>OU612096.1:27379079-32981579 GCA_914767995.1 Thecocarcelia acutangulata
CACGTCTTTTTATGACTAAAGCTTTTGCCAGCCCGTGCACAAGTTTATTGATTTATTTAAATTTTGTGATCAATTAAAATACGCAAACTTTTATTAAGAACTATTAGCAAAAATAATAAAACAAAACGGGCAAGAAGAATGAAGATGCTGAAACGAAGCAGATGTCAGAAAGTGATAAGATTTTAATGCTATTTACTTACAAACATAAAAATGTGTGTGTATGTGTGTGTATGTATGTGTGAATTTAGAAAAATTAAGTATTAGCAAATAAAATGTCATTCACTTGTGCGTAAAGGCACTCAAAGAAGGGTACCAAGACAGGTTTTTTATTTATGTTTTTTATTAATGTTTTCTTTTCACACGGAAATGATTAAATTTAAATATAAACATACATACATACATACATACATACATACATACATATACCTAATTATGTATATGTGTTTGTATATACTCTGCCAGAAATGTCAGTAGAGAAACTGTAGTGACTTACCATTGAGACGGTCACCAGTACCAGTGATTTGTTATAACCCTGACAACTCTATTTACTATAGACTTTTAACATGTGCGTGTCACTGAAATCCACTATTGGCATTGCTACTATTGCTACAAGGTAGTTCTTTTGAGTCCATATCGCTCCTTTATTGCAACATAGTCATATCTCAAAAAATGAGCTTTTCGTGTTAACAATGCAGAATTGTTAACAGTACTACTTTTTATATTAAACCAAAAATTTATTCAAATTACTTGTAAACTATTTTCTATAGAAGATTTTTAAG
Source organism: Thecocarcelia acutangulata (assembly GCA_914767995.1). NCBI lineage: Eukaryota > Metazoa > Arthropoda > Insecta > Diptera > Tachinidae > Thecocarcelia > Thecocarcelia acutangulata. The sequence continues at coordinate 27,379,859 of OU612096.1, forward strand.
TTTAAGTTTAGTTTAGTTTGGTTTCCTTATTAGTATTAAAAATACTTTTTACAAAAAAATAATTTTTGAATTAATAATAACAAAAAAAAAAAAAAAATAAAATAAATCTAGTGTATATTTAATTTAACAAAATTTGATACAAAATTTCTAAATTGGAATATATTTTGCTCGTTTTTTACATAGCCCGGTAGAGTGTTATAAAGCTGTAATCCCTTGTAGAATAAACTTCTTTGCATGGCTGATGAATTAACTCTTTCGATCCTGAAATTGTTCATATTCCTCAGGTTATAAGGTTGGACTTCTCCCAGATATGAAATTTGTTCTATTAAATATTGTGGTGCTTCTCCTCGGTTCAGTTTTTGGATGAAATTTAATGTGTTAAAAGCAATCCTCTGTTTTATATTTAGCCATTTGAGAGATTGTAGCATAAAATTAATTGACGTATATCTGTTACGTTTAAGAATTGATCGCATTGCTTTGTTTTGAAGCTTTTGCAGGCGCTCGATTTGTTGTGACGTACAGCATGAATATAAAATTGTGGAACAGAATTCAAAATGAGGTTTAATAATTGTATTATAAATGTTTAATGCCGTGGTGATGGATATTTGTTTCCTTATTCTTTTGAAAAAACTAATTTTTTTACCAATCTTTTTACACGTAAAGTCCAAGTGCGATTTAAATTTTAGTTCTTTATCAATTATTAGTCCTAAATATTTGATTTCATTTACTTTTTCATTTACTTTTGTATCCAGTTAAAAGTGTTTCATTTTCATTTACATCCTTTGTTAGATGCGTTTCCGACAATATAATGAATTCTGGATTTTTCGTTTGTATTAAAATTTCTATGTGATTGAAATTATGTAATAATCCTTGTATGTGGGTATATATTCCGTATATTTGCCTTAGTTGTTAAGCCGTTAGGCCATTTCTTCTTCTCTTAGCATTAAGTTTGTTTTGAAAAACTGGACATTCTCGGTTTGTTGTTGCATGATTCTCATCTAGGCCAAGGTTTAGTCTTTTATTTACTCTCATACAGTTTACACATTTATTCATAACATGCTCTTGACACTCTCTTGATTTGTGATGACCATGACATTTAAAACATATCACATCATTTTTACATTCGATTGCTTTATGGTTAAACCCGTTGCATTTGAAACATTGTATTATATCCGTACCTTCGTAGACTCTACATTTCTCCCAACCGATATTTATTTTTTGAGCTTTCCTTAACTTTATGTACACTGAAAAATATTTGCTTCATATTTCCAATGAACCCCATTCATTAGATAATTTTCATTAACGGAATGAAAAATTACGTTCCATGAATGAAAATTCACAGCATTAATGAAAATATTCATTAAAATTGATTCATTAGTTTTCATAATTTCATTAGAAAATTTCATTGGACTTGTTATAAAAAATTTTTGAAGGCTGTGTGCAAAACTTTAGAGATTTATTAAAAGTGAGAAAATAAATATATTATAACTACTAACTAAATGACAAAGTAAATTATTTTATACACTAATTACTGTGTAAAAAATTATTTTAATAAAAATTTCAATAGTTTTTTAGTTCTTATGAAAATGTTTATTATATTAACTAAACTTTTCATTAGAATTCATAAACTACCCTCATTTTAAATACCTACATAGTTGAAATCAAAAGCAAAGAGATGGGCTCTTCTCTCGTTTTTTGGTTAAAAGAATATTTATTCTGTTACAAATGCAACAACAAAGTCACACTTAATTTTTTCCTTAGCGTTCGTTGTGAACAATTATGTATCTATACCCAAAGCAAACGTTTTGTTTTTGCACGCAACGGGACTTTTTTTTGTTCTTCAAAAAGCAAAACATCACAAGTTTCCAAAAGCAGAAGCAAACGTTTAAAAAAAGAAATGGGTTTGCTGAAGTTCATTGTTTAAAGGAAAATTAATATTTTATATGTTTTCCTGACGATGATAACAAATTGTTATCGAAATATTGAAAATAAATACTGTTGAGTTTTTTATAAAAAATAAAACGATCTTTAGCTGAAAATAAGAAATATTGACTTAAACAAGATCAAATAATTAAATGTCAAAAAACCATTGTTTATACTTATGTATTTAATTATCCAAAATGTTTACATATGTAACATTACATATTATTTTTTAAGTTATTTTGTGTTGAATTAAAATGTTTTGATTTTCTTTTAACCATCATTCTAAATGAAATGTATTAATATTATTAATTTTATATTATTTTCCATTATTATTAAAACAATAAAAAGTTCTTTTATGCCTAATATAAAAAAATTGTTTAGTTTATTTTCAGTAGCACAATGCTAATGAAAAAAGGTCATTAGAATAATGAAACTCCTCCTTAAACTAATGATTTTATTTCATTAGAATGAAGAAATTTTTGAAAATATTTCATAAAATAGTGAAAATATTTCATAAAAATAATGTAACACATTCATTGGCCTAACGAACAAATAACGTTTGAATAATGAAGAAGATTCATTAAAGAAATGAAAGTTTTACTTAATGTAAATGTACTAAATTCATAAAACTAATGAAACTGAGTCGTTAGCTTAATGAATTTTTTCATTGTTTTAATGAAAAGTATTCATAAATGTAATGATTTATTCTTCATTAACTTAATGAAGTTTTCATTAATCTAACGAATGTATTCATTAAATAATTTTTAATGAAAGAAGATTCATTAGTCCAATGAAGGCCATCATTGGCCGAAAAATAATGAAAATTTTCATTAGATTAATGTCAAAATTCATTATATTAATGAAGGAATTCTTTTCAGTGTATGAGTCCTTATCTGTTTTTAATATTACATTATACATAACACGGCCATTTCTTTGATACTCATATATTTTGCACACTTCCAATTCACTTTCATATAAGATTTCATTTTGTTTCTTTAATTTCTCACAGTCTCCTTTTCTGTAAACCTAAATGTCATTCCGATTATTTTTATCTTCATTGTCTTTTGCTTTGGAACTTTTATTTCATACGAATCGCTTATTTCATTCTGAAGCACCTCTTTAATTTTTTCTCTATCTTCTTCATTTTTACTTTGAATAACAACTGAACCATTTTTTCTTTGCTCTATGTTTACGATTTTTAAGTTTGATGGGTTAACTTTTTTATTTAAATCTTCTTTAGTTTTTAAAACAGTCTGTCTCTCTTTCGGCTTGACGATTATCGGGTTTTGTTTGTTTTCGTCTGGCATCACTATATTATTTTTTAATGTATCGGAAAATAATAATTTATTTGTTCCTACTTTATTTTCTTCTATTGTCTTTTTAATTTCACCGCACATTTTTTTGTTGTTTATTTCAATTGTGTTGATTATTTCTTTATTATTATTTTGTTCGTTTATTTTTCGGTAAACTTTTTTTATTTCATTTACATTAAGTTCACAAGCTTTTTGTGCTTCAACTAATTTTAAGATTCATTCATCATATTTCTTTTCTATTGCTTCCAGTAACCTTTTTATTTCGTATTCATTTTGTTTTAGCGCCATTTCAAATTCTCCTTTATACGAAGCTAAATTGTTGCTGTTTCTTTTAACATTCTCCTGAACATCATTAAGAGCCATGTCAAGGTTATGTATGTATTGAAGGCAATCATCACATATAAAACGAATAAAACCACCTGAATCAAGTATTCCTCGGGAATATTGATCGAGCCCTGAACATTTTTTTGAGCAATGATACACTTTTTTGCAAATTCCATCGCACATAATTCCACTTTCACCGCGTATGTCAGTTTTACATTGTTGACACTCAGCCATGTTGTTTGTATGTAGATTTTATTATTGTATTTTCCATCCACAAAAATTTTAAGTTTTTATTTTTCTCGGTTTGTAAAATATATGTTGTTTGTCTTAAAAAAATTTTTTAATTTTTAAAACATTAAATATTTAAATAAATTTAAAATTTTTACACAGAGCTTTTTTTGGAACAATTCAAGGCCAGTGTTGCTAACTGTTCACTAAAAAAAATTTTCTAAGATTGAAATGCGCTTTTCTCGAAACAAGCTTTTTTTAGTTATGACTATGTTGCCATAAAGGAGCAATATGTAGATATCGGAGTATGTGATTTACTAGTACAATTTAGTAGTTCTGTCTACACTTTTGGTTGTTTTCGGAAGTAAATATGGATAATGAATTTTGTTAACTTTTGTAGTTTTATTACAAATAATTAACTAATCAAAAGGCTTTAATTGTTTTTTTCATTAAAGGCAAAAATAATAAATTTGGTTAAAAAACCTAAAAACTCGCTTAGATGCCGAACTAAGAAGTAAGATATTATTTTAAGTATAAGCTCAAAAAATAGTGAATAAAAAATGTCAGTATTATTGCGAATTAAGCGTTGGGCGTTCGATATACAAAAACGATATGACACCAAGCCTAAAATCGACCACTCCTCCCCCCTTCCTCAGAATAAAATACGGCAACTTCAATTTTCGCACTAGAACGTGAATAGTTCAGATACACATTCCATGCAAAATCACATACCGAACATGGAAAACCGGTTCCGCTCCGGGTAGAAAATATGTTCCGAAAATTTTTTGGAAATTCCCCAAATTCGGGAACCGCCGAAATCCCCGTTTTCAACGCAAGCAATGCCCCAACTTCAATTTTCGCACTGAAGCGAATGACCCTTAATATAGGGTGTTTTTTTAAGCTAGATAGAACTTTAAATTGTAAAAAGTAACACAAAAAATTAAATTTTGATGAAACATTTTTTTTATTTGTTTCAGTATACTCTGACAAATCATCATGAATAGACTCACGCTTGAACAACGCTACGAAATTATCCAAATTTACTTTGAAAATCAGACCCGTTGTTTTATCGCAAAATTGTGTTCAGCGATGAGGCGCATTTTTGACTTAACGGGTTTGTTAATAAGCAAAATTGCCGCATATGGAGTGAGACCAATCCACAAGAGACCCTACAGACTCCATTACATCCAGAAAAATGCACTGTTTGGTGCGGTTTTCATGCTGGTGGCATCATCGGACCTTATTTCTTCAAAAATGAGGCCGGAGCTCGCGTTACGGTCAATGGAGATCGTTACCGCACCATGATCAATGATTTTTTGTTTGAAAATATGGATGACATTGATCCGGAGGAGATGTGGTTTCAACAGGATGGCGCTACGTGCCATACGGCGAACGCAACCATCGACTTACTGAAATCAAAATTTGGCGATAAGTTGATTTCGAGAAATGGACCTGTCAATTGGCCTCCAAGGTCGTGCGATTTGACGCCTCTCGATTATTTCCTGTGGGGCTACGTGAAGTCACTGGTTTATGCTGATAAACCAGCAACAATTGACGCCTTGGAGGCCAGCATTGTTCGTGTTGTTCGTGACATACGGCCAGCAGTGCTCGAAAAAGTGGCCCAAAATTGGACATCCAGAATGCGCTTCGTCAAGAACAGCCGCGGTGCCCATATGCTCGAAATCATTTTCAAATGTTAATGTCACGTATTGATCTTTCGAATAAAAAAAATTTTGATTACAATTTAATTTTTTATGTTATTTTTTACAATTTCAAGTTCTATTGGGCTTAAAAAAACACCCTATAGTTCAGATGCACGTTCCACGGTAAAAATGCATACCGAATACGAAAAACTGAAATATGTGCCGAGTTTCTTGGAAATTCCCAAAATCGGCTTTAGAAACCGCCAAAATCCCCCACTTCCTAAGAAGCAATATGGCAACTTTAATTTTTCGCGTTCCACAGCTAAAAAGCAAATCGAATATGAACAAACGTTTCCCAGGCTTTTTGGAGTTCCCAAAATCGACATCGGTAATTGCCAAAATCTTCCCACTTTCTCGGAAGCAATACCGCAACTTCAATTTTCGCACTAGACCCCATGACCTTTAAAATTTCATGTAACTACACCTTCCAATGAAAGAACAAGCACCGAATTTGAAAACCTGGTTCCAAACCGGGTAGGAAACGTTTTCCCAGAGTTTTTAGAATTCTCAAAATTGGCTGAAGAAACAGCACCTTATTTCTCTGAAAGCAATATTGAAACTTAAATTTTCACACTAAAGCGATCGATTGTTAATAGTTTAGATACATGTTCCACGGCAAAAATGTATCACTCATTAGGCTTTTGGAAAATCCCAAAATCGGCATTGGAAATTACCGAAATCCCCCAACTTCCCCGGAAGCAATACAGTAACTTCACAACACTCCATATAAAGGGTGGTTAAATTTCAAGGGCCGATGTTGATTTTGAATAAAACACAAACTATTTACGAAATTATTGTAATTTTGTCTTATTATGATATATTGGTATTACTCAATTATGTATAGAACAAAATATCGGCCCAATGGGCACCGCGACTACGGCGGCACACCTCCATCCGATGGTTTAAATTTTCGATGACCCTGAGGCATAATGGAGGTTCTATGGCGTTAATGTGCCGAATTATCTCATCCTTTAGCTGTTGAATTGTTGCTGGCTTATCGACGTACACCTTTTCTTTCAAATAAACCCAAAGAAAAAAGTCCAACGGTGTTAAATCACATGATCTTGGCGGCCAATTGACATCGCCATTACGTGAGATAACACGGCCATTGAACTTGTTGCGCAAAAGAGCAATTGTTTCGTTAGCTGTGTGGCAAGTGGCACCGTCCTGCTGAAACCACATATAGTCTACATCCATATCTTCCAATTCGGGCCATAAAAAGTTCGTTATCATCTCACGATAGCGAACACCATTCACAGTAACTGCCTGACCGGCCTTATTTTGGAAAAAATACGGCCCGATGATGCCGCCAGCACATAAACCGCACCAAACAGTCACTGTTTGTGGGTGCATTGGTTTTTCGACAGTCACTGTTGGATTCTCATTCGCCCAAATGCGGCAATTCTGTTTATTGACGAATCCACTGAGGTGAAAATGTGCCTCATCACTGAAGATGATTTTCTTCGAAAATTGATCATCCACTGTTGCCATTTCTTGCCACCATTCCGCCCATTCACGGACGTTTGGGAATGGTCAAGAGGCTTTAGTTCTTGAGCCAATTGCACCTTGTAAGCGTGTAAATGCAAGTCTTTATGCATAATGTTCATCAACGACGAGCGTGAGAGATGCAATTGTTGGGCACGACGACGAGTTGAGGTGGACGGCTCTTCAGCCACACTATCGCGAACAGCAGCAATATTTTCTGCAGTACGAGCTGTACGAGCATGCACTGGTGTTCTCACATCTTCTACAGACCCGGTTTGCTCGAATTTTTCCACGATTTTTGCGATTGTTCGCACATTTGGACGATCAAATTGACCAAAAAAATTACGAAGTGCACGATATGCATTTTGATTTGAACGCCCATTTTCATAATAAGTCTGGATAACTTTAACACGTTGTTGGATTGTGTATCTCCCCATGGTTCAAATTGAATAAGTCTGAAATAGAGAAATGTCAAATAAAATTCGGAAAAAAAACTTGGCGGTTAGGTGTAGTTCACATTTAATATCGGCCCTTGAAATTTAAACACCCGATACAATTTTATATGCCTATATATGTAATACGGCATGGATTTCAAGAGTTGCAAACATACAAGAAAACTTATGTAAGCGTTAGAGCGACTCACTAAAAAAAAGTGTTTGATGTAGCCTCCTAAAACTGAGCTTTGGACTTTTTAAAGATGTTATTTGAAATAGTTCGACTCCTGCTTGGATCTCTCGTGAGGTGGACCGTTTTGAAAAAAGCTCTATTTTAACATGTTTTGTCAATTTGAGAATCTGTTTCCTCACCAACATATTCGTATACGATCTACGTATCATAAGAAAGGCGCGTATAACTATAAATACATTTACAATTTGTACAAGGAAGAACATCCATGTTTTTTAAAGGATATTCTGTAAGAAAGAATGGTTTTGTAACAAAGGCGCCAAATAAACATGTTTTAATGTTTAGTCGATTTAATTAAATACGGGTTTCAGCTTTTTTTTGAAATACGTGCTAGTTCGCATGCAATGGGGTGGTAAACCTTCATTCTAAATAGGGCAATATGGGTATCACATTTTTTCTAAAAGTTCTGCTCATCTTTTACTTTAAGTATTTTTGCCCTATTCTTATACTTAAACACATACATTTAAAAAATTTATTCTTTGAGGTTTACTCCGAATTTTATAAGAATGAAGTCATTCATATAATCTAGCTTATGATTAAGTGTTTTAGCATCAAAATATTTATCACTTAATTTATGTTTTTATTTTGTTAAATTATATAACAAACATTTGAATATAATAAAAAGGGCTGTAAAATTTTAATTAAGAACGAATAAATTAAGTTATAAAATAAACAAAAAACATTTAACAAATTAAATTTTTATGATGACATGTAAAATGAAACTGGTTTAAGTAAAAAAGGAAATGTGTGTATTTCGAACAGAATTTTAGCTAAATTAAACCTGAATTAAATCACACGCTTAGAACTTTGCCTTATAATATTGTAGTAGTGAACTCAGTTGATTAGGTATTTGTTTTATGATTTTTCATACTTTTAAAATGTAAATCGTAACAACCGAAAGCAGCTGATTTTTAAAAAGTCGCTGAAAAAAGTTAAACGTAAGAAACAGTGTTTGTTTACTATTAGAACATTGTTCTGTTTTATTCTTATTAATTCTATTTATTTTTACTTAAAGATTTCTATATATTTCCATCCTTTGTATGTAGATGGTTAATTTTTAAGGGCTGATGTTGATCTTGTACATCTGGACCCTTTGCTTAATGCTCTGAATCAGTGGAGAATGATTTCTATTGCGAATATTAAAATGATAACAAAAAATTGCATTTAACTTTGATCACAGAATCGTTGTTGCGATAGATAGTCACTAAATTCTTGAAGGCTGGTCTCCAGTTTCATAGCCCCTCTCTCCAATTCCCCCGCCCGCAACGTTGCTATACGATTATGATACACTCTGTATAAGACAGCTGCAGATTTTTTGATTTAAAATATGTTGGATTCATTTTCATATTAAGAAAGTGATTTCCTTTTTTTCTGCTGTTCATGTTTGGCAAAACCGTACATTCAAAACAAACGGACTCAACGAATAAAAGTTCGCTGAGTTCTGGCAGCCGTTTATGCCCGCTTGGCGGCCATCATTTATCCGGCGTGTAGACGTTGAGCGGAAAACTTAAAAGTGATATAGTTTGCGAAAAGAACCTGGAAGAATAAAAATTTAAAGATACTAGGAAAAACTAGTGTAAAATTTAAACTTTTGGCAAAACCGTACAACTAAAACGTAAGATAAGATCTTTGAGAAAAATTTGTGTAAAACAAAGCCTGTAGCAAGTGAGTGTGTCAATTTGCCTGACAGGCGTTCGGTCAGCATACTTGAAATAAGAGAAAAGAAAAAACCTGTTGTAAAAGAAAAATACATAGAAAATAAAAAACTAAATATAAAAAAAATGTTTTTCTTTGTGGTAAGGCTCACAAAAAAAAAGCACTAACTCGAAACTAGAAAAACGGTAAAAACAAGCACTGCAACAATCCCATCAACAGGGAGGCCAAAAGAGGTGGTTACTGAAGAATATATCAAGAAAATCCTCAATATCGTTGTGAATGATTGCCGAGTCAATGTACGCGAGATTGTTAAAATGTCATATGAACGTATGCATGAAAACGTGAATATGAAAAATTTATCGTCAAGATGGGTGCGAAACAATGGCTGGAAGCTGGTGGAAGTGCTATGAAGGAAGAAGGAGAAAACAGTGAAATCGGCTGGCATTGATTATCTTCAGAAAGGTTGCACAATCACAGGAAAGTATTATTGTGCATTATTGGATCAATTGTTTGAGGAAATCAAGAAAAAATTACCATATTTAAAGAATGAAAAAGTGCTCTGGCTTCAAGACAACGCACCGGTTCACACAGCATTAGATACGATGCTAAAACTACGTAAAATTTATCATCGAATTGGTTGATCATCTACACTGAAAAAATTTTGTTCAGAAATTCTCTGAATTTTGACATTACTTTTAGGAATTTTTTCATTATTTTTCAACCATTGTAACTTTTCATAGAAATAATGAAACAAATTTCATTAGATTATTTTAATGAAAAGCTTCATAAAAGTAATGAAACCTTTTAACAAGAAACATGACTTATATTCATTAAAAGTATGAAAGACAAATCATATGATTAGTGAAATAATTTCTCTAGATCAAAGAATCAATTTCATAAAGCACATGGAAACTAAACATTAAATTAATGAAAAAGTAACATTTATTTAATGAAATAACATCTTTGTGCTAATGTAATATATTCATTAAAAATATGAAACTCCTTCATAAGGTCAATGAAGTTATTTCATTTATCTAATTTTATTATTCATTGAGCACCTGAAAATTTACATTAAATCAATGAAACAGTTACATTTGTTTAATGAAATAATATCATAACACACATTAATAAAATATGCTCACAAATGTACGTAATAAGATCAGTGGAATTATTTCATTTATTCATTGATACTTTATTTCATTACGCAAACAATACTATTCCTTGCTTTTGTGAAATTGTTCCTAATTATGATAAAAGAAAATGTTGAACAAGTATTCACCAAATAAAACAGATTTTACTAATTCAAATGACTTCAATACACTGGTATTTAAATTTTTTTAAACTCTTATTATGCTGATTTGAGTACATACACATATGTACATACATACCCAAGTTCGGTAGCCAGAAATTTATTTGTCATTGATCTAATGAATTCTATTTCATTGGAATTATGAAACTCATAAAACTAACGTTTTAACAAAAAAAAACTTGAAAATTTTTAAACTGTAGGTTAAGATTAATAAATGCCCATTAATATATCTTACCAAAATTCAAAGAATTAAAAAAAAAAAATTCAATTTTGTAGTAGTCATAAATCCAATGATTTTTTTTAATGAAACTATGAAACTTAATGAAACTATTCTGATGGAGCTATTTCATAATATATATGAGGTTTCATGCATATTGTGAAAAGTTTTCATTGGATTAATGAAAAATATTTAATGAAACAGTTCCATTAAATATATGACGCATAATTTTTTCAGTGTACCTTATACCTGTTTCCAAACTTGAAGAAATGTCTTGCAGGAAGAACTTTCATCTGAAACGAAGAAGTGATTACCGAAACTAACGCGTATTTTGAGAGGTTTCCAAAATCGTATTATTCAGATGGTATAAAAAAGTTGGAATATCGTCTTACTAAGTGCATTGAGATAATTGGGTACTGTTTTGTTACTGCTGTCCGTGTTTTGTATTATTAATTTCTTATGAAACCAAAGTGCATCGGAAAAGGTAGCAAGAGGTGTACATGTTTTTTTGTTCTTTTTTCACCGTTGTCCGTGTTTTCTCTATATATGTATGTTCATTATTAATTTCTTTTCAATGCATTTTATTTCCTTGTAGTGTGCAAGATGTTGGACTAAATTTTGCTAATCTGACCAGTGTTGAAGGTATATATCGTTAGTCTCACGTAGAAAGGCCCTAACTCGTATTTTCCCTGAATTGAGCTCTTTTAGGGATTCTACTACGTGTCACACAAGTACACAGTGTCACAAAGATTTAATTATATAATTTTATGCATATCGCTCTTACAAGCAATTGAGCAAAAAAAATTACTTTTAGATGTACACAGTTTCCATTACGATTTTTCCTTCTCCTGTAAAATTGCAATTATTTTTGTTAGGGCCTTTCTACATGAGACCAAGGATATATTGGGCACCGATCAGTTTTAACTAATTTAAGTTCAACATTTTAAATGCTGCAATAGAGTTATACAGTTTCGTGTTGTTATTGTTAAAGTTAAACTTCCACGAACCCTACTCCCTCTTGGCTCCTCATCATAACCTATTTTCCTTGTTCCAGTACAATGCACTGCACATGTAGGGCTCATCCTCTGAATATTGGTCCCAGGTAAAAAAAAGGGGACTTTGTTGAAAAATAAATAAATAAATGGCTTTTGAACAAAAAAAAAATATGTTTTTTCCCTCCTTAGGTAGCTTCAACTTCATTCCGCCCTCTTAAAATCACTCCTAATGGCCGTGTGTCTCGCACATCTGATTTTCAGTTTACTTAAGGCTTTAGTGAATTTAAGAGTATATGACAATATTTTATAGAAGTCACTGTCGTATAGGGAAATTTATTTCGCGAGAGAAATTTCAGTTGACTTTATAAACTATTTTTAACTTTATACAGTTGAAACGTGCAGTGAATTTGAATACAGTTGTTATGTTTGGAATTTTTCAGCGCAAAGCTGATGCAAAACAGTAAAAAATAATGTGTTTCCTTCACTTACATGGGGGGATGTAGCTCAGATGGTAGAGCGCTCGCTTAGCATGTGAGAGGTACGGGGATCGATGCCCCGCATCTCCATAGTTGTTTCTTTTGTTTAAAGCAGAAATTGATATGCAAAGTAAAAATTGTTTCTCTATAGGTCTCTATTCGAACAATAATTGATACACCAGACTTAAATTATTGTTTATGAATAAATTTTTCTTTTTATTTAGGTTAAATTGTACAGGCCGCCAGTTTCATGAAACCAGCCCACTTGAGTCCTTTTGGTCTCGTTGTGTTGCCTGAGGGATAGGTTAAGTTAGGTTAGGTTTCTTTTCATTTACTACAGAAACGAACCCATAAAATGAAATATATAACTCACTATAATTATCAGGAAACCAAATTCCCCTTCCTGCTCTTCCTTCATAGATTTAAACCACAGCCAGCACTTTTCAGCCAAAGTCTGCAATCATAACCTCCCGGCAGCTTTGCTGTCGTGCCAATTTTAACCCTTGCGGAAGGGTTTCGGAAGTCCGACACAACATAAGTCACGCCTGGTTTTTGAAAAAAATGGCTTTTTCCTTCTTAAATAGCTTCAATATCAATCCGTCCTCGTATGTAATTTTTATTCAAAAATTTTCGGTCAATATTTGCAATAAATTCCTTCAGCTCAAGGTGGTTTTTGGTTTTTTTATTTTAATGAATTTTTTCAATATTTCGTCTTCTTTCGGAAGACTTCTGCAGGAAAATTTATTTGTGTGTTATAAATTCAATAAAATATTTGAATTGAGTGAAAAATTGTTTAATGCACAAAAATACAATCAACATACAAACAAACAAGATACATGTATGTGTGTTGTTTGTGTTTTTGCACGTTTAACAATTTTTCATTCAATTCAAATATTTTATTGAGTTTATAACACACAAACAAATTTACCTGAAGAAGTCTTCCGAAGAAAGACGAAATATTAAAATTATTGAATACATTAAAATTAAGAAAAAAACCAAAGAAGACCTTGAATTTCTTGCAAATATTGAACAATATAAAGGTCAAAGCAAATAGGATCAAGAATTGATGCACCAAATTTTAATCTAAAAAAAATTTTCTTTTTATTTGTTACATACTCGTAAATAAAACAATAAAAATAAATAAATAACACTTTGAATAGATTTACTTTCTAAACTTATTGTCTGTGAAAAGCCTTAAGCAACAGCGAAATATGAATTTGTCATTTTAATAAATCATTTTGAACTTAATTAAGGAAGTGCAAGTCATTTGACTCTCTTCGAAATGATGTTTTAAAAATATTCGTTCAACTTGATGCACATACGAGGTGGCGCAAAAGTAATCCTGCTTTTAGAAAATGCTATAAATTTTGCGATTTGGCCTGTAATGTCAGTTTTGTTTTGACATTTGTGTAGTGAACACATGCGAAATACACTTTAATAAACAATGTTACGCTACACTGCTCCAGAACGCGGAATATTGGTGACTATTTATTTGACCAATAATCGGTCGGTGATTTTGGCACAACGTGAATTTCATCGCAGATTTCGTGGCCATCCAACGCCTCGAAGAGAGTGGCACAACGCTAGATGCTGCCAGACGTGGCAGACCCCAGAGAAGCCGTTCTGCAGAGAATATTGCTGCTGTAGCCGATGATGTCATAGAAGCACCGTCGACATCGACTAGACGACGTGCCACGCTAATGATTATCAGTCGACGGTCGTTACAGCGAGTTTTGGTACAAGATTTGAAGATGTTTCCGTACAGAGTCCAGACGGAGCATCAGCTCAAGCCATCCTTGATCACCACCAAGAGGAAGATGATTTCTCATCAAAAATAATCATGAATGATGAGGCCCATTTCCATCTTAGCGGGTACGCAAACAAGCAAAATTTACGCTTCTGGGGCACTCAAAATCCGCGTGTATCCCACGAAGAGCCATTACAGACGCTCAAAGTCACTGTATGGTGTGCTGTTTTCGCTGGAGGAGTCATCGAACCTTTTTTCATCGAAGACGTCGCAGGCCAAATGGTTACTGTGAGTGGTGAGCTCAACAAAGCAATGATCAACGAGTTCTTTTGCCGCAACTTGATGAGTTGGGATCGGAAAACATATGGTTCCAACAGGACGGTGCTACGGCACACTCTGCACGTAACACAACCGATATGCTGAAGGATGCATTTCCCGGGCGCTTAATCTCCCGTTTTGGCGATTTGCATTGGCCAGCAAGATCGCCTGATTTGACTTTTTTTTGTGGGGCTTTTTGAACTCGCGGCTTTATGCCATCAAGCCTCAAACTCTTAAAGACAATATCCGTCAAGAATTTGAAGACCTATCACCGGAAGTTTTGGCCCATGAGATGGAAAATGCTATAAAAAGGGCTCAAATGACAATCAACTGTGGCGGCGACCATTTACTTAACATCATATTCTCGATTTGATGTAAAAAATTTAAAAGACCAAATAAAAATATCCACAAGAAGAATCAAAGTTTTTAATTTTTTTTTTTTTAAATTACAGCCAAAAAACATCGGTAGATTATTTTTACGCCACCCTCTTTCTATTTTGTACATATGTATGTCATGTGCTCTTCTTTTGCAGTGTTTTATGAATTATAATAAATATTAATAATGTTTGTTTTTTCATCATTTGGCCATACTCTCTAAGCAAATTTAAACTAACCTTGATATAAATTGGATTTTCAGCATTAGTGTTTTTTCTTTGATGAATTTAGTATCTAAATTTTAATCTTTTTTTTTTATTAAAATGATCTTGATTCATAAAAGTGATGGTTTTTGTTTGCTGTTATTTAAATTAAAGTACAAGTGGAATTTTAGCATACAAAAAAAATGAATAGAAAACAAATTAAAATACCACACGAGACATAAATGTCTCGGAAGTGTAACATGTTTGTTTTTTTTGTTTAGTTTTATTTTTCATTTTTTTTTTAATTAATTAAAACACATTTATTAAGATTTTATTTGTTTAACAAGTTTTTTGGTTATTGAGGAAAAGGGTTTCGAATTTCATTTCAAGCAATAAACATTTTATTTATGAATGAAAAGTTTTAAAGAAAAGCTATTGCAAGCGACGGACGCTCTTGTCCGTGAAAAAGCCAAGAAATAAAAAAATATCGGGTGGTTAAATTTCAAGGGCCGATGTTGAATGTGAACCACACCTAAACGCCAACTTTTTTTCCAAATTTTATTTGACATTTCTCTATTTCAGACTTATGCAATTTGAACCATGGAGAGATACACAATCCAACAACGTATTAAAGTTATCCAGACTTATTATGAAAATGGGCGTTCAAATCAAAATGCATATCGTGCACTTCGTGATTTTTTTGGTCAATTTGATAGTCCAGATGTGCGTACAATCGCAAAAATCGTGGAAAAATTCGAGCAAACCGGGTCTGTAGAAGATGTGAGAATACCAGTGCATGCTCGTACAGCTCGTACTGCAGAAAATATTGCTGCTGTTCGCGATAGTGTGGCTGAAGAGCCGTCCACCTCAACTCGTCGTCGTGCAAAACAATTGCATCTCTCACGCTCGTCGTTGATGAACATTATGCATAAAGACTAGCATTTACACGCTTACAAGGTGCAATTGGCTCAAGAACTAAAGCCTCTTGAGCATTCCAAACGTCGTGAATGGGCAGAATGGTGGCAAGAAATAGCAACAGTGGATGATCAATTTTCGAAGAAAATCATCTTCAGTGATGAGGCACATTTTCACCTCAGTGGATTCGTCAATAAACAGAATTGCCGCATTTGGGCGAATGAGAATCCAAGAGTGACTGACGAAAAACCAATGCGGTTTATGTGCTGGCGGCATCATCGGGCCGTATTTTTTCCAAAATGAGGCCGGTCAGGCAGTTACTGTTAATGGTGTTCGCTATCGTGAGATGATAACGAACTTTTTATGGCCCGAATTGGAAGATATGGATGTAGACGATATGTGGTTTCAGCAGCATGGTACCACTTGCCCCACAACTAACGAAACAATTGCTCTTTTGCGCAACAAATTCAATGGCCGTGTTATCTCACGTAATGGCGATGTCAATTGGCCGCCAAGATCATCTGATTTGACACCGTTGAACTTTTTTCTTTGGGGTTATTTGAAAGAAATGGTGTACGTCGATAAGCCAGCAACAATTCAACAGCTAAAGGATGAGATAATTCGGCACATTAACGGCATAGAACCTCCATTATGCCTCAGGGTCATCGAAAATTTAAACCATCGGATGGAGGTGTGCCGCCCATTTGGCCGATATTTTGCTCCACACATAATTGAGTAATACCAATATATCATAATAAAATAAAATTACAATAATTTCCTAAATAGTTTGTGTTTTATTCAAAATCAACATCGGCCCTTGAAATTTAACCACCCTTTATATAAAAACAAAAGACTTGGGAAAGAAACTTGATTGTTCTAACACATTCTTTTAGAATCTTGTTAATTTAATTAAAATATTTAAAATTTAATTTAAAATTTAATGCTAAATAAATGCTAAATAAATTGGTCGATAATCAAAAACGGATCAGCAACATTTAATTTCAGCGTTGGCTATGACACGAATTAATTTCGCTATATAGAATGTAGAGCAATAATTGGGTACTCGTATATAATTTTGAAGAAAAAGTTTTCATATTAAAAATATTAAATATTAAGCACTTGTCAGACATAGTTCTCTAGACCAGTTGCTTAGTCTGTGTTTTGTAAACAGCGCAATAAGACGTTGTGTTATATAGAACATGCCATCAACTATGAACGTGTTTGTTGCATAATCTTTATTTTTAAAACTTTAATATTTCAGCTATTAATTTATGTTAATGTTTATTAAATTAAGCTTAAAAACTACTAAGTCAACCGCTGATGCCATGTGCGGATATTGTATATAATTAATGGTTTCTATAACCGGAAAAATTTGTTTGTTTGTGAAATTCCACCTACTATATCTGTTTATAAATAAACACGGGAAAATGCATAAAAAATTATTTATACGGTATATTTGAGTAGCGGATTAAGATTATTGAAGCGCACAAGTACACAAATGCACGATCCAGTAAAAATATATTCCGTGCACATCATTTGCAGCAACAGGACATTACCATCCTTACTACCTTATATTATAGGCGACGGCTGTAACACAAGCAGCATCTCAGCCGGTATAATTAGCTCCCGCAAAATCGGCATGCACCATAGTTATCAGCGAAGAAAGGGGATTTTGAGCTTAAGCTACAGCCAGAACATTTCAACCCCCATGATCAGCACCACGATACTTTGCAAAGCAGAACAACTCGTTGGCTTGGCCGATTCCCGTTTTGCTATTTAACCCAAGCTAAGAGCAGCACCAGTCATGTGACTCCCTAGAGTTTTATTTACTACAAAATATGAGTGACTTCTACCCCTCTTTCGCCCAGAAAGCAAATGCCTGCTACAATAGGACAAAATCTACTTGTCGTGGTGGGGGGGAGGTGTTGGACATTAGTATCTGGGGTGTTTGAACAGACAGAAGTAACGAGTGATTTTTTTGCTATTATCTTTTTGGCAACACTAGTTTTGACAGCTCACGCACGTTTTGTATCTTGTGTCACTATCAAACATCTTCAGTTTGGTCTATAATTTAATCATGAATCGTCTTACAAACGAACAAAGCTTGCAAATTATTCAATTTTATTACCAAAATGCGTGCTCTGTTAAGAAAGTTCATCGCGCGCTTCTTCCATTTTATGGTCAGTTTAATCGACCTACTGAGGCTTCTATTCGGGCTATTGTAAAAAAATTTCGCACCAAATTTACATTGTTGGACATTAAACCACCAACACGCTTACGTAGAGTGGGAACTGAAGAAAATATCGCAGCCGTATCGGCCAGTGTTGGTGATGACCGTGAATTATCGATTCGGCGCCGTTCGCAGCAATTGGGCCTCTGTTGCGGAAGGATTTGGGTGTGAAGCCTTATAAGATACAGCTGGTGCAAGAATTGAAGCCAAACGACCTACCACAACGCCAAATTTTTGGTGAATGGTCTCTTGAAAAGTTAGATGAAGATCCACTTTTTTATCGAAGAATTGTGTTGAGCGACGAGGCTCATTTCTGGTTGAATGGATACGTGAACAAGAAAAACTGCCGTATTTGCAAGAGCTACCAATGCATCCACAAAAAGCAACCGTTTGGTGCGGATTATGGGCAGGCGGCATCATTGGGCCGTATTTCTTCAAAGATGATGCGAATCACAACGTTACTGTGAATGGTGAACGCTACCGTGAGGTGATAACAAACTTTTTTTTGCCCAAAATGGAAGAGCTTGATTTGCATGACATGTGGTTTCAACAAGACGGTACCACATGCCACACAGCACGCGAAACAATGGACCAATTGAGAGGCGAGTTCGGTGAACAGTTTATTTCACGCTTGGGACCAGTCAATTGGCCGCCCAGATCGTGCGATTTAACGCCTCTATACTATTTTTTGTGGGGCTATGTTAAGGCTAATGGCTATAGCGACAAGCCCATTTTGATTGACGCACAGGAAGCCAACATTGCCAACATTATTCGTGAGATACAGGCCGAAATGTTGGAAAGAGTATGCCAAAATTGGACTAAGCGGATGGACCATTTGAGGCGCAGCCGCGGCCAACATTTGCATGAAATAATCTTCAAACATTAAATTATATCGACCCAACTATCGATCCAAATAAATATTTCATGCATTTTTCTGAATTTTATGTGTTTTTTTTTTAATTTCCGACAGTTCTTATAAAATCACCCATTAAATGGTGACTTTGCAGGGATAATCATCTAACAAGCAGAATTGCCGTCTGTGCACAAATGGGAATTTCCGAGTAAAGCATTAAGCACATTGAAGCCAGCAGACAATATGTCAAATATAAAATACATGCATTTAAATGCGAACATTTATTTAGACAACAGCAAGTCGACACGACTTCAAGTCATTGTCCATGATGATTTTTTTGCCGCAGTCAAGATAAACTAATTTCTATTTTTCTTGACTGCAACATAAAAACAGTATGACCAGTGTGTAAAAACAATATGTGATCAAAAAATTTTGCTCTTTGAAATATCTGATTTTCTAATATTTATAGTTTAAATGTATTAATAAATTTGTTTGTTCTACTGTTAAATATGTGCATAAGAATTCTTAATTTTATAAAAGATTTAGTTAAGGGTCAAATAAACTGCACAAACTGCTTGTCAAACATGCTAAAATTTTACGTTTGTACTAACATTAAGCGTTTTTAAAGGGGTGTTTGCTTGTTTGCACAAATATTTAAAGCATGTTTGCATGATTGTCATGCAAACGTGCTTAAAACATGTGCAAGTTTTAAGTGCATATCTTTGGCGAAAAATTTTGAAAGAGACGGGTATAAATGTTTCTTTCTCAAGTCTATTTATGTTTGTCCACATTTTGAAAAATTCGATATAAAGATTCAATTCTTTAATATCAGATGATATATCCGATTATATTTTAAACTTTGAGGACCCGTCTAGCCGAATTAAGCATTGCAAAACATAACTTTTTTAATTAAGTTGTTCTTTTTAGCTTTTAAGGCCTTTTTTTTGGAGAGATAAATTTTTTTCATGAAGGATTGATATAAACAGAACTCGCTCTATAAGCAATAGAGTTTCGTAAAGCTAAAAACTCTAAGATGGCCACACTGAAGTACACTTTTATGTAAATGATTTTATGCTGCTGCCTTATTCAAAATATTTCAGTAGTTGACTATACAACTACAACTGCCGGTTGCAGCATTTGCTGTAGTGAAGTTATGAAGTCTGCTGTAGTCTATGTGTTTAATATTTAATTGTTTACGGGCTGGTGACGGCATCGGGTTGCAGCTCTGAGAAAGTAAATGGTGTTCGCTAGCACGAGATGATAACAGAGCTCTTGTGGCCGGAAATTGAAGATAAGGATCTGGACGATATGTGGTTGCAACAGAATTGTGCTATTGTCACATAGCAAACCAAACAATTATTCTTTTGCGCGAGAAATTCAACTGCTGTGTTATCATGTCACGTCGTGATGATGTTAATTGGCCGCCACGTTCATGTGATTTGACATTCTTGAACTTCTTTCTTTGGGGATGTTTAAAAGAAATTCAAAAGCTAAAGAATGAGATAATTGGCCACACTAACGTTATTTGCACCGCAATTATGTATCAAAGTCATTGAAAAGGTGGATTAGTGAATAGAGGTAGATGCCGAAGCCGTGGCAAACGTTTGGCCGATATTTTCATATTCCAAACATAATTTTTATAGATCTTTCTTTTATTATAAAATCAAATTTTTTTGTTGAAATTTTTGTTTTATTTATATTTATTAACATGTGTTTTGGTTGGACCACCCTTTAAATATTGTTTTGAAAACTTTCAATTCAATTTATCTTTAAGCAAATAAAAGAACAGAAAGCATCTACAACAAGCCTTCAACTGAACTAAAAGTTTTAAGCTATTTTAGGGTGCTCCATTCACCATCTTCTTGATTTAGAGTTCTAAACAAAGTTTAACTAGAAATGATTTAAGTCCAAATATTTCTATTAAAAATTATTTATTACAAGAAAATCATCAATTTTTATTTAACAAACTGCGTTTAATATTAATCTCTGTGGCGATTAAAATCTTTTGTTCACATTATTTAGACATCGTGGCGGTTGAATTCGTTTAACATGAGCTTCAAGTCTGACCATAAAATTTAGCCGTTTTAATAAAACCGTCACATAATGATCGATTTAACGCGTTATTAATTCACGTTTATGGTGTTTAGGAGTACCTTTTAAAAACTCATGTTTTCTAATGACTGAATTTGAAACAAGAAGCCGCTTTTTCACTTCAGTCATTCTTTAACTTCAACTTCTTCAAGAGCAGCTTCAACTTTTTTTCTTTTAAGTCAAGTATTTATTTTAACAAACTGCAGTCTGTCATATACTGACACGGTCATAAAAGCGCTTAAGAAATGAACATGATAACATAAGCGATTAATTTAAATATGTTTAGAATTTAATAAAGATTGACTAAGACAAAAAAAAAGTGATTGTATTTTTATGTGTTTTAATCAAACTGGTGCTGCTGCTGGTGTCCAAGTTAACAAATTATCAAGAGTATTTTTCTGTACGAGGC
Organism: Thecocarcelia acutangulata; assembly: GCA_914767995.1. Lineage (NCBI taxonomy): Eukaryota > Metazoa > Arthropoda > Insecta > Diptera > Tachinidae > Thecocarcelia > Thecocarcelia acutangulata. The sequence goes on from OU612096.1 coordinate 27,401,313, forward strand.
TGGTGAAACAATTATTTACTCGTAAAGACTATAATTGATAGATAATTAATTCATAAAGGAGAGAAAAGTTGCCCATAGTGCACACGCTTGAAGAACAAAATGTTTTAGCAGCCTGTTTTACCATCTCGAAAATTAATGTTTGAACACATTTGGTGCGAAAAAAAAACAATTTTTTACTTTCAACTGATCAAGCCGCCGTTGTTTGCTTTTATTATAAAAGAGAATAGTAAATAGGTTTCTTCGGTGCTCGCGAATGTGAACGATATCTGCGAATATAAAGGTTTAAGATGTTAAAACAAGCTCCGGATGTTTGTTGTTCTTCAAGTGTGTGCAGTGTGTACTTCAGAAACTGCTTCAACGAAAAAAAAAAAAAAAATATGATGATCTTTGTAAAATATTTATTGTATATGGCCACTATTAATTTCTTATGAATGTTCCTGCTATTTGCGGTAGGTGTTGGAACATTTTTTTTTAGTCTGAGCACTGATCAGTCTTAACTAACCAACAATCATTCCAACACTTTAAATGCATTGATCGTTTGCTTTGGTCTCTCCGTGTTGTTGTTGATAGTCAGACATCGACAAATATTACTCCCTCTTTCCTCCTTCATATTAGAAATCTAGTTCAATGCACTGCATTTGTAGAGTCCATCCTCTGAGTACTGGTGTAACATACAAAATATCAGTGACATCTATATGTCTACTACGAGTAGGCCGAGAATAACGACCGAAAATTGAAGTTAACTCTCTTAAAGTTGTGGTCACCGACTCCGAATTTTTGTAGTCCATTTTTATAATTTGCATACGTTGTTCGTCCGTGTACTTTACTATGATGAAAATGTTAAGTTAACTGAAGAAAAGAAAGTAATAGTTACGCGTAGATGATAGGTGAAGTAGTGCGTTCACAAACTAAATTTAAAGTTGACAAGTACGTATTGGAAAACCCTTTATTTTTGTACTTTTGTTACAAAAATAACTCATTAAACTCTGGGTGCAAAAACCAAAGAGTATTTTGCCTTCAATTTATTTAGCCACCCAAAGGGCGGTCCCACCATAATGCACTATAATAATTGTGAGTCACACCTTAATGTAAAGCTTTTTGGCCAAGGCTCACATAGGTCGTACTTTTTACCATGAGTACGTAGTCATATAGACAAACCTCTTGCTGAAGAGTTCGGGCCTTCTAGTACCTCTTGTACGCAATTTAGCAGAAGTAAATGGAATACAAGGCTTAATGAGTATAAGCCCTTAACCAACACACCCGTCCAACTATCATCACCCCTGGTTACATTATAGGTATCTGTTGCAAGATAACAACACCATGAGGGTTTAGTTTAGCTTAGGTAGACAGGGCGCTTGATTCCCTGACATATCTTGGGTTGTCCAGTTCACTTGGGTCCTAAATTGTTCCTTTGGTGTTTGCTTGAAAAGTGGAAAGGTAGAAGTGAAAAATAGAAGTTAGAGGGATATTGTGGTCATTGGGAAGGAAAGAAAGGTGGGAAACCGATTAGTGTGGCATTACATTCCATTGTACTATCCATCCGCTGATACTTATGAAAGAAGCTAGCACGGTCAGATTGATCGAGACCAGACATGATCCAATGACGGGCATATCCCGAGAAGGTGAAGTATACTCTCCACCCCCTCCTTCTTGGCAACTTCTGTATAAGTCGGTATAGGGTAAACCTTGTCTCCTGTAGTGCAATTCACTAACCTTTTTTTAAAGCTAATAAAATTCGTTTAGAGAAAATAACACTAGCGTTGGTGTTTTTGCGATTCTATAACAGTTTTGAACACTATTTGTCTTGGTTTTAAATCAGCTGTTTTTAAAGCCTGACTGATAGCGTTAACTAAGCACCAATTATTTTTGTGGTGTTTATCTTAACAACAATGTCTTTAAAATTTCTACCAGAATAACTTCACAGTATTTCACATAAGACTTGTGGGAAGACTCCAACAGTCGGTCGGCGTGTTCTCCGTGAGAACTTATCAAAAATATTTTAAATAATAAACATATAAATAGTTTTACTTACCCTAAACATGGAATTATTTGCAAATTTGTTTTTTTTTTCTGTTCCTATTTGTGGCTTTCTTTATTTTTAACAAAGCTGCCACATTATTTCAAATTCTTTTAACATACAACCAGAGGTGTTAAGAATAAGTTAGTGAATCACATAAGCGTTAGTGCAAACCACAATAGCTCGCGTTAAGTTATGCTCTTTTAAAATCGTTAAAAGTTAGTGAATTGCACTACTGGTATGGTTCCCGAATGCGTGACTTTTAAGGGAGATCTAGACAGTTTTAGGAGCTCCCTTGTTCTCTTAAAGTTAATATCGCTCCTTTATTGCGACATAGTCATATCTAAAAAAATTGTTTCGAGAAAATCGCATTTCAAATTTTTAGTTTCCATACAAGTCTTTTTATAGAAAATATCTCCTAAAGAAAACAGTTTAAAGGTAATGTGAATTAAGTTTTGATACAATATAAAAGGTAGTCCTGTTAACAATTCTGCATTGTTAACTCGAAAAGCGAATTTTTTGAGATATGACTATGTTGCAATAAAGGAGCGATATGTGGTTACAAGTTCCTTGATATAAGGCATGTGGGCTCTGTGAAATATTTTTCATTTTTACATTTCAGTGTATGGAGCTTTATTCTTTTCCAACACGCTGATAAGGGTTGTCCGCAAAAGCTATCTGTATCCTCATCCTCTAGGGTTGCCCCTTGTTTGGCTAAATCGTCAGCGAAGTTGTTGCCATTTTTGGAACCGACTTTAGAGTTAGTCTCAAATGTCCCGCCATCTTGTTTAAAGATGTCCGGCATTGCTGGACTAGACTGGAATTGGTGTATACTCCTACCACGGAATTGATTGCAGCTTTACTATCCGTTATTATCATAATATCTTTGACAAATATCTTGTTAAATGTCAGCCATCTAGCCGGTTTATTTATAGCTGATAATTCAGCTTAAAGAACACTACATGCGTTCGGGTGTTATTAGCCTCTGAAACTATCATTGCACTAGCGAGTTTAGCTTTAAACTACAATTAAAACGTTTCAGTCAATGTAGGCGTCACAACCATGATCAGCACCAAGATGGTCTGAAAGCAGTACCTATCGGGTGATCTGCTGATCCCCGTTCTGCCAATTAACCTTTGGTTGGGGTATTGAAAGACCAACACAGCATAAGAGTTTTATTTGCTAGAACAAACGAAGAACACCTACCTCTCTATGCATCAGAAAGCAGAGTGCCCTAGTTGTGCACACACCAAGGCAAAGCCTGCTACCCGAGGGTAGCAAAGAAAAGTATCAGAATTGCCGCATTTTAGCAAATGAAAGTCAACGAGTGATTCTTAAAAGTTGACTTATCTACAAATAGTGACTGTTTGCTGCGATTTACGAACTGGGCTGTATTGCTTCGAAAATAGGCTGGGTCAAGCAGTTACCGTGATTGGTATTCACATTAACTACATTGAGCCTCAATTATGTCTCACAGTCATTGAAAATGTTGACAATTATGTAGTGATATGTGCCGAAGCCGTGGCAAGTATTGGTGTGATATTTTGTTTAACTTATAATTGGCATAGATCCTTTTATCATTATAAAAGAAAATGTTAAGATTAGTATTTTGCATTTTGGTTGGACTACTCTTTATTTAGTTCAAATCTTGGACGCCTCAACGCCTACTTTTTAAGAAAATTTTATTGTTTTTGTTTAATATAAATGTCTCTTTGCTAAACCAGCGAATGCTGTTACCGAAAGTTATTAAAGAATGGTGATGATTGGATAAACAACAATATGTATTTGTTGTAGATTTATATGCGTATATGTTGTAAAAGTCTGAATAAAAAGTTAAGTTTTGTTGATATTTTAAGGTTTTTCAATTTTGCTTCATAAATAACTCCTTACAACCTCTGAACGTTAGTGGTGGTGCTGCAAGCGGATTTAGTTTGAAAATTGTCCACAACTGTAACCTTTTATTTCACAAGAAGTTAACAATTAATGTTACCGCTAAATTTTACTACTGGCCTCGTATAATTTACGTTTTGTTTTTATCAAAACAGCAGCCGACCGCCAACAATCTATTGTTTTTGATGGTCATTCAAATATTTGCTTTTTTCATTAAGGCTAGAAACAGAAATCTTCTTCTGCTATTTTTAAACACAGGTGCGAGTCTGTGTGTGTGTACGCGCGCGTGTGTGTGTATATATTCGGCTGGCCACTTTTCGTCTAGTCCGGTCTAGTTTGTATACGTTTGATTTTCATATAAAGTTTTGTTTTATATAAATTTCACTGTTTCTTGTTGGCTCATCATCACTTGTGCTTTGAACTTCTTGAGAGTGTTTTCAAAAAAAAAAAAAAAAAACGATTCAAACAAATTACCTGAAAGAAAACGCTACTAAAAGAATTTAAAAAATTGCTTAATTATATTAATTAAAGGTGTTTTTTTAGAGTGTTACAACAATACAACCATACAAAATGGTAGGTGATGGAGAAACGGCAAAATAAAAATGTGCAAATCAGAAAAGAACTACGGACTCCTCAACAAATCTATAACACGTGCGAGCAAATCGAAAAGAAAAACTTAACGAAATTTATAAATAATTCAGAAATCGAAAATGGAATAAATTAATTAAAAATCTAAAAGACATTAATTATCCTCATGCTACAAATAAGTGCTAAACATAATCAATTTTATTTCCGCCAATGGAACAAATTAATGCAATAAAAAATTTATTTAATTTAAATAATTTCCTAAAATTAATTGCCTTAACTTTGCATGAAAAATTAAAAAAAAGCGTAATATTCGTATCCAAAAAGCCTTTCATAAGTGTTAGTTTCAACAGCTAGCAGTTTAGTACTTTTATAGGATATACGATTAATAAAATTATACGACTGCTGAACGAATATTGTGGACTGAAATTCATGGCTGAAAAAAGGACTGATTGATTTGTTTGAATTTGTAGTGCTAGAAAATTGAAATGTTTATTAAAAAAAAGTTCGAAATTAAATATGAAATGAATGAGTAATTTACTTATTCGAATTATTTATTATGCCTTGATTTTTTGAAATATTCGATTACTTAATCATACCTATATGTATATACGAGTATATGGTCATCTTTTATCAGTTGTGTATACAAAACTATAATTATTGAAATAAATACTTATAAAGTTACATGAAATACTGTTTTTTATTCGAATAAATACTTGAATAATTACTTGTATTATTACAGGAATATTCGAATTAATAGTTCAATAAACTTTTAACTTTCATAGCATTTTTAATAGATGATTTGGTCATTAGTGAGCTTGACAATCACTTTGTCTCTCTCCTACTACAACTCCTTGTGGTAGAGATGTTCATAAGCTCATATGTCATGTACGCCCTTTACACTTCGTCCTTATTAATTTAATATTCAGCTCGACTCGCTTGCCTTATTCCACTACTACTAGCTATTCCTTGGCCTTACTTAAAATCTTTGTTTAGATATATACAGTCATGTCACAGAGCTCAATTCCGTTTGGAAACGTAATTGAATTCTTTTTTTGCTTCTTCAAAATACGAAAAAACTAAAAACTTTTCGGAATGAAATCATTTCTAAATTCAAGAATGAAATTAGTATTGTTTTATAGATTTGATTTCATTCCTAAAAAATGGTTAGATTTTCGTTTTTTGAACAATTAAATACCGGATTCAATTCCGTTTCCGGAGGGAAATAAATTCTGTGACATGGCCATAAATACATAATTCGAGTTACCGGCTAAGCTGCTAGGATTAGCTTATATACTGAGAATATTTTTTCAAAACATATTCGAATAATATTAGAAAATTTATGCTAATAATATTCAAAGAGGTATACGAATAAATATTCGGATAAATACTCGAATAAATATTCGCATAAATTTTCGAATAAATCAACGAATATATATTCGAATAAATGTTCGAATATATATTCAAATATATATTCGAATATATATTCAAATATATATTCGAATATATATTCGAATGTATATTCGAAAATATATTCAAGTAAATACTAGAATATAATTCGACATTCTCGATTACCTAATATACTGAAACTAGTTAAAAATAAAAATAATAAGTAAAAGAGGAGAAAAAGTCGGGCCCTAGAAAAGATTACAGGAAATGTTCTCTAAGTCGTCCAGACTATAATACTCGTAAACTAAGGATATTTTTTCAAAACATATTCGAATAATATTAGAAAATTTATACTAATAATATTCAAAGAGGTATACGAATAAATGTTCGGATAAATACTCGAATAAATATTCTAATAAATGACCGAATATATATTCGAATAAATGTTCGAATATATGTATATTCGAATAAATGTTCGAATATATATTCGAATATGTATTCGAAAATATATTAAAATAAATACTACAATATTATTCGACATTCTCGATTAGCTAATATACTGAAATTAGTTAAAAAACAAATAATAAGTAAACGAGAAGAAAAAGTCGGGGCCTACAAAAGATTAAAGGAAATGTTCTCTTAGTCGTGCAGACTATAATACTCGTATACTGAGGATGTTTTTTTTTTTCAAAACGTATTCGAATAATATTATAAAATTTATGCTAATAATATTCAAAGAGGTATACGAATAAATATTCGGATAAATATTCGAATAAATGACCGAATATATATTGGAATAAATGTTCGAATATATATTGGAATAAATGTTCGATTATATATTCGAATATATATTCGAATTTCTCGATTAGCTAATATACTGAAATTAGTTTTCATAAAAAAATAATAAATATAACAGAAGACAAAGTCGGACCTACAAAAGATTAAAGGAAATGTTCACTAAGTCGTGCAGACTATAATACTCGTATACAGAGGATATTTTTCAAAACATATTCGAATAAGTTTAGAAATTTTATGCTAATAGTATTAAAAGAGGTATACGAATAAATATTCGAATAAATATTCGCATAAATATTCGCATAAATATTTGAATAAAGGGCCTAATATATATTCGAATATATGTTCGAATATATATTCGAATATATGTTCGAATATATATTCGAATATATATTCGAATATATTTTCGAATATATATTCGAACATATATTCAGATAAATACTGGAATATCATACGACATTCTTGGTTCAAAATATATTCGAATAATATTAGAAAATTTATGCTAATGATATTCAAAGAGGTATACGAATAAATGTTCGAATAAATATACGCATAAATATTCGCATAAATTTTCGAACAAAGGGCCGAATATATATTCGAATATATGTACGAATATATATTTGAATATATATTCAAATATGTATTCAAATAAATATTCGAATATTACTCGACATTCTCGACTAGCTAATATACTGAAATTAGTTTTCACAAGAAAATAATATTCGAATAAATATTCACATAAATTTTCGAATAAATGGCCGAATATATATTCGAATAAACGTTCGAATATATATTCGAATATATGTATATTCGGATATGTATTCGAATATATATTCAAATAAATACTGGAATATTATTCGACATTCTCGATAACCTAATATACTGAAATTAGTTTTCACAAAAAAATAATAAATATAAGAGAAGAAAAAGTCGGGTCTTACAAAAGATTACAGGAAATGTTCTCTTTATCGTGCATATAATTGTAATAAAATAAAATTTAAACTATATTTTAATATTTTCAGAAATTTCTCTTGATTGCTTTTGCTTTAGTGGCTACTGCTACAGCCGCCATACTTCCCGACTCTGCCACGCAAGGACCAAATCCTCAAGATATTGCCACCCCCGAACCAGAATATATTGACATCGATTTGCCAGAAGCAGCACCAGTATCCAACTCAGTACAAGTACCCCTCCCAGCGCCCCAAACATATTTCGCTCCAGCTCAAAGATTCAATCAATATCAACTACAAACCTCCTACGGCACACCCGTTTACCAACAGGCGTTACAGCCACATTACTCACAACAATTGCCCGGCCACTATCATGGACCATCTGGTTATGAGTACAGACGTCCAGTCTACATAAGACGCATCTATCGCCGCCGTTATTGAAGTGTTTTTAATCTGAACAAGAACGAAAGACTCGCCAATGCCTTCACTTAGAAAAGAAAAAGAAAAACAGTCATTTTATTATTAAGATTTCATTGAAACCCGCAACATTTCTTTAAGAGAATTTTCAATGTAAGAGAAAAGGACATTATTTTATATTAAATTTGGTTTAAATTATTTTATTACAATAATTGCTTGGAATACAAACTTAAAGAAAAAGAAAAAAAGAAGAAAAAAAAGTTATCAATAGTTCAGATAAGTACAAAGAGACAAATGATGAAAGAGAGAAACTATTGTAAACACACAGTCTAAAAAGAATACGAGTATATACATATATTTATCGCTCATTTATTGCAACATAGTCATATCTCAAAAAATGAGCTTATCAAATGCGAACAATGCAGAATTGCTAACAGTACTACCTTTTATATTGTGAAAAAAGTTGATTCAAATTACTTTTAAACTGTTATCTTTAGGAAATATTTTCCAAAAAAAATTTCTGAGACTGTGGGGAAACTAAAATGCGTTTTTTTCGAAACAAGCTTTTTTTAGTTATGACTATATTGCAATAAAGAAGCGATATATAAGTATATGATAAATAATAACACCATATTATTTTATATAAAGAAAAACAAAATAAAATAAAACAAAATACATTTACAATACTAAAATAATTATAACATGAAATTTGCTGCCCGTTGAGGCCACTTTTCTTCCATTGCGCAGTTTCTTTGTGGTTATTCGGATGATAGTCAAATGTTAGAAAACTTTGCAAAACATGAGGATTTGAAATTATAGATATTTTAGCAGATATCTGAAAATGTTTAACCATGATTAGTCGGGGAACCGCAAAAACATTCTACATGCTTGACGTTGCATGATAGACAGCTGGATGCCGGCACCTGCAGTTGCATCTAACATGTGCATTCGTCAATGTCTGTTGAACGACTAAACTAAAGGGATTAAGAAAAAGTCTCTGCTGATCATAGATGCCAGTTAAATCTGGTTTAAAATCGTCAAATTCAGCGGAAAAAAATCGTCAAAAACGTCATTATGATTATTGCAAATCGTCAAAAAATCGTCAGCTAGTAAAATTAGTTATTTTTGAATAAAAGATTTATTTTAAGGGCGTGAAGTATAGAAAAACAAGTCATGGTTGCCTTTAATAAAAAAACTACAGCACTTAAAGCTATAACAACAAATTTATACTCATACAAACATGAAGTTAATTTCGTAAGTACACCTACCATTCACATTAATTTTTGTGACATACTATTGGTCGTATTCACAAAGAAACTGAAATGTACTTGAAATGAGTTTTACGTGCTGTTCATAGAACACAGACGAACAACTCGTCTAGAAAATTTGTATGAAAATTAATACATTTTTTGAGTGATTTCCATATAAATTTTACCTGCACGAACGACAGACGAAATAAAAGCCGAACCGCAAGCATCCTGAGACTAAACCTATCATTGGTAGTGTAATTGTAAATACTGAATAAATAGAATTTGGATTATTGTAAGCCTCAAGGAGGAAAATCCTGTCTTGTTAATTACTTAAGGTTCGTGGATCCGTAAGCAGACCCTGGACGTCGCTTTGCTACCTCAGCCGACGAGAAAACCACGTTACACACACTGTTCCCACAGCAGCTTCGGCTTACTGTTTACTCAGCGGCCTTCGAGCTAGACTGTTCCCACAGCAGCTTCGGCTGACTGTTTACCCAGCGGCCTTCGGGCTAGACTGTTCCCACAGCAGCTTCGGCTGACTGTTTACCCAGCGGCCTTTGGGCTAGACTGTTCACTTAACAACTTCTCTGTCCTCCAATTCGCAGGTACCCAGATTGTGGTGAGATACCTCGTCGTGCTCGTCTGTGTTCTATGAACAGCACATTAGTAAAATTTTGCGCGAAGTTTTTGAACTAAAACTCATTTCAAATTCACTTTAATTTTTATGAATACGGCCATATATTTTAAAAATAGGATTTCATTTGATAATAGGTACTATTATCATACTAAACACTTTTGCTAAATCGCGTATATCTAAGTCACAACTAACTAACTAACTCTTCAACTAATTTCTCTCTATGGTTTTATTAAATTTTACATACCTGGATGCAAACTCACTCACACATTTGCAGAAGACGATAAGACTAAAATTTTTGCTATAAACTTAGTCATAAGAGGATACTCTATTCCAAAAATCTTGCAGTTTCATATTTCTAGCGTAAAAAAATTTTTCCAAGTTTAACTCGTATTAATTTTCTCGTCTTCCGAATTCTACGATAATGTAAGAAAATTCTTTCATAATGTTAGAAAAGACACTTCCTCCTTCTATAATATTAAATGGATTTATATAAGTTAAAGTTTTGAGTTTACTTGAAAATTTAGTTTCCTTAAAATATGAGCACACACTTTTACTTACAAATTTGTACAATTTTTAGCTTATAATTTTTTTAAGCGCTGTTCACATATGATATTTTAAATTCATCTTCAACATATACAATATGTGTATACTCGAAAATACCCTGAAGGAAGTATGGGGTTAAGTGTACCCATGTCAACATTTTTGTCAACATTTATGGTGTCTTTCTAGTGGCACTGTCAATAAGAGAATATTTTTTGTTAATAATTTATTTTTTTTTTAAAGTTATCTGTGGCCGCAAGAAAATAGCTAATTCTAATAAAAAATAATAATAATAAAAAGTAATATAAAAAGGTAAGTCAAAAGTGCTAAACTAGTTAAATGTTTAATAATTAGGCAGTCACTATTTGTTTTACTATTGACATTTTCTACGTACGTGGTGACAGCGTCTATAGGGAATCAATACAGTTTTACTATGGACATTTCCCATAGTGCGGTAATGTCGTCAATAGTAAGTCAGTACAATCTTACTATTGACATTTTCTTCATATGACCCCACAAGAACTACCTAGTCAGTATTGACGCAGTCTACTGGTAGATTTCGTAGGATAAGCCTGTGTTAAATGTCAATAGTAGTTAGCATTAGTAAGGGTACAATTTGTCAGTAGTACTGGTGACATCGTCAATAGGTAATCACTATAGTTTTACTATTGACATTTCCTGCAGGGTAACTATCAAATAATATTTCCGTATTACAAACATACATATATATTTACATACGAAAAATATAACCTTCATTTCCTACATAAATTGACTTAAAAAAACGAAGAATTCACTCACATTCTTGAAAGATATGATAAAAAATGTGATTTATAAAAAACGTCAAAAACAGACTTTAAATCGTCAAAACGTTATTTTCAGCATATAACATCGTCAAAATATTGATAAATCGTCAAATATGGCAACTATGCTAGTGATAAACAATTGTTTGACTAAATGCCCATCGCAGCTTTACAAAGTAAACTTTTCGTGTGTGAAAGAGATGCATGTGGTAGTATGTGTGTGAGTAACAATATTATTGTCTCTCAGGCACTAAAAACAGGCAGACAATGTTGAAAAGTGCTACTTTGTTGCAAACAAAGCGCACAAAGTTGGCAAAATGTCCACAAAACGGGCACAAAGTTACAATAACCGGTCAGAAACTGGCAAAAACGGCAAAAAATAACATAAAACCAGTCAAAGCCGGAAATAATCCATATTTCCAAATCCTAAATCCCTGTTAGCCATTAATATACCCATTCCCAGCCAAAATGCGCACCGAATAAGAAAAACCGGTTCCGAACCGGTTGGTTATTCGGTTCAGAGTTTTTTTTTGGAAATTCCCAAAACTGATTGCGGGAATCATCAAAAGCCCTTCACTTCCTGGAACGATAACGGAATTAATACGGCTGTATATAAAGGAGGTTAAAACATGGTGGCCATAGGATGTCTCCAAAGCTACTAATCAGGTTTCGGGGGAAGTATACCCAAAGCAAATTCATCGTAGCTATGGCGTGAAACCACGTATGTAGAGAGTACGATAAATAAACACGCACGTTTGACAATTAAAATTCCTAAATGATGTATCCATAATTTTCACCATTGACATTCGTCGCCTGGCCTCGAGAATTTGCAACAAAAAACAAAAATGGTACAATTAGCTCATGCCTGTGACAATATAATGGTTCTTGAAGGTCCAATTAGCTCATGCCTGCGGCAATATAAAGGTCCTTGGAGACCAGTAACGGTAGTTTGCTTGTTGACATGGCCGTTGAATTAAAAATGAGCCTATCGTTCCAAAAGATGGGATTTACTCGTAATATGCGAAAACGCTCAAATATCGTATACTCCTGTGCTAAACAAAAACTTCTTAATAATAATTTGAAAAACTTTCAGTTGATTTTTAGTTTATATGCATTACGCGACCACGCAATGGAATTAAATATTCGCGTAACATTAAATGTTTGACTAAATTGATTTAAATCAATCCGGCGAATTTATTTCTTTCCTCTACGTTTTTATAGGGGGATGTAGCTCAGATGGTAGAGCGCTCGCTTAGCATGTGAGAGGTACGGGGATCGATGCCCCGCATCTCCATAACTTTTTCTTTTACCGCAAATGTTTAAAAAAAATTCCATGCTAAATTAATTATAGACAGCTAAGCAAATTTTCATGCGATTTAATTATTTTTTTAAGTCTAAACCTGAAAGCAAGACAAAATAAAATAGTAGATATTACTAAAGCTGCTCGATGTTAATTCATACAACGTAAACAGCAATGTTTTGTTCGCTACATATCGCACAAATGTCGATGTTTAACTGTGAAAAAGATTTACATCGGCAATTCAATTGTTCTGAAAATGTGATCTACAAAAATCGTCAAAAACATACCTTAAATCGTCAAATCGTCAAAATGCTATTTTCAGCACCCAAAATCGTCAAAATGACGATAAACCGTCAAATATGGTAACCATGACCGTGACTGTTTATCAGCTTTTTACAATGCGCAGCCCAAGGCTTGACAAAAAATCAGCCTCAGCTTATGCAACAAAAGTTTGTATAAATTATATACAGTGTGCCCATTTTAGCATTTTCGGTGCTAGATATAACACTTCTTTTGTTGATTTATAGGCTTTTTACACTGATCAACATCTTCATGAAAGGCATGAAAGATGTTGAAAATGTTAAACACTGTTTACATTGCTTACATCTAACATTTACTATCAATCAAAAATATTGTTTTTTCAATTTTCAAACAAGTTAACAAAAGCACGTAAAATTTTTTGGGAAAAAATTAATTTTAGAAATAAAAAGAGGATTATAAAATTTATGTGTGTATGTACATATGTGTATAAATAAAATGTAGACCTTATAAACAAATTTTAACACAATCAAAGAAAAAACTATTACAGAAAAAACAAATTAGGAAAGAAAACAGACATGCAAACAATTGACACATGATAAATTAACTATGATTTTTTTTAAATTTTTTTCAAAATAAATGACGTTTAGTCAGCGATGCCACAAGAATAATCGACACTTTTCTAGTGATGACGCTGAAATTAAAATGGTGAATGGAATAACATGAGATGGGAACATTTTATAAAGACGTTGGAAAATGTTGAGTTTTAGTACAATGTATATTTTATGGGAAAATGTTATCATCTTCAAAAACCTAATGCTCGGTGGCTGAGTGGTTAAAGCAGCAGATCATGATACGTCATGAGCGAGTTCAAATCCCAGTGGGTGCTGATGAGTAGTGTAGCGACTACGAAACAACTAGTTGTCTCCCTGATCATCAATTTGGTTTTCGGGCTAAACACAGCCCGAAAACAAACAACAAACAAACGCACAGACTAGTCAATGTCATAAGACAGACCTTTGAGGAGAAGAAGTATTGTTCAGCTCTATTCATTGACATTTCTCAAGCTCTTGATAAAGTGTGGCACGACGGCTTGATGCACAAAATAAAGTTGAACTTGCCTGCAAATACTCACAGGCTACTTGAAAGCTACTTCTATGGGCGGAAATTTGTTATCAGAGAAGATGATTTTATAAACTCAACTCAACCTATCGAGGCAGAAGTTCCCCAAGGTAGCATACTAGGGCCTACTTTATATTTGAGTTAGACCTCTGACATTTCAACGGCATCTGGAATCCACACTTCAACCTTTGCAGATGACACAGCGTTTTTGAGTGTTCATGAAAACCATCAATTAGCTTCACGAAATTTACAGGAATTTATTTCAATATTGGAAAAGTGGCTGAAGCTTTGGAAAATCAGGGTTAACGAGCAGAAATGTACTCATGTCACATTCACACTGTGTAAACAAACATGTGCGCATATCCAAATAAACAACTCACCTATTCCGCAGCACAGTGAAGTCAAGTACCTTGGCATACACCTCGACCGTAGGCTAACGTGGAAGTCTCACATTGAAGCAAAAGTCACTCAGTTGAAACTAAAAGCAGCGCAACTAAATTGGCTTATGGGCAGAAACTCGACTTTGAAGTTGGATTGCAAACTTTTGTTATACAATGCAATTCTAAAGCCTATATGGTGCTACGGAATCCAATTATGGGGCACCGCCTCAGCGTCAAACATAGAAAAAATTCAAAGGCGACAAAACCAAATTCTTCGAACGATTACTGCAGCTCCATGGTACGTAAAAAATTCACGAATTCATAAAGATCTGAGTGTTCCACTGGTAAAAGAGGAATTTTCTAAATACTCGACAAGGTATGTCAGTAAACTGTATAAGTATATTCCTCTTGCGCGGAATATACTTAATTTTGGTGGCCACACTCGGTTGAGAAGAAGGGATACCGTTCCCACCATCAGAACTTTCAATAGGTGATTCTACCGATATTGCTCCCGCATAATAGAACTTTTTGTCTAGCATTGGCTGCACGTAAGTAAAAAGCACATTTTAGTTTTTTTATTAATTCTTTTATTTTTATATTTAGAATTAAGATTTGAATACTTATTGTTAGTTCATTTTGAAGATTTAATAAATAAAAAACGCTTAACAAAAAAAAAATCTTCAAAAACTGATGGTAGATGTTGTTCAGTAGAAAACGCCTATTGGCGTTTTTTAATTTAGCTCTTAGCACGTTTTTAGTACTTTCCTATTGTTCATTTAGCATATTCATTCATTTTAAAATATCTCTGTTACCAATTTGTTTTTCAAAGGACATAAATGGTTTGTTCCTTTAAATTCATGCTTAAAAGATATCTTTGTACCGATGCTGTATTTTAGTTATAATTTTGCAAATTTTCTTAAACCAAAGAAAGAAACTATAAATGTTGAAATGAAGAATGAAATGCGAATTCTATGTGGCAGTTTTATTGCACAATTGATTTATCAGTTTCGACAATGTTCTAAGTTTAAAAATACAATTTATTTTCATAGAAAATAGTTTAAAATTCATAAGTGTAAGTTACACGAAGATTTTAAGGAAGAAATGCTTGGCTATACGGTAGAGAGTATAACAACTTTGGAACAATAAGGGCAACGTATGTATGTTTTTTTTTGTTTTGTTAAAAAAAAATATATAAAATAAAAAAAAAATTCATACACTAAGAAAAATATTTAGTTCATACACAAAGAAAAATTCTTAACAATATTAATGAATTCAAAAATCAAAATATAACATAATTTAAATTAAACTTATTCTGCAACCAACACATGCCTTGTTAAAGATTAGAAGATGTCGTATCTTAGACTTAAGCAAATCAACATGGCACATGTTGCTCACAGAATACCATTAACATTAACATAATTTTTTTTTTTTTTTTTTTTTTTTATGTTTATGTTTTGTTTTTAAAATTTTTATGTTTAAAAAATAATTTACTACCTGGCTCACGATGTCATTTCGTAAACGTTCGCCATAATTTTTAGAGTCAAAAAGCCTATTCCTACGCCGTGTATAAGCTCTATTTTCCCTGATCTGGTATCATTTGCCTTGTCTACCTCCGATATATCCGTTAGTAAGTCACTTATTTTTAATATAAAACATAAGCTAACGTTAACGAAACGACATCGTGAGCCAGGCAGTTATTGTTTTAAGAAATTTCTTTTTATTCAATGAAAAAAAAAAAAAAAATTAAAAAATCATAAATATAAATAATAGAACTATGAACTCTCAAAGAAAGTATTTGCTTAAAATTAAGACATTTAAATTTAGCACTATGTTTTAGCACTTAGCACTAATTTTTTAGCAATATTTTGGTGCCAATTTAGCACCATAAAATTGTGGATCTGGTCACACTGATTATACTCGTAATAGATTTACAACAAAAAAAAAATGCATGTCTGTAGCTTAAGTCTTTCGTTTTTCTTAAGTGTGAGGCAGCAAAGCTTTTTTTCAAACCATCTTTTATATTCGACCAAATAAAAAAGTTATTGAAAAAACACGTGTGTCTTTAAAGCTATTTTATTTCCTACCTATATATTTAAAAAACATTTCGTAGAAGAAAACAATATTTGCAACATCACAAAAAAACCAGCAAAAAACGATGAATCCTAAGACGTGACAACACTGCATGCCAGCCAACAACTTTAATTTCAAATAAAAAGTAACATCTCTGCTGAATAGAAAATTTAGCATATTGATGTTAATTTACATTCTACTACTAACATACACATTAAGGCAAGTGAAAATCAGGAAGTCTGCCTAAGATTAGTGAATTTTAAATAAAGTAGTTTTTAAAGACAATTTAAATGGTGCTAATATCAAAAAAGCAAATACTAAAAGAAATTATGTTAGTAGAAAAACACAGTGCAGTACACGTAGAAGAAAAAATATGGTTGATATGACAATATTTTAAGGGCAAAATACTATTGTTGAATTATATGGTTGAAGCAACAACATAATATGGTTTCAAACCGAAATTTATATACAAAATTTAGTACAGCCAAAAACCAAAATTACACCTAATAACCATATATTTGGTAAAAGTTATAGTTTTTGTATTATGCCTAATACTTTTATTGTTGTAATAAAAATTTAGCTGTCATGTCTTACCTGCCAACATAATTGAAAAATTGTATATTCTATTGTCATGTACTAGTGTTGAACGTGACTATATATAACAAATAGCTATAAATATAAAAACACACATAACATATTGAATTAAAACAACACTTTTGTAATTTATTTGGCATATTTAGTCCAATTCATATTTTGAAAAATGGATTACAAATTTGTGAATTTGTTCACATTTGGTACTCCAAGAAGCTTGATGTACATATGTATTTTCCCTCTGGCAAAATAAATCTGTAAAAATACACATCCATACATGCATTTGTCTATGTACATAAATTCGTATACAAACCTTCTCAAATTTTATGATCATTTTATTCAATAAATAAATATTTATTTAGTTTATTTAGTCTTCATTATTTTTAATATTGTTAATATAAAAAAAAAACGCATACACACAAATAAACTGATTGTTTTAAAATTGAAAAAATTAAATAGAAATATGTATGGATATGTTTAACAACAATAGTTAGTTTAACGGATATGTGTTATAGATACATACATTGCATACAAAAATAGTGTATTATTGTACATAATAAAAGCTATTGTTGCGTTCAAATTATTTTTTTAAACATTATTATTGCATATAACCATATTTTAAAAATTTTGAAATATAACAATAGAAATATGGAAATCTCAACATTCGTATATTTATAGAGAATTAAAGTATATTCAAAACCATAATATGCCGCTAGAAGCAACAATATACATTATGAGAGAGTAAATAGTAATGTTGCTACAACAATATTCCAAAATGCTTTTTCTTTGCGTGTAGATGCTTTGTTATTGGGGTAATTCAAATCTATGAATTTTCCTAATTTCTATACGATTTTTATAATAAAATTCTAAAAAAAAGGAATTTGATTAAAAATTCGTTTTCTTTTACCTTGTAACAGTATTCAGGTGATGACCTCTACATAAGCAGTGCATTGCACTAGAACTAGGAAATAAGATTGAGAAGAGGAGGAAAGAGGGAGAAGTGTTTGCGACGTTTGCTTTAAACCTTTCAAATCATAAGTCAAATAACTAAGATAACACTGACAATTTGACAAAATTATTTCCTACTACGCATGACGTCGCAAAAGACCATAATTGTTTGTTTACATTAAGCAAAAAGTTGAATCAGCATATGTACTTGGCTTGAACCTATACTCGTATCAATAATAACACAGAAAGACCAAAACAAACGTTATCAGAGCATTTAAAGTGAAGTGGAATTAAATTAATTATTCGTATTATTTGATCTTGTTTATATTGTTTTCTTCTAAATTTTCCAGCTAAAGATCTTGATTGCTTTTTGTTTTTATAAAAAAGGTTAAAAGTTATTTTATTATTTTATATTTCGATAACAATTTGTTATCATCATCAGAAAAATTAAAATGTTATAAAAAATTATTTGAAAAAATGTTGTCAAAAAATTTTACATGAAAAAAATTCATACACATGAAAAAATTCTTAACAATATTAAAAAATTAAAAAATAAAATAATTCAAATTAAACTTATTCTGCAAACAAGACATGCTCTGTTAACAATTGCAACATGTTGTACCTCTACCTTTAACAGGTTAACATAGCACATGTTGCCCACAAAATAGCACAAAATAACATCAAAAAATTGTATACAAATTAACAATATCCTAATAAATAACATTGTAAATAGAAGTATTATTTATTTCAATGTATTAAATTTTTGCTAATTAAATGTCTATAACTATGTGCTAAATTATCTGTGTCTAATTTAAAATGAATTCTCTGTTCTGTAGGTGTATTCATAATTTCTAACATTTCTAACATATAACGTTTCTTATAATTTGTTTCTGTTTTTATTATTGAAACATTTTCAAAGTGAGGATAGTGATTTAAACCAAAGCAATGAGAAGATAACGCTGTCTTTTGTGAATTAATATCCCTATATTTTTGTTCTGATTTATGTCCTGAAATCCTTGTCCTTAATTTGTTTTTTGTTGTCCCTATGTATACTTTATTACAATTATCCTGATCTTTTCCCTTACATGGAATTTTATAAACTATATTAGCAATATCTAATTTATTATTTCTATCCTAAGTCTTGCTAAATAATGTATCTAACGTATTATAACTCCTATGAGTCATTCTATATTTTAACTTGTTATATAATCTGTCTTGTGAATCTTTGGCAATCCATATAACTTAGGTGCAACAGCAATATTGGTCTTAATTCTATTTTTCTCACTATTACTTAAAATTTCCTTTTCAAATAGTTCATCTACTAAACTATTATTTATCTTCTGTAATCTAGCTGCAGGATCCTTATTTATTAACTGATATTTGGAACCATCTTCAACATTCAAAATACATCTCGTATTTTGAATGCAAAAAAGTTTCACGAATTCAGAAAACAAAATCCAGAAACCATTTTTGGTTTAATTTTGCTTTTATTGTAACAAGATAAAAATTTTTTTGATGGAACAAATTGTTTTTCGAACTGATTTCGAAAATTCAAAATTAAGAACACTTTATATCATAATGGAAACACTTTGACATGTTTTCCTGAAAACAAGTGTTTTCCTTTGTAGTGGAAAAAAAAGGCTTTAAAAGGAAAATATTATATACAAATTTTAACATTTTTTGAATTAAAACTTCCTTTTTTTAATTTGTTCACTTAGTTTATCAGCTGAATCAGCGATATAAGAGTTTATGAGCTACAAAGGAATTTTACTGGACGAACACAAACTAACATTTGATGAGAGAACTTTTAAGTTTTTGTTTGTTTCAAATAAAAGTTTCTTCAATTTGTAATGTCTGAAAAAAATCTTATAATAGTTCTAAATGTGCTTTTTTTGTGTAAGAATTTAGATAACATCAAACTGAAATTTGATATAATTCCGTCCGAAAGAACAATATATATAATCAAGGTAATCTTATGTTATCAATATGTCAACTACCTAATTGACTACATTCATCTTTTATATTTATTACATATTGACTATAAACAAAATACAAAAAAGAAAAAAAAAATTGTTTTGTAGGTAGCTGCTACAAAAATTTGTCAAGTTTTTA
The DNA here is from genome assembly GCA_914767995.1 of Thecocarcelia acutangulata. Taxonomy (NCBI): domain Eukaryota; kingdom Metazoa; phylum Arthropoda; class Insecta; order Diptera; family Tachinidae; genus Thecocarcelia; species Thecocarcelia acutangulata. The sequence goes on from OU612096.1 coordinate 27,421,364, forward strand.
ATTAAAGTACTTCCGTTTATGTAAATTAATATTTTACATAAAAGCTTTGGAAATAGATAGAAGTGGAATTCATATTGTAGTCAAAAGTCTGGCCTATTTTATATGTATTATCTTAATTCAATTTAATTCAATTCGACGTAATTCAACTTATTTTTCTAACAAATAACAATAACATTTTAATCTTTAAATTATATCGAAATAGTTTAAGCTTTTACACATTTTTTTCTTAATATTTATTAAGTTTTTATTTTTATTTTTTTCATTCATTTATTTATTGAATCTTCACAAAATGAACAATAAGTATTCCTATCTTAATACTAAATATACAAAATTAATTAAGTCCAGCCAATGCTAGACCAAAATGTTTTATTTTGCACGGTCAATATCGGTAAAATCACCTGTTTAATGTTCTGATGGTGGCAACGGTATCCTTTCTTCTCAACCGAGAGTGGCCTTCAAAGTATATTGAATGCAAGCCGATTTGGGTGAAGTCCCAATTTACTGATATACCTTGTCGCGTACCTTGAAAATCCGTCTTTTACAAGAGGTACACAGAGATCCTTATGAATTCGTGAGTTTTTTACATACCATGGAGCTGCGGTAATTTTTCGAAGAATTTGATTTTGTCGCCTTTGAATTTTTTCAATGTTAGATGTTGAGACGGTGCCCCATAATTGAATTCCATAGCACCATATAGGCTTTAGAATTGCATTGTATAGCAGAAGTTTGCAATCCAACTTCAAAGTCGAGTTTCTGCCCATACTTGTGAGTGAGTGACTTTTGGCTTCAATGTGAGACTACCACGTTAGCCTACGGTCCAGGTGAATACCAAGCTACTTGACTTCATTTGCTGCGGAATAGGTGAATCATTAATTTGAATAGCTGAACATATTTGTTTACGCAATGTGAATGTAACGTGAGTACACTTTTGCTCATTAACTTTAATTTTCCAAAGTTTTAACCAAATCTCTAATATTGAAATATACTCCTGCAAATTTCGTGAAGCTACTTGATCGGTTTAGGCTCGGGTATATATGGACCGTTATCGGGGGAAATGTTTTTTTTTTTGCCTTTTACTCGCCATGTGAAATAATTGTATCAAGTTTGAAGCAGAACAAACAATTTGTATACCCTTCACAAAATAGTAAAGGGTATAAATAAGTTTGTGATTCCTTTTGTAATTTCTACAATTTTTATTTCCGACCCTATAAAGTATATATATTTTGATTCAGAATTAATGGAAAAGTCGATTAAGCGATGTCCATCTGTCCGTCGTTGTAATACCGTTTCTGAAAAAACCATTAGACTGAGAAACTTTTTTCTTTCACTATTTTTCTACCCCATGCTATTGAAATTCAGTGAAATCGGTTCACATATAGCTGAGATATATCCAAAATTCCACCAAAACAAAACATTTATTTTTTTTTTTGCTATTTTGTATGAAATTTTTAAAATTTTTATTATTTAACATAGGGATTAAAAGGCAAAAAAAAGAATTTCCCCCGATATCGGTCCACATACATATACCCGAGACATAGCCTAAACCGATTTTTTTTATGCAAATGCAGCGCAAGCGAATTTAAACAACTTTTTTTGCTTAATAACAGTTCTGGTAATATAAAAAAAAATGCAATTTTCCGATATCGGTTCATATATATCCGAGATATAGTCTGAACCGGTTTTCCATGAAACTTTCTTTTTAAGCTTTAAAGCAGTTCTGTTTATGAAAAAGGAGGTTACTAAGATACAGAAAATTAAAAATTCCGATATCGGTCCATATATACCCGTGATATAGCCTAAACTGATTTTTTTATTTAAATGTCGCGTAAGCGAACTTAAACAACTTTTTTGCTTAAAAGCAGTTCTGATTAGAAAAGGAGGTTACTAAAATACAGAAAATAAAAATTTTCGATATCGATCCATATATATCCGAAATATAGCATAAACTGGTTTTTTCATGAATTTTTTGTTTGTTTTTGCTTTGGAATAGTGATTACCATGCAAAAATATTGTTCCCCGATATCGGTCCATATATGTATATCCCACCATATTTAGTTCAAATGTGTAAAATATATTATATATATTTACGTGACTATCGTGAGGGGTATTTAGGATTCGGCCCAGCCGAATATACTACACCCTTACTTGGTTTTTTTAATTTTCATACCTGGTTTTTTGGAATTTTGAATATATCTCAGCTGTATACGAACCAATTTTATTGAATTTCAATAGCAAACCCATGAATCGATGGTATAATGGAATGGTGAAAGAAAAAAGTTTCTCTAAGTCTAATGAATTTCTCAGAAACTGTAGTTGAACGACGGGTAGTCAGACATCACTTAATCGATGCAATATATATATATATATATATATATATATATATATATATATATATATATATATATATATATATATATATATATATATATATATATATATATATATATATATATATATATATATATATATATATATATATATATATATATATATATATATATATATATATATACTTATATTATAATGGTCGGAAATGAAAATTGTAGAAATTACAGAAGGAATCATAAATTTATAGGTATCCTTTATGTTTTTGTGAAGGTTATAAAAACGAGAGATATACCTTTTCTATATTAAACCATCATCATTGAAATAGGAAATAAAAGTTAAACCATAAAAGAAACATTTTGTCACACTTAAAAACCAGTGTTTTTATTCACGTTTTATTGGTGCTAAAATAATAAATAGAATAAATCAATATCCCATTAAAAATGTTATGGCTTTGTTTTTTTTATAAACAAATGATTGTTTTTATAAATCAAATAAACATTTTTTGAATAAGATATATTCATGTTTAAATTGTGTAAATTATGGGTTTCAAATGACATGATTATAATATTATGTTAAAAATGTTCAAACCACTTTGAAGAGCCCGGTCTGGGCAAGCTTAAGCTGTAAACACTTAGACGACAGCAGACTTTACAACTTCACGATTATAAATGAAGTTAATTTCAGCAGCAACATAATCATTTGAAAGACAGCAGCAGCACTATGGGTATTTTAAAAATACAAATTTCAGGGGAGCCACATATATATTTTTCAGGAATAAAAGCTAAATTACTGACTGAAAACGTAATAATATCACCTAAAACTGTGAAAACACATTAATTTATTTGCTTATTTTAATTTTGTGATGTTTTTTTATTGAACATGACAAAAAAAAAATTAGTTCTTATTGCTGCCAATTTATATTTATAATGGCAGCACTGCATTTATTTTTGGTGGCTACGACAATAGAAATTAGTCTAAGTTAAGGTTGTATTACACTTCATCTTTTCTTCATTTTTCTAGTATTGGAAAGTAGTAAGAACATATTGTAATAGAAAAATTAAATAAGTTCGAAGAGTTCAAATATATTGAACAAAATGTTAGAATGTTAAAAATTGTATGCTTGTTATCGATAAAAAATGAATAAGTGTCAAAAAAAAATTTAAAATGTTCACATTAAAATTGACAAATCCAACTTGGAAATTTAAAATTACTGCTAACTCAGCAATTTATTTTCAACAGTGCTTTTGCGTGATTTTTTTTCTAACCTGCGCGTTTTGTTTCATGAAACAGAATTGAAACAGAATTGAGACCCATCATACTACCGTGAAAAAACTAAAATATATCTAAAAACCAAAAAATCTAAAAAACCAAAAATTTAATTAAAAAAATTATAAAAGTTCATCAAAAAAATTCAATAAAATATATCTCATATTTGTATAAAAAACTCAAAAAACAAAAGTTTCAAAAAGATAAACGTTTATAACATGGATGATACCATTATAGATTCCATTGCATTAAATATCTTAAATACAATAAGCATATTAATGGCAAGCAGGAATAAGACGTAGGATTTAAACATAAACTATTCAAAGAAATTGAATGTGAAGACTTATTTTGAGGATGACTCCTCATCAATTTGCGAAAATTTTAGCAAAATTAAAGCCATATATTACAAAGCATGAAAGCAAGATTTATGGTCAGCTCCTCCCAAAACTTAACTTTCTTTACAACCCAAAGGCATTTGCTTAATTTCATTTATTATATATAAAACTTCTTCTTCTAACCAAACTTTTACCATTTTATTCTTTTAGTATCACTTTTTTCATAAATTTACGTTTTCGTTTTTGATTATTTTTGAAATGTCAATTTTTTTCAGCAAAAAACCGTTTTGCCTGCGTTTTATACAGTTTATTCTTTCTAACATTTGCTATTGTTTTCTAACAATTCTATAACAATTCAATGAAATAAAAATGAAGTGTCATAGCACCTTTAGTAGCAGCAGCGAATGCCATTGTGAAGTCGTGCTACTGTGATGTCGTTAAAATCGCTTTCATCTAAACACGTGTTTATTATTTTTGACAGATTGATGCCTGCTGTCTGCTGTCGTCTATGTGTTTAGAGCTTCAAGGTGCTACTATACGGTTATATGGCACACTTGCAGTGGTTTAGAAAACTTTTTTTTTTTTAGCTTTTATTTATTTAATGTATCTTCAAAGTAAACTAACAATAAGTATTCAAGTCTCAATACTAAACATAAAAAATAAAAAAAAGAAATGTGCTTTTTACTTAAGTCCGTCCAATACTACACGAAAAATTTTATTTTGTGGGAGCTACACACGTAGAAAAAAATATATGGTTGAGACAACAATATTCTGAGGGCAACATATTGTGGCACTATATGTTTAGATACAAAAATACTAAATGGTTATATCCAACATTATAATTTTAAAATAATGGCAATTCAGTGACATAAAATATTGTTAAGACTTACAACAATATGACTCTTTGTAACCATGGTAATTTTAACATTTTAACATACTAATATCTTATTGAACCATGTTACCATTTTTATCAACCATATTATTATGAAAGAAAAAAACATTATTATCACTTTTAACAATACTATAATGTAGTTGGTTATATTTTATTCAATATTTTATTGCAATAAATATGTGTGTATACGTTTAAATATGTTGAAAATAAATAAAAATTATTCTTCAGCATATTTTGGCTTTGTTAAGAGTTTTGTTCAGATTTTGGATCTTGATTGTTTTAGTTCTGAAAACAAAAAAGAAAATATGTATATACGAGTACATAGTATGTATACACATACTTAGTTCATACATGTATGTACATATGTAGGTATTATTTAAAGCTTTGTTTTTATTGCATATGTTCATAAGTGTAATACATACCTAAAATTTTATAGCATTTTCTTGATCCACGCGTTTATCCCCCACATCTTCCGGATTTCATTTTTATATTTTTTATTTAATACATTTTTTCACAAAAACACAAAAAAGAACAACAGAAAATAATATTTATTTTCCTCAATCCATTGACTGTCATTGTAATGACTGGAATAAAAATGTTGTAAACAACGAAAATAGTAAAATAATTCTGCAAATATATTTATGTTGCAAGGACATAATTCAAACATTCACAAGGTTACAATATTTTTTTTTTTACTCTATGTTTTACATACTATTGTTTTAACCACAAACTTTTTTATAAATAAAGTTGTTCCATCCAATCATATTTTAACATTTGTAGACGGTGACAATAAAATTACAAAAGGGTAAATAAAAATATATTCATGGTAAAATATACTATTTCTAAAATGATAATACACTGCTTTCGCCAACAATAAAGAGAATAAATAGTATTGAGACAACAATATTTCAAAATGCTTTTTCTCTGCGTGCATATATCGGTAACATCACCTGTTTAACGCTCTGATGGTGGCAAGGGTATCCCTTCTTTTCAACCGAGTGTGGACAAAAATCAATGATGGTATGGCTGTAAAATTCAAACATACATAAATGAAATTTGATGTTTTATTACGTGTACACACATCAAATTTAGCTTCAAATTTCTGCTGCAACATAGAACTTATATACTAATGCAGCTTTTTGATTATTTTTCAAACTCACATCAAACTAGCATATAAGTTACCTGTTCACCAACAGTAAGTAGCAAAAAGTCCAGTTTGACAAGTCAGCTTGATGTGTGTGTTTATGCCGCTCTGAAGTATAATAAGCTTAGTACACTTAAAAACAAACAAAAAATCCCTGCTGGAGATGCGGGGCATCGATCCCCGTACCTCTCACATGCTAAGCGAGCGCTCTACCATCTGAGCTACATCCCCGTGTTTTACAGTAGCCAATAATAAGTAATTTTTTTTGAATTGCCTCAAAATTTGCCAATCAGCCAAACAGTCTGTTCATGATGTGCATACAAAATCAGTATTAATTATTTGTAAAACATATGCAACTTACTTACGTTTAATTTACACTTTTTGCAAAAAGACAAAGAAAATTAGCTGGAAGTAGACAGTTAGTAATATATAACAGTAGTCATGTGAGAGGATCGACTGTGAAAAAAATTTGTATTTATGCTGCAATCAGCATTGCCAGAATGAAGATCTTACCTTAATTTTGAAGATTTTTCAAGCAAACTAAGATTTGAAGATTCTTTTCTCAAAGTTAAGTTTTTGAAGCCTAACAGTTTAGTGGGAGCTTTTTCAAATCTTCAGTGAGTGTTTACTAATTAATAATATGAATCTTAGTATAATTTTTACCTCTTACAATCTAGTACTTACTTTTATTATATGTTTATATAGTATGTATATATATATATATATATATATATATATATATATATATATATATATATATATATATATATATATATATATATATATATATATATATATATATATAGTATGTATATATATTTATATACATATAAAAGGTATCTCAGCCAAAGTACCCTATTTAATTCTAACTTTTTTTAAACAGTTGTGATTTTTTATTCAATCGCAAATCGAAAACTCTCATGTTCCGATTATATTTGGAATAAAATATTATATTTGGAATAAAATATCAGTTAAATGGTTCCCATAAGTCTGATAATAGGACGTCGCTCTCTTCATGAAATGTTCCAGGTAGCTAAATTTTGATAACTAACGCGTGTAGTGTCATCTCTACATGTCGTTAATAATAATACATGAATCATTTTATTCTATTAATAATAATAGTATAGTCAGCAACAAACGACTTTTATTGTATTGCTTCTATACGCGTATTTTTAGGGGTTCCTTCCCAAAATCCTGTTGTTTAGATGGTACAAAAAAAGTAGAATATCGTCTTACTAAGTGTATGGAGACTGTGCTGAGAAATAAATGGTTTTTGAAAAAAAAAAAATTATTATTATTTCTTACTTTACTTCAATATTAATCTGCCCTCGTATGTAAAAAGTCAAAGTAAAGTACAGTAAAGTCAAAAGTAAGAAACAAATCTTCCAGCTAAAAATCGTTTTGTGGTTTTTTCTTAAATAACGTTTAACAATTTTTATTAAACCAATAAAGCAATGAAAAAATAAAAAAAAAATAATATAAACAAAATCAAAGAATACGAATATTGAAAAAATTAAGATTTTTTATCTAAAGACCTTTTTTTGGAAAGTGAAGATTTTTCTACAAAAATTTCTGGCAGCACTGGCTTTAATAGTAAAATGACCGTATCTACTCGTGTAGCGCTTTAACATTTAATAATAATAATATGAGAGAGAGGAAATGTTGGACGTGACTGTAATGTTGTAATTATAACTACTACAACAACAAACTGCTAAGTCATGATAAGAGTGTTTTAAGTTTTGCCGCATATTTGGTAAATGGTGATAATTTTGTTTTAACTCAACTATCTCTTTTATGTGTGCGAGTTTTTTGAGCACTTGAAAGCCAAATAATCCGTTTTTATATATTTCTTCTTTTTATTGAAAAATATTTTATAATACATTTAAACTAAAGCGAAATCTAGTACATACAGCATTTCAAGTCAAATGTAATTGATTTAGGAGAGTTTTTCCTAAAAATTGAAATCTATTTTGCAACTAGATTTTGACAAAATCTAGCAGATTTTTGTAATTATTCTCTTACACAACTTATTTCTCATTCTGACTTAGCAGTTTACTTGTGCTCGGGTGAATGAAAACTGCTGCAGCCAATTGCAGCGTTAAAGTCTAATTGACAAAATAATACTATTAAAAAAACACCATAGATACACTTAATACTAGGCGTGTAGCTTTTTGTAACTACTTTATTGCGCAACAATGATTTTGTTTACAATGTAGTTGCAAACACTATACTACAATACGAAAACAAAAATTTAATAAGGCTAACTTAAAGTTTTATACCTCTATAAAAAACACCCTGTATTTAAACACAACATTATTTATTTGTTCTACTTAATACGCTTCTTTGGAATTTTACTATTCCAAAAAGATACGCTAAGAGATTCATTCAATCACTTGATAATGAGCCGCAAATAGTTTTTAAAGCGTGAATATATGAATTAATTTTAATTAAATTGTTTCATAATATATTACCAGCGATAAAATTAATAACAAATGATTCGTTAAAAACTTCTAGAAGAATTCTTCACAGAGATCTCTTAATTACCACTAATCAATTGTTTATTCATTGGAATTAAAAAAAAAAAATAATAATAAAAATACAGAACAAAAACCAAATTATAACCTTCATATGCATAAATATTTATAATAAATAAACCAAAATAGCGTTACAAAATACTAAAGAGTACTTTATGATTAAGAAGACTTTATTATATCAACACCTTTGGATGAGTTTTCGGTGCTTTTGTTGTCCAGAACAACTTTCATAACAGTTCAATATCAAATCAAAAACCGCACAATTGAAACCTTCACAGTTCTTTAGGGTCTTCTTAAGAGTTTTTGATTTTGTATTTTTTTCGGTTTTTTGCTTTTTGTTTAAACAGCATCAATATTGTTATAATAAAAGAGAACTGGCCTATTTAAATTTTATTTATTATGTGCACATATGAATTTTATGAAAAGAAAAAAAAAGCAAACAAACAAATCAACAAATCAGCCTGTTTTTATCTTTTATGATTTTTCATTCTGATGGTAATTTGTGCGGAACTTAATTTGAAAAACAATAGAATAGTAATGGCGAAGATTTAATTTTGGTGTATTTTTGGTTTCTTACTCAATTCAATAGTAAATGAGTAAAACCAAATATGAACATGTGTGAGAAATAAGATGTGTGAGAATTAAGATGTTGTTTTTTAATGTAGAGTAGCATAAAGTTTCCTTAATAAGAGAGGAGTATTGAAGAATTCTCTTTACTTACATACGAATGCAAATTAACATTTATTACCGGCAGTTTTTTTCTTTACATAGTGTCTATGCGTAATGTAATATAAGATATTTTTTTATTCGATAGCAGAGAGAATTATATCACGTGTAGCCTTCAAAATTAGTATTATTGCAATACTATATCAGATATCATGATATTGCTTTGATAATATATATATTTATTTATTTATTTACTATTTCTTACACAGGATCACATTCTTACTGGTTATTGAATATTTTAATTAAAATATTTAAATAACATAAATTTAAATGAAGTAAAACTAACATTAAAAAACTAACATTAAAAAGTAAACAATTTGTTACTTAAATGTAAGCATCTTGCAATCGGTTCATTATTCGCATAATTAGTCCGTAGACACCTCTCCTCAAACAAACGATTATTTCTGAAATCCCTGGGAGGACAATAAATATAAGGTAAAGTAATTTAATTCTAATTTTAATTCTAGGCAACCAACATTGTTAGATAAAATATTATAGGCCAGCAATAGCAAGGAACAAGTTCTGCGAATATTTAATGATTGCAAGCCTAATAATTTTCTCCTGATGTCATAAGAAGGTAGTTCATAAGGCCATATTAACTTTAAAGCGGTCTTAAGCTACGTACACACGGTTGTCAGATCTTACAATACTGTCAGTAAAATTGTCTGAAAATGTACTACAATCGTGTGAACTGCCAATTTTTAACTTACAACGTTGTCAGAGAAACTATTGTCAATCAATTGTAAGACGACAATGTTGTCAGGCATCTGACAATCGTGAGGACACTCTTCGTCGGCATTGCCAGATAATTGGCTGATATTGTAAGCTCAGTTTTAGTTGTCAGATGTACAATGGCATTATTGTCAGAAAAAAGTTTGATGGGCAACACTGCCCATCTTACGATCGTCTGAACACACAATTTACTTCTGTGGGACAATTTTTCATTGTCACTACACTGTCAGCATGTTTCCAGATCTTACATTATTGTAACATCTGACAAGCGTGTGTACATAGCTTTAGTAAAAATTTTCTGTATACGTTCAATACGATTAGATGTACCTACTTGATAAGGACTCCAGATAATAGAACAATATTCCAAAATACTGCGGACCAAAGAAATGTATAAAGATAATAAGAGTCGTTTTTAAATTGTTAAATTTTTATTGAACTTTATAATTTTTAAATAAAAAATTATTTGGTTTGTACATATGTACATGGGGTTTTAGTTCAAGCTTTTCCTTTCTTAAGTTTTTTCTTAAGAAGAATTTTTTACAATACAAATTTGCTGTGATCAATAATTTTTGATTGAAGAAGACAAGGAAAATAATAATCAAATCTTTAGCTGGGGGACAAAGCAGTTTTTACTTAAATGTATTGGTGTTTGCTCTTCCATATAGGACTTTTGGGCAACCCTGCTTTATAGGCTTGGATATGAAAATTGTGGAAATTACAAACGGAGTAAAAAATCTATTTATACTCTTTATATATATTTTATGAAAAAAGTAACCAAAGTTGAAAAAAAATATATTCGCATCGTACATTGATGCAAAATGTTGCCAATTTGGTTGGAAATGAGAAAAAAACGGCAGCCCTGTTTTCAGCTCAAAAAGTGTTTTTTTTTTTTGTGTTTTCGTACATAAATGTATTTATTTTTTTTTATTTTATTTTACACAGAGTTTAGATTGCTGCACAAAAGAAAAAAAAAGTCTGGTGTTGAATTCCATTTCGCAAAATATCAGATTACACAATTATATTGTTTTAATACTCAGTCTTCATTTTAGTGACTTTTTGCAGAAATTTGTTTACCGGAAAAATTTAACTTTTGGAGTTTTGTAGTGGTAACCATGTATATGGGTGTCTTCAAAGGGTTCGTGTTCCTCTAGAGGTGCAGCATACGAAGGAATGGGAATTTCAAAGGTGGGCTTGGGGGCAGGTGGCAAGTATTCTTCTTTAGGTGGGACAGGGGGCAAGTAGGTGGATTCTGGTGCAGGAGGTGGAGGCAAGTAGCTGGAGTTGGGTTTCGTGGGACGTCGTGTAGTTGTTGTAGTGGTAGTTGTGGTAGTAGTCACTGGCTTTGGTGGCAAATAAACTGGTTTTGGTGGTAGATAAACAGGTTTAGGTGGCAAAAAAACGGGTTTTGGTGGCAAATAAGATGGCTTGGGTTTTGCTGGTGTGGGTGGCGGCAGATAGGCTGAGTGTGGTGTTGTTGGCTTGCGTGTTGTTGTGGTGGTAGTGGTGGTGGTGGTTGTAGTGGTGGGTTTTGGTGGAGGCAAATAGGTTGGCTTAACCGATTCATGATGCTGATGAAGGTGATGGTTATAGCCATGGTAATCCAAGTCCTTATGGTGTTCATGATCATCATGATGTTCATAATGATGATCGTGTTTGTTGTTGAATAGATGTGACACATCCGCAGCCACCAAAGCTACTGCAGCCATCAGCAGTAGTATTATTTTCTAAAATTTTATAACAAATAATTTTTAATAACACAATTTTTTATTTATTTAAATATATATAAATTATTATTTTTTACCATTTTATTGTAAATTTCCTAGTAAAATGAAAAATAATTAATTATGACACGTTCTATTTCGTCTCGGACAGTCAAAATCAAAATGATATTTTGTGTTAAGTGGATGTTGTTATTTATAGTTGATGCTTCCATTCAATACGTTTTACAATAGGTTCTTTTTTTACATTTTTAAGCTGTTAATTCTCCAGTTAAAACATATTTCTTATATTGTCTTAAAAGCAACAAACAAAACATTCAACCTGACGCGGCTGAGAGTAAGACTAGACCACATTATATTTTGTCAGATATAAGATGAAAAAAAAAACGGTTTAAAACATATTGTTTACTCACTTAATCAATTTCTTTAAGATACCAGGCATTGTAAATGTTTATCTGTGTAAGTGTCTGATGTTGTTTTTGATTGACGCAAAAAGCTGAAGCTTTGTCAGAAATACCTTTCAAGCCTCTTGTAGTTATTAAGGATTTACTTACAATAATATAATATCTTTTGTTTAACATTGTCATTGAGAAATTAATAAGTGGCGAACGTATGTTTGTTTAATTAATCAATTTATTCAAACGATCAGTGGGGAATTTCAAAAGGCGTCGACAAAAGTGTAAACTTTTTGTTCTAAATGCAATCCCGACTAAAAAACTTAAACAAGTTTAGGTTTTATATAAACAAGTATATTTTTCAAGAGTTTAATTGATTTCTAAAATTTTTAAGTTAGAAATTAGTTTTGTTATATTTCAGTTTACTAGTTTATTAAGAGAAAAAGAAGGGAAAATACTGTTTGATATAAATTTTAATTTCATAAGCCTTGATCTAACAGCTTTTAGATATTAAAATTTGTAGACTTTAGTGTTATATAAACTTTTTACTTTGAATTTACGAAGGCGGATTAATATTGAAGCTACCTAGTGCTAGATGTCAACACATACACATATATTTTTTTTTTTAAATTGCGATCTGTCAAACATCAGCTATAACAATTTCACCCATATTCATCGATTAGTTTATTTGTTGTAGTAGTTTGAAGTATGTAACTTTTGTGTTTCTTGAAAAGTGGAAAAAAGTGAATTTCGTGCAGTGATTAAACCATATTTTTGAAAAGGAAGACGGCGAAAGAGACAAAAAACAAAGCTCGATAAACATTACGGCGAGTCTACTCCATGGTAAAATATAGGATTACTGAATTTAAACGTGACCGCACAACGACTGCAACAATAACATCAACAGGAAAGTCCAAAGAGGTGGTCACTGAAGAAAATTAAAGAAAAAACTCCTTGATATCGTTATGAGTGAGTCCAGTTACGTGAGATTGCTGAGATCGTAAACATATCATATGAAAGTGTGCTCAATATTTTGCATAAACATTTGCATATGCCGCGTTTGCTCTGTGTCGAACAATAACTAGTTCGACAGACCAGTTCACAGCGAGGTTTGGACATGATAAAGCGTAATCCGGTGGATTTTTGGCATCGCTTAATAATTGTTGATGGAGCATGTGTCCACCACTTCATACCTGCGACCAAAACTCAATCGAAACAATGGGTGGAAGCTGGTGCAAGTGCTCCGAAGAAGACAAAGGCAGTGGAATCGGCTGGCAAGGTTATGTCCACTGTATTTTGGGATGCACTCGGAATATTACTCATCGATTATATTGAAAAGGGATCCACAATCACAGGAAAGTATTATCGTGCCTTATTGGATCATTTGATTAAAGCAATCGAGAAAAAACGACCACATATAAAAAAGAAAAAAGTGCTCTGTAGATACGATGCTAAAATTAAGTTAAATACACTTCGAATTGGTTGGTCATCCAGCACTTATACTGTCCAGATTTAGCCTCTTGTGACTTTTTCCTGTTACCAAACTTGAAAAAATGGCTGGCAAGAAAAAGATTTATCTCAAACGAAGAAGTGATTACCGAAACTAACGCGTATTTTGAGAGGTTCCCAAAGTCGTGTTAATCAGTTGTTGGGCTAAAAAGAGACTATGTTGAAAAATAAACGGTTAAAAAAAAAATTTCCCAACCTATCTTTAATTTCCATCCGCCATCGTATATTATAAATCGTTTATACTTTACCAAATCTAGGAAAGTTTTCAGTAAACTCTCTAAAAAACACTTAAGCGCGTACAATTTCTATTGTAGACTTCTTGTAAAGGTTGAGTTTTTAAAGACTTGCAGCCGACGATAGCGATCGATAAGGTCCGCAAACACTTTGATCAACAAAACACTGATTAAGAGTAAACATACCGACCTGATTGCGTTATGCCGAAGGTCAGTGATACGTGCGACATGTGCTCTGGCCAAAAGAAAGCTTATAAATACTACATCCCGGGCCTAACACATAGATGGCGCTAGTTTTATTGCAGTCACCTTTTTTTCAGTTAATACTAACCTTCAAAAAACAGCTGTTAAAATTCCATAATATTCTATTCATTAGTTTGTGAGTTATTGCGCTAAGAGTGACACTATTTTTGTTATTTCTAAAACAATGGATCAAAAACAATTTAGTGTTTTATTTTTACGCTGCTCCTTGATGGGAAAAAATACCGTTCAAGCGAAGCAATAGCTTGAAAAGTGTTATGATGACTCCGCTCCATCAAAAACAATAATAAAATTTTGGTTTGCTGGCTTTAAACGCGGTCGAAGAAACACCGATGATGCAGAACGTAGTGGACGTCCAAATTAGGCGGTAAATCCAGAAAACATAAAAAAATCTACAAAATCGTTTTGAATGATTGAAAATTGAAGTTGAGGGAGTTAGCTGACATCGTAAAGATATCAAAAAAAGTGTTTGATTTTTATTGCATGAGCATTTGACAATGAGAAAGCTCTGTTCAAAGTGAATGCCGCTTTTGCTCACTATTGACCAAAAACAAGAACATATTGATAATTCTGAGCAGTGTTTGACCATGTTTAAACGTAAAAAATCGGAGTTTTTGCGTCGATATGTTACAATGGATAAAACGTGGATGCACCACTTTACTCCGGAATCAAAACAATCGTCATCTGAGTGGACAGCAGCTGGTGAAACTCGTCCAAAACGCCCGAAAGCACAACAAATGGTTGGAAAGGTTATGGCGTCAGTATTTTGGGAAGCGCGTGGTGTAATATCTATCGACTATCTTGAGAAAGGAAACACCATTAACAGTGAATATTTTATAGCATTGTTGGAGCGTTTGAAGGCTGAAATTGTAACAAAAAACGACCGCATATGGCAAAGAAAAAAATTTTTTTTTCATCAAAACAACGTACCGTGTCACAAGTCAATCAACACAATGGCAAAACTACATGAATTAAACTTCGAATTGCTCCCACATCCAACGTATTCGTCAGATTTGGCTCCCAGCGACTACTGGCTGTTTGCAGACGTAAACAAATGCTCGCCGATAAGAAATTTCGCACGATTGAAGAGGTTATCGCTGAAACTAAAAACTATTTTCAGGCAAAAGATATATCGTTCTACAAAAGTAGTATTGAAATGTTAGAGCGGCGCTGGAATGATTATGTTGCTCTTGATGGAGATTACGTTCATGAATAGAGCTTTGAGCCAAACTGAAAACTGTGTATTCTTTGTCAGGCCCGGGACTTTTTAGCCCATGTTGATATCACTCTAATTAAGTTTGAGCTTTTAAAAAGCATGATATAATATAAAAATGGAATGTTGTAAATGTATTTATCAGCACAGCAAACCCAGACAAAATCAGACAAATCTCAGACAAAAGCAGACAAATCCCCGACACAATCAGACAAGTCTGACAAAATATATTTTTACGTTTGTAAATAGATAAACAAATTATTAATTAGTTCTTTAAGGGATGTAAAACTGAATATAAATTTTTATTCAACTAATTATTATAATTAAATATTAATTAATTTGGTTTTAATAACTGCTTCAGTTTGGTTATTTTTTCATTTGGATGTTTTTTCCTTGTTTTAAGAATTGTGTTTGGGGGTGAATGACTTCAGTTCATCAAAAACCCTCAACACATCAAATCGTTTGCTTAAAATTTCATTAAAGCAAGAAGTGACCATGAGACACAAAATGTTTTAAGTTGCACTTTTATGATATACGAGTGCATTGCGTTCTACAATATTGAAATGTTTAAATGTATGATGTAAAAGGCGGTTCATCCTGTCAACATAATTAATATCAGAATATTTAAAACAGAAGAGCTACATTCGGCTAAAGTTGTTATGTGAATCGCTGTAGAACAAAAAATAAATGCTAATTTTATACCTTTAAAGGAACGCCTTTGATGGTTTTATATTGTGGGAGCGGCAAGAAACTTCTGGGAAATGTAAAAAACTATGAAATGACGTGAGTAGTTTTATTTTCGGGTTGAAACACCGGCAACATTTTATACTAAAACTAGTGTAGTGACAGAGAGGAGAGAGAGAAAGAGAGCGCTTTCGCTGAATTTTGTTTGATGCTTGTGATTTTCTAATATGAAGAATTTTCAGATATGTGAATCCAACCTGTAGCTGTAAGGTGCTTAATAGGATGTCATTGATTTCATTACAATTTTGGTATGAAATTGTACATAAATGTATATTTAGTTTTTAAGTAAGAATATGATTTTAATACAGTTCACTGAACACATAAAATTTGTCACAAAAGGAATCATAACAAAAGCATTAAAACAACATAAAATTGTGGCATTCACTAAAAAGAGTCTGGAGTTTATCTTATCAAGTGTTAATTAACTTCAATTTAGTAAAATACACCTGAATAAACTGCGAAAATAAAAAGCAGATAATGATGGTGAGGACGATGTCACTTATATACATACACATACACACACATTAAAAGTTTTAAGTCGGTTAAAGAGACGCTAAAAATGTATATAAAGAATTGTGATAAAACTGCAAAAAGTAAAAAGAAAAGACCATTTAAAAATCAAAAACGGCTGAACCGATTTTAATGATTTTTATGTTTTTGGATTAGTCTTCGTCTAAAAGAAATATGATATTCATGAATATAAAAATTTACAGTCAAAACATCAGACTAATCTTCATGTATATACATGTAAATTATTTAATTTTTACTCAGTTACACCTACATTTGCACATATAGAAAGGAATGTACCTTCTAGGTGACCGATTTTCTTGAAATTTTCACAACATTTATCTGGGACTTTGGAATGAATTATAGCCTACTCTATTCAAGCACGCCTACTTTACACCCACATTTTAAATTATGTAACTTATTCTGGTCCACAGATTGCCCGTGCCAATAATTAGTCTTCAAATAAGTTTTGGGGAGCAAATTGAAAAAAAAAATACATATTGTCCACAGTAAGTTGGCTATAAATAAGGAGGCCAGGTGTCTGACGTTTCACAAGATATTTGGCAGGGGTATCATGATAGTAACGGACAGCGAAGCCGGCATCAACTTCCTGATTGGAATATATACTAATTCCAGTCTGGTCCAAGACTGCCGGACATTTTTAAACAAATTGGCGAGACATTCTAACCTAACGCTAAAATGAGTACATGGACACGGGCCCAACAACAACAACATTGCCGATGGCCTAGCCAAAAAGCGAACAACTCTAGAGAATAGGTCCCTTTTATGGACAACCATTATCAGCGTGTTGGAAAAGAATAAAACTCCACACGCTAAAAAGTGCTCAAGAAAAATGGCTCACAGAGTACACATGCCTTATGTCAAAGAAACTGTGACCGCACATTAACTCTAAGAGAACGCGGGAGCTATTAAAACTACCAGACCTCACCAAAGAGTCGCTGTAGCAGTTATCACTGGACATTGCTTTGGTTTGAAAACCATGCCAGGAGGCTGGACTTACCCATCGCTGCAGCAGTTATTGCTCGTTTGGGAACCATGCCAGTAGGCTAGGCTTACCCTATAATGACTTCTGCAGAAGTTTCGAGGACGAGGAGCGGAGAATTCTTCTTCTCCTCGGAATATGCCCAGCATTGGACCATCTGCGCCTAAGATATCTAGGCGAGAGGAGCTTAAATACCATATCAAGTCTGATCGCGGTTAATCCGACCGTGTTAGTTTCTTTCATAAGAAGCAGCGGATGGCTAGTTCAACAGCATGTAATGCCAGATTAAGCAGTTTCCCACGTTTCCTTTCCCTCTCCCTTACTCCCACTACGTCCCTCTAAATTTTATTCTTCAACTCTAATATTTCACTTTTAAGCAATCACAAAGGGAACTTTCTTCAGAACCCAAGAGAGCTGGAGAATCCAGATACTTTTTGGAGAATCCAGCGGCCTGCCTACCTGACCTAAAGTAATTTGTCTAATATTATATGATGATGGGTTGGTATCATTCGTCCGGCTCAAGTTTAATCCTGGCTAAAGCCTAGAAATATTTTTATTTATAATTATAACAACAATTGCCGCGATCAATAACTCTTGATCAAAGAAGACAGGAACAAATAATTGAATACACTAAAACTGGGGGACAACTGGCTGTTTCGCAGACGCTACACTGCTCATCAGCACCCACTAGGATTCAAACTCAGTACCATGTAAACATGATGTATTTTTAATACGGCCGCTTAACCAACTCAGCCACTGAATTAAAGTAATTTGAACAATTTAAATTGGTTGGAATTCTTTTAAACAGCACTTGATGTTTAAAAGAAACCCCACTTTATATTAATAAATATATATTTTAATTATATTTTTGCATGAATTTTTTATCTCGTACTTACCTTCTGTAATAATACTTGCCACAGTATTATACTCACCTTATATATTATATATTTAAATACTTAACGAAAATGTAGCCCCCTAAAGAAAATGTAAAGCTGGCCCCACTGATGATGGGAATTTTTGAAGTCTTTCACACCTCACGGTTCTCCCAAGGCCGAATTTTCTGCCGGCAAAAATTCATTGGATCACGGAAAAAGGTTTAAAAAGTTATCCAAAGTCTTTCACACAGGCAGACGGACGGACGCTACGGACTTTATATTTTATACAAAAAAAAAAAAAAATAAAATAAAAAAAAAAAAATAAAATCTAACGCGTACATAACGTACATAACAACGTGTATTTTTATTTTTTCTCCCCTTTCCGAAAAAGTATATTTGGTTCATAGGACAGAATGTGTAACGCGATGTAATACGTTATTTTTTTGAGTTCAAACCCGAAAATGGGTGCTGATGAGTAGTGTAGCGACTACGAAACTGCTAGTTGTCCCCCCAGCTGAAGGTTTGATTATTCTTTTTCTTGTTTTCTTCAATTAAAAATAATTGATCACAGCATCTAAAAATATGCTTAAGAAAATTTAAAAAAAGGAAAAACGTGAACCCGATGTATAAATTTACAATAACCAATAATCTAATTTAAGAATGTATGTATTAATGTTAAAAAAAATAAATAGGATAAATGGACTTCCTATGCGATCTCCAGCTTCTCCAATTATTGCTGATATAGTAGTGGAAAGACTATTGGATAGTACAATAGAGAGATTAGATATAAAACTAAGACTAACGACAAAATATGTAAATGATTTATTTTGTATTATACCGGACTTAGCAATTGATAATATGTTTTGAACTTTGAATAGTTTTAACTCAAGCATCAAGTTTACTATTGAAAAGGAATATAGTTCAAGACTACCATATTTGGATACTTTGATAATTAGGAGGGATAAAAAACTTGTTATTGATTGGTACCAAAAACCAACAGCATCAGGGAGAATAATTAACTATTTTTCAAATTTTGTGGAAAGGGTTCTTACAATAAGTGATGAGGAGTTCCATAGAAAGAACATTATAAAGATTAAAAACATATTTGAAGATAACAGTTTTCCAGCTGAATTTGCTTCTAGATTTGTACATCAGTTTAAAAATAGAAATGTACAGAATTTAGTTAACTCATCAGAACCCAAAATGTATAAATCTTTAACATATATACCAGGTTTATCAGAAAGATTAGCAAGGTCTAATATATATAATAAAGAAGCATATAGAATGGCTCATAGAAGCTCTAATACGTTAGGTAAATTATTTAGTAAGACTAAATATAGACTTAATAAACGGGACATTTCAAATTCGATTTATAGAATTCCTTGTCAGGCTAATGTCCAAGAAAATTGTAGTAAAGTTTGCGTAGGAACTACAAAAAACAAATTAAAAACTAGAATTGCAGGACATAAGTCAAATCAAAGATATAGGGATATTCATTCACGAAAAACAGCTTTATCTTCCCATTGTTCAAAATTTAATCATTCTCCAAACTTTGAAAATCTTTCAATTCTAAGAACAGAAAATAAATATAAGAAGCGTTAAATGTTAGAAATGTAAGAGATTATAAACACACCAACAACACCGAGAATTAACTTCAAAGTAGATACAGGAAAATTAGCACAGAATTATAAATATTTAGTTAATAAGAAATTCTAGATTGAATTGTTTAAGAATGAATGTTAGAATAAAAATTTTTTAAATTATGTTAATAATATTTCCATGTTATTCTGTAAACAACATTTGTTTTGCCAGTTGTGAAACAACATGTTGCAGAACATGTGTTGCTTGCAGAATTAAGTTATTTGGTTTTTATGTTTGTTATTAATATTATTTTCTTTTTCGAATTTTAAAGGCTAATATTGAGTTCATTATTTCGTGCGAAATTCGTTCAAATTGCATACAAAAGGTTTTCGTATGAAATATTTGCGAAATACGTTTAGAAATGTAGTACTGAGTTTTTTAAGAGAAAAACACGCAATATGTATCTGCAACATGTTTTAATTCAAACCTGTTTCTGGGAATATTTGTTTTTTCAGCTGCGAAATAACATAAGCAAAGTTTTTTTTCGCACGAAATACATACATGTATACTTAAAATTAAAAAAGAAACATGAATAAAAGAAAAAATAAACAACACTGAGTACATCTCAAGTTTTTCGTACGAAATAAGTAATGTTGCTGAAAAATTTTCGCACATTCAATCTCAATACTAACTAGGCTTAACCGAAAATTTTCTTTCAGTTAATTAAATAGATATTTTTTAAAGTTTTCAATTTGATAATATTATTAAGAATTTTTCTTTGTGTATGAATTAATAATTTTTCTTGGTGTATAGATTTTTTGTATATAGGAATTTTTTGACAATAATTTTTCATATTGAAAAATTTTTTAATAACATATTAATCATGGCGCAATTATTAGGTGGCAGCATAAGAGTTGTTGTACTACATACATAAAAAAAATGAACAGAGAATATTCATACAATTGTTTTCATAAATTGTTTTCAACGCATTTTAAGCAATTAAAATATTTTTTACAACTTTTTTATTGTGTTCTTGCCCTTTTTCAAACTGTTTAAAATATTTTTATTTTTTCACCCACAATTTTTGACACCCACAATTTTATGAAACAAAAAATTATCACCTACGCTAGTGATGCCACCTGGTTAATTGCACCATGATATTAATTTTCCTGACGATGATAACAAATTGTTATCGAAATATTGAAAATAAATACAGTTGAATTTTTTATAAAAATATAAAAAACGATCTTTAGCTGCAAAAATAAGAAATATTTACTTAAACAAAATCAAATAGTTAAATATCAAATAAAAATTTAATAAATTAATACAAGTAAATAAATTATTTTGTTTGTTTATAACATTTTTTTTTCTTTTTAATTTTACTTGTTTGAAAAAGTTTGTTAACTTTTATGATAATTAAAAAATAAATAGATATTAATGAGAACTTCTACGAATAAAAACATAATAAAGTTAAACAACCTACAAAAAATATAAACAATAAATTTTACTCGATTTTGATTCCGCATTGTTTTTCAATTCTTTTATTTAGCAGAAATTCTTAAGATTAAGTTATAAATAAACAAACAGTAGTTAATATATGTAACTCGATACATATAGATCTATTGTTTGCGTTATCAAATGTAATTTGCATTTATAAAATTAAGTATTTACACAAAAATTATGTATGCACATTTTTATTAAGTAGTGTAAGGAAAAAATGCTTAGAAGCTTGCTTATCTAAAGTGTAGTTGAATTTTAAGCGCCGATGTTGGTTTTGAATAAAACACATATTACGACTATTTAAGAATAATTGTCATTTCTTTTTATTATGATAATATTGGTGTGGTTCAATTAAGCGTGATCTCGGCGGCATATCTCCATCCTATGGTCCAAAGTTTCTATGATGCAGAGGCATAATTAAGGTTCTATGCCGTTGATTTGATGAATTGTCTGATCCTTTAGGTCTTGAATTGTTGCTGGCTTATCAGCGTATACCTTTTCTTGCAAATGATCCCAAAGAACGAGGTCCAACGGCGTCAAATCGCATGATCTTGGTGGCTAATTGACATCGACACCACGTGAGATAACACGGCCATTGAATTTGTCGCGTAAAAGTGTTATTGTATCGTTAGCTCTGTGGCAAGTGTCACCATTATACGAGTAGATGCCAGATATATCTGGTTTATGCTCCAATTCAGGGAAAACAATCGCCAAAATCGTCAATGTGATTACCGCAAATAGTCAAAAAATCATCAGCAAGTAAAATTAATCATTTTGGAATAAAATTTATTTACATATTTTAAACGGGTAAAATATAGCAAAGCAATTCATGCTTGCGACTACAGCATTTCATGCTAAAACAAAATATAATAAAAATATATACCAAACAATTAAGTTTTTTATCCGCTATTTTTAGCTTCTACCATTTATACCAATAAAAAATTATAAATAGCTTGTTTTCTATGTAGGGTAGCTCCTATGAAATGTCGACATATAGCAGATAGCTGGGAAACATAGAAAACAAGCTATTTATAATTTTTTATTGATATCAGTGTTGGAAGCTAATATAGCGAATAAAAAACTCAACGGTTTGAATATTTGTTCTCTACTTTTCGATACTTTCAAAAAGCAAATCGTAGCAACCAACGGTTGTTCATTTGTTTGAAAGGTGTAAAGAAATGTTAGAGACCTGTAAATGAAAAAGCTTATTTTTTGCGTTTTGACAGGTATTATAAGAGCATTTTTCTTTTTAAATTTTCAGCAATTTATTTAGATTGTTGGGATATAAAGTTGAATGTTTGAGAATATCTTTCAAAAATTTCCAAAGTCTACTGATGATTAGGGTAGCTCCTATGAAATGTTGACATATAGATAGTTGGGAAACATGGAAAACGAGCTATTTATAATTTTTTAAGTTGTTTTCATAATTTTATACATAACATATTTAAAAAGAAATAAGATTTCATTTAACAAAAGATATTTGGAAATTTTCTTTTAAGTAGTATCAAACCAATTACGAACATAAATTCCATGGGAGTTTTTTCACTATTCTCTTTCCTACAATTATGAGTTAAGTATGATGTTTTTTGTAATTTCCTTCTAACGATTCACTGAAATTACTATTACAGGCAGATCAAGTCTTCAATTTTTTTAGGTCAAGTTAACAAAAATTGTGCTTTTCTCATTAATTTGAATTGAGAAAAGCACATTACATGAAAACTAAATTCATGAGGAATAAATTCCGATAGAAATAAATTCCGTGAGAACGTTCATAATTGGGCTGTATATACTCCTATTTCTTTTCTAGTAGTCTGTCTTATGACGTTGACTAGTCTGTGCGTTTGGTCTATGGTGCTATGTTTAGCCCGAAAGCCGAATTGATGATAAGAGATACATCCTACATCATTTAATGTTGAAGTCAACAGTTTTGAAATTGTTGGTAATAGACTTATTGGTCTATATGATTCTACCTTAGGCGGATCCCTTCCCTAACTTGGGTAATAGTAATCATAGAGACGGACCTTTCACTCTTTAGAGTGAAGTCAACAGTTTTGAAATTGTTGGTAATAGACTCATTGGTCTATATGATTCTACCTTAGCCGGATCCTTCCCTAACTTCGGTATCATAGTAATCACAGAGACGGACCTTTCACTTTTTAGAATAATACCCAAGGCGTAAAATAGCGTTAAGAAATAAAAAAAAGTAGAACTCTTCTAGCCACATGAGGTAACTGTTCAAACATTTTAACAGTAATTTGATGCCTGGAGCTTTCCTGGGGTTTTGTGTTGCCGATAACGTTTTTGACCTCTTGAAAATTAAGTCTCGAGGACACAGGCGTTCTGACAGCATATGGCGGTAATTCCGCTGTATTATTCGCTGTATCATTTGTGGTAAAAACATTTGTCAAATGATTAACATACACCATTCCCTTTGCAAAATCTTTTCTTGCCCCGTCGCCAGTTGAAGTTCACAAAAGTGGTTTACCTATTGCGGGCCTTTTCACACATTAATTTTTTATTTTTTATTTTATCTTGGACTGATACTCAGGGGATGACCCCTATATATGCAGTGCATTGTATCCGAACTAGGAAAATAGGTTGTTGTTATGTTCTTATTTATTTTAATAAAACACAACTGGATTCGTTCTTAGGTAATAAGCGAATGTCTTGTCAGAGCAATATTAAAAAGAGTTAAAAGGTATCCAATTACATCAGTACATAATCGACTCCGAAAAAGAGAGAGAGAGAGAGAGTCATACTTGAAGTTGTACAGTGGATAACAAAACTTCTCCGTAACATTGCAATACATTACATTTTCCCCTTTTTATTTTAGTTTTACAATTAAATTTTTTGTTTTTATAATAATGCCTTAAAATTATATTTAATTGTTATCCATAACTTTCAATATAAATCTTAGTATTATTGCTTCTTTAATATACATATGTAAATACAAAGTTCAATACTATTCATAATTAAAGTAACAAAAATAATATAAAGTTCAATATAATTCATAATTAAAATAACAGTAATTGTGGTGTTGTTTCTTTAACACTCACTGTTCTTAGTTAAATTCGTTTCTAATTGTAATTATATTGAAGCCTAGCAGGTTTCTTTTTTATACGGCATGATTTCCGTAATGGTATAGACTCATGTGAAACACTTTTTCTGTGTTTCTTTTTTTTGTTTTTGCTATCAATTTTGTTTTCTTTTTTCTCTTCATTATTTAGTAACGGGTGATACTTATCTGATAAATTCGAAAACCGCAATTGATTTTTATGAACAAATTTAATTGAATTATTAATGTTTATTAAATAAGTATAAGGACTGATTTGTTTAAAAATAGTGCAGGGAATCCATTTAATAAAGTCTTTAAAATGATTTCTGTACAAAGCTTTATCTCCTATTTTAAAATTATTTTCCTTATTCTTCCGCCCTTTTTTATTTGTGAGCCTAACTGATTCAGGTTTACTTTTAAAATCAACGTTTCGTTGTTTGGAAAATAAATTAAGTGTTGTTTTTGGTGTAAATGAAAAAATTAACCTTGCTGGACATTTATTTGTGGATGTGCAAGGTGTATTGTTGTAACACATATGTAAGTACCTTGTCTAATTTTGTCTGAATCGGTAGAGAATTTAATTTCTCATCAGCAAGATATTTCTTTAACGTATTTTTAATAGTCTGAACACCACGTTCAGCCAATCCATTGCTTTGTGGGTGATACGGAGGAAATTTTTTTAATGAAATGTTTAGTTTTCTTGCAAATTCCTCAAAATAAAATGATGAAAACGGTGGACCATTATCAGTCACTATTTCTTTAGGGTAACCGAATATTTTAAATATGGAATACAAGCTGTTACATAAATTTATTGCATCCGATTTTATTAAATATTTAACTTCTATAAACTTACTGAATGAGTCAATATAAATCAGAAAGGTTTTTGACTCGAAATAAAAAAGATCTAAATGAACTCTCTCAAATGGTGCAACAGTTAATGGCCATTTACTAATAACTTTTTCTTTGGGTACGCTTTGTGTGGATTGACATGAGAAACATTTTGAAATATAATTTTCAATACTTTTATCTATTCCTGGCCACCAAACGGAACTACGAGCTAGCATTTTCAGACGTACTATGCCATCATGATTTTCATGTGGATTTCCAGAACTTTGCTCTGTAATATGTCAGGAATAACCAATCTATCTCTATAATAAAGACAATTATCGTCTGTGGATAAACATTTTCGAAATCTGTACCAGCATTTTAAATGATGTGGTACCTGCACCGGCCAGCCATGTTTAACATAGCCTACAACCTTTTTTAAAACTGTATCATTTTCTGTATACTCTCTTACTTTTTCCAAACTTAATGGTAACGGAACTATATTTGAAAGATTACTAATCGTCTCTATTTCTGTGTTGTTTTCTAAAGGCAAACGTGACATCGCATCAGCTGGTGCATTTTTCTTTGCTGGGCGATATTTGAATTCATACTCATAAATAGATAACATTACTGCCCATCTTTGTAATCTTGACGCTGTTATGTTTGAAGTATCTCTATTTGGATTAAAAATTTCTTTGAGAGCTTCATTATCGCTACATAGCGTAAATTTGTGTCCGTATATGTACTTATGAAATTTTTTAATTCCAAACATGACAGCTAGTGCTTCACGATGAATCTGTGAGTAATTTTTTTCTGATGGACTTAAGGTACTGGAAGCAAACAAAACCGGTTTTTCCACACCATTTACTAAATGAGCCAGAACAGCTCCTACACCATACGGACTAGCATCCGTGGTAACTATAATTGGTTTGTTTGGATCGTACAATTCCAGTAAATTGTTATCAAGTAATAGTTTTTTCGAGTTTGTAAAACAACTCTGCGCACTTAATGTCCAGACAAATTTAATATTTTTTCTGAGCAATTTATATAATTCACCTAGTTCGGAGGACAAATTTGGAATGAAACTACTATAATAGTTTAACATACCCAAGTAAGATTGTAGCTCAGTCAAATTTTTAGGCCTAGGAGCGTTTATAATTGCCTTAACTTTGTCATTGTTTGGCCTTAATCTATTTTGAGAAATAGTATGTCCCAAATAATTTATTTCTTTTTCAAAAAACTTACATTTAGCTAAATTAATTTTAATATTAAATTTATTTAGCTTGTCTAGAACTAGGAATAATCTGTTCCTTGTTTCCTGCAAATCAGAACCTCCGATTAAAATATCATCTAAATAGCATGATGTACCAGCTATTCCTAACAGAATTTGATCCATTACAGACTGAAATATTGCTGGCGCACTTGCAACTCCAAAAGGGAGCCTTGTGTATTGATATAAGCCCTTATGTGTGTTAATCGTTACATACTCCCTAGATGATTCTGAAAGCTTCAATTGTTGGTAAGCCCCTGATAAATCAATTACGCAAAAATAGTTTGAGTTAGATAAATTTGCAAAAATATCATCTATACGAGGTAACGGATAGTGCTCTGTTTCTATAAACCGATTTATCGTTACTTTACAGTCGATACAAATCCTAATATCATTTCCTGGTTTTGACGCGATTACTATTGGTGAGGCAAACTTACTAAACTTTACAGGAACTAATTTACCATCACGAACTAAACGTTCCAGTTCCTGTTCTACCTGAGGTCTTAATTTAAATGGAACATCATATGCTTTTTTAAAAATTGGTATTGTACCAGGTTTTAAAACAATCTCCGCCGTATATTGTTCAATGCAATGGCTCGGACCTTTACAAAATATTCGTGGAAATTTAATTTGCATTTCATTTACTAAGTCTTTCTGATAAGTTTCCGCTATAGTTTGTACATTATTACTGAATATGTTTCTCCAGTTTGGGTATAATGCATTTAACCAACTTCGCCCAATAAGCGGTTTAAACTCTCTCCCCGATTCAAGGACAAACATTTCTAAAATATACTTTTTTTCGCTATCCACCTTACTAACACTTACTTTAATTTTCCCGATACACTTTAGTTGGCTACCCGTTACCGAAAAAAATTTCTTATCCACAGAACTTAATTTAGTTTTAGAAAAATACAACATATACTTAGCTTTAGAAATTACAGTAACGCAAGCTCCAGTATCGACCTCCATTTCCAACCATACTTCATCTACTAGCAGCTTTACACATTCCGCATCAGCAGCAGCAAAATTACAGATGTTGTTGTTTTCTTCATCTCTGCCATAAATATTGTTTAAGCTGACTGCCCCCATCATTTCTTCTACACACTTTACTTTGCTCCCGCTCTTCTCAAAATTTTTCCATTGCCCGCATTTTCTTGCTGTGTGCCCTTTTTTGTGACATTTAAAACATATCCAATTTTTACAAATGCAGTGATCAGCATCATGTCCTATCTTACCACATCGGTGGCAGGGTTTGTTCGAATATATTTGATTTTGATTACGCCCTCTTGAATTCTTATAGGGTTGATTCACAGCAAAAGTGTTGTAATGGTCTCTCTTGGCACCAATTTCTTTTGTTTCGCCTTCTGCCATTTCCCAATTCAGTGCTATTTCACACGCGTTCTTAAATGTCAACTTACTTTCCTTTAGAAATTTTGACCGCAGCTGATTATCTCTTACGCCACACACAAATTTATCACGTAGTGCTCGGTCCAAAAAATTTTCAAAATTACATTTCTGAGCCAGGGATTTTAGTTCAACAATAAATTCACGTATTGATTTCGACCCTTGCTCGGCCTTACCAAATTTGTAGGATTCAGCAATTTCGTTTACACAGGGCTCAAAATATTTTTTCAGGGCATCAACAAGGTCTTTATAACTTCTTTTGCATGGATCCTCAGGAGAAAAAAGTTTTCGCAGAACAGAATATGCATCAGCTCCTATGTATGTAATAAAGTAGGCCACTTTTTTGTCCTCAGGAACTTCATTTACCACAAACAATTGTTGAAGTCGCATCTCATATTCCGTAAAATCATTTCCTATAAGGAACGGATCCATATGCCCAATCATCTTTTGTCTGTTAACAATAATTTTTTGTTCCACTTTTTTTTCATTTGCTGAACCGCTAGTTTCTGCCATACATAAATGTATGTATTTATTTACAGTTGTACAAATTTACAGCTTTACAATATTTCTAAAGGTATTTAGTTTTTTACTTATTATTTTTTTTACAGTTAGTTTCGCATTTTTCTCGTCGCCAAATTTTGTTATGTTCTTATTTATTTTAATAAAACACAACTGGATTCGTTCTTAGGTAATAAGCGAATGTCTTGTCAGAGCAATATTAAAAAGAGTTAAAAGGTATCCAATTACATCAGTACATAATCGACTCCGAAAAAGAGAGAGAGAGAGTCATACTTGAAGTTGTACAGTGGATAACAAAACTTCTCCGTAACATTGCAATACATTACAGTTGTGAGGAGGGGGAAACAGGGAGTAGTGTTTGTGAACATTTGACTTGAACCCTCCAACGTTTAACAGACAGGAAACACGTCTGCAGGCCACTTATTCCACACACGAAGCGTGCGGCTGAAAAACGAATTCTCTCTGTAATGCGTTGTACGATACCTCGGGCCCTGGACGGTGTACGCATGTTACGTAGAAATGTGCGTTTTTCGGGAACTAGATCCCTAAGCTCGTCGCTTTCCACAAGGAATAGAAAAGAGAAAAAAAAGATCCCAACAGTGAAAGTTAAGTAATTTAAACCAAACGGCAATAAATGAATTTTAGTTTGTAAGATGCTTCTTAAGTTTTAAACGGAAGGCATTATTTTAGTGAGTGAAAATTCTTAGTTCCAGAGGCAAATAGTTCCATATTCGAGCTATTCTGACAATAAATGATTTTTCGTATATCGTACTAGTTATTCTTGGAATAAGAATTTTAAGGGTTTCTTATGGATCGTGTAAACGAAAATTTTGACCGAAGCAATGAAGGCAATCCGCTCTTAATGATTTTATAAAAGGAAGTTACGTTTCGAAGGTATAGGAATTCATGAAAAGAACATACAAGAAAATCTTTGACATATCTGCGAATATTATAAATATATCTAACAATCATGTTAACAGTTCTATTAAGTTTTAAAACAACGTAGCTAAAAGTTCCAGAAATAATTTCTAGGCCATACAATATATTGGACATCAAAAGGGCATGGCCAAGGCGGTACCTAATATGAAGAGGTAGGTAATTATTCGTTGAGTTATGCATTCCCGTAGCCTAGTTGGGGAGACCTGCGAAGTTGCCATTCTCGGAAAATCGCAAGTTCTCCCCTGCTTAAAACTAGGTTACGGGAAATTAACGAGTGATTTTTTTGCTATTATCTTTTTGGCAACACTAGTTTTGACAGCTCACGCACGTTTTGTATCTTGTGTCACTGTCAAACATCTTCAGTTTGGTCTATAATTTAATCATGAATCGTCTTACAAACGAACAACGCTTGCAAATTATTGAATTTTATTACCAAAATGCGTGCTCTGTTAAGAAAGTTCATCGCGCGCTTCTTCCATTTTATGGTCAGTTTAATCGAACTACTGAGGCTATTGTAAAAAAATTTCGCACCAAATTTACATTGTTGGACATTAAACCACCAACACGCTTACGTAGAGTGCGAACTGAAGAAAATATCGCAGCCGTATCGGCCAGTGTTGGTGATGACCGTGAATTAACGATTCGGCGCCGTTCGCAGCAATTGGGCCTCTGTTACTCCACTACGTGGAAAATTTTGCGGAAGGATTTGGGTGTGAAGCCTTATAAGATACAGCTGGTGCAGGAATTGAAGCCAAACGACCTACCACAACGCCAACTTTTTGGTGAATGGGCTCTTGAAAAGTTAGATGAAGATCCACTTTTTTATCGAAGAATTGTGTTCAGCGACGAGGCTCATTTCTGGTTGAATGGATACGTGAACAAGAAAAACTGCCGTATTTGCAAGAGCTACCAATGCATCCACAAAAAGCAACCGTTTGGTGCGGATTATGGGCTGGCGGCATCATTGGGCCGTATTTCTTCAAAGATGATGCGAATCACAACGTTACTGTGAATGGTGAGCGCTACCGTGCGATGATAACAACTTTTTTTTGCCCAAAATGGAAGAGCTTGACTTGCATGACATGTGGTTTCAACAAGACGGTGCCACATGCCGCACAGCACGCGAAACAATGGACCAATTGAGAGGCGAGTTCGGTGAACAGTTTATTTCACGCTTGGGACCAGTCAATTGGCCGCCCAGATCGTGCGATTTAACGCCTCTAGACTATTTTTTGTGGGGCTATGTTAAGGCTAATGTCTATAGCGACAAGCCCGCTTCGATTAACGCACTGGAAGCCAACATTGCCAACATTATTCGTGAGATACCGGCCGAAATGTTGGAAAGAGTATGCCAAAATTGGACTAAGCGGATGGACCATTTGAGGCGCAGCCGCGGCCAACATTTGCATGAAATAATCTTCAAACATTAAATTATATCGACCCATCTATCGATCCAAATAAATATTTCATGCATTTTTCTGAATTTTATGTGTTTTTTTTAAATTTCCGATAGTTCTTATAAAATCACCCATTATATGAGAGTGCATTATTTAAGTGCGGTAAAAAATGGGATGCGATTGCTTGTGTGGACCGGTGATTCCCACTAGTAACAATAATTTTGCTGACTATTTGTTTGTTTATAGTATTATGATCTAAATTTTTGTTTAAATAAACGCTTTAAAAAAAAGATTTAGAGTGTGAGCAGCCGCAGATGCGAAAATGTTTCAGCGAACATCAGGCGAACCTTTCCGTCAACATTTCCCACAACTTTTGCATTGAGAAGAAGCTGTTGTTCATAATTTTGCAAATAAAACAGGGAAATGTTGAGTTCATTAAGCCTGATTAAGATAATTAACAAATAAATTTTGATATTTAATTACTTTTGTTATTCTTAGTACACGATATTCATTAGTCTTTAGTTCAAAACAGCTTTTATTGCTTTTTAAAACATCATTTTTATTATTTTTTACTTTTTAGTGTTAAGCCTCCTTTAAGTTTAAGAGTTTATTGACAGTGACGCACTTCTCTCATGAGTTCAAAACAATGTTAATATTTAAATAAATTAATGGCTTCACATCCGTGAACGTGCTAAAAACATTTAATTGCAGGTTTTTTTCAGCAAGTCTTACAGCTCTAAATAGTTTACAAAGATGACACTGCTTTAAGAAGTAAAAGTGTAATAAAATGTGGAATATAAAGAGCTCTACAGCAGTTGCAATGGCAACTTTAAAAAGAACGGCAGCAGACGGTGTGACGGAATGGGAGATGATTGGGTTTTCATAACCCAGCAGTTACTAAATGAAAATGTTGCTTCAATTGTAGCTTGTGAGGGTTTTCCGAAATAATAAGTCAGCAGCAAATAGTCGAGTTTTTACAAAATTCACTTATTTTTGCAATTGGAAGCGTATTTACGGAGATAAATCAACTTTTAGTAAAAGTTTATTTCTTCAATATTCTTCCATATTGCATGAATTTTGGTACATTTTTTTCAAGAATTTTTGCAAACCTAAATAATTTTGGTATCAATGGAAAGAGGAACCTTGATACTTTTGTCGAGTTTTTACAAAATTCACTTATTTTTGTGATAAGAAGCGTATTTACGGAGATAAATCAGTTTTTAGTAAAAGTTTATTTCTTCAATATTCTTCCATATTGCATGAATTTTGGTACATTTTTTTCAAGAATTTTTGCAAACCTAAATAATTTTGGTATCAATGGAAAGAGGAACCTTGATACTTATGTCGAGTTTTTACAAAATTCACTTATTTTTGTGATAAGAAGCGTATTTACGGAGATAAATCAACTTTTAGTAAAAGTTTATTTCTTCAATATTCTTCCATATTGTATGAATTTTGGTACATTTTTTTCAAGAATTTTTGCAAACCTAAATAATTTTGGTATCAATGGAAAGAGGAACCTTGATACTTTTGTCGAGTTTTTACAAAATTCACTTATTTTTGCAATTGGAAGCGTATTTACGGAGATAAATCAACTTGTAGTAAAAGTTTATTTCTTCAATATTCTTCCATATTGCATGAATTTTGGTAAATTTTTTTCAAGAATTTTTTCAAACCTAAATAATTTTGGTATCAATGAAGAGGAACCTTACATACGAGGTCATATAAAAAAATCTTTGTTTAAATTTTTTTTTAAAGTATTAATTTATCCGTCAATAACTAACTATCTTGTCCCCTTTAAAGTAATCCCCCTCAGATATAATACAGTTATGCCAGCGTTTTTCCTATCGTGAAAACAGTTCTGAAACGCTCATTTTGGTATCGCCAACAGCTCCTATTCCAATTTCTCTTTTATTTATATATTTTTTATTTATTTAGTTTGTCTATGGAGATATGCCTTACAGACATTAATATGTGCATGAGTATATAAAGATTAAAATATGTAAAAAACAAAATTATTGACAGGTATAAACAATATAGAGAATATTTATGAATTGAAATAGACAATAATTGAATTCTTTACAACATTTAGATTTAATGAAAAATCAATTAGTCCAAACAGTTGGTTGAACTGCAACGACACTCTCCTGAGAGGGTCAGCATCAACATAATTAACACTGAAAAATTCCACAAATAACGGAAAGAAATACCGGGATGAGCTTTGAGGAATATCAAATGAAATTTCATTAACTAAAAATCCAGAGCAGATATCACCATTAATAAGTTTCAAAGCAAAAGAAACGTTGAGCTTGTATTTTCAGTTTGAATTTTTGTTCTCTGCTTTTCGATACTTTCAAAAAGCAAATCGTAGCAACCAACGGTTGTTCATTTGTTTGAAAGGTGTAAAGAAATGTCAGAGACGTGTATACATGAAAAAGCTTGTTTTTTGTGTTTTGACGGATATTATAAGAGCATTTTTCTTTTAAATTCTCAACAATTTATTTATGTTGTTGGGATATAAAGTTGAATGTTTGAGAATATCATTCAAAAAAATTTCCAAAGTCTACTGATGATTGGGGTAGATCCTATGAAATGTCGACATATAGATAGCTGGGAAACATAGAAAACAAGCTATTTACAATTTTTTATTGGTATCAATGTTAGAAGCTAAAATAGCGAATAAAAAACTTTATTGTTTGTATATACATTTTATGCAAACACGATTTGTTTAAGTGTTGCCGATTTTTTGACGACTTGCGATAACCATATTGACGATTTTTTCCTGCAAATTTGACGATTTTAAACCAGATTTATCTGTCATCTATGCTAGTGGGTGCTGATGAGCATTGTAGCGACTGTAATGTTGTATATAATAATTTTTTCCTGTCTTCTTTGATCAAGAGTTATTGATTGCGGCTATTATTGTTATAATTAAAAAATAAAAATAATTCTTGGCGAAAGCCAGGTTTGAACTTAAGCCAGATCATCTAACGAGTGATTTTTTTGCTATTATCTTTTTGGCAACACTAGTTTTGACAGCTCACGCACGTTTTGTATCTTGTGTCACTGTCAAACATCTTCAGTTTGGTCTATAATTTAATCATGAATCGTCTTACAAACGAACAACGCTTGCAAATTATTGAATTTTATTACCAAAATGCGTGCTCTGTTAAGAAAGTTCATCGCGCGCTTCTTCCATTTTATGGTCAGTTTAATCGACCTACTGAGGCTTCTATTCGGGATATTGTAAAAAAATTTCGCACCAAATTTACATTGTTGGACATTAAACCACCAACACGCTTACGTAGAGTGCGAACTGAAGAAAATACCGCAGCCGTATCGGCCAGTGTTGGTGATGACCGTGAATTATCGATTCGGCGCCGTTCGCAGCAATTGGGCCTCTGTTACTCCACTACGTGGAAAATTTTGCGGAAGAATTTGGGTGTGAAGCCTTATAAGATACAGCTGGTGCAAGAATTGAAGCCAAACGACCTACCACAACGCCAAATTTTTGGTGAATGGGCTCTTGAAAAGTTAGATGAAGATCCACTTTTTTATCGAAGAATTGTGTTCAGCGACGAAGTTCATTTCTGGTTGAATGGATACGTGAACAAGCAAAACTGCCGTATTTGGAGTGAAGAGCAGCCAGAAGCATTGCAAGAGCTACCAATGCATCCACAAAAAACAACCCTTTGGTGCGGATTATGGGCTGGCGGCATCATTGGGCCGTATTTCTTCAAAGATGATGGGAATCACAACGTTACTGTGAATGGTGAGCGCTACCGTGCGATGATAACAAACTTTTTTTTTGCCCAAAATGGAAGAGCTTGACTTGCATGACATGTGGTTTAAACAAGACGGTGCCACATGCCACACAGCACGCGAAACAATGGACCAATTGAGAGGCGAGTTCGGTGAACAGTTTATTTCACGCTTGGGACCAGTCAATTGGCCGCCCAGATCGTGCGATTTAACGCACGATCTGGGCGTTAAATCGCACGATCTGGGCGTTAAATCGGTTTTTGTGGGACTTTGTTAAGGCTAATGTCTATAGCGACAAGCCCGCTTCGATTGACGCACTGGAAGCCAACATTGCCAACATTATTCGTGAGATACCGGCCGAAATGTTGGAAAGAGTATGCCAAAATTGGACTAAGCGGATGGACCATTTGAGGCGCAGCCGCGGCCAACATTTGCATGAAATAATCTTCAAACATTAAATTATATCTACCCAACTATCGATCCAAATAAATATTTCATGCATTTTTCTGAATTTTATGTGTTTTTGTTTTTAATTTCCGATAGTTCTTATAAAATCAACCATCTATATGATATTAGAAATATTCAATAAGTTCAGCTATTTATGGTTAATATACATACAGATAATAAAGATTAATAAGTATAGTATCTGCTTGATTATCTGACCACAATAAAACACATATTTTATTTCCTGTACATATTATAATAATAATAAAAAATAATTTATTGGCAACAGTATGTGCTCAATTTTTTAAGCCTTGTTTACTAGTACTTCATCATAAATGCCTACAAACTGAAAGTTATCACTTGCTTTAAGCCTATTTTAACTTATTGCTAACACTTTAGTAAAACAAACTTTAATAAAAACGAAATTTAATCCTAAATTCTGATTCACGCACTAGAAATATTTAGCCAATAAAAAATGGCTTAAGCGGGACTTCATAATTATAGCCGGATTTTTCGCTGGACGTTGCAGGTAACTCATAATCCTCGTAATCGCTGTCGTTATCATATCGCTCAGCGAGGTCTTCGTAATATGAACTGTGCTCATAAAAACGTGGCTTGCGTTTGGAGAGTTGTTTCTGCAACGAAACTGCCGCCCCCACAGCGGGAGCAATCTCAAATTGTTTGTAAGAATTTAAGATTTTGGGCGGCTGGCCAAAAGCCCATTGTGTTTTCTCATCAATAGTCGCGTCTAAGGGCTGCAAGTTGAGATCAGATATGGGGGGAAGATCGTATATAAAACCATTGCTGGACTCGTACAGCTTGGAAACATCTGCAACACTGTGTCGTGTGGCCAAAAGCAATAACAACAGCCAGCAGTAATAAATCTGAAATAAAAGAACAATCTGTTCAAAAATAAAGCTAAACAATATTTAATTTACAAAAATATATATTTTATTTACCATTTATAAATAATTTTATGGATATTTAAATATTTTTAAATATTTACTAACAATGTTTACGCATCAAACTGTTACAATTTGTCTAAAATCTCAACCTATTTATATAAATTTGAAATCAATAAATTCAAAACATTAAAAACTCAGTTAAAGTATTCTTTTTATAAGAGCTTTAGGTTTTTATTTTATGGTTATTGTTAGACTGTTTTCTTCTATGAAATCAATAATAACCAGAAAATCTACTCGTCAATAACATTGTTTGTTTTTTTGTTGTTGTTTGTTTCTAAGAGACAGGCAGACTGAAAAGTAGGCCTCCAAAAACTCACGCGCAAAACATAACCTCATTTTTTTCATTCTTTAAAGATAAAATAACAAGGTCAACTTTAACAATAGCGAGAATATTACTACTAAAGTAAGCATTAGAAAAATTCTTTGTAAAGTAATATTAATGTTAGTATAAGAGACGCTTAAATGCCGTTATTCCCAAATTTAAAGCACAAAATCCCACACAATATTACACATTTTAAAACATAGGCTGGCGCAAAATTAATCACCTTCACAATGTTATTAATGTGACCTAGAGCTGCAGGATGCTAGACAAAAATGTTTTATTTTGCGCCAATTAAAGGGTGGTTAAATTTCAAGGGCCGAAGTTGATTTTGAATAAAACACAAACTATTTAAGAAATTATTGTAATTTTATTTTATTATGATAAATTGCTATTACTCAATTATGTATGGAACAAAATATCGGCAAAATGGGCGCCGCGACCACGGCGGCACACCTCCATCCGATGGTCCAAATTTTCGATGACCCTGAGGCATAATGGAGGTTCTATGCCGTTAATGTGCCGAATTATCTCCTCCTTTAGCTGTTGAATTGTTGCTGGCTTATCGACGTACACCTCTTCTTTCAAATAACCCCAAAGAAAAAAGTCCAACGGTGTCAAATCACATGATCTTGGCGGCCAATTGACATCGCCATTACGTGAGATAACACGGCCATTGAATTTGTTGCGCAAAAGAGCAATTGTTTCGTTAGCTGTGTGGCAAGTGGCACCGTCCTGCTAAAACCACATATCGTCTACATCCATATCTTCCAATTCGGGGCATAAAAAGTTCGTTATCATCTCACGATAGCGAACACCATTCACAGTAACTGCCTGACCGGCCTCATTTTGGAAAAAATACGGCCCGAAGATGCCGCCAGCACATTAACCGCACCAAACAGTCACTCTTTGTGGGTGCATTGGTTTTTCGACAGTCCCTCTTGGATTCTCATTCGCCCAAATGCGGCAATTCGGTTTATTGACGAATCCACTGAGGTGAAAATGTGCCTCATCCCTGAAGATGATTTTCTTCGAAAATTGATCATCATTGATCATCATGTTGGATTGTGTATCTCTCCATGGTTCAAATTGAGTAAGTCTGAAATAGAGAAATGTCAAATAAAATTCGGAAAAAAACTTGGCGTTTAGGTGTGGTTCACATTCAACATCAACATCGGTCCTTGAAATTTAACCACCCGATATATTGGTAAAATCACCTATTTAACGATCTGATGGTGGCATGGGTATCTCTTCTCCTCAACCAAGTGTGGCCGCCAAAATAAAGTATGCTGTGTGCAAGAGGATTTGGGTAAAGTTCCACTTTAATGATATACTTTGTCGAGTACTTTGAAAATTCGTCTTTTATAGTTCTGTTGTGAAAAAGACTTACAGCAGCACCTGCCTTTACGGCCTTATCTGATGGTGGACCAGTTCCACGGAGTGAATTATTCACGATTCACCAGCGCCCCCGTGTGGCTGACTAGGCTCACACAAGTAGCAATTTTAAAGTGAAACTAAGTGCCAGTTTACACACATCAAGTGTGACTCATCAAGTCTTGAGTTTGTAGGAGAACGGGGAGAAGAGAATGGAAAAGGGTGCAGATTTGACGGTTTCGTCAAGTTTAACATAAAATGCCAAAAAATATGAAAACTTGTAGGCAAAAAAACTGACATATGACACAAACCTTTTGTGTGCTTACATAAATGCAAGTTCAAAAGCAAATTGAAGCAGAATTGATGAAGAACCCCTGATGTGTGTAAACTGGCACTTAGTTTCTTTCAGTGAATTAAAGAATGAGCCACGCCAGTATTTATTTATCTAGTTTTTTAAGATATGAGATTAACATTCATTTCATTGATAATTAACAAAACAGCTTTTAACATTTCTAAAGCATATCTTTAATATAATTACTCCTTAAAATATGCGTTAAAGTATTGTCGTTCATCTTATTTGATCTCCAGCATAATAATAAATTATTTTTTATGGTTTTAAGAAAGCTCTAACATACTTTACTTGAAAAGTTGTAACCGAAATTTGTATACATAAAATCCATAAAAGCTTTCATATTTTATTATTATACTATCAGCGTTGTCAACTCGGTGCGTTTTGCACCGTTTTTGGTGGTTTTTAAAATTATTTGTGCGAAAAATTCTTTAGTGGGTGCGTGGTGCGCTTTTTTTACATTTTCGGTGCGCTTTTTAAATTTCGGTGGCACCCAACCAA
This sequence comes from Thecocarcelia acutangulata, assembly GCA_914767995.1. Lineage (NCBI taxonomy): Eukaryota > Metazoa > Arthropoda > Insecta > Diptera > Tachinidae > Thecocarcelia > Thecocarcelia acutangulata. Next base: position 27,459,983 of record OU612096.1, read on the forward strand.
ATTTTTGTCTTTATATAAGAAAACATTTTACACAGAGTACACTCAGAATACGGAGTTATAATGTGAAAAAACCACCTTATTATATGCACAAAGTAAAACAATATTGCTGTATTATACATATTCTCGAAAGAAAAACAAACATTTCGTTTTATAAAATTTGCTGTTTTTAGAGCGTATTTTGATATAAAACGATCAAGCCAGGTTTGTCAAATATTACAATAAATGCAAACACAGATATGGAAGTTCGTTTTTATGATGGCGCGTGAATTCGTTATTGTTTTGGCAATTGAAAACTTACTAAATTATTAATAAAATTATAAATTGTTTCCAAAACGTTTGCATATTGATTATGGCAACCTTCATCTTTTATTTGTTCTAGTTCTGGCAAATTTTTGTTCAATAAATTCTATTAAAGACACCCACTCTAGGCAACTGATTTTTACTGTTCGCTTACAGAAACACGAATGAAATTTCCATTGTGTTTGATAGAATTGCCATTCTGTAACTTTTAATGATCCGATAATATTAAATCTCTTCGACATATTTTAACCCCCGTACTGTATGCTCCAGCAATATAATTTTAAAGACGGTAGGCAAGCAGCTCTATTTTTGTGTACCGAATAATAGGCAGTCAAATTAACATCTGATTGCTAAATAACAAATTTGAAAAATATCGTTATAATTATTGTAAAGACAATATTGTCTTAATAGTAGTAACAGAATCGCACTGAAGGCCAAGTTTAACAAACACGAATTATAGCTATAGAACAAAAAGGCTGTTTCATTGTCGTGTTTTTTTTTATAATACAAATTTTTTTAAACTTTAAAAAATTTAAAATTCGGTACGTATTTATTGAAATAACGCGCTTTTTTCCCCATTTTGGTGCGTTTTGAAATTTCAAAGTTGACAACGCTGTATACTATACAGTTTCAAAAAGTTGAGTCCAATATTGAACAATGTGGAATGCATTCCTGATCATAAATTTGGTTTTCGGGCTAAACATAGCACCATAGAACAAACGCACAGACTAGTCAATGTCATAAGACAGACCTTTGAGGAAAAGAAGTATTGCTCAAGCTATGAACACACGGTTGTCAGATGTTACAATATTGTAAGATTTGGCAACATGTTGACAATGTAGTGACAATGAAAAATTGTCCCGCAAAAGTAAATTGTGTGTTCAGACGATCGTAAGAAAATCTTACAATTTCATTGTCAGACTATGGCCTGACAAATAATTCATCTGACAACAAAAAATGTCAGTTCACACGGTTGCCTCGATTGGCTGAGTTGGGATTATAAAATCGACAATGGCATCATTGTCATAAAAAAGTTTGATGGGCAACACTGCCACACAAATGGTTGTTGATATGCATAAGTGGCAATGCCTTACAACATGTCTGGCAATTTTTTTCATCTAACAATCTGACAACCGTGTGAACTGACATTTTTTGTTGTCAGAGGAATTATTTGTCAGACCATAGTCTGACAATGAACTTGTAAGATTTTCTTACGATCGTCTGAACACACAATTTACTTCTGCGGGACAATTATTCATTGTCACTATATTGTCAGCATGTTGCCAGATCTTACAATGTTGTAATATCTGACAGCCGTGCTTACATAGCTTTACGAACAATTCAGCGGCGGTTAACAGTGGGTGGTATGAGTAGTCGGCTTCAGGAAATTTTGAGGAATTAATATTTTAATATGTTTTAAATAATTATTTTTTATAATAATAAAAAGCGTAGACAATGTCAGACGTAAATGTTCATGTACGTTTGTGAGCAAATTTTATAAACCATCTATAAAAATTATAATTTTGAATGACATGAAAAAATACATGAGGAATTATATGTTAAAGAACTGACGTAAAAGCATATCGTCTGTGGGTGCTTTAAGGCTACTTCCAATTAATTATCCAAAACAATGTCAGCAATAGTGGGTGACAGCGGGTTTCCCATAGGCATGCCGAAAATTTGGTTATAAATGTTGTTGTCATATATAAAATAGTTATTTTCAGAAAGGCAGAATTTGAGGACATTTAAGAATTTAGACCTGGGAATCTTGATATGTTATTTTATAAAGTTCCACTTACGAATACTCACATCTTGTGAGCAATCGTATACTCGTATGTGTATTGAGGATCACTGTATCATAGATCATAGACAGTTGATGAAATACAACAATAAACTGCGAATCGTTTTTACTTGTCTGAGTAGAAGCACCCAGAGTCTTTAGTCGAAATCGAACCTGCCACCGCCAGACCATTGATCAAGCACTCTGCCAACTCATACGCTGAAGCACACGGTCCGCTTCCAAAGCGCAATGATGCTTTACAAACCTGTTACAAAGAATGTCAAGAAGTATTCAATGTTCTTGAAAGTTATTCAGATATTTTTTTTAAAGTAAATTTAAGTAAAAAGCTCTGAACGACGTTAAATTGTTTAGCATTTGCGGACGTTGTACAATCTGTTTTTGATGCAACGGCACGCTTAACAGTTGTTATACCTAATGTAGGTAAAGTAAAATAAGTGCGTAAGTACATTAACTTTATTTTAGGTAAAATTTACTAAAATTATTCAACAAATAAAAATGAATAACAAAAAGATTTGTAATCGGTGTAGTAAGTAACTCGATGCATTTGTTAATTTAACAAGTGTCGAATACTTTTCTCTCTAGTAGCTAGTTGCCGAAATTTAGAAACGGAAACGTTTCGTAGGAACATCATAATGGTAGCCATCGTCTTGACTTGGGACTTGAGGTTCATGATGATGAGCATGTGGTTGATGTTCTTCATTATGGTGATGATGATGATGATGATGATGTTCAGTTGGTGGCAAATATTCGCTCGAAGCCGTGGGAAATTGTTGAGGAACCTCTTGATATTGTGGAGGCGCAGGAGCTTGATCTGTCACTGGAGCGTTGAAGTGCTGTTGAGGAGGTAAATAGTCGTTGATTGCTGTAGAAATGGGTTGAATAGCCGGGACAGAGTAATGAGATTGGGTTACAGTTTGAGGAACTTCTTGGTGGTGAGCTGGCGCTTGGGCGGGAGCAGAGTATTGAGGTTGGGCTATTGTTTGAGGAACTTCATGGTGCTGAATTGGCACTTGGACGGGGGCAGAGTATTGCTGTTGGGATATTGCTTGAGGAACTTCATGGTGCTGAATTGGCGCTAGGGCGGGAGCAGAGTATTGAGGTTGGGATATTGTTCGAGGAACTTCATGGTGCTGAATTGGTACTTGGGCGGTGACAGAGTATTGCGGTTGGGATATTGTTTGAGGAACTTCATGGTGCTGAATTGGCACTTGGGAGGGGGCAGAGTATTGAGGTTGAGACACAATATGGTGAACTTCTTGGTGTTGAACTGGTGCCGAGTATTGAGGTTGGGATACAGTTTGAGTAATTCCCTGATGGTGAGCTGTTATTTGTACTGGTGCAGTATATTGCTGTTGTGGTGGTAAATATTCACTGACGGGAGTTTCAATCGGTTGGGAAGATGCCTGGTGACTAACAGGAGTTTGAACTGGAGTGCCGTATTGTTTTTGAGGAGGCAAATATTCGCTGGTGGGTGTAGCCATGGGTTGCGAGACTGGGGCAGAATGTTGTGGTTGGGATACAGCAAGACTTTGAGAAATCTCATGATGATGCAGGGGAGCTGAGATTGAGGGGGTATAATGTGGCTGGGCTGCGGAAATTGGCGGTGAAATTTCTGTGTGAGCTGGTGTAGCTACAGGAGTAGAATGTTGTGTCTGCGGTGGTAAGTATTCACTAGTAGGATTTTGAATAACTTCAGAGACTTGTTGTTGGAAAACTGGAGCTGTAGCGGGGCTAGTAAAATGTGGCTGTGAAATCTCTTGATGAAAAACTGGAGCGGCAGCGGGAGCATTGTATTGGGGCTGAGAGACTTCTTGCTGATGATAAACAGGCGATGCATTGTATTGTGTTTTTGGCGGCAAGTATTCGCTGGAGGCACCTTCAGAGATTTGATGATGCTCTTCACTTTGTATTACACCAGCGTCTGGGGCAGGTGCAGGAAAGTGTGAATGTGGCGACAAATATTCGTTGGAGGGAGTTGAAATCTGTGATTGTGGTACAGAAACCGATTGTGGCAGCTCAAATATTGTCGATGGTTTTTCATAACTATAACCATTTCCAGCTAAATGAGAGACATCAGCCTTTACGGCCGCAAAAGCACAAACAGCAATAATAATTAACTTCTGAAAGAAAAGTCAAAAAGAATTGGTAAGACCCCCATTAAGTGATTGTAATCCATTCCGAGTGTCAGTAATCCTTCAACTTACCATAATTGTGTTAATTCTTTTGCTTTTTTATAACGAAATGTTATTTGGTTTCGTTGATATCACTTCTACAGTGAAGCTGTGAATGATGGCTTCAATCAGTCCATGATTCATATTTATACATGAATCTTTTTTTGTTTAGTTTAAAGTTAGAAAAATTTGTTGTTTAATAAACTCAACATAACATATAGTATTCAAGAAAAAAGTTTTATATGTTTTCTTGTTCTCTTAAAATTAAATTCAAGAGTAAACATTTGGACAGTTGCAAGATTTTCTATCAAAAGATTTTGCAATCATCATTGAAGAGTACTTTTCATTAACGAAATATTTGGTGGTTTTTTTTGGCAGCTTGGACCAGTTTCCCAAGCTTCGATTTGCTTAAAAGAGAATTTTAATTATTCAATTTTTGTTTTCTTATAGTTTTAATTTCTTCAGTTAATTTGAATAGGCAGACAATAACGTCGCGGTCATTAATCTCGTTGTAATGTCGGTGGTTGTTTTCTGTCAAAAGTCTAGACGAGACGTTGATGACTGCAAAGTGGCTGCTAAAAGTCATGTTTATTTTCAACAGTTTGCTCACTTTAAAGCCAAGTTCGCTTCTTTGATAATTTAAACACAAAATAGTCAAACTGAAGTGATCCCATATTAATGAAAATTTACCACTCCTCCTACCCCCTTTTTTTAAACTAAATTTATATGCAAATGATGATTGTTGCTACTAAATGAGGAAATTAATCAAAAGTGCTAATGACTTTTTTTTTTTTTTTGGTGTGATACAAAAAGTAGAGCAAAATAAATATCTTTCTGTTCCATTGTTGAATGAAATATTGGTTTGCTGTGATTGCAAACAGAAATAGGTTGTGTGAAATATTTAATTGTTTGATTCCAATTTTAATAAAAAAAAAGCGGAAAAGAAATATAATTTTAAGTATCTCCTTATAAAGAATAAAAAATAGAATAAGTTCCCAAAAAAAAAAAAAAAAAAAAAACAAAGTTATTCCAAAAGATTCAATATTTATTTTATTGGATCTGGTTTATATAATCGATTCCAATAAAGATCTTTAGCTGCAAAAATAAAAATCGTTGTTTGACTAAACGCCTTAATTTGTTTGTCAAATGAGGAAACTAGTGCTGCATATGACTGCGTATTGCTACTATACTATCACTAGAAACGATTAGAAATATAGATGAAGACCTCTTTCCAGTACATGAAATGTAGAATGACGATTCTGGTATAGGAGATATCAGAACATTCATTAACGAGGAGGAACTTACAACTGCTGCAAACAAACGGGCGGAGATATGAACTTTTGTTAAGTTCATATAGCAGCTGCTTGGGAGCGCGTATCTTTCCAGAGCCTTGCATGGTACAACAGTTCGTACTAATCAATAAGGAGGAGGGTATTCGTGGGCTGTTCTTCTCATAAAGGTCACTGTGCAAGTGGGCATGCTACTAAAGACCCGGATCGGTGAAGCTATCTCTATGGCAGAAGATGTGTCGAAGAGATGCTAAATAAAAAATTAGGGCCATTCAAGTGCAAAGTGAAACAAAATCTTTTTTTTTTTTGTATACCAAAATCTCTTAATATATAAACATGTCACTTTTATGCAAATTCATAATTAAAAACTAATTCAACTACTTCTTTTAATTTATTGCATATTAAATAGAGAGTGAAATAAATAAAAAAAAAATACAATGAATGAACAATTTGGAAACAAAAATACAAAAATCAGCAATAAGTTATGACTTTTCAACCTCCAACTGTAGGTCACTAACAAAAATTTTCGCAAAGTTAAAAACAATGCAAACAAAACCTGCGCAAATTTTTAATTCATTAATTTATATGCAGAAGCTAAATTAATATTCTATAACAAAAAAAAAAAAAAAAAAAAAAAATCATAAAGCCAAACCAATTGAAGTTGCAAAAAAAAAACAAATTTGCGTTTATTCAAATAAATGTTTGTTATTATTCTGAATAAGCATAAATGTATTAATAATTTGTCTATCGATCTGCAATATGATAAAATAATTATCAACATCAAATAATTGAGTTTATTTACATTATTATTTAGGATCTTAAAGATACGCTTAAAGATATTTTCAAGCTGTCAAGTTATTTGTAGAAACTATTGTGTTTAGCTAGGCGGCTTTAACTGGGTGGTAGGTAACATTAGAGCCAAGTACACATTTTTCTTTTGTGTATTTTAGTCCAGACCTATAAATGTTAAAGAGTGGTTTGTGTTTGCATAAAGAGGAGAGAAAACCACATCACCAGCACGAAAAGTTCAAGAGGGACACGCTCTTATCGCTTGCCGCCCCCAATCGCAAAACTATGCAATTTGATCTTTGTAAATGTTAAAACAGTGAAAAGAAAAACATAAAAGGTGGTTCAACCACGTGTAACACAATTTAATTGTTATTTCTATGTTCCAGTGTTTGACAAATCCGTCCCTAGAGAGATAGACAATTGAGCACCGCGCTAAGATTGTTGAAGATTTTAGCAAAAATAGACGTTCACTTCAAAACCTTTTTCCGGCGTTCCATAATTTTTTTAGTCAATATAACCCGCACACATTCACCTCATAGGAAGTACATATCGCTCCTTTATCGCAACATAGTCATAACGCAAAAAAGCTTGTTTCGAGAAAACCACATTTCAAATTTTTAGTTTCCATACAAATTTTTTTAAAAAATATCTCCTAAAGGAAACAGTTTACAGGTAATTTAAATAAAATTTTGGCACAATACAAAAGTTAGTACTGTTAACAATTCTGCATTGTTAACTCGAAAAGCTCATTTTTTGAGATATGACTATGTTGCAATAAAGGAGCGATATGTGCAAATGAGAATCTACGAGTAATTTTTTAAAAGCCGGTGCATCCACAAACAGTGTCTGGTATGGGTGGGGCAGTTGTCTTAAATGGTGTTCACAATTGCGAACCTCTTGTGACCAGAAATTGTGAATCTGGTCCTGGACCATACAGTTTTCCAATAGGATTTTGATACCGGCCCCTTTGCATACAGGGTGTCTCAGAACTCAACATCAAGCCGAAACAGGCGCACAGGACTGACAGAAAAAAATCTATCTCATGCAGTTTGAAAATTATGGGCATATAAGAAAAATCTAGAACTTTGCTCAAACTGTAAGCATTTTTCGGTTATTGTGGTTAAATTTTAATAATTTTAAACTTTCGAACCATAAACCTAAATAACATTTCTAGAACCACTGTTAAAAATAATGACACAATTGCCTCAAGTTTTCTAGAATTAAGACTATTTTGTAAAATTTGTCGACTTTGTGAAGCCCTCCTTTATAAACAATTTAGTACAGTGCCTTGGCAAGTGCCAATAAAAGTACGCGCGAGACAGATAGTGACGCCACTTTTACCAAAGGCAACAAAAGTTAGTAAAATTAATAATATAACAAAAAATCTTGACCTGGCTTAGTTTAGGTTTATTGCAATAAAAGTGAGATAGGGAAATAATATTGAAAAATGGGCCATCGGATAAAGATAAGTCACCGAAGCCTTGAAGTATTTAGACGATATTTGGTTTCATACATTACATAATTGTCATAGATCGTTCTATTATAACAACTCTTAAGTACTTAGTACTTAAGTTTTGTAATAAAAGTTTGCTTAAAAGCAGCTTGGACGAACAATCGTATAAATTTACTTCATGCTGTCTAGTTATTTCTGCAAATGTGTGTCATTTAATTATATTATTTTCTTCAAAGTTTCTTCAATAATTCAAGCGACTGAAATGATTATTTTATTATTTATTTAAAAGTCTTATCAAATATTTTCTTAAAGAAATCTTAAAAAAAATATCTTAAAAAAAAATTAATAATCAAAATATCTAGAGATACTTGAAAACTTTTTTTGTTTAACATTCTTGACAATTTCCATTACATTTATACAGAAAGAACTTCATAAATGAAAACCCTCATTAGAGAAGGAATCATATAAACAAGACGTTGACATTGATTGCCACAAACATTGTAACTCGTTATCTGATTTATACAAATTCACAATTATCTTGTCATTAAAGTTTTATAGTTATTTTTAAGTCAATTAAAATTATTTGAAATTTTACACTTGCTGTAATGTCTTGAATGATTAACATTAACACTTTGTTGTTATCAAGGTCAATAAATAAAGATTGTTGCTTGAGGACATTTTTAAAGCAATATATATATATATATATATATATATATATATATATATATATATATATATATATATATATATATATATATATATATATATATATATATATATATATATATATATATATATATATATATATATATATATATATATATATATATATATATATATATATATATATATATATATATATATATATATATATATATATATATATATATATATATATATATTTTTTTTTTTTTTTTTTAATACATTGATTTAGATTACTTAATAGTTTACATATGCATGTGTACAATATACTATTTTTTATAAATAAATTCTTTCACCTCAAGGTCCTTTTTGTTTTTTTTTTTTTTAATTTTATCATTTTATTTTTCAGTTAAACATATGTGAAATATCAAACAATTAAGTTTTTATTCGCTATTTAAGCTTCTAACATTTATACCAGTAAAAAATTATAAATAGCTTGTTTTCTATGTTTCCCAGCTATCTATATGTCGACATTTCATAGGAACTACCCTAATGAAAGATATTCTCAAACATTGAACTTTATATCCCAACAATCCAAATAAATTGCTGAGAATTTAAAAAGAAAAAATGCTCTAATAATATCCGGCAAAAGTTTCTAAAGTCTACTGATGATTAGGGTAGTTCCTATGAGATGACGACATATAGATAGCTGGGAAACATAGAAAACAAGCTATTTATAATTTTTTACTGGTATAAATGTTAGAACCTTAAATAGCGAATAAAAACTTAATTGCTTTAATTTTTGTTCTCTGCTTTTCGATACTTTCAAAAAGCAAATCGTAGTAACCAATGGTTGTTCATTTGTTTGAAAGGTGTAAAGAAATGTTAGAGACGTTTATAAATAGAAAAGGTTGTTTTTTGTGTTTTGACGGATATTATTAGAGCATCTTTCTTTTTAAATTCTCAGCAATTTATTTGGATTGTTGGGATATAAAGTTGAATGTTTGAGAATATCTTTCAAAAATTTCCAAAGTCTACTGATGATTAGGGTAGTTCCTATGAAATGTCGACATATAGATAGCTGGGAAACATAGAAAACAAGCTATTTATAATTTTTTATATGTTAAATATATGTATTTCAATCATAAATGGGCTTCGCTCTAGTCATTACGCGTACCACGCTCACGAATATAACCAATGTGAATGAAGTAAATTTAATGGATCACCGAATAATATTTTTTTTGTACTGATTATGTACAAGAATTAATGAATTAAAAAAATGAGAAAGATATCAATATTTTAACAATAAAAAAAAATAATTTTTTTTTTAGTTCAGTCAAGGCAGCTTTAAACAGGTAGTGGCAGAATTACAATAAATATAACATCAAAACATATCAACATATATTTTTTTTGGTAGAATTTACGAACAGTTATCAAAACTTTTTTGAAAAAGCTAGGAAGTCTATGTGCTTTTGACAAATTTACGCAAAGGAAACGAAAGACAGCTGTGCTTATACCACTACCGTAAGCAAGCTGCCTTGCTTCTGTAGATACAGTTTGAGAAATAAAATTAGATTTTAAAATAAAAGCTGATTTCCTTCATTTGTATGATCACACATATTCGTGCTTTAATTCTTATCACATCACGTAGGCAACACGATTACAAAATATTTAACATGAGTGCATATGAATATTAGTTTCTTGTGTGCACACATGATAGTGAAAAATGCATGCTCACTACCTTTAATTGCGTTGGCATTGCTTAATGTATTTAATTTCTAGCATACTAAATACAATTTTAAAAACTAAAGTTATGAGGTAATGGAATAAATTGTGCTATTAAGTGCTTTTTATATCACCATGTTGACAACACTTAAAAAAAATGTAACGTAAAAATGTAAGAAAATTCTATTTTCTACAGGTTCATACATTCCGATTACGTTACATTACATTTCAATAACCGTTCTAACTGCTTTACATATAACAAAACCGATCAGCTGTTTAATTACGTTACTTTTACATTACATTCCAGTTGGCCAACTGAGCCTTAATGTTATAATATATCCAAGTATTCCTACAACACGTACCAATATAATCTAATAAACATACTTACATACATGCATAAATGCATATACATATATGTACATTCATATTTTAACTTGTAACAGTATATTTTTGCACATACGCTCTCATAACGAAAATTCAACATTGCATTTTTTTTGCCAATTGCACTTGTTTCTGAAGAACACAAACAAGTTCAATAAACTATTATTTTATATTAAAGGTTTTAACTAAATTTAATTCTGGACATTTTTCTTAAGAATTGTTTACGAAATAATGTGAACTTCCGTTCCCATTGTAAATTGATTCTTTTTTACAAATTATTAACTTTCCAAAGAATTAATACATAAGCTTGTTTTGTTTCCAAACCCAAAAGACGGAAACAAACCACGCTTATGATCGATAAGCAAAAATATACAAAGAAACATTTTTTATTAAGTAAAAAACTTAATTGTAAAATAGTATTTAAGGAAAATATAATTCAATAAAGAAGTCAGTAGTAGTAGCAGTAGTTATACTCAAAACCAAAAAAGTGAAAGTGTTTTTTTTAGTGTCTAATTTTTAGATACTCTTTAGTCCTTAACTGAGCCTTAACTGTTCCTTTAAAATTATTTTCACTTCCTTGCAAATAATTTATAAACAAAAATCAAAAACAATTTTCCTGCAGAAGTCTTCCAAAGGAAGATTTAATAAAAAATAAAAATTATAAAAAAGACCTCAAGATGTTCTCCAAATCTTGATTTAAGAAAAAGGTCGAAAAATTAGGATAAAGAAAAAATAAATAAATTTTGACCAAAAATGTATTTTGCTGAATTTACTCAAGTTGAATAATTCCATTCAATTTAAAGTAAAAAAATGAAATTTGCATCCAGTTGTCTAGTAATTAAAAATTTAATTACCAAACACTTGTTATATATAAAAAATCACATAAAATCTAGTTTTGCTTACCACAGAAACACGTACAACTTAGTCGTATAAAACCGCCAGTTAATAAAATCGGCTAAAAGCTTTTTCACACGTGCTGATGATGCATCTTCTCTTTACAAATGATTTATGACCAACAAACAAACGCTGTTTATGCTGATTCTGGCTGTGAGTTTTTTTAATGTGTGATGTTTGTAGTTCAAGTTGTTGGCCTTGTTTTATTTTTCTGTGTGTTTTGAGAAATCAAAATTGCATGTTAAGCAGCATTTGAATGGGCTGATTAAAGTATTTCCCAAGAGAATTTACACTCTTTGGAGCTTCTTCCAGCTCTTTGATTTATTTCGATTTATTTCGGTCTGTTAAAGATCAAATTAAAATAATAATTGGCGGCAATGATGCATGTTTAATTTAAGATTATTAATTATATTATGCCTTTTAAATTTCAGTTTAAATAAAATAATAGTACGAATACATTATTCATTTACATTGTTAAATATTTAAAGAGTATTACGATTTTTTTCGTTCACGCCTATTTAAATGTTTTTATTTCCACCGAAAATATTATCAATGGATTTTTCTTTGAAGGCTCAATTAAGATCGTTTACATTACTTTCAAAATATTGGTTACGCCTTTCTTGATTTTCAGTTTCTTAATCAAAATTATATGTTTCTTTAATTAGCTATTTAGTTGTAATGGTGCTATAATAAGAGCTAATTATAATTAATTGCCTTAATAATGTTATTTTATATAAATGTATAACATTATTAGTAGAACTTGCCCAAAAGCAATGTACGAAAAGCTTTCATTCTAGTTAAAAAGAGCATATCAAGCTTCATCATGTATAATCTTGAGCATACTTTAAGGCGCAGTTAACATATTAGTGTGTAAATTAAAGCAACTCAAGTTGTATGAAAGCGAAATTCCCCAGTGGCAAACTTTTGTAGTCCTTCATTTATATGGCCTTCTTACACATGTTTTTTTTTGATCCAATACTCATTCTCGCTTGCCTTCTCAGGAAGGCCTTATAGAAGGAAGGGAGTTACCCTTCTAAAGGAAGGCTTGTTTCTAATTATGTGTATCTACATACGTATAAAGGTACTACATTCTTACACGCGTACTACATAGTACAAACGTACGTTTGTAACAACAAAAATTTATGAACCGTTTAAATAAAAATTCCAAAGAAAAACGGCAAACAAACAGGAAAATGTACACTGAAAAAATTTTGTTCAGAAATTCTCTGAATTTTGACATTACTTTTATGAATTTTTTCATTATTTTTCAACCATTGTAACTTTTCATAGCAATAATGAAACAAATTTCATTAGATTATTTTAATGAAAACCTTCATAAAAGTAATGAAACATTTTAATAAGAAACATGATTTATTTTCATTAAAAGTATGAAAGACAAATCATATGATTAGTGAAATAATTTCTCTAGATCAAAGAATCAATTTCATAAAGCACATGACAACTGTGACTTAAATTAATGAAAAAGTAACATTTATTCAATGAAATAACTTCTTTGTACTAATGTAATATATTCATTAAAAATATGAAACTCCTTCATACGGTCAATGAAGTTATTTCATTTATCTCATTTTATTATTCATAGAGCACCTGAAAAATTTACATTAAATCAATGAAATACTTACATTTGTTTAATGAAATAATACCATAACACACGTTAATAAAATATGTTCACAAATGTACGTAATAAGATCAATGGAATTATTTCATTTATTCATTGATACTTTATTTCATTACACAAACAATACTATTCTTGCTTTTGTGAAATTGTTCCTAATTATGATAAAAGAAAATGTTGCACAAGTATTCACCAAATAAATTAGATTTTATTAATTCAAATGCCTTCAATTTACTGGTATTTAAATTTTTTAAACTATTATTATGCTGATGTGAGTACATGCACATATGTACATACATACCCAAGTTCGGTAGCCAGAAATTTATTTGTCATTGATCTAATGAATTCTATTTCATTGGAATTATGAAACTCCTAAAACTTACATTTTAATAAAAAAAAACTTGACATTTTTTTAACTAAAGCTTAAGATTAATAAATGCCCATTAATATATCCTACCAAAATTCAAAGAATTAAAAGAAATTAAATTTTGTTGTAGTCATAAATCCAATGATTTCTTTTAATGAAACTATGAAACTTAATGAAACTATTCTGATGGAACTATTTCATAATATATATGAAGTTTCATACATATTGTGAAACGCTTTCATTGGATTAATGAAAAATATTTAATCAAACAGTTTCATTAAATATATGACGCATAATTCTTTCAGTGTGGTGCTATGGGATTCAATTATGGGGCACAGCCTCGGCATCTAACATTGAAAAAATTCAAAGAAGTCAAAATAGAATTCTCCGTAGAATTACAGATGCTCCATGGTACGTTAAAAACTCACGAATCCACGCAGATCTGAACGTACCTTTTGTGAAATCTGAATTTGTGAAGTACGCGACAAGATATATTAACAAACTTGAATTCCATCCAAATCCTCTTGCAGTTAATATTCTTAACTTTGGTGGTCATACCCGTCTGAGAAGGAGGGATACTTTGGCTACCATTAGAGCTCTAAACAGATGACTGATTTCTGAAATAATATTCGCATAAAAATAAATTTTTGTTCAGCACTGGCAGGACTTTAATCACAATTGTTTATACCCTTCACAAAAATGTAAAGGGTATATATAAGTTTATGATTCCGTTTGTAATTTCTACAGTTTTTTTTGCTACCCTATAAAGTATATATATTCTGAATCAGAATTAATGGAAAAGTCGAGTAAGCGATGTCCGTCTGTCCGTCTGTCCGCTGTTGAAATACCGTTTCTGAGAAAACCATTAGACTTAGAAACTTTTTTCTTTCACCATTCTTTTAGCCCATCGATTCATGGGTTTGCTATTGAAATTCAATTATATCGGTCCACGTATAGCTGAGATATATTCAAAATTCCAAAAAAAGCCATTTTTTTTGCAGTTTGGTATGAAAATTTTTGAAAACAAAAGTTGTTTGTTTTGCTTCAAACTTCACACACTTATTAAGTGACTTAAAGGCAAAAAAATTTTTTTGCAGATATCGGTCCATATATACCCGAGGTATAGCCCAAATCGGATTTTTAATGAAAATGTCGCATAGGCGAAGCTAAACAACTTTTTTTGCTTAAAAGTAGTTCTGGTAATAAAACAAGGTTATATAAATACGGAAAATTAAAATTTCCGATATCGGTCTATATATACCCAAGATATAGCCTAAACAGGGTTTTTTATGAACATGCGTCGTAAGTAAACTTAAACAACTTTTTTTGCTCAAAGGCAGTAATAAAGTAAGGTTATATAAATATCGAAAATGAAAATATCCGATAGCGGTCCATATATACCCCAGATATACCATGAATCGGGTTTTTCATGAAAATGTCCCGTAAGTAAACTTAAACAACCTTTTTTGCTCAAAGGCAGTTCCGGTAATAAAGTAAGGTTATATAAATATGGAAAATGAAAATTTCCGATATTGGTCCATATATACCCCAGATATAGCCTAAACCGCGGTTTTCATAAAAATGTCGCGTAAGTGAACTTAAACAATTTTTTTTTTTGCTTAAAAACAGTTCTGGTAATGAAATAAGGTTATCTAAATATGGAAAATGGAAATTTCCGATATCGGTACATATATACCGGAAATATAGCCTAAACCGCGTTTTTATACGTAACTATTGTGAAGGGTATTTTAGATTCGGCCTAGCCGAATTTACCACACTCTTACTTGTTTTATTTAGTATTAAGACTTGAATACTTATTGTCATTACATTTCTTATGTAAAAAGAAAAAAAAAAAAAATGGGTGCCAACGTAGTGCGGCGACTATACAGTTCAACCTCCTGTATCTAAAAAAAAAATCCCCAGATTATTTTTCCTGTTTTCCCTAATAAAACACTAAATCACAGCAATATGTCACCAAAAAGTTTCCATCTTAATTTAGGCCTACTTGTTAAACCAGACAGAAGACATAAATAAGCATTATAATAAGTTTTATTTGAAAATTATTCCAAAAAAAATGTCTTCATTTTATTCTTATTCCACGCGCAGAGAAACCATTCCGGTTTGAAATTCCCAATTATAGGAATTCTGCTTAACGGTGACTTGACTATTTTATAAATCAATGTCTTCTTCTAAAATAGTCATTTTATCATAAAAGTTCTGAAATGATTAAAAAAAAATTAGCATTTATTCTTTTTTCTAATTAGAAAACAAACACAAACAACTCCAGTAATTTATTCATTGTGCAGATTTTTCTTCTGAAATTTATAAATAAGTGCGCCTGAAACCGGTTCGCTCTTAAAGTTGCTCAGATTTGTCAAAAGCATTTATTCTACATTCTAATCTGCTTGATGAACTTTGGTATTAAGACATATGGGAATGAGATTGGAATGAGTTTGGATTAAAAGTAGTGGAAACTTTAAAAGGAGAATGGAGGAAATACTCGTACACATTTCTTAGTTTTTTTTTCCAACATTTTATTATTTTTCGCATTCTTTTTGTCTGGCTCTTTGCATAGAAAAGACGCCAGCAAATTCGTTTTTTTTTATTTATAATTTTATAATCTTAAATATGGCAGAGTAAACAGATTCTTAAACTAAACTAGAAACACATTTTTGGGTCCTTCGTAATATTTTAAACTAATTACAAAAAAAAAGAGTAAAGAAGAAACAATATGCACATAAAATTAATTCATTTAGTTTAATTTAAAAAATAAAAGAAGGTTGAGGATTATTGGGGTAGAAGTAACCGGGTTGATCAGGTTGTTGTTTGGGCTGAGGGGGCAAGTATTCGTTATTGGGTGGGGCTGGCTTTGGAGTGGGCTTGGGAGTTGGTTGAGGTGCTGGCGGCTTAATGACGGGTAAAGAGGGCTTAACTACGGGCGGAAGGTACTCATTGATAGGCTTGGTATCTATTGGTTTGGGAGCCACTGGCTTGGGAGGTACGGGCTTAGGCGCCTCTATTTTGGGAGCTACTGGTTTGGGTGGTGCTGGTGTAGTTGTAATTGGCTTGGGAGCTATTGGTTTGGGTGCAATTGGCTTAGGAGCAGGAGGTAGATATTCATTTTGTGGTGTCACTGGTGCTATGGGCCTGGGCGTTACTGGCTTGGGAGCTACTGGCTTAGGGGCTTCTATTTTGGGCGCAACTGGCTTAGGAGCTACAGGTTTGGTCGCCACTGGCTTGGGAGCGGGTGGCAGATATTCATTTTGGGGCTGGACAGGAACTAAAGGCTTGGGAGCTACAGGCTTAGGGGCAACGGGCTTGGGAGCTACAGGTTTGGGAGCTTCAGGCTTAGCAGCTGGCTTAGGAGCAGGTGGTAAGTATTCGGGTGTTGGTTTTGGAGCCAAAACTACAGGGGGTGCAGGTTTAACTATGGGTGCAGGCTTAGGAACAGGTGGCTCATAGTGATAACCATCTTTTTCTAAAACACCCGTCTTGGGAGCAGGAGCTGGCGTGAAAACCGGCGCTGGTGCTGGTGCTAAGGTTACTGGTTTGGGTGCGAGGACAGGGGCAGGGGTAGGCTTAAAAACAGGTGCTGCTGGTCGTGGAGCCGGCTTGGGAGCTGCTGGGGTTGGAGGTAAATATTCGTTCTGTGGTTTAACTGGAACTAGCGGCTTTGGAGTTGGCTTGGGAGCTGGCTTTGGAGTAGGCTTGGGAGCTGGCTTTGGAGTAGGCTTGGGTGCTGGTTTCGGTTGTGGCTTAATGACGGGTTTTGGAGCTATTGGCTGGGGCTGTGGTGGCAAATATTCGGTATTAGGCCTTTGTGTAACAACGACTGGAGGAGCAGGCTTAACCACTGGGGCCGGTTTAGCCACTGGTAAAGGCTTGGGGGCAGGTTCAAAAACTTGTTTTGGCGCTTCATAATGATAGCCATCCTTTTCCAAACGGCCTGCCTTAGGAGCAGGTGCTGGCTTATACTCGGGTATCACTGGTTTGGGCGCGGGCTTAGATTCTGGCTTGGGAGCAGGAATACTTGGTAGAGGACTCGGCTTAAAAGCGGGTGCTACTTGCTTAGGAGCAGGAGCTGGCTTAAAAACAGGTGCAGGTGCAGCTGGCTTAAAAGCTGGAGCCGGCTTAGCAGTGGGTATAGGCTTTGATACAGGTGGCAAATATTCGGTTTTAGGAAGACTTGGTTTTTTGGGGGTGGGAATTGGCTTCTTGGCTATTTCGACACGCTTCTTAGGCGGTGAGGCTTTCACAACTGGTGGTATATATTCATTTGTGGGTTTAGCAGGCACCACTGGAGCCACAGTTGCGGCTGGCCTTGCGGGCTCAAAGCTCGTTTTGGGCGCTTCGTAGTGGTAACCATCCTTCTCTAGTACACCAGTTTTTGGAGGTTTTGGCTGCGGTGCTGGCGGCAGTACCGGCTTGGAAGGCGGAGGAAAAGGAACATCAACAACTGGTGGCTCATAATGATAACCATCCTCTTGCAAACTGTTGCTGCTATCAAATAAATGAGACACATCAGCATGGGCGCCAGCCAACAAGGCGAGCAAAACTAAAAGTTTCTGAAATTAAAAAAAAAACACACACACACACGCAGATAATAAATCAGAAAATAAATTAATTTTCTAAGAAATTCTTTAAAAGTTTTAAAAATTTTTTAGAGGATATTTTGATTACATATTACTCCTTTATTGTAACATAGTCATAACTAAAATAAAAGCTTGTTTCGAGAAAAACGCATTTCAGATGTTTAGTTTCCAGACAATTCTTAGAAATTTAATAAAGGAAACTGTTGAAAAGTAATTTGAATAAATTTTTGCCACAATATAAATGGTAGTACTGTTAATAATTCTGCATTGTTAATCCGAAAATCGCATTTTTTGAGATATGACTATGTTGCAATAAAAGAGTGATATATATTAAATATATTCATCGTTTTAGAAAAGTACTTTATTTTTATAGTTTAAAATTTATTGTTATGCTTTTTATTTCATTTGCATTTGACTCATATTTATCACACATACACACGCACAAACACACGCACACACACTGTTACATCATGCACTCACGCTAACTCCTTTTTATTGCAGTTCTTACCATTTTTTTTTGTACTTTTGCGACGAATTCGATTCTAATCCACACAATGAATGTCGACGAATGACTGTGTTGTTAATTTAGATTGCGAAATTATTTATATCGCCCGTGAAAAAAGCACTCAAATTTGTTAAGAAATAATTAAGAAAAAACCGAAAACAAGTTAAGGATGTTACAATATGAGAACATTTTGTTTTTGTCTCGGCTTTTGTTTTTTCGTTTGTTTGCTATTTTTGTTTCGGCTGGCCCAAATGATGCTGAAGTTGTTATAACGTCCAACAACATTATCATAATTATGATCGTCCATGCTAAACTTCATTAACATTTTAAACATCATTATAGTGCAAACACACGGCGACCGGCAGCAACTAAATTCTAAAAGTGATGTTGAGAGAAAAAGAACAAAAAAAAAAAAGATTAAGTCGTTAAGTTTTGGAAAGTTGGAGCTGGTTCATAATATTTTATTTATTTATTTTTTTAATTAATATGTTTTGTTTTCTCTGCGAGCGTATTTAAGTTTTGTTTATTATTTGCTTTTCTTTCTTCAACACAATCTCACTAGTGTCGTAATGTTTTCAGAGTTATGATGCTCACAGCACTATTGCCAGATAAAATAGAACAAGTAGACGATGTTAGTCAAAGTCACCAAACGCTATAAAATGTTTAAGTAAAACAACCGGCTTGCTTAAATAACGGAGCAACAATATCTATTTGCTATTTGTTTTAAACAAACAGAAAAACAAAAACAGAAAAAGAAATTAAATCGCATAAAAACCGAATTTTAATTGTGATTTGTTACCCTACACTCTACATATGTCAAACGTGATTTCATCTCCCTTCTGGAACAAAAAAAAAAAAAAATAAAAATACAATAATATAAAAACAGTAGACGTTTCTTGAAAACTTTTTTAACGAAACTTTTTTCCTTCTCCGATTTAAAAATTTATACCAAATCATTTGCGTATTTATAAACTGATAAATTGTTGTAGATGTAAGATACCATTAACCAGCTTCTAACATTGATACCAATAAAAAATTATAAACAGATTAGGGTAGCTCCTATGAAATGTGGATATTTAGACAGCACCTGCCTTGCGGCCTTATCTGATGATGGACCAGTTTCACGGAGTGAATTATTCATGATTCACCAGCGCTTCCGTGTGGCTTACCAGACAGGTAGCAATTCTTGCCATATGTTTGCGGTCATATGTACAACTTCTTGTTAAGGAGTTTGGGCCTTCTAATCGCTTCTGTATGCAATTTCCCAGCAAACAATCGAAGACAAGGCTTAATGAGTTGGTAGGCCGAAGTTGGTAGCATCAGCCTTTAAACCAACTCACCCGTCAAGTATCACCACTGGTTCCTTACAGTACAGGTATCTGTTGTATAGGCCACAGATACTCGGGAGATTGTTAGTCCCCTAAACCACCCACACACCAAACAATCATCAAGGATACTAACACTACCTCCCTGCGTTTTAGGTTTCAGTCAGAGCCAGAACGTTTCAGCCAAGGTAGGCACCTCAACCATGATCAGCCCGGGTCGAACCGCAGGCAGAACTTCCCGGGGGCCATGCTGATCCCCGTTCTACCAATTTATACCCTTGGTAAGGGTTTCGGAAGCCAACACAACATAAGTCATGCGGCTTCCTAGAGTTTTGTTTGCCGCACCAAACGAGGGACCCCTTCCCCTCTATTCCCCGAAAAACAGAGCGCCCAAGTAAGGAATACGCCAAGGCAAAACCTGTTCTCCCGGGGGGGAGCGACATTTAGATAGTTGGAAAACATAGAAAACAAGCTGCTTATAAAAAAATAAAAATAAAACAAGTAAGAGTGTGGTAAATTCGGCTAGGCCGAATCTAAAATACCCTTCACAATAGTCACGTATAAAAACGCGGCTTAGGCTATATCTCCGGTATATATGTACCGATATCGGAAATTTCCATATTTATATAACCTTATTTCATTACCAGAACTGTTTTTAAGCAAAAAAAAAGTTGTTTAAGTTCACTTACGCGACATTTTTATGAAAACCGCGGTTTAGGCTATATCTGGGGTATATATGGACCGATATCGGAAATTTTCATTTTCGATATTTATATAACCTTACTTTATTACCGGAACTGCCTTTGAGCAAAAAAGGTTGTTTAAGTTTACTTACGGGACATTTTCATGAAAAACCAGATTCATGGTATATCTGGGGTATATATGGACCGCTATCGGATATTTTCATTTTCGATATTTATATAACCTTACTTTATTACCGGAACTGCCTTTGAGCAAAAAAGGTTGTTTAAGTTTACTTACGGGACATTTTCATGAAAACCCCGACCGATATCGGAAATTTTAATTTTCCGTATTTATATAACCTTATTTTATTACCAGAACTACTTTTAAGCAAAAAAAAGTTGTTTAGCTTCGCCTATGCGACATTTTCATTAAAAATCCGATTTGGGCTATATCTCGGGTATATATGGACCGATATCTGAAAAAAAATTTTTTGCCTTTAAGTCACTTCATAAGTGTGTGAAGTTTGAAGCAAAACAAACAACTTTTGTTTTCAAAAATTTTCATACCAAACTGCAAAAGAAATGGCTTTTTTTGGAATTTTGAATATATCTCAGCTATACGTGGATCGATATTACTGAATTTCAATAACAAACCCATGAGTCGATGGGCTAAAAGAATGGTGAAAGAAAAAAGTTTCTAAGTCTAATGGTTTTCTCAGAAACGGTATTTCAACAGCGGACAGACGGACATCGCTTAATCGACTTTTCCATTAATTCTGATTCAGAATATATATACTTTATAGGGTCGCAAAAAAAACTGTAGAAATTACAAACGGAATCACAAACTTATATATACCCTTTACATTTTTGTGAAATGTATAAAAAATAAAAACACTAGAAATAATTAGGGTGAAGCCTATAGCGGACATGTGGTTAAAATTTATGGTTGCAAACTTGTATTCCCCCACGAAAAGAAACAACAGTTTATATATGGTTGCAGCAACTTCACTAAAACAGGCCGAAAAATTGCGGAACTAACAAAGAAAACACAGTTTTTTTTTTTTTTTTTGGTTCAAAATTAGCTTTGTTCATCAGCGTCATCTATATCAAGAGCAACGCTATCACTCCAGCGCCGCTCCAACTTTTCAATATCACCTTTATAGAACGATTTATATTTTGTCTCAAAATAGATCGCAGTGTTAGCGATAACTTATTCCTTCGTGCGAAATTTCTTACCGGCGAGCATTTTTTTTCAGGTCTGTGAACAGCCAGGTGGTTGCTGGAAGCCAAATCTGGCGAATACGTTGGAAGTGGGAGCATTATTTTGATTGACTTGTGACACGGTGCGTTACCTTGATGGAATACAATTTTTTCCTGTGCACTTTTGGCCTTCAAAACACTCCAACAACGCTATATAATCAGCCATGTCACAGAGCTTAGTTCCGTTCGGAAACGGAATTGAATTCGTTTTTTACTTCTTCAAAAAACGAAAAACCAAAAAACTTTTCGGAATGAAATTATTTCTAATTGCAAGAACGAAACTAGTATTATCTTATAGCATTGATTTCATTCCGAAAAAGTTTTAAATTTTCGTTTTTTGAAGAATTAAAAATCGATTCAATTCCGTTTCCGAACGGAAGTGAATTCTGTGACATGACCGAATATTCACTTTTAATGGCATTTCCTTTCTCAAGATAGTCGATGAATATTACACCACGCACATCACAAAATACGGAGGCCATAACCTTTCCATTCGATTGTTGTGCTTTCGGGCGCCTTGGACGAGGTTTACCAGTTGCTGTTCACTTAGGTGACGATCGTTTTGAATCCGGAGTGAAATGATGGTTTCAAGTTTCATCCATTGTCACAAATCGATGCAAAAATTCTGGATTGTTAGGTTTAAACATTGCCAATGCGTTCTCGTTTTTGGTCAACAGTGAGCAAACGCAGCACCCACTTTGAACAGAGTTTTCTCATAGTCAAATGGTCATGCGCTATAAAGCCAACACATTATTTTGATATCTTTAGAATGTCAGCTAATTCACGCAACTTCCCTGGCTTGAGTATCATAGTAACCATAGACACTTTCCACTCTGCAGGATACTGTTCTAGGCGCAAAATAGCGTTAAAAATAAAAGAAGAATTCTTCTAGCAACACGAGATAACTGTACAAGCATCATTCAAAACGATTTTGCGGATTTTTTTTAATGTTTTCTGGTGTTATCCACTGCGTTCTGCCTCATCGGTTGCTCTACGACGATCACGTTTGAGGTCAATAAACGAAGGTGTTATTTTATTTTTTGTTGTTCGACACTCAGAAAACAGGAGACCTACAGATCCTAACACGAAGGAAGGTATGGATATCAAGGCAGACTAGCCATGCAGACCTTGGAAATATGCAGCAAATACGGGTGGAAATGTTACACAGTTGGCAGGCTAAATGGAGTACTGACAATAGGGGTAGATGGACGGAGCGTCTCATTCCCAATATCGAGAAATAGTTGAACAGACGGCATGGGCATGTGAACTATTACCTGACTCATATGTTGTCAGGTCACGGCTATTACCGGAGCTACTTATATAAAATGGGCATATGTAACACACCCTTCTGTTTATACGAAGAAGAAGTCCTGGACGATGCCGAACACACTTTCTTTAAGTGTATTGGATGGGCGGAAACTTGTAGAGAACTGGAGATGGTATCTGGCTCTATAACGGTGGAGAATGCCGTGGACATCATGATAGGGATAGACCAAGTTCTTAGCGGTATCGCAATTCTGTGAAAAAGTTCTGCTTATGAAAAAGCCAGATTTGGACGCCGCAGAACAAGATCATAATCAGGATCCCAGACGAAGGATAGTGTTAAGAGAAGGGCTGATTAAGCCATTGGGAATCCACCCCTAAGCAATGCTAAGGCGGGCCCGGGATGGAAATATTTATCCCAGGAAGAAGAAGGGGTTTTTTAGTCGATAAGATCACTGTGGTGATCAGTCTGACACAAAGCGGAGGGTACGGACCCTCTGATCAGTGCGTAACGCATTTTCCCCCTCGCCGAAAAAAAAAGAGGAAAGTATATCGGGTGATTCGTCGTGAGCATTGATTTATAATATACAAGCATTTAAAAAAGAACGTTTTGTGAAATATACTGTTTGAAGATATAAATATTGCTCACAATAACTTCTCAGACGTCCATGCGAAAGTTGCATTTTTTAGCGACTCTTTTTCATATTGGTTACAGGTCTATAATTAGATTCAGCTATTAATATCATAAAATTTTATATCCAATCAAGCTCGATTTAATGATAGTAAAATATTTTATTTGTTTTTTATTATTATCTAAACATTAAAAATAACACTTTACTAATGAAAACATTGTGAGTGCAGAGCCAAGCTGAACATATTCACTTAAGTTTAAATCATGGGAAAATATGAAAAATTATACTAAAACGAATCTCTTGGAATTGACTTTTACGATCTTTTGCTAAATTCCAAAATAATTAACAAAATTGTTTATTGCTGTTAGACCTTAACTAATATTGGCCTAAAAAGCGTTAATTAAATTAAAATACCACCAAAGAATACCACCAAAAAATCATGACTTCCAAGAGACTTTGGATATTAAAGACCACGAACGATTTTAATGCGTTCTTCAAACCGTAAAATTATTTCTTAAGATATTTTTAGTTTTGTTTTTTATAGCGCCTATAAAAAACCTTAATTTTTATTATTAATTAATTGTTATGGGTGGCCTTTTCATCTTTATATTCACTACATACGTTATTGTTAATTTTAAATCTTTTAAGATTTTGTAAAAAATTTTCTCGAGTGTATTCCACAACTGAAACTTGAAAACTTTCGATTTCGTTCTTTGTCATAATGACCAGTTTCTTAACTGAAATCAACCTTAAGTAGTGGTCTTGTTTTTGCTTTTAAATTTCTTGTCTTTTTGTTTTATTTTTTGGCTTCAAGGTCGTTACCGGGCAGTTATTCGACTTTGTCCTTCCCAATGCAAAAGTGACGCAGATTTGTTAGTGTCGCAAAAGAAATCCTGTTTTCTGTGTGTCTTTGTCTTACATAAGATTTGTGTGAAGAAGATTCATGAACATGTTTATTTAAGTTTTGGTTTTATTTTTATTTTGCTGCACTTAAAACAGAGGCGTCGTATTATGAACCCGTTGAATAAGAAATCCAAGTTTTGGTGCTTCGAAAATTATTTTTTTGATACATCGTAGTGGAATTTTCTTTTTCTTCATGCTAAAAGCTATCGAAAAATCGAAGGCACAATGTTGAAAAATGTTTGTCCATCCTAATGTGATGGGTGAGCTACACTCATAGAAACATGCATCTTAATATTGAATACGGCGTATCATCAGCAATGTGACATCAATATTATGTAAATGGTCATCAGTAATGCGAAAACTGACATCAATCCAAATAACATAAGTCATCAAAAAAGTTTGTCATATACTGAGTATGTTAGACTTGGCAAGCTTCAGAGACTCGCATGCCTATGTATCACAGGGGCGATGAAATCCACCCCAACGATAGGCATGGAAGCTCTTTTGAACCTAACACCGCTTAACGTAGCTGTACAAAAAGAGGCGGCCGTTCAGGCCATCTCAATTTACAAAAGGGAAAAACTTAAGACAGGAAACCTTATTGGACATCTTGCAATCCTAAAGGATTCCAGAGACGTAATAGATATGTCTCAAACAAGTGACCGTCTTACTCCTTTGCCAGGAAGTTTAAGATCATCTTTCCTACAAGGGAGGAATGGAGCATGAACCCAAGATGGTTGCGGGATGGTTCACAAAAGTGGTAAAAGGATGAATCCAAAACGCTCCAAGGTGTTGGAGCGAGAATAGTGGGGCCTAGAGCACGCAAATGTATAACTCTTAGCAAAGACACCACAATCTTCCAAGTGGAACTATACGCAATAAGGGAAGCGATTGAAATACTCTCCGATAGGGGACACAAGGGAGTGCTGATAAAAATACTCTCTGATAGCCAATCAGTGCTGAAGGCCCTGAACAGTTATGTCTTTACGTCCAAGTTAGTACTGGAATGTCACAACAGGCTAAATGAACTGGCAAGCCTGATCTGGGTGCCAGGACACAAAGAGCATCACGGCAATGAAATGGCTGACATTTATGCCAAGAAATGAGCAGAGGGGACTTTTATTGGACCCACACCTACCTTTGGCTTCAACAAAGGTGTCCTGAATGAGAAGATAAAAAAATGGACGGTGTCCATCGTTGAACAACAGTGGAACGAGACAGCTGGTCTTGAACACTTCAAGAAATTTCTAAACCTTGATAAAAAGAGGGCCGAACGTGCTCTAAAACTGGACAGGAAAAGTCTCAGAACATTGACAGGTGCACTTACAGGTCATTATAACTGCTACAAGCTCCTGCACAGGATGGGCATTTCCAACACAGTCATTTGCAGATTCTGCGGTGATGAAGAGGAGTCAATGGAGCACTTAAACACCCACTGCGGAGCACTGGGACACAGAAGATATAGGCTACTACAAGCTTATATGTTAAGCGAATATGACTTGTCGAAATTGAATACAAGAAAAATAGTACAGTGTTATAATATTTTTTATTTATAGTGCACCCGTAGAAAACCCCGCATAATTGTTATGTATTTTGGCATGAATGCAATGCCACTTTTCATTACTGTGATGTCAATCATTACATCAGTTGCTCTAATTATCATTAGCGACAATTATTTCATCAATGAAATATCATACTGACATCATGAGAATTCTCCATAATAATACGTTTGATGTGAGCATGTGATCAATTCAATCCCATTTTAATATCAAGAAAATTACTAAATGAAGTCAATGCGATGACCAAATATTAACAATAAAGTGGTAGATTAACAATAGACTAACTAACGAGTGATTTTTTTGCTATTATCTTTTTGGCAACACTAGTTTTGACAGCTCACGCACGTTTTGTATCTTGTGTCACTGTCAAATATCTTCAGTTTGGTCTATAATTTAATCATGAATCGTCTTACAAACGAACAACGCTTGCAAATTATTGAATTTTATTACCAAAATGCGTGCTCTGTTAAGAAAGTTCATCGCGCGCTTCTTCCATTTTATGGTCAGTTTAATCGACCTACTGAGGCTTCTATTCGGGCTATTGTAAAAAAATTTCGCACCAAATTTACATTGTTGGACATTAAACCACCAACACGCTTACGTAGAGTGCGAACTGAAGAAAATATCGCAGCCGTATCGGCCAGTGTTGGTGATGACCGTGAATTATCGATTCGGCGCCGTTCGCAGCAATTGGGCCTCTGTTACTCCACTACGTGGAAAATTTTGCGGAAGGATTTGGGTGTGAAGCCTTATAAGATACAGCTGGTGCAGGAATTGAAGCCAAACGACCTACCACAACGCCAAATTTTTGGTGAATGGGCTCTTGAAAAGTTAGATGAAGATCCACTTTTTAATCGAAGAATTGTGTTCAGCGACGAGGCTCATTTCTGGTTGAATGGATACGTGAACAAGCAAAACTGCCGTATTTGGAGTGAAGAGCAGCCAGAAGCATTGCAAGAGCTTCCACAAAAAACAACCGTTTGTTACGGATTATGGGCTGGCGGCATCATTTGGCCGTATTTCTTCAAAGATGATGCGAATCACAACGTTACTGTGAATGGTGAGCGCTACCGTGCGATGATAACAAACTTTTTTTGCCCAAAATGGAAGAGCTTGACTTGCATGACATGTGGTTTCAACAAGACGGTGCCACATGCCACACAGCACGCGAAACAATGGACCAATTGAGAGGCGAGTTCGGTGAACAGTTTATTTCACGCTTGGGACCAGTCAACTATGTTAAGGCTAATGTCTATAGCGACAAGCCCGCTTCGATTGACGCACTGGAAACCAACATTGCCAACATTATTCGTGAGATACCGGCCGAAATGTTGGAAAGAGTATGCCAAAATTGGACTAAGCGGATGGACCATTTGAGGCGCAGCCGCGGCCAACATTTGCATGAAATAATCTTCAAGCATTAAATTATATCGACCCAACTATCGATCCAAATAAATATTTCATGCATTTTTCTGAATTTTATGTGTTTTTTTTTTTTTAATTTCCGATAGTTCTTATAAAATCACCCATTATAATTTGGATTCAATTTGATTCAAATATCTCAGTAAAATTACAAAGTGAAGTGAATTTTATGACAAAATATCATCAGTACCATGGTACGCTATCATCAACTATACTTAAGCTCCAACTAAATTTTATGATTTCGAAAGAATGTTCATCCATATAACTTTATATTTTACTATTTTCAAGAAATCAATGAGAACTAAAAATTTTCAAATACTTTTACTGACTTACTGTCATCAATATAATGTCAGCATTTGTCATATTTTAATTGGTGTATGTCGGGCACGAGATACTACTCTCTCTCTCTGATCAACATAAATTGATACAGCTCTGTTTGAAAAAAAAACAGACGCAACGTGGTAGCTATTTGCTTTCGTACAAAGTGAACAAGTCAAGGCGTCAGAAAATGCATCATCACCAAGGTAATGTAGCCAGAGCTGAAGCAGAAGTTGCCGCAAGGGTATACTCGTATATTTAACAAAAACAAGTTGCCACACAAATCAAAAAAGAAAAACGATAAAATGATATGAAAACATTTATGTTTCAGTAGGACTCATTTTAAGTTTTGCTTTTAGGAAGCAGATCCATTAACACACATATACTCTTATGTGTATCAAGCCACCACAATGAACATTTTCATGTTGCCAATTGACCTCTAAAATGTTGCTTGTTATGAACAGCATGCTTAAGCTTGTTCGTGCATGTTTGTGTGACGGTGCAGAATTTTTGTACTTCCGAATGTTGGGGATTAAGCCAAAAATGATAATGACTGACGCAGCAAATAAACATCATAATGATGTTAAAGATACATTTAATTAATTTTCGACTTGTTTGCGTTTCGAAAGCAAACATCATTCATTCACACCCATCTGCCCAAAAAATTTTTGCTTTTTATTTTTTTTTTTTTTTCAAATAGCTAAAACAGTTAACAAACAAACAGTAAATGAAATTGTAGTTTAACAAAAAGTGTCTGGTCTTTTTTATAAATCTAATTGCAAAGCGTAGAAAAAAAAGATCAGGCATTTAAACTCTCGTACATATTTGTCAATGAAACTTGTTGTACTCGTATTTAGACTTTATCAATTTGCTGCCAGCTTTTCAAAAGTTCTTCCTTTATTATTCATATACAAATGTTTCTTTATTTAGTCGTATGTGTTAAACATTAAATTGTTTAAAGTTGCTAGTTTTATAATTGTAGTTATTTAGTTGCTGAAAAATACATTAAACAACTATCACTGCTCCAATGATGATGATTTATAGTGATGACACTGGTTTTTTGGGTTCAGGAATTTTTATATATTTTTTATGATAATGCTGAAAATGATTAAAGCTCATGCAAATTTGTTTATTGTTGTTGTGACTGAATAGTTATTTAATTGGGCTGAAAACAAATACATACAAGTGACAGCCTCTTGACAGCTACCTGTGAGTTATAGCCAATTATAAATATAACTTTTGTTGGTGTAAAGTTCTTGAAGTTTGAAAACTGATCTGTTTTAAAACTTCCAATAGGTTGCAAATTAGCGGAATACTATTTCTTTTATCTTAGGGGATTACCCCTATATATATCAGTAATTGCTCTGGAACTAAGAAGAAAGAAGGAGGAAAGATGTAGTAGTAGTGTTTGTGAATATTGGCCTTGAATTTATCAATAGTAACTCAGAACAAGCGTTATGACAGCATTTAAAGAGTTGAACTAAATTAGTTAAAACTGATCAGCGCCTAATGTACATACGAGGTCTGATAAAAAAAATAACCATTATTTTAAATTTTTTCAAAAACTAGTTATTTATTCATCAATAAGTGTATTGTCCCCTTTAAAATAATCCCCCTCAGATATAATACACTTATGCCAGAGTTTTTCCAATCCTCGAAACACTTCTGAAAGGCGCTTTTTGGTATCACCAACAGCTCCTGTTTCGATCTTTCTTTCATCTCCTCAATCGTAGCAAAACGCTTTCCTTTCATTGGCGTCTTCAGCTTTGGGAACAGGAAAAAGTCAGCGAGGGCCAAGTCCGGTGAATACGGTGGCTGAGAGTTTTTTTTTTTTGCCGAAAACTCTCCCGCAAGCATCGATGTATGAGCTGGTGCGTTATCATGATGCAAAATCCATAATTGTTTTTTCTACAATTCTGTGCGTTGATGACGAATTGCTTCGAGCAAACGGCGCATAACTTCAAGGTAGTATCCCTTATTGACCGTACGATGGCAAGAATTCATGAAGCACCACGCCATTGTAAGCGAAGAAAACAGTGAGCAAAACCATCACATTTGACCGAACTTGACATGCTTTTTTCGGTCTTAGGTCTTCTGTACGCTTCTATTGGGATGCCTAGGCTTTTATTTCAATGTCATAGCCATACACCCATGATTCGTCACCAGTTATGACCTTTTTAAGGAAATCTGGAAAGTCATTGACGATGTTCAACCGCTTCTGAGCGATGTCCATACGACGTTGTTTTAATGCAAAATTTAGTAAATTTAAAAAATTATAAACAGCTTGTTTTTTTGTCTATGTGTCGGAATTTCATATGAGCCACCCTTTGGACATTTTTGAAAGATATTCTTAAACATTCAAATTTATGTGTCAACAATCTAACCCCCCGGGGAACAGGTTTTGCCTTGGCGTATTCCTAACTTAGGCGGGGAAAAGAGGGGAAAGGGTCCCTCGTTTGGTGCGGCAAACAAAACTCTACGAAGCCACATGACTTATGTTGTGTTGTCTTCCGAAACCCTTACCAAGGGTATAAATTGGCAGAACGGGGTTCAGCATGGCCCCCGGGAAATTCTGCTTGCCTACCTTGGCTGAAACGTTCTGGCTGTGGTTGAAACCTAAAACGCAGGAAGGGAGTGTTAGTATCCTTGATAATTGTTGGGTGATGGCTTTTTTCGAGGGCTAACAATCTCCCAAGGATCTGTTGCCTATACAACAGATACGTGTACTGTAAGGAACCAGTGGTAATGATTGACGGGTGAGTTGGTTTAAGGGCTGATGCTCTTAATGGGCTTCGGCCTACCAACTCATTAAGCCTGGTCCTCCATTGATTGCTGGGAAATTGCATACATGAGGGATTAGAAAGCCCGAACTCCTCAACAAGAAGTTGTTCATATGAACGCAATCATATGACAAGAATTGCTACCTGTGTGAGCCTAGCAAGCCACACGAGGGCGGTGGTGAATCGTGAAATATTCACTCCGTGGAATTGGTTCACCATCAGGTCAGGCCGTCAAGGCAGGTACTGATGTAAATCATTTTCACAGTTGTCAACAATCTAAATAAATTATTGGTAATTTAAAAAGAAAAATGCTTTAATAATATAAACAAAAAACAAGCTTTTTCATTTATTTTTCAAAAATTTCCAAAGCTCTACTGATGATTATGGTAGCTCCTATGAAATGTCGACATATGACAGCTAGGAAACATAGAAAACAAGCTGTTTATAATTTTTTTATTGGTATCAATGTTAGAAGCTAATATAGTGAATAAAACTTAATTGTTTTTAATAAATTTAATAAAAAATCGAAGATCACACCAAAACACGACTAACCTTTTTATCTGTCAAACTGACAATCCAAAATGACTGATATTGCCAACATATATAACAGACATGTGTACCAACATAACAGAAAAAAAGAAACAAAAGTTGAAAATAACAGCTATTTTTTGATCAGACCATGTATACATACCTTCCACACTGCTCAGACTAACAAAAATTAGTCCCACACCGTCCACACTAGCAAACATTCCGCCACATCAAACAATTCCATTTCGTTCGGAAAAGGAAGTCTATCCGTTTTTTGATGCTTCAAAAAACCAAAAACTGACAAGTTTTTCGAAATGAAAATGATAATTTCGCTCTCGATATAAAAAATGTTTTCATTCCCGATAAGCTTTTTAGTTTTTCGTTTTCCAAAGAGGCAAAAAATGGATTGAATTCTACTTCCAAATGAAATTGAACTCTAGCCATGTCAGCTAATTGTGTACATTTGAGAAAATTCAGCACTAGAACTTTGGCCACAGCACTAGTAAAACGAACTTAAATCGGCTTTTTACGTTACACATGTTTGGAATAGAAAAATAATGTCAAGTGAGGCATGTACTCTCTAAAATCAGTTCCCCCGAGGAGCTGGCTTACACCAGACCAAGGCACTCTGTTTTCTGGCACATAGACGTGTAGCAGTTTCTAGTAGCAAACAAAACTCTAGGAAGCCACATGACTTATGTTGTGTTAGACTTCGAAAACCCTCACTAAAGGTTAATTGGCAGAACGGGGATTGGCAAAGCCCTTGGGAGGTTCTGCTTGCCGACCATCCCAGCACTGTTGACGTTGCTGCCTCGGCTGCAATGTTCGGGCTATGGCTTGAACGTAAGAAGAAGAATTATCCTTCCTAGATAATTATAATGTATGCCGGTTTTCGGATGCTAATAACCACCGAGGTGCTGCTGTCTCAGGAGAGTTACCTGTAATATAAGTAGCCATGATAGTTAGACTGGTGATTTAAATAAGGGCTGATGCTCTTAATGGGCTTCGGCCTATCAACTCATAAGACTTGTCTTCCTGTCTGGACAATTGAATACAGCAAGAATTAGAAGGTCGAAGCTCTTCAGTCAGAGGTTTGTCTATATGGCTATAAACTTATGGCAAAAAGCTGGGACCAGTGCGAGCCTAAAACACAACATCGGGACGCTGGTGATTAGTTTGCCCCGTGAAATTGGGCCATCATCAGCTAAGGTGCTGATGTCATTCAATTCACTATTTTGTCTTAGCACCCTGGCAGGTTTTGCTTAGTGTACGCGTATCCAGAATACTCTGCTCCAGAATACGAGTGAGGGGTAGGAGCTCCTCGTTTATTGTGGCAAATACAACTCTAGAAGACAGCCGCACGACTTATATTGTGTTGAACTTCTTAAGTCCTTATCAGCTATTAATTGAAAGAACGGGGCAAAGCTCCAGCGCGAATGCTGGTTGAGATGCCTACATCATAGCTGAAACGTTCTGGCTGTGGTGTAAATCTAAAATCGGAGAGAGGGGAAGAATAAGTCTTTCGTCCCCAATAGCCCCCTAGGCATCAGATACCTGTAATATAAGAAACCATTAGTGATTGTTAGGCGAGTGAGATGATTAAGGGCTGATGCTCTTAATGGAATTCGGCCTACCAACTCCTTAAGCTTTGTATTCCAATGACTGCCTGGAAAGTTGCATACAGGAGGAATAAAAAGTGCTGAGCTCTCCAGAAAAGTGTTTGTTCATTTGGCTCCAAATATATCACAGAAATTACGAACTGTATAAGTGTTGCAAGATATATGACGGCGCTGCTGAAGTTGGTTCACCCCGTGGAGTTGGTTTATCATCAGATAAAGTCGTGAAGGCAAGTGCTGTTGTAAATCACATCCTACGTATCCCACTTCATGTACGAAGAAAGGTGTGCATACCTTTTTCCACTGAGAATGCTGGAATTGAATAATCAGTAAACTTTTTAGCCGAAAAGGCCCAATCACAGTCGACAACAACGCTGAAAAGATGTCGGTGAATGATTTCAACTGGAATACTGATATCGAATACATCGAATACCTTCTCCGAAGAAAGAAGTTTGACCTGGATAATGTGAGAGATCCAAAAGTGTTTCTATAGCAGCAACCAAAGACTGGAACCCCCTTGAAGTAATGAGAAAGCAAATTCAAGGTGAACTGCAATTTACCAAACGTTGAGGCGGGAGTTTTTCACGTGTACAAATGTGGGTTGACGTTTCTCGTGATGCTTTTTTCAGCTCAACCCAAAAACAAAGGAAAAACAAGTTATTTATGAAGTCGGCAACAAAAATTTTATGAGATGTCAGCTTCTAATTTTTCGAAAGATGAAAACTAAATCCAATAACACATGTTGGCAATAAAAATGTGGTATTAAAAAGTTTATGATTTTTGTAATTTTTGATCTTTCAATGGCATCAACTTGTTTGATAGTATGTTGAACTTTTATGCAAATATGTATAAGCAAAACATTAACAAGTGTTTTGATTTTATGTAAAATACTGTGATATCATATGAAAACAATTTCTGCTCTGCTAACACCTACGAATTGGTGGGAATTAAAATCTAAAAATATATATTCAAATTTAAGCAAAGTTTATTTATAACTTCTTTATTTAGTAAGATGTTTGTTCTAGTATACTGGGGAAAAACCAAACAGGTAATGGTCATATCAAGACGTCATAGGAGCGATGGGATTCACCCCAATGACAGGTATGGAAGCTCTTTTAAATCTAAGATTGCTTAACCGTTGCAGCCTTTCAGGCGATCTTAGTTTACAAAAAGGAGAAACACAAATCAGGTTACCTTATTGGTCTTTTAATAGTTAAGGGAATCATAGAGATAGGTCGATTAGCCACATAGATCCAATCCATACCTTTAGCAGGAAGTTTAGGATCGTCTTCTGGACAAGCGATAAATGGAATCAAATGTGGTTGCGGGATTCAAAATGCTTCAAGTAGCGATTATAGTGAGGCGTATAGACTGCAAGAAAATAACTCTTAGTAATCATACCACAATCTTCCAAGCGGAACTATACGCAATAAGGAAAGCGGTAGAAATACCGATAGGGGTCACATGGTTGTAAGGATAAAAATACTCTCTGACTGTCATTTAAAGCCCTAATCAGTTGTGTTTTTACATTCAAACGACTACTGGAATGTCACAACAGGCTAAATAATGGCAAGCCAAAACCACAATACTCTGATCTGGGTGCTAAGACATGAGGGGCATTGTGACAATGAGATGACAGGCATCTATACCAAAAAAGGAGAAGAGGGATATTTTACTGGACCCCTTTCAATATTTGGCTTCAAGAAAAGTCTCTTTAAAAGGGAAGTGAAGAAAAGTACTGATTCCGCTGTGGAGAAACATGGGATCATTCCAAAAAATGTCTAAGTACAATGCAAAGAGGGCCGAATGTGCTCTGAGATTGGGAAGAAAAAGCCTAAGTAGTGTTTTAGCTGCCCTTGCAGGTTATTATACCTAACTCATGCTTTTGTATAGAATAGTAATTGCGAATACAGACATATGCAGATTTTGCAGTAAGGAGTAATAGTCAGTGGAACAATTGATCACTTACAGTGAGGAGTTGGGCCACAGGCTGCTACTAGCTCATACTTTCTGTAAATATGAATTAGAATCACTCCTTTTGAGGGATTTATTCCGGGTTCTGGACGTACTTAAGCCGTGAGGGTGGGAGCGGAGGCACAATAGATCAACAATGGTTTCAGTGCAAAGGGCCGCTTTAAACGAAGGAAATCACGGAAAATTATCGTGGAAAGATGTACTCTTGCACAATGATGTAAAATAATCGAGTTTTATTTTGAAACTTGACAATCAATTGTCTTAAAGCAACAATCACATGGCGGCTGTGTAAGAACTGGGTCATCCGAGACAAAGATAACTCATCTGGTAGCACAACTAACACCTAACATCGATTGGTATTAGTTGTGTGTAATTATTGGTTAAAAATATCGCCACAATTATTCTACGCTCTTACGCTCCATTGTTTGTCTGTTGCTGTGTTCCTGTCTAATTCCTAAACATCAAATATGATAGACGTAAAAGCCCTTTGCAAAAGCTATTTCGTCTAACGTTAGAGGGATTAATTTTGGGCTACCCTGTATTCTGTTTATCTAGTGTTTTTCCCTAACAAGGTTAGCAAACATTACAATTCATGAGACAACGTCAGCGTTCTTATTTAACTCACTCATAACAGCGTAAATCGTAGGAGCTAAATTACGTCTCGTTTTATGCGCTAATACGAGCTGGTTTGTTGGACGCAAAAAGCGCGGTAGAGTAAAGGGAATCTGGCCTCATCTTTGTTTTTTTCTGCGTGGTGTTCTTAACTGGTGCCACGGGGAGGCCAACGACTCATTCTTGAGGATGAATGTTGAGTGTTTGTGTTGTATATTGTTGACAGTGTTCGGAGTGTTTCTCTTATTGGCGTATTGACTGTTTTTGTTCTGTGTGTTTCTTGTTATATTTATTACTATTGTTGATTTTGCTGTTTTATTGTACTGCGGGGCACAAGTTTTGCCTTGGCGAATACCAAACCAGGACACTCTGTTTCCTGGGGCATAGAGGCGAAGGAGTCCCTTGTTTGTTGTAGCATACGAAACTCTAGGAAGCCGCATGACTTCTTTTGTGTTAAGGACTTCCGAAACCCGTACCATGGGTTAAAATTGGCAGAACGGGAATGAGCGAATCTCACGGGAAGTGCTGCTTTGTAGATCTCTCGGTACTGACCATGGTTGAGGTACCTACCTTAGCTGAAACGTTCTAGCTGTGGTTTAAACCTAAAATCGCAGGAAGGGGAAGTAGTATCCCTGATAACCATGATGCAGGCCGGTGTTCGGGGTCCAAGAACGCCCCGAGGTGCCGTTATCTTGCCACAGATACCTGTACCGTAAGGAACCAGGAGTGTTGATTGGATGAATGAGTTGGTTTAGGGCTGACGCTCTTAACGAACTTTGCCCAACTAACTCATTAAGCCTTGCCCTCCATTGACTGTTGAGAAATTGCATACAGGACGGCTTAGGCCCAAACTCGAGCTTCGGCCTACTAACTCATTAAGCCTTGCCTTCCATTGACTGTTGATAAATTGCATACAGGAGGGCTTAGGCCCAAACTCTTAAACAAAGGTTAGTCTCTAAGGCTACAAACTCATAACGAAAAGTTGCGGCCTGTGTGAGCCTGGCAAGCCACACAGGTGTGCTGGTGAATCGGTAATAATTCACTCCGTGGATTTGGTCCATCATCACATCACAGATTAGGCCGTATAGGCAGGTGATGATGTAAATCGATTTCACAACTGTATTGCTGGTTGCTGTTTTTATAAGTATGATTGTTGCGGGGCGCCACCCGTCACCGAGCCGTTGGGGGCTCTACTGGTAGTAGTCTTTGGACTACGAAGTCTGACCGGGTATTTGAATTTGGTACCATGGGAACCGCCAACCCCAGGAAATTTTTCCAGCCATTCGGGGAATATCGTGGTGGTTGCGGCGGGAAACTTCAATTGAGCTCAGTATGCAGTTGCATTACAATCGGCTGTCGTGACCTAAACATCGGTAGCGGTATTAGAAAGGCTCCGCTGCTTACCAAGGAGGAGCTCATGTTCAAACAATATGTGATCAAATTTGTACAAATGCATGACAGTTTGTCATGTGTGGATTGTATTCACCTGGTAATTGTATTGTATAACATCAGAATGGCGTGAGGCCATAGTAGCAGGTATCCCCGGAAAATGTTTCCAATCCTAGCTTCGTCAGTATCATTCAAATCATCAGCTGTTTTTGACAGCCGAACATGTGATGAAGTACACGGCTTACAAGATGCGATAGGTAACTTGAATTTAAAAAAAGAATACATTAAAGTGGGTAAAGATTGAAACAGGTAAAACGTTGAAATTTTAGTGTTTAAATAAAATTATTTTATTTTGTATTATTTGTTACAAAGGCTTTAATATACCTAGGCCAGTTTTTGAGCTCGTATTTAAATGTGATTTAGCCTTAAGTTCCATTTAACTACGAAAATCAGTTTTTCACTACAAATTTGGTCTAAACTTAGTCCATATGGTTTTTGTGTGCTTGCATTTGTATTAGTGCAAAAAAGGTAAACAAAACACACATACGAGCTATTGCCTGTAGAAGGTATTTAAAAATTAGTTGCTAATTTTGCACTAAACAACAGCACAATATAATATTTAATTAAAAATAACTTCGTATGAAACAAAATTATTAAGTTTTTCTATGCTGTTGATATTTTTCTTTAAGAATTTTTCTATTCTTCCACTAACAAACAGCTGTTCTATGGAACACTTTCCATAATATTTGGAATATAAGTAAAGCTGCCAGACCTTCATCGCATTTAAATAAAAACAATTGTTTAAGAATGATAAACTGAACTTGCATTTAAATACAACTTAAATTGAAATGGAAATTAACTAGTTTTGTATTTAAATACGCAATCACAGAAAAATTTTTTTTTCCTGTTCAATAACGAAATTCGTTGAATCAATTAATAAATTGTTTGAATGCGGACCTGTAAAGGAATTCGTGGATTCAAACAAAAGTTTAGTAAAAATAATTATTGATCGAAAACAATTATTTTT
The DNA here is from genome assembly GCA_914767995.1 of Thecocarcelia acutangulata. Classification (NCBI taxonomy): domain Eukaryota; kingdom Metazoa; phylum Arthropoda; class Insecta; order Diptera; family Tachinidae; genus Thecocarcelia; species Thecocarcelia acutangulata. Next base: position 27,497,819 of record OU612096.1, read on the forward strand.
TTAAACAACAAGAAAATACGATATCCAAGATTACTTTTTTGATATTTATGTATATGCATACAAATTATTTTTTCAGACAAAAATTTTGTTGATTTTATTTTTACTATAATTTTTTCTGTGAATCTTGTGCTTTTATTTTAATTTACATATTTTTAATTTACATTTAGTTATTAGTATCTTCAATATGATTTATTTATAAAAATTAAATACACAGTCGTTAAAAGGATGGGGTGGGTCTCGTTTAAGTCAAATTTGCTCTCCAGCTAAAGTATGAAAATTCCGAATGACCTTAAAATCCAGATTTTTAAAAGCCACAATTATTTTTCATTAATTTCTAGACAGCAAATTTAGGGCCGTTACACAATATCATTTAGTTCCGGGTGTTTAGTCAATTAAAATATTTTTAATATCACATCAAAAATTTAACTCATTTGTAAGCACTATCTGCTAATTTTTAAGACTTTTGAGCTAAAACCAGTTCTTGAATTTTTTTTGGGGGTTTTTGCTTTTAATATTTTACAAAAAAGTTCATTCACCAGCTTTTAACTATTTGAATTAGTTTGCTGTCCTTTTGTTCAAAACGCGCAAAATATTTATTTCATATTTAAGTTTGAGTGCCTTTAGAGTTTAATTTAAATATTTTATTGTAATTTTATGCAAAGAATCAATAAAATTATATGAGATTTTTATTTTTTCAGATTGATGATTTTACTTTTGAAACTATAACACATAATTTGCTTTCTTTCTTTGTGGTTGGGCAGCAGGTGTTGTTTTTAAGTACGATAACCTTGAAATGTAATATGAATTTTAATAAATATAGTTTAAAAAACACGTTACGACATCAAACTAATTATCCATATGCGTTACTCTGTTCTATCGTTACTACAATGGATTTTGCTCTGACGAGATTAGGGATCTTGTTCTCGAAACTCGCACATTTTTACGTAGCATGCGCTCATCGTCTAGAGCTCATTCATTTGTGATCGATTGCAGAGAGAATTCGTTTTTCAGCCGTACGCTTCGTCTGTGGAATAAATTGCCTGCAGACGTGTTTTTTGTCTGTTATAACGTTGGAAAGTTTAAGTGAACAAACACTACTCCCTCTTTCCCCTTCCTCAAAACCAATTTTCCTAGTTCTGGTACAAGGCACTGCATATGTAGGGGTCATCCCCTGAGTACTGGTCCAAGCTAAAAACGCGTATAACGCGTTTTTAGCTTTAACGAAAATCCGGTACCGATTCAGTTAGCAAAGCGGTTTCGAGTTTTTTTGGGAATTCCTATCGGCTTCACGAAACGTCAAAATCCCCCCCACTTCCTCAGAAGCACTAAAGCGAATTACCGTTAATAGTTTAGATGCATGTTCCATGGCAAAAACGTGCACCGAATAGGAAAAATCAGTTCCAAATCGATTAGGGAAGTGGTTCCGATTTTTTTCGGGAATTCCCAAAATCGGCTTCGCGAATCTCCAAAATCCACCCACTACCTCGTAAGCAATATGGCACATAATTGCTATAAAGATGAAAGATACAATTATAAAGATTAATTAAAGGTGAAATTAAAAATATTCAGGTGTGATGAAAAATAATTGTATTGAAAAGACAAAGAAATCGATTTATTTGTGATGAGTCTCGAAGTTTTTTAACTCATTTATGGTCGCATATCTACATTTATTTTATTTCAGCATTTTTGTAAAACAAAATTGTGTTGTTTAATTTTCTGAATAGTTGTATAGGGTGTTTTTTTAAGCCCGATAGAACTTGAAATTGTAAAAAATAACACAAAAAATTAAATTGTAATCAAAATTTTTTTTTATTCGAAAGATCAATACGTGACATTAACATTTGAAAATGATTTCGGGCATATGGGCACCGCGGCTGTTCTTGACGAAGCGCATTCTGGACGTCCAATTTTGGGCCACTTTTTCGAGCACTGCTGGCCGTATGTCACGAACAACACGAACAATGCTGGCCTCCAAGGCGTCAATTGTTGCTGGTTTATCAGCATAAACCAGTGACTTCACGTAGCCCCACAGGAAATAATCGAGAGGTGTCAAATCGCACGACCTTGGAGGCCAATTGACAGGTCCATTTCTCGAAATCAACTTATCGCCAAATTTTGATTTCAGTAAGTCGATGGTTGCGTTCGCCGTATGGCACGTAGCGCCATCCTGTTGAAACCACATCTCCTCCGGATCAATGTCATCCATATTTTCAAACAAAAAATCATTGATCATGGTGCGGTAACGATCTCCATTGACCGTAACGCGAGCTCCGGCCTCATTTTTGAAGAAATAAGGTCCGATGATGCCACCAGCATGAAAACCGCACCAAACAGTGCATTTTTCTGGATGTAATGGAGTCTGTAGGGTCTCTTGTGGATTGGTCTCACTCCATATGCGGCAATTTTGCTTATTAACAAACCCGTTAAGCCAAAAATGCGCCTCATCGCTGAACACAATTTTGCGTCTATAAGTTGCGCGAATCGACGACTGATTTTCAAAGTAAATTTGGATAATTTCGTAGCGTTGTTCAAGCGTGAGTCTATTCATGATGATTTGTCAGAGTATACTGAAACAAATAAAAAAAATGTTTCATCAAAATTTAATTTTTTTACAATTTAAAGTTCTATCTAGCTTAAAAAAACACCCTTTATATAACATAGGTATGTACTATCTACGTCATATTCTGGCAACACTGTTGGACTACTTCCGTATACATATGTACCAGAAAGAAAGAAACGTGAACGGAAAAGAAAACTTGAAGATAAAAGAAAGAAACATGAACTACGGATCTAAAACAGCTCGCAAAAATGATTGGCTCACTTAGCTCCCTGAAGGGAATAGTTCAGTGATACTAGTTCGTTCGCGAACTACAGAAATCTAATAGAAAGGTGACGAGTATTTGGCTGATATTTGCTTTCGCATATAGTTTTCATAAAAAAAAAACAATTGAGATAACTCTCTGTTTTATTTACAATTAACATTGTGTGTTTTGCATGAAAAAAAATTGTCATGTGTCCTTTAAAGCTGCATTATGGAGCAGGTTCTGAGAACTAGACAGTTCTGAGAACTAGTTCATCACGCAAGCCTGATATCCACTATGAGCTTAAACCGTCTACGCTGATCCTAAGCAAGTTTCTGGGCATTAAACTCCCTTTTTTTAATCATCAATTGAATAAAATTTCATTGCTATTTTAAAATAAAATAATTAAATTCGTTTTCGCATGACGCACTTTATTTTTATTGTCAAAAACGCAAAATATTTTGCTGTAAATTTTAACAGTTATAAAAAGCTATATAGCAATTAAAAGTATAATACAATAAAGTGAATTTATTATAATCTGGTTTTAAACAATTTTCTATAACAAGTGACCAAATAACAAACAACAACTGTTTTAATTAAGCGAAATTGAATTTTATTTTTAAATTATTCTATCTGTAAATTAAATAATTATTATTTGGAAAAAAGTATTTAATTGTTTAAATCTAAACCAGTTTTAAGTCCTTTTTAAGCGGCCTTAATTGCTTAAACAATAGTTTGCAATCAGAGCGGGTGAGCATGATTCAAGGAATTGTGTCGCTGGACAAAATTAGTTAACAGACAATAAAATAAATTATAAAGCAACCCAATTGACCAAAACAAGCAATTTTTGATTTTGACGCTGTACAAACAACGTGGACAATTAACAAAATGCATATGTGATTCAATATGAGATGAATATAGATAGAAAACAATTAAATGCTCGGTGGCTGAGTGGTTAAAGCAGCAGATAATGATACGTCATGACCCGAGTTCAAATCTCAGTGGGTGCTGATGAGTAGTGTAGCGACTACGAAACAGCTAGTTGTTGATTATTATTTTTCTTGCCTTCTTCATTCAAAAATTATTGATCACAGCAGATAGTATAGTAAAAAAAATCCTTCTTAGGAAAAAAAACTTGAGAAAGGAAAAAACTTAAACTATAAGCCGTTGTACAAACCAAAAATTTAATTAAAAAAAAAAATTATAAAAGTTCAACAAAAAATTCAATAAATTAAAATTAATTTATATTGAAAAATTTTTTTCACTTAGTTCCAGCCAATGCTAGACGAAAAGTTGTTTCTTGCGTGTATTTTGTTGGTAAATCACCTTTCCAACGCTCTGATGTTTGCAAGGGTGGCCATCCTTCTCAGTCGAGTGTGGCCGCCAAAGTTAAGGATGCCACACGCGAGAGGATTCGGGTGAGACTCAAGTCTGTTAATTTACCTTAGCGCGTATTTTGAAACATCATCTTTCACTAATGGTACACCAAGATCTTTGTGAATTCGAGAGTTTTTAACATACCATGGAGCTGCAGTAATTGTACGGAGAATTTTATTCAGGCGCTTTTGAATTTTCTCATTGTTGGAAGCAGAGGCGGTAACCCACAATTGAATTCCATAGCTCCATATTGGCTTTAGGATTGCGTTATACAACAAAAGTTAGCAATCTAACTTCAAGATAGGATTTCTGCCGATGAGCCAATTAAGTTGCACCGCTTTTAATTTCATCTGAGTGACTTTAGCGTCAATGTGAGACTTCCTTGTGAGCCCTCGAGATGAATACCACGGTATTTGACTTCACTATGTTAATAATAGTTTAATTTTATTTGGAACATGCTTTCATTCATAAGGATGTCACAAAATTAACGGAACATTTGCATTTTTCCCCATTTGTGCAGTAAACTGTTGGTAACCCTAAAAATAATTCGATAGCTGACAGTTAAGCGTTGATCCAAATAGAGTGTTACTCGATAGAAGAACGTGCTTCCATTGTTGAACCATATTTCTACAATAATGAAAGTTTAGCGGCCGCAATCGAAAATTTCCTACAAATTATGGCAAAATAATGTCTTAGCTTCATCCACTGTGAAGAGATTAATTAAAAGTTCAAGAAGACTGGAACCGTTGAGAACGTCAAACATACTGGTCGGTCAAAAACAAGTCGTTCCAATGTCAATATCGAAGCGATCCGTGAGCGGTTTCTAGATTGTCAATTCGGCGTCAATTTGGACAATGATTAAAAATTTCAAGAAATAATCATTTTTCCCCCTTGTTGGCTTTGTTAATCGCCATAATGAATTCTTTAGTAGTTCTGGAAACCCATGTATAATTATCAGATAACAAATGCGTACACAACGTGTCACTGTGGGATATGAATTTTAGGCTGGCGGCATAATTGCATTCATGAATACTTTTTTAAAATTTTTTATTTTAGGCTGATCCTGATCTAGGATGATATTGCAACATAACCAGGCATGTACCGGAAGTCAATCGTTTTTAAAACTATCGTTTTCAGAAGGTGTGATGAAAAACGATAACTTTTGAAAATAATTTTTACAGCCTTTTTTATGATTGCCTTGTGAAAACCACACAATTTTATAAAGTACGATTACAATTAAATTAATAACTAAAAATTTCTCTCAATATGTAAATTTCGACCATTTGCCAAACAGATAAAATCTGCTCATCACACTTTTTAACATTTTTAAAATGAATATTTTTGAGTAGTGTTTTTTATCACACACCTGAATAATACTGTTTTTTCTATCGAAATTGCAGATATAGTCATTATGTGGTTTCATAGTGTAACATACAGTCCGTGTAACAATTCAATTACTGTATGAGGCGTTTTCAGGTCGTGAACTCTTTCAGAATCGGTTTATCGGCATACATTAGCGACGTTGTACATATATCCCCACAGAAAACAGTTTGACGGATTTAAATCGAACAATTTTGTTCACCAATTCACCAATTCGTGGGTATAAAATGGGTAACCAAACGTTTCTTTGGACAAATCAATTGAGGCACGAGCTGTGTGACATGTTGCACCGTCTTATTGAAAATACAGCTCCTGCACTTCAGCAATTATGGCTCCATAGCGATTGTCATTCGCCATAATGCTTTGGCCAGCTTCGTTTTTAAAGAAGTATGAACCAATGTTTCCACCAGCCCATGAAGTACACTTAATAGCAGTCAATTGTTATGGATGTAACTATGTCTCAACATACACTTAAGGAGTGTCGTCACTCCCAATGCAACAGTTTTGTGTATTGATGTATCATTCAAGTCATATAGGCCAATAAGTCTATTGCCAACAATTTCAAAGCTGTTCGAGAAATTGCTAATGACGAGGTTGAATGAAGTAGGATGTATTCTTAACCATCAATTCAGTTTTAGGACTAAGCATAGCACCATAGAATGAATGTTATCAGAAACGCGTTCGAAGATAAAAAATATTGCTCAGCTCTATTCATAGACGTTTCCAAAGCTTTTGACAAAGCGTAGCACGAAGGTTTAACTGATAAAATAAAATTAAACTTGCCTGCAAACACTCACAAGCTTTTAGAGAGCTACTTATATGACCGGAAATTCGTTGTTAAAGAAGGTGATTTCAAAAGCTCGGCTCAGCCAATCGTAGCTGGAGTTCCCCAGGGTAGCATATTGGTTCCAACTTTATACTTGATTTATGCTTTAGACATCCCAACGAGCTGCAAAGTTCACACTTCAACTTTTGCAGATGAAACAGCATTCATCAGTGACCATGAAGACTATAAATTAGCATCACGATATTTGCAAGAACATATTCTTATATTGGAGAAATGCCTGAAAGTATAGCAGAACCTCCTTCAATATAGTATAGCAGAACCTTCTTCAATATAAAATTGTTCATAATGGTAGAATATTTTATATTACAATCATTTTTCCATAAACAGTTTTTTGTTTGTCTTGAAAATTATAGTATTTTGAGTTGTGACCCTTTTGTATTTAGGGTGAGATATGCATAATTCGCAAGCATTGTTCAGGTGTCTGTCTATCCAAGTTGAATAGCAAAAACAATCTAAACATAAATTAACAACCAGTTAAAAAAGTGTTGTCAACGTAAATTTGTGTACTTCTCTAAAAAATATCCTTGATTTCCATTGCATATATCGCTGATCTCATGTAAAAAGACCCTACCAAACATAATTGCAATTTTACAGGAGAAGGAAAATTCGAAAGGGAAACTGTATAAATAGGTACATCTAAAAGTAACTTTTTTTGCTCAATTGCTTGTAAGAGCGATATGTATGATATTGTATAATTAAATCTTTGTAACACTGTGTACTTGTGTAAAACGTAATAGAATCTCCTAAAACAGTTCAATTCAGGGAAAATGCGAGTTATAGCGTTTCTACGTGAGACCAACGATATACACAATTTCAATCACATAAGATTGTGAGCACGTCTAATATGTGTCGCATTGAGTTTTTTCTTTTCCTTATACAGCTTTCATTTTCATATATAGTTCATTGTGACAAGGAGTCTTCTGCAAAAATATTTTTAGTTTATTCATGAATACATTCTAATGGTTATTCCTTCCTTCTTAAAACAAAACTTTTATGTCTTGAGCTCTAATTACGAAGTAAATTCTTTGCTGGGCTATCTTTTCTCCCTAAAGTATGCTTTATTTTATATTACAATACATGAATGGTTTTGTTTCAGGCTAAAATATCAAAGATGAAAATGTTAACTTAAACATACATATGTATTTATTTAATTCAGTTGCTGGCTGTTAATGTTAATTTTCTTTATTCCAAAAACAAAAATAAAAATTATTTAAGTTAAAAAAAAAATATCTTGAAAATCATAAGACAAAAGAAATGATTTTATTTACTGTCGAAGTAAAGCTCAAAGCAAGAAAAAGTTAACAGCCAGTTCACCGATGTCGAAAGGATAAGTTCATTCGCACCCTAGACGAAAGAAAATTGATTTGGGGTTTTTCTAACTTTATTCTATTCTATAAAACTCAATCAAAATACATAAGTTCATGCGAACGAACAATAGTGACATAGACAAACCCAAATTTATTCGAATGTGAATGACTAGCTTTCTTTCGCATACATTTTCATTCGATATCGTCGAACAGGCTGTAATAAGTTTCTACTTTCAAAAATGTAAACATATTGTAAGTGACATTTCAGCTAAATTCAGCTTTATACACCTAATCGACTCCGTTTACAAAAGGAAAATTCTATAGGTATACAAGTTAATAATGTCGATTTGGATATGATATGTTATAACTATCTCATATGTTTTGTATTAATAATGGAGGTATAATTCTAGCATTCATTATAATAATCTCGAACTTTGTGCCCAAAAAAGATCGACATAACCTTCTTTCATTTGAAGAAAATAATGAAACAGAATACGTCTAAATAAATAAATAGAATACGTCGAAAATAAAACAGAATACGTCCGCAAGTTCAAGCAAAAACGACTCTCGGAGAAAACAGGCACATAATTGAAACGACGGCTGCAACTTCACAAACGGTCATTTAAAGTTCTTGTTTGTTAGGTAAAAAAAACGTTTTCAATTCTTTTTACTTTTCGTTGCGCTAAAGCTTTTGAAGCTTTGGTTTTGTTTACAAAATGTATAAAATTTACTAAAAGTGTGGTAATATTGTTGGAAGCTTTTCTGCTTCAAAGTGCGAGCAAAAAAAAGAAATCGCTGCCAAAATGAAATAGATTCTATTCCACGACCGCATGCTCTGGCGTTATTTTATGCCAAATAGTATGGAGAAAATCGTCATGCCCTAGTTCTGTTTCCTCATTAACTGTATGGAAAACGTCGTCAAGTCCTAGTTCTGTTTATAATTTAATGATGAAACAGAACTAGGGCTTGACGATGTTTTCCATACAATAAGATATAAAATTATTCAAAACTTTAAATTCTGCGATCACGTTTGTTTTGATCTTTCCATGTTGTTATTTATAGGTTCAAATTCAATGTCTATAAACAGTACTCCCTCTTTCCTCCTCCTCATATCCAGTTCCAGCACAATGCACAGCATATACGAGTATAAGGTCATGCCGTGAGCACTGGTCAGAAAAAAAAAATTTTTAATACATACAAAAACAAAAAATAATAGTACTCGTATTGTGTAAAACAAGTAGCGTGGTTCTCAAGAGCTTATTTATAATGAGACCCACTCTTTTTTCACAATAATATTTTTTTCTTTGAAAATTTATACGAGCAATGAGATTTTTTTTTGAGTCTTTATACAAAGTGTTATAGTCTGAAATTCTCTTAATAGGAATAGAGAATTACTTAAAAACAATTTAAAAAAAATGTATAAGACGAAGTTGTTTGTGTATTTTTCATTGCTAGTGCTGAGCGCAGTATTTGTGTATTAAAGAGTGCAGCCCTATTGCTAAGCGCATTTACAAAAACAATTGAGTATCAAGCGCATAGGGCTGGGCAGACTTGATGTAAACAATAAAATAAAATCAATCAGCTGTTGTTAACATGTATTTGTTAATCAACATTTAGTTACAGCTTTACCCATAATTAAGTTAACATTTTTCGTGCTGAAAGTAAGCAATTAAGAATAACTTAAATAGGTACTTAAAAAAGTTAACAAATAGATATCATTTCTGAGTACGCGCCAATGTTGGATGATTCTAGTCCAATAAAAGTAAGTTTCAAACAACGCAAACATCATGATCATCATCATGTGAAGACACATATTAGGTGTGTTCATTTACTAAAAACTTTCACAAATTTGTAACAATTGTTACTAGAAAGCGTTCATTGACTCAAAAAATTTGCAACGAGAGAGCGTCAAAAGAGCCAAACAAATTGAGAGACCGAAAAATTCTTGCAACTTTTTACAAGTAAAATTTTTACTTGCAATAGCTATTCAAACAGCTGTTTTGCGTTTGTGTTTACAAAACAATATTTCTACATTAAGCTAAAAATAAAAATATTTTGGAAAATTTAAGAAATTGTAAGTGTATGTAAACTTTTAAAACGATAAAAAGTATTAAAAAGGTAACAAATTTCTTTTTGTGTAACTGAGTAACAACAGAGGTAAAATAAAACGTCTAATGGCAATCAGTGCACATCAGTGGCAAAGCATGTTGCGGCAAATTTACTTGCTTGGATGTGTTTAAAACTTTTAGGAGAGCAATTAAATTGACACTTAGATCCTTCCATTTTTAATTATATTAATATTTTTCAAGTTTTAAGCTCCGAAATGTTTTTTGTGTCTTTCATTTTTACAGACCGGCTGTTATTTTTAGTATTATAAATATTATGAGTACCTAGCTACTCGGTACTTTACACTTTGAAATTAGTTTTAAATAAAGATGCTGTGTATGCAAGCTGTTATAACGTATAAAGCGGCCCATACACGTTTCAATTCAATTGAATTGATTCTTGGCCACACACTTCATAAACTGTATTGAAATATTTCCATTCAACTATCAGATTCAATGTAATTAAAGACAATTTTAAAAAAATTATTAACGATCTCCTCGCAAAAAGAAAACTACAAATATAAGTTTTGACGGCTGATCAGGAGACTCCAACATACACAGCACAATGGAATTGAGAGACTTACTAAACAACTTGAAAAAATCAAAATCTTTTGATTTTGCTTAAACCAACTCGACAACTGCCAAACTAATCAATTCACAAAGCCATATACGCTTTGATTTGCACAACAACCGACTCAGTTACGAATTGAATTGAACCGTGTATGGGGTGCTTATTAAAAATAGATATTTTATTCAAAAGTAGCTAATCACCTTTATAGAGCTTAGTGTATTTTGACTATGCCTAGTACTAGATTAAACAAAATTGCAAAACCTTTTATTATTCAGTCAAGATAATGCTGAATATAAATGACCATAATCGTATTATTTTTATTATAATCATATTATTTTTATTAATAAAATATATGTGTAATTTATCCAAAAGATATAAGGGTGGTTATTAAGTACTTATATATCGTTAGTCTCACCTAGAAAGGCCTTAACTTGCATTTTCCCTGAATTGAGCTCTTTTAGGGATGCTACTACATTTCACACAAGTACACAGTGTCACAAAGATTTAATTATATAATTTCATACATATCGCTCTTACAAGCAATTGAACAAAAAAAGTTACTTTTAGAGGTACATATTTACACAGTTTCCATTACGATTTTTCCTTCTCCTGTAAAATTGCAATTATGCTTGTTAATTTTTACTAGTAAAGTAAATGAATACACCTATTATGTCTACGCAGGTAGCAATTAAAAAAATATACAATATATATTTAAGTTAAAATATAGAAACAAAACATTTTGTTTAATAGAAAAAAATCGTTCAGACTAAAACAAGAATTACATCATTTAAGTCGTCTTAATAGATTAAGATTGATTAAACATCACATTAATAACATTTGCTTAAATTAATATCTTTGAAATATTTAATTTTAGTTAAATGTGAAAAAATTCAAACATGTTTGTGTAGAAATAATTAAAAAAAAAAAAAAAAAAAAAAAAAAAAAAAAATAAACAAACAAAACAGAAAAGAAAAAAATTGAAATTATTAAAACAATTTGTTACAACTTGTTTATAACGGGCTTAAAACTCATTTGTAAATTAATATGACAAAATATTTAGACATGAAAATGGCAATATATAAAAAATTAAATAAAATAATTGCAAATAGATTACACAATAATTTGTAAACGAATGTAATCAACAACTTTCATTTACGCATTGTAAAATATATTCAATGATCACGCGGCAAGTCGAAAATGCATTGACTTGTCAAGTGGAATTGATTGATGTTGAAATTAAAGTGAAATTAAAAATTTAAAATAATTATGAAAATATTAAACACTTCTTAAGGCACTTTTACATGGTAATACAAGTTATTTAAATTTTGCAGGACCCAAGACAGCTTTTCCAAGTAGTGTTACTGCTGCTCCAAAATCATTACATTTGTTTTGTTGGCAGCAAGTAGCAGCATCTAGTCAACATATGTGCTCTCTTTTACTTGCTAAAGCACCCAATTCTATACGTTTTTTCTGAATTATGTATTTGTAAACAAAATTTTGACAATCTTCTGGCACGGTAACAAAAGGGAGCTGCGCTTGTACCACTACCTTGTAAAGTTCCGTTCTTAATAAATGTTGTTTAAAAAAAGTAACAAAAACAATTCGATAATAAACTAAAAATATGAAAACCTGGAATTCCCAAAGTCAGCTTCAGAAAATGTCAAAATCCACCTTCCTTCTTCAGAAGGAATACGACAACTTCAATTTTCGCTCTAAAGTGAATAACCGTTTACAGTTCAGACGCATGTTCCACGGCAAAAACTCGTAGCGAATATGAAAACCGATTCCCAAAGCCGATTTTAGGAATTTGCAAAAAACACTGAACCGGTTCGGTAATAGTTCGAAACCGGGTCTTTATATTCAATGCTAGTCTCTGCCGCGGAACGTTTAGGTGAACTTTTAACGGTTTTTTATACCCTTCACAAATATGTAAAGGGTATATATAAGTTTGTGATTACGTTTGTAATTTCTACAGTTTTAATTTGCGACCCTGTAAAGTATATATATTCTGAATCAGAATTAATGGAAAAGTCGATTAAGCGATGTCCGCTGTTGAAATACCGTTTCTGAGAAAACCATTAGACTTAGAAACTTTTTTCTTTCACCATTCTTTTACTCCATCGATTCATGGGTTTGCTATTGAAATTCAGTAATATCGGTCCACGTATAGCTGAGATATATTCAAAATGCCGAAAAAAGCCATTTTGTTTGCAGTTTTGTATGAAAATTTTTGAAAACAAAAGTTGTTCGTTTTGCTTCAAACTTCACACACTTATTAAGCATGGTGACTAAAGTGCAAAAACTTTTTTTTCAGATATCGGTCCATATATACCCGAGATATAGCCCAAATCGGATTTTTAATGAAAATGTCGCATAGGCGAAGCTAAACAACTTTTTTTGCTTAAAAGTAGTTATGGTAATAAAATAAGGTTATATAAATATGGAAAATGAAAATTTCCGATATCGGCCCATATATACCCGAGACATAGCCTAAACCGGGTTTTTCATGAACATGCGGCGTAAGCAAACTTAAACAACTTTTTTTGCTTAAAAGTAGTTCTGGTAATACCATTAAGTTACATAAATATGGAAAATGAAAATTTCCGATATCGGTCCGTATATACCCGAGATATAGCCTAAACCTGGTTTTTCATGAAAATGTCGCGTAAGCGAACTTAAACAACTTTTTTATGCTCAAAAACAGTCTTAGTAATAAAATCAGGTTATATAAAAATGGAAAATGAAAATTTCCGATATCGGTCTATATATACCCAAGATATAGCCTGAATCGATTTTTCCATTAACATTTTTTTTTTTTTTTTTTTTTGCTGAAAAGCAATTATCGTTATAAAAGAAGGTTACAAAATACAGTTAATAGAAAATTCCGATATCGGTTGATGTATAGGGTGTTTTTTTAAGCTAGATAGAACTTTAAATTGTAAAAAGTAACACAAAAAATTAAATTTTGATGAAACATTCTTTTTATTTGTTTCAGTATACTCTAACAAATCATCATGAATAGACTCACGCTTGAACAACGCTACGAAATTATCCAAATTTACTTTGAAAATCAGACCCGTTGTTTTATCGCAAAATTGTGTTCAGCGATGAGGCGCATTTTTGGCTTAACGGGTTTGTTAATAAGCAAAATTGCCGCATATGGAGTGAGACCAATCCACAAGAGACCCTACAGACTCCATTACATCCAGAAAAATGCACTGTTTGGTGCGGTTTTCATGCTGGTGGCATCATCGGACCTTATTTCTTCAAAAATGAGGCCGGAGCTCGCGTTACGGTCAATGGAGATCGTTACCGCACCATGATCAATGATTTTTTGTTTGAAAATATGGATGACATTGATCCGGAGGAGATGTGGTTTCAACAGGATGGCGCTACGTGCCATACGGCGAACGCAACTATCGACTTACTGAAATCAAAATTTGGCGATAAGTTGATTTCGAGAAATGGACCTGTCAATTGGCCTCCAAGGTCGTGCGATTTGACACCTCTCGATTATTTCCTGTGGGGCTACGTGAAGTCACTGGTTTATGCTGATAAACCAGCAACAATTGACGCCTTGGAGGCCAGCATTGTTCGTGTTGTTCGTGACATACGGCCAGCAGTGCTCGAAAAAGTGGCCCAAAATTGGACGTCCAGAATGCGCTTCGTCAAGAACAGCCGCGGTGCCCATATGCCCGAAATCATTTTCAAATGTTAATGTCACGTATTGATCTTTCGAATAAAAAAAAATTTTGATTACAATTTAATTTTTTGTGTTATTTTTTACAATTTCAAGTTCTATCGGGCTTAAAAAAACACCCTATAGTTCGAAACCGGCCTTATATCATCAATGAGATTTTTTGTAGTGGAATGTGTATTCGAGCTTTTATCGATTATTTTTGACCCACTTGTACGGATAATTATCCCGCCTTTTGTCGGGTTTTAACGAGATTTGGTCGATTTTTACCGATTTTTTTTGGCACTTTTTGCCTGTTTTTTTACATGTTGCTGTGAAATGCCGTAGCACCTGTCAACGTCTGTTGGCGGTTTATAGTGTCTGAACAGCAGATATCTACACGACAAGAGAGGTCATTCCACGCTTATATTACCTTCACTTGTATGTTGGTATATTTGCAACATTCGCAACCCCTGTATATAATACAGCGTGTACTTTTCAGGAATATGATATTGCGCTAGAGAGAAGAGTGTTGCCGCTTTAGTGCGAAAATAGTGCACAGAGGAAATGTCGACATAGAAACACGCACGACAACAGCAGAATATATGTTTATTTAAGTAGTTATCATCTTCAGAGCTGCGGATATACTAGAAATACAGGGTGAACCATAATTCTCTTAACATTTGAAATGGTCAATAAAAAACTAATAGCAACATGTTTATTTATGACAAAAGTAAATGGAATAAGGTTTTATTTTTTGAAAATTACATCAATTAAGTGCAATCCTTGTTCACTCTGGCACTGATGCAACTTAGAAGGGGAATTTTCCACGACCGCTCTACAAGTATTGGTTGATATGTTTTAAATTTCTCGTGTATATTTTCCTTTAGTGCGGTAATGGTCGTTAGTGAAAATTTTGCTTTTTAGATATCCCCGAGGGAAAAGTTCATTGGAGACAAATCGGGAATACGGGGTGGCCAATTAATGTTACCTCTTTTCGATATGAGTTTCTGACTAAAAACTTGACGTACGAGCCATTTGAAGTATGGCATGTTGCACAATATTGCTGCCAATGTGGTTGCAGGTATATTTCAGACCGCAGACCATTTACGAGTGGAAAGGTTGGGTTGCTGTCGAACAGATGCTCATGCTCGTTGTACGTTGTCCGGTTCCCTCGATGTTTTAGGACGCCCACATCGTTGTTTTGATAATGTTGATCCAGAACTTGAACTTTTGGAACCATTTCTTCGTGATAGAATGATTTCTATCATGAAGATTGAAATAATAACAAAATTTGTGGTTAGCTTCGGTCGCAGAATCGTTGTTGCGATAGTATTTGCATACGCAAAATACTTGTTGGGCTTTGCTAAAGGACGCCATGGCGCGAAATCCTTAAAGAACGTTCTTGAGTTTCATAGCCCCCCTCTCCTAGTGCTCTGATCACACCACCCGCGCTGATACTATGGTGTGTTGATATATGAAGAGAATTATAGCCCACCCTGTATTTTTAATTAGCCTCTATACAACTAAAGTACGAGATTTGTTGCCATTTTCAGTCATTTTATTTAGATTAAGAAAACGAAAAAGTTAAATTAATAAATGAATTTAAAGTTTTAACATAATAATAAATAATTCTATACGTTGTAAACAGTGTGTAAAATCGTCACAATGAAAAAGAGCCCTTCAAGTCTGGCAACTGTGACTTCAAGTTTTACAAATGTAATGCAACGAATTCTGTGTCAAGTTCAACAACTTGTGTAAAACTTCCGATATTTTTTTTTTTGTTGTTTGTTAAAAATCAACAGTAAATTTAAAATGATTAATAGTTTTATTTCTAACAACAACTGTTTGTTTTACTGCAAGATTGATTTAAATTATTCCCTTAACAAACAAATTTGGTTTTTTTTTTTGAAATTTTATCTCCGAAAACACTTTAGATAAGCAACAAATTAAGATAAAGATGACTTGGAAACTCAAAGTTGAAATATGTTTCCGCTTTTTAATTTGTGGTTGGTCTTCAGTCTTCAGTAACAACGAACAAAAGGTTTAATGAAACAGCGTTTGCCTCCAAACTGGGGACACACATATAAAATCAAACCAGATGCGTTACGCAAGACATTCCATAACAAACATCTAAACCGTCAACATTGAAAACTAATTTGTTCAAACTTCAAGAAATGGTAGATAAAATTAAATAGTTTACTTGGCGCTGCATTTATTATTTTGTTTTACAGAAATTACTTAGTGTTGCTTTGTTGCTGGCGTTGGCGGCTGTTGTGTATGCTGATGTTTCTCATTTGGGCTACAGTTATCAGCACCCAGCCCAGACTGCTTCAATACACCAGTTTGTGCCCGCTCCTGTAAACAGCTATATTCCACCAGTACATCATCCAGCTGCAGTTTCCCCAATAAGTTACATTCCTCCCGCCGCTTCTGCACCAGCTGCAGTTTATCATCCCGCTCCCGCGTCTTCTTATCGGCCAGCTCCGGTTTATCACCGACCTGCCCCTATTCAAGTTCATAATGGTTATTCGTATGACCATCCTGCAGCCAACCAGGGCTACTCATACAGAACCGTACGTCGCGTTGTTTACAGACAGCGTTTTTAAGCTGTGATATGTTTATTTAAACATTTGTTAATTGTTTTGTTGTTGTTTAACTCTAATTTTATAATCATCTGTTCAAAAACAAAGAACAAGCATTTATGTATACTTTCAGTAGTGTAAAATCAAGGCAGTTTTACCAGCACAGCTGTCTTTTGTCTTCTCTCCGTAATATTGTAAACATTTTGTTTACAACCCTTGACTCAAAAATAATAGATTACGCTTTGCGCAGGTCCGTTATGTTGTTTACATCAGTGAGCTGTAGAATGTGACGTAGACAGTGATTTTTGTGTATTATTGTGCCAGTTTACACACATCAAGTTTGACTCGTCAAGTCTTGAGTTTGTGAGAGAACGGGGAAAAGAGAATGGAAAAAAGTGCAGACTTGATGGTACCGTCAAGTTTAAAATGAAATGGAAGAAAATATGAAAACTTGAATGCAAACATACTTAAACTTGATGACACAAAGCTTTTGTGTGTGAACATAAATGCAAGTTCAAAAGCAAATTGAAGCAGAATTGATTAAGCAAACCTGATGTGTGTAAACTGAGACATTCTAAAAGCAGAAGAGAATGAAGAGACAACAAACTATAGCAAAGGAGAATAAAGAAATCACGCGTGAAGTGAAGCGCAGTAGAAAATTATTATCTCAACTTTTCGGTATCATCTTTGTTATTTGCTTCATGTTTACAATCCGCATAATTCTGAGAGAGACTTTGTTGCTTTTTCAAACAAAGAGAGACAAAATTTTCACAAAAATTGTAATTTCTACCAATAAAATAATTGAGATGCGTTTTGGTATTGTATTCATTATAGTTCTGGCACTACCTGGTAAAGCTGCCTTGTGTTAAATTATAAGGAAATTTCAAAACTATAAAAGCAAGAAATAATAGCGTTAGCTACACGACTTAAAGTCATGTCGTTTTTATATAGGGTGTCCAAAATTGAGGTATAATTTTAATAAAAAAAAGACTTTTGTCAAACAAAACTGTTTTTATTTTCTATTTGTAGGTTCGAGTTAAAAATAAAAAAATACGACGGCCCCCCTCCCTCGCCACCCCACCTCATGCTCCACGATTATGTTGGTTTTAAACCCTTGAACTTTTGTGTGATTATTGCTATTAACTTCCCACTCAAATGTCATATGTCAAATTTGAATTCTTGATCCTATTTGCTTTGACCTTTATTTAATTTAATATTTGCAAAATTTTGTATTGAATTTGCGCACAAAAAACAAATTTTCCTGAAGAAGTCTTCCAAAGGAAGACGAAATATTGAAAAATACATTAAACCTTTTTTAAAAAAACAAAAAAAGACCTTGAGCTGAACGAATTATTTGCAAATATCATATCATATGTCAAATCGTACGATTTTGGTGTCCAATTTATTCCTCCTAGAAATACTCTCCCTTATTCAAAGAATCGTCATCGCAATCAATTTTGTCAAATAATAAAACTGTTTTATTTTTTAGTTGTAGATTCCGGTTAAAAATGAAAAATTATTACTGTAATAGCAGTAAAAACTGCTACCAGACAACCAAATTCAACCATGGAAATTGCTGACAGGGCAAAATATTGGTGCAACTGCACCCAAGCCAAGTGGCACTATTCTGTTTAAACCAGATATCATCCAGATCTATATCCTAGCTGTTATTATACTATCAATTTCTGGCCATATGAAGCTCTGCTAATAGCTTGGTCGAACTCATTTTCTAAGAAGTACCAAATCACGTGGTGGATTCTCATTTGCCTTAATTTGCTAATTCAGCTTTGTCAACAAATCCACTAAAGTGAAAGCGTTCCTCGTCGCTGAAAATGATTTTCTTTTTCACTTTTTCACTTCAATATATACATGCGAATAGAAGACGCCAATTTTAAGCGATATGCGCTTTCTAGAACACCTATTTGTCGATATCAAATCGCTAAACCATATTTCTTGCGTTATACGTTTGTCAGAACACCTACGCGATTTGCATTTCTCAGACCATGCCTTTATATAGCGTTTTAAAGAGAACGAGTTTAATTTCGTTTGGATCGGTTCAGAATTTTAGGAATATGGCTATTAATTTATTATTAACACTAACAAACAAAATTTGTGTATGTAAAACTATTAAACAAAAACAGTGGTGCCATATGTGACTAAGGAATATATTTGTGGGTTTTCACACTTTTATTGGTTTCAATATTGAATTTTATATGAGAGTGCATTATTTAAGAGCTGTAAAAAAAAGAATGTGGTTGATTTTGTCCATTGGTGATTCCCACGAGCTCTATATAATAGCTGAATGCTGTGAAATCTCTACTTTATTTAATTTCTGTCTGAGCAGTTATATGAGTATTTTAATTTTTAATTATCGTTTTAAAGTGAACGAGCTTAATTTTACTTTGATCGATTAAGTATTTTAAGAGTGAAATGGCTATTATTACTGTTATTAACACTAACAACCTTCTATATCAAACTTCCAATCCCCTTCCACTCTTTTGCACTCTTTTGGATGACAGCAGCATTTGCCATTCGTACTGTGTCAGTTATAGGCCCAGCCCTGCCCAGCCCATCTGAGGTTGCTGTCAAGAGGCAAAATATGAGTGACCTCCTATTAATCTTCAAATGGGGTCGTAAAAACAGGGTCGCCTTTAACGCTCGTAAGACCCAGTGTGGTTTATGAACACACAAACAAACGACCGCAAATGCTGCGTCATCTGTACTTATGGATGGTACACACATTGAGGAATCGGATGCTCTTTCTTGGAAAGAAAATAAAGTGTGATGTCCGCTGGACTCAACACATTTTTCATGTCTCTAAAGAAGCATTCAAGTGCCTCGGGTTTTTGAAACGGTGTAAGATGTACTCCATCCGACCTCCTTACTATCTATACCACCTATATCCGACCGAAAATGGAATACAACTCTCATGTTTGGGCCGGTGCCCCAAAGTCTATTGTGGGGTTGCTCGACCGTGTGCAAAAGAGGACGAAGAAGCTTATCAGTGACAGTAGGGTATCCAACTCTATTGACTCACTGGAGCATCGGCACAGTGTAGGGTGCGTTACTCTGGTCTATCGTTACTACAATGGATTATACTCTGACGAGATTAGGGATCTTGTTCCCGAAACACGCACATTTTGACCAAGCACGCGTTCATCGTCCAGAGTCGATTGCCCGGGGAATCGTACTACGCATTACAGAGAGAATTTGCTTTTCCGCCGTACGCTTCGTCTTCGTCTCGTTTAGAGAAAAACGCATTTCAAATTTTTTAGTTTCCATACAAGTCTTAGAAAAAATTTTTAGAAAATATCTCCTAAAGGAAACAGTTTAAAGGTAATTTAAATAAAATGTTGGCACAATATAAAAGTTAGTACTGTTAACAGTTCTGCATTGTTAACTCGAAAAGCCAAGTTTTTGAGATATGACTATGTTGCAATAAAGGAGCGATATGTAGGGGTCATCCCCTGAGTACTGGAGTAATATAAAAAAAAGATATCTAGAACATCTAATCAGATTTGTATTAGCAGCTTAATGTAACCTATGGAAGGAAATTTTCAAATTGTTGCGCCGTTTTTTACTCCAAAAATCCTAGTGTATTTTAATTCAAATATTCGCGGTATGCTGTTAAATGTCATTTACCAAATTGTTGCAACAATAACGGCAGGAAGTTCAAAAATGTGATTAAAATATTTATTATGTAAGAAATACTGAAAGTAAAAGTAAACAATTTTTGTTTTAGATCTGTTTGGCTCTATTTGATATTGTTGAGTTACCGGAATTATTTCTTGTTTATACTTTAAATGAGTATCATGAAATAAAATAAAGCAAAATAAAAAAAAAATAAAAAAATAGCAAATCAAGTTCGCAAGAACTGTATTCTTGTAGAATAAATGGAATAACTTCAGCGTTGCCATCTCGTTTTTTAAATTTTTTGTGCGCAAAATTCTTCAGTTGGTGTACAGGGCGCGTTTTTTGAATGTCTTTGGCGCCAACTCATATTTTTTGTTTTAATGTAATAAAAAGGTTTATTCAAGCGTCAAAAATTTTAATATATCAATTTGTAGAGCACAACCAGAACACGGAGTAATAATGTGGAATACGTATCATATCATATGTACAAATTAAAACAATCTTGCTGAAAAAGAAACATTTCGGTTTATAAAATTTGCTGCTTTTAGAGAGTGTTTTGCTATTAAACGATCCAGCCTAGTTTGTCAAATATTACAATAAATGCAGACACTGAATTGTGAAGTTCGTGAATTCGTTATTACTCTAGTAATTGATATATTACCAAATTATTAATAAAATTTCTATTTTTTCCAAAACGCTTGCATTAAGTTTTGATTATGGTAAACTTCATCTTTTATTTCTTACAATTCTGAGAAATCTTCGTATATTTCAATAAATTCTTTAAAGGAATTAAATTGACGCTGTTTTTGGTACTATTGCTAATACACGAGTTTGGTGGCTTGTAGTGTAATTTTGTAACTTTTAATGATCCGATAATAGCAAAATGTAACGTCAGGTTTTCTCCCATAGGCTGGGATAGCTCAGGACTGCCAGGATTCATTACAAAAACTTATATTTGTGACCAGAGAACACGACACACTCATTTTTCTATATAAAATGTGAATTTGTGTGCATGTAGAAATCCGTGGGGTTCGCGTAAAATGAGGCGAGTGGAGATTAACTCTAACCCTCGGGGAATTAGACAAATCCCGAATATACACGACACGAGGTTAGTTGAGCATAGATTCGAGAATATCTGGAGGAGAGCTTTACTCTAAATCCTCCAAGGATTCTCTTTTCACGAAAGCCGGTTCGCGCCAAGAATACGGTGAGCGGAGGTCAACTCCAAACCCTCAGTGGGTTAATGGGGCGCGACGTACTATGCGAGGCTGATTGCAGAGGAGAGCTTTACTCTAAGTCCTCTGGCTTTTGGATAACCGGGTATGACGAAGTAAGAGAGGTTCGAACAAAAACGCGGTAGGGGAGCTTAACTCAAACCCTCAGGGAGTTAGACGAATCCCGAATCATACACACGACACGAGGTTAGTTGAGCGTAGATTTGAGAATATCCGGAGGTGAGCTTTACTCTAAATCCTCCGAGGATTCTCTTTTCACGAAAGCCGGTTTGCGCTAAAACACTCAAAGGAGAGATTAACTCCGAATCCTTCGAGGATATTCTTTTAACGAAAGTTGGTTCGTGCTAAAAATACTCAAAGGAGAGATTAACTCCGAATCCTTCGAGGATTTTCTTTTAACGAAAGTTGGTTCGCGCTAAAAATACGGTGAGGGGAGGTCAACTCTAAACCCTCAGTGGGCTAATGGAGCGCGAATTACGGTTGGTTGAGCGAGGTGCCGCTGACCTGGAGATCAGCTTCTGCAATATAATTTTAACGACGGTATGAATATAGGCAGCAAAACTAACAGCTGATTTCGATCGACACGGAATATATATTTAAATAATTTGATAAAACATCGTTATATTTATTGTGAAGATACCATAATAAATATAATTAATAAAACTGCAAGGGATGCATTAGAAGCCAAGTTTGGCAAACACGCGTTCTAACTTTTAAATAAATTTGATGACATCTTATCAGCCGGTGCTATCAAACCCAGTTTGAACGTCTAATTAATATTTATATTATAGAATAAACTATAATTAAATATTATATTATAGAACATTTCATAATACAAAATGGGTTTTTGAAAATGAAAAAAAAAATTCTAAACTTGGTGTGTTTTTGTTGAAATAACGCGCTTTTCCCCCATTTTGGTGCATTTTGAAATATCAAAGTTGACAACACTGAATAACTTTTAAATAATGTACCACTCCCCGCCCTCTCTTGTTTCCACTGAAAGATGTTATCAAAAAACTTTGTCCCATCAAACTTATTTTCCCGTTTCTTATTTTTTTACAGCTTCAAGGCTGCCGGATACACTCGTAAGTAAGTGTTTTCCTAAATTGGTTTATCAGCCCATCACTTTGGTTCAACTTAAAATTAACTTTAATTTTATACTTTCAGATTTTTGTAGTTTTTAAACAGAATCGACTTTAATGATTAATTGAAGTTAAGAAAAAGCCCTCATTTTGGTTGCAGTAGAAGACTGTCTATAAAAAGTCAATAAAAAAACATAAATGATTTAATTTATGCATTGCTATGAACTTGTTTATTCCTGCCAATTAAATTTGTATAGATCTGGATGATAGTCACTAACTAGAAACATTACTAAATGTTGGTTTAACATTTAAATTAGGCGAAATAATTTGATTTCCAAAATACCAGCAAGTCAACTTAAATTTCAAACTGAATTAATGGCTTCAACTAAAAACTAGTTGTTTCATAGAAAAGAAATTAAAAATAAATATTTATAAATATATACTCGTATTTTACCGTTAAAGAGTAACAATGCTTTGAAACACAAACAAAAAGTGAAATAAAAATAAATAATTTTAAGCCAAACAACAAAAAAAAACTGAAAGTTGAAAAAAACGTAAACAAAAATTTTGCAAATACGAGTATTCTGATAATTTCATTAGTTTGGCAAAATTATGATTCAAGTCCATAAATGAAGAATTTTTCATATTTGTTTTTATGTTTCATCAGAAAGGAATTCACTCATGTCTATTTTCTACACAGAAAGAATTATATTGTAGTAAAACGCTTTAAAACTTTAGTGGGAAAAACTATATAGTTTGTTTTTTTTTATATTTTTTTTTAAACGATCAAAGAATTATAAACAGCTTGTTTTTTATGTTTCCCAGCTGTTTATATGTCGACATTTCATAGGAGCTACTCCAAGGCGAATTCATACCAGGTACATGCAAGAGCAATAAATACAACACTACAAAAAATAAATCTTTTTCAAATGTCAAGAGAAAAATATAAACTCAAAAAGGAATTTAAAAAAATTTACAATAAAAGACAAACATTTAATTATTTGGTGAATTTTTTAGTTATTTCGTGCAAATTAAAGTCACAGATCATAGAGCTTGGAAAGGTGAAAATGGCCAGCAAGATTGGGGAGGATTAAGAATGATAGCTGGCGCTCAAAATGCAATACATAAATTAAAAAATTGTTATGAATTTTTTTTTTTTCTTAACTTAACTATAATGTGAAACCAGTAAAAAATTATAAATAGCTTGTTTTCTATGTTTCCCTGCTATCTATATGTCGACATTTCATAGGAACTGCCCTAATCATCAGTAGACTTTGGAAATTTTTGAAAGATATTCTCAAACATTCAACTTTATATCCCAACAATAAAAAATAAATTGCTGAGAATTTAAAAAGAAAAATGCTCTAATAATATCCGTCAAAACACAAAAAACAAGCTTTTCTATTTATAAACGTCTCTAACATTTCTTTACACCTCTCAAACAAATGAACAACCGTTGGTTGCTACGATTTGCTTTTTGAAAGTATCGAAAAGCAGAGAACAAAAATTCAAACAATTAAGTTTTTTATTCGCTATTTCCAAAGTCTACTGATGATTAGGGTAGTTCCTATGAAATGTCGACATATAGATAGCTGGGAAACATAGAAAACAAGCTATTTATAATTTTTTACTGGTATAAATGTTAGAAGCTTAAATAGCGAATAAAAAACTTAATTGTTATAATGTGAAACTTTTAATTTTCTCGTGAAACTTAAAGTCTCAGATCATAGAGCTAGAAAAGGTGAAAATGGCCAGCCAGATTGTGGAGGATTCTGGATGATATCTGGCGCTCAAGATAGAATACATACTGCCTGGCTCACGATGTCGCTTCGTTTACGTTCGCTAATGTTTTATATTAAAAATAAGTGACTTCTAGTCACCTAGTTAATATTCAACTAACGAGTATATCGGAGGTTGACAAGGCATATGATATAAGATCAGTGAAAAACAAAGCTTATAAAAGACATCGCTTATAGAAGAGGTTCGTCATAAAAATTATGACGAACGTTTACGAAACGACATCGTGAGCCAGGCAGATAATTTCAAAAATTGTTGTAAATTTTTTTCCCCAATTTTGTTTTAATTATGCCATTGACATCTGAAACAGATAAAAATTAAAAAAAAGTTATCAGCTGCGCTGTCAATTTCACCTGTTATGAATTCGCCTTGAGCGAATGGTTCAGTAATGCCCCCTTGAGGGGGCATTACTGAACCATTATTGTATTCCTCAACATCTATTGAAGCAAAACTTGGCAGCTTCCCTATGCCTTAATTTTTTCCACAACTGAGTCTGGGTACAATTGGAAAAAAAACTAATGTAAGCCCTCTTTCTATGTTTCCTGATAACTTAACCTTTAACTTATTTCTGTAAATACGGAATACACGACGGTTATAATCTAAATTTTCCTCTCTAAAGGCACGATAGGCAAAATTCCGTTCCATGCTAGCTATTTTTATTTCACTATTTTCCATCCAATTATCCTGTTTTAATCCCCTAGCTCTTTTCAGTGATACATTTCGGCAAAAGCTTTCTATTACAACGGTATTGAAAAGCTCACCTGGTCATCGACATATAAAGTGTCGTATATTGTAGAACAATACCCCGATTGTAACTGAAACAAGTATTGGTATATATTAACTGAGCCATAATCTCTATAGTAAAATTCAGTGGCACGCCTCTCAGCCCTTATATTATAGGACATAGAAATTAGCGCCTGGCCAGAGCTAAGAATTGGAAACTGATACTGCGTTTTATTTGCAACTAAATTTGATTCAGAAACCATGAAAAAGTCAATTAAAGTAGAGATAGAAAAATGTTCAGTCAATTAAAGTAGAGATAGAAAAAGGCCAGCAATTGTGTATTACGGATAAATTAGATCTCATACAAAATCCCTCATTTTTTTATTGGTATCAATGTTAGAAGCTCATATAGTGAATAAAACTCAATTGTTTCTTTTTTTTCAACATTTTTTCAATATATTCTTCTTTCAGTTTTTCTGAATTTCATAAAATTTTTCTGATGTTTCTCTATGTGATTTTCGCTTACAACTACAGTAGCTGCCCAAATTGTTGGCGACAGCAGTAAAATAAAAAGCACGATTAAGTTTTCTTTCAAGTTTCAGTTCTCTGTCTCTTTTACCAATTCAATCAAACTTTTAAGAATTGAAGATAACATTTACAATTTTAGTGATTATCTGTTGAAATAAGCAGCAAATCGATTTAATAAATACTTTATTGTTTAGATTTAATATTTTTGCATTAATTATTAATCAAAATGACGCAATAATATTAGCACGCAAAATCATGCAGATTATTTTGTTATTTAAAATGTATAAATTTTATTCGTCGTGAAAAATGTGTTGAGATTGTTCGAGCTTCTAAATAGCCGAAGGAGCTACGATATTTAAGGTTGTCCCTAAATTAGTAAATGGTATGAACTTTTTGTCATTTAAAGGCGCTGATTCACTATCCTACACGATCGTACGATTCATTCACAGGAAACTGTTTCAAAAGTCTGGCCGGTTTGAAAAAATCGCTTCAAAATGGTGTTGTAGGAAACTATTATACAAGTATGATTGCAATAATTTATATACACAATGAAATAATTGAAAACTTTTATTAACATAATAATTTTACATTACTTAAATTTTTTTCTCGAGGCACCAACAATATTCATATTTTTCACAACACATTCCACACTGATCGCACAGAAACCATAATGTTTTGAAAAGTTTCATAAAATTTTTCAAGTCGCACGAGTTGTCAAAAACTCTATCACACAGTTGCATTTTTAGTGCTTTTTCAACACACATGTTATATTTGGTAGATCGCCCGATCGTGTAAGATAGTGTAGCAAGGCCTTAAGCAGAAAAGTGTTGGCAACCTAAAAAAAAAAAAAGAAAAAAAAAACAATACGACAGCTAGCTATTGATGACTCCAACATGTGATTTTAACAAGACATTGCAACAACTCATACAGCTCGTGAAACAATTTAGTCACGAGATGAGACGTTTCCAAGTCGTGTGCTCTCTCTTTTCGGTGAGCAGAATTGGTCCCTAGATTATGTGAATTAATACCATAGATTTTATGGGTGTTTAAACTAAATCGAGCTAATTATTGTATTTACTATACTTAATTCTATCGGGTGGATTTTAAGGGCCGATGTTGAATGTGAACCACATCCAAACGCAAAATTTTTTTCTATACTTCATTTGACATTTTCCAATTCTAATTTAATTGGAAACCATGGAAACATACACAATCGTGCAACGCGTTAAAGTTTTTCAGGCTTATTATGAGAATAGGCCTTCAAATCAAAATGAATTTTGAGCACTTCGTCTTTAACAGTGATGCAAACTCTCACCTCAGTTGATTCGTTAAGAGTGAGAGGTGGCATAATGAGCAACCAAAAATGATTATTGAAAAGCCGATGCATCCGCGAAGAGCAGCTTCAAAATCGACCAAATGTATTCGCTATCGGGAAGGTTGTATGCAAGTTTAGGCAAACCGCATCTGTAGTATATGTAAAAATACCTCGGCATGTGTTTAGAGTGTTCTGTTTCGCGAGATGGTAACAGACTTATTGTGGCCAGAAATTGAGGATATGGATCTGGTCAATATCACAACAGGATCATGCCACTTGCCATGCGACCAAGGTAGCAATGTTTTTTTTTTTTATCTGACAAGTTCAATGGCTATGATATCTCACATTATGGCGATGTGCTGTGAAACTTCTTTGGATTTCTTTTTTTGGGGACTTTTGAAAGAAAAAATGTACTCCAAGCAGCCAAAAGCATTCCACCAACGTTGTTGTATCCCAATTATGGCATAGTGGCGATCGTTATTGAACGTGAAAAATGCATTTGAGCCGATCATTGAAAAACAACCTGCCGCAACACAACGAGAGACATGATAAACTCATTTTATAGTATGAAAATGCGCGACTAATGTTGCGAAAGTGGTCAAGGCATACTAGAAAACGTTAAAATCCCATCCGCCGTATTCTGCAGTAGTTGCTCTCTCGGTCACTTGTTTCGATCAATGATACACGGCCTGGCTGACCAGCACTTCTGCAACATAGTCATATCTCAAAAAATTAACTTTTCGAGTTAACAATCCAGAATTGTTAACAGTACTACCTTTTATATTGTGCTAAAATTTTATTTACATTACCTTTGAACTGTTTCCTTTAGGAGATATTTTCTAAAAAAATTTTCTAAGACTTGTATGGAAACTAAAAATTTGAAATGTGTTTTTCTCGAAACAAGCTTTTTTGCGTTATGACTATGTTGCAATAAAGGAGCGTTATGAAGAAGTAACAAATTGGGTGGATTCGTGGAACGCTTCAAAAGATAATTAATTTTTTCAACCCAGGATTCATACGCTACCCTCAAGATGGGGGAATGTAGTAGTCAGGGATGATCAATGCTTATTTATAGTAAAGCCTCGACTTATGAAAAAAAGAAAACAGCGACGCCTTGGCGAGCATTTGGCTGATATTTTGTTTCTTTTACGAGTAATATTATAACAAAGCAACAATAGAATTAACAAAATTAAAACTTCAATTGAATAGCGATAAAAATTATTACTATAAACTGGTGGCTCCGAAAAAAAAACAAAAATTCAAATAAAATCAACAAATTATGCATAAACACACAACCAAATTTCGAACAAGCAGGAACTCAAAAAAAAAAAAAACATAAATACAAACAACACAACTGGTAATTTATATAATTAAAAAAAATTATATTATAAATATAAGTTATAAAAAAAAATAGCGAAATAAAAATGGACAAATCTCCATGTACGAGTGTGAAGTATTTATTTACACATATTTCAAAAAGTTTGTGGAAAGAAAAAACAACAAAAAAATATGGGAATATTTTAAAAATGAATTCCCATCTAAAGGCAGCGGGAGTTAGAGGGGAGAGTAAATTTTTAATTGTCTGGTAGAATTTATTTGGGATAAAAAGAGACAGATTTTTTTTTTTGGTCTACGAGTAAAAGAAACTTGTAGCACAAGAACTGCAGAAATGAACTGGAATATAACAGTAGACAATTCTTATTATTATAACTTTTTTTATAACGTAATGATAAAATAATTGTTAAAAATTATGTTCTCATATAAAAACATTAACACCGCGTCGATTTGGCAGCATTTTGTATTTCACCGCAATTGGAATAATAGCGTTTAACAAAATGGTTGGTAAAATAAACTTGATTTTGTAAAATAAAGGATTTTTAAGAAGTTTTTTCTATCATTCCAGAAAATATTTTTTATCTGCCTTGCATTGGTGGCTGCAGTAACCGGTGATGTATCACATTTAGGTTATACTTATGCTGATGTTGCGGCGCCCTTTGAAGGAGCTGCTTCATCTGTTCATGGTCACTATACTGGAGATCGTTCTTCTTTTAGTCACTATCCTAGCAGTTCTTCTTCAGGTGGACATTCTTCTAAAGACGCTGGTAGCTCTAGCGGACGCTCTTCATCGCGTGATCACTCTTCCTCTCATGGCCATTCTTCCAGCTTAGGCGGCCATTCACCATCAACGTCAGTTCGTGGTCACTCTTTTGGTGGTTCAAGTGGACTCTCTGCTGATGGCCATTCATCCTCATCTCACGGACACTCTGCAGGAGGTTTTGACAGCAGTTCGGGTGCTGGAGGACATTCTTCTCCATCCTATGGTGATTTAAGACTTTCTTTATCTGGTGGCCTTGGGGATAATTTATCGTCTTCTTATGGCAACTCGGGGCACGCTATAAGCAGTTCAACTAGCCATGCGTCATCCTCTCACGGTAGCTTGGGAGGTCTCGGAGATTCTTTGGGTGGCTTTGGTGGTCAGTCTTCTGGTAGTTCCGGTAGTTTAAGTGATCACTCACATTCCTCTTTGCACACTAGTACTGGCCACTCTACCGGTGGTTCCGATGATCATACATCTAATGGTTTTGGTGGCTTAGGAGGACTTTCGGCAGGCCATTCATCTTCTTCTCATAATGATAAAGATCACTCTTCTAGTAGTTTTGGCGACTTTGGAGGGCACTCATCCCATGGTACTGGTCACTCTTCTGATAGTTCCAGCGGTCATGACCATTCCTTGGGCAGTTTTGGTGATGCTGGTGATCATTCTGCATCTCATTACGGATCGGATACTAGCATTGGTGTTAACCACTATACAGATATATCAGCTGGTAGTTCTGGTGGTGTCAGCAGCCACTCATCCCATAGTAGTAGTCAATCTTCAGGCAGTTCCAATGGAGATGGTACTGGGCCCTCATCACATCACGGTTATGGCCCAAATCATGGAGACTCTCATCATGATCATATTTCAAGTGGAACCACTCACCATGAATCTAAACACCATGAGTCATTAAATCGTAAATATATTCCACCTGCACCTTCTCACGATTCTGGAAGTTCAGATCATGGGTCTAATCATGGCACCAGTAGCTCTAACCATGGATCCGGAAACACGGACCACCATGGCTCTGGAAGTTCAGGTCATGGCTCGGGCAGCTCTCACAAAGGTTCTGGAAGTAGTTTCAACAGTAACAATGCTGGCTCCTCATCACATCATAGTTCAGGTACTAGCTTTGGCTCCAGTCACGGGGACTCCAACCATGACCATGTTTCAAGTGGAACCACTCATTATGAATCTAAATATGATGGCTCATTGAATCGTAAATATATTCCCCCTGCACATTCTCACGATTCTGGAAGTTTAGATCACGGATCTG
This sequence comes from Thecocarcelia acutangulata, assembly GCA_914767995.1. NCBI lineage: Eukaryota > Metazoa > Arthropoda > Insecta > Diptera > Tachinidae > Thecocarcelia > Thecocarcelia acutangulata. The sequence continues at coordinate 27,528,152 of OU612096.1, forward strand.
ATCATGGAACCAGTAACTCGAACCATGGTTCCTCTTCACACCATGGATCCGTCAACACTGGCCACCATGGTCATGACTCTGGAAGCTCAGGTCATGGCTCGAGCAGCTCTCATAAAGGTTCTAGTCATGGTTCGGGATCTAGTTTTGGATCTGGAAGCAGTTCAAACAGTAATAATGCTGGCTCCTCATCACATCATAATTCAGGTACTAACTTTGGCTCCAGTCACGGAAACTCCGATCATGACCATGTTTCAAGTGGAACCACTCACTATGAATCTAAATATGATGGCTCATTGAATCGTAAATATATTCCACCTGCACCTTCTCACGATTCTGGAAGTTTAGATCACGGATCTGATCATGAAACCAGTAACTCGAACCATGGCTCCTCTTCACACCATGGATCTGGCAACACTGGCCACAATGGTTATGATTCTGGAAGCTCAGGTCATGGCTCGAGCAGCTCTCATAAAGGTTCTAGTCATGGTTCGGGATCTAGTTTTGGATCTGGAAGCAGTTCAAACAGTAATAATGCTGGCTCCTCATCACATCATAATTCAGGTACTAACTTTGGCTCCAGTCACGGAAACTCCGATCATGACCATGTTTCAAGTGGAACAACTCACTATGAATCTAAATATGATGGCTCATTGAATCGTGAATATATTTCACCTGCACATTCTCAAGGATCCAGTAGTTCTTATCACGGATCCACTACTTCTTATGGGTCTTCTAACAACGGATATGGAAGCTCAAATCATGGCTCCGGCAGCTCTCACAAAGGATCTAGTCATGGTTCAGGAAGCTCTCACCATGGATCCAGCAGTTTTGGATCTGGAAGCTCGGGTTCTGATTATTCGTCTCACCATGGATCTTCTAGCCAAGGATCTGGAAAAAAGGACAGCTACGGCTCTGGAAGCTCTCACAAAGGATCTAGTCTTGGTTCAGGTTCTAGTTTTGGATCTGGAAGCTCGAGTTCTGATTATTCATCTTACCATGGATCTTCTAGCCAAAAGTCTGGAAAAAAAGACAGTCATGGCTCTGGAAGCTCTCACAAAGGATCTAGTCATGGTTCGGGATCTAGTTTTGGATCTGGAAGCTCTGGTTCGGATTATTCCTCTTACCATGGATCTTCAAGTCAAGGATCCGGAAGTTCTCACAAAAAATCCAGTCAGGGTTCGGGCAGCTCCCACCATGGATCTAGTTTTGGATCTGGAAGCTCTGGTTCTGATTATTCGTCTTACCATGGATCTACAAGCCAAGGATCTGGAAAAAAAGACAGTCATGGCTCTGGAAGCTCTCATAAAGGATCTAGTCAGGGCTCGGGATCGAGTTTTGGATCCGGAAGCTCTGGTTCGGGTTATTCCTCTTACCAAGGCTCTTCAAGCCAAGGATCCGGAAGCTCTCACAAAGGATCTAGTCATGATTCGGGAAGCTCTCACCATGGATCTAGTTTTGGATCTGGAAGCTCAGGATCTTACCATGAATCTTCTAGCCATGGATCTGGAAAAAAGAACAGTCATGGCTCCGGGAGCTCTCAGCAAGGATCTAGTCATGGTTATAGTCATGGAAGCTCTGGCTCTGCTTATCATGGATCTTCCAGTCAAGGATCTGCAAACAAAGATCATTACGGCTCTCACCAGGGATCTGGTAAAAATTCAGGAAGCTCTAAGCATGGATCTTCTGGACACTCACACAAAGGCTCTGGAAGCTCCAATCATGGTTCAAGCTACGATTCAGGTACTTCCCACTATGGATCACATCACACCTCAATTCACGATTCTGGAAGCTATCACGCTGCATCAGCTCCTTCTGCTGCTTATTCTTCTTCTAACTCCTTTGGTCTGACGCCATCTATTAATCTGGACAGTGTAGCTCATTATGGTGCTGCCTCTGCTCCATTTTTGACTTATACGGGTGCGGCCGACAACAAAGACACATCCTATTATGGTTCTGCATCGGCCCCATTGTCTTCTTTCACTAGTTTGGCTTTTGATGAGGACTATGGCTCGCCGGGGCCATACAGCGCATCTAACCAGGTAGTAGTCTCTGTTACCGGTGGTAAAGGCTACGACTACCCCAAACCTTATGCAGGTGCCTTCAAATAAAATGTTTAGCGATACCAAATTAAAATTGACGTATTTTATAAGTAATGGAAAAATGTTTACAGTATAAGATTTAGATAATTTTTATTTTGTTTAAAAATAAAAACAACTCAGTTTTTAACTAATAAACGGTTTTTTGCTTTTTGTTTACTTACCTAATGATGAGCAGCAATGTATAGTACTATGGCTGAGTTCCTCTCTTCAAGCTTGATATTAGTTGGGATTTATAAATAAGTAATTTTCAATATTATTCTGTATACAAGTTAGTAATGTTGACTTTACTAAAAAAAATCATTTATTAGATTAACAACATGAATTGATACAAATGCTCCGGTTTTGAGGTAAAGAATAAGTCAAGCCAATTTTTGATACCCTATTTTGAAGTGAAGCATATTCTAGTACAGGCGTTCTGCATCGTTAAAGTTAAATATTAGTAAGAAGGGGAAAGATCTGGGATATAAAGCGGCTGAGATAAAAGGTCCCATTCACTGATCTTGCAATCCCTAGCCTAGTGTTATGTTGTTGTGAGGGGAAAATATGACTTCTGGTCGTTTTTCGTTGATTGCTTTCTTCAAAAATCTTTGGACAGCTCATTACACAAAATACTCTACTGATCCCACCAAATAACAAGCATTGCCTTGGCGTTATAGATATACAGCTTCGGCGTTGCCTTAGCTGGTAAGTCGGGCTTTACATATGGCTTATTGCGCTTAGGAATATCGTAACGTGACCATTTTTCATCATCAGTACAAAACGCAAGAAGAACTGCAAAAGTTAACTCTTTCTGTAGCTTTTAAGCATTATTTCCAACATGCCTTTGAATGTTTCACGGCTTCAATGCATATAGGAACCAATTTACTTGCTTTTAAAGGAATCCCAATGCTTTTAAACAATGCAAGTTGTTCTTGCGTTGAAACAAAAATCTTCGTCGATTATTGCTTCCAATTTAATCTTCAAACATTTTGGCTGACCAGGCCTTATTGGCATAAGTCATAAGGTAAGTCTTCAAGTCTTCGCGAAGAAAGAATCTGAGTGGCATAAATCTGCCGATCTTGATGGTATTGCCAAATCTCCCCGGAGAGCAGGTATTACCTTAGAGTACACCAAACCAGCGATGGGAGTTCCTCGCTTATTGTAGCAAATAAAACTCTAGGAAGCCGAATGGCTTATGTTGTGTTTACCTTCCGAAACTCTTACCAAATGATAATTGGCAGAACGGGTATCAGCAAAGCCCCCGGGAGGTTCTGCATGCAGACCAATTTGGCACTGATCATGATTTTGGTGCTTACATCTTGGTTAAACGTTTTGGCTCTGGTTTAAACTTAAAATCGCAGTAAGGGGAAATTGTTTCTGTGATAACTGTGGTGTACTGCCGGCTATCGGAGGTTTATAGTCGCTCGTGGTGCTGCTGATTTGCAACAGATAGTTGTAATGTAAGAAACCAGGGGTGATGGTTAGACGGGTCAATTGGTTAGAGGCTGATGGTAATGGGTTTCGTCTATCAACTCATTAAGCTTTGTCCTCCATTGACTGCTGGGAAATTGTATACAAAAAGGATTAAAAGGCGCGAGCTCTTCAGGAAGGCTACAAATTTATGCAGGAAGTTTTGGGACCTGCATGAACCTTGCAAGCCAGATGGGTGCGCTGGTGGATAGTGAATAATTTACCCCGTGGTGTTCGTCCACCATCAGATAAGGTCGAGAAGACAGGTGCTGATGAAAAAAAAAATTCATAGTCTGGCTAGGCCAAATTACCAAAACGGGAGATTACAAAATAGGAAATGCTTTCTTCACAATATCCATTTTTTTTAGGGACCAGTACTCAGGGGATAACGCCTACATATGCAGTGCATTGTACTGGAACTAGGAAAATAGATTGTGTGAAGGAGGAAAGAGGGAGTAGTGTTTGTGAACTAAACACACGGAACGACCAAAACAAACAATATCACAGCATTTAAAATGTTGAAATTAAATTAGTTAAAACTGATCAGTGCCCAGTGTATATACCTTTGACACTGCTCAGACTAACAAAAATTAGATGATCAACACCGCGCACACCGTAATATAATAAAATACATAGAAGGGCTTGTGCTGTTTGTACGTTGGCGCCGTCTTTTTGAGATCGTGCATTCCATTACGGCAATAATTGTAACTGTATTGCCGAAGGTGTCCTCAGGAAATACAGTCCAATCACTTCCGTCTCATGAACACCGCGGATTTAACGGTTTTTCTTGCAGCCTATACGGGTTTAACGGATTTTTTATGCGCATATTACCTCTAAGAGAACGTGAGGGCTATTAAAACTGCCCAGATCTCAACTAAGAGTGATTGTATCAGATACCATTGGACATTGCCCGTTTGGGAACTATGCCAGGAGACTAGGCCCACCCCATAACGACTTCTGTATAAGTTGCCAAAACGAGGGGGAGGAGACGATCCTTCATCTTCTCGGCAGATGCCAGGCATTGGAGCGTCAACACCGCGTTAGACTCCTTCATAAGAAGCAGCGGATGGCTAATATAGCAGCATATAACGATGCACTTAGAGGTTCCCACCTTTCCTTTCTATCCCCGCCCAACCATTCCACTCACACTATATTCCTATAACTTCTTTTCTTCACTCCACTATCCCACTTTTCAAGCAATCACAAAGTGAACGACTCCAAGACCCAAGTCAGCTGGACAACCTAGACTATTGCGGCATATCCAGCGGCCTGCCTAACTAACCTATCCGGATTTTTAGTGCCCCACACATCAAGATTTTGTTTATTGACGTGGCCATTTAAATTAAAATGCTCTTCGTCGCTCCTGCAGAGTATAGCGCTCCATTGTTTGTCTGTTGTTGTCATTTAAAAAAGCTATTACATTTTACGATAGAATCATTGATACTAGTCGCCCAGCATGTCTTTCGATTATTTTCAATCAATAAAAAAATTATTGATTTGCTAAATAATTATTTCAAAAAGCCTAAAAATAGGCAACAGTATTCTCTTGAAAGCAGATTACGTTTAGTACATGCAGAAAATTTTATTATTAACTTAACATTTATATTAATATGTGTGTGCACGTAGAAGTATGATAAGATTGATCCATAAAACAAATAAATTTATTAATTTATATAAAACAGCATTTAGATTTTGTTTTTTATGTTATATTAGAAAAAAATATTTTCAAGAGTTGAATTGTTTCACAATTTTTTTTACATACTGGCCACACTGTTTGTATTGTGAAATCAACAAAAATAGAAATTATATCATGTTCAGACGATAAATCGAAACACTGGTTTCGATCTCTGAACCACGGCTGCGAAACTAGGTGTTCAGCAGTGATCACCAAAAATCATGTTTTTGCTTGATTAACTCATACACTAAAATTTGTAATCAACAATAAACAGGCAACAAAGTTCAACGCTGAGTAAAATAAGCTCGCCTTGTAAATATTGCGTTTTCGTTTTAGTACTGAATAAAATCAGCTAAACGTTAGATGTTGCTTTGATTTTGTGTTGTATAAACAAATTTAAAACATATTTACATACATATTTACATACATATTTGGTGTGTTAGTTTAAAGGGCAAAGTTACTTTAAAAGCGCAGTGAAACAAGTGTAGTTTTTGTTATATGCATACCATTGTGTTTTTTAACAAATGTTCAAAAATAAATACATATATACATATCGTTGGTCTCATGCAGAAAAGCCCAAACGAACATAATCGCAATTGTATAGGAGAAGGAAACCCCGTAATAGAAACTGTGTACCTGGGTTCATCTACAAGTAATTTTTTGTTCAATTGCTTGTAAAATCGATATTTATGAAATTATTGAATTAAATTTTCGTGACGCTGTATACTTATATGAAGCGTAGTAAAATCCCTAAAAATGTTGGATTCAGTAAACATGCGAGTTAGGCGCTTTCTACATGAGACTAACGATATGCACATTTGTTTTTTTTTTATGAAAACCTTTTGTTCTATGTATGTGTATTTTACTTTGATTTATTTTTTCAACAGAAGCATACAGAAAAACTGTTGAATACATCACTGACTTGATTTTTGTTAATTTTTTTTCTTCCAAAACAAAAATTCAAACACAAGAAATGAATGCCGAACTATATGCGCATTCATTTATATTCAAGCACGAACCTTAACGATGATTTCACTCACATAGCGAAATTATCGCTCATTGTGTTTACCGATTAAAAATCAACTGCGCATTTGTGCGGCTGAATAAAAAATCATATTTGAAGGAAATGAAATGGTTTTCATGTTGTTGAGCAATAATGATTGTTTTGCAATCACCCAGAGTTGTTCTCTGGTGTTCAGACTATTGTTCTAGTTTCACTTTGATGTTTATATTTTTCGTGCGAACGTTTAACGTGTTTTTTTTTCCTTTTGTACTTCTTCTTTTTTTCAATTTTTAATTAAATCCATATGTACTTAGGCGGTTCGGAAGCTTCTTAGCCTATAAATGAAAGAGAATAGTTAGTTTTTCAAAAGTATTTTTGTATTTTTCAATATAATCTCCTGAAACTTCTATCCCTTGATTAAAATAGTTTTTCTCAAGGTCAGGTCTTCAAAATAGTGGTTTACAACTGTAATTGCATCTTCATTTGCGGTAAAACGCTTGCCAGCAAGGAATTTTTTTAGATTTGGGAACAGGTAAAAGTCACTGGGAGCTAAATCAGGAGAATAAGGTGGGTGGTCAAGCAACTCTTACTTTAGTCGTAATTCGTTGATTTTAGCCATTGTTAAAACAATCTTGTGCGCTGGTGCGTTGTCTTGATGAAAAATTATTTTTTTGTGTTGTTAGCCAGGACGTTTTTCTCGAATTTGTACATTTAATTGATCCAAAAAGTTGCAATAGTACTCTGAATTTATTGTTTTACCCTTTTGGAGATAGTCAATCAATAACGTACCTTAGAAGTTACAAAAAACCGTTGCCATAACCTTACCAGCCGATTGAATTCATTCTTATACGTTTTTGGTCGACTGTTAACAAATGCGGCATTCATCTTGCAGAAAACGTTTTCATCTGTAGTTCTTCAGGCAAAATTAAATGGACTCGATCATTTGAGATGCCCATGTTATTAGCTATTTCACGCACTTTTATTCGTCGATTATTTAATACCATATCATGCACTTTGGCTACAATTTCTGTTGTTGTTGCTGTTTTTGGACGTCCACTAGGTGGTTCATCTTCAATGCTTGTACGACCACGTTTAAATTCAGCAACCCAATTTTTTACTGTTGCATATGAAGGAGCACTTTCACCTAACACATTCACCATATCATTATGAATTCCTTGTCCCGATAAACCTTTTTTATGTGAATATTTAATGACACCACTCATTTCTAATTTTTCCATTGTAAAAAAATCGCGGATGCGTTTTTTGTGAACACCTGTTTCTATATGAAGGAGTTACCAGATCGAAACAAAATTTAACATGTGTTCATAACAGAGTTGGAAGTTTCCAAAACACTTACCTTTTTTCTGCTTACTGATTATGCACGCATTAAGTTTTTGTTTTTCTTTGTTTACAGTTTTTTGAGAGCTAGTTTAAATAACCTAATGATAAATTAAATATTTGTATTATTTGATCTTATTTATATTTTTTTTTCTTCTAAATTTTCCAGCTAAAGGTCTTGATTGATTTTTGTTTTTTATAAAAAAGATTTAATGGTATTTTATTTTCGATATTTCGATAACAATTTGTTATCACCCTCAGGAAAATTAAGTAGTCTGTTAGCAAAATTAGAGAAGGCAGTAAATGCTTCACGTTTGGCTATTAGTTTCAAACTGAAACACGATGTTTTTCCCTCTCAAAACTTTGTATAACGAAACAGGTTGATTCAATAATGTTTGGGACGGGAATCACGAACGGGAGAGAGAAACACGAATTTAAGGAACCGAGGCGAATTCATTACCAGGTGAACTTAACAGCACAGGTGATTATTTTTTGCTTCTCGCGATTTTTCCAATGAGACTGTCAAAATTTTTTTTTCTTTTGTTTACAAACTTTTTCGCCTCATTATAATCTGCAGATTTTTTTGTATAATTTAGTGTAATTTCAAGAAATTTGTGTGAATTTAAAGAGGCATAATGGAGGTTCTATGCCGTTAATGTGCCGAATTATCTCATCCTTTAGCTGTTGAATTGTTGCTGGTTTATCGACGTACACCTTTTCTTTCAAATAACCCCAAAGAAAAAAGTCCAACGGTGTCAAATCACATGATCTTGGCGGCCAATTGACATCGCCATTACGTGAGATAACACGGCCATTGAATTTGTTGTGCAAAAGAGCAATTGTTTCGTTAGCTGTGTGGCAAGTGGCACCGTCCTGCTGAAACCACATATCGTCTACATCCATATCTTCCAATTCGGGCCATAAAAAGTTCGTTATCATCTCACGATAGCGAACACCATTCACAGTAACTGCCTGACCGGCCTCGTTTTGGAAAAAATACGGCCCGATGATGCCGCCAGCACATAAACCGCACCAAACAGTCACTCTTTGTAGGTGCATTGGTTTTTCGAGAGTCACTCTTGGATTCTCATTCGCCCAAATGCGGCAATTCTGTTTATTGACGAATCCACTGAGGTGAAAATGTGCCTCATCACTGAAGATGATTTTCTTCGAAAATTGATTATCATTTTCATAATAAGTCTGGATAACTTTAACACGTTGTTGGATTGTGTATCTTTCCATGGTTCAAAATGAGTAAGTCTGAAATAGAGAAATGTCAAATAAAATTCGGAAAAAAAACTTGGCGTTTAGATGTGGTTCACATTCAACATCGGCCCTTGAAATTGAACCACCCGATATAATCTGTGATTTTAATTACAAACAATTATAAAAGTTTATATCTAACGTTTATATAAAACTTTTCCCAGCTGAACAAGCTTAGGCGAATTTAGATTTTGACATTCACGATATGTTTTACAATAACAAAATACATAGTACTGGGGGCTAATTCTGTCATTCGTGATCGAAATTGCTATCGAGTAGAAAGTAATTTCGATATCGTGTAAATTTCTAATGATGTGACTCGTTACGTAACGAGTCGAGTTATCACTTCAGTGTTGCAAAATACTGACAAAATGTGTTTTATAACACTGCCGAAAATTGTATGTATTTGCATACTTTCTATACTTGTTGTACATTAAAAACTAAATAAACACACATACGTTCACAATAACAATTCATTTAAATCTGTCATGTATGCGTGTTTGGACATTAAAAAGGAAGTGAATAGAAATAACAATTCAATAAATATGTATGTAAAATCAACCATTTAACTATGTATAAGCATATGTATATATGCATTTCTAAAAAAACGAAAATAAATTCTTGAATATAATTAATAACATGTGACCTCAAATATAAGTTTTTGTGTTCTTAGCTATACTCATCTTTATATACATACATATACATCATCATATGAATTGATAAAATCCCTAAGAACCAAAAAATCTCAATTTAATTTAACTACTATTGCTATTCAAAACAAATTTTTAATTTACATTTCTTTTGTGTTTTTCTGTTTGGCTGGTTTTCGATAGTTCTTTTGCTTACGAGTAAAAAGTTGCACGGTTGCATTCGAATGGTTACTCGCTATCGAATGCCATCATTAGAAATTTCGAAACCTTTTACTCGATATCGAATGAGATAATCCCAAAAGTGTAAAAACTCGCACATTCGAGTAAAAACTCGCTCGTAAGCGAATGGCAGAATTAGCCCCCTGAATTCGTCTTTCCGCTTGCATTCACCTGTATGAATTCGCCTTGCGTGTGAACATGCTGTTAGTTTAATTCGTCTGAAGCAAAAAATTCAGCATGGACAACAACCTGAAGTCGTGTCGTTTTGCTGTTGTCAAAATAAACGTTCGCATTTTAATACATATATTTTATATATGACATATTGAAGTCGATTCTCTGCTGACTTTAATGTGTTTAATGCTTATGCCCGATTTATTGTATTATGGGAAATAAATTTTATTGAAATAATATAAACAAATATAGACAAAACTCTTTGACCTGTTAGAAAAATAAACTACTTATCGATTGTTGACATGTCTCGCATTTCGCTACAGCTTATGGCTATTTTTAGGGCATTTTTGTTATTTGTTTTGATATTATACAGAATTCATTTTCTTAGCCACCCAACTACGTAGTTTGTTAAACAAAAGTTTGTCTTAAATGTAAGATTTCTTTAAATGCTAAACGTTGCTTTTATTTGTTCACTTTTGCAAAACCAACAAGACAAAGAACAAATAAAACATTTTCTAAAAGCACAATAGAAAAATTTTGTCATGCTGATAAAAGAAAATAACTGATAATTCAATATTTGAAATACTCGTAAATACGCAATCAATAAACAGTTTAATTCTCACATAAATTGAACGAACTCTATTTGAACAAGTCTTTCCAAAATACAAAACAAGCGACAATAAAATTTGTTAAATAAATTAAAAAAATAATATAAAAGAATACTTTGGCAGCAATGGCCGACTAACAAATGCGGTAAGTTTGCAGTGGTAAAGGGTGTTACAACCAAAACGATGATAGCTGCAGATAAAACAAAAAGTTTTCAGAGAATTATCTTAATCATTTTTATTATTTCACAATTATGTGTGAAATAAAATATCACTCACATATTCGCTATGGCTTTAGTGTCAAACGTCTATCCATTGGTCCATATTTTCAATGACTCTGAGACATAATAGAGGTTTAATGTCATTAATGTCCAAATTATCTTGTCCTTTAGCTCTGGACTTGTTCTTGGCTTATAATCGCACATTTCTTCTTCTAAAGATTCCCAAAGAAAGAATATCGGCGGTGTCAAATCACATGATCGGGGCGGACAGTGAATAGCGCCACGACTTCTAGATGAAAAGAACCACTGGCTGAGTGGCAAGTGGCACCATCTTGTTTAAACTGGATAGCATTCAGGTATATATTATCCTACCTGCCATTATATTATCAATATCTGCCCATATGAAACTCTGCTAATAGCCTGGTCCAAGGCGAATTCATTATTAGGTGGATGCATCGGTGAATTCGGTCAATTCGTCGCCACTTCGTTTGTCAAGTTTTGTTTACCTTTCTCGGCGCCACGTAAATTTTTTATTCTATAAAAAGAACTACTGAGTGAAGTAATACACAGTTGTGAAAAATGTTAAAAATTAGAACTTGTTCCGTTTTTAGAAATAAATTTCAAAAGAGGAATAGAACAGATATCCAAAATGTTTTTTGAATCAATGTTATTATCGTGAAAGCAACCAATTTGCATATTGTAAATTGGTGCAGGCTAGACTTTGTGCTTGATTAGTTTGGTTTCTTGTTTTCTTAAAACGTTGCCCGTCCGACGGCCATTCGTAATGTTGTTTTCACCTGCAGTGAAATTTTAATTTTTTAATCTCTTCTGCAGACCTCCACCAAGGTTGGAAAAAAGTACTAAAAATGCACATGTTCTTTATCAACCACTTTTGAGAGCTGAAGTGTGAATTCGCCTTTTACACAAATCAAATACCTGTTGTTTTTTATTATTGTTGTATTGTTTTAGCGAAGCGGCTACCTGGTTTTTTGTATCATGGCCTGGTCGAACTCATTTTCTAAGAAGTACATATCGATGGTGCGGGCACTCCGCACCAAATCACTCGTGCATTCTCAGTTGCCTGAATTTGCTTATTCAGCTTGTTAACAAATCCACTAAAGTGAGAGTGTGCCTCGTCGCTAAAAATGATTTTCTTTGAAAAGTTCACTTCAATATACACATGCGAATAGAACACCCCAATTTTAAGCGATATGTGCTTTCCACAACAACTATTTGACGATTTCAAATCGCTAAACTATACTTCTTGTGTTATTTATTTAATTTATTCAATTAAAGTAATACAAAGCCATAAGGCCAATTCATATAAACATATGTATATTACTTAGACTATATAATGCCTCAGCATACCAAAAATATATGGATATAAAAGTTAGATAAATTTCAATGGATTTTATTCCCCATCCACAAACGTAACAAATTCAAATACTATACGTTACAAAGATTATTTTCCAATTTAATACAATATATGAAGCAGTAATTAAAGCAGATAATATTTTATGTCAACAATTTTTATATATTATTGCAGGGGTCTAATCACCGCATACGATATCGAATTAACTATCGTATCGAATAACATTACGATACATCTAAATTATGGCAACCGATGCATATTGGATCGTAATTTAAACAAAATGCAATAGATTGAAGACCATACGTTCCCTAAAAGTAGGAATACAAAAAATAAATCCTTTAACTTTTTTTATATTATTGCAATACAGTTTATTCGATATCGTATGCCGTGATACCAAAATTAAAAATTTCGATAATTTTGCTCGATATCGTATGCGGTGATTTGGCCCCAGAATTTACATATTATCGTAGACTTATCATGTATCCCACATATAGGCTCAAGTAACCGAAGCATAGAAAAAACGCTCCAGTCACGGAAGTGCATCGTTTAATATCAACACATTTTACAAGACTGTCATAAAATTGATAGATATCGCCAGAGTTTGAGCTTAAAAATATTATTTGACTGTGTAAATATACGTAATTCTAAAGGCAAGGTATTTGAATATCTTATAACCCTGATAAGAAAAGAAAATCCAAATGAGGATCTACAAATTCTAGGAAAAACCAGATGAGGATTTCTAGCACGGGGCGAAAACGAAAAGGTATTGCATAAAGCAATAGGTTTACCACTTCTTATGAGTTTGTGAAATGTTAACGTTATACGTTTGTCAACACGCCTATTTGGGGTTTTCAAATCGAAAACGCTAAATTTAAGCGATTTGCGTTTCTCAGAACATGCCTTTATAAAGCGTTTTAAAGTGAATGAGTTTAATTTCATTTTGATCGGTTCAGAATTTTAGGAATAATATGGCTATTAATTTGTTATTAACACCACCAAACAAATTATGCGTATGTAAAACTATTAAACAAAAACAGTGGTGCCATATGTGAGTAAAGAATATATTTGTGGGTTTCACAGTTTTATTGGTTTCAACATTGGATTTTATATGAGAGTGCACTATTTAAGAGCTGCAAAAAAAGAATGCGGTTGATTGCATCGATTGGTGATTCTCACTACTTCTATACAATAGCTGAATGCTGTGAAACCTCTATTTTATTTTATTTCTGTCTGAACAGTTAAATATAAATACTTTAATATAAAATTATCGTTTTAAAGTGAACGATCTTAGTTTTAACTTTAATCGGTTCAGTATTTTAGGAATGAAATGGCTATTATATGTTACTAACTCTAACAAACAAAATATGTGTATATGTTGGACTTAAATGCAAGTAGATCAAAATTTGTGTGACCATATGTGAGTAGAGAATATAAGAAACTCAAATAACTTTTTGTACAGTTTATGTAATTTATTTTTTAGTAAAAAAAGTAGCACAAAAAGTATAATAAAATAAAAAATAATAAAAAAAATTATATAAATAAATTTTTGTAAAATTTATGTAAATAATTTTTTTGAAATTCATTTGAAAAATAATACGTTTTTATTAAAGTAATTCATTAAGTTTTGAAAATAATTGAATTCAAATGGCCTCCACCCTCGTTGTCACATGTATGAAATCTTAGCAAAAAGTTATTCATTACTGCCCGGAGCGTTGCAGCGGGAACTGTCTCAATTACCGTTCGATTGGATTGCTTTAAATCATCTAAATTTGTCGGGTTTTTTTTTGTAAACTTCTTGTTTGAAATAATCCCACAAAAAAAAAAAATCAGGAACAGTGAGGTCAGGAGACGTGGGAGGTCAACGAAATGTGGAATTTGTTGAAATCAGTTTATTGGGAAATTTTTGTCTCAATTCTGTCATAACAGGCGTGGCTATATAACATGTTACCCCATTTTGTTGAAACCAAACAGTGTTGAATGAAATTCTCTTGCGGCGCAATTCTGAAAAGAAAAGCTATTTCAACATCTGGAAGTAACGGTCTCCATTGATCGTTCGAAAAAGTAAGGCCCGACAATGAACCTTGAAGAAACTGCACGCCACACTGTGATGCGAAGTGGATGTAATTGCATCTGATTGAGTATCTGTGGGTTAGAATTACTCCATATTCGAAAATTTTGTTTGTTAACATTGCCGTTCAAATCAAAATGTGCCTCGTCAGACATAAAAATGCAGTTTAAGACGTTTTCATCCTCTGGCATCATTTGAATGATCTTCTCACAAAATTCCAAGTGAATCGGGAAGTCTCTATGGTTCAGTTTGTTTGTTAATTGAATCTTATAGGGAAATAGGTTTAAGTCTTGGTGGAAAATGATCTGCAGTGACTCTCTGCTGACTCCCATTTAAGCAGATAAGCTCCTTGTCGAAACTCTAGGATTAGATTGTATGGCAGCAGCTATAGCAGCAATAGTTTCCTGCTTCCGAATGGAGGGATCTCGATGATAAGGCCGTCTTGCGATTGTGCCACGCTCGGCAAAATTCTTCCAGAGCCTCATTATACTCCATCTGCCAGGAGAAGTGCCGCCAAACGTGCGCCTATATTCTCTTTAGACGGAAACAACGATATATAATACAATAAAAGTGAAACAGGTTAATTACACAGCAAAACAAGTTATTACGTTATTTTTTTTTTTTGGTAGCAGCTTTCATCGACCACTCTGTATTTGTGGGTTTTCACAGTTTTGTTGGTTTCAACATTGGATTTTATATGAGAGTGCCTTATTTAAAAAGACTGCGGTTGATTGCATCGATTGGTGATTCTCACTACTTCTATATAATAGCTGAATGCTATGAAACCCGTACTGTAATTTTTGTCTGAGCACTTAGAATCTTTTATAAATACTGTAATTGTTTAAATTGGCGCCTTGAGTTTGATTAATTTTATTAAGTCCAGTGCCCAGAAGCTATTCTCCATATTTGCCACTGCTGGGCCATAAAGTAGGGTGCATTTGCAGGTACATATGCAATTGCTAAAAACAATTCGACAAATAAGACTAAAGTTAAGCTTAAAACAAAAAGAAATTAGTAAAATACGGCAAATTGCAATAATTTCATTTCAATACAAACAAAAGTTATTTAAACAACAACAAAATAAATGTTTTGAAATATTTGCGCTTAAACCGGCATGCAGTACACCAACAAATTCAGCTCATTTAACATGGTAATTTCTGAAATAAATAAAAAAAAAAATAAGGGAAAATTAATTTTTTTTAGAACAAACAACTTCTGTTGGCAATTTTGCTACTGTTTGGAAATTATTGTACAAAAGCTGAAGTCCAGGAATTGGCTCCTCTCAACCACAAACTCAACACTAGTTACCTGCCAGCAGTTAAAGACCAGCATCACTTAAAATCAGAATTGAATTGGCCTGATAGAACAACAAAAAGTAATTCCAATTATAGACACAACAAACCTAAAGTCATAGATGATCCTTTGCCAGTAAAAGTGGACTGCATTAAGCCTTTAGATATTGATATTAAAACTGATAAGCGTGAGGCCATTTTTAAAGGGGCAGTTTTAACGGGGCTGGCTTTCAATGTCTATAAAAAACCCCTGTTTACAGAAAATCCAACACATGAGTCACCTGCTAGTCACGTTATTGTTGACAAGGATATTCATCATAATGACAATAGTAAACGAAACGCTACAGCTAAATTTCTATTTAAACCTTCAGATCATAACATTAAGGCTGAAAGCTCGATAGAAAGTAGAACATATGTCCAAACGCCTGCTGAAGTTAGTGTTGTACCCATCAATGTTTTTGCCGGGCCTGCCACAAATTTCAAGTTGCTCAACTCTGCTGATGATATAGAATTAGGTGGCTCTGCGCCAGTGGTTATTTTTCAGGCCGGTGATGATATTGCTTTCCTGAAAGACACCTCCGTAATCGATGATTACGAACACACATTTACAGAAGAAGAAGAAAATAACAAATCGAAAAAATCCACTTCAAAGAAAGAAACTACTAAAACCCCAACAAAAACCACTACGAAACCTTTTTCGCAAAAGAATTTCCACAAAAACTACAATGATCATACGTCAACAGCTGCAGCCAGCAACAATTTCTATGCGAAAACATCTGTGGACTCTCACGCAAGTGCTGCCACTCACCATTTGGTGATTCATGATGAAACAAGTGAAACTACACATTCTGAGCATGGATACATTTATGATAAACCCAAAATACCTTTTACATCTTAAAACATCTTCTGTTTACAATATGTATGTACACTTTATGTTAATTAAAATATTTCATCAAAGTCATTAACTCAAAATATCATAAATAATAATTAGAAATGTTGTTTTCATTAAATGTTAATTAGATAAAAATAACTGGATATACATACATACACATGCAAAGAGAAATTCCTGAAATTGTAGTGTAGCTGTTAAAAATACCAATTGTGTGAAATACCTGCAAGGGCATTGACTTCAAAATGTGTGCGTTGAGAAGTGAGAATTCTATTTCAAATTAATTCGAAACTCGTGATTCAGTTCAATTATTTTTTTCTTTTTATTTAATTTAAATAAAACCGTTTAGAAATAAAAATTTTATTAGTCAACAATTGTTATCAAAAATTCTTGTTGTCATATGTACTCGTATATATCAGATATACGAGGGCTGATCACATTTCGTGAGTTACGTATGTTAGATTTTAGTCGTGTTTTGGTGTGCTCTTCAATTTTTTACTATTCGAAAAAATGGATCGAAGACACTGTTGTAAGTTTGGACATTTGAATGTTGACTGTGTCGCCAAACGCCACTACTATGAGCAGAACACAAGTTCAATTGTGTTATAGCCGGTTTAAGGAAAGCCGAGAAGATGTCACTGATGATGCTCATCCTGGATGCCCGAACATGTCGACAACCGATGAAAACATTAAAGAGATGAAGATTTTGGATAATCGTCGAATCACTATCAGTGAGGTTATTGATAATTCTGGCATATCGTTCGGCTCATGCCAAGCTAGTTTGTTTATTTATTTATTCATGTCTATGGATGTAATATCCTTACAGACAGATATTGCTACCAATTAATTATTACATTCAAAAAAGTACATTGCAAACACTATATATATTAGCGCATTTACACCAACTCAAAATCTAGTAGATTTGAATTGAAATCTACAACGAAATCTATATCGTTTACACCACCGTTTTTTGACATCTAGCAAGATTTCATTTGCTCAAAAATAATTTATGCATGCGGGTTTGACAACACAATATTATCAGAGACTGAATACACCAGCATTAAAGTGTATATTTTTTGTGCCCAGAGACTGCATACACCACATTATAGTGCAATTTTTGTTGCAGCGTAGTATTTTTAAGTACTTTTTGCAAGAAATCACAGTTGCATCGCTTAGTACTGAGTAGATTTCAGGAGATTTCGTCAAAATCTACTCATACAGTAGATTTCATTTTGTATGGGAAATCTTCTCAAAATCTACTAGATTTGGCTTGAAATCTCGAATGAGCAGATTTCGCTTTGGTGTAAATAGGCTATAAGAGTCTTTAGAAAGTATTTAGAAAGACAATAATTTTACATTTTACAGTATTTTTATCTAAAGAAAAGTCTATAAATTTATAATATTTGTTAAAATGACTGCAAATCCTCCTAAATGGATCAGCATTTGCATAATTAGATCTAAAGTGTTTAATATTTAACAATTCGTAGTGTCTAGGTGGACGATTAGGAACCGTCAATGCAATATTATTGAGTAGGAACACTGAACAAATGTCACCGTTAATCAAATTTAAAATAAATGATATATTCAACATAGTCCTACGACTTTTAAGAGTTGGCAGCGTAATAAGAGATCAATCGGGTTCCAATGAAGAGTGCGAAGACAGAAAAGCAAAAATTGCTTCTGTATTGATTCGATGGAGTCAACCATGTGTCTTATAAGATGGATCCAAAACTACAGATGCATATTCCAAGACGGGTCTGACCAGGTGAGTGTACAACTGCTTCATAACATAAGGGTCTTTAAACTACTTAGCTCAACGTTTTATGAAACCAAGAATACTACGTGCTTTGCCATCAGTTAACGAAATATGGCTAAAAGAGTTAAGCTTAGGTTCCAGGAGAACTCCAAGATCCGAGATTGAAAACACTCTTTTCAATTGCTGATTTCCCAGAGAATAATTCACATTAACATAAGAAAGTAATACAGATGTTTTACGCATGAAACGTGCGGCAGCGAAGATTTCTCCAAAATTGCTAAATTTTCAGCAACAACAACGACGCATAGACATTGCTCAGGAGCTGTTGAACATCGTCAACGACGATCCAAATTTCCTCAAAAAGGTAATCACTGGTGACGAATCATGGGCTATGACATTGCAACCAAAGCCCAATCATTCTAATGGCAGCGTCCAGAAGAGCCAACACCGAAAAAAAACACGTCAAATGTGAAGGTTTTGCTCACTGTTTTCTTCGACTGCAATGACGGGGTTAATAAGAAATACTACCTTGGTCAATAAGGAATATTGCCTTGAAGTCAATAACGCACAGAACTGTAGAAAAACCAATTATGGATTTTGCACCATGATAACGCACCGGCTCACACATCGATGCTTATGTGAGAGTTTTTGTCCAAAAGCAAAACCGTTATCATGTCTCAGCCACCGTATTCACCGGACTTGGTTGCCGCTGACTTTTCCTCTTCCCAAAACTGAAGACACCGAAAGAAAGGAAAGCGTTTTTCTACATGATTGATATTTTTAGGCTACAACGAGCACATACAGGTTCAACTCAGATATTTCTTCTCTACAAAGGACTAAATTTCCTGCCAATTAATATTAAAAATGAAGAAAATTATTATTGAATACTAATCAGAGCTAAAATTTTTGTATAATTTAAGATTTTTCATTGATAGTATTCACTCAATACTATTTACTAAACACAAAACCAGAAACTGGACCAAAATTAGGTTAGCTTGTGTTGTCTGACGTATCATTGGTATCAGTTCGAAGGGATAGCATGTAAGCTTCCAGTCCACCAGCATCACATTCCCATAATTCTACCAATTACATAGATGCAAAGCCCTAGACACCGACAGAGGAACTGTTCAACACCCTTCGTTCTTCTCATTTCTACAACTCTCATAGACGTCATTAAATGAAAGACTTAAGCTCCCCACACGCGTCTCTATGTGACAATGCCCCGTCAGAATGGTCTCAGTGGGACGGAATGGTCTCATCGGGTCAAATACCTGAGGCATGGCAGCCATGATATGTGACAGATAGCCTCACTAGACCATTTGTTCAATACAGTTCCTAAAAGTTAACTTAGGACCATTACAGAAGAAAGTTTGTATTGCACGAAACAAATTAATTCTCATTAAGTTAATGTGGTCCTTAAAAGTTTACACCTTTTGAGCGGCACTCCTACCATTCCATTTATGTTTCGTTGTTGTAAATAGATCGCCGCCTCTTCAAATTCATACTGTTCAAAGTACTTTGACCAATTTAATATATCCGTTATCTATGCACGTAGTAATGTTTGCAGAATTTTCAAAAATTTATGATAAAAATAAACTGTAACAGTGGCAGCACTGGCTCCGAAATTAATTAAATCTTTCCGTTTCTTTTGGTTATGGGCGAATCTCAGCTAAACAATTTTGGTTTATGAAATTGCTAAAGCTAGAATTCACGAGCTTACAAAATTAAGCTTGACCTCTAAAATACATTAAAAAAGTTAATGATTAAAGCTCTATTGAAATAAATAAAGCTTTAATTAAAGATGAAAACAAAAATAAACAATAAAGAAAAAAAAGCATGTAAAAGAAATTCAATTAAAAATGCAAATGGTAGACAATATGGAGTCATTTAACACAAAAAAAAATATATTTTCGCTAATTTTGATTAAAGCTTAAAAATGAGCACGCGCCAATACTTTCAACTGAATATTAAATAATTTTTTTTCTTACTTCTTTGCGGCTACTTAAAGCGCTATGAATATTATTTACCTTTCAAACGAGAATATATATTAACTAATAATATATGCAGATTAACAGCCAGTTTACCAATATCGAAAGAAAATGAATGCGAAAGAAAGCTAGTCACTCACATTCGAATCAATTTGGGTTTGTCAATCGTTCGCATAGAGAAAAGTTAGACGAACCCGAAACAATTTTCTTTCGCTTGGATTGCGAACGCAAGCATGCTGTCGAGATTGGTAAACTGGCCGTAAGTCGGAAATGTGTTTCTTGTGTTGATTTTCACATCAGACTTCAGATTTTATAAAATTCGTAAGTACTCTTAGTGCAAGTATGATTACTAAAACAGAATGTACATATTTGCCGAATCCCGTTTAACCGCCAAAGACCAGTTATTGCATCATAGAATTAAGCTAATCCATAAAACAGTATAGCGGAAAGTCGCTTAAGCAAATCTTGGGGTATCACAGAAACTCGCGGTAAAACAAAGCATCATCTGCAAAGGCTATTTTTCGAATCTGTTTCTCAAAATTATTATGTATTTCGTAATATGTTGTCCATACATACACTTTTTAATTAATTCAATTATCAGTTAATTAAATTTTTTTTAAATGTCCATACAAACTTAATATTGCTAATGCAATTAACGTTTTACAACAGCTGGCAGAAAAGTTGTTTACATTTTGATTGTGAATATTTCTTCTTGTAGTCTCGCCCAAGGCGAATTCATTACCAGGTGAACTTAACAGCACAGGTGATTATATTTTGCTTCTCGCGTTTTTTCCAATAAGACTGTCAAATTTTGTTTCTTTTGTTTACAAACTTTTTCGCGCCATTTTAATCTGAAGGTTTTTTTGCATGATTTAGTGCAATTTCAAGAAATTTGTGTGAATTTAAAAGGGAAAAACTAATATAATCTGTGATTTTAATTACAAACAATTATGAAAGCTTATATTTAACGTTTATATAAAATATTTTCTCTGCTAAGCAATCTTAGGCGAATTTAGATTATGACATTCACGATGTGTTTTACAATAACAAAATACATTGTACTGAATTCGCCTTTCCTTTGGTTTGCATTTGAGTTGCCAAATTTAAACAAAGTCTGTCCATTAGGTATTATTGCCACAGGGTTGTTTATTTAATTTTACTAAATACTACAACAAATAACTGTTAATTGGCAATTAAGTTAATTAAAATTTTGTATGGGCAACTAAATTCAATTAAGGCGTTAATTGCAAAATTTTAGTTGAAAGTGTTTTGCAGCCTATTACATTAAGCCTTGACATAAAAATGTTTGCATGCAAGTTCTGTGTGTGTATTAGAGGGCTGCGCAGGCACAAGAAAGATGTCTTAGAAGACTTCGTAATATTTTTAAGTAGTATCCATTATGTTCTACTTCAGTTTTGTTTATAAAATGAGTTGTTGTTGTTACTTTTTGTCTTTGTATTATAGGCTTATTACACTGATCACCATCTAGCATCTACCATCATCTTCCAAAAATATTAACATCTTCTCATATGAAATACATTGTTCTAAAAATCAAAATTTCTCAATATCTTTATTAAATGTTCATATCTCAGTTTGTTCCATTCCACATCTTTCGATTATTTCAGTGTCATCTTGTAGTGATGGCAATAATGCCGACATTTGTTTTGAAAGAAATAATAAAAAAAAATTATTAATTTATTAAGTGTCAATTGTTTGCATGTGTGTGTTTACTTCCTTAAATTTTTTCTGGAAACCGGGTTTAACATTTTCAACATCTTCCACCCATTCCATAAAGATGTTGATCAGTGGAAAAAGCCTATTAGTGCACAAGTGTATATAAGGCATGCTCATGTATAAATGTGTTAGTATCAATGTTTTAGTGAACTCACTATGTTTTGCTATGAGTCATCGTTTATTTGCTTCAGTCTGATGTTTTGTTTTGGTTTTTGCTATGAAACAGAATTCAAGCACTGGCAAGCTCTATCGCATATGTGTTTAAAAACTATGAAGTGTTTGTTCTGTTTTCAAATGTTCTACTGCTTGTTTGTTTTGTTTTAAAGATTATTATAAAATAGTGCTTGGAACTACTGCTTGGAAATACTACTGGAAGATATGTTCTTTAAAACATAAACAAAAAAGTCATAAAGCGCTCAGTTTTCTTGTAAGTTGTACAAGAGACAAGTGACAGTAATGAATTATATACTACTACACAGCAGGCTATTGGATACAAATGTTGCTAGCAACAATTGTCGTCATGTAGTCCGCTACTTAATTATTAATAGAAAGACAATGACATATATACATAACTGATGTCAAGTTTTGTAAACTAAAGTTTTTTTTAGGTTATATTTATTTATTGAATCTTCACAATGTGAACTAACAATAAGTATTTAAATCTTAATACTAAATACAAAAGTAACTAAGTCAAGCCAATGCACTATAGGTCAAATGAATGGTTTTTGAGGCAAGAAATCTAGTTTTAAACAGTACTATTTCAAAAAAGTTATAATGCCATTTTGTATTAAACATTTTTAAATACCCAAAAATACAAAAATGAGAGTCAGGCGGCAACCATGTCTTAAAGCCAAGCTGTCAGAGTTGCATTTTTTTTTGTTTTTTTTTTTTTTTTGTTCTCTGCCATTCAGCTTTATAGTGCCTAACATTTGCATTGTCTAACAAAATATTATAATTGTATACAATTTTTGTAAAATGGGAAATATTAATTCAGGTATGTAAAAAAATTTTTATTAATAAGTTTCATAAAAATGTTGTTGCTGTAAGTTTTTTTGTGTAGTGTTGGTTATTGACCGCGTTTTTCTCTTGTGGTAGTACTTTTTTTATTGGGACGTATTTGTTGAGCAATATATATGCGGAGAAGAGAGATCATGTGATTGTAATTTCAACTGCAGCCCAACTGCTGCACAACTACTGCAGTTGGGCTGCAGTATGTATTATATACATATATTTTCCTTTTAAGATTGCGTAATAATATAAAATACTGATATAGTTAGCTTTTGGTTAAACCAAAAGGTAACTTTATCTCCATCTCGCTACAAATACCTAGCGGAAACGATATTTTGTATTGTTTGATAGGTGCAAAGAAATGGTAGAAACATGTATAAATAAAAAAGCTTGTTTTTTTTGTGTTTTGATTATCAGAGCATTTTCCTTTTTAAATTCTTAATAATTTATTTAGATTGTTGGCATCAAGGTGGATTAACGTATACACGGTGGCAGCACTAGAGCAAAATTACAGCAATACAACAAAAACAGGCATGTGGTAAACTATGTTTGTCAAAAATATTTATAACTATTTATTCATTTTTATTCATTTATTCAACAAAAAATACCAACACAAAAAAGCCTTCATGGCCAATAAAAATGTATTGTACAATAAAAATTTATAAACTATGCAATATCACCTAATTTTATATCTATATATTAAATATTTTTATTATTTAATTTTATTTTACTCTGGCTCCCCAGCCGTATGAGTATTAAAAAGAGCATCATAAAAAATATAGACATCCTTACTAGGACGAATAAGGATTTCTATAGCAACGGGATAAATAGGTAGATTATAATAAGCAACAAAAAAAGAATGATTAAATTACAATAAAAATTAATATTACAATTAAACATTGCAATTGCCTTGCGATTACGGATTTTCGTTTAGATACTGTAGAAGTTTATTCCTATAAGTATGGTAAGAAAAAGAAAAAAGTTTAAGCTCATTTGGAAATAGGCTCCAGGCAGCATGAATTCTTTTTACAAACGAACGATCAGATATAGTGAGCCGTCCCAAAGGAACGCGAATTTGTACATTACGTATAGAATTTGAAAACGAAAAATGGTGTACTAGCGATTGTGGTTTGCCGTATTTCATTATCTTATAAAAATGAAGTACATATTATTCTCAGGTTTATGTAACTCTTAAAGTTGCATTTAATAAATGCACCAAGCAGTTCAGAGGAGCGATCATGTTCATAAATTCTTATGTTAAAAATATAACGAACTATTTTTTTAACGCTTGCTTCAATAATATTTAAATTGTACGACCAAGTGGCAGAAAACACTTCAAGCCAGTAATTAATTCTGGACATGATAAGAGATACTGCTAATCTTTTTCTAACATGCATCGGCGTATATGCTTTCAGTGCATATAATCTTCTCAAAATAATACATACTTTATTGGCAACAGAATTTATGTGAGTTCTGAAATTTAGTTGACAATCCAATACAACACCAAGGCAGTTTATAGAATCAACATAATTTATTGACAGTCCCCTTATGACGATATTAAGCTGAGGTGGAACATTACGACTTGTGGCATAGAAATTCATAGCTTTAGTTTTTGCTGGATTTAACTCTAGAGCATTAGTATCCATCCAGTCAGATATACAATCAAGATGGTTATTAATATTTGTTATAAAGTTATTCAAATTTCCAACTTCATTTGAATAAAGTAGGAAAACGTCATCAGCAAAAACAAACTGACAAAAATTACAATCCAACATAGAAATACAATCATTTAGGTACATAAGGAAAAGAATAGGGCCTAACACTGAGCCTTGAGGGACACCGGAAGTAACATTACCAATGCTAGAATCTGACCCGTTAAAAGATACGTACTGAGTTCTATTAGAAAGGTAAGAGTAGACTAGTTTGCAAGCTGACCTGGAAAAATTAAAATAATTTTTTAGTTTAAATATCAGTAGGTTATGATTAACTCTATCGAACGCTTTGGTAAGATCAAGCGAAACCAAAATACATATATTACGTTCATCTAATTTTTTCCTCACCAGCTCCGTAAGGGAAAGAAGCAGAGAAGTAGTATTGAGATTACGTTGAAAGGCATATTGACTATGGTGAATCAACATTAATTGTTCACAATGGGTTAACATTTGTTTTTTCATTATATTTTCAAGAATTTTAGACATGACAGGTAAGATGCTAATAGGTCTTAAGTTCCCAATATCAGAGCGTCCATTTTTTGGAATGGGAACAACCCGCCCAATCTTCCAACCGCTAGGAAATTTAGAGCTGATTAAGACAGTATTGATAAGATGAAGAAGTGAAGAAGATATAAAAGGCCAAATCAATTTTATAAACTTGATGGGGATTTTGTCATATCCAGTAACATTAGATTTAATCGAACATACAGTTAAAAATAAATCGCACTCCGTGACAGGAATAAATGAGAACGATCCGTCATTATCAAGAAAATTGGCAAAGTCAACATCTCCTAACAAATTTGGCCTAAGATTGCTCAAAAAACTATTTTCACAATTATAAACTAGAATGTACCTTTTCATAATTATAAATTATTTTTATTTGAATTATTTTTATGTTCGCAAAATAATTTGTATGTTTAATTCAGAATAAAACACTACATGCTCTTTCAAAAATGTAAACAATACATTTGACGTAAATAGCTTATTATCTTGCCAGTAGCAAAAAACTGTCATATGCCGTAGTGCTGCCACCGTGTATACGTTAATGCACCTTAGTTGGTATATAAAGTTGAATGTTTGAGAATATCAAAAAATTCCAAAGTCTACTAATGATCAGGTTAGCTCCTATGAAATGTCTACATATAGACAGCTGGGTAACATAGAAAGCAAACTGTTTGTAATTTTTTGATTGGTATCAATGTTAGAAGCTAATATAGCGAATAAAACTCTATTGTTTTATAAATAAATAAATAAATATTTAATAAGAAACCTTTTTTATGGTGCAGACATTCACTTCAATTCAAAATCAGTTTTTTGTTTAAATTATAATTATTAAAACAAAAACTCTTAACCCGTTCTTTAAAGCAATTGCAATGACAGCTTAATAAATCAGTTTAGAAAGTACTATTTTGCTGTCATCAGTTCTTTTTTTTATATTTAAACTTAAGCTTTAATTTATTTACATATCAATTAAACTAGAAAAATTATATAATTCCTTCGACATCAATATTGTGCTTATACAAAATGAGCAGCAAACTTAACATTTGCCAAAAACAAAGAAGAAAAAAACGAGTTTGTTAATACAATACTTTTAATCATAATTTAAACGTTAAAGTTTCTTAATAATTTGCCAAAGCAACATTTTAACTACTTTCAGTTGCTTAAATAAATATTTAATATTATTTTTTTTGTGCTAAAAAAAAAGTCCGTTTAAAAACCTTTTAAACAAGAAATAAAAAAATTGCTACAATTTTTTTCCAAAGTTTTATATGCAACTTAATTAATAATATTGAAACTTCCTAGATTAAAAAATTTTAAAGCTTTTTAATGACCTATTAAATTAAGTAGTAAAACATTTACGTTGCTCTAGAGACATTTTGGCAAATACGCACCGACTTTGGTGGCTTCTACATTTTCAAGGAGACGGTTCAATTTAAGGGGAAAAGAATTAGTACCATTGCGCAATATAGCTGTAGCATGATATGTAGTAGGTAAAATAGTTTCAATACCGGGATAACCTGCTGGTAGGCTTTTCTGTAGTAGTCGTTGATTAAGTGCGGCGGTCTTGTCTTCATGGCCGTCCAGTGTTCATTGGCCGAACACTCTTCTGGCGTAAACTCAGCTGTCCGCAAGGATCCAAAAATATAATTTATACTGCATATCCCTTAAAAAAGTTGACTTTGTTTGTTTTCCTTGCACGTAGAAGAAAAATATGATTGATATGACAATATTTTAAGGGTAAAATACTATTGTTGAATAATATGGTCAACGAACTAAAAAAACACAATTCAATGTGAAATTTACACAATTTACAAAATACCAGTAAAAAATTATAAATAGCTTGTTTTCTATTTTTCCCAGCTATCTATATGTCGACATATAGAAAACAAGCTATTTATAATTTTTTACTGGTATAAATGTTAGAGGCTTAAATAGCGAATAAAAAACTTAATTGTTTCAATTTACAAAATTTTATTATTTTACCATGTACGAGGACGGATTGATATTGAATCTACCTAAAAAGGAAAAAACATATTTTTTCAAAAACGATTAATTTCTTAACATAGTCTCATTTTAGCTCAATACACCTAGTAACAAGACAATATTCCATTTTTATACCATCTGAATAATACGATTTTGAGAACCGTTGAAAATATGCGTTAGTTTTGGTAATCACTTCTTCGTTTGAGATGAAACTTCTTCCTGCCAGACATTTCTTTTCTAGGAGCTAAATCTGGACTATAAGGTGGCTGATCAACCAATTCGAAATATATTTCACGTAATTTTAGCATCTTATCTAATGTTGTTGTCTTGAAGAAAGAACTTCATTAAATGCATCGTTTTTTCTGGATTAAATATATCAATTGCTCCAATAATGTACGATAATATTTTCCTGTGATTGTGGTTAATTTTTCAAGATAATCAATGAGCAATATTCCGAGCGCATACAGTTGTTATAACCTTGCCAGCCGATTTCACTGTCTTCACCTTTTTTAGTAGCACTTCCACCAGCTTCCACCCATTGTTTGGATTGATGTTTGGTTTCAGGCGTGTAGTGGTAGATCCGCGTTTCATCAACAGTTATTAATCGACGCCAAAGATCATCAGGATTACGTTTTATCATGTCTAAACGCCGCTGTGAAGTGGTCTGTCGAACTCGTTTTTGTTTGATAATGGGTAAACGCAGCACCCATCTTGCCGCTAGCTGCTTCATATGCAAATGAACAAATGTTCATGCAAAATGTCGAACACACATTCATATCGCTCTTTTATTGCAACATAGTCATATCTCAAAAAATAAGCTTGTCGAGTTAACAATGCAGAACTGTTAACAGTACTAACTTTTATATTGTGCCAAAATTTTATTTAAATTACCTTTAAACTGTTAGGAGATATTTTCCAAAAATTTTTTCTATTTATTCTATGGAAACTAAAAATATGAAATGTGTTTTTCTCGAAACGAACCTTTTTGCCTTATGACTATGTTGCAATAAAGGAGCGATATGATATGCTTACCATTTCAACAATCTCACGAAACTTGACTCAGCGACAGCGTTGTCAACTCGGTGCATTTCGTACCGTTTTTGGTGCTTTTTAAAATTATTTGTGCGAAATATTCTTTAGTCGATGCGGGGTGCGCTTTTTTTTGATTTTCGGTGCGTTTTTAAAATTTCGGTCGCACAAATTCAAATTCAACTCAACTATCAACTTTTTGTTTTAATGTTTTATATGCACAAAGTAAGCCAATCTTGCTGTTGTATATTATACACACTCTCGAAAGAAAAAGAAACATTTCGTTTTATAAAATTTGCTGCTTTTAGATAGTGTTTTGCTATTAAACGGTCAAGTCAAGTTCGTCAAATATTACAATAAATGCAGTCTTATTTATGATAGCCCGTGAATTCACTACGGTTTCGGCAATTGAAAAAATACCAAATTATTAAATAAATTATAAAGTTTTTCCAACACGTTTGCTTTAAATATTGATTAAGGTAAACTTCATCTTTTATTAGTTAT
Organism: Thecocarcelia acutangulata; assembly: GCA_914767995.1. Taxonomy (NCBI): domain Eukaryota; kingdom Metazoa; phylum Arthropoda; class Insecta; order Diptera; family Tachinidae; genus Thecocarcelia; species Thecocarcelia acutangulata. The sequence continues at coordinate 27,556,681 of OU612096.1, forward strand.
AATTCTGGCAAATATTCGTATATTTCAATAAATTCTTTTAAAGACACCGCTTACATCGTGTTTGATGGAATTGCTATTAATAGACTTTAAAGACTTGTAGTACGATTCTGTAACTTTTAATGATCCGATAATCCAATATTCTTTCGACAGTAATGGTTGTATGACCCTGAAATATAATTTTGACGACGGTAAGCAGGTATGTTGGGTCCCTGGTAATAGGCTGTAAAAGTCACAGCTGATTTCGATTGTCAGCAAATATAATTATATGATATTGGTTTATAATAAATTTTTTAAAATATCTTTATAATTGTTATAAAGGTAACATTATCTTAATAAAACTGGCGGAGTCGTACTAGATCCGTTCCCGAACGGAATTAAGCTCTGTGACATGGCTGATAAAATAGGTTTTGAAAAATGAGAGGAAAAAATTTTAAATTCGGTGTGTTTTTGTTGAAATAACGCGCTTTTTTCTCCATTTTGGTGCGTTTTGAAATTTCAAAGTTGACAACGCTGCTCAGCGATCATTCATAATGATATTGAGAATTTTGTTGATATTTTCTTCAGCAACCACCTCTTTGATGCCATTGTTGCAGTGCTTATTCGGCGACGTTTAAATTCAGATATCCAATATTTTATCATGCAATCTGACGAAACTGACTGACCGTAATGTTTATCGAGCTTTTGTTTTGTAGCGTTTGCTGTTTTCCCTTTCAAATAATAGTGTTTAATCACTGCACGAAATTCACTTTTTTCCATTTCAGGGACCGGAACAAAATTGTGATTTCATAAGAAATTTGTAATGTTAATATATTGATGACAATTTAATATGTGAATTGGAAAATGTTACGTACCTTGGGAAAATCTTGGTAGTTACCCTTTATGGGATGAGCATATTAGTAAACTCAAAGCCAAAATTTTAATCGGGAATTGGTATACTTTATAAATTTAGGACTAAACTAAACGTAAGGACCAAACTCTTGATTTACTAATCGATTATGCATTCACACCTTACTTATCTTCCGGTAGTTTATGGACATAAAATGAGTGCCAGCTTAAAAAGTTTACAGGCAGCAGAGAATAAGGTAAGTTTATTTTACCCATAAAGTTTTCTATGATAGGTTTATATCGCAGCTAAGCGAAAAAGAAACTTCCTATTAGAGGACTTCACAAACAACAAGTGCTATTGTACGTTTTCAAGTGCTTAAAAAGTGTGTGCTTGGGATCACACACTGTTATGATTCACCAGAACTCCTCAATTACACAGAGGGCTACTATTTAGTCTGGGGCCTTGCATTTCGCTGGATATCGCATTGAGCTCACATATAATGAATAACTTTCATGGGACCAGTGGAATATAATGGACTACCAGAGGATTTAAAGAATTCTTCAGTATTATCAACCTTCAAAAGTACTCGTAGACTAAAAACACATCGGTTAGAAAATATAGAAATACTTCTTGCATCACCGCACTAAATATTAAGTAAAATTTATACTTTAATTTAATTTATTATTAAAAAATATAAAAGCTTAGATTTACGTGCTGTTCATAGAACACAGACGAGCAACTCGCCTAAAAAATTTGTATGAAAGTTACTCAATTTTTTGAATGATTTTCATATAAAATTTTTTAGACGAGTGCTCGTCTGTGTTGTATGAACAGCACATTAATATTTTTGAGTTCAAATTTGTTACATAAAATTGTTGCCATTTAGCCTCTATAAAGTAGGCTTTATAGGCGCTGAGGCAGAACTATAAACATTATAAATATTGTTTTTGGAAATATATAAATACAAACAAAAAGCCACAAAGAATTCAATTTTCTTACAAATACCAGGTTTGTTTTCAATTTTCTCTCCCCTGTAAAGTATGGTTTCCTGTTTTGGCCTTCATGTCTTTACCCTGTGTAGAGTATCTGTGATCTAAGTTATAAATCAGGTGATCTAAGTTATAAATATGTAATTTTTTAGGTATATTCTCGCTAGCACTTTAATTAATTAGATATTTATTGATCTTGTAGTGTAAGAACTTTTTTCTTATGTTGTGGAAATTGTTGAAACCGCTTAAGAGGCTATTTTTTGTAGATCGGTATTTGGTATTTATTACTTTTATCTAAATATTTGTTTTGATAGAACAATTATTTTATAAACATCAGAGTTTTTGGAATTTTTGTAATTAAAGGTTTCTTTGTTGTAATTTTAATTACATCATCTCTTTTTACAGAAATATAAATTATTAATTATGAATTAAACAACACTTCAACAGGCCCTTTTACATCTCACCATAGTCCATTAAAAAAAAAAACTGATAAAAACTACTAACAAAAGCATTAATTTAACATAAAGACAACATTTGAATAATATTAAGGTATTTTTGTTAAACAAATTTTATGTACTCGTATAAAAATTTGTAAACATCATAAAAAGATTTTTTTTATTTTTCGTCTACATAAACAGCACGAGGAGTGTTAGAACAACTCAATCACTTGATGGACTCCATTAGTTTTCCGTTAAAATAGTTGTGATCGCCAGCACAATCCAACACTTTATTAAATTCAATAAGCCATAATTTAAACCAGTGTCGACCGAAATCTCAATTTCATATGATCGCGAGTAGCGTACACATACATATGTACACAGAAAAAACTTCAAGTGCAGTATAAAAATCTTTGCGATCAAGGCGAATTTATTTTACTAGTTGACCCAGTGTTTAGACATGCAAGTAATTGTTCGAAAAACTCAATACACTCACATTTTTTTACTACCACATTCACATTTTTCGCACTTGCAGGTCTACTCGCAGCTAAATTTGCATGCGAGTGATTTTTTGGAACAGTGTTACCGTGTAAATAATTTTAAACAAATCAACTGCATCATTATAAAATTAAAACTTAAGTTTTAGCTAGTTTTTTTTTTTGCTAAATTGAATGTTAATTTATTAAAACTAATACTACAGATGGAAATGTTTAAATTATAATCAATAATATAATGATAATACAAATTAATGCCAACTAAATATATTCTCAAGTGAAGAACATGGCAACTCAGTTTCAGACAGACAAAGAAACAAAATATATGAAAGAAACAAATTGTTTGAAGTTCACGTGCTGACGATAAATTTAAAATGAATTATCACTCGCATGTGTAGACAGAAATGAAAATTGCAAGAGATTCGAGTTTTTCGAAGAAATTTTCGTTGATAATAAATACATATTCAGCACTCGTATGAGATTACTCGTATGTCTAAATGGAGGGTGAAACTAAGATTACAAGAAGTACAAGAATGCAAACACAACGTGGTGTTTTATTGTTGCTTCAGCGGTTCATTGAAAGTTTTTTTTTAACTTTTCATTAATCTAAGTTGCTTCCTAAGTTACATCTCTGGGGACGGAGAATTATTAAAATGCATATGTATGTATGTATGTATGTTAATAACTAAAAAAAAAATACAGCTTGTTCAGAGACAGTAAACACTGTACAAACAATGCGGGCAATTAACAAAATGCATTTGTGATTCAATATAAAATGAATATAGATAGAGAATAATTAAATGGCTCGGTGGCTGATTAGTTAAAGCACCCGTACATGATGCGTCATTACCCGAGTTCAAATCCCCAAATGGATACTAATAAGTAGTGTAGCGACTACGAAACAGCTAGTTGTCCCTCAGCTATAAAGGTGTGATTATTATTAATTATTGATCACACCAAATTTATATTGTAAAAAATCCTATGAAAACTTAAGAAAGGAAATACTTGAACTAAAACCCGATGTAAAAATGTACAAAAACAAAAAAAAAAGGGAAAAAGCTAAAAATCTATTTTAAAAACTATAAAGTTCAACAAAACATCTATAAAATAATATTTACAGGTTGCTTCCTTTAAAAAACGCTAAAAAAATCTTATAGTGGCACCACTGAAATACAACCAGCAGCTGTTTATATTTTTCAAGTTTATAGGCTTTTTACACTGATCAACATCTTCATGAAACGCATGAAAGATGTTGAAAATGTGAAACACTGTTTACATCTACTATCAATCAAAAATATTATTTTTTCAATTTTCAAACAATTTAAAGAAAGAAATTAATTTTAAAAACAAAAAGAGGATTATAAAATTTATGTACATATTGCTATAAATAAAATATAGGCGCTATAAACAAAATTTAACAAAAACACAGAAAAAATTATTACAGAAAAAAAATTAAGAAAGAAAACACACATGTAAACAATTGACACATGATAAATAATGATTTGTTTTTTAATTTTTTCCAAATAAATGACGTTTTTTAGTGATGCCACAAGAATAATCGACATTATTGCCACTTTTCTAGTGATGACACTGAAATAATCAAAAGATGTTGAATGGAATAAAATGAGATAGGAAAATTTTATAAAGATATTGAAAAATGTTGACTTTTAGTATAATGTATTTCTTATGAGAAGATGTTATCATCTTAAAAAACTGATGGTAGATGTAAGATGTTGCTCGGTGGAAAAATCCTATTACATTTCAATTATGGATTTGTCTAATTGTGCAGCCGGACTACAAATGTTTCAAAAGCAAATTAAAAAAAGGGATAACATCAGATGTTTATGATACCGCTTCAAAAATAATTAAGTAGCTGGCTACAAAGCTATATTTGCAGCCAGCGGCATTTGTAGACGTGCGTTCTAGCAGCTGTTGTGGCAAATTTGTTTAATGTCTTAAGGCCTCATTAGTTTTTACTTTCTGTTGCCGTTCTATGACATTCATTTCTGTAGCAAATATTTTACAATTAGTGTTTCCGTGAAAATGTTCAGCTGTTTTTTTTACAGTAGAGCATAAATATATGACAAACATTGGAATGAAGAATAAAATATGTACATATGTCTTGTGTGGAAAAACAAAAAAGAAAACAATTAATAATTTAGAAATGATGATCAAACAGCCCACTTCTTTCTCACAGTTTAAAAGTTTTTTTAAAAACGGACTACAAATGTTTCAAAAGCAAATTAAAAAAAGGGATAACATCAGATGTTTATGATACCGCTTCAAAAATAATTATGTAGCTGGCTACAAAGCTATATTTGCAGCCAGCGGCATTTGTAGACGTGCGTTCTAGCAGCTGTTGTGGCAAATTTGTTTAATGTCTTAAGGCCTCATTAGTTTTTACTTTCTGTTGCCGTTCTATGACATTCATTTCTGTAGCAAATATTTTACAATTGGTGTTTCCGTGAAAATGTTCAGCTGTTTTTTTTACAGTAGAGCATAAATATATGACAAACATTGGAATGAAGAATAAAATATGTACATATGTCTTGTGTGGAAAAACAAAAAAGAAAACAATTAATAATTTAGAAATGATGATCAAACAGCCCACTTCTTTCTCACAATCTGCAGAGTTTATGACACTTCTTATACAAAATATAATCTTTTCCTCGCTAAAATAATATTCTTTTGATGATCCATAGTTGCTTCATTAATAGAAATGTATTAACTTTTAAAAATTTTTAATTGAAATAAATTTTTTTTAGCTTTGGACAACAAAAAAAAATGTACATTTGAATAAACAAAAAATGAATGTTTCCATACCTGAAAAAAGTAACACATGCATATATCTGTAAAGTAACACATACATATATCTGACCGTCACTCACCTAGCGTCTCCACATAGCAATATTTATTGCGGCAATTTGATTGCGTCCATAAAATTTGCGGTGTGTAGACCGCAAATTGCTATAGGTAGCAATCTATTGCGTAATAGAGCTGTGTCGTTCATGAACGAACGGGTTAAATTGAACGGATCACCTCATTGAACGTAGTGAGCCGGTCATTAAACTGACCACTTTTCGTTCAATTTGGGTAGCTTTCGTCCAAATATCTTTGGTTCTTTTTGTGTCATGTTTGTTTTTGTTGTGTTGTTTAATTAAAGTGGGGGTGGTTTTTTCTTTGTATTATTTTAAATTATCTGAAATAAAACAAAAATCGATTATGAAACTAATCAAAATTTATCACACCAAAATAGTTTTTATTTAAAATTATTTCTTCTTTTTAAAACAATAATCTTTTTTAACACTTCATCATTTTTTATCTTACTATTTTGTTTTGATCATTTTCCAGTGCTGTGTTGATAATTGACCGCAAAATTTTATTGTTGGCAGCGTGCCATTGGTTCAAAGTGACCGATTGAACGAAATGAATGAACGAATCAGTCTTTTGTAACTGAACGAAAGTGACCGGTCACTAAAATGAACGACCCGGCGCAGCTCTATTGCGCAATGATTGCTTTACTGATTGCTTGAGCAAATTATTGCCAAGCAATGAGCTGTCAGTTGTTGTAATTTAGTATGCAAACACAGTGCTGTACATACAACAAACACAGTGTTGTTCATACAACTTCTCATGTTGAATTTTGTTAGTATTTGTGATGAAGCAGTAATACGTTTACGCCACCTAGAGCAATTATCAATCGCTATACTGTTATTCTGACGACATTTTTGTTTCAGCTCAGCAATAAAAATTGATATGTGGAGACGCTACGTTAAGGTTGAATTCTATTTTCAACAGATTAGTCCGCAGCAGAACAGAATGAACAAATAAAAACAAACATATGCACATATAGTTTTTATTGAACAGAAACAAAACAGCTGAGTCAGAACGGAAAAGAACGTACAAACTAATTCTGTCTTTAGACTTTACTAAACTCGCACTGCGTGGTTTTTTAAAAATACAACATCGTTCTTTGCTATTTCTAACACAAACATATAACAACGATTATATCTGCCTGGCCCACGATGCCACTCGACGTTGCTGCCAGCGTTGTCAACTTGGTGCGTTTCGCACCGTTTTTGGTGCTTTTTAAAATTATTTGTGCGAAAAATTCTTTAGTCGGTGCGTGGTGCGTTTTTTTTAAATTTTCAGTGCGCTTTTTAAATTTCGGTGGCACTCAATCAAGTTCAACTGAACTTTTTGTTTTAATATAAGAATATTTTTAGGTGTCATTTTGCAGAGCACAATCAGGACACACACGGAGCTATAATATGAAAAACGCACCATATTATTTGCGCAAAGTAAGATAATCTTGCTAAATTATAAATATTTTGGAAAGAGAAATAAGCATTTCGTCTTATAAATCTTTTTGGTTTTAGAGCGTGTTTTGCTATTATGCGATCAACCCAAGTTTGTAAAATATTACTATAAATGCAGTCTCTGAACTGAAGTTCGTATTTATGATGGCACGTGAATTCGTTACTGTTTGGGTAATTGATATATAATTATAAAGTTTTACCAAAACGTTTGCATTAAATATTGATTCTGGTAAACTTCATCTTTTATTTGTTATAATTCTGGCAAATTCTTTTAAAGACCCAATACTGATTTCCGCCATTCGCTTAAGAAAAAGCAAATGAAATTTACACTGTGTTTGACAGAACGACTATTAATAGAGTTTGATGGCTTGTAGTGCGATTCTGTAACTTTTAATGATCAGTTAACCGTAAATTTCTTCGATTTTAACGACGGTAAGCAGCTGTAGCTTTGTAAAAGCTAAAAGTAACAGCTTATTCGGTCGACAGCGTATATAATTAAATAATATTGCTGAATAATAAAATTTCGTTATTATTATTGTAAAGATACAATGAAAGTTATAGAATCGAACTAATGGCCAAGTTTGACTAACACGAATTCTAGCTATTGAACGAATTCGATGGCACGCCATCAGGCGGTGGTACCAGCCCCAGTTTTGAGTATAAAAATATTATAATTTCTGCAATATAAAAAGCGGTTTTAAAAATGGAAAGAAAAATTTAAAATTTGCTGCGTTTTTGTTGAAATAACGCGTTTTTTCTCCATTTTGGGGCGTTTTGAAATTTCAAAGTTCACAACCCTGGTTGCTGCCTTACATACATGCCAACCATAAAGTCCAGTTCAGACTATTATACTTTGTATTAATACTTGCCAAAAATTTAAATAATACGTACAAGTCTGATAGTCTGAATGTAATCCGTCATACATACGAAAAATAATACGATAAAAATTTTACATCCCATACGACTTTGATGTTTTTTGAAACTTTTCAAAACGATAATACTTTACATTGGATCAGGGTTGTGTTTTTTAGCAAACCAGCTAATTAAAAATTGAGTAGTCGGCTATTTCGTATGCGATGGGGTGCCGTCACTGATAGTATTTTTTGTCGTTATAAAAAAGCTCGAAATTTGGAGTTTAGCTGTCATTTATAAATGTATTTTGCTCGTGCTATATTTAGAACATATGTTTGTGCTATTGAATTTGGATGTGTTATACATAATTATTATTTTAACTGTTGAAGAATTTCACGCGCCGGCACGTGTATCGCCTACGACAAATAGCGCACCTGCCGACGTGAAAAGTTTTATGATGGCACAGCCATTTTATGTTACGGCCGCAGAGACCAGGGAGGTTTCCAACTAGCTACTTTTCTCTGAGCACAGACCACTCAGTGGGTTCCAACCCTCTCCCTGGGTACGCCGACATAAAAAATATTTATTTATACTGAAAAACCAAACATTTACTCAAGCCGCTTTGCTTGCCACTTTTCCGATCTCTTATAGGGGAGAAACTGGTGTTTTTGTTTCCCCATTGCCCACCCAACCTGGTTGCAAATAGTTTGTCCTGCACTCAATTTTTGTTTTGTTGGTTTATATCAAGTGTGAATAGAAAATCTAATTTACGTTAGACTTTTCGACAGTCGCAAGAAATGTGTTTAGACTTTTATCTCACAAAATCGAATGAAAGTATTTATACTTGTATAATAGTCTGATTGGGCCTTAAACAACATTTTAAAATTTGTTTTCGTTTCAAAAGTATTTATGCGAGCGAGCGATGTCGAATGATATCATGGGCCAGGGGCAGTATGTGTCTGCCCACCACTGATACTAACATACAAACGATTTCTTTAATTGGAATAAAAAAAGAAGGCAAAAAGCAGAAGATTTTTAAGTGTCTTAATCTTGTGGCTTTAATTCTTTTGTTTTTTAATCAACAATTGATATAATAATGACTGATTTATAATAGTGGTTTTTAGTCTTAAGTAATAGCTCTTCTTATTTAATTGACCAAAATTCAACTAATGACGTCATATCATATAAATAATAATTGAATAAAGAAACTCTTGGCAGCAAAGAACGAGTTTTTTTCTTTCTCAATTGAAGTGTAGTCATTTTAACGATTTGCGTAATTGAAGTAATGCGTATTACAGGAAACTAATAACATATGTATATATGTATGTATATATGTATGTAAACATATATATTCAATATTAAATGAAACGCAGTTTTTTTAAGATATCGAAAATAATAGCAATTTTAAAGTTCCAATTCCTAAAGTAAACACCTCAAGTTTTCTAAAGTATAGCAAACAAACTGGGGCTTACAAGCTTAGATTTACAAAATACATTTATTTTCTGTATGAATAAATACATAATTGTGCACTCACAGAATGTATGTGTATCATAAATGTATATCATGCTAAGTACAACCGTCTAATAGCCGCTTAACAATACAGACTAGCGATTCGCCTAGAAAATTTTTTGGAATAGCACCCAGTTTTTTGAGCAGCATAATAAACGCCTTGTTAGAATAGGTGTGTTTCTTTACTTTACGGACAAGTTTCGTGCAAAAGAGAGCATGAATAAGTTGCTCGCAAATATAGATAAAATTTATTTAAAGTACGGGAACGCAAAAAGCCAAATTGCTAGCCCAAAAAAAAACATATGCTGTGTTTTGATGTGGCAACAAAAATTGGCATTTAGTTTTATGAAAAAAGGCTATGATATTTTACACATTTGGGTTTTTAAAGTCTTTGGAACATTTCTTTTTATTTAATATTTATATAAAAACACTGAAAAGGTTTGTATACGAGTTAATTCAAATGAACTTTGTTTATTTGTTATTGTTTATTTTTCGAACAGCTGATTGCTTAACTACTTGCCCAAACTAGCCCGAAGAAAAAGTACGGGCTGTTTCGTGTAAGAAGAGGAAGCATACTATTCTCTCAAAAGCGCTCTCATTTGCCCAATTTTAAAGTACGGGAACGCTTTTCGTGCAAATTGGGATCCCGCCGGATTCCAAGGTAGAGTAAAGAAACACACCTAATATCATACAGGATCGTGCGATCTACTAAATAAAGCATGTGTGCTGGAAAAGTACTAAAAATGCAAACGTACGACAGATTTTTTGACAATTCGTGCGATTTGTACAATTTTATGAAACTTTTCAAAACATTGTTTTTTTTTTTGGTTTGTACCAAGGCGAATTCATTACCAGGTGAACTTAACAGCACAGGTGATTATTTTTTGCTTCTCGCGTTTTTTCCAATGATACTGTCAAATTTTGTTTCTTTTGTTTACAAACTTTTTCGCGCCATTTTAATCTGAAGGTTTTTTTGCATGATTTAGTGCAATTTCAAGAAATTTGTGTGAATTTAAAAGTGAAAAACTAATATAATCTGTGATTTTAATTACAAACAATTATAAAAGCTTATATTTAACGTTTATATAAAATTTTTTCTCTGCTGAGCAATCTTAGGCGAATTTAGATTATGACATTCACGATATGTTTTACAATAACAAAATACATAGTACTGAATTCGCCTTTCCGCTTGCACTCACCTGTATAAAGTCGCCTTGGTTTGTACATTTGTACAACCGGTTATGGTTCAAATTTTTTGCTTTTTAAAGTTTTTTGTTAAGAAGGAGTTTTTACAATACAAATTTGCTGTGATCAATAATTTTTGATTGAAAAAGACAAAAAAAATAATAATCAAATTTTTAGCTGGGGGACAACTAGCTGTTTCGTCAGCATCAGCACCCACTGGGATTTGAACTCGGGTCATGACGTATATACGAATATATTTGGGCTATATTCTCAGTATCTGTCTTAAAATTAATTCTCCTATCCTCTGGTGTGTTAATAATCTGTAACATCTCTAGCGTAAGTCTACGTTCATAATTATTCTCTCTATTCAAGATTGTTGTGTCTTCAAACTTTGGGAAATGATTTGATCTTGTACAATGTGCAGCAGTCAATGGTGTCTTTTGTGTTGAGCTCCTCATTCTATATTTCTGATCTGATCAGCTAATCTAGTTTTAAGTTTGTTTTTGGATGTTCCTATATAAATCTTATCACAATTTTCAATAATAATATAATAATTTTAAGACATGTACTGAAAATATATCTCAAATATATAAGTATTTAGTTCATTTATTTATTTATTAAAAAAAAAATTAATTATTATAAAAATATTCATAAAAATTACTAAAAGATAAAGGAGTACTAGCAGCTAATTCTATCGACTCCGATGTTTACAGTAATAATTTTCAAATCATATTTTTTAAATTGTTTTCGGTTAGAAATTTATAAATTAATTTGATATTGCAGTCAGAAATATTTTTGAGGAGATCACCTGGTGACTTATTTCCGAACAAATTAAAATATGAGTTGTAGTTAGCCGGCAGTTACAAGTAGATAGGCGGTGAAGTTTTGTCAAATAGATGTTGATGAGAAAATTTACAGTGCCCAATTCTTAAACGAGCGAATATAGTTGTTTCTTCCCGGGAACAGTTATGAGGGTACACCGGTTCTTTCCCAGTAGAGTTCACGGCTTTGCAAGATGTTGATAGTTTTCCCATTTATGAGATTTAGGTGATGCCAAGAAAGATGAGATTTCCCGAGGCTCCGAGGTCGTGCATTTAATTAATGGTTGTTGTTTAGCGTCTTCGGCTGCTTTATCAGCGTTCTCGTTGCCAGTAATCCCAACATATGATGGTACCCACATAATTTTAATTTTACTTATATTTTTGATACATAGGTTTCTTATTTGGCTTATTATTGGTGACTCGTACCGCGAGTTTTTGATGGCCAGGATGGAAGAAAGGCTATCAGAACAGATAACAGATTTTCCTCCATTTGTTGTAGCATATTTCATTGGCCAGGAGGATTGCTAAGGATTCGGCTGTAAAATTTGAGCAATAATCGTTCATGAAGCCTGTGTGTATAATGGTTCCACCTTGACGAGCAATGGCGAAAGTTGTATAGTTAGGAGATTTGGAACCATCTGTGAAGAGAAGCTCCCACTTATCTCCGACGAAGCTAGCGGCTGTTTGTTAGTTCAAATTAAGGGTTGTTTATAAAATGCTGTTATTTGTGTTTGTTGTTGTTTTTAGCTATGTACCTATATGAAATTTTGAAAAATTAACATATTTTCTTTCCGAATATATAGAAAAATATAAAAGGAAAAGAAAATATTTTTATTTAAAATTATTTGTTTTTAAAGTTATTTGTTTTTGTTATTTTAATTTTTAAAAATTTTGTAAAACTTGAAATTAAATAAATATTATTTGACCTGAAGATGCTATCCAAAGAAAAGCGAAATATTGCCAGATAACAAAGAACCAAAAAAAACCGAAAACTTTCAAAACGACCTTAAGCTCGATCAATTACGCACTATTAAGAAGAAAAAACAAGGGTCGAAATGAAGAAATAATAAGCATCTAATGTAAAATTATTATATGTTAATAAAACGCCACTTTGAAGCGATTTTTTCAAGATAGTAAATCGGGGCCTTAAGTAATAAGGAAATGTCTAAGGTTTTGCTAAGCTTAAGACCCTATTGCAAATACCTTCTGCCTTTTTTTTTAAATTTTGAAATTATTAAAAATAGAAATTATAATATTAATAAAAACAAGTAAGAGTGTAGTAGTACCTATATTCGCCTGGGCCCTAAATATATTAGTATATATTACAAATTTGAGCTAAATATGCTCGGATATGTAAGGACCGATATCGGGGAAAAATTTTTTCATGGACAAATCGGTTTAGGCTATATGAACCGATATCCCAAATTTTAATTTTCTGTATTTTAGTAACCTCCTATTATAAACAGAATGGAATTATGCCTGAATATTTTTATTGCAATAATAATAAAATATTATTTTTGTATTCACTCTAATTATTTATAATAATTTAATATGAGTTTTTATTTGTAAGTAATTGAAAGATTTCATACAAAATTTTATTAAAAATAATTTCAAATTTATTTCCATATATTATGAATATTTCGAATAAAAAAAAGTTTAGTGGTAAATTGATAGTCAAATTTGTCAAAGGTGGCAAAAGCCTAAAAACGTTAAGGGCAACGAACTTTTCGTTTTATTTTTCTGTTATAAATAATTCAGATATACAAAAATGGTTGCTTTAGGGCTTTTGTTTGAATACGTTATTCATTTAAAAGATAAGCATCTCAAACAACCTCAATTTTAATTCAAAGACTTGCTCGTGCGGCTTCACTATGTCAAGTAGTTTTTGTAAATATATTAATATTATTATATGCAGACACACTTCTGACCGTTCATGCACTATCAGAGAGGTGTAGTAGTTGAATGATTTCAAAACTAGTATGGCTTTCTAGATACAGTGTTACTGCTACCTAGTAGAGTGGGAGGTGTTGGACTAATTTTTGTTAAGGGGGATAGACGCGGACGAAATGCGTAACAAGCATGGTAATAATATGTGTGAGAAAATTTGTTACTATGAGGGGATAAGGGGGATAGACACGGACGAAATGCATAAAGGCGGATAGACACGATCAAAATGCTTGCTGTCAACTTCGTGTACGTATGCTTGAGGATTTAAAAATTTTGTGCTTGATACCCATCAAGCATTCATTTTAATTTTGCAGTGTTCGTTTGGTAGAAAAAATTGTCAATAAATACTTCATTTTTTATTGCAAAAATGTTCCTTCTTAATTCCTTTTATTTGAAACACATTTATTTTCGTTTTTCGTTCCTATAGCTTTCCTTCTGGATGTTACTTTAAAAACGTTTTTAGAAAAATTTGATATTGTTCGCCTTGTCCCAGAGTATAGGTAATTTCGTTAATTTCTTATTTTCATAAAATGTTCTTCACAATTTAAAGCAATAATTAATTTTTATTTCCACTTGGAATGCAAAATATTCTATTTCGACACCTTTTCATTCAATTTTCTTCTTCTGCTTTTATTATTTCTTGACAACCATTCACAACGAAAACAAAATAATAATAAAAATATGTTCGCGCTTCATAGATTCCACTAGACACAATCAAGCATGTGACAGCAAGCATGCCAGAACGTAAAATTTTTTTGTTTTCCATCAAGCATTGTCGCTAACAAACTTTCACACATACTATAACCATGCTTGTTAAGCATTTTGACCCCCTTAACAAGCTTGGTAACAATATGTGTGAGAAAATTTGTTAGTATATGTGCACGGCTTTCACACACAGAAAGTTTACTTTGCAAAGTCTTGAGTTTTATGGTGGCAGGGGAAAAACAAGAGAAAAAAGAGCTGCTCTCTTTTCCCTTGCCACCATCAAACTTAAGACTTTGCACCGACGATGCTTGATGGAAAATAAATTTTTTTTTTTATTTTCTGGCATGCTTGCTGGGCTGTGTCAAGTGCAGGCTATCAAGCACGAACAAATGCTTATTATTATTTTGTTTATAGTTGTGAATGGTTGTCAAGAAAAATTTAAACAGAAGACAATCATTCTTACATGTGATGTTTTTTTTTTTAGCATTTAGGCAAAATTTTCATTCTCTTGCTCTCATGCTTATGACAGCATATCGAATTTTACACTAACAAAACATTATGTGGTTTTTGTATTGTAGTACAAAAGCTCTCAGTGCTACCACCTGTTAATTGCACCATGGCGTTTGCCTAAAATGCAATATAATATCGGACACAGAGATAGAAGAAGACAAAATTTTATACACTGGAGAGTTTAAGTCCCCTTGCACAGTTGAGAAACTGATGGACAGACAGACGTAGTTTGCTGGCGATGTATTAAAGGGGTAGAGTGTGCGGTAAACCTCTACTGTACTGGACATTTTAAGAAATTTTTCGTTTGAAGTTGCGTCTCTTCGCATTTTTTCATGTTGTTGCTTCATATTATTATTCTCATATCAAATTCATATACACACACTAGCTGTGCTTAAAAACAACAACAACAACAAAAGAAAGAAAAGAGAAACGAAAAATTTCTGTCAGTCAATTAATTTCGCAACTCTAAAAGGTTTCGGCAAGTTCAAAGCAGAATGAGAAAAATGGCTGTCTTTCAATTTCCAAACCCTAAAAGCGGACTAAGCACACAGAAATATATCGGTGTACGATTAATACCAAAAAGGAAAAATACAATATAAAACTTCATTATTTTTCTGCTCCAGTTTAGTTAGAGTGATGTAACATTAATGTTTAGAGTTAATAAGAGAATTTTATGTTGCTTGAATTTAAGTACATATGTACATAAGTATGAAATTTTTTTGACAATCGTTTATAAAAAAAAAAAAATAAAAAAAAAATTATTTTTAATTATACATATATTACATATGTATATGTTTTATATTTGTATGTATATCAATAATAAAAATTAATGAACAGAATACAATTCGTAAACTAAAGGGGGATATATAAAATTTCGCTATTTTAATTTAGTGTTTTTAATGTTTGTTAGATATTTCACTAAATAACAAGTAAAAGTATATATTCGGCTGGGCCGAGTTTAAAATACCCTTCACGATAGTCACGTAAATATGTAGTATATTACAAATTTGAGCTAAATATGGTCAGATATACATATGTATGTACATATATGGACCGATTTCAGGGAAAATTTTTTTTTGCATTGTAATCGCCATGCCAAAAAGATAATCTTTCATTAAAATTTCAAAATCAGTTTAGGCTGTATCTCGGGTATACGAGTATATGGGCCGATATATTTTTATTTTCTGCATTTAACCTCTTTTTAAAATCAGAACTGCTTTTAAGCAACAAAATTTTTTTCTATGAAAAATCGGTTTTGACTATATCTTGGGTATATATAGACCGATATCGAAAATTTTCATTTTCTGTATTTTAGTAACCTCCTTTTATAATCAGAGCTGCTTTTAAGCAAAAGAAAATTTTCATGCAAAAATCGGTTTAGCTTATACATATCTTGGGTATATATGAACTGATATCGGAAATTTTCGTTTCTGTATTTTAGTAACCTCATTTTTAACCAGAACTGCTTTTAAATAACAAAACATTTTTTCATGGAAAAATCGGCTTATCCTGCTAATATGGACCGATATCGGAAATTTTAATTTTCTCTATTTGGTAACCTCCTTATATTATCAGAACTGCTTTTAAGAAAAAAAAAATTATTTAAGTTCGCTTACACGACATTTTTATGAAAAAATCGGTTTATACTATATCTCGAGTATATATGGACCGATATCGGAAATTTTCATTTTCTGTATTTTAGTAACCTCCTTTCATAACCAGAATTGCTTTTCAGCAAAAAAAATTGTTTACAATGAAATATCGGTTTTGGCTATATCTCGGGTATACATAGGCATATGGACCAATATCGGAAACTTTCATTTTCTATATATTAATAACCTCTTTTTATAACCAGAACTGCTATTAAGCAAAAAAAAAAAAAAATAAATAAATAAATAAATTTTATGGAAAAATCGGTTTAGACTTATATCTCGGGTACATAGGGACTAATATAGGAAATTTTAATTTTCTGTATTTTAGTAACCTCTTTTTATTACCAGAACTACTTTTAAGCAAAACATGTTATTTTAGGTCGCTCATGCGACATTTTCATTAAAAAAAATCGGTTTAGGGTTTATCTCGGGCGTATGGACCGGTATCAGGGAAATTTTGTTTTGCCTTTTAATCGCCATGCTTAATAATTGTGTCAAATTGAAACCAAAAAAAAATTTTTTTTTGCAAAATTTTTAATACAAAACTACAAAAAGATTGCTTTTTTCGGAGTTCTGGATATATCTCAGCTATATATGTGAACCGATTTTACTGAATTTCAATAGAAAACCCAAGAAGCGATGGGATAATAGAATGCTGAAAGAAAAAATTTCTAAGTCTAATGGTTTTCTCATAAAGGATATTTCAACGACTGACAGACGGCCAGATGAACAGACAATCGGACGGACAGACGTACATCGCTTAATCGAATTTTCTATCAATGCTGATTCAGAATATACTATATACTTTATAGGGTCGGAAATGAAAATTTTGGGAAATACAAACGGCATCACAAACTTATATATAACCTTTACATTTTTATGAAGGGTATAAAAATTAACAAAATGTTGTTTGAAAAGAATAAAATTAATTGAATTTATTTTTGGATCGACCATAAAAAGCCCACGGCAAATCCCTCTGATATTGAAATAATAATATATATTTTATTGAATTTAAACTTAATGGTTAAATTTGTTCTATGTTGAATTTCATTATATATAAACATGAAGGAAGTTGTTAACCAATTTTCTTAAATTATATATTATTCTATTTTATTTCCAATGTGTAGAAAGGTGGATAAGAACAAATGTTAAAAACAATAAATGTATGTATATTAAAATGACATGTACGAGTATGTGTTTATATTTAGAAAATAAAATGATGCCGCATATATTAAATTTTAATGAACTAAACGGCCGCGATGCCATTGCTCTTTCTAATTTTTATATCTTGTAATATAAATTATAATCTTAATAAATAAGAAACAAAAAAGTAAATATATGCAAGAAGATAGTCTGAAATAGGATTAATATTTACGAGCGCGTTTATAACATAAAAATTAGAAATTTAATGATCTTTAGTCTTCGTTCAATTTTACAGTAGTTTATTATCTCTTTTTTTGCAGTTTAAGCGGCGGCTTAAACTTACAACACATATACCAAAGCATATATCAGAGACCTGCAACGGGTATGATCAAAAGGTTCTAATCATAGCTGCTGCTGGCTAATACTAACCAACTAAATTCTTGAAAAGTGCTATAAAAAAAAATGCGGCCAAAGGCACCTTACTCGTACATGGCAACACAAATTTTTAGATCTGTCAAAAATGTGTGTAGAATAAAGAAAATATTATCGTGTAAAAACAAAATACATTAAGTAGGAGAGAAATCCAAATGCAAAAATGAAGAAGCGGTCGGCAAATCTTTATTTTCTAAACGACTTTACAAAACTCAGTGTTCTCATCACATCAGAGTTGTATATTTTCATTTGCATTGGCAGCACTTCAAGTATTATTGAAGGTGGTGCAACATTTACAAACCCAAGCAATTTCAGCTCAAGAATATTGCGTGTTGTTTTTGTAAATGTTGTAGAATAAAGGCCCATTTAGCCAACTGTAGAATATAACTGTAAGTGTGCTCGTATCATGTGGTTTTGAAATTATTTTCCAAATTATTCTCTTTTTCTGGGTTTCTATATACTGAAGAATTTATCTGCTCCAAATACAAATTTTTTTTTAATATGCATTCATTTTTATCAAATAAATTATATAAAGCAATACAGCTGTTCAAAGCAGTGATGACAGTGCATAGTTAGTACATATACAAAAGGCACGAAATTTGCTAAAATTTATTTTACAATTTGCAATAACTTTGATAATAGGTTGAATTATAATGTATTATTAATGAATTTTGCTTAAAAATTATTAACATTTTTTATTATTACTTATTTATTTCTCCACAGACCTAAATTTAATGATGCATTGGTTTCTTACATTTATAGCAGCATAAGTCAGGTGGGTTACTCTCTATTGCGATGCGAAAGATAAATCGAAGAATTGGTACCCTGTATTGCGTTTTCATATTTTACTTTCCCATTTAATTTATCCCTTTCGCACATTTTATTTTATCATTTTTCGCTATTGTTTATTTTGTGGTACCAGTGTTGGTTCATTTACAAACTAGTTCACGAAAAAGTTTGTGCAAATCGCACAGAGTACCAAATTATACTCTTATCGCATTTACCTTTCGCATCGCAATAGAGAGTAACCGCCCTGGATTATGAACCGATTTTCATAAATCATTTTTTCGTTGGAATATTATGTTTGTGAATAATATTTTTGGTAATCGGACGAATACTCGTAAATGTTGTGGTTATATATAGTAACATAGCATTCGCAAAAATCGTGCTTAGTATATAGATTTTGCTACCTATGTATGTACATTCTTTTTGCGTGCAGAACTCAGAGAAAAAGTCTTAAATTTATTAAAATGTATTATGCGAGTGTACAAATTTAACTACCTAAACACTTCAATTATGAAATAAACAAGTAGCACCAAAAGAAGATTTTTGTGCCACCCTCCCATTCACAATAATATATACCATCACTGACAACATTTGTCACGTAACCACGTAATGAAGTTCTATTTCCTACAGGTTGAGACGTTACGGTTACATTTCATTGCAGTCAAGTAAGTATTTCCATGGTTTCTTGTATAACAAAAACGATTAGCTGTTCCAATTACATTTACATTTCTACTGGGACTCGAACTCGGGATCATGTAAATATGATGTATTTTTAATGCGGCCGTCTAACCACACCTCAATAATTTATCGCTACATTGTGTTCAGACTCTAACTGATTAGAGTTTACACAAATTGTTAAAACCAGCTCTAACAATGTCTTCTAAGCTATTATACAATAAGGCATAAACTGTACCCCTGTAAAGTTCTTAACATTGTCAAAATTTAAATAAATTTGTAAAGTTTTAATATTAATGACCTATTTGGGAATTAGAATATGAATTGTACTTAACGACCAATAGCTTCAAAAAGAATGAAACAGGTCATTTACACCTGACCAAAAAAAAAGAAGAAATCTAATAAATTGGAATTAAAGTTGTCTCCAAAAACTTAAGTGTTTACACCTACATACATAAGTTAACAACATCTTACAACACAATTTTTTTTCTTTTTGTAGTTAATTAATACGGAACAAATTTTAAGGCATAGAGAGTTCACATTGTTAATCCACAATTCGCACATTGAAGAGCTTTAAGCTGAGATGATTACTTTTGGCCACAGAGTGAAGAGGAAGATAAACTTATGGTGTTTTCTTTTCTGGTAAAAAGTGATGCCCTTTAAATGTTTATCATTTTTTCCGATTACCTTTAAAAAGTTGTACAGTTGTAATGTACACATTGCATTTCACATATTACAAGACTACTTTTGAAAAACCAACGTTTTTATCAAATAAAAGCTATCGTCAGCGGCACTGTTAACTCACCTACCCAGTTGGCTATGTCTTAAAGACATCTGAAACGATGGGTACAAGACTATAGAAAATCGTGGAAGACATTTTGACGACACCTCAATCAAATCGCTGACAAAAATTTTCGAACAAATGGCCACGAAATCATGCAAGACCACACAAGCGACAGTTACTCTCATCGCATCGTCGACGATTATATAACTTAATAAAATACTTGTTTAATTTGGTTAAAAAAGAGAAGACTATGTCTTCTATGTTTTTTTTTATTTTATTTTTTGATTTACAATATTCCCGGAAAACTATGTCTTCTTATTTGGGCAGTTTTTTAATAATTAAATTTTACTTACTTACTACTTAAGGGCGTTTCAGACTATCATACAAGTCTTAAGATTTTGATTGGATTTTGAGAGACAAAAATCTAATGATATTTGTTGCGACTGCTAAAAAGTCTAACGTACCATTACATTTTGTTTTCAGACCATCACACCTAAGGCAAAATAAGAAATATGATTTGAAAATAAACAGCCAAATTACTTAACGTCTGGTTTTAATATTTTTATTATTTCTAAATTTCTAAAAATGGTGAAGTGTTACATGCTTGATGCATATCAAGCATGAGCGTTTTAAAGCGTCAAACACACGTACACGAAATTTACAGCAAGCATTTTGACCGTGTCTATTTTGCAACTATTTGCTTTGACGACATATTTGAAATGAACTTTTACTTTCCCTTGCCAGCTCCAAACTTAAGACTTTGCAAACTTTCCTTGTATGAAAGCGGTATTACTAAGTATATAAAGTGTCCTGGAGAAGATACAAAACACGTCAATCGGTGCATATGTGTGAGTGTTGTTTAAAAGGAGACGTACAAATAAAATCGTCAATCATCATTTGTATTTTGACTTCGCTGCGTTCGCTTCTAAAATTCATATCTTGTGCAATTTTGTTAAAAAAAAAAAAACATGAAAAGAAGAAAAAAAAACTATATGTAAATAGTAGTAATAAATGCTTATATATTCGTAGTATATATGTATACATATAAACAAAATAAAATTCATTTATCATAATAAATATAGATATAGTATTTTATTTTAATTATTGTTGTCTCTTTCGTTAAGAAAACTGACATTTTCTATCGTCAATCACAACTAGAGACTATCAAAATAATACACATTAAAATAATATATCAAAAGTTTTTGATTTTCTTCAATCAGAGCCGACAGCCTATAGGTGTACCCGAAAAAGCACGACTGCACGCACACACTTAAAACGATGATGTGTTTTTTTGATCGTAAATCCAGGGCACTCAAAACCTACTCGATTTTTTGAAAAGCTCGAAATCAGAAAAACTGTTTTACAATAACATCACACATCATGCCAATTAATATTTATATTGATATAATTATACTTAATTTTAGATAAGTTAAACAAACAGGAAACATTAGAAGTAGATTGTGTAACAACTCACAATAGCATCATTGTTTGGCATTTTATTTAAATGCAAATTTCAATTTTATAAACTTATGCTTTTTAATTTATTTAAATACAAAATTATTGCTTAGAATGGGTATTCTATTTATATTTTTCAACAATACGAGCATATTAAGACTTATTCAAAGCCGTGTTATTTAAGTCTAAAATACGGCATCTGCAACTAAGATTAACTCTGATATAATATCAGAAAGAAGGTCGATAGAATGGGAAAACGGATTCCTTAATTTGTATATAAATATTTTAATTCCTTAATGTTTAGCTAAATATCGCACAAAGATTAAACATATTTTTATTCGTTTTATACAAATTCATAAATTGTCGGCAGCTGATAAGAAAATACTTATTTGCGATCAAAAGAACCTATTGTGAATATTGTCGATATGTACACATAGTTTATACAAAAGAAACCACTGTTTGTCTTTAATTCATTAAACCAAACATGCCCAGGCCTATGCGCTTGATACTCAATTGTTTTTGTAAATGCGCTTAGCTATAGGGCTGTGCTCTTTAATACACAAATACTGCGCTCAGCATTAACAATGAAAAATACACAAACAACTTCGTCTTTCATATTTTTTTTCGTTCTTCACCGCACACACACACACACACAAAAGCAAACCAACAACACTTTCGCATGCTTTGTTGGTAAACATTGACGACAGCGATTATCAGTGTGAATTTTGTTTTTGTAAAAGGTTTGCTTTTTACAACAAAAAATATTATATAAACGTAGTTTTTCCTTAAATGTATTGGTGTCTACTCTTCCATATAGAACTTTTGGGCATCACTGCATTAAACAAATGAGCCACAGCAGGCTACACGAACACTCGACTACAAATGCCGCTTGCCAGAAATGTAGCCAGCTACTTAATTATTTTGAAAGCGGCAGCTATGTAATAAATAGCTGACATTTTTTCTTTTTCTCATTGTTTCCTTTTTCGTTTTCCTTTGAAACTTTGGTAGTTTTGTGACCCTATACATTGAAGAAAAAACTAATTTTATTTAATAAGCAAACCTTGCGAAAGTGTTGCTGCTTTGCACTTGTGTGTATACTCGTACACACACATGTATATAAAGGGTGTTTTTTTAAGCTAGATAGAACTTTAAATTGTAAAAAGTAACACAAAAAATTAAATTTTGATGAAACATTTTTTTATTTGTTTCAGTATACTCTGACAAATCATCATGAATAGACTCACGCTTGAACAACGCTACGAAATTATCCAAATTTACTTTGAAGATCAGATCAGATCGCAAAATTGTGTTCAGCGATGAGGCGCATTTTTGGCTTAACGGGTTTGTTAATAAGCAAAATTGCCGCATATGGAGTGAGACCAATCCACAAGAGACCCTACAGACTCCATTACATCCAGAAAAATGCACTGTTTGGTGCGGTTTTCATGCTGGTGGCATCATCGGACCTTATTTCTTCAAAAATGAGGCCGGAGCTCGCGTTACGGTCAATGGAGATCGTTACCGCACCATGATCAATGATTTTTTGTTTGAAAATATGGATGACATTGATCCGGAGGAGATGTGGTTTCAACAGGATGGCGCTACGTGCCATACGGCGAACGCAACCATCGACTTACTGAAATCAAAATTTGGCGATAAGTTGATTTCGAGAAATGGACCTGTCAATTGGCCTCCAAGGTCGTGCGATTTGACACCTCTCGATTATTTCCTGTGGGGCTACGTGAAGTCACTGGTTTATGCTGATAAACCAGCAACAATTGACGCCTTGGAGGCCAGCATTGTTCGTGTTGTTCGTGACATACGGCCAGCAGTGCTCGAAAAAGTGGCCCAAAATTGGACGTCCAGAATGCGCTTCGTCAAGAACAGCCGCGGAGCCCATATGCCCGAAATCATTTTCAAATGTTAATGTCACGTATTGATCTTTCGAATAAAAAAAAATTTTGATTACAATTTAATTTTTTGTGTTATTTTTTACAATTTCAAGTTCTATCGGGCTTAAAAAAACACCCTCTATTAAAACGCACAGCCTGTAGCTAAGTGCTTTTACAAAAACAAATGAGCACCAAGCACATAGGGCTTGGGCACTTTTGATCTAGGCCATATATCCTGACACACTTTTGCATTTGCAAAAGCATTTGCGACCTTATTTCTTCAATAACTCTTAATAATATTTATTTAAATGTGTCTGGTTTATTCACGTACGTAACTGACCTTACATAGTCGCAAAAAATACAATGCAATGAAGATAACTCACATGATTTTGGTAGCCAATCAGTTGGTCCATTACGTGAAATCATTTATTCATTTATATTTAGTATCGCTGTATAATATACAACTTCCACTGGCCTTCCTGTTAAAACCACAGGCTAATGATATTAATGCCAGCTAATTGAGGTACGAAAACAGTTCTAATCCAGTGATCACCCTGTAATGCCCTCAAGGGTAATTGTGATTATATATTAACATCCTAAATGTTCTGTTTGTGGGGACCACTGTTTTTATAATCATACCTTTTACCACTAGAACAGTTGTGCTGACAGCTTGCCGGCGAAGGGAGTAAAGAGAGTGATATTTTGTCGGATTAATTTTTCAACCCAGCTTTATACCCGCATAAGCAGCACAAAACCAATACAAATACTCGCCAAACAATTCCAGCGGGAAACTTCATCAAAAAAACATTCTTGAAGGCTTTCTAAAATATCATGTTAGATCTGATACACATTTTTTCCTCCTATAGGAATAGTTGCAAAGGTTTTCTGTAGCTCATTCTTGCCTGTCCTCAAATGACGGCCTTATAGAAGGCATATGTTTCTTAAGTAGGCCTCTAATTAGACCTGCCTAAGAAAGCCTTTAATAAGGCATACTAAAGTACGCCTTCCATGAACACTGCTAAAACCGAAGTCGAATAAGACCTACCACGCAAAGGAGTCTGGAAGGCCTTGGCTGCCTAGGACACCATGTGTAAAACATATATATGAATGTGTAATAACGTAATAAGGACTTCTGTTTGCCAAATTAGGCATTTCGGAAGGCCTGCTTACTCCTTCTTTATACCAGTAGGTGGGAGCAAGTGAATACAAAAACGCTAACACATACAATGTGGTGTACTCGTAAACGTATACATGTTATGCCAGATGAAATAGTCTCGTGTGTATTTGATTAGAACAAAAAATGTTCGACTAAAATTTTTTTTCATGTATTCTAGCCCATTGACATAAAAACATGCTGATCATGATCGTTTTTTAAGAGATATGAAACGATGACTGCGCCAGCACATAAAGCGCACCAAATAAAATGTCTGCGTATGTAATGATATTTCGGCAAAAGATTGTGAATTATTTTCACGCTTAATGCGACAATTTTTCTTATTTCCAATTTATTCAACCCATTCACCGAAGTCATGCTACATATTCTTAATAAAATGTAAAAAAACAAATATCAGCTGGTTAATGGGTTGTCATGTAAAACAGTGTTGCCCACTCAAAGTTATGATTGACTGAAAAAGCGCACAATAGGTTCATATGGTTTTATTCTCAAATACTCCTTTGCGTATCATATTCAGGAGTTTTTTAATTTTTTTACAGTAAGCTTACTTCTATATTATTGAAAAAGATTGCTGAGATAATTCGATTAAGGTGTATTCAAGCTGACAGTTTTTCGAAGGAACTTTCCTTGTTCATTTAAAAAAAAATTCATAAGATATTGTACCTAAAAAAAAAGGTTTCCCAGGGTCTGCGACAGGAATTGAACCTGCGACGTCGAGACTGATAGTCGAGTATTCTACCAAATCAGCCATCGAGGCATACTCGTACAACGCTGAATATTTATTAGTTGCTAAATGGTTTTCTATCATTTACGCATTTACTTAAACATATTTTCTATGTCACTAGAATCCTTTAGCAAACATACACTTATGTATATGGCACAAATCATAATTCTAACCCATTGTGTGCCCATAAAATCATAATAAGCCCATGTCCCACAGTGACTGTCATAACCCAGCAACAACTCAAACAGATATCATTCCAATTTTTTGTTTAGTTTATAAACAAACACTTGTTAAACATCTTTTTTGTAAATGAAAGCTTTTAAAAAAAATTTACTTTATTCAAACTTTATTATATATGTATGTACATATACATAAGTAAGTATTAGTGTATATATGTGTATAAAACTTGTTAAAATTTGTCAGGTTTCTTATTTAGTTTTGCATAATCCAATCTTTGCTGGAATTCGAGACTTTTTGTCTCTTCAATATTTTTCTTTTTTTATATATATATTTCTATGATTAACTTTCATTAATATGTTAATTTTATGCGAAATGTTCTTTTAGAGAAAAAAGTTCTATTTGATTTTAGCCGTTTGATTTTTTGTTAATTATTATTTCTCTATTTGTTTTTAGGGATGGACAAGTGTGTTAGTTTATTTATTTATTTTTTATTTAATTTCTTACTTGATCAGGTTTTTAAACTCTATCTATTGCGCGGCATTAAGATTAATTTGGCATTGTTTAACTAAAGTGATTCTTCTCATAAATCAACGAAGAGCTAATTTGAAAAGAGCACCAAACTAAATACACACTCGCATGTATGTATGTGCGTATGTCTTACGTATGCAATACAATGATGAGAATGTTTACGGGCAAAAAGGAAAGAGAAAGAAAGAAAAAAAACAGGAATTGGAACAAATTAACAGAACATGCAAATTTAAAATTTAGTTTTAGCTAAAAATAAAATTTTATTGTAAAAACTATTTAAACATAAAAAAAAACACAACAAACAGTAAATTTTTCTCTTTCAAGTTTGATCACTATACTAGAGATTAAGTACTTGAACTTAAATATATATATATATATATATATATATATATATATATATATATATATATATATATATATATATATATATATATATATATATATATATATATATATATATATATATATATATATATATATATATATATATATATATATATATATATATATATATATATATATATATATATATATATATATATATATATATATACTTAAGTAAATAGAACGGTAATTGGTAAATAAAATTGATTTTAAAACGATTAATATATTAAAACTTTTGGCTTAAATTCGTCCAAATGAGACCAAGCATATGTTTCTCTTAAAAAGTGGTACAATTTCCAAAAAGTACAGGAACGCAGAAAGCCAAATATCTAGTCCAGAGAGAAGCATATGCGATGCTTAATAATTTGGACGCTTGTGCTTGGGTTTCCATGTCATAGCCATACATCCATGATTCGTCACCAGCTATGACCTTCTTGAGGAAATCTAGCGATGTTCAACAGCTCCTGAGCGATGTCCATGTGCCGTTGTTTATGCCCAAAATTTTGTTAACAAAGAAGTGCACACCAAAACACGAGCTACGTACAGTATTTTGCCAGTAAAATTGTCTGAAAATGTATTACAATCGTGTGAACTGCCAATTTTTAACTTACAACGTTGTCAGAAAAACCATTGTCAATCAATTGTAAGACGATAATGTTGTCAGACATCTGACAATCGTAAGAACACTCTTCGTCGGCATTGCCAGATGATTGGCTGGTATTGTAAGGTCAGTTTTAATTGTCAGATGTATAAAATTAATGCACCTAACAGTGGCATCATCGTCAGAAAAAAGTTTGATGGGTAACACTGCCAAGCAGATAGTTGTTTATATACATAAGTGGCAATACCTAACAAAATGTCTGGCAATTTTTTTCATCTAACAATCGGACAACCGTGTGAACTGGCAATTTTTGTTGTCAGATGAATTATTTGTGAGACCATAGTCTGACAATGAAATTGTAAGATTTTCTTACTATCGTCTGAACACACAATTTACTTCTGCGGGACAATTTTTTCATTGTCTCTACATTGTCAGCATGTTGCCATATCTTACAATATTGTAACATCTGACAACCGTGTGTAAATAGGTTAACCTTTTTATCTGTCAAAAACAAAATGACAATCCGAAATGGCTAATATTGCCAACATATATAATAGACATAAGTACCAACATGACAAAAAAAATCCACGTAACCCACGAAATTCGCAAATAACGGTTATTTTTTGATCAGACCATGTACATATTCTCATACGCATATAGCATACCTTTGCTTTGAATAAAAAAAAATTTTTTTAAAAACAATCCATCAGCATTTTCGAGATCACAATAAATTTATTTCTGGCTAGATGATGGTTGGCGAGTTGCTGCCGATCTTCCTATCTTCGCGAAAGGGTACACCGACATGTTTAACCATTTTAATTTAGCATGATTCTATTTTTCACATTCATTGAGAGTGATGACAAGTCCTGTTTACTCAACGTATGCGCTTGTAGCAGCCTATAATTCTAACTAATGCCTCACAGTGGATGATCAAGTGTTCCATTGAATTCTCTGCCTCACCAATAAATCTGCTAATGTCTGTATTGGAAATGTTCATCCCTGTACAGCTTAAGGCAGGAATAATGACCTGTAAGTGCAACTGTCAGTGTTCCTAAGTTTTTCTATGCAGTTTTAGAAATTTCTTGCAATATTCAACGACAGCTGGGGCCAAATCACCGCATACCGATATCGAGCAATATTATCCAAAGTTTTCATGGCATTCATTGGAATGAATTGTGTTGCAACAATATAAAAAAATTAAAATTTTTTTTTTTTTTTTTTGTATTCGTACTTTGAGGAAACATATGGTCTTCATTCTACTAGATTTTGTTTAAATTACGATCCAACATGTATCGTTTGCTATAATCTAGATGTATCGTAATGTTATTCGTATGCGGTGGTTAGACCCCTGGTCTCATTCTAGTTTTGCTCCTCGATGGACTCCATCCCTTTCTTTATCTCCCTATTAACGAGACTCTTGTTAAAGACAAATCTTGGAGTGGATCCCAGAAAAGTCCCCTCTGGAAATTTTTTTTTGGCGTAGATATCTGTCACCTTATTGCCATAATGCCTCATGACCTGGCATCTAGATCAGAGTAAGCTGATTCTAGCATGCCGGGTTCATTTAGCCTGTTGTGACATTCCGGTACAAATCTCAACTTGAAAAAATAACTGCTCAGGTAATGATCATTGGATTGTTACTGTAAACTTTAGTTTTGAGATATCCCTAAAAGAAAAATACCATTAGAGACAAATTGGAACTACAGGGTGGCCAGTTAGTGTTACCTCTTTTCGATATGATTTTCTGCCCAAAGATTTGACGAACTGCAGCCAAAAAGACATTTGACGTATGGTATGTTGCTACACCTTATTGTAAAATGCGATTTAGAGATAAGGGACCGCTTACGACTAGAAAGCTTGGGTTATTCTCGTACTCGCTCTACGTTTTAAGGCTCCTTCGATGTTTAAGGGAGCTCATAATGGTTCGTAATCGTAAGAAAATTATACCTATCGCGAATATTAAAAATATAACAAAACTTGTATTTAATTTCGGTCGCAAAATCCTTGTTCCGATAGTATTCGCTTACGGAAAATGCCCGTTGCGCTCCTTCAATAAAGTTTTATAAAATTGTGGATAAGAGTCACGGAAGTTTTTGAAGTTCTTATGCACGTAATATATATTTTTATAAAGTGCTTAAAATTTCACTTAACATCACTGGATCAATTAACAAAATCTGCTTTGCATAGCCGGTCTTCAGGCAGACGCAGGCATTTTCATCTCTATGGTATAACAAACACCGGCTTCGCTAACAAAAACATTAGAACTGTAGAAGAAAATCGCAATTTCATGTACACCTATATCAAAATTTTAGGGATCCATAAATCAGAAACAATGCGACTTTCTCGTTTAACACTTTCTTCTTATCTTGTAATTTTCTACCCCTCACATAGTCTTTTTTCCCAATTTAAAGGAGTGTATGTAAGCTAGATTTAACCTCCAAATTTTATTAATGTTATTTAAACAGCGCATATATACGAGTACATTAGATCAAGTGTGCCCAGCCGTATGCGCTTGATACTCAATTGCTTTTGTAAATGCGCTTAGCTATAGGGCTGTGCTCTTTAATACACAAATACTGCGCTCAGCATTAACAATGAAAAATACACAAACAACTTCGTCTTTCGCTTATATTTTTTTCGTTCTTCACAACATACACACGAAAGCAATAACACTTTCGCATGCTTTGTTGGTAAACATTGACGACAGCGATTATCAGTGTGAACTTTGTTTTTGTAAATGTTTTGCTTTTTACAACAAAAAAAAAAAAAAAAAAAAAATTGTTTTTCCTTAAATGTATTGGTGTTTACTCTTGCATATAGAACTTGTGGGCATCACTGCATTAGATCATTAGAACACGAACCTGTCTAGTTCGACTGGTTAGCTAGCACATTAAAGACTTCTCAAAGTTCTATTCAGATATGGAATTAAATTGAAACTATCAAATAGAAATTCTTAATTTAAAAACCATTAATATCACTGTTTTATTTCATATTTGTTTAGAACTGTCCGGCAGATTTTGTCCCCACGCTCTTATGTTGTGGTCCAGGCATGTTCAGTAAGCTCTACTCAGTTCATGACATAATTTTGTATAGATGGCTTATCAAATAATTTAAATTTCCGGATATGAATTTGCGTAAATTCCATAAATACATAATTTAAATGCATATCTGAACTAAGCTTTAGGGTTGTGCCGACACATGATTTTATATTATTTGCATAATTCAAAACAAAAAATATATATATTATTCCATTAACATTTTCAAACATTAAATATTCCTAAATTATGAAATCGTCAAGAAAAACATGTTAAAATAATATGAGAACTTTATTAAGAACTAAAAACAGAGATGTTCTGTGTCACGCCAATAATAAAAGAGTGTGGCATGTTTAGTTTATCCGGGCGGAAGATTTTAATATGGGCTGCTCTTAGATATTAACGTTTTGTTTACTATCTAGCTACATCTTTAACCTTGATAAGGAACCGTTTGCCCTTCACCCCACTACCTTCAAGCTTCACAAAGTTGGTCAATCAAAATTAAGTGACGATACAACACAACAACAATATGTTCCTATAGTATAATAGTAATAGCTATAGCATAATAAAATTCATTTCTTTATTTCAATTATATGGCCGTATAGACCTCAGCTAGTGCAATAAATGCAGCCTTACTATCAGTACAAATTCAAACATCCTGCCTGTATACACTCAACCAGTTAGCTGTCCTCTTTAATGCTGTGATTCCCGCCTGCATTACGCTCTCATCCTCTCATACAGGGGGATGAAGATACCCCCAGCAGCTCCAAGTCTGACTTGGAATCATCTGTAAAGATCTCAAGCACGTCTTGCTGGCGACCTATGCTGACCATCTCCCAGACCTGACAAAATTTTATCTTGACGCAAAAATTTCAGTTCATTAATGAAGTTTTCATAACCGAAAAGAAACTTTTCATGGTATTAGCGCAAATGAAATGGTTTCATTCCGATAACGAAGCGTTTTTCTTTCAGTGTAGACAACTAAATATGGGTTTCATCGTAGAAGATAAATTCACAATCACTATTGTTTTGAAAAAAAGTTCACAATTTGCAAGCTTTGTTTTGTAGTGCAATTCTATAAGCTTTAACGATCCCGTAATCGCAACTTTTGTCTACATATTTCATCGCTTGCACTAACGATTGCGTGATTCTGTAATATAATTTTAACGACCGTAAATAATTGTGATTCAATATGAGATGAATATAGATAGAGAATAATTAAATGGCTCAGTGGCTGAGTGGTTAATGTAGCAGTTCGTGGTACGTCATGACCCGAGTTCAAATCCCAGTGGGTGCTGATGAGTAGTGTAGCGACTACGAAACAGCTAGTTGTCCCCCAACTAAAGATTTGTTATTATTTTTCTTGCCTTCTTCAATCTATAATTATTGATCACAGCAAATTTGTATTGTAAACAAATCCTTCTTAAGAAAAAACTTAAGAAAGGAAAAAACTTGAACTAAAACCCGAAAAATGATAAAGTTCAACAAAAATTCAATAAACAAAAACGTTTCGCTGTTAAATAAACAGTGCTGTCAACTTAAAGTTTTTAACCCATAAAAACACCCAAAATCTCCTTATTTTTATTTTTTTTTTTTGCCAAGTTTGGCGATTATCGTAACAAAAGTTGCAGAGGTGCACTATTGCTGTAAGTCTGTCCGCTCTGAAATCTCAAACCGAACTAACGCTGCCATTACACAGGAAAGTACTTTCACGAAATCTTTGTATACGTATTACAAATAAAAATTTCAATGATATAGGCGACTTTCCAGAAAATTTCTTGTTCGTCTACACAGGAAAGTGAAAGTTCATTTTACAAATGTCGCCGAGCAAAACTCTTATTTTGTTTGCTTACTAATCAGAGTTGCCGAACTTATTACATATACAAACTTATCGGGCAATAGTTGAAAAAACTTATCATTATAAACTTTTCTATGATGTTATTTTTATAAAAAGATTTTAATTGTTTTCTTTATGTGTTAAATATACAATACAATGACAAATGGTCATATACAATGACATAATTATTTTCATAGACTTGCAAAAGAAGTTAATTTTATAATTATTATTTTACTACAATACTGCAACTTTGTATAATTTTTTGTATGTGGCAACAATGTTTAGCAATTTGTCATTTTACTTTCAAAAAACGTCAAAAAATTTGTTTCACGTAATTTTTAATGAAAGCTGAGTGGAGTTAGTAAAAAACTGTGACTGTATTGCAACTTTCATGAAATTACTTTCCTGTCTAAACGATAGGTAAATAAAGAAAACTTTCAGCAGTTTAGGGGCTATTAAATAAAACAGTGCTGCCAATTCAAAGTAGTGAACCTTATTTTCTTTTGCAAAGTTTGTCGGTTTTTTTCTTCCTTGAGCATAGTTTGCAGTTATATGTTATTTTTTATTAATAGTATTTAAGGCCTAATCAGACTATTATACAAGTATAAATACTTTCATTAGATTTTGTGAGATAAATGTCAAAACAGATTTCTTGCGACTGTCAAAAAGTCTAACGTAAATTAGATTTTGCATTCACACCATCACACTTGATATAAACCAACATAGATGTGCCATCATAAAACTTTTCACGGCGGCAGGTGCGCTATTCGTCGTAGGCGATAGACGTGCCGGCGCGTGAAATTCTTCAACAGTTAAAATAATAATTATGTATATCACATCCAAATTCAATAGCACAAACATATTTTATGTTCTAAATATAGCATGAGCAACATACATTTATAAATGATAGCTAAATTCCAAATTTCGAGCTTTTTTATGACGACTAAAAATACTATCAGTAACGGCAGCCCATCGGCTACGAAATAGCCAACTACTCAGTTTTTAATTAGCTGGTTTGCTAAAAAACACAACCCTGATCCAATGTAAAGTATTATCGTTTTGAAAAGTTTCAAAAAACAACAAAGTCGTATGGGATGTCAAATTTTTATCGTATTATTTTTCGTATATATGACGGATTACATTCAGACTATCAGACCTGCACGTATTATTTGAATTTTTGACAAGTATTAATACAAATTATAATAGTCTGAACTGGGCTTTAGTTCATACTGTTAACAGCAGGCAGACGTTTGACACAAAATCTATTATTAGAGATTTTCAAACAAAATACTTCATTCATTCAGAGCAAAAATCAATTAATTTTAAAGCTGTTAATGATAGAATACAAAACGAGGATTAATTTGATTAATTGTATTATAGACTTTGACATTGATATTTTTGCAATATTAACTGGCAATGAGTTGATCATGATCAAAATAGTTAAAAAGTTTTATATCGAAACAAAATGTTTCGCAGCCATTTCAGGAAATATAGTCTTTCCTTAAAAACTTTTATGTTTCTTGGTATTCAAGGATTTGAGCAACTTAATTGATTTTGCATTAAGTTTTTTTTTAGGACCATTTACTAAAATCTTTATTGTTTAAAAGGGGTTACCTTCGGGCTTCAATATGGTCAGATAAAATAAAAATTGTGTTTTTATATTTTTTCCCAACGTTTCGTTAGCTTTATTCTAACATCATCAGGGGTATAAATAAATAGTATCTGTTGAGGATTTTGAAACATATACAAATAATACAACATTAAATTGACTATAAATAATTAATATAGAATTTTCTCAATGTTGAACAATGTTGAACAATTATTTTATGGTTTTCCTTTAATTGATTTTGAATGAAAACACAACGACGCATATTATTTGTAAAATTTAAGGTACAAGCACATTGAGCAAATAAAGGGTGGTTAAATTTCAAGGGCCGATGTTGATTTTGAACAAGACACAAACTATTTAGGAAATTATTGTAATTTTATTTTATTATGATATATTGGTATTACTCAATTATGTGTGGAACAAAATATCGGCCAAATGGGCGCCGAGACCACGGCGGCACACCTCCATCCCATGGTCCAAATTTTCAATGACCCTGAGGCATAATGGAGGTTCTATGCCGTTAATGTGCCGAATTATCTCATCCTTTAGCTGTTGAATTGTTGCTGGTTTATCGACGTACACCTTTTCTTTCAAATAATCCCAAAGAAAAAAGTCCAACGGCGTCAAATCACATGATCTTGGCGGCCAATTGATATCGCCATTACGTGAGATAACACGGCCATTGAATTTGTTGCGCAAAAGAGCAATTGTTGCGTTAGCTGTGTGGGAAGTGGTACTGTCCTGCTGAAACCACTTATCGTCTACATCCATATCTTCCAATTCGGGCCATAAAAAATTCGTTATCATCTCACGATAGCGAACACCATTCACAATAACTGCCTGACTGGCCTCATTTTGGAAAAAATACGGCCCGATGATGCCGCCAGCACATAAACCGTACCAAACAGTCACTCTTTGTGAGTGCATTGGTTTTTCGACAGTCACTCTTGGATTCTCATTCGCCCAAATGCGGCAATTCTGTTTATTGACGAATCCACTGAGGTGAAAATGTGCCTCATCACTGAAGATGATTTTCTTCGAAAATTGATCATCATTTTCATAATAAGTCTGGATAACTTTAACACGTTGTTGGATTGTGTATCTTTCCATGGTTCAAATTAAGTAAGTCTGAAATAGAGAAATGTCAAATAAAATTTGGAAAACAAACTTGGCGTTTAGGTGTGGTTCACATTCCACATCGGCCCTTGAAATTTAACCACCCGATATTTGACAAAATAAGCGTAACCTGTACTTTTGGGTACTTTAAACAACGCTAACATAAACGATCTTTAAGTATAGGACAAAAATCTTACTTTTGATTAGCAAAGAAACATCTCGCCTTGATTAAACCCTCTCAAACATGATTAATAAGGACATGCCATGCCTTAATGGCCGAGTTGGGTGGTGATTCCTGCCAACAGGTCTGGGTGAACAAAGAAGCACAAAACTTAGCAGCGGCACTACCTTCTTCTTTACTTGCTTTTAGGCAGCAATGAAAAGCTAGTGCTTTAGCTTGTTTTATCAAATATTTGCTCAATATGATTGTACCTTTGGTAACCATTTTTGTATCTACTCGTACACTCGAATTTATAAAATGCTAATGAGTCAAAGCCTCAAACAATTCCGTCATATTCAAGATGTTTTCAAAATTCCATTTTGCTAAACTACTTGTAAATGATTTAAATTACTTACGTCTATAAGTACATATATATGTTCTTGTTATAAACGTTTATTTGTATTCATGTTTACGAGTGTGTATGTGTTAAGTATTAATTTAATAAATAAATCTACTTAATGAGTTAACTTGAATATAAAAATTAATAAAGGAAGCACGTGATTGATATTTCAAACGCAGAAACGAAAAAGAATTAATCTTAAATAAATAAAAATTAATGAGCAATTCAATATTTACCCCAAATTTATTTTGCATTGCTAGCTATCTTCTCGACAGCCAAAAAGTTTTTGATCGCCAACCAAAACTTGCGAACAACACAGGCCCACATAAATTTTGCTTTAACCTTTTTTTTATGTTGTAAAGGTATGTACAAATATGTTTGGATGTTAGTGCGTCATTCGCCACTTGATTTTTTAGCCGGTTTTTCTGGAAATTCTACAACATCTTATCACTCATCTAAAGAGAATTATTACATATTGTATGTGATGTAAATTATTTGATCCACCCCACTGTCAACAAGTCTTATTCGGCGTTTATGAGACAGGAATGTGTAATACGTCTAGAAAAATTTGTTGAAATATACTCAATATTTTAAGAGTATTTCATAAAAATTTTCTAGGCGTATTATTCATTCGTGTCCCATAAACAATACATTAGTTACAAACAGAGCTGGCAGAATAAAACTTTGAAGATTTTATAGGCTTATGGGCTTTTTGCAGACGGTTGTCAGATCTGACAAAATTGCCAGAAAAGTTTGCAGTAAATTTCTAACCATTGTGTGAGCATGTTGTCAGAAAAAATATTCAGTCAGACAAAATTATTGTCAGAATTATTGTAAAAATTTTCCTTGGCCGTTGTCAGATAATTGTCAGACTAACTTACTACCTCCCCCTTGCTGCGTATTTGGGTTTGAACCACAGCCAGAACGTTCCAGCCAAAGTAGGCACCTAAACCATGATCAGCCTGATTTGAACTTGAGTTTGAAGCTGAACCACGCGGGGGCATGCTCTTTACCCGAAAAATAGAGCACCCTGGTTTCGAATACGGCAAGGCAAAACCTGTATCACGGGGAGATACAGGTTTTTACGTCGTACGCGTCTACACTGAAAAGAATTCCTTCATTAATATAATGAATATTGACATTAATCTAATGAAAATTTTCATTATTTTTCGGCCAATGATGGCCTTCATTGGACTAATGAATCTTGTTTCATTAAAAATTATGTAATGAATATATTCATTAGGTTAATGGTAACTTCATTAAGTTAATGAAGCATGAATCATAATATTTATGAATAGTTTACATTAAAACAATGAAAATATTCATTAAGTTAACAACTCAATTTCATTAAATTTATGAATTTGGTACATTGACATTAAGTAAAGCTTTAATTCCTTTTATGAATCTTCTTCAGCATTCAAACGTAATTTTTTCATTTAGCCAATGAATGTGTTACATTATTTTTATGAAATATTTTCACTAATGTAATGAATATCTTTGTTGAACCATTGAAAATGTTCACTAATTTGGTCAAAAATTTTCTTCATTCTAACGAAATAAAATCATTAGTTTAAGGAAGAGTTGCATTATTCTAATGATATTTTTTCATTAGGATTGTGCTACTGAAGAGAAACTAAACAATTTTTTTTTTTATATTAAGCATAAAATAATTTTTTATTGTTTTAATACACTATTGAAATTTTTATTAAACAATTTTTTACACAGTAATTACTGTATAAAATAATTTGCTTTATCATTTAGTTCGTAGTTGTAATATATTTATCATCTCACTTTTACTAAATCTCAAAAATTTTGCAGCCAGCCTTCAAACATTTTTTATTAGAAATCCAATGAAATTTTCTAATGAAATTGTGAAACCTAATGAATCAATTTCAATGAATATTTTCATTAATGCTATGAATCTTCATTGATGGAACGTAATTTTTCATTCCGTTAAGGAAAATTATCTAATGAATTGGGTTCACTAGAAATATGAAGCAAATATTTTTCAGTGTATGCTTTGTGATGTGTAACTTTTCGCATACAATTGTACTGATTCTACTTTTTTGACAGGCGCTTAGAATGCGTTAACGCATATAACTGGTGGTATGTACCTTTAGCTTGACGCACTAATTTAGGTTGCGCTGTTAGGTACACACGTAAATTACTTCTTGTATTTTTTCGTAACAACTCTGAAGCGTCAGTAAAACGCGCGATGCTTAGTGCACCTTAAAGTGAATTTAGCATGTTTCAGAACGACTGGCGGTTTCAAATCGCGTGTTTCTCATCTCTAGGCGGTATAGTTTAATAACATTTGGTATTTCAAGATTAAATCATGAGTAAAGAACTTTTGCTTTAATTACATCTGTAGTGAAGTGCAGGAGCTTTATTTTCAGTGTGGAACTGTGTAATGAGTCAAAGATAAGCAAAGACGGATTATGCTGACTCGATGTCTTAATATGTTAAATGAAACCGTGTGTGTTTTTTTTTGTCTTTCTTCGCCGCAAATGAATTTAATTGATTTTAAGAGAATATATGAAGAAGATTAATAACGCGAGACTAAAAAGAAGATGCAACAAAAAATAAACAAAAACCAGCAATTTCTTTAATTCAGCTATACAAATATCAAACTCTCTAAACATCTTATAATGATCGATAATGAAAAAACTTATTTTTAACGTACGAATTGCTAATAATAATATAGATGTGAATAAATTATTGAAAGAGAAAAAGCTGGAATAGTAAAAATCTTACAGCCCAACAACATTTAGAGACCACCAACATCCAAAGCTGTAAAAAACCCTTTTAAAACTCGATCGTTCAAGCGAGACGATATTTTGCCGTTAAGTTTCTCTGGCTGTTTATCGCTTTTGGTGTGTGCTTGTGTGTGTGTGTGTGTTGTGTGCGTGCGTATAGTTTGTGCGAAACTTTTACAGCTGATCCATCTTCTACAAATAAGACTAGTTGGCTCTTTGATGTTATTTGTATTCTTATGCTAATAATATTATTTTTTTAGTTTTAATTTTTCGTTGTTGCTGGCATCTGTGCAGAAGCCCACGTCTAAGCAGAAGCGTTACAAGCTTTGTTGACGTGAGAGATTCTGTATAAATAGTTTGAATTAGTTTTGTACGACAACATTCTAGTTTTAGCGTTACTACTGTAAACATACAAATAGAGTGTAAAGTCGTTGGATTAGTTTGCTGAATTTAGTTTAATTTGAAATTCCGAAAATGGTAGGACCGAATGAATGAATATAAAATTGCGTGTTTTTTATAATAATACGGTTTCATTTCTTTGTGATTTTTAGAAACTTTTCTTGATTGCCTGTGCTGTGTTTGCAGCAGTGTCTGCTGATGTCAGCCATTTGCCAGTGAACGAATACTTGCCTCCCGTACAACAAGCTGCTGCTCCAGTTTTGCCAGTGCCAAACAAGGAGTACTTGCCTCCTGTGCAATCAGTTGTTTCCGCTCCCGTAGCTGAACCTGTGCCCGCCCATCAATTGGCTGACGATGGTTACCATTACAAGACTCAACGACGTGTTGTTTATCGTCGCCATCGTCGTGATGTTAGTCACTTGCCTGTTAGCGATTACTTGCCGCCCGTACAACAACATATCGATGCTGTATTTGGTCCCAACAAAGACTACTTGCCACCCGTACAACAACAAGTAATAGAGCCAGTGGCTCCTGCTCACGATTTGGCCGATGATGGTTATCGTTACAAGACCCAACGTCGTGTGGTATATCGTCGTAACCGCCGTGATGTCAGCCACTTGTCGAATGATGATTATTTGCCACCCGTTAAAGAGGAATATGTGCCCGTAGAAGTTGCGCCCATTCAAGAAGTTTCCAATGCCGTGACAGAAGAAGCTGTACCCGCTCACGAATTGGCCGATGATGGTTACCGCTACAAGACCCAACGCCGCGTGGTATATCGTCGTAATCGCCGTGATGTCAGCCACTTGGCCAACAGCGAATACCTGCCGCCCGCACAGGAAGCTGCCCCCGTTTTAGATGCTCCCGTGCAAGAAATTGCCGTAATCCAGGAAGCTGCTCCTGCCCACGAATTAGCTGATGATGGTTATCGTTACAAGATGCAACGTCGTGTTGTCTACCGTCGCAATCGCCGTGATGTTAGCCACTTAGCCAACAGCGACTACTTGCCGCCCGCAGAAGAAACCGGCCATGTTGACATTATACCTTTGGAACCAGTCTCAGTTATTGACGAAGTTGAACCTGCTCATGAGTTGGCTGGTGATGGTTATCATTACAAGACCCAACGTCGTGTTGTGTATCGTCGCAGCCGTCGTGATGTCAGCCACTTACCCTCCAATGACTACTTACCTCCCGTCAACGATTACTTGCCCCCCTTCCAACAAGCCGAACCTGCGCCCGCCCACGACTTATCAAATGATGGCTACCATTACAAGACCCACCGCCGTGTAGTCTTCCGTCGTCATTAAAATTTCATTCACCTCAAACCCTATCCCACACCACACCACCCCACCTCCCCCTCCCGCCATTCTCCTTTACGGAAAACATATTAAAGTATTAAAAACTTCTTGTAATCGTAACAACATTTTTTTTTTTTTTCTCAAAACACTGACATACGGAAACCGAAAGAAGAAATAATAAAAATACATTAAAAAAAAAAAAACATAAAAACAGGAAAAGCTTCTTTTATTGTTTAAGTTTTGTGGCTTATGATCGCATTCGTTAAAAATTTCATGCAAAGTTTACTTCTAAACGTGCGGAAAAAAGCATATAGAACAATTCTAAATTCGTATCTTTCCAGTTTCGGAACCGGCTTGCATAATTTTATTTTTTTAATCTTCATACATTTGTATAAAAAGATGTCTGGCAACAATTAAAATTCATAAATAATTTTTTTGTATAATATTTTGATTGTTTAAAAACTTGCAATTCTATAGCAAACAAAGTTTTGTATAAAAGCGTTTGACAAAACTTGGGAAAGTATCATTTTCTATTCGATTCTAAGTCTTTAAGGAAACCAGCACTTAAAAATGGTAAGTAATTTTAAAGATATATAATCAAAGTGTGGTAAACATTAACAAATGATTTACTACCTTATATATAAAAAATATTTCTGCTGAGTTGACAAATTTCTGGAAAAAATTTGTCAATTAAAAGCTTTATGAGCTTAAAAAATATTTTTTGTTTAATGCAGATTTATTTAACAAATTTCTACACAAAATTTGTTAAACGAACCTTATGAATGCGGCCGAAAATATATTTTATAAATAAATATTTTTAGATAAGTAATAAAAACTTTTTTTTTTTTTTTATTTTATTCTTTTTTAAGAAATTTTTCATCGTGTTTTGCGCCTTATTCGCCACAGCAGCGGCTGATGTCAGCCACTTGCCATCCAACAAGTATTTGCCACCTTCACATCATCATCATCATCACCATCATGCTGCTTCAGCACCCGCTGTAAGTTTTAGTGCTGCTCCTTCTTACCATGTGGAGGCTGCCTCTGCTCCTGCTGTGTCTTACTCTGCTCCAGCCGCGCAATCTTATCATGTTGAGGCCGCCTCAGCTCCAGCAATCTCTTACTCTGCGCCAGCTTTCCAAGGTGCTGCTTCTGCTCCAGCTGTCTCCTTCTCAGCGCCTGCTAGTCTCAATTATCAGGCTTCTGCTCCAGCTGCACAATCTTATCATGTAGAAGCAGCCTCAGCCCCAGCTGTATCTTACTCTGCTCCCGCTTTCCAAGGTGCCGCTTCTGCCCCAGCTGTCTCCTTCTCGGCTCCTGCTAGTCTTAGCTATCAGGCATCTGCTCCAGCTGTCTCCTTCTCGGCGCCTGCTAGTCTCAGTTATCAGGCTTCTGCTCCTGCTTC
Source organism: Thecocarcelia acutangulata (assembly GCA_914767995.1). Classification (NCBI taxonomy): domain Eukaryota; kingdom Metazoa; phylum Arthropoda; class Insecta; order Diptera; family Tachinidae; genus Thecocarcelia; species Thecocarcelia acutangulata. Next base: position 27,597,697 of record OU612096.1, read on the forward strand.
GCAATCTTATAATGTTGCTGCTGCTACTCCAGCTGTCTCCTACTCTGCCCCAGCTGCTCAATCTTATAATGTTGCCGCTTCGGCTCCAGCTGTTTCCTACTCTGCTCCAGCTGCTCAATCTTATAATGTTGCCGCTTCTGCTCCAGCTGTTTCCTACTCTGCTCCAGCTGCTCAGTCTTATAATGTTGCCGCTTCTGCTCCAGCTGTTTCCTACTCTGCTCCCGCTGCTCAATCTTATCATGTAGAAGCCGCTTCAGCTCCAGCTGTTTCTTACTCTGCTCCTGCTGCTACATTTGAATCCTCCTCGTATGAAGGTGCTGCTTCTGAGCCTGCTCACACTTTCTCTGCTTCTGAGGGTTACCGTTACAAGACCGCCAAACGCCGTGTTATCCGTCGTCAACGCCGTGACGTCAGCCACTTGTCTAGTGAATACTTGCCACCCCACCAAGGCGGTGCTTCTCCATCAGCTGAGTATTTGCCTCCTGCCGCTTCTGCTCCAGTGGCACAATTTCAATCTGCTCCCTCATACTCTGGTGCTGCTTCAGCCCCAGCAGTCTCTTACTCAGCCCCAGCTGCCCAATCTTACGATGGTGCTGCTTCTGCTCCCGCTGTTTCTTACTCAGCTCCAGCTGCCCAGTCTTACAGTGGCGCAGCTTCTGCTCCCGCCTTCACTTACTCAGCTCCAGCTGCCCAATCTTTCAGTGGCGCAGCCTCTGCTCCCGCCTTCTCCTTTTCAGCTCCAGCTGGCCAATCCTACAATGCTGCAGCCTCTGCACCCGCTGCCTCTTTCTCAGCTCCAGCTTCCCAATTTGCTGCTTCTGCTCCAGCTGCTTCCTATGAAACTGCTTCTTATGACGGTGCTGCCTCTGAGCCAGCTCATTCATACTCCGCCTCCGAAGGTTACCGTTACAAGACCGCCAAGCGTCGCGTCATCCGTCGCCGCCGTTACTAAATCTTACGTACCTTAACATATGACAATTTTTAGATTATTATTATCTAAATGAGATAAATTAGAAACTATTGTATAGTTGAGTTGTAAAACAATTTATTTAATTAAAATAAATAACGCAAAATTTATTTAATATAAATAAATTTACAAACGAATAAAAAAATGTGTTTCCTTAATTTCTCTTTATCAGAACAGTGATGGACAAAAATATACGCCCTGTATTTATTTTACAAGGGAGAATTACACAATGAAACTAAAAAGTTTTTCTTAAGACCGGGTCAGATGTAATCCGTCGCACTTTATCAGCTGACATCACGTGTACAAAGTATGAAGTTGGCACAATCAGTACTTTGATAACGGATATAAAATCAACTGCCTTTTACTTTGATTTGACTAAAATCTTTGAATTTATATTTCAGACAGAGCACAAAAAATCTAACACAATTTTTTTTTTTTTTAATTTATTTAATTTTCGAACGAAAAATTATGTTAAAATATACAAAAAATATTACCAGATAGTTGTCAAAGTTCTCCACGTACGTTAAAAGTTGCCCAACTTTAATACTTTGCGTTTGGGCACATAGAATCCGTCGCACGTTAAACGTTGCGTTTTTCAACTGACAACTAAGTTGAAATACATGTATTCTTATGAGCTTTGTCACATTCCGTACTTCTCCTTCAACGTAAAGTATTAAAGCTGAGCAACTTTAAACGTACGTTGAGAACTTTGACAACTATCTGGTAATATTTTTTGTATATTTTGATTTATTTTTCGTACAAAAATAAAAAAAATGTAACTATTTCATTGATTTAATGTAAATTTTTCAGGTGCTCAATGAATAATAAAATTAGATAAATGAAATAACTTTATTGACCTTATGAAGGAGTTTCATATTTCTAATGAATATATTACATTAGTACAAATAAGTTATTTCATTAAATGTTACTTTTTCTTAAATTTCTTTATGAAATTGATGCATTGATCTAGAGAAATTATTTCACTAATCATATGATTTGTCTTTCATACTTTTAATGAAAATAAATCATGTTTCTTATTAAAATGTTTCATTACTTTTATGAAGGTTTTCATTAAAATAATCTAATGAATTTTGTTTCATTATTTCTATGAAAAGTTACAATGGTTGAAAAATAATGAAAAAATTCATAAAAATAATGTCAAAATTCAGAGAATATCTGAACAAAATTTTTTCAGTGTAGAAACTTGAGATGTACACCGTGGCGCAGAACTACCTAAGTTATGGTTTAAATGTTTATAAACTATTTATTTAATTGTTAAGGTAAGTACTCTGTTCAAAGCTGCGAACAATGTTGAGCAACATTACCCAGCGGCCAAAGTTTCGCTTACAGAAGCGATGATCCGATGTACACTTATAAGTCAGTAATGCAAACCATCTCATATACGAACCTAGTATACTTTATCATATACATTGCCGCATTTGTAGAGTGAACGGCTACCACCTGCATACAAAGTAAGCGAGGTAGTAAGGTGTTCATTCAACAAAAGCTCATTACTTCCTAACATACATTGTAAGTCATTAGTGGGCAGTTCGAATACAATCTCGCATACATTGTAAGCCGGCAGTAGGCAGCTTGTACGTACTACGCACTTCAGTTTTTTTTTTGGGAATATTTCATTAAATAAATGTGTTGTGTTATTTGTTCACTGCATTCTTTTCTTTTTCACTAAATGTTTTATCTTTCTTGTACCTTTTTTATAAGGTTTTCTTACCTTTAGCACTGATTTGGTTAATTAAATTTTTGTAACGTGCTCTGACAAAGACGGCGAACGTTTGAATTACATCGAATAAATAAAATACGTTCATATAAATGTGATGCAAAAGATGAACGTAATTCATTTTTGGGAACTCCATATACTACTGCCATACACTTTGTAAGTTACCATTCATTGATTACAAAGTGTGGCACACATCATCGAAGAGAAGTAATGTGGTAGGCAGTGTTCGCCGCTGGGTAATTATTTCATTCGGAAAATATAATATTTAAAATGTAGCGCCTATTTAGCGTTTTAGGCAAATTTCACGGTTTTCTTGGTTTTAGTTATACCACATTGTTCAGCTGTTTTTTGAAATTTCGCGCGAAATAAGTACCACTCATATTATTTCACAATTACAACACAATGTTGCCAGAAACATTTCATAAGTTTTTCACAAATTGAACAGAGTACCACTTTAGCAACATTATTTCATAGATATTTCACACAAGTTTTTTTTTTTTTTTTTATATAGAGTTATGACAGCATTTCGCACGAAATTACGAACACAGTACCTAGCTTTAAGTACTATTATTAATATTTTCTTATATGTATAGTACTCTATTGGGGAATATTTTTGACTTAAGCCTAGTATTGAGATTGAATGTGTGAACATTTTTCAGCAACATTACTTATTTCGTACGGAAAAATTGACATGTACTCAGTGTTGTCAAGTTTTGCTCTTATTCATGTTTTTTTTTTTTTTAATTTTAAGTATACATGTTTGTACTTCGTGTGAAAAAAGCTTTGCTTATGTTATATCGCAGCTGAAAAAACAAATATTCCCAGAAACAATTTCAAATGAAAACATGTTGCAGATACATTTTGTGTGTTTTTCGGTTTGCAAACTCAGTACTACATTTCTAAACTTATTTCGCAGATATATCATATTAAACACTTTTGTATGCAATTTGAAAGAATTTCGCAGGAAATAATGAACTCAATATTAGCCTTTAAAAAAGAAACATGAATAAGAGAAAAAATAGACAACACTGAGTACATCTTAATTTTTCCGTACGAAATAAGTAATGTTGCTGAAAAATGTTCGCACATTCAATCTCAATACTAGGCTTTAGTGGGGAATTGTTGGCTTAGGTATGAAAAATTATATCCCGCAAATGGTGGCCATTTTAAAAATTTCCGGTGTTATACATTGAATTTCTTTGGGTTTGTTTTCTTTTAGATCAAGGATGTACCAATGTTTCTCTAACAGAAAATTTTGCAAAATTCTATTCATTGTACTCTATTTTGTATCAAAATATAGATTGAAAAAATATATTTATATATTAAATGAATTAAAGAGAATGTGGTTATAATTTATAGAAGTATGTATATATGTATATTTATTGTGTAAACATATAATATTATGACCTTCAACACTAGTACGGTTGATCGTGACAATAGTCTATACAATTTTTCAATAATATAGGTAGAAGTGATAATAATATGGTTGCACATGACAGTTAAATGTTAATTTTTGATATAACAATGTAAGGTTAGGTTAGGAAGGCAGGCCGCTGGATGCCCCGAAATAATCTAGGTTGTCTAGCTCACTTGGGTCCTGTAGTCGTTCCCTTTGTGATTGCCAAAAAAAATAATTTAGTGGAGTGAAGAAAAGAAGTTATAGGAATATAATAGTGAGTGGAAAGGATGGGCGGGGATGGAAAGGAGAGGCGGGAACCTTTTAGTGTAGCGTTACATGCTGCTATACTAGCCATCCGCTGCTTCTTATGAAAGAGGCTAGCGCAGTCGGTTTGATCGAGGCCAGACAAGATAGGCTATTGAAGCTCTGCTCGCCTAAGTATCTTAGACGATGATGCTCCAATGCCGGACATGTGCCGAGGAGGTGAAGGATCGTCTCCTCCTCGTCCTCGTCTTGGCAGCTTCTACAGAAGTCGTTATGGCATGGTTGCCCAAACGGGCAATGGCCAGTGATGACTGCTACAGTCACTCTTAGCTGAGATCTAGGCAGTTTTAATAGCTCCCACGTTCTCTTAGAGTTAATATGTGGCCACAGGTTCCTTGGTATAAGGCATGTGGGCTCTGTGAGCCACTTTTCTTGTGCACGTTCCAGTGTGTGGAGTTTTATTCTTAATATATAACAGTGTTAGTCATGACACAGTTTTTGTGAATTTTATGGCATACTTTTGGTTCTTGCCTATACTTAGTTGTAGAAATAAATTTCAGATTGAAATCATGTTATATGGTTGTGTTCAAACGTATAATTCAACAATAGTATTTTGCCTTTAAAATATTGTCATATCAACCATATTTTTGCTTCTATGTGTGCTGACCTGAAATACAAATTTATTATACATTTAATTTTATATTCAAAACAACTTTTGAACTTACATTTATTTTGTATTTTTTTGTTCCTCGGGCTTTCGATAGTACTTCTGCTCACGAGTAAAAAGTTGCACGGTTGCATTCGAATGGTTACTCGCTATCGAATCGCATCATTAGAAATTCCGATACCTTTTACTCGATATCGAATGAGATAATCCCAAAAGTGTAAAAACTCGCACATTCGAGTAAGAACTCGCTTGTAAGCGAATAACAGAAATAGCCCCCCCGAGGAAACATAAGCAGCAAACAAAAGTAATTAGTATTGTAATGTAATAGCGCATTTCTTGTAATTTTACTTGTAAATGTTAAAATATGTTATGTACAACATTTTAGATTTATTTGTTTAATTTTAAAACTTTTTTTGATAGAAGTTACAATTTTAATATTATTTTCAAATAGAATTTCAACCAAACCTGGAAACAGGGAAATATATAAACTAATACGGTAGCACAATTTTATGAAATATGTCACAATCCTTATACAAGGTGGCGCAAAAGTAATCCTGCTATTAGAAAATAACGAGTGATTTTTTTGCTATTATCTTTTTGGCAACACTAGTTTTGACAGCTCACGCACGTTTTGTATCTTGTGTCACTGTCAAACATCTTCAGTTTGGTCTATAATTTAATCATGAATCGTCTTACAAACGAACAACGCTTGCAAATTATTGAATTTTATTACCAAAATGCGTGCTCTGTTAAGAAAGTTCATCGCGCGCTTCTTCCATTTTATGGTCAGTTTAATCGACCTACTGAGGCTTCTATTCGGGCTATTGTAAAAAAATTTCGCACCAAATTTACATTGTTGGACATTAAACCATCAACACGCTTATGTAGAGTGCGAACTGAAGAAAATATCGCAGCCGTATCGGCCAGTGTTGGTGATGACCGTGAATTATCGATTCGGCGCGGTTCGCAGCAATTGGGCCTCTGTTACTCCACTACGTGGAACATTTTGCGGAAGGATTTGGGTGTGAAGTCTTATAAGATACAGCTGGTGGAAGAATTGAAGCCAAACGACCTACCACAACGCCAAATTTTTGGTGAATGGGCTCTTGAAAAGTTAGATGAAGATCCACTTTTTTATCGAAGAATTGTATTCAGCGACGAGGCTCATTTCTGGTTGAATGGATACGTGAACAAGCAAAACTGCCGTATTTGGAGTGAAGAGCAGCCAGAAGCATTGCAAGAGCTACCAATGCATCCACAAAAAACAACCGTTTGGTGCGGATTATGGGCTGGCGGCATCATTGGGCCGTATTTCTTCAAAGATGATGCGAATCACAACGTTACTGTGAATGGTGAGCGCTACCGTGCGATGATAACAAACTTTTTTTTGCCCAAAATGGAAGAGCTTGACTTGCATGACATGTGGTTTCAACAAGACGGTGCCACATGCCACACAGCACGCAAAACAATGGACCAATTGAGAGGCGAGTTCGGTGAACAGTTTATTTCACGCTTGGGACCAGTCAATTGGCCGCCCAGATCGTGCGATTTAACGTCTCTAGACTATTTTTTGTGGGACTATGTTAAGGCTAATGTCTATAGCGACAAGCCCGCTTCGATTGACGCACTGGAAGCCAACATTGCCAACATTATTCGTGAGATACCGGCCGAAATGTTGAAAAGAGTATGCCAAAATTGGACTAAGCGGATGGACCATTTGAGGCGCAGCCGCGGCCAACATTTGCATGAAATAATCTTCAAACATTAAATTATATCGACCCAACTATCGATCCAAATAAATATTTCATGCATTTTTCTGAATTTTATGTGTTTTTTTTTTTTTTTTTAATTTCCGATAGTTCTTATAAAATCACCCATTACTATAAATCTTACGATTGGCCCCTAATGTCAGTTCTGTTTTGACATTTGTGTAGTAAACAAATGCGAAATACATGTTAATAAACAATGTTACGCTACACTGCTCCAGAAAGCGGAATATTGGTGACTATTTACCCCTCGCCTCGAAGAGAGTGGCGCAACACAAGATGCTGCCAGGCGTGGCAGACCCCGGAGTAGCCATTCTGCAGAGGGTGTCATGGAAGCGCCGTCGATAATCGACCAGACGACGTGCCACGCAAATGGGTATCAGTCGATGGTCGTTACAGCGAATTTTGGTACAAGATTTGAAGATGTTTCCATACAAAGTCCAGACGGAGCATCAGCTGTTAGCTGCTGAAAAATTAGAAGACCAAATACAAATAATCCACAAGAAAAATCAAAGTTTTTCGTTTTTTTTTTTTTTAATTACAGACAAAAAACATCGGAAGGTTATTTTTGCGCCACCCTGTACTTGTCAGATGGTGATTGCTAAGGAAAATTGAGAATAAAACTACCTTGTATTTTTTATATCACGGTATTTACGATTTTTATTATGAAACAATATTCATACCGCGAAAAAAAGCTTTACGTTAGGCCAAAAACAATATAAAATTCGTAACATTAATGCAAAAGTTCGCTAAATAAACAAATTTCAATTAAATTCTAAAAACTGATTGTTGTTCGAAAAATATTATATAAATAATATAAAACAAAGCACTCTAATTATTTTTAATTTCCATGATAAAGAAGCACATTTTTTAGTTTGTTAAATTAGAGAAAGGTTTTCTTTTGACTAGATGCTGCATTCTAAGCTCCTTTGTTTGTGTTCTGTTTTGTCTTCTTTATTTATCGCTTAAAAGTTTTAATGAAATATTAAGTACAAGTATATTTTCTTGTTGATTTGATACAACTAAAAAAAGAAAAAAAAATTAAATTAATAATTATAACCCGCAAAACTAAAACAATAGTAGTTAAAGAACTAATGAAACCGGCTTGCATAAGATCCGTTCTAATACTTGCCATAAATGCTGAGCAATAACGAAACCGATCACACTCATGTATTTCGTTTTATTTTGTCTCCACTAAAACATATGCAAATTTCTTGCATTCAATATTTCGTATAAAAACGTTGCGCCGTTCATAAGAAAGTATCATTTTCTATTGGATTCTAAGTGTATAAGGAAACGAGAACTGTGAAATGGTCAGTCGTTTATTTGGTTTAAAGTGATTTTGGCTTTTAATTACTTCCATTCATTATTTCAGAAATTCGTGTTTGTGTTTTGTGCTTTGATTGCTGCAGCTTCGGGAGACGTCAGTCACTTGCCTTCAAACAACTATTTGCCACCTGCCCATCATCATGCCGCATCAGCTCCAGCCGCAAGTTTTAGTGCTGCTCCTTCCTATCATGTTGAAGCTGCCTCAGCGCCAGCTTTCTCCTATTCTGCTCCTGCGGCACAATCTTATCACGTAGAAGCCGCTTCGGCACCGGCTGTTGCCTACTCAGCACCAGCTGCTGCTCAATACGAATCAGCACCATCATATTCTGGAGCCGCTTCTGAACAAGATGTTCAATATGCAGCACCTGCAGCTTCTTATGAAAGTGGATCTTACGAAGGTGCAGCCTCTGAACCAGCTCACTCATACTCGGCCGAGGGTGGCTACCGTTATAAAACTGTAAGGCGCCGTGTTATTCGTCGTCAACGTCGCGACGTCAGCCAATTGGCCAACGAATACTTGCCCCCACATCAAGGTGCAGCTTCTGCTCCCACTGCTGAATATTTTGCTGCTGGTGCCGCTTCGGCTCCAGTCGCCCAATTCGAGTCTGCTCCTTCATTCTCCGCAGCTGCATCTGCTCCCGCTGTACAATACTCTGCACCTGCTGCTTCTTACGAATCAGCTTCTTATGAGTCAGCTGCTTCTGAACCTGCACACTCCTTTTCAGCTGCTGAAGGTTATCGCTACAAAACCGCCAAGCGTCGGGTCATCCGTCGTCACCGTCGTGATGTCAGCCACTTGGCCAGCGAATACTTGCCCCCACATCAAGGTGCAGCTTCTGCCCCAGCTGCTCAATATGAAGCTGCCCCATCATACTCTGGTGCTGCATCAGAGAATGATATTCAATACGCTGCCCCCGGCGATTCTTATGAAACTGCCTCTTATGAAACAGCTGCTACTGAACCAGCCCATTCTTATTCTTCTAATGATGGCTATCGTTATAGAGCCGTAAAGCGCCGTGTTATCCGTCGTCAACGCCGCGATGTCAGCCACTTGGCCAGCGAATACTTGCCTCCACATCAAGGTGCAGCTTCTAACCTAGCTGCTCAATATGAATCTGCCCCATCATACTCTGGAGCTGCATCAGAGAATGATATTCAATACGCTGCCCCTGCCGATTCTTACGAAACTACCTCTTATGAAACAGCTGCTACTGAACCAGCCCATTCCTACTCCTCTAATGATGGCTATCGTTATAGAGCCGTAAAGCGCCGTGTTATCCGTCGTCAACGTCGTGATATTAGTCACGTGGCCAGCGAATACTTGCCTCCAAATCAAGGTGCAGCTTCTAACCTAGCTGCTCAATATGAATCTGCGCCTTCATACTCTGGAGCGGCATCAGAGAACGATATTCAATACGCTGCCCCTGCCGATTCTTACGAAACTGCCTCTTATGAAACAGCTGCTACTGAACCAGCCCATTCCTACTCCTCTAATGATGGCTATCGTTATAGAGCCGTAAAGCGCCGTGTTATTCGTCGTCAACGTCGTGATGTCAGCCACTTGGCCAGCGAATACTTGCCTCCACATCAAGGTGCAGCTTCTGCCCCAGCTGCTCAATATGAATCTGAGCCTTCATATTCTGGAGCGGCATCAGAGAACGATATTCAATACGCTGCCCCCGCTGCTTCATATGAAAGTGCCTCCTACGAAACAGCTGCTACTGAACCAGCCCATTCCTATTCTTCTAATGACGGCTATCGTTACAAGACTGCTAAGCGTCGCGTAATCCGCCGTCGTCGTTATTAAATCATAAGTTCTACAACTTGTGCTGTCTTTTAGATTCTGCGAATCAAACTGGAAATGCCTTTGCACATTAAAATTGCAATTCAATTTTAGTTTTTACGATTTAAAATATAGACGTATTTAATAAAAAAAAATGTGAAAATCCATTCCGTGCAGAACTTTTTATTGAACTTGGATTTATCACAACACATAGGAGTATAACATATGAGTTATAATAGAAACTCAAGGACCAGTTCATAAAAGAAAATATTAATATCAGTCAGTTCAAAGAGTTCAATTCCGTTCGGAAACGGAATTCAAAACGTTTCGTTTTTAGCTTTTTAAAAAAAAAACTAACTAGTTTTTGGGAATAAAACCAATGTTAACAGATATAACTTGATATGAAAAATTATATCATGCTGAAGTATTTCTATTGTTCGTTTTCTAGCAATTATTAAAAAAGCGGTTTGAATTCGATTTCCGGGCGGAATTGAATTCTGTGACATGGCTGTATAATTTTGATACTCTTCTTATCAACGCAAGGCCAAGTTGGCCATTAATGTAATCTCTCCAAAACCAGTTTCTGTGATAGTGAAAGTGAATAAATTAGCTCTGTTGCGGAAACTAAATATTGACTGTAAAGATTGGGTGAGAATCATATCTGCAGAGGTACGGACCATTGATTCCAGCAGGGGGGATGTAACCGTGTCCCAACAACTCTTCAGTATTATCATCACCCCGAATAGGGCAGTTTTTTTTTTTTTATTGACGTACGAGTATTCATTCAAACAAAAGTTAGCTTAATTGCTAAACAAAATTCACTCCTGAAAATCGAGATCAACAGCAATCTTGTTTTGGTTCCATTGGCATTCTTTGGAAGTATTATTCAGGCGTCAGTCTATTCATGTTGAAATGCCAAACCAAACTCAACATAAATCACCTAGCAGATAACAAAACGGCAAACAGTTAAAAAAATGTTGGAAACTTAAAGTTTGGTGCCTCTATAAAATCTACCCTTTACATGCAAATACGTTGTTTTACTATTTCACCAGGAAGCAGGTTTTGTCTTGGTGTACAACATACCAGGGCATTGTGCTTTCTTGGGCATAGAGGAGGTCCTCGTTTGTTGTAGTCTGTCTCGATAACTTCCACCGGAGAGCAAGTTTTGCCTTTATGTAATTAGGGCTTTCTGCTTTCTAGGGCATAGAGGGGTGGGACTAGCTCATTTGTTGGAACAATTAATACTCTAGGAAGCCGCATGATTTATGTTGGGTTGGACTTCCGAAAAGGGATCAGCAAAGCCCGCGGAAGGTTTTACTTGCAGACCATCTTGGTTGACGCTGATTATGATTGTGTACCTACATCTTGCCTGTTTAAGCATAAAATTCCAGCAAGGGGAATTAAAATTACTTCCCCTGCTAACTATGGTGAAATGCCGGGTTTCAGGAGCTAAAAAATCCCGACATTGTCTTGCAACAGATACCTGTAATGTAAGGAACTAATAGTGATGGTGAGACGGGTAAGTTGGTTATGGGCTGATATTCTTAATCGACCTCGGCTCACCAACTCATTAAGCCTTGTCTTCCATTGAATATCTGGGAATTTGCATACCGAGTTCTTCAGCGAGGCGTTTGCCTATGCGCCTACAAACTTATGACAAAAGTTACGACCTGTGAATCGTGAATAATTTATTCCGTTGTTTTGGTCCAGGCAGGTGCTGATGTAAATCAATACCTCAAGCCACTTAAGAAGAAATACAAGTAGAAATTTTGTATACTTTGCGCTGCAAATAAAACATCATGGTGCAATTATTAGGTGGCAGCATTAGAGTTGTTGTATTACATACATAATATTTTGTTTGTGTAAAAATGTTTACAAAACAGAAGAAAATGAAGAAAGAAAAGTTCAAGGCGAATTTATATCAGGCATTTGTTGCACGCAAGGCGAATTCATTACTAGGTGAACTTAACAGCTTAGGTGATTATTTTTAGCTTCTCGCGTTTTTTCCAATGAGACTGTCAAAAAAAATTTTTTTTTGTTTACAAACTTTTTCGCCCCATTTTAATCTGAAGATTTTGTGTATGATTTAGTGCAGTTTCAAGAAATTTGTGTGAATTTAAAAGTGATAAACTAATATAATCCGTGATTTTAATTACAAACAATTATAAAAGTTTATATTTAACGTTTATATAAAATTTTTTCCCAGCTGAACAATCTTAGGCGAATTTAGATTTTGACATTCACGATATGTTTTACAATAAAAAAATACATAGTACTGAATTCGCCTTTCCGCTTGTATTCACCTGTATAAATTCGCCTTGGTTGCAAAAGCAATAAATACAACACTACAAAAAATAAATCTTTTTCAAATGTCAAGGCAAATATAAAATCACAAAAGGGGATTCAAAAAAAAATATATTAAAAAAAATTTACAAGAAAAGAAAAACTTTTAAATATTTCGTGAAAGTTTTAATTATATAAATATCGTGAACATTAAAGTCTCAGATCATACAGCTTGGAAAGGTGTAAATGGCCAGCCAGCTTGGGGAGGGTTCTGGCTGATATCTGGCGCTCAAGATACAATACAAAATATTTTTTTTTTTTTGTAAATTTCTATTAAGAAAAAATTTGCAATAAAAGAAAAACTTAATTATTTCGTGAAATTTAAAGTCTCAGATCATAGAGCTTGAAAAGGTGAAAATGACCAGCTAGGTTAGGGAGGATTGTGGATGATATTTGGCGCTAAAGATACAATACAAAATTTAAAAATTTGCTTTAAAACTTTTTTTCCAACTTTATTTTAATTATTCCATTGACATCTGAAACAGATTAAAATTAAAAAAAAATTATCAGCTGCGCTGCCAGTTTCACCTGTTATGAATTCGCCTTGGAAAAGTTTGTATAAAGAAAATTAATGTAATTATGAATAATTGTTGACATAAATTGTTTTCAACGCATTCTATGGCACTTTTTCAAACTGTGTAAACAACTTTTGACACTATCGGTCGTTTGAAACAAAAAATTGTCACCTGCGCTAGTGATGTCACCTGGTTAATTGCATCATATAAAACATGTTAAGTCGCTCACAGTTTTTCTTAGTTTCCACTATGCAAGTCTTATTGCTGAACTGATTAACTTTTAGAGAACGGGGTGAGGTATTTTACCTCATCCCGTAAACGAGTACATACCTTGCATGTACTTGCAATTCGTTTTGCTTTCATTTTCGTATGTATACTATTCAAGCTAAAATCAGATCAGTTTAAGCAATAAGACTTGTACAGTGTAAACGGCAAAGAAAGTTCAAAGAAGAAAATGGAAAATTGCAATCTTATTTTCTTGTATAGTGGAAATTGGCACTGTGCAATCGTAAAAAATCATCACAAAGGAGAAATTCTATCGCCAGTTGAAAAATTTGGCTTCGACGACAATGTTGGCAAATATGTTTTGTCAGTGGTCGTTTAACAAAGTCTATCCACCATAGCTTGATCGAAATTGTCTTGGAAAGCTGTCCTTTATAAACGACTATGTATGACAATGAGTTACATTGTTTTGTAGGCTATCTTCTATCAACGCCAATACACGAAAATATGAGCGGCATTGTGGTGTAAGCCGTTCTCTAAGAAAATTTCTTATAAGAAGTAAACATGATAGACAACCATAAAAAGAAAACATAGCCGAAACAAAATGCAAAAATCAGTCATTCTCGATGTAATCGTTCTTTGTGTGTACGACATGACGATCAACATTCTTCAGCAAGGAGTTTGGCTACAATCGTATGACAAAAGTTACCACACGAGGGTGTTGGTGAATGGTAAACAATTCACCTCGTGGAGTCACCAGATAAGATCTTCAAGGCAGATGCCGATGCTATGTCAACATGAATAAGATTCTTAAATATTACTCCATTTTATTAAAAATTTATTAAGTCTGGCTTTAACTAATAGATTAATTTCGCCTGATTTAAAATAAAAATATTCAAATTATTTTTATATATTAAATTGTTTTGTATTAAATTATTAAAACTCTTCGATGTATTGGCAAAATAATCATTAAAAAAATTAATTACTAGCTAAACGTTCCATTTGCATTTTTAATGTTTCAAAAGTAAACAACTCAATATTGTTCTTTTGTTTCCTTTTCGGGTTTGAGAACAAAAAAACGGCACCACAAGAAACCCATAAACAGTAGAGACAGTGTTTATAATGAATTTTGTATAAAATTGTTGTCAAGTGCTCTTGTTAATTATTTTATTAAAATCTTCCGCGTCTGGTTAAGAAAAGATTAAAAGTAAAAAACCGAAAATTATTCAAATTATTGCTGGTATTAAGAGGTAGTTGAACACCCTTTAGCAGCTTCTATTTATAGTATTAAAGCATAACGATTCATTAAAGTCATCCACACGTGAGATAACTGGAATTTTTCTTTGCGATAATTCTCTAGGCCAGGCGACGAATTTCATGTTGCCAGCTCATTTATCGTACTCTTTACACACGTTGTTTCAAGAGGATGGAACGACTGCACACACAACCACAGTTTCGATGATTTGCTTCGGGAAATCTCTTATCTCTTGTGGCAATCTCCAATCTCTTGTGGCTTTAAACGTAAATATTCGTCGAAAAATCAGCTCACTTGAACCAAGTTTACTTCAGCCTGTGACACAGAATACAAGGCTCTATTTTGAGTAGAGTATTCAGCTCGAAGGAAGGCATCTGCATGACATACTCTTCAAAGAATAAAATCCGCATTTCCATTCTGTCGTTTGTGTCAGTTATTACGTTTTTATTTAAGCTTGAAAATATAAATATGCTACCAGACACCCTGTAGAAATAAATTCGCTTCGCCCTACACTATTTGTCTCTCCAAGTCCTACTTAACTCATACCGAGGCGAATTTATAATAGGTGAAATTGACAGCACAGCTCATAACTTTTTTTTTTTAATTTTAACCTTTTTCAGATGTCAATGGAATTCTCGTAATTAAAACAAATTTGAAAAAAAAAAAAATTTTTTTTTAATTTTTTAAATTATGTATTGTATCTTGAGCGCCAGCTATCATCCAGAACTCTCCCCAATCTGGCTGGCCATTTACAGTTTTCCGAGCTCTATGATCTGAGATTTTAATTTTAACGAAATAATTAAAAGTTTGTCTTTTCTTGTATATTTTTTTTATTATATATTTTATGAACGATTATTTCGCAATGAATTTTGGAGCAATACAAATAACAATTTTATGTAATCTGCCCTACTGTGCACCGGTTAGCAACCAAAGCTTGTGTTAAACTAAAAATCAATAAGAAAATTATTATAAATTTATACTTTAAATTCAGGTTTTAACCAAACGCTCTTGTTGGCTGCATTTCTGTCTGGGAACTTTATATAAATATAATTAGAAATCATTTTATGTTTATTTATTAATAATAGCAGATACAGAACAAGAAAAATTTAAAAGCCACCAATTAAACCAAAATTAAAGATAATAATCAATAATACTAAATATATTAAGGCACGCGTACAAAAGAAGAAATACTGCCCATAAAATGAGAGTGACTTCCATAATCAAATGCAATATGGGAAGCGCTTCGTAAGCTTAACTATAATAAGTTTAATTTAATGATATTATTGATGTAATTTGTAATCTTAGCAACAAATTTTTGGAAATACTTAAGCTACGTACACACGGTTGTCAGATCTTACAATATTGTCTGAAAATGTATTACAATCGTGTGAACTGCCAATTTTTAACTTACAACGTTGTCAGAAAAACCATTGTCAATCAATTGTAAGACGATAATGTTGTCAGGCATTTGACAATCGTGATAATTGGCTGGTATTCTAAGCTCAGTTATAATTGTCAGGTGTATAAAATTAATGCACCTGACAACGGCATCATTGTCATAAAAAAGTTTGATGGGCAACACTGCCAAACAGACCGTTGTTGATATACATAAGTGGCAGTGCCTTACAGCATGTATGGCAATTTTTTCATCTAACAATCTGACAACCGTGTGAACTGACAATTTTTGTTGTCAGATGAATTATTTGTCAGACCATAGTGTGACAATGAAATTGTAAGATTTTCTTACGATCGTCTGAACACACAATTTACGTACTTCTGCGGGACAATTTTTCATTGTCACTACATTGTCAGCATGTTGCCAGATCTTACAACATTGTAAGGTCTGACAACCGTGTGTACAAACCTTTTAACAAACCTTTTTGAAAACACAAGAATTTTTTCTTTTGATAATTTTTTTTTCAAAACAAAAGTTTCCACACCGGGAAACAAAAATTTCATTGGTGTTACCATTAAATGAAAGGAGTGAAAAAACGAACGAACGATAAAAGTTTGTATAAAAAATAAAAGAAGTAATCAAAAGAAGTCTACAAATTTTGTAGTACACCTGGTGCAACATAACACAAGTACACATAACTAAAGCATACTTTAGGGATTTAAGTTGGAATCTATTGCCAGTACTGCATGCTAGAGTTGCCAGAATAAGTTTCTTAAAATTTAATTTTGAAAAATATTACTATAAGATTTGAAGATTTCTCACAAAATTTAGATTTTTGAAATAAATAATGTGCGAAAATTTATAAAGTATTCAGTGACTTTTGACTTCTAACATAAACTTTTCAACATTTATTTTATGTTAGAAGTCAAAACCCATTGAATACTTCATAAATTTTCACACATTATTTATTAGAGTACAAAATTTCAAAAATCTTAATTTAAACATTTACCCTTTAAGGCCGGTACGGAGTTCTTACAGAAATTCACGTTTGGAAATATAGATTTATTTCTACACGGAAAAATGATTGCGTAGATTGGTGTAGAAAAGCTATATGTATTTATGAAAATACATATAGCTTTTTTTTTTCTTCCTCCATTTTATTAACAAATTGTCAAAAATTCCGTAGGCAAATAAATGAGTGAACATTAATTTTTGTTTCAGTTAACGGAAAAAAGTATCCACTTTTACCTTTAACATACCTGTTATAATATAAAAAATATCAAAAATTAAGTTTACTTTTCTTTAAGAACTCCGTACCGGTATCCGGAAATTTACATAAGGAATTTACCAACCTGAAATTCCGTAACTTTTTTTACACACAATTCTTATGGGAATCTGAATTTCCCTAAGAACTGCGTACTGGCCTTTAGTTTCA
Source organism: Thecocarcelia acutangulata (assembly GCA_914767995.1). Lineage (NCBI taxonomy): Eukaryota > Metazoa > Arthropoda > Insecta > Diptera > Tachinidae > Thecocarcelia > Thecocarcelia acutangulata. Next base: position 27,614,776 of record OU612096.1, read on the forward strand.
AACCTTAAACCTAACGTCATTCCCAATTATGCTGTCAATTCTTGTTGCATTTATCAGGAATCATAATCAAGTAATGCCTGCACCTCCAAAACCTTCTCTCTTCCGCCGCCATGCTGGTATTCGACGTCAAAATGACCGTTCTTTCACTAGTCGTATTTGAGAGCATTCGATCAATCTCAGCTGCAGATTTCTTCATGTGAAAGCAGAAAACTAAAATTCATAAGCTGAGATGTTTAATCGAGAATAACTATGATAACTACGATCCATTTATACATTTATTGCAAAATGGCGGAAGCCAAGTTGTACACCTAATACAGTGAGGTGCATTATTATAAACGCATATCGTTTTTGAGGACTTCGGGAGAAAATTGTTTTATATTATCTAAAAAGCTACAACAAATTAATAAAGAAAAAAACAACAACAAACAATTTCATTTGTTTGTATTTTTTATTCAGTTACAACTGCACAAAGTTGCTGTATGGGTTCACATCAACTTTGGGTTAGGCAACCATTCTTCAGAGGGGGGTACTGCACAAAACGAAAGGGGGAAACGGTAAAATGGTTGTTGTTAGAACTTGTTCCGAAAAAACATATTATAGCAAGGAGAATTTTAGAAAAGAAATACGCTGAGAATTTCCTCAAAAAGTATAATATAGGATTTATTGTTCACCTTTGTTCACCTAGCTCTAAGTCGAATTATACTTATGTTTAGATGTAGGAGACTGCTCGCGCTGACCGCTGGTTGTGTGTTATGAAAAAAACCTGAAATTATATCGGAATCTAAAATTTTCCAATGGTCAGTGTAAACAAGGCACTGTGACTCCCACAGGGATCTTGAATAAAACACACAATTCGATTTCACTGTTTATTTATATTAAAATTCCTATATTAAATGTAACAATTCAGAAATAATAATAATTAATTCAATCTAAATTATAAAATTGAGGCGCATACTTTTTTGGTATGGAAATCACCAAGAATTCTTAGGTTTAGAAAAGGCTGCTGACTAATATTGAATATTGTACACATACAATTAAAATACAATTGAGCACTACCAACTCGTACGATGTCTTATTAAGAATAAAGATGGCGGTCAAAGGGCGCCAGTTATTACGCTGGAATTTAAAGATAAACTCCTTTGTTAAATCAGAAAAATGTTACAATCAGAAAATTTTCATCACAGAGTTTGATGGTGCCAGACTAATTATAAACAAAAAATCGTTTTATTTTGGTGTTAGCGGTAACAATCAGTGTGAACAATCTTGCATAATTAACTAGTATTCATACATAAATTCAAGTTTTTAAATTCATAATAAATTCAAAATAATAATAGTTTAGTTTCAGTTAAGTGTTGGTAAGTATATATGATATAATTTCATTTATATTAATTCAATTTAGGTTAGTAAATAATAAATAATAATAATAATAATAAAGGTAAGTAGAAAATAATATTCAAATTAATCTTACGACAATCACATTCGTTAAATATTTATGTAGTCCAAACTTATTTGGACAACAACAAAAGACTTATTTTTATTTTGTTGAATTTTTATTGAGCTTTATAATTTTTAAATTCGATTTTTGGTTTGTACATTTGTACTACGTGCTCAAGTTCAAGTTTTTTCCTTTCTTAAGGGCAAATAAGTGAATATTTATCACGAAACCAGCTCCTAACAAGAAGCCAATCTGGATTTAGAGAGAGGCACGGCTGTATAACGTCGCTTATCGACGTATCGGAAGATATAAGGTGCAGTCTTGACGATGGTTATGTTACATTTCTAGTGCTCTTGGATCATTCTAAAGCATTTGATTCTGTTAGTCACCAAATTCTATGCAGTAAGATGTTTAACAAATTTAATTTCTCTTCAACAGCCACGTCACTAATAGCAAGCTATCTCACTGATCGCCACCAATCAGTATATGTTGGTGACCGCATATCTACCGCCCTACCTGTATTTAAAGGAGTACCGCAGGGTTCTATTCTTGGGCCACTGCTGTTTACACTATATATAAATGACTTACCTAATCAGCTTCTGTACAGCAAAATACACATGTATGCTGATGATGTGCAAATATACATTAGTTGCAAGAAAAATTTGATACACGAGTGCATTACTAAATTAAATGTGGACTTAAATAGAATATCTTTATGGGCGGCTTCTAACAGACTGCAACTGAATCCTACAAAATCTAAATGTCTGGTGGTTGCCCAGAGAAATCAAAACATTGTCGTAGATGTTCCGATCTTATTAGGTGATAAAAATATAGCAATTGCTGAATCAGCAAAGAACCTTGGAATCATTTTCAACAAATCACTTCAATGGGATACCCACATTAACTCTGTTTGTGGAACAATTTTTTCGATGCTGCGAATACTTAATATCTCGAAACATGTTACACCTCTAAATATCCGAGTGCTTCTTGCAAAGTCCTATTTAGTACCAAAGCTGTGTCATATAGTAAGAGCAGATTAGTGGTAGTTTATAACGCCATCCTACGATATTTTTATAATATTAAGAGATATCAAGGAACATCACAATACTCTAAATCCTTATATGGAGTTGGTATTCTCGAGTTGCTAAAGACAAAATCATTAATTTTACTGCACAAAATTATTTATATAAAAGAGCCTATTTACTTATTTGAACGCCTTCAGTTTGCACGTTCTACCAGAGGAAAAAACATTATACAATTCAGGCATCGAGCACTAATATCTGAATGGCAGTTCTTTACAAATACCATACGGCTGTGGAATTCACTACCCAAGACTTTGCAATGTACTGTCAACGCTATACAATTCAAACGACAACTGTTTTTATATTTTAGTTAAGTTTGAACCTTTATATATTATTCAACAAATTGTCTTATAATAATACTTTTGTTTTGCTTGCTTTTCAAGTAATATACTTTAATATCGCAAATTCCTTGTTAAAGAATCTAATGTATTAAAATTTATATTTTATCTGTTATAACTTCCGCGTAAAATAACTTTAAAATATATATTGTGCTATTATAAAATCACATACTGTAATTCAAAAGATTTATATCTTGTTGTATGTGATATAATTTTTTCATAAAATAAAAATAAATATATAAGTTTTTTCTTAAGAAGGATTTTTTACAATACAATTTTGCTGTGATCAATAGTTTTTGATTGAAGAAGACAAGAAAAATAATAATCAAATCTTTAGCTGAGGGACAACTAGCTTTTCCTAGACGCTACACTACTCATCAGCATATAGAGGTTTCCTAACAAAATTTTTTTGGCATCACTGTCTCATGGATAGGTAAAAACTTAAACTAAAATTCGATGTACATATGTGCAAAAATCCAGAGAAGCTTATTTCTAATTATAAACTACAACAAAAATCGAAAAAAAATTATGTTTTTGAAAATCACTATAAATTTATAACAAATGACTAGGTCCTTGTGACTAGAACTGAATTATGGGAACTCTTTCTGTATAAAAAGAAACAGTTGTTTAAAAGTCATCGGTTCACAAAGGTTTAAAGTTAACAAGGCTTTATTATCTTACGCCTAACAGTATGCTGCATAATTAGTACTAACAGTAATAAACCTTCCTTGCACAGAGATGAAAAATGAAAAAAATTTGTTAAAGCTCATGATTATGAATTCAAAATTACGTGCGAAATTCTGCCAAATTGCATACAAAACTGTTTCGTACGAAATATTTGGAAAACTAGTTTAGAAACGTAGTACTGAGTTCTTTAAGCGTAAATACACAAAATGTAGCTGCAACATGTTTTAATTTGAAATTATTTCTGGGATTATTTTTTAAGCGTTTTTATTTATTGAATCTTAAAAATGAACTAACAATAAGTATTAAAATCTCAATACTAAATATAAAAAAAAATGTACTCAAGTCCAGCCAATGATAGACAAAAAGTTTCATTATGCGGGAACTATATCGGCAAAATCAGCTATTTAATGTTCTGATGGTGGCAAGGGTATCTGTTCTTCTTAACCAAGTGTGGCCGCCAAAATTAAGTATGTTTGGGATTTTGGTGAAATTCCAGCTTGCTGACGTACCTTGTTGCGTACTTTGAAAATTTGTCTTTTACCGGTGGAACACCCAGATCCTTGTGAGTCCGTGGGTTTTTTTTGCAAACCATGGAGCTGCAGTAATCGTTCGCAGAATTTGGTTTTGTCGCTTCTGAATTTTCTGAAGAAAGCTGCTACCAAAAAAAAAAAAAAAAACGTAATAACTTATTTTATTTTTATTTATTTTATTTTATTTTATTTTATTTTTTTAATTTACAATTTAAAATCTTTTATTTCTCACTATTTCGGTAACAATTTGTTATCATCGTCAGGAGAAATTAAATGTTATAAATTATTTATTTTAACTAACCTGGTTTGTTGTGTTTTATAGATTTTAATTTTTTTTTAAATTTAACTAAAATGAAGAATTGGGACAATGAAACAGGAATTTGGATACTGCAACGCTTTCACGTCTTAAGGCCTAACTATAATGTGCATAGATTGGCTTAAGCTTTTGCCAAAATTAAACGAAAAGTCTGTCAAATGCATATGTGAATGAAAAGCGACTTTTAGTTGGCCATAATGTACTTATATGAACTTAATGATTTTAAACCCATTGTTGCACAACTGAGTAGTACTTGTGTAATTTCTAAGTAGATTTATATAAAAAAGTACTACAAACGACAACAAAGTATTTGTATGCAATAATTTCCAAATAAAAAGTAAAAACAATTTTGTAGTAATTTCTGTAATTAAAAATTGAAAAAAGCTAAAATACATTTCTATTAAATTAAATACAATATTATTTATTTAAATTTTTCTTTATTTTAATAAGTTTTGTAAACACACACACACAAACTCCTGAAAACAAATGATTCCGCACAGAAAGTGCGCTCAGTTTCGTACTTAAGCAACTGACATTAGACGAAACTTAACGAAAAGTTTCGTTAAGCACATTATAGTTGTACACATTTGATTATACGTATTCGCACAGTTGCTTAAGCTGGCTTAAATTAGTTTATGCACATTATAGTTAGGCCTTTAGAGTCCGTTGTATCCGTCCAAAAAGAATATTTGCAATTTTTTCACAATTATAAACTAATAAAGTATCATTTCATAATCATAATTTTTATGTATTTGAATTCTTTTTATGTTTACAAAATAATTTTTATATGTTTAATTCAGAATAAACCACTAAATTCAGTTTCAAAACGGAAACAATACATTTGACGTCTATCCTTGAAAGAGAATAGTTAGTTATTCAAAAATATTTTTATTTTTCAATATAATCTCCTGAAACTTCAATACACTTAGTCCAACGCTTTTCTAGCAATTCTATCCCTTGATTAAAAGAGTTTTCCTCAAGGTCTTCAAAATAGTGGTTTACAACTGTAATTGCATCTTCATTGGAGGTAAAATGCTTGCCAGCAAGGAATTTTTTTTAGATTTGGGAACAGGTAAAAGTCACTGGGAGCTAAATAAGGAAAATAAGGTGGGTGGTCAAGTAACTCGTACTTTACTCGTAATTCGTTGATTTTAGCCAATGTTAAAACACTCTTGTGCGCTGGTGCGTTGTCTTGATGAAAAATTATTTTTTTGTGTCGTAAGCCAGGATTTTTTTCTCGAATTTGTACATTTAATCGATCCAAAAGGTTGCAATAGTACTCTGAATTTATTGTTTTACCCTTATGCAGATAGTCAATCAATAAAATGCCTTTGAAGTCAAAAAAAACCGTTGCCATAAACTTACCAGCCAATTGAATTCTTCTTGCCTTCTTTGGCGCACTTCCTCCAACTTCAGTCCATTATTTGGATTGTTCTTTTGTCTCTGGAGTATAGTGGTGGATCCACGTCTCATCAAAAGTTATGAAACGACGCTTAAGTCGTTGCGTTTTTTGTCGTCTGTAAATAAATGCGGCACCCATCTTGCAGAAAGCCTTTTCATCTGTAGTTCTTCAGGCAAAATTAAATGAACTCGATCATTTGAGATGCAGATGATATTAGTTATTTCACGCACTTTTATTCGTCGATCATTTAATATCAAATCATGCACTTTGGCTACAATTTCTGTTGTAGTTGCTGTTTTTGGATGTCCACTACGTAGTTCATCTTCAATGCTTGTACGACCACGTTTAAATCCAGCAACCCAATTTTTTACAGTTGCATATGAAGAAGCACTTTCACCTAAAACATTCACCATATCATTGTGAATTTCTTGTCCCGATAAACCTTTTTTATGTAAATACTTAATGACACCACGCATTTCTAATTTTTCCATTTTAAAAAAATTGCGGAAGCGTCTTTTGTGAACTCCTGTTTCTATATGAAGGAGTTACCAGATCGAAACAAAATTTATCATGTGTTCATAGCAGAGATAGAAGTTTCCAAAACACTTAACTCTTTTCTGTTTATACCGCGCTTTTTGTGCTAGGCTAAGAAGTTTCCGAGCCGCCCTCGTATATTGCCAGTAGCAAAAAATTGTCACATGCTGTAGCGCTGCCACCTTGTAGACATTAATGCAGTTTGCTAAGAATCATCTAATTGTTTTACCTACTTTTTATTTTTCTTCTGCCTTTTCTTTCTCATTTATTAAATCAACTTTTAAATAGTTTTATGATTTTCGCATTTTTACTTTTGTAATCCTTAACAATAGAACTTAGCTAAATGTAAAAAATAAATCGTGTAATCATTTATGTAAAAACAAAATAATTAAAAGATGTTATATTTTAAAATTAAAATAATTTAATTATATATTCCTTAATTAATATTAAATGACTGTATTGCATTTGAATTAAATCGTTTGTTTTCCCTACAGACTCGCAAACTTAACAACACTATAAGTAATGAATTAATGGAGTAAGAATAAGTTTAAGAACACAAGAGAAAAGAAATCACATTAATAATCGAATTCTATTGATGGTTGGGGATACGAATAACCATTTCGCACTGGCGTAGGATAGGAGAGTTTTATGGTGGGAGTGGGATAGGAATAGCCGATCTTTGGTGGCGGTGGCTGAGTTGGTAATTCGAACTTGAGTTGGGGTGTGGGATAGGAATAACCGGATTTTTGGGGAGGTGGGGCGGGTTTTGTGGGTAGTTCAAACTTTTGAGCGGGAGTGGGATAGGAGTAACCAGTCTTTTGTGTCGGTTTTGTGGGAATTTCAAATTTGACTGCTGGCGTAGGGTATGAATAGCCGACTTTTTGTGCCGGCTTAGTAGGTAATTCAAATTTGACTGCTGGTGTGGGATAAGAATAGCCAGTTTTCTGAGTAGGCAGCTCGAACTTAACTGCAGGCGTTGGATACGAGTAACCAGTTTTCTGCGTTAAAATCGTTGGCTGTTTCGTTGTTGTGGTGCTAGTTGTGTACTCAAACTTAACTGCTGGAGTTGGATACGAGTAACCAGTTTTCTGCGTTACAATCGTTGGCTGTTTCGTTGTTGTGGTGCTAGTTGTGTACTCAAACTTAACTGCTGGAGTTGGATACGAGTAGCCAGTCGTTGGTGTTGGCAGTTCGAATTTCTTAGCAGGTGTGGGATAAGAGTAGCCAGTACTTGTTTGTGGTTTTGTTGGTATTTCGAATTTAACAGCCGGTGTGGGGTACGAGTAACCAGTTGTCTTTGTTGGCAACTCAAGTTTTTTGGCTGGCGTTGGATAGGAGTAACCTGCTTTTTCTGTTGGCGTTGTTTCAGGTCTTTTAGTTGTTGTTGTTGTTGTTGTTGTTGTGTCCTCAAACTTTATTTGTGGTGAGGGATAAGAGTAGCCAGTCTTTGGAGTCGGCAACTCCAATTTGACTGCTGGTGTTGGCTTTTTTGTTGTGCTGTATTCAAATTTCACCTCCGGCTTCGGATAGTCATAGCCCAATTTTTGTGGTTTCGTGGGCAATTCAAATTTAACTGTTGGCTTGGGATACGTATAGCCCGTTTTTGTTGTTTTCACTTCTACCGGTGGTTTGGTTGGCAAGTCAAATTTGATTGCTGGTGTTGGATAGGAATAGCCCTTTGTTAACACAGGCTCAAAGGGTTTCTCTGGTTTTGGATAAGAGTAACCTTTGGTGGGCAGTTCGAATGGCTTTTGCGGTACAGGATAATCGTAGCCGGGCTTCTCGGGATATTCGAAATTTTCTTGTGGCGGATTAAAGGCATAACCATTGATGTTATTCTGTGGCAGTGATTCGGCTGGATAAAGAAAGTTTGATACCGGTTCATAGAGGAACTGGGCCAATGTACGACTACTACAAGCCAATATCAGGCAAACCGTGTAGATATATTTCTGAAACGAAAAAAGAAAGAAAAGTATTTTAGTAGGTAAGTAGGCTTAAAGTATTTCGGCTAAAGGAATACGGAAACAAATATTAAAATTTTGTTTTGATTAAGACAAGTTTTATTTTCAAATGAGTATACATATAAAGGGTGATTAAATTTCAAAGGCCGATGTTGATTTTGAATAATATAGAAATTATTTTTATTGGGATAATACTGATATGGTTCACTTTTGTATGGAACAAAATATCGGTCAAATGGTCGCCTCGATCCGATGGTCCAAGTTTTCGATGACGATGGTCGAAATTTTCGATGACGCTGAGGCATAATTGAGGTTCTACACCTTTAATGTGCTGAATTATCTCATCCCTAAACTCTTGAATTGTTGCTGGATTATCAACGAACAAATAACCCCAAAGAAAGAAGTCGAACGGTGTCAAATCACATGGCTTCATATGAACTAATACGGCCATTGAGTTTGTCGCGCAAAAGAGCTATTGTTTCATTACCTGTGTGGTAACAGCCACCATTGTGTTGAATTCGGCCCATAAAAAGTTCGTTTGGACCATAAAAAGTTCGTTCGGACCATGAAAAGTTCATTATAATCTCACGGTAGCGAACACCATTCACAGTAATTGCCTGACCGTCTTCATTTTGGAAAAAATACGGCCCGATCATCCCGCCACTCCATCCGCACCAAACAAACACTTTTTGTTAGCTTATTGGTTTTTCGACATTCACTATTGGATTATCATTCGCTCAAATGGGACAATTTTTTTTATTGACGAATCCACTGAGGTGAAAATGTGACTCATCACTGAAGATGATTTTCTTCGAAAACTGATCATCCATCCACTGTTAATATTGTCTGAATAACTTTAACGTGTTGCTTGCTTGTGTATTTTTCCGTGATTCAAATTGATTTAGTCTGAAATTAAGAATTGTCAAATGATATGCAGAACAAAAAACTTGACGTTTAGCTGTACTTTATCATATCAACTTAAGTCAAATTTTAAAAATGATATCTATTTTGATTAATTTATTATATGTATTATCTTGACTTAATATGTTGTGATATAATACCACAGAGTTCAATACCGTTCGGAAATGGAATTGAACTCGTCTATTGATTCTAGAAAAAAAAACCAACTCAAAAGTTTTGCGCCATGAAATCATTTTTAAGAAGAAATATTAATTTAGTATTTAAAACTATAACTGAGATTGTTCCAAAAAGAAACCTTTTAGTTTTTGGAAGAACCAAAAAATGGATGCAATCCATTTTCGAATGGAGCTGAAGTCTTTGATATGGCTGATAATTCAACAATAGTATTTTTCCCTTAAAGTATGGACATTTTCTTCTACGTGTGCAATCAGTTTTTTGTTAAACAAAAAATTCGTTATATCTAAGCTTCACTGTACTGGTTTTAGCATTAATTCTGGTTCCCTTTTATCAAGATTTTTTTTTATAGAAATACTCTTTTTTTATTTTTTTCTCTCTTACTTTTCCTTAAACATCTATTGAATTGAACAATTTTCCCTCAACTGCAAACAAGCAACATTGAACTTTTCATTGATGCTAAAAAATCATGATGATGACGATGAAGACGTTGAAGCCGTTGGCACAAATTTCAAAAACTGAACATTGATTGTTGATTACGATTTGAAAATTGTTTTGGTTTTTAATCTTTCTCATAGATAATTTTTTCAGACAATGTTTTCAATAACGGCTTCAAAGACTTAAACAGATTTCAATGTTTTACCGGAACTTTATGTTAAATTTGTGTGGACCTCAAAGTGGTGTTGGAAACTGGGCTGTTGCTGTTGCTGTGGCTATTTGGCATTTGTTTTATTTGTTGGCGTCTTAAGCTGCCGCGATTGACCGCAAAATAATGTTTAGAGATTTTAATATTTCACGCTCTAAGTGATTCTTTTTATACTTTTTATATGTAACATTGCGGATTTGAGAATTAAGTGCTTCAACTTGTAAACATCAAGCCACTTGACTGACACCCATCGCAAGTTTAAAGCAGAACAACAAGATTAGAACTTTGAATACGATTAAGAGTTGAGAATATTTCATAGAAAAAATAAAGTTTTTATGTTTATTTTGTAGTCTAATGAGGCATTTTTTTGTTTGCAATTTATCATGCTTTTAAAATACAACAAGTTCATTAAGTTTTCTCAGCCACTGTTTCAGCTTTTCATCACATCTAATGTTTTAGTTGTGTCATTCATATTCTTAACAATTTTATTTATTTTCATTTTCATGCAGTGTCTCGTATTATTTGTTTATGTAATTCTGAAACATTTACTCGAAGGTCACTCCATCATTAAGAATAATGGCCCGCATAAAATAAATTGACTTCAATTTGTTTGTTTCTGAATGGAAAATTCAAATAAAATAGTTTAAGTTTTTATAATTGTTTGCGGCTCAAGTGTAAGCAGGTCTTTGTTCCAGTTTGATTTTTTATTTTCAGATAAAACTAAGTTTGCAGTCAGCACTCTCAAGCCGCATAAAAGTGCGTGTGTAAGTGTGAGTGTGTTTGTTTTGAGATAACACGCATCACGTAACGTGCAGTGTGTTTTTTAAATTCAAGTGGGAAAATTTTTTTAAAATTTTTTTATGATTTTTTTCTAAGCTTTTGCTTTTCATAAAACAGCTGCTTAAAAACAATGTCAATGTTGGCAATTGTAGGTGTTGTTCAATATAATTACAAAGCCTTAGATCATATAATACAAAACAGTGTGAAAAAAATTGGTGTAAGCCGGCCCAAAAAATTTAGGGTTAGATTATAGGAGTGGAGTGGTATGTATTTTTAGGAGTAGGCCACCACTATTATACCTTAGTATTAAAATATGGTGGATGATTGTGCATCTGTGTGAGGATAAACATGTGGCTGTTTTAGGTTATGGTCAGTGTTGCCAACTTTGAAATTTCAAAACTCACCAAAATGGGGGAAAAAGCGCAAAAAACCCACCGAATTTTGAATTATTTCTTTTCATTTTTAAAACCCTATTTTGTGTTTTAATAAGTCCAATATTTTTATATTAAAAACCCGATAATTAAGCAGCCTTTTAAGTGACTATTACACAATCGAGCTGGATCTGATAGCACCACCTGATGACATGCCATCAAATTCGTTCACAGCATTATCAACTTTTAATTTCAAAACGCACCGAAATGGGGAAAAAAGCGAAAACGCACCACATTTTGTATATTTTCCTTTCATTTTCAAGAACCTATTTTGTATTATAAAAATTTATTTTTATCAATAAAAAATTATAAATAGCTTGTTTTCTATGTTTCCCAGCTATCTATATGTCGACATTTCATAGGAACTACCCGAATCATCAGTAGACTTTGGAAATTTTTGAAAATTTATTTAAATTGTTGGGATATAAAGTTAAATGTTTGAGAATATCTTTCAAAAATTTGCAAAGTCTACTGATGCTTAGGGTAGCTCCTATGAAATAATTTACTGTCGATATCTTTTTTATTTCTTTGTTGTTTATTCAATCGTTAAAGTGTATTTTTTTATTAAATTGTGCTGTCATGAATAAAGTGGCATGCTGCACTACTGGCCAAACTTACTGCTTTTGGTGTCGGGGACGATTTCTTTCGGTTTATATCGATCTTTCTCAGGGACCGCACTATAAGAGTTGTTATAGATGGGGTCCAATCAAACGAGTTCAAGATTAATTCAGGGGTACCGCAAGGCTTCGTTCTTTCTCCTACCCTATTTCTTATCTTCCTCAACGACCTTCTCTATCAAACTTCCAATCCTATCCACTCTTTTGCAGATGACAGCAGCATTTGCTATTCATACTCTTTCAGTTATAGGCCCAGCCTATCAGAGATCGCTGCCAAGAGACTATGAATATGAATGATTCACTCAGTAATGATCTTCTGTTAATCTCCGAATGGGGTCGCAAAAACAGGGTCGACTTCAACGCTCGTAAGACCCAGTGCTGGTTATTAACGCACAAACAAACGACCGCTAATGCTGCTTCATCTGTACTCATGGATGGTATAAATATTGTGGAATCGGGTGCTCTTGTTGTTCTTGGAATGAAAGTACAGTGTCATGATCGCTGGAATGATCACATTTTTCATGTTTCTAAAGAAGCATTCAAGTGCCTCGGTTTTTTGAAACGGTTTAAGATGTACTTCACTCCATCCGATCTCCTTACTATTTATACCACCTATATTCGACCGAAAATGGAATACAACTCTCATGTTTGGGCCGGTGCCCAAAGTCTATTTTGGGGTTACTCGACCGTGTGCAGGAGAGGGCGAAGAAGCTTATCGGTGACAGTAGGGTATCCAATTCTATTGACTCACTAGAGCATCGACGCAGTGTGGGGTGCGTTACTCTGTTCTATCGTTACTACAATGGATTTTGCTCTGACGAGATTAGGGATCTTGTTCCCGAAACTCGCACATTTTTACGTAGCACGCGCTCATCGTCCAGAGCTCATCCATTTGTGGTCGATCGCCCGGGGAATCGCACTACGCATTACAGAGGGAATTCGTTTTTCAGCCGAACGCTTCGTCTGTGGAATAATTTGCCTGCAGACGTGTTTCCTGTCTGTTATAACGTTGGAAGGTTCAAGTCAAATGTTCACAAACACTACTCCCTCTTTCCCCCTCCTCACAACCTATTTTCCTAGTTCTGGTACAATGCACTGCATATGTAGGGGTCATCCCTTGAGTACTGGTCCAATATAAAAAAAAAAAAAAACTAAAATGGAGAATTGAGACAATGAAACACGAATTTGAATAGTGCAACGCTGTCACGCTTTAGAGTCCGTTGTTTCCGTTCGAAGAGAATATAGGCGCTCATTTGGTGGCACTGCTCCTAGCAATTGGAGTATAATGAGGCTCGTAAAGAATTTTGCCGAGCGTGGTACAATCGCAAGAAGGCCTTATCATCGAGATCTCTCAATTTCGGACGACATTAATATGCTAACTTTTATTGGGGCTGTGGATGTTTACATGTATAACAATGTTGAACTAGAATATAATGTGGTTTACAAAATTTTTTTTTTTACAAAACTGTAATGCAGCATATCAATGGAATTTAAAATATAACAAAATAAAATTATCAGCACCAACCATATAATTCAACAATAGTATGTTGCCCTTAGAATATTGTCAGGTCAACCATATATTTTTGTTCTACATGTAGGAAGTTAAACCAATGGTTCGATTACTGGTACGACGAGCCTTTCTTAGAGTTACGTGGTGATTGTGGCTTGAACTCGAATAGTTGGAAGAGTTTGTTTGAGTTTGATGAGTAGTTGCATTGTTACCGATTGTCGTGACACTTAGATCGAAAAGAGTTTTGGAAAGGATCCGCTCTTGTCCAAAGGGGAGATCAGATTCTAAATAGTTTGTTATCGAATTGATGCACATAGTTTTAATTTAGTCATTGGGGCCATTGGTGAACCTCCCTTCGAAGGTGGTTGTAGCTTAAACTTAAATCATTGGAACAGTTCGTTTGAGTTCGATGAGAAGTTATATTGCGACTGGTTGTCGTGACCACTAGATCAAAAACAGTTTTAGAAAGGATCCGCTCTTGTCGAAAAATTATGTTGCAAATTGCATGGAATTGATTTGAGTACAACCGATAGAGACATTCAGTCATTGGGAGGAATGGTGGACGCCGTATTCTTCAAATGCTTATGAGCAGGACGCTGGTGAGCGCATTTCTTTCTCCCGAAGGTGGTTGTGACTTAAACTCTAATCGTTGCATTTTCGGTGAAGAGTTACATTGCAGTCAGGAAACGTGATCGCTAAGTCGGTAAGAGTTTTTGAAAGGCTCCGCTCTTGCCCAAAGTTGAGATGATATTGCAAATAACAAGGGATCGAATCAGTACACATGTTTGGCCTTTAATTATTGGCTGCGTTGGTGGCTGCACTAATATCCCCCAGTGTAGAGATCATCACGGCAGGTAAACACGATCATCGTTTTCACATCTGTCTTTGTTTTAACACATAACAACAAGAATTTTTCACTATACCAAAAACAATTTCCGCTTGTTAAGGAATATTTGAATTTCACCTCCCCTTTAGAAAAAGGAACCTTTAATCTTTATTTCTACTACGAAATAAAATAATATGACTTCATTGGCCATGACTGGATGTCAATGAAAAGACTTTCTCCCAGCAGCCAGAATTCAGATTTTTAAAATTGTCTGCATCTCCTATAATCTTTCACAGTTATTTTAAGAATTTCAGAATTTCTTGGCTGTTTTCGGTTTGTTATAGCTTCCTTCTGAAAAAAGACAAACTATTGTTTCTCTAATTGTTTAAAAATTTCAAACAAATATTAAAGTATAAAAGATTTTTTTGTTTTCTTCTCAGCAACCTTGAAATAACTTAAACATATTTTTTCGCAGTTGCACACAATAAAAAATCTTTATGAAACAAACCAGTCTGAAATTTAATTCCGTTTAGAATTTCTGCAACTTTTCTAAATAATCTCGTATATTTTAGCAATTTCCGATTTAACATTTTGATTTAAGCTGACGGGGAAGCTATTAAAAGATTATTAAAACTGATTTATTTTATTGTATTAAGAACTTCTTCTATTTACTTATTATCATCCTCAGCTGCATCACAGCGCAACAAGACAGGCAGGCATGTTAAAGTCATTTCAATCGAGTTAATTGTAATAAAATTTAAAATTGAATGACTAATCTATTTAAAATTTTAATTTCTCATGAATTCATTTTGTGTTTAAAGGTTTTTTAGCTTAAAATTTATATAATGAGCATTGGCGACAAAATTACCCACAGTCGAGGCTAAAATCTGATTTATGCCCGTTTGGTTGTGGGAAAAACTACTACATTTTGTATTCAGATGTTATTGCAGAAAAATATCAAAATATATTTGAATTAGTCAGTCTTAAAGCAGCTCTGGGCTGAAGAACAGCTCTCGCGTCATCGTAATTATTTCTTAAGTGCGGTCAGGCTTGTGTTTGTTGTTCGGTCTTCGTGAGTTTTGCGTATCCCTCGCACTGGTTAACGGTTTGCGCCTCAACTAACTGTATTGGTTTACAGTTTTTTTAGAGGTTATTCATTGTTAACCACGTGGAAACTTCCTACGTGAAGGCATAGGTCGTTATAGTTAGTCACAGTGACGCTACAAAAGTACTGTTAATACCATCTTGGGCATTATGGTCTTTGTCACCCCGCCCATGCTGTGCATCCTATACTTTGCAACTATAGTTACTAAATAAATAACAAATAAATAAATATTTGAATTAGAGCTAAATTTATATATTCAATTCAATTTATTTGTTTTCTTTTGATATAATTTTGTTAACAATATGATATATTTACTTAAATATTGGATTTTTCTGAGATTTTATGATGATTTTTTTTAGATATTATGACTTATTTTTAGGGGAAAATTATTCAAAACCCTAAAATTTATATATAAAAAGAGAAATTTCACTGCATGCGGGAATCTTAAAGAAAACTCTGCTTTTCGAGGCTGACAGTACTCTACTTTGCCAGAGTTTAACTCCTAATTAGGGATTTGAGGGCGCATCCCCTAGAAACGATACAGCTGACTTTTGTATGGTTTTATTTCTCAAACATAATGATGACAATAGGCCTGTCGAACGTAGACAAAATTTTAGAAGCACTTTTTTCAATTAAATTTTACAAAACGGAAGTATTTAATGAAAGATCCTTTATAATTAATGTAACTAAACGATTGCTCTCTGTTTTAGGATTGTCGCCAACTTTTTGGTTTGACTTGTTAAACCAACAAAACAAACCATAGTCAGATGAATTAAAAACAAAATTAATTACTTGTAGCTGGTAACACTGTTTTATATGGCAATCCACTTAACAGCTGATTGATATTTGCTTTCAGTTTAGTTTCGTTTTACCTTTCATTGTGAGTAGACTAGCACTAGAGCTAATTCTGCGAATGCGCTAAAGCCCAAATATATATTTTTTAATCTAGGACCAGTACCCAGGGCATGACCCCTACATATGCAGTGCGTTGTACTGGAACTAGGAAAATAGGCTATGATGAGGTAGGAAAGAGGAAGTAGTGTTCGTAAAGGCTTAACTTTAACAATAACAACACGAAAGACTAAAACAAACTCTATTGCAGCATTTAAAATGTTGGAATTAAAATAGTTAAAACTGATGAGTGCACTTCCATTCAAAATTTTGCTCTCCGATAAAGCTCAATTTCGGTCAAATGGGTAGGGAAATAAGTTCCAGCTTATAATTTGTCATTTTTGTACCTAAGATTCGTTCTTTGTTCACAAAAAGTGAGAGAGGAGTTGAAAGGTGTATAGATATGAATGCACTCATGCAGTTCGTTTGTTAGGTGTGAAGTTAGCTGCAGGTCTATTTTGACATTTGCTTAATGCATATTCAAACATAATTACCTTGATGCTCGTACAATGTAAACACGAATGCATAGATGAAATGACAAAAATTGTACAATTTCCATGAAAATCTCGCAAAATTTTCGCATTTGGAGTGAGTATAGTCCACAAGAAACAATTTCTCAGCCAGCTGTGTAACTGATTTATGTGTTACAATACACGAGGAATTCCTTCCCCTCTATGTCCCGAAAGCAGAGAGTCCCGGGTAGATGTACATCAAGGTAGAACCTGCTCCCCGGATGTGGGAGAGATGAGCGGCCAGTTCCCCAGCACTCATGCAGTTTGTGCTATCAGAGAAAGTCTAGTCTTCGCAAATTGGTGGCCCGAAGATCATAAGAAACATCAGCCCTTAACCAGCTCAAGTGTCTTTGCACCACTTATGGTTCATTACATTACAGATATTTTTTGTAAGACAATAGGTCCTCGGGGACTATAATTAGCTCCCAAAAAATATACACTTCTTTGCGATTTTTGGTTTCAACCTGATCATTTCAACCAAAATGCAGGCAAGTGCACCACGATAAGTGTCAAGCTGGTCTGCAAATCAGATCCACTTAGGGATCTTCTGATCCGTGTTCTGACAATTAACTCGTGGTGAGGACTTTGAAATCCAACACAACATAAGTCATGCAGCTTCCTAGAGGTTTATCTGCTACAACTAATAATGGATTTCTACCTCTAAGACCTTTAGAAAAACAGAGTGCTCAGGTTAGGGGTACAAAAAAGAAACGACGATGTTTCAGTGATTTATGGTCTTATCTAATAATGGGCCAACTCAAGCAGGTGAATTACTTACAACTCACTAGCGCCCCTAAATGGCTTGCAAGTCTCACACAGGTCGCAACTTCTGTCATATGTTTGTAGCCATATGAACAAATCACTTACCGAAGAGCTCGAGACTTATAATTTCTTCTGTTAGCAATTTTTCAGACCGCCAATGGAAGACAAGGTTTCATGAGTTGGCAGGCCGGAGCTCATTAAGAATATCCACTCATAAGCAATTCACCCGCCTAATCATCATTACAGGCTCCTTACATTATAGGTAGCTGTTGCAAGGCAACAGCACCCCGGGTGTTATTAGACCGTAAAACCCCGTACCAGGGAAGACTAATTCCCCTCACTGAGATTTTAGGTTTAAGCCACAACCAGAACACGTCTGCCAAGATGTAGGCACCTCAAACATGATCAGCGCCGGTATGGTCTGCAAACTGAACCTCCAGGGGAGTTTACTCAACCCTGTGCTGCCAATTACTTCTTCTTGAGGGCTTTATAAGTCTTAGGTTTCCTAGAGTTTTATTTGTTACGGCAAATGTTGGACTCATACCTAGGCAGAACTTGTTCCCTAGGGAGCCCACTCCAATTAGATGGTGAAATTAATTTACAGCAACACCAGTCTTGTCGGCCTAATGTGATAATGAATCAACTCCACGGGGTGAAGTATTCACCATTCATCAGCACCCACGTGTGGCTTGCAAGGCTCACACATGCCTCAACTTTTTGCCATAAATTTGTAACTATATAGACAAACCCATTGGTGAAGAGCTCGGGCCTTCTGGTCCCTCCTGCACGTAGTTTCCTAGAAATCAATGGAAGACAAGGTTTAATGAATTGTTAGGTTTAAGCCCATTAAGAGCTTCAGCCCTTAACCAACTCACCCGTTTAACCATCACCGCTGGTTCCTTACATTAAATTACAATATATATTGTAAGACAAAATCACCTCGGGGTATTATTAGTTCCCAAAAACCGGCATTGTACCATAGTTAACAAGGAAACTAACTAATTTTCTTGCGATGTTAGATTTAAACCAGAGTCAGTGAGTTTCAGCCAAGATAAGGGCACCGCAACCATGGTCAGCGCCCAGATGGTCTGCAAGCAGAACCACCCGGGGGCTTTACTAATCGTAGTTCTGCCAACTAACCTTTTTTGACGGTTTAGGAAGTCTAACAAAACATAAATCATGCGGTTTCGTAGAGCTTTATTTGCTACGGCAAATGAGGAACTTCTTCCACTCTATAATTCAGAAAGTAGAGTGCCCTGGCTTGGTGTACGTCAGGGGGAAATCTGCCCCCCCCCCCGTTAGGGGCTACTCCTGACAGGTGTGAAAACGATTTTCGTGGGTACCTGCCAGTGTGGCCTTACCCCACGGTGATCTTATCACTTGGTGAATACCAGCGTCTTCATACATGAAAAATTGTCATGCAGGAGTACCAATTCGATCTTATGTTGTTTCGGCATGATCTCCCCTTTGGTTAGGAGCGGAGCTTTTCTAACCTACTTTTGACACGATAATATTGTTCTTCTATGTGATAATGTTCGAGCGCATGCAATGGATGCCGTGAAAAATTTATTGGGAAGAACTAGTTCATCTGCTGTATTCACCAGACATTGCACCACCCCACCATCTGTGGCAACTGCTTATGCTCTATTGCAGCAGCGGTTCATAACATCTAAGGATAACAGAAATTGGTTTGATACCCTCAAAACATAAGGAGTTCTTCAGACGTGAAGTCCAAAAGTTTCCAATTTCATAAATACTTGTTTTTTGTTAACAACATATTTAATACCAGTAAAAAATTATAAATAGCTTGTTTTCTATGTTTCCCAGCTATCTATATGTCGACATTTCATTGGAACCACACTAATCATCAGTAGACTTTGGAAATTTTTGAAAGATATTCTCAAACATTCAACTTTATATCCCAACAATCCAAATAAATTGCTGAGAATTTAAAAAGAAAAACGCTCTAATAATATCCGTCAAAACACAAAAAACAAGCTTTTCTATTTATAAACGTCTCTAACATTTCTTTACACCTTTCAAACATATGAACATATTTAATAGTATTACTGTTAAAGTATTGATATAATTATGGTTTGTTGTTAATTAAATTGAAATGTTTTTTAAGCTTGAGGTCAGTTTTGTTTTTTATATAAAAATGTTTTAATTATATTCGATATTTCGTCTTCCTTCGGAAGACTTCTTCAGGAAAATTTTTTTTAATTTTGTTTACAAAATCAAAAATATTTGAAAACATATTGAAAACAATTTTAACATACATAAAAACATTCAACATACATTGTAACAAAAAGTTAAAGTACATAAAAAGATTATGTAAACTTTCTGTATCTTTTCTAAAATTAATTCTATTAGCTATTGGTACATCAATTATCTGCAACATCTCCAACATATACCGTTTTCTATAACTAGTTTCTGTATTTAATATTGAAACCTTATTAAAATCCGGATTGTGATTTAAATCACGACAATGTATCGACAAAGCCGTCTTCTGTAACGAATTAATATTCCTATATTTCTGATCAGACTTATGTCCTGCTAATCTAGTCTTCAATTTATTCTTTGTTGTTTCTACATAAACCTTATCACACTGTTCCCTATCATTACCGCCACAAGGTATTTTGTATACTAAATTTGACTTATCTAATTTATTCAATCTATCTTTTGTTTTACTAAATAATCCACCCACTGTTTTATAAATCCTATGTGCTATTTTATACTTTCTTTTATCAAATATACTAGTCCTTTGTAACCTTTCAGACAAACCAGGTACATAAGCTATCATGCTGTCTAATTAATTTGCAAACAAGGGCTTTATTAAAACTATTATCATATAATATACTCTTCAAAATAGTTTCATTCTTCTTATGAAATCTAATATCGCTTATATTAAATACTCTGTCTTTAAGATATTTAGCTGTATTTATTATCACTTTCTTTGGATGTTTTGAGAAATAATTTATTATTCTTCCAGAAGACGTTGGTTTCTGATACCAATCTATTAATAAATTATTACCTTTTCTCATAACTAATGTATCTAAATATGCAATTCTATTGTTTAATTCACGTTCAATAGTGAATTTAATGCATGAGTCAAAAGAGTTCAAAGTTGATAATAACAAACTAACAACATCTTTATTTGTTGTTAATTCAATTGTTATATTTAAATTCCTCTTCCACATAATTTTCATGTATTAGTTTTTTTTTTAATTGCATCCAATTTGGTTTTCAAACCAGCAGCAATAAACGTACGAAAATTTAAATAAGATAATTTTTGGCGTGATGATAAAATTTGACGTGAATGTTTTGTTTATGGGTCCCGAATGAAAGGTACGTTTAGAAAATGTTTATAACCTATATACTCAATATTTTGAATGCACTTTATATAAATTCTCCAGACATGTCACTCATTCATGTCCCACAAACACCGCACAAATCTTTGTTGGAAATTATAGCAAATATTATGACGTAGTCGCAACAATATGCTAAAATACTATTTCGTTGCGAGTAGTAACTTTGTTAGTTAATTAAGATTAAGTCACCTGTCTGCCACTTCAAATGATGTGTTCAGCTTAAGTTCTTTCGCCTACATAAATTAAAAGAAAAAACTAAACATTTTATAGAAGTTTTGCCAAATTTATAGCAGCGAAATATTGTAGCTTTATTTGGTATTTTTAAATTTATTTATTTGAATGTTCAACACATACGAGTGTATCTCACAAACCTAATTTATTAGCCGTGAATTAAACTCTCAGGTGATTTTACATTCATCAAAACTTTCATTCCGAAAACAAACATTTGAGTTAAATGTTCCAGTGAGTGGCTGGAATGTTTACGAGCAACTGGTGAAAAAAATTTTTAAAAATACTTTAATTTTTATAATATATTTTATGTAAAAAAAAAGAATTAAAAATAATTGTAGGCGTTTTTTAAGTTTCATTTATAACTCTTGCCAAAAACATTTTAATGTTTGCTATTTTTTTATACGAGTACATTCTTAAGCCCAAGAACATTCGAATCTTTTATGGGCAGAATATTTTGTTTGTTTTCTACATATGAGTATGTACATATAATTGAAACTTAAGTAAGTGCTTATAAGCACATTATAGTCATATATTTTTCTATCATGATTATACATTATGAGCCGCAAAAGTATATCCGTGAATATGCTCTTAAATATTACAAAAGCTTACTTTAAGCTTATTGACGGAAATAGAATATCAGTTTACTTTAATTACCCACAAACAAAAATACTAAAGCGACACTGAAAACATACACATTTCCTAGACACATTTCATATGAACCCAAGCAAACACTGTCGTATGCAGCTTTGAAATGTGGTGAGCCTCATTTTCTATAACACAATGAATAATGTCTAAAGCAGGGTGCCCAAAAGTTCTATATGGAGGAGCAAACACCAAGCCATTTAAGGAGCAAATAATTTTAATTAGTAAGCAAAGCCTGCGAAAATGTAGTTGCTTTGCCTATAACTAAATGCTTTTACACAAACAAATGTGCACCAATTGCATAGGGCTAGGGCACTTCTGGTCTAAAGGCACCCACAGACGACATGTTTTTGCTTCTGTTTTTTTGACATATATTATATTTTCTCATGTAACTCTTCATGTCTGTCAAAATGTTATCTTTCGCAAACTTTCATGTACGAGGGCTGATCAAAACATAACCGTTATTTAAAATTTTTTCAAACAATCCACAAGAAAAATCAAAGT
Source organism: Thecocarcelia acutangulata (assembly GCA_914767995.1). Taxonomy (NCBI): domain Eukaryota; kingdom Metazoa; phylum Arthropoda; class Insecta; order Diptera; family Tachinidae; genus Thecocarcelia; species Thecocarcelia acutangulata. The sequence continues at coordinate 27,636,984 of OU612096.1, forward strand.
TTTTCATTTTTTTTTTTAATTACAGACAAAAAACATCGGAAGGTTATTTTTGAGCCACCCTGTACTTGTCAGATGGTGATTGTTAAGGAAAATTGAGAGAATGAAACTACCTTGTATTTTTTATATCATGGTATTTACGATTTTTATTATGAAACAATATTCATACCGCGAAAAAAAAACTTTACGTTAGGCCAAAAGCAATGAAAAATTCGTAACATTAATGCAAAAGTTCGCTAAATCTACGAAAGTTTTTCTATCAGTGTTGAGTTCCCCCCGGGGAACAGGTTTTGCCTTGGCGTATTCCTAACTTAGGCGCTCTGTTTTTCGGGGAAAAGAGGGGAAGGAGTCCCTCGTTTGGTGCGGCAAACAAAACTCTAGGAAGCCACATGACTTATGTTGTGTTGGCTTCCGAAACCCTTACCAAGGGTATAAATTGGCAGAACGGGGATCAGCATGGCCCCCGGGAAGTTCTGCTTGCGGTTCGACCCGGGCTGATCATGGTTGAGGTGCCTACCTTGGCTGAAACGTTCTCGCTGTGGTTGAAACCTAAAACGCAGGAAGGAAGTGTTAGTATCCTTGATAATTGTTTGGTGATGGCTTTTTTCGAGGGCTAACAATCTCCCGAGGATCTGTTGCCTATACAACAGATACGTGTACTGCAAGGAACCAGTGGTGATGATTGACGGGTGAGTTGGTATAAGGGCTGATGCTTTTAATGGGCTTCGGCCTACCAACTCATTAAGCCTTGTCCTCCATGGATTGCTGGGAAATTGCATACATGAGGGATTAAGGGAGAAAGCCCTCAACAAGAAGTTGTTCATATGACCGAAATCATATGACAAGAATTGCTACCTGTGTGAGCCTAGCAAGCCACACGGGGGCGGTGGGGAATCGTGAAAAATTCACTCCGTGGAATTGGTCCACCATCAGGTTAGGCCGTCAAGGCAGGTACTGATGTAAATCATTTCCACAGTTGTCCTCAAATATAATACACTTATGCCAGCGTTCTTTTTCCAATCTTCGAAATACTTCTGAAACGATCTTTTTGGTATCGCCAACAGCTCCTGTTTCAATTTTTTTTATCTCCTATATCGTAGCAAAACGCTTTCCTTGCATCGGTGTCTTCAGTTTTGGGAAGAGGAAAAAGTCAGCGGGGACCAAGTCCGGTGAATACGGTGGTTGAGGCATGATAACGGTTTTGTTTTTGACCGAAAACTCACGCACCAGCATCGACGTGGGAGCTGGTGCGTTATCATGGTTCAACATCTATGATTTTTTCCATAATTCTGTGCGTTTCTGAAGAATTGCTAGGTAGTATTCCTTGCTGACCGTACGACCCTGTGTTCAGAACTCATGATGCACCATGCCATTGCAGTTGACGATATATAATAAGGTTTCTTCAACACGATTTGACGATGATTTCCAAAATGTTATGGAAGAAAAAAAAGGATAACCGAAACTTTAAAAGAAAGATCAGGCTGTAGGGAATCCCCGGATATGTAATGCAGAAAAATGCCCAACAAATATAAAATCCAAATCATGTTCAGCACTTAATCCAAACCAGTTGCAAACGAAACCAAAACCACTTGAAAAACTTTCTACTCCCACTAAACGTTTCTATTCACATCACAAACAATTTCAGTTTGATTCTATAATATTTAAAGCTGATTTGATTAATATATTATTTATATTTATATATAAATATTTTTTTTAGTTTCTCTTTCACAACACTCACCATTTTCACTGAATTATCTTGTTTTTAATGTTTTTGCATAAAAACTATTCCTTTTGTTAAACAAAAATCAATACAATTGAATTTGCTTTTTGGGCGCCTGGAAAGGAAATAAAATTTTTCTGCTGATTATATAATTTCTTGTTTAGACTTTTTTATTGATTTATTTTTTTATATATTTGTTGTATATATTTTATTTTTGTATTTTTTTATGCACATACAACACTTTTTTGTACTAAAATTTTACACAATTGCAATTGTATTTTTGTAAAACAATTTTTTTTCTTTGTTTTATTTTTAATTTCGCTAATATATTTAATTTATTTGTTGTTGTTAAATTACGCGAATTTTTTTAATCAAATGAGACTCAAAGCAACTCGATCACATCGATAACACAAGAAGTTATTGACTCGTACGTTCGAAACCATCAAATAACACACTTGACATGAGTTGTTGCTGTATTTATTTGTTTTTAGATCAATTAAAAATAAAAAATAAATATATATGTTTTCTTGTTGTTGTTCTTGTTGCTGTTGTTATTCGTCTTCTGGATGCTTTTAGTTTGTTTTACGGTTTCAATTTCTCACCTGTCTGTTGCGCTGAGTGCTCACATTGTTTCAGTTTCAATATCACATACTCGTATAAGAAAATAACAAATGAGAAGAAACTCAAGAATAAAAAAAAAACACTGAAACTCAAACAGATTCAAAGTCAGCACAAGTTACGCATGCTCAGTTATTATTTGCTGTTGTTGTGGCTGGTGGTTTGGAAAACTGATAATGCGGCTTAAAAAAAGTTAATACGCGTAGAAAAAAATATACTCTTGTGGTTGACACGACAATATTCTAAGGGCAACATTGTTGAATCATATGGTTGTAGCCAATAACGGTATAATGTTATAATGAATGATTTGTTTGCTATTATCTTTTTGGCAACACTAGTTTTGACAGCTCACGCACGTTTTGTATCTTGTGTCACTGTCAAACATCTTCAGTTTGGTCTATAATTTAATCATGAATCGTCTTACAAACGAACAACGCTTGCAAATTATTGAATTTTATTACCAAAATGCGTGCTCTGTTAAGAAAGTTCATCGCGCGCTTCTTCCATTTTATGGTCAGTTTAATCGACCTACTGAGGCTTCTATTCGGGCTATTGTAAAACAATTTCGCACCAAATTTACATTGTTGGACATTAAACCACCAACACGCTTACGTAGAGTGCGAACTGAAGAAAATATCGCAGCCGTATCGATCGGCCAGTGTTGGTGATGACCGTGAATTATCGATTCGGCGCCGTTCGCAGCAATTGGGCCTCTCTCTGTTACTCCACTACGCGGAAGGATTTGGGTGTGAAGCCTTATAAGATACAGCTGGTGCAAGAATTGAAGCCAAACGACCTACCACAACGCCAAATTTTTGGTGAATGGGCTCTTGAAAAGTTAGATGAAGATCCACTTTTTTATCGAAGAATTGTGTTCAGCGACGAGGCTCATTTCTGGTTGAATGGATACGTGAACAAGCAAAACTGCCGTATTTGGAGTGAAGAGCAGCCAGAAGCATTGCAAGAGCTACCAATGCATCCACAAAAAACAACCGTTTGGTGCGGATTATGGGCTGACGGCGATGATAACAAACTTTTTTTTGCCCAAAATGAAAGAGCTTGACTTGCATGACATGTGGTTTCAACAAGACGGTGCCACATGCCACACAGCACGCGAAACAATGGACCTATTGAGAGGCGAGTTCGGTGAACAGTTTATTTCACGCTTGGGACCAGTCAATTGGCCGCCCAGATCGTGCAGTTTAACGCCTCTAGACTATTTTTTGTGAGGCTATGTTAAGGCTAATGTCTATAGCGACAAGCCTGCTTCGATTGGCGCACTGGAAGCCAACATTGCCAACATTATTCGTGAGATACCGGCCGAAATGTTGGAAAGAGTATGCCAAAATTGGACTAAGCGGATGGACCATTTGAGGCGCAGCCGCGGCCAACATTTGCATGAAATAATCTTCAAACATTAATGTATATCGACAAAAAATACAAACATATTATAAGTAAAAATACTATATTTGGTTTTATTCACAGGACGGGCATTTCCAACACAGATATTTGTAGACTCTGCGGTGATGAAGAGGAGTCAATGGAGCACTTAAACACCCACTGTGTAGCACTGGGACACAGAAAATATAGCCTACTACAAGGTAATATGTTAAGTGAATGTAACTTAATATCACTCCCATTGAAGGAGCTTGTCCGTTTTCTTGACATACTCAACCCATAATGGGGCAGAAAGTTTGAAGAAAGATTAGTCAAAGTCCTTAAATCTAAATTAAATGCAGGTAATAAGTGAAAAGCCATTAACACGTGGGTTGTCCCGGTATTTACATATTCTTTTGGCGTCGTTAAATGGTCAAACACAAACCTAGATGAAATATCAACGCTAGTAAGAACCACGCTTAACAAATTCTTATGCCATCACCCACGAGGTGCAGTGGAAAGAATCACTCTCCCTCAACAAGATGGTGGAAGAGGGTTAATCGACTTGCCAAACCTTCAGCTCTCACAAATAAAAAACCTAAAAGAATACTTCAGAAGCCAAATGGAAACTTATTATTCCAAGTAGTATGTTATTCCAAGTGGTATGTATGGCAGACAAAAACTACACCCCTCTCAACCTAAGATCGAGCGAGTTTCAAGCACCACCTAATAATTTCTCTCGCGAAGAACGTATAGATGCATTGAAAAATAAATCCCTGCATGGAGTGCATCCATTCCAAATGGAGCAAGATTACATTGACAAGACCATTTCAAACCTATGGCTCAAGCAGGGGAAGTTGTTCATGGAAACGGATGGACTTATGATTGCTATTCAAGATAAAGTCATAGCTACTAAAAATTATCGAAAATATATGTTGAATGAAAACCTAGAAAACGATTTATGTAGGCGATGCCAGACCAACGCAGAAACCATTGACCACATTATAGGTGGATGCCCTGGCTTAGCATCGCAGGACTATACGGCAAGGCATAACCAGGTGGCGAAAATCATACACCAGAGCCTGGCATTTAACAAAAAACTTGTAGCGGAAAAACAACCGTACTATAAGTAAGACCCTCCTCCAGTTGTTGAAAATAGAAATGTGAAGATATATTGGGACAGGACTATAATTACAGACCGCACCATATAAGCCAACAAACCAGACATTGTTTTGTTTGACAAAGTTGAGAAAAATATAACTCTGTTTGATATAGCTGTGCCCCTTAACAACAACATACAATTAACTTACAGCGTGAAAATTGACAAATATAAGTTACTGGCCGAGGAACTTATGGCGAGGTACCATGTTGAGCGAGTAGATATATCGCCAATAATCATATCTGCAACAGGGCTAATTCCAAAAAGCCTTATAGCCCAGCTACAATAAAATTATAGAAATGTAAACAGGAAAGTATTTATAGAGAATCCAACCATAATTTTATTGATAATACAACGTTTTTAACAATAATACATAATGTTATAGAATATATACTAGTGTTGTTGCAACCATAATTCAAACTGCCTTTTCTCTGCGTGTATGTTTTTTTTTTTGCAGACAATAAAGAAAATTGGCAAAGAGCATTTCATTTTGAGTGTAAAATATAATCAGAATGCATTTCTAAGCATTTTAGCGCTTTGCTTTAAAATTTAACTGAATTACCTGTAAAGCCACATTCAATGGATTTGCTTTGCAATAGAGCTGTTTTTATTATATTGTAACTTCTTTTTTTTTTTTTTGTTATAACACTTTTTATTAATGCTTTTCTAGTTAAGCTCTGTTTAATTTAAGAATGAAATTTTTTGTATTTAAGACACAAAATGAATGCACTTGTGCAAACAAGTGATGTGCATTTGTTTCGGTTGGTAAGGACTGATACCAAACCATGATACAAAAAACAAGGTAGCCGCTTCGCTACAACAATACAACAGTAAAAAAAACAACAGGTATTTTGTTTGTGTAAAAAGGCGAATTCATACTTCAGCTGTCAAAAGCAGTTGATAAAGAATATGTACAAGGCGAATTCATTACTAGGCGAAATTAACAGCTCAAGTGATTATTTTTTGCTTCCCGCATTTTTTCCAATGAGAATGTCAAATTTTTTTTCTTTTGTTTACTTTTCGTTTTTGTATGATTTAGTGAAGTTTCAAGAAATTTGTGTGAATTTAAAAGTGAAGAACTAATATAATCTGTGATTTTAGTTACAAACAATTATAAAAGTTTATATTTAACGTTCATATAAAATTTTTTCCCAGCTGACCAATCTTAGGCGAATTTAGATTTTGACATTCACGATATGTTTTACAATAACCAAGGCGAATTCATTACTAGGCGAAGTTAACAGCTCAGGTGATTATTTTTTGCTTCTCGCATTTTTTCCAATGAGAATGTCAAATTTTTTTTCTCTTGTTTACAAACTTTTTCGCGCCATTTTTATCTGAAGATTTTTTTGTATGATTTTGTGCAATTTCAAGAAATTTGTGTGAATTTAGAAGTAAAAAACTAATATAATCTGTGATTTTAATTACAAACAATTATAAAAGTTTATATTTAACGTTCATATAAAATTTTTTCCCAGCTGAACAATCTTAGGCGAATTTAGATTTTGACATTCACGATATGTTTTACAATAACAAAATACATAGTACTGAATTCGCCTTTCCGCTTGCATTCACCTTATAAATTCGCCTTGGAACATGTACAAACATTTATATGGCGCCTAAAAAGGTAAACAAAGCTTGACAGAGGAAGTAATATGGCGGATATTAACCAAATTCGCCTGAATTCGCCGATGCATCCACCTAATAATGAATTCGCCTTGTACCAAACTAGCTGCAAAAGACCCATGCGAATTCATTTCCAAATTATTCATACTATCTTAAAATGTAATAGCTTCTGTAACCAGCGTTGCCATCGCAAAATTTTCAAAAATTGGCACAAAATGGGTAATTTCAAGAGGAAAGGGTCAAGTTTTTAAAAGGCAATAAAAACTAAACAAAAATTCTTCAAAAGTTAACGTACTGGGTGGCTGATGAAAGCTGATACAAAAAAAAAGGTAATAGCTTATTTCCTATTCCATTTTTGTTGTGTTTTATAGATTGAACTTTAAATTTTAACAAAAATGAAGAATTGGGACGATGAAACAGGAATTTAAATAGTGCAACGCTTTTACGCTTTCGAGTCCGTTATTTCCGTTCAAAGAGAATACAGGGCGCACGTTTGGCGGCACTCCTCTTAGCAGATGGAGCATAATGAGGCTCTTGAAGAATTTTGCCAAGGGTGACACAATCGCAAGATGGCCTTATCATCGAGATCGCTCAATTCGCACGCAGGAAACTATCGCTGCTGTAGCTGCTGCCACACAATTCAATCCTAGAGTTCCAAAAAGGAGCTTATCTGCTCAAATAGGTGTCAGCAGTCAGTCACTGCACACAATTTTGCACCAAGACTTAAACTTAATTCCATATAAGATTCAATTAGTAAACAAACTGAAACTAGAACTTGGAATTTTGTGAGAAGATCATTCAAATGGTGTCAGGAGGATGCAAACGTCTTTAACTGCATTTTTATGTCTGACGGGGCACATTTTGATTTAAACGACAATGTTAACAAACAAAATTGTCGAATATGGAGTAATTCTAACCCACAGATACTCAAGCAGATGCAATTACATCCACTTCGCATCACAGTGTGGTTTCTTCAAGGTTCATTGTCGGGCCTTACTTTTTCGAAGAAAATGGTCTTACTCTTAAATGGGTCAATGGAGACCTTTACTTTACTTTTTACTTTATGTTGAAAAAGCTTTTCTTTCCAGAATTGCGCCAAAAGAGAATCCCTTTCAACACTCGTTTCAACAAGATGGGACAACTTGTCACATAGCCACGCTTGTTATGACAGAATTGAGGCAAAAATGTCCCAATAAACTGATTTTAAGAAACTCCACATTCCGTTGTCCTCCCAGGTCTCTTGAACACACTGCGCCTGATTTTTTTTTTGTAGGATTATTGCAAACAAGAAGTTTACAAAAAAAAAAACCCTCCAACAATTTGATTTAAAGCAATCCATTCGAACGGTAATTGAGACAGTTCCCGCTGCAACACTCCAGGCAGTAATGAATAACTTTTTACTAAGATGTCGTACATGTGTCAACGAGAGTGGAGGCCATTTGAATTCAATTATTTTCAAAACTTAAGGAATTACTTAAAAAAAACGTATTATTTTTCAAATGAATTTCTAAAAAAATAAATTAAATAAACTTTTCAAAAAGTTATTTGAGTTTCTTAAAGTGGCAAAATTGCCTAGCCACGCTGTACTAGAACGAATATATAATGTAATGATTACAGTTAGAAAAATGATTCAAATATAATAATATCAGTTAAAATGATAAAATATTTAAAATACCAAATTATATTTTGTTTAGCAATTTATAGAAAAATTTTAAATAAATGTGTTTTTTTTTATTTGTGCGAAAATGTTTTTTTTGGCGTATTTTAAAAGTCTTATTACGTTTTTGCCTCTAAAAACGATTTTGTGAAATCTTCAATTACAAATAAAATAATGACTCACAAACTTGTTTGTTATACAGTACTTAAATAATTCACAGCTTTATTTGCACTTGATACCACTGTACTCCAAAACACTACACTTGCTTGCTTTGACTTATGACTATCTTGCACAAAGCTTAAAAATAAAGTGACTCGTTATCATCTTCTCGACTTTATTATCATCTTTTACAATTATCAAAATCATTCTAGCCATTCATAATTCTAGTATCAAATGTACAAATGTATTTGTTACGCATATACACATTCATGCACATGCTTGTGAACAATAAGCAAGTCACAACAACAAACAATAATAAAACGAGTACCAAGAATACAAGAATTTGATGTAACCATCAGCACTAAAAGGCAGACTGACTCTTTTGTATGAATATATTTCCAGTCATCCCTTTCTGCCCCATCTTTTTCAATTGATTTGGGTAATTGATAAAAACTTCCTGATTCAAAACAGAGTTTCGGCAACACAAATGTCCGGTTTCTCTTTGACGCATTTGTAATTACTTATTTCTGTTAACTTATTAATAATTGATTTTAAATCAATAAATAATATAATATAAAATAACAATTACTTAAGCAATATATGTATATTTAAATGCAATAATTATCAATTTATTTTAGATAAAAAATTATAAAAAAAATTTATATTTTAATTTAATTTCAATTTAAATATTAATTGAAGAAGTACTTAATCTTTTTTTATCAATTTGCGTTGTACGAGTATTCCACTTACTTCTGATGAAACCGTAAAGATATTGTTTTTGTGAAAGTTGTTGTGCCTGCGAGGTTTTAAAAGGATTTTTTTGTTAATTTTATTTTTAATAAACCAGATTTAATACAAATTTAAATGTCTGTAAAAACAAGCAAATTAGAACATTTTTCAATTTATAACTGCCGTAAAAGTGTTACGGACATACAATTTTTCGATTTACGTTGGTAATTGGTCTTATTCTTATTGTTATTTAAGAAATTGTTTTTAATAATTAATATATATATAAATTTCTTTAATAAATCTATTTAAATCCCTTAATAAACTTGGAGTTTAAAGCAATTCTTTTAGGTTAGTTTACGTCACACGTGTTTTAATTCAAACAGCCATAGACAATTCTTGGTGTTAGCATTGTAGTCTTTGGTCTAGATCACATTTTTGCATTAAAATTAGAAATAAATAAAAAAGTATACAAAGCCTTTAATTAATTAATTTCAATTCCCAAGACTTGCCTTCACCTGCAGCTACCCATGCACAGAAAAAATTATAGTAAAAATAAAATCAACAATATTTTTCTGAAAAAATTAAATATAAAGGGTGGTTAAATTTTAAGGGCCGATGTTGATATTGAATAAAACACAAACTATTTAGGAAATTATTGTAATTTTATTTTATTATGATATATTGGTATTACTCAATTATGTATGAAACAAAATATCGGCCAAATGGGCACCGCGACCACGGCGGCACACCTCCATCCGATGGTCCAAATTTTCGATGACCCTGAGGCATAATGGAGGTTCTATGCCGTTAATGTGCCGAATTATCTCATCCTTTAGCTGTTGAATTGTTGCTGGCTTATCGACGAACACCTTTTCTTTCAAATAACCCCAAAGAAAAAAGTCCAACGGTGTCAAATCACATGATCTTGGCGGCCAATTGACATCGCCATTACGTGAGATAACACGGCCATTGAATTTGTTGCGCAAAAGAGCAATTGTTTCGTTAGCTGTGTGGCAAGTGGCACCGTCCTGCTGAAACCACATATCGTCTACATCCATATCTTCCAATTCGGGCCATAAAAAGTTCGTTATCATCTCATGATAGCGAACACCATTCACAGTAACTGTCTGACCGGCCTCATTTTGGAAAAAATACGGCCCGATGATGCCGCCAGCACATAAATCGCACCAAACAGTCACTCTTTGTCGGTGCATTGGTTTTTCGACAGTCACTCTTGGATTCTCATTCGCCCAAATGCGGCAATTCTGTTTATTGACGAATCCACTGAGGTGAAAATGTGCCTCATCACTGAAGATGATTTTCTTCGAAAATTGATCATCATTTTCATAACAAGTCTGGATAACTTTAAAACGTTGTTGGATTGTGTATCTCTCCATGGTTCAAATTGAGTAAGTCTGAAATAGAGAAATGTCAAATAAAATTCGGAAGAAAAAAACTTGGCGTTTAGGTGTGGTTCACATTCAACATCGGCCCTTCAAATTTAACCACCCGATATGTATATAAATAACAAAAAAAAAAAAATAATAATAATAATCTTGGATATCGTATTTTGTTGTTGTTTAAAAAAATAGTTGTTTTCGATCAATAATTATTTTTACTAAACTTTTGTTTGAATCCACGTATTCCTTTACAGGTCCGTGTTCAAACAATTTATTAATTGATTCAACGAATTTCGTTATTGAAAACGAAAAAAAATGTTCTATGTCAAAGTATATTAAATCGAAATCTTTCACTTGGTTTTGGTTTCTGCTCGTGTATATTATTAGGTGCTCAGGAGGCTAATTCTGTCATTCGCTTACGAGCGAGTTTTTACTCGAATGTGCGAGTTTTTACACTTTTGGGATTATCTCATTCGATATCGAGTAAAAGGTTTCGAAATTTCTAATGATGTCATTCGATAGCGAGTAACCATTCGAATGCAACCGTGCAACTTTTTACTCGTAAGCAAAAGTACTATCGAAAACCAGCCAAACAGAAAAACACAAAAGAAATGTAAATTAAAAATTTGTTTTGAATAGCAATAATAGTTAAATTAAATTGAGCATTTTTGGTTCTTAAGACTTTTTTTTAATTCATGACTTATATTAGTGTATAAAAAACACAAATACTTATATTTGAAGTCACATGTTATTATATTCAAGAAAATTTTTTTGTTTTTTAAATGATTGTTTTTACATACATATTTATTGTTATTTCTATTTACTTACTTTTTAATGTCCAAACACGCATACATGACAGATTTAAATGAATTGTTATTGTGAAGGTACATATGTGTGTTTATTTTTTAATGTAAAACATGTATGCAAAGTATGCAAATACATACAATTTCGGCAGTGTTATAAAACACATTTTGTCAGCATTTTGCAACACTGAAGTGATAACTCGGTTCGTTACGTAACGAGTCACATCATTACAAATTTACACGATATCGAAATTATTTTCTACTCGATAGTAATTTCGATCACGAATGAGAGAATTAGCCCCCAGCTTTGCCTCCGCCGTTTTGTTATAGGTGGCAGTAGCGGTAAGTGGTAGTCAAAAAATACAAAAATAGATCATACAATTAAGTTTTTTATTCGCTATTTAAGCCTCTAACATTTATACCAGTAAAAAATTATAAATAGCTTGTTTTCTATGTTTCCCAGCTATCTATATGTCCACATTTCATAGGAACTACCCTAATCATCAGTAGACTTTGGAAATTTTTGAATTTTTGAATTTTTTTTACAAGCTTTTTTGTCTTCGTCTGTCAACTAAAATAATAAGATTGCTGCAACTTATGTATCAAAATAATGAAAGTTGTATCTGGGATGGAAATTTGTATTCCGATTCCTTCGCTGTCGATATAGGTGTAAAGCAGGGTTGTATATTAAGCCCTATATTATTTTCCTTATACATTAATGATTTAGTTGACGTGCTACCTGGGGGTGTTAATGTTGCTGATTGCAATGTAAAAGTACTACTTTACGCCGACGATATTGTTATTTTATCAGACAGTCCAACAGAATTGCAAAACATGATTAACTGCTTATATAATTACTGTGCAATGTGGGGCTTGAAAGCAAATCTAGATAAATCTAAAGTAGTGGTATTTCGATCTGGTACAAGAATTTCTGCAAATTTAAACTGGAACTATGGTGGCGTTAACATTGAAATAGTTAATAGTTATAAGTATCTTGGAGTCGTTATTACTTACAATCTCTCTTTTAAAAAACATTTGACTGATAAATTACCAACCTCAAAATTAGCGATTAACTCTACTTGGTTGAATTATATAAGCAATCCGCAGATATCGCAAAACAACAAACTAAAAATATTCCAGGCTGCCTCCAGGTCGATTATGTTTTATGCGGTTCAAGTATGGGGCTTTGAAAAGTTCGATGAGGTTGAAAAACTTTTCAGATTTTTTATAAAAAAGATGCTGTGTTTGCCTAGCGCAACACCTAATTATATGCTGTATATTGAAACAAATCTTGACTCGCTTTATGTATCCACCTTAAAGCTTCATCTCTGTTACATTAATAACGTAATAGATATGAAGCCACATAGATTACCACGTATTTTAGCATTAAAAATTATAGAACAAAACATATATTGGGCTAAAGAATGGGAAAAGATTTGTCAAAATATACAGTTTTCTTCCGGTAACACTATGCTATGTAGAAATTGGCAACTTTTATTAAATCTTGTAAAAACTCAAGAACGGAATATTTGTGTACTAAAAGTTCGCAATTTCACGACCTATATGCTAAATTAGATTACAATATTTCAGCACTTTACTCTCCAAACTTTTCACCTCGTGCAGTCAGTTTAATAATAAAAGCTAGAGGTGGCTTATTAAACCTTAATGCAAAATCCTTCAGCAACAATACTGTTGCTATTTGTACTTTATGTAATTTAGATGCTTCTGAAAATACGGCTCACTTCATAGGTGTTTGTCCAGCATACAAAGAGTTCAGAGTGCAATATTTTAGTAAATCCATACTAAATGAAAATGAAGTTATATGTATACTAAATGGCTTAAATTTTGTTTCTCTTTATGAATACATTGAAGTCTGCTTAAAGTATAGAAAACTTATTTTAAATGAATTTGTACCTTAAACTTTTCTGTAATAAAATAAAATATCTTGTCTTCTTTTCTTTTTCTATCCCAGTATTTAAAATAATTTTGTTAAAAATTGCGCTAATCTGGCTTACACCTAATAAGTTATGCCATTTATAGATTTAGTTGCTAATCACATTGTATATGAATTATAAAATATGTATGTAGATACTTTCTAAATCTAGTAATAAATAAATAATAAATAATAATAATCATATGAAGAATTTATTATGTTCTTTTTATAGATGACAGTTTTGATTGGATATATTTATGTATTTCGGCAAGTCTATTTCTGTCTAAAATATGTACCATCACAAACTATGATTTGGCTTCAAAACAAAAAAAAAGAACATATTTTCATTAAACATTTCATTATATTTAAGCACATCTAATTTAATAATATTCAATTTAATAGTATTCTTAACATTAATTAAGATTATGACTAAAAATACACTTTTACCGCAGGTGAATCGAAGGTCTTGGAAATCATTTGCTTTAAATAACTTTAAATAATTTTTAAATGTATGCAACAAACCGCGAATTTTTTAATAAAGTATTCAGTTTTTTACTTAATCACTTGCAACATTGTGATTAATAAGTAAAACTTAACTTAACTTAAACTTACGTATATGTACAATGTCTTAAATTTGTGGGCAAAAGTTCATTCATTTTGCCGACTAGGAGATAAGCTGAGGTTAAGGCCTTATTTACAGAATACAAATCAGTCGTACGTCTAGAGAAAATAGCTCTGAATATTTTGTATGTCCTTTTTCCTTGCTCTGTAATAGAGACTGGAAAATATATCATTTTAAGTACAGGGTGGCTGATCAATTTTGCCACATTAACAGCCAGTTCGCCGATGTCGAAAAGATAAGTTCATTCGCACCCTTGTTGCAAAAATTTATTCATTACTGCCTGGAGTGTTGCAGCGGGAACTGTCTCAATTACCGTTCGAATGGATTGCTTTAAATCATCCAAATTTGTTGGGGGTTTTTTTTTGTAAACTTCTCCTTTGCAATAATCCCACAAAAAAAATCAGGTGCAGTGTGTTCAAGAGACCTGGGAGGCCAAAAGAATGTGGAGTTTCTTGAAATCAGTTTATTGGGAAATTTTTGCCTCAATTCTGTCATAACAAGCGTGGCTATGTGACAAGTTGTCCCATCTTGTTTGGCGCAATTCTGAAAAGAAAAACTCTTTCAACATCTTTAAGTAAAGGTCTCCATTGACTATAACAGTAAGACCGTTTTCTTCGAAAAAGTTGTTTGGGTGCCTCGATGGCTGATTTGGTAGAGTACTCGACCAACAGTCTCGAGGTCGCAGGTTCGATTCCTGCCACAGACCCTGGGTGTTACTGCAGACAAGCAAAAAAGCTTCGCAGGTTTTGTGTTAAAAAAAAAAAAAAAAAAAAAAAAAGGCCCTGTAATGAAGCTTGAAGAAACAGTACACCACACTGTGATGCACAGTGGATGTAATTGCATCTGCTTGAGTATCTGTGGGCTAGATTACTCCATATTCGACAATTTTGTTTGTTAATACTGTCGTTTAAATCAAAATGTGGCTCGTCAGACATAAAAATTCAGTTCAAGATGTTTTCATCCTCTGACACCATTTGAATAGTATTCTTACAAAATTGCAAGCAAATCGGGAAGTCTCTAGGATTCGGTTTGTTTGTTAATTAAATCTTATATGGAAATGAGTTTAAATCTTGGTGCAAAATTGTCTGCAGTGACTGTCTGCTGACACCCATTTGGGCAGATAAGCTCTTTGTTGGAACTCTAAGATTGAATTGTATGGCAGCAGCTACAGCAGCGTTAGTTTTCTCCATTCGAATTGAGGGATCTCCATGACAAGGCTTTCTTGCGATTGTGCCACGCTCGGCAAAATACTTTATGAGCCTCATTATACTCCATCTGCTAGGAGGAGTGCCACCAAACGTGCGCCTATATTCTCTTTGGTTGGATACAACGGAATCTAAAGCGTGAAAGCGTTGCACTATCCAAATTCTTGTTTCATCGTCCCAGTTCTCCATTTTTGTTAAATTTAAAGATCAATCTATAAAACACAATAAAAATGGAACAGGTTAGTTACACAGAAAATAAGTTATTATATATATATTTTTTTTTTGGAGCAGCCACCCTGTATTTACTAGTGGAAATCACCGGTCGATGCAACCGATCGAATTCTTTTTTACCCCTTTTAAATAATGCACTCTCATAGAAAATACAATATTGAAACCAATAAAACTGTGAAAGCCCACATTTGTACTAGGGCGGATTGATATTGAAGCTACCTAGCGTTAAATGGCACAACGTTCTTCTCTTTCTAATTGCGATCTGCAAAACGTCAGCTTAACATTTCACCCAAATTCATCGACTAGTTTATTTGTTGTAGTCGTTTGAAGTAAATAACTTTTGTGTTTGTCGAGAAATGGAAAAAAGCGAATTTCATGAAGTGATTGGACATTATTACAAACATTACGGTGAATCTGTTCCGTCAGATTACTGTTACTGAAGAAAATATCAAGAAAATCCTTGATATTGTTATGAATGATGGCCGAGTCAGGTAACGTGAGATTATTGAAATGGTAAACATAAACATGTGTTCAACATTTTGCATGAACATTTACACATGAAAAAGTATGCGATAGCAAGCATGCCAGAAAACCAAAAACTTTTAATTTTCTTTCAACTAACGCCTTTTCGCTTATTTTATTATCAAGCTTGTTAAGCATTTTGACCTTATTTACCCCGTCTTTCAATACAATCTCCTTACTGTCTTCTTCTTCTTTTTGATTTCTTCTTCTTGACGTCTATTTATATTTGATATGCTGATCTAAATACAATTCAGCATGTGACAGCCAGCATGTCAGAACACTAAAAAATTTTAGTTTTCCTTGAATCGTGATCAGTATCACAAATACTAACGCATTTTTACTCATACTAGTATCATGGTTGTCAAGCAATTTCACCGTGTCAATACGGCTTTTCAGCATTATTCGCAGCTGTGCTGCAAATGTGTTCTTTAGATTCATTTAAAATGAAGACTAAATATTTAGACGATTATGTCACTTGAATGCGTTTATTTGCTAAATTATCTATTCAAAATATTTCTTACAACCTTATTCATTCATTTTTCGAAAATCTTTGTATTTCATTTAAAATGTATTAACTCTAATTTCTGATTTTGTTTTTATTAATCGCTCATTATATCATTTGTCTGTATCAAAGTCGCTTTTATTCAAACATTATTTAAACTATCTCATTACGCTTGAAAGTGGGTTTCTTTTATATTCTTATAGATTAACTAATTTATAAGTTGGTAGCTACAAACGTCAAAAAATCTTTGAAAAACTATACATTAAAACATGAGTTTCAAGTTGTCGAAGATGACTTGTTAAACAACCTATTTGCTCGTTTACGCAAGAACAAAGAAACCAAAAGAATGTTTACGCTAAAAAGAATCATTAATCATTTGCTTAAAAGATCAAGACGGTAGAATTCAATTTTAAGAAGCAGTTAAGAAGCTTAAAGCAACCAATTATCAACAACAAAAAATTGTTCAACCAATCAAACGGCAGACAAAATCAGCCCTTCAGCGTTTAAAAGTGATGGCAATAAGTCACCTTTCAAACTAATTATTAATTATTTAACAAGAGTTTTTTTTTCTTTTTCACTAACTTTTATGTTATACTTATAATTATAATTTTAAATAAAAATATAAACAATTAATTTTTTACGAGCATGTTGGTTCGATAACAGTAACTATTCAGAAAGCCCACTTTATTGTAAAAGTGTGTCAAGTCAACTTTATGATCATTTGCTAACAAATCAACAGCCCGCATACACGTGACTTTATGTCACGCAGAACTTCATTACTTCACCTAAAATAAATTATTTTGCTATTTTAATATTGCAGATATTGGTAGTATAAGAAAATATTACTTTTGGGCCTTTTACAGTGACTTTGTCGAGGTGAATGTGTGCCAAATAACGCAAAGGCGGATTTATCAGTCAATGAAAAAGGATCGCCATCGTTTTTTGGCATGCATGCCATATAATTCACATCAAATACCACTAAAAGGTCTTAATACTAATGAGCTTTGTTTATGTGTACATCAGGAATGTTAATCTACGTACACACGGTTGTCAGATCTTACAATATTGCCAGTAAAATCGTCGGAAAATGTATTACAATCGTGTGAACTGCCAATTTTTAACTAACAACGTTGTCAGAAAAATCATTGCCAATCAATTGTAAGACGACAATGTTGTCAGGCATCTGCCAATCGTGAGAACACTCTTCGTCGGCATTGCCAGATAATTGGCTGGTATTGTAAGCTCAGTTTTAATTGTCAGATATATAAATTTAATGCACCTGACAATGGCATCATTGCCAAAACAGAAAAATTGATGGGCAACACTGCCAAACAGATGGTTGTTGATATACATAAGTGGCAATGCCTTACAACATGTCTGGCAGTTTTTTTCATCTAACAATCTGACAACCGTGTGAACTGATCATTTTTGTTGTCAGATGAATTATTTGTCAGTCTATAGTCTGACAATGAAATTGTAAGATTTTCTTACGATCGTCTGAACACACAATTTAATTCTGCGGTCCAATTTTTCATTGTCACTACATTGTCAGCATCTTGCCAGATCTTACAATATTGTAACATCTGACAACCGTGTGTTCATAGCTTTAGGATCAGCGTTGTCAACTTTGAAATTTCAAAATGCACCAAAATGGGGAAAAAAGCGCGTTATTTGAACAAAATCGCACCGAGTTTTGAATTTTTATTTTTAAAATGCCAGTCAAGAAACTATTATGCACTCAAGCTGGGTCTGATAGCACCGCCTGATCGCATGTAATCAAATTCGGTCAATGGCTAGAAATCGTGTTTGTCAAACATGACCTCTGGTGCAGTGCTGGTACCTTTATTAAGACAATGGTATCATTACAATAACTAGAACGATATTTTTTTTATTCTATTGCTATTACTTGTACTGCTATAAAACTACAGCTGCTTATGTCGAAAAAATTTACGATTACCGGATCATACAAGAAGATACAAGATCAAACTACAAGCCATCAAACTCGATTAATAACGTTTTAACAAACTCCATTTGTGTTTTCGTAGTCAAACAGTGAAAATTAGTGGACTAAGGAGGAATTTTTTAAAAGAATTTATTGAAATATACGAAAATTTGCCAGAGTTGTAACAAATAAAATGTGAAGTTTACGATAATCAAAATTTAATGCAAACGTTTTGGAAAAATTTTATAATATAATTATTCATTTAATTTATCAAAGCTGTAACAAATTCACGTGCCATCATATATACGAACTTCACTACCTGTGTCTCTGCATTTATTGTTATTTTGACAAACTTGGCTTGATCGTTTAAAAGTAAAACACGCTCTAAAAACAGCAAATTTTATCAATTGAAATGTTTCTTTTTCTTTCGAGAATATGTGTAATACAGAAAGATTGTCCCACTTTGTGCATATAACACATTAAACAAAAGTTGAGTTGAAATTGATTTGATGCCACCGAAAATTAAAAAAACGCACCGCAAGAATTTTTCGCACAAAACTTTTAAAAAGCACCAAAAACGTTGCAAAAGGCACCGAGTTGACAACACTGGTTAGGATATTTGTATTGTATTTATATTTGTATTTGTAACTATACAGTTGCAAATAAATTTTCAAAGTATAGGATTCACAGCATGGCCGGAGTAACGTAGACCTTATGCCCACAATGGTATTAACAGTATTTTTTTTTTTGCGGCACTGTGACTAACTGTACCGACCTATGAAATACCTCACAAAAACTGTAAACTAATACAGTTATTTGAGGTAGACAGTTAACCAATGAGAGTGAGACGCAAAACTCTCGAAGGCTAAACAACAACGATAGCCTGGCCGCACTTAAGAAATAATTACGATGACGCCAGAGCTGTTCCCCAGCCCAGCTGCTTTACGGCTGTAGTTAGGATATTCATCAGGCATGATGCGTATATTTATCAGGCTTGATGAGTCTGTTCCGATTATCAGAACTTATAATACCTGCGTCACTTCTTGGTACTAAAAAAACTGTAGAGTAAGCAGTTCAGTTATGTGTACTGCAAATGCACAAAGGGCTTAAGTTTGAAAGAGAAAAGAAATCACACGTACACGAAAGTTCACATCAGTTTTTTTATATTTCCTTCACATCAGCAATGCCCACCAGATGATGCATCATATGACCATAATTTTTCTTGCTGGGTATCTAAAGGAAAAAAATTAAACTTGTAAATCAATCTATAAATTAAATTTGAGTTTAATTTTTTTTTTTTTTTTTTGTATTTTGTTTGAAGATTTTTATTTTGACAGACAAATTCGTTATCATTTAACGAACATTAAATTTTAAAGTTTATCGAAAAACAAAATTCACATGGCTGCTGTTTATTCAATTGCACTTTAAACAAAAAATTAATTATGCAGCTCACAAATGAATTAAAAACAAATGTCTGCTGTACTTGCGAGCAAAATTTATGAGTCTCTTGGAGTACTTTTGTTCCCCCCAATAAAAGTGTCCGTCGAGTAACAGATAAATGGTCACCTGGGATCAATAAAACTTAAAACATTATTAATAATAAAGAATATTTGTGTTTGTTACAAATTTGGTTTTTTAATTTTGATTAAAACCTTAAATAGTTTAAAGTGTTTTTTTTATTTAAACTTGGCCAAAAACAAAAAAGTTTTAAAGCTTTTAAGACTTTGACGTCAGTGTTTGAAAAATTATTATATTTATTAAATAAAACATGTTTTCTCGAGTCTACGTTTTATGCATATTAAATTAAACTTCATTAATTCATAAATAACTTAAAGGAATTTTTTCAGTTCAAGGACTTAAAAATGTTTCTGAATTTCTGTGCTGCTAAATTTAAGCTCAAATGTGAAACAGGAACGTGGAGAGACAAACTTTCGATTGCTTAAGGCAAAAAAAAAAAAAAAGAGAAAGTTTTTAAATAAATATTTTTACTAACTAATTCTTGTTTTTGCAGCGAAAGAATGTTTTAGTTTTATATAAAAGTTCAACAGTATTTATTTTCGATATGTCGATAACAATTTGTTATCATCGATAATAACTTGTTATAATCGATGATAACAAATTGTTAGCGAAATATCGAAAATAAATACTGTTGAACTTTTATATAAAACTAAAACATTCTTTAGCTGCAAAAACAAGAATTAATTACTTTAACAAGATCAAATAACTAAATATTAAATAATTTTACTAAATATTATAAAGCATATTACTATAAAAAATTTTTTGTTGGTACTTGAACTACTTTGAAAATGAGAATTACGTTTGAAAATTGAGAAACGCAACGCCTAAAGAAACAGAGACATACTCGTGCAATAAAGATCTGAACATTTAATATATAATAAAAATAGTTAAAAAACTAAAAAATACGCCTCGTCTAGAAAATCGTTTTGAAAATAAGCTTAAAATAATAGTGAACTAATAGTATTAAAATTGTTACGTTTTTGCCTCTAAAACGCTTTTGCGAATTTTTCAATTGCAAATGAATTAATGAAAGTGTATGACACTAGTTCGTTACACAGTACTTAAATAATTCACAACTTTATTTACATTTGATACCACTGTGCACCAAAACATTTTGACTAACGAAAATTATAAATAGCTTGTTTTCTATGTTTCCCAGCTATTTATATGTCGACATTTCATAGGAACTACCCTAATCATCAGTAGACTTAAACTTAATCATTTTGACTAACTTATTTTCTGACTTATGACTCTCTTGCACAAACTTTAAAAATAAACTAACTCTGCCATTTATACGTCTGTCATTACAGTTACTTTTCTACAATCGTTATGATCTTTCTAGTGATTTGTAATTCTAGACTCAAATGTACAAATGGAATTGTTACGCATATACACATTAACACACATGATTGGAATAAGCAACTGACAACATCAAATAATAATAAAGTGTCAGTTTACACACATCATGTTTGACCCGTTTGTTGGAGAAAAAGCAGAACAGAATGGAAAAGCGTGCAGACTTGACGGTATCGTCAAATTTAAAATGAAGTGTCAAAAAATTTGAAAACTTTAAGGTAGAAAAGCTTAAACTTGACAACACAAATGCTTTTGGTGTGTGAACGTAAATGCAACTTCAAAAGGAAATTAAAACAGATTTGATCAAGAAAACCTGATGGGTGTAAACTGGGACAAATGAAATACAAAGAATGCAAGAATAACAACAACACCATTTGTAGTTGATTTACTTGGAATTTTACGTAATTTAAATTATGAATGTTTGTTTGTTTGTGTATTCTGTTTTTAATTTTATCTTGTTTGTGTGAATGTGGTGTACATTTATAAAAAAAAAGCAGATTAACAGCTGCACACTGGGTTAGATGTGATAAAAAATATTATCTGCTCCCCCCTCCGCACCTCCGCGAGAAAAATCTGTTATGTCCGAGTAGTTGAACTGTTAAAATTAAAACAAAATGTTATGTACGGCAGCTCAAACCACATAAATTGCACCGACGACTCGACTGTACTGATTAACAAACACCAACCAAATCGAATAACTCAGTAGGGACTACGGGAGTCATTGCTGAAAGCTAGCTAATAGTCGGATGTGGGTGGGTTCGGCCCCTGCTAAAACAAACGTTGGCTGCGGTATCACTACAAACACTACATTTCCTTGGGGGAAATATAGTTACAAAAAATGCGCTTCGCAAGCAAACTAATTATTTATATAATCAGATGATTATCTGTAAAACACGTTCCAAATTTTTTTTTTTTAATGCTGAATCGGCTTCAGGAATCGCAAAAATCTATTTTCACACTAAAGCGAATGACCATTTATAGTTCAGAAGCAGGGTTGCACGGCAAAACGTGGACTGAATATGAAAAACCGGATTCAAACCGGTTAGCAAAAGGGTTTTGAATAATTTTTGGAATTCCCAAAACCGGTTTTGTTAATACGAAAAATCTCCCTACTTCCCCGGAAGTAATACGGATTTTCACACTAAAACAGCGAGACTGTATATAGACACGTTGGGAGGACGTGCCGAGTTCCACGCGTAAAAGAGCAATCAAAATAAGCTCCTTTCGTATTGAAATCAGTTTTACAACTCAAACTTTTTATTTTTCAAAATCAAATATTCCATTTTCAAATACATAAATATTAAAAACTAATTGTACAGTATGTCAGGGTTAGGTAATTATATAACATTAATACTATTCATGGAGTTAAGACAATACATATGTATATTATATGATTCCTCCCCCCATTAAATACAACAGTCCCTGTTGGTTCATAACTTGTTCAATTACAATTAACAGTAATAAAATTTCATTCCTTGTTACAAAATTATGATAAAATTGATAAACAGAAAACAAAACTATATTAATATTATCTCTTGTTTCTTATACTATACTTTTTATATATTTTTTATTTAGATTTTATCACTTCTCAATTTTTGATTGCAAAAAATTCTATACAAAACTTTTAATATTATTTAATTATCATATTAAATTATTAATATTTCAAAGAATGTATTTCCTATACATATAGTACAAATATTAAAAAGAAAATTCAATAAATAGCAATTTTTACAATATCATATTCTTATTACTTTTTTCTACTGTTATTTTGTTATATTCTGTTTTAAATTACATTATTTGCATTCCTATCTACATATTTTTGATCATTGTTGAAACTTGTTTTTCCTCTTTACTTGCGTTTTGTAAATTTTTAGAAATTTACCATCTTTAGAAACAAGGTGATTGCCACTTTTTTCAAAATTTGTTATCCTTTTATATTTTGGATCGGACTTTCCAACCCTGTTATTCTGTACATAACAATTTTCAAAATTATCTATTGAGTATCTTTTTGATCTTTTATTGATTATATCAATTTTTTTTATCTTTGATCTATGTAAATTCTGAGCAAATTCCTTTATCTCTTCCTTGGAAATTAAGTTATCAAGAAAATCTATAGGTCGCTTCTTCGTGCTAGAATGTAAGGTGTTATTATAAGCTACTATTGCCTTGTAAACATTATCTTTTAGTTCATCAGAATTATCGGGATCAGCATGAAAAAGTCTTAAATGTTCGTTTAAAGTACTGTGAAGTCTTTCTACATCAGCATTTCCTGTTTTAGCATAAGTTGTGGTAAAATGTACTTCAATATGGCTATCCTCAAAAAATTGCTTAATGGCTGAAGTCTTTAGTTCATTGCCAGTAATAATCAGTCTGGGTTTGCCTAGATATTGAAATCTTACTCTTAAGGCTTCGATTATTGATACCCACGTCCTATCTTTTAGTTCAAATGCTGTTGCGTACTTCGTTAATTTGTCAATAGATGTCAGATACATTACATTTCGTTTGGGGTACCAAATATCCACATGCACAATGTCATTCTGCTTTTCTGGAGTTTGTGTGACATTAAATGAATGCTTGCATATTTCGCAACTGTTAATATATTGATGGATTTGTTTTTGTAGTCCTGGACAGTAATAATTCTGCTTAATCTCGAAAAATACTTCGTTTATTCCACGATGGTTGTTTTTCAAATGCTCGTTTTTAATAATTTCTAAAAGCCTGTCTCCGTCTGTAATGTCCTTTAACATTATCTTAGACCTTACAATCTTTAAGTTTCTATTCCGTACAAAATAATCACGATAAAAGTCTTCAAATTTTTTAAATAAGGCATCATCCTCACTAAATACTGCAACTAAACCTTTCTGTGGGATATTTTTCCTCATAATCTTTAGTAAATCACTACCATCCGTAGTTTTAAATGTGTGTCGTATCATTTTCTTAAAAAGTATCCTTGAACCTATTTCCTCTTTGTTCGATTGTTCTAAAACAACTTGTAATTTGAAAAGATTCATCGGTTTTTCTGTTATTCTTATGAAATCTGAACTGTCAGTTTCCGCACTATGTACAGTTTCAATATCATTTTTATCAAAAAGTTCATTTAAATTGACTGCAAAGTCTTCACTAAAAACGTCTTCATCATCCTTACATTGACTAACTGTGAGTCTACTCAAAGCATCAGCAATGATGTTTTCCTTCCCTTTAACGTGTTCAATATCAAAATCAAACTCTCCTAACATCACTTTCCATCTTTGTATTTTCATATTGGGTTCCTTTATATTACTTAGCCAAACAAGTGGCTTATGATCAGTCTTGATTGTAAATTTACGACCATACAAATAATGTTTAAAATGTTTTACAGCCCATATAACCGCAAGCAACTCTTTCTCGATCGTACCATAATTCTGCTCATGCCGATTGAGTGTTCTACTTGCATAAGCTACAACTTTGTTCTCTTGCATCAAAGCTGAACCTATAGCATAATTACTAGCATCTGTAAAAAGCGTGAATTTTTTTGAAAAATCAGGGCGAATTAAAATAGGGTCCGCTTTTAATATCATCTTTAATTTACGAAAAGCTTTTATATAATCAACATCCTTAGTATTAACCTTAACATTCTTCTTTAAATATTTTGTAAGATTGTATGCAACTTTCGAGTAGTCCTTGATAAACCTCCTGTAAAATCCTGTGACTCCTAAAAACATTTTTATTTCCTTTTGTGTTTTTGGCAATGCGATTTTATCTATAGCCTGTACTTTTGATGGGTTAGCTTTAATTCCCTCTGCAGTTATTACATGACCCAAAAAATCAGTTTCCCTTCTCAAAAACGAACATTTTATAATTTGTAATTTCAAATTGGATTTTATAAGCTTCTGAAATATCTTATTTAATGACTCCATATGCTCCTCAATGCTAGTCGAGAAAACCAAGATGTCATCAAGGTATACCACACAAATCTTACCTATAAACTCCTTAAGTACACCATTTATCATTCGCTGAAAAGTTGCCGCTGAATTCCGTAGACCAAATGGCATACGTAAGAATTCATAGTGGCCTGTTGCAGTTGAAAATGCGGTTTTAGCTACATCATTCGGATGCATTTCAATTTGGTGATAACCTTTAGCGAGATCTAACGTGGAGAAATATTGGCACCTACCAAGCTTATCAAGTATGTCTTCCATATTAGGCATCGGGTACCGAATTTCAGTTGTGACGCTATTGAGTTTTCTATAATCTATTACTATTCTCCATTTTTTCTCATTTGACCTATCTAACTTTTTTGGCACTACCCATATCGGACTATTATATGGACTATTCGATTCTCTAATTATTCCTTGCTGTAACATCTCTTCTATCTGCTTATCCACTTCTGCTCTGTGAACCTCCGGGTATCTGTATAATTTCGAATAAATTGGTGTATCTGTCGTTGTGTCAATATTATGCTTAATTTCATGGGTAAAAGAAAGCGGCTCATTATAGAATGCCTTCCTGTTGCTTTTAACTAATCTATTTACTTTATTTCTTTCCCAGTCTGTTAAATGGTGAAGATCAATTAATTTTGTTATATCATGCGGCATAGATTCATTACTGAATATCTCAATAACATTCTCTTTATATGAATTGCAGAAATATGTTTCCTCTTGCTTTGATAAAAACAACGACAATACTGCATTTCCGGTAATTAACTGTCTATTAGGAAAATCTATAATCGTATTTAGTCTACTCAAAATATTATTTCCAATTAAGCCATCAAATTTATCATTAAATTTCATTTCCAAAAATTCACAGAGCTCATTTTCTACATTAAATTCTTTAAATAACGGAAAACGACATAATTTTGTTAGCATTCTTTCCTTTCCTAAAGCTTTTATTTTCACATTAATTCACATTGGATTAACTAAACTAAACTCAGCACCAGTATCTATTATAAAATATAAAGTTCTAACAGGAGTTTCTATTGCTATATAGGGTAATTTTGCTGACCGCGGTTCCGAAAATTTAACGAATTGTTTCCAATTTCCATTCGTACGTCACTTATATTATCATTACCATGAGACTGTCTTGTTCTGTCTGTTTGCATACGACTTACCGTCGAACCCCCATTACCATTAGAGTTCCTATACTGACAATTGTTTCCATTTCGGCCTATGTTGCTCACAACCGGTGATTTACGATTATCTAAAGCAAAATTTCGATCAGTGCGGCGATAATTTGCTCCTTGATCACAATATCGCGGACTATTAAAAGAGTTCCTAATATTTCGATTCTGATAATTTAAATTTTCAAAAGAACTTCGATTCAGGTTATTATTGTGTTGTTCACCAGTATAATTGTTATAAAAGTTATTAGATCGCGAATTTTGAACATCCGATGAACTATTCACATTCCCATCTGTTCTTAGATCACCGTATAAATTTCTTTGCACAAATATATTCCTATTTTCCCGTCTATTGTTAAAAGTATCACTAAAATTGTAATTTCGGTTACTGCTTCTCCTTCTATTAAAATTATGCTCATAACAGGTATATGTCTGATGTCGAGCTTCCAGTATAATTTTATAAGCTTCATCTATATTTAATGGGTTTCTAGCGAAAATCATGGTCTTTGTTGGTTGTGGTAAATTCTCCCTGAAAACATTAAGTGCGATTCTGTTAACCTCCTCAGAAGAATAAGTGTCTTCAACATGCGTCCTAATACGATTCAAAATGCGTACAGTTAATTTTGTAAACCTATAAAAATAGTTTTCAATTGTACTATCTAACCGACAAGTTTTTAGCTTATCCATTAACTCACTGCTTGATTCCTTCTCGCCAAAATGTGTTATCAACCGTTCCTTCAAATCTGTCCAATTTACAACGGGACTGTATCTATTAATTGTATCTCTGGCTTCGCCAACGCATTTATTCTTTACAAAATTAAATATAATATCGATGCTATTTGCGTCAAACCGTGCTATCATTGTTACATAAATGCTTTCAATCTGTTGAATAAAATCTGCTAACACGTTTGGATCTGATCCATCAAAGCTTCTAATATCCCTAATGCATGTCATAACAACATTAAACAATGAATTCGAAACTTCCATTGCCATGATTATAATATTACTTCAATCTTTTTTTAAAACTAAACAATATATCTCTTACATATCAATCCTTTCACTAACTGTATAGTTTTTAATTATTGCTCATTATCTGAAAATTGGTACGGGTACAGGGAAAATTTCAACAACTTCAAAAATACTTGAGGAAATCACTCGAATCAATAACAATAGATTAAAGTATTTTCGTTATATCTCCTTTTTTTTAAACTATTTCATTACCTTATTATTGTATTTTCTTTTTAGTTAAACTCAAGTGTAAAATTTGCAAATTATTTCCTGAATTACAAAACTTAAGTAGCTAAAAGAACTTCCATAAAAGTTATTAATATTTAAATAAAAACTTAAACATTAATATGTAATCTTGCAATTGCAAAATCAAAACTTTTTCAATTTAAAATTTTTGGCTCTAAGCTAAATCTTAAAAATCAGTTTTAATTAAAATGTTTCTTTCTTCTACTTAATTGAATCAAGAATTAAAGATAATGCTTTTAAATTATTTCTAAATTATGCAAATATTTTTACGAACCACTAATGCTCGAACATATCCACCTCGTTAACTTTTGATGCCTTGGAATTTGATTCTTGCAGAATTCACTAGATCACTACCTTCCAATGCTCCTTATTTAGATTCCACTTATTTCCTGCTTTTCAAATCTTCTTCTTCAACTTCTTTTTTTCGTCAAGTCACCTTGGCTAAATTTCTATTCAGAAGGGCTTTCGGTAAAACTTACGTCTCTTTTTCTTTCTCCTCTTCTCTCCTTTCTTCTTTCTCTTGTTAGGTTTTCCCAGTTAGTTTTTAGTTTTAATTTTCCATGCTGACAGCTATTTTTCCTTTTTTTTGATATTTATTTATTATTATGAAAACTTATTTTTACTTATTATTTTAACGCAATACACATAGCTTTATTTGTCAATCTTTTTCCTTTTTTTCTTCTCAGAAATGAATAAAACAATTTTTAAAATTCCTTTTACCAGGTAATCCGTGGACGAGCTAAGATTTCAGGCGACACGATTCCTCTGACTTGCTAAATGTTTTCTTTAGGCATCCTCTTACTTATTGCTCCTTTGCCAAAAAGATGCCCAAAACTTTCCTAATGCTTCCTTGTCCTTTTTTTTATCTGCTTTGATTGTTTGCTTTTATCTGATTTATTTTTTAAATCTCATCAGTTGATTCGTCTTTTTTTCAATTTTTTTCCTCGTCGCCAGACACGTTGGGAGGACGTGCCGAGTTCCACGCGTAAAAGAGCAATCAAAATATGCTCCTTTCGTATTGAAATCAGTTTTACAACTCAAACTTTTTATTTTTCAAAATCAAATATTCCATTTTCAAATACATAAATATTAAAAACTAATTGTACAGTATGTCAGGGTTAGGTAATTATATAACATTAATACTATTCATGGAGTTAAGACAATACATATATTATATGATTATATACAGTTTTGTATACCTACATATACATATAATAATCACTCATGGGTTAGGAGTGTTGCAAACATGCAAACAAGGTTAGGTTAGATATGCAGGCCGCTAGATTCTCCAGAAAGTACCCGGATACTTCAGCCCCCCACCTGGGTCCTGAAGGTCGTTCCCTTAGTGATTGCCTGAAAAGAATTAGGTTATGATAGAGGAAAAATAAAAGTTTATAGGGATGTAGAAGGAGTGAGAAAGAGGAAAAGTTGAGGAGAGGTGGGAAACTGATGCTGATTTACTGGCCATCCGTTTGCTATTTAAAAATCAATCATTTACGATAGTAGTAAACTCCAAAATGTTAGTAGTGGTGGAACGTGACTTACAAAAGCCATGTTAATACGTTGATAACAGTGAAGATATTTAGTGAGATAGACTACTAGTCAAATTTTTTTCCAGAAGTTTTGGAATAGCACTTAGCTATGTCAATTATAACACTAATTACATATTTGTGAAAGATGAGTGTTAGAGAAGGCACCAGAAAAATAACATCATGTAATATTGTATACAAATAATACCAATACCAGTACTCTGATTCTTAATTCAATGCGAACAATATCAACATTGCTGTTGCTAACAAATTGAAACTTTTTCATGTTTTTACAGTGACTTGTTAATGTTTTTGAAAACTTAATCATTCTTAAACATTCTTTCTGTTACTTGTTATTTACGCTTAGTTCGTAAAAAGTAAAAGATCATTAAACTTAATTAAGGTGTTTAACATTTTTATTATTTTTTGGGGTTTTTTAATTTGTAATTTTTTGCAAATAAAATAAACAAAAATAACCAAAAAAAAATATAATAAAAATGTTTAACAGCCTACATATTTTTATTTAAAATTTTTTATTTTATTTTATTTTATTTTTGTTGTTGTTTTTATTGATTTTTTGTTTAAATTCAGTTTCGTAAAATTGTTAGTACTCGTATATTTAATAATAAAATAATTTAACATTATTGATTTATTTTTATTCTATGGTGCTTGGTTTGTTTTTTTGCTAAAATAAAATTAATCGTATCGCGATGATTTCTTAAATAACTAAAATTCTGTTACGCCACTTGGAACTCTTAAGAGGGAAAATAATATTTATTCTTCAATACTAAGCTTAGATTTTTTGTGCAATTATTTTTTAAAGTCTTTATTAGTTTTACAAAACTAATTTTTGTTTATACGTTTAGTTTGTGCTCAGAGAAGGGCAATATTTCTTTTTAAGACCAAGTTCATTTCCTAACACTTTTTGGTATTATATTGTATGAAGAGTTGTGTTTACAGCTTAACTTCCTCAATGGGCGAATTTCTAAAGAGCTCAACCAATAATTTCGAGGCCACTGGTTTGATTTCTGCCAAAAAGTCTGGGTGTGTTTGCTGACAAGCAAAAATCCTTGTCTTTGTTTCGGATGAAGAAATTAGATATCATGCTGTTGTGAGTCAGAACTCACTTCTTCCCCCAGCCAATAATACCAATAGTAAACATCACAAAATGAATAAAATGAATATTGGGGTCAGGCCCAATATTGCAATGTAGCAAATATTTAGAAACAACAGCAGTACCACCCAGGCAGAAACTGCTACCAGCCAGAAACTACCTAAACTACGAGGGCGGTTCGGAACCTTTCCAAAAATATTTTTAATTTTCAATATAATCTCCTGAAATTCCAATACACTTAGTCCAACGCTTTTTTAGGAATTCTATCCCTTGATTTAAATAGTTTTCAATTACAACTGTAATTGCATCTTCATTTGAGGTAAAACGCTTGCCAGCAAGGAATTTTTGTTAAATTTGGGAGCAGGTAAAAGTCACTGGGAACTAATTCAGGAGAATAAGGTGGGTGGTCAAGTAACTCGTACTTTACTCGTAATTCGTTGATTTTAGCCAATGTTAAAACACTCTTGTGCGCTGGTGCGTTGTCTTGATGAAAAATTATTTTTTTGTGTTGTAAGACAGGACGTTTTTCTAGAATTTGTACATTTAATGGATCCAAAGGGTTGCAATAGTACTCTGAATTTATTGTTTTACCCTTTTGCAGATAGTCAATCAATAAAATACATTTGAAGTCCCAAAAACCCGTTGCCATAACCTTACCAGCCGATTGAATTGTTTTTGCCTTCTTTGGGGCAATTCCTCCAGCTTCAGTCCATTGTTTGGATTGTTCTTTTGTCTCTGGAGTAAGGTGGAGGATCCATGTCTCATCCACAGATATGAAACGACGCTTAAAATCCATATTATTTCGTTTAAAACGATTCAAACAAGCTTGAGAAATGTTCAATCTTCTGCGTTTTTGGTCGACTGTTAACAATTGCGGCACCCATCTTGCAGAAAGCTTCATGCAAAATTAAATGGACTCGATCATTTGAGATGCCCATGATATTAGCTATTTCACGCACTTTTATTCGTCGATCATTTAATATCAAATCATGCACTTTGGCTACAATTTCTGTTGTTGTTTTTGGACGTCCACTAAGGGTTCCATCTTCAGTGCTTGTACGACCACGTTTAAACTCAGCAACCCAATTTTTTACTGTTGCATATGAAGGAGCACTTTCACCTAACACATTCACCATATCATTATGAATTTCTTGTCCCGATAAACCTTTTTTATGTAAAGTTTTAATGACACCACGCATTTCTAATTTTTCCATTGTAAAAAAATCGCGGATGCGTCGTTTGTGATCGCCTGTTTCTATATGAAGGAGTTACCAGATCGAAACAAAATTTATTATGTGTTCATAGCAGAGATGGAAGTTTCCAAAACAGTTAATTTTTTTTTTTGTTCATACCGCGCTTTTTTGCGCTAGGCTAAGTTTCTAACCGCCCTCGTATGGGAATTGCTGGCATGGCAGAATATTGGTACGGAGAATGAATTCGGACACATTCAGCGACGGCAGTTACGACAGTTTTCATATACTATGAAAAAGGAGTGAAGAGAGTTAATAATAGTTTCTTTGAGTGGATTAATCAGTTAACGAGCAGGGAGGAGTTAGTGATATAGAAAGATAACAAAAAATTATAAAACAGAGAACTAAAAGTGTTTATTGAATTTGTGTTGAAATTTTTATAATTATTAAATTAGATTATTTGCTTTTTGTACATTTGTACATTGGGTTTAATTCAAGTTTTTCCTTTCTTAAGTTTGTCTTAAGAAGGATTTTTTACAATAAAAATTTGCTGTGATCAATAATATAAACATATATTTTTAAGTAAATTTTAATATAAATTTATTGAATTTTTGATGAAATTTTATAATTTTTTAAATTAAATTTTTGGTTTGTACATTTGTACAACGGGTTATAGTCCAGGTTTTTTTTTCTTAAGTTTTTTTCTTAAGAAGGATTTTTTACAATACAAATCTGCTGTGATCAATAATTTTGATTGAAGAAGACAAGAAAAATAATAATCAAATCTTCAGCTGGGGGACAACTAGCTGTTTCGTAGTCGCTACACTACTCATCAGCACCAACTGGGATTTGAACTCGGGACATGACGTATCATGATCTACTGCTTTAACCACTAAGCCACCGAGCATTTAATTATTTTCTATCTATATTCATCTCATACTGAATCACATAGGCATTTTGTTTATTACGCAAATATTTTGTACAGCGTTTGCTGTCTCAGAACTAGCGGTATTTCTTTTTAGTTATTAACATACATATTTTTGTATTTTAATATTCTCCGTACCCAGAGATGTAAATATAAATTTATTGAATTTTTGATGAACTTTTATAATTTTTTAAATTAAATTTTTGGTTTGTACATTTGTACAACGGAAAACACAAAATGCATATGTGATTCAATATGAGATGAATATTTAATATGAAATGGAAAACAAGGTATGTGTACATAAATATTGTAGGTAAATAAGGTTCCACAAAGCACGATAGTTTTTTTTAAAACGTTATTTGACCTTGAATTGTTCCTCCGGCACTGAAAATGGTTTAGATCTTTTCTTGTATACCTTAGGTTGGCGATTATTTGAGAGCAGTACTAAAGTATCTGAAAATATTTGGAACTATACATTTTTTCACAATGATATTGACTGCACTTACCTATTAATCGGATTTTATACATTTTATGAATTAAATCAGTTTTTTTTTTACAAACAAAATGTCAGGTTGTCACTTTATTACAAGTTTAAAGAAGAGTAAAACCAAGAATAAAATTTCTTATTTTATGGATGCTTAATAACACTTTTATAACGCTATTAATCATTTATGGATACAACTTTAGTGAATTTTGCTTTTAAACGTTTAAAAAGCCCAATTAAAATTTTTTATAAATACGGCTGTAAATGTTTAAAGCTTGATGACACTCAATCAATGTATGACAAAATTTTCTGATGTCTTTTGTCTTTGGGATTGATGCCAGTTGACTATTTACATAATATTGATGTCACAATTCTGATGACTCGCCGTCATGAATACGAAGATGCTTTTAGCTCTGATTAAAGATGTATAAACATTTAACTTGCAATTTTTTTTAACTGGCGGTTATTTTTTGTGTAAACAAGCATGAAATATTTGTACAAACAAGCAAAAACAATACTAAATATTTGTACATGCCTAAAATTTTGTCATGTTTGCCAAGCAGTTTGTGTAGTTTATTTGGCCCTTTAAAGCATTAATGTTACTCAACATATAACAAAATTCTCTAATAACATTTCTCATTTAGACTGATGTCAATTGTCACAAACATGATGACCATTTACATAATAATGATGACTTAATTCTGCTAATACACTGTCATCAATATGAAGATGAGTTTTTCTTTGAGTGTAGCTGCCCAGGAAAAATAAAAACTCCCAAATTTCGCTAGTCTTTTTACAATCTGTATGCTGCCACATTTTTAACTTGAAGCTGAGTCTTGTAAAAAAAAAAATTTATAAAAAAATGTACAAAGAGTTTCCTTTCAGAATGTTTTAACTGGTTTAATGCTGATGTTTGTTTTTTTTACACTCGATTACCTTGAAAATCCTTCGTTATTCTTGTTCTGCTATTAACTTGATTACAATCTCTGCTGCAATCACTATCATATGAACATACATTAAAACTATTTTTGTCCATTTAAAATACATCCAGCTGTTTAGAACTTAATGCGTTTTTGTTTTCCTGAAATAGTAATAAAATAAGAAGAAAAGAAACTCTTCTTGCGATAAGAATATCGCGGAAGAATAAAAAATAACTGCTAATTAAATAAAATGTTCTGAAGAATTTTTTTGTTTCAATTAACAAAAAAAAAAAAAAAAATTAAAAATAAAATAAAAATTAAATGAACATATAACAAATTGTCTTGTCTTGTTGAGTAGAAAAGAGGAGTGTTTCCGCTTGGCTGAATATTCTAAATTAAAAATAAAACAAATAAATTTATAGTTAAATAAAATAAATGTTTTGTTTTATTTAAGACCATTTGCTACAATTCACAAACTTTTGAAACAACATCCGCTGCAGAGATAAAAGAGAAAAAATACCAAAAAGAACTCAAAGCAGACCAAATAAATTATTGTTGTTAATTATTTTATGTGTAGCAAATAGAATATTTCACTATTTCTTTTATTGCGGTATCACAAATCGTACAAATACAAGTTTTTTAAAAATACCGGGTGTCCGCTGGAAAGGTATACACTCTGTTTTTTTCTACTGTAATCGCGATTGTATGCAATGTGACCACATGCTAATCAAGCCCCAAGCATGCAGTTCTGGCGTCAAAAAAATTTTCAATCACATGACGATAGCGCTCTCCATTCACAATTATCGTTACACCGTTTTCATTCTCAAAGAAGTAAGGTCCTATATGCCTACGGCTCAAATTTCATACCAGGCTGTGACTTTTAATGGAAGCAAAGGTGACTGATGTACAATTTGAGGGTATTCATTTGCGCAGAACGGATTAGTCTGTTTATTCATATATTCATTCTAATGAAATGGTACCTCGTTGCTCACTACGAGTATGATTTTTTCATGAATATCGAGGTTTTAATTTTCATTGGTTACTTGCACTGCGACCATTATACTTAACCCTTGCCCCATTAGAGGTTAAGTACATCAAGAAACGGACTAGCTCCTTCATTGGGACTGACAGTAAGTCCTAGTCACTCATCGTATCCGCTTGTAGCAGCTTATAATCTCCTGTGTCGCAATGTTCGACAGTGATGAAGGTCTCCTTTTACTCCTCTTCCTTCCTCTTCTGTGTTCGAAATTCCCATTCTCTACAGGTGCTTAAGGCAGGTATAATCAGCTGTAAGTGCTCCTGCCAGTGTTCTGAGCTATTTCCTATCTAGTTTTAGAGCACATTCAGCCCTATTTGCATCAAAATTTAGAAATTTCTTGGAATATGCAAGACCAGCTGTCTCGTTCTAATGGTGTTCCACGATAGACTCCGTCCATTTCTTCAACTCCTCATTAAAGATACTCTTATTAAAGCCAAATGTTGGAGTGGAGGCAATAAAAGACCACTGTGGGTTCCCATGGGTCAGTTGTAACATCCTATTGGCATATGTACGGCAGAGTAAATGGTCTTGTGGAAGAAAATCTTATGTCAACTGCATTTTTTTTTATCTTGAACCAGTACTCAGAGAATGACCCCTACATATGCAGTGCATTGTATCAGAACTAGGAAAATAGGTTGTGAGTTATAACAGACAGGAAACACGTCTGTAAGCAACTTATTCCACCGGTGAAGCGTAAGTTTAAAAAATGAATTCTCTTTGTAATGCGTAATACGATTCCCAGGGCAATCGACAACAAATGGATGAGCTCTGGACAATGAACGCGTGCTACGTAAACAAATGCGAATTTCGGGAAGAAAATACCTAATCTCGTCAGAGCAAAATCCATTGTAGTAACGATAGAACAGAGTAACGCACCCCACACTGCGTCGGTGCTGCAGTGAGTCAATAGAGTTGGATCCCCTACTATCACTGATAAGCTTCTTCGTCCTCTCCTGCACACGGTCGAGTAATCCCAAAATAGAATTTGAGGTAATGGCCCAAACAAAAGAGTTGTATTCCATTTTCAGTCGGATGCAGAGCTGGATACCCTACTTTCACTGATAACCTTCTTCGCCTGGCTGCTGCACACGGTCGAGTAACCCCGAAAATAAACTTTGAGGCACTGGCCCAAACATGAGAGTTGTATTCAATTTTCTGATATAAATAGTAAGGAGGTCGGATTGATGGAAAGTACATCTTACACCGTTACAAAAACCCGAGGCACTTGAATGCTTCTTTAGAGACATGAAAAAAGTGTTCTGTCCAGTGAACGTTACACTGTATCTTCATTCCAAGAACAACCAGACCATTCGATTCCTCAATATGTGTACCATCCATAAATGCAGATGAAGCAGCATTTGTGGTCGTTTGTTTGGGTCGTTTAATAAACAACATTGGGTCTTGCGAGCGTTGAAGGCGACCCTGTTTTTACGACCTCATTCGGAGATTAATAGAACACTCCTAATCAGTGAATCGTTCATATTTAGCCTCTTGGCAGCCATCTCTGATAGGCTGGACCTATAACTGAAAGCGTACGAGTGGCAAATGCTACTGTCACCCGCGAAAGATTGGATAGGGTTGGAAGTTTGATAGAGAAGGTCATTGAGGAAAATAAGAAATAGGGTAGGAGAATAACCGGAGCCTTGCAATACCCCTGAAGTAAACTTGAACTCGTTTGATGAGACCCCATCTATAACAACTGGTATAATGAGGTCTTTGAGAAAGCTCGATATAAACCGAGAAAGTTCAGCACCGACACCATGCCACACTCTGTCAAACGCTTAGGAAATATCCAGAGGCTTACCTTATTTTCGCCGAACTGATGGATTGAGTGGCACCATTTGTCTGAGAAATATGCCTTCGGCCCTTGCGAAATCCATACTGACGGTCACAAAGTACTTTAGGCGACTCCAGATACCTCATAAAGTGATAGTTGATCATACTTTCTATTACTTTGGAAAACGCAGAGCAAACTGCAATAGGGCGGTAGTTTTCGGGGTTATTCGCCTCTCCCTTTTGGGAGATTGGTGTTACACTAGCAACCTTTCAGCACAAGGAGAACTCACCAACATGGTAAAGTTTGCTGAAGAGGCGTGCTAATGGACAAGCAAATGTAGAAGAAATCTGCTGCAAGACAAATGCCGGAATGCCATCTAGTCCAGGAGTCTTATTTATGTCGGTCCAGGAGTATTGTTGCTATGTTGCTTACAAAAACTTCAGCCAGCAGATTAGCCTTGGCAACCGGATCGGTGAATGTTTGATCATTCTTTAAGAGAGTTGGAATTGATGAACTAGCACTGTTCTTAATTCTCTTCACGAAAGACCAAAAGGTATTATTGCCCCGGGGAGCAGTGAGAACCTTGGCACCAAGACGCTGGTCGTGAAGAAACTTTTCACGCCTAAGTACCTTGGCACACGAAGATCTTGCCTTAAATGAAAACAAATAAACGTCCTTGCGCAAAATTGTGGCCAAAGTTGCTTGCTTTGAAAACTAGGCTCCTGAGGATGTCGCCGAATTGCCGTTGGCGGATGATTGTTTTGAGCACTTTATTGAGCAGCAGTTAATGTTCTGAGCCGATCTTGCAGTACGTTGGGGTCCATGCTTGGTCCTATCACCTACAGAACCTGTTTCTTCGAAATCATTCACTAAACGAAAAATAGTGCGTTTTGTTGGCACGTTGTTCGTCCAAAAAATTTCACGTTACTTTCTCATCGCTACAGTAATCGATTACTGATTTTGAAGAAATTTTTTAACGATGAAAACACGTTGACTTATCGAATATTTTTCCATAATGGTAACGAATCTACTACTTGACTCTCAAATATGAACTAGCAAGACTAATGATTACCAAAAAATGGCGACAAAATAAAGTAGTATACCTTTCCGGCAGACACTCTATAGTTCTTTAGTACTCTTGTTTAAAAAGTTATTTATTTTTGTTTCTGATCTGTTCAGTAAAAAGAGCTTCAATTATTTTGTGGAAATTTTATTAAAACTTCTTCCTAAAATCAAGTCGAGGCAGCCTTGAAATTCGAAATCAGTAATAAAACATACATATGTATGTATCTACTTACAACTACCTAAACATCAATTGTGTTGCATCACTCCCCTGTCATAATGACTGATTCACAAAATCTTTACTTGCTGTTGTCTTTTTTTTAATATAAATAATTTAACACCTTGATTGATTTCACATTAAAAATATTTTTTCTACATGTTTATTTATTACAAGCCCCTTTTTATGTTTTATTTTTTTCTTCTTCTTGAATTATTCAATTCAATTTCACTTTCATTAAGTTTGATCACGAATTTTTGTTTTGTTGATTTCATTTCAGTGGCGTTTTGCTCTTGAAACTGTGGCTGTTTGTAGTTGTCCATTTTAGTTAATGTGTTACTGAAGACAATAACAAGCATTTAATTCAGGCAACATGTTGTTTATTGCAAACAGGAACTACTTTTAAATTCAGAATTTAAGACAGTATTTTATAAAAATTACCTAAGCTTAAGATTTATTTCCATTCTGCTTTTTGTTATAATTTATTAAGTTTCTGATACTTTATGCATTTTTTTTTTGTGCTACAAATATACGCATTCTTAGAAATCGCGTCATAGCTGCGATGTTCTTTAAGATCAACATAAGGTGGCGCAAAATTTATCAAGCAATTTTGTTTTTGAATAGATGTTTTACTAAAGGGTGGTTAACTTTTAAGGGCCGATGTTGATCTGGAATTAAGCACAAAGTCTTTAAGGATTATTGTCATTTCTTTTTATTATAGTTCAATTAGGTTTGGAGCAAAATATGGGCCAAATGGCCGCAGAAAGTTCGGCGGCACTCCTCCATCCCACTAACTCCTTTACTAAGAAGTTTGGGATCATCTTCCCAACAAGGGAAGAATGGGGTACGAACTGTGGTATAGATCAAAAAAGTGGTACACGGATGGATGCAAAACGCTCCAAGGAGTTGAGGTGGGAATAGTGGGGCCTAGACCACGCAAGTATGTAACTCTTAGTAGAGGCACTACAGTCTTCCAAGCGGAAGTATACGCTATAAGGAAAGTGGTGGAAATACTCTCCGATAGGAGACACAAGGGAGTGCTTATCAAAATGTGCTCTGATAGCCAATCGGTACTAAAGACCCTGGGCAGTTGTGTCTTCACGTCCAGGCTAGTACTGGAATGTTACAATAGGCTAAATGAACAGGCAAGCCAGATCCAGGTTACCCTAATCTGGGTGCCAGCATATGAGGTAAGTGACATCTACGCCAAAAAAGGAGCAGAGGGGACTACTTTTATTGGCCCCACTCCAACATTTCAACAAGAACCTCCTTAATGAAGAAATGGACGGAGACCATTGTAGAGAAATATTGAAACGAAACAGCTGATCTCGAACATTCCAAGAAATTTCTAAACGCTGATCAGAAGAAGGCCGAATGTGCTCTAAAACTGGATGGGAAAAGCCTCAGAAAACTGACAGGTACACTTGCAGGTCATTACTGCATAAGTAGCTACACAGGATGGGCATTTCCAATACAGACATTTGCAGATTCTGCGGTGAGTAAGAAGAGACAATGGAGCAGTTGATTACCCGCTGTGGAGCTTTGGAACACAGGAGATACAGGATGCTACAAGCGCATACGTTGAGTGAAGGGGACTTACTATCACTCCCAATGAAGGAGCTAGTTCGGTTTCTTGACTTACTTAACCCGTAATGGGGCTAGGGGATAGACCTATAATGGTCGCAGTAACAAAGGCCGACAAGGCCACATCCCATTCAATAATAATAATAATTCTAATCCGTTGGTCCAAATTTTCGAGAACGCTGAAGCATAATAAAGGTTCTATGGCTAATGCAATGAATTATATCGGTCTTTAGCTCTTGACTGTTGTTGTCTTATCAACATACACCTATTCTCTCAAATAACTCCAAAAAAAGAGGTCCAACAGTGTAAAATCACATAATCTTGGCGGCCAAGCGACATCGTCACCACATGAGACAACACGGCCATTGAATTTAACACACAAAAGGGCCATTGCTTCGTCAGCTGTGTGGCGAGCCTCAACGTCCTGGTGAAACCACATATTGTCCACATCCATGTCTTCAAATTCGGGCCATAAAAAGTTTCTTATCATCTTACGATAGCGAACTCCATTTACAGTAACTGCCTGGCCCGATGATGCCGCCAGCCCATAAACCTCACCAAACAGTCACTCTTTGTAGGTGCATTCGCTTTTCGATAATCACTCTTAGATAATCATTCGCCCAAATGCAGCAATTCTGCTTATTGACGAATCCACTGGCGTGGAAATATACCTCATCACTGAAGATGATCTGACATGAAAATTTATCGGCCACTGTTGCCATTCCTTGCCACCACTCTAACCTTTGATGGTGATTGGAATGGTCAAGAGACTTTAGCTCTTGAGTGAATTGCACCTTGTAAAGATGTAAATGCAAGTCTTTATGCATAATGTTCATCAACGACGAGTGTGAGAGGAGCAATTTTTGGGCACGACAACCAGTTGAGATGGACGGCACTTCAGCCACACTATCGAGAACAGCAGCAATATTTTCTGCATAATGAGCTGTACGAGCACAGATGTTTTTTACATTTCGTAAAGACACGGTTTGCTCAAATTTTTACACGATTTTCGACGACCAGGAAATGTTTCCTGCACAATATAGTGAATAGTAGTACTAATATATATTCGCAATCTTTTGGAATATTCTCTTCAAGTGCTATAATTGTCCGTGGCTTGTTGGCATAAGTCCAGAACTTCAAATAGCCATAAAGAATGAAGTCTAGGAAAGTTAAATCGGGTGATCTTGCTAACCAGACCAAATCGCCAAAATCATAAATTATGCAACCAGGAACTGCTTACTTTGTAATACCCATTGTGGATCATACTGTGTTAGCGTTTGCATATTCTTGATGAAACTGCATATTAAACAAGCCGCGCTCATTCAATTCCGGCGGCAAGAAGTCGCCTGTCATAGCCCTATAATGCTCGTCGGTAACAGTTTTGTCAAGCGGAGACGTACACAACTGAGCAACTGAACTGGTATGAGTTTCGAGTGTTGTAAACATACAAGTGAAACTAATATAAGCGTGTTAAAAGCAGTTGTTGCCTTTACGTTGGCTTGCAGTAGGAAATTTAAGCAAATAATAAATATAGTTTAAAAAACTAAACAACACGCTTCGATATCGAGCTAAAATAATTTACCATATAACCAGAGATAACTATTATAAGTATAAGGCGCACCGAAATTTTTTTATTTGAAACTACCAAAATCTGTTTCAGGTATCGCCAAAATCCCCCACTTCCTCGAAAGCAATATGGCAATTTCAATTTTCATACTTAATCGAATAACCGTGAATAGCTCAGTTACACAAGCCACGGCCAAAACATGCACCGAATATGAAAAACCGCTTCTGATTCGGTTAGCGAAGCGGTTTCCAGTTTTTGTCAGC
This sequence comes from Thecocarcelia acutangulata, assembly GCA_914767995.1. Classification (NCBI taxonomy): domain Eukaryota; kingdom Metazoa; phylum Arthropoda; class Insecta; order Diptera; family Tachinidae; genus Thecocarcelia; species Thecocarcelia acutangulata. The sequence goes on from OU612096.1 coordinate 27,678,080, forward strand.
TTCGGAAAACGTCAAAATCCCCCTCTCCGCCAAAGATGCAATATGGCAACTTCAATTTTCTCACTAAAGCGAGTGAGCATTTACAGTTCAGAAGCATGTTGCACAGCAAAAGTGCCGTACGAATAAGAAAACCAGTTTCCACGCGTTTTAGGGAAGTGGGTCTGAATTTTTTTTTTTGGAATTCCCAAAATTGGTAGCGTGTATCCCCAAAATTCCCCCACTTTCTCGGAAGCAATACGGCAACTTCAATTTCCTCACTAAAGCATATGTAGCAATCACTCATATGACCCTGCATTTAGACATACGAGTAATCTCATGCGAGTGCTGAATATGTATTATCAACGAAAATTTCTTCGAAAAACTCGAATCTCTTGCAATTTTCATTTCTGTCTACACATGCGAGTGAGAGTTCATTTTAAATTTGTCGTCAGCACATTAACTTCAAACAATTTATTTTCTTCACATATTTTGTTTCTTTGGCTGTCTTTATAAACTGGAGTTGCCGTGTTTTTCACTTGAGAATATTTTTAGAAAATACGTGGCATTAATGTGTATTATCATTATATTATTGATATTAACGCTTTATAATTTAAACATTTCTATCTATAGTATTAGTTTTAATAAATTAACATACAAACTAGCTGAAAATTAGGTTTTAATTTATAATGATCCAGTTGATTTGTTTAAAATTATTTACACGGTAACACTGTTTGCTTGTTTGACATTTGATTGCATGGAAGTGCCAAAAAATCATTCGCATGCAAATTTAGCTGCGAGTAGACCTGCGAGTGCGAAAAATGTGAATGTAGTAGTAAAAAAATGTGAGTGTATTGAGTTTTTCGAACTCTTACTCGTATGTCTAAACACTGGGTGAAATGGATTTCCAGTGTTGCAAACAACAAACAAACATACAAGTAAAACTAATATAACGTGTTAAAAAACAAGCCAAAGTGTAACATAACGCACGGTTATCAAAATTTTTCATTACCAAATACTCTTTTTTACGTTTTTATTTTGCCCAACTTGTAAATTAAAATTTTTATTTGGAATTGCATAAATAAAGAATTCAAAACATAATATCACGACAGATGTTCTAAATGCCATGTGGAGGTGTAAAATTATTAATTACAAAATTTATAAAAACAAACGGAGATTTTTTTTCTCACATAAACAAAAACTTAAAATTTAGAGTCAATAAACTAAAAAATGATTTATAAAATATTAAGGTTAGTGTTGGCTTTTGTTTCTTTTTCATCTCATTAAACAGCAAAATTTGTAAAAAAAAAATTATTCCAAACCTTTTAAAAAGCACTTAAATATGACTTTAATAAATAACAATGTATTTTTGTGGATCTGCAGTTACAGACTGATTTATTTCTATGAAAATTAATTAAAAATTAGCATATACATATGTAAATCTAACTAATCAAAAAAATAGTAAATGCCAACGATTTGCTTATAAACATGTAGCTAAGCAAAAATGTATACAACAGTTTTGTAGCGTTAATATATACAGTAGCTGCTTGTTAAGGGAAGCATTTTTTTAAATATTTGCTGTGGAATTGTTCAATTATGTGTTAAATAAACTTGAAATATATGTATATCTTTTTTACCAATAGACTAAAAAAATAATTAATTTGTTAAATTTTTGTTGAACTTTTTATAATTTTTTAAATTATAAATTGTTTGGTTTGTACATATGTACATCAGGTTTTAGTTCAAGTTTTTCCTTTCTTAATTTTTTTCTTAAGAAGGATTTTTTTACAATACAAATTTGCTGTGATCAATAATTATTGATTGAACAAGACAAGAAAAATAATAATCAAATCTTTAGCTGGGGGACAACTAGCTGTTTCGTAGTCGCTACACTACTCATCAGCACCCATTGGAAATATTGATCACAGCAAATTTGTATTGTAAAAAAAGATCCTTCTTAATAAAAAAATAATTGTTTTCAAATTATATTTGTTCTCAGTTCGGCTGATTGATCGAACTGGAGTAGAGCTGTGCCGGGTCGTTCATTTCAGTGACCGGTCACTTTCGTTCATTTACAACAGACAGATCTGTTCATTCATATCGTTCAATCGGTCATTTTGAACGGACGGCAATTCTCCGGTCATCTTTCAACACAACTCTGTAAAATAAAACAAAATGGCGAAATAAAAAGTGATAAAATTTTATTGTTTTAAAAAGAGAAATTAATTTTAAATAAAAACCATTTAGGTGGGATCAATTTTGATTAGTTTCATATCCAATTTTGTTTCATTTCAGATAATATAATACAAAAAAAACCCCACTATTGTTAAACAAAACAACAAAAACAATAGCACATGACATAAAAAGAATGAAAGATATTTGAACGAAAGCTATCCAAATTAAACGGCTCACTATTGACCGAAGAGGGATCAGTTTAATGACCGTCTCACTTCGTTCAATGAGATGATCCGTTCAATTTAACCTGTTCGTGCATGAACGATATAGCTCTAAACTGGAGTCTACAAATCTTTCTTGTAATTTAGTGACTTTATTTTGTGGTATATACTGAATAATTGATTTTCGTAGTTAAATGGAACTTAAAGTTAAATGAGTTTTAAATATGAGATTCAAAACTAGCCCTAACTATAAAAAAATGCATTTAAATCGATTATTGAAAACAATTATTTATTACTTAAGTCCGCAACACTGTTGATAGGCAAAAGTTTTTAGTTTTCTTAAGATTATAATCCCCCCCAATTTTTATTCCATTAACATTAAGCCGGTTCACTTGAATGAGACTTGACTTTAGCATTTCCGTGAACATTTACTGATCTAAAACACAATGCAACTAAAGAATCTTACTCTACTGCATTACCAACCATTAAATGTAAATTAATGACACATTGAGTTTTTGATTTGACGATTTTCTCTGCATCGCGAAAGAAACTCGTTTTGATTGTCTTTCTTTGTATTCTTTTATGAAAAAAGACCAAACAGGGAGCTATTGTATTTATATCCGTGGCATTGTATAATAACAAGCCAAGACTAAACCAAAAAGAAAAAAAATAATTATAGGGAAAATTTGCATGAAAAAGATTTTATATAAGAACAAACAAATTTCAATAATATGCAAAAATATTTGGGCTGACAAAAATGTTATATTTATTTAATTAATCATATCATTTATTCTTTATAGTTTTTTAATTGCCATAACTTGCATGATCACACGGTCTCACATGATTGAATCAGCCTTTTTCGCTGAATTTTTAAAAGCAATTATTTGAAGGGAACTATAGATGTGGAAAATGTCTTCCAGAAACCGGGGAAATAAAAGTGAACTGAACTCCAGCAGCCAAATTGAACAATTAAAGTTTAGAGCACCACTCTAATCGCTCGGAAAAAGGAGTGAACCCCGTGCAATGAAATGGAAATAGAAAGCACAGTGAATTAGTATTAGAGAACAAAGTTTATTATTACAAAAATGATCTTGACCTTGGAATGTGACTGGTTGAACAATAGTAATTATTACAAAACTTATAGAAAAACCGGAAACCATCCTTTGGAAATTTTTGTAGTTTATGGTAAGAGTTTTACGGTCGTATTCATAAAAACTATTGTATGTTTATTAAACACTTATTTGACATATTTTTATAGAAATTTGTCAAATAACAGTTTAATAAACATACAATATTTTTTATGAGTAAGACCATTAGGCTTTACTTAGCGTTCACACTTGCGATAATATCTGAGATGAGAACTTTAAATTCAATCGCAGAGAGAATTCTGTTACGTGTAGACTTAAAATCAGTGTTATCGCAGTCTTATAATAATTTTTATGAGAGCGTTCTTATGAGAAATCTTATGGCAACGATCTTATAATAAGAGCTGTCAAAAAAGCGATTGTGTGTGTGTTTGTTTACAAAAAGACGCCATTGCAATTTTACTGATTATTAATTTTGCAAAATATCTTTTAAAAAACCATTTTAAATGGAAAATAATTTGTTTTTATGCATTAAATATATACTATAAGTGCTTAATTTTGTACAAAATATGCGCATACATTACGAAATTCGTATAAGATTTTATTCATCGCAAAGATGTGTTTTCTTCTCGGCTTTCATTGATTTATGAATTCTTATAAGATTAACTACAATACGTTTACTCCTTGTTAGATATGAAGATGGACATAGAGAAATTCGCTCACTCATTCTGCTGACGTTTTCTCAGACATTATTTCAGAGTTAATCGGAGTTGTAGACACTAGGTTAAGCGTAAAAGAGAAGGTAATATTTTCACAATATTCAGCTATTGTATGTAATGAGCCGAAAGTGAGACTCTAGCCCATCACAGGTGTTAATACCAAAGTGCATATATATATTCGCATTAACCAGTACGTTTTTTAAAAGTTACTTTTCTAAAAACCCTATTTTCAAAGGTACAATTTTTTTTATTTTAAATGAACTTATTGTAAAAAAAAGAAATTTTTTGAATGATACTTTTCTAAGATGTAATCTTGCCAAGAGACTGTTTTTGAAACCAGCTTTTTTAAGAGATTGTACTTTTTAAAAGTGCTTAGCTGTAACGCTAGTCCTTTAAAATCTACTGCTTAATGGAAAGTACATTTAATTAAAGGGTACCTGTAGTAAAATATACTATTTTTTAAAGGAACTGTTTTCAAAGACACTTATTTTGAAATACATATTTTTTAGCAGGTATTATTTAGAGAAGGTACTCTATCGATATACTGATTTTTAAGATACACTTTAAAAAAAAAATTCTTAACCTTAACCTTTATTAATGATTTTTTTTAAGTTAAGTTTTTAAAACGTACAAGGTACCTTTTTGAAAGGTACTTTATTTTTAAAGATACATTTTGAAAGCCGCTTTATTATAAAAAGTACTTTTTAAAACGGACTTTAACGAAGATACTTTTTTAAAGGATACAATTTTGCAAAGATACTTTTTTAAAAGATACCTCTTAAGAAGGTACTCTTTTAAAAGGTACGTTTTTCAAAGAATCTTTTTTAAGAAGCATTGTTTCAAAATGTACTTTTTTATAATATACTTGTTTACAATGTACTTTATTAAAAATTACTTTTTACAGGTACTTTAGTAAAAAGTACTTTTTGAGAAAATACTTATTTAGAAGGTACTTTTCATTTCATTTCATTTATTTACAAAAATATGCAATACAAAGCCTCAAGGGCCAATATAATTATATTACATCACAGCAGCATAGCCTGAGTATACAAAAATGTTTTAAAAGAAAAATAAAAAATAATTACTATATTATATAATTAATAAAAATAAAAAAGCTAAAAGCTAAATCAAGAATACCAGCTCCCCAGCTGAAAAGTTAAGAAAGAAAACATTAGCGCGGAATGAACACCTCTAAATCAGTGGGATAACCAAAGAAAGAATATAAAGGCGAAAAGCAAAGTATTTCAAAGCATAAATGAAAATATTAAAAGTTTCAAACGAAAAAAACGTTATTAGAATGAGAGAATATGCGCAGAGAAAAAGGTAATATATTCCACCATCTAGTAATCCTAACGATAAAAGATTTATCAAAAAAATAGCAACAATTCCTCGGTATAAGTAGCTGAGGATTCCTAGAAGAGCAGAGAAACGTAAATGACCTATACAATGCTAAGGGGTGTGGAAGTCTTGATAATCTTGTGAAACAGGACCAAATTACGAATCATTAGAAATTTAGTAAAACTACAACCAAGAAATCGTTCAAATAAAGGCGAGATATGTTCGCGTCGGCGGACATTACAGACAAAACGTACAATAATGTTAATGAGACGGTTAATTCTATGCAGATACATGAAGGATGTACCCGAAAAAACTTAAAAACCATAAATAATGTGAGACATTAGCATTGTCTATGAAAAATGTGATCTGATACGAAAGGGAAATGAAAGGTTCGCAGAGTATATCCTACGTAGAATAGTGAAAAGTTTACCACTTACCATATCGATATGGTTTGAAAAGGAAAGTTTTGCGTCAAGCATTATACCTAAACATTTAAGCTGATCAACAAAAGAAATGCGCACCCCGCCCAAGAATATGTCTAGATCAGTAAAGAAGCGATGACTGTATCCAAAAGTGATTGCCTTAGTTTTAACAGGATTTACGTTCAAGGAATTGTTAGACATCCATTCGAGCACCCGTCCTAGGCAAAAGTTTTTGAAAAAATATTTTTTAAAAGGTAAATTTTTAATTTTTTTTTTTTTTTTTTTTTTTTTTTTTATTTTTTTTTTTTTAAGGCACTCTTTTAAAACGAACTTTTTTAATAGGTTTTTTTTTCTAAAAATCACTTTTTTAACAAGTAATTTTTAAAAAATTTATTTTTTAAAAGGTATTTTTTTAAAGGCCCTTCTTTAAAAAATACTTTTTCAATAGGCACTACTTTAAAAGGTACTTTTTTCAAAGATACTTCTTTAAAAGGTCCTGTTTAAAAAGGTACTTTTTAAATGTCCTGTTTGGAAAGGTAGTTTTCAAAATTTTTTAAATTACTTCTTTAAAAGGTATGTTTTAAAAGGTACCATTTTTAAAAGCTATTTCTTTACAGGGCGCTTTTTTGAGAGATATTTTTTATAGAAGGTACTTTTTAAAAAGGTTATTTATAAAAAGTACTGTTAAAAAAGGTAATTTTATAATAAGTACTTTTCAAAGGCCTTATTTACAAGCTGTTATTTGAAAAGGTCCTTTTCGGAAAGGCACACGATGTAGTAGAATAAGTGAACTATTAAAATAATATCACTTTGACTTTTAATATTTAAGCTTTAATAGTTTAAGTTTAACCGAAAAGAAAATTTTGAAATAGAAAAGAAATGGAAAGCTAACAAAATAAAAAAAATGAAAAAATTTAAATAAAAATATCATCTTAATTGTAACCCGTTGCTTGCTCCCTTTTTTCTGTTTGTATTATTTTAGGTTGTTTTTTTGAACGATCTGTAGTTAGTATTTATAGTGATATCAGTGTGTGTGCGTGTATCATTATTCAAAGTTTTACCTTTAATAAGCTTATTAATTGACAAAAATTCTCATAAAAAAGTTTTGACATTGGCCTCTAAGAACATGATTATTTCTTTATTGTTATTAACAAAAACTAAAATTAAAAAAAAAAAAATTTTTTTGTTATTATTAACAAAGTGCAAACTGTCAATTAAAGAACCGTTGAAGCATTAAACTAAAATCAGTGTTTGGTTAGTACAGAACGAATTTCAGCTACACTTCAAACTTGAGTTAAGAGATAAGTAATACATGTTTAAGCGAGTTGTGTCTGCAGCAAATTTAAGCCAAAGGATCGAATAGAAAGCCCGTTGTACTAACAACGTCCTACTGGACTTTCTTTTTGTGCTTCGGTAACAAGGCAATCTCTGTGGGAATAAAATCTATAGATATTATAGTTTACAGCTAAAATAAAACGTGCGCTTTGAACTGATCACAGGGGCCATGAGGACAACACCAACCAAAGCACTTTTTGCACTCATGAGCTGGATGCCATGCGACTTAGAAGCCAGGCAGATAGCACTGAAAGCCGCGATCAGGTTGAACGCAGCAGGAGCATGGACCTAAAGACCGTGGGGACACTAATATATTAGAGATTGAAGGAGACCAAGTCCCCGATCTTATTGACTACTGCACCTCAAAACCATTCCTCACAAGGAGTTTCGGCTACATAATTGAGGAATCTACCATAGAACCTGGATACTTCTATGTTTACACGGATGGGTCCAGAAGGGGAGAAGGGGTTGGGGGTGTCAGACTAGCAGACGGATGTACTGTACTTCAGTCCGAAATATCGGCTATAAATAAAGCGGCAAGATGGCTGATGTACCACAAGATATTCGGAAGGGATATCATGATAGTTACAGACAGCAAGGCCGCCATCAACTCCCTGACTGGAGTATATACTAATTCTAGTCTTGTCCAAGAATGCCGGATATCTTTAAATAAGATAACGAGACATTCTAACCTAACCTTAAAATTGGTACGTGGACATGGGTCCAATAATGGCAATAACATTGCTGATGAATTAACCAAAAAAGGGACAGCCCTAGAGGACAGGGATATAGACCCCTTTTGCGGACAACCCTTGTCAGCGTGTTGGAAACGAACAAAACTCCACACGCTAGAATATGCCCAAGAAAGGTGGCACACAGAGCCCACATGCCTTATATCAAGAAGCCTGTGGCCGCACATTAACTCTAAGAGAACAGGAGAGCTACTAAAACTTCCTAGATCTCTCCTAAGAATGACGGTAGCAGTCATCACTGGACATTGCCTGTTCGGAAACCATGCCAGGAGACTGGGTCTACCATATAACGACTTCTGTAGAAGTTGCCAAGACGAGGAGGAGGAGGAGACAATACTTCACCTCCTCGGTACATGCCCGGCATTGAAGCATCATCGTCTAAGGTACTTAGGCGAGCGGAGCTTCAATAGCCTTTCATGTCTGGCCTCGGTCAAACCGACTGCGATAGCTTCTTTCATTAGAAGCAGCGGATGGCTAGTAAATCAGCAAGTAATGCCACACTAATAGTTTCCCACCTCCTTTCCCTCTTCCTCACTCCTTCTATATCCCTATAACCTTTTATTTTCTTTTTCCTTTACTAACTTTTTCAGGCAATCACAAAGGGAACGACCTACACACTAATATATTAGAGATTGAAGGAGACCAAGTCCCCGATCTTATTGACTACTGCACCTCAAAACCATTCCTCACAAGGAGTTTCGGCTACATAATTGAGGAATCTACCATAGAACCTGGATACTTCTATGTTTACACGGATGGGTCCAGAAGGGGAGAAGGGGTTGGGGGTGTCAGACTAGCAGACGGATGTACTGTACTTCAGTCCGAAATATCGGCTATAAATAAAGCGGCAAGATGGCTGATGTACCACAAGATATTCGGAAGGGATATCATGATAGTTACAGACAGCAAGGCCGCCATCAACTCCCTGACTGGAGTATATACTAATTCTAGTCTTGTCCAAGAATGCCGGATATCTTTAAATAAGATAACGAGACATTCTAACCTAACCTTAAAATTGGTACGTGGACATGGGTCCAATAATGGCAATAACATTGCTGATGAATTAACCAAAAAAGGGACAGCCCTAGAGGACAGGGATATAGACCCCTTTTGCGGACAACCCTTGTCAGCGTGTTGGAAACGAACAAAACTCCACACGCTAGAATATGCCCAAGAAAGGTGGCACACAGAGCCCACATGCCTTATATCAAGAAGCCTGTGGCCGCACATTAACTCTAAGAGAACAGGAGAGCTACTAAAACTTCCTAGATCTCTCCTAAGAATGACGGTAGCAGTCATCACTGGACATTGCCTGTTCGGAAACCATGCCAGGAGACTGGGTCTACCATATAACGACTTCTGTAGAAGTTGCCAAGACGAGGAGGAGGAGGAGACAATACTTCACCTCCTCGGTACATGCCCGGCATTGAAGCATCATCGTCTAAGGTACTTAGGCGAGCGGAGCTTCAATAGCCTTTCATGTCTGGCCTCGGTCAAACCGACTGCGATAGCTTCTTTCATTAGAAGCAGCGGATGGCTAGTAAATCAGCAAGTAATGCCACACTAATAGTTTCCCACCTCCTTTCCCTCTTCCTCACTCCTTCTATATCCCTATAACCTTTTATTTTCTTTTTCCTTTACTAACTTTTTCAGGCAATCACAAAGGGAACGACCTACAGGACCCAAGTGAGCTGGAGTTTCCGGGTACTTGCTGGAAATCAAGCGGCCTGCTTACCTAACCTAACCTACGCTTTGAACAAATGATTTGGTTTGTTGGGTTATAATTTTGTATAAAGGACATCGTGGACTTATAACTTTCAGTGGTTTTCACTTCTGCCGCTCATTTTAAAATTAATGTTTTAATTTCCTGCAAATAGTTTTATGCCAATGAACACAAAATGCGATTTTAATTATTTAAATATTATTGGAAAAAGTTCGCTACAAAAACAATTATTTGCTTAAAAAAGTCAAATAAATTCAAAGATCAATGAAGCATTTTCCACGCAATTTGATTTAAGGTTTTGTTTTTCTTGTGAATCAAACGCAACATGAATACATGAATAGTTAATTTTTTTATTATAAAATTCTTCACTTGCCTACAGAGTTGTTTTTTCTGTTTGACTGGCGCTCACTCACGCCTTCAATTCAAGCAGTTTCAAGTACAAACTAAAACCCCCTTTAGGTTCAAGTCTTTGAAATTGCTCCAAAAAAAACCTTGAAAATTTAAACAATAAAATTTATTTGTTTGAGAATTCTTTTTTCATTAATTGTTTAATTTTTTTTTGCTTTTACAATTTGTTTTTCTTTTCTAACGTGCAAATTTGAAATAGACAAAAAAAAACTATCAATTGGAAAAAAATTTTTAAAAACTTTTTTCTAGCAGAAAATTTACCAAGAATTTTTCAGCTCAATATAAAAACATGTTGCATTGTTGTCACTGAAGTCAGTTTTAAAAGTCCAGTGTTGCTTATTGAAACAAAAAGTTTTATAAAACTTGAACAAAAAGAAAATGTTAAAGTGTTTAAGTATTGTGAATTTGCTGGTTGTTCTTTTGGCGTGTTGCTCTCTTGTAACAGCCGCGCCTCAGCCAGAGCCCTCACCAGAAGCTGAAGCTGTAGATCTTGAAACAGCTGTTGTCGAAAAGGATACTGAGTCTGATTTGGAAGGATCTTCGTCTCATGGTTACGGATATTACTCGTCTCCATATTTTGGTGGCCATTACGGCGGTTTTGGCGGTTATTATCCTTATTATGGAGGATATGGTCTGGGAGGTTATTACGGACTGGGTAAGCTAAGGAAAAATAAAGAATTGAAGTAAAAATCTGCAGGGATTACGATAGCCGGGGGTTTTTTTTAGTTTTAGCAGTCTCCTTGTCAAAAAACATTTTTAAATAGCTAATTAAATGTATTTTAAAGATTTTATATTTCGAGGACAAATAATATTCTAAACACAAATGTTTATTAAGATAAAAAGACTACAAGAGTAAATGAAAAATAAACTCTCTTTGTAGAGTAACTTCTAAATCAATGAACAGTCTTTATACAATAGTAAAAAATAAAGTAGACTTTAAGATTAATGTGCTGTTCATAGAATACAGATGAGCAAATCGTCTAGAAAATTTTTATAAATTTTACCCAATTTTTTTTGTGATTTTTATAGAAATTTTTCAGACAAGTCGCTGTTCTGTGTTCTATCAACAGCACATAAAACAATTAAAGTCTACTTGTTTAGGACTTGATTCTAGCTCATTCATAGACAGGTGTCAAAGCGATTTTCAAGGGTACCTTACTTACTCCATGATGATTCAAACACCGGGCTTACCAAAATAATCATACATGACAAACTACCATAAGTGGCGTAGCTAAACGAGGCCCTCAAGCTCAGCGGGCCCTCGAATCCTTATCAAAAATCTCAATTGAACTGAACTTTTGGAAATTTTCAAAATAACAGGTTGACAGTTTGCAATCCCACTTTAATCATGACAGCTTAGTTAAAAGAAATTCAACAGTTAGGCCTAGGGAATTCCGCTAAATCCTTGCTGTAGGTTGGCTGTGTAGTCAATTCGATGGATAGTAATATGTGCGTTTGATTTTGATATAACGCAAAATATCATGAAAAACTGCAAGTCGCCTGCAGTAGCTACATTAATTCCGTTCCATGGGCAGGAGAGCGTTCATGGTCCCCACCGTTAAATTTGGTAACACTAAATGAAATAATTTTTTTCCGGAAATACCCCAAACGACACTTCTAGCGTATCATTGTGTTTCTCTTTACTTTTATATTATTTCAGTGAACTCACTGCTACCTACTCGAACACAATCTAATAATTTATTGCTTATATACAGGCGCAAATCGCTTAAATTTTCAGTTTTCGATTTGAAAACGCCAAATAGGTGTTCTGACAAACGTGTGTATAACGCAAGAAGTATAGTTCTGGAAAACGTATAACGCAAGAAGCATGGTTTTGCGATTTGAAATCGCCAAATTTAGTGTTCTGGAAAACGCATATCGCTTAAAATTGGCGACTTCAACTCACATGTGTATATTGAAGTGAACTGATTGAATTTGCTAAAACTGAACTCGCAAAAGACACTAAGATTATTCACAATTAAAATTAAATATGTTTTCTTTTTATTTTAATAAAAAGTTGAAAGAATTTTACACATTTTCATTAAGAAAATTAACAGGCCTGTTCCGAGAAACGCAAAACGCTTAAATTTAGCGTTTTCGATTTGAAAACGCCAAATAGGGGTTCTGCAAAACGTATAACGCAAGAAGCATGGTTTTGCGATTTGAAATCGCCAAATTTAGTGTTCTGGAAAACGCATATCGCTTAAAATTGGTGACTATAACTCGCATGTGTATATTGAAGTGAACTGATTGAATTTGATAAAACTGAACTCGCAAAAGGTACTAAAATTATTCACAATTAAAATTTAATATGTTTTCTTTTTATTTTAATAAAAAGTTGAGAGAATTTTACACATTTTCATTAAGAAAACTAACAGGCCTGTTCTGAGAAACGCAAATCGCCTAAATTTTCAGTTTTCGATTTGAAAACGCCAAAGAAGTGTTCTGAGAAACGTATAACGCAAGAAGTATGATTTTGCGATTAGAAATCGCCAAATTGAAGTTCTGAAAAACGCATATCGCTTAAAATTGGTGACTTCAACTCGCATGTGCATATTGAAGTGAATTGATTGAATTTGCTAAAACTGAACTCGCAAAAGGCTTTAAGATTATTCACAATTAAAATTTAATATGTTTTCTCTTTATTTCAATGAAAAGTTTAAAGAATTTTACACATTTTCATTAAGAAAACTAAATTGAAATATTTTTCTATTTGTTGTCAATTTTTTTTTTTCGTTTTATATTACTACTTTTATATTACTATATACGTATGTAAAACACATGTTGTATTTTTTCGGAAAAAACTCCGAAACGCCAGTAAAACGCGCGTTCCTTAGAACACCTAAAAATCAATTAAGCATTTTTCAAAACGCCTTGCGGTTTCAGAACGCGCGTTTCTGGGAACATGGCTGATAAACTAAATAACTAAAATTATGGATAAAAAAACGAAACCCAGTGGTGCATTTAAACGCAACAACGCCAAGAAAGAGAAGATAGTAAACACAAATTGCCCAAAATTTACAAGCTTTTTAGTCAGCCTTCTGCAAGTACATCTGGCCAAAATATTTCTATTGATAGTGGCCCAAATAATGGGGTAACTGCAATGTTGGTGGAGAAGTCAACTGAAAAAGATTCGATAATTATTGCAAACACGCCGATCGTGTGACCGTGGATGAAGTTGGCATGATTGTCACTGTCACTCGTTAGATGATGCATCTTGTTGTGCTAGATAACAGTAAAAAAATAAATAAATACTGAATACATAAGAGCGAATGATTTGGAAGAACCCACAGGCCTCTACATTTTTCGAAAATGTGTGTGACAAGTCTTTTTTTTTATTTGGGAGACTTCGCGAACAAAATACTAAGTGATAACGAAAAACGTCCAATTTTGGATATGGGCCCTTTACAGCCTTCAGGACCTTTTCCAACAGAACTCAGCCAGAATAATAGCTGTTTTACAAAATCTTATTACGTTTTGTGTTCTACACCAAGTACTAATTGTAATTTATATTGTTACTGTTTAATATTTTCATTACGAGCGCTGCAGGGCACAAATCTTAAGTAGCTTAGCATTTTTAAAATATTTGCATATTTCATATTTTTATTTGATAAAACCTGATTAGTTTATATAGCAGTGGGGCACCATTTTTGATTTACCTCAGGGCCCTTGGTTATCTAGCTACGCCCCTGACTACCATGCATTAGTACCAAGTCGATCATAAAGGTGGATAAGTTTTAAAGGCCGATATCAATTTTGAATACAACCAAAACTATTTAGGGCTTTTTTTCTTTCTTCTTTTTATTTTGATAATATTGGTATAGATCAATTATGCATGGAACAAAATATTAGCCAATTGGTCGCTGCAAACTCTGTGGCCCACCTCCATCCGATGGTCCTAAATTTTCGATGACGATGAAGCATAATTGGGGTTCTAGGCCCTTAATGTGCCAAATTACCTCATCCTTTAGCTGTTGACTTGTTGCTGGCTTACCGACGTACACCTTTTCTTTCAAATAACCCCAAAGAAAAGTGTCCAACGGTGTCAAATCACATGATCTTGGCGGCCAATTGACATCGCCGTTACGTGAGATAACACGGCCATTGAATTTGTTGCGCAAAAGAGCAATTGTTTCGTTAGCTGTGTGGCAAGTGGCACCGTCCTGCTGAAACCACATATCGTCTACATCCATATCTTCCAATTCGGGCCATAAAAAGTTCGTTATCATCACGATAGCGAACACCATTCACAGTAACTGCCTGACCGGCCCCATTTTGGAAAAAATACGGCCCGATGATGCCGCCAGCACATAAACCGCACCAAACAGTCACTCTTTATTGGGTGCGTTGGTTTTTCGACAGTCACTCTTGGATTCTCATTCGCCCAAATGCGGCAATTCTGTTTATTGACGAATCCACTGAGGTGAAAATGTGCCTCATCACTGAAAATGATTTTCTTCGAAAATTGATCATAATTTTCATAATAAGTCTGGATAACTTTAACACGCTGTTGGATTATGTATCTCTCTATCGTTCAAATTGAATAAGTCTGAAATAGAGAAATGTCAAATAAAATTCGGAAAAAAACTTGGCGTTTAGGTGTGGTTCACATTCAGCATCGGCCCTTGAAATTTAACCACCCGATAGTAACGATAGAACAGAGTAACGCACCCCATACTGCGTAGATGCACCAGTGAGTCAATAGAGTTGGATAGCCTGCTGTGACTGATAAGCTTCTTCGTCATTTCCTGCACACGGTCGAATAACCCCAAAATAGACTTTGGCCCAAACATGACAGTTCTATCCCATTTTCGGTCAGATATAGGTGGTATAGGTGGCGTACATCTTACATCGTTTCAAAACCATAAGGCACTTGAATGCTTCTTTAGAGACATGAAAAATGTGTTTTGTCCAGCGAGATTTAGGATCTCGTCAGAGCAAAATCCATTGTAGTAACAATAGAACAGAGTAACTCAGCCTACCCTGCGTCGATGCTCCAATACAGTTAAATACCCTACTGTCACCGATAAACTTCTTTGTCCTTCCTGCACACGGTCGAGTAACCCCAAAATAGACTTCATTTTTCCCAAAAAAAAAGACCGCAAACAAATAAAAAAATAACATGTTCTTATCTTAAGACTTTTGTTTTCTTCTTATTAATTTTCATTCTGTTGTGACTTCTGTTTTAGGTTATCCTTACTATGGCGGCTACTACGGCTATCATGGCCTGCATGGACACTACTATTAGACAAACTTCAAAACTACAGTCTAACTAACAAGAGAGTACACAACAACTTATTTCTAAGATATTAATATTAAGTCCTTAAAAAAATGCTGAAAAAAATATGTATTTAATGCCAAAGTCGTCGCTCAACTCATTATCATATTTCCAATAATAACAATGTCATTTAAATCATATAAATGTACCAACTTAATATGCAAATAATTTTGCAGCTTATTCCTTTGTTGTATTTAAACAGCAACAAAATTTTTAAAAAGAGTAAAATAAGTAACAATTATTTGTAATATTTTAAAGGAAAGTGAATATTGTGTCATTAAATAATAAATAAAAGAAAAATGATTCAAAACGTGTAAAGCAGTATTTTCTTTTTATGAGTTAACAACTTATTTTTGTTTTGCAGCATGAGTTTTTGTAAACAAAGCAGTTTAAGATGAAGTAATCACAGACTGTGAAATTGATTTACATCAGCACCTGCCTTGTCGGCCTTATCTGGAGGATGGATCGTGAATAATTCACGAGGTGAATTATTCACGACTTATAAGCGCCCTCATGTGGCTTCCTAGCCCCACACTGGTCGTAAACTTTTGCCATAAGTTTGTAGCCATTTATACAAACCCCGCGCGGGATAGTTCGACCCTTCTAATCCTTCCTGTATGCAATTTCTTAACAGTCGATGGACGACCAGACTCGATGAGTTAGTATGCCAAAACCCATTAAGAGCATAAGCCGTTAAACAACTCACTCATCGTACTGGTTCATTACATTACAGCTGTCTTTTAAAAGGCAACAGAACCTCAGCCGCTATTAGCCCCTAAAAGCAGGCATGCAATCTAGTTCTTAGAGAATTCCCCTCTCTGCGATGTAGGTTTAAACCAGAGTGTTGTTCGCCTTCAGAAAAAAATTTGTGTCAGTCACCCTCTACGATTAAAGATACTGTAAAGAAAATTCGAAAAATAATTTTTTATTTTGTGCCACGCCTACATATACCGCCCTTCTAGTATTTTATTCACTGTGTCGTCGTTTTGAGTCCGAAAATAACATTTTATACATCGGATTTAACGACTCAGTAAGGGCTGTATTTCGAATTGGAGCCAAGTGAGCTGGCTTTTCAATGGCTGGCGATCCGTTAAACCTTACATAACTTAGCTCTTTTTGGTGAATCGACTGGTACTTTGACATATAATAGATTTTGTTTGCTACTAAATAAAAAGTAAAGAAAAAACTTGCAGCTTAAAAACGAAATGACAGAGTAAAGAAGCGTATATGAGATATCTCAATAGATGTGCAGTTGTTAAATTTAGCGCAAGCGGCAACTCTGATGTTTGGCTTTCATACATATAATTTTATTCTGATTATAACACGGGAACTCTTAGTGGAAGAATAATGCGTTATAAGTGTGCAAAGTTTGTAAAAAACTGAGCTGTTCCTGAGCAGGACAAGACTGATTTAGTGAGGTTACCTGTCGAATTTGGGTGACTCGATGACTGATTTGGTAGAGTACTCTACCAACAGTCTCGAGGTCGCAGGTTCGATTCCTGCCACAGACCCTGGGTGTTACTGCGGACAAGCAAAAAAGCTTCGCAGTTTTTGTGTCTGTTTTTCTAATAAAAAATAAAAATAAAAAAAAAATATCAAGACTGACATGGCCCAGGTATGATAATAGAAGTACTACTATCCTTACGGTGTTGTTCCAAAGACATTTTGCTGAGCCGATTAAGAAGTAACATGTTCTCGTAGGAATGAAAGCGAGGAGATTAAATTCCCGATTTATTGATTTCAGAGAAGTTGTAGGGATGATTAAGAGTTAGAGAGTGTTGAGCCCATCCTATGTCGGTGTCCAGCTTTTTCTTATATATTATAAGCAAATTGAGACTGCCCAATTTGTCAAAAATATCAAAATACGATGATGATGCATTACATTTCTTCATCCGATCCTTGGATTGGTTATGAACTGGGCAAGTGCCAAGTAGATCTGCTGAGATATACATATATCGCACTCAGGCAACACAATCGGATCAAATTGTACTCTAGTGGGACTGCCCACTGTTGAACATTACTTTGCTGAGATATAGATATATCGCACTCAGGCAACACAATTGGATCAAATTATACTCTAATGGGACTGCCCACTGTTGACCTTACTTGACCTATGCACCGTAAAATTTCAGTGCATCGACAAGGAGCTGGATTTTTTGAAAACTTTGCATCTGTAAACGAGTGCGTGTAAATCACACTGAATTTCTAGCTTTAGTGTTCAATGAAATCTTGAGTTTATGAAACTACACTGAACGAAAAATTCACCTAAATACTGCCAAATGGGTTGTGTACTTCAAGAAATGTAGTTTATTTACGTATTTTAAAACAAACAAAAAAATACGTAAATTACAAACAATTGAGTTTTATTTACTACCTTAGCTTCTAACATTGGTACCAATCAAAATATTGTAAATAGCTTGTTTTCATATGTCTATATATCGACATTTCATAGGATCTACCGTAATCATCAGTAGGCTTTGGAAATTTTTGAAAGATATTCTCAAACATTCAACTGTCTAAATAAATTGTTGAGAGTTTAAAAGGAAAAATATTTTAATAATTTAGATTGTGGGGATATAAAGTTGAATGTTTGAGAATATCTTTCAAAAATTTCCAAAGTCTACTTATGGGGTAGCTCCTATGAAATGTCGACTTATAGACAGCTGGGAAACATAGAAACCAAGCTGTTTAAAATTTTTTGATTAGTAAAAATAAAATCAACAAAATATTTGTCTTCAAAAATAACTTTTATGCATGTATATAGGGTGTTCCAGAACTCAACGTCAAGCCGAAAAAAGATGACAAGATTGACTGTAACCATTTAAACTGAGTAAAAATACATTAGAAAAATTACAAACAATTGAGTTTTATTTACTATCTTAGCTTCTAATATTGATACCAATTAAAAAATTATAAACAGCTTGTTTTCTATATCTCTCAGCTGTGGACATTTCATAGGATCTACCGTAATTATCAGTAGACGTTGGAAATTTTTGAAAAACCTCAACTATCTAAATAAATTGTTGAGAGTTTAAAAGGTAAAATGTTTTAATAATTTAGATTTTGGGGATATAAAGTTGAATGTTTGAGAATATCTTTCAAAAATTTCCAAAGTCTACTTATAATTGAGGTAGTTCCTATGAAATTTCGACTTATAGACAGCTGGGACACATAGAAACCAAGCTGTTTATAATTTTTTGATTATTAAAAATAAAATCAACAAAATGTTTGTCTTCAAAAATAACTTTTATGCATGTATACAGGGTGTTCCAGAACTCAACGTCAAGCCGAAAAAAGATGACAAGATTGACTGTAACCATTTGAACTGAGTAAAATGTGTATTTTTTTAGAATTTTTTTCGGATTTTTTTCATGATGCTTACAAGCAATCTTGTCTCCCCGTTTCGGCTTGACGTTGAGTTCTAGGACATCCTGTATAAATATTTAAATTTTTTAGCCATAAAGTTGATCGGAGTTAACTCAAAGCGACCCTAATTATTTTCTTAATAATTATACAGAAAGGCAAAAACATAATAAACACACAACAATTTAGTGTTAATGCCCTTCTAAGGAAGGAAGGAATGAATGAAGCAAAATAACGAAATGATAAACCTGTTTTATAAATTACAATACTAAATTATTGATAAAAAAAAAATTATGTATGTTTATTTTGTTTCAGCAAATGATGGCAAATAAATGATATTCGTATATATGTAACAACCTGAATTAATTAATACGGATGAGTAACAAATCACTGTTTGAACACAGAAAATATTGAAATGTTTTGCCAAAAAATGATTAATTAATAATTAATAATTAAAGAAATAAAATAAAAAATTACGCTTTAACAATAAGAACAATTATTAAATATAGCTCAATGTATTAATTACTATTAGGGTGGGTGAATTTGTATAGAGCCGAAAAGAAATAAAAAATTGTCGGGGAGGAAATTATTCTGCGCAGAATTCTGAGCAACTTTGAAGAAGAAACCAAAGGGTCTAAAATAGATTTCAAGCCTCTGAAAGTTCAAAAATATTTCGTAAGTAGGTTAGGTTAGGTTAGGTTGTACAGGCCGCCAGTTTCATGAAACCAGCCCACTTGGGTCCTTTTGGTCCCGTTGTGTTGCCTGAGGGAGAAGCGCAGCCCGCGAGACTTACACTTCCCCCGACGGTTCAGATTCAAACCAACCCGAAAGCCGGATAAAGGAATCCAGTCCGTTCACTCGGCATTCCGATATATCTGCTAACCCGTGCAGCATCGGTCCGCCTAAGTACAGCGCTCTCATAGAACTGAGAGCCGGGCATCGACAGAGGAAATGCTCAACACTTTCCTCCTCGTTCTCATCCCCGCAACTTCTGCAGAAATCATTAAATGGAAGATTTAACCTCCTAGCATGCGTCCGTATGAGACAATGTCCTGTCAGAACTGCCACCAAGGTACGCAACCTTTGACGGGGAAACCCCTTTAAGACCGCAGTTCTACTACGATCATACGCAGGCCATGTCAGTCTTGCTACTCGGCAGGTGACCTCACCAGACCATCTGTCCTGCGCAGTCCCTACAAGTTGACGCTGCACTTGGTTTTTACAGCTGTTAAGCGGGACTCCAACCATCGTATCAATGTCCTCTCTCTGTAGACGAGCTCCGGCTTTCGCCAGCTCATCCGCCACAATATTTCCGGGCACTCCACTGTGCCCCGGTACCCAGAAAAGCTCCAGGCTCGAATGTCTCGCTATCTCTTAAAGAGATATCCGGCATTCCTGAACCAACCTGGACGTCGTATAGACACCCACAAGCGCATTTAACGCAGCCTTACTATCAGTACAGATTCGGATATTCACCCCGTATACCCTATAGTACCTCAACCAGTTAGCTGCTCTCAAAATAGCTGTAATTTCAGCCTGCATTACGTAAGTAAGTGGGAGGGCAAAATCTAAGGCGAAACAAATATAGTTCCGGTTCCTTTTACACAGGGTTGGGAGGGCATTCAGTAGAGAATAACATCCATCTCTAGATAAAGACGTTTCTTTTGGAATTTATATGTGTGTTTGGGGCATTGTCGAAGTTAAATTGTTAAATGTGTTAATAGTATTTAATTAAGTGTTGCTGTCTACGGCTGACGAGAGAGTTGGAACCGACCTGAGACAAATTGAGTTAGCCGGTAATATCGTCAGGCGGTTAGCATTGGACCTTGATGTGGTGGGGTCATGTGAGCAAAAGTGTACGGATAGTAGAGGTGCTAAGTTTAAGTGTATGGTTTTTTATGGTACACTTTCGAAGATGTTGGATTCTTAGAGTTAAGAATTTGGTTTTTTATGTCGGTATATCTAGAGGGAGGTTTGGAACCCATTGAATGATCAAGAGCTCTTAAATATGGCTAGATGGAAACTGGTCGCTATAGCCGTAACACAAAAATTCTTGTGGAAAAATTTTCTCAACAACTCCTTTCCAACTACTCTCGCGAGCTTTACATTTTCAGCTCGCTCAAAAGTATAACCCTTTTGAATTGAAAAAATAAAGCTCACTCTAATTGAGCTCGCTCATACTCTTTGTAATTTAAAAAGTACTTTTCAAGAAAGTACCTTTTTCAAAAGTGTTTTTTAAAAAATTATCTTTAAGAAAGTATTTTTTTTTTAAATAGAAAACTGTAAAAGGATATATTTGTTCGCTTTTTTTTAATGTTTGACTTTTTAAAAGTTTTATACGAGTACCAATGGTGGCCAAACGCCTGCGTTTACACTATGCAACCTAAATTAGCTCGTGAAAATCCTCAAAAATCCTTATACACAAAAATGTACGAGACCAACCCAAATATTGTATTGTATTGTAACTATACAGTTGCAAAGTATAGGGTGTTTTTTTAAGCCCGATAGAACTTGAAATTGTAAAAAATAACACAAAAAATTAAATTGTAATCAAAATTTTTTTTTATTCGAAAGATCAATACGTGACATTAACATTTGAAAATGATTTCGGGCATATGGGCACCGCGACTGTTCTTGACGAAGCGCATTCTGGACGTCCAATTTTGGGCCACTTTTTCGAGCACTGCTGGCCGTATGTCACGAACAACACGAACAATGCTGGCCTCCAAGGCGTCAATTGTTGCTGGTTTATCACCATAAACCAGTGACTTCACGTAGCCCCACAGGAAATAATCGAGAGGTGTCAAATCGCACGACCTTGGAGGCCAATTGACAGGTCCATTTCTCGAAATCAACTTATCGCCAAATTTTGATTTCAGTAAGTCGATGGTTGCGTTCGCCGTATGGCACGTAGCGCCATCCTGTTGAAACCACATCTCCTCCGGATCAATGTCATCCATATTTTCAAACAAAAAATCATTGATCATGGTGCGGTAACGATCTCCATTGACCGTAACGCGAGCTCCGGTCTCATTTTTGAAGAAATAAGGTCCGATGATGCCATCAGCATGAAAACCGCACCAAACAGTGCATTTTTCTGGATGTAATGGAGTCTGTAGGGTCTCTTGTGGATTGGTCTCACTCCATATGCGGCAATTTTGCTTATTAACAAACCCGTTAAGCCAAAAATGCGCCTCATCGCTGAACACAATTTTGCGATAAAACAACGGGAAATCGACGACTGATTTTCAAAGTAAATTTGGATAATTTCGTAGCGTTGTTCAAGCGTGAGTCTATTCATGATGATTTGTCAGAGTATACTGAAACAAATAAAAAAAATGTTTCATCAAAATTTAATTTTTTGTGTTACTTTTTACAATTTAAAGTTCTATCTAGCTTAAAAAAACACCCTATATAAGCTGCTCAGCAAGGGCGATGGTGTTAACAGTGTTTTTTTGCAGCACTGTGACTAACTGTACCGACCTATGCCTTCGCATAGGAAGTTGCCGCGTGGTTAACAACGAAATACCTCCGAGAAACTGTAAATTAATACAGTTAGTTGAGATAGACAGTTAACCAATGAGAGTAAGACGTAAAACTCTCGAAGGCCAAATAACAACGCCAAGCACGACCGCAATTAAGAAATCTATACGATGACGAGTGAGCTACTCCCCAGCCCAGAGCTGCTTTATGACTGACCAACCCAAATCGCACAATTGAAAAATTCAATTTTGACAGAGGGTAAAAGAGAAAGCCTCAGTAAAGTTCGCTTCAAAAGTTACTCATTTTTTGCGGCCATTAGTAATCACATTTTAGGTGTTTTTAAACTAATTTAGCGATTTTATCACTTTTTATTACTGATTTTTATTAAACAAGCTTATTGAGCAATACTGTTCATGGCGCAACGTTATTGCTCTTAAGTTAATTACTACAGCGTAAAATCAAAGTGTTTAATTACGTTGCCCTTTACGCCGGAGTTTCGGTTGCACTGTTAGTTATTCGCTTGCTTTACGTAGTGTTTACACGCGCAGGTGCAAGTTCGGAAAACCCAATACATTCAAACTTTTCTACTAACACATGCACAATTTCTGCACTTGCAACCAACTTTCAACTGAACTGACAAGCAATTTCAGCAGGCAGTGATTTTTTGCCACTTACTGAAAGTCAAATGACAACTGAAATAACAGTGTTGCCTAACAACAAGTTTTGCGGAGATTAACTGATTTTAATATAATGTTTTTGTCATATTTAAATTTTTCAAAACATGTTTTTAAAATAATTCACATTTTTTTTAATTGAAAATATATAAATTAAGCAGTCTTTGCCGTTTTGAGTGAAAAAAAGTTAAAATTATTCTATTTCATTTATTTATTTTATTCCTACCATTCATTTCCCCGAAAAATAAAATTATGGTTTTCTATGGTAATGCTGTTTTAGGAGCTGTTGTCTCTCCACTGACATTTTTAAACTGAACTTCCATGTTATTCTTTAAATACCAATGCAACTTGCAAGAAAGTCGAGTATTTTTGATAATACGTACACAGGACTTCCATGCAAGTACTTGTACGTGTAAACGCAGTTTAGTAGCAGCAAAAAGTGAAGTTGTTTTGTATTTTAGAAAGCCGAATGCAGTGAGATGTTAATTCAGTAGAATCTAAAGAGCAGCTAAAATCATGAAATCTTTGTTGATAAGTAAGCAAAAAATATTTGATTTACAGTTTGCACGAAGATTGTTGTGTTGTGCAGTTGACTTTGGTGTAATATACTCGTAAGTACAGCAAATTGAGATATTGGCCAACGCTATGTTAAACTATTTTATTAAAGTTCATTGTTAATTAAGAGGAATTTTTGGAAATTTTGTTTTTTAGCAAAAATTTCATTTAAAACTCGTAAATATTAAAAAACTAAAAAAAAAATATCTGATAAAAAAAACTTGAGTCTATAAATCGACTTTTAGTCAAATGCGAATTCTGACGTTTGCCATACACAAAACAAGAACAAACATATTAGAACCAAATCATATTACGAATATTTCTTATCTAAAATACTTCAGATATGTAAATTTTCTTATAAAAGCGCTGAAAAAGTTGTTTCGAAACAGCTTTCTATGTGCGATGTTGTTGTTTTATTTGTAGTGGGTTTTTAAGCGACAAAGCTGTAATACAACATTCACCAAAAAAAAAAAACCAAATAAAATCTACGAATTTTAATTTCTTAGACTTGAAGATCTTAAATTGTTTTAAATACATAATATTATAATACTAATTAATGTTTTTTAAATTAAAAATAAATATTTTGTTGCCTTTTAAACAGTTCTATGGAAGATCAGATGTGTTTCGACCTTGATTTGAAAAGAAAGATGCGAAACATTTTGTCTACAATTTATTGTTTCTCAGGAGGCCGACTTTATGTTCTATGCAAATTTCTTTTCTTTGCTCTAGATTAACGCAATAAAAGAGAATGAGAATATTTTCTTTGTGTTACTGGTTAATTGAGCATATGATTAACTCACACACATGAGAAAAGGTGAGAAAGTCAATGTTTTCATTCATCAACTTTAAACGGTGTTTTTTATATTCTCATGGTAATTTTTTTAGTGTAATTGTCTCTTTATTAATTTTGTCAATTTATTTTCATGGTTAATGCATTTCGTTTAAATAAAATTAAGCGTTTTTAAAGAAATTTTTATTTTTAGTTGCTAAATTATTGTGAAAATATTTCTATTGTTCTATTGACGACAAACAAAAAACTATCTACAAATAAATATATAAAATATTATTAAGCAGTACAGACGTAAAGCAGCTTTGGGCCGAAGAACAGCCCTCACGTCATCGTATTTATTTCTTAAGTGCGGTCAGGCTTGTCATTTAACGTTTTACCTCAACTTGGTTTACTGTTTTTTTTAGAGGTATTTCATTGTTACCTACGCTGTAACTTCTTATGTGAAGGCATAGGTCGTTATAGTTAGTCATAGCGATGCTACAAATATACTGTTACTATTATCTTGTTCATATAGTCTTCATCACTCCGCCCATGCTGTGCATCCTGTACTTTGCAACTGTAGAGTTATGAGGATGTAGGTGGTATAAATAGTAAGGGGGTCGGATGAAGTGAAGTACATCTTATACCGTTTCAAAAAACCGAGGCACTTGAATGATTCTTTAGAGACATGAAAAATGTGTTCAGTCCAGCGAACATCACACTGTATCTTCATTCCAAGAACATCAAGAACATCCGATTCCTCATTATTTCTACCATCCATAAGTACAGATGAAGCAGGATTTGTGGTCGTTTGTTTCTGTGTTAATAAGCAACTTAACTCAGGCAACTAACTCAGGTTAGTTAACGTCATAAGAAAGGCATTTGAAGATAAAAAATATTGCTCTGCCTTATTCATCGACGTCTCACAGGCTTTTGATAAAGTGTGGCACGATGGCTTAATGCATAAAATAAAGTTTAACTTACCTGCAAACATACATAACCTTTTGGAATGCTATTTATATTGTCGCCAATTTATAGTAAAAGAAGGCGATTTCATAAGCCCCGCCCAGCCTATTGAAGCTGGAGTTCCCCAAGGCAGCATATTAGGGCCTATCTTATATTTGATCTACGCATCTGACATGCCGACAAGCACCTACATTCACACACAACATTTGCAGATGACACAGCATTCCTTAGCATACATAGTAACCACCAGCAAGCATCAATAAACTTACAGGAACATATCGACAAACTAGAGAAATGGCTCAAGCTTTGGAAAATCAAGCTTAATGAACAAAAGTGTGCCCATGTTACATTCGCACTGCGTCTAGGAACATGCTCACCCATTACTATTAACAATAAAGTAATACCCCAACACAGTGAAGTCAAATACCTCGGAATTCATCTTGACCGTAGACTAACATGGAAGCCGCACATCGAGGCAAAAGTAACGCAGATGAAATTGAAAGCAGTGCAAATTAACTGGCTACTAGGCAGAAATTCGACCTTGAAGCTTGATTGTAAACTTTTGCTGTACAACTCGATTCTAAAGCCAATATGGTGCTATGGGATTCAATTATGGGGCACAGCCTCGGCATCTAACATTGAAAAAATTCAAAGAAGTCAAAACAAAATTCTCCGTAGAATTACAGATGCTCCATGGTACGTTAAAAACTCACGAATCCACGCAGATCTGAACGTACCTTTTGTGAAATCTGAATTTGTGAAGTACGCGACAAGGTATATTAACAAACTTAAATTCCATCCAAATCCTCTGGCAGTTAATACTCTTAACTTTGGTGGTCATACCCGCCTGAGAAGGAGGGATACTTTGGCTACCATTAGAGCTCTAAACAGATGACTGAATTCTGAAATAATATTCGCATAAAAATAAATTTTTGTCCAGCACTTTAATCATAATTTTTTTTTAGTATTAAGATTTGAATACTTATTGTCATTACATTTTTTTTTATGTAGATTCAATAAATAAATAATGAAGTTAAAAAAAAAAAATAAGCAACTTTGGGTATTACGGAGATTAATAGAAGATCACTATTTAGTGAGTCAATCACATTTTGCTTCTTGGCCATGATCTCGAATAGGCTGGGACTGTAGCTGAAAGAGTACAAATGGCAAATTCTGCTGTCATCCTCAAAAGAATGGATGAGGTTGGAAGTTTGATAAAGAAGGTCGTTGAGGAAAATAAGAAATAGAATAGGAGAAAGAACGGAGTCTTGCGGTACCCCTGAAATAAACTTGAACTCGTTTGATGAGACCCCATCTATAACAACTCGTATAATGCGGTCTCTGAGAAAGCTCGATATAAACCGAGAGAAATCGTTACCGACACCAGCTCATGGCATTACCTTTTGATACAATAATCGTATATACCAAGGGAAAAATCGAATGGTCGAAACAACGCCTGAAAAGTTTCAGCTCAGGAGTGCGAACGTCGTTTTATAGATAAGACATTACGATACGTGGTTTGGTATTTTTTCAAGTGACAATAAAAAATCATAATATGGAAAATGAAGGGAATTTTGCTGATATTTGTATGGGAATATATAGGAAAATCGAATTCCATGTCTCTGGAACCACTAATCCTTCACACATAACCATCTATAGTTCATCGCTAACATACCTTTAAATTTTGATGGAAATCGGTCGACCCATTTGGCCAGTTAGTGGTGACATTGAAGTGTACACTTATTTTTATATATATAGATTTTCTAAAAAAAAAATTATAAATTTGAAACATGTTTTTCTCGAAACAAGCTTTTTTGAGTTATGACTATGTTCTTGTGGGTGTCTATACGACGTCCAGGTTGGTTCAGGAGTGCCGGATATCTCTTAATGAGATAGCGAAACATTCAAGCCTGGAGCTTTTCTGGCTACCAGTGCACAGTGGAGTGCCCAGAAATATTGTGGCGGATGAGCTGCCAAAAGCCGGAGCTCGTCTACAGAGTGGGGACATTGATACGATGGTAGGAGTCCCGCTTAACAGCTGTAAAAACCAAGTGCAGCGTCAACTTGTAGGGACAGCGCAGGACAGATGGTCTGGTGAGGTCACCTGCCGAGTAGCAAGGCCTGCGTATGATCGTAGTAGAACTGCGGTCCTCAAGGGTTTTCCCCGTCAAAGGTTGCGTACCTTGGTGGCAGTTCTGACAGGACATTGTCTCATAGGGACGCATGCTAGGAGGTTAAATCTTCCATTTAATGATTTCTGCAGAAGTTGCGGGGATGAGGACAAGAAGGAAAGTGTTGAGCATTTCCTCTGTCGATGCCCGGCTCTCAGTTCTATGAGAGCCCTGTATCTAGGCGGACCGATGCTGCACGGGTTAGCAGATATATCGGAATGCCGAGTGAACGGACTGGATTCCTTTATCCGGCTTTCGGGATGGTTTCAATCTGAACCGTCGGGGGAAGTGTAAGTCTCGTGGGCTGCACTTCCCCCTCAGGCAACACAACGAGACCAAAAGCACCCAAGTGGGCTGGTATCATGAAACTGGCGGCCTGTACAACCTAACCTAACCTATGACTATGTTGCAATAAAGTAGCGTTATGATCTTTCTGCTCTTGTAACTTCGCAAAGAGCTTAGTTGGGACCTTTTTGCATGAGACTCGTGCTAAAATCGCTTTACTTATAGATTTGATGACGTCACAATTAATTTAATATTATAATACAAATTAACGAGGGTTTTGAACAAAAACCAATTTCAACGCTAAAACTATTTCTTTATTTTTTTTTAGTTTTTTGTTAATCACTAATTAATAAACTCAATTAAATTTCAATACAATCTATCAATAAACCACTTTTACTGCGTAAGCAAATTCATATCAATCTTTATTTTATGTAAATTTTTTGGTTTAATGCAGATGCTTTATAAAACAACAACAATAACAACAACAACACACTACCAAGAGGTTAAAAGTAATTAACCAGTTTAATATTTAATATCTTCCTGGCCGTTGCAAGCTGCTTGCACTCAGTTACATACTTTACATAAACAGATTCAGGTATATAGAGTAAAGCAAAGTCAAAAGCAAAATCTAGACACAAGATACTCGTTTAATAAACGTAAAGAAAACATCTACAAAGAGTAACAGAAAACAGACAACAGCAGTGAGTGCAAAAACTATATATCACAGACAGATCTAACAGGCCACATGCCACATGCCACATGATAACTTCATCACTTGCTGAGCAAAAAGCAAATTTCAACACTGACCATGACAGCGTTTTTGAAAAACATAATTTCCCAGTCAAAAGAAAGAGCAAAAAAGTGGTGGTTTTGAGGTTTTGCTGGCTGCAGGTTGCTGACTGCCGACTGCTGACTGCCGTTGTCTGCTGTTTGGTTTTGTAAAGTCGCTGCAGTCGATCGTATTGGAATGAAACTAAACCAAACGTTAACGACATTGAGGATGTTGAGCTGTTTGTTATTTTCATTTTCACTTTCATTTGAATTTGATTTTTATAACGTATTTTTTTCAGCAGAGAAGTCTTTGTGGACTTTGAGGTAATATAAAATTGAAATTGAAAAAAAAAACAAAAAATGACCAGTTATTGGAAAAGTGGAAAATCTAGTGGAAATTTAAAGCAAAAGCAAAATATTTTCATATTATAAAGTAAAGTGGCAGACTGTTATTGCCATTAGTTGCTGTTTGAAATCGAAAGTGTAAACAGTTTTGGCTGCAGAAAAAATTCCAAAACAAAAGCAATCAAAAACACAAACGGATGTAAAATATAAGGAAAATGCTGTTGAAAATTGTGACAATTATGATGGCAACATATTATTCATTTAACTTGGCTCAGGGTCTCACCATTAGAGAGCTGTCGCCGGGACAAGAAGAGTTGGAAGCCACCACAGCCAGTGATGTTACAGAGACCAGCTATCGCAAATCTGTGGCCAAGATTAAGGAAACTCCTTACCGAGTGCCGGAACATTTGCAATTTGTGCCCAAAGGTTTTGTTTATGAAGATGCTGATGATGTCATACATGTCATAGATCCGCCTAAGCATTTTGAAGAGTTGAAAAAAATTATGCAAAGACAACAGCAGCGCTTGTTTCCAAATCTAAGGCCTATAGCCTTACGAGAGCAAAGACCCAAACCGAAAATTGTTAAAACTTTACTGCCAACGAAGCGCAAAGTTGAGCCCACCAAACAAATAAAGCCAGCAATCGAACTCGATTTGCAGAGCCAGGAAGCTCAGCATTTGCCTATGGAAATATTAGCTTCGGTGCGCCAAACGGAACACTATTTAAGAAAGTATAAGCCCAAACTGCCTGCCGTCAAGCAGCGTTTTAAGACCCACAAAATACAAACTGTGATTTGGGAAAAGCAGCAGGAGCAACAGCAACAACAACAAGGCCAACAGCAGAGAGTGCAGGGCATTAGAGAGCACACAACAAATCGTAGACATTTCAATAAGAAACGCTTTAAGCGTAATGCCACTTCAAAGCTGGCAACCAAGCACCTTAAAGGAGAGCAACTGCTGAGCCATCTCAATGAATTAATCAACAATGCTAGCACTTATCTCAAACAAACCGAAAATTATGATGATGAATATCCCGACAGCGATTTCGAGTCCACCACTTTGCAAGGAGAAATTCTAATCAAAACCACCAAGCCCCCATTAAGCTCCACAGACCTCAATGAGGATATGGTGGTTAAGATATTAGAAAATTCAGTCAAGGCCACCAATGTGATTATGCAACAATTGAAAACACAAACTAACTTAACTGGCATCAAGGAAAAGTGTGATTTTCTCAAGGTAACTTATCCCAATCATATACAAAATTTACAAAATCAAATAAAATGTATGCAAAATTTCATCAAAGATATAAATCAAACACAGCAACAAGAACAGAAACGTAATTTGCAACAACTGGAAAAAGCACAAAAGCTGGCCAAGAAATATGGTCAGCGATACGATGCACGCAAAACAAAAGACTTGAAACACAAACCTTTTATTGTGGCCCAGCTAGCGGAAGATTATGCGGATGAAGCGGCTGCTGGTGTTGGAGATGGTTCTGCTGCTACCCCTACACCCGTCAATAGTACACTAATTTATGATGATGTCATGACCACCATACGCAACATGTTGCAAACACAAAATTTGCAGCCAATCGATGAAGCTGTTAGTGAATTGACTGTCGCTTGGCAGGACACTTTTAGTGAGACCAGTTTGGCTCATGACAAATCATTTGAACCCGTGGATTTTCATAATTTACATGAATATCTGACATCCCTGGAGGCAATTGTTACAAATTTGCCCAAATTTAATCACAAATCCTTGAATTTGCAAGAAATCGAAGGAGGCGCCTCTTCGAAATATTATTTTATTAATCCCCAAGGCACTATTTACAGCTTGCCGCAGCCGTTTCAAAAGGATGTGGCCACCACAGCTCCAACCACAATATTTCATCAGTTTCCTGATTTGCCCATTATTAAGGAATATCTGCGTAATGGCACATTGTTGCCACCCTCCACCAAAGTCCTTGAAGTACTATAACTAATTAAAAATTTGTTTTTTGTGCATAATTATTAATAAAAATAAGTTGCTTTAAAATATGTATAAAAGTAAACATGAAGCATTTCAAATGCTTAACGTTTTTGTTGGTGCAAAAACAAGATACTAATATGAGAAAAAGTTGCAATAAATTTTTCAGTGCAATAAAATCATTTTCCAAAAAAATACCTAAAACATGGTTTGTATCTTGCGCAGACAGGCAGACAGCCTGCGCATATAATTGACATTTATACAGAGTGTCGCAGAACTCAACGGCAAGCCGAAACAGCGTGACAAGATTGTTGTAAATATCTTGAGAAAAATCAGAAAAAAAAATGGAAAAAAAATATTTTACTTTGTATTTCTTTTTACTTTTCTTTTCTGAAATTGCTCATGATGGTTATTTATAATCAATCTTGTCCAGGGTACTATTAACAGCACATTAAAAAACTATTTAAGTATGTTGTCGTTTTAAATCATTGTAGAATTTTGGAAAAATTTTCAGTTTGCTAAATTTATACAAGGTGGCGCAAAAGTAATCCTCCTATCAGAAAATGCTATAAATTTTGCGATTGGCCCCTAATGTCAGTTCTGCTTTGACATTTGTGTAGTAAACACATGCGAAATATACGTTAATAAACAGTGTTACGCTACACTGCTCCAGAACGCGGAATATTGGTGACTATTTATTTTACCAATAATTTTCATCCAAAATAACCATGAGGGATGAGGCCCATTTCCATCTTAGCGGATACGTAAGTAAGCAAAATTTACGCTTCTGGGGCACGGAAAATCCGCGTGTAACCCATTACACCCGCTCAAAGTCACTGTATGGTGTGCTGGTTTCGCTGGAGGAGTCATCGGACCTTTTTTCTTCGAAGACGTCACAGGCCAAACGGTTACTGTGAATGGTGAGCGCTGCAAAGCAATGATCAACGAGTTCTTTTTGCCGCAACTTGATGAATTGGGATTGGAAAACATGTGGTTCCAACAGAACGTTACTACAACACACACTGCACGTGACACAACCGATATGCTGAAGAATGCATTTCCCGGGCGCCTAATCTCAGTTTTGGCGATTTGCACTGGCCAGCAAGATCGCCTGATTTGACCGCTGCAGACTTCTTTTTGTGGAGCTTTTTGAAGTCGCGGGTTTATGTCAACAAGCCTCAGACTCTGGCAGCTCTTAAATCGCCGGAAGTTTTGGCCAATGTAATGGAAAATGCTACAAAAAAGGCTTAAATGACAATCAACTGTGGCGGCAGCCATTTACATGACAACATATTCTCGACTTGATGTAAAAAAGTTAAATGACCAAATAAAATTTTCCAGGTTTATCTAGAGCCATTATTATGACCCATGGTAACACATTGCATATACAGGAAGGTAACAAATGCATAACTACATTATTGTATTGTAAATAAAACCACCCCCTGTTCAAGTGTTCGGGCCTTCTAATCCCTCCTGTATACAGTATCCCAGCAATCAATGGAAGACAAGGCTCAATGAGTTGGTAGGCCAAAGCCCACTAAGAAAATCAGCACTTGAACCATCTCACCTGTCCAACCATCACTCTTATTTCCTTACAGTGCAGGTATCTATTGGAAGGCAGCAGCACCTCCGAGAGTTGTTAGACCCCGCAAAAGGCCATGCATCAAAAATTATTAGGGATACTAACTCCCCCATCCTGCGTCTTTAGGTTTAAACCACATCCAGAATGTTCCAGCTAAGGTAGGCAACTAGCACGGGTTCACTTTAAAATAATTTTTTTTTTTTATTTGAGTACTTCTATTCAATATTACTTTACACGAGCTCTTCTAAACGTCAAGTGAATAACAAGCAAAGTTGTAAAAATGAAGAAGATTTGCTGTCAGATCTAAAGAGTAGATTTTCGTAGCTTATGACAAGTGTTGCCATACTTAAACAACCCCAAAATTTCAAGTATATCAACCACTAATGATTTTATTCTTGGTGTTGCGTTCTTATTGTTTCGCAAGCATGTGTGTGTATGTGCGTAGCAATTATATTTGTATATATAAGTCATGAATTATCATTATCATAATCATAAAATTATTATTATCAGAATCGTAAAAGATAAAGAATGTAGAAGGTAATAAAAAAATATAATTACCAGACAGATATTCAGCAGAGGAAGCGTTTAGTTTTAAACGTGCTGGAGGACAAGCCTAAGTCAGTTAAGGTAGCCAGTCTAATATTTTAATACATGGTGGTATTAAGTTGTGAAGTATTCAAGTACAACAAGTGTCTGTGTCATTATTTTATTTGCAATTGAAAAAGCATTTTTAAACGTAAAAACGTAACAATACTTTAGTTCTTTATTAATCGCTAAAAAAAACTGCAATCAGTAAAAAAAAAAAACTACAATGTAAAATTTACACCGAACATTATTAATATTCAAACCACTGGGCGGCAATTTAAAATATTGTATTTTGTCTTGTCCTTCTATATTGAGTAAATAAAAATAATTTGAAAGCATATATACAGGGTGGCGCAAAAATAACCTTTTGATGTTTTTTGGCTGTAATTTAAAAAGAAAAATGAAAAACTTTGATTCTTTTTGTGAATTATATTTATTTGGTCTTTTAATTTTTTTACATCAAGTCGAGAATATGTTGTCATGTAAATGGCTGCCGCCACAGTTGATTATCATTTGAGCCCTTTTTATAGCATTTTCCATTACATTGGCCAAAACTTCCTCACATTCTGGAAATGCATTCTTCAGCATATCGGTTGTGGCACTTGCAGTGTGTTGTAGTAACGTCCTGTTGGAACCACATGTTTTCCAATCCCAATTCATCAAGTTGCGGCAAAAAGAACTCGTTGGTCATTGCTTTGTAGCGCTCACCATTCACAGTAACCGTTTAGCCCGTGACGTCTTCGAAGAAAAAAGGTCCGATGACCTCCTCCAGGACTCCTCCAGCGAAACCTGCACACCATACAGTGATTTTAAGCGGGTGTAATGGTCTACATGCGGATTTTCAGTGCCCCAGAAGCGTAAATTTTGCTTATTTACATACCCGCTAAGATGAAAATGGGCCTCATCACTCATGATTATTTTTGATGAAAAACATCTTCCTCTTGGTGGTGATCAAGGATGGCTTGAGCGTATGTTCGACGCGATCGGCGGTCAGCAGTTAACAGCTGATACACCGTCTGGACTTTGTACGGAAACATCTTCAAATCTTGTTCCAAAATTCGCCGTAAAGAGCATCGACTGATACCCATTTGCGTGGCACGTCGTTTGGTCGATGTCGATGGCGCTTCCATGACATATTTGGCTACAGCAGCAATATTCTCTGCAGAACGGCTACTCCGGCAGCATCTCGTGTTGTGTCACTCTCTTCGAGGCGAGCAGCTAAACCTTCGCAGTGTTTCACCAGTAGGCGTTGGACGGCCAGAAAATCTGCGATGAAATTCACGTTGTGCCAAAGTCACCGACCGATTATTGGTCAAACAAATAGTCACCAATATTCCGCTTTCTGGAGCAGTGTAGCATAACATTGTTTATTAAAGTGCATTTCGCATGTGTTTACTACACAAATGTCAAAACAGAACTGACAGTAGGGGCCAATCGCAAAATTTATAGCATTTTCTGATAGGAGGATTACTTTTGCGCCACCTTGTATAAATTTAGCAAACTGAAAATTTTTCCAAAATTCCACAATGATTTAAAACGACAACATACTTATATAGTTTTTTAATGTACTGTTAATAGTACACAGAATAGCGACTCAACCGTCTAGAAAATGTAAATGTAAAGTACTCAAAAAGTTGAGTTGTTTTTATAAAAATTTTTTTGCCAAGTCTCTTGTCTGTCTTCTATAAACAGCACCTTACTTTATGTGTTCCCATTTGAATCGAAATTTTTTAATACATTTTTATTTATGCTTGCACGAACACATTTTTTTGTTACGTTAAATCACAAATTTTGTATGTTATTTTTCTCTCATCACAAAAACCTTCAACTTGAACTCTAATTCAATATATTTTCTTAATTATATCGAATAAGATATGCAAATGTTTGTTCGTTATGAATGGTTAATTTGTTTTTGGTTTTGTACAGTGATTCAGTTGCTTTGCCTTTAATTTTCAAGTCATGCAGCTGCCATTAATTTTTTTGTATGCTATCCATTATTTTAGCAGTTCTGTTAATTTTAAATCACGAACTGATTAAAGTAACAGTTTAATACGACTATTTTTGTCAGAGTTTATCAAATGTTTAGCTGCAGCTGTTAAATGTTTTTGAATACGAAGCCTTAGAGTATACTACACTATTCGGTATAGCAAATTATTTTTGTTGTGTTTGTTTAGTTTGCTTAAGCCCACAATGCACAATGGGAAACTTGAAACTCGTAACAGCAAAATCAAGGCGAATTTATGGCAGGTAAACTTGCCGGTACAACAATAAACCTCACCGAAGTTCAAAATCTCTGGAAAAATAAAAAGTTAACCAAAAAGTTCTAAGGGTAATATGCCTTTTCGAACTATATAACTGTTCTAAAGCCGCTTTTACACACTATTTGTGTTTTCTGATAAAAAAAATGCTACCTTTTAAATGTTTATAATTTTTCCCGGATAACATGGCCCTTAAATAATGCTACCTTTGTTATTAACTCAAAAGAATAAAAAATTCCATTTTTATCAAATAAAAGCTACCTTTAGCAGCACCGGTTACTCATCTACACCTAAAACAAATCTCCTACTTTCGGGATTTCAAAACAAATCCACTTGATTTTGACGAGATTTCCCATACAAAATGAAATCTGGAATTCGACTATATTTTGACGAAATCTGGTAGATTTTTGTAAGTACTCTATTACACAACTGTGAGTTTGTTCAAAATAATACTTTAAAATACTATGCTGCAATAAAAAACTCCACTTTTACATGATGAATTCATTGTGATGTCAAATCCTTTGCAAAATAAGATTTTATGAAGTGTAAACGGTTAAGATTTTGTTGAAGATTTTCATTAAAATCTAGTCGATTTTGTGTACTTGTACTATAATAAAAGAACCTCATACTTGCATAAAGACGTATTAAACAAAGATGTAAAAAAGTGTAGTCAGTATCTCCACAGTATTCACTCCAATTCGCAGTACAGTATAGGATATGTTACAGTTTTGGCCAGTTTTATGTGCAACATGTTTTAAAAATAACATGATACCCTTCAAGAGTACGAAAATTTCTTTTAGAAAAGAACGTGTTGAGCCACTTGTCCGAGAAGAAAATACTTTATGTATTTCACAGTGTGCTTGTTAAATTTCGCAATGGAAAATGCATATATGGTTTGACAAAAAGTAACTTTTAATTTCAAATTTCGTGAGTTACGAATGCTCGATTTTCGCATTTTTTTCTGTTATGTTGGTACAACACATTTTGGATTGTCAATTTGTTTTTTAAAGATAAAAACGTTAATCGTGTTTTGGTGTGCTCTTCGATTTTTTGCTAAATTTACGAAATTTTGAGCAATCACAACGTCACATGGATATCACTCAGTAGCTGTTGAACATCGTCAACGGCTATTCAGACTTCCTCAAAAGGTTCATAACTGGTGACGAATCAACTTTCACCGATATGATGGATTGATTGGCACCATTTCTCCAAAAGATATGCCAAAAGATCTTCAGTACAGCGACCCTTACGAAATCCATATTGATGATCACAAAGTAATTTATGCGATTCTAGATACTTCATAAGGTGGTAGTTAAACATACTTTCCATTACCTTGGAAAGTACACAGAAAATTGCAACTGGGCGGTAAGTTTCAGGGTTATTTGCCTCACCCTTTTTGGGTATTGGCTAGCAGCCTTCCTGCACAATGGGAACTCATCATTATGGTAAAGTGTGCTGAAGAGGTGTGTTAGTACATGCGCAAGCGTAGAAGAACACTGCTTCAAGACCAGTGCTGGATTGCCATCCGGTCCAGCAATCTTATAATGGTTGATTTTATAAGAACTATCGGAAATTTAAAAAAAAAAACACATAAAATTCAGAAAAATGCATGAAATATTTATTTGGATCGATAGTTGGGTCGATATAATTTAATGTTTGAAGATTATTTCATGCAAATGTTGGCCGCGGCTGCGCCTCAAATGGTCCATCCGCTTAGTCCAATTTTGGCATACTCTTTCCAACACTTCGGCCGGTATCTCACGAATAATGTTGGCAATGTTGGCTTCCAGTGTGTCAATCGAAGCGGGCTTGTCGCTATAGACATTAGCCTTAACATAGCCCCACAAAAAATAGTCTAGAGGCGTTAAATCGCACGACCTGGGCGGCCAATTGACTGGTCCCAAGCGTGAAATAAACTGTTCACCGAACTCGCCTCTCAATTGGTCCATTGTTTCCTGTGTGGCATGTGGCACCGTCTTGGTGAAACCACATGTCATACAAGTCAAGCTCTTCCATTTTGGGAAAAAAAAAGTTTGTTATCATCGCACGGTAGCGCTCACCATTCACAGTAACGTTGTGATTCGCATCATCTTTGAAGAAATACGGCCCAATGATGCCGCCAGCCCATAATCCGCACCAAACGGTTGTTTTTTGTGGATGCATTGGTAGCTCTTGCAATGCTTCTGGCTGCTCTTCACTCCAAATACGGCAGTTTTGCTTGTTCACGTATCCATTCAACCAGAAATGAGCCTCGTCGCTGAACACAATTCTTCGATAAAAAAGTGGATCTTCATCTAACTTTTCAAGAGCCCATTCACCAAAAATTTGGCGTTGTGGTAGGTCGTTTGGCTTCAATTCTTGCCCCAGCTGTATCTTATAAGGCTTCACACCCAAATCCTTCCGCAACATTTTCCACGTAGTGGAGTAACAGAGGCCCAATTGCTGCGAACGGTGCCGAATCGATAATTCGCGGTCATCACCAACACTGGCCGATACGGCTGCGATATTTTCTTCAGTTCGCACTCTACGTAAGCGTGTTGGTGGTTTAATGTCCAACAATGTAAATTTGGTGCGAAATTTTTTTACAATAGCCCGAATAGAAGCCTCAGTAGGTCGATTAAACTGACCATAAAATGGAAGAAGAGCGCGATGAACTTTCTTAACAGAGCACGCATTTTGGCAATAAAATTCAATAAGTTGCAAGCGTTGTTCGTTTGTAAGACGATTCATGATTAAATTATAGACCAAACTGAAGATGTTTGACAGTGACACAAGATACAAAACGTGCGTGAGCTGTCAAAACTAGTGTTGCCAAAAAGATAATAGCAAAAAAATCACTCGTTATATGTCGAGGTCGGCCAAACCCTTTTATCATTGGCATTTTGTGTTTTATGCTATAATTTTGAGGTTGCGCTATAAGATATAAGAAGTAGAGATATAGTAATATCCGGTTATATAGTATTCTCTGGGCCAATACATCGATTTTGTAGACGATTTGAAAGCTGTGCGACAAAACACACTTTTAAGACGATTTTTTTTAATAACAATCGTATTTACAGAAAAATAATGTTTTTCAAGAATTTTATATATAAATATATTTATTACTTAATTTAAAAATATTAAAATTAACATTACCGTACTAAATATGCTTAATATTAAATAAATTGTTATTTCTCTAAATTTTATTTAAAACTTTGACAATGCAAAAGTTTGGTAAAATTCACACAAACAGAAATGAACTACAAAAACTATAATAAAAATAAAAAAATAAAATAAAAAATTAAATTCAAACAAAATAAACTAAATAATAAATAAATTAAGTAGATTATAAAATAAATTAGTAGTGCAGACATTTGTGTAAGTGTGTATGTGTGTGTGTGTGTGTGTGTTTGTGTGTAAGTGTGTGGTTATTGTGTAGGCTGTCCAAGTGATAGATTTTCTAAAAATCTTGTGCAATCACCGGCTGCCAAATGCTTGACTCCAAAGGGGGCCGATAGTCCACTAGACTGCTACTACTAGAGGGAGCAACTAAAGTGGAATAAAGACTTTTGCCAGAATTTATATTGGTGTTAGTAATTTGTGTGGGAGTATTAGAGACAACACCGTTACTAGTTCTACTTATAACATCACCAGCAGTAGCAGCTGCAACAGCAGCAGCAGCACCGTAACCAATTCTACGTTCAGTTTGTTGTGACCGGTATTTGAATTGTTGTTTGTGTTGTTGCAGTTCATGTTGTCTCTTGGACTTGAAACCGTAAGCTGGGGAAGGCTTTTGATAGTTTGATAAGACTGGAACGGGTTTGTTAATTTTATGAGGATAGGAGTGGGTAGGGGGCACGTAATTCGAGGAGGAATTCGAAATGCTATCTGGGATTAAGGATGTCATCAAAGGGGGAGGAGTGGTGGTTGTGGTTATTAAGGTTGTGGCTGTGGTTGTGGTTGTGCTTGAGGCTATGATACGTTTGTTGTATTCAAAGAAATCTATGATGGGATGATAACTGTAGTTGATGCGTTTCGGTGGAGAGGGATATGCAGAGGAGGAATTACTGAGCGTTGGTGTGGTTGTGTAGGTTAAACTGAATTTGGTTTTATAATGATTTTTAAATATTTTTGGATTTACAGCATAAATATTCGGCTGCTGCGATGATGACGGTGAGACTGTTGTGGTCGGGACTTCGTGCTCGTACTCGGTCGTAGCCGTTGTGCTGGTCTCTGGGCAACCACCAGCTCCCGCGTTGGCTGACGGGATCGTGTATGGTATACGTAGCCTTGACTGATTTTTGAGGACATGTCGTGTGCGGGGGAAATAGTATGACGGTACAGCGGCTGTCCCATTTGCAAGGGTTGGTAAGATTGTTGAGGCTCTGGCTGTGGCTGCTGCTGATGATGATGAAGAAGCTGGAGTCGTTGATAGGATGGCTGTGGCTGTAATTGATGGCTTTTGGTAGGCATTGGTATCAACAAGGGTGGGTCGTCTAAGTCGGATGGTGGTTGGGGTTGTGAAGGCACGAATGGTTCCGGTGCTGGCTGCGATGGTCGTAGTGCTGCTGTCGCTAGTGCGGCTACTGGCGGTGCTTGCTATTTGGGTAACAGAATAAATATTTTTACGTTTTTGATGAGTACTATCATCTTTGCCAAAATCTGTGCCAATAACGTTTACCTCTCTTTCTGCATGCTGTTCACTGGGCGAAAACTCTTGATCGGAACGGCTTTCTTTATAAAATTGATTGGGTCTGCGGTTCTGTAATTGTTTTACATAGTGATTGACTGACGACTGTGACGACGAGGAACTGGGACTATGTTGTATGGCAAATGGAGCTGTGTCCCTGTTGTATTTATAGGCGTAATCTTCTTCATATCGTTCACTGGCTGGCGGACTCAAATAGGAGCCCACCGTGGGCTGTGGTGGTACTTTGGTTTTAATATTATTGCTGCTTAATCCATCGGCATCGAAACCTGCATAATGTTTATGGTGTTTGCGTTGTACGAAATCCAAATAATCATCTTCATCTTCCTCATCGTCATTGTAGTCATAGTTTTTCTGCGGTTGACGATAAAAACTTCCCTTACTCATGGGAGTAAATCCTTTGGCACTTGCATGAGTTTCTGCAGCCGGAAACTGCTTGTAACCATCGATTTGACAAGAGCAGCAAGTAGGCACTTTAAATATGTCCACATGAAGACCACGGGTCTTATCCCAGCTAAGAAGGCGATGGTAATTATACACCTGGGCACAGTGCGAACGATAGTTGGCGGCCAAGTAGCTGCAACTTTCTTGAGGATTCCTTTAACAACGAAAAACAAAATAAGCATAAGTGACTTCCTTTAAAATGTTAGCAACTCACATGCATTTTTCCAATCTCAAAGTCTGTGTGTGCTGACCGGTATTCACTATGTACTTCCATTCTCCCGAAGCTGAACGAGCTTTTTGTGGCCTGGCATAGCGTACAATGCTTTGACATAAATCGGCTTGCATGTCATTATCTTCACGTCTATATTAAAAGACTTAGAAATCCATATTCTTATACAATATACCAGATTTTTACCTCTTTTTGCTATATAAAAATTCATCAACATCATCGCTGGGATCCAAACCATTTGCAGGCTTGTCAATGTATTCCGCCAACAAAGCAGTCATTGCATTCCGATGTCGTCTTATGCTGCCCATTATATGGTCGCTATATAAAGATTTTTAGTTGCAAAATATTATGTATAAATAATTTTTCTAGAGGCCCACAACAGTGAAAAATTGCTCTAAGTACTTATAACATTTTTAGCTGTTAACCACTTACCAAAAAAAAAAAAAGCGTTAAACTTTAAGGTATAGCATTTTTCAATCTTAATAACTTTCACAGATCTTTTGCAGATCTGTTTTAGTTTTCTTTATTGAAAGGAAAATAAATGTGTTAAAAGTGTTTTGCAATAATAAAAATACAGTGCTTAAAATAATACAACTTATGCTAAAGGATGCGGAGGGGAATCAGCCACCTTTGCTAACAGTTAGAATAAAATTTTAAAATATTTACCAAGAAATTCCAAAAATCTAAGCGCAACGTTTTTGCTAGCTTTGATATATTTGACTATAAAAAACGTTTTATTTAAAATTACGCTTATAAAATACCTGCTAATATAAAATGTATTTTTCAAAACAGAAAAGTACTTTTTACAAAAATATGTACTTTTGAAGAAAAATTCCTCCTAAAGTGAACTGTTTCTAATACAACCTTTTAAAAAAAGAGTCTTATGATAGAAATTCCTTTTAAAACAAGTTCATAATACTAATTAATTTAAATAAGAAATATAAAAGTATTAAACACTTTCTTTTAAAACAAAGACGTTTCAAATTAAAAACTTTATAGAAAAGAATATTTCAGTAAAGAATTGTACTTTTTGAAATGAGCAAAATCAAAGCTACTTGTAAAAAACTTTATTTTATAAATAAGCAACTTTTAAAAAATAATTAAAAATCCCTTTTAAAACGGGTTTTTTCTACTAAAAGTACCTTCTAAAATAAGGACGTTTTAAATTAAGAACTGCATAAAAAAACATTTCAATAAAGAATTGTACTTTTTGAAATAATCAAAATAAAAGTTACCTCTAAAAAACTATATTTTTAAATAAGCAACTATTACAGAAGTATTTTATAAAAA
This sequence comes from Thecocarcelia acutangulata, assembly GCA_914767995.1. Lineage (NCBI taxonomy): Eukaryota > Metazoa > Arthropoda > Insecta > Diptera > Tachinidae > Thecocarcelia > Thecocarcelia acutangulata. The sequence continues at coordinate 27,719,933 of OU612096.1, forward strand.
CTTATTTTCATTAAAGTACTTTTAAAATAAAGTACTTTTCAGAAAATATATAAATAAAGCACCTTTTGAAAAAAGTTATTTTTGCAAAAGTAGATTTTGCCTTTTGAAACCAAAACTGCCTCTTAAAATAGGCGAGCTTATTATCCTAAAAAGAACTTTATAAAAAAGGACATTTCAGTAAAGTAGTGTACTTTTTGAAATGAACAAAATAAAAGCTAGTTTAAAAAATATACTTTTTAAAAAAGTAATAAAAAGTTTATTTTAAAAACGTATTAAGAAGTTCTTTTTTAAACAAAATCTTTCTAACAATTAAGTTTTTATTCGCTACTTAAGCTTCTAACATTTATACCAGTAAAAAAAATTATAAATAGTTTGTTTTCTATGTTTCCCAGCTATCTATATGTCGACATTTCATAGGAGCTACCCTAATCATCAGTAGACTTTGGAAATTTTTGAAAGATATTCTCAAACATTCAACTTTATATCCCAATGTTAGAGACATTTATAAATAGAAAAGCTTGTTTTTTGTGTTTTGACACAAAAATTTATTTGGATTGTTGGGATATAAAGTTGAATGTTTGAGAATATCTTTCAAAAATGTCCAAAGTCTACTGATGATTAGGGTAGCTCCTATGAAATGTCGACATATAGATGGATGGGAAACATAGAAAACAAGCTATTTATAATTTTTTTTTTACTGGTACAAAATCTTTCTACTCAAAGTACCTTCTAAAGTAAGAACGTCTTAAAATAAGAACTGTGTAAACAAGAACATTTCCATAAAGTATTGTACTTTTTGAAATAAGCCAAATAAAAGGTAACTCTTAAAAACTGCAACTTTTAGAAGAGTATTAAAAACTTTCCTTTAAATCAAGTTCTTTGTACTAAAAAATACCTTTCAAATAAGCACATCTTGAAGAACTTTATAAAAAGAACATTTCAATAACGTATAGTACTTTTTGAAATGATTAAATTAAAAGCTATCTCTAAAAAACTATTTTTTAAAATAAGCAACTTTCAGAAAAGTATAAAAAAATTCCTTTAAAAACAAGTTCCTTCTATTAAAAGCAGCTTTTAAAATACGTACTTTTTATATTAAGAACTTTATAAAAAAGAACATTTCAACAAAGTGTTGTACATTTTAAAATGATTAAATTAAAAGCTATCTCTACAAAACTACTTTTTAAAATAAGCAACTTTCAGAAAAGTATAAAAAAGTTCCTTTTAAAACAAGTTCTTTCTATTAACAGTAGCTTTTAAAATACGTACTTTTTATATAAAGAACTTTATAAAAAAGAACATTTCAATAAAGAATTGTACTTTTTGAAATAAGCAAAATAAAAAGTATTTTTAAAAATATGTTTGTAAAGTAAGCAGCTTTTATCTTATAAAAACTTACTTTTATTAAAGTACTTTTTAAATAAAGTACTTTTCAGAAAATATGCTTTGCAAATAAAGTGCCTTTTGAAAAAAGTTCTTTTTGAAAAAGTACTTTTTAAAAAAAAAGCTTTTGCTTTCTAAAAAGAGAGCCTTTCGATAATAGTTTTTTAATCTTTTGAAAATGTAACGTTTGAAAACAGCACCTTTCGAATAAAACTTTTTTTAAAAAAGTACTTTTTGAAAAAATTATATTCTAAGAAAGTGACTTTAAAAAAACTTATTTTTCAATGAAATTACCATTTAAAAGAAATATCCTATTAAAAATAACTTTTTAAAATAAGCCCTCTTTTTGCAGAAAAAAGTGTGTCTACAAAAAGTACTTTTTTAAAAGCAGCAACTTTTTAAATTAAGGCCTGTTTTTTCAAGAAATTGCATCTAAAAAGTACGTTAGAAAAGTTAATTTTTTAACATAAATAACTTTTAGAAAAGTATCTTATTACAACCTACTTCCAAAAACGTACTTTTAAGTGAAGTACTTTTCAGACAGAGTACCTTTTGAGAAAAAGCTTTTAAAAATTACTGTATCTTTCAACAATGAGCTTTTAAAACCATCATTGTTTATCGTTGAGTCCTATTTTGAGGCATAAGATAAATCGTTCTAGAAAAGTGGTATTGATATGTTGGAGTGGCGCTGGAATGATTGCGTTGCTCTCGATGGGGATTACGTTGATGAATAAAGCTAAGTTTGAAGCAAAAAAAACTGTGTGTTCTTTGTTAGACCCGGGACTTTTCAGCCCTGGGTTATAATATATTATGATGATAAAGTGATATTTGTACACGTGACAAAATAATAAAAAAAAATCACTTTCGAATTGTTTTTATATAATCCTAGGAGCTGACTGAATTGACTGACAATTGCTATACGGATCGCTCCAATACAAATAATTTTTTTAATTATACTTGAAATCATACCAAAAATTATGATTTATAATATTAACGAAATATATGACATTTTTAACAACTTAAACTAAAGATAATCTCAAGGTTAAGCTACCAAAAATAAATTATATAAAAAAAGCAAATGAAAAGTAAAAAAATTAATAAATTATTATAAATAAATAATATATAAATAGTAAAAGTGCACATCAAACCAACTTTTGCTACAAAATAACAGCCATGTTCCGAGAAACGAGCGTTCTGAAAACGCAACGCGTTTTGAAAAACGCTTAATTGATTTTTAGGTGTTCTAAGGACGGCGCGTTTTACTGGCGTTTCGGAGTTTTTTCCGAAAAAGTACAATATGTGTTTTACATACATATATATAGTAGTTATATGAAATGAAACAAAACTTTGACAACAAATAGAAAAATTTTTTTAATTTAGTTTTTTTAACGGGAAATGTATAAAAATTTTTCCAATTTTTATTGAAATAAAAGAAAACATATTAAATTTTAATCGTGAATAGTTTTATTGCCTTTTGCCAGTTAAGTTTTAGCAAATTCACTTCAATATACACAGGCGATTTGAAGTCGCCAATTTTAAGCGATATGCGTTTTGCAGAACACTTATTAGGCGATTTCAAATCGCAAAACCATGCTTCTTGCTTTATATGTTTTCCAGAACACCTATTAGGCGATTTCAAATCGCAAAACTATACTTCTTGCGTTATACACACGTTTGTCAGAACACCTATTTGACGCTTTCAAATCTAAAGCGCTAAATTTAAGCGATTTGCGTTTCTCAGAACATGCCTGTAAAAACAAACTAATAATAAAAAATGTAAAATAATTCATTTAAAAACTGAATAGGAAAAGCCAAAATAACTCTAAATTAAAAAAGTAAAACTTCTTGCACCCCACTCCTAAAGTTCTTGGTCTATAGCTTACATGGGATAATCATCAGTTTTTATGCACATGGAGGCGGTAAAACGTTCGCATTTTTTAGGCGGCGTAACACCATTTCCATGAGGAATTCCTTTCTTAGGTCTGGCTCTCGATTGCAGCCTTTTTCGCTTATTTCTTGGTATTTTGCCACGAGCTGACGACAATTTGTTGCTAGCAAGACGATAGCGTGGACCAGATATCAACTCCTCGGGAGTGGGAAGAATTTCTTCGTCAGGGTCACTGGTGCCCTCACCTATTAAATCGTTATCAGTGTTGTCACTATCGTCAAGCATTATTTCCGAACCATTGAGGCTGGCAAATGCTAAATCTTCCACCAAATGATAGGGTTCGTAAGAGTCCTCTGCTGAGAAGGTTTCTGGCGTTACAATAATGGGCGGCTTTGTGGAAGTCGTTGTGGTTGAAATGGTAGGCCTGGCAGCTACCCGAACAGAATTCTCTTTGGCGGAAGCAAAAGCGGTGGTGTTTAGTTTCAAAGTGCGCCCCAGTCTACCTCTTTGCAGGTCTTCTTCGCTGACTGAAAGCGGTACAGAACGCACCAATTTGTGCACAAATTCTCTAGAGTTTCTGGCTGATCTTCGTGAGCGTCTTAGTGGCTTTTCCGTGCTGGACTTATCATTAAATGTATGCAAATCTGTTAGCAATTCTTTTGTCTGATTCTTGTTAAGTTTCAGCACAGTTAAAGTAGGCACATCTTTCTGCAACTGCATATTAATATCCAAAGGACTTGCTAGTCCTTGGTCTTCTATATCTTCCGCCAAATCCATATCCAGACTGACATCATCTAAACTAGAGCTATTTTTTCTTTCTGCTTTTAAAATTTCCAGCTCTTCATTGATCTCTTTAGGATCTAAAACTTCTTGGGACATAAAATCTTCCAAGTTATCTAAATCGAAATTCTGGGTTATTTTAGCTGCCACTGGCAGCGTACCAATGCCTTCATCGTTCTGTTCTTTGGCCACTTCTTCGGGAGATAATTCTAAATTTCGTCTACCAAAAGAAAACTTTGCTTTCGAAAAGTCCCCAAAATCGGCTAAATTGTAATCAAATTCAATATATTTTTTGGCCGAGTTGCGAACTAAATTTGCTATATCAAACACTATGGGCAAGATCAAGGACTTGTCGTCTCCAAACATCATGCGCACCTTAAATTATTATAAATAAAATTTTTATTTCTATATTTAAATAACGAATGACAAAATGACTCACCTGTTCTAATTTTAGTTCGTTTCCTTTTTTGGCGTTTATTTGAGCGGTTATCAAAGCCGACAAAGCCAAACGCTGCTGTTTTGTCAGCACCCTCAATATGGGCATGACCTCAACAAACTTTTGCCTAACCGCTTTGTTCATTAAAGCTTTAGACAAAGCTGTTCTCAGCACTTTTTCACGCCAATCAAATGGATGCACTTGATTCTCTTCCAGCAAATCACTGTCATCATCAAATGTTATACTACGTCTTTCAGTGGTGCCCTGCGTCAGCAGTTCTTTGCTGTTGTCGGTTTCATAATTCCAATCGATTTCTTTCAAATCGGTGAAGTCAAAGTCCAACAAATCGTCATCCGAACAGCTTACAAACAACACAAAGCAGCAGAGTAGGATCCCTAAAAGACATTTAGGCATGGTGACTAAAAGAAAAGAACAAAAAACAAATATTTGTGTATTAGGAAATTGGTACCATTGATTCTTAAACTAGTACTACATTGATTCATACGAATAAGACCTCAAATCAACTTGCTGTTATTGTTGAGGAACAATCATTTAATAAAATCATTCATAAAAATACCATAAATAATCATTAATTTCTTCGCATTTTTTTATTTCCATATTAAATCAATCTACAGTTTTTATTTAAAAACGACACACCCCATTAACAATTTGCTTCTATATATGTATGTATGTACATGCCGCGCCACACAGTTTACTTATTACATTTAAAAAAATGCAACCTGTTAAATGCTTTGAACTTAAAACTTGAAAGTCCATTCATGACGTTTTAAGGCAGCCTGGCCTGTACAAATTCATTGAGCAATAACTGCGGAAACAATTTTTAATGACCGTTTGTAAACGCTGTATCGAATTCGCTTTGCAGAAACACCTTTACTGTAAAAGTTGACTAGAAATAATTAGAGCCTTAAAAGCAATTTTTCCGCTTTTGCTTTTGTGGTGTATTTGCTTTTGGTAAATTGATAAATTTCAACACGTCAACTCTGTGGATATTTTCTTTCCTGTCACTGCGATATTTGTTCTCTTTCTCCTGTCACACAACACAGGAGGAGATTTCTAACAGGGTACAATAAAGGCTGTTTGAAAATTAACAAAATTACAGGTTGTTTTCTATGTTTCCTAACGTCTATATATTCACATTTCATAGGACCAACCCTAATCAACTTTATATTCCAATATTTTAAACAACTTATTGATTGATACAATATTAGAAGCTAATAATAAAGTGAATAAACTCAATTGTTTGAATTTTTGTTCTCTGCTTTTTGAAGCTTTAAAAATAATCGTAGCAACGGCTGTTCATTTTTTTGAAAGGTGTAAAGAAAAATAGAGACGTGTGCAAAAGAAAAAGCTTGTTCTTGTTTTGACAGATATGATTAAAAAATTTTTTTTCTTGTTAAACTCTGAATAATTTACTTAGAATATTGGGATATAAAGTTGAATGTTTGAGAATATCTTTCAAAGATTTCCAAGTTTACTAATGATTAGTGTAGCTCCTATGAAACGTGAATATATAGACTGCTAGGAAACATAGAAAACAAGCTGTTTAATATTAGAAGCTAATAAAGTGAATAAACTCAATTGTTTAAACACAAGAATTTTTGAACAGGAACTCTTGTTAACTTCTTTATGTAGTATTTTTAAACTAAATAGCAAATTTTCTAATAAGACTTTTTAACATGCTTAGTACTTTTTAACACGCTTAGTTTCATTTGTATGTTTGCATGAGTGATTACTACATATGTAGGCCTATAAACTATATAAACAATGTTGCTACTTTAGTGCGAAAATGGAAGCTGCCGTATTATTTGCGGGGAATTGAGAGATTTTGGGGATTCTCGAAGTCGATTTTGGGAATTCCCAAAAAAATTCGGCACCACTTCGCTAACCGGTTTTTCATGTTCGGTGCACTTTTTGCGTGAAACATGCCTCTTAACTATAATTCTGGAAGCCGATTTTGGGAATTCCCAAAAAAAATCGGTACCACTTTGCTAACCGATTTTTCATGTACGGTGCGCTTTTTGCGTGAAACATGCATCTTAACTATAAACGGTTATTAGCTGTAGTGGAAAAATTTAAGTGACCGCATTGATTCTGTGGAAGTAAGAGAAGGGGGCTTTAAAATTTTTTTAAAGCCAACTTTGGGAATTCCCAAAATACTCAGAACCGGTTTTTCATATTCGATGCGCGTTTTGGCCGTACATATATTGAACTATTATCGACAATTTGCATTTTAGTGCGAAATTTTAAGTTGCAATATTGTTTCCGGGGTAGTTTTGGATCTTAGCCATTTCTGAAGACAATTTTAGGAATTCCAGAAAAAAACTCGGAACGCGTTATATGAGTACTAATCTGGTTATATGGTTAAATTGTTTGATATCGAAGCGTGTTTTTTAAACTGCACTGAAAGAATTATACGTCATATATTTAATGAAACTGTTTCATTAAATATTTTTCATTAATCCAATGAAAACTTTTCACAATATGCATGAAACTTCATATATATTATGAAATAGTTCCATCAGAATGGTTTCATTAAGTTTCATAGTTTCATTAAAAAAATCATTGGATTTATGACTACAACAAAATTTAATTTTTTTTTTTTTATTTCTTTGAATTTTGGTAAGATATATTAATGGACATTTATTAATCTTAAGCTACAGTTTAAAAAGTGTCAAGTTTTTTTTATTAAAATGTAAGTTTTATGAGTTTCATAATTCCAATGAAATAGAATTCATTAGATCAATGACAAATAAATTTCTGGCTACCGAACTTGATTATGTATGTACATATGTGCATGTACTCAAACCAGCATAATAGTTTAAAATAATAGTTTAAAATAATAATAGCATAATAGTTTAAAAAATTTAAATACCAGTGTATTGAAGTCATTTGAATTAATAAAATCTGTTTTATTTGGTGAATACTTGTTCAACATTTTCTTTTATCATAATTAGGTACAATTTCACAAAAGCAAGGATACTATTCCTGTTTGTGTAATGAAATAAAGTATCAATGAATAAATGAAATAATTCCATTGATCTTATTACGTACATTTGTGAACATATTTTATTAATGTGTGTTATGATATTATTTCATTAAACAAATGTAAATATTTCATTGATTTAATGTATATTTTCAGGTGCTCAATGAATAATAAAATTAGATAAATGAAATAACTTCATTGGCCTTATGAAAGAGTTTCATATTTTTAATGAATATATTACATTAGTACAAAGAAGTTATTTCATTATATAAATGTTACTTTTTCATTAATTTAATGTACAGTTTTCATGTGCTTTATGAAATTGATTCTTTGATCTAGAGAAATTATTTCACTAATCATATGATTTGTCTTTCATACTTTTAATGAAAATAAGTCATGTTTCTTATTAAAATGTTTCATTACTAAAAATACTTTTCAATCACTATTTGCAATAAATATCTTCAGCTCAAGATCCTTTTTGTTTTTTAAAAAGATTTTAATGTATTTTTTCAATATTTCGTCTTCCTTTGGAAGACTTCTTCAGGAAAATTTATTTGTGTGTTCTAAATTCAATAAAATATTTGAATTGATAACACGCTAACAAAGTCGAAATATTGAAAAACTACATTAAAAATTAAAAAAAAACAAAAAGGACCTTGAGCTGAAGAAATTTATTGCAAATATTGAGTTAAATAAAGGTCAAAGCAAATAGGATTAAGAATTAAAAACACTTTTCTAAAAATTTTTTTTTTAAGAACTTTTCTAAAAACGACAGTTTCATTCCAGATGTATTTAGTCGATGCTTTTCTTAAAAGGCCCTATTTTCAAAGGTTATCATGCTAAAGGCAAAAAGTTTTATTGGGTAAAGTTTTATTGAGTATAAGTTTTGACATTTTAATTAGTAATAAATGTATATGTGATTCAATTTGAGATGAATATAGATAGAGAATAATGCAATAGCTCGGCGACTGAGTGGTTAAGGCGGTCGTTCATGTTGCATCATGACCCGAGTAAAAATCTGGAAATTAGTGCCGATGAGTAGTGTAGCGGCTATGAAACTGCTAGTTTCCCCCCAGCTAAAAAGATTTGATTATTTATTCTGGTCTTCTTCAATCAGAAATTATTCAATACAGCATATTTTTATTGTAAAAAGGTTCTTCTTCAGAAACTTAAGAAAGAAAAAACTTGAACTAAAATCCGTTGTACAAAAACCAAAAACATAATTCAAAAGGTCCTTTTTCTTGAAAATTCTTTTTCAAAAAAATACTTTTCTGACATTTTTTTTAAAGAACTTTTCTAAAAACTGCATTTTTATTAGATAGGGTTTTAGTAGATGCTTTTCCTAAAAGGCCCTTTTTTCACAGGTAATTGTGCTACAGGCAAAAAGTTTTATTGAGTAAAAGTTTTGAAATTTTAATTAGCAACAAATGGATTTATGATTCAATATAAGATAAACATCGACAGAGAATAACTCAATAGCTCGTTGGCTCTGCGGTCGTTCATGTTGCGTCATGACCCGAGTAGAAATCTGGACATGGGTGCCGATGAGTAGTGTAGCGGCTATGAAACTGCTAGTTTCCCCAAAGCTAAAAAGATTTGATTACTTTTTCTGGTCTTCTTTAATCAGAAATCATACATTATAGCAAATTTTTATTGTAAAAAAGTTCTTCTTCAGAAACTTAAGAAAGAAAAAACTTGAACTAGAACCCGTTCTGCAGAAATGTACAAAAACCAAACACATAATTCAAAAGGTCCTTTTTCTTGAAAATTATTTTTCAAAAAAAATACTTTTCTGAAAATTTTTTTAAAGAACTTTTCTAAAAACTACATTTGCATTACAAGCAGATATGGGTTTAGTAGATGTTTTTCCTAAAAGGCCCTTTTTAAACAGGTAATTGTGCTACAGGCAAAACGTTTTATTGAGTATAAGTTTTGAAATTTTAATTAGCAACAAATGCATTTATGATTCAGTATGAGATGCATATCGACAGAGAATAACTCAAGAGCTCGTTCGCACGGCGGTCATTCATGTTGCGTCATGACCCGAGTAGAAATCTGGACATGCGTGCCGATGAGTAGTGTAGCGGCTATGAAACTGCTAGTTTCCCCCAGCTAAAACGGTTTGATTATTTATTCTGTTCTTCTTCAATCAGAAATTATTCGTTACAGCAAATATTTATTGTAAAAAATTTCTTCTTCTTGAACTTGAACTAAAACCCGTTGTACAAAAACCAAAAACATAATTCAAAAAGTCCTTTTTCTGGAAAATTCTTTTTCAAAAAAATACTTTTCTGAAATTTTTTTAAAAAGAACTTTTCTAAAAACTACAATTTCCTTAAATATGGTTTTAGTAGATACTTTTCTTAAAAGGCTTTTTTTTCTCAGGTAATTGTGCTTATGGCAAAAAATTTTATTGAGTAAAGAAAATTGGGCAATAATTTTTTAAATTGAAATAAAAGAACCAATTTTATGGTAAGATTATGTATGTTGCAAACTTAATGATTTGTTCATTAGAAAACTGATGAAAAAATATACATATGCATCTTTATGATTATTTATTAAAAATTTTATGGCGTCATAACTCTCAAAACATATACGGGATTAAGGATTTTTACAGCTGTTAAATACTAAACACACTTGCTTGATTAAAAAAGCATCAAATTAAAAATTTGATGGTGGCTGGAAGGGAGAAAACTTTGCATTGTAAAAATTCAAACTTCAATAAGTTTGAAAAATGTTGCGTTGAATTTCCAATACCAGACGCGTGAATAGTTTTGACCTTGTGTTATGAAAATGTCTTTTTAATAACAAAAACAACTAATAAAAATAAAAACTTACAAAAAAACACGTTTCATTAAAAAGCCCAATTAAAGAGACCTGTCATAAATATTATGTAAAAGCGTGAATTCATCTTTCAAATTACACATGCGACATGACAGAAGAGCATCAAACATTAACTAAAACAATCAAATCTCGCATACGTGGTTGCTAATAATGGCACTAAAAACAAGAAACTATTGACACTTTAAGTGGTTGTCACATACTTAGATGTTGACTACTGCCAACAAATTAGTGTTGAACGCGGGGAAAAGCAAAACAGAAAAGGAAAAAGAGACAGGCAGGCAGGTAGTGGGCTAAAGTTTGTTTACCTTTTGTAAACTCTCTTATAAAGTAACTTGAACTAAACAAAACAGATTGATCGTCTTTGTTAAACACTTTAATTGCTTTAATTAAACTATTCAGTTGCTTAAGTCGATTAGACGTTTATTCATTTATACATAAGTATATATATTTATCGTTATGACATTTTTGCATGAACTCATTTTGAAGAACTTTTTTTTTTACAAATCAAAATATTTTAAATAGCTTGCTCTTTGTTTCCAGATCCATTTCATAGGAGCTATCCTAATAATCAGTAGTTTGAGGTTTTCAGCCAGTTTACCAATCTCGACAGCCTGCTTGCGTTCGCAATCTAAGCGAAAGAAAACTGATTTGGGTTCGTCTAACTTTTTTCTATGCGAACGATCTGTCAAAACTTAATGAAAATACATAATAATATGCGAACGAATAGTAGTGAGATAGGCAAACCCAAATTGATTCGAATGTGAGTGACTGGCTTTCTTTCGCATTCATTTTCTTTCGAAATTGGTAAACTGGCTGTTTTTTACGATTGTTGTAGCGTTCGTGTTTGGCTTGAATGTGCTAAAAGACTTTATATAATATTTATATTTCTGTATTATTTAAATCAACCAAATTATCGATCATTCTAAGCACTTCACGAAATCAATTCTATTTGAAGTCCCACACAGAAAATATTGTTGAATAAAAACTTTTCCGCATTATCGTGATACTTTTCAGCTAAAACGATAACATTTGAAAAAAATTATTTGCCTAAATAATGTGAAATAGTTTTGCCGGTTACAAAAGCATATAGTGAAACTTTTAGATAAAAAAAACTTCAGAAAATTATGGTCTTGCCTGCAGACGCTCAAACAGACCATCAAGCATGTTATACCCAATGATGAAAATGAAAATATTTTTTGTATTCAATTAAAGCGTTGTTTATTTAATGGTCTTGTGTTATGTTTGACAAACCGAAAATCATTAGCGTTTTCTTTCTTTATTTTTAAGGTTAAAAATAATGGTCTTGTCTGCAAACGCTCAAACAAAGCATCAAGCATGTTATACCCAATGATGAAAATGAAAAGATTTTGTACGTTCAAATAAAGCGTTGTTTATTTGATGGTCTTGTGTTTTGTTTGACAAACCGAAAATCATTAGCGTTTTCTTTCTTTATTTTTAACGCTTTTGAAATAGCAAGAGCCACCACCCTACTTTCACCGAAATGATGGATTGAGTGGCACCATTTCTCTTATGGCATATCTCTCAGAGAAATGGTGCCACTCAATCCATCATTTCGGTGAAAGTAGGGTGGTGGCTCTTGATATTTCAAAAGCGTTTGACAGAGTGTGGCATGGTGCACTATTGGCAAAACTTACTGCTTTTGGTGTCGGTGATGACTTCTCTCGGTTTATATCGAGCTTTCTCAGAGACCGCTCTATACGAGTTGTTATAGATGGGGTCTCATCAAACGAGTTCAAGATTAATTCAGGGGTACCGCAAGGCTCCGTTCTTTCTCCTACCCTATTTCTTATTTTCCTCAACGACCTTCTCTACCAAACTTCCAACCCCATCCACTCTTTCGCGGATGACAGCAGCATTTGTCACTCGTACTCTTTTAGTTATAGGCCCAGCCTATCGGAGATCGCTGCCAAGAGACTAAATATGAATGATTCACTGAATAGTGATCTTCTATTGGTCTCTGAATGGGGTCGTAAAAACAGGGTTGCCTTTAATGCTCGTAAGACCCAGTGTTGCTTATTGACGCACAAACAAACGACCGCTAATGCTGCTTCATCTGTACTCATGGATGGTATAAATATTGAAGAATCGGATGCTCTTGATGTTCTTGGAATGAAGATACAGTGTGACGTTCGCTGGAATGAACACATTTTTCATATCTCTAAAGAAGCATTCAAGTGCCTCGGTTTTTTGAAACGGTGTAAGATGTACTTCACTCCATCCGACCTCCTTACTATTTATACCACCTACATCCGACCGAAAATGGAATACAACTCTCATGTTTGGGCCGGTGCCTCAAAGTCTGTTTTGGGGTTTCTCGACCGTGTGCAGGAGAGGGCGAAGAAGCTCATCGGTGACAGTAGGGTATCCAACTCTATTGACTCACTGGAGCATCGACGCAGTGTGGGATGCGTTACTCTGTTCTATCGATACTACAATGGATTTTGCTCTGACGAGATTAGGGATCTTGTTCCCGAAACGCGCACATTTTTACGTAGCACGCGTTCATCGTCTATAGCTCACCCATTTGTGGTCGATTGCCCGGGGAATCGTACTACGCATTACAGAGAGAATTCGTTTTTCAGCCGCACGCTTCGTCTGTGGAACAAGTTGCCTCCAGAAGTGTTTCCTGTCTGTTATAACGTTGGAAGATTCAAGTCAAATGTTCACAAACACTACTCCCGCTTTCCCCCTCCTCACAACCTATTTTCCTAGTTCTGGTACAATGCACTGCATATGTAGGGGTCATCCCCTGAGTACTGGTCCAATATAAAAAAAAAAAAAAAAAAAAAAAAAAAGGCTAAAAATTATGGTCTTGTCTGCAGACACTCAAACAAACCATCAAGCATGTTATACCCAATGATGAAAATGAAAATATTTTTTATACTCAATTAAAGCGTTGTTTATTTGATGGTCTTGTGTTATGTTTGACAAACCGAAAATCATTAGCGTTTTCTTTCTTTATTTTTAAGGTTAAAAATTATGGTCTTGTCTGCAGACGCTCAAACAAACCATCAAGCATGTTATACCCAATGATGAAAATGAAAACATTGTGTATGTTCAATTAAAGCGTTGTTTATTTGATGGTCTTGTGTTATGTTTGACAAACCGAAAATCATTAGCGTTTTCTTTCTTTATTTTTAAGGCTAAAAATTATGGTCTTGTCTGCAGACGCTCAAACATAACATCAAACATGTTATTCCCAATGATGAAAATGAAAACATTTTGTATGCTGAATTAAAGCGTTGTTTATTTGATGGTCTTGGGTTATATTTGACAAACCGAAAATCATTAGCTATTTCTTTTTTTATTTTTAAGACTACGGTTTTTATCAACAATTGCAATATTAAATCAATTATCATTTTAGATCACCAGGCGCCATCAGCCATGCTGGATGGTGCCAAAAATATCTCTACCTGTATACGGAAGAAATAAGTTGACAACACACGTTCAATCAAAGTTCCAAATAATAATTTAAATTTTTTGAAAACGATTTCTGATTATGCCTTGAAGAGACTGTATCGCAAAAACGGTCAAATATATTCTCTGGACAGATTTGGTACTTTAACGCTGAAGCTGTTGCTCTCACATGTTTTACACAGCGTATTATACCAGAACTAGGGAAATAGGATGTGAAGAGGGGTGAAGAGGGCATAGTCTTTGTGAACATTTGACTTGAACTTTCCAACGTTATAACAGACAGGAAACACGTCTGCAGGCAATTTATTATTCCGCAGGCGAAGCGTACCGCTGAGAAACGAATTCTCTCTGTAAGGCGTAGTACGATTTCTCGGACCATCGACCATTAGTGGATGATCTCTGGACGATTAGCGTATGCTACGTAAAAGTGTACGAGTTTCGGGAGCAATATCCATAATCTCGTGACAGTGAAATCCATTGTAGTAACAATAGAACAGAGTAACGCACCCAACACTGCGTCGAGGCTGCAGTGAGTTGGATACCCTACTGTTACCCATAAGCTTTTTCACCCTCTCCTGTACACGATCGAGTAACCCCAAAATAGACTTTGAGACACCGGCCCAAATATAAGGGCTGTGCTTTATTTTCGGTCAGATATAGGTGGTATAAACAGTACGGAGATCGGATGGAGTGAAGTACTTCTTACAGCTTTTCAAAAGTCCGAGGCACTTGAGTGCTTCCTTAGAGACATGAAAATTGTGTTCTGTCCAGTCAATATCATACTGTATTTCCATTCCAAGAACATCAACAGCATACGATTGCTCAATATTTATGCCAACCCTGAGTACAGATGAAGCAGCATTTGCGGCCGTTTGTTTGCGTGTTAAGAAGCAACATTGGGTATTACGTGCGTTAAAGGCGACCCTGTTTTTAGGACCCGATTAGAAGATTAATAGAATATCACTATTCAGTAAGTCATTCGTGTTTTGGCTCGTGGCATATATCCCGGATAGGCTGGGGCTATAGCTAAAAGAGTACGAATTGCAAATGGTGTTGTCATCTGCGAAAGAGTGGATAAAGTCATTAAGAAAAATAAGAAATTCAGGGGAGCCTTGCGGTACCCCTGAATTTATCTTGAACTCGTTTGCTGGATAATAACTCATATGGTGCAGTCTCTGAGGAAACTCGATATAAACGGAGAGTGGCACCATTTCTCCGAGAGAAATGCCGAAAGATCGCCACTAGAGCGAACCTTACGTAATCCGTATTGACGATCACAAAGTAGTTTATGCGACTCTAGATACCTCACAAAGTAGTAGCTAACCATGCTTTCCGTTACTTTGGAAAGTGTACAGCAGACTGCAATTGAACGGTAATCTTCGGGGTTATATGCATCACCCTTTTCGGGATTTGGTGTTACATTAGCAACCTTCCAGCATGATGGGAACTCCAACCAACATGGTAAAGTATGCTGAAGAGGCATACCAATAGACGAGCAAGCGTGGAAGAATACTGCTTCAAGACCAGGGGGGTTACTCTCTATTGCGATGCGAAAGTAAGTTCGAAGCGAAAGGTAGATGCGATTAGAGTATAATTTGCTATTCTGTGCTGTTTGCGCAAACTTTTTCATGAAAAAGTTTAAAAATTAAATAACACTGATACCAATAGTGAAGAATGATAAAATAAAATGTGCGAAAGGGAAAATTAAATGCATAAAGAAAATACGAAAACGCAATATAGGGCACCAATTTTTCGATTTTTCTTTCGCATCGCAGAGTAGCCCCCCAGGTCTGGAGTGCCATCCAGTCCAGGAGTCTTTTTTATGTCTAGGTCAGCTAAAATCCTTTTAACTGCTCGAATTCGGAGAGATATCTTTGTCATACAGGCATGTTCTGAGAAACGCAAATCGCTTGAATTTAGCGTTTTCGATTTGAAAACGCCAAATAGGTGTTCTGAGAAATGTATAACGCAAGAAGTGTGGTTTTGCGATTTTAAGTCGCATATATAGGTAAATTAAAATTAAAACTTTGTTGTAAAATTTTTTTTCGTTTTATATAACTACCACATACATATATACGTATGTAAAACACATGTTCAGCCCAATTATCACGGAATTTATTTCTCTCGGAATTTATTCCTCGTGGAATTTATTTCTCACATAACATACTTTTTTCAATCCAAGTTAAAGAGAAACACAAAATTTTTGGTAACTTGACTGTAAGAGTTGATCTCTCTTCAGTGTTTTCAACGAATCGCGCGAAGAGAAAAATAAAAAAACCTCATATTTAACTTTTGTTCATAATTGGAGGAAAGTGAAAAGTGAACAAATTCCTAAGGAATTTTTATTCATAATTGGCCTCGTTGTATTTTTTCGGAAAAAAAAAATCCAAAACGCCAGTAAAACACGCGTTCTTTAGAACACCTAAAAATCAATAAAGCGTTCTGCAAAACGCTTTGCGGTTTCAGAACGGGCGTTTCTCGGGTAGTTACAGATAATCTTTAAAGTTCGGGAAGTGCTTGACTGTTTTCTGATTTTTTTTTTTTTTTTTTTGGATTGCCTACAGGCAACGCAACTAACTAGTTTGGTTGCCATCCATAATCGAGCCATTTGTTTGGTCGAAAGCTTTTTAAACTGTTAAAAGCGAAGAGGCGCCTCCTATCACAGTTCACACCACTTGAATTTATTTTTTTATTTTTATTTTTTTCATTTAAGGAATTTGTCACCCAACTTATCTTCTTTCTTGCCAGCATTGAATGTTTAACCTTATACAATTACACAATATAACCTCAACAAATAAAATAAATCTATACCATTTGAAATAAATTGAATAAACATGTGCAACATTAATTTTAAAGTCTGTTAATATAAATCGACAGTCATTTAGAAGATAAAAGACATTCACAATGGGAGGTGGGGCATATGCCTGTTACCATTGTCACATCGGAGTCTTGTATTTCATTTAAATTTTTTTGTTGGCATTGAAGATGAGCCAAAGAAGGATTAGCATATCCCAAAAGTGGCAGTTGTTCAGAAAACTGAAAACAAGAAATTCACAAGCAGATGTTTTCAATGTCAATGGCTTTGCTTTTTGTTTTTTTTTTTCTTTCTTTGGATCTTGGCTTAACAGCTTATGAAAGTGCATTCCTTGCTCGGCGAGAAGATCCAAACTAGTTGAGTTCAGTTTTGTGGCTGCTGCTGCTGTCGCGGAGGCTGGCAACTGCTCATATCACTACTGCTGCAACCAACTTCTAAAGTCATTAAACGAAAATGATATTTCAAAACGTGACCTATGAAAACAAAAGTGAAATTAAACACATAAAATATTTACAAAATCAAACAAAGTACAACAGCACTAAGCGCTTAAGCGATTCATGCAGCAAGAGCATGCACATGCATGCTGTCCTTGTGGTGGTGGTGGTAGTAGCAGTGTTGGTGCTAGTGTGAATAAATCCTACACAATCTAAGTTTATTACTGGATATTTTTCCAATGAATGCCAACTAGAAAAAAAGCAAATAATATATGTTGGTCGTTTAGCCTTTTGCTTGAACTGTGAAAGATGCCATCCATGTCCTCGCCAAAACAACTTTGTAGTCTTTTTTTCGTTTTTCTTCAAATTCATACAATCTTGATAGCATTATAATGTTGCTATTCAAGCTTAAGGTTTGCCGCCATGATGAGGCTGCGCAATGCAATAAACTTGCCAATTGTTTTTAATCAAATTGAATTTCGTCTATAATTTTCAAACAAAATAATAATAGTTGTTTGTGGTTAAAGAAGATGATGCTGCTGCTGCTGCTGGTGGTGCTTCTACTGTTGGTTAACAACTCCTTGGCCATGAGTCAAAATTCACGATCATCTTGTAAATTTTGGTTGTTTTTGTTGGCAAGCTGGCGTTAATTTATGGTGCACACCTGTAAGTTAGATTACGTATTAAAGCTGACAGCTCCGACAGGCCACAATATGGATGTCTTTCAAAAAAAAAGCGCATCCCAATATTGTCTTTTTTTTTTTTTTTTTTTGCTTTGTCTTGCTTTTGACGGCTACTGAGTGGCCGCTTGCGTGTCTTGTGGGAATTAATTTTGTTTGGTTTTTTCTTTTTTTTTTTCTTTCTATAATGAAATATTTTTTTAACACATTAATTTAATGGCATCAATAGTTTTTGTGTTATTTTCTTTAAAGAATTCCAATAACAATGTTTAATTTATTTAAGAGAGTTGTCCACATTAAATGCCGTTGGTGCTTAAAAATGTTAAGTTGCTCAAAAACTATTCATTTGAGTTGATTGACTTGATGTTAGAAATATGCAGATAAAAGTTTCTATTTGTCTTTTTATTGAAATGGTTTTTGGGTTGAACTGAAGAAATATTTATTTAAAATCAATTGAACTTAATGACAGAATGACAAAATGCTAATACATATAGTTTAAAAAACTAAAATGCACTCTTCGATATCCATATAACCAGATGATTATTCGTATAACAGGCTCCAAGTTTTTTCCTTTTTGGAGTTCCCACAATCGGCCTTAGGAATCGCCAAAATTTCTCACTAATAATAAATATAGTTTAAAAAACTCAAACACACTCTTCGATATTCTTATAACCAGATGATTATACGTATAACAGGTTCCGAGTTTTTTTCCTTTATGGAGTTTCCACAATCGGCTTCAGGAATTGCCAAAATCTCCCACTAATAATAAATATTGGTAAAAAAGCTAAAACCCACTCTTCGCTATCCATATAACCAGATGATTATTTGTATAACAGGTTTCGAGTTTTTTCCCTTTTTGGAATTCCCACAATCGGCTTCAAGAATCGCCAAAATCTCCCGAATTTTTTTTTTCGGTATTCTCAAAAAAGGCTTCAGGTAACGTCAAAATCTCCCACTTCCTTATAAGCAATATGGCAACTTCAATTTTGGCACTACAGCGTATGACCGTTTATAGTTCAGATGCATGTTCCACGACAAAAACCCGCACCGAATAGAAAAACCCGCTTCTAAATCGAATTTTTTTGGGAATTCCCAAAATCGAGTTCGTGAATCCTCAATATCTCATCGGTTCCCCAGAAGCAACACAGCAACTCCAACTTTTGCACTAAAGCGGCAACACTGTATATACAGTTTTATATACCTATATATGTAATGTAAGTTGCAGACATACCAACAAACAGAGAAGTGAAACTAATATAAGCGTGTTAAATAAATTTAGTTTAAAAAACTCAAAAATACGCTCCGACATTCAACTAGTTATTCATATAGCCAGATGATTATTCGTAGAACACGTTCCGAGTTTTTTTTTTTTGGAGTTCCCAGATTCGATTTCATGAATCGCCAAAATCCCCAACTTCTCTTAAAACAATACGGCAACTTTAATTTTCTTAGTGAATCGAATGACCATTAATAGTTCTGTTCTGAAGACGGCTATCACTTACGGCAGTAGTTTCAGGAATCGCCAAAATCTCCAACTTCCGTTAAAACAATACGGCAAATTTTGGCACTGAAGCGAATGCCCGTTAATAGCTCTGCTCTAAAAGCAGCTATCACTTACGGCAGTGGCTTTGTCGAAGATGGGACTTATAACACAAAAAAAAAACCAAATGAAGTGAATGGAATAATAATACTATTCTTTATTATTTTCTATATATATTTTTTATAATCTATATATGTATAAATTTACATTAATTATTAAAGGCGCAATCATGTACAGTTAAACCCATATAGCTCTAACTTCAACTGGTGGGTTGTCTTCTTCAATTAATTGTGGCGTGCTTGGCAGAAAATCTAAAACGGTTGCGGAAACCAAACAGCAAGGCTGCCACCAGCTTATTAATAAAAAATAATTAAAATTGGGCAACACCGAAGAGCGTTGATAACAAAACCTCAGATACAACCAAACGAATTTAATTCGTTACAAGTTCACATACACGTTCCACGGCCAAAACGCACACCGCATATAAAACACTGGTCTAAGTTTTTTGGGAATTTCCAAAGTCGGCTTCAGAAAACAACAAAATCCCCCACTTCCTCATAAGCAATACGTCAACTTCAATTTTGGCACTAAAGCGAATGACCGTTTATAGTTCAGATGCCTGTTCCACGATAGAAACGGGCACCGAATATGAAAACACGGTACTAAACTGGTTAGTGCAGTGGTTCCGAATTTTTTTTTTTTTTTTTTTTTTTGGAGTTCTCAAACTCGGCTTCATGAATCCCTAAAATCATCATACTTCCCCGTATGCAATACGGCAACTTGCCAACAAAACACACTATTTATCGTGTAGTGAATAATTTCGAAGAAAGCAGGTTTGTAGTTGATAGCTTCAAGCATGGACCACAACCTACTGCAAGATCAGCTTAAAATACTACTGCTGCTACTCAAGAAAGTGTTCAAAATAATCTATCAACCTCAATTCGATGCCGCGCTCAGTAGTTTGGTCTTCAAAGAACAACTTTAGCTTTAATTTTGGACAAGGATTTGCATTTGTGTGCAGTTGGTACAACAGCTTCTTCCATAAGATCATTTACAGCGCCGTACGTTTGCCAATAGGAGGTTACAGCTTGCCCGTGACAACCCCGATTTTCATGAAAAAAATCATAATGAGTGACGAGTGGATATGTAAATAAATAGAATAGTCGCTTCTGCGCTATGAAAAATCTCCATTAAAAAAGACAGTCTGGTGGGTAATTCAGGCAGGACGAATTCTTTGGAAATGAAAACGGCGTAATGGTAACTGTGAATAGGGAGCGATATCGTGATATTATTGGAAACTTTTCAACGCCACAACTGCAGGCTCTGGGCTTGATTAATCTGTGGTAGCGACAGGACGATGCCACATCACATACAGCCAGGATTACAATGGAATTACTGCGAGACCTCTTTCTACAACAAGTTATTTCAAGAAATGGTCGCCCAAAAACCAAAAACGCTTGAGTAGGTCTTAGACGATGATGCTCCAATGCCGAGCATGTGCCGAGGAGGTGAAGGATCGTCTCCTCCTCCTCGTCTTGGCAGCTTATACAGAAGTCATTAGGGGGTAGTCCTAGTCTCCTGGCATGGTTCCCAAACGGGCAATGGCCAGTGATGACTGCTACAGTCACTCTTAGTTTAGATCTGAGCAGTTTTAATAGCTCCCACGTTCTCTTAGAGTTAATATGCGGTCACAGGTTCCTTGATATAAGGCATGTGGGCCCTGTGAGCCACTTTTCTTGTGCACGTTCCAGTGTGTGAAGTTTTATTCTTTTCCAGCACGCTGTTAATGGTTGTCCGCAAAAGGGGTCTATATCCCTATCCTCTAGGGCTGCCCCTTTTTTGGCTAAGTCGTCGGCGATGTTGTTGCCATTGTTGGACCCATGTCCACGTACCCATTTTAGGGTTACGTTAGAATGTCTCGCCATCTTGTTTACAGATGTCCGGCATTCCTGGACTAGACTAGAATTGGTGTATATTCCAATCAGGGAGTTGATGGCGGCTTTGCTGTCCGTTACTATCATGATATCCCTACCGAATATCTTGTTAAACGTCAGCCATCTGGCCGCTTTATTTATAGCCGATATTTCAGCCTGCAGAACACTGCATCCATCTGATAATCTGAAGGATATTTTAGTGTTAAATTCTTCTGTGTAAACGCCACCCCAACCCTTTCCCCCCTTCTGGACCCATCCGTGTAAACATAGAAGTAACCAGATTCTAGGGGGGATTCCTCACTTTGGTAGCCAAAGCTCCTTGAAAGAAATGGTTTTGGGATGCAGTAGTCAATTAGATCGGGGATTACCTAATCCTTCCAATTTCCAGTATATTGGCATGTCTCCACGCTCTGTGGGTCCATACTCTTGTCGCGTTCAACCTGATCACGGCTTTTAGTGCTATCTACCTGGCTTCTAAGTCACATGGCATCCAGCTCATAATTGCAAGAAATGCTTTGGTTGGAGTTGTCCTCATGAACGCTTGAGTAATTCAAACCAAATATTCGCGAAGAAATTAATGAAATACCGCGTGAAAAGTGTGAGAATGTAATGAAATATGTGCTCAAAAGGACTCGCATTTGTGAGACTAACAGAAGTGGACATTTATCTGATATTGTATTTCGTACATAATTGCTGGCATTAAATAAAATATTTATCAGTATAGGATCCATTCCCTTTCATTTAATCAAAAATTATAAACAAATAAAGGAGAATAACATCCTGGCGGACACCCTGTAGAATGCTACGAATAAAATTAAGAGCTGACTTCAAGCGAATATTTTTAAAACATTTAACATTCGTTCAATTTTCATTTAATTTACACATTTCAACGAAACGATTTTCCACATAAAAAATCGTAAATCGCGATCACAAATGGCATTACAGTTTTTTTTTTTTCAAATAGTTAAGCGCTGATTGTGTTCAGTGTTTTCTTTCGTGTTTTCCAAACGTGTTTGTTTTTATACAAGTATGCTGCAAAAAAAAGTGCACAAAAAACATGAATTCTATATCCTTTTATCAGTTTGCAATACAACCGGTTGTTCTAGCAAGCACATTTAATAGTTGCATCCAAGATAATCATGTATCTCCGCTTTCGGCTTTGAGACAATCACAAATCAGTGTCCTCAATTTCTTGCAATTTTATGTGAGTAAGTGTATGTGTGTGTGTGTGTGATTGATATTCTTCTTCTTGTTTTCATCATCTTGCCAATTGGAAACAATTTAACTGCCGTCTCAATTTACACATTTTTAGTGAAATTGAAGTAGTCTGTCTCCGGAATGTGCACAATTTCCAATCATATTTTAAATTGGCTGCTTGTCTTCAGGAGTCATTAAATCGAACTTGACCGTGATAGAACTAGAACTTGTTTTGCATTCATTTCGTTGGAAAATATTTACTTTTTCTTCTCGCAATTCAGTTTAATTGTAACAGTAACGTCTAGTTAAGACTGCAAAGTTTTGTTTTCACTTCAAATGAAAAGAAAATGTGGTTTTTAGAAAGACAATAATTTTTTTACTTAAAATATTGATTTTTTTAAGCGTTTTTTATTTATTGAATCTTCAAAATGAACTAAGTATTCAAATCTTAATATTAAATACTAAAATAAAGAAATAAAAAAACATGTGCTTTTTACTTAAGTCCAGCCAATGCTAGACAAAAAGTTCTATTATGCGGGAGCAATATCGGTAAAATCACCTTCTTCTTAACCGACTGTGGGCGCCAAAATTAAGTATATTACGTGCAAGAGGGTTTGGATGAAGTTCCAGTTTACTAATTTACCTTGTCGAGTATTTATAAAATTCCTCTTTTACCAGTGGAACACTCAGATCTTTATGAATTCGTGAATTTTTTACGTATCATGGAGCTGCAGTAATCGTTCAAAGAATTTGGTTTTATCGCCTTTGAATTTTTTCTATGTTTCACGCTGAGGCGGTGCCCCATAATTGAATTCCGTAGCGCCATATAGGCTTTAGAATTGCATTGTTTAACAAGAGTTTATAATCCAATTTCAATTTCGAGTTTCTGCCCATAAGCCAATTTAGCTGCGCTGCTTTTAGTTTCAACTGAGCCTACGGTCGAGGTGAGTACCAAAGTACTTGACTTCATTGTGCTACGGAATAGGTGAGTTGTTTATTTGGATAGGTGCACATGTTTGCTTACATAGTGTGAATGTGACATGAGTACATTTTTGTTCATTAACTTTGATTTTCCAAACCTTCAGCCAGTTTTCCAATATTGGAATATATTCCTGTAAATTTCGTGAAGCTAATTGGTGGTTTTCATAAGTTGAAGTGTGGATTCCAGATATCGTTGGCGTGTCAAAGACGTAATTCAAATATAAAGTAGGCCCCAGTATGTTGCCTAGGGAAACTCCTGCCTCGATTGGCTGAGTTGGGCTTATAAAGTCGCCTTCTCTGATAACAAACTTCCGCCCATATAAGTAGCTTTCCAGAAGCTTGTGTGTATTTGCAGGCAGGTTTAACTTTATTTTGTGCATCAAGCCGTCGTGCCACACTTTATCAAAAGCTTGAGAAATGTCAATGAATAGAGCTGAGCAATACTTCTTCTCCTCAAAGATCTGTCTTATGACATTGACTAGTCTGTGCGTTTGTTCTATGGTGCTGTGTTTAGCCCGAAAACCAAATTGATGATCAGGGATGTATCCCACATTGTGAGTAAAGATAAGGCAGCATCCGCGGTCGATTGTTTGTGTGTTAATAAACAACATTGGTTCTTACGAGCGTTGAAAGCGACCCTGTTTTTACGACCCCATTCGGAGTTTAACAGAAGATCACTATGCGGTGAATTATTCATATCTAGCGTTTTGGCAGCGATTCCTGATAGGCTGGGCCTATAACTAAAAAACAATTAAGTTTTTTTATTGAATTTTTGATGAACTTTTATAATTTTTTAAATTAAATTTTTGGTTTGTACATTTGTACAACGGGTTATAGTTCAGGTTTTTTCCTTAAGAAGGATTTTTTACAATACAAATCTGCTGTGATCAATAATTTTGATTGAAGAAGACAAGAAAAATAATAATCAAATCTTTAGCTGGGGGACAACTAGCTGTTTCGTAGTCGCTACACTACTCATCAGCACCCACTGTCCGTTGACGGATATTATTAGAGCATTTTTCTTTTTAAATTCTCAGCAATTTATTTGGATTGTTGGGATATAAAGTTGAATGTTTGAGAATATCTTTCAAAAATTTCCAAAGTCTACTGATGATTAGGGTAGTTCCTATGAAATGTCGACATATAGATAGCTGGGAAACATAGAAAACATGCTATTTATAACTTTTTATGAAAAAAACTGTTTATTTACTACTTAGGTGGCTTCAATATCAATTCGCCCTCTTATATATTTGTCGCATATATGCAATTTCTTATAGTCCCAGTTATTTGCACTTTCATTTTTGAAAACTAATTTTTGTTTTATCCCATTACCTCCATGAAAAGCACCCTTTATATACAGAGTAGTTTTACAGAAACACAAATGTTTTTAATGTCAAGTGGCTTACTTTTCTTTTACATGACTTACAAGGTTGCCTACAACGAGGTGCCATTTTAAGGTTTTCAAACAAAACATTCCCAAAAATTGTTTCAAAACAAACAAAACTATAACGAAATTGGCTTTAACCTGCTTATATTTTATTAAAGTTTCATGTTAACCTTAGTGGGTTATAATTTCATTTGTTATTTGGTGTATTCGTTGTAAGAAATTGACAATGCATTCAATTCATAATAAAAAATAAAAACAACTGATTCAACAAAACAAAAGACTTAAGACACACACCTAAACTGAATTTGCTAATCTCTGATGGAAAGAAAAGAAATACTTTAGTAATTAGACAAAGAATTTGATTGTTTTCTTTAATTTAATATGATAAAGTTAATTATTCATATTGTGCATAATAAAACGGGCGTTCCAATTTCAAACCTAAAGTAGAAAAAAAACCGCAACACCTTCTTTAGTGTCAAGTGTGTTGGCTGCCCACTTTTTATTTTACCACATAACTCGTATATCGAAAAGAAAGTTACCTGAGTTTATCCAACAATAGAGTCTTTATGTTGTGCTTAGGGGATTTAAAGTTCTTCCGAGTTTGCTTAAATTTTAAACTCCAAATAGTTCACCCAAAAACAAAAACAAAAAAAAAAAACCCCGCTAAAACACTTTACTAATGCTGTTGTATATTCTTTGGCGATATTGTAATTTTATTTAAATGAGTTTCAAATATTATTTGTTTTCACTTTTTGTATATTGCTTAAAATGTGATAAAGTCTTTCCATTTCTTTTAATTTGAATAACAATGAACAATTCACTTTTTATTTTTAACTGGCTTCGTAATTTGTTGTATATATCTATATAATCTCTTTTTAAAAACAAAAACTTATAATTACTAACAGAATGCTGTGGAATAATTTTTATTTTTTTTATAATTTTTGATTGCGTTTAACTTTTTCTACGTGCTTTTTATTTCTTTTAATTTTTTTTTTTTTTTCTTTATTATTTTATTTTCTTCTTTCTTTTATGAACTGTTACAAATTTCTTTTTTCTTTCAAGTTTTGCTTGCAAGCGTGGCATAAAAACAAATCACGTCATAAGCCGACAAACTCTCGCCACAAACTGTTTGGTAAACAGTTATTAAATTGGTCTTCTTAGCCGCTGGGGAAGATGGTTTGAGCTTTTTGGTTTCGCTGTGCACTCAGCAAGTTTAGGAAATGGCTTAAAAGGAAATCTGCTCTTGAGTGCTTAAAACACATAAATTATTTGCAGACACAAATAAATTATTTAACAAGAGAAATGCTTAAGCATTTCTCGATCATCATCATTAATAAATTGTAAAATGATCTCGTAATAGATTTTAAATGTTTTCAATTGAATAAATATTAGTTGCCGTTGCTTTTCTTCCAGCCGTTGTTCATTAACCCCAAATTATTTATTTGCTTGGGGCATTTAACAAATTGTAGTTAATATCAATTAAACATTTTGTGATTTTCACGTTTATTTCTGTGTTTTTGTTTCAAGATTAATTCATTAAAGATTACTCTGTTGGTTCTGGCGAAGATGGAAAGTGGAAAAATTTGGCAAGTAAATCAATTTTAAAACATTTATACAGCTTTTGAAAATTTTAAGTATTTAACAGGCAGACATAAACCAAAGTTTAATAAAACTTGAGCATAGCGATTCATGTCGCGCCTGGCAAATTTATGTCCTATGATAAGTTTTTGGTTACACGCTGTTTAAAGCTCTAAACACTTAGACGACAGCAGACTTCACAACTTCACGACTACAAATGAAGTTAGCTTCAAATGCTGCCGTCTCTTTAGCAACATAATTATTTTAAAGACAGCAGTGGCACTATGTATATTTAAACAATGCAAATTTCAGAGGTGCCACATATATATTTTACAAGAATAAAATTAAAATTACCAACTGAAAACGTAAAAATATCACGTAAAACTGTAAAAACTAATCAATTTATTTCTTTATTTTATTTATGTGATGTTTCCCTGCAGGAAATGTCAATAGTAAAACTATAGTGATTACCTATTGACGATGTCACCAGTACTACTGACAAATTGTACCCTTACTAATGCTAACTACTATTGACATTTAACACAGGCTTGTCCTACGAAATCTACCAGTAGACTGCGTCAATACTGACTAGGTAGTTCTTGTGGGGTCATATAGAGAAAATGTCAATAGTAATTTTGTACTGATTTACTATTGACGACATTACCGCACTGTGGGAAATGTCCATAGTAAAACTGTATTGATTTCCTATAGACGTTGTCACCACGTGAAAAAAAATGTCAATAGTAAAACATATAATTATAAAATATTTAACTAGTTTAGCACTTTTTGCTCACCTTTACCTTTTTATATCATTTTTATTATTATTATTTTTTATTAGAATTAGCTATTTTCTTGCGGCCACAGATACATTTTTAAAACAAATTAAATTATTAACAAAAAATATTTTCTATCTATCAAAAAGCCAAGGAAAAAAATTTATTGAC
Source organism: Thecocarcelia acutangulata (assembly GCA_914767995.1). Lineage (NCBI taxonomy): Eukaryota > Metazoa > Arthropoda > Insecta > Diptera > Tachinidae > Thecocarcelia > Thecocarcelia acutangulata. Next base: position 27,747,196 of record OU612096.1, read on the forward strand.
TGTGTCACCAGAAAGATACCATAAATGTTAACAAAAATGTTGACATGGATACACTTAACCCCATATTTCAAACAAATTTTAGTTTTTATTGCTGCCATTTTATATTTATAGTGGCAGCACTGCATTTACTTTTTGCTGCCTACGAAAATAGAAATTAGTCTAAGTTGGCAGCAGCAGCAAATGCTGTTGTGAAGTCGTGCTGCTGTGATGTTGTTAAAATAATCGTGTGCTTTTAAACACATGTATTTTATTTTTGACAGATTGCTGCTTGCTGTCTGCTGTCGTCTATGTGTTTAAAGCTTAAATTTCAATTTAAATACTCGTACGCTAAACTTTGTCGTAGATATTTTTATTGATAAAAGGCAGCGTAAAATTAACTATCCAAATTCACTTTAGATCAACTTTTATACTTTAAGTGATATTAAAATGCAAATTCAAGGACCCCAAATCCACTTTGGTACTTGTTGCCTTTCTCTGAAACATACTTAGCTTTATTTTGTGCACAAAATTTATCATCCTACTTCGTTTTTTAATTTCTTTTTTACTAAATGAAATGAAGGTAGCATTCTGGGGCCCACTTTATATTTAATTTACACTTCTGACATGCCAACCAGATCTGGTATTCACATTTCAACTTTTGCAGATGACACAGCATTCTGCAGCGTACATGAAAACCATCAAGTAGCTTCACGAAAGTAGCAGGAGTATATTTCAATATTAGAGAAATGGTTAAAACTTTGAAAAATTAAAGTTAATGAACAAAAGTGTACTCACGTTACATTCACACTGCGTAGACAAACATGTTCAGCTATCCAAATTAACAATTTACCTATTCCGCAGCAAAGTGAAGTCAAGTACCTTGGTATTCATCTCGACCGTAGGTTAACGTGGAAGCCTCACATTGACGCGAAAGTCACTCAGCTAAAATTAAAAGCAGCGCAATTAAATTGGCTTATGGGCAGAAATTCTACATTGAAATTAGATTGCAAACTTTTATTATACAACGCAATACTAAAGCCTATATGGCGCTGCGGAATTCAATTATGGGGCACCGCCTCTGCGTCAAACATTGAAAAAATTCAAAAACAAAATTCTTCTGACAATTACTGCAGCTCCATGGTATGTAAAAAACTCCCGAATTCACAAGGATCTGTGTGTTTCCTGGTAAAAAATGAGTTTTTAAAGCATGCGACAAGGTATATCAGCAAATTGGAACTTCACCCAAACCCTCTAGCATGAAACATACTTAAATTTATTGGTCACACTCGGTTGAGAAGAAGGGATACCGTTGCCACTTCCAGAGCGTTAAGTAGGTGATTTTACCGATATAATGTGCGCATAATAAAACTTTTTGTCTAGCATTGGCTGGACTTAGTTAATATATTGTATTTAGTAATAAGATTTGAATACTTATTGTTAGTTCACATTGTGAAGATTCAATAAATAAATAAAAGCTAAAAAAAAAAAATTTACTAAATGATCATAATTGTTTTGGTCTTTCCGTGTTATTGCTCAAATCAAACGCCCATAACCACTACGCCCTCTTTTTTCTTCTTCGTAATATATTTTCATAGTTTCAGTACAATACAGTGCATATGTACACTGAAAGAATTATGCGTCATATATTTAGTGAAACTGTTTCATTAAATATTTTTCATTAATCCAATGAAAACTTTTCACAATATGCATGAAACTTCATATATATTATGAAATATCTCCATCAAAATGGTTTCATTAAGTTTCATAGTTTCATTAAAAAAAATCATTGGATTTATGACTACAACAAAATTTAATTTTTTTTTTTAATTCTTTGAATTTTGGTAAGATATAATAATGGGCATTTATTAACCTTAAGCTACAGTTTAAAAAATGTTGAGTTTTTTTATTAAAATGTAAGTTTTATGAGTTTCATAATTCCAATGAAATAGAATTCATTAGATCAATGACAAATAAATTTCTGGCTACCGAACTTGGGTATGTATGTATATATGTGCATGTACTCACATCAGTATAATAATAGTTTAAAAAATTTAAATACCAGTATATTGAAGTCATTTGAATTAATAAAATCTGTTTTATTTGGTGAACACTTGTTCAACATTTTCTTTTATCATAATTAGGTAGAATTTCACAAAAGCCAGGAATAGTATTGTTTGTGTAATGAAATAAAGTATCAATGAATAAATGAAATAATTCCATTGATCTTATTACGTACATTTGTGAACATATTTTATTAATGTGTGCTATGATATTATTTCATTAAACAAATGTAACTATTTCATTGATTTAATGTAAATTTTTCAGGTGCTCAATGAATAATAAAATTAGATAAATGAAATAACTTTATTGACCTTATGAAGGAGTTTCATATTTTTAATGAATATATTACATTAGTACAAACATGTTATTTCATTAAATAAATGTTACTTTTTCGTTAATTTAATGTACAGTTTTCATGTGCTTTATGAAATTGATTCTTTGATCTACAGAAATTATTTCACTAATCATATGATTTGTCTTTCATACTTTTAATGAAAACAAGTCATGTTTCCTATTAAAATGTTTCATTACTTTTATCAAGGTTTTCATTAAAATAATCTAATGAAATTTGTTTCATTATTTCTATGAAAAGTTACAATGGTTGAAAAATAATGAAACAATTCATAAAAGTAATGTCAAAATTCAGAGAATTTCTGAACAAAAGTTTTTCAGTGTAGGGATAAAAAATAAAAAAATTATTTTTAATGTTGATAATCTTTATTTCGATTTGGACAGACCTCCACAATAGCTCCAGTTGTGCCCAATGTATTTTTGTTGGTATTTTTAGGCTATCCTATACACTATCTGCAACACTTTGGATATTCCGTGTAGACCGTACGTGGTCTCACGTGGACGACAGTACGATATTGTCGAAAATTTGCCACCAGGCTGTTTATTGTAGTTACTGAAGTTGCACTACTCTCACTACTACTGTTGATAATGATTGAAGACGATAAGCACGTTGCGTCAAAACAATTGGCCTTTTGATCGCTGTTCTGTTGTATAGTTTTCCATGCTAAATTCTCTTAGTCTTCTTCAAAAAGCTCTGATATAAAGGGTGGTTAAATTTCAAGGGCCGATGTTGATTTTGAATAAAACACAAACTATTTAGGAAATTATTGTATTTTATTTTATTATGATATATTGGTATTACTCCTATGAAATGTCGACATATAGATAGCTGGGAAACATAGAAAACAAGCTATTTATAATTTGGTATTACTCTATTATGTATGGAAGACAATATCGTCCAAATGGGCGCCGCGACTACGGCGGCACACTTCCATCCGATGGTTCAAATTTTCTATGACCCTGAGGCATAATGGAGGTTCTATGCCGTTAATGTGCCGAATTATCTCATCCTTTAGCTGTTGAATTGTTGCTGGCTTATCGACGTACACCTTTTCTTTCAAATAACCCCAAAGAAAAAAGTCCAACGGTGTCATATCACATGATCTTGGCGGCCAATTGACATCGCCATTACGTGAGATAACACGGCCATTGAATTTGTTGCGCAAAAGAGCAATTGTTTCGTTAGCTGTGTGGCAAGTGGCACCGTCCTGCTGAAACCACATATCGTCTACATCTATATCTTCCAATTCGGGCCATAAAAAGTTCGTTATCATCTCACGATAGCGAACACCATTCACAGTAACTGCCTGACCGGCCTCATTTTGGAAAAAATACGGCTCGATGATGCCGCCAGCACATAAACCGCACCAAACAGTCACTCTTTGTAGGTGCATTGGTTTTTCGACAGTTAAGAGTAACTGTCATTTGTTTTCTATGTTTCACAGCTGTCTATATGTCGAGATTTCATAGGAGCTATCCTTTGCACATTTTTGAAAGATATTCTTAAACATTCAACTTTATATCCCAAAAATCTAAATAAATTATAGGAAATTTAAAAAGAAAAATGTTTTCATAATACCTGTCAAAATACAAGAAACAAGCTTTTTCACTTATCTTTCAAAAGTTTCCAAAGTCTACTGATGATTAGGGTAGCTCCTATGAAATGTCGACATATGACAGCTAGGAAACACATAAAACAAGCAGTTTATAATTTTTTGATTGGTATCAATGTTACAAGCTATAAAAGTGAATAAAATTTAATTGTTTTTAGTAAATTTAGTAAAAAATCGAAGAGCACACCAAAACACGACTAACCTTTTTATCTGTCAAAAACAAACTGAGAACCCAAAATGGCCGATATTGCCAACATACATAACAGACATTGTACCAATATAACAGAAAAAATCGTTACAATTTTTTGATTGGTATCAGTGTTGAAAGCTAATATAGTGAATAAAATTTAATTGTTTTTAGTAAATTTAGTAAACAATCGAAGAGCACACCAAAACACGTTTAACCTTTTTATCTGTCAAAAACAAACTGAGAATCCAAAATGGCCGATATTGCCAACATATATAGCAGACATGGGTACCAACAGAAAAAATGCGTAACTCACGAAATTTAAAAATAACTGTCAGTTTTTTATATATTTTGATCAGATATTCATAAATTTATTTATCAATTGGTTCTTTAATTTTGTTTAAAAATTACATGAAAAAAATTTCAATATTCGTTGAAAATTTAAAACATTTCTTTCTTAAGTTTTTCTTAAGCAGGGCTTTTTACTTTAATTATAACTATGGTTGAAAGGAATTAATAATTGATTTAAAAGTTTATTCGATTTTTAAAAAGTTGACCCAATAAATCCAATATTTTTAATATTTCCTAACCATCGATCACTGTTTTTATTATCAATTTTTCTTAAAAGAATATGAATAATTCTTTTCCCCTTATTATTCACTCAAGCTTAAAGAAAATCATTTCTTACTTCTCTTAAGTCACTCAAGTCGAGCGCTCTCTTAATTTTTTTTTTTTTGTGTAATCCACACTGATGGATCTTCGCTCCAAAACATGTTTGAGTACAAGACTCGCAACACAATTTGCCAACTTTTATGGCGATTGGATTTCATTCCTTGACAAGAATGGTTTTTTGTTTGGGAAAATTCTTAACCCCTGCAGCAAAATATCCCGCAATAGGTTAAATTTTATAACAACAGAAAAGTAATAAAAACAACAATAATAAAAGAAATCAAGAAGTCTAGAGTTTTATTTTTTTTTTTTAATGTTTTGCTGTTTGATTATCTTTTTGTTCGCTTCCACTTGATTGCGTTTTGTGCGGTTTACAAGCTTCTTTTTTTCCGACTATTTGATGAACAACTCTACGGAACTTTTTTTTTATATTTGTTTTGTGTTTTAGCTTTCATGTTTTCATTTGATGGTAAATCTAGTACATGGTTAAATTACAAATCGATATTTAGACTAATGTGCATATAAGTACAATACTCGTATAATGCAGTTGTGTGAATATTGCTTTGAATTCTATACTGGAACACAAGAAATTGTTGATTGCTGAAGTGGAGTATACGAAACAGGCTTCCATATCAAACTAAAAAGTATTAAATCATTAAAAAAAAAGTATTAACAGCTTGTTTTCTATGTTTCCCAGCTGTCTATATGACGACGTTTCATAGGAGCGACCTTAATCATCAGTAAACTTTGCAAACTTTTAAAAGATATTCTCAAACATTTAACTTTATATCCCAACAATCTATATAAATTATTGAGAATTTAAAAAGAAAAATATTTTAATAATACTTGTCAAAACACAAAAAACAAGATTTTTCATTTATATATGCCTCTGTTTACAAGGTACTGAGTTCGACTCCTAGTGGGTGCTGATGAGCAGTGTAGCGACTGCCAAACAGCTAGTTGTCCTCCAGCTTTAGTGTATTCAATTATTGATCGCGGCAATTATTGTTATAATTAAAAAATAAAAATATTTCTTGGCTTTATCCAGGATTGAATTTGAGACAGACGAATGATACCATCATATTATATTAGAAATAGCGTTTACCTTTCTTTACACCTTTCAAACAAATGAACAACTGCTAAATGCTACGAGTTGTTCTTTGAAAGCATCAAAAAACAGAGAATAAAAATTCAAACAATTAAGTTTTATTCACTATATTAGTTTCTAACATTGATGCCAATCAAAAAATTATAAACTGATTATTAGAGTAGCTCCTATGAAATGTGGGAAACATAGAAAACAAACTGTTTATAATTTTTTTATTGATATCAATGTTAGAAGCTAATATAGTGAATAATACTCAATTGTTAGTAATAAATCATTTTAAAAATAAGCCTAAAATATTAGTTAATGAAAAATACTGGTATTATTGCGAAAAAATTGTCGGGCGCTCGATATACGAAATATATGGCTCAAATGTTTCCAATATCTCTGCCTATAAACAATCACTTACACAACAGAAGTTGTAAGAGTTACAAATATACCGTCGGTTTCATGCAGACCATAAGACGCATTTTCCCTGAATTGAGCTTTTTTAGATATATTACTACGTTTCACACAAGTACCCAGTGTCACGAAGATTTAAATAATATTTTCATAGATATCGCTCTTATAAGCAATTGGACAAAAGGAGTTACTTTTAGATATAACTAGGTATACAGTTTCCATTACGATTTTTCCTCGTCCTGTAAAATTGCAATTATGTTTGTTAAGGTCTGTCCACAGAAGACGAATGATACACACTTACACGTGAAGCTAATATAACTAGTAGGTACCAGCTATTCAGACATTGAAAACTGGCAGGAAATGTGAAACGCACTACTGCGTTGCACAAAAGATGCAAAAACTCGCCAAGAAGTTTAAAAACCCAACAAAAAATAACAAAATCTAATAAAAAAAACCGGTAATAGTCGATAAAAATCTGCAAAAACCAAATAAAATCTGGATAATTACCCGCATAACCGAGATCAAAATGATCGTTAAAAGTTCAAATACATGTTCCATGGCAAAAACTCATACCGAATATGAAGAACAAGTTTCGAACTGATTAGCGAACCGATCTTGAGTTTTTTGGTTCCCAAACTCAGTGGCAAAACCCGATAAAAGTCAATCAAAACCGAATATTTACCCTTATAATCGGGTCCAAAATAACCATTTACAAATTCAAATACACGTTTCATGGAAAAACGCACACCGAATATCAAAAACCGGTTCCGAACCGGTTTGCAAACCACAATAGGCAAATTGGGAGATGTATAAGAATTTATTGCATTGCACAAGGTTTCTGAAATATCTTCTGTGTATTCTGTATTCTCTACTAGATACTAGCTTCACATCTGTTGAATTGGATGTCATTTATCCAGTGTGTTGTGCGAAATCGCTATGGATGCATAAAGCATTGTACAACTCCAGCATCTTATCAAACTAAGCTAAGTGAACTTTAGTCCGATAACGAAACGTAAGGTCTATTACTACTATAGCACTACTACCAAAAGCAGTATATTTTACTTCCTTCAGAAACCACACTTTGATGATGTATATTTCGTGTCCTATTTTTCTCCAGCGAGGGGGAAAATGCGTTACGAAATGACCAGAATGTCCGTAGCCTCCGCTTTGTGTCAGACTGATCACCGCAGTGAACTTACCGATTAAAAAACCCCCTCTTCTTCCTGGGATAAAAATTTCCACCGCCTTAGCATTGCTTCGGGGTGACTAAATCAGCCCTTCTCTTTATGCTATCCTTCGTCTGGGATCCTAATTATGATCTGGTTTTGCGACGTCCAGATCTGGCTTTTACGTCCGCAGAATTTTTTTTTACAAAATCGCGATACCGCTAAAAAGTTAGCCTCGCTCCCTATCATGATGTCCACAACATTCTCTGCCGTTATTGAGCCAGTTACCATCTCCAATTCGCTACGAGTTTCCGCCCATCCAATACACTTGCTTAAAAATAAATAAAAATAAATAAATAAAATAAAAATAAAAAATTATAAAAAAAAACATCAAGATAAGGAAAAAATTTAAAATTTCTAAAAAAAAGCTGACACATACGAACGCCAAACCCTTTGAGGGTTTTACTATACTGACCTAGTACCATTACCCTGACTTGGAATTTCTCACCCCCCAGATTGCCTGTTGTACTGTGTAATATAAACCAATAATAGAGTGCTGCAGGGCAAGGGAATCGTTAACAGAACTAAGGTTAGGTTAAGTTCATGAAACCAGCCCACTTGGGTCCTTTTGGTCCCGTTGTGTTGCCTGAGGGAGAAGTGCAGCCTATGAGACTTACACTTCCCCCGATGATTCAGATCCAAACGCCAAAGCCGCATAAAGAAATCCAGTACGTTCACTCGGCATTCTGATATATCTGCCAGCCCGTGCAGCATCGGTCCGCCTAGATACAGCACTCTCATAGAACAAAGAGCCGGCAGAGGAAGTGTTCAACACTTTCCTCTTCGTCCTCATCACCGCAACTTCTGCAGAAATCATTAAATGGAAGATTTAACCTCCTAGCATGCGTCCCTATGAGACAATGTCCTGTCAGAACTGCCACCAAGGTACGCAACCTTTGACGGGGAAAACCCTTTAGGACCGCAGTTCTACTACGATCATACGCAGGCCATGTCATCCTTGCTACTCGGCAGGTGACGTCACCAGACCATCTGTCCTGTGCAGCCCCTACAAAATGACGCTGCACTTGGTTTTTACAGCAATTAAGTGGGACTCATACCATCGTATTAATGTCCCCTCGCTGTAGACAAGCCTGCCAGTTCATCCGCCATAATATTTCCGGACACTCCACTGTGCCTCGCTACCCAGAAAAGCTCCTGGCTTGAATGTCTCGCTATCTCATTAAGAGATATCCGGCATTCTTGAGCCAACCTGGACATTGTATAGACACCCCCAAGTGCATTTAACGCAGCCTTACTATCAGTACAGATTCGGATATTCACCCCGTATCAGTACTGATAGTAAGGCTGCAGAGATGTACAGAACTTATTTCATTACAAAAAAAAATTGAAGGTTAGGTTAGGTTGTACAGGCTGCCAGTTTCATGAAACCAGCCCACTTGGATCCTTTTTGTCCCAAGTGGTCATGAACATACAATACAAATTGTGACCCATAACTCTAATTAGCAATATCATTAATGAAAACTAAAAACAAAAATGGACCTAAAGACCTAAAATACTACCAAGAGTGGCAGTGTATGACGGGGAAACAAAACTTTCAATAACTACAGAATAATTCCTATTAGAAAGGTAAGATTTTAACGAATTAAGAAACGTACCATAAAAGCCAATGCGACTTAGCTTGAGGCACAGCATATTGTAATCGACCTTAATAAAGGCTTTACAAAAATCTGTAAAAATAGCATCAAGTTGATTATTATACTCGTAACACATCTAAACAAAAATGAAATTTTTTTTAACAAATTTGAAATTCCAAAATCTCAACGCAGTTGAATAAGCCTTAATCGTGCCACGTTAAATGTAACAGAGTTACGTAATACGCTGTCTGCAGCCAGAGACCTACTTTAACGTGTTGAAAAGAAAGAAACCTTTTTCCTAAAATAAAACTATACTTGTGTAAATATAAAATATATAAAATAAAAAAAAAAGTTAATAATTAAGCAGCAATCAAAATTAATTGGTTATTACTTCCTCATTTCCTCAAATAAAAAACTAAAACGCCAAGTATTTCATTTATATCTTTAATATGCAGAATTAAATAGCAAACAAACAAAAAAAAAAAACAGTTTAACAAGAAAAACACATTAAAAATAGTCTAGTAACACTTGAGTAATTTTTTAATTAGTCTTTTTTTTTTTTTTTCTTTTAACCATAAAATAGTTTTAAAATTTGTTCATTTCTTTTGCCTTCATTTCATTGAATCTAATCAATTTAACATAAATTTGGTAATTTATGTGGTTTATATACACAATAGCCTGAAGTTGCTTAAATCGAGTGTTATTTTAAGTTCAAAAGCAAATAAGTAAAGTGAAATGGTGAGAAAACTTTTTGTTTGCAGTTTTCATGTTGCAGCAAAAATGAGGAAATTTATATTAAACGTTAAACGTTTGAGAGAGAACAAGAGAGAAAATAATTTTTTGCATTAAGCCACTGTGCAAAAATTTTCTAGGACTTTGTAGGATATATTTTAAATACTAGTCTATATATTTTGTTATTTGCACATTTATTATTTTATTATTTGCAAGTTTTATTAAAAACTTCCATTCCAATCATAAGCTAACTTACACCCAATTTTCACGATGATTTTTTCAAGCGTCTTAAAGTCATGTCTTTCATATTTGTGGGCAAATTTGATGGAAATGAAAGAGGGGTAAACAAAAAGACACGAACTCCCATGAAACTAAAAACAAGGTAGCCGCTTCGCTACAACAATACAACAATAAAAAAAACATCAGGTATTTTGTTTGTGTAAAAAGGCGAATTCACACTTAAGCTGTCAAAAATACTTGATAAAGAACATGTACAAAAATGTAAATGGCGCCGATAAAGGTAAACAAAACTTGACAGAGAAAGTGCCGCCATATTAACCGAATTCGCCTGAATTCGCCGATGCATCCATCTAATAATTAATTCGCCTTGCGAACTCAGTTTTTCGTGTTTTTTTCCTAATTCCTTTTTGTTATCATTTGTAATTGTAAAAAAACCATCAAGTAGCTTCGCGAAATTTGCAGGAGTATATATCAATATTAGAGATATGGTTAAAACGTTGGAAAATTAAAGTTAATGAACAAAAATGTACTCACGTTACATTCACACTGCGTAAGCAAACATGTTCGGCTCTCCAAATTAACAATACACCTATTCTGCAGCATAATGAAGTTAAATACCTTGGTATTTACCTCGACCGTAGGCTAACGTGGAAGCCTCACATTGATGCGAAAGTCACTCAGTTAAAATTAAATTAAATTGACTTATGGGCAGAAATTCGACATTGAAGTTGGATTGCAAACTTTTGTTATATAACGCAATTTTAAAGCCTATATGGTGCCACGGAGTTCAATTATGGGGCACCGCCGCAGCGTCAAACATTGAAAAAATCCAAAGACGACAAAACCAAATTCTTCGTACGATTACTGCAGCCCCATGGTACGTAAGAAACTCGCGAATTCACAAGGATCTGTGTGTTCCGCTGGAAAGTTCTCTAAGTATGCCACAAGGTCATTAAAGTGGAACTTCACCCCAATCCTCTTGCACGCAACATACTTAATTTTGGCGGCCACTCTCGGTTGAGAAGAAGGGATACCCTGGCCACCATTAGAACGTTAAATAGGTGATTCTACCGATATTATTCGCGCAAAATTAAACTTTTTTGTCTGGCAGCGGCTGGACTTAAATAACTTATATATATAGTATTAAGATTTGAATACTTATTGTTAGTTCATATTTTCAAGATTCAATAAATAAATGAATGGGGGAAAAAAATAAAAATAAAAAATCTGTAATTTTGTTATTATTTTTCATTTACCTTCGTTCGGCAAGATCACTACATAGATACTAACAAAAGGATAAAAAGAGACAAACGATATTATTTTGTAACTATCGGATGGTTAAATTTCAAGGGCCGATGTTGAATGTGAACCACACCTAAACGCCAAGTTTTTTTCCGAGTTTTATTTGACATTTCTCTATCTCAGACTTATTCAATTTGAACCATGGAGAGATACACAATCCAACAACGTGTTAAAGTTATCCAGACTTATTATGAAAATGATGATCAATTTTCGAAGAAAATCATCTTCAGTGATGAGGCACATTTTCACCTCAGTGGATTCGTCAATAAACAGAATTGCCGCATTTGGGCGAATGCGAATCCAAGAGTGACTGTCGAAAAACCAATGCACCGACAAAGAGTGACTGTTTGGTGCAGTTAATGTGCTGGCGGCATCATCGGGCCGTATTTTTTCCAAAATGAGGCCGGTCAGGCAGTTACTGTGAATGGTGTTCGCTATCATGAGATGATAACGAACTTTTTATGGCCCGAATTGGAAGATATGGATGTAGACGATATGTGGTTTCAGCAGGACGGTGCCACTTGCCACACAGCTAACGAAACAATTGCTCTTTTGCGCAACAAATTCAATGGCCGTGTTATCTCACGTAATGGCGATGTCAATTGGCCGCCAAGATCATGTGATTTGACACCGTTGAACTCTTTTCTTTGGGGTTATTTGAAAGAAAAGGTGTACGTCGATAAGCCAGCAACAATTCAACAGCTAAAGGATGAGATAATTCGGCACATTAACGGCATAGAACCTCCATTATGCCTCAGGGTCATCGAAAATTTGGACCATCGGATGGAGGTGTGCCGCCGTGGTCGCGGCGCCCATTTGGTCGATATTTTATTCCACACGTAATTGAACAGTACCAATATATCATAATAAAATAAAATTACAATAATTTCCTAAATAGTTTGTGTTTTATTCAAAATCAACATCGGCCCTTGAAATTTAACCACCCATTACAATTGAAAAAAGACATGACTTAAAAAATCATAGTGAAAATGTAACGTGATTTTGGTAGCAGCTTTAAAATAAAATAAAAACCAAACATGTCTTTAAAAGTCGTCGTGAAAATTGGGTGCTAGATTATTTGATTACGGTTGTTCTGCTTTTGTTCTTTCCTATTTTCTTATATAAAAAAATTAAACTTTATTTATTTCAATGTTTAACAATGAGGTTGGTACTCGAATGACAAATCAATTTTACTTTCTAATAAAGGGCAAATATAAGTCAAGTATACAAAACTTCAACGACAGTTGTTTTTAACATGACCGTGGTTGCTTATAAAAGTAGTAGTCTAATACTCATACGTAACAGCTTTGATCTTAACAAAATATACTACTGATCGCAGCATCATAACAAATAGTCATAAATATGGTTTTTTGTTGCCTTTATTGCTAGTAAGAATATCTAAATTGATCTAACAACGGATCGGTCGTATTAAAAAAAACCGGGAAGCGTGAACGATTTATGATTAAAGTTGGTGTTGTATTTTAATTTTAAATAAAGTATATTTACAAAGCAAAATGCTTTAAAGTAAAAAATTAATTAAAACGTAATATTTATAGTGATAATTTCACCTAGAGTTTTATGCTAAAGTTTTATGCAGTTTGCCGTAAATAGTAAAATCAATATGGAACATTAGCATCGGTAATGAATGCTGTATCCCATTATATATAAAACAGCATCGGGCAAACAAGAATTTAAGACCAGCTTCTCAAGAATTGCAGCAATGATGAGGGTTACTTTTTAAAAATATACTTAAACAAAGTAAAAAAAAAACAATTAAGTTTTTTATTCGCTATTTTAGCTTCTAACATTTATACCAATAAAAAATTATATGTTTCCCAGCTATCTATATGTCGACACTTCATATTAACTACCCTAATCATCAGTAGACTTTGGAAATTTTTGAAAGATATTCTCAAACATTCAACTTTATATCCCAATAATCTAAATAAATTGCTGAGAATTTAAAAAGAAAAATGCTTTATTTTTATTCGCTAGAATAGCGAATAAAAACTTCATTGTTAATCATAACGTTTTGGAAATATCCCAAATGGTTTGCGTTTTATTTAAAAAAAAAAAAAAACGTCAAGTCTTTATTGAAAAACGCGATATAAGCCTGTTCGCAAAATTATGTAGACGATAAACAATATTATGAAATTTGTATGGCACAATAACAAAGACGGCTGTAGGGAAAGTAAACTTATCTAGTAATTCTTTCGGCCATGGAATGGGTGCCATGGAATCGGTGCCATGTAACCGTTTCGGTTTTATATTAATTAGGCAATAAACATTGTAAGAAATTATGTGCCAATTTCACGATAACGAAGCTGTTCGTTCGTTCGCACAATTACATTTAAAGCCATAAAAAAATGTAGAATATTGTTTTTGTTTTAAATGTAATTGTGCGAACGTACGAACAGCTTCGTTATCGTGAAATTGGCCCTAACTGTACGCTATGCGAATCTCTTTTGGTGTTGTTTATCTATTGCTAGAAGATTTGAACAAAAATATATTTCGCACTTTTTATATTGTGGGTAATAATTATTATTAGATAATTAAAATGGTCTATGCATAGCATTTTTTTTTATATACATATTTAAATAAAGTAAACACATAAGTTGTACCCATTTATTTTCATTATACTATACGTGATGTTTACATAAAAAAGACAAGCGATTTGTCCAGAAAATTTGTATGAGAATTTTTTTGCAAAAAAATTTTCTAGACGATTTGTTGGTCTGTGTTCTATATACAGCTACAGACAGGGCTGGGCAAAATACTCACGTTATATATTTCAAATACAAAATATTTTCAGGTTGTGTATTTCAAATACAAAATACAAGTTAAAAAAGTACAAATACGAGTACTTTTTTGTATTTCGGTCTCATAAAAATGTATTTCAAATACAAGTATTTCAAATACTTGTCCAGCCCTGGCTACAGACATCTTCACCTAAATTTATTTTTGAGTGTAACCGTTTTAAAGCTGCATTACACTTGAACTCCTCTAAAATATCCATGACATTATTATGCAATCAAATTGTAAAGCTGAAGTAATACTGCAACTTACTCATATCTAATAACAAATAAAATACAACTTTTTTATCTTCTTTCGCTTGACAGTTATGACGTCTGAGTCACTGCAACACTATTATAGTGTATAGTTTACAAACACGTGTATAACAAATAATAATTTATACTTACCATGACCACAACAATCCATCAATTGTCTGCAAAGTATCTCACAATCAGCTTTTCCTTTGTCTAGTGTATGATTTTATGTAAAATTGATTTGTGCATTCACACTTAGCCGTTGAAAAGTTTGCTGTTTTTTTTCTACTTTTTATGGTTGTGTGAAAATTATAGTGTAATAATACATAAATTAGCTCAATTTGTTATTAACCCGTCACATGAAGCAAAAGCAAAAAATATTTAATATGATAGTGAAGTTGCTCTTAACTAAATCTGGTAACATGAAGAACAAATTTTTGCTGAAAATCATGGCATACTTTTGGGCGGGAATAAAGTAAACAAAAGGCTTTTGAACAGCGTTGTCAACTTTGGAATTTCAAAACGCAACAAAATGGGGAAAAAAGCGAGTTATTTCAATGTTTTTATTGAAATTTTACCGAAATTTTAATTTTTCTTTTCATTTTTAAGGCACCCACAGACGATATGTTTTTAGGTCTGTTTTTATAAAGGGTATAAGCTTGTGATTCCGTTTGTAATTTCTACAGTTTTTATTTGCGACCCTATAAAGTATATATATTCTGAATCAGGGGCCAAATCACCGCATACGATATCGAGCAATATTATCGAAATTTTTCATTTTGGTATCATGGCACACGATATCGAACGAAGTGTTTTGCAATAATATAAAAAAGTTAAACAATTTCTTTTTTGTATTCGTACTTTTAGGAAACATACAGTGTTGAATCTATTACATTTTACTTAAATTGCGATCCGACATGCATCGTTTGCCATAATCTAGATGTATCGTAATGTTATTCGATACGATAGTTAATTCGATATCGTATGCGGTGATTAGACCCCAGAATTAATGGAAAAGTCGATTAAGCGATGTCCGTCTGTCCGCAGTTCAAATAGCGTTTCTAAGAAAACCATTAGAATTAGAAACTTTTTTTCTTTCACCATTCTTTTACCCCATCGATTCATGGGTTTGCTATTGAAATTCAGTAATATTGGTACACATATAGTTGAGATATATTCAAAATTCCGAAAAAGCAATTTTTTTGCAATTTTGAATGAAATTTTTTGAAAAAAATATTGTTTGTTTTGCTTCAAACTTCACACACTCATTAAGCATGGTGAGTAAAAGTCACCGATATTTTTCATATATCGGCCCATATATACCCGAGATATAGCCTAAACCGGGGTTTTCATGAAAATGTCGCATAAGCGAGTAAAACAATTTTTTTTTTTGCTTAAAAGCAGTTCTGGTAATAAAATTAGGTTAGGTAAATACGGAAAATGATAATTTCCGATATCGGTCCATATATCCGATTTTTCCATCATTTTTTTTTTTTTTTTTTTTTTTTTTTTTTTTTTTTTTTTTTGAAAAGCAGTTTTTGTTATAAAAGAAGGTTACTAAAATATAGAAAATAAAAAATTTCGATATCGGTTCATATAGCTTAAACAAACTTTTCCTTGAAAATGTCCATGAAAGACTTCTTTTTTGGAATAGTGATTACAAGCCAAAAATATGTTTTCCCCGATATCGGTCCATATATATCCGAGCATATTTAGTTCAAATTTGTAACATATACTATACATATACGTGACTAAAAGGAGCGATATAAAGTAGCTTAGATAATTTGTTCAAAAATCCCATTTTCGGAGGGAATTTATATAGGTTGACTTTTAATATGGCCCCCTTAGTATTTATTTGTAAACAGTATTATCTACACAAAAGTTCGTTGATATTGTGCTTCACACGACGAATTTATACAACGAATATTTGCCGGTGAACTCGTTGCGATGGGCGAAATTCGTCGTTTGTGGCAGTTGTGTGCCTAGCATAATGTGTATAAAGCATACACATGCACAAACTGATAGATACAACAACACCCACAGGAGATAATTGTGTTGTCAAATTGATTGTAGTTACATTTTTTAATTGATTGAAGTTAACCGCAGTTAACCATAGTTCTCATTCAATTCATTCAGTGAGAAGTATAAGATGGCAAAGAACGAACACAAAAAGGGAAGTTCTTCAGTGATGACCAAGGTGCAGGTTTTAGGAAATAGCTGCAATATGAATAAGTAAACTATTATTTGAAAAGTTTTTCCACTACTGAGCATACATTTAACTCAGCGATCTTCGGAGTAGACTGTTCACACCCAGCGGTCTTTAGACTAGACAGCTCGCACAGCGGCTTTGACTTACGGTATACCCAACAGCTTCACCAACCGTTGTTACACAGAACCTGGGAGTTCCTGCCATACCTGCCATTCCAGTGTATGCTGAGTACGACTGCCATACCGAACCCGGAGAATGTGCGTACGAACATACACCCGACCACAGTTGCCAATTTAGCGCTTTTTGCGCTAGTTTTAACACTTTTCAGTGTTAACTGAAACTAAAATGTCGCTTTTTACACATAACAAGATAATTATTGATGAATAAATAGCAACATTTTGAAAAATTTTAAATAATGCTCAATTTTTTTATCAGACCTCGTATGTATACTAGGGCGGTTGGGAAACTTCTTTGCCTAGCACAAAAAGCGCGGTATAAACAGAGAAAAGTTAAGTGTTTTGGAAATTTCCATCTCTGCTATGAACACATGTTAAATTTTGTTTCGATCTGGTAACTCTTTCATATAGAAACAGGTGTTCACAAAACAGGCATTCGCGATTGTTTTACAATGGAAAAATTATAAATGCGAGGTGTCATTAAAAATTTACATAAAAAAGGTTTATCGGGACAAGAAATTCATAATGATATGGTGAATGTGTTAGGTGGAAGTGCTCCTTCATATGCAACAGTAAAAAAATTGGATTGCTGAATTTAAACGTGTTCGTACAAGCATTGAAGATGGACCATGTAGTGGACTTCCAAAAACGTCCACTACGAAATTGTAGCCAAAGTGCATGATATGATGTTAAATGATCGACGAATAAAAGTGCGTGAAATAGCTAATATCATGGGCATCTCAAATGATCGAGTCCATTTAATTTTGCATGAAGAACTACAGATGAAAAAGCTTTCTGCCAGCTGGACAGAAACAGTCGACCAAAAACGCATAAGAATGAACATTTCTCAAGCTTGTTTGGATCGTTTTAAGCGAAATAAAATGGGTTTTAAGCGTCGTTTCATAATTGTTGATGAGACATGGATCCACCACTATACTCTCGAGTAGAGTTGGGTAGTTCGCGAACGAACTAGTGTCACTGAACTATTCACTTCAGGGAGCTAAGTGAGCCGATCATTTCTGCGAGCTCTTTTAGTTCAGTAATTCATGTTTGTTTCTTTTGTCTTAAAGTTTTCTTTTTCGTTTATGTTTCTTTCATTCTGATAGATACAATGTATACGGAAGTAGTCAAACAGTGCTGCCAGAATTTGAGGTAAAAAGTACATATCTATGTTATATACAACTATTCAGAATATTATACAACACAATTTTACTCTGGTTTTTTGTATTATAAAAATAAATGATATGATATGCGACCATAATTAAATATGAAAACATCGAGACATCATCACAAATATATCGTTTTTTTTTTTTCTTTTTCATAAAATTATTTTTCATCACACCTGAAAATCTCTAATCTCACCTTTTATTAATCCTTATAATAATTGTACTTTTCCTTTGTCTACAGCAATTTTGTTTTGCTTTTCTTTATCATGAAACCTGAACAGAGCCGTTCATTGAAAATATTATTTACGGAGCACTGAACTATTGAACTAAAAGAAAAACATATTTCAGTGAAAAGAGCTGAACTAAAAAGAGCACTCTTTCAAAAGAGCTCATGAATTCAACTCTACTCCAGAGGCAAAAGAACAATCCAAACAATGGACTGAAGCTGAAGAAAGTGCCCCAAAGAAGGCAAAAACAATTCAATCGGCTGGTAAGGTTTTTTGGGGCTTCGAAGGTATTTTATTGACTATCTGCAAAAGGACAAAACAATTAATTCAGAGTACTATTGCTACCTTTTGGATCAATTAAATGTGCAAATTCGAGAAAAACGTCCTGGCTTACCACACAAAAAAATAATTTTTCATCAAGACAACGCACCAGCGCACAAAAGTGTTTTAACAATGCCTAAAATCAACGAATTACGAGTAAAGTACGATTTGCTTGACCACCCACCTTATTCTCCTGATTTAGCTCCCAGTGACTTTTACCTGTTCCCAAATCTAAAAAAAATTCCTTGCCAGCGTTTTACCTCAAATGAATATGCAATTACAGTTGTAAACCACTATTTTGAAGACCCGTGGGGAAAACTATTTTAATCAAGGGATAGAATTGCTAAAAAAGCGTTGGATTAAGTGTATTGAAGTTTCAGGAAATTATATTGAAAAATAAAAATATTTTTGAAAAACTATTTTTTTTTTCTGTAAATCATTAATGAGTGAACGTTTTTAGTTATATACATATGTATGTACGAGATTAACTAGTTGTGAGTTCGAGTCCAACTTCAGTCAAGAAAAAGGATTATTTTTAATTATAACAATAATTGCTGTGAAACAATAAGACCAAAGAAGAACAAAAAAAATAATTGAATACCATTTAGCTGGGGGACAACTAGCTGTTTCGTAGTCGCTACACTACTCATCAGCACCCACTGGGATTCGAACTCGGGATCATGTGAACATGATGTATTTTTAATACGGCCGCTTCAACCACTTCAGCCACCGAGCTCTTTAATTATTCTTACGTTAATGTTTGCCACATATTGATCACATATATGCAATTGTTATAACCCCAGTTGTTTGTACAGGATTTTCTGTCACTGAACAACCAGTTTTTAATTTTTATTATTTACTAATAATTCTCCTAACTGTGAGACGTATTTGTATGTAAATCATTAATGAGTGAACTTTTTTAGTTATATACATATGTACGAGATTAACTAGTTGTGAGTTCGAGTCCCAGTGGGTGCTGATGAGTAGTGTAGCGACTACGAAACAGCTAGTTGTCCCCCAGCTTAATGGTATTCAATTATTTTTACTGTTCTTCTTTGGTCTTATTGTTTCACAGCAATTATTGTTATAATTAAAAATAATCCTTCTTCTTGACTGAAGTTGGACTCGAACTCACAACTAGTTAATCTCGTACATATGTATATTTTTTTTTTTTTTCGTTGATAGGCTAAGAAGTTTCCGAACCACCCTCGTACGAGTATGGAAGTCATCTTCCTTTTTATAAAAATATTTCATGTTTACTACTACAAATTTTGTATAGAAATTTGTGTAATAAACATGAAATTTTTTTAAAAAAATAAAGCAGTAAAAAATAGCCCTTTAATTATATATTCATAATACTAATGTGTAATACACATTACTTTTATCTCTCTCTCAAAAAAAAATTATTAAATAATAGAACGTCATTACAAATTAATTGATTTCAGTAGATATACAATTTATTATTTAATTGCAAGAAAAAAAAACATAGTTTTGTTTTTTTTAAGTTAAAAATACTCACACAAAATTGAAAATTGCATAAGATCAGCTAAATAAAAACTTATACAAACGTGCTGATAATAATTACAAATATTTTGTTAATTAAATACTTGGTATTTGTTATTAAAGTAGATAGATAATTACAATAACATTCTAAGAAAAAATTTAATTTAACTTTAACAGTGCAAAAATATTAAGTTATTATATTACAGAATAAAAACTTATTTAATAAACTGGTGAATTTAAGTATTTTTAAGATATAATTATATAAACAATATTCAAGAAATATACAAAGAGAAAATTTAAAGACTAGAAAACTAAAAATCGTGGACGAATAATATTTCTTTCTTTTTTTGTTTCGATATCGAATTTAGTTCGAAGGACCATAAGAATATATAAAATTGATTTCTTTTTTTTTTAATTTTTTTTAAACAAATTTTGTATTAAAATATTGCACAATTAAAATTTTGTTGTTAATTGGTTTAGCAGACATTTGTTTTTCTCAAGAGCGGCAAATTGGTTTTAAGATTTGTTTAAACATAAACTTAAATTAAACTTAATATGATACAATTTTTAAAAGTTAAATATTACTATTTACAAACGAATTTTAAGTGTTAATTAAACTTTGCCACATTCTTTGCAGGAGACTTAGCAAAGTGGCAGAAGATTAAACTTTTTTACAAATTCCTTCAGCTTTATGTTTAAAGCACCTTTACTTTAAAGCAAAAAATCTCAAGCCTGTGAAAGCTAAGAAGACCACAATCTAAGAAAAATTATAAAAAAAAAAAAATAATACTGCTAAGAGCACTTGATGAAATGTACTAAGAGGTAAAATAAAGTTCAAGTTTAAAACGAAAAGTAAAAATAAAGAAAACTAAGTTTTAAGGAGAAATTAAGTTAAGCGGGAGCTTTCAAGGGTTAAGTACTCCTAATGTCATATTTCGCACTCGAACTCGGAGATGCGGTGATTGAAGTAAACCATGCCCTGTTCGAGATCTTCACTAAAGCCACTAACATCCATATAGTCCGAAGCGGCGGAATCATCATCCACCCATTTGTGTAAGGAACGTGATATTTCCAGGCGACATTGGCTAAAGCTGGGACGCATTTGGGGATCCTTGTGCCAACAGCGTGACATTAAATTATAAAACTCATGACGTCCTTCTTTGGGCAGATCAGGCCTTAGACCTTGTGGTACACGCCGTATGACCTCACGGCCCGTAATTTGGGAATAAGGTGTGGAGCCTGTTTAAAAAAATTTTTTTTTAATTTAAAACACAAAATAAAAAATAGTTTTTATATATTCAACTCACCTAAGGTAGCTATTTCCCACAATACTATACCAAATGCCCAAATATCTGTTTCGGTGCTGAAATAATTAAACTGCAGTGCCTCCGGTGCCATCCATCTTATCGGCAGAGCCGGCCTTTTGCCAATTGTATCCTGGCCATGCGATTTCTTCTCACTGCACTCTTTAGTCGGTGTTTGTGTCCAATGATTCATAATAAATTTTCCACCAAAATCAAATTTAAATTTATTAAAATTACTGCGCATTATTTCGTTGGCACAATTCTTTTCCAACTCTTTGCGTTTGCGTTCAGTATCCAGATCTATAGACATGCCGAAATCACAAATTTTACAAACACCATTGTGATCGAGTAAAACATTACGAGCTGCCAGATCGCGGTGAACGATCTAAGAGAGAAAAAAAAATGCTTTAATTACAAAAGTTGCTATTCTGTGAAAGAAAATGTTTCATATTCTCGAGTGTAATCCATTGATATAAATTTATTCACTTACGGCCTTATTTACAATAAAAAAACTTGTGCTAACTTACTGCTATCTTTCCCTTATGGGAATTTACACACAAAAAATTTAGCAGCTAGTTAGTTAGCATAAGTATTATGATTATACATAAGGCCATTAATATTCATATACAGGGTGGCGCAAAATTACTTGTCCCACCGTAAAATTTAATAGCTTTAGCAAATGATATTTTACATCAATCATTTTTGACTTTTGTGTACTAGACAGCTGCATAATACAAACAGACAAACAATAGAGTGCTATACTCCGCGTGTAGAGCCATCCCGAATCTCGAGAGCGAAAAGGACGATTTTGAGTCGAACATCGTCACAAGCGAATAGAAGCAACAATAAACCAAATCTTCAATTCCGGGGCACTGAAAATCCGCATAAAGCCGTTACATCCACTCAAGGGTACCGTGTAATCCGGACCGTAATTTTTTTATTTATTTTTCTTTTTTTTTTTTGAAGAATTACAGAGTCATGATAAGCGAATTCTTACTACCAGAAGCCTCACACAAGTGGTAACTTCTTGATGCGGCCTGTATTTTTTTTTTTTTTTTTTTGAAGACGCCACTACAGGGCCATGATAAGCGATTTCACACTGCCGGAAGCCTCACACAGGTGGTAACTTATTGTCATATTTTTGCGGCCCGGAGAACAGGTTTCGCCTTAGTGAACAACTAACGAGGGCACTTTAGTTTCTGGGGCTCAGAGGGGTAGGAATTTGTTGTAACACATACAACTCTATGAGGTCTAGCATGACTTAGGCTGTGTTTGAACTTTCACCAATTAGCCGAATGGTGATCAGCACACCCCCAGGAGGTTCAGTTGCTGATCGTACTTGAGCTGATTGTTGCTGATCGTACTTGAGCTGATTGTATGGAAAGCCTACTAGTATCCCCAGACTGCTATAACGAAAGGACCCAGAAGTAAAGGAAAAATTGATAAGTTGGTTAAGGGCTGATGTTTTTTATGAACTTTAGGCCACCATTTCGAAAAGCGTAGCCTTCCTCTGGCTGTCTGGGAATTGCATTGAAAAGGGATTAGAAAGCCCAAGTTCATATGGCCACAAACATATAACAGATTGTGAATTTGATTTACATCAGCACTTCCCTTGACAGCCTAATCTGATGATAGACCAACTCTACGGGGTAAATTATTCACGATTCACCAGTGCCCTTGTATGGCTTCTAGGCTCATACAGGTTGCAAATTTTTGCCATAAGTTTGTAGCCCTGTAGACGAAGACCTTGCTTAAAAGATCGGGTCTTCTTATCCCTCCTGTACGCAATTTTTCAGCAGTTAATGGAAGACAAGGCTTAATAAGAGCATCAGCCCTTAATCTTCCCCCCGTCTATCCATCACTTCTGGTTCCTTACTTTACAGGTATTTGTTGCAAGCATCTCAGGGGTATTAGCCACTGAAAACCAGCATGCGCTAAAGTTACTAGGGAAAATAATTCCCTTTCCTTCTATTTTAGGTTCAAAGCAAAGCCAACATGCTTCAGGCAAGGTAGGCTCCTCAATCATGATCAGTGCCGAGGTATTTTGTAAGCAGAATCTGCCGGGGACTTTGCTGATCCCCGTACTTCCAATTGACCATTGGTGAGGGTTTTGGGAGTTCAACACAACATAAGTTATTCGCCTCCTTAAAATTTTATTTGCTACAACAAACGAGAGACTTCTTCTCCTCTATGCCCCAGAAAGCAGACTGATCTACGCCTGAAGAACATTCAAATAGCACCGGCTATAGAATAATAACATCAAATGGATGAAATGCCCCTATAACGACTTACAACTCAACTCAGTTTTGTTATACTTCAAGGAACTTTACTTTTAAAATAACAACTAATTTCTAGTCTTAAGAATTAAAACCCAATTGAGTGGTTTTTGTACAACTGTCAGCAACCAGTTGTAATTGTTCTACTTTTCTGTCAACCACACTAACACAAGTTGTTCACAGTTATAGCACAAAAACATTGCAATACACCATAAATTGAAGTTTAATATTTTTGACAGCTGAAGTTGTAATCGATAACACCAAACTGAAAAATTTCAGCTCCAGTAAAGTTCGATTGTAAACCGTAATAGGGGGACTAAACTCACCCTTTTTCCAGCAATATATTCCATGCCGTGTGCAATATCCAAACAAAAGCCGGCTAAAGTACGGGGCGACAAAGGTGTTAGACTTCTGCCGCCCGGTACCGAAGCCGGTAAAATATTTGTGGCATTACGGGCAGCTCTCAGCAAAGATAATAGACGTCCACGCATGGCATACTCCATGATCAACATATGAGGTTCTGGCGAAATAAAAGCTTGATATAAAGTAAAATTACTGCGACACTAAAGTAAACTTACCCGAATCCACACAGGCGCCCAAGAGTGTTACAACATTTTGATGAGATCCCAATTTACGCATTATGTTCGCTTCATCTTTTAAACTTGGCTGGGCACTGCAGGCTTTTATGGTTTTAACGGCCACTATACGAGTCGCTCCAAAATGGCCACTTAAGTCATCGGCCTCAGCCTTCCATACCTGACCGAAATTTCCCTCACCCAAGAGACTTTTCAAACGTATGTTGGAACGATCAAATTCCTGATCACTGGCCAGCGAACTCTTGTCATCGAAACGCTGTTGATTTAAGGCCAAATTGTGATTATTGTCACGTGCCAAAGGAGCCGACACCAATTTGTTATGCAAACTGTGTTGTCTTTGTGGCGGCTTTTTGTGATGATCCACTTCATCTTCATCCTCTGTTTGAAATTTCGAATCAATTTTCTTCACTGGACTTATGGGCTGTTGATCGGTTATGCATACATCAAAATCTTCCTCATCTTTTATGGGCCGCTTGAGCAGATAATTCCGCAGTAAATATAAAATAATTGCTATCAAAGGGATAATGCCAATGCCCGCCAATACCATAGTGACAATATTCATGCGTTGCATTTCCAGCGAAATCTCCTGATCATCTGTCACCACTGTAGAGCTGATTTCGCCGGTAATAATGGGCTGCAAAGTGCTGGAAGATATGGTGTTCAAAACGGGACCTTTTTGCGAACTGGCGGTGGGTGCGGAAGTAGTGGGGGCATAGTGAATATCTTTTACCCGCGAATTTATGGTCGATCGTATGGAGGTCAATATAGTGGTATGTAAAATTGTTGTAGAGGAGTCAGTTGTTGCTGAATGTTGCGGTACTTGGTGGGGGACTTTAGAGGTTGTGGCGTTGATGAAATGATGATTGGGCGGGTAGACGACATCAGTTGTTCGATTGACAAATATAATAAGATTCGTTTTGTCATCGGTGTTTATGGGTTCGGTCATACTGGGACCTAACTGTCTTAGCAGTTCGGTATCTTCGTCACTCATTATGGGTTTTTTCGTAGTGGTAGTGGTGGTGACAGGTGGGGGTATAGAAGGAGTTAAAGGTGTAGGGGTAGTTGTAGTTGTAGTTGAAGTAGTTGTAGTTGAAGTAGTTGTAGTTGGCGAGGAAGTTGTATTTCTAGCCAACAATGTTTCAAAGTCTTGCTTCTGCTGTAGAGGAATTGCTGTGGTTGTGGTGTAGGCAGTAAATAATGCACTTGAGGTAGAAGCTGCTGATTTCTTGGTGCTGATTGTTGTGGCAGTTATAGTAGGGTTGGATGCTGGTGTAGTAGTAGTAGTAGTAGTAGTGAACGCTGTAGTAGCAGTAGTACTAGTAGTAGGCTTTTCCGTAGTAGTACTACTTGTAGTGCTTGTAGTTGTAGTTTGGGGGTTAGTGATTGTTTCCACAGTTTCTGCTTTAAGTGGTTGTGGTTTTTCCTCGTTTATGACACCTTTATCCGGATTAGGTGTTACGATTTCATCTTCACTTAATACTGTTATTATTAAGGGCGTAGAAGATGCTGGAATAACTTCCTCTTTTATGGCTTGGCTGAAAGGTTTAGGTGTTG
Organism: Thecocarcelia acutangulata; assembly: GCA_914767995.1. NCBI lineage: Eukaryota > Metazoa > Arthropoda > Insecta > Diptera > Tachinidae > Thecocarcelia > Thecocarcelia acutangulata. The sequence goes on from OU612096.1 coordinate 27,773,037, forward strand.
AAATATCTCTTAACTTTTCCAAAAAATCTGGTCTAAATTGTGCCAACTTCACTTTAGGCTCCTTTATCACTTCAGCCACTATTCTAAGTGTAGTAGTACGAGGTTCAGTGGGTACTTCGGGTGTGGTAGATCGGTTAATAGTGGTGTAGCGGCGATTAAAGCTAACACCATTTCTCATGTTATATTTAAAACGTGCACGACTTCGTTCCACCGCAGACAAAGTAGAGCTGGAAGTCAAACTGGCTGGTGTGGTAGAAGATGGATCTGTATCTGTTACTGATACCTCTAAGATTTTAGGGTGATCACCACTGACTGATGTGATAGTTAAGGCATTGGGCTTTAAGGGTGGCAGCTTTTGCCCAAAATACAAGTACGGTTGTATTTCATCATCTTCAATAGAAGTGGTGGCCATGGTGACCGTATTCATTTGCATTTGTTGTTTTCTTCTGCCTCTCAACTTGCTCGTCGTGCCACCTTTATTTTCATCTGGTATATGGTTCAGAGTATCATTTTGCTCTTTAGCTATCACCAATAAACCATGAGATGATTCATCGGTAAATAGTATTTCATTGGTATCCTTTTCGCCTGCTTGAGCTGTACCCGAACCGCTTTTAGAGGAATTTTTCACCACCACCATGGCAGAATTACCGCTAGATACTCTGGAGAAATTGGCACATTGTCTCATGCAGCTGGCCGTCGTACGTCTTGTGAAATTTTTCGTACAATTTCGTATGCATATAGAGCGTGGATCGGTGGGTGATTTCGAGGTCGTTTCAACAGCGGCAGCTGTACGGCCCGTAGTAGCAACACGATTACGAAAGCCTGGTCGTTGTAAAGCACTGCGTCTCGCTGCCAACACATTCATCAGACGTCTCTCGCGCTCTTGTGCTGAGGTAAGCAGAACGGGAGCAACAGAAGAGCGATTAGGGCGATAAGTGATTGGGGAAACAGTACTAGAGTGCTCGTTGCCATCTGAAATTAATAGACAAACAGAAAGACAATGTTTATAATTGCAATATGAGTACAAAAAGTTTAAATTAATCTTTAAAAGTTTTCTTTGTTGTTTTTTGTTTCTTTCTTTTTGTTCTTCTTTGTAATTTTTTTATTTTAAGAACTAAAGTTTATACTTGTATGTTGTACTTGAAGCTCTTTTTAACACATTTGTAATTCTTAACACGTCTTACAGTTTTATACGTCTAGCATGAAGACACAAAAATGTATACAAAAAGCTAGTAACATTGTGTTTTTAAATAACTCGTCATGCATTAATGCATGAACTAACGACGGAATGAGTAATGACAATATTTATAACCAACCACTCGTCAAATTATTTTTATATTTAAAAGAACATACTTACAAACTGCTGTTTGAATATATGAGCTTACATGTTCTCTGTTAGAGAGCAGTATTTTACTTTAACCATGAAAGAAGAACCTAAGTTTTATAAGCACTTCTGTCTATTGATAAAATACAAAAGCAAAGAAAATCTAAGCAAGTTACTCAAGAAAATTCTTTCTTTGACTTGGAAATCATGTTGATTTTACATGTTTTTTATGTGCTAGAAAAATTTTTTAATTCTTGTAGAATTATTCATCTTTTTTTGTCAGTTCCTGGAATAGCAACTGCATTGACAATGAAAACAACTTAAGCTAAGCTTTATATAGCAGAAGCAGTCTATCAATTAGTAAGTTGGAGGCTAACAATATGGCAGTATGTGTTAGTTGTTGGCAAGAATGTTTTAGTTTTTGTCTAATAGTTCCAGACATTTGTCCTACAATGGTTTAAAATTATTCTTATATTTGAGAATAAAACACTTACGCGTGTAGTACCGAATCTTTCAATTGGATTCTACGTAGTTTGACCGTTAATAGCATACACTGTTAAAGCCGTCAGTCATTTATTTAGCCGTTTGCGGCAAATCAACATGTATAAATGAAGGGCTTGATAACATGTGATATGCGCATTTTAAAACTGTTGTAATCTACCTAAAAAAAATTTTAGTCCAGTAGTTCAGCCAAAAATAAACCCACAGTGCTATGAAATCACCTGTCAGATAATATATGAAATAACATCTGTCTTTTTTTTTAAATCACGATTGTAATTTTAAAGTCATATATATGTTTTCGAAATTGTAAGGGGGATATTTAAAATGCATGTTAGATTTTGAGTTTCAGTCCACTAGTTCAGCTAAAACTAAGCCAAAATTATCATGAAATCGCTTGTCAGATTTTGAAATAACATCTGTGTTTTTTAAAACACAACTGCGATTTTCAAGACAAGTCATTTCCAAAAGGCATGGTAGATTTTGAGTCCACTAGTTCAGCTAAAAATATACCAAAATTACCATGAAACCACTTGTCAGATTTTGAAATAACATATGTGCTTTGAAAATCACAACTGTGATTTTCAAGTCATATGTATGATTTCGAAATCACAAGGCCAACTTTTAAAGCGCATGTGAGATTTTCTTCTGGTACAGCCTAAAATAAGCCAACTTTATCATAAAATCGCTTGAAATTGCATGTGTGTTTTTAAAATCATAATTGTGATTTTCAAGTGATATGCATGATTTCAAAATAATAGGGCCGATTTTTAAAGCGCATGTCAGATTTTGCAATTACATATGTAGTTTTAAAATTGCATGTGTAATTTTAAAATCCTGCTATGTATGTGATTTTGAAAACACATGTTTAGGTTTAAAATCAATCAATTACAAGTTCAATTTTGAAATATTATGAGCAATTTTTAAATCGTACGAGTATATATGACTTTAAAATTGCAAGTATGATTTTGAAATCGCAGGTGGATTTTCGAAATCGCATTTGAAATATTATGAGCAATTTTTAAATCGTATGTATGACTTAAAAACCGCAAATGTGATTTTGAAATCGCCTGTGTAATTTTTAAATCGCCTTTTCAAATTATATATGTGTTTCTAAAGCCATAAGATGATTTTCAAATTATCATTACGATGAAATCGTCTGTCGGATTTTGAAATAAAGTCTGTGATTTTTAAAATCACAATCGTAATTCTCAAGCCAAATGTATGATTTGGAAATCATAAGTGTGATTTTTAAAACTCATATGGAATTTTGAGTTTGAATCCACTGGTTCAGCCAAAAATAAGCCAACACTACCATGAAATCACTTGTCAGATTTTGAAATTATATGTGTATTTTTAAAAGCAAAATTAAGATTTTCAAGTCATATATATGATTTCGAAAACATTAAGCAGAGTTTTAAATGACATGCGACATTTTAAAATTACTTATGTGGTTTTAAAATCGCGTGGATAATCTTAAAATTATATATGTGAATACACATGTGAGATTTAGTTTTAAAATCGCATGTGCAATTTTAAAATCCTGCTATTGTGATTTTGAAATCACATATTTAGCTTTAAAATCAATCAAGCTTGATTTTAAAATTACATATGTAATTTTGAAATATGTGCAATTTTAAAATCGTATGTATGACTTTAAAACCGCAAGTGTGATTTTTAAATCGCTTATGGAATTTTAAAATCCATAAGCGTGATTTTCAAATCAGATGTATGATTTTAAAATCGTAAGCGTGAATTTCAAATCACATATGTTACTTCAGAATCGTAAGTGGGATTTTTAAATGTAAGATTTTGAAATTACTTGTGTTGCTTTGAAATCTCATGTGTAATTCTAAAATCGTATTTGTGGATTTGAAATCACAGATTTAGGGTTCAAAATTAATCAAGCTTGTTTTAAAAGTGATGTGATTTCGAAACATATTCCATTTCAAAAGCACAACCTGTTCTGAAAATCACAACATTCTTCGATTTTTGTGGGGATTCAAACGCACAAAAAACCAGCTGCTTATTGTTTTAATTTACTAATATTTTTATTTTAAGTTGGAATTTTCTTAGTAGCGTTATTATTTGCAATGTAAATTTAATTAATTCTAATAAATATAAAAAAATTTAATTAAAATATGAGAGAAAATCCTAAACTATGCAACAAATTAAGCATGCCTAGACTTTCTAATATATTACAGTTAAAATAATTAATTAGATAAAATAAATAACTTAACTTAAATAAGCAATATAAAAGACTTTAAGTTAGTTATTAATTATTAATATAATTATGAAGTTTATAGTAAACTACCTGCAAAAGCTAAAATTTGATTTCAAATTGATTTCAAAAAATATTTTTTCTGTAGAACACTTTTTTTTGCTATTTAAAATCACTGTGACAACAAATTACCAGAGTGGGTGATTTTCAAATCACATGTGTTATTTTAAATTCGCATAACCGGTTTTTAAAAATGGAAGCATAGTCTGAATATACGATATTCAAATCGCATGTGTTATTTTATATTCGTAAGAGTGGTTTTAAAAACGCATGCACGATTTTTCAATCGCATGTGTGCCTTTAATAATATATGCGTGATTTTGAATCCGCATGTTGGATTTTTAAATCGCTTGTGTGATTTAAAATTCGTATATTTTTTTAAAAATGCACTGCATATGTAGGGGTTAGAGGATGACCCCTACATATGCAGTGCATTGTACTAGAACTACGAAAAAGATTATTATGAGAAGGAAAGAAGGAGTAATGTGTGTGGATTTTGGACTTAAACTTATAAATACAACACGGAAAGACCAAAACATCATTTAAAGTGTTGGCATTAAAACTAATCAGCGCCCAGTGTATATACCTTCGACACTGCTCAGATTAACAAAAATTAATCCAATGTCTCCTACACTGTGAGGTAGAGCCGAATATCAAGAACTATCTGAAGAAATTAATAATAAATACATGAAGAAAATACGGAGGAAAGTAGAAAGAAACACGTATACGCATGGAATGAAGACAAAACTGTATTTACTCCTGCTTTCTACTTATTCCGTGTCTTTTTTTTCTTATTTTATTTTTACTTCACATAACCGAGAACATTTAAAAGGAATTAATAATGAACATATGTATGTATATTATATAAAACACACGGACGACGCCAAACAACACACGTGTGCACAGGACGAAATCCAAAACACTACTCTAATATGATTTTCAAATTACATTTAATTTAAAAAACGTTCATGTGATTTAAGACACGTAAATGTGCTTTTAAAGTTGTAAGTGCGATTTGAACAAAACGCGCAAAAAACCAGCTGCTTTTTGTTTTTTTGTATGTAGAACCACTTTTTTTTTTTTTTTGTTATTTAAAATCACTGCGACAACAAGCTACAAAACAAACCAAAATGAGTGATTATCAAATCACATGTATTATTTTAAATTCGTATCTGCTGTTTTAAAAACGAAAAAGCAGGTCTCATTATGTGATATACAAATTACTTATGTTATTTTATATTTGTAAAAGTGGCTTTAAAAACGCATGCTTGATTTTTCAATCGCATGAGTGCGTTTAATATTATATGCGTGATTTTAAAACCGCATATTAGAGATTTTGAAATTTCAAGTGAGATTTCGAAACAACATGCGAGATTTTAAGTCTCCTATGATTTAAAAACGTGCGATTTACAAAACACTTCTGATAATTAAAGAACTTACTCGTTATTATTAGAATGGTCTGTTTCTTGTTTTATGATCTGTTTGAAATATATTTTCCACACTAGGTTTTTGGAAAATAAACTGTGGACCATTCTGGCATTATGATTTGTGCAAAAATTGCTAAAAAAAATGTACAACTCTCTAGCTACAACTAAGCCGAAGTAACATACAAACATATCGTTAGCTGAAAATCAAGTTAGTATTCATGTGAAATTTTGTTGTCAATGAAATAAAAGAAATTTGTGCATCGTTTTTCTAAAATTTAATCGTAAATAATAAATTCAAAATAATGGCATTTATTATATTTCTTACGCCGAAGCAGCGCACGATATGCTCGCCACAAACGAACTCGATTAAATGTACGTTTTTATTTGTTCATTTAATTTATTGAATTTGAATTCATTCATTACGTTACTTAGAGCTGGTAGCTGTTTTGGAGTTAAGAATGCTGTTTTGCACAAAATTATGATTTAAATCATGACATTGTTGTATTAAAAAAATAAGCAAAAACAAAAAAAACAATAAATATTTATTTTTTTTTCTTCACTTAGTTGTGCTTTGTTCAACCTACATTTATGATAATTTTTGAAAAAATATTTTAGAATCTTTTATTGCTCAATCAATAAAAAGTTTAAACTACACAGGTTTAGACAAGAATTTTTAACATTCTAAAGAAACTCCAAGAACTAAAGATACGAGTAAATTTTGCAGTCGAATTGCAAAGTTATTTCACATTGGTGACAACCACACATGGACTGTGAATATGGTTCTAGAAGCTTACTTAAAAAAATGAGAAATATTTAGTACAATTTTGCTATTTTAGCGCATTTTCTGGAAAAAAAAGATCGTTGAAAAATATAATGTAGGTCTGATAAAAAAATAACCGTTATTTTATTTTTTTTTTTTTTTCAAAAAGTATTTATTTATTCATCAATAACTAACGAGTGATTTTTTTGCTATTATCTTTTTGGCAACACTAGTTTTGACAGCTCACGCACGTTTGGTATCTTGTGTCACTGTCAAACATCTTCAGTTTGGTCTATAATTTAATCATGAATCGTCTTACAAACGAACAACGCTTGCAAATTATTGAATTTTATTACCAAAATGCGTGCTCTGTTAAGAAAGTTCATCGCGCGCTTCTTCCATTTTATGGTCAGTTTAATCGACCTACTGAGGCTTCTATTCGGGCTATTGTAAAAAAATTTCGCACCAAATTTACATTGTTGGACATTAAACGCTTACGTAGAGTGCGAACTGAAGAAAATATCGCAGCCGTATCGGCCAGTGTTGGTGATGACCGTGAATTATCGATTTGGCGCCGTTCGCAGCAATTGGGCCTCTGTTCGTGGAAAATTTTGCGGAAGGATTTGGATGTGAAGCCTTATAAGATACAGCTGGTGCAAGAATTGAACCCAAACGACCTACCACAACGCCAAATTTTTGGTGAATGGGCTCTTGAAAAGTTAGATGAAGATCCACTTTTTTTATCGAAGAATTGTGTTCAGCGACGAGGCTCATTTCTGGTTGAATGGATACGTGAACAAGCAAAACTGCCGTATTTGGAGTGAAGAGCAGCCAGAAGCATTGCAAGAGCTACCAATGCATCCACAAAAACCAACCGTTTGGTGCGGATTATGGGCTGGCGGCATCATTGGGCCGTATTTCTTCAAAGATGATGCGAATCACAACGTTACTGTGAATGGTGAGCGCTACCGTGCGATGATAAACTTTTTTTTTGCCCAAAATGGAAGAGCTTGACTTGCATGACATGTGGTTTCAACAAGACGGTGCCACATGCCACACAGCTCGCGAAACAATGGACCAATTGAGAGGCGAGTTCGGTGAACAGTTTATTTCACGCTTGGGACCAGTCAATTGGCCGCCCAGATCGTGCGATTTAACGCCTCTAGACTATTTTTTGTGGGGCTATGTTAAGGCTAATGTCTATAGCGACAAGCCCGCTTCGATTGACGCACTGGAAGCCAACATTGCCAACATTATTCGTGAGATACCGGCCGAAATGTTGGAAAGAGTATGCCAAAATTGAACTAAGTGGATGGACCATTTGAGGCGCAGCCGCGGCCAACATTTACATGAAATAATCTTCAAACATTAAATTATATCGACCCAACTATCGATCCAAATAAATATTTCATGCATTTTTCTGAATTTTATGTGTTTTTTTTAAATTTCCGATAGTTCTTATAAAATCACCCATTATCTCGTCCCCTTCAAAGTAATCCCCCTCAGATATAATACACTTATGCCAGCGTTTTTCTAATCCTCGAAACACTTCTGAAATGAGCTTTTGGTATCGCCTTCAGTCCCTGTTTTATCTCCTCCATCGTAGCACAATGCTTTCCTTTCATCGGTGTCTTCAGTTTTGGAAAGAGGAAAAAGTCAGCAAGGGCCAAGTCTGGTGAATATGGTGATTGAGGCATGATAACGGTTTTGTTTTTGGCCAAAAACTCACGCACAAGCCTCGATGTGTGGGCTGGTGCATTATCTTGGTGCAAAATCCATGATTGCTTTTTCCACAATTCTGTGCTGTTCGCGCAAACGACGCATAACTTCAACGTAGTGTCCCTTATTGGCCGTAAGACCTTGTGGCCAGAATTCATTATGCACCACGCCATTGTAGTTGAAGAAAACAGTGAGCAAAACTTTTACATGTGACCGAACTTGGCGTGCTTTTTTCGGTCTTAGCTGTTCTGGACGCTTCCATTGAGAATATTGGGCTTTGGTTTCAATGTCATAGCCATACATCCATGATTCGTCACCAATTATTACGTTTTGCAGGAAATCTGAATAGTAGTTGATGATGCTCAACAGCTTCTGAGCGATGTCCATGCGACGTTGTTTTTAGCAATTTTTGCTGCTGCACATTTCATGTCTAAAACATCTGTAAAAATTGCTAGGCATGAGCCGAACGATATGCCAACATCATCAGCAACCTCTCTGATAGTGATTCGACGATTATCCAAAATCGTTTTCTTCACTGCTTCAATGTTTTTATCGGTTGTTGACGTGCTTGGGCGACCAGGTCGAGCATTCTCATTCACATCTTTTCGGCCTTCCTTAAACCGGTTATAAGGTTTCATTGCTAGTGCTGAGTGCAGTATGTATGTATTAAAGAGCACAACCCTATAACTAAGCGCTTTTACAAAAACAACTGAACATCAAGGGCATAAGGCCTGGGCACACCTGCTGTAAAAGCATGCAGCTGCTTGAATGTCTGCTTAGTAGATTCATAATTTGCGAGAAGTAAGGCATATGAGCAGTTTACCTGGTATTAAAAAAACTTAAATTGCGAAAACTAAAGGGTGGTTAAATTTCAAGGGCCGATGTTGATTTTGAATAAAACACGAACTATTTAGGAAATTATTAAAATTTTACTTTATTATGATATATTGGTATTACTCAATTATGTATGGAACAAAATATCGACCAAATGGGCGCCGCGACCACGGCGGCACACCTCCATCCGATGGTCCAAATTTTCGATGACCCTGAGGCATAATAGAGCTTCTATGCCGTTAATGTGCCGAATTATCTCATCCTTTAGCTGTTGAATTGTTGCTGGCTTATCGACGTACACCTTTTCTTTCAAATAACCCCAAAGAAAAAAGTCCAACGGTGTCAAATCATATGATCTTGGCGGCCAATTGACATCGCCATTACGTGAGATAACACGGCCATTGAATTTGTTGCGCAAAAGAGCAATTGTTTCGTTAGCTGTGTAGACATATCGTCTACATCCATATCTTCCAATTCGGGCCATAAAAAATTCGTTATCATCTCACGATAGCGAACACCATTCACAGTAACTGCCTGACCGGCCTCATTTTGGAAAAAATACGGCCCGGTGATGCCGCCAGCACATAAACCACACCAAAAATTCACTGTTTGTGGGTGCATTGGTTTTTCGACAGTAACTCTTGGATTCTCATTCGCCCAAATGCGGCAATTCTGTTTATTGACGAATCCACTGAGGTGAAAATGTGCCTCATCACTGAAGACGATTTTCTTCGAAAATTGATCATCATTTTCATAATAAGTCTGGATAACTTTAACACGTTGTTGGATTGTGTATCTCTCCATGGTTCAAATTGAGTAAGTTTGAAATAGAGAAATGTCAAATAAAATTCGGAAAAAAACTTGGCGTTTAGGTGTGGTTCACATTCAACATCGGCCCTTGAAATTTAACCACCCGATATGATGTCATGTTAAAATACACTCGTTTCTCATAAGCGTTCTATGCTGCCTTTAGCCCCTTTTCTGCCTGCTTTTGAGTTCTAAAAGTGTTAAATTTTATAAGTTTACCCCTTTTTTGGCTGGTAAAAATGAACAAAACTTTTTTGCCAGACTTCTAAGCAAAATATAATTTAAAACAATTTTACACGCATCTTTTTCTATCATTAATCTTAGTTTGATGTTAACAATCATGATTAACAATAAATTACTTATGATCGCATCAAAATCTAATGAATTTAATTTAAAAAAAACTACACAAATTTGTAAAATATTTTGTTAATTTATGGTGTGATTTGGCACCTAAAAGAAAGAAAAAAAAACCCAATTTATCCACAAAACTTTATTTATTTTAAAATTATTTAATAAATTAAAAAAAAAAACATTATTCAACATTCTAACGGTGTTTGATTATACAATTCAGTGGTTAAGAGCCAGCCAAGACGGTCACAGAACCGTTGCCAACAATTTCTTTGGGGGCTTTTCATGCTTCTGCTTTAGCTTGGGAGTTTAGGCCAAGGTTGTGTTTGCTTGGTGATGTCAAAACAACAGCAGTTCAGATGCTACAAGATACGAATAGAATTCAATTGAATATTTAAATAAAAATACCCAACAATCACACAAAAACGAACAAAACAAAAGTTTAGCTGTCAGCTGGTGGTAAAAATGATCAAGCAAGAAAAAAAAATAGATAAATGAAAAAAATTCAAAGTACGGCAGCTGAATGTTTGGCTGTCCATTGCCAGAGAGCATCCTACACAATAAAAGTCAATTTCCTAAAAACAAAAATATGTTGAGACATGAAAGCAAAATCTTCACAGCTGGCTGGCTGGCTTGTTAGATTGAATCACGATTATGACACAAAAGAAATATGGTCAGCATGATGATCGAACAAAATATTTCTATGACTTCTTTTTCTTTTTTTTTTATATTATTATACTGGCTTAGTTATTTGTTTACAATGAAGGCAAAAAAAAAATTTACACAATATTACAAAGGATTTGAGCAACTGGCAGCTCTTGTCTGGTTGGTCCAACCCTAATGTTCGACGTCAATTGTTAGTCAAGTTTTTTGCCCAACTTAACTTGAAATGTCTTTGCTTCAGTGTTGGGAAAAGTCCACCATGAAGAGTACACAACTAAGCAGAGCGTTAAGGTTGTGAAAACCTTTTACAAACAGATTGTACTGGTTCCTCTAAACACGACGGAGTGAATTATTCACACAGCATCAGCGCCCCCATGTAGCTTGCAAGGCCGCACCTCTGGGGGGAGGGAGTCAGTAATTGAACGAACAGAATCTAAAGATATTTAACGTAGGTTGACAGCCCAACTCCACGGTGATTTTATCACCAGATGAAAATAACCTTACGAAAATATCATCATGCACGACAAATCGTCGTGCATGGGCCATTCCATTTTCGGTGACATGCTGAATGGCGTATGCTCTCGCCATGGTTTGGAGTAGAGGCTTCGTAACACTCCTGCCGATCTCAGGGTCACGGTACACGATTGCATTGCAACTATGCACTGATTTCGAAAAATCTCCCCACATTAGGGTATTCAACCAGAGCCACTATGTTGCGCCTGAAGGGCCTCACCCAAGCCGGGCGAGAACACAGTTTTTGGGGCTCACGTGGTCCAAAAAGTAGTAGCTTCTGGTCAGACTATCGCAGTCCTTAAAAGGGCTACTACAGTTTTTAACGCGAAACGGTTCAAAGAACTGTTTAATCCCCTGGTTGAATAGACAGAAGTGAATATTGAGTTTACAACTAAAGGCATTTTTAGCAATTTTTTTTTTTTTTTTTTTTTACTTTATTATTTTATTTATTGAATCTACATAAAAAATGTAATGACAATAAGTATTCAAATCTTAATACTAAAAAAAATTGTGATTAAAGTCCTGCCAGTGCTGGAAAAATTTATTTTTATGCGATTATTATTTCAGAATTCAGTCATCTGTTTAGAGCTCTAAGGTTAGCCAAAGTATCCCTCCTTCTCAGACGGGTATGACCACCAAAGTTAAGAATATTAACTGCAAGAGGATTTGGATGGAATTCAAGTTTGTTAATATATTTTGTCGCGTACTTCACAAATTTAGATTTCACAAAAGGTACGTTCAGATCTGCGTGCAGTCGTGAGTTTTTAACGTACCATGGATCATCTGTAATTCTACGGAGAATTCTATATTGACTTCTTTGAACTTTTTCAATGTTGGAATCTTAAGCAATGAGGCGCACTTTTACCTTGCACTAAGAAGCAGAATTGCCGCATTACTCTGTTCTATCATTACTACAATGGATTTTGCTTTGACGAGATTAGTGATCTTGTTTCCAAAACTCGCACATTTTTGCGTAGCACGCGTTCATCGTCCAGAGCTCATACATTTGTGGTCGATTGCCAAGGAATCGTACTACGCGCTACAGAGAAAATTCGTTTTTCAGCCGTACGCTTCGTCTGTGGAATAAGTTGCCTGCAGATGTGTTTCCCGTCTGTTATAACGTTGGAAAGTTCAAGTCAAATGTTCACTAACACTACTCCCTCTTTCCTCCTCCTCACAACCTATTTTCCTAGTTCTGGTACAATGCTCTGCGTATGTAGGGGTCATCCCCTGACGACTGGTCCAAGATAAAAAACAATAAAAAAATAAAAAACAAAAATGAGAATCAACGAGTGATTATTGAAAAGGTAATTCAACTTCATAGTGTGACTGTGGGTAATTGCCTACCGGCGTCAATAGGCCGTCCGTCTTCAAAAAAGGGGTTTATCGCGAATGGTGTTCTCTATAGCGACACAATAACGAACTTCTTGTGGCCAGAAACGCAGGATATGGACCGGGACGATATATATTTCCAATAGGATGATGCCACTTGCCTCGCAGGCAACGAAACAATCATTCTTTTGCAGGACAAATTTAATGGTTATTTTATCTCACACCAAAGCGTTGTAAATTGGTCGCCACGTTTATGTGATTTGATACCGTTTGAACTTCCGTTTTTTTTTTCTTTGGGAATATTTAAAAGAAAAAGAACACGTCAATAGGCTAAGAACAATTCAAGAGCTAAAGGATGAGATAATATGGCATATTAATGACATAGAAACTCAATTATGTCTCAGAGTCAATGAAAATATGAACCATTGGTGAATGGTAAGGCACCAAACCCGTGGCGAGCATTTAGCTGATATTTTGTATTTCCCTCGATTACTAGTAAATTAATTTATTGTTTTGATGGTATATCTGAGAATTTGTTATTGGTTAACTAGACGCCATTCATAGCGTTTTCCATCTGATCCCCACTGGAAAAAATGGGATTCGTCACTCCATAAACTAATTTCCCAAAAATTCATTGGTTTCTTAATGTTTTTTCTGATAAAATCCAATGTGGATTTAAATTCTTTTTTTTTTTTTTTTGGAGACGAAAGATTTTTTCTATGCGATGCGTCCCCGTAAGGCACTTGTATTAAGCCTTTGTCGAATAGTTCTAGATGATATATGGATGCCATATGATGACTCTAATTCAACTTTTAGCGGTTTAGAGCTTTTAATTCGGTCAGCTTTAGAGGCGCTTACGATAATTCTATTGTCTTTGTCTGTGGTTTTACACTGGAAGTTTCGTTACTGCTTTCACACACGGAAAATTTGAGTTTGCTGGTTGCAAGCGAAAATAGAGTGGTTCTCTTTCATTCCCTTTTTCCTTGCCTTCACCTACCTCAAGATTTCTCAAAGTAAACTTTCTGTGTGTGAAAGTGGTTTTACTTTTCTACTACGTTTCAGCTGTCAGCACCAAAAGTTTATACTTTCTTTAGTTTTATTATTTGCAAAAATAGTATTTTTTTCTTTTTAAGATTTTTATTATGTAAAGCAGTATTAGGAAGTTAAATCGATTTCAATTTATTTCTTTTACATCATCATTTTATATTTAACAAAAAAATATATAAAAATAGTGATAAAAATGTTGGTTTATTTTTATTATTGTTGGCTGGCGGTTTTAATTGGCTTTTGGCTGACCTTTTTATGTGAAACTTTAACTTTTGGCAATAAAAAAAAGTAATAATAATAATAATACAGCAAACGTTACAAATTTGTTTTCATTCGCCATTTTTTTCTTTTTTTTTACCTTTTTTACCTTTAAATAACTTTCGCTTTTGTGGTTTTTCAGATCACAGAGATCATGGTGAGATTTTGATGCAAATGACAGAAATGAATAAGAAAAATTAAACAAGTTTCTTGAAAGTCCAAAAAGCAATCTCGAAATTGAAGTGTTGTTTTTATAGAAAAATAAAAACTGCTTCGCAAAATGTCAGTCACGTGAAAAAATGTGAGAATTTAATAAACAAGTTTTGCATTCAAACAATTGCTTATGCGAGGGTGGTGGCATGAGTGTGGAAAAAATACAATGCAAATCAGTTCAAACTAAAATTTTCTAAAATGCAAGACATAATACCCGCATGCCAATCTATAGTTTATGATATAGCAAGAAAAAAACTAATATGATGTAAATGGGACACAAATGAGTGACATATCTGGAAAATTGGTATGAAATATAAAAGGAGCTTAAGTTTTAGGGGCCGATGTTCATTTTGAATAAAACACAAATCATTTAGGAATTATTGTCATTTTTTTTTTTTTTTGTTATGATAATAGTTCAATTATGTATGAAGCAGAATATCGTTCAATTGGCCGCCGCGACCTACGCGGCACACCTCCATCCGCTGGTTCAAATTTTCGATGCCGCTGAGTCATAATTGAGGTTCTATGCCGTTAATGGGCCGTATTATCTCATCTTTTAGCTCTTGCTGGCTTATAGACGTACACCTTTTCTTTTCAATAATCGCAAAGAAATCACATGATCTTGGCGGCCAATTGACATCGCCACCACGTGAGATAACACGTCCATTGAAACTGTCACGCAAACGAGCCATTGTTGCGTTAGCTGTGTGGCAAGTGCCACCGTCCTTTTAAAACCACATATCGTTCACATCCATATCTTCTAATTCGAGCCACAGAAAGTTCGTTATCATCTCACGATAGCGAGCACCATTCACAGTAACAGCCACATCGGCCTCCTTTTGGCAAAAATACGGCCCGATGATGCCTCCAACCCATAAACCGCACCAAATAGTCACTCTTTGTAGGTGCATTTATTTTTCAACAATCACTCTTGGAATATCATTTGCCCAAATGAGGCAATTCTACTTATTGGCGAATCCACAAAAGTGAAAATGTTGCTCATTTTCTTCGAAAATTGATCATCCACTGTTGCCATTGCCTGAATAGCTTTAACGCGTTGCTCGATTGCGTATCTTCCCACGATTCAAATTGTCTTAGTCTGAATTTGAGAAAAAGCTTGATTTTTAAGTGTGGTTCACATCAAACATCGGCCCTTAAAACTTAACCCTCCGATATTATATTTCAAGGGCCTGGCCCACTATGTCACTCGACATCGATCGCTCGCATAAATACATGCATACATACCAAAAACAACATTTTAAAATTGGTTTTTGTTTCAAATGTATTTATGCGAGCGAGCGATGTCGAGTGACATAGTGGGCCAGGCAGCAAATTTTCTAGACGTATCACTCATTTGTGTGCCATAAAACACCACATACTACATTATTTACCCCATAACGATCAAACATTTTGTGCATTAACCAGGGGCATATAATGCTCTTTTAAACCCACCTTCCCACCAGTGTGGCCATTACTGTGTAATTGTCCACAAATGAAACAAACTTAATATTTTCGAGTAATTTTTATGCAATGAAAATCCTCCATTTATAGTCCTATTAAGTGAAACTTTTTTAAATTCCTTTCAGGTCTGACCCCGTAACTCGTACAGTAATGCATATTAAACATCATACTTTATGCATAACGTGCATTTATATTTAGTTTTTAAACTATACTCATACTTTCTTTAAGCATTTCGTATTGCTTTTTAAGTTTCCCCATTGTTTTGTTCCAATTTATTTACAATGAAAAGTTACACACAGAAAAAGAAGAAAAAAAAAGAAACTCTTGTTTGATTTTAAATGTTAAAAATTTTGTAGTTTATCTGTGATTTCTATTTGCTCTTATGTGATACAGACACTTTTCTTGCCAAAAACACGTACATTTTTGTTTGCATGAAATATTTTTTATTTCATAAGTTTCAAAGTAAAAGAAAAAGTAGTTAACATGAACATATCTATTACAAGATGTTTATTTTAACATTAGGGGTATTCTCTTGGGTTTGTGTTGTAGGAAATTTATTATTTATTGAATTATGGTATAAATAAAATTAAACATATTATGGTCATATTTGAAACATTTTTATGTATTATATTCAGTATATAGCTTAATAATGTCGATTTTTTTACTTGAAAATTGCAATTATTATAATAAAATGAGTTGATATATTCTTCAAGTGCTGTGCGTCGTTAGCCAAAACTTTTTCCTATCTTTCTGGTAGCAAGTGAGAAAACGATTTCCGTGTGTACCTGCCAGTGTGGTCTTTCCCCGTGGTGATCTGATAATTGGGTGTGATACAATGCATAGCGGCCTGTGGGCTACAATGCGTACTTGCAGATGTGACCTTACCACACGGTGATCTGATCACCGATTGAGATACAATGCGTCCACCAACTCTTCCACTAATGACAAACTGATATGCATGCTTGTTGTTTGGAAATGATTTCTCCCTTGGTTTGGAGTGAAGCCTTTCTAATACTCCTACCGATCTTTGGGTCACGGCAACCAACTGCAATGCAACTCTACACCTAGTTCAATTAAACTCTCACCGCGACTCGCGTCAAGCCATAAGCACTATGATACTCTCCGAAGGACCGCGAGGCAATAACAAGTTTCTGTGACTTCCAGTTCCCGTGGTAACACGTTTAATTTTCAGGTGTGACTCTGTAGCCCAAGAACTATTACACCACTCCAAAATTATACTTACAATTATAACGAGTGATTTTTTTGCTATTATCTTTTTGGCAACACTAGTTTTGACAGCTCACGCACGGTTTGTATCTTGTGTCACTGTCAAACATCTTCAGTTTGGTCTATAATTTAATCATGAATCGTCTTACAAACGAACAACGCTTGCAAATTATTGAGTTTTATTACCAAAATGCGTGCTCTGTTAAGAAAGTTCATCGCGCGCTTCTTCAATTTTATGGTCAGTTTAATGGACCTACTGAGGCTTCTATTCGGGCTATTGTAAAAAAATTTCGCACCAAATTTACATTGTTGGACATTAAACCACCAACACGCTTACGTAGAGTGCGAACTGAAGAAAATATCGCAGCCGCATCGGCCAGTGTTGGTGATGAACGTTTCATGCATTTTTCTGAATTTTATGTGTTTTTTTTTTTTTTAATTTCCGATAGTTCTTATAAAATCACCCATTACTTACAAAAACT
The DNA here is from genome assembly GCA_914767995.1 of Thecocarcelia acutangulata. Taxonomy (NCBI): domain Eukaryota; kingdom Metazoa; phylum Arthropoda; class Insecta; order Diptera; family Tachinidae; genus Thecocarcelia; species Thecocarcelia acutangulata. Next base: position 27,790,231 of record OU612096.1, read on the forward strand.
GTAATCCGGAAAACAGCAAAAACAGGTACTACAGCAATAAAGACCACCAAAAACGGCAACAACCGGAACAACTGGAACGTCAACAATAATAGCAAACAACATAAAACAAATGGGGGTAAAGAAAACAATAAACAGCATAAATACTCAACATTCATCCGCACAGATCATTGGCTACCCCTCTATAGTCAAGCGCTAGACATCATGAACCAAAACAAAAAACAACAGACATGCCTTAGGGGTGGCCTTGCAACAAAGACACGTCGACAGCAACTCCGCAACTAACAAAAAAAAAAGCAACAAATAGCAAGACGACAGCAAAACAGCAAACTGGAGACAATGGTATCAGAAACTGGAGCAACTGGACTAATACTTCTACCACAACCACAACCAACTTCACTGATCAGAAACTTACACGGTATTTCTGGTAACAGTTGTGAAATTGATTTAAATCAGCACTTGCCATGATGGCGATACTGAACCGATTTTAGTAGTAGATGTATACTCGTATAGAATTCAAGCACGTCCTGTTGGCGACCTATTTGGGAAGGCCGTACTTGATAAGATTACGCCAAATCTCTTGTCGGGCAGTAGAGCTGGTGAACAGTAATCAATATACTCCGGGGGTCAATTATACCTTCTATTACACAAGCATGACTTTATGTCGATTCTTCCCACATTCCACTGTCTTTTAGCCTGATTGCCGAGCATATGGCCATTTCCTCAACAAGCATTAAAAACCAAAGTAATCTGATTCTGACTTGTCTGTTGTGACTTTCCAATACCACCAAAATCCTCCAATTTTTAGGATCTTGAGCAACTATTGATTGTCAGGAAGTATTGTTGTTTATACAATTTATGTTAGAGAGTGGTCCAACCTTCATGCACGATGTCAATTGTCACAGCTTAACGTTAATTTTTTTGTCCCACAATTAATTTGACATACCTTTGTTGCAGTATTTGCATTTGGTGCATTTTTTTGGTCAGAATAATCAGCACACTTTTATCTTATTGGATACGATAACAAACCGAACTGCCGTACTTAAGCATAAGAGAATCTACGAGTGATTGTTTGCGGGCTGGCGATGTCATCTAAATATTAGGTCAGCGAAACAGTCACCATAAAATCACTTATTACACTGTTAAATCAACCTTGTTTTAGTTGATTTAACTAGAGACTTTCACTATGTGTAATAGGCTTTTTCCACTGAACAACATCTAACATCTACCATCAGTGTTTGAAGATGATAACATCTTCCCATAAGAAATACATTGTACTAAAAGTCAACATTTTTTAACATCTTTATAAAATGTTCCTATCTCATTTTATTACATTCAACATCTTTCGATTATTTCAGTGTCATCACTAGAAAAGTGGAAATAATGTCGATTATTCTTGTGGCATCACTGAAAAAAACATTATTTATTTTGAAAATTGAAAAGAAAAGTCACAATTTATTTATCATGTGTCAATTGTTTGCATGTGTGTTTTCTTTCTTAATTTTCTTTTCTGTAATAATTTTTTCTGTGTTTTTGTTAAATTTTATTTATAGACATGTGTACATAAATTTTATAATCCTCTTTTTGTTGTTTTTAAAATTAATTTCTTTCCAAAAAAATTTTACATGCTTTTGTTAAATTGTTTGAAAATTGAAAAAATAATATTTTTGATTGATAGTAGATTTTAGTTAGATGTGAGCAATGTAAACAGTGTTTCACATTTTCAACATCTTTCATGCGTTTCATGAAGATGTAGATCAGTGTAAAAAGCCTATAACAGTATTTTACTTACAGTTAATTAATATGAAATCAAATATGTTTTATACAATACTCGTATATTTTTGGCTATTCTCTTTAATCAGCTGACCCACAAACCATATTAATTCTAGTGTTAAGCAGCCAACCAACAAAAATATCAAGGTAAATATTTAATGTAATTAAAAAGAATTAGCTTTTGTTGTGTAACCGTTAATTATAAAACTTAATTTTCCGTTAATACACAAACTGTCATAAAAAACAATAAATATTTTGTCATTATTTTTCCGTTTTTTTTTAATTTTTTTTTATTCAAATTATGTCGCAATCACTGTTTAAGTTCTAACGACAAAAAAAAAACAGAGACAAAAATCATGAAACCATGAAGAAACTTCCACTAGAGTAAAAACAACAAAATTCTGTCTAAACAGAAAAAACCCCCCTCATTTGTCAAAGATACTCGTATATGTATGTATATACAAAAACAGAATTAAAATTAAATGCACAAAAACAAATTGAAAAATTATCAAAAAAATAAAATAAGTATAAAAAAAAGGAAATTATAAAATATTCAATGGGTTTCTGTAAAGAAGAAATAAAATAATTTTAGAAAATATAATTGTCACTGTTTGTGGTATTACGGCATAGTTCCAATGTTAACATTCATAACATAACAACAATCAGCAGACACATTTCCATGTTAAGAACTTAAGCATATACATATACCCAGCAAACACGAAATCAAACGTTTGATATAAAATGACTTTAACATTTGATATCAAAAATAATTTTCAAAACTTTTTCTATGGTTTGATTTTAACGTTTGAATTTAAATTAAGAATCATTTGAAAATAAACATTTGATACTCAATATTTTATCAGTTTGCTTTTAAGTGTAACTACCAAGGCGAATTCATATCAGGTATATGCAAGAGCAATAAATACAACACTACAAAAAATAAATCTTTTTCAAACGTCAAGGGAAAAATATAAACACAAAAAGGAATTCAAAAAAATATGTAACAAAAAAAATTTACAAGAAAAGATAAACTTTTAAATATTTCGTGAAACGTTTACCTATTTCGTGAAAATTAAAGTCTCGGATCACAGAGCTCGGAAAGGAGAAAAAGGCCAGCCAGATTGCGGAGAATTCTGAATGATAGTTGCAATACAAAACCTAAAAAATGTTTCAAAAATTTTTTTTTCAAATTTCTTTTAAAAAAAATTTGCAATAAAAGAAAAACTTAATTATTTTGTGAAAGTTTTATTTATTTCGTGAAACTTAAAGTCTCAGATGATAGAGTTTGAAAAGGTGAAAATGGCCAACCAGATTGGGGAGAATTCTGGATGATACCAAGATACAATAATAATATAAAAAATTGTTTTAAAAAAAATTTTTTTCTTTAATTTGTTTTAATTATTCCATTGACATCTGAAAAAGATTAAAATTAAAAAAAAAGTTATCAGCTGCGCTGTCAATTTCACCTGTTATGAATTCGCCTTGGTAACTACCAATCGTAAAAAAATGTATCAGCAATTTAAAAAAAAAACATCAATATTTTAAATTCATTTACAAAAAATAAAAATAAGAATTCGGGAAAAGATTAATAAATGTGATTTGCTTGCGAACAATATACAATTAAATGTGAGATTTGTTTTAATAAGTAAAACTTGCTTCATGCGAATATAAAAAAAGTGAAACAATAAGAAGTGATTGTCTATTTTTAGCATGATTTAGAGCCAAGAGGAACCAACTATTTTGTGCTTCAAGACTAGGAAAAATTCCAATAATAAAATAAATAATAATAATAGAAAATTTAAATTAAAAACCGCAAATAAATCAAAAGAAATTTGTAAAGCAAAAATTAGTCTTTCTTTGTATTCCTCATCACAATCCACATTTGAAAAACATTTGAGAATTACATTGGAAACCAACTTGAGAATACACGAATTTATCAATTTGAAAATAATTTCCCCTTTTTGTTGAGAACACTATGTTTATCAATTTGAATTCAAATCAGTATCAAACATTTGTTGTTTGAGAAAACGTTTGATTTCAAATCATTCTCAATTTGAAATCAAACCTTAGTGTTTGCACATGCACATATGTACATACTCGTACCTAGCTGTAAAAATTATATGAAGCCATTAACATGATTTGAGTTTCAAAAGTACTGCATACGAATACTAATTTCAAATTGCCAATTAAAGAAACCCTGTACTGAAAACAATAGCAAAACACTAAAGTTTTGTTTTTGTTTTCGCTGTAAATTTTCATGCAAAAAAAAAATTATTTTTAACGGATATTAAAAAGCCAAAACAACAGCGAAAACCAGCCAACAAACATAGAACCCCAGCTAATAAATAGCAGAAGAAAGTATGAGAAACGACGCGGAAGAGAGAGAGAGAGAGAGAGAGGAGATATACGATGAACAGAGCAGAGACTGATAGAGTAAACAATTATTTATAGGTATTTACCCTCAAATTTCATTATTGGGTATACACATTACTCATACGCAAGATATATGATTTGCTTTGCAGCAAGTACTCGTATGTGTATTACTTATATGTAAGTATACACGCGAGAGTATTGTACACAACCCAGGCAGCTTTACCAGATAGTGGTATAAGCAGAACTGCCTTTTGTTTCTGTTCCGTAAATTTGTCTTTGTTTGTTTATAAGCTATATGAATCTGAAAAAAACACATAGACTTTGTTCTTTTTCAAACAAAACAGAAACAACATTTTGAAATTTCATAATTTCTACCAATAAAATACTCATAGAACTAAAATACATGCTTAGTGGGTACCCATATCACTTTCAATAATATTTAATACCCGTGTATTTGAAGATATACATAACAGAGATCTGCACCGGTGCTCTGCAACCATAAGTATACCGGTTGTTTACCCCATTATATTCACATCTGAGTATTAAACACTCTTAAAAATTGATGCGGTGGTATTTATACTTGTCGTTCGTTTGCGAAATCTTGATACATCAAAAATATATCCAATCACTTTCGTATCCTGCGTATTTTTTTAAGAGTAAAAGAAACGAGCACAAGAAAAGTGCTGCTGCTACTCGCACTCAGTAACAGTGCAAACTAAATTCGGGCGTTAAGCGCAACGTAATTTAACGCCTTGATTTTACGCTGTAGTAAGAAACTTAAATAAGAGCGCTAATGCCATGAACAAAGCTGTGCCATGAACAGTATTGCTCAATAAACTTGTTTAACAAAAATCATTAAATAGAAATAATAAAAAGTGATAAAGTCGCTAAATTAGTCTGAAAGCACAGAAAGTGTGATTACTCATGGCCGCAAAAAATGAGTAACATTTGTTTTGAGACAAACTTTACTGAGAGACAGTAAAGCTTTCTCTCTAACGCTTTGTCAAAATTGGACTTTCCAATTGCAAAGAGTTGACGCCGCGCTATTTGGGTTGCCCTCATACGTTTTGTATGTGTATGAGGATTTTTGACAGATAAATTACGCTTGACGCGCTAATTTAGGTCGCACAGTAAGTGCAAAGATTTAGAGCATTTTCTATTTGCGTACTTAATCGTTTTCTTAAAAATACACATTTTGTACATTACACACCATCAGAGCTGCCATTTTTGGCAATTTTAACCACAATTGGTAACAGTTTTCTTCAATGTGGAGATGTGAATATTTTTTTCATTTTGGTTAATTTTTTTCTTCCATAAATATAGTGAAGCATCGGAAGCTCACGAACGTAGTGACATATAAGATATTTCTTTAACCCTGTCGCTAGCACCTCATTACGTAGTGATCTTTTTTGTAATTAAATTTATATCAACATATGTATATTGAAATAAATTTATGTCGAACAAATTTTTGTTTTCCTGTTTTGTTATCATACCATTATTTAATTATAAGGTGGAAATACGTTTTATATTATAATGCTAATTCAAATAAATAAATATTAATTTTGGCGCATTTGGTAACCAGTTTTATAAATCACCAAATTCCAAAAACTTCCCGAAAAAAATACGGCAGCTTTAATTTTCTCATTAAAGCGAATGACCACTAATAGTTCAGATATACGTTCTACTGCTAGAACGCGCTTCGAGTATGAGTGTTTTTAGGAATTCCTAAAATAGGCTTCAGGAATCGCCAAAAATCCCTCTACTTTCTTGAAAGCATTGCAGCAACTTCATTTTTTGCACTAAAGCAAATGGCTCTTTATAATTGGGATACACGTTCCGCTGCAAAAACGCGCACCGAATACGAAAAAGCGATTTCGAGTTTTTTTGGGAATTCTCAAAATTAGTTTCGAGAATTGCCAAAATCCCCCCACTGCGGCAACTTCACTTTTCATCTACGTATATAATAATCACTCTAAAGCAAGTCCTATGCGCTTGATACTCAATTGTTTTTGTAAATGCGCTTAGCTATAGGGCTGTGCTGTGCACAAATACTGCGCTCAGCACTAGCAATGAAAAATACACAAACAACTTCGTCTTATATATTTTTTTGTCATTCTTCACTGCACATACACAAAAACAAAGCAACAACACTTTCGCATGTTTGGCTGGTAAAAATTGACCACAGCGATTATCAGTGTGAATTTTGTTTTTGTAAATGTTTTGTTTTTACAACAAAAAATATTAAACAAAAATAGTTTTTCCTTAAATGTATTGGTGTTTGCTCTTCCATATAGAACTTGTGGGCACCACTGCTCTAAAGCTAATATAAGCGTGTTGAAAATTTCTCATTCAGGCTGTTCTTTTAAGGGACCCAATAAAAGTTTCGATATATTGAAGTTGTTCGTAGAACAAAGTTCTTCATACCAGAGGTCCACAGAAGTTTTTTATATAGCCCAAGACCGAAGTGTTGAAAATATGGACCTAGTTTAGGTAATCATCAATTTAAACCGCAAGGAAATGATTTTGATTTACACTAATGTAAATCAACATCACTTTTGGCTCTTTACCAGCTGTTCTTAAACTTTTATTTAGTAGCTCTTAAACTTCAAATTAATCATGAGAAATTTTCAACTTACTTAATAGCTTAAAAACTTTTTTAGTGATTATACGAATATTTTTATTTGTTTTTAATCCAAAGTTCTTAATCGACAAAAAAGAATTATGATGTAATATTTTTCAGAATTCTTGAAGGAGAATTATTTTTTACTAGTTTTCTGCAAAAAGGGCGCTGATAGTAAATTTTTTATGAGAATTCTTTTATAAATATTTTTATAGTTACGACATGTTTCTTTGTACAGCGATAATGATAATAAATTTAAATATTTTAAACTTCAGTTAGTTTACAATAATTTATTTAAATTGTAAAATGGCTGGGAGTGTTTCGTGCTCTGACCATTAAACAATTGTTGTTGTTGTTTTTTTATATTTTGCCGCTTGATTTTCTTTATAAAATTTATAAAATAAATTACTGTGTAATTAAATGAAATTAAAAGAATACAATGGCAATTTTTTTTTGTTTTTTTTTTTTTTTGACTTCTAAATAAAACAAAAGAATAAAAAAATTCACATGAATAAAAATGTTTATTTAAAAATTACATCATGATTGTTTTTGTTTCATTCTCAACTCGCATTTAGACGCTGGGGAAAATTTTTTAATAAAAAGAAATTAATTAGTTAAACGTAAAAAGGGTTTTAATGATTGATTGTTGGTTATTAACAATATTTTTATTTTGTAATAACTAAAAGCCAAAGAACCAGGATGTTTAACAAAAATGTGAGAAATAATTAATCCAGACATTTTAGTTGCGGTTGGCAAATTACCTTTAAAGGCCCTGATGCACTTTCTCACACGATCGTACAATTCATTCACAGGAAAATGTTTCAAAAGTCTGGTCGACTTGAAAAAATCGCTTCAAAATGGCGTTGTAGGCCACACTGTTATAAAAGTAAAATTGCAATAATTTATATGCACAATAAAATAATTAGAAACTTTTATTAACATAATAATTTTACATTACTTAAATTTTTTTCTCGAGGCACCAACAATATTCTCATATTTTTCACAATATATACAACACTGATCGCACAGAAACCAGAATGTTTTGAAAAGTTTCATAAAATTGTACAAATCTGGCCGACTTTACCAAATCACTCCAAATGGTGCTATCGTCCACACTGTTGTATGAGTACAAGTATGATTGCAATAATTTATTGCAATAATATAAAAAGTAAAATAATAAAAACTATTATTACAATAATAATTTTATATTAATTTCATTTATTTTTCGGGGCGCCAACAATATTCTCGTAATTTTCGTAATATTTACCACACTGGTTGCACAGATATCATCTTGTTATGAAAGTTTTCATAAAAGTTTTCAAGTCACACGATTTGTAAAAAACTCTGTCACACAGTTGCATTTTTAGTACTTTTTCAGCACTTATGTTATATTTGGTAGATCGTGTTGGATAGTGAATTACGGCCTTAAGAAATTTATAGGCCTTCTTTCTACTTTATTTACGCTATTAATTGTGGTTCATTGCGCTTTCTTAAAATTATTTTTAGACATTTCTTTTTAAAACAAAAATTATAATTCTGTTCTTGTGGTTCATTGCGCTTTCTTAAAATTATTTTTAGAAATTTCTTTTTAAAACAAATATTATAATTCTGTTCTGTTGTCTTAAGCAAGGCCAAAAGCTGGCTGTCAACATTGTTTGACGGCTTGTCAAGCTTTCATGTTAAAATTTCGCAGACAAGGACCGGTAAGTTTCAAGAAGTTCCAAACTATTTTGATTGTCATCACTCATTTGTTTTGTTCGTTTATTTTCTTATTTCTTTTTCTTTACAACAATTTGTAATAAAAACAATATAATAGTGAAAATTTGTTCCTGCTTGATGACTTGCACTAGACACAAGCCAGTATCTAACATCAAGCATGCCCAAAAATTTTAAATTTTTGATTTTTTAACAAAATGTCCAAAAATTTTACATTTTTGATTTTTAACAAACATCGTCGGGTTATGCTAAAGGGCAACTTCGTGTCCCCCTGGCGAACAAGTGCTGCCTTGGTTTTCTGGGCAAAAGAGGGGAGAATATTATTGGATTATGCTAAAGCAAAAATGCTGGCTGCCTTGGTGCAGACCAAGCACTCTGTTTTCTAGGGCATAGAATGGAAAAAGTCCCTCCTTTGCTGTAGCAAACAAAACTCTAGGAAGCTGCATGACTTATGTTATGTTGGGCTTCCGATACCCATCCCAAGGGCTAAAATTGGCAGAACCAACAAACCCCCGGGAGATTCTGCTTTGAAGATCTCTCGATGCTGATAATGGTTGAGGTGCTTACTTTGGCTTGGAAACGTTCTAGCTGTGGCGTAAACCTAAAATCACAGGAAGGGGAATTAGTTTCCCTGATAACTATGACGAATGCCGGTTTTCGGGAGCTAACAACCCACCGAGGTGCTGTTGTCTTGAAATAGATACCTGAACAGTAAGGAGCCAGGAGTGATGCTGATGCACCTAATGGGCTTTGGTCTACCAACTCATTAATCCTTCTCTTCCATTAATTGTTGGGAAATTGCATACAGCAGGGATTAGAAAGGCCGAACTCTTAAGCAAGTGGTTCGTCTATAGGGCTACAAACCTATAGCGAAAAGTTGCGATCTGTGTGAACCTAGCCAGGAATCGTTAATAATTCACACCCTGGAGTTGGTCCATCATCAGATTGGGCCGTCATGGCAGGTCTTGATGTTAATCAATTTCACAACTGTCAACTTCGTGTAAGTGTGCTTGATACTTGGCAATTTCAGTCTTGATAGTACATTGATCTAGCGCCTATAGTACTGCATGAGTGTTTTAATTAGTTATTTCTCCCAACCCCGCACCGCCTCACCGTCAAATATTCAAAAAATTCAAAGGCGACAAAACCAAATTCTTCGAACGATTACTGCTGCTCCATGGTATGTAAAAAATTCACGAATTCATAACGATCTGAGTGCTCCGCTAGTAAAAGAGGAATTTTCTAAGTACGTGACAAGGTATGTCAGTAAACTGGAACTTCATGCAAACCCTCTTGCGCGCAATATACTTAATTTTGGCGGCCACACTCGGCTTAAAAGAAGGGATACCGTTGCCACCATCAGATTGCTCAATAGGTGATTTTACCGAAATAGCGCCCGCATAATAAAACTTTTTGTCTAGCATTGGCCGGACTTAAGAATCACATTTTTTAATTTTTAAATTTAGTATTAAGATTTGAATACTTATTGTTAGTTCATTTTGAAGATTCAATAAATAAAAAAATGCTTAAAAAAAAATTTCTCCCAACCCATTGTGCACTATCAAGCTCAACATTAAACTTGTATTTTAACTTTTCAACCAACTTGAAAAGTTTCTTGAAAATAAAAATATTTTAGCAAAATAGAATCAAGTTGCTGCAGTTTAGCCAAAAAAATAAAATAAAAAAATATAACAAAAAATGTCAATCTATCAAACGATTTAAATTTATATCTTTTGGAACAAAAACGTGACTTTAATTAAAATTTCTGTCTAAAACCCACAACGGAGATGGCGATTTGTTTTTGGCAACAACATTTTTTCAAGCTTTTAAATTTATTGACAACTTAAGCAAATGAAATAAATAGAAATTAGATATGTATATATATATTTTTTTTATTTCAATTAAAATTAGTTCAGTTGGTGCATTTTTAAGCTTCAATAAAACATTTTTTGTGCAAAAAAAAATTTTTGTTTTTAAATTGTTTATAAAAATTGGTTTTGTGCTAATATTTAAAAAATGTATTCACTATTTGTTGAAAATTTAATCAACTTATCTATGAAAGCTCATCGTTAATGTAGAAATATATAAAAAGTAAACAAAAAAAGAAATACTGCACATAAAGTAAATGTTATTTATGAGATTATTTTTCATTGCAAGCGATTTTAATGTTAAATGTACAACAAAAAACTTTCTCCAACATTTTTAACGTTTTTCGTTTTTCTTTCTTATTTATCGAATGCATTTGTCTGCAACTGCTGCCAGACAACAACACAATTGCAACTTGGTTAAACAAAACTATAAGTTTCTTCACATTGATTACCTAAATGTAAAAAGATAAAACCATATTAAAAAAATCGTTTTGTAAAACATAAAAAAGGACCCAAAAAAACTTCCTTGTTATCAAAAGAGAAATGAAAACATTTTAGTAGTTAACCTTTATTTTAGAACATAATTTGAAAAAATCTTTCTTTCAGAAAAAATTGCATTAAAAAAATATATCTAAGAAACAGTACAGAAAAAAAAAACTTCTTTTAAAAGAAATGCGATCTATTTAAAAGCGGGTCGTGTAGGGAAAAAACTATTTTACAATGCAAGAATTACGTTTTTAAACAAATTTTAATTGCCATCCATCGAATGAATAACATTATAGCAAACAGGAGCTTACGTGGAGTTTGGAAAATAATAGGTTTTCTACGAGTAGTGTATAATGTAAATTATAGAGGGTAAAGTTCAATATTAATATTTACTAGTGGAAATCACCGGTCAACGCAATCGACCGCATTCTTTTTTTACCGCTCTTATATAAGGCACTCTCATATAAAATTGAATCCAATAAAACCGCATACAAAAATGTTCTTTGTCATATTTACCCAGACTGCTTTGGTTTTACTTGTAGTTGAACACATACACATATGTTGTTTGTTAGAGTTAGTAGCAAATTAATAGGCGTATCAAGCCGAAAGTACCGCAGCTAGTTCAGTTCTGTGCAGAAAGAACTTTAGGTTATGTTAGGTAGGCGGACCGCTGGGTTCCCGGAGAGTATGTCTTGTGGTTCTCCAGCTAGCAATAAGTATTCAAATTTTAATACTAAATATTAAAATAAAGAAATAAAAAAAAATGTGCTTTTTACTTAAGTCCAGCCAATGCTAGACAAAAAGTTTTATTATGCGGGAGCAATATCGGTAAAATCATCTATTGAACGTTCTGATGGTGGCAAGGGTATCTCTTCTTCTCAACCGAGTGTGGCCGCCATACCTTGTTACATACTTAGAGAACTCGTCTTTTACCAGTGGAACACTTAGGTCTTCATGAATTCGTGAATTTTTTACGTGTCATGGAGCTGCAGTAATAGTTCGAAGAACTTGGTTTTGTCGCCTTTGAATTTTTTCAATGTCTAGTGATGACTGCCACTGTAACTCTCAACTGAGATCTGGGTAGCTTTGATATCTCTTTTGCTCTCTTAGGGGTGATATGCGGCCACAGGTTCCTTGTTATAAGGCATGTGGACTCTGTGAACCATTTTTCTTGGACATATTCCAGCGTGTAGAGGTTTGTTCTTTTCCAACATGCTGATAAGAGTTGTCCACAAAAGGGGTCTATATCGCTATCCTCTAGAGTTGCCCCTTCTTTGGCTAAGTCGTCAGAGGTGTTGTTGCCGTTGTTGGACCCTTGTCCACGTACAAATTTGGTACGTTGGTAGGTTGGAATGTCTCGCCATCTTATTTAAACATGTCCGGCATTCCTGGACTAGACTAGTGTTAGTGTATCTTCCAATCAGCGAGTTGATGGCTGATGGCCCGTTACTGTCATGAATATATCAAATATCTTGTGCAACGTGAGCCATCTGGCTGTTTTGTTTATAGCCGATATTTCAGCTTGAAGAACACTACATCTGTCTGGCAGTCTGAAGGATATTTTAGTGTTGAATTCTTCTATTTAAATGCCTCCCCAAACCCTTTCTTGCCTTCTGGATCCATCCGTGTAAACATAGATTCTAAGGGAGACTCCTCGTTTAAGTAGTCGAAGCTCCGTGAGAGGAAAAGTAATGTTTCGGAAAGTGACTTTCAAAACAAAATCTTTTGATAAAAGTAGTTTTTAAAAAAATTATCTACTTATATACTTAAATTATTATTTGTTGTTGAGCTAGTGGTCTTCTTGTTTTGGTAAAAATTATGGTTTTTATTTTTCAATATTTCGACACTCCGTTGTGTGTCTGTTTCAGGAAAAAAAAAATTTTCCTGAAGCTGAACAACAAATAATAATTTAAAAAATAAAACAGGGTAGAAAAATTAGAAGCTTCTACTTATATACTTCTAAAAAATAACTTTAAAAAAAACGCCTTTTGAAAAAAATGGTTTTAAGCAAGTAAGAGTGTAGAGTACATACAGCTGGGCCGAAACTAAAACACCCTTCACGATAATCACGTAAATATATTACAAATTTTAGCTTAATATGCTCGTTATATATGGACCGTTATCGGGGAAAAAATATTTTTGACTTGTAATCATCATTCCAAAAACGAAATCTTTCATGAACATTTTCAAGGAAAAGTTTGTTTAAGCTATATCTCGGTTATATATGAACCGATATCGGAATTTTCCATTTTCTGTGTCTTAGTGACTTTTATAACCAGAATTGCTTTTCAGCAAAACAAAAAATATGTTCATGGAAAAATCGGTTTATCCTATATCTCGGGTATATATGGACCGATATCGGATTTTTCCAATTTCTGTATTTTAGTAAGCTCCTTTTATTACCGGAACAGCTTTTAAGCAAAAAAAAATTTTTTCATTGGAAAATCGGTTTAGGCTATATCTCGGGTAACCTCCTTTTATTACCAGAACAGCTTTTAAGCAAGTAAAGTTGTTTAAGTGCGCTTACGTGACATTTTGAGGAAAAATTGCTTTGGACCGAATGAATCGATGGGGTAATATAATGGTAAAAGAAAAAAGTTTCTAATTCTAATGGTTTTCTCAGAAACGGTATTTCAACGACCGACAGAAGGACAGACGGACATCACTTAATCGAATTTTCTGTCAATGCTGATTCATAAAATGTATACTTTACAGGGTGTGACCCTGAATGAAAATTGTAGAAATTACAAATGGAATCACAAGCTTATATGCATATACCCTTAACATTTTTGTGAAGGGTATAAAAAGCTGCTTTAAAAACTTCCTTTGAAAAAAATTTTTCAAAAAACTTATCTCTTAAAATAGTTATTGTACCTCATGAAAAAGTATCACCACTAAATTATGTATCTTTTGAAATAGTACTTTTAAAAAAGTGCTTTTTTACAAAAAGTATTCGTAACGTTTAAAACTTAATCTTTAACATCTTGCCAAAATTTCGCTGTGTAGCTTTTAAAAAAAGGAGATTTTAATAAAGAACAGGTCCTTGAAAGAAGTTGCTATTTAAAAAAGTATATTAAAAGAACACTTTTTGATAAAAGTACCTTTCAAGAAAAATACCACTTAGAAAAACCACTTTTAAAAAAACTTACTAGAGATATTGTCATAAAACCATGTAGCTTGTATGTTTCATTATCCAGTAATAATAATTACTTGACTTTTCTAAGGCCTTTCATTTCATTAGTCATAATGTGCTTCTCCACAAGTTAAACAGTCAGTTTGGATTCGCAGGTACAGCTTGCAAAGTTATAAAGTCTTTCCTTACCTATCGTAGTCAGTTTACCGTAGTGCAGGGGTGTACCGCTGGGATCGGTACTTGGACCTATTCTGTTTATGATGTATACGACGTATTTGCGAGGTTGTGTTTTTGTAAGTGCTTTACTTATGCGGATGATATACAATTAGTAGCGAAAGATAATGGAAACGGTATTAGTCTATTGGAGTCCAATATTAATAGCGATTTGAATTGTATATTGGATTGGTCTCAATTGAACTATTTAATTCTGAACCCATCCAAAACTCGAGCTGTTTCTTTTTGTAACAATGATTGTTCAATTTGATTGAGTTTGTTTATTACATAAAGTCTTTGGGCATGTAATTGGATGGTGAATTGAATTTTTCTGTGCATGTGAATCGTGTTTTTTCATCCATATCATTTGTGTTAAAACGTTTTTATGCATTGGGTTGCTTCTTGCCAACATATATAAAGAAGAGATTGATTTACTCCACATGTATGCCTATTATTCTTTATGGTTTGGAGATATAACGAGTGATTTTTTTGCTATTATCTTTTTGGCAACACTAGTTTTGACAGCTCACGCACGTTTTGTATCTTGTGTCACTGACAAAAATCTTCAGTTTGGTCTATAATTTAATCATGTATCGTCTTACAAACGAACAACGCTTGCAAATTATTGAATTTTATTACCAAAATGCGTGCTCTGTTAAGAAAGTTCATCGCGCGCTTCTTCCATTTTATGGTCAGTTTAATCGACCTACTGAGGCTTCTATTCGGGCCGATGTTAAAAAAATTTCGCACCAAATTTACATTGTTGGACATTAAACCACCAACACGCTTACGTAGAGTGTAAACTGAAGAAAATATCGCAGCCGTATCGGCCAGTGTTGGTGATGACCGTGAATTATCGATTCGGCGTCGTTCGCAGCAATTGGGCCTCCGTTACTCCACTACGTGGAAAATTTTGCGGAAGGATTTGGGTGTGAAGCCTTATAAGATACAGCTGGTGCAAGAATTGAAGCCAAACGACCTACCACAACGCCAAATTTTTGGTGAATGGGCTCTTGAAAAGTTAGATGAAGATCCACTTTTTTATCGAAGAATTGTGTTCAGTGACGAGGCTCATTTCTGGTTGAATGGATACGTGAACAAGCAAAACTGCCGTATTTGGAGTGAAGAGCAGCCAGAAGCATTGCAAGAGCTACCAATGCATCCACAAAAAACAATCGTTTGGTGCGGATTATGGGCTGGCGGCATCATTGGGCCGTATTTCTTCAAAGATGATGCGAATCACAACGTTACTGTGAATGGTGAGCGCTACCGTGCGATGATAACAAACTTTTTTTTGCCCAAAATGGAAGAGCTTGACTTGCATGACATGTGGTTTCAACAAGACGGTGCCACATGCCACACAGCACGCGAAACAATGGACCAATTGAGAGGCGAGTTCGGTGAACAGTTTATTTCACGCTTGGGACCAGTCAATTGGCCGCCCAGATCGTGCGATTTAACGCCTCTAGACTATTTTTTGTGGGGCTGTGTTAAGGCTAATGTCTATAACGACAAGCCCGCTTCGATTGACGCACTGGAAGCCAACATTATTCGTGAGATACCGGCCGAAATGTTGGAAAGAGTATGCCAAAATTGGACTAAGCGGATGGACCATCTGAGGCGCAGCCGCGGCCAACATTTGCATGAAATAATCTTCAAACATTAAATTATATCGACCCAAATATCGATCCAAATAAATATTTTATGCATTTTTCTGAATTTTATGTGTTTTTTTTTTAAATTTCCGATAGTTCTTATAAAATCACCCATTATAGTGATACTTCCCAGCAAAATATGGAGAGGTTACACAAAGATGGTGCTTGGGAGTAGTTTTAAGGACTTTGAGAGCATGAAGTTGTTGTTGTTGCTGTACAAGACTGTCAGAACTAACTGTCCGCTATATTTAAGACATAGGTTCCAATTTGGCTGTTCATCTACGTTAATAATGAAAAGATCATTTATTGTAAGATCTATTGGACTATGGAATTCAGTAATTCCTTATGCGAATAGAAAATTCTCCCACTCTAATAAGAAGTTTAAGAAAATTGTTTTTGACAACATGTAATGTAGTAAAAATATGTTTCGACTGCTATTAATCATTTTTCCACATATCTATAGATGTTATGCAATAGGTCTTCCGTATTTTCAAAGTTTGTGCAATGGGGGGATGTGTAATAGGAAAACGTTTTTTCTTGTATTCTTTTTCCTTTACTGAACGATTTATTAATTATATTAATAAATAATAAATAATTAAGCAATGAATTATGTATATAGCCGCTAAGTGCCCTATTGAATATTGTCATAGTTTATTGGCCCTCACGGCTTAAGAAACTTGTAAATAAATAAATAAATAAATGTCATTAAGAAATTTGTGAACTTAAATTATTTGTTACGAAATTTATATACATACATGTGTACATGTATGCATATACTCGTATATATGTGTTAGGCTATATTTCACGTATGCAAAAACAAATGGGCACACACACACGCACACACAGTCTCACATGTTGTTTTGATTTATTTGGTTGGTTAGTTTTTAGTTTGATTTGTTAACTTTTTGCCGACTCTTGTTCCATTTGCAGTGCTAAATAATTACTGAATGCCACTAAATACTATTGTTCAAACAAACAACAACATCATTTATTGTTGTTATGGAAGAACGTAAGAAAAATAAAAACTAAAAAACAAAAAAAAAGTAAAATAAACTTCCGTTGTAGTCAGCCGCAGAGTCGTCATGGGATTAAGTCTCATTTAAACAGTTTCCATGCCTGCTTAAGTACTGAATGACTTTTCGGATTTATTTCATTTTTTCGATTTCAGTTTGATTTGATTTTCATTCATTCAGTAATTACGCGATCAAATGTCTAGAAAAGCATTGAAGCGTTAACAACAATAACAAAAAACAAGAGGGCGTAAACAGTTGTCATATTAAATAACGATTTTTTTGTTTCACTCATTTTATCTGACATCAAAAATTGTTAAAAGATTACAAAAAAATGAAGGGTATAAAAACTAAGTGCACTGAAAGAATTATGCGTCATATATTTAATGAAACTAATTCATTAAATATTTTTCATTAATCCAATGAAAACTTTTCACAATATGCATGAAACTTCATATATATTATGAAATAGTTCCATCAGCATGGTTTCATTAAGTTTCATAGTTTCATTAAAAAAAATCATTGGATTTATGACTACAGCAAAATTTAATTTTTTTTTCTAAATTCTTTGAATTTTGGTAAGATATATTAATGGGCATTTATTAATCTTAAGCTACAGTTTAAAAAATTTCAAGTTTTTTTTATTAAAACGTTAGTTTTATGAGTTTCATAATTCCAATGAAATAGAATTCATTAGATCAATGACAAATAAATTTCTGGCTACCGAACTTGGGTATGTATGTACATATGTGTATGTACTCAAATCAGCATAATAATAGTTTAAAAAATTTAAATACCAGTGTATTGAAGTCATTTGAATTATTAAAATCTGTTTTAATTGGTGAATACTTATTCAACATTTTCTTTTATCATAATTAGCTACAATTTCACAAAAGCAAGGAATAGTATTGTTTGTGTAATGAAATAAAGCATCAATGAATAAATTAAATAATTCCATTGATCTTATTACGTACATTTGTGAACATATTTTATTAATGTGTGTTATGATATTATTTCATTAAACAAATGTAAATATTTCATTGATTTAATGTAAATTTTTCAGTTGCTCAATGAATAATAAAATTAGGTAAATGAAAGAACTTCATTGACCTTATGAAGGAGTTTCATATTTTTAATGAATATATTACATTAGTACAAAGAAGTTATTTCATTAAATAAATGTTACTTTTTCATTAATTTAATGTACAGTTTTCATGTGCTTTATGAAATTGATTCTTTGATCTAGAGAAATTATTTCACAAATCATATGATTTGTCTTTCATACTTTTAATGGACATAAGTCATGTTTCTTATTAAAATGAAGGTTTTCATTAAAATAGTCTAATGAAATTTGTTTCATTATTTCTATGAAAAGTTACAATGGTTGAAAAATAATGAAAAAATTCATAAAAGTAATGACAAAATTCAAAGAATTTCTGAAAAAAAATTTTTCAGTGTGCGATTTGAAACATTTTGAAAAACAATTTTTTTTCTTTAAAAGCATATACTTACATACATATGTATATACATAAATCCAAAAATTTGTATTTGTATGTTTTCTATAGGGTATTTTTTAGAGTTGGACAAGTTAACATAGCAATAACAGAAACACAAGTATTTTTTTTACATCACTTAAACAGAGGTTATTGGACACAAAATTTTATGACCTTAATGTTTAAATATGATTTTGGTTATGCGATCACTTTTCACAAATACTCCGCAGCGGTACCGTGAAATAACTCCCAATGCAATAACTTCCAATGAAATAAGTCCCAACAAAAATTAAATAACTCCCAATACAAATTCCCCGAATTTCGGGGAACTAATTACAGTTCAAAAACTGTGTCCTGACCTTGCAGTTACAGCAAAGAACCAATATGGTTAAACGGACGGGTGGGTTAGTTAAGTTCTTGTTCTTTGTGGACTTCGGCTCACCAACTCGTGGAGCCCAGACTTTTACTGACTGTCTGGGGAATTATGTATAGGAGTGACTTTCTTCATGTGGCCACAAACATATGACAGAAATTCTCCCTCTCTGAAAGCCTTACAAGTCACATGAACTAGTTCACCATGTGAAATTAGTCCACCATTAAATTAAGTCAATATGACAGTTGCTGGCGCATCGGTTGATTATACATATTTAATCAACTGTCTATAGTTTATTGACGTAGACAAGTGATTTTACATGAATGCAATGAAAATAATCTAATGGAACTCAATCACAATCTTGGTGGCCAGTTGGTTCATTAAACGAACTAATTGTTTCATCAAACGTTTTTATGAGTAAATCAATTGCAGTGCATGTTGTGTGGCTCCGATTTATTGGAACTATATTTCAGCGAGATTATTGTCAGCAATATGTTCAGATACGAACATATTTTTAATCCTGTATCGTACATCACTAGTATTAACATTTTCACCAGCATCACCTTTGAGGTCATACAGACCTATAAAGCGCACAAACCAGTGAATATAGGTGAATGTAATAATGTTGCAACAAAAGCTTGTTGCATAAACCAATAATTCTGCTTATTTACATACCTATTCAATCACAAAAAAGGGCTCATAAAAAACCAAATTTTTAATGGAAATTCAATATCAATTGACGAACAGAACTACATAACACTTTGATAAAGAGTTTCCACAGCTCACAAACATTTCTCTGCTGCACGTCTGTCGACAATGAAATGATAAACCAAACTGCACAAAAAGCAACTATCAGCTGTTATAAGAGTTGTCAAATATGTCAGTGTTGCCAACTCGTATTTGCGAGGCTTTAAAAAAGCTCCCAATAGCTGTATATATCGCTCCTTTATTGCAACATAGTCATAACTAAAAAACAAGCTCGTTTTGAGAAGAACGCATTTAAAATTTTTTGTTTCCATGCAAGTCTTAGAAATATTTTTTAGAAAATATCTCCTAAAGGAAACAGTTTAAAAGTAATTTGAATAAATTTTTGGCCCAATATAAAACGTAGTACTGTTAACACTTCTGCATTGTTAACTGGAAAAGCTAATTTTTTGAGATATGACTATGTTGCAATAAAGGAGCGATATGTTTACAGAATATTTTTCTTTTTACTTCTACTTATCTTTTAAGAGATAATGAAGTATAAACTTAAGCGTTTGAATATATTTTTCAAAAGTGTTCAAGTCTACTGAAGGTTAAGTTAGCACCTATGAAACGTTGATATAACTAATTAAAGCATTTGCAAGGAACCGAACTGATGTATTTTTGTATAATTTCATCAATTTAAGGTTAGCTCCTATGAAATGTCGATATAAACAGCTAGAAAATACACAAGGAACTGCTAAATGTTTGAATAATTTCTTCAATTTGATTAAATTTAGATCTCCGGTGTCAATAAAATTAAGTATTTTTCGTCCCAAAAAGCAAAAAAACCAGAATTTTATTAAAACTCAAACGTTTTTTTAGTTTTAAAAGTAAGTTTAATGTTGTGTCACCTCTTAATAATAATTATGTTTTTGGACTTCAAATACTTGGAAGAAGAATGGGCTTAATGTGTTCAGCAGAACTTCAACATCAACTTTGTTATCGTTATTTTTTTTTTTAATGGTTAAGTGGATTTCAACCACGACTTCTTTAAAATTTTTTTAATGTTAACTGTGGACAAATTCATGATTATGTAACAAACAGCCAAAGCAAAATTATAATGTGTCGAACCATTAATTATTTATTGCCAAACCAAATATGACCATTAAGAATTTTGAAATATTACTGAAGACAAATAAGTTCATTCAACTCAGCAACAAATTTTGTAAAATAAACTATTTAATCTTAAAAGATTTGAATTTTTAACTCACGCAAAGAATATTTAAATTGCTTAAAACGAAATTTTGTTTTTCGAATTTAGAGCTGAAATATGATCTAAGCAGAACAAAATTGATTCATATATAAAGGTTTTAGTCTTTATGATTTTAAAGCAGCGATGGGCAGAGAGCGCTTTAGATAAAAGAGAATCAAGACCGGTGCATATTGAATCAGACGTACTTTGTCCGTCGCGCTGTTCAACTGACATTCAGCAGGCCCCCCGGCGAACAGGTTCTGCCTTGGCGTATTCCTAACTTGAGCAATTTGTTTCTCGGGGAAAAGAGGGAAAGGAGATCAGCATGTACCCGGGTGGTTCTATTTGCAATTCAACGCGGGCTAATCATAGTTGAGCAGCCCATCTTGGCTGTGGTTGAAACCTAAAACTCAGGAAAGGGGAGTTAGTATTCGTGATAATTGCCTGGTGGGTGGATTTTTTCAGGGATTAACAACCTACCCAATGTTGCCTTTACAATAGATACCAGGAACAGGAGGGATTAGAAGGCCCGAACTCCTCAACAAGAAGTTGTTCACATGGCAACGAACATATGGCAAGACGTGGGACGGGTGAGTTAAGGGATAATGCACTTAATGGGCTTTGACCTACCAACTCATTAAGCCTTGTCTTCCATTGAAGGCAAGTGCTGATGTAAATCTTTTTCACTACTGAGATTGAGAGGGTTCTTGCTTGGTGTAAGCTTAACCACGACATTCTGCATTTGTTGCAGAAATAAAACTCGGACAAACCGCATCAACTATGTCCTATTGTACTTCCGAAACCCATACCCAGGGCTAAAATTGGCAGAATGGATATCGGCAAAGCTCGCTGGAGATTCTACTTGCAAAACATCTCGGCGCTAAACACGCTTAAGGCGTCTGCATCTTGGATGAAACGTTCTGATTGTGGTTTGAAACTCTGCATAACGTTTAACATTTATTTGCGGCAGGTGAAAATTTTAAAGAAATGAGGAAAAGTAAAGTTTCAGCCAATTACCCAGGCATACATAATGAATTCGAACAGCACTGATTTCGTGAGCCGTCTCACTTTCTCCCCACAAGTGTTCTTGTGTACACATGGTTTCTTTATTGGCTATGTGATTGATATTGAGTAGTAACATCAGCTGTGTGGACAGAAAGAAAGAGTACGTGAATCGCTTACAATATCTTCTTTGTAATAGTAACTGAGTTGCCAGCCTTAATTTTCTCTGACAATATACACAAACGAATCTACTAATTATCAGATTTATGTGAGGATTCATATTTAAGCTAAACGCTTGATATGTTTTACAGGCATAAGTAGGCCTTGTTTAGTTTCTGTAAGTTAATTTTGATTCTTTAATTCAGTTAATTATAAAATATCATATAGCACTATACATGTCCGTTAAAACTATTATTGAGCTTGACATCAAATCTTTATGAAAACTGCTTCTTGTTTAGCAAAAATTATTATCTCCTTCGCCATAATAAACTAATTAAACTTATGTCCAGTATTTTCTTAAGGTTCTGTAGAGAAAAATAATATTTTGACCTTTCATGAAAAACAAAACTTATTTAGATTTAAACAACTTGTTACTACTTCCTTTCGAAAGAAGTCACTTAAACAATAAATGTTATCACAGGCCACTGTAAAAGGTCGGCATTTGTCTTTATTGCCACTTCATCCCACTCAGTTTTTAGGAACAATAAATAATTTTTTATTTTATTTCCGCCTTAAATTTTAAAACGTGCTGACCAATTTTTTTGTTAAATAAATAAAAATTAAATTACATTACATTACTTGTAAACCGGATATACATACTTGTAAATTTTGTGCCATTAACACGTTATTTAAAATTGAAGTTGAAAAATAAATATTTTCAAAAAAAAAAAAAAAGAAAAACAAATTTCCTTTACAACGTTTTGCTGCATTTTAATACAAATTTTTTTTTAATTTGATTAAGGGTAAAAACTTAAGTCGCTCTACGTTTTAAACATTTTACCGAGTAGCAAACTCAAATCTGAATAATAACATTAAGAGTTTATTTTTAATTATAACAATAATTGCTGTGAAACAATAAGACCAAAGTAGAACAGAAAAAATAATTGAATACCATATAGCTGGGGGACAACTAGCTGTTTCGTAGTCGCTACACTACTCATCAGCACCCCCTAGGATTCGAACTCGGGATCATGCGAACATGATGTATTATGTGATCAATATGTGGCAAACATTAACGTAAGAATAATTAAAGAGCTCGCTGGCTGAGCATGATCCTGAGTTCGAATCCTAATGGGTGCTGATGAGTAGTGTAGCAACTACGAAACAGCTAGTTGTCCCCCAGCTATATGGTATTCAATTATTTTTTTTTGTTCTTCTTTGGTCGTATTGTTTCATAGCAATTATTATTATAATTAAAAATAATCCTTCTTCTTGACTGAAGTCTCTGAAGACTCGAACTCATAACTACTTAGTTAATATCGTACATATGTATATAGCTAAAAGTTCACTGATTAATGATTTGCATTAAGAGTTTATTTTTAAAAAATTTTCCGTAAAATATTCAATACGAAATAATTTTAAACTTTGCCATCCGAAATGAATTGTAAAAGCCTCGACTACGGATGGCAACGCTAATTAAAAATGATAATGCAGACTGTTAAATTGATAACACAGATCGCAAAGTGGCAATGCCGATTGCAAATAGTATAGTTGCTTTACAGATTTTCTGGCATTCAGAAATTTGTGGATGTTAGCTTGGCAACTAGACAGAACTTTGGTAATAATCAAAGTGATGAGACCATCCTATTATAGCAAGTAGCTGTAATGGAACTTTATTTTTAGAATTAAGAGCAGTACAAACTGTTTATAAAATCATTGCTTTTCCGTTGTAAATGTTTGCAATATTTAGCAATTTCAACAAAACCTATTAAAAGTACTAAAATATATTTTGTATATTATTTAAGTGATCAGTTTTTCAAACTTCAAGCAGGGGAGAAGACGAAGTTTCATGGTTATCAGCAGCTAATCGCAACAACAAAAAGAGCCAAGAAGGAAATATTGGTTACCTTTAAACTTTTATTTTTAGCTAAAAATTATCAGCTAATCCTTAGCTTCTATTGTCGACTATATCAATATCCGTCAAATATATGATATTCAATTACCCTTTATTAAGGTAGGTCCATCTATAAGTCACTATGCTAATTGTGAGTTCTACCTTAACGTTAAGTTGTTTGCCCAACTTAAGTTGACATTTCATTTGCTTCAGTGTTTGACAAGCTCAAGCATGAAAAGGTACACAATTGAGCCGATCGTTAAGATAGTTGAAGCCTTTTTTGAAAATGTGCATTGAAATCAAAATTCATTTCAAACACTTCATCGTTTCGTTGTTGGTCAACGCAATGGACCAAATATGTCCATAATTGGGAGAATTGTGGGCAAACCGGATTTACAGGAAATGAGAAAATATCAGTGCATGCTTGCCAAATTTGTTCTTTGAAAAACATTGCTTTTGTCCGTGATAGTGTGGCAGAAGAGCCATCATTCAAAATCGACTCGTCATCGTGGCCAACAATTGAGCATCTCACGAACAACATCGATGTGAATTTTTAACAAAGATTTGAATTTACACGCTTAAAAAGTTCAGTTGGCTCAAGCTAATGACCATTTCAAACATCGCCAATATGCCGATTGATTGCTTGTGCTGAAAGGAGGTGTCATTAGCTTACCACAGCACCTGCCTTAACGGTCTTAACTGATGATGGACCAATTCCATGATTTATCAGCTGCCCGGTGTGACTTACAAGACTCACAGAGGGCGCAACTTTTGTCATATGTTTTTAGCCATACGAACAAACCCCTTGCTGCAGAGCTCTGGCCATTTAATCCCACGGCAGCCAATGCTTAACGACTGCATAGGCCGAAGCTTATTAATAGCATCAGCCTTTAACGAATTCAAGCGTTTAACAATCACGGCTGGTTGCTTACGGAAAATGGCATGCACCATAGTTAGCAGGGAAACCAAATTTCCTTCCTATGATTTTAGCTTTAAACAGCCAAGATATGGGTACCTCAACCATGATTAGCGGCGAAATAATCTGCATGCAGAACCTACCGGGGTCTTTCCTGAACCCCCGTTCTACCAATCGAACCCTGGTAAGGGGTTCGGGAATCCAACACAACAAGTTATGTGTCTTCCTTATCACGAAAAACTGCTAACCCTCTATGCCCCAGAAAGTAAAGTGACCTGGTTAGCTGTACTTCAAGGCAAAATCTGCTACCCGAGAGGACTACTTCCCCTTTCTGTGATTTTAGGTTTAAACCTTAGCCAAAACTTTTCAGTCAAGATGTAGGCACTACCAATTAACTTCCGGTTAATCATAGTATGGTTGTACCCAACCATACTATTGACACAGTCATTACAATTCCTATAGTTGTGATCAACCATACTATGTTACGTCTAACCAGTTTATTTATTAATATATGTATATTATATTATGACAAAAATATGTTTCTATTAAAAACAAATTATTTGTAACATTGGTATAGCTCTTTAATAAAAGTAATGTGGTTATTTATGACAAAAATATAGTTTCTTAGCATAATAATATGGTTTTGTATGACACTAATATGGTAACATCGATATAGACAAGTGGATAAACAAAAAGCAGGGTGAGATAGATTATTATATAACACAGATGCTTTCTGGACACGAGTATTTTCTGGAATTTCTCCATAGAATGAGAAAGACAGACACACCGATCTGCCTTTATGAAGAAGATTGCGTGGGCGACGCAGAACACACATTCTTCAGAAGTGATAGGGGGAGGCAGAAAAGACATGACTCAGAGGAGAATATTGGTGAAATAACACCGGAAAACGTCGTAAAAGTTATGATGGAAAGTGAGAGGAAATGGTGTCAAACAGCGGCTTATATTGAGAAGATCCTACGAGACAAGAAGCAGGATATGGACGTGGGCATGGCACGTGCAATCCGGTAGGAACAAAGGAGGAGCCCCATCCTAAAGTAATGCGGAAGCGACGCCGCGGTGGAGACAAGGCTCAAAGAAAAGGTAGTGGTTTTAGTGGGTGCAAGCCCCACATACCGGACACTATGTTGTCACAGTATCTGACGATGCGTTATGCATTTCCCCTCTCCAACCGAAACAACAAATATGGTAACATCAATTAATACTATGGTTGCATACTATTATAATAATATTGAAGGAAAATATAGAATAGTTATTTATAATATTTATTTTACAATACTATGGAGAGCCACATCAATGGCGTTTTAAATTAACAATAGTTTTATCAGCTGCAACCATATAATTAAACTATAGCATGTTGCCCCTAGATTATTGTCATATCAATCATATATTTTTTTTTACATCATATTATATTGGTCATATTATATATTTTGTTTGTTGCCGAAACACATATCTCTTAACACGTATCTCTTAACCGATTTATCATTATATTAAATTTGCGTAAAGCATCATTGATCGAAATCATGCGAGTATATACAATGGGTGGAACTTAAATTCCTCCCAAAATTGCCTGCACATCACAACTTTCTAAATGTCATCGTTTGTTGTCAGTTTCGCCTGGTTTTCTTTCGCAGAACCTTATTGTTCAACAAAAAAAAAAGTAATTTTGTTGCTCAATTTAATCAGATATATGAAAATAATATTTTAAATACACCCCTTAATCACGATTTTTTAGTCAATATTTAAGCTTTATTTGTAAGAAAAGCAAAAATTTCAACATTTACAGCCGTATTTATTGTATAAATTTTTAAGTTTTTGTGTCCACAACAGAAGCTCTTCAAAACAATTAACGTCATTGAAATAACAACAGGCCAGGCAGCAAATAATTAACGAAACCACAAATATACACACACATGCGCATATTCATACCCATACACCTGCGCCTGCGCATGAAAAAAAACCATTTATTAAACGTTTCACTAACAATATGAAATGTCTAAAAGACTAACTAGCAAATAGTGTGTCTAGCAGAGTTTTTTTGTTTTTTTTTGGTTTTTATTTATTTTTTTGTTTTTGCTATTTTTATGAATAGTTTTTATATTTAACAGCAACAAGGTGACGAGTGTAATGTTGCGTTACATTCATTACAAACTGTGGTTTTGGTTTCAGTTTCAGTTGTTGTTAAATGTTTGCTATTCGCATTAGATTTCATATCCATTTTATTTTTAATTTTTGTAATTTTCAACGTTTAAATCTTCCACGTCAAACGTTTGTCGCCAACAAAACTATACATAGCGAAAACCAAGTCATTGTGGCCTCCGAAGTGGCGCTGTTGCACGAACTATTTCTTATTATGCGATCATGGCTTCCGACTTTAGATGGCGGTTATCCCTATAAAAGTATAGACACAAAATTAAATCATGGTGAGTTAAATTCATTTATTAACTTTTTAGACAATAAATAATTAACAATCAAATTATTTGGCAGTACCTTGGTACTCAGGCCAACCGTTGACTTATATGGAAGTCAACTGCGAAAGTTACTCGCATTAAAAAACTAATCTGGTTTATCAATACAAGTTCTACCTTTGTTGTATAACGTATTTCTAAAACCTATATGGAACTATGTTGGGATTCATATGGAACTATGGTGGGATTCATGCCGCCTCGGCAAACAAATTCAGGACTCAAAATATAATTCTTCGCGTAATTAAAGCATCACAATGGAATCACTCTTTCGCAGATGACAGCAGCATTTGCCGCTCGTACTCTTTTAGCTATAGGCCCAGCCTATCAGAGATCGCTGCCAAGAGGCTAAATATGAATGATTCACTGAATAGTGACCTTCTATTAATCTCCGAATGGGGTCATAAAAACAGAGTCGCCTTCAACGCTCGTAAGACCCAATGTTGCTTATTAACACACAAGCAAACGACCGCAAATGCTGCTTCATCTGTACTCATGGATGGTATAAATATTGAGGAATCGGATGCTCTTGATGTTCTTGGAATGAAGATACAGTGTGATGTTCGCTGGACAGAACACATTTTTCATGTCTCTAAAGAAGCATTCAAGTGCCTCGGTTTTTTGAAACGGTGTAAGATGTACTTCACTCCATCCGACCTCCTTACTATTTATACCACCTACATCCGACCGAAAATGGAATACAACTCTCATGTTTGGGCCGGTGCCTCAAAGTCTATTTTGGGGTTACTCGACCGTGTGCAGGAGAGGGCGAAGAAGCTTATCGGTGACAGTAGGGTATCCAACTCTATTGACTCACTGGAGCATCGACGCAGTGTGGGGTGCGTTACTCTGTTCTATCGTTACTACAATGGATTTTGCTCTGACGAGATTAGGGATCTTGTTCCCGAAACTCGCACATTTTTACGTAGCACGCGCTCATCGTCTAGAGCTCATCCATTTGTGGTCGATTGCCCGGGGAATCGCACTTCGCACTACGCATTACAGAGAGAATTCGTTTTTCAGCCGTACGCTTCGTCTATGGAATAAGTTGCCTGCAGACGTGTTTCCTGTCTGTTATAACGTTGGAAAGTTCAAGTCAAATGTTCACAAATACTACTCCCTCTTTCCCCCTCCTCATAACCTATTTTCCTAGTTCTGGTACAATGCACTGCATATGTAGGGGTCATCCCCTGAGTACTGGTCCAAGCTAAAAAAAAAAACTGTGTCTAATACATGGCCACCAAGCCTAAAATGCCCATGAGGGTTAGATTTTCTTGAGAAGTGCACATGCTTGCACTTGCTGAAATTCAACTTTAAAAGGTTATGCTTAGACCAATTAAAAAAATTATCCAAATCCAGTTGGAGGCTGTTTTCGTTCCAGAGCCCACATGTTGAAAAATTTTTTACATCGTCTGCATAGATTAGAATATGGGAAAATTTTATGACAGATGGTAGATCATTGATGAACAATATAAAAAGAATTGGTGCTAGATGGCTTCTCTGCGGTACTCCAGAGCTTACAGGTATAGATTTAGATACATAACTATTGAAACCGACACATTGTTGACGACCAACTAAATATGATTTCAACCAGTTTGCAGTAGTTTTATAGAACCCCAAACCATCAAATTTTCTAAGTAAAAGAACGTGGTCAACACTGTCAAAGACTTTACTGAAATCTGTATAGATAACATCAGTAGTACCCTGGAGGCTTACAGCCAGTTTACCAATTTCGAAAGAAAATGAATGCGAAAGAAAGCCAGTCACTCACATTCGAATCAATTTGGGTTTGTCTAACTCACTACTATTCGTTCGCATTTTCTTATGTATTTTGATTGATTTTTGACAGATCGTTCGCATAGAAAAAAGTTAGACGAACCCAAATCAATTTTCTTTCGCTTAGATTGCGAACGCAAGCACGCTGTCGAGATTGGTAAACTGGCTGTTATTCTGAATTGCGATGCGAAAGTCATTGCGATGCGCAAATGAATTGCGATGCGAAAGATATTTGATATTCTGTAAGTCCTTCGCATTCGCATTTGCAATTAATTTCAAAATGTAGCAATACTCTTCCAAAGTAAACAAATAAACGGCAAATTTATTTCTTATCCGATAAGTTTTACAAGTAAAAATTGTTTGTTTATAAAAAATAAAAAAAATTTGTGTTATTTTAAAAAATGGACTGTGTTGCACTATGGTTTGATGACGTAGATGGAAATGAGAAAAATGAAAGAATAGACAGAAGATTGCTTAGAAGCAAATCCGACATTCTAAATTTGAGTGAAAAAATATAATTTATTCTGAAACTGGCAATAACTGTTTAATGAGGTCTGCAAAATATTTATTTTTCAGCTTCATAAAAAACTTTAGGTTGAATAAAGATGCATTTATGTATGTGTTGAATAACATTAGCTTGGAGTGCATGGCAGCGAAATAAAGTGTGCGATTCCGCCCATTATCAAATTAGCAGCTGCTTTAAAATTTCTGGGTCAAGGTGGCTACCAACACCATCCTGCAGCATCTCTTATTGCTTGCATTTAGTTCTTCGGCTAATGTATCCCACTAACCACTGTCGAGCTGTCTGTCGGGCATTTGGTGTTTTCAAGTGGCCTTTCGCCAAATAACTATGTTTTTTCATGAATTCCACCATTACTTCGAATTGTTGCGTCTTAGTAGTCTTCTTGTTAGTTTCCCTAAGTGAAATATGAAAGCAATTAATCTATTAGCTACCGCAACGAATTATTATTTCATTTAATAATTTATTGTCATTTTAACAAATAAAATAGATGAATGAACAAACAGTAATATAATACTTACACTTTCGTGCTTTGCTAATGCTGTTTTGCTATCGAATGAATTTTGCGAGTTTGACATTTATTTTCGCAATTAAGAATGCCGAATTGCCACCTTTTCGCATTTTAAATGCGAATAAAAAAAGAGTTATATGCGAATATCGCAATAGAGAATAGCAACTCTTCGCATATAGGCATTTTCGAGTAGCATTACCATTCGCATCGCAATTCAGAATAAGCCTCCTGACCTTTATAAAAACCGTCATTTATCGTTGAAGTAAGGTGTTTTAGGTTTATTAAAAATTCGTGTTCAGAAATTTGTTTTACTAAAACTTTATAACTTATTTGTTTTATATTCTTATTTAGAACCAATACTCAGGGGATAACCCCTAAGTATAAATGCAGTGCATTGTATCAGAACTAGTAAAATAGATTGTGAGGAGAGGGAAAGAGGGGGTAGTGTTTGTGAACATTTGACTTGAAATTTCCAACGTTATATCAGACAGGAAACACGCAGGCAACTTATTCCACAGGGTAAGCGTGCGGCTGAAACACGAATTCTCTTACGATCCCTTGGACAATCTGCGAGTTTCGGGAATAAGATCCCTAATTTTAATGAAGTTTAAAAATAATTTTAATTATAGAGCTAGGGCGCCTGCATATAGTTTCGCGGTCGCTGTACAATTTTTCTTGAGTGGTGTATATCAGATCTATCTGAAATTTTGCATCATTATTAAGCTTTTTTTTAACAACAATATAGTTCCACTAAACTAAAGAATCCTTTCATTACAAATAATGGTACAACATAGTTCTATTAAACCAAGGAACCCATTCATTACAAATAATGCTGATTTTCGATTTTCGGGATTTCGGTTGAAATGTTTTATAACACAAACAATATAGTGACAAAAAACCAATATCCAGTCAAACTTTTCTCTATGTGTAGTAGAAAAAATTTATAAAAAACACACTTGTGGTTTTTGATCATCTAAATAAACCAAAATAATTGTTAAATACTCGCATTAAAGTTGCTGCATCGTCAGCTCGCAAAACTATTTGCTGCTTTATTGCTGTTTAAATTTCAGCAATTGTTGTTTTTTTTTAATATTATTTCTTTCTTAATTTCAGTTTTTTTTTTCAACGATTGCAAATTTTAGACGTTGAAACAACCATAAGCCAAAATTTTGCTGTAACACAATTTGAGAAAAAAAAACAAAAAAAAAACTACCAGAAAACAGATGAAACACTGTAATGAAAATTGGTCAATAGTGCAAATAACAAACAATCAAAGCAGCAGAAGCAGAAGCAACAACACAGATGACGAGATAAATTGAATTTATTCGTTAACGTTTGACTGGTTTTTTTCGTTACAAACAGATTTTTTTTTTTATGTCTCATCATTTTGCTATTTGCAAAAAATGTTGGTCAGTAGCAAATAAATGTTGAAAATGGACACAAGTCACATATATTTACATACATATATATATAAACATACATACATACATGTATGTATATGCATGTTTGTATTTAAAGTATTTGAAGAAAATTTGATGTTAAAGTATATTATCATTATCCTTAGTAATATTATAAATGTTAAAGTGATGTCCACAACTGACGTGAGAACACTAGCAGGAACAGCAAAATACTGTTACTCAGTGTCACGTGTAGACTGTAAATGTTATTATTTTCTTGACGTCTGTTTTAAAAACAGAAAATGACATTTTAATATGAAAAAAGTAAAAATAGTTTTAAATTAAAAGAAATTTCCAAACAAAGTTCAAAATCTTATTTTAGATTGAAAATTTTGCAATAAAAACATAACTTTTTTTTTTTTTGTTGACTGAGTTGAAATAATAAAAAATTAAGATATACTCCACCATGTATTAATCGGGCCGTCAAAGGTATGTTACTGTTAGTATGTCCTAACGGCTTTTCATGTCTAATGTAGACGGGAAGTAAAATAACACTACCTGTCGGTCTGACTGTCTGGCACGCCTAAACTGCCGAACAAATTTATATTAAATTTAAAATGAACATATTTTGAAATCTAAGAATCAATATGGGTTAGTTTTTATTCTGGAAGTTATCCCTCAAAAAGGGAAGAAAAGAAACCAAAATGGCCATTCAAAAAATAAATTTTTAAATAACTCCGTCATACAACCGAGTTTTTCTTTTGAAAGGGTTTGTCAACGAACTGAAAATAAAAAAAAAAGTTTTTGGACATCGCGCAGATAAAATGTACGTTCGAAAAATAAATTCTTGAGTAAATTCACCATTTATGAACGAATTTTCAATACTCTTTTTTTTGAACAAAAAAAAAAAAAACTTTGCACATGACACAGACAATTTTTCAATAACTCCGACATTTATGAACCGATTTTCAAAACTCTTTTATTGTCTAAAAGATACAAGCAACACTTTGCAGCCATGAATTTTGAAGAAAATGTTTGTTTGAAAAAACACAGTTTTGGAATAAATCAGTCATTTATGAACTGATAATTTTTCTATTTTGAGGTCTTATCAACTGGTTGAATATATTTAAAAAATGCAAATCGGTCGAACTAACTTGAAAACTCGTTCAAAAAATTATAAACAGCTTGTTTTATATTTCCTAGCCAATAATCAGAAGATTTGGAAATCTTTGAAACATATTCTCAAACATTGAACTTTATATTCCAATATTCTAAATAAATTATTGAGATTTACAGGCCTGTTCTGAAAACCACGTGCTTTCAAATCACGAACCGTTTTGAAAACACGCAGACTATTTAAAGCTGTTCTGCAAATCACGTGATTTTACGGTTTTCGACGTGCTTTAAATTTTTCGAAAGCATGACAAAACAGCTGTTTATTTACATTTTTGATTTGTTTGTTTATAGTTTTATATTCTTAACTACAATAGAAAGTGAAAATTAAGTAAAAAAAAATATGCCGGCAGCAAGTTTATTGGCAATAATTGTTTTAAGAAGACAACATTCAAAATATGAGAGAGTTCAAAAACGTCACTGATGGGACTTATCAAATCCTATGGACATAAGCGAAACCTTGTAAGTAAGCGAAGTTTAATTGATGCAAAAGGTCTAATCCAATCGCTTTTTAGCTTTACCTCCTTTTACCGGCTTAACAAAAGAGCTTTTCAAGTGGTATTGGAAGATCTAGCACCAAAGTTAGCCCAAAGCAGTATTCCTGCAAATATTCAACTAGCGGCGGTGCTTAGATTCCTAGCCGTCGGATCTTACCAAGCGGTTATAGCCAATGATGTGAATATAAGCATGGGGCGGTCCGCATTTTGTAAGATCTTGTGGATTGTAATGCCGGTGTTAGAGGAAAACTTGTGTCCAGCATGGATTCCTATAATTTAGCAAATGCAAATTGCATCAAAAACGCATTTCTATAATAAGTTCGGCATTCCCGGGGTAATTGGATGTGTAGAAAATAAGCCAGCTGACTGCTCAAAAGAAAATGTAAATCACGACCATTGGTAAACAAAGCAAAACAATTTCTCACAAAACAAACAGTGTCTATAATTTTATTAATATTTATGCTTCTGTGTCAATAAAATTTAATTTTATTACAAAAATGAACAAGGAACATTTCATTTTAAATACATAGAAATAGTTTTATTAATTTTGTAACCAAACACATAGAGAAAATAACCAAGTGATATTAAA
This sequence comes from Thecocarcelia acutangulata, assembly GCA_914767995.1. Taxonomy (NCBI): domain Eukaryota; kingdom Metazoa; phylum Arthropoda; class Insecta; order Diptera; family Tachinidae; genus Thecocarcelia; species Thecocarcelia acutangulata. The sequence goes on from OU612096.1 coordinate 27,823,797, forward strand.
AAGCCAGCCACTTGGCTGACCGGTTTAAAATCACGTGATTTCAATATTTTCTGTGTACAGAGCACCTTTGGCGTGATTTGAAATCACTTTGACAGAAAGTGATTTGCAGAACAGCCCTGTTAAAAAGAAAAAAATGTTTTAATAATAACTATGAAAACTATAACTTTTTATCTTTATTTTATTTTTTTATGCAAACACAAAAACTGCGAAGCTTTTTTGCTTGTCTGCAGTAACACCCAGGGTATGAGGCAGGAATATATAATCGACAAGATATCCAAAAACACCGTTAAAAGCTGCTAAAACCGAAAAAAACTGGATCATTTCCGGGTACTAAAACAACCGCTAAAGTATTAGCTTTACGTTCCACTGCAAAAATGTGCTCCGAATATTAAAACCCGCTTCCACAGTGATTAGCGAACCAGTTTCGAGTTTTTTGGATATTCTCAAAATCGGCTTCATGAATCGTCAAAATCACCTCACTTTCCCGAAAGTAATACGACAACTTCAATTTTCACATCAAAGTGGCAACACTCGTATCTATAGCGGAATATCAAGCTGGATGTAACAGGGGTTGCGAAAATTACAAACATACTCGTACAAGTGAAAGTGATATATGTAAGTAAGCGTGTAAAAAAACAAGCGATAATATTTCGTTGCGAATGCGCATTTTTATTGAAGAAACAAAAGTATTCTATATTGATTATACGCAACCTCTCAGGAGAATAAAATCTGCTTTGTTGTTTAGGTTTTGAAATGAATTGCAAAAAATTTCATTATTAAAAGTTATAAAAAAGAGAATTGTTGTAATTCATCCCAAAGGTATACATATATGTTCACATTGAGCAAATATTTGATCAAAGAATTATGCGTGTGTTTTCAATAATTAAAGAACTAAAATATGAAGTTGTGCGGCTATATAAAAAACATTAATACGAAATGATAGACAAATTGGCCCCTAACTTTAGAAATAAAAAACAAAAACTGTGTATTCTTTGTTAGACCCAGGACTTTTCAGCCCATGTGGTATGCACTTTTTTTTTCTTTCTTTTTGCCATTAAACAAAATCTCTAAAAGAGCAAACAGTTGGCAAACAAAATTTTTCAACAAAAAAAGGTCGAAGTTTGCTAGTTAAAAATTTTTTTATTTAAAATCCCAATTTGAATTTTTTACGTAAAAGAGTGTTTTGCTTGGCCCACTGTACATTGTATAATCCAGCATAATTAAATTAAAAATATGTATTTATTTTGTGTATAAAAGCAAATTTGCTTCTTTATAAATATTATCACATACACATATTGAAGTTTTAGTATATTTTTAAATATTAATGTAAATATAACTTCCACTCAATCGCAGATACATGCATATGTACACAAGTAAGTATTGTATATAAACACATACTCGTACGCACATTTGTATTAATTAAAATATGTTTTTTAACATTTCCATTTACAGGTTTTAGCCATTTTAGTGTCATTTGCTGTTTGTTGTTGTCTTATTTATATTTATATTTTTAAGGTAAGACTCGAAGACTCATACTTGTAATAAGTATGTTGTTATACGAGTATTAAAGTAGTTTTTGTTTTGAAGCCACCTTCACTCTGTAGACCCAGAGCGCGAGTATAAAAATTTGTTGTTGTTTCATTAATTCAAAATTGTCCCTGGTTTAATACAGAGGCCTCGTATAAGCAACTCTTCAGCAGATAAAACCCATCAGTATGTTGATGTGCTGGTTGTTTTAAAACGTGTGTTTCTCTCTGTTTTATGTGTTCATTCACATTGACGATTACGCAATTTTCCACGCATTTATCCAACATGGAAATGTAGTATTTTTTTCTTAAATATTTCTCTTTATGGTTAATATAAATGTTAATGTGTTCGATTTGAATGCGCACTATTAGTTTGAAGCGGGCGATACATTTGGAGGTTTTTAATTTAAATAACACATTTAAGTTTGATTTAAAGAACGGATTAATTATTAGCAAACTTTTTTACATTTTAGTTCCATTTTTAAGGCAGCACTTTTTTCTTACTTTCTTCATTAAAAGCGTTCAACAAAAACAAAAGCTAAAAATTTGTTATTGTTATTTTTTTATGTTATTTACTCTTTTATAAATAACTAGCTTTGCCTACGGCGTGGTCCAGCCGAAGTTAATTTTCGATTTATTAGCAGAAAATTACAAATAACACCATATTTTACAGAAGGACTAGGGAATAATTTGTTTTATTTATTACTTATAGAAGAAATTCTAATTTAAAGTAAGAAGACATGTTTTCACAAGCTTTCTGTCCAATCAAAACCCATTTAAGGATTATTATCAGGATGTCTCTTGACAAAGTATTGCATAACGTTCTTTACTTTCTTCTGATATCTATACAATTATAATTAAAAGGAAATCACTTTTTTTGAGAACCCCTTTTGTAGCCGTACTACTGCTCGGTTTTAGACAAATTATATATCGTTTTAAAGTTCTTTCTGCACAGCAGTGAGTTTGATTTTAATCGGTTCAGTATTTTAGGAGTAATACGACTATTAATTTGTTACTAACACTAACAAACAAGTTATGTGTCTAAACTACAAGTAAAATAAAAACAGTGTGGCCAAATATGAATAAAGAACATATGTGGGTTTTCGTGGTTTTATTAGTTTCTACACTGGATTTTATATGAGCGAATATTATTTAAGAGCGGTAAAAAAGAATACGGTAGATTGCGTCGATCAGTAATTCCCTCTAGTACTACATTAAAGCAAATAAGTTGGATTCTAATCAGATTTTTATCATCAATGAATCATGCGAACGTTGACGTTCGACATAGGGAAACAGGTCCAGAAAGGTGTGTGTACATTAGGTTGTGAAAAAAAATATATATATTTTATTTTGATGGTTCCTCAAGCGTCATTTGAAATCTTATATAATGAAGGGTTTTAGGGACTTTCTTTTCGTTATTTTGGTCTAGGTTTAGAGTTGGCTAAAGTCGAACTAGTGCCAAAAAACGGCTTTTGAGTTTTCTGCATAACTTTGTCAGATATCACGATTTTATTTACTTTTAAGTAATCAATTTAAAAAGAAAATGGCAAAACCTTTTTTTGCTTGCAAAAATTAGATATTTTGACAATTATTTTGAGCATTTCACAATTTTTCGTAGTTTTTCCATACATTTTGTAAAAAACGCTTCTTGGACCCATTCTTTTGTTTGAGAGAGATATGCGTAGATATCTCCGGACGATTCAGATCCAAAACAACCTAAAAATCGGATAAAAGAATTCATTCCATTTACCCCGCATTACGATATATCTGCTAACCCGTGCGGTACTGGTCCTCAGGAAGTGCTCATCATTTTCTTCCTCGTCCTTATCCCTGCAACTTCTACAGAAATCATTAAATAGAAGATTTAACTTACTAGCATGCGTCTCTATGTGACAATATGCTGGCAAAACCGTGCGCCCTACATCATACACTGGCCATGTTAGCCACGCTACTCGACAGGTGACCTTACTACACAGCCTCCACAAGTTGCCACTGCAATTGGTTCACACAGCTTTGAAACGGAACTCCAGCTATCATATGAATAGCACCTTGCTGTACACGGACCCCCGACTTTTTTCAGTTCATCTGATACAATATTTCCGCGCACCCCTGTGTTCTTCTTCATTAAGAAACATTTGGAATCCATGAACCAAATTGTACGTCGTATAGATCAGTTCGGATTCGAATATTCCCCCCTGCCTGCATCACGATAAGCTCATTAGATAGCATAAAATTGATCCACCTCTGATACTGAGGAATAAAGATGCCACCAGTATCAGAGGTGGAGGAGAAGGGAGGGGAAGGAGCCACTCGTTTGTTGTAGCAACCAAAACTCTAGGAAGCCGCATGGACTTCCGAACACATACCAAAGCTTAAAATTGGCAGAACGGAGATCAGCAAAGCCCCTGGGAGATGCTGCTTAGCAAATCTCTCGATGCTAATCATCGTTGAGGTGCCTGCCTTGGCTGAAATGTTCTAGCTGTGGCTGGCTTAAATCTAAAATCGCCGGAAAGGGAATTAGTTTCTCCGGGGCTAATGATCACCGAAGTGATATTGTCCTGCAACGGTATCTGTAATGTAACGAACCAGGCTTGATGCTCTTCTTGGGCTTCGGCCTGCCAACTCATTGAGCCTTGTCTTTTATTGACTGTTGGGAAATTGGCTATAGGAGGGATTAGAAAGCTCTAACTCTAAAGCAAGGATTTTGTCTATAGGGCGAAATTATAGCGAAAAGTTGCGACCTATGTGAGCCTAACAAGCCGTACGAAGGCGCTGGTGAATCATGAATAATTTATCCCGTGGAGTTGATCTATCATCAGATTACGCCGTAATGGCAGGTGCAGATTTCACAACTATACACAGATATTTCCATCAAAATCGGTTAGATAGTGTAGGAGGGGCAAAACTTGTCCATTTACTTCTTCCTCGCCACCCTCATCCAGTTTCTAATTTTAAAAATGTAAAAGTTTTTTGTGCTTTTCCAGAAGTCTATGTCTATGTTTTAAAATTCATCAACCGTTTAGACAATAAAGCGATACAAACGCACAAATTTACTTTCGCATTACTTGGACAGCGGAGAGATGTACATACTTGATCTTGGTTTTCTTTTTGGTATAAAAGCCTAAAACTATTGATTTAATATATCTCTCCTAATAATATTTGCTGAGTACGGGTAGCTCACCGTACAACGGACCCATCTCAATCACTTTAATGGTCCTCTTTATGCCGTATATCCATTACATGTTTATGCCTTAATATAACGAAATAGCATAAAACCTATAACTTTTATGTGCCAGACTTTTACGACAATCATTTAATTTCTTCACTTCTCGTAATAAAATTAATTTGAGAAAACTTTCAAAAGCGCATTAAAATTAATCTCCTTTTCCCGTTTTCTTCAGACAAATTAAATTTTATTTTGTTACAAACAAAATTATTTCAGTTAATTTAATTTCAACTCATAACATTTTAGTAACATTGTTGTACAAGTTTGCTGATTATCAATAAAAATGTCGAAATACTTTGAAAAAGGTGAACAAAAGAAAGTTATTATTAGTTAGAAATAACAACTGCAGTCAAAACAAAACTAGTAATAAATAATATTTTCATCATTTGAAAACTTAATATTTTTCAGTGTCATAAATCAAATTACTTTAAAATTTTGTCTGGATGAAGTAATTATTGCTTTTTGAATTTATTCTCTAAAATTTGATTAAGATTATCTTCAGTTTCACTGAGAGACGGGGGAAGAGGTGGTAATAAAGTTTGAATGCAAATGATTATTTATAACTTTTAAGCGGCATTAGCTAGATTTATTAAAATGATAATATAGCTAAATTTAGAAAATTAATTTATTAAAATTAAGTTCTCTTACAATCACGAACAGGAAAGTTTGTCAGCATTTTAAACCAGAAGTGCCCTATGCGCTTGATGCTGAATTGTGTTTGTAAAAGCGCTTAGCTATAGGGCTGTGCTCTTTAATACACACATACTGCACTCAGCACTAGCAACTTTGTCTTATATATTTTTTGTCCTTCTTTACGGTACACAGACAAGAGCAAAGAGAAAACACTTTCCCGTGCTTTGCTTTTAAACATTGATGAAAGCGAATATGTTTTGATTTTCACAACAAAAAATATTAAATAAAAGTAGTGCATGACCCGAGTTCAAATCCCAGTGGGTGCTGATGAGTAGTGTAGCGACTACGAAACAGCTAGCTGTCCCCCAGCTAAATATTTGATTATTATTTTTCTTGTCTTTTTCAATCAAATCACAGCAAATCTGTATTGTAAAAAATCCTTCTTAAGAAAAAACTTAAGAAAGGAAAAAACTTGAACTATAACCCGTTGTACAAATATACAAACCAAAAATTCAACCCGTTGTACAAATGTACAAACCAAAAATTTAATTTAAAAATTATAAAGTTCAACACAAATTCAATAAAAGTAGTTTTTCCTTTAATGTATTAATATTTGTTCTTCCATAAAGAACGTTTGGGCACCCCTGGTCCAGTGAATGACAGCTTTCAACTTTCTCACTATAGGTGTGTTTCTTTACTCTACTTTGGGATCCCGCGGGATCCCAATTTGCACGAAAAGCGTTCCCGTACTTTAAAATTGGGCAAATGAGAGCGCTTTTGAGAGAATAGTATGCTTCCTCTTCTTGCACTAAACAGCCCGTACTTTTTCTTCGGGCTAGTTTGGGCAAGTAATTAAGCAATCAGCTGTTCGAAAAATAAACAATAGCAAAGAAACAAAGTTCATTTGAATCAACTCGTATACAAATCATTTCAGTGTTTTTATATAAAAATTAAATACACAGGAATGTACAAAAGACCTTAAAAGCTAAAAAGTGAAAAATATCACAGTATTTTTTCGTAAAACTAAGTGACAATTTTTTTTGCCATATCAAAACACAGCATATGTTTCTTTTTGGGCTAGAAATTTGGCTTTTTGCGTTCCCGTACTTTAGGTAAATTTTATCTGTATTTGAGAGTAACTCATGCATGCTCTCTTTTGCCCGAAACTTGCCCGGAAAGTAAAGAAACACACCTTATATAAATTCCCCTGAAGCATGTGAGCACTGTTTCATTATGCCTACTTCAACAGAGAACCTCACAAAATTAGCATTTGCTACATAGAATAAATGCCACGCACTCTTTAGCTATTGCTAAGCTTTTAGCCTATTCTTTTATTTATTTTTCTTCTTCTAAGTAGATCGTTAGGAACACATATGTGTATACATATATATATATATATGTACGTATGTGTATATTTTAAAGATCACCTTACTGTTTCATGTAAACAATTTATTTCATTCGGTTTGATTTCTACTGCCCACCTGCAGACGCAAAACTTTCAAAAACAGATTTTTACGAAAAAAAAAAAAAACAAATTAGAAAAAACCAATTTAACCACTATTGGTGAAGACATAGAAGAAAGGAAGCAATCACTCACCTTCTGATTCATTTAAAATTTCTGCTGAATTTAATAGATCTTCGCTACTGTTGTTATTATCTTTTTTGTTGTTGTTGTCGCTGCTTTTGCTGCCAGAGGCATTTATACTTTCGCCATCATCTAATAATGATTCGTTATTCGATTTCAATGGAGAGTTGGTGGTGGTGCTGCTGGTGTTTGTAGCTTTGTTTGTGCTTTTACTAATATTCAGCGTTGGGGCGTTTTTCGAAACTGAAGACGATGATGATGAAGATGAAAATGATGATGAAGACGAAGAAGATGATGATGATGTTGTAGACACAGTAGTTTTTGTTGTTATATTCGTTTTTGTATGTAAATTTTGTGATTGTGTGCTTAAGGCATCATCAGCAACTAGTTGTTGTTTTTCTACTTCATCCGCCACAATAATGCCAACACTGCCGGCGAAACCGCCACCTGAACTTCCAACCTCTTTACTATTATCTCTATTATTTTTATTTGCAGACGACAACAATGATGGCAGTGTTGGTATTAGTGTTTGTGTGGAAGTTTGCAGTAATATGTTATTGCTGTTGTTGTTATTACTATTGTTTTGTCTAACATTATTAATAATAATCCGCTGCTGAGAAATTGCTGTATTGCCACATAGCATGAACATAAATACCACCAACACAAGCCACAAATACAAACTGTCTGCTATAACACCACCTTTGCTAAAACAACAACCATTACAACGTTTCTTTCTCAGTGTAATGCATTTACAACAACTTATTATAATTGCTGTTGTTATGCTGTTTGTAAAATGTGCGAGAGTATTTGTGCGAGTACTGTTGTTTGTTGTACTTGTACTTAAAATGTTAAAATAATATTCCTCCTTCTTCTCTTCGGTCTGCTCATATTTACGGTATTTTCTTAATTTACATTGCCATTGTTGTTGTTTCTGCTTTTCTTGGATTTTTTTCTGCTGCTGATGTTTTATATACATCATCACCATATCCACCATGATAAAAGCACCGTTAGAGTAAAAATTATTTTGCAGAAAAAGAAAAATATGTATATATTTTTACGTTGGGAAGAAAACAAATTTTTTCTTTTGTTATCTTTTTTTTGCCGCTTTATTATGTTTTGCTTGTTGCTCCACTTTTATAAATAAATAATTTTTTTTAAAGAAGTTTTATTTTGTTGTTTTTTATTTGAGCTTAATGTCTTCTTTTTTCTTTATTTAAATAATACGGAATATTGACGTTTTCCTTAAGGCCACATTTAAGGCAATTGTCTTTGAAACAACCACAAATGTCGCTTACAAAATCTGGTTGTTGTTTTCGATAATTCAAGTCTTGTTGAAGACTTATTTCCACTTGTTGAATATCTGGTTGCAACATTTGTATCTATAAAAGAGTTAAGAAGAAGAAAATATATATATAAACAGTAAAATAATAAATAATGGTATTATTATTGATAAAAAATTTTTATGTATTTGAAATGAATTTGAGTAAAATGTACAATACATTTAAATCTTTATGAATATGCCTATAAATCTTTAAACAATAATATTTAATAAAAATAATAATATCTACTATATGCATTGTAGGGTGAGTCGATTTAGAAGGATCAACATTTTTCAATATTATATGTACATGGATTTTCCAATAGGTTTTGGCAAGGCAGCTTTATACAGGTAGTAGAATTTACGAATAGTTGTCAAAATTTTGACAACAAAATACGTGTTGATGTTTGTTGGTGTTGTATTTATTGTAATTCTGCCACTACCTGTATAAAGCTGCCTTGGGTTTTGGCATGAGTAAAAAAAGTTTCACTATGACTTATAAAAAAAACCTTTTCGAAAAACAGTATTTTGACTAAATTTGTATAAAATCCCAGTAAAAAATTTTTTTTCTATTTTCATAAAAAATAGGTTTATAAAATTTTTAATGAAAATCTTTGGTTGGAACTTTATTCTCTTATGTCGAAATTCTGTATTTTCATTAAAACAACAGGCAATACATGTACTCGTACATATATTTTTTTCGAAGCTAAATGTGCGTGCTTAATAATAATTAATCATAATTTTATTTTTCTTTATGTTATTAAACGCAATTTGTATTTTTAATTAATTTATTTAGCAGCCAGAAATAGAAGAAATGTTTTTATTCGTTTGTGGAATAGATAATACATTTAAACAAAAGCTTTTGTAACACCATTATTAGTAAGGCTAATCTAGCGTTAATTTGGTATTGGTGTGATTTAATATTTTCAAGGCTTAAAAGTTAATTTTTGTTACCAGTAACAAGGAAACGTTTCTTTCATGGTGCTTTTTAAGGTGGCCCAAAAAGTAATAAAAGAGCTGGAATAGTCTGCAACTTCTTTATTTAAAAGTCAATTTTTTTTTCATTATTGGCCGTCTACATTAGACATGAAAGACTGTTAAAAATACCCCTGTTAAAACACACCTTTAAAAGTACGATTTTTATATGGCGGAGTACACGTATGTCTTAATTTTTCATTATATTTTTTCATCCAACAAGTATTCATCGAACTTTGTGTCAGAGCTTCAATTCGTGTGACTGACAGCCGGCTTTGAGCCGCTGCGGATCTTGTTTTACCTTGTCCAACCGCTGCGGTTATGGCGGCTGAAATTAGCTTATTTTCAGCCGCCGTATTTACAGCTTAAAAGCAGAATTAGTCTGTACGCTCTTTTCCGTTCTGGATCAGCTGTTTTGTTTTTGTTCAATATAAACTATATGTGCACGGTTTGTTTTCACTTTTTCGTTCTGTTCTGTTGCGTACTAATCTGTTGAAAATAGAATTCAACGCTAAGTGACGTCCTAAGTACAACGCTAAGTGTATGTTGTACTTTCTTCAGGTATGGAAACATTTATTTTTTATTCAAATCTATATAATTTTTTTTTGTCAAAAGCTAAAAAATTTGTTTGCAATTGATTTAAAAGTTATTTTTAAAAGTTAACACATTTTTAACAATAGAGCAACTATGTATGATCAAAAGAATATTATTTTAGCGAGGAAAAAATTATATTTTGTATAACAAGTGTCATAAACTCTGCAGATTGTGAGAAAGTAGTGATCACCATTTCTAAATTATTAATTTGTATCTTTTTTCTTTTTTTTCATACAAGATAATATTTATGCACATATTTTATTCTTCATTCCAATGTTTTTCTTTTATTTATGCCCTACTGTAAAAAAAAGCAGAATATTTTCACGGAAAAAGTAATTGTAAAATATTTGCTACAGAACTAATAAAAACTAATGAGGCCTTGAGCCGACTTAGTTCTACAAGGTGGCATTATCCTAGCAGCACAATGTCTTTGTCACTGTCATAAGCCGACTTAGTTCTACGAGGTGGCATTGTCCTAGCAGCATAATGTCTTTGTCACTGTCAAAATCTATGACCTCAAACTTTTCTTTATGTATTTTATACAATTTCTTATAAGAGCTTGACAGCACGATCATATCACAATGGCCGACGTGTACCTAAACTATTAACGCTAATTCGATTTAGTGCTAAAATTGTGATTACCATATTGCTTACGTGGGGGATTTTAGCGATTCCTAAAGCCGATTTTGGGAATTCCAAAAAAAAAAAAATAGGATGCGTTATACGGATAATTATCTGGTTATATCGAAGCGTGTTTTTTAGTATTTTAACTATATAAGTATATATTAGTCTCATTTTTGCTACAAAATGTTTGCAGGGTTTTAGCACATAAACTGCAGTAATATACCAATACAAACGCTTCCCTGAGTATTTATGTATGTATGTACATGCAATTATCTTTAAAAATATGTATAAATTCCTAACAAGTCAAGTGGGCATTGAACAAAATTTAATATTTTGTTGTTTGGTCTTTTTAATTTAATTTCTCAAACAGATATTCACACAAAATGACAGCCATAAAAAACAATTGAAAAAAAAATTAAAAACGTACGTGTTTGTTATTGAACAAAATATAAGCAAATAATTTGAATCCAAGTGAGAAAAAATCATAAAAAAACAAATGACAACCGAAAAAATCGCACGAGCACGAAGATAGGGTGGTAGATGTTAAAAGACAGCAAAAAAAGTAAGTGAATAAAAAAGCGCTAGCTTAGCGTGTTTTTTTAGCGCAGAACCGCAAATATGCAAATTTTTAGGTATTTAAAATGCCTTAATCTAGCGCGAAAGGCGCTAAATTGGCAACCGTGTTTGTGTAAGGTGCTTTTTAGCATTTCTACTTTACAGAATTTTCATTGTCTCTTACGTTTGTGACAAGACGTAGAATTTTACGCAAACCAAACAATATGTGGTTTTTGTATTATAATAAAACAACACCTATTAATTACACGATGATTATTGTATTGAAAATCAACAGATGTTTACAAAATCACATTTACGTGTTTTGAGATTTTATTTTTTAACGGTTTATATTCGCTTAAGAAAGGGGCGTCAGTTGTTGTTTAGGCTGTGCATCTTCTTATGAGTTACTCTGTTCCTGTTGGCCTAAGCAGCTAAACATTAATAACTACATTCATATTCGTGAATATGTTTGTATGTATGTCTGTGTATGTGCATATTTTGCAAGATTCGTATACCTATAAAAAATTGTTTGCTAAAATCTTTTGAGGCATGAAGGTTTTTCTAGATTCAGTAAAAACCACCAACTACCAACAAACCATACAATAAATATTGCCAGCACTAAAAAAAAGTCTTAAATCTGAAGTATTCGTATTGTAGGTTATTTAATTCTCAGTGTGTCTGTTAGTTTTTGTTCACATATTTCATTAATTCGAATTGTCAACTAAAAAATCGACCACAAAAATAAATGCTGCCAAAAAAAAACAGTCAAATTACTTCCTTTTGCAGCTTTAAGGTTAAATAAATCTGCTACTATAACCCTGTGATGAGCGTATGGATCGGGCCAGACCATTTTGACATTAATTTGTTTGTACATTTTTTCTAAATATTTCTGAATTACGCCATTTCATGAGTACCTCAGACATTTTATACTGCATTCATAAAAAAAATCCCGTCATAACTGTGATGTATTTCAACATCAATGCAATGCCAATTGTCTTCATTTTTGACCACACAACACTTTTTATCGCTGTGTTGTCCACCATTACATCAGTTATTCTAATTTTTATTAGCGCCATTTATGACAATTATTTGATCAATGACATGTCATACTAATATCATGATGATCAATGAAATGACACTATAATATTGAAGATATAACTAAAAGAAGTTACGAGTAATGTAATGACAAACCATCATCAATAGAATGGCATATTAGCATCAGACCAACTATTATTTAGATTCATTTTTGAAAAATTACTAAGTGGAGTAAATTTTATGACAAAATGTTATCAATACCATGTGCGCTATCATCAACTAAAATTACAACTCTGATTAAATATAATGATTTTAAAAATATATTCAAATATGTAAGTTTATATTCGACCATTTTCAAAAAATCAGTGAGAATTAAAAATGTTCTAATATTACTTTTGATGAATTATTGTCTTCAATATAATGTCTGTATGTCATATTATCACTACCAGGTACGCTATCATCAACTAAACTTAAACTCCGATTCAATTTAATGATTTTAAAAATATATTCCAACATGTAAGATTACCGTTTTCAAGAAATCAATGAGAATTAAAAATGTTCTAATATTACTTTTGATGACATACTGTCTGTGTGTCACATTATATAATATTTGAAATGTGTTTATGCTATCTAAAAGAAAATATTATCTTTCTTTGCCGCGTAGTTCCTTTTCTTATTGTACTCTCTATGCGCACATTGCGTTCTATATTTAACTAACGCCCCATATGATGACAAAGTGTCATCAATATGATGTGTAATATTATCGCGGATTTATAAATTCTCCTTATAGTCACACTTATTTACCATTGCTTAAACAAATTTACATCTATTTAGATATATGAAGCATGTTTTACTGCTTCACAAAAATTAATTTAATAGCTAGTTTGCCGTTAGCGTAAGAATAAGTTCGTTCGCATTCTAGGCGAAATAATATTTATTTCAACAGCCAGTTCGCCGATGTCGAAAGCATAAGTTCATTCGCATTCCAAGCGAAAGAAAATTGATTTGGGTTTTTTCTAACTTGATTCTATGAGAACGGTGTATCCAAATTCAATTAAAATACATAAGTGCATGCGAACGAATAATAGTGATATAGACAAACCCAAATTGATTCAAATATGAGTGAGAAACGTTCTTTCGCATACATTTTCAATCGATATCGATTGAACGATTGCGAACGGTGACTCGAAAGATCAAGCGAAAGAAAACATAAGTGCGTGCATACAAAATAGCGTTCGTCAATAACTATTGTGTTGTCATCACTGCAATAGCAAGTGTTCGAGCATTTGTATATTGTTATCGAAACATAAATTTATTTAACTGTTTTACTGTATAAAAAATGGAATTGGTATCATAGATTAAGAGCAATTGTTATAAATTAACAGATTAACAGCTTTTGCTCACAGCTCTCCTACTTCAACTACTTCACAATCAATTTCAATTGCATCTTCGTTAAAACCACTGTTTTGTTGAAACCACATATCGTCCACATCCATATCTTCCAATTCCACCCATAAAAAGTTCGTTGTCTCACGATAGCGAACACTATTCACAGTAAATGCCTGACCGACTTCATTTTGGAAAAATACGGCTGCCAGCCCATAAACCACACCAATCACTCTTTGTAGGTGGGTACATTAGTTTTTCGACAATCACTCTTGGCTTATAATTCGCCCAAATGCGGCAATTCTGCTTACTGAGGTGAAAATGTGCCTCATCACTGGGGACGATTTTCTTGGAAAATTTATCATCCACTGTTGGCATTGCCTTAATAAAACGCATTAATCGATTGTGTGTCTTTCCATGGTTCAAATTGCGTTAGGCCGAAATTGCGAAATGCCAAATGAAATGCAGAAGAAAACTTGACGTTTAGGTGTAGTTCACATTTATCGGGCCTTATAATACATATTACATTTGTAAACATTTCCATCGGGGAACAGGTTTAACCTTAGCGTACACTAAGCCAGGACAATCTGTTTTCTGGGGCATATAGGGGAAGGAGACTCTCGTGAAACTCTGTGAAGCCGCATGACTTATGTTGTTGAAACCCGTACCAAGGCTTAAAGTTGGCAGAACAGGAATCAGCAAAGCCCCGGAAGATTTTGCCTTGCAGATCTCTTGGCACTGGTCATGGTAGAGGTGCACGCCTTGGCTGAAATGTTCTGGCTGTGGTTTAAATTTAAAATCGCAGGAAGGGGAATTAGTTTCCCTGATAACTTTAGTGCATGCCAGTTTTCGGGGGCTAACAATGCCCCGAGCTGCTGTTGATACCTGTTATGTAAGGTACCAGGAGTGATGTTAAGTTAATTAAGAGCTAATGTGCTTAACGGGCTTAACAACTCATTAAGACTTGTCCTCCATTGACTGTTGGTAAATTGCATACTGGGGGGACTAGAAAGCCCGAACTTTTCAGCAAGGAGTTTGTCTATATGGCTTTAAACTTATAGTGAAAAGTTGCGATCTGTGTGAGCCTAGCAAACAACGCGAGGGTGCTGGTGAATCATGAATAGTTCACCCCGTGGATTTGGTACAACATCAGATTAGGCTGTCATGGCTGTTGGTGATGTAAAACAATTTCACAACTTGTAAACATTTGCTTACTTTATTTGGGTCTGGCCACACCCCTGTGCAGCATATACAGTCTCAACTGTTATCGCCCATCAGAGGGTTAAATTTCTTACGAAACAGTTGTTTGTTTGTTTGTTTGTTTTAAACCATGTTTAATTTTTTTGTTTGCTCTTTTGTTTAAAGAATATTTTTTTAACATTAGCTTTTTATTTAATATAATATTAGTTGCTTAGCTTACTTAACTAAATAAGTATATTTCTTGCGTATGTTGTATTTCATAACTTTTATTCGTTGTCTAAAAATTTTTAATTATTAATAAATGACGCAAATTAACCTTCAGCTGTTAAAGATAAACTTGGTTTCTGATGAGTGAATGCCACTCATTATGACACATAATTCACTTATATACCTAAGAAAAGCAGAAAAAGAAAAGACCGATCCTGGCGATCATATTTAAGAAGAAGAGTGTAGACTGCGCGTCTGATCATAGAGTAGGAAATTTCTTGCATTATCTTGAATTAGACAATTTACATTTTTCAAGATAAGAGTTTTCACTGTGTGGCCAATATAAGATGGTGTCACATGGCAGACAGCTAGTATCACTTGACACCACTATTACTGCATGGGACATTTCCAGATTATGTGCTCTCTCTTTTCAATGTCAGAATTGACCACATAGACTGTGGGGTTGAACACCATTAGATTGCTTAAAATGAGAATATTAGAAGTCACAGTTCTATGTCACCAAGTCCGCAACCACCCATGAGTTAAAGGAGGAGATTCGACGCTCACATCAACAGCCATATTTATACTCAATGATGAGGGACAAGTTCGACAAACAAATACGTTTGTACATGCAAACCATGGAGGCTATTAACCCGATATGCTATTCCATAAATGACTCTATTCTATGTACGAGGGCTGAAAAAAAAAAATAATCGTTATTTTTAATTTTTCAAAAGGTATTTATTTATTCATCAATTTATTATTGTCCCCTTTAAAGATATAACACACTTATGGCAGCATTTTTTTCCCAATTCTCGAAACACTTCTGGAACGCGCTTTTTGATATTGCCAACAGCTCCTGTTTCGATTTATCTTTCATCCACTCCACTCGTAGCATCGGTGTCTTCAGTTATGGGAAGAGGCAAAAGTGGGGGGTCAAGTCCGGTGAATACGGGAGTTGAGGCATGATAACGGCTTTGTTTTTGGCCCAAAACTCACGCACAAGCATCAATGTGTGAGCTGGTACGTTATCATGGTGCAAAATCCATGATTGTTTTTTCCACAATTCCGAGCTTTTCTAACGAATTACTTTGCGCAAACGGGGAATAACTCTAGCGTAGTATTCCTTATTGACCGTGCGACCTTATGGCAAGAATTCATGATGTACCATGCCATTGCAGTCGAAGAAAACAGTGTGCGCTTCACATTTGACTGAACTTGACGTGCTTTTTCGGTCTTGGACGATTCCATTGGAATGATTGGGCTTTGGCTTCAATGTCATAAGCATACACTCATGATTAGGCATCAGTTACGACCTTTTTAAGGAAATCTGGTCCATCGTTGACGATGTTCAACAGCTCCTGAGCGGTGTCCATGCGATGTTGCTTTTGCTCAAAACTTAGTAAATTTATCTCTTATCTGTCAAAAACAAACTGACAATCCGAAATGCCTGATTTTCATTTTTGTTTTGTGCAAAAAGTTTTATATGCAAATTTTAATAAGACAGAGTTTAAAAAGAAAAATTTTGTTGGAAAATACTACACATCCCATACCCAAATTTCTAGTAACTTAAAAAAAAATCTATAGAAAGTATTTTTTCACACAACTGATATTCAGAAACACATGTAAATGAGAAACGATTTTTTGTTTCAATTAAATTTTTCTTATTTTGTAAGAACAATTTTTCAATGTGAGAAATGCAAAAACGAAACTCTTGCTTTTAAACAAAGAGTCTGGTCTGCATTTATAGTAACTGAATAACGGAATATAAACTAATACAACAAAAACTGAATACGTAAAGAATTTGTTCTTAGAATTTTTCAATGAAAATTACATACGTGCATTGAAGTTTTTTGTTTTCTTCTGTGCAAAGACATTTTTGACAAACTGTATAACGCTGGCTATTGCAATTAACCCTGAACTCCCCCACACACTTTACAAATGAACAAAAAAAAAAACACACGAACACAAGATCGTATTATGTGATTTCAAAATCTCTACAACAATAGAAACAATTGATTGGTATTGTTTTTTAAAAACGATTTGTAAGTGTTTTTTTTTATAAACCTCTTTATTGTTTTCCTTTTGCTATTAACGACATTTCAACTTCAAAGCACAAAGACACTGCAACTAAGCCAAGTGAATTCACACGCTTTAAATATATAAACTTTTGTTTTTTTTTTTTTTTTTTTGTTAGAAAAAACCTTTGAACTTTGAAAACTGTAGAAAAGAAAATGATAAACGAATAATATTGGGTGATTTTTTTCAAAGGCTCACCACTTTGATTTGGCAACACTGCTGATATTTGCTTTTTGTTTAGTATTATAGATAAACTTAATAGCCTATTTACACCAAAGCGAAATGTGTTCATTCAAGAGTTCAAGCCAAATCTAGTAGATTTTGAGAAGATTTCCCATACAAAATGAAATCTACTTTATTAGTAGATTTCGACGAAATCTCCTGAAATCTACTCAGTACTAAGTGATGCAACTGTGATTTCTTGCAAAAAGTACTTAAAAATACTACGCTGCAACAAAAATTGCACTATAATGTGGTGTATGCAGTCTCTGGGCACAAAAAATATACACTTTAATGCTGGTGTATTCAGTCTCTGATAATATTGTGTTGTCAAACCCGCATGCATAAATTATTTTTGAGCAAATGAAATCCTGCTAGATGTCAAAAATCGGTAGTGTAAACCATATAGATTTCGTTGTAGATTTCAATTCAAATCTACTAGATTTTGAGTTGGTGTAAATGTGCTATAAGACACGATCAAAATGTTAACAAGCATGGTGATAGTATGTGTAAAAACTTGTTAGTATGTGTGAAACCGACAATGTTTGATGGAAAATCAAAAATTTTTGTATGCATATCTTTATCATTTTCTACAAACGACATGATTTTTCTAGTCATTCATAATTCTAGATTCAAATGTACAAATGTAATTCTTACGCATATACACATTCACACACATGCTTGGCACATTAAGCAAACGACAACAACAAACAATAAGAAACGAAGTACCAACAATGCAAAAATAACAACATCATTTGTAGTTGATTTACTTGGAATTTTACGTATTTTAAATCATGTATGTTTGTCTGTTTGTGTATTATGTTTTTAATTTTATCTTGTGTGTGCAAATGAAATGATGAAAATTCTTAACAATATTTAGGAATTGTGGCAATTTATTTTGAATTCGGCAAAATCAAAATAAACGTTTGGTGGAATATCACGCACGAAACTGTAAAACATCAAACATACAAACACGAAGTTGACAGCAAGCATTTTGATCGTATCTACCCCGCTTTAGAATAGAGCAGCGCTTGAAAAGTATTCACATTTTGTATCAAAATGTTCGTCAATTAATATTTACATTCAGTTCGTCGATGTTGAAAGGATAAGTTCATTCGCATTCTAGGCAAAACAAATTTGATTTGGATTTTTTCTAACTTTATTCTATGCGAACGATGTGTCAAAATTCAATTGAAATACATAAGGGTATGCGAACAGATAATAGTGATATAGACAAACCCATTGATATGAGTGGCCAGCTTTCATTCGCATACATTTTCATTCGATATTGGCGAACAGGGTGTAAGTTTTTCAACTATACTCTTTGCGAACGGTGACTCGAAAGATCAAGCGAAAGAAAACATAAGTGCGTGCATACAAAAAAGCGTTCGTCAATAACTATTGTGTTATCATTACTGCGATAGCAAGTGTTCGATCATTTGTATTTTGTCTTCCAAGATTTTGTTCTCCAATGAATCCCACTTGTTATTTTGATTCAGATAACCAGAGTCATTTTACAGAAGCTTTTGCCAAAATACCTATATATCCGCAGAAAACTACTGTTTAATAAGCTTTATGGGCTGGCGGCGTTATTGGTCCATATGTTTTCAAAAACCATTATGGTCAGAATGTTACTGACAATGTTAACGGTACAGGGACATGATTAGATATGTGTTCGTACCTCAATTATCTGAGATTAATCTTGCTGACCTGTTAGTTCCTACAGAAAGGCATCGCATGCTACAAGGAGTGCGCGCTACAATTGATTTACTCTAAGGAATTTTGACTAAATAATAATTTCAGGTAGTGGCCCATTTATATGGCCACCAAGATCGTGTGGGTTGACCTCATTCGATTCTTTTCTGCGAGGCTATATAAAGTCATTTGCTTAAGTCAATAAACTAGAGACAATTCAATAGGTTTGTGATTTATTTGCTTCAGCAACTGCCTTGACGGCCTAATCGATAGAATGAATAAGCTCACTGCTCTTGAGTGCTTCCCACGTGACTTGCAAGGCGGGCACAAGTGGCAACTTTTTATCATATGTTTGATAAAGAGGTGGGGCCTTCCAATCCCTCTTTAACACTGATCTCCACGCAATACCCTCAAGGATAATCGCACTTATACATTGAATTACTGAAGGTTCTCTTTGTGGGGATCACTTCCCTATAATCATCAGCTACCAACTTTTCTCCATGTGACATTAAGTTTAAGGTGTCACCTTTTTGTCATGTGTTTGCATGAGCAAGCTTCTTATTGAACAGCTCGAACTTTTCAGGCCCTCTAGTGTGCAATCCCTCAGACAATTAGGGGAAATCTAGGCTTCACGAGCTGGTGGCCTAAAGTCCATATAAAATTAGTCCTTTAGCAAACCCATACATTTTTGTTCCTTACATTACAGGTACCTGTTGCAAAGCAACTGCACGTTAGGGACTACAATTAGCTCGATGAAAATCGGTCACACACCATAACTATCTGAGAATACTGATAACCTTTTGCTGCGATTTTAAGTCAAAGCCACAATCAAAATGTTTGAGCCAAGATGCAGAAATCTTAGCCTAACAGAATCCCCTGGGGCATACTCATCCTCATTCTACCAACTCATTCTTCTTGAGGGTTTCTGATAAATTAAATACCTGGAAATCATTGATCGCAGCGTTATTGGATAAATCCGTCGGTGAATGCTGCAAAAATTTATGAAAATTTATGTTCCAAATTGCATCTTATACGCGCACTCCATGGCAGACACACTGTCCATATCATATTTAAAAATGTATGTCATAACATTTGTCTTGCAATAAAGTCCCTTTCATTAATGTCATAGACAGTCTGCTTCGAAACAAAGTACACTTCAACTAAAGGGTTGCCAATGTGTATTTGAATTAAACACAAATTATTTAGGAAATATTGTCAATTATGTGTGGAACAATAATATCGCGACCTCGGCGGCACACCTCCAACCGATGGTCCAAATTTTAGATGACCGCTGAGGCATACTTGAGGTTCTCTGCCGTTAGTGGGCCAAACTTACTCATCTTTTAGCTCTTGAATTGTTGCTGGCTTATCGACGTACACGAAAGAAGTCCAACGCTGTCAAATGACATGACCACGTGAGATAATACGACTATTGAATTTGTAGCGTAAAAGAGCCATTGTTTCGTTAGCTGTATGGCAAGTGGTACCGTCCTGTTATAATCCACATATCGTTCATACCCATATCTTCCAATTCGAGCCATAAAAATTTCGTTATCACCTCATGATAGTGAACACCATTCACAGTAACTGCCTGACCGCTCTCATTTTGGAAAAAATAACGGTCCGATGATGCCGGTAGCCCATAAATCGCACCAAACAGTCACTCTTGGTGGGTGCATTGGTTTTTCGACAATCTCTATTGGTTTATTATTCGACAAAATGGGACAAGTCTGTTATTGACGAATCCACTTAGGAGATGATGAGATATTTTCTTCGAAAATTCATTTTATTTTTGCATTAGTTTATTGTCAATTTAGCTGTAATATATTTTGTATATGGCCACACTGCATATAACCCCACACCCAGACTGAACCACCAACATGTTTTTCGGTCTCAGTAAAATCATTTTCTACGAAAGTTGAACTACATAGTTGTTGTACACTTTGTTTTGAAGCTGACTGCATGTTTTATGATAATTTAACTCTGAGCAACTCTAAAAATATCACCCTTCTAAACATTTAATAGACGTAAATGAAACTAAGAAAAACGTTACCTGGTCTAGTGGATATTTTTCGTATTGAATTTCTAACATCTGAAACTTAAAGCAAACCAATACCTGTTGGTTTGCAGCAACTTCTGCTGCATTTTTTATGGTTATTTAGTTTTATTTTTTATTTTATTATTTTTCAACATATTTGTTTTAAAACCAGTTTGTTGTTTTGATTTTATTCGTTTGCATTCAAACATTCATTCGTTACCTACGATTTCTATTTTCTTTAACTAAAAGTACTTGCATGAGTGCCACCAGCTCGCCGCACACCATCTCCACCCTCAGCGCTCTGCGTCCTGCTTTTCCCACCATACTCGAGTGCATATTTCGCTTTGAAATATGTGGAAAAAACCCCCTCTTATATAAAATTAAAGTGTTTTTATGGAAAATCATGATTTGTAGTTTTCAATTTGCGTTCAAATACAATTTTTATTTTTATTTTTTCTGTTTTCGTTGTATATTTTAAAAACTTTTACCTAATGCAAAACGAAATGAAATTTTAGTGTGTTTTTTTTTTTCGCTTATTACTTGAAAATGATTGAAGATTAGTTTTATTCAATTTGCTTCCGGATCAGGCCTAAAATATTCATATTTAAAAACAAACAAAAAAAAACTATGCAAAAGCAGAAATACTAGACACGCATGTAAAATACCAAAAACATTCTTACCAGACTTATGGCGTTTTCCATGTGTGATTTTATAAGAACTATCGGAAATTAAAAAAAAAACACATAAAATTCAGAAAAATGCATGAAATATTTATTTGGATCGATAGTTGGGTCGATATAATTTAATGTTTGAAGATTATTTCATGCAAATGTTGGCCGCGGCTGCGCCTCAAATGGTCCATCCGCTTGGTCCAATTTTGGCATACTCTTTCCAACATTTCGGCCGGTATCTCACGAATAATGTTGGCAATGTTGGCTTCCAGTGCGTCAATCGAAGCGGGCTTGTCGCTATAGACATTAGCCTTAACATAGCCCCACAAAAAATAGTCTAGAGGCGTTAAATCGCACGATCTGGGCGGCCAATGGACTGGTCCCAAGCGTGAAATGAACTGTTCACCGAACTCGCCTCTCAATTGGTCCATTGTTTCGCGTGCTGTGTGGCATGTGGCACCGTCTTGTTGAAACCACATGTCATGCAAGTCAAGCTCTTCCATTTTGGGCAAAAAAAAGTTTGTTATCATCGCACGGTAGCGCTCACCATTCACAGTAACGTTGTGATTCGCATCATCTTTGAAGAAATACGGCCCAATGATGCCGCCAGCCCATAATCCGCACCAAACGGTTTTTTTTTGTGGATGCATTGGTAGCTCTTGCAATGCTTCTGGCTGCTCTTCACTCCAAATACGGCAGTTTTGCTTGTTCACGTATCCATTCAACCAGAAATGAGCCTCGTCGCTGAACACAATTCTTCGATAAAAAAGTGGATCTTCATCTAACTTTTCAAGAGCCCATTCACCAAAAATTTGGCGTTGTGGTAGGTCGTTTGGCTTCAATTCTTGCACCAGCTGTATCTTAGGCTTCACACCCAAATCTTTCCGCAAAATTTTCCACGTAGTGGAGTAACATAGGCCCAATTGCTGCGAACGGCGCCGAATCGATAATTCACGGTCATCACCAACACTGGCCGATACGGCTGCGATATTTTCTTCAGTTCGCACTCTACGTAAGCGTCTTGGTGGTTTAATGTCCAACAATGTAAATTTGGTGCGAAATTTTTTTACAATAGCCCGAATAGAAGCCTCAGTAGGTCGATTAAACTGGCCATAAAATGGAAGAAGCGCGCGATGAACTTTCTTAACAGAGCACGCATTTTGGTAATAAAATTAAATAATTTGCAAGCGTTGTTCGTTTGTAAGACGATTCATGATTAAATTATAGACCAAACTGAAGATGTTTGACAGTGACACAAGATACAAAACGTGCGTGAGCTGTCAAAACTAGTGTTGCCAAAAAGATAATAGCAAAAAAATCACTCGTGTATTATTGAATTATATGTTTGTACCTCATAACACTATATTGTTAATTTAAAACGCCATTGATGTGGCTCTCCATAGTATTGTAAAAAAAGTATTATAAATGTACTATTCTATATATTGGTTTCATATTATTATAATAGTAAGCAACTATAGTATTAATTGGAGTTACCATATTAGTGTCATACTCAACCACGAATTCCAAGACGTAGACTAGAAAAAACGAAGCAACGTGTGGATTTTACGGGTAGTACGAAACTTAATTATTTACCTGCTAACTTAAAGTTAATAAATAGAATTTCAATATTTAAGTCGTCCTGCAAAGGATACCTGTCAAATAAAATAGAAACACTTCTGTGAATTTAATACATTGTGTAAACTTTTATCGGAAAATTTCAATTTTATTTTTATTTGTATAAAATTTTTTTCAATCTTTTTCAATTATCTCAATTGTGGAAATCTGTACATTTAAGCTAATAAGACTGCCGACTTGCTCCAATAATGCCTTTAAGGTGCTGGAGCTGTTACTAAATGAAAAAAAAACATATTCTAATACTAAGAAACCATATTTTTTTCATATGTAACCACATTACTTTCATTAAACAACTATACTAATGTTACAAATAACTTTATTTTACTACAACCATGTTTTTGTCATAAGTTAATATACATATGATAATAATATAAAGCTAATATATAAATTTTTCTTTTCGTGAAAATAAATAATTAGAAATAATTGGGAGCAATTATCCGCGTTGTTTCTTGATGGGATAAAAGCACAAAAGTCCTTTTTAATGTTGAGGTATCTATTAGTGTAATTTTTTTTTTTATCTTGGACCAGTACTCAGGGGATAACCCCTACATATGCAATGCATTGTACTGGAACTAGGAACTTAGGTTATAATGAGAAGGAAAGAGGGAATAGTATTCGTTAAAAATAACAACACGAAAGACTAAAACAAACTCTATTGTATTACGGCATTTAAAATGTTGGAATTAAATTAGTTAAAACTGATCAGTGCCCAGTGTATATACCTTCGACACTACTCAGATTAGCAAAATTTATTTTTTTTCCACACCACAAGGTAATGAAGTACATTTAAAATGTATTATGTATGAATACATAAAGAAAACACGGAACACGATGAAAAATGAGAAAAAAAAACAAGAAATTGCTTGCTACCTATTCCGGTGCAATTTGGTGTAATACGAAGTCAATAGTGAACATATATAGAAAATACGGACAACAGTGAAAAGAGAGTAAAAATAAAAACACGTGTACACAGTTTGCTGGCTGCTCTTCACTCCAAATACGGCAGTTTTGCTTGTTCACGTATCCATTCAACCAGAAATGAGCCTCGTCGCTGAACACAATTCTTCGATAAAAAAGTGGATCTTCATCTAACTTTTCAAGAGCCCATTCACCAAAAATTTGGCGTTGTGGTAGGTCGTTTGGCTTCAATTCTTGCATTAGCTGTATCTTATAAGGCTTCACACCCAAATCCTTCCGCAAAATTTTCCACAATAGCCCGAATAGAAGCCTCAGTAGGTCGATTAAACTGACCATAAAATGGAAGAAGCGCGCGATGAACTTTCTTAACAGAGCACGCATTTTGGTAATAAAATTCAATAATTTGCAAGCGTTGTTCGTTTGTAAGACGATTCATGATTAACAGCCTGTTTATAAGACACGACTCGTCGATAAAAAGCGCTAACTTTCTAAGTTTTTTCTGGTTTAGGTT
This sequence comes from Thecocarcelia acutangulata, assembly GCA_914767995.1. Classification (NCBI taxonomy): domain Eukaryota; kingdom Metazoa; phylum Arthropoda; class Insecta; order Diptera; family Tachinidae; genus Thecocarcelia; species Thecocarcelia acutangulata. The sequence goes on from OU612096.1 coordinate 27,848,427, forward strand.
TACAAACCGCGACTATTGACGATTAGTATTTAAAAACGTAACATCTGTCAATTTATTTTGGTTTGTAAGACGCGAATCGTCTCACCATAAATGTCAAAATCGGCGAATGAAGAAACATGCTCGTCAAGAGGAAATGTGTAGAAAGTGTTATAAATAATAAGAAATTATAATAAAAATAGTTTATAACTGGTAATAAAAAAAAAGAAAACTAGGAATGGAAATTGCAACAGAACGTTCTAAGAATCTCTCAGATTTCTGGAAACATGAACTGAAATCGTTTTTTCGTTGCATTCAAATGATTTGCATACATAATAAAACATACACATATACAAAATAAAACTTGCAGTTAATATATACAATTTTTGTTTGTTTATGTATTTTTCTCAATTAGACCGCCATAAAAAAAGCCTTTCCACAAAATTTGTATTTTGTTTTATTTATTTACTTATACATACATGCATATGTATGTATGTATGCATGTCAACTGTGCCTAGAATAGGATTGCCGTTTTTTAGGTTGAAAAAAATTCTTTTGGTATGAAAAATGTAAACAGATACTATTTTTTCACATGATGGCACCAAAACAACATCATAAATGTTTGACATATACGCGAATTTACGTAAGTTGCACGACATAATTAAGTCGCGTTTTGTAAACCCAATTTCTTACGTACTCGTCTATGAATTGGCTTGTCGCGAGTGAGCTAACTCGTGTCTTATAAACAGGCTGTAAATTATAGACCAAACTGAAGATGTTTGACAGCGACACAAGATACAAAACGTGCGTGAGCTGTCAAAACTAGTGTTGCCAAAAAGATAATAGCAAAAAAATCACTCGTTAAATGTGATATAAAAGATGAACGTAATTAGTTTTTGGGAACTCATCATTCATTGGTTACAAAGTGTTGCACACATCATCGAAGAGAAGTAATGTGGTAGGCAATGTTCGCCGCTGGGCAGTGGGATAAACGCAGAGAAATTAATTTAAAAAATTATTTCTATAATACTTAAATGACTTGGAACTAGTTTAGTTAGTATTGAAAAGAGAAATGTTTCCAAATGATTTTACAATTTGTTGCTTTTGTTTTGCACACTTTTTTTGACCTTTGGACCTCTTTGGTGGATTTTTTTTATTACTAAAGCCCTCTTTTATTACCCATCATAGTAATAGACAAAATTATACAAGCACTTATGTTTTTTAATGAAATATTGTATGTAATATTTCTATATAAACTCAAATATGGAGTTTGTTGCTTTTGTTTTGCACGACAATGTATGTCGGTTTTTATCGCTTTTTGGACAGCGTCACGGCGCTTTTGGATTACAAATAGTTGACAACGCTGCCAAAAAGACTTGAAGCAGCGGATTTTAAGCCAAGAGTCTATAATAATTATACATACATACACATTCATTAAAAACTTACCTTAACTGCCATTTGTATTATAATCCAACAAAATTTGAACAAAATCTACACAATACATTTAAAGGTTCCGAATTCTGCTGAGCACTTTTTGAATTGCCAACACAATTTTTCTCTTGCGCTCTTAATTGCAAACATCGGTATTAAAATAAACAACGAAGTTATTTGCGATTTGGCATGATTTTACACATACAGACACATACATTCACCCGAACATAATGTAAATTTACATTTAATGAGTATAACGTGCTTTTAACTAAAAACAAAACAAAAAATAAAGCAAAAGAAAACAGATTTAAAATTTTAAGAAAAAAAAAACACTTAAAAATACTTCGTAATTCTTTAAGGAGAGAAATAAACAAAATCAAACTCGTTTAACAAGTGTGAATTCAAATAAAAATATATTTGAAACTGGTAGCTTTAATAAATCACAAATTTAACACAATTTGCTTTTGTGTGGCTGGTATTTTCACATACACACACATACTCAGCTATACAAATAAATTTTTTGCAGTATTGTTTTCTGGCAAATATTTTTCAACTTAAATTTTTTTAAATTTCATACATTTTAAATTTGCTCGCTTTATTAATAAAAAATTACAATTTATTTATGTTTTAAGAAAAGTTATTAAAGTTGATTTGTTAATAAGTTAATTTACGTCTGACATCTGCATACTTTATAATTTTTATTTGATGTTTATTATGTAGGGTATAGGTATTATGTATTATTTTTTAGTTAGTTTTCTTTATTTTAATTTTTCTTCGTTTTCAAATGTTGACGAACAAGCCTACATTCTATGTACACACATACATATGTATGTATATCACGCTTTAACGTATTTTTATGGCCTTTTTCGCGTTTGTTACTTTTTAACGGTCATTAAAACGCACAAAAAGAAAACCAATGATAATTATTATAAGAAAACATAAAATAAAAAGTAAAAGCACAAAACAAAGTAACCAACATTTATCCGCTAAATGTGGCTTTAAACTTACAAACTTATATTCGAACTGAACTGAAAAGCCAAAGTATGCTGGTAACAAAAGCTTCAACCTGTTGTTAAGATCTTGTTGTTCAGTAAAAACAAATGGGAGCTTGCCAAAAGAGAGAATTAACATAAGCTTTTAAATGCCAGTAGGATGAACGGCTGGTTATTCAATATTATAAAAAACCCCGGATTTTTAACGGATCCGCCGTTCGTATTTACTACGGGTACACCATTGTTTATTGATTTGTTTTATTACATAGTGTCTACAACTGATATTAACTCTGATATAATATGAGAGAGAACGTCAGCAGATTAACGAGAAAAAACAAATTATATTTTCTCTCATATCTAGCATGGCGCCAAGTATTTTTCAAATATCATAAAATTTCACAATTTTTAAGTAACCATGCAGTAAACATCGTTGAACGTTGTATATTTCTTAAACAAATTTATATATTCCAACAACAAAAAGAACAATAAACGATTTTTTATAAATATTTTCCTGATTTTATAACTTTTTTATTAAACTTTTTTCGGGAATTCTTCAAAAATTGAATATTATGTCGTTTTGTTTACGTTTTTTGACAGTTCATATCATGATATGGTTTTCTAAATGTCTGAATTAGTCCAGCTGGAAAATTGTTGTCTTCTAGCAAGCTCTTAATTTTAATAATGTTCCCTCTATGGAATTCTTCATCACTTATTCTAACTACCCAAAATTTCTAGCCATATTGATGATTATACGCCTACTACATTTTGAAAAATCATTTATTATCCTTCCTGATGCAGTTGGCTTTTGATAACAAACTATAACAAGCCTGTTATCTCTCCTAATTATCATTGTTTCCAAATATGGAACTCATGAATTAATCGTTTTATTCTATTAGTGTTAATATTTGTTGGTACAATAGTATTATTAATATTAAGCCTAATTTAATTAGAATTTTAATAGGATGAGATGAGTTCAAATCGAATTGGGGATGTTGCTGTATTATTAGCAATTGCTTGAATATTATACAAAATCTTAAGCTGCAAAAATTAAATTTACTTTAAAAAAAACTTTTAAAGCACCCACAGACGGCATGATTTTACGTCTATTTTTTAAAATGTAATTCATCGTGTATTTTTTCATGTCTGCAAAAATTTTCATTTTTATAAATTAATTATAAAATTTGCTCACAAACATACATGTACATTTACGTGCATTTTATTATTATAAAAAAAATATTTATATAACAGTAAAATATTATTACATTAACATTTCCTCAAGCCGACTACTTATAGCACCCAAAAACGGTTGCTAAACTGTTCGCATGGCATACAGTTCTAATGTCAGATGTTTAAACATAGCAAAATAGAACACGCTCTATTTGAAATTTTGTCAGACGACTTTGTTCATGTTTCTTACAGACGCAATGTTTTTAAGGTAACAGACGACATGTAGGCATTTTACATTGTGAAAAATGACATGTACATTGTTAAAAACATATCGTGTGTTATCTACTTTAAGCAAATGACGGTGTAACAATTTACTATCTTTCTCTAAAAATGTTTGCTAGTGTAAAATTAAACTACGTTTCATAAACTTTTTCATTACGTAACATTATTATATAAAAACAATTTTGAAATTTGTAAAAGATACAGATTTTCCACTAGCTACAAAAAAACTTAACATTATTCGCAATATTAAACTTTTCTTACAATCGCTCTTTATTTGTTGCTGCTGCTTCTTACATTTATCCACTGTACATAGAGCTGCCGTTTCTGGTAGTTTGAACCAAAATAGGTCATGTAGCTAGACTAGAATATAACTTTCAGACTATTCCAATGTAAAAGACCACACAAAATATTTGAAATTTATTTAACCCGGTTGCTAGCATCAAAGATATAATAAATCGTTTGATTGATCAATGGTCTTCTTCGTAGTTATTTTATATCAACATATTTTAAAATAAACGATATCAAATCAAGTGAATGGCCTTAAAATACGGCCAAATAAACTACGCAAACCGTTTGGCAAACACACGCTTCCGCTTGCACCTAAACCATACAAATACACATGTAAACGCAATTTAATCACATATAAGGTGTGTTTCTTTACTTTCCGGGCAAGTTTCGGGCAAAAGAGAGCATGCATGAGTTACTCTCAAATACAGATAAAATTTACCTAAAGTACGGGAACGCAAAAAGCCAAATTTCTAGCCCAAAAAGAAACATATGCTGTGTTTTGATATGGCAAAAAAAATTGTCACTTAGTTTTACGAAAAAATACTGTGATATTTTTCACTTTTTAGCTTTTAAGGTCTTTTGTACATTCCTGTGTATTTAATTTTTATATAAAAACACTGAAATGATTTGTATACGAGTTGATTCAAATGAACTTTGTTTCTTTGCTATTGTTTATTTTTCGAACAGCTGATTGCTTAATTACTTGCCCAAACTAGCCCGAAGAAAAAGTACGGGCTGTTTAGTGCAAGAAGAGGAAGCATACTATTCTCTCAAAAGCGCTCTCATTTGCCCAATTTTAAAGTACGGGAACGCTTTTCGTGCAAATTGGGATCCCGCGGGATCCCAAAGTAGAGTAAAGAAACACACCTATAGAAACAAACAAATCATATATTTTTTTTTTACTGCCCGTCTACATTAGACATGAAAAGCTGTTAAGACATACTGTTAAAACAAGCCTTTGACGGCCCGATTCATACATGGTGGAGTATACGTATGTCTTGATTTTTCATTATTTTAACTCCGTCAACGAAAGCACATCATGACTTTTTATGCCCTTTTCTATAGTTTGTTGAAAAAAATGTATTTTTATTGCAAAATTTGCAATCTAAAATAATAATTTGAACTTTTTTTTGATAATTTCTTTTAATTTAACAATATTTTTACTTTTCTCATATTGAAATGTCATTTTCTGTTAAGACAGAGCTTTTAAAACAGACGTCTTAACAGCCGTGTCAAGACGGCAAGAAAACAGTAACATTTGCAGTCCACACCTGACAGTAACAGTATTTTGCTGTCCCTGTTAGTGTTCTGATGTCAGGTGTGGACAGCACTTTATCAATGACTGGTGATTGTGTTGTTGCAATTTGCTTGCTATCAGAAGTCCACAAGGTATACATTTTTTTATTGTAATTTCTTGGTAGACTTCAAGTCATTTCTTTTTTAAATTCCCCGTAAAAATTTTGTAGCCTCTATTTCTATAGCTTTTATTGCTATAATCTTTGTTTTTAATTTTCTACTTCTGTACTTTTATTGCTATAATCTTTGTTTTTAATTTTCTACTCAACTTTTATATAATTCAAAAAATTGTAACAAGTAATCCTTGTTTATTCATTTTGTGTGCTTCTTCTTATATTGCCGCTTCAATCTGTAACAATAATTTCATTAAAATGATAAATTTTAGTGCTAGGCAATCAAAAAATTTATGATATCTGCACGTAAATAAAAAATGTTTGAGTTTTGTACAAATATTCTTCAAATATGTATTTGTGTAAACACGCTCGTAAACAATATAAGATGTTTGTACAAACGGGAAATTTTGCTATGTTTGCAAACGCAATTCTGTGCTCCATAGCTATTTCAATATGAACCAATGCAGGTATAAGATGCGGCTTAACAATGTTGATTAGTGGTTTTAGTTGTAGTTTATAGAGCAAAGCCCTTTAGATACTGTTACAATATTTATGAAAGAAGCCTTGTGTTTCATATAGCTCAAAAACAGTTTTCTATGTTTAACATTTTGAGTTAGCTCATCTTTGAAGTGAGTGTATATACGTTTTATTCCAATGCTTGCCCAAATGTATTATAGTATTAAAAGCTTGCTGATAAACAAAAAAGCAAACTGTATCTGCTATTTTTTATATTATTGGTAGCGAAATAATAATATATTATACAATAATATATTATGTAATAATAATAATTCAAAATTAACATCATAACGTCTTGCTATGCTGAAATATATGCAGGTATGTTCAAATTAAAACATTTTTACTGGCAACTCTGCACTTGTATATCCACAGTTGATTAAAATGTAGCAGAGTAAGATTAAGGGCTCAGCGAATACCACAAAAAGGAAACCATGAACATCCAATAAAACAAGACAAAAGAAAAATTTTCACCAAGTAGGATTAAAAGTTTTTCTAGTTTTCAAGAAATATATAATTAAAATGTAAAAATCAAATATTACTGAAATTTGGAAATGGACAATAAATCGTTAGCAAATCATATAATGTGAAAATTGTTGGTGCGAAATTTTTAAAAACGATATTTTTGAAATTTTTTTTTTGTGTTTGTACTTGCAAAAACAAGTCGACGAATTTTATTTCAAAGTTTCTGGATTTAATTTTTTGCTTATCGTCTGATTGGTGCTGTTGACTGGGTGGCTTTTTGGGATTGTGTATTTTTATGTAGAAAAGTTGATGTTCAAAAGAAGTCATAGGAAGTAAAAAGCTCAGACTTCATTATATAGCAAAAGAAAAACTATAAAATGTAAATGTTTATTTAGTGGAGTTCTTTTATTCACGTTGAAAACGAATCTCATAGAAAAGTATGTACGTTTGTTTGCATATATGCTATTACATCTGTATTCATACACACATGTACCTAACAACATTTAATTCAATGGAGATAAATGGGAAATCATGCACGGAAAACGGCAACAAATAATAAACAAGCCAAAAAAACTGAATAAAATCAACAAAGAATTTTATAAATGGGTAAAATGCTCAATTGTTGTGGATGCAACAGAAGTGAAAAAATTTTCAAAGAAAAAGCATGAATAGTGCGTGTGCTTCTATCATACAGGGTGGAAAAGAAAGAGAAACAGCCTATTTAAAAACTGAAGAATAATGTATATGTATGTGCCCAATAACCTATAATAATTATCTAAAAAAATATATTAAAACTTTTCTTTTAGTACATACGTCTGTTGTTAAAAATACGATATACCTACAACATATATTCTAAAGTGAATACTACTTGTGTTTCTAGTCGAGAAAGTTTATAGAACTTAGTTATTGGGAAAGCTACCTACAAATTTTTATATTCAAAACGATTTTAAGCTTTAACAAATTTAGAAAACAATTATGCAAAAACTAGCATAGTATTTTTTGTTAAGTTGTCCATTAAGCCATATTTTATCTTGTTAAAGACCAAGGTATTGGGAAAAAAATGGAACTGCAGAATATTTGTTGTATTTAATTTGACAAAACGATTTATTAAAGTACAATTAATTTTAGTGTTGCCACAGCTCAGATTTTACAGCCAGTTCTTCGGTATCGAAAGAAAATGTATGCGTAAAAAAGTTAGTCACTCATATTCCAATCCATTTGGGTTTGTCATACATACTATTATTCGTTCGCAGTTGGTGTTAAAGTTAGTGTTTTCAAGTCAAGGGGGATAGACACGGTCAAAAGGCATGGTTATAGTATGTGTAAAAATTTTTTAGTATTCGTGACACCGACGATGCTTGATGGAAAATCAAAAAATTTTGATTTTCTGCCATGTTGCTGTCACATGCTTGGTTATCTCTAGTGCGAGCTATCAAGCACGAACAAATTTGTATTATTATTTTGTTTTCGTTGAAACTTGAAAATTGAATGTAAAAATGTCGAAATAGAATATTTGGAGTTTCAAGTTGGAATAAAATTTAATTATTGCTCTATATTGTGAAGAAAATTTATGAAAAGAAGAAATTACCGACAATAAAGATACTTCGGAAGAAATTTGTTAGCATTTGTGACTGACGGTGCTTGATGGAAATTGAAAAATTTTTTGAATTTCTGGAATGCGTGCTGTCACATTCTTGGTTATGCTGTGCAAGCTGTCAAGCACGAACAAACATTTATTTTTATTTTGTTTTCGTTGTGAATGGTTGTCAAGAAAACCAAAAACAAAATTGAACGATAAAGTGGCAAAATAAAGTATTTTGAATTTCAAGCGGAAATAAAATTATTGTTTTAACAATTGAATTTTATTCACAATATTAGCTTCTAACATTGATACCAATAAAAAAATTATAAACAGCTTGTTCATTATGTTATGTTCATTTTTGTGTTTTGACAGATATTATTAAAACATTTTTCTTTTTAAATTCTTCACAATTTATACATTGTTGGGATATAAAGTTGAATGTTTGAGAATATCTTTCAAAAAATTCGAAAGTCTACTGATGATTAGGTTAGTACCTATGAAATGTCGTCATGTATACAGCTGGGAAACATAAAAACCAAGCTGTTTATAACTATTGTTTTAAATTGTAAGGAATATTTTATAAAAGAAAAATTAATAATAATACACTTTGGAACTTATTGATCGCTGTGTAAAAGACAAGCAATATCGAAATCATCCAGAAGGAAAGCTGCAGGATCTAGAAAAGAAAATAAATCCGCTCCGAACAACTTTTAGAAGGGAATTAAAAAGCAATTTTGCAATAGAAATCTCTTCGTTTATTGATATTTTTTCTATCAAACGAACACTTCAAAATCGAAATGAATGCTTGATGGGTATCCAGCATAAATTTTTCGAAGCGTCAAGCACACTTATACGTAATTGACAGCAAGCATTTTCACCGCGTCTATTACCCTTTACATTGTTGTTGGGTGGCGGGATAGCGGTTGAATGGAACCTGCATCTCTTAATGTTCCTTCATCTGTAGAGATGTTTCTTTTTGAGAATAAAGTTGCAGTTTTACTCCGGTTTCACTGTGCACCATTAAAACTGAACATTGTAGATAACAAGGGTATGTTTCTGTATTTGGGCGAGGTTTCTTGCAGAAAATCAAATAATTGGTCCTTTTTGTCCCAGTTTACATTTTGAAATTTTAAAGCTGAACCGTCATAACCCCCCGTCTAGATTAGCAATAAATATGTTCGCAATAAAGCAATAACGCCGGCAGAACAACGGTACAAAATTGCTTTGCTTATGTCAAAGGTATGCGAACACGTATGTATGAAAACTCATAATTACTAAAAAAAAACGGATAGAAAAGTTCAGCGCAGAAAGCATTGCAAAAAATGTGCAAAATAACTTAAAATTTTATTTTATCTGGACTTTTAAAGTCCTGAGGACAAGAAAACGGTTTTTACAGCGTGATTACTTTGCAAACACCATCAATGCACCCATCCATTAAAACAAAACACTTTATTTTAAGTAATAAGAATTAAATTCATAATTTTTTTTCAAAAGAAAAATTTATTAAAATTAATCGCAAGCAGAATGTTTCAAAAATTCTTTAATATTAAACTCATAAATGACAATAAATTTTGACTTTTTGTGTCTGCAATAATTGTTAACGAAAATTCATTAACAATTATTGCAGCAATAATTGCAACCACTAGCAATAAGCTGTCTTCACTGGCAATAACACAATTTTGACGTTTGTTATGTAAACATATTTATTGCTAATCTAGACGGGGAGTAAGAATCGATAACAGAAGTTATGAAATGCAAACTGCGACTAATCAATTCCTTTTTTCGGTTTTATTCAAATTCTATGTTGTGGGTTCGGCAACTCTAGAAGAAAAAAAACTACACACATACACACGTATGCATTTACACAATCAGTTGGTGCAAAAAATCAAAACAACTTATTTTAGTAGCTAAATAAAAACTTAGAATTAATTTTTTAATAATTATTAAAACTTCAGTACATATACACACATATATACTATTATTTCATTGATATTAAAAATTACCAACAGCGAAAAACTCGTATATAATTTGTGTTAGTGTTTGTGGTGAATGAAAAAAAGAGCAAAAAGAAAACAAAATAATTTTCAACATGTCGGCTGCCGGCATTAAAGTAGCAACAACAACCTCAAACGTAATCAAGGCATCTGGTGTCTACGAAGATGGTGTAAATAGAAGCAATGAAAATACTGCAATCGAAAACGACTGCGCCCAGATTTCTAACAAAGAAGAAAATTCTTCACTTTACACGCTGCCTTCATTGAAAGAACTTCAGACATCTTTATATCGAGATGTGAACTTACAACAAAATACAGTTCCTTTAGAAAATATTGAACAAAATATTCACCATCAAACAGACGTTGATGATGTGGAGAATTCTCAAGCAATTACATCCAACAAAGATGTAGATGATTTTCCAAAAATTCAATTAGAGCAGGACTATGTCGAAACAACAACGACACTATGCCCTGGGCTAAGTCTGTTGCAACAAACAGTAGCAGCATCATCACCACCGCCGCACAGCTATAGGCATTCCAGGGCCTATCGTCACTTCAAAAATCCTCCACAACCACACATGTGTATACGTACAACAACAGAAGCTGGCGAAGAGTTATTTATAAATGTTTTAAGTTGGACACGTATCGTCATACCTCAGGAGCCAACCGATCCAATACCGCTTTATGGCGGTATGCGGGTAAGTCTTAATACCACTTTTGATTTAAAAAATAACTCGATAGAGACAATAAACTAAGCGCCTTGCTATCTATCAAACTGTGGATGCATCTTTTTTTTTCTACTTGTTTATGTAAAAATTTTCAGAATTTTCATACCTATCATGAAAGTATTAAGTGGTTATACTGGTTACGTAAGTGGAAAATATGTGTCATATTCACAATCATACAAGAAAATTTATGTATCAATGTAGCTGATGGGCACTTACACACTTAAGTTATTTTCAAACACATTGGCAAATTTGTTGTATATACAGCAGAGTGGCCATTTCGACATTTTGCTACTAAATTTAGCATATTTTTATTCTGATTTACCGGTATATCATTTTCTAGAATAAATAACGGGTTTTATTAAAAGATTGAACAACAGAAAACATAATTAACATTTTCAATTTTGTACATATTACTGTATCAATTCAAAGAGTGGATAGACTTGGCAGCCAGTGCTTAAATCGCTATTTAATTTTAGAATTTATTCATAATGAAAAAAAGAAATAAAAAATAAAACTATTAAGCAACAGAGCACTGCGCCGAGCAATTTGATCGGCGGCGGCGGCTAACGTGAAAATTCTCGTCGGCGGCTCAAAGCCGGCTAGAGCCGAAAATAAATCGGCTAACCGAATTTTATACGGCTACCTGGCTAATTGAACAAATCATAGAATAAATTCAAAGCAAAGATCTAGGAATTTCTGCCAGAGAGCAAAATTGAGAATAATATGAACCTAAATAACATTGTTTTGCTCTTTGAATTATTAAAGTAAGCGGTATCCAAAGTACAACTGCATTTGTAATACAATTATATTCTGCGACGTTTTATCATAACAACTAAGTCCAGATAAGATCAAAAAAGTTTTGAAGGGAAATTTGAATGAAGAACTAAATTTAAGAAGATAAGAAAATAAGCCATAATAATAACTAAATTTTGTGAATAATACGAAAAATTATTTTTGTAAACAAGAATACCAAATTTATTCAAATAATCAAATTAGCAGCAATTTTTAAAAATCGACTTAAGCTGTTATGATACAACGCCACAGATATACTTAATTGTTGAATTATCTGCCTGGCCCACTATGTCACTCGACATCGATCGCTCACAAAAATACATGCAAACCAAAAACAATATTTTAAAATTTTGTTTTTGTTTCAAATGTATTTAAGCGAGCGAGCGATGTCGAATGATATCGTCGGCCAGGCAGTAAATGTATTTTGTATATTTTTAAAAAATCGAAAAGAAAAAAGTATTTAAAATGAATTTTATAAATATTTTTTATGGAATTTTGAAAATTGTTCTAATAATAGTTTTCAAGCACAAATAAAATTTGCAATAATTTTATTCAGCTCAAGATCTTGCGTTTTAGGTTTCAACCACAGCCAAGGTAGGCATCTCAACCATGATCAGCCCGGGTCGAACCGCAAGTAGAACTACCCGAGGGCTATTCTGATCCTCGTTCTGCCAAATTATACCCTTGGTAAGGGTTTCGGAAGCCAACACAACATAAGTCATGCGGCTTCCTAGATGTTTGTTTGCTGCACTAAACGAGGGGCCCCTTCCCCTCTTTACCCGAAAAACAGTGACCAAGTTAGAAATACGCCAATGCAGAACCTGTTCCCAGGGGAACTTTAATCGTCAGTAAACTTTGAAACTTTTGAAAAATATTTTCAGAAACATATGTTACACAAGAATAGCTTTTTTAGAACAATTTTATTATGTAGCGCACGCTCCCCGAAATAATTCCACACAAGTGATCCATTTGCAGTCTTCTTCACCAATAAAATGTTACAGCCTGTTCATGGAACGCGTTTTCAATAAAGCGAAAACCAGCGACACGTTTATGACTACGTAAGAAATTGGTTGTGTGTAACGCGCTTCTCATTGTTCGTGTTCAGTTACGTTATACACGTATTTGTAAACATTTTCTCAAACCTCAGTATTGCCACTATATAAATTATATGTATCTTGTTTACCTTTTTTCGTGTAAAATATATTTTTGCATCGTGAATGACGGTAACCCTATTTCAATTGAAACAAGTAAGAGTGTGGTATATTCGGCTGGGCCGAATCTAAAATACCCTTCACGATAGGCACGTGTATGTGCAGTATACATTACAAATTTGAACTAAATATGCTCGGATATATACGGACCGATATCTGAGAAAAAATATTTTTGCCTCGAATCACCATCGCAAAAAGAAATCCTTCATGAATATTTTCATGGAAAAGTTTGTTTAAGCTATATCTCGGTTATATATAAACCGATATCGGAATTTTCTATTTTCTGTATTGTAGTAACCTTCTTTTATAACGAGAATTGCTTTTCAGCAAAAAAAAAAAAAAGAATGGAAAAATCGGTTCAGGCTTTATCTGGGGTATATATGTGGACCGCTATCGGAAATTTTCATATTTGCATAACCTTATTTCATTAGCAAAACTGCTTTTGAGCAAAAAAAAAAGTTGTTTAAGTTCGTTTACGCGACATTTTCATGAAAACCCCGTTCTAGGCTATATCTCGGGTGTGTATGGACCGATATCGGAAATTTTAATTTTTCATATTTATATAATCTTATTTTATTACCAGACCTGCTTTTAAGCAAAAAAAAGTTGTTTCAGTTCGCTTTCGCGACATTTTCATGATAGGCTATATCTCGCGTATGTATGGACCGATATCTGAAAAATATCGGTGCCTTTTAGTCACCACGCTTAATGAGTGTGTGAAGTTTGAAGCAAAACAACAATTTTGTCGGGGAACCAAAAATGCCCTTCACAATAGTCACGTAAATATATATGTGGCATTTTGTCATAAAAGCTTAAGTCGATTTTTAAAAATTAAAATTTCTGCTAATTTAGGTAGCCGGGCCGCTGGATACTCCAAAAAGTACCTGGATTTTCCAGCTCACTTGGGTCCTGAAAGATCGTTCCCTTTGTGATTTCTGCCAATTTGATTATTTGACTAAATATAGTATTCTTGTTTGCAGAAATAATTTTTCGTACTATTCACAAAATTTTGTTATATAGGGTGTTTTTTTAAGCTAGATAGAACTTTAAATTGTAAAAAGTAACACAAAAAATTAAATTTTGATGAAACATTTTTTTTATTTGTTTCAGTATACTCTGACAAATCATCATGAATATAGTTATGGTTTATCTATCTTCTTGTTTTTTCTTAAGTTTAGTACTTCATTCAAATTTCCCTTCAAAACTTTTTTTGATCTTATCTCGACTTAAGCTGTTGTGATAAAACGTCACAGACTTACATAGTAAACGAGTATATTACAAATTTGAACTAAATATGATCGGATGTATATGGACCGACATCGGGCAAATTTTTTTTTGCCTTCTAATTGCCATGCCAATTAGGCATGAAAAAATCGGTGCCGGAGTAATTAAAAAATTCATTTATCAGATGGACATGTTTCATCTGTCTGGTGCTCAAATTCTTTTTTTTTTTTAATTTACAGCCTGCAACTTTGGTAATTTTAGAAGTTATTTTTTGAACGGAAATTTTACACCCCACCCCTTTTCACCGTTTTTTGACTGAAATTTTGGAATGAAAATAATCTTATGGTGATTCTCAGCTTTCAAAATATCCGAACGGAATTTCAACTAAATTGGTTCATCGGTTTAGGTGTGAAAAGCCAAAAATATGTTCATACTCCGTACTCAAAAATTTAATTTTTCGAACAGACATTTCGTCAGTCCGAAATCCAAACATTTTTTTTTTTTAATTTTTAAGCCCTTTTGAAAAAAAGAGCATCAGAAAGCGGGTCATAAATGACGGAGTTTCTCTGTCCCATGCCCAAAAATATTTTTATTGGCAGATTCTTTAGAAACCCTCTCAAAAGAAAAAATTGGTTTATAATAAAAAAAATGTGAACGGTAATTTAGACCCCTTTGTGGGATAACTTTTATTATGTTAATAAAAGTTACCCCACATCCTATGTTGATTCTCGGACTTGAACGTATCTGCATACGGAATTACATCTAGATCGGTTAAGCGGTTCAATCCACATTTACATATATATAGTAAGGATTAGTAAAGAAGTAAGAATGAAATATATTCTTACCGGGTCATCTAGGAAATTGTGAAAGCAAAGTAGTAGTGTTTTGTCTTTACTAGTAATTTATTTTAACGTTCAGCTTAGTTTCGAATCAGATTGCCTCTAGCTTTTAAATCTTTCCTTTTTTAGGTACCTCCTGGAAGTCCACGTAGTCCACCGATAGTTTTTGCTGTTATGGCAAATCCGGAAGTGTTGAAGGACTCAGGTCGACATAGCAAAGATCCTGAAGAGCGACGTGCAATGGTTGAACTAATGTGTGACTTTGTTGAAGCAATGAATCCTGGTGTTAAGCTTGTGAGGTAAGTATTAATTAATTTATTTGTTTATTCAAAGTAATATAAAAGCTACTGTTTGGCCAGTTTAGCAAGGTGCAAATCTGAGTGTTAAGGCCTAACTATAATGTGCATAAACTAATTTAAGCCAGCTTAAGCAACTGCGCGAATACGTATAATCACATGTGTACAACTATAATGTGCTTAATGAAACTTTTCGTTAAGTTTCGTCTAATGTCAGTTGCTTAAGCAAAGTACGAAACTGAACGCACTTTCTGTGCGGAATCATTTGTTTTCAGGAGTTTGTGTGTGTGTGTTTACAAAAATTATTAAAATAAAGGAAAATTTAAACAAATATATTTGTATTTAATTTAATAGAAATGTATTTTAGCTTTTTTAAATTTTTAATTACACAAATTACTACAAAATTGTTTTTACTTTTTATTTGGAAATTATTGCATACAAATACTTTGTTGTCATTTTTAGTACTTTTTATATAATCTACTTAAGGCCCAATCAGACTATTATACAAGTATAAATACTTTCATTAGATTTTGTGAGATAAAAGTCTAAACACATTTCTTGCGACTGTCAAAAAGTCTAACGTAAATTAGATTTTGCATTCACACCATCACACTTGTTATAAACCAAAAAATTTGAGTAGAAAAGAAAACAGCTGCTCATATTTTTTTATTTATTCAGCAGAGAGATGTGCCAACGAAAAACTTTACACGGCGGCAGGTGAGCTCTTCGTCGTAGACGGTAGACGTGCCGGCGTTTGAAAATCTTTAGCAGCTAATATAATAATTATGTAAAACAGATCCAAATTTAAAAGCACCAAAATATTTTATGTTCTACATATAGCATGAACAAAATACATTTATATACGACAGCTAAATCCCAAATTTCGAGCTTTCTTAGAACGAAAAAGAATACTATCAGTGACGGCACCCCATCGGCTACGAAATAGCCGACTACTCAATTTTTAATTAGCTGGTTTCCTAAAAAACACAACCCTGATCCAATGTAAAGTATTATCGTTTTAAAAAGTTTTAAAAAACAACAAAGTCGTATGGGATGTCAAATTTTTATCGTATTATTTTTCGTATGTATGACGGATTACATTCAGACTATCAGACTTGCACGTATTAATTGAATTTTTGACAAGTATTAATACAAAGTATAATAGTCTGAACTGGGCTTTAGTAATTACACAAGTACTACGCAGTTGTGCAACAATGGGTTTAAAATCATTAAGTTCATATAAGTACATTATGGCCAACTAAAAGTCGTTTTTCATTCACATATGCATTTGACAGACTTTTCGTTTAATTTTGGCAAAAGCTTAAGCCAATCTATGCACATTATAGTTAGGCCTTTAAATACGAGTGCGCATTGGTATTGAAGCTACCTAGCGCTAGATGGCAGCACAAACACTAACTTTTTTCTTTCTTTTTCTTGCTTTCTGTCAAATGTGAAGTTTACTTTATTAGCTTAATGTGATTTATACGATCAAATGCCTTCGATATTATTGAGTTGATGTCTTACTGAATCAGTTAACGAAATAAGTAAGGAGGAAACATTATCATTATGACGAAAAGCATATACCATTAAGTTAAGGTTACGTTGGAGAGGTTTAACAGGCTGCAAGCCATTGAAAAACCAGACCCCTTGGTTCCAATTTAAACCCGTTGTGTTGCCTTAGTGTGATATGTATGCCAACAGATTTACCCAGATCAGGGGTCTAATTACCCCAATCAATACGATATCGAATTAATTATCGTATCGAATAACATTACGATACATCTAGATTATGGCAAACGATGCATATCGGATCGTAATTTAAACAAAATGTAATAGATAATAAGTTTCCTAAAAGTACGATTACAAACAATAAATCCTTTAACTTTTTATATTATTGCAATATAACTCCCCTACAAGAACAGTGACGGTCAACTGACCGACATTGTTGACCGAAACATAGGTCACAACTTTCTATCAAGTTATTATGGGCAATATGAAGAAAATGACCGAAAGTTTCGTGTACGTGTGATGTTTCTTCTACCACATTCTCAAAAATATCATATACGTATAACGGTTTTGTGAATGTGTTGGAAAATAACATTTGAGTGTATTAGTTCCGGTCATCTATTTCTTGTAGGGCCGTTCGATATCGTATGCCTTGATAACAAAATGAAAAATGTCGATAATTTTGCTCGATATCGTATGCGGTGGTTTGGCTCCAGTTCATAACCACGTCTTTTTTTTTTTTTTTTTTTTTAATTATATTTTTAAATTCGTCCGCGTTTTGTTTAATCTTCTCACATGCGCTCCTATGTGGCAACATCGGTTCAGAACCATCATAATAGAACACAAGCTTTTTCAGGGTAGGCGCTAAAGGATAATAGTCCTATTATCATAAATAAACACCATTAGCTATCAAAAAAAAAAATTTTTTTTGTGCTATACTGACAGAAGATTTTGTATAACTACCACTGAAGTGAAGCAACCTTAAGCTCAATTAATCAAAATTGTTCTTAAATAGTAAAGGTCAAAAAAGTAGAGCACAAACTTATATATTTTTTTCATCGATTTGATTTAAATCCAAATAGCATATTTAAAATGTCGTTAATTGATCAATGTATTTTGAAAATTGTATTTTTTTCGATAATTACCTTTTCTCAAAAAAAAAAAAAAAAAAAAAAAAAAAAAAAAAAGCAGAAATGTATCTTTGCCTACAAAGTAGGCTGTTAGTTTTAATTTTGGCCGCGTTGTGTTGCCCAGACGGCTCTCGCGAAATCTCTTCATTGCACTCGCAATGATTTGTTGCAAACTGTAAAATCGAAATTGCAAAAATCTACGCAAAAATATCATCAAAAATATTCTGATCTCCATGGAAACTAATCAGATGTGTATCCTGAAGTTTCTTACAGAATATGTTGTCACTTGGTTGAGGAACTAATAACATATGGTTAACCCTGTTTCTTTACAGAAATGCAGTTATACTAAAAGACCGCGACATATCGGGCGAATTGAAAGACGTCTGGAATGCAGTTCAAGCTCAAAGAGATCGAGAACGCGAAGAACAAATGTTAATTCAGCGCCAACAACATTTTCATAATTTATCAAATGCTTCTATTAATGGTAGCTCAATTTCAACTCCTCCAACCTCATCAAATAATGCTGCTGCATTTATAGCAACTACACAACAAATGACTGCCAAATCTCTCATGTTAAATGAATCTATTTCAAAAACAGTTGCTGACAGCACTCCACCTAGAATCAGAAAAAATATCCCCGAAGTACAAACTGATATCAAAAGCAATATGGACCTAGAAAGAGATATAGATACGACAAAAGTGAATAATGGTCAAGTATCGTTAAGCTTATTGACTGAGCACTTAAATAGTAAAATCTCCTTAACTGGAGGTGAAAGTAATGAAGAGTGTAATGCAAAACCACAAAATATCTCGAATAATCAAAACGCTTTAACAAACGATGCCTTAAATAATGACAACAACTCAAAGGTTTGCTTTGAATTGCAAAAAACTGGCAAAAGAGATAATCAGTCATCAGCCGCAAATTGCAAAAAAGATCTTAAGAAGGAACAGCAAGCAAACGGCTTTGTACTCAATTGTCATAATACCGAACTGTCGAACTCACCAAAATCCCTTGATACTTCAATGACCCCAAATGCTGCCACATCTAATCCCGCCCAAAATCTATTACCAACTATTACTCCTATTTCAACAACACCAGTTAAAAAAGAAAAGTTGGGAGGATTTTTGCCAAATGGTTGTATATTCCCCCGCTTTACTAAAAATAATAAGCACAAAGACAAAGAAAAGGATAAAGAGCCTAAGACAAAGGAGAAAGAGAAAAATGCTCTATTAAGTGCATTAAAAAAGTCTAAGGATAAAAAATCAAGTGCTGCTGCCAATTCGGATGAAAAAAATACCTCCTCAAATAGTAAAACCACTGCCGTCAGTTCTAATAATTCAAATTCAAAACAACAAAAAAACTGTTTTCAACCCTCGGAATATGGAGTACAAAAATTGGACTTAAACAATCATCACCATCATCATATTCAAAAAGATGAAAATAATATAACAAACGACACCAGTGAAACAAATAAAAATACTTCTAGTACAATAACCAGCAGCGATGGTGTTGGAGTTCATTAGTAATACATATTACATAAATATGTATATTATATATACATATATACATGTATTATATACTACGAAAAACAAAACCTATACAAATAGTAAACATCTTTGGAAAGGAGTTAGACAAGGTAAAACTAAGTATTTATTTATATCACACAGCCCAAGGCAGCTGAAATATTAAAGCAAACTCACGGTAGTGCAGAGCACCGACAAATTTTTTTATGTAGCTGTATTTGCGCTGGCATTTGGTCACCTTTTAAACTAAATGCCTGATTAAAAATCTTACTCAACTTTATTTATTTGTTAAATGGAAAAAAAACCAAAACTTGCTTGCGCTTCCGTGAAATTGTATTTATAAAAAAGTCTGAAAAATAAATATTAACAATTTTTACGAAAAGAAGCATTTCTTGCAGAAAGAGTTTGCCAAAAGTTAAAACTCTATCAGATATTTACAAAAGTATTGTAAGAAGGATATCTCCATATGTAAAATTTTGTACTATAAAGCTTAATTAACACAACCATATTAGCATTTAAACTCTCAAGTACACATTTACCTAGTTTATATTGATGTATGCACACTGCCCTTTAACTAGATATGGCATGTGTTTAGTGGTCATTATCATCAAGCAAACTTTGAAAATTCGAAAATGTCTACAGAACCAACAATAAACTTCCAATTTCAGCGATAAAAGCTATCAAACCTTGCGGATATTGTGTGCGGGAAATAGAAACTCTAATAAATCATATGACGCGTTTAGTTAAGCGGCAGTGTATAAGTATTAAAAAAAAAAAAAAAAAAAAAAGAATAAACTAAAACTTATTTAAGGTACAAAAAACAATAGCTCAGTTTTTACCTCCCTATGATGTTTTCAGTATCTAAGCAAATTATTTCATGTAAAATTTAAATTCTCTTTATGTTTTGAACTATTTGAAAGAATAGAATAAACGTAACACAAAATGAATCCTTCGTAGAAAAAAATAAAAAGAATCGATGCGTCACTATTTTTGCCAAATACCCAAAAAAGTTCTTTTGATAGCCTTTACGATTCAATATTAGCAAATAATTTCTTTTAAACAATAATAAACCAGTCCCACATTGAAAAAATATTTTAAAAGGATGTGGTGCGTGCCACTCCTTCTTCTACGTTGTGCGCGTCCGACCTAAAACCAAGCGCATATATTTTCGAACATCATGAACATAATTTTTATAAAAAATTCAACAGTATTTATTTTCAATATTTCGATAACAATTTGTTATCATCGTCAGGAAAATTAATATGTTATTGTTTTATTTTATATAACTGACACATTGGCTATCTATTAGTGTTTCTGGAGCAGCTCATAACCCTACACAATTGGTACCCCTTTAGATTTGTTATAAAACTTTGCCATGTTTGGCTTTTTTGAAACTTCCTTTACTACACCCTGACCATTTTGTTTGCTTTCGGCTTATAGGAGAGAAGCCTTAGCTCGTTGTCATAGTAAAACATATATGTTCCGGATTTCCGACTTTATTTGAAATTTTTTTTTTTTTTTAATTCAATTGCCCTTTTATTTGAGCGCAGAGTTCCTCCTACTAATGTGAGATTATACCGTTCACATAACGAAAGATTTGGCTAAAGGTACTGATGTAAAACAGTTGTCTACTGTAACATTTCTATTGGATCCATAAACATTTCTTGTAAACTTCGTATGTTTGATCCTTTTCCCAAATATGGTGAAGCATGAACCAAGTACTTTGTGCCACAGTCACACATCATTAACATTTTTAGCCCAAAATTAGCAAGTTTATTGGGAATATATATATACGGCAAGTACAATTTCTTTTAAATGCCAACAGTTGATCGGCGATCGTGAGGTACGGGCTAGGAGTGTAATTTTCGCGTCATTTCCACACTTTTCTAATGGGAGCAAATTTATCTTATATGTTTCGGGCACGTATGGCGCCCGACAAAATGAACTTAAATCTGGGTCGTTGTGGATATACATATACATATTCAGCACCCGAATATGATTTGCCAAATAATATAGATGTTGGTAATTTTTAACATCAGTTAAAAAAAAAATATCCCAGTGAGGGCTTTTATTTTGTTAATGTGTTGTTTGTCTTTGGGCCTCATCTGTTTTGATAAGTTTGACTGGCGGTTATTTATCTCGACATTAGTCCACATTATTATTTCAACGATTATATCTTGGGTTACAAACATCTCAGTGACCACCGTTTTCAGCTTCGCACTGATTTTAGAGCATTTGCCATAACATGTTTCAAAATTTGTGGCTGTAGCGGTCGAATTTCTGGTATGTTGTCAAGAACAGGACGTAAAAAAATATTGATCATAAAACCGATACAGCTTTCTCGAAGAATTAAGGCTCAATGATATGCTCACCTTATTGTACACCTAATGGGGTGCAATTGGCGTTGATGGATGAATGGCCCTTTGAATTTCAGAACCCCACAACCTACAGTTCTGCTTATTAACAAAGCCATTCAAATGAGCTTCACCACTCATAATCAAATTTTCAATAAAGTTGATTTCGTTTCTGGCCAACTCTTGAAATTTAACTGCAAAATTTAGACGCTGTCGATGATAATGTCTTGTGCTTTAAAGCGCTTTTTAATAGCCGCAATGTCCTGATGGAACCTTTCGCCATGCTCATCGCTGCAAGCTCCTAAATCATCAGGGAAAAAATCTAAATGATTGTGAAGGAAATGGATCTTTAGCGATATTAATATGCTCATTTCGCCATATGCCGAAATCATTTCTGCGTCAATATATTTATAATTGGTAGCTCGCTTGTTGCCAAGAAACTGCTCAATAACGGCAACTGTGCCTTTCCATGCACGTTGTTCGATAGGATTCAATTTATATGAAAATTCATAACTTGCCAACTATTTTTTTTATCTGCGTGCCACTGAAAACACCTTAAATCATACACATCATTAAAAGAAATAAATTTACTGAATGACTTCTTAAAAAATACCTTTAGAAAAATTTTGTGCAAACTTGCAATCGCCTCGCCCTCACGATCCAGTTATTTTTTTTTTAAGCAAAATTTGATATGAAAACGAGCTTAATGTGCAGTTTCGAAAAATGATTTAAGATGGCTGCACCAATGGTAGACTCTCTATACTTTCAACGCCAATTTTGCAGCATGTTCACGGCTTCCACTTAAATTCAGTGTAATACTGATCTCTGGCGACCTTCCCATGTACACAAAAAGCACTGATGAGTTGGAAATCCACGCTTAATACCCATGAGCAATCCGACCACTTGCAGATCGCAGCATATTTTCCAATTATGCTCTTGGTAGTTTATCAGCTGTAATATTAATTCCATGTCCTCGTATGTTTCTTTGAGGTTTGTGGCATATGCGATTGGGACATATGGATGTTTGTTACCGCAACACTTTAGTAGTTTACAAATTTGGGGTTCCTTCAAGTTATGCGGAAAAAAGAGAAAAAAAATTGTAGTAATTATATTTTTGGCCAACGTGTTTCGTTATTTGCTTTTAGTATATACTTAGCTGGTTAGGCCTAACTTTTATTATGTCAATAAAAATGCAAAATCTTTATTACATATTTTCCCAACGTTTCGTGAATTTTATGTTCACTTCTTCTAAAATCAAATAACGAGAAAAAAATTGTAAAAAAGAAATCTGAGAACTGATAAAAATCTATTTTTTTTTTTTTTTGTTTAAATTTGACATAATACAAACATTTCCACAAGTCTGCCTGCAAAAATTCACCTTGATTGGATCACGGAAAAAAGATTAAAAACTTATCCAAAGTCTTTCACACAGGCAGACAGACGGACACTACACTATTTGATAAAAAAAAAAAAAAAACTGACATGCATATGAAAATCGCTAATACACCTATATTTTTATTTTTTCTCCCCTTTCCGAAAAAGTATATTTGGTTCATGAGACGGAAAAAAATTTGTTTTGTAACGCGGTCAGTTGTGTATCTCTCCATTATTTATTCTCCAAGTGTTATTTATATAATCTGAAAAAAAAAATAAAATAAAACATATATAAACGAAAAAGTTATTAAAGTTTTAAATCCCATATGAAAATCATCAGTAGAAGTCTGAAACCGTCCACCATCGGTTATTTTGCACATGGGCTCTTTCTGTAAATACGAGTATTTGTTGCTAATATCAAAAACTTTGAAATCATTTGGACGCGTTTGTTGCGCCTTAAATGTACATCCTCATTTATAAGGGAAGTAATTTTTTTAATTTAGTTTATTATTAAAGTTAAAAAGTATGACAAAAAAAAAGTATAAAAAATGAAATGTATTCAAAAATATTCGCTTCAGTTTGCTTCACACCTCTTTACTCGTCTACGTGTTAACACACACTTTTCGTTCTGCTGACTCGCTCTTCTGCTAAATTCTACATTTCGGCCATTCTGCTCTGGATTCGTCTCGAATTCATCTTCCTCTAGATTGGCATACCACGGTTTTCTACATATATTCAGCAAAAGTTGTTGTGTTTTTCGGACCTTCGGATTAATCAACTTTAGTAACATCCTATGTGTCATTCTTCTTGACAGTTGAAACTTCATATGAACGCAGGTACTTAGCTTTTATTTTGGGTCCTGGCCCAAATGGACTAATAGCAATAATATCTCCTGTTACGTACTTGTTGGGTATGTTACTTTTGCTATTGAGTTTTGATATTTCTTGTTCTTTGGTACACATCTTTACAACAATCATCAACTCGAATGGGGTGGTATTTATACGTCGTGAATGCGTTGAATTTATAATTTGTTGAACATCGTTGACATATCTATACCATAGTTTTGACAAAACTGATATTATAACAGCATTTAGGAGTTCGATTTGTCCGTTCGCTCTGGGCAGACCAGTCCTTATTAGAGAGTGTCGGATACTTTCGTCTTCACAATAATAAATCGCCTCTAATAGTTTGCGAATGCTACCAATCTTTTAACACCGTTCTTGTCAGTCGTAACTGAATAGTTTTCAATGGCTGTGATTTTGGAATCATCAAGTAGAAAACCTTTAGACGTGCATTTGTGCCCTGGAAAAGTAACTTCTGAATTGAAAAAAAATTCACTTATAAGGATTCAGTTTCAGTCTAAACTTTCCCAATATTTCAAAAATGTTCTCTAAATTTTTTAAGTGATTGCATACTGCATTCAATAACAATAATGCCATCGAAGCGATGTTATACCCGTTAAGTGATGTTATATCCGTTACAGTGTCAGTGCCGTTGAAAATCTTGATTCCAAAATAAAAAAAAAAAATAAACATGCCAATGGAGTAATAGTTTTAATGCGCTTAGCTTTACATTGTGGTCAGGTGCCGCTCTCATCCTTTTTTGGACCGGTAACTTCTCACCGTACGCATCCACGACCCGTCTCGCAAGGTTTGGTGTGTAAATCGACACCTAACAACGATATTATCAGAATTATCATTGGATTGCATAAGCAATCCACTTTTGCCAAGAGCAATCAAATTTCCATTCAAATCCTTATTTAAAAACGTATTTTCGAAGGCTCTATTTATAAATTGCCCGTGTGTTGGAAATACATGGCTAGTTCAAAATTATAATCTATCTAGAGCAGTATGATAGAAAGCCCTAGCGGTATTCTCGAGTGATTCTGTTTCTAAATTGTATGCAACAGTGTGATAGACATTTTTAGCTTCTGTCTCTAAATTACCCGAGTGTTGGATATGCATAGCTGCTTCAAGTTTATAATCTATCTGCAGTAGTTTCGTAGAAAGCTCTAGCGGATATCTTCGCTTCTTTAAATTATACAACGACGGCAAAAACAAAGCGTAGAAGAGCCGGCAAGTTAGTAAGGTTAAGGATGAAAATTGCAGACAATAAAATATCCATCAATGCTGATACTCCACCAATTTGGTAAGTCGCGTCTGAACTCTGGCGGCAAATAGTCTAGAATGAGAAATGGATACACAACGTAATCGAAATTTTTGAATGAATTTATATATATTTTATTTTTACGGCCGTATTCATACAAATATTGTATGCTTATTAAACACCTATTTGACTAATTTTCTATAGAAATTTGTCAAATAACAGTTTAATAAATATACAATATTTTTTGGAATAAGGCCATTATTATATCAGTTTTATGTGTATAAAATAGCCAAGATGGAGATGAACAAATAGATTACATATATTTTTATATAAAAAAAACAACTTTTCGATTCTCTTAAAGTGTTATAATATACAAATTGTAATATTATTATTTTGTCCAGTTGGGATTCAAGACTCAGGCAACAAGTACCGATTTAGTTGTTCTTATTAATGTGATTTTATTTAAAAATTATTCTAGCCTATATACTACTTATGAAAATTATTTTAATCATCTAATATTGAGTGATCAATCAATACCATATAAATATTACTTTGCATAGTGTAAACATGACAAACAAATATTGCTGAGCATATTGTAATCTTTATAATATTAGCTCTCTCGTTTGCCCTTTCCACGTACTCTTCTCTAAATTCAATCAGTGTTTTGAAGAGGTCTCCGTCGATATTTACCCTAGTTTGACATTTTCCTGAAAATGCAGCACCTCGACTTATCTGGCCTTATTCGCCTATCAGGAAGTCTGTTCGCGAAGCACTGGCAAATTTACAAACAAACTTACTGGTTATGGGAGAGAATGACACATCATCTGGACCAGCGCCTCTTTCTGTCAATTGCTTGCCTATTTCCCGTCGTGTTTGGAACTTATGGCTAGTCATCCATTCTAAAAGCCTCAGGTCTTCCCTTTGGGTGCCACACACCTGACATTATAAGATAAACTACTGCAATGAATGTCTTAAATACTGATACTCCACCAATTTGGCCATTATTATATCAGTTTTATGTGTATAAAATAGCCAAGATGGAGATGAACAAATAGATTACATATATTTTTATATAAAAAAAAAAACAACTTTTCGATTCTCTTAAAGTGTTATAATATACAAATTGTAATATTATTATTTTGTCCAGTTGGGATTCAAGACTCAGGCAACAAGTACCGATTTAGTTGTTCTTATTAATGTGATTTTATTTAAAAATTATTCTAGCCTATATACTACTTATGAAAATTATTTTAATCATCTAATATTGAGTGATCAATCAATACCATATAAATATTACTTTGCATAGTGTAAACATGACAAACAAATATTGCTGAGCATATTGTAATCTTTATAATATTAGCTCTCTCGTTTGCCCTTTCCACGTACTCTTCTCTAAATTCAATCAGTGTTTTGAAGAGGTCTCCGTCGATATTTACCCTAGTTTGACATTTTCCTGAAAATGCAGCACCTCGACTTATCTGGCCTTATTCGCCTATCAGGAAGTCTGTTCGCGAAGCACTGGCAAATTTACAAACAAACTTACTGGTTATGGGAGAGAATGACACATCATCTGGACCAGCGCCTCTTTCTGTCAATTGCTTGCCTATATCCCGTCTGGTTTGAAACTTATGGCTAGTCATCCATTCTAAAAGCCTCAGGTCTTCCCTTTGGGTGCCACACACCTGACATTATAAGATAAACTACTGCAATGAATGTCTTAAATACTGATACTCACCAATTTGGCCATTATTATATCAGTTTTATGTGTATAAAATAGCCAAAATGGAGATGAACAAATAGATTAAATATATTTTTATATAAAAAAAAAACAACTTTTCGATTCTCTTAAAGTGTTATAATATACAAATTGTAATATTATTATTTTGTCCAGTTGGGATTCAAGACTCAGGCAACAAGTACCGATTTAGTTGTTCTTATTAATGTGATTTTATTTAAAAATTATTCTAGCCTATATACTACTTATGAAAATTATTTTAATCATCTAATATTGAGTGATCACTCAATACCATATAAATATTACTTTGCATAGTGTAAACATGACAAACAAATATTGCTGAGCATATTGTAATCTTTATAATATTAGCTCTCTCGTTTGCCCTTTCCACGTACTCTTCTCTAAATTCAATCAATGTTTTGAAGAGATCACCATCGATGTTGACTCTGGTTTGACATTTTCCTGAAAATGCCGCACCTCGACTTATCTGGCCTTATTCGCCTATCAGGAAGTCTGTTCGCGAAGCACTGGCAAATTTACAAACAAACTTACTGGTTATGGGAGAGAATGACACATCATCTGGACCAGCGCCTCTTTCTGTCAATTGCTTGCCTATTTCCCGTCTGGTTTGAAACTTATGGCTAGTCATCCATTCTAAAAGCCTCAGGTCTTCCCTTTGGGTGCCACACACCTGACATTATAAGATAAACTACTGCAATGAATGTCTTAAATACTGATACTCCACCAATTTGGCCATTATTATATCAGTTTTATGTGTATAAAATAGCCAAGATGGAGATGAACAAATAGATTACATATATTTTTATATAAAAAAAAAACAACTTTTCGATTCTCTTAAAGTGTTATAATATACAAATTGTAATATTATTATTTTGTCCAGTTGGGATTCAAGACTCAGGCAACAAGTACCGATTTAGTTGTTCTTATTAATGTGATTTTATTTAAAAATTATTTTAGCCTATATACTACTTATGAAAATTATTTCAATCATCTAATATTGAGTGATCAATCAATACCATATAAATATTACTTTGCATAGTGTAAACATGACAAACAAATATTGCTGAGCATATTGTAATCTTTATAATATTAGCTCTCTCGTTTGCCCTTTCCACGTACTCTTCTCTAAATTCAATCAGTGTTTTGAAGAGGTCTCCGTCGATATTTACTCTAGTTTGACATTTTCCTGAAAATGCAGCACCTCGACTTATCTGGCCTTATTCGCCTATCAGGAAGTCTGTTCGCGAAGCACTGGCAAATTTACAAACAAACTTACTGGTTATGGGAGAGAATGACACATCATCTGGACCAGCGCCTCTTTCTGTCAATTGCTTGCCTATTTCCCGTCTGGTTTGAAACCTATGGCTAGTCATCCATTCTAAAAGCCTCAGGTCTTCCCTTTGGGTGCCACACACCTGACATTATAAGATAAACTACTGCAATGAATGTCTTAAATACTGATACTCCACCAATTTGGCCATTATTATATCAGTTTTATGTGTATAAAATAGCCAAGATGGAGATGAACAAATAGATTACATATATTTTTATATAAAAAAAAAACAACTTTTCGATTCTCTTAAAGTGTTATAATATACAAATTGTAATATTATTATTTTGTCCAGTTGGGATTCAAGACTCAGGCAACAAGTACCGATTTAGTTGTTCTTATTAATGTGATTTTATTTAAAAATTATTCTAGCCTATATACTACTTATGAAAATTATTTTAATCATCTAATATTGAGTGATCAATCAATACCATATAAATATTACTTTGCATAGTGTAAACATGACAAACAAATATTGCTGAGCATATTGTAATCTTTATAATATTAGCTCTCTCGTTTGCCCTTTCCACGTACTCTTCTCTAAATTCAATCAATGTTTTGAAGAGATCACCATCGATGTTGACTCTGGTTTGACATTTTCCTGAAAATGCCGCACCTCGACTTATCTGGCCTTATTCGCCTATCAGGAAGTCTGTTCGCGAAGCACTGGCAAATTTACAAACAAACTTACTGGTTATGGGAGAGAATGACGCATCATCTGGACCAGCGCCTCTTTCTGTCAATTGCTTGCCTATTTCCCGTCGTGTTTGGAACTTATGGCTAGTCATCCATTCTAAAAGCCTCAGGTCTTCCCTTTGGGTGCCACACACCTGACATTATAAGATAAACTACTGCAATGAATGTCTTAAATACTGATACTCCACCAATTTGGCCATTATTATATCAGTTTTATGTGTATAAAATAGCCAAGATGGAGATGAACAAATAGATTACATATATTTTTATATAAAAAAAAACAACTTTTCGATTCTCTTAAAGTGTTATAATATACAAATTGTAATATTATTATTTTGTCCAGTTGGGATTCAAGACTCAGGCAACAAGTACCGATTTAGTTGTTCTTATTAATGTGATTTTATTTAAAAATTATTCTAGCCTATATACTACTTATGAAAATTATTTTAATCATCTAA
This sequence comes from Thecocarcelia acutangulata, assembly GCA_914767995.1. NCBI lineage: Eukaryota > Metazoa > Arthropoda > Insecta > Diptera > Tachinidae > Thecocarcelia > Thecocarcelia acutangulata. Next base: position 27,877,850 of record OU612096.1, read on the forward strand.
TATTGAGTGATCAATCAATACCATATAAATATTACTTTGCATAGTGTAAACATGACAAACAAATATTGCTGAGCATATTGTAATCTTTATAATATTAGCTCTCTCGTTTGCCCTTTCCACGTACTCTTCTCTAAATTCAATCAATGTTTTGAAGAGATCACCATCGATGTTGACTCTGGTTTGACATTTTCCTGAAAATGCCGCACCTCGACTTATCTGGCCTTATTCGCCTATCAGGAAGTCTGTTCGCGAAGCACTGGCAAATTTACAAACAAACTTACTGGTTATGGGAGAGAATGACACATCATCTGGACCAGCGCCTCTTTCTGTCAATTGCTTGCCTATTTCCCGTCGTGTTTGGAACTTATGGCTAGTCATCCATTCTAAAAGCCTCAGGTCTTCCCTTTGGGTGCCACACACCTGACATTATAAGATAAACTACTGCAATGAATGTCTTAAATACTGATACTCCACCAATTTGGCCATTATTATATCAGTTTTATGTGTATAAAATAGCCAAGATGGAGATGAACAAATAGATTACATATATTTTTATATAAAAAAAAACAACTTTTCGATTCTCTTAAAGTGTTATAATATACAAATTGTAATATTATTATTTTGTCCAGTTGGGATTCAAGACTCAGGCAACAAGTACCGATTTAGTTGTTCTTATTAATGTGATTTTATTTAAAAATTATTCTAGCCTATATACTACTTATGAAAATTATTTTAATCATCTAATATTGAGTGATCAATCAATACCATATAAATATTACTTTGCATAGTGTAAACATGACAAACAAATATTGCTGAGCATATTGTAATCTTTATAATATTAGCTCTCTCGTTTGCCCTTTCCACGTACTCTTCTCTAAATTCAATCAATGTTTTGAAGAGATCACCATCGATGTTGACTCTGGTTTGACATTTTCCTGAAAACGCTGCACCTCGACTTATCTGGCCTTATTCGCCTATCAGGAAGTCTGTTCGCGAAGCACTGGCAAATTTACAAACAAACTTACTGGTTATGGGAGAGAATGACACATCATCTGGACCAGCGCCTCTTTCTGTCAATTGCTTGCCTATTTCCCGTCGTGTTTGGAACTTATGGCTAGTCATCCATTCTAAAAGCCTCAGGTCTTCCCTTTGGGTGCCACACACCTGACATTATAAGATAAACTACTGCAATGAATGTCTTAAATACTGATACTCCACCAATTTGGCCATTATTATATCAGTTTTATGTGTATAAAATAGCCAAGATGGAGATGAACAAATAGATTACATATATTTTTATATAAAAAAAAAACAACTTTTCGATTCTCTTAAAGTGTTATAATATACAAATTGTAATACATATTATTATTTTGTCCAGTTGGGATTCAAGACTCAGGCAACAAGTACCGATTTAGTTGTTCTTATTAATGTGATTTTATTTAAAAATTATTCTAGCCTATATACTACTTATGAAAATTATTTTAATCATCTAATATTGAGTGATCAATCAATACCATATAAATATTACTTTGCATAGTGTAAACATGACAAACAAATATTGCTGAGCATATTGTAATCTTTATAATATTAGCTCTCTCGTTTGCCCTTTCCACGTACTCTTCTCTAAATTCAATCAGTGTTTTGAAGAGGTCTCCGTCGATATTTACCCTAGTTTGACATTTTCCTGAAAATGCAGCACCTCGACTTATCTGGCCTTATTCGCCTATCAGGAAGTCTGTTCGCGAAGCACTGGCAAATTTACAAACAAACTTACTGGTTATGGGAGAGAATGACACATCATCTGGACCAGCGCCTCTTTCTGTCAATTGCTTGCCTATATCCCGTCTGGTTTGAAACTTATGGCTAGTCATCCATTCTAAAAGCCTCAGGTCTTCCCTTTGGGTGCCACACACCTGACATTATAAGATAAACTACTGCAATGAATGTCTTAAATACTGATACTCACCAATTTGGCCATTATTATATCAGTTTTATGTGTATAAAATAGCCAAAATGGAGATGAACAAATAGATTAAATATATTTTTATATAAAAAAAAAACAACTTTTCGATTCTCTTAAAGTGTTATAATATACAAATTGTAATATTATTATTTTGTCCAGTTGGGATTCAAGACTCAGGCAACAAGTACCGATTTAGTTGTTCTTATTAATGTGATTTTATTTAAAAATTATTCTAGCCTATATACTACTTATGAAAATTATTTTAATCATCTAATATTGAGTGATCAATCAATACCATATAAATATTACTTTGCATAGTGTAAACATGACAAACAAATATTGCTGAGCATATTGTAATCTTTATAATATTAGCTCTCTCGTTTGCCCTTTCCACGTACTCTTCTCTAAATTCAATCAATGTTTTGAAGAGATCACCATCGATGTTGACTCTGGTTTGACATTTTCCTGAAAATGCCGCACCTCGACTTATCTGGCCTTATTCGCCTATCAGGAAGTCTGTTCGCGAAGCACTGGCAAATTTACAAACAAACTTACTGGTTATGGGAGAGAATGACACATCATCTGGACCAGCGCCTCTTTCTGTCAATTGCTTGCCTATTTCCCGTCTGGTTTGAAACTTATGGCTAGTCATCCATTCTAAAAGCCTCAGGTCTTCCCTTTGGGTGCCACACACCTGACATTATAAGATAAACTACTGCAATGAATGTCTTAAATACTGATACTCCACCAATTTGGCCATTATTATATCAGTTTTATGTGTATAAAATAGCCAAGATGGAGATGAACAAATAGATTACATATATTTTTATATAAAAAAAAACAACTTTTCGATTCTCTTAAAGTGTTATAATATACAAATTGTAATATTATTATTTTGTCCAGTTGGGATTCAAGACTCAGGCAACAAGTACCGATTTAGTTGTTCTTATTAATGTGATTTTATTTAAAAATTATTCTAGCCTATATACTACTTATGAAAATTATTTTAATCATCTAATATTGAGTGATCAATCAATACCATATAAATATTACTTTGCATAGTGTAAACATGACAAACAAATATTGCTGAGCATATTGTAATCTTTATAATATTAGCTCTCTCGTTTGCACGCTCCACATACTCTTTTCTAACTTTAATCAATGTTTTGAAGAGGTCTCCATCGATATTCACTCGCGTCTGGCACTTGCCGGAAAATGCAGCACCTCGACTTATCTGGCCTTATTCGCCTATCAGGAAGTCTGTTCGCGAAGCACTGGCAAATTTACAAACAAACTTACTGGTTATGGGAGAGAATGACACATCATCTGGACCAGCGCCTCTTTCTGTCAATTGCTTGCCTATATCCCGTCTGTTTTGAAACTTATGGCTAGTCATCCATTCTAAAAGCCTCAGGTCTTCCCTTTGAGTGCCACACACCTGACATTATAAGATAAACTACTGCAATGAATGTCTTAAATACTGATACTCCACCAATTTGGTAAGTCGCGTCTGAACTCTGGCGGCAAATAAACAGTCTAGAATGAGAAATGGATACACAACGTAATCGAAATTTTTGAATGAATTTATATATATTTTATTTTTACGGCCGTATTCATACAAATATTGTATGCTTATTAAACACCTATTTGACTAATTTTCTATAGAAATTTGTCAAATAACAGTTTAATAAATATACAATATTTTTTGGAATAAGGCCATTATTATATCAGTTTTATGTGTATAAAATAGCCAAGATGGAGATGAACAAATAGATTACATATATTTTTATATAAAAAAAACAACTTTTCGATTCTCTTAAAGTGTTATAATATACAAATTGTAATATTATTATTTTGTCCAGTTGGGATTCAAGACTCAGGCAACAAGTACCGATTTAGTTGTTCTTATTAATGTGATTTTATTTAAAAATTATTCTAGCCTATATACTACTTATGAAAATTATTTTAATCATCTAATATTGAGTGATCAATCAATACCATATAAATATTACTTTGCATAGTGTAAACATGACAAACAAATATTGCTGAGCATATTGTAATCTTTATAATATTAGTTCTCTCGTTTGCCCTTTCCACGTACTCTTCTCTAAATTCAATCAGTGTTTTGAAGAGGTCTCCGTCGATATTTACTCTAGTTTGACATTTTCCTGAAAATGCAGCACCTCGACTTATCTGGCCTTATTCGCCTATCAGGAAGTCTGTTCGCGAAGCACTGGCAAATTTACAAACAAACTTACTGGTTATGGGAGAGAATGACACATCATCTGGACCAGCGCCTCTTTCTGTCAATTGCTTGCCTATTTCCCGTCTGGTTTGAAACTTATGGCTAGTCATCCATTCTAAAAGCCTCAGGTCTTCCCTTTGGGTGCCACACACCTGACATTATAAGATAAACTACTGCAATGAATGTCTTAAATACTGATACCCCACCAATTTGGCCATTATTATATCAGTTTTATGTGTATAAAATAGCCAAGATGGAGATGAACAAATAGATTACATATATTTTTATATAAAAAAAAAACAACTTTTCGATTCTCTTAAAGTGTTATAATATACAAATTGTAATATTATTATTTTGTCCAGTTGGGATTCAAGACTCAGGCAACAAGTACCGATTTAGTTGTTCTTATTAATGTGATTTTATTTAAAAATTATTCTAGCCTATATACTACTTATGAAAATTATTTTAATCATCTAATATTGAGTGATCAATCAATACCATATAAATATTACTTTGCATAGTGTAAACATGACAAACAAATATTGCTGAGCATATTGTAATCTTTATAATATTAGCTCTCTCGTTTGCACGCTCCACATACTCTTTTCTAACTTTAATCAATGTTTTGAAGAGGTCTCCATCGATATTCACTCGCGTCTGGCACTTGCCGGAAAATGCAGCACCTCGACTTATCTGGCCTTATTCGCCTATCAGGAAGTCTGTTCGCGAAGCACTGGCAAATTTACAAACAGACTTACTGGTTATGGGAGAGAATGACACATCATCTGGACCAGCGCCTCTTTCTGTCAATTGCTTGCCTATTTCCCGTCTGGTTTGGAACTTATGGCTAGTCATCCATTCTAAAAGCCTCAGGTCTTCCCTTTGGGTGCCACACACCTGACATTATAAGATAAACTACTGCAATGAATGTCTTAAATACTGATACCCCACCAATTTGGCCATTATTATATCAGTTTTATGTGTATAAAATAGCCAAGATGGAGATGAACAAATAGATTACATATATTTTTATATAAAAAAAAACAACTTTTCGATTCTCTTAAAGTGTTATAATATACAAATTGTAATATTATTATTTTGTCCAGTTGGGATTCAAGACTCAGGCAACAAGTACCGATTTAGTTGTTCTTATTAATGTGATTTTATTTAAAAATTATTCTAGCCTATATACTACTTATGAAAATTATTTTAATCATCTAATATTGAGTGATCAATCAATACCATATAAATATTACTTTGCATAGTGTAAACATGACAAACAAATATTGCTGAGCATATTGTAATCTTTATAATATTAGCTCTCTCGTTTGCACGCTCCACATACTCTTTTCTAACTTTAATCAATGTTTTGAAGAGGTCTCCATCGATATTCACTCGCGTCTGGCACTTGCCGGAAAATGCAGCACCTCGACTTATCTGGCCTTATTCGCCTATCAGGAAGTCTGTTCGCGAAGCACTGGCAAATTTACAAACAAACTTACTGGTTATGGGAGAGAATGACACATCATCTGGACCAGCGCCTCTTTCTGTCAATTGCTTGCCTATTTCCCGTCTGGTTTGGAACTTATGGCTAGTCATCCATTCTAAAAGCCTCAGGTCTTCCCTTTGGGTGCCACACACCTGACATTATAAGATAAACTACTGCAATGAATGTCTTAAATGGCATATCAAGACATTCACTTAAATAGTAAATGCGTAAAATATTACATTTGCTACCAACAAAACAAACAAATACTTCTACCATCATTCATTTCAAAACAAAACACCAAGGCATCCAAAACATTTTATAAGAAAAACAAAAGTACTACCTTTCAGAGTACACTGAAATGAGTATTCATTGCTATTTCAGATGAAAAAACTCTTCGGTTATGTTTGTGTGTGAATAGACTAATTTCGTACATACATTAGGGTGCCTCATTAAAAAAATGAATATTTTATGATTTGTGTCATGAATGTTGCGAAAAGATTAGGGCTTTTTGAGAAAAAAAAAAATCAACTGTATTCCATTTATTTTACTATATTTTGCTCAAAGAAATTTTCACACATATTGAAATCTGCATCACAAATTTTAGAAAACCTTTCCATTTTTTTAATATGAAATATATCAAAAGGCCAGAAGCAAAAGAAATTAATTAAACACATTGCGACAAAAAATATTTATTTTTCAATACGTCATCTATAACTATAAACATAAAATAAATCCATGAAGAAAAACAGAACTAAAATACGATCTTATCTACATAAATTACTCTTTTTTTGTAATTCATTTTTATCTATGTTTGAATGTAAAAACATTATTTGATTTATGGAAGTATCATTTGAAGCAATGCTACATCTTTTATCTAAAATTAAATTGCGGGCAATAGAAAATGTCCTTTCAGAGGATGCACTAGTTGCGGGAGCTGCTAGTATTTTGCAACTGGTTTATATAATAAAGGAAACTCATTTTTATGTTGTTCCCACCATTGCAAAATGCTGAAATCATCATGTAGCATTACTTTAACACTTTCGTACATATGTATTTCACTGCTGATTTCTTAATTTTTTCCTTAAGATTTCCTTTATTGTTTGCCTCTTGACGCAGTTTGGAATGAGCCGTCCAGCAAATTGATGTTATGTCCGTTATTGTGTTAATACCTTTGAAATTCTTGATTCCAAATTGGAACAACAAATACTCATGCCAATGGAGCGCTTAGCTTTACATTGTGGTCTGGTGCAGCTCTCATTCTTTTTGGGTCTGGTAGTTTCTCACCGTCAACATCCACGACTCGTCTCGCAACGTTTGGTGTGTAAATCGACACCTAACAACGATATTATCAGAATTATCACTGGATTGCATAAGCAATCCAGTTTTGCGAAGAGCAATCCAATTTCCAGTCAAATCCTTTGGTCCTTCGAACCGGATATTTATGGTTTTGTGATGTCTAGCATCGTCTCTGCGGAAAGGGTGGTTTCGGATTGGGGTACATGTGGGGATTTGCCATTAGCATGTCAAGTTGGAAATCGACGGTAATGGCTGACAGGATATGCTATAGATGTGGTGATTAGTGTTATAGATGCTGTTTTACATACATACAATATGTCCTGGGTTCGTTCGTGTATGATATTGATGTCGGGGAGAGCCCAGTCTTCCCGAGCTTCTAAAAGTTGTACTTGCAAATCTAATATGTTATCCTGGATTGTTTCTAGCATTGCTAGAATATGGTTAGAATCGTTTCGAATATCCAGGTAGTGGATAGACATTTGTGTGTGGTTGCGAAATACTTCATATGTTACCCGTCGTTGAGTTGTAGGATTCCACCACTGAGTAACCTTCTCCATTACATATGCTATAATGACGTATTTGCCTATACCACAACAGTTGTAGCGATAATGTTTTCGCATGGTATAGAAGTGTAGTGTGTCTAGGAGTGCGTCGAGTTGTGGGGGGGTAGAGAAACATTGATGATCTCCGAGATGTTTAACGGGGATCGGCTTCGTTGGGTGTAAGAGGAATGGGGGATAGTGATGTCTTCTAGTGTAAGGTGTTCTGTGTGATCGTGCTGCAGTAGTTGCTATTTCCAGGGGGCCATGTAATACTCAGTCACTCCAGACGCTCCATTTCTCGATCCTATGATATGGAGACTGGGATCTTCCACGTCCTGACCCCCGGGTGCGCGTGTTATGGGATATAGATTTAGTTGGATGTCCGTATCCCCCATCGTTATAGCTGAGTGGATGACCGCTGTTCTCTGCATTTGCACAACTGTAGTTGATAGTCTATTGAAGTTGGACAGTAACGCGCTTAGGTTAGCTGTTATATTGGCCATATCAGCCTCCATAGTGTCGATTTTACCCGCAATGAAGTCTAGGTAAAGCGACTGGTTCATGTTGTTATAATTGTGTATGTACGGACACTTAGGCCCATCGACACACACTGATATAGGGTTGACAAAAGCTCAATCTTTATCGAATTTTTTGCGGTATACAGCAGGGCGAGTGGCAGGACCTGGCCAGCTTGTGTTTTTTGTGCGAGGATGGACCACCGGATGTGGTCCATCCTCCATCCATCCATGTGGTGGAAGTGATGGTTGGTTCCGATGTTTGAGTTGCCAAGGCTGAGCATTACTGGACAGGGATATTAGGGGGGATAGGAGTCCACTGCCTTCTGTTGGGGCTTAGTTTTCTTGGAAGGCATCACAACCTTAGAGATTGCCTCAGTGCTCTTGCACGCGTTAGTTGTGGGGTGATCATGGGTGGGAGACAGCACATTCGCTGTGAAGTTATAATTAGAGTATTGGCGTTGATAATAAATACCAGAATGGAAAAAGTTTGGTGCAAATTGATACGAATACCAACAATATCAGAATTGTTGGCTGGGTTCGAATCATATCTAAGTTGAGCATACATATATTTTTCCTTTCTCTTGTTGTGCTTTGGCTGCTTTTCAATACTATAAAATTTTTCAATGTAGCAGCATTGCGCTTCTTGAAAAGGCAATTATGAAGTTATAATAAAACGTGTATATATATTTTGTTAGATTTTGTATACTTTGTTCTTTTGGAGTTATATTTCTGGCTCCGCAGTTCCTCGGCGTATAGGCTGGGCAGTCTTTGAACTCTCTCTCTCCCTCTCTCTCTCTTTGGACATATTCGTTTACAGAATAGTTGTATTTTTAAAATTTTGTGTCTATTTCTTCCTTGGAAGGAGTGTAGTCAGGTAAGGAGGAAGTATGAATTTCATCTTTAGTTCTTCCTTATTTTAAATTATAGAGTCGGAATGGCAGGATCGCCATATGCAGTTCTAATATAATGTGTTCATTTATTTTGTTATATTGTTTATGATAGTATGTCTAACCAAGCCAGTTCTACTTCATCCAAGGAATGTTAAGGTGGTCGGTAAGAAGGAAACACGTTGGTTAAGGTACAATAATGTTTACGGCTTTATTCAAGCACTTAATTAAAATAAATTATTTGTTAGTTATAGTTTTTACAAAGTAATAAAACCCCTTTTTTTAAGAAATTATATTTAATGGATCGATTAAAAAAAAGTAACCCGTGTATAGAAAAAATGTTTAGTAATTGTTAACATACACTTTATGGGGATTTATTTCTTGAAAGTAATACCGTCTAAATGTAGACCCTCGCGTTCTCGGCACTCATTTAATCGAAAATTACTTATGACGGCTCGGCAGGGGTAGCTGCCATTTCGTGACGGAATATTATTTCAAATGAGCCAGTGAAGTCAGTTTATTGGCGTAAACTTTAGATTTAAGATAACTCCATATGAAAAGTCTATAACGGTTAAATCTGGACTGTGTGGAGGCTAATTTATGTCACCTCTCCGGGAGATCAATTTGCCTGAGAAAATTTTACGAACATATGGCAGAAACGTATTGGACGTGTGTGAAGTTGCTTCGTCCTATTAGAACCATGTTCTTTGCTTATAGCCAGCAAAGTTTTGCAGTTCAGTTATCAAAAAGTTGTCTAACATCTCCACATATTGCTCTAAATTTACTATAACTGCACGCCCCCTTTCGTCTTCAAAATGGTAAGGGCCGAAATCGCAGCGGTCACTTTAGGCGAATGTAGGGGTTTCTGATGTTTGTGTTTCCGATTCGTTGCACTCCAGTAGCGACAGTAAACGTTGAAAATCGCTTAATCACCTGATTTACGAAATTAAGCCCCTGAATGGCTTTAATTCTTACACCAATTGAATTTTGTAGGGGTGCAACTTTAGGTCTTTGTGCATAATGCTTCTGAAAAACGCTACATAGCGACTGAATTGCGAAGAATCAGGCTACGGATCGATACGTTGCGTTCACTGAGATACTTTGGCTGGACGGTTTTTCGACCGTTCAGTTCTGGTTTTATTTTATAATTAATTTTTCTGTCTAAAAATACTTCAATGTAACTTAACGCTAGCTACATTTCCAGCGTGAGAAAATGTTGAGTCGGCATTAATACATGCCCACTCAAATCATCTGCAACAAAGTGTTGATATTAAGTTACATGCAGATGGCAAGATAACTTTATTTTTATTATTAAATAGTAAAACACACAAACATATGGATTATATACGTAATAATGTTTATGAACAGAAACTACCAGCTGAAGGCTTGGTAATAACGAATATAAAATCACATTACAGTCTTAAAAGATTGCGATAAGCATAGAATATGGACTTACGACCCCTAGTGTATGCTCGTCTCCTATGTTCCATCGGCGATGTGTCTGTCGCCCTTCGCGCACCTTCCATCACATACGCCGAGAGTAGGTTGCACGTAAACATAATATTTTTTGTGGTCATATTAGTAAAGGCGGACATCACGAGACAAGGAGTATACAGAACACAAGCCGCGCACACAACCTGACGCTCGTCTTCTTGTTCAGATTGTTCCTGAGATATAGATAACTCTCGACATTGAATCCCCTCCTTCGGAATAGAGCCAACAAGTTTTTGACAAGTCGTAAGAGGAATGTTCTTTCATGCTGTCTATCATTGTCCACAGCTCATCATTAGTTGATGGATTCTTTCCTCTAAGATACATTTTGACTTAGTCCCACAAGTTTTCGATGGAATTTAGGTCTGTTGACTGTGAAGGGCATGCCAAAACCTACACAGGGTGTTCAGCGAACTATATCTATGCAAACTTCGATGAGTGTTTTGGATCATTGTCCTGCTGAAATGTCCATTGAAGCGACATTTCCCACTCAGTATAAGATATCATGGCTTCTCTTAAAAGATTTGTGTATAATTTTGCATCCATTACGTCCTGTATGAGATAACATACATACATAGTGTTAAAGTTCCAAAACCATAATGAGAAAAACATCATCTTACCATTGTCCAGAAAGGATATCAGCGCTTTTTGATGTTTTCATCAGGGGAAAAAATCTAAATGATTGTGAAGGAAATGGATCTTTAGCGATATTAATATGTCCATTTCGCCATATGCCGAAATCATTTCTGCGACAATATTTTTATAATTGGCAGCTCGTTTGTTGCCAAGAAACTGCTCAATAACGGCAACTGTGCCTTTCCATGCACGTTGTTCAATAGCATTCAATTCAGATGAAAATTCATAACATGCAACTATTTTTTTATGTGCGGGCCACTGAATATTTTAAAAAATATCTGCATGAATCTTTGCGCCGCTCAATTTTGGAAAAATTTTGTGCAAACTTGCAATCGCCTCGCCTTCACGATCCAGTTCTTTTTAACAAAATTTGATACGAGACCGAGCTTAATGTGTAGTGGTGGCAAACTGATTTGAGATGGCTGCACCAATGGTAGATTCTCTATACTTTCTACGCCTATTTTGTAGCATGTTCCACCACGGTTCCACCTAAATTCAGTGTAATACTGATCTCTGGCGACCTTCCCATGTACACAAAAAGCATTGATGAGTTGGAAATCCACGCTTAATACCCATGAGCAATCCGACCACTTGCAGATCGCAGCATATTCTCCAATTATGCTCTTGGTACTTTATCAGCTTTAATATTAATTCCATGTCCTCGTATGTTTCTTTGAGGTTTGTGGCATATGCGATTGGGACATATGGATGTTTGTTACCGGAACGCTTAGTAGTTTAAAAATTTGGAGTTATGCTGAAAAAAGAAAAAAAAAATTTTTATTCAAAAAAAATCTGAGAATTGATATTTTTTTTTAATTTCCACGAGTCTGCCCGCAAAAATTCAGCTTGATTGGATCACGGAAAAGGGGTTAAAAACTTATCCAAAGTCTTTCACACGGGCAGACTGACGGACACTACGAGCTTTATATTTTATACAATAAAAAAAAAATCTGACGTGTGCATGAAAATCGCTGATAAACGTTTTTGTAACGCGGTGTAATCGGTATGCAAAGATCTCTTCCAACATAGCTTTGCTTGTGGGTACTTAAGATTGCCCATCATCATTTATATACCAGAAAAATGTATCAGTCAACAGCGTTTACATCGATTGTTTTTTAATCCCGCTTAATCAATCCCTGGACATCACGAGCGGGTCCATCGGAATGCGGTTGTACCTTGCCTACTGTATAGACATACTCTACAGTACTCCGGCAAAGTTCCTGCAATGAGGGAGAATCTTGCACCTTAATCTTGACCTCTCGCAACGGTTGTTGCATAGCTCTTCGGCGGCATTCCTCCAATACAGCAGCCAAATCTTCTTCGGCTATATACCTCTTTGCGTCCAGCCGCGGCTTCAAACGGTTCTCAATCACCTTCTTATTCAGGTGTTTCTTATGTGAATCACGTTTCTTTTCTCTCGCCGACTTGCAGGGCACGTGACGTTGCACATCAACGCAGGGAGTAGGCTTTACTCCGGTTGCTCTAGACTTTGAAGAGCACGTTCGATTCCAATCATATCCATGATAATAATATCGTAGAAGTAGAAAACAAAAGAAATTTTAAATTATATGGATCTTTAACAATCAAAATCGCTAGTTGGTTTAGGGTTCAATAGCTCGGCCACTAAATAGGTAGTGTTTTGTCTTTCGTTCCGTACACACGTGTTTTTCATTATCGTCCGTGTTTTCTATACCTACACATATGTTTATTATTAATTTGTCATAAGCGAAATTTTACCATAATAGGTAGAGTTTTGCATCATGTGTGCACGTGTTTTTTTATTATATTATTTTTTTACTGTCATTTGTTTTTTCTCTATTTGTTATTATTAAATTCTGTTTTATGTTTCTCCTAGTATTTTATTATCCTACGGTGTTGAATTAATTTTTGTTGATCTGAGCAGTGTCGAAGGTATGTACACCGGGCACTGATCAGTTTTTACTAATTTAATTTCAACATTTTAAATGTTTTGGTCGTTCCGTATGTTAAGTTAACAAGCATTACTCCCCCCTTTCCACCTTCTCATACTCTATTTTTCTACTTCCAGTACAATGCACTGCATATGTAGGGGCTATCCCCTGAGTACTGGTCCAAGATAAAAAAAAAATCCCGCTTTTGTGTTGAGCATATATTTTTCTATTCTGCATATCGTCACCTTAAAGACCAAACAACCTATCAGCAGTTTTCAAAAGTTTACAGGAGAGAGAAAAAACGTTATAAAATTGGAACTATTTGCAATATTGAACCGAAAATTATATATTATGATTAAAATGAAACCAGAAGTATATATCGGTTGAGAAAGCTTTGTTTTTCTAAACACAGCTTATGATATGGCGCTTAGGTTATTTGGAATTGTAAAAACCTGAAACCAAACAACCTATCAGCAATACTAATTAGTATGAATAATTAGGCATTCCTTTGAACACATGATTATTATTTACATTAAATAATAATACTTATAGTTTCTCTTACTTGTTTAAACAAAAAGTGCTTAATGTTTGCTTAAATTACACTATGCAACAAAATTAAACTTTTATCATGATTTTTGATGATTTATTTTCCTCTTTATTTAGTACGTCACGGCCTTTTAAAATAGAATTTTTTAAATTTTCCTAAAGTTTTTGATTTTTAAATAAAATTATAGGTGGTTTTACAAAAAAATCTACTTTTTTATTTATTGCAATGTTAATAACTAAATAAAAAGTTTAATTAATTAAATTAAATAAAAAGAAAACATTTCATTAAATAAAGCTACCGTAAAAAAATTATTCAAAAGGTATGTTATCATAAAAGTAATGGCAGTCTGCCGGAAGCAAAGTTTTTAAATCTTGTAAATGTTGCCATTTCTTTTTGGAGATTTTTAACCTTTCAGAATGTAATAACTTAGGACGACGAATTTCAAACCGTGTAGCAGATCTTTGTGGTAAAAGCTGATAATTGTCTTTAATATTGATTTTGTAATGTATAGATCCTGTTGGGTCGTACGCCAAAACACGAATCATGTTGACTTTAGGGTCCCCAATCCTTTTTCCTAAAAAATAATTTTATTTAGGTAGAATGAAGCTAAATGGCAATAAAATAAATTACCAGGACGGATAGAAGTGTATCGCATTGGAAGATTTTCATAATCCTGGAAATAATCATGGTATAAGTGATGAACAGTAAGTGGATATGGATTTTTTCGTGCATCTTTCATTAGCTCAATTAATTCAGAGGGCAAATTAATATTTTTATTATTGATTTTTCTTTGTATTAATGAGTGGGTGGAATCGCATTCCATTTGGGTATGTCCCACGACTAAGTATTTATGCTCAATGGTAACATTATTTTCTACACAAAACGAAAGTAAGGCATTGGACAATACAACATTTCTGTTTTGATAGAAGCACCCATCAGAATATATTACAAAATGATGTACATTTGGCGTATTGAGCATTTCTTTTTTTAAATGATTTACTATAATTGTGGCGAAGGTAGAGGCAATTAGATTTCCTTCTGTTTCATCCCATACGTAGTTTTCAGACTTATGAGTTATAACATTATAAATTGTAAACTTGTGGACCTGGAGTTTCATTTTGTAGTACGATGCATTTGCCTTTAACTGCGGTATTAGTTTTACGGCTTGCATATCCATGCATAATAGCGATAGTAAACCCTCCTTAGCATTTTCAATATCATGTTTTTTTTTCCTCTCTCATGTCCTCTATTTGCATTCTGTGAAAGTCGTATTCTTTTTGCAATATATTTTTTGACTCAAACGATACACAGGTGTCACACATATCGTTTCTAGGCTTAAAAATTGAGTAATTTTTTTTCTTCAAGACATCCATGAAATTAGGAAACGATACAGGTGAAATACCATTTTCTTTTTGCGAATCACAATCTTGGGAGTAAACTTCATACACAGATGCATAAGATTTAAAATCTGTTTGGAAATATATTTTTTTCGTGTACTGACGTCGGTAATGCGATTCTAATTTTGGGATGCCTTCCAACCATTTATTTAAATAATTTAAACGAACCTCATACTCCTGGCCCTTTTTTGTATTTCTTTGTTTTTCAGCTTGCAAGATTTTCTTATTATCAGGTCCCAGTTGAGCATTATGAAGTTCACAGGAATTAATCCAACCTCTTACCATAGTTTCCGAAATTCCGAGGGTTGACAAAAACATTTTACGGCACACTTGATAGCGCTTTGTTTTGTTGTATAAAAAGAACGCTTTTGAATTTGAGCGTCGAGAATTTTCTACATAAGTCCTCTTTTTGGCGAAAACGTCAACAGTACTGGTTACGTAAAGTTTTTTCTGGTCCCATGACATCTGCCAAAAACGTTGAAATATTTCTTCACGTAATTTTTCAGAAAAAATAGAACAATGTCGATTTGAAGCCTTTTCACAACATTTTGATGTGCACCCGGGTTTCATTTCTCTTGGCTTCCTGCAAACGATTTTGCCTTTTGAAAAACCTTCATATTCTTTACCGTTCATACGATTTTTCTTTCTTTCTTCTTTTTTGTTGACTTTTTTGGGAACTTGCATATCTGCCTCAAGATTATTTTCATTTATGGAATACATTTTATTGCGTTTTAACACTTTTTATGTTCTTTTCACTTTTAATAATAAATCAAATGTAATAAAACACAAAGAACAACAAATCAAAAGTAACTGTGTTTCAAAAAAAAAAAAAATTCAAATAAATGATTACTCTGATTTCTTTAGCGTGAGTGCTGATAGGTTATTTGGTTTCAGAAAATTGTACACTTGCTGATAGGGTATTTGGTAATTTGGTAATAGCTTGGTTATTTCTAATATTAGAAGTTTAAAATTTTGCATACATATGCTTTATGATATAGGGAATAATATTAAATAAAAAACTCAATTTTGAAAAATTTGCTGATAGGTTGTTTGGTCTTTAATGTGACGATATACAGTTGCTCAAATTGAAACTGGGACAAACATAAAAATTTAAGTATTTGAGAAAAAACACAAAAATTGTAATTTGATCTTTCAAATTAAATTACATAAAGGAAAAGCTTTATTTATTGTAATTCTTTAACAAAACAAAAGCAGTTAATTTGATTCAGAGGTATTCAATTACATAAAAAAACTAAAAGCAAGAATGTTTTTAATGTCAAAATGCAACTGGGACATAGTGGATATTATTGCAAAAATTTAGCTTTTATAAGGCTTAATCGGCGGTTTAATACTTTGTAGGCAATCCTTTACTGGCTTTAACTGCAGAAAGTCGACGGGGCTTGGATTCTACTAACTTGCGGCAAATCATTGGATCAATTTTTCTCAACTCCTCTTTAATAGCCTTTTCCAACTGAGCTTTGTTGGAAAAGCTGTAAGATTTCAGCTTTTCTTCCAGGTGAGCTCACAAATGCTCAATTGGATTTAAATTGGGAGATTGGGGTGGTGTTTCCAGGACATGGGGGCAGTTATAAAGAAGCCGCATCCGTACATTATGCGCTTTGTGCTTAGGATCAATATCTTGGTAATAGTGAAAGTTGTTACCGATTCTCAGTTTTTCCGCAGTTTGTTTTAAATTTTCTCGGAGGATATTTGAATACATCATCTGATCCATATTTCCATTGATGAAGCACAAATTTCCTGGCCCAGCAGCCGACATGTAGCCCCATACCATTACTGAACTACCCCATGTTTCACAGTAGGCCTTAGATTGCGTTTAAGGAGCTCCTGGTTCGGTTCTCGCCTCACATAAGATGGTCCATCAGAACGAAAAACGTTAAATTTCGAGTCAACCAAAAGGAAAAATCCTTATTTTTATAGTCATTAGCAAAATTGATTCTTTTTAATTTGTTTTGTTTACTGATGAGAGGTTTGCGACGAGGTACTCGGCCGTGAAAATTTTGTCTTCGTAGAACATTTCGAATCATTTCAGAACTGCAATCTTTTTTGAGATGTTCTGATACCAATTTTGTTAGTTTTGGAGCACTTAATCCTGGGTCTTTCTTGATATTGTGGAGAATCCAACGCTCATCTGGTGTAGAAAAGTTTCTTTGCTTTCCCAATTTGGGCTTGTTTTCAATGGACCTAGAAGTTTTGTATCGTTTTATAATGTTGTGCACCGTTGAATGACTTCTGTCCACTAATTCCCCAATGTTTCTCACAGTTTTTCCTTCTTTAAAATACTTGACCACTAATTTTCTTATGTCCACCGAAGTTTGACCACGTTGTCTGTTCATTTTTAAAATTTTTTTTGTTAAAAGTTATTATTTTCCAAAACTATTTTTAAAAATGCAAACTTCAACTTATTTTTCGCTCGAAACGGACCGTTTGTTTTAAAATGCAAAACCTACTTGAAGTTTGTCCCAGTTTCATTTTGACAATATAATACATTTATTTTTGTTATTGCTGTTTTTAAATAAAAAGTAACGGTATTTATATGTTGACTGTTAGCGATTTTAATGTAAAATCATCTACGCTAATACATGAAATGCAAATTTGTTTTAAAATTTAAAACAATACTTTTTTTTATAAGCAAATGGAAAGTTTTAACGACTGTCCCACTTTCAATTTGAGCAACTGTATATCTCTGTTCTGGCATTACTCTAAAATGCCATAACCTATCACCTGCACTAAAGCCAGTCTTCTCCCTGTCCTTTGTGGAGAACCCTTTGTTCTGACCAGCATATCTAAGAAGCTGTCGTCAATTCTGGGTAGCGGATAGCTGTCCTTTTTAGTGACGTAATCGACACAAAATATGACGCTACCGTCTTTTGTATTTACCAAAACTACTGGTGAGCTCCATGGAATTGTAGCTCCTTTATTTCATTACGCTTTTTATTATGTTTTATTATTCTTGCCCCACCAGTGCCAACTTCATGCCTTTACAATGGCCGTTCTCCCTTGGCAAAATAAGAAAGTTTGTGGAAAAAGATTGAAGAAGACTGAAGTCGTGCATTTTTAATTCTGGTCAGTGATGGGCTCTTTTCCAGCTCCTCTACTAATTTTTGAAATTGGGCAAGATTCGTAATTTTTATTTTTTTCCATTTTAATCCAATTTTTTTAATTTTCTTAGCAGCTGTTTTACTTAATTTTCCTCAGATAGTGTTATCCATTTCTACACATGCAGATCAAATATCTCACGTTGTTAGGCATTAAAGGCCTGCGATTCACAATTTATTATTGACTCTGCTTGAATGCAGTTTCCGTCTGCGTGGTACTTCGATTAAACTTAAAAAAAAAAGGTTAAAACATGTCCAGGGGACTGCTGCATGATTAGCAATAGATATGACATTTCTTTATTGAGAACAAAAATTGATTGCTTTTACAATAAGCTGCTCTATTTTTTACAAATATAAAATTTCTTTATTGAGAACAAAAATTGATTACTTTTACAAAAAGCTGCTCTAGTTTTATACAAATACAAAATTTCTTTATTGAGAACAAAAATTGATTACTTTGTGTGTGTATGTATGATTCCAGAGAGACTGGAGCAAAACACACTACTCGCCACATGAATAGTAGGAGGTCCCTTATTCTATTAATTTATGCGTTAACAGTTTGACTGCCAACTACGAGATATCTCGTACGTACATTGCGTTTCCTTCTACGGTGCCAACAACGAGTTATCTCGTATTCACTAAACCTGAAATTTTTGCGCAGCTACGAATAAAACCGTATTATATCAGTGCTATGGGGTGCGCACAAAAAAAAATCTGGACTTACATTTTTTGTTATAGAAATGAAACAGACTGCAACTTCTCTTCTGCAAATCTGTCCATATTGTCCAAAAATTATACTGTTAAACGTATACGTTAATTAAGTGTAATTATACTCGTAGAATTCTGATAGTTCCTTTACAAAGGTGTTGGACTCAACCAATAATTCAACTGAACCTTGAGCGTTATATTCTAATGAAATAGACGTCTCTAGTATAAAAGTCCAATTTAAGACTGGAGCTAACTCAGTTATGAAAGACTCTGGATATGACCTGTTGCAACTACAGAAAGCTAGTTTTGGTGCCTCCTATGCAATAGATTCACCTCTGATTGAAAAGTTATATTTCTGAACTCTATTGTGTGTAATAGTAACTTTAATTTTAATATGTTTGTTTGTATCTGTAAGACTCGAATATGCCACTGCGTGCTACTGCTCATAAGGAAATCCACTGTAACCACACGTTTCCGCTGGTTGACTTATCACTATCCCCCTTAGGCACTCCATGAACACTGGATGTGCCAGGGGTGTCCTATTCAGCAGGTTCGTTGATGGACTTGGGTGTCATGAACGAGCGGGTGGTGGTGGATTCTGTCCATCTTGGTTGCTTTGTTTGGGGGCATTGTCTATTGCTTCAATTTGTGCTCTTTTTTTGTTTTTGAATTGACTCAAACTTAGCCTTCGTTATCTTGAGTCCAAGATTAGCAGGTACACCTCCTGTAGAGTACTTGCCGAACACTTCAAATACCTGTTCATTTAACTCAAACCCTTTGGCTAAGTACTGTTTCATCGTTTTGTTAAATATGGCTGAGGCCAGGTTTTCATCTTTTATATTCTTTGTCGCAGCTAACACAGCACATGCTGCTATTTTAATGAAAAAAATAAATAATAACAATTGTTCTTTGGTTTTATGTTCACTTTTATTTTGTTATCCATAACCATTTAATGAATATTACTTTTATTTATTTTCAAATTTATAATATATAGTTTTATTTTATTTAATTATAGGTTGCTGATCAGCCGCTTATAGGACTGATCAGCTTAGCGTAGAGTTTTATATTGGTTTTTTAATTCTATCTAAAAATACCATTTACATTTTCTTATGCTTAACCTAAGCATGCGAAAATGGTTGGTCGACATAAATACATGGCATGAAATGTGTGGGTAAATACCATCAATAATGTGTGCATATCATGTGTGATGCTGACGGCATGACGTCTTACAATCAAACACATATAATGTGGACTTATTGCATTTACAGTCAAACACATATAATGTGGACAAATGCAAATGAAATGTGCTGTTACTAATTACTCACACTATACTATGGCCATCTGACCATCTGACCTCCACTTTAGCAACTTTGTATTATTGCCTGTACAACTGCAATTTCTGTGGTGTTAGGCCGGATCAATTTAGTTCTGACTATGTGCCTGATATCCTTCTTGCTGAAGACAGCGCCAGCCAACGCTTACATTAAAACCTTGACATGCCCAACACAGGCAGGCACCATATTACTGAGTATTTTTGTAGCAAGTAACCCAGCCTGTTTAATTGTCAAGTTCAACTGATTACCGACCAGTTTAGGTGCCACTGTCGGAGCAGTTGAAGATTTATTATAAGTGGATATAAAACTTGATCCGAAGGGTAGCATCGCTATCTTCATCTCTGGACATGAAGCGTAGCTTCCATGTCTTATCGCCGTCAGCCTTCTTCACTCTTCTTGCAGCTGGTGCTATGTCGAAGAGGACTTTTGTGCAGAACTCTATACTTAGCAGTACATCAAGCAGTACAAAAGAAGCGAGTTTACGCAGGAGTATGCAGCGAAATGTCTGGTGCGATGTAGCCACCACCACAAACAGGACGCTCCACTAGTCCATTAATAGGCGTTTATCTTTGTTGATATTTACGATAACGTTATAACCATTACCGCCGTAACTGTTAGAACCAACGTCGCAGCTGGTGCTATGTCGAAGAGGACTTTTGTGCAGAACTCTATACTTAGCAGTACAAAAGCTGCGAGTTTACGCAGGTGTATGCAGCAAAATATCTGGTGCGATGTAGCCACCACCACAAACAGGACGCTCCACTAGTCCCTTAATAGCCGTATGTCGGAGCCACCACCACAAACAGGTCGCTCCACTAGTCCCTTAATAGGCGTTTGTCTTGCGTGATATTTACGATAACGTTATAACCAACACCGCCGCAATCCTGCCTGTTTAATTGTCAAGTTCAATTAATTACCGACCAGTTCAGGTGCCACTGTCGGAGCAGTTGAAGATTTATTATAAGTGGATATAAAACACGTTCCGAAGGTAGCATCGCTATCTTCATCTTTGAACATGAAGCGTCGGAGCAGTTGCAGATTTATTATAAGTGGATGTAAAACATGTTCCGAAGGTAGCATCGTTATCTTCATCTTTGAACATGAAAGTTAGCTTCCATGTCTTGTTGCCGTCAGCCTTCTTCACTCTTCTTGCAGCTGGTGCTATGTCGAAGAGGACTTTTGTGCAGAACTCTATACTTAGCAGTACATCAAGCAGTACAAAAGCAGCGAGTTTACGCAGGAGTATGCACCGAAATGTCTGGTGCGATGTAGCCACCACCACAAACAAGACGCTCCACTAGTCCCTTAATAGGCGTTTGTCTATGTTGATATTTACGATAAAGTTATAACAAACACCGCCGTAACTATTAGAACCAACGTCGCAGCGAACGGTAGCAGCAGCGACTTGACTTCAGGAGTATGCAGCGGAATGTCTGGTGCGATGTAGCCACCACCACAGACAGAACGCTCCACAAGTCCTGTAGTGCCATTTATTGGTTAATATCTACGACAAACCTTTCACAAAGGGAACGATCTTTCAGGACCCAAGTGAGCTGGAAAATCCAGCTCAGACAGAACGCTCTACAAGTCCTGTAGTGTATGCTTATTGGCAGGTAATATATATCGCGGCTAATACTCCAATTAATATTATCTCCCGCTTGCTTGAGTACGCTTATTAAAACGATGTAGCCACCACTCTATTAAACGCACCTCACTCTAAGCGAGGTGACAATAAAGTTTATCTGCAAATGACTCGCCAGTTATACTGGTGAGGCTGTGTAGTAGCAGGTACACAGACTTAAACATATACACTGCATTGACACTTGTATGTTTTCACCAATTGTAAAAAAAAAAAAATTAACTCAACCAAGTTGAGTTGTAAATGTTACAACAAAACTCAACTATTTTTTTGTATTGCGATTCATAACTAAGTTAGTTGTTTTCGTTAAGTTATTCACAACTTTATCATGAAAGTTCAAATCAGCTGTTTCAAATGAAAAAGCTGAATTCCAAATTTAAAAAGAAGTAAATAAGGCAAAAACAGTAGGTCATATCCTAGATATACAAAAATATCACATTTAATTAAATAAACAGTCAAACAAAAAGTGCTTGAGCTATTTTTATATTTAGTTGCCTAAGAAAACTTTTGCTCTTTTCGCTCTTTTCAAGCAGTTTCAGTTTCTTTAAAACGTACTCTTTGTACATAAATTTTTTTTTAAGTTCTAAGAATTTCAGTTTGTATTTCTGCTTGTTTTTGGAGCAAACCCATTTTTGTTCCCCCCGCCTTTCATCGTTTTTTGAGTTTGGGCGAAGACGTTGAAGCTTAAGTTGGCCTCTCTGGATTTATTTCCATTAAATCTACTATACGGTCAATTTACTCTTTATTCGAAATTTTTCTGAAAAATTGCGAGTACTCGTATGTATACATGCATAGTTATTTTCCTTTTTAAATATTTTATACACACATCACTTTTTCCATTTTTGTTTGATTTGAATTCAAAAACACAACTAACTAAAAACAGTTGTCTCTTTTTGACAGCTTTTACAACTCAACTTACAACTGGTTGTAAATCACAATAAGACTAACAACTTAACGAAGACAACTAGTTAAACAGCTGATTGAACGTTGAGTTGTGTTGTAAACCATAAACGGAATTTCACAGCTACAACACAACTTTCAGTTAAGTTGTGAATCATGGTGGGACATTAGTATATGATAAACATTTTTCCAACAATAATGGCATATTTTGTGTTCTAGCTATAATCAGTTCTAGTTATAATCAGACGAGGAAGAGAGTGTTGAACACTTCCTCTGTCGGTGCCCGACTCTCTGTTTTATGAGAGCGCTGTATCTAGGCGGACCGATGCTGCACTGGTTAGCAGATATATCGGAATGCTGAGTGAACAAACTGGACTCCTTTATATGGCTTTCGGGTTGGTTTGGATCTGAACCGTCGGGGGAAGTGTAAGTCTCATAGACTGCACTCCTCCCTCAGGCCTAACCTAGTTATAATCAGATAATTTTATTCAACAAAACAGTCACAACACAAAATATGCCAATATATAAGAATTTTTACTACATAAAACACATTTTACCTTTTCATTTATAAACGCATAACGCAAATTATGTCACTCGTTCCGAAAACAAAACGATGTTCGCGACTGTGGCGTAACTAGCAATGCGTCGTTGTTGTGAGTAAAAGAAGAGCGAAACATGGGAATAGAAATAACGGCATATACTCGTCTCCATGGTACAATAATATGCTACAGGTAGTATCGAAACGTGGGCCGACATTTTGTCTCTGTGATGATGACTGTCAAAAGTTATTTACATTGTGCGAACAAACCCCACACACTCTCCTATTATTGTTTACAAATTAAATGAAAAAAAAAAATGTTCCAATAACACTCTTTTATGTATATATTATTTAAAATTTAATACATATATTTAATTTATTGCAAGAACTAAAAGGAAAAGCTTATTGTCTCACCTGCCAGCAACCCAGGACTCTTCCAATAGAAAATCTTGGATATTTTAAGGAGCCTTTTATTTCTATTGAACAAGATTTATCTCATAGGCTCGGCACTGCCAGCTGCTTGTGTTCATCAAGAAAAAAAAAAGGTTTTTAGAATGAAAAAACGATGTCGTGGTCCAGCGCTGGTCGTTTTGCCGGCGTTATCAGTGTATGCGCGGCCAACTTATAAAATACGGCGAATTCGCGTATGTGTTTACACGCAAGAACTATTTCATCTGTTGTCTTGACATGAACACTTATTAAGAAATATTTGTAAAATAAAAACACGAAGAAAAATACATGTGTGCTTTGTTATTTTCTTTTCTTTGGCAGTTATCAACACAAAACAGCAATAAAAAGCCATACTGTTTTTTTTTTATTGTTGGCTTGTTGTAGTTTCACTTTTACCTGTAAAACGGAATTTTTTAATTTGATCAAAATGGCACAATAAAATAAAACTATTCATAGGTTTAAAAAACAAAATAAAAAAATCCAACATAAATATACGTTTAGCTGGTAATATACATACTATTACGTATCCGCTGCTTCACCGTCTCGCTTGGTGTCAGCTAAACGACTGCCCAGCGTTTCGTTCTCACCATCAGCGTTGAGCTTACACCTGTTATATTATTATACCATGCTCGTCTCATACGTCCTGTATAGAAGTTATACAAATGAGTATTTTACTCAAGATAAAACATTATATTGCGAATTTTAAGTTATGTCGTTGTTGCAGCAAATGAGTGATATGTATAGGGTGGCAGTAGGGATGAGAGGTGAACTACAAGCTTCTCTCGTTTTCAAAAATTATAAAATATCTTTATTGAGAACAAAAATTGATTACTTTTACAAAAAATAATATATTTTACGCCCAGCCGGAATCTTTGCATAAAGTATGCTTGCAAAAGCTTTCGCCGCGTTTAAGGTATACGTGCATTATTATTACAGGTCCTGCGCAATCACCTTCAGGCGAAAATCGTACTGACTCGATCTTATTTGAATTCGAGCCAGTCATCGTCAGATAATACAGACATCACATAGTTACTATAATAATACTTAGGTTAGGTTTAGTATGCTGGCAGACCACTAGAGTCCAATTTGGTACCGTTGTGTTGAGTGACTGTGATGTGTATCTAAGCAGATCTACATATCACTGGTCCTGCTCAAAAACCAACTCGTGGATCGGAAGAAAGTCTAATTTTAACGATTAAATAAAAGAAATCGTTTAATTTATTTGGGGTGTTTGCTTATAGCTCGCTGGGAGCTCCTAAGTTGACGTTTATTTTTATACTGCCTCAAAACTAAATTTATTCATGCTTAAATACTACTTATGAGAAGCTCTAGGTAACTTCATTCAAAATCTGATTCTACGGTTACAATATACTTATTTTATCTTTTACCAGTTAATCATAAATTTTAGGCAGTTCCCAAGAAAGCATAATTGATTGGTTCCCTAAATAAGTGCCAGTTTACACACATCAAGTGTGACTCGTCAAGTCTTGAGTTTGTGGGAGAACGGAGAAAAGAGAATGGAAAAACGTGCAGACTTGACGGTACCGTCAAGTTTAAAATGAAATGCCAAAAAATATGAAAACTTGAAGGCAAAAGAACTCAAACATGACGACAAAAAGCTTTTGTGTGTGAACATAAATGCAAGTTCAAAAGCAAATTGATCAAGAAAATCTGATGTGTGTAAACTGAGACTAACAAACATTCCTACTTACACGTACATACTTTGATCTAATGCAGTCTGTTGCTAATGTGAATATGAGATACTTTTGGTTGCTTTAGGTGCACACACTTTAATTAATGTATTCATTTAGTTGTAAAAGATTGCATTCCGATATTTTTGCCAAATCGTGCAGTACCGGTCTGTCTAGATACAAAGCTCTTATATACGAAAGGGATGGACACCGATTGAGCAAGTGTTCAACACTATATACCTCTTTTAATGTTATTAATTATTTAACACTAAAGTTTAATGTACATGATTTTAAAAGACGTTTATTTCATATTTTAATAATATTTCTTTATTTTATTTTAATATTTGGGTTGCTGATCAGCCGCCTGTAGGAATGATCAGCATGAGGTTCAGTTTTATTCTTATTTTCTTTAATATTATTCTTAATATAATACATATTATCTTATGCCTAATCTAGGTGTGAGAAAATGCTTTGTCGACATAAATACATGTCGACCAGCCGCATGGAATGTGTGGGTAAATAGCAGCAACAATGTGTGCATATCATGAGTCATGCTGACGGCATGACGACTTACAGTCAAACACATATAATGTGGACAATGCAAATGAAATGCGTTGTTATCCATTACTCACACTACACCTCCCTTTTTCAGAAAGAATGATCAATATACGTATGTGAATTGATCATTCTTACTTTACAGTGCTTAAAATTTCAATAAGGGATTTCTCACTTTTATTTGTTTTAACTTTTATATAAAAAGATATTCAACTTGCCATACTACTTTCTCAGAAGTTATTTAAAAGGCCCATGCGGCCCTACGTTCTGTTGGAACCCCCACGCAACCTCCGTCAGTATAATAGTACTTGAGTTACATACAAATCATAACAGTGGGATCAGTCAGCTGTTAAGCCGAGAAATTATTATTTCCCTAAGGAATTTACACTCCTGGTCTGCTACAGACTAAACCGATTTATGCCGGCATTTTTATTTTTTAATAAGCATTCAATTACAAAACATCTTTATTGAGAATAAGTTAGTGATTATATACAATAGCTTGTTAAGTGTTCAATTTTTTACACCCATGACAACTTTTTATTAACCTGGATGGAACCGATTTTTTGTTTGAAAAACCTATTCTGGTTAGTTAACCTGTTGTTTCTATCTAGAACTTACTCTTTCAAATAAGTTAGCCAGTCTGAATGTTTTTTTGTTAAGCAGTACTTAAATACTTCACAACTTTATTTACACTTAATACTACTATGTATTAACATACTAGACCTTTTACATTTAAGGCTATGGTGGTAATATCTTTATCTAGGATGTATCGGGGATTATGGGAGCGTACATTGCTGTATATTATTCCAATTAATTGACAGAAAGTATGGTCCCCAGGATTGGCGCAGGAATATTAAGCGCTTCTGGCGTATAATTCTAAATCAACTTAATATGGAAAGTAAGAATTAATACCGGCGATCTCTTCCGTATAGTTTAACATTGGTTTTACCTCAGGAGCTATGATGTCAAAAGCCACCCAGTCTAAAACATCAACGATCTCTGGTACACCCATAAGGCTTCTGAGATGAAGCATCAGCATAAGAGCTGCACAATCTCGAAATCTTAAATCTGTTTTTATTTATAAATAATTTTAATTAAATACATTTTTGTTTTTTATGAAATGCTGATTATTTGCATACTAATAATGTTATTAGTAGAGATAAGAGGGAAAACATGTTTGTAAACACCGATTAACGTCTACCGACCTAAAAGTGCGCCGGTAATGTACTTTAGTTTTCGGGTGACTGCTTAATAGCTTCTAAAGCGTTCAATTTTTTACACCAATGACTTTTTATTAACCTAAATAGAAACGATTTGTTTTTTGAAAAACCTGTTCTGGTAATTAACCTGTTGTTTCTATCTAGAGTTTACAGTTGCTAACTGCTAGTCTGAATGTTTTTTTTTTTTTTTTTTTTTTTTGTTACACAGTACTTAAATACTTCACAACTTTATTTACACTTAATACTACTATGTATTAACATACTAGACCTTTTTACTTTTCTGATCTGTGACTACCTTGTACAACGTATGTGGGGGTAGTCATCATAATGGTATAATGGTCGGCCGCCTTCATGTGAGTTATGTCACAGTATACACGTGGACATCAGGGTATTATAAAAAATGAATCAACGACAATTTATTTTATTTTAATTTTTATATTTTTTATTTAGGTTGCTGATCAGCCGCTTAACGGTCTGATCAGCTTGATGGTAATTTATTTATTAAAATCTTTTTCTTTCTTAAAGATACTGTTCACATTTTCTTTTGCTTAAGATAAGCGTGAGAAAATGCTTGGTCGACATAAATACATGCCGACCAGCTGCATGGAATGTGTGGGTAATTAGCAGCAACAATGTGTGCATATCAAGTGTCATGCTGACGGCATGACGACTTACAGTCAAACACATATAATGTGGACTTATTGCATTTACAGTCAAACACATATAATGTGGACAAATGCAATTAAACTAATTACTCACACTACACCTCCCTTTTTCAGAAAGAATGATCAATATACATATGTGAATTGATCATTCTTACTTTACAGTACTTGAATTTTTAATAAGGGATTTCTCACTTTTATTTGTTTTAACTTTTATATAAAAAGATATTAAATTAATTTATTTATTCCAATTTTTATATAGAGAATCTTACTTTTAAATTATGTTAAGAACAATATTAAAGAATAATAAGATTAATATTAAACTGTACGTCAAGCTTAATGTATAAAAAATTGATCTTTGTTTATATAAATTGAAGCTGCGCTTCGTTAGCTGCTAGGCCGAGCATCCTCCCCATCCATGTGGCACTGGGTGGCATGTTCCGCTACCTGCGGGGGAATTCGCGTTTTGGCGAGCGCAAAGCGGGTGTGGTCTGGTGGGGGCTGTCGTTAGTTTCGAGAAAGCGTCGGCTATAGCCTCAGGGTCATCGCTTTCTCCATTGTCGGCAGGAAACCGTTGGATTAGGCCCACCATATTATACCGTGAGGTGGCGGTCGACGCCCCTGATCTGTGTTAGAGCTGACATCATAGATGTCACATTAGTAGTGGTCATAGAAGGCAACCAGCTGTTAAGGTACTCGGTAAAGCTGATGCTGTTGTCTTGACCTCCTATGAAGTTGATAGGGATAAAGGTGTGGGTCGGGTATATTATATTCGCCCGCCGTAGGGTGGTGGGTCCAGTTCGTGGCCCCACAACCGCGAAGTTCTCAGTTTCCACCCTGTTACGGGGGAGTCTAGATGCTGCTTTCCGTGGGATGAACGCGTCAAGGTCTCGGGGACCGGGTATGTTGACGAGTGTGTGATTAAGTCCCCAATTTCCTCCCCCTGTATGCAGGCATGCAAAAAGGCCCGTGGGGCATGCATCATTATGATCAAAGCTAACGCCCAGTATGAGTCGTCAGCATGGCCCAGCAGACAGGAAGGTATGAATACTCGTATTGTCCTAGCTCGCCTATCTTCAGCGATCGTCTGTAGTGTTAGATGCAATCGGAGACGTTCCTCGCCTCCACCGAAGGGTCGCACGGTGTTATAAAATAATAAAGACATATTACTTTTTTAGTAAATTATGTTACCTTTTTAATATTTATTTTAAATGTACAGTGCCGAGCATAATTATTGGCACAGCATGCTCATTGTACTTTAAAGTGAATTTAAAGGACGTGTTGTAGTTATTTTTATTAAAAGAACATATTTATCACATAGATGGATGAATTTCCTACAAAATACAAACTAATTTATTTCAAAAATTTTGCAACATTGTATATTGCTAACAAAACAACATAATAGTACTTCATTTTAATGAACAAAATTATTGGCACACTTAATTTAAAGCTAGAAAAACATTTGAGTTAGGAAGCAATATTGCAAAATTTAATATTTAGTTGCAAGTCCTTTTTGTTTAATAACTGCCTCTAGTCGCTTAGGCATAGAGTCCACCACCTTTTTTGTGATATCTGATCCAATACTTTGCCATTCTTCAACTAATGCTTGCTTTAACTCGTTCTTTTTTGTGATAGCACGCTTTTTCACTCGTCTATCTAACTCTTCCCACAGATGCTCTATTGGGTTGAGATCAGGAGATTGTGGAGGGTGTGGCAGAACATGCGAAACATTGTATGCCAGCCGCATACGTACAATATAGGCCGAATGTTTCGGGTCATTGTCATGCTGAAACGTGAAAGAAGTTGGTAACATTAACTTTTCTGCACTTTTTTTGAGGTTTTCTTTTAGTATGTCCATATATTTCATTTTGTCCCTTTTTTCCTCAATGAACACCAGCTCACCAACTCCTGCAGCTGACATACAACCCCACACAATCACCCCTCCACCACCATGTTTTACTGTTGAGGCAAGATTTTGTTTTTCAAGTTCTTTATTGGGCTTTCTCCATACCGTTTGACGGCCATCAGAGCGAAAAATGTTGAATTTACTTTCATCAGAGAACAACACTTGGTGCCAAAAATCATGTGGCTTACGTAAATACTCTTTGGCATAATCTAAACGCTTCTTTTGGTTAACGGATGAGATAAATGGTTTACGTCTAGCTATACGACAACTATAGTTTGCCCTGTGAAGCACTCTTCTGACCGTTGTTGCGTGAACATTTTTCCCAAACTCTTCCTTAATCTCTGCAGCAATCTGTGTTGAAGATATTTTTGGACATAACTTGACCTTTCTGATTATGTTGTTGCATTCACGGTCACTTAAGCATCTGGGACGACCTGAATGTTTAGCACTTTCAAGTGTTGATGCTCCCTTAAAACGTTGCACGATACTCCGAATTGTAAAACGGCTTCTTTCCATAATCTCTCCAATCTCAGCATACGATTTTCCTTGATTGTGTAAGTGAAGGATAATTTTGCGCTCAGATTCTGTTGTTTCCCTTTTTTTGTTAGCCATTTTCAGAAAAATTGATAATTATTGTGAAAATTTTTTTCAAATTGGCATTTACAGTTTTACAAAAGTAAACGGTTAAATAAAAGAGGAATAAATGACATTTTCTAAATAAAAAAGTGGCTTGTGCGACTGATCAGCTTGGGTGTTTTATTAATTCTCTGTTAAAATATTTTATAATTTTCTTCTGCTTAATATAAGCGTGAGAAAATGCTTCGTCGACATAAATACATGCCGACCAGTTGCATGGAATGTGTGGGTAATTGGCAGCAACAATGTGTGCATATCAAGTGTCATGCTGACGGCATGACGACTTACAGTCAAACACATATAATGTGGTCTTATTGCCTCTTATGAGAAGTTCTAGACAGACGGCTCATTTAATAAAATTATAATTAATGTTTGGGAAACCAATTTGGTTCCCACGGCTTAGAGGTAAGCTGATCACACATTACATGTGCATATATGTACGTATATGGTTCAAGGCCATAAATTGTTTCTTTGATATGTGCATACATATGTACATGTGCGAAGCGATTGAAGTGTTTAGATTTAATTATAACAGTGCAACACACATGCATACGTACTTTCATAAACCCATATCATTCGCAACTCAAGTGTATTTTCAAATGATTGCACTTTGTAGGCTCACTGTCGCGACAACGGTCAGTGACAGCAAAAGGTGTCCCGTGACGAGGGTTATGAATTGAATTCTTTTAGTTATTTCTTATACATGCCTTTAATAGGATGCATTCGTGTTATGGCTAAAAGAATGAATTTATGTCGTGATTATGCAACAACGTTGTTTCCTTAAGTTTCTATATCTGCCAACTTTGCTCTTTTCAGATGTTGTATTTCCGTCATTTTGTCAAATAACGCACTAGGGTTCAGCTCTGATGGAATGCCTCTGCTTGCATACTTGCAATAAACAAGAAACTTCTGCTGGTCGAATGCCTTATTTCTATTCAGATATTGCTTGATTGTATTCGATACAATATTCATAGCAACGTTTCTGTCTTTCATATCTTTTGTGGCTATAAAGGACGAACATGCTGCTATATGAGCATGTGAGCGTTCAAGATACTGGCCACCACTTTGACAACTCTGGATGATTAAAGCAATCACTCCAGTCTTGAATGCGTTATCCTATCCTGGTCTCAACTTCTCACAGAGCCTATCCACGTCGTCCTTACTAAATATTGCCCGCTAGAGGTGTCAGTAGAACACATTCATTGATAAGTCCTGGACCTACCATCTTTGTGAAAGTTACGGTAGCTAGTGAACTAGTTTGTTTTACAGTCAAGCACAATCTGTTCTTAATGACCTTGGGTGCCTTGACTGGTGCTGGAGAGCTCTTATAAGTGTTAACAAATACTGTGTAAAACTCGTTATTGCTGTTCAATTTGCGATGGAACCGGAATCTCCAGTACTTATCTCCACGGAACCAGCCAATGCATTCGATATAATCATTCTAGATACTGTTGGCCCCCTTCCGGAATCGAAAAACGGGTACAAATACGCTCTAATGTCGGCAAGCTGTACTGAAGTGTGAAATTAGAGCGTAACATAATGTTTCCGGTATGAAGGTGTACAGTTTTGAACTTTTAGATATAGATAGTCGGATAGTGAATCCAATAATTCGAAAACCGACGGTGAAATTCATTTGAAAAGAGAGACGAATTTTAGTATAGGAACAACAATGGCGACGGTGGAACACAAAAAATTGCTTATTGGCATGTGCGCCGGTATAATAAGGAAGAACTATAATGGCAACCCACTCGCTTTGGAATCATTTCTCGACAAGATTGACTTAATACAACTTGATAACTTGACAAATACTCTTATAACATTCTAAGGTAAAGCTCGAGAAGCTTTGCCAGAAAATATTACTTCAGTGGAGGACATAAAACTAGCTCTGAGATCAAAACTAAAACCTGACAGTTCTAAAATCATAGCTGAGAGAATATCCGCACTAAGTGTGAAAAATAATGATTATGCTCAATTTGCGCAGCAGGCTGAAAAGCTAAAACGCTCGTTAGTTATAGAAGGTATAACTAAAAGTAAGGCCGACGAAATGGCTATCGAACAGACAGTATCTGTATGTCGTCTCAATGCAAGAACCGACTTAGTAAAGTCAATATTAGCCTCTTCAATATTTGCCGACCCAAAAGAAGTCATGGCAATACTCATAGTGAAACAGACAAATGAGGCAAAATAAAACTGGCTGTTCGTAGTAATGACGCATACAGACCAAACAATTTTTCTCAGACCAATTCAAATGGAATTTCGCGGAATTAATCGCAATGGCTATCAGGGTGGAAGCTATTACAGGGGAAATAAATAGCTATAATTCCCAAAATGGTCGGAATCAATTTTTTAATCAACATTATAACACGCGTGGATGATTCCCGATTATTATCGGGGGGATGATAGATGCCAACAGACGCGAAACTCAACTCAGCAAAGGCCTTCGGTAAGGCATTTAAAAGCCAAAGTTCCTCAACAGCAAACGTTGGGGAAAATAGATCTCATTCAATAAATCAGGAGAAAGAATTACAAATAAAGCCTGTATACAGTCTTAACTTGATTTACTCAGACATTGTATACATACTCGTAGGATGCGCAGGTACAGACGGTATAAATAGCTTTTTAGTAGACTCGCAAGCAGACGTTTCTGTTATCAAAATTTCAAGCATAAAATCTCACGAAATACGGGACAAAACTGGTAAAATATATATAACAAAAAAATTTCAAAATTAATACGGAACTTATTTTTAATAATAATAAAAATAATTTAATTCCTCAAACTTTTCATGTTGTTAACGACAAATTTAATATTCCGAGTGATGGTATTCTAGGTAAGGATTTTCTAAAAGCAAATAAATGCAACATCAATTATGAGAATATGACGATTTCATTTTGGTATTGCAATAATAAATTTCAAATTTCAATGAACACGGTATGAGTAGAAATAGTTGTATGATTCCACCCAGATGCGAGATGTATAGATTTGTCCAAGTAGGGGAAGTGAAGGAATCAATTTTTGTGGAAGCTCAGGAAATATAGGAGGGAGTTTTTGTAGGTAGAGCTGTTATTGACGCACAAAACCCCACACCCACACGAGTGTGTGTTGAAGTTCCCACAGCACAGACGACTGGTTCATTATGTCGTGCATAGTTGTTTCCCAACTTCAATAAGAATTGTTCATTTCAAAAAGAATAATCAATATGTATAGATTAAGACCATTTAAAAGAGTATTGTAAAATCCTTTTCTCCAGTGGTTATACTTGTTAAATTATTATTCATCTTCATCAATTCTGCAGTCTATGTCACCTGTTAAACGGTAGTCGTTGTCAATAACTTTTGTTTCACGGAGAACTAGGACATGGGTTGTCACAAGTATTAACAATATTACAAAAAGTTTTTTTGTGGTTTAAATTCATTTTATTCTAATCGAGTTCCTCAGGCACAATGACATTTTCCTCATCAATAAGATCTTAGATCATCCTGACTACATTTCGATTTAGTCTACAAAGATTTTATCAAATGTAGCTAAGTACAGATGAAAATTGTTTTACATTACTGTATCTGTATTCTTAGGAAAAATTATTGCTATCATATTGTATATTAAGACCATTTGAAAGACTGTAGTATATAGATACCTACTTCCTGGTTATAGATTGAAATATGTGTAAAGTATTGACCCCCAAACCATAGCACACCAATCTTCTATATCGAAGTCATCGAGATCTTCAGGCACAATAGTATTTCCTCCTGAATAAGATCTTAGGTCAACCATCCAATTTAGTCTACCAAGATTTTATCAAATAGAGCGAAGCACAAATCCAAATTGTTTTACATAGCTGTATCTGTATTCTTAGGGAAACTTAATGCCGTGTTTTTGAATCCCGGTTTCAGATAACGCCTAAACATAGCTATAATTTTCCATGCCTGAGGAAAACCACAAATGGAAAATTATGCATGCTGGCCAAGCTCATTGGCTATCTCCACATAAATATGGCCATTTTTTCGGTGACCACATAGGCCACTGTTCTAAAAGAGCTGCTTCACCGGCCTCACTCCAACCCATTCAATTTCTGCTGCTTTTATCTACTGTTTATTTAAAAATCAATTTTTAATAAACTTACCATCAACTTGACTCGCCATTTTTTTTTCTCATATGCTTTTTTGACATTTGAGTTGCTATTGTGAATGATTTTCTCTGCAACCCTGTTATATTTCAAATTGTGCTCAATTTTATAACAATTAACTACTAATTGCTCAATAACTTAATTGTCTTTTTGTATGTAATATTGAGCACAATTAAGGCGTTAATTGCGGCAATCTCAATTATTTCGTATGTCAGAACACGTTATAAGTCCGTCTGACTTCTACTCTTAAACTGATTTCATTTCTTCGTCGTCAAGTTAATTCAACCCAAGAAGAATTTATACACATCCTGAGAATGTCGAAAGCTAAATTCGCCTAAGATTGTTCAGCTGGGAAAAAATATTATATAACGTTATAACAAATTTTTATAATCATTTGTAATTAAAATCACAGATTATATTGGGTTAAAATCAGATTAAAATGGTGCAAAAATTTTTGTAAAAAAAAAAAAAATTGCAGTCTTAAGAAAAAAAAGGAGGGAAGCAAAAAATTATAGCCTGCGGTGGGTGTCAAGTTCACCTAGTAATGAATGCGCCTTGATTCAACCAATCTCCCATATTCCATAAGGCGTCATCGTCGTCACATGAAGTCGACACAAAAATTTTTTCATTTATTTACTCGTTGCCAAAAACAATTGAATGTTGTCGACAGCTTCTATCTATCGCTTAGGTCTAGGAAAATACCGAAGGCCTACCAAAGAATACATAATTGCTGTCGAAGGCGAATTTGTAACCGGGTGTTTTTTGATCTCGTCTTGATGTGACGACGATGACGCTTCTTGAAATAAGGGGGAATGTTCTGTTCGTTTTTGCACTGCTATGCGAGAATGTTTGCTAGGCAGTGATGCTAATCTAGTGCTTCGACTAGCATCCCACATATATTAAATTTTTAAGAGAAAAAATAACATGGACTAAGAAAGTGTAAAACGAATAAACAATTAGTAATCATTCAAAAATGTTTTACTTGCATTGGCTCACTTTTGCACTCCAGTGTACATGTTGAAAGTTTTGAAATATGGTGAAAAGTTGTGATTTCGGTGTTAAAAACTCCCGTGAATATTAACCGTTCGAGATCGCGAAACCAGGCTTGGCTTACTTTGTCTAATACCATGTTCAGACGGTAATAAGAAACACTTGGTTCGCTCTCTGAACCACGATTGCGAAACTAGGTGTTCAGACGGTAGTTTTTGTTCTACACTGATGTTTAGATATTTTTTGCACGCGCTTCACTACTTTTTTTTTAAATTTTTATTCAAATCTTTATGTAAATATTCAATTTTTATATGTTCAATGTGTTTCTTTTAATTTTACACGCATTACTTATGTGTTTTTTTTTTTTTTTTTTTTTTTTTTTTTTTTTTTTTTTTTTTTTTTTTGGGAGCTAGTTCAGATAAACTAGCGATAATTTATTATGAAATTTGGAGATGATAGTAGTTCTTGCAGGGTTCGCAACAAGATTCAAAATGAATCAGGTTGGTTGGCTCTCAAAACTTTTTATGGCGAATCATGTTGGTTCAATCAAGATTGGGCCGCGAACCACGAATGAGAGAGCGAACTTCGAATATAAGCCTTCGTGTGAACATGCTTTAACGCTCGATAGCGTGAGACAGGCGATACGTAATGTATTCGATTCTTTTTCATTTTACTACGAAAAATAATATTCTTCTATTAATGATTTTAAATTAATTTTTACGTTGCGCCATTTATATAAGAATTAAGAATAATATACATATGTATTTTTTTTTTTTTTGTATTATAAGACTGTTTGTTGTATGTTTCTGTTTTTTTAAGTATTCTTATTTATTTGTAATTTTATTTTAAGAATATGAATGATTTATTATCAATAAGTATTCGTAATTTTTAAATACAGTGTTGGGAACGCAGTCAGTTTCAAAAGCGGCCAATAAAAAACGGTGCTATGAACTTTATCATAAATAACCTCCATTGAGTTTAAACTATAATAATTTCTTATTCAGCAGGAGCTGTAAAAATAGTAATAACAATTGAAATTTATTAATTGAATATTTTGATCTCGTTTATTGGTTTATTATAATTTATTTTCAACAGCTTGTTTTCTATGTTTTTCAGCTGTCTATATCTCGACACTTCATAGGAGCCATCCTAATCAGTCAGTAGACTTTTAAAATTTTAATAAAATTGTTTGAATTTGTATTCTCTGCTTTTTGATACTTTCAGAAAACAAATCATAGCAACCAACGGTTGTTGATTTGTTTAAAAGGCGTAAAGAAAGGTAGAGACGTGTGTATATAACAGAAAAATTTTGTATTTTGTGTTTTGGCAGGTATTAATTATTAGCACAAAACACGCGAACATTAAGCAATTGAAAAAACTTGAGCTGACAAGCGATTTAAAAGTTTTTGCAATTTTTCAACACTGGGCGTTCTAAGAAGAAAAAAACTTAATAATAAATTTATGATTATTTATTTGTTAAGTGCCAAATTTCAGAACTATTATTAAAAAAATCAATGCGGATTTGGTTTAATAAAACAAAACTTACTTATAAAATAATGGTAGTTTTTTAGTAATGGTGCTTAACACCTCTTGGAATCGTTTCTTCTGAAACCAAAAAGCCGTATATACATAAATTTTTTTAAATAAAAGTTATAATTAGTTCGAATAAATAATGGTTTTAAACCGTAATTAAACAGCTATCACTTTTTGTCAAAGTGATTTCAAATCAGGCAAAAGGTGTTCTGCACTCAGAAAATATTGAAATCACGTGATTTTAAACCGGTCAGCCAAATGGCTGGCTTTTTGATATCACTTGGTTATATTCTCTGTGTTTTTCATTACAAATTTAATAAAACTACTTTTATGCATTTAAAATGATGTGTTGTTTGTTTATTTTAGTAATAAAATTGACTGCCTGGCTCTCGATGTCGTTTCGTAAACGTTCGTCATAATTTTTAACGTAAAAAAACCTATTCCAGTGCCGCTTATAAGCTTTATTTTTCCCTGATCTTGTGTATCATTTACTTTCTCTACTTCCGATATATCCCTTAGTTCAATAATAGTTGACTATAAGTTACCTTCTTTTAATATAAAAACTTAGCGAACGCTAACGAAACGATATTGTGAGCGAGGCAGTAAGTTTTATTCACACAGAAACATAAGTATTATTAAAATTGTAGACACTGCTTGTTTCGTGAGAAATTCTTGTGATTTGCATTATCTCTTTAGCAGTCGTCAGCTGGTTCATTTTTTCTTTTTACTTAATTTTCACTTTTTATTGTAGGTTAGAATATAAAACTATAAACAAACAAAGCAAAAATGTAAATAAACAGCTGTTTTCTCGTGCTTTCGCAAAATTTAAAAGCACGTCGAAAACAGTGAAGTCACGTGATTTGCAGAACAGCTTCAAATTGTCTGCGTGCTTTCAAAACGGTTCGTGATTTGAAAGCACCCGTTTTCCGAACAGGCCTATTAGTTAAACTATGTTTTTCAATGTATTCTTTGTATTTTTAATTTAAAAGATAAAAAATTAAAAAAAAAATAATTTTACATATTTCAGAAATCAAAAAAAAAAAGTAAAATAAAATAAACAACGCAAATTCATTATTGCATAAATGAAAATAACAACAATGCATTCATTCTGAGTAGGGTATATTATCGCATAAGCAGTTATAAAATTTGGAAAAGATACAGGGGGGCTATTCTCTATTGCGGTGCGAAAGTAAATTCGATGCGAAAGGTCTTTTTTTCACCGTTATCCGTGTTTTATTTATATGTTCAATATTAATATTATTTTCAATGCATTTTAGTGCGTTATAGTCTGGAAGGTTTTAGACTAAATTTTGCTAATCTGAGCAGTGTCGAAGATACTTATATACACTGGGCACTGATCAGTTTTAACTAATTTAATTCCAACATTTTAAATGCTGCAATAGAGTTTGTTTCAGTCTTTCGTGTTTTTATTGTTAACACTCCGCGGACACTACTCCTTTCCTCCTCATCATAACCTAGTTCCAGTACAATGCGCTGCATATGTAGGGGTGATCCCCTGAGTACTGGTCCCAGATAAAAAAAAAAAGGTAAATGTGATAAGAATATAATTTGGTACTCTGTGCCGTTTGCGCAAACTTATTCGCGAAATAGTTTGAAAATGAAGCAAAACTGGTACCACAAAATAAAAAAATTAAATGCGAAAGGAAAATACGAAAACGATACCTACCACTTTTCCTTCGCTTCGCAATAGAGAGTAACCCCCCCAGGAATTACAACATTCTCTTTGCTAGACTTGCTGTAATTGCAATAAACTTCATATACATGTGCTTAGCTTTCAAAAGCGGATTGGAAGTAGAGTTTTTTCGTGTATTGTCTGCGATAATGTGATTCTAGCTTTGTAGTATCGTTTAGCCATTTAAACGTTCTTTGTATAGCATATCTTGATTGCTAGCTTTTCTACGTTTTGATATTCCATCTGCTCCTCTGGCAAAATATTCGTGCCATGTAAAGCATTGAAGTTTACCCAATTTCGTAACATTTTCTCATTAATTCCTAACGTAGATACAAATATATGAAAACACACCTGCGTACATTCAGAATAATGTTTTAGATAATAAATCCTCGAAATTGGTCTTCTGCAGTTTTCTACGCGAACACGCTTTACCTTTTTGTGTTCAACGACAGCAATAACATATATGTTTTTCTAATCCCAAGACATTTTCCCGAAGCTATTAAATATTTCCTTGCGATCGCCTTCGGAAAACGTAGCACAATGTCGCAATAGACTCTTCACACATAATTTTAAAGTACACCCATTTTCAAGTTTTCTTGGTGATTTTTCACAAATATTTCCTTTTATTAGGCACGTGTATTTTTTCCCTTCCATTCTGTTTGTTTTACTTTCACACTATTTATTAATTTTTTCAACTTTCTTAGTGGAACCATACGAGTATATTCATTTTATTTTATTTCATTTTATTTTATTTTTTTTGGTTTTTTGGTCTCAGCGTTCATGTTACAATCTTACAAAACATTTTATTTCAAAAACGATAACTGAACGTACAACAAATGTAACAAAAAACGTAAATCAAATTTATATTATTTTTTTTTTTAAATTAAACGTGTAGTTACGGCTTTTTGGTTTATACATTTGTTAACATTGTAGTTGGGGCCTTTTGATTTTCATGAATAAACAGGCCTGTTCTAAAAACCACTTGATTTCAAAGCACATGCCATTTCAAAAACACAAATGTGATTTGTACCTGTTCTGCAAATCACAATATTCAGGCCTGTTCTAAAAACCACGTGATTTTAAAGCACATGCCGTTTCAAAAGCACAAATGTGATTTGTACCTGTTCTGCAACTCGCAATATTCAGGCCTGTTCTAAAAATCACATGATTTCAAAGCACATGCCGTTTCAAAAGCACAAATGTGATTTGTGCCTGTTCTGCAAATCACAATTTTTTGTGACTTCATGTGATTTCTACTCTTCTGAAACACAAAAAAACAGCTGTTTTTTGCTTCAATTTATTGATATTCTTATTTTCAGGTTGAATTTTTTTATTTGCGGTATTATTTGCGAAATAAGTTTAATTTCTTCTAACGAGTATATAAGTTAAAATAAAATAAACCAATAAACCAAATCACAAAATAATACAACAAATCTTGCAACAAAATAAGCGTATCTAGTTGTTTCTTAATTTAGTGAACTAATTTTACTTAAATAATCAATAGAAAACACATTAAGTTATTTATTAATGTAATAAATTATAAAAGTCATAATAAAGTACGTGCGAAAATTAGGATGTGTTTTCAAATTGATTGCAAGTTAGCTAAACGATTTAAAATCACAAAAATCAAAAATATTTTGTATGCAGAACATCTTTTTTGTGATTTCAAATCACTTTCACAAAGAGTGATTTGCAGAACAGCCCTGATTTTATCATTTTCAATGTGATTTATACACTTCGGAAGCACAAAAAACAGCTGTTTTTTATCTTTGATTTACTGATATTTTTATTTTTAGACGGGATTTTTTTAGTCGCAAAAAATTTGCAAAATAAAGTTAATTGTAACAAATATAAAAGGTAAAGTACAAAAAAGTTATATAAACCCCCAGAGCAATTCACAAAAAAATACAACAAAATAAACGTATCTAGTTTTTTTCATAATTTAGTACATTATTTGGTATAAAATAAATAGTTTTACTTAAGAAATCAATAAAAAAAACACATTTTTAAGGTATTTAATGTAATAAATTGTGTAATTCACAATGAATGTGAATCAGAAAGTGATTTCAAATTGATAGCAGGGGGCTAATTCCGTCATTCGCTTACGGGCGAGTTCTTACTCGAATGTGCGAGTTTTTACACTTTTGGGATTATCTCATTCGATATCGAGTAAAAGGTATCGAAATTGCTAATGATGGCATTCGATAACGAGTAGCCATTCGAATGCAACCGTGCAATTTTTTACTCGTAAGCAAAAGTACTATCGAAAACCCGCCAAACAGAAAAACATAAGTTCAAAATTTGTTTTAAATATAATATTAAATGTATAAATAATTTTTTATTGCACGTCAGCAGTAACGAAAATTAATTTTACACAAAAAGAAATTTTGGTCAATTTTATGGCAGCACATACCGCCTTGGCAATAGGTGTATTACCCAATACCACGCAAGGGAAATATAAAGCCAACCAATTGTGGCAAGAGCTTGCTTCCATTTCATCAATCACTCGCTTTGTAATTTTGACGACAAAACATTTTTCATATCAATTTCAAAACGAAAATATATTTTTAATATATGAAGATGAACAGTATTACGATATGTAGTAATATCAGTCCCATAGTGTTACTTTAAGTTAGTTGGTAATTCAATACAATGTGTTTGTATATTAGTTATATATGTATACTTTGAATAAAAGGGGCTCAGATATAATTGGGACATTGAACTGAACATAACATGGTTGAAAATTATAGTTGATAATTATACATTTTATATTGGTTGAATTGTATCTTAAAAAGGGAGATGTTACGATATGTATTAACATCACTCCCATAGTGTTACTTTAAGTTAGTTGGTAATTCATATTGTGTTTGTATATTATGTATATGTATGCTCTGAATAAAAGGGGCTCACATATAATTGAGACCTTGAACTGAACATAACGAACAGGGGTACGAAATTTTACAGACTTTTATTTTGACGTATCAACCAAGATTTATTTTCTCTAAAAGCGAATAATAAAATCACTTGTTTAAATAATTGAGCTTTACTTTTTAATGTATTAATACAACATTTTTCTTAACCATTTGCATTGTCTTCTCATTGATTTAAAAGCGCAAAGTTTCCTCCCGTTGACTGCACTAAAATAACAATGTGAGGGAAATTCAAAACTTTTACTACGATTTCGAAATTGTCTACAAAAGCTGTTTTAAAAGCTGATAAAAGTCAGTACTACTTTTTCTTTATCTCACATCTTTCCTCCATTCTAACTCCCATTAAAAAATCGTTTCCAACGGAGTGTTGGAATCCTCCTGAAGCCAAAAGCGCAAGTGTGGCTGCCAATTGAATTTTTGGTGGAACTGCGGTGGAAAGTTGTTCCTCAAAATTTAATTAGCCCAACCAATAGTTAAACGCCTCCTTTGTTGTTTTATGAATGCATTTGAACAAAATATTGATTGCACTTACTCGTTATTTGGCAAATTTAAATCACTTCCGCTAATTTTTTTCCTTATTGTATTAAGAGCAATCGTTTCGCCGGAGTCAGACGATTTTGCATAATATAATAATATTGGGTCCATTTCTTTTGTGTTTGAGTTTGTTGCTCGTAAACTTTAACTCGTTTTGTCAAAATATATGATTTTTGTTGACAATTTTCGGCAGTGTTATAAAACACATTTTGTTAGTATTTTGCAACACTGAAGTGATAACTCCACTCGTTACGTAACGAGTCACATCATTAGAAATTTACGCGATATCGAGTAGGATAGTAATTTCGATCACGAATGACAGAATTAGCCCCCAGGTTAGCTTACTGGTTTGAAATCACAAACATCAAATATATTTTCTCTACAGAACACCTTTTTTGTGATTTCAAATCATTTTCACAATAAATGATTTGCAGAACAGCCCTGAAAATCGGTATTTTTGAACATATGGAAGTAAAATTTTAAGGAAAGATGTATTTTGGTTAATCACATCATAATCAATCAAAAAGTCTATTTTGAATTTTTGGCCTTTTGGATTTTAGCTGACGATATACTATCTTTTTTTTATAGCAAATTGGCTGTTTATGTTGTAGTTTTTTTATTTTACAGTATTATCAATGTTTAAAAAAACATATTAAAAACATCTGTAAGCGCCTACAAAATCAAGCGTTTCTAAAACGATAAAGCGAAAAATGTCGTTCTTAAAAAAGCGTTTTGTTGTGTTTATTTTGCCCAATACTGTATTTAAAATGTTTCTAGTACGTTATTTGTATATGTAGATTAAGTACACAAATATTT
Source organism: Thecocarcelia acutangulata (assembly GCA_914767995.1). Taxonomy (NCBI): domain Eukaryota; kingdom Metazoa; phylum Arthropoda; class Insecta; order Diptera; family Tachinidae; genus Thecocarcelia; species Thecocarcelia acutangulata. The sequence continues at coordinate 27,920,743 of OU612096.1, forward strand.
AATGTCGTTATACATAAATAAAATTACTCGTAACACATAAAAATTAAGAAAAAAAATTATATTTATTAAAACCTTGACATAATTCTAATAAATAAAATCTCAATATGTATTCAATATATTATTAGTTGTATGAAACTTTTTATATACATACATATATATAAACGATTGTAAAAAAAAAGTCAATAAATAACAAAAAGAGAAAAATACAACGTTAATTTTCTTCCAACGGGTGATTCATTGATAGCTTTGCTTTTAATGTAAAATCACAGAAATTTGTAAGTAAACTTGAATTTTTTTTACATAAACTGCATTTTATTCTAACGGGTGATTCCTCAATAGCTTTTTCTTTTAATTTTAAAAACACACCATTTGAAAGCGAACTTAAAATTTCGATGGAGATGGTCCAAAGCTGTTAACTGAAGAAGATGAAAGAAGGATTGCTGCCATAGTTACAAAAAAAAAAAAAAAAAAAAAACACATTCTAATGTGGTACAAATTGCCAAGGATGTCATTACAGAGTCTGATAAAGCAGTTAGTGATAGCACAATACGACGCACTTTTTTATGCAAATATGAATTTAATGTCAGGTGTTTGAAAAATAAGACTGCACATACATTTTGTTTATAAAGGGTGTTTTTTTAAGCTAGATAGAACTTTAAATTGTAAAAAGTAACACAAAAAATTAAATTTTGATGAAACATTTTTTTTATTTGTTTCAGTATACTCTGACAAATCATCATGACGTACACTCACTTTTGTTCATATATTATTGACCCTTTGTTGTAAAGTATAAAAAAAGACATTATATTTAATTTCAGCTATTTTTCCTATAATAACGCTATAAATAATGATTTATTCATTTTTGTTATTGTAAGTAAAATCGATATGTATAATATAATTTCATTGTATTAAAAAACAAGACACACCACTGGTGTTGACTTACTTTTGCTTCTCATAGTATTTCCATAGGTTAAAATATAGCAAAACAATCCGTTGTTGCCTTTAATAAAAAAACTACAAAATAAACTATTGATTTTATATAAAAATATATACTTGCATAAACTGAAGTTAATATCATAGGAACACATTCACTAATTTTTGTACATAACTTATTTATTTATATAGATTTCAATTAATTTAAAGGAATTTTGAAATTTCCCTTCATATACCATAGTTGCAAAGTCTTAAGAGTTCTTTAGTAGAAATATAACATTTCTTCTGAAAATCGTTTCTTCAACTAATTTCTTATTTTGGTGTTTTAAACTTCATTTACCGAGATGCAAACTCTCACATTTGCTAACTAATATTTTTCCTATATATTTACCCATAGAAAGAAAAATGACCGAAGAATCATTTATGATAAGTGATTACAAAAATCTAGTAGTCTCATATCTGTAGCGTAAAACAAATTTTCCAAGTTTAATAGGCTACGTTGCTTTAATTCGTATTAAGATTCTCGTCTTTCGAAATCTATTATGAAATATGAACCATTTTTGATTATATCAGAAAAAAAGACACTTTTTTCTTTTATAATACTGTAAGGACTTATAAAAGTTAAAGTTTTGAATTTATCTTCATATTTTTTCCATATTTTTGTCTCCTTAATATAATGGGTGATTTTATAAGAGCTATCGGAAATTTAAAAAAAAAAACACATAAAATTCAGAAAAATGCATGAAATATTTATAATATAATAATTTCGATATAATTTAATGTTTGAAGATTATTTCATGCAAATGTAGGCCGCGGATGCGCCTCAAATGGTCCATCCGCTTAGTCCAATTTTGGCATACTCTTTCCAACATTTCGGCCGGTATCTCACGAATAATGTTGGCTACCAGTGCGTCAATCGAAGCGGGCTTGTCGCTATAGACATTAGCCTTAACATAGCCCCACAAAAAATAGTCTAGAGGCGTTAAATCGCACGATCTGGGCGGCCAATTGACTGGTCCCAAGCGTGAAATAAACTGTTCACCGAACTCGCCTCTCAACTGGTCCATTGTTTCGCGTGCTGTGTGGCATGTGGCACCGTCTTGTTGAAACCACATGTCATGCAAGTCAAGCTCTTCCATTTTGGGCAAAAAAAAGTTTGTTATCATCTCACGGTAGCGCTCACCATTCACAGTAACGTTGTGATTCGCATCATCTTTGAAGAAATACGGCCCAATGATGCCGCCAGCCCATAATCCGCACCAAACGGTTGTTTTTTGTGGATGCATTGGTAGCTCTTGCAATGCTTGTGGCTGCTCTTCACTCCAAATACGGCAGTTTTGCTTGTTCACGTATCCATTCAACCAGAAATGAGCCTCGTCGCTGAACACAATTCTTCGATAAAAAAGTGGATCTTCATCTAACTTTTCAAGAGCGTTGTGGTAGGTCGTTTGGCTTCAATTCTTGCACCAGCTGTATCTTATAAGGCTTCACACCCAAATCCTTCCGCAAAATTTTCCACGTAGTGGAGTAAAAGAGGCCCAATTGCTGCGAACGACGCCGAATCGATAATTCACGGTCATCACCAACACTGGCCGATACGGCTGCGATATTTTCTTCAGTTTGCACTCTACGTAAGCGTGTTGGTGGTTTAATGTCCAACAATGTAAATTTGGTGAGAAATTTTTTTACAATAGCCCGAATAGAAGCCTCAGTAGGTTGATTAAACTGACCATAAAATGGAAGAAGCGCGCAATGAACTTTCTTAACAGAGCACGCATTTTGGTAATAAAATTCAATAATTTGCAAGCGTTGTTCGTTTGTAAGACGATTCATGATTAAATTATAGACCAAACTGAAGATGTTTGACAGTGACACAAGATACAAAACGTGCGTGAGCTGTCAAAACTAGTGTTGCTAAAAAGATAATAGCAAAAAAATCACTCGTTATAAAGAAACAACACCTGTTTTTAATTTCGGGCTTGAAATGTGGTTTTTTGTGTTCCAGCAATTTTTGGTAAATTGTGTGTTTTCTGAGAGTATTTTTTGTTTACTCTCATTTTACCGGACTTTACCCGGAATTTCCTCGAACAAAGCTAATATCACCTCAATATAATGCCAGAGTTACACGCCTACATATACATGAGGTTTCTCACAAATTATTTACAATAGGCATTAGTTTTCTCGCATGTAGAAAACTTAACGCTTGAAAAAATATCTTTACCTACAAATATTCAATTTTATTCTCTTTGCATTATTTAATTAAAACTTAGACGTACACCATAAATTTTCTTTAATTAACGTAACTAAAATTCAATCAGAATTGATGCAGTTTAATTCGTACAATAACAAATGTATGCATACTTTCGCTACTGCGACAAAGTAGATCTATTCGTTTTAAATATAATATGTGCTCAGATCATTAAATTAACATGCAAAACCCAGCAAACACGATGCAAAATCATTGAAATATGTTCACGGCTCAATAACAACTTCGCATTAGACAAACGTTTGCTTGCAAACAAATGCTGTTATATAAAAATCAGCCCCTTTTTGCTGCGAAGGTAGTTGCAGTAAAACGATACTCAAACATAAGTCGTCTGCGAAAGAATTTTATTTCATATTATCATTATTACTAATTTTAATGCAAATCTGCGTGTTTGCTGGGCAGTATATTGGATGTTACTAACACACATGCACACATAAACTGTACACATACGTAATTATTTTTTGCAGAGAATTTGTTCTCTCCATTGCTTTAAAATTTTTATTTGCAAAAACAACAAAGGGATTTTCAGAAAATCCCTACAAGAATTTAGCACCGGAACAACAACATAAGGCAGTACAATATTTTTATATATTTATTGTCTTTGGTTTCGCTTCGCGATCTTCAGCGTTGTCAACTCGGTGCGTTTCGCACCGTTTTTGGTGCTTTTTAACATTCACCCTTATTGTGTTTGGCGTTTTTATGGCGAAAGACGGGCGTTTTTGAAAAATGGTACCGCGATTGGCGAAAAACGCCAGTGAAATACGACAAATTTCAAATCTATTACAAAAACGCCATTACAATGCTACCGTGCTTAGCGTATTTGTCTTTCAAAAGGGAGCAAATTTGTCGTCAACGCATTTGCTCACGACAGATTACTAAAATTTGACAAAATTAGCAAAAATTAAAATATGAATTTTACCTTCTGCATTTTTTACATATAATTGCTGTCTTTTGAAATGAGTTTTTATTTATTTACTTATATATGTACTATATTTAAAAAAATAAAAAGTAAATCAGCGAAAATTTTAATTATATTGGTACACCATCCCGTTCCGTGAAGGGTTGTACGAAGGCCTGGACTGATTTTAAACATATGTGAACAAACATTTATAATACAATATTTTCTAACATATTTTTTGTTAGAAATCAAAAATATTTTCACTTGCTGCTGTCTCAGCTGCTTTTTATAAAATTAGTTTAATGTTTGCTTTTCCACTTTATATTCAGAGGATGAGTAAAATGCAACACAACATTTTTACAAAATTTATTTGCACAAATTAAATGAACAGTATAAAAAAATAATATTACTACTTTTATTCTCTTTGTTATTTATAAACATTTGTTTGGCACTTCTTTAACAGGATGCTTCATAATCTTTTACATTATGATTCATTTACAAAATTTTGCTTGTCGAAAATTTTAGACGGTAACATAAGCGTGTACATGCGACAGCTACTACGGAGCTGTCGTTTTACGACTACGCCAAACACAATAAGGGTGATTATTTGTGCGAAAAATTCTTTAGTCGGTGCGGTGTGCGCTTTTTTTACATTTTCGGTGCGCTTTTTAATTTTCGGTGGCACTAAACCAAATTCAACTCAACTTTTTGTCAAATTGGCCAAAATTTTTACGTTTCATTTTGCAGAGCACAATCAGAACACGGGGTAATAATGTCGAAAACGCACCGTACTATATGCAGAAAGTAATCTTACAATCTTACTTTCCTAATCAAAAGAAACAGAAAAATTTCGGTTTATAAAATTTGCTGCCGTTAGAGTGTGTTTTGCTGTTAAACAAAGTTTGTCAAATATTACAATAAATGCATACAGAGATAGAAGTTCGTACTTATGATGGAGCTTTATATTTGGGTCGGTTATCCCATGTTTTTTACGCTTTTTTCACATTTTTTCTTTAACTTTAAATTAATAAATATAATTATTTGCGCTGGAGATGTAATTTAACATGTTTGGATGTTGCCAATGTCAACAATTGACTAATAATTTTATACTTATTTTATGACCGATAATTTCTTCGATATATTCCTTGCAGTAATGATTGTATGTTCTTGCAATATAATTTTTACGACGGTAAGCAGCGAATATAATTAAATAATATTGCTGAACAATAAATTTGATAAAATATCGTTATAATTATTATAAAGACAGTTGTGACAATTAAAGTCACAGAATCGTACTAGAGACCAAGTTTGACAAACACGGATTCTAGCTATTGAACGAATTTGATGGTATGCCAATTAGGCGGTGCTACGGTACCCATTTGATTGTGTAATAATCGCTTAAAATGCTGTTGCGTTATCGTGCTTTAAATATAAAAATATTATAGTTTTTATAATAAAAAATGGATTTTTAGAAATAAAAAGAAAAATTCAAAATTCGGTGCGTTTTTGTTGAAATAAAGCGCTTTTTTCACAATTTTAGTGCGTTTTGAGGTTTCAAAGTTGACAACACTGGCGATCTTGTTTAGGGATGACAGTAATGTTTGCGTTGAAGTTAACTTTTGAAAGAGACAGAGTAAAATTTACTCTCTTACGCTCTGTTAAATTTGCATTTTCCAATTGCAAAATGTTGATGCAGCGCTAGGATTTTTTGACGCTTTACGTGCTAGTAGTAATATCTGACAAAACGTCGGTAGAATGAGAGAACGAATTTCTTTATGTCCATTTTAATGTCTAACAAGGAGTACACGTATTTTTGTTAATCTTATAAGAATTCATAAATCAATGAAAGCCGAGAAGAAAACACATCTTTGCGATGAATAAAATCTTATATGAATTTTGTATATGCACACATTTTGTACGAAAGTAATCATTTATAGTGTTTATTTAATGCATAAAAATAACCTATTTTCCATTTAAAATGGTTTTTTAAAAGATATTTTGCAAAACCATTAATCGGTAAAATTGCATTGGCGCCTTTTTTGACAGCTCTTATTATAAGATCGTTGCCATGAGATTTCTCATAAGAACGCTCTCATAAAAATTATTATAAAACTGCGATAACACTAATTTTAAGTCTACTCCAAGGCGAATTTACACAGGTGAATGCAAGCGGAAAGGCGAATTCAATACTATGTATTTTGTTATTGTAAAACATATCGTGAATGTCAAAATCTAAATTCGCCTAAGATTGTTCAGCTGGGAAAAATGTTATATAAACGTTAAATATAAACTTTTATAATTGTTTGTAATTAAAATCACAGACTATATTAGTTATTCACTTTTAAATTCACAGAAATTTCTTGAAATTGCACTAAATCATAGAAAAAAATCTTCAGATTAAAATGGCGCGAAAAAGTTGTAAACAAAAGAAAAAAAATTTGACAGTCTCATTGGAAAAAACGCTAGAAGCAAAAATAATCACCTGTGCTGTTAAGTTTACCTAGTAATGAATTCGCCTTGGTCTACACGTGACAAAATTGTCTCTGCGATTGAATTTGACGTTCTCATCTCGGATATTATCGCAGGTGTGGACACTAAGTTAGGTTGCGCTGTTAGTCGAAATAAAAATTACTCGAGTTATCGTATTCATAGTTTTATTAACAAGTTTATTATTTTTTTTAAATAGTTTTATACGTATATACATATATTCATTTAAAATATTATAATAAACATTTATTTTACTATACGAAAAATAAAATAAATAAAGTTACATAAAATAAATAATAATTTCTTAATTATCTCATTCGTTGTTATTCATGCTTTTCTTTACCAAGAACCTCGGAACTGTTTTGATTTTAATCCTTATTGTTAACTGAGCGCAACTGCTCCAATTCAGCGCGTTCTTGCTTGTTGCGTAACAATGGTACATTGTAATCGAAAGCATAGTAGAAGCCTTTAGGATCACCAGTTTCCTCAGGTCCAGGCACATAGGGAGGCTCTTCATGCACATACTCCTGTTGCTCAGCGGCCGATGGCTCATAACGACCTTCGGCTGTTTGATATTCGGCAGCAAAGGGATCGGGATTGTGACCTGCAGCGGCAGCAAATTCGCCCCACAATTTGAAATGTTCTTCTTCTGCTTTACGAACGGCTGGAGTTTTAGTTGGAGGATTTTTCAAATGAGCTGGCCGATTGTCTTCTACATGAAAGCCGGTCCTATCCGCATAATAATTGGCAATAAAATCTCGACCATGGGGTTGGACATATTTGTAGGTGCCCGTTACTTTGCCATCAGCATCTTTCTTTTCGTTTTTGCCCTGATTCCAATCCTTGTAGCCGTAGACGTATTGGCCCAAACCATCCTGACCATGATACTGATGAGCATCGTAGTGTTCTTCTACATAATCTTCCGGATGCTCAATAACACGACCCATATAAACGAACTCTCCCTTTTCGTTGCGAGCCTCGGGCAAAGGATTTTCACCAGTCTTGGGTGCATATTCAATATTATTTAAGCCGCGCAGATCAGCTTGATTGAGAAATTGTTGAGCCTCTTCGGGAGATATATTGATTTTAAAAATATTCTCAGCCAAAAGGGCAGCTGGTAAAGTCTAGAAAAGATAAAATATTGTGCTATTTTAAGAATATAAGATAAGCAAAATTTATAACAGAAGAATTTTAATTTTATTTATTTCGTTTTTAAGTTTATAAAACAATGACTTCTAACAGATTTTTAATTCAGTTAATTCGGCTAATGGAGGAAGATGCTACCAAAACAAAAACGTAATAACTTATTTTCTGTGTAACTAACCTGTTCCATTATTATGTTATAGATTGATCTTTAAGTTTAACTAAAATGGAGAATTGGAATAATGAAACAAGAATTTTGACACACTTCACACTTTATTAGAGTCCGTGTTTTCGTCTAAAGATAATATAGATGCGCGTTTGGCGGCACGCCTCCTAGCAGGTGGACTATAAAGAGGCTCGTGGAGAATTTTGTCGAACGTGGCACAATCGCACGAAGGCCTTAATATCGAAATCTCTCAGTTCGGATGCTGGAAACTATCGCTGCTGTAGCTGCTGCCATACAATCCAATCCTAGAGTTTCGACAAGGAGCTTACCTGCTCAAATGGGTGTCAGCAGACTCTCACTGCAGACAATTTTGCACCAAGACTTCAACTTATTTCCATATAAGATGCAATTAATAAACAAACTGAACGCTAGAGACTTGCTGATTCGCTTAGAATTTTGTGAGATAATCATTCAAATCGTGTCAGAGTATGAAAACATCTTGAACTGCATTTTTATGTCTGATTTAAACGGCAATGTTAACAAACAAAATTGTCAAATATGGAGTAATTCTAACCCATAGATACTCAATTAGATGCAATTACAACCACTTCGCATCACACTGTGGTGTGCGATTTCTTCAAGGTTCATTGTCGGGCCTTACTTTTTCGAAGAAAACGGTCTCACGTTTACGGTCAATAGATACCATTACTTAGAGATGTTGAAAGAGTTTTTCTTTCCACAATTGCGCCGAAAGAGAGTCTCTTTCAACACTGTTTAGTTTCAACAAGATGGGGCCACTTGTCACATAGTCACGCCTGTTATGACAGAATTGAGGAAAAAATTTCACAATAAGCTGATTTCAAGAAACTCCACATTCCGTTGGACTCCCAGGCCTCTTGACCTCACTGCACCTGAGTTTTTTGTGCGTTTATTGCAAACAAGAAGTTTATTAAAGAAACCCAACAAATTTGGATGATTTAAAGCAATCCATTTGAACTGCAATTGAGACAATTCCCGCTGCAACACACCAAGTAGTAATGCATAACGTTTTGATAAGATGTCGTACATATGTCCACGAGGGTGGAGGCCATTTAAATTCAATTATATTCAAAACTTTATGAATTATTTTAATAAAAATGTGTTATTTTTCAAATTCAAGTACTAAAAAATAAATTTCATAAACGTTACAAAAAGTTATTTGAGTTTGGAGCAAAATTCATCAGTCACCCTGTACTAAATTTGTATTATGTGTAAATATCCTATTAGCCACTTTTTTTTTTTTGAAAAAGTCCCAATCAAGTACTCGACAGCCACATGATTGACCCATATCATATAAATTCTATTGCTGCAAGATTGTGAAAACCGGGTTTGCCGCATACCGTACACTCATAGAAAAAAGCATATTCATATTGATGACGGCGGGTCATCAGAATTGTGACATCAATAGTATGTAAATAGTCATCAGTAATATGAAAACTCACATCAATCTCAACAACAAAAGTCATCAGACAATTTTGTAATACTTTGAGTATCATCAATGCTACAACTGTGGTGACATCAATTCATTGATTTTATTAATAGGTGTAATACATCTAAAGCCTACATAGTGTTATAATATTTTCTATTTATTGTTGAAAAGGAATTAAGTTGTTAAAATTATTATTTTTAAATTTTAATTAATTTTTAAGAAGCAGAAAAAAAATGCATCATATTAATGACATTTAGTCATCATATGCGACATTAGTTAGATAAATGTAATGACAGCGTAGAGAGTAATATAAAAAGAAGAATCTGATAATACGCCACACAGACATTGTATTGATGGCAGGAAGCCATCAAAAGTATTATCAGAAGATTTTTAATTCTCATTGATTTCTTTAAGATGGTAGAATATAAAGTTATGTGTTTGAACATATTTTTGAAATCAGAAAATATAACCGGAGGTTAATGTTGATGATGTCGTCATGAAATTTACTTCCAAATCAATCCAATTTATAATTGGTCTGATGATAGTGCGCCATTCTGCTGATGATGAGGTTTTGTCATTACATTGACATCATTTAGTGATTTCCTGTGTTTTGGACTTTCCTTGCATTGATTACATGCTCTCATCAAACGTATTACGAGAAAGCATCCCCATGATTGTCAGTGTGACATTTCATTGATGAAATATTTGTCATAATTGCCGCTGTTGATAGTTAGAGCAACTGATGTAATGGTTGACATCACAGCGATGACAAGTGTCATGGGGTCAAAAATGATGACATTTGGCATTGCATTGATGTTAAAATACATCATAGTTATGACAGGTTTTCTATGAGTGTATATAATTGTTTTAGCACTAGGTCTTAGTTTGTTTTGAAATACTACTCAAGTTTGGCAAACAGTTTGTTGTTTATGACAAGTAGAATAATATTAAATGATTATAATATAATATAATATAATATAATATAATATAATATAATATAATATAATATAATATAATATAATATAATATAATATAATATAATATAATATAATATAATATAATATAATATAATATAATATAATATAATATAATATAATATAATATAATATAATATAATATAATATAAAAAAATCGATTTAAAGTTTGGTATTGAGACAACCGTGTGATCCTGCCTTAAGGCACTCACAGACGATATGTTTTTACGCCTGTTTTTTAATATGTAATTCCTCATCTATCTTTTCATGTCGGTCAAAATTTTTAATTTTTACAGACGGTTTTTAAAAATTGCTTACAAACGTACGTCTGGCATTGTCTATTATAAAAAATTATTATTTAAAACATGATACGTAAAAAACTCAACAATTCACAAGGATCTATACGAGTATGTTCTGTTAGTTAAAGACGAGTTATCAAACTATGCGACAAGGTATATCAGCAAATTGGAACTTCACCCAAACTCTCTTGTACGAAACATACTCACACTCGGTTGAGAAGAAGGGACTTTGCTCATGTTTTTTACAGACGCATTTTACAGATTACATTGTAAAAAATGATATGTACATTGTTAAAAACATATCAGCCCTATTCACGATCTTGTGCAAATGGCCTTGCATCATTGCATTTGCAAAATAGTGGAGCATATTTTTACTTTACAGAAACAAAACACACTCAAAAACGTCACTTTTGCAATTGCAGAAATATGCAGCCTCAAATGCACAAGATTGTGAATCGAGCTATCGTGTATTATCTATTTTAAGTGGCAGTTCACGGTTATCAAACTTATTTCTTCGTTCACGAAATTACGTTTTTTTTTTTAAGATAATTTTAATCCTGTTTCTTGGCGCCTTACGAAGTAAACTTGGTTATATTGTAGCTAAATGATTTTTTTTTAAGTTTTTATATTATTAATAATGTAATAATAAACACTAAAACCACTTTATAATTTCTTAGTTCATCAGTTCCGGAACCGATTTCCTATTCCATTTTTTGCTAATATTTTTGAATTGCTTTTAACGCAACTTTTTGTAAAAAAAAAAAAATGTTTGATTTGATTGAATGTTATTTATAAGCCAAGTATATATTTTTTTTGTACTAACCACTAAAAAAGCACTCAATACAATTAACTTCATATTGATTTTAAACACTTGAAAACACGTTCTATACAAATATTTTTATCGTTTAAAAAATTTATTGAAGATGTGATGTTTTTGTCTGTTGTTTGGCTAACTTGCACTGTCAAGATCGTAATAACTTGAAAAATCTCAACATCTTTCTTTATATATATTGATTGTTCTAAGCAAATTTAGAAAAATATTAGATAAAAAAACAAACAAACTGTTAGCACACTTAAACACGAACCTGTAGTAAATGTAATTAAATCTGCTGAATATAATTAATTAAACACAAATTTTAAAAACAAAAAAGTTGAAATGAAGATGATGATGCTCACTCTCAAAAAGCTGCTTAAGTCATCGATTTTGTTGGCAGTAAATTTGAATAATACGAGGGTGGTTATAGCTTCGTGTCTCAATTTCCCGCGCAAAAGCTTTAAATGCAACAAGGCTATGCACATGCAAATTGTACAGGCTGGGCCAGAAGTTACCATGGGGCCTAAAAGTTGAATAACTTTTTCGTTTTTAATTTTTTTTTATACCGGATGGCTCATAAATTTTGCTACTTTAAGAAACTCAAATAACTTTTTGTAAAGTTTTTATAATTTATTTTTTTTAGTAATTTATTTGTTAAATATTCATTTCGATAGCAGCTTTCATCAGCCACCCTCAATTTTTCTTTCTCAGATTATATAATATTAAAATTGGAAATTTGTTTACACTAAGTATAAAAAATAATGTCCAACGTTTTTAAGCTTCGCACTGATGGGCTCGTTTTACAGCGTTTTCCGCAACATCTTTTGAAAGTTCGAAGTTCTGCAATAATGTTTGCCTTGAGTTCAAGGTTTATCTCTGGCTTGTTCCCACCCCCCGGGGAACAGGTTTTGCCTTGGCGTATTCCTAACTTAGGCGCTCTGTTTTTCGGGGAAAAGAGGGGAAGGGGTCCCTCGTTTGGTGCGACAAACCAAACTCTAGGAAGCCACATGACTTATGTTGTGTTGGCTTCCGAAACCCTTACCAAGGGTATAAATTGGCAGAACGGGGATCAGCATGGCCCCCGGGAAGTTATGCTGGCGGTTCGAAACGGGCTGATCATGGTTGAGGTGCCTACCTTGGCTGTAACGTTCTGGCTGTGGCTTAAACCTAAAACGCAGGAAGGGAGTGTTAGTATCCTTGATAATTGTTTGGTGATGGCTTTTTTCGAGGGATCTCCCGAGGATCTGTGGCTTATACAACAGATACGTGTACTATAAGGAACCAGTGGTGACGGTTTGACGGGTGAGTTGGTTTAAGGGCTGATGCTCTTAGTGGGCTTCAGCCTACCAACTCATTAAGCCTTGTCCTCCATTGATTGCTGGGAAATTGCATACATGAGGGATTAGAAACCCCGAACTCCTCAACAAGAAGTTGTTTATATGACCGCAATCATATGACAAGAATTGCTACCTGTGTGAGCCTAGTCAGCCACACAGGGGCGGTGGTGAATCGTGAAAAATTCACTCCGTGGAAGTGGTCCACCATCAGGTTAGGCCGTCAAGGCAGTTGGCTTGTTCACATACACCCGCTCTTTTAAATAACCCCAAAGAAAATAGTGGTGTGCTGTCAAATCTAGCGATCGCGCTGTCCAAAAAATTTTCGAATTTCTGCAAATTATTCGCTCTTAAAAAATTTGACTCAAGAGTGCCATTATTTCTCGGGCAGTGTGGGCAGTAGCTTCGTCCTGCTGAAACCACATACCAGGCATGTTTCCAAAAGTAAGACGTAAAAATTTTTCTATTATTAACCGATGCCGCACTCCATTTACAACACTTCCATCTTCATTCTCGAAGAAGTAAGACCCAATTATATATTCAGATGTGATACCACACCATATTGTACACCTAATGGGGTGCAATTGGCGTTGATATATGACTCTTGGAGTTTCAGCCATTGAAATAAAAATGAGTGTTAACATAATTGATCTCTTATTTAAGTAATAAAATTCTATTATTCTGATTCTCTGTTCAGTTTGTATCTCTCCATTATTTATTCTTCAAGAGCTATTTATATAATTTGAAGAAAAAAAAAAATATTTTTTTTAAATATATATAAAAGAAAAAATTATTAAAGTTGTAATCCCAATAACGCGGCGTCTACGATTTGCAATGGAAAAATCCCACTTTGACAAAGCCTTTGACTTACCTAAATTCTACCTGCGACTATTTCCTTTTTCAAAACCTTTCCAAAGAATGATGGACTAACTTTATCGATATAAAAGAAGATTATTACGGAAAATATATAAATATACAAATTAATAAATATTACGGAAAATAGAATGTTTACTTATCGAAAAAATTACAATTCAAAGTAGTCTCAAACAAACAACCCTCGTAGCAGTTTTTTTCAAATGAATATAGTTAGTGGTTGCTGTAGCGATTTCTCGTTCGCTCTCGCTGGCTATTTAGCCGGTTTATTACTCATCTCCATTAACAAGGCTTAAGAATAAAAAAAAAAAGAAATATAATCATAAATAAAAAAATTATTAAAAATGAAGATGATTTCGATCAACAAAACGTGTCTCCTTATTCAGCAAATTATTTTGAAAATACTCTGCGAATATTCTTGATTGATCTGTAATGTATTTTGATAACACGAGTGTTTTTAAAAAATCATTTAATAACATTAATGGCAATCACTCTTAGTGCATAAAGTGGTTGTTAGCTTGCATACACTGTTGAAGGTGTATCTGTCGAATTAGCTGTCGTCTATGCAGTCTGGCTATCCAGATCGCCAACAACTCACACAAATAATAAAATGTTTTCATTTAACTGGGTGTTTTGTTTGCGCAACGTTTAGCAATTTTGCGGTTGTTATTACCGGATTAACGAGAATTCCATCTGGATTGTGATGGATAAATTTCTGTTCGTCCAATGGTTAAATATAAGCAGCGAACGCAGTCCGCTTTGGCACAAAGCGGACTGCTATCACTGAGAGCGTTTGCAGAAGAGTTCGTGTCAGAGATTTCGCGTGATTCCCACAATGTTGTCAGATTTTATATAAGCCCATTTATGAATATTCTCTCGGAATTTATTTCCTAAGTAAAGTACTTTTCTGAATTCCAACTAAAGCGAAAAGCTCAATTTTCGTTAACTTGACACTAGGAATTGAAGTGTTGATCACCTTTTAGTATTTTCAGTAAATTGAGAGAAAGATATAATACAAAACATCATACTCACTTTTTGTACCTCATGGGAGAAAAGTGTAAAAACTGCCAAGGAGTTTTCATTTGTAATTGTGCTGATAGTGTTTTGATCCTGTACATGTACAAAATTCAACTAATCTATTAGCTAATGTTAAAGGGTTTGTTTGCTCAAAGGAACCGGAAGCACAGGAAACGGTCACTAATTTTCATTAAAAAATCATCATCACTTGCCATCGGCATATATGAAATTTTGTTACGATATCAAACCACATGAGATCTAAAGCATTCCGAAAAATTCACTATCTTGTGTGGAATTGGGGCTCTTATTTTTTTGATTCAGATACATTCGCCATCAAGGGAAAGTACAGATGTGTAATTGATTACCGTCCGCGGAGCAAACTTCCACAGATTGCCCAATCAGTACACTCTGCTTTCTTGGGTATAGAGAGATAAAAGCTCCTCGTTTGTTGTAGCAAACAAAACTCTAGAAAGCCGCAAGACATATGCTTGTTGGACTTCCTTCACCAAGAGTTAATGGTTAGAACATTGATCGGCAATGGCCCCGGGAGGTGCTGGTATCGTGTAATTATTACCTGGAATGTAAGGAACCTGTAGTAATGGTTAGGCGGATGAATTAGTTAAGAGTTAACAGTCTTTGTAATCTACCAACTCATATCGGTGAACCAATGAACGTTTCATGTTAGTGAACCACTGAACGTTTCATGTCGGTGAACCATAAATAGTTCACCCCGCTCAGGTTCTCACATAAATAAATTACACATTCTATCATATGTTTCAAGCCAAAAAGAGGGCTCGAGCTTTCTTATCAATCCTGTTTGTAATTTCCCAGGCTGCCAACAGAAGACAAGGCCTTTCGAATTGGTGAGCCGAAGACAACAAAGAGCTTCTACTTGCTGTTGCATGTACCATACTTATCAGAAAAACCCTGCGATTTTTGCAAGAACTTTTCAGCTAAGATGCAGTCACCTCAACCACGATCGGCGCTAGGATGGTCTATAAAACAGAACCTTCTAGGGATCTTGCTAGTTCCCGTTTTGGAAGTCCCAATATAATTTAATGTGGTGTTTACATGAAATATACTCAAGAATACTTTTCTAGACGTATCACTCAATTGTATCCCCTAAACACCGCATAAATCATACTGGGACTTTCTAAAGTTTTATTTGCTTCAGCAAATAACAGATTCTCTCTATACCCGAGAAAGCAGAGTGTCCTGGTTAGGCATACGCTAAAAAAACGCTTCTCGCAGCAAATGCTGAAAGCAATAAAAGAGTGTATCTTTTATATTCATCAAAATTGACTGATATAAATTCCAAAGAAGGATACGCTAGTAATGATGATGAACTAACTATATGGAGAGAACAAGTCAGCAGCTCACTAGGACTTTCATAGGGCCTGCAGGGTTTATGCAGGTGGTAGCTTCTAACACATTTATGGTCGGCCATATTGGCAAACTACATACTAAACGAGTCCCTGCTTTGTATATAATTCTCTAAACGGCCGGAAATGGCTAAGGATCTGAAGCTAGCAGCTAGAAACATCAAGCTTTAATCGGGAATTTTTTTTTTTTTTTTGATATTTCCTACTATTTTGTTCCTTACCACCACTTAGCTTCTTGCCACTATTTACTTCCTCACAGAGTAGGTATTTGCCAGCAGCATCTGGAAGATATTTGGGCCTATGACCAGGGGTGTTACACGTGTATAGTCAGCAGCTACAAATCCATGAAATTTTGGGCTGAAACCACATTCCAAACGTATTATCCAAGACTGGTATCTCAATCTAGGGATGAGCAAAATATAACGATATTTGAATCGCGAATATGTTTAAAATTGAGATATTTTTGCAAACCTCTATTCACTTTAGGCATTTTCCAACCGTCTACAACACTGGCATCACTGTACGCATCATATGTTTTAGAAACTGAATTTGAGAAAAAAAAATTCGTATGCTTCTTAGCAATTTTATAAATTTTGTTTATTTTGCTGTACTTTCAAGTTTTTCTAAAATTTTAATCACAGGGGTTCAATTCTGGGCTTTTGAAACGATGAAATGAATAGTTGTTCTTGTTATCATAGAAGTAACGATTCTCGTTTAGTGAAAAAATGAAAACAAACGTCAAACCATTATCATATGAAAAAATCATTGAAATGAAACGAGATTTTTTCATCGTTTCATAACACTGTAATTCTTGTTGTGTGAAACAGTGCAGCCAAGTGAGTGATAAAGATTTACATCAGCACCTGCCTTTACGGCCTTATCTGATGATGGATCAATTCCCCGGAGTGAATTATTCACGATTTACCACCGCCACATGTGGCTTACCAGGCGCACACAGGTAGCTGGTCAGGACTTCGGGTCTTCTAATCTCCCTCCTGTATGCCATCTTCCAGCAATCAATGGAGAACAATGCTTAATACGTTGGTAGGTCAAAGCCCACTAGTAGCATCAGCCTTTAAACCAACTCACCCGTCTAACCATCACCACTGCTTCCTTCCAGTACAGGTATCTGTTGCAAGACAACAACACGTCGGCGGTTTGTAAGCCCCCGAAAAAAGCCACGCACCAACTAACTCCCCCTTCCTGTGTCTTTAGGTTTAAACCACAGCCAGAATGTTCCAGCCAAGGTAGGCACCTCAACCATGATCAGCCCGGATTGTGCTGCAAGTAAAACCAACCGGGAGCATACTGATCCCCGTTCTGCCAATTTATAATCCTGGTAAGACTTTCAGAAGCCAACACAACCTTAGTCATATGGCTGAATAGAATTTTATTTGCCACAATAAACGAGGGATTCCTTCCCCTATTTACCCGTAAAACCGAGAGCCCTGGTTTGGAATACGCCTAGGCAAAAGCTGTTCCCCGGGGGGAGTGCAACCTAGTGTCAAAATTTCTTCATATCAAAAGACTTCTTTCACAAACAATTTAAAAGTGAAAAACCATGGAAAAGATAGGAAGAGAAAAGCGCACCAGCGCTTAATCATCTTCTTGGAAGAAAATATAAACATAGATGACGATAAGTAGAAACTTTTACCAATCACACACTTTTAGATTTGGGACCACTAATGGAGCCAAATTTAGAGACGATAAATGGAAGGAATTGGCAATGAGTCTTAACGCTTTAGGCGGAACTTTAACAGATGCAGCGAAATGGCGAAAGTATTGGAGTGACTTAGGGTATTTTCATCATGTTTTTGAAAATATTATTAAATTACAAAAATATTCCATAAATTTTATTTCCATAAATTTTTTTTTCATAAATTTTATTTTTAAAGCTGGAAATTCTTCTCATTTGGGAAACTTTATTTGGTTGTGTGCTATGTTAGTAAGTGTAGCTGCAACCATTTGCGCACACCCGCTCACTGATGTTTGGGATAAAGCAGACAAACTATCTTGGCCTACACTTCGTTGAAAGCTACCAGTTGCAAAAAAAAGAATGACTTCAATTCGTCTATGAGTTTCAACCACAATATTTTAGGAACCCGATATAAATCCATAAAGTGCTCATCGGTTGTCATTGGGGATGAAACGATACCAGTAGGGTACCGATACTTATACTCGATACGGTATCGATCGCAAAGTATCGACACCTACTCGGTATCGAATAAAAAGCATCGATACTTACTTGTATCGGTCTATTTCTTTTTACGATTAGGGGCGGGGAAGAACACATGGAGCCAAGAATCAAAATCTTCTGTTTACGCTGCAACTTGAGGTGGATTAATTACGGTTTTGGAAGCGAAGACTTTTAAAGCGCAGGAATTCTATCATAACAACGATTCTTCTGCTATCGATACTTATACTCGATACTGTATCGATCGCAAAGTATCGACACCTACTCGGTATCGAATAAAAAGCATCGATACTTACTTGTATCGGTCTATTTCTTTTTACGATTAGGGGCGGGGAAGAACACATGGAGCCAAGAATCAAAATCTTCTGTTTACGCTGCAACTTGAGGTGGATTAATTACGGTTTTGGAAGCGAAGACTTTTAAAGCGCAGGAATTCTATCATAACAACGATTCTTCTGCTACATTCACCCAATAGTTTGTCTTGTAACTGTCTGACCCCTTCAATGGACGAAGAAAAACTTTGTAGCTTGTAGCAAGATCACTGGTATAATCTTAAACAAAGTCACATAATTCTGGCTTGGAGATGTTTTAGTGACAAATTGGAATGGTTTTAGTAACTGTACTATTTATTTTAGTAGCACAAGATCATGACCGCAATCTTACCGCCATTTTTATGAAATACACCCTATTTTGGTAGTCCCTTTTGCATGCACGGGTTGCATGGATTTATTTTATAAAAACTTATAATAAACAAATAAAATTATGGTAAAAACGGTGACCAACTCGGTTGTTTGCCTGTCGTTAAGAAACGAGTATTTCTGACCGATACTAGTAGTTTTGAGCGATACCTACTTGGTACTCGAGTATTTACTTGTATATATCGGGTGGTTAAATTTCAAGGGCCGATGTTAAATGTGAACCACACCTAAACGCCAAGTTTTTTTCCGAATTTTATTTGACATTTCTCTATTTCAGACTTACTCAATTTGAACCATGGAGAGATACACAATCCAACAACGTGTTAAAGTTATCCAGACTTATTATGAAAATGATGATCAATTTTCAAAGAAAATCATCTTCAGTGATGAGGCACATTTTCACCTCAGTGGATTCGTCAATAAACAGAATTGAAGCATTTGGGCGAATGAGAATCCAAGAGTGACTGTCGAAAAACCAGTGCACCCACAAAGAGTGACTGTTTGGCGCGGTTTATGTGCTGGCGGCATCATCGGGACGTATTTTTTCCAAAATGAGGCCGGTCAGGCAGTTACTGTGAATGGTGTTCGCTATCGTGAAATGATAACGAACTTTTTATGGCCCGAATAGGAAGATATGGATGTAGCAGGTTTCAGCAGGACGGTGCCACTTACCACACAGCTAACGAAACAATTGCTCTTTTGCGCAACAAATTCAATGGCCGTGTTATCTCACGTAATGGCGATGTCAATTGGCCGCCAAGATCATGTGATTTGACACCGTTGGACTTTTTTCTTTGGGGTTATTTGAAAGAAAAGGTATACATCGATAAGCCAGCAATAATTCAACAGCTAAAGGATGAGATAATTCGGCACATTAACGGCATAGAACCTCCATTATGCCTCAGGGTCATCGAAAATTTGGACCATCGGATGGAGGAGTGTCGCCGTGGTCGCAGCGCCCATTTGGCCGATATTTTGTTCCATGCATAATTGAGTAATACCAATATATCATAATAAAACAAAATTACAATAATTTCCTAAATAGTTTGTGTTTTATTCAAAATCAACATCGGCCGTCGAAATTTAACCACCCTTTACTAGTATCGTTGCATCCCTAGTTGTCATCTCGAATGGATTTTGGCCGTCGTGGAGTGGGCGTCTTTGCACCCGCAGCTAACTCCTTTAAAATAGTAATAATAACTACATTTATTATTTTCTTGCCTTTGTTCAAGTGCCGACACTTTTTGTTTATTTTTTACGCTTCACATTTGCTTCACGGTTCCCATAAAATAGTTGATAAAGTTTCACAGCAACGAGTGGAATGAAACACTTTTTTCATAACAGCAATGAGAATCGGAAAAAGTATTATGAAAACTAGTTGTGAAAACTTAAATTAAAAGTCTTTTTTGCCAATTCATCTTTCTATAAAACCAGAATCGACCCCCAGCTGTGAATTCTTTTAAATGCGTATTTTAAGTCTACTTTAAGACTCACTGTATTGAATGTTGTGACCCGGTATTTTACACATTTTATTAATTATTATGACAATCCAACCGCAAAAAATTTATTTTATGTTTCTTTATTGAATAAAAAAAAAATTAATTATTGACTTTTTTGTTGTAATGTTGTTAATGAGCTTTTTATTGTTATTATTGTAATTACTTAGTATTTCCTCTTCAAGTCGGAATTGCTTTGAAAACACATTTAAGTTCAGAATTGTTGTTGAAATTTCCTGACGTTTTCTTTTAATTTATTTACTTAAAATTAATAATAATCTATCTTATTCAAGCAATCACTTTAAAATCAATAAATTTAAAACGCAATTCTAGGAAATAATTCTTTAAGATGTATTTTAATTAATTAACTGATTAAGGCAACGTGTTACAAATATATCATTTTCATAAAACAAAATTTTTTTTTGTAAACTTCTGGAAATTGTTGGAAATAAAATACTATTTTTTTAAAATTAGCAACTCATAAATTTTTGGAACAAAACTTAAACTAAAAAAAGATTATTTCATAACCCACAAATGCCCTGCGGCTAAACTTAAGGGCATTTAATGATTGAGTATATATATAAAATATACAGTTACGAGCATAACAAATACAACGCTGTGACATAACCTATAACGAATCTGTTTTAAAATAATGCTATAGAGTATACAGAGATATTAAAAGAGAGTTTTGTTAAAAATCATCTGGATTGCGGCTCTGTAACCTTTACTACGACAATCGTATCGTTAAAATAATTATAACGATATTTCATAGAAACATAGAATATGTATAAGAATTAAGGATAATAGTCGAACTTTATTAAATATTTATAATATTACATGATGTCCAACTCCTCATATTTAAATTTTTTTGGCTGACCAGATCTCTTCTTGTCTTCTGCGTCGAAATCACCACATTTGTATCGCGCAAATCATTGCTCACAAGATTTCAGCAGACGTTGTCTCCAAATGAATCAAGAACGTAAAACATAATAACTTATTTTCTGTGTAACTTATATTTTGTGTAACTAGCCTGTTCCATTATTATTGTATTTTAGATTGATCTTTAAGTTTAACTAAAATCTAAAATTCGGACAATGAAACAAGAATTTGGATAGTGCAACGCTTTCACACTTTAGAGTTCGTGTTTTCGTCCAAAGAGAATATAGGCACACGTTTGGCGGCACTCCTTCCAGCAGGTGGACTATGATGAGGCTGGTGAAGAATTTTGTAGAGTGTGGCTCAATCACAAGAAGGCCTTATCATCGATATCCCTCAGTTTGTGCGCACGAAACTTATCAGGGATAAATGCTGGAGTAGCTCGCCAGGTTTGGCCAGGCGTAGAAAAAAACACGTTGAAATATTTTGTTTCCCAATTTATTTGATTAAAATTAAATAAATTCAACAAATTCAGAATAAAGAAATGGTTAAGAAAATGAACCAGTCCGCGCGAAATTTTAAAGAAAATGACCGGAACACCAGTGTCGTGGATTACCCGTGCGACGAGTGTATGGCTTGCTGGTTGGCTCATGAATGGTTAGTGTTTTAGTAAATGCTAAGCCTGGGACCTAAGGCTATAAAAACCTGTAGGTCCTCCCTGCACTACTATAACTTGGTCTGGGTGCTATGGCTGTAATAACCAGTAGCCACCCTCTACCACTACTACTTATTAATTGGTCTGGGAACTATGGCTATAAAAACCAGTAGAACCCTCTACCACTACACTGAGTTGGCCATGTGTCCGACCACCAAGACGAACCAAAGCCAACTGTCGGTGTAGTGCTAGTCACGCCAGCATATAGTACTACACACACTAGTTGATCAATGATGTGTAGTAGTGTAAGTGAGAGAGAGCATTTAAACACATTACACTTCTCTTGTTTCGTTTCTCTTAACCATTTGCTCTTACAATAATTGAGATTAAAAAGTATATAAGATCATAAGAGCGTGCTGCTTAATGTATAAAGTATAAAAATAATAATCATAAGAATATAAAGATAATAATAAGAATATAAAAGTAGTATAATTCATTCAAAAGGTAAATAAAATAATTCATTCAAAATGTAAAGTAAATAATTCATAAAATGCATGTAGCGACGAGAAACTTCGTTACAAACTATCGCCGCTTCAGTTGCTGCCATACAGTCCAATCTTAGAGTTTCGACAAGGAGCTTATCTGCTCAAATTGGCGTCAGCAGACAATCACTGCAGACAATTTTGCACCAAGATTCAAACTTATTTCTATATAATATGCAATTAACAAACTGAACCCTAGAGACTTCCCGATTCGCTTGAAATTTTGTGAGAAGATCATTCAAATGGTGTCAGAGTAAGAAAACGTCTTGAACTGCATATTTATGTCTGACTTGGCACATTTTGATTCAAACGGCAATGTTAATAAACAAAAAATTTTTTTTATTCTTGGGCCTGACTAATGGCAACCCCTGAGTAATCTGGTGAAGTGTTATGGGATGTCAAATCTCTTACCGTATTATTTCTCATTTTCATAACGCTTTACATTCACACTATCACACTTTCACTTATTATTTGAATTTTTGACAAGTCTTAATACAAAATAGGATATTCTGAAGTGGCCGTAAGTGATCCGTTTTCAAGATACGTACGATATTGCTTTCTATTTTCAGCGATAACTTGAAGCGAAAATATTTTCTCTTGCTCGTTATGGCACAATATATTGTGTTTTTCTTCCCTTTTCAGCAGCGTCATTAAAAGCGTGTAATTTATGCAATATTCCTATTGTTTTCTGGTAGTTGTCAAACTCTTCCCAAATTTGTGGCTCATTTGTGTCCCGCTAACAATCGTTTTACACATTTCAATGCGAAAGTATCTGAGGAACGATCTTGACTGTCTACTCGTAAGTATCGCACTCATTTCCATGACTTTATTCACGTCGTCTTCTTCCTCATTGTCTTCGGTATTTTTATTATATTTTACATTCTTACCCACGAATTGCGTTCGCTATACTATGTTTCATGTTATAGGCAAGATTTTTATCAAATAATGCAAGAGCAAAAGCTTCACTGCTGGGATATCAAACATCCAGTCTAGAGAATCTACGTCACTGCTTTTGCGATACAGCGTCATACGAGAATGTCAAGGCAAATCAGAAATCACTATCAAAATATTCAAAATCATTATTTGGAGCTTCGATTACACTTGTGTTGTCAAGTTCTTTATTCAGCTCGAGATATTTTTGGAATGAAAATATTTTTTAGCAATATATAGCTTTCGCCATCCATCGAGCATGACTGTGGCTATTATAATGCCATAAATTTATAGAAAAAAAGAATTTACAACAAACGGCTAACATTATTGTAAATAAACGGCTCTGCTATATCATAAAAGATGTAGATACTGGAAAGGAAGGTGATCTACTATCAGTGAAATTTGCCTTATGAAACGTCGATATGTACTCGTACTCGTTTATTAAAAAACAAGTCCTTAAAACGGTTTTGTTTTCAACAAAAGTTTTCTAAAGGAAATTAGTTTTTGATTTCTTTCGAATACGTGAACTGGGGGATAATATTCAATAATTTTGGTTTGCCAATCAAAACGAGTTTTAAGAAAATATCGCAAAATTTGCTTTTTAACTATTTCTTAGAATTATAAATGAATCAGTCATTTAAATTATGTATTTATATCGCTGACTTAACATTTATGTAAATCAATTTCATTTCTGGAAACATGAGTTTTGTCGTTGTTAGAACAATATGTAAATAAATTTGCACGGGTAAGAAATTATGTTAAAATTACGAATTTTATTTGACGCGCTAAAGTCTATGACAAAGAGAATAATAAAAAAAACTACCATAAACGTATAGAAATACATACAAGCATATCTATATTGATATGTTTTTATTTTATTTTTATAGTTTTATATAGCACTAATAATAATACAGTAAAACTTTAGAAAATTTTTAAACATTTTGACTAAACTCAATAGCCAACTCAGTTTGCTATTCACAAAATAAAATTATAGTAGAACTTAAAGCAATACACGGTTTTTATGGAAAAATATATGTTTTTCAATAAATATTTTTGCTGATACAACAAAATCTCTTTTGCAATTTAATCTTACAATAATGCAGAACTCAACGTCAAGCCGAAACAGTGTGACAAGATAGATTGTTATCATAATGAGAAAAATCAGAAAATGTCTAAAAACAAACATTTTACATTTCAAATGTTTTTTATTCGCACATACCCTTGTATTTGTTTTTAGATGTTTTTTCTGATTTTTTCATGATGATTGCAATCCATCTTGTCACCCTGTTTCAGCTTGACGTTAATTTCTGCGACACACTGTATAACAGTATTTTTGGGTGTTTCGTAAAATTTTCATAATGTTGCTCATACATGTGTGTGCTATACATACGCAGGGAATTCTCTGTTAATAATTTAAAGAGATAATGAGAGTAACATATTTTTTTTACTTGTAACACGACACAATCCAGTACTGTTACTACTAGTGACGATGAGTTGTACCAAGTCGCATTTAACCAGTTGGCATCACGCGCAGGTGACAAATTTTTGCTTTGCTGCAGTAATGTGGAAAGTGGTTTATGTTCGTACATAGAAACGTGAACAATCCCAACAAGATCTTAGAACAATTTACAAAAGTGAAAAGGAGACATAATAAAATATTAATTAGATTGAATTATGTATTTACAGTATATAATATTAAAATGTATATATATATATATATATATATATATATATATATATATATATATATATATATATATATATATATATATATATATATATATATATATATATATATATATATATATATATATATATATATATATATATATATATATATATATATATATATATATATATATATATATATATATATATATATAGATATATATATAATGGGTGATTTTATAAGAACTATCAAAAATTTAAAAAAAAAACACATAAAATTCAGAAAAATGCATGAAATATTTATTTGGATCGATAGTTGGGTCGACATAATTTAATGTTTGAAGATTATTTCATGCAAATGTTGCCCGCGGCTGCGCCTCAAATGGTCCATCCGCTTGGTCCAATTTTGGCATACTCTTTCCAACATTTCGGCCGGTATCTCACGAATAATGTTGGCAATGTTGGCTTCCAGTGCGTCAATCGAAGCGGGCTTGTCGCTATAGACATTAGCCTTAACATAGCCCCACAAAAAATAGTCTAGAGGCGTTAAATCGCACGATCTGGGCGGCCAATTGACTGGTCCCAAGCGTGAAATAAACTGTTCACCGAACTCGCCTCTCAATTGGTCCATTGTTTTGCATGCTGTGAGGCATGTAGCACCGTCTTGTTGAAACCACATGTCATGCAAGTCAAGCTCTTCCATTTTGGGCAAAAAAAAGTTTGTTATCATCGCACGGTAGCGCTCACCATTCACAGTAACGTTGTGATTCGCATCATCTTTGAAGAAATACGGCCCAATGATGCCTCCAGCCCATAATCCGCACCAAACGGTTGTTTTTTGTGGATGCATTGGTAGCTCTTGCAATGCTTCTGGCTGCTCTTCACTCCAAATACGGCAGTTTTGCTTGTTCACGTATCCATTCAACCAGAAATAAGCCTCGTCGCCGAACACAATTCTTCGATAAAAAAGTGGATCTTCATCTAACTTTTCAACGTAGTGGAGTAACAGAGGCCCAATTGCTGCGAACGGCGCCGAATCGATAATTCATCACGGTCATCACCAACACTGGCCGATACGGCTGCGATATTTTCTTCAGTTCGCACTCTACGTAAGCGTGTTGGTGGTTTAATGTCCAACAATGTAAATTTGGTGCGAAATTTTTTTACAATAGCCTGAATAGAAGCCTTAGTAGGTCGATTAAACTGACCATAAAATGGAAGAAGCGCGCGATGAACTTTCTTAACAGAGCACGCATTTTGGTAATAAAATTCAATAATTTGCAAGCGTTGTTCGTTTGTAAGACGATTCGTGATTAAATTATAGACCAAACTCAAGATGTTTGACAATGACACAAGATACAAAACGTGCGTGAGCTGTCGAAACTAGTAGTTGCCAAAAAGATAATAGCAAAAAAATCACTCGTTATAGGTATATATATATATACATATATATATATATATATATATATATATATATATATATATATATATATATATATATATATATATATATATATATATATATATATATATATATATATATATATATATATATATATATATATATATATATATATATATATATATATATATATATATATATATATATATATATATATATATATATATATATACTATTGCATGTCTTTAGTATCAGTTTCGTGCATGAAAGGGTTAAGCATATATTTAATATACAAATTATAATATCGAATGGTTACTGTTGTATAAAAGCAGTTAAGAAGAGAGTTTTTGTGTTTGAAAAATATTTTAAGAACATACATTTACATATGTATTTACGAGTATTTTTATATATATTTTTTAATGATATGCAATTGAATATAAAGTTAAATATTTTTCAAAGGTTTTCAAGTCTACTGCTGATTTGGTTAGTACACATATACTTATATACGAGTATGCACATAATTGACATGTTTAAATTTCTACAATTTATTGTGTAATAACAATAATTATTTCCAACAGTGATGATCATTAACAGATCTCATCTCACGTCAATAGTTTAAATGTTGTTGTAGCAATTGCTTTATATCAAGTGTGACCAGCCCTATGCGCTTGATACTCAATTGTTTTTGTAAATGCGCTTAGCTATAGGACTGTGCTCTTTAATACACAAATGCTGCGCTCAGCATTAGAGATGAAAAATACATAAACAACTTCGTATTATATATTTTTTTGTCGTTCTTCACTGCAGGCACACAAAAGCAAAGCAACAACACTTTCGCATGTTTTGCTGGTAACCATTGATGTCAGCGATTATCAGTGTGAATTTTGTTTTTGTAAATGTTTCCGTTTTGCAACAAAAAATATCAAATCGAAATAGTTTTTCCTTAAATTTATGGTATTTACTCTTCCATATAGAACTTTTGGGCACCACTGCTTTATATTATCAGTAAATAAAGTTTATATATGTATATACATACATGCATATATACTTACATAATAATAACCATTATGCCATAGAATAAAAGTTTATTGCTTTTAGATATTTTTTTTGTTAATTTGCTTGTAGTCCCTGTCAGTTCGTGCCATTGATTTAATTACTTGTATTTTAAAATAATTCTAAATGCCGACTAAAGATAATAATCACTGTTGTTGCTCCTCAAATTTATATAAAGGGCTAGACTGAGTGTAAGATCAGACAGGGCGAATTTCATTGCCCAACTTTTTCACAATTTTCTTTTGAACCTTCTTGTATGTTCACATACAAAATTTTTTTCGGACAACCATAAAACTCAAGACTGCAAAGCAAACTTATCACGTGTCAAAGCAGTGTTACAAATAGCATTGAATAAGAATGCTTTCACATTAGGCAACTTAGTTGCGCAATTCTATTTTTTGTTTTGATATATTTCCTTTTAAACTTACTTTAGTGTTCATATACAGCAATTTAGTTGCTCAATTTTCATTTTGCTTTACTTAAATTTTCTTAATATTTTGGACGGCCCGAGAAATAAGCAAAAGAAAATATTAAAAAGCAAGAATGTGCAAACAAAACGAATTGCTGAGTACAAGCAAGTCTGTACTGAAATATTAGCAATTCTTCTACCTTTCAAGCTGCTCTTACCTCTCACGCCTACAACCACTAGATTTGGGCAAGAGAATTGCGCAACTAAGTTGCCGAATGTGAAAGCGCCCTAAGTGCCGGTACTCGGCAATTCTCAGCAATTCCTTACTTTTCTCTCATGTATGTATGTGTATATGCGTATACAATGTCAATTGTATGAAATAAAAGGTAGAGAAGGCTCAAGAATTGCCTAAAAAGTTTTTGTGTGTGGCCACGAAAGCAATTTCAAAAGAAAATTGCTAAAAAGTTCGGCAATTAAAATCGCTCTGTCTGATCTTACTCTAAGCACATGCATACATACGAGTACAAGGGAGAAGAGAATGAGATGGCTGAGTACCGGCCATTATTTTATAATTTTTTCCCCCTCTCTGAAACCTTTCATAAGAATTGCCCAAATAAAATTGCCTTGGCTGATCTTGTACTGAATGAAGTGTATTGAAAATTTATTTTTCAAACAAAAAAAGAAAAAATTAAACAAATTGCGCAATAATTTTTGCAATGGAAATTCCATACATAATAAAACAAACATTTAATGATTCGTAAAATTAGAAAGATTTATTGTTAAATAAAAGTTTGACTATTAATTATGAGAATATTTTTAGATTTTTACATTTTATTTGATAACAAATGAAGTTTGCATATACATACATGTGTATGTATCTTTTTAAGTTGCTTAAAGACAGAGTTGTCAACTTGGTGCGTTTAGCACTGTCTTAGGCTCGCAAATTCGTTACGGTTTTGGTAAATGAGAAATTACTTAAATAAATTATAAAGTTTTTCCAAAACGTTTGCATTAAATATTGAAATAAACTACATCTTTTATTTATAATAATTCTGTCAAATTTTCGTATATTTGAATAAATTCTTTTAAAGTCACAAATTAAATATACACGTGTTTGATAGAATTGCTATTAATCGAATTTGAAGGCTTGTAGTGCGATTCTGTAACTTTTAATGATCCGATAATCGTAAATTCTTTCGACAGTAATGGTTGTATGCTCCTGCAATATAATTTTGACAACGGTAAACAGTTGTATTTTTGTGTCATTGGTAAAAGTAAGAGCTGATTTCGGTCGACAGCAAATATAACTAAATGGTATTGCTTATTAATAAATTTGATAAAATATCGATATAATTATTATAAAAGTAACATTATCTTAGCAGAGGTGTAATAGATGCCAAGTTTCATAAACACGAACTCTAGCTATTGAACGAATTTGATGGCATGTCATTAAGCGATGCTATCAGTAGTGCGATGCTGTAACTTTAAACAATAATAGACCTTGTTATGTTGTCAATGTAAACAGTTGTTTGCAGTAACGATTTTGTTTAACTAACAACTAACAACATTGACAAAAATTTAAGTCAAGTGGCATCGCTGTGAAAACATATGTCAAAAAGTGAAAATAACAAAAGAAAACAAAACAAACACATTGCCGCCGCAATTAGAACAAAATTTTCTTTAAATTTAATATTGTTTAATTTTTGAAAGGTAAGTAGAAATATAATTAATGAGATTTATATATCAATTATAACTACTTAAACAGTTCAGTGAACAAATAAACAAAAAGTACTAAAACAGGGGTTCTGTGCCATCCTGTCATTCACAATAGTATATATCATCACTGACTACATTTGTCACGTAAACACGTAACCTAGTGTCCACAGCTGCGATTAACTTTGACATAATATCTGAAAAAACGTCGGCAGAATGAGAGAGCGAAATTCTCTATGCCCATCTTCATATCTAACAAGGAGTAAACGTATTGTAGTTAATCTTATAAGAATTCATAAATCAATGATAGCCGAGAAGAAAACACATCTTTGTGATGAAAAAAATCGTATATGAATTTCGTATATGCGAACATTTTGTTAATAGATTGGTATCAGAAACCAACGTCTTCTAGAAGAATAATTAATTATTACTCAAAACATCCAAAGAGAGTAATAATAAATACCGCAAAAAATCTTATAGACAGAGTATTTAATATTAGTGATATTAGATTCCATAGGAAGAATAAAAAAGTACTTAAAAATATATTAATTGAAAACAGTTTTCCTAAGGACATTGTTTGCAAATTAATTAGACAATATGATAGCAGAAATAGATCAGATGTTAGTATAGAAACAAAAATTTATAAATCGTTAGCGTATGTACCTGGAATGTCTGAAAGGTTACAGAATTCTAGTATATTTGATAAAAGAAGCGGTAATGATAGTGAACAATGTGACAAGGTATATATATGAACAACGAAGAATAAATTGAAGACTAGATTAGCAGGACATAAGACAGATCAAAAATATAGAAATATTAATTCGTCTCAGAAGACTGCTTTGTCTATTCATTGTCGGGATTTAGATCATAACCCGGATTTTAATAGTGTTTCCATATTGAATACGGAAAATAATTATAGGAAACGTTATATGTTTGAGATGCTGCAGATAATTAATGTACCATTAGGAAATATAATTAATTTTAGAAAAGATACGGAAAGTTTAGCTCAGAATTATAGGCATCTAATTTATAAAAATAAAGTAATAAATTAGCATATTAAGAAATCTATTATTATGTTAATTACATTATGTTAAAAATGGTTTTTGTGTATTTTAATTTTTTGTGACACTTTATGTTGAATGTATTTATGTATGTATGTTAATATTATTTTCATTTCCTTTCAAATAATTTATAAACAAAAAATCAAAAAATTTTCCTGAAGAAGTCTTCCGAAGGAAGACGAAATATTGAATTAAATAAACACATTTTTAAAAAATTTTTTATAAAAAAGACCTCAAGCTTGAAGATCATTTCATCTTAATTTTGTAGTATATATTTAATACATAAAAACAAATTAATTTTTATTTAAAATGGTTTTTTAAAAGATATTTTGCAAAATTAATAATCGGTAAAATTGCAATGGCGTCTTTTTGTGAACAAACACATACACAATCGCTTTTTTGACAGCTCTTATTATAAGATCGTTGCCATAAGATTTTTCATAAGAACGCTTATTATAAGACTGCGATAACAGTGATTTTAAGTCTACACGTAAAAGAATTCTCTCTGCGATTGAGTTTGACGTTCTCATCTCAGATATTATCGCAGGTGTGGACACTAAGTAATGAAATTCTATTTTCTACAGGTTGAGACGTTACGGTTACATTTCATTACATCCATATAAGAGTTTTTATGGTTTCTCGTATAACAAAAACGATCAGCTGTTCCGACTACATTTACATTCCCACATTTACGGTCGGCTAAATGGGCCTTAAGACTTTTCTGTAAAATACACAAAATGAATATACATACATTGGTAGCATAATTTATTGGCCCGATTTCCAAAAATATATTCCTCAAGCACTATCTTCCAACGATAAAATGAATTTTAAAAATTGGTTCTTAATATAGAGTTATTTATGCTGATACAAATGTAAGAAAGCAAAACAGTATTAAATTTAGGTCAGTGATGAAATGAAAATGTAATAATAAAAAATGTTTAATATTTTTTAAGTATAGTTTATTATAAAGGGTGGTTAAATTGCAAGGGCCGATGTTGATTTTGAATAAAACACAAACTATTTAGGACATTATTGTAATTTTATTTTATTATAATATATTGGTATTATTGAATTATGTATGGCGACCACGGCGGCACACCTCCATCCGATGGTCCAAATTTTCGATGACCCTGAGGCATAATGGAGGTTCTATGCCGTTAATGTGCCGAATTATCTCATCCTTTAGCTGCTGAATTGTTGCTGGCTTATCTTTCAAATAACCCCAAAGAAAAAAGTCCAACGGTGTCAAATCACATGATCTTGGCGGCCAATTGACATCACCATTACGTGAGATAACACGGCCATTGAATTTGTTGCGCAAAAGAGCAATTGTTTCGTTAGCTGTGTGGCAAGTGGCACCGTCCTGCTGAGACCACATATCGTCTACATCCCTATCTTCCAATTCGGGCCATAAAAAGTTCGTTATCATCTCACGATAGCGAACACCATTCACAGTAACTGCCTGACCGGCATCATTTTGGAAAAAATACGGCCCGATGATGCCGCCAGCACATAAACCGCACCAAACAGTCACTCTTTGTGGGTGCATTGGTTTTTCGACAGTCACTCTTGGATTCTCATACGCCCAAATGCGGCAATTCTGTTTATTGACGAATCCACTGAGGTGAAAATGTGCCTCATCACTGAAGATGATTTTCTTCGAAAATTGATCACCATTTTCATAATAAGTCTGGATAACTTTAACACGTTGTTGGATTGTGTATGTAGAAATGTTAGAGACGTTTATAAATAGAAAAGCTTGTTTTTTTGTGTTTTGACGGATATTATTAGAGCATTTTTCTTTTAAATTCTCAACAATTTATTTATGTTGTTGGAATATAAAGTTGAATGTTTGAGAATATCTTTCAAAAATTTCCAAAGTCTACTGATGATTAGTGTGGTTCCTATGAAATGTCGACATATAGATAGCTGAGAAACATAGAAAACAAGCTATTTGTAATTTTTTATTTCTTCTCTTCTCTTAAAAAAAAAACGCAATCTATAACGTTAAGTTGTCTTATAATACCTTCGCTGTAGGGTAAACCAATATCATTATCATCAATGCTAAACATTATGAAACATTCGAATAGCAGTGCAAATGAAATATGCAAACAGCATTTGCTTAATTAAATGCACAAACTCACTCCCCTCTCAAAAAATAAAACTTTTTCCAATACCTACCTATAATAAACACCATTTAATTTAAAACCATTTAATGGAGAGCCGGTCAGCCAGACTGGACTAAACAAGAGTCGAAAAAGACTAAAAAAAAAATATGAAGTAAAACTAAAGTACTCCACAGTAGTACTCGTATGTGCAAATGCAATTTAAGAGTTAACTTACGATAAAATGTATGTACATAAGTGTAAAGAAAGTGACCAAAACCTACACACATACACACATAAACGCTAATAAATGCTTTAGTATAAAAATGCGTGGCCGAAAATCATCATCACCGATGCAAGTCACATTGAACGTCAAGACAAATATTTTCAATACAACTTTGGCAGCCAGCAGAGTGGTTTCATTTTCCAACTTTTCTGTTAAAACTAATTTGTTGAAATAAAATTTGAAAGTTAAACAGAAATAAATAAAGAAAATTACTTATAAAATGAACAAACTCAGTTCAAGTTTGGCGCAACTTATAATAAGACTCGTATACTCGTGTGCTATACTTTCTCTGGTCGTAAGTAGCCAGGCAGCAGTCACAGCTATACAAAATCCCAAACTTGCAAATATGCATGATGGTTTTCTGGAACTTAAGCCCAACGGTACCTTAATCCTGCGCAGCACCCATAACAGTGCCACAAATATCTGGCAGGATGCTCTAATCTTTAAGGCCATTTTAAATGCCATACGTTTACTCCAGCCACAGACAAAAGATACTTTAAACGATTTGAATCAAACAATTTATGGCGATGGGGTCGAGCATAAATTTCCACCATTTTTGGAACGTGTTATCCAACGTATACAGACTTACTTTTCCATTTATAGATACACTGATACCAGCCAACCGGTGCTGGGCGAGGAGTTTAAATCAACTTCCACTCCAACAACAACAAGAACGGCTGCCATGAAAACGACTGCATCGCCGGAAACCACATCATTAACAACAAGTGGAATTGCAAAAGTGACATTGACATTGGGTCAAGAAAATGAAATCGACACCAAATTAAGCAATGGCAGCTATTATGATTTTCATAGAAAGCCATTAGAGACCAACAATACCAGTACCACAACAGAAAAGTCTACAGTGACTAACAATGTGACGGAAGGTGAAGAAAATGAATTTATTGAAATAAAAGAAAGAAAATTGTTGAAGAATAAAAAATCTTAAACAAATATAAATTGCAGCAAGTGTTTTTTTTTTTTTTTTTGAATTAATAAAGAAGATAACGCATATGTGATTCAATATGAGATGAATATAGACAGAGAAGAATTCGTTGGCCCGGTGGCTGAGTGGTGAAGGCAGCAGTTCAAACCCGATTTCAAATCCGAAAATGAGCAACAGCTAGTTGTCCCCCAGCTAAAGGTTTGATTAATATTTTTCTAGTCTTCTTCAATCAAAAATTATTGATCACAGCAAATTTGTATTGTAAAAAATCCTTCTTAAGAAAAAACTTAAGAAAGGAAAAACTTGAACTAAAACCCGATATACAAATGTACAAAAACCAAAATTTAAAAATATAAAGTTTAACAAAAGTTCAATAAATTAATATTTAATAAAGAAGATTTAAATTAATTCAACTGCATAGAATCGAAATTAAAATTTCTGCAGGTCTGATAACTCAGAACAGAAAATCACATAATTTAAAATCACTTGCGGTTTTGAAAACTACAACAATAAGAAAATTCTTGGTAAACGATTACTCTGTCAAGTGATTTCAAATTACTTAATATCAAGTGATTTTAAATTACTTAATATACACAACTGATGACCCAAATCTGACAATCAAGTGGTTTCAAATCACTTGTGATTTTGTAATTAAATGTATTCTAAATTAAAATGTCGAGAATTTTTACACTTTGCTTTTAATATACTAAAATGGAAATAGGAATAAACTCGCATAAAATACTGTTCTACTTGCAACCGATTATTCTGCAGGTTTGGAAATTAAAATCTGAAAATCAAGTGATTTAAAATCACGTGGGCTTATAAACATAAAAATATTCTAAAAGTTCGGAAACTTGTGATTACCGCTTTAAAAATTGTAAACTTGAAATGGAAAAAATATTTGTATAAAACTTTTTTTCTACTATTCTGAAGGCTGATAGCTGAAATTTGAAAATCAAGTGATTTGAAATCATTTGCTGTTAAAAGCAGGCAACAAACTGTGCCGTACGAGTTAAAGCCGAGAGTTGTCGAACGTTAAGGCAAAGCATAAAATAGGGTTTTCCTTGCAACCGAATATTCTGCAGGTTTCGAAATTAAAATCTGAAAATCAAGTGATTTAAAATCACGTGGGCTTAGAAACATAACATATTCTAAAATTTCGTAAACTTGTGAATACCGTTTTTAAAATTGTAAACTTGAAATGGAAAAAATATTTGTATAAAACTTTTTTCTTTACTACTCTGCGGGCTGATAACTAAAATTTTAAAATCAAGTGATTTCAAATCAATTGCTGTTAAAAGCAGGCAACAAACTGTGCCGTAGGAGTTAAAGCCGAGAGTTGTTGAACGACAAGGCAAAGCATAAAATAGGTTTTTCCTTGCAACCGAGTATTCTGCAGGTTTCGAAATTAAAATCTGAAAATCAAGTGATTTAAAATCACGTGGGCTTAGAAACATAACATATTCTAAAATTTCGTAAACTTGTAAATACCGTTTTTAAAATTGTAAACTTAAATGGAAAAAAATATTTGTATAAAAATTTTTTCTTTGCTACTCTGCGGGCTGATAACTAAAATTTGAAAATCAAGTGATTTGAAATCATCTGGATCATCGTTGGCGATGATTCAGATCGCAACGTTTGTGTTGTTGTGTTTGCGCAAAATGTAGCAATTTTGGAACAATACTTGCTGTCGCAGGTTTCAGGCCTAAAACATCCGTAAAAACTTCTTGGCATGAACCAAACGATGTGCAAACATCATCAGCTACCTCTCTGATAGTGATTCGACGATCATCCAAAATTATTTTCCTCATTGCTTCAATGT
The DNA here is from genome assembly GCA_914767995.1 of Thecocarcelia acutangulata. Classification (NCBI taxonomy): domain Eukaryota; kingdom Metazoa; phylum Arthropoda; class Insecta; order Diptera; family Tachinidae; genus Thecocarcelia; species Thecocarcelia acutangulata. The sequence continues at coordinate 27,956,650 of OU612096.1, forward strand.
TTTCATCGGTTGTTAATGCGCTCGAGCGACTAGGCCGAGCATCGTCAGTGATATTTTTTCAGCCTTTCTTAGACCGGTTATACCACAACTGAACTTGTGTTCTGCTTACAGTAGACTCGAAAAACGCGTTGGTCACCATTTAAAATGCCCTTGCGCATTTAATTAAATTTTTTCCACAAACCTTAATACAGTTTCTTTGATCCATCTTTTCGAATGGTAAAAAATCGAAGAGCCCAACAAGACACGACTAACCTTTTTATCTGCCAAAAACCAACTGACAATTCGAAATAGTTGATGTTGCCAACATACTTTTTTTATAGTGGACCAGTACTCAGGGGATGACCCCTACATATACAGTGCATTGTACCAGAACTAGGAAAATAGGTTGTGAGGAGGGGGAAAGAGGGAGTAGTGTTTGTGAACATTTGACTTGAACTTTCCAACGTTATAACAGACAGGAAACACATCTGCAGGCAACTTATTCCACAGGCGAAGCGTACGGCTGAAAAACGAATTCTCTTTGTAATGCGTAGTACGATTCCCCGGGCAATCGACCACAATTGGATGAGCTCTGCGGGTTTCGGGAACAAGATCCCTAATCTCGTCAGAGCAAAATCCATTGTAGTAACGATAGAACAGAGTAACGCACCCCACACTGCTTCGATGCTCCAGTGAGTCAATAGAGTTGGATACCCTACTGTCACCGATGAGCTTCTTCGCCCTCTCCTGCATACGGTCGAGTAACCCCAAAATAGACTTTGAGGCACCGACCCAAACATGAGAGTTGTATTCCATTTCCGGTCGGAGGTAGTTGGTATAATTAGTAAGGAGGTCGGATGGAGTGAAGTACATCTTACACCGTTTAAAAAACCGAGGCACTTGAATGCTTCTTTAGAGACATGAAAAATGTGTTCAGTCCAGCGAACATCACACTGTATCTTCATTCCAAGAACATCAAGAGCATCCGATTCCTCAATATTTATACCATCCATGAGTACAGATGAAGCAGCAACATAAAAAAAAAAAATTTCGAAAAAAATTCGAAAATCGAACACACTTAATTCACGAAATTTGAAAATAACGGTTATTTTTTGATCAGAGCATGTACGCTGCCTGTTGCCTGCTGAATTCATGTTTTATAAATAACCTTTACAAATGGACCCACTCCAAATTTTGGCTTCAATAAGGGTCTCCTGAATGAGGAGATAAAGAAATGGATGGAATCCACCGTTGAACAACATTGGAACGAGGCAGCTGGTTTTGAGCACTCCAAGAAATTTCTAAACTTTGATAAAAAGAGGGACAAACGTGCTCTTAAACTGGACAGGAAAAGTCTCAGAACATTGGCAGGTGCACTTACAGGTCATTATAACTGCTACGAGCACCTGCACAGGATGGGCACTTCCAACACAGATATTTGCAGATTCTGCGGTGATGAAGAGGAGTCAATGGAGCACTTAATCACCCACTGTGGAGCACTGGGACACAGAAGATATAGGCTACTACAAGCTTATATGTTAAGTGAATGTAACTTAATATCACCCCCTATGAAGAAGCTTGTACGTTTTCTTCACATACACAACCCATAATGGGGCAAGGAGAGGCATAATAGATCTACAATGGTTGCAGTGCAAATGACCAATGAGGGCCATATCCCATCCATTAATAATAATAAACTTTACAAAATGAAATTTTTTGTAAATTTAAATTTAATTAGTTTTATTTATTTTTTTGTATTTTTTTTTTTCTTACTTTCGAAAATTTTGCTTGTTATTGTAATGTGATGTATTTTTATGAATTTGTGATGTTTTGATGAATAATTATGAACATGTTTTTTTATGTTAAATGATTTGATTCTTTAAATTAATTTAAATATTTCTTAAAAAAAAATCTAAAAGAAACTTATTATAAAACTAAGTTTAAGCAAAATGCAAATAAAAAGCGGTGTGATGTTGACATTTCGGTTTTTGCATACGTTGGGTGGCGTGTGTCGTCTGTGTGTGTATGTGTGATGTACTCGTTGCAGTATAAAAAAAAATTTTGTATTCCTTATCCTGGTTCCACTGTGCTAATCAAGTTTCATTTTAAGCTTCTTTAGCTGGAGACGCTTCTTCTTCATTTTTAATGGCAGCTTCGGGTGCCGATTTCAATTCGATGGGATTTTTATCTAAAATAATTTTTTCATCTAGTCAAAAATAAAATAATAAAAATAAAATTCATATCAACAATTGAGGTTTTTATTCTTTATTCTAGCTTCTAACATTGATACCAATAAAAAATTATAAATAGCTTGTTTTTTATGTTTTCCAGCTGTTTATAGGTCGATATTTCATAGGAGCTACCCTAATCATCAGTAGACTTTGGAAATTCTTGAAAGATATTCTCAAACATTCAACATTTATATCCCAACAATCTAAATAAATTGTCGAAAATTTAACTTTACCTTAATTTTTCGACCTTTTTCTCAAAATTTTTTTATAAAAAAGACCTCAATAATGGAAAAAGCTTGTTTGTTGTGTTTTGACAGATATTATTAGAGCATTTTTTTTTTAAATTCTCAGCAATTTATTTAGATTGTTGGGATATGAAGTTGAATGTTTGAGAATATTTTTCAAAAACTTCCGAAGTCTACTGATGACTAGGGTAGCTCCTATGAAATGGTGACAAGCTATTTACAATTTTTTTGTTCATATCAACAATTTATTTTAGTTTCATTAAGATTAAAAATTAAGCAAGGCTTTATTATTTTAAGTAAGCAAAATAATCTTACTGACCTTTCTCTTTTTCGGGCAACCTTATATCCTCTGAGACATTTGATGCCACTTGCACTTCCTTGATTTCCTCCTTTAACGCATTGGCCTCCAAGAAACGTTTAAATTCTTCTTTCTTCTCCTTGAGCAATAATTCTTCTTTTTCCAGATCATTATTTGAGGCATATAAAGAAGGATTCGCTGCTGGCAAAGGTAAGGGCTTGTCAATCTTTTCCTTGTCTTCGGCTAAAATGCTGCGCCGTGCTTTAATGGTTGTGGTGGCAGCGGGTGATAATAAAATGGAGCCTGGTACAAAATCGACAACATGAGGAGCAGCTGGTGCCACAACGTAATGATGCCTGGGTTCATTTGTGTAAATGGAGATGGAAGGCAAAATTGGCTGCAACAGGGACGTTAGAGAAGACATTTTTGTGCCAAGAGCAACAACGGGCAGTTTTTGCTCCGCATTTGCCGTTGGCGGCAGGGCGATCGCTGTCGATATAATTGGCAACTTTTGGTCAGCTATGATAGGTGGCAGGGCTACTTCGGTGGCTACAAAAGGTGTCTCGGCGGACAATAGCTGTGTTTGAATTGGGGTTTGCTGCGCTTGTGCTTGGGCAAAGCTATTTATAGCACTTTGTGCTCCCTGCAGAAAAGCTTCCGCACCACTTTGAAGACTTCCAGCTGGATTGCCCAGCGTAGGCACAAAAGTGGTTGAGCTTGTTAAATAACTATTGGCAGATTCTGCAGCCGATTGGGCAGCACTTTGTATAGACTGGGCTCCGCTGCTGGCCAGTGAACCTAGTGAGCTGGCAATTTCAGAAGGATTTATTTGTTTGCCTTTGTTGCCTTCCAAAGAACGTGCTACAATTTCGGCATTTTGTAAGGCGGCCGCAGCACTTGCTGGCACATAGACGATTGTTTCTTCATGGGGTGCAATGTAACGGGTGAAGGGGGATAAATGTTGGATGACTGGTGTTCCCGGCACCAAAGATTCTAAACGCAATTGAGCCTGCGGGGTCACAATCAACACATGCGGTGCCAGTTCGCTGTGGTGGGGATGCAGTGGCTTAGCCCATATAGAATGGGCTAAAAGAAAGCATAGTGATATATATTTAAACATCTGCAAAGAAAGTAATAAAGGCGAACATAAATAAATTGGATTCAGATTGGATGTGGAAATTTTGGAACAAATTAGTGAAGTAACGCGCACAGACAGAGTAATGGAGCTTTGTTGTATAGCTTGTTTATGACCGCGTAAATACTAAATGTTGGCATAATAACAATTTCAGCAAACAATTGTTTTATGATTTCGAAAAATTTCAATAATTTCAACGGAAAATTATTATAAAAATGTTATGTTAGTTGAATTATGAGCCACACCCAAGGCAGCTGTATACAGGTAGTGGCAAAATTACAATAAATGCAACACCAACAAACATCAACATGTATTTTGTTGGTGTTGTATTTATTGTAATTCTGCCACTACCTGTATAAAGCTGCCTTGAGTCTGACCTTAGCCTCAAATTAATTTGACATTTCTTTGTTTCAGTATTTGACAAATTCAAACATGGGGAAGGTACGCAATTGAGCAGCGCGTTAAGATCGTTAAAGCCTTCTACGAACATGAGCGTTCAAACCAAAATGCATTTGATGCACTTTGTGATTCTTTGAGGAGGCACACTTCTAGCTCAGTGGATTCGTTAACAAACATTGCCGCATTTGGGCAGATAAGAAACCAAGAATGGATGTTGAAAATTCGATGTTTCCACAAAGAGTGCCTGTTTGGTGCAATTGATGGGCAGGCGGTGACATCAGGCCATACTTCTTCGAAAATCAAATCAGCCAAGCAGTTACCGAGAAATGTGTTCGCTATCGTGAGATGGTAAGGAGAAGGTCCAGCTAAAATGCACGACACTAATTGTAAATAAAACAAAAAGTTTTCAGAGGACTATCTTAATATTTGTTTTTACAATAGAAGTATCTATGGCCAGCTAACTGGTTGAGGTAGTACAGGTATACGGGAAGAATATCCAAATTTATACTGATGGGTACGAGGATAAAGTGAACTGCCCGGAAATGTTCTAGCGGATGAGCTAGAAAAGACAGGGGTGCAGTTACAACAGCTCTGTATAGATGGGATGTTTAGGATCTCGCTCAAGAGCTGTAAGAAACAAATACAGCGTCAACTTTTTGGGACCGCTCAGGACAGATAGTCTAGTTAGAATACCTTAAAGTATGGTAATAGGAGCACTATTATACTTAGAGGTTTGTACCAACGGAGGCACCTTTTTACTGTGGCGGGTCTGAAAGGAGATTGTCACATAAGGACGCATGCGCAAAGAATAAATCGTCCATTTAAAGATTTCTGCAGACTTTATCAAAACTTAATTAAATTACATAAATGCAAACGAGCGAATAATAGTGAGATAGGCAAACCCAAATTGACTCGAAAATGAGTGGTTGGCTATCTTCCGCAAGCATTTTCTCTCCAATATAGTAAACTGTATTTTTGTAAATTTGTATTGTAAAAAAAAATCCTCCTTAAGAAAAAAACTTAAGAATGGAAAAAACTTGAACTAGAACCCGATGTACATATGTACAAACCAACAAATTTTTAATTTAAAAAATTATAAAAGTTCAACAAAAATTTAACAAATTAATATTCTTTATTAATATTCAGTATTAAAATGAATTCATCTCTCATATTCTAATAGACGTCGTCATTATCAAAGCGACATGAAAAAAGCCTTGATCGTACAATCGTCTTCGATAGCAATTATCTATTCTTGGATAGGTCTTCGATGTTTCGAAGAACTCAGCTATTGTTAGGGTAGAGATTGTCGACAACATTCGATCGTTGTTGGCAACGACTAAATAAACGCCAAATCTTTTACGTTGCTTTCATGTGAAAACGATGGCGCCTCTTGGAATAAGGCGGACTAATTCTGTCTTAAGTATAAAGTTATAATTAACTCACACCCTTTTGGGCCACCCTATAAAACTAATATTGTTTCAATCAAAAAATTATAAACAGCTTGTTTTCTTTCCCAGCTGTCTATATGTCGACTTTTCATAGGAGCTTGCCTAACCATCAGTAGAGTTTGGAAATATTTGAAAGATATTCTCAAACATTCAACTTTATATCTCAGCAATCTAAATAAATAATTGAGAATTTAAAAAGAAAAATGTTTTAATAATACTTGTCAAAACACTGAACACCAACATTTTCTTGTGCACACGTCTACTTTTCTGTGCATGTTTCAAACAAATGAACAACCATTGCTCCTATGAAATGTCGACAATCATTATGCAAAACATAAAACACAAGCTATCTATAAGTTTTTGATTGGTATCAATATAAGAAGCTAATATAGTGAATAAAACTCAATTGTTTTAATATTGTTTCAAGTACTTCACTAATTTTGCTGAATTTTTTTTTAAGTGCATGAATAAACTTTCTCAAAAGTTGAAGTTTTACTAGAAAAATTAAATTTAAACATAAGTGTATTTTCTAGATTTTTAGAAAATATAAATTTTCCCAGCAAATTTACCAAAAAGAAACTTACTTACCTTTGTTACTCCTTAAAATAAATTGTACTTCTATCAGTCTTTAATTTGTTGAATTTTTATAAACTTTTCCAAACGATCACTTTAAAAATGCACAACAAACACCACTTTTATGATTTAAAAAAAAAAAAATTATTTTGTTTTTGTTCACAATTTTAGAAATTCCAAATGTTTAAAAGAACGTTCCTGGTGGGACAGTTACAGGAAACTGCTGACCAAATGTTGGCGCACCGACCTTTTTATAACATTGAAAATACTCTGCAACATTCAGATAAATTGCCAGCCAGAAAAGAAAAAACATGAATATAAATTTAACACAGCAAATAAATAAAATAGAAAAAGAAAGAAAAACAATTACAAAATCAAAAGAATAAAATGGAATAAAGCCACCAAACTTGTAACTTAAGCTTACAACATTTACTGCACAACAACTTTCCACTTACCTGCCGCAACGCAACAACAATGCTGCCGCATCTTTAAAATGTTGTATAACAAAAGTTCTAAACAAACACTGGCAGAATACAAAAGCAATAACCTCTAAGCTTGAATTGATATACAATAAAAGAAAGATGAAAAAAAGAAATAAACTAGAATTTTTATACGAAACACAAGCGCAAACAAACTTGTTGCTGCTGCACTTTATTTTTGCCAGCCACAGCCTCTTGGCTGCTTAACAACCCTTTATTAGCCAATAGTTAGTTTGTTCTGAAAGCAGCTTTTCCACAAATCGCCCAGAGTAAATCTGGTACGTACTCGTAAATGTAAATGCCAGCAATATCTTCTTCTATCTTTCTAACTGACAGGATGAATGTTACTCGTACTTGTTTCGTTTGGACAAGTTTAAGTTTTCTTTTTCCTTTTTTTTTTTTTTGTCTTCTTCGTTTTTGCTTCAGCTTAAATTGCTAATTTAATAGCCACTCTTCAAGCAGAGATTATTTAAAATTATTGGCCCATGGCTTGATATCAAATGACATCAGTAAAGAATTTTTAGTTACAACTAAAGTTAGAGAGCTTGAAAATACTAGACTTTGTTGGCTGCTTTTACTGAAGATGATTCTTATTTTCAAACTAGTTGATAGTTTCTTTTACACTTTATTTGAAAAACTCTTTGCCAATAATAGAAGAATTAAACTGTGCACTATTTAGCGCAAGGCTTCAATAAAACACAACTGCCAATAGCCAGTTTCTATATCTCGAACACTAACGTTCGCTGGCATGATGACCGAGAAAAACAAATTTTTGGTCGGTCATTTACCAGGATTTCTTTTGAAAAAATATTGCATCATAATTTTTATCATCTTTTGATTTGTTATGTTAAAGTTAATAAGTTGGGCAAAAAATCATGCGCACGTTAACGTTCGAGATCGTGAAACTGGTTCAAATTATCAATAACAACACGGAGTATGGTACTTTGCCGGTTTACAAATAATACAAACAAAAAAAAAAAAAAAACAACCCCACAATTGTTAAACTAAACCACAAAAACAAAAGAATGAAAGATATTTAAACAAAAGCTATCCAAATTGAACGGCTTAAGCTATGTACACACGGTCATCAGATCTTACGATATTACTAGTAAAATGGTCTGAAAATGTATTACAATCGTGTGAACTGGCAATTTTTAACTTACAACGTTGTTAGAAAAACCATTGTCAATCAATTGTAAGACGACAATGTTGTCAGGCATCTGACAATCGTGAGAACACTCTTCGTCGGCAGTGCCAGATAATTGGCTGGTATTGTAAGCTCGGTTTTAATTGTCAGATATATAAAATTAATGCACCTGACAATGGCATCATTGTCAGAAAAAAGTTTGATAGGTAACACTGCCAAACAGATGGTTGTTAATATACATAAGTGGCAATGCCTTACAACATGTCTGGCAATTTTTTTCATCTAACAATCTGACAACCGTATGAACTGACAATTTTTGTTGTCAGATGAATTATTTGTCAGACCATAGTCTGACAATGAAATTTTAAGATTTTCTTGCGATCGTCTGAACATACAATTTACTTCTGCGGGACAATTTTTCATTGTCACTACATTGTCAGCATGTTGGCAGATCTTACAATATTGTAATATGTGACAACCGTGTGTACATAGCTTTACTATTGAACGAAAAGTGGTCAGTTTAATGACCGGTTCAATTTAACCCGTTCGTTCATGAACGAGACAGCTCTAAGAAAGAGTAAAGCGTAGTGACTTACGCGGGGTATAGACGTTACTACAAATCGTACAAGTATGAAATTAGTAACGTGTATCATGCTGTCGTACTTGTGAGGTATACTTTGTAGTACGAACAGCAAAAACTTTTGATTTTCGTGAGCGAAGCTTTCATAAGTATGAAAAAAGTATTGTACTGTAGTATAAACAGCTGATTTATAACGAGGGATTTTTTTGCTATTATCTTTTTGGCAACACTAGTTTTGACAGCTCACGCACGTTTTGTATCTTGTGTCACTGTCAAACATCTTCAGTTTGGTCTATAATTTAATCATGAATCGTCTTACAAACGAACAACGCTTACAAATTATTGAATTTTATTACCAAAATGCGTGCTCTGTTAAGAAAGTTCATCGCGCGCTTCTTCCATTTTATGGTCAGTTTAATCGACCTACTGAGGCTTCTATTCGGGCTATTGTAAAAAAATTTCGCACCAAATTTACATTGTTAGACATTAAACCACCAACACGCTTACGTAGAGTGCGAACTGAAGAAAATATCGCAGCCGTATCGGCCAGTGTTGGTGATGACCGTGAATTATCGATTCGGCGCCGTTCGTAGCAATTGGGCCTCTGTTACTCCACTACGTGGAAAATTTTGCGGAAGGATTTGGGTGTGAAGCCTTATAAGATACAGCTGGTGCAAGAATTGAAGCCAAACGACCTACCACAACGCCAAATTTTTGGTGAATGGGCTTTTGAAAAGTTAGATGAAGATCCACTTTTTTATCGAAGAATTGTGTTCAGCGACGAGGCTCATTTCTGGTTGAATGGATACGTGAACAAGCAAAACCGCCGTATTTGGAGTGAAGAGCAGCCAGAAGCATTGCAAGAGCTACCAATGCATCCACAAAAAACAACCGTTTGGTGCGGATTATGGGCTGGCGGCATCATTGGGCTGTATTTCTTCAAAGATGATGCGAATTACAACGTTACTGTGAATGGTGAGCGCTACCGTGCGATGATAACAAACTTTTTTTTGCCCAAAATGGAAGAGCTTGACTTGATATGTGGTTTCAACAAGACGGTTCCACATGCCACACAGCACGCGAAACAATGGACCAGTTGAGAGGCGAGTTCGGTGAACAGTTTATTTCACGCTTGGGACCAATCAATTGGGCGCCCAGGTCGTGCGATTTAACGCCTCTAGACTATTTTTTGTGGGGCTATGTTAAGGCTAATGTCTATAGCGACAAGCCCGCTTCGATTGAGGCACTGGAAGCCAACATTATTCGTGAGATATCGGCCGAAATGTTGGAAAGAGTATGCCAAAATTGGACTAAGCGGATGGACCATTTGAGGCGCAGCCGCGGCCAACATTTGCATGAAATAATCTTCAAACATTAAATTATATCGACCCAACTATCGATCCAAATAAATATTTCATGCATTTTTCTGAATTTTATGTGTTTTTTTTTTTTTAAATTTCCGATAGTTCTTATAAAATCACCCATTATAAAGCGGTTTTTTATGTCACGTGTGTTGGATATTTTGTTTGAAAGATAAAAACTATTTAAGTTCCTTTAAATTCTTCCGGCTAGAGATCGTTGCTTTTTTGTTTTTTATAAAAAAGGTTGAACAATTTTGTATTTTCTATATACCTAACAGTTTGTTAAATAACATTTAATATAATATTTTAATTTTACCTAAAGATACTAACAAACTATTAGCAAAATATCGAAAATATAAAATTTCAAAACGTGGAAAATTTGGAAGAAATTAATATAAACAAGATCAAATAATACGAATATTGATTTGCCGGCATGTGTATTGACTTTAAAATCTGCGTATTGACTTTAAAGTCTTCGTTAAGTACGAAAATTAGTATCGTCTATACCCCGCATTAGTTTTATGCCATGTTTCCATTACAAAGGAAAACACTTGTTTTGAGGAAAATATGTCGAAGTGTTTCCATTGGTATATCAAGTGTTTTTAATTTCGAATTTTCGAAGTCAGTTTGACGTTAGGTTATGTTCATTTTTTTGGTAATTTTTGTAAAATTTAAAAGCGTCAGTTTATTAAAACTGGTTTCTATTTCGATATACATATTGTACCATACTGACGGTGGAACACTGAAGCAAACATGAGTATACGTTATGTTACAAACGATCCACCACGTTTAAGTAAACTTACAAATTGCTTTTGCCTTATGGCTACAATGTTTTGAAAAGCAGAAAAACTTGTAAGAGAAGTTATTAAAAGAAAAAAAAAATCTTGTGGCTGTAATGCTGCAAAGTAATTTCTATTATTGGAGTTTTTATTTTTATAAAATTTTCTTCAGTTTTTATAACATATTATTTTCTTTATTTTTAAAGTAATTCTTACAAGTTTTCATATGTACACTGCGTTCCACGTGAATAGGTACAGTGCTTTAGCGATTAATTTAAGCTTGCTGCTCTCAAGAAAATTCATGGCGACAATTTTGTTGTACTTTTTAATAAAGGTGTGCGAATTGAGAAAACGTGTGTGAAGAAAGAAAACTTGAAAAAGTTCCGTTAGATTTTATCTGTATTTGTTTTTTAATTTGTAAAAAGGTGGCTGTTATTTTAGGCGTCACTTGATTAGGTTTTAGCCATTTCTCTAATATTGAAGTATATTCCTGTAAATTTCGCGAAGCTACTTGATGGTTTTCATGAACACTCAAAAACGCTGTGTCATCTGCAAAGGTAGAAGTGTGGATTCCGGATGTCGTTGGCATGTCAGAGGCGTAATGGCTAAAACTTTGGAAAATCAAAGTTAATGAACAGAAATGTACTCATGTTACATTCACACTGTGTAAGCAAACATGTCCGCCTATCCAAATTAACAACTCACCTATTCCGCAGCACAACGAAGTCAAGTACCTTGGTATTCACCTTGACCGTAGGCTAACGTTGAAGTCTCACATTGAAGCAAAGGTCACTCAGTTAACACTAAAAGCAGCGCAGCTAAATTGGCTTATGGGCAGAAATTCGACACTGAAATTAGATTGCAAACTTTTGTTATACAACGCAATACTAAAGCCTATATGGTGCTATGGAATTCAGTTATGGGGCACCGCCTCAGCGTCAAACATTGAAAAAATCCAAAGGCGACAAAACAAAATTCTACGAACGATTACTGCAGCTCCATGGTACGTCAAAAATTCACGAATTCATAACGATCTGAGTGTTCCGCTGGTAAAAGAGGAATTTTCTAAGTACGCGACAAGGTATGTCAGTAAGTTGGAACTTCATCCCAACCCTCTTACGTGCAATATTCTTAATTTTGGCGGTCACACTCGGCTTAGAAGAAGGGATACCGCTGCCACCATCAGATTGCCCAATAGGTGATTTTACCGAAATAGCTCCCGCATAATAAAACTTTTTGTCTAGCATTGGCCGGACTTAAGAATCACATTTTTTAATTTTAAATTTAGTATTAAGATTTGAATACTTATTGTTAGTTCATTTTGAAGATTCAATAAATAAAAATGCTTAAAAAAAAAAAAAAAAAAAAACAAAACTTGAATAGGTGCAGTGATTAAAATGTCATTAAACAGTCGTTTGTGTGAAGGCAGCTTTAATAGGTAGTGGCGGAATACAATAAATACAACACCAACAAACATCAACATGTATTTCGTTGATAGAATTTGCAAATGGTTGTCAAAATTTTGACAAATATTCGTAAATTCTACCAACAAAATACATGTGGTTGTTTGTTGGAGTTGTATTTATTATAATTCTGCCACTGCCTATATAAAGCTGCCTTGGTTTGTGTCAATTGTAACTAGAAAATTTACAAAAAAATTTTTTAAATTGAAAACAAAAGTAGGTAGTTGTCTATATGTTTAAATTGGAAATGGTCCGTGGTAAATCTTTAACAGCGGAATAAATGGATAAAATAGACGCCTATAACGATCTAGGTCTATCTGGTCGTGAAATTTCTAAAAAGAAAAAATTTATAAAAGTGCTAACTTTGTGTGGAATTACCTAAGAGACAAAGAAAATTATAGCAATATTATGAAAGGAAAACAAAAGATGACCACAATAGCCACGGAAAAGCGAAACATTTTAAGAATACGAGTAGCCTCCAATTCAAGTGAATCTGCTGCAAAAATTAGATCAAAAAGGGGGTTCCAGTGTAAGTTTTTCCACCGTTAGCAGAGTAATAAATTCAGCGGAACACCTAAAAAAAAACTGAAATTGCAGTAGAAACCATCACTAAACCAGCAACGTAAGGAAATACGAATAAATTTTTGACTAATTTGGACTAAAGTAGTATTTTCTGAGGAATAAATATAGTTAAAAAAAAAAAAAAACTAAAACATCAGCTTCGATATCAAACTAATTATCCAAATAACCAAATTATTATTTTTCTCAATTCCCAAAATCTTTTTCAGGAACCGCCATAATCCCTCACTTTTCCGGAAACAATATGGCAACTTTAATTTTTGCCATGAAATCGAATGACCGTTAATAGTTAGATACACGGTTAGATAAATGCGCACCTAATATGAAAAACCGGTTCCGCCTCAGAACGGAGTTGGCACCGGTTTTTTCATCGGGTTTTCATCGTTTTTCGGAACTAGTAAAGTTTTTTGGGAATTCCAGAATTTGGCTTCATTAAATGTAAAAATCCCTTCACTTCTTTAGAAGCAATACGGCAACTTCATTTTTCGCACTTCGCACAGACCGTTTGCAGTTCGGATGCATGTTCCATGGCAAAAACGCGCACCGAATATGTAAAGCCGGTTCACAATCAGTTAGCCAGATGGTTTTGAAATTTTTGGGAGTTCCGAAAATCGGCTTCGCGAATCCCCAAAATATCCCGGAACTTTCCCGGAGGCAATACGGTAACTCCAATTTTCGTACCAAAGCAGTAACACTTTATATGCAGTTTTATATACCTACATATGTACATGGTATGATAAAAAAATAACCGTTATTTCCAAGTTTCGTGAGTTACGTATGTTCGATTTTAGCATTTTTTTCTGTTATGTTGGTACGCATGAATGTTAGCAATATAAGCCATTTTGGATTGTCAGAGTGTTATTGACAGATAAAGAGGCTAACCGTGCTTTGGTGTGCTCTTCGACTCTTTACTAAATTTACGTCACATGGACATAGCATACGAGCTGCTGAACATCGTCAACGACGAGCCAGATTTCCTCAAAAAGATCATAAATGGTGACGAATCATAGATGTATGGCTATGACATTGAAACCAAAGCCCAATCATCCCAACGGAAGCGTCCAGAAGGGCCAAGACCGAAAAAAGCACGTTAAGTTCGGTCAAATGTGAAGGTTATGCTCACTGGTTTCTTCAACTGCAATGGCGTAGTGCATCATGAATTCTTGCCATAAGGATGTACGGTCAATAAGGAATACTACCTTGAAGTTATGCACCGTTTGCACGAAGCAATTTGTCAGAAATGCACAGAATTGTGGTAAAAACAATCATGGATTTTTGCACCATGATAACGCACCTGCTCACACATCGATGTGTGTGCGTAAGTTTTTGGCCAAAAACAAAACCTTTAAGACGCCTCAGCGACCGTATTCACCGAACTTGGCCCCCGTTGATTTTTTCCTCTTCCCAAAACTGAAGACACTAATGAAAGGAAAGCGTTTTGCTTGCGATACCAATAAGCGCGTTTCAGAAGTGTTTTGAAGATTGGATAACCCTGACACAAGTGTATTATATCTGAGGAAGATCCCAGCGAAAATTCTGTTGCAAAGTAATGTGTTAAAATGTTAATAAACATACTCTTCACTACTTCTACTTTGGCATCTTAAGTCATTATTTTAACATGGCGATGTCATTGGAGACAATCACTTACCATTCTCGCTTACGAATTACTATTTCAAAATGTTATTACAAAAAATGATTTACGAGTTGGTGTCGATAAAAACTATCAAAATGGCTGAAGATGTTTTCTACAAATGTATAAATGTAATAGATAACAATAAAAAATTATAAATAGCTTGTTTTCTATGTTTCCCAGCTATCTATATGTCGACATTTCATAGGAACTACCCTAATAATCAGTAGACTTTGGAAATTTTTGAAAGATATTTCCAAAGTCTACTGATGATTAGGGTAGTTCCTATGAAATGTCGACATATAGATAGCTAGGAAAACAAGCTAGAAAACAAGCTATTTATAATTTTTTATTGATATAACTGTTAGAAGCTAAAATAGCGAATAAAAAACTTAATTGTTTGTAATAGATAACTTTATATAATATAAAAACAGCCATGACTTTAAGTCATAGTAAAATACCACCTTTATAAATGCATTCTTATAATAAATATCTCTTGCAAAAGGCATTTTTCTCTGCTTGTGGCTTTTCAAAAAGCTCTTTTTGATAAAAGTATATATATTTGATATTTTTCTTAAAAAGTTTTTTCATTAAATTAATTTTTAACGTCATGGAATTATGTACGTAACTAGTTTGGCCGCTGTGATTTATCATTTTAGAAATTTATAGTCAAGACATTTGCACGAGCCTGGCAACGCAGATGTAATGATAACTTCATTTTTACACCATGTATTCATAGCTTGCAAGTCATAATGACAACAAAACAAACGACACTAATAGTAAAACTGCTACACTCATAGAAAACCTGTCATAACTATGATGTATCTTAACATCAATGCAATGCCAAATGTCATCATTTCTGGCCCCATGACACTTGTCATCGCTGTGATGTCAACCATTACATCAGTTGCTCTAACTATCAACAGCGGCAATTATGACAAATATTTCATCAATGAAATGTCACACTGACATCATGGGAATGCTTTCTCGGGATACGTTTGATGAGAGCATGTAATCAATGCAAGGAAACTCCAAAACACAGGAAATCACTAAATGATGTCAATGTAATGGCAAAACATCATCAGCAGAATGGCGCACTAACATCAGACCAACATTACCTCCGGTTATATTTTCTGATTTCAAAAATATGTTCAAACACATAACTTTATATTCTACCATCTTAAAGAAATCAATGAGAATTAAAAATCTTCTGATAATACTTTTGATGGCTTCCTGCCATCAATACAATGTCTGTGTGGCGTATTATCAGATTCTTCTTTTTATATTACTCTCTACGCTGTCATTACATTTATGTAACTAATGTCGCATATGATGACTAAATGTCATTAATATGATGCATTTTTTTTTCTACTTCTTAAAAATTAATTAAAATTTAAAAATAATAATTTTAACAACTTAATTCCTTTTCAACAATAAATAGAAAATATTATAACACTATGTAGGCTTTTTTATAAGCAGTTTTGACAAATTAGATGTATTATACCTATTAATAAAATATATCATTGAATTGATGTCACCACAGTTGTAGCATTGATGATACTCAATATATGACAAAATTGTCTGGTGATTTTTGATGTTGAGATTGATGTGAGTTTTCATATTACTGATGACTATTTACATAATGCTGTCATAACTCTAATGATACGCTGTCATCAATATGAAGATGCTTTTTTCTATGAGTGTACAACAGCAAAATTCTATGAAAGTAAATATTGATTAACTACATTTTTCATTTTGTAAAGATTTTTAAGCACGTTTCTCATTTCACGTTTAATCACTTTATTTTTAGGTTTCAACAAATCCAAGTATTATTCAAATTTTTTTATTCCATTCTTATAGCAATTGTTGTTCATGTATCTATATATATTTACCAAGAACAACTACTTACATATACCACAGATATTAAGCAAGTCGTTACTTAACTACTTCTTAGTAATGCAGGCGGTAAATACTATAATACTGAAAAGTATGTCCTTAGGTAAGTGCAACATATTAACAAGTTTTTGCTGGGATTGCTTTGAAGAGGACAAGATTGATTGAATAAATAAATACTTTTTGAAAAATTTCGAAAATAACGGCTATGTTTTGATTAGCCCTCGTATATCTTAGATTTTTCCAGCTTATCTGATATTTCCGGATATATGACTTGTAAGTTTTTGTTTCTATTGTCGTTACATTATTGTGTCTTCCTTGAGTTCCATATTGGTTTGGTGTTTAAATAAATTGTTTTTACTGTTTATTCCTTTTTTTTTTTAATATGCACCCATTCAAGTGAAGTGAAATTAAACCCTGCTTTTCTTTCTCTGCTTTTAGGTCGGTAATAAAAATTTAAATATATTCTTTTTATTAAATATTCGTATTATTTGATCTTGTTTATATTGTTTTCTTCTAAATTTTTCAGCCAAAAATCTTGATTGATTTTTGTTTTTTATAAAAAAGGTTTAACGGTATTTTATTTTCAATATTTCGATAATTTTCCTGATGATGATAACAAATTGTTATCGAAATATTGAAAATAAAATACCGTTAAACGTTTTTTATAAAAAACAAAAATCAATCAAGATCTTTAGCTGGAAAATTTAGAAGAAAACTATATTCTTTTTAATCGATTATTCTGAGAGCATCAATCTTATGGCGATTTCTTTTCTCGAAAAAGTGTAACATTTTCAATATTGTTTTGCCAAAAAAATACAGAAGTATACAGTTTTCTCCACTTTTTTTTCAGATATTTATAGTTATTGCGACATCTTCTTTTCATCTCAATAAAACTTAAATTTTAAAACTTGAGTTTTAAGAAAAAAAGTGCAGCATAAATGCAAAACTTTTTCAGAAAAGAAAACGGCATTAAATTGATTGCACCTATTCATGTGGAACGCAGTGTATATACGGCAACCACACACACATACATATACCCACATACACTTACCACACTGTTACTAAAGCCTATTTATGTTTCTTATTACTTTTTTATTGCTTTTTAAACTTTTCTTTGAATATAATAATATTATTGCTGTTAATGTGGACCAGCAGTTCCAGAAAATTAAGTAATTAAAATTTTATTAAATTAATTTTTATACGCAACGAACTTTAAGTGTTAAACTACACGCATTATTTGTTGCAATAAAAAAAATTAATTGCTGTGAAACAAGTCTCATCAAAATTACATGATTTTTTTTTTTTACTTTTCTTAGTGACATGTTATTTTTCACAAAACTTTCTCTTAATAATTTATGTTTATTATTAATTATTTTAAGCAGAGCAGACACGGTCATAGTGCTTGCCTTCACTCTGTGTTTACGTGCTTGATATATAGCAAATTTTTTGCTTGATGAGTCATCAAGCATACATTTCAATTATGATTTTGTGGTGTATATTTAACAGACAAAGGCCAGGAAACTTTAATTAGTTTCAAAACATCTTGAGTTTCATCACTTAGCTTATTGTTTTGTTTTCTTAAAATGTTTTTCATATTTAAAAATAATTATAAAAACTTGTTTTCGCTTGAAATTCAATAGGTTTTTAAAAATATTTATTCCGGTATAATTGTCAATGAAAGTCATTGAGGAGAAATGGGAGAGAAAACCTGAGTTTACAAATATTACTTGTAATAAAAACGTATTCTGGCGTATTATGAAGTTTTGTAGTATTGATAATAGATATTTTCAATATGATACTAAAATATATTCAAGGAAAAAAAGGACTTCCTTCTGGGTTCTCCAGCCTCTCCAGTTGTGGCGGATATTGTTATGGTGAAGTTAGTATATACATGTTTGGAAAAATTGGTTATAAAGCCTAAGATGCTCACAAAATATGTTGATGATTTATTTTGTATAATGGATCAGAAAGGGATAGATTTATTGTTATCAACATTTAATTCATTTGATCAGAGTACTAAATTCACTATATAACTATTGCGCCCATATTTGGCTGCAAGAGTTATAATCAATAATAATAGTTTATTAGTAGATTGGTACCAAAAGCCAAATTCTTAAGGTAGAATTATAAACTATTTTTCTAAACATCTAATAAGGGTTATTATTAATACAGCTTAAAACTTCACAGATGGAATATTAACAATAAGTGATCGTAGATTTAATAAGAGTAAAAGCATAATTAGGAATATCTTAAGTGATAATAGTTTTTCCAAAGAACTCATTTGCAAGTTGATAAGACAATTCAACATGAGTTCTTAAGTTCTTCGAACGATTACGGCAGCTCCATGGTATGTAAAAAACTCACGAATTCATAAGGACCTCTGTGTTCCTCTTGTGAAAGACAAATTTTCAAAGTACTCGACAGGATATATCAGTAAACTGGAACTTCATCCAAATCCTCTTGCACGCAATACACTTAATTTTGAAGGCTACTCTCGGTCGAAAAGGAGCGATACCGTTGCCCCCATCAGAATGTTAAATAGATGATTTTACCGATAGTGTTCGTCTAGCATTGGCTGGACTTATTTAATTTTGTATTAAGATTTCAATACTTATTGTTCGTGAAGATTCAATAAATAAATGAATGGAAAAAATTGCTTCCGATAAAGTGGAGGGATTTTGGGGATTCAAGAAGACGATTTTGGGAACTCCCATACAAATTCGGAATCACTTCTCTAACCGGTTTTTCATATTTGGCATATGTTTTTGCCTTGCAATATGCATCTGAACTATAAACGGTCATTCGCTTAAGTGCAAAAATGGTGGATTATGACGGTTTCTGAAGCCAACTTCAGAAATTCGAAAAAAAAAACTCGGAACCGCTTCGCTAACTGAATCGGAATTGTTTTTTCATATTCGGCTTGCGTTTTGGCCATGGAATGTGTATCTGAACTATTTACGATTATTCGTTTTAAAATCGAAAAAAAATTTAAGTTGTCGTATTGTTTCCTGAAGCTGATTTTGGGAATTCGAATTCCAAAAAAATCTTTAAAACGCGTTGTAAGGCTAATTATTTGGTTATATGAATAATTTCAGAAAAAGCTTAACCATAGTGAATTAAAAACTTGATATTTAATATCGAAGCGTGTTTTTTAAACTATAATTTTAATTTAATATTATATAATATCAGATACAACCATATAACTCAACAATAGTATGTTGCCCTTAGAATATTGTTGTATCAACCATATATTATTTCTACGTGTACGCAAATGAAATGAAAGACAGCTGTGCTTATACCACAACTTCTTAAAGTTGCTTTGGTACTAGACATAGTCATAATCAAATATTTTTAATTTTTCATCCAGCATCGCTTTCATATGTGAGGAAAATTAATTTTTCCTTTCCTTAAGTGCTTAACCAATAAAGAGTGATTTATAAAATTGCTGTTAAGAGAATTTAAATCGCAAATTTATGACCTTCAAATTATTCTTTTTTGTTTGTTTTTTCTTAAAAAATGGTTCTTGATTCATCACTATCTTTTCATATACCATCCATTACAATCAGTCGCGTTTCACTTAAAACAATAATAACGTGGGACGTGAAAACGGTTATCGTGGGTACCTGCCATGATAGCCTTACCTCACGGTGATCTTAAGCCTGAGTGAAAACAATGCGTTCAGCAACGTCCACTTATATGATATGCAATGCATGAGCAACAATTGAATCACAGGTTATTTGGAGCATGATCTTCCTCTTGGTTAAGAATAGAGTCTTTCAAACACTCCTTCCGATCTCTAGAACATGGCAAACAGTTATAATCCAAATCCACACTGAGTTCGATGAACTCTTCCTGCGATTTGGGTCTAAACCACAACCACCACGTTACTCCCCCAAGTGACGCGCCATTACCGAGCAGGAAAAAGTTCCTGGAGCTCCGGTATCCATGGTGCCAAATTTGAGTCTCTGGTCAGACTTTGTAGCCCAATGATTACTTAGACATCTAAATACTCCAGAGACTGGTACACCTGCCAAACGCGTGCTATTAAAAACACTAACTCAATTAATATCATGATCAATTATATTGTATTGAAAACCAAACGGTGTTGTGCGTAAAAGTGCGTCACTAAAACTTTTGTTTATAATCATTAATATACAATATTTTTAAAGAAATAAATAAATTTATATTTAAATTCTCTTTTAGAAATCCATTAAACGACGCAAACCAATTTCATAAACATATCACTCGTTATGTACTCAACCACATATTTGGTCAACTTCTTTTTATATAGAATTAGTCAGTTTTATTGCTTAAAAAAATTTGCATCTTTTGCTGAAAACCCACGCTTTTAATTCAGCTTTTCAAACAACATAATTACGTTATTTAATAATATAGTTAATCGGAGCAGGATTAATATTTTAATTACTTATTTTTTATTAAACTATTAGTTATGGCAAAAGGTAGTGGGCTATGGCATCTTTGCTCGGCAGAACAATTATCTGGTCAAAGCTTTGAAGCTCTAAAAAATTCATTCCACCTTTACACGTTACATGATGTGCGTTTGTGTGAATCAGAGATCACCAAAAGTCATGTTTTTGCTTTATTAAATCATACACTAAAATTTGTAGTCAACAAAAATCATGCAACATAATTCAACGCTCATTAAAATCACCATTGTCTTATAAAAAACTATATATTTTTACATCAAAACCACGATAATGAAGCAATCTTTCAACCGACTATTATACAATCAAATTGGGGCTGAAGAGCCGTTTTTTTTTTGTCATTCATTTATTTATTGAATCTTCAAAATATGAACAATAAGTATTCAAATCTTAATACTAAATATAAAAGTTATTTAAGTCCAGCCACTGCTAGACAAAAAAGTTTCATTTTGCGCGAATAATATCGGTAGAATCACCTATTTAACGTTCTGATGGTGGCCAGGGTATCCCTTCTTCTCAACCGAGAGTGGCCGTCAAAATTAAGTATGTTGCGTGCAAGAGTATTTGGGTGAAGTTCCAGTTTACTGGTATATCTTGTTGCGTACTTTGAAAATTCGTCTTTTACAATAGGAACACACAGATCCTTGTGGATTCGTGAGTTTCTTACGTACCATGGAGCTGCAGTAATCGTACGAAGAATTTGGTTTTGTCGTCTTTGAATTTTTTCAATGTTTGACGCTGCGGCGGTGCCCCATAATTGAACACCGTAGCACCATATAGGCTTTAAAATTGCGTTATATAACAAAAGTTTGCAATCCAACTTCAATGTCGAATTTCTGCCCATAAGCCTATTTAGTTGCGCTGCTTTTAATTTCAACTGAATGACTTTCGCATCAATGTGAGGCTTCCACGTTAGCCTACGGTCGAGGTATTTAACTTCATTATGCTGCGGAATAAGTGTATTGTTAATTTGGATAGCCGAACATGTTTGCCTACGTAGTGTGAATGTATGTGAGTACATTTTTGTTCATTAACTTTTATTTTCCAAAGTTTCAACCATTTCTCCTGATGGCATGCCATCAAATTCATTCAATAGCTAGAATTTGCGTTTGTGAAACTTGACCTCTAGTACGATTCTGTTACTTGTATTAAGATAATGGTATCTGAACAATAATTATGACGATATTTTATCAAATTTATTATTCAGCAATATTATTTAATTATATTCACTGTGGACCGAAATCAGCTGTTACTTTTTCTGCCTATTATCAGGTACACAAAACTACAGCTGCTTACCGTTGTTCAAATTAGATTGCAGGAGCAATACCATTGTTACTGCAAGGGTTGAAATATGACGAAAAAATTTACGATTATCGAAGCATTAAAAGCCACCAAAACCTGTGTAATGGCAATTCTATCAAACACGGTTTAAATTTCATTTCTGTTTTCTTAAGTGAACAGTAGAAATCAGTGAGCTAGAAAGGGTGTCTTTTAAAGAATGTATTGAAATATATGAAAATTTGCAAAAATTATAACAAATAAAATATTATGTGTATAATTTAATCAATAATTTGGTAATTTATAAATTATCAAAACAGTAACGAATTTACGCGCCATCGAAAATGCACTTCACTATTCAGTCTCTGGATTTATTATACTATTTGACAAACTTGGCTTGATCGTTTAGTACCAAAACACGCTCAAAAAACAGCAAACTTTATAAAATGACGCGCTTCTTTTTCCTTCGAAAATATGTATAATATACAACAGCAAGATTGGCTTACTTTCTACATAGAATATGTTGAGTTTTCCACATTATAACTCCGTGTTCTGATTGTGCTCTGCAGAATGAAACGTTAAAATTATGGACACTTGAATAAACTTTTTTCTTACATTAAAGTTGAGTTGAATTCGATCTGGTGCCAACAAAATTTAAAAAGCGCACCGAAAATTAAAAAAAAGTGCACCACGCACCGACTAAAGAATTTTCCGCATAAGTAATTTTAAAAAGCACCAAAAACGTTGCGAAATGCAGCGAGTAGACAACGCTGCAAGTTAATGTCATAAAACTTTAGAAGATAAAAACATTGTTCAGCTCTATTCACTGTTATTTCCCAAGCTTTTGATAAAGTCTGGACTGCACTGAAATTATTGACTACTTTTCTTGTGTTAGTTTTAAATCAGCGATGGGCGATGGTTTGTTCAGATTACGAACTTGTTCGGTTATTCTCAATTACTGTTCGGGATTTTTTTTAACTAGGGTTGCTACAATGCTAAAATTTTACATACCAAGATCTTACTTAAAATTCATTTATTACACCGCTTTTTAACTTAACAAAATGAATGAAATTATCATCAGCAGGTAAGTTCTGAATAGATAAATGCTATTTCTTAGCATTAACGATAACAAAAATAAAAATTTTTACATCTAAACCGAAATGTTAAAAATGCACCTATACCATATACACGTGTTGGTTTGTTTCCGTCTTCATTCATTTACTACTGCCCACAAACAGAACAACTCGTATTCTTTGTTTCCATCATTAATAATAACAATGACAACTCTTAATATAATTACAAACGAGAGGAAAATATGAAATTTAATTCAGTAGCTTACTATATATCAACAAAGCAAGGCCGTTGCGGATTTTTTTTTGTTTTGCTTAATTACGCACTTTGTTTGTTGTACACTGGCAAAATAAAGATTCTGTTTAGATCAAGCTGTCTGTCCAAAGTAATTTGGACAATTACCATTAACATTAGTTTCCATACACTTGAACTTGAATTTTCAATTTAGATCAAGCTGATTTATTAAATTATATTAAAACATATGAATTATTTTGCATGAATTTATATTTATACTTACCATTTATATTGATTTTCTTAATAGTTACATACCTAATACTTACCTGATACTTACCATTTATTCATTTGAATTGCTTATCTTTATACTCACCATTCTGTAACGTTGTAAAAATTTGTAAAGCATTGGCAAGTCGCACCAATTGGCAATTTTCCAATTGTCAGCTTTCTTTTCCGCTGCATGCATTTTTTCATTTCATAGAAAGAATTCTTACAATCGCAGCTGAAGGAAGACTGCCCATTAATTATTCATCTTTATATCTCTCATTATTGTCTTTGAATTTTTATAAAAAATAAATCTTAACTAACCCTGCAATTAAGGTAAAAAACTTAATAAATATTTTTGCTTTATTGGAAAGAAATAATAACCCCTTTTTTTATTTCTTTTCCCCAACTCGTTATAATTAACTAATCCCGAGTTAATTATAACCCCAATTCTGGTTTATCGAAACCAGAGTTGGTTAGCACAAATTTGCTTATTTTTCTACCCCAGGAGATTTGCATTTTTTGTTCACTGTTTTATGTATGTGTTTTTCAGGTTGTTTTTCAGTAGTAATGTGGCATGTAGAGTTTGAAAATCTTTTTTATTTTCATTTATATATAATGAAATGCCTATATCTCGCCGAATATTAACTCGCCAGATGGAAGATATACGGCTTTTTATTCAACACGAAACAAAGGAATTTGTCTAAGTGTAGAGCGACTTTTTACTCTCTGTATCTTAATCCTCTCTGTCTGCCCTTCGCTGTTTTAAATGATCCTATACGTATTTTCTACTTAGATTCTTCCATGGCACAGTATTAGTTAATAAGCGCCTGAGAGTATGCTTTTATTTTATGAAACAAAATATATTGAATGATGGGAGTTATCAATTAGCAAGAGAAAACTGCATGACTTTTAGAGGAATTTATTCCTTCGCTGGTTGGGTAAACAAGCTTATAAAATATGACATAACAATTACATATGGTTTATATCAATAATAATAAATATATTTATTAATTTTTTTTTAGGGTAAACATCTGTTATTATAATTCAGTATTTGATAATTACTAAAATGTAAACTAAGATGTTTTTCAATCGCTAGTAATACAGCTATGTTCCGAGAACGCGCTTTCTGAAACCACAATGCGTTTTGGAAAACGCTTAATTTATTTTTAAGTGTTCTAAAGAACGCGCGTTTTACTGGCGTTTAGGAGTTTTTTCCGAACAAATACAACATGTGTTTTACATACGTGTATATGTATGTAATTTGACAATAAATAGAAAAATTTTTCAATTTAGTTTTCTTAATGAAAATGTGTAAAATTCTTTAAACTTTTTATTGAAATAAAAGGAAAACATATTAAATTTTAATTGTGAATAATTTTATTGCCTTTTGCAAGTTCAGCAAATTCAATCAGTTCACTTCAATATATACATGCGAAATGAAGTCGTCAATTTTAAGCGATATGCGTTTTCCAGAACACCTATTTGGCGATTTCAAATCGCAAAACCATATTTCTTGGTGATTTCTACACAGAAGACAAGAAGAAGCCTATTGAGCTGAAAAAGTTTGCAGATGGGGAACTGGCAGCATTACTTGAGGAAGATTAATGTAAAACGCAAGAAGAACTTGCATTATTATTGGGATAAAATTTTCCATACGTCTATAAATATTCATGCAAAAGCAAGGAAATTGGTGATCATATGAATTGAAGCGGAAATACATTGAAAGACAATTTTTCCTGTATGCAAATTATGCTTGAATACTACAAAGCTAAGTCACTTTTGCATTGTATTGTTACTGGTGATGAAAAATGGATATATTGAAATAAACTCAAGTGAAAAAGGTCATATGTAAAGTCCGGCCAACCAGACAAATCAACGAAAAAGCCGAATATCCATGACGCCAAGGTAATATTCTATATTTGCTGGGTTCAGAAGAGTGTTTTGTGTTATGAGCTGTTGAAATCGGGTCAGGTGATCACAGGGGATCTGTACCAAAAACAATTGATTCGTTTGAAGAGGGCAGTCAATGGGAAACGGCCAGAATATTCGACCTGACATGAGATCACCACCCTTCATCATGACAACGTTCTGCTGCAAGACCGAGAGAAAACTATT
The DNA here is from genome assembly GCA_914767995.1 of Thecocarcelia acutangulata. Taxonomy (NCBI): domain Eukaryota; kingdom Metazoa; phylum Arthropoda; class Insecta; order Diptera; family Tachinidae; genus Thecocarcelia; species Thecocarcelia acutangulata. The sequence goes on from OU612096.1 coordinate 27,982,282, forward strand.
TGGAAAACAGTGGATGACAAGTTTTATTTCACCCGCCTTATAGTCCAATTGGTCCGATCGATGCAGAGTGCTCTTATTGCAATACCTATACTTAAGAACAGGTATTAGAAATTGATTTTTTACCTCAAAACTGGAGTAGTTCTATAAATAATATATCAACTCATTTTGTTGTTATAATAAATACATTTTTCGAGTAAAAAAACTTTCAACATTATTAATTTGTAAGATCAAAAATAAACGCTGACAATTAGGTTGATGATTGTAAGTAAAGTCAGCTGGATTTAAATTAACTGTAAATGAGCTATAAATTCCATATTTTATTTGATTGTTTAGGCTGTATAATGAAGTTTATATGCTGTTCATACGTACACTTTTAATTAAAATTTTGTAATTAACGCCTTAATTGGTTTTAATTACCCATACAAAGTGTTAATTAACTTAATTGCCAATTAACAGTTAATTGTTCTAATATTTAGTAAAATGAAATATATAGGGTGTTTTTTTAAGCTAGATAGAACTTTAAATTGTAAAAAGTAACACAAAAAATTAAATTTTGATGAAACATTTTTTTTTATTTGTTTCAGTATACTCTGACAAATCATCATGAATAGACTCACGCTTGAACAACGCTACGAAATTATCCAAATTTACTTTGAAAATCAGTCCCGTTGTTTTATCGCAAAATTGTGTTCAGCGATGAGGCGCATTTTTGGCTTAACGGGTTTGTTAATAAGCAAAATTGCCGCATATGGAGTGAGACCAATCCACAAGAGACCCTACAGACTCCATTACATCCAGAAAAATGCACTGTTTGGTGCGGTTTTCATTCTGGTGACATCATCGGACCTTATTTCTTCAAAAATGAGGCCGGAGCTCGCGTTACGGTCAATGGAGATCGTTACCGCACCATGATCAATGATTTTTTGTTTGAAAATATGGATGACATTGATCCGGAGGAGATGTGGTTTCAACAGGATGGCGCTACGTGCCATACGGCGAACGCAACCATCGACTTACTGAAATCAAAATTTGGCGATAAGTTGATTTCGAGAAATGGACCTGTCAATTGGCCTCCAAGGTCGTGCGATTTGACACCTCTCGATTATTTCCTGTGGGGCTACGTGAAGTCACTGGTTTATGCTGATAAACCAGCAACAATTGACGCCTTGGAGGCCAGCATTGTTCGTGTTGTTCGTGACATACGGCCAGCAGTGCTCGAAAAAGTGGCCCAAAATTGGACGTCCAGAATGCGCTTCGTCAAGAACAGCCGCGGTGCCCATATGCCCGAAATCATTTTCAAATGTTAATGTCACGTATTGATCTTTCGAATAAAAAAAAATTTTGATTACAATTTAATTTTTTGTGTTATTTTTTACAATTTCAAGTTCTATCGGGCTTAAAAAAACACCCTTTACAACCCTGTGGCAACCGTGTTTAGTTAGCACAATAACACCCAATGAACATACTTGGTATTAAAGCTGCCTTGAGAAGAAATATTCACAAACTTTTCTGTCAGCTGTTGTCAAACGTTTATTGCATTAGCAATATTAAGTATGTATGAACAAAAAAAATTTAATTAACTGATAATTGAATTAATTAAAAATGTATGTATGAACAGCATATTAATCAATCAATTGCAAAACTCATGAGCTTCAGTGCTGCTAAAGCTAAGTACACACGGTTGTCAGATCTTATAATATTGTTGGTAAAATTATCTGAAAATGTATTACAATCGTGTGAACTGCCAATTTTTAACTTACAACGTTGTCAGAAAAACCATTGTTAATCAATTTTAAGACGACAGTGTTGTCAGGCATGTGACAATCGTGAGAACACTCTTCGTCGGCATTGCCAGATAATTGGCTGGCATTGTAAGCTCAGTTTTAATTGTCAAATGTATAAAACTAATGCACCTGACAATGGCATCATTGTCAGAAAAAAGTTGGATGGGCAACACTGCCAAACAGATGGTTGTTGATATACATAAGTGGCAATGCCTTACAACATGTCTGGCACTTTTTTTCATCTAACAATCTGACAACCGTGTGAACTGACAATTTTTGGTGTCAGCTGAATTATTTGTCAGACCATAGAATGACAATGAAATTTTAAGATTTTCTTGCGATCGTCTGAATACACAATTTACTTCTGCGGGACAATTTTTCATTGTCACTACTTGTCAGCATGTTGGCAGATCTTACAATATTGTAACATCTGACAACCATGTGTACATAGCTTAAGTTGTGTTAATGTTTTTTTGTGCAAAACTCCAAAAATCTTCTGAATTAAAAGTTATTCACTCTGGATTAATTATTTTCTTTATTAAGTCTTCTGTTTAAATTCTAAGATAATTTTTTAAAAATTTATTCTTCAAGCATAAATAATTTACTTATCTCTCAGAGAATCAGGGAAATAAATATGTATGTGTGTTTATTGAATTGAATAAAACCCTCTCTGTTCAAATTCTATAAAATTGATTCATTTTCTTGAAATCCTTAAAATATTGTTCACTATTGAAATCATTATAGCGTTCGTTTGAATCGTAAGCAGCGCCAGCACGATTTTGGGCAATAGCAGTGCGCCACATTTTGACAATTGCATCGGCGGCATTTACCGTGGCCTGCATCGGCTTGGGCTTTGATTTTTCGGAATTGGCTGTTCTTAAGAGCGGAGTGCTATGCGCATTGGCCTGCAGTGGCGAAGTATCGAGTTCATCGTAGTAGTCGTATGAAGGTGAAGCAAAACGTGATGAGGATCCTTTTATAACCAAGTTATGACGGCTGGGTAGAGATACGCTGAAAGCAGCTGCTTCTTCGGCTGTTACACCAGCTAAGGCGGTGGCTTTGGGAGCTGCAACAGCCAAACCATTACGTCCGGACAAAGCCACAGCATTAGGTTTGGCAGAAGCCACACCGCCAATGCCAGCTATGGAGATACCTATGTAGGGGTAATTAAGAAAACAAACATTAAGTGATTAAATTAACATAAAAAAAGAAGAAATGAACTTATCAACCTACCAACAGGCTTGGCTTCGGCTACAGAAGCATCTTTCTTGGGTGGTGTTATGGCCACACTATCATTAGCATCCTCATAAGGATCTTCTTGATTTGCAGGCAAAAGCTCAGATTCGTTAAAATGCTGCTCTGTTATTGCTGTATCTACTTTTTCCAGCTCATTCTCTCCGAGCTTGTCGATAGGAGTTTTTTGCGGCATTTGCACTGATTCCTCTATCATGGGCTTTAAGAGAACACTAAAATCTTGAATTTCACCCGTTTGCTGCAACATGGCTAAGCTTTGAGCCGCCTGCCCCAACTCCAATAGACTAGCGGCATAGACACGATTATCTTCAGGACTAAAGTTTCCCCTGCGTTTCGCCAATTCCTGTATGGCCACCAGGCGGGCAGCAGCTTGTTGAATCTTATGAAAATCTTGCTCAAATGTTGGCTTGAGATCGCTTACATCCTGGCGATTATCAGCTGTTGCAGACAATTGGCTGGCAGCTGCTAAAGGACCTTGGCGCGAAGTTGTTTTTGTTTGCTTCTCATTGTCGGAGATTTCTAGAACTTTACCATCTTTAAGGTGCACATAGTGCCCCTTAAGACCACCATAAAACGGCAAAGTTTCTTCAGCACCTGGGAGTTCTATATCAGAAGATCTATGTCTATGTAAGGATAAGCCACAACAAAGGGGAAGTGCGCAGGTATTGTATAATACAGTGGTTGGTGGTGGGGTTAGAATACAGGCGTTAATGTGTTTGGAATTAAAAGTTTAAAATATAAATACCGAAAATATTTAACTACTTATGTACTTGTATTATGAAGAAGGAAAGGGCAGAAAATAAAATTTGCTAAGGTAAAGAAAAGCGGAAGATAGGGAATTCAAATTAAATAGAAAGATACAAAACATATAATATATACAAGAAAATATACTTTTGAAGGCAATTTTTGCGTGAAAGAAAGAATTTGTAAAACATTTTCCAGATATTGTTTCAGTTGTTTTACGATTCTGACATATAAATATGTACATATGTAATTAGTCATGTCATGGACTTTGATTCCCTTCGGAAAGAAAATTCAATGTGTTATGCTTTTCCGTTTTTTCCCCTTAAAAATGCAAAATTAAACAAATATTCGTTATCAAAACCGATTTAATTTCAACAATGAAATTGGTTTGCTATGAAGCAGAGCTCAATTCCATTTGTAAATGGAACTTAGTCCGGTGGTTGTACTATACAAAAACCGGACAACTAATTCAGTTTTCGTAAATGGAATAAGTATTTTCTGTTAGATCAATTCTCTTCGGAAACAGAATTGAGTTCTAATTATTTATTTATTTATATATTTTTTTTTGGTTCTTCAAAAAACCGAGTAACTAAAAAACCTTTTTGGAATGAAAGCATTTCTAGTATCAAGAATAAACTAGTATTGGCTCAGAAAAATAATATTCAGGCATGTTCAGGGAAACGCAAATCGCTTAAATTAAGCGTTTTCGTTTCGAAAATGCCAAATAGGTGTTCTGAGAAACGTATAATGCAAGAAGTATGGTTTTGCGATTTGAAATCGCCAAATATGTGTTCTGAAAAACTTCAACTCGCATGTGTAATTAACTTCTGGAATTTGTTAAAACTGAACTTGCAAAAGGCAATAAAATTTTTCACAATTAAAATTTAATATGTTTTCTATTTATTTCAATTAAAAAAAACCAAATTAAAAAATTTTTCTATTTGTTGTCAAATTTTTTTTCATTTTTTATAACTCCACTTACATACATACAAGGCTGCTTTGAAGAGGTAGTGGCAGAAATACAATAAATACAACCCCAAAAGACATCACATATATTTCGTTGGTCGAAAAATTGTCAAAAGTTTGTTTTACTTTTGTTTGAAAAGGCAAGGAAGTCTATTTGTGTTTCAGAATTACCTTGTAAACAAAATTTGGACAAAGTTACGCAAAGCAAACGACAGACAGCTGTATACCACTACCCTATTAAAGCTGCCTTGCATAGATACATACGTATGTAAAACACATGTTGTATTTATTCGGAAATGCACGTTCCTTATAACACCTAAAACTCAATTAAGCGTTTTTCGGAACATGGCTGTTTATTCCGAAAATCTTTTTAGATTTTGGTTTTTTGAATATTCAGAATTTTAATTCCGTTTCTGAACGAAACCAAATTCTGTGTCATAGCTGATGATTTCATTCCAAAAAAACTACTAGTTAGTTGTATAACTAATTTAATTCCAACATTTTAAATGCTACAATAGAGTTTGCTTTAGTCTTTCGTGTTGTTATTGTTAAAGTTAACCTCCTACTTCGTCTTTCCTCCTCATCATAACCTATTTTCCTAGTTCCAATACAATACCCTGCTTATATAAGGGTCATCCCCTGAGTACTGGTCCAAGATAAAATAAAAAAAAATCAACGAAGAACTCCTATATCTCTATGCTCTAAAAATCAGAATACCCTGGTTTGGTGTAGAACAAAACCTGCTCCCCAGACGGGGGGCGGGTAGGTAGCAGTAGAGCCGGTGAGCAGTAATCAGTATTCTCGGGAAGGTTCACTATTACCATAACTCGGGATTGACTATATGTCGCATCCTCCCACGTCCCGCTAGACCATGGCCTGATACCTAAACTCATGACTGTTTTCTTCACCATGAGATCTGTAGGCTGATATCCAGCTGAACGAAACTAGAAGTACGCATTATCAATCTTGAAGTACGTAGTCTTCTCCAAGGACTTACACCATACGACCGTCTCATACGTTAAAATAAGCTTAACAGCCATGTCGAATAGCTAGCAGGAATTCCAAGATTTTATTCTCCAAGCCTTACGAGTGACACTTCTAAACAAGAATAAGGCGACAGCCATCTTGTCCGCCCTTGATTAGACTTTGCGCTGTCATAGTTTGGAATCAATCCAGATATTTCGCACTATCTGACAACTTAAGCCTCTTACGGTTGATAGAACAAGCGATGGAGTCTTGTATATCCCTATGAAGAGAAGCTAGCTAGCAAGAACTCCAAGGTGTTACTCTCCAAGTCTGCCGATTGACACATCTAAACAAGAATAAGACGACAGCCACGTTGTCTGCCCCTGATTAGACTTTGCGCTGTCATAGTTCGGAATCAATCCAGATATTTCGCACTATCTGACAACTTAAGCTCAATTCCCCCTACGGTTGATAGAATAAGCGATGGAGTCTTGTATATCCGTGTGAAGAGCACCAAGCTAGCAAGAATTCCAAGGTGTTATTCTCCAAGTCTTTCGATTGACACTTCTAAACAAGAATAAGGCGACAACCATCTTGTCTGCCCTTGATTAGACATTGTTCCCCCTACGGTTGATAGAATAAGCGATGGAGTCTTATATAGCCGTGTGAAGAGAACGTAGCTGGCAGAAATTCCAAGGTTTTATTCGCCAAGTCTTCCGATTGACACTTGTAAACAAGAATAACGCGACAGCCATCTTGTCTGCCCTTGATTAGACTTTGCGCTGTCGTAGTTTGGAATCAATCCAGATATTTCGCACTATCTGACAACTCAAGCTCAATTCCCCCTGCGGTTGATAGAACAAGCGATGGAGTCTTGTATATCTCTGTGAAGAGAACCTAGCTAGTAAGAGTTCCAAGGTTTTATTCTCCAAGTCTTCCGATTGACACATCTAAACAAGAATAAGGCGACAGCCGTCTTGTCTGCCCTTGATTAGACTTTGCGCTGTCATAGTTTGGAATCAATGCAGATATTTCGCACTATCTAACAACTTAAGCTCAATTGCCCTTACGGTTGATAGAACAAGCGATGGAGTCTTGTATATCCCTGTGAAGAGAACCAGCTCCAAATTCGGTTGATTCACACTATTCCCTACTGTACACCATCCATCTACATATTGCCTGTAAAACCCGGATTAAAACTTTTGAGCGATATTTTTAACAACTGGTCAAGTCACTATTCTGGTAAGGTAGCCTGTTAAACTGATGACCAAGTATACATGCTTTCATGAACATGTTCTTATTTTCAATCCCAATTACCAAACCAATATAGTGCGTGCTTCTCTAAAAATTTGACTAGCTAAGGATTCGGTTATTGCAATTAAGTTTTCTGTTGTTTTCTGGCAATTTCACTCAATCTTAAAGCATAAACCTGGTGCCTCGATGGCTGATTTGGTAGAGTATTCGACCAACAGTCCTATTTCAGACCCTAGGTGTTACTGCAGACAAGCAAAAAAGCTTCGCAGTTTTTGTATTTGTTTAATTCAGATTAAGAAATTGAATATATGTATGTATGTATATTTTATGTACATCATAGAAAGGTTTATTAAATCATCTTAAGTTAAATGCAAATATATGTTGTTGTGTATATGTATTTACATTGTAAATCGGTATATGGTTAAATTATACATGTAACTTAAGCTCAGTCTTTTTCTAAAAAAAAAAAAATCTGCCACAAATTTATTTAATTAAATCCAATTCCAGATCTGCCTGAGCATGAGCTTTACCACCAACACCAGCAATGGCCACCGATTCAGGATTAAAATACACATTTGTGGTAACGCCACGTTTCAAATAAGCTTTCGAGATGGGTGTTGATATGGCAGTGCCTCCATTGCCCACAATCGCTTTGGAATGGGGTTCGAGAATTAAAGCTGCCGGTTTCTTGCCAGTTTGTTGCTGCAGTTGTTGACTTTGTGAAAAGTATGGCAAAAAATAGGTACCAAAAGGAATTTCCGGTATATTACCCTTCGTGGATGTTTTACCAGTGGCTTCGACTTTGACACCAGAACTGATGGATGCGTCCACTGTTTTTTGTGTGCTTTTCTCCAGCTTGGTTTGTTTGTGTTTCTTTGCTGAGTTTTTCTCTATAGTCTTGGCTGCGTAAATATGTTTGCCGGGCACATGAACAATTTCTTCTATAACATAGTCGGGGTTTATTTTCTCGACTGCTCTCAGAAGAGCCACATCATTTTTGAAATCAGCTTGGAATTTTTCCGGTCTAAGTTGTAGTGTTGCCTGGGGTTTTCTGGTAGTGGGTTCTCGTTCTTTAAAGACCGGTCGCTTGGTAGTTGCTATTCTTGGTGCTAAAGCGGGACCCTTTTCATTAGTGTTAAACACATTTGGTATTGCGGGAGGGAAAGGTGCATAAAATTGGGGCAAATACTGTTGACCAGTGGTGTAGCCATACTGGGCAAATGGCGCTGGGAAAAAGTTACTATTGAAACCGAAATATTCCTGTTGATTTGCTAAATGTTGGGGCGTTAAAACATTTGCTGTCGTTGTTGTTGTTGCTGGTAGAGTTCCTGATAATTGCAGCTTTTCTTTGCTTTCAATTCCTGGCAAGTGACCTGGTGTCAGTAAGTTTAAGCCGTGAGCGGAAAAAGCCGTTAAGTGTGCTGGTTGTAGGGACCAAGCTTGCAGTGCTGCCATTTGCCAATTACTTTTTTTTAATTTTTCATTTCAATGAGATATTTTTTAAGGGGGGGAAAATTGGGTTTAAAGCAATTTGTTAATAATATTGAAAACATAAAAATGTCTATATGTACAAAAGTATGTTAAAAGCTCAAAATTTTAAGGGAAATATTAGTTACATTTTGTGTACTGAAAGATGAATGTAATATATCTGTTAGTCACTTTACATATATGTATATACATATGAGATATATTTTTTACATATTTACAATTCGTTTGGTATTGGCCTTTCACACACGAGAGCAATTGTTCTGGCATAAAAGTGCAGCTTGTAGGCAAACAAGGTGAAGAGAATGATATTTGGTAGATACAATTTTTTAATCGCCTTTAAACCTATAGTAGCAATACAAAACCAATACACATATCACTCAATTACATCATTACAAAAAATATTAATGCATACGAAGCTGTATATATGAATACACATTATGCCAGATAAATTAGCCTTCGTGTGTGCTGGACTAGAACAAATAATAATCGCTTATAAAATTACAGCGCTTTCATACACGACAAGTTTACTTTGTAGAATTTTGGGTTTTTTTTTTGATGGTAAAAGAAAGGTGAGAGAAAAAAGAGCCATTGTCTTTCCCCCTGCTACCATTAATATCAAGGCTTTGCGAAGTAAACATTTCGTGTGAGGAAGCGTTGTTATTCCCGTCTGTGAAAGCCTATTGAAAAAGCGTACTTGTTTTTCTACTTAATTAAATTGGATTTATTACAATTAAAAGAGAGCTTAAAAGCTTTCGTAGCTATTGGCAGGAAAGCTTTGTAACAGTCTGTTTTATTACTTAAAATTAAAAAAATGTAGATATCAATATCAAAGCAGAGAGAAAGCAAAATCTAGCCAGGCAGCTTTTGGTTTATAGCGCGATAACTTTACCAGATAGTACTACAATAAATACAACACCAAAAAACAACACTGTAGCAAAAAAATTTGAAATTTTTTTTTAGAAACATGATTTTGAGAAATCACATAGACTTTGCAATAAATGCAATAGGGATTCCGCAGATGAATAGTGATTTGATTCCGTCGAATTTGCACAATTTTCGTTCTCTGAATTGCAATAACTTTCGATCAAAATTAATTTCTGTGACAGTGCAGAATAACCTGAAAAACTGATCCGCTGCCTGCCAGGCATGTATTTGGGGGCAGGAAAAAAAGGGATAACTGACCACGGCCCTCTCGCGTAAATAAAAAAAATTTAAAAATATAATTTCTTATTGTATCGATAAACCCTTCGAGGAACAGATTTTGCTTTGGCGTGTACCAAAACAGGACAGTGTGTTTTCTGGAGCATTGAGAAGAAGGAGTCCCTCGTCCCCCTAGGAACAGCTTTTGTCTTGGCGTATACCAAACCAGGGCAGACTGTTTTCTGGGGCATTGAGAGTCCCTCGTTTGTTGTAGTAAACAAAACTCTAGGAAGCCACATGAGTTATGTTGTGTTGGACTTCCGAAACCCATACCAAGAGTTAAAATTAGCAGATTGAGAATCAGTAAAGCCCCCGGGAGATTCTGCCTTGCAGATCTCTCAGCGCTGATCATGGTTGAGGTGCCTATCTTGGCTGAAACATTCTGACTGTGGTTTAAACCTAAAATCGCAGGAAGGCGAATTAGTTTCTCTGATAACGATAGTGTAGACCAGTTTTTGGGGGCTAACAAGGTACTGTTATCTTGCAACAGATACCGGTATATTTAAACACAAAGAGTGATGGTTAGATGGGTGAGTTGGTTAAGAGCTGCTGCTCTTAATGGGCTTCGGCCTACCAACTCATTAAACGCCATTGACTGTTAGGAAATTGCATACAGGAGGGATTAGAACGCACGAACTCTTAAGAGGTTCGCTTATAAGGCTACAACTTTATAGCGAAAAGTTGCGACCTGTGTCAGCCTGGCAAGCCATACAGGGACGCTAGCGTATCGTGAATAATTTACTCCGAGGATTTGGTCCATCATCAGATTAGGCCGTGAAGGCAGGTGCTGATGTAAATCGTTTTCTCAACTGTATATCGATAAAAAGCGTTTTGTCAAGACACCAATATTTTACTTTTGTTTGTTCCATGCAAAACTTCTCTTGTTTCCACTAATAAGTTCGAACATTTTCTGTATAAACCTCAGTGACTGTTCAACTCGATTTATTCGAACGTTAGCTCTGAACGATCGATGCAACAACATAATATTTGTGTATGTAAGTACTAATATTCATATATACGAGTATATACATGTTTAAAATGTTAGTCAAACATTTCAGAAATTTTTCAAAAATTAGGTAATAAAGCCCGAAAAACAAACATTAAAATCAATCTAAAAACTAAGGCCAGAAAAAGTCATAAATCGAATCTAGTTATTATATTACATATTCAAAAGAGCGGAGTGAATAGTATATCTAACTTTGTTCACTCATGTGATTTGTTAAATTGAACTTGTTCGTTCATGATTTGCTCAACTCTTGTTTCTTCCTTTTTACTTTTTTGTATTTAACAATCAAGTTTCATTTTGAACAAGGGAGCAAATATCTTATTTTGTTGAGTTTGATCCAGTTGGTTGATTCCAGAGTGAAGTGATGGATCTAACCGAATATCTTCTTCAGTTGGGTGATTTGTTAAATTGAACTTGTTCATTCATGCCCATTTTTATTTTTTGCACATTTAACAATTAATTTTCATTATTTCAAGAGTAACAAAAGCCATTGTTATAGAGTGAAAAGTGGAAAGTGTAACGAATGTCTTATTTTGTTCAGTTCCATGATTTGTTCAATTGAACTTGTCCGCTAATGCTTTGCATAAATTTTGGTTGTAGTCGCATTTTTTCTGTTTTTGATTTAGTATTTGAAGATGAAGTTTTATCTTGAGGTTATCGGGAAAAATTATCTGACTGTAGTCACTAGTATGATTTGTTTAATAGAACTAGTTCGTTCATGGTTTGCATAGCACTTGGTTTTAGTCATTAACAATTTGTTTCTCTTTTCCCCGTTTTATTTTAGTATTTGACAATCAAGTTACATCTATTTATTTATATATATAAATTATTTTGTTCTGTTGATTGATTTGTTCAAGTGAACTTGTTCGTTCATGCTTTGTACAGCTTTTGCTTGTAGCTATTAATAATTTGTTTCTCTTTTCGCTTCTAATCTTATTACTTGACATTCAAGTTTTCTCCTAAGCAAGTTAAAACCTATTTATTATAGAGCGAAAAGCACCGGGTGAAATAAATAGCTCATTTTGTTTTATGTGATTTTCTCAACTGAACTTGTTCGTTCATACATTGCACAAAGCTTGGATGGAGTGTCAATTTTTTCTTTTTGTTTCAGTATTTAACGATCTAATTACAACTAGAGCTGCGGAAATAAAAGCAAATGTCTCTTGCCTTTCTCTCTCACTTTGATATTAAAACATACTCTTTTAGTTTTATACTCGTAGCTATTCTAATATAAATACCCACTTAAACTTAAATAAAAAATTCTATATGTATGTATATATAAAACATGAGAAAAATCCTTAAAAAAATCATACATCCATTGATATACATAAATATGTATGTATTTCTTGAACTAGCAATAAAAAAATTAACATTTCTACTTTAGAAATCCCCCCTTTTAGTAACCATGATGTCTTAGACTTCCACGTAGTCCCCAGTTGGCGGAGCATAGTAAACGGTGGGTCCTGTAGCCACTATACGTCCTTCACGAGGAAACGTTTGCAGGTCTAAGTTTGTTCGCTGTAAAGCATCCTTTAAGTCCACGTTGGAAGGTATAGCTATCACTTTGGCACCCGGCCCAGCAATTGTCAAACTCCGGGGATGGGTCAGAGCATAACCGCCAGGTCCCACAATGGCGGTGCCACCACTGCCAGCTGTTGCCACGCCACCAGGGCCCGCAATGGCTATACCACCCTTGCGTACTTTGAGCTTTTGTATAATGATGCCACCCTGTTTGAGAGCTTCCTTTTGTGTTTCATGCTTGTGCTTAAGCAAATTACTGAAAATTTTCTTCTCCACGGGTTCTATTGTTTCGGGCGAGTTGTTGTTTGGGTTTTCTTGAGACTCCGAATTAGAATTATCCAGACTGACGTTTTCATCATCCCATCTATAGTCCGAATCTAAATGATCACTTTGGAAATTTTCGTCCACATACAAGGGCTGTGACTGAACTTGCTGTGTGGCGGTGAGAGGGTTTGGGGCGGTGAAAAATGGCTGTTGCTGCTGCTGTTGTGGTTGAGGTTGTAGCATGGGCAGTGGCATTATTTCCGTTGTTGGAAATTCAGTGGCAGCTAAAGGTTTGGCTGGTTCCGGTTGACGAAAAGGTAGACGGAAAATATTTTGAAAAGCAGTCTTGATGGCATTTGAAGTGGCATTGTTGATGCTGTTGATGTTGTTTTGCAATTCCATAAGAGGACGATTTTTCATGGCATTATTGTTATTATTGTTGTTTTGCAAATTCAATAAGGGTCTGAGGGGATTTTTGATCATCTGATTTGTGTTGGGTTTTGTGGGCTGATTGCTGTTTAAGACAGCAAAAGAAGGTGTGGTTTCCGGTTGTATAATTTGTGTTATTTGTTGGCTGGCTACCGGTTTTTGAAAATGGTGCTGCTGTTGTTGGTGCTGTTGTTGCTGGGCTTGTGATTGTGATTGTTGATGCTGTTGCTGCTGTCCATTGCTGCCATTTGGCGAGGGTAGTTTTACCACCGTACTTGAGGAGGCCGTTATAACAGAGTTGGTATTGGCTCCTTTTTTGGGCACCAAACGCTTTTTCACAATTTGTGAAGAGCTTGTGGCATTGACTGCATTACCATTGGTTATAGCCTGGGTATTGGTTTGCACTTTGTAGGGCCGATGAGCCAATTTCTCTTCACGCGAAGTACTTTCTTTCGAACTATTATCATCGCTGGCTTTAATATCCTTGAAGGAGCTTTTCGCTGCAATCTCCTCGGGCAAAAAGAACAAATGATATTTGGCTGAATTTTTAATTTTATTAACGCTGGCAGTTTTATTTAATTTTGTTTTACCATAAAAATGATCAATGTCACCCACAATTTTATAGCCTTTAACTCTATATTCTTGGGGACTATTTTTCTCTATATAGTGTTGTTTGTTTTGTTTGTACAATCTCACAGGGATGACAAAGTGAGTAGATAACAGTTTTTCGGCGTTCTTTGTTTGAGTTGCTGCCAACTCCACCTGTAAAGGCTTGAAATATACAGAATTTTTTGTAGTTGTTGGTTGTTTGTTATGTGACTTTCTTGTGCCAGCTGGACTCTGAGCACTGGCTTGATTGTAAAATGAGGGCTCGAATTTCACCGATCTAATTGAAGGCAAAAGTAAAGTTTCACCATTTGCTCCCAATAGTTGGGTGCTTTGCACATGAAACGGCTGATAGCCAGCATTGGGGAAAAGATATTGTGATGAATCTAAAATAGCTGGTGATTTTGAGTGATCCGATTGCTTTTTAATGTAACCTAAAGCCTGATTTATTTTCTCAATTTCGTGTAAAATACGTTTGGCTTCATCATGCTTTTCTTTGCCCTCCGAAACTTTTGGCTCATCAAGCTCTTCGGGAAACTTAATAAGCCTTTGTTTTTCGATTCTGCAAACAAAATGTTGAAGTAATGGTATGTTTTAGGTTCAGTTAAAGCTATTGTGGATGTAATTTTATTGTTTGATAAATAAGCTTTTCAAAAATGAAAATTATTATCGAATAGAAAACAAGACAAAACATGCTGTTTTATGAACGAATTTTACTTAGTTGTTAATATTAATTTTAAAACTAATGAAGCACTTTCAACTTTGATTAACTTAAGGTTTACATATAACAGAACATCCGCAGACCTATTAAACTGAAATATGAAAATTTGTTTCTCCTGTCAGACAACAAGAGGAGTCACAATCCCAGCTGTATCACGCAACATTGTGTCTGAGAAAAGTACTTTTGTAGGAAAAATATTGTTTGTTTATATTTTAAAAACTTCTTCATTAAATTACGAAAACTATTAAAAAAAATTTGTTTAGGCAAATCGCTTGTGGGTGTTCTGTAAACAAGAAATATATTTTACAGCCTGTTTATGTAAAACAACTTTAGTCATTAGCTTAATTTTTATCAACAATCAGTGTTGTCAACTCGGTTTTTGGTGGTTTTCTAAATTTGTTGTGCAAAAAATTATTCTTAAGACAAAACTTAAGAAAGGAAAAACTTTAACTAAAACCCGATGTACAAGCAAAAAATCGAACTTAGAAATTATAAAGTTCAACAATAATATAATAATTCAATAAATTAATATTTACATCTCTGGGTACAAAGAATTATTAAAATACAAAAATATTTATGTTAACAAATAATAGTGAAAGGCCAATGTGAGTGGCATGCGGCAACGGACGGAAAAGATCTATTCTATTTGCCGCTTGAGTTTATTCGATGTAGGCAAATGAACGCGGCTGTTTGAAGTAAAAATTTGTGTATCGAAATTCAAGCGAAAATACATGTTGATTTTTTTTAACGCCAAAATAAATAAATAAATTTATTTGTTAATAATTTTAACAACGAAAATAAAGGAAATTAATTTCTTTCTTCTAGTTTCTAAATTTTTTTGATCGTTTACCTTTTGATTTGACAAATTGAAGCGACAAAACAGAAAGTTAAGCATTAAACACATTGAAGCCAGCAGACAACCGACTTCAATATGTCAAATATAAAATACATGCATTTAAATGCGAATGTTTATTTAGACAACAGCAAGACGACACGACTGCAGGTTGTTGTCCAAGCTACCTTTTTTTTTTTTTTTGCCGCACTCGAATTAAACTAATTTCTATTTTTGTTGACGACAAAATAAAAACAGTGTAGCCAATGTATAAAAAAAATATGTAATAAAAAAATTTTGCTCTTGGAAATATTTTATTTTCTAATATAACATAATAAAAGAACTAAATTTATATAGTTAAAAGCCCATATATGGTTAAAAGCCCATATAAATTTAGTTTTTAAGTAATAAATTTATTTGTTCTACTGTTAACAAACATGCTAAAACATTTGTACAAACATTAAGCGTTGTTAAAGGGCGTGTTTACTTGTTTGTACATATATTTGAAGCATGTTTGCACGATTTTTGAGCAAACATCTTGACTGTTTGTGTTGTCTAACGCAAAATTTTGTAATTTCAAAGAAAATTTTGCACAATGAAGTGATGGAAGAAGAAGCACACAAAATGAATCATGAAATAGTGTTCATGGTAGAATTTTTAGTATTGTATTAAAGTTTACCTTCTTTGTAGAAATTGAAAAACCAAGCAATGATTATAGAAACTGAATATCAAGAAATAGCGGCTAAAACAAATTATAAAATGATTTATGTACTGTAAACTTCATATGGCAAGAAAACTGCCGCAGCATAATCGCCTTGTACTCTCATTGAAAAATAATTGATTAATTTGTGTTTGTATTTGTATCGTTATGAGCAAACGGAAAGCGCGTATTTGCCGAAAGAGTTGCATAGTTTATTTGTCTCTTTACATATATTCCATTACTTCATTTATGAGTAGTTTTAATTGCATATCTTCGACGAACAATTTTACAATTTATATACGCACAATTTTATTTCTCGAGTCGAACTATTTTTTTTTTTTTAATTAATTTTGAAAAATTCGATATAAATGTTCAATTCTTTAATATTGTTCCCATTATAGATCAAAAGATTATATTTAAAATTTTTAAGATCCGCCTGACCTGAATTAATTTGTTTTTTTTTTTTAGATTTTAAGGCCTTTTTTAAGAGAGAACTTTTTTCCTGAAGTTTTGATAAAAACAGAACTCGTTCTGTAAAACAATGGAATTTTGTAAAGCTAAAAATTCTAAGGTGGCCACACTGAAGTATACTTTTATTCAAATGAATTTATGTTGCCGCCGTGTTCAAAATATTTCAGTAGTCGCGAAGTTGTGAAGTCTGCTGTGGTCTATGTGTTTAAAGCTTTAAACTGAATTCAACATTGCATAGTAAATTAAATTTAAAATGTTAAAATTTTTGTACAAATATTTTTCTTAAAACAAATAGTTTTTGTACATGGGTTGCAGTGTTGCCGCTCGCTGCATCATGTCGCTTACATTGCACTTGCACTATAAAAAAGAAATATCGCTTATTCAGAGACAGCAAACGCTGTACAAATAATATGGGCAATTAACAAAATGCATATGTGATTCAATATGAGATGAATATAGATCTTTTAACATCCTTTTTAAGAAAAAACTTGAAGAAACTCCCGTGCGTTGTGTTTTTATTTCTATTAATGTTGCGCTTTTTAAATTTCGGTGGCACCGAAACATATTCAACTCAACTTTTGTTTGAATATAAGAAAAAGATTTATTCAAGTGTTCAAAATTTTTAAAATCATTTTGTAAAGCCCAAGCAGAACACAAAGTAATAATGTGGAAAACGTACCAAATTACACAAAGTAAAGACCGGGGGCACATACAATCCGTCGTACTTTGGCCGTCTCCTTTGTATACTTTTAAAAGTATACAAAAAATATTACCAGATAGTTGTCAAACTTCTCAACGTACGTTAAAAGTTGAAAGTTGCTCAGCTCTAATACTTTGCGTTGATGGAGAAGTACCGAATGCGACAAAGCTCATTAGCCTACATGTATTTCAACTTAGTTGCCAGTTGAAAAAGGCAAAGTATAACGTACGACGGATTCTATATGCCCCGGCCCTGAGACAATCTTGCTGTTGTACAATAAACTTATTCTCTAGAGTAAAAAAGACATTTCGTTTTATAAAATTTGCTGTTTTCCTATTGAACAATCAAGCCAAGTTTGTCAAATATTACAATAAATGCAGACACTGAATAGGGAAGCCCATATTTATGATGACGCAAGAATTAGAATTACTGCTTTGGTAATTGATACATTACCAAATTATTAATAAAATTATTAAATTGTTTCAAAATCTTCTGCCTTAAAATCTTTACCTTTTATTGGTTACAATTCTGTAAAATTTTCGTACATTTCAATAAATTCTTTAGAAGACACCCACTTTAGTCAACTGATTTTCAATGTTCGCTTACGAAAACCGAAATGAAATTTACACTGTATTTGATAGAATTGCTAATACACGAGTTTGATGTGAATTCCAATATTTGCTTACGAAAACCAAAATGAAATTTACACTGTGTTTGATAGAATTTCTAATACACGAGTTTGATGGCTTGTAGTGCCTTTCTGTAACTTTTAATAATACCATAATCGTAAGTTTTTTCCACATATTTTATCCTTTGCAGTAATGATTGTACATTTCTTTAATATAATTTTAAGGATGAACAGGTAATAAAACTAACAGCTGATTTGGGTTGACAGCGAATATAATTAAATAATGTTGTTGAATAAAAAATTTTATTAAATATCGTTTTAATTACTGTAAAGATACTATCGTCTTAATAAAAGTACCAAAATTGCACCAGAGGTCAAGTTTGACAAACACGAATTCTACTTATTGAACGAATTTGCTGGCATGCCATCAGCTGGTGCTATCAGAACCAGTTTGATCGTCTAATAGCCGCTGATGTAGATAACACACGATATGTTTTTAACACTGTACATGTCATATTTCACAATGTAAAATGCCTACATGTCGTCTGTTACCTGAAAAACATTGCGTCTGTAAAACACATGAGCAAAGTCGTCTAACAAAATTTCAAATAGAGCGTGTTCTATTTTGTTATGTTTAAACATCTGGCATTAGAATTCTTTTGCTTGCGAACAACTCAGAGGCTATTTTTGGTCGGTATAATTAGTCGGCTTGAGCAAATTTTAATGGATTATTATTTTAAAATATTTTAAATAATTATTTTTTTGTAATAACAAAAAAAGGATAGACAATGCCAGACGTGCATGTACGTTTGTGACCAATTTTAAAAACCGTCTGTAAAAATGAAAAATTTTGACAGACATGAAAAAATACATGAGGATTTACATGTTTAAAAACAGTGTTGAATTAATTATTGCTGATCTGAGCAGTGTCGAAGGTATGTACACTGGGCCCTGATGAGTTTTAACTAATTTAATTTCAACATTTAAAATGCTGCGATAATGTTTGTTTTGGTCGTTCCGTTTGTTAAGTTAACAAACATTACTCCCCCTTTCATCCTTCTCATACTCTATTTTTCTAGTTCCAGTACAATGCACTGCATATGTAGGGGCTATCCCCTGAGTACTGGTCCAAGATAAAAAAATAGACGTAAAAACATATCGTCTGTGGGTGCCTTTAAAAGGCTGTTTCATTATCGTATTTTTAATATAAAAATATTATACTTTTATACAAAATAGGTTTTTTAAAATGAAAAGAAAAATTCTAAGCTTGGTGTGTTTTTGTTGAAATAACGCGGTTTTTCCCCCCATTTGGGTGCGTTTTGAAATTTTAAAGTTGACAACGCTGTCAACAATGCCTTCAATAAGTCATTGCCTTCAACTCCAAGGATTTAAATTTACTTTTTGTAATGGTGGTTTGATATATAATGACAAAAACGGGTTCGTTTGAAAGGCTCGCATGACTAAGTGTTGCTTATTAACACACAATTGCATGACCAGGAATGCTGCTTCATCTGCGCTCATAGATGGTGTGCAGATCTGGCAGCGCTGATTGCTAGTCATTCGACTTTGGAGACCTGGCAACGCTACTATTTATAGTACCTATATCCAATCGAAGATGGAATAGAACTCTCATGCTTGAGCGCGGTAGCTTAAAGTCTATTAATTTATAAAAGTTATGTTATGTTTATTAAAGGCTTATTTGACAAATTTCTATACAAAATACTAATAAACATAAATTAATAAAAAAAAAAATGGTTTTTTATAAAGAAGAACGCAATTAATCAATTAATTAATTGTAATTATTATTTACATTCTAACAGCCGCACTAATAAATATGTTGATTACAGGTCTATTTGACAAATTTCTATACAAAGTTTGTCAAATAACTCTTTAATAAATATAAGATAGTTTTTATGAACACAGCAGTAAAACTTTAAGTTAGTTAGTTGAGTTTTTATTCAACTTCTTAATACAAAAACATGCAGAAAAATAATGAAGTTTAACACAAAACAGAAAAGTAAAGTTTATGAAAAATTATATAGTTCTAAGAAATGAAATGAAATAAAAAAAAAACATATAGAAATCAATTCATGGTACTTACTCTACTAGAGCATCGGTAGCATCTTTTGAGTCTAAAGGCTTTGATATTGTGTAACCCAGCAGAGCAAAAAGCAGCGTTAACTGAAAAGCAAATGTCGACATTTAATAAATTTTTGCTTTTAAATTCTTAAACTTATTATTAATAAGAAAGTGAAAATTTTCATTAACACTTTTCTGAATTCTTACGAATTTCATAAGCAGTTTTGAAATTCATGATCGGTTTTTTTTATTCTTAAAAAGAGAAAGAAATTGTCTTTTAATCTGCGACAAACAAACAAAAAAACATGAAATGAAAGTTTAAGTTCTTGTATTTCAACTTTATTATTATTCTGTAATTCACTTGCTGCATTTAAATGCTGTAAATTAAATCTCAAATCTTGAAAGAATGCAGACACACATACAAATACACTCACTCGTAATCTCATTCACCACCCAGTTGGCCAAACTGACTACGTTAAGCTGTGCATACAAATTCGGTTTCTTTTTGAACTACCATCTTTTTAGGTCTCTAGAGACGCACAATTTACTTTATGAACACCAAAATGGGTTTCGTAGGGTTCGCACTACTTGCGATTTTTTGGCATGTATTTCGCAGAAATTGTGCTACTCGATCCATCAGTTCAGGAAAAGCCAGGTGGTGGCTATGGACGTTTCCAAGGTATTTGTGGCATGGTGCATTACTTATTGCTTTTGGTGTCGGTGAGAATTGCTCCAGCTTTCTCAGGGATCGCACAATACGAGTTGCTATAGATGGGATCTCAGCAAACTAGTTCAAGATTGATTCTGGACTACCGCAAGTCTCCGTTCTTTTTCCTACTCTATTTCCTATTTTTCTTAATGACCTCCTATACCAAACTTTAAACCCTACCCACTCTTTTGCAGATGACAGAAGCATTCACCATTGATACTCATGCAGTTATAGGCCCATTCTATTAGAGATCGTTGCCAAGAGGCAAAATATGAATAACTCACTGAATAATGATATGATGTTGTAATCTCCGAACAGGGTTCGTAAGAACATGGTTGATGTCAACGCTCGTAATACCCAGTGATGTTTTTTGACACAGAAACAAAAGAGCGCAAAAGATGCTTCATCTGTACATATCATACTCACTGAGAAATCGGATGGCAATGCTGTTCTTGGAATGAAAATTTAGTGAGATGATCGTTGGACTAGGCATATTTTTCATGTCTCTAAAGAAGCATTCTTGGTTTTATGAAACGGTGTAAGAAGTACTTCACTCAATGCAATCTCCTTACTATTTATACCACCTATATGCTACCGAAAATGGAATTCAACTCTCATTTCCGGGCTGGTGCCTCAAAGTCTATTTTGGGGTTACTCAACCGTGTGCAGAAAACGGGGAAGAAGCTTATCGGTGACAGTAGGTATTCAACTCCACTGACTAGATTAGGGATGTTGTTTCCGAAACCCACATAGTTTTACGTAACACGCGGTTATCGTCCAGGGCTCATCTATTTGTGGTCGATTGCCCAGTAAATTGCACAACACAGTCATTACAGAGAGAATTCGTTTTTCCATCAATCAATTAAATGTTATTTTATTAACTAATATATTTCTTACTATTATAATAAAAAACCTTTTAACCGGGGTTTTCTTTCATTTTTTGACCGAAAACCGGGATTTTTTAAATTGCCACTATTCGAGGTACTTGAAACCCGGTTTAAGCAAAAAAAGAAAAACGATTCTCCTAAATACAATTCTAATGTTTGGGCCGGTGCCTCAAAGTCTAGTTTGGCGTTATTCGATCGAGTGTAAGAGAGAGTGAAAAAGCTTATCGGTGATAGTAGGGTATCCAATTCTATAGACTCGCTGGAGCATCGCCTCAGCGTAGGATGTAATACTCTGTTTCTGCTTTGACGAGATTAGCAATGATATTACGTATTTTTCAGTCGTGCGGTTCGGCTGTGGAATAAGTTGCCTGCAGAACAGTTTCTTGTCAATTAAAACGTTGGAAAGTTTAAGTCAAATGTTCATAAACACTACTCTCTTTTCCCTTCTTTCTTAAAACCTGTTTTCCTAGTTCCGGTAAAATACGTATGCAGTGTACTTTGGGGGCCATTTTCTAAGTACTGGTCCAAGTTAAAAAATAAAAGATATGGACAGCACGAAAAATTATGAAATTATTATATAGATAAACTTTACCAAAAGTCTTTTTTTTTACAATAATATCGGATGGTTAAATTTTAAGCACCTATGTTGAATGTGAATCACACCTAAACGTCAAGTTGCTTTTACGGCTTTCGCACACAGAAAGTTTACTTTGCAAAGTCTTGAGTTTGATGGTAGCAAGGGAAAAAGAACAGAGAGGAAAGCCGCTCTCTTTTCCAAGCCAAACAAAAGACTTTGCAAAGTAAACTTTTTGTGTGTGAAAGCGGTGTTTCTCCATTTTGTGTGACATTTCTCAATTTCAGACTAATTCAATTCGAGCAACATGTTAAAATTATTCACGCTTACTATGAAAACGGGCGTTCAAATCAAAATGCATGTCATGCTCTTTGCGATTTTTTTCAATAATTAAATCGTCCAAACGTGCTTACAGTCGGAAATATCGTGGAAAAACTTGAGCCAACTGGGTCTGTAGGAGATGTGCAACCAGTGCATGTTCGTACAGCAAAAAAAATTGCTGCTGTTAGCGATAGTGTGGCTGAAGAGCCGTCCGCCTCAGCTTATCGTCGTGCCCAACAATTGCACCTCTCACGCTCGTCTTTGATGAACATTATGCATAAAGACTTGCATTTACACAGCTGCCATTCTGTAATATATTGTAACGACTCAGCACACGAAAAACGTTGACTTTCAAATAATTACTTCTTCTTCTGGAAGTTTCATACATTGGAACTATACGCACGTACTTGCTAGTTAGCTAGATCGGGAGATATGGGCGGGGATCTTGTTCCACTACTTTATTGCCGTTCAACATAAAACAAAAAAAAGTGCAATTGACTCAAGAACCTCTTGACCATTCCAATCGTTATCAGCGGTCAGAGTGGTGGCAAGAAATGGCAACAGTGGCCGATCAAATTTCGAAGAGATGAGGCACATTTTCATCTTTATTCGACAATAAGCAGAATTGCTGCATTTGGGCGAATGATAATCTAAGAGTGATTGTCGAAAAATTAATACAACCCCAAGGAGTGACTGTTTGGTGCGGTTTATGTGCTCGCGGCATCATCGGACCGTATTTTTTCCAAAATGAGGCCGGCCATGCAGTTATTGTGAATGGTGTTCGCTATAGCGAGACGATAACGAGCTTTTTATGGGCTGAATTGGAAGATATGGATGTGGACGATATGTGGTTTCGATAAGAAGTGCCACTTGTCACACAGCTAACGAAACAATGGCTCTTTTGCGCAACAAATTCAATGACTGTGTTATCTAACGTGCTGGCGATGTTAATTGGCCGCCAAGATCATGTATTTGACATTGTTGGACTTCTGTTATTGGGGTTGTTTGAAAGAACTAGTATATGCTGATAAGCTCACAATAATTCTAGAGCTAAATGATGAAATAATTTGGTACATTAACGGCATAGAACCTGAATTATGCCTCAGCGTCATCGAAAATTTGGACCATTGGATGGAGATGTGCCGGCGAGGTCGCGATAGCTATCTGGCTGATATTTTATTTTATGCATAATTGAACCATATCAATATTAGCATAATAAAAAGAAATGACAATAGTTCCTAAATAATGTGTGTTTTATTAAAAATCAACGTCGACCCTAAAAATTTAACCACCCGTTACTACCCATAACTTATATTGAAAGTACAGTGGCATTACTTAAATTATTTCCCAAATCAGCGTAAAACTTATTTTTTGTTTTTAATTAAACTAATTATTTTTTTAATATCAATAATTACGACATTTTTCTATAACACATCAGAGATCTCCAGCCTATCATATAACTGCCTTGAAGATATGGCCAACTGGGTTTTAGTTCAGTTGTCTTGAAAGTTCTGCCTGAAAAAGTCAACAAATAAAACGATGGATGATCATGGAAAGATTTCAGATTTTTCAGTATTTAGTAGCGACAGCATGTTTCTATCTGATTGTATTTAAATTTTAAAATAAAATCTTTTCACTTGTTTTCTACTCGTACACCTTCTCTCTCGTGAATGTGTGCGCATGTGCCATATCATTTGCATAAGTATGTCTGTTTGCTTCTGTGTGATTCTGGCACAACTTTCTCAAAATGCGGTCAAGTATTTTTACATACATACATACATATGTACGAGTACTCGTATGCATGAATTTAATCTTTATTTAACAAAAATAAATATTTGATCTTATACATATAAATATGTGTGTATGTGGACATATGTACTATTATTATTTTAAGACAATATTTATTACTTTTTTAGCTATTCTCTGTACGCAAAACATTTGGCTTAAAATTGCTTTTTGCCGATAAAAATATTTTTGCATAACAAATTTTTGCAGTTTCTGTTAACGGTCATGTTTCTGTTGAGGCGGCTTCCTTATTTTTTTATTATTACTTATCTTATTTTTTGGAACGTAATATTTGTTTTTTACTAAAGTAAGTCTATAAACTTTATTAAGGAGTACAATTACGTATTTAAATACAAATTTATTTTTCCTTTTAAAACATCCCTCGATAAGATAAAATTTGTTGAATATTTCACAGATGCGACAAACGAGATCATTCTTAGCATAAACGGTTTTGTGATAATCTAGACTTATTAGTTGATAGTTACGGGTTGCTCTTGCTCGTACAAAGAACTTGGAATCTACTTCACCATGAATCAATCCAAGGAGGAACAAGATGCTAAGTGTGGTGCCCTGACCAGGGTACTCTGCCTTCTGGCAGAGTGTCTTGTTTGTTAGTAATGGGTGATTTTATAAGAACTATCGGAAATTAAAAAAAAAAAAAACACATAAAATTCAGAAAAATGCATGAAATATTTATTTGGATCGATAGTTGGGTCGATATAATTTAATGTTTGAAGATTATTTCATGCAAATGTTGGCCGCGGCTGCGCCTCAAATGGTCCATCCGCTTAGTCCAATTTTGGCATACTCTTTCCAACATTTCGGCCGGTATCTCACGAATAATGTCGGCAATGTTGGCTTCCAGTGCGTCAATCGAAGCGGGCTTGTCGCTATAGACATTAGCCTTAACATAGCCCCACAAAAAATAGTCTAGAGGCGTTAAATCGCACGATCTGGGCGGCCAATTGACTGGTCCCAAGCGTGAAATAAACTGTTCACCGAACTCGCCTCTCAATTGGTCCATTGTTTCGCGTGCTGTGTGGCATGTGGCACCGTCTTGTTGAAACCACATGTCATGCAAGTCAAGCTCTTCTATTTTGGGCAAAAAAAAGGTTTGTTATCATCGTACGGTAGCGCTCACCATTCACAGTAACGTTGTGATTCGCATCATCTTTGAAGAAATACCGCCCAATGATGCCGCCAGCCCATAATCCGCACCAAACGGTTGTTTTTTGTGGATGCATTGGTAGCTCTTGCAATGCTTCTGGCTGCTCTTCACTCCAAATACGGCAGTTTTGCTTGTTCACGTATCCATTCAACCAGAAATGAGCTTCGTCGCTGAACACAATTCTTCGATAAAAAAGTGGATCTTCATCTAACTTTTCAAGAGTCCATTCACCAAAAATTTGTCATTGTGGTAGGTCGTTTGGCTTCAATTCTTGCACCAGCTGTATCTTATAAGGCTTCACACCCAAATCCTTCCGCAAAGTTTTCCACGTAGTGGAGTAACAGAGGCCCAATTGCTGCGAACGGCGCCGAATTGATAACTCACGGTCATCACCAACACTGGCCGATACGGCTGCGATATTGTCTTCAGTTCGCACTCTACGTAAGCGTGTTGGTGGTTTAATGTCCAACAATGTAAATTTGGTGCGAAATTTTTTTACAATAGCCCGAATAGAAGCCTCAGTAGGTCGATTAAACTGACCATAAAATGGAAGAAACACACGATGAACTTTCTTAACAGAGCACGCATTTTGGTAATAAAATTCAATAATTTGCAAGCGTTGTTCGTTTGTAAGACGATTCATGATTAAATTATAGACCAAACTGAAGATGTTTGACAGTGACACAAGATACAAAACGTGCGTGAGCTGTCAAAACTAGTGTTGCCAAAAAGATAATAGCAAAAAAATCACTCGTTACTTCATTACCTTGCAGTGTGAAAGGTGGTGGACTAAATTTTGTTAGTCTGATCAGTTTTAACTACTGATCAGTTTTAACTAATTTAATTCCAACATTTTAAATGCTGTAATAGAGTTTTTTTGTCTTTCGTGTTGTTGTTTAAGTTAAACGTTCACAAACACTACTCCCTCTTTCCTCCTCCTTATAACCTATTTTTCTAGTTCCAAAAGTCTAGAAAGCTGCATTACTTATATTGTATTGGATTTTAGTAACCCGTAACCAAGGATAAAATTTGGTTGAACAGGGGGGATTAGAAGGCCTTAAGTCTTAAGCAAGAGTTTTGTCTACATGGTCACAAACTTATGGCAAAAAATTGCGACCCGTTGTGAGCCTTACAAACAACATAGTAGAGCTGGTACATTGTGAATAATTCAGCCCGTGGATAAGGTGAAGCTAAGGCCATCAAGACAGGTGCTGATGTAAATCAATTTTCACAAGATGTCTTCAGAGGTACTCGAGTTTTATGCAAATTTTATACCTTAGTAAGGAATTGGAAGTTCTGTGGTATATCGGCAATCATTTAAACATTTAGATTGGCAGGGACGTGCCCTGCTTTCCTGAGCTGTCTAGGGAATTGCTCTAGATTGCAAATCAAAAGTCTTGTCATCATGAACAAAACTGTTCTACCTGTGTAAACCCTGAGGGCAGTTGGAGATCCAGTGGACTAGTTCTTCCGTAGTTTTAACCATCATAAGGTTAGGGTGGCATATCAAGTACGAATGAGAATCAAAGACCAATGCTGTCAGTAATAAAAGGCTGCACAGAATGTGCTAAAGAACATCCAAAACAATTCTTAAAACAAAACAAACAAGCTATAGAACATTTAGAAACACAACAAACACTTCACAGTGCTTGACAGTACTTGAATTCTGTTTCACAGCAAAATCCAAAACAAAACATCACATTAAACAAATAAATGATTAATCACTGGAAGCAAATTGGCATTTGAGCATACTGCGCCTTAAATATTTGTGCTTAATACAAAGACAAAAACCATGAACATCAACAACACGCACACATGAGCATATTGTGTATAGAGCACTTGTGCACTAATAAAAGACAAAAACCATGAACAACAACAAAACAATTTATAAAGAAAACTGTAGTACACTAAAAAAATTTTGTTCAGAAATTCTCTGAATTTTGACATTACTTTTATGAATATTTTCATTATTTTTCAACCATTCTAACTTTTCGTAGAAATAATGAAACAAATTTCATTAGATTATTTTAATGAAAACCTTCATATAAGCAATGAAACATTTTAATAAGAAACATGACTTATTTTCATTAAAAGTATGAAAGACAAATCATATGATTAGTGAAATAATTTCCCTAGATCAAAGAATCAATTTCATAAAGCACATGAAAACTGTACATTAAATTAATGAAAAAGTAACATTTATTTAATGAAATAACTTCTTTGTACTAATATAATATATTCATTAGAAATATGAAACTCCTTTATAAGGTCAATGAAGTTATTTCATTTATCTAATTTTATTATTCATTGAGCACCTGAAAAATTTACATTAAATCAATGAAATAGTTACATTTGTTTAATGAAATAATATCATAACACACATTAATAAAATATGTTCACAAATGTACCTAATAAGATCAATGGAATTATTTCATTTATTCATTGATACTTTATTTCATTACACAAACAATACTATTCCTTGCTTTTGTGAAATTGTACCTAATTATGATAAAAGAAAATGTTGAATAAGTATTCACAAAATAAAATAGATTTTATTAATTCAAATGACTTTAATTTACTGGTATTTACATTTTTTAAACTATTATTATGCTGATTTGAGTACATACACATATGTACATACATACCCAAGTTCGGTAGCCAGAAATTTATTTGCCATTGATCTAATGAATTCTATTTCATTGGAATTATGAAACTCATAAAACTAACATTTTAATAAAAAAAACTTGAAATTTTTTAAACTGTAGCTTAAGATTAATAAATGTCTATTAATATATCTTACCAAACTTCAAAGAATTTAGAAAAAAAAAATTAAATTTTGTTGTAGTCATAAATCCAATGATTTTTTTTAATGAAACTATGAAACTTAATGAAACCATGCTGATGGAACTATTTCATAATATATATGAAGTTTCATGCATATTGTGAAAAGTTTTCATTGGATTAATGAAAAATATTTAATGAAACAGTTTCATTAAATATATGACGCATAATTCTTTCAGTGTAGAACATTACTTCAGTGCTTGAAATTCGACTTCATTTTTATTCTATTTCAGTTGGTTCTATTTGTGTTTGCTTCGTTTATGTGCTTAAAACATTTCGGCGCTGAAGTGTTTGTTTTGAAATATGAAAGGAGACGATGTTTAGTACTTGAAAATCCTACGATGTTTTGTAAGACATTTTGATTGTGCTTGAGCAGCGTTCTAGTCAATAATCATCTTATTTAGATAGCCAATAAGTTTTATATCTCGTTGGCTTTTATGTATTTAAACAGTTCATGCAAATCATTACTTGGAGGAAGAAAGTTGTGTTTTCCGATTTTCAATACGGTAAGAAATTTGCAGGCCGCAATATGTTTCAAAATGTTTTTGTTCAATCCGCCATTCGTATTTTATTCGACACTGTTTTGATTTCCAAATAAATTCACAATGAAAGAATTATTGTTCGAAAAATGTATGCATATGTGTAAGTGTGTGTGTACATACATATGTAGGTATGTATGTGTATCAAAATATTGATTTGTCAATATTCTAATAAATTCCTTTTTTTTATTATGATTATTTTTTATTTGGTCATACCGAAGTGTGGCAAAAGATCAATGACCTGCAGATTATTGTTTGCTTAATTTAAGCTGGGTTTTTGTTTAACTTTTTTTTTTCTTTTTGCTGTCATTTAATAGCTTTTGTTAAGATTTTACCCCGCAGGGCTACGAAAAATATGTATTGAGTTTATTTCATGCAGTGTTTTTGGCATACATATATCTTATAGATGCCAGATAAATCTTGTTTAAAATCGTCAAATTCGCGGGAAAAAATCGTCAATATGATTATCGCAAAAAAATCGTCAGCAAGTAAATTTACTACACTGAAAGAAATATGCTTCATATATCTAATGAAACTGTTTCATTAAATTTTTTTCATTGATCCAATGCAAACTTTTCACAATATGCGTGACATTTGATATATATTATGAAACAGTTCCATTAAAATTGTTTCATTAGGTTTCATAGTTTCATTAAAAAAAATAATTGGATTTATGACTGCAAAAAAATTTAATTTTTTTTAAAACTCTTTGAATTTTGGTAAGACATATTAATGGGTATTTATTAAACTTAAGCTACAGTTTAGGAAAATGTCTAGTTTTTTTTTATCAAAAAGTTAGTTTAAAGAGTTTCATATTTAATGTAAATTTTATGATTTATTGTAAATTTTTCATATGCTCAATGAATAATAAAATTAGACAAATGAAATAATTTCATTGACCTTATGAAGGAGTTTCATATTTTTAATTAAGTTATTCCATATATCTATGAATATATTACATTAGTACAAAGAAGTTATTTCATTAAATAAATCTTACTTTTTCATTAATTTAATGTACAGTTTTCATGTGCTTTATGAAATTGATTCTTTGATCTAGAGAAATTATTTCACTAATCATATGATTTGTCTTTCATACTTTTAATGAAAATAAGTCATGTTTTTTATTAAAACCTTTCATTACTTTTATGAAGGTTATCATTAAAATAATTTAATGAAATTTGTTTCATTATTTCTATGCAAAGTTACAATGGTTGAAAAATAATGAAACAATTCATAAAAGTATTGTCATAATTCAGAGAATTTCTGAACAGAATTTTTTCAGTGTAGTTTTTGAATAAAATATACATATTTTCGACGTGTAAAATATAGCAAAACAATTCATAGTTAATTGACTTTAATAAAAAACTACATAATTTAAAACTATAACAACAAGTATATAAAAAATTAATTTCATAAGTACTTGAGAAATTTTACACATTAATTAAATTAAGATATCATTTAATAAAAGCTGTAAATTCCCCAAGGCAGCATATTAGGGCCTATTTTATATTTGATCTACGCATCTGACATGCCGACAAGCACCAACATTCACACTTCAACATTTGCAGATGATACAGCATTCCTTAGCATACATAGTAACCACCAGCAAGCATCAATAAACTTACAGGAACATATCGACAAACTAGAGAAATGGCTCAAGCTTTGGAAAATCAAGGTTAATGAACAAAAGTGTGCCCATGTTACATTCGCTCTGCGTCTAGGAACATGCTCACCCATTACTATTAACAATAAAGTAATACCTCAACACAGTGAAGTCAAATACCTCGGTATTCATCTTGACCGTAGACTAACATGGAAGACGCACATCGAGGCAAAAGTAACGCAAATGAAATTGAAAGCAGTGCAAATTAACTGGCTAATAGACAGAAATTCGACCTTGATTGTAAACTTTTGTTGTACAAACCGATTCTAAAGCCAATATGATGCTGTGGGATTCAATTATGGGGCACAGCCTCGGCATCCAACATTGAAAAAATTCAAAGAAGTCAAAATAGAATACTCCGTAGAATTACAGATGCTCCATGGTACGTTAAAAACTCACGAGTCCCCGCAGATCTGAACGTACCTTTTGTGAAATCTGAATTTGTGAAGAACGCGACAAGATATATTGATATGAGCATCTCATATGATCAAGTCCATTTAATTTTGCATGATGAGCTACAGATGAAAAGGCTTTCTCCAAAATGGGTGTCGCATTCGTTAACAGTCGACCAAAAACGTATAAGAATGAACATTTCTCAAGCTTGTTTGGATCGTTTTAAACGAAATGAAATGGATTTTAAGCGTCGTTTCACAGCTGTTGATGAGACATGGATCCACCATTATACTCCTAAGATACAAGAACAATCCAAACAATGGACTGAAGCTGGAGGAAGTGCCCCAAAGAAGGCAAAAACAAATCAATCGGCTGGTAAGTTTATGGCAACGGTTTTTTGGGACTTCAAAGGTATTTTATTGATTGACTATCTTCAAAAGAGTAAAAAATAAATTCAGAGTACTATTGCTACCTATTGGATCAATTAAATGTAGAAATTCGAGAAAAACGTCCTGGCTTACAACACAAAGAAATAATTTTTCATCAAGACAACGCACCAGCGCACAAGAGTGTTTTAACAATGGCTAAAATTAACGAATTAAAGTACGAGTTGCTTGACCACCCACCACCTTATTCTCCTGATTTAGCTCCCAGTGACTTTCACCTGTTCCCAAATCTAAAAAATTCCAAGCGTTTTACCTCAAATGAAGATGCAATTACAGTTGTAAACCACTATTTTGAAGACCTTGAGGAAAACTATTTTAATCAAGGAATAGAATTGCTAGAAAAGCGTTGGACTAAGTGTATTGAAGTTTCAGGAGATTATATTGAAACATAAAAATATTTTTGAAACACTAACTATTCTCTTTCATTGCTAGGCTAAGAAGTTTCCGAACCACCAGAATATTCTCTTTTGACTAAAAAAAAAAAATTCAAGACAATTTAAAAAATTCATCTTTGTTGTTTTCCACTTCAAAGTTCTATACCTCTGTAAAAACACCCTTTACATGTTTTAAAGATAACGAGTGATTTTTTTGCTATTATCTTTTTGGCAACACTAGTTTTGACTGCTCACGCATGTTTTGTATCTCGTGTCACTGTCAAGCATCTTCAGTTTGGTCTATAATTTAATCATGAATCGTCTTACAAACGAACAACGCTTGCAAATTATTGAATCTTATTACCAAAATGCGTGCTCTGTTAAGAAAGTTCATCGCGCGTTTCTTCCATTTTATGGTCAGTTTAATCGACCTACTGAGGCTTCTATTCGGGCTATTGTAAAAAAATTTCGCACCAAATTTACATTGTTGGACATTAAACCACCAACACGCTTACGTAGAGTGCGAACTGAAGAAAATATCGCAGCCGTATCGGCCAGTGTTGGTGATGACCGTGAATTATCGATTCGGTGCCGTACGCAGCAATTGGGCCTCTGTTACTCCACTACGTGGAAAATTTTGCGGAAGAATTTGGGTGTGAAGCCTTATAAGATACAGCTGGTGCAAGAATTGAAGCCAAACGACCTACCACAACGTCAAATTTTTGGTGAATGGGCTCTTGAAAAGTTAGATGAAGATCCACTTTTTTATCGAAGAATTGTGTTCAGCGACGAGGCTCATTTCTGGTTGAATGGATACGTGAACAAGCAAAACTGTCGTATTTGAAGTGAAGAGCAGCCAAAAGCATTGCAAGAGCTTCCAATGCATCCACAAAAAACAACCGTTTGGTGCGGATTATGGGCTGGCGGCATCATTGGGCCGTATTTCTTCAAAGATGATGCGAATCACAACGTTACTGTGAATGGTGAGCGCTACCGTGCAATGATAACAAACTTTTTTTTGCCCAAAATGGAAGAGCTTGACTTGCATGACATGTGGTTTCAACAAGACGGTGCCACATGCTACACAGCACGCGAAACAATGGACCAATTGAGAGGCGAGTTCGGTGAACAGTTTATTTCACGCTTGGGACCAGTCAATTGGCCGCCCAGATCGTGCGATTTAACGCCTCTAGACTATTTTTTGTGGGGCTATGTTAAGGCTAATGTCTATAGCGACAAGCCCGCTTCGATTGACGCACTGGAAGCCAACATTGCCGACATTATTCGTGAGATACCGGCCGAAATGTTGGAAAGAGTATGTCAAAATTGGACTAAGCGGATGTACCATTTGAGGTGCAGCCGCGGCCAACATTTGCATGAAATAATCTTCAAACATTAAATTATATCGACCCAACTATCGATCCAAATAAATATTTCATGCATTTTTCTGAGTTTTATGATTATTTGCAATGCATCGCATCAACTTTCAATGCTTTACTGATATATATTTATTTAAAAACTAAAGCAGCTCCACTGATAGAATTATCTTTATCTTTGAATAACATTTTATGCCCGAATCTGTGAATTTGAATAAAACTGATAAATTCTTCAATTGAATAATAAAATTTTTTTAATGCTTTTGCTAAGAACTTTGCATTCAGTTCTTCTTGTATGTAACACTCATTATGTTTCATATTATTTTCAACACTCCCATTTATTAATAGAAAAATCAATTTGTTTTTTGTTTTATTTAAACATCAAAAGTTAAAGAACGTGTTGAAAATATTAAATTATAAATTAATTATTTTTGCTTTTGCTATTTATGTTTAATTGTTAACTTATTTGCGAACCTTCTTGACAGCCTTTAAAGACAGACTGACTGTTCAGTTATTGATGTGGTTTTGTTTTCTTTTGTTTCCCTTTCGAGTGCGTCTTTAGAAAATTTTCTGAAACCCCTTTAAGAATTTTTAATTAGTTTTAATTTTACACATATTTCATTAAATGTCATAGACTTAATTTCTGGCTTAAGAACTCTTGATTTCATAATTATCTAATTGAATATTTAATACCCGTAATTTTTCATAAATAAATATCCGCACATTTTTGTACAAAAATTTTTTTTGTATTTGCTCATCAAATGGTTTCTGCAAAAGGGCAAAAAGCAAAAATACCCAGAAGTCACATGATTACATGTGTTTGTTGTACGTACATACATACGTGTATGTACATGTTTCACTTATTTGAATGTGTTTGGAATATCTGAATACTGAAATTTGTTATAAAAATGTTAGTTTAGTTTTGTATAAACGATTACTACAAATTTCCATATAAAATCAGCAAAAATTCAATGTTTGTAGGAAATTAAAATTCAAAACCTTTTTGCTCAAGGATATTCAGGTGTACCAATTAATACCCCATATTCTATTAGGCGTCGTCGTCGTCACATGAAGGCGACGCAAACATTGTTTCATTTATTTGCTTGTTCCCAAAAACAATTGAGTGTGGCCGACATACTTTATCTATCGTTTAGGTCTAGGAAATATCGCAGGTCTATCAAAGAATACATTATTGCTTTCGAAGACGAATGTGTAACCGAGTGTTTTTTAATGTCGTCTTGATGTGACAACGATGACGCCTCTTGGAATATAGGGAAATAACATATTCTCAAGCAGCATTGTAGAAAATTCGACTAAGCGATTTCTGTCTGTCCGCCGTGGAAATACCGTTTCTGAGAAAACCATTAGACTTAGAAACCTTTTTCTTTCACCATTCTATTATCCCATTAATTCATGGTTTTGTTATTGAAATTGAATAAAATCGGTTCACGTATAGCTGACATATATCCAAAATTCCGAATTTACAATTTTATATGAAAAGTTTTGAAAAAATTTGATTGTTTTGCTTCAAACTTAACATAATTATTAAGCATGACGATTACAAGTAAAAAAAAATTATATCGATCCATATATCGCTACTTTATTGCAACATAGTCATATCTCAAAAAAGCTCGTTTCGAGAAAAACGCATTTAAAATTTTTAGTTTCCATACAAGTCTTAGCAAATTTTTTTTAGAAAATATCTCCTAAAGGAAACAGTTTAAAAACAATTTGAATAAATTTTTGGCACAATATAAATGATAGTACTTTTAACAATTCTGCATTGTTAACTCGAAAAGCTCATTTTTTGAGATATGACTATGTTGCACTAAAGGAGCGATATATATCCGAGATATAGCTTAAACCGATTGTTAATGACAATGTCGCGTAAGCGAACTTAAACAATTGTTTTGCTTAAAAACAGTTCTGGTAATAAAAGGAGGTTACTAAAATACAGAAAATTAACATTTCCGATACATACCCGAGATATATGTAGCTTAAACAGGGTTTTTCATGAAAATGTCACGTACATCCAAACATATTTAGTTCAAATTTGTAATATATATTCTATATATTTACGTGGGAATCGTTAAGGGTGTTATAGATTCGGTCCAACAGAAAAAAAAACTTATCATCAATGCTTAGAATGGTAGCAGGAAGTGGCAACAGTGGCTGATAAGTTTTCGAAGAAAATCATCATCAGTGATGAGACACATTTTTATTTCAGTAGATTCATCTAGAACCCAAGAGCGATTGTCGAAAAACCAATGCATCCACAAAGAGTGACTGTTTGGGTGCGGTTTATGGGTTGTCAACATCATAGTGCCGTATTTTTTTTCCAAAATGAGACCGCTCACGAGGTGAATGGTGTTCGCAATCGTGTGATGATAATAGATTTTTGTTATGGCCCGAATCGGAAGATTTGGATGTGGTTTCAACTAGACGGTGCCACTTGCCACACAGCTAACGAAACAATGGCTCTTTGGCACGACAAATTCAATGGCCGTGTTATGATCATGTGATTTGACACCGTTAGGCTTCTCTTTTTTGTGCTTATTTAAAAGAGATTTACGAGGGCGAATTGATATTGAATCTACCTAGCACTAGATTTTATTTATTTTTTTAATAATTTAATTATTTATTGTATCTTCTAAAAGAACTAACAATAAAACTAAAAATTCATTAATTTATATAGAAAAAAATTAATTAATATTAATAAAAAAAATTATAAATAACTTGTTTTCTATGTTTCCTAGCTATCTATATGTCGACATTTCGTAGGAACTACCCTAATCATCAGTAGACTTGGGAAATTTTTGAAAGATATTCTCAAACATTCAACTTTATATCCCAACAATATAAATAAATTGTTGAGAATTTAAAAGAAAAATGCTCTGATAATATCCGTCAAAACACAAAAAACAAGCTTTTCTATTTATAAACGTCTTTATCATTTCTTTACACCTTTCAAACAACCTACGGTTGTTCATTTGTTTGAAAGGTGTAAAGAAATGATAGAGACATGTATAAATGAAAAAGCTTGTTTTTTGTGTTTTTGTCCGGTTTTGACCTCATTTGTGTCGACAAAAGGGTCAATCCCTTTTATAACGAGCTGAATACCTTTGGAACTTTTAAGCTGATATGTGTAAAATGATCGTTTCACCTTCTCCAGAACGTTAGACAATTTTCGGTATTCATTTTCACTGTTTACCTGGATTTTCGTTTCATTGATGCGGCCGTGCTTAACCGATGTTACGTTAAAAGTGTCTTTGCTGATTGCCGCAATAAGTTGTTTTACCAGCTCACTAGAGGTAGGCTCTCGCAAATATATTGGTGGCGGCTTAAAGGTTTTTTTAGATATTGTTGGTTTGCAGTATAGCAAACCTATTACTATCCGTTGCCGAAGTCCTATTATCATCTTTAGAAATTTTTGGTTGAGATGATATTTGAGCTGATTTGGGGCTTCGCTGCCTTTTAAACACTGTTATGTACCTGTCCATGCCTACTTGGGTTTATGGCTTATCATCAACAATTAAACTGGAAGATGTTTTGTCTTCAGTTGTAACTACAATATTTGGCGAACACGATCGCGGGCTTTTCCTATCTCTTAGAGACAGGAAATTTTCCAATGATTTTTTCACCGATTCTTCTTCAGAAATACAAAGGTTTTTTCTACTGGAGCTAAGCTCTTTTTCAGAATTACATGTGATAGGTACACTCATGCAATTAATTGTTTCTATTTTTTATTTACGGTATTTAAAAAAAAATGTCACAAAGTTTTTCTTTTAAACAAAAACACTCTGTTCACTTATTACGGTTTCTACTTATTCCCGTTTAATTTTTTTACTTTGCGATCAAAAACCAAACACGTCCGTTCACTGTCAAAGCTAAACAACGACTGAACACGATATGTCTAACATCAGCTGTTAAAATTTCACCCAAATTCATCAATTAGTTTATTTGTTTTAGTTGTTTGAAGTAAGCGACTTTTCTGTTTTTTTGACAAACGGAAAAAAGTTGAATTTCATGCAGTGATTAAACACTATTATTTGAAAAGGAAAACGATGAAAGAGACAAAAGAAAAACTCGGTAAACATTACGGTTAGTCTGCTCCATCGGAGTACATGAAAAATATTGGATTGCTGAATTTAAACGTGGCCGAACCAGCACTGTAACAATACCATAAAAAATATCAAACACAAAAAAAAAAATCTTCGATATCGTTATGAATGATCGCCGAGTGAAGTTAGATTAGATTGTTGAAATGGTAAACATATCATATCATACGAAAACGCTATCGGCAAGATGTGTGCTGCGTTTGCAGTGTCGAATAAAAACAAGTACGACAGACCACTTCGCAGCGGTGTTTGGACATGATAAAGTGTGATCCTATTGGTTTTTGGCGTTGATTACAAACTGTTGATGAAACGTGGGTCCACCACTATACACTTGAAATCAAAAATCAATCTAAACAATGGGTGGAAGAAGGTAAAGACAGTGGCTGGCATGTTTATGGGCTCTATATTTTAGTATGCACACGGAATATTACTTATTGACTATCTTGAAAAAGGACCCACAATCACTGGAAAATATTATCGTGCATCAATTGATTGATGCAATCAAAAAAAGTCGATCACATTTAAAGAAGAAAAAGTAATTTTTCTTCAAGACAACGCACCGGTTTACACAGCATTACATACGATACTAAAATTAGGTGAAATACAGTTCGAATTCGTTGATGATTCACATTATAGTCCAGATTTAGCTCCTAGTGATTTTTTCCTGCTTTCAAACGTGAAAAATGGCTCACAGAAAAAAGATTCATTTCAAACCAAGAAGTGATTAACGAAACTAACGCGTATTTGGAGGGGTTCTCAAAATCGTATTATTTGGATGGTATAAAAAAGTTGGAATATTGTCTTACTTGGTGTATTGAGCTAAACGGAGACTATGTTGAGAAATAAATGGTTTTTGAAATACAAGATGTTGCCCCTTGCCACACAGCTAATGAAACAATGGCTCTTTTGCTCGACAAATTCCATGACCCTGTTATCTTACGTGATGGCAATGTTAATTGGCCGCCAAGATCATGTATTTAATTTCGTTTGACTGCTGTCTTTGGTGTACGTCTATAAGCCAGCAACATTTGAAGAGCTAAAGAACGAGATAATTCGGCATATTAACGATATAACGAGTGATTTTTTTGCTATTATCTTTTTGGCAACACTAGTTTTGACAGCTCACGCACGTTTTGTATCTTGTGTCACTGACAAACATCTTCAGTTTGGTCTATAATTTAATCATGAATCGTCTTACAAACGAACAACGCTTGCAAATTATTGAATTTTATTACCAAAATGCGTGCTCTGTTAAGAAAGTTCATCGCGCGCTTCTTCCATTTTATGGTCAGTTTAATCGACCTACTGAGGCTTCTATTCGGGCTATTTCGCACCAAATTTACATTGTTGGACATTAAACCACCAACACGCTTACGTAGAGTGCGAACTAAAGAAAATATCGCAGCCGTATCGGCCAGTGTTGGTGATGACCGCGAATTATCGATTCGGCGCCGTTCGCAGCAATTGGGCCTCTGTTACTCCACTACGTGGAAAATTTTGCGGAAGAATTTGGGTGTGAAGCCTTATAAGATACAGCTGGTGCAAGAATTGAAGCCAAACGACCTACCACAACGCCAAATTTTTGGTGAATGGGCTCTTGAAAAGTTAGATGAAGATCCACTTTTTTATCGAAGAATTGTGTTCAACGACGAGGCTCATTTCTGGTTTAATGGATACGTGAACAAGCAAAACTGCCGTATTTGGAGTGAAGAGCAGCCAGAAGCATTGCAAGAGCTACCAATGTATCTACAAAAAACAACCGTTTGTTACGGATTATGGGCTGGCGGCATCATTGAGCCGTATTTCTTCAAAGATGATGCGAATCACAACGTTACTGTGAATGGTGAGCGCTACCGTGCGATGATAACAAACTTTTTTTTGCCCAAAATGGAAGAGCTTGACTTGCATGACATGTGGTTTCAACAAGACGGTGCCACATGCCACACAGCACGCGAAACAATGGACCAATTGAGAGGCGAGTTCGGTGAACAGTTTATTTCACGCTTGTGACCAGTCAATTGGCCGCCCAGATCGTGCGATTTAACGCCTCTAAACTATTTTTGGTGGGGCCATGTTAAGGCTAATGTCTATAGTGACAAGCTCGCTTCGATTGACGCACTAGAAGCCAACATTGCCAACATTATTCGTGAGATACCGGCCGAAATGTTGGAAAGAGTATGCCAAAATTGGACTAAGCGGATGGACCATTTGAGGCGCAGCCGCGGCCAACATTTGCATGAAATAATCTTCAAACATTAAATTATATCGACCCAACTATCGATCCAAATAAATATTTCATGCATTTTTCTGAATTTTATGTGTTTTATTTTTTAAATTTCCGATAGTTCTTATAAAATCACCCATTAGAACCTCAATTATACCACAGCGTCAGCGAAAATTTGGACTATCGGATGGAGGAGTGCCGACGAGGTCGTTGTAGCCATGTTGGCCCATGTTTTGTTTCATACATTATTGAACTATATCAATATTATTATAGTAAAAAGAAATTGCAATAATTTCTAAATAATTTGCCCTTTATTCAGCATCAACATCGGTCCTTAAAATTTAATCTTTTATATTCCTCAATAGTATGATTATTTTTTTATAATATAGTGGTAAAATAGCATAAAAACAATACTAGTAAACTCATTAGTTAATAACTATTTGTAGCTTAACCACAATGAACAACGAGTAGTTGGTCTCCGTTGACCAACTAGTCAATCATTGGATATATGAAAAGAGCCAGATTGGCCAGCAGTCTGTAGTGTGAACCAATCAGTATATTTCTAACTACATACTGAGGTTCTATATCTTATGTCATCTGCAGGGTTCCAACTGACAATAGACAATGTACATTGTCATCAGTGGAACTCAGTATGGGAAGGCGAGACAGCTCTCTACAATAACGGCTTAAGTTTGTTAAGAGTTTCTTATTCGTTATGAGTGGTTTGTTTTAAAAAATACAGCCAGGATACCATAATAGGCTTGAAAATTTGCTATTTTTACAGCTAAAATTACACTAGGTATGTTTATAGGGTGGCATGTCATAACGTCTAGTGACATAAAGTCCATGGACGTTATGACACACTTAAAAGTGTCATAATGTCCATGGACGTTAAGGCACTTTTAAAAGTGACATAATGTCCATCACGGAGGTGTCTTAAAGTCCGTGGACTCTATGACACTTTGCGGAGTGTCATAACGTCCATAACTTAAGTAATAATAAAAAATTTCATAACTATATACGAGTATATGAACGTATAGGTACACAAAGAGAAAAACGACGTTATTTAATTTTTGTCGACGAATGATAATGCATATCTCGTTAAATTGTGGATATATCGTTATCAAACTGTGAACATACCGCCGACAAATTGCGAATAGATGGCACAAAAAAACCGATTTTAAGTTGAGAATGTCTTGTTGTCAAGATGGGATCGCTTTGTACAATTAAGAACGAACGTTGTCAAACGGCAACACCTGTTGTCACCTGATATGATTTGTTTATAATTTTGCCATTACGATTTCTGTGTTTTTTAAGTGCTGTTATTTAAAAAGAAATATATATGTACATACATATATAATAATATAAAAGACGAGCAATTTGATTTATCTGATAAGAAATCAAATGAAAGAAAACTATTTTATGTATTGATGGTAATATTAAAAACCTCAGATACTGATATATGTATGTCTAGTGTCCAATTGCTGATCAAGTTTTTGGATTTGATAATCTTTATAAAATCGTCGCTGATTTTTCCTTCATACTTCCTTTATGAGTGATCCACCAATGCAAAGTAATAAAGATTATCAAATCCAAAAACTTGATCAGCAATTGGACACTAAACATACATACTTTTTTTAGTATCTGAGGTTTTTAGTATTATTATCAATACATAAAACAATTTTCTTTCATTTGATTCCTTATCAGATAAATCAAATTGGTTGTCCTTTATATTATTATAATGCCCTTTGTGTTCATAGTTCCTTTATAAGTAATCAATCAATGCAAAGACATAGAGACTATTAAATAATAAAAAAAAAGATATTGGAGAAGAAAGCGATTCAGAAACAAAAGATATCGAAGAAAATGCTATCAACACAGAAATCTTAAAATGCGTTACAACCTTGGCAGAGCTAAGAAATGCAGATATTTATAATTTCTTCGCCTGGTTTTCAAAATTTGGACACTAAATCTAAGAAACGTAATTCAACTTTGCCTTTACTATAGAAAAATTTTTGAACGTGATATACTCCTAAATATATCTGAATAAGCGATTGTTTATTTTGATAATAAAGTACTTTTTGGTTCTGTAAAAACTCATTTCTGTAAAAAAAAACTCAAATTTGGGTTTAATTTTTCAAGGGAATATTAATTCGTAGATTTAAAGAGAATATAAAAAGGTTCTGCATTGAAATGATTACTTTTTTAATCACAAAGAGTGAAAGTGTTAATTTCTTTTTTGGCAATATAAGCAAGAGTTATGCGTCAAAGTTTTGCCAACGAAAATGTGGGAAAATTCAGTAATAGGAACGGCTTTTATTGGTTCACATTATCACTGAAATATACGGCTATCTTCATATATACTCTTTTCTAATTATGGACCTTATGACATTTTAAAAAATGACATAATGTCCATTTGCAAAGTGTCACTATGCCCATGGACACTATGACATTTTCAAAAGTGTCTTAACGTCCATGGACCTTATGACACTTTTAAGTGTGTCATAACGTCCATGAACATTATGACACTGGATCTTATGACATGCCACCGTTTATAGCATTTTACGGTATTAAATTTAAGTTTTGTTAAAACCTTTAATAGTATTTTTACTTTTTTCAAATTTAAACTCTTAAATTTTTGCTTTTGTT
Source organism: Thecocarcelia acutangulata (assembly GCA_914767995.1). Classification (NCBI taxonomy): domain Eukaryota; kingdom Metazoa; phylum Arthropoda; class Insecta; order Diptera; family Tachinidae; genus Thecocarcelia; species Thecocarcelia acutangulata. The sequence continues at coordinate 28,023,962 of OU612096.1, forward strand.
TATTTTTTTTTAGCTTCGATTATTATTTTTTTAATTTGTCGAAAATCCTTTAGTTCCTTGGGAAAATGCTTCTGATTTTATTTGCTTGGCACTAAAAAAGTTCTTTTTGCTCTTAAAGTTCAACACTTATTTGATACATATTCCAGTTTTTCTTAAATATATAACCTTTAAAGTTGTTTCATTTATTTTCAAGTTTTAAAATGTTAGTGGTTAAAAAAAATAAATATTTATATGAATAATTGAAAGATAATTAATATTTTCACTTTCTTGGTTTTTTTTCTTTTGGTTTGACTTTCTTTGACAGCTTGTGGCGTAAAAATTCATAAATTGTGTGAAAAAACAAAAGACTTAAGCAACAAACATGAGTTTCCATAACCACAAATCAATTGAATTTTTTTTCAAATTTTATTAAATGTTTGAAACCACTTCAATAAACTTAATATTATTATTTTTTTTTATTTATTTAATTTCATTGACACTTACTATAATTATTTTCATATTTTTTTAAGTCTTAATCAAAAGAATTTAAGTTAAAAATTTTATGTGATCGTGTGTATATCCTTCATAAAATATTATTTCTGCTAGCACTTATAACTCTCTGTTTTTTGTATTTGCTTTTTGTTATAACAGTCCACTTTCTTTGACAGTGAAAGAGGAGAACTTTACTTGACAACGCACTAAGACAAACTGCTTCAAGTGGCGCCGTTAGCTGAGGCTTATAACATATTTTTTTTTCTGGTGGTTTTTATTAACATGGATCAAATAGCAAAAGCAGCCACATCTATAAAGAATTGTTAACATGCATGCCGTGGTCTCTAAATGGACAGAGTGCCATCATGTGTGTATTACACATTAACATTCGTATGTGCTACCAAAATAAATTTAACGACAATCCATCGTACAATAAAACTAAAACAAAAAAAAAAAAAAAAAACGTCAAGAAGCTTAGTTTTGTTTAAACTGCAGAGAAAAGTGAACAAAGAAAGTATAAGAGTGAGATTAGTAAAGCATATGTGATATTATATTCTTTCGAAGAGTTTATAATGTTTTAAGATCAATTTTATTTTGTTTTCTTTTTTTGGAAAATTTAAGAAAAAGTGATACTTTTACTTTAATTTTATGGGCATAAGGTCTACGTAACTCCGCTCGTGCTGTGCATCCTTTTCAGTTTTTTTTCTTGATAGTTTTATTGTTTGGAAAATTAAGGTTATTGCGAGCTAACTAAATTGGATATAAAAAGTGTTTCTTTTATTGACATTTAACACTCTTAATCGCCGAGTATCTCTAAACGAGATAAATTACGAAAATTGATTGATTGCCTTGTTGGCCTTGTCCGGTGATGGACCAACTCCACAAGTAGAACTAGTCGCGATTTACCAGCACCCCCATAAGACTTGCAAAGATCACAGGTCGCATATATAAGAACTGTCGGAAATTAAAAAAAAAAAAAACACGTAAAATTCAGAAAAATGCATGAAATATTTATTTGGATCGATAGTTGGTTCGATATAATTTAATGTTTGAAGATTATTTCATGCAAATGTTGGCCGCGGCTGCGCCTCAAATGGTCCATCCGCTTAGTCCAATTTTGGCATACTCTTTCCAACATTTCGGCCGGTATCTCACGAATAATGTTGGCAATGTTGGCTTCCAGTGCGTCAATCGAAGCGGGCTTGTCGCTATGGACATTAGCCTTAACATAGCCCCACCAAAAATAGTCTAGAGGCGTTAAATCGCACGATCTGGGCGGCCAATTGACTGGTCCCAAGCGTGAAATAAACTGTTCACCGAACTCGCCTCTCAATTGGTCCATTGTTTCGCGTGCTGTGTGGCATGTGGCACCGTCTTGTTGAAACCACATGTCATGCAAGTCAAGCTCTTCCATTTTGGGCAAAAAAAAAGTTTGTTATCATCGCACGGTAGCGCTCACCATTCACAGTAACGTTGTGATTCGCATCATCTTTGAAGAAATACGACCCAATGATGCCGCCAGCCCATAATCCGCACCAAACGGTTGTTTTTTGTGGATGCATTGGTAGCTCTTGCAATGCTTCTGGCTGCTCTTCACTCCAAATACGGCAGTTTTGCTTGTTCACGTATCCATTCAACCAGAAATGAGCCTCGTCGCTGAACACAATTCTTCGATAAAAAAAAGTGGATCTTCATCTAACTTTTCAAGAGCCCATTCACCAAAAATTTGGCGTTGTGGTAGGTCGTTTGGCTTCAATTCTTGCACCAGCTGTATCTTATAAGGCTTCACACCCAAATACTTCCGCAAAATTTTCCACGTAGTGGAGTAACAGAGGCCCAATTGCTGCGAACGGCGCCGAATCGATAATTCACGGTCATCACCAACACTGGCCGATACGGCTGCGATATTTTCTTCAGTTCGCACTCTACGTAAGCGTGTTGGTGATTTAATGTCCAACAATGTAAATTTGGTGCGAAATTTTTTTACAATAGCCCAAATAGAAGCCTCAGTAGGTCGATTAAACTGACCATAAAATGGAAGAAGCGCGCGATGAACTTTCTTAACAGAGCACGCATTTTGGTAATAAAATTCAATAATTTGCAAGCGTTGTTCGTTTGTAAGACGATTCATGATTAAATTATAGACCAAACTGAAGATGTTTGACAGTGACACAAGATACAAAACGTGCGTGAGCTGTCAAAACTAGTGTTGCCAAAAAGATAATAGCAAAAAAATCAAATAAAATAGATTATGAGAAGGAGGAAAGGGGGAGTAATGTGTGTGAACTTAACTTACGGAACGACCAAAATAAACGCTATCACAGCTATAACAACACGAAAGACTAAAACAAACTCTATTGCAGCATTTAAAATATTGGAATTAAATTAGTTGAATCTGATCGGTGCCCAGTGAATATACCTTCAACACTGCTCAGACTAATAAAAATTAGTTCAACACCGTAAGGTAATAAATGCATAGGAGGAACATAAAAAAGAAATTAATGTTATATGTTTGTAGCCATATGAACAACCCCCTTGCTGAAGAGTTCGAGCCTTCTAATCCTTGCTGGATGTAATTTCCCATACATTCAAGGAAAGACAAGGCTTAATGAGTTGTTAGGCCGAAGCCCAGGAAGAGCATCAGCCCTTAACGATTTCAATCGTCTAACCATCACTTCAAGTTCCTTGCATCACAGGTATTTGTTGCAAGAAAACAGCACATGGGGCGGGTAGTGGTCCCCCCCCCCACAAACTATAGTTATCGGGCAAACTGATTCCCCTTCCTGTGATTTTACTTTTTGTCCACAGCCAAAACATTCCAGCTAAGCACCTCTGCCATGATCAGCGCCGAGCACCTACCGGTGCTGCCGATCCCCTTTCTAACAATTAATCTTTGGTGATGGTTTCGGAAGTCCAACAGAGTATAAGTTATGCGGCTTCCTAGAGCTTTATTTGACACAACAAACGAGGAACTCTTACCCCTCTAGGCCCCAGAAAGCAGAATATCCTGTGTTAGCATGGCTCAAGTTGCTCGATGTAAAAGCCGTAGAGGGCTTGCACGGCTGGTGACACCGCAGCTTAAAGTAAAGACTTTAAGCTGCGACGAATTAACTTGATGCTTGCTAACCTCACACTCTCACAGCAACCGGCAAACCAACAAGTGCTTGAAACAACTAGATTTGATTATTATTTTTCTTGTCTTCTTCAACCAAAAATTATTGATCACAGCAAATTTTATTGTTAAAAATCCTTCTTAAGAAAAAAGTTAAGAAAGGAAAAAAAAACTTGAACTATAACCCGTTGTACAAATGTATAAAACCAAAAATTTCATTTAAAAAGTTCAAAAAAAATTCTATAAATTGATAGAAAAAAAACTCTTCTTCTTTAATAATACCACGGGCTGTATGTCAATAAAGTTCATCCAAGTTAAAGAAATTGGGAACATTCCACCCCAAACCACTACTCTATTGAAGTGAGTCCACCACGAAGGTTTGTTCATTTGTCGCCCTTTACCAGTGGCCAGCAGCCCAACAGCAGCTCTTCGGAGGAAACCAGCCGATAAAACACACAGTTCAGACAAACACCCTGAATTGGCAAAACACCCTAGACAAGGCAAAACCTGCTCACCGGGAGGCTGAACGAGATAGCAAGAAATTCAAAACTGAAGCTTTTCTGGGCTCTAATCACAATCGGTTAGGTTAAGTTGGGCTTAACAGATTGCCCGCCATTAAACGTCAGCCGACTTGGGCCCAATTTGGTTCCCTTGCATTACCTGAGTGTGATATGAGTCTCAACAGATCCAAGTATCTCTGGTCCAGTTCAAAACCAAACTGAGGATCGGTATCGGCAGTATCCAGCTCTGGCCAGGGGTACCGCAAGACTCCGTTCTTGCTCCTACCTTATTTCTTATTTTGCTCAATGACCTTCTATATCAAACTTCCAACCCTCTCCACTCTTTCGCGGATCACAGCAGCATTTGCCATTCGTACTCTTTCACTTAAAGGCCCAGCCTACCCGTCATCGTTGCCAAGAGGCAAAATATGAGTGACTCACTGAGCAGTGATCTTCTATTAGTCTCCGAATGGTCTGGAAAACAGGGTTGCCTTTAACGCTCGTAAGATCCAACGTTGCTTATTAACACACAAACAAACGACCGCAAATGCTGCCTCATCTGTACTCAGGGATGGTATAAATATTGAGGAATCGGATGCTTTTGATGTTCTTGAAATGAAGATACAGTGTGATGTTCGCTGGACTGAACACATTTTTCATATCTCTAAAGAAGCATTCAAGTGCCTCGGTTTTTTGAAACGGTGTAAGATGTACTTCACTGCATCCGACCTCCTTACTATTTATACCACCTACATCCGACCGAAAGTGGAATACAACTCTCATGTTTGGGCCGGCGCCTCAAAGTCTATTTTGGGGTTACTCGACCGTGTGCAGGAGAGGGCGAAGAAGCTCATCGGTGACAGTGGGGTATCCAACTCTATTGACTTACTGGAGCATCGACGCAGTGTGGGGTGCGTTACTCTGTTCTATCGCTACTACAATGGATTTTGCTCTGACGAGATTAGGGACTTTGTTCCTGAAAATCGCAGATTTTTAAGTAGCAGGCGTGCATCGTTTAGAGCTCACCCATTTGTGGTCGATTGCCCGGAGAATCGTATTACGCATTACAGAGAGAATTCGTTTTTCAGACGCACGCTTCGCCTGTGGAATGAGGAGCCTGCAGACGTGTTTCCTGTCTGTTATAACGTTGGAAGGTTGAAGTCAAATGTTCACAAATACTACTCCCTCTTTTTTCCCGCTCACAACCTATTTTCCTAGTGCTGGTATAATGCACTGCATTTGTAGAGGTCATCCCCTGAGTTTTAGTGTAAGATAAAAGAAGAAGATACAAAGCTTTTATAGAAGAAAGGGCTGAACACTGACAGAAGAAGTGCTCACAGTATATAAGACAAAACATTTTTTTGTGCTTGTTAATGTTATTTATTTACATGAAATAGTCGACTGCATCTATACATATCTAGCTTTAAGCTTATAATAGAAATAGATGCTTTTCTTTCAAAATAACACATTTTTCAGAGTTTTCACTCAATTTATTGCACTTTTAGAAATAATGACTATTTATTCCTCAACATTCGCTGGAGTTCTTTGTTTTTCTAACAGTAAAGATTCCTTCTTTTTTTTCAATAAACAGTTTATTCAATTCTATTATAAAATAAAAAAGTAGTGCAGAATGAAATTGTTAGATAAATGCATGTCTGCTAGCAGCGAAGTTGATGTCTTAAAAACAGGTGCTTCTGAAAGTGAAAAACTCTATTGCTGCATGTCTCCACATAAGAGTACTCGCACATGCGCTTATATTTTATTACTTGCTTACATTCTTTGACTATTTCCTAAAGCTGAAAAAGTTATTGACCTGCTTTTTCTCTTAATTCTTTTTTATATATTTATTCTATATTAGAATTGATTTGAAAAACATTTCCGGTTACTTGGCGGCCATGCGTTCATATAAGAATTGACTATTACAAAAGTTTATTCTTGATTTAAAGAGACAACTTGTTGCTAATTCAGTTTGTTCAGGAAAGGTATTGCAACATCCCAGCGCTGGTGCTTTTATGTTTTGATATTAATTTGTTTTAATATTAATATTAATTATAAGAAGTATTTCTCAGCTAATCGGAAGTAGTTGTTGTACAAGAAATATGTCAAACAAACAAAGTTACCAAAGGAAATTAAAGATATGCAGCCAGTTTTTCTAGCACTTATTTATAAGAACTATCGGAAATTTAAAAAAAAAAACACATAAAGTTCAGAAAAATGCATGAAATGTTTATTTGGATCGATAGTTGGGTCGATATAATTTAATGTTTGAAGATTATTTCATGCAAATGTTGGCCGCGGTTGCGCCTCAAATGGTCCATCCGCTTAGTCCAATTTTGGCATACTCTTCCCAACATTTCGGCCGGTATCTCACGTATAATGTTGGCAATGTTGGCTTCCAGTGCGTCAATCGAAGCGGGCTTGTCGCTATAGACATTAGCCTTAACATAGCCCCACAAAAAATAGTCTAGAGGCGTTAAATCGCACGACCTAGGCGCCCAATTGACTGGTCCCAAGCGTGAAATAAACTGTTCACCGAACTCGCCTCTCAACTGGTCCATTGTTTCGTGTGCTGTGTGGCATGTGGCACCGTCTTGTTGAAACCACATGTCATGCAAGTCAAGCTCTTCCATTTTGGGCAAAACAAAGTTTGTTATCATCGCACGGTAGCGCTCACCATTCACAGTAACGTTGTGATTCGCATCATCTTTGAAGAAATACGGCCCAATGATGCCGCCAGCCCATAATCCGCACCAAACGGTTGTTTTTTGTGGATGCATTGGAAGCTCTTGCAATGCTTCTGGCTGCTCTTCACTCCAAATACGGCAGTTTTGCTTGTTCACGTATCCATTCAACCAGAAATGAGCCTCGTCGCTGAAAACAATTCTTCGATAAAAAATTGGATCTTCATCTAACTTTTCAAGAGCCCATTCACCAAAAATTTGGCGTTGTGGTAGGTCGTTTGGCTTCAATTCTTGCACCAGCTGTATCTTATAAGGCTTCACACCCAAATCCTTCCGCAAAATTTTCCACGTAGTGGAGTAACAGAGGCCCAATTGCTGCGAACGGCGCCGAATCGATAATTCACGGTCATCACCAACACTGGCCGATACGGCAGCGATATTTTCTTCAGCTCGCACTCTACGTAAGCGTGTTGGTGGTTTAATGTCCAACAATGTAAATTTGGTGCGAAATTTTTTTACAATAGCCCGAATAGAAGCCTCAGTAGGTCGATTAAACTGACCATAAAATGGAAGAAGCGCGCGATGAACTTTCTTAACAGAGCACGCATTTTGGTAATAAAATTCAATAATTTGCAAGCGTTGTTCGTTTGTAAGACGATTCATGATTAAATTATAGACCAAACTGAAGATGTTTGATAGTGACACAAGATACAAAACGTGCGTGAGCTGTCAAAACTAGTGTTGCCAAGAAGATAATAGCAAAAAAAAACATTCGTTAAATGTTTGCTTATATAATTATACAGGGCCATTCAATAGGATTGGGCAGAGATTGGCCCAGAGATTGTCTCTCTACTCGTAAAGCTAAATCAGGCACCTAAGAACCTTTTAGATCACATCCCAAGGGCAAAAAAATTGAACTGCAATGAGCATTAATTTTCTTCTTTATTTTTGGAACCTTATAAACTATATTTTGCTTATTGCCATTATCAATCAAGTTTTTATCTTTTATAATTATTTTTTCCAATTTTATTGACCATTCAGCAGCAGTTTTCAGTTAATAAAAATTCCAAGAGGCTGGAAAAAAAAGCCAGCAGATCTTCTACAGATTTAAGAAACAATAAAATTTCGCAAAATAGTAACTTGTACTTTTAGTCGTTTCAAGCTAAAAATAGTTTGATCACAAGTTAAGACTTTTACTTCTTTTTGCTGCAACGCTCTGTTGTAAAACAGCAACACCAGCAAATAAAATTAAAAAATCATTAATTATACAGTTGTACTGGAGTGTGGAGTGAATTCATGCCTGATTGACTCAAGCTTGATTGATCTGTTTATTGCAATTCAGTTTTTTTCATTTCGTTTTGATTCTTTTTCACTTTTTGTTCTTGATTTTGCAATTGGCTTAATTATTGGCTTTCAAAAATAAACGTTCTGGTAGCTAAAAATAAAATAAAAGATGTTTAACACTAATTTTTACAACAAGGCATGTATTTTATTTATAAATGTATACCACACATATCGCAACCCTAAATACAAAAGGGTCACGACTGAAAATTTTCCAAAACTAACTTTTTTCCATAAAAGTCCATTTTTTATGTTTTTGCAAACATAATATAAAACTGAAGAAAAGTATAGCAGAACTTTCTTCAATTTTAAATTTGTTCATAATTTAAAATTTTTTCATTCTGCAAACAGTTTTTTGTCTCTCCTGAAATTTTAGTATTTTGAGTTGTGTCCCTTTTGTATTTAGGGTGCGATATATACATACATATGTATGCGTTCATAAGTTTTTATAGTTTTATAGTTGTGCGAAAATGCCTTAAGGAATTATATTACTATTTAAACAATTTTGTAGCAAAAATGGTTTCCTTTTAATAGAGATCTTAAAATGAAAGCCTGGTCAAGTTCTTTTGTCGGACAAGACTTTGGCATTAATGTAATCAACGAAAAATGCTTGGAATATTTTACGAGAAAACCAAAATCAAGACTCTGAATTTTAATAGATTTTACACTTTTTTTTTGTACTTTATGACTTGCTTAATAATGGGTATTTTTTTAGAGATGCACAAGTTTAATACGATAATAAAACAAAGAAATATGTTTTTAATATCAATAAATCGAACATTATTGGATAGAAAATTTCTGCAGAGAAAATTTCTGTCGCATATCGAGGGACTGACATGGCCAAATATGATAATAGGTCTGCTGCGGCGCAGGTTGCATTCTATTGTGGCGATTCTGACGGGATATTATCACATAGCGACGCATGCGAGCAGATTAAATCTTACATTTAATAACTTCTGCAGAACTTGTAGGGATGAGGAAAAAGTAAAGAGTTTTGAGCACTTCTTCTGTCCGTATCCAGTTATTTCTTATAATAAAAATATCGGAATGTGATGTGGGTGGTTTGTTTTATCCAATTGTGGGGTTGATTCTGAACTAGAACTGAACCAGAAATGTTAGAGACGTGTATAAGTGAAAAAGCTTGTGTTTTGTGTTTTGACAGGTATTATTAGAGCATTTTTTTTTTAATTCTCAACAATTTATTTAAATTGTTGGGATATAAAGTTGAATGTTTGAGAATATCAAACAATTAAGTTTTCTATTCGCTATTTAAGCTTCTACCGTTTATACCAGTAAAAAATTATAAATAGCTTGTTTTCTATGTTTCCCAGCAATCTATATGTCGACATTTCATAGGAACTACCCTAATCATCGGTAGACTTTGGAAATTTTTGAAAGATATTCTCAAACATTCAACTTTATATCCCAACATTTTTCATTTACACACGTCTCTAACATTTCTATACACCTATCAAACAACTTACGGTTTATCATTTGTTTGAAAGATGTAAAGAAATTATGTGTTTTGACGGATATTATTAGAGCAATTCTCAGCAATTTATTTGGATTGTTAGGATATAAAGTTGAATATTTGAGAATACCTTTCAAAAATTTCCAAAGTCTACTGATGATTAGGGTAGTTCCTATGAAATGTCGACATATAGATAGCTGGGAAACAGAAAACAAGCTATTTATAATTTTTTACTGGTTTGAGAATATCTTTCAAAAATTTCCAAAGTCTACTGATGATTAGAAGCTAAAATAGCGAATTAACAACTCAATTGTTTGAATTTTTCAATAAAAAAAATTTATAGGATTGAAATTACTTACGCATCTTGGCCTTATTCAATGCACGGCATGCAAATATCCATCATCACTGCTACTCGATAAGTCGTTGGCGGACTTATAGTCGGCCTTTGAAAAAAAAAATCAGCACAGACAGCACGAAATTTTGCTGATTCACATTTTTATTTTTTATTTTTGTGCTTTTCTAATATTCTGTTTATTTGTTTATTTATAATTTTTTGACAGCTGCTTAATGGAAATATTCCAGTCAAAACAGAACTAGTGTTGCCTGTTTTCACCTTGAATTAGTCTGAATTTAGTTCGCTTTTAGAGTTTGGAAATTGAAAGGCAGACATTTTTCTCATTCTGCTTTGAACTTGCCGAAACCTTTTAGAGTTGCGAAATTAATAGACAGACCGAAATTTTTCGTTTCTCTTTTCTTTATTTTGTTGTTGTTGTTGTTGTTGTTGTTGTTGTTGTTTTTTAAGCACAGCTAGTGTGTTTATATGAAGTTGATGTTGATATGAGAATAATAATATGATGAAATATATACATGAAAAAATGCGAAGAGAGGCAACTTCAAACGAAAAATGTCTTAAAATGTCCAGTACAGTAGAGGTTTACCGCACACTCTTCCTCTTAAATACATCGCCTACAAACTTCGTCTGTCTGCCCATCAATTTCTCAACTGTAAAAGGGGACTTAGACGAGCGAACATTTGGAAGAAAAACATTTGGATATCTCTTTTGATTTTTCTTTCGTATTCACACAGTCGAACATGTTGCCGGCAACATTCCATTATTATTTGTTTTTTACATTTACAATTATAAAAAATAATAAAATTGGAGTTTTTCATAAATAAATTTATTTTTAATGTCTGCTCCAAGTCACACCAAACATTTCCTTCTCCAAAATATTTTTTATTTTATTAAATGCCCGTGCTTTTTTTATTCGGTCCATATATTCTTTGGATCGCACACTGTACCGATAATCTATTTCCTGTACAAATATTTATATTCTTTTGTCAGAAAAAAGAAGAGTTAGAAGGGAGTGGCAGCTCCGCAGGTCTCCCCAGCTTAAAATTAGGCTACGAGAATGTGTAACCAAATTGAGAAATCTGCTTGAAATAGAAAGAATGGCTTCCCCTAAATCATATTTGGAAAGCCTTGATGGTATTCCTCAATCAGACTATTCTTTGTGGAAAGCGGCAAAAGGTTTAAAAAGACCCGTTAGAGGTAAGCCACCTTTGCGGACTCCAACTGGCGACTGGGCAAGAACCGATTCCGAAAAGGGGATGTTGTATGTAAATCACTTGAGAAATGTTTTTACAGATGATGCAGCAAACGACATAGCAGTATTTCCACCATTTGCCGTAAGACCGCCTGTGTCCTTGAGATTTAGTTTTCCAGATGTGGAAAACGTTATCAATAAAATAAACTCTAAGAAAGCTCCAGGTATGGATAAAATTACTGGTACAATGCTTGTACAACTACCTCGCGTGGCTAGAAGAATTCTTCTTTTTATTTTCAACGCTATCTTACGCCTTGAGTATTATCCGGTCGAGTGGAAAGTGTCTATGATAACGATGATGCCTAAGCCGGGGAAGGATCATACTAAAGTAGAATCGTACAGACCAATAAGTCTACTGCCAATAATTTCAAAACTATTTGAGAAATTGCTAATGATGAAGTTGAGTCCAGTACTGGAAAAAATAGAATGTATTCCTGATCATCAGTTCGGTTTTAGGGCCAAACATAGTACCATCGAACAGACACACAGACTAGTTAATGTCATAAGAAAATCATTTGAAGACAAGAAGTATTGCTCTGCACTTTTCATTGACGTTTCCCAAGCTTTTGACAAAGTGTGGCATGACGGTTTAATGCACAAAATAAAACTAAACTTTCCACAAACTTTTTGAAATTTATTTGTATGGACGTAAATTTATCGTTAAGGAAGGTGACTTTTATAGCCCCATTCAACCAATCGACGCAAGCGTCCCACAAGGCAGCATACTGGGCCCTACCTTATACTTGATTTATGCTTCTGACATGCCAACAAGCGATAAAATTCATACATCCACGTTTGCAGACGATACGGCTTTTTTCAGTGTACATGAAAACCACCAAACAGCATCACACAATTTGCAGGAACATATTTACAATTTAGAGAAATGGTTAAAACTCTGGAAAATCAAAGTCAATGAACAAAAATGTGTCCATATCACGTTCACACTGCGTAAAAATACATGCCCGTCAATAAAAATTAATAATCAAATAATTTCACAACACAGTGACGTCAAATATCTCGGTATTCACCTCGACCGTCGACTAACTTGGAAGAAACACATTGACGCAAAAACAACCCAGATGAAATTAAAAGCCGCGCAATTGAATTGGCTCATCGGCAGAAATTCCACCCTGAGCTTAGATTGCAAACTTTTGCTGTATAACGCGATCCTAAAGCCAATATGGTGCTATGGAATTCAACTATGGGGCACCGCCTCCTCATCGAATATTGGAAAAATTCAAAGGCGTCAAAACAGCGTTCTACGTACGATTACAGCAGCACCATGATATGTAAAAAACTCTCGAATTCACAAGGGCCTAAACGTACCTTTAGTAAAAGATGAATTTGCCAAATACGCTGGAAGGTATAAAACCATACTTGATATCCACCCAAATCCACTTGCTCGAGACATACTTACCTTTGGTGGTCACACACGATTAAAAAGAAGGGCTTCCATTCGGGAGCATAACAGATGATGTCCTGTGGCACGGTATTCTGATACATTAATTTTTTGTCTAGCATTGGCTGGACTTAAAGAAAATTTTTTAGTTATTATATATTGTTGTTAGTTCTTCTTGAAGATTCAACAAATAAATAAAAATTGATAATAAAAGATAAAAAAAAATATTTATTAAAATTTCCAGAATATGTAAATTAAATTAAAATGTCAAAAAGTAAATTATATGTCAATAGAGTAAGTGTCAACAAAGCGTGTTGCCGAGTACCGAACACAAAATCGATTCTCCGTTCCCCACCGGTAATTTGCTACCAAACTAAATGTTTCCCTTCCAAATGTTTTCCTATCTAAATGCAGACTTACAGAAACGCTTTTTTGCACTAATCGAGAAACAATGCAATATTTTTATTGAATTTTTGTTGAACTTTTATAATTTTTTAACTTAAATTTTTGGTTTGTGCATTTGTACAACGGGTTTTTGTTTCTACAAAAGATTTTTTACTTTCAATGTGGCCTAAGCGATTTTTAAAAATTTTTTAAATTTTTTTTTACATAATTTGTATTATCTTAAGCCTATGTAATGGTATGAATTTGATGAAATTTCGATGAAAATATGACATCTCACAAACTCATTTTTTGGGTTAAATTTGACGCACTTTTAACGTAGCCTAAGCGATTTTTAATAATTTTTTTTTTTTTTTTTTTTTTTTTTTTTTTTTTTTTTTAGCTTCATTATTTTATTTATTGAATCTACATAAAAAATGTAATGACAATAAGTATTCAAATCTTAATACTAAAAAAAAATTATGATTAAAGTCCTGCCAGTGCTGGACGAAAATTTATTTTTATGCGAATATTATTTCAGAATTCAGTCATCTGTTTAGAGCTCTAATGGTAGCCAAAGTATCCCTCCTTCTCAGACGGGTATGACCACCAAAATTAAGAATATTAGCTGCAAGAGGATTTGGATGGAATTCAAGTTTGTTAATATACCTTGTCGCGTACTTCACAAATTCAGATTTCACAAAAGGTACGTTCAGATCTGCGTGGATTCATGAGTTTTTAACGTACCATGGAGCATCTGTAATTCTACGGAGAATTCTATTTTGACTTCTTTGAATTTTCTCAATGTTGGATGCCGAGGCTGTGCCCCATAATTGAATCCCATAGCACCATATTGGCTTTAGAATCGAGTTGTACAGCAAAAGTTTACAATCAAGCTTCAAGGTCGAATTTCTGCCTAGTAGCCAGTTAATTTGCACTGCTTTCAATTTCATCTGCGTTACTTTTGCCTCGATGTGCGACTTCCATGTTAGATGAATACTGAGGTATTTGACTTCACTGTGTTGAGGTATTACTTTATTATTAATAGTAATGGATGAGCATGTTCCTAGACGCAGTGCGAATGTAACATGGACACACTTTTGTTCATTAACCTTGATTTTCCAAAGCTTGAGCCATTTCTCTAGTTTGTCGATATGTTCCTGTAAGTTTATTGATGCTTGCTGGTGGTTACTATGTATGCTAAGGAATGCTGTATCATCTGCAAATGTTGAAGTGTGAACGTTGGTGCTTGTTGGCATGTCAGATGCGTAGATCAAATATAAGATAGGCCCTAATATGCTGCCTTGGGGAACTCCAGCTTCAATAGGCTGGGCGGGGCTTATGAAATCGCCTTCTTTTACTATAAATTGGCGACAATATAAATAGCTTTCCAAAAGGTTATGTATGTTTGCAGGTAAGTTAAACTTTATTTTATGCATTAAGCCATCGTGCCACACTTTATCAAAAGCCTGTGAGACGTCGATGAATAAGGCAGAGCAATATTTTTTATCTTCAAATGCCTTTCTTATGACATTAACTTACCTGTGCGTTTGCTCAATGGTGCCGTGTTTCGCTCTAGAACCAAATTGGTGATTGGGAATACGTTCAACCTTATTAAGCATTGGATCCAACTTCGCCTTTAGCAATTTTTCGAAAAGTTTTGATATTGTTGACAGTAGACTTATTGGACGGTATGATTCTACTTTCGTGTGATCCTTCCCTGGCTTAGGAACCATTGTTTTAATAATTTTGAAAAAAAATTTTAAACATTTTTTACATAATTTGTGTCATTTTAAGCCTAGGTAATGGGATGATTAAAATTTGTACAAAGGATTCTTTACAATACAAATCTGCTGTGATCAAAAAATCCTTCTTAAGAAATAAACTTAAGAAAGGAAAAAGCCTGAACTATAACCCGTTGTACAAATGCAATTTTTTGTTTCATAATTTTCGATGTGAAAACTTCTCACAAAATTTGGGAAACGAGTTACGGGTCTAAAACAAATATTGAAAAATAAGTATTGAAAACTACAGATGTAAATTTGATTATCATAACACTTCCAGTAAAAAGAAAAGAAGCTTTAAAATTATTAGCATCATAAAATGAAATAGAAAAATGATCCATTAAGTAGTATTTTGAAGAATTCGTTGCAGCAGTAGGAAATGCTTTTAAGTTTATTTCTTACCACAAGCACTCAAAAGCAAAACAAAAGAATTCCAGTAAAACTTAAATTGTTGTGTTTCATTCTGGTGTTTCGAACTGTTGCTGCCACTGCCACTGCTGGCTTTTACAAACAACATTACAACAGATACTCGTTTTAAACGCTGATTCGTTTTTGAAATTCATTATCGAGAGACATGTATCGTTTATAAAAATGTTTGGATTTTTTCAATATTTGTACATGAAGGTCATGTTTATGGTCATTCTTTGGTGTTGTTGAAACGTAATTGTATTAAATAAATATTCGCTCACTCGCTCACTCGTTCATTCCTTTGCTCATATCGCGCAAATGGCCATCCAAGCAGCGTCTGTGTGTCATATAGTGGTTCGGTTGTAGTTAGCAGTTATTTAACTGATACTTTTGCTATTTTATTATTTGTAACACATACAAAAGTTTTGCGGCATTAAGTTGTTCATCTATTAAATAAACACCCAGGCAATATAATATTAAATCAACCAATTGGTTTCATAGCCACAAGGTTTTTCTTTCAATTTAGTTTCAAAACAATATTGAAAATCCCCCCCAAAAATTGTGTTATCTATTGTGTTGAATGATTTCTTATTCTGTTTACTTCAATATTGGCTCATTTGTCTTGAAAAGTGTATCGATCAGCTTAAAACCGTTTTATATGTTTCCGTTTATTTTTTGTTGTTTTTACATATGAAATTTGTGTTCTTTCTATTATTTGCTCATGCTGCAGGAATACTTAAATATCTGCACAGAAAAAAATTTTTCTCGTGTTCAATAACGAAATTCGTTGAATCAATTAATATATTATTTGAACGCGGACCTGTAAAGGAATTCGTGGATTCAACAAAAGTTTAGTTTTTTTTTTTAACTTTATTATTTTATTTATTGAATCTACATAAGAAATATTATTTCAGAATTCAGTCATCTGTTTAGAGCTCTAATGGTAGCCAAAGTATCCCTCCTTCTCAGACGGGTATGACCACTAAAGTTAAGAATATTAACTGCAAGAGGATTTGGATGGAATTCAAGTTTGTTAATATATCTTGTCGCGTGCTTCACAAATTCAGATTTCACAGAAGGTGCACTCAGATCTGCGTGGATTCGTGAGCATCTACCATTGAAAAAATTCAAAGAAGTCAAAAAAAAATTCTCCGTAGAATTACAGATGCTCCATGGTACGTTAAAAACTCACTCACAAAAGTTTAGTAAAAATAGTTATTGATCGAAAACAACAATTTTTGAAACAACAACAAAATACGATATCCAAGGTTACTTTTTTTTATATATTTTCAGACAAAATTTTTGTGGATTTATTTTTACTATAATTTTTTCTGTGTATGTTGGATTTAATGCTACATGTGTTTGTTATTTAAACTGAAAAAACAAATCAATTGAAATTAATTGCGATATATGAATTTCTTTTGTTGTTTTGTGTCATTCTGTCTTTTTTTTTTATCAATTTATTGGCATTTAAGAGTTCGTTTCTAGAGTCTTTTGTTTTTACAACAGGAATCTCTTGACGAGTGATTTTTCAAGCTTTTGACACACTTATTGCGAGTTGTTATCCCAACGGTTTTAATTAAATATGCTCAAAAATGTTTGTTAAGATTTAAGGAGTGGGTGGCATGGAAAGGCTTAAGGCAAAGATTATCTATTAGCGTCATGTTAATAAAAGTTCTATAAACCACATAATTAATACAACTTTCTTCAATGTAATAAAAATATTCTTTTGTTATATCAGCACACGCTAAAAATAACCGTCGTTCTAAATTTTTTCAAAAAGTATTTATTTATTCATCAACCATCATCTTGCCTCCTTCAAAGCAATCCCCCTTAGATATAATACACTTATGCCAGCGTTTTTTTTTTTATCTTCAAAACACTTCTGAAACGCGATTTTTGGTATCGCCAACAGCTCATGTTTCGATTTTTCTTTTATCTTCTCAATCGTAGCAGAATGCTTTTCTTTCTTCAGTTTTGGAAAGAAGAAAAACTCACCGGGGGCCAAATCCGGAGAGTAAGGTGGTGGCTCTGGATATTTCCAAAGCGTTTGACAAAGTGTGGCATCACTGCTTTTGGTGTCGGTGATGATTTCTCTCGATTTATATCGAGCTTTTTCAGAGACCGCACTATACGAGTTGTTATAGATGGGGTCCAATCAAACGAGTTCAAGGTTAATTCAGGGGTACGGCAAGGCTCCGTTCTTTCTCCTACCCTATTTCTCATTTTCCTCAATAACCTTCTCTATCAAACTTCCAACCCTATCCACTCTTTCGCAGATGACAGCAGCATTTACCATTCGTACTAATTTAGCCTATTAGAGATCGCAGCCAAGAGGCTAAATATGAATGATTCACTGAATAGTGACCTTCTATTAGTCTCCGAATGGGGTTGTAAAAACAGGGTCGCCTTCAACGCTCGTAAGACCCAATGTTCTTTATTAACACACAAACAAACGACCGCAAGTGCTGCCTTAACTGCCGTACGCTTTGTCTGTGGCATAAGTTGCCTGCAGATGTGTTTCCTGTCTGTAATAACGTTGGAAAGTTCAAGTCAAATGTTCACAAGCACTACTCCCTCTTTCCCCCTCCTCACAATCTATTTTCCTAGTTCCGGTACAATACACTGCATATGTAGGGGTCATCCTCAAAGTACTGGTCCAAGAAAAAAAAATACGGTGGTTGAGGCATGATAACGGTTTTGGTTTTGGCCAAACACCCACACACAAGCATCGATGTGTGAGCTGGTGCTCTATCATGGTGCAAATACATGATTGCTTTTCCACAGTTCTGTGCGTTTGTGGCAAATTTCTTCGCGCAAACGGCGCACAGCTTCAAGGTAGTATTCCTTATTGACCGTACGACCTTATGGCAAGAATTCATGATGCACCACGCCATTGCATTCGAAGAAAACAGTAACCAAAACCCACACATTTGACCGAACTGGAAGTGCTTTTTTCGGTTTTGGCTCTTCTGAACGCTTCCATTGGGATGATTAAGCTTCGGTTTCAATGTCAGAGCCATACGAGTACAACCATGATTCGTCACCAGTTATGACATTTTTGAGTAAATCTGTATTGTCGTTGACGATGTTTTGGAATAATCTTCGCTGCCGCACATTTCATGCCTGAAATATCCGGAAAAATTGCTTGACATGAGCCGAACGATATGGCAACATCATCAACAATCTCTCTGATAGTGATTCGATGAGTATTAAAAATCAAGGAAATAAGTTTTGCCAAAACAAGCTTTTTTTTAGTTATGACTATCTTGCAATAAAGCCACCGCTCCTTTACGTACGTATATCCTTTATGTACGTATATAAAAAACGTGATGTACTTTTTTGGTAAATAGCTCTAAAACGCCAGCAAAAAGCGCCTTCCTTAGAATAGCTAAAGAACAATTAAGCGTTTTTGAAAACGTTTTCAGGTTTCAGAGCGCGCATTTCTCGCAACATGGCTGATAATTGGAAATGTGGTTGGTGTCTGCACTCATAATTGCAAAATTTAGCCAAGTTTTATTTTCCAAGTTCATTCCGAATAAAAGAATTAAATACCAAAAATGCTACTTTATCAGAGCAAAAAAAAAATAAATGAAAAGTTAACTTTTCAAATCATTTTCATTCCACTCTTTTTCTGGAACATTTTGTTTTAAAATTACTGAAAAAAACAATTGTTTTACTAAAATAATTTTACATTCATACGATGATTTTTCAAGCCCGTCAAAAAATTGGAATTTCATTTTCACTTTCAACTAAATTATTATTTCGTTGGCATATTCGCTAAAAGGTCATCGGAGTATTTATTTTGTATTCACTGAGAAAATTTTTTTATTTCAACTTTTAATTTCTTTTGATGTTTTACATGACTTTCCTTTTTGCTTCTTTTTTATTTTGTTTCTTTGCGGATAAACATTTTCATTTATTTTAAAGCAGCCACTTAATTATATGTTCTTTCAATTTGCCAAAATATTAATAAACAGTTTTAAATCAAGTTTAAAAAATATATTAACGACTATTAAGATTTTTCACGTTTTAAGGTTTTTTTTTCTTTACTTTTACGTTTAATGTTTTTTTTGTTTGTTTTTTTTTTTCATTTTATTACAAAATCCAAACACGTAAAATATTTTTGGTAGACTTACATTGTGATGGCCGTTTAAAGATCAACACTTGTGCCAGACAGCTGTAAAAAGTTAGACTGATTTAATTGCGTGACTTAAATTTAACCAAGATTGTTCATGAATAAAACAAACTTAGCTTTAAAAGCTCCAGCTGTCCTCCAGTTGACATGCAAAACATAGTAAATGATTAATGATGTATATCTTTCAAAAATATCTTTCTTACAACGAAGATTTTTATAAAACAAAAGTTCGCATGAGCAAAGCAATCCCCCATATTCCATTAGGCGTCATCGACGTCACATGAAAACGACACAAACATTTTTTCATTTATTTACTCGTTGCCAAAAGCAATTGAACGTTGTCGACAGCTTCTATCTATCGCTTAGCTCTACACTCATAGAAAACCTGTCATAACTTTGATGTATTTTAACATCAATGCAATGCCAAATGTAATCATTTTTGACCCCATGACACTTGTCATCGCTGTGATGTCAACCATTACATCAGTTGCTCTAATTATCAACAGCGGCAATTGTGACAATTATTTCATCAATGAAATGTCACACTGACACCATGGGGATGCTTTATCGTAATACGTTTGATGAGAGCATGTAATCAATGCAAGGAAACTCCAATACCCAGGAAATTGCTGAATGATGTCAATGTAATGACAAAACATCATCAGTAAAATGGCACACAAACATCAACTATAAATTGGATTGATTTGGAAGTAAATTTCATAACGACATCATCAACATTAACCCCCGGTTATATTTTCTGATTTCAAAAATATGTTCAAACACATAACTTTATATTCTACCATCTTAAAGAAATCAATGAGAATTAAAAATCTTCTGATAATACTTTTGATGACTTCCTGCCATCAATACAATGTGCGGCGTATTATCATATTTTAATTGTGTGTATGCTGTGTATGAGGCAATATTCGCTTTCTTTGCTTCGTAGTGCTTCTTTTTATTTTACTCTCTACGCTGTCATTATATTTATGTAATTAATGTCGCATATGATGACTAAATGTCATTAATATGATACATTTTTTTCTACTTCTTAAAAATTAATTTAAATTTAAAAATAATAATTTTAACAACCAAATTCCCTTTCAACAATAAATATAAAATATTATAACACTATGTAGGTTTCTTTTTATAATCAATTTTGACAAACGATGTATGATGTATTATACCTATTAATAAAATGTATCATTGAATTGATGCCACCACAGTTGTAGCATTGATGATACTCAATATATGACAAAATTGTCTGATGACTTTTGTTGTTGAGCTTGATGCCAGCTTTCATATTACTGATGACTATTTACATACTATTGATGTCACAATTCTGATGACCCGCCGTCATCAATATGAAGATGCTTTTTTCTATGAGTGTAGGAAATACCGAAGGCCTATCAAAGAATTCATAATTGCTGTCGAAGGCGAATTGGTAACCGAGTGTTTTTTGATGTCGTCTTGATGTGAGGACGATGACGCCTCTTGGAATACGGTGGAATGTTTAGGGTGACTAAAAGCTAGCAAAACAAAAAATCCTGCGCTCTAGTTTGTTTGCCATATGCATCGTTCGCCACTAACTGTACTACCGATGGCGTCTACCAAAAAATGGAGTGCAATCACTTCTCCCACTTGCACATCGCACTATGCAGTAACTTTGAGTAGATGTAACGGCTTTTCATACATGATGCGCGAATTTTCAGTTCCCCAGAAGAGAAGATTTTGCCCTTTAAATAAAAATGCGCATCGTCGCTCATGATAATTTTCGACTCAAAATCGTCCTCTTTGTTGTTGAGATTGAGGATGGCTCTACAGTAATTCACTTGCGAATGATGGTCTGCAGGCTTTACAGATATACTGTTGATACTTTGTATGAGAATATGTGTAAGTCTTTCACCAAAACTCGTTGGTGGCGCCCAATTGCATGATACCTCGTCTGGCTGATGTTTTTTAGCTCTCAGCACAGCCGCGATATTCCGTATAGAGCCACCAATCCGGTGGCAGCCTTGAAAGATATTTTCTGGTTCCAATCTGTTCGAGCAGCTAAGTGCCTTTAACCTCAACATCGTATTTTATTAAATAAAAAGATGTTATCGTGCCAAGTGTTGAGTATAGAATGTTAACTCGCTCTTTATTCAATTCTTCATGCTTAGTCTATCTTATGTGTTATACAACAGTGTTGCCAGTACTCAATAATTAAATTATCTTACAATTACAGGGGTGGCACTATATGCCAGTATGTCCAGTTAGCGCACCGTGGTTAGGAAATCTATGACGAAACTAACGCTGAGCTAACTCCAGCGATCAATTATTGGTAAAAAAAATCGTCACATGCTACTACGGAGTATAGAGCTCCCTTGTTTATCTGTTTGCATTCCACAGCTGTCCAGTTTAGTAACGCCAATTATCGGGTGGTTAAATTGTAAGGGCCGATTTTGAATGTCAATCACGCCTAAATATTAAGTTTCTTTTCTGCATTTCATTTGGTATTTTTCTACTTCAGACTAATTTAATTTAAACCATGGAAAGAAACACAAACCAGCCTCGCGTTCAAGTTATTCAGGCTTATTACGAATATGGGGGGTTCTAATCGAAATACATATCGTGCATTTCGTGAGTTTTTCAGTCAATTTAATCTTCCAAATGTGGGTATAATCGGAAAAATCGTAAACAAAGTTGAGCAAACCGGCTCTGTAAGATATGTGAAAGCACCAGTGTATGCTCGTATAGCTCGTTCTGCGGAAAATATTGCTGCTGTTCGCAAAAGTGTGGCTGAAGAGTCGTCCACATCAACTCGTTGTCGTGGCCAACAATTGCACCTCTCACGCTCATTGTTGATGAACATTATGCATAATAATTGGCATTTCCATGCTTACAAGGCGCACTTGACTCAAAAACTAAAGCCGCTTGAATATTCCCAGTGTCGTCAATGGTCAAAACGGTGGCAAAAAACGACAACAGCGGTTGATAAATTTTCGAAGAAAATCATTTTTAGTGATAATGCACATTTTCACCGCAGTGGATTCGTCAATAAGCAGAATTACCGCATTTGAGTGAATGATAATTCAAGAGTAATTGTGATAATTCAAGATTGATGACCCACAAAGAGTGACTTTTTGGTGTGGTTTATGGGCTGGCGGGCTCATCGAGCCGCATTTTTTCCAAAATGAGGCCGGTCAGGCAGTTACTGTGAATGGTGTTCACTATCGTGAGATGATGACGAATTTTTTATTGCCTGAATTGGAAGATATGGATGTGGGTTTCAACAGGACGATGCCACTTGCCACACAGCTAACGAAACAATGGCGTGACGATGTCAATTAGCTACCGATGTCAATTAGCCACCAAGATGTGATTTGACCCCTTTGGACTTCTTTCTCTAGGGTTATTGGAAAGAAGAGTTATACGTCGATAAGCCAATAAGCTAAAAGATGAGATTTGGATCACGGGATAGAGTTTCATCCATAATTTGCTCCATACATTATGGAATCATACCAATATTATCATAACAAAAGGAAATGACAATAATTCGTAAGTAATTCGTGTTTTATTCAAAATCAACATCGGCCCTTAATATTTAACTACCCGTAAAACCATTTGACGTAAAACGACATTTGCAAAAGCTATTACATTTTATGCTAGAGTGATTCATTTTACGCCACCTTGTATTTAAAAATGTGTACAATTTTTTTTTAATGATTCTGTTACTTCTTCTAAACTACTGTGCGAGCTGTTGATCTGTTTGTTATAAATATGCACACATAGCCACACATACAGCATAAAGCTAAAAACATAACTTTTTTTTTTTTTTTTTTTTTGATCTGGGATCAGTACTCAGGGGATAACCCCCCCTACATATGCAGTGCATTGTTCTGGAACTAGGAATTTAGGTTATAATGAGAAGGAAAGAGGGAGTAGTGTTCGTTAACAATAACAACACAAAATACTAAAACAAACTCTATTGCAGCATTTAAAATGTTGGAATTAAATTAGTTAAAACTGATCGGTGCCCAGTATATATACCTTCGACACTGCTCAGATTAACAAAATTTAGTCCAACACCTTACACACCACAAGTATTACAAAACATACTCATTACACAAAAATTTTTAATTCTTGATCCTATTTGCTTTGACGTTTATTTAATTCAATATTTGCAATAAATTTCTTCAGTTCAAGGTCCTTTTTGTTCTTTAATTTTTAATGTATTTTTCAATATTTTGTCTTCCTTGGGAAAATATTAAAATATTTTAATTGAATTTATAACACACAAACAAATTTTCCTGAAGAAGTCTTTCCAAGGCAGGCGAAATATTGAAAAATACATTAACAATTAAAAAAAAAAAACAAAAAGGACCTTGAGCTGATGAAATCTATTGCAAATACATAATACACAAGCAGTGTACAAGATCTAGAAAACACAAAATTCCTAGTAAAACATCTGAAAACGGTTCTATTGTTGTTATTGCTTTCTTATTGTTTCACAAACTTGTGTGTATGTGCGTTGCTATTATAATTGTGCTTTTGAGTCTTGATTGGTCATTACCCATGTCATAGAATATGCGACCATCGCTACAATAGTTGCATAGTTTTGAGCACATACTATGCAACATTAATATACAATTTCATTTCTTAAAAAATTTTGTTGAGTAAAGATGACTGCAGATGCAACAATTATATATATGAAGTAATAACAAAACAATATAAAGTTGTCTAACATACTCCAAAATTTTACAACCAGTCGCTACAAATATCCAAAAAATCAAAACTTTTTAATATTTCGTACAACCAAGACACTGTAGCATGATCACGACATAAATTCACTCTTTTAGCCATAACATAAATGCATCCTATTAAAGGCATACGTAAGAAATAACTAAAAGAATATTAGGTTACATTTTAAACAATTCATAACCCACGTCACTTGACACCTCTTGCTGTCACTGACCGTCGTCGCGACAGTGCGCCTATTGAGTGCAATCATTTGAAATTTGCTTGAGCTGCGAATGATATGGGTTGTGAAGGTATGTAAGCATGTGTGTTGCACTATAATAATTAAAACTAAAAACGCTTGCACGTACCAAAGAAACAATTTATGGCCTTGAACCATCTATGTATATGCATATGTGACGTCTGATCAGCTTACCCCTAAGACGTGGGAACCAAATTTGGTTCCCATACATTAATTTGGATAGTACAACACTTAGTATGGATGGGTCGTCTAGAACTTCTCATAAGTAGTATATAAGCAATTGTAATTTTAGTTTAAGTAAGAATTGAAGACACAGAATTGATTCGAGCAGCTTCGCGTTGCTCATCAAGAAAAATAAAAGATAAATAAAAAACAATTATATAAATACTTCAATCAATTAAAACACAACTTCATACAACGACCCCATACACTTTACAATCTAATAACCAACATCGTCGTGTTGTACAACTAGTCGCATAGTCTATGGCTTGCTTTAGCGAATCACTAGAAATGTCATAATTATGGTAGAATGTAATGAAGAAGTACAAATAGCAGGCAGACGTTCGGCAGAGCCAGAGTTTAATTTTAAACATTAAGCAAGACAGTCATAAGTCAGAAAAGTAAGCAAGTCTAGTGTGTTAATACACAGTGTCATTAAGTGTAAATGGAGTTGTGAAGTATTTACGCACTGTGTAAGAAACAAGTGTGAGTGTAATTATTTCATTTGCAATTGAAGCCTTTTTAAACGTAATAATACTAAATCTATCAAGGTTCTTTTACCTTAATTGTTATTTTTTACCAAAACTCTTGCATAATTTCTTTGCCATTGACTGCTTTCAAAATAAAATTATAAAACCATTGACCAAACATCAAAACAAAAGTTAAAACACATGGCAATAACTCAACACATGTCCCAACGGCCTCAAACTCTTTTAAAATTGTCTTCGACAAATTCAATTTATGGTTAAAGAAGACACCTTAAATAATAAATTCATTAACAAAAAAAAAAAAAAAAAATCGAATTATTTTTACAAATTAGAGTTCAGCTTTACAGAATTGTGAGTTGAATTTTAAACAGTTGTATCAGAAATAAAACGCGCCCTTTTATTGTATTCTAACAAAAAGAGCAAAAATAAGCACCTGTTATTGTTAACAAAAAAAAAAGTATTTGAAATTTATTCTCCAAATTTTCAGAAATCACCACAATAAAAATATGTTAAATATTTGAAAAAGATTTACAGTTCTTATTTAGTGTAATTAATATGTTTTTTAGCAGTTTTTTGTCTCTTTTTTAAATTAATGCCTTTTGAAAGCAATTAAATTTCATTATTTTATTTATGTCTTATATAGAGCAAATCACAAGGGCTATTGAAACTTGTTAAGCATGTTAAATGAACTGATACAGTGCTGAGCAAAATAATAGTTTTATGCACAATCTTAGGAACAAAATTATTTTAAACGAAAAAGAATTAAAAATTGACATGAAAAAAATTAAATAAAAACTAAATTAATTCGTGTTTTTTTAGTTTGTTTAGTTGTTTTAATTAAAGGTTTTAAAATTTCTTTCTATAACAATTAAGTTTTTTATTCGCTATTTAAGCTTCAAACATTTATACCAGTAAAAAATTATAAATAGCTTGTTTTCTATGTTTCCCAGCTATCTATATGTCGACATTTCATAGGAACTACCCTGGCGATTCCTAAAGGGGTTCTATTTTGGGATTATTTGACCATATGCAAGAGAGAGCGAAAAAACTTATCGGTGACAGTAGGGTATCCAAATTTACTGACTCACTGAAGCATCGGTGCAATGTGGGCTGCGTTACTCTGTTTTATCGCTACTATATTCGATTTTGCTCTGACGAGATTAGCGATCTTGCTCCCATAATCCTAAAATTTTTGCGTAATATGAGTTCATAGTCCAGAACCCGAACGAGAGAACTCGTTTTTCAGCCATATGCTTCGTCTGTGGAAGAAGTTGCCTGCCTTCTATAACGTTGTAAAGTTCAAGTCTAATGTCCACAAACATTACTTCCCTTTTCCTAGTTCTAATAAAATATACTAGACATGACTCCTACGGTCATCCACTGATATTTTTCCGGCGAGGGGGAAAAATGCGTTAGCCACTGACCAGAGGATCCGTACCCCCCGCTTTTGTGCCGGACTGATCTCAACAGTGAACTTACCGACTAAAAACGAGGGATTTTATAAGAACGAGGGATTTTATAAGAACTATCGGAAATTAAAAAAAAAACAGACATAAAATTCAGAAAAATGCATGAAATATTTATTTGGATCGATAGTTGGGTCGATATAATTTAATGTTTGAAGATTATTTCATGCAAATGTTGGCCGCGGCTGCGCCTCAAATGGTCCATCCGCTTAGTCCAATTTTGGCATACTCTTTCCAACATTTCGGCCAGTATCTCACGAATAATGTTGGCAATGTTGGCTTCCAGTGCGTCAATCGAAGCGGGCTTGTCGCTATAGACATTAGCCTTAACATAGCCCTACAAAAAATAGTCTAGAGGCGTTAAATCGCACGATCTGGGCGGCCAATTGACTGGTCCCAAGCGTGAAATAAACTGTTCACCGAACTCGCCTCTCAATTGGTCCATTCTTTCGCGTGCTGTGTAGCATGTGGCACCGTCTTGTTGAAACCACATGTCATGCAAGTCAAGCTCTTCCATTTTGGGCAAAACAAAGTTTGTTATCATCGCACGGTAGCGCTCACCATTCACAGTAACGTTGTGATTCGCATTATCTTAGAAGAAATACGGCCCAATGATGCCGCCAGCCCATAATCCGCTCCAAATACGGCAGTTTTGCTTGTTCACGTATCCATTCAACCAGAAATGAGCCTCGTCGCTGAACACAATTCTTCGATAAAAAAAGGGGATCTTCATCTAACTTTTCAAGAGCCCATTCACCAAAAATTTGGCGTTGTGGTAGGTCGTTTGGCTTCAATTCTTGCACCAGCTGTATCTTATAAGGCTTCACACCCAAATCTTTCCGCAAAATTTTCCACGTAGTGGAGTAACAGAGGCCCAATTGCTGCGAACGGCGCCGAATCGATAATTCACGGTCATCACCAACACTGGCCGATACGGCTGCGATATTTTCTTCAGTTCGCACTCTACGTAAGCGTGTTGGTGGTTTAATGTCCAACAATGTAAATTTGGTGCGAAATTTTTTTACAATAGCCCGAATAGAAGCCTCAGTAGGTCGATTAAACTGACCATAAAATGGAAGAAGCGCGCGATGAACTTTCTTAACAGAGCACGCATTTTGGTAATAAAATTCAATAATTTGCAAGCGTTGTTCGTTTGTAAGACGATTCATGATTAAATTATAGACCAAACTGAAGATGTTTGACAGTGACACAAGATACAAAACGTGCGTGAGCTGTCAAAACTAGTGTTGCCAAAAAGATAATAGCAAAAAAATCACTCGTTACTTTTAATAAATTGCGGGTAGACACATTTTTTCATTATGGCAACGCTGTTCGCTCTCTATTGTTAGTTCACCACTACTACTAAATCTATTGCCTAGTTTAAGGCATTGTATAAAAACAAACTATGATAATCATTTTTAACCTCATTATATTTAGGCTATTTGCTTTTTTATCACTTAATGTAAAAATTAATACTTAAAATATCGTTCAAATCTTTTTTTTTTTTTAGCAATAAATAATTTTACAATTTTCATTGGCCAGTCGTACTTAATATAAAGATAAAATTAAATATAAACAGTCAAATCATCAGAAACAAGTGTAGAGAAAAATATGTAGACGTGTGTTGTGCATTTTGTTTACCACTTGGCGTAACGTCTAAATTTGCGTAATGATCGTTTGCCCAGATTGCGTTCATCCAAAGCGTTGGCTGTCAGACGTGTATCTGGTGTTAGTCTATAGTTATTGAAGTTGAAATTGTTACTACGAAACAATTGCCGGCGTTGCGTTTGATGTGTGGGCGAGGATGATGATGATGATGATGATATTTGATTGTGCGCTAAATTACCACCTAAAACAACAAACCCTGTATTGTCATTGGCTTTGTAGGCAATGTCATGATAGCCAGCGTCATCATAATAAGAATAACTACCAACATTGCCCGAAGGATCTGAAGCTTCTGACCGAGCCGATTGTTCAGCATTGTAATTAAAGCTATAGGGAGGTTTGTTGTCTGCCACGGATCCCGGTGGCAACAGGGACAAATTATTAATGTCTTGCACTTCATTGCGAGATACTGGCTGTAGGAGGGTGGAAACAGTTGGCCGTATTGTGGTGGTATAGTGACCCGCAGGATGTTGTACCTGTCCCGACTCGGAATTAAACGACATGTGCATCGGCTGGCTTTGCATGGTTTTTAAAGCATTTTGCACAAAATTTAAAGTTGTATCCGTGCCAATATTAAACGAAGCAACCTTGGCAGCACTTAAACGGTAGTTATTTGTATGAGCCTCTGGCAGAGAGACGGCCCTTAAATCACGCGCTGTTATAGCATTATCGGTTGAAACATAATTTTGTAACTTTCTGTCGTTAAAACTACCGCCCATTAGTTTTTCCACTGGTATAATCTCGGGCTGGTAACCATTAACACCAGCCCTGTATTTCACCATAAAGGGTACTCCTTTTTCATAGTACATATAATGGCCGGTCACCTCATTGGCTTGATCGGCTGTCTGGGCACTTTGCATACCGGTATCCGTATTGAAGGCATATTCATAGCCACCGTTTTGCTTCATAAAAAAATAAGAGCTGGCTTGTGATTTGCCCAAATTCTGACCGTATCCTTGTTGCAAAACAACTAAGCACCAAAACAGTTTCAGAAGAGAAGTTTTCATTTTTTTAATATTAGAATTTTTTTTAGCTTTTACAGACAACTCTTAACACTTGTTAACTTAACTATACTATTTTTATTGATAATTGATGACAGTCTTTTTATATGAATTTCTGCCTCTTCCTAAATTGTTGTGGGTTGACAACCGCAACTTGGTTTTAATTGCTTCTGCCACATGCACTTTATTAAATGTTAAACATTGCAACAATGATCATGATCACTTATGCAAAGTTTTATAAAAACACTTAAACCTAATCTGCGTGTGAGATTTATTTGTCGCGTTGAAATTTTTTTTTTTTTTTTTTGTTAAGTTTGCAATTCTATTGGGTTTGGAAGGGTTATTTGACACTTTTGGCAAACAGTTGAACTACTTAAACAACAAATAAGGTTACCAACAAGTGTATAGCAGTTGTGTTGATATATTGATTGATCTATTTGCCAATAGTAGCGGTTTGAAGTAAAATTATGAAATATGTAACCTAAATATGTGTGTTGTCTTGTTTCAGTTGCTGCTATATTTAAATAGAAACCTTTCAATAAAACATTAGTTAAGTAAAGAGTAGCATAAAGAAGAGGTAGTGTATAAATTTACTTTGCTCTTGTATGCCATATTAAGTTATAATTGTTAGACTAGACTAGACTAATGTTCAATAATTTATTATTGTGTATAGCAACTACATATTTTCAGTTGCAGTGATATTTTGACTTATTAGAAACCATAATTTTTATAAACAATGAAATTTTGTTTTTGAAAAGAAAACTAGAACTTTAATTCAAAAGTAAAAAAATTAAAATTAAAATTAAAACTTTTTTTTTTTAACTCTATTATTTTATCAATTAAGTTTTTTATTCGCTATTTAAGCTTCTAACATTTATACCAGCAAAAAATTATAAATAGCTTGTTTTCTATGTTTCCCAGCTATCTATAGTCGACATTTCATAGGAACTATCCTAATCATCAGTAGACTTTGGAGATTTTTGAAAGATATTCTTCTCAAACATTGAACTTTATATCCCAACAATCCAAATAAATTGCTGAGAATTTAAAAAGAAAAATGTTCTAACAATATCCGTCAAAACACAAAAAACAAGCTTTTTCATTTATACACGTCTCTAACATTTCTTTACACCTTTCAAACAAATGAACAACCGTTGGCTGCTACGATTTGCTTTTTGAAAGTATCGAAAAGCAGAGAAAAAAGATTCAAACAATTAAGTTTTTTATTCGCTATTTAAGCTTCTAACATTTATACCAGTAAAAAATACGATACTTTCAAAAAGCAAATCGTAGCCACCAACGGTCGTTCATTTGTTTGAAAGGTGTAAAGAAATGTTAGAGACGTTTATAAATTGAAAAGCTTGTTTTGTGTGTTTTGACGGATATTATTAGAGCATTTTTCTTTTTAAATTCTCAGCAATTTATTTGGATTGTTGGGATATAAAGTTGAATGTTTGAGAATATCTTTCAAAAATTTCCAAAGTCTACTGATGATTAGGGTAGTTCCTATGAAATGTCGACATATAGATAGCTGGGAAACATAGAAAACAAGCTATTTATAATTTTTTATTATTTTATTTATTGAATCTACATAAGAAAGGTAATGACAATAAGTATTCAATTCTTAATACTAAAAAAAAAAAAAAAATTGTGATTAAAGTCCTGCCAGTGCTGGACAAAAATTTAGTTTTATGCGAATATTATTTCAGAATTCAGTCATCTGTTTAGAGCTCTAATGGTAGCCAAAGTATCCCTCCTTCTCAGACGGGTATGACCACCAAAGTTAAGAATATTATCTGCAAGAGGATTTGGATGGATTTCAAGTTTGTTAATATATCTTGTCGCGTACTTCACAAATTCAGATTTCACAAAAGGTACGTTCAGATCTGCGTGGATTCGTGAGTTTTTAACGTACCATAGAGCATCTGTAATTCTACGGAGAATTCTAAATTAAAATAATTTCATCAAGGGAAAAACATCCAGAATGTGGCATCTATTAGAAGGTGGTTAAGGAATGCTGATCATCCTTTGTATTCGTGCTCTGTGATGGTAACTAATTATCAGTGTGTGCGTGTGTGTTTTGGTTTTTTTGTTTTATAGGACCAGTACTCAGGGGATGACCACTACATATGCAGTGTATTGTACCAGAACTAGGAAAATAGGTTGTGAGGAGGAGGAAAGAGGGAGTAGTGTTAGTGAACATTTGACTTGAACTTTCCAACGTTATAACAGACAGAAAACACGTCTGCAGGCAACTTGTTCCACAGACGAAGCGTACGGCTGAAAAACGAATTCTCTCTGTAATGCGTAGTACGATTCCCCGGGCAATCCACCACAAATGGATGAGCTCTGGACGATGAACGAGTGCTACGTAAAAATGTGCGCATTTCGGGAACAAGATCCTTAATCTCGTCAGAGCAAAACCCATTGTAGTAACGATAGAACAGAGTAACGCACCCCACACTGCTTTGATGCTCCAGTGAATCAATAGAGTTGGATACCCTACTGTCACCGATGAGCTTCTTCGCTCTCTCCTGCACATGGTCGAGTAACCACAAAATAGACTTTGAGACACCAGCCCAAACATGAGAGTTGTATTCCATTTTCGGTTGGATGTAGGTGGTATAAATAGTAAGGAGGTCGGATGGAGTGAAGTACATCTTACACCGTTTCAAAAAACCGAGGCACTTGAATGCTTCTTTAGAGACATGAAAAATGTGATTAGTCCAGCGAACATCACACTGTATCTTCATTCCAAGAACATGAAGAGCTTCCGATTCCTCAATATTTATACCATCCATGAGTACAGAAGAAGCAGCATTTGCGGTCGTTTGTTTGTGCGTCAATAAGCAACACTGGGTCTTACGAGCGTTAAAGAAGACCCTGTGTTTACGACCCCATTCGGAGATTAATAGAAGATCATTCATATTTAACCTCTTGGCAGCGATCTCTGATAGGCTGGGCCTATAACTAAAAGAGTACGAGTGACAAATGTTGCTGTCATCCGCGAAAGAGTGGATGGGGTTGGAAGTTTGATAGAGAAGGTCGTTGAGGAAAATAAGAAATAAGTTAGGAGAAAGAACGAAGCCTTGCGGTACCCCTGAATTGATCTTGAACTCGTTTGATGAGACCCCATCTATAACAACTCGTATAGTGCGGTCTCTGAGAAAGCTCGATATAAACCGAGAGAAGTCATCACCGACACCAAAAGCAGTAAGTTTTGCCAGTAGTGCACTCTGTCAAACGCTTTTGAAATATCAAGAGCCACCACCCTACTTTCACCGAAATGATGGATTGAGTGGCACCATTTCTCTGAGAGATATGCCATAAGATCGCCAGTAGAACGACCCTTACGAAATCCATATTGACGATCACAAAGTAGTTTATGCGACTCCAGATACCTCATAAGGTGATGGTTAACCATGCTTTTCATTACTTTGGAGAGTGCAGAGCAAATTGCAATTGGGTGGCAATTTTCAGGGTTATTTGCCTCACCCTTTTTGGGTATTGGTATTATATTAGCAACCTTCCAGCACGATGGAAACTCACCAAAATGGTAAAGTATGCTGAAGAGGTGTGCTAATGGACGCGCAAGCGTAGAATAACACTGCTTCAAGACCAGTGCTGGAATGCCATCCGATCCAGGAGTCTTGTTTATGTCGTGTTTCTTCAGATTTGTTGTTTTTTTCTGCCTTTCTATGGATACTGTCGTGTATTTCGTGGAATTTTTAAAGAATGCTCTCCTACAGTTGTATGCAAATTTCTTCTGTTTTGCAACTCTGCCCTAAAATAAGTCCATACTCTCTGCCACTTATCGGGTGTACGGACTGGTGAATCAATATTATATAACTTTCCTGAAATATTGGCTCAAACCTGATCAGCAGTTGCTTTACGTTCTCCAAATACCCAAACTTCCGGAACACCGTTATTGTTAACTTCCATTACTTCTACAAGGGTGTCAAACTGTTGCTTAGTGGTAAGTTAGGTTAGGTAGACAGGCCGCTGGATTCTACAATGCAGCATAGGTTCTCTAGCCTGAAAAGTGAAAGAGTAGAGGTGAAAAATAGAATTTAGAGGGATATAATGGGAGAGGACGAGAGGATAGGAAAGGTGGATAACCGCTTAAAGTTGCATTACATGCTGATTTTCTAGCCATCCGCTGCTCGTTATGAAAGAGGCAAGCGCGGTTGAATTGACCGAGGCCAGACATGATAGGCTCTTGAAGCTCCTCTCGCCTAGATATCATAGGCGTCTTAGCAACTTCTGCAGAAGTTGTTATGGGGTAAGCCTAGTCTCCTGGCAAGTTTCCCAAACGGACAATATCCAGTGATTACTGCGACAGTGAATCTCAGGTGAGATCTGGGCACTTTTAATACTAATATAAGATATGTGGGCACGTTTCAGCGTGTGGAGTTTTATTCTTTCCCAGCACGCAGATAAAGGTTGTCCGCAAAAGGGATCTATATCCCTATCCTCCAGGGTTGTCCCATTCTTGACTCAGTCGTCAGCGATGTTGTTGCCGTTGTTTGACCTATGTCTCGCCATCTTGTTTACAGATGTTTGGCATTCTTGAATCAGACTGGAATTAGTGTATATTCCAATCAGGCAGCTTAGTGGTAACTTTAACCATTTTTTGATGGTCTTATAAGAAATAATTGTTCAATTTGTTAATTAATTTACTCATTTCTTTTTTTATTTTTTTTATTTACATCAGCTCCTGCCTTGACGGACTTATCTGATGACGCACTATATTCGGTGTAAATTCAAAAAATTTATATTAAAATGACGAGCGATTTGAACTTTGTCTCGATCGGAGTTTTTGGTTAGGCTCCACAAGGGTTTGAGTGGGACCATACACCGAAACTACAAAAGTACCGTTATCTGAAAAACGATACTTTTTTTTTTTTTTTTTTTTTTTTTTAATAGGACCAGTACTCAGGGGATGACCCCTACATATGCAGTGCATTGTACCAGAACTAGGAAAATAGGTTGTGAGGAGGGGGAAAGAGGGAGTAGTGCTTGTGCACATTTGTCTTGAACTTTCCAACGCTATAACAGGCAGGAAACACGTCTGCAGGCAACTTGTTCCACAGACGAAGCGTACGGCTGAAAAACGAATTCTCTCTGTAATGCGTAGTACGATTCCCCGGGCAATCAACCACAAATGGATGAGCTCTGGACGATGAACGCGTGGTATGTAAAAATGTGCGCGTTTCGGGAACAAGATCCCTAATCTCGTCAGAGCAAAAGCCATTGTAGTAACGATAGAACAGAGTAACGCACCCCACACTGCGTCGATGCTCCAGTGAGTCAATAGAGTTGGATACCCTACTGTCACCGATAAGCTTCTTCGCCCTCTCCTGCACACGGTCAAGTAACCTCAAAATAGACTTTGAGGCACCGGCCCAAACATGAGAGTTGTATTCCATTTTCGGTCGGATGTAGGTGGTATAAATAGTAAGGAGATCGGATGGCGAGAAGTACATCTTACACCGTTTCAAAAAACCTAGGCACTTGAATGCTTCTTTAGAGATATGAAAAATGTGTTCAGTCCAGCGAACATCACACTGTATCTTCATACCAAGAACATCAAGAGCATCCGATTCCTCAATATTTATACCATCCATGAGTACAGATGAAGCAGCATTTGCGATCGTTTGTTTGTGTGTTAATAGGCAACATTGGGTCTTACGAGCGTTAAAGGTGACCCTGTTTTTACGACCCCATTCGGAGATTAATAGAAGATCACTATTCAGTGAATCGTCCATATTTTGCCTCTTGGCAGCGATCTCTGATAGGCTGGGCATATAACTAAAAGAGTACGAGTGACAAATGCTGCTGTCATCCGCGAAAGAATGGATAGGGTTGGAAGTTTGATAGAGAAGGTCGTTGAGGAAAATAAGAAATAGAGTAGGAGAAAGAACGGAGCCTTGCGGTACCCCTGAATTAATCTTGAACTCGTTTGATGAGACCCCATCTATAACAACTCGTATAGTGCGGTCTCTGAGAAAGCTCGATATAAATCGATAGAAGTCATCACCGACACCAAAAGCAGTAAGTTTTGCCAGTAGCGCACCATGCCACACTCTGTCAAACGCTTTGGAAATATCCAGAGCCACCACCTTACTTTCGCCAAAATGATGGATTGAGTGGCACCATTTCTCTGACAGATATGCCATAAGATCGCCAGTAGAACGACCCTTGCGAAATCCATATTGGCGGTCACAAAGTAATTTATGTGACTCTAGATATTTTATAAGGTGATAGTTGACCATACTTTCCATCACTTTGGAAAGCGCAGAGCAAATTGCAATTGGGCGGTAATTTTCGGGGTTATTAGTTTCACCCTTTTTGGGGATTGGCGTTACATTAGCAACCTTCCAGCACGATGGAAACTCACCAACATGGTAAAGTTTGCTGAAGAGGTGTGCTAACGGACGCGGAAAAAAAATTATAGCGTTTTTCGTGTTCATGTTCTAGGCATCTGGCGTTATTGGTATTTTTTTTTTTTTTTTGCTGTAAACCAGTGTTATAGGGTGTTTTTTTAAGCTAGATAGAACTTTAAATTGTAAAAAGTAACACAAAATGATGAAACATTTTTTTTATTTGTTTCAGTATACTCTGACAAATCATCATGAATAGACTCACGCTTGAACCACGCTACGAAATTATCCAAATTTACTTTGAAAATCAGTCGTCGATTCGCGCAACTTATAGACGAAAAATTGTGTTCAGCGATGAGGCGCATTTTTGGCTTAACGGGTTTGTTAATAAGCAAAATTGCCGCATATGGAGTGAGACCAATCCACAAGAGACCCTACAGACTCCATTACATCCAGAAAATGCACTGTTTGGTGCGGTTTTCATGCTGGTGGCATCATCGGACCTTATTTCTTCAAAAATGAGGCCGGAGCTCGCGTTACGGTCAATGGAGATCGTTACCGCACCATGATCAATGATTTTTTGTTTGAAAATATGGATGACATTGATCCGGAGGAGATGTGGTTTCAACAGGATGGCGCTACGTGCCATACGGCGAACGCAACCATCGACTTACTGAAATCAAAATTTGGCGATAAGTTGATTTCGAGAAATGGACCTGTCAATTGGCCTCCAAGGTCGTGCGATTTGACACCTCTCGATTATTTCCTGTGGGGCTACGTGAAGTCACTGGTTTATGCTGATAAACCAGCAACAATTGACGCCTTGGAGGCCAGCATTGTTCGTGTTGTTCGTGACATACGGCCAGCAGTGCTCGAAAAAGTGGCCCAAAATTGGACGTCCAGAATGCGCTTCGTCAAGAACAGCCGCGGTGCCCATATGCCCGAAATCATTTTCAAATGTTAATGTCACGTATTGATCTTTTGAATAAAAAAAAATTTTGATTACAATCTAATTTTTTGTGTTATTTTTTACAATTTCAAGTTCTATCGGGCTTAAAAAAACACCCTTTATTAACACACAAACTTATGCTAGGCACACAACTGCGACGAACGACGAATATTTGGTCGCGAATATTCGTCGCCAAAAATAATACACATTGGTGTGTATGAAAATGGACACAATCGTGGCGTTGATCGAAGTTCGTCATACTCAGCGAAAATTTAAATAGATTTATTTCAAATTGTTTCGTCAACGAACGACGAACAAAACCGTATCAGGTGGCCAGGTTTCTTATATAAAAAAAAATATTTTTCACGAAATCATACTTTTTATATTTATTTTAATCCATGTAGTAAAAAATTTATGAAGATGTTCTCAAAATATAAAGTAGAGATAATTTGTTCAAAAATCCCTCTTTCGGATGGGATTTATATAGGTTTAATTTTAATATGGCCACCTTATTATTTATATTAATTTTTTTTTCTTTGCACGGAAGGTAAACAATGTTCGTTGATATTGTTCTTCACACGACGAATTTATACAACAAATATTTGCCGGCGAATTCGTCGCGATGGGCGAAGTTCGTCGTGTTTGGACCGATGCCACAAAACCTAATTTGCGGTTAATCGACCGAGTGCAAAAGACAGCGAAAGTTCTTCTCCCAGACATTAGGGACTCCAACTCTATTGGCTCATTGGAACATTGCCGCAGTGTGGGCTGTGTTACTCGGTGTTATCGATACTACAATGGATTTTGCTCTGATGAGTTTAATGATCTTGTTTCCGAAATGCAACACGTTGCCAAGAGCTCATTAATTGATCGATTGATTGCTCATTGAATCGCTTAACGCATTACAGAGAGAATACGTTTTTCTAGCCATACACTAGTTGTCTACGTGATTGCTAGCACATACACTTATAGAAAAAAGCATCTTCACATAGATGACGGCGGGTCATCAGAATTGTGGCATCAATAGTATGTAAATAGTTATCAGTAATATGAAAACTGACATCAATCTCAACAACAAAAATCATCAGACAATTTTGTCATATATTGAGTATCATCAATGCTACAACTGCGGTGACATCAATTCAATGATACATTTTATTAATAGGTATAATACATCTAATTTGTTAAAATTTATTATAAAGAAACCTACATAGTGTTATAATATTTTATATTTATTGTTGAAAGGGAATTTGGTTGTTGAAATTATTATTTTTAAATTAATTTTTAAGAAGTAGAAATAAATGCATCATATTAATGACATTTATTCATCATATGCGACGTTAGTTACATAAATATAATGACAGCGTAGAGAGTAAAATAAAATGAAGAACTACGAAGCAAAGAAAGGGAATATTTCCTCATACACAACATACACACAATTAAAATATGATAATACGCCGCACATTGTATTGATGGCAGGAAGTCATCAAAAGCATTATCAGAAAATTTTTAATTCTCATTGACTTCTTTAAGATGGTAGAATATAAAGTTGTGTTTGAACATATTTTTGAAATCTGAAAATATAACCGGAGCTTAATGTTGATGATGTCGCCATGAAATTTACTTCCAAATCAATCAAATTTATAGTTGATCCGATGTTAGTGCGCCATTCTACTGATGATGTTTTGTCATTACATTGACATCATTTAGTAATTTCCTGGGTATTGGAGTTTCCTTGCATTGATTACATGCTCTCATCAAACGTATTACGATAAAGCATCCCCATGGTGTCAGTGTGACATTTCATTGATGAAATAATTGTCACAATTGCCGCTGTTGATAATTGGAGCAACTGATGTAATGGTTGACATCACAGCGATGACAAGTGTCATGGGGTCAAAAATGATTACATTTGGCATTGCATTGATGTTAAAATGCAACATAGTTATGACAGGTTTTCTATGAGTGTATAGCGGAAAGTTCAAGAGACACTTCTTCCTCTTTCCTCCTCCTCATAACCCTTTTTACCTAGTTCCAGTACAATGCGCTGCATGTATGGGGATCATCTCCCGAATAGTGGTTAATGACAAAAAAAAGAATGATGCTTTGCTTACCATATAGTCATTTCTAACGATGTGCAGTAGAGCTGCAAAATTATCGATAGTCGTCTCTATGGGTAGTTTCGATAATTTAAACAAAAACCATCTATACTATATCGATGAGGATCACTTTCAACGTACTTGTAGTTCTAAGCTTTTCTTTTCGCATAAAGAATAATTTCAATAAACCTTCGATTTTTTCAATTATTTATTTAGAAACTTTTAAGTAAACAAAAAATTTAAACGCTAGTTTTTAACCAGTTATAAATAATTAAATACTCGTATTAAAAAAGAAAACTATTCCAAATGAATTAAATATATTTCATATAATTTTATATAAAAATCTGAATATACCTTATACTAGAAATCGATCGAACCCTGTAAGTGAACTTATAAGTTAAGTTAATACTCTTCAGTTCAGAGAGAGAGAGAGAGAGTTTAAAATTTCTAAGTAAACATA
The DNA here is from genome assembly GCA_914767995.1 of Thecocarcelia acutangulata. Classification (NCBI taxonomy): domain Eukaryota; kingdom Metazoa; phylum Arthropoda; class Insecta; order Diptera; family Tachinidae; genus Thecocarcelia; species Thecocarcelia acutangulata. The sequence goes on from OU612096.1 coordinate 28,062,960, forward strand.
TGAGTTTTTATGCTCTCTTGAATTTTTTTTCAAATATGTATTTTTGTTACAAAATTAATACAAACTTAAATATTAAGTACAAATTCTTGACAAAAAGGAAAACTAACTTCTATACGGTTCGCTTTCACTCTCGAGAGATGCTGCCATATCAGCCAATTCGTCCTGTCGCAAAGCTTCCGATGGAGATGGCACTCGGCGACCGTGTAACGGTAAAAGATCAATATTTTGAACATGGGCCCGCACACTTTGACCTGGCGGCAAACCCAAATACCATTTGCCCACATTTTTTATGATTGTCGAATCACGATGACGTTCTACCCAATCCCGATCACGATCGATTTCAAGTATTTTGTGATTAGCTGTAACAAGTGGTGGCAAAGCACTGGCGAAATCATCATCATTAGCATCGTAGTTGTTGTTGCTATTGGTAGAGCTGGGAGAATCGTAGCTATAGCCACTTGTATCGGAACTTACTGGACTTATGGGTCGATTGCGATTGGATTGTTTTGACTGCCCACGATTGGGCTTACGCCTATTGGCTGTTGCAGAGTTGTCGCTGCCTGCAGGATTTCTGCCTTTTGTCTCCCCTCTTGTATAACCTCTTTCATGCATAAAATCACGCTCTTTGGAGGAACCTGGTGTAGCTCTATTTGCACCAGCTTGTCCTGGTTGCCGACTGCCATTTTTGGATATACCTATGCGATTTTCTTTGCCATTATGTTTTGAAGCTGAGCTGGCATGCCTGCCATTACTTTCGTTGTCAATTTCAAAATCATCGTCATTGTTTATTTGGTTGTCGCTTTCAATTGAAGAGTCAACTCTACTTGCTGTAGACTGAGCATAATCTCTATTACTAGTTGCTCCTCCACGCCCTTTATTACCTCTTCGTCCAGCTGCCCCAGTTGCTATAGCACCACCACCACCCCCATCGCCTCCACTACCACCTAATTCAGCTCCTGGACCTGCACCAGTACCAAAATCATTAGCCAGCTTAAAAGAGGCATCATTAAGGCGAAAATCTAAAACCTGATTATTAACATGAGTTCCCGGTCCCACCCGATTTTTGACAACTCTATAGCCTATACCAGCCCCAGCTATATATTCCACAGTACGTTGTATTCCTTTGTCATCTAGAAATGAGTATGTGCCACGCACTAAGCCGTCCGGTGAGCGACTTTCGGCTCTTCTGTGATCAGGACCGGCAGCCAAGAGTTTGTAAGCACCATCCGGCCCCCTTTGGACTGTCATTTTACCGCGTGTTGCAGGCGGTGCTTTATATAAGGGACCAGTATAGCCCACATCAATGGGATTATCCGGCACTGAATTGGTCACCTCATAGCCAGTACCAGCACCAGCCGCATAACGTACACTGTGTCTCACGCCTTCATCATCTAAAAACGAGTAAAGACCTGCAAAGAATTGTTTTAAATATTCAAATATTTTTAAAGATTTTCGGTTTCAAACAAATATGTACCTCTTACTCTTCCAGTAGCATCGTTCTCCTCTGAACGTGACTGATCTGATGTTCTGTAGCTGAAACTGTAGGAAGGATCATCGTAAGGATCTGCTAGTGGATCATCGGGGCTGCCTCTGGGACCAAGTGGATATTGATCCAGATTTGTTGTTCTGTGGACTTTTGGCCCCATAACACGATATCTGAAATACAAAAACAAAATATATACATAAGAAACTTTTATTTCATAAAGCGGGTAATTCATCGGGAAATTTAATTTATAATGTAAAATAAAGCATATACACTTAAATGTGAACTTAAAATTTTTATTATCGGTTAACAGAAAAAGTTGTGACATTTATTGTGGTTACATCGGGGAAATGTTGACCCTGACTACTTTTAAGGTGGACCATTTGGGAGGTCTAACTTAAGGCAACTGGTTCGAATATAGTGACTGGTATATCACAAATAATATGATTAATGTTGGATCGAAGCATCAATCGTAGCCAGATAGTACTTGAAGACCTCATATTTCAAAAAGAAATAGCCCAAAGGTACGATGTCGCTCGCTTTAGGTGGATAGTTTATCTTGACAACACGTGAAATATAATGTTTCTTAACAAGTCCTTTGTTTCACGCGCTGTAATACTCGTGGCACTGTCTAGTTGAAACAGGGTCTGGACCCTACGCTTAAATTTCAGACAGTACATAGTCCGTTAGCTTAGTGTGGATAAGGGCCTGTTTCCCTCGAACCTTAACGTTCACAATCATTTTGAGTGACGAAAGCTCCTATTTCCAATCAAATTTTGAGCTGAAATTCTACATTGTGTAAGAAAACGTAGTAAAGAATGTATCAACTCATAACAAAAAAATTTTATTTTCAAGCTATAAATGTATTTTTAGGCCGATTCAAATTTATGCAAACAATAACGTAACGAAATCGTGAAACAGGCCCTAAGAGTTACCATTAACGGTAACATTTTGATTTGCCTCATTTTTGAAGAGGTTTGAGCCATAAACTACGCCGTAGCACCATTTTTGATGCATATAATGGTAGCTCTTGTTACTCTTCGTCTTGCTCGCTAGCCCAAAATATGGCAATCTGGCTTATAACGTATCCACTGATTCGGGAATGTGCTTCATCATCATTTTCCCAGATTCGCTGAAACTAATATGTAAATTTAACTTGCATGGTCTCAGTTCTAGCCACAGTTCAATTCTGAAAGCTTTAAGACCGATTACCTCATGTAAAATACGCCAAGCTGTCGCCTACAACAAGCACAGCTACTGATTTGTACACAATCTCAGCTACAGCTGCTATATAGCAGAGAATATCTCATCACTAAGTCGTAAATGTGATCGAACCGGACGAGTGTCCAATAATATAAGTTGAAACTGAAATTTGCCATAATTCAAAATAGGCCAATTTACAAGAAACACATTTCTCACAGAATACCCAAAGCCTTTTCAAGTTTTGGTCTTGTTTACAAAATGTATGATATTTACTAATATATTGAGAGCATTTGTGTTTCAAAGTGAGAGCATAAGAAAAATTGCTGTCAAAATAAAATAAGTTATATTTTTGCGGCCGCAATATTCGACATAATTTTATGGAAAATATCGTCAAGCTCTAGTTCCGTTTCATCATTAAGTCGCGTTTGAGGTATTTTATTATTTTGGCAACTCCAATCAGGTATTGGCGCCATTAATATAATCATTTCCATATAAACATGTGTACTCTATTTTGAGTATTTGGAAGAATGGTAAAGACCCTGATTCACTATCCTACACGATCGTACGATTCATTCTGTCTGGCCGACTTGAAAAAATCGCTTCAAAATGGTGTTGTAGGCCACACTATTATACAAGTATAATTGCAACAATTTATATTTACAATAAAATAATTAAAAACTTTTATTAACATAATAATTTTACATTACTTGAATTTTTTTCTCGAGGTAATAACAATATTCGTATATTTTTCACAATATATACCACACTGATCGCACAGAAACCATAATGTTTTGAAAAGTTTCATAAAATTTTTCAAATCGCACGATTTGCCAAAAACTCTGTCGCACGTTTGCATTTTTAGTACTTTTCCAGCACACATGCTTTATTTAGTAGATCGCAGGATCGTGTATGATAGTGTAGCAAGGCTTTAAGAGGAGAATAAAACGAGATGCAAATATCACCATGTCGTGAAGTTTTATTATACTTGAAGTTGGCTGCAAAATGGAAATTTGTTATTTTACTTATTCTTTCAGCAGCAAGGAAAGTTAAAATTTTTTCTATATGAGCGAAAACGCAAGTTTCAAGGAAAATTAAAAAAGAACTGATCAAGTAAAGTTGATGTATTTTGCACACTGGTATTCATTTACAAAACATCGGTATTGACTGGTTTAAAAACGGCTAAGCTCTTAATTATGAATATGTTTCTAACTAAACAAACCATTCACTTTTGGGTTCTGTTATTTGTTTGGAACAATAATGTGACAACAGCCTACTTCATATGCAAATAACAGCTTTATCTTATTAATTTGTCAAATATGTAAAATATTCATACCAAAGTGCCTGACCTTGAAAAGATTATTTAAATTATTTACGATCTTATTTGACCAACTGAGTCTTTAATGTAATTAGCTGGAAGCCCTAAGAAAGAATTGTTAAATGGACATATATGTACGAGTATGTCTGCATATATGTTTATTTTATTAATAATGATCATAATATACATATCGCTAGCTAAAATGCAAAACGCCATAACTAAATAATATATAAATTTTCTCTATTCGGGCTTCTAAGGTCAGGTTATGTATATTATATTCTTAATGATCATAATATACACATCGCTAGCTAAAATGCAGAAAGCCATAACTAAATAAAATATAAGGTCAAGACTTTTTGCCTTTATTCCAAATTCTTATATATATTTTTTTAACCTGAAATAGAAATAAAAATCATGTTTTTTAATGTTTTATTCTCCGACGTTTCGTTGATATTTTTCCAACATCTTCAGGGAGTTTTCTTTTATTGATATTTTTATATTTTCGTTACATCTACATTGGTACACTACTCCCCCTTTTCTCCTGCTCATAACCTATTTTCCTAGTTCCAGTACAATGCACTGCATATGTAGGGGTCATCCCGTCATGATTACTGGTCCAAGGTAAAAAAAAAAAAATTAAAAATAAATTTCTCAGTATGATGTATTTCACTATTTTAATACCACAGGTGGAATCATTCCATATTTATGTATTATAACAAAAAAGTGGTTTCATGAAGATTGATTGTTGAAGCTGTTTTACGAAAATGGACGTTCAAATCGTAATGCAGTAAAAAACTGGGCTTGAAGCCTATTTCTTTTACATAACTCACCCTGCTACAATTTTTTCACTCTGAACAAATTATGTAAACAACCATATTTGAAAATCCCCTTCCCCCCTCCCCCACCCACCTTCTTTGATCAAGAGTTATTGATCGCGGCAATTATTGTTATAATTATAAATAAAAATATTTCTTGGCTTTAGCCAGGATTGAACTCGAGCTAGACGAATGATACCCACCCATCATCATATAATATTAGAAATAATTATTTTATTAAAAATGAATAACATTTTCCCATTTTACTAAAGATGTGGAATAAACGCCTGTAGAAATGAAGAAATTTCTTTATTTTAGCTAAATGGTTTAGACAATGGTTGAAAATTTAGGTAAATTTCAATAAAATATGTTGTGTAATAACCTGAAATTCGTCAAGTTTACACCCCAATTTGTAGTATTTAGGCTAATTTTTGGTTCAGTGTCTAATAGTACGTTTCCATTATAAGCAAATTAAGTTGATTTAAGGAAATCATATCGAAGTGTTTCCTCTGTGTTGTAAGTAATCAAATTGACGTTTGTGTTGTTTGATTACATTTTATCAAAAAAAAAAAAAATTCAATAAACATTGTGCAACAAGCTGTTTAAATACAATTAAACACGCTGAACACTAATGAGAAAATTAATGATGATCTCGATTACGTGTTCCCTTTGGCTGCGAGATATTGCAAATTGTGCCAGACACGTTTCATTGAAGGTTGATGCCCGACTTTCTTTTAAAACGGAAAAAGCGTAGAGAAAGATTTGAAGTTGATTTCCTTATACGAAGACTCGGGATAGGAAAGGAACGCATTCCTCTTAAATTAGCTTCAACATGGAAGGGTATCCAAACCGCAAGAGTCCTAGAAATCAGAAATGTAGAATGTAGCTTGACTTTATTGTTTTCGTCGGTTGTGCCGAAGTAAATATAGCACTGATTTCCCCATTTGTGAGTCGCATTCTTGATTTTTGCCCTACCCACGGGTAGTATCTGCTACTAAAATTTACAGCTACTGTAAGAAATTTGGATATCAGGCTGTAGTTATGGGTGCGTCATTCAGAGCACTAGCCAGTTGTGACTTCCCTACTTAAGGAATACGAAACCTCTTTTAGATAGATGCTTAATGAAGACGCTTTGGCCACCTACAGGCTCTCGGAAGCAATTCGTAATTTGCCATTACTTTAGAAAATCTAATTAACACAACGGGACCAGATTAGGCCCAAATAGGCTGGCATTTCAATAGCTGGCAGCCTGTTAAACCTAGAGAGACAAATATAATAATTAAGTTTTTTATTCGCTATTTCAGCTTCTAACATTTATACCAGTAAAAAATTATAAATAGCTTGTTTTCTATGTTTCCCAGCTATCTATATGTCGACATTTCATAGGAACTACCCTAATCATCAGTAGACTTTGGAAATTTTTGAAAGATATTAAAAAATTATAAATAGTAATAATTTTAATAAAGAAAAATAAGAAAAAAAAAACTTATAAAAATAAATAAATCAGCCATTTTGATTCCTAATTAAATGTCACTTTTTCGAACTGTAACTCACTAATAATGAATACCCCAATGTTGTATTTATAAGAATAATAGCCGCACAGACAAATGTCGACTTAATTTTAAACAAATTAAGTCATTTGAGATAATTTGATCATATTAGAAATATATGGGAAATCACGTCGCAAATTACTTAATTTGGGCAAATGAAATGATTTGGCCCAAATTACCTATATGGAAAAGTACATTTTCAGTTTAATAATAATCAATCAAAAATTTGATTTTGAATATTTTGTGAGATATGCCTTTTAGCATTTTAGCCAACGATATGCATATGTTTATATAGAAGTGCACAAAAATTAGTTTCCGTTTCTATGCGTTTGTTTTTTAAGTCCCAAACATATTGTTGTATTATACATAAATATGTGCTCGTATTTACTAGTCTCACGATATACAACGTCAGCTTTCGCAAGCTTTTTGAGAGGCGGGATCGCCCATTTGTGATTTAGTTTTAAGCTCAAGTGCAACAGAATATGTAAAGAAAACATCACTGTTGTTATATAGCAACTCATAAAAAAAGTTATATTTTAGCCCAAATTTGTTTTTTTGTCATTCCAAATGCGTCAACGTTCGTAATCGTGAAACAGGCCCATAATGTTATTCATTTGAATGGTTCACAAAATTGTTTACCACAAAAATGACAAATTTAAGAAGAACAATGCAAACAAGTTTTCTTAATATATTTTGCGGCCTTTAAAGTTAATCAAGCCATTTGTAACAAAACTTTTCAAAACAAATACACATTTTATTCCAACAATAGCTGCGCCAATAATACAAAATAAGGAACTGTAATTTTTGAAAAAAGCTAGACCATCTTTTAGCATAAAAAAAACTGATGGTTATATTAATAAAACATTATAATATAAACACTTCCTGGTCTTCAAATTTTATGAAAAAGCTGCCGCTATTTAAAAACTTAATGCAAATCGAACAAAAAAAAACCACATGAAAAGGTTTGCTGGTAAAATGTCTTTTGTTATTAAGCTACAGTACGTACAATTATTGCAGGCCCGTGATATGTAAACCACTCATTAATCCACAAAGATCTAAGCAAGGTGTTAGCTCTAGAGCGAAATAACACCAACGTAATACACACTTTACATTACTTTCACCGCCATCACACACGGAAAGTTTTCCTTAGAAAGTAGTTTGGAGGTAGTAAGGAAGAGAGAGTTGGCTTTCTTGCACTCTTTTTCACCCTGCCGCTACCAAACTCAAGCTTTTTCAAAGTAAAAAGCTTGATTTTTGTATTTTGACGGTTATGGTTGAGGCATTTTTTCTTTTAAATTCTCAATAATTTATTTAGATTATTGGGATATAAACTTGAATGTTTGACAATATCTTTCAAGTCACATTCAAGTCTACTGATGATTAGTTGGAAGATTCGAACGGAAAGTTAATTGGAGTATACCATGCCAAAGACCATAACGAACATTTTTAAGCTATAAGCAGTGTCAGCGTTGGAGTTCTTTCATTTCCCAAGCCTGATCTTGGCGGGGGAGAAATGTAAGGTGCTTGTAGTTGGTAATACTAAGGTTCGAATTAAAAGTACATTTATTTTTCTAGTTCCTTTTTAGTTCCTCTAATTTCGATCTAAGTACTAAAGATATTATAGATACATATATAAAAATATAGGTAAATAGTTAAATCGAGAAGATTCGGTTTGAAAACTTAGTAACGGAAAACTAGAAATTAGTTTCTGTTTAGGTCGTGCTATGATAAAGCAGTTTTACCAGGAATGAAATTTAAGGTGCAGCACACCAGTAGTTGCATGCATGTGTAGATTAAAATATGTAGTTAGATAGTTTAAAATAATGCTGAATTAGCGTTGGCTTGCCCGAAAGAATTTGGGGTATAAAAGCCACGTTTCCTTACAAAGTTTTTTTTTTTTGGTTTGAAATCTTTTGGAGAGAAGAAAAACCGATTTGTCCTGCAAGCAGTTCAGAAAATCAAAAATTCATTAATTACAAAGAAAAAAAATATATCAAAATGTTTTATATGAACTTTGTTTTATGACCAAATTTTCCTTTAAATTTATTGAATGACATACTAAAACGGGATAATGTGGTTTATGAACTAACATGGGTAGGCAATGAAAAGGAGCAGTGCAATAAAGTTTATGTAGGAACTACGAAGAGAATGGTTGAAACAAGATCAGCTGAGCATCAAAGAGACATAAAAAATGGAAAAGAGGCAACGGGTTTATCACAACATGTTAAACAAAGCAAACACAACATAGATTTTAAGAGCGTCAAAGTTTTAGACAAAGAGAAATCTGCAAATAAAAGATATACGATTGAGAGCCTTAGAATTCAACAACATTTACATAAAGCTTTGAACACAAAAGAGGATAAAGATAACACAAAACTTCAGTATTCAGTTGCAATAAAAAATAAAGTACTATGATATAGCTTTAAAGATCTATGTTTTTGTTGTTTAAAAAGTCATTTATTTGTTCGTTTAATTAATTGTTATAAAATGCAAAAATAATGATAAAAAAGTGACTGTTTTTATGTAAATTATTGTGAGTATTAAGGAATTATAATTATTGTTTTGTTTATGTATTTATATTTATATATGTAATATCTACATACAAGGATGCTGAAAATTTTTAAGGAAAAATGTATTTCTAAAAAATAAGGCCGACTTCCTAAATGAAAGTTGCAATGCATGTATACAATGCATACAGTTCATAAATGCATACGTAAACTTTCTGGCAACGTCCAATGTTCTTAATTGTTTGGCAACTCATTTTAATGAGTATCAGCTATCAGAATCGCGCATCACTTTTATTTTTCATGCAAACATTTTTATTAATAAAAGTTGTCTCTTCTTTTTTCCTTTTTAATAAGTTTCTTTATCAATATTTTTTGAAGGTTTAGCCTGAGATAATTTTGTGTTACCTCCATTTTTCCAAAAAAAATTATTCAATTTTATAACATGTCGTTGACATTAGTTTTATATATGAGTTGCATAGCGACATTCCTAAATGTCGATAAAATGCAAAAAATTTCTCTGCAATGCAAGGTTGTACTTAAGACATATTTAGCATTCCATACGCAGTTTTTAAAATTATGCATTGCAGCTTGCGTTTAGGAATTTGACCTAAATTACATAAACATTACAAAAAGTTATTTGTGTAGCAACCCTGTACGAGTATTTAATTCATACCCAGCGTTAATTTTGGCACACCGTTAATAGATATTATAATGGGAGATTTTATAAGAACTATCAGAAATTAAAAAAAAAAAAACACATATAATTCAGAAAAATGCATATTTATTTGGATCGATATAATTTAATGTTTGAAGATTATTTCATGCAAATGTTGGCCGCGGCTGCGCCTCAAATGGTCCATCCGCTTAGTCCAATTTTGGCATACTCTTTCCAACATTTCGGCCGGTATCTCACGAATAATGTTGGCAATGTTGGCTTCCAGTTTACAAATAATACAAACAAAAAAAAAACAACCCCACAATTGTTAAACTAAACCACAAAAACAAAAGACCATGACATAAAAAGAATGAAAGATATTTGAACGAAAGCTATCCAAATAGAACGGCCTAAGCTACGTACACACGGTCATCAGATCTTACGATATTACTAGTAAAATGGTCTGAATATGTATTACAATCGTGTGAACTGGCAATTTTTAACTTACAACGTTGTCAGAAAAACCACTGTCAATCAATTGTAAGACGACAATGTTGTCAGGCATCTGACAATCGTGAGAACACTCTTCGTCGGCATTGCCAGATAATTGGCTGGTATTGTAAGCTCAGTTTTAATTGTCAGATGCATAAAACTAATGCACCTGACAATGGCATCATTGTCAGAAAAAAGTTTGATGGGCAACACTGCCAAACAGATGGTTGTTGATATACATAAGTGGCAATGCCTTACAATATGTCTGGCAATTTTTTTCATCTAACAATCTGACAACCGTCAGAACTGACAGTTTTTGTTGTCAGCTGAATTATTTGTCAGACCATAGTCTGACAATGAAATTTTAAGATTTTCTTGCGATCGTCTGAACACACAATTTACTTCTGCGGGACAATTTTTCATTGTCACTACATTGTCAGCATGTTGGCAGATCTTACAATATTGTAATATGTGACAACCGCGTGTACATAGCTTTACTATTGAACGAAAAGTGGTCAGTTCAATGACCGGTTCAATTTAACCCGTTCGTTCATGAACGAGACAGCTCTAAGAAAGAATAAAGCGTAGTGGCTTACGCGGGGTATAGGCGTTACTACAAATCGTAGAAGTATGAAATTAGTAACGTGTACCATGCTGTCGTACTTGTGAGGTATACTTTGTAATGGGTGATTTTATAAGAACTATCGGAAATTAAAAAAAAAAACACATAAAATTCAGAAAAATGCATGAAATATTTATTTGGATCGATAGTTGGGTCGATATAATTTAATGTTTGAAGAATATTTCATGCAAATGTTGGCCGCGGCTGCGCCTCAAATGGTGCATCCGCTTAGTCCAATTTTGGCATACTCTTTCCAACATTTCGGCCGGTATCTCACGAATAATGTTGGCAATGTTGGCTTCCAGTGCGTCAATCGAAGCGGGCTTGTCGCTATAGACATTAGCCTTAACATAGCCCCACAAAAAATAGTCTAGAGGCGTTAAATCGCACGATCTGGGCGGCCAATTGACTGGTCCCAAGCGTGAAATAAACTGTTCACCGAACTCGCCTCTCAATTGGTCCATTGTTTCGCGTGCTGTGTGGCATGTGGCACCGTCTTGTTGAAACCACATGTCATGCAAGTCAAGCTCTTCCATTTTGGGCAAAACAAAGTTTGTTATCATCGCACGGTAGCGCTCACCATTCACAGTAACGTTGTGATTCGCATCATCTTTGAAGAAATACGGCCCAATGATGCCGCCAGCCCATAATCCGCACCAAACGGTTGTTTTTTGTGGATGCATTGGTAGCTCTTGCAATGCTTCTGGCTGCTCTTCACTCCAAATACGGCGGTTTTGCTTGTTCACGTATCCATTCAACCAGAAATGAGCCTCGTCGCTGAACACAATTCTTCGATAAAAAAGTGGATCTTCATCTAACTTTTCAAGAGCCCATTCACCAAAAATTTGGCATTGTGGTAGGTCGTTTGGCTGCAATTCTTGCACCAGCTGTATCTTACAAGGCTTCACACCCAAATCCTTCCGCAAAATTTTCCACGTAGTGGAGTAACAGAGGCCCAATTGCTGCGAACGGCGCCGAATCGATAATTCACGGTCATCACCAACACTGGCCGATACGGCTGCGATATTTTCTTCAGTTCGCACTCTACGTAAACGTGTTGGTGGTTTAATGTCCAACAATGTAAATTTGGTGCGAAATTTTTTTACAATAGCCCGAATAGAAGCCTCAGTAGGTCGATTAAACTGACCATAAAATGGAAGAAGCGCGCGATGAACTTTCTTAACAGAGCACGCATTTTGGTAATAAAATTCAATAATTTGCAAGCGTTGTTCGTTTGTAAGACGATTCATGATTAAATTATAGACCAAACTGAAGATGTTTGACAGTGACACAAGATACAAAACGTGCGTGAGCTGTCAAAACTAGTGTTGCCAAAAAGATAATTGCAAAAAAATCACTCGTTACTTCTACCACAACCGCAACCAACTTCACTGATCAGAAACGTACACGGTATTTCTGGTAAGTGTATGGTCACACACAGCAACTTTAGTTGGGCAATTCTTGACTTTATAGAAGCTTTTGGTGAGGGGAATAAGAAGGGAAAAAGAATTGCCGGTACTCGGCAATTCCTTACTTTTCTTTCATGTGTGTATGTGTATGTGCATATACAATGTAAATTGCATAAAGCAAAAGGTAGAGAATTGCTCAAGAATTGCCGAAAAAAGTTTTTGTGTGTGGACAAGAATGCAATTCCAAAAGAAAATTGCTAAAAAGTTCGGCAATTAAAATCGTTCTGTCTGACCACAGACTAACAGTTGTGAAATTGATTTAAATCAGCACTTGCCATGATGGCGATACTGAACCGATTTTAGTAATAGATGTATACTCGTATAGAATTCAAGCACGTCCTGTTGGCGACCTATTTGATTAATTTCTTAATGATTTTATTTCACAGTATTTCGAATTCACTCTCAGCAAGAACTTTTTTGAAGACTCCATGATATATTACAATATATTGGTATTTATGCCTGGTTAATGGCCAAGTTCTAATTATTTACTATTTTATAGACATATTAAGCATTAAAAAAAATGAATATGTAAAGCAAAAGTTCTAAAATGTAAAACCAAATATGAAATCTATAATTTTGGTAAAGCAAACACAAAATAATTTTGTTTACTAAAACGAGCAGCAACAGCAAAATTTAAAATGACTCTAGCAAATTTAAATAAAAAACAAGAAAAACAAATTCTTTAAAAGTAAATTCATATTGAGATTACAGATTATCGTTAGTTGCGTTTCAAGCCAACATAAATATTTAAATAAAAGAACTAACCAAAAACGTGTCACAACACTCTATTGTTTAATTAAGTATTAAATAGCTAAAAAAAAAAAAAGATTTCTAATGTAAAAAATGTTTTTTTGTGGAAGAACCGGTTCTTAACAGAATCAAATTATAATTATGTTTTGAAGATTCAAAAAAAGAAAAAAAAGTCTTTTGCATAAAAAGACACCAACCAACTAATTGGGCGAAAGAGAGTATGAGAGAGAAAAGAGAATTTGGTAGAAGAAAATTGCCGCTTGAAATAATTTATAAATTAAATCTGTAAATGTTCGAAAAATTTCTGTATAAATAACAATATTAAAAAGTTTTTTGTATCACACTTCGTGAAACTATCAAACAATTTACAACTTAAAAAAATGGTAAATCTCACGCTTCTGCAGATTTTTTTGTTAACAAACCTTTTTCTTTTGTTCTTCTTCAAGTTAAAACGTAAAAAAAAAGAATCTTAACAATCTTTTTGTGCCTTTTTAGAAATATCTTTTACTTGCTTTGGCGTTGATAGCCAATGTTTTGGCTGATGTATCGGAGTTGGGTTACAATTATCCACATCCTGCAGAACATCACCACCATCCAGAACACCATGCGGCTGCTGAAGTTCATCATCATCATCATGAACCTGCTTCAGTCCATCATCACCATGTACCCGCTCCAGTCCATCATCACCATGTACCCGCTCCAGTCCATCATCATGTTCCCGCTCCAGTCACTCCCAAGAATACTTACATTCCTCCCGCTCCCGTGCACCATGAACCAGTACACCATCATCAAGAATCTGTTCAACATCACCATCATTTAGAACCTGTACAACTACACCATCATCATGAACCCGCTCCTGTCTATGAGCCTGCTCCCGCTGTAGCTAATGTCCATCATCACCATGAGCCTGCTCCAGTACATCATCATCATATACCTGCCCCAGTTCACCATCATCAAGATTCTGCTCCAGTTCAGCATCATCATCATCATGAACCTACAGCTCCAGCTCACCACCATGTATCCGTTGTAGCACCAGCTGTTGTTCATCATCATCATGCAAATGCACCAGCTCACCATCACCATGAACCTGCTGCAGTTCACCATCATCATGAGTCTGTTGCCGCCCCACGTGCTCCTGCTAATACATATATTCCTCCAGTTCACCATCATAGTCCCGCTCCTGCTCCAGTTCATCATCACCATAGCGCAGCTCCCGCCCCAGTACACCAGCATCAACACCACCATGAACCCGCCCCAGCACCAGTTTACCACCACGAATCTAATCATTTTTACGTTCCTCCCGCCGCAGCTGATCAAACTGTACACCATTCTAAGGATGGTTACCGCTACAAGACCCAACGTTTGCGTAACTAAACTACAGGCTTGGGGTAACTGGCATTATTGACTCGTTTTAGACTCTTATAGTTAAAAATTACATAAAAAGTATTTAAGTAAAATTTTTTTTATGCGTTTATTGTAATTTTCAAGTAAAACTGTTTTTTAAAAGTATGGCAGGTTCAATATTTTCATTTTCCCTACTAAAGTTCCACTTGAGCTTGTATCTCGAGTTGGAACGATCCACAAATAAAATTGTTTAGGATGAGTTGGTATATCCTTTGCAACGTTTTCTTACATTCAGCCCAATAATAAACGAAAATTCCATGGGAGTTTTTCCACTTTTCCCTTTCCTCCTATTATGAGTTGGTACATCCTTTGCAGCGTTTTTTAACAATAAGCCCAATAATAAATGAAAATTGCATGGGAGTTTTTCCACTTTTCCCTTTCCTCCCAATTTGAACAAAAATTATATATGATGTGTTTTTATATTTTCCTTCTCTCCTTTCACTGAAAACTGAAAAGGGAGATCAAATCTTCAATTCCTAAAACTGTATTTTCTACTTTAATTAGAACTGAGAAAAGTACTTTACGCGTGAAATAAATTCAGAGAATGTTTGTGTAACTACACTACAGGCTTGGAGCAATTAATTCGATTATTAATAGTTAAAAATTGAAAAAAAAGTACTTAAGTAAATTTTTTTTATGCGTTTATTGTAATTTTCAAGTAAACCTATTTTTAAAATTATGGCAGTTTCAATATTTTTATTTTCCCTGCTTAAGTTCCACTTGCACATTTCAGCATTAAGTGCCTGTTTCACCAGTTCGAAAGTTAACACTCGCAATCATTTGAAATGGTCCAAAAATAAAATTGTTTAGGGCGATTTACAAATGAAAATTCCATAGGAGTTTTTTTCAATTTTCCCTTTCCTCCTATTATGAGTTGGTACGTCCTTTGCAACGTTTTCTTCCATTCAGCCCAATAATAAACGAAAATTCCATGGGAATTTTTTCACTTTTCCCTTTCCTCCTAATTTGACCAAAAATGATATACGATGTGTTTTTATATTTTCCTTCTCTCCTTTCATTGAAAACACTAAAGGGAGATCAAATCTTCAATTCCTATATTAAAGTTAACCAAAACTGTGTTTTCTACTTTAATTAGAATTGAAAAAGTACTTTACGCGTGAAATAAATTCAGAGAATGCTTGTGTACAGGCTTGGAGCAACTGGAATAATTAATTCGACTGTTAATATTAAAAATTGAAAAAAAGTACTTAAGTAAATTTCTTTTATGCGTTTATTGTAATTTTCAAGTAAAATTATTTTTAAAAGTATGGCAGTTTCAATATTTTTATTTTCTCTGCTAAAGTTCCACTTGCACATTTCAGGATTAAGTGCGTGTTTCACCAGTTCGAACACTCGCATTCATTTGAAATGGCAATTTTCAAATGAAAATTCCATGGGAGTTTTTTTCACTTTTCCCTTTCCTCCTATTATGAGTTGGTACGTCCTTTGCAACGTTTTCTTACATTCAGCCCAATAATAAACGAAAATTCCATGGGAATTTTTTCACTTTTCCCTTTCCTTCCAATTTGAACAAAAATGATATATAATGTGTTTTTTTTTCTTCTCTCCTTTCACTGAAAAAACAGAAATAAATTCATAGAATATTTGTGTAACTACGCTACAGGCTTAGATCAATTGGAATAATTAACTCCACTGTTAATAGTTAAAAATTTAAAAAAATGTGCAAGTAAAACTATCAGCCATGTCACAGAGCTTAATTCCGTTCGAAAACGAACGGAATTAAGACTTTTCGGAATGTAGTCATTTCTAATTGCAAGAATGAAACTAGTATTATCTTATAGAATTCATTTCATTCCGAAAAAATTATAAATTTTAGTTTTTTGAAGAATTAAAAAACCGACTCAATTCCACTTCCGAACGGAAGTGAATTCTGTAACATGGCCGTATATTTAATAGCATGGCTGGTTGAATATTTTTATTTTCCCTAATAAAGTTCCACTTGCACATTTCAGGATTAAGTGCCTGTTTCACCAGTTCGAACGTTAACACTCGCAATTATTTCAAATGGTCCAAAAATTAAATTGTTTAGGACGATTTACAAATATAAATTCCATGGGAGTTTTTTCACTTTTCCCTTTCCTCCTATTATGAAAAATAATAATGTATGATGTTTGCTATATCTCGGTTATATATGAACCGATATCGGAATTTTCTATATTCTGTATTTTAGTAACCTACTTTTATAAAGAAAATTGCTTTTCAGCAAAAAGAAATGTTAATGGAAAAATCGGTTCAGGCGATCGGAAATTTTCATTTTCCATATTTATATAACCTCATTTTATTACCAGAACTGCTTTTACACAAAAAAAAAATTTAAATTCGCTTACGCGACATTTTGATGAAAAAAACCGGCTTAGGCTATATCTGGGGTATATGTGGACCGATATCGAAATATTCATTTTCCACATTTATATAACCTCATTGTATTACCAGAACTGCTTTTAAGCAAAAAAATATATAAGTTCGCCGGTTTAGGCTATATCTGAGGTATTATGGACCGATATCGGATATATTCATATTCCATATTTATATAACCTTATTTTATTACCAAAATTGCTTTTAAGCAAAAAAAGTTGTTTAACTTCGCTTATGCGATATTTTCATGAACAACACGATTTGGGCTATATCTCAGGTATATATAGACTGATATCTGATAAAAAATTTTATTTTCCTTTTAGTCACCACGCTTAAAAGTGTGTGAAGTGTGAAGCAAAACAAACAATATTTTTTTTCAAAAATTTTCATACAAAATTGGGAAAAAAAAATTTTTTTTGGCAATTTTGTTTTTTTTTTTTTTTGCTTTTTTCGAAATTTTGAATATATCTCAGCTATACGTGAATTGATATTACTGAATTTCAATGGCAAGCACATGGCACGATGGGATAAAAGAATGGTGAAAGAAAAAAGTTTCTAAGTCTAATGGTTTTCTCAGAAACGGTATTTCAACAGCGGACAGATGGACATCGCTTAATCGTTTTTTTTTAATTTAATAATTAATTCTGATTAATAATTAATTTTGATTCAGAATATATATATACTTTATAGGGTCGCAAATGCAAATTGCAGACATTTTTGCGAACATTTTTGGGATTATTGTCTGGGCGGTGAGAAATTCCAAGTCAGGGTGATGGTACTAGGTCAGTATAGTAAAGCCCTCAAAGGGTTTGGCGTTCGTATGTGTCAGTTTTTTTTATGACATTTTAAATTTTTTCCTTATCTTGCCTTGTTATTTGGCAAAAACGTAGTTTAACATAACTCGAGAACCACTAGTCCGATTTTGATGAAACAAATTTCGAAAAATTAATTTCTTTAATCCGTTCATATAACGTTTTTCTTTATAATCAACAGTTTTGCCGGTAAAAATAAATTTGTGGAGAAAAAAAATCTTTTTTTGCCTAAAAATTAATATATTTTTTTTAAATTCATAAAAAATCCAAAACGGAAAAAAGGATCAAGTGTTATTAATTTCATGTAAAGCCACATAACCTATACAAAATGCGACATAGATCATAGAAATCGATTAACGCGTTCTGCTTTTATTTACAATTAAGTGAAGGTATCCCATTTTGACAAGATTATTGATATTTGTTTTTATTCGAAAAAGTGTCATATATCCAATATGCAGAAGTTTTTTCATCATTCACAAGGAACAAACTTTGGAGTGTTTCCTGACGACTTCGATAAGCTGTGACTTTCACACCGGCTGCCAACAAATTGTTTGATTTCAAAATGGAAGCCAGCTCTTCCGATTTATGCTGTGTTAGTTCCAACTTGGCAACAATTGAATCAAGCTTATTTTGATTTATTAAAATTGGCTCTTTGGACACTGATGGCTCATATGGGGGATCATCACGTGCATGATATGTCGGAGCAGTCGTAGAAGAGAAAATATCTGTGGCTGTGTTCTGTAACTCTCGCCACGAGAAACTTTTCGACTGAAACGTGCGAAATGAAACAAAGTTGAAACAAACAGCTGCTTTTCTCATTAAACTGTAGCTATAACTTTTTTGGTGAGTAATAGCTGTCACGTAAGGAATTTACTCGCCATTTTACAGAAAAACTGTGTCTGTAAAACTTTATCGCATAAATTTCCCGCATTCAACTGTCATTATTTCTCGCAAATAAAAAGGCTGTGAGATCGTTTTTCAAATAACAATAATCATCACTAAATGAATAATAATGCTGAAAAATAAGTATTTTGCTGTTAATTTAAGTATCAAATAGATATTTACACAGTTTAGAATGATTGTTTTTTTTTTATTTTAACTTTTTAATTGACTTTTATACCCTTCACACAACAAGTTTTAAGGGAATACTTAAGTTTTTAATTTCAACAATTTTAATATCCGACCCAACATAGTATATTATAACAATTTTATAATGTTTTTTTCAGAATTCACAAATTGCAATTATTTTTTAATTTTACAAAATTTTGCGCATAAATATGTATGTATTTGTAAATAAAATGTAAACATTAGAGCCAAACCATACATTTTCTAGAATAGCCGACGGTTATAATATGACGACGTCGAACAAAATTTCTTAAGTTTAGCAATTTTGGTCGGCGGCGGTGCTAATTGTGGCTGGCGCTTTCATGTTTAAAATTGCATGTCGGCATCGTTTTATATTTTCAGACATTTCTAACGTAACGACGTAATCGCTTTGGATAGTTTTCGACATGAGTTACAGACGCAGGTTTTTCTCACTTTTCGAGAAACGATGAAATAATTTGTTTCACAAGTTTTCGACGCGAGAACTTCTCGCCAAAGTTACAGAACACAGCCACTGGGCTAGAAGCTTTTGGCACAAGACTGTGATCCGAATGAGGCAATGGTGTTCCGGCACTTGCAACACCAACGTAATTATACGATTTTCTTATCCTTTTTGCGGCTCCTTTATTCGCACATGCATAGCAATTCAATGGATTGTGACCTTCGCCAGGATTAGTCCAAGTCATTGGGATACCGAATGGCATACTTTCACGTCTTCTGTCTTTCCAATCCATTAGACGGTTGTAGCAGCTTTTACACACTATATTTGGTACCCAATTTTCGTTCACTATAACATTTTGGTTGAAGTACATCTCGTATGTTTGAACAAAATCAGTACTGAAATTTCCCCTTTTTTTATGTGTTGAGACATATTGACCACAGCAGTAGCAAAAGCTATTTATATCTGGCTTGCACAGTTCCATATTCTGTTCTCTTTTGTTCACTTTTAAAAAACTGGAGAAAAATCACTTAAGGCCGTGTCAGATAAAACTTTTTCTCCACAAATTTATTTTTACCGGCAAAACTGTCGATTATAAAGAAAAACGTTATATGAACGGATTAAAGAAATTGTAATTCTTAATTTTTCTAAATTTTTTTCATCAAAATCGGACAAGTGGTTCTCGAGTTATGTTAAACTACGTTTTTGCCAAAATGTTACAACTAAGCGAAAAAACATCAAGATAAGGAAAAAATTTAAAATGTCATAAAAAAAACTGACACATACGAACGCCAAGCCCTTTGAGAGTTTTACTATACTGACCTAGTACCATCACTCTGACTTGGAATTTCTCACCCCCCAGATTGGCTGTTGTACTGTGTAATTAATTGTTTTAAGAAATTTCGTTTTATTCAAAGGAAATAAATGTTTTAAAGGCAACATAAGCATAAATGATAAAACTATGAACTCTCAAAGCAAATATTTGCTTAAAATTGAGACATTTAAATTTTAGCACTCTATCACATTTTTTTGGCACTTTTTAGCACTATTTTTTTTTTTTTTTTTTTTTTTATCTTGGACCAGTACTCAGGGGATGACCCCTACAAATTCAGTGCATTGTACCAGAACTAGGAAAATATGTTGTGAGGAGGAGGAAAGAGAGAGTAGTGTTTGTGAACATTTGACTTGAACCTTCCAACGTTATAATAGACAGGAAACACGTCTGCAGGCAACATGTTCCACAGACGAAGCGTACGGCCAAAAAACGAATTCTCTCTGTAATGCGTAGTACGATTCCTCGGACAATCAACCACAAATGGATGAGCTCTGGACGATGAGCGCGTACTACGTAAAAATGTGCGCGTTTCGGGAACAAGATCCCTAATCTCGTCAGAGCAAAATCCATTGTAGTAACGATAGAACAGAGTAACGCACCCCACACTGCGTCGATGCTCCAGTGAGTCAATAGAGTTGGATACCCTACTGTCACCGATGAGCTTCTTCGCCCTCTCCTGCACACGGTCGAGTAACCCCAAAATAGACTTTGAGGCACCGGCCCAAACATGAGAGTTGTATTCCATTTTCGGTCGGATGTAGGTGGTATAAATAGTAAGGAGATCGGATGGCGAGAAGTACATTTTACACCGTTTCAAAAAACCTAGGCACTTGAATGCTTCTTTAGAGATATGAAAAATGTGTTCAGTCCAGCGAACATCACACTGTATCTTCATACCAAGAACATCAAGAGCATCCGATCCCTCAATATTTATACCATCCATGTGTACAGAAGAAGCAGGATTTGCGGTCGTTTGTTTGTGCGTCAATAAGCAACACTGGGTCTTACGAGCGTTAAAGGCGACCTTGTTTTTACGACCCCACTCGGAGATAAATAGAAGATCACTATTCAGTGAATCATTCATATTTAGCCTCTTAGCAGCGACCTGTGATAGGCTGGGTCTATAACTAAAAGAGTATGAGTGGCAAATGCTGCTGTCATCCGCGAAAGAGTGGATAGGGTTGGAAGTTTGATAGAGAAGGTCATTCAGGAAAATAAGAAATAGAGTAGGAGAGAGAACGGAGCCTTGTGGTACCCCTGAATTAAACTTGAACTCGTTTGATGAGACCCCATCTATAACAACTCGTATAGTGCGGTCTCTGAGAAAGCTCGATATAAATCGATAGAAGTCATCACCGACACCAAAAGCAGTAAGTTTTGCCAGTAGTGCAGCATGCCACACTCTGTCGAACGCTTTGGAGATATCGAGAGCTACCACCTTACTTTCGCCAAAATGATGGATTGATTGGCACCATTTCTGAGAGAGATATGCCAGAAGATCTCCAGTAAAACGACTCTTACGAAATCCATATTGACGATCACAAAGTAATTTAAGCGACTCTAGATACCTTACAAGATGGTAATTGACCATACTTTCCATAACTTTGGAAAGCGCAGAGCAAATTGCAATTGGGCGGTAATTTTCAGGGTTATTTGCCTCACCCTTTTTGGGAATTGGCGTTACATTAGCAACTTTCCAGCATGATGGGAACTCACCAGCATGATAAAGTATGCTGAAGAGGCGTGCTAATGGACGCGCAAGCGCTGAAGAACACTGCTTCAAGACCAGTGCTGGCCAATTTAGCTCCAAAATTTTTTTGTATCTGGTCACATTGCTCTTCTGACACATTTTCAAGTATTTAACTTTTAATTTCGGAAAGCAGAACTTATGCCGATCTAATAGTGTATCCCCGGTTTTTTGAAAATGAAAAATAAATCAAGCGATTAGCAGAATAGTTCCCTGCCAGTTATTCAATCGAATCTCATGACACCTAAAAAAAAGCAATTCAATTAATAAAACCAATTAAATAGAAAGAAAGACGCATTGTGTTCAGAATCTTAAAAAAGAAACTTAAAACAATTGCAATAAAAATATAATAAATTAATTGCTCACTTGCATTCGTGTATGCACCAAAAAAAAAAATAAACATCTCAAATACAATAGAATAAAAAAAAAAGATTATCTTGAGTTGAGTAGAAAGAAACACAATGGCAACAACGGATACACAGAACATTGAATTAATTCGGTATATTACGAGTTAGATGCATATCAAATGTGGCGCTTTAAAATGCTTTAATTTTTTCTACTTCTGTGAGTATTTTGTAATGCAAAGTTGCAGATTGGTCGGTCGTCTTGAATCAAAACATGATTTAGAGTTTTTGCATCAAATTCATAATTGCAAATAATCCTGGCGTTAATTTTATTTTTGCTGCTTTCAGCACATTTTTGTTTTTTTTAAATTTTAAATTCTCTTTAAAAGTAAGCAGACAAATAAACAAAGTCACTTAAAGTGGAAAACCATTTATAAAAACTTGAAGATTTTACCAGAAAACAAGATGCATATGTATTTAATTAGCAACAATTGGTTTTCTGAAAGATACACTTATTCCTTTAATGACTGGATTAAAAGTAACTAAACATGTCTTTTTGCAGGCCTTGGTCAGCTGTAGTGCGATTCTCTAACTTTTAACGATTCGATAATCGCAACTTTTGTCATTAAATTTCATCGCTTGCACTAACGATTGAGTGATTTTGTAACTTAATTCTAACGATGGTAAACAGCTGTATTTTTCTGTTCATTCATATAAACAACAGGTGGCATCTCTCCCAGAAAAAAGCGAAAATCACAAAGAAGAAAAGAAAAAACAATACATTTTTCCACAACAATATGTATACATATTGATTTTTATTTGTTGTGATTTTAGGTTTAAGTGACAATAAATATTATTTAATTTGTAATAAGGTAAGTAAAATAAAATATGTGTCCATATGTTTCATTTATTTGCTTATATGTACTAATTTCTATATGTTCAGAATGACCACAACAAAGACTGCTGATAATCAATATAACTTTTTAAATTCATTAATTGTCAAGTCAAAGGAATTTTCCAACTCCCGATAAACACAATGATTATCCCTTGAAGCGTTCAAACTTTTTTCATCCCTTGCAAGTCCGAATGACAAACGTTCAATAGCTATTTCAACCCAAAATACACTTTACCGGCTAAAAAATTATACTGAAATTTTTGTTTTTGAAAATGTATTTAATAAATATTTTATGTATTTAATATATAATAAATATTTTTATGTCTTAAAAATCTGATTGTAAGCACTTTATTTCATGGATGCACAATTAAAAAAAAATACACTTTAACGATTGAATAAACAGCAAGAAAATTTTTGTCTTTAAGAAATCGACAATCGGCAGTAAAATTAACAGCTGATTTTGATCGACTACGAATATCGTTAAAAAAATTTTACAGAATAGAATATACGATAAAATATCGTTATAATTATTTTAATGATTCGATTATCGTTATATAAGTTACAGAATCGCACTACTAGCTATCAATTTTTTTGAGATTCCTACACTCAGAGAAAAAAACGTATGTATTCATATTGATGCCGGGGGTCATCAGAATTGTGATATTAATATTATGTAAATAGTCATCAGTAATGTGGAAACTGACATCAATCTCACTGACAAAAGTCATCAGAGAATTTTTTTCATAAAATTTGAATTAAAAAATTTATGAATTTAGACACTTGAGGGCTCCTTGAGATCTATAGAGCCGCCCTAAGCTGGTCGTACATCCCTAAGGAATGGACCAAGAGCAACGTAATCTTCATTCCAAAAGGAGGGAAGACGTCTCATACTAAAGCAAAGGAGTATAGGCCAATTAGCCTGACATCCTTTCTTTTGAAAACGCTAGAAAGGATCATAGACATCCACATAAGGTCCAATATTAGCAAAAACCATCTGTCGCCATCTCAACACGCCTATACAGAGGGCAGATCAGTTGAAACGGCGCTACATAGTTTGGGCAGTCATATTGAACGAGCCAATCAATACAAAAGCTATATCCTAGTAGCCTTCATGGACATCGAGGGTGCTTTCAATAATGTCGAGACGCAGGCAGTCATAGATACACTTGGCTGCCTGAAGGTTGATCGACCTACAATTATGCTCATTACGAGCTTACTAAAGCGCAGAACTATAACATCGACAATGGGGAACTCAAGAATTACGAGAATGGTATGCAAGGGTACTCCCCAGGGGGGGGGGGGGGGGTATTATCTCCCCTCTTGTGGAATGCTGTAGTGAATAATCTGCTCAAAGAACTAGACCATAGGAAGATAAAGACTGCAGCCTATGCCGATGACGTAGCGATTGCAGTCTCTGGGACCCATTTTGACACCATTTTTTGTCGTTATAACAAAGCTCGAAATTTGGGATTTAGCTGTCGTATATAAATGTACTTTGCTCGTGCTATATGTAGAACATAAAATATTTTGGTGCTTTTAAATTTGGATCTGTTTTACATAATTATTATATTAGCTGCTAAAGATTTTCAAACGCCGGCACGTCTACCGCCTACGACGAAGAGCTCACCTGCCGCCGTGTAAAGTTTTATGTTGGCACATTTCTCTGCTGAATGAATAAAAAAAATATGAACAGCTGTTTTCTTTTCTACTCAAATTTTTTTGGTTTATATCAAGTGTGATGGTGTGAATGCAAAATCTAATTTACGTTAGACTTTTAGACAGTCGCAAGAAATGTGTTTAGACTTTTATCTCACAAAATCGAATGAAAGTATTTATACTTGTGTAATAGTCTGATCTGTCCTTTACCGTGGTTTCCACAATATTAATTATACATTGCTTAATCAAACCATTGATAATATATATATTGGAAACAGATTTATGCTATCGAGAATGTATACGATCAAGTGAATTTCATCCAAAGTAATGTTAATTATTTGTTTGACTTGTGTGTCACACTAAAAAGCAAACTTATTAAAGCCAACGAACAACCCTGGTTTAGTCCTGACATTAATAGTGTGTTTCCACATATGTAGGTGTTTTGCTCGAAAACACGTGTTTTGCTCAAAACATGTACAACTAAACATGTTTTCCCATTGGTTTTTGAAAAGAGCAAACCACCTCAAGCTAACGAGTAATTTTTTTGCTATTATCTTTTTGGCAACACTAGTTTTGACAGCTCACGCACGTTTTGTATTTTGTGTCACTGTCAAACATCTTCAGTTTGGTCTATAATTTAATCATGAATCGTCTTACAAACGATCAACGCTTGCAAATTATTGAATTTTATTACCAAAATGCGTGCTCTGTTAAGAAAGTTCATCGCGCGCTTCTTCCATTTTATGGTCAGTTTAATCGACCTACTGAGGCTTCTATTCGGGCTATTGTAAAAAAATTTCGCACCAAATTTACATTGTTGGACATTAAACCACCAACACGCTTACGTAGAGTGCGAACTGAAGAAAATATCGCAGCCGTATCGGCCAGTGTTGGTGATGACCGTGAATTATCGATTCGGCGCCGTTCGCAGCAATTGGGCCTCTGTTACTCCACTACGTGGTAAATTTTGCGGAAGGATTTGGGTGTGAAGCCTTATAAGATACAGCTGGTGCACGAATTGAAGCCAAACGACCTACCACAACGCCAAATTTTTGGTGAATGGGCTCTTGAAAAGTTAGATGAAGATCCACTTTTTTATCGAAGAATTGTGTTCAGCGACGAGGCTCATTTCTGGTTGAATGGATACGTGAACAAGCAAAACCGCCGTATTTGGAGTGAAGAGCAGCCAGAAGCATTGCAAGAGCTACCAATGCATCCACAAAAAACAACCGTTTGGTGCGGATTATGGGCTGGCGGCATCATTGGGCCGTATTTCTTCAAAGATGATGCGAATCAAAACGTTACTGTGAATGGTGAGCGCTACCGTGCGATGATAACAAACTTTTTCTTGCCCAAAATGGAAGAGCTTGACTTGCATGACATGTGGTTTCAACAAGACGGTGCCACATGCCACACAGCACGCGAAACAATGGACCAATTGAGAGGCGAGTTCGGTGAACAGTTTATTTCACGCTTGGGACC
Organism: Thecocarcelia acutangulata; assembly: GCA_914767995.1. Taxonomy (NCBI): domain Eukaryota; kingdom Metazoa; phylum Arthropoda; class Insecta; order Diptera; family Tachinidae; genus Thecocarcelia; species Thecocarcelia acutangulata. The sequence continues at coordinate 28,088,915 of OU612096.1, forward strand.
AGTCAATTGGCCGCCCAGATCGTGCGATTTAACGCCTCTAGACTATTTTTTGTGGGGCTATGTTAAGGCTAATGTCTATAGCGACATTACCAGTCACTTGGCCGCCCAGATCGTGCGATTTGCGACAAGCCCGCTTCGATTGACGCACTAGAAGCCAACAATGCCAACATTATTCGTGAGATACCGGCCAAAATGTTGGAAAGAGTATGCAAAAATTGGACTAAGCGGATGGGCCATTTGAGGCGCAGCCGCGGCCAACATTTGCATAAAATAATCTTCAAACATTAAATTATATCGACCAAATAAATATTTCATGCATTTTTCTGAATTTTATGTGTTTTTTTTTTTTTAAATTTCCGATAGTTCTTATAAAATCACCCATTAGTTTCCTAATAGTTTTCATCATGATATAAAAATAGAAGGTGGTTTTATTCTCTCAATTTTCCTTAACAATCACCATCTGACAAGTATAAGGATTGTGACATTTTCCATAAAATTGTGCTACCGTATTAGTTTATACATTCCCTTGTTTTCAGTTTTGTTTGAAGTTGTGTCTAAAAATATTAATAAAATTGTGGCTTCTAACAAAAATAAATAAAAATTTTAAAATACATACATAAATCTAAAATATATAAAAACGGCCTGAAAAACATCCCCAGACTAAAATACTGCCGATATCATGTTTCAATGTGCCTTTAGTATAATGTGGAATAAGACGTTGGCTTTTCGGTCATCTAACCAGTCCTTTTAAATTAAATTTGGACTCATTGGAGAATAGTATGGAATTCCTGTGTGTGGTGGTCAAATTAATGTGTTCCCCTGCAAATTCCAACCTGGCCAGTCTATTTTTCGGTGATATAAAGATCTTTTTTACACTTTTGTATGGTATGCTTTTAGTTCGCCTTCTGTAGCTTGCCGTTGAATCCGATGGCGATGGTTCTTGACGACACGAAATGGTATTTTTTTTTATGAAACGTACTGTTACCTGGCCATCTCGTTTACTGGTTTTACGGGAACGTCCAAAGCACCCAAACAACGAAAACGGCTTATAATTCTTAATATAACGCTGTGGTGAATGCCAAATTTTTTGCAATTATGATCACTGATTGGCCGTTATTAAAATCACTTATTATTTTTTCTTTTAAATGCACTGAATAATTATATCGCGCCATTTGTTATAGAAGTTACAAGTCACGTCCAGAACAAGTTTGAAGGCACGGAAACGACGGAAAACTATATGCAAATTTTCGCTATACATACTTTGATATTTAAACAAATAATGACATCTTTTGGAAGTAAGTAATGAAGAATATTCAAGCTTACGTGCATTAGTTTTCTCGCTACATCCTGGTTCATTCTAGTAGAAATAATTTTTTATGTATTTTTTAAACCACAAGCATCAAACTTTTCCCTTTGTTTTTAAATGTAATAATAATTTCTTTCAAATATGCATTCGTTTGAATGCTTTCAATACCTACTTACATCAGCTTATTATTTCTAGCTTTTTCTAATATGAACAATGCACTACACATTTCAGAAAAAAATCCATTCTAGGAGTAAATTCCCTTATTCAATTGTGTGGCAACGCCTTTTTATATTTCTGTCAAATATTTTCAAATAAGCCGTTAAACGTTTAACAGATGTATTTTTAAAACAATTTGTTGTGGATAAAATTAAGCTTAAAATTGGTATTAATTTAAGACAAAATGATACAAAATTTATAACAAAAAAAAAAAAAAAATAAAAAATTTAACTAAAACGAAATGCTGCGGTAGCAAAAACAAATAACTTTAGTGTTTTTAAGCAGACAACAATTGAACTTAACAACAATGCAATAAAAAGAAAAACAAAAACAAAACAAAAAGCAAATAAAGAATACTATTTACAAGTATAAAAACAGTACTCGTAAGTAGCCAGCCGGTCCAGTATCTTGATCAAGTGTTAGAATTGTTTGATTTATGCTTCAGTAATTTTCGTAGGCTACAAAAATATAACAACTTCATAAAACATTGAAATATTCTTGAGCAACTGATAATAAAAAAAAATGATTTGTAATTTCTTGTGGATTTTTAAAAATATTTTTTTTTTTTTTGTGTATGGAAATCATAAATTTTATGATGGCATTTCTTAAAACAAGTTTGAAATGGTTTTCTTTTTCTTTAACTCTTTTTAGGCATATTTGTGGTTTTGCTTACCCACGTGGTCCCGCCGTATATGTTGTTTCTTCTAATTTGCCAGTGGCTGGATTACGCGAACCATAACGACCTCGCACTACGTTGTCTGGGGTACCGCTGGCACTGTGATAATAACCACCAAAGTCGTCATTACGATGTCTGTTTAAAATATACAATTTTTAATATAAAAATATTTTTTTAATTAATATGCAATATAATTAAAAGTGTAATTTTTTTTAGCACTAAAGTTCTTTTTTTTTTTTTTTTTTTTGAAAAATACTCGTATATGAATAAGGAAGTGTTTCGCATCAATGTATTGCTCAAAACTTAAATATATGTATACACATATCGTCAACTGAAATGCAGAAGAGCTTTAAATTACATTCCTACTCTATAAAGCTCTAAACACTTACAGCCGTATTCATAAAAAAACACTAATCAGCATTTTAACAACTTTTTAGTTAAAACAGAATTTTCAGCAAAAAAACACATTTTATAAAAACGTATTCATAAACAGTATTTTAGCTAAAAATCATTTTGTTGAAATTTTCTATTTGTGATTGGCAACACCATCATATGCAACTCTCATCTGAATCATAGTGCTGCGATAAAAACGGTTTTTTGTTCACATAGTAGTATTGCAAAGAAATGTCTTTTTTATGAAAATCGACTTCAAAACAAATAAATAAATGTTAGCTCCATTTTGCCTTTCAATTAAATAGCAAAAAATCCTGAGTCAGAAAAGTTTTACTTTGATTCCTTTTGCTTACGCGTAGGAAAAAATATGAATAACGAGCTTTTTTTATTATTTCGTTTTTTTTACACATCATTGATGTACACGGCATTTTATTAACGTATATTATTTTAAATAAATAAAATGTTAGTAATAACTAAATTAAAAAGACTGGAAAAAATGTAAAGGTTAATTGCTTATCTGGAATCCAGAATAAAATAGATTACTTCTTTGCCTGAAAGTTTTCTGTTGCCAGCTATTCAAAGCTTGGGTCATATTTTCTATTAAAAACACACATCTGTTGTTATCAATATCATGGGATTTCTGATAAATATGCAATAAAAATTTTCGCAACATATAAATAAACAATAACTAAAAAACACATCACCTTAAAATTGTCTTAAAATTGGGTGCAATCGGTTTTAAAAATGGTTGACTTAAAAAACTGCTAAAAAGAACATTTTAACGTAAAATTCGTTTATGAATACAGTTTTATCGAATTTTCCCTAAAAATGGTTTGAACGGCTGTTTAACTTTTTTATGAATACGGCCGTTAGACGACAGCAGACTTCACAACTTCACGGGTACAAATGAAGTTAGCTTCAAATGCTGCCGTCTCATCAGCAACATAATTATTTTCAAGGCAGCAGCAGCACTATGTGTATTTAAACAATGCAAATTTTAGAGGTGCCACATATACATATATTTTACAAGAATAAAATTAAAATTACTGACTGAAAACGTAATAATATCACGTAAAGCTGTAAAAACTCTTCAATTTATTTGTTTATTTTATTTATATGATGTTTATTTCTTCTAAATATTTCAAACAAATTTTAGTTCTTATTGCTGGCAATTTATATTTATAGTGGCAGCACTGCATTTACTTTTTGCTGCCTACACAGAAAAAAATGGATGCCATATTGATAAAAAAAATTGCACTATTTTTATCAAATTTCCTGTGAAAAAGATTTTTTGCCGGATTGATAATTCAAATTATAAAGTAGAAATCGCTTTTTCACTTAAAAGCAAAAATTATTGAGTTGAAAAAAATTGTTGTTAATATGTAAAATATACTTAACAAAAAAAAATTGTTAAAGAAACAACAACTCTTCACTGTTATATGACAACCTTTTAAATTTATTTATTGAATAACAGTCAATAATTCGGAAAACTATTTATTAATTGCATTTTATTAAGAGATATTTCCAAAAATTCATTATTAATAATAATTTAATTAAGTCAACGCACATTTTATCAAATTGATGGTTTTTTATTAATAACATAACTTGATTGAAAAAAAATCTTACCTATTTTTATCTGTGTACGAAAATAGAAATTAGTCTAAGTTGGCGGCAGCAGCAAATGCTGTTGTGAAGTCGTGCTGCTGTGATGTCGTTAAAATAATCGTGTACTTTTAAACACATGTATTTTATTTTTGACAGATTGCTGCTTGCTGTCTGCTGTCGTCTATGTGTTTAATGCTTAACAGATATAGAATATAATTCCTGGCATTCATACAAGGTGACCCAAGATAAATCATCCAATTTCGGAAATTGTGAAAAAATCAATCATGGAATTTGCTTCATGATAACACACCAGCTACTTGCTGACCACGGAAACAGCTTTCAGTAAACAACTCAGTTGTAGAAACTACATAAACGAAGCCTGTGTCAAAACATATTTCGTTCTCAGAAATCTGTGGAGGACTCAATTTTTTACTTCTTTGGGTGTACGTATGCTTTTGGCCAAAACATAATTAATACCAACTCGGATGTGAACTTTTTGCAGGATTGGACAACGTCAGTAAGCCTAAGCTTCATATTGTTTATAATACGCTATTCAGGCATACATACTCACTTAATAAGATTATTGCAATTAACTTCTTAATTGAGCTAAATATTCCATACAAAAATGCATTTAAATTACTGAGCAATTAGCAGAAAATTGTTATTAAATTGAGTAAAGTTTGAAAACCACTGCTGTTACAGGTGTGTTTCGTGAGTTATATGCTGTTCATACATACACTTTATAATTAATTGAATTATTTTAAGTGCTCATACATAATATTAATATTGCTAATGCAAGTAACGTTTGACAATAGGTGACAGAAAAGTTGTTTACATTTTGATTGTGAATATTTCTTCTTGTTGACTCGCCATCTTTTGTTTGCATTTATTTACCCCCCGTCTAGATTGCCAATAAATATCTTCGCAATAAAGCAAAAACGCTGACAGAACAACGGTACAAAATTGCTTATTGCTTTGCTTATGTCAAAGGTATCGGAACACGCAAGGTGCATTAACATATACACGGTGGCAGCACTAGCGCAAAATTACAACAATACAACAAAAACCGGCATGTGGTAAGCTATGTTTATCAAAAATATTTGTAACTTTTTTCACAATTATAAACTATGAATGTACCTTTTCATAATTATAAATTATATTTATTTGAATTATTTTTATGTTCACAAAATAATTTGTATATGTTTAATTCAGAATAAAACAGCAAATTCACTTTCAAAAATGTAAACAATACATTTGACGTAAATAGCTTACTGTATTGCCAGTAGCGAAAAATTGTCACATGCCGTAGTGCTGCCACCGTGTATACGTTAATGCACCTTGGGAACTTGTATTTATGACAACTCATAATTACAAAAAAAAAAAAACCGAATAGGAAAGTTCAACGCAAAAAGCAAAATTTTATTGCAAAGAAATGTATAAGCAAAATAACTTAAAATTTTAATTTATCTACTTTTTTATTAAATTATCATATTTTTTTATATTTTAGCCAATGCAATTTTTCCTATCCAATCTCTTGTACTCTGGACTTTTAAAGTTCTAAAGACGAGAAACCGGTACAGCGTGATTACTTTAAAACACACCCTCAATGCAACAATCCATTAAAAGAAAACATTTTATTTTAAGTAATAAGAATTAAATTAATAATTTTTACAAAAAAAAAAAAAACATTTACTAAAATTATTCGCAAGCAGAATATTTCAAAAATTCTGTAATGTTAAACTCAAATGACAATAAATGTTGACTTTTTGTGTCTGCAATAATTGTTAAGGAAAATTCATTGGCAATTATTGCAGCAATAATTGCAACCAGCAATAAGCTGTCTTCACTGGCAATAACACAATTTTGACGTTTGCTGCAATAAATGTTAAGTGCCAGGTCACACACAGCAACTTTAGTTGGGCAATTCTTGACTTTATAGAAGCTTTCGGTGAGGGGAATAAGCAGGGAAATAGAATTGCCGGTACTCGGCAATTCTCAGCAATTCCTTATTTTTCTCTTATGTGTGTTTGTGTATGTGCATATACAATGTAAATTGTATGAAAGAAAAGGTAGAGAAAGCTCAAGAATTGCCGAAAAAAGTTTTTGTGTGTGGACAAGAAAGCAATTCCAAAAGGAAATTGCTACAAATTCGGCAATTAAAATCGCCCTGTCTGACCTTAGACTAACATATTTATTGCTTATCTAGACGGGGGGTTACATTTGAGTTGTCAAATGAGAAAAAAATATGTTCATTGGGTATTATTGTGCTAACAAAACAAAGTTGCCACAAGATTGTATATAAAACTATTCACAATAACAACAACGAACAACAAAATTCGAATTAATTCACAAAATATATGGCAACAAAAACATCTCAGTTTTACAGACAAATTTGGAACTCTTAACGCCCATTTAGCCGACCGTAGAAATTGTAACTGTAACGTAAATGCAAATGTAACGTAAATGCAAATGTAGTAGCACCTATAGAACACGTAAAACCGTATCATGTGTTTTTGATACAAACAAAAAAAATTTTGATGTCAAAATTTTGACAACTATTCGTAAATTCTACCAACTAAATACATGTTGATGTTTGTTGGTGTTGTATTTATTGTAATTCTACCACTACCTAGTAAAGCTGCCTTGGCCCTTTCTATATAAAACAATAATTAAAACCTTTTTATTCAATATTTCGTTTTTCTTTAGAACACTTCTTAATAGTACGTTTCCATTATAAGCAAATTAAGTTGATTTAAGGAAATCATATCGAAGTGTTTCCACTGTGTTGTAAGTAATTTTCTTTTCGAATTTTCGAAATCAAACTGACGTTTGTGTTGTTTGATTACATTTTATAAAAAAAAAAAAAATTTTTTTTCATTAAACATTGTGCAAAAAGCTGTTTACATACAATTAAACACGGTGAACACTAATGAGCAAATTAAAGATGCTCTCGATTAACTTCAACATGGAAGGTATCCAAACTGTAAGAATCCTAGAAATCAAACATGTAGAGTATAGCTTGACTTTATTGTTTTCGTCGCTTGTGGCGAAGTAAATATATCACTGATTTCCCCATTTGTGAGTCTGATTGTTGCCAATACAGATAAAATGAACCTGAGGACGCACGAGTAGTATCTATTACTAAAATTTACTATTTACTACTGTAAGAAGTTTGGATATCAGGCTGTAGTTATGGGTGCGTCCTTCAGAACACTAGCCAGTTGTGACTTGCACACAAATGAAACTTCCCTTAAGGAATACGAAACCTCTTGTAGATAGATGCTTAATGAAGATACTAAACTTGCCATTACTTTAGAGAGTCTAATTAACACAACGGGCTGGCATTTCAACAGCTGGCAGCCTGTTAAACCGAGAGAACCTAGTTCGCAAACAAACAAAAGAGTTTCATATTCTTTATTTCATTTATTGCCATTGAATAGACAAATAAAGAGTGATTTTTTTGCTATTATCTTTTTGGCAACACTAGTTTTGACAGGTCACGCACGTTTTGTATCTTGTGTCACTGTCAAACATCTTCAGTTTGGTCTATAATTTAATCATGAATCGTCTTACAAACGAACAACGCTTGCAAATTATTGAATTTTATTACCAAAACGCGTGCTCTGTTAAGAAAGTTCATCGCGCGCTTCTTCCATTTTATGGTCAGTTTAATCGACCTACTGAGGCTTCTATTCGGGCTATTGTAAAAAAATTTCGCACCAAATTTACATTGTTGGACATTAAACCACCAACACGCTTACGTAGAGTGCGAACTGAAGAAAATATCGCAGCCGTATCGGCCAGTGTTGGTGATGACCGTGAATTATCGATTCGGCGCCGTTCGCAGCAATTGGGCCTCTCTTACTCCACTACGTGGAAAATTTTGCGGAAGGATTTGGGTGTGAAGCCTTATAAGATACAGCTGGTGCAAGAATTGAAGCCAAACGACCTACCACAACGCCAAATTTTTGGTGAATGGGCTCTTGAAAAGTTAGATGAAGATCCACGTTTTTATCGAAGAATTGTGTTCAGCGACGAGGCTCATTTCTGGTTGAATGGATACGTGAACAGGCAAAACTGCCGAATTTGGAATGAAGAGTAGCCAGAAGCATTGCAAGAGATGCCAATGCATCCACAAAAAACAACCGTTTGGTGCGGATTATGGGCTGGCGGCATCATTGGGCCGTATTTCTTCAAAGATGATGCGAATCACAACGTTACTGTGAATGGTGAGCGCTACCGTGCGATGGTAACAAACTTTGTTTTGCCCAAAATGGAAGAGCTTGACTTGCATGACATGTGGTTTTAACAAGACGGTGCCACATGCCACACAGCACGCGAAACAATGGACCAATTGAGAGGCGAGTTCGGTGAACAGTTTATTTCACGCTTGGGACCAGTCATTTGGCCGCCCAGATCGTGCGATTTAACGCCTCTAGACTATTTTTTGTGGGGCTATGTTAAGGCTAATGTCTATAGCGAAAAGCCCGCTTCGATTGACGCACTGGAAGCCAACATTGCCAACATTATTCGTGAGATACCGGCCGAAATATTGGAAAGAGTATGCCAAAATTGGACTAAGCGGATGGACCATTTGAGGCGCAGCCGCGGCCAACATTTGCATGAAATAATCTTCAAACATTAAATTATATCGACCCAACTATCGATCTAAATAAATATTTCATGCATTTTTCTGAATTTTATGTGTTTTTTTTTTAAATTTCCGATAGTTCTTATAAAATCACCCATTATAATATACTATATTTCATAATTTTAATAAAGAAAAATAAAAAAAAAACTTATAAAAACGGAAAATAACATTTAGTTTTAATCAAGGCGAATTCATAACAGGTGAAATTGACAGCGCAGCTGATAACTTTTTTTTAATTTTTATCTGTTTCAGATGTCAATGGCATAATTAAAACAAAATTGGGAAAACAATTCAAAGCAATTTTTTAAATTATGTATTCTATATTGAGCGCCAGATATCACCCAGAATCCTCCGCAATCTGGCTGGCCATTTTCACCTTTTCAAGCTCTATGATCTGAGAATTTAAGTTTCACGATATAACTAAAAGTTTCACCAAATAATTAAATGTTTGTCTTTTATTGTAAATTTTTTTAATGTATTTTTTTTTTTAATTCCTTTTGCGTTTATATTTTTCTCTTGACATTTGAAAAAGATTAATTTTTTGTAGTGTTGCATTTATTGCACTTGCATTTACCTGGTATGAATTCGCCTTGGTTTTAATTAAATTCAACTTCATAAACAAATAAATCAACAATTTTGATTCGTAATAAAATGTCGCTTTTTCGAACTGTAACTCACGAATAATGAATACCCCAATGTTGTATTTATAAGAATAATAGCCGCACAGACAAATTTCGACTTAATTTGAAACAAATTAAGTCATTTGAGATAATTTGATCATATGGGAAATCACGTCGCAAATTACTTAATTTGGGCAAATGAAATGATTTGGCCCAAATTACCTATATGGAAACGTACTATAAGGAATGTATTTGTTGATTAATTATAAAATCGAAAAAAATTTTGTGATAGAAAATAAAACAACATAAAAGCTTTAACACACATACATACACACTTAATTACATTTAACATAAAAATAATGTTATTTTATTGCCTATCAAACAATTTTTGATTTTATAATAGATCAACAAATACTTTCCTTAAGAAGTTTTCTAAAGGAAAACCAAATAGTTACATATTGAATAAAAAACTTTTAATTATTGTTTTATATAAAAATATTATTTTCAAGATTTATTTTTGTTGTTTACTAACTTTTATTGTTTTTTATTAGATAAATAGTTTATTAGATAAATTTAATGAAATAAATATGTAAATTTAATGAAATAAGTATGTATGTTGAGTTAATCGCTGCGCAGAACCACCTAGCGGAATTAGTGAATGTGCCAACGCATATTCCATGTGTTGAAGAGCACCATTCAAACACACTTGACCTATTCCTGACTTCGCACCCTGAAAAGTATGAAGTCAGAGTTAGTGCACCTCTCGGCAATGCGGATCATTGCACGATTTCTGCCTCCTTTTCGATCTCTGAACTTCGTAACGTTTCAAAATCAGCTACGAAACGTTCAATATTTATTTACGAAAAGGCGCGTTGGGCTGAGCTCAACCAATTTTATGAGGATTTTAATTGGAAACTTTGCTTTCTAGTCAACGACATAAATGCTTCAACAAAAATGGTCGAGAACATGATATTGCTAGGGATGAAGATAGTCATCCCCTCCAAGCTGATTTTGGTTAAACTAAGAGTGAAGTTTTGGTTTAAGCAGACGTGCAAAAATGCAGTCAGATCCAGAGAGGAAGCATTCAGTAATTGGTGTTTAAGCAAAAACCCAGACACTGATTTGCTACGCAAAAAGGCAAGGACTTCGTGTGCCAAAGTACTTAGGCGTGAAAAGTTTCATCACGAACAGCGTCTTCGTGCCCAGGTCCTTACTGCTCCCCGGGGCAGTAAGACCTTTTGGTCATTCGTTAAGAGAGTAAAGAACCATGCTAGTTCATCAATTCCAACTCTCTTAATGAATGACCAAGTATTCACCGACCCGGTTGACAAGGCTAACGTGTTGGCTGAAATTTTTGCAAGCAACTCATACTTGCCGGAAAGCAGTCAACCACTTCCCGGGCTCGAAACAGTACCTGAAAATTACCGCCCAATTGCAATTTGCTCTGCGCTTTCCAAAGTTATGGAAAGTATGGTCAATTACCATCTTGTAAGGTATCTAGAGTCGCATAAATTACTTTGTGATCGTCAATATGGATTTCGTAAGAGTCGTTCTACTGGAGATCTTCTGGCATATCTCTCTCAGAAATGGTGCCAATCAATCCATCATTTTGGCGAAAGTAAGGTGGTAGCTCTCGATATCTCCAAAGCGTTCGACAGAGTGTGGCATGCTGCACTACTGGCAAAACTTACTGCTTTTGGTGTCGGTGATGACTTCTATCGATTTATATCGAGCTTTCTCAGAGACCGCACTATACGAGTTGTTATAGATGGGGTCTCATCAAACGAGTTCAAGATTAATTCAGGGGTACCACAAGGCTCCGTTCTCTCTCCTACTCTATTTCTTATTTTCCTGAATGACCTTCTCTATCAAACTTCCAACCCTATCCACTCTTTCGCGGATGACAGCAGCATTTGCCACTCATACTCTTTTAGTTATAGACCCAGCCTATCAGAGGTCGCTGCTAAGAGGCTAAATATGAATGATTCACTGAATAGTGATCTTCTATTTATCTCCGAGTGGGGTCGTAAAAATAGGGTCGCCTTTAACGCTCGTAAGATCCAGTGTTGTTCATTAACACACAAGCAAACGACCGCAGATGCTGCTTCATCTGTACTAATGGATGGTATAAATATTGAGGAATCGGATGCTTTTGATGTTCTTGGAATGAAAATACAGTGTGATGTTCGCTGGACAGATCACATTGTTCATGTCTCTAAAGAAGCATTCAAGTGCCTTGGGTTTTTGAAACGGTGTAAGATGCACTTCACTCCATTTGACTTCTCTACTATTTATACCACCTACATCCAAACGAAAATGGAATACATCTCTCATGTTTGGGCCGGTGCCTCAAAGTCTATTTTGGGGTTACTCGACCGTGTGCAGGAGAGGGCAAAGAAGCTCATCGGTGACAGTAGGGTATCCCACTCAATTGACTCATTGAAACATCGACGCAGTGTAGGGTGCGTTACTCTGTTCTATCGTTACTACAATGGATTTTACTCTGACGAGATTAGGGATCTTGTTCCCGAAATGCGCAAATTTTTACGTAGCACTCGTTCATCGTCCAGAGCTCATCCATTTGTGGTGGATTACCCGTGGATTATCGTACTACGCATTACAGAGAGAATTCGTTTTTCAGCCGTACGCTTCGTCTGTGAAACAAGTTACCTGCAGATGTGTTTCCCGTCTGTTATAACGTTCGAAAGTTCAAGTTGAATGTTCACAAACACTACTCCCTCTTTCCCCCTCCTCACAACCTATTTTCCTAGTTCTAGTAAAATGCACTGCATATGTAGTGGTCATCCCCTGAGTACTGGTCCAAGATAAAAAAAAACTAAATCAAGACTTTTTTTAGTTAAACCTACAAAAAATGGGGGTGTTAATTAACACCTATTTATGTGGTTAAATATAACACCTGCTTCAAACAGCTGATTTTAAACACCAGCATACAGTGTTTAAAGTACTTGTGAATAGGAAAAATTTTAATTTTGTGGTTAATAATTTTAACCAAAATAATTGGAGCTTAAAAATCATAGTGAATCGCACTACTGATGTCAAATTGATTTCGAAAATTCGAATAAAAGTAAAAACACTTCATACCACAACAGAAACACTTCGACATGTTTTCGGCAAAACAAGTGTTTTCCGTTATCGTGTAAACATGGTACAAGAATCGTTTTAATGTTTTATTTTATGTTTTATAACTATGGTACTAATTTAGCCTATATCTGAACAGTACTTTTAATTTAGATTTATATTCTTGTTGTACTGAATTAAAATAACTAATAAAAAATAAAGCAACACAGAGCAAAAACAAGCATATTTCTTTACATATCTTTTTTTGTTTTTGAAGGATATTATTACAATATTTTGCTTTGTAATTCTCATTGTTTTATTTAAAATAATCGGATATATAACAAAACTGTTTTTTAATATTTATCAAAGGCTTGGTGATTAGGGTAGCTCCTATGAAATACACAGCCAGCTACGAAATATTTTTTGTTTTTACTATAATTTTTTTTATGGTTTTTAGTTTAAATATATTAAATATTTTAAATTAGCTATTTAAAAATTGTTCATTTACCCAAAGCGAAATGATCCATCCTCGTTAATTGTGTTGTATTCAATGTCACAGTAAATAAAATCACAAAAATTTAAAAATATCACAGTACTGCTGTAGAAAATATAAAAAATTTTCATCATGATTCCATAAATATCGCAAAAATGCGAAAAAACAAATTTTTTATTTATTTATTTATTTTTTTTTTTTTTTTTGAACTATTTGTCCTTTTAATATCCTTTATTTAAAACCAGATTATCCTTAATTTTTGCTTTAATTAATTTCAAAATTATTTAATGATTAATAATACAAATATTTTGTTTTATTTAAATATAGTAAATCTTAATAATATTTCAAAAGAATACATGAAAGCACCGTAAAGATTAAGAACAATGAAAAGACTGACTGCTTTCTAACAGATGCTGAACGTATTTAAATGAAATTCTCCAGCTTTTAGCAGGAAAATTGTTGAAATGAAGTTTTCTTGTATTGTTATTGTTGTTTGTGCTTTTGCCACTTGCTTTGTGGTTGTTGTAGCTGCTGCTTTTAATGATATCGTTGTTGTTGGTGTTGCTAATGTTTGATTGTTTCACCTGACCACCCACCATAGCAAAAGTGTAGAAAAAGCTACAACAAAAAAACAGCAGCAGTGATCACCAAAGCTGCGGCTACAACAATAACAATAATAATAAAAATGTACTCGTACGTTGAAAAATCTAAACATTTCAAGTCAAACGTTTTTTGTTTACTTTAAAATGTTTGTTGTATTTTTCACCATTCAGAGGCATCTTAAAGTTTAAGTTTGCAGATTTTCTACCAGTTTTTCAACTGTTAAAGTGGCCAATGTAAACAATGTGCAACGAAGCGTTGAAATATTTATATATATAATTTTTTATTTTTTTTTGCATCAAATGCTTCTTTTCCCTCAGCCTTAAGAATTTATGAGAGAGTTCATTATTGGCTGTTAGATTTGCTAGAAACTGCCACAAGTGTTTGTACACAAACTCAAACGTTTGCCACAAAAAGTGTTAGAATTTGTTGAAACGAGGAATACAATCTGCTTTTTTTTTCTTTTGTTTTTTCCTTAATTCAAATGTAATTTCCTTAACAACATTGGCCAGCTCGCAAATGTTGTTATAAAACATAACTACATGCATATTTGTTGGTTGTAAATGTTGTGGTTGTTTGATGTCAGGAATTTTTCGTGGTTTTCCTTTTTGCAACAATAACAAGCAGCAGTGGCTGTCGCAGCCACAGCATTAGCTGGCTGGTGAATCTTTGAGTGTGTTTCTTGGACATTAACGTTTAACATGAGGCGATACAAAATAGCCTGGATCTTGGCTTAGAATGTTGCCTAGAGGATGGAAATACATACATTGTATGCATTAAGTACACATTCATTCGTACACAACAGAAGCCGTCAATTAAAGTTGTGTTTGAGATTTTCTTGTTGATTTTATGTTCAAGTTAATGTCAATCTTGACTTTGTTTCAGATGAGTTGAGTGGAGCAAAACGATTCCAGAAACATTGAAGAAATGACATTCAGCGAACAAAAAAACCATTTCAAGTTTGTTGTTTAAGTCTTTTGTTTGGCAACATCTTTATGCGCATGTGCATATGTATGTGCGCGTGTGTGTGTGTGTGTGTGTGCAAGTGGCTTAGAGCCGATTGTGCACATTTAAGCAAACAATTAACAATTTCCTTTTATTTTCTGTTGTTGTCGTCGGTCTGAATAAAAGAAAAATAATATAAATCAAAATTTGAGGAAATAAATTCGATTAAACAAGAAAATTCTAATATTCTGCACGTAGAAAACGCTCCTTTATTGCAACATAGTCATATCTCAAAAAATTAGCTTTTCGAGTTAACAATGCAGAATTGTTAACAGTACTATCGTTTATATTGTGCCAAAAATTTATTCCAATTGCTTTTAAACTGTTTCCTTTAGGAGATATTTTCTCAAAAAATTTGCCAAGACTTGTATGGAAACTAAAAATTTTAAAAGCGTTTTTCTCGAAACGAGCTTTTTTACGATATGACTATGTTGCAATAAAGGAGCGATATGGTTGACATGGCAATACTCTAAAGGCAGCATAATATTTTTTTAACTAGTTGGTGCTGATATTATTTATTTATTATTTATTTATTTAGTAATTTTGCAAGTAAAGTAAATTTACAAAGTATAGGATGCACAGCTTGGGCGGGGTGACAAAGACCACATGCCCAAGAACATAACAGTATGTTTGCAGCATCGCTGTGACTAACTATAACGACCTATGCCTTCACAAAGGAAGTTTCCACGTGATTAACAATGAATAACCTCTAAAAAAAACTGTAAACCAATACAGTTAGTTGAGGCGCAAACCGTTAATCAGTGCGAGTGATACGCAAAACTCACGAAGACCGAACAACAAACACAAGCCTGACCGCACTTAAGAAATAATTACGATGACGAAAGAGCTGTTCTTCAGCCCATAGCTGCTTTACGACTTGGTGCTGATATAGGGTGTTTTTTTAAGCTAGATAGAACTTTAAATTGTAAAAAGTAACACAAAAAATTAAATTTTGATGAAACATTTTTTTTATTTGTTTCAGTATACTCTGACAAATCATCATGAATAGACTCACGCTTGAACAACGCTACGAAATTATCCAAATTTACTTTGAAAATCAGTCGTCGATTTCCCGTTGTTTTATCGCAAAATTGTGTTCAGCGATGAGGCGCATTTTTGGCTTAACGGGTTTGTTAATAAGCAAAATTGCCGCATATGGAGTGAGACCAATCCACAAGAGACCCTACAGACTCCATTACATCCAGAAAAATGCACTGTTTGGTGCGGTTTTCATGCTGGTGGCATCATCGGACCTTATTTCTTCAAAAATGAGGCCGGAGCTCGCGTTACGGTCAATGGAGATCGTTACCGCACCATGATCAATGATTTTTTGTTTGAAAATATGGATGACATTGATCCGGAGGAGATGTGAGAACGCAACCATCGACTTACTGAAATCAAAATTTGGCGATAAGTTGATTTCGAGAAATGGACCTGTCAATTGGCCTCCAAGGTCGTGCGATTTGACACCTCTCGATTATTTCCTGTGGGGCTACGTGAAGTCACTGGTTTATGCTGATAAACCAGCAACAATTGACGCCTTGGAGGCCAGCATTGTTCGTGTTGTTCGTGACATACGGCCAGCAGTGCTCGAAAAAGTGGCCCAAAATTGGACGTCCAGAATGCGCTTCGTCAAGAACAGCCGCGGTGCCCATATGCCCGAAATCATTTTCAAATGTTAATGTCACGTATTGATCTTTCGAATAAAAAAAATTTTGATTACAATTTAATTTTTTGTGTTATTTTTTACAATTTCAAGTTCTATCGGGCTTAAAAAAACACCCTATATTATATTTGTATATATCTATTTCGAATAAATATTTTCATTCGCATAAATACATTTAAAACAAAAACAAATTTCCAAATTTTGTTTTTGTTTTAAATTTTATTATGCGAATGAAATGAATGGTAAACTGGCTGTAAGTGTCTATTTAATTACTTCCCGAAAAGTTTTAAGTAAATTTGCCGGAACATCCTTTGCCACTGATGTGCCAGATACTGTGTTGCTTAGTTCATTGCTATTAGACGTCTTATTTTACCTCTGTTGTTCCTAAGTTACACAAAAATAAATTTGTTATCTTTTTAATACTTATACTCGTTTTAAAAGTTTACATACACATACAATTTCTTAAATTTTCAAAAATATTTTTATTTTTAACTTAATTTAGAAAGATTGTTTTGTAAACACAAACGCAAAACAGCTGTTTGAATAATTATTGCAAGTAAAAATTTTACTTGTAAAAACTTGCAAGAATTTTTCGTTCTCTCAATTTTGTACGCTCTTTTGATGCTCTTTTTTTGACGCAAATTTTTTGGGTTAACGAACGCTTTCTAGTAATTGTTAGAAATTTGTGCAAATTTTTAGTAAATGAACACACCTATTGTAGCAAAATAGTAATTATAAAATTAACTTCTTTTGCATGTTATGAAAAAAATTATGTTAGTATGTTTTCTTTTTAATGGACATAAAGAAAACAATTAACGTCTTTTTATAAAGATAATCTCATAAAAAACTTTATGATGATAAGTTTTTTCAACTATTGTCCCATAAATCTGTATATGTAAAAAGTTTGGCAACTCTAATTAGTAAGCAAATAAAATAAGAATGAAGAGAAGTGGAGGCAAATTTTGTGATTCTTTGTTTCGGCGACATTTTTAAAATGAACTTTCACTTTTCTGTGTAGTCGAACAAGAAATTTTTATGAAAGCCGTCTATTTCACTGAATTTTTTATTTATAACTCCCTGTCCACACTATGAAACATTTGCTGCAAAACATTTCTAAATTCTCTTTTGAAACTGCATTCGTGTCCACACTGAAGTTTTTCTTTGCAGTTTGTATTGTTTGCAGTACTTTCCTTCCTTCTTCTTCTTCTATTTAGTTTTTGACGGTTTTGGGCAATTGGAAAATATTTTTTACATTTTTTCACATTAATTTGTTTATTTATTTATTTATTTTTTTTTTTCTTTTGTACATATTTGATTTTTAATATTAACAAAATTAGAAAAGTGTTTGTAATGGGTGATTTTATAACAACTATCGGAAATTAAAAAAAAAAAAAAAACATAAAATTCAGAAATGCATAAAATATTTATTTGAATCGATAGTTGGGTCGATATAATTTAATGTTTGAAGATTATTTCATGCAAATGTTGGCCGCGGCTGCGCCTCAAATGGTCCATCCGCTTAGTCCAATTTTGGCAACATTTCGGCCGGTATCTCACGAATAATGTTGGCAATGTTGGCTTCCAAATCGAAGCGGGCTTGTCGCTATAGATATTAGCCTTAACATAGCCCCACAAAAAATAGTCTAGAGGCGTTAAATCGCACGACCTGGGCGGCCAATTGACTGGTCCCAAGCGTGAAATAAACTGTTCACCGAACTCGCCTCTCAATTGGTTCATTGCTTCGCGTGCTGTGTGGCATGTGGCACCGTCTTGTTGAAACCACATGTCATGCAAGTCAAGCTCTTCCATTTTGGGCAAAAAAAAGTTTGTTATCATCGCACGGTAGCGCTCACCATTCACAGTAACGTTGTGATTCGCATCATATTTGAAGAAATACGGCCCAATGATGCCGCCAGCCCATAATCCGCACCAAACGGTTGTTTTTTGTGGATGCATTGGTAGCTCTTGCAATGCTTCTGGCTGCTCTTCACTACAAATACGGCAGTTTTGCTTGTTCACGTATCCATTCAACCAGAAATGAGCCTCGTCGCTGAACACAATTCTTCGATAAAAAAAGGGGATCTTCATCTAACTTTTCAAGAGCCCATTCACCAAAAATTTGGCGTTGTGGTAGGTCGTTTGGCTTCAATTCTTGCACCAGCTGTATCTTATAAGGCTTCACACCCAAATCCTTCCGCAAAATTTTCCACGTAGTGGAGTAAGAGAGGCCCAATTGCTGCGAACGGCGCCGAATCGATAATTCACGGTCATCACCAACACTGGCCGATACGGCTGCGATATTTTCTTCAGTTCGCACTCTACGTAAGCGTGTTGGTGGTTTAATGTCCAACAATGTAAATTTGGTGAGAAATTTTTTTACAATAGCCCGAATAGAAGCCTCAGTAGGTCGATTAAACTGACCATAAAATGGAAGAAGCGCGCGATGAACTTTCTTAACCGAGCACGCATTTTGGTAATAAAATTCAATAATTTGAAAGCGTTGTTCGTTTGTAAGACGATTCATGATTAAATTATAGACCAAACTGAAGATGTTTGACAGTGACACAAGATACAAAACGTGCGTGAGCTGTCAAAACTAGTGTTGCCAAAAAGATATTAGCAAAAAAATCACCTGTTATATGTATTTTGTAATTGGCGCAAATAAAGAAATTAAATAAAAAGAAATGTCAAATATAGTTGTAGCTAATTTTATATCGGAAAGTGTGAATGAGAAACTCAACAAGAACTGCATTTACATGAAACAAAGTACATGTTTCCCTTCCCTTTTCCTGTAACATCACCAAATTCGAAAGTTTGGCAGCAAATGTTTCATAGTATGGACGGGGACTAATACGTATATAGAAATTTCATGAAAATACTTTCCTGTGTAATGGCAGCGTAAGATAAGAGTGCTTATGCAACAGCTTCTACGAGAGCTGTCTTTTTACGACTACTGGTGTTTTCTTTTCTGATAAAAATGTTACACCTACATGCTACATATAGTGGTTCAACACGTTCTTTTCTAAAGAATTTTATACACTATTAAAGGGTATCATGTTCTTTTCAAAACATCTTGCACTTAAAACTGGCAAAACATGTAGCATGTCCTACACTGTACTTCGAGTAAGATGGAGATACTGCCCTTTTTTACATCATTGTTTCTTCATACGTGTTTATGCAAATATGAAATTCTTTTGTTATTGTAGATGAGTAAACGGTGCTGCTGACGATAGCTTTTATAAGATAAAAATAGTGATTAAAACGTTGGTATGTTAAAAGTAGTCATGATATATTTGAAACGCTAAGTGTACATTATTATTAAATGGCACTTTGTCAGCATTTTTGTTCTTTTGTGCTAATAACATATGTACAACTTTTTAAGGGTGATGGTAATCGGAAAAAAATGATAAACATTTAAAGGGCAGTATTTTTTATCAGAAAAGAAAACACCATACGCCAAACACAATAAGGGTGAATATTAAAAAGCACCAAAAACGGTGCGAAACGCACCGAGTTGACATCGCTGTTTACAATTAACATCGTGCATTATGGTTGGACCACCCTTTATTGCCATATAAATTTACCTTCACAAACTCATAAAAGTTGCATCCTATTCCTTATTTCGGTCACCGCCAAGGAAATATATTTCCTACAACTTTTATGGATTTTTAATTTGCTTTTGTTTTTTTTTTAGCTACAGCGGATATATGACGGCTGTTATCAAAATTTTAATTTGAATTAAAGCCATTATTGTTATTACAAATTATGCAAATAGTATGGAAAAAGTTTAGCTATAATTGCGCTATAATTACACTTAAACTTCAAAAGCGAAAATGGCAAACAATTCTTTGATTATACAGTTTGCAATTGACGACGTACGACGACGAGTCTTCATCCATCCATACGTTCAAAGTCAGAATTTCAAACGTATGTATTTGTACTAATTACGAAAACATTGTATGCAGAGAAGTTATTAAAAAACAAAAGCAAAATCCAAAAAAAAAGAAAAAAAAAAAGATGTGCATTTACAAAGTTGTATTATAATTTGAAGACACTGACCCAGACTTGTGGTGACTGAGGAAGCATAAAATTAATGCCATAAATTGAGAAGAAGAAGAAGAAGAACAAAAAGCGGCAATAAAATTTAATTTTCTCGGTTTAGATTTTATATTTTTCACAAAAAAGAAAAACAAAGCAAAAACTGCTTCAAATAATGAATGAAATTCATAAACATTAAAGAGTACAAAAGAAAATTAGGTTTAACTGTATTAACACACTAACTGAATAGCTAACTGCTAGCTGCTATTGATTCTGGCTTAATACAAATATCTCTGCAAACGTGATGTTGCGCTTTTCTCGTAAATTTGTATCGCTTTCATTGCAACTAAATAAAGAAAAGAAAAATACTAATTTAAGCTAAAAAAAAATTAAACAACGTAAAATTTTTTTAAAAACATTTCTTTTATAAAAACTTATCAATTCTATAAAAAACAATTAAAAATATTCCTCTTATTAAGCTTTATATTGATCTAAGCAATAGCCGGTGATTTGATCCGATATGCAATCGAAGACATCAAAAGCCAAATCACAACTTTCACCTTTTTCGGGCAATTTTCGCCGATCCACATGATATTTATTGGTAACGGCTCGCAAACACAAATTCACCGATCTTAAAGTGGCCATAAAAAATCCATGTTCATTAACGCCACCCGAATAGAAATCGACCAAGCCGTCTAAAGTAGGCCAACCTAGTTTATCAATGGCATTATTTTTGGCATAAACACAATGCAACAGACACTGCAAAGAGAAAAATACAAAATTCAATTTTCATTTAACAAAAACGCAAATAAAAGTATCACAATTAATAACATTTTTTTATTCTGCAGTTTTTTTTTTATTTTAATAAATGTGTGAACTTTTTTTTTACTCGTAGTATTATTGAAAGCTTAAGTTAATTGTCGGTAGCTACAGAGATGAAATAAAATGAAATTTTATGACTGCCAGAGATACCCTACGCTAATTAGAGGCTTATTACATGCAGAGTATTAAAGGTGTGTATTGGCAGCGCAACCTAAATTAGGGCATAAAGCGCTACGCAAGGCGAATTCATTACTAGGTAAACTTGACAGCTCAGGTGATTATTTTTTGCTTGTCGCGTTTTTTTCCAACGAGACGGTCAAATTGTTTTTCTTCGCGCCATTTTAATCTGACATTTTTTTTGTATGATTTAGTGAAGTTTTTAAAAAATTTTTGTGAATTTAAAAGCGAAAAACAAATGATAAAAATTTGTAATTAACGCTTATGTAACATTTTTTCTTAGCTGAACAATCTTAGGCGAATTTAGATTTTGACATTATCGATATGTTTTACAATTTACAAAATACATAGTACTGAATTCGCCTTCCCGCTTGCATTCGCCTGTATTAATTCGCTTTGGCGCAACGCCCTTACGTTGTCTTATGTAACAGTATTGCTCACTAACATTGTTTAATAAAAATCACTAAACAGAAATAAGAAATAGTGGTAAACACAAGGCGAATTCATTACTAGGTGAACTTAACAGCGCAGGTGATTATTTTTGCCTCTCGCGTTTTTTCCAATGAGACTGTCAAATTTTTTTTTTTTATTTACAAACTTTTTCGCGCCATTTTAATCTGAATTTTTTTGTATGATTTAGCGCAATTTCAGGAAATTTGTGTGAATTTAAAAGTGAAAAACTAATATAATCTGTGATTTTAATTACAAACAATTATAAAAGTTTATACTTAACGTTTATATAAAATTTTTTAACAATAGCAAAATACATTGTTTACAATAACAAAACACATTGTACTGAATTCGCCTTTCCGCTTGCATTCACCTGCATAAATTCGCCTTGGGTAAACAGCATTGTCAACTCGGTGCGTTTCGCATCGTGTTTTGGTGCTTTTTAAAACTTTTTGTACGAAAAAAAAAAACCTTAGCCGATACGCAGTACGTATTTTTCGGTGGCACCTTAACAATTTCAACATAACTTTTTGTTCCAGCAGAAGAAACTATTTTTGTACTATATAACTGTAATACATTCAATAACGTTTTATACAAGTATGCAAAATTTGTACAGAGCACAGAGAAAGTTCATTTTGCAAATTCTTTTGGTGCTACCAGCGAAAAGAGAGTCACTATCTTTGCAAAGTAAACTTTCCGTGTGTGAAAGCAGCGTAAGAATAAGAAGACAAAAACAGACCAGCGACTCCAGATTAGATTACGGCTGGTACCAGAAGACTGACTATCTTTCCAATACAGTATATTTCATGATAATTTAAAAAATTAATCTTTATTTTATTACATTTTAAAGTTTTATACCTCTTTAAAAAGACCCTTCATGAGGCAAACTTGTTGTTACTAATAAGTTTTCTATGCCTCACACAAAAAGTTGAGGCAGTATGCTTCATCTTTTATATTTATTCGTGCAGTTCATATTTCATCAACATGATTTCAACAGTTTTTACTAAAGTTATCATGGGGATGTAGCTCAGATGGTAGAGCGCTCGCTTAGCATGTGAGAGGTACGGGGATCGATGCCCCGCATCTCCATTCAATCTTTTGAGAAATATATAGATAGACACTATTAAAGTAAATCATCTAATCAAGTATTAATTAAATTAAGGCTAAGGCAGCTTTTACTTTACACTGAGTTTACACGTGCAAGTAACTTGTTACAATTTGCGTGTATAAATTAACAACCAATACATCGAAAAAAATAATAAAAACACTTGCAATTTGCTCGATTGGTTGGTTTATACCAAGGCGACTTTATACAGGTGAATGCAAGCGGAAAGGCGAATTCAGTACAATGTATTTTGTTATTGTAAAACATATCGTGAATGTCATAATCTAAATTCGCCTAAGATTGCTCAGCAGAGAAAAAATTTTATATGAACGTTAAATATAAGCATTTATAATTGTTTGTAATTAAAATTACAGATTATATTAGTTTTTCACTTTTAAATTCACACAAATTTCTTGAAATTGCACTAAATCATACAAGAAAAACCTTCAGATTAAAATGGCGCGAAAAAGTTTGTAAACAAAATTTGACAGTCTCATTGGAAAAAACGCGAGAAGCAAAAAATAATCACCTGTGCTGTTAAGTTCACCTGTTAATGAATTCGCCTTGGTTTATACACAAAAGTGTGCAAGTTCATTTTTAAAATGTCGGCGAAGACAAACGTTGTACGTCTTTGTATTACATGCGCTTTTGATGTCTGTGCTGCCAAAGTTTTAGCATAGCAACATTACAGGGGAAATTATATTACGTACATAAATTTTTCACTATATAAATAATAAAATTGTACAACAAATAAAAAATAAGTTATAGATGTTTATTAATTTTTGTTTTTTTATATTATGTTTTTGGCATATAACTAAAAAGGTTAATATATTAAAAAAAAATTCCTTGAAAAATACCCATTGAAGTTAAAATTAAATATCTATGGGCAGCACTGTTTGTTGCTTGCAAGTGAAATCGCTGCCAACCACAATAACTTGCCAGTGAGACCATTACTTGCAGCTGTAAAAATGTATTATATCGTTAGTCTCACGTAGAAAGGCCTTAACTCGTATTTTTTCCTGAATTGAGCTCTTTTATACCATGTTTCCACTACAAAGGAAAACACTCGTTTTGAGGAAAACATGTCGAAGTGTTTCCATTATGTAATGAAGTGTTTTTAATTTCGAATTTTCGAAGTCAGTTTCACAGCAGTTTATTCTAAATTTATTGTTTATTAGTGCTTGTAAATTTATATTATTCGCAAGTACATTAATGAAGTGTTTACAACTGGCATTAAGTGGTTTGAGCGTAACTAGTTTAAAAAAAATATATAAAAAGGTGCGATCTGGCCTGGCAGAAATTATAGAAACCGATTGTTCGGTGAATGCAAGCGGAAAGGCGAATTCAGTACTATGTATTTTGTTATTGTAAAATATATCGTGAATGTCAAAATCCAAATTCGCCCAAGATTGTTCAGCTGGGAAAAAATTTTATATAAACGTTAAATATAAACTTTTATAATTGTTTGTAATTAAAATCACAGATTATATTAGTTTTTCAATTTTAAATTCACACAAATTTCTAGAAATTGCTCTAAATCATACAAAAAAAAATCTTCAGATTAAAATGGCGCGAAAAATTTTGTAAACAAATTTGACAGTCTCACTGGAAAAAACGCGAGAAGAAAAAAAAAATCACCTGTGCTGTTAAGTTCACCTAGTAATGAATTCACCTAGGAAGTCACCTTGCCGACGAAGTATTTTATGTCACAAACTATAAATATATAGTGAGTGTAACAATTTCGGTAAAATACAAATTTTATATATAAATATGTAGGGCAAATATTTTTTTTTATCATTATTTTTCCCATTTGTTTATGTACACATGGGGATGTAGCTCAGATGGTAGAGCGCTCGCTTAGCATGTGAGAGGTACGGGGATCGATGCCCCGCATCTCCATAATATTTTTAAGAAAATTTAATAAACATGGCGAGATCATGTACAAGCAACGCAAAAAATATATTTACATGGATCCAAAGACATAAATATAATAAAAAAAATGTCTTATAGCGTTTTCTTAAAAATAAAGTGTACATGTGATTAGGCAACATTTTTAAATGCTAACCTGATTTTTAAGAAATGTTACATATTTTACGCTTGCAAAAGAGCACAAAATATTGTATACAATAATAAAGCGCAATTAGCGTTTCTGGTTTGACGTAATTTTATACCAAAACTTGCTGTGTTAAAAAAAAACGTTGGCATTAGTAATTCAAAACACATACATAAAAAGTAAATAACAATACTTTGATTCCACTTATCCCCCAAATGTAAGGATGCTTGCAAGTTGCAACATATTTCTGTTTGCTCTTTTTTTAAGTACGGAGAGAATTTCGTAATATTTCGTACAAAATCTAAATACCTTGTATTACCATGTAAACGTGTCTTTAGCAAAATAAATTTTGTGTAAACGCTTAAAATTGTATTAAAGACTAGTTTTTGGGTAGATTTAAATGCCCTATAACAGGGTCTTAATCAAGTACTTATGGGATATCGAGTCGAATCTAGTGTGAATGTGGTTGAACACATATTCGTGCGGTCCGCACGCAAATATCTTGTGTCGCTAATCGATCTTGGCAGTTGCCACGGCAATAATTGCCAATCAGTTCCTCGTTTCTGTATTACTCGCATCGCGAAATTTCTCACAAGAAACAACGGAATTGACAGAGAAACTATGCGAATAGAAACAACAAATGCAGTTTCTCACACAAATGTTTCTGTATCTTTGAGAAGCGAGAAATATCTGTCAAAATAGCTTTTTTGACGTAATTCATTGGAAGCTTGTGAGTAAACCTGTTTCTGTATTAAAATTTTGTGAGAAGTTTCTCGCTATAGCTGTCAAAACTTTTCACAAATAAAAGAGTTGCGGAAGTTATAAATTTAAAAAATATAAATTTGACATAATGAATGCAAAAAGTGTAGAAAAGGTAAAGTTTTTAGATATTTGTACACATATTGTCGTATTCATAAAACATAATTTGCAATTAGTAAAAGTTTACTTGACATACATATTTTTTCACAAAATTTGTCAATTAAACCTTTGTTATGTGTAAATTATTTATTATGAATACGGCAGATATTGAACGTAGTTCATTATCCATTTCTTCTTTTTATTTTAGAAAATTGAAAGAATTTCCACGGGGATATAATATAATAAATATATAAAAACTCTGAATTAAACTTTTTTGCTTTTTTCTTTATTTCTTAATATTTATGTACGTACATACATACAGTATGATAAATTAAAAATTTAATGGCAAAATCTTAATTTTAGCCTCATCGGTTCAGTAACTAAAAAGGGTCGGTTGCAGCCCTTAATCTCTGGCTGTAAATGCGCAACATGTTTCGCCGGTCATATTGGTCAGCAACCATCACCACAAAACTATACATTATTGAAAGTTTTTATGAAATTTATTTATGATTTGAATGTGTTTTTATTTATGTACACGTGTTATTGATTGACACAATTTTATTTTATTAACAACACTAAATTCAATTGTTTTATTCACTGCTAAACTTAAATTTTCTTTTTGTTTGATAAATTTTTGCTATATTCGTCTTCTTATTTGTTTACTTTTTGCATTTTGACAGCTGCTTAATTTTTTTTTTTTTTAACTTCATTATTTTATTTATTGAATCTACATATAAAAATGTAATGACAATAAGTATTCAAATCTTAATACTAAAAAAAAAAAATTATGATTAAAGTCCTGCCAGTGCTGGAGGAAAATTTATTTTTATGCGAATATTATTTCAGAATTCAGTCATCTGTTTAGAGCTCTAATGGTAGCCAAAGTATCCCTCCTTCTCAGACGGGTATGACCACCAAAATTAAGAATATTAGCTGCAAGAGAATTTGGATGGAATTCAAGTTTGTTAATATACCTTGTCGCGTACTTCACAAATTCAGATTTCACAAAAGGTACGTTCAGATCTGCGTGGATTCGTGAGTTTTTAACGTACCATGGAGCATCTGTAATTCTACGGAGAATTCTATTTTGACTTCTTTGAATTTTCTCAATGTTGGATGCCGAGGCTGTGCCCCATAATTGAATCCCATAGCACCATATTGGCTTTAGAATCGAGTTGTACAGCAAAAGTTTACAATCAAGCTTCAAGGTCGAATTTCTGCCTAGTAGCCAGTTAATTTGCACTGCTTTCAATTTCATCTGCGTTACTTTTGCCTCGATGTGCGACTTCCATGTTAGATGAATACTGAGGTATTTGACTTCACTGTGTTGAGGTATTACTTTATTATTAATAGTAATGGATGAGCATGTTCCTAGACGCAGTGCGAATGTAACATGGACACACTTTTGTTCATTAAGCTTGATTTTCCAAAGCTTGAGCCATTTCTCTAGTTTGTCGATATGTTCCTGTAAGTTTATTGATGCTTGCTGGTGGTTACTATGTATGCTAAGGAATGCTGTATCATCTGCAAATGTTGAAGTGTGAACGTTGGTGCTTGTTGGCATGTCAGATGCGTAGATCAAATATAAGATAGGCCCTAATATGCTGCCTTGGGGAACTCCAGCTTCAATAGGCTGGGCGGGGCTTATGAAATCGCCTTCTTTTACTATAAATTGGCGACAATATAAATAGCTTTCCAAAAGGTTATGTATGTTTGCAGGTAAGTTAAACTTTATTTTATGCATTAAGCCATCGTGCCACATTTTATCAAAAGCCTGTGAGACGTCGATGAATAAGGCAGAGCAATATTTTTTATCTTCAAATGCCTTTCTTATGACGTTAACTAACCTGTGTGTTTGCTCAATGGTGCCATGTTTCGCTCTAAAACCAAATTGGTGATCAGGAATACATTCAACCTTATGAAGCATTGGATCCAACTTCGCCTTTAGCAATTTTTCGAAAAGTTTTGATATTGTTGACAGTAGACTTATTGGACGGTATGATTCTACTTTCGTGTGATCCTTCCCTGGCTTAGGAACCATTGTTATCATGGACACCTTCCACTCTGCAGGGTAATACTCAAGTCGTAAATTAGCATTAAAAATAAAAAGAACAATCCTTTTAGCTACACGAGGCAGCTCTACGAGCATTTTGTTGCTGATTTTATCCATACCTGGAGCTTTTTTAAGGTTTAGATTGCCAATATCATTTTCAATTTCTTGGAAATTGAATCTTAAAGGCACAGGAGGTCTACTAACAATAGGTGGCAACTCATTTGCATTGTCAGACCTATTTGTGGTAAAAACGTTTTTCAAATGGTTAACAAATAAATTACCCTTTTCCGAGTCATCTCTAGCCCAGTCACCAGACGGTTCTCGCAAGGGCGGCTTACCTCTAACTGGCCTTTTAAAACAGCTGCTTAATGGAAATATTCCAATAAAGACGTAACTAGTATTGCCTCTTTTCGATTTAAAATACAGAAACGCTGTTTTTCTCGATAGTCGAGAAACGATGGAATTTTATGATTCGTAGTTTTCGATGCGAGAAACTTTTCACTAATCTTACAGAAACGAGGTACAGCAGATTACCCGTGTGGACGAGTAGCAAGTACTCTATTACAGAACTGCAATTTTGCTCACAACAGAACTTGAAAATACTACGCTGCCATAAAAAAAAAACTATACTTTTACATGATGAATTCATGGTGGTATAGTTATTATCGAAAAAACAAACTATATGAAGATAATTTTTGCAACATGTAAAAAACGGAAGTGTAAACGCTTAAGATGTTGTGGAAGATTTTCATTCATATTTACTAGATTTGGTGTAAATACCAGTTAAAAAAGTGATGGCAACTTGAAGTTTAATACCTCTAGTGAGGTATCCGTTTTCCCTCCCATAAATCAGCACCTGGGTGTGACCAGCTCTGTATCTGTACTAAATATCTAAGAGAAATTTAATACCAATTTTGTTGCTTAGCAAAGCTGAGCTGCTTCCACAATTATCGCAAGCGATTGTAAGAAACAAATTGATCTGCTGCAGGGCTGCTTAAGCCCCTGACTTTGTATTATTTTTCATCAGTTAGAACAGGCAAACTATTTGGCGTGCTCTTAACGAATCTTCTTTAAGTTGAACTAAGTTTTCAACTTAATTGATCAGTTTTTAGACACGTCAACGTTTATTATTAAAATATTTTTTTTTATTCAAAAGTTTTTAAAATATTCTATATTATAATGCATTTTATTTGTTTTATTTAGTTTCCCAACATTGATTGTGTTATTAAAAAAAAAAATAGAGAATCTTGCAGCTTTTGAAGATCTGCTGGATTAAAACGTTGCGTTTTTCCAACTTCAGGCAATTAAAAATTGTTTTATTTGTTTGTTTATATGTTTGTAAGAAGTAATTAAATAATTGCTTAAAATTATAATTTTGTTTGATGAATGAAGATAAACGAGTTGAAAGTTTTAAAGATTTAAAAAAGGTTTAAATAGCGTTCTTTATTTTCATATATTAAATAAATAATAGCATTTATTATTTATTTGCTAAAATTGCTATTTTTATAATAATTTAATTTAAAAAATCACTTCCAAAATTAATAACGTTATATTCTTGCAATATAACTTACCCCAGCAATCCGTTTATCCTCCGATGGCACTAACGTTGGATGATAAATACCATTTGAAATACTTCCCACACGACTTATACGTCTCATCAGGCCCATCATGCGCCTCTGAGCTGAGTTCTCTTCAACGAAATATTCATAACGTTCGTTATTATCAGACTCCACTTCAACATGTCCTTCGCTTAATGGCTCTGTCCATTCAATTGTATGAGGCTCAACTGGTGATTCCTCTATTTTTATCAAATCAATACTGCCATCATTTGGATCGATGGGAGGACTAGTTTTATAAATCTCTTGCTTCAGTATATTAAAGGCCTCTTAAAATATATATGTGAGAAAAATAAATTTTATTCTTTTATTTTATTGTCAAGGGAATAAATTGAAATTAAATTTATTTACCCATTACTAATTTATTTTTAACTTCTTCCTGGCACTCCTTTATGAAATTCTCCACTCTTCTGGCTGTACGGGGCGGATTAAGGCATTTAGTTTTCTAGAAAATAATTACAAGAACAAAATTCAGGTGATATTTATTTTATTTGGACGCCACACGATCGAGTTTTCTATCAATTTTGCTTTCAAGTTTTAATTCTCTCTCATTTTTTTTTTTTTTGGAAATGCAATCAAACAAAGCAACTTTAATAAAGCTTAAAGGCCCTGATACGCTAGCCTACACTAGATAGAAAGGTTAGTCATGTTTTGGTGTGCTCTTCGATTTTTTACAAATTTTTGGGCAAAAACAACGTCTCATGGACATCGCTCAGGAGCTGTAGAACATCGTCAACGAAGATCCATATTTTCTCAAAAATGTTACAACTGATGACGAATCATCCCAATGGAAGCGTCTAGAGGAGTCAGCACTGAAAAAAGCACGTCAAGTTTAGTCAAATGTGAAGATTTTGCTTACTGTTTTCTTCGACTATAATGGCGTGGTGCATCATGAATTCTTGCCACAAGATCGTACGGTTAATAAGGAATACTACCTTGAAGTTATACGCCGTTTGCACGAAGCAATTCGTCAGAAACGCACAGAGTTGTGGACAAAACAATCATGGATTTTGCACCATGATAACTTACCAGGTTTACTCTCTATTGCGATGCGAAAGAAATATGGTTCGTAATCGAAGAATACGTATCCTGTGTTGCGTTTTCATATTTTTCTTTCGCATTTAATTTTTCCCTTTCGCACATTTTAATTTATCATTCTTCGCAATTGTTTATTTTGTGGTATCAGAGTTGTTTCATTTTCAAACTATTTCGCGAAATAGTTTGCGTAAAAGGACAAAGTACCAAATTATGCTCTTACCACATTTACCTTTCGCATCGAACTTACTGACGCATCGCAATAGAGAGCTCACACATCGATACTTGTGCTCGAGCTTTTTACCAAAAACAAAACCGTGATCATGCCTCAATCACCGTATTCAGCGGACTTGGTCCCCGCTGACTTTTTCCTCTTCCCAAAACTGAAGACACCGATGAACGGAACGCGTTTTGCTACGATTGAGGAGATAAAAGAAAAATCAAAACAGGAGCTGTTGGTGATACCAAAAAGCGCGTTTTAGATGTGTTTCAAGGTTTGGAAAAAACGCTGGAATAAGTTTATTATATCTGTGGGAGATTACTTTGAAGGGGACAAGATAGTTATTGATGAATAAGTAAATATATATTTTTTAAATTTAACAGCCTGTCCGACGATATCGAATGAAAATGTATGCGAAAGAAAGCTAGTCACTCACATTCGAATCAATTTGGGTTTGTCTATGTCACTATCGTTCGTTCGTATGAACTGATGTATTTTAATTGTATTTTGGACACATCGTTCGCATACAATAAAGTTAGAAAAAACCCAAATCAATTTTCTTTCGCCCTGAATGCGAATGAACTTATCCTTTCGACATCGGCGAACACCACCTAAAATAACTGTTATTATTTGATCAGCCTTCGTATTTTGTTGGTAGACTGTAACAGTAATGTCAAAATCTACGCTCTTTTTTGCACAGAGTCAAATCCAATGGCTGTCAGACGACTTTGAACCACCACTGTCCTCATTTTAATTGATCCAGCCGCGCCGGACTCTGTAGTGGGCTAAAAAATTTAGCTTCTGTTAAACTGATATTTTAATAAATTACAAATTTGTACTACATACTTTAAATTAACTAGCTTTTGCCCGCGGCTTCGCTCACCTATAAAGTTTCATACAATTTTTACAAAGAATTAATCAAAATCCTTTCTTAGCGGATTCCTACGCCATAACAGCTACCTGCTCGCCAAATTTTAGCCCGATCCGTCTAGTGGTATAAGCTGTGCGTTGCCAGTCACCTTTGAGTTATATATTGTTACGTTTTTGCTTCTACGCGAAAAAACATTTTTGCGGATTCTTCAATTGCAAATGAAATAATGACCTTGTTCCTTATACAGTACTTAAATAATTCACAACTTTATTTACACTTGATACCACTGTGTACCAAAACATTAGACCTGCTACTGTCTACCTTATGACTGTCTAGCCCAAAGCTAAAAAAGAAAATGACTCCTTGCTATGTTTACATCTCTATCAGTTTCTAAAATCGACATGATCTTTCTAGTCATTCATAATTCTAGACAAAAATGTACAAATATAATTCTTATGCATATTCACATTCACACACATGCTTGCGAACAATAAGCTAGGGACAGCAACAAACAATAATTAAACGAAATACCAAGAATGTAAGATTAACAACATCATTTATAGTTGTTGTTGTTGTTATACTGGGAATTTTACGTACTTTACATCATGTATGTTTGTTTATTATGTATTATTTTTAAAATTTTATCTTGTTTGCGCAGATCAATTGCTGCACTCTGGGTAAGATGTAATAAAAACTCTTTAACAATATATTTTGTAGATAAATCTACAAATCAACATACGCATGTCAATCGATATACGCATGTCAACTACTACCGACTTTTAGAAGCCGCCAACTTTAGATTTTCTGAGTTGCCGCCGCCGACAACTATGCGACGATTTGAACCTGTGCTTTTTTGCTTGGAAAAGCAACTCTATGTGTTTTCTCCGAGTTATGTAGCTTGTAAACATAATTTAGGCAGATTTCTGTGACAGTTAGTGCTGTCAGATCGTAACCTAGCGTCTCCACATGGCAATATTTATTGCGGCAATTGTCAAATTTAATTGCGTCCATAAAATATGCGATGTGTAGACCGCAAATTGCTATAGGTAGCAATCTATTGCGTAATGATTGCTCTACTGATTGCTTGAGCAATTATTGCCAAGCAATGAGCTGTCAGTTGTTGTAATTTGGTATAAAAATATAGCAAGCACAGGGCTGTGCATACAACAAACTAAATATTGTTCATACAACTCCTCACGTTGAGTTTTGTTAGTATTTGTGATGAAGCAGTAAAGGGCCAAATAAACTACGCAAACTTCTTGCCAAACACACGCTTTCCGCTTGCACATACAAATACAAATTAATCACTTTTTCTTTATTTTCAATGAGAGTAGACCGCCATTGTGTTGCGGCAATTTGCACGCCATATAAAGTTTGCAAGATACAAATTGTTTAATAAATTGTTTTGCCCTGTGTGGTTTATTTGACCCTTAATACGTTTACGCCACATAAAGCAATTAGCAATCGCTGTACTGTTATTCTACCGACGTTTTTGCTTGAGCTTAGCAATAAAAATTACTATGTGGAGACGCTAGGTAAGATTTATCTTATTTTTACTAATATTTTTGAGAGACTGAAGAGATTTTTTTCTATAAAATTTTTTTGAAAAGTGAATTAAAATGAATAATGTAATGGTTCTGTATTTAGTGTAGTAATCTCACTACCTGGTAAAACAACCTTGGGTACTTCCAACCCAATTCAAGTTGAGAATGCTCCCAAAAAAATTCAATACTCTCTGCCTCACAAAGAGACACGTCGAACTTCACATCAAACAAAAGTATATTGTCTAGCCAAAAATTTTTTCGAAACAAATGGCTTAATCCAGCTCCAAATTTTTTGAAAATTAAAAAAAAATAAACTTTGTTTGAAACATTCTAATTTTTTGTCATACTGGAAAAATTTCAGATAAACCAACAGCTTGCAGCAAGTTCTCAAATAACTACTGGCTTCATATGAACACTTTGGATTTTGTGCAAAATTTTAGTTTAAAGTTCCAAGTAGAGAATGAAAATTACAAACCTTGTTATTGCTTGCATCAAAATTCCTAAAACCGAAGCCTTGTACCCCTGTCAGGGGCACTGTCACAGCAATTATATTCAAACAAGCGAACTGTAAAATCTTCATTATTAATAGAAAAACTAAAATCACTTCAAATGGTAACCGAGCAAAACAACTTCTTTCTTTCAACACTTTCTTACAAATGAAAATGAAATTTTATGCAATTTCCCAAAGTCACCCAAAAGTGTGAAGATTTTTTTTTTCATGTTTAACAACTTGTTTGGTTGGTTAGAAACATTTTCTTGCTTTTCTTTTTCAAGTGCAAATTTTACTTGATGCGTTTCATAATTGTTGCTTATTTTGCAATTTCAGCGCCATGTCTCTTACAAGATCGTTGCTTTGCTCTTCGATCATGTTGAGTTATGTTGTAACTGGTAACTTGACAATGAAAAATTATGACAAAAGTAATAAAATGAAAAAACAGAAAAACAGGACACTACAAAAATAAATAAAAAGTTGCATGAAAAGTGCAAGTTAATTGAAAAGCAAGAAATTATTATCATATGCAATTATTGTGCATATAAAATTTATTCGTAACTTATTACTGTTACAAAATTGCAAATTGTGGTCTTAATATATATTCAGTAATAAAATAAATAAATTTTCTTCAACGACAATTTTAATAGAAACCTGCATTTTCCAATTCATATGCAAAATGTTTCCACAAGTCTGGTAAACATTTAAACAGCAACAAGTTTGAAAACTTGAAAAAAAAATAATAACTGTTTATGTCGGGTGTTTTAGGGGTCACAACTTTGAGTTGCCATCACTACTTTATTTGCCAATCAATTTAGCAGCTGATAGTTGCTTTTTGTTTAGTTTGGTTCGACATTACATTTGCATTCAGCAAGCAAGTGAAGCGATATTGAATTTGCACTTAAAATCTTGTCCTGCGGTGAGTGCTTTCATTGTAATATCATGGTAATATATACTGTAAGTAATATATACTGATAATATATACTGTAAGCAGAAAAGATTTTTTTATAAAATTTTTATTCAAAATTTGTGCTCTTTTTTTTCTTTTGAATGAAATAGAACTAAAACAGAAAATAAAATATTAAAAAAAATAATATGACAACACTCGCTGTAAATCATACGAATTCACGTTTCTTGCCAATTTGGCAACCTCATTACAATCTTTTTGGTAGTTAATATTTCATGCTCGGCTTTCTTTTTTTATACATTCTCTAACACAGCTTTCACACAAGTAAACTTTGCAAAGTCTTGATCAAGGCAAATTAATACAAGAGGGAAGGCGAATTCAGTACTATGTATTTTGTTATTGTCAAAGCGAATTCATTACTATGTGAACTTGACAACTAAGGTGATTATATTTCGCTCCTCGCGTTTTTTCCAACGAGACTGTCAAATTTTTTTCTTTTGTTTACAAACATTTTCGCGTCATTTTAATCTAAAATTTTTTTGTATGTGTCAGTGCAATTTCAAGAAATTTCTGTGAATTTAAAAGTGAAAAACTAATATAATCTGTAATTTTAGTTACAAACAATTATAAAAGTTTATATTTAACGTTTATATAAATGTTTTTCCCAGCTGAACAGTCTTAGGCGAATTTAGATTTTGACATTCACGATATGTTTTACAATAACAAAATACATAGTACTGAATTCGCCTCCCCGCTTGCATTCACCTGCGTAAATTCGCCTTGGTTATTGTAAAACATATCGTGAATATCAAAATCTAAATTCGCCTAAGATTGTTCAGCTGGGAAAAAATTTTATATAAACGTTTATAACTGTTTGTAATTAAAATCAATATTAGTTTTTTAATTTTAAATTCACACAAATTTCTTGAAAATGCACTTAATTATACAAAAAAAAAAAAACTTTAGATTAAAATGGCGCGAAAATGTTTGTAAACAAAAGAAACAAATTTGACAATCTCGTTGGAAAAAACGCGAGGAGCAAAAAATAATCACCTGAGCTAGCAAGTTCACCTAGTAATGAATTCGCCTTGGTCTTGATTTTGGTGATGACAAGGGAAAATAAAGAGAGTGAGACAGCCACTCTCTTTTCCTTTGCCACCACCAAACTCAAAACTTCGCAAAGTAAACTTTCCCTGTGTGAAAGCGGTATTACTTACCCTCCGCGTGTTCAAGACGTGTTGTAGCCTGTCAATGGTGAAAGTCATGAGGCAGTGAGGCTCGTGCCATAGAACAATTGTTTCAAAAAATTTACACGCATTTGGTATGCTCTTTCTGAGCAAGCGATGTAAACACATGCAGCAGAACAAGGCAGCTTTAATGGGTAGTGCCAGAATTACAATAAATACAACACCAAAAAACATCAACATGTATTTTGTTGGTAGAATTTACGAACAATTGTCAAAATTTTGTTTAAGAAAGAAAGAAAGTCTATGTATACCACTACCGTATTAAAGCTGCCTTGCAGCATACTATCGTCTTTTTTCCAGAAATTTATTAGGTACTGTTATTGGAGAAATCATAGTAAACACACGTATTTCAATTTCAATTGAATATGAAAAAAGAAACAAAATCATTCCTGACAAATTCTAAATGTAACATTTTTTCTTATTTTAAGTGTTTGACATTAGGTGCGTTTTTTTTACTCTATTTTGGGATTGAGCGAGATTCCAATTGCCCGAAAAGCGTATTCATACTTTTAATTTGGGTTAAGTCCCTAATTCATTATCCTACACGATCTTCAAAATGGAGTTGTAGTGCCACACACTATACAAGAGTGATTGTAGTAATTTATATACGTAGTAAAATAATAAAATAATTATTACCATGATAATTTTATATTATTTCAATTTATTTCTCAAGACGTCAACATATTTCTCACAATAAATAACACTCTGATCGCATTAAAACCATCATTTTATGAAAATTTTCATAAAATTTTTCAAATCAAACGATTTGTCAACAATTTTGTCACACAGTAGCATTTTTAGTACTTTTTGAGCACACATGTTATATTTGCAAGATCGCACGATTGTGTAGCATAGTGAATCACGGCCAGAGCTGCCATTTTTAGTAATTTTAACAAAAATTGGTCATATTTGTCTTCAATGTGGAGATGTGAATATTCTTTTAATTTGCTCAATTTTCCTTCCATAAATACAGTGAAACTACTCATAACCGGACACGCACCAACGCGGAATTTTTGTCCGATTATGAGAGGTGTATCAACATAACAGAAAAAAATGTGAAAATCGAACATTCGTAACAACGAAATGACAAAATAACGGTTACTTTAGTCCGTAGAATTTTTGTGCGATTATCGGGTGTAAAGAAAGGTAGAGACGTGTATAAATGAAAAAGCTTGTTCTTGTGACAGATATTATTAAAACATTTTTCTTTTTATATTGTCAATAATTTATTTAAATTGTTGGAATATAAAGTTGAAAACCTACTCAAGATTAGGGTACCTCTTATGAAATGTCGACATATAAGACAGTTGAAACACAGAAAATAAGCTCTTTATAATTATTTTTCACTATTTTACAATTTGTCAAACATTTAATTTTGTTTTTAGTCTTAAAGTGCTCAAGACGAAACCCAATATTTTTAAACTAGATTTCGATGCTGGATTTATTTGGGCCGTATATACAGTTCATGAAAAGGGTTTAACAGTAAATGGAAAGTGTCATACATCGAGTTTATTGTATACGGATGAAGAACAAGTTAATAATCGTTTTATATACGACATACAACGTATATATTTTGATACATAGCGAGGTTATACAAGCCCCCGATATTAACTTAGATTGTACAATGATTTGTAAGCATTAATGGCAAGAGAATCATTACGAATTGATTTCGCAAACAGTATAGAATACGGCCTTACAGAGCATCGAAGTGGTAAATCCAACATAAAAAAATATACTGTATATAAATGGAAGGATTTAATTTAAACTTTGATCATCTGGTTAAGGGCCATCATTTGTGTATAAAGAAACCTGTTGAGACAATCTTAAATGATGTGTTTTTTTTTTGTATTTGAATAAAACAATTGCTACTAAATCTATAAAAAGTATAAAATTTACCATGAGAATAACAAACAGGGATTTTAAGACTACTTATATTGTTGGAAACAATACATTTGATTTTTCTATTTTTCAAAACAATAATAAAATGAAAGTATATTTATGCACAAATATTAAGGCAATAAACTTTGTCAAAACGAAAAGACAGTGTCTTCAATAAAACTTCACAAAATATTGGAAGATATGTAAAATTCCACAAAATAAATAATTAAAATGTACTCACATATACATATTTTATATAATAAAAACATAAAATGAAATTGAAATGCTAAAATAAAAGCTTGATATCTGTAATAAATATTCTGATTTAAAAATAACTATTGGAAAAAATCTTTCATAGAAACTACTTTTTGTATATATTAAGCTTGTTCTTTTCAAAGCGCTGCCAGATGAAAGGTGAAAAAATCTCTATTCAAGGGGAAAAATACATGTAAAATTTAATGCCGTTTTCTTTTCTGAAAAGGTTTTGCCTTTATGCTGCACTTTTTTTTCTTAAAACTCAAGTTTTAAAATTTAAGTTTTATTGAGATGAAAAGAAGATGTCTCAATAACTATAAATATCTGAAAAAAAGTTGAAAAACTGTATACTTGTGTATTTTTTTGGCAAAACAATATTAAAAATGTTACACATTTTCTAGAAAAGAAAACGCCATTAGTTTAATTTAAATTGTGTGAAACCTCATATCGCTCCTTTATTGCAACATAGTCATAACTAAAAAAGCTTGTTTCGAGAAAAACGCATTTCAAATTTTTAGTTTTCATACAAGTCTTAGAAATTTTTTTTAGAAAATATCTCCTAAAGGAAACAGCTTAAGAGTAATTTGAATACATTTTTATCACAATATAAAAGGTAATACTGTTCACAATTCTGCATTGTTAACTCGAAAAGCTCATTTTTTGAGATATGACTATGTTGCAATAATGGAGCGATATGTTTAGAAAAAACAATGTAACAATATGTTCTTCCAATATTTCTCAGATTATTTTTCTAGAATAAAGGAGCCAGTAGTTTTCACTATTAGTTGCCGTTCTGTGACGTTTTTTTTTTTATAAATAAAAACTTTTCGTAAAAATTCTCTTACTTAAAAAAAGAACAAAAAGAGAAACAAATTAATAATTAAAACATCCTAATTAAATGGCCCGCTTTTTTCTGGCAATCTGTTGAATTTATTACACTTGTTATAAAATATATTATATGATATTTTATCCATTTATATAATATGCGTTTTGTCATGCAAGATTACTTTTTGTACATATATATAGTAAAAACTAATTATTTTAGCTGTCAAAAAAAGCATGTGTATATATTATTTGATACCACAGCAAAGTCCCAGCTAGCATTTACAATCATCTAAAACTCTAGTAGAAATCTCATGAAGAGTGTTTTTGATCATCAAAGAGCTTATTTTTTAATCACAAATGATCTCTCGCACGAAAGTAAATGTTACAAAAGCTGATTCTTCTATGAGGTGTTTACACAACTCAGAAAAGATTCTTATGTTAATCGTATAAGGAATCGTCTGAGACTCGTCTATATATTATCTTACAACTTCTCAAGGATTCAGCCGTCTAATCTATATATGATTCATACAGGAAACAGTACAAAGCTCATTCAATATTTTCATGGTATTATAATTTGCACTATCTTACCACTGTAATCACCAAACGAAATTTTTATATTAAAAAAGTTGTTAAACAATAAAGAAAAACATATTGTATGCCGTTTGTTTCTGTTTATCTACAATTTAAAAAAATTGAAAATATAAGTAAAAAAAAAAACAAAAAATTTTTAATCGTCTAACAAATATTTCAAGATTGTATGACGAGCGTATCATTATATTTGTAAAAAAGAAACAAAAAGGTAGATGTTTTTGTACTCGTCAGATAATCAACAAAAAATTCTTTTGGGGATTGTATATTGAACACAATCGTCCAACAGCGTATTATAGCTGGGGTATATATGAGTTTCAGTTAACATTGAATTTTATTTTCAACAAAAAATAAAGATAAACCGTACACAGCTGCAATTGACCGAAAACAAAACATATATTGTTTTTAACAAGAATACTATATATCAACAATTTTTATTATATATTTCATTATTAAAATATTTTAGACTAATATTTTATTTTTTCTACTTCATATGTATATAAATTTTTACAAATACAAATTTTGTAGTTCCATTTACAAACTCGAAATATTTATAAATTGAGCAAATAAATGTATGTTTGCATACATATCTCAACAAATAATAAGGAAAAAAGTTTAATTAATAAATGGATTTCTTATACGATATTGCTCACGCAAGTAAGAATCTTAACGCGCGCCTTAGTTTAAAGCTTAGTTAAAATTAAGAATTATGTTGTAACAAATATTGTAAAACAAATATGCGCAATTTTTGTGCATAAGTTTTGAACACTTTTATAAAAAAAAAAATTCAAATATTTTAATATCCTTTTCTATAAACTCGAATTTTCGCACATACATATAACTATGGTTTACTATCCTACATAATCTATAATTTAAAAGATTAATTTCTTGTTGTATGCGATATTCAATAAATAAATAAATAAATAAATAAATAAATAAATAATCGTCCGATTTGTTATTATAGCATGTATGTTGAGAAATTTTCCTAGTATGAATTAAAAACTCAACTTCGAAAAAAAAAAAATTTTTTTTAATATAAAAATACTATTTATTTAGTATTATATAATTTATTGAGCTTAAGGTCTCTTTTGGTTTTTTAAAATTTTTTTATTCGGTTATCTGGCAATATTTCGCTCTTCTTCGGATAGCTTCTTCAGGCCAAATAATATATAGAATATATATAATATATAGAAATAATAAAAATATTATCTTTGTGATCAGAGTGACATTTATTATAAAGCATATATTTTTACTTTTTCTTAATTGAGTTTTATTTTATCTACTTCATTATTTATTTATTAACATATAAACAGCTTGTTTTTTATATTTCCTAGCTGTTTGTGTTCCGAAATTTTATACGAACTATCCTAATAATCAGTAGACTTGAAAATTTTAATAATATTTTCTAACGTACATATAACAATATGTCAGATTATTTTAAATAAAACAAAGAAAATTTACGAAACAAAATGTTCTAACGATAACAGACATTTTCCCCTTTATATGTTTTTTACATATCTTAACAACTCTCAAAAGGTAAAAACGTACGTACGAGTAGTTAGGAAACATCAAAATAACATAAACTGTTTGTAGTTTTACATATATTTTATATATTGTTTATTTGTATTTTATTTATTGTACAAATATGACTATTAAACTGTAACATAAAATTTGCTAAGTGTAAATGCTACTCACATTTGAATCCAATATTTATATATAATAAAATTAATATTGATAATAATACGTTTAGTATTATGAAGTTTTATTGGTTTTGAAATACATAATTATCTAACGGGCTTATTAAATCTGGTACTATTCTTCCCGCACTAAACTTTTTATGATGTGGCAACACTTTTTTGCAGACTTGTATTTTACACGCTATCTAGCGGTCTGCAAAGTAACTAAAACCATTATAATTTACACTCGGTTTTCGGTCTGGCAAAAGTTGACTTGCAATTCGTACTCAGGTAAAAAATTAAAGAATATTTTAGTAAAACCTTAAAAATATTATATAAAACTTGTGATTAATGATAGAGTATAACTAAACGGTCTGTTTAAAACATGAAAAGTTTAGTGGAACATTTAATAATTGCGAAATAATCGATATGAAATCCAGGTCAAGTGACGTGTGTGAGCAAAAAAAAAAAGAGCTGTTTATAAAAGTTGTGTAATAATTATGGAATTAAGTCGACAAACCAGTTATTTTAATTTTCTACGTTTCAAAAAGAACTTTTAAAGCATTGTTTATAAACTTCTAATTACCTGCAAACGATTTGCAACAAAATTATGTAATTTGTGTAGGCGTGTTATTGTGGCTGTTTGTAGTTTTTGCTATCTGTGAATTAATGTTTCTTTAGTACAATTTGTTTCACGTACATACATTTGTTGTTATATTATTTGCCTTCGATCGATTAAAAAAATTCATTGGATAATATTCCAGCCTAAGCATTTTCTAAAAAAAAAACTAATGCAACATGCTGGCTTCTATAATTTTGTTTACATGTGCGTTTTATGATGGGAGATATTTGTTATACTGGCAGTTTATTTTTCATTTCTTATCACGTGCTGTTATTTGTACAGATGATTTCTCCTCACAATAAAGTGGTTTCAAAAAATTTCTTAGAAACCTCGTGCACTTTTCTTTTGTACCGCAGTAGAATATTGAATTGATGTTCTGTTTGCAGAAGTAATGAAAAACCGGTATTAGTCATCTTGGAGGCTTGGCCTTCAAATATGCATATTGACATTTAATGAGCCTCTTTTTGCTTTAAGTGCTTGTTTGTGAATTACAACTGAACGGCATCAGAATGCTTGCTTGTATTTATTACTTTCATGGTGTGCATTTAAAGGGGCTCGTCTCAATTTTTTCCTATTAACACAGCATAAATACGAACAATACATATGTATATACCTATAAGAGATAGCCATAATCTTTTCCTAATCGCTCAATATGTGAGATTGTGCTCTTAAAGTATAGTAATTAGTTATTGTGTAATAATAAGTTTGTTATTAAGCAATAATTAAATATTACTCTTTGTGTGTGTTAGTTTCTATCATATCCCAGCTAGCATTTTTAATCGTAGAAGACTCTAGTGGGAATCTCATGAAGAGTGTTTTT
Organism: Thecocarcelia acutangulata; assembly: GCA_914767995.1. Lineage (NCBI taxonomy): Eukaryota > Metazoa > Arthropoda > Insecta > Diptera > Tachinidae > Thecocarcelia > Thecocarcelia acutangulata. The sequence goes on from OU612096.1 coordinate 28,131,374, forward strand.
GATCGTCGACGAGTTCATTTCTTAATCACATGTGATCCCCCGCGCGGGAGTAACTGTTACAAAAGTTTATTCTTCTATGAGACTTACACAACTCATCAAAAGACTTATATTAATCATAGAGAAAATCGTCTGAGACTCGTGTAGATATTATCTTACAACTCCTCGATTAATCAGCCGTGTATTCCTTGTATGATTGATAAAGCAAGTAGCACAAAAATCATTCAATATTTTCATACTAATATAATTCACACTGTCTTACTACCGCAATCACCAAACGAAACAAAACAAACAAAAAATCTATTGTACCAAGGCAGCTTTTATTGTAGCATTGCTGTTTGTTTCTGTTTATCTATAATTTAAAAATAATTGAAAATATAAGTAAAAAAAACAATAAATTTTTAATCGTCTAACAAACATTCCAAGATTGTGTGACGAGCATGTCAGAAAGTTTGTAAAAATATATAAAAAATTTGATGTTTTTTGTTATTGTTACTATTCAGATTCTTTTGGGGATTGTATATTGAACACAATGTATGCTAGATGGGATGTTTCTTATATTAAATATGTATTATAATACATATGAGGACGGATTGATACTGAAGCTACCTAAGTAGGAAAACAATATTTTTTGTATTCAACATGCAGGCCTGTTCTGAAAACGGCGTGCGTTCAAATCACGAACTGTTTTTCGAGCATTTCTTTTAAATAAGAATGTTTATTCACTACACGAAATTCGCTTTTTTCCATTTTTCAATGAACACAAAACTTGCTTAATTTAAACGACTACAAGAAATAAACTAATCAATGAATTTGAATATAATTTTAACAGCTGACGTTTGACAGATCGCAATTTCAAAAAAAAAAAAAATAAAAAAAAAAAATAGTTGTTTTTACTGCCATCTATTAAATTGGATTTGCTTCCCAGTGACTTTTTCCCGAAAAACCGAAACTACAAAAAGTTGGAATATCGTATTACTAAGTGTATTGAGAAAGGAAACAACGTTGAGAAATAAATGGTTAATGAAAAAGAAAAAATGTTTTTTTCCTATTTAGGTAGGTTGAATATCAATCCGCCCTCGTACATACAATTTATTAAAAAAGAACAAACATGATGCTCAAAATTTATGCTTTTTAATTTATTGTTTAATCAGCATTTTGAAGGCACAAATAAAATGTCGCAAACTTCTGTTTCGACTTATGCGAAGTGAGAAATTTTGTTTATTCAGTTGTTCGTAATAAAAACAGCTCAAGTGTTTAAAGTTCAATAAACAATTTGTTCCAAACAAAAGCAAAAGTCCCAGTAAACATTTTAAAATTCTGCGGTATAAGTAACGGTAGATAACTTTTTAGAGATGATAGAATATTTCTAATATTATATGATGATATTTGCCTGGCTCAAGTTTAAACCTGGCTTTAGCCAATAATTATTTTTAATTATAATAATAATTGCCGCGAACAATAACTCCTGATCATAGAAGTCAGGAAAAAATAATTGAATATACTAAGCTAAGGACAACTAGCTGCTTCGCAGCCGCTACACTGCTCATCAGCAGCCACTAGGATTCGAACTCGGTATCATGTAAACGTGCTGCATTTTAATACGGCCGCTAAACCAACTCAGCCACCGAGTTCTTATTTTGTATAAATGTTGAATTTCTGTACAAATCGTCAAAATCATTTTTATGTATCTTTAAAATAGATGAGGTGATGATTAACGATGGGTTTTATTGAGATGATCGAAATGCCCTAGAATATGTAATTGATTAAAGGATACTAAAATATTTTCTTCTTTTAATCTCGGAAATGGCAACAAGCATGAATATTTTTTTGTATAATAAGTTATAAGTTATAATAAAAAAATTTATAAGTTGTAATAAAAAAAATCATTTTAATTTAAATAAGAATAAAAAAACATTATAAATTAAGAATAACTTAAAATACTCGTATGTAAAATATTGATTAAAAGTATAAGTATCGCTGGGTATGGCAAATTATTAACATACAGTTGAAAAAAAACTGGTTGGTTTGACGCGGCAAATACTGTCCAAACAATATAAAAACAATAACAAATTACGACGTGATCAATATAAAAATAAATATTAAATATACCAACAAAGAAAGCAAAATGTCACGAGTTCAAGGTCGTCTGGGTACTGATGGATATTGTAGCAACTACGAATCAGTTATTTGTCGTCCAGCTATAGTCTACAATTACTTTTCTTGTTTTCTTTAATATTATTAATGATCAAGTAAGAAGTTATAAAAAAAAAAAATTATTTCTAAAAACAAAACGGACAATAAACAAACTTCAGGTGATCGTCTGTATAAGCAGTTTTTTTTTTAATTATATTTTGATTTAATCCTTATTAATATTGTAAGGTTGAGAGAACCCCATTTATGTGAAATTCTGTATTCACATACTTTGAAATGTGAAAAAATATAAATTAGTTTTTATACTTATAGCTAGCTACCCCGATATCGGTCCATATATACCCGAGATATAGCCTAAACCGACTTTTTAATCAAAATGCTGCATAAACGAGCTTAAACAATTTTTTTTTCCTCAAAAGTAGTGCTGGTAATAATTTTTTTTTTTTAAATATAGAAAATGAAAATTTTCTATATCGGTCCATATATACCCGAGATATACCTTAAACCGATTTGTTCATGAGAATGTCGCGCAAGCGAACTTAAACAACATTTTTTTTTTTGCTTAAAATCAGTTCTGGTTATAGAAGTAAAAGGAGGCTACTAAAATACAGAAAATGAAAAATTCCCATATCGGTTCATATATAACCGAGATATAGTCTAAACCGTTTTTTCCATGCAAATTTCCATAAAAGATTACGTTTTTGGCATGGCGATTACAAGGCAAAAAATGTTTCCCCCGATATCGGTCTATATATATCCGAGCATATTTAGTTCAAATTTGTAATATATACTATATATTTACGTGACTATCGTGAAGGGTATTTTAGATTCGGCCCAGCCGAATATACTACACTCTTACGTGTTCCTACTGGAAACACTTCTGGTTTCAAACAACAAACGCACAGACTAGTCAATGTCATAAGACAGACATTTGAGAACGAGAAGTATTGCTCAGCTCTACTCTTTTGATAAAGTGTGTTGCACTTGCCTGTAAATACTCACAAGCTTCTGGAAAGCTACTTATATGGGCGAAAACTTGTTATCAGAGAAGGCGATAAGCACAACTCAACCTATCGGGGCAGGAGTTCCCCAAGGTAGCATACTAGGGCCTATTTTATATTTGATTTACGCCTCTGACATGCCAATGACATCTGGAATCCGCACTTTAACTTTTGCAGCGTTTTTGAGCGTTCATGAAAACCATTTCAATATTGGAAATATGGCTGAAAGTTTGGAAAATCAGGTTTATTGAGCAGAAATGTACTCATGTCGCATTCGCACTGTGTAAACAAACATGTCCACCTATCCAAACTAACAACTCACCTATTCCGCAGCACAATGAAGTCAAGTACCTTGGTATTCACCTGGATCGTAGGCTAACGTGGAAGTCTCACATTGTAGCAAAAGTCACTCAGTTGAAACTAAAAGCAGCGCAACTAAATTGGCTTATAGGCAGGAACTCGACATTGAAGTTGGATTGCAAACTTCTGTTATACAATGCAATACTAAAGCCTATATGGTGCTACGGAATCCAATTATGGAGCACCGCCTCAGCGTCAAACATTGAATAAATTCAAAGGCGACAAAACCAAATTCTTCGAACGATTACTGCAGCTCCATGGTACATAAACAATTCACGAACTCATAGAGTGATCTGAGTGTTCCACTGGTAAAAGAGGAATTTTCTAAGTACGCGACAAGGTATGTCAGTAAATTGGAACTTCATCCAAATCCTCTTGCGCGTAATATATTTAACTTTGGCGGCCACACTAGGTTGAGAAGAAGGAATACCGTTGCCACCATCAGAACGTTCAATAGGTGATTTTACCGATATTGTTCCCGCATAATAAAACTTTTTGTCTAGCATTGGCTGGACTTGAGTAAAAAGCACATTTTTATTTTTTTTATGTCTTTATTTTAATTATTAGTATTAATATTTGAATACTTATTGTTAGATCATTTTGAAGATTCAATAAATAAAAAACGCTTAAAAAAAAAGAAAAAACTTCTGGCTACTTATATTACAGAGACCTGTTGCAAGACAACAACACCACGCCGATTATAATTAGTTTCCCGAAACCCGGCATGCACCATAATTATCAGAGAATGCCAACAACCCATCCCTGGTATTTAGTCTAAACCACAACTTGAACCTTTCTGGCAAGATGCAGGTACCTGAATCATTGCGCCAGAGTGGTCTGCAAGGTACAACCACGTCAATACAGATGAGGTAGCATTATAATTGGAACATGCAAAATATCGAAAGGTAAAGGTACATGCCCATCTTCTAATGTTCCCTCGTGTGTATGCTTAATTAGGGTCTTTTTGAATTCTTTCCGGTGAAAATTTTTCCTTGAAGTTTCCCTTGACAAATAGTTAAATTTTATATAAAACTAGTAGACCTTGAGGCGCTGAAAAAAGTTTGCTTAAATTTAACTATGACTTGCTGTCAACAATGTATGTTTTCAATGTCAGTTACAGGTTAATTTTTTTTATTCGTGTCGTGCAAAGATAATAAAATTAAACATGTGCTTGTGGTAATAAAATCTTTGTATATGTATGCTCAAAAGAACCTAGTACTGAGTAAATAAATTGATAACAAAAGCCATGCGTAAACAAAATTAAAAGCAGAAAGAAAGCTGACTAGAAACGTAAATGCGTGTGCGACTAGAAAAATGTGTGAATATTCGAGTACATAAATATGTACTTGTATGAATTTTAAGTAGATGATGAAATATCAAAACAATACAATGAAAATGACTACTATGCCATCATAATGTTTTTAGCACAGGGTGGGCCAATAGTTACCATGGGGCTTAAAAGTTTAATAACTTTTTTGACTCACTGGAGCATCGACGCAGTGTGGGGTGCATTACTCTGTTCTATCGTTACTACAATGGATTTTGCTCTGACGAGATTAGGGATCTTGTTCCCCTGTTTTTACGTAGCACGCGCTCATCGTCCAGAGCTCATCCATTTGTGGTCGATCGCCCGGGGAATCGCACTACGCATTACAGAGAGAATTCGTTTTTCAGCCGAACGCTTCGTCTGTGGAATAATTTGCCTGCAGACGTGTTTCCTGTCTGTTATAACGTTGGAAGGTTCAAGTCAAATGTTCACAAGCACTACTCCCTCTTTCCCCCTCCTCACAACCTATTTTCCTAGTTCTGGTACAATGCACTGCATATGTAGGGGTCATCCCCTGAGTACTGGTCCAATATAAAAATAAACTTTTTTGTTTACAAATTTTTGTTTCTCAGTTTATATAATATACAAAATGGAAATTTTGTTACACGTAAGTATGGAAAATAATTTCTCTTAAATAACCACCGTTTTCAGCTTCGCACTGATAGATTCGTTTTAGAGCATTTTCCATAACATCTTTCAAAATTTCTGGCTGTAGCGTGCAACAATGTTTGCCTTGAGTTCAAGGATTGTCTCTGGCTTATTCACATACACTCGTTCCTTCAGAGAACCCAAAAGAAAATAGTCGTGCACAGTCAAATTTGGCGATCGCGCTGGCCAAATAATTTCCGAATTTCTGCAAATTATTCGCTCTCCAAAAATCTGACTTAAAAGTGCTATTGTTTCTCGGGCATTGTAGGCAGTGGCTCCGTCATGCTGAAACCACATACCAGGTCTGTTTTCAAGAGCACAAAGTAAAAAGATTTCTATGATAAACCGATACCGCTTTCCATTAGGTGTTGTGTATTATCAAACAATATCAACGAGAACGGCAACATGTGGAAATAAATAAAAAAAATTAGGCCAACAGCACAATTGGTTGAAGTTGCGAATTATGAAATCAGAACAGTTGCGAAACAATTATGTCGCAACAATATCTAAACGCCGACCAACAAAGTTATAACTGCTGACAACACAGTATGCTGACAAAAAAGGCAGCAACAATTACAACAGCAAAATAATTGTATAAAAAGAAAAATATATTATAAAAGTAAAAAGTTAGCAGCTATTAGACCATCAAAATGGGTCTGATAGCACCGGCTGATGGCATGCCATCAAATTTGTTCAATAGCTAGAACTCGTGTTTGTCAAACTTGGCCTCTAGTGCGATTCTGGTACTGGCATGTCAATCAAATTTGGTATTCAGCAACAATACGAATATTTAATTATACTCGCTGTCCACCGAAATCAGCTGTTAGTTTTACTGCATATTATCAGGCACACAAAAATATAGCTACTTACCGTCGTTAAAATTATATTGCAGGAGCAATATAATTTAAACGACGTTACTGCAAGGGATAACATATCTCGAAAAAATTTTATTTTATTTATTTCAGTTGTACAGTAATATAAAGCCTTCATGGCCAAAATAACAATATTACAAAGCATCATACGATTATCGACTTACAAAATCGCACAACAAGCCATCAAACTCGTGTAATAGCAATTCTATCAAACACAGTGTGAATTACATGTTTGTTTTCGCAAGCGAACAGTGAAAACGCGTTAACTAGAGTGGGTGTATCTAAAAGAATTTATTGACATATACGAAAATTTGTCAGAATTGTAACAAATAGAAGGTGAAGTGATTGATGGCGTCTAAATTAGTTTTAACTAACAATATTTCAGTACTTTAAAATTTTTTTGTATACATATCTCAAGAAATAACGTTAATTTAATATGGAGTCTATATTACTTTCTAAATCACCAACATTTACAATAAACTTTTTACAATTGCAAGAAACTAAGTGTATAAAAAGCACTAATTTAGGGTATTTTTTTAAAAAAGCGCTGAGCCGAAAAAATTTGATTTCTAGGTATTGAAAAGAGCTAAATCAAGCTAAATTATGTAATCTGAAAAAATCACAAATATATATAAACGAAGAAGTTATTAAAGTCCTAAAACCCATTGTAACTTCTGACCCACCCTGTATATATCCATGCATATCGCAAATATTTTCTCTTAATTTTCATGCTTATCACATTGCTAAGATACCTGCTGATTGATAACTGAATTTTAAGAGAATATTTTTTTTCTTGTTAAACTTTTAAAAGCTTGTTGTAATTCTTTCAAAATATCTCATAAAATAACTGTAGTTTTTGAATGCAAGACATTCAGCGATTGTCGTTTAACATGTTTGACAAACAAGTGCAGTTTATTTTAAAACATATTTTTTTAACGATTACTTTCACCAATAAAATAAGGAAATGTTTAACAATGAAATTAATACTGTATTTCGAGGAAATGAGGAATGAAATTTAAATAATTTACCTCATGCGACATTGAATTAAATTTACCCACTTGTAAGATTCATATGTTTTAATAAAAAAAAAAAACTATATTTTTGGCGATAAAGATCTACAAACGAATTTACAAATAAAACTATTTGTAATCAAACTTTAAATAAGTAGCATAGAATGACAATAAAAAACTACGGGGTTTGGCAACTAATAAGTAATTGCGATTCTTTTTTTAGAAAATCAACGACAATTTTTCCATGGAACTAAATAACTCTATTTTGTAATGTATTGCCCATTTTGATCAATTATTTTTTGCCATCTATCAGTCAGCATTATAATCCCACGTTCATAAAACTTCTGGTTTTTATTAGCAAAAAACTGAATCAGGTACGATTTGAAATTTTTACCATTTAAGGAATTTTGTAAAGATCGAAACAAAAAGTAATCAATGTAAATGTGGTAAAACACCCCAAACAAGCTTCAATAATATTTGCCGAGTGACCAAAGATGTGTGTGGCCTTGCATTGTCATGATGGAATACAACACCTTTTTGATTTCTGAATTCGGGCAGCTTTTCTTTATATCAATTGTTTAATTTCATTAGTTGTTCAATATAGACATAAGAATTGATCGTTCGGTGGGTGGTAAGAGTTCAAAGTAGACAATTCCTTTGTGATCCCACCAAACTGATGGCAAAACCAGCTTTCGATGAATATCAGCTTTTGATGTTGTTTGAGTTGGTTCACCTGGACTGCCCCACAATCTTTTCCGCTTGATATTGTTGTAAACAACCCATTTTTCATCGCCAGTTATCAGTCGTTTTAAAAATCGATCGCTTTCATTACGCTGCTGTAGCAAATCGTAGCTGTTAATGCGTTGCGTTAAATGCGTTTCTTTTAGTTGGTGAGCAACTCATGTATCGCGTTTTTGAACATAGCCAAGTTGTTTTAAGTGATTTATGTGTTACATGAAGCTTCTCTGCAATTTCACGTGTTGCACTGTGACGATCCGAATCGATTATTGCTTTGATTAGGGCGTCATCAACTTCCACTGGACTTCTTTGAGTGAAAAATCACCAGAACGAAATTTGTGCAAACTAATTTTGACCCTGTCGTTCTTTTAAACCTTCGTCACCATAAACAGTACATAACTTTTAAAGAGTTTGCGATGCGTTTTTGTGAGAAGAATCTTTTTGAGATGAATCTTTATCCTGCGAGTTTGACATTAATCTTTTTCCTGCGAGCTATTTTTTCAAGTCTGTCAACAGGAAAATCACTAGGAGCTAAATATGGACTATAAGGTGGATTATAAACCAGTTCAATTCGAAGTGTATTTCACGTAATTTTAGCATCGTATCTAATGATGTGTGCACCGGTGCGTTGTCTTGAAGAATTACCACTTTTTTCTTCCCTAAATATGGCCGTTTTTTCTTGATTGCATCAATCATTTGATCCAATAATGCACGATAATACTTTCCTGTGTTAGTGGGTGCTTTTTCAATATAATCGATGAGCAATATTCCGTGTGTATCCCGATTTTACTGTCTTCGCCTTCTTCAGAGCACTTCCACCCATGGCTTCGATTGATTTTTGGTTTTAGATGTGTAGTGGTGGGCCCACGTTTCATAAACAGTTATTAACCGCCGTGAAATCGTCTGTTCGACACTGAGCAAATTCGGCACCCATCTTGCCGATAGCTTTTTCATATGCAAATATTCCTGCAAAATGTTGAACACACGGTCATGTTAGCTATCAATACTGAATGATAATTTTCTGTATGAATTTTTATTTGGCCCATCTGGCAACCCTTATTCTAGATTCTTTTTAACTTGTATTATTATTGATAACTTTACCATTTCAACAATCTCACGTAACTTGACTCGGCGATCATTCATAACGATATCAAGGGTTTTCTTGATATTTTAACCACCTCTTCAGGCCTTCCTTACGATGGCATTGTTGCAGTGCTTGTTCGGCCGCGTTTAAATTCAGCAACCCAATATTTTACCATGTTATCTGACGGAGCAGACTCACCGTAAAGTTTATTTAGCTTTTCTTTTGTCTCTTTCGCCGGTTTCCCTTTCAAATTATACCGGCATGTTCCAGAAAAGTAGTAGTATGAAAATAAAAAAGGATTTGAAAAGTTAACTTTTCATTTTTGCTATTCTGAAAAAGTAGTAGTTTGGGTGTTTCATTCTTTCGTTCGAACTGAACTTCGAAAGTAAAACTTGGATAAATGTTCAAATAATTAGTACTGACACGAACCACGTTTTCAGTTTTATGTTTTTTTATATAAACCAGTACTGATATGAACCATATTTTCAATTTTATTTTATTTTTTGCGATATGCCATTTGCCCAAAAAACGAAGTGCAAAATTTTTAATCTAATGCTTGTTATTTTATAAGGGCAAAATTTAGTTAGGTTTATCAAATTCTCCGTCAACAGCGATAATCACAATTTTTTAAGTACCATTTTATGCAAAAATTTGGTATAGCCGGTGGGGGTAAATCCAAGACATAAAAGTGACGATGATTCAGATAAATTAGTGATTCCGTAACCGCTGTAATAAGAGATGATATTGCCAATCGACTTTAGTTAATAAAATAACATTTATTAGTTTTTTTTTTTATATAATATTCTCCTTATTGTGCCTGTAAATAATGGGTGATTTTATAAGAACTATCGGAAATTTAAAAAAAAAAAAACATAAAATTCAGAAAAATGCATGAAATATTTATTTGGATCGATAGTTGGGTCGATATAATTTAATGTTTGAAGATTATTTCATGCAAATGTTGGCCGCGGCTGCGCCTCAAATGGTCCATCCGCTTAGTCCAATTTTGGCATACTCTTTCCAACATTTCGGCCGGTATCTCACGAATAATGTTGGCAATGTTGGCTTGCAGTGCGTCAATCGAAGCGGGCTTGTCGCTATAGACATTAGCCTTAACATAGCCTCACAAAAAATAGTCTAGAGGCGTTAAATCGCACGACCTAGGCGCCCAATTGACTGGTCCCAAGCGTGAAATAAACTGTTCACCGAACTCGCCTCTCAACTGGTCCATTGTTTCGTGTGCTGTGTGGCATGTGGCACCGTCTTGTTGAAACCACATGTCATGCAAGTCAAGCTCTTCCATTTTGGGCAAAACAAAGTTTGTTATCATCGCACGGTAGCGCTCACCATTCACAGTAACGTTGTGATTCGCATCATCTTTGAAGAAATACGGCCCAATGATGCCGCCAGCCCATAATCTGCACCAAACGGTTGTTTTTTGTGGATGCATTGGTAGCTCTTGCAATGCTTCTGGCTGCTCTTCACTCCAAATAAGGCGGTTTTGCTTGTTCACGTATCCATTCAACCAGAAATGAGCCTCGTCGCTGAACACAATTCTTCGATAAAAAAGTGGATCTTCATCTAACTTTTCAAGAGCCCATTCACCAAAAATTTGGCGTTGTGGTAGGTCGTTTGGCTTCAATTCTTGCACCAGCTGTATCTTATAAGGCTTCACACCCAAATCCTTCCGCAAAATTTTCCACGTAGTGGAGTAACAGAGGCCCAATTGCTGCGAACGGCGCCGAATCGATAATTCACGGTCATCACCAACACTGGCCGATACGGCTGCGATATTTTCTTCAGTTCGCACTCTACGTAAGCGTGTTGGTGGTTTAATGTCCAACAATGTAAATTTGGTGCGAAATTTTTTTACAATAGCCCGAATAGAAGCCTCAGTAGGTCGATTAAACTGACCATAAAATGGAAGAAGCGCACGATGAACTTTCTTAACAGAGCACGCATTTTGGTAATAAAATTCAATAATTTGCAAGCGTTGTTCATTTGTAAGACGATTCATGATTAAATTATAGACCAAACTGAAGATGTTTGACAATGACACAAGATACAAAACGTGCGTGAGCTGTCAACACTAGTGTTGCCAAAAAGATAATAGCAAAAAAATCACTCGTTATATGCACAATTGTATCTCAAATAAATATTTCGTCATCTAACCCTCTTATTTCAATTGGATTGTAGTTATACTCAGTTTTTTAGTTTTAAAAGTTTTCATTTTCACAATGAAATTAAAATGTGTTTTCAAACTACTACTTTTTGTGTAAAAGTAGTTTCAAGAACCAGACAATTCACTACAAATTAATGTTCGAAAACAACACACAAATGAAAAGTAAAAAGTAGAATGTAGAACACCGAAGCTTGAAATTGAAGTGATTTCAAACTTTTCACTTCAAAGTAGAATCAAGAACATACCCGATAGTGTTTAATCACTGCACGAAATTCACTTTTTTCCATTTTTCAAGAAACACAAAAGTTGTTTACTTTAAACCACTAACTACATCAAATAAACTAATCGATTAAAAAATTTGTGTTTGTGCTGCCATCTAGCGCGAGGTAGCTTCAATATCAATCCGCCCTCGTATGAGTGAGTGAAATCCGCATTACTTAGTTGCCAATCCAATACATAGTTTTTAAATCCCATCCGCCCCATGGTGCCTTGTAGCCCTCCATGCACTTTTGCTATATTAAAAGCATAATGAAGCATTTAAACATTTTTGTATTTTTATTTATTTTGTACATAAACCATGAAACCGTTAACCTTGATTTTTACCAGATATAATTGTTATCTTTATTTTTATTTATTTTGAGAATAAATAACTGTTATTAAAAACTTTTATTATTAAAAAGTTTTATTGTGGTCAGGTTACTTTTCCTATTACTGGCAAGTGTTAACAAGTGGGTTAATTTTTAAAGTTAATTCAATATTTGTTTCTGAGTTATGCAGGCGCGATTTAATGACGCTTTATTATCGTGTCTGTTAAGAAAATACACATTCACAACAAAATAGATATCAATTGTATGAAGCTCATCAGCGTTTCTTTAATTATCTATAGCAATACAACAAAAACATTAAATAAACAGTCAGTCAGTCATGTGTTTGCCAATGGTCATGAATATATTTTTTAGGTTTACCGAATTATTTCTGTTTATTTTTTGCTTTACGAAATTTATCAGCACTCTTGACCGACTCTTTTTATTTTTTACTTTCTTTTTTTTTATTTTTTACATTATGTGTTTGTGTTTTAATGTTTGTTTTGTTAAAAGCTGCACAAAAACAAATGCTCTTGATAATTTCAATTCATTTTCAAGATTCATGAAGTTCTCACAAATTTTGTTCAGTCGACGCGCAGCTCTTCCAACGTTAAGATCGTAGACAGCGAAATAAAACAGTAACAGTTATTCAACCGCGTCGTCGTTAAGTTACAATTGTTAATTATTATTTATTTGGTTACAAGTTTTAACGGTTAGTAATAATAATTAAAAAATAAAATACATAAAGTATAAATTAAATCGATTATTTAATGGAAAAATATCTATTGTGGAAATAAATCATTTAATTGTGAAGTTACAACATCTTAACCAAAAGAATTTAGAAATTTGTTTTAAAAACAATCATTTTTGGCTGACAAATATTCAGTATTAATAAATTAAAAGAAATTTTATTAAATATTTCATTAAAAAGAAAGAAAAAAATTTGTTATGTAACTAGAAAATGAAAAGTTTTTCATAATCATTGTATGTGCTCGTGTACCTTTAGAAAAACGTAACAATTGCTGCAGCTTTTTAGTTCTAAAAAAGTGAATAGACATTAAAACGTAGCAGCCTAAACAAATTTCAAAATTTCTAGAAACCTGTAAAACCAATTTTTTAGATAATTTTCTCTAAAAGTTTTTTTTTTTTTGATCTCATTTGTACAAATGTTTGCTTGTGTGTGCGGATTTTCTATGTTTTTTATTTGTGTTTTTTTTTGCCGTTTTTCTATTTTCGTTTTGAAAGTTGACTGTATTTTGCATTTTGTTTATATAACTAACGGCTAAAGAAAAATCGATAATTTTATTTTTTTGTTGCAAAATATTTCCCATTAAGCATTAAGTTGTAGTTTTTTTTACTTCCTCTTTCTGTTTGTGTATGTACGTCACCCAGTGCTCTGCCCTATTTAAGGCCAAGGTCGCTGTTTGTTTACACTAGAGTGATTTTTTGTTATTTAATGGATAACTGTTAATTGTGACGTTTACATGAGAGTTTATGCATAAAGTTGTTAAAATTCCGAAAATCATTTGCACGATAGTAGATAAAGTTTATCTCTGAAACACACGTGATATTTTACTTTAGAAACAGTAACAAATAATTAATCTTTATAGCAAATTTCTCATCACTAAATACATTTTAAAACGTTTAGAACAACAGTTATATTAATTTTCCTGATTATGATAACAAATTGTTATCGAAATATTGAAAATAAATACTGTTGAAGTTTTTGTATAAAATAAAACGATCTTTATAATTTAAAGTAATTATAGTCTAAAAAACTAAAAAACACATTTCTGTATCAAACTAAAAATTAATAAATATCCGTATGACGCGTTTCGAGTTTTTTTTTAGAACTCCGCAAATCGGCCGCAGATATCGCCAAAATCACCCGCTTCCCCGAAAACAATATGACAACTTCAATTCAGATACACGTTCCACAGTCAAAACATGCAGCGAATATGAAAAACCGGTTCCGATTCGGTTAGCGAAGCGGTTCTGAGTTTTTTTTCGAAATTCCCAAAATCGGCTTTAATCTGCAACTTAAATTTTCGCACTAAATCCGAATATGAAAAACCGGTGACCGAAGTAGTTCTGATTTTTTTTTTTTTTTTTTTTTTTTTTGGAATTCTCAAAATTAGCTTTGTGAATCCCCAAAATCGACCCACTTTCCCGGATCTAATACGACAACTCCAATTTTCTCACTAAAGTAGCAATTCTGTATGTACAGTTTTATACACCAATATATCTAATAATCACTCATATGGCATGGGTTTTGGGTGTAGTAAACATACAATCAAACAAGCAAACAAACAAGTGAATGTAATATAAGCGTGTTAACAACGCATTTTTTATGAGTTAATTTAAGTTTGGTCGACTGTATACAAAAAACAAAAGTAAACAAATTGAAAAGCTAGCGAGATTTGAGATGCAAAAACAGGGGAGTTACTCTCTATTGCGATGCGAAAGGTAAATAGGATAAGGGTATAATTTGGTACTCTGTGCCGTTTGCCCAAATTTTTTCGCGAAGTTGTTTGAAGATGAAGCAACATTAGTACCACAAAATAAACAGTAGCGAAGAATTATAAAATAAAATATGCAAAAGAGAAAAATTATATGTGAAAGGAAAATATGAAAACGCAATACCAATTCTTCGATTACCAACTATTTTTCTTTCGCATCGCAATAGAGAGTAACCCCCCAGGTAGATTTTGATATAGACGTTCGTTATTCCTTCAATAATTACGCATTTTTTGCCATGATAATAATCAATATTGATTACCTCTAAGAAGTCAATATTTTGTCACATCACATAAAAAAGTAAAGAAATCAAACCTTTACTTTGCTTTTAGGGGCTTTTGAGTAGATAATCCAATATAACAAACAACAAATGTTTACTTTTCTTGAAGTGTCCAGTTTTCGAAATAATAGGAAGCATTATATCTTACCCGTAATAAAGAATGTTAAACATTAAAAGAATTAAGTCATTATTTCATTTTAATCAACAAGTCCAGCAATATACGAGTAAATATATGACAGTCATAATCAAGCAGCAAAAAAGAAGCACTTACAGTTTTTAGCATATCAGCAGATATGATTATTTGCATTAATTCGTTTTAATTGCTACTAGATTGTACTGGATTATATTTGTTTGGTTTTACAATTTTATAATGACCACGCAAAATTAGAAATTCAAGAGAATATTTTATTAACAGCTTCTTCAAAAATCGTTAATGTAAAAAAAAGCAGAAATATAACGGATTACGTTACAAAATAGAGCTACAATTAAAATTACTTATTCAAAAAATAAATATATTATGATTTTATGTTCTTTCAGAAATAAAATTATATTGGCTGGTAAAGGTTAATACAGTTAGAACCACTATATTTATTAGGAACAAGTTTATCACTTCCGCAATACTTTCGTGGAAACCTTTTCACAAGTAAGCACACAAATACACTTTTCTACTAGATACTCGTTAATATGTATATGCAAAGTTTATAAAAAAAAACCAACCTGTCTGACCCCACACACACTAGGCGTACGAGGTGTTTTATTATTAAGTAATTTTGTAGACAAACATATTTATGCACACACATACATATTGTACATAAAAAATCAGACATAATAAAAATATTTCATACTTAAGTATTATTAAATGGGAAATGTTCTGCAATTACCAATTGTTTTTAAATATTTAATACAAAAAGAAACATTTGCTATACAGGTATGTACGGCAATCACATGATTGCAATCAAAAGCGATTTTAAAACCACATATCTGATATTTTTCGGTTCTATAAATCACACAGTGTGATTCCAATTCCTCTTTGTCACAAACGAAATTACAATTCCTGAAGCTTTTTTGTGTTGAAAATAACTATGACTTTTATTGGACTTTTTTTTTGCCAATATAATTTTTTCTGTATTTTATTCCATTTAGTTCGTGATGCCCATCTCGTTTGTATGTCAAAGAAAATACAGTGCTTCTTATTTTTATCCTTTTTTAATTTTGTATACACTTCATCAGGATAATATTTTTTTTTTTTTCTTAATTTACAAAGTTAATTAAAAATTTATTATATTGTGTGTATTGTAATGTACACATACTATAAAGTATAAAATACCGTATTATTAATTTTTGTTAAATGTAGTTTTATAAACACTGAGTTAGAAATGTTCCCGAATTGTTTGTAGCTACAGGAATATTGTTTCCATAATTTTTGTACTTTGTATGATGATATGTGTACATTACAGTATATATCGGGTGGTTATATATTAAAGGCCGATGTTGAATGTGCACCACACCTGAATGTCAAATTTTTTTCTGAATTTCATTTGACATTTCTCAATTTCAGACTAACTCAATTTGAACCATGGAAAGATACACAATCGAGACACGCGTTAAACTTATTCAGTCTTATTATGAAAATGAGCGTTCAAATCAAAATGACCGGTCACTATTATTTACTCTATTATCTATTAATATCTATATCAATCAAAAAATATATACAGCTTGATATTGTATTTCCTAGCTGTATATATGCCGACATTTCACAAAATTTTTCTTAATCAATAGTTAGCTTGTAAAACTATGTGTTCCATTATTTGAAATAAATTAATGAGAATTAAAAAAAAAAAAAAACTACTCAAATAATATTTCACAAGTAAAACAAAAACAGCGTTTTTCTCTCAGGGAACCTTTTATTCCTTTCTCTCAGCAGTTCATTCACATGTGTGTATTTGTTTTGTTTTTTTCACTCGGTTCAAGAATTCTGCACCTGATTCCATACTTATTTTAAATTCCATACTTATTTTAAGATATTGTAGGATTGGTTTTCTTGATCAATCCCATTTTCGGCTTATTTTAAATTCACTTGTGTTTTATTCGTACTTAAATTTTTGAATACGACTTGTACCTAAAGCAAGTAAAAAATACTAAAATATAGTACGAGCCATTTCTTTCTGTGTAGTAAGAAAGAACTATGATTTTTTTTTAAGCTCGATCTGTGGTTAAATAATACATTATAATCCTATGTTTCTATTGAAAAGGTTATCAATACTTGCTGGGTATAGCTTTTAAATATATTATTAATTTCATTGACCGAAGACAAAAAAAAAATGCATAAATTATGTCATAAATGTTCTAAGTTTTCGATATTATTATTTTAATTTTAATGCAACTCGTTTCCTTAAATAAAAATATTTAACAAATACAAATATTTGTGTCTACATTTATGTATTTATTTGATAAAATAAAAGTACATAAGCATTCACTATCTACTTCTGGCGTTGACGCAACTTCACATTATAATATATTTTAATTCAGTCTAAATCAGCTTAAACGTGATTCATTCGTTTATAATTGTTTTACTTTTTGAAGTGTTTATTTAACCGAATAAAAAAATAAACTTAAAATATACAAAATTATTACGGGTTTTCGTTTATAAGTTTATTAACTTTATTTAAATGAAGCTTTTTTAGCACTTGTTAAACTGAAAATACAAATACAAAATTAATGTATAATGTTGTAAAAAAATTATAATGTTTTTCTTATCTTTAAAAATAATTGTCTTAATTGCGCTTGTTCTCAACTTAAAACCCCCATTTTAATATAATTGTGAAATCGTTAATTTTGCAAGTAAAATAAATGTTATTAAAAATTGTCTGTATTCATAGTCGTTTGCTAAATTCGACTCTTGCTAAAGTAAATCTTTAAATAAATAAAGATTTGTTTTTATATTGTTTTATTCAAAGTTGAACTAGCTTCAAAACAGGGGGTTGGGTTACTCTCTATTGCGATGCGAAAGTAAGTTCGATGCGATAAGAGTATAATTTGGTACTCAGTAGAGTTGCAAAACAATCGATAGTACTATCGATAGTTTTATTTTTAGCTAACTATCGATTGTTTTCATTCGATAGTGATACTATCGACAATTTTTTAACGTATATACGAAGCCGGTTACATGTAGCCGGCATAACGTTTCTGGTCATTTATTCAGGCAGGTTATTAGCCGCCTTTAAATTTTTATAGTTATAGCGTAATTTACAAATCAAAATATATCATACGAGTATAAATCATATTTTATATCAAAGTAAAGTGTATTATATCATATATTACTTTTATCTATAATAAAAAAAAAAAAGTTTTTTTATAAAAAAAAAATGTTAGTTAAACATGACAAGTTATATTTATCTGGCGGCTGCGGCTAAATGTCGACTGTAACTTAAAAAACATTGTTATCTTTGCATACAGGTGACGCTGCAGATCAAAGTGTTTAGCAAAAATAAAAAGAAAAGTATTTAAAAGTTATATTTTTTATCATAGAATAAAAACACGTAACGATTTTATACGAGTATTGTATCTATGTTTACTAACTTCCACAGATTCATAGCCAAAAGTAGCGCTTAGCAATAGTTTTTCTTGAAACTATCGAAAATATCGATGGGGACGACTATCGATAGTTTTGCAGCTCTAGTACTCAGTGCTGTTTGAGCAAATTTTTTCACGAAGTAGTTTGAAAATGAAGCAACACTGGTACCGCAAAATAAACAATAACGACAAATGATAAAACAAAATGCAATACAGGGTACCAATTTTTCGATTACGAACCATTTTTCTTTCGCTTCGCAATAGAGAGTAACCCCCCAGGTATCAACTTTTATTTGTTTAAAATTTACTTATACAATTTATTGACAGTGTAAAATGAATTACAGATTTGTTATTGTTTTATTTCTTTTTTGCTTTAAACACATTCAATTTTTTTTTTGACGCTACCTCTTTAAATACATATAAATTTAGCAAATACAGACATAAAAATTTTCTGTACAATAAAAAATGTCTTGAATTTACTAATAATTTTAACTAAAACATGTTTGTTTTCAATGTGCAAACTCATTATTGACATCAAAATTTAAGTAAGCGATATAAAATTTATTTTGATTTTTTCAAAGAGGTCACTCTTTAGCACTATTAACACATTTAGATTACCTTAACCTTAATTATGTTCAATATCAGAAACAGCATTTTTTCTCACTAATATTTTTTAATTTAAATAACACACAAATGAACTTGCCTCATTCTACAAATTAAGGGCGCTTATATTAAAAATTAAACATTTAAAACAAGCTTGAGGAAGCAAATTTCCAACAAATAATTTTTCACTTAAAATTCCACTGTGTGTGTTGAACAGATGTACTTGAATTTAAAACAACTAAATTTACTATTTGAAAGCTATAATACTTATACAATATTAACTCAAAAAATATAGCGGCTTTGGATTTATAACTTGAAGTGATTTAATTAAGCTTAGAATCAATCAAAAACATACTATGATTAATTAGACCTTTCGTTTATTTGAATTTATTTGCAGTTGAAAATACAAAGCCAAAATGCATAGAGCTAATACAGCCTTTAATGTGGCGTTATCGTCAATAGCACACAAAAATTTCGCAACCTGGCTATTAAATGGATCAAACAAAAAGGTATTTTGAATTCGAATTGCTATGAAATATGCCAAATTTAATATGTTATTGTAATATTTGAAAACAGGTAGTTACAAACGCAATGGCTGCAGCAGCTGTACGTTGCTACAATTCGGCAGCGGCTGAACCGTTTGCAAATGGTACCACAGCTTCATATGTGGAGGAAATGTACAACAATTGGTTACGCGATCCCACCTCTGTGCACACAGTAAGTTTTTTTTTTTATTTAAAATTATTGAAATTAAAAACTTTATATGTTGTTTTGTTTTTACTGTCATGCAGTCTTGGGATGCATATTTCCGAAACAACTCATACTGTGGTCCCCCAAATTTAGCTCCTCAGCAATATAATACACTTCCTGTTACGGCTTTTGGTGGTATTGTTAGTGGTGCAGCCCCCGATTCCAAAACTATTGACGATCATTTAGCTGTGCAGGCCATTATCAGAAGTTATCAGGTATGTTTTGTTGTCCAGAAAACTAAATAAGAACATATATAAACTTAATGGGGTTCTTCTATAAAAGTATTTCTTTCATTTTTGAAAAGTTGTTTATTTACTTTTATATTTTTGATTTTTTATCAATTTGTTAAGTTTTATATTTTTCTAATTTTTTTTGTTTGATGATTTTTTTTTTTTGGTTTGCATTTTAAATTAATATTGTTATTCAAAAGCTACTTTTTTATTGTTATAATTTTTTTTTATTAGTTATTGACTTACTTTAAAGCAAAAAACTTAAATCGTTGTAGAAATAATGCAGAATTAACGCGATGTTATGCAATTTTGCAAATTTCATTTTCCACATTTTTTTATTTCGCATAATTTTTGTGTTTGGAAAATTGTTAGAAATTTGTAGGTTATAATTTTTTTAAAAATTAAAGTATGCACAATTTTGGTCTTTGTTAATTGTTTTTTTTTTTTTTTGCATAAATTTTTTTTCTATAATTTGTTTGTTTATATGGTTTTGAAATCGAGTTCTTTCATTCGCCAAGTAATTTTGCTCTACTACAACTTTCGTTAGAACATTTGTGTAAGTTAATAATTCATATATACATACATATATCGTCAATGAAATCCGAAAGGCCATTATGGTGTAAGTACCTATAATGTTGATAACTGCTGATGCAGTTTTACCCCTAACATTACAAAAGAATTCGGGAAATTTAAAAAATTTTATATGTTTTTGTTTTTGAAACAATTGAGTTTTATTCACTATTTTAGCTTCTAATATTAAAACAAATCAAAAAATTATAAACAGCTTGTTTTTTAATGTTTCCCAGCTGTCTATTTGTATGCATTTCATAGGAGCTACCCTAAAGAAAATTTTTGTTTTATGTGTTTTGACAGGTATTATTGAAAAA
This sequence comes from Thecocarcelia acutangulata, assembly GCA_914767995.1. NCBI lineage: Eukaryota > Metazoa > Arthropoda > Insecta > Diptera > Tachinidae > Thecocarcelia > Thecocarcelia acutangulata. The sequence goes on from OU612096.1 coordinate 28,152,171, forward strand.
TTTTTCTTTTTAAATTCTCAATTATTTATTTAGATTGTTGGGATATAAAGTTGAATGTTTGAGAATATCTTTCAAAAATTTCGGAAGTATACTGGTGATTAGGGTAGCTCCTATGAAATATCGACATATAGCCATAATAAAAAACTTAAAAAACAAGCTGTTTATAATTTTATTTTTATTTATTTTTTTTTTTTTATTTTTATAATACTCATTTGTTTCTGCTGTTTGTCTAGTGTTTGGAATTCTTTTTAATTTCCGCTAGCTTAAACTCCAATCTCCGACAATGGTAATATTATCAAATACATGTGAGAATCTTTAGCTAATTGTGAAAATTGTGAATTGAGAAAAGTTGACGTTTAACTTTTAGTTCATCGGAACAGGTATTTTGCTCATTAATATAGGTTTCGTTTATGAGAAAAGAATCGTTATGTTTTGCTGTGAATACAACATGAATACAACAGTCCCATCTATGTCTATCAATTGAGTCTCTTCGAAATTCACAATTTTATTTACTTGATTCATTTATGTTTTTTTTTTTTTGTTTGTGAAACCAAAATTTCGAAAGCAATGTAACAAAAAGTGGTAACATAAATAAATGTTTAAAAGTTTATGAAAATGTAATTGAATTGAGCTATAAAGTTACCGTTCCAATAGGAACTATTTGGTTTGTAAACAATAACAAAACTTTGAATGTTATTTTGCTTTAAGGGTAACTATGAAACGAAGAAGGAACAGTTTTGTTATTGGTGAACTGGAACTTAATATTTTGTACGAAATTAATATTGCTACAATAAACCGCTATTAATCATAAATATTTTTAATATTATATGATGATGAGGTTGGTATCATTCGTCTGGCTCAAGTTCAATCCTGGCTAAAGCCAAGAAATATTTTTATTTATAATTATAACAATAATTGCCGCGATCAATAACTCTTGATCAAAGAAGACAGGAAAAAATAATTGAATACACTAAAAAGCTAGGGGACAACTAGCTGCTTCACAGTCGCTACACTATTCATCAGCACCCACTAGGATTCGAACTCAGTACCATGTAAACATGATGTATTTTTAATACGGCTGCTTAACCAACTCAGCCATTGAGCCCTTATTTATTTTTTCGTCTATATTTGTCTCATATTGATCACATATGCAATTTGTTATAATCCCAGTTGTTTGTACTGCAGTTTGCTGTCACTATATGTTCAACTAAGAGAATATAAACTGACTCTGCTCGAAACCTAACTTATACTTATGGAATGGAAAATAAAAGTAATATTGGAAGTTTTAATTAAAAAGGTAAACATAAACAGACTTTGTCTATTCTATATTTTAAAATAGCAGAATACTTGGTTGCTGAGTAAGATAATAGAGGGGTTCACGGCTTTTTTTTTTCTAAACTACTCCTTTAAATATTGTGGATATGGTGCACCTACCGCCATTACTTAGCTCCAACAAAAAATAGACAAATCATAGCCTCACAAACGCATTTAGTGTCTGCTTACTGATCACAAAGTACACAGATGAAAAGAGTGCCGTCGGAATAAATTAAAATCAGGTTTATTTTAATTTACGCACAGGTGTAAAAACAGAGACAAAGAGTGTGTTATTACTTTCTTCTACTTCCGTATGCCTTTTAGATTACAAAATTTCTTGAAATTTTTATTTTGTTTCATCTTTGTTTACTTTGTGCTTTTGACATCGAACCTGTTCATTCCTGCCCACAACAACACTTAAGACAAGAAGAAAACTTTTTGGATATTGTATATCGTACAAAGTAAAACAGTGTTGAAACGTGACTGAAAAAAGAGATAACTAATAAGCATAAATGTGCAGTTTACTCACTTTTACTCTCCTTGCTCTCTGATTTTATTTGTATACAGAAAATAAAACGATTTCTGTTAGAAATCGTTAACTACCCGTCCACACGGGCAATCTGATTGGCAATTATTGCCGTGGCAACTGCCAAAATCGATTGCCGACACAAGATATTTGCGTGTGGACCGCACGAATATGTGTTCAAACACATGTTCAGCAATTATTGCTAGAAGATATTGCTGAGCAATTATCTTTGAACATAAGCTGTCAAAATTCACTTATCATCACTAATGTTTATGAACATACATACAAACATGCGCTTCAATATATAAACAAATGTACAAATGATTATAAAAAGTGATTTTATTAACAGAAAAATGTAATAATTTACATTTTTGAGTTCATAAAAAAAAAGAAATGGAGATTGGCTCGGAGATTGATGCATTTAAAGCACTCATTTTTAAAAGAATAAAAAAATAAAACAATTACAATTAATTAAAACATCGCAACCTTCTTTGCCAAAATATCTTAAATTATGTTTTAAGATATTTCCATGTTCGCCAACTAAAAGTACAGCGTTGAACATTTGATGACGTAATTCTGCCGGCGTTATTGCTAGTATTAAGACACAACAGATTGCCTGTGTGGTCGAGCTGTAATGGCAAATATACCATTTCGTTTGGTAATTAAGACAATAAACTTTCAATTTTTTCCCAAAAAATTACATTATTTAACAACATATTTTCTCTAACATAAACTAAGACCTAGTTCAAGGCAGCTTTATACAGGTAGTGGCAGAATTACAATAAATAAACACCAACAAACATCAATATGTATTTTGTTGGTGTTATATTTATTGTAAATCTGCCACTACCTGTATAAAGCTGCCTTGAACTAGGTCTTAGTTATGTTACGCCTTGACCTAGTTTATATAAAAGTTTTTGTGCGAATTTCAGTTAAAACGTGTAATTTTTCGGATTTGTGTTCATTTAGATATTAGTACACAATGTGCCATATAGATAGATGTATTCTTAAAACAATTCTCTACCATCTGATCTGAGTTTTTTACAAAAGGGTACTTTGTGGTATATATTTTAATCATATGTGTGAGAGGAAGAGAGATAACAGCTTGTACTGCACTCATGTGCAGTTATAACAACATTACTGGGATATATCGTTTCAAGAATAGATGGTGATAAAATCAAAATATTACACTATATTAATGGCCTTTTGGATTATACGGGACGATACTCTATAAACAATCAAACTAATATTTATTTTAGTGGTTTAAGCAAAACTAAAGTAAAATTTTCATATTAATTGTACAAGGTTCTTAAATATGCATTAATGGTAAAAGAAATAAACTTATATTGAAAATAAATATCAATTACATTTGAATGAAAATATACGTAAAAAATTGCTTTGCTATTAAAAATTTGTTTTATCTTAATCTATAAATGCTAAAAATTTCTAATAATTGGCTTTTAACAACTTACTTTAAGCGCTTAAAGTATTTCAAATTATTTTACGTATATTTGTTATCACATGTTCAATCCTAAAAGTCTCAACCTTTCCCCAAATTTCTTAAACACACACTCCACTTAATCTTGACAATTAATTAAAACTGACTACTAAAAAAAAAAAAAGAAAACAAAAACATTATCCTGCATTCACACATGTTGTTTTATATATCCTTGCTACCATTGTGTTCATATAATTTAGTCTCGTGGTCATTTGGCTTCTGAATTGGATCCTATGGGAATTTTAACTGTCGAAAAGACCAGGGGTAAGGATGGTATTACCCGACGTGCTAACGAAGATGTTTTACGCCAACATTCAGATTTTTTGTTTGGTAATTTTACAATTTTACTTTAAAAATTTTTATAAATCGACTTTTTTTTTCTTTTATCACTTTTGGCAATGTGCAATGCAAAACAAATTAAAAGTATTTTCTTAAATGGTCAAATAAACTGAAATTCGGAGTGTGATACGTTAAATATAATATTTAATTAGTAAAAAGTCTTTGATGAACCCACAAATTAATTGTTATCAAGGGCTTTTAATTCTTATTTACCTTTAGCAGAGGTGTTTCTTAAGATTCCATTAATTACTGTAGCAAAGGTTTTTGGTATATTATTTTTAGATTTATTAACCATTATTTAATTTTTGAGTTTGTTTTAATTTTTGTAATTTGTTAATACTTGTAATAACCCCATTATTGTTAAGAAATTAATCCCTTATTTCATGTTAATATTTGTATAACTTTTATTTATTAATTAATATGTTGTCTAAACATACACATAGATATTTATTTTTCTTCCTTTTATTTTAAGTTAACTAAACAACTTAATGCTTATGACTTTCTTTTTTTTATTTATTTAATTGCTGGCTTTACTTTCTTCTCGGTTTTATATTCAAAATTGTCAAAAATTATATTTAAAATTGTCATTAAATTTACATATCTTCCTCCAATAAACTACAAAAACTGAATTTTTGTTCATATTCGAAAACAAATCAAAAATAATATGTTGATATTAGATTCGAGGTCATAACATAGCTCACCTCGATCCTCTCGAAATTAGTATTCCCGAATTGCCTGACAACTCTACAACAAAAGCTATTTATGCTAATTTCAGTTTTGGTAAGTAAGTTTATTTTTTGGTAGATAATTTTTCTTTGATTTAGAATTTTGTTTAGTCTCCTCCCGCCCTGTTTTTTTTTCAGTTATTTAGTTTGTTTTGTCTCTGTTAATTTCCTGTAAGATATTTCTTTTAATTTTTAATGGTTTGTCGTTCATATTAAATAATTTATAATTGTTCTGTCATGTGTTGTTATTTGTATTTTTAATTTAATGCTTTATTAAATTTTTTGTTTGCGTTTCCTTTTGTTGTTAAAAAGTTTATAATTTGTTAATTGGTAGAGCATTTACTACAAAATTATTTATAAGTTTTAAAAAATATATTTAATAATGGGGAGATTACTGTTTGAAAAATTTCGCCTCAGAATTACAATTGATTCTGCAAAATAAATTTCCTCATTTTGTCAAAATTTTTCCACGTAAAAAGTTTCATAAAAATTATTCTAAACACTCATAATTTTGTTACAGCCAGTTTACCAATCTCGACAGCCTGCTTGCGTTCGCAATCTAAGCGAAAGAAAATTGATTTAGGTTCGTCTAACTTTTTTCTATGCGAACGATGTGTCAAAACTCAATCAAAATACATAAGAATATGCGAGCGAATAGTAGTGAGATAGACAAACCCAAATTGATTCGAATGTGAGTGACAAGCTTTTTTTTCGTACTCATTTTTTTTGGAATTGGTAAACTGATTGTTAAAGTAGAAAAAATATTGTTTTGAGTAGAAATAATTTTATTCAAAAAACTAAAGCACCATGTCCACACATCAAATTGCTTGATCAAATTATATTTTTAGTAAATTTTGGCTGGATTTTGCAAAGCAACACATTAAATTCATTCCATTAAACGTCTTTTTAAAAGTTAGTTAATTGCAAATTTTAAAAAGTATCAGTAATTAAATTCATAAATAAATTTTTTTCTTCAATTTTAATTAATTTGAATTTTATTTACAATAAAGTAACGTACACACACATCAAACTAATAGATAATTTTTATTTTTTGTTTTGAGGAGAAATAATTTGATTAAAAAAACAGAAGTGTCTTGTCCACTCATCAAATTATGTGATCAAACACCTCTTTCCTCCTCATGCAGGGCGCGTACATCGCCCGAATACTGTTCAAAGATAAAAAAAATTTGCTTGAAGATGCACAGCCACCCATCAAATTTATTTCATCAAACTTGGTTCTAAAGTTGTTTTGAAATGTTTTTTCTATGAAACTTTCAATTTTTGAAATTGCATTTAATTGCAATTGACACTAATTAACGTATCGTTAATTAAATTCGAAAATGCAATTTTTGTCTTAATTTTTTATTTACACTCGTCACTAAAAACAATGATTTTATCACTAACAAAACAACATAAAAATGATATTTGAAATAGCGGCGCACACACACATCAAACAAGTTACAAACTTCGGTAGCGATATAAAGAAAAATACAAATTGATTTAATTTTCGTCAAACTCATCAAACTATATGTGTAACTTTTTTCTCATTAACACAATCAAGAAGTAAAAAAGAAGCAGTTTGATATGTGGCCATGTCGCTTATTATTTTTTGTTTGTTTTTTTTTTTAAGCAGAAATAACCAAGAATCATAAACATTATGATTTTTATTAAGTTGGTATAAACCTAGTCTAATATTTCCACTTTGTCTAGAATAAAACTTTTTAGATATATTTTCTTTAAAAAATTAAAACTTTTGCCATTCAAATTGTTAATTGATATTTTTAATAAAGCTAAAAGCTAAATTTTACTCTTTTGATGTCAAAAATAAAAATAATATAAAAAATCCAAGTTTTCTCTACTCATTAAAGAAAGAAAAGTGAAATTTTAATTTAAAAAAAGATGGATAAATATACATATGTTTTATGTAAAAGTCCCAGTTTACACATATCAGGTTTCCTGGATCAATTCTGCTTCAATTTCCTTTTGAACTTGCATTTACGTTCACACACACAAAAGTTTTGTATCGTCAAGTTTAAGTTTTTTTTTTTTTTTTTTTTTTGTCTTAAAGTTTTCATATTTTTTGGCATTTAGTTTTAAACTTCACAGTACCGTCAAGTCTGCACTTTTTACATGTCTCAGTTTACACACATCAGGTTTTCTTGATCAATTCTGCTTCAATTTGCTTTTGAACTTGCATTTATGTTCACACACAAAAGCTTTATGTCGTCAAGTTTAAGTTCTTTTGCCTTCAAGTTTTCATATTTTTTGGTATTTCATTTTAAACTTGACGATACCGTCAAGTCTGCACCCTTTTCCATTCTCTTTTCCCCGTTCTCCCACAAAGTTAAGACTTGACGAGTCAAACTTGATGTGTGTAAACTGGCACCATCCTCTTCTTCCCGTTCTCCCACAAACTCAAGACTTGACGAGTCAAACTTGAAGTGTGTAAACTGGCACAAATTTTAAATTTTGTTTTCGAATGGAAAACTTCGATAAATATCTGTACGAAATAAACGGTGACCGATTTGAATGATAATAATTCATCATTTCATTTCAATAATACTTATACACACATTTTATTCTTTAGTTAAAAAGTGAATATTAGACGTCTGGCCTGGCGCCCGCCGTTCTTCTCCCGAAATTCGAGGCTTTATTGTAAACAACAGGCTATACATTTGTAATGCAAAACATTGTCCATCGCTGGTCTCATCTTTCGAGCGGCGTACGAATCCCGCGAACTGGTCATATTTTGAAGCGATCCGCGAATCGATCCAATTTTTTACTTCTTCATAAAAGTGGAAGTGCTGGACAGTCAAGCCGTTTTCAATTGATCGAAACAAATAATAGTCCGAGGTAGCACCGTCTGAAGAATTCGGCGATTAGATCAATACTTCCCATTTCAACATTTCCAAGTATGTCTTGACTACTTTCGCAACATTGTGACGAACAATGTAATGCTGTAAAATCACTTTATCATATCTCTCGTTGTATTGCAACCGTGCACGGCTCAAACACATTAATTGTGTTCGATAATGATCGCTAGTGATTGTTTCAGTCGGTTTTAACAATTCATAATATAGTACTTTATATACCACCAAATACCGAGTATGTCCTTGAAACCGTAAATTTTCGGTTTGGCCGTCGACGTGGAAGCATGGTCGGGATTCTCCCAATGATTTTCTGTGTTTGGGATTATCGTAATGGAGCCGTTTTTCGTTCCCAGCCACAATGCGATGGAAAAATCCCCTCCGTCTTTGCCTTGCAAGCAGCTGTTCACACGCAAACATACGCCGTTTAACATACGGCACCCAATTTCCTTGCTTCTGAATCATTCCCATGACTCTGGCATTTTGATGGCTTGTTGCGCCACTCGCAATGATCCTGTCAATTCTTGTTGCTTTCGACACGAGTCTTGATCAAGTAATGCATCTTCGAAAACCTTTTCTTTTCCACCGCCATGCTGGTTTTCGACATCAAAATCACTGTTCTTGATTTGCTCGTAAGCTGGCATGTTTAATCGAGAATAATAATATTTCGATGGCGTTATGTTTACAAGTACTTAAGGTTATTGTATGACAGCTACGATCTATTGAAAAAAGGCGGAAGCAAAGTTGTACACCAACTATAATTTGAAATTCGAATGTGCCGTCATTGTTTTGTTTTAAAATTTCTTTTATTTTCGGTTTATGTGCTATTTTCATCTTTATTTGAGGTGCAATAAATGTTATTTTTACTTTTTCTTTACTTGCTTTTAACGTAGAATCATTTTAAATCAACATGTAAATCTGCCCAAGCAATATTTTTTCTAGAATTGTGAGTGATTAAAATTGTTAGAATCATTTAACTTGTGAAAAAATTTTGACAAAAATATTTTTTTTTCAATTGGAGGCTTTGCTGAAATTTATTTTTGCACGTTTTAACATTATTTTTGCACCTTGTTTCGATTCGTTTTTGGAGTTGTGTGATACCGATTTTGTACATTTTTGCTTTTTGAATGCACCGCAAATCGAACACATTCAAAAATTTAATCTGCTACACGATATCGAACGTTTTCGTTTGTATGTTGACATAAAATATGAAATAAATATAATTTTTTTCGTTGCTTGAATAACATCCGAACGTAAACGTTCAAGTTCGTGAATTAGGCGCTAAAATGTAGCATCATTAGTGTAAAAATTGTATATAAATAAAACACTTTACTTTGAGTAATTTAATTTTATTTCTCTGTTCTAACTTTCTACGAGTTGTAATTTTAATGTGCGTCAAAAGTTTAAAATAAATCTGTTTCAATGTAGATTTGTATCTGAATTAAATGCATGCTCCAAAGAAACTTACAAAACAGATCTTCATAGTCTCCGAATTTCAAAAAAAAAAAAAATTATTTTTAAATCCTTTTCATTTGTTCGTCTGATTCTGTTAAACAATCAATAATGGTATAAATTTTTCATAAAAATTATTTCACAAATAGGTGAACATGACATGGATCGTGAATTTAAATTACCAAGTACAACTTTCATTGGTGGTCAAGAAAGTCAGCTACCTCTCAGGTAATATTTAAGTCAAAAAAATAATTATACGTACATTTTTAATGTACATTTAATAAACAAATTCATTGAATAATATTTTTAGAGAGATTTTAAACCGTTTGGAAAATGTTTATTGCAATAAAGTCGGTGTTGAGTTCATGTTCATCAACTCTTTGGAACAGTGCAATTGGATACGCAAACGTTTTGAAACTCCTGGCGTTATGAATTTCTCTCCCGAAAAGAAACGTTTGATTTTGGCCCGTCTAACACGCGCAACTGGGTAAATTTTGCTTACAAGCTTAACAACAAATATTTGTAAAATTTTTATAAGCATATATTTTTATTTATTAGTTTTGAAGCTTTCTTGGCCAAGAAATACTCTTCAGAGAAACGTTTCGGCTTGGAAGGTTGTGAAATTATGATCCCCGCTTTGAAAGAACTTATTGACGCCTCTACTGAACTGGGTGTGGAGTCTGTGATTATGGGCATGCCCCATCGTGGTCGCTTAAATACACTGGCGAATGTATGCCGCAAGCCATTGCATCAAATTTTTACGCAATTTGCAGGCTTGGAAGCTGCTGATGATGGTTCCGGTGATGTTAAATATCATTTGGGTACATACATTGAACGCTTAAACCGTGTGACAAACAAGAATATTCGTTTGGCTGTTGTTGCCAATCCCTCTCATTTGGAAGCTGTAGATCCTGTAGTACAAGGAAAGACTCGTGCCGAACAGTTCTATCGTGGCGATCAAGAAGGCAACAAGGTCATGTCCATTTTGATTCACGGCGATGCTGCTTTCTGTGGTCAGGGCGTTGTGTACGAAACAATGCACTTGTCAGACCTGCCTGACTACACCACTCACGGCACCATTCACGTTGTTGCAAATAACCAAATTGGTTTCACTACTGATCCTCGTTTCTCACGTTCCTCACCATACTGTACTGATGTTGCCCGTGTGGTGAACGCTCCCATTTTCCACGTTAATGCCGATGATCCCGAAGCTGTTATGCATGTTTGTCGGGTAGCTGCCGAATGGCGTAATACTTTCCACAAGGATGTTGTTATCGATTTGGTGGGCTATCGTCGTAATGGCCACAATGAAATTGATGAACCCATGTTCACCCAGCCTTTGATGTACCAAAAGATTAGAAAACACAAAATTTGTCTGGACTTGTATTCTGACAGACTTATCGCTGAAGGTACTTGCACAGCTGAAGAAGTCAAATCTGTTGCTGACAAGTATGAAAAGATTTGTGAAGAAGCTTTTGATTTGGCCAAGAAGGAAACACATATTAAGTACAAGGATTGGATTGATTCACCCTGGTCTGGCTTCTTTGAGGGTAAGGACCCTTTAAAAGTATCGCCCACAGGTGTTAAAATTGAAACTTTGGTACACATTGGCAACAAATTCTCTTCACCACCACCAAACGCCGCTGAATTCGTAATTCATAAGTAAGTTCCATATACATATTCAACTCCCATAAATGTTCTTCTAATTTATTTTCTTTTTGAAGGGGTCTTATTCGTGTTTTGAACGCCCGGAAGGCTATGGTTGATGAAGGTGTTGCCGATTGGGCTCTCGGAGAAGCCATGGCATTTGGCTCTCTTCTCAAGGAAGGTATTCATGTCCGTCTCTCCGGTCAAGATGTTGAACGTGGCACATTTTCTCATCGTCATCATGTCTTGCATCATCAGTTGGTCGACAAGGCCACTTACAATGCTCTGCAACATTTGTATCCTGATCAAGCTCCCTACTCTGTGTCGAATAGTTCCTTGTCTGAATATGCCGTACTTGGTTTCGAACACGGTTACTCTATGACCAATCCCAATGCCTTAGTCTTGTGGGAAGCTCAATTCGGCGACTTCTTTAATACAGCTCAATGTATTGTTGATCAATTCCTCTCCAGCGGTCAAGCTAAATGGGTACGTCAATCCGGTTTGGTTATGTTGTTGCCTCACGGCATGGAAGGCATGGGTCCTGAACATTCTTCAGCTCGTGTTGAACGTTTCTTGCAAATGTGCTCGGACGATCCTGACTATTTCCCTCCAGAATCTGAAGAGTTCGCCATTAGACAATTACATGATATTAATTGGATTGTAGCCAACTGCACCACTCCTGCTAATTTATTCCACATTTTGCGTCGACAAATTGCTTTACCTTTCCGCAAACCTCTAGTTCTTCTTACCCCCAAATCTCTTTTGCGTCATCCAGAAGCCAAATCGCCATTTACCGATATGGCTGAGGGTAGCGAATTCCAACGCATTATACCTGAAAAAGGTGTTGCTGCTGAAAATCCCAGCGGTGTTAAAAAAGTTATTTTCTGCAGTGGCCGTGTATACTACGATTTGACCAAACAACGTACAGACAAGGGTTTGGAAAAAGACATTGCTATCATTCGTGTAGAACAAGTGAGTTGCAATTGATTTCTTTCAATTCTTTAGTTTTTTTCAATGCGTATTATTTTTACTTGCAAAAGATATCACCCTTCCCCTTCGATTTGATTAAAGAACAGGCCAACATCTACAAGGATGCTGATTTAGTTTGGGCTCAAGAAGAACATAAAAATCAAGGCTGTTGGTCTTATGTGCAGCCACGTTTCTTGACCGCACTCAACCATTCTAGAGATATAAGGTAAGTTGTAATGTGTTTATATTCATTTAATCAAAGAATAAGTTTGATTTCATTTAACGCTTACTTTGTTAATATTATTGTAAGATTTCTAAGCTTTGTTTCGATTTTTCTTTAAATTTTTTAACTATTTTTTGGCGAGATTAAGTTGTGATATTTTCTTTAATTCTTTTCCTATTGATTTTACTGTATATAATAACCTTTATTTATTAAATGTTGTTTTCCTTTTGCCATATCTTGTCCAATGTCACTTTCTTTATATCACCCTTTTGGAATGAAAGAATTTTTGCACACTAGTTGTCTCTATTGTAGTTAAACATATTCGTATTTTTTTATTTTTTATAGAATATTTATTAAATATAGGTAAATTTCTTAAAATTGCGAAAAAAATTCAGCTCGAAATAGTGCCAGTTTTAACTTAAATGTAATAGTAATAGTAAGAAAAAATTCTAAATAACACAAGATGTGAGATTGTAGCCAGCTCTGTAAGAAATCGTGCAAAATAGCAGCATTGCTAAACATGTCTCATATAAATAGGCCCTTACATATATTCTTCCAGAATTTGAGTTTTTTTTTGTGGCTACTACTACACTCTACTACATATTACACAAATACACAGTTTCACAAAGATTTAATGTAATAGTTCCATACGTAACGCATTTAAAAGTTACATATTGACGATTATAACTTCTACTTGTATTACGATTTTTTCTCTTCATGTAAAGTTGTTTATATATTAGTGCCATTTTACGCTCATCAAGTTTGACTCGTCAAGTCTTGAGCTTGTGCGAAACGGGGCGATGAGAATGAAAAAGTGTGCAGACTTGACGGTGCCGCCAAGTTTAAAATGAAATGTCAAAAAAATATAAAAACTTGAAGACACAAAATTTAAACTTGACGACACAAAGCTTTTATGTGTGAAAGTAAATGAAAGTTAGAAAGAAAATTGAAGCAGAATTGATCAACAAAACCTGATGTGTGTAAACTGGAACTTCTACGCTACGGCCTTTCTACATGAGACCAATTATTTGTAACCTTGTTTGCAATAAATTTTTAATAAAAATAATAAGCCGGCAAAGTAGATTTTATCTCGGGCTTGTTCTCATACACTCGCTGCTTCCAATAACTCCAAAGAAAATAGTCGGGTGCTGACAAATCTGCTGAATTGGCGCATGTCAATCAATTTATGAATTTCTGTATGCTTTTCGCTCGGGACTGAAAATGGGGGCCATTTATATTCCATATTAAGTGTTTTCTTTTTATATAATTTATAAAGCAAAAAAAAAAAAAGATGTAAAAAGTATGTAAGCCAAAAGTTTTTCATGTTTTAATAACCAGTGTAATCAGCAAAACAAACTACATAATAAATTTTAAAAAAGCTGGAATTTGGAAGGGAAAGTAGTGCCAATTGATGCTGCTCCATAGTCAACCAGATCATATGTCTTAAATAGATAGTATAATTGGGTTGTGTTTTTTTTTAATAGATCCCGTAGAGGAAACCCTTGTTAATGAAATTTTAACATTGAGCTTTCGCAATATGATATCTAGTACCAGTTTTCGGATATCGAACTTATTCCATCATTCGTTCGCATTATAACATTTAGAAAAGGAACAACATTTTAAACGTTGTTCTTGTTTTCAGAAACATTCAGAAACAAAATTGAATTCCTTTTTTGGCTCTTGAAAAAAAAAATGAAAAACTTTTCGGAATGATATCATTTCTAATTTCAAGAGTGAATCTGGTTAGAAATAATAGGATAGGTTAGACTTAAGTTTTATTTTTTCGTTCTTTGAAGAATCAAGAAATGGATTCATGGCTGAATATAACAGGTTCGAAATACCTAAATCAGGTCATGAAAATGTGCGCCCTTTTAAAGCCAACGACTTGGAGTAGAAATAGATATATTCATCTGACAGGAGAAAAGTTTTATGTGTTTATTCAGAAATAAAATTTAGAAAGATAAGGCCAGACAGTTTAAACTTATTTATTCTTTATGAGAAATTTATATAGAACTCTTGAGCGTTAAAAAGTTCAATTAGCAAAACCATTTTCTTCTTCTTTTATTTGACATAAATGAACAATGTGTATCACTATCATTGAGCATGGCTTATTTTTGTTTAATTTATTAGTTCTTAAGATTTTTTGCACCATTTAATTTATAATTTTACTTCTAAGGTTTTTTTATGTTCTTGAAAATCTTGTAAGATTTCTGTTAATATAGACAAAAAAAAAATTTAGTTGTAACAAATCGCCTTATTTCCTCCAATAAGATCTTTTTTTGTTTAACAATCAAATCAAAATTTTCCTCTTTTTGTGTGTATGTATTATTGTTATTGTTGTTGCAGCCCCAGTGATGCTACTTCCACTACTACCACTATCAATACTAATGAATCCGCTTCCGATAACATATCAAAACCCTGGTTAAGTCGTATGTTTGCATCTGGTAGTAGCAAGTCTGCTGTCAATGATGCCACAACTGGCAATCAACAGCAGACTGGCGAATATAGTGACGTCAAACATTTTGATTTGAAAAATGTTCGCAAAGATTTCAATAGACCAGCGGGTCATTCTGCGGCACCTGGTGTGCGTGTTTCTAAAACTGGACGTAAAATTAGGTGAGGGCTTTTCTACCACATCTCTTCTGTTGTACTGCATAATAATTAAGATTGTAAAAATTTAGCACAGTTAAACTATTAAATATATGTTAGTACCACTGTATATAATCATATATATATTTATATATTTTGTTAACTTATATAAATATATATTTATATTGCATATATACGAGTACAATTACTAACGCCAGCGATAAAAAAGGTTTTCCTTTTTCTCATTCAATTCTTCTTTAAAAAAAAAAATCAATATCCCGAAATTTCCTATTTCTTGATGTTTTTATTGGTTTATGATTGGCTTTGTTGTATCTGTTGAAATTTCCCCTTTTTTTTATTAATTACTAAGATTTTATAATTTTCCAGTTTAATGTAATTTTGTTGTGTTAATGTGTGATTTTTTGTTCAGTTTTGTTTAGTACCTTGAACTGTTTTAATGCATGTTGTTTATGCTTCTGTTTCTGATATACACAGCATTTTATGTCTTAACTTTTTGTTTGTTTTGTCGCCTCTCATATCCATACCATTTATTTTACATCATTCCAATGCATCGCATACTGATTTGTTTTTTGTGCTACAGCAGTTTAAAAAATAAAACCGAAAAAATAAATAAAATCATAAGCCTTATTAAGAAGATTATAATCTTGATGACAATATATAGTTTAATTTTTACAATATTAATGATAGATTTTCCTACCTTTATAATTGTTAAATAAAAATGTCAGGAATTTTTTAAAAATAAAAGTAAAAACTTGACCTCAAGCTTGAAAAATTACTGACATTTCGTTTAATTTTTACAATTAAAGTAAAATATTTTGGGAAATTTAAATTGTTACAAAATAATATTTAGCTCAACTATGAATATGTTCGAAATATTCCCTTTCCTTGCTAATTTTTTCTGGAGAAACATTCCTCCCAAGGCAGTTTTACCAGGTAGTGGCACTAGCACAACTGTTTCGGTACCAGCAAAACGCCCAAAATTTTATTTATAACTACATAATAATGCGAAAACAAGTTGTTGCTGCCAACAAAACGCATTTATTATTGCTAAATTAACTAAACTGGTTGTTCAGTAACAGAAAAACCCATTATAAACGAATGGGATTTTAACAATTGCATATGCGGTAAATCTAGACCGAAAAATAATTAAAGTAGAGTCCGTATTACATCATGTTGACATGATCCTGCTGATTAGTAGTAATAGCGACTATTAAACAGCTAGTTATTCTCCAGCTTACGAGTAGTATTCAATTGTTTTATCTCATTTCATTGCTGGTACTGATGAATAATCCGTCTTGGCTGAAGTTGGACTCGAATTCATATTTTGACAAAAAAAGATCGTGCAAAATACCTTAAATTTTTTGGTGTTGTATTTGTTGTAGTGGTACCACTGCCTGGTAAATTATTGAGAATTTTTTTTATGCGTTTTTTATTTATTGAATCTTAAAAATGAACTAACAATAAGTATTCAAATCTTAATACTAAATTTAAAATTAAAAAAATAAAAATGTGCTTTTTACTTAAGTCCGGCCAGTGCTAGACAAAAAGTTTTATTATGCGGAAGCTATTTCGGTAAACTCAGCTATTGAACCATCTGATGGTGTCAACGGTATCCCTTCCAAAATTAAGTATATTGCGCGCAAGAGGGTTTATCACAAATGGTAATCGAGTTTTAAAAAGTATCTGTGATAAGATAATTTCTTCGACTTATCCTATATCTATCTATTGAGAAATTGAAAAGAAAAATGTTTTAATAATACCTGTCCCAACAAAAAAAAAAATGTATAGAAAACAAGCTATGTATAATTTTTTGATTAGTTTCAATATTAGAAGCTAATAAAGTGAATAAACTTAATTGCTGGAATGTTTACTCTCTACTTTTTGATACTTTCAAAAAATAAAATAAAATAAAATAAAATAAAATAAAAAATTGTAGCAACCAACAGATGTGAAGAAAAGTAAGGGCATGTGAAAAAGAAAAAGCTTATTTTTTGTGCTTTGAAAGGTATTATTAAAACAGTTTCTTTTTTTCAATTCTCAATAGTTTATTTAAAACATCCAAACTTAAAACTTCCAAAGGTTTCCAAGTGTAGTGATGATTAGGGTGGCTCCTATGAAATGTCGACATATAACATCTAGGAAATATAAAAAAATAAGCTGTATATAATTTTTTTTTATTAGCGGTTCCCACACTTTGTAGTAAAGTACTATTGTAGAGCTTGTACATATTGTAGATTGATATGATATGACCATATCTTATTAGCGGTTTTCACTGTTTGTAATAAATTTATAATGCTTTTAAATATAATACGATTGTAAACTTCTAAGTGTGAGCGACTTTTTCTTTGGTATTGTAAAAACTCCGTAACAGCTGACATTTGTTTTTTTGCGACACAAACACACAAAAAAGTTTTTCAGTTGGAATTTCGTGAAAAGAAATAAAATCTTAAAAAATGCCTAACTCCATCTTTTTATTTTATTTTGACTTTTTTCACGTTATCTTTATTTTCTGTTTTCCATTTTAAAGAAAGTTTATGTACGTTTATTTTATTAGCAGTAACAAAATAAATGTGGCATCAAATCTGCCGGCAGTTCTATGCTCGTAAATAAATGATACTAAATCTACAATAGATACAAGCTTTACAACAGGGGCCAAATCACCGCATACGATATCGAACAATATTATCGACATTTTTCATTTTGGCATCATGGCATACGATATCGAATGGATTGTTTTGCAATAATATAAAAAAGTTAAACAATTTACTTTTTGCATTCGTACTTTTGGCAAACATATGGTCTTGAATCTATTAAATTTTGTTTAAATTACGATCCGATATGCATCGTTTGCCTTAATCTAGATGTATCGTAATGTTATTCGATACGATAGTTAATTCGATATCGTATGCGGTGATTAGACCCCAGTACTTTTATTCGAAGCGTGCGAACCACTATTATTTTTTTAAACAGTGTTTTTCCACGGGCTAATTTAACATTGGGCTAATTTATTATATATATTTTTGCGTCAATAGCAATTTTGTATCTCATAAACAACTTGGAGTTTGAGAAATTCTAAAACTTTGTTGAAAATTTATTTATTTTTTATTTATTTATTTATTATTATTATTTTATTTTTTTTTTGCTTAGAGTTTATAAAACTCCAATTTGAAATAAAAAAATTAAGCTTTAAAAATCCTATTTTTCATTACATTTACCGTTATAAAATAACTTTTCGAAGTTACCTAAAAACCCAAAGGTGTGTTCAGTCTCTTTGATCTTTCCTAAAACAGAATTGCAAACATGAGCACCCGTAACTAGCTTTATTGAAAATATAGGTCTTATTTTGGGGGTTTATACAACCAATTTATACATTTTATTTTAGTTATTTATTTTAGTTATTTATCTCACAGGATTGATTTTGGAAAAAATACGGTCCTATGATGCCGGCAGTCCATAAACCGCACCAAACAGTAATTTTTTGTAAGTGAATTGGTTTTTCGCCAATCACTTTTGGATTATCATTCTTCCGAATGAAACAATTCTGCTTATTCACGAAAATGTGCCTAATCACTGAAGATGATTTTCTTCGAAAATTGTCTGTTGCCATTTCTTACGACCATTCTGACAATTGACGATGCTTGTAATGGTCAAGAGGCTTTAGAACTTGAGCCAATTGCACCTTTTAAGTGTGTAAATGCAAGTCGTGCAATTGTTGGGCACGACGACGAGTTGAGGTGGACGGCTCTGTAGCCACACTATCGCGAACAGCAGCAGTATTTCTGCACTGGTGTTTTCACATCTCCTTCAGACGCGGTTTGCTCAAATTTTTGTACGATTTTTTCGATTGTAGGCACATTTGGACGATTAAATTGACCGAAAAAATCACAAAATGCACGATATGCATTTTGATAATAAGCCTGAATAACTTTAACGCGTTGCTCGATTATGTATCTTTTCATGGTTCAAATTGAGTTAGTCTGAAATTGAGTCAATGTCAAATGAGATGTAGAAAAAAAATTGACGTTCAAGTGTGGTTCACATTCTACATCGGCGGTTAAAATTTAACCACGCGATACTAGTTGCTACATATGTATGTCGTAGCAACTAGTATAAGCATGTTCGAATTTTTCCGGATTTAATGTAAAGAAATAGTTATAGTGAAAGGCCAATGTAAGCGGCTTGCGGCAACGAGCGGCAACCACCTGTTCTATTTGCCGCTTGAGTTTATTTGTTGTAGGCAAATGAACGCGGCTAATTGAAGAAAAATTTTGTGCTTCAAAAATTAAATAAAAAAATATTTTGATTTTTTTTAAAGCCAAAATAAATAAACAAATTCAATTGTTGAAATTTCAAAACCGAAAATTAATTTCTGTCTTCTATTTCTTTCCTTTACTTTTTGGTTTGACAAATTGAAGCGGCAAAACGAAAAGTTAAACTGAATCAAGGCGAATTCATAACAGGTGAAATTGACAGCGCAGCTGATAACTTTTTTTTAATTTTAATCTTTTTCAGATGTCAATGGAATAATTAAAACAAATTAAAAAAAAAAATTTTTGTAAACAATTTTTTATATTATTATTGTATCTTGAGCGCCAGGTATCATCCAGAATTCTCCCCAATCTGGCTGGCCATTTTCACCTTTTCAAGCTCTATCATCTAAGACTTTAAGTTTCACGAAATAATTAAAACTTTCACCAAATAATTCAGTTTTTCTTCTATTGTAATTTTTTTTTAAAAGAAATTTGAAAAAAATTTTTTTTTTTGAAACAATTTTTTAGGTTTTGTATTGCAACTATCATTCAGAATCCTCCGCAATCTGGCTGGCCTTTTTCTCCTTTCCGAGCTCTATGATCCGAGACTTTAATTTTTACAAAATAGTTAAACGTTTCACGAAATAATTAAAAGTTTATCTTTTCTTGTAAATTTTTTTTATTATATTTTTTTGAATTCCTTTTTGTGTTTATATTTTTCCCTTGACGTTTGAAAAAGATATGAATTCGCCTTGAACTGAATTCAACATTGCCGCTCGGCCGCCTTTAACGACATTGCCAAATTAAATTAAATTCAATATGTTGAAATTGATGTACGAATATTTTTTATAAAAAATATAATTTTTTGTAAATGGGTCACATTGTTGCCGCCCGCTGCCTCATGCCGCTTACATTGGCCTTTCACTATTAATTGAAGTTAATAATTTTCCTAACGAACGAAATTCACTCTCTCTCTCTCTCTCTCTCTCTCTCTGTCTCTCTCATGAATATGAAAGCCAATGGTTCCTAAAATCAGGCTTAAAGGGTTTTTTTGTTATTAAAATAGTGTTAAATCAAAATCATTTGTATGACCATTGTACTAGAGTTCTTTCTTTTATCCAAATTAATAAGATAAAATATTAAAACCCATCAAAAAATTATAAAAAACTTGTTTTCTTATGTTTCCCAATAATTTATTTTGATTATTCGGATATAAAGTTGAGTGTTTGAGAATACTTTTCAAGGGTTTCCAAGTCTACTGAGGATTAGGATAGTTCCTATGAAATGTCGACATATAAACAGCTAGGAAACATAAAAAACAAGCAATTTATAATTTTTTTTTATTGATATCAATATTAGAAGCTAATTAAGCGAATAAAAGCTCATTTGTTTAAAATATGAATAATTAAACTTACCAAATGCGAGCATGTACTGGAAATCAGAATAATTTTTTTTAACATTATCCTAAATAAGTTCGAACATAAAAAATAACCATAATTAGCCATTTATTTAAATAGTATTTAACTATAATAGAGACATACAGCACGCAAATATAACAAACACCTTAAATACTTCATTTCATCTTTAAGAAAACATATTATATGTATTATAAAATAATTTAAACTAAAATTCATCTGTAAAAAACAATCGCTACAAAAATGGAAAAGTTACATGCATGTCTGTAAATACAAGTTTCAGCATTTTTACACTAGTGTTTATACTCATTGTACGTTTTCTAATCTCTTTCATTTTAGAATTGTTTATAATTTTGTGAGGCTTTAATGCAGCTACATATTTTCTGTGCTTTTAACAAAAGTATTTTTTGTGCTTGTAATTTTTAATATTGATTTATTTTATCCTTCATAGCCTTTTCCTTAAGTCCACTAATAATTTTATTTTAAACTCTTTCTCAGTTATGCTGGACGTCCATGCGGTGCTTCGACCGCTACTGGTTCTAAAGCTCAACACATACGTGAATTGAATGCCTTGTTAAATGATGCCATCAGTCTCTAAATGATTTAATAGCGTTTGGATCAAATATCGGATTTTTGTACTCATCATTATTGTCGATATGAATATTTTTTAAAAGTGACAAACTCTTTACGACTAAAATAGATCTGATACATACATACATATACGCGCATCATATACACATATGAAAAAGATATATATATTTTTTTTGTCTAATTTTAATATTATTTAAATGATTATTATATAAACTTACATACTATGTACTTTACACACACAGACATACATATTTATAGTGTTTTTTTTTGTCTTTAACAACAATTGAAATATTTTATTTTCGTACGATGTTAAATATACAAAAAGTAAATGGACACTCTTAATTACTTAATATGAAAACGAAATAATTAAATTAATTTAGATAATTGTATAACTAAGACAAGTATGATGTAGTTAAAAGTTCTTAACATAAAAAATCTCCTCTTTAGTGTTAACAATAAAAAACCATTTTTAAGCCAAGAAATAAGAAAACAAAACAAGTACTAAACAAATGGGAAACAAACAATTATCTATGACAACTGAATGGAAAACAATTATCTTTTTAGTTATAAAGCCTGTTCATTTGACAGCACTGACTAACTATGAACAGCACTATTATTTATTGTAATTATTATTTTTATTATAAAAAAAGATGAAAAGAAAAAGTTAAACAATACAGTAATTTAAAAAACCTTTTTTTTTTTGTAAAATAATTTTTTTTCTGTTTTGTTTTTAAATGAAAGTAAAAGCACATGTCAACATATTATTTATCAGGGATTTACGAAACTATGTGTTTTAATGATTTTCATTATTTTAACTTTAATTTATGTAAAAAGAGTAAATATATATTTTCTTCCTTTAGTTTAGTTCAAGTATTATATCTTTTCTGTTTCTTAATTTCTTAATTTTAAAATAAATTCGTGTGCCTCTTCATAAAAATACTAATTAATAAAAGTTTTTTTTTATTGTGCAGCCGATGCCAGAATTTTTACAGTTCAAAAAAGTATACGCAAAATATAACACTGCCTGCCATTTGAATAAGGAAACACATTTTTTAACTTTAATTAATGGCTCGATTATCGATAGCAAGCGAACTTTAGTTCCAGTCACTAAAAAAGCATTACATATTGTAACTGGCCAAGAACATATCCCATGGCAAATGGCCAATAAATCTGGCAACCAACGTTGCTAATTTAAAGTAATTTCGGCAGCCATAAATTTTCAGTTGCTGTATGGTTTTTGAAAGCGAAATGGACTGAAAAATAAAAACTGAGTAAATTGTAAGAACATCTGAAAATGGTTAAAGTTACTACTAAACAACAGTTTGACACGCTTGTAGGAGCAATGACAGTTAACCCTAACGGGAAGTTTGGCCATTTGGAGAAGGTAAAGCAACTACAGATTAGGTTTAGGCTAATATTTCAGGAAAGTTATATAATATTGATCCACCAGTTGGTACACCCGAAGAATGGCAGAGGGTATTTGTTAATTTTAAGGCAGAGTTGAAAAAGGAAATGGCCCTAAACAACAACAAAAAATTGCGTACAACTGGAAAAAAGCATTCTTTAAAATTTCCACGAAATACACAAAAGCTTCCTTAGTCTACATTTAGACACGAAAACATTTCGAAACGAAACATTTAGCTTGGTAGCAAATTACCGGTGGGGAAGGGAGAATCGTTTTTGTGTTCTTTTATTTTTATTGATATATAATTTACTTTTTGACATTTTAATTTAATTTACATTTTCTGGAGTTTTGTGTGGTTTTAAAAATTTCTTTACTTCTATTTAAGAAAAATAAATATGGAATATAAATGGGAGAGAAAAATTGTGGAAAAATCTTATCTTATTTCCAAAGAATATATGGACCGAATAAAAACAGCACGGGCCTTTAATGAAATAAAAAATGTTTTGGAGAAGAAATGTTTGGTGTGACTGTTGCAGACATTAAAAATAAATTTATTTATGTAAAACTTCAGTTTTATTGTTTTTTATAATTTAAATTAATCATATGTCAAAAAATTAACAGACAACATAACGAAAAATGGAAAAAACAAATAATAATGGAATGTTCCGCCAACATGTTCGACTGTGTGAATACGAAAGAAAAATCAAAAGAGAATTCCAAATGTTTTTCTTCCAAATCTTCGCTTGTCTAAATTCAGACTGAAAAAACACATACGGATACACGTGGTAACCACAACTTATCCCATACATGGTATTTACTTACGTCACAGAGCACGAATCTGAAGGATTAAGAGCATCTCTTTCCAGCTTTCTAACACATGACTGTTTTTCCGTTGGTAAAATCAATGGAGTTTTAATTTTTTACTTTTAAGTTAAAATTCTAGATTATTTTTACGGAACAAATTTTATTGTTTACAAAAATTATAGTTGCTAATAAGGCAATAACTTTTCACTAAATGAAAATAGTTGCCATACATAATATTATTATTATTTTTTTTTTTGTTAGTTGAGTTGCCCACAGGCAACTCATCTAAAGTTTGGTGGCTACCCATAATCGATCCATAAGTATTTCCCCTAAACTAAAGTTCAGAAAAAACAGTTTTTTTTTCACAACCGAAGGTGTTGCCTAAAGTTTCCTGAAGAAATAAAAAATATACATATTTTGTTACACTAAAATTATGAATTTACTTACAGGCATGTATGTCTGTGGTACTTTTTCGTGTTAATTAAAGTTAAAAAAAATGTGATTCCTTATTCAAGTGGCAGACAGTGTATAAAATTTTAGCACTACAGCAGATAGGTCTACAAATACAATAAAAACAACACCAAAAAACATCGCATGAAAATCTAAATATTTCCTCAGGATTATATACGCAGCAGAGATCTGCAATCGGTGCCTTTTTTAATGATCTAATTATGCCGGTCTTATATTGAGTTGCGGTGTGATTGGCCATCGCATATTGTTTGCACAAGTATTCTCTACTCATTAGAGCTTGCGTCTATTAACTAGAGTATATAACATACCATACGTATAACATACGTATGCGCTGGCTGCTTGATTTGGTAATTCTTTTTAACAATGAAAATAATATTTGTATGGACGAATTTACAGTCATACATTTACCTTACCCATGAGCGTTTGAGTGTTCAGTTCTATGCAAAAATTTTACTGTCAATGGTTATATTATAAAAATTAAAATTGTTTGTTGTGGTTGGTTAGGACCAAAGTTTCTGCACTCAAGTTTGAAATCGCTGCTTTATATTGCTGGTAAGTTCAATATTTTTCGTGATGGGCACTTTTTTCCAATATGTATATATGAGTATGTTCGCTACTTGATGAAACTATCCGCAAACTAGACATCCGTGTATTGAAAATGCTTTCCCCACCAGCAGACTTTCACCTCTAAAATTTCCGACTTTATAGCTTAAAAGGTCTGTTTCCAAATCCCTCCTATAAACTTTATTTCCAGCTGGTCTAGTTGAAATTCTATTTTTTCTCATCAGAAAAAATAATCTAGGAATACTTATACTTGAGAATCTTTCGTTTAATTGAGCATACCTGTTTCCAGTTTGTGTTTATGTCAACATAAACAAACTTTAGTCTAGCCTCAATATGAAGTTAACTAATGTGGTGTTTCCACATCACAAGCAAGCGACTTGTTAAGAAATTGTGTATGAAAATTACTAAATTGTTTGAGTGATTTCTATACAAATATTTTAGACAAGTCGTTTGTTTGTGTTGTGGAAACATCACATAAGTTTCTGCTTACACTGCATTATTTGCTGTTGTATAGTCTTTGGACGTTTAAGAACGTTCCATTTTGCGAATGAATATCTTCAAGGCTTACACATTTGTTGCTAGCTAAACTGAGGAAGCGTTTCTTGGCGCTCATCTTTCGTTTTCCCCAACCCCTTCAAAGTGTTGTATGTTAATAGATTATTAAATTATTTAAATTTTTGCAGCTTAAGATCTTGTGTTGTTTTTTTATAAAAAACAACACTAGATCTTAAGCTGCAAAAATTTAAATAATTTAACGTATAAGCAGATCAAATAATATATCAGATTTTGATGCATTCTTCACTAAAAGCTATAATTTTTTCTTGTCCAAGCTCTGAAGGCACTGTACTTCGTGGCATAATGTAAAATTCGAAGGAGAAATTAACGATATTTTCATCATCCGTGCACTTGACTCACCTATTGTAATATTATTAGCAAAAGCTGCTGTCGGCGCTATAAATATTGAACAACTAGAATTTTTTATCTTGAAAAAAAAAATAACCGTTACTTCATAAAAATTCAATTCCAGTAATTTGTTTCCTGTATTTAAATTTTTATATTTAAGTCGATTAAAGTAGCATTCTACTGTTTTTCCTTTTCACTAAAAGGGTGGATTTAAAACGGGCGTTATATATGTTGCACAAGGCTTAGGACACTTTAGATGACAAATATTTGACAGCTGAAGGTGTATCTAAATTGGCTGCTTTGAAATCTCTAAATGGACAACCCTTTGTTATATACTATTACTTAAACAATCTGCGGCAATCCAAAATTCGATTACAGATTTTTGTTTTCTAGCAGCATCGAGAGAGTTATTTACAGGATTTATGACAGTTCAGATGACAGATATTTAACACAAAATTCGATTACAGCATTTTTGTTTGCTAGCAGCATCGAGAGAGTTATTTACAGGATTTATGGCAGTTCAGATGACAGATATTTAACAGCTGATGGTCTAGCCAGACTGGCGCTTTTTATACCTGTAAATGGATAATCCTATGTTATATACTATTACTTAAACAATCTGTTGGAATTAAAATTTGATTCCAGCATTTTTATTTTCGATTGCCATTGAAGGGTTATTTGTTTTTCCAGCAACAGGGTTTATGACACTTCAGATGACAGATATTAAACAGCTGAAGTTGTAGCCAAATTGGTGGTTTTGAAACCTCTAAATGCATAACCCTTTGTTATATACTATTATTTAAACAATCTGCTGCAATTATAATTTGATTCCAGCATTTCTGTTTTCTAGCGGTATTGAGAGGATTAATTGTTCTCTCAGCAACACGGCTTATGACACTTCAGATTACATATTTAACAGCTGAAAGTGTAGCCAAACTGGTGGTTTTGAAACCTCTAAATGTATATACTATTACTTAAACAATCTGCTGCAATTAAAATTTTATCCCAGCATTACTGTTTGCTAGCAGCATTGACAGGGTTAATTACAGGGTTTATGATACTTCAGATGACATATATTTGACAGCTGAAGGTGTAGCCAGACTGGCGGTTTTGCAACCATAAATGGATAAACCTTTATTTGAATACTCTTACTAAAACAATCTGCTGCAATCTAAAATTTTTGTTTACCAGTAGCATCATGAGGTTTAATTTCTTATCAGCAACAGGGTTTATGACTTCAGATGACGTATATTTAACAGCTGAAGATGTAGCCACGCTGGCGGTTTTGAAACCTCTAAAGGAATAAACCTTTATTTACATACACATATATAACAACTGAAGGTGTAGCCACGCTGGCGGTTTTGAAACCTCTAAATAAATAAACTTTTATTTACATACTATTACTTAAAATTTTATGCTAGAATATCTGTTTGCTGGTGGCATCGAGAGGGTTAATTACTTATCAGCCACAAACATATTCAATACTGGCATGTTTGTTTTGCTTAAAATGCTATTTAGACCAAGAAATTACACTATACAATAATCATTTTTTACGATTTTTAACAAACTACAAAACTAAGTAAATTTACACAACGCCCTCATACCAACAATCATGGCAACACCAACTAAAGATTAAAAAAAACTGTTTGACTATTGAAAAAATATCATTTATAAAACAAAAATACCATTTAAAATGATCGAGTGATAATTGATATTATTTTTGACATTACTGAAGAATCAAATATACAAGCTAAAGTTATTGTTTAACGAAAATCTGTAATTAAGTAAACATGTGCATCAAATGCACATTTTTCACTATTTTACAAAAAAAAAAAAAAGCAAAAAAGTAAAATAAATATAAAGCTTAAAAGTGTTTAAGTTTAGGTATTAAAAAAATACTCGTATGTTATGCAAAGCCACCTTTTTTATTTTGGGTGGCATTTTTTTTTTCTATCTGCACTTGTTTAAAAATATTTTTTTAAATGAACTAAAATAAAAAAAAAAAAACATAAAATTAATAATAATAATAATAAAGTTAATAGTTAAAATTGCACAGTATGAAAATGCAAATGGAAGAGTATTATTAAATACTTACATAACGATTAAAAATAAAAATATATACTTGGGTATATATGTATACACATACGTACATATGTTGTTTTTATTTGAAGATTTTTATTTGAAGATTTTTACATGCGCTACGGCATGTGACACTTTTTTACTACTGGTAACATACAGGTCTGTTCTGCAAATCACTTTTTGTGAAAGTGATTTGAAATCACAAAAAAGGTGTTCTGCACACAAAATAAAGAGTGATTTTTTTGCTATTATCTTTTTGACAACACTAGTTTTGACAGCTCACGCACGTTTTGTATCTTGTGTCACTGTCAGACATCTTCAGTTTGGTCTATAATTTAATCATGAATCGTCTTACAAACGAACAACGCTTGCAAATTATTGAATTTTATTACCAAAATGCGTGCTCTGTTAAGAAAGTTCATCGCGCGCTTCTTCCATTTTATGGTCAGTTTAGTCGACCTACTGAGGCTTCTATTCGAAGCAAAACTGCCGTATTTGGAGTGAAGAGCCGCCAGAAGCATTGCAAGAGCTACCAATGCATCTACAAAAAACAACCGTTTGGTGCGGATTATGGGCTGGCGGCATCATTGGGCCGTATTTCTTCAAAGATAATGCGAATCACAACGTTACTGTGAATGGTGAGCGCTACCGTGCGATGATAACAAACCTTTTTTTGCCCAAAATGGAGGAGCTTGACTTGCATGACATGTGGTTTCAACAAGACGGTGCCACATGCCACACAGCACGCGAAACAATGGACCAATTGAGAGGTGAGTTCTGTGAACAGTTTATTTCACGCTTGGGACCAGTCAATTGGCCGCCCAGATCGTGCGATTTAACGCCTCTAGACTATTTTTTGTGGGGCTATGTTAAGGCTAATGTCTATAGTGACAAGCCCGCTTCGATTGACGCACTGGAAGCCAACATTGCCAACATTATTCGTGAGATACCGGCCGAAATGTTGGAAAGAGTATGCCAAAATTGGACTAAGCGGATGGACCATTTGAGGCGCAGCCGCGGCCAACATTTGCATGAAATAATCTTCAAACATTAAATTATATCGACCCAACTATCGATCCAAATAAATATTTCATGCATTTTTCTGAATTTTATGTGTTTTTTTTTTTAATTTCCGATAGTTCTTATAAAATCACATATTATTTTTGATTTTTGTGATTTTAAATCGGTTAGCTAATTTTGCAATCAATTTGAAATTACATCCCAATTTTTGCACGCACTTTATTATGAATTTTAAGGGTGGTTAAATTTCAAGGGCCGATGTTGATTTTGAATAAAACACAAACTATTTAGGAAATTATTGTAATTTTATTTTATTATGATATATTAGTATTATTCAATTATGTATGGAACAAAATATCGGCCAAATGGGCGCCGCTACCACGGTGGCACACCTTCATCCGATGGTCCAAATTTTCGATGACCCTGATTAATGTGTCGAATTATCTCATCCTTTAGCTGTTGAATTGTTGCTGGCTTATCGACTTACACCATTTTTTTTTCAAATAACCCCAAAGAAAAAAGTCCAACGGTGTCAAATCACATGATCTTGGCGGCCAATTGACATCGCCATTACGTGAGATAACACTTTGCGCACTTTGTGAATTTGTTGCGCAAAAGAGCAATTGTTTCGTTAGCTGTGTGGCAAGTGGCACCGTCCTGCTGAAACCACATATCGTCTACATCCATATCTTCCAATTCGGGCCATAAAAAGTTCGTTGTCATCTCACGATAGGGAACACCATTCACAGTAACTGCCTGACCGGCCTCATTTTGGAAAAAATACGGCCCGATGATGCCGCCAGCACATAAACCGCACCAAACAGTCACTCTTTGTGGGTGCATTGGTTTTTCGACAGTCACTCTTGGATTCTCATTCGCCCAAATGCGGCAATTCTGTTTATTGACGAATCCACTGAGGTGAAAATGTGCCTCATCACTGAAGATGATTTTCTTCGAAAATTGATCATCATTTTCATAATAAGTCTGGATAACTTTAACACGTTGTTGGATTGTGTATCTCTCCGTGGTTCAAATTGAGTAAGTCTGAAATAGAGAAATGTCAAATAAAATTCGGAAAAAAAAACTTGGCGTTTAGGTGTGGTTCACATTCACATCGGCCCTTGAAATTTAACCACCCGATATAATTTATTACATTAATAAATAACTTAATTTGCTTTCTATTGATTATTTAAGTTAAATCATTTATTTTATGCGTAATAATTCACTAAACTAAGAAAAAAACTAGATACGCTTATTTGGTTGTATTATTTTGTGATTTGGTTTATTAGTTTATTTTATTTTATCTTCCATATTCGTTAGAAGAAATTAACCTTATTTTGCAAATAATACCGCGAATAAAAAAATTCAACCTAAAAATACGAATATCAATACATTGAAGCAAAAAACAGCTGTTTTTTTTTTGTGTTTCAGAAAAGTAGAAATCACATGGAAAGTCACAAAAAATTGTGATTTGTAGAACAGGCGCAAATCACATTTGTGCTTTGAAATCATGTGATTTTTAGAACATGCGTGATAGTGAGCATTTAACGTCAAATGTATTGTTAACATTTTCCAAAAGGAGGCCGTTCAAACAGTTACTGGGAACGGTGTTCGCTATCGTGAAATGATAATGAACTTTTTATGACCCGAATTGTGGTTTCAACAGAATGGACTATTGCACGAAAACTCTAAAATGAAACCCTGTGCTTTATTTACTCGTTGAAAACATGATGCAAAAAAAAACACAAAATTTTCAATAGCTTTTCAATTAGTTGTCAAAAAAAAAAAAATTTTTTTTAGCTGATAAACGAAATTCAAAATTTATTGAAAAATTCATAAATTTTTTATTTTTATCAAAAATTTTTTTAAAATGTTAAGCTTTTGCAAATTACGTAGTAATAGCAATTTTATGAGATCGGTATGATTTTTTACGTGAAAAAAATTTTAAATAGATAACTAAATTATATAAAATTTACAGCTTTTGAATTATCCAAAATGTTCCTGGAATCGGAGAGGAGCTACAAAAAAGGTGACCCAAGCCATACCGGAGGCCCAGTCAACGGTGGGTGATGGTAACAGCGCTAGCTATATTGAACTTATGTACAATACTTGGCTACAAGATCGCACTTGTGTACATCCAGTAAGTTTACTTTTCCAATAAAATAATCTAAAATTAAATTTAAAAGCAAAAAAAAAAAATGTCTTAAGTCTTGGGATGCGTATTTTCGTTCTGGATCTTATAAAGCTGTTCCTTTGGATTCTCTGCCGCAACGGAATAGCGAACCCATATCGAAATTTTGCTTCGGTGATGGTGTGAGTGGTGGCAGTTTTGATGAACAAAAGATTGAAGATCATCTGCTGGTTCATAATGTCATAAGAAGTTATCAAACGAGAGGCTTTTTAGGGGCAGATTTGGATCCTTTAGGTATTACGACACCTGGAAAGTTTTTGACAAAATCTGGCATGAAGTTAAATGCAAATGAAAAAGTAATGCTGCAAAATTCAAAGTTTTTTAGCGGTAAGTTTCAAAGAGAACTCAAATCAAAATGAATATTTATATGGTATACTCGTATATGTATGTATTAGGGTGGTTCGATTGAGTGATTTATATAAGGCCATAAATTTTGGGATAGTTTTTGGCATGAAGAAAAAATTGCACTATGGCATATCAAAAAAATCATTTTAGAGTCGCCCAAAAATTGATGGCAATTTATCCCAATATTTTGGTGTCCTTCCAAATCGACCCACCCTGTAGTTAAAAACTAATAAGAGAAAGCCAAAAGCGGAAAAAAGTTGGCGTTTACCAAATCCAAAAAAAAAATTACCTCGTTACGGACATGATCTAACACTCGCAATGCATTTGCGATTTTGACGAACTCGCATGAAAGGTGTTCTATAAATCATAATCACCAGACTCTAGGCGAGTTCAAATTACAAGAGTATACCAAAGTGAACTGATGAATTAACACTAAATTAAACCTTAAGCAAATAACAAAATGACGTGTATATTAAATCAAATTTGTTTTCTTTGTATTGGAATTAAAACTAGAAGATTTTTCATAAAACTTTTGCTAAATACAAGGAATTTAACAAAAAATGTTGTTAAAACGCGAGCCAAACTCATTATGTATTTCTGGAAATAAACTTTTATAAATTCAATTCTAGATTATATTTTTAACCCAAAATGCATAATATGAATCCTGCTGGATTATCAATTTATTTTTTAGTTTATTTGCTTTGGTAAAACAAGTGTTTTTAGCATTCAAATTACATCAACTCGTAAGCAAAACGCGTGAGACACAGAACACCTAAAAATAAATTTGGCGGTTTCAAGCCACCTGGCGACTTTGAAAATTTGCGAGTGTGGGAACATGCTTCATTGTATACACATACATATGTATTAGGGTCGTTCGATTTAGTGATTTATATAAGGCCATCAATTTTGCGATAGTTTTTGGCATGAAGAAAAAAGTTCCACTACAACACAGAATCAAAAAAATCATTTCAGAGGGGCCCGAAAATTGGTTGTACAATATCCACAAGTTTTGATACTGCCAAATCGACACACCCCATAATTAATAACTAATAATGGAAAGTCAAAAGCGGGAAAAATAGGACTGTGTTGCAAATCACTTTCTGTGAAAGTGATTTGAAATCACAAAAATGGTGTTCTGTAGACAAAATATGTTTGATTTTTGTGATTTCAAGCCAGTAAGCTAACCTGCAATCAATTTGAAATCACGTTCTAATTTTCGCAGGCACTTCGTTATGAATTTCACAATTTATTACATTATGAAATACCTTAATGTGTTTTTTATTGATTACTTAAGTAAAACTATTTATTTTATACTACATAATGAACTAAATTGTGAAAAAAACTAGATACGATTATTTTGTTGTATTCTTTTGTGATCTGGTCGGTGGATTTATTTAACTTTTTTGTACTTTACCTTTTATATTTATTAGAAGTAATTAACTTTATTTTGCAAATAATACTGCGAATAAAAAAATTTCACCAGAAAATAAAAATATCAGTAAATCAAAGCAAAAAGCAGCTGTGCTTCCGAAGAGTATAAATCACATTGAAAACTATAAACATACAGGTTCTGAGAAACGCAAATCGCTTAAATTTAGCGTTTTCGATTTGAAAACGCCAAATAGGTGTTCTGAGAAACGTATAACGCAAGAAATATGGTTTTGCGATTTAAAATCGCCAAATAGGTGTTCTGGAAAACGCATATCGCTTAAAATTGGCGACTTCAACTCGCATATATATATATTGAAGTGAACTGATTGAATTTGCTAAAACTGAACTTGCAAAAGGCAATAAAATTATTCACAAATAAAATTTAATATGTTATCTTTTTATTTCAATAAAAAGTAAAAAGCAAGATTGCTCATTTTCTGATCACAGGTACATTGAATTCGAAATAGGAATTCAGGAGAGAGGATTAACACCCAGAAGAAACAGGAGGAAGACGGATTGGGAGATGTAGGGTAGATTTCTCTCAGATCTTCTTCCGGATCCTCCGACTATACAGGAGTGTGAGGACATTGAGAGAGCTGTGGAGATATTGACTGGGTCCTTCGAAACGGCCATCTCAGGTTCATGCAGGCCTAGTCTGTGTCGGGGTAAGAGTAAGCCACCATGGTGGGATCTTGAGATAGCGAAGGCTCGAAAAGAGTCTCGTAGGCTTTTTAATGAGGCCAAAAGACTGGGTAACTGGTCAGAGTACAAAGCCTCAGTAAATAAATTCAAGAACCTGATAAGGAATGCGAAGCGGAGTTCATGGAGGTCCTTTTGCAGTAGTGTGGAAGGACCTTCTGAGACTAGTAGGCTTCGCAAAATCCTATCTAGCACCCAGCCCATACCAAGTTTCGTTAAGAAACAGTGTGGTAGCTGGACAACCAGCGGACATGAGACTCTAGAAGTTCTCATGGACACGCATTTCCCTGGATGCACACCGTTTATGGGAGACTGCATGACCGGTATAGACAATGGCCAAGGGGATATCTGCTTATCTTTTGATCGAAGCAGAATCCTTTGGGCGTTGAATAGCTTTGACCCATATAAATCACCGGGTCCAGATGGTATTATTCCAGCTGATTTGCAGAAAAATGCGGAACTTATAGTGCCATGGTTGATAAGGATCTTCTCGGCCTGCCTTGGTTGGTCCTACATTCCGCAATCATGGCGAAGGTGTGTTGTAGTCTTTATTCCGAAAGGGGGGAAGGCTTCACACACCACTCCGAATGATTTCAGGCCTATAAGTTTGTCATCCTTCTTGCTTAAAACCCTGGAACGGATAATTGAATTACATCTTAGAATGTCAATTATTCCGAGCCATTTATCAGCATCTCAACATGCCTATACCAAGGGCAAATCTGTTGAGACTGCATTGCATTCGCTCGTGGGGTATGTAGAGAGAGCTCTGGAGCAGGGGGAGTATGCATTGGTTGCCTTCCTTGATATAGAGGGGGCATTTAATAATGTGTTGCCAAGGGCTATAATAATCGCTCTGGAAAGACTGAACGTTCATCAGTCAATTGTTAGCTTCATAAAGAATTTACTGACCAATAGGGTCATTACTTCCAATATGGGGCGAGCCACAATTTGCAGAGTGGCTAGAAGGGGCACTCCACAGGGAGGGGTTCTATCTCCTCTTCTATGGAATTTAGCTCTGAATTCGTTATTGATGGAATTAGATTCCATGCTGTTTAGGACAGTGGCATATGCCGATGATATTGCGGTTGCTGTGTCGGGTAAGTACCCGGATATACTATCACAGCAACTAGGCTCTGCGCTAAACCTTATAGTAGGATGGTGTACAAATAGCGGTCTAAGTGTGAATCCGCAAAAAACGGAGCTTGTGCTCTTCACTCGAAGATACAAGACTCCATCGTTTACTCTGCCAACCGTAAGGGGGGTTGAGCTAGTGTTGTCAGACAGTGCGAAATATCTGGGCATCTACCTGGATTCCAAACTATCCTGGCAGCATAATGTCCAGTCAAGGGCAGAAAAAGCGGCTATCGCCTTATTCTTGTGCAAAAGGGCCATTGGAAAGACCTGGGGAATAAGTCCTAGGAACTCCTACTGGCTTTTCAGCACGGTTGCAAAGCCCATTCTAACATATGGAGCGCTTGTGTGGTGGAAGTCGTTGGAGAAAACCACCTACTGCAAAATCGCAGAAAAGATAATGCGTACTGCTGCTTTGATGGTGACTGGTGCTTCCGGCACTACGCCATCGAAAGCACTTTTCACTATGCTGAACTGGCTGCCGGCTGATCTCATGGTGAAGGAAATAGCCATGAATTCGGCTATCAGGCTGTGGTCAAGCGGGACGTGGAAGGAGGCGACATATGGTCATGCCACAATAATAGGAAGAATAGTGAACCTTCCGGAAAATATTGATTACTGCTCGCCGGCTCTACTGCCCGACAAGAGATTTGATGTAATCTTATCAGGCTCGTTCTCGGAGACGACTGGTACAGATCGTCAAGAGGACGTGCTTGAAATTTTTACAGATGGATCCAAGTCGGACTCGGGAGTCGGTGGGGGTATCTTTAACCCCTTGTATGAGAGGAGGATGAGTTTTAGGCTGCAAAATGAGTGTAGCGTAGCGCAGGCCGAAATTGCGGCCATTATGAGGGCAGCTAACTGGTTAAGGTACTACAGGATATATGAGAATGATATCCGAATTTGTACTGATAGTAAGGCTGCGTTGTATGCACTAGCTGGAGTCTATACGACATCCAGGTTGGTTCGTGAATGCCGGATATCTCTAAACGAGATAGCGAGACATTCAAACCTGGAGCTTATCTGGGTACGAGGGCACAGTGAAGTGTCCGGAAATCTAGTAGCGGATGAACTGGCAAAGGCCGGTGTCCAGCTACAACAAAGAGATATTGATGGGATCGTTGGAATTCCGCTTGCGAGCTGTAAGAAACTAGTACAGCGCCAACTTTTTCAGACCGCTCAAGACAGATGGTCTAATGAGGGTACCTGTCGAATATCAAGGCTGACATGGCCCAGATATGATAACAGGAGGACTATTATCCTAAGGGGCTTGCCCCGACGGAGGTTGCGTTCTGCTGTGGCGGTTCTGACGGGACATTGCCACATAGGGACGCAGGCAAGGAGGTTAAATCTTCCATTTAATGACTTCTGTAGAAGTTGCAGAGACGAGGAGGAAGAAGAGAGCGTTGAGCACTTCCTCTGTCAGTGTCCAGCTCTTTCTTATATAAGGGCATTGTACCTAGGCAGACCGATGCTGCATGATTTGACGGAGGTATCGGAATGCGATGTAAGTGGATTGGACTCCTTTATCCGATCCTCGGGTTGGTTCTAAGCCAGTGATATGTAGATCTACTGAGATACATATCAGATCCAGGCAACACAACGGGACCTGACTGGACCCAAGTGGGCTGGCTTTATAATAGCTGGCAGCCTGTTAAACCTAACCTAACCTTCAATAAAAAGTTTAAAGAATTTTACACATTTTCATTAAGAACACTAAATTAAAAATTTTTCTAGTTGTCGTCAAATTTTTATTCGTTTTATATTATTACCACATACATATATACGTATGTAAAACACATGTTGTATTTTTTCGGAAAAAAACTCCTAAACGCCAGTAAAACGCGCGTTCCTCAGAACACCTAAAAAGCAATTAAGCGTTTTTCAAAACGCATTGCGGTTTCAGAACGCGCGTTCTCGGAACATGGCCGAAAATATTATGATTTACAGAACAGGTACAAATCACATTTGTGCTTTGAAATCACGTGGTTTTTGGAACAGGCCTAAAAGTTGGCGTTTACCAAAAACAAAAAATGTTTGACCTCATTTTTAGTTTAAATTTTGAGTAATAGGTATATTTATGTCCAACACAACGGGACAAGACTGAGCCCAATAGCTGGCAGTCTGCTAAACCTACATGTAGGTATATCGTAATAAAACATCAAAAAGTACGCGTCATTGGAAAAATCCAAATCCAAAAAAGGCATTCTTTCCATCCCTGGACTATTAGAATCAGCAGTTAGAAAATTAGTGAGCTTGGGTAAATTCTATATTGATAAATGTTTTATTTAATGTCGGCAATTATGTATGGAGTACAATATCAGATAAATGTCCACCTCTGTTAGCCTCAGCACTCGCATTTTGTTCTTTGGAGCATATTTTTCATTACATTCGCACACAGTTCACGCGGTATTTCATTAATTTTATCACGAATATATTGTTTGAGTTGCTCAAGCATTTTTGGTTTCTATGCATAAACCTTGCTTTTCAGATATCCTCACAAAAAGAAGTACGGAGCAGTCAAATCAGGCGGCCGTAGAGGCCAATCAATGTCACCATTTCTTGAAATAACCGCCACAATTGATTGCTATACGGGCTTGTTTTATCGCATTTTTCATCACTTCAGCGGGAACTTCTGGCGACAGATTCTCGTGCTAGTGTCAAATGTCCTTGGGTGCTTCCAGGGTCTCGGGCTTGTTCACGTAAACACGGCACTTCCAAAAACACCATAAAAAAAGTCTGGAATAGTTAAATCGTGCGATCTTGCGGGCCATGCAGGGCAGTGCAAAAAACGAGAGATGAAGAGATGTGGGCATGCCGCCTTCAGAATATCGGTTGTGGCTGGCGCAATGCTTTCCGTTGCTCCGTTCTGATGGAACTACATTTCAATTGCGACAGAAAGATATCAGCTAACATGGCCCTATAGCACGCACCATGGCCCATTGACTGCTCAAGCGTGAACAGCGCATCACGCATTCCCTTCATAATGGCTCCTCGAGCATCACTCGTTTATTTTTGGTGCCCCAGAAGCGATAGTTTTGCTTGCGTACCCGCTCAGGTGGAAATGAGCCTCATCGTTCATTACGATTTTGATCAAAAAATCGCCTACTTCGTCCTCGCAGCTATACAGCCCAATTATGAATATTCTCACGGAATTTATTTCTCTCGGAATTTATTACTCGTGAAATTTATTTCTCATATAAAGTATTTTTTTCACTTCAAATTTAAGAGAAAAGCACAATTTTCGTTAACTTGACTTCATTTAGTGTTTTCAACGGATGGAGAGAAGAAAAAATTAAAAAGCCTCATATTTAATTTTTGTTCATAATTGGAGGAAAGGAAAAAGTAATAAAATTCCCATGGAATTTTTATTCATAATTAGGCAGATAATCTTCTCGAATTGCCCAACAAAATTATAAAGATACAAATAAACAGAATCAAAGTTTTTTATAAAAAAAAATGAGAGCCAAACAACATCGGACATCCAGCATTGTTGATTGTGACGCTGCTATCATTATTACACAGTGGAATTTGTTGCGCTTAACATAAATGAAACTTTGTTTTCGTTACATTATTTATTTATTATTACTATTTTTTTTGTTATTCATTCTATAATTTAGATATTTTATCGAATAAAAATTATATTTTATATGGAAAATACATATATGGTTTCCAATATTACAAAATTGTTCTTTTTGGAAGGACTTTGGTCGGTTTTAGATCCAAGTTTGGTCGGATTGAAAATTTTTGAGCGGCAACCCTGATTCAAATGTTAAGCGATTTATGGTCCACCCTGCACAAATTGTTTTGTTTGTTGGGTTGCCAACAGGCACTATCGATAATATTGATGTTTAATTTTCATTCAAAGCTTTTTGAATTTACAGAAGCGACTTATTTAGACGAAAAATTCAAACTGCCGCAAACAACATTCATTCAAGGCGATGAAGACAGATTGAGTTTTCGGTAAGCAATCTTTGTAATATACTCGTATGAATATTCTACTTGAAAAGGAATATAAAATTTTTTGCAGGGAAATTATAACACGCCTCGAGAGAATATATTGCACAACTATGGGCATTGAGTACATGTACATATTCGATGTTGACAAACGTAATTGGATACGAAAGAAAATTGAGTTGCCTGGTGTCATGAATTTCGACAAAGAGAAAAAGAAGTTAATTTTGAAACGTTTAATCAGGGCCACTGGGTAAATTTATGAACTCAACGAGGAAGCTCAATAATATATAAGAGTACTTATATGATATAACTTTTTAAAATATTTATTTAGTTTTGAGAATTTTCTGGCTAAAAAGTATGGTTCTGAGAAGCGCTTTGGCATAGAGGGCTGTGAAGTTCTAATACCTTGCCTTAAAGAAATCATAGATGTATCTTCGTCCAAGGGCTGCGAATCATTTATAATTGGCTTGGCCCATCGTGGCCGCTTAAATACGCTGGCCAACATTTGTCGCAAGCCCTTAAAATGTATTTTTGCCCAATTTTTAGGTTTATCAGCCATGGACCAGGTGCGTAAAAAGTAAATTAATGAAATGGAAAGGCATGCCTTTATCATGATTACAGGGCTCCGGAGATGTAAAATATCATTTGGGTACTTTTACGGAACGTTTAAATCGTGTTTCGAATAAAAATGTTCGCATAACTTTGGTAGCCAATCCTTCTCACCTGGAAGCTGTCAATTCAGTGGTGCAGGGCAAAACAAGAGCCGAACAGTTCTATCGCGGCGATATAGAGGGTAGAAAAGTTATGTCTATACTTATACACGGAGATGCCTCCTTTAGTGGCCAGGGTAGTGTTTACGAAAGCATACATTTAAGTGATTTACCTGATTATACTAGTCATGGCACGCTACATGTTGTAGTCAACAATCAAATTGGTTTCACCACGGATCCTCGTTATCATCGCTCCTCACCATTTTGTACGGACGTGGCCCGGGTGGTTAATGCCCCCATTTTTCATGTCAATGCCGATGACCCTGAAGCTGTGGTCTTTTTAAGCAAAATTGTGGCCGAGTGGAGGGCCGACTGGCGCCAGGATATAGTCATTGATTTAGTAGGCTATCGTCGCAATGGCCACAATGAAGCGGATGAGCCCATGTTTACCCAGCCTCTGATGTATACAAATATAAGAAAGCACAAGCCTGTTTTGGAATTGTACTCGAAAAAGCTGTTTGAGGAAAATGTAATTACGCCTGAAGAAATGAAAGCAGAAGTGGAAAAATATGATAAAATATTGGAAACTGGATTTTCTGATGCTGCCAAAAAAACATCTTTTAAAGTGGGTGCCTGTTTATTTTTAATAAAAACAAAACTAAAGTTATAATGTTCTTTTCCATTTTTCAAGTACAAAGATTGGATAGATTCTCCTTGGACAGGATTTTTTGCAGGCAAAGACCGCACAAAAGTTCTAAGTACAGGCGTCAAAGAAGAAATATTATTACATATTGGTAATAAGTTTGCTTCACCTCCCCCGCCAGATGCCAAGTTTGTGCTGCATAAGTAAGCCGAAAATTCCTATTTCAATCTTATTTCTACATTGTTTTTATACGTCAGTTTGGTAGTTCTTCTTTTTCCAAAAGTCGTCAATAGAGTCACATGAAGTCGACGTAAAAACGTTGTGGTAGTTAACTCGTTCCCTACACCAATTGAGTGTTATCGATAGTATCTATCTATTGCCTAGATCTAGGCAATATTGCAAATCTATCAAGACGAGTATACAGCCGAGAGTTGTTTTGATGCCGATTTGATATGATGACGACGGCAACTCTTGAAACATGGGGAATATTTAATAACTGTTTAATTAAAAGTAATCCCCCATATTGTTGTTCTTGGTAGATTAAGGTCAAATGTCCACAAACACTTCTCCCTCTATCCTACTACTTATAGCTATTTAATCAAAAATACTACCCCATATTGTTGCTCTTGGTAGATTAAAGTTAAATGTAATCTATTTTCCTAGTTATAGTACAATATAC
The DNA here is from genome assembly GCA_914767995.1 of Thecocarcelia acutangulata. NCBI lineage: Eukaryota > Metazoa > Arthropoda > Insecta > Diptera > Tachinidae > Thecocarcelia > Thecocarcelia acutangulata. Next base: position 28,191,629 of record OU612096.1, read on the forward strand.
TGTATATGTACAGGTCTTATCCTGAGTACTGGTCCAAGATAAAAAAGTCTTCATCGTCGTCTATCAAGACAACATATATACAGGTGTTGTACCTGATCATCGGCCCTTCAAGACAACATTAAACAACTTTCGGTTGTACAGTCGTCCTCCGCAGCAATTGTCTCATCTTTGATGGGTCATTGCTGTCTCTTAGAGTACGACAGCATTCAATTATTTTTACAAATTAAATATTTTTCACATTGACTTCATGTGGCCACGATGACAACGCTTGAAATAAAGGGGCTCGTTGATTTTTTATTTTACATAAAGTACCGTTTTAGGACCATTTGAAATATTTATTTTTTATTTATTTATTTTATTTTTTTGAAATATGCAAAGGTAGTCGTAAGTCCCGCTTTACATTGTACAACTTTTGCCGTCGCAATTTTTATCCTTTCTTCTTTAAAATTACGTTTGCGTTTATATCGTGCGGTTGCAGCAATTTTGAACTGATTTAGACATGAATAACTACATGCGCATAAACTAAAATATGTATACTCGTATGCCAAAAGAGAAATTCAGTTCACGCGACAAAAAAAATGTATGCTTATGTGTATCAATAAAGTAGGAATTGCTGCCTCAAAAGTTGCACAATGTAAACTGGGACTAAGAAATACTATTACTTCGTCAAATATTTACTCAATGAGATTCTCTTTTAGGTTAGGTCTGAGTTAATTTTATTCCTGTTGTGTTATGATATATATCTCAGCAGATCTACGTACCACCGGTACATTTTAGAATCAACCCAATTATCGGTTAAAAAAGTCCTATCTGCCTACATATTCCCATATTTCTGCCAAGATACAAAGTCATAGATACAAAGCTATTATATAGGAAAGACAAAAAAAGTGCTTAACACTCTTTTTTTATATGAGCAAACATAAAAACTGCGAAGCTTTGTTTTTTTTTGGTTGTCTGCAATAAAACCCAGGGTCTGAGGCAGGAATCGAACCTGCGACCTCAAGACTGTTGGTCGAGTACTCTACCAAATCAGCCATCGAGGCACCTATTTGCTCGTCCTCATCCCTATCACCTCAACAAAAGTCATGAAGTGGAAGATTTAAGCTCCTCGCATGTGTGCATATGTTCACAAACACTGTCCCTCTTTCCTCCTCTCGATAATGCACTGTATATGTAGGGGGCGGTGTGTCTCAATCCAAACGTACATAAAGCCATAATTTTGATATGGCCTTAAGTCTCATATCAATTTTAGTGAAATGGGACATAAAGCCATTACCATTATGGTTATATGTCCCATTTGACGTTTTGCATTACAAATGTTTTATTTCATCTATGAAGTTAATTATTTTAAAAAATCCAAAGTTTCTAGGCTTCAGGAATTACAGCTGCAAACATTTTGTGAAAGGAGAAATCCTTAGTTATCATTGGAAAACATTTTTTTTATTCTTGTGACGCACGCAGGAAAACTTTATTCAGCGAAGCCACCTGCCGCGTCATACTGAAGAAAAAACCCCTAAGAGCAAAACAACTTTAAATACTTAACTTTAGTGTCTCAGGAACTGAAATGAGAGATAAAGCCGCTTTCTAATATTGCTAATGTGAGCTAAGGCCATGATGGCTTTATCTCTCATTCAAATGAAAAATATCATTCGTTATAAAAAATATGGCTTTGTCTCATTTTCGGGAAAAAAATGTATGTCCCTATGTCTCAATGGAATGGGACTTAACGCCATATGGTTTTATGTCCTGAGCATTGCATCAAGATAAAAATGTCTCTTTAGTGATTTTCCTATTATCATAACTGGGCTATGTTCGATAGGTAACTATAGCAGACCATCTGTCCTCTGAAACCACGAAATTTAAGATTTAATCTCTACGCATGTATCCCTATGACCCTTTAGAACCGTCAAAGTCGTGACAGACTTGCTAAGAATAATAGTCTTCCTTAGTTCTGAGCCATGATAGTCTCGATATTCGATAAGTTTCCTTACTAGACCATCTGCCCTATGAATGCCCTATAAATTTACATTCTACCTGGTTCCTACAGTTCTAGAGCGGCATCCTTACCATCCTATCTATACCACTATGTCGTAGCTGAACTGGGGTCCAGTTTGTCCGCTATATTAAGCCTGCACACTTTACAGTGTCTCTGTATCCAGCTTCGAATGTGTCCCTATCTCGTTTAAAGATATCTTTTATTCATGAACCCTGCCTGGCTCTCGATGTCGTTTCGTAAACGTTCGTCATAATTTTAAAGGTCAAAAAACCTATTCCAATGCCGTTTATAAGCTTTATTTTCCCTGATCTTGTATCATTTGCCTTGTCTACATCCGATATATCCGTTAGTTGAGTAGTAGTTGACTATGAGTCACTTATTTTTAATATAAAACATTAGCGAACGTTAATGAAACGACATCGTAAGCCAGGCAGAAAATTTTTAAAATTATTAAAAAATCCAAAATCATATTTGTCTTTTGCGTAATTTAATTGAAACATTATTCTCTTAACTTTACAGAGGCATCGAACGCATTTTACAGGCGCGTCAAGATATGGTAAAAAACAAGATTGCTGATTGGGCCTTTGGTGAAGCCCTTGCTATTGGTTCGCTGTTGAAAGAAGGTATACATGTTCGTTTGTCAGGTGAAGATGTAGAACGTGGCACATTCTCGCATCGCCATCATGTGTTGCATCATCAAACAATCGATAAAGTTACCTACAATGTGCTGCAGCATTTGTACCCTGATCAAGCCCAGTATACAGTTTGTAATAGCAGCTTGTGTGAATTTGGCGTTTTAGGCTTCGAACACGGCTATTCGATGTGTAATCCCAATTCGCTGGTGCTGTGGGAAGGACAATTTGGTGACTTTTGCAACACCGCCCAATGTATAATTGATCAGTTTATATCTTCCGGTGAATCGAAATGGGTTAGACAATCCGGTGTGGTAATGCTTTTACCTCATGGCCTTGAAGGCATGGGACCAGAACATTCTTCCGCTCGTCCCGAACGCTTTTTGCAAATGTGTAATGATGATCCTGATGTTTTACCGCCGAATTGTGGAGATACGCCCTTGCAGCAATTGAAGGATATTAATTGGATTGTGGCCAATTGCACCACGCCAGCTAATTTGTTTCATATTCTGAGGCGCCAGATTGCTTTGCCGTTTCGCAAACCTTTGATTTTAATGACGCCCAAATCGGGCTTAAGACATCCCATGGCCAAGAGTCCTTTCTCAGACTTTGCGGAGTGTAGCGAGTTTAAGCGAATAATTGAAGAGGACGGTCCTGCTGCCAAAAATCCAGCTGATGTGAAGAAATTAGTTTTCTGTTCTGGAAAAGTATACTTTGATTTAGTGCAAGCGAGACAGAATAAAAAAGCTGAAAAAGATATTGCTTTAATAAGAATTGAGCAGGTATGATTGATTATTAAGACTAAGATAGTTTTGAATGATAACCAGAAAACTGTTATGCTGATTCCAAAGAGATACTCGTATGTGGCAGATATCAATATTAAAAAGTATTCTTTTAAAAAGAAAGTCAATATGTGTTTTATAAGACGCATAGTAGTTTTCAAAATCGAATGTGTTTTTGAAATCGCTTGCGTTGTTGAAATCGCGTGTTTTCAAAATGGCAAGTTTTGTTTAAGTATATAAATGTTTTGTTAAATATATAAATGTTTTGTTTACCCGCCTGTTTACGATATGTAAGCTTATGCCAGTCAATGAAGATTAATTGATAAACCGCATGATTTAAAGTGTCTTCCAATTTACTTATATCCAAATTTGCTAAAATTAAAATTTCATGGGTTTAAAAACGCATGATCATTTTCAAATCGAATACGTTTTCAAAACCACATGTGTTTTTGAAATCGTGTGTTTTCAAAACCGCAAATTTTTATTAGATGCTCCTTTTTGTCAAGTCATTTCAGTTTGTGGTAGTCTATATTAATTTGTTTAAAGTTCACACAAAAGTCTGCTAACAAAAAAAAAACAATTTGAAAACGTCTAGCACGGGATCGATTACCCTTTATTTTCTTATTTTCTATTAAAACGAAGTTTTCTATCAAACGCGCCATTTAAACGCATGTATCAAACTTTTTAGTTATTTATGCCAAACTTTCTAAAACTTAAATCTCATGAATTTCACAAAACACACGTCAATTTTCAAAATCTAATGTGTTTTAAAACCACATGTGTTTTTGAAATCGCATATTTTTAAAATCGTAAATTTTTATTCAATATGTAAATGTTTTATAATGCGTATTTTTAGGATACATCAAGTCATTTCTGTTTGAAGAAGATTAAATGATTAAATATTTCTTATTTTTGCAGCTAAAAATCGTTTTTTACTTTTTTATAAAAAATTCAAGAGTATTTATTTTCAATATTTCGATAACAATTTGTTATCATCGTCAAGAAAATTAATATGTTATAAAAAATTATTATTTTAATTTTCCTGAGGATGATAACAAACTGTTATCGAAATATCGAAAATAAAATACCGTTATACCTTTCTTATAAAAAACAAAAACAAATCAAGATCTTTAGCCGTAAAATTTAGAAGTAAAAAAAAATATTACTAACATCAAATAATACGAATATTAAATATGTTTTTCCGTAAACTAAAAACTGATCCAAGGCTTAAATTTATACGAGTAACATAAGTGGATTGCTATATAATTTTTAGTGTTTCCTTATGATAGAAGAGAATCATATCATTCCAAATAGAGGAGTATCGCCTTTAAAACTCCTTACTGTAGATTTGCAATTTAAAAGCGTGTCTTCATATTGTCAATCGATTTAAGCCGTTTCGACATTTACACTTGAAAATCTTGCAACCAAGTGATTTCGTTTCATGCCACTGAAACAATGTGGTGATAAAGAATCCGGCATCTTTTCTTTATTTAGTTCAAAATAGTACTAAAATTTGCAGGTTTAATGTACTATTTACACTTTTTTTCAATCTCATTTAACCGAATATACAGCTATGATTCCTTTTGCAAATCGAATTCAAACCGAATTTTGGTTCTTCAGAAAACGAAAAGCGAATGAAATAGTTTTTAAAAGAAAATTATCAGCCATATCAAAGAATTCAATGATATTATTAAATGGAATTGAATCCGTTTTTTGACTCTTCAATTCTTTGGCTAAACAAAAGCCTAAAAATTTTTTTTCGGAATGAAATCATTTCCATGGGATAATAATAATAGTTTCATTTTTGACATTAGAAATGATTTCATTCCGAAAAGATTTTTTTATTTTTTTTATTTTTTTTTTTTTGTTCGCAGAACCAAGAATCGTTCGGAAACAAACTTGAGCTCTGTAACATGACTGTACAATTCTGTTCATTGAAAATGATTTCATTCCGAAAAATGTTTTCTATTTCTGAAGAACGAAAATTTGATTTATATTCCGCTTCCAAACGGAATTGAACTCTGTGAAATAGCTAATGGTAGATTTTATAATAAGTTTTCACTTTTATAGTTTTTACAATTATAAAACGTATCAAAGTAATGCGATTTTTTTTTTCTTTTTTTAATAAAATTAAATGTTTTTAGGTTTCGCCTTTTCCATACGATTTGGTGCAAAAAGAACTAAAGAAATACAAGAACGCAGACATGTTGTGGGCTCAGGAAGAACACAAAAATCAAGGCTGCTGGGAATATGTAAAGCCGCGATTTGATACGGCCATGAGTGAAGACGAAGAGTAAGTAAATGCATTCAAAATTTTATATTATTTTAGCACACAATAATAAGTTTGTATGATCTGATAAGAATTCTTAAATTGCTTCTTGAATTGACTACGAAATAAAAAAAGAATAGAATTTTTGTTATAGACCACATTTCGAATTATTATTTTGTCCATTTTGCATAAGAGCAATTTGTTTGTAATGTTTATAAATTAATTTACAATATGAATTTTTCAAATATTTTTATTTTGCATTCAACGTCCATAAATTAAAATTTTTTTAAATCAACACTTTGTTGAAATACAGTGTAACAAAAAAGTAGAGAGATAAATACACGAATTAATAAAATGATTTTATGTAGTCCAAAATATATCATTCAGTCATGTCCGTTTGTCAACGAAATTGAATCCGTTTTTTGGATCTGAAAAACGAAGAACTAAAAGATTTTCCGAAATGAAATCGTTTACAGCTTTAAGATTGAAATTCATACATTCTCTTAAAAATGATTTTGTTACAAAAAACTTCTTTGTTTTTCGTTTTTTTTTTTTAATAATTATAAACTGAATTCAATTCTGTTCCAAAATGGCACAAGACTGTATATTTATAAGAAAGAAGGTTTTAATTGATATTTTCTCCGAACTGGACTTCTTGTAGTGATTCTAATATATTTAACCGCAAAGATTTAATGGAATAGTGTCATAAATAATACCCCTTATTCCAACAGGCATCATCGTAGTAATATCAAGGCAATGTAAAAAATGTTTCATACATTTTCTCGTTGCCAGCAAAGATTGAATGTTGTCAGCAGTCTCTGTCTATATCTTAAGTCTATGAAATATCAAAAGCCTTTCAAAGAATAGATAATTGCTAGCGCAGACGAGTATACAATCTAGAGTTTTTGATATTGTCTTGACTTCGTTCATTCACTATTGTTTAAGCACCTTCTTAAATTATCCATATAACCAGATAATTATCCGTATAGTGCGTTCCGAGCTCTTTTTTTAATTTCCAAAATCGGTTTCAGGAATCGCTAAAGTCCGCGTCCCCGGAAACAATATGGCAACTTAAATTTTCGCACTATATCAAATTACCATTAATAGTTCACATATACGTTCCACGGCCAAAACGCAAACCGAATGTGAAAAACCGGTTCCGATTCGGTTAGCGAAGGGAATATCCAAAGTCGGCTTCAGGAAATGTTAAAGTTCCCCCACTTCCTCAGAAGCAATACGGCAACTTTAATTTTCACACTGAAGCGAATGAGCTCAGATGCATGTTTCACGGCAAAAACGTACACCGAATATGAAAAGCCGCTTTCCAACCGATTAACGAAGTGGTTTTAAATTTTTTTGGGAATTCCCAAAATCGGCTTCGTGAATCTCCATAATCCCCACACATCCCCGAAAGCAATACGGCAACTCCAACTTTCGCGCTAAAGCAGCAACACTGTGTATACTATGTTTTATATTCCTACATACATACATACATATGTAATAAGCATATTAATTTTCACACTAAAGCGAATGAGCTCAGATGCATGTTTCACGGCAAAAACGTACACCGAATATGAAAAGCCGCTTTCCAACCGATTAACGAAGTGGTTTTAAATTTTTTTGGGAATTCCCAAAATCGGCTTCGTGAATCTCCATAATCCCCACACACCCCCGAAAGCAATACGGCAACTCCAACTTTCGCGCTAAAGCAGCAACACTGTGTATACTGTGTTTTATATTCCGACATACATACATATGTAATAAGCATATTAATTTTCACACTAAAGCGAATGAGCTCAGATGCATGTTTCACGGCAAAAACGTACACCGAATATGAAAAACCGCTTTCCAACCGATTAACGAAGTGGTTTAAAATTTTTTTGGGAATTCCCAAAATCGGCTTCGTGAATCTCCATAATCCCCACACATCCCCGAAAGCAATACGGCAACTCCAACTTTCGCGCTAAAGCAGCAACACTGTGTATACTGTTTTATATTCCTACATACATATGTAATAAGGACTTGTGAATTTATGGCATGGGTTTCGAGTGTTGCAAACAAACGAACAAACAAACTAAAAAGTAAGAAATAATTTTAAAAAAAGCTTAAAACAATAGCAATCGGAAAAAATATGCTGGCGATGCCATCGTTGCTATGGCTGGAGCTATTGTTCTCGTACTTTCTGTGCTTTTTGTTGTGAACCTAGGCTCTACTACTGGGTGTTTCTACTTGTGTACCTCAGCTGGTGTCTTTCGCTGTGTACCTCGGCTCTGCCACTGGATGTTTCTAGTTGTGTTCCCCGGCTGATGTTTTTCGCTGTGTACCTCGGCTTTGCTACTGGCGTTTTCATAGAAAAAGTTTTGCAGGCTGTCAAGGTGGCGATGCGGATGCTTATGCGGCCTGTTCTATTGTTGCTACTCCTCTGATGTCATTTGATTTTCTATACTTCAACTTACGCAACTTAACACCTTTAACACTGGTATTCTTCTCCTTAAACTTCCGTGTGCTTACTTGCACTGCTGCTCTCATTTTTTTTCGTAAACTTAGATCTGCTCTAGAGTAGGGTAGTTCGCGAACGACCTAGAATAATTGAACGATTCACATGAGAGAACTAAGAGAGCCGATCAATTCTGCGAGCTCTTTTAGCTCCGTAGTTCATGTAACTTTCTTCAAGTTTTCTTTTCCATTTATGTTTCCTTTTTCTAGTATACAGAAATAATCAAAAAGTGGTTACACAATTTAACATAGGGAAAATATAACTGCTCAAAAAAATTTCTCAGTTCTATTACTTCTGTTTATAGCTATTATAGTGGATTCGGTTTTTGATCAAATATTAGTTTTTAAAAATGTAAAATTTCTGTAGATTTATAATTGCTGTTATAATCTGTTTATATTAATTTTGTTTGCCCTTTTCTTTGCTTTTTGAATATTTGTCGACATGGTCTTGTAAGCTGAAACAGAATCGTTCAATGATAATTTTTATATACAGAGCACTGAACTATTGAACTAAAAGATAGACATATGTATGTATATCAGTGAAAAGAGCTGAACTAAAAAGAGCATTCACTTAAAAGAGCTCATGAACCCAACTCTAATCTGCTCACCTTCAACGCTGCCATTCCTCTGCTCTTTTACACGTTGAAAACTACCAGCTGCTAGACCTGACACTTCTCAATGCCGCCCCGGTCGACATTCTTCTTTCGCCATCTTTTTTTTTTTTTTCTTTAGCGACATTCATGCCGATTTTTCTTCTTGAAATTTCTTTTATATTTTGTCTACTTCATTCATTGGGTCATTCCCACTGCGGTGATTACTCGAGATGGCAACTCCGTAGTAGAGCTATCAGCACACTCACAAGTCTCCGTTCACAAGATGCACACGACAAATACCAATAGTATTGTGCAAAAAAAACCCCCGGCAGGCTTTTTGCCATATTTTTTTGTATATCGAGCGCTCGACGCTTTGTTATCAATATTACTATTATTTTTCGTTCACTATTGTTTTAAGCTTATTTTTTAAATTATTTCTTATCTAAACACAAATTTTTAATTATGCAAAAAAAATATACAGCCATGTTCCGAGAAACGCGAGTTCTTAAACCGTAAAGCGTTCTGAAAAACGCCTAATTAATTTTTAGGTGTTCTAAGGAACGCGCGTTTTACTGCCGTTTCGAAGTTTTTTCCGAAAAAGTACTACATGTGTTTTGCATACGTATATATGTATGTGGTATTTATATAATATAAAAAAAATATTTGACAACAAATAGAAAAATTATTAAATTTTAATTGTGAATAATTTTATTTCCTTTTACAAGTTCAGTTTTAGCAAATTCGATCAGTTCACTTCAATATTCACATGCGAATTAAAGTCGCCAATTTAAAGCGCTATGCGTGTTCCAGATCACCTATTTGGCGATTTCAAATCGCAAAACAATGTTTCTTGCGTTATACGTTTCTCAGAACACCTATTTGGCGCATTTTCAAATCGAAAACGCTAAATTTAAGCGACTTGCATTTCTCAGAACATGAAACTATCAGGTTCTATTGTTGCATGGTGTAACAAAAAATTAAGAAAACAGAAATACAAATAATCAAAATCAGCTTACAAACAAATGCTACAACACTTATGTACATACATATGTATGCATGTATATATAATATATTCGAATTATTTCGCAGCAAATGCAAGAAACTGTGCCAAGTTCTCTTTTAATGGCCGAAAAGTCGAAACAAAAAATAAACAAAAAATTTTTTTTTAACTTGTTGTTGCACAAAGTATGCGTAGATGAGATGTTGCATTGTCTGAATGTCAAAAAAGTTTTGGTAAAAACAAAATCAAATCAGAACGAAATAGAAAAAGAAAAATTATAAAATTTTGCACCAAAAATGCAAATAAATTTAATGTTAATAAAGAATAATTATTTGTATTTCTTTTCGTTTTGCTTTTTTAACTTTGAAAAATATTAATTTAGCGTTAAATTTTATTATGATGTTTTGCGACAATATTTGAAATTATTGCAGCTTTTATTACCTTTGTAATTGTCCCATCATTTAGATAAATGGCAAACTTTTGCATTTCCGGTTGGAAGAATTTAATGTGTATGAGAAATATTTACGACAAAGGGAGCACAAAAACAAATATTTGGTAGATTTATGATAAATATGTTTATGTATGTATGTACGTAATTCGTAAAATTAACTCGGCTACAATTTTTTGATTATGTAAAGGGTCAGAAATGAAATAGATATGTATATTAGGAGTACAACTTTGCTTCAGCCATTTTTTTTTCGAAGTTCAAGGCTTTATACACTTATGATTCAAAGTATTCTTGTTGCTTTTGACACGAGCCTTTACCATGTAATGTCTCCAATTCTGCATCCTCGAAAATCACCATTCTTGAAGCGTTGAGACTACTCTCGGCACATTCTTTCACTAATAGCGGCCTCACCATAGTTATTTGAGAGCATTCGACGAGCCTTCATATTAAAGCAGAAAATTAAAAGCTCCCACAAATTCACTTCAATACACACATGCGAGTTGAAGCCGCCAATTTTAAGCGATATGCGTTTTCCAGAACACCTATTTGGCGATTTGAAATCGCAAAACCATACTTCTTGCGTTATACGTTTCTCAGGACACCTATTTGGCATTTTCAAATCGAAAATTTAAGCAAATCGCTTAAATTTGACGAAAACGCTAAATTTGCGTTTCTTAGAACAAGCCGGATGATTACATTATTCTTTTCGGCCCAAAAATTACTAAAAAGCTATGACGAGTATTTTTCCACAAAAAAAAGCTTATCTAATAACATGTTACGTTTTTACCTTTAAAATCGCTTTGCGGGTTCTTCAATTACAAATAAAGTAATGACACAGGCGCTTATTTTATTGAAATACTTCACAACTTTATTTGCTCTTAATACCACTGTACTTATGTATGTATATTAAAACACTAGACTTGTTTACTTTTCTGACTTATAACTGTCTTTTACCACGTTTAAAACTAAACGCTATCTCTGACATCTGCCTATTATTTATATCTCTCTTCTGAAATAATTATAAAATTTCTAGTGATTCACTAATGATTATTCTAGACTCAAATGTATAAATATGATTGTAAATCCACATGATACAAAAAACAAGGTAGCCGCTTATACTCAGCAACAACAACAATGTAGATGATAGCAAACGGTGCATATCGGCTCCTGCTATTAAAAGGGTTGTTAAATAAAGCTGTGTTGCGAATTCAAAGCTATGAACGTCTAAAAAGCAACTCAAAAACTCAAAATATAAATAACACGTAAACGTATGACGAATTCAATTTGCGTAGAATATCGAGTATACGCATACGTAAAAGTCTGCATAATTATAGTTGTGTTCATTTACTAAAAACTTTTACAAATTTGTAATAATTGTTACTAGAAAGCGTTCATTAACCCAAAAAATTTGCAACGAGAGAGCGTCAAAAGAGCGTAAAAAATTGAGAGCCATAAAAATTCTTGCAAGTTCTTACAAGTAAAATTTTTACTTGCAATAATTATTCAAACAGCTGTTTTGCTTTTGTGTTTACAAAACAGTATTTCTAAATTAAGTTAAAAATTAAAACATTTTGGAAAATTTAAGATATTATAATTGTATGTAAACTTTTAAGCCGATTAAAAGTAATAAAAAGATTACAAATTTATTTTTGTAATCTTTTTAATAAAATAAGAAGTCTAAGGGAAATAAACTAAGCAACACAGTATCTGGCACATCAGTGGCAAAGGATGTTCCGGCAAATTTACTTGCTTGAATGTGTTTAAAGCTTCTAGGGAAACAGTTAAATTCACACTTGGATCCTTCCATTTATAATTATCTGTTCTTTGTTTCTTTATTTTTTACAAACCAGATGTTATTTTTAGTATTGTAAATATTATGAGTACCTAGTTACTCAGTACTTTACACTTTGAAATTATGCTATGCTAGGCAGGCAGTTATAATGTATAAATACACGTTTCAATTCAATTGTGAATTGAGTCTTTCAATTGAATTGGTTCTTGGCAACACACCTCATAAACTGTATTGAAAGATTTTCATCCAACTATCAGATTCAATGAAATTTAAGACAATTTTAAAATTATTTAACATTTTCTTTACAAAAAATTACAAATATAAATTTGGACAATAATTTATTGAATTTTTGTTTAACTTTATAATTTTTAAACTAAATTTTGGTTTGAACTATTGATCAGGAGACTCGAACATACAAAGCACAATCGAATTGAGAGACTTACTAGCCAACTTGAAAAAAAAATCAAAATGGTTTGATTTTTCTTCAACCAACTCGACAACTTCCAAACGAATCAATTTAAACGTCTTGATACAACAACCGACTCAGTAGCCAATTGAGTTTATCGCAAAGGGAACGATCTTTCAGAACGCAAGTGAGCTGGAGAATCCAGCGGCCTGCCTACCTACACAATTGAATTGAAACGTGTATGGGGTAAGCGCCCCTAATTAAAAATAGATATTTTATTCAAAAGTATCTAATTACCCTTGTATTTAGCGTATTTCGATTACGTCTAGTACTAGATTAAATAAAATTGTAAAACTTTTCTTTATTCTGTTACAAGCCGTACTCAAAAAACTCCAGCCACGACAATGCTGAATATAAATGACCACAACCACGCTCTTTTTATAACAATATACATATGTATAATTTGTCCAAAAAATATAAGAGCGGTTATGAAGTACTCATATATACCTATCCATAACAACACTACTCTAACTTGCAAATTTTTGTTAGTAAAGTGTTCATTTACTTTTTCACATTTTTGAGAGTAATTTTGCAAAATTTCTTGTTACTCTCTCGTTACTAGTTTTTACTAGTAAAGTGGATGAACACACCTTATTTTAGGAAAATGTTTAGCATTCTAAATAAATTACGTGAATTATTGTTTAATATTAAAAAATGAAATTCGACATTCCTGATTCCTAAACAAAATTGTTGATTTAACAAAAACAAAAATTAAAAATTATAATAAAACAAAGATCTTGAACCTGCTGAAATGTATTGTTAATTGCTGATGGTAACCTTAAATATATATAACTCAAAGGTGACTGACTGACTGGCATAGTGATCTATCAACGCACAGTCTAAACCACTAGACGGGTCGGGCTGAAATTTGGCATGCAGTAGATGTTATGACGTAGGCATCCGTTAAGAAAGATTTTGATTAATTCTATCCCCAAAGGGATAAAATAGGGGATGAAAGTTTGTATGCAACTTTGTCAATTTTAAACCGAACCAGGCGGAGACTTTGCATGCATAAAGTTACGTATAACGTAGGCATTGACGAAGAAAGGACTTTGATAAATTCCATATTTAAGCGAAACCGCGGGCAAAAGCTTGTTGTATTATGAAATTTCAAAGTAGTAGAATGAAAGTAAAAACTGATTTGGAAAGTTAAGTTTTCAATTTTGCTGTTCTTTAAGAGTAGTAGTTTTTGTGTTCTATTCTTTCCGAAATGAACTTCAAAATAACACTTTGATAAATTTACAAATAACTAGTGTTGCCATGAATCACATTTTCAGTTTTATTATTATTTTTTTAACCAGGCGAGCTACTCTCTATTGCGATGCGAAAGAAAAATCGAACAATTTGTACTCTGTATTACGTTTTCGTATTTTCCTTTCGCACATTTTATTTTATCATTCTTCGCTATTGTTTATTTTGTGGTACCAGCGTTGGTTCATTTTCAAACTATTTCCCGAAAAAGCTTGTGCAAAGAGAACAGAGTACTAAATTATACTCTTATCGCATTTGATTTTCGCATCGAACTCACTTTCGCATCGCAATAGAGAGTAACCCCCCAGCATTGAAATGAACTACATTTTTAATTTTATTTTATTTTATTTTTTGTGGAAAATCAATTATATGCACAATTATATATGTAATTAGTTCTATCAATTTTGCCATGAAAAACGGTGGTCGCAGTTTTATTCAAAATTTTAAATTGTTGACGTTGATTGGAATGAGTTACTAAGAAATGCCGTAATCGCTGTAATAAAAGATGAAATCACCGATCGTCTTTAGTTAAATGATATTAAAATATCATATTAATGTTTTTTATATAATATTTTTTGTGTTTTCATCTATGAATATACACAATTTCATCCCATATAAATATTTCGTTATCTAACCATTTTATTTCAACGTAATTATAATTATCAGCCAAGTTCTAAGATCTGCAACCGCAAAGCGTTCTATAAAACGCTTAATTCACTTTTTGGTGTTCTAAGAAACGCGCGTTTTAATGGCGCTTCGGAGTTTTTTCCGAAAAAATGCACTGTGTGTTTTACATACGTATGTGGTAGTTATATAAAACGAAAAATATTTGAAAACAATTAGATAATTTTTTTAATTTGTCTTTTTTAAATAAAAATGTGTAAAATTCTTTCAACCTTTTATTGAAATAAAAAGAACACAGAAAAAATTATAGTAAAAATAATATCATAAAAATTTTTTTCTGAAAAAATAATTCGTATGCATATACATAAATATAAAAAAAAACACATTGGATATTGTATTTTGTTGTTGTCGATCAATAATTATTTTTGCTAAACTTTTGTTTGAATCCATGAATTCCTTCAGAGGTCCGCATTCATTCAACGAATTTCGTTATTGAACACGAAAAAAAAAAATTGTTTGTGAAAATATATTAAATTTTAATTGTGAATAATTTTATTTCTTTTTGCAAGTTCAGTTTTAGCAAATTCAATCAGTTCACTTCAATGTACACATGCGAATTAAAGTCGCCAATTTAAAGCGTAATGCGTTTTCGAGAACACCTATTTGGTGATTTCAAATCGCAAAACTTCTTGCATTATACGTTTGTCAGCACACTTATTTGGCGTTTTTAAATCGACAACGCTAAATTTAAGCGATTTGCGTTTCTCAGAATATGCTTGTATACTTACTTAAGTTTTAAATTTCAACTACTAATATTTTCAAACTACTACTTTTTATGTAAAATCAGTTTCAAGAACCAGGCAATTCACTAGGAATTAATGTTCGAAAACAAAATATAAATAAAAAGAATAGAATATAGAACACCAAAGCCTGAAATTAAAAAGATTACAAACTATTTTCATTTCAAAATAGCATCACAACTATACCCGATTACCTTTCTCAAAGTTTTCGAAACTTCATGATAGATTGAACAAAAAATACTAAAATTTTCTTTATTCTATTACAAACTCTTGAAGATTTCAATAATTGTAATGAGCGCCAATAAATATTTCATATTTACGAGTAAATTAAATTACGTCTACGTAATTTTGAAATAAATTAAATCAGTCGGTATCTAATTTAAAAAATTGTTGCTTATTTTTGTTATTTCTTTTTTAGAATTTTAGTTTAATTCCTTTTTTTTTTTAATTAATTTTAACAAATGACGGTCATTTAAAAATTGTGCAAAATCAATTGAAATGTCATTTGGCACACTTTTCCAATGAAGCAACCCCCGCACAGACACCTCCATACATACATCCGTTTACATTACGAGTACACGTAGCGACAATCTGCGCTATTAAAGGACATTTAATTATTTATTAATGAACTTTGTGGTTTTGTTGCGCAAATTAAAAACAGAAATGTAAGAGATAGATTTCTTAATTTTTTTCTGCTTGCTTTTCTTATATAAAACATAATGATATTTTAGTTAAAAACAGTGTTTGTAAAAGAATAGTGTTCTAACTTATTTTTTTACAAACATTTATTTTTCTTTTAAGAGTTTTGTATAAGATTAATGAATTAGTAAAATCATGATCTTTAATCTATTACCAAACTGTCGAAGGCATTTATAAAATTCAGTAACCATCAGCCATGTTCCGAGAACGCGCGTTCTGAAAAACGCTTAATTGAGTTTTAGGTATTCTGAGGAACGCGCGTTTTACTGGCGTTTAGGAGTTTTTTTCCGAAAAAATACAACATGTGTTTTACATTCGTATATATTTATGTATGTGGTAATACAAAACGAAAAAAAATTTGACAACCAATAGAAAAATTTTTCAACTTAGTTTGCTTACTGAAAATGTGTAAAATTCTTTAAACTTTTTATTGAAATAAAAAGAAAACATATTAAATTTTAATAGTGAATAATGCTATTGCCCTTTGCAACAAGTTCAGTTTTAGCAAATTCAATCAGTTCACTTCAATATACTCATGCGAATTGAAGTCGCCAATGTTAAGGGCTATGCGTTTTCCGGAACACCTATTTGGCGGTTTCAAATCGCAAAACCATATTTCTTGTGTTATACGTTTCTCAGAAATTTTCAAATCGAAAACGCTAAATTTAAGCGATCTGCGTTTCTCAGAACATTTTCTTTTTTAGGGCTTATTACCGTTCTCCAAATTTTCGACAGTTTGTAATAGATTAAAGACAATAAACGCATATTTTCATCACTTTGTTACGAACTCTCGAAGATATTGATGATGATTTAAAAACAAACTTTTTTTACTACATTCATGTACGTGTATCTGTTTTCTTTAAAAAAAATTTCGTGTTGCGTTTTTTGATCTCTCCTTTAAAAATTTGTTAATGATGTATTAAAACAAAATTTTTAAAACACTACTGCGTATTGGTTTCATTCACAATAACCCATATTTGCAAGTATTTTAGTGTTTTCACTTAAATCTTGCTTTTAATGTAAAATTTCAAAATTAAAAAATTATACTTTTAATGTTCTGTTGCAATATTTCTGTTTTATATTAATTGTTCAATAAAAACATGGCATTTGAAATAACCATAATTATTTTAATGATTTTATATGTTTTAATTAATTTTCTTTACCTTTTGCTTTTAATTTTAATATTTCTTAAGCAATTGAAAGTGCATTAATCAAAGTCAATAGTTTATAGAGAATATAAATTAGTTCGCTTGTAAATGATCAAACAAATATCAAAGATTTTCGATTAAACGAAAGGTATTTTTTTGTCGTGACTAATATAAACTGTGAAGATGTACTTTTTTATTTATTTATTTTATTTTTTGCCTGTTTTTATTTCATTCACAAGGTTAATGTCAACTTTTAGTGTTGTTTATTTTGTTTTTATTAAAAAAAAATATAATGCCTTTGACATTGAACTTTTCGTTGACTTTCAGCTGAGATTTTTCTTTTATTTCATAGTCGAAAAAAAATTTAATTAATTAATTTTTATATTTATTATGTGATAACACATAAATTGTTACGCTTGCAATATTTTTTTGAAAAACATTAACTTATAACGAGTGATTTTTTTGCTATTATCTTTTTGGCAACACTAGTTTTGACAGCTCACGCACGTTTTGTATCTTGTGTCACTGTCAAACATCTTCAGTTTGGTCTATAATTTAATCATGAATCGTCTTACAAACGAACAACGCTTGCAAATTATTGAATTTTATTACCAAAATGCGTGCTCTGTTAAGAAAGTTCATCGCGCGCTTCTTCCATTTTATGGTCAGTTTAATCGACCTACTGAGGCTTCTATTCGGGCTATTGTAAAAAAATGTCTCACCAAATTTACATTGTTGGACATTAAACCACCAACACGCTTACGTAGAGTGCGAACTGAAGAAAATATCGCAGCCGTATCGGCCAGTGTTGGTGATGACCGTGAATTATCGATTCGGCGCCGTTCGCAGCAATTGGGCCTCTGTTACTCCACTACGTGGAAAATTTTGCGGAAGGATTTGGGTGTGAAGCCTTATAAGATACAGCTGGTGCAAGAATTGAAGCCAAACGACCTACCACAACGCCAAATTTTTGGTGAATGGGCTCTTGAAAAGTTAGATGAAGATCCACTTTTTTATCGAAGAATTGTGTTCAGCGACGAGGCTCATTTCTGGTTGAATGGATACGTGAACAAGCAAAACTGCCGTATTTGGAGGGAAGAGCAGCCAGAAGCATTGCAAGAGCTACCAATGCATCCACAAAAAACAACCGTTTGGTGCGGATTATGGGCTGGCGGCATCATTGGGCCGTATTTCTTCAAAGATGATGCGAATCACAACGTTACTGTGAATGGTGAGCGTTACCGTGCGATGATAACAAACTTTTTTTTGCCCAAAATGGAAGAGCTTGAGTTGGATGACATGTGGTTTCAACAAGACGGTGCCACATGCCACACAGCACGCGAAACAATGGACCAATTGAGAGGCGAGTTCGGTGAACAGTTTATTTCACGCTTGGGACCAGTCAATTGGCCGCCCAGATCGTGCGATTTAACGCCTCTAGACTATTTTTTGTGGGGCTATGTTAAGGCTAATGTCTATAGCGACAAGCCCGCTTCGATTGACGCACTGGAAGCCAACATTGCCAACATTATTCGTGAGATACCGGCCGAAATGTTGGAAAGAGTATGCCAAAATTGGACTAAGCGGATGGACCATTTGAGGCGCAGCCGCGGCCAACATTTGCATGAAATAATCTTCAAACATTAAATTATATCGACCCAACTATCGATCCAAATAAATATTTCATGCATTTTTCTGAATTTTATGTGTTTTTTTTTTTTTTAATTTCCGATAGTTCTTATAAAATCACCCATTAGCATTTTGTTTGCTAAAAAGAAGGGTTATAAACGATTGGGCAACATTTTTATATGCTGAGCTGATAATTTTTCGCACATTTTGGGCGGTATAATATGACGCTGGCTGGTTATTAATTTTATCGCGGCATTCAAATTTCAGCTTAGAAGCCACTCAGGTAACCACAAATTTCTGGGGTCTAATCATTACGATACATCTTGATTATGGCAAACGAGCGTAATTTAAACAAAATATAATAGATTGTAGACCATATGTTTCCTAAAAGTAAGAATACAAAAAAAGTCCTTAACTTTTTTATATTATTGAAATACAATTTATTCGATATCGTATGCGGTGATTTGGCCCCTGGTTGCCTGAAAAGCAATAAAGCAACAACTGTAGTTGGCATTACAATTTTGTTAACTGTTTTATTATATCACGAGACTGCATTACCATTTTCAGTAGCTGACAATGCAATTGCAGTTTAATTGGCATTTGTAATTAAACCATCCGATTTTGAAACTACTAATCGAAGCCAGCAAAAACCCGTTTAAGGTTTTCTGCTTAGCCCCGTTCCAATCATTAAGGCCGTGTCAGATAAAACTTTTGCTTCGTTTTGCGTTGCAAATCCGCTTAGACATCTAAGATAAAATATATACAGTCGACTCGCGAAAACGTGAACTAATTTTTACCGAGCGTGTTCACGTTTTTGATTTTGTCCACGTTATAGGTTGAATTTTTTTACATCAATATGCGTTGAAAATCATTATGCAGAACAGACTATGTATATAACAAATTTAATTCAATAAATTTACTGCAATATTTCAATTCAGTTGATATACAGCTATTATAGTGTAGACACTTGGTCTCGACTTAATATTGAATTAAATCTACATAAAATAAAAGGGTAAAAATACATAAGCGTAAATAAGTTTTTCAAAATTTTTGTTGATAAAAAAAAAAACAAAACAATTCAGTCTCTTACCTGTGATGAAAGGAACTTAAAAAAATATCTTATTCAAAAAACGATAGAAAAAAATATTTGTAAACTAAACCAAAAACGAGGTAATTTTTTGTTGACGGTGTTTTTGATCGAGTAACTGCAACGCCGCTTTTTTGGGCTTCAAATATGCAACTCTTATAGCCTATTTACACCAAAGCGAAATCTGCTCATTCGAGATTTCAAGCCAAATCTAGTAGATTTTGAGAAGATTTCCCATACAAAATGAAATCTACTTTATGAGTAGATTTCGACGAAATCTCCTGAAATCTACTCAGTACTAAGCGATGCAACTGTGATTTCTTGCAAAAAGTACTTAAAAATACTACGCTGCAACAAAAATTGCACTATAACGTGGTGTATGCAGTCTCTGGGCACAAAAAATATACACTTTAATGCTGGTGTATTCAGTCTATGATAATATTGTATTGTCAAACCCGCATGCATAAATTATTTTTGAGCAAATGAAATCTTGCTAGATGTCAAAAAACGGTGGTGTAAACGATATAGATTTCGTTGTAGATTTCAATTCAAATCTACTAGATTTTGAGTTGGTGTAAATGCGCTATTATTGAAAATTTCATATTGATTGTTATTCCTTTCTTCGACAGTAACTGTTGTATATTGTATTTCTTTGGCAACCCGATTACTGATGTACCTTTCCTTAAATATTCTATAATATCACACTTTTCTTGAAGAGCTAAAACTTTTGGTTTCTTGGAAGACATTTTTTTAAACTAAGTTCAAATTCAGTTGTTACTATGAACACTTTATTTATACTCAAACACTTGAGATGTTTCCACCGCAAGCACCACATAGAAACTGAAATTGACTTATGTATGTACTTATGTACCCTTTATAAAAGATGTTTTTTGTCACTAGGCTGCGAAGAAATTATTATACCGCTATTCCCAAAACTAATTTAAACTACAGAACTTACTTAAAAAAATCTTAAAAAAAAAAATTCACGTTTTAGAGCCATCATCACTTGTTCACGTTTTAGAAGAGTCAATGTTAAAATAAAAGTGTTCACGTTTTTTGATGTTCACGTAACTGAATGTTCACGTTTTCGCGAGTCGACTGTATACTTATATGGAACATGTCACATAAAGCACTTTTAACGCAACGCGAAGCGGAAAGTTCGGCAACTCTCATCTTTTTACGCGTTGATGTTTCTTCTAATAGCTCCAAAGCTTTATGTACCAAGAAAACAATTAAAACCAATTTCAGTAGTTCGTCCAATAATATTTCTAACTTCTATTATCATAAAAAATTAATAAATAAAAAAATTAACAAAAATTTTTTTACATAAATAAACAAATCGTGTGCGTTGCCAAAGTTTTTATTGTGACATACACTTTTTGCTTTGCGCTTTTCTGTTAAAGTTTTTTCAAAGCGACAAAGTTTTATCTGACACGGCCTTTAATGACTGAAATCTGAAAAGAAATTGATTAATAATATGATAATGTTGAGTCATCTTTTATATTATAAACGTGAAATTAACACTGCCTAAAAAACTGGAGACCGGCCTTTAAGGATTTTGTGCCCTAACGTACTTCAGCGGAGCACAACGCATATTTTGCGTACGCGAATACTATCGCAACAACGATTCTGCGACCGAAGATAAACCCAAATTTTGTTATCATTTGAATTTTAGCGATAGGAGTCATTCTACAACGATTCAAACGATAAAGCAGGGGGTCCAGAAGTTCGAGATCATTGGATCAACATTATCAAAACAACGAGCAGGGCGTCCTAAAACATCGAGACAACCGTAAAGCATAGAGCGAGTACAAGCATCTATCTGGTCAAGAACAACTCAACTTCGCTGCTCGTATGCACAAAAAATGCACTTGAAGTAATAGTATTTTTGATATTGTGCTTGTTGTTCTAGTAATGTATTTTCAGACAATTAACACTTAATCTCCCGCCGGGTTCCGTCTATACCTTGTGTCTACAACTGCGATTAACTCTGACAACGATTTTTTTTTATGTTTATCTTAATATCTTACAAGAAGTATACGTATTTTTGTCAATCTTATAAGAATTCGTAAATCATTGAAAGCCGAGAATATTAAAGGCCCGATCAGACTATTATACAAGTATAAATACTTTCATTCGATTTTGTGAGATAAAAGTCTAAACACATTTTTTGCGACTGTCTAAAAGTCTAACGTAAATTAGATTTTGCATTCACACCATCACACTTGATATAAACCAAAAAAATTTGAGTAGAAAAGAAAACAGCTGTTCATATATTTTGATTTATTCAGGAGAGAGATGTGCCAACATAAAACTTTACACGTGCCGGCATTTGAAAATCTTTAGCAGCTAATATAATAATTATGTTAAACAGATCCAAATTTAAAAGCACCAAAATATTTTATGTTCTACATATAGCATTAGCAAAATACATTTATATACGACAGCTAAATCCCAAATTTCGACCTTTCTTATAACGACAAATAATACTATCGGTGACGGCACACCATGGCTAATAAATAGTCAGCTAGTAAATCTTTATACAGCTGGTTTCCTAAAAGACACAACCCTGATCCAATAAAAAGTATTATAATTTTGAAAAGTTTCAAAACACAAAAAAGTCGTACGGGATGTCAAATTTTTATCGTATTATTTTTCGTATGTATGACGGATTACATTCAGACTGTTAGACTTGCACGTATTATTTGAATTTTTGACAAGTATTAATACACAGTATAATAGTCTGAACTCGGCTTAAGCAGCATCAGCAAATACTTCGGCCTAGTAATAATATTGTGTTTTTATACAAAATTAATTTGTAAATCATTAAAGACTTTGCTTTTTTCCAAAAAAAAAAATATGCTTTTGTTTGGCAACCCTCAACATTTACGTTTTACTTTTTCGCAGTCAGCTGTTTTGTTTTGTACTAAAATACATCTGTGGTTACCACATTCACGGGGCGTATTGATATCGGTAAAAAAAAATCGCTCATGTGATTTTCAACAGACTAAATTTAAAAATTACCTGCGTGATCTAAAATCCATTCGTGATTTAAAATCAACTTGATTTTATTTAAAAAAAAATCCATCTGATGGCGTAACAATTTTTTATGAAAATTTTTGCTAATTCCATGCCCATTATCATTCACGAAATGGTCGAGAATTTAATTAATTAAAAACTAACTTATTTAATAAGTGTATCTATTTTTTTGCGAATGTTCAAATTTGAGACCATAAGCTTGCATTAAAATCTCTTATATATTTTTTTAAAACAATTTTAAGTCCGATATTTCAAAACTAACATGACGATATTTCAACAATTAATGGGGTTTGACGGATTCTTTCATATTTTTTCTGGTAGCCTTGGTTACCACATTCGCGGGGTTTATTGATTTCGGCAAAATCAATTTCACGTGATTTTCAGCAGACCAAAAGATTACCTGCGTGATTTAACTACTGTTCGTGATTTAAAATCACCTTGATTTGATAAAAAAAAAACCCCCCATCTGATGGCCCAACAACTTTTTAGACAAATTTAGCAAATTTCATGCTCATTACCATTCACGAAATCTTCGAAAGTTCGTATTAAACTATATGTTTAATTATGGGTTTAATTTAACTCGTTTGATTGGAAACTGGGACAAGCTAATGCATGGGAGTATGCATAAGCATGAAAAAGGTAGGGGAATAGCGTTAGTCTAGGGAATGAAGACTATGGGCAGGAGGGGATTCCTGACGTTCTTATTAGTTTTCTCAAATAAATACGTCAATAGAGTTCCAATTACTTACATTCGTGTAAATTTATTTACAAACCAAAACTTGTTATAATTCAGTGAAAACTTCCAGACGCCACAGGATCTTTTTAATCGAGAGTCGGCAAGAATAATAACCACCAAATTAAAACCGGAAATCAGTCAATTATAAACATCTAAGGCGAAAAGCTGCAATTCACAATTAATCACAGGGATGGAACTTTGTTGCCGGTAATTGCTTTAAAGCGTTTTTAAACAATATAGGAAAATGCTCGAATTTCCTTTAATCTATTACAAACTTTCGAAGATTTCAGGAGCTGTAATAAGCTTCTTTAGTTCTGATCAAGTTTTCTTTCTCATTCGCATTAAGTAAAACAATAATTGATTTGTTTTCTTTATAAATAATGTTTTATTTTATTGTGAATTTCTAGTGTAGGATATTTTAACTTATTTACAATAAAATAGAAAGTCTATTTTATGATAAAATTAAAAAAAAAAATGTTATGAAATAAAAATCAAATTATAAAACGAAATTTTTAACTTAAAGAGTTAGTTTCTACTACTATTTTAATACTAATTGGATTTAACAATTTTTCATTCCATATTTACATTTAAACAAAATAATTACATATTTACACACAATATACACGAATGTTAAAGAGATCATTAAAAAATTTTTATTATTATAAAAAATTTTTAATATAACTCAAAGTAAATAATATCTTAAAAGTAAAACTAAAAATCATATAAATTATTTACACTCTCCAATATTCAAAAAGGATTAAAAGGGATTTACAAATTAAGACAATTATACTTTAAAGCATTTTATTTGGTAAAATCACAACTTTATGATGGAGTTTTAAAGTAATATATCTGGAATATCTAATTAAGTTTAAAATGTTGAAAAAAATTGGGCTATAACTATAGTCAAACACCAAAGTCGGTTCTTTTTAAAAACAACTTAAATTTTAGCATCTGCTGTTAGAGTCAAAATTAAAGTTGAAACTAAGTTGAACTGGCTCTAAATAGGTGACAAGTCAAATTCATTAAACATTTGCATACAATCTAGTATAAAATATAAACGGGTGGCATCTCTGATCAGCTGACAGGCAAAGTGAAAAAAAGGAAAACAAACGGTCAAAAAATTTGAATAAAAATTTAAAAAGAAAGAAGTTTGTAAAAACTATTATAAATTAGGTACAAAGGAAAAATTATTCTGTTTGTTATAAACTATTTTGACTCTATAAATTCGCGCTTTTATTGACAGGGTCAACAGAAAAGGGAACGAGATGCTAACTCGAGCACCTTTTCCAGGCTGTATTTTGGGTCTTCTTATGGCAAAGTCGACGTCAATGTCTTAAATGTAGACATTTCATGTATATTTTTTTTTAATTTTTATACCAATTTTTACTTAATTTTCACAAAACCAATTTCTTTTTTTTACATTTTATCATTTGACGGCAAACAGCTTTTTTATTTAGAGCTATGTTAATATACTTAAAAACAGCCTTTTCTCTGTTTAACTTTAGAACCGGCTTTTGAAAGTAAATTAAGCTTTTTTTGTTTATAGTAGACGAAAAGTATACTTTTTGTTAAACATTACTTTATATTTTTTAAAGTGTACTTTTTTATTGACTATAGTTATAGTTTAATAAAAAATTTGTTATATTGGCTTTTTAAAAATTATAAATAATATACTACATAAATGTTGTAGATCCTATTACTTATTAGAAAATTCAAGATTTTTATAACACCTTTGGATTTATTCTCTTCATACTTTTTTTCTTTTCTTAGTAATACGAATTTCTAGTCATCGAAGCAAAATCTGGTGCACACGGGATTTCTAGTCAATTCTAATTGATTTTGACAAGATTTCACATACAAAATGAAATCCACTTTGCTACTTTTTTGCTGTACGTACTCTATTATACAGCTCTGATTTTGTTTAGGACGTTGCTTGAAAATTCTGCACTGCAATAAAATAAAAAAAACAATACTCTAACAAGATGAATTCATTGCATCATATTTTGTGCAATCCAATGCTTTTGAAAAATACTTATGTTTTAATTTATCCTTCCAAAATGTAAAAAAAACGGATTGTAAACGCTTATGATAAGCGAGGTGTGTTCCAAGAGATCTCGGACTAGTTCGTACTAATGAGCGTAAAAAGCAAATTACTCTCTAAATTTGCAAATTTTACACAAAACTGCTGGAACGCAAAAAAGCACATTGTACATCTTGCAATAGTAGTATTGCTTACTTTTTAGATTATAGCATATTTTAGTGATTTTAGACGCTTAAAACGCATAGCATCATATAAAAAGAAAGACTTGCATTATTGGCAACAGCTGTAAAATTAAAGGCAATGTAAAATTTTTAATAGATTTTTATAATCATATTTATAAAATTAAAAACCAAATAACAATTGCATGTTCTGTTTACAGCCTTACAACGTTATTTTTAGTTTGGGCAACCTTCCATTTTGCTTGTTTTAAACAACAATTTTTTACCAATTTGCAAGTTTTCAGTTTCATATATAAAGAAAGTTCGGACTAATTTGTACAGAAAATAAAAAAAATGACTCTCATTTTTTCTCAAAATTGCACAAAAATTGTTACGTGGAACGCTTTTGGACTAGTTCGGACTGTTTTGTTATTCACGTGGAACACACCTTGTACATAAAATGTAAACATTAGAGCCAAACCATAAATTTTTAAAATAGCCGGCGGTTATAATATGACGCCGTTGAACAAAATTTCTCATAGTGAAAGGCCAATGTAAGCGACTTGCGGCAACAAGCGGCAACAAGCGGCAACTACCTGTTCTATTTGCCGCTTGAGTTTATTTGTTGTAGGCAAATGAACGCGGCTAATTGAAGAAAAATTGGTGCTTGGAAGATTAAGCAAAAAAAAAAACATTTTGATTTTTTTTAAAGCCAAAATAAATAAACAAATTCAATTGTTGAACTTCCAAACCCGAAAATTTCTGTCTTCTATTTGTTTCCTTTACTTTTTTGTTTGATTGAAGCGGCAAACAAAAAGTTAAACTGAACTCAACATTGCCGCTCGGCCGCCTTTAACGGCATTGCCAAATTAAATTAAATTCAATATGTTGAAATTTATGTACGAATATTTTTATAAAAAATATAATTTTTTGTAAATGAGTCACATTGTTGCCGCCCGCTGCCGCATGCCGCTTGCACTGGCCTTTCACTATTATTTTGGGTAATTTTTGGTCGGCAACGGTACTAATTAAAATAAATCGTTTTATATTTTCTGACATTTCTAACGTAACGACGTAATCGCTATGGATTTTTTTAACAAACACACTGTTAACACTGGGTGTTACTGCTTGTCTACAGTAACACCCAGGGTCTAAGGTAGGAATCGAACCTTCGACTTCAAGACTGTTGGTCGAGTACTCTACTAAATCAGCCATCGAGGCACCCGATATGAGTAACAGACGCAGTTTATTCTCACTTTTCGAGAAACGGTGGAATAATTTGTTTCACTTGCTTTCGACGCGAGAACTTCTCGCCAAAGTTACAGAATACAGCCACTAGTTTGGTTTACGCCAAGGCAAAACCTGTTCCCCGAGGGAGTAAGTATTGGGTATTGTATGCAAAATTGCGGCCAGTTTCGTTAGGAGAGCTTGATGAGCTGTTACCTCTAAAAATCATTCTAAAGGAATGATAAAGCTGAGGTATTAAGAAAAATTTTAAAATAAAATTTTGGCAAACGGCAAACAGTTTTAAGTGATTATAAATTGGCAGATCGAAAGGAAATTTGAATATGACGAAGGGATACGTAAAAAGGATGTGGGAAAAGGATGAGCATTCAATAGGGAAGGAGCGGATACGGCAAAAGGAAAGGGAAACTAAAGTTGAACTAAAAGTTGAATAAAATAAAATAGTTTTTAACTTCAAGTAAAAAACTTTAAAGTGAACGGTATGCATACATACTCGTACATACACATGTATTTATTTCTGGTTACAAATTGTTTGCTGGTTTGAACTAGACTACAGGAGTTAAGGCCTCGTCATGCGAACGCTGATGTTAGAAAAACTTAACGTACCTTAATAGTGTGTTTCCACTAAGGTGTTTTGTTCGAAAACACGTGTTTTGCTCAAAACATGTAGAAATTACTATGTTTTCCCATATATTTTTATAAGAGCAAAACACCTCAAACTATGTGTTTTGGATCAAAACACTTCGAAAATGTTCTGTACAACACTGCTTTTACTGAATAATAAAATATACAACATTGAGCTATCCATTAAAAGTGAGTAGCAAGTTCGAAAAAAAATTCATTTGTCAGCTAAAAAAAAAAAAGAAACCCAAACAAATAAAATTGGCTTTAACAAACGTAAAATTTTTTGGTTGCATTTCTGCTCAGTTCCAAGACCCTCCAAAAGACCTACAGCAATATTTAGGCTTTCGAAAATGTGACTACTGGCGGTATCATCTGATATCAATATTTTATTCCTGAAGTTCAAGTTTCTAGGACGGTTAAAAGGTCTTATATAAACGAGACAATCCAACCATAACCAATATGTAAGAAAAGTTCCTGAGTGCCCACCGATACCGTTTTGCTAATAACATTTTGCATGACTAAAAGGAACAAGTATTTCCTACCTTCAGTTAAGAGAACTAAGCTCCACAATACACATATATGCACCTCTATAGCCCAATAAGCAAAATTCTTCGGCTTGATATACGCCTCTATGATTTTGGGAGGCTATATGTATGAGGTTTCAAAGTGTTGAACTCTTTTTCTTTGCCACTAAAAAGCAAACCAAAAAAACCAATGCCATTGCAATATGTATGCTTGTTTTTATTTTTGCAACATGCACTATATACATATGTATTTATGTACAACAATTCTTCATCCTCATATCCCTGGTGCTTGTGGGACACACGGCAGTTATACTTCAAGAAAATTCTTATGAAATACACTCAAAATATTGAGTATATGTTATACAAATTTTCTAGACGTACCACTCAAACACCACATAATACTTAAATCTATCTACTAACAACTATTGTAATTTCAAACATGGTGAAACATTTGCTATGTATTTCAAAAATACTTCAGCTTGAGATGTTACTATATTTATCTCAGTTTTCACCATTTGCCCTGCTTACCTATCCTCCCCATCCCCTCCCGTATCATCCAACAATGAGGACTTCATAACATACATATTTCAAACTACAAAGATCTATGTACTTTTTTTTTGTTAGTAAAATTTGTTTTGTTTGAACAAAGTAAACGCCAAACTTGCTTCGAAAATTTGAAACTAAAAACACTTCATATCATAGTGGAAACACTTCGACATGTTTTCGAGAAAACACGTGTTTTTCTTTGTAGTGGAAACATGGTATAACGTTCGGCCGTTTGTATAGTTATAGAACTTTAAAAAACGTGCCACATGTCAACAAAAATAAAAAAAAACATTGCACAGCATAGTGTCCAATTTAATTTTTCGGTGTTTTTAATTAAAAAAAAGATCATCCATATCCTTTTTTTTAATTATTAACAAAACAATTTTCACTTATTAAAACAAAATAAAACTATTTATATTTTACAGCCAAATTGAATTTTTTTGTCAATTATTGTCGGCTGTTCGAGACAGTGTTGAGCTTTTCAACATAGTGATGGGCATTTTTAAGTTAATTTTCGTACTTGCTACAGTCAAATAAGTACCAATTGGCTTCAAGAAATATAAAGTTTATGTTTAAAGAAATAGTTGTACACATATATTTACGTTTCTATTGTCATTATTCAAACTTAATATATTTTATTAAATATTTATTCATAACTATTATGATAAAAATGGCAAAAACTGTAAATTATAATATTATTTTTGCATCACTAAAAACGTTTCAAAAAGGGGTTAATGTGCCAGAATATCATCTCTCATGTAAGAGTACCAGCACTGGTCTACGAATGTCACGTAACAACGGCGTCAAATCTATTTTAAACAGGTTGAGACGTTCCGGCAACGTGATAGTTAATTTCAGTAAGCACTTACATTATTAATGTATACCTAAATACTAACGACCGTTCCATAAACGTACGTGGACGTTCGCATAATTGTATCTTTACGAAAATGTTAAGTAATTGAACAATTATGTACTCGTATACATTTCAAACAAACTGAAACACCATACAAAATTAATTTATGTTGGTACTAGTTTATTGATCTTGTTTCTTCGATGTCGAACTTGCTGATTATTGCAAACGGAAATTATACAAAATTAATATTACGAGTCTCAAAATATTTGAGAGTTTGTTAGATTAAAGAAAATTTAAGTATTTTGCTATCTATTCTATTATGCTAATTTTCAATTTCGAGAACCGCAATAAGTTCGATTGAATTTTAACAGGCAAAAAATATTTTTTATGACAAAAACTATTATTATTTGCAACATAAATTCGGGCGCAAAGCGCTACGTAATTTAACGCCTTGATTTTACGCTGTAGTAAGTAACTTAAATAAAAGCGTCAACGCTGTGCCATGAACAGTATTGCCCATTAAACTTGTTTAATAAAAATCATTAAATAGGAATAATAAAAAGTGATAAAGTCGCTAAATTAGTCTGAAATCACCGAAAGTGTGATTACTAATGGCCGCAAAAAATGAGTAACATTTGTTTTAAAGCGAACTTTACTGAGCAGCAATAAAGCTTTCTCTCTAACGCTCTGTCAAAATTGGATTTTCCAATTGCAAAGCGTTGACACCGCGCTATTTGGGTTGGTCTTATACATTTTGTATGTGTATGAGGATTTTTGACAGATAAATTACGCTTGACGCGCTAATTTAGGTTGCACAGTAAAGGCCTTATGTATAATCAAAATCCTTATGCTAACTAACTAGCTGCTAAGTTTTTTGTGTGTAAATTCCCATAAGGGAAAGATGGCAGCTAGTTAGTTAGCACAACGTTTTTTATTATTCATAAGGCCGTAAATATGTAAGAAATTAGAGACTAGTTGTATTGATTCTAACTTCTTAGATTTTTGCGGTGTACAATTTTTTGCAAGAAATTATTAAAGCTTGAAATCTTCCGTTTTTTTTACTATTTTTATACTTTTAATTGATATTATGTTTCCTTTGGAAAACTTAGGATTGGTTAATAAGATAGGTTAGGTTATATTTCTTTTTGAAAATTTAGGTTGGATTGGATTGGGTTAGGTTATACAGGTTGCAAGCTTTAGGAAAATCAGCCCACTTGAACCTTTCATCGGTTCAGTTGAGTTCCTTGAGAAAGATATGCTGCCTGTAAGACTTACACATGCCCTACTTGGAAATCTTTGTCAGGAATATTTGTGCAAATAAGTTTTATAATTTATAAGCTTAAAGAATTTACGGCTAAAACTTGTGTAATTGCTTGCTGTGGTTAGTTATTAAAGAAGGCCATAAATTAAATTGTGGGGTTTAGGTTAGGCTAGGTAGGCAGGCCGCTGGATTTTCCAAAAAGTAGCTTAGATTATCCAGTTCACTTGGGTCCTAAAAATCGTTTCCTTTGTGATGTGATGTGCCCTTTGGCATTTGAAAAGCACACAATACTGCGATTGCTGCGTAAAAGACGAACAATATCGAATTGTTTTAAAAATGTTTTACAGCAGCATCCAGAAGGAAAGCTACAGGGTTTAAAAAAGAAAATAAATGTGCTGCGAAGAAATTTTAGAAGTGAATTGAGAAGAAAAGAAGCTATTTTGCAATTAAAGTTTTTTTTTTATTTATAGAAATTTTTTCTACCAAATAAACGCCGCAAAATCGAAATTAAAATGAATGCTTGATCAAGCATTCCTGTACGTGTGCTTGATCAAGCGCACGTACACGAAGTGGAAAGCAAGAATTTCGACAGTGTCTAGCCCGCTTAACTCTTTATGTCAAGCAGCTTGTAAGACCTGCATATCTCCCATCAACTCACTTTTAGAAAACTTTGCCAAGAATATTTTCCTTTTTAATTTTTCCTTCAGATGGCAGAAGTGCTGCCAAATTTCACACATATACATATATGCTCAAACAAAACGCGCGATCTTCAGCACACAGAAAGATGGGATTTGCGATTTTAACCTTACAAGTGATTTAACAGAAGCATAATGTTTAGTTAAAATCACTATCAGCCATGTGCTGAAACTCATATTTCGCAAAAAAATGTGAGTACGATTTGAAATCACAAAACTGGTGTGCTGAAAGTCC
The DNA here is from genome assembly GCA_914767995.1 of Thecocarcelia acutangulata. Taxonomy (NCBI): domain Eukaryota; kingdom Metazoa; phylum Arthropoda; class Insecta; order Diptera; family Tachinidae; genus Thecocarcelia; species Thecocarcelia acutangulata. The sequence goes on from OU612096.1 coordinate 28,223,298, forward strand.
CAATCACAAAAACTTTTGCTATTTCAACTCGCAAGCAAATGATGAAGTGAACTAGCTTATAATATGAAAATTTATTATTAAGCCGTGCAACTGGAAGCGTCTAATTAAAATTTGACTTGTTTTTATGTATTTTCATCAAAAAAATTTAGAATTTTCATTAATTTTAATAAAAAAAACTTTGGAATTAAAAAATACACATTTTTTATATGATTGTTGTGTTGCATTTGTTTACTTTAAAAATGGCGACTTCAGATGGCACAACTAACTTCTTCCCAAGGTGTATTAATGTATAGACGGTGGCAGCACTACGGCATGTGACAATTTTTTGCTACTGGCAATATAGGAAGCTAACGAGTGATTTTTTTGCTATTATCTTTTTGGCAACACTAGTTTTGACAGCTTACGCACGTTTTGTATCTTGTGCCACTGTCAAACATCTTCAGTTTGGTCTATAATTTAATCATAAATCGTCTTACAAACGAACAACGCTTGCAAATTATTGAATTTTATTATCAAAATGCGTACTCTGTTAAGAAAGTTCATTGCGCGCTTCTTCCATTTTACGGTCAGTTTAATCGACCTACTGAGGCTTCTATTCGGGCTATTGTAAAAAAATTTCGCACCAAATTTACGTCAAATGTATTGTTTACATTTTTGAAAGTGAATTTAGTGTTTTATTCTGAATTAAACATATAACAAGTAAGAGTGTAGTATATTCGGCTGGGCCGAATCTAAAATACCCTTCACGATAGTCACGAATATGTATAGTATATTAAAAATGTGGCCTGAATATGCTCGGTTATATATGAACCGATATCGGAATTTTCTATTTTCTGTATTTTAGTAACCTTCTTTTATAACAAGAATTGCTTTTCAGCAAAAAAAAAAAAAAAATTTTTTTTTTAATGAAAAAATCGGTTCAGGCTATATCGGGTATATATGGACCGATATCGAAAATTTTAATTTTCCAAATTTATATAACCTTATTTCATTACCAGAACTGCTTTTGAGCACAACAAATTGTTTAAGTTCGCCTACGCGACATTTTCATGAAAAACCCGATTTGGGTTATATCTCGGGTACATATGGACCGATATCGGAAATCTTCATTTTCCATATTTGGGTAACCTCATCTTATTACCAGAACTGTTTTTAAGCAAAAAAAATTGTTAAGTTCGCTTACGCGACATTTTCATGAAAAACCCGGTTTGGGCTATATCTCGGGTATATATGGACCGATATCGGAAATTTTCATTTTCCATACCTATATAACCTTATTTTATTATTAGAACTGCTTTTAAGCAAAAAAATTTGTTTTAGTTCGCTTACGCCGCGTATTCATGAAAAACCCGGTTTAGGCTATATCTCGTATATGTATGGACCGATATCGAAAACTTTCATTTTCCATATTTATATCACCTTATTTTATTACCAGAACTGCTTTAAGGCGAAAAAATTGTTTAAGTTCGCTTACGCGGCATTTTCATGAAAAACACGGTTTGGGCTATATCTCGGGTATATATGGACCGATATCGGAAATTTTCATTTTTCATATTTATGTAACCTAATTTCATTACCAGAACTGCTTTTGAGCAAAAAAAAGTTGTTTAAGTTCGCTTACGCGACATATTCATGAAAAACCCGGTTTGGGCTATATCTCGGGTATATATGGACCGATATCGGAAATTTTTATCTTCCATATTTATATAACCTCATCTTATTACAAGAACTGTTTTTAATCAAAAAAAGTTGTTAAAGTTCGCTTACGCGACATTTTCATGAAAAACCCGGTTTGCGCTATATCTCGGGTATATATGGACCGATATCGGAAATTTTCATTTTCCATACTTATATAACCTTATTTGTTTACCAGAACTGCTTTTAAGCAAAAAAAGTTGTTTAAGTTCGCTTACGCGGCATTTTCATGAAAAACCCGTTCTAGACTATATCTCGGGTATATATGGACCGATATTGGAAATTTTCATTTTCCATATTTAGGTAACCTAATTTCATTACCAGAACTGCTTTTGAGCACAAAAAAGCTGTTAAGTTCGCTTACGCGGCATTTTCATGAAAACCCCGGTCTAGGCTATATCTCGGGTATATATGGACCGATATCGGAAATTTTCATTTTCCATATTTATGTAACCTAATTTCATTACCAGACCTGTTTTTGAGCACAAAAAAGTTGTTTAAGTTCGCTTACGCGGCATTTTCATGAAAACCCCGGTCTAGGCTATATCTCGGGTATATATGGACCGATATCGAAAATTTTCATTTTTCATATTTATATGACCCTACTTCATTACCAGAACTGCTTTTGAGCACAAAAAAGTTGTTTAAGTTCGCTTACGCGACATTTTCATGAAAAACCCGGTTTGGGCTATATCTCGGGTATATATGGACCGATATCGGAAATTTTCATTTTCCATATTTATGTAACCTAATTTTATTACCAGAACTGCTTTTGAGCAAAAAAAAAGTTATTTAGCTTCGCCTATGCGACATTTTCATTAAAATCCGATTTGGGCTATATCTCGGGTATATATGGACCGATATCTGAAAAAAAATTTTTTTGTCTTTTAGTCACCATGCTTAATAAGTGTGTGAAGTTTGAACCAAAACGAACAACATTTGTTTTCAAAAATTTTCATACAAAACTGCAAAAAAAAATGGCTTTTTTCGGAATTTTGAATATATCTCAGCTATACGTGGACCGATATTACTGAATTTCAATAGCAAACCCATGAATCGATGGGGTAAAAGAATGGTGAAAGAAAAAAGTTTCTAAGTCTAATGGTTTTCTCAGAAACGGTATTTCAACAGCGGACAGACGGACAGACGGACATCGCTTAATCGACTTTTCCATTAATTCTGATTCAGAATATATATACTTTATAGGGTCGCAAAAAAAAACTGTAGAAATTACAAACGGAATCACAAACTTATATATACCCTTTACATTTTTGTGAAGGGTATAAAAATTATTTTATGGACATAAAAATAATTCAAATAAATATAATTTATAATTATGAAAAGGTAAATTCATAGTTTATAATTGTGAAAATAGTTACAAATACTTTTGATAAACATAGCTTACCAGATGTCTGTTTTTGTTGTATTGTTGTAATTTTGTTCTAGTGCTGCCACCGTGTATACGTTAATGCACCTTGCTTCTTCCCATACAAAAAGCAAGTGCTGCCAAATTTTACACATATTTTTGCTCAAACAAATCGCGCGATCTTAAGCTCACAGAAAAATGCGATATGCGATTTTGACCTAACAAATGATTTAAAAATTTTGCGTTTCTCATCACATGGCTGTATGTTTTCCAGAGATGGTTCCAAAGTTGTTTAACAAAAAAAAACTTATTTTCCTATCACCTTCTTAAATGTTTTGATATTTTCAAGAAAATGTTTTCATACTTGCTCACTTTAAAACACCAGCATAAAGTTTCAATTACTGCCTGGCCCACTATGTCACTCGACATCGCTCGCTCGCATAAATACATTTGAAACAAAAACAAATTTTAAAATTTTGTTTTTGGTATGCATGTATTTATGCGAGCGATCGATGTCGAGTGATATAATGGGCCCTTAATTTTTTTTGATGGTGGGTTTGTTTGTAATTAATTTTTGATATTAAATGTATGTAATTAAATTCTGAGAAATGGTTCCAAAGTTGTTAAAAAAAAACTTCATTTTCTATAACTTTCTTAAATGTTTTGATATTTTCAAGAAAATTTCCTAATACACATCGCTCCTTTATTGCAACAAAGTCATAAAGCAAAAAAGCTTGTTTCGAGAAAAACACATTTCAGATTTTTAGTTTCCATACAAGTCTTAAAACATTTTTTTAGAAAATATCTCCTAAAGGAAACAGTTTAAAGGTAATTGAAATAAAATTTTGCCACAATATAAAAGGTAGTACTGTCAACTCGAAAAGCTCATTTTTTGAGATATGACTATGTTGCAATAAAGGAGCGACATGTCCTTTTTGTTCACTTTAAAACACCATCATAAAATTTCAATTAATTTTTTTTGTTTATGGATTTGTTTGTAATTAATTTCTGATATGTTTTTTTATTAAAATTGTTTGCATATTCGTTAATTTCTATAAATATTCGAGGCACTAGTTTTGTTTTTATATCCAGGGGCGGGAGTCTGCAACGATGAAATTTTCACCAGTGAACACTTAAAGTAAGAGAGGCAGAGTCTTCATGTTTCATTAAAAAGCGATTCCATAAGAATCAATTAATTTGATTGCGCTGAATATGGTTGTTCAGGCTGAATGATGTGCTGAACTCGTCACATCTACTTTGTCACACAAGTTGTCTAATAGTAATTTGAATTTATGTATTATAATACTTTTGTTTCTTTTTTTCAACTTGAAAATAATTTACAAAAAACCTAAACTCACTACAGAATTTTTGAGTGAAAATATTATTTCTTAAGTGTCCACTGTAGCTGGCAAAATTATTCATACGCACCGTTGCCGTCAGAAAAAAAACAAAAGTGAACATTTCAAATTTCATTGTTGCTGAATTCGGCCCCAGGTAAAGCAAAGAAATAGATATTGCACTTACACCATGTTCCATATGCTGTACGAACGTTTCTTAAGCTTTTCGGCCTTTTCCTCCTCCTCCGCCAGCTGTTCATAGTCGATTTCCAGATATTCTTTGCCACCAAAACTCACTTTTCTGTTGGTGAATTTTTTCAAATAGTTTATGTGCGATGAGACATCTTTGCCATCGATATCCAACAGATACGAAATGCTGGTAATGCGTTCCTTAATGCGTCCACGGCGCCATTTAATTTGGGTTTTCTTAAAGCGTTCAGCATATAGCACCTCATCGCCAATGTTGTATTCCTTGCGTAGTATGCAGGACCTTAAGGGTTTCTGTGCCTCTTCGGGCTCTTGCTCCGACGGCTCGTCTTGAGCTTTTGCATTTGTATCTTCAGCTTCGTCGTCACTGACAAAAGCAATGGCTTTTTCTAAAGTTTCAATTTCAGCATTTTGGGGCTGTTCATTGGAGCCGCCGGTATGAAAGAAACTTTCCCCTATGGACAGTCTACGTTTTTGTCTTTTGATAATAACTTTCTTTTTGACGATGCGTTCCTTTTTGGGTGTGTCCGGTGAAGGGGGCACTTCCTCGGAACCCAGGGATGTAGAAGATTCTGATATTTCTGTACTCTCTGAAAATTCTTCGGGCACATCTTCTGGACTTAGTTGCGGCTCTGCTTCAACTGGAAATTGTATGGGTTCCGTTAAGACGGTTTCTGTTGAAGCTACGTTTTGAATGTCTTTGAAGGGTGGTGGCAAGAGATGTGTCTGATTGGCGGTTGGTTTATTTATTTGTGGCTGCGTCTCTGGCAGAGATTTAGCTTCTTGGGATTCTGGTTTTTTACTTTTATCCGTAGTTGTCTGGCGTATTATTTTCTTTATAATAATTTTCTTTTTATGATGTTCTGGCTGGGGAATTATATCAGCCGTTTGCACGGGTGCAGGTGCCAACTGTCGTTCAGGCATTTTGTTCTGTTGAGTGGCTGATGATACTTCTTCAGCTGTTTGCTCGTCACCGGTTGCAGTAGTAGAAGTAGATAATAGTGCTGATTTAGTTGTTGCTTGATGTGCAATGTCTGATGTGCAACTAATGGAATTGTGTGGAGAGCTTACGGTTTTTGTATCATTCGTTGGGGTTTGTTCGTCTCCTCGTCGCTGTTGGTGTTGTTGTTGCTCTACCTCGACGTGGGCAGCGGCTGTTGTGCTTTCTTTGCAAGGCTCTTTTATTAATGTCGCTGTAGCTTTAAGATCTTCGTGTTTGCTGCTGTTGTTGTTAATGTCGTTTTTAATAATTGCAGCATCCGTTGTCTTAAGCACCTGTTGATTTTGCGTTGCCGCTTGTTTCTTTGGTTGTTCTTTTGTCGCTGTTTGATAATTGTCGTGTGAACTGCTAACCTTAGTTACTACACTTTCAACTTTGTTCGCAAGTTCACTACTATTTAAAGCGTTTGTTGTGGAAGGTTTGCTTAAAGAAATTTCTGTTTGCAAAAGATCGTGATAGCCTGTTGGTTGCACGACGTTTTCACGCGTTTTTTGACCGTTTGCTTTGCTGGCTGTAGTTGAACTTATTACAGTTGTTACATTTTCTAACATATCGCCTTTAGCTTGCAGATCGTTTGATATGAATTTTGTAGCTGTAGACTTAATTGTCGCTTTTTGATTTTGTTCTTGCTGGTTTTGGTGTTGTTGTTGCCTTGGCGTTAACTTTGAAATTTCAATTGTTTTAGCATTTAATGACGCCGCCTCATCGATCACTGATTGCGTTGGCAGCCATGAATTTGCTTCGCGAGTGATTTCGTTTTTTATTTGCTGCTGTTGTTGTTTTTCTAGATCTTCAAATTTTGGCACTAAAACATCCTGTTTTTTATCACTCACTATCGATTGATTATTGTTGTCTTTGTTTAGCGATTTATAATGCTCATCACTTTGCACGTTTGCTGTTGTCAATGTAAAGTCTGCTTCTTGTTGTTTCGTTTGCTTCGTTGCCAAGTGCGTACTGTTGTTGCTGTTGTTGATGCTTTTCTGGGTGGATTTTTTAACTTTCACAATTTTTGGTTTTGGCGTCACTTCCTCAATTGCACCGGAAGTATTTAATTTGGCGGTTAAAGTTTTCTTTCTGACCACAGCTTCCGAATCGGAAGGGCGTCTTTCTATGTTATTTGGCAAAGCAAGTTTCACTGCAGGTTCAATTTTGGATGCTTCCACAGCAGCGAGGGAGGCTCTTCGTATTGTATCTTTAGGTTTTAGTATAATTTTCTTTTTCAGTTTCTTGTGAATCCCCGAACTGTCGTTTTCCGATTTAGCTTGCTCTGGGGAAATGGTTAATTTGGGTATGGCTCCTTTTAGTTCAAGCTCTTTTTTAAATCCAGATTCGCTTTTAATATATTCTTCATCTTCTTTGGTTGTTTGTTTGGCGTGATGTTCATCTAATTCTTGGGCTTCTTTCTGCACAGGTTTTGTTCTAGTCTTGCTGTCTTCTTTCGCTTCATCGGGTTTTTCTTCAAGCTTTTCTTTGCTAACCTCATTCAGAACTTTTCCAGAAGTTTCTTTCAATAAATGAATATCACTTTGCAATTTACAATGATCCGTTTGATCTTTGCTTTCCGCATTTTTTTGGGCCTCTTCTTTTAGTAGATAGAATTTTGATTTCAATTTCATTTCATTTGTTTCTTTATTCATCTCAAAGTTTTCGCCTTTGCTTTCATCAATTACAATCTCATTTTTGGCAGAGGCCAAACCTTTTGTGCCTTCCTCTTTACAATGATCAGTTTCATTTGTACTTTTATGCTGGTTGTCTTGAAGAGATTCCATTTGAGAAATATCTTTGCTAACGATGCTTTCTTGTTGTTGTTTTTCATCATTTTCCGTGAAAATACTGCGCCTGCGCACCTTTTTCACAAATCTAAATACGACTGGACCTTCTTTTTTGTCCTCTTCATTTGTTTCTTTAGATACAACTGAACCTTGTTTCCTGTCAGCTTCATTTGTTTCCTTCGATACAACTGGACCTTCTTTCTTGTCATCTTCCTTTGTTTCCTTCGATACAACTGAAACTTCTTTCTTGTCATCTTCATTAAGTTTTTTAAATACAACAGGACCTTCTCTCTTGTCATCTTGGTTCGTTTCTTTAAATACAACTGGAGCTTCTTTCTTGCCACTATCATTTGTTTTTTTAGATACTATTGGACCTTCTCTCTTATGATCTTCACTAAACTCTTTAAATACTCTTGCACCTGCTTTCTGGTCATCTTCATACGTTTCTTTAACTGTGCTCAGAGTAGATGAAATCTGATTTTCGTTTCCATTTTCAGCTTCACCTTCAGTGCTATATTGCTTTAACACTCCCTTGACTTCACTTAAAGACGCCGAAATGCGAGCTCTTATGCGGTTTAAGCGTTCTATGGCGTCGCCTGGTTCTTCTAGGCTATCTTGAGCCCTCAGACGTCTTTGACGACGTAAACGTGTTCTTTCTGGCAAAACATCTGACAGAGAAGAATCAATGGAAGCAGCACGATTATTTGAAATAGTTTTGTCCGCTGGCTTTGTGGTGGGCAGAGGGGTATAACGTGGTAAATCTACTGACAGCTGTGATGTTGACTGGGTGCCACGTAAAGAGCCTAAAGAAGGACGTCGTCGCTGGAGAGTTTGCTCAGTATTAGAAGGAAGTATGGAACTATTTATTAAATTTAGGCTAGCTCTTTTAGAGGAGATATCAGTTAAATCGGTTGGGCGAATTTTCCCACTATCTGGGTGTAAAGGCGGATTTAAAGAGGCACGTCTGCCAGCCGCTAAGTTGAGGTTTTCATGTTTAATTTGTGATCTAGGCGTACTCGTATAAGGGCTATCATTGTAGTTTCTAGCAGAATTGGTGGCAGAAGGCAACCAGTTGTTATTTGTTGTGCTATTGTTATTTGCAGAGTTAAGGTTGTGTTTAGTAGGGGCACGTTCGGACACCGAATTTGGCAAAACACCTTTAATTTTATGCATTTCGAACTTCATTTCATCGCTGTTGCTGTTAATTACTAAACTATTATTTTTATGTTCAGTGGTTTTATTTGTTTTTATTTCACTTATCTTTTCTGGCTCATTCTTGTTTAAACGCGTTACCGTTATATCAGTTAACGTGGCTTTTGTTAAATTATTTTGAAACGCTTGTGAATTCGTATCACTTGTTTCGTTTTCTAGTACTCGTATTTGGCCAACATTAGATTTTAAATTTTCTTCAAACTGTATATTGTTTGGTAATAATAATTCCCCTTTATTTAATTTATATTCTAATGACGTATTATCCGTTACATTTGTTGGTGGAAGAGGGCTAAGGGTGCAAGGGGAGAGTGGCTCTTCACTTTTCACTAGAAAACTACCCGTACTTTGTACTTTTGTATTACCGCAATCAACCGCTTCAGTTAACGTATCACGAACATCTGAGCATTCCACAACAGGCTGACCAACACCAACACAGAGATCACCAAAATCAAATTTTTGATAGGGAACCTCTTTATTATCATTAATTATGCTCTCGGCATTTTGAACACTTGTTACACTCATTGGGGGTGTTAATGCGAAACGAACATTGGCTGCGATGCCATGAACATCATGTTTAGTTGCGTTTGTGTCTCTCCCGCGATCATTTTTATGATTTGTTATTAAAGAATTTTGTATTTTCTCAAATAGAGAAACGATGGCGTCTTGCAAATACTCAATTTTTTCCGCATAATATCCCACTTCACTTGAACGAGATTTATTATTTATAGAATTTGAGTCTGCTAATTTATGAATAGTTTTGTGGTCGTTGTCGTCCACGTCGTCGGCCTGATTTTGTGGAGGCGTTTGTTGCTGGCTGTTTTCAATCATTGTACATGATCGTAGATTTTCCATTGCCTCAACTTGTGCGTCTTGAACTTGAGACACATGTTCATTATCAATTATCTTATTCACATTTTGGACACTCTGCGCCATTGAACATGAGGGCAAGGAATTTTTTGTGTTGGCATTTTTGGAAATGTGGGCTGTTAAACAATTGCTAAGATCATTACTTAAGGAATGTTCTTTTATGAAAACATTATTAATTATGGGAAATTCCATAATACCACGAGAAATTAGTACTTGGCAAGGAAATTCTCTAATTGAAATCAAATGGCTGCGATCATCTTCATAGTTATTGAGGTTTTTGTATGAATGGTTAATTTCAAGTGTTTGTTTTAAATTTGTTAATTTTTTATTTGTCTCATTTTGCGGTTTATTGACAACAGGAAATTTCGCTACAGTTTTTAATATTTTCAAAGGAAATTGTCTACCTCTGGGACTATTTGCAACACAAATTTGTTTATTTGCTTTAAGATGGAAAATTCTCAGATAATATAGTTTTTTCCAGTTTTTATTTTTCTTTGTTTGCATATATTTTAAAACGCTTTTAATTCTCATAAGTTGTTTGCTTTCAATGACGATATGGTATTTTTTAAAGCGTTTAAGCTGCAAATGATTGCGTGGCCTGCCCTTTAAAGCTTTATTACTATTTGGTAAGGACTTTCTTTTCCGAGGATAAATCGATTTTTTGTATGTTACATGTTTTCTTGTGGTATCATTATTAGCTGGCAATAGATACTTTGTGCTATTTGCCGATTTATTTTTAACCGGAAATTTGTTCAGTTGTTTTTCTTTTAACGGAAATTGTTGAGTGTCATTTAATAAATTTTGCTCACATTTCTTATCTTTAAATATTATAATATTATTTACAATTTGTTGAGATTTTAAATAATTAAGTAAATTGGGCCATGAATTTTTTTGTTTATAATTGGTGCTAGTTAGTGGGCCAAGCGGAAATAATTGATTTCCACTTAAATTTGCATGAATTTGACAGGAAAACGTTACATGCTTTGACGTAGTTGGGGATGAATCACTCGCATCAGCTATTGATAATTGCGTTATTGAATATACGTCATTGGCGCCGTTGAAATTAGAATGAGCTGAAGGTTGTAGTTGATGCAAAGGGGGCGCGTTGGGCTGGGGAGTTGCCATAGATTTATCCAAATTTTGACCTATTTTTATTTTAACACCAAAACAAAATCTCTTAAAAATTTGTTTATTAACTAAATTTTGTAATCTTATTCACTCTCTATCTCTTTCTCTTTATATCTCAATTTTTTTTTTAAATATATTATATATTGTTATTATTTTGCTCTTATTAACTTTTGTTCTATTTTAAACTATTTTTCTCATTTTTTTTTTGTCTAAAATATGTTTATTTATGTATTTATTTGTTTAAATAAAAATAAATTTTATTAAAATTCGTTTGCTTTATTTATTAGCAAAATAAATATAATTTTGAACTTGTCTTCACCATCGAATGCGAGAAATATTTTTGTGTTCGCTTTTCCGTCAACAACAAGAGTTGTAAGAGCTCGCGCGAATTTCTATAATCAGGGTGTCTGTTGCAAAAAAAGCAACAACAACAAAAAATACCACTAGAATTCAAATATTTATTTATAAACATTCTTATCTTTTACGTTTTCTGTAACTTTCTAGTTTTAATTCAATTATTTGGGGTTTTTTTGTATTTAATTCAAATGCATTACCAATAAATTTTAATTACCAACATTTATATTTTTATAGCCACCCAACAAACATTAGGGTTTGATACAGATCTGAAATCAAATTGAAAAACAAATATATTTTTTAAATCTGGAAACCTCGAACACACTGATTGTCTAAGCGGTCAGTCAAATGTCGATACGACGCAGTTCGTTACACAGCTTTTCACTTTTGAATTCACAAAAATTTCTTGAAATTTCACTAATCATACAAAAAAAAAACTTCATTTTAAAAAGGCGCGAAAATGTTTGTAAGCGAAAGAAAAGCAAAAAATAATCAGCTGAGCTGTCAAGTTCATCTAGTAATAAATTCGCCCGATGCATCCACCTAATAATGAATTCGCCTTGATTTAAATATTCCTTCTTAAGCTTTACACACATAGACGACAGCAAACAGCAATCTGTCAAAAACAGATTGCATGTGTTTAGATGCACACGACTATTTTAACGACATCACAGCAGCACTTCACAACAGCATTTGCAGCTGCTGCCAACTTAGACTAATTTTCTATATTGGCAGCAATAAGAACTAAAATTTGTTTGAAATATTTAATAGAAATAAACGTCACACAAATAAACTAAACAAATAAATTGATTAGTTTTTACAGTTTTACGTGATATTATTACGTTTTTAGTCAGTAATTTTCATTTTATTTATGTAAAATATATATCTGGCACCTCTGAAATTTGCATTGTTTAAATACTCATAGCTGTCTTTAAAATAATTATGTCGCTGATGATACGGCAGCATTTGAAGCTAACTTCATTTGCGCTCGTGAAGTTGTGAAGTCTGCTGTCGTACAAGTGTTTAGAGCTTTAAGTGGCAGCACTACTTAAGAATTACTCTGAAAAGCAAATTGATAAAGCATTGAGTGCCAAAACTTTACATTCAAATGATTCTCAATTTGAATTCAAGTGTTATTAGCAAACCGTTGATAAAGGCTTGAAAATTATTGTGGTGCCGGAGTTGTATTTAAAAAAAATTATAATTTTTATTTAATCAAGCTGTTGAGCACAGCTAAATCTTAGACGTCCAAAAGAGTGGGACTTAAGAAATAAAACTAAAGGCCTAAGCATAATGTGCATAGACTGGCTCAAGCCACCTTAAGTAACTGTGCGAATGCATGTAATCAAATATGTATAACTCAAGGCGACTTTATACAGGTGAGTGCAAGCGGAAAGGCGAATTCAGTACTATGTATTTTGTTATTGTAAAACATATCGTGAATGTCATAATCTAAATTCGCCTAAGATTGCTCAGCAGAAAAAAAAATTTATATAAACGTTAAATATAAGCTTTTATAATTGTTTGTAATTAATATCACAGATTATATTAGTTTTTCACTTTTAAATTCACACAAATTTCTTGAAATTGCACTAAATCATGCAAAAAAACCTTCAGAATAAAATGGCGCAAAAAAGTTTGTAAACAAAAGAAAAAAAATTTGACAGTCTCATTGGAAAAAACGCGAGAAGCAAAAAATAATCACCTGTGCTGTTAAGTTCACCTGGTAATGAATTCGCCTTGGTATAACTATAATGTACTTAATGTAACTTTTCGTTAAGTTTCGTCTAATGTCAGTTGCTTAAGCAAAGTACGAAACCGAACGCATCTTCTGTACGGAATCATTTGTTTACAGAAGTTTGTGTGTGTGTGTTTACAAAAATTATTAAAATAAAAAAAAATTGAAACAAATACATTTGTATTTAATTTAATAGAAATGTGTTTTAGCTTTATTCAATTTTTAATTATACAAATTACTACAAAATTGTTTTTACTTTTTGTTTCAAAATTATTGTATACAAATGCTTTGTTGTAATTTTTAGTACTTTTTTATATAATCTACTCAGAAAAGACACAAGTATTACGAAGTTGAGCAACAATGGGTTTAAAATCATTAAGTTCATATAAGTACATTATGGCCAACTAAAAGTCGTGTTTTATTCACCTATGCATTTGACAGGCTTTTCGTTTAATTTTCGCAAAAGCTTAAGCCAATCTATGCACATTATGGTTAGGCCTTAAGGCAGATCTTGCCGAATTACGTTTCCAATGAAAAATCTCATTTTTTAAACAAAATTGTAAGTCTTATATACTACTTATGAAAAGCGTTCTTAGCCTTTCTAACTTACTCTAGCTTATCTATTTTACATTTTCTTTTTTTTCAATGCCATGAAGTTCGTATTCAACCGGCAATCACAAATCAATGCAGTCAATTTCATATGATATTGACTCAATCAATTGCATTGAAATGCCCTAACTTCGGTTCAGTCACACATGCTGATTGCACATACTAATGTTACAATATTTTCATACAGTGTGTGGCCAACATATTTGTTCTTCCTTTGAGTGATTGCTGTTGTGGTACACTACATTAGGCTTGTTTTCAAATTATATCAAACGTTAGACTTCGTGTTTGTTGGGTACAAATATATCTATAAACGTATAAAGCTATACATACATACATACTCGTACATATCTACAATGTAAATACATTGCAGTTATACATGACCGTAAACAAACATACATTTGTATGGATGTCTAATGCAAACATACATATATAATATACAATTTGAAATGATTTCGTGTGTTGGCATTTTTGTTTTCTCCCCGCCTTAAAAATTTTTCAGTTTTTTTTTCGTAAATTAAAAGATGATTTTCTGCCAAGTTATTTTTTCTTTTTGGCTAATTTGCCCAGTAAGGCATATCACAGTCTTAAATAAATATGAGATATGACTTAATTGATAGTACTTTATTTTTTAAAGAAAAATGTTGCATTTTGAATATACAGATCAAGGCGAATTCATTATTAGGTGGATGCATCGGCGAATTCGGTTAATATGGCTGCACTTCTGCTGTCAAGTTTTGTTTAACTTTTTCGCAAGGCGACTTTATACAGGTGAGTGCAAGCGGAAAGGCGAATTCAGTACTATGTATTTTGTTATTGTAAAACATATCGTGAATGTCATAATCTAAATTCGCCTAAGATTGCTCAGCAGAGAAAAAATTTTATATAAACGTTAAATATAAGCTTTTATAATTGTTTGTAATTAAAATCACAGATTATATTAGTTTTTCACTTTTAAATTCACACAAATTTCTTGAAATTGCACTAAATCATGCAAAAAAAACCTTCAGATTAAAATGGCGCGAAAAAGTTTGTAAACAAAAGAAACAAAATTTGACAGTCTCATTGGAAAAAACGCGAGAAGCAAAAAATAATCACCTGTGCTGTTAAGTTCACCTGGTAATGAATTCGCCTTGCTTTTTCGGCGCCATTTAAATTTATGTGCATATTCTTTATCAACTACTTTTGACAGCTGCAGTGTGAATTCGCCTTTCTACACAAACAAAATATCTGTTGCAAGGCGAATTAATTATTAGGTGGATGCATCGGCGAATTCAGGCGAATTCGATTAATATGGCGGCACTTTCGCTGTCAAGTTTTGTTTACCTTTTTCGGCGCCATTTAAATTTTTTTACATGTTCGTTATCAACTACTTTTGACAGCTTAAGTGTGAATTCGCCTTTTTACACAAACAAAGTACCTGTTGTTTTTTTTATTGTTGTATTGTTGTAGCGAAGCGGCTACCTTGTTTTTTGTATCATGATCTGTTGTTTTTTTATTGTTGTAGCGAAGCGGCTACCTTGTTTTTTGTATCATGATACAGATGTATCTCATTTCTTATCGATTACCCCAAGGCGAATTCATTATGAATTCTTGCCAGAATGACAAATATACTCTTTGTCAAATATTAAGCTGGACATAAAGAAATTCGTTTTCTCTTTGTGCCGACGTATTATCATCTTAAATATTATGAGAAATCTCATGGCAACAATCTTACAATAAGAACTACCAAAAAAGCAATTGTGTATTGTTTGTTTACAAAAAGACGTCATTGCAATTTTACTGATTATTGGTTTTGCAAAATATCTTTAAAAAAAAAACACTTTTAATCGGAAAATAGTTTGTTTTTATGTATTAAATACACATACTAGTAAAGGCCCAATCAGACTATTAAACAAGTATAAATACTTTTATTAGATTTTGTGAGATAAAAGTCTAAACACATTTCTTGCGACTGTCAAAAAGTCTAACGTAAATTAGATTTTGCATTCACACCATCACACTTGATATAAACCAACATAGATATGCCATCGTAAAACTTTTCACGGCGGCAGGTGCGCTATTCGTCGTAGGCGATAGACGTGCCGGCGCGTGAAATTCTTCAACAGTTAAAATAATAATTATGTATAACACATCCAAATTCAATAGCACAAACATATTTTATGTTCTAAATATAGCATGAGCAAAATACATTTATAAATGACAGCTAAATTCCAAATTTCGAGCTTTTTTATAACGATAAAAAATACTATCAGTGACGGCACCCCATCGGTTACGAAATAGCCGACTACTACATTTTTAATTAGCTAGTTTGCTAAAAAACACAACCCTGATCCAATGTAAAGTATTATCGTTTTGAAAAGTTTCAAAAAACAACAAAGTCGTATGGGATGTCAAATTTTTATCGTATTATTTTTCGTATGTATGACGGATTACATTCAGACTATCAGACTTGCACGTATTATTTGAATTTTTGACAAGTATTAATACAAAGTATAATAGTCTGAACTGGGCTTAAGTGATTACTTTTGTATTGATCGCAAAGAAGTATTTTCTTCTTGGTTTTCAATTATTTATGAATTCTCATAAGATTGCCAAAAATACGTATACCTCTTGTTAAATAGTAAAATGGACATAAAGAAATTAGTTCTCTCATTCTGCCGACTTTTTCTCAGATATAATGTCAGAGTTTGAACACATGAAGCAAATAACTAAGATGACGCCGAAAACTTGACAAAATAATTTTTTACTGCGCATGACGTCACGAGACAAGCTTTTGCTTGCGAGTTGTGTTAAAAGACTGAAATAAGTAATATTATTTTCATATAACTAGAAGGCAAATTAATAAATTTACTTCATTTTGCTTTATTAATTCTTAATACTTATTGTGTTGGCAGTAGTTACACATAAATAACAAGTTTAATTTCTATTATGTGTTATGTATAAGAAACTTACCGTATAGATACATATCGATCCTTCATTGCAACATAGTCATATCTCAAAAAATTACTTTTTCGAGTTAACAATGCAGAATTGTTAACAGTACTACTATTTATATTGTGCCAAAAATTTATTCAAATTGCTTTTAAACTGTTTCCTTTAAGAGATATTTCCTCAAAAAATTTGCTAAAAATTTTAAATGCGTTTTTCTCGAAACGAGCTTTTTTGCGATATGACTATGTTGCAATAAAGGAGCGATATGTGTATGATATTATTTCCTAATAAAATAAATTTTCATGGCGTTTTTTGTTAATTTTTTATGAATTTACGAAGGCGTTCTCTAAAAATATATACGAGTATCTATAAATATTATTATGCACTATGCAATTAATTAATCTGTATGTTTTGACATATACTTACATATACGTACATTTCATTTTTTAAGTTACAGATTTCATTGTTATTCCCACAGTTTGCAATGTTTTCTTTGTCCTGCTCATAACTAGACTTTGCAACGAGGTCTTCACTTTCTTTAGAGTGCACTAAAGTTTCACTTTCTTCTAAAATTATTACAAAAATGTTGAATTCTGCATATTTAACTATTTTTAACATATTACCATTAGACAAAGCAGATGCTGCATCATGTTCCTTAAGAAGCTGTTCAACTTTTTTTTTTGTTTTCCCTCTTCTGGGATCGCTGTTCACGTTCCTTATGATGATCATCCTCGTCAATAATTATATTATATATAGAAGGAACTGCACCGCGTTTTAAAAAAAAGTCTTGTCGTAAAACCTATTATGAAGTAAAGTAATAGTTTATTATAAATAACTCATAACTTACCACTTTCATATTCCATTCTATTCGCAAAATCGTCTACCTTGAAATGTTCCATACAAATGCGGGCATTCTTTGTATTCACATTTTTATTATGGCAAAACCTTATCCACTGCTTTAGTAGCGTAAGATCAGATGGAAAAGTAAAATAACTTATTTTGCGTTTGCTTTATTATTATTCTTGCTCTTTTCTAAATCGCACCTCATTTTAATTTCTAAATTTATTAAATATTTAATAATTTTGTTGTTTCTTCACTTCACAATAATATTTGTGTGTTTTCACGCTCTACGTCACACTCAACAGCTGACTGATGTAAACAACATAACGGACCTGCGCAAAGCGTAATCTATTATTTTTGATTCATGGTTTGAACAGGTGAATGCAAACAGGAAGGCGAATTCAGTACTATGTATTTTGTTGTTGTAAACCTTCCTGAGAATGCCAAATTCTAAATTCGCCTAAGATTATCCAGCTGGGAAAAAGTGTGATATAAACGTTAAATACAAATTTTTATAATTAAAATCACAATTTATATTGGTTTTTCACTTTTAAATTCACAAAAATTTCTTGAAATTGCACTAGATCATACAAAAAATTTTATGGTTAAAATGGCGCGAAAAATAATTTGACAGTCTCAATGGAAAAACCCCGTTAAACAAAGAATAATAACCAGATGTGTCAAGTTCAGCTGGTAATGAATTCGCCTTGTTTATTGTAAAACTTCCTGAGAATGTCAAAATCTAAATTCGCCTAAGATTGCTTAGCTGCGAAAAATGTTATACAAACGTTATAACAAATTTTTTTAATTCTTAATGGTTAAAATCACATATTATATTGGTTTTTCACTTTTAAAATCACAAAAATTTCTTGAAATTGCACTAAATCATACAAAAAAATCTTTAGATAAAAATGGCGCGAAAATGTTTGTAAACAAAAAGAATGTTTGCTGCCTCGGAAGAAAAAGGAGGAGAGCAAAAAATTGTCATCTGTGCTGTCAAGTTCATTTACTAATGAATTCGCCTTGAGTTCGCCACATCGATTGTCAAATTTTATAGTACTTCTAGGCGAATTCACCTAAAAGTAGTACAAGGTGTCCGCCGGGACATTGTTTGGCCGCCATTTTGGTAAACATTAGTCTTGACAGTTTATATTTGGCAGTCGTGAACAAATGAACTGTCAAACAAAATTTCACAATTAAATGCACATAGTTTTAAGGTCATATTCATGAAAAATGGTGTTCTTTATTACAGGTTTATTTGACAAATTGTATACAAAGTTTGGCAAATAAACATTAAATAAATATAAACTATTTTTCATGAATACGGCCGTTAAGCTTTAAACTCATATGTATATTATGTGCTTATTTAATCAAAACTGTTATGGAAAATTCAACGTTTTCTAGTTGTCAAACCCTTTTCGGCGAGATTACCGGCCTGCTGTTTCTCTCAGGAGGGTTCCAACCCTGTCGCCAGCAATTTGACCTCATTATCCAACACAAAAAAAAAAAAAATTTTACACACAACTTACTATTGCTATCACCATACATACACTTCACACCTCTCGCACACCACAATCACGTTCGTCAGATGAGGGAATAGTTGTTCACCCTCTCTCTCTCTCTGCCCATCCTACCATGTCACAGAAGGCTCCTGGAACATTTTATTCTGTGACCCACTTGTTGTTTCGCAAGGACAGCCATACGGGCATTTGTGCTGATCCAGCTTTATGAGTGTTCATAGGTATGTATATTGCCCCATTTTTACCCAGCACACATTTTTATTGTGCATGACTGTTTTACATTGAGTTCTAATTTTTTCTCTACAGTATGTAGTACAACAGCTCTAATCAGCAGTCATCATTGAAGACCTATCACAGTCGCTGAAGCCTGGCCAATCCTCCCACAACAACAATACAACAAAAATAACCCTACGTTTAGTATTTTTATTTTCCCGCAACAAAACTTGGCAACATTTGTCAGTGATGAAAGTTTCAATTGCGTTTGTTGTGTATATATATGTGTGTGTGTGTGTGTGTGTGCATGAGGGCTTGTGTGCCTCTGGAAAAATATGTGTAATCCCGTTAAATGCATTTGTAATGCAATTAACCAAGATTGTTTTAGATCCGCCAGTAACGCAGTGAAATGAAATATTTAAATTGAATTTCTCGCTCAATTCTGCTATTTAAGACCCTGATTCGCTATCCTACACGATGATCGTACGAGTCATTCACAGGAAACTGTTTCTGGCCGACTTGAAGAAATCGCTTCAAAATGTCGTTGTAGGCCACACTATCATACAAGTATATGTGCAATAATTTATATACACAATAAAATAATTAAAAACTTTTATTAACATAATAATTTTACATTACTTAAATGTTTTTCTCGAGGCACCAACAATATTCTCATATTTTTCACAATATATACCACATCGATCGCACAGAAACCATAATGTTTTGAAAAGTTTCATAAAATTTTTCAAATCGCACGATTTGTCAAAAACTCTGTCGCACGATTGAATTTTTAGTACTTTCTCAGCACACATGCTTTATTTAGTAGATCGCACGATCGTGTATGATAGTGTAGCAAGGCCTTTAGTGGTATCAAAAAATTAATAATTCCTCGTGAATAACGAAACTGTTCGAACTAGTCCTAAACTGATCCACGTGAAAATTTTGTGCAAAAATTAGCCAGAACTTTTTCTCTGGGTAAGTTCGGACTAGAATTCAATAAACAGCTGTTTTATGTTTACATGCATATGAAACTGAAAATTTGCAAATTGGAAAAAGGGTTTGTTTAAAAATTAGTTAAAAGCAAAATGGAAGGTTGATCAAACTAAAAATAACGTTGTGAAGTTGTAAACAGAATATGCAATTGTTATTTGGTTTTTCATTTTATAAATATGTACTATAAAAAATCAATTGAAAATTTTACAGCTGTTGCCAATAATGCAAATCTTTTGTTTATACGAAGTTATGCGTTTTAAGCGTCTAAAATCATTAAAATACACTTTAATCTAAAAAGTAAGCAGCACTAATATTGCAAGAAGTACAATTGTGGTTTTTTGCGTTCCACCAGTTTTGGGTAAAATTTGCAAATTTAGAGAGTAATTTGCTTTTTACTCTCATTCGTCTGAATTAGTCCGAGATCTGGTGGAACACACCTAATATGTACAAATGAGTCCTCATGAAAGGAATTTGCTGCAAATCAGCAAACAACTGATATAATTTGTAATATATTCCAGTGATATCTTACTTAAGAATCAAAAGGTACTCATATAAATATTATAACGAGTGATTTTTTTGCTATTATCTTTTTGGCAACACTAGTTTTGACAGCTCACGCACGTTTTGTATCTTGTGTCACTGTCAAACATCTTCAGTTTGGTCTATAATTTAATCATGAATCGTCTTACAAACGAACAACGCTTGCAAATTATTGAATTTTATTACCAAAATGCGTGCTCTGTTAAGAAAGTTCATCGCGCGCTTCTTCCATTTTATGGTCAGTTTAATCGTCCATTTTATGGTCAGTTGAATCGAAAATTTCGCACCAAATTTACATTGTTGGACATTAAACCACCAACACGCTTACGTAGAGTGCGAACTGAAGAAAATATCGCAGCCGTATCGGCCAGTGTTGTTGATGACCCTGAATTATCGATTCGGCGCCGCTCGCAGCAATTCCGCCTCTGTTACTCCACTACGTGGAAAATTTTGCGGAAGGATTTGGGTGTGAAGCCTTATAAGATACAGCTGGTGCAAGAATTGAAGCCAAACGACCTACCACAACGCCAAATTTTTGGTGAATGGGCTCTTGAAAAGTTAGATGAAGATCCACTTTTTTATCGAAGAATTGTGTTCAGCGACGAGGCTCATTTCTGGTTGAATGGATACGTGAACAAGCAAAACTGCCGTATTTGGAGTGAAGAGCAGCCAGAAGCATTGCAAGAGCTACCAATGCATCCACTAAAAACAACCGTTTGGTGCGGATTATGGGCTGGCGGCATCATTGGGCCGTATTTCTTCAAAGATGATGCGAATCACAACGTTACTGTGAATGGTGAGCGCTACCGTGCGATGATAACAAACTTTTTTTTGCCCAAAATGGAAGAGCTTGACTTGCATGACATGTGGTTTCAACAAGACGGTGCCACATGCCACACAGCACGCGAAACAATGGACCAATTGAGAGGCGAGTTCGGTGAACAGTTTATTTCACGCTTGGGACCAGTCAATTGGCCGCCCAGATCGTGCGATTTAACGCCTCTAAACTATTTTTTGTGGGGCTATGTTAAGGCTAATGTCTATAGCGACAAGCCTGCTTCGATTGACGCACTGGAAGCCAACATTGCCAACATTATTCGTGAGATACCGGCCGAAATGTTGGAAAGAGTATGCCAAAATTGGACTAAGCGGATGGACCATTTGAGGCGCAGCCGCGACCAACATTTGCATGAAATGATCTTCAAACATTAAATTATATCGACCTAGCTATCGATCCAAATAAATATTTCATGCATTTTGCTGAATTATATGTGTTTTTTTTTTAATTTCCGATAGTTCTTATAAAATCACCCATTAGATCAATTTTAATTTAATAAAAATTATTTGATATTTAATTATTTGATCTTTTTTAAGTATGTAAATATTTCTTATTTTTGCAGCTAAAGATCGGTTTTTATTTTTTATAAAAAATTCAACAGTATTTATTTTCAATATTTTGATAACAATTTGTTATCATCGTCAGGAATAACATATTAATTTTCCTGACGATGATAACAAATTGTTATCGAAATATTGAAAATAAATACTGTTGAATTTTTTATAAAAAATAAAAACCGATCTTTAGCTGCAAAAATAAGAAATATTTAATAAAAGTTTTAACAAAATTTATTTTATTTTATCAAACATTAAATAGCACGTATCTAAAATCATTATTTTTAGCCATTAAATCATTTTAAGGCAAAAACTTTTTCTTTTCATGATATGCCTGATTATCTTATTATATTGTGTATTATATATAACATACATTAAGACCGGCACGAATCATAAAACAAAGTGTACATTCAAACATACATATAGGTACATATGTACATACATATGTATATAATTAAATATTTTGCTTCTATTGTTTAGACATTATTTTATTTGGAGGCATTTTTATTTTCTTGGCATTCGTTATTAGTTTACATAAATAAACAAATACACAAATATACATGTGTACATATGGTATATAAGGCGACAAATGTGAATTTTTATAAACAGGTATGCTTATAAATAAAAGATAATATATACTATGTATACATATCTAAAATTTAAATACCATCAGTATATAATGCATACATAAACATGCATACATTTGCATATATACTGTATATTTGTGGGACATTCCATGGCGAAGAGACATTTTTATCTCTAATACTGGGGGCTATTCTGCGTTTCGATTCGGATCGAAATTTTTTCCGTCTGGCAACTTGGGTATTCTGCGTTTCGATTCCGCTCAGTTTCTTTCGATTGTATGTATTCTGCATTACGATCGGAACTCCGTTTTTTTCAGTTGTTTTTTTGTTGACGGAGAAGTTTTCGTTATCTGTTTTTTAGTTAAAAAACTAAAAAAAATGTAAGTAGGAAATGATATAAAATGTTCAGTAACGATTAAAAAAACATTTAAAATTATTTTATTTAATTAAATTTATTTATTTATTTTTTTTTTTTTTTTAATTATTAATTTTTGTACCCGAGTCTGATGTGTTTTTTATGTATTTTGGGTCAAAAACAAGAACACCAGAGCAGTATGAAAAATTGGCAAATTTAACGTCATCTAATGCAGACATTGCATGTGGATCTCACAAGAAGTAGCAGTGTTCGGGGAGGAAATTGCTGGAATCATCAATACACTAGGCCCTCCAACAAAAAAATGCCTGCCTCATTATTTCTCGTGTTGTTCTGCTCTCTGAAATTAAAAAAAATAAAATAAATAAATGCAACACAGTGAATTAATCCCCTACAATTTTTATTAAATATGATCTTTCCACATTTAATCACAACACTTAATTTTTTTTTATTATGTGCCTTTATCTTCACAAGATTCTTTGCACTGTAATATACATATATGTGAACAATTAATTGTAGTTTGTTTTTGTATATATATTTCTTTTTCTTATTAAACTTTATCAAGAACTTATTTTTAATTATGTATACAAACAACTTTTTGTATTAAATTTGACATTTGTTTATGAAAACGATAACAAACTTGCATATTTTGCAATTTCATTTCCACATTCCACACTGATGCTATTAATTTTATAAACATTGTTGTCTTCTTCTTTTTCTTTCGATTCCGTTTTTTATCAGAATACCAATTTTCGATCGCAACGGAACTGAATGCGGAGACTTAATCGAAACGCAGAATAGGGGTGACTATGTTTCCACTATAAGGGAAAACACTTGTTTTAAGGAAAACATTTCGAAGTGTTTCCATTATAATATGAAGTGTTTTCAATTTCGAATTTTCGAAGTCAGCTTGATGTCAACTTATTTTCAATTTATTTATAATTTTTCAAAATTATTATTTATGTAGTCGTATAAGTTGTTTAAAACAAATTACAAAAAAAAAAAACAAGCAGATTAAAGATTCAAGAAATTATAAAAAAAATGTGTAATGCTATTTGCTAGAGTTTTGTTTAATCCCTCGTATTCCAAGAGTCGTCATCATAGTCACTTTAACTCGATAGAAAATAATTGGCACCATTGCAATCGTTGCCCACATCAATTGAGTGCTCTATATATTGTTTTAAGTACAGATCAGATAACTCTCATCAACGAGGAGTGTAATAAAGCTAATTTTTACATGTCGACTTGACGGGACAACAATGAATGTTTTAACATTCGGCAAAGAGTTTGTGTAGGTGGATCTGTCATATGAGTATATGCATTAATACGGTTGGATTTATGCAAAATTGGAACTTTTTCTAAGAGACAATTATCTGTATCAATGAAAACTGACCTTCTTTTCTTGGAGTCAAGTATTTGTCTTTCACCAAATATACGTGTTATATACGAGTATGAATATTAAATAAATATTTTTAAGCTTCGAATAAACATTATATGATGATTGAATGATATATAGTATGGAATAATTAGTTTAAGACGTGGTGAACTAACGTAGGAAAGGTCATTTGGTTCTTGTGTCGGAAAGAAGATTAGGTCAAAATTTCATTGCAACATGAATGGGAAAACAGCACATCCTTAAAAGAAAAACTGGTACGAATGGGATAAAGGAAGGCTGTTGCGACTCTGATAATTGCATTTGCTGTTGTTTTCCTTAATTTACTTTTTGTGTTTTGTGCTAGAAAGTGCTTGTGCGATTAAGACAATGTTCTAATGTTGTTGCATTCGATCTATTTTTTGTTTGTGGTAGGTAAATATAAAACTTTTGTCATACACATATCAGTATATGTATGTACATATGTACTATGTTCACATAATTATTTTTAGTCCCAACTGCAAGGTGGTTTGCTTCTCTATTCCATAAAAACCGTAAAACCTTTAGTTACATTATTGTTTTTCCGCAAATGATTTACTTTGATTATAAACTTATAGAAAATAAATTCTAATAGGCATATTCATAAAAATTTAAATGAATTTGAAATGTGTTTTAGTTCAAAAATTCCATACAAAATTTTTCTAAAATTCATTTGAAATACATTTTAATTTTTTATGAATATGCACATAATTGTTTTGTTTATTTTTAATAACAAACGAAAATGTCATTTTTTCGAGTTTTTCAATCACTTTGAGTGGATAGCACAATATTTTAGTTTTTCTTATTGTTTAAAATATAAATATTTTAAACAAAAAATATTTACATCAATGAATTTTTAACTAACTATAAAGTTAAAATATTATTAAAGTACTATATCTTATAACATAATTTTGTTTTATCATGAAGTAACGAATAACTAATCTAGTTTATTGTGAATTATTACATATAATGTTCGAATATGCTATAAAAAATAGTCTTAAAGCTAAAAGAAATGTATGTGGACACTTACGCACGAAGCGTCAATAAAGCCACACATAAAAGTTGAAAGATTACAGTTTTTCTTCCACGAGGATTTAATTTTCTAACAACGTCCTCCCTAAGTATTAAGAAAAGCGGTAGGCAATCTAATTTAGGGGCAAACCTACAGTCCACTCAACTCTAACTATCCAACTCCTAAATATATCTCTAACCCGCTTGCCGCATTTCTTCATGGTCCTTTTGAATCGACAAAGGCTATTTCCCAATTGAATCAGCAATACAGATTTCTGCATGATCAATTTCTGTATGGTCAATAACTAAAATCAGTGAGCTTTTGCAAATCATCCGTATTTCTGGATTGTCATCTTTACTCCCTGTAAAACGAACATGAGGTAATGTACACATTCATTTCTTTAGTTTACAACGTACATTTAGAGCGAAGTAAGTTTAAAAGCGAATAAAATTTAAAAAAAAAAAAAAACAATAAAACCTAAAAATACACAAAAAATCTAAAGTTAAAAGTAAAATTATTGATTTGAGAGAAAAACCATATATTAATGTGCAAAATAGAAAAAATTAAGATTGTCTGCTTTTACATTTGTACAGACGATGGGCAGACATTTTTTCAATTCTCTTTTGGTCTTGCCTAAACCTTTTACATTTAAGAAATTAATAGACAGACAGAAACTTTTCGTTTTTCTTTTGTTGTTGTTGTTTTTTTAAGCACAGCTAGTGTGTTTATATGAAGTTGATGTTGATATGAGAATAATGATATGAAGCAACAACATAAGAAATACGAAAAGTTAAAAAGAGAAACAAAGAATGTCCACAAATGTCTAGTACAGAGAGTCGTGTACTACACACTCTCCCCCACCGAAAATTTTCGTTACCGCACCATCAAATTTCGTCTGTCTGCCCGTCGTCTGTACAAATGTAAAAGCTGACTATTCAGTACAAGCAGTGTTGTACGGACCATTTTCGAAGTGTTTTGCCCCAAAACACGTAGATTGAGGTGTTTTGCTTTTTTCAAAAATGTATTAGAAAACATGTATATATCTACATGTTTTGCCCAAAACACGTGTTTTCGAGCAAAACACTTAAATGGAAACACACTATAAAACTTTTAAAAACTGATTTTTGACAGATAAATTGAGGAGTCGGTGAACAAAACGTGTTTTTTTTTTGCATTTTTTGGAAAATGCTTTTTTGATGTATTTGCATTAATTTGGAAAATAAATCTTATTTGCATCATATTTCTTCTCTTCTCATAGAAAGATTTTGTCTTTAAAAAATTGATGCAGAACAAAACGTGCTTTTTTCCGTAGTTTTTCATAATAATTTATTTTTGTTTGTTTCAGTAAAAGTAGAGATGGGAAAATGTTTTGATTTTCACGAATCACGCATGATTGTAGCTGGATCACGAATAAAAAAAACCGTACACACAAGCGTGTAGTGTGCTTGGCGCAAAAATAAAACACGAAAATGTTGAATATTTTGCGGTGTGTTGCTGGACTAACGGCTGTGCTGGCATGATGGCGGATGCTCCGGCTTTGGCTCGCCGATCGGGAGTGGTTCTTGTTCTTCTTCATACCAGGCTTTTCTTTATTCTTCCAAACCAAATTCTATTTAAAGTGGTGAGGCCCGAAAGTAAAAAATATGAACAAAAATAAAAAAAACTCTTCCAAGGTTGTTGACTTTCCTCAACCCGTCACACGGCCGACTGATGTTCTGTCGGCGCGCCTGCCCTCCCCTGAAATCAGAATTGACTTCGGCTATGTGGTTTCTGGCGCTTTTGTTTCTGACACGTTCAGCCGCCAGCGTTGTCAACTTTGAAATTTCAAAACGCACCAAAATGGGGGGAAAAAGCGCGTCTTTTCAACGAAAACGCACCGAATTTTGAATTTTTTCCTTTTATTTTCAAAAACCTATTTTGTATTATAAAATTACATTTTTATATTAAAAACACGATAATGAAACAGCGTTTTAAACGACTACCTATTATACAGTCAAACAAAAAACTTTATAATTTATTTAATTTGGTCATTTCTCAATTACCAAAACCGTAACAAAATCAGAGACTGCATATATAACAATATTTAATAAACTTGGCTTGATCGGTTAATAGCAAAACACTCCCTAAAAGCAGTAAATTTTATAAAACGAAATGTTTCTTTTTCTTTCGATATAACAGCAAGATTGTCTTACTGTGTGCATATAACACGATACGTTTTTCACGCAAATGACACGTAAAAATTTTGGACACTTGATTATAAACATGTAAACAATGTAAAAAATTTAAAGAAAAGGTTGAGTTGAATTTGATTTTGTGCCACCAAAATTTAAAAAACGCACCGAAAGTTTAAAAAACCCGCACCCGGCACCCACTACAGAATTGTTCGCACAAATAGTTTTAAAAAGCACCAAAAACGGTGTGGACAGCACTGTCTCCTATACTCACCGTTCCATATTTTTAGTATCTCACTCCATTAAGAAAACTTGATCATTTTCAAGAATCGTAATAAAATTCAATTTATTAAATACACAAACATATATCTCCTTTATGGCAACATAGTCATATCTCAAAAAATTAGCTTTTCGAGTTTACAATGCAAAATTGTTAACTGTGCCAAAAATTTATTAAAATTGCTTTTTAACTGTTTCCTTTAAGAGATATTTTCTAAAAAAAATTTCTAAGACTTGTATAGAAGCTAAAAATTTCAAACGCGATTTTCTCGAAACAAGCATTTTTTTAGTTATGACTATGTTGCAATAAAGCAGCGATATGTGGAAACCAAAAACTATTGCTTATTACAAAAACTATAATAAAGCTCCAAAAATTTTAGCTTCTCCAAGTAAAAGTTTAGCTTGCTGACGAAATACCGTCCCCAACAAAAAAAACGCGTTAATTAAAATTTTACCCCCCCCCCCCCAGCCTAGCGTGAGCTCACCCTATTCGAAGTACTAATAACAATCCTTCAAATTTGAAGTGGAAAAAAACGGTAAGCTGCGGTACTTTTACCCCCAAAAACCACTAAAATAATTTGATTTAAAAAAAATCAAAAAATAAACACTGCGCTGGTGTTTATTCAAAACGTTGTTTTTACATTTCATTTTAAACAAAACGTGACTTTTTTTTGCTTTATTTTAACAAAACGAGCTATTTGCAAATTGAAATCCCTTTAATTTCGTACAACGTTAACATTTATTGGGGGGTGACTTATTGCCATTTATTGCGATGCATAGTAGAAAGTAGGGAATGATCTTGTTTGATATTCAGGACTAATGCTATAATGTAATCGGGTGAAAAAAATAATCTTTGATTTTCCAATAATCAAAATGGCCCGTTTTGTTCTGCGACACAAAAATCAAAAATTCTTGATTTTCACATTCTGGATTATCCGAAAAGTTTTGGGCAGAAGCAGTCAGAACATCAGCTTATTTACGCAATCGTATCGTAACGAAAATTCTTTGTGACAAAACACCATTTGAAATGTGGACTGGATATAAACCTGCTGTAGGCCATTTGAAAGTTTTTGGTGCTAAAGCCATTGTACTGGAAAAATCATCTAAAAGTAAATTTTCTTCAAAAGGAAATGAATGTTTAATGATCGGCTATAGCGAAGTAAGTAAAGGTTATAGATTATATAATCCTAAAAATGGAAAGGTGATTGTTGCTAGAGACGTTGTATTTATGGAAAATTCATTCGAAAATGCTGAAAGTTCAATTGATGTTTCTATATTTTATGATGATGTTCAAACGAAGTCTCCCATATCGAAAGATATTGTATACGTTGATACTGATGAAGAAACGAATACTGAAGGACAAGTTGCTGTTTCTCAAGAAAATGTTGATCAAGAAGGAGATATTTCGGAGCCTGTGATGAAAATTGGACGGGATAGACCAAGGCTGATACGTGATGGGTCAAGAGGTCGTCCCCGAAAAGAATATAATTTAGTCCAAGCCCTGAATGGAAATGAAATAAAAACACCAGAAAGTATTGAAGAAGCTTTAAGTAGTCCTAATGCTGAAGAATGGAAAAAGTCCATGCAAATCGAATACGATTCCCTAATCAGAAACAAGACTTGGGAAGTAGTGAGTTTACCTCCAGGTCAAGTTGTTGTGGGCTGCAAATGGGTATTTGCTGTGAAGAGAAACAAAGAAGGCGGTATAAATAAACTAAAGTCTAGGCTAGTCGCAAAGGGCTGCAGTCAGCGTTATGGTGTCAACTATGAAGAGACTTTTTCACCAGTTGCACGGTATGGTAACATAAGGCTAGTTATAGCTTTAGCTGTAGAATACGGCATTTATCTACATCAGATGGATGTATCTTCAGCATATTTGAATGGTGATTTAAATGAGTTGATTTTTATGAAGCAGCCACCATATTTCGAAGACGGAAGCGATAAAGTTTTGAAATTACGGAAATCAATTTATGGTTTAAAACAGAGTGGAAGACAATGGAATGCCAAACTCAATGATGTGTTTAAAAAAAAAGGCTTTATCCCTTGTGTAAGTGATCCATGTATATATACCAGGCAGCAAGATGGAATTTACAGCATAATCGTAGTCTATGTAGATGACTTTATTGTTGGCAGCACGTCATTGACAGTATTGACAAATATAAAGAAATTTATAGCATCAGAGTTCGAAGTGGTAGATGGTGGAGAATTGACACATTTCTTAGGTATGGAATTTGATCGAGAGGGAGATCTTGGCTCTGTAACAATATCTCAAAGGCAATACATAAGAGATATGCTTCAGCAGTATGACATGCTAGAACGCACGGAATCGTTGTTTTTCACTGTGGAATCGATAAATCCAATAGTTTTTTCTTTGTTTACATTTTTTTGAGAGCTAGTTCAGATAAATATCAAATTTGGAGATGATAGTAGTTTTTGCTTGGTTCGCAATAAGATTCAAAATGAAGCAAGTTGGTTCGCTCATAAAATGTTGTATGGCGAATCATGTTGGTTCAATCAAGATTGGGCCGCGAATGAGAGAGCGAACCTTGGCTATAAGCATTCGTGTGAACCTGCTATGAGAGAATTAGCCCCTTTTTACACGATTTCGAACGATAACGTGCGCATGCACTTTGGCAAAGAAAAAAAAAATGAATTGTGGCTTCACATCATTCTTTTACTCTAGAAAATATTGTCGCATTCATATTGATGTTTCTGATTTGCAGGATTTAAGTTATCTTAAAATAAGTTTGTTTGCATGCGTAAGCTTATGTTCGAGCTCGTGAAACAGGTCCTAAATCATGTAGTTTTCATTATATTTTTTTTTTTTTCGTAATTTGTATAATAATTTTTTTAAATAAAAAATTCTTTATATTATTTACAAATGTTCAATGAACTTCATTCAATAATTTTGCCACTTTTTTTTTCAAAGAAATCATATTTGGCATCAAAATTTGTTTTTGGCAACAAATCAAAGAAATTATTTACAAAAACTCTTCCCGCCCTCCTGTCGCAAAACGGGGCAACAAAATATTTTACATTATGGTAAATTTAGTTGCTGTTTTTATGTAAAAATAAAATGATGAAAAGGCATACATTTATTAATGATTTTATTTATTTATTTTCTTTATCTGAAAATATGTAGACATTTGGGATTTTATTGTGAGTCAAAGCGAAAATACTTGGAATTTTAATTGAAACGTTTATTAACAAAATGTTTATGATGCGTTTTTATAATCAATGAAAATATTTAGCGCATTTGACAAATATTAAGTACTTTTTCATTAAAATATTTTATTTTTACGCTAAAAACTTTTTAATGCAAAAGAAAATTTATTCAATTAAGTGCTCTTGAAATGATGCACAGCATTTCTCATGTTTGTGTTGAAAAATTAAAAAATAAAAATGCTAGAGACTTCTTTTTTTAGAACAAAAAATAAAAATATTTATGAGAATGACTAATTGGGCGCCCTTAATTCGCATAATATGTCTGCATTGGGTGTTTTTGCTTAGAGGTTCATAACTTTGAGTTGGCAGCACTGCTTTATTTGACAAGCCATATTTGTCGAATTTTATAGTGAGTTTCCTTCCAAACCACCTGAACTACGTCACTTAGTGTCCACACCTGCGATAATATCTGAGATGAGAACGTCAAATTCAATCGCAGAGAGAATTCTGTTACGTGTTGACTTAAAATCAGTGTTATCGCAGTCTTATAATAATTTTTATGAGAGCGTTCTTATGAGAAATTTCAAGGCAACGATTTTAAAACAAGAGCTGTCAAAAAAACGATTGTGTTGGTGTTTGTTTACAAAACGACGCCATTGCAAGTTTACCGATTACTAGTTTTGCAAAATATCTTTAAAAAACCCATTTTAAATGGAAAATAATTTGTTATCATACATTAAATATGTACAATAAGTGATTTATTTTGTACAAAATGTACACATAGACAAAATTCATATAAGTTTCTATTAATCGCAAAGAAGTGTTTTCTTCTCAGCGTTCAATGATTTATGAATTCTTATAAGATTAACAACAATACGTATACTCCTTGTTAGATATGAAGATGGGCATAGAGAAATTCGTTCTCTCATTCTGCCGACGTTTTCTCAGATATTATGTCAGAGTTAATCTCAGTTGTAGACACTAGGTCAAAGCTTCAATTTTTCCAGAAATATAAGAAATTTACATATT
Organism: Thecocarcelia acutangulata; assembly: GCA_914767995.1. Classification (NCBI taxonomy): domain Eukaryota; kingdom Metazoa; phylum Arthropoda; class Insecta; order Diptera; family Tachinidae; genus Thecocarcelia; species Thecocarcelia acutangulata. The sequence goes on from OU612096.1 coordinate 28,255,036, forward strand.
CTTCTACCACGCATTAATAGTTCTATTTTTGAACGGTCGTTTTGTGTAAGGGTATCCCACTTATGGAACCTTCTCCCTAGAAATTTAAAAACATTTGATTCTTCCTACAAAAACTTTAAGACTAAATTGTTTTCGCATATATGCACTAGTCGATAGTGTATGTTTTTTCTTTTTGTTCCTCTCAAACTAAACTTATATTGAAATGAGTTACTGTTTGTGGGACCTTCATACTTTGTAGGCCTGTCATATATCTTCTTTCTTCTTTTTGGGCTGAGGAGCCATAATTGTTGTCATTGTTCATTATTAAACTATAATTATACTTTTAAGTGTGAATGTAAAGTAAGTCACATCCTTTTTATTTTTGCTGATCTTGGTAACGTTTAATATTAGGATTGATTATATATTTGTATACATTAGCTATATATTTGTAGGTATCGATTTTAATATCAGAAGTGGCCAGAAGTAGCTTAAAATGTTACATAAATAAAGAATAAAGAAAGAAAGAAAGGAAGGCGAATTCAATATTATGAAATGTCTCGTTTCAAGGCGAATTCATTATTAGGTGGATGCATCGGCGAATTCAGGCGAATTCGATTAATATGGCGGCACTTCCTCTGTCAAGTTTTGTTTACATTTTTCGTCGCCATTTAAATTTGTGTACATGTTCTTTATCAACTACTTTTGACAGCTTAAGTGTGAATTCGCCTTTTTACACAAACAAAATACCTGTTGTTTTTTTTATTGTTGTATTGTTGTAGCGAAGCGGCTACCTTGTTTTTTGTATCATGGTCTCGTTTATACGTACGAGCTATCAAGGCGAATTAATTATTAGGTGGATGCATCGGCGAATTCAGGCGAATTCGGTTTATATGGCGGCACTTTTGTTGTCAAGTTTTGTTTTCCTTTTTCGGCGCCATTTAAATTTTTTTACATGTTCTTTATCAAATACTTTTGACAGCTTAAGTGTGAATTCGCCTTTTACACAAACAAAATACCTGTTGTTTTTTTTATTGTTGTATTGTTGTAGCGAAGCGGATACCTTGTTTTTTGTATCATGCGAGCTATCTGCAAACGAGAACGTAAAATATTGCCGTATAGTTTTTTTTTTATTGTGAGTTACTAATTCACGAAAGTTTGTCTTGAATAACGCTCTTATTTGCAAATAAAGTATGACATGTTGCCACCTTCTTTAAAAGTTTCAATTTTATTTTAAACATCAGTCACTTGTAAAAGTCAATAATAATAATAAATAGAATTGTGAAAAAAATTTCATTAAATTGTGCGAAAAAAATTATTCGAATAATTGTTTTTATTACAGAATTCGCGTTTTCTTCAAATTATTAATTTTTTAAACTTATGTTTTTATAATTATATTACAGTGCGGTGTTACCATATACACGTGTTTTACCATTTCCATTTAAATCTTCTTCGGCTGTATAAACTGTGAGTTAGAGTGCTTTCACATACGGCAATTTAGTTGCGATATTCTCTTGCCCAAATCTTGTGATGAGAGCAGCTTGAAGGGGGGAAGAATTGCTGATATTTAAGTACAGACTTGCTTGTACTCAGCAATTCGTTTTATTCGCACATTCTTGTTTTTGGTATTTAAATTGCTGTATGTGAACACATAAGCAACTTTAAAAGAAAATAAATAAAAATAAAAAGTAGAATTGCGCAACTAAGTTGCCTAATGTGAAAGCACTCTTAGCTATTTGCACATAGTTTTTATTCCCAACAAGGCGACTTTATACAGGTGAATGCAAGCGGAAAGGCGAATTCAGTACTATGTATTTTGTTATTGTAAAACATATCGTGAATGTCATAATCTAAATTCGCCTAAGATTGCTCAGCAGAGAAAAAATTTTATATAAACGTTAAATATAAGCTTTTATAATTGTTTGTAATTAAAATCACAGATTATATTAGTTTTTCACTTTTAAATTCACACAAATTTCTTGAAATTGCACTAATTCATGCAAAAAAACCGTCAGATTAAAATGGCGCGAAAAAGTTTGTAAACAAAATTTGACAGTCTCATTGAAAAAAACGCGAGAAGCAAAAAATAATCACCTGTGCTGTTAAGTTCACCTGGTAATGAATTCGCCTTGATTCCCAAATAACTTTTACGTATAAACGAGACAAAAGAAAGCGGATTGCACGAGTACAGGCATATGTGTACGCCTTTCAATTCCTCTCTCCCTTCTTACAAACAAAGTAAGAATCGCAGTGACAAAATAGCTTTTGTAACTCTAAAGAAAACATCCTATAGAAAACTATGTTCATTACGAAATACATATGTATGTGAACTAATTAGTGTTTTTTTTTTTCATTAGTTAAATTAATAAAAATTTAATTAAGAGAACAGATTAATTTATATATATTTATAAATATAATCATTTGCATGTCAGTGTATAAGTTAATCAATTTTATACATACATATGTATATACATATGTACATATTTTTAATTTTAGATGCCCCATTCAATATCATGGCCGTCCGCCTGCCGCCGCTCCTGCTACTGGCAACAAGCTGCAACATTTAAAGGAACTTAATGATTTCATAGTAAGTATTTTTGGCGAACTTACGGAAGCTGAAAAAGAGGCTATTAAAAAAGAAAAAGTAACCGCATCGAAAGCTTTAGCTGCCGAAAAATCTGAAAAAGTAGATGCAAAATCTGGCAACAAACCGTCTAGTGATAAAAAAGATTCTTAACCTTAAAATAATAATTCTTGATTATTCAACACTTTTTGAAAATTGTTAACCATTTTTAATTGTTTTTTATTTAGTTAGATATTAAAATGCATACATGCATTTGTATGATGCTTTTAATTGAGAATAAAATACATTTATTTGACAACATATATTTATTTATTTATTTAGTAACTATACAGTTGCAAAGTAAATTTGCAATGTATAGGATGCACAGCATGGGCGGGGTGACAAAGACCATAATGCCCAAGATGGTATTAACAGTACTTTTGTAGCGTCGCTGTGACTAACTATAACGACCTATGCCTTCACATAGGAAGTTTCCACGTGGTTAACAATGAATAACCTCTATAAAAAACTGTAAACCAATACAGTTAGTTGAGGCAAACCGTTAACCAGTGCGAGCGAGACGCAAAACTCTCGAAGACCGAACAACAAACACAAGCCTGACCGCACTTAAGAAATAATTACGATGACGCGAGAGCTGTTCTTCAGCCCAGAGCTGCTTTACGACTGACAACATATATATTAATGTAATTGCTTTACACTGAGTTTACACGTGCAAGAAGTAACTTGCCTGCCAGCAAATTGGTAGTCGACCACAATTAAAATCAACTAATAATTCATATTTTTGGCCTAACTACAAGCTAGCTACAATGTAATGCAGTATTTTCCCAAACAAAGTTAACGCAGTTATTTAATTTCTTTTGGTTTATTTTAATGCGTAGTTTTGCTTTTGTTTCTTCGTTAGTCAATCGTTTGACATAAATACTTCACTTGCTTGCAGAAGTTGAAAGACGATGTCGCTTAATAGTGAAAGGCCAATGGAAGCGGCATGCGACAGCGAGCGGCAATAATGTGACCCATTTACAAAAAATTATATTTTTTATAAAAATATTCCCACATAAATTTCAACATATTGAATTTAATTTAATTTGGCAATGCCGTTAAAAGCGGCCGAGCGGCAATGTTGAATTCAGTTTAACTTTTTGTTTTGCCGCTTCGATTTGTCAAACCAAAAATAAAGGAAAAAAGTAGAAGACAGAAATTAATTTTCGGTTTTGAAATTTCAGTAATTGAATTTGTTTATTTATTTTGGCTTTAAAAAAAAATCAAAATGTTTTTTTGTTTAATCTTCGAAGCACAAATTTTTCTTCAATTAGCCGCGTTCATTTGCCTACGACAAATAAATTCAAGCGGCAAATAGAACAGGTGGTTGCCGCTCGTTGCCGCAAGCCGTTTACATTGGCCTTTCACTATAATACACGAGGGCTTCAAGCCGGTAGTAAATATTTCATCTTCTCCTGATTTTCTTTGTACAGATAGGATTTATTTTAAAAAAAAATTTTTTGTATCTCTATAATGGAGTAAAATAACAATGAGTGGAATTATCATGAATATTACAAAATTTAAGTCATAGAAATAATTTTGATTTTACCTATCATAATCGTATACCCCAGGGAAAATCTTTTGATATTAGTTTTTAAATTATATTTTTATAAGATGCATTTTTTTTTTTTTATCTGGGACCAGTACTCAGGGGATGACCCCTACATATGCAGCGCATTGTACTGGAACTAGGAAAATAGGGCATGATGATGAGGAAAGAGGGAGTAGTGTTCGCGAAATGTTAACGATAACAACACGAAAGACTGAAACAAACTCTATTGCAGCATTTAAAATGTTGGAATTAAATTAGTTAGGTATTTAAGTTATATCTGTGGTATTTAACTAACTAAAAAACAACTTTAAATCCACTGAAGAACGGTCAACTTCTGAGTAGCTATATATAAGTCCGTTAAAAGTTTACTTTTAGAAAACTAGCTTTAAGTTATGTACGATATTAACTAATTAGATGTGAGTTCGAGTCCAACTTCAGTCAAGAAGAATGTTTATCATCTAGTTGTCCCCCAGCTAATGGTATTCAATTATTTTTTCTGTTCTTCTTTGGTCTTATTGTTTCACAGCAATTATTGTTATAATTAAAAAATAATCCTTCTTCTTAACTAAAGTTGGACTCGAACTCACAACTAATTAGTTAATATCATACATATGTATATAACTAAAAGTTCACTTATTAAAATATTTAGCTTTAAGTTAGTTGAACCGGACAATTGACTACCTCCTAGCACATCGCCATGTTAAAATAGTCAGTTATCTCCATTGAAAATAATCTAAGTGTCATCCACCATCTTCTACCAAAAAATTAGTTTAAAGTTAATTTTAAGCTAACTGAGTTGCCGGCAGGGTTGTTACAATTTGCGTGTACATTTTAACAGCCGATCATGGTGAATTCATTACTAGGTGAACTTGACAGCTCAGGTGATTTTTTTTTTGTTTGCCGCGCTTTTTGCAATGAGACTGTAAATTTTTTTTCTTTTGTTTACAAGTATTTTCGCGCCATTTTAATCTGAAGTTTTTTTTTTTGTATGATTTAATGAAGTTTCAAGAAATTTTTCTGTATTTAAAAGTAAAAACCATTATAATCTGTGATTTGAATTACAAACAATTATAAAAATTTGTATTTAACGTTTATTTAAATTTTTTTCTTAGCTGAACAATCTTAGGCGAATTTAAATTTTGACATTCTCAAGGAAGTTTTACAATAAGAAATCACATAGTATTGAATTCGCCTTCCCGCTTGCATTCACCTGCATAAATTCGCCTTGCAACCAATACATCGGAAAAAATAATATAAGCACTGCTCCATGATACAAAAAACAAGGTAGCCGTTTCGCTACAGCAATACAACAATAAAAAAACAACAGGTATTTTGTTTGTGTAAAAGGCGAATTCACACTTAAGCTGTCAAAAGTATTTGATAAAGAACATGTAAAAAATTTAAATGGCGCCTCAATAGATGAAATTTCCATTAACGGATGTCTCTAAGGAGTTTACGATAAGAAGTTAATTTGATATATAACCGTTATTGTTTGTATAAAAGAAATGTTTCCGTATATCCGCAAAAATCTAGTCTGGCAGCTTTTTAAATAACATGTGAAAGTAATTTGAACATTTCTGTTTTAGAATACAGTTTAAGAGCCTTTGCGTAATCTGGCAGTCATCTGCTAATTGTTGTTATTGCAATAAACAAATGTCAAAGCTGAAAGTGATGCTTTTGCCAATTTCTTCTAGAACGTTTTAAAACATAAACAAGATTAACAAAAACGTATATACAGTTTTTCAAGATATTTGTGTATTTAGCATTTATTTATTAGAACTTAAATATGTTTGGGTTAATTATCTCTGGTAGACTGGTAAGTCTTGACAAAATGCAAATTATGGTTTTGAGTATTAAATCACATTTTAATAGCCACAAACAGATTTCACCCCATTGGATGAGACCAAAGCAGTTATTAATGTGCCTGATATAGATCACGTAAACTATATAGTGGTCTTTTTAACTGGCATACAGCCCCTGCCTGAAGGTACAGCGGCTGCAGTATATTTTAGTTGGCCAGATGCCAATTTTGCACCAACATGGCAGTACTTGGGCCACATATCGAATGCAAAGCCATCTGCTATATTCAAAATATCTCAACTGAAAAAGGCTCACGAGTTGGAGGCTCAAGAAAATGGTATGGTGTTTGGTGCTCAGGAAATTTCTCACACAGCACAAATCGGCATATCTGTAGAGCCATGCAACAACATTACACAACTTACACCAGCAGTGGTAAAGTAGACATATCTTTCCAAAAACTAAAATTTAATTTGTTTCCTTATTTTTTAGTCAAATGCTAATGCAAACTTGCAATTTAGTCAAAAGATGCTAGAGAACTTTTTCAATTATGCATCCAGTTTTACGGTCAACCCTCAACAACTACCTCCCATGTCCAATGAGACATTTGTTCCTCTTTCGACATTACAGAGCTGGTATACTAATTTTCAGAGACGCATGGAACAAAATCCTAACTTCTGGAAGTATTAGGCACATTAAATAAATAATATTCCCTATTTTACAGGGAGTATGTTAAAACAAATGCATAAAATTTTATTTCCTTTTTTATATTTTCTTTAGTTTATTTATACTAAAACTGACTACAATTTTTTATTTTAATTTTTTTAAATCGTTCTTTTATAAACTATTTAAAATTTGAAAAAAAAAAATTAAAAATAAACGTCATAAATAAGGAATTAGCTAACAGCTGTTTATTGTTTTTTTCTTCTAATTTTTCCAGAATAAATTGCTAGTGTCAAAAATTTTTTGTTTGCATTTGTTTCACAATTCGCTAGTTAAGACATGTTTTTTTAGATTTATGAACTTTTTTCTTTATTATATTCGCGAGTGAGTGTTATTATTGTGTGCTAAATTAATTATTTTATTAAGAAAACAAGGGAATTTTTTGACTCGTTTCATAAAAATGTATGTATACATTCTTATATTTGTGCCAAACACCAAGTAACAAAAAAATAAGCAAGAGAGGATGCATTTGTATGAGCATACATTCACACATGTATGTATGTATATTTGTACCAACTTTGTTAAAAGCACATTGCATTTACCATAAAAGAAAAAAAAGTGTTTAGTCAAACAAATTGTTTATATGTAAGTGCATTAAAAACAAAGACTGCGTGTATTACATACATGCATATATGTACGTATGTATGTAAATATTTACGCGTGTTTATAAATATAAACATTCACACTCCGGCACAAATGAATAGATATCTTAAATTTCTCTTTAATCGCAAATATATGTGCAACGATATTTCGCTTGAGTTTTTAAGTAGTATTTTTGCTACGTTTAGTTAAAAATATTAATTAATTACACGTTGAATCTTACATCATATTTTATTTTTATTAATAAAATGATTTTGAAGACAGACTGTGTACAGAATACTAGAGCTGCAAAACTATCTATAGCACTATAGATAGTATTATTTTTGGCCTCTATCGATATTTTTTATCCGATAGCTGATACTATCGGCGAGAAAAAAGCAAAAGTAAAGTTGATTAAAAATACTAAACGGCTTTTATATTTTTGTAAATTAAATTGAAAAATAAGCTAAACAATTTTAATTTTATAAACATTAAGCATGATTTTTTCATTACTAAAAATATGTATAACAAAAAAGTCACCTTAAAATCTAAAGGCTTTATCGCCTGCTAAAACTTGAAAATATATTATTTTCTTTGATTTCTTTTAACAAATTGCTGGTGACACTACATTTGGTTTGGTTTTCATAAATTTTTATCGAAATTGTAGAGTTGACGGTTCTGATAAGTTTGTTGTATTGTTCCGGAGAAGATTCTGCAAGACTCAATGGTAAATCACAACACAACGGGACCTGACTGCACCCAAGTGGGCTGGCTTTACAATAGCTGGCAGCCTGGCAAACCTAATGGTAAATCAATTATTAAAGTTTCTGAAAAAATTGCTCTTACATATTGAAATCAGCGTCGAGGGTGGAATTGAAGCAAAAAATACGTAAGGGGTTCTCGGAAGTCTAGAGTTTTTTCTTTTTTTGAACGAACAAAAGAAACTATATTAAATGCGATTCATGTGATTAAGTTTGTAAAACAAGCGGCAACATGTCAAATATATTCCACCACCTAAAACGGGTTCATCCTAGTTATTTAAAAGCCCCTGTGCCATAAGTAGACTCATTGTTTAATACATTTTATATGCTAGAATTCGATACTATCGAAACCATTGATAGTTTTACAATATACTATCGAATGGGCCGATTACCGATAGTTTTACAGCTGTACAGAATACCATCCGTACAGCGCTGTCAACTCGGTACGTTTCGCACCGTTTTTGGTGCTTTTTAAAATTAATTATGTGAAAAATTCGGTGGGGGTTGCGCTTTTTCAAATTTTCGGTGCATTTTTCAAATTTCGGTGGCACAAAATCAAATTCTATTAAACTTTTACGTTTCATTTTGCGTGGAAAACGTGCCACGTTTTTGCACAAAGACAATCTTGTTGTTGTATATTATACACCCCTGAACGAAAAAGAATTATTTCGTTGTAAAAAATTTGCTGCTTTTAAGGGGGATAGGTAGGCAGGCCGTTGGATACCCCGGAATAATCTAAGTTGTCCAGGTCACTTGGGTCCTGTAGTCGTTCCCTTTGTGATTTTAAGGAGGATAGACACGGTCAAAATACTTGCTGTCAATTTCGTGTACGTGTGCTTGACGCTTTAAAAATTTTGTGCTTGATAGCCATCAAGCATTCATTTTAATTTTGGTTTTGCGGTGGTCGTTTGGTAGGAAAAAATGTCAATAAATAAATAATTTTTTACTGCAAAACTGTTTTTTCATCTTAATTCCTTTTGTTCGAAGCACATTTATTTTCGTTTTTCAATCCTGTAGCTTTCCTTCCGTATGTTGCTTTAAAAACGTTTTTAAAAGAATTTGATATTGTCCGCCTTTTATGCCGCGATCGCTTATTGTATGCAGTATAGGTAAAGACGAGTAAACTTCCAAAGTATCTTTATTATCGTTAATTTCTTCTTTTCATAAAATATTCTTCACAATTTAAAGCAACAATTAAATTTTATTTCCACTTGAAATTCAAAATATTCTACGAGTATTTCGACAATCTTTCATTAAATTTTCTTCTTCTGTTTTTATTCTTTCTTTAATCCCATTCACAACAAAAACAAAATAATAATAATTAAGTTTTTTATTCGCTATTTAAGCTTCTAACATTTATACCAGTAAAAACAAGCTATTTATAATTTTTTACAAAATAATAATAAAAATTTATTCGTGCTTGATAGCTTGCACTAGACACAACCAAGCATGTGACAGCAAGCATGCCAGAAAATCACAATTTTTTGATTTTCCATCCAGCATCGTCGGTGTCACAAATACTAACCAATTTTCACACATATTATAACCATGCTTGTTAAGCATTTTGACCGTGTCTAATACTCTTTAGAGAGTGTTTTGCTATTAAACGATCATTGAAGTTTGTATTTATGATGTCTCGTGAATTCGTTACGGCTGTGGTAATTGAGAAATTACCGAATTATTAAATATGTTATAAAGTTTTTCTAAAACATTTGAGGTTTTTATTGACTATTTTAGCTTCTAACATTGATACCAATAAACAATTATAAATAGCTTGTTTTCTATATTTCCCAGCTATCTATATGTCGACATTTAATTTCCAAAGTCTACTGATGATTAGGGTGGTTCCTATGAAATGTCGACATATACATAGATAGCTGGGAAACATAGAAAACAAGCTATTTATAGTTTTTCCAAAATGTTTGCATTAAATATATCGATTATGGTAAACTTCATCTTTTATTTGTTATAATTCTGCCAATTTTTCTTTTTATATTTATATTTCAATAAATTATTTTAAAGACACCGCTTACGAAAGCAGAACTGAAATTGAAGGCTTGTAGTGCGATTCTGTAACTTTTAATGATCCGATAATCGTAAATTCTTTCGACAGCAATAGTTGTATGCTCCTGCCTGCAATATAATTTTGACGACAGTGAGCAGCTGTATTTTTGTTAAAGCTCTAAACACTTAGACGACAGCAGACTTCACGACTACAAATGAAGTTAGCTTCAAAAGCTGCCGTCTCATCAGCAAAATAATTATTTTCAAGACAGCAGCAGCACACAAGGCAAATTTTAGAGGTGCCACATATATGTATTATTATTATTGGCCCTCATCGGCCATTTGCACTGCGACCAATGGTGATCTATTGTGCGTCCCACATATATGTATATTTTACATGAATAAATTTAAAATTACTGACTGAAAACGTAATAATATCACGTAAAGTTGTAAAAACTCATCAATTTATTTGTTTATTTTATTTATATGATGTTTATTTCTATTAAATATTTCTAACAAATTTTAGTTCTTTTTGCTGGCAATTTATTTTTATAGTGGCAGCACTGCATTTACTTTTTGCTGCTTACGAAAATAGAAATTAGTATAAGTTGGCAGCAGCAGCAAATGCTGTTGTAAAGTCGTGCTGCTGTGATGTCGTTAAAATAACCCTGTCGTACATTCAATTAACTTTAAATTAACTTAAAGCTAACTATTTCTCAAGCAGTGGGGGTTGACACTTGGATTACCTTTATATGGAATTAATTAACTATTTTAACATTGCGATGTCCTAGGAAGTAGTCAATTGTCCAACTCTGCATTACTTTTAATTAACTTAAAGTTAGTTACCAAGCCGTTAACTTAAAGTTAACTTATTATAGCTAGCTATAAACTCACTACTTTCAATTAGCTTTAAGTTGGTTTTTTTAAACTGACTATAAGTTATCTACATTTCAGTCAGTAAAAAGTCTGTTGTTTACACGTTGGCTTTAAATTCACTATTTGTAACCTGCTACAAACTTAGCTATCATATTAATTATTCCTAATAAAACAGTTTTTTAAAATTTATATTTTAATAGAAAACAAAAATTTATTTATATAAATATTGAATTAATAACGTAAAAAATTCACTTTAAATTATTAAAATTTTTGCAGCTTAAGATCTTTTGTTGCTTTTTTATAAAAAAGTAACGTATTTTTTATTTGTTTCGATATTTCGCTAACAGTTTGTTAGCATCGTCAGGAAAATTAAAATGTTAATGTTTCCTGACGATGCTAACAAACTGTTAGCGAAATATCGAAACAAATAAAAAATACGTTACTTTTTTATAAAAAAAACAACAAAAGATCTTAAGCTGCAAAAATTTTAATAATTTACATAAAAGAAGATCAAATAATATTAGGATAAAATTAAATTCACTTTAAACAATTTAAATAACTTAAAAAATTCACCTTAAGCAATTTTTATAAATATTTTGCACATTTGTTGTTTTTAAAAAGAGATAAAAACCAGTATTTTAAATATAATACATTTTACATTTTTAAATATTTTGATTTTGTAATTTTATGTTTTTATTTTTAATGCACTGAGCATGAATGTAACGTTTTTTTTTTATTATTTTTAAGGCGTTGCGTAACTCAGACTACATCCTGAGAGCCGAGTGATCGACAGGCATCTGTTTAAAAGATAACTAAATTTGTACATACATATTTTTAAACTTGGTTCAAGCTTATGTTTTCAAATTAAGACTACTTACCCGTTAAAGCATCATAAAAAGCAGCAAAGTCTTTTAGTCGTTTTTTACCTTGAACTCCATCCAAGTTTATGTCTATGCACAGATTTGTCGACATAATTTCTGTAAGCGTTTTTGGCAAAATACCATTCACCAAGTTTTTCTCTTAATGTTTTTCTACCTACACATTTTTCATGGGAAATGTTTTCAACAATATCAATCTGACTAATAGGTTGACTTGTACTTGGCAAGTCAACAGATGGGCTTATATTTTTTGAAGGTGCAACATTGCACGGCCTTAATTTTGTGGAATAAAAACCCTTCTCAAATGTCTTTTACTTGCACCTTTCATGTTTTTTTGTAATAAATATTAAAACAACCACGCACAATAATATTAAATTAATTTCAATTTAAAAAAAAAACACTTTATACCTTTCAAATAACACAAATCGCGTATATTTTTAAATTATAAAACGGAAGCAATACAATTTTAACAAAAAAATGTTAACCGAAAAGATGACGCGCGGGTTTGTTTATTAATCAAATATCTAAGACGTTAAGTAAAGTCGACGGCCATTAAAATTGGACGGCGTCGATGGCCGTTAGTTGATTTAGTCTGAATGAAGCCGATATTTAACGATATTATTAATAATAATTTTATTAAAAGAATACAAAAGGCACTAATAAAAACAAAATACTCTTCATATGTTAGTTGCTATATACATTCAACTTGTAATACTCATAATGAGCCTAAATAAATTAAATCTTTCTATGGTTTTTGGAGCAGTTTTTTTGCCAATCGACTTAGTTCTGTCAATACTTCCAAACGTCATTTAAAAGAAATTCTGCAGTGTTTGTATACACTTTGATTAATGTAAATTTTGCATTGCGTAGTAGTTAGCTTTAAGTTAGTCTATACAAGCTAACTTAAAGTTGGTTTTTTTTTGTAGTTAGCTACTCATTTGACGGCAGGGAATCGTGTGCATCTAAACACATGCATTCTATTTTTGACAGATTGCTGTTTGCTGTCTGCTGTCGTCTATGTGTTTAAAGCTTAAGTTACTACAGCCTAAAATCAAAACCTTAAATTGCGTTGCGCTTTACGCCCGAATTTAGTCTGTGCTGTTATTTTTTCAAAGCTATTAAATTATCACAAACTAAACTGATAAGCTGTTAGTATACACTTGCTTGATTGAAGCTTCAAACACTCATACTCATTTATTATTTTGTTGGCATATTAGCGCGCATTTTTGAAAACAAATTGCTCTGCACTCCAAAAGTTGTACTCATTGTCTACGAACCAGTTGAGAACCTAACTTCGAAAATCTCTTTGGCGTCAACAACAAAATTGCATGTAAACAATAACAAAATGTACATGTATGTATGTATGTAAGTATGTGTGTTTGTTTGTTATTAAATAAATATTGTTTTATAATTTTAGCAATCAGTTGTAGTTAAGAATTTTACCTGTTTGAACTGCCGCAACTGAGATCAAAAAAATGAACGGAAAATATTTCGTTACAATCGTCGCGTTTTATTTATTATTTATATATAAAAGTGTGGTGTGTGGCAGAAAAAACAAGTACATGGATGTAAATGATAATCCTCTGGTGAATACGGACTATGAAAATCCAACACCAATTGTCGGCATATTAGCTCAAGAAGTATCGCATCACATTTTAAGGAAATATCCCAATGAGGATTTCACGAGTTACATCGCGGCTTCATATGTCAAGTTTGTGGAAGGTGCCGGTGGTAGAGTTGTGCCAATTTGGTAAGTTAATTTATTTATTTTTTTTTTTTTTGGTTATTTAATAATTTTGTAATGGAAATTTTATTTTTGTATAATTCAAATGCAATGAATGACTTGCTGTTTTGTTTTCTGTTTGTAATTGGCTATACATATGTATATAGTACATGCAGGCTGTTGAGACTAGTTTAAGGCAATTTATTTATTATTATTTTTTTTTTTTTGAGTTTTACTATCTAAAAGAAATTAAAGCAATAAAGTGGTAAACAATTTCGTAATTTCAAATTTTTACTTACATTGAGCGCATGCAGTTTTTAAATCCGGTATCGTAACGGTTTATACGTTTTATTTCGAAAAGCTACTTTTTAATCATTATATTTTACTTCGCTTAGCAAATAATAGTCATTTTCTGTGTTTTTACTCCTGAGAATATAATATTTATTTTTTAAGCTTCAAAAAATAAAAGTTATTGAGTTTTATTTATTTCCCAAAAATAAAACTTATTTCTGGAATTTTTGTGCTGTTCATAGAACACAAACAAGCGACTCGTCTAAAAAATTTTTAATGAAAATCACTCAAAAAGCTGAGTAACATTCATACAAATTTTCTAGACGAGTTGCTCGTCTGTATTCTATGAACAGCATATTAATTTCTTTCTCAGGAAATAAAACTTATTTCTTGAATTTTATTTCTTTTTGCGTACAAGAAAAATTAATTTTTAACGTTAATAAAATAACAAAAATAGTTTCATTTAACATATAAGAGTTGTTGCATGTGTTTCGCCAATAAAATTAATGTGCTGTTCATAGAACACAGACAAGCACTCGTATAAAAAATTTTGTGTGGAAATAACTCAACAAATTGAGTACCTTTCATACAAACATTCTAGACGAGTTGCTCGTCTGTGTTCTATGAACAGCACGTAATTGAATTTATTTTAGAAATTTTAAATTGATTGTAAACTTTTGCTGTACAACTCGATTCTAAAGCCAATATGGTGCTATGAGATTCAATTATGGGGCACAGCCTCGGCATCCAACATTGAAAAAATTCAAAGAAGTCAAAATAGAATTCTCCGTAGAATTAGACACGCTTCATGGTACGTCAAAAACTCACGAATCCACGCAGATCTGAACGTACCTTTTGTGAAATCTGAATTTGTGAAATACGCGACAAGATATATTAACAAACTTGATTTCCATCCATATCCTCTTGTAATTAATATTCTTAACTTTGGTGGTCATACCCGTCTGAGAAGGAGGGATACTTTGGCTACCATTAGAGCTCAAAACAGATGACTGAATTCTGAAATAATAATCGCATAAAAATAAATTTTTGTCCAGCACTGGCAGGACTTTAATCTCATTTTTTTTTTTAGTATTAAGACTTGAATACTTATTGCCATTACATTTCTTATGTAGATTCAATAAATAAAATAAGAAAGTTAAAAAAATTTAAACCAAAAGGTTTTTGAGCGTATTCATGAAAATTACAATGAATTTAAAATAAGGTTTGTTCGTTTACTTTACAGTAAAATGTAATAAATGAGTAATTTTTCAGCAAATTGTAAAAATTTCTCTCTGAAAACTCTATTGTCCAAAAATGTACTCAAACTGAAAAATAGTAAAAATTCGTAAACTTTAGTAAACAGCTGACAAAACTGCACCCTTATGTAACAGCGTACACAGCGGTACTTGCGGATCTGACTAACCGAAAGTTAAGTTTGTTAAACACATTTTAGTCACCTCCCTGTAATCAGCCATGCTTATAGCAGGTTAGGTTAGGTAGGCAGGCCACTGGATTGTCCAGAAAGTAACCGGATACTCCATCCTTGGGTCGTTCCCTTTGTGATTGCCTTAAAAAATTAGGTTATTAGGTTATAGGAATAAAGAAGGAGTGAGGAGGAGGGAAAGGATGTTGCAGGGGATGCTTATAGTAATTATATAAGCATCCTGAAGGTCGTTCCCTTTGTGATTTCCTGAAAAAATTTAGTTATGATACAGGAAAAATAAAACGTTATAGGGATATAGAAGGAGTGAGGAGGAGGGAAAGGAGAGGTGGAATGTTGCAGGGGATGCTTATAGTATATAAGCATCTTGAAGGTCGTTCCCTTTGTGATTGCCTGAAAAAATTAGGTTATGATAAGAGGAAAAATAAGAGGTTATAGGGATATAGAAGGAGTGGGGAGGAGGGAAGGGAGAGGTGGAATGGTGCGGGGGATGCTTATAGTAACTTATCAAAACTGTGCAAGTTAACACACTTGATCAACGGTGTAATAAAACTAATACAAATTTATGATATTGACTGTATTCATGTGCTTAATTGTCTTTCTTACATTGTTTTCCTATAAAGAAACAACAAAAATAAGTTTAAAATGTAAAATATTCCTTTTGTTATATGCAACGGTAAAATTGATCATATTAACGCTGCATAGTAGCAAAATTAACAATTAATTGATAATGATTTTTTATATGCTCAATAAGAGAATGATTGCAAAAATCAGTTCAGTTTTGACAGTTCTACATAGTAGAAAGACTGACTGGGGTTTGCAAGGGGAATTCATAACAGGTGAAATTGACAGCGCAGCTGATAACTTTTTTTTTTAATTTTTATATGTTTCAGATGTCAATGGCATAATTAAAACAAAATTGGGGAAAAAACATTTAAAACAGTTTTTTTAAATTATGTATTCTATCTTGAGCGCAAGACATCACCCAGAATCCTCCGCAATCTGGCTGGTCATTTTCACCTTTTCAAGCTCTATGATTTGAGATTTTAAGTTTCACGAGAAAATTAAATGTTTCACAATATAAATAGGTTTTTCTTTTATTGTAATTTTTTTTAAGGAAATTTGAAAAAAAAAAATTCAGAACAATTTTTTAATTTATATATTGCATCTTGAGCGCCAGTTATCATTCAGAATCCTCCCCAATCTTGCTGGCCTTTTTCACCTTTCCAAGCTCTATGATTTTTGACTTTAATTTTCACAAAATAACTAAAAGTTTCACTAAATAATTAAATGTTTGTTTTTTATTGTAAATTTTTTTAATTCCTTTTTGTGTTTATATTTTTCCCTCGACATTTGAAAAAGATTTATTTTTTGTAGTGTTGTATTTATTGCTCTTGCATTTACCTGGTATGAATTCGCCTTGGGGGTTTGTTTATTACAATTTTTAAAAACATAAATAAAATTTTTCGACTATAAAAATAAAAAATTTTTTTATAATAAAATTTAAACAATTCTACATAGTAGAAAAATTGCTAATTTAAGAAAAAATAAATATCTAAAATTGTTGAATAATAAAAATAAATGAAAACATTATAAAAAACCAAAAAGGGACAAGGTTGAATAATGATGTACTTTGATTTAAAATTAAAACAAAATATTAAAAACCTGGAAGTAAAATATAAGAACTTAATAAATTTAAAATTAAAAACAAAATTATAAACTAAATAACTATTGAACCATTTTATTACATGATTGAAAAATTTAATAAAGAAATCTTAAAAAATATGAATTTGTATACGTCGATTATCGTCACTGTGATCGTTTATTTTGTGATCAATTAAAAATTTTCAAAAACTCTTGGCTATAAGTAAGGAAAAATAATAAAAAT
This sequence comes from Thecocarcelia acutangulata, assembly GCA_914767995.1. Lineage (NCBI taxonomy): Eukaryota > Metazoa > Arthropoda > Insecta > Diptera > Tachinidae > Thecocarcelia > Thecocarcelia acutangulata. The sequence goes on from OU612096.1 coordinate 28,272,148, forward strand.
TATTTTTTTGAATAGAAATGCCTCTGTAATATTTCGACAATACAAACTAGTCTTCGACGATACAGACTAGTCTTTAATATTTGTATAGAATTCACACAAAATTTGAGTGCTTTTCATATTGAATTTCTGGTAGGGTCACTTGCTTGTGAGTAAACAAAATATTCGATAGTTTTGTTTTTAATTATTGCGACTAACAATAAATTGATTTACTTAAAAATCAAAACACAATTTAAATAACACAAAACTTAAATAAATTTTGGGCAGCCAGATTTGCGATATACCCCTATGTGCTGCGTCACAATCTTTAACTACTTTCTTTAAGTGATTACTAGGTTCTGGCTGATTGCTAACAGCACACAATTGTTTTACTATCTTCTAAATAGTTTGCCAATTAATTTTTAAAAGCAATAATCATTTAATTCTATATTATTCTTAACTTTTCTAAAAACTGTTCTGTTTTTGGTTGCTTTCTTTTGTTTACATTTGTTTGCTTAACATGTTTTTCATCTTACTAAACTTTACTGCAAGACACTTTTGCAGTAAAAATTTGTAAGTACTCTGTAAAAGAACTGTCACTTTACTCCCTTTTTTGTGTTCTCATTTATTGCAACTTGCGTAAACGAACAGCGTTCAGTAAAGTGCAGTAAAACACAGTAAAAATTTTTACAAGTTTTTGGGTAAACGAACAGACATATACTAGCTTTGTTCGAGGCAATTCTGGGTAAAGTCCGGTAAAATTAGAGTAAACAAAATATACTCTCAGAAACCAACAAATTTGCTGGAACACAAAAAACCACATTTCTTGTCCGAAATTAAATATGAAAACAAAAGCAGCTACTGTTTAATTATACAATTTTAAAATTCAGTGCTTCAACTTCTAAATTTTATAATGCACTGAAATCCAATAAAAAACGCATACTTTTACAAAAATACACGTAGTTGAAAAATTAACAAATAGATTTATTTTATAATATCACTTAAAAAAAAAAATTAACTATTTACATTTATGAGAAAAATAACTATATATCACTTAGTTATTTTTCGAATTTTGTTCGATTTAAATTATTACGTTTATGTACAGCCTACTAGCAAATAAAAACTATTTGCACGTTATTAATTTGTAGATGGGAAATTTTATTTCTTTAGTATGGCTTATGTTCAAAATATAACTAATGGGTAGCATTTTTATTACTAAAATAATGTGGTTAAACAAAACATCAATTTTTTTTATAGATGGTAAAAAATTATTAGTAAAATTATTTGTAAAATTTTGGTACAATAAATCGGGATTAGTGCCAGCAAAAATTTATTGAAAAGTCTAAACGAAATGCAAAAAATATATATAAACATTATAAATTAGTCCGGATTGTTTGAATCCTATTAAAAGAAAATGCTCTAAAAAATTTAATAAAAGCATCATACATTGAGTTAAAAATTCTTTGTGCGATTTTTAAAAACTGCTAAAATCAGCGTGAAAAGCGCTAAGTTGACAGCTCTGTTGTAATTCTAACAAATATTTATGCCAATATTTTTATAGCGCATTTACACCAACTCAAAATCTAGTAGATTTGAATTGAAATCTATAACGAAATCTATATTGTTTACACCACCGTTTTTTGACATATAGCAAGATTTCATTTGCTCAAAAATAATTTATGCATGCGGGTTTGACAATACAATATTATCAGAGACTGAATACACCAGCGTTAAAGTGTATATTTTTTGTACCCAGAGACTGCATACACCACATTATAGTACTTTTTGCAAGAAATCACAGTTGCATCGCTTCCCTGCCGTCAAATGAGTAGCTAACTACAAAAAAAAACCAACTTTAAGTTAGCTTGTATAGACTAACTTAAAGCTAACTACTACGCAATGCAAAATTTACATTAATCAATTTGCAGAATTTCTTTCAAATGACGTTTGGGGAAGTATTGACAGAACTAAGTCGATTGGCAAAAAAAAAACTGCTCCAAACCCATAGAAAGACTTAATTTATTTAGGTTCATTATGAGTATACAATATGTTGTTATTAGTGACTTTTGTATCCTTTGAATAAAATTATTATTAATAATATCGCTAAATATCGGCTTCATTCCGACTAAATCAACTAACGGCCATCGACGCCGTCCAATTTTAATGGCCGTCAACTTTAGTTAACGTCTTAGATATTTGATTAATAACCAAACCCGCCCGTCATCTTTGCGATTAAAAATTTTTTGTTAAAATTATATTGCTTCCGTAAAATAATTTAAAAATATACGCGATTTGTGTTATTCGAAAGGTATAGTGTTTTTAAAAGTGAAATTAATTTAATATTATTGCGTGTGGTTGCTTTAATATTTATTACAAAAAAAAACATGAAAGGTGCAAGTAAAAGACATTTGAGAAGGCTTTTAAAAAAGAAAGGCCGTGCAATGTTGCAGCTTCAGAAAATATAAGCCCATCTGTTGACTTGCCAAGTACAAGTCAACCTATTAGTCAGATTGATATTGTTGATAACATTTCCCGTACCAAGAAGTTACACAAAATAAATTGGCCTCTACATTCCCTTTAGACTCTATAAATGGATTAAGTGAAATAAATAAAACCATCAACGAAAACAATCGTAAAGACCACGTAAGTTTTCTTTATAGACATAAACTTGGATGGAGTTCAAGGTAAAAAGCGATTAAAAGACTTTGCTGCTTTAACAGGTAAGTCTTAATTTGATAACATAAGTATGAACCAAGTTTAAAAATATGTACAAATTTACATATCTTTTAAACAGATACCTGTCGATCACTCGGCTCTCAGGATGAAGAATCTGAGTTACGCAACGCCTTAAAAATAATAAAGAAACGTTATATTCATGCTCAGTGCATTAAAAATAAAAACATAAAATCAAAATATTTAAAAATGTATTATACTGGTTTTTATCTCTTTTTAAAAACAACAAATATGCAAAATATTTATATAAATTGCTTAAAGTAAATTTTTTAAGTTATTTAAATTGTTTAAAGTGAATTATTTAAGTTATTACTTCAATATTTATATAAATAAATTTTCGTTTTCTATTAAAATATAAATTTTTAAAGACTGTTTTATTAGGAATAATTAATATGATAGCTAAGTTTGTAGCATGTTACAAATAGTGCGTTTAAAGCCAACGTGTAAACAACCGACTTTATACTGATTGAAATGTAGATAGCTTATAGTCAGTTTAAAAAAAATCAACTTAAAGCTAATTTCAATTAGTGAGTTTATAGCTAGCTACAATAAGTTAACTTTAAGTTACCGGCTTGGTAACTAACTTTAAGTTAATTAAAAGTAATGCAGAGTTGGACAATTGACTACTTCCTAGGACATCGCAATGTTAAAATAGTTAGTCAATTCCATGTAAAGGTAATCCAAGTGTCAACCACCACTGCTTGAGAAATAGTTAGCTTTAAGTTAAAGTTAACTGAATGTACGACAGGGTTAGTACTGAGTAGATTTCAGGAGGTTTCGTCGAAATCTACTCATGAAGTAGATTTCATTTTGTATGGGAAATCTTCTCAAAATCTACTAGATTTGGCTTGAAATCTCGAATGAGCAGATTTCGCTTGGGTGTAAATAGGCTATTAAACATTTTGAGCTAGATAAATAACTTATTTAAATATAACGTATTGTTATATTTTCAAATATGTTTTTTTATGATTTGCACTTTTATATTTTATTTTCATAAATAACAAACAGCTGATTATATGATTTAAGAATTTTACCATATTGCACGGAAAAAAAGTACGGGTAAAGTCTGGTAAAATGAGAAATACAAACTACTCTCTCAGAAGCATTCAATTTGCCCAATTTTTAACACAAGAAACACTTTTCGTGCAAATTGGGAGCCTGCGGGTTCCCGCGGTAACGACGTCGAACACAACTAATATGTTGTTCACAGAACACAGGCAACAGAGCAACTTGTCTAGAAAGTTGGATGAAAGTTACACAAATTTTTTCAATGATTTCCATACAATTTATTTAGAAGAGTTGCTCGTCTGTGTTCTATGAACAGCACATAAATTTTAACGTGCTGTTCATAGAACACAGACGAGCAACTCGTCTAGAACATTCGTATGAAAGTTACTCAAATTTTTACTTCCATATACATTTTTTTAGACAAGTGTTCGTGTGTGTTCTATGAACAGCACATATATTTATTATTATAATAAAGTTGTTAAAATTAGTTTTTGTCATTTTTGATTTATAATACCATACTTAAGTATATTGATAAAAATACATATGTAAGAATGTAGATTGTATTTTTAATCAGTATCAAAACGTGCTGGCTGGTGACTTTAATTTGACTGTCTTTCTTATCTTATTTTTTAATAGCAGTTAATTTAAATAGGTATATATGTAATAAAATTTATAACACTTTTTTTCATTAATTATAGTGGCCAGTTATATTTTTTGTTCGACTGTGTTCTATGAACAGCATATCAACTCAAGTTACTTATGTGTTGTTCATAGAAAAAATTTGCAGCTAAATCAGAAAAATAAGTGTTAAATTTAGTCGCAAAAATGCCAAAATGGCAACACTGTAGCAAATATATATAAAAAGTTTCTGACGCTTTTAGCAGCGTTGTCAACTTTGAAATTTCAAAACGCACCAAAATGGGGGAAAAAGTGCATTTTTTCAACGAAAACGCACCGAATTTTGAATTTTTTCCTTTTATTTTCAAAAACCTATTTTGTATTATAAAATTATATTTTTACATTAAAAACACGATAATGAAACAGCCTTTATAATATATTTAATTTGGTCATTTCTCAATTACCAAAACCGTAACAATTTTGGACACTTGATTATAAACTTGTAAACAATGTAAAAAATTGTAATAAAAAGTTGAGTTGAATTTGATTTTGTGCCACCGAAATTTAAAAAACGCACCGAAAATGTAAAAAAAGTTCACCCCTCACCCACTACAGAATTTTTCGCACAAATAATTTTAAAAAGCACCAAAAACGGTGCGAAACGCACCGAGTTGACAACGCTGGCTTTTAGCTCTCTGGGTATCGTTGATGGTTTTCACTATCAAAATTCAACACACTACATAAATTTTAGTGCGAAAACTTTAATGTTTTTTTTTTCTTTCAGGATCGGCCAAAGTCGTGACTATTACCAAGACATTTTATCAAAAATTAATGGGTAAATAAAGCATCTATTACCGCTGAGTAAAACAGAGATGAAAGAAGTGACTTTTGAAGAATGTGATGGAAGAAACAGCTGTAACACATTAGCTCTATTCACAATCTTGTGCATTTGTGGTTGCAAATTTATGCAATTGCAAATATAAGCTATCAATTGTGAACCACCTCTGTTGGTTGAGTTTGCACTACTTTTTGCAAAGCACGAAATTCACAGCTGATTGATAATTCGAGTAGAAAATAATTTACTAAAATTTTAGTCAAAAAATAAAAAATATATGCCGAAAAAAAGCTTTAAGGAGCAGTTAGTGGACTTTTTAATAGAAAAAACGATTTTAAGTTAGATAAAGACATCGATTGGTGTTATTTGAATGCGGAATGAGCGACGGCAACTAAGCGGATCGCAGATTGTCAGCTGTCGATTTGCAAGTAACTTGTGCATAAACAGAGCAAATAAAAACTATAGGTTTTAAGAATTGCATATACACATAAGACTAGCAAGTGCATTGCTGTGTATTTTGTTAGTATAGAGCAAAAATATGCTAAACCTTTTTGCAAATGCAATGATGCAATACCATTTGCACGAGACTGTAAATAGAGCTATTATTTAAGAATATCTAACGCCAAAAATAATACTTTTTATAGCGAAATTGACAAAAGATATGCACAGAATTATTAGTATACACCTAATTTTTCTGCCACTTTTACATCCCGTTTCACTTCTGTTCTACTTTGATTTTATTATTTGATATACATATATATACATATATTCGTTTTAAATTAAATCTCTTTAAGTGTTCTTTTACCGGGTGGTGCCACTTATTTTAATCAATCTCTTGGTTATGCTGATGCTGGTCGTTTTATTTTTGAAATCGCCAAGGAAATCAATAATAATGGTACTTATTTTCCCATTTGGGGTACCTGTTTAGGTTTCGAGTTAATGGTTTATATAACGGCAAATTCCACCGAACCGCGAACTTATTGTTCTTCATCCTCGCAGGCTTTACCACTGGAATTTAAAGATGGTAGGTTTCGATAAAAAAATTGTTTTTTATTTATACTGATTATTTTTTAATATTTCAGATTTTAAAAAATCTCGGCTTTTTCGTAACGCCAGTGATGAGGTTATAGATATTTTGACAAATTACGCAGTTACAGCAAACTTTCATTTATATTGTTTCACGCAAGAGGTAAGCGAATATTTTTTTTTAGCAAATGTCAGGTATGATTGACGTAAAACGCCTTTTACAAAAGCTATTACATCTTACGATAGGGTGATTAATTTTGCACCATTCTGTTCTAGACAATAAATCTAACAGCCAGTTTACCAATCTCGACAGCGTGCTTGCGTTCGCAATCTAAGCGAAAGAAAATGGATTTGGGTTCATCTAACTTTTTTCTATGCGAACGATGGGTCAAAACTCAATCAAAATACATAAGAATATGCGAACGAATAGTAGTGAAATAGACAAACCCAAATTCGTTCGAATGTAAGTGACCGGCTTTCTTTTGCATTCATTTTCTTTCGAAATTGGTAAACTGGCTGTAAATTGTCATTTAAGAAATTTTTATCTTTCATTTATTTTGGAATCACTGCTATTTTTAGGTTATATTTGAACTATGTTTTTCTGTGTTAAGTGTTAATTTTGATTCACTGTATACTAGACAATAAATCTAAAATCTCACTTAAACATTTTTTCTTTCGTTTATTTTTGAGCCGCTTTCAATTTCAGGTTATGTTTGAACTACGGTTTTCTCTGTTAAGCTTTATTTTTACCAACTGGAATAAAATTTTCATATTTTTTAATTTCTTTGTAATATACATAGCTTAATACTTAAAATCAAATCACTTGATCTCTTGTTGAACTTATTAAATATTTAGAAGTTTAATGCTATTTAATTGTTCGCCACTGTATGTATTCAAAAATTTTTTTGCAGACTTTTGCTTCTATGAAACTAAACGAGTTGTGGAATGTCCTTAGTTTAAATCATGACTGGAATGGTATTGAATTCATATCAACAATTGAGCACAAAAAGTAAGATCACACAAGATCACAAAATTTTCTAATATCTCATTTTATTTTAATATTTTTCTTTCTTTATAGATATCCCTTTTATGGCGTCCAATTTCATCCGGAGAAAAATATTTATGAATTTATACCAAATCGCAATATCACGCACACATCACGTGCCATCAAAACTTCTCAATATTTTGCAAATTTTCTTATCAACGAGGCTAGACGTAATCGTCAACAGTTTACAAACGAAAGTGAAGAACGACAGAGTTTGATTTATAATTATTCACCCATCTATACCGCTTTGAAGGGTTCCTCATTTGAACAGCAATATCTATTCCACTCAGAAAAAAGCGGCGCCAGTAATGCATTGAAATTGAATACTTTTAAGATTTTTCTAAGTATTTTCTGTGCCTGGGGTATATTTAGATTTTATTTATGACTTAAATATGTAAACTAATTTAGCCAATATTTTTGAATGTTATTTTTGTTTTTGTCTCCTAATTGCATTTATTTAAGTTCCTTCTTTTTTTTTGTTTTATTTTAAGTCTATAGTAAAATTTTGCTTAAGTTTCGGTTACTGATTTACGTAACTTTAAAGAAACTATAAAATTTAAGATAATTCTAATAGACAAATTTCTTATAATTCGGGCAAGATGAAAGTGCAATCTCTGTTTTCATTTTTATGCATTTTAAAACGTATAATAATAATGTTTTTTTATAAACAGCAAGATCAGAACGAAAAAAATACACCCTTCTAGGCTAAGCATAATGTATGTTATCACTAACTTGCCATTAACTAAATAAAGAATTTTAAACAACGAATAAGTGAAAATAATCATGCTACGAGGACGGATTGATATTAAAGCTACCTAAGTAGGAAAAAAATATATACTTTTTGAAAAAATCATTTATTTCTCAACCCAGTCTCCTTTTAGATCAAGACACTTAGTAAGACGATATTCCAACTTTTTTTATATCAACTGAATAATACGTTTTTGGGAATCCTTCAAACTACGCGTTAGTTTCGTGAGCCATTTTTCAAGTTTAGAAACAGGAAAAAGTCACTAGGAGCTAAATCTGGACTATAAGGTGGCTGGTCCATGAATTCGAAGTGTATTTCACGTAATTTTAGCATTGTATCCAATCCCGTGAGAAGCGTTGCGTTGTCTTGTAGAAAGAGCACTTGTTTTTTCTTCCCGTGTAGGTGCTGATGAGTAGTGTAGCGACTACGACACAGCTAGTTGTCCCCCAGCTGTGGGCGATAACTAGCTGTTTTTATTTTTGGTTTTATTGTTTCACAGCAATTATTGTTATACTTAAAAATAATCCCCTTTCTTGACTGAAGTTGGACGCAAACTCACAACTAATTAGCTAACAACATTTTTTTTTAGAAGGGCTCGGGTTCTCGTATTGGAACATTAAGCTGGCGAAATGCATTTTTACCTCTCGCTCGATGTTATTTCATTCATTACAGTCGTAAAGCAGCTCTGTGCTGGGGAACAGCTCTCGCGTCATCGTACTTATTTCTTAAATGCGGTCAGCCTTGTTGTTTTTGTTATTTGGCCTTCGAGACTCGCATTGGTTAACTGTCTACCTCAACTAACTGTATTAGTTTACATTTTTTGTGAGGTATTTCATTGTTAACCACGCGGCAACTTCCTATGCGAAGGCATCGGTCGGTCAACGCCACAAAAAGTTACTGTTAATGCCATCGTGGGCACAAAGTCTTCGTTACTCCGTCCATGCTAAGCGTCCTATACCTTGCAAATTTATCAATGTTACGAAGTATAAACCAAAACTACTAATGAACCACGTTGCCAGAGGAGACTTAAAGGAAAGTATAAGGGGAAAGACGTTTTGTTACCACGAGTCCTAATAATTCCGACATACCCATTCTATCTTAAGCATGTACAGTTGTCAGTACGACCTGCATTCTCAATGATAATTTGCAAATCTTAAAGTCATTCATTGCATTTTTGCGGCATTAATATTAAAAACCCAAAGTTCTACTTTCTTTTTTTCGCATTTTAACTGAATCAATGTGAATACAATTAGAAGGCAAAACAACATTTGCCAGATCAGTTAGTAAATATGTATTAGAGCGCTTTCAAATACGGCAATTTAGTTGCGCAATTCTCTTGCCCAAGTCTTGTGGTTGTAGCTGTGAGAGGTAAGAGCAGCTTGAAGGGGGAATAATTGCTGATATTTGAGTACAGACTTGCTTGTACTCAGCAATTCGTTTTGTTCGTACATTCTTGTTTTTGGTATTTGCTTTTGTTTATTTTTCGGGCCATCCAAAATATTAAGAAAATTTAAGTAAAATAAAATGAAAGTTGCGCAACTAAATTGCTGTATGTGAACACAAAAGCAAGTTTAAAAGGAAATAAATAGAAACAATAAATAGAATTGCGCAACTAAATTGCCTAATGTGAAAGCACTCTGAACGTGCTGGTCCATTTTTGCATTAATTTTGTAAATGGGAACTACACCTTACTAGGAAAATTCTGTCCACACACCATCACATTTCCTCTACTATGTTTGACTGCTTTAAGGGTGTACTTTGGGTGATGCTCCAGGTTGGAAGGGCGCCATACGTATTGTTCTCCGTCAGAGCCGAAGCGACAAAACTTCGACTCGTCGCTCCGAAGTATATTTTTCTAAAGTAACTTCGATTTATTGAGATATTCTCTCGAAAATGCTAGATGGGACTAAACATCTGCTAGAGTGTAACAGAAAGTATGCCGAAAACAGTTCCAACATGTTACTACGCATTACTTTTTATTAAAATAAGCATATTATATTGTATGATGTTGGTTTGCTATATTACTGCTACCATACAACAACTTATTCAGGCAACAAAATATTTATGGTTTCTTGTTATTTTTTTGTTTAAGACAAACAACCCTTTGTAAAACTTCATCGTACAACATGTCTGATGCTTTGTTGGCACGCACGCGTGGACACATACATATACACACGCACACATAGTTTTACAATGAACGCGGCATATTGATCGAACTTTTTTTTTCGTTTAATTGGTGACAAAAAGTATACTTCGGTTCTTTATTGCATATTTATTTTCTCATACGAAGTAAAACAATTATGTTAGAGTCATACGCGCTGGCATGTATAAGCATTCATTTTATGTAAAAAAAAGAACAATACCCATTCGTACAAGAAGCATTGAAAAACTCACAAACAAGTACAAGCATATGAAATTTCAAAAGTTTGTATGCTTTGAGTGTATCCGCGCAGATGTGTAGATGGGACTTGATATTTTTTTTTGACACAAGTGGTTTTCGTTGTGCAATATACCCACGTAAGTCTTTTTTCTTCTTATTATCCTAGCTGAAATGTGGATACCAAAATCCAATACTATTTCCTTTTTTCTTTTTATTTGAGCTCGTGAAAGGATTGTTAGCAGCTACTTTATAAATTAAACTATCCTCCCGGGATGTAGTTTTACGAGCTCCAGGCTGCTGTTTAACATTTTTATGTTGCTTGATGTGTTCCAGCGCATTGTAAATCTTACACCTAGAACATTTAAGCAGCTTGGATATCTCCATTGCTGTTTTTCCATCGGATTTTAGATGTTGGATCAGTTTTCGCTCGGCATCGGAACTTCATTCATTCAAATACACGTTTTCACAATAATATGTTCAAAGAGCAACAAAATTCTAAAAAGAAACAAAATAAAATAACGGTAATTTTTCCTAATATTACGCGTTACACAGAAGAATAAAGAATTTCTATTTTGATATAGCAGGGTTGTAAAAATTAGCACAACCAAGTCAATCATACGTCGTGTCTTATATTCGTGACCACCACTGTATATTGTTCGTGCAAAATAAAACATTTTTGTCTAGCATTGTCGGTAGAGTTGAGTTCATGAGCTCTTTTGAAAGAGTGCTCTTTTTAGTTCAGCTCGTTTTACTGAAATATGTCTTTCTTTTAGTTCAATAGTTCAGTGCTCCGTAAATAATATTTTCAATGAACGGCTCTGTTCAGGTTTCATGATAAAGAAAAGCAAAACAAAATTGATGTAAACAAATGAAAAGTTATTGTAAGGATTAATAAGAGGTGAGACTAGAAATTTTCAGGTGTGATGAAAAATAATTTTATTAAAAAAAAAAAAAAAAAAACGATATATTTGTGATGATGTCTCGATGTTTTTTAATTCAATTATGGTCGCATATCATATCATTTATTTTTATAATACAAAAAACCAAAGTAAAATTGTGTTGTCTAATATTCTGAATAGATGTATATAACATAGATATGTACTTTTAACGGCAAATTCTGGCAGCACTGTTTGACTACTTCCGTATACATATCTACCAGAAAGAAACATAAACGAAAAACTTGAAGACAAAAGGAAGAAACATGAACTACGGAACTAAAAGAGCTCGCAGAAATGATCGGCTCACTTAGCTCCCTGAAGTGAATAGTTCAGTGACACTAGTTCGTTCGCGAACTACCCAACTCTAATTGTCGGGACTTAATTCATTTTTTGTATTTAGTATTAAGATTTGTGAAGATTCAATAAATAAATCAATGGAGGGGAAAAAATTAGTCCGAACTAGTCTGAGATCTCGTGGAACACACCTATAATTTGCTTATAATAGAAGCTTACTATTAATTTCCAATTCTGAAAATTTGAAACACCTTTAAATAACGGTACAATATATATCTGCTCGCAAGCGCATAAACAAAAAAGTGGCAGTTTTTAAACGATAAACCATACTTTATGTATAAATATAAATTCACACTGATAGTATTGTACATACATATCGCTCCTTTATTGCAACATAGTCATATCTCAAAAAATGAGCTTTTCGAGTTAACAATTCAGAATTGTAAACACTACTACCATTTATATTGTGCCAAAAATCTATTCAAATTGCTTTTAAACTTTTTCCTTTAGGAGATATTTTCTCAAAATATTTGCTAAGACTTGTATGGAAACGAAAAATTTTAAATGCGTTTTTCTCGAAACGAGCTTTATGTCTTGCTGCAATTCCATGTGTTAAATTCATGTGCAACACAAATTTGCAATTTATCGTATTATTAAATGACAAACAACCCCAGAAAGTATGCAGTGAAAAGTGTCTTTTCTTATTTTTCCATTTTGTTAAAGTGCATGCGTTTTCTCTTCTCAGTCATTTGCCAGCAATCCGTCAGCAAACATCATCACAAAGAAAATAAAAACAAAGATTGTGGGCACAATCCACTCCTTTATATTTACAAACATATTTATTTCATTATTTTGATTTACATTAAACAAAAAAGAAAAAAACAAAAATACGTGAAACGTGAAAAATTGTTAAACAAATGTCAGTGTCAAGTTCGCAGCATAATAATGAAAATTTCGCAACCACCATCGGCGTTTTGTGCATCGATATTGCAGTGCACTTGAGAGAAACATTTGGCAATGAATATTACAGTTATATTGAGGCATCGTATGTTAAATTTTTGGAATCAGCTGCAGCACGGGTTATACCGATTTGGTGAGCAATGGCTGTAAAAATGAATTTGTCTAATTTATGCATCGAAACAAACAAATATAAATTGTTATTATAGTGTTGTAATATGTGCATACATATATGTATATGTAGGTATGCATGTACATGCATATGTATGGACGAGTATAGTGCATCAAATTTTAAAATAAAAGAAATATTGCCTAATTGTGAAATAATGAAATTGTAACAAAAGCAAAAGCGAGAAATAGCGATGAACACGAACATCCATATATATGTGCATATGTATGTACGTTTATTATAAACAATTTTGAGTTTATGTTTTACAAAACTTATCCATTTGTATGAAAAGCTTTTTCTAACAGTGTGACCACATTATTATTTTTAAAAGTCTAACGGTAATCTTCACTATACAGAATTATCCTCCCTGCTTCACAACGTTGCAAAAACATGCTTATTTGCATACTAAATGCAGTGACATGTGGCTTGAAAAAGTATGCTAATGTGTACTAAAAATGCAACTGCATGACATATTATTTGACAAGTCAAGACAAATGAGGGTTTCTATGCGATCAGAGTGGCACGAGGGCTGACTGATATTTTTTACTTGATAAAAATAGTGACTAAAACGTTAGTTTGTTAAAAGTAGTCACGGTATATTTGATACGCTAAGTGTATATTATTATTAAAGTCCATTTTGTTAGCATTTTTTGTTCTCTTGTATTAATAAAAAATGCAAAACTTTTTAAGGGTAATGGTAATCGGAAAAAATTATAAACATTTAATAGCATTTGTGACAAAAGCATGGCGATCTTCATGACTGATTTTCTACTACCGTTACCACTTATTACATATTATAATTGAACTCAATATGAGATGAATATAGATAGAAAACAATTAAATGCTCGCTGGCTGTGGTTAAAGTAGCAGATCATGATACGTCATGACCCGAATTCAAATCCCAGTGGGTGCTGATGAGTAGTGTAGCGACTATGAAGCAGCTAGTTGTCCCCCAGCTAAAGATTTGACTATTCTTTTTATGTTACTTATTGCATTTGGCAGTGTTGTCAACTTTGAAAATTCAAAACGCACCAAAATGGAGAAAAAAGCGAGTGATTTCAACAAAAACGCGCCAAATTTGGAATTTTTCCTTTCATTTTTAGAAGCTTATAATATTTCTATATTAAATAATATTTTTAAAAATTAAATAATATTAAAAACACGATCATGAAGCAGCTTTTCAAGCGACTATTATACAATCAAACTGTGTATGATAGCACAGCATGATGGCATGCCATCAAATTCGTGCAGTAGCTAGAATTCGTGTTTGTCAAACTTGGCCTCTAGCACTATTCTGTTAGTTTTTTTTTTTAAACAATGTTATCTTTACGATAGTTATAATAATCTTTTATCAAATTTATTATTAAGCTATATCATTTAACTATATTTTCTGTCGAGCGAAATTAACTGTTAGTTTTACTGCCTATTATCAGGGACATAAAAATACAGCTGCTTACCGTCGTCAAAATTATATGCAGGAGTATACAAACACTACTGTCGAAAGAATTTACGATTATCGGGTCTTTAAAAGTTACAGAATCACACTACAAGCCTTGAATTCGATTCATAGTAACTCTATCACACACAATGTTCATTTCATTTGTTTTCGCAAGCGGTGTCTTGAAAAGAATTTATTAAAATATACAAAAATAATAAATAAAGGATGAAGTTTATCATACTAAACATTTCATGCAAACATTTATAATTTGGTAATTTTTCAATGACCCAGACAGTAGCGAATTCACGTGCCATCATAAATACGAACTTCACTATTCAGAGACTGCATTTACTGTAATATTTGACAAACTTGGCTTGATCGTTTAATAGCAAAACACTCTCTAAAAGCAGCATATTTTATTAAACGAAATGTTTGTTTTTCTTTCAAGCAAGATTGTCTTACTTTGTGCATATAAAATGTTGTGTTTACCACGCAAAATTTTTAGATACTTGAATAAACTCACCAAAAAGTTGAGTTGAAATTTAAAAAACGCACCGAAAATGTAGAAAAAGCGCACTCCGCACCGACTTAAGAATTTTTCGCACAAATAATTTTAAAAAGCACCAAAAACGGTGCGAAACGCACCGAGTTGACAACGCTGACATTTGGTTTATTATGGCAGCTTGAATGTTGAATGTGTGTTTCGCCCACCATCATATTGTTTTTCTCGTTGTAAATCGGTGCTGACTAAGCCGGTAGCTGGGCGATCAGGTGATAGCATACCATAATGATTAAGTAGTAACTTTGAAAGTAAAACACATAAATCCTCGATAAACACTAACGTTGCATTGATCTCTTTATCTAATTCGGTGCAATATGTCTTCTGTCATACAATTTTTATATGTTTTCCACAAAGTTTGTGCTTGTAATGGATAACATGTCGTCAAAATTATAGCAAACAGCTGACGAATGTTATTGGGCGTTGATGTCAATGAGGCATCAGTAAGCATTAAGTCCCAATCGTTATCTAGCAATTGGAATTCACGACATTCTTGTGCACAACGCTCTGCTGTCCTGACTTTTTGAGCTGCATTTCTTATTGTGATTTGTTCTGCCGACCGCATTTGCGTTGTGCAAAACTCAACGCATTTGCGTTGTGCCTCTCTGCTCCTCTCGTTTTTGAGGTTAGATGTTTTCGGCGCTATTCGACTGAAAATAATAATTTAAGCGTTGAAATATTGAAAAAAGAAAGAAAAACATGCTCTTATAGTGCATTGAAATATCAATATACGAGGGCTGATCAAAAAATAACCGTTATTTTAAATTTTTTTATAAGTAATTATTTATTTATCAATAAATAACATCTTGTCTCCTTCAAAGTATTCTTACTCAGATGTAATACACTTATGCCAGCGTATTTTCCAATCCTCAAAACACTTCTGAAACGCGCTTTTTGGTATCGCCAACAACTGCTGTTTGAATTTTTCTTTTATCTCCTCGTCGCTTTTTTTACATCGGTGCCTTCACGCTTTGGGAAGAGGGAAAAAGTCAGTCGGGGCCAAGTGGTTGAGGCATGATCACGATTTTGTTTTTGGCCAAAAACTCACGCACAAGCATCGATGTGTGAGCTATTGCGTTATCATGGTGCACAATCTATTATTGTTTTTTTTTGCGTATTACTTCAAGGTAGTATTCCTTATTGACTGTACAACCTTGTGGGAAGAATGCATGATGCACCATGCCATTGCAGTCGAAGAAAACTGTGAGCAAAACCTTTCTATTTCACCGAACTTGACGGGCTTTGTTGACCTCAATATTCTGGGATGTCATAGCCATACGCCCATAATTCGTCACCAGTTATGACTTTTTTGAGGAAATCTGAATTGTCATTGACGATGTTCAACAGGGGCCTGAGCGATATCCATACGACGTTGTTTTTGCGCAGAATTTAATCAATTTAGTAAAAATTTATGAGCACACCAAAACACATCTAACCTTTTTATCTGTCAAAAACAAACTGACATTCCGAAATGACTGGTATTGCCAACATATATAACAGACATGTGCACTAACATAACAGGAAAAAAAAAATGCGAAATGCAAATCACGAAATTTAAAAGTAACGGTTATTTTTTGATCAGACCGTGTATATTGTTTACTGGTTAAGAAAACTGTTCCCATTCTTTATTCCCGTCTAGCTGCTTTTGATGACGACAAACTTATATTCTTGGTGACTAATTCTACTTCTACATGAGCGGTAAGAAAAGGTTTCACCTTTGACTTTTTGTTTGCTCTTGCAATAATTTCTTTATCAGGAGATTGCATATTTTTCGTATATAATTTTTGAAAGAAGTTTCCAACATTTTTAACGAAGTACACGTATTGATAACAATCCACTGATGACAAAATATATACAGAGATGAAACAAGTGACAAGAGATAGTATATATTGTATTATTGCTTTCTCTTACAAAATTTTTTTAAAGAATATTTTAATAGGGCATTTACATCTACCCAAAATGTAGTAGATTTGAATGAAAATTTTCAACAAAATCTTAACCGCTTACACTTCCGTTTTTGACATCTAACCAGATTTAATTTTCATAAAATCTTTTTTTGCAAAGGGTTTGACAATAATAACCATAACACAATGAATTCATCATGTAAAAGAATAGTTTTTTTTATTGCAGCATAGTATTTGAAAGTATTATTTTGAACAAAATCACAGTTGTGTAATAGAGTACTTACAACCATCTACCAGATTTCTTCAAAATCTAGTCGCAATCTAGATTTCATTTTGTATGGGAAATCTCGTAAAAATCAATTAGATTTGATTCGAAATCCCGAAAGTAGTAGATTTAGCTTAGGTCTAAATGGCCTATAAAAGTAAACAAGCAATTACGAACAAGGCGAATTCATAACAGGTGAAATTCACAGCGCAGCTGCTAATTTTTTTAAAATTTTATTGGTATAATTAAAACAAAGTTGCAAAAACATGTTTAAAACTATTTTTTAAATTTTATATGGTATATTGAGCGCCAGATATCATCCAAAATCATCCCATAATCTGGCTGGCCATTTTCACCTTTTCAAGCTCTATGATCTGAGTTTTTCATTTTCACGATATTTTTTTAAAGTTTTTCACGAAAAATTTTAAAGTTTTTTTTTTTTCATTAATTTTTTTTTTAACTCCTTTTTGTGTTTTTATTTTTCCCTTGACATTTGAAAAATATATATGTTTTGTAGTGTTGTATTTATTACTTTTGCATATACTTAGTATGAATTCGCCTTGATTACGAATAAAAATTGAAAATATTGCATATACAGCCGAATTATGAATATTCTCACGGAATTTATTTCTCACGGAATTTATTCCTCTCTGAATTTATTTTTCATATAAAGTACTTATTTCAATTTAAATTAAAGAGAAAAGCATATTTTTTGTTAGCTTGCCCATAGGAATTGGAGATTTGTTCTCCTTTTATTGTTTTCAGTGAATGGTGAGAAGGAAAAGAAAAATTTTACATATCATTTTTGTTTATAATTGAAGGAAAGAGAAAAGTGAAAAAAACTCCCACGGAATTTTAATTTGTAATTGGGCTGATACAAGGCGATTTTATTACTAGGTGAACTTAAGAGCACAGGTGATTATTTTTTGCTTCTCGCGTTTTTTCCAATGAGACTGTCAAACTTTTTTTCTCTTGTTTAGAAACTTTTACGCGCCATTTTAATCTGAAGATTTTTTTGTATGATTTAGTGCAATTTCAAGAAATTTATGTGAATTTAAAAGTGAAAAAGTAATATAATCTGTGATTTTAATTATAAACAATTATAAAAGTTTATATTTAACGTTTATATAAAATTTTTTCCCAGCTGAACAATCTTAGGTGAATTTAGATTTTGACGATATGTTTTACAATAACAAAATACATAGTACTGAATTCGCCTTTCCGCTTGCATTCACCTGTATAAAGTCGCCTTGGGCTGATAGTTTCATGATTTTTTCTGTCTCTTTTTTATTTTGTTTCATCTCTATTTACTCTGTGCAGATGGTGACCAAAAGTTTGAGCAATTTGAGCAAACACCATGAGCTTACTCTCTATTGCGATTCGAACGTAAGTTTGCTGCGAAAGGTAAATGCGATAAGAGTATAATTTGGTACTTTGTGCTATCACTGCAATACTGGTACCTCAAAATAAACAATAGCGAAGAATGACAAAATAAAATGTGCGAAAAGGAAAAATTAAATGCGAAAATAAAATACGAAAACACAATACAGGGTACCAATTTTTCGATTATGAACCATTTTTCTTTCGCATTGCAATAGAGAGTAAGCCCCCAGTAAATTTTTTCTATAATATATTTTCTTTTATTTCATATCATTAAAGGATAAACCGTTCACGATCATACTATAAGGATATAATGAAAAAAGTAAATGGGTAAGTATTAATCTAAATTACAAAGATCTAAGTTGCTAAAATATATGTATAACAAACACTTAAATTTACAGAATTTTATTGCCCGGTGGTGCTGTTTATTTTGATAGCAAATACTGTTCCAAAGACTTGCATAACGATTGTGTACAAAGTTCAAAATATATTTTTGAAATTGCCCAGGAGTTGAATAAAAATGGCAAACATTTTCCATTATGGGGCACCTGCATGGGGTTTCAATTACTATTAACGCACTCAGCAAATCGCATAGAGATACGACAAAATTGTGAACCCATGTTTTGCTCGTTGCCTATCGAACTCGAAAGTGATGAAGGTGGGTTGGAATTTAAATATACACATCAAAAATATTTTAAATAATTTTTTTTTTCTAAATTAAATATAAGTTTTAGCATCCTCGCGACTGTTTGGCCATATCGATGAGGAGCTGAAAACAAAAATGTCCTTGCAACACTTTGGCGTCCATCATCATAAGTATTGCATAACAAAACAAGATTTAAAATCTTTTGAAATTGATCAGCATTGGAAAGTGCTGGCTACGAATAGAGATATAAATGGTTTAGAGTTCATTACAATTATTGAACATAAAAAGTAAGTTTTCATAAAAAATGCTTAACGAAGTAAATGTAATCGAACGAATTCGAAACTGTATTTTTAACGATCAGTCGAAGATTTATTTAATGGGAATAATCAAATAGTTTTGATGAAATAATTGCAATATTTTGCTGATTATAGCTCTAAACACTTAGACGACAGCAGACTTCACAACTTCACGAGTACAAATGAAGTTAGCTTCAAATGCTGCCATCTCATCAGCAACATAATTATTTTAAAGACAGCAGCAGCACTAGTTGCAAATTTCAGAGGTGCCACATATATATTTTACATGAATAAAATTAAAATTACTGAGTGAAAACGTAATAATATCACGTAAAACTGTAAAAAGTAATCAATATATTTGTTTATTTGATTTATGTGATGCTTATTTCTATTAAATATTCCAAACAAATTTTAGTTTTTATTACTGCCAATTTATATTTATAGTGGCAGCACTGCATTTACTTTTTGCTGCTTACGAAAATAGAAACTAATCTAAGTTGGCAGCAGCAGCAAATGCTGTTGTGAAGTCGTGCTGCTGTGATGTCGTTAAAATATTCGTGTGCATTTAAACACATGTATTTTATTTTTGACAGATTGCTGCTTGCTGTCTGCTGTCGTCTATGTGTTTAAAGCTTATGGCTTTGGTCATACTCTGCAACTGGGTGTTCAGACGTGCACCTTAATAGAGATTACCGCCATTAACCACTTTATTGAGCTCAATATTATATACAACGATTTAATTAAGTGATTGAACAATAAGTACAAAATTGTTATAAATGTGTTTAGTGAGCGGAGTTATCTAAAATGACAATTTAAGTGTCGATAAAGATAGAACTACAATTAAAAAATAAACAATAAAAAGTTGCCACCAAAAAATAAGCAGTAAAATAATCTTTAATTTTTCAAAATGTTTAACATATTTTTAAGCTACTTTAGAATCAAAACAGCTCAACGTCATTATTACACAGGGTGTCCCAAAACACAAGTCGATCCGAGACAGGGTGACAAGATTGATTATAGCCATCATAAGTGAAAATAAGAAGAAAAAAATCTAAAAAAAATACAAAGGCTTGTGCGATAAAAGAAACATTTAAATTGAGTAAAATGTTTGTTTTACAATCCATCTTGTCACCCTGTTTTAGCTTGACGTTGAGTTTTGGGGCTCGCTGTTATTGTAGGAAGCCTATATTAAAAGACTTTCTTATTCTTCTAAATTTTAAACTCAGATATTGACGGCCAAAATAAATATAGTTGTTTTCCAGCTGTAAATGCTAGTCCCCACGGGAAGCAGGTTTTGCCTTGGTGTACACCAAGTCCAGACACTCTGCTTACTGGGACATAAGGGGTAGAAATTCTTCATTTGTTGTCGCAAATAAAACTCTAAGAAGCTTCATGACTTATGTTGTTTAGTACTTCCGAAACCCTCACCAGGGCTTAATTGGCAGAACGGAGATCGGCCAAGCCCTTCGAGATTCTGCTTGCAGACTATGTCGGCGCTGATCTTGTTTAACGTTGCCTACCTTATTATTATTGGTGGATCGGATATGGCCCTCATCGGCCATTTGTACTGTGACCAATATTGATCTATTGTGCGCCCCTTGCCCCATTATGGGTTGAGTATGTCAAGAAAACGGACAAGCTCCTTCATAGGGAGTGATATTAAGTCACATTCACTTAACATATAAGCTTGTAGTAGCCTATATCTTCTGTGCTCCACAGTGGGTGATTAAGTGCTCCATTGACTCCTCTTCCTCACCGCAGAATCTGCAAGCGTGTTGGATATTCCCATTCTGTGCAGGTGCTTGTAGCAGTTATAATGACCTGTAAGTGCATCTGTCAATGTTCAGAGACTTTTTCTGTCCAGTTTTAGAGCACGTTCGGCCCCACGTTTCACGTTGCCTACCTTAGTTGAAAGCACGTTGCCTACCTTAGTTGAAACCTTCTGACTATGGTTTAAACCTAAATCGCAGGAATGGAATTAGTTTCCCTGATAACTATGGTACATTGCTGGTTTTCGGGGGTTAATAACCTGTTAAACCAATACCTGTCACGTAAGGAACCTAAAGTGATCGCTTGACGGATGAGTTGGTTAAAACCTGATACTTTTAATGCTTGCTAATTAAGCCTTGTCTTCCATTGATTGTCAGGGATATTGCATACATAAGGGATTAGAAAGCGCGAACTCTTCACCAAGGGGCTTGTCCATATGGCTACAATTTTATGGCAAAAGTTGCTACCAGCGTGTGCCTTTCAAGCCACACGTTGCCGCTGGGGAATCTTGAATAATTCCGGCCTTATGTGATGTTGAGTTTTCTCATCATCACATAAGGCCATCAAGGCAGGCGCTGTTGTAAATCAATTTCACATTCTGTCAAATACTAATTGAGTAAGCAAAATTTTGGACGTGGCTCAATTAAATTATATGTCTATATTGGCTATAAAGCTTGTGCCGACAGGAATTTGAATTGAGTTAATTTTATATTAAATTTGGTGGTTAACCATAAGATTTAACTTTATATTTTTAAAAGAAATTCTACTAATGCTACCTTCTTTTATGATAAAGTCTACTCAGTTTATGAGGCAATCTTGTATTGATTGCTTAAAAGGAATTTTTTTCAGTAAATTGAATTTTGTCTCAATTAAATTAAATGTCTGAATTGGCTATAAAGCCTGTGCCGACATGAATCGTAATTGAGGTAATTTTATTTTAAATTGAGTTGTCGACTTTGGTATTGAACCATAAGAATTAAGTTCTTATTCCTTAAAGAAATTCGACTAAAGTTACTCTCTTTTATGGTGAAGTCTACTCAGTTTATGAAGCAATTTTGTATTTATTCTTTAACTAACTAATTAATTGAATTCTTGTATGGCAAATTGAGTTCATTTAAGACCTAAATTTCAAATAGCATATTCGGTTAGACGCTGAAAACTAATTACACAAAAGCCTTATTAAATTATTTATAATTATAGTTTTCCGTTTTTCGGCTGCCAAATACATCCCGAACGTGTTGGATTTCATAGCTTCGTTTCAAATGGAAATTATGTATACAATTTAGAATGTTTTGAGTTGGCGCACTATTTCGGCCAGTTCTTTGTGCAACAATGCAGTTTGAATGATAATCGTTTTGAAAGCGAAGAAGAGGAAATGGAGCATTCTATTTATAATTTTTCTGAGTTATCATATCGCGTGAAAAATGTTTTTTATCTGTGTTATTTATTTAAGAAAGCTGACGACTACACAAGGAATTTAAGTATTAATTAGTTATAAAATTTAGTTTTTATTCAAATATCGTTAGTTTGTAGTTGACTGTTTCAAAGGTAATTATCATATAATGTGCAAATGTACTTACATGAAGTTTCCGCGACGTTGGATTAAGTATATTATTGCTTAATTTATGTTATATAAAAATGATCAAATAAAACATTAACGCTTTTAATCTACACTTAATGATAAATTTCTTTGAAGATGGTAAAACAAATACGTATTTTTGTAGACTAGTTGAATATTAACTTAAATAATAGTAACAATTGTTTAATTAATTGACTAAAATCATTAAAATTGTGCAGATATTTTAATTTAATTTATATGATGATTTGTTTTCTCATTCCCTTTAAAGCTTCCACGAAAAAGTAATAGCATTCACACGAGGGTTTTAAGCAAGACAGAAAAAAATTCTGCTTGCGAATAAAATTTTATTTAATTCTCTCGATCTCGTGTGCCCGAATGTAAAAATAAAACCCGCGAGCAGAATTTTATTTTTTTATTATTTCCGCGAACGAAAAAAGTGATTTCGCGAACAGAATGAAGAAATTCTCGAATTTAAAATAAAATTCTGCTCGCGAATGTAAAAATAAAGTTCGCGAATTAAAAAAAATAAAAAATCTTTTTTATGATGAAAGTTCTTTTTGTTTTGAAGAGTTGCCAGAATAATCATTTTAACACATTTTTCATGATTTTTGAATCAAAATACGATTTGATAATTTGTTCTTGAATAATAAGCGAAGTTATTTTAAATTAATTCTCTCGCGGATTATTATTATTTTTATATTCGCGAGCAGAATTTAATTCTTCTTTGCTTTTTTAATTAGCTCACGAAATTTATAATAATTCTTTGAAATATAAAATATTAACAGCCAGTTCATCGATGTCGAAAGGATAAGTTCATTCGCATTCTAGGCGAAAGAAAATTGATTTGGGTTTTTTCTAAATTTATTCTATGCGAACGATGTGCCAAAATTCAATTAAAATACATAAGTACATGCGAACGAATAATAGCGACATAGACAAACCCAAATTGATTCGAATGTGAGCGACTACTAGCTTTCTTTCGCATATATTTTCATTCGATATCGCTGAACAGGCTGTAAGTTCTATCGTATTACAGCCAGTTTACCAATTTCGAAAGAAAATGAATGCGAAAGAAAGCCAGTCACTCACATTCGAATCAATTTGGATTTGTCTATCTCACTACTATTCGAACGCAAGCAAGCTATTGAGATTAATAAACTGGCTGTTAAATTCGTTTGCAAACGAATTTAGTTTGAGCATTATTCCTACTCTGGTTTTAAGTATCCTATCTTTTTCTTCAATTCTAATTTTTCTTTAGTTTTGTACAAAAACTTTAATCACATTTTAAAGTTAATTTAATAGATTCTTTGTAATTCGAATATTTATTTATTAAAAAAATTATAAACAGCTTGATTTCTATGTTCCCCAGCTGTCTATATGTCAGCATTTCATAGGAACTACCCTAATCATCAGTAGACTTTGGAATTTTTTGAAAGATATTCTCAATAATTCAACTTTATATCCCAACAATCCAAATAAATTGTTGAGAATTTAAAAGGAAAACTATATTAATAATACCTGTCAAAGCACAAAAAACATAGATAAAAAGATGTTTATAATTTTTTGATTTCAAGCTAATATAGTGAATAAAACTCAATTGTTATTCATTAGTTAATGCAAAAGCAGGCAGACAAACAAATTTCTAACAGATTATTACATAAATTTGTACACATTCGGATACTACTTATATTCATTCGAATACTAATATATTTAGAATTTTTTCTTCTTATATTCGTTTTATTTGAATGTGGTTTGTTATAGGCTTTTTCTACTGAACAACATCTAACATCTACCATCAGTTTTTGAAGATTATAACATCTTCCAGAAAGAAATACATTGTACAAAAAGTCTACATTTTTCAACACCTTTATAAAATGTTCCTATCTCATGTTATTCCATTCAACATCTTTCGATTATTTCATTGTCACGAAGTGGCAATAGTGTCGATTATTCTTGTGGCATCACTGAAAATACGTCATTTGTTTTGAAAAAAAAAAAAAATCATAATTTATTTATCATGTCTCAATTGTTTGCGTCTGTGTTTCTTCCTTAATTTTTTTCTGAAATATGTACTTTTTTCTCCGGTTTTGCCTAATTTTTTTTATGTGTCCTAAATTTTATTCATAGACATATGTATGCTTTATAATTCATCCTCTTTTGTCTTTCAAATTAATTTTTTTCGAAACAATTTTGCGTGCTTTTGATAAATTGTTTGAAAATTGAAATAATAATATTTTTGATTGATACTAAATGTTAGATGTGAGCAATGTAAACAATGTTTCACATTTTCAATATCTTCCACGCGTTCCATGAATATGTTGATCAGTGTAAAAAGCCTATTATAGAGTTATTATCATTCTTTTGTTTTGATTAAAACAATATGAGTCACTTCATCAGAAAGCAAATGAATATATTCAAATGATTTTTGCTCATCATTTAAACTTTTAGTTCGGACCAACGATTCCATCAGACCATAAAGCACACCAAACAGTCAACTCAATTTATCATCCCTGCTTGAATGGATTGCAATAAAAAGCTTGTTTTGTATATGTTTTAAATGCTAAAGCTTTCTTTGGTAAGTGTAACGGATTTTAATAACGGAATATAATTAAAAAGCTTTTAATTGAAAAACTGATTAAAAAGAAGAGCAAACACACATGTGGGATTGCTAAAAAAATAGTTTTCTACTACATACAAATTGCATATGTACAAAATTGTAAAAAATTACTTGTTTTGCTTTCCGACTTTTCAAATAGAAACTTAAAAAAAATTTCAGCCAGTTTACCAATGTCGGCAGAGAGTAATTGCATTTGAAATCTTATCGCGAAAGAAAATTGATTTGAATTCACTTGTCAACACTCAATTAAAATACATAAGTACATACGATTCGAATGTGCTTTCTTTCCCATTCATTTTCTTTCAAGTTTCTATTCAATTGTGAATTGAGTCTTTCAACTGAATTGAGTATTGCCCACACATTTCATAAACTGAATTGAAAGATTTTCATTCAACTATTAAATTCAATGAAATTATAGAAAAAATATATAACGTTCTCTTTGCAAAAACACTACAAATATAAATTTTGAGACCAGATCAAGAGACTCGAATACACACAACACAATCGAATTGAAAGACTTGCTAGTCAACTTGAAAAAATCAAAACATTTAATTTTTCTTCAACCAACTCGACAACTGCCAAACTAATCAAATACGAATAGTTGTCAATATTTTGACAACATGTTGATGTTTGTTGGTGTTGATGTTTGTTGGTGTTGTATTTATTGTAATTCTGCCACTACCTGTATAAAGCTGCCTTGGCTGGGCCGAATTGATTGAGCAATAGAATCGCGAAAGTTTTAAGTCTAATGGTTTTCTCAGAAAACCAATTCCATTCATCCAAAACCATTCAACGACCGAGTTTTCTATTAATTCTGATTCAGAATATATATACTTTATAGCAGTGGTGCCCACAAGTTCTATATGGAATAGTAAACACCAATGCATTTAAGGAAAAACTACTTTTGTTTAATATTTTTCGTTGTAAAAAGCAAAACAATTTATAGAAACAAAATTCACACTGATAATCGCTGTCATCAATGATTACCAGCAAGGCATGAGAAAGTGTTGTTGTTTTGCTCTTGTGTGTGTGTATGCAGTGAAGAACGACAAAAAATATAAAAGACGAAGTTGTTTGTGTATTTTTCATTGTTGAACGCAGTATGTATGTATCAGCGTTTAAAAACTGCGGATGTGTGTAATTGCTTTTGCATTTGCTTCGACTTCTGCTTTCAAACATGCACACAGTCGCAGTTAAGCTACAGACAAAAAACGAAAAGTTATACGCTACGAAGACTTCTGCAGTCGACATGTTTGAACAGTTTTTGGTTTGACTGACTTCAACTTCGAATAAGTTCGGAAGTTAAAGTTAAAGAAAAGCTGCAGTTTTAATAAGTTCGGAAGCTAAAGTTAAAGAAGTTTTGCTTTCTTTTGACTTTGAAATTTGAATTGCGCTTTAAGTTAAAATCTTTGTTGATTTTTATTTTGGTTGGATATTGTTTCTAAAAAATACTGTAAATTCTTGAGTGCATGCGTACTAAGTGATGTTAAATAAATCTTTATTTCTGTGGCAATAAATAATAATGGCTTAAGTCGAAATTTCGTGTTTTGAGATATTAAGGGTTTAGTCCAAAATACTTGTAAGTTGTTTGTGGTTTCTATATATAATTTTTAGCCACAGGAAAAAAAGCACATTTATTTAGAACAAAACTGTTAATTTTATAAAAAGAAAATTGTTTTACTAGTTAATATTCATTGTTTTTTACTTAAGATGTTATGAAATCCATTGGCAGAAAAATAAAAACTAAAGTGAGATTAAGCTGCTATATTGAATCGCAAAGTAATTTTTATTGATAGTAAGTCGAGATAATTGTTTTAGGTTAAATTTAAAAATGCAAAATTAAAGGAGGTTTTCGTATTATAAAAGCTTAGTTATATATGTTTTTTATTTTTATGAGGAATAATTTGAATGTGCCGTTGGTTATTGAACTTAACTGTACACAGGTTTTAACGCTCAATAATTTTAGTATTGATGTAGCTATTTAAAAAAAATTGAGTTAAGATGTTATGGCTTATGTGTTATTTTTCAAAAAGACTTAAGTTAAAATTTAAATGCGTATAGTTTTAATAAAAATTACATTTTATACTTGAAATTTAGCTGAGTGATAGATCTTGAAGATGATAATAAGAATATGTAATAAAATGAAAAAGCACTTATGTCAAATTATTATTATTTATTGCCACAGATTTAGTTTCAAAGAACTTTTAATATACTTACATACCCAATAATATAATTTCAATGTTTACCACTTTTTAAATTTATTTGAGAAGTATTTTTATAAGTTAAATACATAAGTTTTAAAGCATTTTGAAATTCATTTGTACATAGGAGTACGCACTTATTTAATATAAAATTATTATAAAACAAAAAGGTATTCAAACAGGTTCTAAACTAAAAAAATTCAATAAATCTGTTTCATATTTCAAAAACAGTTGTTAATTTTGTACATCTTCTTCGAAAAGTGAACAATTTTCTATAGCAGCATCGATGAAAGTGGGATTCAGCTTCACTAGGAGTATGTTTTCAAGTGTTTCCTCACTTAAACGGTTTCTATACTCCGTCAATACGATCTTTAAAGCAGAAAATGCTCTTTCAATAGTTACCTGTACTAATTTAAATTTATAAAATTAGCAAAAAGTTATTTATTATTTTGAACAGAATAATATTTTTCAAACTTTAATTTTCTAAGTTTAAAATTAAATACATTTGGTAAATTCAAAAAATATGGAATAAGTTGTTGCTGGTATAAATATTTAAAAATATTTGTATAAATATTTAAAAAATGTCAGCAAGAGTTTGCAATGTAATAATATGGCATTTTGTGAAAATCTAGTGTTTTATTATTATCAAAATGAAAACTATAAGATACCTGAGTAGGTGGTATTGCAAAACAAACGCAGCTTAATCTGTACAGCTCTGGATCAGTAAACTGCTTCTCTTTCCAAAATGCAAGAACGTTTGTATCACTTCTTAGAAATGGAAGCGGAAGATTTTGAATTTTTGTGTACACATCTGTTGTATTGCCATCGTCAACTTCAAGTCCTCGCGAAATGTACTCGTTTAATAATTCTTCTTCAGGGTCAAAAAACTGGTTGAAAGATTGATGTGCTCCTAAGGGCTGTACTGAATTCAATGTGCCTTCCGGGTTAATTTCATTCAATCTATCCCATATTGTTTTTAAATATTGTATTGCTTCAAGTTTCTGCTTTGCTGTTAAAGAATGGTGGAAACGGGGGTCTAGATACAAACACGCTATTAAGCTGTTATTGCGCATTAAAATGTTGGTTCTTTTCTCGAACGACTGCATGATCGTTTCGCCAATTGTTTTAACTAATGGTTGGTTTGCATCTTTAATTATTTTTTCTGTACATAATCTACATTTCAGCCATTGGGCGTAAAAACTACCGTAATGTAAATAATCCGCTTGAAATATTTTTGAATACAAGACAATAGGCATCCACGAACTCCCAAAAATTATCATCTATCTCGAAATTTTCATCTAGGGTCTTGTTTTTTACAGATTCAATTTTGGTAAGTGCATCTTTCGCAGCTTTTATATTTTCAATCATTGCATAAGTCGATCCCCATCTAGTTGGACAATCTAGTTGAGGCATTATCAAATGTTTTAACTCGAAAATATCTCGATAACCATTTGTTGTTTTCCTAATATATTTGGTCAAATTACGGCATGTAAACAGGTATTTCGCCAAAGCTGAAGATTTTGTCACGTCGAGAGCACAAAGCTGCGCAGTATGTGCAGCGCAACGACAGACTTGAAGGTTGCCCAATAATATATCAGGTGTTTCCTCTACAAGTTTAATTCTTTTTATGTACTCATCATTTGCGCTCTCTACTTCATCTTCTTCAAAATGTTCTTCTGTTACCATGGACAGTATTTTGGTTGCCTTAAGCATATTTGCGCCGTTATCTGATGTAACTGATATTATTTGGTTTAAAGAAATTTCATATTTTTTTAAAATTTTCATGATTTCGATAGCTAGATTTTTGCTTGTACTTGATGCAATACCCTTCAATTCTACCATCCCTATTATGCGTGATTTTATTTCGCTATCACTAATAAATTGGGCACTAATACCAAATATGTGTCGGCATAATCTTGTAGCACTGTCGATCTTTAGTGATAGTAATCTATTTTTAACTTCTTTGGTAATATCGTTTTTTATATTATTTGCAACCAACTGCAAAGTTTTTTTGCAGTTGTACGCATTTAGGGATATTTGCTTTCCATCAGTAGCTCTGAGACCGTCACAAATAGGCACTAATATATTTCTCATATTACTTGAATTTAAAATGTTGAAAGAAATAGAATCCTCTGTGACTAGGCCAATATATGACCTTAGTAACTGCTTTTTATTAATTTCTATTTTAATTTTTTTTTTGCGTATCACTTTTGATAAAGTTACTGAAAAGCCGTTAGATGTTTCGTTATTACTATCAATTTGTATATTATGCAGTCTTAGTAAATGGTTTTTTAAATTTGAAACCCTATTGTTTTTAAGCTTTGTTTTACATGTTTTACATAGACAAAATCCTGTATCTTCATTATTATCAAAATGCTTCCAAACTTCAACTAGATTATTTCGCGGCATTGTTTTTCGATTTCAAGTATTTTTAAAACTAAAGAAGCCAACGAAGTGAATAGTTCCAAAAATTCAAGTATATGCACATATCAAAGTCAAAACAAAGCAAAGTAAAAAAAACAAACAAAAAATACACACATTTTTTTTTAACTTTAACTTCCGAACATATTCGAAGTTGAAGTCAGTCAAACCAAAAACTGTTCAAACATGTCGACTTCAGAAGTCTTCGTAGCGTATAACTTTTCGTTTTTTGTCTGTAGCTTAACTGCGACTGTGTGCATGTTTGAAAGCAGAAGTCGAAGCAACAGTTTATGTTTGAATAGCAAAAAATGAAGAAGTCGAAGAAAAAGCACAATTTTAAGACTTTTGCTACTTTGACTGCAGTTTTTTAAACACTGGTATGTATTAAATTCATCCCATTACCTAGGCTTAAAATGACACAAATTAAGTAAAAAAACTGTGTAAAAATTTTTTTCAAAAATTTTTTAAAATCGCTTAGGTTACGTTACAAGTGCGTCAAATTTAACCCAAAAAACATGTTTTTTGAATTTGTGAGATGTCATATTTTCATCGAAATTTCTTGAAATTCATTTCATTTCCAAGGTTTAAAATGACACAAATTAAGAAAAAAAATTAAAATTTTTTTTTTTTCAAAATTTTTAAAAATTACTTAGGCTACGTTACAAGTGCGTCAAATTTAACCCAAAAAAACATGTTTTTTTTTTAATTTATGAGATGTCACATTTTCATCGAAATTTCTTCAAATTCATCCCATTACCTAGGCTTAAAATGACACAAATTAAGTAAAAAAAATGTTACAAGTGCGTCAAATTTAACCCAAAAAACATGTTTTTTTGAATTTGTGAGATGTCATGTAGCTAAGCGCTTTTACAAAAACAATTGAGCATCAAGCGCATAGGCCTAGGCATGCCTGCTTTATAGGGTCGCAAATGAAAATTGGAATTACAAACAGAATCACAAACTTATATATAGGTATATATATCCTTAACATTTTTGTGAAGGTACATATAAACTTTTTCATGAATTACTATAGTAATTGTATACTTAATATATTAAGTATTAGTATATTAAGTATTTTGTCCTTTAAAATTTTTTATCTACCAATAAGTCCTACTTTTTTTAAATAGACAGAACATAAAATGATATTGCTTTGGCTTGGTAACAGTCCACAAACACATCAAATCGCATTATTTGTTACACTTCTTTTGTTCTATCTTTTTTTTTTTTTTTTTTTTGGAAATTAAAAGGATATTATATTTATATCGCTTATTTGACTAATTTTACTTTGCAAAAATATTACAACAACCGGTCCTGTTCACGTCAGTTTTGCTGAATTCGTTAGCAACAACTTGGTGATGTTGCATATTGAATCTTTTATCCAAAGGAAATTTCCCATACATACTCGCACATATACACATACATGTATGTATATAATATAAACATACATATGAATGAATAAAAAATATGAATATTGGGCAAAAAATTATTTTCTTTGAAATAAGATACACTTATCTTTGATAAGGGTATCAAAAGGTTACTCAACCTTGCAATCTTTATTCTTATCCCAAAGATATTGTTACTTACAGAATTGATTTGTCGTGCTAAATAGGTACAATTTTTATATAGGTAAGTAATTTTTAATGTTACAAGCAGACTTCCATACATACATACTTACTGACATACATACTACATATGTGTATTATATTTATATACCTAGGTGTACAACTTTACTTCCGCCGTTTTTTTTCTGAAATTCGAGTCTTTATTGTAAAAAACTGGCTACACGTTTGCGATTCAAAGTATTGAACATCGTTGGTCATGCTGCGAGGTTACTCTCTATTGCGATACGAAAGAAAAATCGAAGAATTGGTACTCTGTATTGCGTTTTCGTATTTTCTTTTCGCATTTAATTTTCCCTTTCGCACATTTAATTTTATCGTTCTTTCCTATTGTTTATTTTGTGATACCAGTGTTACTTCATTTTTAAACTACTTGGTATTCTGTGCTGTTTGTTTGCACTGAATACCAAATTATACTCTTATCGCAGCTACCTTTCGCATCGAATTTACGTTCACATCGCAATAGAGAGTAACCCGCCTGGTCTTATTTTTAAGCGTTTTTTAGTTATTGAATCTTCAAAATAAGCTAACAATAAAAGTATTCAAAACTTAATACTAAAATACAAAAATAAAAATAAAATGTGCTTTTTACTTAAGTCAAGTTAAGGCCAATGCTAGACAAGTCTTCTTATTCGGGAACTATATCGGTAAAATCACCTATTGAACGCTCTAATGGTGGCAAAGGTATTCCTTCTGCTCAACCGACTGTGGACGCCACAATGCTGGTCTTTGACGTCAAAATCACCGTTCTTGAAGTGCTGAAACCATTTTCGGCATCTTCTTTTACTAATAGCGGCCTTACTTTTAGTGTTGGGCAGGATATTTCATTTGTGTGAATCTTTCATTCTCTTTCAGAAAGGCTAAGTGAATTAATTCATTCTTCTCTTTCATCTTTTTATATGCCAGACATATTTCAGAATGAATGAAAATGTTTCAATAATGTAAGTATATCAGGAGTCAGCGACCACAGGGGTTATTTGTTTCTTTAAGAGTTTGTTTAAATACAAAATGTAGAACAAATTTATATTTTAATATTATTTTTAAAATTAATTTAGATTGAAAAGTATACAACAAAATTAATAATGATTTCCTTCAACTGATTTTGAGTGTTTGGTAATCAATGAAGAAATATGAAAGCAACGAGAATTGCGAAAGAAATAGCGAAAGAATACAGAATTATTTCATTCTTTAACTTGAAAGAATCATTCAGTTGAAGTAATTCATTCATGAATGACACAAGTCTATTTACCTTAGGTATTTGAGAGTAAAGTAAAACCTGCCGCAAGTTACGAAAATTTGAATCGTAAGCTGACATGTTTAATCGAGAATAACTTTATGAGGCAGACACAAATCCACCGATACTAATGGCGTTATGTTTACAAATACTTCAGCTTATTTCATGGCATCTATGACCTACTTTTTTTCGACTTCCACTTGCCACGCTACAGCCATCTATTGTAAAACGGTGGAAGCAAAGTTGTATACCTAATATAAAATTGGAAATTGTAGGAAAAAAGCCTCCTTTCCTGTTTCTAAGAAAAAAGTGTTTTTTTTTGCCTTTATATAGAAAGAAAACTTTTAAAAACGTGTTCATATAAGGGCTCATCCATTCATTACTTTGTAACTACGGTTGTTAAGAAAAAACTTGCTCGTGCATGCTTAAGCACGCCCATTTTTAACTTCAAGATCATGCATGTATGCTCTCTCGTGTAATTAAACAGAACTTTGGTTACAATATTGTAGGATGACATCTACAATTAAATGATAAAATATAAAACTTGTGTAAATATTGTTCAATCATGTGTATCTTATTTGTTAAAATTCTTTTGCTAATAGTGACCTCCTAATTGATTTCTAGTTTTGGTTTATTTTTAAAGTTAATACACATTTGCAAATATAAAAAAGGTCACTTACATGAAGTCCAACACTTTCATAAAGTCTGTTTTTAATAGCAAACGACACTTAATAGCACATTCGTTTAAGATGGATGTACATATGTACGCACAAATTTACTTGGATGTTTCATTTGTGCGGCAATATCTTTCCTAAAATTATTGACTGCAATTGTGTTGTGGTAGCTTTTGCTAGTTGGACCCATAGCTGCCAGATTTGACGATAAATCGTCATTTTGACGATTTTGAGGTCCCAATTTAGCAAAATGACGATTTGACGATTTTTCTAGCAATCTTGACGACTTTCAAAATCGCTTCAAAATGGATTTGTATGGCTACACTATTATATAAGAATGATTGTAGTATTTATATAAATAGACATATTAAAATAATTAAAAACTATTATTACCATAATAATATTATATTATTTTAATTTATTTCTCGAGACGCCAACAATATTATATTTTTCACAATAAACACTACTTTGAACTCATAGTAACCATCATTTTATGAAAATTTTCATAAAACTTTTCAAATCACTCGATTTTCGGTACTTTTTCAGCACACAAGTTATATTAGGTAGATCACACAATTGTCTGGGATAATGAATCACGTCCTTAAGAAACAAATTTATACTGTTTTTGCCAAAAAATATCAATGGAAATGCGAGCATTTCAAAAATATAGTGACTGGTATTCAGCCATAAAAATATGACAAAAATATGAAAATCTTTAGAATATTAAATAATTGACGGTATTCTTTAAGGCCTCATTAGTTTTCACTTTCTGTTGCCGTTCTGTTACGTTCATTTCTGTAGCAAATATTTTACAATTACTTTTTCCGTGAAAATATTCAGCTGTTTCCTACAGTAGGGCATAAATAAAAGAAACACATTGGAATGCAGAATAAAATATGTACATAAATATTATCTTGTGTGAAAAAAGGAACAAATTAATAATTTAGAAATGGTGATCAAATCCACTTCTATCTCACAATCTCCAGACTTTATGACACTTCTTATACAAAATATAATTTTTTTCTTGCTAAAATAATATTCTTTTGATCATTCATAGTTGCTTAATTGATAAAAATGTTTTAACTTTTCAAAATCTTTAATGGATCAATTTTTTTTAGTTTTTGACAAAAAAAAAAAAAAAATTATATACATTTGAATAAAAAATTAATGTTTCCATACCTGAAAAAAGTAAAACATACACATATCTGGCTGTCACTTAACGTTGAATTCTATTTTCAACAGATTAGTCCGCAGAACAGAACGAAAAAGTGAAAACAAACCATGTACATATAGTTTGTATTGAGCAGAAACAAAACAGCTGATTCAGAACGGAAAAGAACGTACAAACTAATTCTGCCTTTATTATAAAGACCAATTAAAATTAAATTCCTCGAACTTCTTTGATATTGCAATTAAATCCAACTTATTAGAATTATTCAATTCAGATATATCTTTCTAAAATTTTCAGATAATTCAATGTACCAAAGCGCACTTGTTTTTAATACATTAATAAGTACGTATGTATGTATGTAACTGTATTTAAATTCTTTAATAAATTCATATATTTTTTCCAAATGCACAAATTTTAGACTATAAGCTTACATTAAAAATATTTTATATTTTTAAATAGAAATTTAAAATACACTAAAAATTTGGCATTTTCTTGACGATATTTCAAAACTAAAATGACGATATTTTTATAAATTATCGGGTTATTGACGATTTCTTCCATATTTTTTCTGGCAGCCCTGGTTGGACCTTAAAGCAGAGAACGAGTAAACACATCCGTTATTATTTTTTTCCTAACAATTGCAATTACTTTAATGGTGGATAGACAGCATCAAAATGTTTAACATGTATGGGAATAGCGTGTATGAAAATTTGTTAGTACTCGTATGTGTGTGGCACCGACGAAGCTGGATTGCAAATCCAAAAATGTTTGGTTTTCTAGCATGCTTGCTAGAACGTGATGAATTGAGTCTAGTAAAACCAGAAAATTTTCAAAAAGTGGTATGAAAAGGTGTCACAGAAAGGGTATTTAAGAAAAAAAAGTAAAAATACCCGCTAGGTGGAAGCACTACTATGAGGCAAAGTAATTACATATCCAACAAATTCATATAAATTTGGAAGAGAGTTTTCGCCAAATCTATTTTTTAAATTTCCGACCTCAAATCAAAACTTTTCTGAATTAGTTATTTTAAATATAGCTTCATATGTTTTGTCTTGCATTTTGCTTTCTAAAAATTTAAATTCGTTGACAAGAGCCTTTACATCGGGAATTATGTTTTCGAATTGGGAAGTATTTTCAAAATAATTAATATCTTCTTTTGATTATATAAAACTTGGGTTTAAATATATCTATATTTATCTATCCTTGATATAATTTTGTTACATAATTTTTTGTAAGCATTTAAAATATTTGTTTTTATTTGTATGATATAATTTCTTTGCAACTTTGTAGCACATATTTCTGTCACGGCTTCATGGCCTATATATGTATGTATATGCTGCACGTTTCTTTAATGTGCAAGCTATATTCAAAAGCAATATTTTTTTTTTATTTCTGTGCCGTTAACGTACTCTTTTTTATAAAGTTTTTAAAATCGTATATAAAATTTCCTTCGTTGAGGGAACTAGATAAATATATTATTTGAGAAGACTCGCTTTTATGTATGTATGTATGTATGTACTTGCATACACACACATACACACTTTACTTGCAAATAAGCATGTACATATGTGTATAAAACGAAAGAACTTTTGACATTTGATGTTCTAAAAGTCGGAAAAAGTAGAACATCTAGTTTTTCAGTTTAAACTATTAAAATAAATCCGCCTTGGAGCATTAATTATATTCTCAAATATAGGGTGTTTTTTTAAGCCCGATAGAACTTGAAATTGTAAAAAATAACACAAAAAATTAAATTGTAATCAAAATTTTTTTTTATTCGAAAGATCAATACGTGACATTAACATTTGAAAATGATTTCGGGCATATAGGCACCGCGGCTGTTCTTGACGAAGCGCATTCTGGACGTCCAATTTTGGGCCACTTTTTCGAGCACTGCTGGCCGTATGTCACGAACAGCACGAACAATGCTGGCCTCCAAGGCGTCAATTGTTGCTGGTTTATCAGCATAAACCAGTGACTTCACGTAGCCCCACAGGAAATAATCGAGAGGTGTCAAATCGCACGACCTTGGAGGCCAATTGACAGGTCCATTTCTCGAAATCAACTTATCGCCAAATTTTGATTTCAGTAAGTCGATGGTTGCGTTCGCCGTATGGCACGTAGCGCCATCCTGTTGAAACCACATCTCCTCCGGATCAATGTCATCCATATTTTCAAACAAAAAATCATTGATCATGGTGCGGTAACGATCTCCATTGACCGTAACGCGAGCTCCGGCCTCATTTTTGAAGCAATAAGGTCCGATGATGCCACCAGCATGAAAACCGCACCAAACAGTGCATTTTTCTGGATGTAATGGAGTCTGTAGGGTCTCTTGTGGATTGGTCTCACTCCATATGCGGCAATTTTGCTTATTAACAAACCCGTTAAGCCAAAAATGCGCCTCATCGCTGAACACAATTTTGCGATAAAACAACGGGAAATCGACGACTGATTTTCAAAGTAAATTTGGATAATTTCGTAGCGTTGTTCAAGCGTGAGTCTATTCATGATGATTTGTCAGAGTATACTGAAACAAATAAAAAAAATGTTTCATCAAAATTTAATTTTTTGTGTTACTTTTTACAATTTAAAGTTCTATCTAGCTTAAAAAAACACCCTATATATGTATGTTGATATATATGAGAGCAGTTTGTTATAAAACCATGCTTAAACATAAATAGCAACATATGTATATATAAAAGCTGCTTGCGATAAGAAACTTTTGCACCAGCATTGTTAAGATCGTTCTCAACTAAAAATTTCATGTTTGAAAAAAGGGGCAAAAAGTATCAAGAAATTATTAAAAATGATACAAAACGGTATTAAAAAAAAAATGGGTAATGAAAAGTGTCATGGACATCAAAAAGGGTCAAATTGACACTTTAGTATCATAAAAGGCAACGCTGAGTAAAACCCATCAAGCCGGAAATAATTTTTAGTATTACAGTGGACTCACGATAATTTGTAATCGCAAGGAACCGGCCATTTGTTACGAATTATAGGGGGTTTCGATTTAATGGTGTTAAAATAAAAAAATATATACAAATGAAAATGCCAAAACGAATTCGAGTTCAATAGGAACCAATTTGATGACATGCCATCAGTCGGTACTAACAGGTCCAGTTTGATTGTATAATAGTGCTTAAAAGGCTGTTTGATTATCGTGTTTTTAATATAAAAATATTGTACTTTTTATAATATAAAATGAGTTTTTAGCAATGAAAATAAAAATTCTAAATTCCATGCGTTTTTGTTTCAATAACACGCTTTTACACCATTTTGCTGAGTTTTGAAATTTCCAAGTTGACAACGCTGGTAGTTAGCAAACAATTACGATTTATAAGAGGTAAGGAAGATTTAATTAGCGAGGCAACCAAACGAACTAACGAAATTTTTTCAAGGGGCTGACAATTTATTACGAATTATTGGGAATTACGATTTATCGAGGTACGAACTATTGGAATTTGACTGTATTTTGTTTTCGTTTCGAATGGTTGGTTGTCAAGAAAAAGGAGAAGAAACTAAATAAAAATTAATAAAATAAAATAGAATTTATGGAATTTCAAACTGGAACAAATTTTCGTTAAAGCCCGTGGCCACACATGAAAATATACGAAATTCATATAAGATTTTATTCATCGCAAATATGTGTTTTCTTCTCGGCTTTCATTGATTTATGAATTCTTATAAGATTAACAGCAATACTTATGCTCCTTGTTGGATATGAAGATGGACATACTCGTAGGGCAATTCTCTCTCTCATTCTGCCGACGTTTTCTCAGATATTATGTCAGAGTTAAGCGCAGTAGGTTAATAATTCTCCATACC
Source organism: Thecocarcelia acutangulata (assembly GCA_914767995.1). Lineage (NCBI taxonomy): Eukaryota > Metazoa > Arthropoda > Insecta > Diptera > Tachinidae > Thecocarcelia > Thecocarcelia acutangulata. Next base: position 28,310,480 of record OU612096.1, read on the forward strand.
CAGAGATGTAAATATTCATTTATTGAATTTCTGTTGAACCTTTTATAATTTTTAAATCAGATTTTGTGTTTTTTTTTACATCGGGTTTTAGTTCAATTTTTTCATTTCTTAAGTTTTTTTTTAAAGAAATTTGCTGTGATAAAATTTTTGATTGAATAAGACCAGAAAAATAATAATCAAACCTTTAACTTTAGTTCAACTGAAAGATCATTTCTTAAAAATTTTAACTCAGAAATTAATTTGTTAACAATTTAAGTTTGTATTTTTGCTTTATTAAACGCTTTGACAAATTTCTAAACAAAATTTGCCAATAAAAGCTGAATAAATATAAAATATTATTTTATATTGCAAATAACACCGTAAATATTGATGCTTAAAAACATTCCTAAAATTTAAATATAAATTATCTTTCAATTTCTTAACTTTAATGTGCTCAAATGCTCATGCCACAGATATACCCCAGCCTATATAGTAATCTTTTTCTCGAGAAAAATTTATGTTTAAGCAAAAAGTTGTGAAAAGAAACACGAAAGACATATTTTAATATAATTGATGGGTTAATAAAAAATTTAAAATAAATACAAGTTAATACATACATCAAAATACTGTACACCTTAATCTTTTGTTTTCAACGTGCTTATATCAAATATGTTCTTTACTACAAACCCTTTTTCTTTAACAAAAACACTAGATTAAGAATTCTGTAAGCTGCCATAAACACAAATAAATATTTGATAGAATTTGCTACATACTTTTTGCAGCATTCCAACAGAGCACACACACATACTAGTACAAACATCAGCTCCACAACATGTTTTCTACAGGAGAATGGATCTCATGTATTATTTGGCAATGAACAGTGATGACAACTTTTTGTAGAAGAAAAAAAAAAAACGTGTATTTTGAGCTATAATTATAAAGAATATTTTAACCACAGTAATTTGCGTTTAAAAGGCTTTTCAATGTAATTAAGTGGAGATTATTTACACAATGCAACCTAATTAGCGCGTATACACGTAAAAAACTATATGGTTGACACGACAATATTCTAAGGGCAACATACTATTGTTTTAATTACATGACTGTTGCCGACAATATTATATTGTTATATTCAAAATGCAATTGACATGACTGACTATAGTTTTGTTAAAAAAAAATTTATATATAACTATACGGTATTCTGCTTCAACATTATTGTAATAGTGAGTAACCATAAAACGAATTAAAGTTACCACAATTCTGTTTTATCGAACCATATTATCATGCCAACTAACCTTGCTTTTTCATAAATAATCATTAAGAAATCATAATAACGTCAGAAATAGTTTTATGTAGTTAAACAATGCTGTAATAATATAATACTTATACATATAAAATAATTAAAACAATTATGTCATATTTAATGTTATAAAATAATAAATGATAACTCGAAAATGGTTTGCATGCATCTGCTTAGAACTGAGGCAACAATTTCCTCCTTGATCTGAAAGTATCTATTAGCTGCAACAAAACAAAATCATTTATTAACAATTCATCTGTGATTGCAATTTGAAATATCATACATAACCATATAAAATTGATTGGATGTTACATAGTATTCAACCATAGTATGTATCTGCAACACAACAATAGTATCATTGAATCTAAGAATTTTTAATAGCTGCCACAATAGTAAGATTGGGTACAACCATAAAATGGTCGGACAATAACTTGTTTCTACCAATAATACATAACGTTATAGAATATATACTATTGTTGCTGTAACCATATTTCAAACTGGTTTTCCTTTGCGTGTATCTGTTAAAACTTCTTGTGTACTTACAAAATGTATGAGACTCTCACAATGCTAATAAATGTATATATGTACATCGGGATATACTTCAAGTTTTTTCCTTTTTTAAATTTTAAGAAGCGTTTTGCCATGATCAATCATTTTTGATTGAAGAAGACGAGAAAAATAATAATCAAACCTTTAGTTGGGGGACAATTAGCTGTTTCGTAGTCGCTATACTAGTTATCAGTACGCATTTTCGGATTTGAAGTCGGGTCATGACGCATCATGAATGGCTGCCACTCAGCCATCGAGCTATTGAATTATACTCTGCCTATATTCATCTCATATTGAATCACATTTGAATTTTGTTAATTGCATTGTTTGTATAGCGCGACATTTTCATGAAAAATCAGGTATATATAGGCCGATATCGGACATTTTCATTTTCTGCATTTAAGTAACCTCCTTTTATTACCAGCACTGATTTTAAGCAAAAAAAAATTTATGGAAAATCGTTTTAGGATATATACGGACCGATATCGAAAATTTTCATTTTCTGTGTTTTGGTAACCTTCTTTTATTACCAGAAAAGGTCGCTTACGATACATTTTCATTAAAAAATCAGTTTAGTCTATATCTCGTGTATGCCTTGTAATCGTAAAATGACTAATTGTGTCAAATTTGAAGCAAAACAAAAAAATTTTTTTTTCAAAAATTTTTATACAAAATTACAAAAAAGAATGGATTTTTTTTTTTTGGAATTTTGGATATATCTCGGCTACATGTGAACCGATTTTACTAATAATAGAATGGGGAAAAAAAAAGTTTCTAGGTCTAATGATTTTCTTAGAAACGGTATTTCAACGACCACCAGACGGACATCGTTTAATCGAATTTTCTATGAATACTGATCCAGAACATGTATACTTTATAGGGTCGCAAATGAAAATTGTAGAAATTACAAACGGAATAAGGTTTTCTACGATAGATTTATATCGCAGCTATGCGAAAACGATACTTCCTATTAGAGGACTTAACAAACAACAAGTGCTATTGTACGTTTTCCAGTGCTTAAAAGGATTTGGATCACACACTATTATGTTTCACCAGAACTCCTCAATTACACAGAGGACTACTAGACAGTCTGGGGCCTTGCATTTTGCTAGATGTCGCATTGAGCTCACAAAACAACGAATAACTTTTATTGGACCAGTGGAATATAATAGATTACCAGAACATTTAAAAAATTCTTCAGTGTTATTAACCTCTAAAAATAGACTAAAAACACATCTTTTAGAAAATATAGAAATATTTCTTGCATCACCGCCCTAAATATTAAGTATTATTTATACTATTATTTAATCAATTGTTAAAAAGTGTAAAACCTTCGATTTATTTATTTATTTTTTTGAGTTCAAATTTGTTATACAACATTGTTGCCATTTAGCCTCTATAAAGCCTACTCGGCGCTGAGGCAGAACTATAAATATTGTAAATATTGTTTTTGAAAATAAATAAATAAAAAAAATAAAAAAATAAAAATAATAATAACAAACCCTTACCATTTTTGAGAAGGGAAAAAGCAGTACCAATAACCAGGGCAGGAAAAATTTGTGCTTGCGAATTAAATTGTATTTAATTTACCCCTTTTTCAATTTGTATTCCCGAATTTAAAAATAAAATTCGCGAAAAGAATTTAATTTTAAATTCGAATATTTTTTTATTGTTTTCGCGAACGAAAAAAAAATAAATAATAACTGATTAAATTCGTTTGCGAGCAGAATGAAAAAATTCTCGAATTTAAAATAAAATTCTGCTCGCGAATTGAAAAATAAAGTTCGCGAATTTAAAAATAAAATTCGTCAGCACAACTTTACAAACAAGAAGAACAAAGAAAGAAAATATCTTTAAATATTTAACTAAGCATGATGAGAGTTGTTTTTGTTTTGAAGGTTGGCAAAATGATAATTTTAACACATTTTTGATGCAAAATAAGATTTGATAATTTTTTCGCGACCGAAATTTAAAATAAATAAATTAAATAGAATATTTCGCAGAAGAAGTTTCAAAAAACAGCAAAAACAAGGCGAAACGTACCGAATTGACAACAGTGCTTTTTTATTTCTTGGGGAATAATTTGCGAATTTATTTATTTAATTCTCTCACGAATAAAACAATTCTCTCCCGAGTTTTATTTTTAAATTATTTTGCTTGTTAAATTCGCTCACAAATTTTATGGATAATTTTCGTGAACTAATAAGAATAATTCTTTGAAGTATGAAAAATTGAATTCGTTCGTATTAAATTCGTTCACGAACGAATTTACAGCCAGTTCGCCGATGTCGAAAGGATAAGTTCATTCGCACTCTAGTCGAAAGAAAATTGATTTGAGTTTTTTCAAATTTTATTCTATGCGAACGATGTGTCAAAATTCAATTAAAATACATAAGTTTATGCGAACGAATAATAGCGACATAGACAAACCCAAATTGATTCGAATGTGAGTGACTAGCTTTCTTTCGCATGCATTTTCATTCGTTATCGTCGAATAACACTAAGTTGGCATCACAGCTTGCGGACATACTTGCAGAGAGCAAAAGCAGACAGAAAGTAAACAAGTGAGAGTGTGAGCAACGTGAAAGCTGTTAAAAAGTTATTTTAGAAGAAAAAGTTCAACAACCGTAAACTGGGTTAAATACAGCTCGCTACTGAAGTATGCTTGTGTGTGTGTGTGTGTGTGTGCAAATATGTTAGTGCTTAATATTACATTCATTTTATGTGTGTATGTATATGTTTGACAAAGTTTTGCAACACATTTTTTTATCAGCTGCCATTTTTTTACATGGTTCTATATTCTATGCCTTTTTTTAAATGCATTTAGGCAATGTATGACGTCATTACTTATACATAGACAGATAAAAGGATGCTCATGCATGAGCATATACATACATACATATATACATACATGTATGCACAACAAACGGATATTAAGTGGTTGGGTTGGTTGGATGTTGCTGTTTGTGAGATTGTGGTAAAATTAGCACAAGGTTGGGAAATGGAAAAGTGTTAGTTGGAAAAATAAATAAAAAATAAATTGAATTTAAAACACCACCGCCACATATTTACAAACATAGTTAAGTTTATTTGAGACTTGGAAACAAACATACATACATACATATATAAAGAAAACAAATGTTAAAAATCAATTACAAAAAAATAAACTTAAAACTATAATGTTTTGTTTTAACGAACGTATTAATTTCTAGTAGAGTATGAGTTAAAATTAAAGAGTAGTGCTTGTTCCCGATACAACATTTCTGAAAATTTAATTAAAGCTGTGCTTAAAACTATATTAAACAAAATGCAAATCTATTTTTAACAAAAAATTGGAAAAGAAGGAAAACAAAAAAAAAATTTACCCTCTATGGGAAACTTGAATTTTTGAAATATAATTTGAAAATACGATTTCCTGCTCCACAAATCCTAAGGGTGTAGCAAGTATTTGAACAACTCTGACCGTATTGATCGTTTAATATACCCCGAATTAGCTTACAAACATATAAAATTAAATTTGTTTAAGATCTGCTTCTTTTAATAGGATGCAACCAGATTTCTAAAAAAAATACTTGGCTCAATAATGCCCCAAGAGGGCTGGTGCATTTAAATTTGTTTGCATTTCGTTTTGGAATACCTATTAACTAAACAAAAAAAAAAAAAAAAAAAAATCAATTAAAAGTGTAAATTTTATTAGGAAATACTGGAACAATTTTTTCCAAAGTACATATTTTTTTAAACGTATTGTTTTATAAACTTTTTCAGAGATATTTTTTGAATGTAGATTTTTGAAGAATATTATCTTAGAAACGTATTTTTAAATTTATTTTTTCGTAAAGGGTTTAGTTTTAAGTTGCGCTTTTGAGATAATTTTTGTTGATTAGGATAGCTCCTATGAAATGTCGACATACATTTTTAGTTTTAAGTTGCGCTTTTGAAATAATTTTTGTAGATTAGGATAGCTCCTATGAAATATAGACAGCTGGGAAACATAGAAATCAAGCTGTTTTTAATTTTTTGATTGGTATCAATACTAGAAGCTAATATAGTTAATAAAATTCAATTCTTTGAATTTTTGATCTCTAGGTTTTGATACTTTCAAAAAACAAAAAAAAAAAAAAATGAGACGTGTGCAAAAGAAAAAACTTGTTTTTTTTGTGTTTTGAAAGATATTATTAAAACATTTTTCTTTTTAAAATTCTTAATAGCTTATTGAGATTGTTAGAATATAAAGTTGAATGTTTGAGGATATCTTTCAAAAATTTCCAAAGTCTACTGATGATTAGGGTAGCTCCTATGAAATGCTGGCAAACATAGTAAACAAGCTGCTTATAATTTTTTGATTAGAAGAAAATTTTGAGAATATCTTTCAAAAATTTCCAAAATCTACTGATGATTAGGGTAGCTCCTATGAAATGCTGGCAAACATAGTAAACAAGCTGTTTATAATTTTTTGATTAGAAAAAAATTTTATTTGAAATATTATTCAAAATCGCATTGAGCCTTTTTTTGTTTCCAAAATTTTATGGATCTTGAAAATTTTTGCCTTCTCCTGTTAAGTAATGAAATATAACCCGTTTTGTTGTCGTTGTTGAGAAAAAAGAATTGTTTTCGTGGAATAATTAATTTTAGTACATTTGTGTCTGAATCCACATATTCCTTTACAGCTCCGCAATCAAACAATTTATTAAATGTTTCACCGAATTTTGATATAGGACTTGAACATTTTTTTTAGGGCGATGATGCTTATTTTGACTTAAACGGATATGCCAATGGACAAAGCAGTCTTTAGGTCAGGTTAAGTATGCAGGCCGTTGGATTCTCCAAAAAGTACCTGGATACTCCAGCTCACTTGGGCCCTGAAGGTCGTTCCCTTTGTGATTGCCTGAAAAATAAGGATATAATATAATGCTCCAATGCCGGGCATGTACCGAGGAGATGAAGGATCGTCTCCTCCTCGTCCTCGTCTTGGCAGCTTCTACAGAAGTCGTTATAGGGTAGATCTAGTCTCCTGGCATGGTTCCCAAAAGGGCAATGCCCAGTGATTACTGCTACCGTCATTCTTAGGAGAGATCTGGGGAGTTTTAATAGCCTCCCCGTTCTCTTGGAGCTAATGTGCGGTCACAGTCTCCTTGATATAAGGCATGTGGGCTATGTAAACCACTTTTCTTGGGCATGTTTCAGCGTGTGGAGTTTTATTATTTTCCAACACGCTGGTATGCAGTCGTAACTGCTCTCCAAAAACCCGCAACTCTCATTTGAAACATAAAGAACCATTTCATTGTCCCAGGAAAACGGTTTGGTGTGCCTTATCCATGCATGAGATAATTGGATTGTTTCAAAGATTCTCGAGATCAAGCGATAAAAGTCAATGGTAAAAATTATCAACGCAAGATAATAGAATTCTTTTTGCCAAACCTACGAGCAGATCCATTGTATTCTTTACACACGTAATTTCAACACGATAAAGCGACTGCACACGCAGCCAGAGCTTTGATGAATTTGCTTCGGGAAAAGTTCCCCCAAAAACTTATCAGTCGCTTTGGGGACATCCTACGGCCAACAAGACCGCCCATGGCTATCTCAAAGAAAGGGTGTGTAATGATAATCTCTAATCTTTTGAAACCAGCTCAATCGCACCAAGTTTACTGCAGCGTGTGGCGCCAAACACAAGGCTACATTTTGAACAGTTTGTTCAACTCTGGATGACATACTTTTTAGAAAATTAAATACACATTTCCATTTCATCATTCAATGATCTTACTAAGACCTTGTGCCAATTATTAATTTTTTTTTTATTGTTTGTTTGAAAATATGAATCTGCAACGAGACACCCTGTCCTTTACAATTATTTTAGATGCTTTAAACTAGCCATATATATATTTAGCTCCTTTGTTGCAACATAGTCATATCTCAAAAAATGAGTTTTTCGAGTTAACAATGCAGAATTGTTAACAGTACTACCTTTTTTATGGTGCCAATCCTTTATTCAAATTACTTTTTAACTTTTTCCTTTAGGAGATGTCTTGTAAAAAAAAAATTTTTTTAATACTTGTATGGAAGCTAAAAAATTTTAATGCGTTTTTCTCGAAACAAGCTTTTTTGAGTTATGACTATGTTGCGATAAAGAAGCGATAATACACATAATATAGGCGCGTAGCATCTAGTTAACCATATTGTTTTCCAGTCAGCCTTGCTTTTATAATCGTATGTTTTTTTCTCTTGCATTGTCCTTAAATCACTTTTGGTTTTCAGTAATTTATCTTGAATGATGCTCTTAAATATTCAATTAAAAAACAGCTTAAACAAATTTTTATTATCTTTTTTTTTTAATTATCTGTTTTTTTTAATTGTAAAAGAAAGTACTGAAGGACTCTTGAGAATTGTTCTAAGTTCTATCACTAAAAACATTCTCTATGTTGTACCACAACATCCTTTGAAGAGGCAATGAACTTTTTATGGTTTCGTTGAAAATTGCAAGGTTATCACATTTATTTCAGTTTTTCTTCTTCTTTTTCTTATTTTTAACTAGTTGACATTTCTCTACATGGAAATCAACTCTTGCCCTTCTTTGTTCCTTATAATCCTGCACTCTTGCTGTGTCACACACTTCAATGCATTTGTGATGCAAATTGTATGAAAAAAAAGAAAAACAATTGAATTTTTAAGCTGCATACCCGCAGTACAGTAGATGGCATTAGAGTGTTTTCTTTTGGCACAAATTTATACATTTTTAAAACAAATTTATATATGAAATATTTATGCCGCATTAAAAATTCGTTTCGTTTAGTGAAAGATGCTGCGTATAGTTTGGCAACAGTTTCGTTTTTAGTTTTTTGCTGGTAACCAAATCTGCATATAACTACTTCTTTATTGAAACTAGTAAATTTATGCTCTTCACTGTGTGCCAGAAAGTGTGCAGGCAAATTATTTATGCGATTAAAATTTTTAAGCGAACAATGCTGTGTAATTGAAGGATAACGCTGACACAATTTTATATTTTAAGAGTACTTGCGGCTGAAATGCCATAGAATTTAAGCAAATTTTGAAAGATTGTGCTTATGCAACATATAACAAATGAACTACATACTTATTAGGTGTACAACCTTGCTCCCCCCGGGGAACAGGTTTTGCCTTGGCGTATTCCTAACTTAGGCGCTCTGTTTTTCGGGGAAAAGAGGGGAAGGGGTTCCTCGTTTGGTGCGGCAAACAAAACTTTAGGAAGCCACATGACTTATGTTGTGTTGGCTTCCGAAACCCTTACCAAGGGTATAAATTGGCGGAACGGGGATCAGCATGGCCCCCGGGAAGTTCTGCTTGCGGTTCGACCCGGGCTGATCATGGTTGAGGTGCCTACCTTGGCTGAAACGTTCTGGCTGTGGTTGAAACCTAAAACGCAGGAAGGGAGTGTTAGTATCCTTGATAATTGTTTGGTGATGGCTTTTTTCGAGGGCTAACAATCTCCCGAGGATCTGTTGCCTATACAACAGATACGTGTACTGTAAGGAACCAGTGGTGATGATTGACGGGTGAGTTGGTTTAAGGGCTGATGCTCTTAATGGGCTTCGGCCTACCAACTCATTAAGCCTTGTCCTCCATTGATTGCTGGGAAATTGCATACATGAGGGATTAGAAAGCCCGAACTCCTCAACAAGAAGTTGTTCATATGACCGCAATCATATGACAAGAATTGCTACCTGTGTGAGCCTAGCAAGTCACACGGGGGCGTTGGTGAATCGTGAAAAATTCACTTCGTGGAATTGATCCACCATCAGGTTAGGCCGTCAAGGCAGGTACTGATGTAAATCATTTTCACAGTTGTACAACCTTGCTTCCGCCGTTTTGCAATAGATGTATGTAGATATGCAATAGACTGTACTTATGCACTTATAGAAAAAATCATCTTCATGTTGATGAAGGCGGGTTATCAGAATTGTGACATCGATACTGCGAGTATGTAAATAGTCATTTGTAATGTGGAAATTGTCATCAATCTCAGTGACAAAAGCTACAACTGTGGTGATATCAATTTAATCATACATTTATTAATAAATATAATATAGTGGAATCTTACAAATTAGAACCACTTGGTGCAACGGCCAGTTCTAATTTCTGAAAAGTTCGTATTTCTGGACGTTTTTCTTTTTTTACAGAAAATGATTCTAAAACATAAAACTAGTTATGTAGAGTTTATTTTAACGCAAAACACTTAAGGCCTTATGTATAATCAAAAACCTTGTGCTAACTAACTAGTATGCGCTATTGGTTCAATTTTATTAAAAAGCCATAAAAATAGTTAACAGCACAAATTTCCAAAAAAAAAAAAAAAAAAACATTTTTTCACAGAAAAGAAATTTTAAAAAATCTTTACCAGCACCCTGTATAAAAAAACATATCTGTTTAGTTTTGAAAATTTAAATATTTTTCTGACACAATTAATCATATATGTACATAAATTGTGCACGAAAAATTATTTAACATTTGTCTGCACTTTTACCTCAATAGAGACATTTTTTCATTTATATCAAACTTTTTTTTAAAATAATTATTTTAATTATCACTTCATACTTAAATGTCTTTCCTTTGTTTTGCTTAAAAGTGCACATGAATGTATTTCTATGGACAAAGTGTTGACGTCATAGTTATTTGCCAGTGTCAGCTATCGATATAGGCAGGCATCAACTTTTTGGGGCCCTTATATATTTTTTCTTTTATGAATACGAGGATATATGAATTGCATGAGTATTAGGGTGGGACAATTTGAAAGGATCAAAAGTGGTCGATATTGGGCCATCGATTTTTGGAACCCATTTACTTGTGTTAGCACATTAGCGATCAAAAATTGCTTAATTTATTTTTAAAATTATTTTGAAGCAACGTTTTTAGCTTCGTTTTTTAATATGAATACTAGACCTATACCTACAATAAACCGTCTGGTTGGAAATTTTCGACAACATGGTACAGTAAGACACCTTCCATGTGCTGGAAGACTACGTACGGTCCATACGAAAGAAAATAGCCAACGTATTATAGATACTGGACTGAATGGTTCAGAAAAATCAACAAGAAGACGTTCAACATAACTGGGGCTATTACGGAGGGTTCTGGCCAAATTGCACATATTCCCGTATAAGGTACAGCGTGTACAATAATTGCAGCCGATAGGCGACGAACAGCGTCTTTATTATGCCATTTCATTCTGACCATAAAGGTAGTTCTGCGTCACCCTGTACTATTGCTTGGTTGTTGTTCCTATAACTTGCTTTATTACATATTAATTTACCCAAACAAATTTTATAAAAATATCTTTCAACAACATAACAAAGATCTGAAGTAATATGTTCATAACGTTTCCTTGTGTCTACCGGCTTAAAATTAATAATGACTCTTTATCACAAAATTATAGCTTTAAAGTGGACTTAAGCCACTTTCAATCACAATCACAACAGCTTAATTATAACAATTTTAACACCCCACACGTGTCTAAGAGTGTCACTACTTACTGCCACAATCTGGACTCCTGATTTGTTGAACAAAACTGCTGGTCTATAAATATCGGTTTTGCAGTGAAAAAATTTTTATAGCCAGCTTTTAAACGAATATACAAGCACACACACACACACAGGTCACTACTTATTTTGTGGTACAACAGAAAATTTTTATTTTTACACTTAATATATGTACATTTCAGTATCCCAGTTGGCAAAATCGTCCTAGACGACATTGTCTTCGAAGATATATGCACCATTAGTCCTCTTTTGTTTAGGTTTTGCAATGCAAAGCGGGCCGTGTGAAAGACAGTGGCTTCAAGCGGGCCTTTCATCTGTAGGGGACAGATGAATGACAAGGCCAACAAATTGTTCATGTAGGCATTTCAAGAAAGCAACTGTACTCTAAAACAAGCTGAACAAAAATATATACTCGTATTTATGTTTAAATCACCGACACGATGGGCGACAATGTTTTCTATCTAGTCTTCAAATCATTCAAGTAAAATATTTCTGCAAAAAAATTAACGGGACTCTACAAAAAAAAAAAAACAAAAATGTATAAAATTTGAGTATACATTAGTCATGCCCAAAGAGAAATCGATAGTTACGCTCTGAGTGTAAATAAATCTGCACTGAAAGAAAAGGTGCGCAATTCAAACAAATCGTTTTACTTACAATTTGTTAAATTTTTGTTGAATTTTTATAATTTTTTCAATTAAAAATTGTTTGGTTTGTACATATGTACATGAGGTTTTTAGTTCAAGTTTTTCCTTTTCTTAAGTTTTTTTTTCTTAAGAAGGATTTTTTACAATACAAATTTTGCTGTGATCAATAATTATTATTGAAGAAGACAAGAAAAATAATAATCAAATCTTTAGCTGGGGGACAACTAGCTGTTTCGTAGTCGCTACACTACTCATCAGCACCCACTGGGATTTGAACTCGGTCACTAAACTGTCGTGAATGATAGTGATTTAATAAAAATTATTAATTTATTTTTTCGGCTTCCGATGTCTTTTAGAAAATTTACTCTATTTTAAACTTTTTTATTTTAATTATTAATAGTGTCATAGTACAACTTGTAGAGAATGATAACAAATTTTCAACGAAACATTTAAGTAATATAAAAAAGTGTAAAAATTAAGTAGGAAAGAATAAACAATTTATATGATACCCATACTGCCCTATGCAGTTGTCTTCACGTTCAGGAAGTTGAAATGTCACAACAGGCTAATTGAACTGGTTACCCTGATCTGGCTGCAAGAACATACGGGGCACTGAGATGGCTGACATCTACGCCAAAAAAGGAGCAGAGTGGACTTTTATTGGCCCCACTCCAATATTTGGCTTCAAAAAGAACCGTCTTAATGAGGAGATGAAGATCCATTGTTGATCAATATTGGAACGAGATAGCTGGTCTCGAACATTCCAAGAAATTTCTCAACTTTGATGCAAAGAGGGCCAAATGTGCTCTAAGACTAGATAGGAAAGGCCTCAGAGCACTGGCAGGTGCACTTATAGGTCATTATACCTGCCTAAAGCACCTGTACGGGTTAGACATTTCCAACACAGACAACTGCCGATTCTGCAGGGAGGAAGAGGAGATAATGAAGCACTTGATCCTCCACAGTGAAGCTTTAGGACAAAAGAGATACAGGCTGCTACAAGCGCATAAGTGGAGTGAAGAGGACTTACTATCACTCCCAATGAAGGAACTAGTTCGGTTTCTTGACGTACTTAACCCGTAATGGGACAAGGGGACACACAATAGATAGATACAATGGTCACAGACCTTGCGTGATTTCGTGGCCAGTTGTTCGAAAATTTCGTCAACGTTTTGTTTGAGGTGTCGTCAACAAGTCTTCCACGATTTTCTATTGTCGTGTACCCATCGTTTAAGATGTCTTTAAGACATGGCCAACTGGGATGTTTATATGTATGTTTGCTTGTATTTTGTAAATATTTCTGGTGAATTTTGTAATAAACTGTTGGCACACTTTTCGAACTAAAATTTATTCTTACCCAGAAACCATTTTTAATTGTAATTTTTTTTTTTTATATTTATAAAACTTTTATAAACATAAATTTAAATGTTTTTGTTCGTGCTTGGTTATGGATATGTAGAATTTTTTTTATCAGCTTTAAAAAATGTTTTGTAGTAAAGTATTGTATTTATTTCATATTCTGCGTTTTGCCTTGAACATCGGACAGTATTTTGTATAGTAAATTTCAAAATACCAAGAAAACGCTATAGCAGCTTACCTTCTATATTTTTTTAGTCCTTCTTGTAAAATTTTCTCATCGTGTGCGTGTTTCTATGATATCATATGCATGTTTTGAATCATTTGTTTTTAATGTATATATGAGTTATACAAGCAAGTTTTTGCATGCAGAGACATGCCCATTCTTGTTAGCATGAATTTAGTGCTTCCGTAAGAGCCTAAGAAAGGAGAAGGAGAGAACTTAACTCAAAGGAGTTTTGTGTGAATTAATTTTGTAATAAGCATGTTTGATTATGGTGGGTCTGACAGTCTCAAACACCAAAAACTCTTTTAATAAGATTAGTTTAGTTAGAGGCAAACTCACACATGAAGAGCTTCGTAATGAAAAATTTTTTTAAATAAAATATATTCCATAGGAAGAGGTTATATATGAAATAACATATCGCGTAAATGGCCTCCATGGTTTTGCTTGCATATACTCATTCGCTGTTCGAAACTTTCCATTATCATTTTGCATAAATGTGGCTAAATTTAGTTGTTTTGGTGTTCAATCTCCTCCTTTAAAGCACGGGCGGGTGTGGGCTTGGGCATATAGTTTTAAATCATATGAACTAGAACAAAATTCTGATCACCGAAACGGCGAGCTACAGGATCAGGAAATGGAATTTCCGCAGAACTAACTGCGTTATCATATCACGATATCAAGCAGCAGTAACGACCACTGTTGGAACAGCCTAATTTTTGAAAAAGTGTGGTTCAATTACGTCTAGAGTTCAAAATCGATAACAAACAGTGGCACCTTGGATGTATTTGTTTTCCAGGGCTCAAAACTGTAAATTTTGACTTTTAACAAAGCAATTAAGATGTTCAACAAAAAACGTTTTTAATTTATTGAATTTTTGTTGAACTTTTATAATTTTTTTTGTAAATTAAATTTTTGGTTTGTTCATTTGTACAACGGGTTATAGTTCAAGTTTTTTCTTTTCTTAAGTTTTTTCTTAAGAAAGAGTTTTTACATACAAATTTGCTGTGATCTATAATTTTTGAATGAAGAAGACAAGAAAAATAATAATCAAATCTTTAGCTGGGGGACAACTAGCTGTTTCGTAGTCGCTACACTACTCATCAGCACCCACTGGGATTTGAACTTGGGTCATGACGTATTTAATTATTTATATCATAAGACTTAATTATTTATATCATAAATTTAAATTTTTACATCATAAATGTAATGAAACATTTTAATAAGAAACTTATTTTCATTAAAAGTATGAAAGACAAATCATAGGATTAGTGAAATAATTTCTCTAGATCAAAGAATCAATTTCATCAAGCATATGAAAACTGTACATTAAATTAATGAAAAAGTAACATTTATTTAATGAAATAACTTCTTTGTACTAATGTAATATATTCATTAAAAACATGCAACTCCTTCATAAGGTCAATGAAGTTATTTCATTTATCTAATTTTATTATTCATTGAGCACCTGCAAAATTTACATTAAATCAATGAAATATTTACATATGTTTAACGAAATAATATCATAACACAAATTAATAAAATATGTTCACAAATGTACCTATAATATCAATGGAATTATTTCATTTATTCATTGATACTTTATTTCATTACACAAACAATAGTATTCCTTGCTTTTGTGAAACTGTACCTAATTATGATAGAAGGAACTGTTGAACAATTATTAACCAAATAAAACAGATTTTATTAATTCAAATGACTTCAATACACTAGTGTTTAAATTTTTTAAACTTTTATTATGCTGATTTGAGTACATACACATATGAACATCCATACCCAAGTTCGGTAGCCAGAAATTTATTTGTCATTGATCTAATGAATTCTATTTCATTGGAATTATGAAACTCATAGAACTAACATTTTAATAAAAAAAAAAACTTGACATTTTTTAAACTGTAGCTTAAGATTAATAAATGCCCATTAATATATCTTACCAAAATTCAAAGAATTTAAAAAAAAATTAATTTTGTTGTAGTCATAAATCCAATGATTTTTTTTAATGAAACTATGAAGCCATTCTGATGGAACTATTTCATAATGTATATGAAGTTTCATGCATATTGTGAAGAGTTTTCATTGGATTAATGAAAAATATTTAATGAAACAGTTTCATTAAATATATGACGCATAATTCTTTCAGTGTACAAACCAATAATTTAATTTACAAAAAAAAACTTTTTTGTATATTAAATTTTATTAAAAAACCATAAAGTTAGCAGCACAAATTTCCAAAAAAACTTTTTTTCATAGAAAAAAAATTTTTAAAAATATTTTCTGCATCTCAAAAAACCAGCAAAGAAAGATAAATCTTACTATCTGACAACACTTGCGGCGTTATTTAAATAAAGCATATAATGAGAGGGTAGAGAGTAAACTTAAAAGTGTGGCTAATAGGCAAAGTAAGAGAGTAAGTGCTCGTGCACCGCATACACATAATTAATATATGATAATGTGCCACACAGACATTATATTGAAGAAGTGTTTTTAATTCTCATTGATTTTTTGAAAATGGTAATATATAAAGTTACTCGTACATGTTTGTTAATATATTTGAAATCATTAGATTTAATCGGAGCCTAAGTTTAGCTGATGATAACGTGCTACGGTACTAATGATATTTTTTCATAAAGCAAACAGTGACCAAGGTGGACGTATTTAATTTCTCACAGCCTAAAACTGGCAATTTTGACTTTTAACAAAGCAATTAAAATGAAAATATGCTTGATGGCTTATGATGATTTTGCTGGAAAAATCAGCATTCAAGTTTTCATTACTTTTAACACGCTTGCATGCCTGTTTGTTTGCATGTTTGTTACGCTCGTAAGCCCTTTTATATACAGTGTGCACTTTTGAGAAATTTGATATTCTGTTATAGAAAAAAATGTTGCTGCTTTATTGCAAAGTTTTAATTTCTGGGATGGTTACGGAGAAGTGAGGCGATTTTGGCGATTCTTAAAGCCTATTTTGAGGATTTCTAAAAAACTACGAATCAGTTTACTTTTTTTTTTAACTTGAACCAGTACTCAGGGGATAACCCCTACATATACAATGACGAGGGGAGAAGAGGGAGTAGTGTTTATGAACATTTGACTTGAACTTTCCAACGCTTTTCCGCATTGTTATATATACTACTTAGCCTTTCCTCTTCTTCATAATATATTTTCTTAGTTCCGGTATAACGGACGGCATGTGTAGGGGGTCATCCCCTGAGTACTGGTCCAAGCGGCTTTTTATGTATCATACATGAATTTCCAATGCCCCAGAAATAACAATTTTGTTTATTGACGTAACCGTTTATTTATTTATTTGTATTAGTATTATTCCACACACAAGACTTAATATCTTATATTGCAATGTGGAACTGAGTTTAAGACGAGATTCATACATGATCACATTAAAATTAATAATATAACAATATATATAAATACCAAAAAGGTTAATGTCATAAATATAACATAATTATTTTAAACAATTTAAAGGAAAATATGAAGTTAAAGAACTAATCAAGCGCAACATGTCTAAAAAAAAAGTTTCATAATATGTATATAACTATAATATTTTTGAACTTAAGGAAGCACCAAAATCCTTATGCAAAAACGAAACAATTTAAAAATTAAAATTACAATAAATGAAAGAAAGGGGTGCAATAAACTATTCAGCAAATATATTAACTAAGCACTCTTTAAATTTTCGTGCGCTACTTAAAGTTTGTAGACTATAAGGAACTGAGTTCCAGAGGGATGTTGCGTAGATAAAAAACTGCCACTGTGACATGAGACTTTTATACCTATCCTACATGTCCTAAGTCGCTTGCCTCTACAATTCTCCGCAAACACTAGTCTATTAAATAGGTGTTGTGGCCTTTGTATTTATATTATTCTATGCATCAGAACCAAACATTTTAAATAAATAGTAAGCTTTCAAAAAATATTCCATATAATATTGCGGAGAAATTTGAGATCCTTGAGCGTTTACTCAAGCCATACACATATCTAATGATGTTGTTATATGTAACTAATAATTTTCTTTTACTTACATAATCACAAGAAGCAAAAAGTTCACAGCCATACAACAAAATGGGCATTAAATAAGTTTTAGCCTGGAGCATTCTAATCCTTAACGGAGTATAATATTGGGTCTGCCAAATTGTTCTCAGCATAGAGAATACTCGCCCACAGGCATAATTAACATGATTAGACCATGTTAATGTGTTATTAAAAATCACTCCCAGGTTTTTTGCTGATTTAACTACCTCTATTGGTTAATTATTTATAGATAAATTTGGTGTTATAACCGATTTTGAGAGCCGCTTTTGGATTAGAACACATTTTGATTTTTTTGGGTTTATCTCTAAACCGTTTGCTGAGGCCCATTGATGAATTTTAGAAAGTTGCTGATTTATTGGAAAAATATGCTGGTTTATAGCACAATTGTTACAACTTGAATAAAGTTGTACATCATCAGCAAACATCCTTATCTTGCAGTCTGTAATTATGCTAGGCACATTAAATGAAAATGTGCCAAAAAAAAAAACGTTCTCTTCGCTGTTGAGAGTATGATGGGCTATATCCCAGCGGCCAAAGTTTCGCTTACAGAAGCGATGATCCGATGCACACTTGTAAGTCAGTAATGCACACCGTCTCATATAAATACGAACCTAGTATACTTTTTCATATGCATTGCCGCATTTGTACAGTGAACGCCTACCACCTGCATACAAAGTAAGCGAGCTAGTGTGGTGTTCATCCAACAAAAGCTCATTACTTCCTAACATACATTGTAAGCTATCAGTAGGCAGCTCGAATACAATCTCGCATACTTTGTAAGTCGGAAGTAGGCAGCTCGGATACAATCTCGCATACATTGTAAGCCGGTAGTAGGCAGCTCGTATGTACTGCGCACTTCATTTTTTTGGGAATATTCCATTAAATAAATTTGTTCCGTTTTTTGTTAACTGCATTCTTTTATTTTTTCACAATGTTTTATCTTTCTTGTACCTTTTTTAAATTGTTTTCTAGGCACTTTTACCTAATTATGTTTATTAAAATTTTTGCAAAGTTATCTGACAAAGACGGCAAACGTTTGATTTAGAACTAAAAAATAAAATACGCACTTATAAATGTGGTACAAAAGATGAACGTAATTCATTTTTGGGAACTCCATATACTACTGCCATACACTTTGTAAGTTATCATTCATTGATTACAAAGTGTTGCATACATCATCGAAGAGAAGTAATGTGGTAGGCAGTGTACGCCGCTGGGATATTTGTATTCTGCAGCTGTCTAGTGCACAACTGTCAAATATGATTGGCCATATGATTGCCATGTGCAAAAACTATTATATCTAACGACAGGCTGGTGAATTGTCCGTTACCCTGTACTTTGTTTTAATTAAAGTTCTGCTCGATTTGCCACCACAGGACGCCAGAGGTTCAATTCGTCGCATAGTTGTCGGCGGCGGCGGCTGGGCAAAAAATGGTCGGCGGCGGCTAAAAGTCGGCTGTAGCCGACATATGTGCTTTTTTTGCATACATGTGGTAAAATTTTAATATATCAAGATATAACATGTCAGAATATTGTTTAAAAAAGTACGCTTTCAGACAAATACATTCTTCACTATTTTTCATCTAAATTCATAAAAATTTTTGTCTAATTGTATAAAAACTTTTGTGGTACAAATTTACTAAATATCGCTGATTTACTCAAACGACGTCATAGTTCAATATATACACATAATTATTTCGAGCCAACAATACAAATTTGTTAACAATACTATCCTTTGCAGTGTTCTATAAACTCATTCAAAGTTTTAGGAGCTATTTTGTAAACATACATATTTTCTAAGACGAGTATGGAAATTACAAATATAATATGTTTTTTTTTTTTTTTACTATAGTTTTTGAGCTATGAGGTTATTTCACTTATTAAGAAACAAATATTTTGGAAAAGAAATAAATAACATTACGTGGCTCAATTTATTTAAACAAAACTGATTTTAAATAACAATATGTGACTCAAATTAATAAAGGTTTTAGAAAAAGTAAACTTATGGCAATCTGTCACCTGAAAAATATCGGATCTTTTCTAATAAAATACCATAAAATCAAATAATTTCCAAGGTGACACTAAATATATTGTAACAAGGAACAGGTTGTGGTATGATTATACTGTCAAACTCTTACATGCAATATAAAAAACTGTATAAAATACTTAAACATAAGTTGGAGCTCATAGATTTTGACAGTGACAAAAAGTCATTATGCTGCTACAAATAAGCCACCCTGTAGAGCTAAGTGCCAGGTCAGACACAGCAACTTTTGTTGGGCAATTCTTGACTTCATAGAAGCTTTTGGTGAGGGGAATAAGAAGGGAAAAAGAATTGCCGGTATTCGGCAATTCTCAGCAGTTCTTTATTTTTCTCTCATGTGTGTATGTGCATATACAATGTAAATTGTATGAAAGAAGATAGAGAATGCTCAAGAATTGCCGAAAAAAGTTGTTGTGTGTGGACAAGAAAGCAATTCCAAAAGAAAATTGCTAAAAAGTTTAGCAATTAAAATCGGCTCAAGCTGTCGAATATGTAAATACGGCGGCTGAAAATAAGCCGATTTCAGCTGCCATAACGGCGGCGGCTGGACAAAGTAAAACAAGACCGGCGGCGGCTCAAAGCCGGCTGTCAGCCTCACGAATTGAACCTCTGCAGGACGCACTCTAAGAAAGATAAACGTATGAAATGTGATACGAGGTAGTTTCAAATTATTTTGACTGCCAAAACTTTGCCACATGAAAACTCAACTATTCGAAAAAGTTTCAAAAACAGCTACTCAGTTCTTGTTATATATTTTTTACCACCCCATTGGATGGGGTTTCCTGATGCCAAGGGTGATTATTATGCAAAACAATTGCAAATGTTTCGAAATCTTCTTAAAAACACGTGTAATACAAAAAAATAAATACGCAAAATGTTTCTTTATTACAACTTGCACCCAGTCTAGTCTGAAGTGTGTATTATTTTTTTTTATATTTAATTTTAAGTCCTTAAAAGGCTTGTAAGTACTCGTACATACATATGTATGTGTGTATATTGGTGATTTTGGTTTTGGGTTGGGTAAAAAAGATGTTCAAAAGTATTTGTTGTTTTCTAATTCCCTTTTTGTGTTTCCACAAAATTTTAAAAGCAGTAGAGCACAGAAGAATGTAAAAAAAAGAAAAAATAGCA
Source organism: Thecocarcelia acutangulata (assembly GCA_914767995.1). Taxonomy (NCBI): domain Eukaryota; kingdom Metazoa; phylum Arthropoda; class Insecta; order Diptera; family Tachinidae; genus Thecocarcelia; species Thecocarcelia acutangulata. Next base: position 28,331,285 of record OU612096.1, read on the forward strand.
CATGAGAAAATCAACAAGCAGTGAAAGTGATTATGTTGTTGAAAACATTTAAACCACGGAGCATGTTAAATTAAAAATAAAAAATCGTGTTAGTAATTATTTGAATGGCACGTTTCTATAACGATGCAGATGCGAAAAAAAGAGTTACTTGGTTTATTATACACTGGTTCTAAAAGGTCCTATAAATCGAGCTAGAATATACTACAAAATTTTTTTTATTAAACATTAACCCCTCGTTGCATGGACAACAAGATAGTGATCTCTTATCGACGTATGCTGGAGCCTTGCCTATGGCTGAAGTCAATAGATTCGTTAAGCCCAAAAAAAAAGAAAATGTAAATATAAGCTCCCCATTTGCTGTTCAAGAATGAAAGATACGTTTTTATATAACGCTGCCATTACACAAGAAAGTACTTTCATGAATTATTTGTATACGTACTACAAATAAAAATTTCAGTTAAATAGACGACTTTCATGAAAATTTCTTGTTCGTCTACACAGGAAAGTGAAAGTTCATTTTACAAATGTCGCCGAGGCAAAAAGTTGCAAAATTTGCCTCTACTTCTCTCCACTCTTATTTTGTTTGCCTACTAATCAGAGTTGCCGAACTTATTACAAATACAAATTTATGGGGCAATAGAACGCAGTATGTCGAAATTAATGGTTATAAGAGTGTTAGTGGTTGTGTGGAATGTGGTGTTCCACAAGGAAGTGTATTAGGTCCACTGCTATTCAAAATATATATAAATGACAGACAAAATCTGAAACTTTTTGGGAAATTGTTTATGTATGCTGACGACATATGCATAATTTATTCTTATAAGCATGAAAATGTTTTAAAAATGTATATGCAACGTGATGCGGCCCTTATTTCTGAGTTTATGAGATTAAACAAACTAGTTCTAAATGCTCAAAATACGAAGCTGATAAGGTTTAAGCCTTATTTTAGTAACAACGACTTGTTTGCAATTAACGTAGACGGAAACGTTTGCAGTAAAATATCTTGGCGTAAATTTGCAAAGTAATCTCTGTTGGGATACACATATTCAGGTGTTGCAAAATAAGCCGTCATTTGCTACTGGGCTATTGTATAAATTTAAAAACAAATTTGATAGGAATACAAAACTGGCTATTTATCAAGCTCTTATTCAAAGTCATTTAAATTATTTACCTCAAATTTATGCATACAAAAAGACTACAAAGTTAAAATCCTTGCAAAGAGCGCAGAACAAAGCATTAATAATAGTTTTTGATTTAAAAATGTCTTTTCCAACCCTGTCCTTATATAGAGATATAGCTCCAACGATACTTCCGGTTCATGGATTACATAAAATGCAATTATTAGTTTACGTGTTCAAATCACTGAAAAATATTGGATTCCATACCATCTCATTATCTGCAAGCCAAACACTTGTCAATACAAGAAACATTTCAAGTTTGAGGGTAGCAAGATGTCGTTTAGAAACAACTAAACAACGCGTGGAACAAATTGGAAGTTTAGAATTTAATCGCCTACCAAAATGCATTGAAAATATCGAAAGAATTTCGATGTTTAAGCGAAAAATTAATGAATATTTATCCCAAAACATAGAAATGCTTCTCATTTAATGCTTCATCATTATTTTGTAATTATTTATTTTATTTATTTATAAGTATGTTGCTAAAGTTATGTCTGTATGCAGTATGCATGATATAAAAAATACAAGGTAGTTTCATTCTCTTTTTATTATTTGTAATAAGGATTTTTGAAGTTTATTTTCAGAGAGAAATATAAAAAGGCGTTGCCACACAGTTGAATAAGGGAATTTACTCCTAGAATGGATTTTTTCTGAAATGTGTAGTGCATTGTTCATATTAGAAAAAGCTAGAAATAATAAGCTGATGTAAGTAGGTGTCTGTGGTCGTTTTGAAACCCATATTAGGTTAGGTTTAACAAGCTGCCAATTTGGTCCCAAAAACTAAAAACACGGACTTCTGATTATCAGTAAACTTTACGATAGCATTCAAACGAATGCCTATTTTAAAGAATATATTATTACATTTAAAAGAAAACTCTCTTTAGATATTAAAAACAAAGGGAAAAGTTTGATGCTTGTGGTTTAAAAATATATAAATAATTGTTTCTACTAGAATGACCCAGGATGCAGCTACAAAACTAATGCACGTAACTTTGAATATTCTTCATTACTTACGATTAGAAAAACCTATTTCCAAAAGATGCCATTATTTGTTGAAATATCAAAGTAAGCTTGTATAGCGAAAATTTGCATATATTTTTTCATCGTTTGCGTGCCTTCAAACTTCTTCTGGACGTGACTTGTAACTTCCCTAACAAATGGCGTGATATAATTATTCAGTACATTTTAAAGAAAAAAAAAATAATAGCCGATCAGTGACCACAATTGCAAAAAAAAATTGACATTCACCAAGAATTTTAAGCGGTTTTCGTTGTTCGGGTACTTTGGTTACAGAACATAAAGGTGGACGTTTCCTAAAAATCAGTAAATGAGATGACCAGGCAATAATACGTTTGATAAAAAAAAATACCGAAAAAAGATCTTTATATCACTGAAAAATAGACTGGCCAGGTTGGAATTTGCAAGGGAACACATTAATTTGACCACCACACAAAGGAACTCCATACTATTCTCCGATCAGTCCAAATTTAATTTAAAAAGTTCCGATAGATTAAGACAGGTTAGATGTCTGAAAAGCCAACCTCTTAATCCACGTTATACTTAAGGCACATTGAAATATGGTGTCGCTAGTCATTTTAGTCATTTTTCAGGCCATTTTTATGTATTTTAGATTTATGTTTGTATTTTATTTTAAAATTTTTAGTTATTTTTGTTATAAGTTTTATTTTATTATTATTTTTAGACACAATTTCAAACAAAACTGAAAACAAGGGAATGTATAAACTAATACGGTAGCACAATTTTATGGAAAATGTCACAATCCTTATACTTGTCAGATGGTGATTGTTAAGGAAAATTGAGAGAATAAAACTATCTTGTATTTTTTATATCATGGCAGTATGTACACACAATAATTACACATGAAATATATAGCTATATATATCAAAGTCGGGTAAGCGGGTAGGTATGTCAACTTGCCTCTATAATGTCTAAATTATAAGACGCTGAGGCACTATTTTTTTTTTATTCAATACATACAAACATATACGAGTAAGTTTATTTATTATGTAGTTATATATACTTACATATCGTGTAATAGTAAATGATATGTGAATTAATAAATACAAAAAAAAATAGTCAAAAAAAAAACTTATCATTATAAACTTTTCTATGATGTTATTTTTATAAAAAGACTTTAATTGTTTTCTTTATATGTTAAATATACAATACAATGACATAATTATTTTCATAGACTTGCAAAAGAAATTAATTTTATAATTATTATTTTATTACAATACTGCAACTTTGTTTAATTCTTTGTATGTGGCAACAATGTTTAGCAATTTGTCATTTTACTTTCAGAAAACATCAAAAGATTTGTTTCATGAAATTTTTAATGAAAGCTGAGTGGAAAGTAAGCAAAATGAGAGTATGTTAGTAAAAAAGTGTGAGTGTATTGCAACTTTCATGAAATTACTTTCCTGTCTAAACGATAGGTAAGAAGCTATTTAATGTTTCAACATAGAGTCCTTTTAATTATATGCACTTAGCACAGAGTTCCCAAATTTTTTTTTGTCGCTTCTGGAAAACATGAGCTGTGGAGGTCATCAAAATAGGCATCATTGCTTCTGAGATGATTTCCTCGTTGAAGCCAAATCTCTTTCCGCCGAGCCAATGCTTCACGTTTGGAAACAAGAAATAGTCACTTGAGGCTAATTCCGTCGAATAGGGTGGATGAGGGGGCAATTTGTAGATAGAAACTCTTTGGTGGCAAAAAACTCGTTTCTTTGTCAAATACGATCGTTCTTTTTAGTTCTTCATTGGACCCAATAAGTTGCCATTGATTGTTTCCTATGTTTATTTCAACACGTGCATCTCAAGAAACGGTCGCCATGACTTTATTAGATAGCCAAAATTACCATTGCTTTCTTTGTCACACCGAGAAAGCCACTGTTTTAATTGCTGTTTGGTCGCTGGTATGTTGTGGTGAATCCACGTTTCGTCTACGTTTATGAAATAGCACAAAAATCCGTCCAATTTGCGTTTAAAAAACTTCAAACATTCCAGCAAAATTATCACAAGGTGATGGTTTGTGAGCAAACGCGGCACCCATCTAGTGGAAAACTTTCTCATACGCAAGTGATCTTTCGTTTCGTTTCTGAAACGACCCAAAAAATTCTTCCAATTTGCGTTAGAAAAATATCAAAAATTTCAGCGAAATTGTCACACGGTGGTGGTTTGTGAGCAAACGCGTCACTCATCTTGCGGAAAGCTTTCTCATACCCAAGTGATCATTCAAAATTGAAGCCGCTGAGCCGTGTGAAATGTCTGTGGCTTCCAAAATCTCTCTCACTTTCAGTATCCGATCGGCGAATATTTTTTTTTTTTTTAGCTTTTATTTATTTATTGAATCTTCACAATGTGAACTAACAATAAGTATTCAAATCTTAATACTAAATACAATAAATTAACTAAGTCCAGCCAATGCTAGACAAAAAGTTTTATTTTGCGCCAATTATATCGGTAGAATCACCTACTTAACGCTCTGATGGTGGCAACGGTATCCCTTCTTCTCAACCGAGTGTGACCGCTAAAATTAAGTATGTTTCGTGCGAGAGGGTTTGGGTGAAGTTCCAATTTGCTGACATACCTTGTCGCATGCTCTGAAAACTCATCTTTTACCAGTGGAACACACAGATCCTTGTGAATTCGGGAGTATTTTACGTACCATGGAGCTGCAGTAATTGCAGCGAAGAATTTTGTTTTGTCGCCTTTGAATTTTTTTAATGTTTGACGAATATCCGATCGTAATTTTCAACTGAACATCCAAAACTTTCGGCATCATCTCTGCTTGTACGGTCAGATCGAAATTTAAAAAACTACTTCTTTACTATGGAAATGAATATGGTACAGAGTCCTTTTAATACTTATTATGCTTAGCCGTCATTTGAGAGATGTTTTTTTTCTCCAAAAAATAATATTTAATGAGCACACGAAATTCACTTGTTTCTAGTATCAACGGCTACCAAACATAAACTAAATGATGCAACTTGGTCAAATTTTAGACAGCAATCAATTATGAGTTGTCTGCGGATAGGAGTAGCATTTCCATTTTAATTAAGAGGCGGAAAATTCAAAAAGTCACAGCCTTATTGACCCGCCCTCGTATTTACGGGTTTCTTATTGTAAAAAAAATTTAAGAAAACTTGTGAAAATTGTATTTTATACATATGATTATTAATTGATTGTATAGTATTTAATGTAGTAAATAATTCTTCATTACATTCTCATACCACTTAAATGCTTCCGTATATGTATGTACGTATACGCACGAGTACATGTAGTTTATTCGGGCATACACTTTAACCTTGTTGCAAATAATTTCATTTAAAATCTCGCTATGAATGATTTATTTATATACGAGTATTTTAGATTAAATAGTTATCGAAAAATTGTTTAGCTTATCAATGTCAGTCGATCTGTTGTAGCAAATAGTCAGTTTAAAAAGTATGCATACGCACACACCAGACAGCAGATGCCTGCATTTACATATTGTTAAGTTTAAGAATATAAAAAATGCCGTTTAGCGGTAAAAGTAAGTTTTTGCAAGGACAAAAACTACGATAGAATTGAAAATATGCGAGGGTTGGCTTTAAATTTGTCGAACAATTTTTTTTCTCTTCACAATGCTATCATTTTCTTCTTCTTTTCTTTTATGCTGAAAGACGTCTTTATCTGATCACAACTTGGTTATATAGCAAATTAATTTGCGGATAATTACCTTAATTAAAAATGCTTAAATCTCAATGCTTTTAACCGAGAAACGCATCTAGAAAAATCTATGTTAATTGCAATACCAACAAATTTGCATATGACAATTTTATAACGAAAGAAATTAAAAACATTCATTCTGGCACTTTTAAGCGCATCTTGGTTAGTTATATTACCGTCGCATTTACATTTGGCAACTTTAAAAGAAAACAATTTAGAGACTGACTTTACTTATAAAAGAATTGTGGTTAATTTAATTACCAACGCGTCCACAGGTGACAATCTTATAAGGAAATAGCTTGAAAATAATCCTTTTGGGGCATTTAAGAGAATCTTGTTTAATTGCGTTACTGCCGCATTTGCTTTTAGGAACTTTATGGAGAAAGCATACATTGTACAGAGTTATATAATCCACTTATGATAATCTATAACAAGTCTGTTGATCTGAATAAAAAAAAACGTTCATTATCTCTTTGTTTAAATGTGGAAGCCAGTTTGACATATCAAACTACAGAGGAATTGCTAAACTAAATACTATTCCAAAACCGCTGAAAAAAAAATTTGACTAGTTGTCTATCTCACCAAATATCTTCACTGTTATCAACGTTTCAAAATGGCTTTTGTAAGTCACGTTCCACCACTACTAATATTTTGGAGTTTACTTCTATCGTAAATAATGGATTTTTAAATAGCAAGCAAACGGATGTAATTTACACAGATTTTAGTAAAGCATTTGACAAAGTAAACCACGATCTGTTGTTACACAAGCTTTCGTCAATGGGATTTAGCATTACAACACTTAAATAGATTCGTTCATATCTGTCCAACAGAACCCAACAAATGTTTTATCGATAAATTTGGATGTTCCTTCTGGTGTTCCCCAAGGAAGCCATCTTGGCCCGTTTTTATTTACCTTTTTATTAATGTTCAACTTCTACTTCAAGCCGATAGCAACAAACTTGAGGAATGGTGCAAACTTAATTTTATGTAACTTTAAATAAAAAAAATTTAAACAAATGTCATTTTATCGGAACAACTATTCAAATTATTGTTATCGCATTAATGGAATAATGCTTGAAAAAGTTAACACTATTACTGATTTGGGATTCATCCTTGATCATAAGCTGGATTTTCGAGATCATATTGCTCTAACTGTTAATAAGGCTTGTGGAGTTCTCAGATTTATGAAACGATGGTCTAAAGAATTTTCAGACCCTTACATTACAAAGCAACTTCATTTTTCCTTGGTTCGCCCTATTCTTCAATATGGATCAATTATATGGGATCCTTACTTCACCATTCACATAAATAGTATTGAATTTATCCAAAACAATTTCTTATTTTCTGTCTACGGGGTCTTGGATGTAACTCGTATGTGCTGCCGTCATATAAAAGTAGGCTTGGACTCATTACATTACCAACTTTGCAAAGTCGTCGAAACATGCTTATTATCTCTTTCCTCCTTGGATTGATTCGCGGTGAAGTTGATTCAAAGTTTCTGCTGAGCAAAATAAATTTCTGTGTACCAATAAGAGCAACCCATAACTATCAAGTCTAGATTATCACAGGACCGTCTAACAAATATCCCTTTCGACGCATATTGGAAATATTTAACAAATTTTATCATATTGTAGATATCTCTGAATCTAATGATGTTCTAAAACGAAAAATAATTTTGTACTTAAATACGTAATTGTACTCCATTATATTTTATCTTTAGTCTGTAAGGACTTATAGCCCATAGACTTAAATAAATAAACAAATATAAAAGCGAAATAATATCACACTTGATCATTTAAACGAATATTGGTTAGTTGCATTTGCCAATGCATTTACTTGTGCCTATATGGTTAATTGCATTACCAACGCACTTACTTGTGACTGTTTTAGGGAAATTGGTTACATAGGCATACATAAATACAACGAATATAGTTGATCGCCCAATTTCGTTGAATTAAGCACGTATAGTAATAAAACTTTATTTGGTTAATACTTAAAACTTTCTTCGTGGAATTTTATTTAATACACTGGTGCCTCAGTTATCCATGATTCGAAAAACAGGAAACGTCAATTATTTATTATATACAATTTGTTATATATTTCTATATATATAATTTTTTTGCATTGATTACCGTGACTAACTCTATTATCCGGGAATTTAAAGACAAACTCCGAGTTTACCGCTTTCCCAAGTTTACGGTTTCTCCACATCCCCGGAATAATATGGAAACTTAAATTCTTCCTGTTTTCAAACCTGAAAAAATGGCTCGCAAGAAAAAGATTTATCTCAAACGAAGAAGTGATTACCGAAACTATCGCGTATTTTGAGGGATTTCCAAAATCGTATTATTCAGATGGCATAAAAAAGTCTTACTAAGTGTTTTGGAACTAAAAAGAGAGCCATGTCGTATGTTGAGAAATAAGTGGTTTTTGAAAAAAAAAATTTTTTTTCCTAATTAAGTAGTTACAATATTAATCTGCCCTCGTACATTTAGCTAATAATGTCGGTATAACGTCAGCTAGCTTTCATTGAAATTGTGTTCATTGACAAATAAATACCGCTTGGCTTATAAAGTTTGTTCGGCTTTTTGAAGCTTTTAGCGATACATACACACACACACACACACACACACAAACCAACATATAGACACAAATTTTACTCTTTTATTTATACCTAAAATTTGATGACGTTTAAATCTTTTACTGCACTCGTTTTCATATGCGTTGATATTTTTGTTGTTTTCTTATTTTGCCACTTGCAGTGGAACAATTGCAGAGACGGGAAAATGGGTCAGGGCCAAACGAAGATGTTGACCTTAGATTTTTCTTTTGCCAGCAGAATAAAGTATTTTTATGCATTGCTGACGTTTGTTAAAAAAAGCTTTTAACTTTAGCATTTGTCTATAGAAAGCGGTAAAAATGCTGTCCGTCGTACCGGCAACAGAAAATTGTTAATAAAGAAACTAAAAAAAAGCTCCGCCCTTTAAAGGATTTCTTTTGGCTTGCCAAAATAATTGCTTGTGTTGTAAACGTTTTGCTATGTATGTGTCAAACACTTTGCGGTATTTGCCGGAACACGTGCTTCACTTCCTGCCGCACACTACTGCATACTGCTGCAGCGCACTTGCAACTTGTGCAGTTTTCATTCATATTCATTGTGTTATTTATAGACTTAAGGTTGAGCATTTTGTTGATGCTTTTGCTTTCAGTTTTTCTTTTCCGCCAAATACCGCTTAGTGTCTCTATGAAAAGTTTACGTCAACTTTAGCCTTCTCGCAAGGGTCAATTTAGAGGTAAAATGAACCGTAAGACTTAAATTGAAAAGTTCACGTAATATTTCATTTTCATATGCGGTTTTTAGTGTTTCCTTCACACTCTCTCGTATTCATAATTAATGTTACAGAAATATTTAATGTTTTGTTGTGTATATAGATGCCGCAAAGGAGGCTGCCGCATTAGTTAATACTTGCATGTTTGGGGGGAAACTTGAACATTTGTATTATTAGCCTTTGCATTGTTAATGGTGCGACATAACAACATTTATGATGGTTCCATCAAGGTTTAATATTTTTACACTTTATAATTTGTTTATTTTTGTTTGTTGGTAAACTTGATATTTATAGAAAATATTATAAACTTTGATATTTATAGCAAAAAATTATATTACCATATTCAGAAATATTTTAAAATTCATTAATAAATTATTTGATTTAAAGTGATTTACCAGGACTAAGGCCATGTTCGTAGCTAAACCCTTTTGGTTACCCGAAAAAAAAACGCCTAAAATAAGAATACTAACAGCCATCCCGAAATAAGAGCGGCAAGCGTTTTTTAGCTGTCAAAAGTTCTCATGTCCGTACATTTTGTATGGAGCATACCGAAACAACGCGGCGGCAACGCTTTGCAATTGGAATATACAATTTTGACAATGCGTTTCACAGTGAAGTAAGTTGCAAAAGAAAATAATTGTAAACAAAAGAGTGTAGAAAAAATATAAGAAATGAAAATAAATAAATCTTATTGGAAAATAGAGGTAGAAACTATTTTCAATATGCTATAGTCCAATGCCTAAACTGCCAAGAATTTGGCCATACTAAGGCCTATTGTAAGTTGCCCGCAGTTTGCGTTGTGTGTGGTGAACTTCACGGTACATCACAGTGCAAAAAACCTAAGACTGACGCGAGCGTTAAAAAATGCAGTAATTGTGGAGGTAACCACACTGCAAACTACAGGGGTTGTCCTGTCTATACTCACTTCAAGAGATCAATGACAAATAGGCCATCAATTTTAAATGTGCCACCCCAGCAGTCAAACACCATTTCTACAACCAATTTCTCCCAGGTACGCCAGCCAACCAGCCATATACACGTGCAAAACCCCCAACAAATTTCTTATGCGAATGTGGTAAAATCCGATAAACCAAACTTGAATCAGGAGCCCAAGCCTCAAAACTCCGACCAAAATTTTAGCAATCTTGAGGCAACTCTGCAGACTCTTGTTCAATCTATAAATACATTTACGGTTTCCATGACGAACATGATGCAGGAAATGCTGAAAATGCAATCCACTATTTTGCAGGCAATTTTAAAAAAATGAATTGGTTGAAAATATGTTTCTGGAACGCAAACGGCATTCGCCAACAAAAAAATGAACTTGAGCACTTCCTTATGGAAAAGCAAATCGATATAATGTTGATTGCTGAAACCCATTTGACAACCAACAGTTATTTCAAAATTAATGGGTACGCATTATATGACACTAAAGATCCCCGCGGAAGATCTTGCGGAGGATCGGCAATTCTAATAAAATCCAGAATTAAGCACTATTTAATGAACGAGACACGTGAGGAGTATATCCAAGCAACTAATATATGCATTGAATATTTTCATGAAAAAATCGTTATTTCCTCGATTTACTCACCGCCCCGATTTTCAATAACAGAAAGCCAATATTCAAATTTTTTCAAATCACTTGGGCCTCGATTTTTAGCGGCTGGCGACTATAACGCTAAACACACTTTTTGGGGATCACGCTTAATTACCTCGAAAGGCCGTGTGCTTTTTGACACCGTTTCCAAAATGGGCTTAGATGTGGTTTCAAGCGGACACCCCACTTATTGGCCGACAGACCGACGAAAGATCCCAGACGTTATAGATTTTGGAGTTGCGAAAAATTTTCCTTTAAAGTGGATGCAAGTGGAGCCTTCATTAGATTTGTCATCAGATCACTCTCCCACTATAATCACTGTTTCGTTCCCCCAAGAGATTGGCTCACCGTTGACTGTCAATAGAGTTAATTGGTTAAAGTACAAAAAATTTTTGAGCACACATTGTACTGAAAATATCGCCTTGAGAACGCCTGAGGATATTGATGGGTCAATTAACAATTTTTCTGAAAACCTCAAACTGGCCGTACAGCATGCTACCACTAGTCATTTAAGACCTAGAAATGAGAGCAATAGAACTTATTCATCTGAAATTGAGCAACTTCTGTCAGAAAAAAGAAGAGTCAGAAGAGAGTGGCAACTTCGCAGGTCGCCCCAGCTTAAAGCTAGGCTACGGGAATGCATAACTCAGCTAAGAAATCTGCTTGAAGTCCATAGAATGGCTTCCCTTAAAACATATTTGGAAAGCCTTGATGGTACCCCTCAATCTGATTATTCTTTGTGGAAAGCGACAAAAGGTTTAAAAAGACCCGTAATAGGTAAGCCACCTTTGCGAAATTCAACTGGCGACTGGGCAAGAAGCGATTCTGAAAAGGGAATGTTGTATGTCGATCATTTGCGAAACGTTTTTATCACAAATGATTCAGAGAATAATACAGCGGAATTACCACCATATGTTGTTAGACCTCCTGTGTCTTTGAGATTTAATTTTCAAGATGTCGAAAACGTTATCGGTAATACAAACCCCAGGAAAGCTCCAGGCATTGATCAAATTACTGGTAAAATGCTTGAACAGTTACCTCGTGTAGCTAGAAGGGTTCTACTTTTTATTTTTAACGCCATTTTACGCCTTGAGTATTATCCTGCAGAGTGGAAGGTCTCAATGATTACTATGATACCCAAGCCAGGGAAGGATCTGACTAAGGTAGAATCATATAGACCAATAAGTCTTTTACCAATAATTTCAAAACTATTCGAAAAATTGTTAATGGCGAAGTTGAGTCCAATATTGAACAATGTGGGATGCATCCCTGATCATCAATTTGGCTTTCGGGCTAAGCATAGCACCATAGAACAAACGCACAGACTAGTTAATGTCATAAGACCAACCTTTGAGGCGAAGAAGTACTGCTCAGCTCTTTTCATTGATATTTCTCAAGCGTTTGATAAAGTGTGGCACGACGGCTTAATGCACAAAATAAAGCTAAATTTGCCTGCAAATACACACAAGCTTCTGGAAAGCTACTTATACGGGCGGAAGTTTGTTATCAGAGAAGGCGACTTTATTAGCCCAACTCAGCCAATCAAGGCAGGAGTTCCCCAAGGCAGCATACTGGGGCCTACTTTATATTTGATTTACGCCTCTGACATGCCAACGACATCTGGAATCCACACTTCTACCTTTGCAGATGACACAGCGTTTTTGAGTGTTCATGAAAACCACCATTTAGCATCACGAAATTTACAGGAATATACTTCAATATTAGAGAAATGGCTAAAACTTTGGAAAATCAAAGTTAATGAACAGAAATGTACTCATGTTACATTCACACTGTGTAGGCAAACATGTCCGCCTATCCAAATTAACAACTCACCTATTCCGCAGCACAACGAAGTCAAGTACCTTGGTATTCACCTGGACCGTAGGCTAACATGGAAGTCTCACATTGAAGCAAAGGTCACTCAGTTAAAACTAAAAGCAGCGCAGCTAAATTGGCTTATGGGCAGAAATTCGACACTGAAATTAGATTGCAAACTTTTGTTATACAACGCAATACTAAAGCCTATATGGTGCTACGGAATTCAGTTATGGGGCACCGCCTCAGCGTCAAACACTGAAAAAATCCAAAGGCGACAAAACAAAATTCTACGAACGATTACTGCAGCTCCATGGTACGTAAAAAATTCACGAATTCATAACGATCTGAGTGTTCCGCTGGTAAAAGAGGAATTTTCTAAGTACGCGACAAGGTATATCAGTAAACTGGAACTTCATCCAAACCCTCTTGCTCGCAATATACTTAATTTTGGCGGCCACACTCGGCTTAAAAGAAGGGATACCGCTGCCACCATCAGATTGCTCAATAGGTGATTTTACCGAAATAGCTCCCGCATAATAAAACTTTTTGTCTAGCATTGGCCGGACTTAAGAATTACATTTTTTAATTTTAAATTTAGTATTAAGATTTGAATACTTATTGTTAGTTCATTTTGAAGATTCAATAAATAAAAAAATGCTTAAAAAAAAAAAAAAAAAAAAAAAAATATGCTATAGTAACCTTCCAACTTATCTAAATAACTAATTTTTAAAACTTTAATTATTTTATTTTAATATAATAAAAAAGTCATAAACAATAATGCCATCCATCCAGCTGTTAACATAATCAGGGTTGTTTTATTTATCTGTTTGATAACCCTGCTTTTATCGTTTTGACATAACGCTGCCGCTTTGTTTTGGGATGGCAGTAAAACTAAAAAGAAGGAGAAAATTATATAATCTGTTTATAATTTATTCAACCTTTTAACCCAAAAACTTTTTTTTTTTTGATTTTTCATAATAAATAAACAAACGACCAAGTTTTTGTGAGTGAAGTTATTGAATAATGAGAAAAGTTTTCAGAAACTTATGTAATTTTTAAGGCAAAAAGTTGCATGTCATATTAAGTCCATTTTTATTTTTAAAATACAGAGTGGCGCAAAATTATTTATCTTATCGTGAGATGTTAATAGCTCTTGCATATGAGGTTTTAGCTCAATCATATGCAGCGTTGCCATAGTGAAGATTTTACCTTCATTTTGAAGATTTTTCAAGGTAAAATAAAATTTGAAGATTTTTTTACTCAAATTGAAGATTTCTAAAGTTTTTATCATCTATACGAGGTCTGATCAAAAAATAGCCGTTATTTTCAAATTTCGTGAGCTACGTATGTTCGATTTTTGTTTTTTATTCTGTTAAATATAATAGCTTTGGCATATAGGGTTTTAGGTCAATCATATTCAGCGTTGCCAGAATGAAGATTTTACCTTTATATTTTGAAGATTTTTTTAAGTAAAATAAAATTTGAAGATTTTTTTCCTCAAATTGAAGATTTTTAAAGTTGTTATTATCTATACGAGGTCTGATCAAAAATAGCCGTTATTTTCAAATTTCGTGAGCTACGTATGTTCGGTTTTCGCTTTTTTTCTGTTAGATGTAATAACTTTTGCATAAAGGGTTTTAGGTCAATCATATTCAGCGTTGCCAGAATGAAGATTTTACCTTTATATTTTGAAGATTTTTTTAAGTAAAATAAAATTTGAGGATTTTTCTTGTCAAATTGAAGATGGTTGAAGCTTTTAGTATCTATACGAGGTCTGATGAAAAAATAGCCGTTATTTTCAAATTTCGTGAGCTACGTATGTTCAGTTTTCGCTTTTTTTCTGTTAGATGTAATAACTTTTGCATAAAGGGTTTTAGCTCAATCATATTCAGCGTTGCCAGAATGAAGATTTTACCTTTATATTTTGAAGGTTTTTTTAAGTAAAATAAAATTTGAAGATTTTTTTCCTCAAATTGAAGATTTCTAAAGTTGTTATTATCTATACGAGGTCTGATCAAAAATAGCCGTTATTTTCAAATTTCGTGAGCTATGTATGTTCGATTTTCGCTTTTTTTCTGTTATGTTGGTACACAGTCTGTTGTATATGTTGGCAATATCAGCCATTTCGTTAGTCGTGTTTTGGTGTGCTCCGCCATTTTTTACGTCGGGGTGCATTATGAATTCCTGCCACAAGGTCGTACGGTCAATAAGGAAGCAATTCGTCAGAAACGCACATTATTGTGGAAAAAAAACAATCATGGATTTAGCACAATGATAACGCACCAGCTCACACATCGATGCTTGTGCGTGAGTTTTTGACCAAAAACAAAATCGTTATCATACCTTAACCACCGTATTCACCGGACTTGGCCTCCACTGACTTTTTCCTCTTCCCAAACTGAAGGCACCGATGAAAAAAAGCGTTTTGCTGCGATTGAGGAGATGAGATAAAAATCGAAACAAGAGATGTTGGCGATACCAAAAAGCGCGTTTCAGAAGTGTTTCGAGGATTAGAAAAAACGCTGGCATATGTGCATTATATCTAAGAGAGATTACTTTGAAGGGGACAAGATAGTTACCGATGAATAAATAAATACTTTTTGAAAAAATTTATGATAACGGTTATTTTTTGATCAGACCTCATACTCTTGTTTGATCTAGTTTTGGCATTTGTTAAAGAGATTTCAAAAAGATGGATCTTGAATCACTAGAAAATGAATTACTAGCAATTCCCTAGAATCGAACTAAAAACGAATATAATACTAAAAGGGCGGTATTTTTAGGCGTGGCAAAAAATAAAAAAATATTTTCGAAATTGTTTTTACATTAGCTTTAATCTTAGGGGGTGACTGATATAATTTTTTATTTTTTTGTATGGAAGGCGAACCACTCTTGAAGACGAGTCAATCGTTCCTATTTTATTAGTCACAGTCGTAAAGCACCTCTGGGCTGGAGAACAGTGAGAGCTGTATCGCAATAATTTTTTAAGTGCGGTCAGGCTTGGTGTTGTTTATACCAACTAAAAAAACTAGTAGATTTGAATTAAGGGCCAATTGACATTTAAAACAAAAACAACGTTCAAAATTTTGTTATTTTTTTAAATGTAATTGTGCGAAGGAACGAACAGCTTCGTTATATTGAAATTGGCACTAAAATCTACAACAAAATGTATATCGTTTTTTGATATCTAGCAAAATTTTATTTGCACAAGAATAATTTATGCATGTGGATTTGACAAAACAAAGTTATCAGAGACGGAATACACCACATTAAGGTGTATATTTTTGTTGACCAGAGACTGCATACGCCACATTAAAGTGTATATTTTTGTTACAGCGCAGTATATTTAAGTAATTTTGAACAAAATCACAGTTGTATCGTTTGTGAGTAGTTTTCATTTTGTATGGGGAATCTTCTCAAAGTCGACTAGATTTGGCTTGAAATCTTGAATGAGCAGATTTCCTTTGGTGTAAATAGACTATTAGTTTACAGTTTTTTTGAAGTGTTTCTTTGTTAACCACGCGGCAACCTCTCATGTGAAGGCATAAGTCGTTATAGTTTGTCACAGCGCCGCTGCAAATGACTGTTAATAGCTTCGTGGGCGTGGAGGTCTTCGTTACTCCACCCATTCTGTGCATCCTATACTTTGCGAATTTATTTGCAATTTTATAGCTAAATAAATAAATAAAATTATTCTATTAATCAAAATACCGCTGCAAAAACAGAAGTCTATAAAATATTATATCATTTAACTTTTCTTAACATAAAAGATATTATCTTTACATTTTAAATTTAATTCTATAATAGTTCTTTCATATTATGTGAAAAAAGTACTCATTTCTTTGTGACTATTTTTAGCACAAATGCGACTACATAACTGAAATAATTGATGACGAAATCATGCATCATGCCAGTGGCAATGACTTAGTATAGCAAAGGAAAAACAAACCATTATAGCTTCTGTACATTTGCAGAGTTAAAGAAAAAAGTGATGACGATACAAGTAACCTTTTTCAATACAACTCAGACATGGGAATACTAAAGAAAAATAGCTTACACTGCCTGCCACTTGAATAAGGAAGCATATTTTTTCAGCTTAAATTGAATATATCTCCTAAAATAAAATAAATAAAAAAAAAATAATTTTTTTTGCGCAATCAAATTTCAAGTTGTTGGCTTTGAAGAAATAAAAAAAAAATATTGTTATTGTGTTAAAAATATTGCTTTTGCCTCTAAAAAGACTTTTTCGAATTCTTCATTTGCAAATGAAATAATGACTGACACTCTCGTTCGTTATACAGTACTTAAAGAATTCACAACTTTGTGTACAATTGATACCACTGTATACCAAAACACTAGACTTGCTACTTTCTGACTTATTACTGTCTTGCACAAAGCTTAAAAATATACTGACTCTTTGTCGCCGACCTGCCTGCTATTTATTCTTTAATATCATCTTCTACAAACGTCTCGACATAAACAAAACTTCTGGACCGGATGGCATTTCAGCACTGGTCTTGAAGCAGTGTTCTTCTACGCTTGCGCGCCCATTAGCATGCCTTTTCAGCAAACTTTACCATGTTGGTGAGTTCCCATCGTGCTGGAAGGTTGCTAATGTAACGCCAATCCCCAAAAAAGGGGAGGCAAATAACCCTGAAAATTACCGCCCAATTGCAATTTGTTCTGCGCTTTCCAAAGTAATGGTAAGTATGGTTAATTACCACCTTGTGAGGTATCTGGAGTCGCACAAATTGCTTTGTGACCGTCAATATGGATTTCGCAAGGGTCGTTCTACTGGCGATCTTATGGCATATCTCTCCGAGAAATGGTGCCACTCAATCCATCATTTCGGTGAAAGTAAGGTGGTGGCTCTAGATATTTCAAAAGCGTTTGAGAGAGTGTGGCATGGTGCACTACTGGCAAAGCTTACGGCTTTTGGTGTCGGTGATGACTTCACTCGGTTTATATCGAGCTTTCTCAGGGACCGCACTATACGAGTTATTATAGATGGGGTCTCATCAAACGAGTTCAAGATTAATTCAGGGGTACCGCAGGGCTCCGTTCTTTCTCCTACTCTATTTCTTATTTTCCTCAACGACCTTCTCCATCAAACTTCAAATCCTATACACTCTTTCGCGGATGACAGCAGCATTTGTTACTCGTACACTTTTAGTTATAGGCCCAGCCTATCAGAGATCGCTGCCATGAGGCAAAATATGGACGATTCACTGAATAGTGATCTTCTATTAATCTCCGAATGGGGTCGTAAAAACAGGGTCGCCTTTAACGCTCGTAAGACCCAATGTTGCTTATTAACGCACAAACAAACGACCGCAAATGCTGCTTCATCTGTACTTATGGATGGTATAAATATTGAGGAATCGGATGCTCTTGATGCTCTAGGAATGAAGATACAGTGTGATGTTCGCTGGACTGAACACATTTTTCATGTCTCTAAAGAAGTATTCAAGTGCCTCGGTTTTTTGAAACGGTGTAAGATGTACTTCACTCCATCCGACCTCCTTACTATTTATACCACCTACATCCGACCGAAAATGGAATACAACTCTCATGTTTGGGCCGGTGCCTCAAAGTCTATTTTGGGGTTACTCGACCGTGTGCAGGAGAGGGCGAAGAAGCTCATCAGTGACAGTAGGGTATCCAACACTATTGATTCACTGGAGCATCGACGCAGTGTGGGGTGCGTTACTCTGTTTTATCGTTACTACAATGGATTTTGCTCTGACGAGATTAGGGATCTTGTTCCCGAAACTCGCACCTTTTTACGTAATACGCGCTCATCGTCCAGAGCTCATCCATTTGTGGTTGATTGCCCGGTGAATCGTACTACGCATTACAGAGAGAATTCGTTTTTCAGCCGTACGCTTCGTCTGTGGAACAAGTTGCCTGCAGACGTGTTTCCTGTCTGTTATAACGTTGGAAAGTTCAAGTCAAATGTCCACAAGCACTACTCCCTCTTTCCACCTCCTCACAACCTATTTTCCTAGTTCTGGTACAATGCACTGCATATGTAGGGGTCATCCCCTGAGTACTGGTCCAATAAAAAAAAAAAAAAAAAAACGTCACGATCTTTCTACTGATTTATAATTCTAGACTCAAATGTACAAATATAATTCTTAGGCATATACACATTCACACACATGCTTGCGAGCAATAAACAAGTGCCAACAACACACAAAAATAAAACGAAATACCAAGAATGCAATAATAACAACAACATCACTTGTAGTTGATTTACTTGGAATTTTACTTACTTTAAATCAGGTTACGAGTACATGTTTCTTTGTTTGTGTATTATATTATTAGTTCTATCTTGTTTATGTGAATAAGTTGTACATTGCACACTGGGTTAGATGTGATAAAAATTCTTAACAATATACATATTTTGTTATACTAAATAATGAGATTTAAAGAGAATATAAAAAAGTTCTGTATTGAAATTATTACTTCTTTAATCAAAAAGAGTGAAAGTGTTAATTTATTTTAGGCAATATAAGCAAGAGTTATGCGTCAAAGTTTTGCCAACGAAAATGTGGGCCAATTAAGTAATGGGAACGGCTTTTATTGGTTCACATTATCACTGAAATATACGGCAATCTTCATATATACACTCATTTCTAATTATGGACCTTATGACATTTTTAAAAATGACATAATGTCCATTTGCAAAGTGTCACTATGCCCATGGACACTAAGACATTTTCAAAAGTGTCTTAACGTCCATGGACCTTATGACACTTTTAGGTATGTCATAACGTCCATGGACATTATGACACTGGACCTTATGACATGCCACCAGAAATTTGTATTAATTATATTAACTACATTCAAAATAATATGTCTGTAATTTAACAGAAATATTTCTAATTTTTTGGCCAGGTATCAGCAACTTTAACAAAAAAGTGGTGGAGCTTAAAAAATTTTGTTATAGGCTGCAAATTATAAATATTTGTGTTAAATTATAGACATTCTATTTTCAGTGTATTTGTATATAAAGCTCTGAAATAATTGAAAATTATTTAGAGTTTAATTTATTACGCACATCATAGTCGAAATTAAGCATCAGGCTGAGTTTTTATTAATTTGCGCATTAAATGCCGCCAGATTCGGTATATCGACCACTGTGCAACGCCTTGAAATTTGCTTCGGAAAGAAATGATTTTTTCTGAACTTTAGTTTAGGAGATATACTTAACTAAAGTTAAAAAATGTGATTCCTTATTCAAGTAGTAGGCAGTGTATACGAGTATGTCTCATTATATTTTTCTCTATAAGCACATACCTAACTATAGCTGTATGTATGTACTTGCATGTATGTGTGTGAATGTAAAAATATATAATTGAATATCTTGAGTAATTTTTCTTTAACACTTGAGCAGCTCACAAAATGAATACCAGTTAGAAAATAATGCTTGTTGATAATTAAGATCTTTAAATAAATTATTTAAAAGTTTAAATTTAAGAAGATAGGAAACAGTTTATTTAAAAAGAAGCTTCTTTTCAAGAGGATTGAAGATCATTTGGCGGACATTGTTGATCGAAACAGCGGTCAAAAGTTTCTATCAAATTGTTAAGGGCAATATAAATAAAAAAATCTGACTAAAGTTTTGGTATACGTGGATAATTCTTCTTTTAAATAACTCCCTAAGGATGGCCAACAATATTGGATTTTAAATTTATTAAAATAAAAATAGGACTTCAAGCCAAAACTTATCGATATGACAGATTTTCGGCCACAGGACGAACTCCAGTCTACGAATATATGTTGGTAATATCAGCCATTTTGAATTGCCAGTTTATTTTTAAGAGATAAAACGGTTAGTTGTGTTTTGGTGTGCTCCGAAATTTTTACTATTCGAAAAATGGATCAAACTTAAATGCACTAGGACATTTGAAATATTGGCTGTGGCACACACAATCTAAATTGTGGTATAACCGGTTTAAGGAAGGCCGAGAATATGTCAATGACGTTGCTCGTCCTGGTCACCCGAGCACGTCAACAACCGATGAAATCATTGAAGCAGTTAATAAAAAGAGGTTGGATAATCGTCGAACGACTATCAGAGAGGTTGCTGATGATGTTGGCATATCGTTTGGTTCATGCCAAGCAATTTTTCCGGATGTTTTAGGCAAAAAACGAGCGGCAGCGAAGATTGTTCCAAAACTGCTAAATTTCGAGCAAAAGCAACGTCGCATGGAAATCGCTGAGGAGCTGTTGAACATCGCCAACGACGATCCAGATTTCCTCAAATAGATCATAACTGGTGACGAATCATGGGTGTATGATTATGACATTGAAACCAAAGCCCAATCATTCCAATAGAGGCGTCCAGAAGACTGAAAAAACCACGCCAAGTTCGGTCAAATGTGAAAATGATTTCTTCGACTGCAATGGTGACGTGCATCATGAATTCTTTCCACAAGGTCGTACGGTCATTAAGGAATACTATCTTGAAGTTATGCGCCGTTTGCGCGAAGCAATTCGTCAGAAACGCACAGAGTTGTGGAAAAATTATCATGAATTTTGCACCATGATAACGCACCAGCCCACACATCGATGCTTGTACGTGAGTTTTTGATCAGAAACAAAACCTTTATCATGCCTCAACCACCGTATTCACCGGACTTGGCCCCCGCTGACTTTTTCCTCTTGCCAAAACTGAAGACAGGGTAGGTTAGGTAGGCAAGCCGCTGGATACCCCGAACCAGCTTAGGCTCTCCAGCTCATTTGGGTCCTGAAGTCGTTCCCGTTGTGATTGCCTGAAAAGTGCGATATTGAAATGAAGAATAGAAGTTAGAGGGATATAGTGTAAGCGAAGGAGGTGGATGGGAGGGGATGGAAAGAAAAGACGGAAACCGCTTAGCGTGGCAGCCATCTGCTGCTTCTTATGAATGAGGCTAGCGTAGCCAGATTGACCGACTTCAGATATGATAGGCTTTTGAAGCTCCGCTCGCCTAGGTATCTTAAACGGTGATGCTCCAATGCCAGGCAGATACCTCTTCCTCGTCTTGACAACTTCTGCAGAAGTCGTTATAGGGTAGGCCTAGTCTCCTGGCATGTTTCCCAAACGGGCAATGTCCAATGATGCTACATTGAATCTCATGTGCAATATGGGCAGTTCTAATAGCTCCCATGTTCTCTTAGAGTTAATATGCGGCCACAGGTGCCTTGATATAAGGTATGTGGGCTCTGTGAGCCATTTCTCTTGGGAATGTTCCAGCGTGTGGAGTTTTATTCTTAAAAAAGAAAAAAAAAACTGAAAACACTGATGAAAGGAAAGTGTTTTGCTACGATTGAGGAGATAAAAGAATAATCGAAACAGGAGCTGTTGGCGATAACAAAAAGTGTGTTTCAGAAGTCTTTGAACGCTGGCATAAGAATATTATATCTGAGCGGAATTACTTCGAATAGAACAGTTGTTGATGAATAAATAAATACTTTTTGAAAAAAATTGAAAATAATGGTTGTTTTATGATCAGAGCCCATATTATCAGGTATTCATTATTTTTTAGGATTTTCTTTTTAAGTATAAACATCAAAGTGAAACGGCAACAAAAGTCTTTTTTACAAACATAAAAACCGCAAAGTTTTATTGCTTGTCTGCAGTAACAGCCAGAATCTTTGACGGGAATCGCACCCGCGGCCTCGAAAATGTTGGTAGAATACTCTACCAACCACATCAGCCTGCGAGGCACATAAAGATGAAAACACAAGCAAATCTATGTTCTGTGAAACCGAAAATCACTTTCTTTCCAATTGGCATTGCTTTCGTGTTTATCTTCTTGTCTTCGTCTTCTTAAATGTAATTCGACTTTAACTGCTCTCAACCCAAAATTGAAATAAAATTATGCTATTCATTTGAAAGCTGTGTGCCGCCTAATTTATCCAAATTAGTATGTGAATGAGTTAGTTAAAAGCGTATTTTTGTTGTCAAGTCTGTATATTTTCTTAATTTGCTATTTTGAGGGCAGGAAATAAACAAATTGAAATTATTGGTGCGTGGAAAATCATACTATTTAGCAACGTTTATGAGCTAAAAATAAATTTGTAATTTTTTATTTTTATTGATTTAATAGTAGACCTCCCCGGCTTCGCTCAAAAGGTACTTAAAAATGATTATATAGAATTGTTTAACAAACAAACACTTCAGTTCAAAGGAGTTTTTTTTCTGAATTGATTACTTAAAAAATACTTCTAAATTGGATTATTACTATAATAATAAATGATTTAAAAAGGAAGAATACAATATAGGTAATTTCAGAGCTTGATACTATCACATTTTTAGTTTTTCTATGAAAACATGGGTAAAGCATGAAAACTCTATCCCATAAACTTTCAACGATTACCCTTGAGTGTTGTTAATCGTGATCATTATTGGTAAATCTGTAGGTTAGATCGATATTCTAGGAATAAGCAATTATTCGCTCTTAGATAGATATTCTTGTAATATTCACTCTTAAACTTTCCTATTATTGTTTTTGCTTTAATAGCGTTCGCCATCAGCGTTTTAACAACCAATCTAGTATTATTGCATAGAGTTGGCTGATTCAGGATGCGCAACATCACAACCACTGATTCAAGCATAAACTTCAGGGTGGACCATAAGTCTCTTAACATTTGAAATTCTCTTTTTTTTATATCCTTCAGAAAAATGTTAAGGGTGTATATAAGTTTGTGTCTCTGTTTGTAATTTCTACAGTTTTCAATTGCGACTCTATAAAGTATATATATATATATATATATATATATATATATATATATATATATATATATATATATATATATATATATATATATATATATATATATATATATATATATATATATATATATATATATATATATATATATATATATATATATATATATATATATATATATATATATATATATATATATATATATATATATATATATATATATATATTTCCATTGATTCTGAATCAGAATTAATGGAAAAGTCGATTAACCGAAGCCCGTCTGTCCACCGTTGAAATACCGTTTCTGAGAAAACCATTAGGGCTTGAAACTTTTTTCTTCCACCATTCTTTTTTATTTTACCCCATCTATTCAGGGGTTTGCTACTGAAATTCAGTAATATCAGTTTACGTATAGCTGAGATATATTAAAATTTCCGAAAAAATCCATTTTTTTGCAGTTTTGTATGAAAACGCAAAAACAATTCCAGATATCGGTCCATATATACCCGAGATATAGCCTAAACCGGTTTTTTCATGAGAAAGTCGCGTAAGCAAACTTAAACAACTTTTTAGCTTAAAAGCAGTTCTGGTAATAAAAGAAAGTTATATAAATATGGAAAATAAAAATTTCCGATATTGGTCCAGATATACCCGAGATATAGCCTAAACCGGGTTTTTCATGAAAAAGTCGTGTAAGCAAACTTACACAACTATTTTTGCTTAAAAGCAGTTCTGGTAATAAAACAAAATTATATACATATGGAAAACGAAAATGTCCGATATCGGTCTGTATATACCCGAGAAATGTTAACATTTAAATTTTCCCAAGGGTGATAACAAATTGTTATCGAAAATAAAATAACGTTAAACCTTTTTCATAAAAAAACAAAAATAAATCAAGATCTTTAGCTGAAAAATTTAGAAGAAAAATATATAAATAAGATCAAATAATACGATTATATAATTATGAAATGATCAATAAAATCAAATAGCCCTCAATAAAACCAAATAAAACTGAGTTGGTTACCATTTCTTCAATACGAAAGTAAAAGAAATTAACTTTTTAAAATATTAATCCGTGAACTTTTTTAGTTATATACATATGTACGATATTAACTAATCAGTTGTGAGTTCGAGTCCAACTTCAGTCAAGAAGACGGATTATTTTTAATTATAACAATAATTGCTGTGAAGCAATAAGACCAAAGAAGAACAGAAAAAATAATTAAATACCATTAACTAGCTGTTTCGTAGTCGCTACACTACTCGTCAGCACCCACTGGGATTCGAACTCGGGATCATGTGAACATGATGTATTTTTAATACGGTCGCTTAATCAACTCAGCCACCGAGCTCTTTAATTATTCTTACGTTAATGTTTGCCACATATTGATCACATAATACATCATGTTCGCATGATCCCGAGTTCGAATCCCAGTGGGTGATGATGAGTGGTGTAGCGACTACGATACAGCTAGTTGTCCCCCAGCTAATGGTATTATTTTTTCTGTTCTTCTTTGGTCTTATTGTTTCACAGCAATTATTGTTATAATTAAAAATAATCCTTCTTCTTGACTGAAGTTGGACTCGAACTCACAATTGAAATTAGGTTTTATTTTTTCTAATTTACATCACTCAAATGCGCTCCTTGTTCACTTTGGCACTAATGCAACCTAGACCGGCAATATTCCATGACCGCTCTACTAATACCGGTAATGGTTTCCTTTCCTCGGGTAATGGTTTCCTTTAGATCGGTAATGGTCGTCGGGTTGTTACTGAAAACTGCGTTATCGATATGGAAACCGACCATTAGAGACAAATTGGAGTTACGGGGTGACCAGCTAATGTTGCAAATTTTTGATATAATATAGTTTTATAAACACAAGTTTGAGGAACTCCAGCAAACAACCCCTTTGAAGCTTGACATGTTGCTCCATCTTGTCTTAAACTGCGAATTAGGAATGATACAGCTTATATGTAGAGATGTCGGAGTTACGGGGTGACCAGTTAATGTTACAAATTTTTGATATAATATAGTTTTATAAACAAAAGTTTGAGGAACTGCAGCAAGCAGCCCCTTTGAAATTTGACATGTTGCTCCATCTTGTCTTAAAATGCGAATTAGGAATGATACAGCTTATAAGTAGAGATGTTGTGTTATTCTCAAAATGTGCGTTGTGCTGCACCTAAAGGACCAATAATTGGTTTAAAATTCCTAAAGGCCGATCGCACCTTATTTTATTATTATAGACAAACCCAGTTGTGAAGCCCCGCTCAGATAACCTCGTCTGCGCTAATGCTATGGTCTCTTGAAATATTAAGATGTTTGTGGTTCGACACTTTTCTTTCGATACCAAGTACTTTTGGTATCGATGCTTTACTACCGTGTACCAAGCAGGTATCGGTAAAAAATACTCGTGTCGGTCAGAAATAGTATTTTTTTATTAACATGCAAAAAACTGAGCTGGTTACGATATCTACAATAATATTATTTGTGTACAAAGTTTTATAAAATAAATCCATGGAACCCGTGCATGCAAATGGGACCTCAAAATCGGGTGTATGGTTGCATTTCATAAAAAAAGACAGTAGGATTGCGTTCACGATCTTGCGATACAAAAATAAATAGTTCGGTTTTAAAGCCAATCGTTCAGTTACTAAAGTCACTAAAAATCTTCAGGCCAGAATTATGTGACTTTTTCGAATATTATACCCATGATAAATTGTCTTACATCCAAGCTACAAAGTTTTTCTTTCTACATTGAATGTGTTACACAGTTACAAGACCAACTATTGGGTGGATGCATCCGAAAATCAAGCCCAACACGAAGATTTTGATTTTTGGCCCCATGTGTTTTTCCCAGCCTCTAATCGTATGAAGAAATCGACCGATACAAGCATGTATCGATGCTTTTCTTTCGATACCGAGTAGGTATCGCATCTTTGCGACCGATACCGTATCGAGTATAAATATCGATACCTTATTGGTATTGTTTTATCCCTATATGTGTGTGTGCGTGTGTGTGTGTGTAAATGGCTTACCAAATCTATAGATTTATTTTTTATTTATGTTTTTTTTTTGTTTCTCAACTGAATTTACAATAATTGGTTTTATTTTACACTTTTTAGCTTTATTTTATTTGTATCCATTTTTATTTATTCTTTAAGTGGGCAGCAAGTGCCCGCAAATAGATTTTATTTCTAACAAATTGCATCAATCACATTCGATATGGATGGAATATTTCAAATAATTGTTTTTATTATTTATTTAAGTTTATAAATAGACTAAGATGATTTCAAAAATATATATTGAGGTCAGCATATTTTGAGTTCATTCAGGTCTGCAAATGACATTTAAAGATTAAATTAAAAAAATAAATAAATAAAATAAAATACATAAATAAGTAATAAAAAAAAAAAAAAAATAAAATAAAACACTAAAGGCCTAAATAGTTTTTACTTTCTGTTGCCGTTCTGTGACGTTCATTTCTGTGGCAAATATTTTACAATTACTTAAATATTCAGCTGTTTTTTTAGATTAGAGCATAAATAAAAGAAAAACATTTGAATGAAGAATAAAATATGTACATAAATATTATCTTGTGTGAAAAAAATAAACAAATTAATAAGGTAGAAATGGTGATCAAACAGTCCACTTCTTTCTCACAACCTGCAGAGTTTACAAAATATAATTTTTTCCTTGCTAAAATAATATTCCTTTTGATCATACATAGTAGCTTAATTGATAAAAATGTATTAACTTTAAAAAATCTTCAACTGAAACAAATTTTTTTTAGCTTTTTACAAAAAAAAAAAAAAAAAAAAAAATAATTTGAATAAAAAATTAATGTTTCCATACCTGAAAAAAGTAAAACATACACATATCTGCACGTCACTTAACGTTGAATTCTATTTTCAATAGATTAGTCCGCAACAGAACAGAACGAAAAAGTAAGAACAAACCATGTACATATAGTTTATATTGAACAGAAACAAAACAGCTGATTCAGAACGGAAAAGAACGTACAAACTAATTCTGCCTTAAAAATAAATAAAGTTTATTTGAAAACTCTTAGGATATACATATGTACATATTAATAACAAAACATTTGTTTTTTCATGCTTATACATTGAATCTTAAAAATAACAACTAACAATTAAGTTTTTATTCGCTATTCTAGCCACTAACATTTATACCAATAAAAAATTATAAATAGCTTGTTTTCTATGTTTCCCAGCTATCTATATGTCGACATTTCATAGGAACTACCCTAATCATCAGTAGACTTTGGAAAGCTATTTATAATTTTTTGTTGGTATATATGTTAGAGGCTAGTATAGCGAATAAAAACTTAATTGTTTGAATTTTTGTTCTCTGCTTTTCGATACTTTCAAAAAGCAAATCGTAGCAACCAACGGTTGTTCATTTCTTTGAAAGGAGTAAAGAAATGTTAGAGACGTGTATAAATTAAAAAGCTTGTTTATTGTGTTTTGACAGGTATTATTAGAGCATTTTTCTTTTTAAATTCTCAACAATTTATTTAGATTGTTGGGATATAAAGTTGAATGTTTGAGAATATCTTTCAAAAATTTCCAAAGTCTACTGATGATTAGGGTAGTTCCTATGAAATGTCGACAGCAGGGAAACATAGAAAACAAGCCGGGTGCTCCTCTTTTACAAGAGGATCCTTGTGAATTCGTGAGTTTTTTTTACATACCATGGAGCTGCAGTAATCGTTTGAAGAATTTGATTTTGTCGCCTTGGAATTTTTTCAATGTCAGATGTTGAGGCGGTGCCCCATAATTGAATTCCGTAGCACTATATAGGCTTTAGAATTGCATTGTATAACAGAAGTTTGCAATCCAACTTCAATGTCAAATTTCTGCCCATAAACCAATTTAGTTGCGCTGCTTTTAATTTTAACTGGGTGACTTTTGCTTTAATGTGAGACTTCCACGTTAGCCAACGATCCAGGTGAATACCAATATCATTGTGCTGCGGAATAGGTAAATTGTTAATGGATAGCCGAACATGTTTATTTACGCAGTCTGAATGTATCGTGAGTACATTTAATTTCTTTAACTTTGAATTTCCGAATTCTTTTTGTAATGTGATGCGCGATTCAGAAATCGATCACAAATGGATTAGTTCTGCATGCGAAGAACGCGTGGGATATAAAAATGTATAGCAGCAAAATACAGAAAGAGCAAAATCAATTGTATCTTTATGGCGTAAAATTATCTTTATTGCGCAGAGCTACCTTTATGGTGTGGAACTACCTTAATTGTTTAAATGTGCAATATTTTTTTTTATTTATTTATATTTTTTACTTTTATTTTAGAGCTTTGTGATTTAGAGAATTTAACATGAAAGAGTACACAGCAAAGCAGTGTTGCCAGGAGATTTTTTTTTTGCAATCCCTACCATATCGCATAAAAGTCATAATTTTTGCCTACGATCAAAAAAATATTTCCCCACATTTTTTTTCCCACGCAATTTTTCTTTTATATTTTACGCAAATAAATTATTTTAATACGATTTTATTATATTGTAAATTCAAACAGTTAGAATTCTTTTTACTAAGAAGTAAATTAGTTCAAAAACATCACTACGTGCCAGTTTTCACACATCAAGTTTGATTCGTCAAGTCTTGAGTTTGTGGGAGAATGGGGAAAAGAGAATGGAAAAGGATGCAGACTTGACGGTATCGTCAAGTTTAAAATGAAATGCCAATAAATATGAAAACTTGAAGGCAAAAGAACTTAAACTTGACGACATAAAGTTTTTGTGTGTGAACATAAATGCAAGTTCAAAAGCAAATTGAAGCAGAATTGATCAAGAAAACCTGATGTGTGTAAACTGAGACTATGCGACTTTTATTGTATAATTTCATATAAAAGCTCATTGTTTATTCCATTAAATCTTTGCGGCGAGGTATATTTAGTTGAAATTTGTTAAAATCATTAACAAACTTAAGTTCGGGAAAATTGCGAGTTAGGGCTTTCTACTGAGACTAACGATACAATGACAACCAATCATTTAATATGTTTTGTTAGTGGTTTCCATCTAATATGTAAGCAATTTATTAAAAACCTTGCAAATGAGATCTTAGATTTCATATGGAATTTGAAACTTCACGGTTTAGCTTTTTTTGTCTTTTTGAACGTCCGTTTGTAGTTATAAAAAAACCCCCTTCTCAGCAGTCTTAATACGATTTTAATAATTTTGGCATAATTGGGAAATACTTATTGTTAAAATGTCCATCGATATCCAATTTGGGCAGCTATTTTTTCTCATAGTCGAAAACAATAACAATAAATAATAATATTAACCATGTTATAATAATAAACAATAATTTTAGTCGTAGTCGGAAAAATTATAATAGTATAATAACAAATAATAATGCTAGTTTTGAGACAGCATACGCTGTACAAACAATGCGGGCAATTAACAAAAATGCATATGTGATTCAATATGAGATGAATATAGCTAGAAAGTAATTAAATGCTCGGTGGCTGAGCGGTTAAAGCAGCAGATCATGATGCGTCATGACCCGGGTTCAAAAGTGGGTGCTGATGAGTAGTGCAGCGACTACGAAACAGCTAGTTGTCCCCCAGCTAAAGATTTGATTATTATTTTTCTTGTTTTCTTCAATCAATAATTATGGATCACAGCAAATTTGTATTGTAAAAAATTCTTCTTAAGAAAAAACTTTAGAAAGGAAAAACTAGAACTAAAACCCGTTGTACATATGTACAAACCAAAAATTTTTATTTAAAAATTATAAAGTTCAACAAATATTGAAATTAGTAATGCTAATCATTTGTGATAATTTAAAAATGCACTACATTAAGCCTAATCATACAA
The DNA here is from genome assembly GCA_914767995.1 of Thecocarcelia acutangulata. Lineage (NCBI taxonomy): Eukaryota > Metazoa > Arthropoda > Insecta > Diptera > Tachinidae > Thecocarcelia > Thecocarcelia acutangulata. Next base: position 28,361,527 of record OU612096.1, read on the forward strand.
AATCTGTCCTTTTTTTCTACATGTGGAAATAAACAAATAAATCTGTACAAAAAGGGAAAAATCCCTACGCTTGGCAACACTGACTTAAACAATGCAGGTAGTTCTGCGCCACCCGTTAGTAACGATAAAACAGAGAAACACAACCTACACTGCATTGATGCTTCTGTGAGTCAATAGTGTCACTCATAAGGCCCCCCGGGGAACAGGTTTTGCCTTCGCGTATTCCTAACTTAGGCACTCTGTTCTTCGGGGAAAAGAGGGGAAGGGGTCCCTCGTTTGGTGCGGCAAACAAAAGTCTAGGAAGCCACATGACTTATGTTGTGTTGGCTTCCGAAACCCTTACCAAGGGTATAAATTTGCAGACGGGGATCAGCATGGCCCCCGGGAAGTTCTGCTTGCGGTTCGACCCGGGCTGATCATGTTTGGGGTGCCTATCTTGGCTGAAACGTTCTGGCTGTGGTTGAAACCTAAAACGCAGGAAAGGAGTGTTAGTATCCTTGATAATTGTTTGGTGATGGCTTTTTTCGAGGGCTAACAATCTTCCGAGGATCTGTTGCTTATACAACAGATACGTGTACTGTAAGAAACCAGTGGTGATGGTTGACGGGTGAGTTGGTTTAAGGGCAACAAGAAGTTGTTCATATGATTGCGGTCATATGAACAACAAGAATTGCTACCTGTGTGGTGGTGAATCGTGAAAAATTCACTCCGTGGAATTGATCCACCATCAGGTTAGGCCGTCAAGGTAGGTACTGATGTAAATCATTTTCACAGTTGTCACTCATAAGGTTCTTCACTTTTTCTTGCATACGGTCTATTGACCCTAAAACCGACTTTAAGCCAAACATGATAGTTGTACTCCATTTTCGGTCAGCTGTAGGTGCCGTAAATGGTACTCGTATAGAGATCGGATGGAGTGAAGTACAACTTACAGACTAGAATGTTTCCTTCATTAGAGACATGAAATGTATGTTTTGAATTTTCATTACAAGAATATCAAGAGCATCTCATTTCTCAAAATTTATACCATCCATGAGTACTGATGAAGAGCGAGTACGCTCGGGAGTTTATGTGCTAAAATGCGCTTATAACTGTAATCATGGAATATTTGCTGTTTAAAGCCCATCAAATATTTTAGTTATTTGTATAAAAAAGTTTCTTGATTAAACATGTCATCATACCATATTTTCTTAACACAAGGTTATTTATTTTAAAATCTCTTAAGTGCATGTATGGTTTAGTACATTTTTCATTCAATTCATTTAAGCGAATAAATCATTTCGCAGAAAAGGGTCAAGTGGTTGAAGGCTTATCTTTTTATGGGCTTATGTTTTATATGAGTGAGTTCTCTTGATAATTTCTTTTGCATTTTTGCTACATTTTTTATTTTTTTTTGTTGATACATTTACAAGTGCATTGTTTTGAAGTGTGAATGAATGTTTTAAAATAGATATCCTTTCTTAAGCATGACCTCGTTTTCTTTTAAACGTAAGCGGGCTAGAAAAGGTCTCAAACTAGTTGACAACGTGTTGTTAATCTTCAGTCTTAACCTAGATTACAAAGGTTGATTTAAATACATATTTATATGTAAATTATGCTACAAAGTTAGAAAAAAATGCTCACATTCTTCAAAACATAACAGTGAATTTAAAGATAAAATTAGAAACCTTAGGGTTAAAAGTGATGAAAAATTAATATCTCTAGATGTTGTTTCACTTTTTCCTAGTGTACCAGTTGAACTTGCTATTAATATTATTGAAGATAACTGGAGCAGATTATCAGAATTCACTAACATGAATAAAAATTTATTTTTACGAATTCTTAGATTTTGTATTGCAGGTATTTTCAGTCAGATAATAAATTTTTTTTCACAAAATAAAGGACTACCTATGGGATCCCCAGCTTTTGCCGTTGTAGCGGATATTATTATGGAGAAGTTATTAAATTCATGTTTAGACAAATTGAGAAATAAACCTAAAATCTTAACTAAGTATGTAGATGAATTGTTTTGTATCATAAAAGGAGAAGAAGTTGATATGCTAATGTCAACTTTAAATTCGTTTGACCCCTGCATGAAATTTACAATTGAGACAGAATCAAACAACAGAATTTCATATTTAGATACATTAGTTTTAAGAAAAGATAATAGTTTGTTAATGGGTTGGTATCAGAAACCAATGTCTTCTGGAAGAATAATTAATTATTTCTCAAAACATCCAAGGAGAGTAATAATAAATGCCGCAAACAATCTTATAGACAGAGTATTTAATATTAGTGATATTAAGAATGAAAAAGTATTTAAAAATATATTAATTGCAAATAGTTTTCCTAAGGACCCTGTTTGCAAATTAATTAGACAATATGATAGCAGAAATAGATCAGATGTTAGTATAGAAACAAAAATTTAGAAATCGTTAGCTGGAATCGTTAGCGTTGGAATGTCTGAAAGGTTACAGAATTCTAGTATATGAAAAGAAGATATAAGATGGCAACAGTTAGAAGATTATTTAATAAAACAAAATATAGAATTAGTAAGAGCGCTTTCACATACGGCAATTTAGTTGCGCAATTCTTTTGCCCAAGCAGGGTTGCCAGAATTTAAAGACGTAAAATTTGCAAAACTCAAGAATTTCTCATGAAAAAATCTGCAAAATCTGCACTTTATTTTCCAAATCTTCAAAAAATCTTCAAACTCTGATTACTATGCCTTTGTTATAAATAATTTTAAAAATATTAACAAGATATTGAAAGAAATTATGCATTTCAGAATATTAAAATGCAAATAGATTTAATGAGAAAACAAACATATGCATATGCAAGTTGTTCAAATTATTTAATGCCTACTCGCAAACACGTATACCGATGAACGAGTATATTCGGACTTCTGTGGAGTTAAAATTTACCTAGCTGAAGATTCTCTCCACATTTACTGATGAATGTGGTAAAATCATTATATATTTAATAAACTCTGTTAGAATTTGAAAATTATGTCACAATTAGCTGGTTTTATTTTAGGTACAGCTCTGGGCTGGAGAACAGTTCTCGCGTTATCGTAATTGTTTCTTAAGTGCGGTTTGGCTTGTCGTTGTTGTTTGGCCTTCGAGAGTTTTGCGTCTCGCTGGTTAACTATTAGCCTCAACTAATTGTATTAGCTTACAGTTATTTTGAGGTACTCATTTGTTAACTATGCAGCAACTTCTTATGTGAACACATAAGTCGTTATAGTTAGTCACAGCGCCGCTGCAAATTACTGTTACTACTATCCTGGGCATAAGGTCTTCGTTAATCCGCCCATGCTGTGCATCCTATACTTTACAAATTTATTTGCAACTGTACGAGTATGGTTAAATAAATAAATATTTTAGATAGAGCAGATTTTCAGGATGGTTTAAAGTCATGTCTAAACGGAATTTCTTGTTGTACTGAAAAATTGTCACAACGAAAAACATTTTTCATGTTTTTTTTTCTACTTTCCTTTTCACTCATTTGTTATGTTTTTTAAATAGTTTTCTTTTCTTACAACTAATAAGTTATGCCATTTATATAGGGTGTTTTTTTAAGCTAGATAGAACTTTAAATTGTAAAAAGTAACACAAAAAATTAAATTTTGATGAAACATTTTTTTTATTTGTTTCAGTATACTCTGACAAATCATCATGAATAGACTCACGCTTGAACAACGCTACAAAATTATCCAAATTTACTTTGAAAATCAGTCGTCGATTCGCCCCGTTGTTTTATCGCAAAATTGTGTTCAGCGATGAGGCGCATTTTTGGCTTAACGGGTTTGTTAATAAGCAAAATTGCCGCATATGGAGTGAGACCAATCCACAAGAGACCCTACAGACTCCATTACATCCAGAAAAATGCACTGTTTGGTGCGGTTTTCATGCTGGTGGCATCATCGGACCTTATTTCTTCAAAAATGAGGCCGGAGCTCGCGTTACGGTCAATGGAGATCGTTACCGCACCATGATCAATGATTTTTTGTTTGAAAATATGGATGACATTGATCCGGAGGAGATGTGGTTTCAACAGGATGGCGCTACGTGCCATACGGCGAACGCAACCATCGACTTACTGAAATCAAAATTTGGCGATAAGTTGATTTCGAGAAATGGACCTGTCAATTGGCCTCCAAGGTCGTGCGATTTGACACCTCTCGATTATTTCCTGTGGGGCTACGTGAAGTCACTGGTTTATGCTGATAAACCAGCAACAATTGACGCCTTGGAGGCCAGCATTGTTCGTGTTGTTCGTGACATACGGCCAGCAGTGCTCGAAAAAGTGGCCCAAAATTGGACGTCCAGAATGCGCTTCGTCAAGAACAGCCGCGGTGCCCATATGCCCGAAATCATTTTCAAATGTTAATGTCACGTATTGATCTTTCGAATAAAAAAAAATTTTGATTACAATTTAATTTTTTGTGTTATTTTTTACAATTTCAAGTTCTATCGGGCTTAAAAAAACACCCTATAGATTTAGTTGCTAATCACATTGTAAATGAATTATAAAATATGTAGATACTTTCTAAATCTATTAATAAATAAATAAATAAATAAATAATAATAATAATAATAATAATAATAATAATAATAATAATAATAATAATAATAATAATAATAATAATAATAATAATAATAATAATAATAATAATAATAATAATAATAATAATAATAATAATAATAATAATAATAATAATAATAATAATAATAATAATAATAATAATAATAATAATAATAATAATAATAATAATAATAATAATAATAATAATAATAGTTTTCTTTTCATTTGACTGACATTGATATTAGCAAAAGGATGAAAAGAGGCAATCCAATTTTTAATCGAAAGAAAAGACATGACTTAAAAATCGCTGTAAAAACGTAACATGATTTTGGTATTATAAAAAAAAAGACTTTAAATTATCGTATAAATAAGCTCATATTACTTTCTAGTAACTTACCAAAGTGGCTTTAACAGAGTAACTTTTTAAACTTTAAGTCCAAAAACAATCAATTGCAGGTAGATTTCAACCTCTATAATTTTTTCGAAATTTCGCTTAATTTTCTTAAGCGGCCCATACATGTTTCAATTCAGTTGTGAATTGAGTCTTTCAACTGATTTGATTATTGCCCACACACTTCATAAGCTGAATTGAAAGATTTCCACTCAACTATTAAATTCAATGAAATTATAGACAAGTTTAAAAATATATAACGTTCCCTTTGCAAAAACACTACATACTATATGCATTTTGAGACCTATCAAGAGGCTCGAACAATTGATATTTTCGTTCTAACTACGTTATGTTACAAATGGTAGTATAAATATAAGGGGAAAAGTACAAAAATACTTTAATATTAAAAATTTTTTAAATCTGCGTTTTCACGCCAAAAATCTTCAAATCTTCATTTAGTGTTTTTAGAAGATAAATCTTCTTTCTGGCAACCCTGTGCCCAAGTCTTGTGGTTGTAGATGTGTGAGGTAAGAGCAGCTTGAAGGGGGAAGAATTGCTCATATTTGAGTACAGACTTGTACTCAGCAATTCGTTTTGTACACACATTCTTGTTTTTGGTATTTTCTTTTGTTTATTTTTCGGGCCGTTCAAAATATTAAGAAAATTTAAGTAAAACAAAATTAAAGTTGCGCAACTAAGTTGCTGTATGTGAACACAGAAGCAACTTTAAAAGGAGATTAATAAAAACAAAAAATAGAATTGCGCAACTAAGTTGCCTAATGCGAAACCACTCTAAGCTAGATAAGTCGAGTTTAGTGTACAAAATACCTTGTAGCGGTAATGATGGTGAATAATGTGACAAGGTATATATAGAAACAACAAGACTAGATTAGCAGGACATAAGACAAATCAGAAATAAAGAAATATTAATTCGTCTCAGAAGACTGCTTTGTCTATTCATTGTCGGGATTTAAATCATAACCCAGATTTTAATAGAATATAATTATAGAAAGCGTTATATGTTTGAGATGCTGCAGATAATTAATGTACCATTAACAAATAGAATTAATTTTAGATAAGATACGGAAAGTTTAGCTCAGAATTATAGGCATCTAATTTATAAAAATAAAGTAATAAATTAGCATATTAAGAAATCTATTATTATGTTAATAACATTATGTTAAAAATATTTTTTGTGTATTTTAATTTTTTGCGACACTTTGTGTAGAATGTATTTATGTATGTATGTTAATAGTATTTTCATTTCCTTTCAAATAATTTATAAACAAAAAATAAAAAAATAAAAATTCTTGAAGAAGTCTTCCGAAGGAAGACGAAATATTGAATTAAATAAAAAAATTTAAAATAAATAAAAAAAATTTAAAATAAATAAAATCACATTTGTGCTTTTGAAACGGCATGTGCTTTGAAATCACGTGATTTTTAGAACAGGCCTGTATTATAACATTAAATACTTTTTTTAAAAAAGAAATGAAAAAGTTTTTGAACAATTTTAGGCAAAATACCTATCTACTTCTGTTTTTGTTTTTATGTATTAAATGCCTATAATTTTGGGCTAATCCGTCTACATCCTTTTTCAAATTTATCCTCTTATCTACAGGCACGTCAGTTATCTGTAGCATTTCTAGCATATATCTACGTTTATAATAATTTTCTTTGTTTAAAATAGATGTTCCTCCAAAATCTGGATAGTGATTAACATCACGGCAATGGATAGATAATGCAGTTTTTTGCGAAGAGTTATAGTTCCTATACTTCTGTGGCAGTGTTCTGTAACTCTCGCCACGAGAAACTTTTCAACTGAAACGTGTGAATTGAAAGTAGAAATTGCAATTGTGTTTTAATGTTACAAAATTTTGGGCAAAGTATGTATGTTTGTATTTGTAAATAAAATGTAAACGTTAGTCATACCATACATTTTCTAGAACAGCCGGCGGTTATAATATGACGCCGTCGAACAAAATTTCTTAGCTTTAGTAATTTTTGATCGGCGGCGGTACTAATTGTTGCTGGCGGTTTCATTTTTAAAATTACATGTCGGCATCGTTTTATATTTTCAGACATTTCTAACGTAACAACGTAATCGCTTTGGGTAGTTTTCGACATGAGTTACAGACGCAGTTTTTTCTCACTTTTCGAGAAACGATGGAATAATTTGTTTCACAAGTTTTCGACGCGAGAACTTCTCGCCAAAGATACAGAACACAGCCACTGGTCAGATTTATGATCCGCTAACTTAATTTTAAGTTTATTTCCTGTTGTCTCTATATATTCTTTGTCACAATTTTCATTGTTGTTACCACTACATGGTATTTTATACACTAAACTAGACATATCCGACTTTTCCAACCTATCTTTTGTTTTACAAAAAAATCTACCTATTATAAACTCTATGTGCAATTCTATATTTCGTATTATCATATATATTAGAACTCTCTAATCTTTCTGACATTCCAGGTATATAAGTTAATGATTTATATATTATTGGATCAGAAACATTATTATCCAATCTTCCCCTTATGTTGTATTGTCCTATCAACCTGCAGGTAAACTCATCCCTCATCAGGAAAACTATTATCATGTAATATATTTCTAATTATGCTCTTATTCTTCTTATGAAATCTATGATCACTGATTGTTAATATTCTAACTATTAAGTTTTTATCTGCATTATTTATCTTTTTTTTATAAGTTTTCTAACTTATAAATTATAATGAGTTGTGGAATGATTGCTTTTATACTTACCATTTATATTTTCACTTACCTAACTTAGTGTCCACACCTGCGATAATATCTGAGATGAGAACGTCAAATTCAATCGCAGAGAGAATTCTATGACGTGTAGACTTAAAATCAGTGTTATCGCAGTCTTATAATAAGTTTTATGAAAGCGTTCTTATGAGAAATTTCAAGGCAACGATCTTATAATAAGAGCTGTCAAAAAACGATGTTGTGTGTGTGTTTGTTGACAAAACGACGCCATTGAAATTTTACCGATTACTAATTTTGCAAAATATCTTTAAAAAAAACCAACTTAAATGGAAAATAATTTGTTTTCATACATAAAATATGTACAATAAATTATTTATTTTGCACAAAATGTACACATAGACAAAATTCATATAAGTTTCTATTAATCGCAAAGAAGTGTTTTCTTCTCAGCGTTCAGTGATTTATGAATTCTTAACAACAATACGTATACTCCTTATTAGATAGGAAGATGAACATAGAGAAATTCGTTCTCTCATTCTGCCGACGTTTTCTCAGATATTATGTCAGAGTTAATTGCTGTTGTAGACACTAGGTAATAGTCACTAGCATAGCTGCCAGATTTGACGTTTTTCCATTCCATTTTTTCTAACAATTATATAACAGCAATTACATATTCAGAAATTAACTCTGAGACACGAATACGAAGATACTTTTTCCTATGTGTGTATAATTAGAAATAGAAACACAATGTACAAAAATGGCAAAAACCATAATTTATGTGATATTTTTCCTACTTTCATTGCCAGACTTTTATTTAAACTGCTAATGGAGTAGTATATTTTAATTAATTTTAACATGTTTCCGTTTATTGCGACCGTAAAAGCAAATTAAAATCAAACATAAAAAATAATACATAGAACTAAATAAACCGCGCTGAAAGTAACATTCCACACCCATCCACCCAGCCTGTCTGAATGATACAAGATAAATTTGTAAAAGAAATTCAGCGGAGACAATAATGTAACAATTACCACAACTATTATAATGTTTACATATGTACATATATAATCTTAGCGTTAGCTGAACGGACTGACAACATAACAACCCTACAAGAAATTTTTATAACAGCTGATGTGAACTAATACATTTTTTTTTTTTGTCATTCATTTATTTATTGAATCTTCAAAATATGAACTAACAATAAGTATTCAAATCTTAATACTAAATATAAGAGTTATTTAAGTCCAGCCACTGCTAGACAAAAAACTTTCATTTTGCGCGAATAATATCGGTAGAATCATCTATTTAACGTTCTGATGGTGGCCAGGGTATCCCTTCTTCTCAACCGAGAGTGGCCGCCAAAATTAAGTATGTTGCGTGCAAGAGGATTTGGGTGAAGTTCCAGTTTACTGATATACCTTGTGGCATACTTAGAAAACTCGTCAGTTACCAGAACTAATACATAAACAATTATTTTACAAACATATGTATAACATGGCAACGTTCCCACTATCATAGATGCCAGATAAATCTGGTTTAAAATCATCAATTTCGGGTAGAAAAATCGTCAAAATAGTGTCGAAGGTATATATGTCGAACTATATGTATATAGTTGAATGTTTGAGAATATCTTTCAAAAATTTCCAAAGTCTACTGATGATTAGGGTAGTTCCTATGAAATGTCAACATGTAGATAGCTGGGAGCTATTTATAATTTTTTATTGGTAATATTTTGTTTTTACAAACACCAAATAATTGAATTTTAGTTTTTAGAAAAGGTATATTTAATTCAAATTTTATATTCACAATTAGTTAAAGTTGTGTATTAAGTACAAATTTTATAATATTTAGAAATAATTAAATGTAAGGACTTGAAACAAATTGTTGATAGGTTGTCTTGAAAAATAAATTAGATTGAAATCAAATTAAAATATTACAATATCTGCTATGATTGTTGAAATAACTTTAACCGGCTTTTGAAACAACTTATTTATTATTATTTTACAACTGAACTCACAATCTTTGTTTCTTTTACTTTTTCTCTTTCCTAATTGCCTTTTCGAACATCATTCTCGTAATACACCTCGAACATAATTCCAGTAATACACCTCTTTACATAAATATTCAAACATATGAGGTATCTAGAGTCGCATAAACTACTTTGTGATCGTCAATATGAATTTCGTAAGGTTCGTTCTACTGGCGATCTTATGGCATATCTGTCAGAGAAATGGTGCCACTCAATCCATCATTTCAGTGAAAGTAGCGTGGTGGCTCTGGATATTTCAAAAGCGTTTGACAGAGTGTGTCATAGTGCAGTACTAGCAAAACTTACTGCTTTTGGTGTGGGTGATGACTTCTCTCGGTTTATACCGAGTTTTCTCAGAGACCGCACTATACGAGTTGTTATAGATGGAGTCTCATCAAACGAGCTCAATATTAATTCAGGGGTGCCGCAAGGCTCCGTTCTTTCTCCTACCTTGTTTCTTACTCAACGACCTTCTCTATCAAACTTCCAACCCTATCCACTCTTTCGCAGATGACAGCAGCATTTGCCATTCAGAGATCGCTGCCAAGAGGCTAAATATGAATGATTCACTGAATAGTGACCTTCTATTAATCTCCGAATGGGGTCGTAAAAACAGAGTCGTCTTCAACGCTCGTAAGACCCAATGTTGCTTATTAACACACAAGCAAACGACCCCAAATTCTGCTTCATCTGTACTCATGGATGGTATAAATATTGAGGAATCGGATGCTCTTGATGTTCTTGAAATGAAGATACAGTGTGATGTTCGCTGGACTGAACACATTTTTCATGTCTCCAAAGAAGCATTCAAGTGCTTTGCTTTTTTTGAAACGGTGTAAAATATACTTCACTCCATCCGACCTCCTTAATATTTATACCACCTACATCCGACGGAAAATGGAACACAACTCTTATGTTTTGGCCGGTGCCTTAAAGTCTATTTTGGGGTTACTCGACCGTGTGCAGGACAGGGCGAAGAAGCTCATCGGTGACAGAAGGGTATCCAACTCTATTGACTCACTGGAGCATCGACGCAGTGTAGGGTGCGTTACTCTGTTCTATCGTTACTACAATGGATTTTGCTCTGACGAGATCAGGGATCTTGTTCCCGAAATTCGACAATTTTTACGTAGCATGCGTTTATCGTCCAGAGCTCACCCATTTGCAGTCGATTGCCCAGAGAGAATTCGTTTTTCAGCCGAACGCTTCGTCTGTGGAATAATTTGCCTGCAGACGTGTTTCCTGTCTGTTATAACGTTGAAAGGTTCAAGGCAAATGTTTACAAACACTACTCCCTCTTGCCTTCTCCTCACAACCTATTTTCCTAGTTCTGGTACAATGCACTGCATATGTAGGGGTCATCCCCTGAGTACTGGTCCAATATAAAAAAAAATATTCAAACATGATCACGAATACTTCGAAAATAGCGTTTTTTGCGACAGCAAACCAATTCAATTTTCAGCTCACGATACGTCATTTTATTACGTCGTTTAATTAATAAAAAAAAAAAATAAATAAATAAACAACAACAATTAAAGGACTAGAAATTAAGACACATTGAATATAACCGCAAGTCCTTTGCAAGTCTTGGCGAGTTTTCGCCACTAAAAATCATGGACTTTATTAAAACGGTCATCTACAGAAAGCAACCAAAGAAGCAAAGAATGTGATAAAATTAGATGAAACCCACAAAATGCATAAATATTTATGTCTCTGTTAATTGATAAACAACAAAATGGTCAATTAAAATAAACAAAGTGGGAAAACAATAAAGTAAAAATAGAAAGAAAACAAATGCCGCGACGGAAATTCATCAATGTTTTTATTACTTGTTTTGTACACAACGCGGTAAAATAATGCCGCTGAAAAGCAAGTGGGGGAAGAGATTGAAAGAGGAACAATTAATTGCAAACATATTTAATAGAATTTTGTTAAACGAGTACTTTGAATTGGCTACTCTGATGGCTGGCCATCAGAGTACCGTTTACAAAAATGTTAAGGGTATGTAAAAGTTTGTGACTCCATTTGCGACTCTGTAAAGTATATGTACATATTCTGAATTGATAGAAAATTCGATGAAGCGAGGTAGATTTTTTCAAGAATATGTCGCGTAAGCGAACTTAACTTTTTTTTTTGCTTAAAAGCAGTTCTGGTAATAAAATAAGGTTATTTGAATAACCTTATATAACCTGGACCGAAATTGGTCCATATATATATACCCAAGATATATACACTAAACCGATTTTACCATGAAAAAATTTTGTTATGCTTAAAAGCAGTTCTGATTATAAAAAGAGGCTACTAAAATACAGAAAATTAAAATTTCTGATATCGGTCCATATATGTATCTATCAGCCATGTTCTGAGAACGCGCGATCTGAAACTGCAAAGCGTTCTGAAAAACGCTTAATTGATTTTTACGTGTTCTAATGAACGCGCGTTTTACTGGCGTTTCGGAGTTTTTTCCGAAAAATAGAACATGTCGCTCCTTTATTGCAACATAGGCATATCTCAAAAAATGAGCTTTTCGAGTTAATAATGCAGAATTGTTAACACTACTACCTTTTATATTGTGGCGAAAATTTTTTCAAATTTCTTTTAAGCTTTTTACTTTAGGAGATATTTTCTAAAAATTTTGTCTAAGACTTGTATGGAAACGGAAAATTTGATATGGGGTTTTCGCGAAATAAGCTTTTTTGAGTTATGACTATGTTGCAATAAATTGAAAATGTGTTAAATTCTTTCAAGTTTTTATTGAAATAAAAAGAAAACATATTGCACTTTAATTGTGAGTAATTTTAGTGCCTTTCAGTTTTAGCAAATTCAATCAGTTCACTTCAATATACATATGCGAGTTGAAGTCGCCAATTTTAAGCGATATGTGTTTTCCAGAACACCTATCTGGCGATTTCAGATCGCAAAACCACACTTCTTGCGTTATACGTTTCTCAGAACACCTATTTGGCGTTTTCAAATCGAAAACGCTAAATTTAAGCGATTTGCGTTTCTCAGAACATGCCTGTATATCCGAGATATAATCTAAACCGATTTTACCATGAAAAAAATTTGTTCTTGCTTAAAATTAGTTTTGGTTATAAAAGGAGGTTACTAAAATACAGAAAACAAAAATAAAAAATACAGAAATTTAAAATTTCTGATATCGGTTTATTATGTATCTGTATCCAAGATATAATATAAACCGATTTTACCATGAAAAAAATTTTTTTGTTGCTTAAAACAGAAAACAAAAATTACGATATTGGTCCATACCCGAGATAGAGTCTAAACCGATGTTTTCATGAAAATGTCCCGTAAGCAAACTTAAATAACCAAAGGGACCAAATATAGAAAATGAAATTTTCCGCTATCGGTCCGTATATACCCGAGATATAGTGTGAACTGATTTTTCCATGAAAAAATTTTTTTTGGTTAAAAGTAGTTCTGGTTATAAAAGGAAAAAATGAAAAATTCCAATATCGGTCCATATATACCCGAGATATAATATAGTCTAAAACGATTTTTTCACGAATATATCCCGTAAGCGACATATTTATATTTTTTTGGGTAATATATTATACACGAGAACATAGAAAAGTTTTATTGATTTTATTTATTTATTTAGTAACTATACAGTTGCAAAGTAAATTTGCAAAGAATAGGATGCACAGCATGGGCGGGGTAACGGAGACCATATGCCCAAGATGGTATTAACAGTACGTCTGTAGCGTCGCTGTGACTAACTATAACGACCTATGTCTTCACATAGGAAGTTTCCACGTGGTTAACAATGAATAACCTCTAAAAAAAACTGTAAACCAATACAGTTAGTTGAGGCAAACCGTTAACCAGTGCGAGTGAGACGCAAAACTCTCGAAGACCGAACAACAAAAACAACAAGCGTGACCGCACTTAAGAAATAATTGCGATGACGCGAGAGCAGTTCTTCAGCCCAGAGCTGCTTTACGATTGATTTTATTTTTACTATAAGACAAAAAAAATGTATTAGTGATTTTATTCAAGGTTGTTAGGAAATTAAGTTGTATTTTTATAAAAACAAAAAGCCTGAAACCGAAATAAGTTTCTAAAAAAACTTGTGTTTTCGAAAAGTACAATCTCAAATGGTTGTTGTTAAGAAACGCTTCGTTTTGTTTTAGGGTATTTACCTCCCAGCATTACAAGTATAAACAAGACTATACAATAACAAAATAAATCCAGCTCATTACACAAATCTTAAAGCTATTTACGAAAGTACAAGACTAAAGTAGTTTCAAACATATTCGTTTAAATGTATTAACATAATTGTAAAAGGTGGTCCAACCAAAATGGACATTGTTACTCGTAAGTGTGTGTTACATTTTAACCTCAAGTTGTTTGACCGACTTAATTTGACATTTTTGAAAAATAGTGTTTGACAAAATCAATCATGTAGTGAAATACAATGAAGTAGCGCATTAAGATTATTGAAGCCTTTAACGAAAATCAGCGTTCAAATCAAAATGCATTTCAAGCACGTCATCTCAAACGGTGAATCACACTTTCTTCTCAATGGATTGGTTAACAAGCAGATAGAATTGCCACATTTGGTCAAATAAGAATCCCAGTGTGTTTGTGGAAAAGCTGATAAATCTACAAAGAGTGTCTGGTTTGTGTGGTCTCTGGCCCGGCAGCGTCATCGGACCGTACTGCTTAGAAAATGGGCTTGGCCAAGCAGTTAACGTGAATAGTGTTGTCTATGGCGAGATGATAACTGTTTTCTTGTGCAACTTCAGGAAGCCATATGACTTATGTTATAGTGAACATCCGAAACTCTCACCTAGGGTTAATTGGCAGAACATAGATCAGCAAAGCGCTGATCATGTTTGAGGTGCCTGAAACGGTCTGGTTGTGGTTTAAACCTTTAAATCCCAGGAAGGGGACTTGGTCTTCCATGATAGCTATACTGCACTGCTGGTTTTAAGGGGGGGGGGGGCGACTACTACCCCCAAAGTGCTGCACTAGATACCTGTAATGTAAGGAATCAATAGTGATATTTGGGCGGGTGAGTTGGCTACGGGCTGATGCCGTCAATGAGCTTCGGACTACCAACTTATTAAGCCTTGTCTTCCATTGACTGTGTAGGAATACGCATACGGGAGGGATGAGAATTTCCAACCTCTTCAGCAAGAGGTTGGTTTATATGGCTACATACTTACAGCAAAAAGTTGTGTCCTGTATGTGCTTAGAAAGCCACGCGGGAGCGGTGATTAATTCTGAATAATTCTCCCCGTTGAGCTGGTCCATTATCAGATAAGGCCGACAAGGCATATACTGCAAATCAGTTTTCACAAACTGTCTTCTTGTAGGCAGAATTTGAGGATTGGAACTTGGACAATATGTGGCTCCAACAAGATGGTGTCACTTGGCACACAGCCAACAAAAGAGTGGTTCTTTTGTGCGAGTTATTCAGTGGTGGTGTTGGTTGACCGGCACGATCATGTGAACTGACACTATTCGACTTCTTTCTTTGCAGATACTTATAAGAGAAAAAGATAGTTCAGCACATCAACGACATAGTTGAATGTCTGAGAGTTATTGAAAATATGGTCCAACGAATAAAGGTATGCCAAACAAGCCAGGGCAAGCATTTTCCCGATATTTTGTTTCACGCATAATTGTCACAAACTTATCTCAAAACAAATTACAAATTTATCTATCACAAATTTATCTATCATAACTAAAATAGCGAGATAATTCTTTGAAAAGTTTTTATTCTATTACATCATCGTGATTTTTGGTTATGCCACCATTATTGCAACATAGTCATAACGCAAAAAAGCTTGTTTCGAGAAAAACACGTTTCAAATTTTTAGTTTCCATACAAGTCTTAGAAAAAATTGTTAGAAAAAATCTCCTAAAGAAAACAGTTTAAAGGTAATTTACATAAAATTTTTGCACAATACAAAAGGTAGTACTGTTAACAATTCAGCATTGTTAACTCGAAAAGCTATTTTTTTGAGATATGACTATGTTGCAATAAAGGAGCGATATAATGATTTTTCGAGTAAAGAACACTAAGAGAAAAAACTTCATTCCATGTATGAAATTCGTTATTAAATTAATGATTTTTATCATTAATAACGAGCTAATGAAGCAATACATGTCATTAATGAAAAAAGTTACACTATGGTATGAATTATGAAATATTAAGCAGAATGAAAATATTTCATTAAATTTATGAAGTTAATTCTTAATGCAATGAAAATATATCATTAATAGCCTGACACATATTCATTGCAATAATGAAACATTTTCATTAGATATATTAAAATAAATCGTTGGTTTAATGTGTTTTGTTGTATGTGTAATGTGTTCTATGGCAAAACTTATGGCAAAACTTGTTACTATGAACACTTTTCATATATCTATGAAACAAATGTAAAGTTCTTCCATAATGAACACATCAAAATGAAATAAATTTTGAAGAGAGCGAACTGATTCAGGGAATGAAATTTTTCATTCCATTAATGAAAAAAATCATTTATACAATGAAAAATGATCAATGAACCAGTTTCATAGCCAGAACGAATAACTTTTCTCTTAGTGAAGGATTTATGTATATCAAAAAAAAAAAAAAAAAATATTAAGATATTTCCCTGGGAACTGTGAACTGTTTGCTTTATTTACAATTAGCAACGCGCGTTAGGTTGGACCACTCTTTACAAACAATGAAATAAAATATACTAGCCTCCATTTCCATGCCCCAGACACAGCTGTATTACAAACAAAACAACACAAAAAGTTACCACAAATAACGACACAAACAACAGGTGGAAACTCACATAAATAAACAAAAAATATCGTTTATGTATTTAGGAAGAAGGCAAAACATAAAAAGGAAAACAAAAAACATCCTTTGGACACAAGACCATCCAAAAAAAAAAAAAAAATTTACAAAAAAAAATAAAAATAAATACGAAATCTCTGGAGTATTATTTGCTGAACAATAGTTTATGTTTTACACAATGAAACGCCAAGGATGAGAAAAAAGTGGATAGAAGAAAAGGCGAATGGGATCTATAAACGAATTATTTGTGAAAGAAGTTACTTTAACCCTCAACATATGTTCCTAAAGTAAAAAGATGTGTTAATATGAATAAAAATAAATGGGAAACCATTGAAAAATTTGACCTACTTTTTAGTCATTTATTTTATGCAATTGCCCAGCAGTCGGTTACTTTGTAATTCAAATCAATCATAAAAATCCATCATGCTACAAAATGAAAAACAGAACAAATGTACAGAATAAACTCAGTTTGATTTAAGGCGAGCAAACTGAAATGGGAGGCATGGAGTAATCGTAGACGATTTGGTCTCACGTTGCATAAACTGTAGTTTGCTGTACAGGGTAGCCAAATACTGGCTTCCAAGCTTTGGTAGTTGATTGCGGTTGTATTAATGAAATTATCAGCCCAATTATAAATAAAAATTCCGTAGGAGTTTTATCACTTTTCCCTTTCCTCCAATTATGAGCAAAAATTAAGTATGAGGTTATTTTATTTTTTCTTCTCTCCATTCGTTCAAAACACTAAAGGGAGATCAACTCTTCAATTCTCACGGGCAAAAATTGTGAGTTTTTTCTTTAATATGAATTGAAAAAAGTACTTTATGTGAGAAATAAATTACGAGAGAAATAAATTCCTTGAGAACATTCATAATTGGGCTGTATGTAAATCTACTGAAATAGCTGCCACACATTCAATTTACTTTGCCAAATTACCTTAGAAAGATGCAGATTTAAATTGATTTTTCTTCAAATGGGAGTTCTGCCTCGGGCAACATTCCATACGCTTAAAGTATTTTGAAAATACCATAACTGTATTATCGACATGATTACTCCTAGTGTGGTGGACAATATTTGAGTTTAATGAACCGTAAATTACCAATCGCACGATTGTGAAATGCAAACTCTTTTCATATCATCGCCTACAACTGTGAAATTTTGTGGAAATTGACTTACATCAGCACCTCTGATGATGGACCAGTTCCTGGGGTGAATTATTCACGATTCACCAACTCACACGCAGGTAAACATTTTTTATTATCAGCCCAATTACAAATGAAAACTCCTTGGGCGAAATTTTCAAATTCCGCACAAGATTAATTACCTACCGAAAAAATCTCTGCTTGGTATCAGTTTTCAGCTAGTGGCTGCATCGGTCTGCATTTTTGTGAGAAAGACGTTAGCCATGTCGTCATTCGCATTGACCTAAGGTACAGGGCGATGACAAACCATTTTTTTTTTTTGGAGGAATATGCGCGTTAACTACCCGAATTGCAAACTCAGAACGATATCAATCCACATGAGACTTATTGCATAGCGGGAAGGTCACTGCTAAGCATGGAATGGTATGGCCATTGTCCACATTCACCATATCGTTATGAATTTCTTGTCCCGATAAACTTTTTTATGTAAATATTTAATGACACCACGTATTTCTAACTTTTCCATTGTAAAAAAATCGCGGATGCATCTTTTGTGAACACACGTTTCTATATGAAGGAGTTACCAGATCGAAACAAAATTTAACAAGTGTTCATAGTAGTGATGGAAGTTTCAAAACCGCCCTCGTAGTGATGTCAATAAGCCTTCCAAACTAATAAGAAAACATCTAATACCGTTTTTTTTAATTCTGTCACTTTCTCTATTGAAATAACAATAGAAATCTTCTAATGAAATACCCTTTATTTGCTGTTTTATGATAGAAAGAGAATTTAAGAGCGAATAACTTTCCTTACACTGTTAAAGTGGTATACAGAGAGACGCCGTTTGGCATAAAATTACATTTTTATTTCCAAATTTAATGGCGAAAGAATTATTTTAATTTTACACTATTTGTACATATGTAAATATTGGCATACAAATCATTACACTTCATAAATAACTTTGACACAAAGAAAATATGCAAGATTTATTTATGACTTTGGAATTACTGCAAAATAATAAAAATTTTATTGCCAAAAAAGGAGAACAGTTTTAATGAATAGTCTATGATTTCATTTTGTTGTTGCTATTATTCATACAATTTGGGCCATGCCAATAAAAAAAATTTATTTCAAGGTCTTTTAATTTAACAGTTTGTATTAAAAATATTATATTATAAACGCTTTTGTTGGCAATTTTATAACATTAAAGGAAACACAAGTTGGCAACAAAAATAAAATTCAATATCCTGTTTTTTTTATAAACTTTTGTTTGTTTTTCTTTCAATTAACGAAATGTGCCTCAGGCAATTTTGCTTAATAATTAAATCATTGCTTTTAATAAAATTTAAGTCAAAATACATACATATGTATTAATTAAAGTTTTTGAATGGAATTTGTTTTGTCATGCAAGAAAAATATAAGTTAACTCCATAAAATTTACTGAAATACAGGGTGGCTGATAAAAGCTGATATCAAAAAAAAAAAAAAAAAAAAAAAAAAACGTAATAACTTGTTTTCTTTGTAACCAACCTGTTCCATTTTTATCGTATTTTACAGCTTGATCTTTAAATTTAACTAAAATGGAGAGTTTGGACAACGAAACAAGATTTGGGATAGTGCAACGATTTCACGCTTTAGAGTCTGTTGTTTCCGTCCAAAGAGAATATAGGCGCACATTTGGCGGCACTCCTTCTAGCAGAAGGTGAATAATGAGACTCGTAAAGAATTTTGCCGAGCGTGTCATAATCGCAAGAAGGCCTTATCATGGAGATCCCTCAATTCTGCTGCAGCTGCTGCCATACAATCCAACCCTAGAGTTTCCAAAAGGAGCTTATCTGCTCAAATGGATGTCAGCAGACAGTCACTGCAGACAATTTTGCACCAAGATTTAAATTTATTTCCATATAAGATTCAATTAACAAACAAACTGAACCCTAGAGACTTCCCGATTCGTTTGAAATTTTGTGAGAAGATAATTTAAATGGTGTCAGAGGATGAAAACGCAATTAAAACACAAACTGAACCCTAGGGACTTCCAGATTCGCTTCGAATTTTGTGAGAAAATCATTCAAATTGTGTCAGAGGAACGTCTTGAACTGCATTTTTATGTTTGACGAGACACATTTTGATGTAAACGGCAATTTTAACTAACAAAATTGTCAAATATGGAGTAATTCTAACCCACAGCTACTCAATCAGATGCAATTACATCCACTTCGCATCACAGTGTGGTGTGCAGTTTCTACAAGGTTCATTGTCGGGCCCTACTTTTTCGAAGTAAACGGTCTTGCTGTTACGGTCAATAGAGACCGTTACTTAAAGATGCTGAAAGAGTTTTTCTTTCCAGAATTGCACCGAAAGAGCATCCCTTTCAACACTGTTTGGTTTCAACGAGATGGGGCAACTTGTTACATAGCCACACCTGTTATGACAGAATTGAGGCAAAAATTTCCAAATAAACTGATTTTAAGAGACTTCACATGCCGTGGCCACCCAGGTCCCCTGATTTCACTGCACCTGCTTCTTTTTTAATGGAGTTATAGGAAACAAAAAGTTTACAAAAAAAAAACCCCCCAATAAATTTGGATGATTTAAAGCAATCCATTCGAATGGTAATTGAGATAGTTCCCACTGCAACACTCCAGGCAGTAATGAATAACTTTTTGATAAGATATCTTGCATGTGTCAACGAGGGTAGAGGCCATTTGAATTCAATTATTTTCAAAACTTAATAAATTACTTTAATAAAAATGTATTATTTTTCAATATTACATAAACTTTACAAAAAGTTATTTGAGTTTCTTAATGTAGCAAAATTGATCAGCCACCCTCTATTTTTCGTGCTATATTTCACTATACACACAAGAGTAAAGCAACAACACTTTCGGTTGCTTTGCTGGTAAACGTTGCCGATTATCAGTGTAAATTTTGTTTTCGTAAATATGTTTTGCTTTTTACAACAAAAAATGTTAAATAAAAGTAGTTTTTCTTTTAAATAAATTGCTGCTTTTTTTTTTTTTTGGGCGCTAAAAGCACAATTTAAATTAACCAATTCTGCTTTATTCAAAGCACAATTGGGACTATAGTTAACTCGAAATGAGTTAATTATAAGGGAGGATTATTGGGGAGAAAAGAAATAAAAAATCGGGATTTAGTATTTCTTTCCAACAAAGTATAGGCTTTTATTAAATTAGTCACCTGGGTTACACTGATTTACAATAACTGGGCGTAGAAGATTCCAAAATTTATATCCTAATGTTACTCGCACAGGTTGCATTTTCGCTCACAAAGGTATGGCACCAAAAAAAAAAAAAACTCAATTGCCTTTTTATATGCCGCAAAGGATGTGAAAATGACAATTGGAAAAATTCGAATTGTCTCGACTTGCCAGTGCGAAGAACTTTACAAAGTGGTGAGTATAGGTAGGTAATTAAAATAAATGAGTGGTAAGTATCAGGTAAGTATTAAAGGGCACTTCAGACTATCACACTTTGTATTAAGATTTGTCAAAAATTCAAATAATACGTGCAAGTGCGATAGTGTGAATGTAAAGCGTTATGAAAATGAGAAATAATACGGTAAAAGATTTGACATCCCATAACACTTTACCATTTTTAGAGATTTGTATAAACAATATGATTTTCGGATCAGGGTTGCATTTTTTACAAAAGCAAATAATAAAAATATTAAAACCAAACGTTAAGTAAATTGTCTGTTTATTTTTAAATCATATTTCTTATTTTACTTTTACTTTAGGTGTAATGGTGTGAAAGCCAAATGTAATGGTACGTTAGATTTTTTGACAGTCGCAACAAATATCTTTAGATTTTTGTCCCACAAAATTCAATCAAAATCTGAAGACTTGTATGATAGTCTGAAACGCCCTTAAGAAAATAAATGGTAAGTATAATATAATATACAAATGTAAAAATAAAATAGGGTAAATAAGGTTGAAATTCATTTAGTTAATATAATAATTCAAAAAATTCATTTTTGCAAATTATAAGAAAAAAAAATAAAAAATAAAAAAAAATTATAAAAATATATTGTCCAAATTAGTTTGGACATTTTTAAATGTATTAGTGTTTGCTCTTCCATAAAGAACACTTGTGCACCCCTGCGTTAGATTATGTACGTTATTTGTTTGTGTATTATGCTTTTAGCTTTATGTTATTTGTGTGGATGTGCATATACATTTATAACAAGTAGATCAATGGTTTGCACAGTGGATTAGAAATAGTACAAATTTGTAACAATTCTTAAGTAATTCTTATTCGGGTATGATGGGACATATTAGATGTTACCGTCAGAGTTCTGGTATGTGGCACTTGCACAAACTAAAAACCTCTGCCATATCATTTGCGCTATGTTACCGAATCAGTGGTGATGGTGCTTTTTCTTTGTTCTTACCGAACTGTATCCTGCTTTTATATCGTATTTAAAAATAGGACTAGAGAAAGAAAAAAAAAGAAATGATCCATGACTTTTTGGCAGCATATTATTTTCGCTAATTAATACGTACAAAATGAATGAGTGAATTTTATATTTTAAACAAATTTTATGTACATATGTATATTTCTATATGGAATTATTGAAACTTTACAGGCTATTCTGCAAAAAAAAAAAAACATAACGTAGAATTTTAATGATAAATGGCTGTTAATAAAAGAGTACATTACATTAAATATGTACATTTTATTAAATATGAAATAAAAATGTTATGTTAATAAACGTTAAAAATTGATTTAATGTTTTTTTCAAAATGTATCTTTTTGGAAATATATGTATCTCTCTCGAAATTTCACTGGCAACACTGAAAGCAACAACACTTTCGGATGTTTTGCTGGTAAACATTGACGACAGCGATTATCAGTGTAAATTTTGTTTTTTAAATATGTTTTGCTTTTTACAACAAAAAATATTAAATAAAAGTAGTTTTTCTTTAAAAGTATTGGTGTTTGCTTTTCCATAAAGAACTTTTGTGACGTTATTTTTTTGTGTATTATACTTTTAGCTTTATGTTATTTGTGTGGATGCGCATGAACATTTATAACAAGTAGATCAATGGCTTGCACAGTGGATTAGAAATGGTACAATTTTGTAAAAATTTTTAAGTAATTTTTATTCGGGTATGATGGGACATATTAGATGTTACCGTCACTCTGGCATATCATTTGCGCTATATTAACGCATGAGTCTCCTTCTCTGTTCTTACAGAATTGAACCCGTAACACTTACATCTGTATCCTGCTTTTAATATCGTAACTGGTTTTCAATATAAACATATTTATGCGATGAACTTTTCAAAATACTCGTAAATTAGTTTATTACGAAATGCAGCATGAAGAAATCATTACTAAAAACTAGTCACATAGATATGGTTTTAACAGATTTCTGTATAATTTTTTTTTTCTCTAAACTTATTTTCATTTACTTGACATGACTAAAGGAATGAAACCACTTGAGATATTTTGTATTTATTAACAAATGCAGTCTGCAGCACAAATATGATTTGTCAAGGCTGGTTGCTGGTGGTGGCCAAAAGAGCTGCAGCATCTGGTTGTGTCGTGGAGTTTTTATTGCCAAATTTACTACCAAATAAAATTTTATTTGGCTGTTAGCGGCTCATTTATTTATTTTTATTAATTTTATTAAAAAAAAAAAAAAAAAAAAACACATTGACCTAAGTAAAGTCTAAATATGTATAATAAAACTCGAATGACAATAAATTTAATCGGCTTATACCGATTTGACACATGTGCAAAATATTTATTTGTGTGCCCATTTATGTGAAAGCAAGTATGTCTAACATACATATGGATGGATGTATGTATATGTGTGCATCTAAATGTGTTTGTATTCATATCTACAGAAACATATCGTATGTTTAAGTGTATTTTTTTTTAAAAGTAAAATCATGTTCATTGGTTTGCATCAAATTGTATGGATGGGAAAAAAAGCCTTATGGCAATAATAAAACGTATGTTCAACTTATGGAAATTATTTTTAAAAGATACATATTGTACATACATATTGTGCACAATATACTTGCACATATTTCGCGCTATGTAGTATTAAATTATTCAGAATTAATATTAGCAAAAAATTCAGCAACTTGCTCTTTGAACTCAAATTTGTAGAAAAATACATCTTCATAATGATGACGATGTGTCATCAAAATTGTGACATCAATATTGGATAAACCGGGTGTCCGCCGGGAAGGTATACTACTTTGTTTTGCTGCCATTTTGGTAATTATTACTCTTGATAGTTCATATTTGGCAGTAGTGAAGTGGGCATACGAAAAATTTATTTTGGAAACATATTCGATAAACCAACGGGTTTTAACGGGTTTTTTTTCATCAAAATCCATTATCGATTATTGTGGCGATGAGAAAGTTACGTGAAAGTTTTGGGAGACACAATGTAACCACAAAATATACTATATATCGTGTAGTGAGTGATTTCCAAGAAAGAGTGTCTGTAGGTGGCCCAAGCATGGACCACAACGTACTACAACATCGCCGGAAAACATTACTGCTGCTCGAGAAAGTGTTCAAAACAATTCATCAACCTCAATTCGACTGTCATGCTCAGGAGCTTGGTCTTCAAAGAACAACTTTGGCCACAATTTTGCACAATGATTTGCATTTACATTGCATCGATTAGCTTATTTGTTGTAGTCGTTTGAAGTAAGCAGCTTTTGTGTTTTTTTTTTTGAAAAATAGACAAAATGAATTTGGTGCAGTGATTAAACACTATTTGAAAGGGAAAACGACAAAAGAATAGCTGGATAAACACTACGCTGAGTCTATTCCGTCAGATAACATGGTAAAATATTGAATTGTTGAATGTAAACACGGCCGAACAAGCACTACAAGAATACCATCAACAGGAAGGCCAAAAGAGGTGGCTACTAAAAAAAATATCAAGAAAGTCCTCGATATCGTTGTGAATGATCGCCGAGTCAAGTTACGTGAGATTGGTGAAATGGTAAATATATCATATGAACATGTGTTCAACATTTTGCATGTGAAAAAGCCATATGCAAGATGGGTGCCGCTTTTGCTCAGTGCCGAACAAAAACGAGTTCGACAGACCATTTCACAGCGGTGTTTGGACATGATAAAGCGTAATCCTGTTGATTTTTGGTTTGATAACTGTTAATGAAACGTGGTTCCACCACTACACACCTGAAACCAAAAATCAGTCGAAAAAATGCGTGGAAGCTGGTGGAAGTGCTCCGAAGAAGGCGAAGACAGTGAGATCGGCTGGTAAGGTTATGGCCACTGTACATTGGGGCACATACGGTATACTGCTTATCGATTATCTTGAAAAAGGATCCACAGGCACAAGAAAGTATTGTCGTGTATTATTGGATCAATTATTTGATGCAATTAACAACAAACAACCACATTTGAAGAAGAAACAAGTGCTATTTCTTCAAGAAAACGCACCAGCTCACACAGAGTTAGATACGATGATAAAATTACGTGAAATACACTTGGAATTGGTTGATCATTCACCTTATAGTCCAGATTTAGCAACTAGTGACTTATTCCTGTTTTCAAACTTAAAACAATTATTCATCTCAATCGAGGAAGTGATTGCCGAAACTAGCGCGTATCTTGAGGGTTGCCAAAAGTCGTTTTATTCAGATGATATAAAAAAGTTGGAATATCGTCTTACTAAAAGTATTGAGCTAAAATAAGACTATGTTGAGAAATAAATGGTTTTTGAAAAAATATGATTTTTCTACTTTAATATCAATCCACTCTCGTCGTTAAAAAGTATTTGGCTGGTGGTTTAAATGATAAATATACATGCATGTTCTGAGAAACGCAAACCGCTTAAATTTAGCGTTTTCGATTTGAAAACGCCAAATAGGTGTTCTGAGAAACGTATAACGCAAGAAATGTGGTTTTGCGTTTTGAAATCGCCAAATAGGTGTTCTGAAAAACAAATATCGCTTAAAATTGGCGACTTCAACTCGCATGTATATATTGAAGTGAACTGATTGAATTTGCTAAAACTGAACAGGCAAAAGGCAATAAAATTATTCACTATTAAAATCTAATATGTTTTCTTTTTATTTTAATAAGCAGTTTAAAGAATTTTACACATTTTCATAAAGAAAACTAAATTGAAAATTTTTTCTATTTGTTGTCACATATTTTTTCGTTTTATATTACTACCACATACATATATACGTATGTAAAACACATATTGTATTTTTTCGGAAAAAACTCCTAAACGTCAGTAAAACGCGCGTTCCTCAGAACACCTAAAAATCAATTGAGCGTTTTCCAAAATGCATTGCGGTTTCAGAACGCGCGTTCTCGGAACATGGCTGATAGTTTGAAAAACTAAAAACAACCTTTCAATATCAAACAATTATCCATATAACTAGATGA
Organism: Thecocarcelia acutangulata; assembly: GCA_914767995.1. Classification (NCBI taxonomy): domain Eukaryota; kingdom Metazoa; phylum Arthropoda; class Insecta; order Diptera; family Tachinidae; genus Thecocarcelia; species Thecocarcelia acutangulata. The sequence continues at coordinate 28,387,622 of OU612096.1, forward strand.
TTATTCGTATAACGCATTCCGATTTTTGTTGTTTGGAATTCCCAAAATCGTTTTCAAGCATTGCCAAAATCCCCCACTTCCCCGGAAACAATATGGAAACTTCACTTTGCGCACTAAATCGAATGGCCACTAATACACATTTCACGGCATTAACGGTTGGCGAAGCGGTTGAGGAAATGTCAAAATCCCTCCACTTTCTCAGAAGTTATAACGTTAAAGTTCAATTTTCGCACTAGAGCGAATGACCATTTCTAGTTAAAATGTACGTTGCACGCCAAAAACGCGCACCAAATATGAAAAACCATTTCCAAACCGGTTAGCAAAAGAAAATTTTCCGGGAATTCCCAAAATCGGCTTCATGAATCCCCAAAAATCCCGCCTTTTCTCCAAAAGCAATATGACAACTACAATTTTTTCAGCAAAGCGGCAACACTGTATACACCTGCATACGAGTATGTGATAATCAGTCACATGTCATGGATTTCAAGTGTTGCTAACATACAAACAAACATACTCGTACAAGTGAAACTAGTACAAGCATTTTAAAGAGAATTTGATTTTTTCTATGCAAATATCTAATACAACGATTAGCCCAAATTTCTATGCATTTTTCGTAAACAACACTTCCTTTTCTTATGCTTAGAATTTTCTAGTTCTTCCGTTTTTCAAGGCATTTGTTTTAACAATAACTTAAAGTAAACAACAATTCATTTGAAATACAAAATTACCACAAATCTTAAACAAAAGATTTAAATTTAGATCTAAAATCAAATAATGCATAAATTGTCAAACGAACATGAGCAACTTATTTTCTATTCATCAATAAACAAGAACGGACAGACAGACGGATGAACAGAGTCAAATCAAAACCAAATGTAAATATATTTAGCCTCCTGCAAATGTCTTCCAGAAAATCAATGGAATGAACGGAAATTAAATTTCACATTCATATATTATTTTCGTATTTCCTGAGAGATAATAATAACAATAATATGTGAAATGACAATATAACTCGATAATAAAAAAAAAAAAAAACAAAATAAACTGAAATGGGAGAAAATCGGCAAGAAAGCAAGAAAAAAAACTGAATATCAATTAAACTTTGAAAGAATATTGTCGTTGTGTTCCATAAAAAACTTTATTTTATTTCCATTTTGTGTTTTTTTTTGTGAAAGAAATAAAAATAAAACTTAAGTTGCTTTAAATTGCCAAAAAAAGAAAAAAACGGAATGTTTATTTCGAAGGCAAGCAACAGCACTGATTGAAGAAGTGTGGGCATGTGAATAAGAAAGTGGAGCACACTTCCGCTCTCAGCTATTCCAATGCATGTTTGTGTGTATGTGTCTACATGTGTGTGTATGCGTGTATATGCTGAAGTAAGTATAAGGATTAGAGTGCTTGTACTTTCTGCTTTTAAACAATAAATATAAACGACACATAACATTTTAAGAAATTTTCATTTGTTTTAATGAAGTGAATAAATGAATGAGTTTGTACGATTGTAATATAAAAAATTTATTTGTACTTGTAAATATTTTATTATGCTGCATATGAAGCAATTCTCATGCTTACCAGGCCTGTTGCATGGCATATAATAATGTGTATGTACGTAAAACTTTCATAAAAATGTAGCAAAAGAATACTGCTTCACCCGCAGCAGGTTTTGAAACGGGAACTAAGGATTTATGCTTCAAACAGTATTATAAGAATATACGATTTTTGTGCGCCATGTTTTACTGAGTTGCTCACTTTTGTGTGAGAATTGCTGTTCTTGTATTGCTTCCGGGATTGTTCCGGATTATTGAAGCCGATTTGGTGAACTCCCAAAAATCTAGTTCAGAACTAAATATTTAACCTTATAGCGGCCCATAAACGTTTCAATTCAATTGTGAATTGAGTCTTTCAACTCAATTGCTTATCGCCCACACACTTCATAAACTGAATTGAAAGATTTTCATTAAGCTATTAAATTCAATGACATTATAGACAACCTTAAAAATATATAACGTTCTCTTTGCAAAAACACTACAAATATAAATTTTGAGTGGTGATCAAGAGACTCGAACACACACAACACAATCGAAATGAAAGACTTGCTAGTCAACTTGAAAAAATTAAAACATTTTAATTTTTCTTTAACCAACTCGACATCGCATAAAGCCATACACGCTTGATGTGGACAACAACCGACTCAGTTGCCAACTGAGTTGAAACGTGTATTTTTGAAATACTAATATTCTGGTTAGATTTAATACTAAATGCTAGCCAATTTTTTCTTATATCATTGTTACATTTTCCAAGTAGACACCCTCCTACTCATATAATTTTGATAATATGTTGCATTTTTCTGTCAGTGTGCTAAGGATCCATACTCGTAGTTTACTTACTGGTTACCAGCAAAAATTGAATGCTGTCGACAATCTCTATCTAAAGCTTAGATCTTGGAAATATTGAAGGCCTATTAAAGAATAGGTAATGGCTGTCGAAGGCAAATATAAAACCGGGAGATTTATGTTTTTATTTTGACGTAACGACGATGACACGTCTTGGAATATGGACAATAGTTAATTTATTTATTCAATTACTTCTATATATAATTTTTTGTGTTGATATTTATTTCTTTGCTGTTACATACGATACTGTTGCTAAAGGGCACTTCAGACTATTACGCTTTGTATTAAGACTTGTCATGAATTCAAATAATACGTGCAAGTGCGATCGTATGAATGTAAAGCGTTATGAAAATGAGAAATAATACGGTAAAAGATTTGACATCCCATAACACTTTACCATTTTTAGAGATTTGTATAAACAATATGATTTTTGGATCAGGGTTGCATTTTTTACAAAAGCAATTAATAAAAATATTAAAACCAAACGTTAAGTAAATTGTGTTTATTTTTAAATCATATTTCTTCTATTAGTTTAGGTGTGAAAACAAAATGTAATGGTACGTTAGATTTTTTGACAGTCGCAACAAATATCTTTAGATTTTTGTCCCACAAAATCCAATCAAAATCTTAAGGCTTGTATTCGTATGATAGTCTGAAACGTCCTTAAATACACGTACAAAAAAAAATATGGTTGATATGACAATATTTTAAGGGCAAAATACTATTGTTGAGTTATATGGTGGAACACAACCACATAATATGGTTTTAATGCGAAATTTATTTACACAACCTAGTACAGCCAAAAACCAAATTATACCATATAACCATATATTTGGTAAATGCTATAATTTTTGTATCATGACTAATATTGTTATTGTCGTGTCCCACCATATTATATTATCATTCCCGACCATATTTTTTAAAAATTGTAAATTCTATTGTCAGGAGCAATCGTACTGGTGTTGAACGTCATAATATTATATAATTACGTAATATACAAAATACATACATAGAACCATATGTGTATGGTTCTATGTACTACTATAGTTAAAACAATACTTCTTTAAATTATTAATATGTAAAATAATATATTTTTCTGCTTAATATTTTAACAAAAATATTGAAACTCATAAAATTTGGCAAAATCTTGATACTCTAGAAAGACTGAAGTACATAAGTATATCTCTTCAGGCCAAAATCTGTAAAAATACATATAAAATTCAAACACATTAATACACATATATACATATATGTATTCCTACATAACTTCATACACAAACCTTCTTACTTCCAAATGTATATTTGACTATTTTCTCCAATTATTAAATATATGTACATATAATCTTCACATCAAAATAAACTGATTGCTCCAAAATTAAAAAAAAAATATATATAAATATGTTCAACAACAATAGTTGTTTAATGGAAATGTGTTATAGATACATATATTACATAAAAAACATTATATTATTGTACATAACAAAAGCTATTATTGTGTTCACATTATCTTTTTAAACATTATTAGTGCATTCAACCACATTTTAAAATGACAGAAATGTAATAATAGAAATGTGGAACTTTCAACATGGGTATATTTATAGAGAATTATACTATATTAAAAATTATAATATACTGCTAGGGGCAACAATACGGAATATCACAGAGTAAATACTAATGCCACAACAATATCCAAACTGCTTTTTCTTTGCGTGTACATACATATTTTTCAATTTCGGTGATTTGAATTGTTTTCCTTGTTTAACAGACATATTTAAGCTCTTTAGTTATATCCTAGCTTGTCATTTTTATTACGCAATAGGTTTCAAATTGCACAACCACAAAAAAAACAGCTCAACTTGCACAACACACATACGCATATACTACGTACATATGTGATACGCAGACTAATTATTTTGCGTATCATTAATATTTATTTTTAGAGAAAAAGCCTTATTACTTATACGCCATCCTCAATGAAGAGCCAACAAAACTTTATTATGAGAAATAATCCACAAAATGTAATACGCTTCCCTGAAAACATTCTAGCTGCATAAAAGAGACAGACAGAGAGATATTCAAAAAGAAATTGCCTTAAATTTTCAAAGGAGTGTAAAAATAAATTAGACGTCGTCACGTAAGAACTTTTATTTCGGCTGAACAATAGAAAATATCAGTAACCCAAATGACATAAACTTATATGTATGAACTAGCATAATTTATAAATACGAGTAAATACAAATAAGTATGTACAAATAAATATTTAAAAATAAATATTTACAATGAAATATTTGCTAATAAATGACCTGCAGATAAAATTGTAACCAGTAACGTTTTGCGTTAAACATGTTACAGGTTGCAAAGCGATTGTAGCAAAATTAACAAACTCGTACTAGTAAAAAAAACAAAAAAACAGCCAATACATATGCTCTGCTCTAGAGTAATATTCACAATATGAACTGTTTTTTCTCTTAAATTTAGATTGTTATATTTCTCTTCATGTATTCTAACTACTCGATGATTTTTAAATGCAGACGATATTCTTTTAATATATATAAAATACCTCAGCTCGGTTTACCCTTAAAGCACTAGAAAAGAAAAGTAATTTTAACATGCTTTAAAACTCCACCACCATTCGCAATTTTTCCTCGTATTTGATAGACTCAATTTTGTTGTTTTTTTTTTTCATAAATAACTTAAAATTCCACACCATGATGTTATTCCTCTAAATCTGAAAAAAATCACAAAATTCTAAGAAAAACTTTCTATGGTTGAGTTTAAAAAATGATGACAAAATTTCGACACTTGTTATTTAGAAATGAGTCTACACAAGTATTTAATTTCAATAACAAAATAATATTGGAAAATAAGTTAATTACGGAAAAAAACGACCAAATAAAATGTTGCAAAATTAGAAGAAATATCATCAAGTGTTCAATAGCCGGGCTTTCAATTTTATTTATTATTTTTTAGTACTTACATCAGAAAAATATTGGGAAAGTAAGTAAAGTAAAGTAGAGTAAAAAAAAAAAAATAAATTAAAGAAAAAATTTTCAGTCAAGCAGACAAAAAAAGCTAAGTACAATACGAAAAAACGGTAATATAAAAACTCCTAAAATAAATAAAAACCTTCAAACCATCAAGTCCTCAAGTTTATTTAATTATTTAAACAATACTTAATTATTAAAATAATATAACACTAAGAAATAACGATAATACGCCAGAAATATGTTATTGCAAAAAATCGACAAGTTTGGAGAAAAATCGTCAAACTGGTAAGTTCTGAATTATGTTAAATTTCCATATTTAATTAAAATTGAGCAAATAAGTAGAGTGCGAAAGAAGGTTGCTGCATAAAATCGTAAAACTTGAAGAAGAAATCGTCAAATCGTCAGCCATGAAAAAAAAATATTTAAAACAAAATAAGTACATATGAATACAAATAAATCAGTGGCATAAAAAAATCTTCAAATCGGTGAGTTTTGAATTATGTTGAATTTTTATATATAAGTCAAATTTAGACAATAAGTATAGTGTTAAAAGAAGAATGACAAAAAATCGACAAATTCGAAGAAAAAATCGTTAAACAATCAGTCACAAAAAAAATTAATCATTAACGTCAAAAAAAAAAAGAAAAGAATCGTTATATTCGAAGAAACAATCGTCAAACCGTCAGTCACAAAAAAGTTTATCATCAAAAAAAAAAAGTAATCGTCAAATCGGTGAGTTTTCAATTATGTTGAATTTTTATATATAAGTCAAATTGAAACAATAAGTATAGTGTTAAAAGAAGAATGACAAAAAATCGTCAAATTCGAAGAAAAAATCGTCAAACAAACAGTCACAAAAAAAATTAATCATCAACGTCAAAAAAAAAAAAAGAAATCGTCATATTCGAAGAAAAAATCGTCAAATTCAAAAAAAAAATCGTCAAACAAACAGTCACAACAAAAGGTAATCATCAATGACAAAAAAAAAAAAAAAAAAAAATCGTCATATTCGAAGAAAAAATCGTCAAACCGTCAGTCACAATAAAAGTTAATCATCAAAAAAAAAAGTAATCATCAAATCGTTGAGTTTTGAATTACGTTTAATTTTTATATATAAGTCAAATTGAGACAATAAGTAGAAGGATAATATATACTTATTTATTTTCCCATTCAAGCTTTTAGTTTGAAGCTTCATTGAATGAAATAAAAAGTCATGTATTTTTGCATTTCAATAATTTTTTTTATTTAATACCAAATTTTAAGTTTTTAATAATATAAAGTGTTATTAATTTATATTTATTTATTTAGGCGCATGTAATAAATTTAATTTTGCTTTCAAATGTATAATAAATGCTGGGTGTTTTCTTTTTCGTTTGATACAATTTTCATTATTAAATATTATAGATATTAAATGCCTGTTATTAATTTATCATTAAACAAATGTATAAATATTATATGTATCATGCTTTATTTAATATATTGCTTTAAATGGGTAATTTTTCTAAATGCTGCTTTCTTTTCAACTGCTTTTGTAATATATTTATTGTAGTGTAGTTTAATATTTAGTTTCTTGTAAAAATTATTATGCTAAATAAGTGTAATTAAGGCGAAATTAAAGAAATACTTTATAAAAGGTTTATATTATAATTTTGTTGGTATAAGAGTTTTTGGTTTTCTCTTTGTCTAGCATATTGGCGGAAATGGTTGATATGAGTTATATTTTTGAGGTGCACACAGTAACAGGTTTTTCAATATATTATTTTTTTTTAAGAAATCCAGAAAAACTTATTTGAAATTAATGGACGTTTCCTGAAGTCGACAAAAAGCTTGATACCGCTTCTCTAACCGAATCTGAAGCGTTTTTCCATATTCGGAGCGCGTTTTGGCCGTGGAAGATGTATCTGAACTATTAACGGTTATTCGATTTAGTTTGAAAATTGAAGTTGCCATATTGTTTCCGGGGAAATGGGGGATTTTGGCTATTCCTGAAGCCGATTTTGGGAACTAAAAAAAAAAATAGCTCGCAACGTATTATATGGATAATTATCTGGCTATATGATTATAGTTAGTTAGTTTGATATCAAAGCGCGTTTCTTAGTTTTTTTTTTTAACTATATTTATTTAAAGTGAAAAAACAAATATAATTTGTGTCCTGATTATTTTACTTGTTCTTCTTTAACATTTATTTTTTTAACAATTTTTTTTAGCTGTATCAATTCACATTTTTTTTTGATAATTATGTAAAAATTTTTGGTCATTTTGAACAAAAATTTTAAGACTAAATTTAAATAAAGCAAAAATATAAAATAAAATAAAATAAAATGAAATAAAATAAAATAAAATAAAATAAAATAAAATAAAATAAAATAAAATAAAATAAAATAAAATAAAATAAAATAAAATAAAATAAAATAAAATAAAATAAAATAAAATAAAATAAAATAAAATAAAATAAAATAAAATAAAATAAAATAAAATAAAATAAAATAAAATAAAATAAAATAAAATAAAATAAAATAAAATAAAATAAAATAAAATAAAATAAAATAAAATAAAATAAAATAAAATAAAATAAAATAAAATAAAATAAAATAAAATAAAATAAAATAAAATAAAATAAAATAAAATAAAATAAAATAAAATAAAATAAAATAAAATAAAATAAAATAAAATAAAATAAAATAAAATAAAATAAAATAAAATAAAATAAAATAAAATAAAATAAAATAAAATAAAATAAAATAAAATAAAATAAAATAAAATAAAATAAAATAAAATAAAACGAAAGCTTTAAAAAAAAATTTTTTAGCTGTTTCAATTCACATTTGTTTATTTTTTTTGTTAATTATGTGAAAATTTTTGCTCATTTTAAATTAAAAATTTGAAGACTAAATTTAAATAAAGAAAAAAAAATAAATGAAAACAAAAGCGTAAAAAATCTATAGCGGTACAATTTTTGAAAAGTTTATAAGTGAAAATGTTGATATGCAATATTTAGGCCAGAAAGCAGTTACACGTACATGTAAAGGGTGGTTTTATAGAGGCATAATATTTTAAGTTTGTTAAAATAGCAGCCATTTTATCAGCTATGTGTGGCAACACAACCGGAATTGATAGAACAAGGCTTCCCAATTTGGCAAATAGTCCCAAAACAGAATTGCCTACCGTTAGTCCCGGTTTTTTAAAGCAAATTTTGTTTAGCGATCCAGCTTACTTTTGTTTGAATGGCAGCAACAATAAGCAAAACTGCCACATTTGAAGTCATGATAATTCCCAATAGCATTTTGAGACACCGTTACGTCCAGAAAAAATACTGTTTGGTGTGCTTCATTGGCTGGTGCAATCAATAGTCCGTAATTCATTAAAAACAATGCTGGTCAGAGTGCTGCAGTCAATGGTGACCACCGTAGCACTTTAACTGCTTACTTTTTCGTTGAGCAATTGGACAACCATAATTTGCAAGAGTTGTGGCTTCAACAAGATGACGCAATATGTCACACAGCTCATGCCAGAGTTGATTAATTGTGTGCAATGTAAGGTAACCGCATATTTTCACGTTTCGGACCATTGAATTGCTCTCCAAAATCGCCCGATTTAACGACGCTATTCTATTTGCTATGAGTATATGTGAAGTCCCGAAAAGAATGACCAACAATGAATGGACAAGACAACAATCGTTGCATAATTGCCAATCGTTGCAATAATTGCCAATGCAATATACAGCAGCAAATGTTAGAAAAAGTCCACAAAAATGGAACCTTCAGAGTAGACTGAGTTATAAGCCAACTATAATAGTCATATGCCAGAGATCATATATAAATTATAATCGTTTCTATTCGAGAAGTCACTTTCACCTCAAATACGTGCTTGTTTCATTTTTTACTATTCTAAAATACATATCTATATTCATTAGAGATGAGAGTGATATACAAGCAGAAAACATATGTTTTCTTTCACATCGTCTGCATTTGAGTCCGAATTTAGTTCGACGCCGGTTTTACCGTGATTAAAGCACAAATTAACAATAAAAAAATAACCCAGCTAAAAATTTTATTATTATTTTTATTGTCTTCTTCAATCAATAATTATTGATCACAGCAAAATTGTATTGTAAAAAATCCTTCTTAAGAAAAAAACTTAAGAAAGGAAAAACTTGAACTAGGACCCGATGTACATATGTACAAACCAAAAAAAAATTTTTTTTGTGAGAAATTTAAGGAAATATACTATATTTGACATATGCCACATGCATGAAGGACTAAAAAACAAACATCGCCGCAACAATTTAGAGCAATAGTAGAATTTATGTTGGCACAACCTCTTTTAGGTTGCTTGCCTTTTTTTTTTAACAAATATTAATCACAAGCAATAATTTAGAAACGAACTTGAGCCCGACAAAGAAATTAAAAGTATATGATTTTTCTATTTTCACTATTTTTAATTTGAATTTAGTTTTGTGCTAGTCAGCTGTGTGGAATATTGTTTACATTTTTATTAGAGATAACACAAAATTCGATTACTGAAAACGATATGTGTTCGCGCGTATTTTAGAATCTAAAGATACCGAGCCGTCGAAAGTGAATGTTCGACGGCGACTAAATGAAGGGTGAATTCTCGAATATACTTGAATGCCAGAATATTACCTTTCGAGTAAAGTAAATTTCTTATCAATTTAAAAACTTCAGCTTTAATTTATTTGCACTTGTATGGCTCTATAAAAAACACCCTTTATGTTAAGTACCTTGTTATTGTATGACTACATAAATAATTTTTATTAATTGTATTATCTACATAATTTTTAACTACTAATTAATATAAAGTTACAAGAGTGGTTCTTTGCTATATTATTGTATTATAAAATAATGTGCAAAATATAATTTATATATTTATTAAAATTTATTTAAAAACTAATAACATATTTGGTGCGTTTGCAAAAAAGAAATTGTTTATTATTGTTTTTGATTTCCAAAACGAAAAAAAAAATTCTATTCGTTTAAATTAAATTTAAAGTTTTTTTTGCCATGTTTTCGATATCACAGATTAGTTAAATGAGTAATGGAAAGCAATAAAATAAAACATCTAAATTAAACATATTAGCCTTATAGGCTTTTTCCACTGAATAACAAACATCTAATTTCTACCATCAGTTTTTGAAGATGTAAACATCTTCCCATAAGAAATACATTGTCTCATGTTTTTCCATTCAACATCTTTCGATTATTTCAGTGTCACCACTAGAAAAGTGGGAATTATCAGGGCTGTTTTGGAAATCACTTTTTGTCAAAGTGATTTCAAATCACGCAAAAGGTGTTCTGCACACAGAAAATATTGAAACCACGTGATTTTAAACCGGTCAGCCAAATGGCTGGCTTTTTGATAACACTTGGTTATTTTCTCTGTGTTTTTCATTACAAATTTAATAAAACTATTTTTATGTACTTAAAATGATGTGTTGTTTGTTCATTTCTGTAATAAAATTAAGTTTTATTCACACAGAAACATAAATATTAATAAAATTATAGACACTGCTTGTTTAGTGAGAAATTGTTTTGCTTTGTCGTGATTTACATTTTCTCTTTAGCAGTCAGCTGGTTTATTTTTTACTTAATTTTCACCTTTTATTGTAGTTAAGAATATAAAACTATAAACAAACAAAGCCAAAGTGTAAGTAAACAGCTGTTTTCTCGTGCTCTCGAAAAATTAAAAGTACGTCGAAAACTGTAAAACCACGTGATTTGCAGAACAGCTTCAAATTGTCTGCGTGCTTTCAAAACGGTTCGTGATTTGAAAGTACGCCGTTTTCAGAACAGGCCTGAATGTTGATTATTCTTGTGGCATCACTAAAAAAAACGTCATTTATTTTGAAAAATTAAAAAAAAAAAAATCATAATTTATTTATCATATTTCAATTGTTTGCATGTGTGTTTTCTTTCTTAATTTTTTTCAGTAATAATTTTTTCTGTGTTTTTGTTAAATTTTGTTTATCAGGCCTACATTTTTTTTATTGACATATGTACATATGTACATTTTATAATCCTCTTTTTGTTTTTAAAAATAATTTTTTCCAAAAAAAGCTTACGTGCTTTTGTTTAAAAAAAAAATCATATTTTTGATTGATAGTAGATGTTAGATGTGAGCAATGTAAACAGTGTTTAACATTTTCAACATCTTTCATGCGTTTCATGAAGATGTTGATTAGTGTAAAAAGCCTATTACTCGCAATTTTGTATAGTGGATATTGCATATTTCTGCAACTAGAGGTATAACAGCACTAACCACAATGGTGCGCAAATGGCCTTGCATCATTGCATTTGCAATATAAAGGATTATATTTTTACTTAGCAATAGCAAAATTCACACAAATATATTAACCCGACTCACAATCTTGTGCATTTGCGATATATCTGCAATATTTGCATATTTTTGCAATTGCAAATATTAGCCCTATTCAAAGTGTTGTAGAAATTGCCTTGTATCATTGCATTTGCAAAACAGTGGAGTATATTTCTACTTTACACTAACCAAATACACCCAAATCTTGCAATAGCACAGATAGTATATTTCTGCAATTGAACATAGTTCAATTTTTCTCTTTAAATTCTCAATGGTTTATTTTAAATATTAATATGTATAGTTAAACAAATCAAAAAATTATAGACAGCTTGTTTTTGGTTTCTTAGCTGTCTACAAGTCGACATTTCACAGGAGCTGCCCTAATAATCAGTAGACCTGGAAACTTTTAAAAGATACTGTCAAACATTTAACTTTATATCCCAATAAACTAAATAAATTATTGAGAATTAAAAAAAAAATTTTTTCACTGGTTTTAAGTACGTCGGAAATTAAGTATTGAGTGCCTGAATAATCCATACTTGAACCAAGCGCATCGCACTTATCCTTTATTTTAATTGAAACTTTGGTGCAATTATTGTTTAACGGGGTCTAAATATATATCAAATATTTTTCTGATAGATATTTTCACAACATTGTGTGAAAAATTTTGCTCAAAATAAATTCACAGCGCGCCTGCGATATGAACTTACTAACAGAATGTTTTTGTCTTTGCAACTTCACAAGTAGTAACAAAACATAAAACTAACAAAAAATTTTGCTATTTGAAAACACCAAAAGTAAGTTTTTGTGTGTGTTACAACGGTGTTGCAAACTGCGGCAAAACTAAAAAAAGCAAAATTGGCGGTAAAGCTGATATTCATTGTATATTTCACTCACTCTAAAAGTACGAAAATAACTAAAATATGTTGTGTGTCACAAAAATTTATTTGCAAAACTCATTCTGAAATACATTTAGTGTGCCCTGCTTGGAAAAAATAATAAGAATGAATAAATATTTAAATACTTGCATTGGGCAAAATGGACCCAGTAATGTCATATGCGTTTTATTTTTCAAGCACAAGACAAGGGTTAAGAAAGTTCATTCTAACCATACTTTTGACAGCGCTTAGAATTGATTTAAGTACGGATGGAATGAAGTTTCTTTTCAGTGTATGCTTCTTGTAACAAAACCATAGAAAAGCTTTCCTAGAAAAATTGAAAACCGTTCTATTCATTTTGGAGTTTCGAAAAATATTTCATTACAGTTTAAGGGCCATATTCACAAAAAGTATTCTAATGTTACTTGACAAATTTCTTTATAAAGTTTGTCAAATAAACCTTTAATAAATATAAAATATTTTTATATGAATATTACCGTAAATTTACTGCAAAATGAACGAATTTTTTAAACATGTTACTAATGTAAAGGCATTGATTCGCTGTACTACGCGTTCGTACAATACATTTACAGCGAAAAGTTATAAAAATCTGACCGACTTTACAAGTTTGCTGCAAAATAGAGTTGTTGCGTTCCACCTTTACACAAGAATGATGATAATAATCGATAGAGGGGGTCCCAGACTCAACGGCAACCCGAAACAGTTCAGTTCAAATGGTTTTTAATCTTATTATGTTTTTATTTTTATTATTATTTTTTTTAGATATTTTTCTGATTTTTCTCATAACAGTTACAATCAATCTTGCCACCCTGTTTCGGTTTGACGATGGTTTTTTTTTCGCACCCTGTATACATGCTGAAATAATTAAAAACTATTATTACCATAATAATTTTTATTTCTTTCAATTTATTTCTGAACACGCCAACAATAGTCTCATATCGCTCCTTTATTGCAACATAGTCATAACTAAAAAAAGCTTGTTTCGAGAAAAACGCATTTCAAATTTTTAGTTTCAATAAAAGCCTAAGAATTTTTTTTTTTAGAAAATATCTCATAAAGGAAACAGTTTAAAAGATATTTGAATAAATTTTTGGCACAATATAAAATTAAGAATTCTGCATTGTTAATTCGAAAAGTTAATTTTTTAAAATATGACTATGTTGCAAAAAAGGAGCGATATGATTTACAACAAATACCACTCTGATCGCATGGAAACTATCATTTTATGAAAATGTTGGTAAAACTTTTCAAATCTTACGACTTTTGAGCAACTCTGTCCCACGGTTGCATTTTTAGAATACACTAGCATACTTTTTCAGCACATATCGCTTCTTTACGGCAACATAGTCATAACTAAAAAAATATTGTTTCGAGAAAAACACATTTTAAATATTTAGTTTCCATACAAGTCTTAGATAACTTTTTTAGAAAATATCTCTTATACAGTTTAAAAGTAATTTGAATAAATTTTTGTCCCAATATAAAAGGTGGTACTGTTAACAATTCTGCATAGTTAACTCAGAAAGCTAATTTTTTGAGATATGATTGTGTTGCAATAAAGAAGCCAATCGCACGATTTTGTTTTTTTTTAACTTGGACCAGTACTCAGGGGATAACCCTGATAACAATACTGGGTCTTACGAGCGTTAAAAACGAGCCTATTTTTTGCGACCTCATTCGGAGATAGAAGATCACTATTCAGTGGGTCATTCATATTTTGCCTCTTGGCAACAATCTCGGATAGGCTGGGCCTATAACTGAAAGAGTACAGCAAATGCTGCTGTCATCTGCGTAAGAGTGGATAGGGTTGGCAGTCTGCTATTAAAGGTCGTTGAGGAAAATAAGAAATAGGGTAGGAGAAAGAACAGAGCCTTGCCTTGAACTCATTTGACTGGACCCCATCTATAACAATTCGATTGTGTAGGATAGTGAACCACTTCCTTAAGTGCGTATATCAGAATTCATTTAGGATTCCACCGCTATCTAAATATAAAATAAAATTATTTTTATCAAGATATTACAGCCGCATTCTTAAAAAATATTTTTTTATTTATTATAGGTCTATTTGACAAATTGCTATATAAAGTTTGTCAAATAAACCCTTAATAAATATAAAATTTTTTTTATTGCATACGGCCGTTAATACTCGTAAAAAAATATAAATATTTTTCAAAAACATTTACAAGAAAAAATTACGATAATAAATATTAATTGTATTGAGTACTATAAAAAAATTAAAGTCAATTTGATAACTACTTACAATACAATTGTTTCAGTTTGTTAATTAAATATGTAAAAATGTACAAATATGTCTGTATATTTGTTTATATGCTTGTGTACGTTTGTTTTGTGGTAAAAGTATGAACTTTAAACTTTAATTTTGGGTGGCACTGTCTCATGCCCCGTCTCAATGCTTTTCATTCCATTCAATTTAACGTCTGGCATACTGACAACACACCGAATTGCGTGGCACCCGTTGGGTTGGCAGACCCGAAATGCCCTTCAGATATGTATATGAAACTGGCTGACGTAGAATACGCTGTGGCGGCGGTTTTGTTTTGCTTTTTGGTGTTATTGCTGACGATGAAGACGACGACGTCGAGGATGACGTTGATGAAGTGATTGATTTACCCGCCGCAGTAACTGAGCAGATTGAAAATTTTCTGGTAAAGGAAGATGTATGTGATTTTTTATTGAGTTCTAGGTTAGAGGAAGATTTTAAAGCGGATTTTATGGGTGTGCCATTGTTAGTGGCCGATGGTGACGGTGACGTGGGTAGAATGGGTGGCGGAGTGGCACCGCTGCACGATAGTGAACGCGACGAAAGAGAAAATGCTTCAAAGGCTCGCCTAATAGAGGAGGTGGAACGACGATGTTGACGTGAAAAACTAGAACGCGCTACAGATTTTCGCTCTTGGATGTAAGCTGGCTTGATAGCATCATCGGAATTTTCATTGTTATCAGCAGCAGTATCATCTGAATTATTACCCAAGTCATTGAAAACAATATTTTGTTGCTGTTGTTGCAGTTGCAATCGTTGTATTTGTTCAGTTATATCAACTGTACTGCTGGTTTCACTCGAGGCACATGATGTATAATCACTGGTCTTTTTGTTGTTATCGCCTGCCAACAATGATGGTATTGCTGCTGCAGCTGGTGCATGTGAAGAGCACGAATCGGTCGATGAACTTTGGTTGTCATCCTCGTTGCTGCTGGTAAAAACTAGGTCATCATTTGACCTCAAACCAAAACGTCGACTCAGTTGACGAAAGAAGCCCATATTGCGTTCATAACGTGGTATAGGTGAATTACTACTATTGGGCGAAACACTGCGGCACTCTCGTACTGCGTCATCATTTAAAGCATCTAACGAAGTTTGGCCTTCTGGGCTAACCGCTGCCAGAGGCATATCGGCAAAACATACATGAGTTGTGCTCATTAAAAATGTTTTCTTTCACTAATAGTTTTTTATTTTTTTATTTAATGAAAAATATTAATATAAACAAGTTTTTTTCTTTAATTTATTTTATTCAATTTGCTAACTAACAAACAATTTGCCGGTTTTTCCATTAACACTGTGGCATTTGTCTTCTCTCTGCAATATGTTTGTGTATTTTTTATTCTTTTGAAATTTAGCCGTTACTTTTTATTGCTTTTCCTTTTGATGTGGTTTTCTTTTGTTTGTTTTAACTACCACAAACACTGACTGGCCTTAAAGTACTGAAGGAATTTCCTGCAAGCGGCTTCTTTTTATACCAATTGCTCTCTTTACAGACTTCTGACTCTCACTGTGTTAAGTATAAGCCTTCAGAGGCGCACAAGCAGTTCCTGTACCGGCTGTAAAGATTTTCACGTCTTTACTCGTGTATACAGCACAGAGCAAATAGAAAGTATGCTATAATCGGCATTTTAACACTTAACATTTATAATCAGCACTTTTCTTTATTTCAGCACATTTATTATCATGCATGTATATTTATTATGTTTTGTTTTTGCAGATCTCTGTGATTGATTAGTTGTTAAAACAAAGTGTTCATTTTTTCTATCGAGTCTGTCACAGAATGAGCGAACAACCGCATGTCTTATTCTATATACAAGAGGATTTCCACTCAACTTAACGCTGTCCTTTGCCATGCACCTGGATTAGTTACAAAACAAAATTAAATTCTGATCAATATTTGGGTATAGGGTCCAAATGTGGATATAAAATTTATAAAGAAAAGATAAAAAATAGAAAAGAAGAGAGGTACGTACTATTGACTACATTATACTATAAATACTCTATATATATAATACTATAAATACTCTCCAACACCACGGCCTACCACTTCGTACTCGTTCTGGCTGATATCACGCTGGGATCGGCAATCATCCCCTTTTTTCCTATTACCTCATCCACAACTCTAAACCTTCCAAATACTTTTTTCTGTTATCAAACCCTGTTCAGTTTGCAAAAATCATACATATATATTTTTCTCTTTCATTTCTTATCTTCTTCTTTCCCACTGTAAAATCACTGCTTTATCACCTGCTGAGAAAAGGGCGCACAATATAATAATATTATTCTGTTGCTTATTAGAAAACATTTACAGCCTGTACGACGATATCGAATGAAAATGTATGCGAAAGAAAGCTCACCATATATACTCGAGATATAGCCTGAACCGGTTTTTTAATGAAAATGTCGCATAAGTGAGATTTTCATTGCTTTTTCTTGCTTAAAAACAGTTACCGTCATATAAAGAGGTTACAAATACAGAAAATGAAAATTACCGATATCGGTCCATATTAATGAAAAAGTTTTTAATAAAAAAGTTTTTTTTTTTTTTTTTTTTTTTTTTTTTTTGTTAAAAGTAGTTCTGGTAATAAAAGAAGGTTGTATAAATTCAGAAAATGAAAATTACCGATATCGGTCCATATATGTATATCCGAGATATTGTCTAAGCCGATTTTTTAATGAAAAAGTTTTTTTTTTTTTTTTTTGTTAAAAGTAGTTCTGGTAATAAAAGAAGGTTGTATAAATTCAGAAAATGAAAATTTTTGGTATCGGTCCATATATGTATACCTGAGTATAGTCTAAACCGATTTTTTTACGAAAAAATTTTTTGTGGTTAAACGCAGTTCTCGGTAGAAAAGACGGTAACTAATATACAGAAAATGGAAAATTCCGATATCGGTCTATATACTCGTATACTCTAGATATAGTCTAAACCGATTTTTTCATGAAAATGTCGCGTAAACGAACTTAAACAACTTTTTTTGCTTAAAAGCAGTTCTGGTAATACAAAGTGGTTACCAAATAGAGAAAATTAAAATTTCCGATATCGATCCATATATACCAGAGATATAGCCTAAACATATTTTTCCATTCAAAAATTTTTTTTTATTTATAGGCAGTTCTGGTTATAAAAAAAAGGTTACTAAAATATACAAAATGAAAATTTCCGATATCGGTCCATATATACCCGAGATATAGTCTAAACCAATTTTTTAATGAATTTTTGTTTTGCTTAAAAGCAGTTCTGATTATAAAAGGAAGTTAGTAAAATACAGAAAATGAAAAATTCCGATATCGGTCCGTAAACTCGTATACCCGATTTTTCCATGAAAAATTTTTTTTGCTTAAAATCAGTTCTGATAATAAAACGAGGTTATTGAAATACAGATAATGAAAATTTTCGATATCGGTGCATATACACCCGAGATATGGGATAAACCGATTTTTCCATGAATTTTTTTTTTTTGCTGAAGAGAAACTTTCGTTATAAAAGAGGGTTGCTAAAATATAGAAAATGGATAATTCCGATATTGGTTCATATATAACCGAGATATATGTAGCTTAAACAAACTTTTCCATGAAAATGTCCATGATAGACTTTTTTTTTTTTTGAATGGTGATTACAAGGTAAACATATATTTTCCCCCCGATATCGGTTCATATATATCCGAGCATATTTAGTTTAAATTTTTAATAAATTTTTCATGATGGTTACGAGTACAATCAATCCTGTCAGCCCGTTTCGGCTTGATTGCTTTCTGAGACACCTCGTATAATATATATTTTTAAAATTTTATAATTTGAAAATCACGTGGAAACTTTATAAACGAAAAAGTTATTAAATTTTGAAATCCTACCCGTTCCTACCCAACAACGACCTGCACAACGATGAACGAAATGTCCAGCAATTTTTAAGAAGGGTATTAAACAATTGGATTCACTTTCTGTTCACTAGAATTATTAAAAAATTTTCTGCAATGTTTATGTTTTACAAATATTACTTATGCTCATATTACTACGCTCTTTCTCTCTCTCTCTCTCTCTCTTTTTCTTTCACGTCATCACTATCTACTCATTTTTCATACTTTATGATTTTAAGACACACCATTAACACAAACACTGCTGAAGTTCTGCATTGTCTTAGAAAGTCCAACTGGTTTAAATTGTTTACTTCCGTTGTTAATAATTGTTGGCCACAAAATCAAAAAAACGACAACTTAAACTTTGTATTGTTCCCTGACAAGGAAGTCATTGTCCTATAACGTACTGTTGCTGTCTTGTGTTTCTAACAAAATTTAAGTTTCATTTCTTGGACAAATATTTAAACATTCGATTAATTGCATTTTAAACAATGCACGTCAAATATCAGTTACTTTGGCGGACAGTGTGAAAACAAGATGCTTTTGCTGACAGACAACAAAGTAAAAAGAAATTGTCCATAACAAGACAATTACTTTAATAGTTGTTTATGTTAGACGACAAGTACTCGTATTGTGGGGAATGAATTAAAAACTCAATTAGTTTGTTAATTTTTACAAAGACAACAAGAAAAGCAACAGCAAGATGATTGAACTGCAGATGACACTTAGCCAAAGGATTGTTAGTTTATGAAAAAGTTTTATTTTTTAAACTGAATGACTCTTAAACTACGTCATAGATGTTTACTAATGAAAATGTCTCTTAAAGCTGGTCAATGAAATATCATCGGAAATGTGTGAAAGTGCGTTTTAAAACAGAAGCAACACTGGCAGTTAGAAAAAGCTGTATGTAATTACATATTGTATACATACAGTGGTGACCACATATTTAGCACACAGGGCACCCTTTACTTCTAAAAGAAGATATTTACTTCCAATTACATTTTTATTAATTTAATATTTCATTAGTACTTTTTTTGCGATCCGAAGATTCTGTATCGCCATTATATCCTTCACAAAAATGTGAAGGGTATAGGTATAAGTTTGTGACTCCGTTTGTAATTTTTACAATTTTCTGAATCAGAATTAATAGAAAATTCGATTAAGCGGTGCCCGTCTGCGATTAGACTTAGAAACTTGTTTCTTTTACCATTCTGCTACCCCATCGAGTCATGGATTTGCTATTGAAACTCAGTAAAATCGGTTCACATTTAGCTGAGATATATTCAATATTCCGAAAATAGCCATTATGTTTTGCAATTTTGTATGAAAAGCTTTGCTTCAAACTTCACATGGCGATTAAAAAAATCGTTCCATATATACCCGAGATATAGTCTAAGCCGGGTTTTTACTGAAAATGTCGTATAAGTGAACTTAACTGTTTTTGCTTAAAAGCAATTCTGGTAATAATATAAGGTTATATAAATATCGAAAATAAAAATATATACCCGATTTCTTATTTTTCTCAATGACCTTCTCTATCACACTTCCAATCCTATCCACTCTTTCGCAGATGACAGCAGCATTTGCCATTCGTAATCTTTTAGCTATAGGCCCAGCCTATCTGAGATCGCTGCCAATAGGTAAAATAAGAATGATTCGTTCAAAAGTCATCTTCTATTAATCTCCGAATGGCGTCGTGAAAACAGGGTTGCTTTCAATGCTCATAAGGCACAGTGTTGTTTATTAAAACACAAACAAACGACCGCTGCATCATCTGTGCTCATGGTATAAATATTCAGGAATCGGATGCTCTTGATGTTCTTGGAATGAAAATACAGTGTGATGTCCGCTGGAGCGAACACATTTTTCATGTCTCTAAAGAAGCGATCAAGTGCCTCGTGGACTCCATCCGATCTCCTTAGTATTTATACCACCTGTATCTTACCGAATGTGGAATACAACTCTCATATTTGGGCCGATGCCACAAAGTCTATTTTGGGGTTACTCGACCGTGTGCAGGAGAGGGTGAAGAAGCTCATCGGTGACAGTAGGATATCCAACTCTATTGACTCACTGGAGCATCGACGCAGTGTGGGGTGCGTTACTCTGTTCTAGCGTTACTACAATGGATTTTGTTCTGAAACTCGCACACTTTTACGTAGCACACGTTCATCGTCCAGAACTCATCCATTTGTGGTCGATTGCCCGGAGAATCGTACAACGCATTATAGAGAGAATTCGTTTTTCAGCCGTACGCTTCGTCTGTGGAATAAGTTGCCTGCAAATGTGTTTCCTGTCTGTTATAACGTTGAAAAGTTCAAGTCAAATGTTCACAAGCACTACTCCCTCTTTCCGCCTCCTCACAACCTATTTTTCTAGTTCCGGTACAATCCGGTAGGGGTCATCCCCTGAGTACTGGTCCAAAAAAAAAAAAAAAAAAAACAAATAAAGCAAATTTCATGTCAATTTCAGAAATTCATATTTTCTTTTATTCACTACTATGTTCTATACCTCTACAAAAACTAACTAGAAAAACACATGTCAAATTTTTAGCTTCCAAAAAGCTTTCTTTACGCATATCGCTCCTTTATTGCAACATAGTCATAACTAGAAAAACACATTTCAAATTTCTTCCATACAAGTCCTAGAAATTTTTTTTAGAAAATATCTCCTACAGGAAACAGCTTAAAAGCAATTTGAATAAATTTTTGGCCCAATATAAAAGCTGGTACTGTTAACAATTCTGCATTGTTAACTCAAAAAGCAAATTTTTTGAGATAAGACTATTTTGCAATAAAGGATGGATATATAGAAAGCCTTTTGTGCGTTAATATAAAGCACTAGACTTCAAGTTTAAAAAAAAAAGTAACGAATTAATGAAACTGACTGATGATGCGGCAAAGAAAAATTTAAATTGGAAAAGCTTCAATGAGAACATCAAAAACCGCATTCTCCATCAAGAATAACTTAATTTACTTTTTAATTTCGAAACACTCAATATACTCGTAAATTTACTTTTAAATACTTAATTACTTTTTTCTTTTCACTTTCATTATCTCAAAGGGTTTATTGGCTCAGGATTTACCTACATACGAGTACATACATATGTAATACATGAGCGTTTGCTGCTCAATCCAACTGCCATTTACTCGTAAGTAACCGACCTACACACATTTTTATTCTGATTTCGGAATGCTAAATTGGGAATCTGTTGTTAAAAGATTCAAGTCAAAAATCATTGACGAATAACAACAATAACGTCCATTTTTTTTTAGCAGGCATTCACTATAAAGTTTTGGATATTTTCGTTCTTTTCATTTTACATTTAAAAATAGAATCGTTTAGACTGACAAGTGTTGAAAGAAACACGCTTAAGTAAACTCAGCGGGTATGGATCGAAAAGACAACGAACACTTAATAGTTTTGAACTTTAAGCGACCGGAATGCATCATTGTGTATTTGTGTTGGTGGCAAAAGTGCAAGAGTATGTGAGAGTATTTCAGTTAATCAATTGATTGACTGTCCAGTCATCAAATTCCATAAGTGTTTTCAACGTTTGAATATTTAAATATACAAAAGGTAAAATGAATGTTGTAAAGCACTTGCGGCAAGAATAGTTGAAAAGAAATAAGTCTCTTCTTAATGTTCACATATATAATTAAAATTAAGGTTAAGGTAGTTTAACTGTAGTCCTCTTTATTGCTAGAGACGTCCCTTGTCCACAGGTAAAAAATTTATCGGCTGTACATTCAATTCGAAAATAATTTATTGTTACTGAAAGAGAGAGACTAAGAGAAATTTTCGGTGTCGAGCTGATGTAATGACGATGACGACTCTAGGAATATGGTTATATACTTCATAATATATTTGACGCGTCATCATTGTCAGAAAATCGGGACGTGCAAAGTTTGCCACCTATACATTCGTTCTCCCCCCGGGGAGCAGGTTCTGCCTTGGCATAGACTAAACTGTTTTCTGTGACAAAAAGGAGAAGGAGTCCTTCGTTTGTTGTAGCAAACAATACTGTAAGAAGCCGCATGACTAATATTGTATTGGGCTTCCCAAACCCATACCAAAAGTTAAAATTGACAGAATGGGGATCGGCAAAGTTCCCGAAAGATTCTGCCTTGCAGATCTCGCGGTGCTGATCATGGTTGAGGTGCCTGCTTTAGCTTAAACGTTCTGGCTGTGGCTTAAACCTATAATCGCAGGAGAGGGAATTAGTTTCACTGATAACTTTGGTGCATGGCGGTTTTCGGGGATAACAACCTCCGAGGTGATGTTGTATTAAAACAGATAACTGTACTGTTAGGAACCAGAAGTGATGGTTAGACGAGAGAGTTGGTTAAGGGATGAAGCTTCGGCCTACCACCTTATTAAGCCTTGTCTTCCACTGACTGCTGGGAAATTGTTTACATGAGTGGTTAGAAGGTTCGAACTCTTAAGCAAGGGGTTCGTCTATAGGGCTACAAGCTTATAGCAAAAAGTTGCGACCTGTGTGAGTCTAGCAAGTCCCCAGCGGGGGCGCTAGTGAATCGTGAATAATTCACCCCGCAGATTTGGTTCATCATCGGACTAGGCCGCAATGGCAGGAGCTAATGTAAATCAGATTCACAACTTTACATTCCTTGTGGATACTAAGGTATTGCTACTGAAAGAGAGAGAAACAGAATTTTTTACTGCCGACTTGATGTGATGACGATGGTGACTCTAGGAATGAGGACATATTTTATAATGTATTCTTTCCGATATATCGAAACACATTTTATTGCACAATTTAAGCAATTGATGACTTTAAACCCAAATTAGAATTTTAAAGTTTTGATAACAAAATATAAGTTTGTTTCTATAGGGTGTCCTAAAACTAATACAATATTTGTAGAGTAAAGTGCTGGCAGCCATAAAAACAAACAAGTCGACAGTTGGCAGTTTAACGTTAGAAAGCATGGAGCATTATACAGTAGATCAAGATATATTCATTATTGCACAATATTGTTACATTCTTCGCTGGTGAAATAATGATACTATTACATTTTTATCTTTAGACACATTTTTGTGAACTCTTCAATCGCTGGTGAAATAATGACACAAACTAATGCTTCACAACTTTACTACAATACTTCAAAACTTTGTTCACATATAATACCACTGTGTACTAACACACTAGACTGTCTTAATTTTCTGACATATGACTTTCTTGCACAGCGTTCAAAATAAAACTCTGCGACCGATTGACTATCAGAGAGTATTTTGATTAGCACTCCCGTGTGTCCCCTATCGGAGACACATACGTATAGATCTACATGAAAGATTGTAGTGTCTCTACTAAGAGTTATATACTTTCCATTACTTTTGAGAGAGCGGAGCAAATTGTAATTGGCCAGTAATTTTGAGGGTTATTTGTTTTAACTTTCTTGGGGAACTCGCAAACAAAAACGTGCTAGTAGTCGCACAAGCATAAGAGAACACTGATTCAAGATCACAACTTTACCATAATACTTCAAAACTTTGTTTACATTTAATACCACTGTGTAGTAACACACTAGACTGGCTTACTTTTTGGACTTATGACTGTCTTGCACAGCGGTCAAAATACAACTCTGCGACTGATTGACTATCAGAGAGTACTAGTGTGTCCCCTAGCAGAGAGTATTCCCACCACTACCCTTATTGCGTATAGTTTCGCTTGGAAGATTGTGGTGTCGCTACTAAGTGTTATATACTTATATTACTTTTGAAAGCGCTGAGCAAATTGTAGTTGGCCGGTAATTTTGAGGGTCATTAGCTTACATTTTTTTTGGGGAATTCGCCAACCTGGTACAATGTGCTAAAAAAGCGAGCTAGTGGTCTCACAAGCATAAGAGATTCAAAATGACTGCAGGAGTGACATCCAGTCCAGTTGACTTGTTTATGTTTAAGTCAGCCAAAACACTTTTAACTACTCGGACTCGGAAAAATATCTTTGGCATAGCCATAGATACGCCATCAATAACGCGATTCACCTCGACCATAGGCTAACGTGGAAGTATCACATGGATGCGGAAGTCACTCAATTAAACGCTAGGCAACTAAATTGGTTCATAAGCAGAAATTCTACCTTGAAGTTGGCTTGTAAACTTTTGTTATACAACGCAATAAAGCACAACGTCTATATGGTGCTATGGAATTCAATTATGGGGCACCGACTCAACATCTGACATTGATAAAATTCAAAGACCACGATTACTGCAGGTATGTAAAAAACTAACGAATTCACAAGGATCTGGTGCTCTACTGGTAAAAGACGAGTTTTCAAAGTGTGCAACAAGGTGTATCAGTACGCTGGAACTTCATCCAATTACTCTTGCACGCAACATACTTAATTTTGGCGGCCAAACTCGGTTGAGAAGAAGGGATACTCTTGCCACCATCAGAGCGTCAAATAGATGATTTAACCGATATAGCTCCCGCATAATAAAACTTTTCGTCTAGCATTGGCCGAACTTAAGTAAAAAGCACATTCTTTATTGTTTAGTTTTAAGATTTGAATACTTTTTTTTAGCTCATTTTCAAGATTCAATAAATAAAAAATGTTAAAAAATTGCGGCCTGTTTTTGACTGATTTCCGTTAAGTAGGAGTTACTTCACTTCATTTAAAAAATGCATTATTCGACGCATTACGGCCACAAATGTTGAAAAATGTCAGCGAAAATTGGATCCCTAGGCTAGGTTACTTCCGAGCCAGTCGTGGCGGTTATATGCTAAAAGTCATAAATAAAATATATGTAAAACCAAAAGCTTATCTTTCGAATAAAGTAAACTTCATGTCAATTTAAAAAATTTATCTTTCGAATGAAATAAACTTCATGTCAGTTTAAAAAATTTATTTTTGTTTCACCCCACTTCAAATACATTTAATTTTATTTTCAATAGCAAACATTATAAAAGGACATCATCAGATTTTCAATTTGTTTTTATTAATGAATAAAATTATTATTTCACATCTAAATGTCAGCAAAATTCAAGTACACTACCTGTATACACTCCCTGTATATTTGCATTCGCACTAATAGATGATGACGTGTGATGCTTTTTTTGGAAATGAAAAACAAACAAGAAAAATCTACGACAGAACATTCAAGAATCTTTGTTAAAATAATAAGCTATTTAGCAAATATAGATATAATACTTTATTATACATTTTTGCTGAATATTTCAGATTTGTGAACATTCTTTGCTACTCGTACATGTGGGAGGGAGAATGGTAGTCATATAAATATTTTGCTTCCTTTCCACAAGAATATTTGCATTGTCTTCCATTGATTTTTGATTTATTGTGAGAAAACATGTCGGTATATTTCTTGGAATTCTTCAAGCCTTTTATACGAAAACAAATAAAGTTACATGAAGACTATTTCTAGATGTCTGTTTGATTTTAATTTATGATTAGCTGTGGAAAGTAGTTACATTTTCTCTTAATATTTTTCATCTAACTTGATTGAGAATTGTGGAATTTTCTATAAAACTGTGTTATATATGTACATATGTATGTAGATGTAATTGCGTATGTAAATATTTCAATATTTAGAAAATACCCAGTTAACAAAATCGTCTTCGACTATAATATGAATGATTTGTTGTCTTAAGGCCGGTGAACATAGAATTCGTCCTACGTTATAAGTTGCGTTTTTCAACTGCCAACTAAGTTGAAATGCATGTAATCTTATGAACTTTGTCACATTCCGTGCTTCTGCGTCAACGCAAAGTATTAAGGCCCATTTAGCCGACCGTAGAAATTGTAACTGTAGGTTAGGTTAGGTTTGACAGGCTGCCAGCTATTGTAAAGCCAGCCCACTTGGGTCCAGTCAGGTCCCGTTGTGTTGCCTGGATATGATATGTATCTCAATAGATCTACATATCACTGGTTTAGAACCAACCCGAGGATCGGATAAAGGAGTCCAATCCACTTACATTGCATTCCGTTACCTCCGTCAAATCATGCAGCATCGGTCTGCCTAGGTACAATGCCCCTATATAAGAAAGAGCTGGACACTGGCAGAGGAAGTGCAATTCCCAAATCCAACAATTGTAACTGTAACGTAACTGAAACTGGCGGCCTGCACAACCTAACTGTAACGTAAATGTAAATGTAGTAACACTTATTTAACACATAAAACCGTATTATGTACTTTGACATAACTTAGAGTTTACACATGCCACTGCCAGTTCGAAAAAAATGTATTGAACATTTACAATTTTTCACTAATCACCCACATTTTTCGCAATGACAACCACATTTTTCTGCATGCGAGTGAAAATTTGGCATTTGCATGCCACTGAATGGCAATTATCTGGATTATAGTAAAAATAGAAAAATGATCTAGATTATAGTAAAATGTAATTACAAATTTTAGCTTCTCATATCTTTTATTAAGATTTATTTCTTGGAGTACGCATAAAAAGAACAGTTTCGGTAAATATAAAGCATTAGATCAAGTGTGCCCTGGCCTATGCGCTTGATACTCAATTGTTTTTGTAAATGCGCTTAGCTATAGGGCTGTGCTCTTTAATGCACAAATACTGGGCTCACCACTAGCCATGAAAAATATACAATAAACTTTGTCTTATATCAGTGGTGGACAAATTTGTTTTGCACTTGCACTTGTGAGATAATTTGAGAGTAATTTAAAGTACTGTGACAAGCAAAACTAGCCACAATAATTTTCGTACGCAGAATTATATGAAATGATGAATAACACAATGAAAAGAATTCATATTATAACCATGATTTCTCAACTGGCCGATAAATCCTTCATACTTACCAAGCATTACATATGCTCCATCAGTGCATACACCAGCAAATTTGTTAGAGTCTACAATAGACAGAAGCTTTTCATGTAGAACATCCAATAACAGCTTACCCGTAACGTTGCCGTAAAAGGTTTCCAGTGTAAACGTTATTTCAAAAACGTCGCATTCTTTATCTACGCAACGAATATAACGAGATGCGACAAGTTGTTTATATCAGTGCTCTCATCCAAGCAAACAGAAAGAAATTCACATATCCTGAGCTTTTCATATACAGCCAACTGTACTGATGCTCCCAATTGCGCAGTTCGCCGTGCAATTGTTTTTCAGGACAAAGGCACTAATTGTATTAATGTGCAATTTAGTCTTCGCAGAATTTTATTAAATAGTTCTTTAATGAAAATAAAAATATATAAGACTTATATATTTTGTGTCGTTCTTCACTGCACACACTCACATAAGCAAAGCAGCAATATTTTCGCATGTTTTGCTGGTAACCATTGACGAGAGCGATTATCAGTGTGAATTTCGTTTTTGTAAATGTTTTGCTTTTTAGTTTTTCCTTAAATGAATTGGTGTTTACTCTTCCATATAGAACCTGTGGGCACCATTGCATTAGATTACTAAAATAATATTTTTTTAAATAAATTTTAATTGTTTCCCCAAATATGAGTTCTTGCGATGAATTCGGTAACTCTATTTTATAAAGCGAAGACAAATTCAAAATGGAGGCAAAATTCGAGAAGTAAACAAATTGTTTAAAGTATACGCTTAAAGGCGAGTGGCAAGAGATTCGACTACGAGTATTTCAAAATAATTTTCGTTGGTAATACGTACACAAAATTTGCCTGCCACTAATTGCGTGTGTAAATGCAGCGTAAACAAAAAACAAAATTGCATGTGGAGAAAAAGTGTTCGGTTTTTAATTTTTATATAGGGTGTTTTTTTAAGCCCGATAGAACTTGAAATTGTAAAAAATAACACAAAAAATTAAATTGTAATCAAAATTTTTTTTTATTCGAAAGATCAATACGTGACATTAACATTTGAAAATGATTTCGGGCATATGGGCACCGCGGCTGTTCTTGACGAAGCGCATTCTGGACGTCCAATTTTGGGCCACTTTTTCGAGCACTGCTGGCCGTAAGTCACGAACAACACGAACAATGCTGGCCTCCAAGGCGTCAATTGTTGCTGGTTTATCAGCATAAACCAGTGACTTCACGTAGCCCCACAGGAAATAATCGAGAGGTGTCAAATCGCACGACCTTGGAGGCCAATTGACAGGTCCATTTCTCGAAATCAACTTATCGCCAAATTTTGATTTCAGTAAGTCGATGGTTGCGTTCGCCGTATGGCACGTAGCGCCATCCTGTTGAAACCACATCTTCTCCGGATCAATGTCATCCATATTTTCAAACAAAAAATCATTGATCATGGTGCGGTAACGATCTCCATTGACCGTAACGCGAGCTCCGGCCTTATTTTTGAAGAAATAAGGTCCGATGATGCCACCAGCATGAAAACCGCACCAAACAGTGCATTTTTCTGGATGTAATGGAGTCTGTAGGGTCTCTTGTGGATTGGTCTCACTCAATATGCGGCAATTTTGCTTATTAACAAACCCGTTAAGCCAAAAATGCGCCTCATCGCTGAACACAATTTTGCGATAAAACAACGGGTCAATCGACGACTGATTTTCAAAGTAAATTTGGATAATTTCGTAGCGTTGTTCAAGCGTGAGTCTATTCATGATGATTTGTCAGAGTATACTGAAACAAATAAAATAAAATGTTTCATAAAAATTTAATTTTTTGTGTTACTTTTTACAATTTAAAGTTCTATCTAGCTTAAAAAAACACCCTATATTATTGTGTGTCAAAGAAAATAATTAATACCAATAAAAAATTATAAATAGCTTGTTTTCCCAGCTATCTATTTATATGTCGGCATTTCATAGGAACTACCCTAATCATCAGTAGACTTTGGAAATTTTTGAAAGATATTCTCAAACATTCAACTTTATATCCCAACAATCTAAATAAATTGCTGAGAATTTAAAAAGAAAAATACTCTAATAATACCTGTCAAAACACAAAAAACAGCCTTTTTCATTTATACACGTCTCTAACATTTTTTATTTTTTGTGTTTTTACAGGTATTATGTATTTGAATGAATGTATTTTTCGAACTTGCACTTGCATGTGTAAATGCCAGGTTGCTGTAAGTTACTTGTATGTGTAAATGCAGTGTTAATAAGTTTTACTAAATATAAAAATTCAGTAAAAGCCAACAGCTTGGTGTCATCTGCATTCCTTGAAGGACATATTCTCAAGCATTATAAAAAATTAAAACACAGAATTCGAGAATTTCAGAAAAGCAAAATACCACTGAAATTTCTAAAAATATGATTTTTTTTGCTTATTTTTTCAGTTTAACTTTTAAAAGTTTAAAAAAGTTGACCTTTGAAGAGTTCAACGTACTGTGTATTGAGCAAGGTAAAAAACCCTGTTTTGTTTTTCGTCCTTTCCTGGAAAACTAAATGAAAATTTTGTCTATTTTCCGTTACAAGTGTGTCTGTAATTTTTCTTTAAACATTAAAATAGATTTGTGAGTTAATGTTAAGCCATTATATCAAACATTTTACCGGGTTAAAGTTTTGCAATTTATCTCTTATTTTAGCTGAGTTCTTTAACACTTCAAAATATTTGTACCAATTCATTCAACTTACTGTCGTGGCAAGAGAAATCTTATGGACGGTTTTGTTTTTCTTAGTTGCATTTTCGGTACAAATGAATTTATCATTAAGCAAAACATTTTAAATAAATGATTGAAAAATCAACACTCACAAAAACAAAATAATCAAATATAATTGAAAACCATCAAGTTCAGGTGAACGTCCACAATGAAACATTGAACTTGAAATTGTAAATTGTGCGGTTGTTTATTTTTGTTGATTGTAATTGTATTTTAAAAACATTTAAAATAAATTCCCAAGTTGTAGGAATGCAGGATTGGAGCCTGGAAGGCCAGTTAAACGGTTAGCTCGAGTACGATCAATGTTGCTGGATGGATGTGAGTTTTCTGCGACGAGTTTGGATTGGTTTGGCCTCTCATTCCCTCTCATTGCTTTTTAGACTGACATATTTCTAATAATGACAGACTGTAAGGTTTTTTACAGGATTGCCCAGAACTCTACGTCATGCCAAAACAGGGTGACAGGATTGATCGGAATTATAAGAATACTACGCACTAGACGTAGTATTTTTATAATTAACTTTTAATCCATAACTTTTAATCAAATAAGACAGGAAAAAATGTTTGAATACACTCAGCTGGAAGACAACTAGATTTGTTTTTGATTTTTCTCATAATGGCTACAATCAATCTGGCAACACTGTTTCAGTTTGACGTTGAGTTCTGGGGCACCCTGTATGACCAATATAGTAATGCATTAAACACATTCAAAGAAGTAAGCTACCAATTACAGTCTTTTCAAAATAGAATACTTGCATATATATGGAAATTATTATACATACGGCAGCAAGACTATACAGCTACATTTATAGCTGTCGCTACAGCTACATTTATAGCTGTCGCTACAGCTACATTTGTAGCTGTCACTAAGTCAGTGAATTTTTGAATTTCCCCTCTCTTAATTGAAAACACTGCTCCTGTTAACTTACAACTGGCGATTGTCTAAATATGACACCCCCCCCCACCCTTCCAAGGGGAAAAGTTTTGCTTGACGCAGATTAAACCAGGTCACTGTTTCCTCGTTTGTTGTAGCAAAAAAAAAAACTTTAGGAAGCCGCACGACTTATGTTGTGTTAGACTTTAAAACCCGTACCAAGGTTTAAAATTGGTAGAACGGTGATAAACCAAGCTTCCGGGAGGTTCTGCAGACCCACTCGGTGTTGATTATGGTGAAGGTGCCTGCCTTGGCTGAAAAGTACTGACTGTGATTTAAGCTTCCCCCGGGGAACAGGGTTTGCTTTGGCGTATTATTAGCTTGGGCACTCTATCTTTCGGGCTTAGAGGGGAAGGAGTCCCTCGTTTGTTGTAGCAAATAAAACTCTAGGAAGCCGCATGACTTACGTTGTGTTGGCTTCCGAAACCCTTACTAAGGATTTAAATTGGCAGAACAGGGATCAGCATGGCCACCGGATAGTTCTGCTTGCGGTTCGACCCGGGCTGATCATGGTTGAGGTGCATACTTTGCCTGAAACGTTCTGGCTGTGGTTGAAACCTAAAACGCAGGAAGGGGGTATTAGTATCCTTGATAATTGCTTGGCGTGGCTTTTTTCGGGGACTAACAAACTCTCGAGGGTCTGTTGTCTTAACAACAGATACCTGTACTGTGAGGAACCAGGGGTGATGGTTGACGGGTGAGTTGGTTTAAGGTCTGAAGCTACTAATGGGCTTCGACCTACCAACTCATTAAGCCTTGTTTTCCATTGATTGCTGGGAAATTGCATACAGGAGGGATTAGAAGGCCCGAACTCCTCAACAAGAAGTTGCTCATATGGCTACAAACATATGCCATAAATTGCTACCTGTGTGAGCCTAGCAAGCCACACGCGGCCTGATGTAAATCTTTTTCGCAACTGTGATTTAAACCGACAAATTAAAGTATACCATTATTTTGAAACATTTCGTTTCACGAATTGATAAGGATCTGTGTGCTCCACTGGTAAAAGAGGAATGTTTAAAGTACGCAGTAAAGTATATCACTAAACTGGAACTTAAGCTAAATTCTCTTGCACGCAATATACTTAATTTTGGCGGCCACCATCAGCATGTTAAATAGGGGATTTTAGCGATATTTTTCGGGCAAAATAAAACTTTTCTGTCTGGCATTGGCTGGACTTAAATAATTTTTCATGGACGGACAGCTGGACTGACGGACATTGCTCAATCGACTTTTCTATCAATTCTGATTCAGAATATATCTGTGGCATTTTGTCATAACAGCTTAAGTCGAGATAAGATCAAAGGAAGTTTTGAAGCGAAATTTGAATGAAGAACTAAATTTAAGAAGAAAAGAAGATAAACCATAATTATAACTAAATTTTGGGAATAATACGAAATATTATTTCTGCAAATTAGAATACCATATTTATTCAAATAACCAAACTAGCAGCAATTTTTGCAATTTTTAAAAATTTACTTAAGCTGTTATTATAAAACACCACAGATATATATTTTTTAGGGTCGCAAATGATTTCATTTTTGTGAAAGGTACAAAACGACATTTGTGTCAAAGTGAAATCATTTCTACTAGGTGTAACTGAAAAACACAGATATTGTCCATTTGGTTGTTATTATTTTTTCTATACTTGTATTTTTCTAAATTTTTGGTTAAAAAATATTAAAGATTTGAATACTTATTGTTAGTTCATACTTTGAAGATTCAATAAATAAATGAATGAAAAAATAAATAAATTTGCAATGAATGTACCTTACCCAGCCCTGATCACGCTGCAGTTTCCATATTATTTATTTAATACTATATTTAATATTTCATTTCCATTAAGGACTTTCTTGTGTAAACTGCAATTATTTTAACGAACGATTTAATAAATGTTTCATTACAAATAAGACTGTTTTGTATTGACCCATTTTTTATTGTGAAGGTAAAATAGCAGGACCTTTAAATTCAATACAAATCACTGCACAAAGCTTTGTTTCGCCAACTTAATTAAAAGGATGATTGTAAGACATTTGTTTGTTCCTTGAACAATAGATGCTCTTTCAGTTTCATTTTATTTCGCAATAATACTCGTACAAAGCAATTTCCTTGTCTGATGTTAAATCCTTGACACACAGACACACTCACACACACACACACATTCACACGCTCATATACTCACCCATGGTGTTTAAAAAAGTGTTTGTTGCTGAAACTACTACTAAATGTAATGTTGAGGTTAAACAATTTTACATTACACTTCAATATGAAGGCAACACACAAATCTCTAAATGCTCCCGTATTCGAGCAATAGCTTCAAAAGATTCCAAAGCGGGAAAACTTTCTTAATTACGAATATATTCAGTTCTTAAGATAACAACATCAAGGTCAGCCAGGCGTAATTTTTTATTAAGCAAATAAGTTAGATAACAGCAGGAGACAAATTTTTTGCTTAAGAAGGCAAAAAAATAATAAATAAAACTTAAAATTTTTCATGAATTGCCTGCAGGCCATACTCGTATGTCGTGTTTATGAAGTGCAGACATTCCGCAATAAAAAGAAATAAATTTCTTATGAGACAGCATAAACAAAATATTAAAAAAAACCACGCAGACACATGCAATACATACATATGTATTTAGATAAACAAAACCATGAACAGCGTTGCCACGTCCGCAATATTTTATAACCAAAAATTTTGAAAAAGGTAGCAAATAAGAAAAATACGAGTATAGAAAAAATAATAACAACCAAATGGACAATATCTGTTTTCAGTTACACCTAGTAGAAATGATTTCACTTTGACACAAATGTCATTTTAGACCCTTCACAAAAATGTTTAGGGTGTATATAAGTTTGTGACTCCGTTTGTAATATCTACAATTTTCATTTGCGGCCCTATAAAGTATACACAGTCGAGCTTCCATAATTCGAACTTCTCTAATTCGAATTTTCTCTAACTCGAACTAATTTAGTTGGCAGTAGCGTTAAAAGAACAAGTCACATACAATTTGCCTTCTGTAACGCGGACTTCCATAAGTCAAAGTTCGTTATAACTCGAACAAAAAACATACACATGAACTCTATAACTCGAAGAAGTTTTCTTGTTAATATGGTTTTTTG
Organism: Thecocarcelia acutangulata; assembly: GCA_914767995.1. Classification (NCBI taxonomy): domain Eukaryota; kingdom Metazoa; phylum Arthropoda; class Insecta; order Diptera; family Tachinidae; genus Thecocarcelia; species Thecocarcelia acutangulata. Next base: position 28,421,973 of record OU612096.1, read on the forward strand.
TTTTCGTTATGATTTGTAATGGGTGATTTTATAAGAACTATCGGAAATTAAAAAAAAACACATAAAATTCAGAAAAATGCATGAAATATTTATTTGGATCGATAGTTGGGTCGATATAATTTAATGTTTGAAGATTATTTCATGCAAATGTTGGCCGCGGCTGCGCCTCAAATGGTCCATCCGCTTAGTCCAATTTTGGCATACTCTATCCAACATTTCGGCCGGTATCTCACGAATCGCCAATCGAAGCGGGCTTGTCGCTATAGATATTAGCCTTAACATAGCCCCACAAAAAATAGTCTAGAGGCGTTAAATCGCACGATCTGGGCGGCCAATTGACTGGTCCCAAGCGTGAAATAAACTGTTCACCGAACTCGCCTCTCAATTGGTCCATTGTTTCGCGTGCTGTGTGGCATGTGGCACCGTCTTGTTGAAACCACATATTATGCAAGTCAAGCTCTTCCATTTTGGGCAAAAAAAAGTTTGTTATCATCGCACGGTAGCGCTCACCATTCACAGTAACGTTGTGATTCGCATCATCTTTGAAGAAATACGGCCCAATGATGCCGCCAGCCCATAATCCGCACCAAACGGTTGTTTTTTGTGGATGCATTGGTAGCTCTTGCAATGCTTCTGGCTGCTCTTCACTCCAAATACGGCAGTTTTGCTTGTTCACGTATCCATTCAACCAGAAATGAGCCTCGTCGCTGAACACAATTCTTCGATAAAAAAGTGGATCTTCATCTAACTTTTCAAGAGCCCATTCACCAAAAATTTGGCGTTGTGGTAGGTCGTTTGGCTTCAATTCTTGCACCAGCTGTATCTTATAAGGCTTCACACCCAAATCCTTCCGCAAAATTTTCCACGTAGTGGAGTAACAGAGGCCCAATTGACGGTCATCACCAACACTGGCCGATACGGCTGCGATATTTTCTTCAGTTTGCACTCTACGTAAGCGTGTTGGTGGTTTAATGTCCAACAATGTAAATTTGAAATAGCGTTTACAATAGCCCGAATAGAAGCCTCAGTAGGTCGATTAAACTGACCATAAAATGGAAGAAGCGCGCGATGAACTTTCTTAACAGACCACGCATTTTGGTAATAAAATTCAATAATTTGCAAGCGTTGTTCGTTTGTAAGACGATTCATGATTAAATTATAGACCAAACTGAAGATGTTTGACAGTGACACAAGATACAAAACGTGCGTGAGCTGTCAAAACTAGTGTTGCCAAAAAGATAATAGCAAAAAAATCACTGGTTATTTTTTTTTTTTTTATCTCTTTTGTTTCATGAGCTGGTTTGTATATTTTACATACTGGCTACTGTTGTTTATTTTTTGCGGGGAATTACAAATTTGTTTCTTTTTGTTTGCGTAAGTATCAATTCCATACATAATTCGGCCTAGATAATAAATTTTGAAATCGATTTTTTTTTGTTATTATGGCAACTAAACGTGTTTTAAAATGCTTATCAATTGAAGAAAAGTACAAACTTATAAAGGACGTCGAAGATGGATTAAAGAAAAAGGAAGCAGCTGATAAATATGGTAATCCGGCAAGCACGGACTCTACATTTTTCAAAAATAAGGAATCAATTATCAAATCTATTGAATCTGGATTTCGTTTATGTAGTAAAAGAGTTAGAACCCCAAAATTCAAAAATGTCGACAAAACAGTCATGGATTAGTTTTTAGCAGCTAGAAAACAAAATATGCCTATATCTGGTGAAATATTAAAGGAAACGGCAATTGAGTTTGCAAAGCATTTTAGAGATGATAACTTTACAGCAAGCACAGGTTGGCTGAATAAATGGAAGCAGAGGTATTAGGAAAAAGATTAATTGATGAAAAGTCCATTTAACTTAATGATTTAAAAAAAAAAAAAAGTAAAATGCCAGTCAGGAATATGTATTTTATTTAACTATAATTTTTTTAACTACATGAGTACATATCCTTGTTCTTTTATATTCTTAAATATATATAAAAAAATCGTTAAAGCGATGCTCGTCTGTCTGTCGTTGAAATACCGTTTCTGAGAAAGTCATTAGACTTGGAAACTTTTCTTTAACCTTTCTATTACCCCATCAATTCATGGGTTTGCTATTGAAATTCAGTAAAATCGGTTTACATATTCATATCTAAGATATGTATATCCAAAATTCCCAAAATCCCATTATTTTATGCAATTTTGTATGAAAATTTTTGAAAAAAGAAGAGTTTGTTTTAATTCCAACTTGACACGGTTATTAAGCATGGCGATTACAAGGCAAAAACAAAAATTTCCCCGATATCGGTCCATATATAGCCGAGTTATAGCCTAAACCGGTTTTCCATGCACATGAAGCGTAAGCGAACTTATGAATTTTATTTTTTTTTTTCTGCTTAAAATCAATTCTGGTAATAAAGGAAGATTACCAAATATGGAAAGTAAAATATTCTGATATTGGTACATATACATATGTATACCCGCGATATAGCCAAAACAGATTTTTCATTATGCGAACTTAAACAACCTTTTTTGTAAGATTGTAAGTAGAATGTGTAAAAAAAGTTTACATTAAAAAAAAAAAAAATTACCAAATTGGAAAAAATTACCATAACGGCAACGCTGTTCATGAGTTAATTTTAAGATATTTAAAAGTACCAGTCATCCCGACTACGTGTCCAAATTGCTTAAATCATGATTATAATCGGCCATAACGGAGAAGGAGTATACTGGTATTATTTGTTTATTCGATTGCATAAATATATTTAAGCAGACTCATCCACTCCATTAATATCTGCTTGTTATTCAGAAAAAAAAAACAAAAATAGAAATAACAAATATCAACTATTAAAGAAAGATGTTGAAAAATGTGTCTACGGCCAAGTCATGCTAAACATAAAATAAACTTGCAGATTTTTATAACAAATTGAAAAAAATTAATAAAAATACAAAAATGCCAGGAGCATGTCTTACTACATAAAATGACTTTTAATATTTTGATGGGTCCTCAGACACCTCCAGCCATTCAAAAACATTTATTCCTTTTTTAATATTTTGTATCATATTTTCATATAAATATGGCATACTGCAAAAAAAAAAACACTTGTATTAATGCCTGAACGATTAAAGCAGGGTAGACTAGTTCAGGTAGTGTTGATGGTTTGAGAGTTTCATGCTTGATAATCTAGCAAGCAACGTTCGTTTGGCAAACAAAGACCGGTAAACATTTTGATTTTCGTCATCTATTTGTTTCTTTGTGTTTTGAGGATAATTTTCACAGATAAAAATAATAATGACAATTTGATCCCGCCGGATTTTCAATCCATTTTCGATTATTCGATTAATTTTTCACTTATTTTCCTCTTGTCTTTATTTGTTTTTCTTGAGAACCATTCAAAAATACAATAAAGCAAAATAATAGTAAAAGTTGTGATGCGTTGCTCTAAACACAACACGGCATGTGACAGTAAACATGCCCAAATATTGTTGTTTTTCCATCAAGCATCATCAACATTTTCATTGGTATCAAGTTATGTTCTTAAAACTCGAATAATATGATGTCGTCTGCCTAATGCAGTTCTCTGAAAATTTTTCACCTTTATTAAACTCTTCTTATAAAATAGTTTTTCAATATTTTTGAACTAGAATCCAATTCGAAAGAAGACAATTGGTATTGTGGACAAGGACAAACAATACATGGTATGATCAAAAAATAACCGTTATTTTCAAATTTCGATAAATACGTATGTTCGATTTTCGCATTTTGGCAATATCAGACAGATAAAAGGGTTAGTCGTGTTTTGGTGTGCTCTTCGATTTTTTTTTACTAAATTTTGAGCAAAAACAACGTCGCTTGGGCAGCGCTCAGGAGCTGCTAAACATCGTCAACGACGATCCAGATTTTCTCAAAGTGGTCACAACTGGTGACGAATCATGGGTGTGCTATGATATTGAAACCAAAGCCCAATCATCCTAATGGGAGCATCCAGAAGGGGCAAGACCGAAAAAGGCATGTCAAATGTAAAGAGTTTTCTCACTGTTTTCTTCAACGGCAATGGCGTGGTGCATCATGAATTCTTGCCACAAGGTCGTACGGCCAATAAGGAATACTACCTTGAAGTTATGGGCCATTTCCGCGAAGCAATTAGTTCGAAACGCACAGAGTTGTGGGAAAAACAATCATGGATTTTTCACCATGACAACGCACCAAATCATACATCGATGCTTATGCGTGAGTTTTTGGCTAAAAGCAAAACCGTTATCATGCCTCAACCACCATATTTACCGGACCGCTGAATTTTTACTCTTTCCAAAACAGAAACCACGAATAAAAGGGAAGCGGTTTGTTGAGATAAAAGAAAAATCGAAATAGGAGCTGTAGGCAATACGCGCATTTTAGAAGCTTTTCGAGGTTTGGAAAAAACGGTGGCATAGGTGTATTATATGAGAGGATTACTTTAAAGGGGATAAGATAAGTTATTGATGAATAAATAAATACTTTTTGAAAAAACTGAAAATAACTATTATTTTTTGATCAGGCTTGTATGCCTAGGACAGTCTTAAGTATGTGAGAGGTATATATTGGAAAACCTAAGGATTCTCTTCGAAAGAGAATGAACGGGATAGAAAACACGGACAAACCTCAAGACTCTGGACAGTTGCAAATTTAAGTCTAGGATTGTCCTGGAGTGTTACAATGATGTAAATTGGAAACAGCAGTTATTCTACTCGATAAGAACAAACGACTTAAAAAATAGAAACATTCAATCAATTCTCAAGGCCTCGAGTAATTGTAAATTTACGTCTAGAACAAGCTCAGTTAAGAAATCTGCTCGAAATCCAAAGAATGGCTTGCCTTAAAAATTATCTGGAAGGTCTTGATGGTACCCCTCAAACCGACTATTCTCTATGGAAAGCGACAAAAGGTCTGAAAAGACCCGTAGTAGGTAAGCCACCTCTGCGAACTTCAACTGGAGATTGGACAAGAAGCGATTCTGAAAAAGGGATGGTGTATGTTAATCATTTGAAAAACGTTTTTACTGTGGATGATGTTGCTGAATTTCCGCCATATGCTGTTAGACCGCCTGTGCCTTTGAGACTTAGTTTTCAAGATGTTGAAAATGTTATTCGTAACACAAACCCAAGGAAAGCTCCAGGTATTGATCAAATTACTGGTAAAATGCTTGAGCAGCTACCTCGTGTAGCTCGTAGAATTCTTCTTTTTATTTTTAACGCTATATTACGTCTCGAGTATTATCCTGCAGAGTGGAAGGTGTCGCTGATTACTGTGATACCCAAACCAGGGAAGGATCCCACTAAAGTAGAATCATACAGACCAATAAGTCTACTGCCAACAATTTCAAAACTGTTCGAAAAATTGTTAATGGCAAAGTTGAGTCCAATGTTGAACACTATGGGATGCATCCCTGATCATCAATTTGGCTTTCGGGCTAAACACAGCACAATAGAACAAACGCACAGACTAGTCAATGTCATAAGACAGACCTTTGAGGAGAAGAAGTATTGCTCAGCTCTATTCATTGACATTTCTCAAGCTTTTGATAAAGTGTGGCACGAGGGCTTGATACACAAAATGAAGTTGAACTTGCCTGCAAATACACACAAGCTTCTGGAAAGCTACTTATGTGGGCGGAAGTTTGTTATCAGAGAAGGCGACTTTATAAGCCCAACTCAGCCAATCGAGGCAGGAGTTCCCCAAGGCAGCATACTGGGGCCTACTTTATATTTGATTTACGCCTCTGACATGCCAACGACACCCGGAATCCACACTTCAACTTTTGCAGACGATACAGCATTCTGCAGCGTACATGAAAGCCATCAAGTAGCTTCGCGAAATTTGCAGGAGTATATTTTAATATTAGAGATGTGGTTAAAACTTTGGAAAATTAAAGTTAATGAACAAAAGTGTACTCACGTTACATTCACGCTGCGTAAACAAACATGTTCAGCCATCCAAATCAACAATTCACCTATTCCGCAGCAAAATGAAGTCAAGTACCTTGGTATTCACCTGGACCGTAGGTTAACGTGGAAGTCTCACATAGATGTGAAAGTTACTCAGTTAAAGTTAAAAGCAGCTCAACTGAATTGGCTTATGGGCAGAAATTCGACATTGAAGCTGGATTGCAAACTTTTATTATACAACGCAATTCTAAAGCCTATATGGTGCTATGGAATTCAACTATGGGGCACCGCCTCCGCTTCAAACGTTGAAAAAATTCAAAGGCGACAAAACAAAATTCTTCGAACAATTACCGCAGCTCCATGGTACGTAAAAAACTCACGAATTCATAAGGATCTCTGTGTTCCTCTTGTAAAAGACGAATTTTCAAAGTACGCAACAAGGCATATCAATAAATTGGAACTTCATTCAAATCGTCTTGCACGCAATATATTTAATTTCGAAGGACACTCTCGGTTGAGAAGGAGGGACACCCTTGCCACCATCAAAACGTTAAATAGGTGATTTCACCGATATTGATCGTGCAAAATAAAACATTTTTGTCTAGCATTGGCTGGACTTAATTAATTTTGTGTATTTAGTTTTAAGATTTGAATACTTATTGTTAGTTCACTTTGTGAAGATTCAATAAACAAATGAATGAGAAAAAAAAACGTCTAGAACAATGCTAGCGTGTCCTGAAACGTTAAATAGCAAGGCGATTCAGAACTTCATTATACTTTACCTGCTCTGTGCGAGGACAATAGAGGTAACATTCCAAAATGTTTCTAAGCTTCGATATCGAGAGAGTGTAGAATTTATTTTAAGATTGACTAGGAAACCCCTATGGACGCTAAAGAGAACTTGCAGAAGACTATACCTGTAATAAGTATATATACAAAATGGGCATATCCAATACCTACACTTATTAATTCTGCGGTGAAAAAGAGAAAACGTTAGAATAGTTATCCACTAACTGTGTGACACTAAGACGCTGGAGATACAGGCTACATACAAAGGATTTTCAGAACCAATCTATCCTTTGGCTTCATTAAGAGTCTAATCAAAAGGAAAAAAAAGAGATAAATTCGATCGTAAATGAATATTTATATAATAGCAATCGCTTTTAGCATGTCCAAATTTCGATGCCGAGAGGATAGAGGTTGCTCTAAAATTGAATCTATCTTTTTATACCATAATTATAATATTTGGTCTTCTCAAATGACGTCATGTTAATTTAAGCATTCACTCTGTGATTCTTCAACCGCACAGTCGTGTTTTTAAAAAGTGAAAAAAAAAACAAACCAAAAAATCATTGTGCTAACATATTCTTAAACTTACATACAAAAAACAATAATATATTGTATTAAATTGTAAAAACAATAACAAATTATTATAAAAAACAACGGGAAAATAAATTCCTCACATTTCATTAAATAAACAATAAAATCAATTTCAATAAAACAAGTGCGGTGGCAGTGCATTGTTGTTGTTGTTATTGTGCGTCAAGATTACGTACCCAGTGGAAAAAAAACTATACACTAAAATTTTGTTTTCTTGCAAAACCGAAAAACTTTATGACAATTATTTTTTTTTATATACTTTTAAAATTAAAAAAAATATACTTAAAAATATAAATAAAAAAAGCAAAAAAATTGCATGAGTGTACCTAGTAGATGCAATTCTGAGAGGGAGCTTAGCTCCACTAGAAAAAACCTCTGGATTTCTGAAGAGGAATCATTGAAAAAGTCATTGGACAATCTCCTGTCTCTAAGAGATAAAAAACGCACGCGTTCGTGTTCGCCAAACATTGCTGTTGCAACAGAAGACCAACCATCCACCAGTTCAGTAATTGCAGATAAGCCGAAAACACAAGTAGGCATGGACAGGTATGTTACCGTGGTTAAACGTCAGCGAAGCCCGAAATCCGCTCAGATATCATCACAACCAAAGATATCCAAAGAGGATAATACCGCTACAGCAACGAAAAGTAATAGATTTGCAATCCTCCAGACTGATGAGCCAAATACAGCAAAAAAAACATTTAAACCGCCACCAATATATTTGAGAGAACCTACTTCTAATGAGCTGGTAAAACAACTTATTACGGTAATCGGTAAGGACAATTTCAACGTGACATCAGTTAAGCGCGGAAACATCAATGAAACAAAAATTCAGGTAAACCATGAAAATGATTACCGAAAATTGTCTGACGTTTTGGAAAAAGAGAAAAGATCTTTTTACACTTATCAGCTTAAAAGTGCTAAAGGTATTCAGGTCATTATAAAAGGTATTGACCCATGCGTAGCCACGGATGATGTTAAGATTGGTTTGGAGGACAAAGGCTTTAAAGTCAAAAGTGTAGTGAACATCAGGAACCGTGAGAAGATCCCTCAACCCATGTTTAGGGTTGAACTGGAACCAAGAGATATTGTCCTGAAACGGAATGAAACTCACCCAATTTATACCCTCAAATTTCTCTTGCACCGTAAAGTTACCGTAGAGGAGCCTCATAAGCGTTTAGGTCCCGTTCAATGCCTAAACTGCCAGGAATTTGGCCATACTAAGGCCTATTGTAAACTGCCCGCAGTTTGTGTTGTGTGTGGAGATCTACACGGCACTTCACAGTGCAAAAAACCAAAGACTGACTCGAGCGCTAAAAAATGCAGTAACTGTGGAGGTAACCACACTGCAAATTACAGGGGCTGTCCTGTTTACACTCATTTTAAACAATCAATGACAAATAAGTCATCAATTACCTTCAAGCAACCGCAGCAGTCAAATATTATTTCTGCTAACAATTTTCCCCAGATAGGCCAGTCAACCAGCCAAATAATTATGCAAAACCCCAAACAAGTTTCATATGCTAATGTGGTCAAAACCGATATACAAAACTTGAATCAGGAGCCCATGCCCCAAAACTCCGATCAAAATTTTAAAAATCTTGAGGCAACTCTGCAGACTCTTGTTTCATCCATAAACACATTTACGGTTTCTATGACGAACATGATGCAGGAAATGCTGAAAATGCAATCCACCATTTTGCAGGCAATTTTAACAAAATGAATTGGTTAAAAATATGTTTCTGGAACGCAAACGGCATCCGCCAACACAAAAATGAACTTGAGCACTTCCTTATGGAAAAGCAGATCGACATAATGCTGATTGCTGAAACCCATTTGACAACTAACAGTTTTTTCAAAATTAATAGTTACACGCTGTATGATACTAAAGATCCCCGTGGCAGATCTTGCGGAGGCTCAGCAATTCTGATAAAAACTAGAATTAAGCACTATTTGCTACATGAGACATGTGAGGAGTATCTCCAAGCAACAAACATATGTATTGAACATTTTCATCACAAAATTGTTATTTCATCGATTTATTCCCCACCCCGGTTTTCAGTAACAGAAAATCAATATAAAAATTTTTTCAATTCACTTGGGCCTCGATTTTTAGCGGCTGGCGACTATAACGCTAAACACACTTTTTGGGGATCACGTTTAATTACCCCGAAAGGCCGTGTGCTTTTTGACACCGTTTCCAAAATGGGCTTAGATGTGGTTTCAAGCGGACACCCCACTTATTGGCCGTCAGACCGACGAAAGATCCCTGATGTTATAGATTTTGGAGTTGCGAAAAATTTTCCTTTAGAGTGGATGCAAGTGGAGCCTTCATTAGATTTGTCATCAGATCACTCTCCCACTATAATCTCTGTTTCGTTTCCCCAAGAGATTGGCTCCCCGTTGACCGTCAATAGAGTTAATTGGCTAAAATACAAAAAATTTTTGAGTACACATTGTACTGAAAATATCGCCTTGAGAACGCCTGCGGATATTGATGTGTCAATTAACGATATTTCTGAAAACCTCAAACTGGCCGTACAGCATGCTACCACTAGTCATATAAGATCCAGAAATGAAACCAATAGAACTTATTCGTCCGAAATTGAGCAACTTCTGTCAGAAAAAAGAAGAGTCAGAAGAGAGTGGCAACTTCGCAGATCTCCCCAGCTTAAAACTAGGCTACGGGCATGCATAACTCAGTTAAGAAATCTGCTTGAAGTCCATAGAATGGCTTCCCTTAAAACATATTTGGAAAGCCTGGATGGTACTCCGCAATCTGACCATTCTCTGTGGAAAGCGACAAAAGGTCTGAAAAGACCTGTAATAGGTAAGCCACCTTTGCGAACTTCAACTGGCGACTGGGCAAGAAGTGACTCAGAAAAGGGGATGGTGTATGTTAACCATTTGAGAAATGTTTTTATTACAAATGATATAACAAATGATGCATCTGAATTACCACCATATGTAGTTAGACCGCCTGTGTCTTTGCGATTCACATTTCAAGATGTAGAACAAGGTATCAGTAACATAAACCCCAGGAAAGCTCCAGGTATTGATCAAATTACTGGCAAAATGCTGGAACAGTTACCTCGTGTAGCTAGAAGAGTTCTACTTTTTATTTTTAACGCTATTTTACGCCTTGAGTATTATCCTGCAGAGTGGAAGGTCTCTATGATTACTATGATACCCAAGCCAGGGAAGGATCCGACCAAGGTAGAATCATATAGACCAATAAGTCTACTACCAACAATTTCAAAACTATTCGAAAAACTGTTAATGGTTAAGTTGAGTCCAATATTAAACAATGTGGGATGCATCCCTGATCATCAATTTGGGTTTCGGGCTAAACATAGCACCATAGAACAAACACACAGACTAGTCAACGTCATAAGACAGACCTTTGAGGAGAAGAAGTATTGTTCAGCTCTATTCATCGACATTTCTCAAGCTTTTGATAAAGTGTGGCACGACGGCTTGATGCACAAAATAAAGTTGAACTTGCCTGCAAATACCCACAAGCTTCTGGAAAGCTACTTGGGCGGAAATTTGTTGTCAGAGAAGGTGATTTTATAAGCCCAACTCAACCTATCGAGGCAGGAGTTCCCCAAGGTAGCATACTTGGGCCTACTTTATATTTGATTTACGCCTCTGACATGCCAACGACATCTGGAATACACACTTCAACTTTCGCAGACGACACAGCGTTTTTGAGCATTCATGAAAAACACCAATTAGCTTCACGAAATTTACAGGAATTTATTTCAATATTGGAAAAATGGCTGAAGCTTTGGAAAATCAGGGTTAATGAACAAAAATGTACTCACGTTACATTCACACTGCGTAAGCAAACATGTTCGGCTATACAAATTAACAATACACCTATTCCGCAGCAAAATGAAGTCAAGTACCTTGGTATTCACCTGGACCGTAGGCTAACGTGGAAGTCTCACATTGAAGCAAAAGTCACTCAGTTGAAACTAAAAGCTGCGCAACTAAATTGGCTTATGGGCAGAAACTCGACATTGAAGTTGGATTGTAAACTTCTGCTATACAATGCAATTCTAAAACCTATATGGTGCTACGGAATTCAATTATGGGGCACCGCCTCAGCGTCAAATATTGAAAAAATTCAAAGGCGACAAAACCAAATTCTTCGAACGATTACTGCAGCTCCATGGTACGTAAAAAATTCACGAATTCATAAAGATCTGAGTGTTCCGCTGGTAAAAGAGGAATTTTCTAAGTACGCGACAAGGTATGTCAGTAAACTGGAACTTCATCCAACCCCTCTTGCGCGTAATATACTTAATTTTGGCGGCCACAGTCGGTTGAGAAGAAGGGATACCGTTGCCACCATCAGAACGTTTAATAGGTGATTCTACCGATATTGCTTCCGCATAATAGAACTTTTTGTCTAGCATTGGCTGGACGTAAGTAAAAAGCACATTTTATTTTATTTATTTTTTAATATTTAGTATTAAGATTTGAATACTTATTGTTAGTTCATTTTGAAGATTCAATAAATAAAAACGCTTAACAAAAAAAAAAAAAAAATGTTAATTTAAAAATTGCTCTAACGCTTGTTAACTACTTCTGTGACTTGCCCCTGTAACGTAGAATCCGTCAAACTTTTTTTATTTTACATATAATTAATTAATGATAATTAATTGGCTTCCTTAAAACGTCATGTAAAATAGTAATTTCGCTATCACTTGCATACCGCTCCTGGCTCCTGTAACTCGTCCCTTTAACGAAGTACCTGTGTACCAAGAAGAGTTTTTAAGATTAACGGTGCCACAAGTCTCTACTTAAAAGTTAGCATGTCACTCCAACGAAGAATTTACTTATCTTTCTTTGCCTTAATTATGACAATTGGCCCCCTCAAATGATATCACGTCATGTAAAAAGTTTTCTTTAACACTTGGTAATCACTCTTGGGAATTGTCCCTCCAACGAAAAACCTATCTCCCTTTTTTTTACCTTAATTATTAAACCACTAAATGATACTCTCTAACACTTGGTAGTCACTCCTGGGACTTGTCCTTCCAGCAAAGAATCTATCTATCATTCTTTACTTTTATTATGACAATTGTTCTCTTCAAATCTAGTCATGGTAATTAAGAATTTTCTCTAACACTTGGTAACTACTCCTGGGACTTGTCCCTAAAACGAAGAACCTAACTATCTTTCTTTACCTTAATTATGATACTTGACCCCCTCTAATGGTATCATGTCAAATAAAGATTTTCTCTAACACTTGGCAACCACTCCTGGGACTTGTCCTTGCAACGAAGAATATAAAAAAAATAAAATAAAAAATTCATTTGCTTTAATTTTCTTTAAAATATTTCAATACTTTTTATTTTATGATTTTTTAAATTTTCTTAAAAATTTATATCTTAAAACTAAAACGTAAAGTGAAAATTGTTTAAAGCTTTAGTAGAGAGTAATAAAAAAATAGGGAATTAATTAAATATTTTTTATAACTAATTTCGTTACAATAAATTATATTTATATACATAATAATAAAAGTGCCGAAAAAGTTTACTTATAGTAAAACTTTTTTTTTTGATTTTGTAATTTTTAATAATAAATTCGTAGTATTTTGTTTTTCTCTTAAAGTTAAGGGATTTAAAATTAAGTAATTTTTAAGAAATTTTTTTATGAGTTTTCAGTAGTAAATGAAACAAATTGGAAGATATGTTCAATTTTTAATTAATTACAAATATTTAGGAGAATTTGCTAGCAAATAAACAGCATTAAAGGAAATTAAATATTCTAAAACAGGTTTGCTCCATTCGCAAGACGTAAAACATAAATATTTTAACATATTTATGTTAAGACATATGTTATGTTATGTTAAGCATGTGTTTTAAAATTTTTTCAAAAAAAAGATATAAATAATTTGTTTTTTAATTAAGAAGTTTGAGGGGAGAAGTGGCTGCTCTTTGCAAGCAATTTTGGGGTTTTACTTTTTGCAAAAGTTTCTATTATTATTACTATTTTTGTAACACATTTTGGTAGAGACTTCGAGACTCTTTATTTAAATTTAAAGTGCCCGTGCTTTTTTTTTTAATATAAGTATATATTTTTTTATACTAAATATAATTTTTCTATAATAATAATTATTTATTAGTTTAAAGAAAACTTGGTTTTCTATTCTGGTTTATTTGGTTTTTACAAAAAAGAGCAAGAATTATTTTTTTTTTTTGTATAAATAAATCCCTAAATTTTGTTTAAATTTATTTTTATTTCTAATTACTAAAATTAAATTATTATTTCAAACATTGTTTTTATTTTTGTCATCGAACTAGGCACTACATTTCATGTTGTTAATTCGTATTTAACCAACTCCTTGTCAATTTACTTTAAAAAAAGAAACACACAGAGAACAGAAACTTAATTGCAGCAATTAAATGTTTTGTTAAATGGATGTAACCTGTTGCTGAGTTACTACTTATCTAAAAGCAATGAAATTTGTTTTTTTAAAGTAATTATATAATTATCAAATTTTGAATATAAATATTTAACAAGACAAAAAAATTTTTTTTGTTGTATTATCAAACGATTTTTAATATTTAAGGGCCTGTTTCACGATCTCGAATGTTTTGCCAATATTTGACTTGGCAAAGAAACATATTTGTAGCTTAGAAATGAACTCTTTATGATGAGTTGTTATATTCTTTGCTAAGTTTGGCATACATTAGCCCCATTCACAATCTTATGCAAATGGCCTTGCATCATTGCATTTGCAAAATAGTAGAGTAGATTTTTACTTTACACTAACAAAATACACCCATAAAGGTCACTTTTGCAATTGCAGAAATATGCAACCTCAAATGCACAATATTGTGAAACGAGCTATTATGTTGCTCTTGAGCTTAAAAGTGGTTGGCAAATGCTCGTTTTTGTCATATAAAACAACGTTCGAGTTAGTGAAACAGTCCCTTAATTTGGAGAAGTAAACAGTTTAAACAAAGTAAGCTATTTGCTTAATCAGTTGCTAGCATGTTAATGGCCTAGAGCAGGAAAAATGTTACTGGCCAAATTTATAACATTGCTAAATCAGTTTGTTAAACTAAAGTTAACTTTAGTTAAATTATTACAGCTTAATTAGTTATTTAAGAATTGATTTGTTTAATATTCAATGCAACATGTCTGAACATGATGTGAATCCTTAAAAAAGCTTTAGAGTTTGTAAAAAATTGTTATAAAGTTAACGAATGTTCACTTCTTAAACACAGTTTAATTATACGTAATTGTTAATTAAGTAGTTAAATTAACGTAAACTTTAGTTAAATTACTGCTGCTTCATTTAATACTTTGCAACTGTTTTGCTAAATACTTATATAAAACCAAACTTCATGCTCAGACATGACTTAACATGTCTGAGCAGGATACAAAACTATTGAAAAAGCTTTTGGATTTCAGGAAAATTAATTAAAATATGTTTAAATAAGTTAAGAAATATTCCATTGTTTTAGATAAAGCATTATAGCTTAACTAGTTTCTTGCTTAATATTTCTCTAAAAATGAATTTTAGTGCAACATGTCTGAACATGACTGGAGTCTTTAGAAAAAGCTGTGAAATTTATAACAAAATGTTCACTTCTTAAACACATAATTGTTAATTAAGATCTTAAATTAAAGTTAACTTTAGTTAAAACTTTGCTGCTTTACAGGTTACTTAAAACTGTTTTGCTAAATACTTATCTGAAAACAAACTTCATGCTCAGACATGACTTAACATACCTGAGTATGATTTAAAGCTATTTAAAAAACTTTTGGATTTCAGGAAAAGTAATTAAAATATGTTTAAATAAGTTAAGAAATATTCCATTGCTTTAGATAAAGCATTATAGCTTAACTAGTTACTTGCTTAATATTCCTCTAAAAATGAATTTTAGTGCAACATATCTGAACATGATTGGAGTCTTTAGAAAAAGCTGTGGAGTTTATAACAAATTATTTAACATATGTATAAAGTTCAAAACTTTCACTTCCTAAAAACAGTTTAATTACACATAATTGTTAAATAAGTTGTTACATTAAAGTTAACTTTAGTTAAAACTTTGCTGCTTTATATATTACTTAAAGCGGTGTTGCTAAATACTTATATAAGAACAAAACGTCTTGCTCGGACATGACATAACATGTCTGAGCATGATTCAAAGCTTTTTTAAATACTTTAGTATTTAAGGAAAATTAATTAAAATATGTGCAACTAAGTTTAAAAATGTTCTATTTTTTTATTACAGTTTTATTTAGAATATTTAAATTTCCTAAAATCATTGCTTGCTGCGCATAAAAATCTGCTTTCTGTGTAATTTATCTAAATCGTTTAATTAGCCTTATAAATTAATTGGTGCTACTTTGTGTTTGCTCTTAAATAAAACCTTCTTAAATAAAATGTAAAAGAAAAAGGAAAAACTTTTCAAATAATAGAGTTTTTGCTTACTTCTTAAGCCCACTGTTGTGTGCCGTAGGGACAGCAAACGGAATAGCGCGGCACGCGTGAGTATAAGCCCGACATACCTTTCATGTAGACATAATTGATGGGTGGCCTTAGAATGCTCTGTTGTTTCTTTTCGGTTTTCTTGCTGGCAGAAAGGGCAGATTTATTTGTTTTATTACTGGAGCTGTTGTTGCTGGCCGAGGAGCTGCTGTTGACTGGGGAGGAATTTGATTTTTTACATTTTGAGTCCCAGACCCGTTTCAAGGGCGTGCTGGAACAGGACAAGGAACGTGTCGAACTGGCCGATACTGAGGAGATATGCTGGAAAATACTTTTCACTGATGAGGTAATGGAAATACGACTCAGGTGCAGGCCTTTGGCTGAGGAAGTGGTCAAAGTCGAGTTGGGTGTATTGACTGCTGAGGCAGGTGTTGATTTCGATTTGTTGTTGACAATATTTTGATTGTATATATTTTCTTGGTTTTGTTCCTCATTCTCGTCACTGCTCGAATTGCCGCTATCCGATTCACTAAAATCCTCCTCCAAATCATCATGACAGTCCAGCGAACTGGTTGGCCTATAGATGGTAGTGGATATATAAATATGGTGCTGTTTGCTATCCGAGGAGCTGTAATTCTTATTGGTCACATGTTCATAGTCGTCTTGTTCGGGTGAAAAACGCGAATAGGCTGAAGAGGATGAGGCACGCGAAGTGCGTTCTTCGCTGCTGATATCAAAACTAGAAGTGCCGGTTCCCTGGGAATTATTATGCTGCATTAAACCATCTAAACGGGAATTGCGTTCGTAGCTTAAAGAAAATGAATCTGTTGAAGAGGAGCGCAACTCCTCATGACTGTTATAGACAATAGTTTGACCATTTTGATGCACCGTATGATGATGGGGATGATGATGTATGAAATGGCGTCCCAAGTGTTTGCTAAGACAATGCAAAAACGAACGGGAACGCAAGCCAGCCGGTTTGTTATCCAAGCGCTGGGACTTGTAGGAGTTTTTGATATCCGTGGTGGAGGAGGAAGCAGAGCAGCCAGAGCTGCTGGAGCTGCTTTGTTTGGAGTTTTTATTTGGTGACAAAGTATCCATTTTTATATATTGGTAATCCAGAGTTTTTAAAAAATTTTGTCAATTGGTTTTCTGTTAAATTTAATTAATGTTTTGAAAATTGTTTTTCAGTTTTTTTAAACACTTTTTTTTTTAATTGTTTAACACTTGAAAAGTTTTTATCTTATTTTTTAAGATTTTCTCAAATATTTTTATTATTTTCTAAGAACGTTAAATTGTCCTTTTATTTATAAAATCGTTTTATATTTTATTTGTTTTTATCAAACGGTTACCACAACTGTTCAGGTTCGCTAGAGAACTAACATTTGAGTGTTGGCAAGCATTTGCTTTTATAGTTTCGGCCACGGTCGTTGCTGTCGCTTAACCTTCGTCGGCGAAAGCTTTCACTGCAGCTTGCATTACGCACACTCGTGTTTACTTTGGCACTCGCACCCAACGCTATTACAATGCTTGGAAAGGACAACAGTGTTGAAAAAAAAAGCTTTTAAGCTATTAAGCATATTTTTGCCGTAAAACTTTATGCCGTTTAGTATATTTCGTTTGGCCTTAAACGAAACAACGTGATTTGTGACATTCACTTGTTAGTTTAGTTTTTTTTGTTGTTGTTGTTGCTTTCAACACCAATTTTACGAAAATGTGTGATTTTTTTTTTCGCAAACTGGTTTGTATATGTTATGAAACATGTGTTCTTCCGGTACGATAAGGCTTTAGTGGGGTGTGTGTGGTTGTGTGCGTGTGTGTGAAAACAAGTGCTAGTGCCTGCATGTGTGTGAACTATGTTCGTGCTTAGTCAGTCAGTCAAGGTTTATTGTCCCATTTTTCTGTAAGAATAGAATATCCCAAAGTGGTGGAGCACAAAACTACCAATAACACCTGTTGATGTTGTTTGATGACGGTTTTCGCAGTTTTCTTTATTTTCCTCATCTCTTTAGACCAAATCAGTTTACGTTTAGTTTTGCTTATATTTCACCGTGTCCAGACTTAAGAATTCAACGTGACTTAAAATATTCCAATTGTTTTGTTTACTTTCGCTTTAATTTCCATTTCGTGGGTGTTTTTAGAAAAACTTTTTAAAATTTTTTCTCCATACAAATATGTATGTATATATGTATTAGAATTTTTTAAACTAAAATTCATCACAAGAAAGCAACAGGTCAGCAACAATGTTGTAGGCTGTAGTACAGGCAAATAAAATTTTTTAACAAATAAATTGCTCTATAGGTTTTTCGTTTTTTAATTTATGTTCAGTAAATATTTTATTTTTAGAAATGCTTTATTATGTCTGATTAACCCTTTCAGACATTGACGTGAAGTCGTTCAAACAAAAATCTGAAAATTTGAATATAAGATAATAAGACGTTACTGATTTCGAATCTCAAGTCAAATTAAAGGTATATAGTCCCACTTGGCAGCTAGGTGATGTCCAATATATTGGACAAAATTACTAAGAAGACATATTTTTAATAGTTAGAGTTAACAATTGAGTTTTTTATTCGCTATTCTAGCTTCCAACATATATGTCGACATTTCATAGGAACTACCCTAATCATCAGTAGACTTTGGAAATTTTTGAAAGCTATTCTAAAACATTTAATTTAAAAAATTATATTATGTTATATTATTATGTTGGGATATAAAGTTAAATGTTTGAGAATATCTTTCAAAAATTTCCAAAGTCTACTGATGATTAGGGTAGTTCCTATGAAATGTCGACATATAGATAGCTGGGAAACATAGAAAACAAACTATTTATAATTATTTAGAGTTAACATAATTATGGCAAGAATTTTATACTGTGTTTTAATTCAAATGATATTGTGAAAAGTAATTACATCCGCGCTTAACACATAGATGTACATTACATTTTTTGCAAATTACAAAAGTCAGGTAAAAGTAGATTGCTGAATCGATATCTCTAACCAGAAGTATTTCGAAGAATTGAAATAATGAAAAGAAATTATCGAAATATAATTGTGTATGCTTTGCCAATTCTAATACAATTGCAGGTCCACTTCCTACGGTTTTCATTAATATTTGACTCAGTGGTGTTGTAGATCCCTTATATACAATGAAATCGTAGGGAATTCCACTTTTACCGCACAAAAAATACTTTAATACCCCATGGGCATGGTTTGCTTTTAACATATTGTAGACCACTAAGTTTTCCTTTAAAAGCAATAATTTGCTCGTCGATGCAAAGGATTTCCTCTAAAGGCAATTGGTGAAGCCGATGACGCAATTGCTCTACAACGGGCCTTACATTGTAGATTCTGTGCAAACATTCCTTCCAAATTGTTTCGAATTAAGAAAAATCTATTAACAGATTTTCGTAAAACAATGGCATTCCCCAACGCTTATCAAAGTACATACGCATACGGGGAAATTTTAAATAACTCATCACGACATGAAGTCCAAAAAATAAACGCATTTCATCTGTGTTAGTTGGTTTGAAAAATGATTTGCCTTACTAAATAGCATATAAATTTGTAAAATATGCGGCTTTATTAAAAATTTCGCCATTGAAATATTTTTCAAAATATTGAAATGGTGTTTCCATAACACTGTTATCAGGAGGTGGAACAAAAGCAACAGTTTCTTGATTTCATACTAGTTTGTTTTCCCATACAATTTTCTTTTTCTGAGTAAACTAGATTTTTTTTATTTATTTTTTTGAGTATTCAGTCAGAGCTTTGGGCATCTAGTTCAACTTTTAGAGCCGTAAATATTATTTCCAATAGAATGGGAACCTCGCTTTCTACCAAAATCTCTTCTTCAAATTCATCCTCCAATGTTTCGATTTGATTTGATTGAACCATTGGTTCTTTTTGCCAGCCTCTTCATCTTCTTCTGCTTCACTTAGATCTGAGGTTTCTTCTAAGTATCTCAAAATTTCCTCTTCAGTTGTGAAGCCATAGTGAAGTAAGGCAGCAGAACTGGCAATTTAATCTTTCTTTGCAAACTGTACTGCCTAAACCGTTTTTACCATGAAACAATTTTTTTTTACGCAAAGGCAATGCTAGTTACAAAAGGAGGTAACTTAAATACAGATAATACAAATTTCTGATATCGGTCCATATATACTTGAGATATAACCTAACATTTATACCAGTAAAAAATTATAAATAGCTTGTTTTCTATATTTCCCAGCTATCTATAAAGTCTACTGATGATTAGGGTAGTTCCTATGAAATGTTGACATATAGATAGCTGGGAAATATAGAAAACAAGCTATTTATAATTTTTTACTGGTATAAATGTTAGAAGCTTAAATAGCGAATAAAAAACTTTATTGTTTGAATTTTTGTTCTCTGCTTTTCGATACTTTCAAAAAGCAAATCGTAGCAACCAACGGTTGTTCATTTGTTTGAAAGGAGTAAAGAAATGTTAGAGACGTTTAAAAATAGAAAAGCTTGTTTTTTGTGTTTTGACGGATATTATTAGAGCATTTTTCTTTTTAAATTCTCAGCAATTTATTTGGATTGTTGGGATATAAAGTTGAATGTTTGAGAATATCTTTCAAAAATTTCTAAAGTCTACTGATGATTAGGGTAGTTCCTATGAAATGTCGATATATAGATAGCTGGGAAATATAGAAAACAAGCTATTTATAATTTTTTATTTGCATGACTATTGGGAAGCTGAATACTCTTAAGCTAGATTTACACTCTTGAAGGCATTTTGAAGTCTTATCAAAATTTTGAAAATTTATTTTGTTGTTCTATTTACATGTTTCAAAAATTTTATCAAAATATTCTTTAAATATAATTAAAAATCGTTTGATAGAAATGTGATCAAAATTTTTTGAAGCTAATTTACACTATTGGTAAACTCGTTATATTGAAAATATTGACTTTGATCAGCTGTATTGCTTCTTTTGTTAAATAATTAATTAGTAAAAAGTATGGATGACGACACATCAACATTTTTAATATTAGAAAAAAGAAGTGGCTGATAATAATGCAAAGAAAAGAAGAAAACCAAAGGAACATTGGTTTCAACATTTTTTTTTTTTTTTTGGGAAGGTAATGGTGTGTATGTGTCTTTTAGGAAGCGATTGAAGAGGAATGATCCTGACCCATATAAACACTTTCTGCGAGTGTCACCAGACGGTTTTGATTATTTGCTTAATCTCGTCACGCCATTAATAGAAAAGGCCAATACTAATAAGCGAGAATCTATAAGCCCCGGCGAACGTCTGGCAATTACTTTTTCCAATGCTTGCGATTGTTGCACAAATTATTCTTTTAAAAATATTGATATATTATTCCACAAATACAGGGTGGCGCAAAAATAACCTTCCGATGTTTTTTGGCTATAATTCAAAAAAAAAAAAAAAAAAAAAAAATGAAAAACTTAGATTTTTCTTGTGGATTATTTTTATATTTTTATTTGGTCTTTTAATTTTTTTACATCAATTCGAGAATATGATGTCATGTAAATGACCGCCGCCACAGTTGATTGTCATTTGAGCCCTTTTTATAGCATTTTCCATTACATTGCCCAAAACTTCCGGCGATAGGTCCTCTCATTCTTGACGGATATTGTCTTTAAGAGCTGCAAGAGTCTGAGGCTTGTTGACATAAGCCCACGACTTCAAAAAGCCCTAAAAAAAGAAGTCTGCAGCGGTCAAATCATTCGATCTTGCTGGTCAGTGCATATCGCCAAAACGGGAGATTAGGCGCCCCGGATCCTTCAGCATATCGGTTGTGGTACGTGCAGTGTGTGCCGTAGCACCATCCTGTTGGAACCACATGTTTTCCAATCCCAATGCATCAAGTTGCGGCAAAAAGAGTTCGTTGATCATTGATCTGTAGCGCTCAACATTCACAGTAACTGTTTGGCCCACGACGTCTTCGAGGAAAAAAGGTCCGATGACTCCTCCAGCGAAAACAGCACACCATACAGTAACTTTGAGCGGGTGTAAAGGCTCTTCGTGAGTTACACGCGGATTTTCAGTGCCCCAGAAACGTAAATTTTGCTTATTTACGTACCCGCTAACTGTGAAAATGATTTACATCAGTACCTGCCTTGACGGCCTAACCTGATGGTGGACCAATTCCACGGAGTGAATTTTTCACGATTCACCACCGCCCCAGTGTGGCTGACAGGTAGCAATTCTTGTCATATGATTGCGGTCATATGAACAACTTCTTGTTGAGGAGTTCGGGCTTTCTAATCCCACATGTATGCAATTTCCCAGCAATCAACGGAAGACAAGGCTTAATGAGTTGGTAGGCCGAAGCCCACTAAGAGCATCAGCCGTTAAACAACTCACCCGTCAACCATCACCACTGGTTTCTTACAGTACACGTATCTGTTGTATAGGCAACAGATTCTCGGGAGATTGTTAGCCCTCGAAAAAAGTCATCACCAAACAATTATCAAGGATAGTAACACTCTCTTCCTGCGTTTTAGGTTTCAACCACAGCCAGAACGTTTCAGCCAAGGTAGGCACCTCAACCATGATCAGCCCGGGTCGAACCGCAAGCAGAACTTCCCGGGGGCCATGCTGATCCCCGTTCTGCCAATTTATACCCTTGGTAAGGGTTTCGAAAGCCAACACAACATAAGTCATGTGGCTTCCTAGAGTTTTGTTTGCCGCACCAAACGAGGAACCCCTTCCCCTCTTTTCCCCGAAAAACAGAGCGCCTAAGTTAGGAATACGCCAAGGCAAAACCTGTTCCCCGGGAACGTACCCGCTAAGATGCAAATGGGCCTCATCACTCAATTCACGTTGAGCCAAAGCCACCGACCGATTATTGGTCAAATATATAGTCACCTATATTCCGCGTCCTGGAGCATTGTAGCGTAACATTGTTTATTAACGTGTATTTTGCACATGTCTACTACACAAATGTCAAAACAGAATTGACATTAGGGGCCAATCACAAAATTAATAGCATTTTCTGATAGGAGGATTACTTTTGCGCCACCTTGTATATAGTTATTAAATATGTAACACTTACCAACTCATATTAATTTATTAATTTTAATTTTATTCATTAAGAAATTTAATTACATTGCCACTTGCCGCAAAAAACGTACGTAAATAAAAACATGTGATATGTATTGAATCAAAAGAATCAACATGCTGTCAAATTATTTATTGTTATCAATATTACCACATGCAATTTTGAAGCTTATTTACACGGCATCAATAACATTTTCAAAAGTTTTGTTCAATAAATTTTGATAAGTATTTTGAAGAGCAATTTTGAAGAAATTTTCAATCGTGTAAATATAGCTTTACAGATTTAAATGTACTTATATGTTTATTATTTCTTAATATCGACCCTCTTTTTCTTTTTTAATATTTTATATATTTTTTTATTATTTGGCCTGAAAAAGCTATCCGAAGGAGAGCAAAATATTGCTAGATAACAGAAATTAAAAAAAAAAAAAAAAACAAGGCAGACCTTAAGCTCAAAAAATATAATATTAAAATATACATATAAATTTATAACATTAAAATATATACCAATAAAAATTATAAATAGCTTGTTTTCTATGTTTCCCAGCTATCTATATGTCGACATTTCATAGGAACTACCCTAATCATCAGTAGAAAACTTAATTGTTTGAATTTTTGTTCTCTGCTTTTCGATACTTTCAAAAAGCAAATCGTAGCAACCAACGGTTGTTCACTTGTTTGAAAGGTGTAAAGAAATGTTAGAGAGGTGAATAAATGAAAAGGCTTGTTTTTTTTGTGTTTTGACAGGTATTATTAGAGCATTTTTCTTTTAAATTCTCAACAATTTATTTATATTGCTGGGATATAAAGTTGAATGTTTGAGAATATCTTTCAAAAATTTCCAAAGTCTACTGATGATTAGGGTAGTTCCTATGAAATGTCGACATATAGATAGCTGGGAAACATAGAAAACAAGCTATTTATAATTTTTATTGGTATAAATGGTAGAAGCTAAAAATAGCGAATAAAAAACTTAATTGATTAAAATATATAATTTTAAAATGCACTTATATGTAGCAGCTTCAAGTTTGAGTTAAAGAAACATAAAAACATTATTAAGAAATTTACTTTTACAACTTATAATTAATGAAATTTTAATAAAGCGGAATCAGCTGTTGCTGTCTAATCTCCCAAGTATTTCCAAGAAATCAAATCGAAAAATCTATGTCCGTCTAATTTCAAGAATTATGACTTAACATTCTTTGTCTTTGCATGACGTTAATCGTCATATTTAAATTTTTTTTGCTTTTACTACGAAATTGTGATAAATTATTATCAAACTTTTATGCACCAAAATCATTCACATGTTTATAATTAAACGAATAACTCACGAGTATCTGAATGAATAAAATTAAAGCTATCGATGCAGACAATTTAGCTGGAAAATCATTTGGCCACATGACAACACGTTAAATGAGATATTGCAAGATTTTCGTTTTGAGATGAAAAGAGTAAAATTTTTTCATAAAAATGACTAGATACGAGTGTATGTGAAATACATAAATTATGATTAAAAATTCATCTATAACATTAAAACCTTGTAATATGCATGAGAATTACTAAGAAGCTACTAAACCTCATGAAGTGGAAAAAGTTTGTGAAATAAAATATCCAAATGAAAATCGTCTACGAAGTTGTAACTCAATAGCTGACAGTTTGTTGCAGGAAGTGTCACCTACCTTGAGGGCCATATCTGATGATAGATCAACTCCACGTGCTGAATTATTCACAATTCATTACCGCTGCCGTGTGACTTGCAAGGCTCACACAGCTCCCAGTGTCTGCCATAAGTCATATGAACAAACATTTTGCTGAACATTTCGAGCCTTGTAATCCTTCCTGTATGTAATTTCCCAGACAGTTAATGGAGAGCAAGGCTTAATAAGTTAGTGGGCCGAAACCCATTTAAGAGGATCAGTCTTCAAACCAACTTACCCATCCAAGCATCACTGCTGGTGCCTCACATTACTGGTATCTGTTGCCAGACAACAGCACCTCGGGGAGTTGTTAGCCCCCCGAAAACCGGCAAGCACCATAGTTATCAGGAAAGACTAATTCTGTTTCATATAAGTTTAGGTTTAATTCACAGCTAAGAAAAAGATTTATATCAGCACCTGCCTTATCTGATGATGGACGAGTTCCACTGAGTGAATTATTTACGCTTCACTAGCGCTCCGTGTGGCTTATCAGGCTCACACAGACAGAAAGTTTTGCCATATGTTTGCAGCCATATGAGCAATTTCTTGTTGAGGAGTTCGGGCCTTCTAATCCCTCCTGTATGCAATTTCCCAGCAATCAATAGAAGACAAGGCGTAATGAGTTGCTAAGCCAAAGTCCACCAGCAGCATCAGCCCTCTAATAAACTCACCCGTCAACCATCACCACTGGTTCCTTACGGTAAAAGTATCTGTTATAAAGGCCACAGACCCTGGGGAGGTTGTTACCAAACAATTATCAAGAATACTAATGCAGGCAACCACAGCCAGAACGTTTCAGCCAAGGTAGGCACCTCAACAACAGCGATTATCAGTGTAAATTTTGTTTTTGTAAATTGTTTTGCTTTTTACAACAAAAAATATTAAATAAAAGTAGTTTCTCCTTAAATGTATTGGTGTTTGCTCTTCCATATAGAACTTTTGGGCATCCCTGCTTTAAACAATTGAGTTTTATTCACTATATATATAAGCATGATAGCAATAAAATAAGCAAAAACTGCTTGTTTTTATGTTTGCCAGATGTCTACAGCTTTTTGGCGTTTTCAATTAGAAAACGCTAATGATTTTCGATTTGGGTTTGCCAGAACAAGCCTGAATGTTAAACGACACAAGCAAGCGACTTGTTTCACACACGTCATATTTGTATAGAAATCACTCAAAAAATTGAGTGCTTTTCATATAAAATTTCTCAAGCCGCTTGCTTGTGATATGGAAACATCACATAAGTCAACTATTTGGTTTACTAACACCACTCAAAACGAGGAAAGGGGTTACAAAATTTCTTAAAAAGTTAATCGATTAAAAATAGTCATATCTTATCTTTTACAAAACATTAAAATGTTAAGATGATACTATCAAAATAATTATATAAAAAATATGTCAATAGCTTAGAGTCTTTGGCAAAACTTGACTAAGCATTGTTTCTGGTTGGTTCTCAGATGCACATTTTTGTTCCATGCGGCAAACCAGTTATATATGTATGTACGAGTATGTCTGCATCTTTTCCCCATTAAATAACGCAAACGCTTGCTTGTTTCTAGATAACTGTATGATTATTTAAAGTTAGAAACAAACCAATATTAAACTGTTAGTAGCATACGAGTATACTTATTTGAATAATCGCTCACGTTTTAAATTTAAAAAGAGCAACAAAAATATTGTGAATTTTTTAACTGAATTTAGAATTCGTTAGTCGTTAACGTTATTAAGTGTATTCGTATGCAAATGGATATTAGTCTTAAAATTAACGAAATGTGACACAAAGTAAGAAGGAAATAGAAAACACTTTTCAATATATGTACATTAGGGTGAGCCTTACCCACGAACGTACGAAACATTCGGATAATCACTAAAAGCTTAATGATATAGCAAGCGGCGATTATTTATATTGATAATAAAGTACTTTTTACTTCTGTGAAAACTCATTTCTGTAAAAAAAACTCAATGTTTTGGTTTAATTTAAACAAAAAAAAACTAATTCTTAAATTTAAGAGAATATAAAAAAATTCTGTATTGAAATAATCACTTGTTTCATTAAAAAGCATAAAAATGTCAATTTCTTGTAGGCCATATAAGCAAAAGTTATGCGTCAAAGCTTTGCCACCGAAAGTGTGAACCAAGTTGATAATGGGAACGGATTTTATTGGTTCACATTATCACTGAAATATAAGGTTATTTTCATATATAACTTCTTTTTTAATTATGGAACTTATGACATTTTTAAAAATGGCATAATGTCCATTTGCAAAGTGTCACTATGCCTATGGACAGTGTGACATTTTCAAAAGTGTCATACTTTCCATGGACCTTATGACACATTTATGTTGTTGTTTATGTGTCCATGTTGTTTATGTGTCCATTGACATTATGACACTGGACATTATAACATAGACATTATGACATGCCACCGCATTTTGTATTAAAACATTTTAAAAACTTTTCGGGAGAACGCAATTTAAATCTAAAAAAGAAAAGTTGAAATTAAGGTTTAAAAAAATGGAACTCGAAAGTAGAAAAAAATTTGCTAAAACTTAACTTAAACTATAAAGAAAACCAAATTAAACTATAAATTAAAACTACAAAAAGACAAAAGAAACCCCTTTCTAAATTGGAGAGATCGTGGTCGCAGCCAAGTGCCGATTGGCAAGGAGAATCGGAGTCGAAAGTATCACTGGTAAGAGAAAAAACCCTACCCAACCGCAGAGAATGCACCAAACCCCCCTCCCCCAACACTAAATTGGAGACATCGTGGTCGCAGCCGATTGGCAAGGAGAATCGGGATCAAAAGTACCACTGGTAAGAGAAAAAGCCCTACCCAACCGCAAAGAAGGCACCTTCATCGGACAGATAATGTGGGAGCTGCAGCAAAAATCCACCAGGCAATCGACTCGGACAGCCTTTGGACTGATCAGATGATAAATTTAATTTTAATATAATATTTTTTTAAACAATTAAGTTTTTTATTCGCTATTTAAGCTTCTAACATTTATACCAGTAAAAAATTTATAAATAGCTTGTCTTCTATGTTTCCCAGCTATCTATATGTCGACATTTCATAGGAACTACCCTAATCATCAGTAGACTTTGGAAATTTTTGAAAGACATTCTCAAACATTCAACTTTATATCACAACAACATTCAACGTTATATCCAAATAAATTGCTGAGAATTTAAAAAGAAAAATGCTCTAATAATATTCGTCAAAATAGAAAAGCTTGTTTTTTGTGTAGACAAGACATAGAAGACAAGCTATTTAATAATTTTTTACTGGTATAAATAATATTTTCTTTTTTTTTTCATTTCATTTTATCATCATTTCAATTTTATTGCTTAGATTTTATTTTTTTTTATTTCAAATAGAATTTTAGTTATAGTACAATTTTTAGTTAAAATTTTCCAATTTTGATTTAATTTTTTTTTATTTTGCATAAAAAATTATTAAATTTCATTTAGTCAAAGGACTAAGGTTGATCTCTGGGGCTGACACCTTCTAAAGTATCGTCCAAGTGTCTCTTAGGCAAAGGGGACTTTGACACTCTGAATAGGGTGAGCTCACACTAGCCTTAACGCTCGTAAGACCCAATGCGGTTTATTAACACACAAACATACGACCGCAAGTGATGTTTCATCTGTAGTCATAAATGGTATAAACATTGGGGAAGCTGATGCGAACAGGGTGTGAAGCCAGGAATAAGACAAGTGTGTTTGCCTTTCAGCACATGGTATATGAGTTGGCTCATCCACTAATTGTGCTGCGAATGCACTGCATATGTAGAGGCTATCTATCTCCTATGTGATCCAATAGAAAAAAAACACGTTTTATCGCATAACGCTCCAGTTTTACTAACCTCAAACTAAAAGCAGTTTTTTTTTTATCTTGGACCAGTACTCAGGGGATTACCCCTACAATCGCTCCTTTATTGCAACATAGCCATATTATAAAAAAGCCCGTTTCGAGAAAAACGCATTTAAAATTTTTAGTTTCCATACAAATCTTAGAAAATTTTTTGAGAAAATATCTCCTAAAGGAAACAGTTTAAAAGCAATTTGAATAAATTTTTGGCACAATATAAATGATAGTACTGTTAACAATTTTGCATTGTTAACTCGAAAAGCTCATTTTTTGAGATATGACTATGTTGCTATAAAGGAGCGATATGCAGTGCATTGTACTGGAACTAGGAGGAAAGAGAGAGTAGTGTTTCTGGATGTTTAACTTTAACAATAATAACACGAAAGACCAAAACAAATTCTAGTACAGCATTTAAAATGTTAGAATTAAATTAGTTAAAACTGATCAGTGCCTAGTGTATATACCTTCGACACTACTCAGACGAACAAAATTTAGTCCAACACCTTTCACACTACAAGTTGAATTGTTTTCGGTGTTGCCAACACTTTGCGGCACATATGCTGACAAATTTAAATCGTATGCCCTTTTCCTTCTATTTCATATTTTCTATCTAAAAAGTTACCCCTCTAATGCAAATATTAATCTTCTTCATAAACTCTAAGCTCATAGAAGAAAAACCAGATTACAGACTTAACAACTGAAAAAGACTTAAATTTTATAATGTATCTTCATTAACAGAAAATTTAATATTCTGTGGTACTACAACAAATTCCTTTTACACAAACTTTATATTGAACAATATTTCCTATTTCATTATCTGTAAGTGAAAACATAAACGTACGTATAGAAAACCTGATATATTATGCATGAAGAACATCATCCTAATACCAATATCCTAATGCACTGGAGGAGAGTGACAGTTTGCAACTAAAAATAGACTCAATGTTACTATTTTAAATCCTCAACATTGTACTCATTGTGTAAAAATACAAAATAATGTGATACTATAGTTGATGTAATCAATATGAATACAACCTCTTCGAAAACGTGTTTTGAAATTGTCTCATTCTCTTTTCATAAGAAAACAATACAAAAGCGGTAGATATAACTTATAGTTTAATGAATAGACTGCTGCACATAATCCCATATGCAACTAAAGATGCAGCAACATAAAATTTTTTGCAGAGACAACATTTGCCAACAAATGCAATAAAATGCATAACTGCCAGAAAAAGATTAAAGACAATTTTAAGCATCAGCTGCACAGGTGTATAACTTTGCTTCCGCCGTTTTTTTCTAGTAATTCGAGGTTTTATTGTAAAAAAACTGGTTACATTTTAAAGAACGTACCTTGAACATGTACCACATCTAAATGTCAAGCTGTTTCCCCCCGGGGAACAGGTTTTGCCTTGGCGTATTTCTAACTTGGACACTCTGTATTTCGGGTAAAGAGGGTAAGGGTCGCTCGTTTGATGCGGCCAACAAAACTCTAGGAAGCCAGATGACTTATGTTGTGTTGGGTCCGTTGGTTTCCTTGATAATTGTTTGGTGTGTGGCTTTTTTCGGGGACTAACAACCTCCCGAGGATCTGTTGCCTATACAACAGATACCTGTACTGTAAGGAACCAGTGGTGATGGTTGACGGGTGAGTTGGTTTAAGGGCTGATGCTGTTAGTGAGCTTCGGCCTACTAACTCATTAAGCCTTGTCTTCCATTGACTGCTGGGAAATTGCATACAGGAAGGATTAGAAGACCCGAACTCCTCAACAAGAAGTTGCCCATATGGCTACAAACATATGTCAAAAATTGCTACCTGTGTGAGCCTAGTCAGCCACACGGGAGCGCTGGTGAATCGTGTACAATTCACTCGTAGAATAGGTCCACCATCAGATTACGCCGTAAAGGCAGGTGCTGATGCAAGTCTTTTCCACAGTTGTCAAGAGTTGTCTGCACTTCAATTGACACTTCTCAAGTTCAGACAAACTCAGTTTGAACCATGGAAAGACACATAATCAAGCAACGCATTAAACTCATTCAGGCTTATTATGAAGATGGGCATTCAAATCAAAATGCAGATCGTGCACTTCATGATTTTTTTTCGCTCAATTTACTCGTACAAAAGTCCGTACAATCGGAAAAATTGTGCAAAAATTTGAGCAAACATGATGTTCATCAGCCTCATGATAATAAAGTCTTGCATTTACACGCTTACAAGGTGCAATTGATTCAAGAACTTAACCATTCCAAGCGTCGACAATGGCCAGAATGGTGGCAAGAAATAGCAACAGTGGATGATCAATTTTCGAAGAACTTCATCTTCAGTGAAGAGGCACATTTTCACCTCAGTGGCTTCGTCAATAAAAAAAATTGCCGCATTCGAGCGAATGATAATTCAAGAGTGATTGTCGAAACACCGATGCACTCACCCACAAAGAGTGACTGTTTGGTGCGGTTTATGGGCTGGCAGCATTATCGGGCCATTAGCTACCGTGAGATGATGACGAACTTTTTTTGTAGCTCAAATTGGAAGATATGGATGTGAACGATATGTGGCTTCAACAAGACAGTGCCAATTGCTCTTTTGCGCGATCAATTCAATGGCCGTTTTATCTCACGTGATAGAAATGTCAATTGGCCGCCGAGATCATGTGATTTGATACCGTTTTGAAAAAAAGGTATACGTCGATAAGCCAGCAATAATTCAAGAGGTAACGGATGATATAATTCGGCACATTAACGGCATATAACCTCAATTATGCCTCATCAGATGGAAGTACGCCGCGCAAGTTAAGACGGCCTTTTGGTTTTTAATAAAGAAAAATGCAAATAATCCCTAAATAATTTGTGTTTTATTCAAAAACAACATCGGCCCTTAAAATTCAACACCCTTTTATATTGATTACTCAAAGTATTGTCCCCTCGTTGGCCACTACTTTCTCGCATTCTTTGGGGAGCCTACAAATTCCGCGTTGAAAAAACTGGTAATCTTTTGAAGCGATCCCGGAATCGATCCAATTTTTGACATCTTTATTTTTTTATTTTTTTTTATTTTTATTTTTTGAGTTTTATTTATTTATTAAATCTTCACAACTATGAAAATGATTTACATCAGTACCTGCCTTGACGGCCTAACCTGATGGTGGACCAGTTCCACGAAGTGAATTTTTCACGATTCACCACCGCCCCCGCGTGGCTTGCTAGGCTCACACAGGTAGCAGTTCTTGTCATATGATTGCGGTCATATGAACAACTTCTTGTTGAGGAGTTCGGGCTTTCTAATCCTTCATGTATGCAATTTCCCAGCAATCAATGGAGGACAAGGCTTAATGAGTTGGTAGGCCGAAGCCCATTAAGAGCATCAGCCCTTAAACCAACTCACCCGTCAATCATCACCACTGGTTCCTTACAGTACACGTATCTGTTGTATAGGCAACCAATCCTCGGGAGATTGTTAGCCCTCGAAAAAAGCCATCACCAAACAATTATCAAGGATAGTAACACTCTCTTCCTGCGTTTTAGGTTTCAACCACAGCCAGAACGTTTCAGCCAAGGTAGGCACCTCAACCATGATCAGCCCGGGTCGAACCGCAAGCAGAACTTGCCGGGGGTCATGCTGATCCCCGTTCTGCCAATTTATACTCTTGGTAAGGGTTTCGGAAGCCAACAGAACATAAGTCATGTGGCTTCCTAGAGTTTTGTTTGCCGCACCAAACGAGGGACCCCTTCCCCTCTTTTCAACGAAAAACAGAGCGCCTAAGTTAGGAATACGCCAAAGCAAAACCTGTTCCCCGGGGGGATTAAATCTTCACAATGTGAACTAACAACAATAAGTATTCCAATCTTAATACTAAATACAAACAAAAAAATAAATTTAAATAAAATAAAACTAAGTCCAGCCAAAGCGAGACAACAAGTTTTATTTTGTGCCAATTATATCGATGAAATCACCTATTTAAAGCTCTGATGGCGGCAGGGGTATCCCTTCTTCTCAGACATCTTTAAAAGATATGAAATGCTGGTCAGCCAGGTCGTGTGCCATTGATCGGATCAATTGGTAGGCCGAGGGAGCAATGTCTGAAAAAAACGGCATGTGGAGTAGGACTTCCCATTTCATGCGACTGTTTATTTTTCAATGCTCGGCTCAAACGCATTTATTGCGTTCGATAATAATCCTCTGGTTTGTTTCTGTCGGTTTTAACGCCTCATAATACACGCCGAACTAGTGCCATCAAATACTGAGCATGACCTTGAAACCATGAATATTCGGTTTGGTCGTTGAGGTGGTAGCATTGCCCGGATGATATTCCGCACTTGGACTTATCGTAATGAATACCTTCCGTCTTTGCCTTGCAATCAGCTGTTTACAAGCACGAAAATGCCGTTTAGTATCCTCAACTCGTACGGCGTACAATTTTCTTGTTTCTAAATCATTCCCATGACTTTCAGGTATTTTGGAATGGCTTGTTGCGCAAATCCTAATGCTTCTGCAGGCATTACTTGATCAAGTAATTCTATATCTTCGCAAGTCTTCTCTCTTCCACCGCCATGCCTTTCTTCGACGTCAAAATCACCATTCTTAAGGCGTTGAAACTTCTTTCGGCAGGTTCTTTCACTAACAGCGTCCTCACTCTAGGTATTTGAGAGCATTCTATTTTCATATTAAAGCGGAAAATTAAAACCTCCCGCAAATAACAAGACTTTGGCTCGTAGCTGATATGCTTAGTCGAGAATAATTTTATAATGCAGACATAAATCGACTAATATTTCGATGACGTTATGTTTACAAATACCTAAACTTATTGTATGACATCTACGAGCTATTTCGACTGCTACTTTCCGCTACTGCTTTTCGCTACATTGCACAATGGCGGAAGCAAAGTTGTACGCCTAATATATAAAAAGAAAAGCAATAGAAACCAACAAGGAGATTTGCGTTTGCAATCAATTTAAAGAGCGCAATCATAAAGGAAATTTAGCCTATTTAGCGGGCATAAAGAGTTTAAACAAGTTCAAGGTTGCTAGAGGAAAACAAACTGAGTGCAGGCAGCAATTTAATATTTCTACCAGCAAAAAACAAAAACCAGTTTCCAGCCTCATAAAATCTTTTCATTTTTTTTTTTTTATTAAATCCCAGCATAATCAAATCAAAATCAAGTGCAAGAGGCGTGAGTTTAATTTTTAAACGGAGTGTCAGAGTATAAAAAGCCCTTTGCTGTCAGTTGCAAATATTATCTGAGTTGCACAACAACACATTTTGTTGTTTGTCCTGCAAGAAAATGATGCTTTTATATAAACTGGTAGATTGAAAGAAAAATCTATTTTTAAAGCACAGAAGTTATTTTTCAAAAATTTTCTTTATATTTTTTTAGTTGATATTCTGTTGTGTGTTAAGTGTGACAATCTCGCTGCCCATCATATCGGCGGGCGTAACATTCGGTTCGCCTGTTTATACATACCGACCTATTGGCACTCCCATTTATTACGAAAGGCCCTACAACCATTACTATCATCCCGATAACTATTATTACGATGGAATTTCTTCATATCCCGGGGATTATTCACAGCATTATGATTACCTTGGAAATGGTTTTGGCGGACTGTATGGTTCCATAGGCGGTTATACTCCTTTTGTGATATAATTTAATAAATAAATTTCTGTGTGTGTCGGAATTTGTAGTGAGAGAGAAGTTTGGTGTTTAATAAAGACTGATAGAAGGGTAAAGTGAAAAATAAATAAAATTAAACATTTTTCTTGCATTCACATTTTATTATTAAAAGGCTAAAGATTACGCGCATAAGAAAAAAACTAATTAATAATTTAAACAAGTAAGAGTATGGTATATTCGGCTGGGCCGAATCTAAAATACCCTTCACGATAGTCATGCATATGTATAGTATATATTAAAAATTTGAACTGAATATGCTGGGATGGACCGATATCGGGGAAAAATATTTTTCATAAAAGAAATCTTTCATGGACATTTTCATGGAATAGTTTGTTTAAACTATATCTCGGTTATATATGAACCGATATCGGAATTTTCTATATTCTGTATTTTAGTAACCTTCTTTTCTAACAAGAATTGCTTTTCAGCAAAAAAAAAAAAAAATGTTAATGGAAAAATCGGTTCAGGGTATATATGGACCGTTATCGGAAGTTTTCATTTTTCATATTTATATAACCTTATTTTATTACCAGAATTGCTTTTAAACCAAAAAAGTTGTTTAAGTTCGATTGCGCGATATTTTCATGAAAAATCCGTTTTAGGCTATATCTCGGGTATATATGGACCAATATCGGAAACTTTCATTTTCAATATTTGTATAACCTTCTTTTATTAGCAGAACTGGCTTTTTTTATCTTGGAATAGTACTCAGGGGATGACCCCTACTACATATGCAGTGCATTGTACTGGAACTAGGAAAATACGTTATGATGAGGTAGGAAAGAGGGTGTAGTGTTCGTGGAGGTTTAACTTAAACAATAACAACACGAAAAACTAAAACAAACTCTATTGCAGCGTATAAAATGTTTGAATTAAATTAGTTAAAACTGATCAGTGCCCAGTGTATATACCTTCGACACTGCTCAGATTAGCAAAATTTAGTCCAACACCTTCCACACTACAAGGTAATGCAGTACATTCAGAAGCAAAATAAAGTTGTTTAAGTTCGATCACGTGACATAAAGGGTGTTTTTTTAAGCTAGATAGAACTTTAAATTGTAAAAAGTAACACAAAAAATTAAATTTTGATGAAGCATTTTTTTTATTTGTTTCAGTATACTCTGACAAATCATCATGAATAGACTCACGCTTGAACAACGCTACGAAATTATCCAAATTTACTTTGAAAATCAGACCCGTTGTTTTATCGCAAAATTGTGTTCAGCGATGAGGCGCATTTTTGGCTTAACGGGTTTGTTAATAAGCAAAATTGCCGCATATGGAGTGAGACCAATCCACAAGAGACCCTACAGACTCCATTACATCCAGAAAAATGCACTGTTTGGTGCGGTTTTCATGCTGGTGGCATCATCGGACCTTATTTCTTCAAAAATTAGGCCGGAGCTCGCGTTACGGTCAATGGAGATCGTTACCGCACCATGATCAATGATTTTTTGTTTGAAAATATGGATGACATTGATCCGGAGGAGATGTGGTTTCAACAGGATGGCGCTACGTGCCATACGGCGAACGCAACCATCGACTTACTGAAATCAAAATTTGGCGATAAGTTGATTTCGAGAAATGGACCTGTCAATTGGCCTCCAAGGTCGTGCGATTTGACACCTCTCGATTATTTCCTGTGGGGCTACGTGAAGTCACTGGTTTATGCTGATAAACCAGCAACAATTGACGCCTTGGAGGCCAGCATTGTTCGTGTTGTTCGTGACATACGGCCAGCAGTGCTCGAAAAAGTGGCCCAAAATTGGACGTCCAGAATGCGCTTCGTCAAGAACAGCCGCGGTGCCCATATGCCCGAAATCATTTTCAAATGTTAATGTCACGTATTGATCTTTCGAATAAAAAAAAATTTTGATTACAATTTCATTTTTTGTGTTATTTTTTACAATTTCAAGTTCTATCGGGCTTAAAAAAACACCCTATATTTATGACAAACTTGGTTTAAGCTATATCTATGGTATATATGGACCGATATCTGATTTTTTTTTGCCTTTTAGTGACAAACAACTCTTCAAAAATTTTCATGAAAAAAACGAAAATTGTAGAAATTATAAACGGAATCACAAACTTATATACACCCTTTACATTTTTGTGAAGGGTATAAAAACTAAAAAAACACGCTTCGAAGTCAAACTAATTATCCATACAACCAGATAATAAACCATATAACACTTTCCAATTTTTTTTTTTTAAATTCCTGAAATAGGTTTTCCGAATCA
This sequence comes from Thecocarcelia acutangulata, assembly GCA_914767995.1. Classification (NCBI taxonomy): domain Eukaryota; kingdom Metazoa; phylum Arthropoda; class Insecta; order Diptera; family Tachinidae; genus Thecocarcelia; species Thecocarcelia acutangulata. Next base: position 28,458,247 of record OU612096.1, read on the forward strand.
CCAAAATCCCCCACTTCCCCGGAACCAATATTATATTAAATTTTCGCACTAAATCTAACACCGTTAATATACATTTGACGGCCGAAACGCAAACCGATATGAAAAACCGGTTAGCTAAGCGGGACCGAGTTTTTTTTGGGAATTGCTAAAGCCGGCTTCAGGAAACGTCCAAATCTCTCCACTTCATAAGAAGCAACACGGCAACTCCAATTTTTACACTACAGCGAATGATGCATGTTCCACGGCAAAAGCGCGCAACGAATATGAAAAACCGGTCCCAAAACGGTTAGCGAAGTAGTTCCGAATTTTTTTTGGGACTCCACAAAATCGACTTCCTGGGGAGTTGGGAGATCCTGACAATCCCCCACCGTCTTTATTTATGTTATTAAAAGTTATTGCTGTAATTAGTATTTGAACAATCCAAACATAATATTTATATTTAAAATGAAAGTATAACTTTAATTTTATTAACAATTCTTTTCAAAAACATCCAGCTGTCAATTGGCAGAATCATTTCATATTAAATAACTACTTCACTAATGCAAAAATCTAATGTAATAAAACAAAACAAAAACATGCAAACTTGTTATAAATTGTAATTACTTTATAGAAAATTAATTGTGTTTTTGTTCAGAAATCAATTTCTAATACTCGCATTGAAGAAAGGATATCTTTCACTGAACAATATTTGTGTGTGTGTGTGTGTGTATGTTTGAAAAAAATCGAATAAAAAAAGGTGCTTAAAACGTCTCAAACAATTCCCTGCTCTAACAACAGCTTACTGCAGCACACCCACTCGATAGAAATGTTTAAAAACATTTATACTTGCAGCTGCACACATACCCACATACATATATGGCGAATTTTTCTTAAGAAAAGTTCTCATAGAAGTTCCGCATAAACGCGTAAAACGAATATAAAATGATGTAAATAAACCATGTGACTTTCAAGACGGTCACGTTTTCTTGTCACAAACTGGCGCAAAATGGCATAAACTACATCACAAGTCACACTTAAAGGACAATGATTTAAAATTAATTTACGTACCTGTGACTGCATACGAATAGTTTTTAAACTCAGAGAAAAATGTTAGTAAAAAAAAAATCTATAAATTGCAGCAAGCCAGCAAAATAAACTCTTGTAGGTACGATTTGTGTAAAAAGAAACACGAAAATATTTGTATTGAAACAAAATTACTGTTCAGCAATCATACTATGTAGGATTTCTTATCATACTTTGTTTGCAATATGCTAATATGCAATATTCAATAATATACAATATTGATGTTACAGCATGTTTTGCTTACTTCTTCTGTAGTCGTAATGACAAACTAAAGTCTGAGAATAATAAATTTTGCCACATTACCATTTATATATAGAAATTGACAAATAATCGATTCATTTTAAAGGCTGGTCTCATGATTGTAGCCTTTCGTGGGTGCAGTATTGGCATCCGAAGAAAACGAATTTGACAACTGACAGTTTAGGTTATGTTGTATAGGCTGTCAGATTCATAAAACCGTCCCACTTAGAAATTATCTTGGTCCCGTTGTATTGCATGATGAGACCTTCACATCCCCTGACAGTGTGGATTTTAGGTTAGATAAATATGAAGCGTTATAGGCTTTTTTCACTAATCAACATCTTCATGAAACGCTTGAAAGATGTTGAAAATGTGAAACACTCTTTACATTGCTCACATCTAACATCTACTATCAATCAAAAAAATTAGTTTTTAACGTTCAAATAATTTAACAAAAACACGTAAAATTTTTTGGAAATAAATTAATTTTAAAAACAAAAGGATGATTGTAAAAGTTATATACATATGTCTATAAATAAAATGTAGGTAAAATTATTACAGAAAAAAATTAATAAAGAAAACACACATGCAAACAATTGACACATGATAAATAAATTATGATTTTTTTTAATTTTTTCAAAATAAATGACGTTTTTTCAGTGATGCCACAAGCATAATCGACATTATTGCCACTTTTCTAGTGATGACACTGAAATAATCGAAAGATGTTGAATGGAATAAAGTGAGATAGGAACATTTCGTAAAGATGTTGAAAAGTTTTGACTTTTAGTACAATGTATTTCTTATGGAAAGATGTTATCATCTTCAAAAACTGATGGTAGATGTTAGATGTTGTTCAGTGGAAAAAGCCTATTAAGGCCGGGGCACATAGAGTCCGTCGTACGCTATCCATCCCCTTTTTAAACTGTTATTAACGTACACGAAGTATGAATAATATACAATATTGCCACAATCTGATATAAACAGTTTTCTAATTTAATTTGATAAAAAAAAATTTTGATTAATTTTTCAGACACAGCACAAAAAATCAAAAACAATTTGTTTTTCAATTTATTTTACTTTTGAACGAAAAACTGAATAAAAATACTTATACAAAAAATATTAGCTGATAATTATCAAAGTAAAAGTAAAAGTTAAAAGCTGCTTAACTTCAATACTTTGCCTTCAAGCAGAAGTACAGAATGTGATAGAGTTCATAAGACTATATATATGACAACTTAGTTGCCAGTTGGAAAAGGCAACGTACATGTAACGTACGACGGATTCTATCTTTATGGTATATGCAGAAACCATTGCCAAATGTGGCTAGCGAAGTGGTAGGTGTGTTCTGTCCATGCACTCAAATCGCTAACGAAAGGATATGCCACTCGGCTAGTACATCTGTGTCTATTCACCCACTATTCGATAGCTAATACGGTATCACTAAGTAAACCATAACGCACGTATTTTTCTACGGCGCATACAGTGTTTGTCACTGAGAGCAATTAGGTTAATGCAAAGCTCCCGGTGTTAAAACAACAAAAGGTTTAGGATCATAACATTATCTTTGCTAAAACAACCTTCAGTAGCATTTGTAATTTAATGTTTTTTAGAAAGTGTGAATTTAAAAAAGTTAAATAAAACTAGTAATGGTGTAGTATATTCGGCTGGGCCGAATCTAAAAGGCCTTTCACAATAGTCACTTAAATATATAGTACATATCGGGCGGTTAAATTTCAAGGGCCGATGTTGCATGTGAACTACACCTAAACGCCAAGTTTTTTCCCGAATTTTTTTTGACATTTCCCTATTTCAGATTTACTCAATTTGAACCATGGAGAGATACACAATCCAACAACGTGTTAAAGTTATCCAGACTTATTATGAAAATGATGATCAATTTTCGAAGAAAATCATTTTCAGTGATGAGGCACATTTTCACCTCAGTGGATTCGTCAATAAACAGAATTGCCGCATTTGGGCGAATCAGAATCCAAGAGTGAATGTCGAAAAACCAATGCACCCGCAAAAAGGCGGCGTCATCGGGCCGTATTTTTTCCAAAATGAGCTAAAGGATGAGATAATTCGGCACATTAACGGCATAGAACCTCCATTATGCCTCAGGGTCATCGAAAATTTGGACCATCGGATGGTCGCGGCGCCCATTTGGCCGATATTTTGTTCCATTCATAATTGAATAATACTAATATATCATAATAAAATAAAATTACAATAATTTCCTAAATAGGTTGTGTTTTATGCAAAATCAACATCGGCCCTTGAAATTTAACCACCCTTTACATAAATAAGAAATTTGAACTGAATATACTCGGATATATGTAAATGGACCAATAGCGGAGAGCATTGTTTTTGCCTTGTAATCGCCATGCCAAAAAGGTAATCTTGCAAGAAAATTTTCATGGAAAAATCAGTTTAGGCTATATCTCGTATATGTATTGACCGATATCGGAAAATTTTCTTTTCTGTATTATAATCAGAATTGATTTTAAGCAAAAAAATTTCTTTCATGGACCGATAGCGGAATTTTTAATTTTCTGTATTATAATCTATAGTCTGGTTTTATAACCACAGCTGCTTTTAGGAAAAAAATTTCATGTAATTTGACTGTTTACAAAATTTAAATCGTTTGAATATGGATAGCGAAGGACGGTGGTGGTAGTTTTCTAGGGCTAGTTCTTTCGATGGTTTCTAGTGACTAGCATAAGGATTGCACCTCAGGTCTGGTACTATATGCAGAAGCTTGTAGCTAACCCTTGAGCTGGTGAAAGGTAATGCAGAGACGGGTCAATCACCACCGCCAATGACAAGCCCGTGTTAAATTCGCCACTCAAATACATGTGTGGAAGATTGCAGCTAGGCTAGCGGTAGTGCAAAATTAGCTAGCGAATCTACACGTTCGGAGCTAGTCCCTTATACCACTGGGATGTGTTCCGGCCTTAATACAAGACGTGTATCGGTATGCGTATGAGTAAAATTTTTCTTATCTCTCTCTGCCTATAAATAATCATTGATACGACAGTGAAGCTAATATAAGCGCAGTGAAGCTAATATAAGCAAACTAAAAAGAGGGGTGAAAAAGTGTTACTGTACTTTTTTTTTGATCTGGGACCAGTACCCAGGGGATGGCCCGTACATATGCAGCGCATTGTACTGGAACTAGGAAAATAGGTTGTCATCAGGAGGAATCAGGGAGTAGTGTTCGTGGAGGTTTAACTTCATCAATAACAACACGAAAAACTAAAACAAACTCTATTGCAGCGTATAAAATGTTGGAATTGAATTAGTTAAAACTGATCAGTGCCCAGTGTATATACCTTCGATACTGCTCAGACTAACAAAATTTAGTCCAACACTTTCCACACTACAAGGTAATGAAATGCACTGAAGAGAAATTAATATTGAACATATAAGGAAAACACGGACAACGGTGAAAAGACAAAAAAAAAAAAAAACACGCGTACACATTTTGCACCTATTCCGGTGCGCTTTGATTTTATATGAAATTAGTAATGAACAAAAGACGTGTGCACATTATGGGAGACAAAACACTACTCAACTTAGTTGAACTTAATAGAAAACACCATTAATTTTGGCACACCCTTTACATACACGTATGAATGGCACAATACGAATATAGATTCGTTTAATTAATTTTGGCACACCCTTTACATAAACGTATGAATGAGTCTATATCTATACTCGTATTGTTTATCTTACTCTTTTCGCAGAAATATTGTAAAATTTTTGTAATTTGAATACGTTGTTGGCTTAGTTTCATGTCGTCAACTTGAGATGTAGCAAAGAGTAGACTTCTTTTTTTGAGTGTAACATTCATTTTCAATTCTTGCTGACTGGCATCGATGCATTGTAGTGTCGTGTTGCAGTGCAAACGTTTAATTACATTCTATAAATTTAGCCACAACGAGCAGAAATGTGGCTTGCAACTTAAAGCAAAGTGACTTTAAAGGTTTCATTATAATAATTGCCTGGTTGAAAGAACGCGTTTAAATTTAACATTTTGTGTTGAAGAAGTGGAAAGTAAACCGTATTGAATATCAAATGAACTGACGTGTATTTATTGCAGACGTACAAAATATGAACGTTTGAAATACGGTTTATTTAAATCATAAGTATGTATTCATATGTTAACATAAATATATTTAACATTAAAAAATATTATTAATTTTTAGCTCTCGTTTTTGAAAACAAAACATTTTATACTGCTTCCACTGCAAAAGCGAACGCCCAAAAAACTTTTAAAAGAATCAGTGAAAGAGTTTTGTGACTGTAAACTAAATTCATCATTTGCGTGTTTATAAGACAGAACGATGGCGATTCCTTAAGAAGCAGGCTTTTTTTTATCAAATGGAAACACATACATACTCGTATGTGTGACATCTCAACAAACACCAAAGACCAAATCAAACATTTGATATAAAATGATGTTATCATTTGATATCAAACATAGTTTTCAAACTTTTTTCAATGATTTGATTTTAACATTTGAATTTAAATTAAAAATCATTTGAATATAAACGTTTGATACTCAATATTTTATCAATTTGATTTTGAATCATAAATTAATCATAAAGGCCCTGGAGACGATCAAAAAACACATCAATCAGGTTATATTTTGTATCATAAATTAAGCATAAAGTGCCCTGGAGATGATCAAAAAAACACATCAATCAGGGTATATTTTGAATCATAAATTATTCATAAAGTGCCCTGGAGACGATCAAAAAAACACATCAATCAGGGTATATGTCTGTGTGAGTGTCGTGTTTTTGTCGTTTAGAAGGAGACGTACAAATAAAATCGTCAATCATCATTTTTAGTTTGACTTCGCTGCGTTCGTTTCTAAACATGTCATCATCCGATGATGAATTATTGCTATTTTGTGCAATTTTGTTAAGAAAAAAAAAACATGAAAAGAAAAAAACTATGTATGAAAAGTAATATATGAACAAAATAAAATTCAATAATCATAATAAATATAGATGCAGTTTTTTTTTGGTTTTACTTATTGTTGTTCTTTTCCGTTGTCAATCACAACTGGAGACCATCAAAATTATTACACGTCAAAATAAAGTATTAAAGGTTTTTGATTTTCATCAATCAGAGCCGACAACTGATAGGTGTACCCGAAAAAACACGACTGCACGCACACATTTAAAACGTTGATGTGGTTTTTTTTTCTGATCGTCTCCATCCCAACAAACACTAAGGTTTGATTTCAAATTGAGAATGATTTGAAATCAAACGTTTTCTCGAACAACAATCGTTTGATACTGATTTGAATCCAAATTGATAAACATAGTGTTCTCAACAAAAAGGGGAAATTATTTTCAAATTGATAAATTCGTGTATACTCAAGTTGGTTTCAAACGTAATTCTCAAATGTTTTTCAAATGGGGATTGTGATGAGGAATATAAATAAAAAATAGTTTTTGCTTTACTATTTTATTCTGATTTATTTGCGATATTTAATTTAAATTTTCTATTATTATTATTTATTTTATTGTTGTTATCGTTTCCTAATCTTGGTTTCTCTTGGCTCAAAATCGTGCTCAAAACAGACAATCTAATTACTTCTTATTGTTTCACTTATTTTTATGTTTTGCTTCATGCGATTTTACTTATTAAAACAAATCTCACATTTAATTGCATATTGCTTACAAATAAATCACATTTATTAATCTTTTCCCGAATTCTTAATTTTAAAATTTTTTTTATTGTAAATGGATTTGAAATGTTGATGTTTTTTTTTTAGTAATTGCTGACACATTTGTTTTACGATGGGTAGTTACAAGGCGAATTTAGTACCAGGTGGCCTCGTTAGCGTAGCTGATCGACAGCTGTTTTAGGTGCTCATTACCCAACAAGGCGAATTCATTACCAGGTGAACTTAACAGCACAGGTGATTATTTTTTGCTTCTCGCGTTTTTTCCAATGAGACTGTCAAATTTTGTTTCTTTTGTTTACAAACTTTTTCGCGCCATTTTAATCTGAAGGTTTTTTTTGCATGATTTAGTGCAATTTCAAGAAATTTGTGTGAATTTAAAAGTGAAAAACTAATATAATATGTGATTTTAATTACAAACAATTATAAAAGCTTATATTTTACGTTTATATAAAATTTTTTCTCTGCTGAGCAATCTTAGGCGAATTTAGATATGTTTTACAATAACAAAATACATAGTACTGAATTCGCCTTTCTGCTTGCATTCACCTGTATAAAGTCGCCTTGTTACCCAACTATCAAAATTTGTTTATATTTTCATATTTTTTTTTCACACATTTACATGCGCGCCATTTCATATTTCCTGTATACAAATCTTAACGCATTTGGTGCGGCTATACTTAATTTAGTACAGTTAAACATTAGGCAACAATTTTAAAATTGATTTTACAATACGTACACAGCTTAGGGAGGTAAGTAGATGAAATCGACCAGTCCTATTTATTGTTCAAAATTGACATTTGTAGTATGAGCTCTTCTTGGGTGTTCTGTATCGATATTTTTAATAGATATAGTCATAGTAAAATATTGGCGGCATAGATAAAATATGAAAATTGTATATTATTTTCCCCGGTTAGCTGTTTAATCAAATTTTGCCCTATGGGCTCGATTACAAAAATTGAAATAAATGAAGTGAAAAATGAAATAAAATAATTCGCTGCCAATGCAAACAATTTTTAAAATCAATATGTATTGAAAACATTTGCTTTCGAAATTTTCACTTAACTACCACCACCCTGATCCACCCATTTATTATTTCTTTAAAGCTTTTATATAAGTATGTACATTTTGTATACAATGAATAAAAAAAAATAAACTTATTTATTAATGATTACTTCCAGTTTTATTTCGACAGTAATGGGTTAATCGTGTTTTTGAAAATGGATACACAATTTGAATACATTTTATTTCAGCGTTGCCGCTTAACATGTACTCGTCATTATCAAAAATTGGAACAAGATAAAAAAGTTCTGATAATTTTTGTGCAATTAAATATTTTCATCATTTCTTGGTACATTACAGCATCATCATATTTTGTTCTGTATTTTTATTCAAAATTGTTGAGGAAATATATTTACCAATTGAAAATTCTTCATTGTTGTTAATAACATTTACGTTTTCTAAGCTCATTTTCTTAATCTGACACAAATTGTTTTGAAGACTTTAAAAATTTTGTAATTAGACATAAATATATATTTGCACATGTATATTTAAAATTTATTATAGTGAAAATTTTATTCAACTAAAAAGAATCTGCATTTCGTTGCAAAAAAATCTAACCAAAAAATAATTTTCCACACGTATAATACATCCAAAATGTATTTATATTTTACATTAAAAACAAAATCAATTATTAGTCTTACTCTCGTTGATTTACAAAACTTTTAATAACTTCCAATATTTTGTTTAATTGTTTCCTTGATAGGTTGAAATCATCATCAACAATTTCTTATACCTTCTCTAGCAAAAAACAATGAAGAAACCGTACAAGAGACTTATAATATATTTCTAATTTCCAGTTTTTAATCTTTTAAGTTTGCTAAAAAAAAAAAATTCCAATTAATATATATAAAGTGGAAAAATTTAAAGACAATTAATTGTTATTACAATTTAAAAATTTGTTCTTCCTTAATTTTTATATTCTCAAATAACGAAAAGGATTTTAATTTTTCGAATTTTGTGTAATATCAACTTATTGACTGTGGAAAATTAATTTACGTTCCCGGCAATACTGATTTGTTCAATAGAGTTTAAGGCGAATTCAGTATGTTTTTGATACATGGGTAATGTTCGAAAGGGCGAACTACATGTTATTTTTTGTGTTGTTGTATTGTTGTACTAAGAAGGCCACCTGTTATGAATTCGCCTTGGCAGCGTATGTATTTTTTCACAATTTTGACAAATTTACACAAAAGAAACGTAAGACAGCTGTGCTTATATTTACTATTATCCTGGTAAAGCTGCCTTCTTAACGTATTTTTGAAATTAAAAATAAATTTTTTTAAAATCTGTGTCAAAAATTTACAACTTTTTATATAGAATTTGGTCGTGAAGAAAAAAATTATTTCAACAAAATTAAATTTTGTATAAAATTAAAATTCCGAAAACTTCAAAATAGTTAATTTTTTTGCTGTCTGGCAAATATCTAAAATGGTAAATAAATCAAATGAAATTTTCAAAAGGTAAGTTAATTTTAATGTAAAATGTGCGTAAATGTGTGTATGTGTACACATATGTATGTATGTAGGTGCGAATAGTAAAAAGCCCAGTTCGCAAAATCGTCCTAAACGACCATAATCTTCTACGATATAAGTATGTATGTATTCACGATTTTTCCTTTCGTTAGACTTTTTAAGGTTAGCTTACAAGACAAGGTTAACGACAATGCCTTCAGTCTAGTCTTTAAATTATTGAAATATTATATGCTTGTAAAAAAACAAACCGGACACTAAAGACAACAAATGAAAATATGTATGCTTATGCAATTAAAACCATCATTAATATGATAGAGGAAACTTTCGTTTGAAACACGTGCGTAATAGGTAAGAAACCTTTGCGAACTTCAGCTGGCGATCGGGCAAGAGGCGATTCTGAAAAAGGGATGGTGTATGTTAATCTGTTGAAAAATGTTTTTATTGCAAATGATACAGTGGATGATATTGAGCTGGAAAAAATATTTTTTTTTATCTTCGACGAGTAGTGGTACTATTATTTACACAATAGCCAAGATGTTTTAAAATCACATGCGATTTCAAATCATGTGATTTTATTTAATACGCACTTTTAACCTTTTATAATAGTTCTTATTTATACTTTAACCATGTGCTTTTAAAATCACATGCGATTTCAAATCATGTAATATTAATTACTAATCAATTTTTAATACAAAGCTTTTATTTGCGCTACAAACATGTGGTTTTAAATCACATGTGATTTCAAATCGTGGATTTTGAATAATATTAATTTTAAAATTTTTATAAAAACTTATATTTACACTTTAAAACTATGTGGTTTTAAAATCACAGGCGATTTCAAATCATGTGATTTTATTTAATATGCACTTTTAACCTTTTATAATAGTTCTTATTTATACTTTAACCATATGCTTTTAAAATCACATGCGATTTCAAATCATGTCATTTTAATTACTAATCAATTTTTAACACAAAGCTTTTATTTGCGCTACAAACATGTGGTTTTAAATCACATGTGATTTCAAATCGTGGATTTTGAATAATATTAATTTTAAAATTTTTATAAAAACTTATATTTACACTTTAAAACTATGTGGTTTTAAAATCACAGGCGATTTCAAATCATGTGATTTTATTTAATATGCACTTTTAACCTTTTATAATAGTTCTTATTTATACTTTAACCATATGCTTTTAAAATCACATGCGATTTCAAATCATGTCATTTTCATTACTAATCAATTTTTAACACAAAGCTTTTATTTGCGCTACAAACATGTGGTTTTAATTCACATGTAATTTCAAATCATGGATTTTAAATAATATTAATTTTTAAATTTTTATGAAAACTTGTATTTACACTTTAAAACTATGTAGTTTTAAAATCACATGCGATTTCAAATCATGTGATTTTATTTAATACGCACTTTTAACCTTTTATAATAGTTCTTATTTATACTTTAACCATGTGCTTTTAAAATCACATGCGATTTCAAATCATGTCATTTTAATTACTAATCAATTTTTAACACAAAGCTTTTATTTGCGCTACAAACATGTGGTTTTAAATCACATGTGATTTCAAATCGTGAATTTTGAATAATATTAATTTTAAAATTTTTATAAAAACTTATATTTACACTTTAAAACTATGTGGTTTTAAAATCACAGCCGATTTCAAGTCATGTCTTCCATTCTGTGTGCACGTGTTTTACTGTTTTTCAGTGTTGTCCGCATTTTCTTTGTATGTTCATTATTAATATCTTTTGAATGCAATTTGTTACTTTGCAGTGAGGACTAAATTTTGTTATTCTGATCAGTGTCGAAGGTATATACACTGGGCTCTTATCAGTCTAACTAATTTTATTCCATCACTTTAAATTCTGTGATCACTTTTGATTTAATCTTTACATCTTGTTATTGACAGTCAAACGTCCACAAATACTACTGCCTCTTGCCTCCTCTTCGTAATTCTATTTTCCTAGTTCCAGTACAATGCGCTGCATATGTACGGGCCATCCCCTGAGTACTAGTCGCAGATAAAAAAAAAAATGTATAACTAGTTTTTTAGTTTTTCCCCGAAAGTCGATGCTTTAAGTCGGATGTACACCTATGTATAAAAAATATGTTTAAAATCTCTACGCTGTAACATTATGGGGCACCGTGATCTTTTTTGTTTAAAAATTAAACACTTTTACAATTTGTGTTTTTTTTCATATTCACATATTTCACATACTTGCTTGCATGTAATTCTTGCCGAATTTTTAAATGAAACAAATAATGGTATTTTTTTTTATTTGCGGTTGCTGTGGCTTGTTTGATTTTAACCCATAGTGACTCAAAGGCTTTAAGGTAAAAGTTCATCAGACACTCTTCAATGACAAAATGACAAATATTAACAAAATTTTGTACTTCATCGGAGCAGTGACCAAGGTGCGCGTTCATATCAAAGTCTATTCTTTTCACCAGCTATTGTTCAGCTCGTAGTCAAATACCTGCGTGAAACCAATGAAACATGAAAACACGAACAAACAATTATGGGAATGATAACATGTTTTGCATGATGAATTAAAAGGTGTAAAGGAGGCCTGCTTTGTCAAAATCTGAGAACAAAATGACACAACAAAAGAAACTCTTGGAAGTGCTGTTCGATTGTTTGGCCAGCATCTTTTTGTCTAGTCGGCGACATTGATTTTCAATTGATTTGAATAAAACATTTTCACACTTTCGTGTCATTTTTGGTTTGCTGAGATCAAAAACATGTTCGTTTTGTTATAAACTTGGAATAAAGCAAATGGAGAAATGAGTTTTTATGTGTAAAACGTCTGCTCCAAAGCTCTATTTGTCGTCCAACACGTTTTGTTAAGGGAAAACATTTTCTAAGTTGTTGCTTATCATGTGTTGTCAAACTCGTTTTTTCTTTTCTTTTCTGTTCTCCTCCTCCCCCTCCCTCAAATAACAACAACTGTGTAGAACGTTTTACTGTTTGTTGTTGGCAGTTTTGCATTTTGAAACTTTCTGCAAAGTTCTTAGTGCAAAACTTTCTGAAATCACTGACTTGCTTATGAGGAAAGAAAAAGTCTTTTTTACACGTGATGGTTGACGACGCCGTTGAAGGGTGCAACACGTGAAATGCTTTAGGAATACGCGTTGAAATGTAAAGAAATGCGAGTATTTATGCAATTTACATGTTACGAAAAAATATCCACATGCCTTCAATGGGTCATGTGGAAAATGCTCATAAGTTTCTCTCGTTTCTCGTTTATATAAATGAAATTGGAAGCAAAAACAAAGCAATCAATATTTAACAGTGAAAAGTATGTTAGGAATGATATAATAAATTTGCTTTTAAAAATTCCACGAGAGCTTAGATTAAAAGAAAAGATGACCTTCCATTAATCCTTGTTTGTGGTGTCGGAATAAAGCGGGATAAAGATGATACTGCGAATTGCCTTTGAAATAATAAAGCTCATCGCACTTTGTGAAGCACAAATATTATTGTTCATTGTAGATCTTGAATATCGGTTTTTGAAACAGTGTGTACATATCTTTTATACATAAGTACATATCGTTGGTCTCATGTAGAAAGGCCCTAACAAAAATAATTGCAATTTTACAGGAGAAGGAAAAATCGTAATGGAAACTGTATAAATAGGGACATCTAAAAGTAACTTTTTTTGCTCAATTGCTTGTAAGAGAGATATGTATGAAATTATATAATTAAATCTTTGTGACACTGTGTACTTGTGTGAAACGTAGTAGAATCCCTAAAATAGCTCAAGTCAGGGAAATTGCGAGTTAGGGCCTTTCTACGTGAGACTAACGATATTGTGAATGAATTTATTATTTTTAACGAAAACACAACTGAACGAAACTGCTGGATCGCCGATGATTTTTGAATTTTTGACGGTGATTGCTTTTTGAACTCTCAACCAGGACTGATCCATGCGATCAGCTTCCTCAGAGGGTTTTGCGCTAATTGAAGTCAAAGGTTCCAGGCCGTTAATAAAGATAGTAAATCTAATGTAAGTTGTGAATTATCTCTTTTCTTTTATCAGGAATACCCTCCTGCAAACAAAGTAAGTTTCGATACATTGGATTATTCCTGATCCACTTTCCATATCTACCTACTTAGGGACTCACAAAGTCGATTTGGGGAACTCCCAAAAATATACGGAACCACTTCGCTGATCGGTTTGCAAGTGGTTTTAAATATTCGTTGAGCGTTTTTGCCGTAGAACATGCATCTAAACTGTATATGGTCATTTGCTTTGCGAAAGTTGAAGCTGCCTGAAGCCGGCTTTGGGCAATCCCAAAACAACTTGGAACCGCTTCGCTAACCAAGTCCAAACCGATTATTCATATTCGTTGCGGGTTTTGGTTGCAGAACGTATATCTGAACTATTAACGCTCATTCGATTTAGTGCGAAAACTGAAAATGCCATATTGCTTCTGGAGAAGTGGGAGATTTTGGTGACTTCTGAAGCCGATTTTGGGAATTCCAAAAACAGAAAGCTCGACACGTGTTATACGGATAATTTTTTTAAGACAAAACTGCTAAGCTTTTTCTGTTTCTCTGCAATAACAACCAGGGTCTGTGGCAGAAATCGAACCTACGACCTCGAGACTGTTGACTGAGTAGTCTACCACATCAGCCATCGTGGCACCCTAAATTCTCTGGTTGTATGGATAAGCAGTTTGATATCGAAGCGTGTTTTTTTTTCTATTTATACAAAAAATAAAAAAACTGCGCAGCTCTACCAAAATCAGCGATCGGCCATTTGAAGTATTCAAAGTCTAAAAACTAAACATTTTAACAGACTAATAAACAGCAATTCGTTTTACATGTTGTCCCAAAATTAACGTAGGATTTGAATTTGCCGACATTTGTGAAGCAACGGTTTAGTGTTAATAAAAGTGGAGTGGAATGGATACAACAAAGTGCTTTCCTTATAAGGTAATATTTTTAAAATAATGAAAACGTGACCATGAGAAAACTTGTTGTAACTTTGCCACTTTACAAGTGACTAATTAAAAATGCAGGGGAACTGGAGCCATTGAAAGCGCCAAATAGACTGGTCATCCAAAAACAAGCCCTTCAAATCACAGCAGTCAATTTCGTAGTAGTACGTGAGAGGCAAAAATTGCAAATTTCAATAATCTCTTTGCAGCATATACACACTACAGATCCGTGTCTCCATGATTACTAAATTTAATCAACATGACAACTAAAGCTTAATGAGCTTGCACAGCGATAAAGTTCTTTAAATGGATTATTGGACATTGAAAATGGGAAGCTGATTTTTTGAACAGAATCATCCTAAGCGATTAAACACATTTTCGCCCTTATGGCATTGTGAATCGCCAAAACTGGGATTTTGAGAACGCACTTATGATTGTCGAAAAACAAAAGCAACCAAAGCGGGTTAGTGTTTGGTCATTTGGGCAGAAGTCACAAGTGGACCATTCTTTTGTTTTTTTAAAAATTAGGCTAGCCAAGCAGTCACTGCTACTGATGCTTTAAATCGCGTTATGATAACGCAACTTATTCTATAGAAATTAATTCCCCCGGGGAGCAGGTTTTGCCTTGGCGTATGCCTAACTAGGGCATTCTGCTTTCTAGGGGCATAGAGGGTAGCTGTTCGTCATTTATTGTGGCAAATAAAACTCTAGGAAATCGCATAACTTATATTGTGTTGAACTTACAAATCCTCTACCCTTAAGGGTTAATTGGTAGAGTGGGGATCGTCAAGGCGCTCGAGAAGTTCTGCTTGCAGACCTTCATCCCGTACTTAATTCCATGACGTTAAAAAATAATTTTTATGGGAAAGGTTTTTAAGAATAGTATTTAATATAAATGGTACTTTTATTCATAAAAGCTCTTTGAAAAGGCACACATACTTCTGCAGGGCTTTTTTCAAGAGATATTGTATTGATATATAAAAATGGCATTTATACCATGATTTAAAGTCATGAATTTTTTTATATTACATAAAGTTATCTATTACATTTTATGCATGCAGCCATTTTTTATCGACATCAACTCGTAAATTAAGGACTTCTTTGTAATGACTGAACAAAAATGCTGCTTTTTGAGTGCTAAAAGCAAACTTTTGTGTTAACCAACTCTGCTTTATGCAAAGCAGAATTGGAAATATGATTAACTCGGGTTGAGTTAATGATAATGATGTGGGGAAAAGAAATAAAATAAAAGAGGATTTATTATTTCTTTTCAATAAATCTAATAGGTTATATTTATTATTCACCTGAGTTGCAGGGTAGTGCTCGTATGTTAACAAATGGGTTGTAGTAGGGAAAAAAATTTGTTGATCGCACTAGCAGTCTTCAGGTTATCTCGATGGTAAGTAAGTTTTTTATTCAAAAAAACCGGAAATGATCCAAATTGACACTTGGAAAGTTTCCAATTGATTAGACTTGCCACTGCGAACAACTTTACATAGTGGTGAGTATACACATAAGGCAATTCAAATAAATAATTATTAAGTATTAAGTAAGTTAATATAATGATTAGATAATTAAATTCATTAACACTTCATAATTATAATAATTCATAATTAATCATTAAACTATAGGGATATATATACAAATTCAACCATAATATACTAATATAGCTATATAATATCAAATCCAAAATAATTTTGTCCAAAGTAGTTTGGACAATGACATTTTCAGATAGTTATTCGTAAGCGAGAGTGGTGAGTACTTGCCTCCCATGACATTACCATGTTAGAATTAGTGAAGTGGTGAGTAAGCTAAAGTAGAAGTAGTGAAGCGTATGTTTATTAACATTTTATCGCATTACTTTGGAATAGAAGTTTTCGCTGGGGCTGTAATCACAGTTTTCGACATTAGAAAATGTTGACTGCACGCAATTAACA
Organism: Thecocarcelia acutangulata; assembly: GCA_914767995.1. Lineage (NCBI taxonomy): Eukaryota > Metazoa > Arthropoda > Insecta > Diptera > Tachinidae > Thecocarcelia > Thecocarcelia acutangulata. Next base: position 28,474,686 of record OU612096.1, read on the forward strand.
TTGCAATTGTGTACTCAAAATCAAATTTGGCGTATGTTTTTATCACTTTGCAAAACATACAAACTATTCCTCACATTTTCTAAAATAAGTGGATGGTCCACATTACCTGAAGTTGCTCTATTTGAGGCTAAAAATCTTGCAAATAAAACTCAATTTGTATTTCTACTCCAATTATTATTTACGGACAATTAAAACTTTTATTTCAACATTTTTCAATTATCTGAGCCAATTAAGAAACAGGTCTCAATTGTTTACGAAACATTTTCCAGTTTTGTCTAATAAAGTCCATGATGATAGGAGCCGTGATAGGAAGCGCCATGTATAACGGCGGGCGCAGCCACAACACTGTGCACAGAGGCAATGGGACGCACAACAGTGGCAATGGGCACTGTGGCAGTGTGATGGTAAGATGTCAAAACAGGAGCTGAATGAATGTAGCCGGGTTTGGCAAAGGCCAAAGCAAAGAGAGACAAGAAAACAAACTGGTGGGGGAAAAAAGACACAATGAGATATTTGTTTTTTGTTCTTACTTTTAAGGATACTTATTGTTGGCTTCAATTTCAATACTCACAATTTTAAACATTTTGCTAATTAAGTTTGTTTTGGTTTTATCTTGTAAATGAAGTTGATGAGTTTACGTTGTGTTGTGAACGTTTAGATGCTGTGTATTAGACAAACACTAATGTTTTTCTTAATCCAACAGCAGGGTTTTATACGAAAATTATCTTGTGCGAGTTCTAAGAAAAAAAGGGCCTTGTAATAATATGGTCTACATACATTTGCTTCGTTTTTGTGTGTCTTTCAAGTAATTTAATATTTATGATTGAAGTGTAGCAACAAAGTTTGTGCACAAAACTTGACAATAAAAGCGAAAAAAAAAAGAATAACTAAATTCGATATAATTTAAGAAACTACCGGCTTCTTTCTGTTAACACTGACTACAAGCGTATTAAGTAACTGAATTTGAAGATACAATTTATTGTGGTTGGGGGGTTTCTTTTACTTGAGTTTATTTGAAGCATGGAAAATTTTGCAATCTATAGGTTAATAACATTTGTTTTCTTAATAGCTTAAATTAAAAAGTAGTTTGAATATACATACATATGTATCTAGGAGTATATGTATATTTTTTAGAGCATTTCCCTTTTAGAAGGTGTTCAGTAATCAGATTTCAAGCAGAGTTTATTGCCTTCCAACCGAATTGGGTGGTGGCTTGAAAATTGCTGGTGAAACCAAATGTTAGTGACAGGTTTCCAAAAGGGTTCTTACAGCAAAGTTTGTCCCAAAACTGTTGATAAATTGTCATAAGTGGTTGTTTGGCCAGTGGCATAATCAAACGTACAACACGTACCACAGCTGTGGCAATTCTATGGGGCTCTGCTGGCCATGAGGGTAAGGCAAATAACTCCAACAATAGAATTGGTGGTGGCGTTAAGAGTAAAGCTGTAGCATTATAAAAAACTAAAAATTCATTATCTTCGCCAAATAAAAAGTCGTTGAGGTAGCCCATGAGATGTTTGCTGGTATCCTGCTGCTCAAAATATTCATGCGATTGTCTCAAAGTGGCTGACCAGCCAACGGTGCTGCAACACACCACCAGCAATATCTGCAAAAAAAAATTTGATTTTTTGTTATTAATTATCTAAATTTCTTGCAATTTTCTTACAATTCTTAGCATCTTTTTATTGGAAATAATATTACTTAAATAAAGATTAAAACTTTTAATCCTGCTTTATATATTAAATGCATTTTAAACAAATTAATGCTGGTAACTTTTTATTCATTTGTTTTTTAAGGGCGTTATTGTTTCAATTTAACTGACAGCTTCTCCTGGATTTTAATTATTTTAAACAGTTTACAAAAGTGTTTTGTGAATGAGAAGATATTTAGCAGCAAAGTCAATTTTGATTTAATTAAAATTGTTATAATTTTTGTTTATACAAGGTAGCGCAAAATTATTCCGGCAATTTTTATGTTGCATAACAAGAAATTATAAATAGTATGTTTCCCATTTATATATGTCAGCATTTCATAGGAGCCACCGTAATCATGAGTAGACTTTGGAAATTTTTTTGAAAGATATTCTAAAACATTCAACTTCATATCCCAACTAAATAAATTGTTGAGAATTTAAAAAGATAAAGGTTCTAATAATACCTGTCAAAACACAAAAAACAAGCTTTTTCATTTATACACGTCTCTAACATTTCTTTACACCTTTCTCTTAGAGACGTGTATAAATGAAAAAAGCTTATTTTTTTGTGTTTTGCCAGGTATTATTAGAGCATTTTTCTTTTTAAATTCTCAACAATTTATTTAGATTGTTGGGATATAAAGTTGAATGTTTGAGAATATCTTTCAAAAAAATTTCCAAAGTCTACTAATGATTAGGGAAGCTCCTATGAAATGTCGACATATAGATAGCTAATTATAATTTTTTGATTGGTATCAATGGTAGAATCTAATATAGTGAAGAAAACTCAATTGTTTAATGTTACATAGCTTTTTTTACTATTAAAAAAATAACTTTGAGTTTTGGCAAACCTGCCGTTTTTTACCTGTACAATTTTTTCCGTTAATTGGAAAATATGATATCAGCCAAATGCGTAAAACTAGTGTGTTGTTCAAAGCCAAAATCGGTTGGTGCTGTTAGCTCAGCGTGATTTCCTAATTGTGTCACCTCAATTGAACAAACATTACGTCTCTTTGCTGCTCGAAACGAACAGACTGGAACCACAATAGATCTTTCAGGACGTAGCCAACACGGTACTGGTCCTTCGACTGAAAGTTTTGGCTGCTGAGGTTGCTGAGAACAAAGAAATGTCAACCAGACAATGTGCCACGCAATTGGGCGTTTACAGGCGGATTCTACAGCTAATTTTAGTGAAAAATTTACACATGTTCTCATAGAAAGAGCAAACAGTGTATCAGTTAATGCCTGCTGATCGTCAATCGGATGTAGTCTTGTGTCATTCATGAATGAATTAAATCAAAAGAAAGAATGAAATATTTACATATTTGTGTATTATTTCTCTAATTTTTTCATCATGTTCTTTCTTTTCATATTTCGTCATCTTTCATTCAGTACCCGTAAATATTCAATTATTAATTTTATTTTGTACTTTTAAATTTAAATCAATTTTGAAAATGAATTAAACAAATTCGTTATGCTGCCACCTGACACAATAATTGAAGCATTTTCATTCATTCTGAAATGTTTGGCAGGCAGAAAGATGAAAGAGAAGAATGAATTAATTCACTTAACCTTTCTGAAAGAGAATGAAAGATTCACACAAATGAAAGATTTTGCCCAACACTAATCGGGTGGATTACTGTGAAGCCATTCTCAATCTCAACAACGAAGAGGAGGATTTTGAGTCGAAAAATATTTCATATAAATTTTTACGTCAATAAACAAAATCTTCTACTTATGGCAGGTCGCAACTTTTTGCTATACGCTTGTAGCCACATAGACAAACCCCTTTCCTAAGAGGCCATCTAATCGCTAATGAATGCAGGATAATGCTTTATTGGTATCTATTGCATGATAACAGCACCTCGGCCAACGCCAAAAACCGGTAGTGCACCATAGGTATCATGGAAACTTATTCCATTTCTTGTGGTTTTAGATTCAAACTACAGCCAGAACATTTCAGCCACGGTAGGCACTTTAACTACGATCACCGCCAGGTTGGTCTTTGCTACTCCCTGTTCTGCCAATTTTTTTTTTTTAGTACGATTTTTGAAGTGCAAAATAATAAATATTTTCTATGACAAATTAGGGTCTCCTTTTTCTCTATGTCCTAGAAAACAAAGTGCCCTAGTTTTGTGTACGCCAAGGCAAAACCTGCTCCTAATGGGGAACGTTTCTGGGGCAGTTGTGAAATTGATTGAGTTGGTAGCCTATTAAGAGCATAAATCCCTAACCAACTCACCCGCCTAACTATCACTGCTGGTTCCTTACATGTCCATTGTAAGTCAACAGCACCTAGCGGGGTTATTAGCCCCCAAAAACCTATAATGCAACATAGTTATCAGGGAAACTAATTTCCCTTACTGCGATTTTAGGTTTAAACCATAGCCAGAACGTTTCAGTCAAGGCAGGTACCTCAACCATGATCAGTACCGACAGATCTGCAACGAAGAATACTGTATGCAATTTCCCAACAGTCAATGGAAGGCAAGGCGTAATGAGTTGATAGACCGAGCATGAGTTGCTTAAGAACACCAGCACTTAAGCAACAACCTCCTGGTTCCAACTTCACAACGTTATTTTTAGTTTGGGTAACCTTCCATTTTGCTTTTAATTAACTTTTAAACAAAAATCTTTTTTCAATTTGCAAAAAAAAACAGCTGATCATTCAGTTCTAGTCCGAACTTTCGCAAAGAAAATGTTCGGGCAAACTTATACAAGAAATGTAAAAAATTCCTCTCTCATTTTCTCTCAAAATTGCAAGTGGAACGCTGTTAAGTGGAACGCTTTTGGACAACTTTAAATTAGTTCGGACTGTTTCGTTATTCACGTGGAACACAATTATTTTAAACATTTCCGTTTACAAAATTTGCTGCTTTTAGAGAGTGGTTTTCTATTAAACGATCAAGCCAAGTTTGTCAAATATTACAATAAAAGCAGACACTGAATAGTTAAATTATTATTAATTAAATAATGAAATTTTAAAAAAACGCTTGAATTAAATGTTGTGTATGGTAAACTTCATTTTTTATTTCTTACAATTCTGGCAAATTTTCGTTTATTTCAATAAATTGTTTGAAAAACTCTAGCCAATTGATTTTCACTCTTTTTGCAGTTTGATGGCTTGTAGTGCGATTCTGTAACTTTCAATGATCCGATAATCGTACACTTTTTCGACATATTCGTATTTCATCCCATGCAATAACGATGGTGTACTGTAATATAATTTTAACGACAAATGGGTAATAAAACTAACAGCTGATTTCGGTCGGTACGTAATATAATATAGAAGTAATGTTGCTGAATAACAAATCATTATAATTTTGTAAAAATACTATTGTCTTAATAAAAGTAACAGAATCGCACTAGGGGCCAAGTTTGAGAAACACCAGGTCTAGCTACTGAACGAATTTGATGACATGCCATCAGCCGGTGCTATTAATAGTCTCATTGCCGCTTAAAAGGCTGTTTTATTATTTTGTTTTTTATATAAAAATCTCACACTTTTATAAAACAAAATAAGTATTTCAAATTGAAAACAAAAATAATTTTTTAAATTGGTGCGTTTTTGTTTAAATAACGCGCTTTTTCCCCATTTTCTTGCGTTTTCAACTTTCAAAGTAGGCAACGTGTGTTTAAACTTCCTACAACACCAAGATGGTCACACTTCTTCAGTTATATATGCCTTAATATAACAGTTTATTTTATTCATCATTCTAATATTAAATTAACAAGGCATACTTTAAGGAGCTATGCGAATTATACTGCCATTAAAAAATATTTAGGTTTGCTTTTGATTTCAACAATTTCTTTTATTAATATTATAAAATAAATTTAACTAAAATATTCCTGAGAGCACAAACAACAAATCGTTAACAGTCAATTAATTTACTTTTTCAACAAAAGAGGAGCACTGTAGGGGGCAGCTACATAAGGTGCAGCAGCAGCATAAGGAGCAGCATATGGACCAGCATAAGGAGCAGCAACATATGGTGAGGCAACGTAGGGCGAGGCAATGTATGGTGAGGCAGCAGCAACATAGGGAGCAGTAGCTACATAAGGAGCAGCGAAATTACCATGATATTCCTGAGATACAACAGCGCTGCCAAAAGGAGCAGTATAAGCTAAAGGAGCAACAACACCGGGTTTGGCGGCAACGCAGGCAATAGCAGCCATCAAGACAATAGCGGCAAATTTAAACATTTTGATTTGTTTAATGGTTGTTTAGATGTGATTTGAAGAAGAACACAAATTGAACTGTGATAATCACTGCAATTTTCTGCTCATTATATACGAAGGGAAGAAAAACAATAATAGTTCATTTTGTTTAAGCAAATTATTAAAAACTTTTTTTCTCAAGCAAAAGCAAAAGAACCTTGTAGAAAATATTTTTGGCTGGTAGCAGTGAAGCGTCAATCAATTGTCTTTTGTAATGGTCAGAGTTCCTTGAGAAACCCCACACATAAAATTATAAAAAAAAAAATCGTAAATAAAAACAAACGTAAACACCAATAATAAATTTTTAAAGACAATTTAATCTTTTGGCTAGAAGTGTATTAAAACACTGGTGTGAATTTTTATGTGCGTTGCAGCAAATTTCTTATGCCGGTCACGTACTTGCTTATTGCTGGTTTCAAATAAAATTAAGCAAGTAAAAAACTGAGACAGTAGTAGGTACAATAGTATGTTTTATGTTAAATGTTTCTTTTCCCTCTCTCTCTCTCTCTCTCTCTCTGTCACTTAATCATTCTCTGGCTTTTTTATCGATACACGTAATATTGCTATAAAAAGATATATTTCAAGGTCTTTTCACACACATTAAAACATACATTCACTGTTTTGCATTATTTTTATTGTTATTATTATGTTATTGTTGTTGTAGTTGGTTTTGTATTTTCTTCATTTTACACCGGAAATGAATGTCGCATATCAGTCACTACTTTCTTTTCTCGGCTGTTGCATTATTTATTTATTTTCTTGAGAATTCATATTTGAATGAAAATACTGCCACAGCTCAGAATTACAATATTATAATAAGAAAAAGTCTTAAAGCAGATAAAAGAAAACACAAATTGATAACTAATTTGCTTTTATGTGGCAAAAATATCACACATGCGTTAAAACTATTATCTTGACATGCAGTTAAAGGCAAATAAATATATAACGAGTGATTTTTTTGCTATTATCTTTTTGGCAACACTAGTTTTGACAGCTCACGCACATTTTGTATCTTGTGTCACTGTCAATCATCTTCAGTTTGGTCTATAATTTAATCATGAATCGTCTTACAAACGAACAACGCTTGCAAATTATTACGTAGAGTGCGAACTGAAGAAAATATCGCAGCCGTATCGGCCAGTGTTGGTGATGACCGTGAATTATCAATTCGGCGCCGTTCGCAGCAATTGGGCCTCTGTTACTCCACTACGTGGAAAATTTTGCGGAAGGATTTGGGTGTGAAGCCTTATAAGATACAGCTGGTGCAAGAATTGAAGCCAAACGACCTACCACAACGCCAAATTTTTGGTGAATGGGCTCTTGAAAACTTAGATGAAGATCCACTTTTTTATCGAAGAATTGTGTTCAGCGACGAGGCTCATTTCTGGTTGAATGGATACATGAACAAGCAAAACTGCCGTATTTGGAGTGAAGAGCAGCCAGAAGCATTGCAAGAGCTACCAATGCATCCACAAAAAACAACCGTTTGGTGCGGATTATGGGCAGGCGGCATCATTGGGCCGTATTTCTTCAAAGATGATGCGAATCACAACGTGAATGGTGAGCGCTACTGTGCGATGATAACAAACTTTTTTTTGCCCAAAATGGAAGAGCTTGACTTGCATGACATGTGGTTTCAACAAGTCGGTGCCACATGCCACACAGCACGCGAAACAATGGACCAATTGAGAGGCGAGTTCGGTGAACAGTTTATTTCACGCTTGGGACCAGTCAATTGGCCGCCCGGATCGTGCGATTTAACGCCTCTAGACTATTTTTTGTGGGGCTATGTTAAGGCTAATGTCTATAGCGATAAGCCCGCTTCGATTGACGCACTGGAAGCCAACATTGCCAACATTATTCGTGAGATACCGGTCGAAATGTTGGAAAGAGTATGCCAAAATTGGACTAAGCGGATGGACCATTTGAGGCGCAGCCGCGGCCAACATTTGCAAGAAATAATCTTCAAACATTAAATTATATCGACCCAACTATCGATCCACATAAATATTTCATGCATTTTTCTGAATTTTATGTATTTTTTTTTTTTTAATTTCCAATAGTTCTTATAAAATCACCCATTATATACATACATACATATACATAAATGTATACATATATGTAAGTAAATATTCATTAAAATGTTACAATTGTGGAGATTATCAGCGTACAACGTACAAGTTATTCGCCAACGCATTTAATTTCTTCTTTTGTTTATTGGCAAAGTTCAGTCTCAAGAATACACTGACCAAAAAGCTTTTAACTTTTAAAAATCTGAAAACATATCGCTCCTTTATTGCAACATAGTCACAACGCAAAAAAGCTTGTTTCGAGAAAAACGCATTTAAAACTTTTAGTTTCCATACAAGTCTTCGAACATTTTTTTAGAAAATATCTCTTAAAGAAAACACTTTAAAAGTAATTTGAATAAATTTTTGACACATTGTAAAATGTACTACTGTTAACAATTCTGCTTTATTAACGCGAAAAGCTCATTTTTTGAGATATGACTATGTTGCAATAAAGGAGCGATATAATAAAGGCTATCCCAAAATTATTTAAGATTTTTATTATATAGAATATAGAGTTTTAACAGCCTTATAAAAAAAAAAACAATTTACTTTTGGTTTCTTGTACATATTGGTTACTAAATCATTAAAAGCCGACCATAGAAATTGTAACTGTAACGTAAATGTACCGTAAATGTATATGTAGTAGGATTTATAGAACACTTAAAATCGTATCATGTATTTTTGACATAAACAAAAAACGAAAGTGCATGGGAAGAAAGAAAGTTTTTAATTTTTATATAATTGTGTGTTAAAGAAAATAATTAATTTTTCATCGTCCATATCATTATATCAAATAAATTACAAAAATAAAATGAAAGCAATACAGCTGTTCATATCAGTGATGAGAGCTTATAGTATTCAGTACATATACAAAAAGTACGAAAATTGTTAAAATGGCACCTAAAATTTCTAATATTTCTTTTTCTGTCTATATGTCGACATTTCATACGGGCTACAGCTGGGAAAACATAAAAAATTAGCTTTTAATAATTGGTACCAATGTTGGAAGCTAAATAGCGAATAAAACTCAAATATAGGGTGTTTTTTTAAGCCCGATAGAACTTGAAATTGTAAAAAATAACACAAAAAATTAAATTGTAATCAAAATTTTTTTTTATTCGAAAGATCAATACGTCACATTAACATTTGAATTTTTGTTCTCTGCTTTTTGATACTTCCAAAAAAAAAAAAACAAATCGTAGCAACCAACAGTTGGTTGCTACCAAGGCGAACTCATAGCAAGAGCAATAAATACAACACTACAAAAGAAAATCTTTTTTAAATGTCAAGGGAAAAATATTAATACAAAAAGGAATTAAAAAAATATATAATAAGAAAAAAATTTACAAGAAAAGACAAACTTTTATTTATTTCGTGAAAATTAAAGTCTAAGATTATAGAGCCTGGAAAGGTGAAAACGGCCAGCCAGATTGGGGAGGATTCTGGATAATAGCTGGCGCTCAAGATACAATACATAATTTAAAAAATTAAAACAATTTTTTTTTCAAATTTGTTTTAATTATGCCATTGACATTTTAAAAAGCTAAAAATTAAAAAAAAAAAAGTTATCAGCTGAGCTGTCAATTTGAGCTGTTATGAATTCGCCTTGGTTGCTACGAATAAAACCCAATTGCTTATAATATGTAATAGTAAAAGGCCAATGTAAGCGACTTGCGGCAACGAGCGGCAACCACCTGTTCTATTTGCCGCTTGAGTTTATTTGTTGTAGGCAAATGAACGCGGCTAATTGAAGAAAAATTTGTGCTTCGAAGATTAAACAAAAATCATTTTGATTTTTTTTTAAGCCAAAATAAATAAACAAATTCAATTGTTGAACTTTCAAACCCGAAAATTAATTTCTGTGTTCCATTTCTTTCCTTTACTTTTTGATTTGACAAATTGAAGCGGCAAAACTAAAAGCTAAACTGAATTCAACATTGCCGCTCGGCCGCCTTTAACGGCATTGCCAAATTAAATTAAATTCAATATGTTGAAATTTATGTACGATTATTTTTATAAAAAATATAATTTTTTGTAAATGGGTCACATTGTTGCCGCCCGCTGTTGCATGCCGCTTGCATTGGCCTTTCACTATAACAATATCAATATATATATAATATATATATAATAATACTAAAATGCTAGTTATATAAGGTGTTTTTTTAAGCCCGATAGAACTTGAAATTGTAAAAAATAACACAAAAAATGAAATTGTAATCAAAATTTTTTTTTATTCGAAAGATCAATACGTGACATTAACATTTGAAAATGATTTCGGGCATATGGGCACCGCGGCTGTTCTTGACGAAGCGCATTCTGGACGTCCAATTTTGGGCCACTTTTTCGAGCACTGCTGGCCGTATGTCACGAACAACACGAACAATGCTGGCCTCCAAGGCGTCAATTGTTGCTGGTTTATCAGCATAAACCAGTGACTTCACGTAGCCCCACAGGAAATAATCGAGAGGTGTCAAATCGCACGACCTTGGAGGCCAATTGACAGGTCCATTTCTCGAAATCAACTTATCGCCAAATTTTGATTTCAGTAAGTCGATGGTTGCGTTCGCCGTATGGCACGTAGCGCCATCCTGTTGAAACCACATCTTCTCCGGATCAATGTCATCCATATTTTCAAACAAAAAATCATTGATCATGGTGCGGTAACGATCTCCATTGACCGTAACGCGAGCTCCGGCCTCATTTTTGAAGAAATAAGGTCCGATGATGCCACCAGCATGAAAACCGCACCAAACAGTGCATTTTTCTGGATGTAATGGAGTCTGTAGGGTCTCTTGTGGATTGGTCTCACTCCATATGCGGCAATTTTGCTTATTAACAAACCCGTTAAGCCAAAAATGCGCCTCATCGCTGAACACAATTTTGCGATAAAACAACGGGTCTGATTTTCAAAGTAAATTTGGATAATTTCGTAGCGTTGTTCAAGCGTGAGTCTATTCATTATGATTTGTCAGAGTATACTGAAACAAATAAAAAAAATGTTTCATCAAAATTTAATTTTTTGTGTTACTTTTTACAATTTAAAGTTCTATCTAGCTTAAAAAAACACCCTATACTTATATTTTTAAAAATTCATTTTATCGTTGGAAGATTGTGCTTGAGGAATATATTTTTAGAAATCGGCCGAAAAAATTTTGGTGCTACATATAATGTGACAGTTGCAAAATTTGTGCGCAGTATATAAATTATGCTACCAATGTATGCATATCCATTTTGTTTATTTTACAGAAAATTCCTAAATTTTTTTAAATATACTATGTGTGTATACAAATGTAACTACTTAAACAGTTTAATTATCAAATAAACAAAAAGTACGAAAACACTGACAACATTTGTCACGTAAACAGCTGTTCCGACTACATCTACATTTCTACATTTACGGTCGGCTAAATGGGCCTTAAAGCTTCACAAATTGCTATTAAAAATTTGTATTCAGAAAACACATATTAACTGATATGTTAATACGTTTACTCGTATACGTGCAGGTTATTTGTGAATAAAAATATTTTATATAACAAAAATTGCCGCATAAACAGTTGTGAAAGAGATTTACATCAGCACCTGCCTTGCGGCCTTATCTGATGATGGACCAGTTCCACGGAGTGAATTATTCACGATTCACCAGCGCCCCTGTGTGACTTACCAGGCTCACACAGGTAGCAATTCTTGCCATATGATTGTGGTCATATGAGCAACTTCTTGTTGAGGAGTTCGTGCCTTCTAATCCCTCCTGTATGCAATTTCCCAGCAATCAATGGAGGACAAGGCCTAATGAGTTGCTACGCCGATGCCCACTAAGAACATTAGCTCTTAAACTAACTCACCCGTCAAACCGTCACCACTGGTTCCTTACAGTACACGTATCTGTTGTATAGGCAACAGATCATCGGGAGATTGTTAGTCCCCGAAAAAAGCCACACACCAAACAATTATCAAGGATACTAACACTCCCTTCCTGCGTTTTAGGTTTAAACCACAGCCAGAACGTTACAGCCAAGGTAGGCACCCCAACCATGATCAGCCCGGGTCGAACCCCAAGCAGAACTACCTGTGGGCCATCCTGATCCACGTTCTGCCAATTTATACCCTTGGTAAGGGTTTCGGAAGCCAACACATAATAAGTCATGTGGCTTTCTAGAGTTTTGTTTGCCACAACAAACGAGGGATTCCTTCGCTTCTTCCAAGTTAGGAATATGCCAAGGCAAAACCTGTTCGGGGGGGGGGGGGGGGGGGGGGCTGAAATGATGTACATTTAAATCGCCCCAACGATGTTTGAATTTCTTATTAATTTAAAATTACATTTAATGTTAAAACTAAATAGTTTTGCTTAAATCAATTGCCAGGTTTCGATTGCAACGTTATGAATTCAAAACGCATTTATATATCAAAAAAAAAAAAAAAAAAACAAGTAAAATCAACCTTGTCCAGTGTTGAATTTTTTGACATTAGTATATAGGCCATTTGTTATACGTTTTCAGATTTTTTTGGGGTAAATCTTATTTTTCATGATTTTTCCTCTTAAAAAAGAATACTACAAGAAAAGTCGTAGAACATTTATCAATAAGATTTACATATTTTTAGAAAAAATATTGCACATACAGACGAGTATATATGTACTCGTAACTCTTATCGGGCTTAAAGAAACAATGAAAGAAATATTTTTAATATATAAATAAGAAGCTTAAGAGATAAAAACAATTTTAAATAAAGAACTAAAACAACAGATTTCCTTAAAATAAGTAATCCATTTAGTTTTAATCTGGAAGCGAATGTGGTCGGTTAGAAAAATTTAAATTACAAAAAAAAAAAAAATTAATAAAAATTAATAAAGAAATTAAAATGAAAAAATTTAAAATATCCTTAATATGGTGCTATATTTTATGCGCGGGCATATCCATGAGCGTCGCGGAGGATATTGTTTTAAAATGTGATGAATACAATACGAATATCGGTGGCATGGAAAAATTCTGTACGGTGTCGGGTTTTCAAGTAACGCATTCGCAAAATGTTAAAATTCCTCCATATGTTAAGGCCAATCAAACAAATTTCATGAAATTTTATAATTCGGTGTTGCTGGACATACCGGCCAAACTGTTTGATGTGTTTAGTAGTTTGAAAACTTTAGATGTTTCGAATACCGAAATTGAAGACATATCCCGTAATACTTTCACCTCGGCCAGTTCATTGACCACTCTCAACCTGAGTCATAATCATATAGAGAAAATAAATACCTCGGTGTTTGTGGGCGCTCATAATCTGATGCGTTTGGATTTGAGTTACAACAAATTGCATACTTTGGGTTCGTTGGCGTTTCGCGGCTTGACAAACATGAACAAAGTGATATTGTCAAACAATCAATTGTCCTTCATACCGGAGGATTTATTTTTTGAAAACACCTACATGGATGCTGTTTATCTGGACAACAATCAATTGGAGTTCATAAAACCGGAAGTATTTTATCATTTAAGACATATAAGAGACTTAAATCTGGGCAACAATCACCTGAAATCGTTTGACCCGCAAACCTTTCAGCACTCTTATGGACCCGAGGTTTTAATACTGGCCCGCAACCGGCTGACAGAATTCAATCTATGCAATAAAACCATAACCAAGAAACTGGACTTGGACTCTAACCATTTGACTTCGGTGATGGTCAATGGCACAAATTTTCTAACCGCCATTAATAACTCCATCTCAAGTGTTCGGGTCTCTAATGGCCAAAATGTCAATGTGCTGCTAATGCGCAGCAACAATTTAAAAGATATAACAAATATAACACTTTTAACACATTTAACCGAACTGGACTTATCCTTCAATCCGGTGGGCACACCCAACATCAGCACCTTTCAAAATCTGCCCCATTTGACGATATTAAATTTGAAAGGCACCGGCATACGCAAGCTCACATTCGGCATGTTTGCCAAACTAGTGATGTTGGATAACTTGGACTTGTCTTTCAATAACTTAACCGAACTCAATCTGGATATTTTTGTGCCGGCCAATGCCAATATCAGATCATTCTATGTTGATGCTAATAATCTGACCGAAATCCAAGGCAAGTACACCTTTGCCAAAGCTTTCCCCCAACTCATTGAACTGGGCATATCACTAAACAGCTTCAACTGTTCCTACCTGCATTGGCTGCTGATCAAGCCTCAGCTGAGCGATTACACACTGCTGCACATCGAACACGATGACAGCGCCAGGGAGACCACTCACATACGTGACGTCACCTGCATTAGCCATGTGCAGGATGAATTGCAACAGGCCGAACATGATTTGGAGTCATCGAAAGGTTTACAAAAAATTTTACAAAAATCTTTGGACACCATGGCCGTGCATGCCGAGCACATGCAAAAATATCTGCTCGCTACCTCCATAACACTGTCATGTTTCATTGTTGTGCTGTGCGGCGCTTGTCTCATTTGCGCCATCTACTATTGGCGCACGCAAAGAGCGAAGTGCTTTCAACGGCGAGGTGGGGCCATTGTCTTTCATTCAAATGCCACAGTCAATACACATGTGGAGCAGTAAAAAGGTGTAATTGTGGTGTTGCCACACAAAAAAAAAGACGCACAATTAACGTAGACATAATTTTAGTTTTATGATCGTTTCTAAGTTTGCTAAGTTTGTTTTTACTAATTGGAGTGTTTAAAAGTTGCAAAGAGCTGCCTGCCTGCAGTGAGCTACTCTTTTTTCATCACAATAATGGGTATGTAATTCAAGTTTTTTATAACAACTTTGTTTGTAGATATTTAAGTAATTAGTTTTAATTATGAATACAGTAGTGGGCAAAAATGAAACACACATAAAAATTCTTTTTGCTACTTGAAAATCAATCATATTGAAAATAATAAATAATTTTAAGACTTTGAAGGGCAAACTTTATTATCGGTGTCGACATCCGTGGAATTCAACGGCAGCCAATTTGCTACAACCTACATTAATACATTTCAGTGTTTGGTGCAAATGTCTAGCGAAATTGCAATTGGAAATATTGTCCTTTGCCTTTGCAACCCCTGAAAGAAATTTAAAAGTTTACAGACTGAAAATATTTATTAATTTATTGAAATTTTGTTGAACTTTATAATTTTTAAATTAAATTTTTGGTTTGTACATTTGTACATCGGGTTTTAGTTCAAGTTTTTTTCTTGAGAAGGATTTTTTACAATACAAATTTGCTGTGATAAATAATTTTTGATTGAAGAAGACAAAAAGATTTTCCGTTCTCCTTTGGTTTTATTGTTTCACAGCAATTATTGTTATATTTAAAAATAATCCTTCTTTTTGACTGAAGTTGGACTCGAACTCACAACTGATTATTTAATACATTTTTGTTGATCCGTTTTTTCGAATAGTAAAAAATCGAAGAGTAGAAAAACAAACTGAGAATCCGAAATGTCTGGTATTGCCAACATATATACCAGACATGTGTACCAACATAGCAGAAAAAATTGCGAACACCGAACATACGTACATAGCTCACGAAATTTGAAATGGTGGTAATTTTTTGATCACACCTCGGAAATTGTTTTAATTTCATTTTCAAAATCAAAAAAACTCTCTAAAAAATTTAAGGATGCCCTTCTTGAACTTGTTGGGCTCTGTGCGGCACCAAAACAAAATTTTTTTAATTAAATCTTTTTCGGAATTTTTAATATTGAGTTCTCGGCAGAGGCTTACATACAAATATCAAATAACAATACGAGTATTCATTAAATACAGAGTCAATAGCACTTTCTAAATTATTAAAAATCTCAACAGACTTTTGAAGACATGCTAAAAGTAAGCGCAGTTTTATCGGACCTTCTTAGAAAACCCGTTGAGACGTAAAAATACTGCATTTATGGAACTGAAAAGCGCTCAAACCAGCGCGAAAGGCGCTAAATTGCCAACCGTGATTTAGTGACCTTATCATGTTCCACCACTCGGGTGTAAATACATTTTTTTGTTTTGAAAGTTGTAAATTTAGTTTTTGGTTTTAGATGCAAGAATTCTACATATTACGAAATTTTCTAAATGAAGTAAAAGTTAAATCTTAAATTAAATTTGCTTAAGCAGTTACCTCGTGTAGCAAGGAGAGTTCTACTTTTTATTTTTAACGCTATTTTACGCCTTGAGTATTATCCTGCAGAGTGGAAGGTCTCAATGATTACCATGATTCCCAAGCCAGGGAAGGATCTGACAAAGGTAGAATCATATAGACCAATAAGTCTTTTACCAACAATTTCAAAACTATATGAAAAATTATTAATGGCGAAGTTGAGTTGAACAATGTGGGATGTATCCCTGATCATCAATTTGGTTTTCCGGCTAAACATAGCACCATAGAACAAACGCACAGACTAGTCAGTGTCATAAGACAGACCTTTGAGGAAAAGAAGTATTGGTCAGCTCTATTCATTGATATTTCTCAAGCTTTTGATAAAGTGTGGCACGAGGGCTTGATGCACAAAATAAAGTTAAACTTGCCTGCAAATACACAAAAGCTTCTGGAAAGCTACTTATATGGGCGGAAATTTGTTATCAGAGAAGGCGACTTTATAAGCCCAACTCAGCCAATCGAGGCAGGATTTCCGCAAGGCAGCATACTGGGGCCTACTTTATATTTGATTTACGCCTCTGACATGCCAACGACATCCGGAATCCACACTTCTACCTTTGCATTTGACACAGCGTTTTTGAGTGTTCATGAAAAACACCAATTAGCTTCACGAAATTTACAGGAATATATTTCAATATTAGAGAAATGGCTAAAACTTAGGAAAATCAAAGTTAATGAACAGAAATGTACTCATGTCACATTCACACTGTGTAAGCAAACATGTCCTATCCAAATAAACAACTCACCTATTCCGCAGCACAATGAAGTCAAGTACCTTGGTATACACCTCGGCCGTAGGCTAACGTGGAAGTCTCACATTAAAGCAACAGTCACTCAGTTGAAACTAAAAGCTGCGCAACTAAATTGGCTTATGGGCAGAAACTCGACATTAAAGTTGGATTGCAAACTTCTGTTATACAATGCAATTCTAAAGCCCATATGGTCTACGGAATTCAATTATGAGGCACCGCTTCACCGTCAAATATTGAAAAAATTCAAAGGCGACAAAACAAAATTCTTCGAACGATTACTGCAGCTCCATGGTACGTAAAAAATTCACGAATTCATAACGATCTGAGTGTTCCGCTGGTAAAAGAGGAATTTTCTAAGTACGCGACAAGGTATGTCAGCAAACTGGAACTTCATCCAAACCCTCTTGCGCGCAACATACTTAATTTTGGCGGCCACACTCGGCTTAAAAGAAGGGATACCGCTGCCATCATCAGATTGCTCAATAGGTGATTTTACCGAAGTAGCTCCCGCATAAGAAAGATTTTTTCTAGCATTGGCCGGACTTAGGAAAAATCACATTTTTTTAATTTCAAACCACATTTTTTAATTTTAAATTTAGTATTAAGATTTGAATACTTATTGTTAGTTCATTTGAAGATTCAATAAATAAAAAATGCTTAAAAAAAAAAATTGCTTAAGATTTCTTGGAGGTTATGCTTCAGTTTTAACCACCACTGTTCACCGTTAGAAACATTGTTTCGCACATTTTTATTTTTTAGTTTATGTAACAACTCACAATTGATTAAAAATTTTAAAATTAAACTTACAAATTGAGTTATTAAAACCGAAAAAAAGAAGTTGCTGCTCTTACAAATAATATACATATTTGTAATTAAATTTTATGTTGAATAGAAAATGTTTGGCTTGAGGTTCTTTTTAAAGAATTAAAATTCTTTATTTAGTTTTTTGTTAGAAGCTAATATAATTTAAAATTCTTTAACTAATATCGTACTTGAAATAAGCCACAAATGAGATTAGTTTGAGAAAACCTAAGATCGAATCAATCTTGAAATTCGATTGATTCAAAAATTTGATACAATACTTTAAATAAGAAAAAATTATTGTATTATTATTTACTATATTAGCTCCTAATATGTGTACCAATCAGAAATATATACAGATTATTATTTTTATGTTTCCTAGCTGTATTGTATTTCAACATTTCATAGAAGTTATCTTATATTACAGCAAAAAATATGTTCTAGCATTTAACTGTATATTCCATTATGTTAAATAAATAAATGAGAGTTCAAAATGAGAAATGCTCAAGTAATATTTCAAAAGTAATATTTCTTAGAGAACCTTTTATTCCCTCAGCAATTCATTCATTAGTGTTGTTACGTTTTTGCCTGTAAAAACGCTTTTGCGGATTCTTCAATTGTAAATGAGATAATGACACTCACACTTGTTCGTTATACAGCACTTAATTACTTTCATAACTTTATTTACACTTGATACGACTGACTGTGTGCTAAAAGACTAGGCTGGCTTACTATGACTTACGACTTTCTTGCACAAAACTTAAAAATATCTGCCTGCCATTTCTACGTCTTTATCAGTTTCAACAATTGACATAAATTTTCTAGTCGTTCATAATGTATAAATGTATTACTTTTGTATATACACATACATACTCTTGTTTGCGAACAATAAACAAGTCAACCAACAAACAATGCAAGCATAACAACAACATTATTTGTAGTTGATTTCTTTGGAATTTTATGTACTTTAAATTATGTATGTTTGTTTGTTTGTGTATTATGTTTTTAGTTTTATTTTGTTTGTGTGAATGTGTTGTACATACGAGTATTTAACAAACAGATCAACAGCTGTACACTAGGTTAGATGTGATAATAATTCTTAACAGTATTTATTTCTGTCTTTGTTTTGTTTTTTTACTCGGTTCAAGAACTCTGCACTGAACTTAAGAATATTTTACTTATTTTAAGACATCGCAGGATTGGTTGTCTTATGCAATCCAGTTTTTGGCTGATTTTAAGTATACTTGTGTGTTATTCGTACTTAAATTTTTGATTACGGCTCTTACTAAAAGCAAGTCAAAATACTTAAATTAAGTACGAGCTTTTTCTGTTTGTGTACGCCAATAATTTAACTTAAAAGCTAAGGGCTAAAATAATTCGTCACATTGAAAACTATGAATTTTAATTACATCCCAGAGTCATCGAAAATGTGGTCCCTGGCATAAAGATATGCCACCGAAGCCTTGTCTAGCATTTGACCAATAATTGCCATAGTTCCTTTTATAATGTTAAATTTTATGAAAATAGTTTTCTGCAAACTTTTTGATTTATTTTACGAACGGACCTCTTTTTATATTTAATGACTAATGTGCTGTTCATAGAACACACGAGCACTCCTCTAAAAAAAATTTTATATGGAAGTCACTCAATAAATTGAGTAACTTTCATACAAATTTTCTAGACGAGTTGATCGTCTGTGTTCTATGAACAGCACGTAAGTCGATTTAATTTGTGTAATATTTTACAGAAAAATGCTACATCAAAAAAAAATTTTGTTTTAAAGTTTTCAGAAAAATTTACTTAACATAATTATATTAAAAAATTAGAAACGATAACTAGTGTAAGCCATTATGTATATAGAAACGCAAAGCGATAACAGGAACATTAATACAGGGCAAGTTTGCAGTCCACCAGAACTAGGGCTGCTTTGATAGAAACTACTTTCTTTAATGCTTTCAAAAAATACTTATAGCATAAAACCTCTCCTAATTAGTACGATTCATCGCCTAGTTTAGACTAATAAAGTATAGGGGAAAGTGTTTTGTCTTGACTAACAGGCCTGTTCTAAAAATCACGTGATTTCAAAGCACATTCCGTTTCAAAAGCACAAATGTGATTTGTACGTGTTCTGCAAATCACAATTTTTTGGGATTTTCGATGTGATTTATGCTCTTCTGAAGCACAAAAAACCGCTGTTTTTCGCTTCAATTTACTGATATTTTTACTTTCAGGTTAAATTTCTTTATTCCTGGTATTATGTGAAAAATAGGGTTAATTTCATTTAAAAAATATAATAAGTAAAGTAAAATCATGAACCAAATCACAAAATAATGCAGCAAATCTAGTTTTTCCTTAATTTAGTGAATTATTTCATATAAAATAATTTTACTTTAATGTAATAAATTATGAAATTTACAATAAAGTGCGTGCAAAAATAATGATGTGATTTCAAATTGATTGGCTATCAATTTGAAATCACATCATAATTTTAGCTTACCGGCTTAAAATCACAAAAATCAAAAATATTTTTTGTGTGCAGAACACAATTTTTGTGATTTCAAATCACTTTCAAAAAAAGTGATTTGTAGAACAGCCCTGTAAATCGTCTAAAAAGAAAAAGCAGTCAACTCTAATGCCCCTGTAGCTCTTAAATAAATTTGATGAAAACTGTTTCTTAGTGGCAGTTAATATACAGGCCAGTTCTAAAAATCACGTGATTTCAAAGCACATGCCGTTTCAAAAGCACAAATGGGATTTGTGTCTGCTCTGCAAATCAGAATTGTTTGTGATTTTCGATGTGATTTATACTCTTCTAAAGCACAAAAAACTGCTTATTTCAATTTACTGATATTTTTACTTTCAGGTTGAACTTTTTTATTCGCGGGATTATTTTAAAAATAAGGTTAATTTCTTCTAATAAATATAAAAAGTAAAGTAAAATAAACCAATAAACCAAATCACAAAATAATACAGCCAACCTTGCAACAAAATAAGAGTATCCAGTTTTTCCTTAATTTAGTGAATTATTTCGTATAAAGTAAATAATTTTGCTTAAATAATCAATAGAAAACACATTAAGTTATTTATTAATGTAATAAATTATGAAATTTACAATAAAGTACGTGCAAAAATTAGGATGTGATTTCAAATCGATTGCAAGTTAGTTTACCGGTTTAAAATCACAAAAATCAAAAATATTTCATGTGCAGAACACTTTTTTTGTGATTTTAAATCACTTTCACAAAAAGTGATTTGCAGAACAGCCCTGATAGTTCGAAATTAATTTCTCTGACTTACGGCTCGGTTTTAGTTTATTCTACAACCCAAATTTACACTGTTCACCTTAAACTTTTTTTGCCACTCAAGTTATTTATTGAAAAAGTTATGACTTTTGCAGTCAAAAAGTATTTTTAAAACCGAAAAAAAAATTAATGTATGATTTATCTCACAACCTGTTAAGTGCTATTTAATCTCTTTAATTAATCATTTATAGTTACTATAACGAACCGATTTGTGTGTCATTCCATTCAAGAGACAAAATTGTGTTATAATTCGTTATGAACAGGATTTCATATAAGAGTTATTTACTGGCTTGTTTTAATTGGCAGTAAAAACTGATAATAGGCAAAAATCCATAACAATTTATTGGAAACAGTTGCGAAATGTTTATAAAATCATTAGACCACACACAGCCACATACACTTGTAGTGCAATGGAAGCGAAAGGAACAGTAATAATTGTTGTACGATGCGAATATGACAAATAAGTATCACAAAATTGACTAATGGTGTTATTGACCAAACATCTAAACTGATACCTTCTAAGTGGAATATGAGCAAGAGTTAAAGTAGAGCTAAGTAATATTGTCGTAATCGTTGCATGAAACCTGAATTTTTTTCATTTTCACTTTACTATTCTTTAGCTATATACTTGACTTAAATCTTAAAATCAACCTAAATTTATACTTACTTGTTACAGCCTTCCCAAAAATGTTAAAGGTATATATAAGTTTGTGATTCCGTTTGTAATTTCTATAATTTTCATTTGCGACCCTATAAACTACACTGAAAGAATTATGCGTCATATATTTAATGAAACTGTTTCATTAAATATTTTTCAATAATCCAATGAAAACTTTTTACAATATGCATGAAACTTCATATACATCATGAAATAGTTCCATCAGAATGGATTCATTAAGTTTCATTACAAAAAATCATTGTGTTTATGACTACAACAAAACTAATTTTTTTTCAAATTCTTTGAATTTTGGTAAGATATATTAATGGGCATTTATTAATCTTAAGCTACAGTTTAAAAAATGTCAAGTTGTTTTTTTATTAAAATGTAAGTTTTATGAGTTTCATAATTCCAATGGAATAGAATTCATTAGATCAATGACAAATAAATTTCTGGGTACCGAAATTGGGTGTACATGTACTCAAATCAGCACAACCATAGTTTAAAAAATTTAAATACCAGTGTATTGAAGTCATTTGAGTTAATAGAGTCTGTTTTATTTGGTGAATACTTGTTCAACATTTTCTTTTACCATAATTAGGTACAATTTCACAAAAGCAAGGAATAGTATTGTTTGTGTGTTTGTGTAATGAAATAATTCCATTGATCTTATTACGTACATTTGTGAACATATTTTATTAATGTGTGTTATGATATACCAGTAAAAAATTATAAATAGCTTGTCTTCTTCTATGTTTCCCAGCTATCTATATGTCGACATTTCACAGGAACTACTATGAAATGTCTATTT
Source organism: Thecocarcelia acutangulata (assembly GCA_914767995.1). Lineage (NCBI taxonomy): Eukaryota > Metazoa > Arthropoda > Insecta > Diptera > Tachinidae > Thecocarcelia > Thecocarcelia acutangulata. The sequence goes on from OU612096.1 coordinate 28,497,115, forward strand.
ATAATTTTTTACTGGTATAAATGTTAGAAGCTTAAATAGCGAATAAAAAACTTAATTGTGTGTTATGATATTATTTCATTAAACAAATGTAACTATTTCATTAATTTAATGTAAATTTTTCAGGTGCTCAATGAATAATAAAATTAGTTAAATGAAATAACTTCATTGACCTTATGAAGGAGTTTCATATATTTAATGAATATATTACATTAGTTCAAAGAAGTTATTTCATTAAATAAATGTTACTTTTTCATTAATTTAATGTACAGTTTTCACGTGCTTTATGAAATTGATTTTTTGATCTAGAGAAATTATTTCACTAATCATATGATTTGTCTTTCATACTTTTAATGAAAATAAGTCATGTTTCTTATTAAAATGTTTCATTACTTTTATGAAGGTTTTCATTAAAATAATCTAATGAAATTTGTTTCATTATTTCTATGAAAAGTTACAATGGTTGAAAAATAATGAAAAAATTCATAAAAGCAATGTCAAAATTCAAAGAATTTCTGAACAAAATTTTTTCAGTGTATATACTCGTATATTCTGAATCAGTATTGATATAAAAGTCGATTAAGCGATGTCCATCTGTCTATCTATCGGCCGTTGAAATACCGTTTCTAAGAACACTATTAGACTTGGAAAAAGTCTTTTCACCATTCTATTACCCAATCAATTCATGCGTTTGATACTGAAATCATATAAAATCGGTTTACATATAGCTGAGATATATCCAAAATTACGAAAAAGCTATTATTTTTTGCAATTTTGTATGCAAATTTTTGAAAAAGAACATTTTTTGTTTTGCTTCAAACTTCACACACTTATTAAGCATGGCAATTTTCCGATATCGGTCCACATGTATTCGAGATATAGCATTTCGATTTTTTCATGAAAATGTTGCGTAAGCGACTTTAAATAGATTTTTTTTTGCTTTAAAGTAGTTCTGGTAATAAAAGAAGGTTACCAAAACACAGAAAATTAAAACTCCCGATATCGGTCCACATATACCCGAGATATAGCCCAAGCCGATTAATCATGAAAATGCCGAGTAAACTAACTTAAAGAACTTTTTTTTTATAGGACCAGTACTCAGGGGATGACACCTACATATGCAGTGCATTGTACCAGAACTAGGAAAATCGGTTTGGAGGAGGGGGAAAGAGGGAGTATTATTTGTGAACATTTGACTTAAACCTTACAACGTTATAACAGACAGAAAACACGTCTGCAGGTAACTTATTCCAAAGGCGAAGCGTGCGGTTGAAAAACTAATTCTCTCTATAATGCGTTGTACGATTCCCTGGGCAATCACCCACAAATGAATGAGCTCTGGACGATGAACGTGTGCTATGTAAAAATGTGCCAGTTTTGGGAACAAAATTCCTAATCTCGTCAGAGCAAAATCCATTGTAGTAACGATAGAACAGAGTAACGCACCCTACACGGCGTCGGTGTTCCCCCGAGTCAAGAGTTGAATACTCTACTGTCACTGCTAAGGCTTCTTCGCCCTCTCCTGTACACGGCCAAGTAACCCCAAAATAGAGTTTGGAATACTTGCCCAAACATGAGAGTTGTATCCCATTTTCGGTCGGATGTAGGTGATATAAATAGTAAGGAGATTAGATGGAGTGAAGTACATCTTACACCGTTTCAAAAACCCGCGGCACTTGAATGCTTATTTAAAGACATAAAAAATGCTTTCAGTCTAGCGAATATCACGCTGTATCTTCATTCCCAGAACATCAAGACCATCCGATTCCTCAATATCTATACAATCCATAAGTACAGATGAAGCAACATTTGTGGTCGTTTGTTTGTGTGTTAATAAGCAACATTGGGTCTTACGGGCATTAAAGACAACCCTGTTTTTACGACGCCATTCGGAGATAAATAGAAGATCACTATTCAGTGAGTCATTCATATTTTGCCTTTTGGCAACGATCTCGGATGGGCTGGGCGTATAGCTGAAAGAGTACGAATGCCAAATGCTGTTGTCATCCGCGAAATAGTGGATAGGATTGGAAGTTTGATATAGAAGATCCTTTGTTAGTGTTAGTAACAAATTAATAGCAATATTACTCCTAAAATATTGAAACGATCAAAATGAAATTAAGCTCGTTCACTTCTGTTCTAAATTCGTGCAACAGTGCGACTACAAAAGGGATTTGAAAAAACAGGTTTGCCTATTAATTATATAGACGTAAAGTTGTTTACACCCACCATTGACAGTTTTTCAAATCTCAGGTTGTAAATTTGCGAAATTTACAAATTTCCGAACCTTTTTTCCGTTCCACTAGTACTAAAGGGTCCTACGTATATAGTACATTGTACTGGAACTAGAAAAATAAGTTATGAGGAGGAACAAAGAGAGAATAATATTTGTGGACGTTTGAATTGAATTTGTCAACATTATTCATTCACATCAGCAGCTGCCTTGACAGACTTATCTGGTGATGCATCGGGTGAATTACTCCCGATTCACCAGCCCCTATTGCTTTGCAAGGCTCACCCAGGGTGCAACTTACAGTGCAACCTACATTCGGGCGTTAAGGGCAACGTAATTTAACGCCTTGATTTTACGCTGTAGTAAGTAACTTAAATAAAAGCGTTAACGCTGTGCCATGAACAGTATTGCCCATTAAACTTGTTTAATAAAAATCATTAAATAGGAATAATGAAAAGTGATAAAGTCGCAAAGTTCGACTGAGAGCACCGAAAGTGTGATTACTAATGGCCGCAAAAAATGAGCAAGATTTGTTTTAACGCGAACTTTACTGAGGGGCAATAAAGCTTTCTCTCTAACGCTCTGTCAAAATTGGATTTTCCAATTGCAAAGCGCTGACGCCGCGCTATTTGGGTTGGTCTAATACATTTTGTATGTGCCTGAGGATTTTTGATAGATAAATTACGCTTGACGCGCTAATTTAGGTTGCACAGTTATAGTTAGAAATTTTTAGTCTTATGGATAAACCCTTTGCTGAAAAGTTCAGGCCTTTTAATCCCAACTATATGCAATTTCCCTTTTTTTTTTAAAGCAAAACGATGGATATTTATGGATGGATTTTATTTTTGACGCTTTTGTTTTTGGCGATTTTTCCAGCAGCTTTGTATGTGTATTAATGTAGTTCTGGTGGTAATTAAAGTTCTGCTATCTTAAATTTTTCATAAAAAAAAGAAATTAATTATAATTCTTCTATTAAATATATCGCTCAAAATAACTAACCCGCAGAAAACTTTAGCAAACTGTTGCACAAAATGAATTCAAAATTGCGATTTAATTCTTTTTATGCCAAAGTTTTTAATACTAAACAATGTGATTTAAATTAAATTGATAAATTTTTACGATTCATTCAAGCCAACTGGTCTTTATTACGTGACTAAAATTAAGTAGTTGACAATTTTTACTGTTGCCAGAAAATATCACAGTTTATGTCAATAAAATTTGGGGATACCCTACAAGATTTTGTTTCGATAATGAACAACAATCAAAAACGGTTTTTACTACCCTGGACAACAAGTCAGTATACCAGATGAGTACGGGCTAGGTTAGCCTTCGTATCTGTTTCAATTGCTTCCTTATGGATATATATCTGCTTCGACTTTTATAAAATGCGGGGAAAAATTATCATTGCAGTTGATCAAAAAGCACTCATTTACGAGGACTGTCTTACTCCGTAACTCTTTTAGTTTCCCACGCGCTAATTCTAAATACAGCACTGCAGTCTTCAACTATAATCTTTAAATATGATATTATCAAACTTATAGGCGCCATTTCGTTTGTGTTTAATAGCCTTTAAAGGCCGACAATCTCGTGAATTTTAGGAATAATATAAAAAGTGATTTCTCGTGTTGATTAAACATATTTTTTTGAATAAGAAACGCCCATCTCTGAGCCCAGGGAAAGAGTTGATAAATTTCAATGATTAAGAACTCATTAAGGTCTGTCTTCCATTAACTTCTGTGATATACAGAAAGGCTTATCATGCTCGAATCCATCAGCGAGGTGTTTATGGCTACAACCTTATGTCAGCATTAGCGTCCTGTGTGAGTCTTGTAAGGTATATGGATTTGCTGAAGAAACGTGAACAATTCTCCCCGTAGAGTTGGTCCCTTATTAGCTAATGCCTACAAAGCAGGTGCTTATGTAAATCAATTTGCACCATCTGTCTGGGCAATTCCATACAGGATGGTTTAGAAGTTTTTGAGGAGCAGTCCCTGGAATGCTGTTATCTTATAAACGCTCCCTATAACGCCAGGAAGCAGAAGTGGATGAGTTGATTCAAGGCTGGTGTTTTCTATGAACTTTGGGCTACCAGCTTGCGAAGCCTAGACTTCTTCCGGCTGTCTGAAGAATTGCATAAATGAGGAATTAGCAGTTTTCAGGAAACTAAAGACAGTCATCGAGGCGCTGTATTTTTGCAACAGTTACCTCAATGTAAGGGAGCAGAAGTGGTGAAAAGACGGGTGAGTGGATTAAGGGCTGGCGTTCTTTATGTACTTCGGACCACAAGCTCGCAAAGTCTAGCCATCTTCTGAAGGAAAGGGCTCTCCAGTAAGGGGTTTGTTCATATAGGTACATAAATATGACAGCACGTTGCCACCTGCATGAGCCTTGCAAGCCACATGGGGGCGCTGGTTATCCAGTAAAAAGTTGACCACATGAAATCTGATTAGACCATCATGGCTGGGGCTGATGCACATCTGTTCAATTGTGTATACTTTATCAATGTACACAAGTAACTTTAGCTAATCTCAAAAAACATAGTGCAATCGACTTAAATCACACAATCTTGTTACCCAATTAACAAAGCTATGACATGAAATTATTCTTTTTTTCTGAAAATCAATTGTAGCACGCCGTGCTACATGCGAGTCCATCCAGATGGAACCATATGTTAGCCAGATCAGTGCCAGATAACTGAGTAATGAATATCTTTTTAACCATGGTCCTGTACCGTTCACTTCCTTACATGTGTTGGTGTTTGCTCTTTCATATAGAACTGTTGGGCACCCCTGATTTAGAACAAGATTTTGGCCATTATCGTGTTGGAGCACATTTGAGCCGATGATTCCGCCGGCCCATAAGGCGCATCAAACAGTTATTTTCTGTGGACGTAATTGTGTTTCGATAAAATCTTGTGTGTTGTCCTCACTCCAATTGTAAATTCTACAGGCTTTATTCATAAAAAAAAAATAATTTTTTTTATTATAGGTTTATTTGACAAATTTCTGTACAAAGTTTGTCAAATAAACCTTAAATAAATATAAAATATTTTTTATGGATACGGCCGTACATATTTACATATATGTATATCCAATGCAACCAAAGATGGTCTCGATCGGAGAAAAAAATTTTCAGTGGAAATTCCGTATCAATTGGCGGAAACAATTTTTCTTTGTAAACGTTGCCTTAGAGTAGTTCTAGCCATAATTGATTCCCAAACTATCAGCTGTTGCATAGATTGTCGTATAATGCAGCGTTACCAACTTAAAACTATAAAGCTCTAAAAAGGAACACCCTACATTTGCATGCGGGCACAACAATTCAAATCAGAAAACATAGTAATATGTTTTATAGAAAGTACACATGTATGTGCCATATGATAATAAAAATATTTTAGCACAAACAAACTTCCACCTGAACTTGCATTTATGCAAAAATCATTTTAAATTAATTTAATGTTTTTGGCGGACATCTTCAAGTATTTTTTATATGTAAGAAATAAATAAATTTATTCTATTAGCATATAGCCAAATATTTTAACTATAAAAGCCTGGTCTGAAAAATGAATTCAGCACAGTTTTCTTAAAGCAGTAAACAAAACAAAATCCAATCAAAATGTTCAAATTGGTAGGACTGAATTAAAATGTTACTTAATTAAAGGTCTTGGACAAAAACTAAAGATTATTTTTTATATTTTTTTTTTACAGTCCGTCTTCATTGCCCTGTTTGCCTTGGTGAGCTCTGCTTATGCTAAACCCGCTGTTTTCGCCGCTGCTCCTGTTGTAGCTGCTGCTCCGGCCGGCGTTGTTACCGCTACCAGCTCTCAATATATTGCTCGTAATTATAATGGTGTTGCCGGAGTTTACGCTGCTCCTTTCACTGCTGCCTACAGTGCTCCCGTAGTCGCGGCACCAGTATCTAGTGCCTACACTGCTCCCTTAGCTGCTGCTCCCTATACCTATCCATTTGCCGCTGCTGCCTACACCAGCGTTTTCTAAATAAACAAGGATATTTGCTGACGACTGGAATTTGTGATGTTGATTTGAGTATTTGGAAAAGGATTTGCCAGAAGGCTTGCTTTTTTAAGCCTTTTTGTTAAAGAAACTATTTTGTTTTTGAATGTTTTGTTTATACATATTTAGTTATAAATTTGAGATAAGAATAGTACATACATCTTAAATGCATTAAAAGCTATTTTTTTAGATAAATTTAAAGTGAGTTTTTTTCTTAAAACTTTTTGGCATTTTCGAGGCTAAATTTGCCATCTATTTTTCTGATTTAGCTGCAAATTTTTTTTTAGTTATTAGCGTTTTTTTTGTAGCATTTTTCAAATATATATTTAGCATTATATAATTTAAAAATCTTCTAAAAATTAATCTTAAAATGTTCAACATTTTGGTTAAAGGCTGATGCGCTTAAGGTGTTTCGTCTCATCTTCCACTGACTTCTGGGAAAGTGCAAACTTTTCAGCAAATGGTTTGTGCATACGACTACAAAGTTGTGGCAAAAAGTTCAAGACCGGTGGTTCAATTCGTCGCGTTGTTGTCGGCGGTAGCGGCTAAAAGCCGGCTGTAGCCGACATATATGTTTTTTTTCATATATATGTAGTAAAATTTTAATTTATTAAAATACTACATATCAAAATATTGTTTAAACAAGTACATTTCTGCACAAATACCTCCTTCACTATTTTTGATTTGTTATTTCATCTACATTCCTAAAAATGTTTAGCTAATTACATACAAATTTTTGTCGTATAAATTTTGTCGCTGATTTACTTAAACGACGTCATAGTGCAAAATATGCACATAGTTTTTTCGAGCCAACAAAGCAGAATACAATCCTTTAAGGCTAGAGATTAAACGATACCAGCAAATACAAGTGAATATCCGGTAATATTCTTTCGATTTAAAGTGCTTTTAGTACCGATGCTTTACTACTGAGTACCAAGTAGGTATCGGTAAAAAAATACTCGTATCGGTCAGAAATACTATTTCTTATTAACAAACAAAAAAAAAAAACAAAAACCTGAGCTGGACACCATTTTGACCATAATTTTATTTTTTTTCAAAAATAAATCCCGGCAATTCGTGCGAATGTAATCACCAAAATCGGGTGAATCGTTGCATTTTGTAAAGAAAAAGATGATAAGATTGCGATCACGAACTTGAGATTCTAAAACAAATAATCTAGTTCCTGAAGCTATTCGAAGTTGTCACTTAAAAATCTTCTTTATCCAAGATTATAATCATGATAAATTGCCTTACGAATATATCGAAGGTACAAAGTTTGTTTCCGTCCATTATATGCGTCACACAGTTATAAGGCAGAAGGGTGAATGCAGTAGAAGAATTGTTGTGAAAGAATTCCCGCGGTTTAAAAGCTTCGCTTCGAGTATCCTAATTAACACGCTTCAATTTCAGTGGATCAGAGAAGTCCATAATACTCGTAGAGATTTTGATTTTTGGCTCTATGTTCTTCTTTGCAGCTAATCATATGAAGAAGTTGATCGATACAAGTATGTATCGATGCTTTTTCTTCGATACCGAGTAGGTATCGATACTTTGTGATCGATACGATATCGAGTATAAGTATCGATACCCTAGTGTTATTGTTTCATCCCTACACGTAGAAAAAAATAAAGGGTGTTTTTTTAAGCTAGATAGAACTTTAAATTGTAAAAAGTAACACAAAAAATTAAATTTTGATGAAACATTTTTTTTATTTGTTTCAGTATACTCTGACAAATCATCATGAATAGACTCACGCTTGAACAACGCTACGAAATTATCCAAATTTACTTTGAAAATCAGTCGTCGATTCGCGCAACTTATAGACGCAAAATTGTGTTCAGCGATGAGGCGCATTTTTGGCTTAACGGGTTTGTTAATAAGCAAAATTGCCGCATATGGAGTGAGACCAATCCACAAGAGACCCTACAGACTCCATTACATCCAGAAAAATGCACTGTTTGGTGCGGTTTTCATGCTGGTGGCATCATCGGACCTTATTTCTTCAAAAATGAGGCCGGAGCTCGCGTTACGGTCAATGGAGATCGTTACCGCACCATGATCAATGATTTTTTGTTTGAAAATATGGATGACATTGATCCGGAGGAGATGTGGTTTCAACAGGATGGCGCTACGTGCCATACGGCGAACGCAACCATCGACTTACTGAAATCAAAATTTGGCGATAAGTTGATTTCGAGAAATGGACCTGTCAATTGGCCTCCAAGGTCGTGCGATTTGACACCTCTCGATTATTTCCTGTGGGGCTACGTGAAGTCACTGGTTTATGCTGATAAACCAGCAACAATTGACGCCTTGGAGGCCAGCATTGTTCGTGTTGTTCGTGACATACGGCCAGCAGTGCTCGAAAAAGTGGCCCAAAATTGGACGTCCAGAATGCGCTTCGTCAAGAACAGCCGCGGTGCCCATATCCCCGAAATCATTTTCAAATGTTAATGTCACGTATTGATCTTTCGAATAAAAAAAAATTTTGATTACAATTTAATTTTTTGTGTTATTTTTTACAATTTCAAGTTCTATCGGGCTTAAAAAAACACCCTATATATGGTTGACATGACAATATTCTAAGAGCAACATACTATTGTTGAAATGTATGGTTGGTGCTAATAATACTGTATTGTCATATTTGAAATGTCATTAATATACCTTACTACCATATTTTTATCATAGCTCATCATATTAATTAAAAAGAGGACATCTTTCGATTAACAATACTATTTTATTTATTTATACTGAAATATCTATGTTACATAATATATGTACACACATATTTATAATAACAAATACATAAGTATAAAAAATTTGTTGATAATTTTATATAATTAAAAATAGTTTGCAAAAAATATTCGGGTTGCACAAATGCAAATGATGTCGATTTCATCTATTAGCTGAAATAAAAATAATGGCCTAATTAAAGATTATAGGTACTCGTAGCCATATTAGCATGGTTTAATATAATATAGTATGGTTGTTTACAACAATAGTATGGTTCGTCTTTAAAACTCTTATGGTTGTAACAATTATATGGTTGTACACAGCCATAATATGGTTGGCCCACAATATGGTTGACTTTCTTATAGTATTGTTGATTACAATATCCGCACAACTATCAAAATCTTAATATACTAACATACCTTCCAATTTCTGCAAACTCCATCCAATTGCGAGATTTTAATTTTAAGTTGTTTTCCTTTTTTTGTTTTTTTGATTAGCAAACTTTAATTTTAATTTAAAACAAAATACATATTTTTCCCATAACAAAAAACTAAACGAAAATTATATGTCAACGGCTAAAATAAAACAATTGATAAAGCTTACCATAGCAAGTTTATTCTATAAATTTATATTTGTTACATGTGAATAAGCGTATCATAAATATGATAAAAACAGGTATTTTAGTATTGAGTGTAATAAAAACTATTGTCGTTTTTAAAAAAATTACATACAATATTAACATTGTACGCAACCATATTCTGAAATTGATAGACGGTAACAATAGAATTACAGAAACGCAAAAGAACACATATTTATGGGAAAATAAACTATAATGATATTGATAATAGGTTGTTTTTAACAATAATATACAATATTATGGCATATATACTAATGTTATTGTAACCATATTTCAAACTGCATTTTCTTTACATATACTGATGCAAAGCAATTTTTACATTACTTAAAGTAATCAGAGGTATAAAGCAATCAGAGTAAGCACATAAATCCAACTCATTCCCTTGCTAGGAAGTTCTGAATCATCCTGCCGACAATGGAAGAGTGGGGCAAGAGACCAAAGTGATTGGAAGATGGTTCAAAAAAGTGATACGAAAATGCATCAAAAGCGCTCTTAGGAGTAGGATCGAGAGTAATAGTGCCTAGGGCAAAGATGTAACACAATCTTTCAAAAGTAATTGTATTTAATAAGGGAAACAGTGGAAACACTATCCGAAAGGGGATACAAGGATGTGATGATAAAAATACTCTCTAATAGGCAACCGGTCTTAAAAGCCCTGAGTAATAGTGTTTTTACATGTGCAAGTTAGCACAATCTTCCAAGCGCAATTTTACGCAATAAGGGAAGTGATGGAGATACTCTTCGACACAAGGGAGTGCGTATCAAAATATTCTCTGATAGCCAATCAGTACTAAAAGCTCTGAGCAGTTGTGTCTTCATGTCCAGAGATGAAGGAATCAGTGTATTCGATACGTAATGAAATTGTGTTCGATACGAAAGCAAAGTCGATCACGTATGCGGTAATTCGGCCCCTGGTTTTTATTACAATTACCGATCCTGCACAAGATCTTCCACGGGGATCTTTAGTGTCATATAGTATATAGCCACTATTTTGAAATAACTATTTGTTGTCAAGTGGGTTTCAGCAATCCTCATTATATTCATAAGGAAATGCTCAAGTTAATTTTTGTGCTGGCGGATGCCGTTTGCGTTCCAGAAACTTATTTTAAAACATCTCATTTGTTTGAAATTGCCTGTAAAATAGTGTATTGCATTTTCAGCATATTCTGTATCAGGTTTGTCATAGAAACCATAAACGTATTTTTAGATTGAACAAGAGTTCGCAGAGTTGTTTCAAGATTGCTAAAATTTGTTTCAGAATTTTAAGATTTGGCCTCTGGATTCAAGTTTTGTAAAACGGATTTAACCACATTAGCATAAGCTTTGGCATGACGAAGGAAAAGTTCCACTACGACATACTTGAATCATTTTCGCGGCGCCCATATTTCGTTAAAAATTTTTTTAAATAATTCAAAAATAATGCAAAATAATAATAGTTCGTATTTCACCTTGGAAAAGTTAACTATGCAAAAAAAAAGATATTAAATCAATCGGTCGATTTGTTTTATCACCTATTAAAACTCCCAATAAATAATAGCCAAAATATTTACATATCGCTCCTTTATTGCCACATAGTCATATCTCAAAAAACTAGCTTTTCGAGCTAACAATGCGGAATTGTTAACAGTACTAACTTTTATATTGTGCCAAAAATATTTAAAATAAAATATTCCATTAGGAGATATTTTTTAAAAAACAATTGCTAAGAACTGTATGTAAGCTAAAAATTTTAAATGCGTTTTTCTCGAAACAAGCTTTTTTTTTAGTTATGACTATGTTGCAATAAATCACAAAGGGAACGACTACAGGACCCAAGTGAGCTGGACAACCTAGACTATTCCGGGTTATCCAGCGGCCTGCCTACCATGTTGCAATAAAGGAGCGATATGGGCGCCTCAAAAATGATTTTTTTTTTATTTCACTGTGGAACTTTTTCTTCCTCATGACAAAAGCTTTCGAAAAATTGATGACTCAATATGGTCCTTCCAAATCGACCCACTCTAATGTATGTATATACTTATGCCAGTTGTGCAATTATTTTTAAGCAGAAATAGAAACTGATATAGAAAAGCAAAACTAATCTCTGGAATGAGGAAGTCAAACAAGCAATTGATTTTTTTTTTGTTTACAGCCTACAACGCTTTTAATCTGCAGAACGAAAAAAACAATCAGGCACAAATTAAATGCATCACACGTTTTTCAGAAACTACAATTGTATTTTGTTAATTAATAAAAAAGAAAAAGAAAATAAATAAAACTAAAGTTATTAATATATAAAAAATACATATAAAAAAATATATCGATTCGCTAGATTATTTTACAAGGTTGCAGCAACAATTGGCGATACTATTGACTGGTCTTGGGGCAAGAAAACAGCAGGACTTTGCACTATGGTCTGTGGGTGTTGTTGGTAGGCATTGTAAATGCTGCCGAAGGGTACAAAACCGTTTTGAGTGGTAAAGAATAGGGGGTATTGCGGTCCGCCCGGCACTGCAGCAGCTGGAAAAATGGCTCTGGGCTGATATGGCGGTTGGGCAGGATATGGTTGAGGTGGAGCCGGAGCAGCAGCACGATGTTCTGGCGGCACATCTACAGTCTCCGCGGCATCCGTAAAATCTCCCGGTCTGGCTGTTGTCATATTGATGGCCTGCACAGCTATCACAGCGATTACAATCTGCAATTTTTGTAGAGGAGGGATTTTCGGCCAACATTTTTGGATGGATAGAGTTTTTGGGTATAATAGTTATGGGAGGTTTTTTCAATAACAAAATAGTTGTTGGGGATGTTTGTTGGTCGTTATTAAAATTAAACTCATCTGTATTTGAAATGTCATTTGAATGACGTTTTAAACTTACAAATTTAAACATTTCTCTTATTGTTTTTCTTTCAAATCAACTTTAGTTGGTAAAATTTAATTAGATATTTTCTTGCTTGTCTAATTATTAGAATATTGTTACGCGCGCTTAAGCGTTAGTTGAAACTCGTTCGTTGCTTTGCGGGTGTTGCGAAATACGTTTAAATGAGAATTGAATTAGAATTTCAAGTAATTGTGGATTTTATATTTTTTAAACTTTTTAAGGTTATTTTTCATATGAATAAACAACAACAGCAATAAATTAAGTGTACTTATGTATTTATATGCATACTCGTACATATATTGTGTTTTTTTTACATTTTCATAAACACATATGCAAACAATAATTACTTTTGTCAGCACTTCATTCAAAGTCACATAATGTCAGGCAGCCACTGGACTTTTGTCATGTTGTATTTGTATGTAAAAATTAATATAAAAATTATAATGAAATAAAACAAATTAATATTATACAGTTTTTTTGCTGTTGTGCATGTATGTGTGCCATGTATGTGTGGGTGTGAGAGCCAGTGTTCCTTAAACTATTGTGAGTGTTTTCTAATATAAATAATTTTAAAAATCGATGAGAAGTTTTCCTCTACATTGGGAGAAAAACTCTATGTATATTACCACCAATTCGATATCAGGAATATTTTGAGTGTACAATTGTGAATTATTTGATGATAAAACTTTGTATTGCGCGTTATTTGTCAGAGTGTTATACGAGGGCGGTTCGGAAACTTCTTAGCCTATCAATGAAAGAGAATAGTTAGTTTTTGAAAAATATTTTTATATTTCTATATAATCTCCTGAAACTTCAATACACTTAGTCCAACGCTTTTCTAGCAATTCTATCCCTTGATTAAAATAAATTTCCTCAAGGCCTTCAAAATAGTGGTTTACACCTGTAATTGCATGTTCATTTGAGGTAAAACGCTTGCCAGCAAGAAATTTTTTTTAGATTTGGGAACAGGTGAAAGTCACTGGGAGCTAAATCAGCAGAATAAGGTGGGTGGTCAAGCAACTCGTACTTTAATTCGTTGAGTTTAGCCATTGTTAAAACACCCTTGTGCGCTGGTGCGTTGTCTTGATGAAAAATATTTTTTTTGTGTTGTAAGCCAGGACGTTTTTCTCGAATTTGTACATTTAATTGATCCAAAAGGTTGCAATAGTATTCTGAATTTATTGTTTTACCCAATAAAATACCCTTGAAGTCCCAAAAACCGTTGCCACTTTCTCCAGCTTCAGTTCATTGTTTGGATTGTTCTTTTATCTCTGGAATATAGTGGTGGATCCATGTCTCATCAGCAGTTATGCAACGACGCTTAAAATCAATTTTATTTCGCTTAAAACGATCCAAACAAGCTTGAGAAATGTTCACTATTATGCGTTTTTGGTCGACTGTTAACAAATGTGGCACCCATCTTGCGGAAAGCTTTTTCATCTGTAGTTCTTCATGCAAAACTAAATGGACTCGATTATTTGAGATGCCCATGATACGAGTATTAGCTATTTCATGCACTTTTATTCGTTGATCATTTAATACTATATCATGCACTTTGGCCACAATTTCTGTTGTTGTTGCTGTATTGGACGTCCACTAGGTGGTTCATCTTCAATGCTTGTACGACCACGTTTAAATTCAGCAACCCAATTTTTTACTGTTGCATATGAAGGAGCACTTTCACCTAACACATTCAAAATATCATTATGAATTTCTTGTCCCGATAAACCTTTTCTATGTAAATATTTAATGACACCACGCATTTATAATTTTTCCATTATAAAAAAAAATCGCGGATGCGTCTTTTGTGAACACCTGTTTCTATATGAAGGAGTTACCAGATCGAAAAACATTTAACATGTGTTCATAGCAGAGATGGAAGTTTCCAAAACACTTAACTTGTTTCTGTTCATACCGCGCTTAGGTTAAGAAGTTTGCGAACCGCTCTCGTAAATAGAGTTATTGTTATATATGTATGTATTAATATTATGTTAATGATGAGCAGTGTAGCGACTGTGAAACAGCTAGTTTTCCCCCAGCTTTAGTGTATTCAATTATTTTTTTCCTGTCTTCTTTAATCTAGAGTTATTGATCGCGGCAATTATTGTTATAATAAAAAATATTTCTTGGCTTTAGCCAGGATTTAACTTGAGCTAGACGAGTGATAACAACCCATCATATAGTATTAGTAATGTTATTGTTATATCTAATTTCGTTTTGTTGCGAAAATTGGTTGATAGGTATTAAACAGGCCAAAGCTATTCGAGCTGCCACTCTGAGCCGATAGGACAGGAAACGTTGAAAAAGAAAGAAGACCGTGTGAATTTTAATTGCACAATGTAATTTTATTATCTCGAAACTTAACTCTAGTTGCACTGGTTAAATATATTGAAAAACGAACACAGTTTCTAATATAAAGTACATAAAAAGCGCGGGAAACCAAAATGTCGTTTTTTTACTTTTATATTAAAAAAAAAAAAAAAACTTATACATATATAAAGTAGTAAGTGTCAAAAACACTACGGCTATAGCGCCACCTATCAGTCAGATTCCACAAATAATAAATTGGGCACCGCAGCTTTTAGTTGATTGGACACAACACTCAATTTTGGCTTAAACAAGTATGTTTTAAATGATATCCAGAAAATTGTATCCCAATATTAGCCACTAGGTATGGGTGAACGGCCAAGTTGCTCCGAAGAGCGAAACAAGGTAATCATTAGATAAATGAGACTCCAAGATAAAAAATGTATAATGCAATGAACCATTTTGATAAATTTGGGAACTCAAATAATGTACCCAGAGCCTTCAAATCACATAAAATCACGACCATAGACAATAGAATAGTCGTAAGTGCCTCTAAAGCTGACCGAATTAAAAGCTCTATACAGCTAAAAGTTGAATTAGAGTCATCATATTGCATCCATATATCATCTAGAACTATTCGAGGAAGGCTTAATAAAAGTGCCTTACATGGACTCATCGCACCGAAACCACTTTCGTCTCCAAAAAAATTTTGTAAATCCAGATTGGATTTTGTCAGGAAAAACACTAAGAAACCAATGAGTTTTTGGAAAAATAGTTTATGGAGTGGCGAATCCAAGTTTTTCTAGAGCGGATCAGATGGAAAACGCTATGAATGGCGTCTAGTTAACCAAAAACCAAATCTCAGATATACAATCAAAGCAATAAATTGATTTACTATAAAATATGTTTTGATTATGTGGCCACCACTGTACATATAAAAATGATAGAGGCTTAAGTAGCTACCAAAATATAGTGGACAAATTGTGAAGATTTGCAGGTGCTGATGTAAATCGGTTTTATCTGCTAACTAACCAGCTGTACGGGATGAATTATTCACGATTCACCGGCTCCCCAAGTGAATTGCAAGGCTCACACAGCTCGCAACTTTTTTCCATTAATTTGTAGCCATATAGACAAACCTCTTGTTGAAGATTTCAGGCCTTTTAATCCCTCCTATATGCAATTTCCCAGAAGTCAATGGAATACAAGGCTTAATGAGCCTTAAACAGCCCTTAACCAAATCAGCCGTCTTACTGTCAACTCTTGCAATACTGGCATCTGTTGCAAGACAACAGCACCTCGGGAGATTATTAGCCCCTGAAAACCGGCATTGCTCCACAGTTACTCGTATCTGGGAAACAAACTCCCCTTCCTACGATTTTAGGTTTAAACCACAGCCAGTACGTTACAGCCAAGGTAGGCACCTCAATCATCATCAGCGCCTAGATGGTCTGCCAACAGGTTATCCCGGAGAGTTTACAGATACCCGTTCAGCCAGTTAACCCTTGGCAAACGCTTTGGAAGTCCAACACAACCTAAGTCATAAGGCTGCCTAGGAATTTACTTCCTACAACAAACGAAAAACTCCTACCCCTCTATGTCTCGCAAACTAAAGGACCCTGCTTTGGCCTATACCAAGGCAAAACCTGCTTCCCGGGGAGGAGAACACCCAATTAACACTTGGTTAGGGGTTCGGCAGTCAAACACAACATACGTCATGCGGCTTCCTAAGGTTTTATTTACTACAACAAACGAGAAACTTCTACTCCTCTAAGCCCCAGAAGGCAGAGTGTCCTGATTTAAAATTCTTGAATCAATCACATTTTTCGCTCTCAGTTTTCTCAAATCCATCGAGTTTTCAGCTTATTTGATTTCGGGATTAAGCATTTCAGCAGTTAGGTCTGCAATAAATCAGGTGCACCGCACTTGATTTAAGAAAATCCGTACTTACCGGACTTTTGACACCGCTTGGGCTTGATTTAAGTGCGGAAGTATTGAGTTTTCCTTGCCGTGTAAGTATATAGAGAAACACCCAAAATATATTCCTATATAAATATAAGTTTAGTGACTTTTAGCTATTCAAAAATACATTCAAGGTCTTTCATTTCATTAACAATAGCGACATAGTGCAATGACCTATATTCTAGTTTTAAGGAATCAAAAATTCATAAAAAAAACATTTATTTTCAATTTTCCTTTTTAAGAAATTTCAAACGCCTTTTAGAGAAATGTTTATAAACTTCGGCAGTGGTTCCCAAATTTTTTAAGTTTTGTTAAAAAAAATAACATTTCCTTATACTTCTAACCCTGGTTTGAGCTTGTGAGCAATTTTAAAGATACATTGTTATTATTTATTTTATTTTTTAATTGAAATGCAGACCGCATCATGGTGAGTATGAGTGCCAGAACATTAAATTAAAAAAAAAAAGTTAATAATGTAGTGATCGTTTTTGTTATAAAAAGTATTATTGTTATTTCTGTGATGATATTGTTGTTCTTATTTGTCTGATTTATTTTGCATTTATGTATTTTTTTTTCTTTTGTTATTTTTTGTTTATAAAACAAATAAACAGCGGGGCCTTTACAAGCGGAAAAATTTAATACCATTAAGAGAGACATAAAATGAAATGATGAGGGTGGTATCGAATAAGAGTTTTACAGGCGTAAAATTTTAAAAACAAATTAAAGTTATTATTACTCTCAGGAATTGCGCCTTGCGTGCAAGTGGAAAAGTTCCTAGAAGAAGAATATATCAAGAAAATCCTCGATATGAGTAATTGCCGAATCAAGTGAGATTGTTGAAATGGTCAATATATCACATGAATGTATGTTTAAAATTTTGCATGAACATTTGCATATGAAAAAGCTATCGGCAAGATGGGTGCTGCATTTGCTTAGTGTCGAACAAAAACGAGTTCGACAGACCACTTCACAGCGGTGTTTGGAAATGATAAAGCGTAATCCTGTTGATTTTTGGCGTGATTAATAACTGTTTATAAAACGTGGGTCCAACACTACACACCTGTAACCAAAAATCAATCGAAACAATGTATGGAAGCTGGTGGAAGTGCTCCGAAGAAGACACAGGCAAGACAGTGAAATCGGCTGGCAAGGTTATGACAACTGTATTTTGGGATGTATACGGAATATTTCTCATCCATTATCTTGAAAAAGGACCCATAATCAAAAAAAAGTATTATCGTGCATTCATCAAGCTACTTCTCCAAACTTCTTAGGTAAGTATCCAGTTGCCTAGATGGAAGAATCGGATCAGAATGGGGAAATAAAATAGCTGCGTTCTCGGCAAATGTAGAAATGGTTTGCTTTTTGTATATACTTAGCTGGTGAGGCCTAACGTTCTTTATGTCAATAAAAATGCAGTATTTTTATTACATATTTACCCAACGTTTCGTGAATTTTATGTTCACTTCTTCAGGGGATTCGTCTATTTTATAAAGAAAGTTTTTTTTTATCAAATTACATGAAGATATTGAGTAGAAAACTGTATTTGTGAAACAATTAAGTTTTTTATTCGCTATTTTTAGCTTCTACCATTTATACCAATAAAAAATTATAAATAGCTGGTTTTCTATGTTTCCCAGCTATTTATATGTCGACATTTCATAGGAACTACCCTAATCATCAGTATACTTTGGAAATTTTTGAAAGATATTCTCAAACATTCAACTTTATATCCCAACAATCTAAATAAATTGTTGAGAATTTAAAAAGAAAAATGCTCTAATAATACCTGTCAAAACACAAAAATGATGATTGTGGTAGTTCCTATGAAATGTCGACATATAGATAGCTGGGAGACATAAAAAACAAGCTATTTATAATTTTTTATTGGTATAAATGGTAGAAGCTAAAAATAGGGAATAAAAAACCTAATTGTTTGAATTTTTGTTCTCTGCTTTTCGATACTTTCAAAAGGCAAATCGTAGCAACCAACGGTTGTTCATTTGTTTGAAAGGTGTAAAGAAATGTTAGAGACGTGTATAAATGAAAAGCTTATTTTTTGTGTTTGACAGGTATTATTAGAGCATTTTTCTTTTAAATTCTCAACAATTTATTTATATTGTTGGGATATAAAGTTGAATGTTTGAGAATATCTTTCAAAAATTTCCAAAGTCTACTGATGATTAGGGTAGTTCCTAAGCAATGTCGACATATAGATAGCTGGGAAACATAGAAAACAAGCTATTTATAATTTTTTATTAATATTTGTGAAACTTACATTTTCGTGATTACAATATTAAAAACCAATATATTAAATTATATAAATAACTTATTAATAAAACACAGACACTCATTTTGTTTTGCGCTGTTTTTTATAATAACATTAAAATGGCGCTTAAGTTGTCAGTATCTTATTTTTGTTCATTGTTTTATTTATTTTCTGCTGAAATGGTTAGTTTTTCACTTATTGGCAAGCCAGACGTATATACGAGATAGAGAGTTGATCCAAGAACACTAATTTGAGGTACTCAGGCCTTAAAATTAAAATCTCTTGAGACAAATCCATAATAATTTACTCTAAACAAACGGTTTAAACTACTTATTACAAATATTTATTACAATGGGCTTGAAAAAAATGTGTTTTACTTTGGTACCACTTAAGCTTCTCATCACACTGGTAAATCAAAGGAAACCACATACTTCTCAGACTATCCACGTTTGCTTATGTACTATAAGTATTTAGAGTTGGCACTTTTTACAAATAATATTTTAATTTATGGTCTTACTTTTTAATGTGTTTGTTATCATTTGGAAGACAAAACATATATAGAAATATATGTATCTATATATATTTTTTATTTACAACAAAAAAGTTTAAAAAAAATTGTAAAAACTTAAGAACTTTTGACATATTTTTTTAAACAAAATAAAATGAAAAATTAAGTGTTTTAAAACCTGATCTGCATTTTAATTTAACCTTAAACTGATTTGAAATGAAGATCTTTTTTTGTGTTTGTTTATATTTATTTAATGCGTTCATGATTTAACAAGAAAGAATAATAATTTTGGGATTGTTTTTCCTTTTTTTTTACTATTTCTATAAAGATTTTTTTCTATAAAAGCTGTAGAGTTTTAAAGGAACATCATCAGTTTAACTTAAATTTAAAAATAAAACTATATAACAAAATGTTTAAATTCGTAAGTGGCAAAAGTTATATTGAAATATATCAAAATATATTTATAATATTAAATTGTCAAATAAAAAAAGTGATTTTAAAAGACATTTTCCAACTTTAAAGGATTAACGCAACGAATTTTATGAAATGATAATAGTATTTAAGTGCGCCAAAAAAATTAACTTTAGTTTTATAAAATTAAAGTTAAAATTTAATTTTTGTTTTATAAAATTAATAAATTCATTTAATTGACAAAATATTATATTTTAACAAGACTGAATCTGGTATTCAGTTTCGAAGATTATGTCATCCTGTCTGTTCAAATATAAAGGTCGTTTTTCTTTATTTGCTCTCTTCGAACGAATCTCTTCGAAAAAAGAGATATGATCATCTGACTGAAGAGAGAGTAGTATTTGTGGACATTTGACTTGAGCTTTCCAACGGTATAATTGACAGGAAATACTTCTACAGGCAACTTGTTCTACAGCTGAAAAATGAACTATCTTTGTAAAGTGTTACGTATTTTACTGAGCTATCAACCACATATGGTTGAGCCCTGGATGATGACTCCGTGTTGTGTAAAAATATGTGGGTTTCGGGAACAAGGTCCTTAATCTCGTCAGAGCAAAATATGTTGTAGTATCCATAAAATAGAGAAACGTACACTACACTGCGACAATGCTCCAGTGAGTCAATAGAGTTGGATAAGCTCCTTCGACCTCTCCTGCAAACGGTCCAGTAACCCCAAATAGATTTTGAGACACCAGCCCAAACATGAGAGTTGTATTCCATTTTCGGTTAGATAAAAGAGGTATAAATAGTAAGGAGATCGGATGGAGTGAAGAACTTTTTTCACCAGAAAACCCAAATACTTGAGTGCTTCTTTAGATACCTGAAAGTATGCCCATTACACTCAATTTTCATTCCGAGAACATCAAGAGCATGTAGTTGCCAGTATCACCTGTGTGCCAGAGAGCAAGTATTCCATCGACTTGTCTTATCCAATACAGAATCTGCGAATGTCAATATGTCCACTCTGCCTATGTATTGTGATCCCAGAGACTTGAAAGCTTTTCCAGTCTTAAATTCCGTTCTTCCAGCGGCGAAGCTTAGAACAATTTTGTAATCTTCAATGCCATTAGTATCGTTTCAATGTTCTCCCACGTTGGATTTGTCCATTCCTTCATCTGCTTTTTGTATATTCCCTCAGCCCTTTCAGCTTTAGGCGTAGATATCTTTCATCTCATTACCTCTAAGTTCTCACATCCTGTCACCAACACCGATGTAAGCTGGTTCTAAACTGTGAATCAATTTAGCCTCTTGTGACACTGCAGTACTGTCCTGGACGCATATGTACTTGGGATCTAACTGAGTGTTTCATCTCTCAATAATTACAGAGATGAAATGTTTAGATCTGATCCCTCAATATCCATACCATCCATGCACACGGATGACGCCCGATTTTGCGGCCATTTGTGTGTTAATATACAGCACTGGGTCTTACGAGCACTGAAATCAAACCTGTTCTTAAAACCCCATTAGGCGATTAAAATGAGATCATTATTCAGTGAGTCATTCATATTCAGCATCTTGGCAACGATCTCTAATAGACTAGGTCTATAACTAAAGGTATACGAATGGCAAATGCTGCTTTCATCTGCAAAAGAGTGAATAGAGTTTGAAGTTTGGTATAGGGGATCATTAAGAAAAATAAGAAATAGAGTAGGAGAAAGAACGGAGCCTTGTGTGAGCCTAAATTAATCTACCTTAGAAAGCTCGATATCAAGCGAGAATAATCATCACCGACAGCAAAAGTACTAAGTTTTGTGTGAGCATAAATTAATCTACCTGAGAATGCTCGATATCAACCCGAGAATAATCATTACCGACAGCAAAAGCACTAAGTTTTGACAGTAATGCGCCATGCCTTGGAAATATACACCACTTTACCTTCACCGAAATTATGGATTGAGTGGCACCATTTCTCTGAAAGATATGCCAGATAATCGGCAGTAGATCGACTCCTACAAAATCCATATTGACGGTCGCAAAGTAATTTGTGCGCTTGTATATACCTCACAAGATGATAGTAATGGTAATTTTTTACGTCGGCTTCATGTGACGGCTTTTGAAATAAGGAAAATACGTATTAGGAAAACCGTATTATTAAATACGGTTACAGCCGTGTGGCCATCACGGCTTAAACATGCAAAGAACAATCTGAAACATAAATTTTTCCAAAATTTAGAATGTGGATTTCCAGGTGTTCAATTATCATAGCAATAGGCATTAGTCTTCCCTGATAACTACGAGTATCGTGCATCGTGAATTTTGGGTGCCAATAATCTCCGATGTGCTGTTGTCTTGCGACAGACACCTATAAAGTAAGGAAGCAGATCACCGGCCTGGTGAGTTGCTTAAGTGCTGATGATGCTAATGGGCTTCAGCCTACCAATAACTCATAAGCCTCTCCTTTTTGTCGCTGAATCAGATAACACTTTTTGATCGCAAAAAATATTAACCTGAACATTTTTTCGTTAAATTACTCTTATGTTTATTGTATTATTTATGGCCACCGCATTCATAAATAATTGGGGGATTCAAACCGTGTCATATCACACATAATGTCATAATATTTTATATTATACTTCGAATAAAAAAGTCAGAAAGTACTCGTAATAACACTTTTTAAATGAAGTTTGCCGTAACTAAACCACAAACAGCTGGCTGAAATTTAATATAATCTATGTCAGAATGCTCACAGTATTCATATTTTTTCATACTAATATTTTAAGACTTATGACTTTATGACAACCCTTTGAATACCGTAAATATATTTATTAAGGTCTTATTTGACATATTTTTTACAAAGTGTGCCAAATAAACTATTAATAAATATATATTATGGACACATATTGTTAGGGATGTACTTATATAAATATATATTATTATTGAACTTGAACCAGACGAATGATACCAACCCATCATATAATATAAGAAATACATATTATACAAATATATGTTATGGAAGAGAACAAAGAATATGTTTTACAAAGTTTGCCAAATAAGCCCTTAATAAATATATATTATGGATATGCATATTAGGCGTTATAGACTATTCAGTCTTTACATAACCAATTTTTGCCTGTTAGAGACTTATGTAATACTAAAACTTAGGAATTATTCTAGTAAAATATGTTGTTTATACATAAATCCCTTCCACAAAAGTGTCAGGTTTGTGTGCCATAAGCTTGTTTGCAATTTATTGTTCTTTTTGTTTTGCGAACGTATAATTAAATTTAGCATTTATAAAAATTTTCTTTGTTTTCATTTCAGTTGCTCGCTTGCTTGTTCGCCATCTTCGCCTGCACATTGGCTAAACCTGCTGTGGTTGCTGCACCTCTGGCCTACTCAGCCTACTCGGCTTATTCTCCCTATACAGCTGCTTATGCGGCCCCTGTAGCCGCAACTTATGGCGCTTATCCTTATGCGGCTAGTTATTCTGCTTATCCTTATGCGACTGCTTTTGTACGTTAGTTTGTTGCGCAGGGATACGAAAACAATCAAACGATTAATTGGTTAAAGGACTTGTGCTGGCGTCTTAAAGGATTATTGACTTGCAATGAAAAATTTGTTACTTCAAATTATTATTTTAAATTATTTTTTTTCGCTCTATTAAGTAGTTTTATTTATATATAATACATTTAGATGGCTCTAATAAAAATTTAAATTGTAAAGAAAAGAAAAAAAAAAGCAATGAACTACATTCATTTATACATTTATTTTATTTATTAGCTATGGTATTATTATAAAGAGAAAAAGTTTGTATGTTTGTAAGAGGTAATTTCTGGAACCACTGGACCTGTTAAAGAAATGTTTGCAACAAAGTGCAGAATGAAACCCGCTGAAGGATATAGGCTATATAAAAATCTTTTAAAGTACATACTTTAAAATACTACCAAAAAGTAGGGGCAAGATATGTTAAACAAGAAACATAAAACCCAATCAGCGTGAGTACTCAGCTCTCCCGTGAATCTGCGTAACTGTCCGCATGTCCTACCGTTGACAAAATGCTAAAGTAACTCTGTGCATTTGTTACGTTTTATGACACTGTTGTGGATGAGTTTTGTATCATATCTAGGTAGAATTACTTACAAGGGCATACAATAGCTTTATATTGTTGCTTAACTGTTACCGACGGGGGTTATGGGTAATTTTTTCGTATGCAAAGCTATCTAACTTATTATAAAACTGAAAATACAGATATAACTGCATCTAAAAGGACACGCACAGTTTATATTTCTTCAAAGCTATTGATTATCTGATTTTTTCAATCGAAAAAACATTGATAAGGCAGAATCTGGTTCTTACATATGAAACAGAATTGTAAACAATTTATTCAGCTGTTTCTACTATATCCTGGCTATATACTGTGAGTGTCAAAATAAAGTGTACAAAAAGTTTTTCTACTACATATTACTTTTTTTGTCTCTGAATATATAACTAAATTGATCGTTTTTGGGTTTTTGCTATTAGTTATAAAAAGATAATGAGCAATTTCTTACAGTTATATAAATTCTAGAGCAAAAACAAATTTGAATACATATTTTACGCGTCAAAATAAAGTGTACCTGTTGCAAGTGCATCATTTCAGCGATATGCTACGGTAAAAGAATACCGTGATATTTAGTTATTTGCCTTATTTTAGCATTCTATTGTAAACTTTGTTAATTCATTTTGATCGGCAGAGTAAAAACTCCTCGTGTAAAGTAAATTTTTATGTGCTTTGAAATGGCTAAACAAATTTCTAGTGATATAAGACAGTGAGTAATAAAACTTTGGAATAAAGAAAAAACTTTCAGGGAAATTGGTTCAATTAGAGAAAGAAGCCACAATGCTGCAAAAAAAAATTGTAGATAAATACGAAAAATACGCTGTAATAGAAAATCGTCCAGGGCCGGGCTGGCGAAAACTTTTGAAATAGGCTGAAATAAGAGCTACAGTGCGGAATGTAAAAAGAACTTCTTTTTAAAATGCCGTTAAGATATCAGAGGAAGTTTCGGCAACATCAAAAGCTAACTTAAGTGCCAGTAAAATACGACGAGCATTACACGAAAACGGGTCGATTCCCGCGAAAGAAACCACTTATATCGTCAGCTAAATAAGAAAGACGCCTAGAATACGCCAAAAGACGCCTAGAATAATGTGCTTTTTAGTTTAGAAGGTAAATTTGAGATGAACAAAAAATAATGTCCAAAATTTAATAACCACGGCTTACCATAGAGAGGGTTGGATTATGGTGTGGGGGGTGTATGGTGGCCAGCGGAATTGGAATATTGATTTTTATTGAAAGTATAACAAATAAGACGAACTACCTGAACATTTTCGATTTGTAAACAGGAGAACGACCCCAAACATACATACCATATAGTAAAAGAATAGCTGCTGTATCGCACTCCAAAAATAGTGGATCATCCTCTCCAATCAATGGACTTAAATCCAATTGATCATTTGTGGGAATATTTGGACCGCAAAATCCGAAAAAGGACAATTAGCAATAAGGATATGCTGAAATCCGATATAACGAAGGAATGGCAGAAAATTTCATCTAATATATGTAACTAAAAAATTAGTAGAGTCGATGCTCTGAAGACTAACTGAGAATTAACTAAATACTAAATTGATTTTATTTTCATTTTAAAATAGTTTGTACACTGCTTTTTGACGCGTAAATAATGACTTATTTTTTATTTTTGTTGTAAAACTTTAGTTGCTGTAAATATTTTTTGCTGTTTTGTTTAGAGTAAGGTAAAGAACTATATATTGATTTAAAAATACCTAAATGTAAAATTTTACCATAAATAAAAAGACTGAAATACAAACAATATTTTAAGAAATTTTTTTATACACTTTATTCACATATGTATATGCCAGCATTTCAAACTAACGACTCAGTTATTGAGGGCAACCACAGTTTAGTGCGTTTGTCGCCATTATCTACAGGCTTTTTTTCTGTTTGCCAGAAAGGCAAAAGAGCAACAAACAAATTTGTGATCAGCATTATCATTATGGGTACCTGTATTACCATTTGAACCTCTTTATCATTACAGCACCTGGCAATTCAACTGTGATAATTAAATTATATTTTTCTGGCTATTACTTAACTTAAAACTTTTGGGGCATCAAAAATCAATGCGTCCAAAGATACGATTAAATTGAACCACATTGCCAAGTCTATGAATGTATAAAAAGGTCTGTGAAATGTGTCTTGCAAGGTGGACCGACCACATTCGAAAAAAGAAATTTTGAAAAATGCCCTCCAGAAAACATACTTTTTAGTTTAAACTTAAAGTGTAAACACATAGACCACAACTGACTTCACGACTTTACGTCAGCAAGTGCAGAATTAGTTTGTACGTTCTTTTCCGTTCTGAATCAGCTGTTTTGTTTTTGTTCAATATAAATTATTTGTACATGGTTTGTTTTCACTTTTTCGTTCTGTCTGTTGAAAATAGAATTCAACGTTAAGTGACGGCCAGATATGTGTGTGTTTTACTTTTTTCAGGCATGGAAACATTAATTTTTTATTCAAATGTATATATTTTTTTTTTGTCAAAAACTAAAAAAATTTGTTCCAATTAAAGATTTTGAAAAGTTAAAACATTTTTATCAATTAAGCAACTAAGAATGATCAAAAGAATATTATTTTAGCAAGGAAAAAATTCTATTTTGTATAAGAAGTGTCATAAAGTCTGGAGATTGTGAGATAGAAGTGGACTGTTTGATCACCATTTCTAAATTAATAATTTGTTCCTTTTTGCACACAAGATAATAATTATGTACATATTTTATTCTGCATTCCAATGAGTTCCTTTTATTTATGCTCTACTGTAGAAAACAGCTGAATATTTTCACGGAAAAAGTAATTGTAAAATATTTGCTACAGAAATGAACGTAACAGAACGGCAACAGAAAGTGAAAACTAATGAGGCCTTTATTTCGAACACGGCAGCAACATAAACTCGTTTACATAAACTAAAATAATGACTTAAATTAAGATTTTTTAAGTATGAAAAATCAATAGGTCTGAAGATACATTTAAATCTGACTTGTAGAGGCACTAACCCCCTTTCAAAGTTATTGTTTACAAAAGGTCTGTTAACTGTTTAACAACTAATGGTGTTCTGGTGGATTTTTTCTTGAATGAAAATCCCCCTAAGTGGTCCATATTTTAGCAAAGAGTATTTTGGAAAATGCCCTCCAGTATATATAGCATGGACAACAACCTGCAGCCGCGTCGTCTTGCTGTTGTCAAAATAAACGTTCGAGTTTCACTGACTGACTGATAGTTGAAAATAAAAATACAAAATAAAGCAATAATTTTTTCGATCGTTCATACATATTTATTTCAATCTTATAACAGTTCTCAATTTAGTCCTTTTTTAAATCTAAAATTTCCATCCTTTAAATTTTTCATTCGTAACTTATTTTTTCTTCTTCAAAATAGGCACAACAGCTGGAGCCGCAACAACACGAGCAGATGGAGCGGCGACGAAACGAACAGCTGGCGCGGCTACAACATGAGCAGCTGGTGCTGCTACAATACGAGCAGCGGGAACTGCTGCGTAAGGAGCGGCGTAAGCGGCTGGAAACGCAGCGGTATGAGCAACTGTGTAGGCATTATAGGTTCTGGCGTATGGGGCTACATAGCCAGCGGTATAGGCAGCTGGAACAGCCGGAACGGCAGCAGTGTAAGCAGCAGGTGCTGCATACGCCACAGGTGCGGCAGCCAAAATAGCCGGCTTAGCAGCTCCCAAGGCTGAAGCAAACAGAGCAAATAAACAAATCCAACACAATTTAAACATTTTCTCCGACAAAACTTTAAGTGTTACGCTATCCCAATTAATAAAGAAGTTATGGCATTGAATTGCCAAAAAACCTTGACTTTTATACCAAAATTTTGTTATTGTTTTTTTTGTTACCTGCGCCAAAAGCAATATGAAGAAACCTATAATTTTCTGTATAGAATTCTAAGCGATTGATATTCAAAGATATTTTTTATTATTGACATTCGGCAAAATGCTACTTGTGTCATCATTATTTTTAAAATTTCGTATTTAAAAATTCCTTTAACGTTTAATGTTTTGGAATAGCAGCAACATTTCAGCACGTAGATTTTTATTTTTTCTTGTTGTTCTATTTATGTATGAATTTTTTTCTATATTCTTTCTTTTAATCATATTAAATTAATTTATATACAATCCATATAGAAGTCGACAAATGAAAGTGAAGCTCAGTATTTAGCTAAAGAATACTTTTACTGCATCTGCGTGTTTTGTTTCAAATAAGTGAAACATCACAAATATAATATTTTTAAGCAGTGTGAAGCGAAAAATGCAGCGAAAATTTCGGCAATTATAATAGTTCTTGAATATTTGACTTGAACTTCCCAACGTTATAATAGATAGGAAAGACGTCTGCAGGCAACTTATTCCACAGACGAAGTGTACGGCTGAAAACCGAATTCTCTCTGTAATGCGTTGTACGACTCCCTGGGCAAAGAACGCGTGTTTCGTAAAAATGTGTGAGTTTTTTGGAACAAGATCCCTAATCTCGTCAGAGCAAAATCCATTGTAGTAATGATAGAACCGAGTAACGCTCCCTACACTGCGTGGATGCTCCAGTGAGATAGAGGTGGACACCCTACGGTCACCGATAAGCTTCTTCTCTCTCTCCTGCACACGGTCCAGTAGCCCCAAAATAGACTTTGAGGCACCTGCCCAAACATGAGAGTTGTATTTCATTTTCGGTCGAATATAGGTGGTATAAATAGTAAGGAGATCGAATAGAGTGAAGTACATCTTACTCGGTGTTAAAAAACCCGAGGCACTTGAATGCTTCTTTAGAGACATGAAAAATGTGAACGTTTCAGCGAACATCACACTGTATTTTTGTTCCCAGAACATCAAGAGCATCCGAATCCTCAATATTTATACCATCCATGAGTACAGATGAAGCGGCACTTGCGGTCGTTTGTTTGTGTGTTAATAAACGGCACTGGGTCTTACGAGCGTTAACATCGACCCTGGTTTTACGAACCCATTAGGAGATTAATAGATTAATGTTCAGGGAATCATTCATATTTAGCTTCTTGGATTTTGCTTTGACGAGATAAGGGACCTTGTTCCCGAAACACGCACATTTTTGGGAAGCACACGTGCTTCGTCCAGAGCTCATCCATTTGTGGTCGATTACCCGAAGAATCGTATAACGCATTATAGAGAGAATTCGTTTTTCAGCCGTACGCTTTGCTTGTGGAATAAGTTGCCAGCAGACGTGTTTCCTGCCTGTTATAACGTTGGAAAGTTCAAGTCAAATGTTCACAAACTCTACTCCCTCTTTCCCCCTCCTCATAGCCTATTTTCCTAGTTCCGGTACAAGGCACTGCATATGTAGGGGTCAAGATAAATAACCTTGAATATCATATTGTTGTTTAAAAAAATATTTGCTTTAAAAAAAAAAGAATTAACTTTTAAATTAAATTTTTGGTTTGAATATTTGTAGAACGGGTTACAGTTCAAGTTTTTCCTTTCTTAAGTTTTTCTTAAGAAGGATTTTTTACAATACAAATCTGCTGTGATCAATAATTTTTGATTGAAGAAGACAAGAAAAATAATAATCAAATCTTTAGCTGGGGGACAACTAGCTGTTTTGTAGTCGCTACACTACTCATCAGCACCCACTCGGAATTAACTTTTGTTTGTTATATCAACGTATTCCTTCACAGATCCGCAGTCAAACAATTTATTAATTGATTCAAAGAATTTCATTATTGCACATAATACTGTCCTGAAGCTATGAAGGAAACTCAATTTAGGTGTTACATAGAGTAAAGTGCAGTTCACAGAACAGAAATTTATATCATGTTTAGAAAATTTGCGTGAAAATCTTTAATTTTTTTTCGAGACGTGCCACTCATACGAGTACATATTCATTAGATTGCAAATCTGCAGCGCTTAGCAACAAAAAAAAAACTTTTTCCTCCAAAAATTATTATTATTATTTTTTTTTTCATAAACTAAATTAAAAAATGTTGTTCTTAAAAATAAATGAACTTTATGTATTTAAAGCAGTTAATGATTTTATTTATTATAACTTTTTTTGTTATAAAAATATTTAATATATTTTTTGGCTTCAGTGCAATAATGCTGGTGCAAAACCCCACATAAGTACATTTGCTTGCACGAGATGTGAATTTAATTCTATTTAAACCATTTCGCAAAAGTAAAAGTCACACATCGAAACATACTTGATCACGTACAAATTAACGTAACGTAAATTATTTTAAAATATTATGACGTCAGAGAAAGAGCAATTGGAACTGAAAAGGATTTTTTTTTTTAATTTTAAATGACAAAATAAAAAACTAAAAATCTTACGATATATTAGTAAACTATAGAAATTTTAATCATTCAAGGGGGCTTTAAAAACAAAGACAAACTTTTGAATTAAATGTAGGGCACACCTTTTATGGGCGCAGAATGTTATAATTACGTGATATTTATTAAAAATTCAAACTGACTCAACGGCCTTGAACGAGCTCACAAAAATTTTCAATGATTTTAGTTTTTAATGTAACACTTACATACGAGTTTGTGTGTGTGTGTGTGTAAACACCTACGAGGGGGGCTTAGGAATTTATAATTATGATGTATATATAACTTTTAACCGTTTCATGATTTTTTTCTATTTACGAGTTCTGATCAAAAGTAATCGTTATTTTCGAATTTCGTGAGTTACACAATTTTCGATTTTCGCATTTTTTTCTGTTGGCAATACTAGCCATTTTGGATTGTCAGTTTGTTTCTGACAGGTAAAAAGGTTAGTCGTGTTTTGGTGTGCTGTTCGATTTTTTACCACTCGAAAAAATGTATCAAAGAAACTGTATTAAGTTTTGTGTAAAAATGAAATTAAATGCGCAAGGACATTTGAAATGTTGACTGTGGCGTTTGGCGTGTCAACTATGAGCAGAAAACAAGTTCAATTGTGGTATAAGCGATTATAAGAAGGCCGAGAAGAGGTCAATGACCATGCTCCTCCTGGTGATGAAAACATTGAAGCAGTGAACAAAATGATTTTGGATAATCGTCGTATCACTATTAGAGAGGTTTCTGATAATGTTGGCATATCATTCCGCACATGCCAAGCACTTTTTACGGGTGAAACGTGCGGCAGCGAATATTGTTTCAAAATTTGTACACTTTGAGCTAAAACAACGTTGCATGGACATCGCTCAGGAACTGTTGAGCAACGACTATCCAGATTTCCTCAAAAAGGTCCTAACTGGAGCCGAATCATGGACGTATGGCTATGACATTGAAA
Organism: Thecocarcelia acutangulata; assembly: GCA_914767995.1. Lineage (NCBI taxonomy): Eukaryota > Metazoa > Arthropoda > Insecta > Diptera > Tachinidae > Thecocarcelia > Thecocarcelia acutangulata. The sequence goes on from OU612096.1 coordinate 28,528,413, forward strand.
CTAAATCCCAACCATCCCAATGGAGCCAAAATTGCCAAGACCGATAAAAGCACGTCAAGTTCGGTCAAATGTGAAGCTTTCACTCATTGTTTTCTTCGACTGCTATGGCGTGGTGCATCATGAATTCTTTGCTTCGCGCAGACGCTGCATTTCGAACTGAATTCGTTATTGATGGAATTAGATTCCATGTTGTTTAGGACAGTGCCATAAGCCGATGATGTTGTAATTGCTGTGTCGGGTAGGTGCCCCCGGGAACAGGTTTTGCACTGGTGTATTCCTAACTTGGGCACTCCGTTTTTCGGGGAAAACAGGGAAAGTGGTCCCTCGTTTGGTTAGACAAACAAAACTCTAGGAAGCCGCATGACTTATGTTGTGTTGGCTTCCGAAACCCTTACCAAGGGTATAAATTGGCAGAACAGCGACCAGCATGGCCCCCGGGTAGTTCTGCTTGCGGTTCGACCCGAGCTGATCATGGTTAAGGTGCCTACCTTGGCTGTAACGTTCTGTCTGTAGTTGAAACGCAGGAAGGGAGTGTTAGTATCCTTGATAATTGTTTGGTGTGTGGCTTTTTTCGGGGACTGTTGCCGAGGATCTGTTGCCTATACAACAGATAACTGTACTGTAAGGAACCAGTGGTGATGGTTGACGCGTGAGTTGGTTCAAGGGCTGATGGTCTTAGTGGGCTTCGGCCTACCAACTCATTAAGCCTTGTCCTCCACTGATTGCTGGGAAATTACATACAGGAGGGATTAGAAGGCCCGAACTCCTTAACAAGAAGTTGTTCATATGACCGCAAACATATGGCGAGAATTGCTACCTGCGTGAGCCTGGTAAGCCACACGGGGGCGCTGGTGAATCGTGAATAATTCACTCCGTGGAATTGGTCCATCATCAGATAAGGCCGCAAGGCAGGTGCTGATGTAAATCTTTTTCACAGCTGTGTCGGGTGGTACCCAGATATACCATAATAGCAACTGAGCTCTGCTCTAAGGCTTCTAAAAGGATGGTGCGCAAATAGCGGTCTATGTGGAAATCCAGAGAATACTGAGCTGGTACTCTTCATTCGAAGATATAAGACTCGATCTTTTGCTCTACCAACCTTAAGGGAGTTGTGCACAAGCTTGCAGATAGTGCAAAATATCTGGGACTCAACTTGGATTTCAAACTATCCTTGCGGCGGAAGGTCCATTCAAGGGCTATCGCCTTATTCAGAATACAAAAGGACCATTGAAAAGATCTGGTGAATAAATCCTTGGAATTCCAAATTATTAACATAAATAATTATTATTTTTAGTAGAATCTTCAGTGAAAAATACTTTCTTTAATTACCAAAAAGCTGTATGTTTAAAATGCTCTCAAGATTTCGTTTAAATATGCTAGACGTTGCGGCCATTCGTGTTCGGTAAACAATACGTTAGAAAAGATAAAAACTATATATTAAATTTTTGGAAGAAGCTTTAGTAGAAAAAACGTCTTTTAATTAGAAATCAGCCGTAACTTTTGTGTCTTGCAAAGGCGAAATTTAAAATGCACGCAACAAAATTGAGAGGTTTTCTTACATCGCATCGGCCAATTGTGTTCTGTAAACTACACGTTGGCCTTGATATTAAACATCTGCAGCGAGTGAGATTTTTCTTTATATGCGAAATTCGTTGCCGAATGTAGTATATATTTGTTTGAAATTGTCTCTCTAAATACATCGATAAACGATATGACTGAGTTTGTTACTAAAGCAATTATTTTTCAACAATTGTAGCCTTTTAACGTACATATGCGACTCTTAGAGCTGGTTAAATCAATAATTTCTTTTCACCCAGTGTGCACCCTCGTTGAGATATATTCACTTGATTTTCAATTTAGTAACCATTTTGCTGTTCAAATACAATTTAATGGCAATTGATTATATAAATTAAGTCATTAAGTCGTCTTGTCAACAATAATTGAATTTTTTAAGATCAAGTTTAACAAATTATAATTTTATTTAGCTTTTGATTTATTAATTGTTTAGACGTTTAGTCATAGAGCAAATTAGGTGACAAAATTTATGCAGACACGTATGTAAGACATTAGTGCTCTAAGGAAAAAACTGGCAATCTTTTGTCTCTGTGTTATTTAATCCAATTATAAAATAAGAATAGTAAAATATTTGCCCTTGCAAAAACTTTATACAACAATTAATTTTATAAATAAAAAATTTCGAAATAGTTTTCGTATACGATTTCGACCCAAATCTAGTTGATTTCCACGAAATCTAGTAGACTTTTGTAAGCACGCACTCTGTTACAAAGCTGTGATATTATTGACAGCAGTACTTGAAACTCTACGCTGCACTAAAAAATGTTTGCTTTACCAAGATGAATGAAACACTACGGTGAACTAAAAAACTTACGGCCGTATGCAAAAAAACTTAACAAAGCTTGGTAAGCAATTGTTAAGAAAAATTACCTAATGTTTTATGCAAAAACAATTGTTAGCTTACCTTGCGCTTAAAGTTGAGTTGGGTACACTTTAACTCTACGTTAAAATGACAGTTGACTTGCCGATTGTTATTTCGCTTAAAAATTGAAATTTTGCGAAAATTAAAGAATAATACTATATATTACTTTCATTATATAAAGAAATAAAAACATTACATTCTCAAATTATTAATTTTGAAAGAATAATATAAATTACAATTATGCTAGTGATGCACTTTTAATCAAACGAGTACAAAGAAAAATTTTATTCGAATAATAAAAATATTTCTAGCAAGTAGTCCTATTAATTTTTCTCAATTTCATTAATATACTACATATTATATATTCAGTATTTATTAAAAAGGTAAATCCGGGAAATGTTTGCCAAAAATATGTTATTTTTATAATAATATAAATTTTTTATTTTTTAAAATTATTTTTCGATTTTCGAATATTAGTTTTTATGCATCACTATTTAAAAAATTACAACTGAACATAACGGCGTTGCCATAACAAAAGAAGTAAATTCCTTACTACATGTAAAAGTTAACGTACTGTTTTTGCATAAAAATTTTTAACAAATGTATGGTAGTGTTAATGTGTTTAGTAACTAACGTATACGTTAAAACTGAAGTAAGAATTTTTTTTGGATATGGCCCTTATACTTTAACAAGATGAATTAATTTTGATATAATTTTTACTGCCAAATCCTTTTCAAAAATAAGTTTTATGAAAATGAAGGTTTATGATAATGAAAGTTTATGAAACTGAAATCTAGCCAGATGCCAAAAATTCAGAAGACTAAACACTTATGATTTTGTTGAAGAGTTTAACTCAAATCTACTACGCTAATAGAAGAATGCTATGACAGCATTATGTAAACAGTCATCAGTAATGTGAAACCTGTCATCAATTTAAAGGACAAAAGTCATAAGAGAATTTTTTCGTATATTGAATATCATCAAAGCTATAAATGTGGTGACATCAATTTAATGACACATTTTATTAATAATTATTATAAATCGAATTTATCAAAATTGAATAGAGAAAAAAGCTATAAGTGATGTTTGCTATTTATAATAGAAGAGAAATTTCGTTGTTAAAGTTATTGTACACGGCTTTCAATTAGTCTTTAAAAAGATTGAAAAATGCATCATTTTGCTGTAAAACTTTAATCATTACAACTATTCTTCCTGCAGAGGCAAAAAAAATGCAAGTATGACTAGAATATATCGCTCATTTATTGCAAAATGAGCTGTTCGAGTTAACTATGCAGAATTGTATATTGTATATTGGATTTTGTTGATTCACGAAGCCAATTTTGGGAATTCCCAAAAAACAAAAATCTAAACCACTTCACTAACCGGTTAGGACCCGGTTTATAATATTCGGTGCGCGCTTTTGTCGTGTAATATATATCTGAACTATCCGGTTCGAAGGACCATGAAATAAATTGAGGTTTTATTTCTATAAGTCCACATAGTTTGGCAGTGAGGATGGCTAATTATAATCACTCGGTAGTGATTATATTTAGTAGGGGTTATGGGAAACCAAAAGAAAGAAATTATTAGTTTCTTCAGGTTTAACTGGTTGGGTATGCTTACCCTTTGTAAAACACTTAAAGGGGATAATACCTTTGGCTTGGTTGAATTCAATGGGATTTATTAATGTAAACTTAACAGCAATGAAGTTAAAAATCAAAAAAGTAAAAAATGGTAATACAAAAAGTAGTTTAAAAAATATAGTGAACTAAAAGCTACAACATACTTTACTTGTAGCGCAAGTATTTCGATGTTGATAACATATTTTTACGTTAGCAAATATTTAACATTTTAATGATTTTTTATATACAAATTAAATACAAAGTTTATAATTAATATCCAATGAATTTGGACAGCGGAAGTGAAGGGATTTTGAGGTTTCCTGAAGCTGACTTTGGGAATTCTCAAAAAATCGGAACCGGTTTTTCATATTCGGTGCGCGTTTTGGCCGTGAGTCTAAACTAAAGTTGTCATATTGTTTCCCGAGAAGTAGGGGATTTTGGCGGTTCCTGAAGCCGATTTTGGGAATTAAAAAAAAGCCTGGAACGCGTTTTACGAATAATCATCTGGTTATATGGATATATAGTTTGATATCGAAGAGTTTTTTTAGTTTTTTAAACCATATTTATTTATAATTAAATTGTTTTTGATCCATTTTAAAATGCATTTTACAATGCAAGCACAAAAGCATTTTAATATTCAAAAGACTGTTTATCATCATACAGCCGACTTTAATTACGAGTATATCCCCCAGTAATCTTTGTCTACAATCGACCACGTTTTTAATAAAAAATATATTAATTATAGACATTTTTGTCGGTATTATTTATGATAGTAATTTTCTTACACATTTAAAATTCCTTTCAATATTATTTTTTTTTCGTCTTTAAATTCTAATTATTTTGCTTTGACATTTAGTAGGCCTACAATTTACAATAATTGTTGTGCATTTTTGTTTTTTTTCAGCCTGGTTACAGTACACATCAATTACCTTTAAACATAATAATTTATCAAGTTTAAACCAAAAGTTATTAACTTAATTTCAACACTTGATTGTACTTGAGTTTGATATCCAGTTTGCTTTTCTCAGCTGCGATCTGGCGTGAATTGCAGCCGAAAGCTGAAAAAAGGGTGGAGTAATTTAACAATACGGGTGAGTATGATGTTGTGGCATGAACACAGAATACACCTTTAATGTTGCTACACAAACTTAAAGTTTGTTAACAATTAATCTTATTAGATTTTGGTCAGAATTATGAAAAATATTGTGCTCTTTAGTAGTAAACCTGCATTAGAGTTTCTATTGAAGTGTAGGAAATGGCAGGAATGTTTAGTTTTAAGCGCGATTTGGTAACTTGTGAAAATTTAAACAAGACATCCGGTGCAGCAACAGCAAAACATTAACAAATTATTTTGCATGCGTACATTTGTAGGATAAATAAGTTAGGTTGGGTTAGGTAGGCAGACCGCTAGAGTCTCCAAAAAGTAGCTTAGATTCTTCAGCTCACTTGGGTCCCGAAATTATTCCCTTTGTGATTGCCTGAAAAGTGTAGGAATAGGTGAAAACAAAAATTATTGGGATATACTGGGAGAACAGAAGGGGGTAGGAAAGGAAAGGTGGGAAACGTCTTTTTAGTTTGGCGTTACATGCTAGTGTACTAGCCATCCGCTGCTGCTAGCGCGGTCGGATTGATCACACATGATAGGCTACTGAAGCTGCTCTCACCTAGACATCTTAGGCGGTGATGCTCCAATATCGACCATGTTCCGAGTATATGAAGGATTGTCTGCTCTTCTTGGAAACTCCTACAGATGTCGTTATAGGGTAAGCCTAGTCTCCTGGCATAGTTCCCAAACAGGCAATGTCCAGTAGTGACTGCTACAGTGACTCTGAGGTGCAACCTGGGCAGTTTTAATAACTCCCACGTGCTGTTAGAGTTAATATGCGGTCACAGGTTCCTTGATATAAGGAATGTGGGCTCAGTGAGACATCTTTCTTGGGCACGTTTCAGCGTGCCTAAACGTATAAGGGTATTCTTTTCCTAAACGGTTATAAGGGTTGTCCACAAAAGGGATCTATGTCCCTATCCCCTAGGTTCGTCCCTGGCTGGGTTCGTTCGTGGCTAGGTCATCAGCGATGTTGTTGCCGTTGTTGGACCCGTGTCCATGTACCCATTTTAGGGTTAGTTTAGAATATTTCGGCATATTGTTTAAAGATTTTTGGACCAGACTGGAATTGCTGTATATTCCAATCAGGAAATTCATGGTGGCCTTGCTGTCCGTTACAATCATGATATCCCGTTCGAATACCTTGTGAAACGTCAGCCATCTGGCCGTTTTATTTTAGCCGATATTTTAGTATGGAGAACACTACATCGCCTGTGGAATAAGTTGCCTGCAGACGTGTTTCCTATCTGTTATAAAAGTTCAATTCAAATGTTAACAAACATTACTCCCTCTTTCCCCCTCCTCACAACCTATTTTCCTAGTTTCGGTACTGGTCCAAGTTAAAAAAAAAAAACATCAGTCTGTTAGTCTGAAAGATATTTTAGTGTTGAATTCAGGGTGGCATGTAAACGCCACCCTGAACCCTTTCTCCTCTTCTGGACCCATCCGTGTATCTATGTATAGATACACGCTACAAAGTCCATCCAGCTTCTAAGGGAGATTCCTCGATTTGTTAGCCGAAGCTCCTTGAGAGGCCTGGTTTTTAGATGCAGTAATCAATTAGATCGGGGACCAGGTCCTTTCCAATTTCAAGTATGTTGGCGTGCCCCCACGGTCTGTGGGTCCATGCTCCTGCCGCGTTCTACCTGATCGCAGCTTTTAGTGCTATATGCTTGGCTTCTAAGGCACATGGCATCCAGCTCATAAGTGCAAGAAGTACTCTAGTTGGTGTTGTCCTCATGGCCCCTGTGGTCGGTGTTGCCATGGGTCAACTAATTTTCTGCATCTGCAGTTTGTTGGCTGCGGAGTCCAGTGATTTCCACCATGCTGATACTCCATAAAAAATTATCGGTTTTACAATCATTTCATAAAGCCACACAACTCCTTTTGTTTGTATGCCCCATGTTGAGCCTATTGTTTTTTTTTTTTGTATATTCTCTTTCCATGATAGATAGTTTGCTGTCTAGAATGACGCCTAGTTATTTTACCTCATCCAATCATCTTTGGAGGTGTGAAATGTGAAATTTTATACTTTTTACTAAAAAGTACGGTTTCTGTTTCCGCTGGATTTGTTTTTAATCTATGTTGTAAACTCCATCGACTTACCATCTTTAGAGCGTATTCCAACTGCTCAGTTATGGTGTCTAAATGTGTTCCAGAGCCAGGCGCAGGCTACAGTCTTTATCTTCTTATTATCTAGGTCTTTGAACAGATTATTCACTACAGCATTCCACAAAAGGGGGAATAGTACCCCTTCCTTGGATAGTACTCCTTGTAGGATAAGTAATATCAAAGTATTATCAGGAAATTCTGATCAAATTAGTGATGGCTTCAATTCTACAACATTTACAAAAACAATATGCAATATTATTGAACTGCAATTGTTTGGGGTTTTGTAAAGGTTGTACCACCTTCAATAAATACTAGAAGTGTTGCCAACGCAAATTCAAAAATACACCTCTGATGTAATGAAAATACAGAGTTTTCTGAAATGTGGTTGATATGACAATATTCTAATTGCAACATACTATTGTTATATAATATTGTTGGTAGGCAGAATACTATATTGTTATACTTGAACGCTGTTCATTGATTTGCCTTAATATAGTTTTGTTAGAAAATTTAATAAATAACCATACTAAATTCTGGTTCAACATTGTTATAATTGGAAGCAGCTACAGTATTAATAAAAGCTACCATGATGACATACCTAACCATGTTATTATGCCAAGCAATCATATTACTTTCACTAAACAACCGTATTAATTTCATAAACGTCTTTATTGGCATAATGCCATATTTTTGTCATTACTAACAGTATTAATTAAAAAGAGGCCGTTTTTGGATAAACAATACAAAAGTATTGTATACAAAAGTATTCGAGTGCAAAAATGCACTCGAAAACATATTTATGGGGAAATAAACTATAATTAAATCGATTATCGGCTGTTTTCAACAATAATACATAATCTTACGGCGTATATACCACAGAATACACAGAATGGACACGCGGGGAAAAAAGTTGCAAAGTATGGTCGTTTCAAGACAAATCCCACCACAGTGGTAACGCTAAATGGCAACAGGCGTGCGTGAAGGACAATATAATATATACCTATCGCTTTCTCTGTTGTGAAATAGTTGCTTTGTTTACATTTAGTTTGTGAAAATTTGCGATAAAAATGTTTATAATTTTCAATAAATTGGCGCAAGAAAAGTGGAAATTTTTCTTTTTGGTGCGATTTTCCTTTTTTTGCGCTAATCTATGAAGAAATACCACCGTTGTGCAAAAAAAAATTAAGTTAGTAAAAAAGTGTTTATGCTGTGTTCTGCCGGAAGAAATAAAAATGTAAGTACCTATAGTTTATTATAAAAATGTAAGTATAGTTTATTAAAAACTTTTTATTCATCAGCTAAAATAATTAACTGGAAATGGACTGTTGTGATATATAATTTATTGGTGCTGCGTGGAAGTTGCAGCAATAGATTGCAGTGTTAATTGAGGCTTGATGAAAAAAAGAAAAACGATACTGCCCTTTAAAATGTATTAAAAAAGGCAAAATTAATAAAAAGGTTATTTTATTTGTCTTATTTTCAGTTTATTGAGGGTCCGGAGCACTAGATGGGACCTAATTGTCGTCATTAGCTGGAAAAAAACAGGTTAGTTCACTGTTCCAATTTTCGTTCAAGGGTGTTTTCATATACTGCCCCTTAAAACAAATTAAAAAAGTCAAAATTAATAAAAATTTTATAGTAGTTTTTTTTATTTTCAGCTTACCAAGGGTCCAGAGCGCTAGATAAAACCAAATTCTGGTCATTAGCTAGAAAAACAACCGGTTGGTCCACTGTTCCAATTTTCGTTCAAGGGTGTTTTCATATACTGCCCCTTAAAACAAATTAAAAAAGTCAAAATTAATAAAAATTTTACTGCATTCTTTTATTTTCAGTTTACCAAGGGTCCGGAGCGCTAGATGGGACCCAATTCTGGTCATTAGCTGGAAAAACAACCGGTTGGTCCACTGTTCCAATTGTCGTTCAAGTGTGTTTTCATATACTGCCCCTTAAAACAAATTAAAAAAGTCAAAATTAATAAAAATTTTATAGTAGTTTTTTTTATTTTCAGCTTACCAAGGGTCCAGAGCGCTAGATAAAACCAAATTCTGGTCATTAGCTAGAAAAACAACCGGTTGGTCCACTGTTCCAATTGTCGATCAAGGGTGTTTTCATGTACTGCCCCTTAAAACAAATTAAAAAAGTCAAAATTAATAAAAATTTTACTGCATTCTTTTATTTTCAGTTTACCAAGGGTCCGGAGCGCTAGATGGGACCAAATTCTGGTCATAAGCTGGAAAAACAACCAGTTGGTCCACTGTTCCAATTGTCGTTCAAGTGTGTTTTCATATACTGCCCCTTAAAACAAATTAAAAAAGTCAAAATTAATAAAAATTTTACTGCATTCTTTTATTTTCAGTTTACCAAGGGTCCGGAGCGCTAGATGGGACCCAATTCTGGTCATTAGCTGGAAAAACAACCGGTTGGTCCACTGTTCCAATTGTCGATCAAGGGTGTTTTCATGTACTGCCCCTTAAAACAAATTAAAAAAATCAAGATTATTAACAATTTTTACTGTATTTTATTTTATTTTCAGTTTACCAAGGGTCCGGAGCGCTAGATGAGACCAAATTCTGGTCATTGACTGGAAAACCAACAGGTTGGTACACTGTTTCCAATTTCACTTTAGGATACTTGCAAACCCACCCTTAAAATTTATATTTTGTAATTAAAATAGAACGAAAAATTCCAAATTTTAAAAAATTTTGTTTTCTTCCTTATTTTTTTAGTTTATAGAAAGTACAAAGCGGTATTTGGAAATCTTAGCAGATCTACAATTGGAAATCCAACAAGCAAATGGCACTCCGTCAGTAACAGTGCAAACAAGTAATTTTAATAAAGATGTAAAGCCTAAAATGTTGTTTATATTTCCTATTTGCATTATTGTTTTATAGCTCGTACTATTGCTTATATTTTTAACACTGTTTTTTTTATTTTTCATTCATTTTATCAAAATACTAAACATTTCCAACAGGCAAATGGACACTCCGTCACCAACAATACAAACAACGCATTTTAACGAAGAAACAAAACTTAATATGTTGTTTTTACTTGTTATTTGCATTGCTTTGTAGTATCTAGTACTTTAAATTATATTTTTAACATTATTTATTTCACTTTTCATTCATGTTTCCACTTTTTTATTAAAATATTGAATAAAACAAATTTTTTTCAACCACCTTTTTTTCTTTGTTTACATTTTTATTTGTATAGACTAGCTGTTTTCATTTACACATTGATTTTGTTTTTCTGTACTGCTCGCACGCCTCTTGCCTTAACAAATGTTTTGCCCATTTTGACATACGTCAATGTTGCCATATCTGGTTATATCTGTGGTATATACTAAAGTTGCTGTAACCATATTTCAAACTGCCTTTTCTCTGCGTGTAAAAATAACATGTCCCTTACAATGCAGATATGTGTTATTTAACATAGAGACCTACTGTAGGGCATGTTAAATGTGCAGAAAAAAAATACATAATTTTCAGGCCAAATTCATGGAAACTGAAAAAAAATTCTCTTATTACGAACTAATAATTATATTTCATTTAATGACAACTTTTGTTTAAAGAAAACAACAAATCGTGAGCTACAATTTACAAAAGCTTTAATAAACATAATTAAATAGCAACATGTGGTATTTGAGGATTTAATTTGAAATAGGAAAAAATATTTTAATTAAACTTTTATTTCACATCATATTTTTTTCTGAGAACTTCAATTTTCGTGTATTTTTGTAAATGAAGCGAAAACATGTTCGATTAAAAAATTTAAATTAATTTATGGAAAATATATGAATGAAATATTATTTAATTTGAAATATAAGTTTGATATTATTTTTAAAAATATAATTAAGTTCTGCTTGACATAGACATTTAGTTTCACTAGATTTTTCATTGTACAATTTACATAAATTTATTGTGTTAAATACATTTTGTTTCTCCTAAAGTTACGTTTTTAGATTTTTTGTTTAAATTTTTTTGTATATTATTGCCGGTCATATCTACTTTGTAATTCAAAAATAACTTTACAAATTTTTATTGTTTATCTCAAAAATTGTTTTAAAGATTTAATTTTATTGACAATCGATCTAGATATTTGGCAACAACACAAAAATCTTAAAAGCTTGAAATTTATTTCCAAAAGCATTAAAAAAAAAAACAACAAACAGCAATTCTCTATGGGAAAAAAAGCAATAAAAATTGTTTGTCGTACAACAAATTTGTTCAAAATGACGTGACGAAACATTAGATCTCTATGTTAAAATAAACTATATAATTAATAAAATGTGTGAAAATGCAGAAACATTTGAAAAATGTGAAACGTAACCGATTCTGATTGATTGTCACAAGGTATTTCAGCACAAAGTGTTACAAAGTTATTGAGGCAGAGGAGAGTTGCATGTACAACAGTGTATCCCGTATATTTACCTATCGCTTAAATGCCTTTTTCGTTTATTCACCCCTTATATTCTATCCCCGTTTTTTTCGCTTATTTTCATGCAAATATGTACGGTTAATTAACTTTTTTTTAATTGCCCATTTTGGGTAATTACCCAAAAATATTGTATCCCAAATCCAAAAACTCCCTAAAAATTCCTTCATTTACCCTTCCTTTACCCAACACTGCCTACCAATTCACTCAACTCTGTTGACAAATTTGTCACTTCCCAGCAGTCCACAACTTATTACAATTTGCCAAGCATCCGATTGTAAGCGATTGTGTCAACAGAAAAAATCAAAATAAACATGTTAAGGACAACAAAAAACTAGCATTCGATTCAGATTATTCTCTTTCTACTCATTATGTTAAATTAAATGTACAGAAGAAACAAAGTAGAAAAGAAATGCTAATAATATATATAGTTTTGAACTCATCCAATCTTCGCTTACAATGTATACAGTGTTGGATGCATCTCACGGCCTAGGCCATTGCTGTGTAAATGTAAGTAGGAATTGTATACAGACTTCGGATGGGTCACGCTTACATTGTCAATGATCTTAGATCGAAGATGTATGTGACAAAAAGTTCACTGGGTACTTGCATGTTCTCCTGTTATATTTTTCTATATATGTACATATTTATGTGTATGAACGCATAATTTTTGTGATACGAATGTGTTAGTTTTTGTTTGTTTATATTCTACTTTGAAAACTTCTTTTGCGTTTACATTTTTTTTGGACGTATGTATGTAATAACTTTGATATAATTTAAGTCCGTTTGGATAAATGCCTTTGTAGAGGTATTTAAGCGTAATCGCATTATTACCGCTATGAGGTAATTAAACGTTTACGCTTTAATACTTTACTTGCTCAATTACCCAAAAATTGCAGCAACTTGAGTGAGGCAATTAAGCGGGGTTTACTGTATTGCAAACTTTTGTCAATGTGATAGAAAAGGATGTAGCAAATGTTCCTTTTCGATAAAGTAGCATCTGATGTGATTCGGCTGCAAACAGAAATTGTAGTAGGGCTTTAGTTTTCTCTATATTACACTTATATTTCGAAGAAGCGTACTTTGAAAGTAAAACTAATTTACCAAATTCCCGCGAGGTAAGTATTGAAATATGTAAATATTTATTGTAAAACAGCAGCAGCATCGTGTACAAATTTTTATTTATTTATTTATTTTGTTTTGAATGTCCCATGCAGCGGTGCCTTTTATGATACTAAAGTGTCAATTCGACCCTTTTTTGTGTCTATGAGACTTTTTATGACACTTTTTTTAAAATACCCTTTTTACGAATATGAAACTTTTTCTTGAGAACGATCGAACAGCTGTATGCATAAATATTCAGTTCTCATTCATATTTGAGTACAGCTGGATTCTCCTATTGTTTCCGAACAAAATTTTTGTTCGGCCAAAAATTTTTTTGCTGAGAGTTGTCTGCAGCACGATTCACCCATTGCAAAAAAATCTTCAGGAAAATCAGAGCTGCCATATGTAAATAAAATATATTAGTTTTACAAGGTGTGTTAGTACAGCTTGTTATTATTTTGGTTTTGATAAATATTGTGTTATAATAATGAAAAAAATAAAACTGCTTTTACTTATGGCCATTGAAATACATAAAGCATTATTATTAGCCAAGTACATATATATAAAAAAAATTAAAAGGAGATGCAGTGAAAAGACTTTTAAAGCAAAGAAGAGCAATGGGTTATTTTTACACATTATATCGTACATACACTTTTTTCCTGGCTTTTTCATTTCTTAAATATGTTTTTGGGCAAACAATTCATTTATTTCTATATTAAAATTATTATTTATATATATAACTATTAAAACTATGTGCATATATCAAATGGCAGCAGCAATTGAAATTTCATCACAATAAAATTACTATGTAAATTTTTTATTCCATGTGGCAACGCAATACAATTCTCAGTACAATTTTGTCCGGACAAAATATAAAATTAAACCAATTCAAGTTGGGAGTTGTTCGTAAAAAATATTTTCTCTCTCTCAAGAAGAGAGACGTCAATCTACATATAAAAAAAATTTGTGAATCCAGCTTAAGGTTTCATATTAGACTGCTGTTATGAAGGTATACGTATATTAAAATATATTTGATAATGAAATCTTTATTTCCCAAAAGTATGTGCTTGTTTTTGAGCACGGTCAAGAAAACACACATATGAGCTATTGCCTGTAGAAGATCTCAATACAATTATTAGGTTTTTCTTCACTGTTGATAAATTTAATATATTTCTTTCATTATTTTTCTATCTCAATAACAAACAGCTGCTATATAATGGATGATTTTATAAGAACTATCGGAAATTAAAAAAAAAAAACACATAAAATTCAGAAAAATGCATGAAATATTTATTTGGATCGATAGTTGGGTCGATATAATTTAATGTTTGAAGATTATTTCATGCAAATGTTGGCCGCGGCTGCGCCTCAAATGGTCCATCCGCTTAGTCCAATTTTGGCATACTCTTTCCAACATTTCGGCCGGTATCTCACGAATAATGTTGGCAATGTTGGCTTCCAGTGCGTCAATCGAAGCGGGCTTGTCGCTATAGACATTAACCTTAACATAGCCCTACAAAAAATAGTCTAGAGGCGTTAAATCGCACGATCTGGGCGGCCAATTGACTGGTCCCAAGCGTGAAATAAACTGTTCACCGAACTCGCCTCTCAATTGGTCCATTGTTTCGCGTGCTGTGTGGCATGTGGCATGTGGCACCGTCTTGTTGATACCACATGTCATGCAAGTCAAGCTCTTCCATTTTGGGTAAAAACAAGTTTGTTATCATCGCACGGTAGCGCTCACCATTCACAGTAACGTTGTGATTCGCATCATCTTTGAAGAAATACGGCCCAATGATGCCGCCAGCCCATAATCCGCACCAAACGGTTGTTTTTTGTGGATGCATTGGTAGCAATGCTTCTGACTGCTCTTCACTCCAAATACGGCAGTTTTGCTTGTTCACGTATCCATTCAACCAGAAATGAGCCTCGTCGCTGAACACAATTCTTCGATAAAAAAGTGGATCTTCATCTAACTTTTCAAGAGCCCATTCACCAAAAATTTGGCATTGTGGTAGGTCGTTTGGCTTCAATTCTTGCACCAGCTGTATCTTATAAGGCTTCACACCCAAATCCTTCCGCAAAATTTTCCACGTAGTGGAGTAACAGAGGCCCAATTGCTGCGAACGGCGCCGAATCGATAATTTACGGTCATCACCAACACTTGCCAATACGGCTGCGATATTTTCTTCAGTTCGCACGCTACGTAAGCGTGTTGGTGGTTTAATGTCCAACAATGTAAATTTGGTGCGAAATAGCGTTTACAATAGCCCGAATAGAAGCCTCAGTAGGTCGATTAAACTGACCATAAAATGGAAGAAGCGCGCGATGAACTTTCTTAACAGAGCACGCATTTTGGTAATACAATTCAATAATTTGCAAGCGTTGTTCGTTTGTAAGACGATTCATGAATAAATTATAGACCAAACTGAAGATGTTTGACAGTGACACAAAATACAAAACGTGCGTGAGCTGTCAAAACTAGTGTTGCCAAAAAGATAATAGCAAAAAAATCACTCGATAGAATACTTTCCGTAATATTTGGTATTTAAGCGAAGGTGTGATATATGAGGAATTACTTAAGACTGAAAAAATTGAACTTGCCTTTAAATATAACTTAACTTTAAATGAAAGTTAGCTAATTTTGTATTTAAATACGACGTCAAAAATTGGACCTGAGTAAAATTAATATTATTTAAACTGATGTTATTAATTATATTTGAATAATTTTTCTAAATGTAATCATTTTCATTGAAATACATTAAGTTTTGAATAATTTTTGTTTAGTTTTTTATTTTTTTTTTCTTGAAAATAACCTTTTTGTGCCACTTTTTGAAAATTCACAATACTTTAAGTCTCATATTGCAGCATGGAACTCAGTACATGTACATACAAAAGAAAATATATAGATTTATGTTTATTTATGCTATCGATCTTCACTTTCGCAGCTAAAGAAGAACAAAAACTCTCAGCTGCAAAAATAAAAATCGATAACACCCAGCGGCCAAAGTTTCGCTTACAGAAGCGACGATACGGTGCACACTTGTAAGTCAGTAATGCACACCATCTCATATACGAGCCTAGTATACATTTTCATACACATTGCCGCATTTGTAGAGTGAACGCCTACCACCTGCATACAAAGTAAGCGAGGTAGTGAGGTGTTCATTCAACAAAACCTCATTACTTCCTAAAGCTATGTTTAAACGATATGTTGAATCAGCATATTTATGCTGAAAAATTTGCTAAAAGGGCTAACAAATCGTGTAAACGCAAAATTTTTTCAACATACGTATGTTTAACAACATTTGCAAGCATTTTATTGACAATGCCAACAAATATATGTTGGCATTTTAAGCATATCGTGTAAACAGTCTGTTACTAGTATTTGACAATTTTCCTGCATATGTTGGCAAATATGCCATTTGTTGAAAATCGTATTTCAACTTTTCAGCATATGCCGAATTCGCCGGCATATGTGAAAAATTGTTTAACCGAGCCGCCGATAAGTTTTTTTGGGTTTATAAATTTTTAATTTTAAATGTACATCAAAACACATACACACCTTCATTAAACCTACGAGGGTCGGATTGGAAGATAAAGTATTTTTTTATTAAAAATGCAATTAAATTCTAAATTGTATAATATATTTATATTTGTTGATACTGCCAATCTAATTCACCTTCTTCTACAAAATACATTGTTAATTCTTTTTGTATTTCTTTAGCACTTGCGGTTAATTGAATGTCAACGTTTGTTGAGGTTCGTAGTGGTAAAAATGTTGAAGTTAAACTTTGCTCTTGCCGCCAATTTCCTTCAACTAGCTGTCCATTCCTATCATACTGGTCGGTGAATCCGCATGGTGTGTACATTTTTTTATTTGTGTCAATCATATAATTGTGAAGTACACAACTTGCTAGGACCACTTTTTTAGTTTTGTCTGGGCTTAAATGGATAGGTGACCGCAAAACTCGAAAACGTGCCGACATTATACCAAACGCATTTTCAATAATACGACGTGCACGACTCAATCTGTAGTTATATACCCGTTGCACCATCGTTAAACCACGTTGGCTATACGGTTTCATTAAGTTTGGTCGCATAGCAAAAGCATCATCTGCAACAAGTAAATACGGAATACGTAAATCTCGCCTTGGCAATGCAGTTGGTTCTGGTAAATTAAGTTTGTTACTATCCATCGCCTTCGCAAAGCTACAGCGATTGAAAACACCACCATCAGAGAAACGCCCATTGCGACCGACATCAACGTAAATAAACTTGTATTCCGCATCTGCAACTCCCATTAGTACTATGCTGTGTGTACCCTTATAATTGTAATAGACACTACCAGAATTCGGTGGAGCTACCATTACCACATGCTTTCCATCAACAGCACCAATGCAATTTGGAAACTGCCACCGTTCATTAAATGATCCCGCAACAACTTTCCACTCTTCTGTAGTTTTTGGCATCTACTTTAGCGAGAAAACCTTTTAGCGTATAAATGTACAAATAAAAGTTGATTGCTCTTACCTTCATATATTTCTCTACAAGTACTGCATAAATCGCATCCAAAACAGGTGGGATAATTGTACTGATAGTCGGTTTTGGAATACGAAAAAGAAATTGCAATGAAGAAAATGAATCACCAGTGCTTAGAAAACGTAGGGTCAAAATGAGTCGATCTTTTGCTGTAATGCTTTTGCGCATCACTGTGTCTTGTTTAGTAATTATTGGTGACACGAGGGAAAGCAAATCATTGAACTGATTGATGTCCATACGCAGAAAATTTTTGTGCAAGGATTCTTCTTCCTCTTCCAATTCTTTGTATAATTTGGCACAAAAACCTTCATCCTCTCGACGTTCTACCCATTTTCTTTTCCAAATTCTGCGCCGTTTTGTTTTTATTTCTGTTTCATCGTCATCCAAAACAAGCGCTGTACAAACAATGGCCAGAGATATATCCTCTGTTGACATCATTTTTTCCTTTTTTAATAGGATAAACTTTTTACTGAAAAAATGCTAGTTGTGTAAATAAAAAGTAATGACATTACATTACAAGCAAATATCATATGGGTGAACATATATATCACCATATTAAATTCAACATATCGTATAAACCCAAAATTTCTATGCTAACTGTTTTGTTGACATTTCATTTGCTAACATATGTTCACATTAGAATATTTAGTACTTTCAACATAGCGTGTAAACGCCTAACAAATTACATATGATGACATAGACATATGCTGCTATTTTTAACCATAAGGCTGTCAGCATATATATGCTGATTCAACATATCGTTTAAACATAGCTTAACATATATTGTAAGTTATCAGTAGGCAGCTCAAAAACAATCTCGCATACTTTGTAAGCTGGCAGTAGACAGCTCGAATACAATCTCGCTTACTTTGTAAGTAGGTCGAAGATGTACTGCGCACTTCAGTTTTTTTTGGGAATATTTAGTTAAATAAATTTGTTCTAGTTTTTGTTTACTACATTATTTTCTTTTTTCACTAAATGTTTTATCTTTCTTGTACCTTTTTTATAATATTTTCTAGGCACTCTTGCTTTTAAAAATTTTTGCAACGTAGTCTGACAAAGACGAGGAAAGTTTGATTTGCAACTAAAAAATCAAATATGTGCATATAAATGTAATATAAAAGATGAACGTAATTCATTTTGGGAACTCCATATACTACTTTCATACACTTTTTAAGTTATCATTCATTGATTACAAAGTGTTGCACACATCATCGAAGAGAAGTAGTGTGGTAGGCAGTGTTCGCCGCTGGGCATAGACAAGACCAAATAAAATAAATATTACATATATATTTCTAATATTATATGATGATAGATTGGTATCATTCGTCTAGCTCAAGTTCAATCCTACACATATATATTTATTGTATATTTATGGTAAGACAATTGGAGATTAAAACAAATATGGAGTGAAGTCTATGAGGAAAAAGAAATCATAATAAATATGACATATAATAAAAATAAAAGGAAAATACAAAAACATAATTATCAAAGTAAAAAAACTATTTTCATGGGTATTATATATGAATGTAAAATCAATCTAAAAAATTAACAATAACTTGAGAGCTATAGAGAATATCGTCGCAGAGACTTATTGCAAAAATAAAGAATTAGTATTTAGATATGTGACAACTATATCTAAAAGCAAACAAACGTTTTCCCCCATAAAGAGTTGAAGAATTTAATCGCGTTGACACGTGTAAATTATCTTATGGATTAGTATTAAAACTCTTACCTTCAAATAGAGCACATACCATATAGCTTTTAAGTAAACTAAAACTGAAATCTTGGTAAATTGTTTTAGAACTTTTGGCACTTTTTTATCTAATAACATTATACTTTAGAAACTTCTGTTGTAGAATTTATTTTCAAGTTTCATTTACTGGTTGCAATTAAATGCCTTTAATTAAATTAACAAATAAAATATATAAAACAAATAATGACATTTCAAATAAAGCCTTAAATAGCTTTTAAAAAACACTTGAAATTTGTTTTAAATGTTGCTTTAAGAAAAATGTAAAATTTGATTAAGAATTTTTAAAATCTCTATTTTAAGTTATAAAACTCATTAACTTTAATAAAATAATTATATAAAATTAGCAGCAACCTTGTTATTTTATAATAAACAATAAAAAAAAGGCCCACTCACCTTAAGTCACCAAATAGCTGTACACTGAAAAGAAAATTCAATCGATCCGTTTTTACTTCAATCACAAGTGTTGTTATAGTACGGATTTTTAAAATCAAATAAGATGGGCTTCAATCAGGTAACGATTAATCTAGCCCTAACTACTTAATTTAGGACATATTTAATGCTGAATCCGTATTTGAAACAAATCCAAAATGAGATTGATTTGAGAAAAACTGCGCCCGAACCAATCTTAAAAAGCGTTTGATTCAAGAAGGTAAGTGCAACACCAATTACCAATTTTCGCTGAAAATATTTTCAAACATTTAGCTATATATATTCCATTATTTTACATAAATTAATAAGAATTTAAAAAGAAAGATGTTCTAATATTATTTCTCAACCACAAAAAACAGAAAATTTTCTCACAGAACCTTTTATTCTTGTTTTTAAATAAATTAATGAGAATTCAAAAATAAAGATTTTCTAATAATATATCTCAACCACTAAGAACAGAAATCTTTCTCAGAGAACCTTTTATTACTCTCTCAGCAATTCATTCACATGTCTGTATTTCTGTCTTTGTTTTGGCTTTTTACTCAGTTTATAAATTCAGCACTGGATTCAAAAGCTTTATATATATTTTAAGATATTGTAGGAGATTTTCTTGAACAATTCCGCTTTCGGCTTATTTTAATTACCTACACTTATGTGTTATTCGTACTTAAATTTTTGAGTACGACTTTTTGTAAAGAGTAGTTAAATTTTAAGTTAAGAGTAGTTAAATTTTAAGGATGGTACAAACTTTCGATTACGCTGAGGCATAATTAAGATTCTATGCCGTTAATGTGCTTGAATTGTTGCTGGCTTGTCGGTATACAACTTTTCTTTCAAATAACCCTAAACAAAGTAGTCCAACGGCGTCAAATTATATGATCTTAGCGGCCAATTGGTATCGCCTTTACATGAGATAATATGGCCATTGAATTTGTCGCGCAAAAGAGCAATTGTTTCGTTAGCTGGCGACACCGGACTATTAAAACCACATATCGTAAACATCTATATCTTCCAATTCGGGATATAACAAATTCATTATATTATCTCACGATAGCGAGCACCCATTCGCGGTAACTGCCAGGCCGGCCTCGTTTTGGAAAATATACGTCCCCATGATGCCGTCAGTCCATAAACCTCACCAAACAGTCACTCTTTGTGGGTGCACTGGTTTTTCGACAATAAAGAGTGATTATCATTCGAAATTATTATTCAGCTTATTCACGAAGTCACTGAGATGAAAGTGTGCCTCATCACTGATGATGATTTTCTTTGAAAATTTTTTATCGATTGTTGGCATTTCTTGCCACCATTCTGATCATTGACGACACTTGGTATGATCAAGAAGATGATATTCTTCGACAATTGATCAGCCACAGTTGCCATTTCTTGCCACCATTCTGACCATTGGGGACGCTTGGAATGATCAAGAGGCTTTAGTTCTTGAGTCAATTGCACCTTGTAAGCGCAAGTTTTTGTGCATAATGTTCATCAACGATGATCGTGAGAGGTTATTTTATTGTTAGGCACGACAACGAGTTGAGATGGACCGCTCTTCAGCCACACTATTGCGAACAGCAGCAATATTTTCTGCAGAACGAGCTGTACGAGCATGCTGGTGTTTTCACATCTTTTTCAACCCCGGTTTGCTCAAATTTTTACATGATTTTTTCGATTGTATGCACATTTGGACGATTGAGTCGTTCGAAAAAATCACAAAGTGCAGGATAGGCATTTACATTGGAACGCTCATTTTCATAATAAGCCTGAATAACTTTGACACGTTGCTCGATTGTGTATCTTTTCACTGTTCAAATTGAGTTGGTCTGAAATTGAGAAACGTCACATGATATGCAGAAAAAAAATTTGACGTTTAGCTGTGGCTCACATGCAACATCGGCTCTCAAAGCCATCCGATAAAAGCAAGTAAAATATACGAAGCTGTTCTTTTGTTCTCGCAATTACATTTAAAACAAAAACAATTTGTGCGAACGAACGAATCGGCTTCGTTATCCGTGAACTGTCACTTAAATTTAGTACGAGCTTTTTTTTCTGTGTGATAGAAAAGAAAAAAAAAACGAAATATTATTTTGTGTTAAAATTTATTATAAATTAAATTATATTTTGCAAGTGTAATTAAAGGCATTAAAAGTTTTAAAGGCGAAGAAAATAGAACCGCATTAAATTGCAAATTTTGTTAAAAGCTGCATAAACGTGTAACTACGCAAATTAAGTTAAAACTACCAAATAATTGCGGCTTAAAGATACATTTTGCTGTAATGCTCACTCACAAAAAAAAAAAAGAAACCAGCAGCATTTTTCCATTTACGCACCTCCATTCTAAGACATTTATTTTACAAAAAATTACATTAATTTTTTTTGTTGCTGTTGTTAACTATTCATTAAAATAACACATTTTGCTTCAAACAATTAATTTTGTAAAGGTTT
Organism: Thecocarcelia acutangulata; assembly: GCA_914767995.1. NCBI lineage: Eukaryota > Metazoa > Arthropoda > Insecta > Diptera > Tachinidae > Thecocarcelia > Thecocarcelia acutangulata. Next base: position 28,550,396 of record OU612096.1, read on the forward strand.
CAAAATCTCAAACTCCAACTCAAGTGTTGGTTCGTTCATGAGTGCTGTTGATTGAAAGCAAAAGCAAGATAAATATGTGAACTAACGCCCCTTTTTAATGGAGCAGTTAATTACAACCTCTAGCTTTTAATCAAGAAGAAAAAAATGTCAGTAAAAGTGCAAATGCATACGAATCGGACGGAGTTGGCGAATATGGATGTGTGTGAGTGTGTTTGAAACGCACTTTAATTATTTAAATCCGGTTGACGGCAGCAGGGATGATAGGAAATTTAGTGAAACTCATTTGCAAAATCAAATGAAATAAAAATATTTCATGGACTGAAAAGTCCCAGGCCTAACACATAGATGGTGCTAGTTTTATTACAGTCACAGACCTTCCAAAGACATCTGTTAAAATTTCATGATATCCTATTCATTACTTTCTGCGTTATTGCGCTAAGAGTGACGCTGCTTTTGTTATTTTCAAAACAATGGAACAAAAACAATTTCTTGATGGGAAAAATACCGCTCAAGCAAAGCAATGGCTTGATTAGTGTTATGGGGACTCCACTCCATCAGAAACAACAATAAAACGTTGGTTGGCTGACTTCAAACGTGCTCGTACAGTCACCGGTAATAAAGAACGCAGTGGACGTCCAAATGAGGCGGTAACACCAGAAAACTTAAAAAAAAATCCACGAAATCGTTTTGAGCGATCGAAAAGTGAAGTCGCGTGAATTAGCTGACTTCGTAAAGATATCAAAAGAACATGTCGGCTTTATATTGCATGAGAATTTGACTATGAGAAAGCTCTGTCCGCGTTTGCTCACTGTTGACCAAAAACGAGAACGTGTTAAAGATTCTGAGCAGTGTTAGGAAAATTTTTGCGTCGATATGTGACAGTGGATGAAACATAGATGCATCACTTCACACCGAAATCAAAACTATCGTCATCTGAGTAGACAGCAACTGGTGAACCTCATCCAAAGCGCCTGATAGCACAACAATTGGCTGGAAAGATTATGGCCTCGGTATTTTGGGATGTGCGTGGTGTAATATTCTTCGACTATCTTGAGTAAAGAAATACTATTAACAATAGGTATTATATATTAAGTTCGTTATCATCTCACGACAGGGAATACAGTTCACAGTAATTGCCCATAAACCAAACTGTCAGTTTTTATGGATGCATAGGTTTTTCGACAATCACTCTCTGATTATCCTTTGCCAAAACGCGGCACTTCTGAGGTGAAAATGTGCCTCATCACTGAACAAGATTTTTTTTTTTTTTTTATCTTGGACCAATACTCAGGGGATAACTTCTACGTATGCAGTGGATTGTAACGGAACTAGAAAACTAGGTTATGAGGAGGGGGAAAGAGGAAGTAGTGTTTGTGAACATTTGACTTGAACTTTCCAAAGTTATAACAGACAGAAAACACGTTTGCAGGCAACTTATTCCACAGGCGAAGTGTACGGCTGAAAACCGAATTCTCTCTGTAATGCGTAGTACGATTCCCTGGGCAATTGACCACAAATGGATGAAAATGGCTGAACTCCTAATCTCGTTGGAGCTAAATCTATTGCAGTAACGATAGAACAGAGTAACGCACCCCACACTGCGTCGATGCTCCAGTGAGTCAATAGAGTTGGATACCCTACAGTCACCGATAAGCTTCTTCGCCCTCTCCTGCACACGGTCGAGTAACCCCAAAATAGACTTTGAGGCACCGGCCCAAACATGACAGTTGTATTTCATTTTCGGTCGAATGTAGGTGGTATAAATAGCAGGGAGGTCGGATGGAGTGAAGTACATCTTACACTGTTTTAAAAAACCCGAGGAACTTGAATGCTTCTTTGGAGACATGAAAAATGTGATCATTCCAGCGGACATCACACTATATTTTCATTCCCAGAACATCAAGAGCATCCGATTCCCCATCCATGAGTACAGATAAAGCAGCACTTGCGGTGGTATGTTTGTGTGTTAATAAACAGCATTGGGTCTTAAAAGCGTTAATGGCGATTCTGTTTGTACGACCCCTCTCGGAGATTAATAGAAGATCACTGTTTAATGAATCATTCATATATTCAGCCGTACGCTTCGTCTGTGGAACAAGTTACCTGCAGACGTGTTTCCTGTCTGTTATAACGTTGGAAGGTTCAAGACAAATGTGCACAAGCACTACTCCCTCTTTCCCCCTCCTCACAACCTATTTTCCTAGTTCTGGTACAATGCACTGCATATGTAGGGGTCATCCCCTGAGTACTGGTCCTATAAAAAAAAAAATATATATATATTTAGCCTCTTGGCAGCGATCTGTGATAGGCTGGGCCTATAACTAAAAGAGTACGAGTGGCAAATGCTGCAGTCATCCCCGAAAGAGTGTATAGGGTTTGAAGTTTGATAGAGAAGGTCGTTAAGAAAAGTGAGGAATAGGGTAGGAGAAAGAACAGAACCTTGCCATACCCCTGAATTAATCTTGAACTCGTTTGATGAGACCCCATCTATAACAACTCGTATAATGCGGTCTCTGAGAAAGCTCGATATAAACCGAGAAAAGTCATCACTGACATTAAAAGCTGTAAGTTTTGCTAGTACTGCACTATGACACACTCTGTCAAACGCTTTGGAAATATCCAGAGCCACCACCTTACTTTCACCGAAATGATGGATTGAGTGGCACCATTTCTCTGACAGATATGCCATAAGATCGCCAGTAGAACAAACCTTACGAAATCCATATTGACGATCACAAAGTAATTTAGATACCTCATAAGGTGAAAGTTGACCATACTTTCCATTACTTTGGACAATTGATCACCCACTGTTCTTGCCACCATTTTGACCATAGACGACGCTTGGAATTGTCAAGAGACTTTAGTTATTGAGTCAATTACGCCTTGTAACCGTGTAAATATATGTCTTTATGGATAATGTTCATCAACGACGAGTGAGGTGCAATTTTAAGTGGCGACGAGTTTAGGTGCAGAGCTCTTCAGCCACACTATTGCGAACAGCAGCAATATTTTCTGCAGAACGAGCTGCGCCAGCATGCACTGGTGTTTTCACATTTCCTACAGATCAGGTTTGCTCAAATTTTTGCATGATTTTCCCGATTATATGCACATTTGGACGATGAAATTGATCTAAAAAATCACGAAGTGCACAACATGCATTTTGATTTGAAGGCCCATTATATAAACTTAACGCATTGCTCGATTGTGTTCTAGAAGCGGTTTACATTCAACATCGGTTACCTTAAAATTTAAACACCCTATATTTTCGATTTTTATTTCAACAATACGCTCTGGAATAAGATCTTTAGTTGCCCTTAGTGGCCAAAAACGCTTTTTCCAACCCGCTAAACTTTTCCATTACTCGATTTCCAATTGACATTTAAATCAGCACCTGAATGTTGCAAGTGTTTGTGTTGTACGAGTGCTCGTATTATGTTTTATTTCTTACGCACTCAATAAGTAGCGGATCTATGGGAATAAATAACAATCTTTCGAAATGAAAACACATTATTTTGTAAAGTTATTCTTAAAAGTCCACACGGCAGCAACAAATAAGCACAAACAGCAGCGTACTCGTATAATGCTCAAGCAATAACAACAAATGAAACATTATTATTCGCGCTTACAATCAAACGCCCAAAGTTGTCACAGCGCGGTGGGGCTCAACGTGCATACGGGTTCGTTAAAATTTATTTGTTTGTCGATGCAGCAAAACAGAAAAAAGAAACACATTCGACATTTTTATGAATAATGTTTGCATTTATTAATTTTTTATAAAAATTTTATCCAACACATACATACTCGTACATACATACATATGCATTCATGCGACCCCATCGAACATGGATTACCATAAAACGGTATTTAAAGAAAGACACGTTATGATTCGGTGTTAAGCTGAAGGCAACCAGATATGATTTGTTTATGATCATGATGCAGATTGTGGTCTAACTCTATTGTACTCGTAATGTGCTGCTTTGTCCCCCTTTCCTTTGCCATCCTTAAGCAGGCCAACATTTAGGAGACACCTCATGGAATTGCCGCACCGTCGTTGTCAGCTTGATGGTTGTTTATCAGTCTGAAATCAGAGTTAATTTAGATTTAAATTTAATCAATCGCCAAAAACTGCTTGAATATTTGGTAATTGTTTCGTTTTGCTTACTTGAATGTTTGTTTGACAAGTGAAGTCGATTTGAGTTGCTGAAATTAAATTAAATTTGATTTGTTGTATTTCCTTTTCGAAAAATTAAAACAATTTGCAAATCAAATGCAAAAAATTAAGGTTCAGCCTTTTTGATTTTTTCTCAAATCACTTGAAAGTTTTATGGCAAATAATATTTATGTAATAAAATAATGATTTGGAAATAAATCAAGTGGCAAATGAACGGAAATTTATTATGAAAAATATATGATCTTTTGGCATTACGAGTAACTGTTGAGCAATTTGGAGATTTTGTTTAAGTGCTCGAAAAGTTTAAAACAAAAAGAGTTGTTGGTGGTAAAATAGGAGTTTTTCGTTACTTATAAAAGTTTAATTTTAAACATTTTAACTATTAAATATATTTATAGATTTTTACTTTTTTTAATTTTAATAGGCACAGAATCCTGCAATAAATCTTAATTTAGGTAAAAGCTTTTTTGTAACCACAATATATTTTGCTTACCGCATATACAGTGCGATTTTGCTTCGTGGCATTCAAATAAAAAGATTCATTAGGAATACTGATCAAAAGATAGTTTCAGGCATGAAGAAATTTCCTAAGAAACGCATAATTTCAAGGTGTTTCACTAGGAAAATGGTACAGCACTGTTTTCAGTATTTGCCAGGTTTCCCTCTCAACAAGGTTTATGTGCATGCTCTGCTCCCTTAGGCTGCTTAGATGTTGGAGGTGAAATGACAATCTTTGCTACTTAAACATATATACCAGGTGTCCGCCGGGTAGGTATACTACTTTGTTTATTTTCATTGCCAAGAAGCAAGCGATGTGGCACCGTCTTGTTGCTAAAACATGTCAATCAAGCCCGAAGTATGCAGTTGTGGCGTCAAAGTGTCATTCACATTCACAGTCACCCTTACGCCGTTCTCATTTCTAAGAATTAGGGTCCAATGATTCCGCCACACTCCAGGATTTCACTTTTAATGAACGCAAAGGGGACTGATGAATAATTTGATGGGTCTTCCATTGCCCAGAACGGATTATTCTGTTTATTCACATATCCATAAATCGGGATAGTCATGTGCGAGCTCTTTTCTCCTCATCATAAAACTACTCCCTCTTTTCTCATGCTCATAACCTATTTTCCTAGTTCCAGTACAAGAACTGCATATGTTGGGACCATGCTAGGGGTATTGATCCAAGATAAAAAATATAAAAAAACCACCGCAAGTGCTGCTTCATCTGTTCTCATGGATGGTAAATATTGCAGAATCGAATGCTCTTGATGTTTTTGGAATGAAAATCCAGTGTGATGTTCGCTGGAGGGAACATATTTTGCATGTTCTTAAAGAAGCATTTAAATGGCTAAGGTTTCTGAAACGGTGTAACAAGTACTTCACTCCATCTGATCTCCTTACTATTTATACCACCTATATTCCACCGAAAATAGAATACAACTCTCATATTTGGGCCGGTGCCCCAAACTCTATTTTGGGCTTACTTGGCCGTGTGCAGGAAAGGATGAAGAAGCCTTATCAGTGACAGTAGAGTATTCAACTCTATTGACTCATTGGGGCATCGCCGCAGTGGAGGGTGCGTTACGCTGTTCTATCGTTACTACAATGGAATACGCTCTGACGAGATTAGGGATCTTGTTCCCGACACTCGCACATTTATACCTAACACGCATTCATCGTCTAGAGCTCATCCATTTGTGGTCGATTTCCCAGGGAATTGTACTACTCATAGCAGACAAAATTCGTTTTTCAGAAGCACGCCTCGCCTATGGAATAAGTTGCCTACAGACGTGTTTTCTTCCTATTATAATGTTGGAAAGTTCAAGTCAAATGTTCACAAACACTACTACCTCTTTACCCCTCCTAACAACCTATTTTCCTAGTTCTGGTATAATTTTTTTCCATACAATGCATTGCATATGTAGAGGTTATTCCCTGAGTACAAGAATACAAAAAAAAAAAAATAGTATACCTTCCCGGGCGTGTCCAGCGGGGGTACCTCAAAACAGATACTAAAGAACTTTTTTGACACGAGACGTATACAAGAAGATCCTTTCTAATGTAAATCACTGGTGGAAGTCTACTTTGAGAGAAAAACATTGCTCTCGAATTGGAAGCATTCAAACTCAAAAAAATATTATTGTCCGCTCATTCAACTATAAGTCGCAATTCCTCATTTATACTGCTAGCTATATAATCCAAACCTAGAACCCATCTGCAGATATTTGAACACCATCTACAGACGTATAGCATTTGGTGCTGTAAAGATCATTCATATACATCATAAATAACATTGGTCCTACGATAGACCCTTGGGGACCTCCTCTTTCAACTTCCAACAAAGACGACTGCACAGACTTCAGCTGCGGGTAATGTTTCCTTTTACTTATAAGCGAGGTTAGTAATGAGCAAGCAGTTTTACTAAATTTGAATTCATTGCAAAGTTTGTAACTTAACACGATCGAGTGAATTGAATGCTTTTGTTAAGTCTAACATGACAAGTACAGAACTGAAAGGTTTATCCATATTTTGTCATAATGTCCCAAGAATGTCCTGTGGTATTGTAGCCTTGCCTTTAAGCTGATTCATAAGGATTTCTGTAATTACTAGACATTAAATGTTCTTGAAGCTGCTTCTTCAACAGAAGTAGTTTCGAAGGACTCAAAATGCTAGTTAGTTAGTTGGTTAGGTTTTATTGAGATTTAATTTTTTTTTTTTCATAAAACAGAAAAAACCAACATAAATTTAGTGATGACTTAAAACTATTATATATTGTTTTAATAACATTCGGTATGAATATGCTACATGCTTATTAAAATTAAAAGATTAAAACAAAAATGTTGCAATTTTATCATTAGTGTAGATTACAATGCTTGATCCCGGCACTTGACAGATGTTTACAGAAAATACACTTAAAGCTAGAAGAAAAACAAACTTAAACCTAAACCTACTACACTAACTTAAACTAGGTTTATAAACGAAAAATTATAATAAAAAGAAAAGAGAAAAAAAATTAAAAATAACTCAAAAAGAAAAAAAAACTATCCCCTGTGAATGCCGGGAGTACAGTGTAAGTAAAGTTTTTGACCAGCTAAACCATTGTCCTCTTCTGGTAACATCCCAATACCAGAAATATATTGCGTGTTTGACCAACCAAAATCTCGCTCGCTAGATAAAACATTCTGAATAACATTGTCCTCAATATATAACAAAACTGCTTATTAGCCTGAAAGCGTACTGAGACAAGGCATAAATTTTGGCCTTCTCATAAATAAACGCGTTAGAAAATCTTTTATTTATTTAGAGCTTGACAATTCTTCTCTATGCATTTCCGCACTATGTGTCGTTCAAAAATCTCCATTCTTTTCATAACAGTCCGTGAGATGGTAAACCAAATTCGAAATGCATAGAGGAGACTTGGCCTAATGCTTACCTTATTTAAAAGTAATTTAGTTTTAATTGGCAAAAATTTACTATTGAACAATTTACTAAACGCTCCCTTTACCCGATTAGCTTTTTCCAAATTACAAACAGCGTGGCAATTAAATTTCATGAGCTTACTAAAATGAACTCCTAGGTATTTAATGCTGTCCTTAAAACATATCTCATTAAGCTATGTACACACGGTTGTCAGATGTTACGATATTGTAAGATCTGGCAACATGCTGACAATGTAGTGACAATGAAAAATTTTCCCGCAAAAGTAAATTGTGTGGTCAGACGATCGTAAGAAAATCTTACAATTTCATTGTCAAATTATGGTCTGACAAATAATTCATCTGACAACAAAAATTGTCAGTTCACACGATTGGCAGATTGTTAGATGAAAAAAATTGCCAGACATGTTGTAAGGCATTGCCACTTGTGAATATCAACAGCCATCTGTTTGGCAGTGTTGCCCATCAAACTTTTTTCTGACAATGATGCCATTGTCAGGTGCATTAATTTTATACATCTGACAATTAAAACTGAGCTTATAATACCAGCCAATAATCTGGCAATGCCGACGAAGAGTGTTCTCACGATTGTTAGATGCCTGACAACATTGTCGTCTTACAATTGATTGACAATGGTATTTGTGACAACGTTGTAAGTTAAAAATTTGCAGTTCACACCATTGTAATACATTTTCAGACAATTTTACTGGCAATATTGTAAGATCTGACAACCGTGTGTACGTAGCTTTACCATTTAACATCAACCTAATATTTTTGCTCGCTTTTTGGTACAGCCGTGTCGCAAAGCTGTTGTTGAGCTTGAAAATAATAACTCCTTGGTTCGTCCAAATACAATAAAACAGTAATTCAGTGAGTTTTATTTCTAATAAAATAATTAATGTTAATATAAATTAAACAATTCAAAAAATATACTTACCGCGGTTGCAGCTCAACACTTTGCCAACAAAGAGTACAATGTCGTTAAACTACAAAGGCGGCAAATTTACAATATAATGTCAAAGTAAGTAAAGATCAAACATGTCAAATAGACAAACCAAACAATTCACAATGGGTGATGCCCACTACAATAAATTTGAAATAACGGAAATAAGCTACTAATTTACGACATCCCCTCCCCCGTGAATCAATCGGATTCACCAGCTACATCCAGGAGTGCAATCTTACTTGCTGGTCGCATCAGGTTTCCACTTGAGGTTCGGACTTCAGCTCTTCTAATGATACCATCCTCACCAGGAATCACACGTTGTACAATGCCCTTTTGCCATTGTTTTCTGGGAACATTAATATCGCATATCAGCACCAAATCACCAACCATCAAGCCTCGCGAGGGTTGACACCATTTTTCACGGCGTGTTAACGTTGGTAGATATTCTGTTATCCACCTCTTCCAGAAGTGGTCTCTCAATTGGCGAGATATTCTCCATTGTTTGCGCAGTACTCTGGGATGTGAAGGAATAAGATCTACGGACGGTGTCTGAGCAGTGTTAGCCGTTCCCAATAAAAAATGATTAGGTGTAATTGGATCTTCATCATACGATGAAACTGGAACATGAGTCAGTGGCCGAGAGTTCACAATATTTTCGGCCTCTATCAAAAAACTATGCATCGTATGTTCACGCGGCGCTACATCATGCATTGTTTGCTTCAAAGCCCTTTTCACACACTGTACCATACGCTCCCAAATACCGCCTTCTGATGGGTTTAAAGGACAATTAAATATCCACTGTATATTTTTCGATGATAATTCGTCGTTTATACGGTCACAATCAAAAACTTCAGAAAACTGTTTAAGATCACCATTTAAGCCAATAAAATTTTTCCCATTATCGCTTCTTATTCTAATTGGTATCCCTCGTCTGTTGATGAAATTCCGAATAGCCAAGATACATGCATCTGTAGACAAATCGAACGCAATTTCCAAATGCACGGCGCGTATGCTTAGACAGGTAAATAATGCAATCCATCTCTTTTCCTGTTTGCGGCCGTTCGTAATGTAGATAGGACCAAAATAATCTAAACCGGTATTCGAGAATGGTCTAACATAAGGCGTTACACGGTCTATCGGTAACTGGCCCATCAAAGGCGCTACAGGCTTGGTTTTATCTATCCTACATTTCATGCAAGCATTAACAACCTTTCTTAAAACTTGACGGACTCTAGGTATCCAAAACCGTTGTCTTATTTCAGAAATTGTTGCTTCGTGGTTCTGGTGCGCCATTCTTTCATGGAATCTCCGAACTATCAAAAACGTTACTCCATGGTCGGGCGGCAGTATAATCGAATGTCTAGTGTCATATGGGAGCCATGAAGCTAAATTCAAACGACTATTTACTCTCAAAATATCATTTGCATCCTTGTAAGGCATTAACCCATATAATGGCGATTTCTTTGGAAGATATTTCCCTTTTTCAAGTTGCCGAATGTCTTCAAAAAATGATTGAAATTGAGTATGACGAATGATGATATTCTCAGCATGGTTCAACTCATCGGCGGAGAGAGATTTACTCCCAAAATTTTTGCGTTTACATTTTACATTAATGAATCGTACAACCCAGGCCATTGTTCTTAACAGTTTTAGATATGAAGAAAAACGTTTAATATCATAAAGTTCTTGTTCCACTGCCAATAAGGAAAATTCGGTTATAATCTCCTCCTCTTCTTCGCAATTAAATTGATTCTGCTGAATATCTTTCGGCCAGTTTATTGGGTCTTCTTTCAAAAACTGTGGCCCAGTAAACCATCTACATCCAGAACTGATCCCAATATTATGGCGTTGTCTCGTGGCTTCATCAGCTATATTTTGGTGGGTCGGCAGCCATCTCCAATTATTCATATTAGTAACATTCAAAATTTCATTAATTCTATGCGCAACAAATTGCCTATAACGGCGGTTAGGTGACCGAATCCACTTTATAACAGTAGATGAATCACTCCATAAAACACAATTCACTATTTCAAGTTGATGCTCCTTCTGTATTGTTTGCATTAATCGTACACCCAAGACTGCAGCTTGTAATTCCATTCTTGGCACAGATAATTGGCGCATAGGCGCGCATCGACTCTTGGAACATATAAATGAAACATTTGCTTTTTCATCAGCGCGGGTGAACCTCCAATAAGCTACTGCAGCGAAGGCGCTCTCGCTTGCATCAACGAACACATGCAGCTCTAGATTATGATGGCGGCTATTGAAGAAGTAGCTTCTGGGTATTTCAATTCTTGTTGTCTCATCCAAATCTTTTTTCCATTTAAGCCAGGCAGTGTTAAGATGATCGGGCAAACTGTCGTCCCAACCGAGATTGCATTTCCAAACTGCCCTCATAATTAGTTTGGCAGTAATTGTCAAATGACCAATTAGTCCTAAGGGATCAAAAATAGACATAATAATACTCAATAGTTCCCTCTTGGTAGGAACTCTTCGACCTGTGACAACGTACTCATCAACTTTGTGAAATTGTAATTTAAAACGAAATGTATCATTTTCAGGATACCAGTACATTCCCAAAACTCTTTCAGTTGATAGTGCAACTTTCGTAATACTCTGGTTGCCATTCAACGAATTAACGACTTCTTCTGAATTCGATATAAAACCACACAATTCGAACCCTGCATCGCTGTGAATTTCCTGAACCTGCTTTGAAACATGTATTGCTTCTTCAATTGATCCAAAACTATCGACATAATCGTCGACATAATGATTTTCTAAAATCGCTCTAATTGCACGAGGATCATGTTGCGTGTGTCTTTTTGCATTTTCTACCTTCACGTATTGAGCGATGCAGGGTGAGCAGGCAGCTCCAAAAGTCATCACTTGCATTTCATATACATCAGGTGGTCGGTCATAGCAACCATCTCGCCACAAAAATCTCTGTGCACATCGATCTTCAGCCCGTACAAAAACTTGATGAAACATTTCGCGTATATCGGCACATACTGCAATACAACCGATTCTAAAGTTAAACAAAACTGACGGTAACGGTTGATATTCCTGCGGTCCTTTGAGAAGAAATGAATTCAACGACACATTACCTACGGTAGCTGCTGCGTCAAAGACTAAACGCAGCTTCTTTGGTTTATTCGGATTTACTACTGCAAAATGAGGTAGGTACCAGGTTCTTGGTTTATTTTCACTTAATTCTATTGGCGACAGTTTTTTGGCGTAACCCTTCTCAATATAATTTCTAATGGCATTTTTATACCTAGAGGCAAATTCACCATCACGATTCATTTTCTTTTCGATGTTCGTTAATCTTTTCAAGGCCATGGGCAAACTATCTGGTAATTGCAGGTCATCATTTCTCCAGAGCAACCCTGTATAAAACCGTCCATCGATATACTGAGTCATCTCCAGAATTTTTCTTGCGCGTATATCATCATCACTTTCAACAACGGGTGCTGCACGAACACCAAAACTCTCAGTTGAAAAATATTCAACAGCCAATTCGTCCAAAGACTGCTCATCAATTGCGCGCACATGTAGACATGTGGCTGAAGTACTTTTACCTCCATTTGCCGTTGGACCATAAACAATCCAACCTAATTTTGTATTTGTAGCATAAGGACCCTTTTCAAACAGCTCTACTACTTCAGTAGCCACCCCCAAATGGGCATTGTTAAGACCTATGAGTACTTCTGGTACAGCATTGGAGTATTTATTAATAGGCAGCGTATTAAAATTGGAATCGATTTGTTTCATATCACCTATATCTAGGCTCTGTACTGGCAAACTTAAATTGTTAACAGCGTGTACTTCCTTTAGTAAATATTGTTCGCCATCCATATTGTCACTTATCATAACATTAATAACAGTCGTTTTTTCCTTTACTGAACCATCTCGAAGCCAACCCAATTCAATATGACTCGACCTACCATTTAGTCCTAGCTTAAACATCAATGATTTGTTCATTAAACTAACTGCTGATGCGTCATCAATAATAGCGTATGTTGCAACTGTTGCCTTTGGGCCATAAAGTTTAATGGGTACGATTTTAAATAAAACCTTTGAAAATAATTTTCTGCTAACACAATTCAGAACAGGCTGATTGGCGGTTGGACGTTGTTGTAATTTCAAATTTCGCTCCTGTGGCGCATGTAGAAGTCTGTTGTGCATCTTCTTGCAATCAGAATATGAACATTCGCGTTTGACCTTGCATTCACGACTGGAATGCCCTTTACCTAAACATGAAAAACATAACTTTAGGCGTTTTACCTCCGACCATCTGTCATCTACACTTTTGTTTAAAAACAGTTCGCATTTATAAATTCTATGGTCTTTGTTACAATGAAAACATTTATCAGTTCCAATCCCTGAAGAAGTAGTGGTGTGTAAAACCATTTTACGTTTTGTATCCGGCTGATCAAATCGACTATCAGAAATCATGCACAATATATTTGCTGTTTCATTTAACCAGTTGCTAAAATCAACAACTGTCGGATATGGTTTAATTCCAGCAGCATATTTTGCCCACTCAACTTTTCTACTCATTGGCAATTTTGACACTAACTCATCTATAAGGCTAGGATTGGCTAAATGCTGTTGAGCACCAGCTGACTGTAAAAAAACTGACAAATTTCTGACCACAGTTGCAAATGATATAATCTTCCCTATGGCTGACTCTGACATCGGGGTTACTTCCTTTATAACCCTCAGTTGGCTGGCTACCAACTGTTCAGGGCGACCAAAACGAAACTCCAATTGTTCCATAACAACGGAAACATTATCTGGATGTATCAGTAAAGATTTCACTGTATCAAAGGCTACACCTTTAAGACTCTTTTGCAATCGCTGACAGTTTTCAAAGTTTGTATATGCATATTCCCTTGATGACTGTTGATAAGAAACTGAAAACATTGGCCACAATTCTGGCTCACCACTAAATTGAGGCAAATCCTGTAATTTCCTAGGCATACAAAAATTCTGATTGGCATTCATAACGCTTGGCATATTTATCTGCTCTCGGTTGCTAGGTCCAATAGTATTTGTCATACCATTGTTACTATGCGTATTATTTTGCTGAAAGTTACCATACAAATTCTGACGAGTATTACTTTCGTCCGATGTGTCTAAATTAAAGTTGCCACAAGCATTTGAATTGTATAATTGTCGTTGACTTGCTGCAGCATTGCCATTAATAAATGACTGAAATTCAAATTCCCCTAAAAACGGCCGTTGCCGGCTTGCTGTTGCATGTTGGCTTGCTGACGCTGACTGCGACGTAGATGCATGATTATTCTCTGCTAAATTTCGTTGATTTTTCAAATCCAATGAACTTTTCAGCATTCCCTCAAGTTCCTCTATTTTACGCTGCATATCCAGCATTTGTTGTAATACAGGTGTACTTACCGGTGTTTCAATGGTATACGATGGACTCACGTTAGCCTGGCTGGCGTTGGTTACTTTGGTGCTGATTGCGTCAGCCTCTGCTGGCTTGCATACTGGCATTCTCATATGTGATTGCATGTCTGTAGTTTTCATCTTATTATTTTCGGCTGAATTGCTGGCATCATCCGTTGGACACTGTGTTTGTGTAGAAGACAACACATCCTTATTTGTTTCTTTTTCCTGGTTCGCAAATCTAGGGCTTCTTCTAGTAAATTCTCGCTCACGCTCCATCTTGGCGTATACTGGCAATTGGCTGATGTAATCTGTCTTCACACAAACGGGCACTTTCAACGCGAAATAAAAGAATTTGTCGCAAAGCTGTTGTTGAGCTTGAAAATAATAACTCCTTGGTTCGTCCAAATACAATAAAACAGTAATTCAGTGAGTTTTATTTCTAATAAAATAATTAATGTTAATATAAATTAAACAATTCAAAAAATATACTTACCGCGGTTGCAGCTCAACACTTTGCCAACAAAGAGTACAATGTCGTTAAACTACAAAGGCGGCAAATTTACAATATAATGTCAAAGTAAGTAAAGATCAAACATGTCAAATAGACAAACCAAACAATTCACAATGGGTGATGCCCACTACAATAAATTTGAAATAACGGAAATAAGCTACTAATTTACGACAAGCCGTATATTTACATTTCCCAGACGCTTTTCGCAAGCAAATAGCAAAGCTTTTTAAAATGTTTATATTTATTCCCAAATGGGTATAAAATTCGTCCACTTTCCTAAGATGCAAAGATATCCGTGGAAGAGCTGCGTTGGGAGATTCATCATGCGCGTATAGAAGTGAATCGTCAGCATATAATATACTCTGGGAGAGACCGAGTTCATGAGGGAAATCGCTTATAAAAATATTGTAAAAGTGGGGAACCACCACAGATCCTTGCGGTACCCCACAAGAAACGTCACCGTACTCGGATAATCTATTATAACTCTGCACACAAAATATTCTGTTATCGAAATAGCTTTGAAAAAGTTTTATAATAGCAGGATCAAAGCCGATATTTATCATTTTAAATAAAATACCATCATGATAGGTTTTGTCCAAAGCTTTTTCAACGTCAAGAGAAACCGCTACAGTGCAAAGACGTTCCCTTAAATTCTGATTTACATCGGTGTGAAATTTTAACAGAGCATGAACGGTAGAATGAAATTTTTAAACCCAAATTGCCTTTCAGGAATATATTCACCGCCTATAGGAAGATTCATTTTATTCCATACCACTCTCTCAAACATTTTTCCTAAGTTAGACACTCAAAATGCTAATTGAACGAAAATCGTACGATTTAAATGCTTTTAATCGAACATATTTAAAACAATGTTGAGTCCAGAAGATTTTTGTAGTGACAAAATATAAACGTGGAGATTGATATCATTACGAGTATTTTGTAAGTATCCAACAATAATTTTTGCGACAAGTTGTAAAAAAAGTGTGAAAGAAATTAACGCGCTGTTGAAGAACCGAATAAATCATATCAAAAACAATTAAAGAAGCTTGTAATTTGATTTAATCTAAATGATTAATTTGCTTTGAAAAAAAGAATTCCAGGAAACAGCTTGACTTTACACGGTAACACGATTTGAAATTAAAGAAAAAAATAAAACCGATTAAAAACTTAAACAAGTCATAAATAAAATTGCTTTTAATTTCGAACAATAAAAAAGTAAATGTTGTCTTTTAGTGCGCCGATATGAATGAGTGCAACCAACGAGACAAACAGACATTCAACCAGCCAACCAGCCAGCCAGCCAGTACCCGTAATTACCTTGGTCAAAGTTTATTTCCATAACAATCTCCTTAAATGTCAATTTGTGGTACAAAAAATTAAAACACAACTCAGCTGCTGGATTAAAACACTGAAATATAATTAATCGTTTAAGTAAACTAGAATGTGTTTCTGTTTTTTTTTCTCTTGCAGCTTTTAAAATGATTACAAAAATATTTTGTAATTGTTTGAAACAAACAAACAAATGAATGAACAAACGAATGAATGATCGCTCACTCGCTCATACATCATCTGATGTGCGAAATGCTGCTGCTACTGCCGCTGCTGCTGCAAACAAATCGAAATGAAAATATTTACTTTAGAAAAATGTTTAGGTGGAAGAAAAAGGAGGTTTGAGCCATTTCGTATGAGGTGTGGTGCCGTGTGTGGTGCGCGACCAACATTAACAAACTGCATTTAATACAACTCACTTAATTTAATTGCAGTGGAAAATCTTAAGAAATATACTAAACAAAAACTTAGAAAATTTTTAAGACAAACAAAAATCAATTCATAAGAAAAACGAACACTTCTGTGGAAAAAGAAACAAAAAAAAACTAAAATTGGCAAAAAAAAATAAAAATACAATGTTTGTTATTAGAGTAGCGGTCAATAAACCATGGAATTATTAAATTAAAAAAAAAAACAAACTGCAATAGTCAATGTATAAATGATTTAATGTAATCAAAACAAACAAAATTTGTTGAAGAAAAACATAAAAGGAAAACAAAATATGGAAAAATTGACAATATACTCGTACAAGGTGGCGCAAGCCATCACTCTATAGCAGAGTTCAAAAATTTTTGCAAATAGCTGTACAGCTGTCATTCCCGTTTTGACATTCATGAAGTAACCAGATACAAAATACATGAACGTGATATAATTATTTTGATTCTTATGCGAAAACTCTCATGGCGCTTCATAACGAAATTCATCAAGAGCAACGAAGCTCCGCGCATAATATTAGTTTATACTGTAATTCTTCTGCTAAAAACATCTACTTTAAACTTTCTTCTATCTCCAGCGAAGAAATTTGAACCGGAGAGCATGGGGTTTTAACTGCGCTTAAGCTACGTACACACGGTTGTCAGATCTTACAATATTGTCAGTAAAATTGTCTAAAAATGTATTACAATCGTGTGAACTGCCAATTTTTAACTTACAACGTTGTCAGAAAAATCATGGTCAATCAATTGTAAGACGACAATGTTGTCAGGCAGCTGACAATCATGAGAACACTCTTCGTCGGCATTGCCAGATAATTGGCTGGTATTGTAAGCTCAGTTTTAATTGCCATTTGCATAGAATTAATGCACCTGACAATGGCATCATTGTCAGAAAAAAGTTTGATGGGCAACACTGCCAAACAGATGGTTGTTGATATACATACGAGTAAGTGGCAATGCCTTACAACATGTCTGGCAATTTTGGTTATATAACAATCTGACTACCGTGTGAACTGATAATTTTGGTTGTCAGATGAATTATTTGTCAGACTGTGAGTCTGACAATGAAATTGTAAGATTTTCTTACGATCCTCTGAACACACAATTTACTTCTGCGAGACAATTTTTTATTGTTACTAGATTGTCAGCATGTTGCCAGATCTTACAATATTGTAACATCTGACAACCATGTGTACATAGCTTCACTGCACTACACTCATAGAAAACCCATCATAACTGTGTTATATTTTAACATCAATGCCCTGTCAAATGTCATAATTTTTGTCACCATGACACTTTTCATCGCTGACATGTCAACTATTATATAAATTGCTCTAAATATCATTGGCGGCAATTATGACAATAATTTCGTTATTGAAATTGACATCATGGGGATGATTTATCGGAATACGTTTGATGTAAGCATGTGATCAATACAATGATACTCTAATATCGAAGAAATGCCTAAATGAAGTCAAAGTGATGACAAAATATTATCAGTAGAATAACATAACCATAAAGGCTCTCACAGACGATATGTTTTTGCGTCTATTTTTTTAATATGTAATTCCTCATGTAAACTTCATGTCTGTCAAAATTTTTCATTTTTATAGATGGTTTTTAAACGTAAATGTACATGTACATTTACGTCTGACATTATCATGCGTTATATTATCATAAAAATAATTATTTAAAACATAATAAAATATTAATGCGTTAAAATTTCCTCAAGTCGACTACTTATACCTCCCATAGAGTTCTAATGTCAGATATTTAAACATAACAAAATAGAACATGCTCTATTTGAAATTTTGTCAGACGACTTTGCTCATATTTTTAGCAACATTAATTATTTCGTACGAAAAATTTGACATATGTTGCCTATTTGTTCTGTTATTAATTTTTTCTTCTTTAATTTTAAGTATACCTGCATATATTTTGTAGGGAAAAAGCTTTGTTTATATTATATCGCAGCTGAGAAAACAAATAATCCCAGAAACAAATTTATTTAAAACATGTTGCGGATACATTTTAGGAGTTTTTTATTTTACGAACTCAGTACTACATTTCTAATCTTATTTCGCAAATATTTCTTACGAATCACTTTTGTATGCGATTTGACAGAATTTCGCACGAAATTTTTAACTCAATATCAGCCTTAAAGGCAAGTACTCGTACTCTGTTCAAAACTGTGGAGAAAATGTTGAGCACCATTCAATTTTTTTAGGCGAAAAAAAAATTTTGTAAAATATGGCGCCTATCTCGCGTTTTAAACAACATTTACATTTTTATTGGTTTTACGTATACTGCACTTGTTTTACAAATGTAAATTTTTTTTATATCAGCTATTCCTTGAAAAGTCTGCACGAAATAAAGCCAACGTGCTTTATTCCACAGCTTTCATAAATGTTGCCAGGTACATTTCATGTGTTTTTACACGAGAAAATATTTTACAACTCTTGCAACATTTTTCCATCAACTTTCCACGTATATTTTTTATGTATGCATTTTGACAGCATTCCACGTGGGATACCATTCACAAATACCGGGCTTAAAACAGGACAGCTCTCAAAATACCCAAATGGCCACTCTGATGATGAGCATCAAATTTCTTCATATAATTAGTATGAGACAATCAAATCTAAAGCATGATTTTAGGCTGAGATTTCAAAATTGTTCAGTTGTTTATTTTTAATTAATAAAAGCAATTTCACTGAGTTATTGAATAGCAGAAGGATCAAAATGCGCCGGTAAAAGTTGCCAAATATGACCTTTATCATGAATATTACGTTGTAAATATAACGATTTATTTATGTTTATATTTTATTAAAATATTTTGCTTTAATTTCCATATTTTTGCTGGACTGCGTTTGAAAGAAAAAACTCAAATATCAAAAAGTTTCTTATATAATCAACAGCAATAAAAAATCAAAATGTAAGATAATAGGGGCCACGTTTAAGATCTGTAAAAACAGGTATAGCATCAAATTTTAGGGACCGCACAGGCCAGATGGTCTAGGGAGGTTAGCTGTCGAACACCAAAGACCAGTTATGATACTAAGAGGTTTATTATCCCATACGATAATACTACTCTGACGGGGGTTACATACAACGGTGGCGGCTCTGACGGAACACTAAAGATCATAGTTTCTTTCATAGTTTATAATGACTTCTGTAGAAGTTGTAGGGACGAGGAGCAGAAAGAGGGTGCTGAGCGCTTCCTCTGTCGGTAACTAGATTTTTTTTAAATCTTAGACTAATATTCAAGGGATGATCCATATACAGTGCATTGTACTGGAACTAGGAAAATAGGTTATGAGGAGGAGGAATGTAGTAACAGTTTTCTGAATGTTTCCTTCCTGCGTTATAAGTAATGGCTGCAGGCAACTTGTTCTACAGATTAATCCTACGGCTGAAAAACGAATTGTGCATTTTTTTTATCTTGGTCCAGTACTCAGAGGATGTCCCCTACATATGCTACGCATTATACTGGAACTGGGAAAATAGATTATGATGAGGCGGAAACACGGAGTAGCGTTTGTGGAGGTTTATCTTTAATAATAACAACACGAAAGACCAAAAGAAACTCTATTACAGCATTAAAAAATGTTGGAATTAAATTAGCCCCGTGAACATACCTGCAACACTGCTCAGAGTACCAATATTCAGCCCAACACCTTCCTTCACTACAATGTAATGAAATTCGCTAGGCAATCGATCTCACATGGATGACGCCAAAATAAATTGGTTTTGAGAAAAAGATCCCCAATCTTGTCATAGCAAAATCTGTTCTAATAACGATAATACAGAGTAGTGCAACGCACACTGCAGCAATACTCCAGTGTGCCTTCGCTCTCTTTTGCATACGGCCGAATAATCCCAAAATAAACTTTGACGCACCGGCCCAAACCTGAGAATCGTGTGTCTTTTTAGGTGGGATATAGGTGGTAGAAGGGATAAGAAGATCGGCTGGAGTAAGAGTCTGAACACAATATTTGCGTTGCGGTACGATTTCCCGTTGCGGGAGAGAAAAAAAAGACATAATAAAACGGATGACGGCGATGGCAATACTTGCCGTTGTTAGTTTACGTTTTTATTAATTTATTTGCGCATAGGAGTAAATTTGTATAAAAATTTTCAAAATATTTACTGTTTGTGTAACGTATTTTGTAATTTAACTGTAAAAAAAATTAAACAGTAAAAATAAATTCCGACAAAAAAGAAGGTAACTGAAAGACATTCACTTACCTGGTACGCCAAAATCTTTGCCAATTTTGCAATAAAAATCTACTTTATACTGGAAGTTTTTGTAACTACCGGGCTGCAAATTATAAAGACAGTCATACTTCCAACTTCTGTTTTAATTTTTTCTTCTTCCGTTAAAATATTTTTTAAACTTTTATATTTCATGAAAAAAAAAATAATCCAAAATCCTGTTTTTTGTTTACAATAATGTTGTGAAAATCGACAATTTTCAAAAGATATGGCACCATCAAAGAGAAAAAGGGAGTCAAAAATTGAGAGAATGAGAAAGTCGCAATGAAAATAAAATAAATTTTAATTTTATGCCGCTCCGCACTGTGGTTTTTTACTTCAAATTCGTGTGAAAAACCGCATAAATTATCATTACATTGTGTTCAGACTCTAAAGTAGATTTTTCACTGTTAGAAAAACCCGTGAATTGAATGCTTAATTAGAGACATAAAAAACGTGTTTATTACAGCGAACATAACACTGTACTTTAATTCCCAGGAGATGAAAAGCATAAAATTCCTCAATATTTATACCTTCCATGAGTGCAGATCAGGCAACATTTACGATCATGAGTTTATGTGTCAATAAACAACACTGAGCACTAAAGTCGACCACGTTTTCACGAACGCATTGAGAGGTTAAAAAAAGATCATTACTGAATGAGTCATTCATACATTGACTCTTGGCACTGATTCGGATAGACTGGGCCTATAACTGAATGAGTTACCTGAAAAAGAGTAGAAGTGTGATCTACAAGATCATTATAAAAGATAAAAAATAAAGTATCAGACAATCCGAGTCTTGATGTTCTTATATAAGGGGTAGACAGACCAGGGTTGCATGATGTTGTAAAATTACCGGAATGCAATGTAGGTGAATTGGACTCTTTCATCCGATCCTCAGACTGGCTCTGAACTGGACTGGTGATATGTAAATTTGCTGAGGTACTTAGCATCCTCAAACAACGCAAGGCAACCAACTTAGAACCCAGTGGCCTGGCCTCTTTACCAGCTGGTAGCCTATTAAACTCAACCTTGACTACATGGAATCTTAATGAAAGTCAAAAGTTTTTTAATGATTTTTTTCTTTTCAATATATACCACACAATTGCAAGTGAAATTTCTGTGGCAACTTAACTCGTAATCAATTTGCTGAACCAATCGAATGTGTAAAGAAGGGGCTACAAAAATCCAATATGTTGGCCAATTTTCTAACATTTATAGCTTTGATATGATTGATTTCCTTTGTCTCGTAATTTTTAATTTAATTGTAGGGTAACCTGAAATCTATTAGTCACTTAATGAAATGGAAATCCGCTTTTGACAAAAACATTAAACATTCTACAGTCAAACATAAACCAGATTTAATGGTCCACCAGCTGAAATTTTGTGCACAAATTATGCTTTAAAAACTCATTGAAAATCACGCATAATTTTACAATTTACAAGACAGAAACTAAATGAGTCAACCAAAATGATCGAACCAATATGAGGACAACAAAAGCTAAAATGGAATTAATTTTAAAATGAAATCATTTGAAATTGTTTAGCAAATTTTGAAAGCAGATTACTACAATATTTGTTTGAATTTTTAAGAGCTAAAGTTGACTTGATTTTGTTTTAAGCTAAAACCGAAAAGCAACAAATTTTCAAATGATTTTTAAGAATTTTGCAACGATCATCGTTGTCAGGAAAATATATTTTGCTGTGAACTTAACGAGGGGGGTACAGGAGGATGGTCTTTTAGGTGGAGCCAAGCAACTGCTTAAAGTAGTCATTACTTTTAAGGAGGGTGGTGGGAGAAGTTTTTTAATGTTTACTTTAGCTAACAAAGTGTTATAAGCTTTAATTAAAATAATTAAATTTCAAGCTGTTGCTGTTTCCTTATCTCTTTAATTCAAAAATTGATTTTAAAAAACTGCGCTTATATATCTGCTTCCAGTATTGGCCGCCTTAAACTTGAAACACCTTCCTCCACAGACTTACAAAGTATATTAAATGACTGCAGCAAAAAATATGGTGGCAGCAAAAAGTAAAAGTGTTTTTTTTTTGCAAGTAATGAGAGTTCTTTTTTTTTAGAGCAGCAACAGCTGTTTTATTGTCAGCAACAAATTGTTTTTGATATTTGTGCTTTGCTTTTGTAGCAGCAACATCTGCAACAGCGACCGGCATTTGCCACTGAAAGCGCTGCCAACTGCAGCTTGCAAGTTGCAATTTTGTTTGGCCGAAGTTGCGTTAAACTCATGCTCGAAATTTTATAGAAGAACTATTAAGAAGGCAGCGTTTTTTTTATAAGATTTTTCTTACTACTTACTGCAAAGCGATTTAAACAAAATTTTTCGCCTATAAATACTATTGACAATTGAAACAAGTTATTCAAACTCAAGTCAGCTTGTGTAGAAAAAACACTTTTCTTTGCCAACTAAACAAAGTTACAGAAAAATCTAAATCCTTTAAAATGTTCAAGTTTGTAAGTAAATTTAACAACGAGCAATAATAAAAAAAAGGATATTTTTGAATTTGTGTTTGAGAAAGGATAATTTAAAACCATAAAGTCTTTTGCAGACAAAAGTGATCGTGAAAAATAATCCTGTAAAAAATGTTTTTTCCTGCAACTTTAAAAATAATAAAAGTTGTATATAAAATTAAAAAAAAAAATAAAGGATATTGAAAAAAAAAAAAACTATTTTTGTTTAGCAGAGCTTAACAAAGCTTTAAATAAGTGTGCTTCAATATAAAGTTTTGCTGGGAGGCTTTTATATCGTAAAAATAAATGGCCTATAACTGAGTTGTTAAAAAATAGAGAACTCCGTTTTATATTCTTTAAGAAATAATATTTTTTACAATGATTGGTGAGATATAAAGAATTAGTATTCTACCGCAACAGAAAAACATTTATAAGAATTTGTTATGAAAAATTTATTATTGAAATTGTTATAAAACAAAAGCTCTAATAAAACTTTTGAAGTTACTAAAGTTTACCTAAAGCTTTTAATTAATTTTAGAGGAATCTACTTAAATTCTAAAAAAATAGAGAATTCCGTTTTATATTATTTAAAAAAATATTACTAAAAAAGTAACAAATATTTAGAAATTTCAAAAGTTCGAATAAAATAATAAACACAAAAAATATTATATTTAACAACAGTTGGTGAAATTCAGAGAATTAATATTTTAGCGCAAAAAATATATAAGATTTTGTTAAACAAAAGTTATCAATAAAAAGCTTTTTTTTATACCAGTAAAATGAAAGTTCTGATAAATTGTTTAAAGTTGCAAAAATTTGGCCTAAGCTTTTAACTGCATTCCAAAAAATCTGCTTTTTATATTTTACAAATAGAGAATTCCGTTTTTTATTCCTCAAAAAACATTATGTTTAACAATAATTTGTAAAATTTAGAGAATTAATATTTTACCGCAAAAAATATTTTGTTATGCAAAAGTTACCAATAAAAAGCTCTTTTATATACCAATATAATACAAGTTCTTATAATAAGTTTAAAGTTGCAAATATGTTGAATTCCACTTAGAAAAATCTGTTTTACATTATTTAAAAAAATATTTTCCAACGATTAGTGAAATTCAGAAATTTAATATGTTAAAGCTAAGAAAAAGCTCTTTTATATCTCCCATAAACAAAAGCTCTAATGAAACTTTCAAGTTTTCAAAAGTTGTGCTCAAAGTTTGAATTCAATCAATTTGATAGAATCAAGATGAGTATCTATGACCTGCAGCAAATTAGCTTACCAGAAACCCACAAAATACTTGAGTTATATAAAGAATTAAGCACCAAAGCTTGTATTAAGCTAAGACTCAGCTTTATAGAACGTAATTTTTTATTTTGAATGTGTTAAATATACAGCAACATATTTTTTATTTCACAGTTTTCTTAATCAATAACAAATAAGTACAGCTCATTTTTTATATTTCCGAGCTGTCTATATGTTGACGTTTCATAGGAGCTAACGTAATCTCCAGTGGTCATGAACATCTTTGAAATATATTTTCAAAAATCATATACTCCATTTTTCCTTTTTTCAAGAAAATATTGAGAATTTAAAAGCAAAATGATATAATATAATATTTAAAAGGTGTATACAAAATTTTTTTACTTATTTTAATACATTGTAGGTTCGGTTTTCTTGAACAACTCCGTTTACGTCTTATTTTAAGTACACTTTTGCTATTGTGAGTCCAAGGATAGTTCATTGCTTTGATCAGAAATGAATTCTATATCTACAATACCTGCTGCAGCCATTGGTTGTTCCTCTACGTGAGTAAGAACTTTCTCTTCAAAAGGACTCCCGCCAGTTCGCTGTTTTGAAGATTTATTAAATGGGAGCTTTTTATGTTTTTTTACCTTCCGCTACATTTTGATTTTTTTTTAATTCGTGAGACAGAGACTTTTAGTTTCCTAGTTTACTGCTGCCAAAATTGGTTGGCTTTTTCTTTTCCCTGAAAGCTGTCTGGCACGATATTTGGCTGCCAAATCACTCTGTGCTTCGGCATGAAGTTTCCAGAATTTCTTTTTAGATATAATTTATTTCTGACCTTAATTAATAAAGATTTTTTTATTTATTGCTTAATTTCTAAATATGGGTAAATCCCTGGTGTTGAACGTGACATTCGTATGTGTTTAAAACCAAAATGCAAAAAAACTAAAAGGATTTTCAGGTTCGACTTAATCTTAAATTGTAGCTAATAGCGAACACTGTAATTTATATTAAAGTTAATAGCAAATGGAATCTGGAATAAAACAAAAAATTTAAAAACAAGTAGTGCGTCGAACGTGACAAAAGTGGAAGCAGATTTCTCGTCCGCACTTAGACGAGTATTTGAGCGAAGCCTTAGGCAATTTCGGTTTGCAATTAATTTCAGAATTTTACCCAACAATAATGTTACTTTAAAATTTTATGGTTTGACTAAAAAGGCTGGTGTTTGTCTACTTTGCTTAGCTATATTTTCGGTCGATACGTGTCATGTCGAACGTGACATTTCCACAATAATTCGAGCATAAAAATATTTTCTTTTTTTTTAATTAAATTTTTGGTTTGTACATTTGTACAACGGGTTATAGTTCAAGTTTTTTCCTTTCTTAAGTTTTTTCTTATTTTGTATTGCTGTGATCAATAATTTTTGATTGAAGAAGACAAGCAAAATAATAATCAAGTCTTTAGCTGGGGGACAACTAGCTGTTTCGTAGTCGCTACACCTTCATATACACCCACTGGGATTTGAGCTCGGGTCATGACGTATCATGATCTGCTACTTTAACCACTCAGCCAACGAGCATTTAATATTTTCACCAAATTTATTCTTAAAAAAATAGATATAATTCATAAATTTAATTAAAAGTATTTTCTTTTGTGATCATGCAGTTCTTGCTGCTTTTATTTTATCACCATCATATGAAAATAAGTGAGTTTTTGGATGCCCAGAATTTTCATAATATAAAAAAAGAAATGGCAAAAAATTATTATCAGAAATGAGAAATTGCATTTGTGCTGCCCAGCCGTCCGATTATTCATCTCATTTGAAAAGATTATCGCACAGAAAAAAACTTTTTTCATGTTCAATAACGAAATTCATTAAATCAATTAATAAATTGTTTAAATGCGGACCTGTAAAGTAATTTTTGGGTTCAAACAAAAGTTTAGTAAAAATAATTATTGATCAAAAATACGATATCTAAGATTATTTTTTGGATATTTATGTATATAGATACAAATTATTTTTTCAGACAAAAATTTTGTTCATTTTATTTTTACTATAATTTTTTCTGTGCGCTAAATTGGTTTAATTAATAAAATTTCAGGATTTTTCTATTACACCATCGTAAAAAAATTTATTTTTTACAACTTTTAATTTTTTGTCCCCGGTGGACCTTTTTCCGGATTTGCCCATATGTGAACTTACATTTTCTCTACTTTTTAGCACTAAAACTCAATTTGTCTGTAAAAACACGCATGTTACCGATTGATATCGTTACAAATTCGAATATATTTGACAAGATATCGAATAGGAAAATCCCAAACGTGAATAAACTCGCACGTTCCAATAAGAAATTGCTCGCCAGCAAATGCGGTAATCAGCCGTCTGGTTTAATCTGGTTCAATTTCATTACTTACCACTGAATTTGTCAGCCATGTTCCGAGAACGCGCGTTCTGAAACCGCCATGCGTTTTGAAAAACGCCTAATTGAGTTTTGGGTGTTCTGAGGAACGCGCGTTTCACTGGCGTTTAGGAGTTTTGTCTGAAAAAATACAACAGGTGTTTTACATTCATATACTTATATGTTTGTGGTAGTAATATAAAACGAAAAAAAATTTGACAACAAATAGAAAAATTTTTCAATTTAGTTTTCTTAATGAAAATGTGTAAAATTCTTTAAACTTTTTATTGAAATAAAAAGAAAACGTATAAAATTTTAATTGTGAATAATTTTATTGCCTTTTGCAAGTTCAGTAATTTAGCAAATTTAAGCAGTTCACTTAAATATATACATGCGAGTTGAAGTCGCCAATTTTAAGCGATATGCGTTTTCCAGAACACCTATTTGACGATTTCAAATCGCAAAGCCATATTTCTTGCGTTATAAGTTGCTCTGAACACCTATTTGGCGTTTTCTAATTGAAAACTCTAAATTTAAGCGATTTGCGTTTCTCAGAACATGCTTGTATATCATGTTTTTTTTTTATTTATTTACATTTGGTTAAAAATGCTTTTTTACACTAAAACAAATAAATTATTATACAATAGAAATGTTTTATTACCTGTTTCGTATACGAGTATATTTAAAATTGCCTTTCCCTAAAAATAACTTGTAATTTGTTAAGATAAATAAAATCAAACCACGACATTCACCTTTATCCACTTTCAAATGCAAACCAATTCAAAAGAATCAAAGTTGTTAAATGAAGTAAAAAGGTATTTTGTAATAACAATTTTCACTTTCATTTCCAGGTCATTGTTACTTTGGCCCTTATTGCTAGCGCTGCCGCCGCTCCCGGTTACTTGGGTGGTTATGGCGGTTATGGTGGCGGCTACCATGGTGGTCTCATTGGAGGTCATGCTATTGCGGCTGCACCAGCCATTTCTTATGCTGCGCCAGCAGTTAAAATAGCCGCTGCTCCAGCCATTTCGTATGCGGCACCCGCTGTTAAATATGCTGCACCAGCTGTATCTTATGCAGCACCTGCCATTTCTTATGCTGCACCTGCCATCAAATATGCTGCTCCTGCCATCTCGTATGCTGCACCAGCTGTTAAAATTGCTGCTGCTCCAGCCATTTCATACGGTCACGGTTATGGCGGTTATGCTTATGGCGGTCATGGTTTGGGCTACGGTCATGGCTGGTAAAAGCCTAAATGCCGAATACTGTTTTAACAATTCTAACAACACCAGCAGTATTTTTGTATTGAGAACGGGTTTGGGAAAGAAAGAAAAGTGTATGATATCGTAGACTAATTTGTACTCGTATGCTTTTTCTTAACGCAAAATCTTTAAAGTTCGCAATGTTTCAATTTTTATGTTCTTGTTATAATTATTATTTCGTTTAATGTATATGTATATTATTTTTTTGTTTGATAATTTAAATTTCCTCGATTTTCTGTTGCAATGTAAATAAAAAAAACTATATAAAAAATTGGTAAAATAAAATGGTGTTTTATTTAAGTACAAAAAAAAAAACGCCAAAAATATTTGGGCTATTTTTTCCTTCAAATACTCATTGGGTAAACAAGTTGGTGATGTCGGTCTGGATACCATATCGCTCCTTTATGGCAACATAGTCATATTTCAGAAAATTAGCTTTTCGAGTTAACAATGCAGAATTATTAACAGTACTATGTTTTATATTGTGCCAAAATTTTTTTCAAATTACTTTTAAACTGTTTCCTTTCTAAAAAAAATTTTCTAAGACTTGTATGGAAACTAAAAATTTGAATTGTGTTTTTCTTGAAATAAGCTTTTTTTTAGTTATGACTACGTTGCAATAAAGGAGCGATGTGCCATAACGACTATGCGCTGTTCAGACTTACACTATTATTGAGATTGCCACAATTAACGCCTTAATTGAGCACAATATTCCATGCAAAAACTCAATTCAATCATTGAACAATTAAGGCCCTGATTCACTATCCTATTCGATAGTACGATTCATTCGCAGGAAAATGTTCTAAGGTTAGGTTAGGTCCTGAAGTCGTTCCCTTTGCAATTGCTTCAAAAGTGGGATAGAATTGCTTGAAATTAGGGGAATATAGTGTGAGTAAAGGAGATGGTTGGAAGGGGATGGAAAGGAAAGGCGGGAACCTCTTACATGCAGCTATACTAGCCATCCGCTGCTTCTTACGAAAGGCTTGCGCGGTCGGTTTGACCGAGCCCAGACAAGACAGGCTGTTGAAGCTCCGCTCGTCTAGGTATGTTAGATGATGCTGCTTCAATGCCGGTCATGTACCGAAGAGATGAAGGATCGTCTCCTCCTCTTCTTCGTCTTAGCAACTTCTGCAGAAATCGTTATAGAGTAAGTCTAGTCTTCTGGCATGGTTCCCAAACGGGCAATGTCCAGTGATGACTGCTACAGTCACTCTTAGATGAGGTCTGGGCAGTTTTAATAGCTCCCACGTTCTCTTAGTTAGTTAATATGCGGCCACAGGTTCCTTGATATAAGGCATGTGCGCTCTGTGAGCCATTTTTCTTGAGCACGTTTCAGCGTATGGAGTTTTATTCTTTTCCAACACGCTGACAAGGATTGTCCGCAAAAGGGATCTATATACCTATCCCTGAGGGCTGCCCCTTTTTTGGCTAAATCGTCAGCGATGTTGTTGCCGTTTTTGGACCCATGTTTACGTTTTTTAGGGTTAGGTTAGAATGTCTCGCCCTCTTATTTAAAGATGTCCTTCATTCCTGGACTAGACTAGAATTAGTGTATATTCCAATCAGTTAGTTGATGGCGGCCTTGCTGTTCGTTACTATCATGATAACGTTAGCCATCTGGCCGCTTTATTTATAGCCGATATTTCAGCTTGGACACACATCCGTCTGGTAGTCTGAAGGATATTTTAGTGTTAAATTGTTTTATGTAAACGTCACCCCCAACAATTCCTCCTTTCTGTACGAGGGTGCAGGCCATTTGAATTCGATTATTTCCAAAACTTCATGATTCACTTTAATAAAAATTTATTATTGTATGTATTAATGTTGTTGTAGTTGTCCCCCAGATTTGGTGTATTCAATTATCTTTTCCTGTCTTCTTTGATCAAGAGTTATTGATCGCGGCAATTATTGTTATAATTATAAATAAAAATATTTCTTGGCTTTAGCCACGATTGAACTCGAGCTAGACGAATGATACCAATATAATATAATAATAGAAAAATTTATTATTTTTAAAATAAATTACTAAAAAATAAAGTACATAAACTTTACGAAAAGTTATTTCAGTTTCTTAATGTAGCAAAATTGATCAGTCACCCTGTATAGGAATATGAATCATAAATGAGAGATTAAATTCTGCTTCTCTCAAACTTTCTCAATAATTTTAATATCAAAAACGAACTGAAATTTTACTTCTTGTCTCGAACTGTGACTGATTTTCTTAAGCTTCGTATTAGAATTTTGGAAACTCGAAAAATAAAGTGAGTGAAAAGTAGCTGACAGAAATTTTGGATCAAAAAAAGCAGTGTGTTGTTTACATCAGTGAGCTGTGAAATGTGACGTAGGTAGTGATTTTTTATATTATTGTAATGGCAAAGGAGAATAAAAAACCACTAATTGTAGTCCCGTGTGACGTGAGGCGCAGTAGAAAATTATTTTGTAAACTTTTCGGAGTCATGGACGGACACTGCTTTCTTTCTTAAGCTGGATTCACCCATTGTTTCCAAACAAAATTTTTGTCCGGACAAAAATTTTTTTTCCTGAGAGTTTTCTATAGCACGATTCACCCATTGCAAAAAAATGTTCCGGAAAATCAGAGGAGCCATATGTAAACAAAATCTATTAGTTTTACAAGGTGGCAGTACTGCTTGTTATTATTTTGGTTTATTTTCTGGAGTATTTTACATATTCTCAATTATTAGTATATATTGTGTGATAATAATGGAAAAAAGAAAACTGCTTTTGCTTATGGCCATTGAAATACATAAAGTATTATTATTAGCTAAGTACATAAATATAAAAAAAATTTAAAAGGGCTGCAGTGAGAATACTTTTAAAGCAAAGAAGAGCAATGGGTTATTTTTACACATTATATCGTACATACACTTTTTTCCTGACTTTTTCATTTCTTCAATAAGTTTTTGGGCAATCATTTCATTTATTTCCATATTAAAATTATTACTTATTTTTTAATAACTAATTAGACTATGTATATACATATATTAAATGGCAGCCACTATTGAAATTTCATCAGAATAAAATTACTATAAAGATCTTTAGCTGGAAAATTTAGGAAAAAAAAAATATATAAACAATATCAATTAATACGAATATTTAATTACTATGTAAATTTTTTATTCGATGGGGCAACTCAATACAATTTTGTATGTAAAAATGTATCCTATTGGCATCTCATTTCAATTGTGTCCGGACAAAATGTAAAATTAAACCAATTCAAGTTGGGAGTTTTTCGTAAAAATATTTTCCCTCTCTTAAGAAGAGAGACGTCAAAATACATATAAAAAAAGTTTTGTCCGGAAACAATGGATGAATCCAGCTTTACGGCACAAATTTTTGATGTTTTGGGTATTTTTTTTACACATCTCATAATCAGTTAAGATGATTCCCAAAACGTTAACAAAATTGATGATTCACTGATTGACGGCTGTAATCGAACAAATAAAAAATTTAAACTCAAAATATTTTCTTTGGAGCACATTTTTAGTGCTTTTTGAGCTTTATTTGTTTAAATTGATCATTTATAAAATTATTGAAATATTAAATATATTAAGATACAGTACATATGATTAATTAAGGTACACAATGATAAAATATGTTTAAACATATTAACAATATTGTTAGTAAAGAGTTGTTTGTTTTTAATTATAATATATATAATATTTCTAAGTTAATACAAATTAGCGCTTTAAGAAGCTTACATAGAGAATATGACTTTTGTATTTGGCAGTTTTAAAGTATTTATATTTGTATGCATGTGTGCTGATGCAAGACAATGAATTTTATTTAAATGGTATTTTTTTAAAATAAATGCAAGACAATAATTGTTTGACAATATAATAAATCATAATGATTTAACAAACGAACTTTGCCATTTAATTTTTATTTAGTTATAAATGAAAATTTTAAGCTTGCCGCAATTGAAGGCAAAAATAAGTAAATTGACATCCGCCTTACCAACCATGACCACCAATGGCGTAACCATGACCGCCACCATAACCGTGACCGCCGCCATAGCCGTAGCCGAGAGCATAACCATGACCACCACCATAGCCGCCGCCGAAACCGCCGCCGTAGTGGCTGCCATAACTAACGCCTCCAGACACGGCAGCAGCAACTTTGGTAACAGTAATCGGCTGACTGATATGTTTGGTGATGACGGGAGTAATGGTCTTGGTAACAATGGGCTGAGACACCACTTCATTTACAATGGGCGCATTTACTCGTACACTAACGGCCGCAGGGGCGGCAACTACTGGTGCAGCAGCAACCACTGGTGCAGCGGCAACTGCTGGTGCTGCCGCAACTATTGCTGCACCTCCACCGAAACCATGACCGCCATAGCCAAAGCCATGACCGCCATAGCTTATGCCACCACCATAGCCGCCGCCTATATAACCGGCCCAGGAAGATTGGCTGCCACAGAGCACAGCAAGGACTACAATGTACTGGAGAAAGAAAGGAAAAAATTAATTGAGAAAATTAAGCAGAATTGATATAAAAAGTGTTACTGATTAACTAAGGAAAAACGCAAACGAATAATTATTCTAATAAATATTCGATTATTCATTAAATTTGTATTTTGTTTGAAAACATCTTGATTAGTGACGTTTATTATTTTCTATTTATAATAATTATATTTTTTATTACTGCCAACAGTTAATCTGTTATACATTCGAATAATTACTGGTTTAATTAATCGATTTTTATTTCGTTCGAAAACAAAAAATATAAAGAATATACAATATTATTCACTGAAATTGATATTTTTCTGTTTGCAATGATAATCTGTTTCATGATCTGCAGATACAAAATTCAGGAATGATCGGAGTAGGCTTTCTAACGATTAAAAGTTTTCTGAACTTTTTCTAAAGTTTTTCGAACTTTCGGCCTTTTGTATTTGTAGTGGTTATAATTTTATTTCTGCGAATAAATAATTGAATAGTTATTGGAATAAATATTCAATTAGTTATTCGGTTTTCTTTTAGGTTGAAAGTACAATTTATAAAGCAAGAAATGTTCTGAATTTCTGTTCCAAACTAAGGTCACATATAGGTGATTATTTTGTTTGGAAATTTTTTCGAATACATCTCTTAGTTTTTGCGTGAGTAAATTTTTCATATTTTACTTCATAATTTAATCGATTATTTTATTATGAAATATAGTCAAATAAATATTCTAGTTTTTGCGTAAAAAACTTTTAAGCATATTATTTTATAATTTTTTATCTTTGCAAATTTTTAAGCGAATAATTATTCGAATAAATATTCGATTATTAATTCAAACTTTTATTTAGTTTGAAAATATATTATTCAGAGATGTTGTTCATTTTCTATTTCCAGTAATATATTTTTTAAATTTACGAATATTTAATCGATTAATTATATGGTTTCCACTTAGGAATAACATACATAAAGAATATCAAATAAGGCTCAATGGTGTTGAGCCTTTTATATTGGTAGTGACGAACTGCTTCATAGCACAGGGACATAGAATTCAGAAATTATCGTTAGCACCCTTTCGTACCTTCGACCCTTTCTATTTGTAGTGTTTATATATTTTAATTCTAATAGAA
Source organism: Thecocarcelia acutangulata (assembly GCA_914767995.1). NCBI lineage: Eukaryota > Metazoa > Arthropoda > Insecta > Diptera > Tachinidae > Thecocarcelia > Thecocarcelia acutangulata. Next base: position 28,583,859 of record OU612096.1, read on the forward strand.
TAATTATTCGAATAAATATTCGATTAATTATTATTAGGTTTTCTTTTTGGTCGCAAATAAAAAATACAAAGCAAAGAATATGCTGAGCTTCTGTTCTAAACTAATGCCACATTTAGGCGATTATTTTATTAGGAAATTTAGTTGAATGAATGTTCTCGTTTGTGCGTGAAAAAGTTTTTAAAATTTTTCTTGATAATTTTTTATTTCCGCATATATTTAATCAAATAATTTTACGAATAAATATTTGATTATTAATTCAGTTTTTATTTAATTTTAACATGTATTGTTTAGCATGTTGTTCACTTTATATTTTTAGTGAAAATATTTTTATATATACGAATATTTAATCGATTAATTGTTCGAATAATTTATCGATTAATTATGCGAATTTTGTTTTGGGATAACAAATATAAAGAATATCAAATATTGCCAAATGCTATTGAGCCTTTTCTGTTTGTAGTGACAAACAGCTTCATAGCCCGCAGACACAAAATTCAGAAATGCTCGTTAGCACCCTTTCTGACGGATGAAAGAAAGTTTTGCGAACATTCGGCTTTTTCTATTTGTAATGATTATATTCTTATTTCAGCGACTGTATAGTCGAATAATTACTCGAATAAGTATTCGATTAATTATTCAGGTTTAATTTAGTTCTTAAATAGAATATATGAAGCAAAATATGTATTGAGTTTTTATTTCAAATTAATGCCACAGTTAGGCGATTATATTAATCGCAAATTTGGTGGATTAAATATTCTAGTTTTTGCGTGACAAAACGTTTAGAATTTTATTTTATAATTTTTTATTTCTATAAATTTTTAATCGAATAATTATTCGCGTAAATATTCGATTAATTATTCGGTTTTTATATAGTTTCCAAATAAAAAAAACGAATATATAACGTTCTGCAATGTTGTTGTTTAGACTCCATTTGTACTGATTATGCTTCTCATTTCTCACGAGTATTTAATCGAATAACTATTCGAATAAATAATCGATTAATTTTTCGGGTTTTATTTAATTCCGAAATAAAAGATATAAAGAATATGTAATATTTTCTGTGATAGTCTGCTTCACAACTTGCAGATACAAAATTCAGTAATAATCATTGGAATCCTTTCCCATGCGTGAAAGTCTTCCAAACTTTGAGAACAATATTAGTTTCTTTTTTCTCTGGGATCTGAATTTGCACTTTTGAAGCCTTATTCTGTATTTCTAATACTCGGTTGAAGTATTGCAAATGGCTTTAATAATATATTTTGATTGGCTTTTATCATTGACTAGAACACTGGAGAAAAATGCGGATTTTCCAGATAATTTTTTTTTCGTTTATCATAAATTTTAATTTTATTTTTTGTTTTTTGCTAAAACATTTATGCATCACTTTTATTTTTGCTAGTGAATAAATAGATTTTTTTTTTAATAATTTCTCAAAAGCTTAATTTTTCAACTTTCACATGATGTTTTATACTTTCGTCCTTTTGCCAGGACACACTTACCAATTGGAACATTTTTGTGTTTAAGTTTTATTTAACAGGAGTTTAATAAATTTTATATATTTTCCAGTAGTTTTTATTTATTAAAATTGACTTTAGTTTAGTGATCGTTGGTAATCTCTTATGCTGTGCCTGCCACGATGATGTGATAAATCTTGTTAAAAGTCATGCTGTTTTTATACTGGGAAAAAGTAAAACAAAATTTGTGAAATTCACTAAATAATTTTGCGCATTATGGTGTAAAAATAAAAATTTTAAATAATTAACAAAATCGTAACATAGAAATAAGTAAAAACTTACAGAAAGGCAAAAAATCAAGTCGAGCAAGCCAAACAAGGATTTCGTTTTCTTTTTTGAAGAGATACTCGCATCGAAGAGAAATACCAACATTTGTTGCCAGGTAAAAAGAAGTAAAGAAAATTTTGTAATGATGGCGTAAATGGTAGCATTAGAGGCATTTTTTTGTTTTGTTTTTGCAATAAATGAAAGTGTAGCAACAAGTATTAATGCAAAGAAGATTTAAAATGGTTAGTTACACTCAATAGAGATGTTTGCAAAACAGGTGCATTGAATGAGAATTGTAAGCGAATAAAGCAAGCGCTACTGGTGTAATTGATTGTAAAAAGTTTTCCACCAAATTTTAAATAATGTTAGTGGGAAACTAAATTAAATATTAAGGTCTAGCACTAGCTAAAATTCAAATTTCAATTGACAGCAGTGCTGCACAATCCCACTTCCAACGATTAAACAAACCACCTAATGAGAAAATCAGATTCCACGAGGAGGACAGATATTTATGCTACTCGTATGTGCTTGTACTAATCAGATTGAATTGATATATTTTTAAAGAAAATATCTTTGCAATTATTATTTATTAATATTAAAAAAAAAAATCAAGAAAAAAAACCTCGTTAAATCAGTCACAATACCAGCAACACGCAACAAGTAGGTGTAGCGTTAAATGCGACAGAAAAAAAACACAAAATAGGAAAACAGTCCACTACGCCTGTATAATGAGGAAAAACTAGAGGAACCGCTTTCGGAAAATGAATGGAAACAGAGTTAATTATAACAAGATTGTTTAACAATAAATTTAGAAAAAAAAGAAGAAATATGTGATTATTTAATACGCCATGAACACATTTTTACATCATCATCATCATCATCATCAAACATACTGGCTTGACCAGCACCGCCAGTGACAGCTGGCTGTTGCAAACTACTGTGGCATTATCAAAAAGGCCAACATATCATGGAACAAGTTAAAGCTACACATAAAATAGATTAGGTTAGTGGTATTACAGCTAAAAACAACAAACGTTACAACCAAAATAACAAGTAAAAATAAAAAAATTAAATTAAATGATTTACAATTGCTATTGCAATCGATTGCAAATAAATGGGGATAAGGCAAAAAACAGCAAAAAAAAAAAAAACAAACAACAAATATCAAAAGTGACCAAACAATTTATAAAAGAAAAAACTAAAGATCTCTTAGTGATAAAATTCCAAATGATTTGTTTAAATGCATGAATTTTGCAATTTTGGCCTTTTATGGGTAATATGTAGTTGAAATATGTATCATAAAAATTTAGTTAAAGAAAAAATATGTAAGACATTTGGTGGTGATTTCAATATATTTTTCATTTCCAAACAAAATAAAAACCGAATAATTAATCGATTAATTAATCGATTAATTATTCGAGTAATTATTCGTTTACAAATTTGGAGAAAACCAAAATTTTAAATAAATGTTAAAGACTTGTTTAACATAAAAACTAGAATATTAATTTGAAGCAATTTGCAAATAATTCGTCTTATAAATAATATATCGCACCCTAAATACAAAAGGGTCACAACTCAAAATATTCCAAATTTTACTTTTCTCCATAAGAGTCAGTTTTTTATGTTTTCACTAACATAATATAAAATTTAAAAAATTATAGCAGAACCTTCTTGAATATTTAATTTTTCCTTAATGGCACAATATTTTCTTTAAATATTACAATAAACAGTGTTTTTGTCTCTCCTAAAAATTTTGGTGTTTTGAGTTGTGACTCTTTTGTAGTTGGGGTGCGATATTAATTATGGGCTTTTATATGGGCTTTTTACGGGTAATATATACAAGGTGGGTAAAAGAAGTCATCTGATGTTGTTTGGGTCTCATTTTTTTTTTTTTCGAAATAAAAAATTTCGGTTCTATTTTTTGATTGTGTTTATTTGAACCTTTAGAATTATATTGGTCAATTCGAGAAGATGATATCGGCCAAATAGGCGCCGTCACAATCTCGAAGACGAAGTGGACCATATTCGTCGTATTCAGCGAGGAGTCTCATGTTCACCTCAGCAGGTACGTAAACAAGCAAACTATCGCTTCTGGGGCAAAATCCACGTGCGATGCACGAGGAGCTATTAAACGCGCTCAAAGTGACTGCATTATGAGCTGGAGGAGTCATCAGGCCATTTTTTCGCGGACACTGCTGGTCAAATGACAACAGTAGATGTTGCGCGCAATTGAACGAATTAGGGCTGAAGGACAGGTGGTTCCAACAGGACGGAGCAACTGCACATACTACACGATCGGCTTATCATTCGTTTTGGCGATTTGCACTGGCCCGCAAAATCGCCCAAATTAAACGTTCCAGACTGTTTTTGTGGGGTTTTCTGAAGTCCGCTGTTCACATGTACAAGCCGGAGACCCTGGAAGTCCTTAAGGACAACATTCGACACGAGCGCGAGAATCTGTCGTCCGAAGTTCTCCCAGAAGCCCGTATAGCAACAACCAAAGCAAAATAAAACCGAATAATTAATCGATTAATTACTCGAATATGTATTTGATTAAATATTCACAGAAAATCAAAATTTTAAATACTTGGTTGAAGTAAATACTAGAATATTCATTCAAACATTTTGCGAATAATTAATCTCATAAGTCAAATATTAATCGTTATGCATATTTGGCTTTTAACGGGTAATGTATTGTTGAAATGTAAAAATTAATTTAAGAAACAATATGTAAGACACTTGGTTACATTTCTTCATACTAAATAAAAACCCAAACAACTAATCGATTAATTATTCGCATAACTATTCGATTAATTATCCGCGGGAATAAAAAGCTTGAAATACATATTAAACACGTGTTTAACTTCGAACTAAAATATTTATTCGAATAAATTTGCGGATAATTAAATGCTGAAATGTTAAACATCATGCAATTTAGCAAATATCTGACCATAACACAAAAGGATTTTTCGAACAAAAATTCCAATATTTATTCGAACAAATATTTAAATAAAAATTCCAAAATTTGTGCAAAGTAAATTGTGATTTAAATTACAAAATTTATATAAATTTAAACACTTAAAATAATATTCTAGTATTTATTAATGCAATATAATCGAATAAGTTATCGAATATTTAATCGAGTAACATACAAACATCTAAAATAATATGTGAAGTTATTAAAGTTTATGTTAAAACATTTATTTGTGCAATCGAATCGAATAAATTATGGAATTATTAATCGAACAAAAGTCGATTAACTATGATAATGTGTAAATTTATCCAAAACTATTCAAATGACTCAAATAATTTGTGAATTTATCAAAAACTATGCTAGAATATTTATTAATGCAATATATTCGAGTAAATTATCGAATAATTAATTAAATAACAGACAAACATCTAAAAAAATGTGTGAAGTTATTAAAGGTGATGTTAAAATATTTATTTGTGCAATCTAATCGAATAAATTATTGAGTTATTAATCGAATAAAATTCAAATAACTAAAATAATATGCGAATTTATCAAAAACTATGTTAGAATATTTATTAATACAATATAATGGAGTAAGTTGTCGAATAATTAATCGAATAACATTAAAAAATCTAAAAAAATGTGTGAAGTTATAGAATATCTTACACAACTATCAATCCAATAAAATTCAAATAACTCTAATAGCGTGTGAATTTACCAAAAATGTTAGAATACTTATTAATGAAATATAATCCAGTTAATTATCGAATAATTAATCGAATAACATACAAACATCTAAAATAATGTGTGAAGTTATTAAAGATTCTGTTATAGAATATCTTATAGAAGTATTAATCGAATAAAATTCAAATAACTCAAATAATGTGTAAATTTATCAAAAACTATGTTAGGATATTTATTAATGCAATATAATCGAATAAATTATCGAGTAACATACGAAACTTCTAACTTATTGAATTTTTGTTTAACTATTCAATATTTCTTATATTCGATTTTCGGTTTGCTACATTTGTTCATCGGGCTCTAATTCAACATTTTCTTTTCTTAATTTTTTTTTAAGACGAATTTTTTGCAATATAAATTTGCTGTGATCATGCAGTTTTGATTAAAGAAGGCAAGAAAAATAATAATCAAATCTTTGGCTGGAGAACAACTAGCTGTTTCGTAGTCGCTACACTACTCATCATTGCCCATTCGGATTTGTGCAATCGAATCCACTAAGTTAAGAATTATTAATCGAATAAAATTCTAAAATAATGTGTGAAGTTGTTAGAGATTATGGTAAAATATTTATTTGTGTAATCTAATCGAATAAATTTGAAATAACTAAAATAGTGTCTGAATTTATCAATGCAATATAACCGAACAAATTATCGAATAATTAATCGAATAACATAAACAAAATCTAAAATGGTGTGTGAAGCTATTAAAAACTATTTTAAAATATTTATTTGTGCAATATTATCGATTACTAATAAATTTGAATTATCTATATTAAATATTTACTTAAAAATTTTGCAATAAACTTTAAATAAATGGGGTTAAAAAAATGCAAAATTGACCAAATAAGCAACAGAAAAAAGAAATATCTCTTGGTGATAAAATTCCTTATAATATATTTTAATGCATAAATTTCACAATCATTGATTATACAATTTTGGCCTTTTAAGGACAATAGTTGCAGCAACTTCAGACAAATTTAGTGCAAAAACACATTTTTAATATTTGTTGCCATCCCTGTATCATATTTTTTTTGTTGCTATCCAACATAATAACATGGGGTGTGTGAGTGAGCACAACTGGTGTGGAGGCATTATAATTTCATTATGCCCCTAGACATCCTATAAATCCCACAACTAAACAAAACTCTTAATGCACACACCGAGTTGCAAAGTAAAATATTTTTTTAAGTGCGATTGCTGTGATTGCAAAGTGTTTTTCGGTCTTAAAAGTGCAAAACATGTCATGAGTCTATTTTGTTTTACTTTTAGTATTTTATTGTGTAATCGGGCCAGCAGATCATGTGTTTTTTGTTTTTGTTGTTGTTTTTTTTTTTTGTCTTGTGTCTCTTCGCCCATTTGCTGGCTGCCCGTTAATCCAGTTATTTTGTAGAAAGGCTTCATATTGAATATTTTTTTTTTTTTATTTCTGTGATAAAATTTTTATATTAATGATTTTTGTTTTTCCTCGTAAAATTATTTATATTTTTTCTGCGAAAACAAATACATTGAAAAGCTTACGGACTTTTCATATTTCTGTATCACAATCCATGGAAGTATTATTATTATATTTTTGAGTATATTTATTATTTAAGCTTTTCCTTAAAACTTAAGTTCCATAAACACAATTTATAATGATTTACATACGCAATAAAATTTATTTATGCCTTTAGATATTTGACATTAATGGATTTTGTTTTTTTTTTCTTTTTGTTTCAACTTTTACATTTATGTAAATTAGATCTTTTAACGTGACATTCTAAGCATTTGAAAAGAGTTGCATATAAGAAAACAAAAACAATTACGAGTAAAAGAGATCACAATTAAGAGTTTTACAGCTGGTGTAGTATTTTTTATTTACTCAAATGTAGACGATGTAAGAGAATGGAGAGGAAGTTTTAGTGCTTCTTAAATCCCATCCAAAATAATTGCCCAAATAATGGCGGTAAAACAGCTCCCTGCCATCCTATGAAGAGAGGAGAATCATCTTATCATAATATGTAAAAACTTTTACAAAAGGCATTTTAAGTCAATCATATTAGACACTTGTACATTAGATAGCTGCAAAATACAAACATATGAACAGTGGAGCACTGTACTCCGCAAAAGCATGAAATAATTGTGTCGATTTTCTTAACCACTATTTTAAGGCGAAAATCATTATGAGCGGCGAGGTGCCTTTAAGCCAGTGGTACCCAAAAGTTCTATACGGAAGAGTAAGCACCAATACATTTAAGGAAAAACTACTTTTATTTAAAAACAATATTCACACTGCTAATCGCTGTCGTCAATGTTTACCAGCAAAACATGCGAAAGTGTTGTTGTATACCATAATCGAAGTTGTTTGTGTATTTTTCATTGCTAGTGCTGAGCGCAATATGTGTGTATTAAAGAGCACAGCCCTATAGCTAAGCGCTTCTACAAAAAAAAATTGAGTATCAAGCGCATAGGCTTGGGCATGTCAGCTTAAAACAAAATGCATGTGATGCATGAAAAGGCTGCTGTTTGCTAAAGTGTTTGCGCAGGAGGAGTGATACGACAGTTTTTTTTTTTTTTTGAGGACGCCATCGGCAATACAGTCAATTTTACAGGCGAACCGTACAATGTCATAATAACCGAAATAAATGAAAGATTTTCATTTGTCGCCTTTTGTTCATTGAAGTTTTGGCAAACCATTCGCCCAATGTGCTGCAACAGACAGCTGTACTAAAAGGAACTAGGAGTGATGGTTAGACGGGTGAGTTGGTCTAAGTGCTGATGCTCTTAATGAGCTTATTTCATACACGAGGAATTAGAATGACCGAACTCTTAAACAAGGGATTCGTCTATAGCACTACAAACTTTTAGCGAAAAGTTGTGACCTGTGTGAGCCTAGCAAGCCACACGGTGGTACTGGTGAATCTTGAATAATTCACCTCGTTGAGTTGGTCCATCATCAGATTAGATAATAAAGGCAGGTACTGTAATCATGTAAATCATTTTCTCAACTGTCCTATATATTCCTACCTATTCATTAAGCCTTATCTCCTTCTAGGAAACGGCATACAGTAGGGATTAGAAGTCCTGAACTCTACATCATGGGGTTTGTTCATATGGCTACAAACTTATGGCAAAATTTGTATTCTCCGTCATTCTTGCAAGCCAAATGGGGACGCTGGTAAATCGCGAATAATTCACCCCGTGGAGTTGGTCTATCAACAGATTAAGGCGTAAAGGCAGGTGCAGATGTAAATCGATTTCCACAATCTGTCCAATGTGTCTGAGGTAACACATTGGACAGCAATGGCACTCTGCTTATTGTGGATAGAGGGGTAGGAGTTCCTCGTTTATTGTAGTAAATAAAACTTTAGATAGCCGCATGCCTTATGCTGTGTTCGACCTACGAAGTCTTTGCTTAACCCGCGGGTGATGTTGTTTTGCAACAGATACCTATATATAATGCAGGGAACCAGTGGTGAGGGTTTGACAGCTGGGTTGGTTAAGGACTGATGCTCTTATGAACTTTGGCATACCAACTCATAAGTTTTTTCTCCCATTGACAGTTTAGGAATTGGCATACAGGACGGATTAGAAGACCCGAGCTCACATTCAAGGGGTTTGTCCATATGGCAACAAACATATGGTAATAGTTGCGACCTGTGTGGGCCTTGCGAGCCACACGTGGGCACTGGTTACACATGAGTAGTTAAGCCCGTAAAGTTGGTCTATCGTCATTAAAAGACCCATCATGCATATCATGCCTATTAAACAAGCCTTTCCGTGTATTAGCTTTAGCTCTTCAGCTAATTCAACCTTGTAAGTTCAAATCTTTATTCAAAATTCGCATCAGTGATGTTCGTAAGATGTTCAATTGTTGGTAACGGTGACTAGGTTGACGTACCATGAAACGTTCTGTCTATGGTTTAAAGCTAAACCGCAGAAAGGGAAATTAGTCCTTTCCAATAACTATAGTGCAATGCCCACGAGTTACTGTTGTCTTGCAATAGAAACCTTTAATGTAAAGAACCAGTGGGGATGGTTAGGCGGGTGAGTTGGTTGAGCGCTGCTGCTCTTAATGGACTTCGGCCACCAATTCGTAAGCATTTGCTTCCATTGACTGCCTGGGAAGATGCATACAGGAGGGATTATAAGGCATAAGCTCCAGCAACATAAAATATAACATTCAAGAATAAAATTTAATTTTATATTTAATTCAACACTTTCGTTCATTTTGGGACCACCTCTTCTCACATAGTGATTGGTAAATTTAAAAAAAGACCACGACAATTTTGTAGTAGATTAATAAATTAATAAACTTGTTCTCTTTAATCTATTACAAAACTGATATTTTTCATACACGCCATCCAAACCACAACTGCTTTTAAAACATTTAAGAAAAAATGTTGTGAAGAAAATATTAACAGATGCCGAGGTTTGATTTTATCTTTCTTCAGGTATCTTCGAAGTATTTACAAAGCGTTTTAACGTTGCTTCTTCATATCGCAGGCAAATTATAATAATTTTACTGTGAAGAAAACATTAAGAGGATTCGGACTTGGCGTTTATCCTTTCACGAGTTTCACTAGGAATCTTTTATCATTGCTCTTTTATATCGCATGCAATTTATTCCAAATATCTTATGATATAGAGAATATGTAGTCTTAATCAGTTTTCCGGGAAGAAAGCATTAAGAAGAGTCGGTCTTAGTTTTTATGCTTCTACAAGCATCTGCGAAGTATTTGTAAAGCTTTTTGTGAGAGACTTTCAGCATTGCTATTTTATGTGGCATGTAGTTTATTCTAACATAACTCTCACATGATATGGAGGATATGGAGTAATTTTGCCGGGCAGAAAACTTTAAGAATATTCGGACTTGGCGTTTGTTCTTCCACGAGTATCTTTGAAGTATTTATAAAGCTTTCTGTGGGAGTCTTTTATCATTGCTCTTTTATATCGCATGCAATTTATTCCAAAAATCATATGATATAGAGAATATTGGGTCTCAATCAATTTTCCGGAAGAAAACATTAAGAGGAGTCGGTCTTTGTTTTTATGCTTCAATAAGCATCTTCGAAGTATTTGTAAAGCTTTTTGTGGGCATCTTTTAGCTTTGCTTTTTCATATCGCATGCAATTTATTTTAATTCTCGCATGATATGGAGGATATGGAGCAATTTTGCTGGGAAGAAAACAGGAGTCGGACTCGGAGTTTGTCCTTCCACGAGTATCTCCGAAGTATTTATGGAGTTGTTGTGGGAATCTTTTATCATTGCTCTTTTATGTTTATATCGCATGCAATTTATTCCAGAAATCGTATAATATAGAGAATATGGAGTCTCAATAATTTTATTGGGAAGAATACATTAAGAGGAGTCGGTCTTAGATTTTATGCTTCTACGAGCATCTTCGAAGTATTTATAAAGCTTTTTGTGAGACTTTCATATCGCATGCCAACTATTGGAAAACTCGCATGATTGGAGAGGATAGAGAATCTCAATCATTTTGAAATCTCTTGTATAACCATTCAAACTGCACCCGTTATCGTTTTAAGTGAATTGCTGGCAGAAATGAAACATTTTACGAATATGGATTTCTGAAATATTTACGAGTACTTCTAAGGCCTATTTTAACAAACCAAAATTATGCAATAGCTCAAAAAAAACTTGTTTGGAATAGATAAGTTTATTTGGCATTCCCAGTTACGATATGTCCACTACATAAGTAGTCTTATTATTATTACTTTTTTCTGCAGTCTAATCACAATTACAAACATTGTAAAGTTTTACGATTTGTTTACTAAAGCAAGTCAACTATTTGACGTAAAAAAATGTTGTTAATTAATAAATTACTGTGCAATTGATAAAAATGTCAAAATGCACTTGTTATCAGTTGTTTAGAGACCGAATAACGAGAGTAGCAATTGCAAACAAATCTAATGATTGGACACAAATCAGAAGTGACACTTAGAGAAATACATGCACGAAAACATGATCAGTTAGTCAGACAGACATTCAGTCATATGCAAATGTTTTGAACTTGAACTTGAAGTGCCGACAAACAAACTGGCCAACTGGTTGTTTGACTTTAGGAAAATAAAGTTGTTTAAAAGGAGGAAAAGTATTTACAAAAAATAAATAAAAGACCAAAATGAATGTGAACAGTTATAATTATTTTTATTTTGTCTTGCACTTTTTGTGATACTTAAAATTTACATTTATGAAATGAAATCTGGAATTTGTTTTTAAATGTGAAATGAAGTTGCAATAAATTAATTGTTGGTTAAAAAACAAATGCTTTAGGATTTACCAGTAACCATATGGGTTAACAGAGAGAGGAGTTTTAGCGGGAGGTGCAGTATTAGCTGTAGATGCCAGGGAAGCAGCTGGTACAGAAAAAGAATTAGGAACTCCAGACGGGAGGCCAAAAGTTACAGATGCAGGAGCATAACTAGTAGTAGAAATCTGATAAGCTGGAGTACCACCAGCATAGGCTGGTGCAACAGGATAAGCTGGAGATGCTGGAGCATAAGCAGGTATTGCTCCATACGTAGGTACATAAGCAGATCCAGCAGCAAAAATGGCACCATTAGGATAAGCAGAACCAGCAGCAAACGGTACAGAAGCTGCAGAGAATCCAACTTTAGAAGGAGCAGCAAATCCAAAAGGGGCAGCAGCAAGTGATATTTGACCGGGTATAGCAAGTGGCACTTGAGTGGCAACAGCAACTCCATTGGAGGCAGGTATTGTAGTAGCTACTGGCGTTTCAAAGATGGCAGGTTTTAAAGCTACTGCTGGAGTGGGAGTAACAGCAGGTGTTGGAACAGCAGCTGGTATCGTTGAGGATGTTACTAGATTTGGAATAACAGCTGGAATAGCAACTTTCGATCCTACCGGATAGGCTACTGCATGATTTATCGTATGAGCATTGTATGTTGAAGCGAAGGTGGTATAACCACTAGCTTGGATATGAGTAACAAAATGAGTTATAAACGCAACAATCTTAGAAAAAGAAGAAAATTAATTAAAAAAAGATTTAACTTTTCTTGTAGTTTGAACACAATATTAAGATCATAGAAAAAGTTTTGCCTACAAAGTAAAATGGCATATTGAGAGTAAGAGTGTGTTTCACGATCTCGACGATAACAGCTCTGCAGCTGATAAAAAGCTGATTAGTGGCAAACTTATTAGTTTTATGTATCACATCGGAAGAGATTATCTTCCGTTAGCAGATAATGGACCATAAGAATGCATGCGAACGTTAACGTTCGAGATCATGATTAATATCTTAAGCATCATTTCAGCAATTCATTGGTTTTGTTTATTTATATTTCATACATAAAAAAATAAATTCGGGTAAACCCCATTGCAGCGCAAAAACAAATCTTAAGCGGTTTCCCTTTCATCTATTATTGTCCGTATTTGCAATTTAAATAACTTTGTGTTGATGGTAATTTACAAACTGCTAAATATGGCAAAAGTGTTTTCTATTTTTTAAGTTTTTAATTAAATTTTTAATTAAAAGTATTAAAAACTTAAAAGAAGGAATACACCGAATCCTCCATACATGGGCTAAACTATCGAAAAAACTTTTTCAATAAATCTATGACTCTGGAAGAAGAACCAATCCCCTTAAGGTTATGATTGAATTTCGTTTCCCCAACGTCGTAAGGTATTGGTTTCTGGACGTTCTGAAAAATTGCTCCAGTAAGTAGAGTTTAATAGTTATGGAAAACAACTGTCACTACGATCCTTCATGAGTAGATTTCAGTTTACCAAGTAATAAGATCTTGATTTCTGAATAGTCCAAGGAACTACTCCAGTAAATGGTACACGCTGACTTAAGCTTATTCAGTTATGCAAAAGCTATGCCCCTAGGACCACAACAGTTTGCCCTACTCTATTTCTTATTTTTCTCAACGACCTTCTCTATCAAACTTCCAACCCTATCCACTTTTTCGCGGATGACAGCAGCATTTGTCACTCGTACTTTTTTAGTTATAGGCCCAGATTATCAGAGATCGCTGCCAAGAGGCTAAATATGAACGATTCACTCTAATAATCTCCGAATGGGGTCGTAAAAACAGGGTGGCCTTCAACGCTCGTTAGACCCAGTGTTGTTTATTAACACACAAACAAACGACCGCAAGTGCTGCTTCATCTGTACTCATGGATGGTATAAATATTGAGGAATCGGATGCTCTTGGAGTTCTTTTAATGAAGATACAGTGTGACGTTCGCTGGACTGAACACATTTTTCATGTCTCTAAAGAAGCATTCAAGTGCCTCGGTTTTTTGAAACGGTGTAAGATGTACTTCACTCCATCCGACCTCCTTACTATTTATCCAACCGGAAATGGAATACAGCTCTCATGTTTTGGCCGGTGCATCAAAGTTTATTTTGGGGTTACTCGACCGTGTGCAGGAGAGGGCGAAGAAGCTTATCGGTGACAGTAGGGTATCCAACTCTATTGACTCACTGGAGCATCGACGCAATGTGGGGTGCATTACTCTATTCTATCGTTACTACAATGGATTTTGCTCTGACGAGATTAGGGGTCTTGTTCCCGGAACTTGCACATTTTTACGTAGCACGCGCTCATCGTCTAGAGTTCATCCATTTGTGGTCGGTTGCCCGGGGAATCGCACTACGCATTACAGAGAGAATTCGTTTTTCAGACGTACGCTTCGTCTATGGAATAAGTTGCCTGCAGACGTGTTTCCCGTCTGTTATAACGTTGGAAAGTTCAAGTCAAATGTTCACAAACACTACTCCCTCTTTTCCCTTCCTCATAACCTATTTTCCTAGTTCTAGTACAACGCACTGCATATGTCCGCACTCCGGGCCATCCCCGGAGTACTTTTAACTAATTAGTTGCCTGCTTAGGATACCTGTTTCATAGACGCCCAAGTTAGAACTCCAACCATTTATTTAGATTCCAAAATGCCAAAAAGGTGATTGAGTAGTGGTTTGTCTTCCATCCTGTGATAGGTGCAAGTCAAACGTCTGCCAACGCTACTCCCTCTTTCCTCCTCCTCATTACATAGTACCTTAGCTCCACTCCTGAGAGTGTGCTCTGCAAAACTTGATAGGCTAAGTTAAGCAGGCAGGCCGCTGTATACCCCGGAATAGTCTGGGTTGTCCAGCTTACTTGGGTCCTGCAATCATTCCATTTGTGATTGCCTGAAACGTGGGATAGTGGAGTGAAGAATAGAAGTTATAGGAACATAATGTGAGTGGAATGGAAGGGCGGGGATGGAAAGGAGAGGCGGGAACCTCTCAATGTAGCGTTACATGCTGCTGTACTTGCTATCCGCTGCCAGACATGATAGGCTGTTGAAGCTCCGTTTGCCTAAATATCTTAGACAATGGTGCTCCAATGCCGGGTATGTACCGAGAAGTTTTGTCAACTTCTACAGAAGTCGTTATAGGGTAAGCCTAGTGTCCTAGCATGGTTGCCAAACGGGCAATGTCCAGTGATGACTGCTACAGTTACTCTCAGGTGAGACCTGGACAGTTTAAATAATTCCCTCGTTCTCTTAGAGTTAATATGCGGCCACAGGCTCCTTGATATAAGGCATGTGGGCTCTGTGAGCCGCTTTTCTTGGGCACTTTACAGCGTGTAGAGTTTTATTATTTTCCAACACGCTGATAAGGGTTGTCCACAAAAGGGATTCATATCCCTATCCTATAGGATAGGGATATGAATCCCTTATAAGGCTGTCCCTTTTTTGGCTAAGTCATCAGCGATGTTGTTGCCATTGTTGGACGCATGTCCGCGTACCCATTTTAGGGTTAGGTTAGAACGTCTCGCCATTTTATTTAAAGATGTCCGGCATTCCTGGGCTAGACTAGAATTAGTGTATATTCCATTCAGGGAGTTGTTGGCGGACTTGCCGCCCGTTACTGTCATGATATCCCTGCCGAATATCTTGTAAAACGGTGCTAAAAAGGGTTGTACTCTGCAAAATGAAACGTAAAAAGTTTGGGCTTTTGAATAAACTTTTTTCTTAGATTAAATCAAAAAGGTGAGCTGAGTTTGGTTTGGTGCTACTGAAAATTAAAAAGCGCATCGAAAATCTTAAAAAGAAGCGTACCACGCACCCACTAAAAAGTTTTTCGCACAAAAAAATTTAAAGAGCTCCAAAAAACGGTGCGAAACGCACTGAGTTGACAACACTGCATGTTTTATTATTATTTTTTAATAATTGTTCTTTTCGTTTGGGAATGAACAAGGTGCATTAACGTCTACAAGTTTTCGTTGTATTGTTGTAGCTTTACTCTAGTGCTGCCACCTTGTAGACGTGAATGTTTTTGTTGTATTGTTGTAGCTTTACTCTAGTGCTGCCACCTTGTAAACGTGAATGCACCTTGGGAATGGATGTTCCCTGCCAAAGATTTGATGCTTAATCAAATTTCAACGGTTTTGCCAAACTGAATCCCGTTCTCAGATTGTAGATTCTTATAAACACATTCTTATACTTGAACTCACCAAAAAAGTAGCAGCCATTTTACCGATAAAACAAAGCAAATGCAGGTGAAGAAAAAAGCGCAGATATTAGAGATCTGCGTTTATGAAGCAAACACGACAAGTTGTGATGTTCACACTCCAACCACTATTGGTTTTTATAATAATGCCAAAAACATTTGAACCAATTTCCATAAACTTGAAACAAAAACTATTCAAAATAAATAACACTAATGAAATTTCACTATCAATCAGCTGCTAACAGGTTAAGCAATATTTATTTTTTGCTTACTTTCTTTGCATATCAAGTGAATATATACGAGTATATTTTTTTCTCCATAATATTTAAAGGTCTTTAACGTTGGCACAATTAATGTAACAAATAAATTGACAATCACCTCAATTTAAATAAATATGTTAAATAAAAAGAAAAAATAATTTTATTTAGTTCAAATATTTTTAGTTTAAAATTCATCTTTTGTTTATCGGGTCGATTTCCCAATTTATTTAAAGCAATTGCAAAAATAGAAAAAAGCTGCATAAATCAATCAAAATGTTGTACTCGCACAATGCGCGTACAATCACGCACAATCGCACACAATGTATTTGCTTTTGGTGCGAATGCAATAAATAAACAATTTCATAACGATAAACAAGACAGACGCACACATTTGGCCGCTACTCCGGCTATAGTTCAGAGGTGCCCACAAGTTCTATATGGAAGAGTAAACACCAATGCATTTAAGGAAAAACTATTTTTATTTAATTTTTTTTTTTTTTTTTGTAAAAAACAAAATATTTACAAAAACAAAATTCACACTGACAATCGCTGTCGTCAATGTTTACCAGCAAAAAATGCGAAAGTGTTGTTGCTTTGCTATTGTGTGTGTGCGGTGATGAACGAAAAAATATATAAAAGACGAAGTTGTTCGTATATTTTTCATTGCTAGTGCTGAGCGCAGTATTTGTGTATTAAAGAGCACATCCCTATAGCTAAGCGCATTTACAAAACCAATTGAGTACCAAGCGAATAGTGCTGGGCACACCTGCTATAGTTTATTTACGTTTTTTTTTTCGTTTTCAATTCAATTTATATTGCATTTTAATAAAATAAAATGTCCAAGACGGGTACAGACAATTTTTCTCGCACACTTTGTACATTAAAATAAATTAAAAACGGATTTGAGAATATTTAATTTGTTGGAATGGTTTTAGCCGGTTGGTTTGTAAGCAACTGAAGCTGGCGAGGGGGGCTGAGAGATTGGCTCCGATTTCTACTCAGAAACACAGCGAGAGGTATTGCGGCTTCCTGATAAAGCTTTTGCATGCCTCTATTTTCGAGGGCCAAACAGGTACCGAATAATTGCTGTTGTCTTACTTTAGCACTACTTCCCAAAGCTGCTGGCTGCCAGATGGTATGAGGGAAGTCTTTGTATATCTAAATAAAATTTTCCTTCTTATCTAAAGACCTCATTAGTTTTTACTTTCTGTTGCCGATCAGTGACTTTCTATTTTGTAGCAAATATTTTAAAATTACCTTTTCCGTGAAAATATTCAGCTGTTTTTTACAGTAGAGAATAATTAAAAGAAAAACATTGGAATGAAAAAAAAAATGTGAATGGTGTTTGCTATCCTGACATAATAACGAACTTTTTATATCCCGAATTGGAAGAAATGGACGTGGACGATATGTCATTTCAGCAGAACGGTGCCACTTACCACATAGCTCGTGAAACAATGGCTCTTTTAGGCGGTCATGTGATTTGACATCGTCGGACCTCTTTCTTTGGGGTTATTTGAAAGAAAAGGTGTAATGCGATAAGCCAGCAATAACTCAAGAGCTAGAGGGTGGGATAGTTCGGCATTTTAACAGCATGGAAACTCAGTTATGCCTCAGCGTCTTCGAAAATCTGGTCCATCGGTTGGAGATGTACAGCCGAGGTCGCGACGGCCATTGGGGCATTATTTTATTCGCTACATAATTGAACCATACCAGTATTATGGTAATAAAAAGAAATGGCAATAATGCCTAAATAATTTGGGCTTTATTCAAAATCAACGTCCGCCCTGACAATTTGACCACCCATTAAACAAAAGAAAAACTTTTCAAGATTTTTTTTATTATTATATAATTTCTTAAGGTCTATTCTTATACTCTCTCTCTCTATATTTGAAATTGTCGTATTTTCTAACTTTGTGAAATGATTCGATCTTGTACAATATATGTTAAATCTTGTACAATATGTGTTAAGCTCCTCATCCTATATTTCTGATCTCATCTATGTTCAGCTAATCTAGTTTTAAGTTTGTTTTTAGATGTTCCTATATAAACTTTATCACAATTTTCTATATCATTTAGACCACACGGAATTTTATAAACTACATTTGATATCTCAGTAGTGCAATTCACTAACTTTTAACGATTTTAAAAGAGCATAACTTAACGCGAGCTATTGTGGTTTGCACTAACGCTTATGTGATGCACTAATTTATTCTTAACACCTCTGGTTGTATGTTAAAAAAATTTGAAATAATGTGGCAGCTTTGTTAAAAATAAAGAAAACCACAAAGAGGAACAGAAAAAAAACAAACATATTTGCAAATAATTCCATGTTTAGGGTGAGTAAAACTATTTATATGTTTATTATTTAAAATATTTTTTGATAAGTAAGATAAGTTCTTCTCTCGGAGAACACGCCGAACGACTGTTGGAGTCTTCCGACAAGTCGTATGCCAAATACTGGGAAGTTATTCTAGTAGAAATTTTAACGACATTTTTGTTAAGATAAACACCACAAAAATAATTGGTGTTTAGTTAACGCTAATCAGTCAGGCTATAAAAACAGCTGATTTAAAAAGAAGACAATAGTGTTAAAAACTGTTATAGAATCGCAAAAACACCAACGCTAGTGTTAATTTCTCTAAACGAATTTTATTAGCGTTAAAACAGGTTAGTGAATTGCACTACAGGTTTGTCTGTTTTATCTTTTACTTTACTAAACTAGGTACTTAATTACGGCATTCAAAGGATTGTCATAAAGTGTTAAAATATTTACATAAAAAAGGTTTATCGGGACAAGAAATTCATAATGATATGGTGAATGTGTTAGGTGAAAGTGCTCACAGTAAAAAAAAAAAAAAAAAAAAAAAAAAAAATGATCGATGAATAAAAGTGCGTGAAAGAGCATTTCAAATGATCGAGTCCATTTAATTTTGCATGAAGAATTACAGATGAAAAAGCTTTCTGCAAGATGAGTGCCGCATTTGTTAACAGTCGACCAAAAACGCATACGAGTAAGAATGAACATTTCTCAAGCTTGTTTGGATCGTTTTAAGCGAAATAAAAGATATTTTAAGCGACGTTTCATAACGATTTTGATGGGATATGGATCCACCACTATACTCCAGAGACAAAAGAACATTCCAAACAATGAACTGAAGCTGGAGGAAGTGCCCTAAAGAGGGCAAAAGCAATTCAATCGGCTGGTAAGGTTATGGCAACGGTTTTTTTTGGGACTTCAAAGGTATTTTATTGATTGACTATCTGTAAAATAGTAAAAAAATTAATTCAGAGTACTATTGCTACCTTTTGGATCAATTAAATGTACGAATTCGAGAAAACCGTCCTGGCTTACAACACGAAAAAATAATTTTTCATCAAGACAGTGCACCAGCGCACAATGGCTAAAATCATCGATTTGAAGTACGAGTTGCTTGACCACCCGCCTTATTCTCCTGATTTAGCTCCTAGTGACTTTTACCTGTTCCTAAATCTAAAAAAAATTTCTTGCTGGCAAGCGTTTTACCTCAAATGAACATGGAATTACAGGTGTAAACCACTATTTGAAGGCCTTGAGGAAATTTCTTTTAATCAAGGGATAGAATTGCTAGAAAAGCGTTGGACTAAGTGTATTGAAGTTTCAGGAGATTATGTTGAAAAATAAAAATATTTTTGAAAAACTAACTATTCTCTTTCATTGATAGGCTAAGAAGTTTCCGAACCGCCCTCGTAATCTTCGGTTTAACAACCAATTTTTCAATACAACAATCAAGCAATTCCTCTATAACTATATCAGCCACAATAGGAGATGCTGGAGATCCCATTGGAAGTCCTCTTCGTTGGATATAAAACTTGCCATTGTATTGAAAATATCTGCTATTTTCGATACAAAATCTCAGTAAGTGTAAGAAAAATTGTTTATCTATATGTATTAGTGTATTCCTATTTTTATTACGAATTTATTTTATTTTTTTTTCTTTTGCAAAAGAAGAGTTTTCTACAAAAAGTTCTAGCACCACTGTTTCAGAGCATGATTGAGAGCGTATAAAATAGGATCGAAAACAAGATATAAATTTAAGAACGCAATAGTAAATTTACTACTTTTGTTGCTTTATTGTACATAACACATATTGTAGTGGGAAATTTAAGTCACTATAGGCGTGTTCGATCATTTAAACTGATATTACATTTCAGCAACTTTTGTTACAGAAAAATTCAGGCACGGTACTAAAACTCTGTTTTACATCAGCGGCAAATAAATTTATTGAGTGGCAAACGCTGATACACGTAAATTCTCAAAAATTTAGAAAACTAATGAGCCGCTTTTGTTTGCCCATAACTTTTGAATTACTTAACGCATTTACACATTTAAAGCGGTGTTAGTACGTTGGCCAACGATTCAAATAAAATTTTTTTTCTTGCTGTTTTATTACAAGAAAATCTCGTCGTCGTGTGGTGGCGGACCGCTGGCTTAACGAATGTCCAAGTGAGACTGACTACTGTTTGATTTTATACCTGCTTTGAATTTTAAATATTTTTATGTTTTTTTTTTTTAGCAAACACTGTTTTTTAAGTGTAAATTAAATTGTGCTTATTGTATTTGGTATTTATTTAGTTGTTCGGTTTTGCTTAAATTTAAAAGCGTTGCGTGTAATCGGTATGTGGTTTGTGTGTTGTGGACATTTTTGTTAAACACTTTTATAAGAAAGCTAACAGGCCTAGCAAGAGCTAAGCAATGCAGATTTATTCAAAGCTTTACTTGTGTTTCATATTGATGATATGATGAAATTAATAATAAATTTTCGAAAAGCTATTTACGAGTACATTACATTCCTTTACACAGAAAAAATTATAGTAAAAATAAAATCAATAAAATTTTTGTCTGTATGCTTATACATAAATATCAAAAAATAACCTTGGATATCGTATTTTGTTGTTGTTTAAAAAATATTTGTTTTCGATCAATAATTAATTTTACTAAAGTTTTGTTTGAATCCACGAATTTCTTTACAGGTCCGCATTCAAACAATTTATTAATTGATTCAACGAATTTCGTTATTGAACGCGAACATTTGACTTCAATTTTCCAACGTTATAACAGACAGGAAACACTTCTGCAGGCAAATTGTTCCACAGACGAAGCGTGCGGCTGAAAAACGAATTCTCTCTATAATGCGTAGAACGATTCCCTGGGCAATCAACCACAAATGGATGAGCTCTAGACGATGAACGCGTGCTGCGTAAAAATGTGCGAGTTTCGGGAACAAGATCCCTAATCTCGTCAGAGCGTATTCCATTGTAGTAACGATAGAACAGAGTAACGCACCCCACACTGCGTCGATGCTCCAGTGAATCAATAGAGTTGGATACCCTACTGTCACTGATGAGCTTCTTCGCCCTCTCCTGCACACGGTCGAGTAACCCCAAAATAGACTTTGAGGCACCGGCCCAAACATGAGAGTTGTATTCCATTTTCGGTCGGATGTAGGTGGTATAAATAGTAAGGAGATCGGATGGAGTGAAGTACATATTACAAAGTTTCAAAAAACCGAGACACTTGAATGCTTCTTTAGAGACATGAAAAATGTGTTCAGTCCAGCGGACATCACACTGTATCTTCATTCCAAGAACATCAAGAGCATCCGATTCCTCAATATTTATACCATCCATGAGTGCAGATGAAGCAGCATTTGCGGTCGTTTGTTTGTGCGTTAATAAGCAACATTGGGTCTTACGAGCGTTAAATGTGACCCTGTTTTTACGACCCCATTCGGAGATTAATAGAAGATCACTATTCAGTGAATCGTTCATATTTAGCCTCTTGGCAGTGACCTCTGATAGGCTGGGCCTATGACCAAAAGAGTACGAGTGACAAATGCTGCTGTCATCTCCGAAAGAGTGGATAGGGTTGGAAGTTTGATAGAGAAGGTCGTTGAGGAAAATAAGAGATAGAGTAGGAGAAAGAACGGAGCCTTGTGGTACCCCTGAATTAATCTTGAACTCGTTTGATGAGACCCCATCTATAACAACTCGTATAGTGCGGTCTCTGAGAAAACTCGATATAAACCGAGAGTCATCACCGACACCAAGAGCAGTAAGTTTTGCCAGTAGTGCACTATGCCACACTCTGTCAAACGCTTTTGAAATATCCAGAGCCACCACCCTACTTTCACCGAAATGATGGATTGAGTGGCACCATTTCTCTGAAAGATATGCCATAAGATCGCCAGTAGAGCGACTCTTACGAAATCCATATTGGCGATCGCAAAGTAATTTGTGCGACTCTAGATATCCCATAAGATGGTAATTAACCATACTTTCCATTACTTTGGAAAGCGCAGAGCAGATTGCAATTGGGCGGTAATTTTCGGGGTTATTTGCCTCACCCTTTTTGGGGATTGGTGTTACAGGTGTACTTAATTCAAAGTGGGACATAAATTATATGTAATGATTTACAATGAATCCAAGCTTTGTAACGTTTAAAAATTATCGGTGACTCAAATTCTGCATATTAAAACAGGTCCTGCACAAGCTAAACTTGCAATAAACTCTTCTTAGTTTTACATAAAAATTTTGCTTTGTTTCAACTTTCACTAAAAAAGTTTGCTCCGTTTGAGCAGAAAATCAGTTATCTGTTCAATTCTCATTTCAGCTTCGATAGCTTTTTGCCTTGAATTCAGTCTTTAAGCACTATATGAAAAAGCAGTGCATGCACATGAACAGTCATGATGTGTAACCTTAGCAGTCTCTGAAAGAAATCTTGTTCTGTTGCATGTACATGGGCTAACAATTTTTTCACATAGTTCGTTAAATTTTCCTCAAGTAACTTGTCTGCTGTGAATCAATCAATTTCTCTTTCTTCCGGAGAATGGGTTTTGCCATGGCGTATATACAGGGTGGCTCAAAAATAACTTTCCGATGTTTTTTGGCTGTAATTAAAAAAAAAAATGAAAAACTTTGATTCTTCTTGTGGATTGTTTTTATTTGGTCTTTTATTTTTTTTACATCAAGTCGAGAATATGATGTCATGTAAATGGCTGCCGCCACAGTTGATTGTCATTTGAGCCCTTTTTATAGCATTTTCCATCACATTGGCCAAAACTTCCTCATATTCTTGACGGATATTGTCTTTAAGAGCTGCAAGAGTCTAAGACTTGTTGACATAAGCCCGCGACTTCAAAAAGCCCTACAAAAAGAAGTCTGCAGCGGTCAAATCATTCGATCTTGCTGGCCAGTGCAAATCGCCAAAACGGTAGACTAGGCGCCCGGGAAATGCATCCTTCGGCATATCGGTTGTGGCAGTGTATGCCGTCGCACCGTCCTGTTGGAACCACATGTTTTCCAATCCCAATTCATCAAGTTGCGGCAAAAAGAGTTCGTTGATCATTGCTCTGTACCGCTCACCATTCACAGTTTGGCCCGCG
Organism: Thecocarcelia acutangulata; assembly: GCA_914767995.1. Classification (NCBI taxonomy): domain Eukaryota; kingdom Metazoa; phylum Arthropoda; class Insecta; order Diptera; family Tachinidae; genus Thecocarcelia; species Thecocarcelia acutangulata. The sequence continues at coordinate 28,607,501 of OU612096.1, forward strand.
ACGTCTTCGAAGAAAAAAGGTCCGATGACTCCTCCAGCGAAATCAGCACACCATACACTGACCTTGAGCGGGTGTAATGGCTCTTCGTGGGTTACACGTGGATTTTCAGTGCCTCAGAAGCGTAAATTTTGCTTATTTACGTACCCGCTAAGGTGGAAATGGGCCTCATCACTCATGATTATTTTTGATGAAAAATCATCTTCCAAATAAATAGTCACCAATATTCCGCGTTCTGGAGCAGTGTAGAGTAGCATTGTTTATTAACGTGTATTTCGCATGTGTTTACTACACAAATGTCAAAACAGAACTGACATTAGGGGCCAATCGCAAAATTTATAGCATTTTCTGATAGGAGGACTACTTTTGCGCCACCTTGTATAACTTCTTGGCAGATCTGCATTCTGGATTAGGTTTCCTTATTTTTTGTTCTAGGAAGTCTCTGCATAACTTTTATTGCCTTCAGACACCTGAAAACCCTCACACAATCGCTAATTGGCAGAAAGGGTATCAGCTCGTCTTCAGCAGGCTCTGTTTTCAAGACTTTCTTGACGCCGAACGTGCAGCCTTGGCAAAAACGTAAGGAAACAGAAGTAATGGAACGTTGTTTGAGTTGGTTAAGGACTGATGCTTCACTAATCGCAAGACCTGGAGTGTATGGGAAACTAAAAAAAAGTGTCACCTCTGGAGTTGAGATTTTTTTCTCAAGATCACCAAAGATTCTTAATGATCCCGTCAATACGAATCTGTTAGTATAGGATACTATAGATATTCCTTTACTTTAGCATGAGGAGCTTTTACGGTCTCATGTTCAAAAATAGCTGTTTTTACGGCCCCTAAACTCTAGAGCTATAAAATTTTATTCCATGTTACCATATTTCCTGATTACAAATATTCATAAAATTTAAATTGTCTTCGCAGTCAATCGATTTAACGATTTACAGCCTGTGAAGTAAGTGTTAAGTGCATAGATGCCAGATAAATCTGGTCTAATATCGTCAAATTCGGCGGAAAAAATCGTCAATATGATTATCGCAAATCGTCAGCTAATAAAATTAATAAAATAAAATATATGTGTATTACAATAGGGTACAATATGCGAAGCCAATTCATGGTTGCTTTTAACGCTTTAACAGCAAATACGAGGTCTGATCAAAAAGCAACCGTTATTTTTACAAAAAGTATTTATTTATTCATTAATAACTATTTTGTCCCCTCAGATATATTACACCAGATATAATATACCAGCATTTTTTCCAATCCTGGAAACACTCCTGAAACGCGTTTTTTAGTATCGCCAACAGCTCCTGTTTCGGGTTTTCTTTTATCTCCTCAATCGTAGCCAAACGCTTTCCCTTCATCGGTGTCTTCAGTTTTGGGAAGAGGAAAAAGTCAGTGGGGGCCTAGTCCGGTGAATAAGATGGTTGAGGCATGATAACGGTTTTTAGTTTTTGGACAAAAACTCACGCACAAGCATCAATATGTGCGTTATCAGGGTGCAAAATCCATGATTCTGTGCATTTCTGATGAATTGCTGCGCGCAAACGGTGCATAACTTCAAGGTAGTTGTTAATGCCAGAACTTGTGCTTTACCTAAATTTTAACATTTCGGGTTTTATTCGAATATTATTGTAATGCTCTTATAAATAAAAGCTGAATAGTACGCAACTGTACGCAACACTGCTTTCTTGCCGTTATATCTTACTCGTATAATAACGTTTTACGATATTGTCATAAATATAGATTTCCGCTATATTCGTATGCCTTCTGTTCCCTACCATCAAACCACATCGTAATGAATTTTATTGCATTAAAATAATAAAGATTTATTTATAAGCAAAATCTACTCGTCTTTCTTTTCATCACATTTCATCATCCCAACCCTGGTTTTCTATTTTACAGAGAATTTTGGAGTTTCCAGATCTACCAGCCTATTCATACATTTCATACAGTCTCCCTATACATTCCATTTTTACAGTAGTATTGCTTAATGATCGTGCGACCTTGAGGCAAGAAGTCATGAAGCACCACGCCATTGCAGTGGAAGCAAACAGTGAGCAAAACCTCATATTTCAGCGAATTTGACGTGCTTTTCTCGGTTTTGGCTCTTCTGGATGAAGCATGTAGGTATGTGGTTGTAAATATGGTCTACAAAAATCGTCAAAAACAGACTTTGTATCGTCAAATCGTCAAAAGTGCTATTTTCAACACCCAAAATCGTCAAAATGATGATATATCGTAAAATGTGGGAATCGTGGTCAAGTGTCACGTATTGGTTTGTAGTAGACTACTGCTTATTGTTTTCTTAACACATAACTTGCGATGTTGCTTTATGATGTGGCTTTATTTTATTTCTCCCTATTTCCTCAAAGTCTCACATCAGGCTGAAATCGTATTTTTTTAACGTATTCGTGTCTGAATACATACATGTTTCTTTTACTTAATAACTTAATTCTAATTAACCAGTTACCACCACCAACTTTATTGAAAATTTAATAAAAGTGAAAAACAATGCTGTACTCGTACGTACGTTCGTGTACATTCATGTTGAGCTGACGCTTAAAATTGATTACGAAACAACGTGGAGGAATTAAAATAATTCAAACCCCCAGTGACATAATTGCGATGACATAAATACTTTCCGTATAATATTATAATCGTTAATAACAATTAAATGTTCTTAGTAAAATATTATATATTTTACTATTTTGTTTTATTGTATTATACATAATTATTAAAATTGTTAAATTTTATTATTAAATTGAAAGCAACACAGAAAAACTCAAATAAATTGTTTCTGCTGTTTGTAGTATTCGCATAGGAAAAATGCGTGTTGCGCCCCGCTAAAGGATGTGGTGGCACTAGGTCCCACTTTCGTAACCTCCCGCTTCGATCCCCTGCCCACGCTGATGCTATGGTCGGGTCAAATTTTAAGAGACTATGGCTCATCCTGTATTTACATATCACCATCGAACCCAATCTCGCTCGAACAATGTGAACCAAAAGTGATAAGTTTTGTAGGTTTATTTTTTTATAAATTGTTATAATAAATTAAAAAACTAAATAACGATTAGACTTTGGTATACAATTTAACAAATATAAATATATTGTACTTTGGTTTAAATTACTTTAACACTTATTTGGTTATAAGCTTCGAATAAATACTTTGCCACATACATACTTACAATATATACAGACATAACTTAAGGCTTTAAGGACAAATTCTAATGAAATCCTTTTGTCAGCAAAAGTAAAATTTCTAGAAAAGTGTATGATGATGATGATGGTGAGGCAATGCTAAGGGATGTGCGTGAAGGTGAGCATGCACTTTAGCCAGACGTGGCTGAGGGAAAGCATAACCCAGCGACAAGTGATGTGTGGTGGTTTTTGGTCCAGGTATAACACGATAACTGGGAATGGGCTCTACGACGGGCAAAGTTTCTACAACAGGGGCAACTAGTGGTGTAGGAGCTGAAATAAAATGTGTTTCTGTATGAACTACGGGGGCAGCAGGAAGTACTGGAGCGGGAGCAGCTGGCAGCAAAGGAAGTGGAGCGGGCAGTAAATGAGCTGGAGCAGGTAGCAAGGGAGCCGGAGCAGGCAGTAAGGGAGCCGGAGCAGGCAGTAAGGGAGCAGGAGCCGGTAGTAAGGGAGCAGGAGCTGGTACTAAAGGTGCTGGGGCAGGTAATAAAGGTGGTGCAGCAAATGGCAAAGGCAGTGGGGCTGGCAGTAAAGGTGCAGGTGCTGGTAAAATGGGATGTGTATGAAAGTGAGCTGGTGGTAAAAGCTTAGCATGATGATGAGAATACGGAAACACTGGTGCCGGATTTGAGGCATGGAAATGAGCGGGAGGCAAAACCGGTGGCACTAGATCTAAATGATCAAATACACCCGGCAAACCCAAGTTATGTGAAGGCCTAGCCCGAGCACAAACTACAGCCAAAGCTAACAGCACAAAAGCCTAGAAAATAAATTATTAGCAATAATAAAAACTCAAATAGATAATCTCCAATTAACAACCCACCATCTTAACATGCATCATGTTGTGTTGTGTTAACAGCAAACTTTAATACCCGTTTAATTGAACTGTTTCGAAGAGAAACGAACAAACCTCTCTGTCTGTATGCAAATAATAAAAAACTAATGAATTATTAATAATTGCACTGTAATTTATACTGAAAACACCTGTTTGAATTATTATTTGTACAAGCAGCCCACCATGTAACACAATTACACACAACTTCCCAAAAATATTAATAATATTTCGTGTGCAATTTTTGCCTTATTTCCACACTCCCAGTAGGCACCCTTAATGCAACTGCCTCCATATTAGGTGGCACTAATTTTGTGTGCGTCTGTGACTGTGTGTATGTGTGTGTGTGTGTTTTTTTTTTGGGTGTGCGCTATCAATTTCATTTCAGTTTTCTTCATTTCCAAATAATTTATCGGCCGTTTGCTTGATGATAATTCACTATTAAACAATTTTGTCTGGTAAATTTTTATACGAAAATATTGTAAACTATGGCGCAGAGTGCGTGATTATAATTTGTTGAAAATGACTGTGAAATAAGTCGTGACTTTTGCATTCGTTTGGCCTACAAAAGCATTTGAAAATACACACTGTTATTAAAGGAGGGAGGGGAGGGGGGAAAACATTAAAGAATTGGTCACAACCTCAACCAGGTTGTATTGGAAATGTTCAATACAAATTGTTTTTAATGTTTCTTTTATATTATCTTTTATTTTAGTTTTATTATTTTGTTGGTGGCACTACAATTATGGCATTTTGGGTTAATAACCCAATTAAATTTGCTGCAGACTGTTTTCAGTTTGGTATATTTTTGTTGTTGTTGATATTAATGGTATTATGTAACAGTTTGCTGTCGCTTTTATTATATAATAAAAACTCTTTATGAGAAATGAAAACAGCAACAACTAATAGCGTTAATTTGAAAATAGCCTGATTGTTTTGACTTTTAAGGTGTTTTTTTTTATGGAAGTTGGCAATACTATTGACAACTTGTTAATTGGATCGAATTGAAAGCCCATAAAATTTGAAGAATCATAAAACTTTAAACAGAAATAGAGATGCTACTATATAAAAGATTGATGCAATAGTTGATGGTACTTAAGGAAGGATGGATGAAATGATTGATGACACTTAATGAACGATTGATGAATCTGCTGCATGCTTCTAAATTTTTATAGATGAATTAAAGAACATAAAGAATTGAACCGATTCAGTGAATTCCATTTTTTGAAATCCAAAAATTTATTACTTTTTGCGCCAAATGCAAATCTTTTAATATAAACGTTTCTACTTTGAAAATACTAAATAAGTGTTCTAGCCAGTGTTGCCATATTTTTTTCAGAAAATTTTTTATTTTCTGACAAAAAACTTTTTTCAACCAACTTTTTTGTGTGAGTTTTTGTTTCCATTTATCCAAAAATATAAGAAAAAATAAGCTACACATATTTCCAAAAATAATTATAAAAAATTTTTTACTTGATATTTAATTATTTGATCTTGTTTAAGTAAATATTTCTTATTTTTGCAGATCGTTTTATTTTATATAAAAAATTCAACAGTTTTTATTTTCAATATTTCATAACAATTTGCTATCATCGTCAGCGATGAATCGAAATATTGAAAATAAATACTGTTACATTTTTTATATAAAATAAAACATTCTCTCGCTGCAAAAATAAGAAATATTTACTTAAACAAGTTCAAATAATTAAATATCAAATAAAAAATTTTTCATAATTATTCTCTTATTATTAAATTGAAAATTTTTAATAACATATTAATTTTCCTGACGATGATAACATATTGTTATCGAAAATAAGTACTGTTGAATTTTTTATATAAAATAAAACGATCTTTAGCTGCAAAAATAAGGAAACAATTTTTATTTTTGGAAATATGTGTAGCTTATTTTTTCTTATATTTTTTAATAAATGGAACCAAAAGCTCACACAAAAAAAGTTGGTTGAAAAAAGTTTTTTGACAGAAAATAAAAAATTTTCTAAAGCATAATAAAAGCAAAACGATCTTTAGCTGCAAAAATAAAAAATAATTACTTAAATATGATCAAATAATTAAATATTAAAAAAAAAATTTTTTCATAGAAAAAAAAATTTAAAAATCTGTTTAGCTTTTCAAAAAAACCAGCAAGTATAGATAAATTTTACGATCTGACAACACTGGTTTCGATAATCGCTAAAAATTAGTATATCAGATTTGAAAACGCCAAATAAATGTTCTGACCAGTGTTGTAATATATTTTTTTTATATAATAATATTATTGATAGATTTTTCGACCTTTATAATTGTTAAATAAAAATGTCAGGAATCTTTTATTTTTTGGCAAAAAAAAAACTTTTTTCGACCAAACAACTTTTTTTGTGTATATTTGGTGCCATTTCTCGAGAACTATTTAAAGAATAGGCTTAACAAATTAAAAAAAAAAAAAAAATCACAGAAAAAAATATATTCAAAAATTTTTTTCAGTTTCTCAAAAAACTAGCAAAAAATATAAATCTCAGCATTTGACAACAATGATTTTGGCAATGGCTTAAAATTTGCGTTTTCGCTTTAAAAACGCCCAAATAGGTGTTATGATAAACGTACAATGCAAGAAGTATGATTTTGGGGTATGAAATCGCCAAACGGGTGGTCTGGTAAACACATATCGCTTAAAATTTACGACTTTAACTGGCATATGTATACTACAGTGAACTGATTGATTTTACTTAAACTAACGAGCATGTTCTGACATTCACATGACATTTGCGATTGTGACTTGCAATCGACAGTTGCGAAATTGATTTACATCAGCAGGTGCCTTGGTGGGTTAATCTAGTTATAACCATTCACGATTCAGCAGCGTTCCCGTGGGGTTTGCTAGGCTCACACAGGTTGCAACTTTTCAGCCCTATAGACAAAACCCTTGCTTAAGAGTTCGGGCCTTCTAATCCCTCCTGCATGTCATTTCCCAACAGTAAGTGGAAGACAAGGCTCAATGAGTTGGTAGGCCGAAGCCCATCAGCCCTTAACCAACTCACTTGTCTAGCCATCACTACGGGTGCCTTACAGTACAGTAAGACAACAGCACCTCGGGGATTGGCAGCCCCCGAAAACCAGCGTGCACCAAAGTTATCAGGGAAACTAATTTCCCTTTCTGCGATTTTAGTTTTAAACCACAGTCAAAACGTTTCAGCCAAGACAGACACCTCATTAATGCTCAAAACCGAGGTGGTGTGCATGGCAAAATCTCACGGAGGCTTTATTAATCCCCATTCTGCCAATTTTAACGGATTTCGGTTTTGTTTGCTACAACAAACAAGAGACTTCTTTCCCTCTATGTTCCAGAAAACAGAGTCTATGCCAAGGCAAAGCCAGTTCCTCACGGGGAGGTGCAATAGACAGACTCTTATAGAGTTAAACTCACAAGAGTGTAACGAAGTAAACTGACGAATTAACACCAAACTAAATCTTAACCCATTTAAACCCGCTGTGCCAATTCGAGAATACTTCGTTTAAGGGGGCTTGTAAAATTTTTTTTTACTTTTTTCTATACATTTCAGCCTTATTTTTTAAAATTTTTTTATTTATTTATTTTTTTTAACTTTATTATTTTATTTATTGAATCTACATAAGAAATGTAATGACAATAAGTATTCAAGTCTTAATACTAAAAAAAATTGTGATTAAAGTCCTGCCAGTGCTAGACAAAAATTTATTTTTCAGAATTCAGTCATATGTTTAGAGCTCTAATGGTAGCCAAAGTATCCCTCCTTCTCAGACGGGTATGATCACCAAAGTTAAGAATATTAACTACAAGAGAATTTGGATGGAATTCAAGTTGGTTAATATATCTCGTCGCGTACTTCACAAATTCAGATTTCACAAAAGGTACGTTCAGATCTGCGTGGATTCGTGAGTTTTCAACGTACCATGGAGAGTCTGTAATTCTACGGAGTATTCTATTTTGACTTCTTTGAATTTTTTCAATGTTGGATGCCGAGGCAGTGCCCCATAATTGAATCCCATTGCACTTTATTGGCTTCAGAATCGAGTTGTAAAGCAAAACTTTACAATCAAGCTTCAAGGTCGAATTTCTATCTATTAGCCAGTTAATTTGCACTGCTTTCAATTTCATCTGCGTTACTTTTGCCTCGATGTGCGACTTCCATGTTAGTCTACGGTCAAGATGAATACCGCGGTATTTGACTTCACTGTGTTGAGATATTACTTTATTATTAATAGTAATGGGTGAGCATGTTCCTAGACGCAGTGCGAATGTAACATGGGCATACTTTTGTTCATTAACCTTTCCAAAGCTTGAGCCATTTCTCTAGTTTGTCGATATGTTCCTGTAAATTTATTGATGCTTGCTGGTGGTTACTATGTATGCTAAGGAATGCTGTATCATCTGCAAAAGTTGAAGTGTGAATGTTGGTGCTTGTCGGCATGTCAGATGCGTAGATCAAACATAAGATAGGCCCTAATATGCTGCCTTGGGGAACTCCAGCTTCAATAGGCTGGGCGGGGCTTATGAAATCGCCTTCTTTTATTATAAACTGGCGGCAATATAAATAGCTTTCCAAAAGGTTATGTACGTTTGCAGGTAAGTTAAACTTTATTTTATGCATTAAGCCATCGTGCCACACTTTATCAAAAGCTTGTGAAACGCCGCTGAATAAGGCAGAGCAATATTTTTTATCTTCAAATGCCTTTCTTATGACATTAACTAACCTATGTGTTTGCTCAATGGTGCCATGTTTCGCTCCAAAACCAAATTGGTGATCAGGAATACATTTAACTTTATTAAGCATTGGATCCAACTTCGCCTTTAGCAATTTTTCGCCGGTATGAGTCTACTTTCGTGTGATCCTTCCCTGGCTTAGGAATAATTGTTATTATTGACACTTTCCACTCTGCAGGGTAATACTCAAGCCGTAAAATAGCATTAAAAATTAAAAGAACAATTCTTTAGGCTACACGAGGCAGCTCTATGAGCATTTTGTTGCTGATCTTATCCATACCTGTAGCTTTATTTGTTAGCTTAAGATACAGACATAATAGAGAAAGTAAAGTATTTTTATTGCGTTACTTGATTTGGGTGAAAAAATGTCTGAATTTTCATGAAAAATCTAACTAGAGAAGTGTGAAATGTTGACAATAATGAAGCTGGGATAACCATCGAAAAAATATTAGAAAGCTTTTAGACAGCAAAATTTTTAGTTATCATATATATCTCATGACACAGATGCATACATACGTACGTTGATAAATAATAAAAAGTATGTGGTTGTTCAGTGACAGCAAACTACAGTACAAACAACTGGGATTATAACAAATTGCATATGTGATCTGTATGAGACAAATATTGACGAAAAAATAAATAAGAGCTCGGTGGCTGAGTTGGTTAAGCGGCCGTATTTAAAAATACATCATGTTTACATGGTACTGAGTTCGAATCCCAGTGGGTGCTGATGAGCAGTGCAGCGACTGCGAAACCGTTAGTTGTCCCCCAGCTTTAGTGTATTCAATTATTTTTTCCTGTCTTCTTTGATCAAGAGTTATTGATCCCGGCAATTATTGTTATAATTAAAAATAAAAATATTTCTTGGCTTTAGCCAGGATTGAACTTGAGCCAGACGAATGATACCATCCCTTCATATAATAGCAAAAAAAATGTTTTTTTTTTCGATAAAATTATTTACAGATAAACGGGTGGACCGATTTGAATTTTGAAGAATGGAAAAAGCTATGTTTACTTTGTTATATATTTTTTAATCAAATCAAAACAAAAAAAAGACCAGGTAAGAGTGTAGTATATTCGGCTGGGCCGAATCTAAAATACCCTTCACGATAGTCACGTATATGTATAGTATATTAAAAATGTGACCTAAATATGCTCGGTTATATATGAACCAATATCGGAATTTTCTATTTTCTGTATTTTAGTAACCTTCTTTTATAACGAGAATTGCTTTTCAGCAAAAAAAAAAATTTAATGGAAAAATCGGTTCAAGCTATATCTCGGGTATATACGGACCGATATCGGAAATTTTTATTTTCCATATTTACATAACTTTATTTCATTACCAAAACTGCTTTTGAGCATGAAAAAGTTGTTTAAATTCGCTTACGCAATATTTTCGTGAAAAACCCGGTTTAGGCTATATCTCGGGTATACTTATATGGACCGATATCGGAAATTTTCATTTGCCATATTTATATAACCTGATTTTATTACCAGAACTACTTTGAGCAAAAAAAGTTGTTTAAGTTCGCTTACGCGACATTTTCATGAAAAACCCGGTCTAGGCTATATCTCGGGTATATATGGACCGATATAGGAAATTTTCATTTTCCAGATTTATATAACCTTACTTTATTACCGGAACTGCTTTTGAAGGAAAAAAAAGTTTTTTAAGTTCGCTTATGTGGCATTTTCATGAAAAATCCGATTTGGGCTATATCTCGGGTATATATGGACCGATATCTGAAAAAAAAAATTTTTTGGCTTTTGATCACCATAATAATAAGTGTGTGAAGTTTGAGGCAAAACAAACAACTTTTGTTTCCAGAAATTTCCATACAAAATTGCAAAAAAAAAATGGCTTTTTTCGGAATTTTGAATATATCTCAGCTATACGTGGACCGATATTACTGAATTTCAATAGAAAACCCATGAATCGATGTGGTAAAAGAATGGTGAGAGAAAAAAGTTTCTAAGTCTAATGGTTTTCTCAGAAACGGTAATTCAACAGCGGACAGACGGACATCGCTTAATCGACTTTTCCATTAATTCTGATTCAGAATATACATACTTTACAGGGTCGCAAATTAAAGCTGTAGAAATTACAAACGGAATCACAAACTTATATATACCGTTTACATTTTTGTGAAGGGTATAAAAAAAATAAACTTTGCAAAAATTCAAATTCTTACTTTTGGCCCAACAAATGGTTGAAATTTCCCACAGTGCATTGCATGCTTTACATTAAGCTATATCGGTGGATGGGTCAGTTTATGGTGAAATATTTAGGTCATCATTTAATAAAAGCAGTTCATTTGGGACAAACCTGTACGCTTTGGCTAGAAGAATTAGATTGCAGCGAGTCCTTCTGGATACTGCTATGCATTTGCGGGAAGACATATGATAAGTCCATATGAACCACTAGGAAGTCAAGTTAAGAAAATTTATTTTTCTCTTTATAAATCAAAATTAAAATACAATAAAATTTGTTAAAATAATAATATCTACAGAAATATGTACATATGCGTATTTAATTACAAGTGTTGTGTGGAGTTTATGGGTCACATGTAGAAAATTTGCATGAAATATACTCAAAATTTTGAGTATTTTTCATAAAAATTTTCTAGACGTACCACTCATTCGTGTTCCATAAACAGCACATTAAACATAAACATTAACAAATTTGCAAAAAATCGTTGGCTTAATATCTAAACAACTACTTTAGCTGGAGTGCCTGCAAGTGGAGCGAAAGAAGCGTAGTGGGCGGGTGCAGCAAAGGGAGCAGCATATGCAGCAGGAGCGGTATAATGAGCAGGAGCGGCATATGCAGCAGGGGCTGCATAAGCAGCAAAAGCAGTCGGAGCAGCGTATGCAGCAGGTGCAGCATAGGCAGCAGGTGCAGCATAGGCAGCAGGTACTGGGAAAGCAGCAGGGGCCGCTACCGCTGCAGGTACAGCCGGTGCACCAGCTACATAGCGACTTGAGATGGGAGAAGTGTATCCGAATGGTGTAGTGGTGTATGACGACAAAGTTCCATCGTAATTGTGGCGAACATCAATCTGTTGACTGCCACCAGCCGCATACAAAGGGGCATTAGCATAAGCTACTGGAGCAGGTGCCACTGCCAGGGCAGCAGGATGAACAATACCACCAGCAGCAACAGCTAAACAAGCAGCAAAGACAACAACCTTTAAAATAAACATATTTTTAATATATCCTTTAATCCTCCCAATTTTATTCATTTAATTAAACTTACAAATTTGAACATTTTAAAAGTTATAAAATATTTGTTTTTTAATAGTAAATTAAACTATTGTTAAAAAGGTAGTGATATATTGAAAGAAACTGTGCTGGCCTTTTATAGCCGTAAAGAAATAGTTATTTCAGTGCTTTTGTTGACACAAAATATTGAATGTCATGAATTTTGAATTTGGATTTAACATTTTGCATGCAAATTACATTTACTTTAATTTATTTTGAATTAAAAGTTTACGCAGCAGACGGGCACGTGCGAGATACTTTTCAGTGAATTGCATAGATATTTGAATTAGGAAATCTCTTTTGGGTTTGTAATGACGCAACGTGGACATATGGACAAATGTTAATACAAATATGTTAAGGGAAGTTTTTAGGGAAATGGCAAGAGACAATTTTCAAGAGATTAATGCACTAAACACATTGAAGCCAGCAGACCGTCGATTTAATAATAGCCTTAAAAAAGTTAAATATATGTATCAAATCGTTTTTAGGGAAAATTGGAAAAAGTTTTTTAAGTCAACCGTTTTTAAAACCGATTTCTAACATAATTTTAAGGTGATGATTTGGATGAAGATTTTATTTCAGTCATTTCTTTACACCTTTCAAACAAATGAACAATTGGTATAAATGGTAGAAGCTAAAAATAGCGAATAAAAAACTTAATTGTTTGAATTTTTGTTCTCTGCTTTTCGATACTTTCAAAAAACAAATCGTAGCAACCAACGGTTGTTCATTTGTTTGAAAGGTGTAAAGAAATGATAGAGACGTGTATAAATGAAAAAGCTTGTTTTTTGTGTTTTGACAGGTATTATTAGAGCATTTTTCTTTTAAATTCTCAACAATTTATTTATATTGTTGGGATATAAAGTTGAATGTTTGAGAATATCTTTCAAAAATTTCCAAAGTCTACTGATGATTAGGGTAGTTCCTATGAAATCTCGACATATATATAGATAGCTGAGAAACATAGAAAACAAGCTATTTATAATTTTTATTGGTATAAATGGTAGAAGCTAAAAATAGCGAATAAAAAACTTAATTGTTTGGATTTTATTTCAGTCTAAAAATTTGTTTATTATTCATAGATACGCCGCTATAGCGCTCCTTTATTGCAATAAAGTCATATCTCCAAAAATGAACTTTTGGAGCTAACAATGTCAGGTGACAATTAATAAAATAACCAGCGTTAGGTTTGGTGGTCGAATAGAGATAACTTTGATCTCTTTTGCATTTGGTTCTTTCTTGACATTCATTTTTGGATCAATTTTCTTATTTAGTGAGAATCATCAACACGTAGTGAGCAAACGCGGCACCCACTTTGAACAGAGCTTTCTCATAGTTAAATGCTCATACAATATAAAGACAACACATTCTTTTCATATCTTTACGATGTCAGCTGACTGACGCAACTTTATTTTTCGATCATTCAAAAAGATTTTGTGGATTTTGTTTTATGTTTTCCGGTGTTACCGCCTTATTTGGATGTCCACTGAGTTCTGTATGATCTGTGTCTCTACGACCACGTTTGAAGTCAGCAAGCCAACATTTTATTGTCGTTTCTGATGAAGCAGCGTCCCCATAACACTTTTCACGCCATTGATGCGCTTGAACGGTATTTTTCCCCATCAAGAAGCAGTTTAAAATTAAAACTCTAAATTGTTTTTGATTCATTGTTTGGAAATAACAAAAGTAGCATCAGTCTTAGCGCAATAATAATTCACAAACTAATGAATAGAATATCATGAAGCTTTAACAGCTGTTTTTTGAAGGTTAGTATTAACTAGAAAAAAGGGGACTGCAATAAAACTAGAGCTTTCTATGTATTATGAACGGGACTTTTCAGCCCAGGTAGTATATTCAAGATTTTGACGAATTTTTGCTCCGAATTTGACAATTTAAGCTAAAATTTTTTTGGCATCTATGCATGAGAAAGCCCTCTGATGCTGAAATCATTATAAAATTTAAGCCTTCTGTCAATTAAATAACGTTCTCGCCCTGCAAACATCACACGCACCATGCGACGCTTTATTTCGCTAAATAAGCGTCTCAGAGCATCAGAGCAAAAATAAGCAAATTTTGGTATCAAAAAAAAAAAAAAAATTAAAAAAAAGTTTTTCCTTTATTTTTGCGTCCCAGAGTAAAAATTTGCAAATTTTGCTACCAAAAAAATTTTTTTCAAAAAAAGTTTTAGGGCTCTACTTCGCTAAATAAGCGTCCTAGAGCAAAAATAAGCAAAACTTTGGTATAAAAAAATGTTTTTAAATAAAAGGTTTTAGGCTTTACTTCGCTAAATAAGCGTCTCAGAGTAAAAATAAGCAAATTTTGGTATCAAAAAAAAAAAAAAAAATTAATAAATAAATAAAAATAAAAGTTTTTTTCTTTATATTGCTATATATAAGCGTCCCAGAGCAAAAATAAGCAAATTTTGGTACCAAAAAAAATTCTTTAAAAAAAAGTTTTTAGGCCTTACTTCTCTAAATAAGCATTTCAGAGCAAAAATAAGCAAATTTTGGTATCAAAAAAAAAAAAAAAAAATTAAAAAAAAGTTTTTCCTTTATTTTTGCGTCCCAGAGTAAAAATTAGCAAATTTTGCTACCAAAAAAAATTTTTTTCAAAAAATGTTTTAGGGCTCTACTTCGCTAAAGAAGCGTCCTAGAGCAAAAATAAGCAAAACTTTGGTATAAAAAAATGTTTTTAAATAAAAGGTTTTAGGCTTTACTTCGCTAAATAAGCGTCTCAGAGTAAAAATAAGCAAATTTTGGTATCAAAAAAAAAAAAAAAAAAAAAAATTAATAAATAAATAAAAATAAAAGTTTTTTTCTTTATATTGCTATATATAAGCGTCCCAGAGCAAAAATAAGCAAATTTGGTACCAAAAAATTACTTTTCAAAAAAAAGTTTTAAGGCTTTACTTCGCTAAATAAGCATTTCAGAGCAAAAATAAGCAAATTTTGGTATCAAAAAAAAATTAAAAAACGTTTTTCCTTTATTTTTGCATCCCAGAGTAAAAATTAGCAAATTTTGGTACCAAAAAAATTTTTTAATAAAATTTTTAGGCTTTACTTCGCTAAATTAGCGTCTTAGAGCAAAAATAAGCAAATTTTGGTACAAAAAATGTTTTTTAAATAAAAGTTTTTAGGCATTACTTCGCTAAATAAGCGTCCCAGAGCAAAAATAAGCAAACTTTGGTACCGAAAAAAATGCTTTTCAAAAAAAGTTTTAAGGCTTTACTTCGCTAAATAAACATTTCAGAGCAAAAAGAAGCAAATTTTGGTATCAAAAAAAATTAAAAAACGTTTTTCCTTTATTTTTGCGTCCCAGAGTAAAAATTAGCAAATTTTGGTACCAAAAAATATTTTTTCAAAAAAACTTTTTAGGCTTTACTTCGCTAAATAAGAGTCCTAGAGCAAAAATAAGTAAATTTTGGTATAAAAAATGTTTAAAAAAAAAAAAGGTTTTAGGCTTTACTTCGCTAAATCAAAAAAAAAAAAAAAAATAAATAAATAAATAAATAAATAAAAAAAAAAGTTTTTTTTCTTTATATTGCTAAATAAGCGTCCTAGAGCAAAAATAAGCAAACTTTGGTACCAAAAAAATTGCTTTTCAAAAAACAGTTTTAAGGCTTTACTTCGCTAAATAAGCGTCTCAGAGCAAAACTAAGCAAATTTTGGTATGAAAAATATTTAAAAAAAGTTGTTTCCTTTATTTCGCTAAATAAGCGTCCCAGAGCAAAAATAAGCCAATTTAGGTACCAAAAAAATATATTTTTTTTTAAGTTTTTAGGCTTTACTTTGCTAAATAAGCGTCTCAGAGCAAAAATAAGCAAATTTTGGTACCAAAAAATAAATTTTTATTTTTTTTTTCAAAAAAAGTTTTTAGGCTTTACTTTGCCTAATAAGCGTCCCAGAACAAAAATAAGCAAATTTTGGTACCAACAAAATTAAAAAAAAAAATTATGCTTTACTTCGCTAAATAAGCGGCCCAGAGCAAAAAAGAAATTTTTTTGGCATCAAGCATCCCAGAGCAAAAATAAGCCAATTTTGGTACCAAAAAAAGTTTTAAAAAACAAACAGTTTTTTGCCTTTATTTCACTAAAACAAGCAAATTTTGAAATAGAAAATAGTTTTTTGCCTTTATTCCGCTAAATAAGCATCCCAGAGCAAAAATAAGCAAATTTTGGTACCAAAAAATAAATTTTTTTTTTTTTTTTCAAAAAAAAGTTTTTAGGCTTTACTTCGCCAAATAAGCGTCCCAGAACAAAAATAATAAAATTTTGGTACCAAAAAAATTAAAAAAAAAAATTTATGCTTTACTTCGCTAAATAAGCGGCCCAGAGCAAAAAAGAAATTTTTTTGGCATCAAGCATCCCAGAGCAAAAATAAGCCAATTTTGGTACCAAAAAATTTTTTGTTCAAAAAAAGTTTTTAGGCTTCACTTCGCTTAATAAGCAGCCTAGAGCAAAAATAAGCAAATTTTGGTATCAAAAAAAAATGTTTTTTAACCAAAAATTAACCAATTTTGGTACCAAAAAAAATTTTAAAAACAAACAGTTTCTTGCCTTTATTTCACTAACAACAAGCAAATTTTGGTATAAAAAATAGTTTTTTGCCTTTATTCCGCTAAATAAGCATCCCAGAGCAAAAATAAGCAAAAATTCCCCCATTTCACATAAATTTTCAGCATTACGTTATAAACAAAAAATATATGTATACATATATTTAAATATTATTTTATTTTACATTATTTAGCATATTTATGCATAAGAAATAAAACTTCAGCACACTTAATCATTATATTAAATGTCTGTGAATATATTTCACCCACCCTGTGATGTTATTTATGGGCGCAAACAATTTTAGTCTAAACAATTTGCGTCAAAAAATCAACGATCATTGATTTTTATAAATATAATATCGTGGTGGTTTAAGAAAATATAAATAAATTTGAATCTCATAGCAAATAACTAATGGAAACTATAATAATATGCATAATTTCTTGTTATTTTTAACTCTACAAGTCTTTTGTTTAACATAAAAAGAAAAAAAATTTTTTAATTAATAGTGTTTTACAAACGAATATTTCAAACGTTATAAAAATATTTGAAATAAACAAAACCATCAGTCATATTAATTTGAACCAATTTACCTTAAAATAATATCTTCCTTATCATTAAACAACAAATTATGTTTACTGACTTTTGAAATGTTTAAGATTTTAAAGACTAAACCGATTTAAATTGTAATAATGGCTGTTCTCTTTTTTTTTTTTTTTTGTCGATTTGAAATCACTTAAAGTGTTAAAATTAGTCTTTACGTATAAGTTTAAAAGTCTTTTTTATTTTTAACTTGTAGACAAGAATTTTTAGACATTATTTTTGAAAAATAAGTTTATTATACAGCTGAAACAAAAATAAATTCTTTAATTTAACGTCATTGGAATTAGATTGTTGAAAAATGAAATCAAGTGGTTTCGTCTTCTTCGTCAGCTTCGTCTAGTTGTTTGTTGCTTCACATGTTTTTTTTTTGGTTTTCAGTTGTTGTTGCTGACTTTTGGTTTTTGATTAAATTAAAAACAAAAAATTCATTTAAAAATGCGGTATTAATATCGGATATCGATTCCACTTGGCTGTATTTTTCAATGCTACAAATCGTTATGACATTGATGACCGACCATTCACTTGAAAACACACAGAAACTAAATAAAAAATAAAAAAATAATACCCACAGAATAATAATAATAAAACCATAAAAAACCTTAAACCAAAAACGAAAAACGCAAAGCAAAAATAGTGAAGTTTTTTTCGAGTGTCAAAGATAAAACAAGAACGCGCCATGATAAATGAAAAAATGCAGGGCTCGAAATTTAGTCTATTAAAAACGACAAATCATAACAAAATGTTACATCAAAACAATTAATTAGAACAGCCATGAAAATGCCCAAAATTGTTATACCCTTCAGAAAAATGTGAAGAGTTTATATACAGACATGTTCCGAGAAACGCATGATCTGAAACCGCAAAGCGTTCTGAAAAACGCTTAATTGAATTTTTGGTGTTCCGAAGAACGTGCGTTTTACAGGCTTTTCGCAGTTTTTCCGAAAAAATAAAACAACATGTATTTTATATACGTACATATGTATGTGGTAGTTATATAAAACGAAAAAAATTTTACAACAAAAAGAGAAATTTTTTTAATTTGTTAAATTTTTGTTGAACTTTTATAATTTTTTAAATTAAAAATTGTTTGGTTTGTACATATGTACAACAGGTTTTTAGTTCAAGTTTTTCCTTTCTTAATTTTTTCTTAAGAAGGATTTTTTACAATACAAATTTGCTGTGATCAATAATTATTGATTGAAGAAGACAAGAAAAATAATAATCAAATCCTCAGCTGGGGGACAACTAGCTGTTTCGTAGTCGCTACACTACTCATCAGCACCCACTGGGATTTGAACTGGGATTGAAGAAATTTTTTAATTTGGGTTTTTTTAATCGAAAATAAAAAGAAACCATATTAAGTTTTAATTGTGAATAATTTTATTTCTTTTTGCAAATTCAGTTTTAGCAAATTCAATCAGTTCACTTCAATACACACATGCGAGCTGTAGTCGCCAATTTTTAGCGATTTACCAGAACACCTATTTGGCGATTTCAAATCGCAAAACCAAACTTCATGAATTATACTTTTGTCAGAACACCTATTTGGCGTTTTCAAATCGAAAACGCAAAATTTAAGCGACTTGTGTGTCTAAGAACATGTCTGATAAGTTTGTGATTCCGTTTGTAATGTCTACAATTTTTATTTGCGGCACTGTAAAGTATATAGGTATATTCGGAATCAGAATTAATAGAAAAGTCAATTAAGCGATGTCCGTCTGTCGGTCGTTGAAATACCGTTTCTGAGTTAGACTTAGAAACTAGTTTTTTTTCACCATTCTATCACTCCATCAATTCAGGGGTTTGCTATTGAAATTCAGTAAAATCGGTTCACATATAGCTGAGATATATCCAAAAAAAATGCAATTTTCTATGAAAATTTTTGAAAAAATTGTTTGTTTTGTTTTAAACTTAACACAATTATTTAATATGACGTTTAAAAGGAAAACAAAATTTTCCCCGATATCGGTCCATATACATATATCCGAGATATAGCCTAAACCGATTTTTTAATGAACTTGAGATTTTTTTTCTTTGCTTAAAATCAGTTCTGGTAATAAAAGGAGCTTACTAAAATATAGAAATACAAATTTCTGATATCAGTCCATATATACCCGAAATATAGCTAAAACCGATTTTTAATTAATATGTCGCGTAAGCGAACTTAAACAACTTTTTTTTTGGCTTGAAAGCTTTTCTGGTAATAAAAGGAAGTTACTTAAATACAGAAAATGAAAAATTCAGATGTCGGTCCATATATACCGGAGATATAGCCTAAACCGATTTTTCAAAGAAAAAAAATTTTTTTTATTTAACAGCAGTTCTGGTTATAAAAAGAGGCTACTGAAATACAGAAAATGAATATTTCCGATGTCGGTCCATATATACCCTATATATAGTCTAAACCGATTTTTTCATGATAATTTTTTTTTTCTTTGCTTAAAAGTAGTTTTGGTAATAAAAGAAGGCTATACAAATACATAAAATGGAATTTCCGACATCGGTCCATATATACCCGCAATAAAGCCTAAACCGATTTTTTAATGAAAATTTCTTTTGAGCGTACTAAAATTTTTTTTTAGCTCATAAGCACCTCTGGTAATAAAATAAGGTTACTTATATACAGAAAATGGATATTTCATATATCGGTCCATATATACCCGAGATATAGCCTAAACCGATTTTGTTATGAAAATGTCGCGTAAGGGAACTTAAACAAATTTTTTTGCTTAAAAGCAGTTATTGTAATAAAAGGAGATTACTAAAATAAAGGAGATGAAAATTTCTTATATCGGTCCATTTATAACCGAGTTTGTTATTAAGAAAGAGCGCCGACGAAGCTGCGTGTGCAAGCTTTTTTATGGCTTAAGAAACTAAAGAATGTCCCAAAGTTAAAACAAGCTTTTAAATAATTAGAAAACACAATTTTCAGCCTTTTGACTGTTATTATTATTATTATTATTATTTTTCTATTTTTTATTGAATTACAGAGTACAAAAGGTTATTTACAGAACAATGTATATAATAATTGCAGATAACGCGTTTGTGGAAATATTCCATTAAAAATTTAACATAAATATTGAATTTCTTTAATACAGCAGCGTCGAATCTTCTCATTTAATGCACGGATGGTTGTGGACTTGCTGTAATTCCCAATAACCGCATAAAAAGAAATCGAAAGATGTTGAATCGCACGATTTAGGCAGCCAATTCTGATCACCTCACAAGCACCTACGCTCTCGTGTGGTGAAATTTTCCGTGATCCTTTTGCATAAATGTAGCTGTGTTTCGTTGATCCAAGGTTAAATGTACTCCTTTTTTTATTTGGGACCAATACTCAGGACGTAACCTCTACATATGCAGTGCATTGTACCAGAACTAGGAAAATAGGTTGTGAGGAGGGGGAATGAGCGAGTAGTGTTTGTAAACATTTGACTTGAACTTTCCAACGTTATAGCAGACAGGAAACACATCTGCAGGCAACTTATTCCTCAGGCGAAGCGAGTGGCTGAAAAATGAATTCTCTCTGTAATGCGTTGTACGATTCCCTGGGCAATCGACTACGAATGGATGAGCTCTTGACGAAGGACGCGTGCTTCGAAAAATTTGCGATTTTCGGGAACAAGATCCCTAATCTTGTCGGAGTAAAATCCATAGAATAGAGTAACGCACCCAATACTCTACTGTTACCGATGACCTTTTTCGCCCTCTCCTGCACACGGTGGAGTAACCCCAAAATAGATTTTGAGGCACCGGCCCGAACATGAGAGTTGTATTCCATTTTCGGTTGGATGTATAATTAGTAAGGAGATCGGATGGAGTGAACTATATCTTACACCATTTCAAAAACCCGAGTCACTGGAATTCTGCTTTAGAGACATGAAAAATGTGTTCACTCCAGCGGACATCACACTGTATCTTCATTTCAAGAACATCAAAAGCTTCCAATTCCTTAATATTTATACCATCCATGAGTACAGATGACGCTGTGTGTTGTGTGTTGATAAAGCGTTGAAAGTGACCCTGTTTTCATGATCCCATTCGGGGATTAATAGAAATTCACTATTCAGCGAATCATTTATATTTAGCCTTTTGCCAGCGATCTCAGATAGTCTGTTCCTATTACTAAAAGAGTATGGGTGGCAAATACTGCTGTCATCCGCGAAAGAGTGGATAGGTTTGGAAGTTTGCTAAAGCAGGTCATTGAGGAAAATAGAATAAGAAATAAGGTAAGAGAAAGAACAGAGCCTTGCGGTACCCTTGAATTAATCTTGAACTCGTTTGATGAGACCCCATCTATAACAACTCGTATACTGCGCTCTGGGAGATAATTCGATATAAATCGAGAAAAGTCCTACTGACAGCAAAAGCAGTGAGTTTTGCCAGTAGTGCACACTCTGTCAAACGCTTTGGAGATAGGTGCTGTAATTCGCTAAGTGGTGTAATTGTGCGAACGAACGAACTGCTTGATTATCTATCGTGCAGTAAGCCTTACAACGAATTCTTTTCAATGTGCATGTTCTATTTTTGCAAACCCTAAGTAGTCGATATTTTTAATTTGCTACTTTTTATCTTGCATCAGTACGCAGGGAAGGAAAGTAGGATTAGTGTTTGTAGATGTGGGATTTAAACTTTTCAACGTTATAAATGACAGGAACACGTCTACATTTGTTTTCTAGACGAACGGTACGACTAAAAAACGAATTCCTGTTGTAGTATGTTCTCCGATGCGCTGGCTTATTCGCTACAAATTAATGAATTGGGGACGAATAAAGCGTACACGTAAAAATATCAGTATTGGAGATCCCTGATCTCAGCAATATTGAATCTCAATTATACTTCAAAGTCATTAAAAATATGGACCATCGTATTCAAATAAGCCACCAAAGCCATGACGAGCATTTGGCCAATATATTGTTTCATACATAATTGTGATAGATATATCCATATTTTTCAACGCGATCGGTTTTCATCACGTATCTGGTAGTCTCTGAAGTGCCCATTTTAAAGAATTATTATTCTCATTTGCCATGACATTACTTTTGTAGTGTGATTTTTTTAGTCTTGTAGACTGTCCGGTGAATTTTTTTTTTATATTTTTACTACTAAAAGTTTCGTTTAACTGATGAAAGTTGAAAACACTTATATAAAACTTGTAAATTTTTCAATGGCACTATATTTCAAAAATTCAATAAATATACAGTTCTTAAAGTAAGTTCAAAATTAATGCTACTAAATATTTTGCATATTTAACTTTAACAAATAAAAGTTGGCAGTTTGTTAATATTGCTCACATGAAAATGGTGATCTGGCTGATCGTTAAGGGAACAAGCTTAAGTCATTCAGCCCAAAGATGAAAATTCTCATAGAATTTAGGTCTTCAGTAAAGTAATTTTCTTAATTCAAATTAAAGGGAAAAGCGCAATTTTTGCTAGTTTGAGCCTGGTTAATGAAAAATAGATCTCTCTTTAGTGTTTACAAGAAATGGAGGGAAGGAAAAAATAAAAAAAACATCATATTTTAGTTTTGCCCGGCGGCCAAAGTTTCGCTTACAGAAACGATGATCCGATGCACACTTGTAAGTCGTATACGAACCAACTATACATTTCCAAACACATTGCCGCATTTGCAGAGTGAACGCCCGCCTACCACTTGCACACAAAGTAAGCGAGACAGTGTGGCGTTCATCCCTCAAAAGCGCATTACTGTCTAGCTTATTCGTACATTGTAAGTTATCATTAGGCAGCTCGAATACAATCTCGCATACTTGGTAAGTTGGCAGTAGGCGGCTTGAATACAATCTCACATATTTTGTAAGTCGGCAGTGGGCAGCTCGAAAACAATCTTGCTTACTTTATAAGAAGGTCAAAAACGTATTGCGCAGTTCAGCTTTTCGGCAATATTCCATTAAATTAATTTGTTCTATTTTCTGTTTATTGCATTCTTTTCTTTCTTGTTTTCACTAAATATTTCCTGCACTCAGGCCTGTTCTAAAACTCATGTGATTTCAAAAACACAAATGTGATTTGTAACTGTTCTGCAAATCACAATTTTTGTGTGATTTTCTATGTGATTTAAACTCTTCGGAAGCACAAATAACAGCTGTTTCTTGCTTCAATTTACTGATATTTTTTTTTTTTTCAAATTGAATGTTTTATTCCAGGTATTATTTGCAAAATAAGCTTAATTTCTTTTAATAAATATAAAAGGTAAAGTAAAATAATTCAAAAAACCAAATCACAAAATAATACGTTAAATCTTGCAACAAAATAAGCGTTTCTAGTTTTTTCTCAATTTAGGAAATTAATTCGCATAAAATAAATAATTTCTTTTTAAATAATCAATAGAAAACACATTAAGTAATTTATTAATGTAATAAATTATGACATTGCTAATAAAGTACGAGCAAAACTTGGGATGTGATTTCAAATTGATTGCAAGTTAGCTTAGCGGTTTAAAATCACAAAAATCAAAAATATTTTGTGTGCAGAATGCCTTTTTTGTGATTTCAAATCACTTGCAAATCACAAAGCGATTTGCAGAACAGTGTTGACTAAGTCTTTGTTATAATTTTTTCTAGGCGTTCTTATCTTTAGCTTTAAGTGTGTTAATTCAAATTTTTGCAAAGTAATATGATAAAAACCGACGAACGTTCGATGTTTAACTAAAAATAAAATTCATACATAATGCTCCTTTATGGCAACATAGTCATAACTAAAAAAAGCTTGTTACGAGAAAAACACATTTCAAGTTTTTAATTTCCATACAAGTCTTTTTTTTAGAAATTATCTCCAAAAGGAAACAATTTAATAGTAATTTGAATAATTTGAATCATTGATCCTATTTGCTTTGACCTTTATTTAATTCAATATTTGCAAATAATTCGTTCAGCTCAAGGTCCTTTTTGTTTTTTTTTTATGTTTAATGTATTTTTCACTATTTCGTCTTCCTTTGGAAAACTTCTTCAGGAAAATTGGTTTTTTTGTGTGTAAATTCAATTAAAATTTTGTATTGAATTTACACACAAAAAAACAAATTTTCCTGAAGAAGTTTTCCAAAGGAAGACGAAATATTGAAAAATACATTAAATATTAAAAAAAAAGGACCTTGAGCTGAACGAATTGTTTGCAAATACTGTAATTTAAACAATTTTTGGCTGGTGGTACCGTTAACAATTCTACATTGTTAACTCGAAAAGCTCATTTTTTAAGATATGACTATGTTGCAATAAAGAAGCGATATGTACAAAAGATGAACGAATTTCATTTTTGAGAATTCCATGTACTACTGTAGCATATTTTGCAAGTTAGCTATCATTGAATACAATGTACACCTCATGGAAGAGATGTAATGAGGTAGGTAATGCACAGAAAAAAATTTTTTTCGTTGAATCAATTAATAAATTGTTTGAATGCGGACCTGTAAAAGAATTCGTGGATTCAAACAAAAGTTTAATAAAAATAATTATTGATCGAAAACAACTATTTTTTAAACAACAAAAAATACGATATCCAAGAGTGTTTTTAATGCTAGGAACACAACTGCGATGAACGACGAACTCTGCCATCGCGACGAATTCGCCGGCAAATATTCGTTGTATAAAGTCGTCGTGTGAAGCACAATACACAGAAAAAAAATTTTTTCGTGTTCAATAACGAAATTCGTTGAATCAATTAATAAATTGTTTGAATGCGGACCGGTAAAGGAATTCGAGGATTCAAACAAAAGTTTAGTAAAAATAATTGTTGATCGAAAACAACTGTTTTTTTTAAACAACAACAAAATACGACATCCAAAGTTATTTTTTTGACATTTATGAATATGCATACAAATTATTTTTTCAGACAAAAATTTTGTTGATTTTATTTTTACTGTAATTTTTTCTGTGTATCAACGGAAATTGTTTACATTCCGTGCAAAGAAAAAAAATGTATATAAATACTGAGGTGGCCATATTAAAAATAAACCTATATAAATCCCATCCGAAAGAGGGATTTTTGAACAAATTATCTCAGTTACTTTTTATTTTGAGAACATCTTAATAAATTTTTTGCTACATGGATTAACATAAATATAAAAAGTATGATTTCGTGAAAAATATTTTGTTTTTATAAGAAACCTGGCCACCTGATAATCAATAAAATGCGGCAAAAAAGACACGTACACATAGTATGGTAGGCAAAACTCTACTACTGCCTTGGTGTGAGTCTAACCAGAGTAATCAGCCTTCTGATGCATTGAGGAGTTCTTATTTGTTGTAGCAGATGTATCTATTGTAAGGGCAACAGACCCTCGGGAGGTTGCTAGTCCCCGAAAAAAGCCACACACCAAATAGCTATCAAGGATACTAATACTCCCTTCGTGCGTTTTAGATTTCAATCACAGCCAAAACGTTTCAGCTAAGGTAGGTACCTCAACCATGATCAACTCGAATTGAACTGCAAGCAGAACCAATCGTGGGCCATGCTGATCCCCATTCTGCCAATTTAAACCCTTGGTATGGGTTTCGGAAGCTAACACAATATAAGTCCTGCGGCTTTCTAGAGTTTTATTTGCTGCAACAAACGAGGGACCCCTTCCCCTCTTCACCCAAAAATAGAGTGCAGAGGAATAACAGAGTTAGGAATGCGCCAAGGCAAAACCTGTTCCCCGGGTGGACATACATTTGACAATAAATCGTCACTTGTGTAAGGCTTTCGAGCCACAAGATGGCGCTACTGAGACATGTACTAATTTCCACCCCGTGGAATTAGTCCGCTTTCAGATTATGCCTTAATAGCAGGTGCTGATCTAAATCAATTCCACATGTGTAATAGGGCATTTACATCTAGTCTAGAAATTATTTAACAAAATCTTAAGTTTTTTGACACTTGCAAGATTTCATTTTCACAAAATTTATTTTTGCTAAGTGTTTGACATCAATACAAACTATATCACATTGAATTAATCATGAAACGGTATTGTTTTTTTTATTGTTCGGCGTTCGCTGACGAAACAAATAGAAGGAAATCTATTTCAATTTTCGCTGAGTATGACGAATTTCGACCAACGCCACGTTTGTGTGCGTTTTCATATACACCAATTTGTTTTATTTTTGACGACGAATATTCGCGATCAAATATTCGCCACCAAATATTCGTCGTTCGTCGCAGTTGTGTGCCTAGCATAATATTTATGTATATGCATACAATTATTATTTTTTTTTTTCAGACAAAAATTTTGTTGTTTATATTTTTACAACATTTTTTTTCTGTGTGCTCGCCGCTGGGTAATGGGAAGAAAGAGATAATTGGAAAAAAACCTAACGCAGAATTTTCATACGTAACTGAGCTGATTGACTTGGTGCGAAATGTGAGAAATTTTTTCAGAATTTCCGAACCCTGCATTTTAAACCTAATTAAATTCTATTTCTTGTTTTCTTAACTTAAAAAATATCTAATTAATTTCGTTAATATTATACTAAAATGTTCACCGTTTATCTTAAAATCTTGTTTAGCAACTTAAGCGAAATCTTAAAGGGAGGGCGAAAAAAATTCACTAAATTAATTGAAAAGCAAAAGAAGGAACGAAAATGTCAGTTTTTCTACAAATAACTGGAAAAAAGCCATAAGCCGTGTCTAGCGCCGTTTCCTTTGAGGATAGACTGTGCCATATGATGTGACGGCGTTGGGTATGTTTGCATACGGCGTGCCGGCCTGCAGAGGCAGCGGAGCAATGTTTAGCGGACTGACACCAATCGGCAGAGGCAATTTAACATTTAGCGAACCAATGACAGGTGTAGAAGACGTAACTGGTGTTCGTGAAGTGGTTTTGCTTGATCTTGTGCTGGCTCTCAGGGCGGCATTGAATACTGCTTGTGCATTGCCATACGTATAGCCTTGATTTGTCAAGGCCAAGTTGAATGCTGCATTATCCAGAGCTGGGGCAGTGAATTGTTTTGCTAGCACAGATGTCTGCTGTACAAAAGCAGGCGCTTGATAAAGGCCCTGATAATGATTTTGATAGACTTTGGGAGCCGAATAAACGGTTTGCTGCACGGCAACAGGATCAAATAACTGTTGGGATTTAGGTGGTGCGGGATAGTGATAAGCGGCCACTTCATTGCTGGCTGTTATTTCGTAGTCCGCTTGCGCCAGCGTCAATAAAAAGCTTATTGATGACACAGTTAGTAGCTAAAATTGTTTTTTAAAAAAATATTTTTTTTTACTTATTTCAATTTTTACTTCTTATTTTCTTTATTAAAACTCACAATTTTCCACATTTTTGTTTTTTTTTATATCTGTGATTGATTAGTTTTATTGCTTCTTTTTGTTATAGTTTGTTTTAAAGCTTTTTTAAACAAGCTACTTAATTAAACACTAAAGATGTTTTTGCACGCAAAAAAAAACATATAAATTATTATTTTTTAGTTCATTTTAAAAGTTTGTTGTAAAATTGTTTAAATGTTATGATTTGTTTGACTTAGTTTTGTGTTTTTGTAAAAGGTTGTCGTTCGCTTAAGCTTGGTAAACTGATTAAACCGGCTGCCATAGCTAAAGATGGTTTTTATAGAAATTGATTGCGTCCATTGACGTCTCCACCAGTCACAGACCGCAAACAAACAACAACACCAGCAGCAGGCAGTTAACAACTTAACAACATCAAAGAAGCAACACAAATAAAATACAGCAAATTGTCTTTTTGTTTTTGCGCTTGTCAGCCAGTATCAGCAGCAAAGATGAGCAGTTCGACTTAAAAAAAAAAATGATTGCAGCACAAGAATTTATTTGGCTCTTCTTCAAGTTTAAGGCAGGGTAGAGATTTTATTGAAAATATGTATACAAAAATATGCCATATGAGTGATTATTACACATGTAAGGTATATAACTGTATATACAGTGTTGCTGCTTTAGTGCGAAAATTGGAGTTGTAATTGTTATAAATAATTGCTAATTTGTCGCAGCTATCCAAAGTGAAAAAACTAGATTAATAATAATAATAATAATAATAATAATAATAATAATAATAATAATAATAATAATAATAATAATAATAATAATAATAATAATAATAATAATAATAATAATAATAATAATAATAATAATAATAATAATAATAATAATAATAATAATAATAATAAAGATTTATTTTTATAGATAACAAAAATGTGTGTCGTTCTTCAGACGATCCATATATAGGGTGTTTTTTTAAGCTAGATAGAACTTTAAATTGTAAAAAGTAACACAAAAAATTAAATTTTGATGAAACATTTTTTTTATTTGTTTCAGTATACTCTGACAAATCATCATGAATAGACTCACGCTTGAACAACGCTACGAAATTATCCAAATTTACTTTGAAAATCAGACCCGTTGTTTTATCGCAAAATTGTATTCAGCGATGAGGCGCATTTTTGGCTTAACGGGTTTGTTAATAAGCAAAATTGCCGCATATGGAGTGAGACCAATCCACAAGAGACCCTACAGACTCCATTACATCCAGAAAAATGCACTGTTTGGTGCGGTTTTCATGCTGGTGGCATCATCGGACCTTATTTCTTCAAAAATGAGGCCGGAGCTCGCGTTACGGTCAATGGAGATCGTTACCGCACCATGATCAATGATTTTTTGTTTGAAAATATGGATGACATTGATCCGGAGGAGATGTGGTTTCAACAGGATGGCGCTACGTGCCATACGGCGAACGCAACCATCGACTTACTGAAATCAAAATTTGGCGATAAGTTGATTTCGAGAAATGGACCTGTCAATTGGCCTCCAAGGTCGTGCGATTTGACACCTCTCGATTATTTCCTGTGGGGCTACGTGAAGTCACTGGTTTATGCTGATAAACCAGCAACAATTGACGCCTTGGAGGCCAGCATTGTTCGTGTTGTTCATGACATACGGCCAGCAGTGCTCGAAAAAGTGGCCCAAAATTGGACGTCCAGAATGCGCTTCGTCAAGAACAGCCGCGGTGCCCATATGCCCGAAATCATTTTCAAATGTTAATGTCACGTATTGATCTTTCGAATAAAAAAAAATTTTGATTACAATTTCATTTTTTGTGTTATTTTTTACAATTTCAAGTTCTATCGGGCTTAAAAAAACACCCTATACTAGAGATAGAGCAAAAACGGAAATAATATAAAAGAGCATAAAATGGCAAGTTCAATAAAAATATACTTAAGTTCGAATTAATGCTACCAAATTAATTTAATATTTATGTAAGAAAAACGTTACTTTCAGCAGTAATATGGCTTTCGGGGAAGTGGGGTGATTTTGGGGATTCATGGTGTCAATTTGGGAACTCCGAAAAAAAACCGAATTTTTTTGCTTTAGTGCGAAAAGTTCCGAAAAAGTGGGGGGAGGGTGTTTATTTTGAAGTTTCTTGAAGCCGTCTTTGGGAATTCCCAAAAATCTCGAAACCGCTTCGCAAATCGAATTGGAATCGGTTTTTCATACTCGGTGCGCGTTTTGACTGTAGAACATGTATCTGAACTATTAACGGCCATTCCATTTAGAGCGAAAATTGAGGTTGTCATATTGTTTACAGGGACGTGAGGGATTTTGGCGATCCCTGAAGCCGATTTTGGGAATTAGAAAAAAAACTCGCAATGCATTATAAGAATAATTATCTGGTAACATGGATAATTATTTTAGTTTGATATCGAAGCGTCTTGTTTAGTTTTTGGAACTATATTTTTCGTATCTTGGACCAGTATTCCGGGTATGACCATATGTGGCGATAAACATAAGATGATTTTGTTCAAAATATCAGCACCTCTTTGACAATATTCAACAATCCATTCAACGATATCCTGTTCTGTCGGGTAACGTTCCACTTTTACTAACCGTAAACTGTCAGCTGTTTTTTATGGCTGCCATGACTTTTTTTTTATCTTGGATCGGCACTCAAAGGATGATGCCTATATATGCAGTGTATTGTATTGGAAATAAAAAAGTATCACTGTATTTAAAATGTTTTAAATTAGTTAAAACTGATCAGTGCCCAGCATATATTCTTGCTCAAATTGACTAAAATTAGCCCTACACCCTTCAAACTGCATGTTAATGCACTACATTGAAAACAAATTAATAATGCGACAAAAAAGACACGTACACATAGTATGGAAGGCAAAACTCTACTACTGCCTTGGTGTGCGTCTAACCAGAGTAATCAGCTTTCTGGTGCATTGAGAAGTTCTTATTTGTTGTAGCAGATGTATCTGTTGTAAGGACAACAGACCCTCGGCAGGTTGTTAGCCCCCGAAAAAAGCCATACACCAAACAATTATCAAGGATACTAACACTCCCTTCCTGCGTTTTAGGTTTCAACCACAGCCAGAACGTTTCAGCCAAGGTAGGCACCTCAACCATGATCAGCCCGGGTCGAATCGCAAGCAGAACTTCCCGGGGGCCATGCTGATCCCCGTTCTGCCAATTTAAGCCCTTGGTAAGGGTTTCGGAAGCCAACACAATATAAGTCCTGTGGCTTCCTAGAGTTTTATTTGCTGCAACAAACGAGGAACTCCTTCCCCTGTTTTCCCCGAAAAACAGAGTGCCCAAGTTAGGAATACGCCAAGGCAAAACGTGCTCTCGGGGGGACATACATGTGACAATAAATCGTCACTTGGGTAAGGCTTTCGAGCCACAAGATGGCGCTATTGAGACATGTACCAATTTCCACCCCGTGGAATTAGTCCACCTTCAGATTATGCCGTAATATCAGGTGCTGATCTAAATCAATTCCACATGTGTAATAGGGAATTTATATCTAGTCAAAATCTAGTAGATTTGAATGAAATTATTTAACAAAATCTCAAGTTTCGTGACACCTGCAAGATTTAATTTTCACAAAATTTATTTTTGCTAAGTGTTTGACATCAATAACTATATCACATTGAATTCATCATGAAAAATAATTTTTTTTTTCTTACAGCGTAGTATTTTCAGGTACTGTTGTGAAAAAAATCACAATTGTAATACGGTGTGTAATACAGTGCTCACTAAAACCTACTAAATTTCGTCAAAATCTAGATTTGACTTGAAATCCCGTAAGTACTAGATTCGGCTTTTATTTTATCTTGGACTCAGGGGATGACCCCCACATATGCAGTGCATTGTACTGGAACTAGGAAAATAGCTTATAATAGGATGAAAGAGGGAGTAGTGTGTTTGAAAGTTTAACATGAACACTAACAAGTCTATTACAGCATTTAAAATGTTAGGCTTAGATGAAAATGCCCTATACATAAAACAAGAAAGTTTAATTATGGTTACATGCAGGGTTGGGCAAGTATTTGAAATACTTGTATTTGAAATACATTTTTATGAGACCGAAATACAAAAAAGTATTTGTATTTTTTTAGCTATGTTTTGGTTTTTAAATACACAATTTGAAAATATCTTGTATTTTGTATACATAATATGAGTATTTTGCACAGCACTGGTTACATGCCATAAATTTATCATTATGAAAATTAGTTTTTGCTACCCTGGAACTACCTGTTGATCAACTTACATGAATTATATAACTTTATAACGTTTAACAGCAAATTTAATACATAATATGTAACAACAAAAAAAAACTTACCCTGACATTCAAAAACAGCCGGCGAAATATTTGCTTAAGAATTTTCAAATAGTTAAAACACGAGTAGTAGTTGAATATTGAAGCAATTAAATGAATGAGACGTGACAAATTTTTTTTTATTGTAGGCAAAAGGCTAAGTTTTTTTTTAAGGCGGTCAATTTGATCACATGATGTGTCGCTTTATGGTCTCAAGCCGGTTGTGTTGGCCGAAACCAGATGTTCCCAAGCCCTATGCACTTGATGTGCAATTGTTTTTGTAACAGCACTTAGCTATAGGGCTGTGCTCTTTAACACACACATAGTGCACTTGGCACTAGCAATGAAAAATACACAAACCGCTTTAAACCCCGCTTAATTATGTTGTAATGCTGTAATTTTTGGGTAATTGAGCGAGTAAGGTATTAAAGCGCAGACGTTTAATTACCTTATAGCGGTAATAATGCGATTACGCTTAAATACCTCTACAAAGGCATTTATCCAAACGGACTTAAATTAAATCAAAGTCATTACATACATACGTCCAAAGAAAATGTAAGCGCAAAAGCAGTTTTCAAAATAAAATAAAAACACACAAAAACTAACACATAAATATCACAAAAATTATACATACATACATATAAATATGTACATATATAGAAAACAATAACAGGAGTACATGCAAGTGTGCATATCATAAAAGCATATTAGAACGTTAAAAAACAAATTAGCTGGACTCACAAAAATTTACTCTTTACAAGTGACAAATTTGTCAACAGAGTTGAGTGAATTGGTAGGCAGTGTTGGCTAAATAAATGAAGGAATTTTTAGGGAGTTTTTGGATTTGGGATACAATATTTTGGGTAATTACCCAAAATGGGCAATTAAAAGAAAGTTAATTAAAAGTACATTTTTGCATGAAAATAAGTGAAAACGGGGATAGAACATAAGGGGTCAATAAACGAAGAAGGCATTTAGGCGATAGGTAAATAAACGGGGTATATTTTTGTCGTTCGTTGCACACACACATACACACGCAAGTGCAAAGCAACAACACCTTCGCATGCCTTAAGCTACGTACACACGGTTGTCAGATCTTACAATATTG
The DNA here is from genome assembly GCA_914767995.1 of Thecocarcelia acutangulata. Classification (NCBI taxonomy): domain Eukaryota; kingdom Metazoa; phylum Arthropoda; class Insecta; order Diptera; family Tachinidae; genus Thecocarcelia; species Thecocarcelia acutangulata. The sequence continues at coordinate 28,640,343 of OU612096.1, forward strand.
TCAGTAAAATTGTCTGAAAATATATTACAATCGTGTGAACTGCCAATTTTTAACTTCGAACGTAAGACGACAATGTTATCAGACATCTGACAATGGTGAGAACACTCTTCGTCGGCATTGCCAAATAATTGGCTGGTATTGTAAGCTCAGTTTTAATTGTCAGATGTATAAAATTAGTGCACCTGACAATGGCATCATTGTCAGAAAAAAGTTTGATGGGCAACACTGCTCAACAGATGGTTGTTGATATACATAAGTGGCAATGCCTTACAACATGTCTGGCAATATTTTTTCATCTAATAATCTGACAACCGTGTGAACTGACAATTTTTGTTGTCCTATGAATTATTTGTCAGACCATAGTCTGGCAATGAATTTGTAAGATTTTCGTACGATCGTCTGAACACACAATGTACTTCTGCGAGACAATTTTTCATTGTCACTACATTGTCAGCATGTTGCCAGATCTTACAATATTGTAAGATCTGACAACCGTGTGTACATAGCTTTGTTGGTAAACATTGACGACAGCGATGATCAGTGTAAATTTTGTTTTTGTAAATTGCTTTTTACAACAAAAAATATTCAATAAAACTAGTGTTTTCTTAAATGTATTCGTGTTTGCTTTTCCATATAGACGTTTTGGGCACCCCTGGTCTAAACATTCGCTTTTGGCATAATTTACTTAGGAAAAAATTTAATTTGTTTTTTGTATATACTTAGCTGGTGAGGCCTAACGTTCCTTATGTCAATAAAAATGCAGAATTTTTATTACATATTTTCCCAACGTTTCGTGAGTTTTATGTTCACTTCTTCCGGGGATTCGTCTATTTTATAAAGAAATTTTTTTTATGAAATTACATGAAGATATTGAGTAGAAAACAATATTTGTGAAACTTACATTTTCGTGATTACAACATTAGAAACTAATATATTAAATTATATTAATAACTTATAAATAAAACACAGACACTAATTTTGTTTTGCGCTGTTTTTTATAATAACATTATAAAGGGCGCTTAAGTTGTCCGTATATTCTTTTTTGCAAATTGGTTTGCTTTTTACAACAAAAAATATTATATAAAACTAGTTTTTTCTTAAATGTATTTGTGTTTGCTTTTCCATATAGACGTTTTGGGCACCCCTGGTCTAAACATTCGCTTTTGGCTTAATTTACTTAAGAAAAAATTTAATTTGTTTTTGTTCTTATTTTTGAAATAAATAAAGTTTTTATATCTTTTTGTTTTAACTTTTGCTGGAGATTTTTTTAGAGGCTTCTTCGCAAATACAAATTAGCATAATATTTCTAGTTTTTGCTGTTTTTTTTTTTTTTTTGTCTTCAGTCACTCATTTGGATTTTTATACACGTCTTCAACATTCTTTTGATATTTATTCGGAATATACAAATTATTTGTTTTATATATGTTTGTAAAAAAAAAACAAGTATAATTAAGTTATTGGCTTTCTGCAACTGCCGATAATTAAAGCTGACCAGTAGCGTACTCCTGTATGTTTTTTCTTTTTAGAACTAATTTTAACAACAACAATGTTATTAAGCAACAAAAATATATAATTAATTTTTTTTAATGTTAACTTTAAAATATAATGATTTTTTGAAACCCCTTTTGGGTTATTTCCAATAAATATTTTTAACTGGACGATGTAGTTCCGTTTACAGAAATTTGCAAGACACTTTCCGTAATAGCTGGGATATGAGGATATTTTTATTCTCTAAACATTTGAATATTTTCTAGTAAATATTTTATTGGAAAATTGTTATTTCTTGCTTAGAATGGGTCTTTGCTGTACATGGCGATGGGCCAACTCTATGGGTTGAATTTTTCACGATTCACCAGCGCCTCCATGTGACTCGCAAGGCTCATACAGGTTGTAACTTTTGCCATAAGTTTTTAGGGAATTAAGCAAACCTCTTGCTGAAGGGCTCGAATCTTCTGGTATCTACAGTTTGCACTTTCCCAGACGGTTAACGGAAGACAAAGCTGTATGAGTTGATATGCCGAAACCCATTATGAGCATCTCTCCTGAAGTCAACTCAATCGCTTAACCATCACTCCGTGTTCCTTACATTACAGATATCTGTGGCAAAACAACAACACCTCGGGTAGTTATTAGCCCCTGAAAATCAGCTGAAGTCATAGTTATCAGGGAATCTAATTCCCTTCACTGGATTTTTAGATTTAAACTACAGCCAGAACGTTTCAGCCAAGGTAGGCACATCAGCCGTGACCAGCGCACCAGAACCTCCCGCACTATTTTTGGTTATTGTTTTATACCCTTCACAAAAATGTTAAGGGAATATATAAGTTTGTCATTCCATTTGTAACTTCTACAATTTTCATTTGCGACCCTATAAAGACAAATCGGTTAAGCGATTCACGTCTGTCTGCCATCGATTCACGTGTTTGCTATAGAAATTTAGTACAATCGGTTGACTTATAGCTGAGATATATCTCAAATTACGGAAAAAGTAATTTTTTTTTAAATTTTGTATGAAATTTTTGAAAACAAAACTGGTTGCTTCAAAACGGATAAAATTATTTAGCATGGCGATCAAAATGCAAAAAAAATTTTCGTCGATAACGATCGATTTATACCCGAGATATAACCTAAACCAATTTTTTCATTAAATGTCGCATAGGCGAACTTAAGCAACTTTTTTGGCTTAAAAGCTGTTCTGTTTTGCTAAACAACAGTTCAGGAGGTTAATAAATAGAGAAAATGAAATTTTCCGATATCGCTCTATATATATTGGTAATACCGATATATAATCTAAAGCGATTTTTTCATGAAAAAAAAAAATTTTTTTTTGCTTAAAAGCAGTTCTGATTATAAAAGGAGGTTACTAAAATACAGAAAATGAAAATTTTCGATATCGGTCCATATACACCCGAGATATAGGCTAAACCCATTTTCCATGAAAATGTCTTGTAAGCGAACTTAACAATTTTTTTTGTTTAAAAGCAGTTATGGTTATAAAAAGAAATTACTTAAACAGCAAAATTGAAAATATCCGATATTGGTCCATATATATCCGAGATATAGCCTAAAACGATATTTTCAGAAAATTGTCGCGTAAACGAACTTAAGCAATTTTTTTGCTTAAAAGCTGTTCTGTTTTGCCTAAAAACAGTTCAAAAGGTTAACAAACAGACGAAAAGAAAATTTCCGATATCAGTCCATATATGTATACCAAAGATATAGTCTAAAACGATTCTTCAAAAAAAAGAAAAGAAAATTTTCGATATCGGTCCATATATACCCGAGATATAGCCTAAACCTATTTTCCATGAAAATGTCTTGTAAGCGAACTTAACAATTTTTTTTTTTTGTTTAAAAGCAGTCATGGTTATAAAAAGAGGTTACTTGAATAGAGGAAATGAAAATTTACGATATCTGTCCATACACATCCGAGATATAGCCTAAGCTGATTTTATTCATAAAAATGACGCGTAAGCGAACTTAAACAACTTGTTTTGTTTAAAAGCAGTTCTGGTAATATAAGGAGTTTACCAACTACAGGAAGTAAAAATTTCCGATATCCGTCCAATAGAAAAAGTCTAAACCGATTTTGTATGAAAAAAATTTTTTGCTTAAAAGCAGTTCTGGGCTTAAAAGAAGGCTACTAAAATACAAAAAATGGAATATTCCGATATCGGTTCGTATGTAATAACTAATTTAATTTCAACACTTTAAATGCTGTGATAACGTTAATTTTGGTCGTTCCGTGTGTTAAGTTCACAAACATTACTCGCCCTTTCCTCCTAATCATAATATATTTTCCTAATTCCAGTACAATGGACTGCATATGTAAGGGCTATCTCCTGAGTACTGGTCCAAGATAAAAAAAAATCGAGATATAGCCTAAACCGATTTTCCATGAAAAATTACTTTTTTGGCATGGCGATTGATTTCAAGGCAAAAAAAATTTTTCCCTGATATCGGTCCCCATATATCCGAGCATATTTAGTTAAAATTTGTAATATATACTATATATTTACATGACTATTGTGAGGGGTATTTTAGATGCGGCCCAGCCAAATATACTACGCTCTCACTTGTTAAATTTATTACTTTCTTAAAAAAGTTTACAACATTATTGAAGACGTTCCACAAGCAAAGTGTTTAAAGTTAAAAGCCAATTTCTGTTTCAAAAGAATAAAACAGCTCAAAATAAACGCCAACTCAAATCGCACTGAAGTGTTTGTTGTTCATAAAACATAATTTAGAACTTTTTCATTCGCCAAAAATTTTGTTGATAATTTTCAAATATTTTTGACCAATTTGCATAATGAGTTATAATAATTCAAATTGTTGTTGAAAGAGATGCTGGTATCACACGGAGTCAGTGAAATATAAATTTTTTAAATAAACTGAAGGTTTTTGTACAACAAACTTTTCAAATTCAAATTATCAACTGTAATTTTTCAAACGACAACGACTGTCATTTAAATTTGGCTAGAAGTTGTCATACTGCATGACATTTAATGCTGCAGATGTATGGTAGTAAAATTAATTTGTATTATAAAAAAAATCTTAAACTATTTAATGGTTTGGACAAAAAAGAAAAAAAACTACACAAAAGAATTATTTATATTTGAGTTGAGTGACCGATATTTGTGATTTCTGATTGCGGTAACATTTGATTTTAATTGATGTTAAATGGTTGACTACACTGAAAAAACTAATGTTTATGTTTAATAACGAAAATCGCTAAATCTATTAATAAATTGTTGGAATGCGTACTTGTAAAGAAGTAATTGAACGTAGATTAATAGTTGTTTCAAGAACAAAATATATATATATATATATATGTATATATATATATATATATATATATATATATATATATATATATATATATATATATATATATATATATATATATATATATATATATATATGAATACTGCAATTATTTTTTCGATATATAAGGGGTGATTTTATAAGAACTATCGGAAATTTAAAAAAAAAACACATAAAATTCAGAAAAATGCATGAAATATTTATTTGGATCGATAGTTGGGTCGATATAATTTAATGTTTGAAGATTATTTCATGAAAATGTTGGCCGCGGCTGCGCCTCAAATGGTCCATCCGCTTAGTCCAATTTTGGCATACTCTTTCCAACATTTCGGCCGGTATCTCACGAATAATGTTGGCAATGTTGGCTTCCAGTGCGTCAATCGAAGCGTTCTTGTCGCTATAGACATTAGCCTTAACATAGCCCCACAAAAAATAGTCTAGAGGCGTTAAATCGCACGATCTGGGCGGCCAGTTGACTGGCCCCAAGCGTGAAATAAACTGTTCACCGAACTCGCCTCTCAATTGGTCCATTGTTTCGCGTGCTGTGTGGCATGTGGCACCGTCTTGTTGAAACCACATGTCATGCAAGTCAAGCTCTTCCATTTTGGGCAAAAAAAAGTTTGTTATCATCGCACGGTAGCGCTCACCATTTACAGTAACGTTGTGATTCGCATCATCTTTGAAGAAATACGGCCCAATGATGCCGCCAGCCCATAATCCGCATCAAACGGTTGTTTTTTGTGAATGCATTGGTAGCTCTTGCAATGTTTCTGGCTGCTCTTCACTCCAAATACGGCAGTTTTGCTTGTTCACGTATCCATTCAACCAGAAATGAGCCTCGTCGCTGAACACAATTCTTCGATAAAAAGTGGATCTTCATCTAACTTTTCAAGAGCCCATTCACCAAAAATTTGGCGTTGTGGTAGGTCGTTTGGCCTCAATTCTTGCACCAGCTGTATCTTATAAGGCTTCACACCCAAATCTTTCCGCAAAATTTTCCACGTAGTAGAGTAACAGAGGCCCAATTGCTGCGAACGGCGCCGAGTCGATAATTCACGGTCATCACCAACACTGGCCGATACGGCTGCGATATTTTCTTCAGTTCGCACTCTACGTAAGCGTGTTGGTGGTTTAATGTCCAACAATGTAAATTTGGTGCGAAATTTTTTTATAATAGCCCGAATAGAAGCCTCAGTAGGTCGATTAAACTGACCATAAAATGGAAGAAGCGCGCGATGAACTTTCTTAACAGAGCACGCATTTTGGTAATAAAATTCAATAATTTGCAAGCGTTGTTCGTTTGTAAGACGATTCATGATTAAATTATAGACCAAACTGAAGATGTTTGACAGTGACACAAGATACAAAACAAGCGTGAGCTGTCAAAACTAGTGTTGCCAAAAAGATAATAGCAAAAAAATCACTCGTTACATACACATCAGTGTGACCAGATCCAAAAAATTTTGAAGCTAAATTGGCATCAAAATAGTGCTAAAAAGAGAAAAAAAATAAGTGCTAAACTTTAAATGTCTTAATTTAAATCAAATATTTTCTTTGAGAGCTCATAGTTTCATTATTTAGGCTTGTATTATTTTAGAAATATTTATTTCCATTGAATGTTACGAAATTTATTCAAAAAATAAATTACTTTTTAAACATAAAAAGTTCTAAAAGCACAACAAATATAATATTTTTTTTTAATTAAATATCATACGATTGCATTGATGTTCCAAAGTTGTTCTTTTAAATGTTCAAAGTTCTTCCTTTAAATGTTCGTGTAACTTACACTTATCAACTTTTTAACTCTTTTCTATAGAAAAAAATTTGTATTTGTTAAGTTTAAACAATTAAGTAAAAACAATTTTAAAAGATTGCTAAATGAACAATTGGCTTGTGCTATAAAAAGTGATAAGTACTAAATCGAAAATTTTGCTGCTAAATCAACTAAAGAAGTACTAAATCTAGCACCGATAGTGCTGAAATGGGCACACTGATATACATACAAACATTCAAACAATTGAATTTATTTACTTTATCAGTTTGATACCCATCAACAAAAAAAATATATAAAAAGCTTGTTTTTAACACGCTTATAATATATTTGTTTCACTTATATGTTTGTTTGCTTGTTTGCAGCCCGTATTGCTTCTGAGGAAGTGGGGGAGTATTTTGACATTTCCTGAAGTCGACTTTGGAAATTTTCAAAAAAAAAACCACTTCGCCACCCCAATCGAACCCCGGTTTTAATACTCGGCGCGCGCTTTGTCCATGGAACGTGTATCTAAAATATTAACGGCCATTCGATTAAGTGGAAAAATTTAAATTTCCATATTGTTTCCGGGTTAAGTGCAAGAATTTGGCGATTCTTAAAACCGATTTTGGGAATTCAAAGAAAAAAATCTCGCAACGCATTTTACGAATAATCATCTGGTTATATGGGTAATTAGTTTGATATCGAAGTGTGTGTTTTAGTTTTTTAAACTATATTTTTTATGTTTTGTAGCTTTCTTTATGTCGATATTTCATAGGAGCTACTCTAACCATTAGTAGACTTATAAAACTTTGAAAGGTATTATTAGAAGATTAAAATATTGGAATATATCTGTGGTGTTTTATCATAACAACTTAAGTCGAATTTAAAAAACTTTTAAAATAACAACTGATTTCGTTAATATACTAAGTCCTATTATTGACAAAATTTTGTTTTAAATTTGGTTTATTTTCATTTGTTCTTGAACATAGTTTTTCATTGAAAAAAGTAAAAAGTTTTTTTAGTCTTATCTCAACTTAAGATATTATGATATCATGCCACAGATATAGTTCAATATTTTAAATTATCTTCAAAAATATATAATAAAAAATTATAAATAGCTTTCTATGTTTCCCAGTTATCTATATGTCGACATTTCATAGGAGCTGCCCTAATCATCAGTAGACTTTGGAAATTTTTTGAAAGATATTCTTAAATAGTCATCTTTATATCCCAACAATCTAAATAAATTATTGAGAATTTAAACAGAAAAATAATATAATTTTTAATTGGTATCAATGTTAAAAGCTAGAATAGTGAATAAAAACTCAATTGTTTCAAAAATTTTCCTAATCTACTGATGATTAGCGCGGCTCCTATGAAATGTCGATATATAGAGAGCTAGAAAACATAAAAATGAAGCTGTTTGTTTTTTATTGATACAAACTATTTTTTTAGACAAAAACTTTATTGAATTTATTTATACTATAATTTTTTCCGTGTATAATGAGAAGATTAAAAAAATTCACAAAGTTAAGAAAGCAATAAATCCCTTAAGTTATTCTTTTCTATTACAGTTTTGAATAGAATATATTCGTACATGTTTACAGTTTAGTTTATAAAAAATATTAATAAAAATTACACTGAATTTCAAATGAGTTTTAATTCAAAAAATCTAAACAAAACTGTTTGTTCAGATCCAATTCGAATACCTATTATTCTTTTATGATTATACCCCAATGGGGTATAATCATATAATTTCCCCGACAGCCAATGAAAAACAAGACTTAATGAGTTAGTAGCCTGAAGTCCATTAAGAGCGTCAGCCCTGAATCATATCACCTGTTAAACCACCACCCCCGGTTTCTTACGTTGAAGGCATGCCCCTGATTCCTTACATTGCAGTACAGAAACTCGGGGGGGTTTTTGCCTCATTGGCATTTGCCGTAGTTGTCAAGGAAGGAAACTAATTCCCCTTCTTGCAATTTAAGGTTTAAGATACGATGATCAATAAAGAGATGGTATGTAAGAACCTTCCGGGAGCTTTGTTTATCCCCGTTCTGCCAATTAACGCTAAGGAGCCCACATGCTTTAAATCAGGAATCATATGGTCGCACATTAACTTCAAGAGAACGGAGGAGCTCTTAAACCTGCCCAGATCTCACCTGAGGGCCACTGTAGCAATTATCACTAGACGCAGCCCGTTTGGCAACCATGCCAAAATACTTACCCTACCATAGGACGACTTCCACAAAAGTTGCAAAGACGAAGGCAAAGAGGAGACGGTCCTTCAGCTCCTTGGAACATGCAAGGCATTGGAAGGCCACCGTTTAAGATACCTAGGCGCGCAGAGTGACAATAGCTTATCATACCTAGCCTTAGTCAATCTAACAGCTCTGGCTTCTTTCACAAGCGGCAGCAGATGGCTAGTATAACGGCACGTAACACCACATCAAACGGCTTCTCGCCTTTATCCATCACACAACCACTACATCCCCTATTTTCTTACACTTTTTCTTTTTTTTCAGTTTATTTTCTACCTCTTTTCTTTTCAGGCAAACACAAAGGCAGCTGATAAGGACCCACGTGAGCTGAACAACTAAAGTGTGGTTGGATATCCAGAGGCCTGCATACTGAACTTAAACTAGGGTTTCGGAAGTACAAAACCATCAAAGTCAAGGATATCTAGAGTTTTATTTGCTACAACAAACGAGGATAGCAGAATGCCCTACTTAGGTCTGCAACAAGGCAAAACCTGCTCCACGGAGGTATCAAGAAGCAAGTTAGTTTTTACTTTAGAAACTGTGACATGTGGTCGCTTGTTTCTTGATTGCATCAATTCCTTGTTCTAATAATAAACGATCTAGTGATTGTGGATCATTTTTCAATAAATTCGATGAGCACTATGCCATATACATCCCAAAATACAGTGGCCATAACCTGACCAGCCAATTTCACTATCTTCGCCTTCTTCGGAGCACTTCCACCAGCTTCCATCCATTGTTTTGATTGATTTTTGGTTTTAGGCGTGTAGTGGTGGAACCACATTTCTTCAACGGTTATTAATCGATGCCAACAATCAACAGTATTACGTTTTACGCAGATTTTATGTGGTTCTGTTCGACACTGAGCAAACGCGGTACCCATTTTGCCGATGGCTTTTACATATGCAAATGTTCATGCAATATGTTGAACACATGTTCATATTATATATTTACCATTTCAACAGTCTCACGTAAATTGACTCGGCGATCATTCATCGATATGGGGGATTTTCTGGATATTTCCTTCAGTAACCACTTCTTTTGGCCTTGCTGTTGATGATATTGTTGCGGTGTATGTTCGGCCGAGTTAAAATTCAGCAATCCAATATTTGACCATATAATCTGACGGAGCAGACTCTCCGTAATGTTTATCGAACTTTTCTTTGGTCCTTTAGCCGTTTTCCCTTTCATGTAATAATAATTAATCACTGCACGAAATTCACTTTTCTCCATTTTTCAAATGAAAACTGTAGAAATTACTCGTACAAGCGGAATCACAAACTTATATACTCGTATACCCTTTACATTTTTGTAAAGGGCATACAAAAAAGGAATTTCAAAATCGGTGCACAAAAGGCAGAATTATGCTGAGATTCGCAGACGGATGTTGTCCCCCTCTAAATCGCAATGCCATTCCAAAATTGTTGTTCAGTTATTCAAGAAAACGAGTTCTGTAAACACCTCTCTCCACCCCTCATAGCACTATCTCGTGTCCAATTTTATTTTCGTTCTCATTGTGTCTGCACATCTTAGAGACAGACACTGAACTATGTTGACTCTGATTAATCATAAACATCAACATCTTTAACATCATTTTTAAACAACACCATTAAAGTTGATGATAAATGATTTGCGAACACTATTTTAAACGCGTTAATGCATTCTTCAAACAGGCGGACACACACACACAGAAGCGTATACGCACTTGTCCAGATACTTCGCAGCATGAGCTCTCACTCCGTCATTTAATACGTCGCCAGTTCATTGTTTTGCCTCGCATCTTTTTTTAAATTTTGATGTTGCGGTCATATTTGCAAAAAAAAAAAATAAAAATAAAAAATTTAATTTCTGGTTTTATGACAGACCTAAGACAACGAAAAACATCTTAAGGTTTTCTGTTTTATGAAATTTAAAGTTGTTTTACTTTAAACGAATGCAGGTTGTTAAACACAATAATTAAAAAGAGTTAATTCAGGGCTTGTTTACTTTTAAAAATGCATATAAAAAAAAAAATATCAGCCGCTATGAGTTTGAGAAAACATCTTGATGTATTTTAGTTGTCAGACTAAATTTAAACGCAGCCATCAAATCGATGACGTTCAAATAAGCCAATTTTAAGCTTAACCGCAGAGTAAATGGTTAAGAATTCAACATCTGCGTTCTCGCTCTGACAATAAAGTGTATGAGTCATGAAGGATGTGAGTAACATCAACATTTGTCTTACACGAATGACCAAAAAAATTGCAACATAGTTTTGATTATAAAATTACTTTGTAAAAGCTAAAGACCTTGAACAGAGATCTGCAACCGGTGCCTTTTTAATGATCTAAGTACACCTGACTTAAATCGAGTTGTGGTGTGATTGGCTACCGCATATTGTTTGCACAAGTCCGTTTTCTACTCGTTAGAGCTTGCGTCTGTTAACTAGAATATATAACAGAGATCTGCAACCGGTGCCTTTTTAATGATCTAAGTACACCTGACTTAAATCGAGTTGTGGTGTGATAGGCTACCGCATATTGTTTGCACAAGTCTGTTTTCTACTCGTTAGAGCTTGCGTCTGTTAACTAGAACATATAACAGAAATCTGCAACCGGTGCCTTTTTTAATGATCTAAGTACACCTGTCTTAAATCGAGTTGCGGTGTGACTGGCCACCGCATATTGCTTGCACAAGTATGTTCCCTACTCGTTATAGCTTGCGTCTGTTAACTAGAATACATAACATACCACATATGCGGTGGATGCTTGATTTAGTTTCTCAATTATTTTTCCACATTCGGCAATCGAACTCGTAGTTATGAACAATGAAAATAATATTTGTATGTAAGAATTTGTAGTCACACATTTACCTTACCCATGAGAGTGTGTGTGTTCACTCACACGCGGTAAACGTATTCATACTAAAGGCCTTGTTACACTATCATACACGATCGCGCGATCTACTAAATAAAGCATGTGTGCTGAAAAAGTACTAAAATTGCAACCGTGCAACAGAGTTTTTAACAAATCGTGCAATTTGAAAAATTTTATGAAACTTTTCTAAACATTATGGTTTCTGTGCGATCAGTGTTGTATATATTGTTAAAAATATAAGAATATTGTTTGTCCCTCAAGAAAAAAATGTAAGTAATGTAAAATTATTATGTTAATAAAAGTGTTTAGTTGTTTTATTGTGTAAATAAATTATTTCAATCATACTTGTATAATAGTGTGGCCTACAACGCCATTTTGAAGCAATTTTTTCAAGTCGGCCAGACTTTTGAAACAGTTTCCTGTGAATGAATCGTACGATCGTGTAGGATAGTGAATCAGGGCCATAAGCGCGGCGTTTTTTGACGTATCAAGATTTCGCAAACGAACGACAGGTATAAAGAGCACCGCATCAAATTTTAAAAGTGTTTAAAATACTCGGATATGCAAATGATTGGGTAAACAACTGGTGTACCTATGTTTGCGGTGCACGGGTGCAGATCTGTGACCTTAAACATTTCAAAAACTGTCCAAACTTTGATTATGAGAGAGCAGAATTTGCTCTGAGACCGGAGAGGAAAAGCTTATATACTCTGTCGGAGATGCTTACCTGTAATAAGCATCTATATAGAATGGGAGTCTCCAATACTGCCGTGAAGAGCACAGTTGATCACTCACTTTGTAGCACTTAGAGCACTAAGAGCTTTTACGTTTGTCAACGGCACTTAACACCATACCCAGCCCATGAAGAAAAAGATCGATTACCGACAACCGCCGTTTAAATGGCTGTCCCTATATAGTACGATATATGAAGAAATCCACAATTTCTTCTCAACGAACTTCTCGCAAAAAGTAGTTTTTCAAAAGATTTCTTTTTAAATTAGATTTCAAAATTACCATATATAGTGCACTAGCTTTTGCCTGCGGACTCGCTCGCCAACAAAGTTTCATACAAACTTTCATCTCCTATTTTATCCACTTGGGAGTAGAATTAATCAAAATCCTTTCTTATTTCTTAGCGAATGCCTACGTTATAACATCTACCTGCATGTTAAATTTCATCCGTCCAGTTTTTTGAGCTGTGTATTGATAGATTACTACGCCAGTGAGTCACCTTTGAGCTATATATACATATTTTGATTTTGACTTTGATTACCTTTTGTATATAATGTGATAAGTGCATTAAAACGTAGAACAACCATAACGCACGATATTAATTGTGAGTCACACCTTAACTTCAATTGTACATAAAACTCTATGAAGTTATAGCTTGACTTATGTTGTGTTAGCACATCCGATAACCCCCACCAAGGCTTAACTGGCAGAACGGAAATCAGCACGGTTCTAGGAGACCTACTGGCCCTTACCGTAGGTCAGATATCTGGATTTTGGCTAAAATGTTCGCTTTGTTGTTTAGAACTAAAATGGATGTTAGTATTGTCTGCTAACTGTGATGCTTCGCCGAATTTAAAGGACTTAATTAGAGTCCGAGATGTGCTGTTATCTTGCAAGAGATGCTTGCCATGTAAGAAACCAGAAGTGGCGGAATAAGATGGATAATTTGGTTAAAAGCTGAATTTTTTATGGACTTCAGGCTACCAACTCGCAAAGCTTAGCCCTCTTCTGGTTTCCTTGGGAATAGTACCCCCGGGAAACAGGTTTTGCCTTGGCATATTTCTAGCCAGGGCACTCTGTTTTTCGGGTAAAGAGGGGAATAGGTCCCTCGTTTGTTGCGGCAAACAAAACTCTAGGAAGCCGCATGACTTATGTTGTGTTGGCTTCCGAAACCCTTACCAAGGTTGTAAATTGGCAGACCGGGGATCAGCATGCCCTTGGGTGGTTCTGCATCCGGCTGATCATGGTTGAAGTGCGTACATTGGCTAGAACATTCTGGCTGTGGTTTAAACCTAGAATTCAGGAAGGAGGAGTTAGCATCCCGGATAATTGTGTGGTACCTGTCTTTTTTCGGGGACTAACAACCTCCCGAAGGTCTGTTGCCCTGCAACAGATACCTGTACTGTAAGGAACCAGTGGTGATGATTGAACGGGTGAGTTGGTTTAAGGGCTGAAGCAGCTGAAGTGCGCTTCGGCCTATCAATTCATTAAGCTTTGTCTTCCATTGATTGCTGGGAAATTGCACACAGGAGGGATTAGAAAGCCTGAACTGCTGAACAAGGTGTTACCCATGTGACTATAAACATATGGCAAGAACTGCTACCTTTGTGTGCCTGGTTAACCACATGGGGGCGCAAGTTAATCGTGAATAATTCATTCGGCGAAATCGATCCATCATCAGATAAGGCCGTAAAGGCAGGTGCTGATGTAAATCATTTTCAGGGAAAAGCATACAGAAGAGAGCAGAAGAGTCAAGCTCCTCCAAGTTGTCAACTGTATGAGCCTTCCTAGGAGCCATGAACTTGGTCCAACGTCAGAATGAGTCCTCATGGCAGATGCCGACGTCAATTAGCTACACATTATCCCTCCCACTCACAAATGCCAGTACAATAACTTCGAATTTTATTTATTTCATGAGCAATTTCGTCATCCTAAGAGCTTCTCCTGGATCCCTACTTATTTTAAGAGTAATATAAAAAAAATTGTTTTTATTTAGCCGTGTTATGTGGATTTCTCTGCAAGAAAAAAAATTAATATTTGCTGCCAAACAGAGCTCTGCAAACGATAAGTTGCAGATGTGGTTATTGTCTGTACTAATACATATAAATTTATCTTATGCACACACCTGAGAACAATATTAAAAATTAATTTTTACAAACAATTCCATTTTGATATTTATTCTAAGGAGAATTCCTAAACTTTTCTGTAAATAAAATGTTTGTGAAAGGTGATTTCGAAAAACGAGCCTTTTCGAAAACGTCTTTATTTTTGCCTTAAAATTTTATAAAAGTTTGCTTTTAAATCGCGTTTTTTATTTTACTTTTGACTGGATAACTTAAAATTAATATGCCAAAGTCAGGAACGGCCTTTCTTCTTCGGACTCCAGTGAAAGGTGCGTTATATAATCTACAACGTAAATGACGTTCAAGAAACAATATTTTTCAATTTCGAAAAATATTCGAAAAAGATCAATAGTTTAATTATTAAAATATTTATGATATAACAAACCAGGTTTGTAAACAGAGATTTAACATTAATAAAATATTTCAACACAAATCTTTCACCATCCGTTTGCTGCCTTAAAAAGGGTGCGCTCATGAACTCCAGCAGCAGCTGTTGCGGAGGTCGAATAAGTTGTTGTTGTAGTAGTGATGGGAGGACCAAATTTTACCACTATATTTGGTACTTCAAAGCCAGTGTAGTGTATATCTGAGGAGCCATCATCTACCGGCAGAGGAGCATCATAAACTGCTGGTACAGGAGCAGCAAAAGCAAACTTAGGACGAGAACGCAGCGAAGGACCGCAACGAACACCAATACCACCACCCCCACTACTGCCACGCAACTTTACAAAAGAAGGAGCCGAATATGAAAACGCATTATACGGAAAAGGCCCTCTCAAGGGAGCTATAGGTAAAGGTGCTGCATATGCAGAGCCATAATTTGAATTATAGCCATATGGCAGAGGGCCGTTGAAGCCAGCGCTATAAGCAAATTGACTGCCTGAAAAACCAGCTTGCACCAAAGAGGTAGCACATGAAAATATGATAACTGAAAGGATCTGAAAAATATATAAAATTATTTATAAATTTGATTAAAGCTTCCATCTTGTTACCCTTTTGGAAATATTACTTAATTTGACTTACTTTTGGAAGCATGTTAGTACAAGCAGAGAAAGTACTTGCACTTGAAAATGATAAATTGAAATACTAACCGAAATTAATTTGCAGCTTGGTTATATACAATTTGTTTATCGTTTTACTAATTTAAATTTAAAGTCCAAGAAATGCGTGCTTTAGTTAAATCACAGAAAAAACGGTATCAACAATTACGTAATAAAATTTTGTTTACAGGGGAAGTATGCTACTAAAAGTCTTGGCCAACGTTGGTGTACTTTTTTTATTTTGGACCAGTAGACAGGGATACAGGGTACCGTTACATATGCAGTGCGTTGTACAGGAAAACAGATGATGAGGAGGAGGAAAGAGACTCCCTCTGTATATATGGACGTTTGACTGGAACCCATCAATAACAACACGGAAAGACCAAAACAAACCTTATCATCATTTAAAGTGTTAGATGTACATCAGTTAAGTTAGAAGTTCCCCACGGCAGTTTTGTAGGAGACTAAAGAGAACAGTTTAAGTTATTCATTAATCTATTACAAAACTGGCGTATTCATTTCTTTTAAATTCGATATGATTTTTTTAGGAAAAAAACCAAAACTGGAAACAATGTTTTAGAACTAAAAGATTTGCGAAATATGTTACTACCACAACACCTAACTAGAGCCTGAGTTTTAGGAACAGGTTGGAACTTATTTAATTATTTTTTATATACAGGATTTCTAGTCTGAATCTGATCTTCTAAAAGTCTATTTTACTAATTTTGTTTTATAAATAAAATTAAAGAAATCTTATTTTCGAAAAAAAAATTATAAATATTTCAGTAATACCAATAAAAAATTTATTAGCAGCTGTTTTCTATGTTTCCCAGCCGTCTATATGTTGACATTTCATAGGAGCTACCTTAAAAAAAAACTGGTTTTTTGTGGTTTGCAAGGTATTATTAAAATGTTTTTCTTTTTAAATTCTCAATAATTTATTTGGACTGTTGAGATATAAAGTTGAATGTTTGAGAACATCGTTCAAAATTTTCCAAAGTCTATTAATGTTTAGGATAGCTCCTATGAAATGTTGACATTTAGGCAGTTGGGAAATATTGAAAACAAGCTGTTTATAATTTTTTGATTGGTATCAATGTAAGAAGCTAATATAGTGAATAAAACTCAATTGTTTGTATTTCCACAACAGTTTTATTGAATAATATTAAATTTTCATCAACAACAAACAAGCTGGGGTACTAGGCTAGGTTTAACAGGCTGCCAACTATTGAAAAACCAGCCCACTTGGGCCTAATTTGGTCTCATTATGTATCTCAGCAGATCTACATATTACTGGTTCAGAACCAACAGTGGGATAAGATAAAAGAGTCCAATCAACTAACATCACATTCCGATACGTCCTCCAACTCATTTAGCATCGCTCTGGCTTATACTCGTGTAAGAAAACAATGGATACCAATAGAGGAAGTGCTCAACACTCTCTACTTTTTCCTCATCTCTACAACTTCTACAGAAGTCATTAAATGGAAAATTTAAACTCCTCGTCTGCGGCCATATGTGGCAATGTCCCGTCAGGAATGCCACAGCAGAACGCAACCCCTAAGGAGTCCTCCTGTCATATGTGGGCTATGTCAGCCTTGATATTCGACAGGTAACCTTACTAAACCATGTGTCTTGAGTGGTCTCAAAACGTTGACGCTATACTTGTTTCTTACAGCTCCTGAGCGGTGTTCCAACGATCCCATTTATATCCTTTTGTTATAGCTGGACACCGGCTTTTACCCGTTCATTCGCTACAACATTTACGGATACTTCACTTGTACCCAGAAGAACTGCAGGCTCGAATGTCCAGCTATCTCTTTTAGAGATAAACGGTATTTACAAACTAATTTGGGCATCGTAGAGACCCTAGCTAGTGCTTACAGCGCTACCTTACTATTAGTGCAAATTTGGATATCCTCCACCAGTTAGCTGCCTTCAGTATGGCCGCAGTTTCCGCTTGCACTACGCTATTCATTTTGTAGCCTAAAACTAATGTTATTATCATGCAGGAGATAAATATGCCCCGATGAACTTCCAAAACCCTGAGATCTGAGAGGTAGTTCTCTCTTGGATCCAGCTGTAAAGATTTCAAGCACATCCTCCTGACGATCTGTGCCGATCACCGTGCCTGAAAAATTACATCAAATCTATTGTCTGGCAGTAGAGTCGGTGATCAGTAATCAATATTCTCCGGAAGGTTCTTTATTCCTCCTATTATTGAGGCATGACCATACGTTGCCTTCCTCACACGCTCTTGATAGCGACTTTGGCTTGATAGCCAAATTCATAGCTATTTCTTTCACCTTGAGTTTTATCCAACGACTTACACCACACGAGCGCCTCATAAATTAAAATGGGCTTGATAACTGTGTCAAATAGCCAGCAAAAATTTTAAGAATTTACTTCCCAAGTCTTCTCAATGGCCCATCTGCACAAGAATAAGGCCATAGCCGCCTTTTCTGCACTTGACTAGACACTCCGCTGCTAGAATAATTTGGAATCCAGGTAGATACCCAGGTATTTAGCACTATCTAATAGTTTGAGCTCAACTCTCCTTACGGTTGGCAGAGCAAACGATGGAGTCTTGTATCTTCGAGTGAAGATTACAAGCTTCATTTTCTGTGGTTTCTCACTTAGACCACTATTTGTGCACTTATGCTGGTACTAATGCGAGATAGAATAATAATAGGAACCGTTTAAAGGCATGAAGTAGAGAATACTACAGAATTGTGGTTCCAAAAAATTAAACAATTTATTGAATTTTTATTGAACTTTATAATTTTTTTTAGCTTTCCTTTTTCTTTTTTAAGTTTTTTCTTAAGAAGGCTTTTTTACAATACAAATTTGCTGTGATCAATAATTTTTGAGTGAAGAAGGCAACTCGGGTCATGATACGTCCTGACCCGAGTTCAAATCCCAATGGGTGCGATGAGTAGTGTAGCGACTGCGAAACAGCTAGTTGTCCCCCAGCTAAAAGATTTGATTATTATTTCGTTTGGAAATATATAAATTTCCATTTTCGTGGCGTTACTTCCCCTTAAATTGAATACAAGAAGTCAAAAAACCCCCCTTTTTAATCTGCACGCATTTCATGTTGCTCACTTTTCAAGGCACGACTTTCGGTTGATGGGATGGATATAAATCAACTTTTGGTAAAAATGACAAAAACCATCAAATTCATTAACATTTGCATTCTTCTGCAGCTTAATTTTTGTTGTTATTTTTTCCTAAAAAGTTTTAAATAAATGCAATCTATGTCACGTCACATTTTTCTTACTGCAAAGAAATTTATTTCAATTATTTTACTTTTGCTTTTTTAAATAAGAAATCAAGAAGTTCGTGGGAACAGTTTGAATTTAGTAAAGACGAAAGACAATGGCCAAGTTTAAAAATGTTTTGTGTCTTTTTATATTACGTATATTCTGCAAATCTCTCTTCAAAATCAAATTTTAAGCAGGACGAAACGGAAAGCTGTTTCAAATTTGTATGCAGACTAGGTGTGTCGTGGTACACATGGTGCATTACTGACTTTTAGGGAACTACTAGTAGTACCTAAGGTGAGTTTATCTTGCAACAGATACCAGTAATGTAATGAAACAGAAGAGGTGGAGTGGCAGTTGAGTTGATTAAGGGCTGATTTTCTTTATGGTCTCTGGGCTACCAACTCGCAAAGCCTGGCCAAGATAATTGTCACACAAGTGGCAACTTCTTGTAACATGGAGCAACATGATGGCTCTGCCAGATAGGTCATCCCGTAAAATTTGTCCACCGTCAAATAATATCTGCCCGCTCAACAAACAATGTTGATTTTAAAAAACCAAAACCACATAACACATGGGCTGAAAAGTTCCGGGCCTAACAAGGAAGTTTTGATTCCGGAGTGTAGTGTTGGATCTATGTATCATCCATTGTCACATATCGGTGCAAAAATTCCGGTTTGTTACGTTTAAATATGGCCAAACACTGCTCAGAATCATCAACACGTTCTCGTTTTTGGTCAACAGTGAGCAAACGTGTCACCCACAGAGCTTTCTCATAGTCAAATGCTCGTGCAATATAAACACAACACGTTCTTTTAATATCTTTACGATGTCAGCTAACTTACATATTTTCACTTCTCGATCATTCAAAACTATTTTATGGATTTTTTATGTTTTCTGGTGTTACCGCCTCATTTGGACATCAACTGCGTTCTGTATCATCGGTGTCTCTACGACCACGTTTGAAGTCAGCAAACCAACGTTTTATTGTTGTGACTAATGGAGCCAAGTCCCCATAACACTTTTCAAGACATTGCATTGAATATTTCTACTGTCATATGATGGTATTTTGCCTAATTATATATAATTTTTTTAATTATAATAATAATTACCACGAAAAATAACTCTTAATCAAAGAAAACCGGAAAATATAATTTAATACACTAAAGTGGAAGACAACTAGATTTTTTGCTGATTTTTCTCAATATTACAATTCACAATCAATCTTGTCACTCTGTTTCGGCTTGTCGGGGACACCCTGTCTACCGACATATGTAATAACCGCAAGTTACGGCATGGGGTTCGACAGTTGCAAATATACCAACAGACAAGCCAACGTTCAAGTGAAGCTAATATAAGCGTGTTAAAATAGAAATTAGTTTAATTGGACTACAACAACAAAATCAGCACGGACAACAACCTATAGCCGTAATGCCTTGCTGTTTACAAAACATTTGTTCTCATATGAATGCATGTATTCTATTTTTGGTAGGTTGTAGTCTTTGGCCTGCTGTCTTGTATGTGTTTAAAGCCTTAAGCTATGTCATTGGTGCCCACAAGTTCTACATGGAAGAGTAAACAATAATACATTTAACGGCACAGCCCTATAGCTAAGCGCATTTAGAAAAATAATTGTGTATCAAGCACATAGGGCTGGGCACACTTGAGCTATGTACAATATTGTAAGATCTGGCAACATGCTGACAATATAGTGACAATGAAAAATCCCGCAGAAGTTAATTGTGTGTTCAGACGATCGTAAGAAAATCTTACAATTTCATTGTCAGACTATGGTCTGACAAATAATTCATCTGACAACAAAAATTGTCAGTTCACACGGTAGTCAGATTGTTAGATAACCGAAATTGCCAGACATGTTGTAAGGCATTGCCACTTACTCGTATGTATATCAACAACCATCTGTTTGGCAGTGTTGCCCATCACTCTTTTTTCTGACAATTAAAACTGAGCTCACATATACGGTTATCTTCATATACAAATTCTTTTCTAATTATGGACCTTATGACATTTTTAAAAATGACATAATGCCCATTTGCAAAGTGCCACTATGCCCATGGATACTACGACATTTTCAAAAGTGTCTTAAGTGTCTGAAAGGTCACTCAGTTAAAACTAAAAGCAGCGCAGCTAAATTGGCTTATGGGCAGAAATTCTACATTGAAATTAGATTGCAAACTTTTGTTATACAACGCAATACTAAAGCCTATATGGTGCTATGGAATTCCGTTATGGGGCACCGCCTCAGCGTCAAACATTGAAAAAATCCAAAGGCGACAAAACAAAATTCTTCGAACGATCCATGGTATGTAAAAAATTCACAAATTCATAAAGATCTGAGTGTTCCGCTGGTAAAAGAGGAGTTTTCTAAGTACGCGACAAGGTATGTCAGTAAACTGGAACTTCATCCAAACCCTCTTGCGCGTAATATACTTAATTTTGGCGGCCACAGTCGGTTGAGAAGAAGGGATACCGTTGCCACCATCAGAACGTTCTTTTTTTTATTAATTATTTATTTTTTATTAATTCTTTTATTTTTATATTTAGTATTAAGATTTGAATACTTATTGTTAGTTCATTTTGAAGATTCAATAAATAAAAACGCGTAACAAAAAAAAAAAAGTGTCTTAACGTCCATGGACCTTATGACACTTTTAAGTGTGTCATAACATCCATGGACATTATGACACTGGACCTTATGACAGGCCACCGTTTTTTAAGCATATGTATGTAAATTTAACCATAAATTAAAAAATTAACAACGAAAATAGTCTTGCCGTTAATTTAACTTTAAGAGCTGACGCTACCTTAGAACTTAGCGGTAAACGTTGGTGGTGGTATCTTTATGCCCCAGTATCAGAAGAGGATCAGTTTTAAACTATATGATGAGTGTAGCGTAATGCAGGCTGAAATTACAGCTATTTTGAGAGCAGCCAACTGGTTGAGGTACTATAGGGTATACGGGGTGAATATCCGAATCTGTACTGATAGTAAGGCTGCGTTAAATGCGCTTGTGGGTGTCTATACGACGTCCAGGTTGGTTCAGGAATGCCTGATATCTCTTAATGAGATAGCGAGACATTCAAGCCTGGAGCTTTTCTGGGTACCGGGGCACAGTGGAGTGCCCGGAAATATTGTGGTGGATGAGCTAGCGAAAGCCGGAGCTCGTCTACAGAGAGGGGACATTGATACGATGGTAGGAGTCCCGCTTAACAGCTGTAAAAACCAAGTACAGCGTCAACTTGTAGGGACTGCGCAGGACAGATGGTCTGGTGAGGTCACCTGCCGAGTATGATCGTAGTAGAACTGCGGTCCTAAAGGGTTTTTCCCGTCAAAGGTTGCGTACCTTGGTGGCAGTTCTGACAGGACATTGTCTCATAGGGACGCATGCTAGGAGGTTAAATCTTCCATTTAATGATTTCTGCAGAGGTTGCGGGGATGAGGACGAGGAGGAGAGTGTTGAGCATTTCCTCTGTCGATGCCCGGCTCTCAGTTCTATGAGAGCGCTGTATCTAGGCGGACCGATGCTGCACGGGTTGGCAGATATATCGGAATGCCGAGTGAACGGACTGAATTCCTTTATCCGGCTTTCGGGTTGGTTTGAATCTGAACCGTCGGGGGAAGTGTAAGTCTCGTGGGCTGCACTTCTCCCTCAGGCAACACAACGGAACCAAAAGGACCCAAGTGGGCTGGTTTCATGAAACTGGCGGTCTGTATAACCTAACCTAACCTAGCGGTAAACGTTATTGTTAAAAAATTTACTGAATCCGAGCGACGTTAATATTGTTATTAAAAATGTCAATTGATGTTAAAGTTAAATAGTGAATCGCACTACTGAACACGCTGTAAGCAAATTATATTGTTTTCTCCAGAAGTTCAAATTAATAAAAATACATAAAAAAACATTTTGTAATAAATTAAAAACGAACCACGCTTTGTTCGGTGACTCCTCATACATTTTTCTTTAACTCAATTATCTACCATCTGATATTCGCCTGGGACAAAACTCCCTTCTAACAGCTCTACTTAATTTGTGCTGGTAATTTATGTACTCATTTTCTTTATTTATTTTAAATTTATTTATTATTATTGGCTTTTCACTTAAAACAATTAATTTATATATTTGCAAGAAACCAAACATACAGACACACTCGCACACGAAAGAAGTGCATGTGTTACAAGTTGACACAAGTTGGCACTTGTACGGATTTCAGGTAATTTCATCTTCAATAACATTTCTACAACAATAAAATTAAAATCAAGACACAAGCGATAGAAATTTCTATATTAAAACCATATTATTATTATTATTTTTTTCCTTTAATCCCAAGGCAGCTCAAGTTATGGGATTTAAAATAAATAATTCTGTACGCATTTTCATTTTTAAAAGCTTCGTTTGTCTATATTACACAATTTGTTTCGATTTGAGTTTTCATGAAAGCACATGGGTTAATAAATACTACGTTTGATTTATATACAAATATATTATTTAACAGACACGTGAGTCTGCCTGCTTAAAGAGACAATTTTTTTTCGGATATTTTTGTTTTTCAGACAGATTTAATATCCAAGATTAATTTGAATCTGGAGAAGAATTTGTTTTTGTTGAATTGTTATATAAGCTAAAGAAAGCTACAAAGGGAGATGCAACATATTTGTATTTATAGTGGCTATTTGGAAAACGCCTACGACAGCTTTGTAATAGATTAAAGAAAATAAGATTTCATTTTCATTAGTCTAGTACAAAAGAGTCGCAGCTGATTTCTTTAAAACGGCAAATGAAACAAAAACTTTTGCCGCTTAGCTGTGAGCTATTTAGCTCTGCAAAAATGCCGCAACGCAGTAAGCTGACCAATACGATTTTATGTGTGTTATGGGATTTAAAATAAATAATTTTATATACATAATTTTTATATAATAAATTTAGGGCTGCTTACTTTTTAGGTTAAAGTATATAACGAGTGATTTTTTTGCTATTATCTTTTTGGCAACACTAGTTTTGATAGCTCACGCACGTTTTGTGTCTTGTGTCACTGTCAAACATCTTCAGTTTGGTCTATAATTTAATCATGAATCGTCTTACAAACGAACAACGCTTGCAAATTATTGAATTTTATTACCAAAATGCGTGCGCTGTTAAGAAAGTTCATCGCGCGCTTCTTCCATTTTATGGTCAGTTTAATCGACCTACTGAGGCTTCTATTCGGGCTATTGTAAAAAAAATTTCGCACCAAATTTACATTGTTGGACATTAAACCACCAACACGCTTACGTAGAGTGCGAACTGAAGAAAATATCGCAGCCGTATCGGCCAATGTTGGTGATGACCGTGAATTATCGATTCGGCGCCGTTCGCAGCAATTGGGCCTCTGTTACTCCACTACGTGGAAAATTTTGCGAAAGGATTTGGGTGTGAAGCCTTATAAGATACAGCTGGTGCAAGAATTGAATGGGCTCTTGAAAAGTTAGATGAAGATCCACTTTTTTATCGAAGAATTGTGTTCAGCGACGAGGCTCATTTCTGGTTGAATGGATACGTGAACAAGCAAAACTGCCGTATTTGGAGTGAAGAGCAGCCAGAAGCATTGCAAGAGCTACCAATGCATCCACAAAAAACAACCGTTTGGTGCGGATTATGGGCTGGCGGCATCATTGGGCCGTATTTCTTCAAAGATGATGCGAATCACAACGTTACTGTGAATGGTGAGCGCTAACGTGCGATGATAACAAACTTTTTTTTGCCCAAAATGGAAAAGCTTGACTTGCATGACATGTGGTTTCAACAAGACGGTGCCACATGCCACACAGCACGCGAAACAATGGACCAATTGAGAGGCGAGTTCGGTGAACAGTTTATTTCACGCTTGGGACCAGTCAATTGGCCGCCCAGATCGTGCGATTTAACGCCTCTAGACTATTTTTTGTGCGGCTATGTTAAGGCTAATGTCTATAGCGACAAGCCCGCTTCGATTGGCGATTCGTGAGATACCGGCCGAAATGTTGGAAAGAGTATGCCAAAATTGGACTAAGCGGATGGACCATTTGAGGCGCAGCCGCGGCCAACATTTGCATGAAATAATCTTTAAACATTAAATTATATCGACTCAACTATCGATCCAAATAAATATTTCATGCATTTTTATGAATTTTATGTATTTTTTTTTTAATTTCCGATAGTTCTTATAAAATCACGCATTATTAGTGATTTGCATTATTGCCAATAATAATGGCTGTAAAATTAAAAGCAATGTAAAGTTTTCAATAGATTTTTATAATACATATCGTCGTATTAAATGCAAACGGACGTAACTACACAAAATTTCGAAATTGGTTCCTGTGGAATTGGTCGACTGCCAGATTAAGCTGTTATGGCAGGTGCAGACGAACAATAAATAAATTACATTTGTATCTCCGAATGGGGCCGTAAAAATAAGGTCGATTTAAACGCTCGTAAGAGTCACTTGCTTGCGAACCCACCGCACACATGCATAAGCTTAAATGCTGTTGTGCTAAAATTATAGAGATATCAATTGCTCTTGATGTCCTGTGAATAAAAATTCAGTGTGAAGCCTTCAATTCTCTCGATTTTCTAAAACGCTGAAAAACAAACTTCACTTCATACAATCTGCTTACTTTTGATACCACCTATAACCGACCGAAAATGAAATATAACTTTCATCGGTGACAGTAGGATATCCAACTAACTGGAGCTTGTCGCAATGTGGGGTACGTTTCACTGTTTTATCGCTACTACAATAGATTTTTCTGTGACTAAACTACACTGAATGAATTATGCGTCATATATTTAATGAAATTGTTTCATTAAATATTTTTCATTAATCCAATGAAAACTTTTCACAATATGCATGAAACTTCATATAATGGGTGATTTTATAAGAACTATCGGAAATTAAAAAAAAACACATAAAATTCAGAAAAATGCATGAAATATTTATTTGGATCGATAGTTGGGTCGATATAATTTAATGTTTGAAGATTATTTCTTGCAAATGTTGGCCGCGGCTGCGCCTCAAATGGTCCATCCGCTTAGTCCAATTTTGGCATACTCTTTCCAACATTTCGGCCGGTATCTCACGAATAATGTTGGCAATGTTGGCTTCCAGTGCGTCAATCGAAGCGGGCTTGTCTCTATAGACATTAGCCTTAACGTAGCCCCACAAAAAATAGTCTAGAGGCGTTAAATCGCACGATCTGGGCGGCCAATTGACTGGTCCCAAGCGTGAAATAAACTGTTCACCGAACTCGCCTCTCAATTGGCCCATTGTTTCGCGTGCTGTGTGGCATGTGGCACCGTCTTGTTGAAACCACATGTCATGCAAGTCAAGCTCTTCCATTTTGGGCAAAAAAAAGATTGTTATCATCGCACGCTAGCGCTCACCATTCACAGTAACGTTGTGATTCGCATCATCTTTGAAGAAATACGGCCCAATGATGCCGCCAGCCCATAATTTTGTTGTTTTTTGTGAATGCATTGGTAGCTCTTGCAATGTTTCTGGCTGCTCTTCACTCCAAATACGGCAGTTTTGCTTGTTCACGTATCCATTCAACCAGAAATGAGCCTCGTCGCTGAACACAATTCTTCGATAAAAAAGGGGAACTTCATCTAACTTTTCAAGAGCCCATTCACCAAAAATTTGGCGTTGTGGTAGGTCGTTTGGCTTCAATTCTTGCACCAGCTGTATCTTATAAGGCTTCGCACCCAAATCCTTCCGCAAAATTTTCCACGTAGTGGAGTAACAGAGGCCCAATTGCTGCGAACGGCGCCGAATTGATAATTCACGGTCATCACCAACACTGGCTGATACGGTTGCGATATTTTCTTCAGTTTGCACTCTACGTAAGCGTGTTGGTGGTTTAATGTCCAACAATGTAAATTTGGTGCGAAATTTTTTTACAATAGCCCGAATAGAAGCCTCAGTAGGTCGATTAAACTGACCGTAAAATGGAAGAAGCGCGCGATGAACTTTCTTAACAGAGCACGCATTTTGGTAATAAAATTCAATAATTTGCAAGCGTTGTTCGTTTGTAAGACGATTCATGATTAAATTATAGACCAAACTGAAGATGTTTGACAGTGACACAAGATACAAAACGTGCGTGAGCTGTCAAAACTAGTGTTGCCAAAAAGATAATAGCAAAAAAATCACTCGTTATATTATGAAATAGTTCCATCACAATGGTTTCATTAAGTTTCATAGTTTCATTAAAACAAATCATTGGATTTATGACTGTAACAAAATTAATTTTTTATTAAATTCTTTGAATTTTGGTAAGATATATTAATGGGCATTTATTAATCTTAAGCTACAGTTTAAAAAATTTCAAGTTTTTTTTTTTATTAAAATGTAAGTTTAATGAGTTTCATAATTCCAATGAAATAGAATTCATTAGATCAATGACAAATAAATTTCCATCTACCGAACTTGGGTATGTATGTACATATGTGTATGTAAATAATAGTTTAAAAAATTTAAATACCAGTGTATTGAAGTCATTTGAGTTAATAAAGTCTGTTTTAGTTGGTGAATACTTGTTCAACATTTTCTTTTATCATAATTAGGTACAATTTCACAAAAGGGAGGAATAGTATTGTTTGTATAATGAAATAATTCCATTGATCCTATTTCGTACATTTGTGAACATATTTTATTAATGTGTGTTATGATATTATTTCATTAAACAAATGTAACTGTTTCATTGATTTAATGTAAATTTTTCAGGTGCTCAATGAATAATAAAATTAGATAATTGACCTTATGAAGGAGTTTCATATTTTTAATGAATATATTACATTAGTACAAAGAAGTTATTCCATTAAATAAATGTTACTTTTTCATTAATTTAATGTACAGTTTTCATGTGCTTTATGAAATTGATTCTTTGATCTAGAGAACTTTTTTCACTAATCATATGATTTTCTTTCATATTTTTAATGAAAATAAGTCATGTTTCTTATTAAAATGTTTCATTACTTTTATGAAGGTTTTCATTAAAATAATCTAATGAAATTTGTTTCATTATTTTTATGAAAAGTTACAATGGTTGAAAAATAATGAAAAAATTCATAAAAGTAATGTCAAAATTCAGAAAATTTCTGAACAAAATTTTTTCAGTGTAGGGATATGCTTGCCGATTCTTTTCACGTAATACACATTTATCGTCCAGTGGTGTGTTGGCCAACGTATTGCATAACATTTTACAAAGAAAATTCGTTATTCAGCTGTTTGATCCATCCGTGGAATAAACTTGTCACAGATATATCTACTGTGATTTACAATGTACGAGTATGAAGATTCAAATTAATCGTTCACAAACACTACTACTTCTTTCCTCCTTCCCATAGCCAGTCTTCCCAGTTCCACCACAAATTAAACAGAAATGACAGTAGTAAAGCAGCTAGATCTGGGCTGGGGAACAGCTCTCGCGTCATCGTAATTATATCCTAAGTGCGGTCAGGCTTGCCGTTATTGTTTGGCCTTCGAGAGTTTTGCATATCACTCTCATTGGTTAACTGTCTACCTTAGCTAACTGTATTAGTTTACAGTTTTTTGAGTTTTTGCGTTGTTAACCACGTGGCAACTTCCTATGCGAATCCATAGGTCGGTACAGTTAGCCACAGGGCCGCAAAAAGATACTGTTAATACCATCGTGGGCATAAGGTCTACGTTACTCCGCCCATGCTGTGCATCCTATACTTTGCAAATTTATTTGCAACTGTTACAAATACATACAATACAATATTAACAGAAATGAAACAAGGCCAAAAAGAGAGAAAAAATAATTAAACTTTTTAATTTTTCTCTCTCTGCGCTTTGAGCGTTCATGAATGAACAATTTTATTACCGCAAAAGTAAAGGGTGGTTAAATTTCAAGGACCGATGTTGATTTTGAATAAAACACAAACTATTTAGGAAATTATTGTAATTTTATTTTATTATGATATATTGGTACTACTCAATTATTTATGGAACAAAATATCGGTCAAATCCGATGGTCCAAATTTTCGATGACCCTGAGGCATAATGGAGGTTCTATGCCGTTAATGTGCCGAATTTCTCATCCTTTAGCTGTTGAATTGTTGCTGGCTTATCGACGTACACCTTTTATTTCAAATAACCCCAAAGAAAAAAGTCCAACGGTGTCAAATCACATGATCTTGGCGGCCAATTGACATCGCCATTACGTGAGATAACACGGCCATTGAATTTGTTGCGCAAAAGAGCAATTGTTTCGTTAGCTGTGTGGCAAGTGGCAACGTCCTGCTGAAACCACATATCGTCTACATCCATATCTTCCAATTCGGGCCATAAAAAGTTCGTTATCATCTCACGATAGCGAACACCATTCACAGTAACTGCCTGACCGGCCTCATTTTGGAAAAAATACGGCCCGACGATGCCGCCAGCACATAAACCGCACCAAACAGTCACTCTTTGTGGGTGCATTGGTTTTTCGACAGTCACTCTTGGATTCTCATTCGCCCAAATGCGGCAATTCTGTTTATTGACGAATCCACTGAGTTGAAAATGTGCCTCATCACTGAAGATGATTTTCTTCGAAAATTTATCATCATTTTCATAATAAGTCTGGATAACTTTAATACGTTGTTGGATTGTGTATCTCTCCATAGTTCAAATTGAATAAGTCTGAAATAGAGAAATGTCAAATAAAATTCGGAAAAAAAACTTGGCGTTTAAGTGTGGTTCACATTCAACATCGGCCCTTGAAATTTAACCACCCGATATATGCAAGCAAGAGAAAACACTGAAAAGAGATATTCAAGTTATTGTGTGCTTCTGGTATAATGTAAGTAGGGCTCATCCCATCTCTGAGTAGTAGTTCTAATTAAAAAAAAAATTTCAGTTTTAAATTTAACCATTATGAACCATTTTATTCAACAGCAAAATGCATAAAGAAAAAAACGCCCTCAAGGATGATAAGATTTGTAAATAACATTTCATATGTGCTAATAATTTAGCTAAATAAATACATACCCGCACATATGTATGTATTAATTAATGCTGTTAATTGTATAACAAATGTTTTATGCCAACAATGAATGACATCATACTCGTAGTGAAGACTATAAAAATTCGACGACTACATTCTGTAATTAGTACTTTGTTAAGAGCGGCGCTAAATTTAATTTAATTTAAACGATTTGCTGTTAAAACAAACAAAAAATGTGTTTGATTACTAAACCGATGTCAGCAAAGAAAAAACGTGTTTCCTAATCACCTATTATCAGAGATTAAAATGAAAATGTGTTTTTTTGTAATGAAACATCGTTTAAGAAATATAACAAAGCGGCTAAAAAACACAAATGTAGCCTTTATAAATAAAGAGTGGTCCAACCATAATGCATGATGTTAATTGTTAGTTATACAAAGTGAAGCAAATTTAACAGACTTTCTTGTAAAACGACATGAGATAACACGGCCCTTGAAATTCTTCTGCTAAAGTGTTATTGCTTCGTTGGTTGTGTGGCAAATGGTTGTATTCTGTAGGAACCATATAGCCACACCAGATCCATAACTTTTACTTCTGGCCGCTGTTATCATCTTATCTGCCTGGCTGATCTCATTTTGGAAGAAGTACGGCCTGATGACGCCGCTAGCCTACAAACCACTTAAAAAAGTCACCCTTTTGTGGATGCATGGACATTTCCACAATCTCTCTTGGACTCTCATTTGCTTAAATGCGCCAATTGTGATTGTTAACGAATCCTCTGAGCTGAAAGTACGCCCTGTCGCTGAATATGGGTTTCTTTGCAAAGTCCCCCCCAAACGAGGAGGTTTACCATACCAGGTCACTTTGCTTGTATAGAGGGATAGGAGTCCCACATTTGTTATAGCAGATAAAACTTCAAGATGCCACTTGAATTAGGTTGTGTTGAACTTCCGAAGCCATAAGATTAAATGCTAGAAAGGGGATCGCCAAAGTTCCTGTAGGTTCTGCTTGCAGACCATCCTAGCGCTGATCATGATTGAGTTGCCTGCCTTGGCATAAAACGTTCTGGTTTAAACCTAAAACCGCCGGGATTCTTTCCTGATAACTATGATGCATTCTGACTTTCGTTGTTTGCTTGCAATAGATATCTGTAAAGTTAAGAAACAGTAGTGTGATGTGAAATTGACGGTTGTGTTGTTCAAGCGCTGATGCTCTCAATGGATTTCGGCCCACCAACTAATTAAGTGTCTTCCATTGACTGTTTGGGAAATTGCATGCAAGTGAGAATAGAAGGCCTGAGCTCTCCAATTAGCGGTTGGTCTATATGGTTACACACATATGCCAAAAGTTACAAGCTATATGCGCCTTTCTAGTACGAGGGTGCCGGTGAATCGTGAATCAGAGAAGGCCCTCAATGCAGTTGCTAATGCAAATCAATTCTAAATTCTCTCTATTCCCACGAGGGCACTCTGCTTTCTGGTGTATAGGGAAGTAGGAGTTTCTCAGTTGTTGTAGCATATAAAACGTTTGTAAGCCACATGATTTAGGTTGTGTTGGACTGCCAAAGCCCCTAATTGCTAGAACGAGGACCAGCAAAATCCCTGGAGGTTCTATTTTGCATACTGTCTTGGCGGTGAACATGATTGAGGTGCCTGCATGTTGGCTTGTTCTAGCTTTTGTTTAAACCTAAGATTGCTGGTAACTAGGGTGCATACTGGCGAGGAGCTAGTAATATTCCCAGTGAGGCTATTGCCATATGAGCAGATGAGTTGGTTAAGGGCTGATTCCTTTTATGTCATGAGCCTTTGTCATCTATTGACTGTCTGAGGAATTGCACACAGAAAAGATTTTTAGGCCCAAGCTCTCCAGCAATGGGTTTGTCCATATGGTTACAAACATATCGCTCCCTAAATACGAAAGGGTCACAACCCAAAATACTAAAATTTTCAGCAGAGACAAAAACCTGTTTATGTAAAATTGATTGGTATATTTAAAGAAAATATTATTCTATTAGGAAAAAATTCAATATTGCAGAAGTTTCTGCTACACTTTTTTTTTTAATTTTATGTTATGTTTACGAAAATATAAAAAACTGACTTTTATGGAAAAAAGTCAGTTTTGGAAAATTTTGAGTTGTGACCCTTTTGTATTAAGGGTGCGATATGACAAAAATGAAGACCTGTATCAGCCCTACAAGCCACACGGGAGCGCTAGTTAATCGTAAACAATTCATCACAAGAAGCTAATCCATCATCAGATAAGACCGCCAAGGCGGGTGCTGGTATGATCCAATTACACATCCTGTTCGTTGAGCCAACCTTCGGGGACGATGCTTGAAATGGTCATTACGCTTCAACTTTTGAGTCAATTGAAGTTTGTAAGCATGTAAATTCAAATCGTTATTCAAACTCGCATCACTGATGTTCGTGAGATATTCATTTGGCTATTCTGTAACATTATCTCGGACAACAGTTGTCCGTTATCCGGACAGCATTGTTGGGCGTGCATGCACAGTTCATTGCTGCAGACCCGAATTGCTTAAACTTGCGCGTATTATTGACATATTTGGTTAATTTTGCTGACCAAAAAAATCACAAAGTGCACGGAATGCATTTTGATTTCAACGTCTTTTATCGTAAAGGTTTCAACATTCTTAACGCTTTGCTCCATGGTTCAATTTGTCAAAGACTGAAACAAAGAAGTGACAATTTAAGTTGGGCGAAAATCCTGATGTTAAAGTATGACTGACAAATAACACCATGCATTATGGTTGGACCACCACTTAATACTAAGAAAGCAATCAAAAGCAACACTTCTTTAATGTTAAATTTAGTACTTTCACAACCTTAATGCTGTCCTTTATTAAATTTTACCAAAAAGTTACAAACTCTACTGTTAAAATATTTTATATAAATAACTACTCTTACTGTTAGGTTTGCACTTCTGCGTGAATATTACAAAATATTAATAATAACATTTACGTGTGTTATACTGTTGTCAAGGATTTAAACCATTTCAACAGAAAAGAGGCGAACACGAACCAATTGGAACAATGAAAAGTATGAATAATATTGAGTGCGGCAGCAGAAAAAAGCTAAGAAACAATTTTTGCAGCTTTTTTTATAGTGTCATAGTACTGAGAAAAATGATTAAAATGAGAAAAATATATAATAGTTGCATATGGGAATCAATTGTAATGCAATTGTAAAGTCTGGAAGTAGCACAAGTGTGATAAAATAAAATAGGGTCATTGCTATTGTTGTAACCTGGATAAGTGATAATACGGCCATGAAATATATATTTGTGTTACTTTAGATGGTAGGAGAGCCAAAACCAGAACAAACGTGATTCGCTAAACAAAGTTCCTACGGATTTCTGCAAAAATATATTATTCCAATGTACAAAATACCAGTTTTTAGGAGAAACTTCTTGTTGACGAGCTCGGCCCTCTAATCCCTTCTGTTTGCAATTCTTCAGACGATTAGGTACATATCAAGGCAAAACTTATCCGCCTAGAAGTGCAAGGGCACAAGGTAGAATCTATCTTCCTTCTGCTCACTGATTGCTCACTTCTGATTGACAAAGGAAACATCTCTCTGGAAAAAAGTGAGCTAAGTTAGGTTTAACAGACTGCCAGCCATTGAAAAGCCAGCCCACACGGGTCCAGTTTGGCCCCTGGGTGTAATATGTAGCTTAGCAGAGCTACATATCACTGGTTTAGAACCAACCCGAAGATCGGATAAAGGAGTCCAATCATCACATTCCGATACCTTCGCAAAGTCGGGCAGCATCGTCTGCCTAGATGCAAAGCCCTTACGCAGGAAAGAGCTGGATCAAAGGATGTGCTCAACACTCCCTACTTCCTCCTAGTCTCTACAGCTTCTACAGAAGTCATCAAATCGAAGATTTAACCTCCTCGCCTGTGACACTATACATCAATGACTCGTCAGGAACTCCACAGAAGAGCGTAACCTCCTTCGGGGCAAGCCTCTAAGAATAATAGTCCTTCTGTTATCATATCTGGGCCATATTAGCCTTGATACTTGACAAGTGAGCACACTATACCATCGCTTACAGCTCCTAAGCGGGACTCCAACGATCTCTATATCCCTTTGTTGTAGCCGGACACCAGACTTTGCCAGCCCGTCCACTACAATATCTCCGGGCACTTCACTGTGCCCCCGCACCGAAAAAAACTCCACGTTCGTATGTCTCGCTATCTCGTTTAGAGATGTTCGGCATCTCTAATTATTCACGATTCACCAGCGCCCCCGTGTGGCTTGCTAAGCTCACACAGGTATCAAATTATGTCATATGAACAAATTCTTGTTGAGGAGTTCGGGCCTTCTAATCCCTGCTGTATGCAATTTCCCAGCAATCCATGGAAAACAAGGCTTAATGAGTTGGTAGGCTGAAGCCCACTAAGAGCATCAGCCATTAAACCAACTCAGCCGTCAACCACCTCCACTGGTGATACCTTACAGTACAGGTATCTATTGTATAGGCAACAGATTGTTAGTCCCCGGAAAAAGCCACACACCAAACAATCATCAAGCATACTAACACTCCCTTCCTGCGTTTTAGGTTTCAACCACAGCCTAAACGCTACAGCCAAGGTAGGCACCTTAACGAAGATCAGCCGTGTCGAACCGCAAGCAGAACTACCTGGGGGCCATGCTGATCCCCGTTCTGTCAATTTATACCCTTGGTAAGGGTTTCGAAAGCCAACACAACAAAAGTCATGCGGCTTCCTAGAGTTTTGTTTGCCTTCCCCTCTTTTCCCCGAAAAACTATTTAATTCCAACATTTTAAATGCTGAAATAGAGTTTGTTTTAGTCTTTTGTGTTGTTATTGTTAACACTCCGCGAACACTACTTCCTCTTTCCTCCTCATCATAGCCTATTTTCCTAGTTCTACTGCAATGCGCTGTATATGTAGGGATCATCCCCTGAGTACTGGTCCCAGATAAGAAAAAACAAAGTGCCCAAGTTAGGAATACGCCAAGGCAAAACCTGTTCCCCGGGGGGCCTCCTCTCGTACAGGGGGATAAAGATACCCCCACCAACACCTGTGTCTGACTTGCATCCATTTGTAAAGACTTCGAGCACATTCCCTTGACGATCTGTGCCAAACGTTTCCAAGACCGTGCCTGATAAAGTTACACCAAAACTTCTGTCGGGCAGTAGAGTCGGTGATTGCGTACTTAACCGACATGATTGTGGTTTTCTGTAATTTCTTTTTGACTCGTTTGTTTTTTTTTTAATTATTTTATTTTCATTTGGCTGGCAGGGTAACCACATAGACACTAGTAAAATGATAAAAAGAGACAAACGATTTTTTTAACGACAAGAATTAGAAAAATTATATGACTTAAAAATCATCGTAAATATGTAACATGATTATGGAAGCAGCTTTCAAAGAGTATTATAAAAGAGTACATGGCTTTAAATCACCGTATAAATAAGCCTTTAGACAATTAAACGTGTTATATATGTCCGATTATTAACCATTAATGGGCGAACTTACCCGGCTTTCACACACGGAAAGTTTACTTTGCAAAGTCTTGAATTTGGTGGTGACAATAATTGCTGTGAACAAAGTTGATTAATTAGCTGTAATATGGTAGGCAGTGTTACCACTGTGATTGATAATCCCAGATGAGACTCCCTTCCTTCCTGCATCTATTGCAACTCAAATCATAATATTAGTCTAGAAAAGTCATGGGACCAAAGTTAAAATACTAAAAAGACTTCAAATAATAGGTTCTTCCTAATATTTATTTTTATGCTTGTGTTTTTCTAAAGATCATATTTTGTATTTAAATCTAAATTTGCGTGGCAATATTTAATCCTCCTCTTGATTTGCTTCAAATAATCGATTGAAACGTAAATATTAGTCAAGTTAATCCAGTCCTGAAGTTCAAAAAAGTCCCTGTATTTGAGTAAGGACCCCCTTAATATATGTACATACATTCATAAAATCATATGTACGAGTACGCTTGTGTGCAATTGTGTCTGCTTAAACTATTGTTTTGTTGCAATAACACGTGCAACATTTGAACTTCCTTAACCTTTTATCGATAATTTTCTGTTTTGTTTTTGTAATGCCTTCCTTAATCATGTAAATAGTAAACAAACAGCAGCAACAACAACAGTGGAAGTGGAAATAAAATAATATTGGCATTAAATTATGACGACCAGCAACAAAAACAAACCCTGAAACCCAAACAAGTGACGGCAAAGAAAGAAGTATTCTACAGGAAAAAACTGATTATTTTTAATAAATCATATTAGTATAATTACTAATACAAAACAAATAATAGATACAAAAAAAAAAAAAAAATAAGTTTTTTCCTTCCATTATACTAGTATACACAAATGATATTGATGCGTCACACGGAAACTACACGTTATGTAAAAATTTCGGTTCTAAAGGTGGATTATCGGATGCTCCAGCTCGACACCAGGAAAAGAAAAAACAGCACGATGGACTGCTAGCCATCATAGACATTAAAGCAGCCACATCAACCCCCAACATAGCAGGATAGCAATCCGCAACAGCAAGAGCACACTAATACTGGAACATAAGAACACTTCAAATCAGCGACATGCGAATACAAAATAGAAAAATTCGGACCATATATGCGAGTATAAAACAGCAAAAACCAGTAATACCGGTACACAGGAAATTAATTGGTGGCAGCAACTGTCATTACAGCCTAATTTGGTGGTGGACCATTTTCTCCGGCTGAACTAGTTGACGGCTCATCAGCTCCCCTATACAGCTTATATACATAGGTCACAACTTCCTGTCATATGTTTGTAGTCATTTACATTTTTTATGTAGATTCAATAAATAAAATAATAAAGTTAAAAAAATAAAATAAAAAATTATAAATAGCTTGTTTTCTATGTTTCCCAGCTATCTATATGTCGACATTTCATAGGAACTACCCTAATCATCAGTAGACTTTGGAAATTTTTAAAATAAATTCTCAAATGTCGACATATAGATAGCTGGGAAACATAGAAAACAAGCTATTTATAATTTTTTACTGGTATAAATGTTAGAAGCTTAAATAGCGAATAAAAAACTTAATTGTTTGAAAAAAAAAAAAATATGTTTGTAGTCATATAAGTAAGACGCCTACTGAACAGCTCGGGTTTTCTAATCTCTCCTGTATGCAATTCCCCAGACATCCGTTAAAAGACCAGGCTTCATCAGTTAGTGGCCCGAAGCCTTATGGGCATCGGCCTTTCACCAACTCAACAGGTATCAGTTGCAAGAGAACCGCACCCTGGGCATTATAATTACTACCCCGACATATCAGGGCATGGTTAGGTTAGGTAGGCAGGCAGCTGGATTTTCCAAAGTAGCTTAGATTTGTGGCGACTCGACAACACTGTACAAAACTACCTGATACTAGGACATTGTTTTTCTGACTTACCTTTTCTTTCCTTTTCTTTTTCTTCTTTTGCCGACACGCGTTCAATAAGGATAGCAGTCAATTACGTCAGGGTCAGCAATTTGGAGCGGGTTCCGGAAAAATAAAAATGCACTGCAGTTTACTTAGAAAATAAACTTAGATTTAAACTTAATTTAACGCTAACCTTAGTGAATGCGTGTCAGCAACAAAGGAAAAAGAAAAGGAGAGAAAACGCAAGTCAGTAAAACAGCGTCGTAGTATCAGGTAGGTTCTTACAGTGTTTTCGAGCCGCCACAAATTCTCCAGCTCACTGTGGTCCTTTTCACGGTATACTACAGCTGAATTATCAGGGAATACTAATAACCCCTGCCAGCAATTTGAAGTCTAATCTACAAGCAGAAAGTTTACGCTGAGATCACTAGAATGATCTGAAAAACAGAACCATTTTTGGCCTAGTTTCCATTCTGTCTATTAACCCTTATCGCGAGCTAACAAAAATCCTAAAATAACCTACATAAGTCGTACTGGCAATTTTAAGAGTTTTATTTTATTCTTTTGTCTTAGCCTAGTAGTCGAGGAATGGCCCCACAGTGCATTGTAGTGGAACTAGAAAAATAGGTAATTTATCTACTACCAACGTTATATTTAACAAATTCTGGAAATTAATTGACATTAGCAACTGCCTTGACGGCCCCACAGTGCATTGTACCGGAACTAGAAAAAT
Organism: Thecocarcelia acutangulata; assembly: GCA_914767995.1. Classification (NCBI taxonomy): domain Eukaryota; kingdom Metazoa; phylum Arthropoda; class Insecta; order Diptera; family Tachinidae; genus Thecocarcelia; species Thecocarcelia acutangulata. The sequence goes on from OU612096.1 coordinate 28,678,333, forward strand.
AGGTAATTTATATACTTCCAACTTTATATTTAACAGATTGTGGAAATTAGTTTACATCAGCACCTGCCTTGACGGCCTTCTCTGATGATGGATCAACTCGACGAAAAAAGGCATGACTTTAAATCAAGTGTGCCCAACCCTATGCGCTTGATACTCAATTATTTTTGTAAATGCGCTTAGCTATAGGACTAAGCTCTTTAATACACAAATACTACGCTCAGCATTAGCAATGAAAAATACACAAACAACTTCGTCTTTTATACTTTTTTTTGTTCTCCACCGCACACACACAAAAGCAAAGCAACAACACTTTCGCATGCTTTGCTGGTAAACATTGACGACAGCGATTATCAGTGCGAACTTTGTGTTTGTAAATGTTTTGCTTTTACAACAAAATATATTAAATAAAAATAGTTTCGCTTTAAATGTACTGGTGTTTACTCTTCCATATACAACTTGTGGGCACCACTGACTGCTTTCAATCATTGTATAAATGTGCTTTAAATACTATTTTTCACAGAGAGAAAAAAAAAGACGAGCTTCTTTTTAGAAGACCTTTGTTTCTTTCCACTTTACAATCGACTTGGTCCCAAACTGTATTGTCTGCAATTGCAACAATTGTAGCTTATTTTTTAAGCGTCTCCGGCAACCACTTGCAAAATACTTAAACGCCAACACTACAAACAAAAACAAATGCGCCCTTTAACACTCCTTGCATTACATTTTCCATAGAGTGAACCGAGAAATGTTCTTTTCATTCAACAAATGTGAATAGTAGACAACACAAAACAGAGCAAAGATGGGCATGGAAGTAGGTCAAGGGTTGTCAGATACAACATCACAGGATAGTGGACAGTGTAAACATGTATACAAAAATAGTATAAGTGTATATTTAAATATGCACAATATTTAAAGTAGTAAGTAAGTGCATTTGTGTAAATTGGAAAACAGACGTAAATTTATTAAAGTGCTCACTTGCTGGCAGACTTTGATTTTAATTTAAAAAGATTGTGCAGCGATTCCGATTACAATAGAAATGTGTTACACGAGAACACAATAAAGCGTATGTAAGCAATAATTTATGTTAAGCGTTATTTAAAATTCTGTTTAATAATATTTTTTTTAAGAATTACTTAAAAAATATTATTTGGCCACACTAAAAGAAGACTTATGGCGCCAAATAAGTGTTTTACAGCACTAAAGCTATAGTTTTAGTAAGAAAAAATCTTATTTACATAGTCTTGCAATATTACAGGTGTAAACACTGTAAAAATGACGCCATATGAAAGGAATTTTATTAAAACTAAACTGATGGTCTAACATTTTTTTATTAATTGCATTTTATTAAGAGATATTTCCAAAAATGCAATATTAATAATAATTTAACTGAGTCAATACCAATTTGATTAAATTGATGGTTTTTTATTAATAACATAACTTGATTGAAAAAAATGTCATCAATTTTTTTCTGTGTACGCACACAACAAAAATGTTTGATAACAAAAATTTTGTTCCGAATAGGCTGAGTCCAGCTTTATAATTAACACAATTCAACCAAGGCGAATTTATTACTAGGTGAACTTAACAGCACAGGTGATTATTTTTTGCTTCTCGCGTATTTTCCAATGAGACTGTCAAATTTTTTTTCCTTTGTTTACAAACTTTTTCGCGCCATTTTAATCTGAAGATTTTTTTGTAAATTTGTGTGAATTTAAAAGTAAAAAACTAATATAATCTGTGATTTTAATTACAAACAATTATAAAAGTAAAAAAATTATAAATAGCCCGTTTTCTATGTTTCCCAGCTATCTATATGTCGACATTTCATAGGAGCTACCCTAATCATCAGTAGACTTTGGAAGTTTTTGAAAGATATTCTCAAACATTCAACTTTATATCCCAACAATCCAAATAAATTGCTGAGAATTTAAAAAGAAAAATGCTCTAATAATATCCGTCAAAACACAAAAAACAAGCTTTTCTATTTATAAACGTTTGAGAATATCTTTCAAAAACTTCCAAAGTCTACTGATGATTAGGGTAGCTCCTATGAAATGTCGATATATAGATAGCTGGGAAACATGGAAAACGGGCTATTTATTATTTTTTTACTGGTATAAATGTTAGAAGCTTAAATAGCGAATAAAAACTTAATTGTTACAATTATAAAAGTTTATATTTAACGTTTATATAAAATTTTTTCCCAGTTGAACAATCTTAGGCGAATTTCGATTTTGACATTCGCGATATGTTTTACAATAACAAAATACATAGTACTGAATTCGCCTTTCCGCTTGCATTCACCTGTATAAATTCGCCTTGAATTCAACATTTGAACAAGAGCTTATTTATGCCACAGTGTCTCTTGGCAATTTACAAACGCTGAACATCAAACAGCCACTACGCACTCCCTGTATCAGCGTTGTCAACTCGGTGCGTTTCGCACCGTTTTTGGTGCTTTTTAAAATTTTTTGTGCGAAAAATTCTTTAGTCGGTGCGGGGTGCGCTTCTTTTACATTTTCGGTGCGTTTTTTTAATTTCGGTGGCACAAAATGAAATTCAACGCAACTTTTTATTTCAATGTAAAAACAATTTTTATAAACAAGTGTCCCAAATTTTTACGTATCATTTTGCGTGAAAAACGTATCGTGTTATATTTACAAAGTAAGAAAGAAAAAGAAACATTTCGTTTTATAAAATTTGCTGCTTTTAGGGAGTGCTTTGCTATTAATCTACCGAGCCAAAATTGTTAAATATTGCTATAAATGCAGTCTCTGATTTTGTTATGGTTTTGGTAATTGAGAAATGATCAAGTTATTAAATAAATTATAAAGTTTTTCGATTTGCTTTTCGATACTTTCAAAAAGCAAATCGTAGCAACCAACGGTTGTTCATTTGTTTGAAAGGTGTAAAGAAATGTTAGAGACGTTTATGAATAGAAAAACTTGTTTTTTGTGTTTTGACGGATATTATTAGAGCATTTTTCTTTTTAAATTCTCAGCAATTTATTTGGATTGTTGGTATATAAAGTTGAATGTTTGAGAATATCTTTCAAAAATTTCCAAAGTAGGGTAGTTCCTATGAAATGTCGACATATAGATAGCTGGGAAACATAGAAAACCAGCTGTTTATAATTTTTATTGGTATAAAGTTTTTCCAAAAAAGTTTTTACTAAATATTGATTATGGTAAACTTCATCTCTTATATATTATAATTCTGGCAAAATTTCTTTTAATTCAATAAAATATTTTAAAGACACCGCTTACGAAAACACATGTGAAGTGTACACTGTATTTGGTAGAATTGCCATTGATTGAATGAAGCCTTCAAGGCTTGTAGTGCGATTCTGTAACTTTTAATCGTAAATTCTTTCGACAGTAATGGTTGTATGCTCCTGCAATATAATTTTAAAGACGGTAAGCAGCTGTGTTTTAGTGTCCCTGATAATGGGCAATAAAAGTATCAGCTGATTTCAGGTGACAGCAAATATAATTAAATGATATTGCTTAATAATAAATTTTTTTTTTTTTTATTGGACCAGTACTCAGAGGATGACCACTACATATGCAGTGCATTGTACCAGAACTAGGAAAATAGGTTGTGATGAGGGGGAAAGCGGGAGTAGTGTTTGTGAACATTTGACTTGAACTTTCCAACGTTATAACAGACAGGAAACACTTCTGCAGGCAACTTGTTCCACAGACGAAGCGTGCGGCTGAAAAACGAATTCTCTCTATAATGCGTAGTACGATTCCCCGGGCAATCAACCACAAATGGATAAGCTCTAGACGTTGAACGCGTGCTACGTAAAAATGTGCGCGTTTCGGGAACAAGATCCCTAATCTCGCCAGAGCAAAATCCATTGAAGTAACGATAGAACAGAGTAACGCACCCCACACTGCATCGATGCTCCAGTGGATCAATAGAGTTGGATACCCTACTATCACTGATGAGCTTCTTCGCCCTCTCCTGCACACGGTCGAGTAACCCCAAAATAGACTTTGAGGCAACGACCCAAACATGAGAGTTGTATTCCATTTTCGGTCGGATGTAGGTGGTATAAATAGTAAGGAGATCGGATGGCGAGAAGTACATCTTACACCGTTTCAAAAAACCTAGGCACTTGAATGCTTCTTTAGAGATATGCAAAATGTGTTCAGTCCAGCGAACATAACACTGTATCTTCATTCCAAGAACATCAAGAGCATCCGATTCCTCAATATTTATACCATCCATGAGTACAGATGAAGCAGCATTTGCGGTCGTTTGTTTGTGCGTTGATAAGCAACATTGGGTCTTACGAGCGTTAAAGGTGACCCTGTTTTTACGACCCCATTCGGAGATTAATAGAAGATCACTGATTCAGTGAATCGTTCATATTTAGCCTCTTGGCAGTGGTCTCTGATAGGCTGGGCCTATGACCAAAAGAGTACGAGTGACAAATGCTGCTGTCATCTGCGAAAAAGTGGATACTTGATAAAATATCGTTATAATTATTGTAAAGGTAACATTATCTTAATAAAATTGACAGGGTCGTACTAGCGGCCAGGTTAGACAAACTCGAATTCTAGCTGTTGAATGAATTTGATGGCTTGCTATCAGGCAGTGATATCAGACCCAGTTTGATTGTATCATAGGTAGTCGTTTAAAAGGCTGTTTCATTATCGTGTTTTAAAATATAAAAATGTAATTTTATAAGGCAAAATAGGTTTTTGAAAATGAAAGGAAAAAATTCAAAATTCTGTGCGCTTTCGTTGAAAAAAAGCGTTTTTTCCCCCATTTTGGTGCGTTTTGAAATTTCAAAGTTGACAACGTTGCCCTGTATGTAGCGTAATTTCTTCACCTAGCGACTAAACTTCACAACTGTTAAAAACCTTAAACAAAAGCTTTAACTATTTTGAAAGCATACTTTTAGGCCGAACCAAAAATATTCCATTTCGCAAGTTAGTGAAAAAGTAAAGCATAGTTCGTATTTGAACAATTTTGCTGTTTTCTTGTCAAAAACAACAAACCGACAACTTAATAAAAAAATTTTTAAATCCATACAATAGATAATTTGTTAGCAGTAGTTTAAACATAATTTTCATGTTCAATATGTTTATATAATATATGCATGCATGTATGTGTGTGTGTGCTTCTGATGGCAAGAGAGTAAAGCGGCAAAAAAATAACGACAAATTTGCAAGAAATAAATAAAATTTAAACAAAAGAATTGCAGTCGTCACCCACCAAAAAAATACAAACAAAAAAATTAACAACAAAATTTATGAATATGTTACAATAATATGTGGGAAAATTGTAATCAGATTCTTTGCCAAAAGTTTTTTTTTTAGCAAAAACTGGAAAAAATGTACACCGCGAAATATGCGGCAGCGATGCAGACACTAGAGGTCGAATGTAACTAAAAAAAACTATGTTTAACCAATCTCACACAATTTTTTATTAATGCTACTGTATGGAATAGAAAATACTAAAACAAAGATATTAATATTTATTTTCTATCTTGAGGATAACAACAAACTGTTTGCAAAATCTGAATGTGGTCAGTTTGTAATTGTAAAAAACTTATTCCAATTTTGAATAAATTTTTTGCTAAATAAAAAAAAAAAATTTTTTGGATGCTAGAAATTTTCATTTTGGCCCATACAATTTTCTCTGTTAATTGGAAAATATGATATCAGCCAAGTGATTACCGCCAGTGTTGATATCGCATTTTTCGCAATATTTCTAGTGATCTCTGTTTGCATTCCTGTCGAATGTTCTCCTTACGGGCTGCGAATGTTTGGGGCTTGTTGGCATAAGCTCGCGACTTCAAGTAGCCCCAAAGAAAGAAGTCTGAGATGGTGAAATCGGCCGATCTAGCTATGCCAAATGGGATACTACGCGCCCAGGAAATGTTTCCTTCACGCTACCCATTGTAAATCTTGCTGCGTGGGCTATTGTACCGTCTTTTTGAAACCACATGTTCACCATGCCAACACTAGTTTTTCAAAAATTACATTAATACAAAATTTTCAAATTGTTTTTTCTAAAAGGTACTTTATCTAAAGGTACTTTTTGCGTGCTTCAAAAGGTAATTGTTTAATATGTAATATTTTAATAGTTTTTTTTTAACTGCTATTTATTTAATATTAGATACTTTTTTAAAAAGTGTTTTTTGGAATGTACTTATTATATATACCTTTTGAAAATATACCTTTTTCAAAGGTACCTTTTTGTAGGATAGTTCTTATAAGAGATAGTTTTTGAAAAAATAGAATTTGGCTAAGAAATTTTAAAATTTATATTTTTTTAAATATACCTTTTTGGGGTAATTTTTTAAAAGGTACGCATTTTTGCAAATACTTTTGTGAGAAGGTGGTTTTTACAAGGTAATTTTTTAAAAAGTACTTTTTACTTTAAAAGGTACTTTCTTATAGGTACTTTGAAGGTAACTGTTCTCGATTAAAATCTACATGTTTAAAAGGTACTTTTTGATATATACTTTTTACAAGGGACTTGTTTTAAATGTTACTTTTTTAAAAGGTATTTTTTTAAAAGATACTTTTTTAAAAGATACCTTTTGAAAGGTTTTTTGAACTGCTATTTTAATGGGTACTTTTTTAAAAGGTACTTTTGTAAAAGGAAGTTTTTTAATAGGGTCTATTTTAAGAGGTACATTTCTAAATGGTAGTTTTTAAAAGGTATTTTTTAAAAGGTACTTTTTTAAGGGTACATTATTAAAAGGTACTTATTTGAGAATGTACTTTTTTAAAAGGTACTTTTGTAAAAGGAACTTTTTTAAAAGGGTCTATTTTGGGAGGTATTTTTAAAAGGACTTTTTTAAAAGATATTTTTTAAGAGGGTTTTTGAACTACTATTTTAAAGTGTGTTTTTTAAAAAAATACTTTCTATATTTTAAGAGCTCTTTTTTAAAAGATACTTTTTTAAAAGATACATTTTTAAAAAGTACTTATTTAAAATGTAATTTATAAAAAGTACTTTTTTAAAAGGATCTTTTTTAAAAAGGTTCTTTTGTAAGAGGTAATTTTTTAAAAGGTACGTTTTTAAATGGCACCTTTTTTAATGTACTTTTTTAAAATATATATTGTTAAAAGGTACTTTTTTAACAGTACTTTTTAAAAAATACTCTGCTAAAAGGTACCTTTTTGAAAGGTGGTTTTTCAGAAGGTACTTTTTTAACAGGTACTTTTTTAAAAAGTACTTTTTTAAAAGGTACTTTTTTAAAAGGTATTTTAAAAAAACGTTTTTAAAAGGTACTTTTTTAAAAGGTATTTTTTTAAAAGGTACTTTTTTAAAAGGCACTTTTTTAATAGGCACTTTTTTAAAAGTTACTTTTTTAAAAGGCACTTTTTTAAAAGGTACGGTTTTAAAGGTACTTTTTTAAAAGGTACTTTTTTAAAAGGTACTTTTTTAAAAGGTACTTTTTTAAAAGGTACTTTTTTAAAAGGTACTTTTTTAAAAGGTACTTTTTTAAAAGGTACTTTTTTAAAAGGTACTTTTTTAAAAGGTACTTTTTTAAAAGGTACTTTTTTAAAAGGTATTTTTCAAAAAAAACTTTTTTAAAAGGTACTTTTTTAAAAGGCATTTTTTTCAAAGGTACTTTTTTAAAAAGTACTTTTTTAAAAGGTATTTTTTAAAAGAAGCTTTTTTAAAAGGTATTTTTTTAAAAGGTACTTTTTTGATATGTACTTTTTTAAAAGATACTTTTTTAAAAGGTACTATTCTGAAAGGTACTTTTTTAAAATTAACTCTTTTAAAAGGAACTGTTTTAAAAGGTACTTTTTTAAAAAGTACCTTCTAAGAAGTACTTTTCAAAAGGTACTATTTTAAAAAATACCTTTTTAAAAGGTACCGTTTTAAAAGTTAATTTGTAAAAAGTTGCTTTTTCAAAAGACACTTTTTTAAAAGGTATGTTTTTAGAAGACTCTTTAATAAGAGCCTTTTAAAAAGGTGCTTTGTTTCAAAATAATTTTTTTTTTTCAATTTATTAAAAATATTTTTGTTTTAAAAAAGCATTGCATTTGCAAAGATATTTTTTAATAAAACCCATGAAAAGATTTTTATTCTTCAGCAGCTGCTTTTAATGATCATTATGGAAATCAGCTTTTGCATTAATAGAGGTTAATTGAAAAAAAAATAACAACAAAAACAATTGTTTCGTTATTGCAAAAAGAAAAATCTTTTAATTAAATGCGCATTTAATTGAATAATAAATATATATAATAAAATTAAATAACTCGTTAAAAAGATATAATTTTTTATTAAAATTACATAAAAAACAGTTTACAATGTGTCAGCTGTTAAAGTGTTTTTCTGATGGTTTTTACGCACTCATAAATAAATTTTTTTTTGGTTGGAAATATTTAAAATTTTTGCTTAATTTTAGTTTATTTAGTAGTTAATGTTGTTTAATATTTTGCTTTTATGATCTTTTGCAACTAAAACAAATTCATTTTGAAATTTATAAATTGAGTAATAGACTAAATGAAAATAACAATAACATAAAAATTCCTTTCAAATTGAGATTTTTTCTTTACTTTTTTTGTAGCGAAAAAGTCGTCAAGCAGTTAAACGTTATTTATTTAATAACTTGCCACGAATTGCAAAACATGTGCCACCAACTGAAATTATTTATTGATCGCAATTGTGATCCGAGTTTGTAAGAAGTCTTAAGTCTTTTTTTTGTTTTGGTTTTTTTTCCCGATGACAATTTTTTTACTGGTAATTAAGACCAGAGATGGTAAAACTAATAAATGAGCATTAGAGAGTCATAATTTGGTTTTCTTTTTTTAGGTGTAATGAGCATTGGAGAGTCAAAATTTGGCGCTATTCTTAGATGTGAGCAAAACAATTAAACTCGTTGAGTTTTAAAAAGTTGTATTTTTTGTAGAAGTTGAGAACAATATAATTGCTTAAATATTTCCTGTGCAAATTCTAGCAAAAGTCCCTGCTTTGGATAAGGTTTCCTTGTTATGATTTTTATCTAAATTGTTGTGAACACATAATCTTAGAAACAAAGTTTAAACGTTATAAACAATTGTATTTTATTTATCGCTATAACACTTTATAACTCATTTATAGTTTTTTCATTTTCCTAGTTTTTAAACAAAAGTGAGTTTCTGTGTGTGTGTTTTTTTTTTTATTTTAATGATTTATTTAATTTTGATTACTTTATCTCTTAACATGAAGTTCATGTCTTGCTGCACGTCGCCCACTGATTAACGAAACTAGAGTAACAAAATGGTAAGTGCTCACAAGTAAGACTGGCTTATTTTAATGGATCAGCAACTGATTTAATTAGCGGTTAACAGTGGTAACATGTAAACAACGCTACCATTCAATACTGGAGTTTTATAAACAAAAGTTTAACGTAGTGTTTCTATAAAAAAAAGACCCCCGCTGAGTTCATATAATTCCATTAAATGTTAAATATACTTTACCCTTTTACAATGAAACTCAATATTGTAAGTTTATTGTTTTTTTTTTTTTTTTTTGTTAGTTTTAAAATTTTATCAGTTTGATTTATAAAAATATCTTGATTTAAAGATAATCCTTACATTAATTATTGAACGGTTTTCACCTTATTAAGCAGTAATAAAAAGACTTATTTATAAATACTTGATACTATCAAATTAACTATTAAATACTCTTGTGGCTCGCTGTTTGTAATTTGTAAAAGGCTAATCGGGTAAAGGGGGCATTTAGTAAATTGTTCAATAGTAAATTTTTGCCAATTAGAACTAAATTGCTTTTGTATAAGGTAAGCATTAGGCCAATTCTCCTCTATGCATTTCGAATTTGGTTTACCATCTCACGGACTGTTATGAAGAGAATGGAGATTTTTGAACGGCACATAGTGCGGAAATGCATAGAGAAGAATTTTAAAGCTCTAAATAAAAGATTTTCTAATGTGTATATTTATGAGAAGGCTAAAATTTCTGCCTTGTCTCATTACCCTTTCGGGCTGATGAGCTGTTTTGTTAGAAGATTGTCTTGTTTTGAAGGCAATGTTATTCAGAATGTTTTATCTAACGAGCGAGATTTTGGTTGGTCAAATACGCAATATATTTCTTGTATTGGAATTTTACGAGAAGAGGACAATGGTTTTGCTGGTCAAAACTTTTACTTACACTGTACTGCCGGCATTCACAGGGGATAGTTTTAGTTTTTTGTTTATTTAATTTTTTTTGTCTCTTTTGTTTTTATTATAATTTTTAGTTTATAAATCTAGTTTAAGTTAGTGTTGTAGGTTTAGGTTTAAGTTTTTTTTTCTTCTAGCTTTAAGTGTATTTTCTGTAAACATGGCGTTACAAGTACTGTCAAGTGCCGGGAGCAAGCATTGTAATCTACACTAATGTTAAAATTGCAAAATTTTTGTTTTAATCTTTTAATTTTAATAAGCATGTCGCATATTCATACCGAATGTTATTAAAACAATACATGATAGTTTTAAGTGTTCACTGAATTTATGTTGATTTTTCCTGTTTTATGAAAAAAAACATTAAGTCTCAATAAAACCTAACTAACTAACTAACTACTCTTGTGGCTATATGTTGGCAATATCTTGGAATATAGTTCGAATTTTATACTTTTTTGAGTCAATTTGTTTTGGAAAAAAATAATATTGTGTTTTTTTCTTTGAAAATTGAATGTACAAAATTATGGAAAATAATTTTTTTATTTTTGAAAGGGTTTATGAACACATAAAAAATTCAGGATATGTAGTAAATGTGAGTAAATATTTGAAATTCTTTATTTTTCCAAAAGAGCGTTTTATGTAAAAAACAGAATTCGTTAAAGTTCAAAATTTCTGCAGTCGTTAACAACTCTGAAAGATAAATGTGAGAAAACGTGTATCTTTTTCTTTGTGTTTGCCTCTTCTCTTGTATGGAGTTGAAGTGTTTTCGGCTACATCTCAACAAAATATTTCTAAGCTTAAAATTTGCTTCAACAGAGTTATTCGTTTTATATATGGCCTACACTTCTTACGTAGTGAGAGCGTTGGGCTCTGACTTTTCAACTTTTATCGACCAGCGACTTATGCTGCAGTTTTATAAAATAATTAAATATAATAAACCCTCATACATTTTAGAAAAATTTGTTTTCGGACGTTCTTCAAGAACTAATATACTGACCTGTTCTCATCATTCCACTTTAGTGATGAGCAGATCTTTTGTTGTGAGAATAGCGCGTATTTGGAATACAGTTATTCCATATGAGGAACGAAATTTTTACAAATCTGTTTCTCAGTTCAAAAGTTTTCTCAAGCAGTATTTATGACGATTTTCACTGTTACAATAGAAATAACAAACTTCATTAATGATACCGTGCCTTAAGCAGTTTAAATTATATTTATTTTTTTTTATAATTAATATTGTAAATATTTTTTATATTATGCAATTGTAATAACCATTTCTGTAACGCTGAACTAATTTGGCCATGAAGGCTTGTAGTTCGTAATAAATTAATAAAAAGAAAGAAAGAAAGATAATTTAAAAATTTGCTTAAAAATAAAATACAACTTGAAACAAAATGGGAATAGGATGAGACCAATTGGAAATGAAATTTAATTTGACATTACAAAATCTTCAAGAACCTTTTTTTTAGTTCAGTGAGCGATTTTTTATACACATTTGAAGTTGGCGATTTTAGAACGCTGTCTAACAAGGAAGAATCATTCTAAAATTGGTCAAATAATGCTAGTTTTATTATCCTAGAAAGTTGTAGTATCTGCTATCTTTTGAGTCGAAGAAGTAATTTTTGAGTGTTATTTTTATCTAAAACTAACACCAGACGGCGCTGGCATACCAGAGGTGCTATTTCTTATAGATTTTCATAGAAAAAAACGATGTATTTACTGTTTCAGACCTAATATTTGAACCCTTGAAATTTTTCTACAAAAAGCAAGCCAATAAGGCTATAAAATTGGGTAACACGCAAATTGAAATGCAGAAAGAAACTTGACGTTTAGCTGAGATGCATATTCAATATCGGCCCTTGAATGAAACAGCACCGTTTCTATGAGAGCGCTATATATAAAAACGATAGCTCACTTTATATACATTGCCTGAAAGAGCGAATAGCTCGATTCTCTCGCTATAAGTTTTGCGGCCCCTTTTCAGTAATGATATAGGGCTTGTTCGGGAATGCATCACTGCGCTGCATCTGATGCGCAGTACGTTCTAAAAAGCAAAAGTTTGCAACACTGCAAATGTCTTGCGTCCTAAAATGCAACTAATAAGCAGATGATGCGCAGAAAAATTTGAAACAAGCATTATAAAACTGGCTGTTGCAGTGGAAGAGTAAGCAATGAATATTTTATTAATTCCTTTAACTTGTTATTTGTTGTGTTTTTAATTTTATTTAGAATAGAAAGTGATGTAAAATTTTCAAAATTATTGATAAGAAAACGCTTGGATTTCCGCAGGCAAGAAGAAAAAATCTGTTCTCTGGGGAAAGGTGTTAAAAAAAATTAAGGAGCAGACACCTAATATAAATTATACAAAAGAGCAAATTTATAAAAAGTTTCTAAACCTGCTAACAACGTATAGGAGAATAAAATCCAGGAATAAGGAGTCTGGAAAAAATGCAACAAAGTGGTTGTTTTTTGAAGATTTTGTATACTTCAAATGGCATTTATTTTGCTGATTGTATAATTTTGAATCATTTTTATATTCATCCGAGTCAACAAATAAATTTATTAATAATTTGTCCATTTTTAATATTTCCGCGTTGGTAATTTTAAACAAATCGTTCAAAATCGTTTAGTGCGCTACATCTGATGCGCATCAGAATCAGCTGTTTTTGCATCAGCATCGCAAACTAATCACAAATGCGCATCAGATGCAGCGCAGTGATGCATTTCCGAACAAGCCCATATCTACACAACTTTTGCTGGAAATGCAAATACATGTATATATGTATGTATATAATTGTTAAATTTACCTATAGTATCAATTGAATTTATAAAGTTCGTTTTATTTTATTTTCATCTCAAAATTTCTGTAATTTTGCACACAAAATATTTTTATAATTATAAATTTCAACTTATTAAAGGTTTAGAGAAGGGTAGAGGCTACAATAAATTTTTGGAAACTATTAATCGTTAATAACAGCTGAATAGTGCTATTAAGTGTTTATAAATAATGTTTTTCCGATTTCTTCTTATTAACTCTTAATAAAGCAGTCAAAAATTTTTATAAATTAGACTGTATATCTTTAAAGATTTGGTTTACATACATAGAGCTGCAAAACTATCGATAGTACTATCGATTTCATGTGGTAAAGTTTGCAAAAAAAAGTGGTAACATGTCAAACATATTCCACCATCCAAAACGCCTGTGTCATAAATAGAACCATGCTTTAAAATACCCGAAACCTATGGCTCAGAAACAAGATTGCAAAAAAATGTTAACAACGCTCTATAGCGATGTATAACCATTCAGCATAGTGCAGTACAGAGATTTTAGTGAGTTTGTGAATTATATTGATGCTCGCTAGCTTTTCACGGACCAGACTCCAAAATAAAATTGAAAATAATGCTATGTTAGTTGCAGCATAGACATTTTATATATTAGAATTGGATACTATTGAAACCATCGTTAGTTTTAAAATATACTATCGAAACTATCGAATGGGCCGACTATCGATAGTTTTGCAGCTCTACCCTAGATTAGAGCACCTTCACGTTTTAATCCAAGCACATCAAGAGCATCCGATTTCTCAATTTTTACACCATCCATGAGCACAAATGAACCAGCATCAGCGGTCGTGTAAGCGTTGAAGGCGATCCGGCAAATGCTGCTGTCCTCTGCGGAAGAGTGGATAGGGTCGGAAGTTTGATATGAAGGACGTTGAGAAAAATAAGAATTAAGGTTTATTTAACTATTTGCAAATAAAATTGCAACGTATAGGATGCTCAGCATGAGCGGAGTAATGAAGACGTTATGATCACGTTGGTTTTAACAGTAATTTGCCGTGGCGCTGTGACTAACTATAACGACTTATGCCTTCACATAAAAAGTTGCCGCGTGGTTAACAAAGAAGTACCTCAAAAAAGCTGTATACGTAAAAGTTATTTGCGAATAAAAACTATTTGCAAATAGCTAACTGACAGTTTATACAGCTGAAGAAGGTTCAAAGGGAAATGGTAAAACACGTATACGAGTATATGGTAGCACCTCACGGTCATATAATTATAAAAATATAAGTTAACTTAATAAAATTTGGATAAACCACGAATTTTGAAATAAAAAAAATTACTTTTTCGCACAATATAATGAACTTTCTTTCAAAATTTGATTTTTATTATTATTGAAATTACAACAGTGCCTGGTGTTTAAAACAAAACTGAAACTTTTAATGAAGGTGGCAACGTGTTATACTTTATTTGCAAATAAGAGCGTTGTTCAATACAAACTTTTGTGAGTTAGTTACTCACAATAGAAAATTTATACAATAAATTTTTACGTTCATGTTTGCAAATGTTCTTCAAGCTGAAATAATGAAATAATGGCTATAGATAAAGCGATCAGAGGGCTGACTTTTTACAAGATTTTGGGTAGGGCTATCATGATTATAACGGAGAGCAAGGCCGCCATCAACTACCTGATTGGAATATACACTAATTCTAGTCTAGTCCAGGAAAGCTGGGCATATTTAATCAAGACGGCGAGACATTCTAATCTAACCCTTAAATGGGTACGTGGTCATGGGTCCAACAACAGCAACAATATCACTGACGACTTAGCCAAAAATGGGGTAACCCTAGAGGATAGGGCTATAGATCCCTTTTGCAGACAACCCTTATCAGCGTGCTGGAAAAGAATAAAGCTCCACACGCTTCAACGTGTACAAAAAAAATAGCTCACTGAGCCCACATGCCTTATATCAAGTAACCTGTGGCCGCATATTAACTCTAAGAGTACGTGAGTGCTATTAAAACTTTCCAGATCTCACTTGAGGTCACTGCAGCAGTCATCACTGGACATTGCCCGTTTGGGAACCATGCCAGGAGACTTTGCTTAACGACTCCTGCAGAATTTGCCAAGACGAAGAAGAGGAGAAGACGATCTTTCATCTCTTCCAATCATGCCCGACATTGGAGCATCACCGTTTAACATATCTAAGTGGGATGAACTTCAGCAGCCTATCATGTCCGGCCTCGGTTATTCCTACCATGGTAGAAGCAGGAAATGGCTAGTACAACAGCAAGTAACGCCTCACTAAGCACCTTTCCATCCCTTTCCTCTTCTCCCTCTAACTTTTATTTTTTCAGATTTTTTTTTATTAACAACAATTAAAATTAAAAGTTGAGGAAAAGTCAAAAAATTTAATTTAGGTGCATTGAAATTTATTTATTTACATATTTTTTATTTTATTATTATTATATTTTTTTTTTTTTTGTTTTTGATATGTCGTAGTGGAACTTTTTCTTCTTCATGCCTCATGATGGCATAATATCAATTGATAAATCGACCCAGCTTACGTTTTTACAAGAGTTCAAATAATTATTTCAGCGTTTTGTTAGTTGTTTTCATAATCACTTACTTAAACTTTTTCTGACCTCTGACTATTTTTGCTTAATGTAAAGTGATTTTAAATACAAGTTATGCCAGCTCAAGATTAAATAATAATATTAAAAACTTATCTTAACATCAAAAAAAAAAATAATAATAATAATCTTCGGATTTCTAGTCTCGTGTTACCTGGAAGATAGAACTGACGATTAGTCGTGCATTGCATGCACGTCCCTTTAACATAAATGAAAAGCAAAACATCACTAGTTTTTTTTGTGAATCTCTGTTTATTTCTTTACAAAATTCATAACACAAACTCAAAGTTTGCTGTTCTTAAAATATAAGTATACAAAAATACATACATATGTATTAATTTTAAAACATAACGGAAACAAACGATTTTATTTAAATTAATTATTTATAAATATTTGAATTCGGCTAGAAAAAACTCGAAAAAATGTCAAAGGAAACCATAAACAAAATTCAAGAAATAAATTAGCAGGTACACTCACTCCCTTACACTCTCTCACTCTCTCTCTTTTTACACTCCTTCTTTCTCTGGTTGTTTAAATACGTGTTAAAATTTATGTTCTGTTATTTAAGCAAATGCAAAATTTTTCTACAGCAGTGTTGTTGTAATATAAATTTCAAAACAACAAAACTTAAACAAAAAATACT
Source organism: Thecocarcelia acutangulata (assembly GCA_914767995.1). Classification (NCBI taxonomy): domain Eukaryota; kingdom Metazoa; phylum Arthropoda; class Insecta; order Diptera; family Tachinidae; genus Thecocarcelia; species Thecocarcelia acutangulata. The sequence goes on from OU612096.1 coordinate 28,694,532, forward strand.
CTCATTTTGGATTTGCTGAACTCATGTGCAAAACATGTGGAAAAAATGCATTTTAGAGAATGAAATTTAGCTTGAATTAATACTTAAGTGGTAAAAGAAAAATACAGCTACTAAAGATGTATAATTTTCTCTTTAAAGTTAAATATTACAAATTTCACATAAACAAAATTTTAAAATGTATGACAAGATTTTTAAAGGAAGTTATTAAACTTCCCCTGCAAAATAAATGAGTTGAATGGAAAAAATGAAGTTTAAATTATGAAGAGCACAGTTTTTTTTTTAATTAAATAAATGTAATCATGGATTGGCAAGTGAACACATACAAAATTCTTTTGAACAGCGATCATACATTTGGCAACTTTTTGCACTTAATGATAGATCGAATGACCGTAACTGGCATGACCCAAAGCCAAACCATGACCATAACCGTAGGCAGGAGCAGCAACAAGAGGCGCAGCATAAGATTTATAGACTGGAGCGGCCACAACAGCTGGGGCAGCGTGTACTACTGGAAAAGCTTTTTGAGAAATTTTATAGGTGTTGGCGTATGAGCTAGCAAGGGGTGCGTGCACTACAGCAGGTGCGGCATAAGTTTTAATAACTGGAGCGGCATGTACAATAGGAGCAGCATGTACAATTGGAGCGGCATAAGATTTAATTACTGGAGCAGCCACAACGGCGGAGGCATGATAGGCGGGAGCTGTCAGACCATAACCACCCAAATAGCCAGCGGAGGCCACAGCAAAGAGAGCAGAGAAGGCAGTAATCTACAATATTTAAAACAAAGCAATTTTAATTAATTTTGTTACTGGAAGCAAAATTTTCTGTTAAGCAAGTATATATTATTAATATCCAAAGTAAACGTGATGTTAACATCACATATGCGTTGCCAGTCTCGTTCAAATGTATTAACTAGAAATTTTTAAAATCCTAAAATGATAAATCACTGTGCTAAAACCAGTTCCGTACTTAATTCCGTAACGTTAAAACATAATTTTTATAGAAATGGTTTTCAAGAAAAATATTGAATAAAAGTGGTACTTTTATCAAAAAGAGCTTTCTGAAAAAGCACGTACTTTTGTAAGGGCTTTTTCAGGAGATTTTGTTGGTAAGAATGTGTTTATAAAGGCGGCATTTATACCATGATTTAAAATCATGTCTCTTTTATATTATATAAAGTTATCCATTACATTTTATGCATTTATACAAAACAACTTCAACCATTTTTATAGTTTTTATCAACACCAACTCGTAAGCCAAATATTTACTCGTATATGCAGTTAATTTTTTTAACGACTTTTTGTAATGACATTTTGAAATAGTTATTGGTAAGCGAGAATGGTAAGTACTTGCCACCTATGGCATCGCCATATTAAAAAAAATGACTTAAAATGACAAAGCCAAAGAAGTGAAAAGTATGTTTATTAAAATTTTAACACATTACTTTGCAATGGAAGTTTTTGCTGAATATGCTTGCAATTAAACGGATGATTTTAGTGATCTCAGTCTAGATACTTAGCAGTCGAAATCATAATTAAAATGTCACTTTAGTTTGTGTTAGTCAAAAACGAAATTTTACTGATTTTTTAATGGAAACAAGTAAGAGCGTAGTATATTCGGCTAGGCCGAATCTAAAATACCCTTCACGATAGTCACGTATATGTATAGTACATATTACAAATTTGAACTGAATATGCTCGGTTATATATGGAGCGATATCGGGAAAAAAATATTTTTGCCATGTAACCACCATTCCATAAAAGAAATCTTTCATGGAAAAGTTTATTTAAGCTATATCTCGAATATATATGAACCGATATCGGAATTTTCTATTTTCTGTATTTTAGTAACCTTCTTTTATAACGAGAATTGCTTTTCAGCAAAAGCAAAATGTTAATGGAAAAGAAACGGTTTGGGCTATATCTAGGGTATATATGAACCGACATCGGAAATTTTCATTTTCTTTCTTGAAATAACCTTCTTTTAGTACCAGAGCTGCCTTTAAGCAAAAAAAAGTTGTTTAAGTTTCATTTTCATGAAAACCCCGGTTTAGGCTATATCTCGGGTATATGTGGACCGATATCGAAAATGTTCATTTTCCATATTTTTATAACCTCATTTTATTACCAAAACTGTTTTTAAGCAAAAAAAAGTTGTTTAAGTTCGCTTACGCGACATTTTGATGAAAACCCCGGCTTAGGCTATATCTCGGGTATGTATGGACCAATATCTGAAAAAAAATTTTTCCTTGCAGTCACCATGCTTGATAATCGTGTGAAGTTTGAAGCAAAACAAACAAATTTTTTTTCAAAAATTTTCACACAAAATTGCAAAAAATAATGACTTTTTTCGGAATTTTGAATATACATATATTAGCTATACATGAACCGATATTACTGAATTTCAATAGCAAACACATGGCAAGATGCAGTAATAGAATGGTGAAAGAAAAAAATTTCAATGTCTAATGGACAGACGGACATCGCTTAAAACACTTTTCCATTAATTTTGATTCAGAATATATATACTTTATAGGTTCGCAAATGAAAATTGTAGAAATTGCAAACGGAACCACAAACTTGTATGTACCCTTAACATTTTAGTGAAGGGTATAAAAACGTGGTGCTTTGGTTTTGGCAGAAAATATTTAGACTATAATTTTTGTATAAAAGTCGGGTTTTAGTCCAAGTTTTTGCTACACAAATTTCCTGTGATCAATACTTTTTGATTGATTTCGTAATCACTACACAATTTATACACAAATAAGAAAATGCGTATGTGATTCAATATGAGATGAATATAGATAAATGGCTTGGTGGCTGAATGATTAAGGCAGCAGTTCATGATACGTCATGACCCGAGTTCACATCCGAAAATGGGTGCTGATGAGTAGTGTAGCGACTACGAAACAGCTAGTTGTCCCCCAGTTAAAGGTTTGATTGTTATTTTTATTGTCTTCTTCGATCAAAAATTATCGATCACAGCAAATTTCTTTTATAAAATCCCTCTTAAGAAAAACCTAAAAAAGGAAAAACTTGAACTAAAACCCATTGTACAAAAACCAATATTTGAATTTATATTATAATAATCATATTTTGATCACGTAAACAAATAAAAAAAATTATTTAAATTTGTGGTACACTTTTTAGGTTTTTATCTTAAGTCTTTTGTTTTTCTCACTCTTCTCATCAATTCGTCACTGGTGACACAAAAACACCACTTTAATTTAGTTTTTTTTTTTTTTTTGTTAAAAATATCCTTTTCTGTAACATATTTATGTTCTTACCAATTTGAACATTTTGTTAAGATTTTTTTTTTTGTTTTTAATTTAAGAATGTAGTAAATATTTTAAGTAAAAAGAATTTGTTTCTTTAATGTTTTAAAGCTTAAAGCAACTTGTGGTTTGATTCATTTTGACAACAGCTTGCAATATTTATAGGTCTTTAGTGTTAAGAAAAATCAAAATCTAAACAAACAAAACATAAACAAAAAAAAAACTTTTGGGGGAAAAAACACTATTCTAAATGAAACTTTATCAAGATACTTACACAAATAGATAATACAAAGCAATTGTTGTTACAAATAGCTTGAAAACGTAAAAGAGTTTTCATTCAAGTTTTGCTTTTGAGCAAAAACAGAAAACCCCCCGAGTAAACAGAGGGTGACTTGAGCAAAAAAAAAAGCTTTTTATTTTCTTAGAGCATTCAACAAAAGCTTTTTTTCCAGATTAAGCCAATTGAGTTTGCTTTTTGTATTTGCTTAAGAGTTCTATAGATTTTTTTCTTTAATATTTCTTTCTTAACCGGAAACCTTTTAAAGTAAGCGGTTTGTGTTAAAAGCCGGCTTGAGGTTATTTTTTTTTTTTCTTCATTTTCCAAATTATTTTTATATGAAAATTAATGTAATGTATTTCATGCCCAAGTAATTGATTTAATTATCTCATTAACAACCAAATTATTTTTAATTGTCAATTTTTTTCGTTAGTTGTGCGTTGGCTAATTTTTGACTTTTCAAAAAAAAAAAGTTTTACTCAAACTAATATTTCTGGGTTACTTAATTTATATCTAATTTAAGCAGAAATTTTTGGCTTTTGAATTTTAGCCGCAAATTAGCACTATGAGAAATATTTTATTAAAGTAAAGCTACGTACACACGGTTGGCAGATCTTACAGTATTGTCAATAAAATTATCTTAAAATGTATTACAATCTTGTGAACTGTCAATTTTTAACTTACAACGTTGTCAGAAAAACCATTGTCAATCAATTGTAAGACGACAATGTTGTCAGACATCTGACAATTGTGAGAACACTCTTCGTCGGCATTGCCAGATAATTGGCTGGTATTGTAAGCTCAGTTTTAATTGTCATTTGTATAAAATTAATGGACCTGACAATGGCATTATTGTCAGAAAAAAGTTTGATGGGCAACACTGCCAAACAGATGGTTGTTGATATACATAAGTGGAAATGCCTTACAACTGGCAATTTTTTTCATCTAACAATCTGACAACCGTGTGAACTGACAATTTTTGTTGTCAGATGAATTATTTGGCAGACCATTGTCTGACAATGAAATTGTATGATTTTCTTACCATCGTCTGAACACACAATTTACTTCTGCGAGACAATTTTTTATTGTTACTACATTGTCAGCATGTAGCCAGATCTTACAATATTGTAACATCTAACAACCGTGTGTACTTAGCTTAACGCTTTGCTCTGAAATAAAAAAAGACGCAATTATTAAACTTTTCTTGACAATGACTTGAATTTAAGAAAATTCTCTTGAAGAACATCCTAAAGAGATCACATCTTATGATCACAGTGCTAACAAATAAGAAAACTATACTTATTAAGCTTTTCATATGAAACACGTGTTGACAAAATTGGCAAAGACAGTTGTTTAGGCAATAACTTGAATTTTGAACAATTCTCTTCAGGAAAATTCCAAAAGGGTCACAACTTCTAATAACAAAAAACTCTGTTACACACACAAAAAAACCATATTTTTTCATATTCAATAATGAAATACTTTGAATCAGTTAATAAATGGTTAAAATCCAGATTTATGATTTTTTTTTTTTTGTATTTTAATTCAAACAAAAACTTTTTGAATATAGTTATTGAACAAAAGTAGCGATTTTCAGCACTAATTTGTATTATAAGTTCAAGTTCTTTTCTTTCCTAAGTTAAAATGGATCTTTTATTTTTCTTCTTTATTTATTTTTCAATAATTAATTGAGCCCCTAAAAGCCATATATGATTAATACAGATGTTATCATTTCCGTAATGAGATAATTTTATTATTTAAACAATTAAGTTTTTTATTCGCTATTTAAGCTTCTAACATTTATACCAGTAAAAGAAAAAAATAAGTATATATAAACAAAAAGCACGAATAGTTGTGCAATATAATTGAACAATGCTAAAATGCAGAATTGTGTAAAAGTTCTCAGGAAAAATAATATTTCTTTAAATTTATAGACATATTATTCCAATGTCTACACGTAGAAAAAAATATATGGTTGATATAACAATATTTCAAGGGCACCATACTATTGTTGAATTATATTATTGTACCTGATAACACTATATTGTTGTATTAAGAATACTATACAGCTCTACATAGTATTGTAAAAAACATACTATAAACAACTATCTTATGTTTTGGTTCAATATTGTTCTAATGGTACGTAACTAAAGTATTAATTGAAGTTACCATATTAGTATTATAATCAACCATTTTATTATTTCAAGAAACCATATTTTTGTAGAGCTACATTACTACACTAATGTCGCAAATAACATTGTTTTGATAAAACTATATCATGAAATAAAATAGTTAGAATTAATTCGAAAACTCAGTCGAGTTGTTTTTCGATGGGGTGAAAGCACAAATTTCGTCTATAATGTTGAAGTATCTACCTAATAGCTGTAAAAAATCAAAATTATTTATTAGGCACTGCGTCTTAGATTGCTGATGACTGAACATAACATAATATGGTTGCCCACAATAATAGTATGGTTGACCATAAACATTTTAATTACTGTGACAATAGTATGGTTGGGAACAACCATGACATGGTTAGAGGGAAGTATGGTTGGCTACGTCATAGTATTGTTGGTTACCAGACCCGTACTAACATATTAATTTTCCTGATGATGATAACAAATTGTTATCGAAATATTGAAAATAAATACTGTTAAATTTTTTATATAACATAAAACGATCTTTAGCTGCAAAAATAAGAAATATTTATGTTTCTTTAAGCAAAACGACAAACAACACTTTTTTTTCAAAGAAAATATAAAACATAGGGGAAAAAAGTGTAGTTATGTTGGTGTGAATAAAGTAATTGTTGTATTTAACAAAATTTTCATAAATACTATTATTGTATGCAACCATATCTCAAAATTTGTACACGGTAATAATAGCGTTATAGAAATGCGCACAATAACATAATTTTAGAACAATAAACTATAATTAAACTGACAATACTCTGTTTTTAACAATAACATACAATGTTATAGCATGTAACGTTGTTGTAACCATATTTCAAACTCCCTTTTCTTCGTGTGTAGAAGCTATTGAAAATTTATTGTGAAAGGGAGGAAAGAAGGATGTTTGATTTCAACCATCCAACGTTATGTGTGGCAGAAAACACGTGCGTAAGCAACTTGTTCCAGAGACGAGCCGTACGGCTGAAGAACAAATTCTCTGTGAAATGCGTTGTGTTATCCACAAGGCAACCGATCACAAATGAATGAGCTGGTAAAATAAGTGGTTCTGGGGAACAAGATCTCTAATCTCATCAGAGCAAAATCCAATTTGGAGTCGATAAAATGGAGTACAGCATCCCATACTGCGTCGATGCTCTAGTGAGTCAATAGAGTTAGATATTCTTCTGTCAGCGATAACCTTTTACGCTCTCTCTCTCTCTCTCTCTCTCTGGCACACGAACGAATAACCCCAAAGTAGACTTTGAGGTGCCGGCTCAAACATGAGAGTTGTATTCCATTTTCGGTCAGATGTAGTTAGCACAACTAATAAGGAGATCAGCAGGAGTGAAGTACTTCTTTCACCGTTGCAGAATACCGAAACACTTGAGTGCTTCTTTAACGACATGAAAGATATGCCTAGTCCAGCGAATATCACACTTAATTTTGATTCCAAGAATATCAAGAGTATCTGATTCCTACGCACATCCAAGCGCTCAAACGAAGCAGTATTTTGCGTTCGTTTGTTTGTGTGTTAATAAGCAATACTGGGTCTTACGAGCTCTGAAATCAACCCGGTTTTTATGCCCCCATTAGGAGATTAAAATAAGATTATTATTCAGCGGGTGACTCATACTCTGCTTATTGGCACTGATCTCTAATAGACTGAATGTGTACGAATGGCAAATGCTGCTGTCATCTGCAAAAGAGTGGATAGGGTTAGAAGTTTGGTATAGGAGATTGTTAAGAAAAGTACAAAATAGAGTAGGGGAACCCCATCTGTAAACCCCATCCCCTCAGAAAACTCAATTTAATAAGTCTTGACAGTAATGCGCCATGCCACACTCTATCAAATGTGTTGGAAATATCCTGAGCCACCACCTTACCTTCAGCGAAGTGATGGATCTAGTGGCACCATAACTCTGAAAGATATGCCAGAAAATCGCCAGTAGAGCGACTGCTATGAAATCCGGCCACCGGCCCAAACATGAGAGTTGTGTGTACGTGTTTTCTTTCATTATTAATTTCTTTTGAAAGTAATTCATTACCTTGCAGTGTGGGAGATGTTGGACTAAATTTTGTTAGTTTTAGCAGTGTTGAAGGTATATACACTGGCCACTGATCAGTTTTAACTAATTTAATTCCAGCATTTCAAATGTCCTGATAACCATTAATTAGGCCTTTTCGTGTTATTATCAACTGCTTTAAGTCAAACGTCCGCAAGCTCTACTCCCTCTTTTCTTCTCATAATTTACTTTCCTAGTTCCAGTACAATGCGATGCATATGTACTGGTTCAAAAAAAAAATAAAAATAACTAAACAAAAAGCAAAACATGCAAATTCTGCGTAAATTTTGGAACACCCTTTGTTTTATTACAAAAATCATCTCATATGACTTGAACTTTCTATAGAAAACCTTCGCCTATTAAAGATAATTTTCATAATTTTCACGTTGTAAAGTAAGAGCGCCATTGAAAAATTGTTATTGCCAAAATAAATTTTAGAGCCCATAGTGCTGACAAAATTTTATTCAAATATTTTAGCACCATACCTAACGAAGCCACATGTTAAGCATTTCATTTTTGATAAAATTTGTAATTTCTGCTAATCATTTTCTAATAATTCATTAGTTAAGAACAGGATGTTTTGAAATCATTTAAGATTAAGTTTAATTGAGATTACAAACTAAAAAAATGTTTAAAACCTTTCAAATTGTTAAAGTTTGTTTTAATTTATTTCTTATATCAATTACATTTGATTTAATTTAAATTTTTCTCTGAAATCGTTATTGAAAAGTGAAACGGAAATACTCGTACTGACGATTGTCGTCAACCAGTTGTATGAGAATATTTCCAAAGTGTTCATTCACTCATTGTTAAAAGTTTCACTGGTTCTTGCTATTTGACTTGTTATTGACAAACGGTAGAAATAACACAACACTACTGAAAAAAAACCGTTCGCTGCATAAGAATTAAATTAGAAATTGATAGTTTGGTTGTTTATTAGTGCATGATCAATTTCATTAGACCGACATTTATTGTTTGAAAAAACATGCTTGTCTCTAAATCGTTATAATTTTATGTGAAAAAAATCATGTTTCTTAGTGCAATTTAAATAATGAGATCATTCGTAATATGTTTTGCTCGTTTTCGAACCAAAGAACATAAATGCAAATTTTTTCAGGCTGCATAATGACTTGCAACTATTTTCAACTGAGAACAGTTTTCTTAAAACTGTGATTTATTTTGCATGTATATCTCCGAAAAAAGTCCAATAAATTTCATACTGGTTACCAGTGTCCCAGCAAACACTGCATAAGAAATTGTTACAGTGGTAAAATTATCGAAATCCTCGAAAAACATTGCGAGTACAGTTCAAACATTTTCCTTAGACAGCCATAGACATTTTCCAAAAAAGCAAAAGGAAACAAAGAACAAAATAAAACTGTTCTTGCAAAATGTGCATGGAACAGAACTAATGTTGTGGAGAAAAACATGGAATTAAATGTTAGATATGTACAACTTGGGAACAGTTTTAATAGAAAAATATTAATTTATAATTTCCATCGTCCAGAGCTCGGCCATTTGTGGTCAACTGCTCAGGGAATCGTACTACGCATTACAGAGAGAACTCGTTTTTCTGCCATATGCTTCGCCTGTGGAATAAGTTGCCTGCAAATGTGTTTCCTGTCTGTTATAACGTTGGAAAGTTCAAGTCAAATGTTCACAAACACTACTCCCTCTTTCCCCCTCCTCACAACCGATTTTCCTAGTTTCGGTACAATGCACTGCATATGTAGGGGTCATCCCCTGACTATTGGACCAAGATAAAAAACACAATTGAGTTCAAAATTTTAATCAAAATATATAAACAGCTTGTTTTCTATGTTTTCTAGCTTTCTATATGTCGACATTTCACAGGAGCTGCCCTAATCATCAGTAGACTTGAAAACTTTTGAAAATCTAATTATTTTAAATTTATTCAAAAAAAAAAAATTATTTATTCGTCAATAACTATTTTGCTCCCTTTAAAGTAATCCCCCTCATATATAATACACTTATGCTAGCGTTTTTTCCAATTCTCGAAACACTTCTGTAACACGCTTTTTAGTATCGCCAACAGTTCCTGTTTCGATTTTCCCGTACATAAACACCTGATACGTTTTGTTCGTCGTTCGCTGACGAAATAATTAGAAATAAATCTATTTCAACTTCTGCAGAGTATGATGGATTTCGACTAACACCACAATTGGCCTCATTTTCTTATATCCTACACTGAAAAAATTTTGTTCAGAAATTCTCTGAATTTTGACATTACTTTTATGAATTTTTTCATAATTTTTCAACCATTGTAACTTTTCATACAAATAATGAAACAAATTTCATTAGATTATTTTAATGAAAACCTTCATAAAAGTAATGAAACATTTTAATAAGAAACATGTCTTATTTTCATTAAAAGTATGAAAGACAAATCATATGATTAGTGAAATAATTTCTCTAGATCAAAAAATCAATTTCATAAAGCACATGAAAACTGTACATTAAATTAATGAAAAAATAACATTTATTTAATGAAATAACTTTTTTGTACTAATGTAATATATTCATTAAAAATATGAAACTCCTTCATAAGGTCAATGAAGTTATTTCATTTATCTAATTTTATTATTCATTGAGCACCTGAAAAATGTACATTAAATCAATGAAATAGTTACATTTGTTTAATGAAATAATATCATAACACACATTAATAAAATATGTTCACAAATGTACGTAATAAGATCAATGAAATTATTTCATTTATTCATTGATACTTTATTTCATTACACAAACAATACTATTCCGTGCTTTTGTGAAATTGTACCTAATTATGATAAAAGAAAATGTTGAACAAGTATTCACCAAATAAAACAGATTTTATTAATTAAAATGACTTCAATACACTGGTATTTAAATTTTTTAAACTTTTATTATGCTGATTTGAGTACATACACACCCAAGTTCGGTAGCCAGAAATTTATTTGTCATTGATCTAATGAATTCTATTTCATTGGAATTATGAAACTCATTAAACTTACATTTTAATAAAAAAAACTTGACATTTTTTAAACTGTAGCTTAAGATTAATAAATGCCCATTAATAAATCTTACCAAAATTCAAGGAATTAAAAAAAAAATTTTTTTTGTTGTGGTCATGAATCCAATGATTTTTTTTAATGAAACTATGAAACAATTCTGATGGAACTATTTCATAATATATATGAAGTTTCATGCATATTGCGAAAAGTTTTCATTGAATTAATGAAAAATATTTAATGAAACAGTTTCATTAAATATATGACGCATAATTCTTTCAGTGTAGGAATTCAAGATATATATATATATAGATATATATATATATATATATATATATATATATATATATATATATATATATATATATATATATATATATATATATATATATATATATATATATATATATATATATATATATATATATATATATATATATATATATATATATATATATATATATATATATATATATATATATATATATATATATATATATATATATATCATTCTCAGAACACCAGTCAGATAATTTACCAAGATCAGCTTGTAATTTATAGCAGTCTCCCAGACTGGAGATACAAGAGTATAATTTTAAATCATCAGCGAATAACAAACATGTAGAAAACTTAAAAGTTGATGGTAACTCATTGATATAAAGTAATGGCCCAATATGTGTTCCCTGCGGAATACCAGAATAAGCATCTATTGAAAATGACGAGGAAGCGTTTCCGATTTTAACTATAAGTTTTCGGTTAATAAGTTCTTAGTGGAATTTAACTAAAAGAAACTTTCATCAGCAAGCATAAACATAAAATTTTATTTAATTTTTTTTACGTTTCAAACGTTTATTTTGTTCGAAACGTGATTTGTAATAACTTAATAATATTCTGCTGTCTTTGAAACTGTGTGATATTTTCCTTTCTAAATTTAACATATTTGTTTGATTAATTAAAAAAATAATAATTTTTTGATTTCATTCATTTTTTTTATTTTTATTTTATCTAAATACACACCATGTTCAGCTAATTAAAGCCAATTTTGAAAACTATTAATTTTAAAAAATTTCAAATTTAACCAAATGAACACTTTAAAAGATACGCACACGCATGAATGAGTTTTTATTAATTAAAACGAAATAAAAAAAATATATAAAAAAATAAAAATGTGATTAACGCATAATTAAAATTGAAAGCCACAACAACAATAACGAGAAATTAAAGTTCTCTTGCCATTAATTGGTATTTCAAACGTTATAAATCATTTTTTTATTCAAAGAAATTTAATACTTTCAACAGCGAAAAAGCGCACAAGAATCAGTGGGTTAAAATCATGCGGCAGCAATTAAATCCTAAAGAAAAAAAAACACATTTTACTAAAGACCAGTAGCCGGCCAAAAAGGTGGAGCAGACACCAGCATTAATTAATTAACACGAAATTGCTGGCCAAAACTACACTTGTATTCAATTACAACGTGGCCAGAAGACAGCAACAAGAAAAAAATTAAGAAAACTATAATTTTTAGCCGAAAAGGAAGTAATAAAATTATTTTGCATGTTTATCAAGGATAAATTCATTTAACATGATCATTAATTGTTGGACATTGATTTTATCTCTATTAAATATATAAAAAGTTAAAACCTATAAAATAAAAATCGCTGGTAATAAACAGGGTTGTCAGATTCTTTTCCACCTCCAGCGCCGAATTGGCTATCAAAATCGCCAAAAAACGCCAAAATATTTTGGCATGATCTTTAAAAGACAAAAAACCCAAAAGTCTTCACATATGATTATTCATAGTTTTATATTCACATATAATTTTAATTCTAAATAAATTTAGTTTTTGCAGCTTCAGATTTTTGTTTTTTGTTTTATAAATAATGTTGGTTGTAGAATAAGTTCAATTTAAATTATGTTATATATTAATTTTTCAATTTGTTAATATGGCCGAAATTGCGGCCATTATGAGGGCAGCTAACTGTTTAAGGTACTACAGGATATACGAGAATGATATCCGAATTTGTACTGATAGTACGACGAGTTTATACGACATCCAGGTTGGTTCGTGAATGCCGGATATCTCTAAACGAGATAGCGAGACATTCGAACCTGGAGCTTATCTGGGTACGAGGGCACAGTGAAGTGTCCGGAAATCTAGTAGCGGATGAACTGGCAAAGGCCGGTGTCCAGTTACAACAAAGAGATATTGATGGGATCGTTGTAATCCCGCTTGCGAGCTGTAAGAAACAAGTACAGCGTTAACTTTTTCAGACCGCTCAAGACAGATGGTCTAGTGAGGATACCTGTCGAATATCAAGGCTGACAGGGCCCAGATATGATAACAGGAGTGCTATCATCCTTAGGGGCTTGCCCCGACGGAGGTTGCGCTCTGCTGTGGCGGTCCTGATGGGACACTGCCACTTAGGGACGCAGGCGAGGAGGTTAAATCTTCCATTTAATGACTTCTGTAGAAGTTGCAGAGACGAGGAGGAAGAAGAGAACGTTGAGCACTTCCTCTGTCAGGCATTGTACCTAAGCAGACCGATGCTGCATGATTTGACGGAGGTATCGGAATGCGATGTAAGTGGATTGGACTCCTTTATCCGATCCTCGGGTTGGTTCTAAGCCAGTGATATGTAGATCTACTGAGATACATATCATATCCAGGCAACACAACGGGACCTGACTGGACCCAAGTGGGCTGGCTTTACAATAGCTGGCAGCCTGTCAAACCTAACCTAACCTAATATTGCTAAGAATTTTTCTTTGTGTATGAACTAAAAATTTTTCTTTGTGTATGAATTTTTTGTATATAGGAAATTTTTGACAATAATTTTTCAATTTAAATTTATAATAACATTTTAATTTCTCCTGACGATTAAAACAAATTGTTATCGAAATATCGAGAAATAAAAGATTTTTTTATAGTTAATTTTTTATAAAATAAAAAACCTGTGCCTCGTTGCTGTATTATTCTCATCGAGAAATTTCTCACAAGGAGCAATGAAAAAAGAAAAACTATGCGAATTGAAACAGAAAATGCAGTTTCTCACACAAATGTTTCTGTATCTTTGAGAAGCGAGAAATAAAGGGTGTTTTTTTAAGCTAGATAGAACTTTAAATTGTAAAAAGTAACACAAAAAATTAAATTTTGATGAAACATTTTTTTTATTTGTTTCAGTATACTCTGACAAATCATCATGAATAGACTCACGCTTGAACAACGCTACGAAATTATCCAAATTTACTTTGAAAATCAGTCGTCGATTCGCGCAACTTATAGACGAAAAATTGTGTTCAGCGATGAGGCGCATTTTTGGCTTAACGGGTTTGTTAATAAGCAAAATTGCCGCATATGGAGTGAGACCAATCCACAAGAGACCCTACAGACTCCATTACATCCAGAAAAATGCACTGTTTGGTGCGGTTTTCATGCTGGTGGCATCATCGGACCTTATTTCTTCAAAAATGAGGCCGGAGCTCGCGTTACGGTCAATGGAGATCGTTACCGCACCATGATCAATGATTTTTTGTTTGAAAATATGGATGACATTGATCCGGAGGAGATGTGGTTTCAACAGGATGGCGCTACGTGCCATACGGCGAACGCAACCATCGACTTACTGAAATCAAAATTTGGCGATAAGTTGATTTCGAGAAATGGACCTGTCAATTGGCCTCCAAGGTCGCGCGATTTGACACCTCTCGATTATTTCCTGTGGGGCTACGTGAAGTCACTGGTTTATGCTGATAAACCAGCAACAATTGACGCCTTGGAGGCCAGCATTGTTCGTGTTGTTCGTGACATACGGCCAGCAGTGCTCGAAAAAGTGGCCCAAAATTGGACGTCCAGAATGCGCTTCGTCAAGAACAGCCGCGGTGCCCATATGCCCGAAATCATTTTCAAATGTTAATGTCACGTATTGATCTTTCGAATAAAAAAAAATTTTGATTACAATTTAATTTTTTGTGTTATTTTTTACAATTTCAAGTTCTATCGGGCTTAAAAAAACACCCTATATGTGTCAAAATAGCTTTTTGACGTAATTCATTGGAAATTTGTGAGTAAATTTGTTTCTGTGTTAAAATTTTGTGAGAAGTTTCCCGCTAGAGCTGTCAAGACTTTTGGATATCAAAAACTGACGATTTTTTTCGCCACAAAGTTCATTATAAACCATTTGAACATTCAGCATGGCAACAAAATATTGCATTAAATAGGAATGCCAGATTTAAAATTCTAAGTATGTAAAAATAGCCAACTATAGTATTTCCCAACTTGATTTTTAAATCGTAAAAAAATATCGCCAGTAGCCGCACCAAAAATTTAGTCGCCTTAGTAGATAAAAAATCGCCACATTTGGCGAGAAATTGCCATATCTGACAACCCTGTTAATAAACACTGAAGGGCTTTTCGCTTGAAATTAATGCCGGCGTTGACATTGCTGCGCTAATCTTGTAACGGCTGAAAACATACGACATACAGCTCTTTGCAGTTCATGACTATTAGTGTTAATCACCAAACCAATTTTAAATTAAAAAAAAAGTTAATAAAATTCTTGAAGGTTGTTGCTATTCAATGTTTATTTTGCCAAACTTAAAAAAAAGTTGTAGTAATTGCATGAGTCTTTATAACATGAGCTTATTTACAATAATAAAAAAAAGTTAATAAGCTACCAAAGACATTTTAGAAAAAAAGAGTTCAAAGTAGCAAATAAAAAAAATGTTATTATGGCCACAAATTATCGTACAATAAATATTATTCTAGAACCGCCGGTCAAGCGTAGACGTTGCTGTGAATTTATTAAATGTAAAATATCAGCAACTTTAATAACAAACAATTAAAAGTCATCATTTGGCCTTGACCTAAACACTATTTGTTACAGTTTTTTCATCTCGTTTCTTTGTTGACTAAAACTTTGTTAAAGTGTTTAATAAAATCTTTAGAACACAAAAAAACAATAAATTACAAAATTTGATCTGTTAACATCGATTGGAAAATCAAAGCAATTTATTTATTTAGAGACAAAAATCCAACTTAAAGACACGCTAAGTGGGGCTGGAAATAAAAATATAAAAATATTTGCACACAAAATATACTCTCAGCATGTATTTTTATACAAAATCGTATAAACTGGGAAAACATGAAAACGTTAACATCAAAATCAATATTCATTTTAATAGTATGTTAGAAAAATATAATAAAACATTCTATTTGTGTAAAGGAATTGCAAGATTTATATTTATAGTACCTGGGGCACCGAGCGTTACTCGGTGCTTTCAAATTGTATACATCTGAAAAATATTTACTTTAATAAAACTTAATTCAAAAGATTTTTCCATTTTTACGCTGTTTAAGAAAGTCACGATAAAATTTATTTTTTATTTTTACTTAAGTATATACTGGCGGCCTGTACAACCTAACCTAACCTAAGTATATGCTTTGTGGAGTGAGGGCCAAATAGCAATTCGCTTATTTAAATTTCCGTTTCTCACCATAAAAAAAAAATCAACTTCTGTGTTCTCATTAAAAATTCTTAGTTTGATATCCATATCAAAGTTTCCCCAGATATGTATGTGAAAACCGAGCAAAAAAAAAAAAACTTCCAGATGCTTTCCAAAAACTTCCAGATACTGACTCTTTGAAAACGTTTTCGAAAACATTTGATATGCTATAACGTCAAATGTTAGAAAAACCCGTAAAAAATGGTGATGAAATCTTGATCGCTAAAATAATCAAACTCAGTTTAGTCGTTTTCGAGACCTACTTGCTTTTTCGATCTTAGAAACTCCTATATGCCGACTTTTTTTTTACCTTAAAACCGCTAGATACTGATTTGCATTAAAATCGTTAGAGCCTTTTTCGAGAACCAATTAAGTTTTAGAAATGGGAAAAACCGGGACAAAATGGATCTTCACGGGACCGGGGACAATCTAGATCGATAAGTCGCCCCAATAAATGTTAATGTTGTACAAAATTAAAGTGCTTTTAATATGCAAATAACGCGTTTTGTTAAAATGAAACAAAAAAGGCTCGTTTTGTTTAAAATGAAATGAAAAAAACAACATTTTGAAGTATCGATTTTTAACACAATCGAGTTCACGAAAATTTTTGCATTGAAATTTATTATTGCCAGTATGCACTGGCTTGTGAAGAGAATTTATAAAAATAGCACTAATGAGAACACAACCAGAGAATGAGATATCCAAAAGATTTCTTTGAAATAAACTCAATATATTGAGTATATTTCATACAAATGACGTAACTTTCATTCGTGGCTCATAAACACCATATATATCGCTCCTTTATTGCAACATAGTCATATCTCAAAAAAGCTCAGTTCGAGAAAAACGTATTTAAAATGTTTAGCTTCCATACAAGTCTTAGAGATTTTTTTTTAGAAAATATCTCCTAAAGGAAACAGTTTAGAAGCAATTTGAATAAATTTTTGGCACAATATAAATGATAGTACTCTTAATAATTCTGCATCGTTAACTCGAAAAGCTCATTTTTTGAGATATTACTATGTTGCAATAAATGAGCGATATATATTTTACTATAATCTCTATGCACCAGTTTCAGTCAACTTGCTTGCCAGTGCCGCAAATCATCACATTAATATTCTCAACATATTGTTCTGCTGCCATTACAGTATGAACAGCTTTTCTAGATATTTGTAGCGATCGTTTTGTAAAAAAATCATATATATGATTTATTTTTAAATCTTTTCAATTAATAAGTAAATTACTTATTGATGTTTTCGCATTTTATTTATTTATTTATTTATTTATTTTTTTTTTTTTGTTTGTCAGCGTAAAGTCGTTGAACAATTTGTTTTAGCCATGAATCTTTGAAATTCCATTTAGAAAACGACGAAGTCTTAGCGCTTTCAATCAATAGAAACAAAAAAGCTGTAAAATAGATCATATTTGAAGGAAACGAAAAATAACTTTAAGCTAAAAATCACTCAATCATAAATCGTAAAAATGACGGGAAATAAAATTGGAATGCAGGGCAAACAAAAATATTGTCTGGCGGCTCAAATGTTTTTTAAGCTACAATGACTGATTGGGAGAGAAAAAATATTTAACACACATAAAACCAATTAAGCAGTTGTTTGAATGCGGTGCTCTAAAGAAATTAGTGGATTTAAAAAAAAATTGAGTAAAAATAATTGTTGATCGAAAGCCACTACCTTTTTTTTCAACAACAACTTAATATGATATCCAAAGTTATTTTCTTGGTATATGTATGTATATATACAAATTCTGCAATTTATTTACATTAGCCCCTATCTTGACGGCCTAATCTGATATGGGACCAACTCCACAGAGTGAATTATTCACGTACCATCAACACTCACATTTGACTTGCAAGACTTGCACAGGTCGCCACTTTTTGGTATAAGTTTGTTGACATATAGAAAAATCCCTTGCTTAAGAGTTCGTTCGCTCTAATCCCTTCTGTTAGCAATTTCCCAGCAGTCAATGGGCTTAATGAGTTGGTAGGCCAAGGCCCGTTAAGAGCATCAGCTCTTTTCCAATTCACCCGCCTAGCCCCATCACTCCTAGCTCTTACATTACAGATATCTGTTGCAAGACATCAGCAAATCACAGGGTTATTAGCCCCCGAAAATAACCAAAGTTATCAGGGAAAGTAATTCCTCTTCCCGCAATTGTAGTTTTAAACCACAGCCAGAACCAATGTTGTCAGACTGCAAAATTTATGTTTTTTTTGTTGCTGGTTTTTTAAAATGCCGAAAAGATTTATTAAAATTTCCTTTCTATGAAAAAAAGTTTTTTGGATATTTGTGCTGGTAACTTTTTTGTGTTTTTTGATTAAAATTTAATCAAGAACACAAACAAACATATTTGTTTTTTTTTTTTTTCGAAAAAAGGTTTTCTTTGCAGAAACCAAAAAGTTATTGAACAAAATTTGACAACACTGGCCAGAGTAGGCATCTACTCTGACATCTCCTAAGTACTGGTCCAAGATAAAACAAAAATACGGTTCTATGAATCATACGTCCCGTGACACAATCTACTTGTTAATACATTCTTTTAATGAGCACTTAATTTTGCTACGTGTTGCTACGATCACTTGGCCACCTAGATCGTGCGTTATCACACCTTTAGTTTATTTTCTCGAGCCATACGCCCCGTGACACAATGAACTTGTTGATAAATTCTTTTAATGAGCACTTAATTTTGCTACGTTTTGCTACGATTACTTGGCCACCTAGATCGTGCGTTATCACACCTTTAGTTTATTTTCTCGAGCCATACGCCCCGTGACACAATGGACTTGTTGATAAATTCTTTTAATGAGCACTTCATTTTGCTACGATCACTTGGCCACCTAGATCGTGCGATATCATATCTTTAGCTTGTTTTCTCTGTGGGATATGTAAAGTCTGAGGTCTTCAGGAATAAGACTCCTGTTATTTGTGAGTTAGCAGTCGCTCGAACGAGCCGCTCAAAATTGGAACTTCCGTATGGACTAGCTTAACATAGTCATAGTCAAGATCTACATGATATCATTTCTAAATGGAAAAATACGTTAAGCTCATTTTCAAATTTCAAATCTATGGCATTATGGCAAATCAAAATTTACGATGAATCAGCCTATATTATATCTAAGAGCAAATATTGTTTAGAAAACTAAAAAAACACGCTCCGATATCAAATTTTTTATCCACTCTTGTTTAAGCTTATTCTTAAATTATCCATATAACCAGATAATTATCCGTATAACGCGTTACGAGGTTTTTTTTTGGAATTCCCAAAATCGATTTCGGAAATAGCCAAAATCCCCCACGTCCCCGGAAACAATATGTAAACAGCAATTCTTGCACTAAATCGATTAACCGATAATAGTTCAGACACACGTTTCCAGGCCAAAAGGCGCATCGAATATGAAAAACCGGTTCCGATTTGGTTAGCTAACGGGTTCTAAGTTTTTCAGGAAATCCCAAAGTCGGCTTCAGAGAACGTCAAAATCTTCCCACTTCCTTCGAAGCAATATGACAGCTTAAATTTTCACAATAAAGCGAATTACCGTTTAAAGTTCAGTAGCATATTTCACGGCAAAACGCGCAGCGAATATGAAAAATTTATTCAAAACCAGTTAGCGAAGTGGTTGTGTAATTTTTTTTGGGAATTCCCAAAATCGGCTTCGTGAATCCCTAAAATCCCCTCTACTTCCCCGCTAAAGCAGCAGCACTGTATACACATTTTTATATATCTACGTATGTAATAATCACTTATACGGCATGGGTTTCGGATGCTGCAAACATACTGGACTATAAAATGTTTCGTTTTACTGGACATTCTGTTTAAAATAAAGATTTTAACAAAACCATGATATATGTCTACTAAATTTTTGTATCCTTTGATATTTTATATATCCAAGCAATATGGATATACTCATGTATGAATTTTCACAAAAATAAATAAAATATTTGGCAATACTTCTTTCTCATGGCAGAGATTAACATCTCATATTTTGTTTTGCAAATATTTTTGTTACTGAACATTTAGTGACCAATTATAATGGCAAAAAAAACGAAATAATTATCTGTTTGGATCAATCAGTATTAAATCAATATTTGCAAAGACAACAATTTTGTATGTCAATCACAGTTGTAACACCTTGTTAAAGCAAACAACTAGGTCTTAAGAATTTATTTTCGTTTTAAATATATATCTGTTGGCCAAATTTCAATTAATTAAATGTTTGGTAGAACAAGATTTTAGAAATGCTCCAGGCCTAAGCGTTGACTCCACAGCAGGTAGCAATTAAGTGAAGGGATTTTGGTGCGTAAACAAATCTGGTGGCAGCAAACGGCAAACAGCAACTGTGCTAAATGTTTGATGTTGGTCAGGGGCGTTTGATTGACAAAATTTCAGTTACATGATTTATTTCTTATTGTTGGAAAGTATTAATAACAGGAGCAAGTTTTAATAAAATTTAAGTTGTCGAAAGGCACAGATTCTACATAATATAAATATATCACAATACAGAATATGTTAACAACCTTTTGCACTCCAAAGTATACAAATTATTAAAATTAGTTTAATTTACTATTATTAACTTAATTAGCTACTAATATTTGTACTAATCAAAAGATATTTAAAGCTGGTGTTGTGTTTCATAGCAGTCTTCAAGTCGACATTTCGTAGGTGCTAGCCTAAGCATCAAGAGGTTTTCAAGTTTACTAATGACATGACATACAAACACATAAGAAACACAAAAAAACAGCGATATATAAATAGGGCGATCCAAGTCAAATCGAACAGTTTGGAGAAAATTTTCTTTTTGATTTGCTTTATTTGTTATTGTACTGATGTTCCTTTTGAACAGCCCATTTCAGCAAATTTTCAGATTTTTTGGCTCATGGTTTCAGAGATATCGGGCTTTAAACAAACCAAATTATAAGAAAACGATGTCCGAATAAACACTCATAACTTTTTTAATATTGGTCCAAACAGAATAATTTGTTTTGCATTGTTTTTTTTTCTGTCTACTATCTAAAAAAAAATTTAAAAAAAATGTGCACAGTGGGCTTGGAGCTTAAGAAGATAAACGCATATTGCGCAAATATATATCGCTCCTTTGTTGGAACATAGTCATATCTCAAAATTTTAGATGTTCATGTTAACAATGCAGAATTGTTAACAATTCCACCTTTTATTTTTATTTTTGTTTTTTTTTTTTTTTTTTTTTTTTTTTTTTTGTTTTAGAATGTCGGATTTGATTCTAATCAATCACTTTATTTACAAGATGAATATCTTATAAATGAAAGTGTTAGTAAATAAATCAGAAAATACTCAATTTATTTATTACTTATTAGAAATTTATTTAAAATTAAAACTATATAAAGTGAACTGTACATTTATGCAAAAAATTTGTATAACTCTTTTTTAAACACGTCTACATTGTCGAGTGTTTGAATATTGTTCGGTAAAGAATTCCAGAGACTAATGGCATGAATAAGAAACTACCTTTGTGACAAAAGTGACGTATATCTCAGCTGAATAATCTTCCTTCCCCGTCCTGATCTGGCAAATTGAATTCTAACGTAAATAACTAGGCTGCCTAGAGGGGATAACCTTATGCAAAAATAATAAACATATAACTTTCAATAGATTTACAAATCCAATTTGAAATATCTGATAAGCGAACACTGAAATATGGTTATGACGCTGTTTAAGAAAAACATATCGGCCTATATTATTATAAGCAAATCTAAGTTTCCGTTGATCCTCACTATCGCATTTAGCGTAATTTTCACAGCCATAAAGCAGAGCGGGAATTAGGTATGCCTTCGCAAGTTGCATACGTATAATAAATGGTGTTGAATCTACAACCGCTCACAAATTACATAGCATATAGTAGGCTCTTCCCACTGTCACCCTTATATGATCTGATCACGATAGCCTAGTATTAAAAACAACCCCCTACTTAGATGCCAACTTGACGAATTCTATACAGCTTTCGTTAATTTTCACTTCAGGTACGTCAAATACCCTGTTCGATTTTGATATTAAAATACATTTAGATTTTGTTGGGTTAATGCAAAGACCATTGGCAAAAGGCCAGATATGAAGTCTCTTCAAGTCGGTGTTAATGGCATTTACACAATTCCCTAAATCGTCCCATCGGCTACTTGAATAAAGTTGAATATCATCTGCATACAAATGAACCCCACAATTCGAAAAAAAAGTCTGGCAAATCATTAATGTATATGCAGAATAGAATTGGTTCATTGTGCCAAAAATATATTCAAATTACTTTAAAACTGTTTCCTTTAGAAGATATTTCCTAAAAAAAATTTTGGAAATTAAAGGTTTGAAATGCGTTTTTCTCAAAACAAGTTTTTTTATTTATGACTATGTTGCAATAAAGGAGCGATATGGGTTATGGGAACAAGATCCCTAATCTTGTCAGAGCAAAATTCATTGTATCAATGATAAAATAGAATAAGGCTCTGAGGCAATGCTCCAATGAGTCAATGGGGTAGGATACTCTACCGTCACCGTCTTCGCTCTTTCTTATACACTGTGGAATAAACCTAAAATAGACTTTGAAGCACCGGCCCAAATATGAGAGTTCTATTCTACTTATCACTTACACAAGATATTCGCATTTACTTTGTATTTAAAACTCTAGTATATCTAAAAGGGCTGTATATAAACCATGAACCGTGAAAACTATTAATAACAACAGTAGTTCGTCAATTGAAGACTTAAGGGCCAAACAAACTACGCAAATCGTTTGGCAAACACATGCTTTCCGCTGGCATCTAAACCATACAAATACAAAAACAAGCTAACGCAACCCAGTGATATAAGGGACCAGTTCCGAACGTGTAGATTGGCTAGCTAATTTTGTACTACCGCTAGCCCAACTACAACTGTGAAAAAGATTTACATCAGCACCTGCCTTTACGGTCTTATCTGATAGTGGACCAATTCCACGAGTGAATTATACACGATTCACCAGCACCCCCGTGTGGGTGGCTAGGCTCACACAGGTAGCAATTCTTGCCATATGTTTGCGGTCATATTAGCAACTTCTTGTTGAAAAGGTCGAGCCTTCTAATACCACCTGTATGCACTCACTACGAATATCAGCCCTTAAACCAACTCCACAAAGCAAGGAATAGTATTGTTTGTGTAATGAAATAAAGTATCAATGAATAAATGAAATAATTCCATTGATCTTATTACGTACATTTGTGAACATATTTTATTAATGTGTGTTATGATATTATTTCATTAAACAAATGTAACTATTTCATTGATTTAAGGTAAATTTTTCAGGTGCTCAATGAATAATAAAATTAGATATAACTTCATTGGCCTTATGAAGGAGTTTCATATTTTTAATGAATATATTACATTAGTACAAAGAAGTTATTTCATCAAATAAATGTTAATTTTTCATTAATTTAATGTACAGTTTTCATGTGCTTTATGAAATTGATCTAGAGAAATTATTTCACTAATCATATGATTTGTCTTTCATACTTTTAATGAAAGTAAGTCATGTTTCTTATTAAAATGTTGCATTACTTTTATGAAGGTTTTCATTAAAATAATCTAATGAAATTTGTTTCATTATTTGTATGAAAAGTTACAATAGTTGAAAAATTATGAAAAAATTCATAAAAGTAATGTCAAAATTCAGAGAATTTCTGAACAAAATTTTTTCAGTGTAGGATATAAGAAAATGAGGCCAATTGTGGTGTTAGTCGAAATCCATCATACTCTGCAGAAGTTGAAATAGATTTATTTCTAATTATTTCGTCAGCAAACGACGAACAAAACGTATCAGGTGTTCTTACAACTGCAATTAGGGGACACCCTGAGTGGGTGTTCAGTGCATGCTCGGCTATTTGACGTTTTTCTTAGTCTTTCTTTATTTTGTGCCTTTGCCATTTTTCATTTTATATAAAAAAAACTATTTATTATTACATTGTAAACCCGCACCCGAAACACATGTAAGTGTCCTCAGTAAAGATATTATTATATTTGAACTTTTAAACCACCACGAAAATCAAACATTTTGGATGCTTCAAATATTTGTACAAACTAGCAAACACCCCCATAAACGAACAAACATGTTTGTACGACCCTAAAATTTTGACATGTTTGGCAAGCAGTTTGTATAATTTATTTGGTCCTTTCATCAATTAGTTCTTACAACTGCAATTAAATATGTTGTGCTTTAACTAAACTCCCATTTAAAGTATTCAACATGCAGTAGGCCAACGTATTAAAATTAACACACAAAAAAAATGAAATCCTATTCGGTAGCAGCAGCAACCTTCACTTTTTAGAATGCATTCAAGAGGGAGTGAATGAAAAATTAACAAACATATGATTAACTGCTGGTATTTGAAATAAAACATAAATAATTGAAAGAATTTAAATGAGCTTATAAATTACAAAAATTATGACACATATTTTAACGCATTTAAACTATAAATTTAGACAAAAATAATAAACAAAAATCTTATAAGTGGGCTGAGTCAAAAACATATCAGATCATTAATATGCAAAACTTACATTAACAATAACAACAACAACTTGCCTGAAAATCAATTTTTGGGCAAAACGTTCAATCTAAAAATCAAATAAATAAAACGAATATAATAAAATTTAAGTAATAATCAGAACTTTAAAGTCATAAAACATAAAAATGTAATAAAATTTTCTATGAAGAGAAATTTTGGGATTTGCTGGTCACACATTATTAAGACTTTTATGAATCTTGAGCCAAGATTCAGCTTAAGAAATTTAAAACAAAAGTTTTAAATAATTACTTTCATTCCTTTACATGTCTGCTTTTCAAAGCTAAAAGCCTAAAATGAAATAAATTCGTGCAATTTATTTGTCCATTTGTCTGCGTACTTTTTCAAAATCGATAACAGATCTCCAGCTCATATTCCTTTTGTATTTTGCTAAAAACGAAGTATGACTTTTAAAGTTTAACTGCGTTTTGCTGCTAAAAAAAAATGCGGATTTCAAATGATTAAGGCTGGACGATTACAGGGCTAATTTTTAAGAACAGCTTAACTACCCTACACTTTAAAGCAATGTATGATTATTTAAGTTACCAAATATTTTGGAGATGCAGTTTAAATTCTTCTTTTGTCAAAGAAAAAAGTTTAAAAAGTATAAAGTTTAAGATACATATTATTACCCCTATTGTAAACAGTCATTCCCATGGAAAATTTTCCCATTTCCCAAAATTGCAATACTTTTTCCCCAGAAATGAATTCACATATTCTATGTGTAATTCAGCTTGGAATAATAACACTAAAAAAATTCACGTTCGGCCGAAATTCACCATTTGATTTGTTCACATCATTTTTGCTGGCGGACTGTCTTCATCATGTAAGTAATTATTTCTTTTGACTAAAATGTAAAAGCTTACATTCAGCTATTTTGGAATTAGATTTGTTAATAGGTGCAAAATGACATTGTGCTCAACAGAATGCAAAAACCCCTAAAGACGTGTTAGCTGAACTTTAGCACTCTTTTACGGAAGATTTTAATAGCGCAGGCTCCTGGATGTGTGGCATCAATAAATCTTATCCTCTAGCTATATATTCTGCTAAGAACCGCAGGCACGCATACAATGTTATTGTTGGTGTCCAGCACTTCTAGAATATACATATGTACATATTATTTACCCTACAATGTAGAATAAATCTAAAACAAAATGTTATGTACAAACACAATTTGTTTATAGAATAAGTAACTTATAGGCTTTTTCCACTGAACAACGTCTACCATCTACTATCAGTTTTTGAAGATGATAAGTAAACATTTTTCTACATCTTTATAAAATTTTCCTATCTCATGTTATTCCATTCAACATCTTTCGATTATTTCAGTGTCTTCACTAGAAAAGTGGCAATAAAGTCAATTATTCTTGTGGCATCACTGAAAAACGTCATTTGTTTTGAAAAAAAATTTTAAAAAATCACAATTTATTTATCATGTGCCAATTGTTCTCCTTAATTTTTTTCTGAAATTCTTTTTTCTCCGTTTTTGCCAAAATTTTTTCTATGTGTCTTAAATTTTTTTATAGAAATATCGCTTCTTTATTGCAACATAGTCATAATTCAAAAAAGCTTGTTTCGACATGCCTTAGAAAAAAATTTTAGAAAATATCTTCTAAAAGAAACAGTTTAAAAGTAATTTAAATAAATTTTTGGGACAATATAAAAGGTAGTACTGTTAACAATTCTGCATTGTTAACTCGTAAAGCTCATTTTTTGAGATATGACTATGTTGCAATAAAGGAGCGATATGTGCATATATTTTATAATTAATCCTCTTTTTTTCTTTCAAACAAATTTTTTTCGAAACAATTTTGCTTGCTTTTGTTAATTTAAATAATAATTGATAGTAGATGTTAGATGTGAGCAATGTTAACAGTGTTTCACATTTTCAACATTTTCCACGCGTTCCATATAGATGTTGATCAGTGTAAAAAGCTTATTACGATGTATCGGGTAACTCTAATGCAGTAGAATCATCTCGTAAATGTCTACGAGCAATTCGATGTTGTCGAGATTCTTCCTTCTGTACTTCAATTAATACTCCGATTCAAAACATTTTATTTTAGTTTCAATTAAACAAACTTTCAAACTTTTTCATCACTGCACTGACAGTTTGACATTTTTATTAATTACTCTTCTTATATGTTTTACATCTACCACCTAGTGATAGCACGTACAAGAGTTCCCATGAATTTCATGATAGGAATTTTCCCTACCTGGGAATTGAAAATTTTATAGGAACAAATATTTTCCATCTTATTCACGATAGGAGTGATTGTCTTTACCGGAAAAATTTTTGTCATGCTCAGTAACGGAATCAGTTAATATATTGCTTGAATCCGGACTAAACATATGCACGGATACACTCATAGCCCAAAAACATTTCTTCTACTTGTAAATGTTTGTGAGTTTTTTAATGTTTCTTGTACAGACAGTTATTGTACTTTTTTACATAAAGTGAATATCTATAAATGAAAGTGCCGAAGTGTACTTCTTGTCAGGACCTCCACAAAAACAAAAAAAACAAAATGCCACGTATATTGACGAAATACGTGTGCGTGCGTATATGCACGTTTCTATGCTTGTGTGCCTACTAAATGGCTGCGCAACATCTACTGAATTTTCAAACTTTCTTTAACCCGGAAAAAACAATCTATAGAAGATTTAGAAATAAAACAAACACTTGATAGTTTTATAAGTAAAATAAGATTTGAAGATCTTGTTTTCAAAATTAATATTTATGAAGCTTAGTATTCTAGTAAAAGTATGAACTATTTTTAAATATACTCATACGAAGTTTGACTTCTTTCATAAAATACCACTTTATTTAATATTTACCTCTTAGTTCTAAATCTTTTCTAAACTACATACAAACATTAGTTAAGGGCAAAATAGACTACGCAAGCCATTTGGCAACACAGGCTTTTCCTTTGCACTCAAACGACACAAACATAATTCATAAAAACACAGATTAATCACTTTTTTGTTTTCAATGGCGGATTGTGAAATTAATTTACATCAGCACCTGCCTTAATGGCCTAATCTTAAGATGGACCTACTCCACAGGGCGAATTTTTTACGATTCACCAGAGCTCCCTTGTAACCATATAGACGAACCTTTAGTTTGAAAGTTCGGGCATTCTAATCCCTCCTGTATGTAATTTCCCAGCAATCACTGGAAGACAAGGCTTAATGTGCTGGTAGGCCGAAGCCCATTAAGAGTATCAGCAAATTAACCATTATTCCTGGTTCCTTACTTTACAGGTATCTATTGCAAGACAACAGCCCCTCGTGGAGTTGATAGTCCCCAAAAACCGGCATGCAACAAAGTTATCTAGGAAATTAATGCTCCTTCCTGCGATTTTACCATCCAGAACGTTTCAGCTAGGCTAGGCATGGTTGAGCATGGTTCTGCAAGTTGAACCTTCCAGGGGCTTTGCTTATCCCCACTTGCCAATTTTAACCATTGGCTAGTGTTTCGGAAGTCCGGCACGACCTAACTCATAAGGCTTCCTATAGTTTTATTTGCTACAGCAAATAACGGATGTTTGTGCAAAAAGTATTGCTTATTATCATGGTTTAACTATTTTCGCAATACTTTCTGCTACAATACTTTCTGGAACATGTATATTATGTATATAGCTGTATTGCGAGCTACTATTACATATAATAATATATTTATGGAAATTCCACATTAATTTTGTTGACATTTTCTATCTACACAGAAAAAATTAAGCTAAAAATAAAATCAACAAAATTTTTGTCTGAAAAAATAATTTATATGCTTATACATAAATAACAAAAAAATAACCTTGGATATCGTATTTTGTTGTTGTTTAAAAAAATAGTTGTTTTCGATCAATTTTTTTTACTAAACTTTTGTTTGAATCTACGAATTCCGTTACAAGTCCGCATACAAACAATTCATGAATTGATTCAACGAATTTCGTTATTGATCACGAAAAAAAATTACAAATAAACAGAAGTATTGAAAAAAAAAATTATTTTTCCCGACAAAAATTTAATTGAATTTTTTTCCCCCTATAATTTTTTTTGATAATAACTTTTTGCAACACTTTCGAAAAGTAACATGGAATACATGTGGTAAAAGTAACTGCATAATGGTAAAGATTTAAGGCTTGTTTCACAATCTACAACGCTAACGGAGCTAACATTTGGAGTTGGAAAACTTTCGAAGTGACAAGAGATATTTACGCCTTAAATTAACAATGTGCTTCGATTTCAGTTTTCACACTACATATATACATTGGCGCATAATCTGAAAGCTGTATAGTTTTAAATAGTATACTAAGCATATAAATATGGCATATATTGTATTATTCTGTTGAGGACTTCCCGAATTAGGAGCTCCAGTAGTGAGCAAATGTGTCGTATTAAAAGAGTGTGTTTTAGGTTAGAGGGATATTTTCTGTTTGAAGGTCTTTATGCCGCAAGACAAAGTTCGCTTAAAGCAAACGTATAAAATCGACTTGAACAAACAATATAGAAACGCATATACATATATATTCTTTTAAAGCATATTTACTTTTTCTTATATATCTTTGTTGTTGTTGTTGTTTTTTTTTTAATCTGACCATTTAAAGACCGCTTATTAAGTGCGTGAGTATGGAAGTTGAATAGAATTGAAATCAATGCATTAAATGACTAAATGGCAATTTTCGTTTTCGATTTTAAGTCAAAATAAGTCACATGAACAAGAATGAGAGCAAAACCCAAAAAATAAATAAAGAAAAATCTATTTCAACTTTTTTACAACCAGAATTGTACGCGAAACTGCAACCAAACTGAGTGTCCGTTATGAATGATTAACAATTGGCCAAACAGTTTAACATTTTGCGCGCCTTTAGGCAAAAACATTTTTTTTAATAATTTTGTTTCTT
Organism: Thecocarcelia acutangulata; assembly: GCA_914767995.1. Lineage (NCBI taxonomy): Eukaryota > Metazoa > Arthropoda > Insecta > Diptera > Tachinidae > Thecocarcelia > Thecocarcelia acutangulata. The sequence continues at coordinate 28,724,305 of OU612096.1, forward strand.
TTTTTTTTTATTATTATTACTATTTAACTTGTTGCAAACTACAACAGACTTGTCTACGCACAAAGCTGACGATAAATAATGGCCGGCAGTTAAACAGCCGGACAGTGGAGTCACGATTATCAAGGATGTTTAAAGTGGGAAAAATAAATAATTTTACATAAACATTTAAGCGATAAAAATGAGATAAATTGATAAATTGCATGTGGCATAAACTATTAAATTTCTAAATATTATCAAAAAATGACAAATATTGTTGCACATGGAGTGAATTATGGCCTGGAAATTATAGTTTTCTTTAGCAAACTGCGTTTAATTTCAGAGTGGCGTTGACTGGTTGGAACTAAAAGTAGCAATGACAGGCCAAAGGGCTCAATTTTTTATTGTTTTAAATCAATGAATTTATTTTTAAGAAATCAGAAAAAAATTTAATGGCAATTTTCTCAAAAAAATTGAAAAATATTTTTTTTTTTTTTTTTAATTAATTTTAGCAAAATTTTGTATGGAATTTTTGAATTAAAACACATTTCAAATTCCATTAATATTTATGAATTTGTGAATTATTTACTGAAAAAACTTGAAATGTTCAATTAAGCAGGAACATGCAACGAAAAAACCTAAAAAAAGGCAAAAGCCGTCCACTTCCTGGAGGTAAAGCAGGAAAAAGCTTTGGTTTTTGAAGTGCAAAAAACTGTTCTCACTACATATCTAGCAATTTTTTGCTATTTTTTGTGGATATTTGTAAAAAGTAATATAATAAAAATTAATATAAAATCCTTGTTCTCGGTAAGTTTATACAAACTAAAACTGTTCTCACCCCAGCATATATATATTATAGAAATATATATATATATATTTCTATAATATATATATATATATATATATATATATATATATATATATATATATATATATATATATATATATATATATATATATATATATATATATATATATATATATATATATATATATATATATATATATATATATATATATATATATATATATATATATATATATATATATATATATATATATATATTATAGAAATATATATATATATATTATAGAAATATTTTATAACTTTCATACTTTTACCATTTGGGAATAAATACTGTTCCCTCAAAACATTTCTTTGCAAAACTTTAAATATGTTATCATTTTTCTTAATTATAAAGAAAAAATACTAACTTCATTGATATAGTTTTTAACTAAAACGACGCCACTTTTTTGTAATATTTGTAAAAAAAACTTCCCTTTTCTGTTTTGAGCTCTTCTCAAGTATAGTATATTGGCAAAAGTTCAAATTTTTTTGTTTAAAATCTATTGCCATAAAAATTGTTTTTGAAAAATACTGCTGTTGGACTGGTCTTAGAAAACACCTAAGCTAAGTAATAAGTAGTCTGTTCTCAGCAAAAGATTTATATAAAGATTATTTTTGCATAAAATTTTTATGTATTAGACAAAATCATAGTGTTTTTGAAAAGTTAGTTTTCTATTCAAACTGTTCCCACAGACCTATTTCAAAGCGGAAATTGAGCAACCAGAAAGATCTGTTCCCATAAAAATTATGCTTGCAAAATACTACCATTTTAAAATATTGGGCCAATTCAATTGGATATTGATTTTGTTACAAAGTTGTTTGTGCCATTTCAGTATTATAATAAAAAACTCTGCCTACTCAGTTCATTTTTCGCTACAATAAAAAATAAGTTTTCTATTCAAAACTGTTTCTACAGAATTTTTTAAAAATAAAAACCGCTCAATCAGAAAAAACTGTTCCCATCAAAATTATTCTTGCAAAATACTACCATTTCAAAATGAGAGACTTGTCCAATTGAATATTGATTTTGTTACAAAGTTTGTTATGTCATTTCTGTATTATATTAAAAAACTGTTCCCACTCAGGCTTTTATATCGCAATTTATTATAACTTAAATATTTTCACTACAATGAAAAATAAGTTTTCTATTCAGAGCTGTTTCCACAAAATTTTTGAAAACGGAAACCGCTCAATTAGAAAAAAACTATTCCCATCAAAATTATTCTTACAAAATACAAAAATTTTAAAATGAGTGATTACTCCAATAGAACATTGGTTTTATTACAAAGTTTGCTTTGTCATTCTAATATTAAATTAAAAAAAAAACTGTTCCCACTCAGGCCATTATGCGTCAAATATCGTATAATACTAAGATATTTTCGCTACAATGAATATAAGTTCTTTGATACAATTATAAGAGTAAGAATAAACATTATAATACGATTAAGTAAATTGAAAACTGTTTCCAGTAAAATATTTATAGAAAGCTCGTATTATAACTAGAAAAAAGTACTTTAATTTCAAATGAAATTATTGAGTTTCTTGATACTTTTTTTTTTTAATTATTTTGGTGTTCAAAACTGTTCCTATCGAATTATTTTAACATCATAGGCCTGCAAAATATAAAACAAAAATTTTAGGGTAAAAAGTGATAGTTGGTAATGTTTACTTAGGAAACATTTCTGCTTAAAAGTTTGTTGTTAAAAAATAACTATTCCCATCAAAGTTTTTCTTGCAAAATATTAAAATGGAATTGATTTTGTTACAATTTTTTTTTTTGTGTTATTCCTAATAATATATAATTTTAGAAAAAACACTGTTCCCATTTAGGCCTTTATTTGTCAAATATATTATACTTAGATATGTTTACAACATTTGATTATTTCTATGGAATCAATACGCTTCAACCTTTTATTTTGCACAATCCGTAAGAAAAATCAGTAAACTCAAAAAAAAAAAAAAAATCATATACTAGTACGGTCTGTTCTCTAGAAAATGTAGTTGCAACTAATTGAGAACTTTATTTAGGGATTATGTAGGCGTAGATCCAATGTATTAATAAAAAGCTATTCCCAATATCATAATAATAACAAGGAACTGAAGAAAACTCTTCTAATTTAAAATAAAATCAATGCACTTGTTACAAAATTATTCGTTTTATTAATGTTTCGATATTTCGACACCCCTTTGTGTGTCTTCTTCAGGAAATTTTCTAAATTTTTGTTTACAAAAAAAAGGTCGAACAACTAGGATCAAGATACGAATATAAAATCAATGCTTTTGTAAAAATATTTGTTTCATTACATAAGACTATCAAAAGTGTAAAACATGTATACGCAGATTCGATTAAGCCATAAAACTGTTCCCAGTCAAATAATAACAAGAAACTGAAGGAAGCTCTTCTATTTTAAACTAAAATCACAACTTTTCTAAAAATATTGTGTTTTGATACAATCCAATTAAGCAATGAAAAACTCTTCCCATTAAAGTAATAACCAGGATCAGAAGAAAACTCTTCTAATTTAAAATAAAATCTCTGCTTTTCTAAAAATATTTTTTTTATTGCGTAAAACTATTAAAAGTGTAGAACATGTATACGCAAATCCAATCAATAAAAAAAACTATTCCCAGTCAAATATTTATAAGAAACTGAAGAAAACTCTTTTAATTTAAAATAAAGTTGCAGCTAAACTAAAACTAACGTTTCATTAGACAATGATGTATATAACACTGAAAATAAAACTGTTCCCACTGGAATATTTTATAGAAAAGTTAGCAGTTTTTCTAATAAAAATAACTGTTTTCGTTCCAATGTTCAAATTTATTTAAGAACTGTTGTTACTTAAAGTATTGTTTTAAACTGTTCCCATTAAACGTATTTTAACGAACAAGAAATAAAAGATTGGTAGCCTAGTTCTTGTAAGAAAAAATTTGTATTTAAAATATTAGAAAACCGAATTAAAAATTTTTTCCCAAAAACCTGCCATCATTCTCAATTTAGAAAAGCTTTAAAGTTTGCAGTAAAAATTGTTTATAACTACTTTAAAACCTCAACTTGAGGATCCGGTTCTTGCTACAATGTTTGTGGTTTTAATAAAATTTGTGTCATTTGATTGCTAATTAACAAGAAATCGCAATCGTGTTAAAAATTCAATTTCAAATTGGCAATTATTTTGGAAATCGCATGTGTGAACGCATTAAACTGTAAATACCATTCAATATATAATTTCATTGAACAAATCAAACTCGTGACTTGAATTGACAAAAAATATATGAGAAAAGAAAAAATATTATCAAAGCAAGTGTTAATGAAGTCTTGTTGTTAACTTATGCGGATGTTAAGAAAACAAATTTGCTACTTTTATGCTTTTTATACAAAATTGATGACGATTAGGCAGGAAAGAGAAATAATGCAGAACAAACTTTTAAGCCATCCAATAACTTAAGTTTAGACAAAAAATATTTCAGTTATGTGTGAAATCAAAAATTAAAATTCCAATTATTAAAACAAACTCTTTTTTAAAACGAATTGGTTGCGAACAGTTAAAATACCAACATGACGAAATTCATTCAATTTTATGGAATACCCTTTCTGTTATAAACTTTTCTTTAGAAAACTGCTCTCAGTTGAATAAAGGGTGGTTAAATTTTAAAGACTGATGTTAATTTTGAATAAAAATGTAATATACACTATATAAATATATAGTATATATTACAATTTTCAACTAAATATGCTAGGATATATATGTATGGATATCAAAAATTTTCTCTATTTTAGTAGCCTTTTTTTTATTACCACAACTGCTTTTAACCTAAAAAATATTTTAAAGAAAAATCGGTTTAGACTCTATCTCGATTAGATATGGGCCGATATCGCAAATTTTCATTTTCTGTATTTTAGTATCCTTCTTTTATAATCAGAACTGCTTTTAAGCAAAAAAAGCTGTTGTTTAAATTTACTTACGCGCCAGTTTCATAGAATATCAGTTTAGACTACATCTCGGATATACATGGTCCGATATCAGCATTTTTTCATTTTCTGTATCTAAGTAACCTCCTTTTATAAACAAAACTGCTTTTAAGCAAAAAACATTTTTTCATAAAAAATCGTTTTAGACTTTATCTCGGGTATATATGAACCGGTATGAGAAATTTTAATTTTCTGTATTTGGTTACCTCCTTTTATTACCAGAACTGCTTTTTGCAAAAAAAATTTGTTTTAGTTCGCTTCATGAAAAAATCGGTTTGGACTATATCTTGGATATGTATGGACCGTAACCGGAAATTTTCATTTTCTGTATTTATACAAACTTCTTTTATTACCAAAGCTACTTTTAACAAAAAAAAATATTTTTTTATGAAAAAATCAGTTAGACTATATCTCGGTTATATGTGGACCGATATAGGAACTTTTCATTTTCTGTGTTCTAGCAACCGTCTTTTATAACCAGAACTGCGTTAAACCAAAAAAAATTTTTCATGGAAAAATCGGTTCAGACTATATGTATATCGGGTATATATAGACCGATACCGAAAAGTTTCATTTTCTTTGTTTTATATAACCTTCTTTTATTATCAGAACTACTTTTAACGAAAAAAATTTTTTGATGAAAAAATCGGTTCAGACTACATCTTAAGTATATATGGACCGATACCGAAAATTTTCATTTTCTTTGTTTTAGACAACCTTCTTTTATTATCAGAACTACTTTAAAAAAAATTTTTTTCATGAAAAAATCTGTTCAGACTATATCGCGGGTATATATGGACCGATACCTTAAATTTTCATTTTCTTTGCTTTATATAGCCTTCTTTTATTATCAGAACTACTTTTAAAGAAAAAAAAATTTTTCATGAAAAAATCGGTTCAGACTATATATCGGGTATATATAATGCGATACAGGAAATTTTAAGTTTCTTTGTTTTATATAACCTTCTTTTATTATCAGAACTACTTTTAACGAAAAAAAATTTTTTCATGAAAAAATCGGTTCAGGCTATATCTTAAGTATATATGGACCGATACCGGAAATTTTCATTTTCTTTGCTTTATACAACCTTCTTTTATTATCAGAACTACTTTTAAAGAAAAAAAATTTTTTCATGAAAAAATCTGTTCATACTATATCTCGGGAATATATGGACCCATACCTGAAATGTTCATTTCCTTTGCTTTATATAACCTTCTTTTATTATCAGAACTACTTTTAAAGAAAAAAAAATTTTTTTCATGAAAAAATCGGTTCAGACTATATTTCGAGTATTTATGGACCGATATAGGAAATTTTCATTTTCTGTATTTAAATAATCTTAGTTTATTACCAGACTTGCTTTAAAGCAAAAAAAAAGTTGTTTAAGGTCGTTTTTGCGACATTTTTATTACAAAATCAATTTAGGCTATATCTTGGGTATATATGGACCGATAACGGGGTTTTCTTATTCCTTGTAATCGCCATGTCCAATAATTGTGCGAAATTTGAAGCAAAACAAACAATAATTACAAAACATAATGAGTTTTTTCGGAATTTTGAATATATCTCAGCAATATGTGAACCGATTTTACTGAATTTCTATAGCCAGCCTGTGAATGGATGAGGTAAAAGAATGGTGAAAGAAAAATGTTTCTACATCTAATGATTTTCTCACAAACGCTATTTCAACGACCGATAGGCGCACAGACGGACAGCGCTTAAGCGACTTCTCTATCAATATTGATTCAGAATATGTATACTTCATAGGGTCGGAAATGAAGATTGTAGAAATTACAATTGGAATCACAAACTTATATATACCCTTTTACATTTTTGTGCAGGGTATAAAAAGAATTAAAAAAAATTCTTTCCGACCAAAATTTTATCATTAATTTCATAATTATTTTTGCGCTTAAGGAAAAAAATTTTGTTAAAAAAAGGGTTTTTTTTTAATTCCATAACAAAAACTCTTTTCAAAATATTCTAAGACTAATAGTTCGCTGAATTAATGAAAACTTTACTTCCGTGAGAGCTTACAAAGAAAATTTGCTGAATCAGCAAACCTTTTGTTTAATAAAACATTTTGCTTAATAAGACGTTGGCTAATTGTTTGAGTGCTATCAAGACGCAATTGTTGCTTTGAGTTATAATTATATTTAAAAGTTGTTATTTTTAATAGTATTATTTGGTTAATAATAGGAAAATAATAATTATGCTGATTTCTGTCTCTCTTTTCAATATTGTGTGAACCAGCATGAATTGCTGTCGCGCAAACAAGAAAACTGCTGCTGTTTGATTTTAAATTCCACGTTCGTAAATTTATTCTTTTACTAAATACATATTGCTATATAATGATAGTGTTTCACTGCAGTTTATATATTTATTAACAATTAAACAGGTGTGTCCGCACACAAAACTAAAACTGTGTTACAATTACAAAATTACAATTCATTTACACTGATTCATTCATTCATACTCGTAATGAATGCGCAGCTTTCTGTTGCCAGCGAGCAAAAAACAAATTGCATGAGTTCAATCATGCCGGGCTTTAATTTGCTCGTGTTTAATTTTAAGAGTCTGGTTGTCTGTTCCTAAGCTTTTGTTGATTTTTTTTTTTAACTTAATTAATTATTTGTAACACATATCGGGTTTACTTTAAAAAAATATATAATTTTTTTCCCAGGATTTAAGTGCTGAATTAAAATGTTTCTATTTGAATATACGAGTACTTACGATTATAATTATAAAGATTAAGTTTAAAAGTCAAGAGCAATTTGCTTTTTGCAATTTAACATAAGAACGATAAATAAATTTTAAAATGTATAATTAAGGGTGGGATATAATGAAGGCTTTTTCACGCTTATTTAAAAAAAAATATATTTAATTTTTACTAAGCTCTTATTGCACAGATTTCTATACAAAATTTGTCTAGTAAAGACGTTTATACATAGGAGTAGATGTACAACTTTGCTTCCGCCGTTTGTTCCGAAATTCGCGGCTTTATTGTAAAAAAAAAACTAGTAACACATTTATGATTCTTAGTAATGCCTTCTTTTGAACCGATCCAAGTTAATACTTCTTCAAAAGGATGGAAGTGCTTTCAAGTCAATTAGGCCGTGGGCCATTGATCAACACCAAACATAGTCCGAGTGAGCATTGTCTGGAGAATATTGCGAGTGGGGTAGAACTTCAACCTTGCCAAGTATGTATTGACCACTGTTGCAACATGGGGTCGAGCATTGTCATGCTGTAAAATCGTTTTATCATGTCTGTCGTTGTATTGCGGCCTTTTGTCTTTCAATACTCGGCTCAAACGCATTAATTACGTTCGATAGTAGTCGTCTGTGTTTTTTAACTTGCTTATATTAGTTTCATTTGTAACTAACAATAAATGATCTTTTTAAATGGTCTCCATATTTTAAGTTTTGTTCATAAACTGATCTTTTATTTTAAATATTCATCGTATCTTAAAACTGGTCTAAATTTATCCGAGTTTTTTGTTTAAAACTCTTATCTTTTTAAAGTATATTTGATATCATTAAAAGTATCCTAATTTGTTCTTATTCTTTTTAGTATTACAAGCTAAATTATATTTCTTATCCTTATGTTTATTTAGGATATCATTTATTTAGTGTTATAAACTAAATTATTTATTTGGGATACTAGTTGTTTAGTGTTACAAACTAAATTATCTATAAGCTTTATTTTTGCTTAAAATGATCTTGTTTAAGCTGAATGTGGTTGGTTGCTAGGGTATGTCGGTACTCTGCCGGCAACTCAGTTAGCTTAAAATTAACTTTAAACAAATTTTTTTGTAGCTGCTGGTGGGTGATATTTAGATTATTTTCAATGGAGATAACTACCTATTTTAACATGGCGATGTCCTAGGAGGTAGTCAAGTATCTGGTTCTGCATTACTTTTCAGCTAACTTAAAGTTAGTTTTCTAAAAGTGAACTTTTAACTGACTTATATATAGCCCCCCGGGGAACAGGTTTTGCCTTGGCGTATTCCTAACTTAGGCGCTCTGTTTTTCGTGGAAAAGAGGGGAAGGGGTCCCTCGTTTGGTGCGGCAAACAAAACTCTAGGAAGCCACATGACTTATGTTGTGTTGGCTTCCGAAACCCTTACCAAGGGTATAAATTGGCAGAACGGGGATCAGCATGGCTCCCGGGAAGTTCTGCTTGCGGTTCGACCCGGGCTGATCATGGTTGAGGTGTCTACCTTGGCTGAAACGTTCTGGCTGTGGTTGAAACCTAAAACGCAGGAAGGGAGTGTTAGTATCCTTGATAATTGTTTGGTGATGGCTTTTTTCGAGGGCTAACAATCTCCCGAGAATCTGTTGCCTATACAACAGATACGTGTACTGTAAGGAACTAGTGGTGATGATTGACGGGTGAGTTGGTTTAAGGGCTGATGCTCTTAATGGGCTTCAGCCTACCAACTCATTAAGCCTTGTCCTCCATTGATTGCTGGGAAATTGCATACATGAGGGATTAGAAAGCCCGAACTCCTCAACAAGAAGTTGTTCATATGACCGCAATCATATGACAAGAATTGCTACCTGTGTGAGCCTAGCAAGCCACACGGGGGCGGTGGTGAATCGTGAAAAATTCACTTCGTGGAATTGAGCCACCATCAGGTTAGGCCGTCAAGGCAGGTACTGATGTAAATCATTTTCACAGTTGACTTATATATAGTTACTCAGAAGTCAACCGTTCTTCAGTGGATAAAGTTGTTTTTTAGTTAGTTAAGTAACTAGCTACCTATTACGTAACTTCTTCCTAGTCTATATGTTAACTTTAAAAGAGAAAATCGTAGTTTTTTCCTCTATAGCGATCGACTTCGTTCAAAAAACATATATGCATCTTATAAAAATATAATTTAAAAAACAATACCAAAAGATTTTGATCGGCATATACGAGTATGATAGGTAAAATAAAAATTATTTCTATGATTTAAAATTTGTAATATGCATTATAATTCCACTCATTGTTATTTTTTTCTATTATAGATACAGAAAAATCTTTACTAAGAAAATCAGGAAAAGTTGAAATATCTACTACCGGCTTAGTAGATATTTCAAGCCGTAGTGTATTTAAACACATCGTCTTTCAACTTCTGCCAGCAAATGAAGTATATCAAACGATTGCCTAGCAAAGAAACAAAAGCAAAACTACGCATTAAAATAAACCAAAAGAAATTAAATAACTGCGTAGAATAATAAATACACTTTCATTAGGGAAAAGTCTGCATTATATTGTAGCTAGTTTGTAGTTAGGCCAAAAAAGTGAATTATTAGTTGATTTTAATTGTAGTCGACTACCAATTTGCTGGCAGGGTAGTGTGTATGTCACTTGTATGTTTTTTTGTTTGTATGTTTGCATCACATGAAATCCATGCAATATGAGTGATTATTACACGTGAAGGTATGTAATACTGTCTATACAGTGTTAATGAGAAAATTGGAATTGCCGTATTGCTTCCGGGAAAGTGGAGGAATTTTGGGAATTTACGAAACTGATTTTGGGAATTCCCAAAAATTTTGGGACCACTTCGCTAACCGGTCTGGTATCGGTTTTTCAAATTCGTGCGTGTTTTGGCCGTGAAACGTGTATCTGAACTATTAAGGGTCATTCGAGTTAGTGTAAAAATTGAAGTTGTCATATTGTTGCCAAAGAAGTAAGGGATTTTGGTGATTCCAGAAGACAATTTTGGGAATACCAAATAAAACAAGAACTCGGTATGCATTATACAGATAATCTGGTTATATGGATACTTATTTTAGTTTGATATCGAAACGTGTGTTTTATTTATTTAAACTAAAAATAAATTTAATTTTTGCAGCTTCAGATCTTTGTTTGTTGTTTTTTATAATTACGATCTGAAGCTGCAAAAACTAAATTTATTTAACAAACGAAGATCGAATAATATTGGGATAAAATATTTGAACTATATTTATTTCACAGGGTTTTAACAACTCATTATACACTATACTGAGCTGATCCACCAAAAAATAATGAGCATGATCTTGGAACCGTGAATATACAGTTTGAACGTCGACGTTGAAGTATGGCCGGGATATCCTCATGATTTTCTGCACTTGGGATTATCGTAATGAACCCATTTTTAGTGTCCAGTCACAATGCGTTGGAGAAATCCTTTCCGCCTTTGCCTTAGAAGAAGTTGCTCAGAAGCAAACAAATGCTGTTCGACATCACTCGTCTTCAACCCGAGCAGCACACAATTTTCTTGTTTCTGAATCATCCGCATGGATTTTAGGCATTTTAAATGGCTTATTGTGTCACTGCCAATGATTCTGCCAATTCTTGTTACGCTTGACACGAATCTTGATCAATACTGCCTCCAATACTGAACCTTCGAACACGTTCTCTCTTACACCGCAAAGATGGTCGTCAAAGTAACCGTTCTTGATGCGTTGAAACCGCACGTCCTTTCCCTAATAGCGACCTCACCATAGGTCTTTGAGAGCATTCGATGAGCCTCAGCTGCAGATTTCTTCCTATTAAAGCAGAAATCTAAATTGACAAGGATATGGCTCGTAAGCTGGCACGTTTAATCAAGAATAATGTTTCCTGGCTGCATATATGTCGACATTTATTGGGAGCTACTCTTCACTAGATTTGGACACCTCTGAAAGGTATTCTCAAACATTGAACTTTATATGCCAATATTCTAAATAAATTATTGAGAATTTAAAAAGAAAAATCTTTTAATAATATCTGTCAAAACTAAATAAAAAAAAACAAGCGTTTTCTTTTCGATACCTTCAGAAAAACAAATCGTAGTCACCAACGGTTGTTCACTTGTTTGAAAGGTGTAAAGAAGAGTAGAAATATGTACAAAAGAAAAAGCTTGTTTGTGTTGTGCGGAGCGTTTTCTTTTCGATACTTTCAGAAAAACGAATCGTAGTCACCAACGGTTGTTCACTTGTTTGAAAAGTGTAAAGAAGAGTAGAAATATGTACAAAAGAAAACACTTGTTTTTTTTTTTGTGTTTTAATTATTAAAACCTTTTTCTTTTTAAATTCTCAATAACTTATTTAGAATATTGGGATATAAAGTTAAATGTTTGAGATTATCTTCCAAAGGTTTCTAAGTCTACTGAATAGGGTAGCTCCTATGAAATGTTGACATATTGGAATTGTTAGGCTAAATGCTATTCCAAAATTTCTGGACAACATTTTGACTGCTTGTCTGTCTCACCAAATATCTTCACTGTTATCAACGTTTCAACATGGCTTTTGGAATTTACTACTATCGTAAATAATGGATTTTTAAATAGCTAACAAACGGATGTAATTTACACGGATTTTAGCAAAGCATTTGACAAAGTAAACCACGATCTGTTGTTACACAAGCTTTCGTTAATGGGAAAGAGCATTACAACCCTTAAATGGATTCGTTCATATCTGTCTAACAGAACCCAACAAGTCAAGTTTGGAAATGTTTTATCGATGAATTTGGATGTTCCTTCTAGTGTTCCCCAAGGAAGCCATCTTGGCCCTTTGTTATTTACCCTTTTTTAATGATCTTTCCTGAGCTGTCTTGCACTCAAGAATTTATTGTAGTTTATACTATAATAATTAATATAAATAAATAACTTATACATTTATTAATTTAATGTATGCTGATGATGTTAAAGTATTTAAACACCTAAATGACCCCAAAGACCAACATCTACTTCAAGCCGATATCAACAAACTTGAGGAATTGTGCAAACTTAATTTTATGTACCTTAACATAAAAAAAATGTAAACAAATGTCATTTTATCGGAACAACTATTCAAATTATTGTTATCACATGAATGGAATAATGCTTGAAAAAGTTAACACTATTACTGATTTGGGATTCATCCTTGATCATAAGCTGGATTTTCGAGATCACACTGCGTTAACTGTTAATAAAGCTTGTGAAGTTATTGGATTTATAAAACGATGGAAGAATTTTCAGATCCTTACATTAAAATGCAGTTTTATATTTCCTTGGTACGCCCCATTTTTGAATATGGACCAACTATATGGGAACTTTACTTCACCATTCACTTTCACAACAATTTCTTATTATCTGTCTTCGGGGTCTTGGATGGAACTCGTGTGTGCTGAAAGTAGGCTTGTATTCATTAAATTGCCAACTTTGAAAAGTCGTTGAACTATGCTTAGTCTCTCTTTTCTCCTTGGATTGATTTGCAGTGAACTTGATTCCAAGTTTCTGATGAGCAAAATAAATTTCTGTGTACCAACAAGAGCAACCCGTAACTATCAACTAATAAGTATAGATTATCACAGGACCGTCTATGCCAACAAAGATCCCTTTCGTAGCATATGTGAAATATTTAACAAATTTTATCATACCCTAGATATCTCTGAATATAATAATGTTTTAAAACGAAAAATAACTTTGTACTTAAATATGTAATTGTACTAGTTTATATATTTCTTTAAGGACTTATAGTAAGGACTGATAGTCTATAGACTTAAATACATAAATAATTTTTTTTTTTATCTTGGACCAGTACTCAGGGGATAGCCCTTACATATGCAGTGCATTGTACTGGAACTAGGAAAATAGGTTATGAGAAGGAGGAAAGGAGGAGAAATGTTTGTGAACTTAACACACGGAACGATAACGGCATTTAAAGTGTTAAAATTAAATCAGTTGAAACTGATCAGTGCCCAGTGCTATATACCTTCGACTCTTCCAATAACTAAAATTAGTTCAACACGGAAAGAAAATAAATGAAAATGAAAGACAGCTCTCTGCGAGAAATAGCTCACTTTCGCTGTCCCTGTTCTGAAATCTTTCTGAAAATCAATTAGCTTATTTTACGTCATTAAAACGTCACTTGTGCTCGTGACTGTCCACAGTTTTGCTTTACTCCTGATGAACACACAGAGTTTTGAAAACGTCTGCGGCAGTTTAGTAATTGATTAAAGGCACGACATTTATTTGCTGGTTAATCTACTACAAATACTAGTAATTGAAGTCGCTAAACGATATCTATAATATTGTTTTGATAATATAAAACATATATAAAACCTCCCTTAAAAAGTCTCAATACAAAATCACTCAAAAGTCTTTAAACCTTTTGCCATCATTAAAAAAAATGCTTTATAACTTAAAAATATCACCACAGTCTCGTCTGGTCCAAGCGAACAACATAATTAACATTTTTTTTTTTTTTTAATTTCGTATATTGAACAATCAATAGAAAAACCATTTTTCAATTAATTATTAACATTTTATTGCTACAACGATCTACCACAAATGGCACCTGCTCTAAAGTGTGTTTTTGTTTATTTTACGTTCATGTCATTATTGTTGCAGACAACACACATTTGTTTTTATATGAGACCATTTTAAGACATCACAGCACAGTCACCAGAAATAAACAGCAACAATAACAACAAAGTAATCATTATTATTAAAACTGTATCATTAGATATTTCGTTATTTTTTGTTTTTTCATTTAATCCATCAACTGCAGTTGAAGTCAACAAATTTGGTATGTCAAATTGTAAAGATTTTCAGCTTCGAATGACAACAATTTTCCATGTAATAGAGATTTGTTTTTATTAATGAGTTTTTATTTCAAACCGATGACGTCCACTGACGACTCACAGTGGCGCCCGAAGAACAAGTGATGTTGCAAAAATCACAAATTGCATGTGCTCCTAAAAAATATTGAAGAAACTTATTTCACAGCAAGTCGTCCAACAAACTTAAAAATATGCAGCTCATATTACAAACAGATTTTTGGTTTAGAAGATATAGGCCCTAAAAGTTGACTAAGTTTCAGTGTTCCAAAAACCAGACCATTTTTAGGTAATTGTTCCGCTTTCAGTTACAGTATTTGAAAAATTAGGTAACGGATCACATTTTTTTTTTAATTTTATTGATAGATATATTTATTGTATATATATATACTTGCCATAGTGTTTGTGCAGGTAAACCAATATTTACGAAATATCGATTTTTTCAATATTTCTCAACTTTGATCGAATACCAGTGTGAGCCACATCGTAGATTGTCTTAGCAACCCCAATTTGTATTTATCAACCTAAAAATTTATACTTACCTGGAATTGTCAATTTGTGGAAAAGCTAATAGTGCGTTTCCATATAGGTGTTTTGCTCGAAAACACGTGTTTTGCGCAAAACATGTAGAAATAAATGTGTTTTCCCATACATTTTTGAAACAAGCAAAACACCTTAATCTACGTGTTTTGGAGCAAAACACTTCGAAAATGTTCCGTACAACACTGCTTGTACTGATATAATAAAAAATTTAACACTTTTCTATCCATCCAAAGTGATTGAAAAACTCGAAAATAAATACATTTTTATTTGTCATTAAATAAATAAATAAAACAATTAGAACATTTATTTTCTACACACAAGTATATAATAAAAATAATTATTTGCAGAAAACCAATAAAGGCTTATATGGAATGAAGTTTTTTAATACCATGGCAGCTGGGGCAAAAAATAATTACTATATTTGCCTACATTAAATATAATATAAAACGGTCTAATGCAAGAACATTGTGATCTTCGGTTAAACGCATAAGCGCTTTCCAGCGCAAAACACAACCAACAAATTCAGCAGAACACGAGACTACAAGTGTTTTAAACGGCTTAATATTTCCCATTCGTACCATTTTTAAAAAAAACCAGATGTGCTGCTTTACTATTCATGTTCCAATGATGTTTCTTTACAACCCAAGAACCACATGACCTTTCCTATGTTAGTTCACCATGTCTCATAAAATAATTATTCCATAATCGTTATTATTCACAACTTAAAGATATGTACTTCAATCAAGGAAAATCAGGTTTCATAGATAAATTCTTGCAATGTCCAGATAATTTACTCTGAGAAAAATTCCAATTTTCCATAAACCAAACCCTCTTAAAGCATAAACCTAATATTATTACTAAATCCTTATGCGATATTACCAAATCCTTATATATTTGATAGAACCACCTGCACAAACTCCTTGCTGGATGTTAAAGGCTATTAAATATCAAAAACCATAGAATATATTTCCTCTTCAAGTCGACATGTAAAAATTAGCGTCAGTACACTCGCCGTTACTAACAGTTATCTGATCTAAATAGACACTTGACATTTTCTATACCTAAAACAGTATGTAGAGAGCTATAATAGCACTCCATTGTTGGGGGGCAACGACTGCAATGATTGAGACCGTCTTTCCTGTGGAGGTAAAAGAGAGTACGATGACGACTCTTGGAATAAGGGGGATTAAACAAAACTCTGACAAATTCTTATGATTTTTTGAATCATTGCTCTACTTTTCATGCATTTTTATTTTGTTTTAAATAATACAGACATAGATAATAATTTTGAAAAATTACAAAAACTAGAAATAAATTGAAAATAAGCTGTTGTCAAGCTAACTTCGAAAATTCGAAATTAAAACCACTTCATATTTTAATGGGAACACTTCGAAATGTTTTCCTCAAAACAAGTGTTTTCCTTTATAGTGGAAACATGGTATAACCCAATTAATAAAACATCCCTAAGTTAAAACAAATACTTACCCTGTTTGTTTTCTTTTCTCCAGCTCCTACATATATACATAGTACTCAATCTGAGTAATATACATATATGAATAACTTATTTAGAGTCCCATTCTAAAGGGTGGTTAAAGTTCAAGGGCCGATGTTGATTTTGAATAAAACACAAACTATTTAGGAAATTATTGTAATTTTATTTTATTATGATATACTGGTATTACTCAATTATGCATGGAACAAAATATCGGCCAAATGGGCGCCGCAACCACGGCGGCACACCTCCATCCGATGGTCCAAATTTTCGATGACCCTGAGGCATAATGGAGGTTCTATGCCGTTAATGTGCCGAATTATCTCATCCTATAGCTGTTGAATTGCTGGCTTATCGACGTACACCTTTTCTTTCAAATAACCCCAACGTAACCCCAAAATAACCCTCACGTAATGGCGTGTTATCTCACGCCATTACGTGAGATAACACGGCCATTGAATTTGTTGCGCAAAAGAGCAATTGTTTCGTTAGCTGTGTGGCAAGTGGCACCGTCCTGCTGAAACCACATATCGTCTGCATCCATATCTTTCAATTCGGGCCATAAAAAGTTCGTTATCATCTCACGATAGTGAACACCATTCCCAATAACTGCCTGACCGGCCTCATTTTGGAAAAAATATGGCCCGATGATGCCGCCAGCACATAAACCGCACCAAACAGTCACTTTTTGTGGGTGCATTGGTTTTTCGACAGTCACTCTTGGATTCTCATTCGCCCAAATGCGGCAATTGTATTTATTGACGAATCCACTGAGGTGAAAATGTGCCTCATCACTGAAGATGATTTTCTTCGAAAATTGATCATCATTTTCATAATAAGTCTGGATAACTTTAACAATTTGTTGGATTGTGTATCTCTCCCTGGTTCAAATTGAGTAAGTCTGGAATAGAGAAATGTCAAATAAAATTTGGAAAAAAAAACTTGGCGTTTAGGTGTGGTTCACATTCAACATCGGCCCTTGAAATTTAACCACCCGATACCTACCTGGAAATGTCAATTTGCGGAAAATTAATAAAACATTTAGGGATGTTTTTAAAGGCAGAATTAGTTTGTACGTTCTTTTCCGTTCTGAATCAGCTGTTTTGTTTCTGTTCAATATAAACTATATGTGAATGGTTTGTTTTCACTTTTTCGTTCTGTTCTGTTGCGGACTAATCTGTTGAAAATAGAATTCAACGATAAGTGACGGCCAGATATGTGTATGTTTTACTTTTTTCAGGTATGGAAACATGAATTTTTTATTCAAATGTATATAATTTTTTTGCCAAAACTAAAAAAAATTGTTTCAATTAAAGATTTTTAAAAGTTAATACATTTTTATCAATTAAGCAACCATGAATGATTAAAGTAATATTATTTTAGCAAGGAAAAATTATATTTTGTATAAGAAGTGTCATAAAGTCTGCAGATTGTCAGATAGAAGTGGACTGTTTGATCACCAGTTCTATATTATTAATTTGTTCCTTTTTCACACAAGATAAGATTTATTTTATTCTTCATTCTAATTTTTTTTCTTTTATTTATGCTCTACTGTAAAAAACAGCTGTTTATTTTCACGGAACAAGTAATTGTAAAATATTTGCTAGCGAAATGAACGTCACAGAACGGCAACAGAAAGTAAAACTAATGAGGCCTTAATTCTGCCTTTAATGTTAGAACAGCTTTCAAACAAAAAAGGAATTTTTAAAATCGGATCACAAATGGCGAAATAATCGTGGAACAAACATAAGAAAAGGGTCAGAAAAATATACACGCATTGATAACCTCTTCCTTTTTTGAAGTCTGTTAACAAAATGTATATCTCTTCTTTTTTTTTTTTTTTTTTTTTATATTGGACCAGTACTCAGGGGATGACCCCTACATATGCAGTGCATTGTACCAGAACTAGGAAAATAGGTTGTGAGGAGGGGGAAAGCGGGAGTAGTGTTTGTGAACATTTGACTTGAATCCTCCAACGTTATAACAGACAGGAAACACTTCTGCAGGCAACTTGTTCCACAGACGAAGCGTGCGGCTGAAAAACGAATTCTCTCTGTAATGCGTAGTACGATTCCCCGGGCAATCGACCACAAATGGGTGAGCTCTAGACGATGAACGCGTGCTACGTAAAAATGTGCGCGTTTCGGGAACAAGATCCCTAATCTCGTCAGAGCAAAATCCATTGTAGTATCGATAGAACAGAGTAACGCATCCCACACTGCGTCGATGCTCCAGTGAGTCAATAGAGTTGGATACCCTACTGTCACCGATGAGCTTCTTCGCCCTCTCCTGCACACGGTCGAGTAACCCCAAAACAGACTTTGAGGCACCGGCCCAAACATGAGAGTTGTATTCCATTTTCGGTCGGATGTAGGTGGTATAAATAGTAAGGAGGTCGGATGGAGTGAAGTACATCTTACACCGTTTCAAAAAACCGAGGCACTTGAATGCTTCTTTAGAGATATGAAAAATGTGTTCATTCCAGCGAACGTCACACTGTATCTTCATTCCAAGAACATCAAGAGCATCCGATTCTTCAATATTTATACCATCCATGAGTACAGATGAAGCAGCATTAGCGGTCGTTTGTTTGTGCGTCAATAAGCAACACTGGGTCTTACGAGCATTAAAGGCGACCCTGTTTTTACGACCCCATTCAGAGACCAATAGAAGATCACTATTCAGTGAATCATTCATATTTAGTCTCTTGGCAGCGATCTCTGATAGGCTGGGCCTATATCTAAAAGAGTACGAGTGACAAATGCTGCTGTCATCCGCGAAAGAGTGGATTGGATTGGAAGTTTGGTAGAGAAGGTCGTTGAGGAAAATAAGAAATAGGGTAGGAGAAAGAACGGAGCCTTGCGGTACCCCTGAATTAATCTTGAACTCGTTTGATGAGACCCCATCTATAACAACTCGTATAGAGCGGTCTCTGAGAAAGCTCGATATAAACCGAGAGAAGTCATCACCGACACCAAAAGCAGTAAGTTTTGCCAATAGTGCACCATGCCACACTCTGTCAAACGCTTTTGAAATATCAAGAGCCACCACCCTACTTTCACCGAAATGATGGATTGAGTGGCACCATTTCTCTGAGAGATATGCCATAAGATCGCCAGTTGAACGACCCTTACGAAATCCATATTGACGATCACAAAGTAGTTTATGCGACTCCAGATACCTCATAAGGTGATGGTTAACCATGTTTTCCATTACTTTGGAGAGTGTAGAGCAAATTGCAATTGGGCGGTAATTTTCGGGGTTATTTGCCATACCCTTTTTGGGTATTGGTGTTACATTAGCAACCTTCCAGCACGATGGAAACTCACCAGTATGGTAAAGTATGCTGAAAAGGCGTGCTAATGGACGCGCAAGCGTAGAAGAGCACTGCTTCAAGACCAGTGCTGGAATGCCATCCGGTCCAGGAGTTTTGTTTATATCGAGGTCTTCCAAAACCCTTTTAACTGCTCGCGCCCGGAAGAATATCTTCGGCATAGTTACAGATACTCTTTCGAGCTCGGGAAGTGGCTGACTGCTTTCCGGCAAGCAGGAATTGCTTGCAAAGATTTCAGCCAACAGGTTAGCTTTGTCAACCGGGTCTGTGAATGCTTGGTCATTCTTTAAAAGAGTTGGAATTGATGAACTAGCACTGTTCTTTACTCTCTTAACGAAAGACCAAAAGGTCTTACTGCCCCGAGGAGCTGCAAGGACCTTGGCACGAAGGCGCTGTTCGTGAAGAGACTTTTCACGCCTAAGTACCTTGGCACACGAAGATCTTGCCTTTTTGCGTAGCAAATCAGTGTCTGGTGTTTTGTTTAAACGCCAGTTACTGAATGCTTCCTCTCTGGATCTGACTGCGTTTTTGCACGTCTGATTAAACCAAGATTTTGCTTTTGGTTTAATCGAAATCTGCTTGGAGGGGATGAATGTTTTCATCCCTAGCAATATAATGTTCTCGACCATTTTTGCTGAAGCATTTATGTCGTTATCTAGAAAACAAAGTTTCCAATTAAAATGCTCATAAAATTGGTTGAGCTCAGCCCAACGCGCCTTTTCGTAAATAAATATTGAACGTTTCGTAGCTGATTTTGAAACGTTACGAAGTCCCGAAATCGAAAAGGTGGCAGAAATGGTGCAATGATCCGAATTGCCGAGAGGTGCACTAACTCTGACTTCATACTTTTCAGGGTGTGAAGTCTGAAAGAGTTTTCGATCTTAGTCTTTAAAAGAAAAATCAAAAATTTAACAAATAACTTATTTAACTTCCCATAAAATTGATTTCTCCACAAATTTCCACTTTGCTAACCTTTAACTAGGCACCCGTAAGATGCAGAACTCTTTTCTTTAGAAGCTGAATAGTTATCTATAATAAATAAAACATTATAAATAGCTTGTTTTCTATGTTTCCCAGCTATCTATATGTCGACATTTCATAGGAACTAGCCTAATCATCAGTAGACTTTGGAAAACAAGCTATTTATAATTTTTTATTGGTATAAATGTTAGAAGCTAAAAATAGCGAATAAAAAACTCAATTGTTTGAATTTTTGTTCTCTGCTTTTCGATACTTTCAAAAAGCAAATCGTAGCAACCAACGGTTGCTCATTTGTTTGAAAGGTGTAAAGAAATGTTAGAGACGTGTATAAATGAAAAAGCTTGTTTTTTGTCTCTCGACAGGTATTATTAGAGCATTTTTCTTTTTAAATTCCCAGCAATTTATTTAGATTGTTGGGATATAAAGTTAAATGTTTGAGAATATCTTTCAAAAATTTCCAAAGTCTACTGATGATTAGAGTAGTTCCTATGAAATGTTGACATATATATAGCTGGGAAACATAGAAAACAAGGTATTTATAATTTTTTATTGGTATAAATGGTAGAAGCTAAAACTAGCGAATAAAAAACTTAATTATCTATAATAAATTTTTTATTTATCTGATTTGGTTCAAAAGTTATGATTTTTGCAATGGAAAAACTCATATGGCACCACTGTGTGACAATCGTTTTCTATTGCAAGTACAAAATTCAGCAGTTCCATTGTGACAACTAGTGGCAATAAGAAATGTTTTATATTCACTTAAATACATATTTCAAATGTAATATTCTTTTTTTTTCTTACTTCTTAAGATTTCTGAAATATTTTCTTAAGACTGCGGGAAAATACCTTAAAAACAGCAAACATTTGTAAACTTTTGTCTACAAACGCCGTAAAAGGTTGTTGCCAGCTTGTCATGCGGCACCTACACAGCACTTTTTTCCAACATTTTCTGATTTATAACAATTGAGCCGAAGACAGCATAAATCATTTACATTATGACGTTCGTTTTGTTTTTTCAGGAAAAATCTCCCTCCATGAAGTTTGTGGTTGCAGTTTTTGTCTGTAGGAACTTTTAAGCTTGTAAATCAATCGAGAATTTGTTCATATTGTTTCACATTTGTTTTGTAAAATGTGTCAAAAATGTGATCAATTATTTGTGATTTTTAATAAATCAAGGCAAATATGAATTGTTAATTAATCCGACTAATTTTAAATTCTAGACTGGCCTAAAACATTTACGGTCGTATTCATAAAAAAGTTAAACAGCTACTCAAATCATATTTAGGGGAAATTCGATAAAATTGTATTCATAAACGAATTTTACGTTAAACTGTTCTTTTTAACAGCTTTTTAAGTCAATCATTTTTAAAACTGATTGCACCCATTTTTATGCCAATTTTAAGGTGACGTTTGTGATTTTGATTATTGTTTGTTTACATTTTATAAGTTATGAAAAAGTTTATTTCAATATAAAAATGTATTTATTGGATTCGCTGCTCTTTATAGCAATAATTGGTAAAACGGATTCTAAATCTATATGTCAGATAATTTTATTTCTGTGCTTTTTTTTTAATAGAAAATGTGGACACTTATGTACTAACGCCACCACAGAACAATTTAATGGTTAGTAAGTGTGGACAATCTAAATCTAAATTATTTTTTATAAAATCAAAACATATTAGAAGCCAAAAAACTTTTTTTTATACCCTTCACAAAAATGTTAAGGGTATATATAAGTTTGTGATTCCGTTTGTAATTTCTACAGTTTTTTTTTGCGACCCTATAAAGTATATATATTCTGAATCAGAATTAATGGAAAAGTCGATTAAGCGATGTCCGTCTGTCCGTCTGTCCGTCTGTCCGCTGTTGAAATACCGTTTCTGAGAAAACCATTAGACTTAGAAACTTTTTTCTTTCACCATTCTTTTACCCCATCGATTCATGGGTTTGCTATTGAAATTCAGTAATATCGGTCCACGTATAGCTGAGATATATTCAAAATTCCGAAAAAAGCCATTTTTTTTTGCAGTTTTGTATGAAAATTTTTGAACACAAAAGTTGTTCGTTTTGCTTCAAACTTCACACACTTATTAAGCATGGTGACTAAAAGATATCGGTCCATATATACCCGAGATATAGCTCAAATCGGATTTTTAATGAAAATAGCGCATAGGCGAAGCTAAATAACTTTCTTTTGCTCAAAAGCAGTTCTGGTAATAAAATTAGGTTACATAAATATGGAAAATGAAAATTTCCGATATCGGTCCATATATACCCGAGATATAGCCTAGACCGGGTTTTTCATGAAAATGTCGCGTAAGCGAACTTAAACAACTTTTTTGTGCTCAAAAGCAGTTCTGGTAATGAAATAGGGTCATATAAATATGAGAAATGAAAATTTTCGATATCGGTCCATATATACCCGAGATATAGCCCAAATCGGGGTTTTCATGAAAATGTCGCGTAAGCGAACTTAAACAACTTTTTTGTGCTCAAAAGCAGTTCTGGTAATGAAATAGGGTCATATAAATATGAAAAATGAAAATTTTCGATATCGGTCCATATATACCCGAGATATAGCCCAAACCAGGTTTTTCATGAAAATGCCGCGTAAGCGAACTTAAACAACTTTTTTGTGCTCAAAAGCAGTTCTGGTAATGAAATTAGGTTACATATATATGAAAAATGAAAATTTTCGATATCGGTCCATATATACCCGAGATATAGCCTAGAACGGGTTTTTCATGAAAATGCCGCGTCAGCGAAATTAAACAACTTTTTTTGCTTTAAAGCGGTTCTGGTAACAAAATAAGGTTATATAAATATGAAAATTGAAAATTTCCGATATCGGTTCATATATACCGCAGATATAGCCTGGAACGGGGTTTTCATGAAATTGCCGCGTAAGCGAACTTAAACAACTTTTTTTGCTTAAAAGTAGTTTTGGTAATAAAATAAGGTTGTATAAGTATGGAAAATGAAAATTTTCGATATCGGTCTATATATACCCGAGATATAGCCCAAACCGGGTTTTTCATGAAAATGTGGCGTAAGCGAACTTTAACAACTTTTTTTTGATTAAAAACAGTTCTGATAATAAGATCAGTTTATATAAATATGGAAGATAAAAATTTCCGATATCGGTCCATATATACCCGAGATATAGCCTAAACCGGGGTTTTCATGAAAATGCCGCGTAAGCGAACTTAAACAATTTTTTCGCCTTAAAGTAGTTCTGGTAATTAAATAAGGTTATATAAATATGCAAAATGAAAATTTCCGATATCGGTCCATATATACCCGAGATATAGCCCAAACCGGGTTTTTCATGAAAATGTCGCGTAAGCGAACTTAAACAACTTTTTTCACCTTAAAGCAGTTCTGGTAATGAAATAAGGTTATATAGGTATGAAAAATGAAAATTTCCGATATCGGTCTATATATACCCGAGACATAGCGCAAACCGGGTTTTTCATGAAAATGTCGCGTAAGCGAACTTAAACAACTTTTTTTCGCTTAAAACAGTTCTGGTAATAAGATGAGGTTATATAAATATGGAAAATGAAAATTTTCGATATCGGTCCATATATACCAGAGATATAGCCTAAACCGTGGTTTTCATGAAAATGCCGCGTAAGCGAACTTAAACAACTTTTTTCACCTTAAAGCAGTTCTGGTAATAAAATAAGGTTATATAAATATGGAAAATTAAAATTTCCGATATCGGTTCATATATACCCGATATATAGCTTAACAGGTTTTTTGATGAAAATGCCGAGTAAACAACTTTTTTGTGCTCAAAAGCAGTTCTGGTAATGCAATAAGGTTACATAAATATGGAAAAAGAAAAAATCCGATATCGGTCCATATATACTCGAGATATAGCCTGAACCGATTTTTCCAATAACATTTTTTTTTTACTGAAAAGCAATTCTTGTTATAAAAGAAGGTTAAGAAAATAGAGAAAATTAAAATTTCTGATATCGGTCCATATATACCCGAGATATAGCCTAAATCAGGTTTTTCATGAAAATATCGCGTAAGCGAACTTAAACAATTTGTTGTGCTCAAAAGCAGTTCTGGTAATGATATAAGGTTATATCAATATGGAAAATTAAAATTTTCGATATCGGTCCATATATACCCGAGATATAGCCTGAACCGATTTTTCCATTAAAAATTTTTTTTTTTTTTTTTTTTTTTGCTGGAAAGCAATTCTCGTTATAAAAGAAGGTTACTAAAATACAGAAAATAGAAAAATCCGATATCGGTTCATATATAACCGAGCATATTTAGGTCACATTTTTAATATACTATACATATTCGTGACTATCGTGAAGGGTATTTTAGATTCGGCCCAGCCGAATATACTACACTCTTACTTGTTTTATTTATTTTTGTTAGAAGACACAATTTTATTAATATTTTTAGACACAACTTCAAACAAAACTGAAAACAAGGGAATGTATAAACTAATACGGTAGCACAATTTTATGGAAAATGTCACAATCCTTATACTTGTCAGATGGTGATTGTTAAGGAAAATTGAGAGAATAAAACTACCTTGTATTTTTTATATCATGGTTAGGAGTATATATACGAGTAAGTTTGTAATTTATAGTTTATACAATTTTCATTTACGACCCTATAAAGTATATACATATATTCTGAATCAAAATTGATAGAAAAGTCGATTAAGCGATGTCCGTCTCTCCATCTGTTTGCCATCTGTTGGCAATATCAGCCATTTCGGCCGTACTATCAGCTTCATTGCAGCTAATATATCTTTTATTTCGATAATGAGAAAACTCATAATATCCACCCATAGCTACAATACCGATAACAGACATGTCGTTTCCGCTCGTAGCATACTGGCAAGCATATTTAATAGATTTATCGAAGTTGCTATACTCAACACTAAGTAGTTATTATCAATAACAATCTGTGGAATCCAAAATTTTCATTAGTTTAGGGATACTTACTTGTAGGTTAGACTAGCCGGTTTAAAAACACGTAAACAAGCAACCATTCATTCATATCTACTTTTTGTGTGATGATTCGTTTCGATCATCATGCCAATTGTACTAAAATTAAAAACTTTGGCTTTAACCGTTCTTAAGATGTACAACAATCAATATTTACTTTATATGAGAGGTACCATGCCCAATAACATCCAATTTTTGTCTGATAATCATGTTATTCGTACCAAATTTACAATCTTTAACTTTAACCGTTCTGGATTTTGATGCTGCGCCAAAATGTTATAGTAATTCCTGGAGGGTCCCATAAGAATCGCAGGAAATAATTATTATTTTATTATATTGTATTGGTAGTTATTGTTTTATCCTGGAGGGTCAATTGGGACTTGCCGGGTGTACTATTATATTAAGTTTGTATTATAATTTAAATAAAACCGTTTTTTTTTTTACTTTCTGTTTAACGTTCTTTATTATTTACATTTATATACAAAAATCAATATTTACTTTTCATGAGATGCACCATGCCCACTTTCTCGACTTCACGCACTTTTTGTCTAATAATTGAAATCGAACGTCAAGTCAGTCGTATTAAATCTAGAAACTATAGCTTTAACCGTTCTCATGAAAAACAAAAATCAATGTTTGCTTTGCATGGGAGGTACTACGCCCACTTATGCGATTCTACCTCCTTTTTAATCGATGATTTAATTTGGCTTTTCAGCAATCTGGGCCAAATCAAAAAATCTTACTATTACCGAGCTTAAGATATAAACAAATTAATAATCAGGTCTCAGTTTAAATGTGTTTTCTTTCTTAAGTTTCTTAAGATGAATTTTTACCAATTTGATGTGATCAACAATTTTCATTGCAGAAGACCAGAAAAATAATCAAACTTTTTTAGCTGGGGGACAACTAGCTGTTTCGTTTCGGATTTGAACTCGGGTCATGACACATCATGAACGGCCGCCTTAACTTTAATTATTCTTTGTCTACAGTAATCTCATATTGAATTCGCATTTTTTTTAATGACAGAGCTAATAATAGAATACTCCAATCAATGATTGTGTGTGTGCTTATTTTTTTTTTTTTTTTTTTTTTTTTTTTTTTGTTAAGTTTGTAAAACAAAAGACTTAAGACGCAAGCACAAAAGTATATCATGCAATAAAATTAAAATGAATTATTAATATTTGATTGGTCAAGTTAATAAAAAAAAAAGCTTTTTATTTAGAGAACTGGCCTAGCATTCTTAGCAGTCAGAAAGCTTTTGGTAGCAGAATTAACTTTAACTCAAATTGTACAAAATGCCTTAAACTATACCACAGACATTATCAAATTTCAATTTATTTATAAAATTAAAGTGCTAAAAAGATTTTTTTTTTTTTTTTAAGCAAAGATCACAATTTTTCAATGTCCGTAATTTATTTTATTTCTTTCAGCAATTAACACAGAATGCAGAAAATATTTTTCTTACTTTACAAAAAAAAAATTAAATAAATTTATATTTTTGATTTAATAAAAAAAAATAATTTTTGGGCCATGTCATGAGAATTTAAGCACAATTCACTAACGTTAATTTATGTACACATATGTATACACTTTCATTAATGTATAAATAGGAATGTCTGGAAGCAGGTATAGCTAAGTCAGAAAATTAGAACACACAACACAACACAAAGTGGGTGAAAGATTGAAAGTTAAATCTAATGAAGAATCAACTTGCATCCATCCTAAAGGATTAATTTTTAGAACACCCAAACCTGTAAAATCCAAAATTTTTGTCGGTCTGACGGCCAGTAAGTAGGGAACTTAATATAAATTTACTGCTACTGAAAATCGAAGCTTCCAATAAACCAATGAAATAACCAATTTGTTGTGAATATGTTCAATGCAAATATTTGCTTATCTTTAAGCGTCACATACTTTGTGTAGCGAATATTGTTTAATTGTGGTTTTTATCACAATTGCCGATCCTCTTTAAGATCTTCCAAGTAAATCTTCGCTTCATATAAAAAAGGGTAGTCCAACCGATATTAAATAAGATATTAAATAAGTGACATCTTCCAGGGACATCTTAAATAAGTCACACCTTAACGTCAAGAACTTCCAGGAAAATCTTCAGTTTCATATAAAAAAGTGTAGTGTATAAAAAAGTGTATAATACACGATGCTAAATAAGTCACACCTTAACGTCTAGATCTTCCAGGGATATCTTTAGTCTCAGATAAAAAAGAGTAGTCTAACCATAATGCACGATGCTAAATAAGTCACACTGTAACGTCACATTTTTTGTCCAACTTAATTTGACATTTTTGTCATGTCGTCGTACCCAATTACAAGTCACTAATGAAAATTTTGATTAAAATCTGGATTTTCACACTCACAAGATTCAATTGCCTGATGAGACGACGTCTAATAACCATTTCATGCACCGAATGGTAGGTTCAATAGACAGAATACGTAATTAGTTTACGTCATCCCCTGCCTTAATGGCCTTATTTGACAATAGACCTACTCTACCAGGTGAACTATTCACGGTTCAACAAGGCCCCCTGTGGCTTGCAAGGCTGCCACAGATCACAACTATTGTCACATGTTTGTAAGTATACGAGTATATATAAACGATTCTCTGAACTACTTAGGACTTCTAATATCGCCTGTATGCCACTTTCGAGGCAACCAATGGGGGAAAAGACTCAATGAGTTGGTAGTTCGAACTGTTGCAAGCAACCGGCAAGCACCATAGTTATCGGGGAAAACTAAATCCCTTCCGTGAAGTTAACCGCAGATAGAACGTTTCGGCCAATATATGGATGTCTCAATCAGCAGCGGGATCGTCTGCAGGCAGAATCTCCTGGGAACTCTGCCAGTTAAACCTTGGTAAGGGCTTAAGAAGTCCGGCACAACTTAAGTCATTCGGCTGCTAAGAGTTTTATTTGCTGCAACAAATGACAGACTCCTACCCATCTATGCCACAGAAATCAGAGTACCCAGAGCGTCCTGATTTGGCGTACACCAAGGAACTTGTTGAACACAACATAAGTCACGCGGCTGCTAAGAGTTTGATTTGCAGCAACAAATGAGAGACTCCTACTCGTCTATGCCACAGAGATTTGGTGTACACCCAAGGAACCTGTTGAACAGACCAAATCTGAAGATGTAAAACACATGGACTACAGCCTTGGGACGTTACGTTGCATCTTCACTCCAAGTTCAAGAACTGTTCCTGCATTTGGGTATTAAACCACAGCCTCTACGTTGCCTCTGAAGGTCCTCACCCATGCCGGGTTGGAACAAAGGTGCCAGGATTCCCCACTCTCGTGATATATGGTAATAAAAGCCTCTGGTCAGGCTATTGCAGTTCTAAAAAGGGTTACTTCAGTTTTGTACCACAAACGGTTCAAAGAACAGTTGTGAAAATGATTTACATCAGCACCTGCCTTGCGGCCTAATCTGATGGTGGACCAATTCCACGGAGTGAATTATTCACGATTCACCAGCGCCCCCGTGTGGCTTACCAGGCTCACACACAGGTAGCAATTCTTGCCATATGATTGCGGTCAT
The DNA here is from genome assembly GCA_914767995.1 of Thecocarcelia acutangulata. NCBI lineage: Eukaryota > Metazoa > Arthropoda > Insecta > Diptera > Tachinidae > Thecocarcelia > Thecocarcelia acutangulata. Next base: position 28,753,547 of record OU612096.1, read on the forward strand.
ATGAGCAACTTCTTGTTGAGGAGTTCGGGCCTTCTAGTCCCTCCTGTATACAATTTCCCAGCAATCTATGGAGGACAAGGCTTAATGAGTTGGTAGGCCGAAGCCCACTAAGAGCATCAGCCCTTAAACCAACTCACCCGTCAACCATCACCACTGGTTCCTTACAATACAGGTATCTGTTGTATAGGCAACAGATCCTCGAGAGATTGTTAGCCCTCGAAAAAAGCCACACACCAAACAATTATCAAGGATACTAACACTCCCTTCCTGCGTTTTAGGTTTCAACCACAGCCAGAACGTTTCAGCCAAGGTAGGCACCTCAACCATGATCAGCCCGGGTCGAACCGCAAGCAGAACTTCCCGTTCTGCCAATTTATACCCTTGGTAAGGGTTTCGGAAGCCAACACAACATAAGTCATGTGGCTTCCTACAGTTTTGTTTGCCGCACCAAACGAGGGACCCCTTCCCCTCTTTTCCCCAAAAAACAGAGCGCTCACGTTAGGAATATGCCAAGGCAAAACCTGTTTCGCGGGGGCGGTTCAAAAAACAGAAAGAAGGTGGTTTTACAAAAAAAAAAAAAAAAAAAAAAAAAAAAAAAAAAAAAAAAAAAAAAGTCCTCTTCAGTGACGAGGCGCTCTTTCACCTTAATGGATTCGTTAACAAGCAGAACTGCTGCATTTCGGCTAATGAGAATCCACTAGTATAGTTTGAAAAGCCGAACATCCACAAAGAGAGACTGTGACTCATTTCCTGAGGCAGGTCGTACTCTAATGATATATATTTCTTTGGACATATTAAATAAAAAAGTGTACATCAATAAGTCAAGATCTATTCAAGAGCTAAATTATGAAATAATTCGGCACATTAACGGCATTTAAGCTCTATTATGTCTCAGAGCCTTTGGACCTTTGAACTATCGTATAGAAGTATGTCATTAAAGCCGTGACGAGTATTTGGCCGATATTTTGTTTTACACACAACTGTCTAGATCTTTCTATCAAAGTTCTCTGAATATCTTTAGTTAATTTTCACAATTAACATCGAGCATTTTGATTGGACCACCCACCAATTTTGAATAAGGCTGTCAATGTCAAGTGAGTTTCAACAGCCATCGCAGGATATATGTATTCCTAACCATCAATTTGGTTTTAGGGCTAAGCATAGCACCATAGAACAGACACACAGGCTGGTGAATGTTATCAGAAATGCGTTCGAAGATAAAAATATTGCTCAGCTCTATTTATTGACGTTTCCAAAGCTTTTGACAAAGTGTGGCGCAAAGGCTTAACCCATAAAATAAAATTAAACTTGCCTGCAAACACGCACAAGCTGTTAGAGAGCTACTTATATGACCGGAAATTCGTCGTTAAGGAAGGTGATTTCAAAAGCTCGGCTCAGCCAATCGAAGCTGGAGTTCCCCAGGGTAGCATATTGGGCCCAACTTTATATTTGATTTATGCTTCAGACATGGCAACGAACTGCAAAATTCACACTTCAACTTTTGCAGATGATACAGCATTCATCAATGTCCATGAAGACTATAAACTAGCATCACAAAATTTGCAAGAACATATTATTATATTGGAGAAATGGCTGAAACTTTGGAAAATAAAAGTAAATGAACGAAAATGTGCCCATGTTACATTCACACAACGTAGAAAAACTTGTTCGGCTATAAAAATCAACAACTACATTGTTCCGCAGCACAGTGAAGTCAAATACTTGGTATTCACCTCGACCGTAGGCTCACGTGGAAGTCTCACATTGACGCTAAAGTCACCCAGATGAAATTAAAAGCGGTGCAACTAAATTGGCTCATCGGCAGAACTTCGAGCTTGAAGTTAGATTGCAAACTTTTGTTGTATAACGCAATTCTAAAGCCAATATGGAGCTATGGAATTCAATTGTGAGGTACCGCCTCTGCATCTAACATTGAGAAAATTCAAAAGCACCAGAATAAGATTCTCCGTATAATTACTGCAGCTCCATGGTATGTTAAAAACTCTCAAATTCACAAAGATCTAGGTGTACCCTTAGTGAAAGATGAATTTTCAAAACACGCGATAAGGTACATTAACAAACTGGAGTCTCACCTGAATCCTCTCGCACGTAGCATCCTTAACTTTGGTGGCCACACTCGACTGAGAAGGATGGACACCCTTGCAACCATCAGAGCGTTGGAAAGGTGATTTACCAACAAAATACACGCAAGAAACAACTTTTCGTCTAGCATTGGTTGGACCTAACTAAGTAAATAAAATTTTTAAATATTAATTAATTTTTTTTCTATATTAATTAATGAATTTTTAGTTTTAAGATTTGCATACTTATTGTTAGTTCTTTTAGAAGATACAATAAATAATTGAATTATAAAAAAAAAAAAAAAATCACAGGATACATACATCGATTTGTGTTGTTGAAGTTTATTTCTGTATTGGTGGATACCATTCGCATTCCAGAAATAGATTTATGACCAAAATTTAATTTAAATTTTACTTAAAATTGTGAACGCAGGGGCCTTAAAAAAAGTTGGTTAATTTTTAAATAAAATTCAATTATTTGTAATTTACGAACTTAATTAAGAGAATGTTAATTTAGCATTTAAAGCGCATAAATCGAAACAAGATTGAAGAAAGTTAAATTAACATTAATTTATATTGAGTTTACTATGAATTCCAACCGCTCTTAATTTTGTTAAATAAAATAATTTTTCACAAAATTTTACTTTCTTTATAAGAAACTTTTAATATTAAATCGCCTCAATTCCATAAATTATAAAAATGCATTTTATTTTAAAATTTTTTATTAACATCTATTTTAAATTTTCTTGCAAAAACTTTATATTTAAAATCACAAAGAGTGCAAAATAAGTGTTGATGCCAATTCAATTGGATTAAAATCATTGCTGGAGGAAAATTATTCAATCAATCTATTCAATCAATAACTTCAATTTTCAATGAACAAAATATATAATTTTATAAAAAAGCTATAAAACTATTTTTCATTGTCTGATTTCGTTGTTATAACGCATTTAAATATTTATGCCTTTAATTTTTGGCAATAAAAGCAAATTAGCATAAAACGTGTAGCCAAATGTAAAAAATATATGAATTTTAACCAGGAAATCTAAAAACATTTAGCAAACTGAAACAATGAAATAAACATATTTTAAACTTTCCTTAAGCAATATGAGTGTTTTCAAATGGCCAACGCCATCTAAACGCGTTTTTGCTAATGTAGTGGAGCAATGCAAAGTGTGTGCTAAGAAAACATTTTTTAGTAACACTGTGCTAGTCGCAAATTTTAACAAGCTAGGCATCTTGCTGGTAAAGCTAACTCGAATACGCAGAATTCAATGGCATTAGCCGTTTTTCGATATGTTTAGACTTTTTGTACCCTTCCCAAAAGTTATTAAGGATATGTATAAGTTTGTGATTCCGTCTGTAATTTCTACAATTTCCATTTCCGACCATATAAAGTATATGGGGCAATCCAAGTCAAATCGAACATTTTTTGATTTGCTTTACTTTTTTTGTATTGGTGTTCGCATTGAACAGCACATTTCAGCAAATTTTCAGATTTTTCTGGCTTATGATTTTAGAGATATCGCGTTTTGAAAAAGCAGAATTATGACATAGTCAATGGAAGTTTTTAATAAAACTTGCAAATAATAAAATAATAAATGTGCAAATAACAAAATTAGATTAATGACAATATATGTAGATGACTTATTTTGTATTATTCCGGACTTAGCAATTGATAATATGTTTTCAACTTTGAATAGTTTTAACTCAAGCATTAAGTTTACTATTGAAAAGGAATATAGTTCAAGATTACCATATTTGGATACTTTGATAATTAGGAGAGATAATAAACTTGTAATTGATTGGTACCAAAAACCAACTACATCAGGGAGATTAATTCACTATTTTTCAAAGCATAGCAGAAATATAATAATAAACACAGCTAAAAATTTTGTAGAAAGGGTTCTTACAATAAGTGATGAGGAGTTCCATAGAAAGAACATTATAAAGATTAAAAACATATTGGAAGACAACAGTTTTCCAGCTGAATTTGCTTTTAGATTTGTAAGTCAATTTAAAAATAGAAATGTAAAGAATTTAGGTACCTCATCAGAACCCAAAATGTATAAATCTTTAACATATATTCCAGGTTTATCAGAAAGATTAGCAAGGTCTAATATATATAGTAAAGAAGGATATAGAATGGCTCATAGAAGCTATAATACGTTAGGTAAATTATTTAGTAAGACTAAAGATAGACTTAATAAATGGGACATTTCAAATTCGGTTTATAGAATTCCTTGTCAGGGTAATGACCAAGAAAATTGTAGTAAAGTTTATGTCGGAACTACAAAAAACAAATTGAAAACGAGAATTGCAGGACATAAGTCAGATCAAAGATATAGGGATATTAATTCACAAAAAACTGCTTTATCTTCAGGGTAATGACCAAGAAAATTGTAGTAAAGTTTACGTCGGAACTACAAAAAACAAATTGAAAACGAGAATTGCAGGACATAAGTCAGATCAAAGATATAGGGATATTAATTCACAAAAAACTGCTTTATCTTCAGGGTAATGACCAAGAAAATTGTAGTAAAGTTTACGTCGGAACTACAAAAAACAAATTGAAAACGAGAATTGCAGGACATAAGTCAGATCAAAGATATAGGGATATTAATTCACAAAAAACTGCTTTATCTTCTCATTGTTCAAAATTTAATCACTCTCCAAACTTTGAAAATGTTTCAATTTTAAGAACAGAAAATAATTATAAGAAGCGTTACATGTTAGAAATGTTAGAGATTATAAACACACCAACAACACAGAGAATTAACTTCAAGGTAGACACAGAAAAATTAGCACAGAATTATAGATATTTAGTTAATAAGAAATTCTAGATTTGAATTGTTGTTAGGAGAATGAATGTTAGGATAAAATTTTTTTAAAATTATGTTAATAATATTTCCATGTTATTCTGTAAACAACATTTGTTTTGCTAGTTGAGAAACAACATGAGGCAAAACATGTGTTGGTTGCAGAATTAGGTTATTTTGGTGTTTATGTTATTTTTTATGTTTGTCATTATTGTTATTAATATTATATTTTTTATGTTTTGATTTTCTTTTAATAACCCAAAAATGTTTCTGTCAGTATATTAAATAGATATTTTTTAAGTTTTCAATTTAAAATTTTTCAATTTGATAATATTGTTAAGAATTTTTTCTTTATGTATGAATTAATAATTTTTCTTGGTGTATAGATTTTTTGTATATAGGAATTTTTTGACAATAATTTTTCAAATTGAAAAATTTTTTAATAACATATTAATTTTCCCGACGATGATAACAAATTGTTATCGAAATATTGAAAATAAATACTGTTAAATTTTTTATATAACATAAAACGATCTTTTGCTGCAAAAATACGAAATATTTACCAAAACAAGATCAAATAATTAAATATTAAAGATAACAAAATTAGTTTAAAATATATCCTACAAAGTCCTAGAAAATTTTTGCACAGTGGCTTAACGCAAAAAAATATTTTTGGAAAAATTAAAAAAAAATCAGGAAAAATAGCGGGGTTTAAAAGATGTGGAAAAAATCAAAGTTGAATACAAAAAAAAATTAAGAAAATCGAAGAGTACAAATAGTGAGAAAAATTGATTTAAAATATTAAATCCCGAAAATCGCATTCAAGCCCACTGTGCACAATTTTTTTTCTATTTTTTATTAGATAGTAGACAGAAAAAGAAAAACAATTCAACAAAAAATATTCTGTTGGGACTGATATTTACAAAGTAATGAGTATTTATTCGATAACGGTTTTCTCATAATTCTGCTTTTTCAAAACGCGATATCTCTGAAATCATAAGCCAAAAAAATCTGAAAATTTGCTGAAATGTGCTGTTCAATACGAATACCTATACAATAAAAAAATAAAGTAAATCAAAAAAAAAATGTTCTCTTCCGATTGGACTTTCTGAGCAAACCATTAGACTTAAAAATTTTTTTCTTTCACCATTCTTTTACCCCATCGATTCATAGGTTGGCTATTGAAATTCTGTAATATCGCTTCACATATAGCTGGGATATATCCAAAATTCCAAAAAAATTCATTTTTTTGCCAATTTGTATGAAAATTAAAAAAAAAAAGGTATGTTTTGATTCAAGCTTCACACAAGTATTAGACATGGCTACTAAAATGCAAAAAAAAAAAAATCCCAGATATCGGTCCATATATAGCCGAGATATAGCCTAAACCTGTTTTTAATGAAACTGTCGCATAAGCGAAATTAAACAACTTTTTCTTTTTTGCTTTAAAGCAGTTCTGGTAATAAAGTAAAGTTATCTAAATATGGGAAATGAAAACTTCCGATATCGGCCCCGAAATATAGTCTGAACCGATTTTCCATGGACAACTTTTTTTTTTGCTTACAAGCAATTCTGGTTATAAAAGAAGGTTATTTAAATGCAAAGTTTGGATATCGGTCCATATATACCTGAGATATAGCCTAAACCGATTTTTTCGGGAAAATGTTGCATAAGCGAACTTAAACAATTTTTTTTTGCTTGAAAGCAGTTCTGGTAATATAAGGAGGTTACCAAATAGAGAAAATTAAAATTTCCGATATCAGTCCATATATACCAGAGATATAGTCTGAACCGATTTTTCCATGAAATTTTTTTTTTCCTAAAAATCAGTTTTAATAATAAAATGAGATTATTAAAATACAGATAATGAAAATTTTTGATATCGGGCCATATATACACGAGATATGGGCTAAACCGATTTTTCCATGAACAAAAAAAAAGGTTACTAAAATACAGAAAATGGAAAATTTCGATATCGGTTCTTATTTAACCGAGATATAGGTTGAACAAACTTTTCCATGAAAGATTTCGTTTTTGGAATAGTGATTATAAGGCAATATTTTTCCCCGATATCGATCCATATATATCCGAGCATATTTAATTCAAATTTGTAATATATACTATACATATAAGAGACTATAGGAAGGGTATTTTAGATTCGCCCCAGCCGAATATACCACACTCTTACTTGTTTATGTAAAAATTTTAATCAATTGAGTTTTATTCTCTATATTAGCTTCTAACAGTGATACTAATCAAAAAATTATAAACAGCTTGTTTTCTACTGATGGTTAGGGTAGTTCCTATGAAATATCGACATATAGCTAGCTGGGGAACATAGAAAATGAGCTGTTTACAATTTTTTTATTGTAAAAATTTTAATTTTTCTTTTCCTTTATAAACTTTTTTCGTTACTGATGGTTAGGGTAGCTCCTATGAAATATCGACATATAGCTAGCTGGGAAACATTGAAAACGAGCTGTTTACAATTTTTTTATTGTAAAAATTTTAGTTTTTCTTTTCCTTTATAAACTTTTTTCGTGTAAGCACTTTAAGATGCGGTCGATAAAGCGCCAATTTGATTTATTGAAAAATATTTTAATATTTTGTTTTTGTTTTTGTTTTTTCAACAGATTCAAATGAAAATGGGTGTGCAAAAGTTATGGCAGAAATTAAGGTAGTAAAGTCTGTTTGTAAACGCTGTTACAAATTTTAACAATGGCCCATATTAAACAAATAGTCCAAAAAAGCAAAAGATACACAGACCCATAAACAAGACAAACGGGCGAACAGGCTGCTGGGCCAACAGACAGCCAAACTGACGGTCAGTTCTGAGCCATATTGGTCAGTAAGAGCAAACTTCTTTTCAAATTTTTTTTGGGTTTTAAAATTTTGCCAGCCGTATATTTTTCCTAAACTCGTACGTCAGTCAGCAGAGACAATGGCCAACAATAGCAAAAGTTAATGGTGGGAGTCGAACAAACAGCTTCAAGTAAAATAAAAAATAAAAAAAAAACAAAGAAATAAATAAAAGCCAAATGAACAGAAAAATATGTTTAAAAATGTTTTTTGCCTTTTGTAAAGTTTATTTACTGATAAAGCGTAATATCTAAGCAAATCACTGCTAGTGGAAATAATTCTCTGGGGTACATGTTGGTTTCTTCTTCTTGTTTTTTCTTTGTGCTGCTGGAAATTTATTCAAGTGAAGCGTAAGTTTGTTTTATGCAAATTAGTTATGAACTAATCATTTGTTCATTTTGGCCGTTTCTTGGCGGAAAAATAAAAATGTTTTAGGATTTTTGGTTTTTTGTCTTTAGGTTTTAAAAACATTTTGCTGGAAAAAACAGAAGATGGGTCAGGTAACTCAAACTTGATATAAAAACGTTTTGTTAATACAATTTAAAATTAGTTCATAGTTAACATTTTAACGTAACACGGTTGTTTGAGTAATTTAAGTTGGCTGTCAAATCAAAAAAGCAAAATGCTCAAGATTGTAAGATATGAAAAAAAAAGAACTGGAATAAAAAAAGGATTGCCTGAAACAAAATATATTTACAATTGTATAATTTGGCTAAACTTATAATTTAATTGGTTTTATAAAATATATTCAGAATAAGTAAATTAATCGAATATTGAAAGCAACTGCTGCAATTTGGAACTGAACAAATTTTACGATCTTAGCTAAAACTTGGAAGTTCAAAAAAAGTAGAAAATATCTTCGCAAAATGCTCGTAGAATAAAATACTTCTGAAATATTGTGTATTATCGTTTTGGTTAAATTAATAAGAATTAAAACATTCAATTTAAATAATTTAAAAGAGCACTGCAAGCAAATGTTCCTGTGCTTACAATGTTAAACTGTGTAGCATTAAGGAATTGTGCAAACAAATATTGCCCTACTAAATAAGGAAAAAATAATTGGTAACAAATTATTAACTGTATATGAAACACTGTTAACAATAGTTAATCTTTAATAACTCAAAATCAAAATACTGCTAAGAATTTTTGTCACATCTAACCCAGTGTGCAGCTGTTGATATGCTTATTACAAATAAACAACATATGCTAACGGTAGTTGAGGTGCCTAAATCTTGACTAAAACGTTCAGATTTCATTTCAGACCTAAAATCGCAGTGAGCGAATAACAGTTCTCCATAATAATTATGGAGCTTGGCTGATTTTCGCAGAACCAAACCAGATCCACGGGCCAAACCAGATCATGAATCGTCTTACAAACGAACAACGCTTGCAAATTATTGAATTTTATTACCAAAATGTGTGCTCTGTTAAGAAAGTTCATCGCGCGCTTCTTCCATTTTATGGTCAGTTTAATCGACCTACTGAGGCTTCTATTCGGGCTATAGTAAAAAAATTTCGCATCAAATTTACATTGTTGGACGTTAAACCAACAACACGCTTATGTAGAGTGCGAACTGAAGAAAATATCGCAGCCGTATCGGCCAGTGTTGGTGATGACCGTGAATTATCGATTCGGCGCCGTTCGCAGCAATTGGGCCTCTGTTACTCCACTACGTGGAAAATTTTGCGGAAGGATTTGGGTGTGAAGCCTTATAAGATACAGCTGGTGCAAGAATTGAAGCCAAACGACCTACCACAACGCCAAATTTTTGGTGAATGAGCTCTTGAAAAGTTAGATGAAGATCCACTTTTTTATCGAAGAATTGTGTTCAGCGACGAGGTTCATTTCTGGTTGAATGGATACGTGAACAAGCAAAACTGCCGTATTTGGAGTGAAGAGCAGCCAGAAGCATTGCAAGAGCTACCAATGCATCCACAAAAAACAACCGTTTGGTGCGGATTATGGGCTGGCGGCATCATTGGGCCGTATTTCTTCAAAGATGATGCGAATCATAACGTTACTGTGAATGGTGAGCGCTACCGTGCGATGATAACAAACTTTTTTTTGCCCAAAATGGAAGAGCGTGACTTGCATGACATGTGGTTTCAACAAGACGGTGCCACATGCCACACAGCATGCGAAACAATGGACCAATTGAGAGGCGAGTTCGGTGAACAGTTTATTTCACGCTTGGGACCAGTCAATTGGCCGCCCAGATCGTGCGATTTAACGCCTCTAGACTATTTTTTATGGGGCTATGTTAAGGCTAATGTCTATAGCGACAAGCCCGCTTCGATTGACGCACTAGAAGCCAACATTGCCAACATTCTTCGTGAGATACCGGCCGAAATGTTGGAAAGAGTATGCCAAAATTGGACTAAGCGGATGGACCATTTGAGGCGCAGCCGCGGCCAACATTTGCAGGAAATAATCTTCAAACATTAAATTATATCGACCCAACTATCGATGCAAATAAATATTTCATGCATTTTTCTGAATTTTATGTGTTTTTTTTTTAAATTTCCGATAGTTCTTATAAAATTACCCATTAGAAGCATGACGTCAAATGCTGCTTCTTTTGGATGCTTAAGATACTGAGAAATCTTGACATACTTCTATTCGGAATGAAAAATAAGTGTGAGGATCGCTGAACTGATCACATTTTTCAAGTCTCAAAAAGCATTCAATTATCTCGGTTTTTTAAAATAGTGCAAGATATATATAACTCCCCTTGATTTCCTCACTATTTATACCATCTAGAACCGATCAAAAGTGAAATACATCTTGCAGGTTTGGGCATGTGATACTGTCTTGTTGAAGCCACATATTGGCTAAATCAATTTCAAACAGTTTTGGCAGAAAGAACTCTGTTATAATATCTCGATATCGAGCACCGGTAATAGTCACTACTTGACGCAATTTTAAAAAAATTATGTTCAATTTCTAACACACTGTAGATACGTTTGATTTACGAAAATCACACGTCGGTTGGGGTCTTAAAATCCCAAAGGCGGTAATTATTGCGACTGTGTTAATCAACGCGAAAATCTATATCGCTTAAAATGAGTTTGTTAAAAAAAATCGAAATCCATTAATTGAAATATTTTTCAATGTAACGCTACATTCTTACCGGGCCTAAACTGTCAGCTGTTGAAAGTTTTTAGGGTTGCGGACACTGTACTGCATAAATGGCGATAACTTCCATATATTGCGTTAATTTTGAGACACCCTTCATATAATATATATGCAGAAAACTTTTTTCATTCAAATGACAATTACTTCAATGCTTACATTAATTTTGGGACACCCTTTATATACAACTTACGATGCTTTTCAACAGAGTGTGGGAATAGTGCTGTTTTCGCTCATGTAGGAAAAACTTTGTTTTTAATATAAAAATTTATAAATATTATACCAAATCGGTAGAGCAGATATATCATGTCGGAGATACCAGTCCAAAAACAAACATTATTTGTAAATTACTTGTGAATGTCTGAAATTTTGTGTCCAGATACAACTTCACGCCCTAAAATTAGGCCTGTTAAACTAATTACTAATTATAACTTTAGTTCAAAACTTTAGTTACAAATTCAGTGCCAATAACAGTTATTTCCCGCTTTTATTTTTTCGAGCATAAATAACAGTTATTTTAAGAATTTACTTTTTCGAGTTGAAATACTAACTGTGTTTATTTACGTATTTGGGTGGCAGAAATAGCAGTTGATTTAATTTTTTTTTATATTTATCTTTTCTATATACTTTTACTATTTTTCAATAAAAACAAACTCCATTTTTGGTATTAACATATCTTAATTCTAATTATATTTTCAGTTTGTTTTGTGCACTATCATCTGTGCTGTCAAGGCCCGTCCCAGTTATTTAACAACGGCAGTCGCTGTACCTGCCTACGAGCACTATACCTATGAGCCCACTGTAATTGGTCATACTATAACTCACTTGCCGACTGCTATATCACATCAAAGTCAAACCATAGTCCATGAAAAACGTCCCTATCTCAGGCGAATTGTCGATTATCAGCCGGCTGCAGACTATGTGAAAGCACATTATGCACCCACCCACGCAAAACTTGTGGCAGCTGCACCGTTAGCATATGCCCCATTAACATATGCTACTCAATTGTATCCAACAGGTTGGGATACAGGCTTGACATACACCAAAGGCTGGAATGCTTGGCCGTTGAAATGAATACCAACAAATAAATAAAACAAAAATACGATAAAAAGCTTTACATACACAAGTCCATTTTTTATGAGAAAAAAAAAATGACAGCTTTAAAGACAATATGTTAAACAAATAAAAACAAAACACAAACATATATAAAATTTTATGGAAAATACAATTGTTTCATTTTTTTCTACTTTTTTATTTTTTTTAAGTCATAAAAACAGTGCCTGGGTTGTCTTATTATTATTCTTTACCACTGAGAGTATGGAGCAGCGTAGGTGGGGGCATAAGATTTATAAACAGCATCAGTGCTGTAACCATGTAAGGCAGGAGCTTCATGAGCGTACGTTTTGAAGACAGGAGAAGCTTCATAGCTGGTATGCACAATGGGGGAGGCAATTGTTTTTATTACGGGAGCAGCATAAGTTGTTTTAAGAACTGGCGCCACGATGGGCTGCACATAATGAGCTGAAGAGTGCACTTGTGAGAGGGATTGATGTGAAACAGCTGTGGGTATTGATTTCACAATGGCACCCACACTGGCGTAAGCTGGCTCTTCGATGTAGGCGGGCGATGAGTAGACCACTGGCGAGGAGGCCAAATAGCTGGGGCGGGCAGCAGCAAAAGCAAAAAGAACGGCTAAAATAAACTGTACCAAAAAGACTTATTAAAGGAATTGTTAAAAATACTCGTAAAGTATCGATACTTTCAAAAAACAAATCATAGCAACCAACGGTTGTTCATTTGTTTGAAAGGTGTAAAAAAATGTAGACGTGTATAAATGAAAAAATCTTGTTTTTTCGGTTTTGACAGGTGTTATTAAATTATTTTGCTTTTTAAATACTTAATAGTTTATTTAGATTGTTGGGATATAAAGTTGAATGTTTGAGAATATCTTCCAAAGTCTACTGATGATTAGGATAGCTCCTATGAAATATCGACATATAGATAGCTGGGAAACATAGAAAACAAGCTGTTTATAATTTTTTGAATGGTATCAATTTTTAATTATCATAAAAATTTAAAGAAGTGGAAAGGCAACTGGACTCTTACCAACTGAAATATCAAAGCGGTTGTTATTGTTAGAATACAGGAAACGAATATATCTTCCCTCTCTGTTTTCTACTGGGAAGCAGGTTTTACCTTAGTGTACGCCTAATCAGGGTAACCTGCTTTCTTTGGCATTGTCGCTTCTGAATATTACCAAATGCTGCTTTGAAGTGGTCACACAATTGTTAAAGTAAGAACTAACTGCATTATTGATACCCGCGGAGAACAGGTGTTCTACCTTGGTATACACCTAACCAGGGCATCCTGCTTTCTAGGGCATACAGAGGTAGAAGTTTCCCGTTGCTTGTAGCAAATAAAATTCTAACCCAGGTTATGTTGGACTTTCGAAGCCTTTACCAAGGGTTAATTGGCAGAACTACAATGGACTCCATTCCCCCGGAAAGATCTGCCTTGCAGACCATAGCGGCGTTGCTCTAGGTTGGGGAACCTACATTTTGTCTGAATCGACCCAACTCTGGCTTAAACCTAAAACCGTAGAGAGGGAAGTTAGTCTTCCCTGATAAGTATAGTACATGCCGGTTTTCTGTGAGTTAATAACCCTCGAGGTGATGATGTCTTGTAACAGGTACCTGTAATCTAAAGAGCCAGTAGGGATAGTTAGGCGGGTGAGTTGGTTAAGGGCTGATGCTACTAGGAAAGGCGGGTGTACGGCGTTACATGCTGTTGTACTAGCTATCTGCTACTCCTTATGAATAAGGCTACCGCGGTCAGGCTGACCGAGGCCAGACGTGATAAGCTATTGAAGCTCCGCTTGCCTAGATAGCTTAGGCGGTGTTGCTCTAATACCGGGCATGTTCTGAGGAGGTCAAGGATCATATCCTCATCGTCTTCGTGCTGGCAACATCTGCAAAAGTCGTTGCGGGTTATGCCCAGTCTCCTGGCATGGTTTCCAAACAAGCAATATCCAGTCAAGACTGCTACTGTAACTCTCAAGTAAGATCTAGCTCTTTTGTTCTCTTAAAGTTGATATGCGGCCACAAGTTCCTTGATATAAGGCATGTGAACCATTTTTCTTTGGCATATTCCAGCATTTAAAGCTTTATGCTCTTCCAGCACGCTGATAAAGGCTATTCGCAAGAGGGCGATATCCCTATCCTTTAGGGTTGTCTCTTTTTGGCTAAGTCGTCAGCGAGGTTGTTGCCCTTATTGGACTCGTGTAAGCGTATCCATTTTAGGGCTAGGTTAGAATGTCTCGCCAACTTGTTAAAAGATGTCTGGCGTTCCTGGACTAGCCTGGTACTAGTGTATATTCCAATCAGTGAGTCGATAAAAACAAGAACTGGGAATGCAACAAAATGCTGAATAGAAATCGATTGCACGTATTGCCGATGGCTTATATTGCGTGGAATGAATATTCAAGCCAACATCCTGAATGAAATTTAAGATTAATAAAACCTTGTACTTGCTACACAGGGTAGCCCAAAAGTCACTGTGATAATTTTGGCGCCCCTCATATAGTTACACAAATTTTTCAAGCCTGCACTTTAGCTTGATAAAAAAATTAGATTTTTGGTTTTTGTACATTTGTACATCGGGTTCTAGTTCAAGTTTTTCTTTTCTTAAGTTTCTTAGGAAGGATTTTTTACAATACAAATTTGCTGTGATCAACAATTTTTGATTGAAGAAGTCCAGAAAAAATAATCAAACCTTTTTAGCTGGGTGACAACTAGCTGTTTCGTAGCCGCTACTCTACTCATCTGCACCCACTTTCGGATTTGAACTCGGGTGATGACACATCATGAACGGCCGCCTTAACCACTCAGCCACCGAGCTGAGTTTTGCCAAGTTTCATCTTGTGTCGCTTGTGTTTGTTAACAAACTATCCCGAAATGTGTGGACCGAGTTAAACAAAATTTTGTATACATATCGGGTAGCTCTAATAATCGGTCAACGTTTATTTTTAATACCCCCAGAATTATATTTTTTTTACTATGATTTAACATTGCAAAAGACATACAACTTCAAATTTTCACCTCCCTCACACAGACTGGGCATTGCTCTCACACAGACTGGGCGTCGCTGCCGCTCTGCCGACAGCTGTCGATATTATAAAAAAAAATGACAGATTTATTATTTGTTCATTTTTAACAACTTTTAACTTTTCCTTTGCCTTGTAGGAGTTTCACTTTCAATTGCCCAGTGGTAAATAGATGGCATTAATATGTATAGAAATTTATCTATTACGAGTATGTCATTCTTGCTTGCACAATTGTCGTTGTTTTCTTGAACTAGCTTCACAGAAATATTTTTAAAATTTTTATATTTATTTTAATATATTTTTTTAATTTTACTCAAAAATTTTTCTTCTACAAAACTCACCAATTTAAACATTTTGTATATATTGTATATTTTGTTTTGTTTTAATTTTATCGCTATTAATTCTGTAGTTGACTCTAAGAACAACTTCTGTTGATTGATATTTGCCAAAAATAAAGCACTGGTTTATATAGTCCAAATGAAATTATTTTATTTCAAGTAAAAAGAAATAATAAAACTAATTACAACAGATACCAAAAACTATGAGGCCGTTTCAAAACATCAAAAAGCACAAAAAAAAACGCAAACAATATAAAAACTTATACAAACTTTTAATTAGGTTTTAAATAAACATATGTATTGTGGCCAAAGAATTGCAAAAATAAAACTACGGTCATTAAAAAGTGTTAAACTTGACATTAAAAATAATAAAACGCACAACTGTATGTCAGGAAAACTCTACTCGGATTCTTTTATGAACCAAGACGATTTTTTTTTTAGAGAAATTCAACAAACAACACTGGACAACAGTAAAAATTAAGAATCCGCCGATTTTTTCCGAGGATTTATTGTAAAAAGCTGGTTATTTGTTCACAATTCAAAGTATTGTCCATTGCTGGCCACTACTTTCTCCCATCTGGCCACTACTTTCCCCCATCTCTCGTCCATCGTTGTATACCGTTATGGACGTTTGTAGAACAATTCCTAGTGTAATTTTCCTAAAGTTGTACAACTTAATTAAGTCAACGTTTATAAAAATTTGGTAGAACCAAGTGTACCGCATTGTATTTCACGCTGCAATGTGATTACCGTGGAGTAAGGCCACACTGGCGAGTAAACCGTTTTTACACCACGCCGAGAAAAAAGTCCAATTGGGTTAAAACGCACGATCTTGGTGGACAAATAATTGGGCTGTTATACGAAATTGTTTTTGCATCTTACTTTCGTTCTGCAATATTAATGACAGCTAATTGAGGTGCAAAACAGTTTCTAAATATATCTCTATAGCCTTCACCATTGACAGTAATATTTGGACCATAATCAGTTTGGAAAACGACGATTCCGCCAGCCATTAGCTAAAAATGGGCTTCTTTCAGCCCATTGAAATGGAAGTTCAATATCAATTTGTGCTTTAGCTCATTCACCGAATTGGTGGCGCATATCCATAGTAAAATATCAACCATAGTTAAATATGAGCCGTGCTGCCAGCTTAATGGGGATGGCTTTAAAAAAGACTCAACACCTATAATTTTGTGACGTCAACAAAATTTTATTTACCTTTCGGTCTGCATTCGCTAAACTTTCAAATTTTTATCTCATATTAACATAGAATATTTTAATACTATTATCTTTTTATAAGGAAAACTTTCGGTCAAAAGCGTTCCCGGAGAGCCATCATAAGCACAAATGAAATATTATAATTAAATACTCTACAATTCTGATGCAAAGTTTCAATGAATAGACACTCGTATACTAGAACTATTCCAGAACAAAACAAAAACTTGAACACTGTTGTACTGTGTAATTCAAGCAAAATAAATTACTGTCTTTCAGTACACACATACACAGGCACAGTCAAAGATTTGTACGCAGACGCAGCCATATATGAATTTTCAAAGGCGAAGCAAAATTTAAAATAATTTAATTTCAATTTCCTTCTCAACGCAATTGGCCTCTCTAATTTGTACACATTTTTTTTATACTCATTAAATCATCAGGTGTGAGTAATTATGTCCAAGCTTTTTTTAATGATGCTAATGGGAATTACTTAGCTTTAAAGATATTCGTGCACATATGTACATAAATTTTGTGCTTTTCGTTCATACGCAAAACCCTGCAGTTCGTAGGAGTGAATAAATCTTACATATTAATTAAGCACTAGTTAGAATACATCGTGAGACAAAAACTCTGTCACCGAATATGAAAAAACGTCAAAATGCTTCCACTTCCTCAGAAGCAATACGGCAACTTCAATTTTCGCACTAAAGTAGATGACCGTTTATAGTTCAGATGCATATACCACGACAAAAACGCGTACCGAATATGAAAAACCAGAGCCAAACCGGTTAGCGAAGTGACTCTAAATTTTTTTTTGGAAATTCCCAAAATCGGCTTCGTTAATCCCCAAAATCCCCTAACTTCACCGGAAGCAATGCGGCAACTCCAATTTGCACACTAAATCAGCAACACTGTATATACAGTTTTATATACCAACATATATACTAATCACCTATATAGCATGGGTTCCGAGTGTTGCAAACATATAAGTGAAACCGATATAAGCGTGCTAAAAGTAGAGGGCGAGAACGAACGCAGCCTAAATGCCTAAATTTCTTATGAGCTCTTCATATGTGCAGTCTCTGAGTTTTGACAGTTGTGCACTATACTGTACCCCGTTAAATATTTTGAAGATATCCAGAGCCACAACTTTATCTTCGCCTCAAGGACTAAATATAAAAACCGAAATATCTTTTTATAAGTAACCACCGACATATTGAAGCATTAATAACCCTGTCTTTGGCCGGGAAGGAAAAGATTTTGTCAACCAAAATTTAAAACTTTGGTTAGAAAGGGTGGTAACCCAAAAAAAAGCGATCTGTACTCTAGATTTAATGTTGCATCATATACTATTACGTCCTGTCATCCCTTTTCACACCAGCAGCATAAAGGACTAATATTGAAGCTCAAACTGACTTCCAAAGAGCTCATAATTGTCTTGACACAACATATGTTTCTAGCTGTTGGAGAAACCAGCACGTCCACGAATTTGTATTTATGTATACTTCAACCTTGGAATCCATGCTGTTCAGCCAGCTTTCAGCAAGAGAATTTAATACTTCGCTTTTCTTTTTTCGTAAACGTTTCTTGTGGTGGATAAATTTTTCCAAGTTTCGTTTTTTCTATTGGACCATTGTGTGTATAGGATTTTGTATGATGCCAAAGCAATATTGGAGTGGCCAGACTATTTTTATATCATTAGACATTCCCCGTCTGAGAAATTTTACCAGTAAACACAAATAAGGTAACCATGATAAAAAAAACAGTATAGTTTTCATTAACAAACTAAAGGGCATTTGGGTTTTAAGGAATGTCAGTCAGCATGACCAGCACGTCGATGATAATGACGATAATGACGGTGTTTTTTTTTTTTTGATTCACGACATAAATCTATAACGAATAATTAAATTTTAATTTACAAATTGCTTCCCAGACAGCAAATCGAATTATAAAATTGTAGCAGATTAACTGATCATAAAATATTGCCACAACGTGATAAAATTTAAATTGTTGGAAGATTTTCATAGACTGTAAGTAAAAAAGTCAGTAGACATGTTCGTTCAAACATCTGCCAAAACTGCAACTAATTTCTACACAAAAATCCATTTATTACTAACAATTACTAACAATGTCGACATGCTTCATTTTAAATTAATAATTTTTGTTTTTTTTTTGTCATCGACAAAGACTTAAATATACGAAATAGTTAAAGATAATTAGGTAAATCAAGTTGAGAACAAGGCCGGTGGCGGTTTTGGGAACAAACAAAATGAAAAATTGAATATTTTTTTTTAACTTTTTCAAAAACATTTCTTTTAAAAATATTGTATAAAATTGTAATTATGAATCAGGAATTACAAACGACTGCATAGAGAAAAATGATTGTTAAGACAACCAAGATATTGACTTATTAAACTTACGAACTTTATATGAAATTAATTAAAAACTTTAAGTAAAGTTGTGGTAAATAAAATGTATTTATAATATTTCTATACATTTGTAGGTTCATGAATCGAAATTATTATGTATTAAATGCATGCAAGATAGCAGGTTACCGGCTACAAATGTAGCCAGCTACTTATTTATATTAGAAGCGGGAGCAGCATACTTGTAATAAACAACTGATCTTTATTTTTGAACCTTTAGCTCGTTGGTTGTTTACATTTTTTCCTGAAGAATATACTTAGAACAATACCAAGGTGCATTAACGTATACACGGTGGCAGCACTACGGCATATGACAGTTTTTTGTTACTGGCAATATAGTAAGCTATTTACGTCAAATGTATTGTTTACATTTTTGAAAGTGAATTTAGTGCTTTATTCTGAAATAAAGATATACAAATTATTTTGTGAACATATAAATAATTCAAATAAATATAATTTATAATTATGAAAAGGTACATTCATAGTTTATAATTGTGAAAATAGTTACAAATATTTTTGGCAAACATAGCTTACCATATGCCTGTTTTTGTTGTATTGTTGTAATTTTGCTCTAGTGCTGCCACCGTGTATACGTTAATGCACCTTGAACAATACCATAAACTTAAAATTCTTTATACAGTAACACTGTTTGTTTGTTTGACATTTGATTGCACCGAAGTGCCAAAAAATCACTGGCAAGCAAATTTAACTGCGAGTGCGAAAAATGTGAATATGATTGTAAAAAAATGTGAGTGTATTGAGTTTTTCGAACCCTTAATCTAAATGCTAGGTAAAGGACCTGATTCACTATCCTACATGATCGTACGATTCATTCACAGGAAACTGTTTCAAAAAAATGTGAGTGTATTGAGTTTTTCGAACCCTTAATCTAAATGCTAGGTAAAGGACCTGATTCACTATCCTACACGATCGTACGATTCATTCACAGGAAACTGTTTCAAAAATCTGGCGTTTCAAAATGGCGTTGTAGGCCACACTATTATACAAGTATGATTGAAATAATTTATATACACAATAAAACAACTAAAAACTTTTATTAACATAATAATTTTACATTACTTAAATTTTTTCCTGGAGGCACCAACAATATTTTCATATTTTTCACAATATATACAACACTGATCGCACAGAAACCATAATGTTTTGAAAAGTTTCATAAAATTTTTCAAATCGCACGATTTGTCAAAAACTCTGTCGCACGGTTAAATTTTTAGTACTTTTTCAGCACACATGCTTTATTTAGTAGATCGCACGATCGTGTATGATAGTATAGCCGGGCCTTAAATGAAACTTATTATTATACTCAAGGTGCATTAACATCTACATGGTGGCAGCACTACGGCATGTGGCAATATAGCAAGCCGTTTACGTCAAGTGTATTGTTTACATTTTTGAAAGTGAATTTAGTGATTTATTTTATTAAATATTTAAAAATTATTGTGTGAACATAAAACTACTTCATATAAAAATAATTTACAATTGTGAAAAAGAACTTTCATAGTTTATAGTTGTGGAAAAACTTACAAATATTTTTGACAAGCATAGCTTACTACATGCCTGTTTTGTTGTATTGTTGTAATTTTTCTCTAGCGCTGCCACCGTGTAGACGTTAATGCACCTTGATTATATTCATAGATAGAATTTATTATGTATACTCGACCCATTTAAAAAAACCGTATCTACACTATTTAACAGGGTATGAAAAGCATTTTAAGTTTAGGTTAACTAAGTGAAGAAGATTATTACATACAGAAAGCTTAATATATACAATGCATCGCATGATTTGTTTCTCGTTTATATTCATTAAGTTTCTACATTTCAAAATCCGAATTGTTTTCTAAACTTTGTGCAAAAGATCGTTAGTAAACTAGAGCTGTACCAGGTCGTTCATTTCAGTGACCGGTCACTTTCGTTCAATTACAAAAGACTGATGCGTTCATTCTGTTCATTCAGCCGATCATTTTGAACCAATAGCACGGTGCCAATACTAAAATTTTCCGGTCATTTATTAACACAGCTCTGTAAAGTAGACAAAACAAGATAGTAATATAAAAGGTGATAAAGTGTTAAGAATAAATTATTGTTTTACAAAGAAAAAAATTAGGTGTGATTAATTTTTATTTTAAAAAATCGAACCCACTTTAGTTAGACAAAACAACAAAAACAAAAGAATATGACATAAAAATAACGAAAGATATTTGGAAGAAAGCTATCCAAATTGAACGGCTTACTAGTGAACGTTTAATCATCGGCTCACTTTGTTCAATGAGATGATACGTTCAATTTAACCCGTTCGTTCATAAAAGAGACAGCTCTATAGTAAACTGATCGGATCTTTCATTAGAGTAAGATCAGACGGGGTGCACTTTTGCACAGTTTTCTTTGAACTTGCTTTTATTTCTTTGTATATTTGATTTCTATAAGCACTTACACATACATACCTGAGAGAAGAGTATAGAATTGCTGATAACTGCTGAGTACCGGCTATTCTTGTTCTCTTTTTTTCCTCTCTCCGAAAGCCTTGTCTGACCTGGTACTTATTATTCCTTGACTTTACATTGTTCAACTTGTACACGAATTTCGACTCTTCGACCATTTAGACCGGATTGATTTAGGTGAAATTTTTCAAAATGCGGTTTCAGTTAAGATAATTTTTCGCACATTCTTTGTACTGAAAGACTGACAATTTGCTGCAAACGAAACTTTGCCAATAATTTCAAATTCTGTTTTCGGAACTATTTCCATTTTACAAGCTTGGAATCATGGTTTGGACAACTCAGCCACACAACAAGTCGCAAATTTCCAATCGTTTACTTTCAAATTAAACTTAAAAGCTATTTTGAATTTTTCTTTGGAAGATAACTTTGATATTCAAATTTAAGCCCATTTTGAAAACTGGTACCCAAACTTAGACTCAGGGAAACAGCTTCACATATCCCGTTCTTATTTTTAATTCAGAAAAAAATTTTTTTGATATATTTACGACTTAAAGCTATTTGCAAATAACTAGCTTAGGCTTATTCAGGCGAAGAAAGTTCACAGGAAAATGCCAAAACGTCTACATAATCGTATGGTAACACCGCACTGTCATATGTTTATAGAAATATAAATTTATTTGTGAAAAACTCTGAAAAAAAACAACTATTGCTGTTTTGAATTTTCGCTCACAATTTTATCTTTATTATTTCTAGACATTTACAACAGTGTCCGTTATTTAAAACAAAACATAAACTTTTTAAGCAGGTGGCAACATGTCAAACTCATAAGTCAACACTAATGGGCTGGGCTTTGCGCATGTCCGTTATATTATTTACATTAGTGAGATGTAGAATATAACATAGGCAGTGATTTTTGTACACTATCGCAATAGCAAAAGAGAATGACAAAAGAACAAATTATAGCATGAGAGAATGACGTAACAAGAAATTGTAATCCCATGTGACGTGATGTGCAGTAGAAAATTATTTTGTCAACTTTTCGGCGTCCAAGTTATTTGTTTCAGATGTCAAACTTTATTTACAAACTTTCGTGAGTTAGTAACTCACAATAAAAGAATTATACGGCAATATTTGACGTTTCTATTCGCAAACAAGTTTTAATTAATATTAAGATAGTTTAACAATTTAATATATAACTTTCAAACACTTCATTTTAGAAACAAATTGTTTGCTCCTTTTTTTGATTATCCATGATAATAAGTGCTATAAATTGGTGCATAAGGATGTATCAAAGGCGTTGCGTAGGTTTTCACAACAGGTACAGTATAAGGATAGTGATAAGGAGATGCGTAGGTAACAGGATAGGCCGACAAATAACTGGGACGAGCATTTACGGCGCCGAAAAGAACAGCAGCGAAAAGAAGGAGGATCTGAGGAAAAAGAAAAAACTAAACTATGTATATCTACATATCGCACCCTAAATACAAAAGGGTCACAACTCAAAAAACTAAAATTTTTAGGACACACAAAACACTGTTTTTTGTATATAAACAAATGATTGTAATTTTTAAAGAAAATTTTGTTCCATTATGAAAAAATTCAATATTGAATTTTAGTTTTATATTATGTTTGCAAAAACATAAATAACTGACTTTTATAGAAAAAAGTTAGTTTTGGAAAATTTTGTATTGTGACCCTTTTGTATTTAGGATGCGATATATCCTTTCTTTTTCTGCCTTAATCAATGTTACTTACCACTTTAAACATGGCTGGGCTCCTTAAACACTTTCAATATTATATAAAATAATGTTTTCGGTTAGAATAACTCCAGGTGTTTGATTAATTTTCATTTTTATTTCTCCGCTTTTATAGAAGATGAACTATATTGAAGATGTGCTCGTTTGACATTTAAATAAATTATAATATTAAATAAGTTTATTTAATCATATTTTAGAATAATGGTTTTTTTTCTCTTATAAAAAGCAGAAAACATTGTGAAGGAAATGCATATTGTAATAAAGCAGTTTGTTATCTTTGAAAAGGAGGTGGCAAGTGTTTTCAAAATGAGATATAAAAAAATTATATATTCCATGATTTGTTCATACAAACATCTGAATGCAACCCCATTAACCATAGCTTTAGGCAAAGCATCATAAAACCTGGAATGACTATATGCTGCCTATTTTATATCGTCAATAATGTTATGGGCGGCATTGTCTTTTAGTTTGCACTTGAAAAAATTATTCAATTAAGCATTTTTTTTTAGGAATTAAATGTATTTTTTAAAATACATAATTCTATTTTCCATCGGAAAAATTGAAACAAACTATATAGTTTACCCATATTTTGTAATATAAATAGTGTAAGTAATTTCACGGTCAAATGTCCAATAAATTTAAAAATAAAGTTTCTCTGTTTGTTTTAGCTGACTGTTTCCTCAGCGTTTTTCGAATCAACCGTTCCCCCAACTGCTACGACAGACTGCTCTTCAGCAGCTTCGGCAAATTGTTTGCCCAGCGGCCTTTGGGCTGGTAATTTACCCAACAACTTCGGTTGACTTTTCCCTAAGTGGTCTTTTCGGAGACCTACTTTTCCTACAGCAGCTTCGGCTGACTGTGCCTCTAGGGGTCTTGGGACTAACTGTTTTCTATTGGAAATTTCTGGAATATTTGAACCCTTGCCGAATGCAGTTTCTGTTAACCGAAACCGAGGCCTGCCTGTACGTGGTGATACATCTAATCTGTTCTGTGAAAACTTATTACCACAAACCAGCAACCTTTGCTATACCGAACCGGAGATTCCTGCATTTTTCCTCATCTTTCCTCTTCCTCATAACCTGTTTTCCTACTTCCAGTGCAATGCAGTGCATATGTATCGCAATCCATTGTGTACCCAGTACGACTGTTAGCTGAATGCGGTTTCAGTTAAGATAATTTTTCGCACATTCTTTGTACTGAAAGACTGACAATTTGCTGCAAACGAAACTTTGCCAATAATTTCAAATTCTGTTTTCGGAACTATTTCCATTTTACAAGCTTGGAATCATGGTTTGGACAACTCAGCCACACAACAAGTCGCAAATTTCCAATCGTTTACTTTCAAATTAAACTTAAAAGCTATTTTGAATTTTTCTTTGGAAGATAACTTTGATATTCAAATTTAAGCCCATTTTGAAAACTGGTACCCAAACTTAGACTCAGGGAAACAGCTTCACATATCCCGTTCTTATTTTTAATTCAGAAAAAAATTTTTTTGATATATTTACGACTTAAAGCTATTTGCAAATAACTAGCTTAGGCTTATTCAGGCGAAGAAAGTTCACAGGAAAATGCCAAAACGTCTACATAATCGTATGGTAACACCGCACTGTCATATGTTTATAGAAATATAAATTTATTTGTGAAAAACTCTGAAAAAAAACAACTATTGCTGTTTTGAATTTTCGCTCACAATTTTATCTTTATTATTTCTAGACATTTACAACAGTGTCCGTTATTTAAAACAAAACATAAACTTTTTAAGCAGGTGGCAACATGTCAAACTCATAAGTCAACACTAATGGGCTGGGCTTTGCGCATGTCCGTTATATTATTTACATTAGTGAGATGTAGAATATAACATAGGCAGTGATTTTTGTACACTATCGCAATAGCAAAAGAGAATGACAAAAGAACAAATTATAGCATGAGAGAATGACGTAACAAGAAATTGTAATCCCATGTGACGTGATGTGCAGTAGAAAATTATTTTGTCAACTTTTCGGCGTCCAAGTTATTTGTTTCAGATGTCAAACTTTATTTACAAACTTTCGTGAGTTAGTAACTCACAATAAAAGAATTATACGGCAATATTTGACGTTTCTATTCGCAAACAAGTTTTAATTAATATTAAGATAGTTTAACAATTTAATATATAACTTTCAAACACTTCATTTTAGAAACAAATTGTTTGCTCCTTTTTTTGATTATCCATGATAATAAGTGCTATAAATTGGTGCATAAGGATGTATCAAAGGCGTTGCGTAGGTTTTCACAACAGGTACAGTATAAGGATAGTGATAAGGAGATGCGTAGGTAACAGGATAGGCCGACAAATAACTGGGACGAGCATTTACGGCGCCGAAAAGAACAGCAGCGAAAAGAAGGAGGATCTGAGGAAAAAGAAAAAACTAAACTATGTATATCTACATATCGCACCCTAAATACAAAAGGGTCACAACTCAAAAAACTAAAATTTTTAGGACACACAAAACACTGTTTTTTGTATATAAACAAATGATTGTAATTTTTAAAGAAAATTTTGTTCCATTATGAAAAAATTCAATATTGAATTTTAGTTTTATATTATGTTTGCAAAAACATAAATAACTGACTTTTATAGAAAAAAGTTAGTTTTGGAAAATTTTGTATTGTGACCCTTTTGTATTTAGGATGCGATATATCCTTTCTTTTTCTGCCTTAATCAATGTTACTTACCACTTTAAACATGGCTGGGCTCCTTAAACACTTTCAATATTATATAAAATAATGTTTTCGGTTAGAATAACTCCAGGTGTTTGATTAATTTTCATTTTTATTTCTCCGCTTTTATAGAAGATGAACTATATTGAAGATGTGCTCGTTTGACATTTAAATAAATTATAATATTAAATAAGTTTATTTAATCATATTTTAGAATAATGGTTTTTTTTCTCTTATAAAAAGCAGAAAACATTGTGAAGGAAATGCATATTGTAATAAAGCAGTTTGTTATCTTTGAAAAGGAGGTGGCAAGTGTTTTCAAAATGAGATATAAAAAAATTATATATTCCATGATTTGTTCATACAAACATCTGAATGCAACCCCATTAACCATAGCTTTAGGCAAAGCATCATAAAACCTGGAATGACTATATGCTGCCTATTTTATATCGTCAATAATGTTATGGGCGGCATTGTCTTTTAGTTTGCACTTGAAAAAATTATTCAATTAAGCATTTTTTTTTAGGAATTAAATGTATTTTTTAAAATACATAATTCTATTTTCCATCGGAAAAATTGAAACAAACTATATAGTTTACCCATATTTTGTAATATAAATAGTGTAAGTAATTTCACGGTCAAATGTCCAATAAATTTAAAAATAAAGTTTCTCTGTTTGTTTTAGCTGACTGTTTCCTCAGCGTTTTTCGAATCAACCGTTCCCCCAACTGCTACGACAGACTGCTCTTCAGCAGCTTCGGCAAATTGTTTGCCCAGCGGCCTTTGGGCTGGTAATTTACCCAACAACTTCGGTTGACTTTTCCCTAAGTGGTCTTTTCGGAGACCTACTTTTCCTACAGCAGCTTCGGCTGACTGTGCCTCTAGGGGTCTTGGGACTAACTGTTTTCTATTGGAAATTTCTGGAATATTTGAACCCTTGCCGAATGCAGTTTCTGTTAACCGAAACCGAGGCCTGCCTGTACGTGGTGATACATCTAATCTGTTCTGTGAAAACTTATTACCACAAACCAGCAACCTTTGCTATACCGAACCGGAGATTCCTGCATTTTTCCTCATCTTTCCTCTTCCTCATAACCTGTTTTCCTACTTCCAGTGCAATGCAGTGCATATGTATCGCAATCCATTGTGTACCCAGTACGACTGTTAGCTGAGTCCGAATTGCTCCAGTACGGTCTGCAAGCAGACATCACTCTGACGATAAAAACCGTGTTTAGTCTGGAGCAGTCGATCAGCCAAAGCTACGAGAGGAATAGTAGAATATTATGATGTAGAAAATATTGTTTACAGCAATTTGTAATAAAGCTTATAGTATTATTTTTTGTATCGCTCAAACTTACCGATCAATTTGAAGCAAACTGAAAAACTTACAGATTTTATTTTGAAAGAATGATCGGGGGGCGATTTTAATAAAATTTTAAATATTGGTAAATTTTAATCTGACATATGTAATTTTAGATTAGAAGTAAGGAGAGAGCACCAATAAAAATAAATGTAAGACTAATGGCGGCCAAACGATTCTAGTGAAAGACGAACTTATGATTACCTGATATCAAAATCGAAAAACCTATAATGACTACTTTCTAAAGAAAACGTGAACTCAATGTAATATAACCAGAGCGTATATCGATTTCGTTGAGGGCTTGTTTCATGACACGACAAAATATATACATATTTGTTGACTAAAAATAAAACCTTTTATAATGAGGAGGTGTATACTATGTAGCAGTTTTCATTATGTTGCATTTAAACTAAAAAGTGGAGAGAAATTTTCGTGTGTCAAAATGCTAGTGAAAGTTCACATTTGGGAGATCACTAAGGAAGTCTTAAGTGTGTAAGCGAGTTCACCTTCTGTATTTACTTTTCTAAATTATTAAATTAGTTTGTATTCATTTCTTAATTGAGTTATCTTTCCATAAAAAAAAAATTTTTTTTCCTATACACATGTTTTATTGAATTCATAGAAAATTAATACAATCCACACACGTTTGGTTAACTGGGACAGGGATTATGTTTACCTTCAGCTCAAGAAATTTATTTGCACTTTTTTATCATTAAAAACTATGATTAAAAGTACATGAATCGATTTGCAGTTATTGAACATTGAAACTGAGAATAAATTATATTTACAATAGAAAATTTAATCTAGAAAAAAAGATTTATACAAAATATTTCTTTCTCTAATCTTTAAAACCCTTTTATATACATACTCGTATATATTACTTATTACTAATAATTAACGAAATAATATAAGAAAACATTAAATAAGAATATCGTATTTTATTTTTGAAGTATTAAACACATAGACCACAACAAACTTCACAATTTCGCGACAGCAAATGCTGCAACCGGCAATTGTAGCCGACTAGTCGTGTAGATGAACACGAAATTAATTTACATAAAAATATATTTCAGTGTAGCCACCTGGAAGTTTTTAGTTTTACAAAATTCCGTTGATTTACAGATCGAGTTTTTTTATACAAACTTTCATAAAAAATGTTCTACTCTTTACAAAAAAAACGTCTTTAAAAAAAGCAACTTAACTTAAAAAAGTTTTTGTTTACTACGCTTAAATCTGGTTAGGTGGGCGGTCATAGCTGAAAATGTAATTGGATATATCTTCGAATCTGTAATGAGAATATTATTAAAGAATTGAAACTTTACGTTTCTAGAAACAAAAATGTATACTCATTTTTAAATATTTCATCAAAGATATACAATTAAAACAGGTTGCCAGCCATTAATAAGCTAGCTCACTTGGATCCAATTTGATCCAGTGATGTTGCCTGAGTGTAATATGTATTTCAGCATATCTACATAGAACTGGCCCAGTTCAGAACGAACAAGAGGATCGGTCAAAGTAGTCCATATTCCGATATTTTAGCCGTATTGTGCAGCATCGACCTATATACAAAGCCCTTGTATAAGAAATATCTAGATACCGTCACTCTCTACTTCCTCCTAATATCTACAACTTCTACAGAAATCATTAAGTTGAAGATATAATATATTCGCACGTGACAATGTCCTGTCAGAAGTGGCACAGTAGAACGCAACGTCCACAGAGGCAGGCCAACAAGAATATTTCTGCTTCTATTATCATACCTGGGCCATGCCAGCTTTAATTCGCAGGTAACCTCAATAGACCATCTGTCTTGTGCGGCCCTTAAAAGTTGACCCTATACTATACCATCTATATCCATTTGTTATAGCCGTAACCCGTCGCTTGCCAGTTCGCCCGGTACAACATTTTTTAGCACTTCATTGTGCCCTCGTATCCAAAAAAGTTTTATATTCTAATGTCTTACTATCTCGCTTAGAGAGAGAGAGAGTGATGGCTTTTTTCGAGGGCTAACAATCTCCCGAGGATCTGTTGCCTATACAACGGATACGTGTACTGGAAGGAACCAGTAGTGATGTTTGACGGGTGAGTTGGTTTAAGGGCTGATGCTCTTAATGGGCTTCGGCCTACCAACTCATTAAGCCTTGTCCTCCATTGATTGCTGGGAAGTTGCATACATGAGGGATTAGAAGGCCCGAACTCCTCAACAAGAAGTTGTTCATATGACCGCAATCATATGACAAAAAATTGCTACCTGTGTGAGCCTAGCAAGCCACACGGGGGCGGTGGTGAATCGTGAAAAATTCACTTCGTGGAATTGATCCACCATCAGGTTAGGCCGTCAAGGCGGGTACTGATGTAAATCATTTTCACAGTTATCTTGTTTAGAGGGGGATAGCAGTTCCTTTTTAGAGCTGCGATAGTCTGACTAGAGGCTATTATTTTTTGGTACGACGAGAGCCGGGAGTCCCACCACCGGGAACTTTGTTCTCGCCCGGCTATGGTAAGGTCTATTCGTTTAAAGATATCCGGCATTCACGAAACAACCTACATGTCGTATAGACACCCGCAAGTGCATTCAGCGTAGCTTTACTATCAGTTAAAATTCGGATATTGTTCCTGTAAAACCTCAACCAGAGCAGCTAGCCTTCATTAAAGCTATGAGTTCCGCCTGCATTTCACTACACTCATTTTACAGACTAAAAGTAATACCTCTCTCACATAGGGAGATGAAGATAGTTCCATTAACTCCCGAATCCATTGGATCCATCTGTACAGATCTCAAGTACGTCTTCCTGACGATCTATGCTGACCACCTCCGAGACCGTGGATAATAAATTCCAACAAATCTCTTGCCGGGTAGTAAAACTACCCGTAAGCGAAGTAAAATAAATGGGTATATCTAACCGCGTGCTAACTATTTTATAAAATTAAGATTTCTTGTTTTGAGTATAAGTGTGTATGCACATATTTAACAATTGAACAGGTAAATTTATTAGTTTATTTAAAGCAGCATTTAAATTTCGTTGCTTTTCATGTTATATTAGAAAACAAAATTTTTCCTGGAGCAAATTTTTTTTTACATAATTTTTACAGGCTAGTCACATTGTTTTTATTTTGTATTTAGCATGGACAACAACCTACAGTCGTGTCGTTTTGCTGTTATCAAAATAAACGTTCGCATATAAATTCATGTCTTTTATATTTGACATATTGAAGTCGATTGCCTGCTGGCTTCAATGTGTTTAATACTTAAATCCAGTTTAATTGATCAAAACAGAGAAAATGTTGAAAAATAGATAGAAAAATATAGAAAAGAAGAGGTGGTTACTAAAGAAAATAAAAAAAAATTACGTGAGATTGTTGAAATGGTAAACATATCGTATGAACGTGTATTCAACATTTTGCGTGGACATTTGCATATGAAGGAGCTATCGGGAAGATTGGTGCTGCGTTTACTCAGTGTCGAACAAAAACGAGTCCGACAGACCACTTCACAGCGGTGTTTGGTCACGATAAAGCGTAATTCTGTTGATTTTTGGCAACGACTTGTTCATGAAACGTGGGTTCACCACTACACACCTGAAAACAAAAGTCAATCGAAACAATGGGTGGTAGTTGGTGGAAGTGCTCCGAAGAAGGCGAAAACAGTGAAATCGGCTGGCAAGGTTATGGCTGTATTTTGAGTTGTACATGGAAAAAAGAACTCACAATCACGGGAAAGTATTATCGTGTACTATTGGATCAACTGAATTATGCAATCAAGTAAAAATACCACATACAAAAAAAAAGAAAGTGCTCTTTCTTCAGGACAACGCACCGGTTCATACAGCATAAGATACGATGATAAAATTACTTGAAATACACTTCGAATTGGTTGATCATCCACCTTATAGTCCAGATTTAGCTGCTAGTGACTTTTTCCTGTTTCCGAACTTGAAAAAATGGCTCACTGGTAAAAGATTCCTCTCAAACCAAGAAGTGACTATCGAAACTAACGCGTATTTTGAGGGGTTCCCAACATCGTATTATTTAGATGGTATAAAAAAGTTGGAATAACGTCTTACTAAGTGTATTGAGCAACTCGTAAAAGGAGACTATGTTGAGAAATAAATGGTTTTTGAAAAGATATAATATTTTTCTTCGTACTTAGGCAGCTTCAATATCATACCGCCCTCGTAGTTTCGGATTTAAAGTTTTCGCTGTTTATTTTGTAGTTTTTTTAAGGGCAAATTTTAATAGAGCCTCATAATTTTGTAATATCCATCAATACTTTTCATTTGCAACAAAACTGACTAGAAAAGAAAAAAAAATTTCAATTCACTCGCTTCCGTAATAGAAAACATTTTTGTATTGTGCGACTTATATTACAAGTTATTGCCATTTGTAATCGATCCACTGGAACTATTTTTGTGCATTCAAACCAGCATAATTTCCTGGCGCAATACATCTTTATTGAAATCAATCAAGCTTGAAAACTTACAATAGTAAAACTACCTGTTCTAAATATAATCTCTACATAAATTTGTGTTTTAGTATAAACAAATTTATTAAATGTAGTTCTAATCAGAGAAATTATTAAATAACTATAAATACTTAGATTTATTCAAAGCAGACCACCAAACAGCTGAAGAAAGTCACTTGAAGAAAAGCACGCGCAATACAGACCTCTTAATAAATTTACTTTTTTAAATATTCAAATAAAAACCGAAAATCTCTACACAAAAATGTTCAAATTGGTAAGTAAAATAAATGAAATTTTATCTTAATAAAACTTTATGTACAATTTCTCTCTCTCCCTCTCTCGTTCTATCGCTTTCTGTCTTTAGGTGGTGTTATTCACTCTCTTTGCTGTTTCCTTGCCATACTCTAGTCTTATTGGCGCATCACCTTTTGTTGGCTATAGTTCTCCAGTTGCTGCCATCGCTTATCATGAACCTGGTTTAGCAGCAGTTGGTGCTGTTGTTAAAACTGTTCCCACTTCTGTGTCGCATGCTAGTCACGCTGTGGTCCATAAATCCGATCATGTTGTGCACGATGTGGTGGCTCCTGTTTTAAAAACCACTTATACAGCTCCTGTTAGTTATGCAACATATGCTGCCGCTCCTATTAGATACACTTCTTATTTATAAGAGAATGGAAAATTACGAGAGAAAATAGTGAGAACAAAATATTTGAGTACATTGTGTAAAAACTATTTATAACTCAATAAAAAATTACGGTTTATTGCTCAAGGTATATGAAAAAAGGGTTACATATATATTAAGCTTTAAGGAGCATATTCATATAAAAAAATAATATGTGGTTGAACAAAATTTTAATGAAATGTTTGAATTAATGTGGTGTTGATGAGACACGAATTATTGAGACTTCTAGAATATTTGTATGTAATATATTCAATCTTTTGAGTGTATTTCGTACAAAGTTTGTAATCGTATCACTCATTCGTGTTCCATAAAACATCACATAAAAGTTATTTCACAAACTTGAACACGCTTATAATGGGTTCACTTGTATGTTTGTTTGTTCGTTCTTAACTCTATTTACAATCTTGTGTATTTGCGATTGCAAATTTATGCAATTGCAAATATATGCTATCAATTGTGAACCACCTCTGTTGGTTTAGTTTGCACTACTTTTTGCAAAGCACGAAATTCACAGCTGATTGATAATTAGAGTAGAAAATAATTTACTAAAATTTTAGTCAAAAATAAATATGCCGAAAAAAATGAGCAGTTAATAGAGTTTTAATAAAAAAAGCGATTTTAAGTTAGATAAAGACATCGATTGGCGATTACGAACTAATTGGCTTGGATTGCAATTAACTTGTGCATAAGCATAGCAAATAAAAACTATAGGTTTTAAGTATTGTACATACACATAAGACTAGCAAGTGCATTGCAGTGTATTTTGTTAGTGTAGAGTAAAAATATGCTAAACTTTTTTGCAAATGCAATGATGCAATACCATTTGAACGAAACTGTGAATAGAGCTAGTCTATACCAAAGTGCATTAACATCTACAAGGTGGCAGCGCTACGGCATGTGACAACTTTTTGCTACTGGCAATATGGTAAGCCATTTACTTCAAATGTATTGTTTACATTTTTGAAAGTGAATTTAGTGTTTTATACTGAATTAAACATAAAAAAATTATTTTATGTACATGAGAATAAAAATAGTTTATAATTATGGAAAGGTACACTCATAGTTTATAAAAGTGAAAAAAGTTACTAACATTATTGACAAACATGTATTGTTGTAATTTTGCTCTAGTGCTGCCACCGTGTAGACTTTAATGTAACTTGGTGTGTACTTTACTGTGCAACCTAAATTAGCGCGTCAAGCGTAATTTATCTGTCAAAAATCTTCATGTACCTACAAAATGTATGAGCCCAACCCAAACAGCGCGGCATCAATGCTTTGCAATTGGAAAATCCAATTTTGACAGAGCGTTAGCGAGAAAGCTTCACTACCTCTCAGTAAAGTTCGCTTCAAAACAAATGTTACTCATTTGTTTGCCACTAGCAACCATACTTTTGGTGCTTGCAGAATAATTTAGAGACTTTATCACTTTTTATTATTTCTATTCAGTGACCTTTATCAAAGAAAGTTATTGAACAATGCTGTTCATGGCACAACTTTAACGCTTTTATTTAAGTTACTTACTCACTTATTTAAGTTACTTACTCAAAGCGTTAAATAACGTTGCGCTTTACACCCTAACTTAGGTTGCACTGTTAGAGGAATTTGATATTTCTCTACAGAAACGAGTGTTGCCGCTTCAGTGCTAAAATTGAAGTTGCCGTATTGCTTCTGGAATTGTTCCGGGGAAGTTACGCAATTTTAGTGGTTCCTGAAGCCGATTTTGGGAACTCCCAAAAAGCTCGGAACCACTTCGTCAACAATTTTGCAACCGGTTTTCCATATTCAACGTGAGTTTTTCCCGTGAAACGGATATTTGAAATTTTGGTGGGCATTTTGAACCCGGTTACACGGTTATTAATCCGGTTTTTGGCACATTTTGCTGATTTTTTTTAACAGTTTGCGAAGTTTGTGTGCTTTTAGTTGAACGCGGTAAAACTCGTCAAAGCTTTCTGCCGGGTTTTAGTGGCTGAATAGCTGATATCTTCGTGAAAGGAGTGGTTATTAACACACTCATATTAGCTTTACTGGTATATTTAGAAACTAAAAAGTAAAAAATAAATATAGATAAAAAACTGAAAAAAACACTTTCATATGGAAAATTTTTGAATTCTTGATCCTTTTTGGTTTGACCTTTATTTAATTCAATATATGCAAAAACTTCGTTCAGCTCAAGGTCCTTTTTGTTTTTTAAAAAATGTTTAATGTATTTTTCAATATTTCATCTTCCTTTGGAAGACTTCTTCAGGAAAATTTGTTTTTGTCTCCCACATGGAACTAAAAATTAAGAAATAATTTTAAAAATAAGCTTCAAATAATTGTAAACGAAAAATACTAGTATTATTGTAAAAAAAAAAGTATGGGGCCCTATATTCCATATTTTTTGTGTAACGATCGCAAATTCAGTAAACTTAATCTCATTTTTAGGGAAATTTTACATTTTCCCACTTATATAGAATTTAGCGAAAAAAAAGCAGTTCCAACGTTTATCTGAAAAGTGTTAAGTGTTTTATTACAATACCAGTTTGGTGTGATCAATAATTTTGATTAAAGAAGACAAAAAATAAAAAATAAAATAATCCAACTTGTTAGCTGTGACACAACTACTGTTTCCTAGCTGCCATACTATTCAGCAGAATAGTATCATACTATTCATCAGAATTTACTTGGATTTGAACTCGGGATCACTATACATCATAAGAGGCCGCCTTAAACCACTCAACAAAATGTTTTTAAGAGGAAATCACACAGGTACTCGTATACGTTTTTCAGCAAAGTTTATTTAATATTAATTATAGAAGAGTAATCATTTAAATTGAAATCGGATATAACAATTTAAAGAAATATCTTATAGTTAAAACATCATATAAAAATCACAGCTACTGTAATCGTTTAACAAAAATTAAGATATTGGCGTTGAATTGGTCTCCTCACCATGCTTTGTACCAGACAGGAGCTTTAGCAGCATAAGAACTATACACAATTGGAGAAGCGATGGATTTCACATAAACAGGAGCAGCGTAAGTTCTATGAACAGGATTAACTAAAGATTTTGTTGTGTACAAAGTACTCTTGACAGCAGGAGCCAGAACATCTTGAACAACATGAGCCGAACTGTGAACGATGGAGTGACTTTGATGGGCAACAGCTGTGGGCACCGACTTAACCACAGAACCCACATGAGCATAAGATGGTTCATGCAGAGCTATTGCAGTATAAGCAGGAGCTGCATAGGCCACAGATTCGTAGAGACTGGGACGGGCCGAAACAACAGCGATAATAGCAGACAACACCACCTGTTGTAAAGTTTTAATTATTGAACAAATTTTACCTTATATTTTCTTTCTAATCCTTACCAACTTAAACATTTTGTGTTTATTTTTTTAATAAAGAGATCTGTGTTGTTTGGCTTTTAAAGTTTAAAAAAAACTGTTAAAGAATTTATTATTTTTGGGCTGTTTTTATACTTAACTTACTTACTTACTTAATTGCATTTCAAATCCAATTTTTTATGTTTTATTAATTTATTAATTATGTTTTTGATTTTGAAGTCATTCAGTCACTCTTTTACTTGGCAATCCCATTATAAACATTATCGTAATGCTTTAAGTGAAAACAATATTGTTTTTATTAGATTGGTTGTTAAATAAAAGAAACCCACTTGTAATACCTTTGACCCTGTAAAGCCTTGTAAATATAAAAATGCCTAAAAATAATAATTTTACACGCTTAAAAGTTAACCAACTTGAAATAGTTTTGATTGATATGCAAGTAATGCATGTAACAAGGTGCGTGCGTATCTGAGTCCAGCATCTAAACATGCCAAAGAAGTTGTTGGTAAAAATTGAAATTAAGAATCCAGAAGGTTAAAAAATATTTACACAATAATGTCAAGTCTACTTGTTACTAAAATGTTGCAACATACGCTCCCATACACACAGTGGCTCTTCGTCTGTAAAAGAAAAAAAAACTTGTTTGGAAGTTTGTTAAAAATCCCCATCACGTTGCCTTCACCTGAAGTTGTGTGCTCGTTGCACTTTGACTTTATTGGTAATCGAATAATCAAAACTCTTTAAATAAGTGTTGCAACAATCATTATTACAAATTGCTCATAAAAATGGTTTTATTCGGCAGCAAACAAATACTACGTTTATACGTGCAGGTTATTTGCCAATAAAAATATTGTAAATAACAAAAATTGCCGTATAAACAGTGAATAATATTTTTGCTGTGAAACAATAACACCAAAGAAGAACAGAAAAATAATTGAATACCTTATAGCTGGGGGACAACAAGCTGTTCTGTAGTCGCTAAACTACTCATCAGCACCCACTGGGATTCGAACTCGTCCCCCAGCTAATGGTATTCAATTATTTTTCTGTTCTTCTTTGGTCTTATTGTTTCACAGCCATTATTGTTATAATCCAAATAATCCTTCTTCTTTACTGAAGTTGGGACAGGGCATGGTTCACTATATGCATTTTTGCATAGAAGGGGCCTGTCCGCGACTTCAGGCTGTAGGTGTGGTGGCGGACCGGAGGACGTGTGGCATATACTGACTAATTGCCCAGACTATGATGTCAGTAGGAGTGTAACGGACTTGGGAATTTATCAAGACGGGGGAATTTGTGGTTGTAGTAGGGTCTTAGAGGACGATCGGACTTTTAGTAGGTTGGGCGTTTTTGCACGCGGAGACGGTTAAGACTACATAGCGGAGGCAACCCTCCATTGTAGCCTTTTTGCAACCAAAGTCTCCCACAGCCTTTGTCTGCCTGTTGCTCACGGCTGCTGGATTGTTCGTTGGCTATGCACTTTTGCCACTGCACCACCGCTTTACGATGATGATGTTGCTGCTCTCCATGTGTATTTTGCAGCCTCCTTGAATTCCCCCGGGGAACAGGTTTTGCCTTGGCGTATTCCTAACTTAGGCGCTCTGTTTTTCGGGGAAAAGAGGGGAAGAGGTCCCTCGTTTGGTGCGGCAAACAAAGCTCTAGGAAGCCACATGACTTATGTTGTGTTGGCTTCCGAAACCCTTACCAAGGGTATAAATTGGCGGAACGGGGATCAGCATGGCCCCCGGGAAGTTCTGCTTGCGGTTCGACCCGGGCTGATCATGGTTGAGGTGCCTACCTTGGCTGAAACGTTCTGGCTGTGGTTGAAACCTAAAACGCAGGAAGGGAGTGTTAGTATCCTTGATAATTGTTTGGTGATGGCTTTTTTCGAGGGCTAACAATCTTCCGAGGATCTGTTGGCTATACAACAGATACGTGTACTGTAAGGAACCAGTGGTGATGATTGACGGGTGAGTTGGTTTAAGGGCTGATGTTCTTAATGGGCTTCGGCCTACCAACTCATTAAGCCTTGTCCTCCATTGATTGCTGGGAAATTGCATACATGAGGGATTAGAAAGCCCGAACTCCTCAACAAGAAGTTGTTCATATGACCGCAATCATATGACAAGAATTGCTACCTGTGTGAGCCTAGCAAGCCACACGGGGGCGGTGGTGAATCGTGAAAAATTCACTTCGTGGAATGATCCACCATCAGGTTGGGCCGTCTAGGCAGGTACTGATGTTAATTATTTTCACAGTTGCCTTCTTGCCTTATGTCTTCTTTGCTGTATATTTGTTTTCCTGAGATCCATTGTTCCTGTTCTTTGTTCGTGATTTTATTATTTTTATAATGCTGAGTTTTTGCTGTATGTGTATTCCTGATTTCCAGTTTTCCTGATTTTATTATTTTTTGTAATGCTGAGTTTTTCCTGTACATGATATTTGTTCCTGTTTTTTTCTGTTTATGGTATTGTGGGTGTGATGGGTGCTGTTGTATGGGGGCTAGCAGTTCCTCGAACCGTTTGGGGTTTAAAACTGTAGCAGGCCTTTTTAGGGTTGCGATGGTCTGACCAGAGGCTATGATTTTCTGGTACCACGGGAGCCCCGGGAACATTGTTCTCGCCCGGCTATGGTTGAGGACCTTCGGGGGCAACGTGGTGGTTGTGGTTTAATACCCAAATGCGGGGAGAGTTTTCGGACTCGGTGTGGAATTGCACTGCAACCGGGTGCCATGACCCTGAGATCGGAAGGAGTTTTAGAAAATATCCGCCCTACACCATGGGTGAGAGCATGCGCCATTCAGCATGTGATCGAAAATGGTAGCCATGCATGACAATTTGTCATGCATGGAGACGTCCGGGTGAACGTTTTTTTTTTGCCTTGTGAGAGAATCACCGTGGGGTTAGGCCGTCAAGGCAGAAACCCACGTAAAACATCTTCTGATTCTGACTGAAGTTGGGCTCGAACTCACAACTAATTAGTTAATATCGTGCATGTGCATATAACTAAAATAGTTCACTGATTAATAATTTACGTAAATAAAATTTTTATTTGCGGTTAACTCGCGAAAACAATTCCTGATTAAAAAAAAGTTGCCACTTTGTTTCACAATTTCAAAGATTTCATTGATGTGGCACACTTGAAATATAGTAAAAACTACGTAGAGAAGCAAATATTCAAAATTGTTCATTTTTAATAATCTTTGCTTAAATTGAATTACAAAAAATGTTTAAGTTGTATATTTTTCTGTTATAATTTCCGTAATCAAAATGCTTTTTAAACTAACAATGTTACCAATTATTTATATTTTGAACATACGAGTATGTCATACTAAAAAATAAAACTTTTCCATATACAAATTGGAGCATAAACAGAGAGTTAGTTATTTGCAAATAGTTTTTGTTTGTTAGTAGGTTGCGTATAAACGTAGTAACAATGAAGGAACCACATTTAAATATCTGCAAGTGATATTACGTTACGTTATTCTACATTTATTTTCGATTACGCAATTTGTTGGGTGGCTCGCGACATGAAGTGTGCTAAGACCCTATATATGAGCAGAGTGCAATTATACTCGCAGCATGGTGCAATTAACTAGGTGGCATCACTAGCGCAGATGATAATTTTCAAAGCTGTCAAAAGTAGTTTATGTTTACGCAAACTGAAGTGAAAAAATAATACAATTTTAAACAGTTTAAATAAGTGCAAAAGTAACTTTATTTGTTCACTTTCTTTATACAAACTTTTCTTTCTTCATTTTCTTCTGTTTGGTAAACATATTTTGACGGCGTCCAGAATTTTTACACAGACAAAATATTATGTATGTAGCACAACAATTCTAATGCTGCCACCTAATTAATAATTGCACCATGACCCGTAGAGTTTTTATGAAAGCTGTGGGTTCTTTCCAGGTATATAGTTAATAAAGTATTTTTTTTTTTGCAAATTGATGTAATGTATGAAATTATTCGAAGTAATGACTATCGTTAGCCGCTACTCCAGCTTTCTGGTAGCAAATTGTGAAAATTGTTATACATCAGCACCTGTATTAACGGCCTTATATGATAATGGACCAACTCCACGGGGTGCATTATTCACGATTCACCAGAGCCCCCGTGTACCTTGCAATGCCACTTACGGCATATGATTGTAGACAGATGGACCGATGAAGAGACCGAGCCTGCTAGTACCTCCTGTATACAATTTTCCAGAAGTCAATGGAAGACAGCACTTAATAAGTTGGTAGGCCGAAGCCTATTTAGAGCACCAGCCCATAACCAACTAACCCGTCTAGCGATCACTTCTTGTTTCTTACATTACAGGTATCTATTGAAAGACAACAGCATCTCGGGGGTCATTAGATCCCGAAAACCAAGATTGCACCATAGTTATCAGGGAAACTAGTTCCCCTTCTCGCAATTTTAGTTTTAAACCATAGCTTGAACGTTTCAGCCAAGGTAGGCACCTCAACCATAAACAGCGCTGAGTAGACTTCAAGCAGAACCTACCGGCTTCATAGGTTGATCCCTGTTCTACCACATAACACTTGGTGGGGGTTTTGGCAGTCCAACACAACACATGTTCTGCGGCTGCTTAGAGTTGTATTTCCTACAACAAACGGGGAACTCCTACTCTTCCATGCCCCAATTTTTTTTGTAGCTTTTATTTATTTATTGAATCTTCACAATGTGAACTAACAATAAGTATTCAAATCTTAATACTAAATACAACAAATTAACTAAGTCCAGCCAGTTTTATTTTACGCATATTATAACGGTAAAATCACCTATTTCACGCTCTGATGGTGGCAACGGTATCCCTTCTTCTCAACCGAGTGTGACCGCTAAAATTGAGTATATTTTGTGCAAGAGGGCTTGGGTGAAGTTCCAATTTGCTGATATACCTTGATATACCAAAAATGAATGAATCAGTCCAATATTTGATACCCAGTTCTGAAGTGATTCCACTAAGGGTGCTCTGTATCCATCAAAAGAATTATACTTGCAAGCAGCAAGGACAGCGCTATAAGCCGCGTGAGGTAATAATTTCTACCCACTGTTTTCCACATAATTTTGACCGGTCTAGCAACATGTGACTGAGCGTTGTCATGATGGAAGATTATGGCTTCATGTCTGGTCGAATATTCTGGTCATTATTGTACTTTTGAAACGAATCAATCGTCTAGGGTGAAAGCTCTCCCTGTGATCGTCTGCCCCGATTGCAACAGTTCATAATACAAAACCCTTTCCTGAGCTCATAAAATACAGAGCATTACTTTGGCGTTATGAATATGCAGCTTCGGCGATGGTTCGGCTCGTTGGCCGTACTTTATACAAACAGCGCCGAAATGGTCTCCAAGCAGAACCTCGCGGATTCTTTGGTTGATGCCTGTTCTACCACTTAACACTTGGTGAGGTTTTCGGAAGTCCAGCACAATACATGTCATGCGGCTTCCTAGAGTAGTATTTCCCACAACAAACGGGGAACTCCTACTTTTCTATGACCTAGAAATCAGAATGCTCGGCTTCGATGTCCACCAAGGCAATACTTGCTCCCCGGGCTGACTTTCTGGTAGCATATGAATTCCGTGCCAAAACAACTGCTCCGGCTTTAAGGTAAAGAATAAATCAGATAATTTGATAAACAGAACTCAAGACAAACAAGAAATTCGAACACTACAGCCATAAATTTTGAAAGATGTTTTGGAAATGGCTCTAAAACGAGCTCATCAGTGCGAAGCCGAAAACGGAGGTCATTTAGGATATATTATTTTTCATACTTAGTAGGATTTTTTTTACACTACAATTTGAGAAATTTTTTATTCGTTATTTTAGCTTCTAACATTGATACCAATAACAAATTATAAACAGCTTGCCTTCTATGTTTCCCAGCTATCTATATTATTAGAGCATTTTTCTTTTTAAATTCTCAACAATTTATTTAGATTGTTGGAATATAAAGTTGAACGTTTGAGAATATCTTTCAAAAATTTGCAAAGTCTACTGATGATTAGGGTAGCTCCTATGAAATGTCGATATATATAGGGTGTTTTTTTAAGCCCGATAGAACTTGAAATTGTAAAAAATAACACAAAAAATTAAATTGTATTAAAAATTTTTTTTTATTCGAAAGATCAATACGTGACATTAACATTTGAAAATGATTTCGGGCATATGGGCACCGCGGCTGTTCTTGACGAAGCGCATTCTGGACGTCCAATTTTGGGCCACTTTTTCGAGCACTGCTGGCCGTATGTCACGAACAACACGAACAATGCTGGCCTCCAAGGCGTCAATTGTTGCTGGTTTATCAGCATAAACCAGTGACTTCACGTAGCCCCACAGGAAATAATCGAGAGGTGTCAAATCGCACGACCTTGGAGGCCAATTGACAGGTCCATTTCTCGAAATCAACTTATCGCCAAATTTTGATTTCAGTAAGTCGATGGTTGCGTTCGCCGTATGGCACGTAGCGCCATCCTGTTGAAACCACATCTCCTCCGGATCAATGTCATCCATATTTTCAAACAAAAAATCATTGATCATGGTGCGGTAACGATCTCCATTGACCGTAACGCGAGCTCCGGCCTCATTTTTGAAGAAATAAGGTCCGATGATGCCACCAGCATGAAAACCGCACCAAACAGTGCATTTTTCTGGATGTAATGGAGTCTGTAGGGTCTCTTGTGGATTGGTCTCACTCCATATGCGGCAATTTTGCTTATTAACAAACCCGTTAAGCCAAAAATGCGCCTCATCGCTGAACACAATTTTGCGATAAAACAACGGGTCTGATTTTCAAAGTAAATTTGGATAATTTCGTAGCGTTGTTCAAGCGTGAGTCTATTCATGATGATTTGTCAGAGTATACTGAAACAAATAAAAAAAATGTTTCATCAAAATTTAATTTTTTGTGTTACTTTTTACAATTTAAAGTTCTATCTAGCTTAAAAAAACACCCTTTAGATAGCTGGGAAACATAGAAGGCAAGCTGTTTATAATTTTTTTATTACTAATATTATATGATGGGTTCTTATCATTCGTCTAGCTCAAGTTCAATCCTGGCTAAAGCCAAGAAATATTTTTATTTATAATTATAACAATAATTGCCGCGATCAATAACTCTTGATCAAAGAAGGCAGGAAAAAATAATTTAATACACTAAAGCTGGGGGACAACTAGCTGTTTCGTAGTCGCTACACTACTCATCAGCACCCACTAGGTTTCGAACTCAGTACCATGTAAACATGATGTATTTTGAATACGGCCGCTTAACTAACTCAGCCACTGAGCTCTTATTTATTTTTTCGTCTATATTTGTCTCATATTGATCACATATGCAATTTGTTATAATGCCAGTTGTTTGTACTGCAGTCTGCTGTCACTGAACAACCAGTTATTTTATATTATTTATCAACATACATATGTATGTATGTGTGTTCATAGGCTCTGTGCTCTGAAATATATATGTATGTATTAATGTTAATGTTATAATTTTTTTTTATTATTTAAAAATTAATAAACGAAAAAGTTATAAAACTTTTAAATCCCATGGTAACTTCTGGTCCACCCTGTAGTTGTCATCCTGTGAGTGCAGATAAATTTAAGACCTTGAAACCCCGGTTTGGTTTGAAGCCCAATAAAAGGTAAACATTTATTTTTTATTTAGTAAAAAACTTGTATAATTTATTTTGCGCCACCTTGTTTTTATATACTATCCATAACTATAAAATATTTATTTATTATTATTATTATTATTATTATTATTATTATTATTATTATTATTATTATTATTATTATTATTATTATTATTATTATTATTATTATTATTATTAT
This sequence comes from Thecocarcelia acutangulata, assembly GCA_914767995.1. Taxonomy (NCBI): domain Eukaryota; kingdom Metazoa; phylum Arthropoda; class Insecta; order Diptera; family Tachinidae; genus Thecocarcelia; species Thecocarcelia acutangulata. The sequence continues at coordinate 28,797,113 of OU612096.1, forward strand.
TATTATTATTATTATTATTATTATTATTATTATTATTATTATTATTATTATTATTATTATTATTATTTATTAATAGATTTAGAAAGTATCTACATATTTTATAATTCATTTCATAAAATATTTATTTACTACCCCACTGTGCACTAACAATAACATGAGTTTGGTGTAGTTATAAGACACAAATGTCTTGAGCACGTAATTGATCTTTTTTTAAGCTCACATACCGGTACTTTACAATTTGTTCAGCTTTTGTGGTTTTAGGATTAAAATTCTTTTGATTCCTCCACATGATCTTTGTTGTTAGTAATTTATTTCTATTTGATTTTTTCTTTTGTATAATTTGTTCCGCTTTAATTTTTCATGTTTTCGGTCATTGGTTTGCCTTACCAAAATTCTAGTTGCTTTTTAATCTCTACCCAAGGCCAAGTTCAATTGGTAAGTTACAGATAAGCAATTGTTTTCTTAATTGAATTTTTTTTATTTATTTCTTATTTGGGTGTCAATGATTTCTTTTTTTCTTTTATCTTATTTTAGTTTTGTCTGTTAGTATAAAAGTGTTGGCCACTGGAGAGTATGACATCAGTTCTCAACTCAACAATTATCGAGCAATACAGACCTTCTGTGTAACAAACAACTTTTAGCTCAAACAAAATGTTCAAGTTGGTGAGTGCAAATGATATTGAGAAAAGGATGAGAAAGTAGAGAAATTGTTGAAGTTTATAGAGCAACGTCGTAGCTTACAATTTAGAAATTGCTCTATTAAACTAATTCGAATTGGAAGTTAAAACTTAATTATAAAACATTCTACCTTTCTTGTGTGATAATTAAAATTGTCAAGGAACTGGAACTTTACTAATATTTCTTATCACAGATAATATTTCTATATCAAAAATTTATTTTTAAATCATGTCGGTCAGGACCTTTTGTCTACATTATTGTGTTGTTTTCAGATAAGTTGCATTAACATATCTCAAAAATTAGTATGGAAACTTCTTTAAAAAAATCAGGGCTTCTCATATACAATCCTAAGTCACTTGCTTGCGTTGTGTAAGCGTCACATAACTTTGCATACAAGTTTAAAAAAGTTTTTTTTTACCATTTTGCTTTATTTCAGGTGGTATTGTCCGTTCTCCTCGCCGTAGCTGCTGCTCGTCCCAGTCATTTAGACACCGCTGTTGTCTACTCAGCTCCTACCGTTACCGTTGAGGAAGCTGGTCTTGCTCATGTCGGCAATGTGGTCAAGAGTGTTCCTTCAGCTATATCACATCACAGTAACTCTATAGTCCACAGCTCTGCTCACACAGTTGAAGATATTGTAGCACCAGCAGTTAAAACTACCGCTTATACAACCAAAACTTTGGCTACACCTGTAGTGGAAAGTTATGCTGTTGCTCCATCTGCCGCTCTTGTCAAGGCTGTTGCTGCTGCTCCTGTTGTACATACCTATGCTGCTCATTCTCCTCTTGTACACACCTATAATGCTGTAGCCCCAGTGTTGCACTCCTCTTATGTTGCTCCTGCTGCCACATACGCTGCTACCTCACCTTTGTCTTACACAGCTACCGGAGTGTGGTAAGAAGAAATGGTTGAATGATTTGGGTTGGGTTATGCTGGACATGGAAATTGTTATAAGAATTTGATGCATTTAAAATAAAGTTGAACTTATTTATTGAAAAGTTTTGTTTTCTTTTTATTAACTACACGTGCTGCCACCTTATCTAACTCATTTATTCTGTGTGTTTAGTCATTAAATTTTTTGTCGGAAATGGTAACACCTTAAAATTTATCCCATAACCAGGACTAATAACGAGTACAGGCCGATGGCCATCTCGCCTTTTTTATTCAAAGTTGTAAAGAACATTATTTCGGGTTATATTAAGCTTTCTCAGGGATCGCATTATACAAGCTGTTTTAGATGGTTTCTCATCGCTTCTTCTGCCACAGCTTTACCTCGCCTTCTCGCTCTGGCGTATTTCCATCTGCGTCGAAGATAATCTTGCCTTTTTAAGTCAAAGTTGTAAAGAACATTATCGCTTTTGGTATCGGTAATGACTTTTCTCAGGTTATATCAAGCTTTCTCAGAGATCGCACTAAACAAGCTGTTTTACATGGAGTCTCATCGCTTTTTCTAACACAGTTTCACTCCGTCTTCTCGCCCTGGTATATACCCATTTGCGTTGAATATAATCTCTCCGTGCATTGTCGACCTCATAGTTTCACTAAAAATACACTAGTTTCCTCTGTTGTTTCCCCATTGAAGCATTGGCTTTGACTTTTGACATCCTTGTCTGATGATCTTCATAAAGCTATCAGCGATCGTGCGTGTATTTCCCACGAAATGCACGTCACCACCATGTCTGTTGATTCCGCTAACAGGGCAGTCTTATCCAGCCTTGCCACATTCTATCTTCGGCTACACCACTTTTGTCGTCCCCTCTCACCATTCCCTCTGCCACTCGTGGTCAAGGAGTGTGAGATATATTAATGATCGCTTGCTCTATATGTCTCTAGAATCCGCCAATATCCTATCCTACTAGCAAACTCTTCAGAAACTAGAGCCACAACAGGAATTATAACATCGCATTCTAGTCTCCTAAGAGTTGTTACATTTCCAATATTTCACACTGCAAGCCCTGTCCTACACATCGTTTGGAGCTCCCTTCTGCTTTTGAAGTCTGTAGTTCGCATAACCCATTCTACAGCACGTGCATTGAGATGGCCTGCAGCTATGAGATTTAATCCAATTTCCCAAATCTTATCCTCAATCCGATCTAGATCCTCTTGAAACTCCGCAATTCGAGCACTGGGCGAGATTCATCAAACAAAATAACCTCCCTTTCCACTCCACCTAGGGTGTATGTTGCTGGTGTTTGGAGTCCATATCGCAGACGTTGCACTGCCTTCTCCTAGCCACTACCCGTTGGGTTTTCTGGTATATTGCTCACTAATGCTAGCAATGTCTGCTACTTCCTCAGTGCATATTTGTGCAGGAGTTCATGTTCCACTATACTCCTATACATACTCATATTCCAAGATAGGTGCCAAGAGGAAAAATATTAATGCCTAACCGAGTAATGATTTTCTTAATCTCAGAATCATGTCGTAAAAACAGGGTCAATTTCAACTCCCCTAAAATGTAGTGTTGCTTTTTAAAACCCAAACTTATGACCGTACATGCTGCTTCATTTTTCATGTGTAGTATAAATATTGAAGAATCTAGTTTCTTGGTGTTTCTGGACTGGAAATTCAGAGTGAAGTTCGCTAAACTGAACACATTTTTCATATCTTCAAAGAAGCACCCAAGCGCCTCGGTTTTCTGCGCCGATGTTGTACATACTTCATCTGATCTCCTTACTATCTATACCACCCACGCTTAAACTAGCGCCGTAAAGACTGTATTGTCATTACTGGATCATTTGCAAGAGGGATCGAAGAGACTTACCGGTGATAGTAGGGGTCTAACTCTATTGACTCACTGAAGCTCCTCCGGGGAACAGGTTTCGCCTTGGCGTATTCCTAACCAGGGCATTCGGTTTTTCGGGTGAAGAGGGGAACCAATCCCTCGTTTGTTGTGACAAATAAAACTCTAGGAAGCCGCATGTCTTATGCTGTGTTGGCTGCCGAAACCCTTAACAAGGGTACAAATTGGCAGAAAAGGGTTTAGTATTGCCCCGGGTGGTTCTGCTTGCAGTTCAACCCGGGCTGATCATGGTTGAGGTGCCTACCTTGGCTGAAACGTTTTGGTTGTGGTTTAAACCTAAAACGCAGGAAGAGGGAGTTAGTACCCGCGATTTTGTTTAGTATGTGGCTTTTTTCGGTGACTAACAACCTCCCTTTACTACTGTTACCTGCACTGTAAGAAACCAGGAGCCAATATGGCTATAAACTTTTAGCGGTCTGTGTGAGCCTTGCAAGCCACACGGAGGCGCTGGTGACTCGTGTATAATGCACTCCCTGGAGTTAGTTCATCATCAGATAAGGCCAACAATGCAGGTGCAATTTCCCCATTCTGTCACATATAATATTGGAAGGTTGAAACCAAACGCTACTCCTTTCTTCCTTCTTCTTATAACCTATTTTTCCAGCTCCAATACAATACACTGCATATGCAGGAGATCAGGGGATAGATCACTGGCCGAATTGGACATTAGAATATAAGCTACAAAAATCTTAATTTTAAAGTCAAAACTTTATTCTGGCAACGCTGGTATAAACTATCAAAAGGTGTTCTTACCTATTAAATTATACAAGATCTCATTAATTGCCACATTTTGAACTTTTCTGCTAAAGAAATTATAAAGAATTATTTATTGCTGTTTCATTACGAACTTTCCTTTACAAGTAAAAAATTAATATTTAACATTTGTAATTTTATACTTTTGTTGTGATACTTTGACTTTCTTCTGCACTTATTGGCATTTTGCTTAAAGTGTTTGTGGTAGCAACCAGGACTAAAGTCTTTTTCCTAATTAAACTAAAAGCTTTTCTTTCAAGTGTTTGATTTGCTCTGGTTCACCGTTTACTTGCATTATAATTTATACAGTGTAAACACTGGAAAAGATTTCCCGGAAGATACAAAAATAAACATTCGTACAAGTTTTATGTTTGACTAGTGTCAGAATGTATAGTGGTGCACTTAAGGTTTAATCACATTGGGCAAATATTTGAAGTGAATGTACGTCACCATTATTTATGTTTTTTTTTATTTTTTTGGTTTCTATATTAAGCAAATGTAACCAGTCAACCAAGTCAAGTCAGGCACTTGCCGCAATTACTTTTAGTTTAATAAAAAGACATGGACTATCACAGAAAAAATTATAGTAAAAATAAAATCAACAAAATTTTTGTCTGAAAAAATATCAAAAAAATAACCTTGGATATCGTATTTTGTTGTTGTTTCAAAAAATTGTTGTTTTCGATCAATAATTATTTTTACTAAACTTTTGTTTGAATCCACGAATTACTTTACAGGTCCGCGTTCAAACAATATATTAATTGATTCAACGAATTTCGTTATTGAATACGAAAAATATTTTTTTCTGTGTATTGCTGGCCTGGAACTTGAGCAAATCAATTTAAATTATATAAGCAGGAGAAAAATGGAGTAATATTATCAAAAGTGATTCATAAGTTCATAATGGCGAATTGGACATCATATGGCATAACTATTATATATGGTGTATGTCAGTAACAACAAATATTAGTTTTGAAGTGTAAACAGCTGTTGTTATTCGATAGCATTCGATAAACGCCAAAGTGTAAACATGCATTTTTTCAATCTCTATAATAATGTCGAGTTTAGGCTAAAAAAATATGTTTTGCGGGGAAGTCTGGCAACCTCGTTTCATTTGAAGGAAACGGCACCTGAAAACTATCAATTGCTGGTAGAAACTTACCGTCAACATGCAGTAACCCAAAAAAGTTTAGAACGATGGTTTGCGAGATTCAGTGAGTGGTGATTTCGACGCAGAAGACAAGGAAGGCCCTGGTCAGCCAAAAATCTTTGAAGATGAGGAATTATTTTAGCATTACTCGACGAAGATGCTTGTCAAACACAAGAAGAGCTTGAACTATGATTGAGAGTTACACAACCAGACATTTTTCTATGTTTAAAAGCATTATGACTCATTCAAAAGCCAGGACATTGAATATCATATGAACTAATGCTGAGCGATATTGAAAGGCGATTTTGCATCTCGGAAATGATGCTTGAACACTACAAAAATATATATATAATTTAATATCGTATTATTACTGGTGATGAAAACTGGATAGTCTTAAGTGCAAATAGTCATATGTGAAGTTCGGCAAACCAACCAAATTAACGCCGAAGCTGAATGTCCATGACCCCAAGCTGGTACTCTGTATTTAGTGGGATCAGAAGCTTGTTTTGTATTATGAGCTATTGAAATCGGGTCACATGCTCACACCGAAGCTGTAACGAAGACAATTGATTTGTTTGAAATAAGCATTCAAAGCAATTAGAATAAGCCACGAGACATGAAGCCATAACATATCTCCATGACAACGATCGGATTCAGAAGCAAAGAAATTACGAGTTGAAGCCGAGAGATGTTGAATGGCGTTTGTTTGCTTGTGGACAGCTGCTTGCAAGACAAAGACGGAAGGGATTTCTGCATGGCATTGTGACTGCAGACGAAAAATGCATTGATTACAATGGTAGCAAGTACAGAAAATCATGAGGATATCCAAACAATGCTTCCGCCTCGACGGACAAACCGAATATTCACGGTTCCACGGTCGTGCTCAGTATTTGGTGGAATAAGTTCGGCTTAATGAATTATGAGTTATTAAACCTGACGGAACCTATCACAGGCGATCGTTATCGAGCGCAATTAATGTGTTTCAGCCGATTATTGAAAACAAGTAAGCGCAATACTCGTACAACGGAAGACATGATAAACTGATTTTACAGCATGACAATTGTCTTGTTTATACGTACGACTTATTTGCTAATAAGAACGTAATATATTGCCGTATAATTTGTTTATTGTGAGTTACTAACTCACGAAAGTTTGCATTGAATAACGCAATTATTTGTAATTAATGTTTCACATGTTGCCACCTTCGTTAAAAAAAAATCAGTTTTGTTTGGTTTGTACATATGTACAACAGGTTTTTAGTTCAAGTTTTTCCTTTCTTAATTTTTTCTTAAGAAGGATTTTTTACAATACAAATTTGCTGTGATCAATAATTATTGATTGAAGAAGACAAGAAAAATAATAATCAAATCTTTAGCTGGGGGACAACTAGCTGTTTCGTAGTCGCTACACTACTCATCAGCACCCACTGGGATTTGAACTCGGGTCATGACGTATCATGATCTACTGCTTAAACCACTAAGCCACCGAGCATTTAATAATTTTCTATCTATATTCATCTCCTGTACCTGTTGTACATATGTACAAACCAAACAATTTTTAATTTAAAAAATTATAAAAGTTCAACAAAAATTTAACAAATTAATATTTACATCTCTGGGTCCGGAGAATATTAAATACAAAAATATGTATGTTAATAAATAAAATAAATACCGCTAGTTCTGAGACAGCAAACGCTGTACAAACAATGTGGGCAATTAACAAAATGCATATGTGATTCAGTATGAGATGAATATAGATAGAAAATAATTAAATGCTCGGTGGCTTAGTGGTTTAAGCAGTAGATCATGATACGTCATGACCCGAGTTCAAATCCCAGTGGGTGCTGATGAGTAGTGTAGCGACTACGAAACAGCTAGTTGTCCCCCAGCTAAAGATTTGATTATTATTTTTCTTGTCTTCTTCAATCAATAATTATTGATCACAGCAAATTTGTATTGTAAAAAATTCTTCTTAAGAAAAAATTAAGAAAGGAAAAACTTGAACTAAAAACCTGTTGTACATATGAACAATCCAAACAATTTTTAATTTAAAAAATTATAAAAGTTCAACAAAAATTTAACAAATTAAAAATCAGTTTTGTTTTAAACTTCGGGCACTATTGAAAATGTCAATAATAATAAAAAAAAATTCTGAAAGAACGTACATTTTATTGTGTGAAACAAATAATTGGAATAATTATTTTCATTTCATAATTCGCAAAATTTTTGGTGTTACCATATAAACGAATTTTACCATTTCGCTTTGAACCTTCTTCGGCTGTATAAACTGTGAGTTAGCAAATAGTTTTTATTCACAAATAAATTTTATGTATAAACGAGATAAATATTGCGAGAGGGGTCAAGACATACTTGGACACGTTGAAATGGGAAGTCCTAGCCCACTTGCTGTATTCTCCAGACGTTGCTTCCTCGAACTATCACTTGTTTCAAATAATGGCACACAGCAGAACCGGTTCGCTACACGGTTTGGGACCGGGTTTTCATATTTGGTGCGCGTTCTTGCCGCCCGTATATATGCACTATTATATTAACGATTATTTTCCACCCGGTTAGACGGATCATTATCTAGTTTTTTTGTTGGTTTTACCGGGTAAGAAACAAAAAACACGCTACGATATCGATCGAAAGAGTAAAAAATAATTTTAAGAATATGTTTAAACAACAGTGAGTGAAATATATTATAATAGCGTTGTTGTGAATTACGCGTAGGGCGCTTTGTGTCATATCGTATATCGAGCGCCCGACATTTAATTCACAATAGTATTTTTCATTCACCATTAATTAAGCTTATTCTTAAAATTATTTTTTACTTTTTAGTTCGATATCGAAGCGTGTTTTTAGCTTTTTAAACTATTAGTATTTCAGACAAACATTTTATTAATTTTATTCTTACTCTTTTTTATATTTTTTTTCAACACGTCGTATTCACAATAACCTTTATTAGAATACTTCTTATAACGCCTTCAGTTTTCTGTTTGTTTTTAATATTGCTGGGAAAAATGAATTAACTTCACTTGGTGTTTTTTCTCCTACCTGTGTTTTACTTTTCTATTTTTGTGTTTGTTCTAATGATATATTAGAACATATTTCTTTTCTATTAATTCTCATTACTTTATTGAACATAGTGGAACATAGAGTAAAATATTTAGACACATTTTTCAAAGAATTCCAAGTCAAACCATGACTACATTAGACATCTAGGACCAGAAGCAATTTATACTTTTGTGAATAATAGTAAACTCAAATATTTAAAAACTTTATTTTAAATATGTTTTTTATTTCAAAATTTCACTTATCAGTCAATTTGCGCTTTAACAAGATACAAGCAGAACATAATTATAATAAGTGTATGTAGTACAAAGAAAAAAAAATTACTATGAAATGAATTAGAAAATGCAAAAAAACAGGTAGACAGAATAAATTAATTTACAAAAATATTTACACAACATGCAAAAGAAACTGAATAAAATACTAAGAAAGATCTTAAAATGGAGATACAGGAAACAGTTGAGAATAGTTGAAGAAATTAAAAAAAAAAAAAAAATATGTAAAATGAGGTCATTTAGAATCTTGAACGACGTCCAACTGTCAGAACCGGTTTACGAGTACTTGCCACTGCGACGACAGTCAATTGAAAGCTTACTGAACTAATGACAGAATCTATACAACTGGTTAATGTTTAGCACGCTTTACCAGGCAGGCAAGTGTAGACCATGGGCATATGAAATGGCGGGAGCGGCATAAGTCTTGTAAATAGGAGCAGCGTGAATAACTGGAGCAGCAGCAATGGTTGTCTTGATGACAGGAGCCACAATGGGTTCCACAACATGAGCTGAGCTGTGCACCTGAGAAATAGATTGATGCGAAACGGCAGTGGGTATGGTTTTAACAATGGCACCGACTTTAGCATAAGCTGGTTCATGGATCACAGTTGCTGGAGCGCTATACAGCAAAGGTCCATGAGCCGACAAGTAACCAGGACGAGCAGCAGCTACAACCAGTAAAGCAGACAACACCACCTTTAAGAAAATAATAATTTTTACACAAGGATTTAAAGGATACAATTATCATTAAGGACTTACCAATTTGAACATATTGAAATTGTTTTGAAGTAAAAAAATGAAAGGAATGTATAAAAGTTCAAAAGAGGTCTGTGCTGAGACTGAGTTTATGTTGAAGTCTAAATTGATTATGTTTTAAACCATGTTTATGTGCCAGTTTATATACAAAAATCTTTTTTAACACAATGCCAACAAACAAAATATTCCCAAATATACTATAAAGCCATAAAAATGCACACCACAACGACTACAACAATAACAGCAATTACAACTTGCAAACGATATGAAATCGCTGGAACGTTCGTAAATAATGAGAATTAGAAACATTAAATGTAATAAAGAAAAAAAAAACAGTACCGGCACTCAGCAACACACTTAAACAGACACAGCCAACATACTCGTACAGATGGTCAGACAGACCTAAAATCCAGCAAAGTTAAAGAAAAATACTGCTTCTTGTTGTCATGTTAATGGTTTTTATTATTGAATGTAAAAATTTCTATATACTAATTAAACAATTGTTTAGATAACTGTTAAGGACATTGAAAAGAAATAACTGGAAAAATTATGATAATAGTTTGGTTTCAGCTGTAATCACGGTTGCCATATTTGACGATTTATTGGCATCTTGACGATTTTGGGTGCTGAAAGTACCACGATTTAACTATTTAAGGTCTAGTTTTGACGATTTTTTAGAACAATTCTGGTTTTACAACTACATACATGCAAAGAAAATGCAGTTTAAAATATGGTTACAGCAACATTAGTATATGCACCATAACATTGAGTATTATTTAATATTATTGATAGATTCTTCGACCTTTATAATTGTTAAATAAAAATGTCAGGATTTTTTTTTACCTCAAGCTAGAAAAAATTCCTGACATTTTTATATAATTGAGTATTATTGTTAAGAACAGTCTACTATCGATTTAATTATAGTTTGCTTACCCATAAATATGTTTTCGTTTCCATTTCAGTAAATCTCTTGTTACCGTCTATCAATTTCAGAATATGGTTGCAAGCAATGTTAGTATTGTGCGTAATTTCCTTTTAAATTACAATAGCTTTTATTGCACCCAATGCTAAAATATTTGTTTTTATCATGTCTATGATACACTTACTCACATATAACATATTTAAGTTCACAGAATAAACTTACTATTGTCAACATTAGTTTTGTGACTTTATTATAAAAATGATGCGTGTTTTGTTTAAAATTAAAAAAATTGTGTGTTGATCTAAAAACCAAAGCAAAAAAAAAGCTGAAAATTAGAACTGTGCAAAGATGCATGTAAAGCGTATGCAGAAATCAAAAGCTACGTTAAAATTTTAATATTTGTATGTATGTTGTAATCAACAATGCTATGATGAAGTCAACCATATTGTCGGACAACCATATTATGGTTGTGCTCAACAATACTATTGTTACAACCAAAAGAATTTTAATTACTAACTGATAATATTGTTGGTAACAACCATACTGTTACATTTAACCATATTACTATGGTTATATATGATTTTTAAATATATAATTGTTGTCAAAATACTTAACAAATTTGTTCTTATTCTAGCTAGTAGATGCTAAAACCAGTTGTAGTCAAAATCATTTGCAACATCTTAATTGTTTAAAAACTAAAAAATATATTATAATAATTTATAGTTTTATTTTATATTATATATATGTACATTGTAAGACATAGTTAGTTGTAAATAAACAAAATAGTATGGTTTATCCAGCAATGTCGTTTATTTAATTAATATGGTGAAAGAGGACAAAAATATGATTCTATATCAATAAAGCTATTTATGACATTAGTATGGTTGTATAATGAAATTAATATGGCTATATAATATAATGGTTAGTGTTCACGTTGGCAACCAGTTTCATTTAACGCCCGTCTGGCAATTCCATTGCAACCATAACTTAACCAACTTATTTCAATGAACTCTGGCTGCAACGGTTCGACGTCAGGCTGGTTGGCTGCTTTCATTAATTCCGTTGCTAGTAGTAGTCCACTTAACAACAACTTTTTTCAATTCGGTGAAGTTTTAAATATAAAATATAAAAAAAAGTGTTGAAGTGTAAAGGAAAATGCTGATTTAGTAAAAAGCCTTTTCTAAATCTAAATTTAGTAAAGACCTTACGGTGTGTTTACACGCGATATAAGAGTATAGATAAAGAAAATATTAAATTGGTCAAAGTAATTTGAACATACATACTTCCTTTTTTGAGTTAATTTAGACGTAGAAAAAATATATGGTTGACACGACAATATTTTAAGGGCAACATACTATTGTTGACTTATATGATTGTTGCCGACAATATTATATTGTTATATTCAAAACGGAATTGACATGACTGAGTATAGTTTTTTTAAAATAATTTTAAATAAATAATTCTTTGGTCTTATTGTTGCACAGCCATTATTGTTATAATTAAAAATAATCCTTCTTCTTGACTGCAGTTGGACTCGAACTTACAACTAATTAGTTAATATTGTACAAATTATAAACAGCTTGTTTTCAATGTTTCCCAGTTGCCTATATGTCGACATTTCATAGGAGCTACCCTAATCATGAGTAGACTTTGGAAATTTTTCAAAGATATTCTCAAACATTCAAAATTTGAAATTCTCAATAATTTATTTACATATGAATAGTTTATGAAAATGTTCACTGTGATAACAACAGGATTTTCTCAAAAATTTTACTGTGTCCAAGATGAATTTTCGTTAGAAAACTTAAATTTTTCATGCAAAAATTCTGCTATACATATGTCCACATAAAAAGTGTCAAGTTTCATTATAATTTGTGGAATTTTCTATGAATAATATCACGATGGAAGTGACATGTTTCTTCTGACAAATAAATTGATAGTAACTAATTTCTCTTGACATTAGCTACTGTGCCAGATTTAAACTTCCATTAGGGCAATGACAAATTTGTTCATCGTTCTAAATAGCTGACTAAAATTTTTCGACAGTGCCAAAGATGAGTATTTGTGTGAAAATGTTCAATATCAAAGTTGTCAAAATGTCCACTTTCTTTGCGACTAATACCTTCGAACATGTATTGCAAAGAAAACTTGTTTCATACAAATGTCCACTAATTTAGTGACAAATTTTTTTCAAAGTATTTTTGTTCGTCGTACTTACTTGCTGACTTAAATTTTCGACAGCGTCAAAGATGAGTATTTTTGTGAATATTTTCAATATCAAAGTTGTGAAAATGTCCACTTTCTTAGTGACAAATATCTTTGAACATATTTGCGTTCTACTATTGCAAAGAAAACTTGTTTCGTACAAATGTCCACTAAATTAGTGACAAATTTCTTTCAAAATATTTTTGTTTATCGTTCTAAATTGCTGACTTAAATTTTCGACAGTGTCAAAGATAAGTATTTTTGTGAAAAATTTCAATATCAAAGTTGTGAAAATGTCCACTTTCTTAGTGACAAATTTATTTGAATATTTGAAATTTTTTTTTTCGAAAATTCTCACTATGAGAGTCAAAATTTTTTTTAAGGAAACTTGTCCGCTATATAATTAGTCACTGTGCTCGAAAAATAAGCAAACATGGCGTCTATTACGGTGGCAAATGTTTGTTATGAAAATTGTCACTTTATTAGTGACCAGGACACGAATGTTTGACACGTTTAATAAGTTTGTACGAACTCAAAATGTTGACAGATTTTTATAAAAATTTTCTACATGTGCTACTCATTCCTGTACTGTAAATTGCACACTAGTTTAAATGAAAGTTGCTCAATATTTTTGTTTTGTTTTTGTGTTAAGTTTATGATAATTATTTAAGTCATTTTAAAATTCCTTGTTTGTCCAGTTGAAACAAAAAGCCCCTGATTAACATTTCAGGTAATTGTAGGATTTATCTACAAATATTTAACCCTTAAATGCTCAAGAGCACCGATGTCAATGATTTAAATATATGATATGTAAAAACTAAAATAAAGCAAAACTGCTTAAACAATTTTAAAAATAGCAATTTTTTAAAAAGTTATTTAAAAAAAAAATTGGTTGTATCTTATAAGATACACTGAGCATTTACCAATGAATAATTTTTAAAAGAAATTGTATATAAAGTTAAAAAAAATCTAATGAATTAGAAGTTTATAACCATAACATGTTGAATGTGAACCACACCTAAACGCCAAGTTTTTTTCCGAATTTTATTTGACATTTCTCTATTTCAGACTTATTCAATTTGAACCATGGAGAGATACACAATCCAAGAACGTGTTAAAGTTATCCAGACTTATTATGAAAATGATGATCAATTTTCAAAGAAAATCATCTTCAGTGATGAGGCACATTTTCACCTCAGTGGATTCGTCAATAAACAGAATTGCCGCACTTGGACGAATGAGAATCCAAGAGAGACTGTCGAAAAACCAATGCACCCACAAAGAGTGACTGTTTGGTGCGGTTTATGTGCTGGCGGCGTCATCGGGCCGTATTTTTTCCAGAATGAGGCCGGTCAGGCAGTTACTGTGAATGGTGTTCGCTATCGTGAGATGATAACGAACTTTTTATGGCCCAAATTGGAAGATATGGATGTAGACAATATTCAGCAGGACGGTGCCACTTGCCACACAGCTAACGAAACAATTGCTCTTTTGCGCAACAAATTCAATGGCCGTGTTATCTCACGTAATGGCGATGTTAATTGGCCGCCAAGATCATGTGATTTGACACCGTTGGACTTTTTTCTTTGGGGTTATTTGAAAGAAAAGGTGTACGTCGATAAGCCAGCAACAATTCAACAGCTAAAGGATGAGATAATTCGGCACATTAACGGCATAGAACCTCCATTATGCCTCAGGGTCATCGAAAATTTGGACCATCGGATGGAGGTGTGCCGCCGTGATCGCGGCGCCCATTTGACCGATATTTTGTTCCATACATAATTAAGTAATACCAATATATCATAATAAAATAAAATTACAATAATTTCCTAAATAGTTTGTGTTTTATTCAAAATCAACATCGGCCCTTGAAATTTAACCACCCTTTACCAACCCAAAAAACTCTGTGTTTATTTTACTTACCTTTAAAAAATAATATTAAACTACTTATATAACAAATATACCACAAACACCAAATGTATCAGAAACACCAACCTGCTTGTTCAAAGTTTAACTTACAACTGCCTCTAAGCACAAAAACAACACAAAATGTGAACAATAACGACTTTTCTTTTTACTAGGGACTGCTCAGTGTATCTTTAAATATACAACCATTAAATAAAGCTTCTTGTAAAGGTTTCAAAAAAACTCTTCCAAGTATTCTTAAAAGTGGATAGCAAATGTATAAAGACACTAGTCTGTATTTTTTTCCTGCTTCAAAATCTTCCTTATTTGAAGTTTTTGCCATATGAAACACTTAAATATTTTAATTTTCAAAAAAAAAAAATATTTTGGAGATGAGATTCAAAAGCCAGTTAGTCCAACAATTTTAATATATTTTTTTAAAAACTAATTTAAAATAAATAATTAATGGTTTCTTCATCGTCATATATTACCCCTTACTCAGTTTTACAGTGCCAGTGGAAGCACTTTTAATGGTTGTAACGAGTGATTTTTTTGCTATTACCTTTTTGGCAACACTAGTTTTGACAGCTCACGCACGTTTTGTATCTTGTGTCACTGTCAAACATCTTCAGTTTGGTCTATAATTTAATCATGAATCGTCTTCCAAACGAAAAACGCTTGCAAATTATTGAATTTTATTACCAAAATGCGTGCTCTGTTAAGAAAGTTCATCGCGCGCTTCTTCCATTTTATGGTCAGTTTAATCGACCTACTGAGGCTTCTATTCGGGCTATTGTGAACGCTATTTCGCACCAAATTTACATTGTTGGACATTAAACCACCAACACGCTTACGTAGAGTGCGAACTGAAGAAAATATCGCAGCCGTATCGGTCAGTGTTGGTGATGACCGTGAATTATCGACTCGGCGCCGTTCGCAGCAATTGGGCCTCTGTTACTCCACTACGTGGAAAATTTTGCGAAAGGATTTGGGTGTGAAGCCTTATAAGATACAGCTGGTGCAAGAATTGAAGCCAAACGACCTACCACAACGCCAAATTTTTGGTGAATGGGCTCTTGAAAAGTTAGATGTAGATCCACTTTTTTATCGAAGAATTGTGTTCAGCGACGAGGCTCATTTCTGGTTGAATGGATACGTGAACAAGCAAAACTGCCGTATTTGGAGTGAAGAGCAGCCAGAAGCATTGCAAGAGCTACCAATGCATCCACAAAAAACAACCGTTTGGTGCGGATTATGGGCTGGCGGCATCATTGGGCCGTATTTCTTCAAAGATGATGCGAATCACAACGTTACTGTGAATGGTGAGCGCTACCGTGCGATGATAACAAACTTTTTTTTGCCCAAAATGGAAGAGCTTGACTTGCATGACATGTGGTTTCAACAACACGGTGCCACATGCCACACAGCACGCGAAACAATGGACCAATTGAGAGGCGAGTTCGGTGAACAGTTTATTTCACGCTTGGGACCAGTCAATTGGCCGCCCAGATCTTGCGATTTAACGCCTCTAGACTATTTTTTGTGGGGCTATGTTAAGGCTAATGTCTATAGCGACAAGCCCGCTTCGATTGACACACTGGAAGCCAACATTGCCAACATTATTCGTGAGATACCGGTCGAAATGTTGGAAAGAGTATGCCAAAATTGGACTAAGCGGATGGACCAACATTTGCATGAAATAATCTTCAAACATTAAATTATATCGACCCAACTATCGATCCAAATAAATATTTCATGCATTTTTCTGAATTTTATGTGTTTTTTTTTTTTAATTTCCGATAGTTCTTATAAAATCACCCATTATAAAGGGTGTTTTTTAAGCTAGATAGAACTTTAAATTGTAAAAAGTAACACAAAAAATTAAATTTTGATGAAACATTTTTTTTATTTGTTTCAGTATACTCTGACAAATCATCATGAATAGACTCACGCTTGAACAACGCTACGAAATTATCCAAATTTACTTTGAAAGTCAGTCGTCGATTTCCCGTTGTTTTATCGCAAAATTGTGTTCAGCGATGAGGCGCATTTTTGGCTTAACGGGTTTGTTAATAAGCAAAATTGCCGCATATGGAGTGAGACCAATCCACAAGAGACCCTACAGACTCCATTACATCCAGAAAAATGCACTGTTTGGTGCGGTTTTCATGCTGGTGGCATCATCGGACCTTATTTCTTCAAAAATGAGGCCGGAGCTCGCGTTACGGTCAATGGAGATCGTTACCGCACCATGATCAATGATTTTTTGTTTGAAAATATGGATGACATTGATCCGGAGGAGATGTGGTTTCAACAGGATGGCGCTACGTGCCATACGGCGAACGCAACCATCGACTTACTGAAATCAAAATTTGGCGATAAGTTGATTTCGAGAAATGGACCTGTCAATTGGCCTCCAAGGTCGTGCGATTTGACACCTCTCGATTATTTCCTGTGGGGCTACGTGAAGTCACTGGTTTATGCTGATAAACCAGCAACAATTGACGCCTTGGAGGCCAGCATTGTTCGTGTTGTTCGTGACATACGGCCAGCAGTGCTCGAAAAAGTGGCCCAAAATTGGACGTCCAGAATGCGCTTCGTCAAGAACAGCCGCGGTGCCCATATGCCCGAAATCATTTTCAAATGTTAATGTCACGTATTGATCTTTCGAATAAAAAAAAATTTTGATTACAATTTAATTTTTTGTGTTATTTTTTACAATTTCAAGTTCTATCGGGCTTAAAAAAACACCCTATATTTAAAGATACAGTGAGCGTTTAAGGGTTAAATGAGTAATAATAAAAAATAACACTAGCTTTAGCAACTGCAACATGATTCAGAATTACAACATTAAAGCATTTCATAAGCTGGAAAAAAAGTAAAACAAACTTTAAAGAGATAAATTAAGTGCAGTTTCATTTGAAATTTGCAACAAAGAAACACTTTCGTTTTTGTTATTATTTAATACTGTTCTGTAAATTGTGCTGCTTAAGACGGCAGCTGTCTCAGTGACAGCAGTGGCTAATTTTTACTTCCACAATACATATTTACTCTTAGGCAAGTATGAAACACGCCATAACGTTTGTTTTAGAAGCAATATCAGATCTGAAAGACAATTTAAGTTTAAAAAAAAACATGTTTTGTTTTTGTGCCAAACTTGACAGCATAAGAAAATTTAAGTTTCAAATCAGTTTAATTCTAAAAGTTTTTGTAATAAATAATTTTTAATAATAGTATCATTAACAATACCAAATAATAGCATAAGTGCATTACAAGCAACTGAATGCACTGAAAGATTTTTCTTTCTCATTTATGAGATTTTTATTCAGCAACTTTTGCGTTTGCTGAAGAAAAGAGAAATACGAATCATAAAACTATAAACTGTGTTGTCAACTTTGAAATTTTAAAACGCACCACAATGGAAGAAAAAACGCGTGATTTCAACAAAAACGAACCGGATTTTGATTTTTTTCAATTTTTAGAAACCAATTTTGTATTATACAAGGTGGCGCAAAAGTTATCCTCGTATCAGAAAATGCTATAAATTTTGCGAGTAGCCCCTAATGTCAGTTCTGTTTTGACATTTGTGTAGTAAACACACCCGAAATACACGTTAATAAACAATGTTGCGCTACACTGCTCCAGAACGCGGAATATTGATGAAGATGATTTTTCATCAAAAATAACTATGAGTGATGAGGCCCATTTCCATCTTAGCGGGTACGTAAATAAGCAAAATTTACGCTTTTGGGGCACTGAAAATCCGCGTGTAACCCGCGAAGAGCCATTACACTCGCTCAAAGTCACTGTATGGTGTGCTGTTTTCGCTGGAGGCGTCATCGTACCTTTTTTCTTCGAAGACGATTACTGTGAATGGTGAGCGCTACAGAGCGTTCTTTTTATCGCAACTTGATGAATTGGCATTGGAAAACATGCGGTTTCAACAGGACGGTGCTACGGCACAAACTGCACGTGCCACATTCGATATGCTGAACATCGGAAGGTTATTTTTGCGCCAGCTTGTAAAAAATATTATATTTTTTTTAACTTGGACCAGTACTCAGGGGATGACCGCTACAAATGCAGTGCATTGTACCAGAACTAGGAAAATAGGTTGTGAGGAGGGGGAAAGAGGGAGTAGTGTTTGTGAACATTTGACTTGCACCTTACAACGTTATAACAGACAGGAAACACGTCTGCAGGCAACATGTTCCACAGACGAAGCGTACGGCCAAAAAACGAATTCTCTCTGTAATGCGTAGTACGATTCCTCGGACAATCAACCACAAATGGATGAGCTCTGGACGATGAGCGCATGCTATGTAAAAATGTGCACGTTTCGGAAACAAGATCCCTGATCTCGTCAGAGCAAAATCCATTGTAGTAACGATAGAACAGAGTAACGCACCCCACACTGCGTCGATGCTCCAGTGAGTCAATAGAGTTGGATACCCTACTGTCATCGATGAGCTTCTTCGCCCTCTCCTGCACACGGTCGAGTAACCCCAAAATAGACTTTGAGGCACCGGCCAAAACATGAGAGTTGTATTCCACTTTCGGTCGGATGTAGGTGGTATAAATAGTAAGGTGGTATAAATAGTAAGTAATATTTTTATATTAAAAGAACACGATATGTAAACAGCCTTTTAAGTGACTATTATAGAATCAAACTGAGTGTGGAAGCACCGCCTGATGACATGCCATCGAATTCGTTCAATAGCCAGAATAATTTGTGTTCGTCAACTTGGCGTCTAGTGCGATTCTGTTACTTTTATTAAGATAATGGTATCTTTATAATAATTATAACGATATTTTATTAAATTTATTGTCCAGCAATATTACTTAACTATATTCGCTGTCGACCGAAATCAGTAGTGCGATTCACTATGCTTTTTAAGTCCCAATTATTTCGGTCAAAATTATTAACCACAAAATTAACCTTTTCCTATTCACAAGTACTTTAAACACCGTATGCTGGTGTTTAAAATCAGCTGTTTCAGGCAGCTGTTATATTTAACCACATAAATAGTTGTTAATTAACACCCACATTTTTTGTAGGTTTAACTAAAAAAAAGTGTTGATTTATGTTGTTTATAGCGTATTTACACCAACTCAAAATCTAGTATATTTGAATTGAAATCTACAACGAAATCTATATCGTTTACACCACCGTTTTCTGACATCTAGCAAGATTTCATTTGCTCAAAAATAATTTATGCATGCGGGTTTGACAATACAATATTATCAGAGATTTTTGTGCCCAGAGACTGCATACACCACATTATAGTGCAATTTTTGTTGTAGCGTAGTATTTTTAGGTACTTTTAGAACAAAATCACGGTTGCATTACTTGGTACTGAGTAGATTTCAGGAGATTTCGTCGAAATCTACTCGTAAAGTAGATTTCGTATGGGAAATCTTCTCAAAATCTATTAGATTTGGCTTGAAATCTCGAATGAGCAGATTTCGCTTTGGTGTAAATAGGCTATTACATATTTATTTCATTAAATTTATCTAATAAACTATTTATCTAATAAAAAAAAACACTAAAAATTAGTAAACAACAAAAATAAATCTTGAAAATAATATTTTTATATAAAACAATACTTAAATTAATTAAATTAAAGTTTTTTATTCTATATGTATTTCGATTTCGTTACTATCATGATATTCTTGCCGAATATCTTGTAAAACGTCAGCCATCTGGCCGCTTTGTTTATAGCCGATATTTCAGCCTGAAGAACACTGCATCCTTCTGATAGTCTGAAGGATATTTTAGTGTTAAATTCTATTATGTAAGTGCCAACCCTTTCTCCCCTTCTGGATCCAGATTCTAGGGGAGATTCCTGAATTTGTTAGCCAAAGTTCCTTTAGAGGAGTGTTTCTGGGATACAGCAGTCAATTAGATGGGGGACTAGGTTCCTAATTTTAAGTAAGTTGACAACACAAGTGCAATCCAAATAATTTGTTTTAATATTTTGAAAGTGTTTACTGATTATGTCTTGATTGATAATAGGCTTTTTCCACTGAACAACATCTAACATCAGTTTTTGAAGATGACAACATCTTCCCATAAGAAATACAGTGTACTAAAAGTCAACATTTTCCAAGATCTTTATAAAATGTTCCTATCTCATTTTATTCCATTCAACATCTTTCGATTATTTCAGTGTCGCCACTAGAAAAGTGGCAATAATGTCGATTATTCTTGTGGCATCACTGAAAAAACGTCATTTGTTTTGGAAAAAATTAAAAAAAATCATAATTTAATTATCATGTGTCAATTGTTTGCGTGTGTGTTTGCTTCTTTATTTTTTCTGAAATACTTTTTTATCCGTTTTTGTAAAATTTTTTTATGTGTCCTACATTTTGTTCATTGACATTCGTTTATTTTATAATTAATCCTCTTCTGTCTTTCAAATTAATTTTTTTCGGAACAATTTTGCGTGCTTTTGTTAAATTGTCTGAAAATTTAAATAATAATATTTTTGATGTTGTCTCCCTGTTCACTAATATTCCTATCCACTTGGCCATAAATAACGTAATGAATAATTGGAACATAATAAAACAACATACTAAGATTCCAAGATCTAAATTCTTAGATGTCCTCAAATTCTGCCTTTACGAAAATAACTATTTTACATATGACAATAATATCTACAATCAAACATTCGGCATGCCTATGGAAAACCCGCTGTCACCCACTATTGCTGACATTGTTTTGGACAATTTATTGGACGTAGCCTTAGCTGAATTATATGACAAAAATATTCACATAAAATCTATAACAAAATACGTAGATGACATTTTAGCTGTAATAAATACTGACAATAAAAATGAAATTTTAAACACTCTAAATGTATATCATCCCAAAATAAAATTCACTATTGAAGTAGAAAATAAAGGAAAAATCTCCTATCTAGACACCACACTTTATAGACAAGATGACAAAATATATTTCGACTGGCATACCAAAAGCATCTCATCAGGAAGAATAATCAACTATTATTAAACCCAACCCAAATCACAAATAATCAACACAGCCAAAAATTTAGTAAACAAGGTATTAGTAATAAGTGATGAAAAATTTCATAACAAGAATATAAAGAAAATTTCGGAAATACTAACCAAAAATAGTTTTCCGCCATATCTTATCAATAATATCATAAATACACCAAATCATCCAAAAAGCAATAGAAATGGCAACCCTAACAACGAAAGCAAACAATATTACAGCATCAAATATATACCTGGATTAACAGACAACCGCAATATAAAATGTGCAATAAACAATAACAACATAACATTGGCTTTTAAACCAAATAAGACTTTAAGCACAATATTCACAAAAACAAAAACACCTATAGACAAACTACAACAAAACAACGTTGCTATCAAATTCCATGTAAAGGTGATGATAACAACAGCTGTGATCTCGTTTACATAGGCACAACAAAAAGAAGTTTAGCAGTTAGAATAAATGAACATAAGACAGACATTAATAAGAAAAAAGAAAGCACTGCTTTATCGCAACATACTGTACAAACCAAACATATACCCGACTTTAACAACATCAAAATACTGGACAAAGAAAATAATGTTAAAAAACGTTACACAACAGAAAGCTTAAGAATACAGCAAAAAATAAACAGAACAATGAACAAAAAAGAAGATACTGACAACTTAAGCGCCATTTATAATATTATTATAAAAAATAGTGCTTAAGGAAATTAGTGTACAAATGTAATATAATATAAAATATAATTTTAATAATTTTGTGTTTAATGTTGTAAAATCACAAAAATGTAAGTTTCTCAAATATTGTTTTCTACTTAATTTCATAAAAAACTTTCTTTTTAAAATAGACAAAATCCCCTGAAGAAGTGAACATAAAATTCACGAAACGTTGGGAAAAATATGTAATAAAGATTTTGCATTTTTATTGACATAAAAAAAGTTAGGCCTCACCAGCTAAGTATACATATATTAAAAACAAATAATAATGTTTTTGATTGATAGTAAATGTTAGATGTAAGCAATGTAAACAGTGTTTCACATTTTCAACATCTTCCATGCGTTCCATGAAGATGTTGATCAGTGTAAAAAGCCTATAACGTTGTATTGCAAAAGCTGTGATATAAATTCTCTGGACATATTTTGTTTCTCAATGGTGAAGCTGCTGCTACCACATTATTTGCTAAAAATGTCTAAGACATGAAATAAATTAGAAAAAAAAATTATACAAAAACTTTTATTTTGCCCTAGTAATCGGTAAAGCAGATCTAGAGTAAACATAAGTTTCAAAAAATAAACATTTAATTTCCGGCACAAAATGTTTTTCTTTTTTTTTTTTCAGTGTAAACATTAAAGCCACTTGCGTTGACTGGCCACCATTTTTCAATGTCTCAATAATATTTAAACAGAAAAATTCCATACATTTTAATGGAATAAATTGCTTTTGTGCTCTGCTTTACAAACTACAAGTGAGTGAGTGAGTGAGTAGCTGTGCTGCGTTTTGAATAACCACGAGTTTCAGTTTGTCTCTTATTTTCAGAAATCTCTGCAAGTTTTGTTTGGCCCATAATTGATTGGCTGAATGTGTGTGTTCATATACAGGTAAACTTAAGTGCAGCTTCACACGCACAACACGCACTTTTGTGATTCAAGTTTGATTTTAATGTTAATAATTGTAAAAGCTTTAAGTGTTGTGGTTCAAGTTCAAGATCATTTTGTAGCAGCTGAATGATATTGATGAGCGGTGAGTGGTTAACTGGGTAAGTAGTTGATTTTGGTAGTAAAATGTTGAATGTTATAATTTAAAAAATTACAATTGAAATGTAAATTTAATAATGTATTGCAAAATGTAATTTTAAAGTTTGTAACTCAGGATTTGGTTTATGCTTTCAATGACCTTGATAATAGGTACTTCAAATGAATAAGACATTAAGTGAGAAAATGGGATTGATATTTAAAAAAAAATATTATAGTTTTTATATGAGTGGGAATTTGTGTTTTTATAATAATGGGTGATTTTATAAGAACTATCGGAAATTTAAAAAAAAAACACATAAAATTCAGAAAAATGCATGAAATATTTATTTGGATCGATAGTTGGGTCGATATAATTTAATGTTTGAAGATTATTTCATGCAAATGTTGGCCGCGGCTGCGCCTCAAATGGTCCATCGGCTTAGTCCAATTTTGGCATACTCTTTCCAACATTTCGGCCAATGTTGGCATTGTTGGCTCCCAGTGCGTCAATCGAAGCGGGCTTGTCGCTATAGACATTAGCCTTAACATAGCCCCACAAAAAATAGTCTAGAGGCCAATTGACTGGTCCCAAGCGTGAAATAAACTGTTCACCGAACTCGCCTCTCAATTGGTCCATTATTTCGCGTGCTGTGTGGCATGTGGCACCGTCTTGTTGAAACCACATGTCATGCAAGTCAAGCTCTTCCATTTTGGGCAAAAAAAAGTTTGTTATCATCGCGCGGTAGCGCTCACCATTCACAGTAACGTTGTGATTCGCATCATCTTTGAAGAAATACGGCCCAATGATGCCGCCAGCCCACAATCCGCACCAAACGGTTGTTTTTTGTGGATGCATTGGTAGCTCTTGCAATGCTTCTGGCTGCTCTTCACTCCAAATACGGCAGTTTTGCTTGTTCACGTATCCATTCAACCAGAAATGAACCTCGTCGCTGAACACAATTCTTCGATAAAAAAGTGGATCTTCATCTAACTTTTCAAGAGCTCATTCACCAAAAATTTGGCGTTGTGGTAGGTCGTTTGGCTTCAATTCTTGCACCAGCTGTATCTTATAAGGCTTCACACCCAAATCCTTCCGCAAAATTTTCCACGTAGTGGAGTAACAGAGGTCCAATTGCTGCGAACGGCACCGAATCGATAATTCACGGTCATCACCAACACTGGCCGATACGGCTGCGATATTTTCTTCAGTTCGCACTCTACGTAAGCGTGTTGGTGATTTAATGTCCAACAATGTAAATTTGGTGCGAAATTTTTTTACAATAGCCCGAATAGAAGCCTCAGTAGGTCGATTAAACTGACCATAAAATGGAAGAAGCACGCGATGAACTTTCTTAACAGAGCACGCATTTTGGTAATAAAATTCAATAAGCAAGCGTTGTTCGTTTGTAAGACGATTCATGATTAAATTATAGACCAAACTGTAGATGTTTGACAGTGACACAAGATACAAAACGTGTGTGAGCTGTCAAAACTAGTGTTCCCAAAAAGGTAGCAAAAAAATCACTCGTTATAAGCACATCTCATGCAACTGGTTAATGCGGCTCGTTAGCACGTTTAAGTCGTCGTTCCATTAATTTTTCAATAGGATTTTCTTTTGATTTATTTTGACAGATCACGCACGATTCATATCAAACTGCTTTATCATTTTTCTTCAGTCATCATGGATAGTCTGTATTACGAAAAAGATTCCAGCAACTTATGGTGCACATAAAAATGTCTGCAGCCAAAACGGAACGCAAATCACCATGTAAAGGTAAAAAAAAAAATAGAAAGAATAATAAAACACTATAATTTTCAAAAAACGATGAAGAAAGTGCACAATCCACACATTCTTTGTACAGTTTATTCTAGAATATATAAGTATATATGTATATACTATACGTAAAAGTAAAAAAGTATACAAAAAATTTCTCTTTTTAGCACAAAACTTAACCAGACTTTTCAAAGTATGAATTTCAGCAGCACCCCTTAAGGCACGTTTACATGGTAATACAAAATATTTAGATTTTGTGGGAGCAAACAATTACGAAATTCTCCCCGTACTTAAAAAAAATTAACAAAAATGTGTTGTAAGTACTATTTACGTTTACACTTGTGGGATAAGTATGATCAAAATATTATTATGAAAGTCTAAAAAATTTACTGATGGTGACAACTCCACAACATTTACAAAAACAACATGCAATATTCTTGAACTGCGATTGTTTGCTTATGTGAATGTTGTACCACCTGCAGTAAATACTTGAAGTGCTGCCAATGCAAATTTAAAAATACACCTCTGATGTGATGAGAATACTGAGATTTCGAAAATGGTTTAGAAAATTAAGATTTACCGACCGCTTGTCAATTTTTGCATTTGGATTTCACTCATACTGAATACATATTGTTTTTACACGGTAAGATTTCCTTTATTCTGCACATATTCTTGACAGATCTAAATACTTGTATTACCATGTATAGGTGCCTTTAGATGACAGTACAGTAGCCAGGGTTCGGAAATATCCACCATTCAAACTTGAATATCCCGGCCACCTTGCTGTATAGCAATTCATTTCTTATTCAGAAAAAAAAGAAAATAAAAAATATATAAGCCCTTTATTGGATCCTTGGAAATTCGGTTAGGACCAAAAAGATATAAAAGTAAATAAAAATTTACGTGCATACTCGTAAATGACAAAATTGAAAAATGTATTAAGTTGTTCTTTATGGGGTACATTGTCCAGAAATAATGTAACCGAAAATAGAAAATTGCGCCAATGGTTTGCCGAAAGACCCGCCATCCAACGGGATGTTCCTTATAATTCGGCTATAAACATCTCCTCCTAGCAACAAACTTACAGGAGCAGGCACGTTAAATTGGGGATCAGCTAATTGTAGCCCTGGAAACTCATCTAGAATCCTGCTATCTATGGATCGTCCTGGAGTGGGAACCTTATATATCCGGTGTACCTCTGAGCAAGACAACCGTACTTATGTCATGATGCCCCGTCACCCTCAAATAGCATCTCCCTTTTTCCCCAATGCGTAACCTCTTAGCAGAAATCCGCCATACCACCTCGTCTGAAATAATCGACACCTTAGAGCTTGGGTCGATGATCACTCGCTTGGTAACAAATCGTCCACCTGACTCCAATTTTACAATTGCGGTTGGCTTCAACAAAATTGACTCCTTTTAGCACAAAATTCCACCAGACTTTTCAAAGCACGAATTTCAGCAGCGTCCTTTAGATGTCAGTACAATAGCCAGGGTTCGGAAATATCCACCATTCAAACTTGAACAGGCGTACTAAAACTCAGGGTTGCCAATGTAGAACCTTTCGCGCTAGTTTTTGCGTTTTTCAGTAGCCTATTTTTTAATTATTTTTTTTTTTAATGCGCTAAAATGGCGCTTTTTATAAACTTACTTTTGGCATATCTTCAAAAGTCTGCAATGAATTTTAATAATTTAGAAAGTGATATTGACTCCGTATTGAAAGAATATTGTTATTTGTTATATTTATGTAAAACTCTGCCTAGAAATCAATTTTAAAAGTTCTGAAAACTAATTAATAGTTCAAAATAGTTTTTGCTGCCGTACAGAATTGCTTATCTAACAAGATCAAGAAGGGCACTTTTATATTTTTTTAAAGATTTTATTGACTTTGAAAACGAAGTTGAAAAAATATACAATTGTTTGCGAGTACTCGTCTAAAGTCCAAATAGCACTAATAAAATTGGAAATATTATATCCAAAAAGTTTTATGATTCAAAGATAAAGATGATTGGAAAACTAGCAACTTTAGATTGATTATGTTTTCATACTTCATATTCTAAAATACTGCTTAAGTAGCTCTACTTTGTATATTACTCTTATACTTTTATATGGATCAACTACAGAAATGAAAGATTGTTTTTAAATTTTTGTTTCCATTATTTTTAATCTTTGCACTTTGACTGTTTGTTTATGTTACTTTTCTGTGAACATGGCGGTTTTTAGCGCTTTCTATGTAAGTTCAAGGCGCGCTTTGGTTATAAATAGGTGACAACTCTGCTGAAATTACTATTTCCAACAGTGTGGCCATTTTGGTATTTTTGCAGCTAAATTTAGCATTGTTATTTTATAACGTACATAACCTTTTGGAAAGCTATTTATATAGTCGCCAATTTATAATAAAAGAAGGCGATTTCATAAGCCCCACCCAGCCTATTAAAGCTGGAGTTCCCCAAGGCAGCATATTAGGGCCTATCTAATGCATCTGACATGCCGACAAGCACCAACATTCACACTTCAACATTTGCAGATGATACAGCATTCCTTAGCATACATAGTAACCACCAGCAAGCATCAATAAATTTACAGGAACATATCGACAAACTAGAGAAATGGCTCAAGCTTTGGAAAATCAAGGTTAATGAACAAAAGTGTGCCCATGTTACATTCGCACTGCGTCTAGGAACATGCTCACCCATCACTATTAACAATAAAGTAATACCTCAACACAGTGAAGTCAAATACCTCGGAATTCATCTTGACCGTAGACTAACATGGAAGTCGCACATCGAGGCAAAAGTAACGCAGATGAAATTGAAAGCAGTGCAAATTAACTGGCTAATAGACAGAAATTTGACCTTGAAGCTTGATTGTAAACTTTTGCTGTACAACTCGATTCTAAAGCCAATATGGTGCTATGGGATTCAATTATGGGGCACAGCCTCGGCAGCCAACATTGAAAAAATTCAAAGAAGTCAAAATAAAATTCTCCGTAGAATTACAGATGCTCCATGGTACGTTAAAAACTCACGAATCCACGCAGATCTGAACGTACCTTTTGTGAAATCTGAATTTGTGAAGTACGCGACAAGATATATTAACAAACTTGAATTCCACCCAAATCCTCTTGCAGTTAATATTCTTAACTTTGGTGGTCATACCCGTCTGAGAAGAAGGGATACTTTGGCTACCATTAGAGCTCTAAACAGATGACTGCATTCTGAAATAATATTCGCATAATAATAAATTTTTGTCCAGCACTGGCAGGACTTTAATCACAATTTTTTTTTTTTTTAGTATTAAGATTTGAATACTTATTGTCATTACATTTTTTATGTAGATTCAATAAATAAAATAATGAAGTTAAAAAAAAATATTATGATAGAATTTTATTAGTGTTGAAAAGTTTCTGGCAATTATATGTGAGTTGAAGTATCGGCCAAACTTCGTTGGCACCCCTCTATCTGTTAATCCATATTTTCAAAGACTGTACGATTCAATGTTGTTAATCACGTGACAAATGTGCTATTGGGAGAAAAACCACAAATTGCTCAAATCAGCAACTTATGCTAATTGATTTTATATTCTATTATCTATATCGCTTACTTGTTTTTGTCAGAAATTTTAAAGGAACTTAACTTGTTTGTCTACATCAAGTAACTAACGCTGATCTTGAAGGTCTTACTTTTGAAATTAGCGGGTGTCGTTTAATACAAATTGCAATCTTTTATAATGCCAGAAAGCATTATTTCATTATCTAACTCATTTGTTATGATTTTGGTTTGCGCTTCAAAGGCATCCCGCTGTGCTGACAGACAACAAAAGAAACTATCGACAGAACTTTAAAAAGTAAACAAGTGAAACAAGACCTTTCAAAAATTAAAACTTCCTCATGCTTGCAGAAAATATTTTAATGGCATTTTTTAAAACATACATATCTGCTTGCTTATACCCCCCACCAATTACAACCGCATCAAAATGCAGCTTTAAAAAATTCTGCTTGTGAAAGAACTTTTTTTTTTTTTGTAAACGATCTCATTAATCATTTAAGCATGACATTGTTGTTGTTATTGTTAATGCAGTTCTAATAATACAGCAACTTGTTCTCTGCTGTCAACACAAACTTTATTTGCTGCGAGAGATAGACGTGATTGAGAAAGGGGATTGGGGAAAACTTTATGTACAAATACGGTGTCGGTATCAAGTGATTGATATTTAAGAACTTATACATTTATTAAAAATTATAAAAAATTAATCAAATACATAGTATATATTTAATAAATGAGTTGAAAGAAAAATACCAACAAAAAATAGTTATAGTTTTAGAGTAATAAATACACTTAGCAAATTTTTCAGCAAAAGTGTTCTAATACAAGTAAAATAAAATTTGAAGATCTTTCGTACAAAATTAAGATTTTCAAGACTTATGGCCAAGTTCACCAATCTCGATAGCAAGCTTGCGTTCGCAATCTAAGCGAAAGAATATTGATTTCTTATCGTCTAACTTTTTTCTATGCGAACGATGTGTCAAAACTCAACTATACAAATACACAAGCATATGCGAACGAATAATAGTGAGATAGACAAACCGAAATTGATTCGAGTGTGAGTGACTAGTTTTCTTTTGCATTAGTTTTCTTTCGAAATTGGTAAACTGGATGTTAAGCTTTAAACATATAGCTCACAGCTGTTTCAGCTGGTTTCACGACTACATGGCTACAAATGCTGCTAGCTACAATTGTTGCACTGTAGTCAGCTACATTTAACAGTTGCTGCAACTTTATAAACAGCTGATCTGAAAAGTTGACATATTGATATACATATTAACATCAATCGTGTTGTTAAAATAATGGTTGAAGAAATTTTAATAAATTCTGTAGTAGCTATTGCTGAAATAGGGTAAATTGCGGGTTGAGTTTATAAAGCAACATAAGTAAGTAGTAACAATAAAAATAAAATACTTATCGACTGCAATTACCTACATATGTAAACCCAAAACATTGAAAAATAAGAAAAGATGAAGCTTTTTTTTTGCGTTGCAAAATGGTCTTAAAGGACTAACAACTTTTTTTTTATGGTTACAACTGTCTTTTGTTGTATGCGCATTCGCAGATGCTACTTCATCTATATTCAAAGATAGTATAGTTATTCAGAAATCGAAATCTGTTCTGGGAATGACTCCCCGGGGAATAAGATTTGTCTTGGTGTATTCCATACCAGAACACTCTGTTTTTCGGGTAAATAGGGGAAGTAGTTCCTCGTTTGTAGTAGCAAATAAAACTCTAGGAAGCCGTATAACTTATGTTACGTTGGCTTCCGAAACTCTTATCAAGGGTATAAATTGGCAGAAGAGGGATCAGCATGCTCCCACATGGTTCTGCTTGGAGTTCAATCCGGGCTAATCATGGTTGAGGTGCCTAAAAACAAAGGACGGGGGAGTTAGTTATAAAAACTGACTGGGACTAACAACTCCCCGAGTTGATGCTGCCATTACAACAGATACCTGTACTGTAAGGAAGCAGTGGTGATGGTTGACAGGTGCGTTGGTTTAAGGATTGATGCTCTTAGTGGGCTTCGGCCTAATAAGTCATTAAACATTGTCTTCTATTGATTGATGTGAAATTGCACACATGAGGGATTAGAAAGAACTCCGTAACAGTAAGTTGCTCATATGTCTGCAAAAATATGGTAAAAATTGGTACCTGTGTGAGCCTAGTCAGCCACTCGGGGGCCGTAAAGGTAGGTGCTGATGTAAATCTTTTCCCCTACTGTCCAGGGAACTGGTTTTCCTTGGCGTATTCCAAGCCAAGGCACTCTATTTTTCGTTTGCCGTAGCAAAAAAAATAACTGCTGTTGCCTTAAAACAGATACCTGTCATGTAAGGAACCAGTGGTTGGAAGGTTGAGTTGGTTTAAGAGCTGATGCTGTCAGTGGGCTTCGTCCTACCAACTCATTAAGCCTTGTCTTCCATTGATTGTTGGGTGATTACATACAGGAGGGATTAGAAGACCGGAACTTCTGAACAAGGGGGTTGCCCAAATGGCTACAAGCATATGGCACGATTTGCCTGGGGCGCTGGTGAATCGTGAATAATTTACTCCGTGGAATTGGTCCATCATCCGATAAGGCTGTAAAGGCTGGTGCTGATGTACATTTTTTTTACTTTCTATCCAGGAAATGAAAATTCAGTGTAATTTTCTTTAGACTGAATTAGTTTTCTGAAACTGTGCAAGACTTATTTCACTCTTTCTGGTATCTTTACTATTTATAAAAATTACTCGTATATCCGGCCGGTGCTGCAAGGCCTATTTTGAAGTAACGTATTCAGATGACGCTCACCGGTGACAAGAAGGTATGCAACTCTATTTATTCACTAGTTCATCGCCCCAGTGGGCTGTGTATTGCTCTGTTTCAGCGCTAGTCAATGGGATTTGCTCTAGCGAAATTAGAGATCCTGTTCTCGGGACCCACATATTTTGCACAACTCACTACACTTGTAGTCGATTATTTAGCGACACATTTGTAGTCGATTGATTAGCAACATTTTACAGCGAAAACTGGCTCTTTAAAAGAAAGAAATTTAATCATATATTAAAAGCAATAAAACCAAATTCTAACAACCAGTTCTGTTTTTAATGACCATCGTTCCACCCTTATTATCCCCGTCTGCAATTCTTAAATTATAATTAAGAAACCTCAAAATCCAATAACTCTCTTAAAGTGCGTGCTCTTATTCTTTGTTCGATATGTTATTATAAATATGAGTCTACTAATTTATAATGAGTAAATTTTTTCCAGTGTATGTATAAAGTACTACAATTGCTATTCCAATTTATTATTTTTTGCTCAAGTTGAGTATAGTAGTTGACCTTCAATTAAGCGCGACACATAATAAGTTCTAAGTTCAATACGAAAAAAATATGAGGAAAAGAAACAAGTTGATTTTTTTTTTTTAACAAGAAATGAACCGCGCTGTGATTACACAACTGTGACGCGATAAAGGTGACAAAAAATGTGATGCTGGTTTACCGTTACAAGTGCGGTTTATTTTGCCAAACTAGTACTACTAAATCGATTCAAAAGCTGTCAGAATAAAGACGGTGGCAGAGCAAGATTAAGATACTGAATGCAGCTCTTCTCTTAAGTATTCTTTGGTTTTTTAAAACTGAATATAAATTAGCAAATAAAAAAGAATTTTACATCAATAGACGAAATGAAACATACATAGGTAATATCAAATAACCTCTTAGAGGAAGAAGAACAGCACAATATTGGCTTGATACACTACTCGTAAACTACAAAAAGGTCTTTCTTTCACTTTCACTTGGAATTCTCATATGAGAACAAACTTTCAGATACTACATATAACATGGCAACTAACTGGTTGAGATATTACAGGGTAAACGGGGAGTATATTCGAATTTGTGCTGATAGTAAGACTGCATTGAGTGTACTAGCCGGATATCCCTAAAAGAAACAGAATTTACCGGCGTCGCTGTGCTGCTTACCAGGCTCACAGAGATCGCAACTTTTCGCTACAAATTTGTAGCTTTATAGGCGAACCCTTTGCTCAAGAGCTCGGACTATTTAATCTCTCCTGCATGAAATTTCACAGCAAGTTAATGGAAGATAAGCTTATGAGTTGGCATGCTGAAGAACATCAGCCCTGAACCTACTCACCTGTCTAACTATCACTCAGTTGAAAGACAATAGCACCTCGGGAGAAGATGCTTTCAACGATTTTAGGTTCCTTAACCGTGATCAGCACCGAGAGATCTGCAAGGTAGAACTCTTAGGGGCTTTGCTGATCCAGTTTCTGCCAACTGTAGCTGTTTTGGTGCGGGTTTCGGAAGTCCAACGCAACATTAGTCATGCGGTTTCCTAGAGTTTTGTTTGTCAAAACATTT
The DNA here is from genome assembly GCA_914767995.1 of Thecocarcelia acutangulata. Taxonomy (NCBI): domain Eukaryota; kingdom Metazoa; phylum Arthropoda; class Insecta; order Diptera; family Tachinidae; genus Thecocarcelia; species Thecocarcelia acutangulata. Next base: position 28,830,057 of record OU612096.1, read on the forward strand.
TCTATGCCCTAGAAAATAGAATGCCGTAGTTTGGTCTACGCCAAGGTACAACCTGTTCGCAAGGGGAGATTTACCAGAATGATTCAGCCAAGATGGTAACACCTCAATCATGGCCAGCGCTGGGATAAACAACAAGTAGAACCTTCCTCGGGACGAGGAACGCCTTCCCCTATATGCCCTAGAAAATAGAATGCCGTGGTTTAGTCTACGCCAAGGTAAAACCTGTTCCCAAGGGGAGGCTTAAATCACAGACAGAACGATTCAGCCCAGATGTTGACACCTCAATCATGGCCAGCGCTGGAATGAACAACAAGTAGAACCTTTGTCGATCGCCAATTAACCCTTGGTGAGGATTGCGGAAGTCCAACATAACATACCGCAATCCTCACCAAGGGTTAATTGGCGATCGACAAAGGTTCTAGAGTTTTATTTACTACAACAAACGTGGAGCCATAGAGAGCAGAGTGCTATGGTTAGGCGTCCAAAGGACTCTAAACGATAGCGAAACATTGGAACCGGAAGTTGCTTTGGGTACAGGGCGGATAAGTTCGAAAATCCCGTGGTCCGATTATAATAAGGGGATGTGGTTGGATTCCCACTAAACAGCTGTAAGGACCAGGTACAACGACAACTATTAAGGACTGCACAAGACAGATGGCCTAGTCACGTTACCTAATGAATATCAAAGGTTTCATGGTTCAAGTATGATAATAGGAGTAATACTTTCTTGAGGGATTTGCCCCGATGGAGGTGGTGTTTTACTGGGACTCTGATCCTGATGCGTCCCAACAGATCTACATATATATCACTGGTCCAGCTTAGAACTAATCCGTGGATCTGATAAAAAAGTCCAATGCACCAACATCATACACCGATACTTCTGCCAAATAGCGCAGCAACAGTCTGGCTGGACACAAAGCCCTTATATAAGAAACAGCGGGACACCAACAGAGAAAGTGTTCAATTCTCTCTTTCTCGTGTTCGTCCCTACAACTTCTACAAAAATCATTATGTGGAAGATTTAACTCTATGTGACAATATCCTGCCAAAACTTAACTTGTCACAGAACACCTACCAAAGGACAAGTTCCGGAACTTTCTTTAGTTAGCTATATCAGTAAATTTTACAAGAAATTTAAAAAAAGTAATCTGAAAAGTAAAATTAAATTCAAAAAAAAAAAATAAATAAATAAAAAGATATGTAAAAAATTTTATTTCTGCACAAAACTCTACATAAAACTAAATTAAAACAAAACCTATAATTAGACTAATTGAAATGCAGTTGATTAAGTAATTAAGGCTTTAAAATTAATAAATTACAAATAACTTAAGAGGTTAATCCCCAACTAAATAAAGCTTTTTCAACGGCACTAATAGCCACCGCTTTGATTTCTGAGCAGCAACAATTTGCTGCTTTAATTTAAATCGTCAGTCAATCTTGTTTAACCTCTCGTGTTGCATTTAACTTTTACACTTTTTAATGGTTCCATACTTTAAGTGGTTCATAAGGATCGCGTGTGTTGGTTGGACGTTAGAAATTGTTATTTTGTTGGCCAACATTTCTGCCCCAAAATAATACTCGTACAACAACACCAAATACAAGCATTGTGAAATTTCTACAAAATTAAGAAAAATAATTTTTTATTTTTTGGCTGGAATGTCAGCAGAAAAACAAAAAACAACAATTCATTCATTCATCGTTTGTTTGTCTGCTTGTTGTGTTCAAATAGTTTCAAAGGTGATTTGAACATTTCCTGGAGTAGATAAGAAAGAATAAATTTGGGTTGAAAGCAAAAGTACTGGTATTATAATAAATTCGGTAATTGAATAAGCATTACGAGTAAATGGGTGTGGGTCGTATTTGCAAAAATTATGCACAAAAAAAACATGAACGAATGGGGGAAAATAGTAAATTATCGCCAGTAATATATAAAATAAAACAAACTGAGTGCCTGTTGAAAAAGGTTTGAAAAGAAACTTGTAAAACTCCTATGAACTCTTAAAACAACAGCATTGAAAAAGTGTAATGCTCTCGGAAACCCGTAAAAAGAATAAAAGGGCGTATTGAAAAAAAGATAGTCCTTAAAAAAAGTTACCTTTTTCAAAAATTATGTTTTTTAGCGCCATTATTACAACTAACAGGTAATTAAATTTGGATGTTATCTTACAGAAACATTTTCTTTTTTATTATAAGTTAACATTACCCTTAAAAGTTACTGATTACTTAACAGCAACTTTATCCTCATGGTAAATTTAAAAGTCAACTTTAAGCGCTCGATATACGAATTATATGAGACAAAGCGCCCCACGTTAAGCAACTCGCGCTTAAGCTGAAAGTAATAGTGAACAAAAATACTAGTATAATTGTGAAAAATCGACAAAAACCTGGTGAAAACAGAAAAAAAACCAGATAATTATCCATATAACCGGGACCAAAATTATGAAAATCATTGAACAATTGTCAATAGTTTAGATACACGTTCCATGGCAAAAATGCACACCGAATATTAAAAACCGATTCTAATTGTATGCAATTTCCCAGCAAGCAATGGAAGACGAGGCTAAATGAGTTAGTAGGCCAAAACCTACTAAGAGTATCAGCCCTTAAACCACCTCAGCCGTCCAACCATCACCAATGGTTTCTTAAAGCGCAGGTATAGCAGCTGTAGGTCAACACCCACGAAAAAAGCCACGCGCCAACATTTATCAGGGATACTAACTCCCCCTTCCTGGGTATTTAGGTTTAAACTACAGCCAGAACATTCCAGCCATGATAAGCCCGGGTTGAACTGCAAACAGAACCATCCGGAGCATGCCAAGTTCTTCCAATTTATACCCTTGGTAAAGATTTGAGAAGCCAACAATACGCCAAGGCAAACCCTGTTCCCCGGGGGAATTGAATTGCGCCAATAAAAAGTCGCTTATCATGCGCCAATAAAAAGTCGCTGGCATTCGCCAGTAACTGTAGTATTGGTCCAATCTCTGCTTTTGCACGAACTCTGCACCACACAGTAGCCTTGCGGATTTTCAATGCCCCAGAGACAAAGATTTTGCTAATTGAGCAAACCGTTTCAATGTAATGCGATATGATTACTATTGGCCGCAAAAAATTAGTATCATTTATTTTGAAGCGAACTTTACTGAGAGATAGTAAAGCTTGCTCTCTTACGCTCTGTCGACACTGGATTTTCTAATTGGAAAGCATTGAGGCCGCTCTATTTGGGTTGCTCTCATACACAGTGTATAGACATGAGTTTTTTTGCCATGTCATGGTCAAGTCATTGTCAGACTTTGTCGCTTTGCGTGACTTTTAATACTTAAACAGAAAAGCGCAAAGCACAATATGGCACAATAAAAACTTTGGCCACGCTCACGATTTTTTTATTTATCTAAAAAAAATGGTTGTTAATTTTTATATATAATTATTTTTTATGATAATAGAAGTTAAAAATGTTATTGGACGAACTTTTAAAATTGATTTCAATTGTTTTCTTAGTGTATAAAGCTTTGGAGCTATTAGAAAATAACTTCAACGCGTAGAAAGATGAGAGTTGCCAAACTTTTCGCTGCACGTTGCATTGAAAGTACTTTACATACCGTTTAGACAGGAAAGTAATTTCATGATAGTTGCAATACACTCACACTTTTTTACTAACACACTCACATTTTGTTTACTTTCCACTCAACTTTCATCAAAAATTTCCTGAAACAGATTTTTTGACGTTTTCTGAAAGTAAAATGACAAATTCTAAGCACTGTTGCCATATACAAAGAATTATACAAAGTTGCACTATTGTAGTAAAATAATAATTATAAAATTAGCTTCTTTTGCATGTATATGCAAATAATTATAGTATTTTTTCCTTATATTGTATATTTAACACATAAAGAAAATAATTAAAGTATTTTTATAAAAATAATATCATAGAAAAATTTATTATGATAAGTTTTTTCAACTAGTGCCTCATAAATTTGTATATGTAATAAGTTCGGCAACTCTGATTAGTAAGCAAACAAAATAAGAGTGGAGAGAAGCAGAGGCAAATTTTGCAACTCTTTGCCTCGGCGACAGTTTTAAAATGAACTTTCACTTTCCTGTGTAGACGAACCAGAAATTTTCATGAAAGTCGTTTATTTCATTGAAATTTTTATTTGTAATACGTATACAGAAATTTCATGAAAGTACTTTCCTGTGTAATGGCAGCGTTATGTGACATATAAGTAGGTACATTTTATCTTTACCTAGTGTCTACAACTGCGATTAACTCCGAGATAATATCTGACAAAACGTCGGCAGAATGAGAGAACGAATTTTTTTATGTTCATTTTAATGTCTAACAAGGAGTACACGTACTTTTGTTAATCTTATAAGAATTCATAAATCAATGAAAGCCGACAATAAAACACATCTTTGCGATGAATAAAATCTTATATGAATTTTGTAAATGCACACATTTTGTACGAAAATCATCACTTATAGTATATATTTGATGCATAAAAGAAAATTATTTTCCATTTAAAATGGTTTTTTAAAAAATATTTTGCAAAATTAATAATCGCTAAAATAGCAATGGCGTCTTTTTGTAAACAAACACACACACACTCGCTTTTTTGACAGCTCTTATTATAAGATCGTTGCCATAAGATTTCTCATAAGAACGCTCTCATAAAAATTATTATAAGATTGCGATAACACTGATTTTAAGTCTACACGTAACAGAATTCTCTCTGCGATTGAATTTGCCATTCTCATCTCAGATATTATCGCAGGTGTGGACACTAAGTTAGATGTCATAGCGAATTTGTAACGCAAAGCGAAGCAAATGCTTTATCTGACACGGTCTTTACGCTTGCAGCGCTAATTTAGGTTGCACTGGAATGGCTGATATCATAGTTTTCAATTAACATTTTTATAGGTCTAAACAAAATTTCCAACACTCAAAATAATTTTTTTTATTCTGTTGAGTAAAAAAGTTATTCACAAACGGAATTGGCTGTTTAATTTTTCGCCACCTCGTACATACATACTCGTATATGATGTAAATGCATATTTTGCAACAAATTACAAAATAATTTAACGTTTAAACATTTTAGTTTTCACAACAACCATTTAAAATTGAGTGTTAAGATTAATCGGTTTTAGTTTATTACGTGCTGACAAAAATCTTAAAAATCGTTATTCTTTTTATTAAACTATAAAAAAAAGTAAAATACATTTGTTATTTTAAATTCAATACCGGTAAAATTGACATTTATTTCGTAATCGAGAGAATTGAGACAAATGAGAAAACAGAAAAAAAAATTTGTCTTTGTCACTTGAATGTGTATGAGTTTTATGAATGGCTGAATGACTGACTTGACTGCCTGACTAAAAACTTCAGATTCCGTTTTTTAGTTTATTTTATTTTCTATTTCAATTTTTTATCTTTGGATAATTTTATTGTTTAAAAAACTGTTTTGTTCTCGTCATGTCTTCTGGTTGTTACAACATTTTCAACTGAATGACCTTCAAAACCAAACAAACACTTGCTCAACGACGTAATTTGTTTGTGTGTTTGTGCGATGAATGGAGAACAAAAGATCTCGTAAGAATTTCATTTTAGTACTGACGTTTTTGTTCAGTTCTATTCTGAATGCTTTAATGGCGATTTTGGGCGCCAAGTTAGAGGAGACTGGAAGTTGTTGGCAAAACTTTATATTTGGCCATTGATCTCTGCTTAACATTTGCTGGCAGCGATTTCTAAAAGCTGAAAGAAAAAACAAACAAAACAACATTTGCCACAAACGACAACGGAAGTGAGTTGTTGAGATTGTTTGCAGATTGTTCTGTGATATTATTTTTTAATTATACAAGTTTTGTGTTGTATGGCCTGGGATAGAGAATTTGAAATGTTTTCATTTTATGAAATATTTAAGAAAACAAAATTCAACCCATAAAACGGGTATTTGTTTCAAAGTTTATCATTAATTTCGTATAAAAGTTTTGCAGTAAATACACAGATATGTATATAAATACAGTTACGGCATAGTATAGCAAATAACAAGCCAAACAATAATGTCCGCATGTCCTGTCATAGTGTGCAATATCTGGAACTAAAAAATACTGAAATCGAAGCAATTTTGTAATTCCGCCTTTGCTGCAATAGGTACTAGTTAACACCGGGCACTTTTAGCTAAAACTGTTCTTGACATTCTATAAAATGTTTGGAAGAAGGGAATAAAGAAGAAAAAAATATACATAGTATATATGTATGTGTATGAGTATACGCAATCTAAATTGTAATGCATTAAACACATTAACCACAACAGGCTACCAACTACAAAATATCAAAATTTAAATACATGGTCTGATCCAAAAATAAACTTTATTTTCAAATTTCGTGAGTTACATATGTTCGATTTTAGCATTTTTTTCTCTTATGTTGGTACACATGTTTGTTGTATATTTTGGCAATATCAGCCATTTCGAATTGTCAGTTTGTTTTTAACAGATAAAAAGGTTAGTCGTGTTCTGCTGTGCTCTTCGATTTTTTTTTAATTTATTAAATTTTGAGCAAAAGCAACGTCGCAGGGACATCACTCAGGAGCTGTTGAACATCGTGAACGATGATCCAGATTTCCACAAAAATGTCATAATTGGTGTCGAATCATGACATTGAAACCAAAGCCCAATCATCCATTGAAACCAAAGCCCAATCATGACATTGAAACCAAAGCCCAATCATCCCAATGGAAGCGTCCAGAAGAGCCAAGACAGAAAAAAACACGTCAAGTTCTGTCAAATGTGAAGGTTTTGGTCACTGTGTTCCTCAACTGCAATGGCGTAGTGCATCATAAATTCTTGCTACAAGGTTGTATGATCAATGAGGAATACTACTTTGAAGTTATGCGCCGTTTGCACCAAGGAATTCGTCAGAAAAGAAACAGAATTTCGGAAAAAACCTTCATGGATTTTGCACTATGATGTCGCACCAACTCACACATCGATGTTAGTGCGTGAGTATTTGCCCAAAACCAAATCGTTATCATACCTCAACTACCGTATTTACCGAACATGGCGAAGAGCTGTTGGCGATACCAAAAAGCGCGTCTCAGAAGTGCTTCGAGGATTGGAATGAACGCTGTCATACGTGCATTATATACTTTAAAGAGGACAAAATAGTTATTGATGAATAAAAACGTTTTAAAAAATTTAATATAACGGTTGTTATTTATTAGCCCTCGTATATGTATAAGCATTCTTATGAGAAAGAATATTTTGAGAACAGCACAGCTACACGACTACAGGACCATCGTTGTAACCGTCGCTAAATTGGATTTTTGCGGTTTTCACACACAGAAAGTTTACTTTGCAAATTCTTGAGCTTGCTGGCTGGTGGCAAGGGAATAACAATAGAAAAAAAGCCGCTCTTTTTTCCTTTGCCGCCACCAAACTCTATTTTTGGTGGCTACAAAAATTAGGTTAGTGACGTCAATATATCAAGCAAAGACAAATAAATTAGTGCTTTAAAAAGAAATTCACAAAATGTTTTATGTTTAAGCGATTTATGGGGTAGGAGTTCCTCATTTGTTATTGCAAATAAAACTCTAGGAAGTCGCATGACTGATGTTGTGTTAGACTTCCAAAACTCTCACCAAGGGTTAATTGGCAGTACGGGGCTCAGCAAAATCCCCGGGAGGTTCCACTTGCAGACTATATCGGAGCTGATATTGGTTGAGGCTGAAGCGTTATAGCTGTGGCTTAAACTTAACATCGAAGAAAGGCTAATTTGTTTGTCTGATAACTATGGTGTAATGCCATGCAAGATCCAACAATATGATCCCTTAAATACCTGCTTCCTATCATCAGGAACCACCTAACAGAAATCCAGAGAAAAATAGAAGTAATGGCGGGGGTGACATAGGGATCCATTATTGGACTTGTCCTGTGGAACATCACTTACGACGAAATATTATGAATTGTAATGTCACAGTAAACGTTTTTAGTGGACTATGCAGATGGCATCGCTGCAGTAATTCGAGGTTGCCGAACGCAAACTGAGACTAGTATTCTTGATCAAGTGTCACATACCCTTAGAGGTTCGTATTCCTGCCGACGGCTCTACACTACTCACTAAGAAAGTTATGAGCTATTTAGGGGTAATTCTGGACCGGAGACTTACATACTGAATTCAGACAGAATGTATCACGGAGAAGGCAGCTGCAAAAAATGTTGGGGCTGAGTCGTTTAATGGCGAATATTGGTGGCCCGAAGGCTTCTTATAAAAGCAACTAACTCCATTCTCCTTTACAGATGCGAGATCTGGAAAGACTAAGTAAGTATAAAATAGATATCAAACGCTTTGCTAGCGATCTAGAGGACGCTGCAAACATTTATTAGTCATTGCAGGTATGATTCCAATTTATATTAGAGACAAGAACATGGATGTTGAGATGGTCGAATAGGACTGAGCGCGAGGGAAGCAAGGTTGTTAGACGCAGGACTCTACAAATATGGCAGGAAAGATGGGGCACGTAGACTGCTACAGATAGTTACTACCCTGAAGGAAAGCATAAGCAGTTCCAGAGTGAATTTTCTCCCTTAAAGTGGGAAAAAGAGGTTTTTAGTCGATATACACTATTCGCGGAAACCGACATACCTAAGAGGTGACGGCATCTGGCATGCGTAAACCATTTTTGTCTTCTTAACGCAAAAAATACTGCAATACTGGTTTTCGGGGGCTATTGTCGTTCAACAGATACCTGTAATGTAAGAAACTTAATAGGGTTGGTACCTCATCAGATAAGGCCGACAATGCAGGTGCTGATGTAAATCAATTTCAGCATTCTATGTTAGTCGGAGATATTCGGTATACGCAAATCTGCCTGGATATCATATAGACGTATGCTTTCAACACAGGCACACATCACTGCATATCCTACAGTCTGTCAAACATTTAGCTACTCTCAATATAGCTGTAATTTCCGTCTTTGTCGCACTACACTCATTTCGCAGCCTAAAGCTATACTCAAAAAGGCAACAAAGAATGGTTTTCTTCTAAAATGCACCCGTAGTGCTGAAAATACTTTGAGAAATGTTAACCCTAGGAACTGTCAAATCGATTTTCTCTACAGAAACAGAGCCAAGTACTTTAACGAATAAGAAGCTTAAAATTAAATTAGAGTGGAGAGAGAGACGCCTGTGAAAATGCTTTTATCAACTTTGACAAGCTGTCAAATTTTAGTGTTATATTTTTGAAACATATTGAGAAGAATAAAATAACAGGTTATGGTCGCGGATTCAGTGACCGAATTTTGGTTATATTATATTCGCCCAGGAAAGCTTTTCCACAATACGAGCGAACGACTTGTGCGAAAAATTTTTATAAAAATAACTCGAATTATTGAGTGCTTTTCATATAAATTTTCTTGATATTTCGATTGCTTGTGATATAGAAATATCACATTAATCTTAAAGGAATTACGACTTTTTCTTTAAAATTTTGCTTAAATCGTATAAAATTTCATGATCACAACAACACATTGATGGTAATAATAAAACGTTACAAAATTTTTTTTTTTTTTTGTTATTTTAATTATCAAATGAGTAAAGATTTTTCAATTATTTTCTTAACATTTAAAATTTAACCTTGAAGATATCTCTTAATGGCATTAAGATTAAATAAAATATTTTTCAAAACTGTAACATCCGACCAACGTTGGCTAAAGCTAGAGATAATGAAAAAATAAAACACATCTAAAATTGACCTTAACAGAAACTATAACAATAATAAAAAGAAGAAGAAGAAGCAGAAAAAATCTATAAACTAAAATTTTAAATATTCCATTTGTTGTCATTCTTCGCAAAAGTTCATCATTGACAACAAGTTCTTGTTATCGATGGTTTCAGCATAAATCACAAACCATATAGATTTGACCATTTCATTTAAATCGTTTTGATACGAAGTGCTTTTATACCACAAGCATATAAACATTTTTCAAAATTTAAATTGTCTTAGAATTCGTTTTGCCAAAGGTTACCACTGTTCATCTTGGAACGTGTGTAGCTGATTTTTGTTACATGTGTCTAATTTTGAACTTTGCAGCGCACACAAAACTACTCTTTAAATGCTTTTAAATTTAATGTTTAAAACAAACTTTGAATTACTCATTTGCACTTGTTAAAGCAAAATTTTATTTATGGTCTTAATACCTGCAACATGTCGTGTGTCGTTAAAATTTTAAAGTGGATTAAAAGCGGCAAAAGGAAGATTTTTAATATCAAGTTTATTGCATTAAAGCTCACGTTGTGTGTCAATGTCTACAAAGGAAAAACAAAATCAATGAACTCACCTGTTCTTAAATGTTTAAAATCTTTTAAATTTATAAGTTGCCAATAGAAAAATTACATGCAATACTATTACAATGAAATCATGGCAAGCAATTAACTAAGCAAATACATACAGTGGGGCAGTTGAGTAGAAAATACACAAACTCATATTATATGTGGTTTCAAATTTAAAATAATTCGGACAAAATTTGTGTCAAGTGGGCCAAGAAATTTTGTTTCAAGTATATTTAACATATTTATGGCGGGTAACTCATCATGAGATTTGATATATAATGCAAAATAAACCACTTAAGTTTGGAAGTCAACTTAAATATTTTATTATTATTATTTATTCAAACAATTAAGTTTTTTATTCGCTATTTTTAGCTTCTACCATTTATACCAATAAAAATTATAAATAGCTTGTTTTTTATATTTCCCAGCTATCTATATGTCGACATTTCATAGGAACTACCCTAATCATCAGTAGAGTTTGGAAATTTTTGAAAGATATTCTCAAACATTCAACTTTATATCCCAACAATATAAATAAATTGTTGAGAATTTAAAAGAAAAATGCTCTAATAATACCTGTCAAAACACAAAAAACAAGTCTTTTCATTTATACACCTCTCTTACATTTCTTTACACCTTTCAACAATTTCCTATGAAATGTCGACATATAGATAGCTGGGAAACATAAAAAACAAGCTATTTATAATTTCTATTATTGTTTATTAATAGATATAAAATTTTTTACATATAAGGTATTATAATTGTACAAGTATACAAGATTTTTATTTTACCTATTGGCATGTTGCTAAATATAAAATATAAATGTTTATTTATTTATTTTTTTGTGTGGAAAACATAAATTATATGAAGGTGTAAAAAAATAAAAGAGAGTTAACTATGTAACAAATTCACTAAGTATCAATCTTCTATACTTTAAACAGGATTTAATGTATTTATATAAACTTTTAAAATTAGTATGCTAATGACCTCATTTCCAATAAGTTTTCTTTTTTGAAAGCACTGTTGTCTAAAAGCATTATAACTATATGGGACATACATGCAGGATATTTTCAGATTTACCAAGGTTGCTTACTGTACATACACCAGTAGTGTTGTTCTGGAATGCTCTACCATTTAAATCCAGTAGACTTTCTCTGGCTCGTATTATAAGTCCAGTCATGCTTGACGAATAATTTTGTTGCAAAATTGGTATCATGTATAAATTAAGTTTAGGGTATAGATCGTGAAATTGAGATCTACGTGCATCATTGAAGAACTCCTCTCTCTCTCTCTCTCTCTCTCTCTCTCTCTCTCTGTCTTTATTTATTAACTTTTGCAGTATACTTTTCCAGTTGCTGCTAAATAATGTATTTGATACTGTAATAATATGTAAGTATTGTCTTATATACTCCCATTACACGAATCAATATATTTTTTACAAATTGCATATTCTGCTAGCATACGAGGTATTCAGTTCTCGTACTCAAAAGCTTGTTAAGTCTTTTAATGTCACTTAAAAAAACAATAACAGTCTTAAAATAAAATTGTTACGAATTTGTATCTTCTCTAAACCACTGTGCGAAGCAGTTGCTCTACTTGTTATAGATGTGCTCATACATGTACACATGCAACATAGAGTTAAAAACATAATACACAAACAAACAACGTACCAGATGAACGGAAAATTCCAACCAATGATTTTATTGTTGTTATTGCGTTCTTATTTATTCGCAAATATATGTGTGTGTGCATGTGCGTTTACAATCATGTTTGTACATTTGGGTCTGGAATGACCATTAGCGAATCACTAGATATTTCATGATTATTTTAGAAGATAGTAAAGAAGTATAAATTGCATGTATATATTGGGCAGACCCAGCCATAAGTAAGAAAAGTCAGCAATTCTAGTATGTTAATACACAGTGGTATTATATATAAATAAAGTTCTAAAGTATTGGAGTACTGTGAACCAACAAACAAATACCTATCAGTATTTTATTTGCAATTATATGCAATCTCTTAAACACCTTTCTTTGTTCGTATTTTGTGAAAATCCCAAGTACTCATAAATTAGTGAAGAAACTAAACCACTGTGTGTTCTTTATTTCGAGCTGAACATATGTCAAATGTTTCAAAAACACAAAAACAACAACAAAAACGAATCGTTATGTCTAGTACTTGATAGCAAAAACCAACTTTACAAACAATTAGTTTTGAAAAACAAATACAGTCGAATTTTTGCAACAAGCCAGACAGTATTAGAACAACATTAGAAACGACAAAATATTCACACATGCAAAACGAAACAATCGAAAAGTTTAACTCAAAACCATACACTGTAATTAATGTCTTACATGGATGTTGCAAAAGAAATATGTATATAAAAAATATTTAAAATTAAAACAGCAACTTCAAGAAGCTTCAATATAAAGCAATCCGTTTCATGCAAATCTTTGAAAACAAAACTAAAAAAAAAAAAAACGTTCGATTCTTCTATTCAACTGACTGGCTAGCTCAAGTAAGGCAAGTAAAGTCAAGAAAAGGCTTAAGGCAGGAAAATTAAACTGAATGAAATAAAGCAGAATAAGCAGTGGCAGTAGCAACGTAAATGAATATTAAATGCAGCATCAGATAGTCAAGGAGTGCTTTAATAATATACACGAGTATTTACAGTAAAATATTAACAAAATTCCGGAAAAATGTTATGAGAAGCCAGCCCAGTTGGGTACAATTTGGTCCCATTGTATTGTCTGAAAATGATATACATTTCAACACGTCTAACTATCACCCTCCCGTCCAATTCGCGACCAATCTAAGGTTCGGATGAAAGAGTCCAATCCGCCTATTACGATATTTGTGCCAAATTATGCAGACTGGTATTGCTTAGATATAACGTTCCCATATAAGCATGAGCTGGATATCGACAGAGGTAGAGTCCAATACTCTCTTCCTCCTCCTCATATTTACAACATCTATACAAACCATTATACGGAAAATTAAATATCCTCGGATGCATTCCTATGTTACAATACATTGGCCCCGTCAAAGCCGCCAGTTTAGGATAAGAGCTCTCATTACAACATCTGCCCTATGCAGCCCATAGACTTTGACGCCCTACCTGATTTTTACAGCTTTTAAGCGGGATCTCCTTTTATATCATATTATATCCTCTTGCCCTCGGCCTTTGTCAGTTTGTCCGGTTCAACACTATTGGGCATATTACTATGCCACTGTACTCAGAAATGCTGCCGGTTTTAATATCACGCTGTCTTACAAGAATTTCCCCCCGGGGAGCAGGGTTTTCCTCGGTATACGCCTAACGGATATCCTTTTATATCCTCTTGTCCTCGGCCTTTGCCAGTTTGTCTGGTTCAACACTATCGGACAAATTACTATGCCACTGTACTCAGAAATGCTGCCGGTTTGAATATCACGCTGTCTTACAAGGAGTTCCCTCCGGCGAGGCAGGTTTCTCCTTCGTATACGCCTAAGCAAGATATTCTGGTTTCTGGGGGTATAGAGGGTTGGGAGCTCCATATTTGATAGAGCAAATAAAATTCTAGGCAGTGGCTTAGGTTGTGTTGGACTACCGAAGCGCCCAAAAAGGGTTAAAAGGCAAAACGGGAATTTGCAAAGCCCCAAGAGGTTCTATTATGATTGTGAATAAAACATTCTAGCTGTGATTTAAATTTAAGATCTCAGGGAAGGGTTATTAGTCTTCCCCGATAAGGAAGGGAACATGATAGGGAGCTAGTTATACTCCCTGGGATACTGTTGTCTTGTAACAGACACCAGTAATCTAAAGAACAAGTAGTGATGGTTTGGTGGCTCAGTTGATTAAACAGTGATGCTCTTTGTAAGCTTCGACTTATCTATTCAAAGAGCTGTGTTTTCCATTCTCATTCAAATGAGCTGCAGACAGTAGTGAAAGAGATTTACATCAGCACCTGCTTTTACGGCCCTATCTGATGATGGACCAATTCCAAGGCGCGAATTATTCACGATTCACCTACGCCCCGGTTTGGCTTATTAGGCTTATACAGATAGCAATTTTTGCCATATGTTTGTAGCCATATGAGCAACTTCTTGTTGAAGAGTTCGGGTCTTCTAATCCCTCCTGTATGCAATTTGCCAGCAGTCAATGGAAGATAAGGCTTAATGAGTTGGTAGGACGAAGCCCATTAAGAGCATCAGCTCTTAAACCAACTCATCCGTCAACCATCACCACTGGTTCCTTACAGTACAGGTGTATGTTGTAAAGTCAGCAGACTCTCCATAGGTTGTTACTCCCCGAAAAAAGCCACACAGAAAACAGTTATCAGGGATACTAACTCCTCCAACCTACGTTTTAATTTTAAGCCACAGCCAGAATGTTCCAACCAAGATAGGCACCTCAACCAGGATCAGCCCGGGTTGAACTGCAAGCAGAACCTCCCGGGGGCCATGCTGATCTCCGTTCTGCCAATTTAAACCCCTGGTAAGGGATTTGGAAGCCAACACAACATAAGTTATGCCGCTTCCTAGAGGTTTATTTTCTACAACAAACAGGTACTCTTGCCCCTCTTTACCCAAAAAGCAGAGTGCCCTGGTTAGGAATACGCCAAGGCAAAACCTGTTCCCCGAGAGGAAGAGTTGCAGACGGGACGAATTAGAAAGAACGTGCTCTTCAGAAAGGTTTGAACATAGCACAACAGTTGCGACCTGTGCGTAGTTCACGCTCATTTAAATAGATCCGCCGTTGAATTAGGCTATTGTGGCAGGGCCTGAAGTAAATCAATTACACATCTATCGTTGTATTCAGCATACACGAATGAACGGGGATGTCGTATAGAATTTCACTATTGCATTCAGTGCAGGCTTACTATCAGCAGAATTTACTATCGGTATTCTTACATTTTTACCTCTATAAACGCTATCGCGGATTCTTCACTTCGAAATAAAGTAATGATGACACACGCACTAATTCTTTATGCAGTAGTTAAATATTTCCCAACTTTGCTTATACTTAATAGTTCGGTGTATCTATTTACTAGACTCCCTTACTTTTCAGACTTATGACTTTCTTTCGCCACGTTTTCCGCCTCTGCCTAACATCGACTTGCTATTTATACTTCTTTATTAATTTCTACATTTTTAACGATGATTACAGTCTCATATGCACAAAGAAAAATGCTACGTTCTTGCACACACACACACATGCTTGCAAAGTAATAAGAACGCAACAATAACAATAAAGTCATTAGTTGTTAATTTACTTGAAATTTTGTGCTCTTAAGGTCAGGTATGTTGTTTGTTTTTGTATTACGTGCTTAGCTTTATATTGTATGTGTCTATGTGCGTGTATATTTATAACCAGCAGATTAACGTCTGGCATAGTAAGTGAGAAGTGTTACAAATTCGTAACAGTATTCTCTCCCTGTATACTATATAGTACCTCAACAATTTAGTTGGTCTCATTACAGCCATGATATTCGACTGTGCCACGCTGCACTGATTTCGCAGTCTAAAGCTAATCCTTCTGTCATATAGCAGTGATTTCACAGTCTAAAACATCTTCGGTTTTCTAGTAGTATACTGATACTAAAAGACTGACATAAACACAGTAACATAAATTGGAGTTCCTAAAATCTTGAACTTATTTTACTTATAATATAAAAAGCCATATGTAAACAATCATCAGTTTTAAAGATTTGATTCTTTATAATGACTGGTTTTTCGCAGCCAGTCACACAGTTGATTGCATAAAATTATTGCAAGTTTGTTTTTAGGCAAATTGAAGCATCTTCTTTTTCCGCACACAAACGCTGAATTGAAGTTAAAAATTATATTGTTTCTAATACAACAATAACAACGGAGATATCAACGGCAACGGAACGGTGATACTGGCAGCCGAAGGCAATAGCCGCCAAAACCCCAACAGCTGCTCTTAGAAGATTCCTACTGTTTAAAGAGCCACTACAAAAACAACAACAATAACACGAGTAGGAGCATAGAACAGCTACAATAACAAATTCAACATAAAATCTGACACTTTAATGTTGGTGGTGGTGCTGCTGCTGCCGCTGCAGTGGCTCCAAACGATTTAAATACAAAAGCCAGAGCATTTTATGCAGATAAAGACTTTTATGTCGTTTTTCCAATGTAATTTAGTCATTGTAGTTGTTCTGATTAGTTGCTGCTGCTGCTGCTGCTGCTATTCTTACATTATTTCGATGTCAAAGCGATTTTTTGCATTGTTTTAATGAACTTAATTTTTCTTTTTCTCATTTTGCTTCTTTTAAATTGAAGTTTTGCATAAAAAACTGAAAACTTAAGAAAATATAAAAGTCGTGGCATTGTAAACGGCGTTCATCAGTTGAAGTTTTCCAGCACAACAACACAACACAAGAGGATTAAAATCAGCTTACAAAAAACAGAACAACAATTTCAAAGACATGTTAACAAAAGTGGTAAGAGTGTTGAAGAAGAACTCACGGCAAAAGCACTTCCTGGCTAAATAAGTTCCTTTCTCTTTTTCTTTTCCCCAGAGTCTCCTGTTGTGTCTGGCCTTTGTGTCTTGGACTGCTGCCCGTCCTGGCTATTTGCATGGTCATCATCATGCCCATTTGGATTATCCTTTGCTGCATCACGAGCCTCTACATGTGGCCAAATATGTGCATGTGCCAGCAGCCATATCCCACCAGAGTTCCACTGTGATACACAGTGCACCCATTATAAAGCCAGTCGTTGTGCCTGTTGTCAAACATGTTTTGCCCATAGTGAAAACTTATCATCCGGCACCCATCATCAAGACTATACATCCAGCTCCTTTGCACTATGATCCCTTCTATCATCATCATTTCGATCATCATGACTTCCATCATTATCATTAAATACCATGTGGAGTTTTCAGTTTGTGGAAATGTATGCACATATCTAATCATCAGAAAAGTTTGCATGTAACAAGTTGTGTAAAAAAGTCGTTCATATTTAAAAAAAAGTCTGGCATGTTGCAACATGATTTTAAAAGTAGGAGTAATTACAAACAAGTGTAAAGTGCTAATTTTGTTTCTGTTTTTTTGTTTTCTTTCTTTTTTTTTATTAATTTTTCTGTACTGTATTAATAGTTAAATTACTTAGAGCCAATAAAAACGAAAATGTTGTTGTGTTACAAACTCTCAATTAAATGCAATTGTTTTGTCAACTAGATACAGGAAGTCAAAAGTTATGCAAGAGAATAAAAAATCTACAGATTAGTTGATTGAAGTGTCCGGCTGTCATCACTCATTGTTTTTTGGTGGCTGTAATGCTTTCTAACGATTTATTGTATGTCGAGTTTGCTCAGACACCGCACTATGCCAATTGTTATAGATGGAGTGTTATCTGAAGAGTTCAAAGGCAGGACTACTGCCATTCCGTTTTTTCTCCCATTCCATTTTCTTTCCTTTTTTTCTTTTTAATAACGTTCTATGTCTAACTTCCAAACGTATCCACCATCCATTTTGCAGATGATAGGATTCTTTCAAAACCGATATTCTTATCTGAAGAACAACGTAAGATCCCCCCGGTGAATAGGTTGTGCCTTGGTGTATACCTAACCAGGGCACTTGCCAGAACGAGCATCGGCAAAGTCTCTGGGAGATTCTGGTTGCAGGCCACCCCGGGCCTGATCATTGTTGATATGCTTACATTGGCTGAAATGTTCCGGCCGTGGTTTAAACCTAACGAGGATCGGTAAAGCCTCTGGGAGGTTCTGGTTGCAGATCATTCCGGCCCTGATCTTGGTTGAGATGTCTACTCTGGTTTTAACCTAACTCGCAGGAAGAGAAATTAGTTTTCCTGCTAACTATTGAATAATGCCAGTTTACGTGGGCTAATAATCCCCCAAAGTCCTGCTGCTTCATTTACGATTGTGATTTCTTTAACTAGTATCGTCAAAGCCTCTGGGAGGTTGCAGCTGCAGACCATTCCGCCTCTGATCATGGTTGAGATGTTTACCTTGGCTGAAAGGTTCTAGCTGTCGTTTAAACCTAACGAGGATCGGCAAAACCTCTGGGAGGTTCTGGTCACAGATCATTCCGGCCCTGATCTTGGTTCAGATGTCTACCTTGGCTGAAATATTCTGGCTGTGGTTTAAACCTAACTCGCAGGAAGAGAAATTAGTTTTCCTGCCAACTATTGAACAATACCAGTTTACGGGGGCTAATAGTCCCCCGAAGTCCTGCTGCTTCATTTACGATTGTTATTCCTTTAACGAGTATCGTCAAAGCCTCTGGGAGGTTGCAGCTGCAGACCATTCCGCATCTGATCATGGTTGAGATGTCTACCTTGGCTGCAAGGTTCTAGCTGTGGTTTAAACCTAACGAGGATCGGCATAGCCTCTGGGAGGTTCTGGTCGCAGATCACTCCGGCCCTGATCTTGGTTCAGATGTCTACCTTGGCTGAAATATTCTGGCTGTGGTTTAAACCTAACTCGCAGGAAGATAAATTAGTTTTCCTGCCAACTATTGAGCAATATCAGTTTACGGGGGCTAATAATCCCCCAAAGTCCTGCTGTCATGCAACTATTCCATTTACGATTGTTATTGCTTTAATGCATCAATATTTATAAGCTAAATAAAGCTTTACGTTGGCTGGCCCAAAAAATAACGATAAAATCGTAACATTAATGCAAATAATCGTTATATCTACGATAGTTTTTCTATCAGTGTAGGCATGACCACCATTTATACTGGGGGTCCGCGGGGAAGATATACTTTTTTGTCTTGCCGCTATTTTGGTAAACATTAGTCTTAACAATTCATATTTGGCAGTCGTGAAGTAGACACGTGGCAAATTTATTATGGAAAAAATTTCGACAAACGAACGTATTTTAATCGTTAAAACATTTTATCAAAATCAATCATCGATTACTGTGACGATGAGAAAGATACGTGAAGTTTTTGGGAAAAATATCGTGCTAACGAAACGCTATTTATCGTGTAGTGAATCATGTCGAAGTTAGACGTCCTGTAGGTAAAAAGCCAACGCATGGACCACAACATATTATAAGATCGGCTGAGAACATTACTTTTGTTCAAGAAAGTGTTCAAAACCATCCATCAACCTTAATTCGACGCCGTGCTCAGGAGCTTGGTCTTTAAAGACAAACTTGGAAGTGGTTGAAATACTTTTTGATATGGGCCACAAGGGAGTGCCGATAAAAATACTCCTTGATAGCCAATCAGTACAGAAGGCCCTGAGCAGTTGTGTCTTTACGTCCAGGTTAATACTATTAACACACAAACAAACGACCGCAGGTGCTGCTTCATCTGTACTCATGGATGGTATAAATATTGAGGAATCGGTTGCTCTTGATGTTCTTGGAATGTGGTGTTCGCTGGACAGATCACATTTTTCATGTCTCTAAAGAAGCATTCAAGTGCCTCAGTTTTTTGAGACGGTGTAAGATGTACTTCACTCCATCCGACCTCCTTACTATTTATACCAACTACATCCGACCGAAAATGAAATACAACTCTCATGTTTGGGCCGGTGCCTCAAAGTCTATTTTGGGGTTACTCGACCGTGTGCAGGAGAGAGCGAAGAAGCTTATCGGTGACAGTAGGGTATCCAACTCTATTGACTCACTGGAGCATCAACGCAGTGTGGGGTGGGTTACTCTGTTCTATCGTTATTACAATGGATTTTGCTCTGACGAGATTAGGGATCTTGTTCCCCAAACTCGCACATTTTTACGTAGCACGCGTTCATCGTTCAGAGCTCATCCATTTGTGGTCGATTGCCCAGGGAATCGCACTACGTATTACAGAGAGAATTCGTTTTTCAGCCGTACGCTTCGCCTGTGGAATAAATTGCCTGCAGACGTGTTTCCTGTATGTTATAACGTTGGAAGGTTCAAGTCAAATGTTCAAAAACACTACTCCCTCTTTCCCCCTCCTCACAACCTATTTTCCTAGTTCCGGTACAATGCACTGCATATGTAGCGGTCATCCCTTGAGTACTGGTCCAATAATAAAAAAATAAAATAAAAAAAGAACCTGGTTACTTTAATCTGGGTGCCAGGTCATGAGGGGCACTACGGCAATGACATGGCTGACATCTACACCAAAAAAGAAGCAGAAGGAACTTTTATTGGCCTCACTCCAAAGTTTGGTTTCAATAAGGGTCTCCTTAATGAAGATACGAAGAAATGGTCGTTGAGCAACATTGGAACAAGACAGCTGGATGACATACTCTTTCAAAAATAAAATCTACATTTCCTATTTTCTATCGTTCAATGCCCTTAATAAAACTTTGTGTCGATTATTACGTTTTTCTTTAAGTTTGCGAATATAAATACTCAAATGCTGCCAGATACCTCGTACTACCTTTTAGATTTTTAAGATTGATGTGATTAATTAAATTATTTCAACGCTCCATTTAATGTCTATTTAAATTTAATGCGGTTGTTAACTATGAATATATAAACTAGTAATTATTAGTAACTAACAACGTTATAACATTTATATATTAAGTATAAAAATAAACAAACTTGAACTATTATATTAATCTAATAAATGTTATGATTTTTACCAGTTTCATGGCTGACATCACAGAAGATTTTTGCCAATATTATAATGAAAGCGCTAAAATTTTCTTATAAATACTAATGAGAATTATAAAATATATTATAAAAACATTTTAGTTTTTATACTTTTCACAAAAACGTAAAGGGTGTATACAAATTTGAGATTCCGTTTGTAGTTTGTACAATTTTCGTTACCGACCCTATAAAGTTTACGAATTCATGCGTATTCTGAATCAGCATTGATAGAAAGTTCGATTAAGCAATGCCAGTCTCTCTGCTGTTGAAATACTGTTTCTGAGAAAACCATTAGACTTAGAAACTGTTTTCCTTCACCTTTCTTTTATTCCCTCGATTCATGGGTTTGCTATTGAAATTCGGTAAAATCGGTTCACGAATGGCTGAGATATATGCAAAATTCCGAAAATAGCCATTTTTTCCGCAATTTTGTATGAAAACTTTTGAAAAACAAAATTGTTTGTTCTGCTACAAACTTGACAAAATTCCGATATCGGTCCATATATAGCCAAGATATAGTCTAAATCGATTTTTTCATGAAATAGCCGCGTAAGCTACTTTAAACATCTTTTTTTTTGCTTAAAAGCAGTTCTGATAACAAAATGAGGTTGGGTTAAATTAGGTAGGCAGGCCGCTGCATACCCCGGAATAATCTAGGTTGTCCAGCTCACTTGGGTCCTTTAGTCGTTCCCTTTGTGATTGCCTGAAAAACTAAAATAGTGGAGTGAAGAGAAGAAGCAAAATGAGGTTACTAAATAAAGAAAATGAAATTTCCGATATCGGTCCATATATACCCAAGACGGATTTTTTCATGAAAAATTCATTTTTGCTTAAAAGCAGTTCTGGTAATAAAAGAGCTTATATAAATGCAGAAAATCAAAATTTCCGAATCGGTGCATATCTATATGTACCCGAGATATAGCCAAAACCGATTTCTTCATGCAAATGTCGCGTAAGTGATTTTAAAAAACTTTTTTTGCTTAAAAGCAGTTCTCAATATATAAGAAAGTTACCAAATACAGAAAATGAAAATTTATGATATCGGTCCATATATATTAGAACATATTTAGTTCGAATTTCTAATAAATACTCTATATTTACGTGACTATCGTGATTTATATATTTATATACCGATTTTTCAATGAACAATTTTTTTTTTTTTGCATAAAAGCAGTTCTGGTAATAAAAATAAAAGAGGTTATATAAATACAGAAAATGAAAATTTCCGCTATCGGTCCATATCTATATGTACCCAAAATATAGCCTAAACCGATTTCTTCATGAAAATGTCGCGTAAGCGAACTTAAACAACTTTTTTGCTTAAAACCAGTTCTGGTAATAAAAAAATTTATAAAAAATTTATGATAGCGGTCCATAGTCTAAACCAGCGGTGGACATTTAGTCAAACAATTGGTTATAAGCAACGCCTTCTTTTTCTTATGCTCTTTAGTTTAGTCGTTCAACAGATGTTGGCGAATGCACATGTTGGCTAGATGCTAGAGCTGCTTTCCAATTACAGTAGATAACATAAATGGCAATGCAAAATTATTTTGTGATAAAAAAGGCGTTTGTATATGTCTTTTATTTTATCAAACATTTGAAATGTATAGAGAAAATGTTATTAGAATGTATTATGATTGCCTCCATTCTAATATGAATAAATATAATAACATATTTATGTGAAAAAGTTTTTCGTACTTAAAATTTATTTGTAGTAACAACGTAATAAAATTGGTTCAACATCTTTGAAACATTTATAGCTCTTACGAAACTGTCATACAGCATTAACGTACGTGATTTAATTGTTCATACGAAAATGTTTGTACTAGTTTTGCTTGTCACAGTACTTTACATTACAAAACAAATTCGTCCACCATTGGTCTAAGCCGATTTTACCATTAAAAAAAATTTGTTTTGCTTAAAAGTAGTCTTTTTTTAACTTGGACCAGTACTCAGGGGATGTCCCCTACATATGCGGTGCATTGTACAAGAACTAGGAAAATAGGTTGTGAGGAGGAGGAAAGAAGAAGTAGTATTTGTCAACATTTGACTTGAACCTTTCAACGTTATAACAGGCAGGAAACACGTCGGCAGGCAACTTATTCCACAGACAAAGCGTACGACTGAAAAACGAATTCTCTCTGTAATGCGTAGTACGATTTCCCAGGCAATCGACCACAAATGGATGAGCCCTGCACGATGCACGCGTGCTACGTAAAAATGTGCAAGTTTCAGGAACAAGGTCCCTAATCTCGTCAGAGCAAAATCCATTGTAGTAACGATAGAACAGAGTAACGCACCCCACACTGCGTCGATGCTCCAGTGAGTCAATAGAGTTGGATACCCGATACGCTTCTTCGCCCTCTCCTGCACACGGTCGAGTAACCCCAATATTTATTTTGTGGCACCGGCCTAAACATGAGAGTTGTATTCCAGTTTTGGTCGGATATAAGTGGTATAAATAGTAAGGAGATCGGATGGCGAGAAGTACATCTTACACCGTTTCAAAAACCCGAGGCACTTGAATGCTTCTTAAGAGACATGAAAAGTGTGTTGAGTCCAGCAAACATCACACTGTACCTTCATTCCAAGAACATCAAGAGCTTCCAATTCCTCAATATTTATACCATCCATGACTACAGATAAAGCCGCATCTGCGGTCGTTTGTTAATAAACAACATAAGACCCAATGAGCGTAAAAAACAACCCTGTTTTCCCGACCCCATTCAGAGATAGTCATAGTTCTGATTATAAAAGGAGGTTACTAAAATACAGAAAATGAACATTTTCGATATCGGTCCATATATACCCGAGATATAGTCCAAAGCGGTTTTTTCATGCAACATTTTTTTTTTAAGCAATTTGGTAATAAAAGTAGGTTACTAAAATACAGAAAATGGAAATTTCGGATATTGGTCCATATATGTATATCCGAGCATATTTAGTTCAAATTTGTAATAAATACTTACATGGCTATCGTGAAGGGTATTGTAGATTCGGCCTAGCCGCATATAACTACTACTTGTTAAATATAAATATAATATTAAGGGCAAAAAGAAAATATATGAATATAAGAAAATTATACAAACTATTGCTGTAAAAATCTTACACAAATTGTTAAACCTCGTTAGCATTGTTGTAGAAATCAACAATATTTTTTTTCAGCAATAATTAAAAAAAGCCACAATTACTCGTATAATAAAATTTTTTATATAAAGATACGAGTATGTGTTACATAATTATGTTTTTCTATGCAAAATTTTAAAGTTATTGATCTGAAAAATAATAAAGAGAAGGAAATACATTTCAAATCAAATTAGTTTATTTCTCTGGCTTTTTTGCATAATTAAGTTAACAAAAATATTTAAATGAGAATTATATTATTATAATAGTTTTAAAAACATAATTTGTTACCTTTCATAAGCAAAACAAAAAAATATGTGGAGTTGAGTTTATGATGTCATACTTCTATTTCTTTTTTTTAAGAATATTAAAAGCAAAAAAAGTCAATTAAGAGTGGAAAATATAAGAAATTAATTTAAAATTATTATTTTTACTATCCCCTACAAATCAAATGATGAAGCAGAATGAAAACTGATGTTGAAATGGCCTTTTTGGTAGCATGCGCATGCTTGGATATACGAGGGCTGAGCAAAAAATATATGTTGTTTTATATTTTTTCAAAAAGTATTTATTTATTCATCAACAACTATTTTATCCCCTTTAAAGTAATCCCCCTCAGATATAACAGATAAACGCTGCGAGCGTTTTTTCGCATCCTCGAAACACTTCTGGAACGCGCTTTTTGGCATCGCCAACCGCTCCTGTTTCGATTTTTCTTTTATCTCCTCAATCGTAGCAAAACGTTTTCCTTTCATTGGTGTCTTCATTTTTGGAAAGAGGAAAAAGCCAGCGGGGACCAAGTCCGGTGAATACGGCGCTTGAGGCATGATAACGGCTTTCTTTTTGGCCAAAAATTCACGCACAAGCATGTGTGAGCTGGTGCGCGATCATGGTGCAAGATCCGTGACTGTTTTTCCCACAATTCTGTGCGTTTCTTACGAATTGCTTCGCGCAAACTGCGCACAACTTCAGGTGTAGTATTCCTTATTGACCGTTCAACCTTGTAGCAAGAATTTATGGTGCACCACGTCATTTCAGTCGAAGAAAATCGTGAGCAAAACCTTCACTTTTGACAGAACTTGACTTGCTTTTTTTGGACTTGGCTCTTCTGGGCGCTTCCATTTGAGATGATTGGGTTTGGTTTCAATGTCATAGCCATACACCCATGATTCGTCACCAGTTATGACCATTCTTAGGAAGCCTAGATGGCTGTTGACGATGTTCAACAGCTCCTGAGCGATGTCTATGCGATTAAGTAAATTTAGTAAAAAAATCGCAGAACACACCAAAACTCGACTAACCTTTTTATCTGTCAAAACAAACTGACAATCCAAAATGGCTGATACTGCCAATATATATAGCAGACGTATGTAGCAACATGAAATTTTAAAATAATGGTTATATATTTTTTTTTTGTTTGTTTGATCAGGCCATTAGGCGTACAAAAATAAAATCATACAAATCTTTAATAATACTGGTGCTAAGAATGACGGTAGCAGTCATCACTGGACTTGATTGCCTGTTCGGAAATCACGCCAGGAGGCTGGGTCTACCATATAATGACTTCTGTAGAAGCTGCCAAGACGACGAGGAAGAGGAGACGATCCTTCATCTCCTTGGTACATGCCCGGCATTGGAGCGTCATCGTCTAAGCTGCTTAGGCAAGTGGAGCTTCAACAGCCTTTCATGTCTGGCCTTGGTCAAACCGACTGCGTTAGTTTCTCTCATAAGAAGCAGCGAATGGCTAGTAAATCAGCAAGTAATGCCACACTAAGCTGTTTTCCACCTCTCTTTTCCCTCTTCCTTACTCCTTCTATACCCTTATAACCTTTTATTTGCTTTTTCTTCTATCATAACCTAACTTTTTCAGGCAATCACAAAGGGAACGACCCTTCAGGATACAAGTGGGCTGGAGTATCCGGGTACTTTCTGGAGAATCCAGCGGCCTACCTACCTAACCTAACCTTAATAATACCCGACGAATCAGCGTGAGTTTTTATTTATGATGTAAAATATAAAACACATATATTTGAAAGTGTATTTAAAACGTTTAGTATCGCTTAAAACAACACACGTTCAAGCGACAAGTTCAAACATAGCGACTGATAAACCGAAGCGTCAGTCGTAGCTGGCAGCAATTTTATTTTTCAATTTTCATTATTTTCTGGATTATAGTGAAATATAGAGTACAATGTTTGAATATATTTTTAAAAGGCTTCCAAGTCAGTAAAACTTCCTGGAATTATATTTTGCCCTGACCATCCCGTAGCTGATGGTTGAAGGGCCTACATCTTGGCTGAAATCTTCATGCCGTGGTTTAAATCTAAAATCTCAGGGAGGGGAATTAGTCTTCCCTGATCTCGATCGTGCGTGGCAGTTTTCGGGAACTAATACCCCCCTGAGATGCTGTTCTCTTGCTACAGATACCTGTGATGTCAGAGGCGAGCAGTGATGGTTAGATGAGTGAGCTGGTTAGGGGCTGATGCTGTTAATGGTCTTCGGTTTACCAACCCATTAAATCTTGTCTTACATTGGAGGTCTGTGAAATTGCATACAGGAGTGGCTAGAAGGACCGAGCTCTTGTCCAAACATGGGGCTTGTTCATATGGCTACAAACATGTGATAGAAGTTGCAGCCTGCATGAGCCTTGCCAGCCACACGGTGCCGTTGTTGAATCGTAAGTTATTCACCCTGTGTAGTTGGCCCATCAATAGATAAGGTCATTAAGGCAAGTTCTAATGGACTGGTGTTTTTTGCACACGTGGTTTTTATTGCCGCTCGTGTTTACTGTGTTCATTATTATAACTTTTTTTATTTTTTTGAAACCACATTACACCAAATTAAGTAGCTAGCCAGAATAATGAGTATTCTGTCTTCCCTACGGTGTATATGTATTTTTTTCACTGTTGTGGTTTCTTTAGATATTTGTTACTAACTTGTTTACAATGTAATTCATTACCTTGCAATGTGGAAGGTGTTGGACTAATTTTAGTTAGTCTGAGTAATGTCGAAGGTATATACACTGGACAGTAATCTGTTTTAGGTAAACTAATTCCAAAATTTTAAATGCTGTGATGATGTTTATTTTGCTCTTTTCACGTTGTGATTGATAGATTCAAATTAAACGTACACAAACACTACTCTCTCTCTCTCTCTCTCCTTCTTTTCATAATCTATTTTCCTACTTATAGTACAATGCAATGCGTGTGTAAGGGTCATCTCCTGATAAAAAAAAAACAATGACTCATCCTCGTCACTTAAGTGCAAAAGAAAAACGTGTGTTTGTCAAACAGTTTTCATAGTGTATTGGGCGCTTTATGCAAGAAAAACTTTTACCAGTTAGCAACTCACAACAAAAAAATGATATGACAATATTTTACGTTCTTATTCACAAATAAGTTGCACGTATAAATGAGATAATAGGTTACAAAATAAATTGAACTTCAACTAAATATGTATTAAACATTAAGAAAAATTAAATTTTAATTAAACTTCAATTGCTTAATAAGGACACTCTTTTGTTTGAAAACTAGCAGCAGCAAAAATACAATATATACAATTATATATTAAAACGATTAGGCTAATTAAATGATTGTGAATTGAATAGTTGTTATTTTATATTATTTCAATAACAAAGTTTCAATCTATTGTTTTGCTTTATGCCATAGTTTATTAATAAAGTAAAAATGCAGCAATGTGTTATCAATCTAAAACAATTAACTTTTAATTATTTGATCAATCAACGTGGCCAACAACTAAATAGAGTTAGTAGATTGTCTCTCAACTAGATGAACTTTTGCCAGTAGCTTTTCTTACAAGCAGCAACATTCTTCCACGTACTAAATTTAAACTTAAACTAAATTAACAAAATGTCCTTTTCCGAATAGAAATAGAATTAAATAGAAAAAAAATAGCACTTGTAATTAGAAAATTATTCTGTGCTGCACCTCAGTACTTCAGAAACTGGTTAGTGCAACAACTACAGAACCAACTGCCCCGCCACCAACGGAGCAGATAACGGGTTTCAGGCGCTGGAAAAAGATCGTTAATAAATTATTAAAATTATAAACAAATCCACCCAATGCGCTTGAAAAGAAAAAAAATTCATATACAATAATTAAACAAAAGACTTTGAAATCAAACAGCCATTAAAATGTAATTAAATATATGTATACATATATACTTGCATTTTTTGTATTGGTGATGGGCAGAAGTGATTTCGGTATGTAAGCGATATGAATTTTTTAAGAAAGGAAAAACTTCAACTAAAAACTCGTTGTACAAATGTACACAAACCAAAAATCTAATTTTAAAAAATTATAAAGTTCAACAAAAATTCAATTAATTGATATTAATTTTTATTTTTCTATATTCGATCATATATTTTATTGATCCCTTGCTGAAGTCAACTGGGGATTGGGCAAGAAGCGAATGTTATATAGTAGTTATTTGAGGAACATGCTTACCAATGCTTACGAATGAATCGAATGAAGTAGCCTTGTTACCATTAGTACTAAGTTTTCGAAAGAATGAAGCTTTAGAATTTGATAAAACTACCAACAAAACACTCCCGTAGTTATCTCAAGTTCCTAAAAGTACTGTTTTCTTTATTTTCAATGCTATTTTATATCTTGAGTATAATCCTGCAGAGCAGGGGAAGATTCCATGAAAGTATGTTGCATTTGAAGATAAACAAATTCTAACAATTGAGTTTTTTATTCGCTATTTTTAGCTTCTACCATTTATACCAATAAAAAATTATAAATAGCCTGTTTTCTATGTTTCCCAGCTATCTATATGTCGACATTTCATAGGAACTACCCAAATCATCAGTAGACTTTGGAAATTTTTGAAAGATATTCTCAAACTTATCAACTTTTATTGTTGGGATATAATGTTTGAGAATATCTTTCAAAAATTTCCAAAGTCTACTGATGATTAGGGTAGTTCCTATGAAATGTCGACATATAGATAGCTGGGAAACATAGAAAACAGACTATTTATAATTTTTCATTGGTATAAACATATTCTTTTAGCTCTGTTCATTGGCATTTTTCATGCTTTTAATAAAGTGTGATACGATTACTTAAAGCATAAAAAAAAGTCAAATTACTGAAAGCATAAAAAAAATAAACACTCCCAAGCTTTTAGAAAGCAACTTATGTGACCGCAAAATCGTTGCCAGAGAAGGTAATTTCATCAGCCTTACTTATGCAATCCAACAAAGAGTTCCGCTCGATCAATAAGTTGGTGCACGCAAAGAAAACGCAAATTGAAACATTGTTGTGGCAACATTAGTATTATCTCTGTGATAATTTAAATTGTTGCAGCTAGCAGTCTATTAAAGCTTTTAATATAATTTTAACCACTATAATTATATTATTATCATTTATATATTTATGGTGCTACGGAATTCAATTATGGGGCACCGCCTCAGCGTCAAATATTGAAAAAATTCAAATTCTTCGAACGATTACTGCAGCTCCATGGTACGTAAAAATTCACGAATTCATAACGATCTGAGTGTTCCGCTGGTAAAAGAGGAATTTTCTAAGTACGCGACAAGGTATATCAGTAAACTGGAACTTCATCCTCTTGCGCGCAATATACTTAATTTTGGCGGCCACACTCGGCTTAAAAGAAGGGATACCGCTGCCACCATCAGATTGCTCAATAGGTGATTTTACCGAAATAGCTCCCGCATAATAAAACTTTTTGTCTAGCATTGGCCGGACTTAAGAATCACATTTTTTAATTTTTAAATTTAGTATTAAGATTTGAATACTTATTGTTAGTTGAAAATTCAATAAATAAAAAACGCTACAAAAAAAAAAAAAAAAAAAAAAATTATATATTTAATGCTTGAATGATTATAGTTGGCGTGACCATATTTTTTTAATTATTTCATATAAAAAAATAAAAATATAAATAAACTGCTGTACTGTTAACACCATCTTGGGCATTATGGTCTTTGTCACCCCGCCCATGCTGGGCATCCTTTACTTTGCAACTGTATAGTTACTAAATAAATAATAAATAAATAAACTTGCTTAAAGCGATGCACTTTCTCCCCCAACCAATTGCAGCTGCAAATTAATACAAAATCTCAAAAAAGTGGTCGTAACTCATATGGTAATGTAATTTAAGTTATTACAACAAAATAAGATTTATTACAACAATTTAGAATAATATTATAAAATAAAAAAAAAACAAAAAATTAATATGTGTCTCAAGTAAAACACTGCATATCAATAAATAGGTTAGAAACTACTTGTTGCTAAAAAGCAACAGAGTAAAGAGTACCAGTGCACAATGGGTCTGACTCACGATAAAAATTGAAATACATAAAAGTAGTTTTTTTTTAATATTTTATCTCGATAATTAAAACGTGCTAAGTCTTTTGACGTTCAAATAAAGACTATGAGCTAAAAATATATCGTTGGTCTCAAGTCGCAAGGCTCTAATTCGCGTTTTTGTGTTTTTTGTGATTGTAATAAAGGGTAATCCAATTAAAACACACGATGTTAACTGGAACTAAAACTATAGAACATTATCTTAATATTTTTTATTATGTTCAAAAGATCCTTGACAATTATGTGTGAAACAAAATATCGGCCAATTGCTCGCCGTAACATACCTATATGCGATAGTCTATATTTTCACTGGCTTTGATGTGCCGAACTCTCATCTTCGAGCTCTTCAATTATTCTGGGCTTCTTAATGGGAACTTCGTTTTTTACCTATCCTCGAAGAGAGAAGTCAAATCATATGATCGTGGCGGCCAATTAATATCGCCAGGACGTGATTTAACATGGCTTAAAAGAGCTACTGTTTCGTTGACTGAGTGGCCTCATTTGGAACCAAACAATGTCCAGGTGTAATATCGCAATATCTCGCCACAAGAAGTCCTCTATAATCACACGAGAGCGAACAAAACTTACAGTAACTGCTGGGCCACACTCCGTTAACAAAATATTTAAAAACTAATTTACATCGGCAAAAGCCTTGTTGACCTTACCTGATGATGGACCAACTGAACGGGGTGAAATTCAACAACGCCCCCGTTTTGCTCACACAGGTCACTAATTTTGCCATAAGTAGCCATATAGATAACACCCTTGCTGCAGATTTCGGACTTTAAAATCCTTCCTGTATGCAATTTCCCAGACAGTCAATGGAAAACAACACTTATAAGTTAGCAGGTTGTTAACCATCTCACCCGTCTAACCATCACTTCTGGTAACTTACATTGCAAATATGTGTTGCAAGACAACAGCAACTCGGGGCATGCACCAAAGTTACCAGGGAAACTAGTTGCCCTTCCTGCGATTTAAGGTTTAACCCACAGCCCGAACGGTTTAGTAGACACCTCAACCCAATCAGATAATTAGCACGGAGATGCTAAAGCAGAACCTCTCGGAGACCTTGCTGATACTCGTTCTGCCAATTTTAACCCTTGGTAAGGATTTCGGAAGTCCAACACTACATAAACTATGCGGCCTCTTACAGTTTTATTTGTCACAAAAAACGAGGAACTCCTACCCCTCTTTGCCCCAGGTAGCGGAGTGCTCTGGTTTGGTGTAAGCCAAGAAAACTCCTGCTCGCCTGGGGGATTACCATTGACAGATTGTGAATTTGTTTACATTTGAGTGCCTCGATAGCTGATTTGGTAGAGAACTAGACCCATGGTCTCGAGGCCAGTTCGATTTCTGCCTCAGACCCTGGGTGTTACTGCAGGTAAACAAGAAAAGCTTCGCAGTTTTTGTGTTAAAGAAAAAAAATCAGCACCTACCTTGTCGGCCTAGTCTGATCTGATGCATCAACTCCAAGGGGTGAATTATTCACGATTCAGCCACGCTTCTGTGTAGCTTTCTAGGCTCACACAGGTTGAAACCTCCTGTATGCAATTTCCCATCGGTCAATGGAAGACAAAGCTTAATGAGTTAGTAGACCGAAGTCCATTAAAAACAGCAGCCCTTAACTAGCTCTCACCCATCTAATTAGCACTTCTTGTTTCTTACATTACAGTTATCTGTTGGCAGACAAAAGCACCTATGTGGGCTATAATCCCCCGAAAACTGGCATGCACCAAAGTCATCAGTTAAACTAATTCCTCTTCCTGCTATTTTAGGTTTAAACCACAGCCGAATGTTTCAGCCAAGGCAGGCACCTCAGCAAGGAGATGATCTGCAAAGCAGAACCCGTCGGGGGCTTTGCTGATCGCCGTTCTACCAATTTTTCCCTTGGTTAGGGTTTGTGAAGCCAACACAACATAAGTCATGCGGCTTCCTAGAGTTTTATTTGCTACAACAAACGAGGGACCCCTTCCCCTCTTTACCGAAAAATTTGAATGCCCTGGTTAGAAATACGCCAAGGCAAACCCTAATCCCCCCGGGGATTTCGATAACCATTAACAGTAAAATTATAATATGCCTCTTCGCGTACACTCTCAGCTACAGGTGCTATATTCTCTTAACTACGTACTGGGTATTATCTAACCGGCCGACTATCTAGTGGATGATACATCTATCCTCATATAATTAAATAGAATTAAACTAGGACTCAAATTTGCGAACGAGACATTGGCAACAGTGGTTTCAGTAGCGCGATTATGCGCACCGTAAGTTTCTCGAATTGTGCGAAAAATATTTCTGTGTTTTTCGTTATACAGCTGAACTATATGGAAACGCTTGTGATGACTTGTGAAACGATACTGGAATAAAAATGACAAAGCAGTTTAATGTTAGTTATAGGTGATCTGTGAAAAAAGGAAATTTTTTGGCCGTCTATTTAAAAATGTAAAACATACATATGCACATACATGTATCCAGAAAATGTTCATTCTGCTCCCATTGTGCAACAGTAACGCTGTGGTAAAATAGAGCAAAACAACCCAGGAAAGAGGGTGATATTTTATATAGATTTTAATTTAAAATGTTTGTTAATAATCATCAATACTCGTAGCTTGTAAATTACCATTTTTCAAGTTTGAGGTTCAAGACCGAAGACAGCATCAGCGAAATGGCAAATTACATGCAACGCCAACCAATTGCCGCAAACAATACCAATTACAGATAATTTGCCCAGTATGGGTGTAAATATTCATATAAATGTGTGAATGTGTGAGTGTAAGTTTCACGGCTTTACACACATGAGATGTTGTAAATCATTGAACTAGATAGAATAGTGAAAAACTGGAACCCTCACAGCTAAATCTAATAAAACTGGCTGATGCAACCTGAAACCACAGTGCAACGTTAACAAGAGGCTGAATTAATAATTCTAAGTTTTCGATTTTCTTCTATGTATATAAACGAGGGCATAATTCAGAACAAACATCAAACAGTTTTCAGCCCTTTAAGCGTTAACAGCAAGTTATCAAACAAAACTTTTTTTTAACAAAATGTTCAAATACGTAAGAATTTTTTTTTTTTTTTTGTATTTGGAAGCAACTTATCATATAAAATAATCGTATAATTTCTATTGCAGGTCGTTGTTGTTTTGGCTATGTTGTTGGGTTTGGCTTTTGCCGCTCCCAATCCAGCTCCTGTTGCCAGCCCCAATCCTAATCCCAGCTTGTTGCCATTGGGTCTACCTGTGCCACTCGGTCCCGTTGTTATAAGCGGTCCCAGACTAGTGCCTGCACCAATTGTTGTCGGTCCTTATGGTCCAGTTGTTCTTGGTTAAGTCTTCAACGATAATGATCCTGCCTGCTGCTTCAATTGACTTGCCATTTTGTATGAAAAATTTTTGAGGTTAATTAAACGAACACCCATCGTGTACCCTGTTGTATAATTTTCATCATAATTTCATTTCTTTTTTATACTATAATTTCTTCCACTCTTCTTTGCATGTTGCTTTATAAAAAAAAAAATATAAAAATACTTCAAATAAACATTCAGGTTAAAATAAACATAAAACATTTGTGTGGTTTACATTACGCCTAAAAGTATGCTTGTTAATTTGTAGAGACAAAGAAACACACGGTTTACTTAACAGTGGTACTAGAATTAAAAGATACACAAAATTAGGCATTAAAAATCCTAAAGTTAATTATGGGCTTTACATCAGCGATGGCCCAAATCTCTATTTCCAATACTGGCGAGTAAATGAAACAAAATTTAAATGCTGCGTTGCGCTCAGCTGTACACTAAAAATATTCGTGTACACTAAAAAAAGGTATTAATTCGGTTGGAGCTTTGTTTACATATAAACAAATATTATATATTAATATACAAGGTGGCGCAAAAGTAATTCTCCTACCAGAAAATGCTATAAATTTAGTGATTGGCCCCTAATGTCAGTTCTGTTTTGACATTTGTGTAGTAAACAAATGTGAAATACACATTAATAACAATGCAACACTACACTGTTCCAGAACGCGGAATATTGGTGACTATTTATTTGACCAATAATTTTCATCAAAAATAATCATGAGTGAAGAGGCCCCTTTCCATCTTAACGGGTACGTAAATAAGCAAAGTTTACGCTTCTGGGGCACTGAAAATCCACGTGTAACCCACGAAGAGCCATTACACCCGCTCAAAATCACTGTATGATGTGCTGTTTTCGCTGGAGGAGTCATCGGACTTTTTTTCTTCGAAGACGTTGCGGGCCAAACGGTTACTGTGAATGGCGAGCGCTGCAGAGAAATGATCAACGAGTTATTTTTGCCACAACTTGATGAATTGGGATTGGAAAACATGTGGTTCCAACAGGACGGTACTACGGCATACACTGCACGTGCCACAACCGATATGCCGAAGGATGCATTTCCCGGGCACCTAATCTCCCGTTTTGGCGATTTGCACTGGCCAGCAAGATCAAATGATTTGACCGCTGCAGACTTCTTTTTGTAGGGCTTTTTGAAGTCGCGGGTTTATGTCAACAAGCCTCAGACTCTTGCAGCTCTTAAAGACAATATCCGTGTAGAATGTGAGGATCTATTGCCGGAAGTTTTGGCCAATGTGATGGAAAATGCTATAAAAAGGGCTCAAATGACAATCAACTGTGGCAGCGGCCATTTACATGACATCATATTCTCGACTTGATGTAAAAAAATTAAAAGACCAAATAAAAATAATCCACAAGAAGAATCAAAGTTTTTCATTTTTTTTAAATTACAGCCAAAAAACAACGGAAGGTTACTTTTTGCGCCACCCTGTAGTTTCCACAAAACAAAGACACTGCCCACACTGCCCAAGAAACAGTGGTACTTTTAAGTAAAATTTTTGGAGAGCGAATAATTTCCAGAAATTTTGAAATTATTTGGACGGCGCGATCGCCAGATTTGACGGCACCCAATTTATTTATTTGGGGTTATTTGAAGAAGCGAGTGTATATAAAAAAAAGCTAGAGACAAGCCTTGAACTCAAGGTAAACATTATTGCAGAAATTCGAACACTACAGCCAATAATTTTAAAAGATGTTAAGGTAAATGCTCTAAAACAAGCCCATCAGTGCAAAGCTGAAAGCAGTGGTCATTTAAGGTAAATTAGTGATCATAATTAGGGTAAAAAAGCCTCCATTTTATAAACATACATACAATCTGAGAAAAAAAAGCATAAAACAATTTATAAACGAAAAAGTTATTGATTTTTTAAACCCTATGGTAGATTCTGGCCCACCCTATACTACG
Source organism: Thecocarcelia acutangulata (assembly GCA_914767995.1). Classification (NCBI taxonomy): domain Eukaryota; kingdom Metazoa; phylum Arthropoda; class Insecta; order Diptera; family Tachinidae; genus Thecocarcelia; species Thecocarcelia acutangulata. The sequence continues at coordinate 28,865,705 of OU612096.1, forward strand.
AGTATTGTGTAACGCTTTTACTGAATCTAAACTGTCAACTGTCAAATTGCTCTTTTTTTTTAAGATGCTAACAATTTACTGATATATTCCGGCAAATTTATATCCTGTGTTAATTTTGGGGCACCCGTTAGAATAGCCTCTAAGTTTGTCTTGCAATTAGCTGGATGCACAGCAATAAGAACTTTGTTTGACAAGCCCTATGTAAATTATTGCCTGTATTAGTCTTATGAGCTACATAGCAGGTGGTGGCAAACACCAAAAGTACTCCCACCGCCACGACCTATTGCGAGGCTAATATTCCATAGCTAGGACTCAGGTAAAGTATGCCCCCAGTTGGCAGTAACGAATTTAATCAAGCAGAGTGTCATGCAAATCAATATATTTTGCAGTGTTGCCAGTAAAATTTCGAGAAAAATACATTTTAGTTTCCAAAAGATACCTTTTCCCCCAAAAAGGTACATTTTTAAAAAAATTTCAAAATCCAGTTTTCACGTTTAACATTTATTAACAGAACAGTTTTATTTCACATTTAATGAATTGTTCTCTTTTAATAACAGCCATTCATCATTAAAATTGTACGTTGTCCTTTTTGGAGAATGGCTTGTAAATTATAACAAAGTTCATATGTACATATTTATAATTTTTTTTAATGTAAAATTCACTCATTCATTTTGTAGATAAATGCATAATATTTGCTGTCAGCGTTTTTAGGTTTAATTTTTTAATTTCGGGATTTAAATTGTTTCATTTTATAAAACTATTACACAAAAAGAACTTAAGACACTGACTCACTAACCTACATGATAGTACGATTCATTCACAGGAAAATGTTTTAAAAGTTTGGCCGACTTTACAAAATCGCTTCAAAATTGCCACACTATTATACAAGTATGATTAATACACAATAAAATAAATATACACAATAAAATAATTAAAAACTTTTATTGCCACAATAATTTTACTTTATTTAATTTCTTTTCTCGAGGCGCCAACAATATTCCCATATTTTTCACAATATATACCACATTGATCACACAGTAACCGTATTGTTTTAATCACACAATTTGTCACAAACTCTGTTATACAGTTATATTTTTAGTACTTTTTCCGCACATATGTTTTATTTAGATTTAGATTTATTGAGCCTTTGAAACAACAATATCATTACAATACAATGAAAGACAAAAAACTTGTATTATCCTAATAACAATATAATTAAAAAGCAACCAACTTATTTCAATAAAGTTAATATATTGCGATATGCAAAACTGATGTATAATAAGCTCTTGCTCCCGGAGCTAGCATGAAACAAATGAGAGTATAACTCTAAAATAAACTTAAAACTAATTTTAAAAACTAACTTATATGTAAGACTTAAAAACTAAAACAAAACTAATCAACAAATGGGCGCTAACCCCTGTGAGTACCTGGAGTACTCTTCAAATAAAAAGGGGGACGCAAATTAATATTTAAGTTAAAATTAGGAGGATCCTGATTTAAAAAACCAACTGGTGATAAGTAATTTGTATTCGACCAACTACAGTTTATTTGTCATATTTAAAGCACTCTTTATTACATCATTCTCGTGATGAGAAAGTCTTGCTATAAATTTTTTTAAAACACCACAGACGTAAAGACTAATGGGAGTAATATTTGATTCGTTATAAATAAACAAATACTGGCCTCAGGCTTGTCTTGTATAATAATAATTTAGTTTTACAAGGTAAATTTTTGTTATATAAAATTCTTGAGAAATAGCCCATAATTTTATAAGCTTTCTTTGAAGTAATTCTTCCATGCTCGTTAAATTTAAAAAGTTTATTGAAACTGATACCCAAATATTTAATTTTATCACGAATTGGAATTTCATTATCATCAATATATAATCTAAGAGCTTTGCTTTCCGGAACAACAAAATTTTTGCATTTTCCAGAAGCATTCCGAATGCAGATTGCCTCACTCTTAGAAGCATTGGTTTTAATACCCCATTTATCGTAAAATTCTTTGACCTCCATTAAATGTTCTGAAACTTGTGTTAGAGCTCTCAAAGGGGATTCATTATGCGAATAAAGAAGGGAGTCATCGGCGTAAAGTAAGCCAATAGAATTATTTCTTACATGAGGAAAATCATACATAAAAATATTATATAAATGAGGAGCTAAAATTGGACCTTGTGGAACACCACATTTAACATCTCCAAAATTTGACAATTCATCTTTAAAGTAAATGCAGAATTTTCTTTGTGAAAAATAGCTCTTAAGTAGTTTAATAATATAGGAACTAAAGCCAATTTGTATCATCTTAAATAGAATGCTATTATGACCTGCGTGGTCAAAGGCTTTCTCCACGCTACCGTACAATAACGTTTTCGAAGATTGCAAACAATATCATTTTGAAACTTGACTTGGACATGAAGTCATTATAAGAAAAATGTATCTTTCGTATCTTACTGGCATCACAGATATTTTGCTTTTAAAGCTTGAAACAGTGGTGGCCATTTATACGCTTCTATTAGTAGCATCAGAAACGAAAGCAAGTTTTTGAAAAACTACACATCGACAGAGAGAGAGAGAGAGAGAGAGAGAGAAAGCAAATAAAATTTTTGTTGAATGCTCATCTTGCTTGATATGTAAACAAATCGTCAACTGAAGGCACGAAGAGTAGACGTGAGTGTGCTGCAGCAGCTGAATTTTGTGCCCCATACTTACGAGCATAAGTAATTGAAGATAAAGAAAAGTGATACCTCCTCCTTTTTCTCAATAGTTCATGTAAAATTTAGATCTCCATATAAGAAACTTTTATTTAATTTTATAAAATTTATTTTATTTTTGATCCAGCAACATTTTAACTAGCAAAAACGCCTGCAATACGTAACAACAGTAACTATGTAAGTTTATATTAATGATGAACTGTAACCAGGGGTGCTGCATGAACTGTATGAACAAGCGGTGCAGCATGATAAGCATGAACAACTGGTGCATGTACCACAGGAGCAGTATGAATGGTGGTCTTAACAACCGGTGCGAGGATGGGTTCTACAACATCTGCTTTGCTATGGACTTGGGTTATACTCTGGTGAGAAACAGCCGAAGGTGCAGAATGTACAACATGGCCAACCTTGGCCAAGACGGGTTCGTGCACCACGTGATGGGTGGTTAGAAGACCAGCATTGCTAGCAGCAATCAAACACAGAGTGACAAATATGGCGGCCTATGTGAAATATAAATTTAATTTTCAAATAAGCAGAAAGGATATTTATGTTGTGTTGGAAATTTCTTAACTTACAAATTTAAACATTTTGTTTTTATAAATGCGAATTAATATATATAAAAAATATTACAAAATAATGTATTGTTTTATGTTTAAGTTAAAACTGATGTAAATTCCCTTAATGTTTACAGCTTTTATACAATTTTTCTTTTTTCAAGCGTGGGTTTCCAGTTTCACAGAGTGCGTTTATTTCACCTTACTCTTTCAACGTTTTCGCTACTGGTTAATTTTCAAGTATATTTATTACAACAAAAACAGCCTGTTTGTTGCAAAAACAAAACAAAAAACTTGTAAGTTATGTGCGAATATGATAAGATCAATGATGGATAAAATTTAAAGATCAACATGAATATTTATGCTCACAGATGATTAAAGTTAATGAAGCAATTAAGCGACAAGATGGCGAGCGGAGTACGCTATTTTAAATTAATAATATTTTACTTTTTTAAGGGTTTTTCGATGCAATAGATATTTAGCGTATCAGGCGGTTTAAGTATATGGTGAAAAACGTGCATCGTTTGTTGCTATTCAATTCTCTAAGGCCCGTTTTTACAACTTGGCGTAGATTTTTTCGGCCAAATAAAGCACATTCTATCATTACAACTTCCTTTTAACCTAAAAGTAAGCGATAAGTTACCGGGAAGACAATCCTACCTGTAAATTTTAACGGGAGGTTTTATATGTATATGAAGTTGCCAGACTCGCGCTTTTGTTGCACTACAATTTTGACCTCCTAAAAGTAGTCTTCATTTGTGTTTTGTTGCCATACTTTCAAAAAGAAAAATTTTATTTTATAGGCAACCATGCATGGATGGATGGGTAAAATCCAACTTAACCTTACTTATGTAAGGTTTAAGTTTTCAAACAAGAGTTTTCAAATTTTAAGTCTGTCTAACACTCCGGTGGTAACACCGCTTTCACACACGAAAAGTTTACTTTACAAAGTCTTTAGTTTGGTGGTGGTAAGGGAAAAGAGAGAGGCTCTCTTACACTCTTTATTTTCCCTTGCCACCCCCAAACTCAAGACTTTGCAAAGTAAACTTTCCGTATGTGAAAGCTGTGTAACCGTATTCAAACTAAGAGCGGCGTTGTCAGAGAAAAGGTAATAATTTGGCGATTTTTACCTCCTAAAATTAGACTACTTGTTGCACATGGTGAGTCAAAACTATGAAGTTTAAAAAACAAAAATTGGACCCACTCAATTTTGAAGACTTTTTTCATTACTTATTTTTATTTTTCATAAAAATTTTTATCTTTCGTTCGTTTTCTCACTCGTTTCTTTTAATGGTAACACCATTAAAAAGCTAATAAAAAAAAAGCTACATATAAAACAATAAATAATAAAAAATGTTCAAAGGTCCGTTTATCGCTCACTTCTTCTAAAGGCACGTTTAACTAACTAACGCCACCTTACCAGTAAGTTGTAATAACGGTTCTAAGTGTGTAAAAGAAGGAGAACTTAACGTTTCAAAGTCGAGTCAATCCTCATCAAATGAAGCATTAATAGAAAGTAATTTTTTGGAAAATACCTTTTTTAAAATGTATTGTACTAAAAAAAATACTTTATACAGAATATTATTTGTTTACTTTTTTAAAAGGCACTTTTACAAATTGTACTTTTTCAAAAGGTACTTTTTTGACAAAATACTGTTTTTAAAACTTACTTTATTCTTATAATTTATACTAAAAGTTACTTGATTGATAATGGTACCTTTTGCAAAATGCACTTTTTCAAAATATACTTTTTTCAAAAGGTACTTTTACCAAAAGGTACTTTTTTCAAAAGGTAATTTTTCCAAAAAGTACTTTTTTCAAAAGGTACTTTTTTCAAAAGGTACTTTTTTCTAAATGCACTTTTTTCAAAAGCTACTTTTTAAAATGCCCCTATTTCAAAACTTAGTTCTTTAAAAAGGTACTTTCTTCAAAAGACTGTTTTTAAGAGGTAGCTTTTTCAAAAGATTGTTTATTAAGAGCTACCTTTTTCAAAAGACTGTTTTTAAAAAATACCTTTTACAAATAGCACTTTTTTGTAGAAAAATATTCAGTTTTTCAATAAACACTTTTTTCAAAAGCTACTTTTTTAAATGCTCCTTTTTTAAAACTTACTTCTTTCAAAAGGTACTTTCTTCAATAGATTTTTTTTTAAAAGGTATCCTTTTCAAAAGATTGATTATTTAAAGCTACTTTTTTTAAAAGTTGCCTTTTATAAATAGTACTTTTTTACAGAAAGATATTTTGTGTCGCAGTAGATACTTTTTTCTAAATGTGTTTTTTTTTCAAAAGTTAATTTTTTAAACGCTCCTTATTCAAAACTTACTTCTTACAAAAAGTGCTTTCTTCAAAAGATTGTTTTTAAGAGGTTTCTTTTCCATATAGTACTGTTTTAAAGGGCAGACCCTTTTTAGTAGTTTTTCTAGAAGATACTTTATTCATAAGGTACAATACTTATCTTAAAAAGAAAATTACTCAAAAGTTGCAATATTCAAAACTTATTGGTTTTAGATGCGATTTTTTCAAATTGCAATTTTTTGCAAATATAAATTCTGCAAAAGGCAATATTTTCAAATAGGTTTGGTTTAGAATGTTTTTTTAATTGTTTCAAATTGCAGCTTTTTAAATACAATTTTTGCCATAAAGAACCTTTTCGAAAAGTACTTTTTTTTAAGTATTTTTAAAAGGTTCTTTTTCAAAAGGTACTTTTTTTAAAAGGTGCTTTTTTCAAAACGTACTTTTTCAAAAGGTGCGTTTTTCAAAATGTACTTTTCTCAAAATCTACTTTTTTCATAGGGTCCTTTTTCAAAAGGTACTTGTTTCAAAAGACAATTTCTTTAATAGATAGTTTTTTCAAAAGCTACTTTTTTAAATGTTTCTTTTTCAAAACTTACTTCTTTCAAAAGGTACTTTCTTCAAAAAATTGCTTTTTAAGAGCTGCCTTTTTGAAAATATTGTTTTTCAAATACTACTTTTTTGTAAAAAGATATTTTGTTTATGGGGGGTTTTTTTAATTGTTTCAAATTGCAGCTTTTTAAAGGCCATGTTTTTAGGACTTTTATCAAAACTGTTTTTCCATAAAGTACTTTTTTACAAATACCCTTATCGTAAAGTACTTTTTTTTAAGTATTTTACTTTTTCCATAAAGTGCCTTTTTTTACAAAATACCCTTTTCGAAAAAAGTACTTTTTTTAAGTATTTTTTTAAAGTTGTTTTTCAAAAGGTTTTATTTTCAAACAGTACTTTTTCAAATAGTAATATTTTTAAAAGGTTATTTTTCAAAAGGTACTTTTTTGATTTTTTTGATGAATTGATTAACTGCACTTTGGGGTTAATCAATTAAAAAAATGTATTTTTTGAAAAAGAACCTTTTAAAAATACTACTACAACCTGTGCTTGCAACAACACAAGATGGCGCAACATGTCACGCAGCTTATGTCATAATTGCCTTATTGAAAGAAAAGTTTAGTAAACGCATAGTTTCATGTTTCGGACCAGTGATTTGGCCTCCAAGATCAAGCGATTTGATGCCGCTAGACTATTTTCTGTAGGGACATGTAAAGTTGGCTAGTCTACGTCATTAAGCATGAAGCGATTGACCAAGTGGAATACAAAATTCATGGCGTTTTTACTGGTTTACGGTCAAAATTATTGGAAAAAGGCATCGAAAATTGTACCTCAGATTAAACTAGCTACGTTCAAGCCAGGCTTCGAGGTCATATAATGCTAGAAGCTTATTTTTGAATTACAGTAAATTTCATGTCAAAGTTCATTTGTCCATTTCAAAGGTCCTAGACCTCTTTAAAAAAATACCCTTTATAATAATTTTAATTTCTCTAATTATTTTTTCTGTTTTGCTTTCCGAAATTTATGCAATATTAGTTCGCTAAGTTATTATATGGCAAGTTGCAATATTTCTTAACTAAAATTCGTTTTAAAAAACTTAAATAATAGTAAAGAACAAAATGCAATAATCGGATACTCAAGGCAATTAGACGCGATGATGACAATTACAAAACTTCGCTTAAAATTGCCTAATGCATGCGTAACAAAAAGCGAATTGTTAACAAAAATGAAAACTGTCTGTAATAGCGTCAAATTTAAGAACTGCTAACTTAGCGGTGGGCGTCATTGCGTTCAATGCCATAATGTCTGCTGGTCTAATGATGCTGCCGCGTCACTCTGGTGTACGATGTAAAGCCTGCGGCCGAGCATCGACCACAACTGCATATTTCAATACAAACATAGTGAACTGGTAATTGCTCATTGCATCCAACAGATATTGCTATTGCAAAGTAATTTTTAGCAGAACGTAACACACACAGCCAGTCAGCAGTGCTTTATATAAATATGTTTCTTTTGTCAAGTGTAACTGGATATCGTAATTAGTAAAAAAAAAATAATTAAAATTCAATTATATTGATACTCATAACAGCAGCGATTCTTGTTAACTCTTTGTTATGTTTTTCTCTTTGTTGACCCAACCACACAGCTAAAAGTTCCCAGAAAACGAATGGTTCTAAAATGCGGAAATACAAACTTGAACTGGGAGTGAAAACAAAAGAAATTCTATTTTGGCTGCAAAAGTTAAAATATGTAATATAATATTGCTTGTTTTTATTGTGTTTAAACTTTTTCCAGACGCAGTGATCAAATGAAGAATCTTTAAAAATCTATCATCTGACAAAGTATATTTTAAATAAATACGAGTATAGTTTAAATAACTGGAAAAACACGCTTCGATATCAAAATAATAACGCGTTCAGATTTTTTTTTTTTTGGTGTTCGCAAAATCAACTTTAGGATCGCCAAAATCCCCCACTTCCCCGGAAACAATATGGCAACTTTAATTTTCGCACTAAATCGAATGGCCGTTAGAAGTTCAATACACGTTCCGCGGCCAAAACACGCACCAAACGTGAAAACCCGAATCAGTTAACGAAGTGGTTTTAACTTTTTTTGGGGAATTCCTAAAATCAGTTCGTGAATCCCCAAAATCCCCCCACTTTCCCGGAAGCTGCATGGCAACTCCTAGTTTCGCAGTAAAGCAGCGACATATGTATGTAATAATCACTCATATAGCACGCGAAACAAATATTTAAGTGGAACTAATATAAGCGTGTTCACAAGTATTTGTTACGAAAACTGCGTTTCAAAAAAGTTTATTTTAGAATTTAAATGCAAAATCGTCTTTACAAAGTACGCGTTTAGAAGCAAAATTTTTTTTTTAATGCTTTAAAAAGTAGCTTTATAAAAAAGCCACGGTTTAAAATCAGGACTTTAAAAAAGTACAATTCATTCGAAATATAACACGCGTTTTAAAAAATTACCTTTTAAAACCCCTTTTTTACGAAAAGTACGAATTAAAAAAAAGCTCCTAAATATACTCGTACACCAAGCAAAAAAAGTATTTAGTGAAAAAATGGAACTTATAGAAAGTATCTTTTGAAAAAGACTAATTTTGAAAAAGTATCTTATAAAATAATTGCACTTGTAAAAATTACTTATTCAAAAAAGGAATGGAAAAAGTACAAAAGTTAAAAAAATGGATATTTTGAAAAAGTATCTGTAAAAATAGTACCTTCTATGCTTTTACACAATGCTTTTGAAAAAGTCCCTGTAACATAGTAACATCTGAAAACAGTGCCTTCTTTAAAAAAGTACATTTTGAAAATGTACCTTTTAAAAAAAGTACCTTTCGAGAAAAGTACCTTTTGAAAAGAGTACCTTTTTAAAAACAGTACCTTTAAAATAGTATATTTTGAAAAAATATCTGTGAAAATAGTACCTTCTGAAATAGTACTTTTGAAAACAAGTATATTTTAAAAAAGTTCCTTTTGAGAAAACTGTCTTTAAAAAAAAACGTTTTAAAAAACTACTATTTGAATAAAATACTTGTTGAATTCACAAACTCAGTCGTATCGTGTATCGATGTATTTGGAGAGAAAATTTCAACCACAAAACTTCAAAGCAAAAACAATTTCCAAATATATTTTTTGTGAGTTTAATGTTTGTGTTTGAAATTGTCTCTCCAAATACATCGATACACGATACGACTGAGTTTGTGAATTCAACAAGTATTTTACAAAAGTATCGTTTAAAAAAATACTATCTGAAAAAGTACTCTTAGCAGAAAGTGTTTTGAAAAAAGTGCAATTTGAAAAACTACCCTTTAAATAAATAATCTTGTGAAAAATGTACGTTTTGGAATATTAATCTTTCAAAAAAGAAAATTTTGAAAAAAAAAAGAGAATCATTTGAAATAAGAAATATACGAGCACCTTTCGCTACAAATACCTTTTGAAAAATTGGCTTTAAGAAAGGTATCGTCTTTTGAACAATGAGTCTCAAAAAGCAACCTTATGAAAAAAGCACTTTTTGATAAAATTCTTAAAAAATACTTATTAAAAATCTGCCATTTAGAAAATATATTATTATTTGTTGGTTGAGCTAGTGCTCAACTTGTAAAAATTATAGTTTTTTATTTTCTTTAATATTTCGACACTCCGTTGTGTGTCTTCTTCAAGAAATTAAAAAAAAAAAATTTTTTTGGAAAAAAGCGCCTTTTGAAGATAATGGCTTATCAAAAAATTTCATTTGCAAAAAAGACATATTTAAAAAGTAAATTGAAAAAATAGCTCTTTGAAAAAGTATCTTTTGAATAAAGCTTTTTTTACGAGAAGCAGCTTTTGAATAAAGTACCTTTTAGGAGACTCACTAAAAAAGCAGCAGATAAAAAAGTATCTTTCTGGAAGAAACGTTATAAATATGAAAAAGTTACTGTTTGAAAAAAACAAGATACCTTCAGAAGGAATAAGTTTTGAAACAGAAGCCTATGAAAAAAGTAACCTTTACAAAAGCATCTGTTGAAAAAAGTACCTTTGGAGAAAAGTATCCTCTGAAAAAAACACTTGCTGAAAGAGTACGTTTTGAAAAAGCATTTTTTGACAGTTACGTACAGTAGAGTGGATTCTAAAAAAAGTAAATTTAAAAAAAAAATACCTTGTGAAAAAAGTAGCTTTTGAAAAAAGTACCCTTTGAAAATATAAATTTTGGCAAAGTACCTTTTAAAAAAGTGCCGTTTGAAAAATTGGCTTTTGAAAAAGAGTTTGTTAAACTAAATACTAGTTAAAGAAATTGTTATATGAAAAAAGTCTCCTTTAAAAAACACTATCTGAAAGAGTACTGTTTGAGAAAATCATCTTCAAAATAGGAGGTGAAAAAGTACTTTCTGAAAAAAGTACCTTATGAAAAAACCACTGTTTGATAGAAGTTCCTTTAAAAACAGCACATTGGAAAAAATAAGCAGCGGTATTTTATTTTGCGGTATTTGAGGGCAGATTTTGGGGAAAATTGTCTTCCGAAAAAACCTTTTTCTGTAAAAGAACGTTTTGAAAAAGCGTTTTTTGAAACCACTATACTCTGAAAAAAGTACCCTTTTAAAAAATACCTTGTGAAAAAATACCCTTTGAAAAAGCACCGTTAAAAAAAGTACATTTTGGCAAACTACCTTTTAAAAATATATAATAAGTAAAAATATATAATAAGTAAATAAGTAATAAATAATCAGTCATGTCACAAAGTTTAATTCCGTTCGCAAACGGAATTGAGTTATTTTTTTACTTCTTCAAAAAACGAAGAACTGCAAAATTTTCGGAGTGAAATCAATTTTAATTGCAAGAATAAGACTAGTATTGTCTTATAGCATAGATTGCACTCCGAAATAAGTTTTAGATTTTCGTTTTTTGAGAATTAAAAAACCGATTCAATTCCATTTCCGAACGGAAGTGAATTCTGTGACATGGCCGAATATTTGAAGAAATTACTATTAAAAACAGTATTGTTTAAGAAAATACTATCTGAAAGAGTACTGTTTGGATAAATCATCTTCAAAATAGAAACAATTTGAAAAAGTGAAATAGTACTTTCTGAAAAAAGTACCTTATGAACAAATTACTGTTTAATAGAAGTTCTTTTAATTAAAGCACATTGTAAAAAATGATCACCGAGATTCTATTTTGCGGTATTTAAGGGCAGATTTTGGGGAAAATATCGTCTGAAAACCCCTCTTTATGAAAAAGTACGTTTTAAAACAGCATTTTTTGATAACAGTATATTGTGAAAAAAGTACCCTTTAAAAAAATTACATTTTGGCAAATTACATTTGGAAAAAGTACATTTTCGCAAAGTACCTTTTGAAAAGGTGTTTCTTAAATAAAAAAATACTATTTGAAAAAGTACTGTTTGAAAAAAGCATCTTAAAAATAGAAACAATATGAAAAAGTGAAAAAGTACTTTTTGAAGAAAAGTACCTTATAGAACAAGCGCTGTTTCATAGAAGTTGTTTTAATAAAATCGCATTGATTCGCGTTTCAAGGTGTAGATTGCATGTAATGTCGGTAGACAAAGGGAAGTATGTTATCGTCATAAATTTGAGGTTAAGGTTTGACTCACATTTAACATTATGCATTATGGTTGGACCTCCCATTAAATTGCTAAAGTATTCTTTTCTTATTTTGTATACCTATACAACTATTATTTTTATTTCAACTGTGCTATTACAAAATTGCCACGTTTAAAATTAATTACACAATTTACAATGTAGACTGGAGAGTTTTGGGAAAAATAACAACAAAAAAAGGCAAATTTAATCAAGTCTGCAACGCAAAATTAAATCAATGGCCGACCCTGAATCAATAGACTCAGATAAACAAATAATACTTTAAGATCTGATGTAATGGCACAGCTCGAAGAGAAGAAAAAGGCGTCCGAAGAATGCCAAGCAGGCAATTTGAAATTAAAAAATTATATATTTCGTTTTTAAATCAGACACGTACTCGTACACAATTGAATTGTGCCCAACAACAAATTGTCCAAAAACAAATGCCTTTAAATGGGGCAGATAAATGGGGAAAATGAAACAGAAACAGATTTTAAGACAGTTAAAAATCATTACAATTACAATTTACATAAATGGCACTAATGTCAAGGTAAAAGTATTAACTTCAGTCAACGTGTACCTCTTGAACTCAACCCACCAATGTTGTTTAAAAAAGACATAATTAAAAAAAAAAAAACATCCAAAAACAAATCTTATAATGAAGACAAGAGCTTTCTTATCGTCTCTTAAAATCACAATTCATTTTGTGGATTAAAATGAATGGTTGGTTTATAAAATGTGTGAACAAGTGTTTTGCTGCAGCTGATGTATTTCTTCTGATTAAAAACCAAATTTTATGGAGGGTTTTTATTGGCTTGATTTTCAGCCGTTTGTCATGGTTTGTTTGTTTTTTATTTATTTAAACACTTTTACGTGTTATTTAAACAAATCAATTATGTAACTTTGGCGACAGCAATTACAACAGCCAGACTTTACACCGTTTTACACAGGGGAGTGACATTTCATATCAAAGGATGCAGCCTAAAATTAAATTGACTGTATTGATTGATTATTTAATTTAAAAGGCACAAGTTTATATTTCGTATTTAATGTAAAAACAACATTTTTGAAAAACAAAATTTTAAGAGTTTCTTGAATAACCTCAAATTACTAGTACAAGGACATTCCATTACAAGAAGATGTTTTGCATGGAAAACTTTTTGTCATCAGGCTGCTGTAGGAGGGAGGGAGAAGATGGGAATACAAATTGAATGTGTAGACGCTTTAATTTCGATAAGATTGATTGATAAAGGCTGGATTGAATTTGGATTTTTTTAGCATATTTTATTCAAAAGCTAATTTATATTTTATTTAAACAGAAAACACAGTCCTAAAAAATTCTTACCTGAGTTTTAACGCATACGTTAGTTACCAAACACATTAACACTACCATACGTTTGTTAAAAAACTTTATGCAAAAACAGTACGTTAACTTGTAAATGTAGTAACAAGGTGCAGTAACAAGGTGCACGGTGGCAGCACTACGGCATGTGACAATTTTTTGCTACTGGCAATATAGTAAGCTATTTACGTCAAATGTATTGTTTACATTTTTGAAAGTGAATTTAGTGTTTTATTCTGAATAAAACATACAAAAATTATTTTATGAATATAAAAATAATTCAAATAAATATAATTTATAGTTATGAAAAGGTACCTTCATAGTTTATAATTGTGAAAATAGTTACAAATATCGGGTGGTTAAATTTCAAGGGCCGATGTTGAATGTAAACCACACCTAAACGCCAAGTTTTTTTTCCGAATTTTATTTGACATTTCTCTATTTCGGACTTATTCAATTTGAACCATGGAGAGATACACAATCCAACAACGTGTTAAAGTTATCCAGACTTATTATGAAAATGACGATCAATTTTCGAAGAAAATCATCTTCAGTGATGAGGCACATTTTCACCTCAGTGGATTCGTCAATAAACAGAATTGCCACATTTGGGCGAATGATAATCCAAGAGTGACTGTCGAAAAACCAATGCACGCACAAAGAGTGACTGTTTGGTGCGGTTTATGTGCTGGCGGCATCATCGGGCCGTATTTTTTCCAAAATGAGGCCGGTCAGGCAGTTACTGTGAATGGTGTTCGCTATCGTGAGATGATAACGAACTTTTTATGGCCCGAATTGGAAGATATGGATGTAGACGATATGTGGTTTCAGCAGGACGGCGGCACTTGCCACACAGCTAACGAAACAATTGCTCTTTTGCGCAACAAATTCAATGGCCGTGTTATCTCACGTAATGGCGATGTCAATTGGCCGCCAAGATCATGTGATTTGACACCGTTGGACTTTTTTCTTTCGGGGTTATTTGAAAGAAAAGGTGTACGTCGATAAGCCAGCAACAATTCAACAGCTAAAGGATGAGATAATTCGGCACATTAACGGCATAGAACCTCCATTATGCCTCAGGGTCATCGAAAATTTGGATCATCGGATGGAGGTGTGCCGCCGTGGTCGCGGCGCCCATTTGGCCAATATTTTGTTCCATACATAATTGAATAATACCAATATATCATAGTAAAATAAAATTACAATAATTTCCCAAATAGTTTGTGTTTTATTAAAAATCAACATCGGCCCTTGAAATTTAACCACCCTTTATTTTTGATAAACAGCTTAGCAGATGCCTGTATTTGTTGTATTGTTGTAATTTTGCTGTAGTGCTGCCACCGTGTGTACGTTAATGCACCTTGTGTAGTAAGAAATTTTTTTGTTTTATTCTGGCAGTGCCGTTATGTTCAGTTGTATTTTTTTTTTATAGTGATGCATGAAAACTAATATTCGAAAGCTGAAAAACAAATTTAGAAAATAAAAAAATATTATTATTACATGAAAAAATCAATTTTTGATAAACATTTCGGGGGTTTATATTTTATATAAATGAAGAATATATAATATGTAGTATATTAATTAAAATGAGAAGAATTAATAGCATTACTTATACTAGAAAATTTTTTATTATTCGTTGTATTCGTTTGATTGAATGTGCAGCACTAATATATTTCTTGTTTTTATTATTATTTCAAAATTATTATTTTCAGTTTATATGCAATGAAATATATTAATTTCTTTATTTAATAAGCATAAAACATTAATTGTATTAAAAATTTTCACTAAGTTGTGCTTTTTACAAGAAATCAAAATAAAGAAGTCAAATGTCATTTTAACGTACAGTTAAAGTGAATCCAAATCAACTTTAAACGAAAGGTAAGCTAACAATTGTTTTTGCATACAACGTTAAGAAATTTTTCTTAACAATTGCTTACCAAGCTCTCAGCCATGTTCCGAGAACGCGCGTTCTGAAACCGCAATGCGTTTTGAAAAACGCTTAATTGATTTTTAGGTGTTCTGAGGAACGTGCGTTTTACTTGCGTTTAGGAGTTTTTTTCCGAAGAAATACAACATGTGTTTTACATACGTATATATGTATGTGGTAGTAATATAAAACGAAAAAAAAATTGACAACAAATAGAAAAATTTTTCAATTTAGTTTTCTTAACGAAAATGTGTAAAATTCTTTAAAATTTTTATTGAAATAAAAAGGAAACTTTTGCAAGTTCAGTTTTAGCAAATTCAATCAGTTCACTTCAATATATACATGCGAATTGAAGTCGCCAATTTTAAGCGATATGCGTTTTCCAGAACACCTATTTGGCGATTTCAAATCGCAAAACCATATTTCTTGCGTTATACGTTTCTCAAAACACCTATTTGGCGTTTTCAAATCGAAAACGCCAAATTTAAGCGATTTGCGTTTCTCAGAACATGCATGTTTGTTAAGTTTTTTTTGGATATGGCCGTTAGTCTATTGATTGTTATTTTATTATCGAATTATGAAGTACATAATATAGGGCTATTTATGGAATAATACATTGGGCAAATGTACACCACGGCTTTGCGTGCACGTACGTTTGTCGAAATTCCGCGAGAGGTTTTATTTATAATGTAAAATAAAACACATAAATTCGGTTAAAAGAACAATAATTTATGACATTTACTATTTGAATGTGATAACATGTAAATATTGGCCAGGACTACATTATTATTATTTGAATGGGCTTTGGCTCCAAACGGCCACTTACTTTGCGGGCATTATTGATCTATTGAAAAAATAGCAGGTTTTATATCATTAGGCTTATTATACACTCAAAAAATTTTGTTCAGAAATTCTCTGAATTTTGACATTCTTTTATGAATTTTTTCATTATTCTTCAACCATTGTAACTTTTCATAGAAATAATGAAACTAATTTCATTAGATTACTTTAATGAAAACCTTCATAAAAGTAATGAAACATTTTAATAAGAAACATGACTTGTTTTCATTAAAAGTATGAAAGACAAATCATATGATTAGTGAAATAATTTCTCTAGATCAAAGAATCAATTTCATAAAGCACATGAAAACTGTACATTAAATTAATGAAAAAGTAACATTTATTTAATGGAATAACTTTTTTGAACTAATGTAATATATTCATTAAAAATATGAAACTCCTTCATAAAGTTAATGAAATTGTAAAATATTTTTTGTTGTTTTTGCCTTTGTTTTGTTTATTTTTCTTAACATTCAGTGATGCGTCATTATTGCATTCATGCAAAAATCGTTTAGTGAGAAAAAAATCTACATTCAAGCATTAAACTAAGAAGTTAACAGCACAGTAGCATTTTAAGCTGCAAATGTCACTTTTAAACGAAAATTTGTTCAATTTTTTCCCACTTTGTATCGATAACATGTTGAAAAATTTTGAAGTTTTTTCAATATAGCCGAACTGTTAGTTTTTAATAATAATTTCAATCGTATTATATCTACACAAAATCTTAAAAAGTTGAAAACAAATAAGTGTCATTACGGCTTTAGAGTGGTGGATCCTAAAATGACAAAAAAAAAGTATATTTTGTATGGTAGTCACCTTAAGGAGGGCAGCCAGGGGGCAAATATATTCACAAGATAAAGGGTGATTAAATTTCGAGGGCCGATGTTGATTTTGAATAAAACACAAACTATTTAGGAAATTATTGTAATTTTATTTTATTATGATATATTGGTATTATTCAGTTATGTATGGAACAAAATATCGGCCAAACGGGCGCCGCGACCACGGCGGCACACCTCCATCCGATGGTCTAAATTTTCGATGACCCTGAGGCATAATGGAGGTTTTATGCCGTTAATGTGCCGAATTATCTCATCCTTTAGGTGTTGAATTGTTGCTGGCTTATCGACGAACGCCTTTTCTTTCAAATAACCCCAAAGAAAAAAGTCCAACGGTGTCAAATCACATGATCTTGGCGGCCAATTGACATTGCCATTACGTGAGATAACACGGCCATTGAATTTGTTGCGCAAAAAAGCAATTGTTTCGTTAGCTGTGTGGCAAGTGGCACCGTCCTGCTGAAACCCCATATCGTCTACATCCATATCTTCCAATTCGGGCCATAAAAAGTTCGTTATCATCTCACGATAGCGAACACCATTCACAGTAACTGCCTGACCGGCCTTATTTTGGAAAAAATACGGCCCGATGATGCCGCCAGCACATAAACCGCACCAAACAGTCACTCTTTGTGGGTGCATTGGTTTTTCGACAGTCACTCTTGGATTCTCATTCGCCCAAATGCGGCAATTCTGTTTATTGACGAATCCACTGAGGTGAAAATGTGCCTCATCATTGAAGATGATTTTCTTCGAAAATTGATCATCATTTTCATAATAAGTCTGGATAACTTTAACACGTTGTTGGATTGTGTATTCCTCCACAGTTAAAATTGAGTAAGTCTGAAATAGAGAAATGTCAAATAAAATTTGGAAAAAAACTTGGCGTTTAGGTGTGGTTTACATTCAACATCGACCCTTGAAATTTAACCACCCGATATATAGAAAGGAAATATTAGGAGTCTGTCTTACATTTTACTCGGAAACAGTTATGAAGCTTTATTGGAGTTTGTGTCGTTTTGCCGTTTCTCTGACCACGACAATTTACCACCATCCTACTTTTATGGGTAATACATTTTTTGTAGCCTAGCACATAAAATAAAAGGTTCTAGTGCATCCAAATATTGTTCTTAAAGATTTCCATATAACAATCCATCTTTAATGTAATTATATATTGTTGAATAATTACTGCTGTCCTAAAAACCAAATTTCCTAGAAAACTAAACATTTTTTCTTAAACCCATTAAAGTTCTTCTTCTTGTAAGGCTTTTATTTTACAGTATTGTGAGCGACAGTTAGAGTACGGGAAGGAGAGAGTC
Organism: Thecocarcelia acutangulata; assembly: GCA_914767995.1. NCBI lineage: Eukaryota > Metazoa > Arthropoda > Insecta > Diptera > Tachinidae > Thecocarcelia > Thecocarcelia acutangulata. The sequence continues at coordinate 28,883,676 of OU612096.1, forward strand.
TGTGTTGGCATAATTTTTACAAAGAATAATTTTCGTTAAATCTTAATTGTGATTTTGCAACAATTTCTACAACATTTTGTGTTCTTTTCATGTGATTTTGGGTACAAAATTACATGTTGAACGTGTTAAGCCACCGTGAGAAGTTTGATGTTCAAATATTTCATAAGAAAAATAAAATATTATAGACAAACGTTAAGCAAGTGAATTAATTGATCACATTTTGCAAAAACAAATTCTTAATACAGATGATTATCACGACTTAATAGGCCTGCTGAAATCTATTTAATTAAATTTCACACTCCGATTGACTGAAAATGCTAGAATGTTTTTCTGTCGCAAGTTTCTTGTTCAAGAAAACGTCTTTACAGGGATGAAAAATGTTGAATTTTACGTTTTTGGTGCTGATTTATCTAAACGAAAAATAGAATGAATGAAAAATGTTTCGACCTTTACAAATGTAAAATGAAAACACCAGAAATAATTTCGAGCTTGAGATTCAATTTCTAATTTCTCAAAAATGTAAAGGGTATAGAGGTATATAAGTCTGTGATTCCTGTTTGTAATTTCTACAATTTTCATTTGCGACCCTATACTCGTAAAGTATTCATATTCTGAATCAGCACTGATAGAAAATTCGATTAAGCGATAAACGTCTGTCCATATATCGATCGTTGAAATTCCGTTTCTGAATAAATCATTAGCCTTAGAAACTTGTTTCTTTCACGATTCTATTACTTCATCGATTCATGGGTCTGCTATTGGGATATATCCAAAATTCCAAAAAAATAAATTTTTTGCAATTTTGTCTGAAATTTAAAACAAAAAAATTTTTTTTGCTTCACACTACACACATTTATTAAGCTGGAGATTACAAGGCAACAAAATTCTCTCCGCGACATCGGTTGACATATGTATATCCGAGATATAGCCTAAACCAATTTTTTAATGATTTTTGCTTTAAAGTAGGCTTAGTGATAAAAGGAGGTTACCAAAACACAGACAATGAAAATTCCGCTATCGGTCCATATACATATACCCGAGATATAGTCTAAGCCGACTTTTCCATGAAAAAAGTTTTTTGCTTAAAAGCAGTTCTGATTATGACAAGAGGTTACTAAAATACAGAAAATGAAAATTTCCAATATCGGTCCATATATACCCGATATTTAGCCTAAACTGATTTTTCCATGAAACAATTTTTTTTTTTTGCTTCAGGTTATAAAAGGAGGTTACTAAAATACAGAAAATAAAAATTTCCAATATCGGTCTAATGTACCCGAGATATAGTCTAAACCGATTTTTCCATGAAACTATTTTTTTGCTTTACATTAGTTCAAGTTATAAAAAGAAGTTACTAAAATACAGAAAATTAAAATTTCCAATATCGGTCCATATATACCCGAGATTTAGCCTAAACCGATTTTTCCATGAAACAATTTTTTTTTTTTTGCTTTAAATTAGTTCAGGTTAGAAAAGGGGGTTACTAAAATACAGAAAATTAAAATTTCCAACATTGGTCCATATATACCCGAGATATAGCCTAAACTGATTTTTCCACGAATCAATTTTTTATGCTTTAAATCAGTTCAGGTTATAAAAGGAGGTTACCAAAATACAGAAAATAAAAATTTCCAATATCGTTACATATATGTATGTACGTATATCCGAGTCTAAACCGATTTTTCCATAAAAAATTTTTTTGTTTTAAAGCAGTTCTGATTATAAAAAGAGGTTACTAAAATACAGAAAATGAAGATTTTTCTATGAAAATTTCCATGCAAGATTACATGTTTGACATGGCGATTACAAGACAAAAATATTTTTTCCCTAATATCGGTCCATATACATCCGAGCATATTTAGTTCAAATTGGTAATATATACTAACTATTTACCTAGCAGGGTATTTTAGATTCAGCGCAGCTGAATGTACTACACTTACTTGTTTTAGACTATTTTTAAAATTATTTCTTAATTCTGAGAACGATAGCGGAGCATGTTTTTTAGGTCCTTTTTAAATAAACTTATTACTGCTTGTGGTTGGCTGTGATTTTGATGGGCTAAAGCATTTTCCTGGTTGCCATTAGAGCATACACAAAGATTAATAACTTTACGGTACTTTGAAGATGTCTTTTTAAAAAAGTGCAACTGTATAGAATTTACCATACCTGGCTCTTCCTGATAACACGAGGCATAATTTAAATCTCTCAATTCTGATATTTATTTTTTTTTATATTTTATATATTTGTTATATAACCAAAGTGTGGCTTCAAATTTCGCTTAAAACAAATTTTATAAGCTATATTTATATTTGTATGTACATATAATACTGAGTAAAAAATCATAATAAAATGTCTGGTACTAAATTTTTATACAATAGTAGTTTTAAAATTAAATGAAAAGATAAAGATTATATGAGATATTGCGGAAATGTTTTATTCTCTTCGAAGCATCGATAGGAATGCCATTACGTTAGGTTAGCTTAGGTTGAACATGCTGCCATTGTATTGTCTGAGGGTGATAAGGAAGGGGAATTGGTTTCCTTGATAACTTTATTGCATGCCGGTTTTCGGGGGCTTATAGCACCCTGAAGTGCTGTTGTTTTGCAACAGATACCTGTGCTGCAGGTAACCAGGGGTAACTTGGCTGATATTCTTAGTGGACTTCGGCCTACCTATTCATTAAGCCTTGTGTTATATTGACTGTTGGGAAATTGCATACAGGAGCGATTAGAAGACCCGAGCTATTCAGCAAGGTGTTTTTCTATATGGCTACAACCTTATGGCAAAAAGAGGCGACCTGTGCGGGCCTAGAAAGCCACACGGGGACGCTGGTGAATGTGAATAATTCACCCTATGGAGTTGGTCCATCATCATATTGGGCCGACATGGCAGGTGCTGATGTAAATGAATTTCACAATCTGAACTGTTTAGTACCTAAAATTTGGCGCTGTTCCTGTTTTTTTTACAACTTTTAGTCAATATTACTACTATTCCGTCTATATCCCCTTGTTGCAACCGAACCTTTGCATTGCAAGTTAATCTATTATAACATGGCTCCACCCCTATTCCCATAAAAGCTACAGGCTCTAATGTCTCGCTATCCTATTAAGAGATATCTATCATTTACTTAGCAGCCTAGATGTCATATAGACCCTGCTAGTGCATTGAAGGCCGCTTTACTATCAACCAAATTTCAGATATTCTCCTCATATACACTATAGTACCTCAATTGGTTAGCTACGCCCGATAGATCTAATACATCCGTGGCCAGATACAAACATTCATATGCCCACGCGTAAATTAGGGGCATTGGCATTGACATTGGCAACGTTTGTTCAAGGGGCTGCAGTGGTTACTGGCAACTCCCAAAATATTCTTCGCATCATATCCGGACTGAAACAAAATTCCTGGGACACCATGGCACTAGATTTAAATCTCCGGTCACTTTGTAGCTCAAAGATCAGTAGAGCACCAAACGGTTCGATGACTGGTGACCTCCTGTAAGAGGAGAACAATTTAGCTTTCGCAGAAATGGACAGTTCCTTGGGCCTTTTAATTCAAATTCTTAGGACACAAAACAAAACTAAGAAAGAAACATACATCAAACACTTCTTTTTTTATATTGGACCATTTTATGTTACGGCCGCAGAGACCAGGGAGGTTTCCAACTAGCTACTTTTCTCTGAGCATAGACCACTCAGTGGGTTCCAACCCTCTCCCTGGGTACGCCGACATAAAAAATATTTATTTATACTGAAAAACCAAACGTTTACTCAAGCCGCTTTGCTTGCCACTTTCCCGATCTCTTATAGGGGAGAAACTGGTGTTTTCGTTTCCCTAGGAAAATAGGTTATGAGGAGGGGGAAAGAGGAGCTTAAACTTTCCAACGTTATAACAGGTAGGAAATACGTCTGCAGGCAACATATTCCACACGCGAAGCGTACGGCTGAAAAACGAGTTCTCTCTGTAATGCATAGTACGATTCCACGGGCAATCGACCACAACGAGCTCTGGACGATGGTCGCATGCTACGTAAAAATGTGCGCGTTTCGGGAACAAGATCCGTAATCTCGTCAGAGCAAAATCCATTGTAGTAACGATAGAATAGAGTAACGCACTTCACACCCTTCTTTGCGAATTCAGCACCAACAGCTTTTGAACTATACAAGAAATCGGGAAATTTATTTTCGTGTAATTTGTGTAAACCATTAAAGAGTTTATTTAAATTAATTTTAGAGTGTACTCGTATAATATTTTTAAATTCTAAAGTCTGTTCTTTAATTGATTTCAATTGACTATTTGGTTGTTAATCCATTTGATTTAAACACTTTTCAATTAGACAAGCAAAACAAACTTTATAACAGACCACAAAACCAATTCTTAAATGCTGAGTTTTATGAGTAATCTGTTGCTAAAATATTTAATTAAATCTGAAAATTTAATTAAACATGGCACGCAAGAAGGCTTTATTAGACACGCATTTCTTGTCGGCAAAAGCTCTGATGAAAATTTTCCTAAAAGCTGATTTAGGAAGGCATCATCACATTGCAATGATTCTGGTAAATAATTTGTAACGTATTCAACATTTTCTGACCACAATTTTTGGTTATACAACAAGCGTTTTGTATCGAATTACTTTTATTTGTAGTGATTTAAAAGTAATGAGTACTTGAGTACTGAGTACTCAGTATTGGTAAAGCTAGTTGCCACTCAATTCTTAAAAACCACATGAATACTTTTGGAATATTTACTTGTTGTTTTCGATGTAGGACAACCAACTGACCATACCCGAGTTAATCGGAGAAGAGGATCGTTTGTTTTTTCTTTACTCTACTTTATTAATTCATTGGAATTTTAATGCAAAAAATATAATTTTAATTTACACGTAAGAAAACTTATGTTAAGGTAAGAAAAATTATGCTAAGGTAAAACGATTTGCATCGAGGGTTGGAAAAAAAGTGATAATCATTAAAAGTTTGTTAAAGTTACGGCAACCTTAGCTGAGATGCAGCGACACCCATTCGCCGTCTTTTATAAACTACATTTATTTTTATTTTTTATTTTTAAATTAAAATTCATATATTTGTTCAACTTTAGTTTGAACACCCCAATAAAAGTAATGTACACTATGTAATAAACGGTGCGGGTAGGGGGGTAGCGCCGTTGGATTTATCGATTGTGCGCATTTGTCAGTCACGATGTTGCAGTGGTCGAGTTGAGGAGCATTGCGTGTTCGCTGTGGATATATTTTTTAAGAGCAATGATTCTTACGTAATTGCTCGTCGACAATTTCGTTTAAAGTTCTGAGTATTCGGCAAATACGTGATAAACCGAGTGTAAATTTAATTCGTTCGTAGGTGCAGAGATTCCGCGCAACTGTTTCGGCTATGAATGTTCCACAAGCAGGATGATCTTCAAGCACTTCCAAAACATTGAACTAGAAAAAAAGAAACATGAACAAAAAAGAAACACTGATGAATGACGAAAGAAACAAACGTGAACTACGAGTATGAAGCTAAAAGAGCTTGCAGAGTTGATCGGCTCACTTAGCTCTCTGATGTGAATAGTTCAATTATACTAGATCGTTCGCGAACTACCCAACTCTAGTATATTGACTTGCAATACTTAATTGAAAGTAAATCGAATACTCGTCCTATAGAAAAGCCCAATTTGTATCACACTAGCAAACAAACAAAAACATCAGGTGTAATGAGCAGTTACAGTGGGGCAAATGGTTCATGAAAATATATTGTATGTATGTATGTATTTTATTTAACGTACTTTTTTTGAGGTATTTTCTAAAGTACAAGTATCTTTTTAAAATAGCTTTACTTCATTAAATATTTTTTTTTTTTAAAGAGTGTCTTTGTAATATATTTTTGTTTGCTTTGTAGCTGTACTTAACTACAGATAATTTTTGGAAGTTTTCTTTCGAAGGGTAATTTTTTAAAATTAAACTCAAGTGTTTCATTTATTTGATTTAATATTATTTTTGTACATATTTCTTTTTCCAAAAATAAAAGAAAATGTGAAAAAACTCTTGTGACGCCTTAGAGGTGCGAAGTATAAAAAAGTATGTATTCAATACTACACTTCTCTCCAAATCCTCCTATAAGCTCAGATTTAAGAAAGAAAACTTTCATAGTGCGAACCAAAACAAAGACTTTTATTTTAAATGGTACTTTTTTCAATATGTACTTTTCAACTGTACTTTTTAACAAGATACATTTCAAAATGTAAATTGTCATATGATACTTTTTTAAAGAAGGATCTTTTAAACATATTTTTTGAAACGAAGTTTTCACAGAAACATTATTTTTTCATGTTCAATAATGAAATTTGCTGAATCAATAAATTGTTTGAATGCGAAAACTTTTTTTTAGCTTTTATTTATTTATTGCATCTTCACAATGTGAACTAAAAATAAGTAATCAAATCTTAATACAAAATACAAAAAATTAGCTAAGTCCAGCCAGTGCTAGACAAAAAGTTTTATTTTACGCCAAATATATCGGTAAAATCCCCTTTTTAAAGCTCTGATGGTGGCAACAGTATCCATTTTTCTCAACCGAATTAGACCGCTAAAATTAAGTATGTTTCGTGCCAAAGGAAAATGCGTACCCATAAAGGAATTCGTGCGTTCAAACAAAAATTTAGTAAAAAAAAATAATTATTCATCGAAAGGACCTAATTTTTCCAATCACAACAAATTTTGACATCCAAGGCCATTTTTTGTTTGCAAATATATATATTTAATAACAAAGATAAAAATTGTACTGATTTTAATTTTATTATAATTTATGTTACTAAACGCCATATCTTCTAAGCCACATTAAAAAAAAAACTTTTATTTTCAAGTGTTTTATTTTTAAATGATACTTCTGTAAAACGCGTAAATCTCTATTAAAAAGTACTTTTAAAAGTATTTTTTAGAATACTTTTGCGAGTACTTTTAAAAGTATTTTTGAAACTACTTTCAAAAGTATTTTTAAACGTACTTTTAAAAGTACTCTTAGAAGTACTTTTGAAAGTACTTATAAAATTATTCTTAAAAGTGCTTTTACTTAGGCAAGCATAATTTTCGTTCGTCGAATCATGCATAAGACCGTGTCTTCGCAAGCTCCAACAGACACCAAACCGTCTTCTTAAAATATTAACAAACATCAAAATCAAAGCAACAGACAAACAAATATGCAATTTAATAACAACAACCCACAAGTATACTACAACATTTCCTACATGAATAACGTTATATACGCTGCTAACGTTCAAACAAGTGGATCAAGCAGCCAAATAATCGTCAATCAACCAGAAACCAATGCAGGAACACCTATTAACAGCACTAATATAGACACTAAAAATCTACCACGTCATTTAAATCTACTAAGCATTAAAAGTATATATCAACTTACTGTTTTGACCGACCTAAATGACACATATCTCTTAAATCCCATTGCTCATCAATACAACTCTAGACTCCGATCAGACGGCTGGCTTAAAATTACAACTATGGTAACCAGAACCTACAAGTAGTACTGCCAAAATTGAATAATGAGATGGCAAGAAATATTATGAAGATAGCAAATACCTAAAAGATGAAAAAAGCTTATAAAAAATAGCTTTGTTTTTTGGTGCCTCGATGGCTAATTTGGTAGAGCACTCGACCACCAATCTTGAGGTTGCAGGTTCAATTCCTGCCTCAGACCCTGGGTCGCAGTTTTTGTGTTTGTTTAAAAAATAAATAAAAAAAAAAAAGTTACTATCCTAGCTACAATATTTTATGAAATTAAAATTCTTAGCTTCCCAGTTTTTTTATATATTAAGAAACAGAAATTTTTAATTTAATATAAAATTTATAAATTTTAATTAATTAATAATAATACAAAAAAGTACTTTAGTAAGAACATTTGAAAGTACTTTTAAAAGTATTTTTGAAATAACTTTTGAAAGTGCTTTTAAAAGTATTTTTGAAATAACTTTTGAAAATACTTTTGACAGTACTTTCAAAAGTACTTTTAAAAGTATTCTTAGAAGTACTTTTCAAAGTACTTATAAAAGTACTCGATTAAGTACGTTTAAAAGTACTTATAATAATTATAATTAATTAATTATAATTAATTTAATATGAAATGTATAAATTTTAGTTAATTAATAATAATAATAAAAGTACTTTAGTACGTACTTTGGAAAGTAATTTTAAAAGTATTTTTAAAATTACTTTCAAAAGTACTTTTAAAAGTGTTTTTGAAACTACTTTCAAAAGTACTTTATAAAGTACTTTCAAAAGTACTTTAAAAAGTACTTATAAAAGTACTATTTTAAGTACGTTTAAAAGTGCTTATAAAAGTACTTTTACTTTTAAAAGAACTTATAAATGTACTTTTAAAATTACTTCTGAAACTATTTTTAAAAGTACCTTTGCAAATAATTTTGAAAGTACTATTGGAAGAGTTTTTAAAAGTACTTTTCGTAACGCATATATAAAAACTATCAGAAGATACTCTTTTTAAAAATAGATCCTTGAAAAAGCTCTACCTTTAAGAATATATATTTTTTAAACTCCATTTTTAAAAGAAATAATTTTTTCCATCACTACTAACCACTGTGTCCTCCCATTTTGGCTACATTGGTCGTCTTGTGCAATTATCATCATGTGACATCATTCCCAAGCATTAATTTCAGTACACACCTCTTCTTATGAGCACAATTCCACCAACAATTCCAAATTATATTGAATTGCTGGATGTAAAAATTCTATACTCGTACATACTTATAAAAATATATCTATTTAAGACTGTTGTACAACAATCGGCGTCGTAACACTCATGCTCGTATAATAAAATGATTTATTTCCATCGATTATCACAGACATCATGCGAAATAATCATTAAAACTCGTGTGCTCACATTTAGAATTTCTTAGGGATGTCTTTTAAAAATACATTGCTGGCTGTAATGGAAAATCATTTGCATGTGTTGCCGATATCGATGACAAAAGTCACGTTGGGTAAGCGGATCATCTTTAACATTGTGGAGGACTTAATTAAATGCAAAAGCTGCAAATAAGACACGAATGTGGTGAAGGATGAGTGCAACAACAACAACAAGAAATTTATTAGTAGAAATTGGAGAAACACATTTCTTTGGAAGGAAGTGTCTAATTAAAAACTGTCTGCAAGTCTGAATTTAAATATAATTTAATATATGTATATGTAAATTAAGACTGATAATAAAATTGGCCACGGGCCAAAAGAGTTCCTTAATTGAGTTTAAAATATCTTTAATCTTATTAAATCGAAAGGAAAGTTTTGTTTGTAAAATTGGACTATCAGTTGTGGTATATAAATAGCAACTGTGTTGTGTCTTTTCTAGTTACACTATACAATTGTTTTTCTTTTTGTAACACTTATCGTAATCAATTTTGTTTTTTTGTTTTTTATTTTCGTTTGGCAAACGTTTGAAATGTCTAAGTTGTCCCTAGCAACGGATAGAACTGAAAGTGATGCAGGCATCGTGTAATAGTTATGTATAAGAAATAATTAGTTTTTTATCAGTATTTGTTTTTTGTCTGGCTTATATATAACTGTTAATACAATCTATATTACACTGGCCAACAAAACTGATACATATCTTAATTAAAAATGACATAACGATAAAATCTAAGAGAGAGAGAGAGAGAGAGAGAGAGAGACGGAACAAAACTAATTCTACATATATGGGCGATTTGAATATATGGTGGTTGCCAGCTTGAAAGGGAATTAATGCTCTATATATCCTATACGATGTAGATGGTAGCACAAACACATTTTTTGTGATCTGTCACACGTCAGCTATTAAAATTTCACCAAAATTCATCGTTTAGTTTGTTGAATGCTTCTTTAGAGACATGAAAAATGTGTTCAGTCCAGCGGACATCACACTGTATCTTCATTCCAAGAACATCAAGAGCATCCGAATCCTCAATATTTATACCATCCATGAGTACAGATGAAGCAGCATTTGCGATCGTTTGTTTGTGCGTTAATAAGCAACATTGGGTCTTACGAGCGTTAAAGGTGACCCTGTTTTTACGACCCCATTCGGAGATTAATAGAAGATCACTATTCAGTGAATCGTTCATATTTAGCCTCTTGGCAGTGATCTCTGATAGGCTGGGCCTATGGCCAAAAGAGTACGAGTGACAAATGCTGCTGTCATCTGCGAAAGAGTGGATAGGGTTGGAAGTTTGATAGAGAAGGTCGTTGAGGAAAATAAGAAATAGAGTAGGAGAAAGAAATGGAAATGGAAACAAAAAACTATTATTTGAAAGGGAAAACGGCGAATGCGACAAAAGAAAATTGATATTGAAGCTAGCTGGCGCTAGATGGTAGCACAAACACAATTTTCGAGATCTGTCAAACGTCAGCTGTTATAATTTCTCACAAATTGATCGTTTAGTTTGTTTGTTGTAATCGTTTGAATTAAGCAACTTTTGTCTTTGTTGAAAAGTCGAGAAAAGCTCCATAAACATAACGGTGAATCTGCTCCGTTAGATTACAAGGTAAAATATGGAATTTGTTGAATTTAAATGATGCCGAACAATCACTGCAACACTACCATCAACAGGAAGGCCAAAAGAAGAAAATATCAAGAAAATGCTCGATATATCTATGAATGATCGCCAAGTCAAGTTACGTGAGATTGTTGAAATGGTGAACTTATCATACGAGTATGAATGTATGTTCAACATTTTGCATGAACTTTTGCATATGAAAAAGCTTGTTCAGTGTGGGACAAAAACGAGTGCGATAGGCCACTTCACAGCGGTGTTTGGACATGATAAAGCGTAATACTGTTGATTTTTGGCATCGATTAATAGCTGTTGATGAAACATGGGTCCACCACTACATACCAGAGATTCAATTCATCCGGCTCGTAGCCAGCTGAGAGCTACCGCCGACACTTTGTCTGACAGCCAGCCACCGACTGAAGCAAGCGGCTCGCATCGGCTTATTTAAGGCAGCCGATTTATTTCATTTAGACGAATTATTCAGTTAATATCAAAAATTTTCATTAACTAATTTTTTGTATGTTAAAAATGCTTCAATTTAAAGTGAGCAATACCATAATTCCCTCTTTGCAGACTGAGTGCAGACAAAAATTGAGTACTTTTGCCGTTGCTGATAAAATTTCTGGTGCTACCAAGTGTTTAATTTCTATAAATATGGCAACTTCTCACTCTTCCTAATGTTTTATTACATGGGGGAGGACTCCGATGATAAACTACTTTAACATACTAGATCAGATCGACATAACTGAAAAAGTATGTGTGAAAAAATGCCATATTATAAATAAAATCAAGTGATAATAATTTTAAAATAAATTCCATGTAATTAAATAAGTCGTGTTGTACTTAAAAGTATAGTTTCATTTATATGCTCTTAAAATTCTGTTATATTCTATCAAACATAAAATCCTTAAACAACACAAATAGGTCTCTACGAGTCCAAACCAAAAATTCCTCCTAAGCCAAAGCTTTTGCAGATTAAAGAGGATCATTTTAAATTTAATTTGACATATAATTTATATAGCCCAAAAGATTTTGCTTAAATAAAGTTGCAATTTTAAAAAAAGTTTTGTCATTTCACTCAAACACTAATGGGCCTCCTGAGTCCAAAGAAGAAATTCTTCCTAGAACAAACCTTTTGTATATCAGAGAAGACCTTTTTAGCTTTAACTTGACATATAATGTATATAGCTCAAAAGTTTCTGATAAAACAAAGTTTCAATTTAAACTATATTTCACTGGCACTCAAACATTAATAAGCTTTCTGAGTCCAGACCAGAAATTCTTCCTGGATGATATTTTCCACATTCCTTATACTATATACAACTATTTTGTATTTTTTATATTATGATGCATTATGTATATGAGTATGTATTTAAAAAAAATTTAAGTGGTTAAATAATTACATTGGCTTTAGTCGGCTTTCAGCCGCCGCCGCCGACAAATTAGCGACTAATTAAACCTCTGCTACACACCTGAAACCAAAAATCAATCGAAACAATAGGTGCACCTTGTGAAAGTGCTGCAAAAAAGGCGAACACAGTGGAATCGGCTGGCAAGTTTATGGCCACTATATTTTGGGATGCATACCACTCTATCTGAACATTCTCACGAACATGAAAACTAAATACATCGGTCACCAAGATCGTAAGATTTAAGCTTGTTAGACATTTTCTTGTGTGGTTTTCTTAAGTCATAGGAATCCATGACAAATAAATCCTAAATTACAGTAGTCCAAGCAAGACATACCCCATGTCAAACTCAGCGGTATTTTCGCCACACCCATGAACATATCTCATGAACACCTTGCAGCAAAACTACGGCGTACATATGCAAAATGTCATAGTTCAAGCATGTTGCATAGGCCTTTTAAATTAATAAAAAGTTTCGATGATATCCCACGACATTTTTTTTTTTTTTGTTTTATCTTGGAGCAGTGCGCTTTCTCCCTCTTACATATGCAGTGTATTGCACTGGAACTAGGAAAATAGGTTATTAGTAGGAACAAAGAGGGAGTAGTGTTTGTGCAATGTGCCGAAAGCAAAGACGAATGCCGTACATTTTTGACAAATGATGTTAATGAAGTAAACGGATGATTAAAAATTAATAAACTTAAGCTTGATGAAACGAAGACAAAAATAATGAAAAAATTTAATAATAATGTACAGTTTACAATAAACACCCCAACAATAGAAAAAGTAGAGTCTATAAAATATCTCGGGTTTATAATCGACATGAAATTAAAATTTAATGAGCATATAGACTACACATGCAAGAAACTCGGTAAAAAAAAAATCGGGTTTCTCAGAAGAATAAGAAATAAAATCGTCAACCATATGAACTAAGAAATTAAGAAGATTTCCGTATACATAGAGATCCTTCCTTCTACACAAATACAGAAAACACTTTTCTCCAAAGGACTTCAATTATTTAATTCGTTGCCACACGATATGAAAACCACAGTCAACAATAACATATTCAATAAAAAATTTGTAAATTTTGTACGATTTAATATAAGTTTAGATAATTTAAACATGGTGTTATGTTTTGATTAATATATTTTTATACAATTTTTTTTTTATTATATATGATATATTAGTTAAATAATAGTTTATAACGTAATATGTAAAATAAAGTATTTTTAATACCAAAAAAAAAACACGGTTTGAAATACACTTTTTCAGATGCGCTTACTTTCACAAAATTTTACGAGAAAATATCTCCAATCGAATGTTTTAAGGGATACCCTTTTGTGCATGAAAAGAAAACGATTAAGAACCGGTAGAACAAATTTTGAGTTTAGAAGTACAGAAAAGCTGAAAACTTGGAACAGTTCAAATGTAAATCAAATAAGACAAAAATCTCCACTTAAAAAGACATTTATTGCATTGTCAATCAACATAAAGCGAAATACATAAAGAGCTTAAAGAAAGAAAAATAAGACAAAAAAAAAAACAAAATTAATAGCACAACCGGTTAAAGGTTTTAAGAACAATTGTTTCAGTTAACCACTAAAAACTCTTGTACATAATTGATTACAAACAAAAAATTAAAAATAAATAAATTCAAAACATTAATAGTTTGTTTGAATGTAAAACCGAAGCAAACTTCAAAAAAATTCAATTAAGTAATTAAATAAACATTGTGCGTGAAATTAACGGATATAAGATTTTGATATAAAACTAGCAACATTTTATGGTGAAATCATCAGTTCTTTTTCATTCACTTGAAACTCAACAGCTTCCGTTCCCTCAACAAACAAATATGTTCAAGTTCATTGCTGTATTTGCTTTAGTGGCAGTTGCCTCAGCTGCTCCCGGCTTTTTTGCAGCAACTCATCATGATGTTGTCCAGCCTGCTGTTTTGGCGAAAACGGCCGTCGTTGATACTAGTGCTGCATCCGCCATTACCCATCAGAGTTTCACTAATTTGGAGAGAAAAGTACCAGTTGTTCATACTTATGCCGCTGCCCCAGTTCTCAAGACTGTTGACGCCACTCCTGTTGTGCACACTTACGAGTCTGCTCCCATTGTTAGGACCGTTGCCGCCACACCAGTTGTACACTCCTATGAGTCCGCTCCCATTGTTAAGACTGTTGCCGCCTCTCCAGTTGTACACACTTACGAGTCAGCTCCCATTGTTAAGACTGTTGCTGCCTCTCCAGTTGTACACACTTATCAGTCCGCTCCCCTTGTTAAGACTGTTGCTGCCACTCCCGTTGTACACACTTATCAAGCTGCCCCCGTTGTCCACTCTGTGCCAGTAGTACACTCAGCTCCTGTTGTAAAGACTCTCCTTTCCAGTCCCGTGGCCGCCTATCACTCATACCATTAAATTTTTTAACAATAGCACATTTGTAATCAAATTAATATTGTTTATAAAATAAAATTAAAATTGTTTACGAAATGTTTTATAAAATAATTAAAAATTAAAGCTATTAATCTAAAAATAGAAATAAAAACAAATGCCTCTAATATGCTTTACAACTCAACTCAGTTGGATCGAAATTCAAATAGTTTAACTTATTTTTGGTATTAAAAATCACAACTACTTTTAGTTGAAGTTGCATTATAAAGAGTGGGCCAACCAAAATGCACGACGTTAATTCTAATAAAACCAAAAAGTTTTCAGAGAATTTTCTTAATATTTTTAACAGAACCAGCTATGATTCTCTCATGTACTCGTAGGAAACAAAATATCTGTCAAATGGTCGGTTTCGAAAGTATGCCTCCATCCGAGGGTTTATACTTTCAGTAACTCTGCGACATAATTGAGGTTCAATGACGTTAATGGGCCGAGTTATCTCTGTTGTAATTAAAACCGTTTTATATAAAAAAAAAGGTATAATAATGTTGAAAGGTTTATTTGGAGTGAAGAAAATTTCATTTATACAAAAATTTACTAAACAATAAATACTACATTAAATGCATTATGTTGAATACAAAGTATTTTAGAATATTCATTAACAAGTATATAACAAAAATATTATCATTTAACTCTTGAATTGTTCTTGACATATCCTCAAAGCAAGAAGTCCAACGGAGGCAATCACATGATCGTGATGGCCAATTAACACCGCCACAACATGAGTTAACACGACCATTTGATTTCTCGCCGACGTTCCGTCGGCTGTGTAGCATGTGGCACCACTCTGTTGAAGCTACCTATCATCCAGCGCCATGTCCTCAATTTCTGGCCACAAGAAGTCCGTTATTATCTCGCGATAGCGAACACTATTCAGGGTATCTGCTTGGCTGATCTCTCTTTCGACGAAGTCCAGCCAAAGGACGCCTCCCACTCAAAACCGCACTAAATGGTCACTCTTTGTGGATGCATCGGCTTTTCAACAATCACTCATTGGTTTTCATTTGCTGAAACACGATAATTCTGCTTGTTAACGTCGCCAAAGATGATTTTCTTCGTAAATTCACCATTTACTTTTGTCTGTTCAAGCAATGATTCAAAGAATCGAAAACGATTTAAATAGTCATCTAACTCCAGCTCTTGCGTCAATTGAACCTTGTACTCTTAAGCATGAGATCTTGGTGTTCAATTTACTCCTCCTCCTCTAAGAGAAATAAATATGATTTTCGAACTTTTGTGTCAGAAGACAAGTACGAGTAGTAATATTTTAGTGAAACCACTTATTCTCTACGTCTAAATCGTAAATTTCCGCTACAAAAAGTTTTAGATCATCTCCCTCCAATGATGTCTCAATCTTAAACACCCTATATTTATATTTTTGAGATAAGAAGGCAAAAATACATTACTCGCGCATCCCAGAGGCCTTCGCCTCAAGGCGTGTCAGACTCCGCGTAGTACATTTACTGACGCCAAACCTCCTCTTTCCTACTCTAAGGCAGAAAATCTACGCTGGAACTGTCTGTGCATTACTTGATTATCCTTATTTGTGGCACTATACGTGCCCCAATGCATATGCCCGCATCCAGATCCTGGACACCCTGTATATAGGCAGTAAGACACAAGAAACAATGGATGTTTCAGTCTCTAAAAAGACCCTGTTAAGCTGACATCGGCCGAGCCAGCAATTCTCCTGGACATTTTCAACAAAATACAAAGCGCAATAAAAGGCTTTAGAGTACTTTTTTTTTTTTGTCATTCATTTATTTATTAAATCTACAAAATATGAACTAAAAATTAAGTTTTTTATTCGCTATTTAAGCTTCTAATATTTATACCAGTAAAAAATTATAAATAGCTTGTTTTCTATGTTTCCCAGCTATCTATATGTCGACATTTCATAGGAACTACCCTAATCATCAGTAGACTTTGGAAATTTTTGAAAGATATTCTCAAACATTCAACTTTATATCCCAACAATCCAAATAAATTGCTGAGAATTTAAAAAGAGAAATGCTCTAATAATATCCGTCAAAACACAAAAAACAAGCTTTTCTATTTATAAACGTCTCTAACATTTCTTTACACCTTTCAAACAAATGAACAACCAGCTATCTATATGAAATGTCGACATATAGATAGCTGGGAAACATAGAAAAGAAGCTATTTATAATTTTTTATTGGTATAAATTTTAGAAGCTAAAATAGCGAATAAAAAACTTAATTGTTTGAATTTTTGTTCTCTGCTTTTCGATACTTTCAAAAAGCAAATCGTAGCAACCAACGGTTGTTCATTTGTTTGAAAGGTGTAAAGAAATGTTAGAGACGTTTATAAATAGAAAAGCTTGTTTTTTGTGTTTTGACGGATATTATTAGAGCATTTTTTTCTTTTTAAATTCTCAGCAATTTATTTGGATTGTTGGGATATAAAGTTGAATGTTTGAGAATATCTTTCAAAAATTTCCAAAGTCTACTGATGATTAGGGTAGTTCCTATGAAATGTCGACATATAGATAGCTGGGAAACATAGAAAACAAGCTATTTATAATTTTTTACTGGTATAATATGAACTAACAATAAGTATTCAAATCTTAATACTAAATATAAAAGTTATTTAAGTCCAGCCATTGCTAGACAAAAAAGTTTAATTTTGCGCGAATAATATCGGTAGAATCACCTATTTAACGTTCTGATGATGGCCAGGGTATCCCTTCTTCTCAACCGAGAGTACTTTTTGGTAGAGAAATCCCTGGAAATTATTTTCTGAAATTTAAATCTAAGTACAGCGACACCGCCTCGCATTTAAGTTTGTACCAAATCGTGAGGGCGGTAGAACATTTCCTGTTAATTAAAATTTGGCAATGTTTAAATGGTGCTGTCAGATAATATAAATTATATAATGGCGATTTTGGGAGAGTTGCGTTAACAGACCTTAATATTACAAGTATTGCGAAAGCGATACTGGATTGCTGGATGCTTGTTATTTGTTGCATTTTTCTTTAATAGCCATGATATCTTGCCCGTTGCAACTCTTTTAACGATTTTGACAATTCTTGGTCACAATTACTTACTCCAAGTTTTTCTATAAAATAGTAAGGTTAGGTTAAACAGACATCGTAAAAACTTGGCTCTTTGGGCCTAGTTTGGTGCCTAGTTTGTGTTGTCTGAGAATAATATGTATCTCAGCATATATCACTGGCACACGACAGAACCAACCCAAGGATCGAATAAAAGTATCCAAACCAATCACATTCTGATATTTCTGCTAAATCGTACATCAGCCGTCTGCTTAATAAAGAGTTGGACAACGGCAGAGGAATAACACGGGGAGAAAGTCCCTACAACTTCTACTGAAATTATTAAATGGAAGAATTATGTGGTGTTTTTAGGACACGAATGAGTGATACTCTAGAAAAATACTGAGTATATTTCATACGAATTTTCTATTACTCATTCGCATCACATAAACACCACATTGATATTCTCACAAGTGGCCCTGTGTGGCAATCTCCAGCCAAAATTGAACGCAACCTCCGTCGAGGCAGCCCTCTAAGGATAATAGTGCTCCTATTATATATATACGTGGTCTGATCAAAAACCAGATTTCGTAAGTTACGTATGTTAGATTTTCGTTTTTTTTTTTTGCCGGTTATGTTGGTACACATGTCCGTTATATATGTTGGCCATATCAGCCATTTCGAATTGTCAGTTTGTTTTGACATATAAAAAGGTCAGTCGTGTTTTGGTGTGTTCTGCGATTTTCTACTAAATTTACTAAAGAAAGGATTGGACACCGACAGAGAAAGTGCTCAAGACTTGGAGAAAGTTCGTACAACTCTACAGGACGATTTATGTGGTGTTTATGGGACGCGAATGAGTGGTACCTCATAAAAATTGTCTATACATATCACTCATTCGAGTCCCATAAACATGGTATTGATCTTCTCACACGCAAAGCAGTCAAAACCGACAAAATTGGAGGCTCCTATTACCATATCTATGCCATCTCAGCCTTGATATTTGACAGGTAACCTCATTCGATGATCTGTTCTGCGTGGTCCCTAAAAGTTGACGCTGCACTTGCTTAAGAAAAAACAAATTTGTTTTCAAATTCTGATTAATGTGTTTTTTTTTTATTAAAACATAAATAAAATTGCTTTAAATATGCAATTAATTCGCTTAATGGTGGACAACATGGGTTAAAGGAGCAGCATGAACAACGTGAGCATCATGGACCAAAGGAGTGGCATTAACAAGGCGGGCGGCAGCATGGACCACAGGAACAGCATGAGCAACTGGACTGACAACAGCGGCGTTTGAGTGCAATTGAACATGAGACTGATGGGAGACAGCATGACTGAAGGCAGGAGCATGAACAGTTTTTACCACAGGCACTACAGCAGCATCATGATAAGTATGAATGACGGGACTTTCCACAGCTTTGATATGCTCCACGGTGCTAACAACTGGTACAACGGGTTCAACAGTGTGAACACTGGTCTTGACAACAGGTGCCACAACGGGTGACACTACAGCTTTATTGTGTACACGAGTGAAGCTTTGATGGGACACAGCCGAAGGAGAAGAATGAACCACGGAACCGACTTTAGTCAAAACCGGTTCTTCAACAATGGTATGATGTTCAGCCAATAAGCCAGGTGCAGCTACGGCCACAGCGATGCAGGCAAAGAAGGCAATCTATAAAAGGATTTTTTCAAATCATATAAATTTTTAAAAGTAGAAAATAAACTTACAAATT
The DNA here is from genome assembly GCA_914767995.1 of Thecocarcelia acutangulata. Lineage (NCBI taxonomy): Eukaryota > Metazoa > Arthropoda > Insecta > Diptera > Tachinidae > Thecocarcelia > Thecocarcelia acutangulata. The sequence goes on from OU612096.1 coordinate 28,902,841, forward strand.
TATACATTTTGCGTATTTCAATCAACAAATCAATCGAAACTGATAATATTTGTCAATCATTCAAATCAATTTATACTCCAAAACCATAAATGGAGAAGCGTGCCTGATGGAATTAAGAAATCGTTTCTCATTTGCTACCAAACGCCCACCACGCTCTTAACTTGAACTTTAGCTTAAACTTAACACATTTCTGCCAATTAACTTCAATTAATCCTATTATAAAAAAAAAGAAACAACAGCCAGAACTTGAAAGCAGATAACAGAAACAAATGATTCGCATGATTTACGGACAAGTAGTTCTTCACAATGATTTGCAATTAAAAACGCCACGAAAAAGCAACCAAAGTCATCATGAAAAGAAAACAACACAACAGCCTTCGTCAATTAAACAACAGTACATTATTTAACAATTAAAGTTTATACATAGTTGAAATAAATCTTATGAGCACATGAATTTTGAGATTTATTTTTACCCGATCGAAGGTCAGCAAACCGGCTAAAACACTTAAGCAATTTGGCTGCTTTAAAGGGATTACTTTTGACAATTTATTCCATATTTTTTTGTATTTTATTGCTTTAAGTATAAAAACTCTGCCAAACTCAAAAGTCACTATTAGTTTCTTGACAACTTAAAAATCTACCCAACACATATATTTCAATATGTTCAAATATGTAAGTTTTCTGTAACGAATAATTAATTGTTAATCCTTATTAAATTTAATACTCTTATTCCTTAAGACTGGTTGTTTGGCCATTTTCTGTTTTGCTGCCGCTGTCAGTGCTGGTGTTATTGAAACGCATCATGTTGTCCAGGAACCGGTGCTCACGAAAGTGGGAGCCGTTGTGCATAGTGCACCTTCGGCTGTATCTCATCAGAGCTTCACCCAATACCACAACAAAGCAGTTGTTTCTCCAGTTGTGTCGCCCGTAGTCAAGACTACCACCGTTCATGAGGCTCCTCTTGTTTCACTTGTTAAATCTGAACCTCTTGTTCATACTTATGCTGCTGCCCCTGTCGTTCATTCTGTGCCTGTAGTTCACTCTGCTCCTGTTGTACATGAAGTTCCTGCAGTGTCCGTTGTTAAGGCTGCTCCTCTAGTGCACACACACTCCGTCCCCTTAGTGCATGCTGCCCCAGCTGCTTACACCATCCATCACTAAAGGCCAACGTTCGGCAGACGGGCATATGATTTGTGATAAAATGTATTAAAAATTCTGCTTAAGCAGAAAAAATAAATCAATTCTAAATTGAAATTTATCATAAATAGTTTTAAACAAAATTCTAATTTCGTATTTTATTGTTGTGAGATTTCGATTATACAAGGTGGCGCAAAATTAATCATCCAATTTCATTGTTGATTAAACTTTTTTAAAAAATAAAACAAATTTACTTTGAGTCACAAAAACAGGGTTTTCATTTTCCATAACGAAATTCGTTGAATCAATTAATAAATTGTTTGAATGCGGACCTGTAAAGAAATTCATGACACAAATAATTATTGATCGAAAGCAAATATTATTTCCAACAACAAAAAAATATGATATCCAAAATTATTTTTTGGATATAATCGATATAAAGTCGACCCTCCCTAGACTTAGCAATTAATACTGTGCTATCGATTTTTCGATAGCTTTTGACATAAACAACATATCATTTGAAAAAAATTAAAAAAAAATGTTTCCCAGAATTATTCGAGAAAAAATTTTCCAGAATTGTTCAAAAGATAATTCAATTCATTCAGTTAATAACGGTGGGAACAAAACTTGGAAAAATTGTAAGTATTTTTGTATTTTTTAGAACAATTATTTGAATGTGACTATATATTTAAATATTCATTCGATTATTTGAAAAAATTATTCGAATTTTTAGTCGGCTATATTTTCAAACAATTATTGATGAAAAATTTGAATTATACACATTTTTTAAAAGTCGAACAAAATTATTTATTCGTATATTTTCCCAACTATTGTTCGAATATTTATTCAAAAATTTAACAAAATAGTTATATTTGTTAGAATAATTATTAGTTTTATTTTTTTAGTAATAAATGATGTGACTATTTATTCAAATATTCATATTCTATAATTTATTTGAATATTTATTCGATTATATACACCAAAATAATTTGAAAACTTATTCATGAATATGTTTTAATTATTTAAATTTTTATAGACTCGAGCACGATTACTTATTCCAATATTTTCTCATTTATTATTGAATATTTTTTCGACAATCAAAAAAAATACTATTTTTGTTGGAATAATTATAAATTTATCTATTTTTTTAGAAATAAGTAATGTGAGTATTAATTTAAATTTTCATTCGATAATTTATTCGTTTATTTATTCGATTATTAATTCTAAAATAATATAATTATTCGAATTTTTACTTTATTATATATTCGAAAAATTTTTCATTTAAGTGTTAATTATTTAAATTTTTATCGACTCGAACATAATTAGTTATTCTAATACTTTCTCAATTATTAAAAAATAACTATATTTGTTGGAACAATAGTAAATTTTATTTTTTCAGTAATAAATGATGTAACTATTTGTTTAAATTTTCATTCGATATATATATATATATATATATATATATATATATATATATATATATATATATATATATATATATATATATATATATATATATATATATATATATATATATATATATATATATATATATATATATATATATATATATATATATATATATATATATATATATATATATATATATATATATATATATATATATATATATATATATATATATATATATATATATATATATATATATATATATATATATATATATATATATATATATTTAAATTTTTACAGACTTGAACGCGATGATTTATTGGAGTATTCTGTGAATTATTATTCAAAAATTTAAAAAACAGTTTTGTTCGAATAGTTATCAATACAATTTTTTTTTTAATAAACGAAGTGACTATTTATTTTAATATTCATTCGACTATTTATTCGTTTATTTCCTTTAAAATAATATAATTATTCGTACCTTTACTCGATTATTGGCTAAAAAGATTATTTGTAAAATATATTATATTTACTTAGATTTTTACAAACATGAACACGATTATTTATTCGAATATTTAGTAAATTATTATTCGAAAATTAAAAAAAAAAGCAACTTTGTTCCAATAACTATTAATGCAATTTTTTGTAGTAAACAAAGTGACTATTTTTTTTTAATATTCATTCGATTATTTATTCGTTTATTTGCTTTAAAATTATATAATTATTAGAATTTTTACTCGATTATTGAGTAAAAAGATTATTCGTAAAAATATTGTATTTACTTAGATATTTACAAACGCGAACACGATTATTTATTCGAATATTTTGTGAACTATCATTCGAACATTAATTGAAAAATTTAATAAGTAACTATGTTTGTTCTATACTAGTATAATGTATTTAGTAATTATTCAGATAACTACCTAGTTTAGGTTAGGTATGCAGGCCGCTGGACTCTCCAGCAAGTACCCGGAAACTTCAGCTCACTTGGGTCCTGTAGGTCGTTCTCTTTGTGATTGCCTGAAAAAGTTAATAGAAGAAAAAGAAAATAAAAGGTTATAGGGGTATAGAAGGAGTGAGGAAGAGGGAAAGGAGGTGGGAAAGATAACTACCTAAGTTCATTCGATTATTTATGTGCAGACAAGTTAGTCGACAAATGAGTAATATTACGCGTTGACCAGAGGATCGGTACCCTCCGCTTTGTGTCGGGCTGATCACAACAGTGAACTTACCGACTAAAAAAACTCTCTCGTCTTCCTGGGATAAAAATTTCCAACCCGGGACCACCTTAGCACTGTTTCGGGGTGGATTCCTGATATCTGATTATAAATATCTGATAAGAATCGTGGTTAATTGAAAAATCTGGTAAGTTTAAAAGATCTTCCAAAGATGGCCTATTATGCATAAATCAATTTTAATTCATATTTCTGATGCTAATTTTTTTGATGACTGACAACCTTTTGCTGTCAAATCTAATACGAATTAGGTTCATCTGATGATAAAGTGCCACAGAGTTGATGATCTTTTTTGTCATGTATACTCCATTTAGTCAATTGAAGCACCGGACGTAGTGGTTGACATCTCAGCGTTGAAAAGTGTCACGGGGAATTTTTTTTTTTTTGTTTGTTATTTACATTATAAAATATTATTTGTTTTTTTATGTTTTGTTTATATTTTAGTATTCCAGAAATAAATCATGATCATTTTGCAGTTTTATTAAAAAATATAATTTTTACTCAAAAAATTATACGAAACTTGGAAATAACTGCTTTAAATAATTACTCGTAAAACAAAATCTGAGCGTACTGTCATTTTAAAGGTTGCTTTAATTGTTGGTTTATGGGGTTTCTTAGATTTTTTTATTTTATTATTTTACGTTATAAATAAAATGTATTAGCAATGGTTCCCTGCAGTTGCTCTCATATTGAAGTTGTTGTCTTTAATTTCAAACCTTTTACAACAAATAAAAAGTTCCAGCCTGAATAATTTGCTGCTGCTGAAATGGCCACTGTTGCCACACCAAATGTAACCTGCAGGCAGAGGCCGGGTATTACTACTTTATTTTGTAAAACTTCATCGCAAAACGAGTGATGTTTTTGTAATATTAGGAATATCTAAGCAAAAATATTATACAGGGTGTCCGCCGGGAAGGTATACTACTCGTAACTCTATTGTCATGCTGGATGTGTGCGATGTGACTCCGTCTTGTTGATACCAGATGTTAATCGAGCCCAAATCATGCGTTGAAAGTTTTTCTATCATATCACGATATCGCTCCCCATTCACAGTTAACGTTACGCTGTTTTAATTTTCAAATAAGTAAGGTCCAATAATTACTCTTGACCAAATTGCATATTAAACTGTCACTCTTAATGGCAGTTCCTCCTGACCAAATTGCATATTAATCTGTCACTCTTAATGAATGCAAACGTGACTGATGAATAATTTGAGGGGTTTCCATTGGCCACAACCGACTACTCTGTTTATTCACATAACCATTCAAATGAAAAAGTGCCTCGTCACTCATTATGATGTTTTCATGAAAATCTCGGGATTGTCATGGGCGAGCTGTAACATCCTATTGGCATATGTACGGCGGCGTAAATTTTCATGCGTAAGAAGCTTTTGTTGTAACTGAAACTTAAATGGAAACAAATGCAAATCTTTGTACAAAATTGTGGCCAAAGTTGTTCTTTCAAAACCAAACTTTTGAGTACGGCGTCGAGTCGAGGTTGATGGACTGTTTTGTACACTTTCTTGAGCAGCAGTAATGTTTTTAGCCGAACTTGCAGTACGTTGTGTCCCATGCTGTCGAAAATTTTCATATTTATATAACCCTCTTTTATTACCAGAACTGTTTTTAAGCAAAACAAAGTTGTTTAAGTTCGCTAATGGGACATTTTCATGAAAAACCCGGTTTAGTATTTTTATGTTTCCATAACAATATGTATACACATATCTCGGATATATGTAACAATATGTATACATATTGTTATGGAAAAATTTATTGTTTTTTTCTTTTCTTCTTTGTGGTTTTCGCTTTTTTCTGGCAGAGATGCCACGTGTTGTTTATATGAATGAACAGAAAAATACAGCTGTTTACCATCGTTAGAATTAAGTTACAGAATCACTAAATCGTTAGTGCAAGTTGCGATTATCGAATCGTTAAAAGAGAAAGAATCGCACTACAGAGCTGCTTTTAAGTAAAAAAGTTTTTTTTTTAATCGGCTTAGACCACACATATCTCGGATATATGTGGACTGATATCGGAATTTTTCATGTACTGATCATTCATGTTCATGACTCTGTTGTTCAAATCCCGAACGCATATTGCCAAAAGGCTACAAATCAAATATTTTCAAATAAACACTTGAGACTATTTAATTTTTAATTATTTTTTAAGTAATTCTACTAGAAAAAATTTTTACAGACCAAAAAAAAAAATCATGCATTTAACCCTTAAAATGCATTTAATCCTTAAAAATATTTCAAAAAGTATTAATTCAAGTTTAAATTCTTACTTTTTTTCGAAAAATGTTGCTATTAAATTACATTAAGCCATCGATATAAAAAAAAAAACAGAAAAAAGTGTAACTATTACGGTCCCTGACAACGAATATATTACTTGTTTACGTTAAACAGACAATGGTTTGCTTGATTTGCTGGATGCCTGGCAGTTGGACTTGCAGTTGACTCAATGGCCTGAGTAATAAATGAGAGTGCAACTTGCTTATTAGCTAGCACCTATATTTTTTTAATTCGTTTTGACATAATAACAAAAGCTATTATATACACATATGTATACATTTTTCTGTTGTACACTACAGTCGTTTTTATGACCATTAAATGAATTAATTTTAAACATTTATATTAATTTCGAAACTAAAAAATGTTAAATATTCAACATAAAAAGGACTTACTAATTTTTCGCTGTTCAAATTATATTTATTATTAAAAAACATTAAGAAAGTTTAATGTTTAAATAAACTACATTCATTGTTGAGCGAAGCAATAAAAAATTAATTTTTTGTTATTTATTATTTAAAAATTTGAATAAAAACATGGCGGGGTCGACAATCAAAACTGTGTCTCCAAGAACCCGCAACTCTCGATTGAAACATCAAAAAGCATTTCATTGCTACAGGGTAATTGTTTGATGTGCCAAGCATAAGAAAATTGGGACAATTTTGTCCGAAAATTCTTGAGGTCAGGCGGCGATGTTGACATAACAACAGCGAAAATTATAGGCGAGCTCATCCACCGTACTCTTCATATATGTGGTTTCAACAGGAATGGGGCGACTACATACACAGACACAGCTTCAAAGAATTTGCTTCGGGAACATTTCCCCTAAAAACTAATCATTCGCTTTGAGGGCATCCCATGGCCATCGAGGTCACCCGATCTAACTTCCATGGGGTTTTATACCCTTCACAAAAATGTTAAGGGTATATATAAGTTTGTGATTCCGTTAGTAATTTCCACAATTTTTTTTACGACCCTATAAGGTATAAATATTCTGAATCCAGTATTGATAGAAAATTTGATTAAGCGTTAAACGTCTATTCATCTATCCGTCCGACCGCCGTTGAAATACAGTTTCTGAGAAAACCATTAAACTAAGAAACTTTTTTCTTTCACCACTCTATTATTCAATTGCTATTGAAATTCAGTAAAATCGGTTCACGTTTAGCTGAAATATATGCAAAATTCCGAAAAAAAAATCAATTTTTTTTGCAATTTTATATGAAAATGTTTGACAAAAAAATATTGTTTGTTTTACTTCAAACTTGATACAATTGTTTGGCATGGCGATATCGGTCCATGTATTTCCGAGATATAGCCTAAAACAATTTTTCCATGAAAATGTTGCGTAAGCGAACTTCAACAACTTTTCTTTGCTTAAAAGCAGTTTGGTTTTTTTTTAGTTATTTTTTCTAATTTTTCTCATAATGGTTGCATCTTGTCACCTTGTTTCGGCTTGACTTTGAGTTCTGAGTTCTTGAGATAATAATTGATATATACGTTTTAAAAAACAAAGTTTTTATGGTTTCCTGTTGACAAAACCTTTCCATCATGCTCATATGTTGCTTGCCACAAGTTCTATCACATAAAATCTCTATATATAAATATAAAAATGAAAATTTCCGATATCGGTCCATATATGCGAGATATAGCCTAAAACGACTTTTTAATGAAAAAACAATTTTTTTGTTTAACAGCAGTTCTATTAATAAAAGGAAGTTATTTATATATAGAAAATGAAAATTGAAGGCTACTAAAATACAGAATATGCACATTTCCGATATCGGTCCATATACTACATATATCCGAGATATAATGTAAACTAATTTACCATGAAAAAAATTGTTTTTGCTTAAAAACAATTCTGAAAGTAAAAAAGGTTATATAACTATAGAAATTGGAAATTTCCGGCATCGGTCCATATACATCCGAAATATAGTCTAAACCGATTTCTTCGTGAAAATGTCGCGTAAGCAAACTTAAACAACTTTTTTTGCTTAAAAGCAGTTCTGGTAGTATAAGGTTACTAAACACAGAAAATGAAAATTTCCGATATCGGTCCATATATACCCGAGATATAGTCTGAACAAATTTTTCCATGAAAAAAATTTTTTTTGTTTAAAAGCAGTTGTGGTTATAAAAGACGGTTACTAAAATACAGAAAATGAAAAACTCCTATATCGATCTATACATACCTGAGATATAGTCTAAACCGATTTTTTCATGAAAATGTCGCGTAATGCGAGCTTAAACATCTTTTATTTCTTTAAAAGCCGATCTGGTTATATGAGGAAGTTACTAAATACAGAAAATGAAAATTTCCAGTATCGGCCCATACATATTCAAAATATGATCTAAGCCGATTTTGCCATGAAAAAAAATTTTGTTTGCTTAAAAGCAGCTCTGATTGTAAAAGGAGATTACTAAAATACATACAATGAAAATTCCTGATATCGTTTTATATAAACCCGAGATATAGCCCATAAAACTTTTTTTTTTTTTTTTGCTTAAAAGCAGTTCTGGTAATGAAAGGAGGTTACTAAAATACACAAAATGATAATTACCGATATCGGTCCATATGTACTCGAGACCGATTTTTCCATTAATATGCCATATATACCTGAGCATATTTAGTTGAAATTTGTAATAGATACTATATATTTATGTGACTTTTAAGGGTTCTTAAGATGCGGCCCAGCCTATACATCTCAAGTACATATGTACTTAAGATACAGCCTAAGCCGATTTTTCCATTAAAATTTACATGAAGGATTACCTTATATATCCGAGCATATTTAGTTGAAATTTGTAATAGGTACTATATATTTATGTGACTTTTAAGGGCCCAGCAATATACTCCACTCTTAATTGTTTTTATACAGGGCTACCTCGAGGAGAGGGTTTATTATGGCAAACCCCAGTTTCTTCTTGCTTTAAAGGAACATAGTAGAGGCTGCTTTATAATGACAAATGCCAGTTTATTGTTGCTTTAAAGACAATAGTCGTCGAGAAATCAGCTCAATTCAACCAAGTTTGCTGCAGCGTGTGGCACAGAACACAAGTATCCGTTTTGAACAGTGTGCTCAACTCAACAAGAGACATCTGGATGATTCGATCGTTCAATGCTCTTCATAAAACTTTGTGTCAATTATTATGTTTTTTATTTAAGTTTGAAAATATACATCTACTGCCAGGCACCCTGTATTACCCAGCAAATGTAACTTTAGCTGCATCCTATTTCGTAGCGCTCCAACCAAATCCGTTAACATCTCTTTTCAACAGATTTAATAGCAATATATTTTTGTTTTATATTTAAACGTATCACTATAATTTTATTTTTTTACAACCTTCACTTTTTTTTAATATTTTGTAGAAAAATAATATATGTATATATATTTCAGCTGCGGGTTGCTTGTGTTTATGTCTGTAGTTTAAGTTGAAGCATTAGTTTTTTGTTAGCAACTTTTATTTGTTGTTGCATTTAGCAGTTGAATTTGTTTCATATTAAAAAAAAAAAATGTGTTGTTATTGTTTACGTAAATAATTGTTTGCTCACACACCTTCTATTTTTGTGCTATTATTTTTTTTTTTTTCTTTTTATATTTTGTGTTAAACTAAATCACTCAATTCCTAAAATTACCTTTTGAGTATCTCAAGAAAAGACAATAGCTTAAAGTAAAAGAAAAATATTAAAGTCTTAAAATTGAAATTGACTTTTATTTTGAAAATAAATAGTCTTTCAAGCTCTTTCAATCGCTCAACATGAATAAAGTAGGTAATTTTTCATTTTATTGTGAACCAGATTTAATTTTTTTTTTTTGTTCTTAATTGAAATTAAACCATAAAAACAAATTATATGACTCATTTAGTTTGCCCAGCTGACTGATCTTCAAGCAATCTGGTTTGTGTTGCTAAACCTAATTGGCCTTCTCTTATTTGCCGCACCACAGCCATTAACAATGAAGGCGCTTATAATAGATGCCGCCCCTTCAGTGGTTTCGTATCAGGGTTCTTCGCAGAATTTCGCTCATTTGGTCATCTCATCACGCGGTCGAGCTTTGGGCTATGTGGCGCCAACGAATCTTAATCATACTGTACATCACACGGAAAAGGTGAAGGATAATTTAGACTTCTTGGACATACGGCCAATTTATGTGCATCACAAGTGATATGCGGCAAAAATAAATTATTTATATCTTTAGTGTGAAATGTTTTTATTGTTAAAATTTGTTCATTTGCTTTAAACGCCAGTAACGTTAAGTGTCATTTTAAAGTATCACAAGTTAAGTTATAAATCCAATGTATATATGTTAATAAAACGCCAAAAAAAAGGTGATATAAAATTAAAAGTGTAATTAATTCCGCAAAAGGCACGTTTACATGATAATACAAGATATTTAGATTTTGAGGCAGCGAAATATTACAAAATTATCTCCGCACTTAAGAAAAAGTAAACAAAAATGTGTTGTGAGTATTTTTCATGTTTACATTTGTGGGATGAGTAAAATCAAATGTGCTGTTCATAAAACACAGACGAGCAACTCGCCAAGAAAATTTGTATTGCAGTTAATAAATTTTTTGAGTGATTTCCATACAAATTTTTTAGACGAGTCTCTTGTCTGTGTTCTATGGACAGCACATTAATGTAATTCAATTTTTTGAGTGATTTTCATTTAAGTTTTTTTGGCCATTCGCTCGTCTGTGTTCTATGAACTGCACAAGAGTATAATTATAAAAGTCTAATGAAATTACTCATCGTTAAAATTCTACAACATTTACAAAAACAACATGCAATGTTCTTGAGCTGCAATTTTTTGGTTTTGTAAATGTTGTACCACTTTTAATAAATACTCAAAGTGCTGCCAAAGCAAATTTAAAAACACAACTCTGATGTGATGAGAGTACAGAGTTTGCTGAAATGATTTAAAAAATAAAGATTTGTCGAACGCTTGTTAATTTTTGCATTTGGATTTCTCTTCTACTGAATACATTTTGCTTTTACACGGTCCGATTTCCCTTATCGTACCAAAACAGAACAGACAGATATTTGTACTACCATCTAAAGGTGCCTTTAGGAGTAAATGTGTGTGCTAGTGTTGTAAACGTAATGTTCGTATGAAAAGTCAAGGTTATAAAAAACTTCAGAGAGTTTTTGTTGATAGCTCTTAAAGAATGTTCGTATGAAAAGTCAAGGTTATAAAAAACCTTCAGAGAACTTTTGTTGATAGTTCTTAAAGATTTTTCGCGTGACTTGTGATTTGTGAATGTGAGCTCTTACAACAGGGACTTTGCAACTTTCAAAGTGCTGCCAAAGCAAATTTAATCATGTAATTCTGATGTGATAATAGTAACAAATTTTGATTAAAATGGTTTAAACAGCCAAGATATACCGAACGCTTTTAAAAACTTTCACCGACCATAAAACAAGTTTTCCATCAGTTTCTTTGCTCCAGCGCAATGCCATAAGTAAGAAGTAAGAGTATAGTATATTCGGCTGGGCCGAATCTAAAATACCATTCACGATAGTCATATAAATATATAGTCATATTACAAATTTAAACCAAATACGGTTGGATATATATGGACCGATATAGGCGAAAAAATATTTTTGCCTTGTAATCACCGTTCCAAAAAGGAAATTTTTCATGGAAAAATCGGTTTATGCTATATCTCTTATATCTCGGGTATATAATCACCGATATCGGAAATTTTTATTTTCTATATTTTAGTAACCTCTTTTCATAACCAGAATTGCTTTTAAGCAAAAAAAAATTTTAATGAAAAATCGGTTTAGGCTATATCTCGAGTATAAGAACCGATATCGGAAAATTTCATTTTCTGTATTTACTTAACCTTTTGTTAAAACCAGAACTACTTTTAAACAAAAAAAAAATGGTTTCATTGAAAAATCGGCTAGACTCTATATCGGGTATATATGGACCGATATTGGAAATTTTCATTCGCTGTATTTTAATAATCTCCTTTTATGTTAACCAAAAAAAAATATTAGTTGGAAAAAATCGGTTTAGGTTATATCTCTGGAACACATATATGGACCGATATCAAAATTTTTGCTTTTCTGTACTTTAAAATCCTACTTTTTTAACCAGAACTGCTTTTAAGTAAAAAAATTTTTTCTTAGAAAGTTCAGTTTAGGCTATGTCTCGGGTATACGAATATATGGACCGATAACGGAATTTTAATTTTCTGTATTTTATTAACCTCCTTTTATTACCAGACTAGCTTTTAAGCAAAAAAAAAGTTTTTTAAGTTCGCTTAAGCAACATTTTCATTAAAAAATTGGTTTAGGCTATATTTCGGATATATACGGACCGATATCGGAAATATTTTCTGGCTTGTAATCGCCATGCTTAATAATTGTGTAAAGTTTGATGCGAAACAAATATTTTTCTTCTTCAAAAATTTTCATACAAAATTGTAAAAAAAAAAAATTATGGTTTTTTCGGAATTTTGAATATATGTGAACCGATTTTACTGAATTTCAATAGCGAACCCATGAACCGATGGTGTAATAGAACAGTGAAAGAAAAAAGTTTCCAAGTCTAGTGGTTTTTTCAGATACGGTATTTCAACCATTAATAAATTCTAATTCAGAATATATATACTTTATAGGGCCGCAAATGAAAATTGAAAATAAAAATTATTAAAAACGGAATCACAAACTTATATATACCCTTTACATATTTGTGAAGGCTATAAAAACTAAAAAAACACGCCTCAATATCAAACTGAAATAATTATCCATATAACTAAATAATTATCCGTATAACACCTTCAAAATTTTTTTTATTTGGAACTCCCTAAATTGACTTTAAAAATCGCAAAAGTTCTTCCCCGAAAACAATATCGCAGCTTCAATTTTCACACCAAATCGAATGACCGTTAACAGTTCAGATACACGTTCCACGGCCAAAACGCGCACGTATACGAAAAACCGGTTCCGATTCGGTTAGCGAAGTAGTTCCAACTGTTTCCTCCGAAGAAGTAATACCGCAACTTTAATTTTCGCACTAAAGCGAATGACCATTTATAGTTCAGATGCGTGTTCCACGGCAAAAACGCGCACCGAGTATGTATAACCAATTTAAGACCGGTTAGCGAAGAGGGTGCGGCTTTTTGGGTAATTCCCAAAATCGGCTACGTGAATCCCCAAAATCCCCTCACTTCCTTGGAAGCAATATGGCAACTCCATTTTTTACCCTAAGGCAGCAACACTGTATATACAGTTTTATATAGCTGCATATGTAATAATCACTCATATAGCATGCGTTGGAGTGTGCCAAACATACAAGTGAAACTATTATAAGCGTGTTAAAAAAAAACATTGAAGAAAATAAATGTAGAATGGTTTGCTGTAACTGTCGACGAAATGAAAGCATATTTCACGCTATACATTATTATGTCGCAAATAAAAAATCAAATTTAAAAATATACTTCTCGAAAAGGCCGATATTTTCACAGACTATGTCTCTCAGAAGGTTCTTAGTTATATCACGCTTTCTGCATTTGGCAAATAACGAAAAAGCGGATGATAACGATAAATTTAAAAAGAGTCGGAGTACGATTTATACGATTATTTATTTTTATTATTAAATCGTACCTGAAGGGTTAAATTCAATCGCTCAATCTCTGTCCAGCATTATACCTTTCCACATGGCATAAAAATGACAGTTTAAATCATCTGGAAACGACACATTTAAAAAATTATAACAATATCTTTCTTTTTTATTAATCCCTTACTTCCCTTTAAATGCAAAACTATTCATTCTCCCATTAAATAAAAATATATAACTGGAAAAACATGTTCTAGAATTTTGTAGTGTTTTAATTTTGCGATTTGTTTTTCAAACGACTTCATACAAAAGTGTGTGTGTATGTACTCGTACATGAGTGTGTTGCCAAGCAGTAAAAGAATCAGATTACATTTAATCCGCTTTTCCTTTGGTTACTTGCCACTAAAGTACTGTATTGTGTTTCCAAGCGTTTTAGCTCGAGATCTGGAACACGATGAGTTTGAATATGAATGTTGCATGTATTTTTTTTTTAGAAAAAGTTTACATTTGAGTGAATTTAAGTGGCTAAAGGGGATTTGTAATACCTTTTGTTTTTTTTTTCAGGTTGTAAGTATCAAAGTATGATGGCATGAATTAAAGATTTTGCATCATAATTAAATATATTTTTTAGATAAAAAGTTTATTTGTTTTGTAATTTAAGTAGGTTAGGTATGCAGACCGCTAGATTCTCCAGCAAATGCCCGGAAACTCCAGCTCACTTGGGTCCTGTAGGTCGTTCCCTTTGTGATTGCCTGAAAAAGTTAATAAAGGAAAAAGAAAATAAAATGTTATAAGGGTATAGAAGGAGTGAGAAAGAGGGAAAGGAGGTGGGAAACTATTAGTGTGGCATTACTTGCTGATTTACTAGCCATCCGCTGCTTCCAATGAAAGAAGCTGACGCAGTCGGTTTGACCGAGGCCAGACATGAAAGGCTATTGAAGCTCTGCTCGCCTAAGTATCTTAGACGATGAGGCTTCAATGCCGGGCATGCACCGAGGAGATGAAGGATTGTCTCCTCTTCTTCCTCGTCTTGCCAACTTCTACAGAAGTCATTATATGGTAGACCCAGTCTCCTGGCATGGTTTCCGAACGGGCAATGTCCAGTGATGACTGCTACCGTCATTCTTAGGGGAGATCCAGGAAGTTTTAGTAGCTCCCCTGTTCTTTTAGAGTTAATGTGCGGCCACAGGTTTCTTGATATAAGGCATGTGGGCTCTGTGAGCCACCTTTCGCTCGTCTGTGTTCTACGAGCAACACATTAACGTGCTGTTTATAGAACACAGACGTGCAACTCCTCTGGAAAATGTGTATGAATATTACTCGATTTTTTTAGTGATATCCATAAAAAATTTTTTAGACGAGTGCTCGTCTGTGTTCTATGAACAACACATTAGGAAACCCAAATAAGTTCTCATACTTGTTTTTGAATAATTCTTTTTAACAACATGAAAATCGTACATAAGATATTCCCCACGGACATCTGTCATGCAACTGAAATCAATATTTGCATTGAAAGTTAATGGAGGAAGGCAGTGACGTGAATGATTTTTGGAAAATTAATTTCATATATTCATGTGCACACATTTTTTAAAATATCAAACAAATCTCAAATTAATAACAAAATTATAAAGCATAAAATAATTGAAATTAAAGCTGGAAAAAGATACTTTCTGTCAACGACTAACAGTAAGAATGTGTTGATTTCCTGACATACTAATGAAAAACTGTGATTTTTTTCAGAAAATCATTCAGCCATAAATTTATGGAAGAAATTCAAATTTGTTTTTATTGCATTCCAGAATAGTATGTTGTTATCTGATTAAGAAACGATGTGCGTTGAACTATAAAAGTTGACTAAGTATTAGAGATTTCATCAGTTTTATTTTAGCTGTTAATTTTAACAGAGTTGATTTTTGCATTTTCGTAAGCATCATGATTAAATTGGTACGTTAACAATTGTCTGCTAGTTTGATGAGCTTTATTTAATTTTATCCTGAACACTTTAAGGTTTTAATAGGTTTGGTATATGTTGGTTTAAGTGAGGCGGCGATTTCGAAGTTGCAACTTGCGTTACCCGACGATCCATACAGTGTTTTATCGAGTGGCAAATCGTCTACCAGCACTTTAGAAAATTCAATTCCTTCCTTGTCCAATGCCATATCAGAGGAAGACAAATCCAGTAAGGTCTTGTCACAAGAATCAAATGAATCTGCTGGCAGCCCTGACACCTCGCCCCCTAACGCTGCAGCTGGCGCAGCTAATGCAGCAGCAGCACCTGCAGCCATAATTAGAGCAAAATCTCCTTTAGTTTCTAGCGCCGCAATAACTACAGCGGGTGTATCAAAGGGTGCACTGGTAATCTCTTCCACAGCTCAGGCATCAGCGACCGCCAATACGCCGTCGGGCTCTTCACCCGTAACATCGGTCAAATCGACTGCAACAATACAACACCGTATTTTGCCCGCCGAACCAATACCGCTGCCTATAACTATTTCCACAAGACCTGGTCTGCGCACAATCATTGCCCCCGAAACCATAACCATACAACAGCCGGGCATTGCCAAGGTCGGCGAAGTTGTACAACAAATTCCCACAGCTGTGTCCCATCAACGCCAAACTGTGGTACACAATCACGCCCGCGTTGTGACTCCCATAGTGGCACCCGCTGTTCGTACAGTGACCTCGCAAATTGTTCGAGCATATCACACCCCATTAGTTTATGCTCCCCATGTTGTGGACAATCAAGATTAAGGGTTGCCATTAACTTCAGATTATAGTGTACTTTTGTAACAACTTATAGCAAAATTTTTAATTTGGTTCTAAAAAAATAAATAAAAGAAATTGTATTATATTGATATCAAAATTTTGTTTCAAATAAACAAATAAAAAACGGTAGAAAGAATTGAAAGTCATTTTGGGTCACTCTGTATATTATAGAATTTTATTTTATAAACGATGGCAATAATTGATTAGATTGCTGGCAAAGCGAATTTATACAGGTGAATGCAATTGGGAAGGCGAAATCAGCACTATGGATTTTGTTATTGTAAAACTTCCTATGAAGGTCATAATCTAAATTCGCCGAAGCTTGTTCAGCAGAAAAAAAAATTTTATATAAACGTTAAATATAAAAAATTTTATAATTGTTTGCAATTAAAAATTTCACTTTTAAATTCACACAAATTTCTTGAAATTTCACTAAATAATATAAAAAAATCTTCAGATTTAAATGGCGCGAAAATGTTTGCAAGCAAACGAACAAAATTTGACAGTCTCATTGGAAAAAACGCGAGAAGCAAAAAATAATCACCTGTCAAGTTCACCTAGTATTGAATTCGCCTTGATTGATGTCAATAATTAGATTGAATTTCGCCATTTATGCGCAAATCAAAATAACTGGTTTGTTTGCATATACTCCTCCCCCTCTACCCCTCCCCCTCTAATATCCTTTTAGCAAGGCGAATTCATTATTAAATGGATGCATCGGCGAATTCAGCCGAATTGGGTTAATATGGCGGCACTTCCTCTGTCAAGTTTTGTTTACCTTTTTCGACGCCATTTAAATTTTTGTACATGTTCTTTATCAACTACTTTTGACAGCTGAACTGTGAATTCGCCTTTTTACACAAACAAAATACCTGTTGTTTTTTGTTTTTGTATCATGCCTTTTATTATCTGCTTAAGCAACTTCAACAATTCAATTCATTATAATTTTTTTAAGTAAATTAAAACACCTTTAAAAATAAGACAAATAATTAATTTTCCATTAATATATAAAAATTCTGTCATTAATTAAATAAGAAAGTTGCCTCAAAATCTCCAGAGTTTCCTCCCACCGTTTTTATTTTACGGCCGCAACAAACATTTTCCCAAATGCTCTGACATCACTTTTAAAACTTAAAAACGTGAATCTATTTTAAGAACATTTAAAATTAAGACATAAAACGTAGCTGAAACAAATTTTTTACGCATTTTTATGCCTTGAGCACATGCTGACTTCAGATATATATGAGTACATACGTGTGTAAAAGGTAAACATGTAAATACCCAAAAGAAATATTTAAGACTTTTTCAAAAATATAATATAATGACTATAACAAATTGAATATTTAAGGAGTTTAAAGATTTTCAAAGGAAAATTCCAGCAAGAAATTGTATTGTAGTAAAGTAATGAGTTGAAATGTGTATAAATATATTCTTCTTTACTGTTGCTGCAACACTTTAAGCAAATATTTTATATAAATATAGTTTAAAAAATCGAAAAACAAACGCTTCGATGTCAAACTAAAAAAAGTAAGAAATAATTTTGAGAATAAGCTTAAACAATAGTGAATAAAAAATACTTGCATTATTGTGAACTAAGCGAAAAATGCACCCCACGCTTAATTCACAATAGTGGTATTTTATTATTAATTTCGTATGAAACCAAACTGTACCGGAATAGGTAGCAAGCTGGATACGCGTGTTTCTTTTTTTCACCGTTTTCCGTGTTTTCTTTATATGTTTATTATTATTTACTGTAGAGTGAAAGGTGTTGGACTAAATTTTGTTAAACTGAGCAGTGTCGAAGAAAAATCACAGGTCAATTCAAGCCATAAAGGTACGAGTAGCATTACAAAATCTTAAAGCATGATTCGCCCATTGTTATAGAACAAAATTTTTGCTGCACACCAATTTTAGTGTTTTGAACAATCTACCTATTTCGAAAAGAGAAGCGAATAAAAACTCAATTGTTTGAATTTTTGTCCTCGATACTTTCAAAAAGCAAATCGTAGCAACCAACGGTTGTTCATTTGTTTGAAAGGTGCAAAGAAATGTTAGATATAAATGAAAAAGCTTGTTTTTTGTATTTTGACAGATATTATTAGAGCATTTTTCTTTTTAAATTCTCAACAATTTATTTGGATTGCTGGGATATAAAGTTGAATGTTTGAGAATATCTTTTAAAAACTTCCAAAGTCTACTGATGATTTCCAAAGTCTACTATGAAATGTCGACATATAGATAGCTGGGAAACATAGGAAACAAGCTATTTATAATTTTTTATTGGTATAAATTTTAGAAGCTAAAATAGCGAATAAAAAATTCAATTGTTCTTATTTTTGCAGAAATATTTACTTAAACAAGATCAAATAATTAAATATCAAGTATAATATTAAACGAATTCAAGCTGAAATTGTTGCAAATAATGTTGAAATCAACTTGTTGTTTTAAATTTATCTAAGTGTGACTTTACATACTCTCTTTTATTCACCGCACTTACTGCCCATCACCGATTTACATATACTATACGACGAACATAACAGGTACTCTGTTTCTAAGTCCTGCTGTTAAAATCATTTCTGAGTTTTACAAAGGATCATAATTATATTGAAATTTTGAAGACGGATAAGAAAAGGCTTTATTTGCTTTTTTTTTATAATAAATAAATTATTAGTGTCACACACACACACTCAAGTGCATTTAGACACAAATGAAAAGATTATATATTCAAAAGACTTTCCGTTTATTTTTTTTGAATGACGTCATCTTTTAAACGGAATTATTTTAAAGAGCCAATTTATTGATGAATGGAATGAACACACACACACCCGGTTTCAATAAAAATAATGTCTACCTGTTCTAAGATTTCTTAATGAATTACCAACAGCCATTTGACCTTTAAAAGTTTGGTTTAATATTCAAAAGATTTTGTAATTTGTTATCTCTTATAATAATTTCATAAGACTCTTTGTTGTTGTTGTTATTATTGTGAATGTTTTATGGGTTTGATTAGAAATGGATTGTTTAAGGAATAAACCTCAATATGCGAACAACTGCCTTTCTTTTTTACAGAATCTAATAGGAAAACAAAAGCGTAAATGTTAAGGACAACATTATGGCAAATGGTATTTTGAAAGACAATAGTGATGGATATAATGTTTTGTTACAGTTTTTGTAAGAGAAAAAGAAATTAAACGATTGCTATTATTGCACAAGAAAATATACTTACATACACATATAAATACTTTATAATACGTTTTCATATGGAGACGTGACGTGGGCAAAGGTATCCGTTTTTGCCGGAGGGGTCAATAACAAGATTTTATGTGTAGGCGTTTGTTTCTCTACACGGAGATTTTGTACCATGCAGGTAAAGATTATCACAAGTGCTGCAGAGTTTTACATTAGTGCAATAAAAACATATAACTTAGACTCACCCATTGTTTGGGAACAAAATTTTTGTTCCAAGTTTGTCCTGAAACGATTCACCCACTTCGAACATTTATTCTGGACAAACAAAGCTACCTTATGAAATAACTATGTAAAACAGGCGTCTTAATGTTACAAGGTGGCAGCTTTTTCATTTCTGAAACAAGCTTCAGTGCAATCGATGTTCTGAAATTCATGGCAAAATGTTTTAAAGTTTACTTTTATTTTTTATAAAAACATTTACGTCTACACTGTATTTAATTTTACGTACGTATGTGTGTACATATAATATGGTTTGGCATCTCTATTCAATTTTGCTTGAAAAATTAAAGCACAGCTCAATTGGTTTGGAACAAAAAAAAAAAAATAAAACCAATTGAAGCTGAAGTGGTTACGAATAAATTTAACTCTCGGTCTCGCTCTCAAAAAAAATATTTCGTTGTTAACCACGATGCAACTTCCTATTTGAAGGCATAGGTTGTTACAGTTAGTCACCGCGATGTTACAAATGTACTATTAATACTGTCTTGGGCATATGGTCTCCGTCTCCCTGCCAATGCTGTGCATCCTATACTAAGCAAATTTACTTTAACACTGTATGGTTAAACAGAATAGAATAATGGTTGAGATACACGTTCCACGGTAAAAACGCGTAGCTAGTATAAAATACCAGTTCCGAGTTTTTTTGGAATCCCTAAAATAAGTTTTAGGAATCGCCAAAGTCCCCTCCCTTCCTCTAAAGCAATATGGCAACTTCAATTTTTGCACTGAAGTGGCAACACTCACTTCTATAGCGAAAACTCCTCAAAAGTATAACAAGGGTTACGAGATTTACAAGATTACAAACAAACATACAAGTGAAGCTAATATGTTTTTTTTTTTTAATTTCATATCAAAAATAATAAAAAGTATTAAAAATGCTTATCTCACAAGTTAATGTAATATAACCATTCCTGCTTATTTTTGCATTTATAAATTAAATGAAAACATCAATTTATTACCAACAAAATAACAAATATTGCTAACGGTAAACATTTAAAGGATTCTTTAGTTCGTTGTTACTTAGAGTTCAAAACTTTTCTTCTGAAAATGAAATTTATTTGTTTAATTGTTCACTTTTCCCCGCATACACTTTAAACGGTTTATAGACCATTTGTATGTGATCTCAGATTTCACTCTTCACACAAGTTCATTAACACAACTCAGTGTTTTAAGTTGGAAAAGGAATAAATATTTCTTTAGTGTTTCTGTTCTCAACAGAATCATAAAGAAAACGAAAGTCTTTTCAGGCGCTGAAAAACGAAAGAATGGGATTGCGTCACTGCAAATTTGAACTGTTGTAAAGAGAGATGGAGAGGGAGATTGATTGAGTGTTGCTTGGCATTTGTATTTCTTTAGCCATCATTCAAATTCAGTTGTTTATTATTGTATAGGATTTCTATCTTAAAATTTTGAAACAAAGAGATGAAATCTAAGAATGAAATTCATATGTATGTATTCGTATGTATGTAGGTATTTGGAAATTGAAACAAATGAAAGTATTTCTTTAATAAAAAAAACAAAAGATGGGGAAAAACATATGGAGAGTGTGCCGCATAAGTAGTTGTGGAAAACAGGTCATTGTGAAAAATTAAGTCGCAATTATTCTATTGCCGAAAAATAAACGTTACTGATGTAATTTGGATGAAAGGCTTCTAAAGACTATAATAGCAAAATAACATTTTGTGAATAAAAAAACTTTTTTTTCAAAGTAATTCAAAATTTTTACCGATTGCTGCCTTCGGCTATTTTTAAAAGTTCAAATATTCGAATTGCAGAATAGTGCTGCCATGCATACAGTGGTTCTCGATACCATAAGTACCAGGGTTTTAAGGCACTTAACAATGCATGTAACCGGATTTTGTTACTACGTGTGTTCGTTAATTGATTAATAAACAATCTAGTTTGCTTAAACCCAGTTGAGACTATTATAATGTGTATTAATACTTGTCAAAAATTCAAATAATACGTGCAAGTCTGATAGTCTGAATGTAGTCCGTCATACATACGAAAAATAATTCGATAAAAATTTGACATCCCATACGACATTTTTGTTTTTTGAAACTTTTCAAAACGTTAATACTTTTCATTGGATCAGGGTTGTGTTTTTTAAGAAACCAGCTGTAAAAAGATTTACTAGCCGACTATTTATTAGCTGATGGCGTGCCGTCACCGATAGTATTTTTTGTCGTTATAAGAAAGCTCGAAATTTGGGACTTAGTTGTCGTATATAAATGTATTTTGCTCATGCTATATGTAGAACGTAAAATAGAGCTCACCTGCCGCCGTGTAAAGTTTTATGTTTGCTAATCTCTCTGCTGAATAAATAAAAAAATATGAACAGCTGTTTTCTTTTTTACTCAAATTTTTTGGTTTATATCAAGTGTGATGGAGTGAATGCAAAATCTAATTTACGTTAGACTTTTAGACAGTCGCAAGAAATGTGTTTAGACTTTTATCTCACAAAATCGAATGAAAGTATTTATAGTTACTTCTATAATAGTCTGATCGGGCCTTTAATACGCACGAAAAATTCTCTTTGCTCGCACGATGTACGAGGTCTGATCAAAAAATACCAGTTATATTCAAATTTCGAGAGATACGTATGTTCGATTTTCGCATTTTTTTGACAGATAAAAAGGTTAGTTGTGTTTTGCTGTATTTTCCGTAAAAATGTTTAAGGAAACTGTATTGTTTTGTGTAAAAAATGAAATGCGTCAAGACATTTGAAATGTCGACTTTGGCGTTTGGCGAGTCTACTATGAGCAGAACACAAGTTCGATTGTGGTATAACCGGTTGAAGGAAGGCCGAGACGATGGTAATGAGGATGCTCGTTCTGGTCGCCCGGGCACGTCAACAACCGATGAAAACATTGTAGCAGTGAAAAAAATGATTTTGGATAATCGTCGAACCACTATCGAAGAGGTTGCTGATGATGTTGGCATATCGTTCGGCTCATGCCAAGCAATTTTTACTTGTTCCAAAATTGCTAAATTTTGAGCATAAACAACATCGCATGGACATCGCTCAGGAGCTGTTGAACATCGTCAACGGCAATTAAGATTTTCTCAAAAAGGTCATAACTGATAACAAATCATTGCTATGACATTGAAACCAAAAAAAATGAAAGCGTCCAGATGAGTCAATACCGAAAAAAGTACGTCAAGTACAGCCAAATAGGAACGTTTTGGTTTGTTTGGTTTCTTCGGTTGCAATGGCATGATGCATCATGAACTCTGTCCACAAGGAATACAACCTTGGAGTTATGCACCGTATGCGCGAAGCAATTCGTCAGAAACGCACAGAATTGTGAAAAAAAACAATCATGGATTTTGCACCATGATAACGTACCAGCTCACACATCGATGCTTGTGCGTGAGTTTTTGGCCAAAAACAAAGCCGTTATCATGCCTCAAGCACCGTATTCACCGGACTTGGTCCCCGCTAGCTTTTTCCTCTTCCCAAAACTAGAGACACCGATGAAAGGAAAGCGTTTTGCTGCGATTGAGGAGATAAAAGAAAACTCGAAACAGGAGCTGTTGGAGATACCAAAAAAACGCGTTTCAGAAGTGTTTCGAGGATTTGAAAAACGCATAAGTATATTATATCTAAGGGGCATTACTTTAAAGGGGACAAAATAGTTATTAATGAATAAATAAACATTTTTTGAAGAAATTTAAAATAACAGTTAGTTGTCCCCCAGCTAAAGATTTGATTATTATTTTTCTTGTCTTCTTCAATCAAAAATTATTGATCACAGCAAATTTGTATTGTAAAAAATCCTTCTTTAGAAAAAAACTTAAGAAAAGACTTGAACTAAAAACCGATATACAAATGTAAAAACGAAAAATCTAATTTGAAAATAACAGTTATTTTGTGATCAGCCCTCGTATACTTTCCCATTTAACCAATATCAACACAAAAAACACTTTTCGTATAAACTGGAGCCTGCAGTTTCCCGCTGTACTGTACATTGACAAAGCTATTATTTTAATTGCTGAAAAGATAAGCATGCAAAATAAGGTCATCTTAAAAAAATGTTGCCTCTCCAGAAGGAAGAGGTTCCTTAATACATAAAGGCTTAATAGATGTGAAAGAAACATCAAGTTCAAGAGTTCATGGCAGATGAGTTCATAGAACAATGACACATAAAAACAATAAGAAAGCAGATGTTTAATTGGTCTTCAAAGAGTTTAAGAGACAAAAGGACAGGTAAATCACACAGAAATTATCAACCAAAAGATGAAGTGGCAATTGCACTGCGACGCCAAAAGCATTAGACATCTAATAATACATTACAAAATTCTTTTAAAAAAAAATGTAATAGCTGGCAACGGAGCCCAAAGGCTTTCTAATGCAATAAACGAATTGATACAAAACCCTTTTGGAAATCGTAATAAAAGAAAAACTAAAATTTCAATTACAATCCTCAACAAATCAATGACGAGCGCTTTGTTTGTGGTCATCGATCATAATGAAAGAGTGTTTAAGAAGTCAATAAATTATAGTCCAATTCTGGTTAAATGACGTAAAATCTGAAATAAATTTCATTGAACCGTTTTGTGCAAATCCATCATCATTTTCTTGTTCTTCTTCTTGCTGCATTGTTTTACCATGAAAATGTTGTGCACTTATCGTTGGCCAAAAATTTTTGGTCAGAACAACACAAGATGATTGAACTTTTGTTTCTGCATTAATTTCATATGTTAATAATATTTATTTCTGTTTCAAAGAATAAATCATTCTAAATGTGTTGGCCCAGCAAAGTCATCGCAAGAAACAAACAGAAGTACTCTCCAACCTTGACATTGAGTGTGTTGGCTGAAAGCCATGCAGTCCAGTTTGTGCATTAGCGTGTTATAATCTAAACGTTCAACAAACTATGTGTTTATTCGGGCCATATACGAGTGTAAGTGACTTTTTAAGGCAAGAGAGCAACAATCTTACAGGTATTGAAAGAAAAAACAAGAAATTGTGTTTGTGTTGCATACTTGTGCTTTTTCTGATTTAAAAATTCTGGTTTTATAGCCTAAAAATAGCAAACTCATCCTTGCCCTGCACACCCAGTTGGCGATGTTAGCCGAAATAGATAACACACGATATATTTTTAACAATTTAAATGTAATTTTTCGCAATGTTAAATGCCTACATGTCGTCTGTTAACTCAAAAACTATGCTTTTGGAAAAAACATAAGCAAAGTCACCGGACAAAATTTGAAATAAAGTGTGTTCTATTTGGTTACATTTTAATTAGAACTCTACGCCTTGCGAACAATTCAGCGGCGTTTGATTTTGGGCGGTATAAATAGTCGGCTTGAGGTAATTTTAGCGCATTATTATCTTAATATGTTTTAAATAATTATTTTTTTATAATGATAAAACGCATTGACAATATCAGACGTAAATGTACATGTACGTTTGTGAGCAAATTTTACAAACCGTCTGTAAAAATTATAGTTTTGACAGACATAAAAAAATACATGCGGAATTACATATTTAAAAAACAGACGCAAAAACATGTCGTCTATGCCTTAAGCCGTGTCCTCAGATAAAAGATGTGCATGCACTTGTCCCATAAGCACTCGGATATACAAAACCAAGGTGCATCAGCATCTACAAGGTGGCTGCACTAGAGCAAAATTACAACAATACAACAAAAATAAGCATGAAGTAAGCTATGCTTGTCAAAAATTTTAGTAACTTTTATCACAATTATAAATTATGAAATTACCATTTCACAATCACAAAATAATTTTTAAATGTTAAATGCAGAATAAAGTATTAAACACATAGACCACAGCAGCCTACACGACTTCACAACAGCAAATGCTGCAACCGGCAATTGTAGTCGTGTAGGGCACTACTGAATTCTTTTGAACACGGCAGCAACATAAATTCATTTTCAAAAAATTATATTTCAGTGTGGCCACCTAAGAGATTTTAGCTGCACAAAATTTGTTGATTTACAGAACAAGATCTGTTTATATCAAACTTTCATGAATAAGTTCTTCTGTCTAAAAAGTAACGTCTTAAAAAGATAAAACGAGTAAATTAACTTAAAAAGGTTTTCGTTTACTACGATTAACTCAGATTAGTTGGGTCTTCAAAGCTTAAAATAAAATCGGATATAACTTCTGATCTATAATGAGAACAGCGTTAAAGAAATGAACTACTTGTACGAGTACGTGATGTAAAATCAACTGGTATATGCATATGTATCTATTCACATTCTACTTATTTAATAAAATTAATTTTTCTTGTTTTGAGTCTAATGGCCTTATTCATAAAAAATATTGCCTATTTATTAAAAAATTTTCTCTAGAAATTTGTCAAATAAGTGTTTAATAAATATAATATATTTTATGAATACGGCCCTAAGTATGTATGCATGTATTTAACAAAAGTACCAATATATTTATTAATTTATTTAAAACAGCATATAAATTTTATGGTTATTTTAGGTTATAATTCGAAAATAAAATATATCCAAGAGCTAAGTTGTTTTTATATACATTGGTCACACTGTTTTTATTTTGCAGTCAAGAAAAACAGAAATTAGTTTAATTCTACTGCGGCAAAAAAAAATCAGTATGGACAACAACCTGCAGTCGTGTCGTATGGCTGTTGGCAAAATAAATGTTCGCATTTAAATGCATTTAACACATTGAAGTCGGTTGTTTGCTGGCTTCAACGTGTTTAATGCTTAAAGTACTAATTTTACTTTC
Source organism: Thecocarcelia acutangulata (assembly GCA_914767995.1). Taxonomy (NCBI): domain Eukaryota; kingdom Metazoa; phylum Arthropoda; class Insecta; order Diptera; family Tachinidae; genus Thecocarcelia; species Thecocarcelia acutangulata. The sequence goes on from OU612096.1 coordinate 28,929,447, forward strand.
AAAAATGCAAATAATACATTTGACGTAATTGGGTTACCACATTACCAGAAGCAAAAACTGTCATATGCCGTAGAGCTGCCACCTTGTAGACATTAATCCACCTTGTGCAAAACCATGTTCATTCTTATGTTGGCAATAACTATTTCGTTAAGTTCTTTCTTAACAATATTCTAGTTATATTAAACATAGAAAAACTTTATTGCGTGTATAATAAGGGAATTCGTAGAATCAGTTAATGAATTGTTTGAATGCCAATCTGTAAAGGAATTCGTGGGTTGAAACAATATTTTAGCAATATTTTGCATTGTTGAAAATATCAGATTGCTGTTGACTGTTTAGTATTAAAGGTGCGTATGGTGCAAATCCAGAAATCTGTGCCAACACTAGAGTTGAGTTCATGAGCTGTTTTGAAAGAGTGCTCTTTTTAGTTCAGCTCTTTTTACTGAAATATGTCTTTCTTTTAGTTCAATAGTTTAGTGCTCCCTTAATAATATTTTCAATGAACGGCTCTGTTTAGGTTTCATGATAAAGAAATCAAAACAGAATTGCTGTAAACAAATGAAAAGTGCAATTATTATAAGGATTAATAAAAAGTGGGATTAGAAATTTTCAGGTGTGATGAAAAATAATTTTATTAAAAAGAAAAAAAAAACGATATATTTGTGATGATGTCTCGATGTTTTCATATTCAATTATGGTCGCATATCATATCATTTATTTTTATAATACAAAAAACCAAAGTAAAATTGTGTTGTCTAATATTCTGAATAGTTGACGTACTTTTTACGTCAAATTCTGGCAGCACTGTTTGACTACTTCCGCATACATGTCTACCAGAAAGAAAGAAACATAAACGAAAAAGAAAACTTGAAGACAAAAGAAAGAAACATGAACTACGGAACTAAAAGAGCTCGCAGAAATGATCGGCTCGCTTAGCTCCCTGAAGTGAATAGTTCAGTGACACTAGTTCGTTCGTGAACTACCCAACTGTAGCCAACACCGAAAATTTAAAAGGAAACGCCTAAAACCCTCACTATAACTGGTGAGAGAATGATGAGTGCGTTTAAATTGGTAAAAAAAAACGGTTGCAAAGGTACGACTTTGCACGAAGTTTCTCAACTTTAAGGTTGTTCAGATTAAGTAGAGTCGGCGGGAATAAGTGAAGTGTTGCTTTTCCAAATAAAAATTTTTGCAATGTTGAGGATGTCAGATAAACTGTTGTTGACTATGTAGTATTGAAGGCGCGTATTGTGTGCATCTAAAAAAGTAGCCCTAATAAAATCTCTCCTAACACGGAAAATTTGAAAGCGAATGGAGCAAAAAACACTAATTAAAACTGAAGAGAGAAAGAGATAGATGAGTGTGTGTAAATGGGTAAAAAAAAAATATTTGCCCTTGTAAAAATAGCCCCAATACTCAAAACTGGAAAAGGCTTTGCACGAAGACCCTCAAGTTTCCCCGGAATATATCTTTAGTTCAGGCTATGTAGTGGTAGTGAAGTGTTCCTTTCTCAAATAAACATATTTCGAAATGTTGGGGATGTCAGGTTAATTGTTGTTGACTGTGTAGTATTGAAGGCAGTGGATACTTAACAGTCAAATCAACAGCAATTAATACCAAATTTAGCAACATAGCGCAGTTAATACTTGAGTTTCTATCGTAGTGATAGCCAAACGTTTATAAACCTATTTACCAAATTCCATTACAATATACTGTATATATAAGGGACATGCCCTGGCTACTGGTTCAAGGTAAAACAAATACAAACGTATTGCCCGACCTGCCTCCAACAGAAGTTAAAGGGGGAACGATTTGCAAGACTTTATCACCAAATTGCCTTGGATGAACATTTTCTTTAAAAGTTTGTTTAATAAACTTTGTCCAAGCCGATAGCCTCTGCTGCTAGTGCTTTATTGTTATAGATTTATTATAATTTAATTAGAATTGTAATAATATAAATAATAAAGAAATAAATTATAAACTTTGTAATAGACGACAATTCTTATTTGGTCAACTGGGTTAATATGTTCTGGGTTTTCATTTGTTCAACATTCAAGCATATACAAGTATAATAACTTAAAGAGTTCTTAGCAGCACACCGTTAAAGTTGTATTGCAATGCTTTAAAGCAGAAGCGAGTAGGCGGAAAGTGTTTGCCTGCAACGAATCATGGTAACCCTCTCTTTGTGAAGAGATGGAAATAGATTACTAAAAAGGTTTGAATCTTTTACCATAGCAGGGCACTCTGCTTTCTAGGCATAGACGGATAGGAGTTCCTCGTTTGTTGTGGCAAATTAAAATCTATGAAGTCATATGACTTACGTTGTGCTGGTCTTCGGAACCCCTCACCTAGGGTTAATTGCCAGAACGGGTATTAGTAAAACCCCCGGGAGGTTCTGCTTGTACACCATCTCGGTACTGATCATGGAAGCAACGTTCTGACTGTGGTTTAAACCTAAAATCGCAGAATGGGGAATTATTTTCACTACAGTGCAATGCCGGTTTTCGGGGGTTAATAACCCCCGTGCTGTTGTCTTCCAACAGATACCAGTAACGTAAGGCACTAGGGATGGATGGTTAGCGGATGAGTTGGTGATGATTGTTTAAGGGCTGATTCTCTTAATGGGCTACAGCCTACCAACTGCTCGCAAACCATCTTAGCTCTAATCATGGTTGAGACGGCTATCATGGCTGAAACATTCTGACTTTGGCTCAAACCTAAAACCGCAGGGCAGGGAATTAGTTGTCCTGATACCTATGGCGCAAAGCCGGTTTTCGGAGGACAGGGAATTAGTTCTTTTCATAACTATGGTGCAATGCCGGTTTTCGGAGGCTAATAACCCCCTGGGATGTTATTCTCTTGCAACAGATACCTGCAATGCAAATGATCTAGGGGTGAGGGTTAGACGGGTGAGTTGGTTAAGGGCTAATGCTCCTAATGGGCTTCAGCCTATCAACTCATGAAGCCTTGTCTTCCTTTGACTTCTTGGAAATAGCAAACAGAAGGGACTAGAAAGACCGAACTCTTCAGCAGGGGGTTAGTATATATGGCTACAAAGTTATAGCAAAAAGTTGCAACATGTTGTGAGCTTGGCAACCCTCATGGAGGAGCTGGTAAATCGTGAATAATTCACCCCGTGGAGCTGGTCCATCATTAGCTAAGGATGTCAAGTCAAGTGCTGATATAAATGAATTTTCGCAATCTATGGTATCAAGAGGAAAAATATGAATGACTCACTGAGTAATGATCTTCTTTCAATCTTCGAATGGGATCGTAAAAACTTGTATACTAACACATAAAGTCATAAATGCTGCTTGATCTGTAATCATGGCTGGTATAAATATTGGGGAATCGGATGCTTCTGATATTCTTGGAATCAAAATTCAGCTCGCTTATTATATATTCAGTTCGATTATTAGTGATCTTTTTGCGTCGTCTTCCATCTCTGTTCTACTTTGTGAACCAAACAACACTAAATATAAATCACTAAACAGCTGATAAAATGGCCGCCAGTTCAAAAAAGTGCTGCAGACTTAAAATTTTATAGCTCTATAAAAAATTATTATTATTAAAAACAAAACTGCCTGTAAATGGCTTACCAACCTTCAAAGGGTTAATTGCACAACAAGCCACCACTTTAAGACAAAAGAAAACTCTTTCAGCATTTTGTCTAGGCATTAAACAGGTTTAAAGGTTTGTGGAGTAAAATAAAACCTAAAATGTAAGCAAAAGTTAAACATAAAACAAGGAATTTTAAACTAGAACCTCTTTTGGCCAAACACTTTACTCCGGTGTCGTATAAATACTCAGGGCTTAAAAGGATTTTGAACAGTATTCAAAGGAAAATTCAAAGCGCTTAAACTAAACTTTAGACACAAGAAAAAATGTTGAAATTAGTAAGAAAAAAATTTCAAAGAAATAAAAACAAATAGTTTTGAAATAATAATTTTGTTTTTTATTCTTAATTAATTCAAACAGTTAACTTTTGTGGCAGTCGTCAGTTTGACAGCATCGGCTTCGATTTCCACACCCCTGCTGGCCGAATTGGTGCCACAACCAGCAGAAGCACCAGCCAATACCAAACACGCCGCTTATGTAGAGGCCTTAACACCAATTTTTAAAAGTACACCAATTGTGGCAACAGCTTCAATTATACCCTCAGCATTGACCACTGTGCATCAATTGCCGTACGCTTATGCCTCAAACTATGTGAGTGTTTGCAAGTTCATTTAAACAATTCAAGCGAAATCGAAAGCTTGATAATTAAATTTTTAACTCACCTTTTCTTACAGTTGACTTACGCTTCCCCAGCTGAAGTTTCACACTATCGGGTGGCGTATTAAGCTTAGCTTTTACAACACTAAAAGCTTTTTTATTTTGGAAATAAACACACACGACAGACAGCAGAAAGCCTGAAAGATAGCAATGAAAAATGAAATTTTTCTGTTTAATCAAATAAAAATAAAAATGTTGATTTGGGAATTAAAGCAAAAAAAAATAAATCGTTTATTATCAGTAACTCTTCATGCCTACAATTGGCAATCAAAAACTAAGCGATTGCAAAACTCAATGGCTTTCAATTACTTATTTTTTATTTTCTATTTAGAAAAACTACAAAAATAAAGTACAATGAACTTAGACAATTATTAGAATCGAGCAAGAGCTGACCTATACATGGTCATATGTTCGATTTTCATATTTTTTATGTTGGTACACATGTCTGTTATATATGTTGGCAATACCAGCCATTTTGGATTGTCAGTTTGTTTTTGACAGATAAAAAGGTTAGTCGTATTTTGGTGTGCTCACCGATTTTTTACTAAATTTACTAACTTTTGAGCAAAAACAACGTTGCACGGACATTGCTCAGGACCTGTTAAACATCGTCAACATCGTAAACAGATTTCCTCAAAAGGGTCATAACTTTCATCACAATCGAAGCATCCAGAAGAGCCAGGACCGAAAAATCACGTCAAGTTCGGTCAAATGTGAAGGTTTTGCTCACTGTTTTCTTCGACTACAATGGTGTGGTGCATCATGAATTCTTGCCACAAGGAATACTACCTTGAAGTTATGCGCCTTTTGCGCATAGCAATTCGTCAGAGACGCACAGAGTTGTGAAAAAATAACAATTTTGTACCACGATAACGTACCAGCCCACACATCGATGCTTGTGCGTGAGTTTTTGTCAAAAACAAAACCGTTATCATGCCTCAACCACCGTATTCACCGGACTTGGTCCCCGCTGGCTTTTTCCTTTTCCCAAAAACTGAAGACACCGATGAAAGGAAAGTCGTAATAGGAGCTGTTGGCGATACCAAACGCAGTACTCTAGTAAATCAATAGTTTTGAAATTCCTTCTTCTACCGATAATCTTCTTTGTTTTTCCTGCACACGGTTGAGTAACCACAAAATAGACTAGACTAGGTAGCGACCTAAGCATGAGATGTATATTCCATTTTCAGCGGATATAGGTGGTATAAATAGTAAGGAAATGAGATAGAGTGTAGTATACGTTTGAAAAATCTGAGACACTTGAAGGCTTCTTAAGAGCCATGAAAAATGTGTTCAGTCCAGCGAATATCGCACGGATTTTCATTTCAAGAGCAAATTGTAAATTTGATTCACATCAGCGCCTGCCTTGACGACCTTATCTGATGATGGACCAACTTAGCGGGGTGAATTATTCACCGATTCTCTTACACTGGTCGCAACTTTTTTCCATAAGTTTGTAGCCATATAGACAGACCCCTTGCTAAAAATATCAGGCCTTATAGTCCCTCCTGTATGCAGTTTTCCATTTCAATGGGAGACTAGGCTTCATAAGTTGGTAGGCTGAATCCCATTAAGAGCATCTCTCCCATTTAACTATCAATCCTGTTACCCTACATTACAGATATTTGCACCTCGGGGTGTTATTAGCCCCCCGAAAACTGACATTGCACCATAGTTATCAAAAACAGGAATTCCTCTTCGTGCGATTTAAGGTTTAAATCATAGCCCGAACGTTTCAGCTGAGGTACCTATACCTCAACTTGGTCAGCGTTAGGATGGTATGCAAGCAGAACCCCCCGGGGTGGATTCTAGTTGTGCCAATTAATCCTTGGTGGGGGTTTCGGATAAGTCATGCGGCTTCCTAGAGTTCTGCATATCCAATATCGGTAGAGGCAAGACATACTCCTAATGGGGTTGTAAAAACGAGGTAAATTTTAACGCTCATAAGACTCACTGTGGTTTGCTAACACACAGACGACGCATGACCGTGGATGCTGCGCCATCTGGTAATTGTGAGCTTAATGAGTACGAATAACAAATGCTACCATCATCTGCAAAAGAGTGGATGGGGTTTTAAAAGTTTGACATAGAACGTCATTAGGAAAAATAGGAAATAGAGTGCTTGCAAAAGATTGGACATTTCGATAGCGCCCTATAGCTAATTTTTATATTTAAAATACTGAAATACACAATGTATTAAATAATATTTTCTCGCCTCTTTCTTTTTCTTTAATATCCAGGGAAACTGATTGTACGCCTGGATATTAGAGTTCGAGTTAAAAAACAGCTGATTTATTTCAATTCTAACCCTCCTTTCATCTCATGCTGTTCTTATTCTATCCAATAAAAACGTAAAACACAAAATGATACTGAAAGAGTTTTTCTTTAAATTATTGTTAAAACTTTGTTTAGACAACGAAACGTAATTTCAATACTTTCAATCAAATTAAACTAATTTCTCTTTATTTAAATAACAAAACAAAAAAAAAAACATCGCTCAATTATTGTCGTTCATTAATTCATAGAATCAAATAGTTTTTTCAGATATCCAGCAGTTTATTTGACTGGCGACCGACCTCATATTTAATAATCTTTCATAATATCATTATTCTTGTTTTTTTTTAATAAATATATTTTTCGCAACAGGAAATTTAAAATATAATGAGAAAGAAAATTGTTCTATATGAGCAAAAAGAAAATGTTTCAATTCAGATTTTATTTGTAAAGAAATTATTTTCTTTTATTCAGAAGCTTTAAGTTGTTTTTGAAAGGGGAGTTCCATATTGAATATGAAGTGCTATTAGTAATTTTACTACAGAGATGGAATATTTCTATATTTCATAGTATTTCTTAGAACTGAACTACAGGGTGGGCCAAAAGTTAACAAGGGGCTTAAAACTCTAATAACTTTTTCGTTTACATATTTTTTATACCTTTCACAAAAATGCTAAGGGTATATATAAGTTCGTGATTTAGTTTGTAATTTCTACAATTTTCATTTGCGACCCTATAAACTATATTCTGAATCAGTATTAGTACTAGTAAAAGTCGATTAAGAGATGTCCGTCTGTCCGCGGTTGAAATACCGTGTCTGAAAAAACCATTAGACTTAGAAACTTCTTTCTTTCAGCATTCTATTACCCCATTGATTCATGGCTTTGCTATAGAAATTCAGTAAACGTGGTTCACATATAGCTTAGATATATCCAAACTTCCGAAAAAAACTATTTTTTCCAATTTTGTATAAAAATAAAAAAAAAATTATTTTTATAAAAAATATGGCAATTAGAGCCAAAAAAAAATTTTTTCCCCGATATCGGTCCATATATGTATATCTGAGATATAGTCTAAACCAATTCTTCTATGAAAGCAACGCGTAAGCAAACTTATGAAATTTTTTTGCTTAAAAACAGTTCTGGTAATACAAGGAAGTTACCAATATACAGAAAATGAAAATTTTAGATATAGTTCCATATGTACCCTAGGAAATATAGTCGAAACCGATTTTCCATGAAAAAAGTAATTTTTTGCTTAAACGCTGCTCTGGTTATAAAAGCAGGTTACTTAAATACATAAAATGAAAATTTCCGATATCGGTCCATATATACTCGATATACAGCCTAAAGTGGTTTTTTATGAAAATGTCGTGTAAGCGAACTTAAATAACTTTTTTTTTCATTAAAGCAGTTTTGGTTATAAAAGGAGATTACTAAAATAGAGAAAATTAAAATTTGAAAATCGGTCCATATATATCCGAGATATAGCCTAAACCGATTTTTTTCATGAAACAATCCTTCTTTTTCTGTTCTGATTATAAAAGGAAGTTACTAAAAAGCAGAAAATGATCATTTCGGATATCGGCCCGTATATACCCGAGATATAGCCTAACCCGATTTTTCTATAAAAAAGTTCATGAAACATTACCTTTCTGGCACAACGATTACAAGGCAAAATAATTTTTCCCCGATATCGATCCCTATATATCCGCATATTTAGTTCAAATTTGTGAATATACTATATATTTACGTGACTATCGTGAAGGGTATTTTAGATTCGGCCCAGTCGAATATACTACACTCATACTTGTTTTTTTCAGGCTATATAAATAACTGGAGTATAAACAATGGGGTATAAAGAACCAGAATAAAAGAATTTTATTATTTAAATCAGATATAAATTATTTCAACGCAGTATTTTAACGTCAGAATTTCGGTCTCTGAAGCAATGATATGTTGCTTAGCTGAACGTCATCACCAATATGGCATGGCAACAGATTTCCCTCGAACCGATAGACGACGCTTAAGCCGCACTGCGGAAAATATTGAACGAGTACAGCAAAGTTTTAACGAAACACCAAAAACATCTGTCAGAAGGCGTTCTGCTCAGCTAGGAATGTCTCGTACGTCACTACGGTGCATTTTAAAAAAAGATTAACAGTTATACACATATAAGGTGTAATTGGTGCAAGAATTAAAACCCACAGGTTATCGGCAACGTCTAAATTTTGCAGTTAAATTTCAAGAGTTGGCCAGAAATGAAATCAACTTTATTGAAAATTTGATTATGAGTAAGTAATGAAGCTCATTTTCGTTTGAATGGCTTTGTTAATAACTTGAACTGTAGGTTTTGGGATTTTAAAATTTCAAGAGCTATTCACCCCATTAGGTGTACAACATGGTGTGGGTTCACATCTGAAAATATCATTGAGCCTCACTTCTTTGCGAGTGAAGATGGAAGTGCTGTACCCGTGAATGGAGAGCGGTATCTGTTTATGATAGAAAAATGTTTACGTCCTGCTCTTGAACACAAGCCTGGTACATATGTGGTTTCAGCAGGAAGGAGCCACTGCCCGAGAAACATTGGCACTTTTAAGTAAAATAATTTCCAAAAATTCGAGAATTATTTGGCCAGCATGTTCGCCAGATTTGACGGCAACCGACTATTTTCTTTGGGGCTATTTGAAAGAGCGAGTGTATGTGAACAAGCCAGAGACAATCCTTGAACTCAAGTCATATATTGCTGGAGAAATTCGAGCGCTACAGCCACAAATTTTAAAAGATGTTATGGAAAATGCTCTAAAACGAGCCCATCATTGCGAAGCTGAAAAATGCGATAATTTAAGAAACATTATTTTTTATACTTACTGTAAAAAGTTTCCATTTTTATATTATATAATCTGAGAAAAAATATATAAAAATATGAATAAACGAAAAAGTTATTAAAGCTTTAAGCCCCATGGTAACTTCTGCCCCACCTTGTACTAGTACGCAAGAATATCTATAGGTTTACTTACATACAGTAACCACGCGGTAACGAGAATTTCAGCTATAGTGCACAATTTATGAATGGGAGCGCAAAGCTTGGACAAAATTTAAAATATAATTGCAATTCGCCAACTTATTAATAAAATGAAATAAGGCGTTCCCAACGTTAGATCTCCTTTTTGTAACGATAAAACAGAGTAACTCAACACTGCGGCGATGCTCCAGTGAGTCAATATAGAGTTGGATATCCTACTTTCACCGAGAAGCTTTTTCGCTTTCTCCTGTATCCCATGTTTCCTTGGCTGTGTTTATCCTTTCTGTTGGAATCATATATCGTCCAGATCCAAATTCTTCAATTTTTCTCCGGCTCTATTGCAAACAACACCAATGTTTTCCGGAGCACGAACTGGACGAGAATGTCAAGGTGTTTTCATATTCCCCATAGACCCAAAGTTTGCTAAAATTTGCTCACTATTCTCCCGATAGTATAAACATTTGGTCGAATATGCCGACCAAATAAATCACGTGCATGAATTGCATTTTGATTTGAACGTCCATTGTCATAAAAGGCTTCAATTGTGTACCTCTCCATGGTTGGATTTGTCAACCACTGAAACAATCAAATATCATATTAAGTTTGGCAAACAACTTAACGTGCGTGACTCACAATTAGCATTGTGCATTATGGTTGCGCCACGATTTACTTGGTTACAAAATATGCGAGATTGTATGCGAACTGCCTACTGCTAATTTACAAGGTATGCCAGAATGTTTGTGTTCCTTGGATGAACACGTTAGCAACTCGCTAACTTTGTGTCCAAGTGTAAAGCGTTCAGTTCAGTTCAGTGTGTGAAATTATATACAACCCAACAGCGAAAATTTCGTTTATCGAAGCGATGATTCGGTGCACACATGTACAACAGTAATATACGAACTGTACGAACGTCATACACTTTTTTACACAAATATGAATCTGCAGAAAAATTAAACTTTTTGATTATGAAATCTCCCTCATAAATGTTGTTTTCTCTGCAAGTTAACGACCATTCCAGAGCACAATTTAATTGATTGTCCGCTGTTTTATTAAGGAAATACTTTTAATTTAATTCTTAACAAAGACATTTCTAAACACAAAAGAAGTTAAGGTTAGTAAAGCTTGATTCACCTATTGTTTGGGAACAAAATTTTTGTACCTAAACAATTTTAGCTTTTTGGGAGTTTGTTCTGAAACGATACAATCACTTCGATTATTTGTTCATATGAAATAACTATATCGTATATTCGCAAGCGAGGCGTCTTACTTTTACTAGGTGGCAGCTTTTTCGTATCTGAATAAGCAAAATATTTTAAAAATGTTTACTTTTATTTTTTATGATAAACAATATAAAGCATTTACGTTTACACTGTATTTAATTATACATATGTGTGTACATATAATATGATGTGTCAGCTCAGTTCAGTTTTACTTGAAAAATTAAAGTAGCTGGCAGCACTGTTCAATTGGTTCGGAACAAAACACAAAATTAAACCAATTGAAGCTAAAATTGCTCCGAACAAAGTTAAGTCTCTTTCGCTCTCTCTCTCTCTCCGTCTCCCTCAAAAAGAGAAACTTCAAACTGCATAAAAACATGTTTTAGAATAGTGATGCCCAAAGAGAAGTTCATAGTTAAATTTGCACTGGGAGAAAAAGTACGCAAATCAAAGATATCGTTTTACTTATAATTTACTTAAAATTGAAGTAAAAGTAAAGAATAAATTTATGAGTTTATGTTTTTAGTATTTTTAATAACTTTTATATGAAAAAAAAGTAAAAAATACACAAAATGCAGAGAAAAATAAGGAATAAATTCATACAGCCACAGGAACAAAATCATGCAGCGCATGTTCATTCGTCGCTGCCTTATGGACGACTAAACTAATGAGCGTAAGATTGTGTTTGCTTTTGTATACCACTTAAATACCATGTTTGGGCATCGCTATATTAGAACAAAAATTTTGTTGCGTAACCATGGGATGAATCCAGCTTAAAAGTTATATTGAGCGAGATAACTCAGCTTATCCACTTGCAAAACTATAAAGATTGAAATTTTGTTCTTGGTTATATATACTACTATCTGCTACCAGCGGGGGATAGCAGTTCCTCGAACCGTTTGGGGTTTAAAAATGTTGGCCGCGATAGTCTGATTGTAGGCTATTATTTTCTGGTACCACGGGAGTCGGAAGCCCAGTTCTCGTCCGGCTATGGTGAGGACCCTCGGGGACAAATGTTTTACTAAAAATTAAATTTATTCCTAAAAAAAGCTTTCAATTATTACCAGTAGGTTAAAAGTTGCTCTACAACTACGAACTGTCTTTACAATAAAGTCTCGAATTTCATAAAGAAAAATACATAGGTATGTAGGTTAATATTTTATGAAAAACTCAGTTACTTTTAATGGTTTATTTAAAAAAAAAAAGCTCTCTTTCTTGGCCGCTATTCCACTCATTAGCAAACAACCAGCCTGCGAGTGACAAATATTCACAACGACGCTTGAGGGGTTCATCCACTTCGGCTCTAGATTTTTCTTTACACATAATAAATACTATACTAATTAAACTTTTTAATAGATTAGAAATTTGTTTGATTTAATTAATTTTTTAATCATATTAACTAAACATTTAATTGTCAGTGCTTTGTTTGATGCTGCAAATTTAAGCAAATGCTAATTAATTTCTAATTGATATTAGCTTAATTTTTTTGGTGTACTCGTATAAGCAGAATAGCTTTTCTTTTTTTGAGTTGCGACCATTTTAAAGTAAATCATACACTTTTAAGCTCTTTTGAGCAAATTTACGGAAAAGAGTTCAATGTTTCTTTTCATTTAACAAAATACCTCCCGCTGGTGTTTAATATTATATTTCGTTGTCGATTGTTTGTTGAAAAAACTTTTTATTAGTTCTTTGTCCATTAAAATAAAATTTGCCAGAAGAAAAGCTTTAGTAAAATTCATAATTGGCGGTGTTATTTTCTTTTCTTTTTCTTTAATTTGTTTATTTTTGTTTTTTTGTTTTTTTTTTTTATTAGTGAAAAAAGAAAAATTGTTGTAACGTCTAGTCACAAATTTTGCTAACAATCATCATGGAAATTAAACAGAAATCTGTAAAGTACTATCTATCCACATATGTATGGAGATGTAAAAGAATCCAGGTTGCATCACTTGACATTTTCTAGGAAATATTTAATTTACAAATATTTTTGTTTACATAATTCCAAGGTTTCTACATCAAATCAAAGGCCTACTTGTGAGTTTTTACATGTAAATGTTAGTTTATATACTTGATATAACATTGTGCTTCCTCCGTTTTCTCCGAATTTCGAGGCTTTCTTGTTAAGAACTGGTTATACAATTATTATTCAAAGTATTTTTCATCGCTGGCTACTACTTTTTTCCACCTTTAGGATAACGTACGAATGCTGCGTTAAAAAACTGGTCATCTTTTGACGCGATCCACGAATCGGCTCAATTTTTACTTCTTCATAAGACCGGAATTGCTGGTAGGTGAGGCACATTGATCGAAACAAGTGATAGCGCGAGGGACTAATGTCTGGAGAATATGGTGGGGGTTAGGTCAAGTTTTACACCCATGGAAAGGACAGCCCACTGGGTCCCAATCTAGGCATCGGTCTGCCTGGACACAAATCCTTTATACCGAAAACAGCTGGACACCGACAGAAAAAGTACTCAGCACTATCTGTTTTCTCCTCGCTTTTGCAGCTTCTACAAAAGTCATTAAATGGACGATTTAACCTCCTCGCTTGCGGCTCTATGAAGAAATGTCCCGTCAGGACCTCCACAGCAGAACGCAACCTCCTTCGAGGCAGGTATCTAAGGTAGATAGCGCTCCATCATACTGGGTCATGTCAGCCTTGATATTCGACAGGTAACCTCACTTGAGCATCTGTCCTCAGCGGTCTCAAAAAGTTGACGCTGCTTAGAAGCTGTAGGTAAGCGGAATTTCAATGATCCCATCTATATCTCTTTGTTGTAGCTGGACACCGGCCTTACATCAAATCTTTTGTCGGACAGTAGAGCCGGTGAGCAGTAATCAATATTCTCCGGAAGGTTCACTATTCTTCCTATTATTGGGGCATGACGTCGTCTCTTTTCACGTCCCTCTTGATCATAACCTGATAGTTGAATTCACGGTTGTTTCTTTCACTATGAGATAAGTCGGCAGCCAGTTCAGCATAGTGAAAACTGCTTTCATTGGCGTAGTTCCGAAAGCACTAGCCACCATCAAAGCAGAAGTACGCATTATCTTTTCTACCATGGCATTATAAGCTCCACGTTTTTTTGCAAATCAGGTGGTATAATATCATCTGGACCCGGTTATTTATATGGGTCAAAACTATCCAACGCCTAAAAGAAAATGAGCACATCTAGGGTTTCATATCCGCTGATTATGCAGCTACCATACTGTTTCTTAACAAAACTTAGTATATGATGGATGCCAAATAGGATTTTGTGAGCCCTACTAGCATTGGAGGCTTCTTCCAATCCACTGCAAAAGGACCTTCATGAGCTCCGTTTCGCATTCCTTACCAAATTCTTGAATTTATTGATCGATGCTTTATACTTTTACCAGTTTTCCAGACTTTTAGCCTCATTAATAACTCTACGTGACTTTTCGATCCCTCGCTATGTGTAAATTCCATCCCGACACAGACTAGGCCTGCATGCACCTGAGATGGCTATTTCGAAAGATCCAGTCAATATCTCCACAGCCCTCTCAAGGGCCCCACTCTCCTGTATGGTCGGAGGATCCGGCAAAAGATCAGAGAAAATTCAACCCTGCAACTTCCAATCCGTTTTCTTCCTGTTTCTTCTAAGTATTATCCCCATCTCTTGATTCCTATCTCGAATTCAATATACCTGTGATCAGAGAATCAGCAATCTTGCGATTACCTCCATCCTCTAATCAACTCCGAATGCTTAGTGTTGTCCAGAGCATCTCTTGTATTTAACACAATAAACTACTTACTATTTATACTACCTACATCCGACCAAAAATGGAATACAACTCTCTTGTTTGGGCCGGTGCCTCAAAGTCTATTTTGGACTTATTCGACCATGTGCAGTAGAGGTCGGAAAAACTTATCAGTGGCAGTAGGTTATCCAACTCTACTGACTCACTGAAGCATCGACGCAGTGTGTGGTGCGCTACTCTGTTCTATCGTTTCTTCAATGGATCTTGCTCTGCCGAGATAAGGGATCTTGTTTCCGAAACTCGCACATTTTTACGTAGTACGCCTCCATCATCCAGAACTCATCCATTTGAGGTCGATTGCCTGGAGAGTCGTACTACGTATTACAGAAAGAATTCGTTTTTCAGTCGTATGCTTCGCTTGTGGAATAAGTTGCCTGCAGACGTGTTTCCTGTCTGTTATAACATTGGAAGGTTCAAGTCAAATGTTCACAAACACTACTCCCTTTTTCCGCCTCCTTACAACCTATTTTCCTAGCTCTGGTACAATGCACTGTATATGTAGGGGTCACTCCATGAGTACTGGTCTAAGATAAAAGTAAAAAAGTGAATTCGAAAATTGACTCACCCCTTGCGTTAATGTCGGAGCTAGCCCACACCAAATGGTATGCATTGGCATCTGCTCCTACAATTATGAGCAGGTTTCTCTGCCCAGCGACTTCTACAACCTCATGAACCCCGGATTGGTGACGACTCGCTATCATACGCCATATAGACAACCAGAAAAGTGCCTGCACCTGCCTCCCTGACGGCTGTCACTGTATCTTCATCACTAAAATCAGAAAGAATAAAGACTATTAAATCACTCCTCTGCATTATAGATTTGATTCTACACTGATCTGTGTACAGTAGGTTGTAGCCCTGCCTCCTAGGTGGCCGTCATGTATCTTCATCACTGAAATCAGAGTAAATAAAGATTTTTAAATCGATCCTGTCCATTATACAGGATTGAATTCTACCTTGATCCGTGCCCTTACAGAGTCAGGCTTCGTGGCCCAAACTCAATTCCTCCTCTCTTTTCGAGAGGTGAAATATCAATGCTTTTGAATGGTGAAGGTTAACTTTGTAGTGTCATCGTCTGTTTTCTCTACAACCGTGACGTTTACGTTCTCTTGCTCCTGATCTTGATCAGAGTCCAAGAGGGCATCCTCGTCAACATGTTCGAAGAACTTCTCTACCAACTCACAGTTGGTATTGTTGAATGTTTTAGATGATTTGGCAAAATAGCCTGATTTTATAACTGCTAAATCGTCAGATGTAGCTTCAACAGTATGACTGATCTTCAATGATCGAAAGCCTCTATTGGAAACTTCTTAAGTCTGTTTAGCATATATTTTTAAAACTTAAATTGTCTAACTTATTTTTTAAATTACACCAGAACGGTCAGTATGGAAATTTTTATACCGAAATAAGTATTTATTTTCTCTTTTAGACAACTAATTATTTCATTTCAGAAATTTGTCTATATTCATTTTCCTACATTGTATAGGAGGAGTATATTTCAAATGAATTATTTATTTAGGTGTCTACAATTTCCATCCTGAAGTTTGTCTACACGTATACTCATTTTCTAGCATTGTATTTCAAACAAATTATTTAAGTTACTACAATTTCTGTTTTCATATTAAGATTGAATATGTTTGTATGTGTGTGTAGTTATGCCCCATGGCGTTTTCATAATAATTTTCTTTTTCCAGCTTAGCAATTACTCCTCCAAAGAAGCAACAATTTGTGTTTAAGCTGTAAACAAATTCTTCGCCGATAGATTATAAGAATGAATTTATAAAGAAAACGAAAGACATTTCCATTTGTCTCGTTAAGTAATTGGTTAAGAGAACACATACGAGTACATACATACACAGGGCTGGGCAGTATTTGAAATACGTATTTGAAATACAAATACGTATTTTGTATCTGTATTTCAAATACACGACCTGGAAGTATTTAGTATTTTGTATTTCAAATACATGTGGCTCAAAAATACATTTTTACAAAATACATTTATTTATTATAATAAACTGAAAACAAGTTATTTCACAAAAGCTAAGACCGCTACAAACTACAACCATTAAAATGTTTATCATTTTTCAATACTCTAATTTGGCTTTCATTTATACAGAGCTAATACATTTTACACTAATCGGGTGATATCAGTAAGAATTTCTATATATTTGCCACTAGCTTTTTCGCAACGCTTTGAATTATATACAGGGAAATAATTTTTATTATGGAAAACTTTAGGCTGCGAGAACCAGATTAGATTCACTGCAATATAATACTTTGAGGCATTTAAGTTGTATTTTAATAAAATTAATGGAGAGCTTGGAAATCAGATTTAATGAGTTTCTCATGCTGACACCTGGAGCAAATAGTCATATCGGTGTCATCTTTCCATCCTAGTTTCAAAATTAGCTAATTTCCAGAAAGCATCTCATAAAAAGAGAGGCAAAAATTTCAAAATCTTGCAATAGATACCTTGGAGAAATATTACAAAAAACGTGAAACCATGACTGGATGCAAAAGAAGTAATAGTTTTGGACAATACAGTGATCAACCTCGTAAATCAAATTTGGAACTTGAGCTTATTAGTTTTCAAAATGATAAAAGCAAGGAAAACTATCCAAATATCAAAAATAAATGCATTTATCGAATTTGACAGCAGCTTGTGTTCCTCAGGACCTGTAGAAAGATGATTGTTTGTCAGATGACTGATTGAAATATCTAGTTTTTATTAAAGGAAATACTTGTTTTGTCGAATGAATTTTTTATTTACTATCTATCAAATGCTAAATATTAGGTTTGTTCCTTTAGTTTCTTAGCAAGTTTAGAACAATAATATGAATATACAACTTAGTTTAAGTGCATACGTAAAATAAAATATGTATCTAAAGCCAGACGGGTACATTTTTCTGAGACCAAATTACAAAAATGTATCTGTATTTTGTAGTTGTATTTTGTATTTGAAATACACAACTTGAAAGTATTTTGTATCTTGTATTTGAAATACACTCCTGAAAAGTATTTTGTATCTTGTATTTGAAATATATAATCTGTGTATTTTGCCCAGCCCTGTACATACATATATATGAGTATGTATTATAACATACGAGGAGTAATAATCAAAAACTGAAATTAGACAATTTTCAGATTAACCAGCATTAAACTGTAAACAAATTAAAGATGTTTTGGCGCTGGATAACAACAACAACATCAACAATAATGGTTGTTTATGAAGCGAAAATAAAAAAAAATTATTTTTGTTATTGTTTCGTTTGGTTTTGGTGGCATTTTTAACGCTTCAAATAAAATCGCTGTACAAATTTAAAGAAATATATAAAATAAACTTAATAATTCATAAACGTAAAGAAATAAACTAAAAAAAAGTTAGAAACAAATTAAACTTGCAACATTTTCACTTTCACTTGTTTTGGTTTTGTTTTTCATAAAAATTTTTGGAATATTTTTAATCAAAGCAGAAAACGTCAAATAATAAAACTTCGTACCAAGAAACCAAATTTGGTAAATTTTTTAATTCAAGGCTGAGTTTGGAATTCAGCGGGGACAGGATAAGCATTTTTGATATGACTAAGTTAAGACATTTTAGCAAAGTTACACACAGAGTGTCTGGTAGCAGATTTATATTTTCAAACTTAAATAAAAAACTTATAGATTGCTTATTTTTCAATGTTTCCCAGCTATCTATATGTCGACATTTCATAGGAGCTACCCTAATCAAAAGTAGACTTTGGAAATTTTTGAAAGATATTCTCAAACATTCAACTTTATATCCCAACAATCTAAATAAATAACACAAAAAACAAGCCTTTTCATTTATACACGTCTCTAAAATTTCTTTACACCTTTCAAACAAATGAACAACCTTGTTTGACACAAACAAAAAATAAAACAAAGTTATTTGTTACATACACATACATACATAATTATATCGACTCATGTTGTTTCGATGATAAAACTGAGTGATTATTTTACTTCCTTAGTATATGAAGATTGACAAACATTTTGATGAGCCAATCATGAATATTATCTTTCTCATATGATAAAACTGTAACACAAGTTAAAAGTGGAGTTTTACGAGCCTTATTGTTTGGTGAAATTAATTCAGACTTTTAAACAAGTATTAAATTTCATAACTTCAAGGAAACAGATTTGAGAAAATTTTTGCATGAAACAATACACAACAGAACAGCGATCAAAAGTTGTTGAATTTTATTCTGAAGTCAATTGCCTTGACGCAAGGTGCTTATCGTCGTTTTTGTATGTGAGTATTGGACCTTCAGCATCTGCAATAAACAGGCTGGTGGTAAATTTTCGACAACCGTACAGTACCGGAAGACCCCGGTACGGTCCACATTGAAGCAAATATCCAACGTGCTGCGGATAGTGCACAGGATAGGCCAGAAACATCAACAATAAGACTTTCGACACAACTAAGACTATCAGAGGTCCGTTGAGAGGATTTTATCCACATTGCACATGTTCCGGTATAAGGTTCAGCTTGTTCAAGTATTGAAGCCGATAGATTATGAACAGCGTCTTATTTATGACATTTCATTCAGACAAAAAGCAGAAGAAGATCGCAATTTCATTCACAATTTAATAATGAGCCATGCAGGCCATTTTCAATTGAATGGATTTTTAAACAAGCAAAATTGCAGGACCCATATCCTACGGAAAATAAAACGATAGTTCATCAGATATAATATAACACCCAGTTAAATGTACTGTTTGGCACGGTGTATCGTCCGAAAGGGTCATTGGTGAATATATTTTGAAAATTGTTAATGAAAAAATGTTAAAACCTTGTTTTTTTATGTTGGACCAGTATTAAGGGGATGACCCCTACATATGTAGTGCATTGTACCAGAAGTAGCAAAATAGATTGTGAGGAGGGGGCAAGAGGAAATAGTGTTTGTGAAAATTTGACTTAAACTTTCCAACGTTATAAGAAAAGGAAACACGTCAGCAGGAAGCTTATTCCGCAGGCGAAGCATACGGCTGAAAAACGAATCCTTTCTGTAATATGTAGTACGACTCCCCGGGCAATAGACCACAAAAGGAGGAGCTTTGGACGATGAACGCCTGCTACGTAAAAATTTGCGAGTTTCGAGAACAATATCCCTAATCTCGTTAGAGCAAAATCCACTGTAGAACCGATAGAACAGATAGGACCCACTGCACACTCCAGTGAGTCAATAGAGTTGGATACGCTACTGTCACCGATAAGCTTCTTCGCCCTCTCCTGCACACGGTCGAGTAACCCCAAAATAGACTTTGAGGCACCGGCCCAGACATGAGAGTTGTATTCCATTTTCGGTGGGATGTAGGTGGTATAAATGGTAAGGAGGCCCGATGCAGTGAAGTATATCTTACACCGTTTAAAAAATCCGAGTCACTTGAATGTTTCTCTATAGACATGAAAAATGGGCTCAGTCAAGCGAACATCACACTGTATCTTCATTCCAAAAACATCAAGAGCATCCGATTCCTCAAACAATTTTTTAAGCCAGCTATAGAAAAACATCCACAGTTTTGGGCCAACAAGATGGAGCCTACAGCCTACACTGCAGGGTACACAATTGCTCTGTTACATAACCTCATTAGTAAACGCATTATTTCGCGAAGAAGCGATTTCAATCTGCATATTTGCGTCCAAGTTTATATTTTTAGACTACGTCACAAACTCTAGGAAGCTAAGACTATTATTTTTTACGTGTGGCGACCTAATATTAATACCTAAAAATTAGCAAAAAAGAAATACAGTAAATAAAAGCATTTATAGAAAATAAGACAAAAGACAGAAAAACAGCAAAAGAACTCCTACACATTTAAAACAAAAATTTACATACAAGCATACGTACAAAAACTCTACATACATATAGTAATATACATATGTAGTAATTAAATATGTTGCAATCTACCAAATGAAGAAAAAATAAATATCTAACTAAACTATCAAGGTTTTAAGCCTTACATTGAACGTGTATGTACAGTGAAATCTTTTATAACGGACACCTCCCATATTCAGATATCTTCACAAACTGCACAAATTTTACAAATGTAACCTGGAGAGCTGTACGGTTCACCAGCGCCCCCATATGACTTGCAAGGTTCACACGCGTGGCAACTTCTTGTCTTATGTTTATAGTCATATGAGCCAATTTCTTGTTGAAGAGCTCAGCGCTTCTAACCATGTTATTCTTCAGACAGATTGTGAAATTGATTTACATCAGCAGCTGTTTTGTGCGCCTAAGTTGACCAACTTCACGATTCACCAGCGACTCTTTTTGCCATAAGTTTGTGGCCTTGCTTAAGAGTTGAGCTCTTTTAATCTCTCCTGTATGCAATTACCCAGCAGACAATGGAAGGAAAGCCTTAATGAGTTGGTAGACCGAAATCCATTAAGAACATCAGACCTTAATCAACTCACCCATCTAACCATCATCCCTGGTTCCTAACAGTTCAGGTATCTGTTGCAAGACAATAGTACCTCAGGTGTTTATTAGCCCTCCAAAACCGGCATGCCCCAAAAACTTATCAGCTAAGGCAAGCACATCAACCGGGAGCTTTGCTTATTACCGTTCTGGCAATTTCAGCTCTTGGTAAAGGTTTTGGAAGCCCGTAAATTAATCAGGTCTTTTCTGTTTAGACGGAAACAATTTGTGCAAAATGGACCCCATAAATCAGAAATTAGAGAAGTATCTAGTAGAGTTCCTCAGGGATCAGTACTGTGTCCTTTATTTTTCAATATTTATATTAACGATATATTTGAAATTTTTTTAATATTTCGAGTTATCTATATGCAGATGATCTTCAATTACTTTTTTTGGTCACAACAAAATGATACTGATAGTTTAGCAGGTAGAATTGGTAATAATTTGCGTAGAATAGAGGAATGGTGCGAGGACAACTTTATTGTTATTAACCCGTAGAAATCGAAAGCGATTGCGTTTAATGCTGCAGGAAGAGTGCTGCCCAAAATTGTAATAAACAATGAAGATATAGCGTATGTTCAGTATATGAAAACACTAGGAATATTAATTGATAATAAACTAACATTTGATTTTCATTTGAGTTACGTTATCTCAAGGATCTCTATTGGATTACGAAAGTTACTACTGTATACTGTATGGTTTAGAAGTTTATTTTGGAACCACAGAGTCTAATACCGCCCGTCTAAAAGTATGTTTTAATAGAACCATAAGGTATGTTTACAAACTAAAGGTTCGGGAACATGTGTCTATTTATGTCAGAGACTTCTTAGATAGCTCCTTTGATGCCTTCTTGAGAGTTAAAATAATGTTACTGTTTAAATACTTAATACTAAATACTTTCTATCCAGATTTGAATTTGGACCTTTTTCGCAGTCGCATACATTGGTTTGCCCTTTCTTCAATTCTCAAACAATGCAGCATTCTTTTCTGGTAAGAACATGTCGAATTTGAAATTCATTTGTGCCCTATAGTGAAAGATACTTTGCTCGTTCGCCTCTAGAGTTTAAAGCGGTAGTATTGAAAATATATCATGTTTACATGGTACTGAGTTCGAATCCTAGTGGGTGCTGATGAACAGTGTAGCGACTGCGAAACAGCTAGTTGTCCCCCAGCTTTAGTGTATTCAATTATTTTTTCCTGTCTTCTGTGATCAAGAGTTATTGATGGCGGCAATTATTGTTATAATAAAGAAAAATAAAAATATTTCTTGGCTTTAGCCAGGATTGAACTTGAGCCAGACGAATGATACCATCCCATCATATAATATTAGAAATATTAAAATAAGTTCGACTATTTATCATGAATACATACATATAAACTATTACTGCATATTATCGTTTAGTAATGGTGGTTAAACTACAAATTTGATAAAATATCGTTATAATTATTGTAAAGATGCCATTGTCTTAATAAAAGTAACAGAATCGTACTAGAGGCCAAGTTTGACAAACACAAGTTTTAGCTATTGAACGAATTTGATGGCATGACATCAACCGGTGCTGTCAGACTCAGTTTGATTGTGTAATAGCTGCTTAAAAGGCTGTTTCATTATTGTTTGTTAATATATATTTTTTTATGGTACAAAATGGGTTTTTTAAAAAAGGAAAAAATTCTAAACTTGGTGCGTTTTTGCTGAAATAACGCTTTTTTTCTTAATTTTGGTGCGTTTTGAAATTTCAAAGTTGATAACCCTGACTACAATTCGTACTTCGTTAAGTACGAAAATTAATATCGTCTATCGCCAGCATTAGAGCGAGACGCGAAACTCTCAAAAGCCAACCGCACTTAAGAAATAATTACGATGATGCGAGAGCTGTTCTTAGGGATGAAGCGGTACGAATAAATACAAGTAAATACTCGATACTTTTCTTTCGATACCAACTACTTTTGGTATCAATTCTTTACCATACACTGAAAAACACAAAAGTACCGTTATCTAAAAAACGGTACTTAAGAAAAAAAATTACAGCGTTTTTCATATTCAGGATGTCCCAATTAACTTATCTAGGCATGTGGCGTTCTTGGTATTTTTTGGCTGTAAACCAGTGTAAGAAAGACAAATAATCACCCTTATCGTAAATAAATTTTCATTCTAAATTGTTTCACTTTTCACTAAATGGTAATCGTGATTAACTCCCTTGAAATACTTTTATATAATACTTTGCCTTTAAATATGTTCACATTTCCAAAGTGATATGTTGTTACTCAACTAAACACAAAACAACAGGTCAATTGATAGTAGTTTTATTAAGTTAACAAAAGATGTAGTGACAGATTTTTTGAAATGCCTTACAGAAAAGCTAAATAGTTCTGATCTTCCAATTAAAGATGTCACCAATTGGAAGAAAGTAATCTTTTTTGAGAATATGGAGTTTTTGGTATAACTTTTAACCACATATATATTACTGTAAATAATCTAGTATTTGTGAGAGAATCTCACAGAAAGTGGATTGTTCCATTCCTACTTCGGAGTCTCTTGCTATCACATTCCGATATCTGTCTTCAGCAAAGAACTCTAAAAAACACCTTCACTATTGGTGGAATACCAAATAATTTTAATGATGACAGCACTTACAGTGTAACTGCAAACTCACCTTCAATAACATTACTGTTCCGATTTTAAATATCTTGTTTATTAATTTTTAAAAATCCCACAAAGTTCATTATTGTGTGAACATATTCGATGAACACTGATAGCTTATTTTATTTTCAATAATTGTTGAAGAAATTTCACGTGAGCTTCACAATAGCATTTTTCACTTCAAGGGGAATTGAAGTTTCACGTGAGCAAAAACTCCACTTTTTATTCATGATAGGGCTGAATGTTTTAATGTAAAAAAAAGATCAACAAATATTTTTTTCGATATTTCAAAACAGAAACTAGAGTCGAACATAATAAAATCGCAGTAGTATATTAGAAATTATGTCCAATCCAAATTTCCATTATTCTATTTTTTTATATATTTTTTTTGCAGCGTAAAAGAATTCTATCATAAAGTAATTGTCTTCCATTTTGCCTTTCAGAAAAGTGCCCTCATTAAAAAATCTGTATCGCCTAAAAGATTACTTATTTTTATGACTCCTTTTTTTATAATTTGACAGTTGACATAGAATTTTTAAATAACTATTTCATATTTTTCTTGTTTTTTTTTTCAACTATTTAAAAAATGTTGTGGTCCCTGATGTTTTTACCAAAAGTACCAAGTAGGTATCGGTCAAAAATACTATTTTCTTATTGGCTAGCAAAAAAAACTGTGTTGGACACCATTTTTATCATAAATAAGCCGCTCAAAAGGTTAGTTCATTATCGTGTTTTTAATACAAAAATTTTATATTTTTATATTACAAAATGGGTTTTTAGAAATGAAAAGAAAAATTCTAAATTTTTTCGTTTTTGTTGATATAATCATAGATGCCAGATAAATCTGGTTTAAAATCGTCAAATTGGACGAAAAAAATCGTCAATACGATTATGGAAAATCGTCAAAAAATCGTCAGCTAGTAAAATTAATTATTTATGAATAAAAGATTTTTTTCACCGGCGTAAATTATAGAAAAACAAGTCATGGTTGCCTTTAAGAACGAACTACAGCATTTAAAGCTATAACATTAAATATATAGTCCTACAAACATGAAGTTAATTTCATATGAAATTAACTTTCATTCATTAATTTTTTTGACATATATTTTTAAAATAAGATTTCATGTAATAAAAGGAACTATTGTTATATAAACACTTCTGTTAAATCCGGTATATCAACTCGTAAAGGGCGTTTCAGACTATCATACAAGTCTTAAGATTTTCATTGGATTTTGTGGGACAAAAATCTAAAGATATTTGTTGCGACTGTCAGAAAATCTAACGTACCATTACATTTTGTTTTCACACCATCACACCTAAAGTAAAAGAAGAAATATGATTTGAAAATAAGCATCCAATTTACTTAACGTCTGGTTTTAATATTTTTATTATTTGCTTTTGCAACAAATGCAACCCTGATCCAATGAAAAATCTTATTGTTTAAACAAACTTCTAAAAATGGTGAAGTATTATGGGATGTGAAATCTTTTACCGTATTATTTCTCATTTTCATAACGCTTCACATTCACACTATCACACTTACACGTATTATTTGATTTTTTGACAAGTCTTAATACAAAGTGTGATAGTCTGAAGTGCCCTTAAGTAACAACCAGTGTAGCAAAGTTTTAGATGTACTTTAGTAAACAAAATTTTTTCCGAAAATGGTCTCTTCAACTAATTTCTCACTTTGGTTTTGTTAAGTTCCATATTTGGAGATAACGATAAGACTAATATTTTTGCTATAAACTTAGTAATAGGAGGATACTTTATTCCAAAATCTAGCATTTTCATATTTATAGCGTAAAATAAATTTTCCAAGTTTAATAGACTTAGTTGCTTTAACTCGTATTAAATTTCTCGTCTTTCGAAATCTACGATGAAATAAGAAAACCTTATGTTAGAAAAAATTCACTTCATTCTTTTATAATATTGTAAGGATTTATGGAAGTTAAAGTTTTGAATTCATCTTCAAATTTTAGTCTCTTTAAAATATAAGCACACGCTTTTACATACAAATTTGTAAAACGTTTGGCTTATAATTTTTTTAAGCGCTATTCACATATGGATGGTATTTTAAATTCATCTCTAACATATACAATATATGTCTACTTTAAAATAACTACCACATAATATTGTAGTATTACAAACATTCATATACATATATTTACGTGCCATAAATATTCCCCCATATTCCAAGAGGCGTCATCGTCGTCACATCAAGACGACATCAAAAAACTTTCGGTTACACCTTCGACATCGACAACTATTATGTATTCTTTGATAGGCCTTCGGTATTTCCTAGACCTAAGCGATAGATAGAAGCTGTCGACAACATTCAATTCTTTTTGGCAAAAAGTAAATAAATGAAAAAATTTTTGTGTCGGCTTCATGTGACGACGATGACGCCTTATGGAATATGGGGGATTACTTTCATTGCCTACATAAATTAACTTTAAAAAGCTTAAAAGATATGACAGTAAAAAGGTGATGTACAAAAATTGTCAAAAACAGACCTTAAATCGTCAAAGTGTTCCTTTCAGCACCCAAAATCGTCAAAATTACGATAAATCGTCAAATATGGCAACTATGAATATAATACGCTTTTTCCCCCCATTTTGGTGCGTTGTGAAATTTTGTAGTTGACAATGCTGTCAATTTTATAACAATTGCGTGGTAATTGTTTAATAACTTAATTGACTTTTTGTATGGAATATTAAGCTCGATGAAAACGTTAATTGCGTTAATCTCAATAATTGTGTATGTCTGAACACGCTATAAGTATGAACGCATACATTTAGCCTTCTGACAAAAATGCAACAAAAATTTGTTATAAAAAGAAAATCAAGAAAAGCATTAAGAAAAACAACAAAATAAAATATATATATTTTATTTAAAGAAAACCCCATTCATGCAATACTTAATTAAACTGGAAAATCCCACCATCCAACAACCAGACACCAAAATTTACAAAAATACGAGTACAAGATGTTGTTCATATGTATCTCTCTTTTAAACTTTTGTTACTTTGGTCTACACATTTTTGCACTTAAAGTTTTATATTTGTTTTCTTTTTTTTAATTTTAACTTTGTTTATTTTTCATTATTTACCAATTCTTACTTACTTCCTTAAGACTGTTATTTGATTCTTATGAATTTTTTAGTGTTAAAAATTATGTCTGGGTTTTTACTTTAACCAAAAAATAATAGATTGTGGGAAATTCCCACTCCGTTCACCAAATTTTGTGTGGCACAACTTGTTGTGTTTCTTGTTGTTGTTTTGTGCGTTTGTGTTAAAAATATGAAGCCATCAAATTCGTACACTAACACATATTTTGTTGGCTAAAATCTGGTTTTACTTTGTAGCACTAACAAATTGAACCGTTTTGCAATTCATCAAAGCAGGCAGGCAGCATGATGACACTGTGACTGAAATTTCGAATATTATGCCTTCAAGCAGTAAAGAAAAATACGGAAGATATGCTTAAAAAATTGATATGACTACACAGAGAAAATTGGAAAAAATAAATTTGATAAGCTGCTTAATGCATTAAACACATTCAAGACAGCAGACTACGAACTACAACCTGTAAAACAAATTGTATATAAAAGACGAATTTTTCAATTGAAATGAAATTTGCTTAATTCGAAGGATAATCTTCTGGCACTATAATTTAAATAAGACTTCACACACATGAACGCCATGATTGGCCAGCTGTTAGTTTAATCTTCAGGTCTAATTATCGAGGTTATTTCTGAAAATAATGGCAGATCTCATTACTAATAGAACGCTAGAAGATGCTAACTTTAATTTTTATAAAATAAAATTTGAAACTAAATTATAGTTTGCTTAGTTTTAAAATAAATATATTTATAAATAAATATGTATATTTAATTTCTTCAGATAACTAAAGCCGACACCTTGAAATTTCTTTCTGCAAAAAGTTATTTTTTTCTCAACCTTAGTTAAGGAGATATACTTGATTTAAATTAAAAAGACATGGTTCCTTATTCAAGTGACAAACAGTGTATATCAGGTGACGGCATAATGAATTATTACGAGAGTGGATTGATATTGAAGCTATCTAGAGGCTCTGATTCAAGGTGCATTAATGTATACACGGTGGCAGCACTACGGCATGTGATAATTTTTTGCTACTGGCAACATAGTAAGCTATTTACGTCAAACGTATTGTTTACATTTTTGAAAGTGAAATTAGTGTTTTATTCTGAATTAAACATGTACAAATTATTTTGTGAACATAAAAATAATTCAAATAAATAAAATTTATTTTTTTTTTTTTTTTTATATTGGACCAGTACTCAGGGGATGACCCCTACATATGCAGTGCATTGTACCAGAACTAGGAAAATAGGTTGTGAGGAGGGGGAAAGCGGGAGTAGTGTTTGTGAACATTTGACTTGAATCTTCCAACGTTATAACAGACAGGAAACACTTCTGCAGGCAACTTGTTCCACAGACGAAGCGTGCGGCTGAAAAACGAATTCTCTCTGTAATGCGTAGTACGATTCCCCGGGCAATCGACCACAAATGGGTGAGCTCTAGACGATGAACGCGTGCTACGTAAAAATGTGCGCGTTTCGGGAACAATATCCCTAATTTCGTCAGAGCAAAATCCATTGTAGTATCGATAGAACAGAGTAACGCATCCCACACTGCGTCGATGCTCCAGTGAGTCAATAGAGTTGGATACCCTACTGTCACCGATGAGCTTCTTCGCCCTCTCCTGCACACGGTCGAGTAACCCCAAAACAGACTTTGAGGCACCGGCCCAAACATGAGAGTTGTATTCCATTTTCGGTCGGATGTAGGTGGTATAAATAGTAAGGAGGTCGGATGGAGTGAAGTACATCTTACACCGTTTCAAAAAACCGAGGCACTTGAATGCTTCTTTAGAGATATGAAAAATGTGTTCATTCCAGCGAACGTCACACTGTATCTTCATTCCAAGAACATCAAGAGCATCCGATTCTTCAATATTTATACCATCCATGAGTACAGATGAAGCAGCATTTGCGGTCGTTTGTTTGTGCGTCAATAAGCAACACTGGGCCTTACGAGCATTAAAGGCGACCCTGTTTTTACGACCCCATTCAGAGACCAATAGAAGATCACTATTCAGTGAATCATTCATATTTAGTCTCTTGGCAGCGATCTCTGATAGGCTGGGCCTATAACTAAAAGAGTACGAGTGACAAATGCTGCTGTCATCCGCGAAAGTGTGGATAGGGTTGGAAGTTTGGTAGAGAAGGTCGTTGAGGAAAATAAGAAATAGGGTAGGAGAAAGAACGGAGCCTTGCGGTACCCCTGAATTAATCTTGAACTCGTTTGATGAGACCCCATCTATAACAACTCGTATAGAGCGGTCTCTGAGAAAGCTCGATATAAACCGAGAGAAGTCATCACCGACACCAAAAGCAGTAAGTTTTGCCAATAGTGCACCATGCCACACTCTGTCAAACGCTTTTGAAATATCAAGAGCCACCACCCTACTTTCACCGAAATGATGGATTGAGTGGCACCATTTCTCTGAGAGATATGCCATAAGATCGCCAGTTGAACGACCCTTACGAAATCCATATTGACGATCACAAAGTAGTTTATGCGACTCCAGATACCTCATAAGGTGATGGTTAACCATGTTTTCCATTACTTTGGAGAGTGTAGAGCAAATTGCAATTGGGCGATAATTTTCGGGGTTATTTGCCATACCCTTTTTGGGTATTGGTGTTACATTAGCTACCTTCCAGCACGATGGAAACTCACCAGTATGGTAAAGTATGCTGAAAAGGCGTGCTAATGGACGCGCAAGCGTAGAAGAACACTGCTTCAAGACCAGTGCTGGAATGCCATCCGGTCCAGGAGTTTTGTTTATATCGAGGTCTTCCAAAACCCTTTTAACTGCTCGCGCCCGGAAGAATATCTTTGGCATAGTTACAGATACTCTTTCGAGCTCGGGAAGTGGCTGACTGCTTTCCGGCAAGCAGGAATTGCTTGCAAAGATTTCAGCCAACAGGTTAGCTTTGTCAACCGGGTCTGTGAATGCTTGGTCATTCTTTAAAAGAGTTGGAATTGATGAACTAGCACTGTTCTTTACTCTCTTAACGAAAGACCAAAAGGTCTTACTGCCCCGAGGAGCTGCAAGGACCTTGGCACGAAGGCGCTGTTCGTGAAGAGACTTTTCACGCCTAAGTACCTTGGCACACGAAGATCTTGCCTTTTTGCGTAGCAAATCAGTGTCTGGTGTTTTGTTTAAACTCCAGTTACTGAATGCTTCCTCTCTGGATCTGACTGCGTTTTTGCACGTCTGATTAAACCAAGATTTTGCTTTTGGTTTAATCGAAATCTGCTTGGAGGGGATGAATGTTTTCATCCCTAGCAATATCATATTCTCTACCATTTTTGCTGAAGCATTTATGTCGTTATCTAGAAAACAAAGTTTCCAATTAAAATGCTCATAAAATTAGTTGAGCTCAGCCCAACGCGCCTTTTCGTAAATAAATATTGAACGTTTCGTAGCTGATTTTGAAACGTTACGAAGTCCCGAGATCGAAAAGGAGGCAGAAATGGTGCAATGATCCGAATTGCCGAGAGGTGCACTAACTCTGACTTCATACTTTTCAGGGTGTGAAGTCAGGAATAGGTCAAGTGTGTTTGAATGGTGCCCTTCAACACATGGAATATGCGTTGGCTCATTCACTAATTGCGCTAGGTGGTTGTGCGCAGCGAATAACTCGACATATTGGCCTTCTGGAGTTGTATGACTCGAATGGCGAAGCCAGGATGAGTTGTGAACATTGAAATCACCAGCAACAACGATTTCACTGCTCGGACAACTTTCCAGGATCTTCGATATGGAGTCGGAGAGGGCATCGAAACCAGAAAAGGTAGTATCCCTCCCCGCATTTGGACTTCTGTATAGAAACCCGAAATGCAAAAAGTGTGACCTGATTTTGAACTTAACCCAAAGACAGGTAAATTCTGCATCATGCATGCTTAATGGTTGCTGGCATTGGAACACAACTTCATTGCGAATGTAAATTACAAGGCCCCGATGGAAGTTAAAGAGGGATAGGAATTGATACCCAGGTATATGAAAATCCTGTGGATCAGCATTCTCAGATACCTGGGTTTCACATAGGGCGAAAATATCCGGCCGATGGAGACACGTGTGAGCATAGACGGAGAAGAAGTTCGTTCTCAGCCCACGTATGTTGCAAAAGTCTATTGTAAAGTTTCCCGCCATTGCGATAGAAAGATCATGTACAAATGCTAATTCTGCTGTGCTGGTGAGGCCGAAGTTAACTTAATTGTTCATTCGACTGTATAGTATCCAGTGTATATACCTTCGATACTATACAGTCAACTGTATAGTATCGAAGTATAAAATTTATAATTATGAAAAGGTACATTCATAGTTTATAATTGTGAAAATAGTTACAAATATTTTTGATAAACATAGCTTACCAGATGCCGGTTTTTGTTGTATTGTTGTAATTTTGTTCTAGTGCTGCCACCGTGTATACGTTAATGCACCTTGCTCTGATTCACTATCCTACACAATCGTACAATTCATTCACAGCAAAATGTCGCATCAAATGGCGTTTTAGGCCACACTTATACACAAGTATGGTGGCAATAATTTATATACACAATAAAATAATTAAAAACTTTTATTACCATAATATTTTACATTATTTCAATTTATATATCGAGACGCCAAAAATATTCTCATATTTTTCACAATATGTACCACACTAATCGCACAGAAACCATTGTACAAAGTGTTGCCAATTCTGCTGCCTTTGAGCTGACAAGGAGAAGGGATCACTTTTCGTGGAGATAGGGAAGGGGTTGTTGATGTGGGATCTCCAAGAACAGGCTATTGCAATTTTCTTGATAGTTGAGAAAATCACAATATGAGTTGGGAAAACAAATAAATAAAAATTCAGAATTTCCTTTAATATACTTAGAAATTTTTATTTCTCAGGTTTACCTGGTAGATTCACACTTATACAACTTAATTCGTTAGCAGTTTACCACACGGCTGATGATTTCCAAATGCCGTTTTCCCACGACCTTCACCAGAACCAAACTTCGGCCTTGGGAAAATCGGTCTTGACATTTGGAAAACTTCGAGCTGCTGGTGTGACCAGATTTACAATATCTTAACAATATTTAACAAGGTTGGTAACATTAAATAGGAGAGAAATGTAAGTGTTCATACAAAGGTAAGTAAAATAAAAAAGGTAAGTACAGGTAGGTAAGCATAAAAATTATAGTTAAGTATAATATAATAGGTAAGTATATAAAACAAATTAGGTAAGCATATTCAGCTAGTTATAAAAATAAAATTACTCTTGATATATAAATATAATACTTTGCGAAATTCAACATACAAATTCAGTGTGGTACTTCACGGAAAATAGTTCCAACAGATAATTATTGTCCAAATTAGTTTGGACAACCATCATGTAATGAAAATTTTCATGAAATTTTTCAAATCGCACGATTTGTTAAAAACTTGCCACACAGTTGCATTTTTAGTACTCTTTCAGCACACATGTTATATTTGGTAGATCGCATGATCTAGATGATGGGTAGTGTAACAGGGCCTTAAGTAGGAAAAAAAAAACAGTTTTCTTAAAACACCAATTTATTTCTCAACACAGTCTCCTTTTAGCTCAATACATTTAGTAAGACGATATTCCAATTTTTTTTTATACCATCTGAATAACACGATTTTGGGAACCCCTTGAAAATACGCGTTAGTTTTGGTAATCACTTATTCGTTTAAGATGAATTTTTTTCCTGGGAACCATTTTTTCAAGTTTGGAAACAGGAAAAAGTCACTAAGAGCTATATACTGGACTATAAGGTGGATGATCAATTCGAAGTGTATTTCACGTAATTTTAAGCCAATGCTGTGTGACCCGGTGCGTATTCCTGAAGAAAGAGCACTTGTTTCTTCTTTATATAATGTGGTCGTTTTTTCCTGATTGCATCAATCAACTGATCCAATAATGCACGATAATACTTTCCTATGATTGTGGATCCTTTTTCATGCGTAATATTCCGTGTGCATTCCAATCAACAATCCAACATTTTACCATGTAATCTGACGGAGCAGACTCTATCTCTGCCGAACATCTGCGTGCTATTTATACCTCTTCATGAACTTTCTAGTTATTGATAATTCCAGATCCACGTGCTTGCGAAAAAATAAGAACGCAACAACAAACCAGAGGAAACCAATAATAAGAACGCAACAACAACAATATAATCATTGTTGGTTGATTTACTAAGGAAGTTTGCGTTTTTTAAACCATGTGTGCTAGTTTGTTTGCTTGAATATTAAGTTTTATTTTTTGCTTTATGTTGTTTGTGAGGACGTGTGTGAACATTTATAACATGCAGATCAACGGCTGCACAACATATTAGATCTGATGGAAATTCGTAACAATATATTATTAGCAAGTTAATCTCGTCTTGCAGAAAGAGCACTTGTTTCTTCTTTAAATGTGGTCGATTTTTCTTGATTGCATCAAACATTTTTTTTTAACAAACACAAAAACTGCGAATCTTTTTTGCTTATCTGCAGTAACACCCATGGTTTCTGGCAGGAATCGAACCAAATCAGCCATCGAATCACCAATAATGCCTGATAATACTTTCCTGTGATTGTGGATCCATTTTCAAGATAGTCGGTGAGCAATATTCCGTGTCCATCCCAAAATACAGTGACCATAACTTTGCCAGCCTATTTCACCGTTTTCGCCTTCTTCGGAGCACTTCCACCCATGGTTTCGATTAATTTTTGAATTCAGATGTAGTGGTGGACCCACATTTCATCAACAGTTATTAATCTATGCCAAAAATCAACAGGATTATGTTGTACCAAGTCCAAACACTGCTGTGAAGTGGTTTGTCGAACTCGTTTTTGTTCTAAGCAAACGCTATCTTGCCGATAGCTTCCTCATATGCAAATGAACACACGTTCATATGATATTTTTACCATTTCAATAATCTCACATAACTTGACTCGGTGATCATTCATGACGATATCGATGAATTTCTTCAGTAACCACCACTTTTGGCTGTTTTGTTGGCGGTGTTGTTAAAGTGCTTGTTGGGCCGCGTTTAAATTTAGCGATCCACTAGTTTTGCGTCTCAATCTGAGGGAGCAGACTCATCGTATTGTTTATTGAGCTTTTCCGTTGTCTCTTTCGCCGTTTTCCCTTTCAAATAATAGTGTTTAATCACCGCACGAAATTCACTTTTTTCATTTTTCAAGAAACACAATACGAGTAATCGCTTACTTCAAACGACTACAACAAATAAACTAATCCATGAATTTGTGAGACTGACGTTTCGACAGAACGCAATTTCAAAAAAAAAAAAAAAAAAATGTTTGTATTTGTGCTCACATCTGGCGCTAGGTAGCTTCAATGTCAATCCGCCCTCGTATCAGTGGTGCCAGAAATTTTTGTCGAAAAATCTTCCCGTGTCTAAATAAAAATCTTGATTTTCGAAAAATATCTCAAAATGGTTTTCGTTTGATTTTATTTACATCAAACGCAAAAATAATATTTGTTAAGCGTTTTTCCCCATTTTTGGTTTAGCTGGTAAGGCCTAATAATTATATTTTATAATATTTTATATAACGTTTTAATCATTGTTGTACCCGACGTTTTGTCGAGTTTTTATCGATTTTTGCAAGAGCTTTTCTATTTTATGTCAAAGTCAATTATTTAAAAGATTGAAAACAATAAAACATTAAAATATTGCAAATACAATAAAACTTCTCCACTAGCTAGAGAAGAAATACGAGTAAGTTTCTGTTTCACTATCTCAAACGTTAACGTTTGCATGCTAAATTAACACTCAAAAATGGATTCGTCCCAACTTATTGACTCTAACGTAGTTAATTGGAAGGTAGAAAAGCGAACGATTCTATATATTGTCACAAGAAATCTCACAAATTAAACAAAAATCAGTTCGAAACGCATGCGAACGTTAATGTTTAATATCGTAAAACTGTCATACTCCGAAAAAACCTTATGCTCTTTTAATTGTTTGAAATTACAAAAGGAAATCTTAACAAATAAATATACAAAACAAGATAATTATGCAAACAAAGTCATGGGTCAAACATGATTACAAACTTGATTTGACACACAAAAGTGGCATGCAATTAAAATTCATTCATAAAAAGAGCAGCCTGTAGATGACTAACCGCTTGTACGAGTACCTTTAACTTAAAAATTGTGTACAAGCCGTTTGTGCTGAAAGTAGCCTAAGTAAAAAATTATACTAAATTACCAGTAATTCATATAGTATAATATTTTTTTTAACAATTAAGACAATTAAGTTTTTTATTCGCTATTTTTAGCTTCTACCATTTATACCAATAAAAATTATAAATAGCTAAAAATAGCGAATAAAAAACTTAATTGTTTGAATTTTTGTTCTCTGCTTTTCGATACTTTCAAAAAGCAAATCGTAGGAACCAACGGTTGTTCATTTGTTTGAAAGGTGTAAAGAAATGTTAGAGAGGTGAATAAATGAAAAGGCTTGTTTTTTGTGTTTTGACAAATATTATTAGAGCATTTTTCTTTTAAATTCTCAGCAATTTATTTATATTGCTGGGATATAAAGTTGAATGTTTGAGAATATCTTTCAAAAATTTCCAAAGTCTACTGATGATTAGGGTAGTTCCTATGAAATGTCGACATATAGATAGCTGGGAAACATAAGAAACAAGCTATTTATAATTTTTAACAATTAAGTTTTATTCACTTTTTTAGATTCTCAGTCATAAAGCAGCTCTGGGCTGGGGAACAGCTCTCGCGTCATCGTAATTATTTCTTAAGTGCGGTCAGGCTTATTGTTGTTGTTTGGCCTTCGCGAGTTTTGCGTCTCAATCTCACTGGTTAACTGTTTACCTCAACTAACTGTATTAGTTTACAGCTTTTTCGAGATATTTCTTTGTTAACCACGTGGCATCTTCTTATGTGAAGACATAAGTCGTCATAGTTCGCTACAAAATACTGTTAATACCATCGTGGGCTTTAGGTATTCGTTACACTGCCCATGCTGAGTATCCTATACTTAGCAAATTTATTTGTAACTGTATAGTTAATAAATACAATTACAAAAGTATTCTAGACCAATCAAAAAATTATAACCAGCTTGTTTTTCAGTGTTTCACAGCTGTCTATATGTCGACATTTCATAGGAGCTATCCAAATCATCAGAAGGCTTTAGAAATTTTTGTAAGATATTCTCAAACATCATTCAACTTCTTATCGCAACAATCTAAATAATTTATTGAGAATTTAAAAAGAAAAATGAACAACTGTTGGTTGCTACGTTTTGTTGTTGAGAAATACTCGTAAATGGTTTTTGAAAAAAAAATGTTTTTTCCTACTCAGGTAGCTTCAATATCATTGCGCCTCCCTCGTATGAACAGATTTTCAGTATTATTTTACAGTTTGAAAGGAACTGCTTGCAGTATCCATAAAATGATTTTTATTAACTCAGCTTCTTCTTTTAAAAGGTTGTCAACGGGTTGAAAATAAAGCGTTTGAACCTGGAACGACTACTTTTATGGTTATTGAGGTATCATATAATTTTGATGTTCTTGAAATGAAATCTATTTGTGGTAAATTTCCCAATAAATTACACATGCCATTACAGAGAGAATTCGGCTCGTCCTGCCGCATATAACGTTAAAAAGTTCAAGTCAAACGTTCACAACAACTATTCTCTCGTTCCTCCTCTTCATAACTTGCAATGCATATCTTGGGGTCATCTTTTGAATACGAGTATTGGTCCAAGATAAAAAAAAAGCAGACAATAATGGTATGATTAACTGAAAAAGTCAATTATGGGGGAGATGATGATAGATTCTATCGGTTATCGCTAAAGGCTCACAGGCAGATGAAATACGAGTAAATGCATGCTTAAAAATGTTTCTCTGAATATTCTGAATGCATATAAAAAATGTTTCTGCTATGTTTGCGTGCCTGTTTATGTTGTATGACGGGTTGCTGTTGTGGGGTCACCAGTTCCTCAGCCGTTTTAGGTTCTACTGGTAGTAGTCTTTGGGCTACGACCGGATACAAATCTGGTACCACGGGAACAAAGGGAGGAATTTGTTCCTGCCTGGTTATGGTACTGCTCGTAGAGTATCGAGGTGCTTGTGGTATGGACCCAAATTGCGGAGAGAGTTCATTTAAACTCGGTGTGGATTTGCATTGCAATCGGGTGCCGTGACCCAAATATTGGTAGGAGTATTAGAAAGGCTCCGCTACAAACCAAGATGAAGATTATTTCCAAATAGAATAAAATCGAATTAGTACTTATGCATTCTAGAGGACTTGGTGGATACATAGTACTCCATCCGTTTATAAGATCACCATGGGGTAAGGCTACACACGCAAACCGTTTTCATACCTGCCTTGTAATGGGTGATTTTATAAGAACTATCGAAAATTAAAAAAAAAAAACACATAAAATTCAGAAAAATGCATGAAATATTTATTTGGATCGATAGTTGGGTCGATATAATTTAATGTTTGAAGATTATTTCATGCAAATGTTGGCCACGGCTGCGCCTCAAATGGCCCATCCGCTTAGTCCAATTTTGGCATACTCTTTCCAACATTTCGGCCGGTATCTCACGAATAATGTTGGCAATGTTGGCTTCCAGTGCGTCAATCGAAGCGGGCTTGTCGCTATAGACATTAACCTTAACATAGCCCCACAAAAAATAGTCTAGAGGCGTTAAATCGCACGATCTGGGCGGCCAATTGACTGGTCCCAAGCGTGAAATAACCTGTTCACCGAACTCGCCTTTCAATTGGTCCATTGTTTCGCGTGCTGTGTGGCATGTGGCACCGTCTTGTTGAAACCACATGTCATGCAAGTCAAGCTCTTCCATTTTGGGCAAAAAAAAAGTTTGTTATCATCGCACGGTAACGCTCACCATTCACAGTAACGTTGTGATTCGCATCATCTTTGAAGAAATACGGCCCAATGATGCCGCCAGCCCATAATCCGCACCAAACGGTTGTTTTTTGTGGATGCATTGGTAGCTCTTGCAATGCTTCTGGCTGCTCTTCACTCCAAATACGGCAGTTTTGCTTGTTCACGTATCCATTCAACCAGAAATGAGCCTCGTCGCTGAACACAATTCTTCGATAAAAAAGTGGATCTTCATCTAACTTTTCAAGAGCCCATTCACCAAAAATTTGGCGTTGTGGTAGGTCGTTTGGCTTCAATTCTTGCACCAGCTGTATCTTATAAGGCTTCACACCCAAATCCTTCCGTAAAATTTTCCACGTAGTGGAGTAACAGAGGCCCAACTGCTGCGAACGGCGCCGAATCGACAATTCACGGTCATCACCAACACTGGCCGATACGGCTGCGATATTTTCTTCAGTTCGCACTCTACGTAAGCGTGTTGGTGGTTTAATGTCCAACAATGTAAATTTGGTGCGAAATTTTTTTACAATAGCCCGAATAGAAGCCTCAGTAGGTCGATTAAACTGACCATAAAATGGAAGAAGCGCGCGATGAACTTTCTTAACAGAGCACGCATTTTGGTAATAAAATTCAATAATTTGCAAGCGTTGTTCGTTTGGAAGACGATTCATGATTAAATTATAGACCAAACTGAAGATGTTTGACAGTGACACAACATACAAAACGTGCGTGAGCTGTCAAAACTAGTGTTGCCAAAAAGATAATAGCAAAAAAATCAGTTATAATCCAGTTACTATGCAGCTGTTTTTCTACAAATCGGGGAAACCCCCATGACAACAGTGAAAAGTGAATTATGCAGCATTATCCAAAGCTCAGATAATTGATTTGGAAAGAAAATTGTATCTTTCTCTCGCATTAGAAAATGAATAATAATTATACGTTTATAGTGTTCCAATTCACTGATTATTTGTGTCGGTTGCTGCTACTTAAGCAGTTGTTATCAATCTCAACCAACTAATCAGTTTAAAAGGTAATGTTTACACATGAACACTAAAGAAGAGCGGTTTTGCCAGCATCCAAACCTAGTCCTAATCTGTGCTGCAGGTGTAACAATGCAATTTTTTACCTTAAAGCTAATATTGAGTTGAAAATTTCGCGCGAAATTCTCAATTCAAATTTTTCGTATGAAAAAAGTAATGTTGCTGAAAAATATTCGCACATTCAATCTCAGTACTAGGCAATAATTTAAAACTAATTAGACTTATGACATTTTTATATGAATTGCAAAAAAAATGGCCAATACGACCTCTTATGCTACAGCCATCATGCATATTTTATTAACACGAAATGCAATTAAATGAAAAATAATTTCATTAAAACCCCCAATGCCAGTAAGTACGTCATAAATAAATGAAATAAAGTTAAAAGTATTAAATCAAAATACCCTAAATAGCGTCCGATAAATGTGTAACGAACAAATCTGAGCGTAAGTAAGCGGATTGTTTTTATTTGTAATTAACCCATTGTGGTAAATGCGAAATTTAGAGCTCCACAGAATTTCAAAGCAAAAATTTTGAAAAAACATAAACCGAGCCAAAGTTTTATAATTATATCGACAGCACAAGGTACGCAGAAATGGAAAAAGTGAAATTTTGAATTTCAGTGCGATGTCAAAACAGAGACAGAAAAATTAAGGCATAACATGCGGGAGAAAAAATTAAAAAGATAAATATCGTTGCACACTTTTATTGTTTTGTTTTATCTCTATTTACTTTTCGATTGGCACCACAAGATAAAATACTTAAATTGGTTAACAATTAAAATAAAATTTATTGCGTGGGAATACTCAGGCATAAGTTTCCAAAAGTTTGCTAATTTTTCACATGAACTTCAAAAACATTTTCGAACTTTACTGTGTACAAATACTGAATTAGCAGCTGCGGATTCCATGGCACTTTATAAATGGTGGTCCAACCATAATACACGAATGTAAATCATTAATCAGTGAACTTTTTTAGTTATATACATATGTACGATATTAACTAATTAGTTGTGAGTTCGACTCCAACTTCAGTCAAGAAGAAGGATTATTTTTAATTATAACAATAATTGCTGTGAAACAATACACGATGTTATTTTTGAGCCACACCTTAACGTCAAGTTTTTTTGCACAACTTCATTTGATATTTTTTATTTCAGTGTTTAGCAAATTCAACCCTGGAGAGGTACACAATTAAGCAGCGCATTAAGGGTTTTAAAGCCTTTTACGAAAAATGGGTGTTCAAATCAAAATGTATTTTCGAGCACTTCATGATTTTTTTCGTCAGCCTAATCGACCAATTGTGTCCACAATCGAGGGAATTGTACGCTAATTTCAGCAAACCTTGCAGTTACCGTGAATGGTGTTGGCCATCTTGTGGCCAGAAATTGAGGATATGAACCTGGACGATATGTAGTTCCAACACAGGATGGTGCCACTTGTCACACAGCGAACGAAAAGATGGCTCTTTTAAACGGTAAGCTCAAACTGAGGGCCTGGACGATATGTGGTTTCAACAGGATCGTCCCACTTCACTTAGGTTAGGTAGGCAGACCGCTGGATTCTTTAGAATATTCTCACAAATAAGCACTCATTTAAGTGGCAGCCTGAAATAGAAGGTATAGGAAGATATTTTTTGAGTGAATTATAAAATAGGGTCATTGGGAGGAGAAAAGTGGGAACCACTGGTTTAAAGAAAAGTAAGGACGAGAACTCAATTAAAGTGTTTAATTTTTCAAAATTATTCCAAAGGCTTCCTTTAGAAATTATCAAACAGGCGACACAAAACTGTATTTTCTTAAGCTCCTAATGGGTTAAATCGTCATTCGGAATTACCAGAATTTGTTTGCTGAACGCGCACATTCAATCGTAAATAAATTTAATTCATATTTAAAATCTTCATTGAATGTATTTTTGGAAACAAGTTTGTTTGAAAATTAACATTTTGTTTCTTTTTTTTTTTTTTTGCTCCTTCAATATCTCGAGTCACTCTCTCATTATTGAGTAGGGTCAGTATTTTAACGTTTGTAGTTTTATAACCTTCTTAATATTAAATAATAACTCTCTTCTGTCAAATTTAGTGAAACAAATAATTCTTTGAAATTTTTTGTCTTATTTAAACGATTTAAATTGAATACGCAACGAGTTTAATGACAGATGGGAATTTCTAGCGTTAAGTTCCATGAACGTGTGAAGGTTCTCCTTAAATAAAACCAAACACGTACATATGTACTCGTACATATGTATATACTAATAAGAAGAATTAAAACATTTAATATTCTCTTTGTTTTTGCTCATGATTATAACTTAATATTCATTTTGATCTTTTTTCATACAATATCTTCTTTTCGTTCACCTTTACAAATTTCAAATGTTTTTAATGTTTTAGCATATAAATTATATTTTAAATTAATTATGCATTTCACGCATCTTTTTGAACATGTCAATAAAAAATTGCAAAAAAAAAAACACAAAACAAACAAAATTCAAAATACAATTATCGGTCGCCTGAGAAAAAAAAACGGTACAAGTGAGTCAGTCACATTAAGTGAGACTTGATTTAGGTGATGAGAAATTTAACCACGTTTAGCGCTTAAATCTGGTCTTTTTGCAGTAAGAAAACCTTGAAATTATGAATTTAAAAATAAAAGATATAAGGAGTGTCCCAAAATTGAGGCAAGATTTGAATTTGTTGCCGTTTGTGCAATAAAGAGTTGGCAGCACTAAAAAAAAACCTAATTCGACAGCTGACAGTTTAGAGAATGGCGAGTTCAGTTCTATTTGGTGCAAGAAAATTAACATTTGCATATGAAAGAGCTATCGGCAAGATGGATGCCGCGTTTGCTCAATGTTGAAGAACAATTGTTCAACAACGATTTCTAAAGACCGCTTCACAGCGGTCTTTGGACATGATAAAGCGTAATCCTGTTCATTTTTGGCGTCGATTAATAGCTGCATTATTAGATCAATTGATTGATGCAATCAAGGAAAAACGACCATATAATTCTGTTTATTGACGAATCCACTGAGGTGAAAATGTGCCTCATCACTGAAGATGATTTTCTTCGAAAATTGATCATCCACTGTTGCCATTTCTTGCCACCATTCTGCCCATTCACGACGTTTGAAATGGTCAAGAGGCTTTAATTCTTGAGCCAATTGCACCTTGTAAGCGTGTAAATGCAAGTCTTTATGCATAATGTTCATCAACGACGAGCGTGAGAGATGCAATTGTTGGGCACGACGACGAGTTGAGGTGGACGGCTCTTCAGCCACACTATCGCGAACAGCATCTTCTACAGACCCGGTTTGCTCGAATTTTTCCACGATTTTTGCGATTGTACGCACATTTGGACGATCATATTGACCAAAAAAATCACGAAGTGCACGATATGCATTTTGATTTGAACGCCCATTTTCATAATAAGTCTGGATAACTTTAACACGTTGTTGGATTGTGTATCTCTCCATGGTTCAAATTGAGCAAGTCTGAAATAGAGAAATGTCAAATAAAATTAGGAAAAAAAACTTGGCGTTT
This sequence comes from Thecocarcelia acutangulata, assembly GCA_914767995.1. NCBI lineage: Eukaryota > Metazoa > Arthropoda > Insecta > Diptera > Tachinidae > Thecocarcelia > Thecocarcelia acutangulata. The sequence continues at coordinate 28,971,692 of OU612096.1, forward strand.
AGGTGTGGTTCACATTCAACATCGGCCCTTGAAATTTAACCACCCGATAAAAGAAAAACTACATTTAGTTATCTTAATTTATTCCCGACGTTTCCTTGGGTTATTTCCAACTTCTTCAGGGTTTGATTTATAATATATATAAATAAATATTTATTTTCCTGTTTGTTATTGTCCAGTCTATAGCTTAAAACTATAATTTACTTACATAGTAAATAATGTAAAACCAATCATACAAAATAAAAATCAACCCCTGAAGAAGTTGGAAATAACCCAACGAAACGTCGGGAATAAATTAAGATAACTAAATGTAGTTTTTCTTTTATATAGAAAGATCAACAAATTGACCTTGAAAGCCCGATTTGGTTTGAAACCAAAAAAAAAAATAAAAATAACTAATTTAATTAAAAAGGTCGAAAAAAATAACATAATTAACATGTGAAATACACTTTGAATTGGTTGATCGTCCATCTTATTAGTCCAGATTAAGCTCCTAGTAGACCTATCTCCAAACTTGAAAAATTGGATAGCAGGAAAAAGATTAATCTCAAACGAAGAAGTGATTACCGAAACTAAAGCGTATTTTGCGTGGTTCTCAAAATCGTATTATTCAGATGGTATAAAAAAGTTGGAATATCGTTTTACTAAGTGTATTGAGCTAAAAGGAGACTATGTTTTTGAAAACAAAAATATGTTGAGAACTAAATGGTTTTTGAAAAAAAAAATGTTTTTTTCTATTTAGGTAGCTTCAATATCAATCCGCCCTCACACTATATCCTATATTCATTCTAGTAGGTGTATCAACATCAAGCTTTCAACACGGAGCTGAAAGACTTAACCACAATAAATCTATGTAACCAAAACAAACCCCAACCTTGTAAAGAGAATTTGTGGGGTGTAAAGATGTTTTAGCACTTTTTATAAAAAAAAAACCCCAAAATCAAGAAACCAATATTTCTGCTAATAATAATGTTCTCTATCAAATAATAACCATTATTTTCAGATTTCGTGAGTTGCGTATGTTCGATTTTCGCATTTTTTTCTGTTATATTGGTACACATGTCTGTTATACATATGTATATATACAAATTAAATTTGCTCTCGTAAGCAATCAAAATATTTTTTTTGCAAATTCGAGCCTAAAAAAAATCAGACATCAATGGGTGACTTGCATAGCTTAAAAATACATACCATTATATTAATTAAATTTGTTCAACTCCGGTGGCGTATTTCGTGTGAGGCGCAATACAGGTGAAAGGCTTAAGTTCCGATATTGTAAAAAAACACTATCAAGCATTGGGGTGGCAGTGTGATGGTGTGGACGTGTTTTTCAGGTCATGGTCTAGGGCCGTTCCACAGAATTTCTACCAAAATGTACAGATTTGTGTATTGGTACATTTTAGAAAATAAGATGTTGCCATATGCCATGATAACGATCCGAAACACTCATCGAAGTTGGTGAAGGACTGGATACAATCGAAAGGGTTTCAAGTGCTTGATTGGCCGGCTCAATCGCCCGATTTGAACCCAATCGAAAATTTATTTTCCATATTGAAGAGGAATGTTGGATCGACGCGATTTTCCAATAGAGACGATTTATTTTTGTGCCTGGAGGATGAATGGATACGCATATATCCAAAAATAATTGATAATTTAATCAAATCTATGCCGCGTCGGTGCGCCGCAGTAATAAAAAATAAGGGTTATTATACCAAATATTAAAAGTTTCTTAGATTTTGCCCAATGAATTTTTGAGTATTTTTTGTTGTTGTACTAAAAGAACCGTTAGGTGAGAGATAATTACAAAAAAAAATTTTTTTTGTAATTTTGTATGACACATTTACTAATAAAACTGCATTAAAGCATTGAATTGCTAAAACCAAGCAGCGTTTCTTAGGTTTTGCCCAATACTGTATAACGCTCCTTTATTGCAACATAGTCATATCTCAAAAAATGAGCTTTTCGAGTTAACAATGCAGAATTGTTAACAGTACTACCATTTATATTGTGCCAAAAATTTATTCAAATTGCTTTTAAACTGTTTCCTTTAGGAGATATTTCCTCAAAAAATTTGCTAAGACTTGTATGGATACTAAAAATTTTAAATGCGTTTTTCTCGAAACGAGCTTTTTTGTGATATGACTATGTTGCAATAAAGGAGTGATATGTTGGCAATAGCAGACATTTTGGGTTTTCAGTTTGTTTTTGACAGATAAAAATGTCAGTCGTGTTTTAGTGTTCTCTCCGATTTTTTACTATTCGAAAAAATGGATCAAAGAAACTGTATTAATTATTAATTTGTTAAATTTTTGTTGAACTTTATAATTTTTAAATTAAAAATTTATTGGTTTGTACATATGTACATCGGGTTTTAGTTCAAATTTTCCCTTTCTTAAGTTTTTTTCTTAAGAAGGATTTTTTTACAAGACAAGAAAAATTATAATTAAATCTTTATCTTGGGGACAACCAGCTGTTTGGTAGTCTGTATTAAACTGTATTAAGTTTTGTGTCAAAAATGAAATTAAATGCGCAAAGACATTTGAAATGCCGACTGTGGCGTTTGGCGAGTCTACTATGAGCAGAACACAAGTTCAATTGTGATATAACCGGTTTAAGGAAGGCCGAGAAGATGTCAATGACGATGCCCGCCCTGGTCGCCCCGGGCACGTCAACAACCGATGAAAACATTGTAGCAGTGAAAAAAATGATTTTGGATAATCGTCGAATGCTTACCAGAGAGGTTGCTGATGATGTTGGCATATCGTTCGGCTCATGCCAAGCAATTCTTATGGATGTTTCAGACATGAAACGTGCGGCAACGAAGATTGTTCCAAAAGCGCTAAATTTTGAACGTAAACAACGTCGTCTGGATATCGCTCAGTAGCTGTTGAACATTGTCCTCAGGTCATAACTAGTGACGAACTGTATGGCTATGACATTGAAACCAAACGCCAATCATCCCAATGGAAGCGTCCAGAAGAGGCCGAAAAAAGCATGTCAAGCTCGGTCAAATCTAAAGGAATAAGGAATACTACCTTGAAGTTAATAAGGAATACTATCTTGAAGTTATGCGCCATTTGCGCTAAACAATTCGTCAGAAACGCACAGAATTGTGGAAAAAGCAATCACGGATTTTGCACCATGATAACGCATCAGCTCACACATCGATGCTTGTGCGTGAGTTTTTTGGCCAAAAACAAAACAGTTGTCATGCCTCAACCACAGTATTCACCGGACTTGGCCCCTGCTGAGTTTTTTCTCTTCCCAAAACTGAAGATACCGATGAAAGCAAAGCGTTTTGCTACGATTCAGGAGATAACAGAAAAACCGAAACAGGAGCTATTGACGATACAAAAAGCGCATTTCAGAAGTGTTTCGAGAATGTAATGGTTGAAAAATTAATTGTTTTTGTATAATACTCTTTGAGTAAGATGGTAGTAGAATAAATGCATAGACTTTCGTCCATTGAAAGGAATTATCAAATGCATCTATTGCTTGGTGAAGAAGAGGCATGGCAGGACTCTGGGTAATCTTCGACTAACTATTTCGAACGAGGGGTTCTTGTACCTCATCATTCTCGTTAATCATTACAAAAGTTTTATATGTAGTCCTTGAAGCCATATAATTTTACTTTAGTTAAGATTTTGGAAAAACCGCTGGCATAAGTGTATTATAACTGAGGGGGATTACTCTGAAGGCGACAAGATAGCTGATAATGAATAAATAAATACTTTTTGAAAAAATTTAAAATAACGGTTATCTTTTTCTCAGACCTCGTACATTTCAAATTATTCTTTGAAACCAATTCTATTAATATGTCCTCGACTGGTTCGTGGAAAACCCAATCTTTTAAACTTAAAAGGAACAAAAACATTTAACAATTAAAAAAAACCAACCCCAAAAAAAAAGAGAAACACTGAATTTCTATGAATAAGACAAAACACGCTTCAATGCAATTTTAAAGTTTAAGCAGAGATTTTTAAGCTGTTTGCATATCAAAAGTCAAGCCTAAACCGACCCACAGAAAAAAATCAAGCAACTGAGACAGAAAATAATGAGATGGGGTTTTTTGTAGTTTTTAATATAAAAACTAGCGAAACATGACAGCACAGCACAGTCAACATTCAGACTACAAACGAACTGGATCACAACTAGCGTGAAGACAAAATTTAAGGATATTATATATTTTTATTACATAAGGATTACAAACACAATAAAAAGTGAGTTCAACAAAAATAAAAAAGTAATAAAACCAAACCTGAAGTGAAGTTTTTCAAAAAAAAAAAAAGTTTTATTTTATTATGAAACCCGATCAACATGAACAATTTAAAAGACCTTGATGGTTATGAAATTCGAAATGTAACAGAAAATGAATACAAAAAAAAAAACAGTAAAAGAAATGACACTACAAAACGTGCACAGTGGAGATGAAAAGAAATTTGTAAAAAAAAAGTTCAAGCTAGAAATTCCTGCAGTTGAATAAAAAATTAAATATTAAAAATGTAAACAAAGATTATGGTTACAAAATTTTAAATAAACAATAGATAAAAACAAATTCTTTAGCATTTGGCTCATGGCAAAAAACTGGCAAGTGGAAGCTCTCCACTAACGCAACAGTGTTACCAGCCTTAAATTTTTAAGAAATGAAATACAATTAAGTTCTAAAAAATTGGCGATCACAAAAAAAAAACAAAAAAATTAGTAACTATTGATTTGAAGAGAATTGAAACTCAATAAGATTGTTTATATCTGTGGCCATTTATCATAACAGCTTAAGTCGAGATAAGTTCAATAAAAGTTTTAAAGGGAAATTCGAATGAAGAACCAAATTTAAAAAGAAAAGAAGATAAACCATAATTATAACTAAATTTTGTGAATAATACGAAAAATAATTTCTGCAAACAAGAATACCATTTTTATTCAAATAAGCAAATTGGCAGCCATTTTTACAATTTTTAAAAATCGATTTAAGCTGTTATGATAAAACGCCACAGATATATTCAAATGAAAATAAATGTGCATAAAACCATAATGTTAATTTTAGGGCGATCGATTATTCGACTTTCTCTAACACGGGTAGCGAATATTTCTATAAAACCAAAAAGCCGATAAAAACCATTCGAGTAACAAATACCCTCGTGAAAATTTCTAAAGAAAATTATTACCCCTATTACTTTTTATAAACCAACTGCACTTTAGTCAAAGTTTCTCAGTTTGGTATTCTGAATTACAATTTAACCGGTCGCAAATATTAAAATTAAATTTATGGTGTATTGCATTTTTTTTTTGTGGTAAAGGGTATTTAAATTTTTGGAATTGTTGCCATTTTTTATGATAAGATTGGTACGGTTTAATTATGCGACCTTGGCGGCTCGGGTCCATACGATGGTCCAAATTTTCGATGACGCTGAGGCGTAATTGAGGTCCTTTAGCTCTTGAATTGTTGCTGTCATACCGACGTACACCTTTTCTTTCAAGTAATCCCAAAAAAAGAAGTCCCACCGTGTCAAATCAAATGATCTTGACAGCCAATTGATATGGCCACCGCGTGCAATAACACGGCCTTGCTACACTATCATACACGATCGTGCGATCTACTAAATAAAGCATGTGTGCTGAAAAAGTACTAAAAATTCAACCGCGCGACAGAGTTTTTGACAAATCGTGCGATTTGAAAAATTTTATGAAACTTTTCAAAACATTATGGTTTCTGTGCGATCGATGTGGTATATATTGTGAAAAATATGAGAATATTGTTGGTGCCTCGAGAAAAAAATTTAAGCAATGTAAAATTATTATGTTAATAAAAGTTTTTAATTATTTTATTGTAAATATAAATTGTTGCAATTATACTTGTATAATAGTGTGGCCTACAACGCCAGTTTGAAGCGATTTTTTCAAGTCGGCCAGACTTTTGAAACAGTTTCCTGTGAATGAATCGTACGATCGTGTAGGATAGTGAATCAGGGCCTTAAGAACATAAGCTTGAACATGAACATATTTTTGCTGTTATTCTGCCGACGTTATTGTTTATGTTCGAAAATAAATATTAGGTGTGTTCATCTACTTTACTAGTAAAAACTAGTAACGAGAGAGTAACAAGAAATTTTGCAAAATTACTCTCAAAAATGTGAAAAAGTAAATGAACACTTTTCTAGCTAAAATTTGCAAGTTAGAGTAGTGTTGTTAGGTATAGATATATATGAGTACTTAATAACTGCTCTTATATTTTTTGGACAAATTATACATATGTATATGTATATTGTTATAAAAAGAGCGTGGCTGTGGTCATTTATATTCAGCATTGTCGTGGCTGGCGTTTTTTGAGTACGGCTTGTAACAGGATAAAGAAAAGTTTTACAATTTTATTTAATCTAGTACTAGACGTAGTCGAAATACGCTAAATACAGGGGTGATTAGATACTTTTGAATAAAATATCTATTTTTAATTAGGGGCGCTTACCCCATACACGTTTCAATTCAATTGGTTAGGTAGGCAGGCCGCTGGATTCTCAAAAAAGTACCTGGATTCTCCAGCTCACTTGGGTCCCTTTGCGATAAACTCAATTACCGAGTCGGTTGTTGTACAAATCAAGACGTTTAAATTGATTCGTGTAGAAGTTGTCGAGTTGGTTGAAGAAAAATCAAACCATTTTGATTTTTTTTTCAAGTTGGCTAGTAAGTCTCTCAATTCGATTGTGCTTTGTATGTTCGAGTCTCCTGATCAGTTGTCCAAAAAACTTAAGAAAGGAAAAAGCTTGCAAATGTACAAACCAAAAATTTAATTTAAAAATTATAAAGTTCAACAAAAATTCAATAAATTATTGTCCAAATTTATATTTGTAATTTTTTTGTAAAGAAAATGTTAAATAATTTTAAAATTGTCTTTAATTTCATTGAATCTGATAGTTGGATGAAAATCTTTCAATAAAGTTTATGAAGTGCGTTGCCAAGAACCATTTCAAGAAAGACTCAATTCACAATTGAATTGAAACGTGTATGTATACGTTATAACTGCCTACCTAGCATAGCATAATTTCATAGTGTAAAGTACCGAGTAGCTAGGTACTCATTATATTTACAATACTAAAATTAACATCTGGTTTGTAAAAAATAAAGAAACAAAAAACAGAAATATTTTAGAGGTTAAAATTAGATAAATGTTAATATAATTATAAATGAAAGGATCCAAGTGTGAATTTAATTGCTTCCCTAGAAGCTTTAAACACATTCAAGCAAGTAAATTTGCCGGAACATCCTTTGCCACTGATGTGCCAGATACTGTGTTGCTTAGTTTATTTCTCTAAGACTTCTTATTTTATTAAAAAGACTACAAAAATAGATTTGTAATCTTTTTAATACTTCTAATCGGCTTAAAAGTTTACATACAATTATAATTTCTTAAATTTTCCAAAATATTTTAATTTTTAACTTAATTTAGAAATACTGTTTTGTAAACACAAATGCAAAACAGCTGTTTGAATAATTATTGCAAGTAAAAATTTTACTTGTAAAAACTTGCAAGAATTTTTATGGCTCTCAATTTTTTACGCTCTTTTGACGCTCTCCCGTTGCAAATTTTTTGGGTTAATGAACGCTTTCTAGTAACAATTATTACAAATTTGTAAAAGTTTTTAGTAAATGAACACAACTATTGCGAATGGAGACGTGCAGTGAACAAAACGCAACTGTCAGCTGTTAAATGTATTGCCAACTCAAAATTGTAAGCTTCTAAAAAACAAACAGCCAATATAAGCTTGAAATATAAGAATGGAAATTTTTCTTCCATAAAAATAAAATTTTAATGAACTATTGTCTCAGCCAGTGACTGACTGACAATGCAACACTGCACATTGTTTTGATTTATTCACACTTCATATCCGGTTTGGAACCGTTAACTAACATTGAAGCAAAAATTACAAACAACTAAATCTTTTAAGTATAAGCCCCCCCCCCCCCCCAAAAAAAAGCAACAAAGCCCACACTTTAAAAGAAAATAATTGAAAATGCATGACATAACAAAAACATTACAAAAAAAAAATGTATGTATGTTGAAAACAAAGGGCAAAAAGCTATTTAAAGCCATAGGGCATAGTTTTTTAATACTAGTACGAGTGTGTTACAATTTACAACTTCCCCTTAAATGGAAAACTATATAAAACATAAATTTCAGCCGAATAACTCTCTTACGAGCAATTCGTCAGCTGTGAAGAGTTTTATGAAAAAAAAAAATTAACATATAACTTTTTTCAATTTCATCCATCTTTATTTCAACGCTTGGCTGGAGCTAACAAACCAAATTGCAAAATTTTTTCAATTTAACAAAACAAAAAAACCTTTAAAGAAACCAGAAAACAGGGGAAGGGAACGTAACCAAAATTACTTCATACTTGTATATGAGCGCTGAATGAACAAAGTGATGCTTAAAATTATCTTTGCACAAGCATCTACGGTTCGGTTTTTCAAAACACAAAAACCTCTTGCACAATTTCCAAATAAACAGCCCGATAGCCAGACATGAAGCAAACCACACTCACACCAACGTTCATACGCTAAAATCACTTCAACTGACTGGCGAATCCCAGCCCCAGCTTTTATTAGCCGGCTTTAAGCTAATGACCTTAAAACGAAAGTAAAAGTACATTGTTGCGTTTTCTGTGTTTTTGACTTTATGTGCGGATGTGTAGGGAAACACACATGAAGCATTTCTTTGCCGTTTCATGAGTCATAAGCTTAAGCCGCCGAGTGCTTAAAACCGGTTGCGCTGGCGCAGAGTAGTGCATATAAAGATACGTATACTACTTGATTTCTTTGTTTATTTTTATTATTAATTTATGAGTTTCTTATGAACTGTTTACCAATAGCAAAAAGAAGCATAAAGCAAAACTCAAAAGTAGCACAATGACCACTTGAGTGTTTTAGTTTTAAGGCCACAATTTAGGTGTCTTCACAAAAACATAAAATATATTACTTAATATTCATTAGCCATTCGTCTAATGTTATTTTATATTTTGAAGGTTAAAAATCTATCAATAGATAAAGGGTGTACTGAAATTAACACAAGATTAGAATTTGTTACCATTTGTACAGTTGTGAAACTTCAGCACCTGCCTTGTCGGCCTAATCTGGTGATGAACCAGCCCACGGGCCGCAACTTCTTGCTATAAGTTTGTAGTCTTTTAGACAAACTCTTTGCTTGAGAGTTTGAACAGTCGGTAGGCCCCAGCCCATTAAGAACATCAGCTCTTAACCAACTCTCTGGTCTAACCATCACTCCTGGCTCCTTACATAAGTTCAGTTCCCAACTCTAGCACTGCGTATACGACATTAGCGGCTTCATAAAAAATAATAACCCAAATTTGTATTTTAAGGCCGGTACGGAGTTCTTACAAAAATTCACGTTTGAAAATATACATTTATTTCTACACGAAAAAATGATTGTGTAGATTGGTGTAGAAAAGCTATATGTATATATGAAAATACTTACCTTATGCTATGTTTACCGTCCAAAAATACGGCATTCAATTCTTTTATTAACAAACTGTCAAAAATTCCGATGAAAGAAATACTGTTTTGTAAACACAAATGCAAAACAGCTGTTTGAATAATTATTGCAAGTAAAAATTTTACTTGTAAAAACTTGCAAGAATTTTTATGGCTCTCAATTTTTTACGCTCTTTTGACGCTCTCCCGTTGCAAATTTTTTGGGTTAATGAACGCTTTCTAGTAACAATTATTACAAATTTGTAAAAGTTTTTAGTAAATGAACACAACTATTGCGAATGGAGACGTGCAGTGAACAAAACGCAACTGTCAGCTGTTAAATGTATTGCCAACTCAAAATTGTAAGCTTCTAAAAAACAAACAGCCAATATAAGCTTGAAAGATATTTGTGTAAGGGATGAATGCATTGAAATGGAAATTTTTCTTCCATAAAAATAAAATTTTAATGAACTATTGTCTCAGCCAGTGACTGACTGACAATGCAACACTGCACATTGTTTTGATTTATTCACACTTCATATCCGGTTTGGAACCGTTAACTAACATTGAAGCAAAAATTACAAACAACTAAATCTTTTAAGTATAAGCCCCCCCCCCCCCCCCACTTCACATTGTGAAGATTCAATAAATAAATAAAAGCTAAAAAAAAAATAAGAAATATATAGTTTAAAAAACTAATAAACACACTCTTCGATATTGAACTAATAACCAGATGATTATCCGTATAATGCGTTCTGAGGTTTTTTTTTTGATATTCCCAAACTTGGCTTCAGAAATCGGCAAAATACCCCACTTCCCCGGAAACAATATGACAACTTCAATATTAGCACTAAATCGAATGGCCCTTCAGATGCACGTTCCACAGGCAAAACACATCAGATAAACCGGTTCAGATTTGGTTAGCGAAGCGGTTTCGAGTTTTTTTGTTGGTAATTCCGAAAGTCGGCCTCTGGTAACGTCAAAATCGCCCCCCCCCCCCCTCCACTTCCCCGGAATCAATATGGCAGCTTCAATTTTCGCACTAAATCGAATGACCGTTAATAGTTCAGATACACTTTCCACGACCAAAACGCGCAACGAATCTGAAAAACGGGTTCATATTTGGTTTGCGAAGCGGTTCTGAGTTTTTCGGTAATTCCCAAAGTCGGCTCCAGGTAACGCACTAAAACGAGTAACCATTTATATTTCAGGTGTACTCCACTGCAAAAAATTAACATCCGCACAATGTCAGATAACACGGCCATTGAATTTCTTACGCAAAGGAGCAATTTTTGCGTTGGCTGTGTGGCAAGTGGTACCATATTATTGGAAAAATGTATCATCGAGATTCATAACCTGAATTTGTGGCCACAAAAAATCCGTTATCATCACGCGATGGCGAACATCATTCTCGGTAACTTTTAAGCCGATAGCACTGCCAGCCTACAAATCGCACCAAACAATTACTCTTTGTGGATGCTTTGGCTTTTCAACAACCACTCGTAAACTACTCTTTGTGGATGCTTTGTCTTTTCAACAACCACTCGTAAACTCTCATATGCGCAAATGCGGCAATTCTACTTGTTAACGAATCCACTGAGATGAAAGTGTGGCGCGTCACTGCATATGATTTTCTTTGTAAAGTCAGCATTTGTTTCTGCTTCTTCAGTTTGGGCCGTCAAGACAGAAATCCACGTTAAACATCTTCCAATTCTGCCTCTTCAGTTCCTCCCGTGGAACCGTTAAACATCTTCTGATTCAGCCTCTTCAGTTTCTTCCGTGGAACAGTTTTTGCCTTGGCGTATGCCAAACCAGGGCATTCTATTTTTCAGGTAAAAAGGGGAAGGCGTCTCTCATTTGTTGTAGCAAATGAAACTCTAGGAAACCGCATTGCTCATCTTGTGTTGGCTTCCGAAACTCTTACCAAGGATATAAATTGGCAGAACGGGGGTCAGCATGGCCCCCGGGTAGTTCTGCGTGCAGTTCAACCTGGGCTGATCATGATTGAGGTGCCTACCTTGGCTAGAACGTTCTGGCTGTGGTTTAAACCTAAAACGCAGGAAGGGGGAGTTAGTATCCATGATAATGGTTTGAAGCATGGTTTTTTCGGGGACTAGCAACCTTCCAAGGGTATGTTGCCTTTACAACAGATACCTGTGAAAATTTTTATGAAAGTTACTAACATTTTTGAGTGATTTACATACAAAATTTTTTAGACGAGTGCTCGCCCGTGTTCTATGAATAGCACATATACTTCCTATTTTTAATTTAAGGTCAACCAATATTAATTTTAGGGCACTCTTTCTTTAATTTCTTTTTATTAAGTTTTTTCCTTCTTATTTCTTTCTACAGCATGAGAGTTACCTCAAGAGGGACCTTGTTGGTCACAATTATTTTTGCCACTGCCTACTTTAATGTCCAAGCAGAAGATCAGTTATCATGGAGTGACAGTTGGTCGGCGCCTGCCCAGGACTCTAGCTTAAGCAAACGAGCTGCTGAAACAGATCCCCAACCCAAGCAGGGAGAAGAGGATGTGCAAGGTCGCAATTATGCCGTTCATGAACCAATTTATAGTAATGATACCGATATCAATGAGCTAATTGATCAAATTATAAACTCTCGTCGTGAGGGTAGAATTTTAAATGAATACGATCGTGTATATGAGGATGGTAATGTGGATCAGGCTTTAATGCAAGGCAATGATATGCAAGCTCGTAACTTGGTGCGTGATAAATTATGCGCTTTGGGTTTGATGAGTTGTGAAGATGCCAAACGGCCTTTCTATTCCAGTATCTATGCCCAGGGTCCACCAAAGTATGGCGGAGGTCCTTACGGTGCACCTAAGCCTATGCCTCCTCCTTCATACTTCAATGGACGTCCTCCTGTCGGCGGACCACCACCATCTTCCATCAATTCTTTCGGTCCACCACGTAAAGTGGGTTTCGAAAGCTCTTACAAACCTGGCTATAGACCCTCTGGACCCGGTCCCAATTATAATGGACCATACCTGGAAACTCCACCTCCTTCCGCTATTGAAGGCTCCCCACAAACGGCTACCTTCAACAGACCTCCACCCGGTGCCATTATTTATGGTAGTAAGCCTCCTGGTCCCATTTATTCGGGTCATGGCCCTTCTTCGCCTCCATACGTCTTTGAAAATCCTGAAAAAATACAAGTAGCTGGTTCTCAACATACCAATTTTTATAGCCACCAATCATCGGCCGCAGCAGCTTCTTCCAGCAGCACCAAAGTTGTGGTAAGTGGTGGCATACCCTCCAATAGTGCTATTGCTTCAAATGCTGCCGGCTTACAGCAACATGTTCACCATCATTATCATCATGTAGATGGCACTGATAATGCTAAAGTTCCTTCTGTTGCTGTGCCTGTGGGAGCTGGCCAATCAATTAACACCGATTTTTCAGCTTTAGCTCAATCCTCTACTGCCTTTACTCCGCAAACTCAAGGATCTTACCCAAGTCCGGCCTTTGCAGCTGGTTTCAATGGTGCTTCTCAAGGTGGCCTTTTAACTCAAGGTGCTTCTAGTTTTGGAGACGGTGCTAACAGCTTTAAGCCCAATGGCAATTTGTATACCAAGCCCTCGGCTGGTTTGTCTTCATTTGGTGGTATACAATCTTCGTCAGCTAATGGTTTTGATCAATCTGGCTACGGACTAGCATCTTATGGACAATCCAGTACACCCAGTGGCAGTTATCACAGTCAACATCCCGATTACTACAAAAAGGAATTGCAGAATACCGGAGGTCTGGTGGCTTCCAATTATGGAAATTTCAATAGTTTAACGTCTGGCTATGGCAATGAACAACTGAGTGGTGGCTACGATGTTGCCCGTAATCAATTCGTCGATTGCCAGTGTGTGCCATTTAATCAATGTCCCGCTGCTGATCGCATTGGCCGTAAAGAAGATTTAATATTACCCATTGATCCGCGTAATTTGGGTAAAGATATTGAAGCCTTAAGCGATGAAGCTGCTGCCAATATTACCATTACAACTGCAAACGAAAAGAAATCCGCAGATAGTATTACAGAGGACAAAACACGTAGCAAGCGTCAGGCTATTGAGGAAGAAGACAAACAAGATGAGGCTGCCTCTGATTTAACTCAAGATGCCCAAGGCGTAAGTAGTCGTATTAAGTATGAGTAATTAATAAGCTGAACTTTCTCAACTCCTTAATTAACCGCAAGTTCATGAGACATAAATGAGTGATACGTCTAAATGCTGAGTATATTTCATACAAATTGTCTAGACGTATCATTCATTCGTGTTCCATAAACACCATATAAGAAAATAATACTCTAATCAGGCCTTTAACATTTTAATATCCCATGCAGTTTTAAAGGGTTTCTAATAATGCCGCACACTACGCTGCCGAAACCTTAACGTCTTCTTACGATAACGGGTTGATTTGTCTGGCGTATAAAACCTTTTGAGTCCTGCTTAGAAGAAAGTGTATATTGTATATTGTTTTTGAGCGGTAGCGTATGTGCTTTAATGTAACTAATCAAAACTTGGTCTTAACATATGCTAACCGCACTTTCTGGGCATTTATCACATATACGCACTTTAACTAAGCACTTATACCGCATACAAAAAAAGTTCCTAAAATAAATTTTTAAAATCTAGCGCTTTGGGCTGCCGGCTTTGCAAGCCGTTGAATTAATACGACGCAAAGTCTTACCCACATATGGTGTATCTTTTGGTCTTCCTTATCCAAACTATGCTGCTGGCTATCCAACAAACGTTTTGGGAGGCAACTATCCAGCTGAAAATCCCTACTTTGGCGCTCTAGGACCAAATGGCCTGAATCTGGGCTTGGTAAATGTAAATCCGCTGGTATCGATACAAGTGCAAAAAACTGAATTTGGCGAAAAAGTGGTTAAGCCCTTAGTTAATCTTCATGTTACACCAAATGCAAAAATATTCGATGCCGTAGGAAATATTTTTAAATCGAAGCCAAATGTCATTCACAATAGCCACTACCATCATCATGATCATTTTTCTACCATCGATCATGATCACCATCATGATGATGCCATATTTACTAGCCCAGGCCCATTGCATCATCTTCCTTTTGCTGGGCCAAACTTCAATAAATATGACATTGAAATGCTGCCAAGTAAACCAGTGTTTGAGTATCACTCGGGGCCTCAAGTCTATACAGAGCCCAGCTCTGTTCAGCATTATGAAGATCATCATAGCGAGCATGCAAATCATCACTCCTATTTCCCAGCCAGCGGCAATGGGTTTCATGCCAATACTGAGCCATTTAATGCTCCACATAGCGGCTATGAACATAGACCAAGTCACTATACAACAATAGATGCTAGCTTTGTGCCAACACAAAGTTTTCCTTCTGGTTTTGAGGCCAGTGGTTATGACGGAAATCAAGGTTATGAAAACCTATACGATAGAAGTACTCGAGAAAATCAGTCATTAACGTTTTCGGAGTCTCAACGTTATCGCAAGGGTAAGAAACTAGTTCACAACTATGCAGACCAAACACATCATATTCCAACTCAAGCCCCTGGTACGGCTGCAGGTAGTGCACATGTAACATTTCCCAAAGATCGAAAAAGACGTAGTGTAAAAGAAGAACGTAGTAGTGTTGCGGCGGAAACCCCTAAACTGCAAGAGGTATTTACCACAGAGTTTGCTTAAATATATTATATTACACTGAAAGAAATAAAGCTTCATTATAAAAATGAAGCTGTTACGTTTACCATACTTTCGTCTATACCTTGAAATGTTTCATTTAGGCTATGCAACTCTCATGAATGGTATAAGCATTTATTATAGTTTACAACTGGATTAATATTACAAAAATTATATTCTGAGTTTTTGGTACATATGTACAACGAGTTTTAGTTCAAGTCGCCCCCCCCCCCCCCCCCTCCCCTTTCTTAAGTTTATTAAGAGGGATTTTTTTATTACAATACCAATTTTCTGTGATCAATAATTTGGAATGAAAAAGATCAGAAAAAATAATCAAGCTTTTTTAACTGGGAGACAACTAGCTGTTTCATAGCCGCTACACTACTTATCAGTACCCATTTTTGGGTTGAACTCGGATCATGATACATCATGATCCGGGTTCTCAACTACCCGGCTATTGAATTATTCTTTGTCTATATATGTTTTTTATCTTGGACTCAGGGGATGACCCCAACATACGCAGTGCATTGTACCAGAACTAGGAAAATAGATTGTGAAGAGGAGGAAAGAGGGAGCAGTATTCGTGACTTGAACCTTCCAATGTTATAACAGACAGGAAACACGTCTGTAGGCAACTTATTTCACAGGCAAAGCGTACGGCTGAAAAACGAATTCTCTCTGTAATGCGTAGTGCGATTCCCCGGGCAATCGACCACAAATGGATGAACGATGCACGAGTGCTACGTAAAAATGTGCGAGTTTCGGGAACAAGATCACTAATCCCGTCAGAGCAAAATCCATTGTAGTAACGATAGAACAGAGTAACGCACCCCACACTGCGTCGATGCTCCAGTGAGTCAATAGAGTTGGATGCCCTACTGTCACCGATATGCTTCTTCGCCCGCTCCTGCACACGGTCGAGAAACCCCAAAATTGATTTTGACGCACAGGCCCAAACATGAGAGTTGTATTCCATTTTCGGTCGGATATACGAGTAGGTGGTATAAATAGTAAGGAGATCGGATGGAGTGAAGTACATCTTACACCGTTTCAAAAAACCGAGACACTTGAATGCTTCTTTACGAATATGAAAAATGTGTTCAGTCCAGCGAACATCACACTGTATCTTCATTCCATGATCATCAAGAGCGTCCGATTTCTCAATATTTATATCATCCATGAGTACAGATGAAGCAGCATCTGCGGGCGTTTGTTTGTGTGTTAATAAGCAATATTGGGCCTTACCCAGTTGAAGGCGACCCTGTTTTTACGACCCCATTCGGAGATTAATAGAAGATCGCTGTTCAGTGAGTCATTCATATTTTGCCTTTTGGTAACGATCTCGGATCGGCTGGATCTATAGCTGAAAGAGTACGAATGGCAAGGAGTTGGAAGTTTGATATAGAAGGTCGTTGAGGAAAATAAGAAAGAGGGTAGGTGAAAGATCGGAGCCTTGCGGTACCCCTGAATTAGTCTTGAACTCGTTTCATCTCATAAAAAGTGTTTCATTCGTGTTATGAAAAACTTTTGCATGCAAATGTAAGAATTTCGTTATAACTACTAAACAGTGCAGCAAATATAATGAAAATATTTCATTGTATTAATGTAAGATTTCGTAACAGCTATGACATAATGGGGTTAAAGTAAAGGAATTATTTCCTTATAGACTCGTTGGCTGATTTGGTAGGATCTATTCCTGCCTTAGACTCTGGGTGTTACTGCAGATAAGCAAACTAGCTTCGCAATGTTTGTGTTTGTTAAAAAAATACGAGTATATTGATGAATTCATTTCATTATATATACAATCTTTTGCATTCAAAAGACGACATTTTCCGTGTTAGCAATTCTATTTAGGATTGTTATTTTTTTAATAAAACAATATTCACAACCCAAATGATACTTTGCATAGGGCCAACAACAACGATAAAATCGTAACATTAATGCAAAAAATTCGTTATATCTACGAAAGTTATTCTATCAGTGTACAAATTATGCATATATAAAATTATTTGCTGAAGAAGGTCAAGTGAATAATAATCTTTTAATTTTCTTACAGCGTGCTTATTATGGTAATCGTCCTGTTCAAAAGACTTGTCGTGTAAATGAGGTCTGCTGCCGTCGTCCTTTGCGTCCTGCACAGCCTCCACAGCAGCAGTTTGGCCGTTGTGGCGTACGCAATGCAGCCGGCATTACGGGTCGCATAAAGAACCCCGTGTACGTCGATGGCGACAGTGAGTTTGGGGAATATCCCTGGCATGTCGCCATATTGAAAAAGGATCCCAAAGAATCCATTTACGCTTGCGGTGGCACCCTGATCGATGCTCAACATGTTATTACCGCAGCTCATTGCATTAAATCGTTAGTTGTGAAATACTTTTGCCAATTTATTGCAAAATTTTAATTCATTATTATTTTCCTTTTTACAGACAAAATGGTTTCGATTTAAGAGCTCGTTTGGGTGAATGGGATGTGAATCATGATGTGGAGTTCTTCCCGTATATTGAACGTGATGTTGTGTCGGTGCAAATACATCCCGAATATTATGCTGGCACTTTGGATAATGATTTGGCTGTTTTGAAATTGAATCTTCCGGTAGATTTCAGCAAAAATCCCCACATTAGTCCAGCCTGTTTGCCGGATAAGTTTTCTGATTTTACTGGCGCTCGCTGCTGGACAACTGGTTGGGGTAAAGATGCTTTTGGAGAGCAGGGAAAATATCAAAATATATTAAAAGAAGTCGATGTACCAATTCTTTCCCACCACCAATGCGAAACTCAATTGCGTCAAACACGTCTCGGCTACAGTTACAAACTAAATCCCGGTTTCGTTTGTGCTGGCGGTGAGGAAGGTAAAGATGCTTGCAAAGGTGATGGCGGTGGTCCTTTGGTTTGTGAACGTAATGGTGTTTGGAATGTGGTGGGCGTTGTGTCCTGGGGCATTGGCTGCGGTCAAGTTAATGTGCCCGGCGTTTATGTCAAAGTATCACATTACCTGGACTGGATCCGACAAATCACTCAGTATTATAAATGATGGGATGTTTTACCTTTAACGACGGCGAGGCGTAACAAATGTTGTTTTCCACGTGACATATTTGAATTTCATCTCTAAATCGCCATGTTTTTAATTTATTTGTTTTTCCGATATTTTATGAAATTGCGTTTTTATTTTTATTTATTGTTAGTGTTGTAAGCGAGAGTACTCTCAGCTATTTATTACAAGTTTTTATGCTCATACATTAATTTGTTATCAATTGAGATTTTTAAGCGCGATCGAAATAAGTTATTGATTTGCCAAACTTTTCGAACTAAGAAGAGAGTTTGTTACGAGATCCAGGAACGTGTATAACAAACAGTTTAGAAGACCAATTAAGTTTTTATGTTTAATAGTTTTAATTATGTATTTTATTTATTTTCCCAATTTAATAAATTTTATAGAAAACAAGCTTTTTATTGAAATAAATTTTATTTACATAATAGTACATACATATACCGTTGTATTAATATTGGCTGTACATCAAAAATAAGAAAGGTAGGTTGTCTTCAGTACTAATTTTAAAAGCTTTCGTAGTCCTGCCTTATGTATCGTTCCCTGGGGATCCCGTTTATATATCATAAATGGCAGAGTTTCTCAAAAAATTTATTTTTCAGGCGGACAGTTTTTCTTTTATTTTTTGTTCAAAAAATTTTTTGTTGCTAGATTCTTTAGAAACCCACTCAAAAGAAAAGATCGGTTCATGAATTGCGGAAATATTAAAAAAAAAAATTTTGGACGGCCATTTTGCCCCCTTTTGACCACTTTGTGTCTCAAATTTCAAAATAAAAACTATCAGCCATGTTCCGAGAACGTGCGTTCTGAAACCGCAATGCGTTTTGAAAAACGCTTAATTGATTTTTAAGTATTCTGAGGAACGCGCGTTTTACTGGCATTTAGGAGTTTTTTCCGAAAAAATGCAACATGTGTTTTACATACGTATATATGTATGTGGTAGTAATATAAAACGAAAAAAAATTTGACAACAAATAGAAAAATTTTTCAATTTAGTTTTCTTAATGAAAATGTGTAAAATTCTTTAAACTTTTTAGTGAAATAAAAAGAAAACATATTAAATTTTAATTGTGAATAATTTTATTGCCTTTTGCAAGTTCAGTAATTTAGCAAATTCAATCAGTTCACTTCAATATATATGTACATGCGAGTTGAAGTCGCCAATTTTAAGCGATATGCGTTTTCCAGAACACCTATTTGGCGACTTGAAATCGCAAAACCATACTTCTTGCGTTATACGTTTCTCAGAACACCTATTTGGCGTTTTCAAATCGAAAACGCAAAATTTAAGCGTTTTGCGTTTCTCAAAACATGCATGTATCCTACAACGACTCTCGGACCTCAAGGTATCTGCATACCGAATATCATCAAAATCGGTTTAGCGGTTTAGGCGTGAAAAGGTAACAGATAGAGTTACTTTCACATTTATAATATTAGTAAGGATATTAACTTCTAACATTGAAACCAATCAAAATATTATAAACAGCTTGTTTTCTATGTTTAACAGCTGTCTATATGTTGACATTTCATAGGAGCTATCCTAATCATCAGTAGACTTTGGAATTTTTTGAAAATTATTCTCAAACATTGGAGTTTTAAAGAAAACCACATGTTTATGACTTTTTTACGTTAGCAATGAACTGTAGATGGTTTATGTGAAGTTTCCACAAAATCAGCGTTGTGGTTCCGGCGATATGGCATTTAGATTTACCTATATATTCCCATACAAATATCAACAAAATGCCCTCCCATTTCCATATTACTATTTTGTATTCTCACTTGAAAAAAATTCCAAACCATGTATCGTAATGTTTTATCTTTATCTTAATATTATTCGATCTTCGTTTGTTAAATAAATTTAATTTTTGCAGCTTCAGATCTTTGTTTTTGTTTTAATAAAAAATTTACAATTTAAAATCTTTTATTTCTCAATATTTCGATAACAATTTATTATCATCGTCAGGAGAAATTAAATGTTATAAATTTAAATTGAAAAATTATTGTAAAAAAATTTTCTATACATAAAAAATTCATACACTAAGAAAAATATTTAGTTCATACACAAAGAAAAATTCTTAACAATATTAATGAATTCAAAAATCAAAATATAACATAATTTAAATTAATGTTTTATCTATACAACGACAATTGGACTCCTGAGCTGAATCTTTTCAGGGGCTGTTGTGATCGTCATTTTATTTCTACGCCGAGCATTCGATTTTTCACTTGCTATACACGATTATTGTATCAAAGGTATGAGGTACGCTATGAGTTACTCGATCAAAATTTAAAGAAGATCGCAAGCTGAACGATTACCTCCAAACCAATTGCAATGCGATGCACGATGTCAAACTACATATGCGGATAGAAGTCCAAGAAAAACAAGTGGTATATTCGGCTGGGCCGAATCTAAAATACCCTTCACGATAGTCACCTAAATATATAATATATATTACAAATCTGAGACACCGATGATGCATATCGTGGTAATACCAGAAAAGATCTACAAAATTGTTTTAAATGATCGAAAAGTGAAGTTGCGTGAGTTTGCTGACGCCGTACAGATATCAAAAGAACGTGCTGGCTTTATATTGAGCATTTGACTATGAGAAAGCTCTGTTCAAAGTGGGTGCCGCGTTTGCTCACTGTTGACCAAAACCGAGAACGTGTTGATGATTCTGAGCAGTGTTTGGCCATTTTCGCATCGATCTGTGAGAATGGAAGAAGAAAAGATCAAAACGATCGTCTTCTGAGTGGACAGCAACCTTGTCCGAAAGCACAACAATCGGCTGGAAAGGTTATGCCCACGGTATTTTGGGATGTGCGTGGTGTAGTATTCATCGACTATATTGAAAAAGGAAATGCCATTAACAGTGAATATTATATAGCGTTGTTGGAGTGTTTGAAGGCCGAAATCGCACCGAAACGACCGCATATGGCAAAGAAAAAAATTTTGTTTCATCAAGGTAACGCACCGTGTCACAAGTCAATCTAAACAGTGGCAAAACTACATGAATTGAACTACGAATTGCTCCCACATCCACCGTATTCGCGAGATTTGACTCCCAGCGAATACTGGCGAATATAGTGAATATTATATAGCGTTGTTGGAGCGTTTGAAGACCAAAATCGCAACGTTTCATCAAGGTAACTCACCGTATCACAAGCCAATCAAAACAGTGGCAAAACTACATGAATTGAACTACGAATTGCTCCCACATCCACCGTATTCGCCAGATTTAGCTCCCAGCGAATACTGGCTGTGCGCAGACTTGAAAAAAATGCTCGCCGGTAAGAAATTTCGCGCGAATGAGGAGTTTATCGCTGAAACTGAGGCCTATTTTGAGGCAAAGTATAAATAGTTCTGCAAAAGTGGTATTAAAATGTTAAAACGGCGCTGGAATGATTGCTTTGCTCTTGATGGAGATTACGCTGATGAATAAAGCTAATTTGACCCAAAAAAAAAAAAAAATGTGTTTTCTTTGTTAGGCCCGTGACTTTTCAGCCTATGTGTTAAAACCACTTTTTGTAGACTTCCCATGAGGAAGAATTTAAACATATTAAATATATTTGACAAGCTTTTCTTCATTGACCTCAACTAACAAAAGCAATCAAGTCAAATCTTAATAAGCAACAAAATCTACTCCTTAACTTATACGTCCAAAACACCTTTCTTTCTTAAGTCAAAGCTAAGCAGATTATGTTTGTGACCTCATTACAACTCAGAAATCAGATGCATTTTTAAATAATTTTGTGTTAAGTAATTTCTCCTGGTACTTTTAATCCAACAAAATAAAATGGAGTCCTGCATGTTTTCTACGCTTAACAAAATTGCTTTTCTATTAAAGGACAACGATCTTAGTAGTCGTAAAGCAATATTCCACACAAGCTTGATCGACTTCCCCGTGTTAACAAACAGTAAAAATTAGCTTGTAAGCGCTAACACCTACTTTTATAGTTCAACATACGTGCCAAACTCTTATAAACCAAAACACTTTCTAAAGCTTCCGCAAATAATCAATTTTAATTATAGAAGAAAAGATACGAATCGAACAAGTGAAAAATAAGTTTGTTTTTAAGGCTTTTTATCAAACATAGTGCATTTAATTTTGCTTAAAAACACTACCAACATGCTAACAAAATATTGAACATGTAAAAAATTGACGGTTGACTAACTTGAAGTATGCATGTTTCGGTTGCCGTGGTATAAAATTGATGTATAACAAGCTGGCAGTGGACATTCCATAAATTATTGTTGAATAGTAATGTATAACGGGATTAGAATACATACAATAGCCTGCGTCATTTTAGGTAAGTTGCGACATGAAAACAAATAATGGAAGAGATTTTTTCTGAATTAAAGTTTTAGCACTGCACTGTTCTAGAGAAACAGTGGGACGTCTAACAAAACGTAATGGTTATAGTACATATCAAACGCTTGCTGGTCATTCGCATAATAGTGGTGCGTTATTTCAGCCTCAGGAGACACACACGGCTCCGGATCATGAAGCCGCAACTGGAGTTGTTAGTGGTACAGTCGACAACAAATATGACAATAGTTACTATGAATACAAAATAACATCATCCAGCGGAGCACCAACACATGGCGAAAGTTCGTCTTCCTATCACTTGGCAAGTGAACCGCCTTCAAGCGGCCACAAATCGGGCTACAGCATAGGCAGTGGCTTACGTTCTATAGCTCAAGGTTCTGCCAATCAAGCGTATAGTGCTGTGGCCTCACAGCATGCAGCAGCAAAGCAGGCTGCGTTTTTGGCCAAAAATAGTTTAGCACAGGCTGCTTCGCAAGCGGCTGCTACCGCGCAAGCGGCATTGGAAGGTAAGCAAGTGCTTTTACAGGAGCTCCAGCATCAGGCGGCCAATGCTCAAAAGGCCTTGTCGCGTGAGCTGGAGCAATTGCAAGCCGCCAAAATAGCAGCCAAACTGGCGCAGCAAACTGCTCAGGCCGCCCACAATCATGTATCCGTGCTAACAGCGGCCCTGAATAATGCCAAATCTGTGGCTGAGCATGCTGATCAAGCCTCTCAGGAAGTTTCCAACCAATTAGCCTCCCAATCCGCTATGGTGGGACAAGCCAAGACCAGATTAGATCAAGTAGAGGAGCAATTAAAACAAGCGAGTATTGATTATGAAGCAACTAAGGAGGCGACACTAAAAGCTTCTTCCGCAGCAGCCGAAGCACAAGTAAATGCCTCTAAAGCAGCTGCCCATGCCACTTTGGAACTACACGACAGTGTCAATAATACCAGTGAAGACGATTCCTATGAAGATGCCCAACCATTTGAGCACTCACAGCACAGTGGACAACCAAATCGACAAAAAAAATCAAAACGTTCGTATAAAAATGAGCGTTATTAACACCTTTAAGCCCCTATAACTATAAAACTTGAGTTTTCAATACGTTTGCAAATTTATATAACAAAATTTTAAGACTCAAATTTGTTTTCAATATAAATTTTCAAACGTAAAGAAAAAAGTTTTATGGAATACTGTGGACTTAAAGCGGCTTGTAGTGAGCACTGAGTGGTATTCGTATATGTTCCCTATAAATGGTAATTTTCTCACCTAAAGAAAAATCTATATTATTTTAAAATAAAGTGATAAATATTAAAATTAAATAAGAGTGTAAAACTTTTTTATTTATGATTAAATAATTTCTCATATTGACTAATCCGATCTAGATCACTATAACTAACAAACGTTTTTTCTCGAGAATCATCAATGAGTAATTTTATTCATCCTACAACTTAAAGTAAGAACAAAGAAAATAGAAAGTTAAAATGCAATACTTCTTTAATACGATTTTGCAAAGTGGATAATAAAAGGCAGAAATTTTTTTCTTATATTCTTTTTAACTTGCCTAAGCCTTTTACAATTTCCAAATCATTAGGCAGGCAAAAATATTTCGTTTAAGTTTCTCGCTGCACTCTCTGCCTCTTCCACCATTTTCTAGCAAATGTTGCCTATCTGCCTTTCAATTTCAAGAGTATAAAAGGGTATTATATAATAGGATCATTATAATTTTGTAATCTAGGTTTATTTTATACACATAACAGAACTTTTATTTCATCTCTCTAGTTTTCAAAATCATTTTTCCCACTCTTTTCAGAACAATTATTTAAAAAATGAGTTACCTACTTGTTTTTGTATCTCATATAACAAAAACCTGCAAGGTAATGTATCATGGAATTAAAACAACTTTGCAAAGACCATTTTTGTTTTGTTTTATTTTCATTTTCATATTTTCTTTCTTTTCTCATACAGAAAATGTTAAACCGCAAATTTTTATAAATTTATTTAAAAACTTAAATACTTTACCTCCTTTTTTGTATATGTATACGCTACGTGGTTCTTTAAGATGATTCAAAAGATTTCTCCACAAATTTAGTAAAATTATGCCATAAATTTACTGCCTAGTTATTTACATTAAAAACTTTTCACTTTGTAGAAAAGAAAAGATCATAAAATTTTAAATATTTCGCCATTTCCGCTATATGTTAAACTACCGTCTGTAAAAACGGCTCAGAAATGTACGGCTAGTGTAAGCGCGGCTATCAAAACGGGAAAATTTTTAATATAGATTATTTATTTATTTTTATTTATTTATTAAAAGTGGATATCACATACAACAAGAAATAAATCTTTTAAATTACTGTATGTGATCTTATAACGATACAATACAATATTGTTAAATATATAAAAAACAAAATAAACAGTTTATAATATCAGTATTACAACATAAAAGATACAAAAAAAAAAGTGCAAAAATGCAAAAGTAAAATAAGAGAAAAGGAAAATTAACATTTATTTCAAATCAATTGTATTAAAAAAAAAATGAATTTCAAATAGACTTCAATTTCTATAGCAAACAAGTAAAAAAAACAAAAAAAAATAAAAATAAAAATAGTAATAAAAATGGTAATACGGGAAGTTTAAAGTATACTTAAAAACTTGAGAACAATTTCTTTTTAAAGCGTACAACGTTGCCTGTGATTTGCAAAGAATTAGGAAGTGAGTTCCACAGTCGTATTGTATTTGTAAAAAATTGACTTTCAGAGATTAATGTTTGATATCTAAAATTAATAATGTTTTTACCTCTATTAGACCGTGCAAATTGAAGACGTTCAAATAAATAAATTGGTTCTTTTGTGTAAATAATTTTATGTAGCAATATTAAAGACTTAATCTTAAGCAGATCCAAGAGCTCAACTCCATATAAAGATTTTGAATACTGTGAAGTACCTTCATATCTCTTGATACAGTATACGTATCGCAAAATTGCGTTATAGGCTGCAACTAATCTGCTCTTGCTATATGAATCACAATACGCAAAATTTTCACAGCCATATAAAAACATAGGCATTAAATACGATTTCGCAAGAAGCACGCGTATGTAAGTCGGTGTAAACTGTTGTGAAGAGTATAACACTCGAAGCATTGAAAATATTTTTCCAGAGATAGAGTTTATGTGTGTATCCCATTGAAGTGTTTTGTTAAAAATAATTCCAAGATTCTTAGCGGCGTCGACTATAGCAATGTCTTGATTCCCTATAGATATCGGAGTATCTATGGTTATGCTCTGATTTTTTTGGGCTATAATGAGACATCTAGATTTTTTAGGATTTAAGTATAGCCCATTAGATGATGCCCATAAAAATATTTTTTTTAGGTCAACGTTAAGCTTGGCAATACACTCTTCTATCAAATTTTTCTTACAACTTACATATATATATTTGTACATCATCTGCATACATGTGGATTCTGCTGTGTAATAGTTGCTTAGGTAAATCATTAATGTACAGAGTGAACAAAAGTGGCCCCAAAATAGAACCCTGTGGTACTCCTATAGAAACATGTAAGGCAGAAGATATTGAATCACCAGCACATACAGATTGGTAACGATCGGCAAGATAACTTGCAATGAGTGAAGTGATTAAATCTATGTAATCACGTCTACTTATTAATACAGCGTCGAAGGGAAGCAATCTTTTATATTTTCGTTATTGTAACGAATATAAGTCCCAATTTTCACGAGGCAACTTTAGTTGCGCGATTCTTGAGTCTGTGGACAAATAAGAGAGGAAAGAGTGGGGAGTGTAAAAATGAGTACAGACTTGCTTGTACGCGGAAAGTCGTTTTGTACTATCATTCGTAATATCAGAAATTTTACATTTTCTTTCATTTGTGTTTCTTTTATGTATTGATATGTTGTCCGTGATGAAAGTAATATTGGCGCAAAATTGCGATATTTTAATTCATTTGAAAAAAAAAAAAAAATTCTAAATATTATGGACAACTTAAAAAAATAAACAGCAGTATTAATTTAGAAGAAGTGAAAATTAAATGGAAAAATTTGAGAATGCAGTACATGCAAGATTAAGAAAGTGTAAGCAATAGAAAACGAAAATTGCTCAAGTAAAATTGCTGTGTCTGAACATAAAAGCAAGTTGAAAAGAAAATTTGATAAGAATTGCGCAACTAAAATTGCCTCGTGAAAATTGGGACTAACCTGCACATAGATAAAATTGCACATAGATAAAATTAAAAACAGCTATCGCAAAATTGCTTGCAATTGCTGCCAAAGCGAATACACGCTTTATTATTATAAAGTTAGCAATAATTTACTAATATTTTCTCAAAATATCTACCTCCAGAAAAAAAAAATAAATTTAAAATAACGCTTTTAACTACTAGATTCATTAACAATAGATAAGAACAACAACTGCATGTTCAATAACAAAAACCGATAACATTGGTTTCAAGGTAGCTTTAATACGGTAGTGGTATAAGAACAGCTGTCTTTCGTTTCCTTTGCGTAAATTTTTCAAAAATACATAGACTTCTTTGCTTTTTCAAACAAAATTACGACAACTGTTTGTAAATTCTACCAAAAAATACATATGATGTATTTTGGTGTTGTATTTATTGTAATTCTACCACTACCTATTGAAGCTGCTTTGACTGGTTCTGTAATGTTTAAATCTGGCATTATTGGATTTTATAATACCAAAGTACTTAATTCGGAGTTCTAAGCAAATCCTTCAAATAACCGTCAGAAAATGGTGTTAATAAGTTTTACCCATATAATGAGCCATCGACAAATAGCAAAGTATGTTTTTAGTTAAAATCAGGAGGCTTATTCTGAATTGCGATGCGAAAGGCATTGCGATGCGCAAATGAATTGCGATGCGAAAGATATTTGGTATTCTGTAAGTTTTTCGCATTCGCAATTAATTTCAAAATGTGGCAATACTCTTCCAAAGTAAACAAATAAACGTCAAATTTATTTCTTATTCGATAAGTTTTACAAGTAAAAATTGTTTATAAAATATAAAAAAAGTTTAATTTAAAAAAATTTGTGTTATTATCAAAAATGGAGCATTACATTAGCTTGGAGTGCATGGCAGCAAGTACGATTCCGCCTATTTCCAAATTAGCAGCTGCTTTAAAATTTCTGGGTCAAGGTGGCTACCAACACCATCCTGCAGCATCTCTTATTGCTTGCATTTAGTTCTTCGGCTAATGTATCCCACAAAGCACTGTCGAGAATTTGGTGTTTTCAAGTGGTTTTTGAATTGCACCATTACTTCGAATTGTCGCCTCTTAATAGTCTCCTTGTTAGTTTCAATAAGTGAGATATTATTAAAAGCAATTAATCTATTAGCTACCGCAACGAATTATTATTTCATTTAATAATTTATTGTCATTTTAACAAATAAAATAGATGAATGAACAAACAGTAATATAATACTTACATTTTCGTGCTTTGCTAATGCTGTTTTGCTATCGAATAAATTTTGCGAGTTTAACATTTAATTTCGCAATAAAGAATGCCGAATTGCCACCTTTTCGCATTTTAAATGCAAATAAAAAAGTGCTATGCGAATATCGCAATAGAGAATAGCAACTCTTCGCATATATGTATTTTCGAGTAGCATTACCATTCGCATCGCAATTCAGAATAAGCCCCCAGGGTACACTTAATAAGGTAACCTCGTCAGTTGAACCGTTACTTACCTGTTGCGGCCAACTTGTCAAAAGTTGTTTATTTTCTTGTTTGTTTACATTATACGGCTGCGAAACATTATTTTGAATCAAATCTTTCAAATGCGTCATTTTTAGAAAATGGTTAAAAAGCAAAGTTCGGTTGAATGATTTTCATAACTTTCCTAAAATGGCAAAGCTTTTATTTTATTACAAACTGTTCGATGAACTATATAATAATTATTTCACTAAAATTATTTCTATTCTAATCTAATTTTACTAGCTTTCTATGTTAAAAAGACCTTTTCACTTTTTTCACATAAAATTCAATTGACTTTTAAGCATGTGGTGCAGTTTTGTTTTCTTTTTTCCCCTTTTCCTTCTATATTTCTTTTGACATTTTAGTCTGATTGCAAAAACAAAATACATGCTATGTTTCTTGAAGTTGTTGTTATTGTGGCGAAGTGGCTACTTTATTAAATATACTTTCGTTAAAGTTAATAATTTTTAGAATTTGAAGTTTTGGTAGAATTTTTATTTTGCTCTTGGCAGTCCTAGCGCTGAAACAGCAGTTTCCATTAACTGTTATAACGTTGACTGTTATAACTGTGGAAACGTTCTTATAGTGTAGATACGACTAATCAGCTGGCAGCATTTGCCTTTTCCTGCAAATATTAATACTGGAAACCGACTAACGTAATCAAAATAAAAATCTAAATCCAAATTTTTAAATTAAGTTTCCAATAAGCAACAAAATGGCAACACAAGTTATAAAGTATATTGGGCGCACAACAGATTTCAAAGGAAAGACCCTCTGGGAGATAGTGGGAGACCTTAAAGATTATGGTGTGGGACGTTTGGTTATACGCAATATGTTTCAGCGTTATGAGGAGCCGTGTTATCTAAAGATTTTAAAAGTGGAGCCTGTAGATCATAAGGTGGGGCTTTAAATAATTAAAATCTATTTTTTACGTCACCATTATTTTTATTCTAGGATCCCGATTCGGAACGTAAAGTAAAAGTTACTGTTGAAAAAACTTGGCGAGGAGTTACCCTGCCTAAGCCGATCGAAATTTTCAGCACCAGTTATAAAGCCGACTATGAATTAGTCGAAAAAGAAGATGAACAGAAATATTTACAAAATAAAAATAAAGTTACCGAAAAGATATTAGCCAATCAAGCAGAGCTACCACCTCTGTTGCGAGAATTCATTAAAGAGGAAACAGGTCAAAAAACCCCAATGATGAAAGTACATTTTAAGCAATATGATAACAAATTTGTTCGCTTAGCCAAAGAAGGCGAAACACCTGATATAACAATGATAATGGGATTAAGCAAGCCAGCTGCCGTAAGTGAAAAGTTGTATGAAGGAGTCTTGTAAACATGTTTGTTCAAATATCATGTTTGTTTTATACTTTGTTAAAAATGGATTAAAGATTTAAATTGAATTTTACATTAAAATCAACACCATATCTTTTGTTTTAACATTCATTATTATTATATTTGTTTATTGGTAGCCTTTCCCAAAGAAAACTAAAAAGTTGAAGAAATAAAAAATATCGGTGATTTACACACATCCGTATGTTCTAACAAGTTTCTTACCTGCTAGCGCGCATAAACGCCAATGAAATTCTATTAATATACAAAATTTCTTAACGGAAATAGTTGGACCAACTGGCAGATAAATTAAATTTTTAGAGAAACGATAAATAATATTACATATTTAATTTATTTGACCGATATCCTAATACCATGTTATTTACATGCCTTTAAAAGAGCAAATTTTTATTAAAATATTCTGTTTTCAACTAGCAAACCTGCAGCATTTTAATCATAAATAAATAAGTCGATAAAAATCGGTAATATACACTATACAAATTTATTTACTAATTTTAGTGTTTATTCTCTAGTTGCCGCAACTTTCGCGTCAAATTATCCACTTCCAATCCCAAAACATCCAGGTTTTCCTAGAAAACAAAACAAAAAAAATTCAAGTGAAATAGCATAAATTTTGTTTAAGTTTTGTTTTCACCTTTAAAGTGATATTTTTAAGTAGTGTGTCCTCCAAGACAGCTTGCAATTTTTTATTAATTTCGAGAGATAATTCTAGAGACATGCTCTTATTTTCGACGCCCTTTATTCCACCGTAAATGGCGGACATAACACCATTACCATACTTAGCCAATTCACTTTTATTTTGATCACTTTTCATGGAAGTCAAAGCACCTGCCTGATCGCGCAACATATAATATTGCACCACTTTGGACTTCTTTTGAATTTCAGCGACTAGGGAAAGGGAATGTTGTTCAAGGAAATCAATTTTTTCAGTCTGTCGAGCGGAAGCTTGCTGCAAACGTAAAATACGTTCAACTAAATGTTTTTTAGAAGGTCCCTGAAAGAAACGGTTTATGTAAGGGAAGAAATTCAGACATGTGTGTAGATATTTTTATTGCACCTTATCATCTTTAAGATCCATTTCTCGTCCAGTAACTGTATCTGATTCGGATGAGCCGCTGCCTCGTCTACTACTGGCCACACTTTGGCCCTCTGTTGTACTAATACTACTCTGGCGGCTATGAGTTCTTTTTATATTTAACGTCTGCATAGTTGGTTCTTTAAAACCGTTTTCTTTTTCCTGATGACCATTATTTTGCATTGGACTCTGGCATCTTAAGCAAAGAAAACTATCGTGATTTTCAGCATTCTGTTCGAGAGTCTTTTTTAATTTACTTATTTCTCTTTGCAATTCCTTAACTATTGTGACATGTTTGTGTTTTGTGGCTTCAAAATCGCCTAAAACATTTTCTAGCTTCATTTTAGTATTTTCATACAATTTTGTTTTTTCCGATAAATGTTTGGCCAATAATAAACGCTCTTCGTTCTTTTGGTTTTGTTCTAGTTTGAGCTGATTTTCTAAATTGCTGTATTTTTCGTCAAATTCCAAACGTTCTTGTTTTAATAAATCGTTTTCGGCGGAAGTGCCCTGAGCCTGCAAATAAAATATATTGTTAAGAATTTTTAACACATCTAACCCAGTGTGCAGCGGTTGATCTGCTTGTTATAAATGTACAACACATTCACGGAAATGAGATAAAACTAAAAACACAATACACAAACATACGCAAAATTCCAAGAAAGTCAACTACAAATGAAGTTGTTGATAAGTCAGAAAGTAGCAAGTCTAGTGTTTTGGTACACAGTAGTATCAAGTGTATATAAAGTTGTGAATTATTTAAGTACTGTATATCGAACAAATGTGTGAGTCATTATTTCATTTGTAATTGAAGAATCCGCAAAAGGGTTTTTAATGGCAAAAACGTAACAATAACATTAATTAAAATAACTCTCAAAACATCAACGTTTCAAAAACAATGTGGCAACTCTTCTGCTTCATCAAATTAATGTTACATATCAAGATACATTGCTGATAATAAGTTAAAGCAGAACAGCTGTCATAGCCTCGGTGGCGCAGTAGGCAGCGCGTAAGTCTCATAATCTTAAGGTCGTGAGTTCGAGCCTCACCCGGGGCATAAATTTTTTTGTATTTAATTAAAACATTTTTTTTATTGAAAATTAAGAATCTACCTGATCCAAAACGATGTTTCTATGTTACATATGTATACTTTTCATGTGCATTTGTGGACGGATTTTAAAACATTTTCCGTAAGAGAGCTGACAAATTTCGTACAGGTTTTCTCAGTGTACGAAGAGATTATATTAATTTTTAACATAAATTTATTGAGTGTACAAATTATTAAAGTGGGAGATTATGAATCTGGCCGAAATGGCCAAACTTACCTTTGACTTTAACAAACATATTTGATTTTGTAAATCGACTATACTTTCACTCATTTCCTTGTTAAAGCTTAGCAGTTCTATTTCTTTAGCATGCAGTTGCTGTAGATCTTGTTCGTTGTCCTGTAATTTTTGTATAGCTTCTTTTAACTCTTGAGTCAGTGAGAAGATTTTATCCTCTTTCCTGTGAAATTTAAATTACCGTGAGAACTGTTTATTTTTAAAGCATCAAACTTACAAAGTATTTTGTGTCTTTAAAACCTGCAAGTCTTCCAATTGTCCACGTAATTTGGCTGAGTTCAACATTTCTTCACTATAGGAATTTTGTATATGATTATGTTCCTCTTGTAAGGCATTTAAGGAAGTTAATATTTGGTTTTTCTATATGAATTAAAGTAATAATGAAAATCTTAAGAATATTGTATATAGCTTGCTTCTAATTTTTCGACCCTTTTTTAGTTTAAATTGTTATTTGTTGTTGAGCTAGTGGTCTTCTTGTTTTGGTAAAAAGTATGGTTTTTATTTTTCAATATTTCGACACTCCGTTGTGTGTCTTCTTCAGAAAAAAACAAAAATTTTCCTGAAGAAGACACACAACGGAGTGTCGAAATATTGAAAAATAAAAACCATACTTTTTACCAAAACAAGAAGACCACTAGCTCAACAACAAATAACAATTTAAATATTGTATATAAATAAATTAAATTTTTGCAGCTTAAGATCTTTGTTTTTTGTTTTATAAAAAATTAACTTTTAAAAATCTTTTATTTCTCGATATTTCGATAACAATTTGTTATCATCGTCAGGAGAAATTAAATGTTATAAATTTAAATTTATAACAAATAACAAATTGTTATCGAAATATCGAGAAATAAAAGATTTTTAATAGTTAATTTTTTATAAAACAAAAAACAAAGATCTTAAGCTGCAATAATTAAATTTATTTAACAAACGAAGATCAAATAATATTGAGATAAAATAATATTGTATATATGTAAATCACTTGCCTCTTGTGTTTCTTTGTTTAATTGTTCTTGCAATTGTTTGACAAGCTCTTTTTGTACTTCCGTTTCTTTCAAAAGTTTATCTAATTGTTCGCTTTTATTGGCAATCTCATGTTTCAGCAATATTGTTTGAGCCTCGAATTCGATTTTAAGTTTTTCTTAAATGAGTGATAAATGTATAAACATAAATTTGATATAATTTTATATTTTTTCTTTTACTACCATTGGCTTTTTCTTCTAATTTATTGGGAGCATTTCTTTCTTCTTCCAACTTCTTTTCCAAAGCCTATTAAAATAAGAAAGAAGGAAATGAAAAATTAACAAGAGTGTGGTATATTCGGCTGGGCCGAATCTAAAATACCCTTCACGATAGTCACGGATATGTATAGTATATTTAAAAATGTGAACAAAATATGCTCGGTTATATATGAACCGATATCGGAATTTTCTATTTTCTGTATTTTAGTAACCTTCTTTTATAACGAGAATTGCTTTTCACAAAAAAAAAAAAATGTTAATGGAAAAATCGGTTCAGGCTATATCTCGGGTAAATATGGACCGATATCGAAAATTTGTATTTACCATATGTATATAACCTTACTTCATTACCAGAACTGTTTTTGAGCAAAAAAAAAGTTGTTTCAGTTCGCTTACGCGACATTTTAATGAAAACGCCGGTCTAGGCTATATCTCGGACATATATCGACCATATCGGAAATTTTAATTTTCCATAATTATATAAAATTATTTCCTTATCAAAACTGCTTTTGAGCACAAAAAAGTTGTTTAAGCATTTTCATGAAAAACCCAGTCTAGGCTATATCTCGAGTATATATGAACCGATATCAGAAATTTTCATTTTTCATATTTATATAACCTGATTTTATTACCAGAATTGGTTTCAAGCAAAAAAAAGTAGTTTAAGTTCGTTTACGCGATATTTTCATGAAAAACACGGTTTAGGCTATATCTCGGGTATATATGAACCGATATCGGAAATTTTCATTTTCCATATTTATATAACCTTATTTCATAACCAAAACTGCTTTTGAGCAAAAAAGTTGTTTCAGTTCGCTTACGCGACATTTTCATGAAAAACCCGATTTGGGCTATATCTCGGGTATATGTATATTCACCGATATCTGAAAAAAAAATTTTTTTGTCTTTTAGTCACCATGCTTAATGAGTGTGTGAAGTTTGAAGCAAAACAAACAATTTTTTTTCAAACATTTCCATACAAAATTGCAAAAAAAAAAAATGGCTTTTTCCGGAATTTTGTATATATCTCAGCTATATGTAAACCGATATTATTGAATTTCAATAGCAAACCCATGAATCGATGGGGGAAAAGAATGGTGAAAGAAAAAAGTTTCTAAGTCTAATGGTTTTCTCAGAAACGGCATTTCAACACCGGACAGACGGACACCGCTTAATCTACTTTTCTATTTATTCTGAATCAGAATATATATACTTTATAGGGTCGCAAAAAAAACTAGAAATTACAAACGGAATCACAAACTTATATATACCCTTTACATTTTTGTGAAGGGTATAAAAACATTGTATAGTTGCTGTTTGTATTAACGTTGTTTACCAGTTTGGCTTCGGTTTCCATGTTTAATTTATTTGTATAATATTTAAGTTTGGACTCCAGATGGCCATAATCCGTTTTAAGCTTTTCACATTCTCTTTGGTATTTACGTACTTCATTGCACTGTAATTTCACCAGTTTTAGTTTTTATAAAAAATATTGCTTTATAATTATACCTTTTCATCCATTAAATATGTAACCCGAGATTTTTCTTCATTTAGAGCCTGAAACTTTGTTGAGTAATTTTTTATTTCTTTCCTAGCTTCTGCCAATTGCTTTTCCACCACATCTTTTTCCTTTTTGGCATCTATTACCAACTTTTCTTTCATGGCAAATTTAATAACTGTGGTTTCTTTTTCTTTATTTGCAAAATCCTTTTCCTTGCGAAACTAAAAATTAAAAAACCACTATATTACTGCAAATAAATTTTTTAAAATGCTTGAATTAAAAACATACCGCTTCTTTTTCTTTCTCCAAAATAACATTTTCTCTTTGAAACAAAGTTATCATGTTATCTTTTTGCTGTAAGGCCGCTTTAAGTTGCTCCAATTGTTGTTCGTATTGTAACAGTTGTTGTTGTTGTTGAACTTTTTGATCACAGTCTTTACGTCGAGTTTCTTCATCATTTACCTCCACATTTACTACATCATGCTTTCTTTCAGTCAAATCGCAGTAACGAACAGAGGGGGAATTATTTGCCGTTGATGAGGTAGAAACACTTGTTAGTTTCGTTTGATTTAGACTACATATACGGTCTTCATCAATATCAGTGTTGGTGCTTGTGTTTGTGACATTTTCTTCTGTTTTCGTGGCATCTGTGTCCATTTGAATACCTTCTTTCAATTCTAAGCTTTTTGCTGAAAACGCATTTATATTTTTAGTTGTTATTGATTTTTGTTCATCTTCTTTTGCGTTAATTATTAATAAATTATCATTGATTAAGACTATTTGAACTTCATCTGGTTTTCCACTTTCGTTAATTAGTTGCTCTAAGTCTTCTTTCCCCTCCGATTGCACTTTTTCCTCTTGCACCGTTCCAGATTGTAAAGTTTCTGCTGACGTTAATTGCTTTTGTTCACTTATAATGGAATGTTGTTTTTCAACATTTTCGCCACAATTTGTGACATCTTCAAACAATCCCTCCTTTTCCATATTTCATTTGAATTTAAATACACATGACTTTAATTTACCACTAAAATAACAATCTTTGTTTATTAATTTAATTGCATTGTTTTTCTGAGCCCAAGAAAAACAAAATTTGTGGCATTTACGTACTTGTTTTGTAAAAAAATTTCTTTGGATTCTTCGGTGATGCAAATGTTGTGATTTTTGGATAACAAATTTAATCAAATTGAAAAAGAGAAATGCAAAAATTTTTTTTTTTTTTGTTTTTGAAATGTATCATGACGTATTAATAACTACAAGGTGGAAGCTCTACGCCATGTGAGAATATGTTCCATCATTTAAACAAATATGCGCTTAACATCGAATGTAATATTTACATTTTTAAAAGTGAATTTAGTGCCAATTTCACGACAACGAAGCTGTTCGTTCGTTCGCACAATTACATTTAAAACAATAACAAAATTTTAAATGTTGTTTTTGTTTTAAATATAATTGTGCGAACAAACGAACAGCTTCGTTATCGTGAAATTGGCATTTAATGTTTTATTGAAACTTATGTTGGTATTTCGGAAATGTGCAAAAGGGTAAATAAAAATAAAGATAATTCAAAGTACACTCCTCTAAATTGAAAAGAAAATTTTTTGGTGGATAGAAAATTGAAAAATAAGAAGGATGTTAAGTGAGGAAGTTGGCAGAAGCGCATAGTTTCCGAGTCACGTTAATATTTTGATCTGTGGTTATTTAGGCAAAATTGGTATAATTTGAAAGCTTTTGCATGAAGACATTAGAAAATGCAAGAACTTTTTAACTCCATAGGTGCCAATGCAGTATTTACAAAATTTTAAGTAATTGTCACAGAGGTATTTAATGTTAATATGTTTGTTTTACTTCCTTGACTAACCTCTGAAAAACATTTTTTTCTGATATACAAAAAATTTTTTTGTAAATACTTTTCATTGTACTAATATTTAATAATTAACTTTCAAAATTTAATTTTTGCAGCTTAAGATCTTTGTTTTTTGTTTTATAAAAAATTAACTATTAAAAACTATTAAGTATGCAAAAATTAAATTTATTTAACAAACGAAGATCAAATAATATTGAGATAAAATATTAACTTTTATATTATTTTTGTAAAAAGCAAACTATTAAGTTGTTATATGGTAATACTAGAGCCTTCGTTTTAGAGCTATTGTATAAATTAATTAAAGAAGTTAATTTTGGTAAATAGTGTTTACTATAGTTTAACGTTAATTATTGGGCTAAGGAAATAAACAATAAAAAAATTTTTTTTATAAAAACATTAAAATTTTTTACAGAAATTGTTTAGCGTAGCCAGGCGGAGAGATTTTCTCCTCCATGGCATAACAAATACCGGCTTCGCTGACCAAAGTTTCTCTGCGTAGCCGGCTTTGGCCGGTCGGAGAGACCTTCTCCATGGTATAACAAACACCAGCTTTGTTGGAATAAAAATTTTTTCTACCTTATCAAAGCCTTAACATTTTTAACATTTTGTCTCACTTCCTAATGGGTTAAAAAATACAAAATAAAAATCTTTGCATCAGCAAAAAGCATTCAAATGCATAAATAACTTTAACGCTAACTTTAAGTTACGGGTAAAGTTAAATGTGGACCGTTCATGTTGAAGTTTGGCTAAAGTTATAACTTGGTTGCTAAAACATTTCATTTGGAATCTCTGTTATAACTTAAATTGACAACAGCCTGTTATTTGTAGTTGTTTGCGGGCATTTTTTTTTTTTTTTTACTATGAGAAGTTAGAAAATCACTACGTGTACGCCACCCTTAACACAGATATTTAAACAGCAAGTTTTAACTGAGTTTCAGGTTAGGTGTAGACTGCATGTAAGAATGTTATGGAAAATCTAAATTTTATGTATACGTATGACTAAACTTCAGAGGTGTCCATGACTCGGAAACCAACTTTCTCAGTGAATATTTTTTGCTTATTTTGAAATTTTCTACCCCCTATATGTAATTTTATCAATTCCGGTCAGTGTGCTTAAACTGGGCTTAAGTCAAAAGAGGCTTTTATAAAATATTTGGTAATTGTGAAAAATACCATATAATTTTGAAAATGAAAGCTCTCAACACTCCTTTATAATTTATTTTGTAATTGTGAAAAATACCAATTATTTTTGAAACTAAAAGCTCTCAACACGCCTATTTTTGTTGAATTGTTGTAATTTTGCTGTAGCACTGCCACCTTGTGTATACGTTAATACATCTTGAAATGTGTGCTAATTGAGTAAGTTTTGTTATACCATTTTGGTCACTGCAATTCACGGTTTGAAAATGAAGGACTAGAGGAAATTTTTTGCACTAAGATTCACCGGTTACTTCTTAATTTAGTCCTTTTTCATTTTATAAAACTATATAATATAAAGTTGTGTCATAGCAAAAATATTACTTGCTGTGATACTGGCTTGATAAAAAATGCAATATAAATGAACGGTTTTGGTGCTGCGACCTTAGCATATATTGTCACACCTGGTTATTATGTAAAATCGACTTTAGCAGCTGTTTATTATAGTGTTGCAAAGTGGGTGATTTGGAAAGTCCGTGTTTTGAAAAACCAAGTTAAATTGTTGATCCATAAACTATTAATTTTCAAAGTTTTACTATAAGCCACTATAGAAATAAAAAAATGGTTTGTTCTCTTGGCATAGAAGGCAGTGCTAATAAAATTGGCATAGGAATTATCAAAGATGGCGAAGTTTTAGCGAATGTAAGAAAAACCTACATAACCCCACCGGGAGAAGGTAGTTAGATTTATGTGTTTAAGATATATTTCTATTGATATTTTTAAACATTTTCAAGGATTTCTTCCCAAGGAAACAGCAAAGCATCATCGAGAAAATATTCTTGATTTAGTTAAAGCCGCCTTAAAAGAATCTAAATTATCTCCACAAGACTTGGATATTATATGTTATACTAAAGGGCCGGGCATGGCGCCACCTTTGTTAGTAGGTGCTATAGTCGCCCGTACCTTATCCCTGCTATGGAATAAACCGTTGTTAGGCGTAAATCATTGCATAGGTCATATTGAAATGGGTCGCTATATTACTGGTGCCAAAAATCCAATTGTTTTATATGTAAGTGGTGGTAACACTCAAGTAATCGCTTATTCCAACAAGCGCTATCGTATATTTGGTGAAACGATTGATATTGCTGTTGGCAATTGTCTTGATCGTTTTGCCCGGATAATAAAATTATCAAATGATCCAAGTCCTGGTTATAATATTGAGCAACTTGCCAAAGAGGGTAAACAGTTTGTAAAACTGCCTTATGTCGTCAAAGGTAGGTTGTGATTCATGTGAGAAATAATTGCAGATGCAAAATTAGGGATTTCAATATTTTTCTACAGGTATGGATGTCAGTTTCTCTGGCTTACTATCACATATTGAAGAAATAGCGGACCCAACGAAAAGACGTAATAAAAAAAAGAAAGTCGATGAGCCTGACGAACCTGAATATACAAAAGCTGATCTATGTTATTCTCTACAGGAAACTATATTTGCTATGTTAGTGGAAATAACAGAAAGAGCAATGGCTCATTGTGAATCAGAAGAGGTATGAATATTAACCGTTTATCATCGCTAGACTACGTTTTTTCAACCCATATAATATATAAACTTTCGACAAAACCAAGCCAAGAGTGAAAGTTTGAAAGATAATTATAACTAAAGAGAATATTTTTGAAAAACAAACCAAAATTCTTGAGCTAAAAAATTGTACAGATTTGGTTATGAAAACAAATTGCTTATATATTTCGTCTATTGATTTCTTGTTTTTTATTTTAAATAACATATATATTTCTTCTGCTAGGTTTTAATTGTTGGTGGTGTTGGCTGCAATGAACGTTTACAGGAAATGATGAGAATAATGTGTGAAGAACGAGGAGGTAAATTATTTGCCACAGATGAGCGTTATTGTATAGACAACGGCTTAATGATCGCCCATGCTGGAGCAGAGATGTTTAACTCAAATACACGCATGGAGTTCGAAGATTCTTTTGTTACTCAAAGATTTCGTACTGACGAGGTTTTAGTAACATGGCGGGAAGACTAAATTTTCAATGTTTTAAAATATGTTTTTAATAAAAGAGACTTTTCAAGAAAAATAAAAAACAATAATTCAAGAATATAAAACTTTTTACGAACGTGAAATATATTTTAATTTAATATGTACATAGTTATTATTTTTATTTGTTATCACAATTTAAATGCATTACTATTTGTTAGCTATTCATTGAACTCTTTTTCTATGCCAGTCCAATAACGTTTCATTTCCATGGGAAACAGACGTTTGCCCTCTATTATATAAACAGCCCCGTTTTCATCTTTTTCTAAAGTTTCCATAATGCAGCGTGATACATCTGCAGCACTTTGCTTATTCAAACGATCTAGTACCAAATATGATTCATCACTAAATTCAGGAAATAACATTTTTTCGGTGAAGTTGGTAAACATATCGGTTATGGTTGCACCTGGACACACAGTTATGAACTTAACTCCGCTACGTTTATAATAAATATCTTTCTGAATATATTAAAAAAGAGGAATTAATCTTTGTACTCAATAAATGAAGGATAATAACTTTCTCTTACTCCCAGGCATCGCGTAAAATTAATTATTCCCGCTTTCGTTGCAGCATAAATGGGAACCAGAAACATTGGGTCGAGACCAACTACCGACGACATATTGCATATTACACCGCCTTTGCCACCATTAGCTTTACTCATAATCTTCTTGGCATTTAAAGTTGAGTTAATCATGCCTCCTAAGTTTACCGTTAAAGTACGTTGAATATCTTGATCATTGAAAACACCAGCCACGTTTAATACCAAATCTATATGTCCAAAAGTTTTTAAAATTTCCTCATATGTAGCCTCAACTCCCTTCGAATTTGCCACATCCATTTTGATAAGCAGTAAATGTTGTGCCGGAAAAGCAGCTCTTAACGTAACAATTTCTTCTAAATTATCCTGTAAATCTATTATGGCAACTTTCTGAAGAAATAAAATTGAATTTTAGTATATATCAATTATTTCTAACTAATTGCAAATGAGATCTTACATGAACTTCATGGATTAACAGTTGTTTAACCACTTGCAAGCCTATACCGCTTGCTCCGCCAGTAACTACAGCATGCTTTCCTTGAAACGCCATTTGGAATTTTATGTTTTGTAAGAGACTTTTTTTGGTTTTCTTTTGCTTGTTGAAGCGTTTAGTAATTATCAAATACACAAATTATCCGTCTATTATCTGTTGTTGATGCTTAGATTAAAATGCGCTAAGACTGTTGAAATGAGGTCTGTTTTATATACAATTTTTAAAGATTGTTATATGATATTCCTATTGGTTTTTGCATGTTTGTACAGATTACTTAACTTTGGGTTGATTATATGTAACAAAACATACATATGTATGTGTAGTTGTAGATATTAATTTCACATAAAGTGACTACTCTCAGTCAATGAAGTGTTGAATTTTTGTTTATTATTTAGATTTTTTTTATATTTAATTTGCTTGGCTTAACAACCCACAGGGTTAAATTTTGGTTTTGTTTTGAGCTTAATAATATCATTCCAGCTAAAGTACGATTAGAGAATACTAAAGAAAAAATATTCTGGTTTAATAGTTCTTCTAAACGGATTGCAAAAAAATTAAGATTGTAGGAAAAAGATATCGGTTAGTTGAAGTCAGTCACGTACTCAGGTTTCTGTGTTATTGCTTAAGAAAAATATCTTAAGTTTGTGTCTCTTGAATAGAAACAGTTGCTTCTTTTATCTTATGTTATACCAAATGAAATGAAACTATTATTCAGTTTTAGTGAGGACATATTTGTTCATCCTCCCTGCCTTTAAATCTTCATTCAAAATAATTGTCTCAGAGGAATATTTTGAAACAATAGTTAATTCTGATTTTTGGCCACCTAATTCCATTATTCATGAATATATTTGTAAAAATTAAAATCGTTCTGATATTGCCTACCATCCGGCTGAAAATAATGTTTAAAAAAACTAGCTGAGCTCTCAACTAGTAGTTCGATAAATATTGTGTACCAAAATGTTCGTGGACTAAATGCAAAAGTCACACCGCTTTACGCAAACAGTTTCGATTTCACACATCACATTATTGCTTTTACCGAAACCTGGTTGAAGCAATCAAAAAATATTAATGATGCCGAAATATTATGGTATAAATACAATTTATTCAGACATGATCGCCCACTCAAACTTGGAGGCGGAGTTCTTATTGCTGTGTTAAATATTTATCCTTGTAACCGCGTTGATACCACAGTATACGAAAAAATTGAATTTATTGCCGTCAAAATCAAGCTTTTGAAAAAATATTTCTATATTACCTGATCCTACGTTCCTAATTCACCGTCCAGTATTTATGACAAAGACATTTCCGCAAATATTCAGTATTCTTCAACTGACTATTCCATCACATATCTTGGTAATACTTGGTGATTTTAATCTTTCTAATTTGTTATGGAATAAGCCTTCTGAATTAAATTATTTGATTCCTACATCATCCTGCGAGTTTATTGGGTCTCATGCATAAAAACGAGTATAAGCGCTGATTTGAAGCGGGTGAGCAATTGCTCATAAAGTCGAGTTCTATCAAACAGTAACAGCTGTTGCTCAATTTCGTATTCATAAAAAAAGGTCAAACCAATTGCAATTACTTGACCAAAGGAAGTTCAAACGTGTAGTTGTTATTGAAGTGTAAACATGTCGTCAAGTGAAAGTGAAGTAGAAATAGAACTAAATAATATTAATAAAGTAGAAAATGACAACATTTCTAAATTTTTAGTGGAAAAAATAAAACAAAATAAATATTTATTAGAAAAGAGTCAATTACCAAGTATAAAAAATAAAAAAATAAAAACAAACTATAGAAGAATGTGTAAAAGAAATTAAGCAGAAATTTGGAATTGAATTAACGGGGAAAAATATAATAAAAAATAGCTAATATGAAATGTCGTATAAAAAATAAAATGGACATAAATAAAACAGGCAATAAAAAAATAAATTTAAAAAACTGGGAAACTGATTTGTCACAATTGCTTTGTGCTAATTCAAATCCCTCAACAAACAAACTTCCAGGAAAGTGTAACGTTAACGAATTCAAATTTTGTTGTTGATTTCGCTCTTCGTTTATTTTTTACAGTTCTCTCTCTCAGAACTAATGATGACAACTGTACGTTTGATACATTAGAAGAGATATCAGCAACAACATCCTCAGAAACAAAAAGAACAGCAACACCAGTAGCAAAACATCAAAGAAAGCGCCGTTGCACTGATAATGATGACCAACCTGTAATATATTTTTTATTTTATTTTACATTTTGCTATATGTTGTTTATTTTGAAGGTGAACAAAATGTCAACAGCAGTTTTGAGTCGCTATGAAACTAATGAGACAAGGGATTTGAATTTTCAAAGTCTTCAGAGGCTTGTTTTGTTAAAACAAAACAAAGTCCTTTCTACAAAAATTCAAATTTTTCAAGAAAAACTTGTGGAAAGTTGCAATTACATGAATATATATTTAGTGCCTAAATTTGAATTACATATATTTTATTTTTGTATAAAACAATGAAATGTATTTACGTTTTTTTTATTTTTATAGACCAAAAAAATATTTAAGATTTCCATTTATATTTTTTGCATAATAAACTAATTTGATAACAAATTTGCGATCATCATCCTTTTGTTTTTTCCAGCTTCTGAATTTCTTGCTGTTTGTTGTTCTATATCATTTTCTAATTGGCATACATCATTATTGTGGTAATCGTCATTGACAAGGATATAATCGTCTTTAAAAAATTTAAGACTATTCCGATTTTGTGCCGAAAGTTCGGCACAAAATTTTAAATACAGTTTAATTTTATCATAGTTGCTGAGGGCACCACCACGTGTTTTTTCTCACTCCTCAAAAAAGTAATTAGCCAACCAGCAGATGCTACTATCATCAAACCTATGTATTTATCATTTTATTATTACTTAAATAAAAAAATAATAATAATTAAGAATACAAACCTGCACAATTTTTTATTCTCACTTGCAAAATTTTTTTTACGCTGTTGATAATATTTTGTATTTCTTTGCGGTAGAAAATATTCAGCCATGATTCCTTTTTAGTGGACGCGAGTCAACTATAAGGCATGCTCAACAAAATTTGAGTAAGAGCTCGCAATAGAAAGCAAAAGCTTGTTTTTATGCATATGAAAATGAGCACATGCTCATCTAACTTAGTTCAAACTGAGCAAGACGAGTTCAGCAGTGAGTAAAAGCAAATTGGTCAAATTTTATTATTTAATTATTTATTTACTCAAAAAAACGAGTCAGAGCTCAAGCTCACGTTTTATGCATGAGGCCCATTAAGTCACTGCTCAACTTTGGCCTTTTTCAAACTAATCATATTCACAATAGTAGTGGAAGAATTCTAGACCTCGTCTTTACTAATCAACCATTGGATAATCAAATATATAGAACAGTTCCTATAACAAATCCTGAAGATCGTTCCCACCCCACAATTGAAACTGAAACTTATTTCCCCTCTTCAAAATCTTTTAAACCTGCCCAGCGGATTAACAAATGCAACGTGGGACATAGAAAAGTCTATTGTTTTGCTCGCACAAATTATTCAACACTTAATGACATGCTACACAATGTTAATTGGAGCTCTATAACATCTGGAAGTAATTTTGATTACATATTATCTAACTTTTACACTATATTACACCACTGCATCTCAGAAACAGTTCCACAGATAACTAGTTGAAATAATAAAGA
Organism: Thecocarcelia acutangulata; assembly: GCA_914767995.1. Lineage (NCBI taxonomy): Eukaryota > Metazoa > Arthropoda > Insecta > Diptera > Tachinidae > Thecocarcelia > Thecocarcelia acutangulata. The sequence goes on from OU612096.1 coordinate 29,016,231, forward strand.
CCCACCATGGAATAACTACTATTTGATTCGAGCTAACAATAAGAAAAACAAATTTTATAAAAGACACAAAAAATCTGGATCCTTAAGAGATTTCCGAAATTACTCCATTGGGCGTTCTGAGTATAATATTTCAAAGAAATATTATATAATCGGCCATGTCACAGAATTCACTTCCGTTCGGAAATGAAATTGAATCGCGTTTTTAATTCTCAAAAAAACGAAAATCTAAAATTTATTTCGGAATGAAATCTATGCTATAAGACAATACTAGTCTTATTCTTGCAATTAGAAATGATTTCATTCCGGAAATTTTCCAGTTCATCGTTTTTTGAAGAAGTAAAAAAATAATTCAATTCCGTTTCCGAACGGAATTAAACTTTGCGACATGGCTGAATATTTCAGGCACACTTTACCGTAAAGAACTTCGAAGAATTCCAGATAGCTAGTAAAACAAGCGAACTTTAGAATACCTTTGCGGTTGCAGATCGCGAGTTTGTCAGAACATGGCTGTAAGCATAATTTTTGCTACACCATTTTACCAACAAAAAAAAAGTATTTTTTGCGAATACAGAAATCATAATTTCAATTAAAATAATTTGTAATGTTTTCAATATAGTAAATTATTTATTAATAAATATGACGTATTCTCTTAAAAGTTTTTATTAAATGATGTTCCTTAAACATCTAAAAATATTATGTACGTTATTTATGCGTCTTCTCTTTATAAAAATGAAGAAAATAAATATTTTTATTCATGGAAATTTAAATTTGTTTTCGTGTAAGGAAAAATTTGAACTACAAACATATCTATGTATGCATATTTATCTCTCAAGGGTACACAAGTTTATCGTTGGAAGGATTAAGATATTTTCTTAGCAAAATAAAATTAACAATTAAGGAAATTTATGAAAAATAAAAATTTTAATAAAAATATCACATTTTATTATTAAGAACTGAAGAAAATTAAAAGTAAATTTTTGTATTAAACTAAAACGATTTATACAAACAATTTTTTTTAACTAAAACGAAATGTGCTTTTTAGGAAGATACTTTACAAATAACTTATTGAACTAAACTGTTAAGACTAAAATATTAAATTGTGGTATAAGAATATAAAAAGTTTTGATTTTGGTAAGCAAAAAAAAAAACATTGAAGACTTTAATTGCCAGCAGCTGGATAAGTATCTTTGTTTTGATAGCCCGATACATAACCAGAATCATCTACAATATTTTTTCGGCCAGCGATGCCTTTACCTTTACCACTGGCATCAAAACGTTCCTTATGCGATCCCGTATATTTGCTGGTATCTGTTAAACGTTCTACTGCTGAAGCAGCCTTACCCGCCTGAAATTTTAATTCAATTTATGGTTAATTATTTATTTTGAACTGTTTTAAAGTGTAAAAACTACAAACCGAGACATGCGCTACACCTGGAGCGCCACAAGAAGCCATTTTATATTTGATTTCTGACAATTCAATCTTTTTAGTTTTGGCTAAATCCTCCAAGAATTTGTTGTAATCTGCATAAGAAATTTTCATGGCCTTGAATTTCTTGAAGTGTATACCGGTATCGGTGGTGGTGATTTTCTTGTCGATAACTTTGGCCTGTTTCATCCATTTATCACTTTGCGATAGTGTTATCAATTTGCCATCTGATTTGGTATCACCGAATTTAGAAAAGGCTTTAAACTGATCTTGAAATGTTACCTTAGGCTCCTCCAAAGCCATTTCAGCCAATTCAGTGGTGGGTGGGGCTGGTGAGGTGCTGCCGTTTGTTGCTGCTGCGGACATGGTGCTTCTGAAATTTAAAATAAATAAAATGTATTTTTCCGGAAGAAACTGAGAATTATTTAATAATTAAGGACGTTTTAAATGCAATACTAAGGAAGTGAAACTGGCATACTTTTAGGCGCAACACATAAAAATTTGCTTTATAAGTTAGTTTTTATCGAGACTTCATATTTTTTCATATAACAGGAAATACCACCATAATTTTTAGAATAGTTAATATTACAAAGTATTAGTTAGTTAGTTTTATTGAGACTTCCTTTTTTTCATATTACAAGTTTAGGCAACATTAATTTTGTAAAAACTTAAAACTATAATGTGTTATTTTAAAAAAAAAATTTTTGTTTTTTTTTTTTGTTGGTTAATGCGTCAGGCTTATGAAAATTAAAAGAAATATAATAATATTAAAAATAAGTATAGATATTTACAGTGTTTGCTCCCGGCACTTGCCAATTCTAGTAAAGCTTCGTTTACAAAGTATTATTTTAATTACAACAACATTCATTTTTGCATCTTGCTTATCGGTTTTAAGAAAGAATAATTACACAAAATTAATTAATATTACTGCCTGGCTCACGATGCCGCTTCACAAACGTTCGTCATAATTTTTAAGGTCAAAAATCCTATTTAGATGCAGTTTATAAGCTTTTTCCCCCCTGATTTTGCATCATTTACCTTGTCTACCTCCTATATATCTGTTAGTTGAATAATAGTGGACTATAAGTCACTTATTTTTAATATAAAACATTAGCGAATATTACGAAACGACATCGTGAGCCAGGCAGTTAGTTTTAAGAAAAAACAAAGCTTACTCCCGGCTTTTACCCTATATGAAGTCTCCATAAAAATTTTAAAAGGAAAATAGAATCAAACCTTTTTAATCTAAAATTATTTTTTATATTGTTCAAAATGTATAATTTTGTTGTTTGTAAGATTAAAAACTGAAACGTATTACGGCATCAGTAGCGATGATTGGATTAGGTTAGGTTGAACAAGCCGCCAACCCGCTGGGGTACACCTTGATACCGTTATTATGCAAGAGGATTATATGCATCTTAGCAAATATACATATCACCCACCATGGAGTAGTTTTTTCTAACTACAACACTCTGCTTACTGGAGTATACCAGTATAGGGGTAAGAGTCCCCCTCATTTATTGCACCAAATCAAGTTCTAGGAAGTCCCAGCACAACTTAGATTGTGTTGGGAATTCCGAAAACCTTCACCAAGGGTCGATTTGCAAAACAGCCGTCTCCAGGAAGTTCTGGTTTCCAAAGCCTCCTGGTCCTGGTCATTTCGTTGAGCTGCTTGTACTCTTGGGTAAAAGGCTCTGAATGCAGTGTTTCCTGGCAATTATGGTGTGTGGCCAATTTTCGGGAAACTAATTGTAGTCCCCGAGTTGCTGTTGTCTTGCAACAGATATCTGCAGTGTAGAAGTACAGGAATGGCGTGTGAGTTGGTTGGCTGATGCTTTGTATGGACTTTGGGCCACCAAATCGCAAAGCCTGATTTCTTCTGAATGTCTGGGTAACTGAATGCAGGAGGGATTAGAAGCCTCTAGCTCTTCAGCTAGTGTTTTATTTGTTTCATTATAAATTGATGACAAAAAGTAACCAAGTGGGTGAGCCTTGAAAGCCGCACGGGAATGCTGCTGAACCGTGGACTAGTTCACTCCGTAAAACTACTCCACCATTAGATTGAGTAATGATGCAATTAACCAGGTGACAACACTAGCGTAGCTGATAATTTTTTGTTTCAAATGACCGATGGTTTCAAAAGCTGTTTATATTTACATAAAGTGAAGTGAAAAAATTATAAGATTTTAAACAGTTTGAAAAAGTTCAAAAGAAACACAATAAAAGGTTTTTCAAAAATATTTTAATTGCATAAAATGCATTGAAAACAATTTATGCAAACAATTATACTACCTACATTAATTTTTTTTTTTTGTACATTTTCTTTATATAAACTTTTCTTCCTTCATTTTCTTCTGTTTTGTAAACATGTTTTTGACGACCTCCGTAATTTTTACACAAACAAAATATTATGTATGTAGTACAACAACTCTAATGATGCCACCTAATAATTGCACCATGGATTGAGTCATCATATCAGGTGCTGATGCAAATCAACTACTTATATCATATCTCATTAAGACATGCTCGGGAGTTACCTGGCATCGTATAGATGCCTACTTGTTCATTCGACGCAGCCTTACTATCAGTATAAATTCAAATATTATCCTCGTGTACTCTATAGTACCTCAACCAATTAGCTGCCTTTATTATATTTATTATTATATATTTATTATTATAGCTGTGTCGCGCTGTACTTAGTGCGCAAAGTAATCCTCCTTTGATAAGGGGGGATAAAGACACTCCAAACAATTACCAAATCCTCTAACTAAAAGTGCAACCTAAATTAAGGCGTAAAGCGCAATGATATTTAGCGCTTTAATTTTACGCTTTCAACGCTAAGTTTACTGAGAGAGAGAGAGAGAGAGAAACTGAAGTTTACGCTGTGTCGAAATTGGATTTTCCAATTGTAAAGCGTTGACGCCGCGCCAAGGCGACTTTATACAGGTGAATGTAAGCGGAAAGGCGAATTCAGTACTATGTATTTTGTTATTGTAAAACCAAGGCGACTTTATACAGGTGAATGCAAGCGGAAAGGCGAATTCAGTACTATGTATTTTGTTATTGTAAAACATATCGTGAATGTCATAATCTAAATTCGCCTAAGATTGCTCAGCAGAGAAAAAATTTTATATAACCGTTAAATATAAGCTTTTATAATTGTTTGTAATTAAAATCACAGATTATATTAGTTTTTCACTTTTAAATTCACAAAAATTTCTTGAAATTGCACTAAATCATGCAAAAAAACCTTCAGATTAAAATGGCGCGAAAAAGTTTGTAAACAAAAGAAACAAAATTTGACAGTCTCATTGGAAAAAACGCGAGAAGCAAAAAATAATCACCTGTGCTGTTAAGTTCACCTGGTAATGAATTCGCCTTGCGCCGCGCTGTTTGGATTGGTCTCATACATTTTGTATGTACATGAAGATTTTTTATAGATGAATTACGCTTGACGCGGTAGTTTAGGTTGCGCTGTAAGTCTTAGTTTTTACGAGGCAATATTACGAGTAGTTGCGCAGTTCTTACCAAATTTTCTTTTAAACTTGCTTTTATCTTCAGACTCAGCAGTTTTACTTGAGCAACTTTCGTTTTCTATTGCTTACATTTTCTTAATCTTGCATCTACTGCATTTTCAAATTTTTCCATTTAATTTTCAAAGTACTGCTGCTGTCTGTTTTTTGGGGTTGTCCACAATATTACTAAACGCTTTAGCTTTCTTTATTCGATATTTTAAACTTTTTTTTCAAGTGAACTAAAATATCACAACAACAGCAAATTAATACATAAAAGAAACACAAATGAAAGAAAATGTAAAATTTCTGACATTACGAATGACAGCACAAAACGACTTTTGGGTACAAGCAAGTCTGTACTCACTTACACCTGTGCAGTGAGTGCACCTCTCGGCAATTCGGATCATTGCACCATTTCTGCCTCCTTTTCGATCTCTGAACTTCGTAACGTTTCGAAATCAGCTACGAAACGTTCAATATTTATTTACGAAAAGGCGCGTTGGGCTGAGCTCAACCAATTTTATGAGCATTTTAATTGGAAACTTTGTTTTCTAGATAACGACATAAATGCTTCAGCAAAAATGGTCGAGAACATGATATTGCTAGGGATGAAAACATTCATCCCCTCCAAGCAGATTTCGATTAAACCAAAACCAAAATCTTGGTTTAATCAGACGTGCAAAAACGCAGTCAGATCCAGAGAGGAAGCATTCAGTAACTGGCGTTTAAACAAAACACCAGACACTGATTTGCTACGCAAAAAGGCAAGATCTTCGTGTGCCAAGGTACTTAGGCGTGAAAAGTTTCTTCACGAACAGCGCCTTAGAGCCAAGGTCCTTGCAGCTCCTCGGGGCAGTAAGACCTTTTGGTCTTTCGTTAAGAGAGTAAAGAACAGTGCTAGTTCATCAATTCCAACTCTTTTAAAGAATGACCAAGCATTTACAGACCCGGTTGACAAAGCTAACCTGTTGGCTGAAATCTTTGCAAGCAATTCCTGCTTGCCGGAAAGCAGTCAGCCACTTCCCGAGCTCGAAAGAGTATCTGTAACTATGCCGAAGATATTCTTCCGGGCGCGAGCAGTTAAAAGGGTTTTGGAAAACCTCGATATAAACAAAACTCCTGGACCGGATGGCATTCCAGCACTGGTCTTGAAGCAGTGTTCTTCTACGCTTGCGCGTCCATTAGCACGCCTCTTCAGCATACTTTACCATAGTGGTGAGTTTCCATCGTGCTGGAAGGTTGCTAATGTAACACCAATACCCAAAAAGGGTATGGCAAATAACCCCGAAAATTACCGCCCAATTGCAATTTGCTCTACACTCTCCAAAGTAATGGAAAACATGGTTAACCATCACCTTATGAGGTATCTGGAGTCGCATAAACTACTTTGTGATCGTCAATATGGATTTCGTAAGGGTCGTTCAACTGGCGATCTTATGGCATATCTCTCAGAGAAATGGTGCCACTCAATCCATCATTTCGGTGAAAGTAGGGTGGTGGCTCTTGATATTTCAAAAGCGTTTGACAGAGTGTGGCATGGTGCACTATTGGCAAAACTTACTGCCTTTGGTGTCGGTGATGACTTCTCTCGGTTTATATCGAGCTTTCTCAGAGACCGCTCTATACGAGTTGTTATAGATGGGGTCTCATCAAACGAGTTCAAGATTAATTCAGGGGTTCCGCAAGGCTCCGTTCTTTCTCCTACCCTATTCCTTATTTTTCTAAATGATCTTCTCTACCAAACTTCCAACCCTATCCACTCTTTCGCAGATGACAGCAGCATTTGCCACTCGTACTCTTTTAGCTATAGGCCCAGCCTATCAGAGATCGCTGCCAAGAGACTAAATATGAATGATTCACTGAATAGTGATCTTCTATTGGTCTCTGAATGGGGTCGTAAAAACAGGGTAGCCTTTAATGCTCGTAAGACCCAGTGTAGCTTATTGACGCACAAACAAACGACCGCAAATGCTACTTCATCTGTACTCATGGATGGTATAAATATTGAAGAATCGGATGCTCTTGATGTTCTTGGAATGAAGATACAGTGTGATGTTCGCTGGACTGAACACATTTTTCATATCTCTAAAGAAGCATTCAAGTGCCTCGGTTTTTTGAAACGGTGTAAGATGTACTTCACTCCATCCGATCTCCTTACTATTTATATCACCTACATCCGACCGAAAATGGAATACAACTCTCATGTTTGGGCCGGTGCCTCAAAGTCTGTTTTGGGGTTACTCGACCGTGTGCAGGAGAGGGCGAAGAAGCTCATTGGTGACAGTAGGGTATCCAACTCTATTGACTCACTGGAGCATCGACGCAGTGTGGGATGCGTTACTCTGTTCTATCGATACTACAATGGATTTTGCTCTGACGAGATTAAGGATCTTGTTCCCGAAACGCGCACATTTTTACGTAGCACGCGTTCATCGTCTAGAGCTCACCCATTTGTAGTCGATTGCCCGGGGAATCGTACTACGCATTACAGAGAGAATTCGTTTTTCAGCCGCACGCTTCGTCTGTGGAACAAGTTGCCTGCAGAAGTGTTTCCTGTCTGTTATAACGTTGGAAGATTCAAGTCAAATGTTCACAAACACTACTCCCGCTTTCCCCCTCCTCACAACCTATTTTCCTAGTTCTGGTACAATGCACTGCATATGTAGGGGTCATCCCCTGAGTACTGGTCCAATATAAAAAAAAAAAAATTTGTCCGCAAGCTCAAGACTTGCGCAACTAAAGTTGCCTAGTGATAATTGGGACTAAGGAAATAGTTTCAATATAGAAACGTACTCGTACATATCTAAATCAAATTTGGGAAAAAATCTAATTGGCAGTATTGTAAAAAGTTGTTACCGGTCATACTGGATACCGGTCATAATAATGAACCACACGGCATTGCGAACGACAATGGTAGTTTATGATATCGTTTGACAATTATATCTTTAATCTAAAATCGTTTATAAAAGTTCTAATTAACTTCCAAATAATAATTTATGGCTGACTTACCTATAGGCAGCAGTTCGAGCAATCATACTATGCATGGCCGGATCTTTTTTTGTAAAATTTTTAGGATGAACTTAATTTAGAGTTTTTATTTTTGGATTACAATAGCGTTTTATTTGTTTAGGCTGAAGAACAAAATCTTTAAAGATATAAAGTCCTCACTGTGTTAAATTACAAAAAAAAAACCCGGATATAAAGGTTGGGAATGTATAATTAAAAACTTTTCGATTATTCGTCTATACTGAACCAAATTTCGTCGGTATTATTAAAAAAAAAATTGGTTAATCCTTCACGAAAAATAAATATTGAAATCAAAATATTATTTTTGAAATCGAAACCATATTTATTCAAATAAACATATGTTATTCGATTCTAGTGAAATAGGTTTTGCTAAAAATATAAATTTGTACAAAAAATATTTGTTAAAAATGTGGGCAACATTTTGCTGAATCAATAAAAATTTATTTAAAACAGTACTAACTAATAGTAAGGCAAAATTACACACAAATATTCAAATTTCATCCTGAAAGAATGCTAGTTTGAATAAAAAAATTTTTTATTTGATTAAATTTTGTTAACAAAATTCACCCTGTAGATTTGAATAATTTTTTTCTATATTCAATTAATTTATTTTGTTGAACCTGCATAATATTTTTCCATTTAACTAAAGTTACATATGTGTTATTGAGTATAAATGCCTGAAGATATGAAGAAATTTCTTTATTTTATTTTCGTTAAATAAATTACAATAGTAAAATATTTGTTAGGTTGTAAGTAACCTATATTTCTTCAAGTTTAGACGCCATTTTGCAGTATTTGGTAAATTTTTGGCTCAGTGTATTGTGTAACATTCGTTTTCGATTGTGGGGAACTAACTATTTTAGTGCCTGGTCACACACAGCAACTTTAGTTGGGCAATTCTTGACTTTATAGAAGCTTTCGGTGAGGGGAATAAGAAGGGAAAAAGAATTGCCGGTACTCGGTAATTCTCAGCAATTCCTTACTTTTCTCTCATGTATGTATGTGTATGTGCATATACAATGTAAATTGCATGAAACAAGAGGTAGAGAATTGCTCAAGAATTGCCGAAAAAAGTTTTTGTGTGTGGACAACAAGGCAAATTTATACAGGTGAATGCAAGCGGAAAGGCGAATTCAGTACTATGTATTTTGTTATTGTAAAACATATCGTGAATGTCAAAATCTAAATTCGCCTAAGATTGTTCAGCTGAGAAAAAATTTTATATAAACGTTAAATATAAACTTTTATGATTCTTTGCAATTAAAATCACAGATTATATTAGTTTTTCACTTTTAAATTCACACAAATTTCTTGAAATTGCACTAAATCATGCAAAAAAACCTTCAGATTAAAATGGCGCGAAAAATGTTTGTAAACAAAAGAAAAAAATTTGACAGTCTCATTGGAAAAAACGCGAGAAGCAAAAAATAATCACCTGTGCTGTTAAGTTCACCTAGTAATGAATTCGCCTTGGTGGACAAGAAAGCAATTCCAAAAGAAAATTGCTAAAAAGTTTGGCAATTAAAATCGCTGTGTCTGATCTTAGACTTATCGTGATGGTGTCTCAGGTAAAATTCGTGTAATCCTCCCTTTCTGTTTTACTTTCTGTCATATAGGCAAATGCTTTTTTTTTTCATTGCATCATTTAATTGAATACTTTTTAAAAAACATTTAATTGAATACTTTAAAAAGTAAAGTATGTAAATGCTTGTGGTTACGCTTCCATCGAATATTTGTCTAATCTGACCACAGCTTTAATTACAATTAACTAGTTTTCATCAACATAAACCTTTTAATAGCAAGATATTTAAAAATTGAAGATAAGTATTTATTTATTTATTTATTTATTTTTTGTAACCTAAGCCAAAAAAAACTTGTATTGTTGCTCAGGTTTAATAATTATATTATTTACAATTCATTAACATTCTCGATAAATTTTTAAACATCTTTAAATAACTTATGTTATTTTGCGTGTACACATACATATGTACATATGTATGTATGGTTTTTATTTAAATACTTGTATGACACTTTGTTTCTTTTATTTGTTTAGACTCAATTTAAAATTGACATTAATTGCGTTTAAAAGTACAAAGATAAATTGTTATCACATCGAAAACAAATTTTGTAAACAATCACATATGTATGTATATACACACATACATATGTAAGTAATAATTATTCACTGTTATCACAATTTGTAATATTTTTCCACTTAAAAATCAAATTTTAACACACGTCTAGCTTTATTTCCACCTCAACTTTTAATGGCAAAAAGCCCCCTAAAAATACTAGGTATATTATTTGTGGAAAATTTCTTATCACTGTGTTATTTTAATAACAAATTTTCAAAATTGCTAAAAAAAAAAAAACAAAATAATTTATTTTTAATATGTTCAAGCTTCTCTCGCCGTTCACTATTGACTTTCGCTTTGGTATATTTGTTTATTTAGCTGAGATGATATCATTCATAACAATAATGTTTTTGTTGGGTTTTTAATATTTTTGTGTAAGAGAACTTAAAATTCCTTGTGCGACTGGTAAATATCGCAGTTGTGTTAATTATTAGGAAATCGTAGCTACAGTATTTGCTAGTGGCAATAAAAGTTAAGTCGAATAACTTGAGCCCTACACTCATAGAAACCCCGTCATGGCTGTGATGTATCGGGTGGTTAAATTTCAAGGACCGATGTTGAATGTGAACCGCACCTAAAGGCCAAGTTTTTTTCCGAATTTTATTTTACATTTCTGTATTTCAGACTAACTCAATTTGAACCATGGAGAGATACACAATCCAACAACGTGTTAAAGTTATCAAGACTTATTATAAAAATGGACGTTCAAAATCATCTTCAGTGATGAGGCACATTTTCACCTCAGTGGATTCGTCAATAAACAGAATTGCCGCATTTGGGCGAATGAGAATCCAAGAGTGACTGTCGAAAAACCAATGCACCCACAAAGAGTGGCTGTTTGGTGCGGTTTTTGTGCTGCCGGCAAAATGAGGCCGGTCAGGAAGTTACTGTGAATGGTGTTCGCTATCGTGAGATGATAATGAACTTTTTATGGCCCGAATTGTAAGATATGGATGTAGACGATATGTGGTTTCAGCAGGACGGTGCCACTTGCCACACAGCTAACGAAACAATTGCTCTTTTGCGCAACAAATTCAATTGCCGTGTTATCTCACGTAATGGCGATGTCAATTGGCCGCCAAGATCATGTGATTTGACACCGTTGGACTTTTTTCTTTGGGGTTATTTGAAAGAAAAGGTGTACGTCGATAAGCCAGCAACAATTCAACAGCTAAAGGATGAGATAATTCGGCACATTAACAGCATAGATCCTTTTATGCCTCAGGGTCAAAGAAAATTTGGACCATCGGATGGAGGTGTGCCGCCGTGGCCGCAGCGCCCATTTGGCCGATATTTTGTTCCATACATAATTGAATAATACCAATATATCATAATAAAATAAAATTACAATAATTTCCTAAATAGTTTTATTCAAAATCAACATCGGCCCTTGAAATTTAACCACCCTTTATTTTAACCAGTGCTGTCAAATATTTATAACCAACAAGTAAGAGTGTAGTATATTCGGCTGGGCCGAATCTAAAATACCCTTCACGATAACCATTATTTTAATTTTATTTTTTTCAAAAAGTATTTATTTATATACTTCTGAAAAGCGCTTATTGGTATCGCCAACAGCTCCTGTTTCGATTTTTCTTTTATCTCCTCAATCGTAGCAAAACGCTTTTCTTTCATCGGTGTTTTCAGTTTTGGGAAGAGGAAAAAATTAGCGGGTGTCAAGTCTGGTGAATACGATGGTTGAGGCATGATAACGGTTGTATCGATGTATGACCTGGTATGTTATTATGGAGCAAAATCCATGTATGCATATACATAAATATAAAAAAATAACCTTGGATATCGTATTTGTTTAAAAGAATAGTTGTTTTCGATCAATAACTATTTTAACTAAACTTTTTGTTTGAATCCACGAATTCCTTTACATTCAAACAATTTATTAATTGATTCAACGAATTTCGTTATTGAACACGAAAAAATATTTTCTGTGCATTGTCGTTATTTTATTTGCTGTATATTAGATATTTATTTTACAGTGTGCTTGTCAAATTTTTACTTTTTGATTCGGTTTTTTGCAAAACACAAAGTTCGATGGAAAAATAAAACACAATTACTATCAATCAAGTGTTATGTTAGTTGAAACTAAAAAAAAACGGGTGTTCAAACAAAAATTATAAACCGTCTGTAAATTGACAAATATGAGCAATTACAAATGAACCGAAGACTGGAAAAGCCATTCTGAATTTCGTAGTGATTAAAGAGACTTTAGCTAACATAGAGTCTATACGTGATATAATATCAAATATTTTTCTATCAAATTTGATAGCAGAGAGAATTATATCACGTGTAGCCTTCAAAATTAGTATTATTGCAATATTATATCAGATATCACAATAGCTTTGTTCGAGGAAATTCGGTGTAAAGTAAACAAAAAATACTCTCAAAAAGCAACAAATTTGCCAAAAATTGCTGGAACACAAAAAACCACATTTCAAGCACGAAATTAAATATCAGCTGTTGTTTATTTATACAATTTTAAAATTCAGTGGTCCCAACTTCTAAATTACACAACGCACTGAAATCCAATAAAAAAAATGCATACTTTTACAAAAATATACGCAAAAAAAAATATTTTATAATATTCGCCTAAATAAAATAATTTTTATTTGTTTACATTTATGAGCAAAATAAATATGTATCACTTAGTTATTTTTCGAATTTTGTTCGATTTAAAAAGTATATTAATTTTCAATTATTACGCCTACTAGGATACTATTGTCGAAAATTTGACCTCGTAAGTAAATGGATAAACAAAGTTTTTTATTCAATAAATTATTGCATATTTAACTTGTAGTTTTAACAAATTTCATATAACTTCAATTTTTTATATCAATTTTCGTGCAAATTGGGAGCCCGCGGGTTCCCGCGGTAACGACGTCGAACAAAACTAATATTGTTTTGATAATATATATTTAGAAAACCATATCATGATATGAACTGTCAAAAAACGTAAACAAAACAACATAATATTAAATTTTTGAAGAATTCCCGAAAAAAGTTTAATAAAAAAGTCATAACATCATTAAAATATTTATAAAAAATCGTTTATTTATAAATTTATTGAATTTTTGATGAACTTTTATAATTTTTTTATTTAAATTAAATTTTTGGTTTGTACATTTGTACAACGGGTTATAGTTCAGGTTTTTTCTTTCTTAAGTTTTTTTCTTAAGAAATATTTTTTACAATACAAATCTGCTGTGATCAATAATTTTGATTGAAGACAAGAAAAATAATAATCAAATCTTCAGCTGGGGGACGGACAACTAGCTATTTCGTAGTCGCTATACTACTCATCAGCACCCACTGGGATTTGAACTCGGGACATGACGTATCATGATCTACTGCTTTAACCACGAAGCCACCGAGCATTTAATTATTTTCTATCTATATTCATCTCATATTGAATCACATATGCATTTTGTTAATTGCCCACATTGTTTGTACAGCGTTTGCTGTCTCAGAACTAGCGGTATTTATTTTATTTATTAATATACATATTTTTGTATTTTAATATTCTCCGTACCCAGAGATGTAAATATAAATTTATTGAATTTTTGATGAACTTTTATAATTTTTTTAAATTAAATTTTTGGTTTGTACATTTGTACAACGGGTTATAGTTCAGGTTTTTTCTTTCTTGTAAATACAAATGTACAAACCAAAAATTCGTTTATTGTTTTTTTTTGTTGTTGGAGTATATAAATTTGTTTAAGAAAAATACAACATTCAACGATGTTGACTGCATGGTTGCTTAAAAATTGTGAAATATTATGATATTTGCAAAAATACTTGGCGCCATGAGAGAAAATATAATTTGTTTTTTCTCGTTAATCTGCTGACGTTCTCCCTCATATTATATCAGAGTTAATATCAGTTGTAGACACTATGTAAAGGATGTACCGTTTTATCATAAAACAACATGCTCTTCAACTGCAAATCTGCTTCATGCTGTTTGGAATGCTTGCGAACGTTTGAAATCGTAAAACAGACAGTCAGCTGCGAAAAAAAACCTTTATTTTTCTCCATAGAAAACGGCACGTTTTAAATATTCTAAAATAAAGTTTTTATTGAAAAGTCGGATTTGAAAACAATAAGCGAATTTATTGCATATAAAAAATGTATGTATGTATACACACAGTAGGTAACTGTTAAACATGTACCTGTTAATTACATTTTTATTACAGTTTTTATTTGTTTTTTTTCTCCAGAGAGAGAGAGAGAGAGAGAGAGAGCGAACTGTTTCGAAAGGGCTAGAATACAAAATATATAGAAAAATATATATACATATGAATATATAGTTTTTTGTAATGAAATGCAAATTAATATAAATCGCGTATTCTCTATGGCATTCAATTATCTTATCAGCTTTGTGTCCAAAGAAATATTAACACATTAAACTTATGACGTTATTTTTGTATTTCAGTTAAATATGTCTAATGAATTTTCTAAATACAGGGTGTCTGGTAGCAGATTTATTTTTTCAAATAATAAATAAATAATGAGCATTGAAGGATAGAATGGAAATACGGTTTTTATTTCTTAAAGAGTATGTCATCCAGATATTTGGCTTTCATGCTAAACAGCACCATAGAACAAACGTGTAGAGTATTAAATGTCATAAGAAAGACTTTTGAGGACATTGTTCATTGATGTTTCCCAAGCTTCTGATAGTATTAAGATTTGAATAATTATTGCTAGTTCACATTAACGATTCAATAAATAAATAAAAGCTAAAAAAATGTCATCCGGATGTCTTTCTTCAGGTTGAACACACTGTTCAAATTAGAGCCTTGTGTTCTGCGCCACACGCTGCAGTAAACATAGTTCAATTGAGCTGATTTCTCAACAAATATTTTCCTTAGTTACGCTGAAATGAAATTAATAATGAACATACAAAGAAAACACGGACGATATTAAAAAAGACGTGTACACAGGAAGAAAGACAAACCACTAGTTTTATACTCCAGAAAACAGAATATCCTAGCTTGGAATATACCAAGGCAAAACTTGCGGGCGCTAACATCCAAATGCAGCACCATAGTCTACCAGTTGAAGATTGTGAAATAGATTTACATCAGCCCTTGCCATGTCGGCCAAATCTAATGATGGACTAACTCCACGGGGTGAAATATTTACGATTCACCACAGGTATATGACTTTTTTAACTCACATACGTCGCAACTGTTTGCCAAAAGTTTGTAGCTTGTTCGGGCCTTGTTTGGGCTCAATTCCTCCTGTATGCAATTTCCCAACAGTCAATAGAAGACAAAACTTAATGAGTTGATAGGCCGAAGGTTATTAAGTACATCAGCCCTTAACCAACTCATCCGTCTAATCATCACTCCTTAGTTTCTTAAAGTAGCAGCAACTCGGGAGTTATTAGCCGCCGAAAACCGGCATGCACTAAAGCTATCAAGGGAACTAATTCCCTTTCATGCGATTTTAGGTTTAAACCACAGACAAAACGTTTCTGCTAAGGCAGGCACTTCAACCATGACCAGCCCGAGTTGAACTGCAAGCAGAACCACGCGGGGGCACTGCTGATCCCCATTCTGCCAATTTATACCCTTGGTAAGAGTTTCAGAAGTCCAACATAACACAAGCCATGCTACTTTCTACGAGTTTTATTTGCTGCAACAAACGAGGGAATACTTCCCTTCTATTTGGATACACCAAGGCAAAACCTGCTCATTGGAGGACGATTTTAACCTATTAATAACCTATTTTTCTATTTCTAGCACAATGCACTGCATATGTAGGAATCATCACCTGAGTCCTGGCCCAAGATAAAAAAAGCGCCAGTACGCAAATCATGCACAACCATTTGCCAGTTGAAGGAAAGTGCTGTACCTTATCCCACCTTCTATTCTCCAGTTGGAGACGAGCCCGCCAGAAAACCAACAAACGCAGCAAATTTAAAACGCTAAAAACCAATTTTTCATTTAACCTGTGTAAACAATTGTATGTGCTTAAATACCACACGCTAAAAAAATATTATAGCCAGTTCCTCCGGCGCAAAATGATGTATGAGTTAAATAAAAAATTATTTTTTATTAATAAAAATTTCATTTATAATTACCAATATGACTTCCATATTTAATAAATAAATCATTCTGTAATAATTGTCCAGCCTTAGGCTGTTTAAAAAAACTAAAAACTAAATCAATTAAGTTTTATTAAACGCAACAGAAACTGTCTTAACAATTTTGTTTTTTATTGCTGCGATGATTTCGAAAATTATTTTTAACAACACCAATCTTAACAAAACACTACTGTCGGACACGTTTACGCAGCAAATTCGTATTTAACTTCGAACGGTTGTGGCAAAATCATTAATTTTAAACTTGTTTAAATTAAAATACGAAAAAAAAAATATTTCATATTTTGTAGCCGTTGCCTTTTTTGAATTTTTTATTTTCTTAATATTTCGCTTCATTTAACCAATTTTATTGACGGCCACGAATTTACTCGTATGTTTCCTATAAACATAAAACAGTAGAAGTCTGTGCAATCTTATTAAATTATCTGATTAATATTTATGAAAAAAATTATTAATACGATGACCAAAACTGATCATGATTGTGATAATAAATATAATTACTAGTTGCCAGTTTTGTTTCATTTGCTTAATTCATAATATGAACATTATGTACGAATACATAAAGACAAAATGCAAATAAAAATTCTCTAAGAAGAAATAGAACTGCCAGAAAAATAGCCAAATGATTGGCTTTTTTGGTACATCAGGCTACATATTCACGTTATTCTACTTTCGTGGGGTCGCGAAATTAATGTAATGGATTTTCCCATAAGGGAAGATGGGATAAGGCAAGCCACATACATATGTACATATGTGTGAGGTATTAAACTCACACACAGGTTGTCTTGAAAACCCCGTGCTTGCCATTATCTATGGAATATAACTCCGTTCAAATATCTATCGCATTTTCTTACGTAATCACGAATCCTAGTGGTCCCTTGTATTGATCCCAACAAATTTGCGAAATGGTTTCGGTTATTTTTACTTTATGGACATCAGCACATTGCGGCTAATCAGAATAAACCTGCGACTTCCCCGAATCCCATAAGAAACAAGTAAGAGTGTAGTACATTCGGCTGGGCCGAATCTAAAATACCCTTCACAATAGTCACGTAAATATATAGTATATATTACAAATTTGAATAAAATATACTCGGACCGATATCGGGAAAAATATATATATTTTTTTTTGCTTGTAACCGTCATGTCAAAAAGGTAGTGGGGTTATAACAAATTGCACATGTGATCAATATGAGACAAATATAGACGAAAAAATAAATAAGACCTCTGTGGGTGAATTGGTTAAGCGGCCGTATTGAAAAATACATCATGTTTAAGGCCCAATCAGACTATTATACAAGTATAAATACTTTCATTAGATTTTGTGAGATAAAAGTCTAAACACATTTCTTGTAACTGTCAAAAAGTCTAACATAAATTAGATTTTGCATTCACACCATCACACTTGATATAAACCAACATAGATGTGCCATCATAAAACTTTTCACGGTGGCAGGTGCGCTATTCGTCGTAGGCGATAGACGTGCCGGCGCGTGAAATTCTTCAACAGTTAAAATAATAATTATGTATAGCACATCCAAATTCAATAGCACAAACATATTTTATGTTCTAAATATAGCATGAGCAAAATACATTTATTAAGGGCACTTCAGACTATCACACTTTGTATTAAGACTTGTCAAAAAATCAAATAATACGTGCAAGTGTGATAGTGTGAATGTAAAGCGTTATGAAGATGAGAAATAATACGATAAAAGATTTGATATCCCATAACACTACACAATTTTTAGAAATTTGTTTAAACAATAAGATTTTTCATTGGATCAGGGTTGCATTTTTTGCAAAAGCAAATAATAAAAATATTAAAACCAGACGTTAAGTACATTGGCTGTTTATTTTCAAGTCATATTCCTTCTTTTACTTTAGATGTGATAGTGTGAAAACAAAATGTAATGGTACGTTAGATTTTTTGACAGTCGCAACAAATTTTTGTCCCACAAAATCTTAAGACTTGTATGATAGTCTGAAACGCCCTTAAATGACACCTAAATTCCAAGTTTCGAGCTTTTTTATAACGACAAAAAATACTATCAGTGACGGCACCCCATCGGCTACGAAATAGCCGACTACTCAATTTTTAATTAGCTGGTTTGCTAAAAAACACAACCCTGATCCAATGTAAAGTATTATCGTTTTGAAAAGTTTCAAAAAACAACAAAGTCGTATGGGATGTCAAATTTTTATCGTATTATTTTTCGCATGTATGACGGATCAGACTATCAGACTTACACGTATTATTTGAATTTTTGACAAGTATTAATACAAAGTATAATAGTCTGAACTGGGCTTTACATGGTACTGAGTTCGAATTTTGCTGATGAGCAATGTAGCGACTGCAAAACAGCTAGTTGTCCCCCAGCTTTAGTGTATTAAATTATTTTTTCCTGTCTTCTTTGATCAAGAGTTATTTATCGCGGCAATTTTTGTTAAAATTAAAAATAAAAATATTTTTTGCCTAAAGCCAAGATTGAGCTTGAGCCAGACGAATGATACCATCATATAATATTACAAAAAGGTAATCTTTCATGAAAATTTTTATAGAAAAATCGATTTAAGCTATATCTCGGGTATATATGGACAGATATCGGAATTTTGCATTTTCTGTATTTTAGTAACCTCCTTTTATTACCAAAACAGCTTTTAAGCAAAAAACAAAATTTCACCATGGAAAAATCCGTTTAGTCTATATCCGGGCATGCACAGTAAAAATCTTTTACAAAACATCGTAATATTTTCAAGTAATATCCATCGTCTTCTTTTACATTTCAAAACAAACACTTCAGTGCCGAAATGTTATAAACACACAAACTAATACTGTCTTATAAGCATTTAGAACAAATAGAACCAAACACATGTAGAACCAAATGAAATAGAACAAAATTGAAGTAGAACTTCAAGCATTGAAGCAATGTTCTACTTCAATTTTGTTTATAAAATTTGTTGTTGTTGTTGTTAATGGTTTTTGTCTTTGTTTAGTACAAAAGAGCTGTATGTACAGTATGCTCTCGCGTGTGTGTTGTTATTGTTCATGGTTTTTGTCTTTGTATTAAACACAAATATTTAAGACGCCGATATATCGTTTATTTTCTTTATTGTGATGTTTTGTTTTATATTTTGCAGTGAAACACAATTCAAGTACAGTCAAGAAGTCGTGAAGGTGTTTCAAAACTATGAAGTGTTTGTTCTGTTTCTAAATGTTCTATATCTTGTTTGTTTTGTTTTAAGAATTGTTTTGAAATACAGTGCTTTGAACTACCGCACAGTAGTGAGCAGTGTTCTTTATAACATTCTGTGCAGCCTTTTAGTATGTATGTAAATATGTACATACATATGTATTTGATGCGAAAAAAGCTTGACTTATGTCATTTCGCAGCTGGAAAAATAAATGATCCCAGAAAAAATTTTAACTTAAAATTCACTCAACGAATTCTTATCGAAGAAGTCGTTATATTGATCGAAATTAGGAACGACTGTTCCAGTTGTGTTCTTAACTTGTTTTATTGTATTGAAATTTTAAACATTTTATAACATAATAAGATCATATTAAACCTATAATCTACGAGTGTGTAAGTATACCTATCAAAGTTATGTGTTCATATTTCGCCTGCTCTTCTATTCAAAACAATAAAATTAATGTTAGATATGCAATCATTGCACTCTGGGTAGATCAAGGCCGATTAAATCAACCTTAAAATATGATTTACAAAATAACATCCGTAATGTGTTGCGAATTGTTCCACAGACAATATTGCCACTACCACTACCACCACCCATCAAATACATTCGCAAGAAATGTTTATTATGTTGGTGCGTATTTTCATATTTTCAACCCGCTGACATCAACTTTTAAAACTAAAGAAATAAAAAAAACTGGAAAAATAAATTATACATGTTTGTGTAAAAGACTATTTGCAAAGTACTTTTAATGAAACAAATGCACATCATCATTATACAAAAACAAAACAAAATAGAACAGCGAAATATAAAATTATGTCATTGTAAGTTTGATATCACGCTGGAACAAATATTATCCACAAAAGTGAAAGTAAAGAGTGTATTTGGCAATAACAGCGCTTGTAACTGTGTAACAAAAATAGGTCAAGGCAAATATCATGCATTTAATTAATTCAGCAACTTTAAAATACGAATTTTAACGATTTTGGTTTCTTTTTAAATATGAAGGAGAAGATTTTTATTTGAAAGTTAGCGGATATTTTTTGCTGGCGAAAAACAATAAAATACACTAGGTGTTGCTTCTTTACTCTTTTTCGGGACCCCCCGCGGAATCAGAATATTTCCAAAACATTCGACAGAGTGTGATGATATTTCTTGGTTTATATCGAGCTTTCCCAAAGACCGCACTATACGAGTTGTTATAGATAGGCTCTCATCAAATCAGATCAAGATTAATTCAAGGGTACGGCAAGGCACCGTTCTTTCTCCTACCCTCTTTATTATATTCCTCAACGACCTTCTTCATCAAACTTCCAACCCCATACACTCTTCCGCGGGTGACAGCAGCATTTGCCTTTCGTACTCTTTTAGTTATAAGCCCAGCCTATCAGAGATCACTGCCCAAAAGCTAAATACGAATAATGCACTGAATAGTGATCTTCTGTTAATCTCCCAATGGAGTAGTAAAAACAGGATCGCTTTCAACGCTCTTAAGACCCAGTGCTTTTTATAACACTCAAACAAAGACCGCGGATGCTGCGTTATCTGTACTCATGGATGGTATAAATACCAAGGAATCGGATGCTATTGATGTTCTTGGAACCAAAATACAGTGTGATGTACGCTGAACTGAACACATTTTTCAGGTCTATAAGGAAGCATTCAAGTGGCTTGGATTTTTGAAAAGGTGTAAGATGTACTTCACACCATCCGATATCCTTACTATTTATGCCGAAAATGGAATACAACTCTCATGTTTAAGCCGGTGCCTCTAAGTCTACTCTGGGGTTACTCGACCGTGTGCAGAGAGGGCGAAGAAGCTTATCGGTGACAGTGGGCTATCCAACTATCACTGAAACATCGACTCAGTGTAGGGTATGATACTCTGTTCTGTCGTTACTACAATCGATTTTGCTCTGATGAAAATAGAGATATAGTTCCCGAAATTGGCCCATTTCTACGTAACACGCGTGCATCATCCAGGGCTCATCAATTTATGGTCGATTGCCAGGGGAATCGTACCAGCCGCACGTTTCGCCTGAGGAATAAGTTGCTTGTAGGTGTCTTTTCTGTCTGTTATAACGTTGGAAAGTTGAAGTCAAATTTTCACAAACACTACTCCCTCTCTCCCGCTCCTCGCAGCTTATTTTCGTAGTTCTGGTGCAATGCACTGCTTATGTAGGGGTTATCCGCTGAGTACTGGTCCCAAATATAAAAACAAAATTTGCACAAGAAGCGTTTGAGTACTTTAAAATTGCGCAAATGAATGCGATTTCAATCTTCACAAAACAGCCCGTACTTTTTCTTCATGCTAGTTTGAGCGAATTCCTGAGCAAATAGCTGTTTGAAAAATTAGCTATAACAAATATAATCCATGATACAAAAAACAAGGTAGCCGCTTCGCTACAACAAAACAACAATAAGAAAAACAACAGGTATTTTGTTTGTGTAAAAAGGCGAATTCACACTTAAGCTGTCAAAAGCAGTTGATAAAAAACATGTACAAAAATTTAAATGGCGCCGAAAAAGGTAAACAAAATTTGACAGAGAAAGTGCCGCAATATTAAGCGAATTCGCCGATGCATCCTCCTAATAATTAATTCGCTTTGATAAAATCAATTCATTTTAATCAACATCTCAGTGCTTTTATATTAACCTTAAGTAAAAAATATATGTATGCATACATTAGATCTTAAAAACTAAAAAATTTAAAAAAAGAAATCAAATTAAATTTTTTGTAATAGCCTATTTACACCAAAGCGAAATCTGCCCATTCGAGATTTCAAGCCAAATCTAGTAGATTTTAAGAAGATTTCCCATACAAAATGAAATCTACTTTATGAGTAGATTTCGACGAAATCTCCTGAAATCTACTCAGTACCAAGCGATGCAACTGTGATTTCTTGCAAAAAGTACTTAAAAATACTACGCTGCAACAAAAATTGCACTATAATGTGGTGTATGTAATGAAATCTTGCTAGATGTCAAAAAACGGCGGTGTAAACGATATAGATTTTAATTCAAATCTACTAGATTTTGAGTTGGTGTAAATGCGCTATAAAGTCAAAATTTTTTAGCATCTAAACATTGCTATTTTACTTCTGTTCTAGTAATTTGGCTTTCTGCGTTCTCGTACTATTTGTAAACTTTATTACTTTTTGATAAACGTAGGATTACTTTGCAAAATCTTGAGGTTGGCGGTGGCAGGCGAAAGGTACGGGGAAAGAAGGTTGCTTTATTCACCCTTTCAGGCACCAAACTCAAGACTTAGCACAGTACTGTGTGTTACTCTAATTTGCATGGAATTTACCCAAAAAAGTAAAGAAGCACACTTTTTATGTCTTTACTGTAAAGACCGATATTGAGATTGGTATTCCACGTGTAATGCTGTCAAAATGCATCCATAAAAAATATGCGTGGAAATTTAATGAATAAATGTTGCAAGAGTTGTACTGTATTTTCTCGTTGAAAAACACATGAAATGTAACTGACAACATTTATGAAAGCTGTGTAATAAAGCAAGTAGGCTTACAGATGCATATAGCTAAGGGCAAACTAAACTATGCAAACCGTTTGGCAAACACATTTGTACTTAAACGACACAAACCTAATTCATACAACCACAAATTAATCACTTTTTTCCAGTGACAATACGCCACGATTGATGTTGCAGCTTTGCTAGTCATATGAAGTCCGAAAATATAAATTGATACTGTTGTTATTTCTATGCTGGTTTCAAGATATTTCTCTTTTAAATTTTTTGCAAAAATGTTGTAGCCTCTATTTCTTGAGACCTTGCGGCATACATAACTTATACACTCGATTCTTTCTATTATTGACTATTTCACTCTTTTAATCTTAGATTAAGAAAAGTTTAAAAAAGTAAGTTTCATTACGGTTTGAGTATATACATTATACTAGATGGAAAATTTGCAGCTAAATCAGAATAAAAAAATGCTAAATTTAGCCGCAAAAATTCCAAAATGGCCACGCTGATAATAATGCATCATAATAGGTGTGTTTCTTTACTTTCCGGGCAAGTTTCGGGCAAAAGAGAGCATGCATGAGTTACTCTCAAATACAGATAAAATTTACCTAAAGTACGGGAACGCAAAAAGCCAAATTTCTAGCCCAAAAAGAAACATATGCTGTGTTTTGATATGGCAAAAAAAATTGTCACTTAGTTTTACGAAAAAATACTGTGATATTTTTCACTTTTTAGCTTTTAAGGTCTTTTGTACATTCCTGTGTATTTAATTTTTATATAAAAACACTGAAATGATTTGTATACGAGTTGATTCAAATGAACTTTGTTTCTTTGCTATTGTTTATTTTTCGAACAGCTGATTGCTTAATTACTTGCCCAAACTAGCCCGAAGAAAAAGTACGGGCTGTTTAGTGCAAGAAGAGGAAGCATACTATTCTCTCAAAAGCGCTCTCATTTGCCCAATTTTAAAGTACGGGAACGCTTTTCGTGCAAATTGGGATCCCGCGGGATCCCAAAGTAGAGTAAAGAAACACACCTAATATAAGAAATTATTTTGCCTGCTATTTCTTGGACTCATTTAATTTTTTGTTTATGAAAATTCTAAATTTGGAATGCTTTAATTTGACACAATTTTTATGAATGGTGACGAATAACTAATTTTGACTTTATTAAATGCGTGGCAATTTTAATCAATGCAAGAGAGGTGGAAGTACACGAAACTTTTAAGCAAATTAAAATTTCAAATAAATCAAACATGAATGAGTGAGTACAAGGTATATAATAGAACAAGAATATAAGTAAATAAAACATTATGGTAATTTAAAAAATATACACACACTGCGGGTGGTGTACGAGTACGAGTATATATGTACTTATTTATACTCATATCGTTATCAAAAAGCAAATCGTAGCAACCAACGGTTGTTCATTTGTTTGAAAGGTGTAAAGAAATGTTAGAGACGTGTAGGAACGAAAAAGCTTGTTTTTTGTGTTTTGACGGGTATTATTAGAGCGTTTTTCTTTTTAAATTCTCAACAATTTATTTATATTATTGGGATATAAAGTTGAATGTTTGAGAATATCTTTCAAAAACTTCCAAAGTCTACTGATGATTAGGGTAGCTCCTATGGAATATCGACATATAGATAACTGGGAAACATAGAAAACAAGCTATTTATAATTTTTTATTGGTATCAATGTTAGAAGGTAAAATAGTGAATAAAAAAACTCAATTGTAAATAAATATCGATGAATCCATATAACAGTATTTAAAATAATGGCGATACATATCGATCTTTTCGATATTTCTATATAGCAATATACTCATATTTTGCAAATGGTCATTATGGAATGTCTTTTACACAAGTTTGTGAAAAATCTAATATATTGAATAAAAAATTAAAAAGATATTGTTGTTATCCAAAAATGTTCCGAACTAACCTTGTAAATTTAAATCACAATATTTATTGGTTTTTAAATTCTTTATTTACATCTTATCACTCTACGTTTTTCTAGTTTTCTTCTTTGAACTCGAATTCTTCTTAGAAAAAAAAAAAGAAAAAAAGTTCAAAGACCTTTTAATCTTAAAAAATTAAAGTAAAATGTACTTTCACTTTGGTTTAGTTTGCAACAACTTCACCGGTAGGGAGAACTTAAAACATAACTTTATTTCCTTGTTGGAAAAGCAAGTGCTTAGAGAAGCGGGCAGTCGGCAT
Source organism: Thecocarcelia acutangulata (assembly GCA_914767995.1). Lineage (NCBI taxonomy): Eukaryota > Metazoa > Arthropoda > Insecta > Diptera > Tachinidae > Thecocarcelia > Thecocarcelia acutangulata. The sequence goes on from OU612096.1 coordinate 29,041,353, forward strand.
AGCTGCCAGATTTGACGATTTTTGTCCTAAAAATGGCGATTTTCGCTACACAAAAAGCGATTTTTTTATATATGAGACACAAAGTATATCTAAAGGCCCGGATTCAATATCCTACACCAGGGGTGACCAAAAGTAGTAGTGTTTGTCTCTCATCATGTGTACATGTTTTTTGATACTGTTGTCCGTATTTTCTATATATGTATGTTCATTATTAATTTCGTATGAAACCAAAGTGCACCTGAGTATATAGCAATATGTGTACACGTGTTTCTTGTTTGTTTTTTTTTTCACCGTTGACCGTGTTTTCTTTATATGTTCAATATTAATTTATTTTCAGTGCATTTTATTACCTTGTAGTGTAGAAGGAGTTGGACTAAATTTTGTTAGTCTGAGCAGTGTCGAAGGTATATACACTGGGCACTGATAAGTTTAACTAATTTAATTCCAACATTTTAAATGCTGCAATAGAGTTTGTTTTAGTCTGTCGTGTTGTTATTGTTAAAGTTAAACCTCCACGAACACTACTTCCTCTTTCCCCCTCATCATAACCTATTTCCTTAGTTCCAGCACAATGCGCTACATTGTAGCGGCCATCCCCTGAGTACTGGTCCTAGATAAAAAAGTGATATATGGAAGAGCAAACACCAATACATTTAAGGAAAAAATACTTTTATTTAATATTTTTTGTTGTAAAAAGCAAAAATGTTAATGAACAAATATTTACTTATGTCACATTCACACAAATTAACAATTCACAATGATGTCAAGTTCATTTGGTATAAAGACTACTGTCGAGTCTAACGTGGAAGTCTCACATTGAAGCAAAAGCAAAACTCGGCTGAAACTAAAAGCAGCGCAACTAAATTGGCTTATGAGCAGAAACTCTACCTTGAAGTTGGATAGCAAATTTTGTTATACAATGCAATTTTAAAGCCTATATGGTGCTATGGAATTCAATTATGGGGCACCGCCCCAATGTCAAACTTTGAAAAAATTCAAAGGCGACAAAAACAAATTCTTCGAACAATTACTGCAACTCCATGGTATGTAAAAAACTCAAGAATTGATAAGGATCTTAGTGTTCCGCTGGGAAAAGAAGAATTTCCTAAATACGCGGTAAATTATGTCAGTATCGATGTTTTACTTCCGAGTACCAAGTAGGTATCGGTAAAAAATACTCGGTATCGATTAAAAATACTCTTTAGTATTTATTTATTTTACTGTTATTTAGCACAGTCATGCTATCGTGTGCTCTAACATGCTAGAAAACTATTTTTAGTCCGAACAATTTTTGTTCCTTTCATCACACACGAGGTTAGTTTATCTGCTGTAACATGTATACAAATACACGGTATTTTTTATGCATTAGTGTTTTTATTAATTTGATTGCTTGACCTATGTTTCTACTGGTTTGTGCAGGTATAAAGCTGGTTGAAAAAATTATGCTTATCAAATATCACTCTCTTCATCCCATTCGCCTACATGCTGTCAGAATAATTGTTCTCGTGTGTGATGGAACATTGACAAAAAAAACTGAGTTGGACAACATTTTTACCATATTTTTATTTGTTTTCAAAGTTTTTATAAAATAAATCCGTGCATCCAAATGGCACCACCAAAATTTAAAAGAAGAAGATAAAATTGCGGTCACGATCTCTAATTTTAAATTTAATTTTAAATTTAGTATTAAGATTCGAATACTTATTGTTAGTTCATTTTGAAGAGTCAATAAATAAAAAAATGCTAAAAAAAACTATCTTTAGATACTAAAACAAATAGTCTAGTTACTAAAGCCATTCGAATTTGTCACTAAAGAATATTTAGGCCGGAACTATGTGATTTTATCGAAGATTATACCAATGATAAATTGTTTTACATCTTTCTCCATTAATCTGTCACACTGTTACAAGGCAAACTATTAGGTGAATGCATCAAAAGAATTGTTATCGTAGAAGTCCAGATTTTTAAAAATCTTCGCTTCCGTGATCCTAATTAAGACACTTCAATTTCAGCTAGTGGATCAGAAGATGAAATCCATAGCAAAGATTTTGGTTTTTGGCTCTATTTTTGCCGCTGTCGTGTGAAGAAACCGACAGATACAAGTATGTATCGATGCTTTTTCTTCGATGCTTTGCGATTGAGTATAAATATCGATACCTGGGTAGTATCGTTTCATTCCTAAGCTTGCATAAAAACCTGTTATATTTTTAAATAAATTTTTTAAAATACTCTAAAAATTTGGTAGTTTTATAAATCTGATGATGAAATGACAATATTTTCAAAAATTATCGTGATATAGACGATTTCTTCCATATTTTTTCTGGCAGCCCTGGAAGTAGGGAGTAACACACATGACATCATACTCCTCTAAAAACAAAATTAAAAAAAACAAACAAACAAAAATCCAACATAATGCGCATGTTTTGGACTAAAACCAACGACAATAATGAGGATGTTGGTGGAAGAGAGTTGCTGCCTGCAACATTGTACTTCATCATAAAAAGAAAGCGTCGTTATGATGATTTTGTTTGTAATCTGGTGTACATACATAAATACATACATACATATGTACTTATAAGAGTATTAATCATTTCAACATTTACGTTTTAACTATTTTTTTTGCGCCATAAACAACATGAAAAGGAAGCGCCAGTTTTTCTTTTCTTTCATGTTTTCAAGAGGACTATTATTAATAGAATTTTAAAACAATAGACGACTATTGATAAAGTGGACACTTTTTTTATACCTCAAGCAATGAAACACACAATTATACATAGCTACATGTGTATGTGATTTATATTAAATTGTTTTCCTTTTACAGATGAAACAAAAGTTCTCATACTTTTTTTTTAGTTTTAAACAAATATAGACATCTTTTATATGTGCTAGAAAATACATATATACATACTTGTAAATATGAGTGCATGTACATATGTATATACCCTATTTCCTCTTTTATTTATTAAAAAAAAAATGTTAATTTAGGTCAGGAAATTTTAAAAAGATTTTATAAAAAAAATAATTTTCATCATATCAAACTCAATTCATAGTTGTTTTATGTTTATTTTTTGTTTAAAACTCACTTTAATTTTAATAAAACTGTTTGAAGTTGTTAATACTTTTTTGTTAAGTATTTATTTTCAAATTATTTTTTAAATAAAAATTTTTGTTTGGCCGTTTTATTTTCTATATTTAAATTTGTTTAACTTTACGGAAATATTGTTGATATACAACTGAATTGTTGAAAGATGCCAAAAGCTTTTCAAAGTTCCTACAACAAAACAAAAATATTAGACTGAGTGAGTGTTTTTCTCTATGAGTGTTTTTATTCTGGCTCATGCTGAGATAAACAAATTGTTTCAAAGTGGTTGGTTGGTGTTTTTGTTTAATGAAACACGCAAATGGTTTTAGAAAAAATATTCATAATATTAATTTAAATATTAACGTGACGTAATATTGCATCACAGAAAGAACTCCTGGTATAACAATCCTAAAAAATTAACGCTCAAGTTCCGCCTGAGTTATGTTTTGTTAAATGAGAAATGCGGTAAATTAAAGTTTTGCCAAAATCTCTAAATTGCATATGAAATCACCCTAGATGACCAAATGCCGATAATATAGGGTGTTTTTTTAAGCCCGATAGAACTTGAAATTGTAAAAAATAACACAAAAAATTAAATTGTAATCAAAATTTTTTTTTATTCGAAAGATCAATACGTGACATTAACATTTGAAAATGATTTCGGGCATATGGGCACCGCGGCTGATCTTGACGAAGCGCATTCTGGACGTCCAATTTTGGGCCACTTTTTCGAGCACTGCTGGCCGTATGTCACGAACAACACAAACAATGCTGGCCTCCAAGGCGTCAATTGTTGCTGGTTTATCAGCATAAACCAGTGACTTCACGTAGCCCCACAGGAAATAATCGAGAGGTGTCAAATCGCACGACCTTGGAGGCCAATTGACAGGTCCATTTCTCGAAATCAACTTATCGCCAAATTTTGATTTCAGTAAGTCGATGGTTGCGTTCGCCGTATGGCACGTAGCGCCATCCTGTTGAAACCACATCTCCTCCGGATCAATGTCATCCATATTTTCAAACAAAAAATCATTGATCATGGTGCGGTAACGATCTCCATTGACCGTAACGCGAGCTCCGGCCTCATTTTTGAAGAAATAAGGTCCGATGATGAAAACCGCACCAAACAGTGCATTTTTCTGGATGTAATGGAGTCTGTAGGGTCTCTTGTGGATTGGTCTCACTCCATATGCGGCAATTTTGCTTATTAACAAACCCGTTAAGCTAAAAATGCGCCTCATCGCTGAATCGTCTATAAGTTGCGCGAATCGACGACTGATTTTCAAAGTAAATTTGGATAATTTCGTAGCGTTGTTCAAGCGTGAGTCTATTCATGATGATTTGTCAGAGTATACTGAAACAAATAAAAAAAATGTTTCATCAAAATTTAATTTTTTGTGTTACTTTTTACAATTTAAAGTTCTATCTAGCTTAAAAAAACACCCTATATTTACATATTTACAGTATTTACATACACTGGCTGCCACTTGAATAAGGAATCACATATTTATACTCTTCACAAAAATATAAAGGGTATATATAAGTTTGTGATTCCGTTTGTAATTTCTACAATTTTCATTTCTGACCCTATCAAGTATACATATTCTGAATTAGCATTGATAGAAAATTCGATTAAGCGATATCCGTCTCGCTCTTTTATTGCAACATAGACATAACTAAAAAAAAAAAAACTTGTTTTGAGAAAAACGCATTTCAAATTTTTAGTTTCCATACAAGTCTTAGAAAAATTTTTTTAGAACAGGGGCCAGATTCCGCAAACTATGAATTTTTTTTACAAGTGAACACTCAAAATAAAATTCACTGACAGACACAGTGTTCACTTTTCATTAAAAAGTGATTCCGTAAAAAGCAATGAATTTTATTGCGATGAATGTGTTTCTTCAGGCTGAATTATATGCTGATTTGTCAAATTAACTGTGTCACTCAAGTTGTTGAATAGATAATTTTATTTTTTTTTTATTTTTTTCAAGTTCAAAATATTACAAAAAACTAAAATTCACCGGAGATTTTTGAGTGAAAAATTATTATTAAGTGTACACTTTAAATGTCAAAAATATTCATTCTCACCATTGCGGGCTCAAAAATCAAAAGTGAACACTGAAATTTCAAAATTCATCGTTGCGGAATTTGGCCCCTGTTTAAAAGTAAATTGAATAAATTTTTGGCACAATATAAAATGTAGTAATGTTAACAACTCTGTATTGTTAGCTCGAAAAGCTTATTTTTTGACATATGATTATAAAGGAACGGTCTCTCCGATTGTCGGTCGTTGAAATACCGTTTCTGAGAAAACCATTAGACTTAGAAACTTTTTTCTTCCATCTCATTCTGTTCATGGGTCTGCTATTGAAAGTCAGTAAAATCGGTTCATATATATCGGTTCATATATATCCATAATTCCGAAAAAATCCATTATTTTGCAATTTTGTAAGCAAATTTATGAAAAAACAAGTAAGAGTGTAGTATATTCGGTTGGGCCGAATCTAAAATACCCTTCACAGTAGTCACGTAAATGTACAGTATATATAACAAATTTGAACTAAATAAGCAGAACAGCTTTTAAGCGAAAAAAATTATGTAAGTTTTTATAAAAAAGCAATTTTGGCTATATCTCAGGTATATATGGACCACTATCGGAAATATTCGTTTTCAGTATTTTAGCAACCTCCTTTTATTACCAGAATTGGTTTTAGGCAAAAAAAAAAAATAGTGTTTAAGTTCCCTTACGCGTCATTTTCATGACAAAATCGATTTTAGCTGTATCGCGGGTATATGTATATGGACCGACATCGGAAATTTCCATTTTCTGTATTTTAGTAAACTCGTTTTACTACCAGAACAGTTTTTAAGCAAGAAAAAATGTGTTTAAGTTTTCATAAAAAAGCGGATTTGGCCATATCTCAGGTATATATGGACCGATATCGCAATTTTTCATTTTCTGTAACCTCCTTTTATAACCTCCTTTTCACACAAAAACTGTTTTTAAGCAAAAAAAAATGTTTCATGGAAAAATCGGTTTAGGCCATATCTCGGGAATATATGGGCCGTAATCGGAAATTTTGATATTCTGTATTTTAGTAACCTCCTTTTATCAACAGAACTTATTTTAAGCTAAAAAAAATTTTTTCATGGAAAACTCTGTTTAGACTATACGAGTATCTCGGGTATGTATGGACCGATATCGGAAATTTTAATTTTCTCTGTTTGGTAACCTCTTTTTATTACCAGAACTGCTTTTAAGTTGGCTTACGCGATATTTTCATGAAAAAAATCGGTTTAGCTATATCTGGCGTATATATAGACCGAAGACCACGTGAAAACCGAAACAGTCCACACTAGTTCAAAGTTGTCCAAACGGAGGCCACGTAACAATTTTTATGCATTTTGAGAGAAAATGAGATAGTAATTTTTAACATTTCCTGTACAAAGTTTAGGGAAATTTTTCTTTGGGTGAGTTCGGACTAGGATTGGAACTTTTTCCTATTTGCGGATTTTCTGATAACTTCAGTTTTCATATGTAAGTAAACAAAACAGCTGAATTTCATTTTAAAATTTGCCGGAAACCATTTTTTTTTAATTGCCGCTATTTGAATTATTCGAAACCCGGTTTAAGAACAAAGTCGAAGAATCGGTCACCCTACTATTTATTAATCTTTAAAAGATGAACACCTTACTGCAAATTAATAACTAAATAAAAACATTAGTTCTCAATATGAGCAATATGTTAAATTTATATGAAACGTTAATTAACTAAAAAGTTAATTATGTCCAATACCTACTTTGTGTACATGTTATTTTAATTTAATGTTTTATTTAATAACTCAATAACTTGATACATATGTACCTGCAATTCACTTAAATTAATTATCAAAACTAAAAACTTGTATTGATTAAAAATAGTTTTAACTTTATTCGAATACCTGAAAACAAAAATGAAGCATTGACTAATTGTGTATGTATGTACATGCTTTGACATTTAAATTAACATTAAATTAGTGATCATACTTAAAGAAATAACAATAAATTTAAATAAACAAATTTCATATTTATGCAAGATATAATCGTACATACGTAAGTATATAAATATGTGCATTCAATATAAAAACCTATAAATATTTAGGCGGCGGTGACTTCATTTCTTCATTCAAACAAATGAAACAAAAAATAAAGATAAAATATATAGAAATAGAAATGAAAAAAAAAAAATAAAATAAAAACATTAACAACAAAACCGGGTAAAAAGCTCTGGAAAGAACGGTGAATTAAGCTTTTTTTATACATACGCACATATATTGTTAACACAAAGGGATTAATCATATACCTCTGATTTCCACTCAGACAAAATGTTCCTATTGAGTTAAAACTTAAAAGTACAGAGAGACGTTTTTGCTTAATGACACAAATGTTAACATGTTGCTTGTTAACATACATACACATGTGCATAAGCATGTTAGCATGTATATACCTATAATGAATTTTTTATGTTAACGATACATTTGCTCGTTAGTTATTCCCGTCAAAACACTGTGTTTTTATGACTCTTTTCAAAACAGGAGTATGTAACTATGCACGTATTACTATAACAACCAAGATAACATCTCAATGCCCTACAGTGGGTAAAAAATTGGATTGATCTAAATGAAATAATGTAAAAAGTAAACAATTGAGTTTATTACTACATATTTACTTTATTAGCTATTAATATTTATACTAATTAAAAATTATATACAACTTGCTTTTTGTCTACTGATGATTAGGATAGCACCATATAGTCAGCTGTATAGACAGGTAGTAAAGAAAACACAAGCTGTGTATATGATGTAAAGAATGCAATTAAAAACAATATAACATACTAATGCAAATTTTAAAAACTGTTCTCGATTGCTTTTTTTGTAAGTATTTTGTCAGAGTAATTCAATCCAAATTATTACATAATTTTTTAACAATATTATTGGTCCTCTTTTATTTATAATTCATATTAATGACCATTTAAAAGTCGTTCATTTTAGTGACCAGTCACTTTCGTTCAATTACAAAAGACTGATAAAAAATTATTGTTTGAAAACGAAAAACAATTTTAAAAATCATTTAAGCTGGATTCACCCATTGTTTCCGAACAAAATTTTTGTCCGGACAAAAATTTTTTTGCTGAGAGTGCTCTTCAGCACTATTCACCCATTGTAAAAAAATGATCCGGAAAATCAGAGCTGCCATATGTAAACAAAATCTATTAGTTTTACAAGGTGGTAGTACTGCTTCTTATTATTTTGGTTTATTTTCCTTTTATGTATTTTACATATTCTCAATTATTAGTAAATATTGTGTGATAAAATTGAAAAAAGAGAACTGCTTTTGCTTATGGCCATTGAAATACATAAAGCATTATTATTAGCCAAGTACATAAATATAAAAAAAAAATTTAAAAGAGCTGCAGTGAGAAGACTTTTAAAGCAAAGAAGAGCAATGGGTTATTTTTACTCATTATATCATACATACGGTCTCTTCCCGGCTTTTTTATTTCTTCAATAAGTTTTCGGGAAATCAATTCATCTATTTCCATATTAAAGCGAAGACTTTTAAAGCAAAGAAGAGCAATGGGTTATTTTTACTCATTATATCATACATACACTCTCTTCCTGGCTTTTTAATTTATTTAATAAGTTTTCGGGTAATCAAGTCATTTATTTCCATATTAAAATTATTACTTATTTTTTAATAACTATTAAAACTATGTACATATATCAAATGGCAGCCACAATCGAAATTTCATCAGAATAAAACTACTATGTAAATTTTTTATTCGATGGGGCAACTCAATACAATTTTGTATGAAAAAATGTATCCTATTGGCATCTCAGTTCAATATTGTCCGGACAAAATATAAAATTAAACCAATTCAAGTTGGGAGTTGTTCGTAAAAAATATTTTCTCTCTCTCACGAAGAGAGACGTCAAACTACATATAAAAAAAAATTTGTCCGGACAAAAATTTTGTTCGGAAACAATGGGTGAATCCAGCTCAAGGCGAATTCATTACCAGGTGAACTTAACAGCACAGGTGATTATTTTTTGCTGCTCGCGTTTTTTCCAATGAGACTGTCAAATTTTGTTTCTTTTGTTTACAAACTTTTTCGCGCCATTTTAATCTGAAGGTTTTTTTGCATGATTTAGTGCAAATTCAAGAAATTTGTGTGAATTTAAAAGTGAAAAACTAATATAATCTGTGATTTTAATTACAAACAATTATAAAAGCTTATATTTAACGTTTATATAAAATTTTTTCTCTGCTGAGCAATCTTAGGCGAATTTAGATTATGACATTCACGATATGTTTTACAATAACAAAATACATAGTACTGAATTCGCCTTTCCGCTTGCACTCACCTGTATAAAGTCGCCTTGATCCAGCTTTAGGTGTGAATTTTGATTGAGCTTGTTTTTATAAAAACTGGTTATTGTTGTTTGGCCTTTGTGAGTTTTGCATCTCGCTCTCACTGGTTAACTGTTTGCCTCAACCAGCTGTATTAGTTTACAGTTTTTTTGAGGTATTTATTTGTTAACCACGTGGCAACTTCTTATGTGAAGGTATAAGTCATTATAGTTAGTCACAGCGCCGCTACTGTTAATACCTATATTTTGCAAATTTATTTGCAACTGTATAGTTCAATATATATGTAAATAAAAGCAAATACTTTCTCATTTTCTCTCAAAATTGCACAAAATTGTTACGTGGAATGCTTTGGACTAGTTCAGACTGTTGCGTTACTCGTTACACACCCATAAATAATTTACTAATAGTTTCGCACATGTACAAACTTGGTGTAAAGAAAATAATATACTCGATATGCTAAGATGCAAGGCCAGTGGTGCACAAATGTGAATAAGGCTAATATATTATCTTTAGCAAATATAACCTTTTCGCTTCATTAAATTCGCTAAATTAAATAGAAGAAATTGAAAAATATCTGCTCGTTTGAGCTTTCCGGCTGTCTACACGCATATAGCTGTGTATACTTATGTATACTTAAATGTCTCTCTGTTGAATGAAAATTGCATGTCTAAAAGGTGTAGTGTAAATGCAAATAAATAAAAAAAAATGGTTGTGTCATACTACAAAAGTCTTTCGTACGACTAAATGTTGAATGATTTATTAATGTTATTTTTGTTAAGAGGAATACAAAGAATTTGTAGAAATTATGTCTCGTATGAAAACATATGCATGTACGAGGTCGGTTTGATATTAAAGCCACCTAAGTAGGATAAAAAAGATATTTTTCCAATAAAAAATTATAAATAGCTTGTTTTCTATGTTTCCCAGCTATCTATATGTCGACATTTCATAGGAGCTACCCTAATCATCAATTGTTTGAAAGATATTTTTTAAAAACAGTTTATTTTTAAACATAGTCTCCTGTTAGCTCAATGCACTTAAGCCCAGTTCAGACTATTATACTTGTCAAAAATTCAAATAATAAATTTGCAAAATGCATTTATAAATGCATTTTGCTCATGCTATATGTAGAACATATATTTTTGTGCTATTGAATTTGGATCTGTTTTACATAATTATTATTTTAACTGTGGAAGATTTTCTACGGCACACTGCACATCTATTGTCATTAAGGTATGCTATTATTTTTGTTCTTTTAATTAAAATAAATGCTGCCACAATTCCTAAAAACATATTTTTTCCTTATTTTTGTCTCCTCATTTTTTAAATTTGTAAGTTTTATAATTTTTTGCTTTAAACATGTTGATCACTGCAATTTTAATTTGTAAAAAAAACTAACAGCTGTTTTCTTTTCTACTCAAATTTGTTGGTTTATTTCAAGTGTGATGGTGTGAATGCAAATTCTAATTTACGTTAGACTTTTTGGCTGACACAGAAATCTGTTTAGACTTTTATCTTTTTTTCTTTTTTTTTTTTTTTAACTTGGACCAGTACTCAGGGGATAACCCCTACATATGCAGTGCATTGTACCAGAACTAGGAAAGTAGGTTATGAGAAGGGGAAAAGAGGGAGTAGTGTTTGTGAACATTTGCCTTGAACCTTCCAACGTTATGACAAAAAGGAAACATGTCTGCAGGCAACTTGTTCCACAGACGAAGCGTATCTTACAAAATCGATTGAAAGTATTTATACTTGTAAAATAGTCTGATCAGGCCTTTAGTAATACGATTTTGGGAACCCCTCAAAATACGCGTTAGTTTCGGTACTCACTTCTTCGTTTGAGGTGAATCTTTTTCCTGCGAGTCATTTTTTCAAGGTTGGAAACAAAGAAAAGTCACTAGGAGCTAAATCTGGACTATAAGGTGGATGATTAGGCAATTCGAAGTGTATTTCACGTTATTTTAGCTGTGAAAACCAGTGCGTTTTCTTAAAGAGCACTTTTTTCTTTTTTAAATTGTGTCATTTTTTCCTGATTGCCAATCAATTGATCCAATAATGCACGGTAATACTTTCCTTCGATTGTGCATACTTTTTGAAGATAATCGATGAGAAATAGTCCGTGTTCATCCCAAAATACAGTGGCCATAACCTTCCAGCCGTTTTTACCGTCTTCACCATCTTCGTAACACTTCCGCCAGCCTCCACCTGTTGTTTCGATTGATTTTAGGTTTCAGGTGGGTAGTGGATCCATATTTCATCAACAGTTATTAATCGACGCCAAAGACCAACAGTATTACGCTTTATTACCGTACTTCCGTTTTTCGTAACGTAACGTTAACTCATATTTTTGTGTTTTAAGTGCTGTCCACACCTGACATGAGAGCGTTAACAGGAACAGCAAAATATTGTTACTGTCAGGTGTACACTGCAAATGGTACTGTTTTCTTGCCGTATTAACCCGGCTGTTAAGACGACTGTTTTAAAAGCTCTGTCTTAACTGAAAATTACATTTTAGTATGAAAAAAATAAAAATAATTTCAAATTAAAAGAAAATGCCAAAAATAAATTTTCCAATAAAAAAAATTGCTTTCATACCACGTTTATACGCAGCTATTCACAAATAAAAACTATTTGCAAATAACTAAATCACTGTTAATGCGCCAACTTGTATATGGAAAAGCTTTATTTTTTTAGTATGGCATATGTTATAAATGTTCAAAATATAAATAATTGGTGGCATTGTTAGTTTAAATAGCATTTTTATTACTGAAATTATAACAGAAAAATAAAAAAATTAAATGCTTTTCGTAATTAAATTAATGCAAAGATTATTAAAAATGAAAATTTTTGAATATTTGCTTCTGTACGTAGTTTTTATTATATTTCATGTGTGCCACATCGACGAAATCTTTGAAAATGTGAAATAAAGTGGCAACTTTTTTTGCACACATGTAAAGTTAATCAATCGAGTCAGTTGGTTGGGATTCAAAAAATACATTAGTAGCCATTGCAAAGAAAACATTCGACTAAGATCACCTGAAGATGTTGAATCGAATATTGCCAACTTTAATGAAAACATCAAACAGGCTGTTAAACACGCAACTACCACCTATCGGCAGACTGGTTTTAACCGAATTTATTCTGTTGACATTGAAAATCTCGTACGTGAAAAAAGAAGAGCAAGAAGACAATGGCAGCAACATAGATCACCCCAGAATAAAACTCGGCTTAGTGAATGCACAACACGACTCAGAGATCTACTAGCATATGAAAAAACTGTATCTCTTCAAAAATATCTGGAAGATCTTGATGCCACGCCAGACTCTAATTTTTCTTTGTGGCGAGCAGCTAAAAATCTCAAAAGACCAGTTGAAGTAAAAGCACCTTTACGAAATTCATGCGGAGATTGGGCTAGAAGCGACACTGAAAAGGGTAACATGTTTGTTGAGCACTTAAAAGCTGTATTCACCTCTAATCCTAGTACCGATGTTGTCGAATTGCCAAATGTTGTTTCTTTAGCTCCTGTACCAATACGATTTGAATTACGAGATATACAAAAATTAGTTGCTGAACTGAACCCAAAGAAAGCTCCAGGCATTGACGGTATCAGCAACAAGATGCTGATGGAGTTGCCATGTATAGGAAAAAGAATTATACTCTTTATTTTTAACGCCATATTGCGACTGGAATATTTTCCTCTAAGCTGGAAGGTTGCCCTAGTGAAAATGATACCAAAGCCTGGCAAAGACCTCACCAAAGTTGATTCATATAGGCCTATAAGCCTATTACCAACAATGTCAAAGCTTTTCGAAAGGCTACTTATGACAAAGCTGTATCCAATACTTGCAGAAGGTAGATGTATCCCAGACCACCAATTTGGGTTTAGAAGACAGCATAGTACCATTGAACAAACCCATAGATTGATCCAGGTCATAAGAAGCGCCTTTGAGGAAAAAAAGTATTGTTCAGCATTATTCTTGGATGTTTCCCAGGCTTTCGACAAAGTTTGGCATGAAGGCCTAATGCTGAAGTTAAAAGCATGTTTGCCGATGAACATTCAAAAGCTTTTGGAAAGTTATATTACCTCCCGTAAATTTTTAGTTAAAGAGGGGGATTATATAAGTTTATCCGAATCTATATCTTCTGGTGTGCCACAGGGCAGTATACTTGGACCAGTTTTATACCTGATATATACTTCCGATATGCCTATTAGTAGTAATATCCATACTTCCACATTTGCCGATGATACAGCCTGTCTCAGTACGCATAAAAGCCCTCATGAAGCATCCCGATATCTTCAAGAATATATTGCCGAACTGGAACAATGGTTGAACCTTTGGAGAATAAAAGTTAACGAACAAAAATGTGCTCACGTAACATTTACCTTACGAAGGGATACATGCCCTCATATTCGTATAAACAATCATATAATCCCTCAATACATACACGTGAGATATCTTGGTATACATCTTGACCAACGACTTACCTGGAAATTCCATATTGAAGCAAAGCTAACACAAATGAAACTTAAATTAATACAAATATATTGGCTGATTGGTAGAAATTCATCTTTAAGTTTAGATTGTAAGCTTCTAATATACAAGTCGCTTTTGAAACCAATATGGTGCTACGGATTTCAGCTATGGGGTACTGCTTCTGCTTCTAACGTAGAAAAAATCCAAAGAAGGCAAAATAAAATTTTAAGATTGATAACATCAGCTCCATGGTACATTAGAAATTCAAATTTACATCGCGATTTAAATATGCCATTAGTAACTACAGAAATTGCTAAATATGCAGGCAAATATCTAACAAAACTTGAGTCACATCCTAATCCTCTTGCACGCAATATTTTAAATTATCGTGGTCACGAACGTTTAAAAAAAAGAGATACTGCAGCCTTAATTCTCAATTCTACAAACAATATTGCTTAAGAATATATTATATGTATATGTGCATGTATGCGTATGTATGTATGTATGTATGTATGTATGTATATATACATGTATATGTATATATATTTTATATATATTTGTGTGCATGTGTATATAAATATATCATTAACAAACGTTAAAACTAATTTTAAGTCCGACGTTGGTCGGTCTTAATAAAATATAATTTAGAATTAAGATTTGAAAACTTATTGTTAGTTCTGTAATGAAGATACAATAAATAATATTTTATATAAAAAAAAAAAAAAAAAAATCAGTAATTGTTTTCGTGAGTTAGCTAATCGCAAATAAAAATTTTTTTTACTGTTTATACGGCAATTTTTGTTATTTACAATATTTTTATTCGCAAATAACCTGCACGTATAAACGTAGTAATAAACTATAAAAAAGTACATAAAAAGCGATGATGTGCTTTTGTAGACGGACTTAATATACTCCACCATGTAAAAATCGGACATTTAAAGGTATGTTTTAACAGTATGTCTTAACAACTTTTCATGTCTAATGTAGACGGGCAGTTAGGCTCGATTATCTTCATTTGTTTTACTGAAGATAG
Organism: Thecocarcelia acutangulata; assembly: GCA_914767995.1. Lineage (NCBI taxonomy): Eukaryota > Metazoa > Arthropoda > Insecta > Diptera > Tachinidae > Thecocarcelia > Thecocarcelia acutangulata. The sequence continues at coordinate 29,056,354 of OU612096.1, forward strand.
AGCAATGCATATAAACACCTTTCGAATGTAAGAAAAAAACTTTTTTAAATTTGATTTGAAACTTTTTTTTAACATATTGCCGTGCTAATGTAACGTAACGTCAAAATGGAATGTACCATATGTACATATTTTTTTTTTTAATAATTCAATTTATCTTCTAAAAGAACTAACAATAAGTATGCAAATCTTAAAACTAAAAATTCATTAATTAATATAGAAAAAAATTAATTAATATTGAAAAATTTTATATTAGGTCCAGCCAATGCTAGACGAAAAGTTGTTTCTTGCGTGTATTTTGTTGGTAAATCTCCTTTCCAACGCTCTGATGGTTGCAAGGGTGTCCATCCTTCTCAGTCGAGTGTGGCCACCAAAGTTAAGGATGCTACATGCGAGAGGATTCGGGTGAGACTCCAGTCTGTTAATGTACCTTATCGCGTGTTTTGAAAATTCATCTTTCACTAAGGGTACACCTAGATCTTTGTGAATTCGAGAGTTTTTAACATACCATGGAACTGCAGTAATTATACGGAGAATCTTATTCTGAATTTTTTCAATGTTAGATGCAGAGGCGGTACCCCACAATTGCACATATGTATACACTATTTTTGTTTTCTAAAATAAAATTTATAGTTAGTTTATTTAATTTTAATTGCATGCCCTCTTTAACATCAGGTGATTGGTTTCGGCCTGCCATAATATTGTTTGCTATTTTGTTGCTTTTATTGGTAAATAAAGATGTCATTCAGATTTACGACTCCAGAATCTTTGCAACTACAAAAATGCATTAGATAGCAAAAAAAAAAAAAAAAACAAAGAAGCAAAATAATTGATTGTTTATGTCTTTTTGCCAAGTTTAACAAGAAATAAAAATCTTTAGCCTACATTCTCTTGCAACGACGGGACTTCTTTGTTTTTTTGTTTGTTTTGATTTTATCAAACGCGTTAATGTTTTATATTACAACGCCCTTCAATACAAACGTACATACATATATACTCGTACGTATGTATATACTACCTTTGTTAGTGACTTTTCTTCAGTGTTATGTTTTTGTTTTTGCTCAACCAACAACCTCCTTCGAAAGCAAAAAGTTCGCAAACATTCGAAAAAACATTGTGGAGGCTTTAAAAATGTTTCCCTCAAAATAAATTTATTATGGAACAACATGGCAAATACTTAAGATCAACAACAAGAACAAAAACTAGCAAATACAATCTACAAAATCCCTGGATCCGTCCATAATGATGTCGACAAAAGGTATGAATGCAATTTTAGTATTTTGTTGCATTATGTATGAAGTGAAAAAGATTAAATGCTTTGCAATGCTGAAGAACAAAAAAAAACCGAAAACAAAATAATAATTATTATCAAAATGCTACCATGCAATAACAAGGATCATACACATACTTACATTACAACATACTCGTACTCAGCGTTGCCAAAGTCGAGATAATTTTGTAATTATCTTTAAACTAAAGTACCTGTTTTTTCAAACTTCAAACTTTTCAACAACAAAAAAAAATTATAGTGGTATAATATCTATTTTATAGCATGTTCACACGAAGGCTTATTTTCGAGGTTCGCGCTCTCATTCGTGGTTCTTGGCCCAATCTTGATTGAACCAACATGATTCGCCGTACAAAATTTTATGAGCGAACCAACTTGGTTCATTTTGAATCTTGTTGCGAACCAAGCAAAAACTGCTGTCATCTCCAAATTTGATAATAAATTAGCGCTAGTTTATATGAACTAGCTGCAAAAAAAAAACTCTAATACCATGTTCAGACGGCAATATGAAACACTTGGTTCGCTCCAAGGCGACTTTATACAGGTGAATGCAAGCGGAAAGGCGAATTCAGTACTATGTATTTTGTTATTGTAAAACATATAGTGCATGTCATAATCTAAATTCGCCTGAGGTTGCTCAGCAGAGAAAAAATTTTATATAAACGTTAAATATAAGCTTTTATAATTGTTTGTAATTAAAATCACAGATTATATTAGTTTTTCACTTTTAAATTCACACAAATTTCTTGAAATTGCACTAAATCATGCAAAAAAAACCTTCAGATTAAAATGGCGCGAAAAAGTTTGTAAACAAAAGAAACAAAATTTGACAGTCTCATTGGAAAAAACGCGAGAAGCAAAAAATAATCACTTGTGCTGTTAAGTTCACCTGGTAATGAATTCGCCTTGGTTCGCTCTCTGAACCGCTATAGCGAAACTAGGTGTTCAGACGGTTGTTTTTTGCATCACACTGCCGTTTCACTAATTCTTTTTTCAATTTTTATTTAAATCTTTATGTAAGTATCCAATTTGTGTATATTCAATGTGTTTCGTTTGATTTTACACACATTAATTATCTGTTTTTTTTTCTTTGTTTACATTTTTTTTAAAGCTAGTTCAGATAAACTAGCGATAATTTACTATCAAATTTGGAGATGATAGTAGTTTTTGCTTGGTTCGCAAAAAGATTCAAAATGAACCAAGTAGGTTCGCTCTCAAAATTTTGTATGGCGAACCATGTTGGTTCAATCAAGATTGGGCCGCGAACCACGAATGAGAGAGCGAACCTCGAAAATAAGCCTTCGTATGAACATGCTATAAACAAAGTAAAAACAGATAATTAATGCGCGTAAAATCAAAATAAACACTTTGAAAATGTAAAAATTTGATACTTACATAAAGATTTAAATAAAAATTGAAAAAAGAATTAGTGAAACGTTTGCATAAAATATGTAAACATCAGTGTGAAGCAAAAAACAACCGTCTGAACACCTAGTTTCGCAATAGTGGTTCAGAGAACGAACCAAGTGTTTCATATTACCGTTTGAACATGGTATTGAGGTTGGCAATTCTTTGTTTACGAGTAAAAGCCCAAAGCGTAGAGAAAAAGTGAAGAAAATAAATACAATGCTATAAGGAACAGCTGATTTCACAGTGAATATAATTGAAACTGTTATTGTGTAGCATATTCGATAAATGTTTGTTGCATATGTTTTAAGCATAAGATTATAAAAGTGAATCTCACCATGGTATTTCTGTGTCTATAAAATCCTAAGCCAGTGGCAGTGTTCTATAGCTCTTGCTACGAGAAACTTTTCGGTTGCAACATGTAAAAGGAAACAAAAATTGAAACAAACAGCTGTTTTTTTCACTACACTGTGGTGAGTATCAGCTTTGTGGTGAGTAACAGCTGTTTCGTAAGAAAATTACTCGCAAATTTACACAAAAGCTTTGTGGAAAAAGTTTTTGCTTTGAACTGTCAAATAGATACACAAATACCAACCAGGCGAGGTAATATTTTTATTATTTTTATTTAATAATTTTCAACATAAAATGACTAGCGATACCAAAAGCTAAGCAACAAACATGAAACAAAAAATTACCACCTGCGCATACCATAGTTAATTGCACTATGGTTTGAATTAATCTTTGATTTTCAAAACAATATTCAAGACTTTTGAGCACTGCTCTGTTGTCTGCTTTGCAAAGTTCTAAAATAAAACTAAAAACTATAAATAAACTAAAAAAGTTATTGAACATTCAAACCATAAAGCTAGTTCTGCACTACCCTGTATAATCGTCACCAATGTGGTGATAGTGAATGTTGCTTGTTAGGTCTAGCACGATTTCGTGGCAAGTTCTACGATAATTTCGTCAACGACTTCTTTGTAGAGCTGCAAAACAATCGATAGTTTTATTTTTAACTAACTATCGATTGTTTTTGTTCGATAGTGATACTATCGACAATTTTTGAACGTATATACAAAGCCGGTTACATGTAGCTGGCATAAGGTTTCTGGCTATATATTCTTAGCCGCCTTTAAATTTTTATAGTTATAGTGTAATGTACAAATGAAAATATATAAATTATATTATACATCAAAATAATGTGTATTATATCATTTATTACTTTTATCTCAAATAAAAAGTTTTTTTTATATATAAAATAAATAAAAATGTATGTTAAACCTGGCAACTTATGTCTGTCGGCTGCGGCTAAATGTCGACTGCAAATGAAAAAACTTTGTTCTCTTTGCACACAGGTGACGCTGCAGCTCAAGATGTTTAGTTTAAAAATAAAAAGAAAAGTATTTAAAAGTTATATTTTTTATCATAGAATAAAAATCCGTAGATTTTATATATACCTCAATAAATATGTATGTATCTATGTTTACTAACTTCCACTTGAGTTACAAATTCAAAGCCAAAAGTACCGCTTAACGATAGTATCGATAGTTTTTCTTGAAACTATCGAAAATATCGATGAGAACGACTATCGATAGTTTTGCAGCTCAACTTCTTTGAGCTGTCATCAATACATCTTTCACGATTTCGTATTGTTTTGCAGGCGTCGTTTAAGATGTCTTAAATACGTGGCCAATTGGGATGTATACATAACCAATGTAATGTCCAATAATTACTTTATATTTCTTTCTTTTTATAACGTTGTTTGGCTAAAAATAGTTGTTGTATACAAAAATCAATTTTAAGTTTACAAAGAGATATTTGTTCACAATTTACGGTAAATTAAACTTTGTTTTGTATTGCTGAAGTATGTTGTTAAAATAACACCTTCAATATGTCCAAATAATGTTGCAAGCAATTGCAAATTGCTCATGACACGATCATGACACTCACTCGAAATATTTGCAGCTTCATTTAACTGCACAATCCCTAAACAATGACGCGTCTTTCGTTTAACAACTAACTCCAGTTGAGATCAGACCTTGGCCTTCACTTACCTTGAATTGCGTTGTTGTTGTCATGCCTCATGAACATGGTTCATGAGAGCTCTTTGGTGGCATGCCATTGATTGTACGAGAAGTCGCCATACACTCGCCTTCACGTGCATGTAAATAAACAATTCAACAACATTTGGACGTTTAACCGTTAAACACAAACTCTGGCCTCCTCCTTTGAGCCTTCAATAGCTCAAAGCAATAAGTGACCAACAAAAAGTAAGAAGAAAGAAAAAATGTGAATCGATACAATTATAAATGATCATTTCAATTCCCAATGTGCGGAGTACGTACGTGCAACAAAAAAAAATACAACAATTGCGCTGTAATTTATTTTATTGTTCTATATTTTGGTAATTTTTTCCATTAACTTCATTTGTTCTCCCTTTAATTTTTTATTTTTTTTTGCTTTTTTCTAGTAAGCTGATCTGACCTGTAATAATTTTTGGGATACTTAAGCGTACTCGTACACAAAGCGAAAGGCATGCTTATTCGTTCGGTCATGTTTCTGTTTTTTTCTTAGTTTCTTTGTGTTTTATTTTAGCTTTAACAATCAAAAGATCTTGACTATATTAAAGACTGCTTTATTTATTGTTGAATGACTTTTCAATTGAGAGATAAAAACTGCAGATTTGAAATTAAATTTGTCTAAAGATTTCAGATATTGCTATGGCAGCACATAAATTGTTGAGCTAGGAGTATGTCTTAAAACCACTAGTTGCATTACATTTTCGAAAAAGATGCTCTTAGCAAACGGAAGCACAAATATCGTTTTAATAAAATAGTAGGTGTGTTCCACGAGATCTCATACTAATGAGAGTAAAAATAAATTACTCTCTAAATTTGCAAATTTTACCCAAAACTTCTAGAACGCAAAAAACCACAATTGTCCATCTTGAAATACTAGTGCTGCTTAAGCCGTAATGATATTTACTTTTTTCTGATTTTTTTGGATATTGGAGAAGAGTACAGATATATTATTAAGAGCAAACAATTCGGCTATATTAAAAAAATCTAAAAACGTCAAAATTCTTCAACACGTTATCGATAAAAAGTGGAAAGTGTAAAAAAAAATTTTTTGGATTTTTTTTAAAAATAAAAAAAAAATTTTTTTGATTTTTTTTCTGCTTACGCTTAATAAAAAACATCCTGCTATCTTTCCCTTATGAGAATTTACACACAAAAAACTTCGCAGCTAGTTAGTTAGCATAAGGATTTTGATTATACATATGGCCGTTAGTGTCCAAAATCTAAAAACGGCGAAATCTAAAAATGACAAACATTTTCAACATGTTATCGATAATATTGGTCAAAATTATTTTGTATTTATTCATAAATATAATTATTAGTATATATTTTATTATAATAATTATCAATTATGAATTTCTTTAATCAATTGTACTTACCATTTACGTTGATTTGGTTATTTACCTGATACTTACCACTCATTTATTTGAATTACTTATCTATACTCACCACTTCGTAAAATTCGTCGCACTGGCAAGTCAAGCCAATTGGAATTTTCCAATTGTCATTTTTTTGTTTTTTACATCGTTCCCGGTATATAAATTAATTGTGGTTTTACATACATCGTGAGCGAGAATAACCAGTGCAATGAACGTTATTATCTAAAAAGTTTGGATTCATCAATTATTATTTACACCACTTGTAAATTCAGGTGAGTAATTAATTAAATTACTCCTGTATTTGTTGGAAAGAAATATTAACGTTCTAATTATTTATTTCTTTTCCCCCAAAACTTCCATTATAACACTGGTTTACAGCCAAAAAATACCAAGAACGCCACATCCTGAGCACGAAAAACGCTGTAATTTTTCTTTGTGCAGTTTTTTAGAAAACGGTACTTTTGTGTTTTGCAGTGTATGGTCCCACTCAAACCCAACTAAGAAGTCCGATCGAAATAAATGGCATATCTTTGAAATGGCATATCTTTGAATGCCTTTTCCGTCGATATAATTTCTATCTGACAAAAAATGTCTTAGTTATGGCACCTCAAAATTCAAAATTTGCCTATTTTTTACGTTTATTTCAAAATTTTTAATTTTTATTTCCTTTTTTTTTTAATTCAAAAAATTTAAATTAAAACGACAAGCGACTTGAAGTTTGGCATTTTTTTCAGATGGATCTTCGCGAGTGAGGAACCAACAATAGCCCGCCATCATTTGTTCATCCCACCAGCCTTTGTAACGTCTCTCGATTTGCTCCATTTCCTGGTGAAATCTTTCACCTTGTTCATCACTTTCGGAGGCCAAGTTCATAGGGAAAATATCCAAATGACTGAATAAGAAGTGTAATTTAAGTGTCATATTTGAACCTAAAATTTAAAAAGAAAAACTTTTCATATAGTAGCGGCTTTTTTGATATACATGCTTTCACTCACTTTGGATAAAGCGGAATTGGTTAACTCAAATTGTGATTTTAGCGCCCAAAAAAAGGCAGCAATTTGTGTACTGTCTTTTTAAGATTTTGGAGAATAGTGCAGATATATTACAATTGAAATTATTATGAAGAGCAAATAGTTCGGCTATATTGAAAAAAATCTAAAAAAATCAAAATTTATCAACAAAAAAAATCCAAAAAATGTTTGCTTGGAACACTTGCAGCTTAAAATGCTACTGTGCTGTTAACTTTTAAGTTTAATGCCCGAATGTAGAGATTTTTTTCTCAACTAAACGGTTTTTTCTTGCATATAATGACGCATGACTGAATGTTAAAAAAATAAGCAACACAAAATTAACAAAAAATATTTTACAATTTAAATGGGCTTGCCAAATTATAAATTATAGACGACACCAATGTTTCACTTTAATAGTTAAGAAGAGGCTTTTGCCCTTACACTTTTGGCTTCTTTATAATAATTTTTCAGTAATTTAATTCAACAAAATACACGCAAAAATACATAAGTTATTTTGTTGTAACTTATATAATCGTCTCTTTCTATTATTTACTATTTCACTTTTTCAATCTTAGATTACGTAAAGTTGAAAAAAGTAAGGGTCATTACGGCTTAAATAAAAGCGGCAGCGTTTTCTTGCTGTCAAAATTTCTCATGCCCATACAAATTGCATGAAGCAAACCGAAATTGCGCCGCGTTGCCGCCGAGCGGTTAGAAATTCCGATTTTGACAAAGCGGTAAAAGATGATGTTTACTTATTTCTTTGAAAATTTTCTTGTCAGAAACAATTACTAAACTTTTTCTGTCTTACTAAATTTTACTGCAAGAGATTTTTGCAGTAAAAATGTTTAAGTACTCACTAAAATAACTATCACTTTACTCCCTTCTTTGTGTTTTCAGTTACTGCAACTTGGGTAAACGAACAGCATTCAGTAAAGTACAATAAAACACAGTAAAAATTTGTATACATTTTGAAGTAAACAAACAGTCATAATCTTATATATGTACATAGTAACTTTTACAATTAATTGCATCTGGAAATTCTTTTCGGAATATAAAATTTGTAAACATCTATGAAATCCTGCAAACAAACGCCTTTATTCTAATAATGTAGACTGATTATAGGAAAATTTAATTTTAATGCAGTTTTTCAAATCAATCATCAAATTGTCAAGAATAACAAATAAAAAGTTAACTTCATCTCATACATACATATATGTATGTACATACATGTACTTTTTTTTTTTGCTCAACAATAAAATAAAACCTACCTTTTAAATCATGAAGTCCATCGACATATTAACCCTTTACTGCTAAATATACAAATCTGTTAATAATCACTTTTATTTGGAACTTTACAAAAAGTCTAAATTATAAAGGATAGCCCAGTAGTGCACATTTCATTTCAAATTAAAACACTTACTTATTATTATAATTTATTTTTGGTGAAGCATTAAACACATTGAAGCCGACTTCAATATTTCAGATATAAAATCAATGCATTTAAATTCGAACGGTTATTTTGACAACAGCAAGACGACACAACGGCACAACTGCAATTTGTTGTCCATGCTGATTTTTTTGTCGCAGTCGAATTAAACTAATTTCTATTTTTGTTGTTCCCGGCATTTAAATGCGAACGGTTATTTTGACAACAGCAAGACGACACAACGGCACAACTGCAATTTGTTGTCCATGTTGATTTTTTTGTCGCAATCGAATTAAACTAATTTCTATTTTTGTTGTTCCCGGCATTTAAATGCGAACGGTTATTTTGACAACAGCAGCACGACACAACTGCACAACTGCAATTTGTTGTCCATGTTGATTTTTTTGTCGCAGTCGAATTAAACTAATTTCTATTTTTGTTGACTACAAAGTTAAACCAGTGTGACCAGAGTGTAAAAAATTTAGCTCTTGGAAATATATATTGTTTTTTTTATAATACCAGTGTATTTTACTTCACTTACAAGTAGTTTTGATTGAATATGTTTGAAGAAAAATTTTAAAAGAGGCGGGTATAATTTTTTTTTTCAAGCCAAATTATTATTGATCCACATTTTGAAAAATTCGATATGTTGTTGCAAAGCTTGAATTCCTTAATACTGTTCTCATTATAGAGTAGACAATATATCTGATATTTTAAACTTTTATGCGTAGTAAACAATAAGGTTCAAGTCAAATGTTCACAAAAACTACTCCCTCTTTCCCCCTCCTCACAACCTATTTTCCTAGTTCTGGTACAATGCACTGCATATGTAGGGGTCATCACCTGAGTACTGGTCCAATATAAAAAAAAAAGAGAGGCGAACTGTATTCATGAAAAGTTGATATAAACAGCACTCGTTTTGTAAAATAACGGAATTTCGTAAAGCTAAAAACTCTAAGGTGGCCACACTGAAGTATACTTTTATGCAAATAAATTTATATTGCTGCTGTGTTCACAATAAAATACATAGTCGACTACAATTGCCGGTTGCAGCATTTGCCGTCATGAAGTTGTGAAATCTGCTGTGTTCTATGTACTAGAAAGCTGTGATATTTTTTATTACAATAATTTGTCAAGTGAGACATATTCTGATTAGTGTGATGTTTATGGGACACGAATGAGTGATATGTCTAGAAAATTTGTATAAAATATACTCAGTATTTTGAGTGCATTTTGGTATAAAAACCATTTTCTAATAACAGGCCTTTACTCTTTTCATTACATTTTCTCAGAAATGACACTATATCAGAGCTGAGAAATTACACTTCACAAAATCCAAGAGAATAACGTCACGCGGCTTTAATTCACATGATCTTGGTGACCAGATGGCATTTAAATCTGTACAGATAATTTGTTCTATAAACCATTGCTGCAATAAGTTGATTGTTTCATGCGCAGTGTGTCAGGTCTTGCTGATACCGCCGTCTTGCTGATACCGCTTGTCGTCCAAATCCCTGATATTACTATTCATATCACGTATATCCACCTGAAAATAGAAAACAACTCTCACGGAGCTTTGGAGTTACTCGACCGAGTGCAAGAGAGAGTGAAGAAGCTTATCGGTGACAGTAGAGTATTCAACTTTACAGACTCATTGGAGTATCGCCGCAATGTGGGGAGTGTTGCTCTGTTTTATCGATACTACAATGGATTTTACTCTGACGAGATTAGGGATCTTGTTCCTGCATCCCTTATATTTCTACGTAATATATGTACATCGTCTAGAGCTCATCCATTTGCTGTCTGTTCGTCTATGGAACAAGTTGACGTGTTGCCTGTCACATAACGTTGGAAAGTTCAAATCAAACATCCACAAACACTACTTTCTCTCTCTCTTTCCTCCTACACATAGCATATTTTCCTAGTTTTAGAACAATGCACTGCATATGTCGGAATCTTCCCCTGAGTTCAAAAAAAGTCAAAAAAAAAAACCCCTGATATCTAGTTGAGGTCACTAGAACTCCGTTCACAGTCACTCTAATTTCGACACTTATGTATACAGCACCAAAGTTTTCAGGAAACCGAGCTTTTCTCTTCTGGTCCTACACTTAATGGCCTACATGACTGCAAGCTGGATCTAATAGCACAACAATAAACATTACGATGTGGATGATAGTAATGTGATTTTGCAAAAGATTTAATAATTCGCCATATTCTAACTCTGCTGCTAAAGCTACAATTTTGTTGAAATGTTTTGCACCTATCAAGTTAAGTACTAGTTTCGTACAGTAGTTCTTGTCGCTGTCAATTCCCTTCATATTAATGTAGTTTGTAAAACGTTGAATATAATTTCCATAAGATTCTTATGCTGGATCAAAATTGTCAAAATTGGGAACTAGCATGGTGTTGATATTAGTGTTGTTTCTACTTTGCTCTGCACACGAAGTAGTTGAGCCAACCGCCATTTTGGACAATTGTTCCATTAATTGTTGTTGCACTTTGATGAACGTTGTAAATTTTTCGGCGTTCATTTTGTTTGAAGTTAATTTCGGCTTCTTTTCCTTTCCACAATCGCCTTGTTGATTTTTTTCTCGTCGCCAACTGTTGTAACGTTGAATTGGTAATTAGAAAAGCACGCTTTAAAAGTTAATACATTTATTCAGTATAATTCAAGAACTGCTTATTATCTAACAACGAACAAAAAGGAAAAGAATGCTTGCACGTGAAGCGTACAACAGCGATGTAAAAATATGTTTGGTGTTGCCATAGTCCCAGCTTTGATTATAACGTATGGTCTCGTCAAAACGGAGTCCTGTCGACTGTGCTTGATGACTTGAACGCCGTTATCCAACAAGAAAACCAAGCAAACGATCGTTTTTTTAAATTACAGTTGTAATCAAAACGCTTTTCTTAATGCATTAGAAAACTGATTTCCTTTATGGAGCAACTTTAAGACCTACATATGTATGTATATATAAAGGGTTAATTTTAAAATATTATTGCAAATGAACTAAGAAAAAAAAAATCGCTTTAATACAACATGAATAATGATTTTGAAAAATCAATTAAGTTGCAGACAAAGTGTTACGCAGAAAAAAATAGAGCATACGATATAAAAAGTGTGATCAACTGCAGTATGTACAATATACACATATGTACGTCTGGTAAGACATCCACAATCCGACCAACATTAAGATTACTCGCACTGCATAAAACAAGAATATGCAATCATCTACGCTTTTATGCGACAGCACATGCGAAGAATTTGCAGCGTTACAAGATCTAGAAAAGTGCATCGAAAAAATTTTGCGAAGGAACAATACAAATAGCAACAATAAAAGCAACAACAAGCTTTAGAAAAAAGTGTTGAAATGCTGGCAGAAAGAGTTAACGATCAAGAACAAGTATAAAAGGATTAAAAATTCTTAGCAACCGTATCATACCTTCTTAAGGCGAGTACTAGTTAACGTCAATTTTAGCTAGCAGCGCTTCGAAGCAAAGAAATAAAAAATCCAAACAAATTAAAAAGAAAACAACTCGTGACAAAATGAAATTTTGTTTTGCACTTTTGGCTTTAGTGAGTGTTGCTCAAGCCGCCAGTTTATCTTATTTGGTGGCACCAACACTGCATTCTTATCCCTTTGTCTATGGCAGTCAAACATCATCTATTATAACGCCCGTGCAACAGCAATACCACAGCCAGGATGAATTGGGACAATATGCCTACGGTTACAGTGACCCTTTGTCCACCAAACAAGAAGTGCGTTCATTAGATGGTGTCACACGTGGCTCCTATTCCTACCGAGATGCAAATGATATTCTACAAACAGTGGACTATACGGCAGATGATAGCGGTTTTCATGTTGCCGCCACTAATCTACCAAAACCGGTTCAACAGGAGACATTTCGTTTTGCAGCCGCAGAGCCGTCAGTTTCCCATACAATTTTCTCAGCTGCCGCTACCACAAATTCCATCGTTTCCTCAGATACCGATACTGAATCGAATACCTCAGCTCGTACGTTTGGTGAGGCAGTTCATACGACAGGCGGGTTGCGTTTGGCAGAGCCTACAGCCGCTCACACAAAATTTACTACAGATCCAGCCAATGTTCGCTCTATGGAATTGTCTCAGCCCCTGGCGAATTCCTTTAAGGTTGCCCTTACCCCTGCCAACGCTGTTTACTTAAATGAGAAGCCACATAAAGTTGTCATTACTTCGCCGGTTGCTGTTGCCAGTGTACCAGTTGCCAAATCCTTAGTGCCCAAAATATACACTTACGGCTATCCAATAACAAAGCATTATTTTCCCAACGGTTTTTATTACTAAGTGAAACCTAATTGCAGTGTGAAAACTGTAATAGAGAAATTAAATTTATTGTAATAAATGCTAATTGACAATAAATGGATGTTTTTTTTTTCTAAATAATAAAAATATGATTTACATAAATAACTGATTTTCAAAAGGTTTTAAACAAAAAACGCTGAATTAAGTACTTGCGAGTATTAAGGAAAATGATTGTACCCAAGTTCATTAGGTTTGTCAAATATAGCGACTTCTCGTGGAAGCTGCCTCATTTCAAAATCTCAACTTCGAATATTTTAATTTTGAATGTTTTTATAAACAGCTTGTTTTCTATGTTTCCCAGCTGTCTATATGTCGACATTTCATAGGAGCTACCCAAATGGAAATTTTTGAAAGATATTCTTAACTTTATATCCCGACAATCTAATTAAATTATTGAAAATTTAATAAGAAAAATGTTTTAATAATACTTGTCAAAACACACAAAACAAGCTATTTAGAATTTTTGTATTGAACAATGTAAGAAACTAATTGCAAGTTCTGCTTACAACTTTACAACGTTATTTTAAGTTTGGTTAACTTATAGTCTATTTACACCAAAGCGAAATCTGCTCATGCGAGATTTCAAGCCACATCTAGTAGATTTTGAGAAGATTTCCCTTACAAAATGAAATCTACTTTATGAGTAGATTTCGACGAAATCTCCTGAAATCTCCTCGAACCAAGCGATGAAACTGGGATTTTGTTCAAATAGTACTTAAAAATACTACGCTGCAATAAACCTATAGATTTTAATGTGGTGTATTCAGTCTCTGATAAAATTCTTTTGTCAAACACCAATGCATAAATTATTTTTGTGAAAATGAAATTTTGCTAGATGTCAAAAAATGTTGGTGTAAACGATATAGATTTCGTTGTAGATTTTAATTCAAATGTACTAGATTTTGAGTTGGTGTAAATGCGCTATTGCCCGTTTTGCTTTTTCCAATTGCAAATTTTCCGATTACTTTTTCAGTTTCATATGTATGTAAACAAAAAACAGCTGATTATTTAGTTCTAGTCCGAACTTAGCCAAAGAAAATGTTTAGTTTGTAATACTGAGAAAATTTAAAGATGACAAAATCAAATTCTCCGAACGTTTACTGCAGCTCCATGGTACGTAAAAAATCTCACGTATTCATAAGGATCTGTGTGTTCCACTGGTAAAAGACGATAAAAGTACGCGACAAAGTATATCAGCAAACTGGGATTTCACACTTACTTAATTTTGACGGTCACACTCGGTTGAGAAGAAGGGATAACCTTGCCACCACCAGAGCTTTAAATTGGTGATTTCACCGGTATAATCGGCGCAAAATAAAACGTTTTGTTTAGCATTGGCTGGGCTTAGTTAATTTTTTGTATTTAGTATTAAGATTTGAATACATAATGTTAGTTCACTTTGCAAAGATTCAATTCTTACTAATATTATAAATGTGAAAGTAACTCTGTCGGTCTGTTACCTTCTCACGCCTAAACCGCAGAACCGAATTTGATGAAATTGATGAATAGTGTGCAGATACCTTGAAGTCCGATAGTCGTTATAGGATAGTTTTTATTGTGTAGTTTGTGCCACAAAGGGGTCAAATAGGGGCGAAATGACCGTCCAAAAAAATTTTTTTTTAATATATCCGCAATTTATGAACGGATCTTTTCCTTTGAGAGGGTTTTTAAAGAATCTGCCAACAAAAAATTGTTTTGACATCCGCCCGAAAATTTTTTTTTTTTAGAAACTGCCATTTGTAAACCGAATTTCAATACTTTTGCTTATTTCAAAAGGTTATGTCAAAGGCCTAAAAATAAAAAATAGTTTTGGACTTCGGAATGACGAAAAATTAATTTTTGAATACGGAGTATGAACATATTTTTAACTTCTCACGCCTAAACCGCTAAGCTAATTTATATGAAGTTCGGTTAGCAGATATATTGAAGACCGAAAATCAATATAGGATAGTTTTTATTCTAAAATTTCAGCCTTCAGGCCTTGCTACACTATCATACACGATCGTGCGATCTACTAAATAAAGCATGTGTGCTGAAAAAGTACTAAAAAAGCAACTGTGCGACAGAGTTTTTGACAAATCGTTCGATTTGAAAAATTTTATGAAACTTTTCAAAACATTATAGTTCATGTGGTATATATTGTGAAAAATATGAGAATATTGGTGGTGCCTCGAGAAAAAAATTTAAGTAATGTGTAATTATTATGTTAATAAAAGTTTTTAATTATTTTATTGTGTATATAAATTATTGCAATCATACTTGTATAATAGTGTGGCCTACAACGCCATTTTGAAGCGATTTTTTCAAGTCGGCCAAAGCTTTGCAACAGTTTCCTGTGAATGAATCGTACGATCGTGTAGGATAGTGAATCAAGGCCTTTAGAAGGGAGAAAAGGAGTGCAAAGTAACCATTTAAAAATGATTTTTAAAAAAGCTAGACATTTGTGAACTGATGTTTTCTTTTGAAAGAGTTTGCCAATGAGCAGAAACTTTATAAAAATGTGGACACTGGACAGATGAAATGTCCGTCTGAAAAAGACATTTTTTATTTACTCCGGCATTTATGAATCGATTTTCAATACTCTATCTTTCTTTAAAAGAATTTGTGAACTAACTGGAAAAAAAGTTTTTGGACATCAGAAAGGCAAAATGTCCATTTAAAGAAAAATTTCAAGTAACTCCGCAATATATGAAACGATTTTCAAAATTGTTGCCTTTGGACTAGTTAGGACTGTTTCATTGTTCACGTGGAACACACCTAGCATGATCTACAAGAATTAACATCAAACTGTAAATAGCTAAACTTATAAGTGGTTCTCACGCTTCGTAGTAAAGTACTATTGTAGAGCTTTTACATATTGTAGATTTAGTAAATCTTGGTAAATTTAAAATTTGGCAACAACAAAATTCATAGATTTTTAATGTACTATATTAACAGCCTTTACAATACCAAAAACCGTAGTAGATTTAGTAAACGTAGTAAGTTCATTTATTTACAAGTATGAAACAGCCGGCAGAATTGACGCCATATTTATTTTTTTTTTTGCTGTTAATAAAATAAATGTACATAAACATTGTTTAAAATGGAAAATATCAAAAAATAAAATAAAACATTAAAGATGGGATTAGGTATTTTTTTAAGTTTTATCTCTTTTCGCGAAACTCCTAACTGAAAAATTCTTTTGTGTAGTTGTGTCGGAAAAATATCTGAACAAATGTCAGCTTTTTCGGTTTTTTTTTTACAATAAGTGTGTTACACGTGAATAACGAAACAGTCCAAATTAGTGCAAAAGCGTTCCACGTAAAAATTTGTGCGCAATTTTGAGAGAAAATGAGAAAGTAATTTTTTTAATTTCCTGTACAAATCGGCTCGCAACTTTTTCTTTGGGTAAGATCGGACTAGAATTGAATAATCAGCTGTTTTATGTGTACATACATATGAAACAGAAAATTTACATATTGGAAAACAGCTTTTGTTTAAAAACTAATTAAAAGCAAAATAGAAGGTTACCCAAAACAAAAAATGACGTTGTGAAATTTGTAAACGGAACATCCAATGCTTAATTGACTTTCCATTTAATAACTATGTGTTATGAACATCTATTGAAAATTTTAAATTGCTTTTAATTTTACAGCTGTTGCCAATAATGCAAATCTTTTATTTACATGATGTTATGCGTTTTAAGCGTTTAAAATTACTAAAATATACTTCAATCTAAAAAGTAAGCAAAAAGTATTACAAGACGTACAGTTGTGGTTTTTTGCGTTCCAGTATTTTGGGTAAAATTTGCAAAATTTAGAGAGTAATATGCTTTGTACTCTCATTAGTCCGAACTAGTCCGAGATCTCGTGGAACATACCTAAAACCAAAAAAAAAGTCGCTCACACTTGGAAGCTTACAATACAAGTAGTATTATATTTAAAAGCATTTTAATTTTAATAAAAAAAGTAAAGAGTAAAGAGTAGATATTATCTTTTTGGCAGCACTAGTTTTGACAGCTCACTCACGTTTTGTATCTTGTGTCACTGCCAAACATCTTCAGTTTGGTCTATAATTTACTCATGAATCGTCTTACAAACGAACGAATTTTATTACCAAAATGCGTGCTCTGTTAAGAAAGTTCATCGCGCGCTTCTTCCATTTTATGGTCAGTTGAATGGATACGTGAACAAGCAAAACTGCCGAATTTGGAGTGAAGAGCAGCCAGAAGCATTGCAAGAGTTACAACCGTTTGGTGCGGATTATGCGCTGGCGGCATCATTGGGCCGTATTTCTTCAAAGATGATGCGAATCACAACGTTACTGTGAATGGTGAGCGCTACCGTGCGATGATAACAAACTTTTTTTTGCCCAAAATGGAAGAGCTTGACTTGCATGGCATGTGGTTTCAACAAGGCGGTGCCACATGCCACATAGCACGCTAAACATTGGACCAATTGAGAGGCGAGTTCGGTGAACAGTTTATTTCACGCTTGGGACCAGTCAATTGGCCGCCCAGATCGTGCGATTTAACGCCTCTAGACTATTTTTTGTGGGGCTATGTTAAGGCTAATGTCTATAGCGACAAGCCCGCTTCGATTGACGCACTGGAAGCCAACATTGCCAACATTATTCGTGAGATACCGGCCGAAAGAGTATGCCAAAATTGGACTAAGCGGATGGACCATTTGAGGCGCAGCCGCGGCCAACATTTGCATGAAATAATCTTCAAACATTATGTATATTATATCGACCCCACTATCGATCCAAATAAATATTTCATGTATTTTTCTGAATTTTATGTGTTTTTTTTTAAATTTCCGATAGTTCTTATAAAATCACCCATTATTATATGTTTAATTTTAATAACATTTATTTCATATACAAAATTATGTACATATATATGTATACAAATAGTCAACTCGGTAAAAAATGTAAATAAAAACACTAAACAACAGGTAAATAATAACGGGAAGGCTTAGTAGCGCCACCAATTTGATAACCATAGGCGAAACCACCAGTTTCCGGTATAGCAGCAGATTTCACAAAAGCTGTTTTCGTTTTCAGAGAATTAAAAAAAGGTTTATACGTTTTAAGAGCGTTGGGCACAGCCACATTTTGACTTCTTAGAAGAGCATATTCTTTTAGGAGTTTATGTTGCTGCTGTTCGGCAGCGAAACGGGCAAAGAATTCTTTTTTTGCCTCCGCCACTTCAATTGTGTCTTCGACTGGCTTGGGTAGTATGGAGGAGGCCGCGCGATTATCTTCCAGAATAGCTTTATGAGCAGCCAAATGCAGTTCGCGGGCAGCAGCCACTTCAGGAGTTTCCGTAACAGGTTCAGGAAGTTGTTGTGTATTTTTGGGCAAATTAGTGGCTGCCACCTGGAAACCATTCTCATCAGCTGTATAATCAACAGTTTGTAAAAAACCATTTGCATCAATGTAAGAATATGAACCCGTAGTTACACCATCCGCTGAACGGATTTCTTGTTTGGTAGACAAAGGTTCTATATAACCATAAGAATATTGACCCAAAGCATCCTGAGTAAAGTAATGTTGAATTTGTTGTTGTGCTTGTTGGCTCTCTAATCCCGACTGCTCTTGCGTCTTCATCACCAGCAGGGGAGTTTGCAATTGTTGTACTGGCACCGGATATAAATATGGTTCAGCCATAATGCAGGAAACTAAAGTGCTTAACAAAATTATGAAACTCATTTTATGCGATTATATATTTTTAATGTTAGAAAACTTAGATAATTTAGTTAGTTAGCGCTGCTAGTTCTTTAAACAGCTTTGTGTTAAGACTAGTACTCGCTCTTGAGAACTGTTGATTTGGTTTGTGTTTTGTTTCTACAATTGTTCTTCCTTTTATAGGAAAATTATTGCAAGCAGGACTTAAAGAACTTGGATGCTTATGTGTGTATGTGGATATGTACGAGTATTTTATTTTAACTGAACTTTTATGTCACACAATAAGATGATGAACAAAATACTTAGTTACCAAAAATCCTATAGAATATTCCATTGCATGCTTATTTGTATTGTGAAGTTCAAAACGTATTTCAAGGAAGGTCATCCGGTTTACTTTTACTCCACATTACACCATACAAAATATGAGACAGTGTGGTATGTGTGTTTTGGTCAAAACAAAAATCGTTTCTTATGCTTCCAAATGATCTGATGATATTTCCTTATTGGTTTAGCAAACACATATGTATGTATTAACACATGCACTCGTATGTGCATACGTGTATGTACATATTTAAAAGAATTTTTTATAGGTTGTTCCACACAAAGCCATTCAGTAGAATCAATATTTTATAGCTGATTTACACCGGACCAAAATCTACTCGTAGTTGATTTAAATTAAAATCTTCAACGAAATAGAGTTGAGTTCATGAGCTCTTTTGAGAGAGCGCTCTTTTTAGTTTAGCTCTTTTTACTGAAATAGGTATGTCTTTCTTTTGTTCAATA
The DNA here is from genome assembly GCA_914767995.1 of Thecocarcelia acutangulata. Taxonomy (NCBI): domain Eukaryota; kingdom Metazoa; phylum Arthropoda; class Insecta; order Diptera; family Tachinidae; genus Thecocarcelia; species Thecocarcelia acutangulata. The sequence goes on from OU612096.1 coordinate 29,075,740, forward strand.
GTTCAGTGTTCCGTAAATAACAACTTTATCTATCATGAAAGCTGTTTCAGCTTTCATGATAGATAAAGAAAAAGAAAAGCAAAACAAAATTGGTGTAAATTAATGAAAAGTGCAATTATAAGAATTAGTAAAAGGTGAGATTAGAAATATGATGATGAAAAATAATTCTATTGAAAAAAAAACTATTTATTTGTGATGAGTCTCGATGCTTTTATATTCATTTATGGTCGCATATAATGTAACTTATTTTTATAAAACATAAAAAAACAGCACAATACAAAATTGTGTTGTGTAATTTTCCGGATAGTTGTATATAACATGATTCACTATCGTACGATTCATTCACAAGAAACTGCTTCAAAAGTCTGGGCGACCTCAAAAAATCGCTTCAATATGGCGTTGTAGGCCACACTATTATACAAGTATGATTGAAATAATTTATATAAACAATAAAACAGTTAAAAATTTTTATTAACATAATAATTTTACATTACTTAAATTTTTTTCTTGAGGCTCCAACAATATTCTTATATTTTTCACAATATATACCACACTGATCGCACAGAAACCATAATGTATTTTTTTTTTTTTTTTTAAAAGTTTCATAAAATTTTTTCAATCGCACGATTTGTCAAAAACTCTGTTGCACGGTTGCATTTTAACTACTTTTTCAGCACACATGCTTTATTTAGTAGATCGCACGGTTGTGTATGGTAGTGTAACAGGGCCTTTAATAAATAAAAGTTTTTATTTTCTTGTAAATTTTGTATAAGCCAAACAATTTTTAATTTAAAAAATTATAAAAGTTCAACAAAAAAAATTTAACAAATTAATATTTCTTGTAAATATTTTTTTATTATATATTTTTTTTAATTCCTTTTTATGTTTATATTTATCCCTTGACATTTTAAAAAGATTGTTTTTTATGTTTTTAAAACATTTTGCTTTTTAAATTCTCAATAATTTATTTATAATTAAATGTTTGATAATATCTTCCAAAAATTTCTAAGTCTACTGATGATTAGGGTAGCTCTTATGAAATGTCCACATATAGACAGTTAGGAAACATATAACTCAAGCTGTTTATAATTTTTTTTTATTGGTATGAGCATTATAAGCTATTATAGTGAATAAAATCAACTGATAAATCTGTTGCAATTTTTTTTATGTACTATCCCATATTTTAAGCGTTTTTGCTTTTACTTGCATAGCTACTAACTGCGGCATGCCACTAGTTGTTTTTGGCTGTATTAAGTTGCACATACGATTTACAGTTTTTTATATTCGATTCCTTGTGCGCGAATTTCTGTCCCAAGAAAAAAAATTTAAATTTTATTTTTAAACATTGCGGTACTTCCTGAGGTATTAACGTTTTGTCTTGTCTTGTTTCTCAGTTAATTCCTCTGCTGTGTACTCGTAGTTAAATGCAGAGGATCATCGTCAACATTGTCCAGAAACATCATGTGGTTGAGCACGTGAGTTTGTTGTTTTATTTATTGTCAAGTTATCCACACGTTTTGTTTATTGTATCGTTAAACTGTCGTTGCTGCTGTTTCATCGCAACAACATTGTAATTTGTTATCATGTCTTATTGAATGCCCATTCGTTTGACCATCCGCTATGAGGAGCCTTTTTGTGAAGATGTTAATGTGTTGTCATTTTGCTTGCAATCGCAATTGTCGTTTTGGCTGCACTTCTCTTGGCGTCATAATAAAATTCCAAATTGAAGTGACTGGAGTTGTGACTGAATAATCGGATTATGATGTTTGCATGCTAAAGGGTGTTTAAATTTTAGATCGGACAATTCAAGATCATTTTGGGATTACAAACTTTAAATAAGTTAGTTTGTATGTAAACAAATTCACCGTCTCGTCCGAAAAGACAATGTATTAGTAAAATCAGGAGTTTAATTCTGCATATTCAATGTATTGTGCGGCAAATTCGATAGCTAATAATGAGTATGAGAATAAAGAGAGTAGAGTTATTAGGAAATTCAAATCAAAGTTTTCGCTATTTAAAACGCACAGCTTAAGGCCTTGTTACACTATCATACACGATCGTGCGATCTACTAAATAAAGTATGTGTGCTGGAAAAGTACTAAAAATGCAACCGTGCGACAAAAATTTTGACAAATCGTGCGATTTAAAAAATTTTATGAAACTTTTCAAAACATTAGAGTTCCTGTGCGATCAGTGTGGTATATATTGTGAAAAATATGAGAATATTGTTGGTGTCTCGAGAAAAAAATTTAAGTAATATAAAATTACTTTTATGTTAATAAAACTTTTTAGTTATTTTATTGTGTATATAAATTATTGCAGTTATACTTGTATAATAGTCGGCCAGACTTTTGTTTCCTCTAAATAAATCGTACGATCGTGGAGGATAGTGAATCAGGGGCTTTAAGAATGATTTCTTAAGGTGGGTTGGACTGGTAGAGTTACAGGAAAGTCAAGTGTAAATTATCGTCATTGAAAGTATCGGGAAAGACTTCTGCGGAGAGTTTATTTCACTTGCTTATGATACATACTAAAAATTTTTTTTTTAAGCCAATAGAAAACAATTGGGTGAATACCACTGAAAGTTTCTTTAAAGTTAAGGAATTGCTCAACTAAAATTGCCGCATCTGACCTGGCACTTAGTAACGGCACTTTAGAATGTAAGTAACAGGTGGGCCACAAGAAGTCATCCGATGTCGTTTGGCTCACATTTTTTTTTTTTTTTATAAAAAACTTTGATTCTGTTTTTTTGATTATGTTTATTTGAACCTTTAGAATTTTATTGGTCAATTCGAGAAGATGATATCAGCCAAATGGGCGCCACCACAATTTATTGTTATATGGGCTCGTTTTGTGGCTGTTTTATGCCATTTCTCATCACTTTGGCGAGAATTTGGGGTGACAGATTCTCAGCACTGGTGTCGAATATTGTCCTTGAGAGCCACGGTCTCGGGCTTGTTTACGTAAACACGGAACTTCAAAAAATTCTACGAAATAAGGTCTGGAACGGTTAAAACGGGAGATCTTGCCAGCTCAAATTGTCAAAACGAGAGATGAGGCGACCCAGAAATGCCGCCTTCAAAATATCGAAAGTGGCTCACGCAGTGTGTGCCGTTGCCCCGTCCTGTTGGAACCATATGTCCTCCAGTCCTAATTCGTTCAATTGCGGCAGAAAAAATTAGGTTAACATGGCCCTATAACCAGAGTTCACGAAAAAAAAATGGCCCGCTTACTGCTCAAGTCTGAACAGCGCACCATGCAGTCACTTTGAGCGGGTGTAATGGCTCCTCGTGCATCTCTCGAGAATTTTCAATGACCTAAAAGCGATAGTTTTGCTTGTTCACGTACGCGCTCAGGTGGAAATGAGGCTCACCGCTCATTATGATTTTGGTCGAAAAATCGTCCACTTCGTCCACGAGATTATGGTGCCACACATTTGACCGATATCATCTTCTTGAATTGACCAATAAAATTCTAAAGGTTCAAATAAGCCTAAACAAAAAACAAAGTCGAAGTTTTTAAAAAAAAAAGGAGAGCTTTATACCTTATACAGGTTGGCTGATGAAAGCTGCTACCAAAAGAAAACGTAACAACTTATTTTCTGTGTAACTAACCTGTTCCATTTTCGTTGTGTTTTATAGATTGATCTTTAAATTTAACTGAAATGGAGAATTCGGACAATGATACAAGAAGTTGAATAGTGCAACGCTTTCACGTTTAAGTTCCATTGTTTCCGTCCAAAGAGAACACAGGCGCACGTTTACGGCACTCCTGCTAGCAGATGGAGAATAATGAGGCTCCTAAAGAATTTTTCAGAACGTGGTACTATTGCAAGAAGACCTTATCATCGATATCCCTTAGTTTGGACGCAGGAAACTATCGCTGCTGGTGCTGCTGCCATACAATCCAATCCTAGAGTTTCGAAAAGGAGCTTATCTGCTCAAATGGGTGTCAGCAGATAGTCGCTGCAGACAATTTTGCATTAATTAACAAACAAATTAATCCCTAGAGACTTCCCGATTAGCTTGGAATTTTGTGACAAGATCATTCAAATGGTGTCAGAGGATGAAAACGTCTTGATCTGCATTTTTATGTCTGACGAGGCACATTTTGAACCAAAATTGTCGAATATGGAGTAATTCTAACCCACAGATACTCAATCAGATGCAGTTAGATCCACTTCGCATCACAATGTGGTGCGCAATTTCTTCAAGGTTCATTGTCGGGCCTTACTTTTTCGAAAAAAAAAACGGTCTTACTGTTACGGTCAATGGAGACCGTTACTTAAAGATGTTGAACGGTAATTGAGACAATTGCCACTGCAACACTCCAGGCAGTAATGAATAACTTTTTGATAAGATGACGCACATGGATCGCCGAGCAGAGAGGCCATTGGAATTCAATTATTTTCAAAACTTCATGAATTACTTTAATAAAAATGTATTATTTTTCAAATGAATTACTAAAAAATAAATTACATAAAGTTTACAAAAAGTTATTTGAGTTTCTTAATGTAGCAAAATTAATCTGCCACCCTGTATTACCAAATTTACAAAAATGTTAAGTTAAATGTTGCTCTCCCCACTTCCCCCTTCAACTGATTTTCTTTAACAATGTCCAACGGACTTTGTGTAAAATGTTTAACAGAAAGTGAATAAGTGGAATTTATCAACATTGCTTTGTTTTATTAAAAAACTAAAATTTATCTACATACATTTGGTGTTCATCATATTTTAGAATATTATTCAGTTTTTTACTTTATTATTTAAATACACAAATAAAATTTGATATTAATATCTCGTTAAAAATGATACACAACAAAAAACTATTCTTAATGACTTGATGATTTGGTGCTCAAGCGTTGAGAAGAGAAGGCTGTGCTCAAAGAAATGGGCAAATGATGATTATTTAAATTGACGGAAACGAGGCGTGGCAAGGTGGTTAAGACCGTGGGTGTTTCTACAGTGTAATGGGTATCGGGATTATTGACGGTATAATATGAATTAGAGGGTACACGTATAGATTCGAAGGACCCAATTGCATCTTCGGCTGCGAGATGGGCCACATGACCATTCTGTTGTAGTAAATCTAAAGATGTTTGTTGAGTTTTATCCAAATCTAAACCGCCCAGTTTTAGCTCAACTTTCGAATCGGAACTGTCTAAACGATAAATTGTTTTCAGTTCTGAAAGTGTTGGTTGCTCAAGGCGCGCTTCGGCATTCAAGACATATGTGGTCATGAGTTGAGGATGTTGGCTGATTTGTTGTTGTTGCTGTAGCTGCTGCTGTTGGGCAATTAATTCACTGCTACGGCTTTCTTGTGAAGCCAACTGATGTTGTTCTCTTAACAGTTGCAATAACTGATCGCGCGAATTTTGACGATTCAGAAGCAGTTCACGAGTGTTTTGTTGCAATTCCGCTTCCGCCTGAGCCGTCTGCTCAGCGCTTAAATTATTTTCAGATGAGGCAGAGGCAGCAGAAGCAGACTGCACAGCTTGAGCAGTAGCTTCTGTAGAACCATTTGAACCATTACCAGCCATACTAGCTGCCTCATTGGCTTCGTTACCCTCTTCTTGAGTTTCATGTTCACTGCCATCATCACCAGTATCTGGTTGCATGGCTGCTTTAATGGCAGCCTCACGATAGGCCTCAAAATGAGCCTGCTTGGCCATTTCGACTTCAGCGGTATCTTGCACTGGTTCGGGCGCACGACTATTGTCCATGGGGGGTGTGGGTAAGTTGGTGGCTGAGGCAGTAAATCCTTGTCTGCGTCCTGCCTCATATTTGACAGTCTGTAATTTCCCCTCAGAGTCTATGTAGGAGTAAAATCCTTTGGAAGAGCCATCTCTGGTTTTATATTCAGCTTTGGCAGAATCATCACTACTATAACCGTATGAATAGAATCCTTTCGAATCCTCTTCTCTGTATTCAGTTGTAGGAGTTTCACTTTTTAAAAGTATAATCTGGTGATTTCGCGAGGCGGCAGCCAATGTTGCAAAGGCGCACAACAATATAAATTTCATTTTCTAAATTAAATTTAATAATTTTTTTAATCAGTTCTTAGTTTCTTTTCCTCTTTTTATTTTTTTGTATCCAATCACTGAAACACTTTTTAACACCCGCTTCACAATGTGATGAGTTGCAAGTTACTTGCTGAAGCTTTGACTTGCTTCTAATGTATTTTTAACGCTGCAATCACAATTTATAGCTAGAAATAATTTCAAACGTCGCTTTGTTGCGAGTTTCTTACAACAATTAAAAATCTTTGAAGTGTGGCCACTGGACAGCGTGTTAGATTTTAACTGTTTAAGATCTTTAATTTAAAAGTCTTCTTTTTTGACCTCGAAACTTGGCGCCCTAATGCAATTTTAAGTAATCTATACTATTGCTAGTGCAAGTGTGGCAAGTTTGTGTTGTATTAGTTGACATCTTGCATTGTTTATTGTCATCTAGTTCCAAAATAAAATGTTGTAATAATATTGTTTCTTTTTTGCATTGTTTTTTTTTTAATTTTTGCATTATTAAGTTTACAATTCTTTACATATTTAACTGTATTAAATTTCAGTTTTGAGCTCAATTTAAAATTTTGGATTTTATTTATATTGCCTTTAAAACAAGTCTTGTATGTACACACGTATGTATGTAAGTATGTATATATGTATAGCCATGTGTTACATATGTATATATGCGTTTTATATATGAACTCGTATTTCAATTTTAGAATGAAGAAGAAGAAATTTATTTCAAAACCATTAAGTATTTTAAAACAAATTTTGTAATACTAGGTGTGTCGAAAATTCGTTTCTAATAATTCACAGTTGCGCAATTGATTTACATCAGCACCTGCCTTTCTGATGATGGACCAAGTCCACGGAATGAATTATTCACGATTCCCCAGCGCCCCAGCGTGTGGTTTACCATGCACATACAGGTCGCAACTTGCTACCATATGTTTGTGGGCGAATAAGAATTGGGGCCTTATAATCCCTATTGTATGCAATATCCCAGCAATCAATTGAAGGCAAGGCTTAATGTGTGGCGAAAGGAAAATACGAAAACGCAATAAAGGGTACCAATTCTTCGATTACGAACAATTTTTCTTTCGCATCGCAATAGAGAGTAAGCCCCCAGAATTTGGAAGCTGTCTGAAGTGAAATAAATATTTTTGACGAACAAAAATCTCAGAATGGTATGACCGGCGTACTCCTTGACTGACTTGATTACATAATTTGAAGCATATTGTTTGAAAATAAATATTTATTTAAAGTCAGCATACATTATTTAGCTATCCGTGCCATCATTACAACTTACCGGTAGGTTGGTGTTAGTTAAAGGTACCTTTAGCAGAAGTGAGCGATAACAGTGCGATCACACAGGCAATCTGTTGAGTCTTAATACTAGCAATAACGCCGGCAGAATTACGTGATCAAATTGCTCACTGGGGGTCTTCATTAGCCATGAACATGGTCTGAGCATCATGGCGAACATCGGAAATGGCTAATGTGGACCGCTCATGCTCGAGCATATGGCTGAGCATCGATGTTCGCCATGAAGTTGGCCATCACGTACAAAAATACACAAAATGGCACCGAACTGAACACTTTGATAAGGTAAATCCGAACATACGTACACGCCACATCAAGAACATGAACTTATTTTTACATTCGCTCTGCCGACGTTATGTTCATGTCATTTTCAAGTCTATGGCACGTAAAGGCACGGCGTAATGTTCAACGCTGTACTTTTAGTTGGCGAACATGTAAATATCTTAAAACTTGATTATTATTTAAGATTTGACTATTATTTTACTTGTCTTCTTCAATCAATAATTATTGATCACAGCAAATTTGTATTGTAAAAAATCCTTCTTAAGAAAAAAAAACTTAAGAAAGGAAAAACTTGAACTAAAACCCGGTGTACATATGTATGTACACACCAAAAAATTTTTAATTTAATCTTAAACCATATTTTGATATATTTTGGCAAAGAAGGCTACGTGCGTTTTATTTAATTGTAATTGTTATATTTTTTTATTCTTTTAAAAATGAGTCCTTTAAATGCATCAATCTCCGAGCACTCCATTTCTTTTTTTTTATGAACTCAAAAATGTAAATAACTACATTTTTTCTGTTGATAAAATCACTTTTTATACTAATTTCTACATTTGTTTATATATTGAGGCGTATTTTGAGGCAATAATTGCCAATCAGATTGCCCATGTGGACGGGTAGTAACAATTTTTTCATTATTACAACAATTGCCTGCAAAAATAAATTTATCTTTTTGAAAGTAAGGCAACAACACACAAATAAAATCTACTTTTAAGGGTAGTACGGAGTTCTTACGGAAGTTCAGGTTCCCATAAAAACTGTGTGTAAAAGAATTTCAGGTTGGTAAACTCCTTATGTAAATTTCCTCATACTGGAATTTATGGTATTTTTTTTTTTATTACAGGTATGTTAAAAGTAAAAGTGGAGACTTTTTTCCGTTAACAGTAAAAGCAATTAATGTTCATACATTTATTTGCCTACGGAATTGTAGACAGTTGACAGTTATTAATAAAATAGATTTAAAAAAATGTTTTATGTTAAAAAAAATGGAGGAAGTATTGTTTGCCGTATATTTGAAATTTTTTGTTTACAAACAGCCTTTTCTACACCAATCTACACAATTATTTTTCCGTGTAGAAATAACTGTATATTTCCAAACGTGAATTTCCGTAAGAAGTCAGTACCGTCTGTAAAAATTGTAGTGGCAACAAAAATTCACTTCAATTGTAACTGTTTGAGTAAAAAATATGACAGCATGTGCAAATATGGCAAACATAAAACCTTCCGTTAAAATTTACAGGTTGGTTTCTGTTCCCGGTAACTTATCGCCTACTTTTAGGTTAAAAAGAAGTTGTAATAATGAAATGTGACTTATCCGGCCGATAAAATCCTACTTTTAACTAACTAACCTAGTTATAATAACGGGCCTAAGTTGTAGTACGGGCCTAAGTTGTAAGTAAGAACAGTTGATAGCCGCTTTTTGTTTAATTTGGTTTGACAATTCATTATGAATAAACTTACACCAGAGCAACACTTCAATATTGCTGAAATTTGTTCATTAAAATAATTTTTGTTCGTTAATAAATGATGAAATTCTAATCTTAGTTGAATTTCGTTTTAGTTGTATTTAATAATCTGAAATGATTACCTTTAGCCCACCATAGCATAAATGCCATAATGATCAAAAGTTTGAGTCGAGGAATTTTTCAAATTTGACTAAATGCTTTCCTTCATAAATTTATTTCTATCGGTTAGCCGTTAGCAACAATTGTCGCCGTATAGCCAGCTACTTAAATACTTTAGAAACGGCAGCAACATAATAATCAGGTGATCTGTAGTTTTAATCTTCTGCTCGTCTGCGTTTACATTGTATTTTTATGTGAAATATTTATATAGAACGATGCCATATGCGAATAGTCGCAATATATATACATAAGTAATATCGTTGGTCTCATGCAGAATTTTCCCTGTATTGAGCTTTTTTAGGGATTCTACTAAGTTTCACACAAGTACACTGTGTCATGAAGATTTAATTAAATATTTTCATACATATCGCTCTTACAAGCAATTGAACAAAAAAAGTTAATTTTAGATATAAGTAGGTATACAATTTCATTACGGCTTTTCCTAGACCTGTAAAATTGCAATTATGTTTGTTAAGGCCTTTCTACATGAGACCAAGGATATAATGCCTAACAACTTCAATACAAACCCAAAGATAAAGTCAAAAACAACCAAAAGCTAGCATAACGAAATATTAAAAACAAATGAGCAGCTGATTATTCTCTTTCAGTGGTGCCACTTATTTTTTCCTTATATTTATTTTATATTATAGAAGTTGTATTTCATGTATTAATAATCAGCGGATTGACGACAATAAATTACTTTTAATTGCGACAGCTGCAACGATGGTCATGTAGCCGTGCTCTCGACTAATTTTGGCAGATTTTAAATGTAGAGTAGGACTAAAAAGTGTGAGAGCAAGAGTTCGTCGTAAAACTTTTTTGTAAACATATCGCTCCTTTATTGCAACATAGTCATATCTCAAAAAAACTCGTTTCGAGAAAAACACATTTAAAGTTTTTAATTTCCATACAAGTCTTAGCAAATTTTTTGAGAAAATATCTCCTAAAGGAAACAGTTTAAAAGCAATTTGAATAAATTTTTGGCACAATATAAATGGTAGTACTGTTAAAAATTCTGCATTGTTATCTCGAAAAGCTCATTTTTTGAGATATGACTATGTTGCAATAAAGGAGCGATATATATGTATATGTTTTTCATTAGTATTTTAAATAACAGTCAATTTTAGTTTAAATTTAAATCATTTCAGTGTTTTTCATCATTTGAACATTCATTCAAGGCTAATTTCCATACAATAGGAAAGTTCACTTCTTTTACTTCTCCCAAATCCAATATCCAGACAGTACCAGTTTTTGCATGAGTTAAAATGTTTACCAAGTTTTCAGCACATATTTCGGCACTTTGCACTTTAGCGTTTTTACAGCGTTGAGCCATTTGCTCAGCATACTCAGTTAAAGTTTCTTTGCCCTGTAGGGACTGTATTAAGGAAGTGTCAGTGAGACCAGGACAAATTGTTATCAAACTTACGCCCGTATACGAAAAATACAAAGAACTCTATTGGAAATTAAAAATATTAATAAAAGATTAAAGAAATTAGTGCAGTTCAGTGCTTGGTGCAAATGCCTTGCAAAGTTGCTATAGCAAAAACCTTTGATTTTTCTTTGCAAAACATATGAGTTGACACACTACCAAATATGTATTGTTTTTACACCACAAATCCAGCGTTTGCAACACTCTTACAGCTGCTATTACATACTTAGAGCGCTAAATTTGTTGCAAAGTTATTAAAGAAATCCGCTCACTGTTTAAAACAATACAAGTGCAAATTCCTGTAGTTGCAATGTAATACGCACCAAACACTGAGTACTCATATTGTCGTTCCTACTTACAGCTAACGCTCTGGTAAACGCTGCCAAACCACTTTTAGCAGCTGAATAAATAGCAAACATGCCATTTGGTTGCAAACCAAGCACCGAAGATATATTCACAATTGTACCACCCTGGCCACCTTTCGATTTATCCATGCATTCCAATGCAATAAGAGTGCTGTGAATGACACCAGTCTGCAGCAAACCAGTATAGAATAGAACAGTTTTACATAAAATGAAAAACCAACAGACATATGTATGCATATGACACAGAAATTACGTAAGTGATATTAAATTACAACAACTCACCAAATTAATATCAATGGTAAGATCGATATAACGATCATTCATAAAACCACAACCATTGACAACAACATCAATAGCAGAATCAAACATTGTGGCGGCACATTTAAAAGCCTCCACAATAGTTTGACGTTTGGTTATGTCAATAGGTAAAAACGTTAAAGCTGAAGAAGTGTATTTGCTTTTAAGAGCTTTTAAGACAGTTGTATTTTCATGAAGATCACAGATCACTATGTGCTGCATAAATACTCGCATATGTCAGTTAAAAGACAAGGTTTTATGATATGTATTTTTAAATTTATGTTTAATAAAATCAGACGCTTGCTTACCTTGACTTGCTTTTTTAAAAACGCTTCCAAGCATTTCTGCCCTATACCACCAAAACCGCCAATGAAAATAATATTTTTACCCGCTAAATCCATTTCTGATATTTTAAAAGCCAGAGATTAAATTGGTTTGTGGATAAAAAGTTTCAACAAATTTGTTCTTAACAGCTCAGTGATTTTGTATTTAATGCAGTTAAAAATTAAATTTTGCAACAATTTTTTGCGGAATTGTTGTTTTTCAGCTTTATATAAAAGTTTATTTGTTTTTTTGTTTCCACAACTTGTAAATAATATAATTTTGTTTAATCGCTTTGTAGTGTTTTGCATCAAAATACTGGGATTTAAGCTTTTATGAAACTTGATAACATTTGTGTGGTTGAAAGCTCTTACATGCAAAAAGAGTTTGTTATCAAAACAACAAAAACGTTAATTACAGTGATGGACGTTATTGTTCGCGGTGTAATCTTGTTACAAGTTCTTAAAATGTTTATGTTTCTTTGTCACATGTAGTACTTTCGTGGAAGTTGTGAATAGATCCTTCAAAACTAATTGCTAAAATAATTCAAACAGTCTCATTTGTTATCTATCCGCTGAATATCGCGGGCGTTGTAAATCTGTACAAAATTTGGTAGCACTTTTTTGTAAGGGAATAAAACTAACTGTGCTCTAAAGTCACCGTTCTTTGTTTTGAATGTAAACAAATGAAACGCAGCAATCAAATAAAAGCATGGGCTATATAATAGAATAGAATAAAAACAATGGGCTATATAATAGTCATTAAAAAAGTATACTTTAAAAAATATAAAGTAATGTTTAACAAAGAGTAGACTCTTCGTCTACTACCTATAAACAAAAAAAAAAAGCTTACTTTACTTTCAAATGCCGGCTCTAAAGTTAAACAGAGAAAAAGCTGTCTTTAAGTAAATTAACATAACTCTAAATAATTCAACTGTTCGCCGTTAAATATTAGAACGTAAAAAAAAGAAATTAGTTTTGTACAAATTAAGCAAAAATTGGTATAAAATAAAAATTAAAAAACTATATAAGTATATGAAATATGTACATTGAAGACATTTTGGTCGATTTTGTCATAATTGATGATTTTCGGATGGAAAGTAGACCCAAAATGTATAAGCAAAGGTTTGATCTTTTTGAACTTGCCGCTTTATTCACTTTATTATTTGCTTGCAAAGTTTTTTGTCATTGCATTTTTCAGCGCACATATTTTTTTGACTTCTAAGCCTAATCAAATTTTTTGAGAAATGTGAGATTTAGTATATGGTGGATTGTTAATTATTACATTCAAAGTACAACGAATATAAAAATAGAAGATTTTTGAGACTAGACCAAGGCGAATTCATTACTAGGTGATTATTTTTTCTTCTCTCGTTTTTTCCAATAAAACTGTCAAAATTTTTTTCTTTTGTTTACATTTTCGCGCCATTTTAATCTGAAGATTTTTTTGTATGCAATTTCAAGAAATTTGTGTGAATTTAAAAGTGAAAAACTAATATAATCTGTGATTTTAATTGCAAGCAAGTATAAAAGTTTATATTTAACGTTTATATCAAATTTTTTCCCTGCTGAATAATTTTAAGCTCTAAACACTTAGACGACAGCAGACTTCACGACTACAAAAGAAGTTAGCTTCAAAAGCTGCCGTCTCATCAGCAACATAATTATTTTAAAGACAGTAGCAGCACTATGCGTATTTCAACAATGCAAATTTCGGAGGTGCCACATATATATTTTACATGAATAAAATTAAAATTACTGACTGAAAACGTAAAAATATCACGTAAAACTGTAAAAACTAATCAATTTATTTGTTTATTTTATTTATGTGAAGTTTATTTCTATTAAATATTTCAAACAAATTTTAATTTTTATTGCTGCCAATTTATATTTATAGTGGTAGCACTGCATTTACTTTTTGCTGCTTACGAAAATAGACATTAATCTAAGTTGGCAGCAGCAGCAAATGCTGTTGTGAAGTCGTGCTGCAGTGATGTCGTTAAAATAATCGTGTGCATTTAAACACATGTTTTTTTAATTTTTGACGGATTGCTGCTTGCTGTCTGTTGTCGTCTATGTGTTTAAAGCTTTAGGCGAATTTAAATTCAAACACACCAAAATGGGAGAAAAAACGCGTTATCTCAAAAAAATCGCACCAAATTTTTTTGATTAATTTTATAAGTTTTTCACAAAATTGTTTAAAATCGGAAATATTTTCAATAGGAAGTCAAGCTTATTTTGACTTAATGTGCTGTTTACAGAACACAGACGTACGACTCTTCTACAAAATTTGTATGGAAAGCATACTGAAAACAGTACTTTTCAAACAAATTTTCTGGACCAGCTGGTCTGTGTTGTTACTCCTTATTTTTACACCGCTTTCACATACAGAAAATTTATTTTGCAAAGAAAGTGGCTCTCTTTTCCCTTGCCAGCACTTAGTTCAAGACCAGCATTGCCAAAATCTAGATTTTACTTTAGTTTTGAGGTGTTATAAGTAAATTAAAATTTGAAGATATACATACGTGTATTTCCCAAAATTAAGGTTTTTAAGACTTACAGTCTGTTCGACGATATCGAACGAAAACTTATGCGAAAGAAAGCTAGTCACTCACATTCGAATCAATTTGGGTTTGTCTATGTTACTATTGCTCGTTCGCTTGAACTTATGTATTTTAATTGAATTTTGACACATCGTTCGCATAGATTAAATTTAGAAAAAACACAAATCAATTTTCTTTCGCCTAGAGTGCGAATGAACTTATCCTTTCGACATCGGCGTACTGGCTGTTAGTATTATAATAAATGCTTAAACTATTTTCAAGAATCTTACTTCTTTCTAAAAATGTTACTTAGTTGTTTACTTGTTCTAAACTTTTTGTACGCTATACACACACGGCTAAGGATTTTTTTGCACAACAAATTTTAAAAGGCACTAAAAACGGTGCGAAACGTACCAAGTTGTTAACTCTGTCAGGAAGTTTTACAATAACAAAATACATAGTATTGAAGTCGCCTTTCCGCTTGCATTCACCTGTATAAATTCGCCTTGGACGAGACCACGCAATGACCTCATGGCTGATTGCGCTCATAGCGTATTTACACTTACTCACATCTTACATATTTCATCATTTTGACAAGATGCTAACATCTTCCTATATAAAGTCTATATGAGAAAAACTCAACATCTTTCGTTTCTCATTTTGCTGGACTCTTCATCTTTCGATTATTTTAGTGTCATCACTAAAAAAATTTAAAGAAATTGTCAAAAATTCATACCATCACTAGAAAATATACAAGCGGTAAAAATTTTTAAAATGAGCGGGAGCGAGCAGTGTTAGTAAATTTTAATTTAATTACATAAAAATAATATATAATTACAAATACTAATACATATAATACATTTATTTCTATTTCTATGTTACTATACAGTTGCAAAGTAAATTTGTAAAGTATAAGATGCACAGCATGGGCGAGGGGACGGAGACCATATGCCCAAGATGGTATTACCAGTACGTTTGTAGCATCGCTGTGACTAACTATAACGACATATACCTTCACATAGAAAGTTTCAACGTGGTTAACAATGAATAACCTCTAAAAAAACTGTAAACTAATACAGTTAGTTGAGGCAAACCGTTAACCAGTGCGAGCAAAACTCTCGAAGACCGAATAACAAACACACGTCTGACCGCACTTAAGAAATAATTACGATGACGCGAGAGCTGTTCTTCGGCCCAGAGCTGCTTTACGACTGATACAATACTTTTATTTAAAGTAAAAAAGAAAAAACTACTTCGTATTGTACGCTCTGCTGCTGACGGGAGTATCTATTAGCGCGGAAAAATTCGCATATTTTCCAGGAAATGGCAATGAATTTGCAAGATCCATTCATACGCTGTCTTTGAAAAACTCTGGACTGGTAGTCCTGGAATATCTTTTTCATAAAAATTGCCATTTCTATATTAAGGTATTATTATTTATAATTACTAGTTTAAATCTTAATACATTATTTAAAATTCTAACAAATGGCCACAGGCATCTCGGACTCGAAACACGTCGCGCATAAAACAAGATTTCATCCTCATCGTCGCCGTCGTCTTGCATAATTTCTAATAATTCTGCAAATTGAAGCAGTAATTGTTTTTGCTCTCTAAGAGCAATAATTAATCCAATAAATATAGAATCTTTTAATTCCATTTTATTTAATGTTTTTTGTTTGCTCAAACACGTGAAGTACTACTTGACAGATGAAAGATGGTGAAAATGTAATGTAAACAGCTTTTTTCAAGTTTCAACATCTTCCTCATTTCCTATTTATGTTTGTATTGTATGTAGTTTAATAAATAGTAGATAAAATATAGTAAACATACAGAATCAAGATGAAACATGAAAATACTTTATTGCTTGTATTAATCAGTTTTAACAGTTGGTTTCCACAACACCGGCATTTCAATTTCACACAGCTGACCCAAATCCAATAGCCAAATTGAACCTAGTTGATTCTTTGCTACAACTTTGACTATATTTTCAGCGCATACTTCGGCACTTTGTCGTTTAAAAGTTGCGAATCTTTGAGCCATTGGGCCAGCATATTCTGGCAGTGTTGCCTTCTCCTTATCTATGTCCAAAAACGATGTATCAGTAAGACCAGGGCAAATGGTTATAAAATTAACTTGGGTGTGATGAAAATAAAGAGGATTCTGAAAAATATATAAAAGAAGAGTTACAATATGCTTCTATTGCAAAATACACTGAACCAAAAAAGTGCATAAATATTATGAAAGAAATCATTGATTCAACGAATTTATTAATTATTTTT
The DNA here is from genome assembly GCA_914767995.1 of Thecocarcelia acutangulata. Classification (NCBI taxonomy): domain Eukaryota; kingdom Metazoa; phylum Arthropoda; class Insecta; order Diptera; family Tachinidae; genus Thecocarcelia; species Thecocarcelia acutangulata. The sequence continues at coordinate 29,092,207 of OU612096.1, forward strand.
CACTTAAGAAACAGGTTCGTTTATTAAACCTAGACATTGATATCAACGACTTCATTCATTGAATTTAAGTAAATTTTTTTTTCAGTATACTTGTATTTACCGCCATTGCTCTGCTAAATGCAGCAACACCGTGCTTAGCTGCCGAATAGATGGCAACCATGCCAGTGGGCTCAATTCCTGTTATAGATGAAATATTTACAATTGTACCGCCACGACCGCCTTTTGATTTATCCATGCTGTTCAGTGCGATCATTGAACTTTGTATAACACCGCGCTAAAATATAATGTATATAAAATTTCTATTTATAAAGTATAGTTACTTAAAGAATTTGTTTATTTTAAGTATAGAGTATTTAAGCTGCAGATAAACATTCTAGCAGCTTTATTTTCTGTGTCTTTTAGGAAACTTGTAATTCTTTCATATGTTTTTATTTTGGTACCACTTTATTTTTGACTGCATATATTAAAGAAGAATTTTTTCCCATTGTACCATTTCTGTGCTTTATATAAATATCCCCCCTGTGCCAAAGCTTTGTAATAGATTAATAATCAGCGAAATTGTTTTACTTAATCTATAACAAAATAGTCGTTGATGTTTTTAAAATGCGCTAACTACCATAAGGGCCATTGGTTCCTAATGTACAGAATTGTATACACTGCAAGATTAATGGCAACTATCCCATAATAGCATGTTCACACGAAGGCTTATATTCGAGGATCGCTCTCTCATTCGTGTTTTACGGCCCAATCTTGATTGAACCAACATGATTCGCCATACAAAATTTTATGAGCGAACCATCTTGGTTCATTTTGAATCTTGTTGCGAACCATGCAAAAACTACTACCATTTCCAAATTTGATAATAAATTATCGCTAGGTTATCTGAACTAGCTCTCAAAAAAATGAAAACAAAGAAAAAAGCAGATAATTAATGTGTGTAAAATCAAAAGAAACATATTGATTATAAAAAATTGGATACTTACATAAAGATTTGAATAAAAATTGAAAAAAGAAGTAGGGAAGGTTTGTATAAAATATGTAAACATCAGTGTGAACCAACAAGCAACCGTCTGAACACCTAGTTTCGCAATCGTGGTTCAGAGAGCTAACCAAGTGTTTCATATTTCCGTCTGAACATGGTATAAAAATCGGATCGTTATACCATGCTTTTTTAGAGCTAGTTCAGATAAACTAGCGGTAGTTTGTTATCAAAATTATAGAAGATAGTAAACTCTTCGTATTTTTTTCTAGTAGTTTCAAACTGAAACAAAATGTTGTACGCCGAAACAGTTTGATTCAATCATGTTTGTGGTGCGAAACATTAATCACACCTTGCTATACTCAAGACAACAGGCTACCGACTACACAACAGAGGTTCAATTCCTGTGGCTGACAGCCGGCTTTGAGCCCCCGCCAGTCTTGTTTTACTTTATCCAGCCGCCGCCGGTATGCCGGCTGAAATCGGCTTATTTTTAGCCGCCGTATTTTCATAATTGGCAGCTTTAGCCGGCTTAGCTCTACAAAGTGGCGTATTCGTAGCACCATAATGACTTTTTGTCACTGTCAAAATCTATGACCTTAAACTTTTCTTTATGTATTTTATACAGTTTCTTATCTTGCATGTAAGAGTTTGACAGCATGATCATACCACAAGCTGTTTCTTATTATTGTTACAATATATTTAGTGCCATCTTGGAAATTATTTGGTATTTTATTAGGGAAGATCCGATATTTTTTAGGTGTCAGATTGCTATAAGCTTACATTTTCTTAAAATCTTAATTAACTTGGGCAACATATTGTTATTTAAAATCAGTTTTGTGTAAATAAATTGAGCCACGTATTGTTATTTATTTCTTTTCTAAAATATTTGTTTCTTAATAAGTGAAAAAAACCTCATAACTCAAAAACCGTAGTCTCGAAAAAAAGAATACATTATACATTTTTAATTTCCATACTCGTCCTAGAAAACAAAAGAAAAAAAATTTGACAGTCTCATTGGACAAAACGCGAGAAGCAAAAAACAATCACCTGTGCAGTTAAGTTCACCTAGTAAAGAATTCGCCTTGGTTTCTCTCAAATACAGATAAAATTTACTTAACTTAGTGTCCACACCTGCGATAATATCTGAGACAAATTCAATCGCAGAGAGAATTCTGTTAAGTGTAGACTTAAAATCAGTGTTATCGCAGTCTTATAATCATTTTTATGAGAGCGTTCTTATGAGAAATCTCATGGCAACGATCTTATAAGAAGAGTTGTCAAAAAAACGATTGCGTATGTGTTTGTGTACAATAAGATGCCATTACAATTTAACCGATTATTAGTTTTGCAAATTTTCTTTTAAAAAACCCCTCTTAAATGGAAAATAATTTGTTTTTATGCATTAAATATATACCATAAGTGATTACTTTTGTACAAAATGTGTGCATATACAAAATTCATATAAGATTTTATTCATCGCAAAGATGTGTTTTCTTCTCGGCTTTCATTGATTTATGAATTCTTATAAGATTAACAAAAATACGTGTACTCCTTGTTAGACATTAAAATTCGTTCTTTCATTCTGCCGACGTTTTGTCAGATATTATCTCAGAGTTAATCGCAGTTGTAGACACTAGGTAAAGTAGGGGAACGTACAAAGAGAAATTTCTAGCAAAAAGAAACATATGCTGTGTTTTGATGTGGCAACAAAAATTGGCATTTAGTTTTACGAAAAAATTCTGTGATAGTTTACACTTTTGGGCTTTTAAAGTATTTTATATAAAAACACTGAAATGATTTGTATACGAGTTGATGCAAATGAACTTTGTTTCTTTGTTATTGTTTATTTTTCGAACAGCTGATTGTTTAACTACTTGCCCAAACTAGCCTGAAGAAAACGTAAGGGCTGTTTCGTGCAAGAAGAGGAAGCATAATATTCTCTCAAAAGCGCTCTCAATTGCCCAATTTTAAAGTACGGGAACGATTTTCGTGCAAATTTTGATCTCTTGGGATCCCAAAGTAGAGTAAAGAAACACACCTACTATAGCACATCAGTACTAATAAAAGCAGGGTCGTTAAATCTCTTTTGCGGAAAGCATTTACCGCAGGAATCAATAATTGCAATTTGAATATCGATCGATATTTCTTTTTGTTAAAATTTTCTTTCCGCGCTGAACCAATAAAACCACCCCAGAATTACCGACAGAAATTTTTTGTGTGGACATAAAAGCAAGTTCAAAAGAAAATTGTGAAAATGTTGGGTAACTAAAATCGCCTTGTCTGATCTTATACTTAGGCCCGCCAACACTTTAATGCGCAAGTGGCGATAAATTCGAAACTTTTGGCTAATTTTTGGGATACCCTTTATACTTACCAAATTAACGTCTATAGTCATGTCTAGTTGTGCGTCATCTATAAAGCCACAACCGTTCACCACAAGATCAATAAATCCTAAAATTTGTAAAGCTTGCTTGTAGGCTTTTTCAATACTTTCGGATTTTGTAATATCTATAGGTATGTAATGAATTTCACTAGTAGCATATACATTTTTTAACTTGTTCAGAATATCTGTATTTTCTTTTATATCAAATATTATTAAACTTTTTACATTTCTTTTTAAAAACTCTTCTACACATTTTTGGCCAATACCACCAAAACCGCCAACATAAATAAGATTTTTATTTTCGAATTCCATACTTTTAGCCGAATGGTTGAATTTGTTTTGAAGGCAATTGTTTTTTTAGCAGTTTATTTAATATAATTACAATTATTTAAACAGCTGGCACTCTAATGACAAAAAAAAATTGTAGGAGCACTACGAACTGATAAGAACAAATAACAACAAGATGCCAGAAGAATGACAAAAATAGTATCGAAAATAGCGATTAGAATTTCTCTTAGAAATTGTTTTCAAGATACATTCACATACATATGTACATAAATATACATACGTATGTACATTAGTTTGTTTGTACATACATATGTACATTCTGATATCACACATCATGAGTGTTGTATTTAAAAAGAAACGTTCATCTGTGCGTAGTTGTTGTTATATTTTTGATAAAATCTTAATAGTACTTTGACCTTTTCGCTTTTAAAATGCTGAGTTTAAGTTTCTTTTTAAAAATACATAAATGTAATAACCGTCTTTCTTGCTAATAGATTATTTTTATTTTTGTATTATTTATGAAGTTGTTTTCTTTTTTTTTTTTTGGCGTTGTCAATCATCACATTTAAATTTTTATTGTAAGTACACATATAGAAAAAACTATAAAGTTGATATAACAATATTCTAAGGGCTACATACTACTGTTGAATTATGTAGTTGCCAGAGATGTGCATCGGTGCACCGCAACCATAAGTACACCTGTTGTTCACCCAATAATTTTCACATCCGAGTATCTTATAACGTATTTACACCAACGCAAAATCTAATAGATTTGAATTGAAATCTACAACGAAATCTATATCGTTTACACCACCGTTTTTTGACATCTAGCAAGATTTCATTTGCTCAAAAATAATTTATGCATGCGGGTTTGACAACACAATATTATCAGAGACTGAATACACCAGCATTTAAGTGTATATTTTTTGACCCCAGAGACTGTATACACCACATTATAGTGCAATTTTTGATGCAGTGTAGTATTTTTAAGTACTTTTTGCAAGAAATCACAGTTGCATCGGTTAGTACTGAGTAGATTTCAGGAGTTTCGTCGAAATCTACTCATAAAGTAGATATCATTTTGTATGGGAAATCTTCTCAAAATCTACTAGATTTGGCCTGAAATCTCGAATGAGCAGATTTCGCTTTGGTGTAAATAGGCTATTAAACTGCATTTAGACATGCGAGTAATCTGAAAATGAAATAAAAATTTCTTCAAAAAACTCGAATCTCTTGCAATTTTCTTTATCGTCTACAAATGCGAGTGAGAGTTCATTTTAAATTTCTAGTCAGCAAGTAAACTTCAAACAGTTTGTTTCATTCACATATTTTGTTTCTATTTTAATCTATCTTCTCTTTATAAATTGGAGTTGCCGTGCTCTTCACATGAAAATATTTTTAGGACATAGTTGGCCTTAAGTTTTATTATCATTATTTTATTGATAATAACGCTTTATAATTTAAACATTTCCATCTATAGCATTAATTTTAATAAATTAACGTACAATTTAACAAACAAACTAGCTAAAACTTAAGTTTTAATTTTGTAGTGATCCAGTTGAGTTGCTTAAAATTATTTACACGGTAACACCGTTTAATTGCATGGAAGTGCCAAAAAATCACTCGCAAGAAAATTTAGCTGCGAGTAGAACTGCGAGTGCGAAAAATGTGAATGTGGTAGTAAAAAAATGTGAGTGTATTGAATTTTTCCAACTCTTACTCGCATGTCTAAACACTAGGTTAAACACTCTTAAAATTTATGTCGTTCGTTTGCTCAAAATTGTCTCCAATTACTTTCGTAACTTGTATATTTTTTTTTTTAAGTAAAAGAAACGATCACAAATATATTATCGTTTCTAATCGTTTTCTTAATATTACATACATGACGTCGTCACAAAATCAACTTGTAAAAACAACACTCTCGACAAATTCTCTTATTGTGTATATGTGTTACCTTTCATTTAACATTAACTGAAATTGCGGCTGCCAGATTTAATAATTTACAATCATGTTAACGATTTTGAAAGTATCATACTGAAGATTGTTTTTGCTGAAAAATTTGAAACGAAAATTCAACTCAAGCAACAGTTTTTCCACGATTTATTGTGGTTATGGTTTAAAAACATGCAGTCTACACCTAACTTGAAACGCAGTTAAAACATGATGTTAAAACTTGCTGTTTAAATATCTATCTGTTAAAGTCGGCGTACACGTAGTGATGTTAGAGTTGTAACTTTTCATAGTAAAACAATAAAAATGGCGAAAAACAACTACAAATAGCAGGCTGTTGTCAATTTAAGTTATAACAGAGTTTCCAAATGAAATGTTTTAACAACCAAGTTGTAACTTTAACCAAACTTTAACATGAGCGGTCCACATTTAACTTTAACTTGAAGTTAGCGTTATAGTTAGTGTTTTCAAGTCAGGTGGAGACCGCACTAAACAATAAAAAAATTATTATAAATGAAGGAACATAAAATAAAAGAAATTTGATGAAAATTTGCTTCATAAAAAAATCTATTTTTTAGAAGTAAAACTTATTATTTGTACTAAATATGTTCATTTTCAAGGGAAATGTAGACAAAAAATCTACGAAACGTCGGGAAAAAGAAAAAGCAACATGTTTTTTATTTAAAAATAGGTCAAACAGCAAAAACGTTTTAAGCAACATTTACCAAAAAAATTGACCATATAAATATACAAAAAAAAAGTCAAAACATGATGTTTTGAAAACTTTCTGGCAACGTCGCGCTTAGTACGAATACGTTTACCGAGTGTGAGTGAGTAAATACATAAAACTGAACACACACGTTCTCATGGGTAAGGTAAACGTGTGACTGCAAACTTTTACACACAAATATTATTTTTGTTGTTAAAAAGAAGTACGAGTTCAACTTGTGAGAAAATTAATTGAGAAACCAAATCAAGAGCCACCACATACAAACTTGATTGGGTATGTTATATACTCTAGTTTACAGACGCAGGCTGTAACAAGTAGAAAACATACTTGCGCAAACAATATGCGGTGGCCAATCACACCGCAACTCGATTTAAGACGGGTGCACTTAGATCAATAAAAAAGGCACCGGTTGCAGATCTCTGGTAGTTGCTAACAATAATATTATGTCGTTGTATTTAGAACGGCCTTGATATTACCATATAAATAATTCCTAAATATGTACTATATTCTAGTTCAACATAACTATGGTTTTAATAAAAGTTGTCATGTAATTGTCATACTCAACCATATTATTATGCTAACCATCCATACTTTTCGCACATATAACCATATTAATTTCATTAAATAACTTTATTAGTGTCAGTCACATTTTTTTCCATAATTAAAAAAAAAATGAAAACTCACGAAAAGCTTTACACCCAATTTTCATGATTTTTTCAAACGTCTTTAACGGTGTTTTCTTTTCTGACAAAATATATAACATTTTTCCCCGATTACCTTCACCCTTAAAAGGCGTGATTCACTATCCTACACGATCGTGCGATTTACCAAATACATATAAAATTTTCGTACCATGATGGTTTCTGTGCGATCAGTATATATTGTGAATATATGAGAATATTGCTGGCGACTCGAGAAAGAAATTATTATAGTAATAATAGTTTTTAATTACTTTTACCTAAGTATATAAATTATTGCAATGATTCTTATATAATAGTGTGGACTACAATTCATTTTCCTATTAATGATTCGTATGATCGTATAGAATAGTGAATCAGGGCCTTAAAGGAATCAAATGTCCCATCGAGACACATTAGGAATTTCCCGTCGACATTCTATCCACTTTTACAATGTACATGTGTATTTCACAGTGGCCTATCTATCATTCAATTCATCTGTAATTGAGCTTGTTTGTCCAAAACTACAATTTGCAGGCGGTTTATAGTATTTGTTTCACACTTGCATTTTTAACTTCACTTGACATAATCTATAATATTTTATGGCAGCTGTTTTCGTGCTGATCTTCCCCCTGCTTTTCTAAAGTGTTTTATTTGTATTTTTGCAAAAAAAAAAAGAAATAAAAGTCCCCAAACAAAGGTTTCAAAAAGTACAATAATTGCAATTTAAAGCACAAATTCAATAATAAAAAATGGTTTTGTAAAACAGCTGATGTCAGATGCCTTTTTAGATCAAAATAGAACAGGCTCTAATTTAAAATTCTAGCACTGCAAATGCAACCTGACATTTACAGAAAGACATTTTTTTGCGTTTACACGCCACGTACGAAATTTGACGAGCACACTGTGAACTACATTATGTGTAAAAGTGCCTTAAGAAAGGTCATCTGGCTGTTGTAGAGGGCCTTCCATTAAGCCTAAGAAAAGGACATTAATCAGGCCTTCAGTTAAATCTGCTAAAAGAATTGAAATTCATTCCTTCTCTTTACCGTAAGGTAGCTAAAATTTATGTTTTGGGAAGAGAAAAACATCTAGTTGTTTTGCTTCCTTAAATTTCTATAATTAAACTCAAGGCAGCTTTACCAGGCCAGTGGTATTAGCACAGCTGTCTTTCGTTTCCTTTGCGTAAATTTGTCAATATTTTGTATACAAAATACATAATTCTGAAAAAACAAATAGGCTTCCTTGCTTTTGCGTTTTTCCTATTAAAGCTGCCTTGATACATGCGATATTTTTTGGTGTTGTATTTATTGTAATTCTGCCACTACCTGTGTAAAGCAGCCTTGATTAAACTCTTAAGGTGTGTTCATCTACTTTACTAGTAAAAACTAGTAACGAGAGAGTAACAAGAAATTTTTCAAAGTTACTCTCAAAAATGTGAAAAAGTAAATGAACACTTTACTAGCTAAAATTTGCAAGTTAGAGTAGTGTTGTTATGTATAGGTATATATTAGTACTTAATAACCTTATATTTTTGGGACATATTATACATATGTATATGTATATTGTTATAAAAAGAGTGTGGTTGTGGTCATTTATATTCAGCATTGTCGTGACTGGCATTTTTCGAGTACGGCTTGTAATAGAATAAAGAAACGTTTTACAATTTTATTTAATCTAGTACTAGACGTAGACGAAATACGCTAAATACAGGGTTGATTAGATACTTTTGAATAAAATATCTATTTTTAATTAGGGGCGCTTACCCCATACACGTTTCAATTCAATTGGTTAGGTAGGCAGACCGCTGGATTCTCAAAAAAGTACCTGGATTCTCCAGCTCACTTGGGTTCTGAAAAATCGTCGGGTTGGTTGAAGAAAAATCAAACCATTTCGATTTTTTTTCAAGTTGGCTAGTAAGTCTCTCAATTCGATTGTGCTTTGTATGTTCGAGTCTCCTGATCAGTTGTCCAAAAAACTTAAGAAAGGAAAAAGCTTGCAAATGTACAAACCAAAAATTTAATTTAAAAATTATAAAGTTCAACAAAAATTCAATAAATTATTCTCCAAATTTATATTTGTATTTTTTTTTGTAAAGAAAATGTTAAATAATTTTCAAATTGTCTTTAATTTCATTGAATCTGATAGTTGAATGAAAATCTTTCAATTCAGTTTATGAAGTGTGTTGCCAAGAACCAATTCAATTGAAAGACTCAATTCAAAATTGAATTGAAACGTGTATTTATACGTTATAACTGCCAGCCTAGCATAGCATTATTTCAAAGTGTAAAGTACCGAGTAGCTAGGTACTCATAATATTTACAATACTAAAAATAACATCTGGTTTGTAAAAAATAAAGAAACAAAAAACAGAAATATTTTAGAGGTTAAAATTAGATAAATGTTAATATAATTATAAATGGTAGGATCCAAGTATGAATTTAATTGCTTCCCTAGAAGCCGGAACTTCCTTTGCCACTGATGTGCCAGATACTGTGTTGCTTAGTTTATTTCCCTTAGACTTCTTATTTTATTAAAAAGACTACAAAAATACATTTGTAATCTTTTTAATACTTTTAATCGGCTTAAAAGTTTACATACAATTATAATTTCTTAAATTTTCCAAAATGTTTTAGTTTTTAACTTAATTTAGAAATACTGTTTTGTAAACACAAAAGCAAAACAGCTGTTTGAATAATTATTGCAAGTAAAAATTTTACTTGTAAAAACTTGCAAGAATTTTTATGGCTCTCAATTTTTTACGCTCTTTTGACGCTCTCTCATTGCAAATTTTTTGGGTTAATAAACGCTTTCTAGTAACAATTATTATAAATTTGTAAAAGTTTTTAGTAAATGAACACAACTTTAATTACAGTATCATAAAACAAACTACATACTTATTGTCTGAACGATTTTTTTTATTTTAATGCACAACACGCTGTCTCTTAATAACTTTTCATATTCAAATTGGGAAATAAATCTAATAGTTTGTGTAAACAGTTGGTGTAATTTCTTTCATTCCACCAACACTGCATATGTAGATGCCACCATTTTTGGCCATTTCGATAACGTTAACCATATTGATAGCACATTCTTCTGGTGTTTGCATTTTTCCCTCCATAACATTCTTGAAAATGCCTTCATTATGTGGTACCCATTTCATCCAATTCACATCACGTTTGTTCATCATCAACTCGGTCGAAGTCATACCAGGACAAACGCACATGAAGGCAACGCCTGTCTTGTGGTAAAAGTACTCATCCTTTTTGTCGAATGGGAAAAGAAAAGATGAAATCTTATTTTTTTACGGTTTAATTAAAAATACTTACGGCCATAGATCGGGTAAAACCAACAACACCATGTTTAGCTGCTGCATACACACTAAAAGCTGGACCAGGTTCTAAGCCATAAACAGATGAAATATTTACAACAACACCACAATGGCCCGATTGAGTTTTGTCCATATAAGGCATGAACATAAGGGTGGTATTTATTAGACCAGTCTGAAAGGGAAATATATACGTAATATTAACATAACATACTTATTTTAATAAGGAGTGCCAGGAGAAATTAATTACTTTTTGTGATTAAGTTTTTTTTTTATGTTAAAATTTTGTAATATTCTAGATACTAGTAAAAATTCGTCGATATCGAATGAAAATGTATGCGAAAGAAAGCTAATCACTCGCATTCGAATCAATTTGGATAGTGTGTTTATATGAAATTGATGTTGATATGAGAATAATAATATGAAGCAACAACATGAAAAAATGCGAAGAGAGGCAACTTCAAACGAAAAATGTCTTAAAATGTCCAGTACAGTAGAGGTTTACCGCACACTCTGCCTCTTTAATACATCGCCTACAAACTTCGTCTGTCTGTCCATCAGTTTCTCAACTGTGAAAGCTGACTAACTGCCCGTCTACATTAGAAATGAAACGCCGTTAGGACCTACTGTTAAAACATACCTTTGGCGGCCCGACTGTTACATAGTGGAGTACCCGTATATCTTGATTTTTCATTATTTCAACTCCGTCAATAAAAGCACATCATCACTTTTTATGTTCTTTTTTATAGTTTGTGGAATAAAATATGTTTTTATTGCGAAATTTGCAATCTAATATAAGAATTTAAACTTTTTTTCACAATTTCTTTTAATTTGAAACTATTTTTACTTTTTTCATATTGAAATGTCATTTTCTGTTAAGACAGAGCTTTTAAAACAGACGTCTTAACAGCGGTGTTAAGACGGCAAGAAAACCGTAACATTTGCCGTCTACACCAGACAGTAACAGTATTTTGCTGTTCCTGTTAGTGTTCTCATGTCAGGTGTGGACAGCACTATACCTGACATTAACAGTATTTTGCTGTTCCTGTTAGAGTTCTCATGTTTGCTGTGGACAGTACTTTACTTTTACTTATTATGTGGCGGGTGCCATGAAATAAGTCCCAAAAAAAATTTATGCAGAGCAGCAGCCTTTTTGGAGAATTTATTCATGTTGGTTCTAGAGATTACTTGGCGTGAAATAACACTCCAAAAAAGTGGTGAAATAATATAAAATTTTAAATAGCATTAAAAAATTAATATTTACCAAATTAACAGCAACGGTTGTTTCGACATCCTTATCAGCTAAAACTCCAGCACCGTTGATTAAAACATCAACATGGCCGACATGGTCAACAACTTGTTTCACAGCCTTAACAATGCTCGAGTAGTCTGCAATATTTACTTGGACAAACATGACCTCAACGGCACTATTGATCGTCTGAAGTTTTTTCAGCATTTCAACATTTTCCATGCGACCACACACAATCAAACACTGCAAATTAAAGTGAAATTAAAAAATTAGCTGGTCCTTTTTGCACTTCTAATATATGTATATATTTTTTCTTTTATTAAAAACAAACCTTGATTGGTTTCTTCATTATCGTTTGGCATGCTTGATATCCGATGCCACTAAAGCCTCCAACGTAAACAACATTCTTGTTGGTCCAATTGAACATTCTGCTAATTTTTTGTTTTTCGATAATTGAAGATGATCTTGTCAAAGCGATTTAAGTGAAACTGTTGCTTTAACAACTTTCGCATTGAGCTTTTATAGCATTTAATTTTCGAATTGCATACATATTTATTTTTTATGCATCTTTCTTTGTTTTGTGATAGATAAGCTCCTAAAATGTCATCTAATATTTTATGTTTTGGTTGAATGCATTAAGACTGACCTTAAGGTATCGGCACAGACATGCATATTTTGAACATATAGATTAGAAAAGAAAGGTAATTTCTTTATACAAAATCAAAAGACCAACAACAAACAAAATATGATTTTTAAGCTAAAGAAAAAGTATTGCTGATGCACATATTAATTAATTATTTATTTAGATCTATATATTCAATAGTATAAAGTACAATGTTTATTTGGCAATTTACAAGGTATTATACGGTAATGCACATATGTACATATATACAATACAATGAGCTGACATAATCAAACATATTTAGGATTCACAACTTAAGGTATATTTCTTTACTACAGTTTGGTATATCGCGGTATCCTAATTTGCACGACAAGCGATCCCGCCCAGCGGCGAACGCTGCCTACCAAATTACATCTCTTTAATGATGTGTGCAACACTTTTTGTTCAATGAATGCTAGCCTACAGCACTTTCACATTTGGCAACTTAGTTGCGCAAGTCTTTTGCCCAAGTCTTGTGCTTATAAATGTGCGAGGAAAGAGCAGCATAAAAGTTGAAAAATGGCTGTTATTCAGTACAGCTGCAAAACTATCGATAGTCGTCCCCATCGATATTTTCGATAGTTTCAAGAAAAACTACCAATACTATTGTTATCGCTACTTTTGGCTATGAATCTGTAACTCAAGTGGAAGTTAGTAAACATAGATACATATATATATATATATATATATATATATATATATATATATATATATATATATATATATATATATATATATATATATATATATATATATATATATATATATATATATATATATATATATATATATATATATATATATATATAGATATTTATAAAATCTTTACGTATTTTATTATATGATAAATAATATAACTTTTAAATACTTTTCTTTTTATTTTTGCTAAACACTTGGTTCGCTCTCTGGACCACTATTGTGAAACTAGGTGTTCAGACGGTTGTTTTTTGCTTCACACTGATGTTTACATATTTTGTGCAAACGTTTCACTAATTCTTTTTTAAATTTTTATTTAAATTTTTATGTAAGTATCAAATTTTTACATTTTCAATGTGTTTATTTTGATTTTACACGCATTAATTATCTGTTTTTACTTTGTTTGGATTTTTTTTGCAGCTAGTTCAGATAAACTAGCGATAATTTATTATCAAATTTGGAGATGACAGTAGATTTTGCTTGGTTCGCAACAAGATTCAAAATGAACCAAGTTGGTTCGCTCATAAAATTTTGTATGGCGAATCATGTTGGTTCAATCAAGATTGGGCCGAGAACCTCTCATTCGCGAACCTCGAAAATAAGCCTTCGTGTGAACATGCTATTAGCCGCAGCTGCCAGATATAAGTTTCCATGTTTAGTTAGCATTTTTTATATAAAAAGAACTCTTTTTTTTCTTTTGAGATAAAGTAATAAATAATGCATTTTACTTTGATATTTAATATATTTTCATTCGTAAATTACGCTATAACTATAAAAATTTAAAGGCGGCTAAGAACCTGCCAGAGTAAATGGCCAGAAACGTTATGCCGGCTACATGTAACCGCCTTCGTATATACGTTCAAAAATTGTCGATAGTATCACTATCGAGCGAAAATAATCGATAGTTAGCTAAAAATAAAACTATCGATAGTACTATCGATTGTTTTGCAGCTCTAATACTCAGAACTGGCACTTTGGGTAATTTTAACCAAAAAGTTGTTAAATTTTAAAATGGCTTTCAATATTATTTATTTGTTCGAATGCTACAAAGCCATCTCTGGCAAAATAGTTTATCAAAATATGTCATCAGATTTTATGGAATCAGATATTTCTACATTAACCTCATCTTAAACGTTTTCAGACAGAAGCTCTTGAATTTAATGTTTTGATACAGTTATCTTCAATGTAGACGCTTTTAACGACTTTTAAAATAAGTTCATCAAAACCATGGATTGACCGAATAGTTTTATTAAATTAAATACTACTCTTTCTAGTTGGTGCACTTAATCAAATACAACTCTAGTTCGTGAGTTTTAAGCAAAAACTTTTGAAAGATATTTTGAGCACATATGTTTTTTAAATTTAGTGTCTGCGTCCGGTGTTTTCAGGTGACTGGCTAGACTAGATTATAACTTTGAGACTATTCAAATGTAAAAGACCACACAAAATATTTGCCATTTCCTTAACCTGGTTGCTTGATTGAGCAATGGTTTTCTATGCAGTTAAATTTTTTATCAAAATATTTTAAAATAAACGATATTAAATCATATGAATTGTGGTAGCTTTTTTGTCGATTCATCTTTAGAAGTATACTTTTCATTTCTTTCTTACATACAGCTATGGACATATAAATGGCACAAACTCCAATTGAGCATAAATTCATGCGCTTTACAACAAAAAAGTTTCAAAAATACAAGTTTTTTTGTTTTCTTATTATTCGTTGTAAGATTAATTATCTCAACAACACTCAAATGTTCCGTTATATTTCGTTAATAATTCACCGTTATATTTTTTTTTATAAAAAGTGCTAATTTTAAGTGGACATATAAATGGCACAATTTACTTAAAGAAGGCAGTTCTCGCGAAAATTTATTTCAAACCACTTCTTATTTTTCCTAGTTAAAAAATAATCGCAAAGTGTGAAAATTTTTTAAAAATGGGTTCAGACAAACATACAACATCTGAGGAAAGGCGAATAATATGGAAACTGCATGAAGACGGAAAAAGTGTCAGAAATTGCTGAAGTAATGAAAGTTTCTAGAAAAAAAGTGTATAACGCAATCAAATCATGTGTTGAGAACCCCGATGTATTGATTAAGGGTAAAACTCGAAAGCCAAGGCCTCGAAAAACAATTGTGCGTACGGATGGAGTTATTGTCAGAATGGCGAAAATTGATCCATTTAAGTCCTCACGACAGATAGCATCTGAAATAAACGAATATTTGGGCGCGGAAATATCTAGCAGACTTGTTAAAAGAAGATTAAATGAGGCAAATCTCTTTGGGCGAATTTCCAGAAAAAAGCCACTCCTCTCAAAAAAGAATATTTCCAAACAACTAGTCTTCGCCAGAACGCACAAAGAAAAACCTATTAGTTTTTGGAAAAAACTAAAATAAAATGTGACACAGAAGATATAGGCTACTACAAGCTCTTATATGTTAAGTGAATGCGACTTAATATCACTCCCAATGAAGGAGCTTGTCCGTTTTCTTGACATACTCAACCCATAATGGGACACGGGAACGCACAATAGATCAACATTATCCAATAATAATAAATACCGAAAAAAGCACGTAATTTCGACCGAATGTGAAGGTTTTGCCCACTGTTTTCTTCGACTGCAAAGGCGTGGTGCATCATGAATTCTTTCCGCAATGACGTACGGTCAATAAGGAATAATACCTTGAAGTTATGCGCCGTTTGCGCAAAGCAATTTGTTAAAAAGGCACAGAATAGTGGACAAAAGCAATCATGGATTTCGCACCACGATAACGCACCAGCTCACACATCGATTGTTATCATGATTTAACCACCGTATTCAAAAGACATGGCCAGCGCTGACTTTTTCTTCCTCTTCCCAAAACTGAAGACACTGATGAAAGGAAAGCGTTTTGCTACGCTTGAGGAGATAAAATATAAATCGAACCAGGAGCTGTTGGCGATACCAAAAAGCGCGTTTCAGAAGTATTTCTAGAATTAGAAAAAACGCTGGCATAAGTGTATTTTATCTGAAGGGGATTACTTTAAAGGGGACAAGATAGTTGTTGATGAATAAATACTTTTTGAAAAAATTTAAAATAACGGTTATTTTTAATCAGCCCTCGTACATTAAATTTTCAGAAAATTTTAGGAATAAAATTTTAAATAAACAATTGCAAAAGAAGTTTGAAGGATTTAATTTTAATTAGTCTTTGCAATAAAGAATGCCTTCAATTGTTTCGTCTCCTGAAGAGTTTGGTATTTTTGTCATATTTGAACTAAATTCGCTGCATATTAGATAATTGCAGCGAACGTTGCAGAAGAATAGGGCAATGACACTGTATTTTGAATATATTGGGAAAGCCGTAATGATGCTTACTTTTTTCTGTCTTTTAAGATTTTGGAGAAGAGTATATATATTTTACAATTGAAATTATTAAGAGCAAACAATTTGCTAGATTGAAAAACGTCTAAAAACGCCAAAAATTTTCGACATGTTATCGATACAAGTTTTTTAACATGTTATCGATTAAAGTAGTTGAAACAGTTCAATTACTTTAATGGCGACTTCAGGTGGCACAGCTAGTTTTTTCCCCGTACAAAAGGCAAGTGCTGCAAAATTGTACACATATTTTTGCTTAACTTTTGTTATTCACAATTAAGTTCGGAACTAAATAGCTTACAAAATTAATGGGAACCAGGAATATCACTGTGTATTTGCTCAAGTTGTTGCAAAAAGTTTGTGGAAGAAATAATAATACACGCAAAGTAATTTTTTTAATTCTCTTTAATTTTAATAATAATGATAAAACTTTTATAAACCTTTTGTATACTACACAAAGTTTTTTTTTTATTATTTTCTGACAATGATTTTAATTTTTTTCCGTTTATTTTTAGATTTTAATGATAATTTCAAAATACATATTTCTGTGTGTATATATATTTTTGTAAGTTTTTGCCTTTTAAAATTTATATAATAAAATTTTAATATAATTTTGTGTCTTCTTGTTAATTTATTTAATGCAGTTATAATATTTATAACTGAGAGTGAGCTTTATTTGGATGGTGATATAAATGTCATTCTCTTACCAAGGATGAGTAAAAAAAATAATATATTGTGGAGTTTTCGTTTAAATCTTTCAAGTATTCAAAACTTTGCCATTTTTATTTAGTATACAAAAACAATTTAAGAGTATAGGGAGATGAGAAGAGAGGAGGAGTATGCAGTTTATATATTTTTTAAACTTAAAAAATAATTTATAATATTATATCATAACAAAACGCTTTTCAGCACTGGCGCTTGATGTTACACATACATATATGTATACATAATCTTACTTAAAAAAAATTGTTGAAATCTATGAATATCAGTTTTTTGTAGGAATTGATTTTTAATCAAAGAGACCGAGAACATTTTCTAAGTAAAAGGTGGTGGGAAGTTTGAAAAAAAAAGATTAAAATAAAATGCTATTTTAAGTCTTGGAGAGTTGAGCTTACTTTTTTTTCATGATTTTAAAGTAAACAAATAATAGGGAGTAATTAATTTAATAATATATTTATAACATACAATTTGGTTAACTTAAACAATAAATGAAGTTGTGTTGATGTTTTAAAACAATTTTATTTATTAATAATGGTTTCCTACTATAAAAAGAAACGAATAATTTTAAGCAAAATTCTATGAATTTTATATTTTAACTAAAAAACCTTATATTATCGATGTTTGACGAATTATTTTTTTAATTATTTCGTGTTTTTAATATTGAGGTCCAATGTTTGGGAGGTTTTTTTTCTTTTATCGAAAAAATATGAACTAAAGCTATGAAATACGTTATTAAATAATAACATTTCTTAATAAATTTTAAGTAAACATTTAAAACACGATAATAATCCTAAAGCTCACTCTACTCATTCGAATTTTTTTTTTTTTATTTTACAAATTAATTAAACATTATCGCTTTAACGTTAATTATTTATTATTTGTGTTTATTACAAGTATATAAATTTAAAAATTAAAATTTTACAATTTAAATTGTTCTGTTATTTTCGTTTCACTTTCAAATTATTTTCAGTTTATAAATTATTCATACATCGTTTTATTAAGCATTCAATTTTATTTTTTAAATTTAACTCCAATAAATGCAACCCGACAACTTCCACAACAAGAAATATTAAGTTTTATTTCTAAAAAGTATAAAAACCTCTTTCCTCTCCTCCACTCTGTAGAACCTCTCTCCCTCACACTCATTCTCACTTTATTATTAAATCAATAAAATGTATACCCTTTTCAGTTATTAAAGCGCCTTTTATTATTTATGTATTATGTATAACCATTTAGTATGTTGTTAGTTTAAACAATTTTCCATTCTCAATTACTTTTCTCCAGAATCATGTGGTGAAATTATGCATCTATTATGTATGTATATTTTTAAATTTTTATTTCATTTTTCAAATATAAATTTGTTTCTTATTATCCTTTCATTTTGTGTTCTCTAAAACTATTTATGCTAACATCTTTTATAAATTTTTTATCCTCTTGATTTGCTTTTTTTTTTCTTTTTTCTCTTTTTTATGATTTGTGTGCTGCCTTATCTTAACCCATAATTTATATTTCCTCCAAAAAGTTAACTTACTTCAGTTGTAACGAATATTTGCAGTGTATGAAATGTTTAGTAATATAGTTATGCTAATATTTTCATTATGTATGCATGTATATCCTCTTTTTAATTTTTTTTTTTGTTTTATCTTTTTGCTTTTTCTTGGCGATTTTTAAATATAATTTTCATTTGTTTGTATTTTTTTCAGTTTAGTTTTTATCATAGATGGGAGCGAAGGACGTCAGCAGTTTAAAAAAATACTTTTGATAGACAAAATGTATTTTTATACGTTTGTAATAAAAATTCCGTTTGATGATTTTTTAAATGATTTTTTTGAACTTATCTCATGTAGATATCACCACAGCGGATTATTGACCTGAAATAAAAAATAAAATAACATCTTTATTTATCTTTAAATTTTTCTGTTTTAGATTTCTATTATTTCAGTTTTTAACCGCAAGATTTTGGCAATTTCTTGTCCGAGTTAAGAAATAATTGAATTTTATTTCGAAAATCTACGATAAATTTTTTTTTTTAACACTAGCAACGTCCGGAACTACATCATTAAAGGCAATTGTCTGATAGCAAGATCAAACTTACACAAGAATTGAAGTCGATGGGCTCTGGAGAAGATGCGCCAAGATTATTAATTTCATCGCAAAATCATCTTCAGTGACGAAGCTAATTTTTGGGTCAATGGGTTTGGCAATAAGCAAGGTATACGTTATTGGTCTGGTGAATCACCACTTTATCCACAAAAAATAACTGTTTGGTGCGGTTTGCATCATTGGAGGGTATTTTTCGACGACAATTATTGTTAAACTGAAGAATTTAATATATATATATAACTCCTGCACTTTGTGTTTTACTGTATGTATTGTTACTTGGTGATAATATATTTATATACATAAGGAGGCTTTGAATTTTAAATTTGTATAATTTGTCATGTTGTCAATTTATTGTATCCTATAATAAAAACTCAAACACAACAACAATAACGATCGTTACGTTACTGTGAATGGCGATCGTTGTGGCGCCATGATTACCGATTACTTTTGGACGACATGTGGTTTCAACAGAACGGTGCTATGAGCCACACAGCACGCGTTACAATCGATTTATTGAAGAGTAAGTTCATTGAGCGTGTTCTCAAGAATTGGACCAGTCAATTGACAACCCGCTAGACTTTTTTTTTGGTACTACGTCAAATCATTAATCTATGCCCACAAGTCGACGACGTCGGAAGAACGCAGAGCCAAAATTGAACGCGCAATAGCGGTCGGTCGTTACGGGCGAAATGTGTGACCGAGTCATTGAAAACTGGGCCCTACGAATCGACCTTTGCCAACGTGCCCGCGGTGGCCATATGAACGATGTCGTGTTCCATTCATAAATGTTTTGATAGAATTTCAAGACCATCACAAAGCTTTGGAAATACCTCAAATGGTTTGCCTTTTAATTTAAAAAAAAATTGTCAATTCCTTACTGGAAACCCGGATATTTCGGCTAGTCTCGACACTGCACTTTACAATGACAAAATTATTCACTATAGAACTCAAATCTGGAAATTGGGCTAGACAATCCAAGACTTGTATACCATTAGTTTACAACCAATATTTGACTTTTGAGTTGAGTTTCCTACTCTGCATTTTTAAGAATGTGGCTGGATAGAGTGTTAAAACTAGATTTAATATGGGATTTTTTTTATCGGATGGTCAACTTTCTGGCAATCGCGTCTGTCTTATTCTTAAGGCCTTACAAATTAACAGCTAGTTCGTGGTTGCCGATTTTCAAACAATCGGAGTTCATTCGAATTTCTATATTTTTTTATAAACCACGGAAAAATGGTCTGAGATGTTATACTCTTTTAACCAAAAAACTTTTAATTTTAAGGTAAAAACAAAAATGTTTATCTGAACATTTAACAATGAACGTACCTGCAACTGAAGCCATTTGTGGTTGATTGTTGGTATCTTGTAAACTTGAAGACACTGTTTTTGATGCGGTCGCTGGAGTTGTGTTAGCAGTATGATTAGAATCTGAACCGGGAGTTGAAGGCTGCTGCGTTTGGTTTTTCAAATTTGTAACAATATTGTTGGTCGCAAAATTGTTTTCAATATTGTTGGTATTACTGCCAACACCGTTTGAAGTGCTACTATCCCGATTGTTATGCATTTTACTCCGGTTGTTGCTGCGGTTACGATAATTATTGCCCCGAAAGCCACGATTGTTGTAACCAACGTTGTTATAATTTACAACATGGCGATTGTTGCTGTAGTAGTTTCCGCGACCTCGATAGCTAAAATGAAATTCACATTTAATTATATGTACTTGTTATGAGTACAATATGCTGTAAGCGCATAAAAATCATACCTGCCACGTCTAGTCGATGACACACCAAACGTTTCACTATTCAACTTGCGTTCCTGACGCCAATCGTAACCCTTGCCCTTTGTACGGTCTTGTGCTGTTTCACAGGAGATGTTATCAAAAAATGATTTGGTCTTATCGTAGCCTACGCTTATTTCCTCTTCTTCAGGTTCATGCTCACCAGCTCCAGTTTCATTACCGGAATCATCTTTTTTATCTGTTTCACCATTCATCTGTGAAGTAGTGGGAGTAGGCGAAGAACACTTTAATTTTTATTTATGATCCATTTAAAAAAGCACATTTTATTTAACAACACCCATACACACGGACATTTGTCAAATTTTTCCAGAATATAAAACAAAATTTTTAAACAATATAAATTTTTCGCAGATATAATTGTATTTGTTCCATCGAAATAAGTTTGGAAAAGATGTGGGTGTGTATGTAGTACATAAATTGTGTGCATTAGTGTGGAAAAATAGTGGGATTAAATGTTTTTTTTTTAATATAGCGGGTGGATGAGTAGCCATGCATGTCACAGGACAGGATTTTTTGATTGCCAATTGGTTTATAAATTTGTGTTGGATATTATTTGGATAAGTAGCGTTGATTTAAAAAATGTTGTAAAATTTAGGTGGAAGTGCAGTTGAGTTAATGAATATAGAAATAGGAAAACAAAAATTATTCACAGTTAGTTATGTTTAATAATTACAGAAGTATTAATAACAAAAAGTTAACAATTAAATTGTATCTATGGAAAGATCGTTCTAATGCCAAATTGTTTCTCAATAAGGCAATTATACTATTTATAACATTGTGTTTAATTTTTGACTAAATTTATAAGTTGAACGTACTTAAATTTCGTCTTTTCAATCTTATTAAATTTCAATCAAAATATGACGGCATCTATTAACTTACAAATACTCTTCCCAATTCAAAATCATGATAATTTTAAGTCGCAAAAATTCTAATATCACGGAGATGATTTCTTGTTATTCTTAAAATCAGATTTTAACATTTTCGAAGTACTTTTCAATTTCAGCGGAAAGGGACGGAAAGTTAAGCAAACGAAACAAACACAAAAGCAATGATATTGACATGGCTCTAAACTAGACATTATTGCCATAATATACAATATTTGTATCACGTTTATTATAAATTTAATTAAATTTTGTTTCATATCATTTAATTATTAAATTAAAAATATTTCACTTGGCCCTTATATTTGGTGAATCTGGTAAACCTGAATGTATTTTCGAACATAACAACTGACTTGTAAAGAGCAGCATAAAGTCAATCTCGAAGATTGCCAAACAGTTTTTTTTTTTTGGTTTTTTTTTACATATAGGTTTTAGTTCAAAGTAATTTTTCTTCAAATACAAGCCATGTCTTCAATAATTGGCGAGTTTTTAAATGTTTTGAAAAAAATAAAAAAATTATTACATAAAAAGTAAAAAAATTCATTATACAGGGTTTATACAGGCAGATTTATATTTGCAAACTGAAATAGAAAACATAATAATTGAGACGAAGTTTTATTAAGAGTATTGAACGACAGAGTGAAAAGGCAAAGTTTTTTTTTTGAGAATTTGCCATCCAGATGTCCTCCGTCAAGTTCACACTATTCAAAACGGAGCCTTGTGTTTCGAGAATTTTCGAAATAAAAAAATTGTCCAATTATCTCATACATGGATAAGGCACAACAAGCAGTTATCATAAGGCAATGCAATGATTCTCAATGTTTTAATCGAAGGTTGCGTGTTCTTATAAACCAGTAACGGCAGTTTTGTTTTATTGGTCGTTTAAGTGAAAATGAGCCTCGTTGCTTCAAAAAATGGGATTTACGAGGGCAGTTCGGAAACTTCTTAGCCTAGCACAAAAAACAGAGAAAAGCTAAAGTGTTTTGTAAACTTCCATCTCAGCTATGAACACATGTTAAATTTTGCTTCGATCTGGTAACTCCTTCATATAGAAACAGGTGTTCACAAAAGGCACATCCACGATTTTTTTACAATGGAAAAATTAGAAATGCGTGGTGCCATTACATATTTACATAAAAAAGGTTTATCGGGACAAGAAATTCATAATGATATGGTGAATTTGTTAGGTGAAAGTGCCCTTTCATATGCAACAGTAAAAAATTGGGTTGCTGAATTTAAACGTGGTCGTACAAGCATTGAAGATGAACCACGTAGTGGACGTCCAAAAACAGCAACAACAACAGAAACAATAAATTCAGAGTACTATTACAACCTTTTGGATCAATTAAATGTACAAATTCGGGAAAGACGTCCTGACTTACAACACAAAAAAAAATAATTTTTCATCAAGACAACGCACCAGCGCACAAGAGTGTTTTAACAATGGCTAAAATCAACGAATTAAAAGACGAATTGCTTGACCACCCACCTTATTCTACTGATTTAGCTCCCAGTGACTTTTACCTGTTCCCAAATCTAAAAAAATTCCTTGCTGGCATGCGTTTTACATCAAATGAAGATGCAATTACAGTTGAAAGCCACTGTTTTGAAGACCTTAAGGGAAACTACTTTAAATAAGGGATAGAATTACTAAAAAAGCGCTGGACTAAGCATATTGAAGTTTCAGGAGATTATATTGAAAAATAAAAACATTTTTGAAAAACTAACTATTCTCTTTCATTGATAGGCTAAGAAGTTTCCGAACCGCCCTCGTACAGTGCGAAAACGATTTAACAAAAATATCTCAACAACGAACGCGCGATGCTCACTCCTACCGCTGCGACAAATCCTCACAATAAAAACAATAAAATAAAATATGTAATCGTATTTAAAAATATAAAATTTGCCACCAAATACTCTATATAAAATACTCAGTTCTTAGGTTGATATCGTAACGGAATTTCTTATATATCTTGGTTCTTCAAAAACCGAAAAGCTAGATTATCGGAATGATGGATTCATTCCTAATTTCTAGAATGAAACTAATATTTTCTCATAGAAATTATTTCATTCCAATTTTTTTTTTTTTGTTGTAGAATCAAATATATGTTTTCAACACCGTTTCCAAACGGAATTGAATTCTGTGTAATGGCTTATGAGCCATATCGGCGGCGTTCGCTTAGCTAACCTGTTATATATTTAAAGACAAATTCCTAACATATAATTTTTTGAGAAAAACTTAGTGCCTGCTCATGGTTAAGGGAAGTTTTTGTTCGATCAGACGATGAAAATTTATTTAACCTTGTTCTCAATGCAATTATGCGATCGAACGCAAATGTTTGATAACCAGGGATAAAAAAATAACTATATAAAGCCATTTGCTGGTGGTTTTTACTCAAATTTCTTTCTATCAACACCAGTTTGGTTGTTTGGTTTGTTTGCGGTTTCTACAGAACAATAAAAACAAGCACTCAAAACTAAAAAAAGCTTTAACTTAAATGCGTTTAAGGTTTTTTTTTATAATTGAAAGGTTAAGCAAGATATAAAAACACAAATTTTTAAAACTGCTCTTTATATAAACTTCTTGCAAAATGTTTGTCACAATTACATCTTTTAGATTTAATTTATTTATAAACACAATTCAAGTTAACGAAATTAATAACTTCACTAGTTTAATAGTGAAACTTAGTTCTTTCCATAAACGAAACTTTCAATATAATTCAAAATATACAAGTTAAATGTTTGGATTATTGTTTCATATTTGTCTTCTATTTCTTTTAAAACTTGAGTGGATCCAATTTATATACAAAACATCAGGAGGGTTAGTTACTCTCTATTGCGATGCGAAAGAAAAATCGAAGAATTGGTACCCTGTATTGCGTTTTCGTATTTTCTCTTCGCATTTAATTTTCCCTTTCGCACATTTTATTTTATAATTCTTTACTATAGTTTATTTTGTGATATCAATGTTACTTAATTTTTAAACTTTTTCTCCAAAAAGTTTGCGCAAACAGCACAGAATACGAAATTATACTCTTATCGCATCGAACTTATTTTCACATCGCAACCCCCAGCCTAATTACGAATGAAAATTCCGTGAGTTTTTTTCACTTTTGCCTTTCCTCTAATTATGAACAAACCGCCATGTGCTGAGAAACGCAAAATTTTTAAATCACTTATTAGGTCAAAATTGCAAATCGCATTTTTCTGTGTATTTGAGCAAAAATATGTGTAAAATTTGTCACGCGTTATACGCGTTCTACATGCAACGCTTTTCATGCGATAAGTTTTTTGTTGCGTTTGGACTTTAAAAATATATAACGAATTGTGATCTGCGGCTGTCAAAAACAACTCACAGTTTTGATAACGCTTATGACGCGATCAAATCTAGAAAGTAATCCTACTTTTGGCGTCGTGCGCGTTTAACGCGTCCCATGCTTTGTGCTGTGTAGCCTGTCACATATAATTACACCGCTTCTACTTTTTTGACAGACGCTTACAACGCTTTGCCGTGTAGGACGCGTGGTACGGACCTTCAGCTTAATCGTTCCATATTATAAGCAAGTCACTTGCTTGAGAGTTGAAATAGCAAAATTTTTGGTGATTGCAACTTTCATTCAGCACACATTTTTTCTTCGCGAAATGTTAGTTCCAACACATGGCTGAAAAATCAGGGATCACAATTTTTGCACGAAACAGAGCTTGTACTTTTTCTTCGTTCTAGTTTGGACAAGATATTATACAATCAGCTGTTTGAAAAGTAAACTATAATAAAACAAGAAAATTAATTTGAATCAACTCATTCATATAAATACAAATCATTTCAATGCTATTATATTAATATTAAATAAAAAATATGTGCACAAGATTTTAAAACCCCAAAACTTTAAAAACACTATTTTTTCGTAAAACTAAATGGTAATTTTTATTGTCATATCAAAACACTACATATGTTTCTTTTGGGGCTAGAAATTTGGCTTTGTGGGTTCCCATATTTTGGTAAATTTTATCTCTTTTTGAGATAAACTTATGCTTGCTCTCATCTGCACGAAACTTACCCAGAAAGTAAAGAAACACATCTATTAAGTATGATGTTCTATGACGTTTTATCTTTTCTCCATGCACTGAAAACATTAAATGGGGATCAGATCTTTAATTCCTACGATTCCTACAAAAATTATGCTTTTTTCTTTAGTTTGTATTGAAAAAGTACTTTACGACAGAAATCAATTCCGTGGGGATTAAACTCCCCAAAAATATTCATAATTGGGTTGTTTATTTTTATTTGTTTTAATTCATTTAATCGAACCCATAGGGCAATATTTGATTGAATAGCTAGCTTGTGAGAATAATAAAACACAATATTTTGGATCTTAACTATATATCTATATACTTACTATACACATATATATATATATATATATATATATATATATATATATATATATATATATATATATATATATATATATATATATATATATATATATATATATATATATATATATATATATACATATATATATATATATATATATATATATATATATATATATATATATATATATATATAGTAAGAGTTAATATAGGTTTTATTAATCAAATATTCGCGATCTTTTTTCTCAGTAAAATTCTTAATTTTTGTGTTATTTAAATGGCAACTAAGCCGAGGTAGGCTTTCCTATAATTTGCATTATATAATATACATATTTCATTTAATAATTGTCTGTTTGAAATTAACCATAGTCTTACAGACATGTTCCAACACTCGCAAGTTTTCAAAGTCAAAGCCAGGTGACTTGAAAACGCCAAATTTATTTTTAAGTGTTCTGTTGTGACTCGCGTTTTGTTTGAGAGTTTACATAATTTGAATGCTAAAATCACGTCTTTTACTAAAGCAAATAAACCAAAAAAATAAATTTAAAATGCCAGCAACATTCATATTATGCATTTTGGGTTAAAAATGTAATAAAAAATTGATTTTCAAAATTTTATTTCTAGAAATACATAATAAGTTTGACTCTCGTTTTTAGAACATTTTTTCAATTGCATGTATTTAGCTAAAATTGTATGAAAAATCGTCTAGTTTTTATTCTAGTACAAAGAGAACAAATTTAATTTAATATATACGTCATTTTATTATTTGTTTAAAGTTTAGTTTAGTGTTAATTCATCAAATCTCTTTAGTGCGATTTACAGAACACCTTTCTTGCGAGTTCAAATCACAATCGCAAATGTCATGCGAGATGCGAGTGTCAGAACATGACCGTTAGATTATGTGACAGTTCATGGAAGCTGTTCTTTCGTTCGCATAATTATATAT
This sequence comes from Thecocarcelia acutangulata, assembly GCA_914767995.1. Classification (NCBI taxonomy): domain Eukaryota; kingdom Metazoa; phylum Arthropoda; class Insecta; order Diptera; family Tachinidae; genus Thecocarcelia; species Thecocarcelia acutangulata. The sequence continues at coordinate 29,119,340 of OU612096.1, forward strand.
TTAAAACAAAAACAAAACTTCTAATGTTGTTTTTGTTTTAAAGTTAATTATGCAAACGAACGAAAAGGTTCAATATTCGTTAACTGGAACTAAACCTATAAGGGCTTCTCGTTTTTGTTTAAACCGGTTGAATTCACATTCTCAAAGTCTAGAATTCTTTGATGAAGAATAACTTTAATTCTTTTTTTCTAATTCTTCCAAATGGCTTATATTATTTGTAACCATGCGCGACTTATTTTTGAGTCCCTGAGTAACTCTTGTGGAATTTAGCATGCACCTCCGAGATCGGCACATTACTATACATACAATATTGTTCGTTTTATTTATCATTCTATTATTCGTACGCATTACATAGAGTTTTATTTGTCAGAGATCAAAGCACTTAAATTTTATGCGAAATAGAAGACAAACGGTTAACAAATTTACAAATAACCTTACATTCGATATTTCGAAAATAACAAAAACAAAAAAAAAACAAAAAATGAAAACTAAAAAAAGATACCTGTTCTGATTTGGGTTCGTCGCCCACCTTAAGTTTTGATAGTTGAGAGCGAAGTTCTTCGAATTTCGTATTTGCTTGTTCGAAATCAAAATCTTGTTCAAACTTAATAGGATTGCGCGAAGCCTTTTGCATGCTGCCGGGACCATTGGCTGATCTGAAGGCCTGCATTCAATATAAAATAAAGAAAATAGTGCTTGAAGTTGAAAGTATATAACTATTTTGATATTTCTTTTACCATTATATTCCGCATATTGGAACGTGGTCCACCACCGCGATTACGCATATTATTGTTGTTGGGCATGTTGCCACGATGTGTGTTCCAATTGTTTCGGTTTTGATTGCCACCTTGATTATTGCTGCGTTGATTGTAATGATTCATGTTGTTATAATTATCCATCATGCGACCAGAACGATAATTATCGTTGCTACGCTGCGGATTGCCGCCACGCTGATTTGGATGATTTTGTCGCTTATGACTAGCATCGCGCGATTGACCACCACCGCCATGGCTAGCATTATTCTGATGATTCGGTTGAATTTGTTGCTGCTGCTGTTGTTGTTGATGCATTTGATTTTGATTATTGTGATGGTGTTGTTGATGCGTTTGCTGTTGCGGCTGTTGATTTTGATTTACTTGAACACCAATATCAGCCGAAGGACTTTTTCGTGATATAAGGCTTATAGGCGTCGTTGAACGTGAAGCACCAGCCAGCATGTCTATGACGGAAACTTTATTAAATTAACATTTAAAAGGGAAAAAGAAAAAGATGTATTTGTGTTTTTTAACTAAAAGTTTTTTTTACAAAAAAAAGTGCATTAAAAATTCTTTTAAATAAAAATATAATTAATAAAATATCTGATTAAACAAAATGATTAATTATTTTCTAAGTATTAAGTGGACGAGAAGTAAAATACAATTGGTGCGTTATCAAAACTGAAACAAATATAAACATCTAAATGACGACAAACCACCCAAGAGAAAATGCAAGAAAATAATTTGTCTTGGAGCGAAAAAAGTCAAAACTTATATTCTTAACCACAATGCATCCATAAATCATATACGGCTCGTAAATTCATTGATTGTTATTCGAAAACGGGATTGAATCAATTTTTTGGTTCTTCAAATAAGCTTTTTGGTATAGAATGATGTCTAATTTCAAGAATGAAACTAATACTTTCTCACAGAAATGAATTCATTTCAATAATCATTTTAGTTTTTCGTTTTTGAGACATTAAAAATCTAATTCAATTCCATTTTCGAAAACGCAATTGAGTTATGTGACATGACTGTTTTACTTATTTGTGAATTTCCTGTGTTTGCGCGGAAGTAAGAAGTAAAATATGTGAATAAACTGTTTAATCATAAAAAATCAGAGAACGAGAATACACGAAGATTTGAAACTAATTGCCGATCTCTGAAGTGTATATACATACATACATACATCTTATAGACCCAGTGGTTTAGTAACAGAGATTATATTTCGCATTTCCATTAGCGGGCGGGCATATACATTTTGTTACTTTTATTATTTTCGTGGCTTTTGATAGATGACTGCTTTAAAGATCGGCTCAATCTATATTGTTATTGTCCTTTCTCTGAATTATGCTTGACTGTCCAAATCATTATTTATGAAATTTTAAAGAAATTACATTCTGGAAATAATTCCTAGGTTCTTTTTTCAAGTAGATTTAATTTTTATAAGTAATATGTAAACAACATAGACATATCTCAAAAAATTAGCTTTCCGACTTAACAATGCAGAATTGTTAACAGTACTACATATTATACTGGGGCAAAAATTTTTTGAATTTACTTTTAAACTGTTGCCTTTAGGAGATATTTTCTAAAAATTTTTTCTAAGACTTGTATGGGAACTAAAAATTTGAAATGTGTTTTTCTCGAAACAAGCTTTTTTGGGTTATGACTATGTTGCAATAAAGGAGCGATATGAATATTCACAGACGTCGCAACAAGTAACTTTTTTAATATTACCGCTTAGCGAAACTATATATGATTTCTCCAGTTATATCAGACAATAACCGTTTTTTTTTTTTTTTTTTTTTTTTTATAAAAAAAATTTTAATTTTTGGTAAGACAATTTTTATTTATATAATTATACACGCTTTCTTACCTATGTATATATGTAAATAACTAAATATTAAACAATTTCGGAATAGAAGTTATCGAAGCCAATCAATTTCTGGCAAGCGTTACATATTTTTTTTTTTCGTAGTGGGAACAGCACCACTTGTGAATAGTTCAAACTTGTGTATGGTATAATAAAGTATACATTTTGTCCGTAAGGCGTATTTAAAAATGCCAGAAAAAAAATTTTATTAAAACTGGCATAACTTCTTTCAATGAGTATGGAACAAAAACTACTTTTAAATAAAAATAATAAAAAAAAAGTTTTAACAATGTAACACAAAAAAGGAAAATTATAATAGAACTAACAGAACTTCTGGTTATTTGATGTGCTTTATATTAGAAAAGTTTACCCTCACACCTTGGTCTTTGTGATCATTTAGTGCCGTTGCATTATTTAAAGTTATTTTTTTAGTTGTTGAAGATGTAGCAGAAGTTGTAGATGAATTATTGCCAACAACACCTCCACCAATACCTAAGCCTATGTTACTAAGAAGACCACCTGAACCAATACCGAGACCAATGCCGAGAAGACCAACGTTGTTTATGGCATTGTTGTTTTGATTGTTGTTGCTATTGTTATTAGTGTTAGTATTTGGGTTGGAATTGCTATTATTATGAGCATTATTACTGCTATTAAGATTTGCCCCAATACTATCGACGGTGGTTAGTAAGGAGGATGTTACCAAATTATTAGTATCCGTAGTATTACAGCCTGTACAAAAATAGATAAAACAACGATAAGTAGCAAGTACTGATTTAACACATTTTGAGGTTAAAAAATATTATTTAATTTGTTTTTCAATTAATTTAGTTTTTGAGGAATATTTAAGATTTATTTTAAAATACCTTACATCTTAAATCAAATAATTTATAATAGTAAACTTTTTATTTTTCGTATTAACTCACTTGGTTGTTTTTGCTGTGTTTGTGATTGTTGTCCCTGTGATGGTTTTTGTTGCGGTTGAACTGGTTGTTGATTACCACTCATCATGAACGGTCCGGGAGCGCCCGATCCAGGAGCTAAAGAAGATGGTACAGCTGCGGTTCCACTAGTACCACCAATAGCACCTAAACCGCTCATGGTACCAAATGGATTGCCATAAGAGCCAGTGCTTCCCATCGATGGTACTGGTTGAGGATTCATGTTTGGCATTGAAAAATGTGGCATCACGTGTTGTCCATTTGGTAGTTGCACTTGCATAATAGCCGGATCATTGGGATGTGGTAGGCTATTGTTAATCACTCTTATATCCTTAATGTCAGAACCGCGGAACAATATATAATCATAGATTTGGCTTTGAGGTGCAATTTGAAATTGTGTTTCACGATCTTCGGTACCAAAAGATCGAACTGCAAAGAAAATGAAAAAGTATATTTTTAATTAAAGGCATTCTATTTTGTTCTTAGGATATGAATCGGGGTATGATGGTTTGCAAATCCACATGTTTATTTTATAAAAAGTTTTTTCATATTACAACTACTACATATTGATGGTCTCAGATTGTTCGCATTTTAACCCGAATTTGAGATATTTTCTGTATACAATACATTTCTTACAAACGCATCTTGTGGAAACTGTATACCTAGGTAAATCTAAGCGTAATTTTTTTTGCTCAATTGCTTGTAACAGCGATATGTATGGAATTACTTAAATAAGTCTTTGCGACAGTGTGTACTTATGTGAAACATAAGTAGAATCCCTAAAAATAAACTCAATTCAGGGCAAATGGCTTTCTACACGAGACAAACGATACACCTACTGTTGCCTACTTTTTAGAAAAGAACATATAAGCGTCTAAATGGTAGAATTGTAACCTTTTTGTTAGAAAAGAAAACGCCATTAGTCAATGATAAGAATTACCACATACAAATTTAAGTACTAGTAAGTGGCGAATTGACTTTGATGATTTCGACTGGTAAATTGTACTGTTTCTATATCGGTTACAACACAACATTTCCGCTAAAGGTGCAGAGGGGAATTTTATCAGAGATAAAGAAATGGACGGAACCCATCGTGAATTGGTACGAGACAGCAGGTCTTGAACATTCCAAAAACTATTTAAACTCTGATGCAAAGCGGACCGAGTGTGCTCCAAAACTGGATAGGAAAAGCCTCACAACACTGACATGTGCACTTACAGGTCAGTATATCTGCCTTAAACACCTGCACAGGATGGCCATTTCCAACACAGACACTTGCATATTCTGCAATGAGGAAGAGGAATCAATGGACCACTTGATTACCCCCACTGTGAAAAATTGGGACACAGGATATATAGGCTCCTACAAGCGCATACGTTGAACGAATGGAACTTACTAGCACTCGCAATGAAGGAGCGTCGTACTTAAATCGTAATGTGGTAAGGGGACCCACAATAGATCAAAAAAGGTCGCAGAGAGTGTGCCCGATGAGGGCCACACCTCATTAAAATAATAAATAATAATAGCCTTATCATAATATTCAATATTAAGCATTTGCCAAGCGTATTTCGAAAACTTTACGGACGCTACAGCCTTGCTAAACAACTTCAGCCCAATTCACAAGAGGGAATTACGGCTGAAAAGCATTTATTTATTTGTCTGCAATACCAAAATCATAATATGTATTGTTCATTGTATTATAAGATCTGCCCGTATCCCGGCGCTAGATTAGTAGAACAATCTTTCAGTCTTTGTTCATAAAATCCGGACCCCAAAAGCTTGCTCCAATGGGTACAAGAAAGTGAGGTTCGATTAAAACAGCGCGGTGCTGTGAGCATAACAGATATGAACACAAATCAAATACCTATTAACTACAAATGGCGAAACAAACATCTTAATAAAGGATAAAACATGTATGCAATTTGTAGTACTTCCAAAAACTTGACGGAGTAATATATACTTACATACATATGTTATAAAATACATCCATACATATGTAAGTATGTGCCTACTTAGCGGCAAAATAATTGAATAACTGTTTTCAAGCTAACAAAAAAACGAGGTGTACATATGTACTTTTACTTATGTATTTTTGTGTTAAAATATAATACATTTAAGAAAAAACAATATGAGATTATGTTTTAGCATATATACATATGTACGTTTTTATATATGTATAAGAAAACATACATATCTATAATTAATGTACATAATTAAATTTCCCAAGTGCCTACGTATGTGTGAAAGTGCATGCAATACAAACAAATATAAAAACAAAAACACAAATAAAGTGACGAACGAACTCGCAGAGGTGAGATAAAAAAAAAGAGGACATTCAATATGTAAACCGAAAAATACCTATAACGCAAAATTATGGCGATGTTAAAAACAAATATAAGATGAAGCATAAATAAGGCTAAGAACTATGTAATTAATGAGGAAAATTTACCGCTACATTGCGGTAATTTATGATTTTGCAGAATTTTTTTTTTTTTTTGTGTTTAACCATACTTACCGCTTGATAACGCGATTGTGCATTCTTGTGGATCCACAGTATAAAGACGACCCTCGTACCGAATATCAGCCTTAGAAATAAGGCTAATTTTCGAGCCCAACTCCGGCATACCGCCACTCATTTTGTTAGGTGGCTTTCTCAATTTTCACAATAAAACCTTTAACAACCAAAATGTTTTAAGGTATTTTTTTCCTTTGCTATATTAAAACAGGAAAATTTGTGTACACCACAAGACAGAAATCTTTTGCGGTGCGTTTTAGTTAATGAAAAAATCCGTAACAACACGTTTACACTTTTTAACAAGTTCGACAATCTTATAGCTTCTTTCACTTATAAGTTTGTTTCTTTTTTTGAAGTTGTCCATTAACTACATTAAAACCAAAAAAAAATTTTTTGGGCCTTTTGTCTTTATTTGCTCAGTCACGGTCTTTCGCAAAAAAAAAAATCTAAGAAAATTAATACAGTTTTGCCTTATGTATCACTTTTTATATTTTAATGGCCAAACAAAGTTTTTCCATCAAAAGTTTATAACTTTTTAAACTGTAGTGTTTTTCCAAAGGCCGAATTAGCGTTTATTTTCCAAAAGGAAAAATTAATTTTCACTTTCTGCTGCCTTTTTCAACGACAGTTGTTCGCCTTGCTTTTCTACTTGCCTCGTCAAAAGTGGAAGAAACAGTGTTACATTTCAATGCACAATATGGCGACATTAGTTATAAATTAAGGTAAAAAAGAGACAGCTACATTTACAGCACCTATTATACGTATTAAAATTAAAAGCAATCGACTATATAATTAGTCCGATTTCTAAATTCAAGCTGCTAAGTTGCCGGCACTGAAATAAAAATATTTTTATATTTTCTTTACTTGTTGTTCGTTGCTATCAATATGCTGCAAACAAAGTAGGACAACTATATGTATTTAAGTGATGGGTACCAAAAAACAAGTCCAGTTATACAGTTTTCAGCAATAAAAAAGATGGCTATGAAATTTGAATGGCGCGAAATTCAAATTAATTTTGTAAAAAAATTTTACTTAACGAAATAACTCAAGCAAATTTCTTAAACAGGAATTTTCATTATATAAAGTCTAAATATGTATGTATAGTTCCTGTAGATCTTTGAAAGAGGCATAACATTAGTTATTACGCAGTGATATTGTAGTCATATGTATACATATGTGTATGTATACAACTTACACTACGAAAGTAATTAAAGTCGAGGTGTAGGTACGAAATCAGCTGTATTTTAATATTGTGTATTCAACTGAGGCGAATTCAGCAGGGAAAAATTTTATATAAACGTTAAATACAAGGCGAATTTAGTATCAGGTGGCCTCGTTAGCGTAGCTGATCGACAGCTGTTTTAGGTGCTCATTACCCAACTATCAAAATTTGTTTATGTTTTTTTCACACATTTTCATGCGCGCCATTTCATATTTCCTGTATACAAATCTTAACCCATTTGGTGCGGCTATACTTAATTTAGTACACTTAAACATTAGGCAACAATTTTAAAATTGATTTTACAATACGCGCACAACTTAGGGAGGGCAGTAGATGAAATGGACCAGTCCAATTTATTGTTCAAAATTGCCATTTATAGTATGAAATCTTCGTGGGTGTTCTGAATCGATATTTTTAATATATATAGCCATAGTAAAATATTGGCGGCATAGATAACATATGAAAATTAAAAAAAACATGAAAATTGTATATTATTTTCACCAGCTAGCTGTTTAATCAAATATGGCCCTATGGGCTCGATTAAAAAAATTGAAATAAATGAAGTGAAAAATTAAATAAAATAATTCGCTGCCAATGCAAGCAATTTTTAAAACCAATATGTATTGAAAACATTTGCTTTCGAAATTTTCACTTAACTAAAACCACCCTGATCTACCCATTTATTATTTCTTTAATGCTTTTATATACGTACATTTTGTATACAATGAATAAAAAAAATAAACTTTTTTGTTAATAATTACTTCTAGTTATATTTTGACAGTAATGGGTTAGTCGTGTTTTTGAAAATAGATACACAATTTGAATACATTTTATTTCAGCGTTGCCACTTAGCATGTACTCGTAATTATAAAAAATTGGATGAAAATAAAAAATTTCTGATAATTTTTGTGGGATTAAATTTTTTTATAATTTCTTTGTATATTACAGCATCATCATATTTTGCTCCGTGTTTTCATTCAAAATTGTTAAGGAATATATTTATCAATTGAAAATACTTCAGTGTTGTTAATAACATTTACGTTTTCGAAACTCATTTTCTTAATCTGACACAAATTGTTCTGAAGACTTTAACAATTTTGTTATTAGACATAAATATATATTTGCACATGTAAATTTAAAATTTATTATAGTGAAAATTTTATTCAACTAAAAAGAATCTGCACTTCGTTGCAAAAAAAATCTAACCAAAAAATAATTTTTCCACATGTACAAAAAAGCCTTCAGATTAAAATGACGCGAAAGTGTTTGTAAACAAAAGAAAAAGAATTGAGTCTCATTGGAAAAAACGCAAGAAGCAAAAAATAATCACCTGAGCTGTTAAGTTTACCTAGTAATGAATTCGCCTTGATGTTAATTTTTTCTGCAAATAAAATTTTTGACATCTCAATTTAGAGCTTTTCAAGAAAACTTCAACAAAATAAACTTTGTCAAAACAAATTCGTAACAGGTGAAATTGAGAGCACAGCTGATAACTTTGCGTTTTCAATCGAATAATTAAAAGAAACTTAAAAAACACAATCAATAAAAAAACTTTTTTTTTTTTAAATATGTATTTAATAATCCAGAACTCTCGAATCATGCTGTCATACAAATAATTTCATTAATTTAAATTTCACTTTATGTATTGAAAGAATCCAAGGCAAATTTACGCAAAGGAAATGAGAAAAACAGCTGTGCTTGTCCCATACCCTATTAAAGCTGCCTTGAAAGAACCGATTTGATAGAATAAGTCCAACAGGGTGAGCCGATATATGTACATCAATTTTTTTTAAATTAATTTCAAAACAAAATTTTTGGCAATATAAATTTTATTGTTTAAAAATAAATAGAAAAATCTTAGATAAAAGTACGTACATAAATATATACGCATGTATATTTAAACGAAAAAGTTTTATTATCTTAAATTTATGGGTCTAGCAATATACCATTCGTAATTTTAGGGACATTTCAATGACATGCATCATTAAACAAGATCTTTTGCAAGGCAGCTAGCTACCTTGATATTTCGCTTAAATATAGTAATACTAGTTTTCTTTAGAATGAAAAGCACAAGTTTACGAAACTGCGATCAGTCATTGCTAGATCCAAAAACTGTTTTATCAGTGTTTATACCACAAAAACGTTTTTGTTACTGAACTGTATGTGCAGCACAAATAGAAACAAAGTCTTGATTACTCGCTCGCCAGTGAGCGATACTCGTATTCAAAACTGTCATACTTAAGTTTTCTTCACCGATTTTGAAAAGTGGTACATTTTACCATTTCTACAATCAACGACAAGATGAAATAAAAGTGAACATTCCTTTCGCGAAGTTAAATATATAAAACGATATTTTTTCAACGCGGTAGAACTCACAAGTGGTCAATACAGTATAAGTAAATTTAAATTTAATTCTAAACGATAAGAAAAAATAAAATATTAAAACATGCAAACTAAAAACGAACGAAGGCTGAAATGACAGTTTACTCGGTGGTCTCCAAACCAGTGAGAGCCGCTGAGTCCAACGTCAATGATGTGGCAACGGATGAAATAGTGTCTAACGACTCGTTATGTTGCTGTTTGAATGCCTGCTGTGCGTCCAGATGATATATTTCCTGAATACCTGTGTTCTTTTGTATGGCCAACATGAACACATTGAATTTACTACTTTTTGTTAAAAGTGTTGGCATATAGAATTGTACATATGATCGTTTTAATTGTGGACCATTGCTTATATCGTCAACATCGGCATCCAAATCCTTTTGAGCGCGCACCGCTGAAGCGTTCATTAGTTCATTTGTGTATGACCGATGTAAGCGTATTATTTGCACAGATTGAAAATGAGCTACATACAAAAACGGGGCACGAAAAATAAAACCGCATGGTGTACATTCCCAGTTTATATCGTAAGGACGGGAACGACATCCATATACATCAACAAAAATGCCACATTCCATAAAACATAGCAGAAATTCATTTTTTGATATACGAATCGCAGCGACTGGTTGACAGTTTTGTGTATGCGAAAGGCTCTGATCTGCAACATCTACGAATTCTTCTGCTCCGTATGTCGCTAAATCTATCTCGAAAAATTTGTCTGAACTAACAATAGCTGTGTGCCTTGTAAATAAAATTGACGTAACAGGAGTTGCAGTGTCTAAAGCTCGCACTGGCTTAAACTTTTGCTGTTTTATGTCATACTTGAGAATAATTATTCTTATGGAAGTAGCCCCAATAGCAACGGTATCTAAAGGCTGTTCCGCTTCTTGCGAAATTTGTACTAACTTCCATTTTTCCGTTGATCTGCGATTGGCAAAGGGAAGATCTAAAACAGAAGCTTCTAATGCGGGCTTCAAACTGGCACTTGATTGACAGCGAGATTGCAAATGTCTAAGATCACATTGGTACAACGATTCACCATTGGAGCCAACCATTATAACTTTAGCTAATGATTCAGAAACTGAGATGCAACTAATAGAATCTACACCTGCAATTTGAACCAAGGTCTGCTTTTCAATATGAAGGGCGTATAAGCCGGTATTACAGCCAAGTAAAAGAATTTTGTTTTCTTCTATTTCATAAGCGCATGCTACCTCCAGAGAATTTGTAGATAAACTTTGTGGTATTGAGAACACTAAGGTGCCGTGTTTATTGGCGTTAAGTAAAGGATCACCACAAGCCACACTTTCATTGTTGTCCAATTTACCTTCATAAGAAAACTTTCCAATAGATTCTGCATCAAGATCAGTTTCTGGGGGTGCAGAAGCCTCAATAGCTGTTGTTTCCAAGCTGCCTGTATTTTGGTCATTACTAAATGCTGCTAAAATTGTCCCAACATCACCACATGCGGATTTCACGTCTTTACGGCATTTTCGATGAGCCGCATTCTTGCATTCTTTACATTTCCAATAGGCTGAACCTGAAATCATAGGATTTTTACAAGCTAAGCATAATATGCTATCATCATTAACTTCTTGTAAAGCCAGTTCAAAGCGATGATGGGACTGTAAGTACTTTGCTGTACCACAGATATCAACGTCTTTGCTATTATTTTTTTGTAAGTTTGAAGTTTTAGAATATTTTTTCCCCATCGTTGGGGAATCTAATAGTACGCTTTCTTTTTGATCATCCTTCTGATTTTCTATGCTTAGCAAAGGAGATCTCGTAGTGAAACTTAATTCTTTTTGTTGCAACTTTTTTAATTGCTCTTGTAAAGACTTGGATTTCAATTTTTCCCTTTTTAGTTCTTCCTGCAGAGTTCGATACAAGATAGATGTTTCTATAACAGAAGATCCTATATTCTCTTTTTTACAAGAATTAGATAAATTATTGTTCCCAAATATTTTATCGGCAAATGTTTTCTTTTTCTTTTGAGTCAGATCTTCTATCTTAAGCTGCAAATAATCGATTAACTTCTTATGCTGAGCCAAAGTAGCTTCAGATTTAATTTCCCTTTGTAAATTGAAGTTTTCTTTCTCCTCTACAATCCTTTTTAAATTTTGTAATTCATTTTGCAATTCGCTGTATTGACTGTAAACGTCTTTAAGATTTTGCTGACACTGCTGGCATTCCTCTTTGGCATTAAACAGATCGGACAATATGCGAGCATTCTCCTCTTTTAATAACAACAATTCACGTTGAGAGTTATCATTAATGGCCTGTATAGTTTGATTTTCATTTTGTAGAACTTCTGCTTTTTCTTGTGCCGCATACAAGTTTGCCATTTGTTCCATTACGTACTGTTGTTGATTTGATAATTTTTTTTGCAATTCTTCCAACTCGGAACGGCAATCATGCAGTTCATTATTCAAAGCGGTTATTTTTGATTCAGCTGTTTGTTTCAGTGATTGCTCCTTGACCAATTGTTTCTTTAGCTGCGTTTCTACCTCATCCTTTCTGTGATTTGAAGCATACAACTGGTCAATTTTATCTTGTAGCGACTTGTTGCATTTTTGCTCTTTTTCTAACATGTTTTCCACCTCAGTTAACTGTGTATCTGTAACTGTGCAAGCATATTTAAGGCGTTCGTAATTGTCTTCCATGTTCTTTAATTGTATTTGAAGTGCTACACACTGATCATTTGTATGTGAATGTTTGTGTTTTTCTTCATTAATTTCCTTAATAAGTGATTTATTTTCGAAATCTAATTTATCCGATTTTTGTTGGCTTTTTAGTAATTTTTGTCGAGTTTCGCTTAATTGTTCTTCTAATTTCTTACAATTCGAAATATGTTCAATAATCTGCAAGAAAAAATTGATCATTGTTAATCTTGTTATAATTTTGTAGATACAGAAGATCTTTAAGCCAATCCAATCTCTATGTATTGAAAAATGAACACTGTGAAAATTATCTTACAATTGCTAGCTCACTACAATTCTTTAAACTTATAACTAAAAATTACGCTGAAATACCACAAAAGAATTTTTATGCAGATTTTAATTATATTTCCTTGTATGCGGACTTTGTTTTTGTAAATTGCATTCCATTCAGTTTGGTTTCCTTTAATTGATGGGTTAATTACTCGTACCTGTTAGAGAACTATAACAAACTTACCTCAGATTTACATTTCATACGCTCCTTCTCAGCCTTTTCCCACATAGAATGTTCTTTCAGAACATCAGCTTTCAAAGCAGCTATCTCTTGTTTCAATTCTCTAATTGTTTCATCCTTTTGCTTTTTAGCTTCTTCAGCTAGTTTGAATTTACGTATATCCTCCTCCTTTTCGGCTTGAATTTTTTTTATCCGTTCTTCTGTCAACTCCATCCTTCGCTGAATCATTTTTTTCTCAGATAATGTCTCTTCTAACTGTTTTTCTGCTTTCCATAAAGCTAAATTTGCAGATCGCGCCGACTGCCTTTCGATAATCATTTGCTCGCGAACTGTGGCTAGTTTATCCTCAAGCTTCTCGTTTTGTTTTTCTAACATATCGCCTACAGATTGAAGAGTCCCATTACCATATCGGGGAGCTGGAAGTGGTTTGCTTGGGGAAAGACTTTGTTCGTTAAAACGTTCTAACATTGCTTCTAGTTTTTCTACAATGTTTTGAAGCTTATCAGCTCGGACTTTTTGTGTATTTTCGTTTTCTTTAGCAGTTTCTAAATCTGCACGTAATTGCTCTTCAATAACACGAATGTCAGTTAGCGAGCCTGGTGCTGTTTCGTATGGGGAAGGTTGAATAGCTAAATCACTCTCAGCTAAGTTTTTGCTACATTCGGCCACCTTTAAAATAAATAAAAAATTCTTACGAATCTAGGCGCACAATGTAACTTTAATCTCATACTAGCTGGCATATATCTAGTTTGTTATTTTTAATACTTAAAGTTAAAATGTTTGTAAATGTTGCAAGTGTGTACATACATACAGTTGTATATGTATAATAATTTGCTACATTACAAAAAAAAAATTAAGTTGTAAATTATTTTTAATATTTTTTACATGATGTTATTTTTCTGGTTAAAGTTCAAATCCGGCTTTCGCCAAGAAGGTTTTTTTTTAAATATTAGAAATATTACGTAAAACAGATTTTAAAATTGTTACTACTACTTTTTTTACTGTCAAGATCCAACATACCTTTAGTTCACGTTCTAAACGGTTTAGATCATTTTGCAGTGCTTCAACTTGCTTTTGAGCTTCCGAATATTTTATTTTATAGTCTGTATTTTGCCTGTGCAGCTCATTATTCGCTTTAATTTCATCATTTAACCGCTTTATAATATCATCTGTAGTTTTAGCTGTAGCTTGTTTAGCTTCTTCAGTAGATTTAGTGCATAAAATGTTGTCGTCTAGTTCATTTCTTACATCTCGAAGTTCCATAGTTAAACGTGATTTGTGATCTTTTTCATGCCTTAATCTGTTGCGTAATTCATTTAATTTTTGTTCATATATGTTGATGAGATTAGTTTTATTTTTTTCAAACTCTTCAAGGTCTTTTTGCGCTTGCTCTTTTTGTTGTTTAAGCATTTCCTTATAATTCTCCAGTTTTTCCTGCAAATAGGCACATTCTTCGACTTTGGCCGAAAGCTCCGCCTGGCGTTCGTCAAGTTTTTTATTAATGCTATTTATTTCGATTTTCTTTTCGGAAATTCTTTTTTCATAACGTGCTTCAGTGACGTTTTTGGCATCTTCATACTTTTGACGATTCATACGCAAAAGGTCTGTAATTGTTGCCTCTTTCTTTTCCCACATTTCTTGTTCAATTTTTAACGAACTTTGTAATGTTTTAATTTGTGTACGATAGTTGGCCAATTCCATATTTTTGTCTTTTATTATGTTTTTCATTTTTGTTATTTCATCTTTCGCATCCTGCAGTATTTTAGATTGTGTATTTGATTGTTTTGTCTTGAGTTCGGCTTTCAAAAGTTCTTGTTTCAATGCCGTTATTTCCGCCAGACGTTCTTTATGTTTTTGTTGCATCTCTTTTAATTTGTTATTTACTTTCGAAAATCTAGCATCTTCAATAGCTCCAGCTTCCAAATTATTCTTTTCCATATGAACAAAACTATAACCGATAAATGGTAAATCTTTACCACTAAACTCATTTGAACTCATCATCGCACATAACGATTTTTTTGCACTTGGGCCAGCCGCTTTAGTTCTCTTACGCTGCATATCTTCAAAATTAGACGTATCATCGTCTCCTTTTAGTTTTGGAATAATTGGGGGTACCTCGGAGCGTAGGGTATCCCATTTTGTACTTTCAAAAAATGGATGCTTCCGTATTTCTTCATATTTTAGACGAATAGAAGAGTTCGTAACCAGAGATTCAATTAAATTTTTAAAGTTGTTTGAAAGTTTAAGGTCATTCGGAAACGAAATAAACTCTTTAACACCACTCTCATCGCAATGACTTAAAATTTTTGAATATGTTTCATGTACATTGTCATCGTGAAACGGAGTTATTTCGCAAACTAGTTCATATCCAATAATGCCCATGGACCAATAATCGCAGCTCACCTAAAGATTAAAAGAAATTTTAAATTTACTTATCTATTTTTGTATTTTATACCGAGTTTGGAATCAACCGAATCAATCAAGGTGAACTCGCCTGGGAGGCAATTATGAAAAGTTATATAAGTAATTATGAACATGTGTAGTATTTATTATACACCCTTAACAATAATTTTCGTAATACAGCGATTTTTCACCACCAATATTGAAAACGATTTGTGGCACCGATTAAATTTAAACGAGAAAATCGTAGAATTAATAAATTGTCTTACCCTGTGCATTTAGATATGCGAGTGCTGCATACGTATTATCAACGAAATTTTTCGAAGATCTCGAATCTCTTGCAATTTTCTTTTCTGTTTACACCTACGAATGAGAGTTCATTTTAAATTTGTCGTCAGCGCTTTAACTTCAAACAATTTGTTTCCTTCCCACACTTTATTTTTAAATTTATCTTCTTTTTTTATAAATTGGAGTTGCCATGTTCTTCACATGAGAGTATTTTTAGGGAATAGTTTGCATTAATTTTTATTACCATTATATTATTGATATTAACGCTTTATAATTTGAATATTTCTATTTGTAATATTTATTTCTAGTACTAATTTTAGTTTTAGGGTCTGTTTCACGATTTTTAACTTTAACGTTCGGAAACATTTGAAATGGACAAGCAACATATTTATAGCTCAGAAATAAAACTTTTTCTTATTATTTGAAACATTATTTGCTACATTTTTACCTCCCAGCTCAGAAATAAATCGGAAATAGGAGTTTTCACTACTCAAAATGCTTGCGAAGTATGGATTTCGAAGTCGTGAAACAGGCTATTAATTTTGTAATTATCTAGTTGATTTGCTTAAAATTATTTACACGGTAACACTGTTTGTTTGTTTGACATTTGATTGCATGCAAGTGCCAAAATATCACTCGCAAGCAATTTTAGTTGCGAGTACGAAAATAGTAAATGTGGTAGTAAAAAATGTGAGTGCATAGCGTTTCTCGAACTCTTACTAGCATGTCTAAACGCTAAGGTAGCTCTACAACTATTTCATTCTTAATTTCCAAAAATATCCATATACAATAAAGAGGGTTTTTAATTTGTGAAATTTAAATATTTAAATAGACAAAATATTGGTAAAAGAAACGGCTGTTTTTAGACAAATGACTCTTTTAATTTCCTTTCGGCTAACCTTTTTAGTTCAAATTGAATCAAGTTAAGGTGCAGCATTTGTACGAAGAAGTTGGCGAATTTTGGAAGCATAACAACTCAAATCCAACCAAAGCCTTGTAAAAACCACAAATTTCAATAATTAAACCATTTTGATTTTATGCAGTGTATATACATGTTTTTGTTCTTTCGGCCAGACATTTTTTTACCACAAAAGTACCAACAAATCAAAATAAGCAAAATGGTAGTAAAATTGTAATTAGTGTTTCCATTTTTTCTTTTCGGAAAATTGTTAGATTATGTTCTTATTGGATAAAAATTAAATATTCTTTCTCAACGATTTCCTTTTCTATAAAAACTATATATACATTTACTACATTTTAAAGCTTATTATTATTCTTTATTTTCTTGTATTGTGCCATTAACTCATCATTAGATTGAGACTCAACCTTTTTAGTACTCAACATAAATTTATGGTTTTTTGAAATATAGGGTGTTTTTTTAAGCTAGATAGAACTTTAAATTGTAAAAAGTAACACAAAAAATTAAATTTTGATGAAACATTTTTTTTATTTGTTTCAGTATACTCTGACAAATCATCATGAATAGACTCACGCTTGAACAACGCTACGAAATTATCCAAATTTACTTTGAAAATCAGTCGTCGATTCGCGCAACTTATAGACGCAAAATTGTGTTCAGCGATGAGGCGCATTTTTGGCTTAACGGGTTTGTTAATAAGCAAAATTGCCGCATATGGAGTGAGACCAATCCACAAGAGACCCTACAGACTCCATTACATCCAGAAAAATGCACTGTTTGGTGCGGTTTTCATGCTGGTGGCATCATCGGACCTTATTTCTTCAAAAATGAGGCCGGAGCTCGCGTTACGGTCAATGGAGATCGTTACCGCACCATGATCAATAATTTTTTGTTTGAAAATATGGATGACATTGGAGGAGATGTGGTTTCAACAGGATGGCGCTACGTGCCATACGGCGAACGCAACCATCGACTTACTGAAATCAAAATTTGGCGATAAGTTGATTTCGAGAAATAGACCTGTCAATTGGCCTCCAAGGTCGTGCGATTTGACACCTCTCGATTATTTCCTGTGGGGCTACGTGAAGTCACTGGTTTATGCTGATAAACCAGCAACAATTGACGCCTTGGAGGCCAGCATTGTTCGTGTTGTTCGTGACATACGGCCAGCAGTGCTCGAAAAAGTGGCCCAAAATTGGACGTCCAGAATGCGCTTCGTCAAGAACAGCCGCGGTGCCCATATGCCCGAAATCATTTTCAAATGTTAATGTCACGTATTGATCTTTCGAATAAAAAAAAATTTTGATTACAATTTAATTTTTTGTGTTATTTTTTACAATTTCAAGTTCTATCGGGCTTAAAAAAACACCCTTTATTATGGAACAGACAGTCTAAAGTCGGGTTTACCTGCTGAAAATTCGAAAACGTTTCAAAAGATCATGGCTTTTTATTTTATTCTTTTAGTCGGAGTCTATTCCTGTATGAGATATCAAAATAAATATTTCATATTTAAATTAGTCGTCATTATCTCAGATTTAAGATATTTTGACAAAAGATCTTTCGGGAGAGCAGAAAAGTTTACACTGTTTAACGTGATGAGTATAAATCCTCATTACTTACTAAATTTAAACATAAATAGATATGTTTGCTTTTAGAATTTATAATAACTTACATCATGAATATTTTTAGTCAACTTATAAGTTGAAATTGTTTGCAGCAGCTCTGGCGCAATATAGTCTGGTGTTCCAACTGGTGACAAACTAAGCACGTGACCATCACAATTTAATGCAGCCGCATTGCCGAAATCCGCCAATTTAATGTGACCAAAACTGTCTATAAGTATATTTTCAGGCTTAATATCGCGGTGCACATAACCCATTTGGTGAAGTGCATGAATCGCTGAAGTCAATTCGGCTAAGTAAAACCTTGTCCACTTTTCATCGAATGGCCCATTTTTTGACATTAAGCTCAATAAGTCGCCTCCAGGTAAATATTCCATAACCAAATACAAATGATCATTATCCTTAAAAACAATGTTTTAAGAAAATTAGCTCAATTTTAAGAAATGTTTCAAGTTACCTGAAAAGCATATTGCAAATTTGTAATCCAATCCGAGCACCTTTTGGACATTATATCTCTTTCCTCTTTTACTTGCGACGATGTAATCATCGATTTCCTGATTTTTTTCATGGCATAAACATCTCCAGTGAATCGTTCTTCAACCAGATGAACATTTCCGAAATATCCCTTGCCAATTAACGTTTTAATATTGAAATCTTCAACATTCACACGTAACTGCCGCGCTTCTTCCATGACATTCCGAACTTTAAATAATCAAAACACATATGTATGTACGAACGTATATAATGAGGTTATCTCTTGATATTTTCCTTACATTTGTTTACAAAATCTGCAATATTCTTATCGCGCTTTCTCATTGATTCTTTATCGCATTCATGGTACAATAAATTAAAGGCGTCCATTAGACTTTCACGAGTCAAGAATTCCGCCAGCGTAGAACTGACCCCATAACTTCTTCCACCACCTTAAACACAAACTATATTAGTAAAGCACTTTAGACGATTTATATTTTCTTACCTAATAAAACATTATTTAAACGTGTGATTCTCACACTTATGGCATCAGGAAATTGTGCCATTTTATATTTAATGAAAGTGTCTTCTTTTTTTAACGCAATTTATTTATTTATGCACAAAAAATATTAATTATTTTTGGTGAATTACGAAGCCGCCATCAATGGCGGAGGAATCAAAGCGTCGTTGTTTAAATTTTAAAAAAGAATAAACAAACGAGTAGTGATGTTAAATAATTCAGTATTGTGAATTAAACACTGCCTGAAGATGCATTAATATTTACAAGGTGGCAGCGCTAGAGCAAAATTACAACAATACAACAAAAACAGGTATATAGTAAGCTGCGCTTGTGAAGAGTATTTGCAACTAATTTCACAATTATAAATAATTTTTATTCAGACTATTTTTGTACCCACGAATTTTAAATGTTTCATTCAGAACAAATCACTAGATTCACTTTCAAACATGTAAATAGTACATTTGACGTTGAGTCCTCACTATTACTAGTAGCAAAAAACTGCCACATGTCACAGCACTGCCCCCCTTTAGACGTTAATATACTTTGCTTTGTTTATTAAAAAATGTGTGGCAACTTTATATTTGTCTCCGGAATGTAAACAAATAAATCAATACCATAATATATAAAAATTACAAGTCCTACGTCGTAGGATTAAACAAATAAGTTTACTTTGTGGAAACAATCGTTATTTTATGGTGAATAAAAAAATGAGTAATGATACTTTTCTCCAACACTCCGAAAGGTTAAATGATGCCGCCACACAAGACGTGACACCAGAAAGCGAATTTAGTATAGATGGTTTTACCAATTATACTGCAGGCGAAGCCTTTATCCAAGGTTTAGCTGGATTAGTAAATCAAAGTGATGTTGAAACTATGATAAGAGCTCAAAAACAGATGTACAGACATAAGCAGATTAGTGAATAAATGTAATGTTTTAAAATCCATCTTTTTTGCAGGCTGCAGCGATTTGAAAAAACTAATGAGATGCTCCTGAATTGTAATGCACTGTCACAAAGTCGTCTTAAACAGGCAAACGACGACTTTAAAAGGCACTGTAAAGTGTTAGCAGATATGAAGAAAGATTTAGATTATATATTTCGGAAAATACGCTCCATTAAACAAAAACTAAGTGTACAGTACTCAATAGCTTACGCTGATGCACAGCCACAAAGAAGTAGTTTAGCAGAAGAGGCCGAAGATGAAACTGAAGTTAGAAAAGCTTCTGAAGCAAATAAAACAAAAGGTACTTTTCAAGCAGACTTCAACACTGAATCACTGAGTTCTGAAAAGCAAAACGATGTTGGTCAAATCCGATCTTCTACTACAGTCGAATATGTGCAAATGGAAGAGGCAGTCGATAATGGCAAGCCAATTGAAAACGAATTGATCAAAAGAGTATGTTCTATAGAAACCGCAAATCCAAATGATTCTTCTGATTGCACTTCGGAAGATACTGGGTAAATACGTTATTTTCTTATACAATACTTTTTAATAAACTTTATAAGAATGCGCTAATAGTAGGTATATTGTCCAAAAAATAAACTGGCCTGGATATGCCAGCCTAAACATGCATATTATTAAAAAATTATCGACTATTTCTGCATGTATCTTGTGATTAAAGTTAAAGGGACGCAACGCTTTCGGGATTTGCTTGCTAATTCTGGGTTAGGTGTTGCCCATTGGAAAAATGATTGCCGCAAAGCAAACTTCTTTAAATTTATGTTTAGTTTTTAATTATCCTTAATAAAATAAATTTATAAAATTATTTGGTATTTATATTGTTTTGGAATTTTCGATATCAGTAGTCGCCCGTCATAACTTAGCGAGGCAAATATCCAAGGATCAACGTTACTCCACTCTACACAATATACTGAATCCTCATGTTGCTCAAATGTCTGTAATAAACCATCTTCCAAAAACTTTTTTTTGCTGTCTTCTTTGGCTAAATTTGATATTGGTTCTTCGGTAGCTTCAGAACTCACAGATCCTGCACATGTTAACAATACCTTGCAATCACTTGAGCTACTTAAAACTAATTGATCATGGAATGTATTAAAGCGGACCGACCAAACCCAATGAGAATGATCATTGCGAACAAATACCGGATCCTTTGGCATGCGACAGTCCCATATTTTAATAAAACCATCATCGCCACCAGTTACAAAGTGGCATTGTTTATTGGGATTGCAGTCGATATCGCGCACAAACTGGCTATGTGCATCATCTATAGTCCACGCTACATGTTGTGAATCACGGATGTCGAAAGATTTGACGTGGGTATCATGAAGAGCAACAAATTGCTGTCCTTGATGGTGATAGGACCATTTGCCAGCGTTAAAATAGTTAATATGTTTTGAAGCAGATCCCGTTGTTGTAACCTCCGCAATTTGCTTATTTTCTGATCCGCCGCGGTCAAACAATACTATTTTATTATCAACAATGCAAGCAATAACGTTCTCATGATTTGGATGAAATTCTACAGTTTTAACTTTTTCGCCATATTTTTCTGTATCCAATATTTCGATTTTATGCCAAGAGAAAAACTCTGATTTCGGGCCAACCTCTTTAGTCTCCTCATCCCTGTAAGATAACAGAGCAGCTTTTGTTTTCATACTATTTCCATTTTGTTCGTTGAAGCATGTAGCTATTTCATAGAGATTATGGGGATTCGCATTTAACTTCCACACTTCACCCAATGCATGTTCGAAAATTTTTGAAGTTATGCTTGCCTTTTCCTCGTTGTACTCTACCAAGTGTACTTGGTTTGTTGGTTTTAAGGAATTTGTAGCAATGAAGTATCTTACTTCACTACTTTCTCCCAGCTGTGGTGCCAATGTCCTTGCCTGTTTTAAAAATAAGATATATGACTTGCTATTTTTCTATATCAGGCATTTACTTGTAATTCTAAGCCATAAATTAATCCACTCAAGT
This sequence comes from Thecocarcelia acutangulata, assembly GCA_914767995.1. Classification (NCBI taxonomy): domain Eukaryota; kingdom Metazoa; phylum Arthropoda; class Insecta; order Diptera; family Tachinidae; genus Thecocarcelia; species Thecocarcelia acutangulata. The sequence goes on from OU612096.1 coordinate 29,141,352, forward strand.
CATCCATATCGAAATCAATTGCTTCAGCTCAAGGTGTATTAACGTCTACAAGGTGGCAGCGCTACGGCATATGACAGTTTTTTGCTACTGGCAATACGGTGAGCCATTCACGTCATAATATGACACATATGTGTTGTTAATATTTTTGAACGTAAATTTAGTGGTTTATTCTGATTACTTTGTGAGCATAAAAATAATTAAAGTAAAAATAATTCATAATTGTTTTTGCTTTAATTATTTCTTTAATAATCCTAACCTAACCTACAAATATTTTTGACAAACATAGCTTATTACATGCATGTTTTTGTTGAATTGTTGTAATTTTGCTCTAGTGCTGCCACCTTTTGAACGTTAATTTACTTTGCTTCAGCTGTTATTAGCATCGCTACGTCCACAGAATTATATCTGTGGCTACGTCCCTGTCCATTCTATGAAAGTAAGGTGTTGGCTATGGATATTTCCAAAGCGTTTGACAGAGTGTGGCATGGTGCACTACAGTGCAGATTTTTGTACACAAATCTATACATATTTGCTGTTTTTGGACAGTTGTTATTATAAGCTTGTTCTGAAGAGAATTATTATAACTATGCTTGACTTGCTGTCATATATTTTCAATTTTCACACTTTATCAAGATTACTGACGGAAGTTTTCCAGCGGAAAACGAAATATTGAATAAAAAATTTAATTATAAAAATGTTAAAAGGCTAAGGTCCAGTTTCACTACAAATTTGAATCGATATTAAATGTCCAATCGCCTATATTTAAGTTGTATTTAAGTTCATATACCTTACGGGTTTTGTGTGTTTGCTTTTGTATTAGTGCAAAAAGGCCAAACAAAACGTATACATAATTATAAGTGTCAATAATAAACAAGATATAAACTACGTAATCAATTTGGCCTTTTTGTTGGCTTAAAGATTATGAATAAAGTGAATTGAAAACACATATTTACATATGAGCTAATTGCTAATTTTGTGCCAAGCAACAACACAATATGATATTATATTGAAAATAACATCTCTTGAAATACAATTAAGTTTTTCTATGCCGTTAATAAGTTTAATATTTTTCTTTAAGAACTTTTGTACTCTTCCAATAACGAAAAGTTGTTCTATGGAACACTTTCCATAATATTTGGAATTTAAGTGAAGCTGTCACAGTTCTATCGCACTTATATAAGAGCAATTACCTATGTATGACTGAAAAACTGAACTTGCATTTAAATATAAATAAAATTAACTAATTTTGTGTTTAAATACGAAGATAAAAACTGCGCTTAATAGTCCTCAAGCTTAATATAATTACTGCTGAAATTTATATAACGAAAGGATCGAAGAAACTAGAATCAGAGCAATTTATAAATTCAAAAATTTTGTCTTTACTATCTATTGAGTTTTCCTATGGCGCAATTTATCGAAATTAGCTCACAACTTTGAATGTTATATCAAACATATTTTAGAGAACCGGGTTCATAAACATAAGACATCTATTTAAAAAATTTGTATAAGCAAATACTTACAAAAAAAGCTTCTGGCAATAGTTACCGCCGATTTGTTAAATTTTTAAGTAAGTGAACTCACATGCCTAGTTATTCATATGACATGTTTGATTTGAAGTTAAGTCCAAGGCAGCTTTAATAGGGTAGTGATATAAGCACAGCTGTCTTGTTTCCTTTGCGTAAATTTGTCGAAATGACACAGACTTCCTTGCTTTTTCAAACAAAAGTAAACCAAACTTTTTACAATTTTTCGAAAATTCTACCAACAAAATTCATGTTATGCTTTTTAGTAATGTATTAATTGTAATTTTGCCACTACCTGTTTAAATCTGCCTTTTTCAAGTCTAAAAAAATACCATTTTTATAATTGTTGTTCACGTTTCCTTTTTCATGTGTTATTTTGCTATAATGTTTTATTTTCTTTCATCTCGCAACAAAAGAATAAAACGAAGCAAACGATATTTTTGCAACAACAGTTCAAAAAAAACATGCCTCAAAAATCTTCGTAAAAATGTAACATAACTTTGGTACCAACTTCATTCAATACATAATTTTCATGCTCAACGAATAAAAATTTCCATTCGCGCAGCATTCGCCTGTTTGGCATGTAAAAACGCGATACACAGACAGAAAGCAAATGTTAATTGTTACGTTTTTCGTCCAAAAAGTTTTTTTTCGCGTTGCATGAACGCAAATAAGAAAAACGTCAAGATTTCGTCGCGTTTTTTGAGCACATTGTGTTCCATGAACAGGCTGTTAAAAAAAAGACATATATAAATCACCGTATAAATGTGCTCTTTTATATGCTGATCGAAACGGAGTTAGAAAAGGTCAAGATGGTGGAGAGCATAGCGAAAACAGAACAACTTCATTTAATACATAATTTAAAAAAAAAAAAAAAAACCAATATAAATCACCGTAGAAATGTGCTCTATTATGTGTTGATCAAAACCGAATTAAAAAAGTCAAGACGGTGGAGTTCATAGCGAAAATAGAGACTTTACAGCGGTTTTGTAAAAACCTCTAAATTACTAACACGGATTGCATTAAAAATTTTTTTCGAAGTCTCCATTTTGTTTATGCTATAAGAACTGTCAAAGGAAGATTTTGAACGCGAAGCATAACACAAAAGAAAAGTTAAAACAACACGAATAGACAACAAAAACCGTACGGAATTTGCTTGAAAAAATCTATAAAAGTGCACAAAACGTAAGTATATGAAAAGAATAATGCAATTCTTAATTAAGCAAAAAATAAAATCATTGATTTATTATTCTTAACACAGGAAAAGGATAATGGCGCAGAATATTAGTCCTGAACATAGTGGATTGTCGAGCGGTTCTCAGGGTGTTAAGCATAATGATGATTCAGTACCTATAAAGGATAATCATGCTGTCAGTAAAAGGTAAAAGGGGCTAAAACTTCACGTTCATTCGTGTTGTCTAAATATGTGTGTTTGCTTGTTTCTAGACTGCAAAAAGAACTAATGAGCTTAATGATAACCACCGAAAAAGGCATTTCAGCGTTTCCGGACGGGGAAAATATTTTTAAGTGGATTGGGACTATAGCTGGACCTGTTAATACTGTATACGCAACACAGAAATATCGATTGTCTTTGGAATTTCCTAATTCGTATCCCTATGCACCTCCTTTAGTTAAATTTTTAACACCTTGCTTTCATCCCAATGTGGACTTGCAGGGAACAATTTGTCTAGATATATTAAAAGACAAATGGTCTGCTTTATATGACGTTCGTACTATTCTATTATCCATTCAATCTCTCTTAGGCGAGCCCAATAACGACAGTCCTTTAAACGCGCAGGCAGCGATGATGTGGGCAGATCAAACAGAGTACAAAAAATACCTTGATGCATTTTACGAGAAGCACCAGGATACATAAGTTTATATTACATTTAATTTATATTTGAAGAACTTAGTACCATATGCCATCCTTTAATTATTGATTTTAGTAAATGTGAATGTATTGGAATTTCTATTTCACCAGCAACAGCATCTTATGACACAATTTATTGACTTAAACAAAACGTTTTTTTTTAATAGACGTGCTCCATATCAAGTTAATGTGTTTTAATGTAGTGTAATCTCTTGCAATTATATGTTCAACAATTTTAGTTTTTTGTAAACAAAATTTTAATTAAAACGAACATTTTTTTTTCCAGTGAAAATAATTTTGTTTTTGAATAACAATACATAACTATTTGATCTAGGTCCCTTTCGAATTCTATCCCATAGAACTTTTAAACTTGCTAACAAAAATCGTAAAATTTAATTTGTTAAATAAATGCCGTAAAAAATCAATTTCTCTTTGGAAATGAACAATTTTTGATACTTATTACGTTTTGCCCATGTAAATTATATTTTGCATTGTAAGGAGAAAATATAGACCTAATCAACACCTGCTTATATTGATTATCCAATTGAATAAGTCTGTCACACTTTTTCTTGATTTTTAATAATTTGACTTAAACAGTTACAATAAAAATTCAGTTATACATATTTATGTAGCCACCGTTATTGCAAATAAGCAAAACTGTTTTCCAAATGTAATTACGAAAATTTATTTTTGATATTTTATTTACTAGCCAGTTTTAGCTTTTTCTTATCAGATTTATCTTTTTTATGAGATTCACTCTCAGCAACATTTTCTTGTCCTTCATTTTGGTTCCGACAGTGCCGTTCAACGTGTTCTCTAGCCTTTTTATAAAAAAGTTCTTTGTTCGCTTTATATAAATCAGCAGCATCCCCTTGCAATGAATCGTCTGGATTAGGGTTAGCTAATAAAAGTTGAATTGATAACAATATCGACTCTAGTGTTATAGCCGGATTGTATGAACCCGTAGGAGGCATGCGTAGGAGATCCAAGCAAATTTTTCCTGCTGGTTGAATATTAAAAAAGTTAAATTGAGTTACGTACTATTCAAATTGTAAGCTCACAGCTATCTATATTAGGATGATAAACAGGAGTAACAAATTTGAATGTTGGTGGTCGAAATGGATATTGTTCCCCGAAACTTATTGCAAGTTTAAATATACCGTTCTCGTATGGGGATCCCATGGGACCGGGTATAAAGGCTTCTAGACAAGAATAATCGTCACTATTTGCCGGCAAAGTTGAGCATATAATACCTTTTAAAAATCATTTATTGAAATTTCTATTTAAGTTTCAGGTAGTTGATTTATGTTCTTACCATGCTCGTATTGTGATTTTTGTATCTGTTGGATTTCCACGGGAATACGCATTTTCATAATTTTTGAATAATTCATCATAAATCGTATTATTTTATGATGCAGTGAACAATAAAATATTCGCCTTGTATTTAAAAAAAATTAAAACCAAAGCGAGTTCATACCAAGGCGACTTTATACAGGTGAATGCAAGGCGAATTAATTATTAGGTGGATGCATGACACAAAAAACAAGGTAGCCGCTTCGCTACAACAATAAAAAAAACAACAGGTATTTTGTTTGTGTAAAAAGGCGAATTCACACTTACGCTGTCAAAAGTAGTTGCTAAAGACATGTACAAAAATTTAAATGGCGCCGAAAAAGGTAAACAAAACTTGACTGCGAAGGTGCCGCCATATTAACCGAATTCGCTTGAATTCGCCGATGCATCCACCTAATAATGAATTCGCCTTGGGTGGATGCATCGGCGAATTCAGGCGAATTCGGTTAATATGGCGGCACTTTCGTTGTCAACATGGTACAAAACAGGATACACTTAATAAGGTAACCTCGTCAGTCGAACCGTTACTCATCTGGTGTGGCCAACTTGTCAAAAATTGTTTATATTCTTGTTTGTTTACATTGTTGTTTTCTTTACAATTTTGCACGCGCCAAAATTTTTAATTGCGAAAGACAAGTCTTTTTGTGGTCAAAAATTGTGAAAAGTTAAATTAAAATTTGTAAAACGTTTTTCATTGTGTTTTTTTTTTTTTTTTCAAAACAATAATAAAAATGTCCATTTGTGCTGTGTGCAAAAGGAGAGACGGAACTATGTTCCGTATCCCAAAAGATGTGGTGATGAAAAAAAGTGGAGTGAAATTTGTGGGGTTGAATTTACAGCTTCTGCAAGGATTTGCTCAAATCATTTTTTGCCTTCCAACATTAAACATCTTGGAGGACGCTTCCACATTCTTCCAAATGCTGAACCATTTATTGAAAAGTTGCCACAAATGTGTTCTTTTGCACAGTAAGTAGCCTTTTTTATAGTGCCAAATATACAAATCTAGTTTACCAACGCAGCTGCAAATTAAATAAAAAGTTCATAGGGCGATAGAAAATAGAAAAATACCTATGTAATAAGAAAGTGTTAAATGACAATATTGGCGAAAACGCTTAGTTTCCAGTTATGGAGCGAAGAAGTTTTCATACATACATGCAATTTTCTACTACATTTTTCAATTTATATGGTCAATATTGGTATCATTTGATAGCTTGTTAACAAATCTCTTATACCATACAGGAGAAAATCTTATGCATATAACCATTATGTACTTTTGATTTCATTTGGAGCTGCGTTGGCAAACTAGATTTAGGCCAAAATTTTTTTGTTTCACAAAACTGTGTTTTTTTTGGAAACTAATTCATTAAAGGCAACTTGTTCATTAAAGAAGCCAAATGAAAGTTTCCTCATTGAAATAAAAAAGTTAGAGGGAGTATTTCAAAATTTAAATGGCGATAACTTGTCATATTGCCAAAATATTCGCCAAAAGCTTCTTCAACGAAGCAAATTTATGAATCTTGGCGAAAATATAAAAGAATTCTTTTTCAAATGTCGCCTTTATTTCAGAGTACGCCAATTAAATAAAAATTTGAGGGATGAGAAGGCAACTCAGCAATCGATGGGCAAAAAACAGGGCAGAGGAACAACCCTAATGACCAGAAAAAGATTAAAAAAGACAACCACTTAAGTTGTTAACAGCCACAGCCACTTAAGTTGTTGAGATGAAAGTTCCCATTCATGAGAAGTCCAAAGATAAGTATAAAATAATTGACTATTTAAATGCAGCTTTTAACTTTTCTTATTTCCTATTCATATTTCTTATTTCAGAAAGCGATGGGTCAAAAAAAGGGCAGAGGAACAACCCCGATGATCGAAAAGGACAGCCACTTAAGTTGTTGAGACGAAAGTCCCCATTCATGAGAAGTCCAAAGATAAGTATAAAATAATTAACTATTTAAATACAGCTTTTAACTTCTTTCTTATTTCTTTATAGTTTGAAGACAAGTATATTTCAAAAGACTGCATTTGGCTGAATGTAGTGGTTACATAAATGACTGAATGTAGTGGTTACGCTTTTTCTTCATGATTATATATACATATTAATTATAAAAAAAGCTTTTAGATTTAAATGTCCTAACTTGTTTCTTATTGTTTTTTTTTTAATAATAATACATATTAATTGTAAAAAAAACTTTCATATTTAAATTTCCTAACGAATATCGTAGTATTTCCATTTATTATTTTATTTATTTTCCGTTTTCTAAACTATACTAAGTACAATGGAGATGTCTATAATCAAAATTGCAAAAAATTAATAGTTTCGTAACCTAAAAAAGTTTCAGTAAAATAAATGTTTTTAAAACTGTTAAATTAAAAAAAAAATATTTTTTCAATAAACTATTTTATTTCATTATCTACTAGTATTGTTTCATTAGTTTGTAAACCCTATTTTTAGTCATATACGGCCCTATAGGCTCGATTGATAATAATAAATATATAAAAATAAAACAATGAATAAAAAGTTATTATTAAAATCATATTAAAATTTATTTAGACGCTTCCTTTTATTTGAAGTTATGGAACATAGGTACCTATTTATGTTTGAAAATATTTTTCAGTTTCCAAATAATAATCAATAAACTCAAACAAGTACATTTATTTCCTTTTCATTTTGTTTATTATGCTGAATGGATATAATTTATTTTGATAAAACTGGAAAAGTTGAGGTTGCTCATATTTGATTATCGAATTCAATAATAAACTTCATAACAGATTTATATATATGCAGACAATTGATAAACTGTAAATTATAATTTAATTGCATTATTCAAACCCATCTCACTGAATATTTATAAGCCATTTTTAGCAGCATCTGAGTATATTTCGATTGATCAGATGGAAACACACCAGGTGGGGGAATGACTTCAATGACTTTGTTTAAAACTTCACAAACCGCAATTCCAAGTTTCGTGGATATCTGAAACGTTATAACAGTAAACTCGGTAAAGAGTCATACTACTAATGTCATACTAACCTTCAAAATGCGTTCTGATTCGATATCGTATGATAATTAGCCACAGTCTTCACTTGTACACCATGGCAGGCATCAACCAACAAAATAACACATCGCAAGCAGCTAATGACCTCGACACTTCATTAGAAAAGTCGACATGGCCGGGCGTATCAATAATATTCAGCAAATATCTCACATTTTTATAAGTGTGAAATATTGAAACAGTTTGTGCCTTCACATCTATACCACGTTCCTTTTTAACTTGTAAACTGTGTTGATGTTTCGAACTTACTTTAATTTGTTATATTTATTGCATTAACACCGTGACAAATTTGTGGTGGTGTGGTGGAAAGCGTAACAATGTTAAGAAATTCGTTGTGATTTCCTTTAGGATAATCCAAAAACTCAACATCAAATCCTAAAAATTTGGCCAGATACAGCTGTTGATCTTTCATATGCAGATTTACACTTCTGGCTGATTTTGTAGTTGTAGATTCTTTAATGGTTGCTGGAGTCAGGATACACTTAATTATTATTAAATATACTTTGGCTGGAGCTAAAGAATTACAGAATGAAATGTTTATAGCTGGTTCATTTTTCACATTTTCACCCACTATAGATGCACTAACAAATGTATCACTTTAAAGTCTACAGGCATATTTCTTTTAATCTCAATTTCAAACACTATTGATATAGGAGATTTATTACCATTTTCTAACATTAAAGTTCTTTTAATTTAACTTTTAATTCATAAAATTCAACTAACTTTTAAGTACGTGATGTACTTTTGTTTTCCTTTTTTCCACTTTTTCTTTTTTTTCTGTCGCTTACTTTTGACATTCGGGTTTAATTGCAAAAACAAAATACACGCAAAATTTTTCGACGTTGTTGTTATCGTAGCGAAGCGGCTACTTTGTTAAATATACTTTGGTACAAAAAACAAGGTAGCCGCTTCGCTACAACAATACAACAATAATAAAAACAACAGGTATTTTGTTTGTGTAAAATGGCGAATTCACACTTAAGCTGTCAAAAGTAGTTGATAAAGAACATGTCATGACACAAAAAACAAGGTAGCCGCTTCGCTACAACAATACAACAATAAAAAAAACAACAGGTATTTTGTTTGTGTAAAAAGGCGAATTCACACTTACGCTGTCAAAAGTAGTTGCTAAAGACATGTACAAAAATTTAAATGGCGCCGAAAAAGGTAAACAAAACTTGACTGCGAAGGTGCCGCCATATTAACCGAATTCGCTTGAATTCGCCGATGCATCCACCTAATAATGAATTCGCCTTGGAACATGTAAAAAATTTAAATGGCGCCGAAAAAGGTAAACAAAACTTGACAACGAAAGTGCCGCCATATTAACCGAATTCGCTTGAATTCGCCGATGCATCCACCTAATAATTAATTCGCCTTGGTTGTCAAGTTTTGTTTACCTTTTTCGGCGCCATTTAAATTTTTTACATGTTCTTTATCAACTACTTTTGACAGCTTAAGTGTGAATTCGCCATTTTACACAAACAAAATACCTGTTGTTTTTATTATTGTTGTATTGTTGTAGCGAAGCGGCTACCTTGTTTTTTGTATCATGGGTGAATGCAAGCGGAAAGGCGAATTCAGTACTATGTATTTTGTTATTGTAAAACATATCGTGAATGTCATAATCTAAATTCGCCTAAGATTGCTCAGCAGAGAAAAAATTTTATATAAACGTTAAATATAAGCTTTTATAATTGTTTGTAATTAAAATCACAGATTATATTAGTTTTTCACTTTTAAATTCACACAAATTTCTTGAAATTGCACTAAATCATACAAAAAAATCTTCAGATTAAAATGGCGCGAAAAAGTTTGTAAACAAAATTTGACAGTCTCACTGGAAAAAACGCGAGAAGCAAAAAATAATCACCTGTGCTGTTAAGTTCACCTGGTAATGAATTCGTCGTGATTTGTACATTATGAACGACCAAGGCGAATTAATTATTAGGTGGATGCATCGGCGAATTCAGGCGAATTCGATTAATATGGCGGCACTTTCGCTGTCAAGTTTTGTTTACCTTTTTCGGCGCCATTTAAATTTTTTACATGTAATTTATCAAATACTTTTGACAGCTTAAGTGTGAATTCGCCTTTTACACATACAAAATACCTGTTGTTCTTTTTATTGTTGTATTGTTGTAGCGAAGCGGCTACCTTGTTTTTTGTATCATGATAAAGACGTATAAATATGAGGCAGGTCGGCAGCAAGCAAGGCGAATTCATTATTAGGTGGATGCATCGACGAATTCAGGCGAATTCGCTTAATATGGCGGCACCTTCGCAGTCAAGTTTTGTTTACCTTTTTCGGCGCCATTTAAATTTTTTTACATGTTCGTTAACAACTACTTTTGACAGCTTAAGTGTGAATTCGCCTTTTTACACAAACAAAATACCCAAGGCGAATTAATTATTAGGTGGATGCATCGGCGAATTCAGGCGAATTCGATTAATATGGCGGCACTTTCTCTGTCAAGTTTTGTTTACCTTTTTCGGCGCCATTTAAATTTTTGTACATGTTCGTTATCAACTACTTTTGGCAGCTTAAGTGTGAATTCGCCTTTTTACACAAACAAAATACCTGTTGTTTCTTGTATTGTTGTATTGTTGTAGCGAAGCGGTTACCTTGTTTTTTGTATCATGAAAATACCTGTTGTTTTTTTATTGTTGTAGCGAAGCGGCAACCTTGTTTTTTTGTATCATGGCAGCAAGCAGTTGGTTTATTTTTAACCTGTGCAAGAAATTCATTAGTCAGAAAGTAAGTGAATCTAGTGTAGTAGTACACAGTTGTACTAAGTGTAAATAAAGTTGTCAATTATTTAAGTACTGTATAACGAACAAGTGTGAGTGTCATTATTTCATTTACAATTGAAGAATCCGCAAAAGCGTTTTTAGAAGTAAAAACGTAACAATATTATTCCTTGTTTGTTATATATGTACATTTTTTGTATTTTCCCACACCCAATTTTTAAGATGACTTTTAAAGAAATGTTTGTTTTTTATATGGTTTTAAAGCTGCTACCCAAATAATGTTACATTTTCATCGTGATTTTAAGACGTGTATTTTTTAAATCTTGTTGCAATATGTCTCTGTTTGTCTCTTTGTATCCTTTTGCTAGTATCGTTGTAGTCACCTTGCCAGAAAAATGTAAGTAAAAAATAGTAAAATTAAAAATGGTAAGAAATAGAAATAAATTAAAATTTTATAGCAATTCTTTTCTATAAAACTGGCCTATAAACATAAAAGACATTACTTAAAGTTTGAAAAAATCACCCTGAAAATTGGGTGTTAGTTTTTATCGTACCCAGAGATGAAAAGTGATATTTGAATAAAATCATAGCAAACGTTTGAATTTTCGGAGAGATGTGAAAACAGAAATGGCACAACTAAGTTATTGCACCTTCTTACTTAGGTAGACGTTTGACGTTCAAATTTCTTTGTTTACGAATGAAAGCGCGGAGAGGAAAAACAAAAGAGATAAAAGTAATTTCATATTATTTTTTGTTTGGTCTATCTTTGTGTGACTGTAACCATATATGAGCTATGTGAGCTCGGTTGATTTGATTGAAAAACTCAACGCAGCTCCAAAAAATAAGTGGCGGCTTGAAGACGTTTCAGATTGGAACTCGTCCATGAGTTTATTCGACAGCTGTTCAAAAAAATATTAAAGCAAATAAACAAATTGTAGTTAGTTTTTGCATAAATAAGAATCCCGTTTCAGTTTTTATAAATTGATTGGAGAAACTGCGAGGTTAATTAACTTAAAATTCAAAATATATTTACTTTGTATAATCTTGAAAACTATGTAATTAAAATTTTTACAGGTCATCATTCTATACTAAAAATATATGAGATTGCATAAAAATATAATACAACGTATTTATACTATATGAACTAAAGCAGTAAAATGGCTTAAGGTTCATTTCTTAATAAACCATCTGAAGACAGACAACGAAGCGATTCTTCCGTTTGTAACAAACGCCTCAAAGTATCCGTTCCAATTAATTACATTACATGCATTGCCATATAATGGTTTATATGCGAATTATACTCACCACATTGGTGAGCATTACATGTTTATTGGGTGATAATTTTGTTGAACTAACCCAGCACCCTATGCTAAAAGCTTTAGCCGATAATGCCACACATGCTGCAATTGGAGCTTTATCGGGTATTGCATTCGCTGTGCAGTTCTATGAGAAAACAAGCCATTTCTTTGGATGGTTTTTAATTTTTTCCTGTTTTGCTGGTTCATCGTTAATTGATGTAGATCACTTTATAGCTGCTAGAAGCTGGAGCTTGGAGGTACGTAGACTTGGCACAAATTAAATGCTGTTTTGCAATGAATTTTTTTTTATATCTACTCTTGTAAGTAAATTTGTGGAGTCTAACAATTTAAATAAGGATAATACTTTGTGCACATTAACATATCGTCACCTTAAATGCAACGGACATTACACAAGAATTAATTTTGTTGGTTGACTGTGATTCTTTTTATGGAACTAGAAACATAGGTTCCAGCTGTTGAAAAGCTGCCCAATTGGGTACAATTAAGCGCCGTTGTGTTAAACTATATACATACCCAATCAAATTTTTATACCCCTGCGATAAAAAATAATAACTTTATTAAGAAAATTCGAACGGACGTAAAACTTTATAACTATCGATTTTAAACGTTTTTTATTTTTTTTGGCTTAAAAAAGTAAGTGTAGGTAAATCTGTTTACATTTGAGGGACGCGATAGACAGACTTATCTACCAGGGTTGTTCTACACACAAAAATATTTTGATTTTTGTGATTTTAAACCAGTAAGCTAACTTGCAATCAATTTGAAATCACATCCTAATTTTTGCACGTACTTTATTACGAATTTCATAATTTATTACATTAATAAATAATGTGTTTTCTATTGATTAGGTAAGTAAACTTTATTTATTTACGGGCTGACACTCGCATCTCGCATGTTTTTTGTGCTTCAGAAGAGTATAAATCACTTCGAAAATTACAAAACATTGCGATTTGCCCAAAAAGTTTTTTTTTGGAGAATTTTCAATGAATATCTAACTTACTATCTTTAAGAACAAATGAAAATAAACCAAAAGTTTTATATCGTTGGTCTCATGTACAAAGGCCCTAACAAAGATAATTGCAATTTTACAGGACAAAGAAAAATGGTAATGGATAGTAACTTATTTATTCAATTGCTTGTAAGAGTGATATGTATGAAATTATTTAAGTCTTCGTGACACTGTGTACTTCTGTGAGACGTAGTAGAATCCCTAAAAAAGCTCAATTCAGGGATAATGCGGGTTAGGGCCTTTCTGCATGAGACCAACGATATTTATTTATTTTTTTATTTATTCTATCAATTCAGTAATATAAAGCCAAGTAACTATACAGTTGCAAAGTATAGGATGCACAGCATGGACGGGTTGGCAAAGACCATAATGCCCAAGATGGTATTAACAGTACTTTTGTCGCGTCGCTGTGACTAACTATAACGACCTATGCCTTCACAAAGTTAGCAATTAATAACTTCTAAAAAAACTGTAAACCAATACAGTTAGTTGAGACAAACCGTTAACTAGTGCGAGTGAGTCGCAAAACTCTCGAAGACCGAACAATAAACACAAGCCTGACCGCACTTAAGAAATAATTACGATGACGCGAGAACTGTTCTTCAGCCCATAGCTGCTTTACGACTGAGACTAACGATATATATGTTAACTAAATTAGATAACATTTATTAAATTTTTAAAATATGACTTAAATTGTTATGATGAAATAGCACATACATATATAATAATCATGAATGTATACTTAGCTTGTGTAACTTATTTTAGGATGCTACGAATTTGTTGCGCCGACCTTTTTTACATTGCTCCACAATAATCTTTGGTGTTTTCCTTGTTTACATATGCACTGCTTGTTTAAACTATTTTAAATGGAGCCTATTTTTTGGAGTACTACTTTGTGCCTTCATAACACATCATACGCGTGACGCCGTAAGACGAGGATATTGGTTTTGTCCCTGGGGAAATACGGATAAAATACCAAACATAGTCTATATTTTTATTACGATAACGACGCCATACATAATTGGATATATCCAGACAATATGTCGGAGTTCTTTTGTACAACAACTTCTAGGGAAATATATTAAATTAAATGAAAATTATCATCATAAAGATGTAAAAGGATATAAATATATGCAGGTTTAATTATATGTCCTGCCAAAAGAATACTATTATAGTACCAAAACAAAAAAGCTTTATTAGATATTAATAAACACTAGCTATTATATTTAACTCGGCACAATTCCAAAAACTTAACTTATTCTAATAAACAAAAACTTTTATATTTCTTGCTGAAAAATTTAAATCAATTCTTCCACACTTATTATAAATTTAAAATAGACATACAAACCTTTTAAAAGAGCTTTAACATAATATATAAAGTAGAATTAGTGCTTTTTGCGTCTTCGACGTTATATGAGGTGCTCAACACACTTAAATTTTAATGCAGGAAAAAAATAAAATAAATATTGAAATAAGTGTAGATTCATTTAAAGAAAAAATAAATATAAATTGTTTTATTTAGCGAAACACAAGTTAGAACAAAACAAATGAGTATTTTTGGCCTATTGATTTTTTATTCAAAAACTGAATACGATTTGCAATAAATTTAGAATTCGATTTGCACTTGACTTTTTACGTTTGCAAGTTCCACTACTAAATATAAGAGTATTTAAAAAAGTCACAAAGCGTGTGTATAGTATAGTAGTTATCAAAATTGAATGAAACTATTTTTTGTACCAGAATTAGACTCACTATATTAAAAATTAAAAGTATTAACTCCAAGTTAAAAATTAATGCTCAATTTCATTAAAGAGATTTGCTTCCTGGTTGTAAATGATATCTTCATTCTTTTCTTCCAATTTTGGTAATATTAATTTTTCTTTTTGGTTTATAATTTCTTCCCTGTTGTATGTATTTTCTTCTCCAGTACGTAAGCGCTGAAATACTAGTATATTCTTACCGGTTCTTGATTGAATGTGCTGCAAAAAAGAATCGACATTTAACTGTGTTTCCTTAATGAGGGTGGGCCATATTTTTAAAACTATTTGGGGGTCAACATTTAAGTTTACCTCCGCATTTACGATTCTGTACAATTCTTTATAGTCTACAAGAAATTCATTTATTTTTTGAGCCAACGGTTCATAAATCACAATATGCGAAGGCTTCGCTGTTCTCGGATAGGAAGGAATGTGTGAACGTAGCCAATGTAATGGTGAGTCAAAGAATTGATCGGCTTCGTCTCTATAATTGTCCTTTTGCTCAAGGTTTGGCTCGCACGTGAGAAAACGCATTGTTACATTTTGATGGATATGACTATAAATATGAAGTTTATTTTATATGTTAAAAAAGTGGTCTATAATATTACCTATAATACGGTGTAGAATGGCAGGGCATTAAAAAGAATATACTAGCAGGATGTTTCTGTTCATCACGATATTCTATGGCTATGTCGTGAAGCTTATCCATCACCTCCAAAGGACCTCTTTGGTGGACTGTGCTTAAATACCATGCTGGCAAGGCATTACCAAGCAAAAGTATGCCAGCTATAAACCATAGGGACATTCTAAAATATAGAGAATTTACATTTTAAATTGATGGTATATACTACAGTTTGTTTTTAATACTTAGAAGCCTTGTAACTCCATCTTGTTAAAGATTCGGCGGTAATATACAAACATAATGGCATCAATGCGCTTATAAACCTAAACTCTTTATGATCTATTGCACTTAACGCACAAAGTGAAAGCAAGATGGTAAAAAGTAAATACTTGCGCACAGGATACACTTCATGATGTCGTACGGTCTCAATGACTCCGAATATAAAGGGCAGGAAGTTTATACCCAAAACTATAGGTAAACCAATAGTAAAGTACCAATACCTAGAATTGGCAAAATTTTGTTAAAGCAAGAACAATGCATGGGAAAGAAATTCCAGGTTATGAAACGATAACAATTTAATTGAAGATTTCTACTTGATCAGAAGAAATCAAATTTATTAACTACGTACATATTCTGGGCAATTGGACAAACTTCTGAAACTTTTCATGAAATTTATGAATCCTAGTTTTGGACTGTATAGATATTTGTTTAGAATACATTGAGTTTGTTTTCAATTTATTGTTGTCGCTTTTTAACTACAAATACGAAAATAATAACTTACCACGGATGAGCCCCATAGAAACTACCAATATTGTTGAAAATGTTGTATTTCAAAAATTCGTACGGTGTTATCAAAATTTGTCCATGCATCCAAGAATCTATAGCAACACAAATTGCCGCAACTGTTAAACTAAAAAAAGATGTTAAAATGTAAGAATAGCTTGGGAAATTAAAAAAAACTTGCCCAATTATCAAAACCCGTTTAAAAACCAATTCAGGCCATGAGAGTTTAGATTTACGCAAATGAAGAAATACTAGAGGCAACCAAATTAAAGCGGCTGTTGGCCTCAAAAAGCAACATAGTGCGGCAGGCCATAAATAAGCAATTCCCTCTCCACGCCAAGGAAAATAACTTAAAGCGATGGTTGTTAATGATGTCTCTAATGTATTTGATAAAGTCCGGGATCCTGTGTAAAACCAGAACCACGGTACAATTATTAAGAAAAGTGCCCATTTTTTCTTTCCGGACCAAACGAAAAATCGATAATCCGAATATGCAGACAAGGAAGCTTGTAATACACGCGGTAGTAGTACTAGCAGACGTGCGGTATCCATATTTAACAACGCCAACAGTTTATAAATAGCCGCTATAGCAAGAGGATACACATAACTTCGAATACCTTGGACCCATTCCCAAGTTAAGTAACCATAACTAAAATAAAGTGCATAAATATTAAACTAACTACACGAATAAAGTGTGTATTTATATTATTAAATTTACCCAAAAGTTAATTTATGTGCCACTTCTAAACTTTGCCAATATTCATCGGGTACATAAAATGTCTTAACAACAAACACTGAAGCTAAGCGCACCGAAAATAACAAAAGAAATACCAATAATAAATTCATTTTCACCTCGTTTTCATAAAGTTTTTTTTTCTTTCAATTTTTATGTTGTAAAAATTTCAAATTATGTAAAATTAACTTATAAATACGACCACGTTTTACAAGAATACGAATCTAGATCACTTTCCCAAACAGCCTTAAATGAACTAAGTTACGCGTCGAATATTTTGTCACAAAAAAAGCTAAAAATAAACAAAATATAATTTTTTCAACAATTTCTAAAACAAAAATAAAAACGGGCCGGTTTGTTGTTGTATGATTATTTATGTGACGTCACCAATGAAATGACGCTACCACTATTAACTAACTTGGCATCACATTATTTAAAAGCTGCCACACTTACAAAATTATCTTACGGGGACTTTGCTATCAAGGGCTATATCGTAAAAGTGAGCTATTACTAATTTCGAAAGAAAATGCATGCGAAAGAAAGCTACACCCAATTTTCACGACGACTTTTAAAGACATGTTTGTTTTTTATTTTATTTTAAAGCTGCTACCAAAGTCATGTTACATTTTCATCATGATTTTTTAAGACATGTCTTTTTTCAATTGTAGTTGCAAAATAATATCGTTTGTCTCTTTTTATCCTTTAGTTAGCATCGATGTAGTCATCTTGCCAAACGAATGTGAACGAAAAATAATAACAAAATCACAAATGATAACAAAAAGAGATTAGGAAAAAAACACGAAAAACGGAGTTCGCGTCTTTTTGTTTACCCCTCTTTCATTTTTACCAAATTTGCCCACAAATATGAAAGACATGACTTAAAAACGTTTGAAAAAATTATCGTGAAAATTGGGTGCTAGTCACTCACATTCGAATTAATTTTGGGTTGTCTATCTCACTATTAATCGTTCGCATATTTTTATGCATTTTGATTGAGTTATAGTTACACAGCTGTAACATGTGCAAAAACAATTCTAAAATTGTTTAGAAAATGAAAATTTACCGGTGTTTTCCATGTGGGATTTTTTTTACTTTTGCAATATTTATTTACATACTCCACTCCACAGCGGCCTGCATACCTAACCTAACCTAGGTAGGAGGGGAATCCAAATAAATATTAAACAAGCGGTCATTAAATCTTAATTTTCATCACATCAGAATTGTACTATTTTTGTTTACATTGGCACCATTTTGAACACCTACTGAAGGTGATAATACATTTCCATACAAGACCAATATATTACAAGTCAAGAATATTGATTAAATGGGTAGATCTGTTGAAATAGATATAGCTCACATGCAAAGAAACTTTACTAAATTGGACACAAGTGTGCTGGTTTTTCACAATCTCCTTCAATACGTATATTACCATGTAAACGTATCTTCAGTAGAAATGAATTCGCCATGACACCAATTGCGCGTGTAGGCATGGTGTTACTAATCACCGTACTGTCAACACTGTTCAGCATGTCAAACAAATTGGACAGAATTAATTGTTTGTCACAAAGCATACACTCTTATCTATATTTTAAAAGTGTAAATATATTTAATTAAAATATTTAATGTAAGTTTTTATATATTTTTTATTTCTAAAATGCGTCAAATTTTCTTATTCAAGAAAATGATGTAAAATTTAATTGAAACATAAATCGAATTTTTGTTTTGTTGTTAGCACAGGTTGAAGAAGGTTTGTTTTTGTTTTTATAGTTTTAACAATGGGAAGGCGTAAATCAAAAAGAAAGCCGCCACCAAAACGTAAAAACATAGTGCCCTTAGATCAACAGTTTAATTGCCCATTTTGTAATCATGAAAAATCGTGTGAAGTTAAGATGGACAAAAGTCATAACGCTGCAAGAATAAGTTGTCGTGTTTGCCTGGAAGATTATCAAACAACAATAAACTTTCTGTCGGAGCCTTTGGATGTGTACAACGATTGGGTAGATGCTTGCGAAACGGCAAATTAAATATATTAAATAAGGACTTTTTAATATAATATGTAGATTTATAGGAAACCATATTTTACCACATCAAAAAAGTAAATAAAAATTCTTTAACATATACATATGTATATTAAGACGACATATTCTGGCACTGAAAACTTATAACAACGTAAGACGTTATTTTGCTATGGTATGATTACTTTTATCACAGGTAGCTTTATAAGAAATAGAATAAATGCTATTTCAAGAATGTTCCAAATATCTGATTATTTCTTGGCTATAATTTGACAAATTTCACTACAAAGTTTGTCAAATAAACCTTTAACACACATAAAATATTTTTTATGGATATCGCCGTAAATAACTTACCTATGAAATATATCACAAACATATTACGAAGTCGAAGATCCTTACACCAAATTTTAGAAACGGACGCAAAAGTTTTCGAGAGTATAATGAATAAAGGAAAGATTAACTAACATTGAATGAGATTGGTGCCCAGTATATGAAAGCTGTAAGGTGTTTCAAATATTGGGGATTCAACCGCATATCATCCAGGTGTAAAAGTGAAACATAAAGTTGTGCTAAATGCAGCGAAAATGGACACTAATTTGGAAACTGCAGAAGTATTAATATTAAATGTATTAATTGCGTAAAAGCTAGAGGAATACAAAATTTCCGTGACATACATAGATGCAAATCACGACCGCAGAAGCACTGAGCGGTATTCTACAAAAATAAAATAAAAAATTATTGCCGAGAGAACTGCTTATTAGCAACCAAATGGTATTAGAGATTATATTTTAATATTGGAGGGCTTACTTCAAATTTTAATGAGTTAGAAATGTCATGTTTCAAGGAAAATTTTGACTTTATATGTCACAGAAACCTATTGAACTGATGATATAGATGATGAATAGATAATGTTAACAAACTATAATATATTTCGGTGCAATAGTAAATCAATATTCTATATAAAAAATAGCTGGCAAACCAAAGTAGTAAAAAATAAGTCTATCTAATCTGACTATTGAATTTTTTGACGAAAAAATGGAAAAAATGCAAGATAATGAAAAAACGTAATAATAAGTGATTTTAATATTCATTGGTTTGATACCAATATATACGAAAAAAAAAAATTCAAGTAATATAAGATAACTATTGCAAGCAAATAGTAGCAGAACCGCAAGAATAACTCCTACATCATCAACGCTAATAGGTTATATCGTCACGAGCATTATCAAAATCAACGCAAAAATTAACTATAAAATGAAAATTAGCGATCATGAATCCTGTTAGAAATTAATATCCCTATAAACAACAAAGTTAAAGCAACTCAAGAAATAAAAGTTAAAACTTTTATACATTTTGATAACAATTGGTTTCGCACAAATTTGCTTTCAGGTGAATTAAACACAATATCAGCAACACATCCGCAAAGCCAACTAGTTAGAAGCATTAACGTGGCGTTAAGTACAATGATAACCATCAAAACTTATATAAAATACTTCAACAAATATATGGTTTGATTATAATATAAGTCGTATGAAGGAAACGAAAATAAACTTGTATCAAACGGCAGTGTCATTTAATATTTTGCTACACTGGAACAAGTATTAGCAGTTCAGAAATAAATACAAATCAGCAATAAGAATAGCAAAACGATACTTTTTAAGATAATAAAATAAACAGCGGGTTAGATCAGGAATCCATGTGGAGAACAATAAAAACATTTGTGTTGACAACAAATTATTCTAAAATACAAGAAATAATGTTAAAAGGAAAAATATTTTTTAATGAACGACAAATCGCAAATGAGCTAAATGCATATTTTCTAGACAGCTTCATGCTTCATGCAAATTGTTGTATAGCAGCTGTTCCATATACAAATTTGATTTCAGAAAATCTGCATTGCACTTTCAATTTTGATAGCATCGATGTAAATAGTCAGAAAAAGATGATAAAAGCAATGAATAATAAAAGAGACCAAAATTTCCTAACTGTTGGTATGTTGATACAAAATTATGATATCGTTGGTCCATATATACACAGTCTTATATTATTAATTATGCAAACCGGAACATTTCCTGACTGTTTAAAACAGTCAGATATAGTGCCTGTTAAGAAAGTAAAAAATACATCAGGAGGGTTTCACTCTATCGCTATGCGAAAGAAAAATTAATCCTAATCGAATAATTTATTTAATCATTCTTCGTTATTATTTATTTTGTGGTACCGGTGTTGCTTCATTTTCAAACTATTTCGCGAAAATATTTGCGCAAACAGCACTGAGTACCAAATTACTCTTATCACAACTACCTTTCGCATCGCAATAGAGAGTAACCCCCCAGATCCTCAAGAGTATATAAGATTGCTAAATATGTGTATAAAAGAAACACTATTTTATAGGGTGTCCCAGAGCTCAACGCCAAGCCGAAACATGGTGACGTGGTTGATTGTAACCATCATGAGAAATATTAGAAAATAAAGTTAAAAAAATACGATGGTTTGTGCGAATAAAAACATTGAACTGAGTAAAATATTATTTTTTAAAGAGTTTTTTCTGATTTTTCATGATGGTTACAATCAATTCAGTCTTCCTGTTTTGGATTGAGTGCTGGGACACCTTGTATAAATAACAATTAAAGTAATATCCAAAAATATATTTCAAAATCTGAAGAAAAGTGATTATTTAATAATTTTTCAACATTTTGAGAACGATTAAAATATATTCATTACACAATAAAAATTATAAATAGCTTGTTTTTTTTATGTTTCCCAGCTATCTATATGTCGACATTTCATAGGAACTACCCTAATCATCAGTAGTAGGGTAGTTCCTATGAAATGTCGACATATAGATAGCTGGGAAACATAAAAAACAAGCTATTTATAATTTTTATTGGTATAAATGGTAGAAGCTAAAAATAGCGAATAAAAAACTTAATTATTTATATTCATTACACCTTTTTCAAATTAGAACTTGAACACTTTTATAATATAGGTAGATAAAATGAAAAAACAAGGTATAAATAATTTAAAGCTTTTGTTCTAAGTTCACATTTTGGAATAGTCCATGAAAAAAGGTGTGCATATTATTACTCGTGATACTGCATGTATGTGCAATATATTATAATTAAAAATGTTAATGGAATATTAATGCATACAACATTCTAGAGTTCTTTCATGAAATGAGTAAATGAAATAATGTTACCTTTATTTCTACTTGGATAAAATTATTTTAAAAAAATAATAAAGTTGGGCTTTTAAAGCCCTGAATATTTGAAAATGAGTTTTAAATAAAAATTTTTGATAAATAATTCGGGGATTTAAACGATGTCATATCACGCACAATTTTATAATATTTTATATTGTGCTTTGAATAAAAAAGTCAGAAAGTACTCGTAATAAGACTTTTTAAACGGAGTTCGCCGTAAATTTAAAATAATTTATGTCAGGATGCTCACAGTATTCCTATTATTCCATACTAATATTTTAAGACATGACTATGACAACCTCTTGAATATCGTAAATAGGTCAATCACCCTCAGGCAGGCTCTCAGCCGCCGTTAATCGACTTTCGCTTGCCGCCGTCTCGTAGGATTTGGCAAAGAACTGTACTTTCAGCGCATAGTAAACAACTAAAAAGTACAAGTAGAAAGTAATTATATACATACGTAAATATACAAATTTGTTCCAGATAATATATATGCATGTATATATAGTAATATTAGGAATGAGTTTTGTATTAACAAGATGTCCAGAATAATATATCCACGACATTTTGTGAGAACTTTTTGCCATCTAAAGTCAATAAATGTACGGAATCGGTTGTGTGAGCAGGTCATTCCGTTTAGAACAACAAAAAAACCTCAACTGCATACTATATGGCAAACATCTAGACTACATAATAGTAGCAATAACCATAGTGGAAACTCATCACAAATTTTAACGATCCGTAGAATTTGGAAACAGATTTTTGGAAAATATTTGCTTGTTACAAATATTGTTGGATCTGGCGTTTTAATGGTATTTGGCGATGTTGTGGCTCAGGAAATAGAATTTCGACGGGGCGTTCCAAATTCTAAGCGATATGACTGGCAGCGTGTTGGTAGAATGTTCATAGTGGGAGCGTTACAAGGACCTCTTCATCATTACGTATATAATTGGATGGATAAAGTAATGCCAGTTGCGAATTTTAAAAATATAATCAAAAAAATTTTGATAGATGAATTGGTAATGTCCCCCGTTTGTATATTCATATTTTTCTACTCTGCGTGTTTTCTTGAGAGAAAAAGCTTGAAAGAAACAAACGATGAATTAAAAGAAAAATTTCTGTTTATATATTTGATTGACTGGCTTTTATGGCCTGGTGCGCAATATGTAAATTTCCGGTACCTGGAGACAAAATATCGAGTAACGTTTGTCAATGTTTGTACGGCGTTATATAATATTTTCATGTCGTATGTTAAACACGATTACAATGTACAATTATAGTGCAAGTTATATGATACACCTACACATTTTATGAAATAAAAAAACATTCGAATTCAAATGGCTTTAATGGAAGAAATTAGAATTTAAAAATGCTGTTTAGATTTTATGTTGACATATTGATAAAATAATTATCGGTCAGAAATTTGCGTTGTAAATATTAATTTAGAGAGCTTTGTTATCTTCAATTGTACCGACAAAAAATATTTAATAATAATGAATTGCTACCACATAGCCTGCCTGTCACAAGTCTTCAAAACAATGAGGCGTCGTGTGAATTGTGTTATTTTTGGGGTAAAAACCTATAGTATAAAATTAATAGCCAAACCATAAAAACAAAACCTATGGTTAAAAATAAACGCAGTTTTTATTTCCAAAAAATTACTGGTTTATACATCAAATCATATATTGAAGGTACAGATATCATGGATATATGTACATACGTATATTTTTCATTCTTACTTTTAATAACTATTTTATTAAAAAAAAAAAATTAAAATTGTCCAACATCAAATAAATGGTGCATTAATCGCAAATTTTCTTGGTTAATAAAATTTGCAATTAAAGTTGTAACGTTTTCGTTTGATCTCGCTATTTGTTGTTTTATAATTAACCGAAAGTCTTCTTTTACACCCTTATCAGAACCCCGAGTGCGACGAGGACCTGTCGGACCGGAGCAGTTTCCAGGTACATTGCTATTAGTGAAATCAAAATTGAATTCTTCATTGTGAGTGTTCCAAATGAACATAAATTCTTCGATGAAATCTATGTTAATCAAATAAGTTGAAAAGTGACGAAATGTGAAAGCTCGACGACTAGTTATTATTGAAAATATTTGCTCAGCTATTTCTCTTTCTCGTGGATATTCAAGCTGCAGCAAAATTAACAGATCGCCTAAAACTTCATCGGGGCAATTGGGTTCAAAGATTTTACGCTGAAACGTTTAAAATTTTATAAACATATAAAGCACTATTCAAAATAAATGTTTTTATGAAATACATACAGCCAAATTTTTAACAATTGCTTTTGTGCAGTATTGTACTAATGCTTTTTGCGTTAAAGGAATAAAAATCATATGTCTTGGTACTTTCAAAGTTAATTGATCCAATACTTGTCCTGGACTTGGAGGCAAATCACTGATTATTTTTAAAATGCATTCAAAGCCTTCGTACTGTGGTAAAAACAATGAAATTCTAGGTATTTTTTTGTTAATAATTTTAAAAATGTTTAATCACTTACAGTTAATTTTCCTTGCAGCAAGTTTAAACTTAGTTTCAATATATGATGTACTAAATTGCTTTTTATAGTCATTTCTGTCATAAGCTTTTTGGCTTCTTCTAGGTGCCCAAAATAAATTGCCAAATCAAATAGAAACCTTGAAATCCATGGCGATAAGGGCAATGTTAGGAGAAGTTTACTAAAATCTCTTTGAAATTGTTCAGTGTTAAGCAATTGCCAGCACTGAGCAGCATGAACAAAAGCTTTAGAAATTTCTTTGCTTGTTGGAGTAGTTAAGGATATACGTGGTGGTTCCATACTTTGAGCATCTGTGCGTTCCACTTTCCAATCCGTAAAACCCTCAACCAGAACATGATTAATTTCTATATCTTCCGGGCGGGTGTTGCAGTTTTTAATATAGCAGTGCAATGAATAAATGAAAAGTGTCGTTGCGTAAAATAGCACTTGGGTGCTGCCAGCAGCACTTGTTGATACAATTTCTATAAGTTTGTCCCAATAAACATTTTGTCCCCTTAAAGATAATCAATGTTATGCTTAATATTAAGTTTGATTTAATAGTAGATATGGTTGCCCTACCAGGTTTTATTAAAAGGCAAAAATGTTTCCCATCGTTGTATTTTTCCACACAACATAAGCACTTGAAATATCTTTTTCCATACCTCGATGGTATCGCATTTTGTTTCATCAATTATTTGCCTTATGTAATATTCTAATGAAATTGTAAACAAGCGACACACTAAGCCTACTGGAAGTTCCGGGGTTTTATGGTATATTAAAGGCAATGCTTCTTCTACTAACATTTCTTGATATTTTTGCGGATTTTGCTTCATTCCGTCCGCTATCATTTCTAACAGTCGAGGCTGAAAATTTTCAAGAAACAAAGTTACACATCATAAAGTCATCATCATAAGAAGTTTAGAAATTACTGAATGAGTTACAGCTGCTTGCGGAAATCTTTTTAAAACTAATAATAGAAGTTTGCACTGATTTAAGCTATTCTCTGTGTTGTTTACGGTTAACATAAGAATTTTATGCTGCACTTCATAAGAAACATGCTGAAACATTTTCACATAAAACTCTTGCTGCGCTGTTATTTCATTTTCCGGTGCTCTTAATGCATTTGTTAATTCGTTAACTTCATCCCATAGTTCTACATTTTGATTTTGGAAGGTTAAAATGCTGAAAATAATTCCAATTTGAACATATCCTTAGGAGTGTATTTAATGTTTATAAACTTACATGTAGCTAAAACATTTTGCGGCTTCCTCACAATTATTTGCCTCCTTTTCCAAACGATAGGCTTCAAACTGAAAAGCAGATTTATAATCTTTCTTTGTATTGGAGTTTAATCATTTTACAATACCATAAATATTACTTGTTCACTAGAAGACCTATCAGCAATTTAGAGCATACAATACATATTATAGTTTAACGGAGATAAAATTAAAAATTATTGGAGAAAGGATATAAAATTAAAAAACGACTTATTTAATTTATTCTTTCTTTCTTTATTCTTTTTTTATTTAATTTTTAGCTTCAATTTTGCATTTTTTTTGTGACGATTACTGAAATACATATGTACTTCTAAATATTTAGCAGTACTAGTTAGCTAAGTACTACATATCGACGGCTTCATTCTAAAATATGGTAAGCGAAAATAGATTGTTTTGAAATAAAGTCGTAAGTGATGTAACCTTAAGACGTTTTGTGTTCATATAGTAATTCTTACAAAAAGGAATTTTTTTATAGCTTTTTCGAACTTCATAAACTTTTGTCGTCTATAAGTAATTATATACATACATAAATATACAAATTTGTTCCAGATAATATATATGCATGTATATATAGTAATATTGGGAATGAGTTTTGTATTAACAAGATGTCCAGAATAATATATCCACGACATTTTGTGAGAACTTTTTGCCATCTAAAGTCAATAAATGTACGGAATCGGTTGTGTGAGCAGGTCATTTCGTTTAGAACAATAAAAAAACCTCAACTGCATACTATATGGCAAACATCTAGACTACATAATAGTAGCAATAACCATAGTGGAAACTCATCACAAATTTTAACGATCCGTAGAATTTGGAAACAGATTTTTGGAAAATATTTGCTTGTTACAAATATTGTTGGATCTTCATAACTTCATAAACTTTTGTCGTCTATGTGAACTTATCTTATTTTTGTTTTTCAGTCGTAAAGCAGCTCTGGGCTGGGGAACAGCTCTCGCGTCATCGTAATTATTTCTCAAGTGCGGTCAGGCTTGTTGTTGTTGTTTGGCCTTCGAAAGTTTTGCGTCTCACTGTCATTGGTTAACTGTCTACCTAAACTAACTGCATTAGTTTACAGTTTTTGTGAGGTATTTCGTTGTTAACCACGCGGCAACTCCCTATGCGAAGGCATAGGTCGGTACAGTTAATCACAGCGCCGCAAAAAAATACTGTTAACACCATCGTGGGCATAAGGTCTACGTTACTCCGCCCATGCTGTGCATTATATACTTTGCAAATTTATTTGCAACTGTATAGTTACCAATACAAATACAATAATTAATTTTGTTTGTCTTTTCTCGATTCTAATTGTATTTATCGTCTATAACATGCTAAGTATTACTAATGGAAAGCAAAAAAAAAATTATAATACCAAATCATGCTAAGTGAATTTCTCGGGTTAAAACTTTTGATAAGGAAAGTCGATTACTATAAAATTTTTACAAAGATGAATTAAGAAATGCCATTTCCAGCATACACCTACAAGGTGAGGATTCAGGTCCTGAAATTAAATTTTAAGCACTTTGGATTAATAGACGACATTGGAAAGCTCAAAGAAATACCTATCAAGTTGTTGTCAAATATAGTTAAGCATACATTTTAAACACCAGAATTCAGGATAATTTTTCAACTTGTTTGTTTATCATTTGAATACATTTATAAACAAATAATAATTAAATAATTTTCAAGCAATTGGCAAAAGACCTTACTATATATGTATGTATGTATATATGAAAACTTCTTCGGTCCATAACTTGGAAACTACGGTTTAAGAGGCTGCCAGTCATTGAAAAGCCTGCCTACTTGGGACCAATTTGGTCCCGTTGTGTTGTCGGAAACTAAGCGTTTCCCCCAATATTGCCATTTGAAATTTTTTTTTAATATTTTTCAATTTTCTATCACTTTATGTACTTCTAGTTTACCACCTGCGTTGGTAAACTAGATTTAAGCCCAAAATAAAGCCTTACTAGCATTGTATAGATACTAATAACTCTTACAAATTTGGCTTTTCATTAGCTTAAATTTTACATAAGAAATACCATATCTATTTTTTTTTATTTTGCTAGTATATTTTTAGCACATACTGAACTGTGATAATGTATTTATTTGTGGTAAACGGTTCATGACTACTTACCTGAACCTTAAAATTATTTGGAAATAATGTCTTCGCAGTAATTATCCAAGATTTTGCCGAGCACGGATCTGTTAATCTCAACTTCTTTGATTGCTCAATTATGTATGTCTCATCACTTTTGCAAGAAACATCCATTTTTACATTTGATTTGCAAAAATTATGTTTCTCCTCAATATCTTTTTGTTTATCCCGGAACTATGCACTTGTATGGTGGTTGCTTTATTTATGGATGTATGTACATATGTACACGATATAAATATTTTAAGGCGAAAAATGCTCAGCTGATTGCAAGGCGAATTCATTACTAGGTGAACTTAACAGCACAGGTGATTATATTTTGCTTCTCGCGTTTTTTCCAATGAGACTGTCAATTTTATTTTCTTTTCTTTACAAACTATTTCACGCCATTTTAATCTAAAGAATTTTTTGTATGATTTAGTGCAATTTCAAGAAATTTGTGTGAATTTAAAAGTGAAAAACTAATATAATCTGTGATTTTAATTACAAACAATTATAAAAGTTTATATTTAACGTTTATGTAAAATTTTTTCTCTGCTGAGCAATCTTAGGCGAATTTAGATTATGACATTCACGATATGTTTTACAATAACAAAACACATAGTACTGAATTCGCCGTTCCGCTTGCACTCACCTGTATAAAGTCGCCTTGAGGTGAACTTAACAGCACATATTATATTTTGCTTCTCGCCATTTTTCCAATGAGACTGTCAATTTTATTTTCTTTTGTTTACAAACTATTTCGCGCCATTTTAATCTAAAAAATTTTTTGTATGATTTAGTGCAATTTCAAGAAATTTGTGTGAATTTAAAAGTGAAAAACTAATATAATCTCCGATTTAAATTACAAAGAATTAAAAAAGTTTATATTTAACGTTTATATAAAATTTTTTCCCAGCTGAACAATCTTAGGCGAATTTAGATTTTGGCATTCACGACATGTTTTACAATAACAAAATACATAGTACTGAATTCGCCTTTCCGCTTGCATTCACCTGTATAAATTCGCCTTGCGTGTGATTTACCATCATTGAAAAACATTTCTTATTTTTGCAGCAAAAGATCGTTTTATGTTATGTAAAAAATTTAACAATATTTATTTTCAATATTTCGATAACAATTTGTTATCATCGTCAGGAAAATTAATAATAACATATTAATTTTCCTGACGATGATAACAAATTGTTATCGAAATATTGAAAATAAATATTGTTAAATTTTTTACATAACATAAAACGATCTTTTGCTGCAAAAATAAGAAATATTTACCAAAACAAGATCAAATAATTAAATATTAAAGATCATTGAAAAACATTTATTCGTAAGTCAGCTTTTACATTTGTACAGACGACGGGCAGACAGACGAAATTTGATGGTGCGGTAACGAAAATTTTCGGTGGGGGAGAGTGTGTAGTACACGACTCTCTGTACTAGACATTTGTGGACATTCTTTGTTTCTCTTTTTAACTTTTCGTATTTCTTATGTTGTTGCTTCATATCATTATTCTCATATCAAAAACAACAACAACAAAAGAAAAACGAAAAGTTTCTGTCTGTCTATTAATTTCTTAAATGTAAAAGGTTTAGGCAAGACCAAAAGAGAATTGAAAAAATGTCTGCCCATCGTCTGTACAAATGTAAAAGCAGACTTAGACTTACAATCATACTTAAAACAACAACAAAATTTTTATTGTTTTTGTTTTAAATGTAATTGTGTCAACGAATGAGCGGTTTCGTTATCCATTAACACGCACTAAGAAAGAAACAAGAAAAGAAATGAACAGTCCTGGAAAGAAAAAATTTTCTTATAATGTATTCAAGGCGAATTTAATACTATGTATTTTGTTATTGCAAAACTTACTGACATGATACAAAAAACAGTAATTAATGCGCCTTGCTTACTGAGAATGTCAAAATTTAAATTCGCCTAAGATGAAGAAGATAAGAACATAAACATGTTACATAAAAGTTATATACAAATTTTTATAATTGTTTGTATTTAAAATCACAGATTATAATGGTTTTTCACTTTTTAATTCATAAAAGTTTCTTGAAACTTCACTGAATCATATAAAAAAAAGTCAGATTAAAATGGCGCGAAAATGTTTGTAAACAAAAGAAAAAGAATTTGACAGTATTATTGGAAAAACGCGGCAAGCAAAAAATATTCTTCTGAGCTGTCAAGTTCACCTATTAATGAATTCGCCTGGGTCGTCTATTAATTTGATATGTAAATAAAATAACATAGACCTGGCAACACTAGTAGTTTACACTTCAATGTGGTTTTAAATTAGTTTTTTTTTTTTTAATTTAAAATCTATTTTGAGTATAGAGTTGATTACTGTTAATGCTTTTGAATATTCCAAAGTTTTCTAATTTATGTGTCCGTTTTACAAAACAGCAGATGGCTATTTTTACGCAAGCGCTGAATCCTATTACGGGACAAAGTGGCTGGGTTTCAAGAGATGATTTGTATGACTATCATCAAGAAGTTGCAAATGCTGGCTTTGGTGACATGCTTCATGATAAGGAGAGAAATCAAAAATATTATGCAGCACTTCAAAAAACAATAGCAAATCTTCACAAGGATGGCAAGGAAGCTCATGTCTTGGATATCGGAACTGGCACTGGGATACTTTCAATGATGGCCGTTGCATCTGGTGCCGATTCGGTAACTGCTTGTGAAGCTTTCCTACCTATGGCAAATTGTGCTGAAGTGATAATGGAAAGTAATAAAGTAAGGGACAAAATTACTTTAATTAAGAAAAGATCAACTGACATTATTATGGGCGAGGATATGCAGAAGAAAGCAAACATATTAGTTACCGAAGTATTGGATACTGAATTGATTGGAGAGGGTGCTATTGGTATATATAATCATGCTCACAAGTACTTGCTGACTGACGATGTAATCTGTATACCATCAAAGGCTACGTGTTATGCTCAAGTTGTGCAATCTCCTTTAGCAGCGCAGTGGAACTCTTTGAAAACTTTAGCAAATTTGGATGGTGAAGTGCTTTTAAAACCACCGAAAGAAATATCAAGCTGTCCAGGGCAGGCAAATTTGCACGACGTGCAACTATCTCAACTGCCGCTTGAAACATTTCGACCCATAATTGATCCCATAGAAATCTTTACTTTTGATTTCAATCGGAAAGAACCTCTAGAACTATCAAGACAGAAAAATCATGTAGTAAAATCAGCATATGTTGGTTCCACAGACTTGGTTTTTTATTGGTGGGATATTACCATGGATATCGAAAAGGAAATAAATCTGAGCTGTGCCCCATTTTGGGCACATCCAGAATTTAGAAAGCTGTCCGCTCACAAACCAAACTCTGGGCCGTTATCAAATGTTGTTCCTTGGCGAGACCACTGGATGCAAGCAATTTATTATATACCCAAGCCCATTAACATTACAAAAGTAGCACAAGAATTTATTTTAAATTGCAATCATGATGAATACTCATGGTGGTTTGACGCATTTCCGTTAACCGGAGAAAACCTTGCAAAATCAATTACTAGGCATTCTTGTACGTGCCATCTACATACGACGTACAGTCGATCGCGTATAGGTCAAATAAACCAGAGTTCTAGAAATAAGCTATATTTAAAATATTTGGAGAACAATATCACACCTGGGTCGAAAGTTTTAGTTCTGGGCGATGGGTGTGTGTTGGGTTTAAGCTGCGCTAAGTTAAAGGCATCAAAGGTTTGGTGTCATGAGCGTCATCGTTTTTCAAGAAATTTTACGGAATCGATAGCAAATGCTAATGGGCTTTCCAATGTTGAGTTTCTCGGAAATATAGATGACGTGATTCTAAAGTGTAAAGACCAAGTTACACATATATTTGCAGAGCCATATTTTTTCTTATCTCTATTGCCATGGGATAATTTTCATTTTGGCAGTTTGTTGATGAAAATGAGCGAAATTTTGAATGATACGGTAAAAATTTCACCGTTCGGTGCGCGTATTTATTGTGTACCTGTCGAGTTTTTAGATCTTCACAAAATTCGTACCCCTCTTAAAGAATGTGAAGGTTTTAATTTAAGTCACTTCGATAAAATGGTGGAGGTAAGAATAAAACAAAAAACCATATACATATTTTGATTGATTAGATAGATTTTAGTTTAGGTTAGTTTTAACAGGCTGACACCAGACATTAAAAAGATGACCACTTGCTTCCAATTTTTTGATTAGATGCTAACTGGGTTTAATTTATTAATTATCATTTTTTTTTTTTTTTTGGTTAGAAATCTACATCAATAGCTCAGACTTGTGTCCAAGCCCAGCCTTTATGGGAATATCCTTGTCGTGCATTAACAATGCCACAACAAATCTTACAAGTAGACTTCAGAAATTTCAATCAAGATAAGTTTGCGAATGGAGAAATATCCGTAGGATCGTAAGTAATCCCTATTCTGATTCATTTATTAAGAGATTCATTATATAATATAAACACTGCATCGCTTTTTGCACAATTACATAATATATATATGTATACATCCGAAACTTGTAAAATCAAATTGTTTATTTCAGTTCTACTACTTGTAACGGTATTGCAATATGGGTGGATTGGATGCTAGACGATAGCGGAAATAAAAGATCAATTGTTACCTCCGGACCTTTGGAACCGGTCGAAATAGGTAACTTCATAAAATGGGATATGTTTGAAAAGCAAGGTGTGCACTTTATTACTGGTGCAAGAAATGTTGAATGTAGTGAAAGTGCTATTAAATGGGAAGTAGATTTTAAGCCAAAATCTGGTACATTAAATTTTAATTTTGAAATGAAGTATTCTAAACTATGAAACATTTTATAATAAAATTGTTTTTATGTGGTTAGTTCTGAGATATTTCCTTTTCCATTTTTGTCAAAATTATATTACGTTCAGTTTGTGCTGATGAGGAACTGCTGTTTTTACCAAAGCTATTAGCGTTCAAAGGTTTGCGCAAATCTAGAGCTCTTATATCCGTCATTAAAGAATGTTGTTTATTTTCCAAGTCTACATCAATTTTTCCAGCGTGTTCTTGCAATAAATTATAATTTGTTTTGGCTTCATCAATTTTATCTATAAGGCAACGGCGAATATTAAGAATTTTCTGCACTTCAAAACACAGTTGGTCGTGTACTGCATCAAGGCATAATTCCATACCGGAGCGTTGGTTACGGTTTTCTAAACGAGTTTCCGCTAACTTTAAACCATCTGTTTTATCACGTAGAGATTGCTCCAAAATTTTTAACTCACAAAGTGCCTTTTCCATTTCTTCTTTCATCTACAAAACGTATATGAAATATAGAATAATAGAAATAAGTAAATACAGATGACCTACTTTTAGTTGCTGCCACTCCAATTCATTGCGAGCCTTTTGTGTCTCAAATATACGTTTGCGAATGGTGTGCTCGGTTCTCTCTTGTTGAGAAATCAAAATATTGCGGGCTTTTTCACGACATACAAATAATGATTCTCTTATGGCATAAGTGTCGGCCAACTCGTTTTCAGCTAACTGCTTGATATTCCTTGTATGCTCCAGCCATGAGTTGTATGAACACGAACTACATATAAAAATACAAATGTAAAATTATACAAAATAGAGTTTTATAATAGAATTTATATCTCCTCAACTGTCTCTTCTTAGGTTTTTAATCTATCTACCATGGTTTCTTTTTTATTTAATTTCAAAACAATTGTATTATATAAGGATTTGAATTGTATTATTATTTGAGTTACTCAGGTATATGCAGTTATTAATCTAGCTGTGCAGTACTACTTTATTTTGGCCTTGATGGCTTTTGTATTGCAATATGTTATAAATAAATAATATAACAAACCTAAGCATTTTGGCTAAAAAATTATCATTGTATTCTAATAAGTGCTATAAAATTTAAACATTTCTGAAATTTAGTGCTTTTAATAAAAAATTTTTTGATACGTCGCTTGCTTGCAATGTGGAAATATCACATAAAAATATGCAGGGTTAGATTCAAAGCACACACATTTTTGAAACTTCATATAATTTTGGATGTTTGCAGGTTTTCAATGGATTGTTAATGATATTTATTTACATACAGTGAAAGTTAATAAATGAAACTGCTAATGTCTAGCATTATTATTTTACGTAATATGGGAAATAAACACAGGGGCCAAATCCACCACATTTCGAGCAAGACACACGATATCGAATCAATTGTAACGTAATAATATAAAAAAGCGTTAGTATTTTTTGGTATATGTACTTTTAGGAAACATATGGTCTTAAATCTATTACATTTTGTTTAAACTGCGATCTGATACGCATGGTTTGCCACAATCTACAGACGTATCATAATGTTATTCGATGCAATAGATAGTTAATTCGGTATCGTTTGCGGTGGTTAGACCCCAGAATCATACTACTAATCACTACTTAAAAAAAGTGCAAAAAATGCCACGTGCATTGGCGGACTACGCGTGCGTGTGTGTATGCCTGCGTTTATGGTTGCATGGCATCAAACAATTTGTACTATACATTTTTGTAAAGGGTTGTTGGCCTTAAACAAAAAGAAACCATGCATTATTGTATTATATTATTGTACCATGAGAAATACGAAAACATAAATAATTTTTTTGCTTTCATATGTTGAGCGTATTAGTCAGACAGAGTAAAGCAAAACAGAAGCATACATTATAAAATTCTTATTTGTTCAAAAAGTAAGTCGCATCACCATGACTAAACTGTTTTTGCAATATTCTCTGTTACACTAATGCACGCTCTTAATTGAATTTTATGAATACTTTTTTGGGTTCCTGGTAGGGTCTGTCTTATAGCTTATATTAGCAGCAAATTTGTTGAGAGAAGACTGACATATATCGATTTTATTTGCCTCATTTTTGTTTTCCTTTTCTAAAGCGAGCTTGAATTTAACTTTTTTTAAACGACACAATTTTTCCCATGCTTTCTGGCACTGGTTAGATAGTAAGCGTTGGTTGTTCTCAATCACAGCCAATTCATTTTTCAGCTCAGTGTCAGCATCATCATATGTTATTTCGGACCCCAAACGACAATCACGCATAGTTAAACATTCACCAACAATCGCAAGGGGAGATTGCAATGCTTCAAGTTCTCTCTCAGTTGACTCCTTCTCTTCAGAAAGCAATTGCATTTCACGCTCTATTCTTTGAAGAGTTTTAGAAATAACTTCTCGCCAATGCTGAAGTTCAGAAATTCTAAAAAACAGCAAAAATATTAAATAATTTTTACTTCGAAGCTTTCTTAGAAAATCACATGCAGGCATGTTCTCACACTCGGAAGCTTTCAAAGTCGCCAAGCGACTTGGAAACACCAAATTTATGTTTAAGTGTTCTGTGACTCAAGCGTTTTCCTTGCGAGTCGATACAAATTGAATTCCAAATCACATACATATTTTACCAAAACAAACTAAAAAATAAATATGATTGGAATTCCCCAATAACCTAGCGATTTCGATTTACAGAACACCTTTCTTGCGAGTTCAACTCTCAATCGCAAATCTCAAGTGAGATGCTAGTGTCAGAACATGTCCGATGATTTGAAACAAATGCTAATTATTCATACATATTTTGCAAATTTAAAATGTGATTAGTTTCTATTTTGACAACTGTTTGATTTTTGTATACAATTAATTTGCTAAATAAGTAATTTTGAAAAGATTATAACTTAGATCGTCACATTGCATCTTGTCACTTTTACAAATAAAGGATTTTCAGAACAATTATTTTGTATATTACCGATTATCCAATGCTTCGTTTGTGTCATAGTTTGTCCAATCTCCCTCAATACGTGTTTCATTTCTCAATGATCTTGAACTATGACGTATATTAAAGGCGTCGTCACGTCTGGCATCAGCAACATTTCGCAAAGTGTTAACGCGATTATGCCAATCTGATAATGCCAAATGTTGTAAAGGTTTTTCCATTACTAGTAAAGATGTAGAATCCATGGTATCTAATTCATTTAAGAAAAAAAAAAAAAAATTAGCAGCAAGAAATTTAATTTAATAAAGGAAAATTTATTATATTTGTCAATGTATTAGATATATAAATTTAATATAACCAATTCGTGTGTTGTCTAAAATTTGTCTACACGAAATTTGAAAAATAGTCACTTGATGTTATTTTCAAATAAATAAATAAAGAAGGCTTCTCCAAACATCGCCAAGAATTAAGAAACAGCAAGTAAGACGCAAAATATCGTATTTCAAAAACACAATACAAAATTTAATACACCAAATCAATAGATTTGAAATTAATGGAGCGACAGTATTCACCTGAGTCTGAATCGGTTGATGTAACACATTTATGCTTTCTATTATTTTCATATGCTCAATCCAGTTTGCTGTAGAAAGCGTCTTCAACCTATTTAATATGTTAAATGTCGATATTTTTGAAGCAGTTGCTTTTAGGCAACTTTTCATGGACCCAGTAAGTAACCATGGATGTATTTACATACATAAAAGAACTCGAAGCATGCTTTTGATATTGTCAAGGGAACAAACAAACAGCCTATAATATGTTTTCGTAGCATAAACTATAAAACTAGGCGTTACTACTCGTATATTTTTGAAGTTAGGTGTAAAAAGTCTTCAAGTCAGAAGTTATTGATAAAACAGAAAGAAACTAGAGTTAAACCAAATCAAAAACCCAAGGAATTCAGACGTTATACACAGAATATAAAGCAATAAAAAAATTGGTAGTCCTTGGAAATAAATAGGGAGCAATGAATCTATATATAAATACATACATATATATATTTAATTTTAGTTAGCAGCTGTCTTCTACTTTTTATTGTTAAATATTATAAGAGGCTTACGGCTGAAACTGAATTTCGATACTTATTCTATCTATTCTCTTAAAGAATAATCAGTATTTAAAATATCTTTTCCAACTCTTTTATTGAATTTATTTATAATTTAAAGAAGTTAACTGCTATAGTTATAAAAATTTTTCTAATCGCGGGAATTACAACAAGCCATTTCCATTTTTAACTTCTTTAAAACAACTGTGTAAATTGATATACATCAAACAATAATGATTATTTGAATTTATTTCACTGATTGTTAAAGATATTTCAACTTTTACATCAATAAATATTTTGGCAACGTATTTTGTCCCCTACCGATTTCAAATTGATTTTACGTACCATATTTAACTAGTATTGTATTATATATTCCACAGACCTATTAAGCCAATTTAGCAAAACTGTAGATAAATGAGAGTGAAGAATTCAAAAAAAAAAAAAATATAAAAACAGAAATAAAGGAAATAATATTGTGGCATTAACATGGTTGTTGCCATGGAATATAGAACTATGTAGGACTTTTTTAAACATGTGCTAAAACTAACGTGGTGAATTCAAATAGCCCTAAAACCATTTCTCTTTTGACATATTTTTGGCTTGACTATATAATCACTAGTATGGATTGGTTAACCATTCCGAACAAATTTAAAAACATTTGGCAACTTTATGTTTCTTCTTCTTTTAGCGGCTATGTTCCTTAAAATAATAACATGGTTTTTTATGTTTTTTTATTATAGACCATGACAGACAAATTAATTCGGGAGTTTTCGTATTGGTAAAACACAAAACGTGCTTTCTATTTAACGAAGAAACTAATTATTGATTTATTTTCAAAATTATTTTAACATGAATAATCAATTGAATAACTAATTCTGTATTTAAAGACAAGTTTTTTATTTGATAGAAAAATCGAACATCAAAAAAGGCAAAGAAGAAGACCGGAAAAATTTCGTATCGAAAGAAACAGAAGAAGTAGCGACAATAACGCCCTTTTAGTAAAATAAACGGGTGTAAAAGAGATCTAGATATTTAATGCGAAAAATAAGTGAGAACAAAATTGAAGTTACCTTGTGAATGTGTGTAGATTGCTGTGAAGAGTGAAAAATGGCGAATCAATCCACCGGTGTTGGTAAGAATAAAATTTATGTAAAAAAAGAATTAAAAACTCTTAAAGAAAATTTAAATTAAAGAAATTTTTTCCAAAAAGTTTGATTATGGCAATTGAATTAAAAGGAGGTCATAACAACATTTCTTAACAAGGAACGATAAGCAGAAATTATGAAAGAAAGTATGTGTGCATGTACGTATATATGTATGTAGCTGCACAAAGCAGTGTATTTGGAATACAAGCGGGGTAAAAATGAAAAAAAAAAATATATATTCAGTGTTTTCAAACTAAATTTAATTAAAGAAATAATGTGTTGAAAAGAAAATAAAAGAAATACATATCGATGAATGTTCGTTCATAAGTATGTATTTCTTTATGATATTTTTATAGTTTGGCAGAGTAATTTATGTTCACTGCTAAAATGCATTCATGCGCCGAGTCTAGATATCAGTGGTAAAATATGACTAGTCATTTTTGCCTTCCTAGGTGTCCTGCAAATTTAAATTTTTTCTTGGTAGTGACAAACGTGACTTGATGACTATTAAATTGCTACAAGCAAATGTCATACATACATTAGCACATGCATATGTAGAAGAAAGTGAATATCATATATCGAAAACGAGATTAATTTTTTGAATATCTAGGAAATTGTTTTACTAGAAGTCAAAGCAGTGAGAAAAGAAAGTTAGTTTTATATGCAAGTGTATTCAACTTTAAAATAATGTACTGATTAATTGTTTCAAAAACAGACTTCGACTTCACAAACAAAAAAAGAAAAAAAAAAACCTGCGTATATGCACAAGTGAGTATGTATATGCATGCATCATATGTATGTACGTATGTACATACATATATGCATATGCGTTAATTACATATTTTTATAAAACTAGTTGCAAAAAATTAAAAAAAATAAGTCACAAAATATAATTTCATACCATTAAATTTATTACCATTCGTAGCTTGAAATGAAGAAAGGGTATGGATTTCGAAAAACTCTAAAATTTAATATCGGCGACGGTGATTGTGTAAATTCGTTGGGGAATTGGATGGACATCGCCAATAATTCCATCCTAAGAAATTTCCTCAAACAAAAAAAAAAAAACGTTTTTTATATTTTCACTACTTGCGTTACTTCTTTGGCACGATGTATAACGTGAGAACATCCTTGTCACCGAATTTATTCCGTCCGGAATGAGAATTCGATCTGTTTTTGGTTCTTTAGAAGGCGATAAACTAAAAATTGGGAATAAAATCAGTTTTGAATAGACAATACTAATTGCAGTTAAAAATTATTTCATTCCGATATTTTCAACCTTTCGCCTTTTAAAGAACAAAAAAACCGATTGAATTCAGTTTCCAAACAGAATTTAACTCTTTAACATGGCTGATAGGGTCAGTGCCTTATTATTTAACGTGTGTATGTACATTCATAGGTATGCATGGGTATTTCCACGATGTCAAAATGAATGAAAAAAATTATTTGAATCTTGTTTCAACATGGATTTAATAGAAAAAATTAAGTAGGTGTTTACTATATATTTCAAAATACACCAAAACCCAAAACTTAACATAAAATATCGACGCACCTATATGGTTTTGTCTCTACTAGAATAAATCATCGGAACTCCGTATTTTTTTTTTTGATTGTGTTATTTTTTTATGTACGAGAGCGGATTGATATTGAAGTTACCTAGCGCTAAAATGCGACAAAAATACAAAAATATATATATTTTTTAATTGTGATCTGTCAAACGTCAGCTGTTAACATTTCACCCAAATTCATCTATTAGTTTATTTGTTGTAGTCGTTTGAAACGTTTCTTGAAAAATTGAAAAAAAAAATGATTTTCGTGCAGCTATTAAACACTACTCGTGTTATTTGAAAGGGAAATCGGCAAAAGAAAAGCTCGATAAATATTACGGTGAGTCTGCTCCGT
Organism: Thecocarcelia acutangulata; assembly: GCA_914767995.1. Taxonomy (NCBI): domain Eukaryota; kingdom Metazoa; phylum Arthropoda; class Insecta; order Diptera; family Tachinidae; genus Thecocarcelia; species Thecocarcelia acutangulata. Next base: position 29,181,148 of record OU612096.1, read on the forward strand.
CAGATTACATGGTAAAATATTGGATTGTTGAATTTAAACGCGGCCAAAAAAGGTGCTTACTGAAGAAAATAACAAGAAAATTCTCGATATCGTTATGAATGATTGCCGAGTCAAGTTAAGTGAGATTGATGAAATAGTAAACAAATTATATGGACATGATAAAGCGTAATTCTGTTGATTTTTGGCGGTGTCTAAAAACTGTTTTGAAACGTGGGTCCACCACTACACACCAGAAACTATAAATCAATCGAAACAATGGGTGGAAGCTGTTGGAAGTGCTCCGAAGAACGAGCACACAATGAAGTCAGTTGGCAAGGTTGTGACCACTGTATTTTGGTATGCACATGGAATATTGCTTATCGATTATCTTGCAAAAGGATCCACAATCACAGGAGAGTATTATCGTGCATTGGCGGATCAATTGATTAATTCAATCATGAAGAAACGATCACATTTAAATAAGAAAAAAGTGCTATTCAAAACAACGCACCGGTTCGCACAGCATTAGATACGATGCTAAAATTACGAGAAATACACTTCGAATTGGTTGATCACCCATCCATCCACCTTATAGACCTGATTTAGCTCCTAGTGACATTTTCCTGTTTTCAAATCTCAAACGAAGAAGTGATTACCGAAACTAATACGTATTTTGAAGGCTTCCCAAAATCGTATTATTCAGATGGTAAAAAAGTTGGAATATCGTCTTACTAAGTGTATTGAGCTAAAAGGAGACTATGTTGAAAAATAAATAAATGGTTTTCGAAAAAAAATGTATTTTTTCCTACTTACGTAGCTTCAATATCAATGCGCCCTCGTAATTTGCAACTACTACAAAATTAACTTTTTTATTTTACAATTATTGTATGAATAACACTTTCTTAAATTTTTTATAACAAAAAAAACGGTCTCGAGCGTGCTGATAGTTTAGATAGTAAAAAATAAAAAAATAAAAATTTCCAGCATAAAATTTTTGTTTTCGAGAATTCGCAACGATTGATCTAAAACAAAATATATTCGTTTGAATTTGGTCCAGATCTTTTGTTGTACTGGTAGGTTTGTCTGTAATTAATTCGCCTTGCTTAAAACCAAAATGTTGAAAACACATGTAAATAATTACTGAGTGCCCATTTCCATTATACAAGAAAATAATATTGCAATTTTTCATTTTCTTCTTTGAACTTTCTTTGCCGTTTACACTGTAAGAGCCTTATTGCTTAAACTGAACTGATTTTAGCTTGAATAGTTATACATACGAATATGAAAGCAAAACGAATTGCAAGTACATGCAAGTATGTCCTCGTTTACTGGATGTTGTAAAATACCTCACCCCGTTCTCTAAAAGTTAAATCAGTTCAGCAATAAGACTTGCATAGTGGAAACTGGGAATGATATAAAAATATATGTATGTATATGACTTTTATTCGTTTTAGTGGTCCCAAGGAATTTCCGCTTGTTGGAAGAACTAGATCAAGGCCAGAAAGGAGTGGGGGATGGTACTATATCATGGGGACTTGAAAACGATGATGATATGACTCTTACGTATTGGATTGGAATGATAATTGGACCTCCTCGTGTAAGTAGATTTTTCATTCTTATTTTTATAAACATGTACGAGCAAAACAAGCTTGTACGCGGTGTTTCGAGCTCTTATTGGTGATATATAACCTTTTAAAGTTTGCTTTTTAAAAATGATCAGACGCACGAACGTACAAAAAACGTCACATAAATGACACTAGTGTATGCAGAGGTGTAAGGTCTCAAAATTTTTGATATGTGAACTAATATAGCAATACGCACTTGGCCTTACAGTTTTTTGTGTTGCAAAATAAATAAATCAGATGGCACGCTTTTAAACAAGGTATAAATCAATTTGCCAAAGTTGGCTTTGTAGATTACATAGCCGCCGAGATGACGGCTCGTAAAGTTTTCTTCAATTATTTTTCTACCATGCCGTCTTGTAGTCAGAATTCTGCTACTAAAACAACAATTTCTTCTTGCATATCTTCCACATCGGCAAGAACTGTTTCTAAGGCATAAATTTTATTGCGATTTTATGTATTTTTCATTCCATTTATTTCAATATTCTTAATAGAGCCGATAGGTCCATATTTGATTAAATAGCTAGAGCGTGAGAATAATAAAATACAATTTTCATATTTAAACCATCTGCCTTATTTATAAAAATTTTTCGATGTTTATTATAAGCTCTTATTGCACTGAATTCTATAGAAAATTTGTGTAATAAGAGCTTAATAAACATGAAAATTTTTTTACAAATATAGGGTGTTTTTTTAAGCACAAAAAATTAAATTGTAATCAAAATTTTTTTTTATTCGAAAGATCAATACGTGACATTAACATTTGAAAATGATTTCGGGCATATGGGCACCGCGGCTGTTCTTGACGAAGCGCATTCTGGACGTCCAATTTTGGGCCACTTTTTCGAGCACTGCTGGCCGTATGTCACGAACAACACGAACAATGCTGGCCTCCAAGGCGTCAATTGTTGCTGGTTTATCAGCATAAACCAGTGACTTCACGTAGCCCCACAGGAAATAATCGAGAGGTGTCAAATCGCACGACCTTGGAGGCCAATTGACAGGTCCATTTCTCGAAATCAACTTATCGCCAAATTTTGATTTCAGTAAGTCGATGGTTGCGTTCGCCGTATGGCACGTAGCGCCATCCTGTTGAAACCACATCTCCTCCGGATCAATGTCATCCATATTTTCAAACAAATAATCATTGATCATGGTGCGGTAACGATCTCCATTGACCGTAACGCGAGCTCCGGCCTCATTTTTGAATAAATAAGGTCCGATGATGCCACCAGCATGAAAACCGCACCAAACAGTGCATTTTTCTGGATGTAATGGAGTCTGTAGGGTCTCTTGTGGATTGGTCTCACTCCATATGCGGCAATTTTGCTTATTAACAAACCCGTTAAGCCAAAAATGCGCCTCATCGCTGAACACAATTTTGCGATAAAACAACGGGACTGATTTTCAAAGTAAATTTGGATAATTTCGTAGCGTTGTCCAAGCGTGAGTCTATTCATGATGATTTGTCAGAGTATACTGAAACAAATAAAAAAAATGTTTCATCAAAATTTAATTTTTTGTGTTACTTTTTACAATTTAAAGTTCTATCTAGCTTAAAAAAACACCCTATATTATACCATATTAAAATATAAAATTGCATTAAAATTAAATATGTTAATCCTTTGTAGACGAAAGTTAATACATTTATTCACAATTATCTATGCTCCTGTATAATAACTATAAATTTTTTTTTTTGATCCTTCAAATACAGAATTATGTTTTTAGGCAATATTAGGGATCCGTGTTGATCTTGAAAATCGAAGCAACTTCTTAAGGTGAAGTGTTATACAATCTTTTATATATAGATAGAAGGCTTTTAATATCCTTATTTTAACAAAATCCAGAAAAGAACAATTAAGAAAAAGTTTTTATATGTAGATATATCTAATAATTTAATTGAATATTAATCTTGTTCGGCCCATATTAACAGCCGTACATCCACTATAAGTAAGGAATGCGCTAGTTTAATTTTTGTGTTTAGTGGTAAGTAGTATGAAAAACTATACAGAGGTCTTAACATGCTATTCACCTTAGAAGGCATTTAATATTTCCCTATTAAAAAAAAAAACCAGAAAAGAACAATTAAGAAAAAGTTTTATGTGGCTCGTTACGTGTTGAATAATTCGATTGAATATTAATCTTGTTCGGCCCATATTCATAGCCGTGCATCCACTATAAACTCGCAGAAAATAAGAAACGTGTTACATAAGTAAGGAAAGAACCAGTTTAATTTTTGTGTTTAATGGCAAGTAGCATGAAGAACCGAAATACATATATGTGGCAATTAAAACTTAAATTATTTTCTAGCACTAAGTCCAGACATTTCATAGATTCAACAAAAGAGACATTAAATCAATCAAATTTAATTCCTGTGGCTGCGTATTGTTGATTCCCAAAAAATATCGCTTTGGTTTTCGACGAGTTGAAATTGAGCTAATTAACTTATGCCCAATTAGCTGCTAGAGATAAAGTGTAGCATATAGAAGCGTTGTGGCAGTCTATAAACTGTACATCTCCTTTAAATAGGTTATTTATATCACCGGCGGAGAGAAAAATTTTACTTTGCGGTGATTGAACTAAACTTACGAAAGCATTCATGTAGCATAAAAACAGTAGTGGGCCAACAATGGACCCTTAGGGTGCCCCCCCACTTTGTTTTCCGAAAAAACATATCACTTGAATTTATCACTAAGTTGAAAATGTTTCTATATTTTGCCATGTATGTTTATTTTTTTCTATTTCCAGACACCTTTTGAAAATAGAATGTATTCGTTAAAAATTGATTGTGGTGAACGTTATCCAGATGAACCTCCTACGATAAAATTCTTAACAAAAATTAATATTAATTGTATTAATCAAAATGGTGTGGTAAGTAAATTAATTCGTTATTTTAAACTGAATCTGAAGGAAACAATTTTTTTTTTTGGTTGCCTTATTTTAGGTTGATTCACGACTAGTGCCCATGCTGTCACGATGGAATCGCGAATATACTATTAAGTCATTGCTACAGGAAATTCGTCGAATTATGACGTGCAAGGAAAATCTGAAGCTGGCGCAACCCCCAGAAGGCAGTTGTTTTTAGTTGATTTTAACGGCAAAGCATTTAAAAAATGGCGTCAACACAAAAACAAAAAAAGCAACAACAAAATTGTTATAAAAATGAGGAAACAAGAAGAAAAAAAAAAACAATAACTGCACTATCAAACAATAGCAATTATTATTGAAAATTAATAATAATTGCTTAATGACATAGATATAGGAAGCAACAACAAGAACATTATCATTTAAAACAAAACCATAAAATTAAACAGCTTTAAAATTATAAAATAATGTTGCTGCTATATTACGAGTATATATTATGTTTTATGTTTAAATTCTGTTTTAAACGTGTTGCTAATAATGATGATGTTATTTATAAAATATATATACATACATACATATGTATATTTTTTTTATTTACTTTTTCAATCTTGCAAACATCATCTAACAAATTCAATCTCTACCTAATGCTGCTATTTTAGATTTACTACTAGTTACTACTCCTTACAAATCAATATGAACGAAAAATTATTGAATAGATTTTAAATAATCGATCCCTTTTAAATAAAGTTAAACAGTAGTAAAAGTGAAAAGAGATGGAGAAGGAAAGAAAAGAAAACTTTAAATTTTCGTTCTTAAACTATTAAAGAAGAGGTCGCTTAAGAATTAAAAAAGTCAATACTTTTTATTATTTAATAAATACTTTATAATAATTTCTCTATATTCTATTGTTTATATATTAGTGCGTTGTCGTATAAAAACCGTCTTTTCTGTTGTTAAATTCCTACAATGTAACAACAGCAACAAAATATTTAATAAAACTCTCATAGACACTTACACACTACAATAACAACATTTAAAACAAGGAAAATAATCAACCCCTATTTTCTTTTGTAGCGTATCTAGCTTGCAAAGTACGTGTAATTATTAATTAATTAAAGTAATTATTATCTTAAATAAAATGGAAAATAACAAGATAAAAGAACTTAAAAAAAACTATAAAAGTTTACCATCTTATGAAAAATAAAAGAATATAATAAAAGACTCCAAAGAAAATACAACTAATTTCACATTACTTCCTTTTAAAAGTCTTAATTTATTAACAATGTGAATTTTATAATAAAACAAAGATTTTAACTACAAGTTCTACAACATATTCCGAGCTGTCAGTGGAAAGTCAAATTTTTTGTTTCATCACACGTTTCTTTATTTCATGATTTTCTTTTTTTTTATAATAGCATGTAACTCGCTACTTTAGCGAAAATTTTTAAAATTAAGCAAAAATAAAGGTAAAACCATTTCAAGAAAGCAACTTTCGGAGTGACTTAACAGGGTTTTAATTAAAAACGGTTGATCAGAAATTACTATCAATAAAAAAAAAAGACTCACGACTCTTAATGTCCATAGAAATACCAAATACCTTTCTATGCAGGAAACCCCATTTTATTCAAATTAAAAAAAAAAATCAGTAAAATATTTTGCAAAAAAATTTCCGCCTTGAAACTTATCTTCTAACAGCAGAACTTTTAGAAGATAAGATAGTCGTTTGGTTGCATAATTTTTGGAAAACTTAAGTTTTAAAAAAGTGTTGTCGAAAAATCTCGTTGAGAAAAATGCTTTTTCTAAAAAGAACTTGAACAAATATTTTGTCAATCTTAAATCAGCAAAGTATGATGTGTACGTATGTGAATACATATAATATATTTTATCTTTATTGTTCACAAGCCGTATTTAAACAGGTTGTATTGAAATCTCATCGTACAAAGTAGCTGCAGTGGCTGAAACATGTTTGAGACATGTTTCCTGGTGGGACAAGAGTTGCTTAATTGATTTAGCCTATCGCGGCAAATTTATTATGGAAAAATATTCCATAAACCAACGTGTTTTAATCGGTAAAGCATTTTATTAAAATCAGTTTTCAAACAATTAAGTTTTTTTATTCGCTATTTTTAGCTTCTACCATTTATACCAATAAAAATTATAAATAGCTTGTTTTCTATGTTTCCCAGCTATCTATATGTCGACATTTCATAGGAACTACCCTAATCATCAGTAGACTTTGGAAATTTTTGAAAGATATTCTCAAACATTCAACTTTATATTATTTATATTATTTTTATTATTAGAGCATTTTTCTTTTAAATTCTCAGCAATTTATTTATATTGCTGGGATATAAAGTTGAATGTTTGAGAATATCTTTCAAAAATTTCCAAAGTCTACTGATGATTAGGGTAGTTCCTATGAAATGTCGACATATAGATAGCTGGGAAACATAGAAAACAAGCTATTTATAATTTTTATTGGTATAAAATCAGTTTTCATGAAAAAATCATGAGCTACGAGGCACATTTTCATTTGAATGGATAATGTAATGTGAATAAACAGAACAATCGGTTTTGGGCAATGGAAAACTCAAATTATTTATCAGTGTTTTCCATTAAAAGTGACAGTCTGGTTGGTGTGCAATTTGGTCAGGAGGACATAATTGGACCTTACTGCGTATTCCTACGAATAGGAAGCGATATCGTGATGTGATTGAAAACGTTCTAGCGCTACAACTGAATGATTTGTGCTTGATTAACATGTGGTATCAACGAGACGGTGCAACATCGTATACAGCCAGGATCCCAATGGAAATACTGCGAGACCTCTTACCACAACAAGTTATTTCAAGAAATTGTGATGTTTATTATCCGCCACGGTCGTCTGATTTGACTGCTCCAGACTTCTTTTTGTGTGGATATCTGAAAAGCAAACTTTATGCAACTGCTGTATTATTGCCAGTGTTTTTTTTTTTACCTAAGAGGAAAATTTTCTCTTATTTTTGTTTGCTGACAAAAACTTCCAACCGATGTTGTTATTACTTTTTGCGAAATTTATTTGATATCTTCGCAACACAAAAGAAATGTACGACAAATAATTTCAGAACCGGCCATCAAACATAGCGCCCTTCAAATATTTCATCATATACTTGAAAGGTTTTTACTTTTGAGCTCTTGTAATAATTAATTTTTTAAGACAGTTTGCCAGTTGGACTTTGTTTTATAAAGAAAAGGTTCTAACGCAAAATGAACTTATTGAACTGAAGTCTATATAAATAAGCAGGAGTGTAGTATATTTGGCTGGGCCGAAACAAAATACCCTTCACGATAAACACGTAAATATATAGTATATATTACAAATTTGAACTAAATATGCTCGGATATTTGTATATGGACCGATATCGGGGGAAAAGTCTTTTTACCTTGTAATCACCATTCCAAAAAGGTAATTAAATTTTTATTTTCTTTATTTTAGTAACCTGCTTTTATTACCACAACTGCTTTTAAGCTAAACAAATTGTTTTATGAAAAAATCGGTTTAGACTACATCTCGGGTGTATATGGATCGATATCGGAAATTTTTATTTTTTGGTTTTTAGTAACCCCCTTCATAATCAGAACTACTCCGAAATTTATATTTTCTGTGTTTTAGTAACCTCCTTTCATAATCAGAACTGCTTTTAAACAAACAAAAAAAAATGTTTTCATGAAAAAATCGGTTTAGGTTATATCTCGGGTGTATGTGGGCACATATAGACAATTTTTATTTTCTGTATTTGGTAACTTCCTTATATTGCCAGATCTGCTTTTAAGCAAAAAATTTGGTTAAGTTCGCTTACGCGAGATTTTCATGAACAAATCGGTTTAGACTATATCTCGTGTATATATTGACCGATATCGGAAATATTAATTTTCTGTAATTGGTAGCCTTCTTATATGAGTAGTACTCTATTGCGATGCGAAAGAAAAATCGAAAAATTTCGCTATATATCTCGTGTATATATTGACCGATATCGGAAATATTAATTTTCTGTATTTGGTAGCCTTCTTATATGAGTAGTACTCTATTGCGATGCGAAAGAAAAATCGAAAAATTTCGCACATTTTATTGTATCATTCTTCACTGTTGTGTATTTTGTGATACCAGTGTTACTTCAATTTTAAACTATTTCGCGAAAAAGTTTGCGCAAACGGCACAGAGTTCTAAATTATACTCTTATCGCGTCTACCTTTCGCATCGCAATAGAGAACTACTTTTAAGCAAAAAAAAAAAAAAGTTGTTTAAATTCGCTTACGCGACAATTTCATGAACAAATCGGTTTAGGTTTTAGGGTATATATGGACAGATATCGGAAATTTCAATTTTCTGTGCTTTGGTAACCTTCTTTTATTACCGCTGCTTTTAAGCAGAAAAAACATGTTAACAGAAAAATCGGTTTAGGCTATATTTCGGGTATATGGAACGATATCGGGGAATAGTTTTGTTTGTCTTTATTATTAAGTTTGAAGCAAAAGAAAGAATTTTTGTCAAAAATTTGTATACAAAATTGCAAAAAATGGTTTTTTTGGAATATTGGATATAAATCAGCTATACATATGTATGTGAACCGATTTTACTGAATTGGAATAGCAAACCCATGAATCGATGGAGTAATAGTGAAAGAAGAAAGCTTCTAAGTATAATGGTTTTCTCAGAAGCGGTATTTCAACTGCGGACAGACGGACATCGCTTAATCGAATTTTCTATCAGTGCTGATTCAGAATACGAGTATATGTATACTTTATAGCATCGGAAATGAAAATTATGGAAATTATAAACGTAATCACAAACTTAAATACATATACCCTTAATATTTTTGTGAATGGTGTAAAAAACGATGCCAATACAAATCATCCCGAATTCAATGATTAGATGGTTATTTATTTCAGATAAAAAAAATATTTCAAAAAATTCTGTAATCATGTATGAATAAATTTTTATTGACAACGTATCCAAACATCAAAAGGAATGAGTGAGCATGGCAGTCCGATTACATATTATCAAGCATTGTCTATAAACATCTTCAAATAAATTTTTTTTAAATAATAAATTCCTAAGCAATTCTTAATTCAGGGGTCTAATCACCGCATACGATATCGAATTAACTATCGTATCGAATAACATTACGATACATCTAGATTATGACAAACGATGCATGTCGGATCGCAATTTAAACAAAATGTAATAGATTCAAGACTGTATGTTTCCTAAAAGTACGAATACAAAAAATAAATTGTTTAACTTTTTTATATTATTGCAAAACAATTCATTCGATATCGTGTGCCATGATACCAAAATGATAAATTTCGATAATATTGCTCGATATCGTATGCGGTGATTTAGCCCCAGCTAAAACAGATATGCCGTCAATTCATTCTTTACGGCTTAAAAACAAACGAAAGTTAATACATATCATATTAAAAAAGATTTTCACAAGCTTACATATTTTGTACCCCTTAATTTTAAATTAAACCTACAAGAAACAGAATAACAGAAATTCTTGCATTTACTAATTTTTATTTTTAACTTCTTTTCTTTGAAAATGTTACTTACATGTCTCTGCATTCTCAGTATATTTATACAGTGCCGGATAGCTTAAAATATATTACATGACACCTTTAAATTAAGGCATCACCGTATTCAAAATTTTTCTAATGTGCATTTCTTGTTTCTGTATTAGCCCTATCATTTCGAATTATTTTAGAAAAACATACAGGAAACTTCAGCTGATATTTAAAATTTTTTTCTTTAGTAACTTCGAGATTTTCCAACAAAATTGTTTCTAGCGACAGAAATTAAGGAAACTCTTAAATGTTAAGTTTCTCATATTACGTTTAACAGTAATTTTTGTTTTTAACTTTTTCTTTATTTTTATTTTAGTTCTCATTTTTAACATTTTCTAATATTAATTATTTAATACGTCAATTATTACCAGATTATGTTGGCTCTAGTTCTTTTTGAGAAGTAAGCCTCGTAGCATTATGTTTTGTTGTTAAATAGAAATGTGTGGCGTTTTAATAGTAAATATTTTATACGTAATTAAGCTTATTCTTTCTTGGGCACGTAAAAGATTTTTCTTGATTTCAATACGGACCACTTATGCCTCTTAATATAATAAGAAATGGCCAGCAATAAAGACATGATGCCTATTACTTTAATTACCATTCGTTTACGAACATCATGTTCTGGTTCCGAAGTCCACTTCAGGAAAGTTGCTACATCTTTGGCTAATTGACTTTGAGTTGCTGGTGTACCATCTTGATATTCAATAACCTAGAATGTTTTAAAAATTTTGGCTAGTTTTGCTAAAAAAAAAAATGTGTAATATTTACCTCATTGTACAAGACTTGCGCCATGCCAATTGCACCGCCTGCGAAGTAAGGGTTAAAATATTGGCCTTCTCGCAATTGTACGCCAGCTGGGGCGTCAAAGTACCCAGTGAGCAAAGAGAAGATATAGTTTTCACCACCTTTACGTGCAGATACAATGTAACTTAAGTCTGGTGGATATGCACCATTATTTGCAGCACGAGCGGCTTCTTCATTAGGGTAAGGCGAAGGGAAGTAATCCGATAATTTACCTGGGCGATCATAGTAGTTGCCAGTATCATCTGGACCATCGCGAACCTATAGACAAAATATTCTTAAGTTTAATTCAATTTTAAGGAAGTGGATATATTTACCGTAATACCCTCTGCTTCGGCTTTAGCTTCACTTTCAGTGTGAGAGACTCCAATCAGATTACGATAGGCAATGTATTTCATAGAGTGGCAGGCAGAGCATACTTGTTTATAAACTTCGTAACCACGACGAACACTAAAAATAAGAATATTATGATAACAAATAATATATGTATGTACATACATATGCATGCATGAATTTATAACACATGTACATACATATACGTATATTTTATTTTTTGCTTGTAGCATGCATATTAATTTAAATAACAATAAACATGTTCATACCTGGCATGGTCCAATGCTGCAATCATACCATTGTGACTCCACGGCATAGATGGCGGATGAACTTCAGTGCCCGAAGCTTCCACTGATTGTTCTAAAGCATAAATAAGAGCCCCAACACCTCCGGTTAATGCACCAATAGTAGCAACGAACTAAAATTTTAACTTGTTTACTTTTAAAAATCTTGTATTTGAACTAAAAGATTTATTTAAATACTAAAGTTGATGTGTATTATAAGCTTAGATACATTTCAATAAGTCATGGAGTCAAGTTTAAAATTCTCATCTTTTTATACCTCTCATTTTTTTATTATATTGTCAAAATGATACTAATAAGTATAATTTTTTATACTTTATACAAAGCTTATAAAACACAACAATAATTATAAATGTAAATATGTACTTATGTATGTAGCAACGCAATTTTTTATTTAATTTTAATTTTGCTAAATAAAACTAAAGTCATAATTAGCCTTTGATGCAAAATAGTGAGTGAGGTTATGTATACATACAATTACTTCACTGTTGACGTTTGACTAGGCACAAGCTTTCGTTTCATGGGTAGATTAAAATTACTCACCTTCTTCTGACCATTCGTCCATGTTTTGGCAGTGGAAAAGTTGTTAGCCTAAAGAAATATATAAAATCATTTGAATTGATGTACTTTCTGTTAATCAATAGAATTTTTGGTTTCTCAGACAAAAAACGAAACCTCAATGGCAAGTTACATAATGAAAGAAAAATTTCTACTGAAAACAGAATCCTGAAATTTTACTGATTGCACTGACACTTAACCCAGTTAATTAAGAAATTTCACGATATTAGTGCAGTTTCTTTGAAAATATTAATATATTATAAACTATTTTGTGATGCACAACACATTTTTCACTATTAGAAATCGCACTTCATTTATAAAATTTTGATGATTTAACCACCTTTGTTGGATTTATTTGTTAAATGCATACCTGCTGCAGATTTAATGCAGGTACTGATTTAATCAGTTTAGACCCACAAATTCTTCCTAATGTAGCCGCCATCGTCTTGGCCAGAGAAGGTATAATACAACTTTTTGGAGGAATGAAAGAAAATTCGGAACTACAATAGTATTACGAAAAAATTACCAACACCGACACACATACGTATAAAAAAGAAGCCAGAAGGAAAAGAATTACACACAGTGATGCCACTAAATTTTTTACGATACCATCAAAGTAAAATAATTGAAATGTAATTTTTATTGAATGAAGAAAGTATAACATCGGCATTTATTGAAGAAAACAATGAAAACATCATTCTGATCATATTTTTCCAAAACTAAATTAAAGAAAATTTAATTAAATTGAAAAGTATGGTATTATTACACATTGACATTTACATGAAGTCATAAATATGGTAGTACCGCAATACGTAACTTACCGTTGCTAAAGTGGCAATGCACTGTAAAATTACATTTAAATTGTGCATTTAATTTTCTCTTTAATGTAATTAAAAAGGACAGATTATAAGCGATCTATGAATTTCAGAATATGGGGGTATGTTTATATAATGTTTTGGTTACCTCAACCATACATCAAAATTTAATGATTCTAACATTTTTTTCTTCATCTTTAGTTTCTAAAAAATCACGATAAACTTCAAAAAATAGATATTAATAATGGGCATATTCATAAAAATTTAAATAAATTTGGTTTAATCCAAAAAAAAATCCATACAAAAATTCATTTCAAATACATATTAATTTTTTTGGCTTACCATTGAAAAGTAATATTCCGACCAAAGCTGACTTGACTCTGATATCATCAAATTCATATGAACACAAAAACTGATTAACTTCAAGCAGAAACGTTTTATTTTGTTCATTTACTCAAAAATTTACAAAAACATATTCTCTAATTGTTAAAAAAATTTACAAAAAATAATTGGTGTCGGAACAATTAACACATATTTCTATTGTTTTATGGGTTACTGTTTTGTCTCCAGAAGCAATAGGAGTTATTATATTTGGTCTTTGGTTCACATTTTGAAATTTAAGTACATAATTTAGCCATAGTAAATTAAACGAAAACAGCTTGGAAACGAATTATTAATATTAATTTTGTTTACTTAAAACATACATGTCCATAGATATTAATACAAATAAAATACGTGTTTTCTATGATTTATGGATAATAATATATCAGTTCGCAATTGCTGTTAGCATTGTCGGCATTTCTCCTTCAATGCGTTCGCGTATTAAATCGCCCCGATTTTGCTGTATTAATTGTTTAACGCTGTAAAACCATGCACCTGAAATAAATTTTTGTTTTAATCAATCACAATTTCTTATATTAATTTTTTTGTACTGACCGATTTTTGTATTATTTACACAATCTTTAAATGCTTGGCATCCTTCCATGCTACTAAGGATGCCATAAACTGATAAATCCGCCAAATTAGGTTGATTACCTCCCAAAAATTTTGTTTTCCGTTTTTCTAATTCGTTTGTCCATTTATTGCAAGCATCAAAAATATGTGAACGCACATCGTCAGACAAGTGGTGACGTTTTTTTAGAATTTTAGCTATACCCCACATAGCTGTAGCGCCTACATAAACCATAAGATCTCTTTCCCATTTAGGAAAATGAATATCCCACTCGCCGGCTTGTGAAAACCACTCAAATGTTTCCAACGCTTCTCCTAGTGACTGATAACAATTAGGAGATATGAGATGAACGAGATGAGAGTCTGCCCATGTCCGCCACTTACGTTCCAATCTATTTAAAGCGTTTAAAAGCCATCATTATTTAAAATTTAATAATATTTAAAACTTACTCCTCTAGTTCTTTAGTATGACCTTTAGGTATGTGATCTTGAAACATAAGGAAGTATTTGTTCATAATATCATTCTTTTTCTTCTGGTTGTCGTCGAAAAATGATATTGAAGGGTAAAACTGCGCTAGTTCGCCAACATCTGACTTTTTGTCATTTAAATATGTGGCTATCAAGGAAATAATTGCACTTGAATCGCTCATTTGTACAAACCGTCCATCCCGTTGTCGTATCAATACCATTGGCACTTTTTTAACATTTGACCATTTTATATCCTGCCTTAATACAGCATCCACCTCTACCACTTTGTAAGAAATGCCCATAAAATCTAAAAATGCTCTTACTTTACAACAAAATGGGCAGGTTTGAAACTGAAATAGCGTTATATCCAATCCAGATGTGTCTTTTGGATTGACAAAACGTTTAGTAATTCTAACATTAGAAGGAAATTCCTTAATAATAGAAGGGGGTGTGCGTTCGTGCTCCATGTGTGAATTTGTATCCTTCCAATTAGAATACAGTGAATACACAGTACCTCCAGTGGCACCTAATGCACTTCCCAACATGGCTAGTTTGAATGTTCCTAGCCCATTTGAACGCTTAGGTTGGGAGGCGGCATTCGAAGTCAATCGTTTGTGTATTAAGTTACGTGATACTACGACATATTCACTCGAGTTCTTTAAGGATGCACTACGCACGCAATTGAGGATCCTGCTATAAAATGCCATGCCAAAGCTGCAGATTGCTTTATTTGTATAACAAAACACTACAACCAGAATACGTTCAAAGCAGTTTATTTCACAAATATCCCTTGCAAATTTTATTATTTTTTGTATGAAATGAAAAAAGTTTTCAGGTATGCTGAACAGCTGTATGGCAAAGTTGCCAGATCTCACCATACATCTTAATAAGAAACTCCATCCAAAATTCTTCTAATTTTGGATGAAGGTGTATTTTTTGTTTACGTTACGCAAGATCCATTTATTAGGTCTATGCAAGTCATCATTGGTATGGTTATGGGCTTTATACTTGTAAAGATAAAAATATTGTAACATATAATATCAAAATTCGGATTTATGTATATATATTGTAGTTCTGCCAATTAGGCCAATAAAGGCTTGCGGCTTATATATAAATAAATAAAATAAATAAAATAAATATAATAAATAAAAAAAATAAAATAAATAAAATAAATAGTATAAATAAAATTAATAAAATAAATAAAATAATTTTTTGTCTTGTCAAAAGTTCTCCACAATAGGTGTGTTTCTTTTACTTTCTGGATATGTTTCGTGCAAATGAGAGCAAGTATAACAGCCAGTTTACCAATTTCGAAAGAAAATGAATGCGAAAGAAAGCTAGTCACCCACATTCGAATCAATTTGGGTTTGTCTATTCGTTCGCATATTCTTTTGTATTTTCATTGAGTTTTGACAGATCGTTCGCATAAAAAAAGTAAAACGAACCCAAATCAATTTTCTTTCGCTTAGATTGCGAACGCAAGCACGCTGTCGAGATTGGTAAACTGCTGTAAGTTTCTCTCAAAATCAGATAAAATTTACGAAATTACGGGAACAAAGCCAGATTTATAGCCAAACAACAAATATTTGTTGTGTTTGGAAGCGGCAATAACAATTACCATTTAGTTTTACGAAAAAGTAGTATGATGTTTTATATTTTGTGTTTTCACGGTCTTGCACTTACTTAAAATTAATATAATAGCACTGAAATTAGCTCAAAAGCGCTCTCATTTGCCCAATTTTAGCAAACGGCAATGCTTTTCGTGCAAATTGGAATCCTAAAGTACAGTAAGGAAACACATAAATAAAATAAAATTATCAAGCATTTAAAAGAATTCAAATTTTCAGCTTCATAAATTCATATAATTAAAAAAGTATATATATTTTTGGGATTGTTTCAATTTTGTAGATCATATAAAGTCTATCGTCTATTTGGAATCAATTGACTGTGACCACATCATATTTCTTTATCAGATGTCGGTATTTGAACAGATTCAAGATTTTTATTTTTGATATAACTACATAAGAGAAAAAACTGTAATCTGATAGTAATAACGGAAATGAAATTTTTTATGTAAACAAATTCATATTTTTATACGTTTTGGTTTCAACAATTTTTATGTCATGGCAACGTTGGTTGTAGGTGTTTATTAAATTGTAAACAAACACTGATTTACTAAAGATTTTTTTAAGTAAAAACAAAAGTAATTTTGTAAGTCTATATAAAATCTTAAAGGCAATGACAACGACGCCAAATCCTTTGGATAAATATGGTGACGATGACGTTTTCAGCACAATATTGAGGTGGAGTTTATATTTCGGAGCATTTTTTCAATTGGCTTGTATAATGGCTTCAATTTTTATGAGCACTCATGATAATGAAGCTGATTGTGACACGTTGGAGGTAAGTTTCATAGATTTTTATATATTTATATTATATATGCATGCGCGTTGTTGGCTAAAGATTTCTTCTAAGAAATATTCAGGTGGCGGCTTCACGGAAAATTTATGTTGTTTATAAGTATGTGTGATCACCCGGGTTCATTTAGTTGCGTATTTTTTTTGCCGTAGAGCTGAGAAATTTAAATAAATTGAGTATACTTTTAGGAGGGTTTTAAAAAAAGTGTTATTTATGGGTATATTATAGCTAATAACTGTGAAATTTATGCTAAATATAAATCTAAACCGTTGGCCACCACGTAATTGCCTTCAAGGGTAATTACAATTTGTGGAGACTACTGATCTAAACTGATAGAAATTTTGTCGGTACTTAACTGAGCCCAATATGGCGAAAATGTAAAGAAAAGCCTGGCGCTGGGTATTTGTGAAAAAGTAAGAAATATTCTAACAATAGCAAGAATATATCCTTAAGATTTCCTCCAGTGGAGTACTGAGCACATTTCATTTATAAGATAAAATAAAATCGCAGGATTCGGACGATTATATAACGTAAATGTTAATAAAAACGGTTATAATCAAAACGATTATGACACTCCTATAATTAACCACGTTTATTGACGGGCCAATACCAAGTTACACTGAATATTAAACCAAATTTAAATCCTCAAAAATATGTATAGATTACATAATTCAAATCCTTTGTTTTACTCCGTGACGCTTCTTTTTAACTTTCGTAGTATAAAAGTGTTTTTCTCTCATTTTGCTCACAAATTATTTAATATGCAGTCATAAAGCAGCTCTGGGCTGGAGAACAGCTCTCGCGCCATCGTAATTATTTCTTAAGTGCAGTCGGGCTTGCTGTTGTTGTTGTGTGGCATTCGAGAGTTTTGCGTATCACTTTCACTGGTTAACTGTTTGCCTCAATTAACTGTATTAGTTTATAGTTTTTTTGAGGTATTCCTTTGTTAACCACGCGGCACTTCTTATGTGAAGGCATAAGTCGTTATAGTTAGTGACAGCGCCGATGCAAATTACTGTTAATATCAACGTGGGCATAAAGTCTTAGTTACTCCGCCCATGCTGTGCATCTTATACATTGCAAGTTCATTTGCAACTGTGGAGTTAAATAAAAAATAATAAATATTTATTACACAAAATTTGTATAGAAATCAGTGCAATAGCAGCTTAATAAACATGAAACAATTTTTATAAATAAGGCAGTTAATATATAATAATATTTAATTTTATTGCATATCTACATTAATTCTAGAAATAATGAAATAATTGTTATACAGTGGTGGCCATATAATTAAATCATTCTTGATAGTAAATTAATTTATTGTTTTGAGGGTATATCTGAGATTTTGTTGTTGGTTAACTATACACCGCACGTAGCGCTTTACTACATCTGATCTCCATTGGCAAAATTTGTATTCGTCGCTCCATAAAACGTTTTTCCAAAACCTCATTAGTTTCTTAATGTTTTGCTGACAAAATCTCATATAAAATTCTTTTTTGTAGACGAAAGTTTTCACTGTGCGTTGCATTCATTAAACCGCCGTCTAATAGTTCTAGATGATATACAGATACCACTCTAATTCAACTTTTATCTATTTAGAACTTTTAAATCGGTCAACTTTGGAGGACCTTACGACTATTTTACCGTCTCTGCCGGTGGTTTTACCAACTTTAAGGGCTTTGGGTACATTATTTGAGCTCGAAAGGTTATCAAAATTGTTCATTGCATTATGAATTTTTCCTCTAGAGCAAACAAATAATTGAGAAAATTCATTAATCGTTTTCTCGGAACCTCTGAGATTAATTATTACCTTCCAATCTTCTTCGGATCAACTTGATATTTTTGCCTAACTGGTGACTAATAATGGTATACAATTTTCTGATATCATTTAAAACATTACTTACCAACAAGTTTTCACAAAAAAATTAAATTAGGTATATAAATAACGTTATTTAAATAGCAGAACTGAAAATGTTTTAATTATGTGTCCACTTGAAAAACTACCCTTTCACTAAATAATAACTTATTTTTTAAGAAAGTTGAACGGAAAATGAATGTAAAGAAAACACCAAGTACAAAAGTTCCATTGCAATGAGAACAGATCATACAAAATACCGAAAGAATGAGAGATCATATTTATGTTTTAATTACCTGTCCACCACTGTATATTATACTAGAGAGCTTGAAATGCCGGGATATTGTTTATAGTCTATTTAAACCAAAGCGAAATTTGCTCATTCGAGATATCAAGCCAAATCTAGTAGATTTTGGGAAGATTTGCCATACAAAATGACATCTACTTTATGAGTAGATTTCGACGAAATATCCTGAAATCTATTCAGTACCAAGCGATGCAACTGTGATTTTGTTCAAAAAGTACTTAAAAATACTAGGCTGCAACAAAAATATACATTTAAATGTGGTGCATTCAGTCTTTGGTCAACAAAAATATACACTTTAATGTGGTGTATTCAGTATCTGATAAAATTGTTATGTCAACTATGTTGACTAACTCAAATCTATTAAATTTTGAGTTGGTGTAAATGCGCTATTAAGAATTAAACCTACTTATTTCACACAAGTTCTCTGTATACTCAACGTCAAGCCGAAACAGGGTGACAAAATTGATTGTAATCATCATAAAAAAACAAAATTATATGTATATTAGCTAATAAAACATTTTAAGAGTAAAAAAATTTTTTTTTTTTAATATTTACACACTGGCCATACTGTTTTATTTTGTAGTCAACAAAAATAAAAATTAGACTAACTCCACTGTGACAAAAAAAAAAAAAATCAGCATGGACAACAACCTGCAGTCGTGTCGTTTTGCATTTAAATGCATATCGCTGCTTTATTGCAACATAGTCATATCTCAAAATATGAGATTTTCCAGTTAACAATGCAGTATTGTTAACAGTACTACCTTTTATATTGTGCCAAAAATTTGTTTAAATTATTTTTAAACTGTTTCCTTTAGGTGATATTTTCTAAAAAAATGTTCTAAGACTTGTATGGAAACTAAAAATTTGAAATTTGTTTTTCTCGAAACAAGCTTTTTTTTAGTTATGACTATGTTGCAATAAAGGAGCGATATATTTTATATTTGACGTATTAATGCTTGAGTCAGTAGGAAACTCGTGCAGATAATAAAAGTTTCACTATGATGTGACATATGTATCTCTGATTTATTTCACTTTTGAAATATGAAAATTATTTTTTCATTTATTGCTAAAAACTCATCACGCAAACCAGTCCGTGCTCTGAAAGTAATAATTTTTTTAAAATTGTTTTACAGGACTCAAAAGCCAGTGGAGGAGATGCCCAACCAAACAACCGTCGTTTGCACAAACTGCGAAAGCAGGAGAAAAAGAAAAGACGTTAAGAATTCATAAGTAAAATGTTCGGACTTCATTTCGTTAGTGGTTTTAAATTTTTAGAATAGCTAACGGAAACGATAGAAAACCTATACACCTAAAATTAATTTTAATTGTGAAACTATCTTAGTTGTTTTCCATATAATGAACAAAAGTGAAAGAAGACATTTTTAAAATTTATTTTGATTTTATACTCTCGAAAGCCAAATGCTTTTAAATGGTCTTCCTCTAAGAATGATATTTTATAAAATACAACTTTTGACTAATAAAATAAACATGTCCTCAACTTCAATAATACAAAAATTTTTTATTATTTATAAGTTTTTTTTATTAATCTATGTATGTAGTATTAAAATTTTTGAAGCAATAGTTTATAATTTTAATGTAAGTTATTATGATCAAGCACTTTTAATTTTTATTGAAAATAAAAAGTCGTCAGACATAATGTTCAAGTACTTATGTCGTAAGAAAATTTTCAATTGTTTTTATTTCCAAGTACTAAATGATTTTATATTTGCGACAGTGAAGAAAAGAGCCAGTTTTTCGAATTCGCTATGGGGTGTTTTTTTTTTTGTAATAAATGAGTATTTGCAATAAAGTACTCGTTTAAGAAAATCATCCAAAAGTAGGGATCAATTGTACGCTGTAATAATTTAAACTTGAAATATCTATATATTTGAAATTTTCTCAATCTGCACAAAAAGTATTTCTTGTGTTGAAAATTGGGTAAATGGGAAAGCTTGTGAGAGAGTAATTTGTGATTCAAATGAACTTTGTTTCTTTGCTATTATTTATTTTTCGAACAGCTGATTGCTTAACTACTTGCGCAAACTAGCCCGAAGGAAAAGTACGGGCTGTTTTGTGCAAGAAGAGGAAGCATACTATTCTCTCAAAAGTGATCTCATTTGCCCAATTTTAAAGTACGGAAACGCTTTTCGTGCAAACCACGGGATCCCAAAGTAGAGTAAAGGAACACAGCAAATATTTAAAAATTTTGTGAATATATATTTTTTTGTATGATTGTATGACATTTTCATTCAAATTTTTTCCGAAATTCTTCAAAAATTAAATATTTTGTCGTTTTGTTTAAGTTTTTAGACAGTTCATATCATGATATGGGTTTCTAAATATATATTTTCGAAACGATATTATGATATCTGATATAATATTGCAATAATAATAATTTTGAAGGCTACACGTGATATAATTCTCTCTGCCATTAAATTTGACGTTTGCTGATGGAAAAATATTTGATATTAGGTGTGTTTCTTTACTTTCAAGGTAAGTTTCGTGCAAATGAGCGCAAGCATAAGTTTTTCTTAAAAAGAGATAAAATTTACCAAAAGTACGGGAACGCAGAAAGCCATATTTCTAGCCCAAAAAGAATCATCGTTGTGTTTTGATGCGGCAACAAAAATTGTCATTTAGTTTATCGAAAAAATAGTATGATTTTTTACACTTTTGAGGCATTTAAGGTCTTTTGCACATATCTTTTTATTATATATTAATATAATAATAATGAACTCATTTGTATATGAGCTGATCCAAATTAAGTTTCTTTCTTTGTTATTGTATATTTTTCAAACTTGCTCAAACTAGCCCGAAGGAAAAGTACGGGCTGTTTTGTGCAAGAAGAGAAAGCAATACTATTCTCTCAAAAGTGCTCTCATTTGCCCAATTTTAAAGTACGGGAACGCTTTTCCTGCAAATTGGGATCACAAAGTAGAGTAAAGAAACACACCTATTATATCACGTTTAGACCAGGGGCCAAATTCCGCAACGATGAATTTTGAAATGTTCACCAATTTCAGTGTTCACTATTGATTTTTGAGCCCGCAATGGTTGGTGAGAATGAATAAT
Source organism: Thecocarcelia acutangulata (assembly GCA_914767995.1). Classification (NCBI taxonomy): domain Eukaryota; kingdom Metazoa; phylum Arthropoda; class Insecta; order Diptera; family Tachinidae; genus Thecocarcelia; species Thecocarcelia acutangulata. The sequence continues at coordinate 29,203,101 of OU612096.1, forward strand.
TTTGACATTTAAAGTGTACACTTAATAATAATTTTTTCACTCAAAAATCTTCAGTGAATTTTAGTTTTTTGTAAAGTATTTTGAACCTGAAAAAATAAACATAAGGATTATGTATGTAACTATATTAAAATTATATATTCAACAACTTTTGTGACACAGTTAATTTGACAAATCAGCATATCATTCAGTCTGAAAAACACATTCAGCGCAATAAAATTCATTGTTTTTTACGGAATCGCTTTTTAATGAAAAGTGAACACTTTGTCTGTCAGTGAATTTTATTTTGAGTAATTTGGTAATTTAATTTTGAGTATTTTGGTAACAAAAATTCATAGTTGTGTAATCTGGCCTCAGTGCTGCCTTCGAAAATTTTCAGAAAGTGCCATAAAAAGATTATTTTGAAAAAAAGGGTGTCACAAAAAGGCTATTTTCAAGAAAAAACGGGTCAAATTTTTAAAAAACAGTAAAAGCTAAAAAATTCTCAAAAGTAAAAGTATTTGAATGTAAATATAATGTATTGATTACATTTAGAATAAATTATTCAGATAAAAATTAATAACATCAGTTTCAATCATATTAATTTTACTCAGGTCCAGTTTTTGACTTCGTATTTTAATACAAAATTAGTTAATTTTCATTTAATGTTATAGTTAAAGTTATATATAAAGTTATATTTAAAGGTAAGTTATATTTTTAGTATTAAGCAATTCTTCATATATGTACCTATAAATGCGATGAAAGCGTGACAGCTTCACTTAAATTTCAAATATTATGGAAAGTATTCCATAGAGCTTAATAATTGTATTTCATGTAATGTTATTTTTAATTAAGTACCCCATATTCCATTAGGCGTCATCGTCGTCACATGAAGGCGACGCAAACATTGTTTAATTTATTTGCTCGTTCCACTCATATATATATGAGTGTTGTCGACATCCTTTATCTATCGTTTAGGTCTAGGAAATAACGCAGGTCTATCAAAGAATACATAATTGCTTTCGAAGACGAATGTGTAACCGAGTGTTTTTTGATGTCGTCTTGATGTGACAACGATGACGCCTCTTGGAATATGGGGAAATATCATTTTGTGATCTACAGGCAATAGCTCATATATGTGTTTTGTTTACCTTTTTCGCCCTAACACAAAAGCAAGCACGCAAAACTGTATGATAAATGAAATAAACTTAAATTGTTCTCAATAAAAAGTTCCATGTTTGCAAAAAGGGTGGTTTAAAAAAAGTGTCATAAAAAGTCTCATATAGATCAAAAAAGGGTCAAATTGACACTTTAGTATCATAAGAGGCAACGTTGGTATAGACTCTATGTCATGTGGAGAGGATATCGCTGATATTGTGGATTTGCCCAAGTTAATCTTTTCTTTGTGAGGTTTTCTTATCTCTATTTTTCCATTACTAACAAGTGTAAACATCTTTTATATGTTCATTTATTTATGTATGTGTATTAATGTTCGAAAAGAAAAATAACGGTAGACTTAAGCCTTTAATAACTTTAAAATATAAAAATAATTACGCGAAGATTTTATAAAAAGCAAAATGAGTTTTGCACAATTTCATAATAATTTTCAACAATTTTTAAAAATTCTCAATTAAATTATTGGCAGGAGGTGACTGTACAAAAAGTTCATCGTTGCATTTAAATCCCTCTATTTCACAATAACTATCAATGTAAACCGTGTAATCTAATAAAATTAAATACATAAATAAAAAATAGATCAAAACAATGTATTTAATTAAGCGGCTTACTTGTTTGGAAAATACAATTCATAAGATCCATTTGACATTTTGAAGGCAAAAATCGGAAACACATCACATCGTTGTCCAAAGTACACACCGCCTTTTGATCACCTCCGTCACAATGCAAATTGCAATCCTTTACATCGGCGGTAGAAATTCGTACTTTTTAAATTAATTGTAATTAGGGTTTTTAATATTTGAAGTCACATATGCACATAATATGTTTTTACTTACCAATGAAATATATTAATACAACAATAACTTGACATATTTTCGTGAAAAACATTTTGTTATCAGCAATGTTGTTCTTAAACTGAATAATTTTTGTTTTTATGATAAAACTAAAACTCTCATTTATTGAATATGTCTCACTTTAATTATAATTGTAGGTTTGTTTGTTAACAAAATAATGAAAAAGCTTGATAAAAATATTCTTGAGTTTTAGCCGAATATTCGGTTTTGTATACGAGATCAATTTTAACAGCAGTCATTCATTCATTGAAAGTTGTAGTTAAATTTTCAAAACATTTTGCTATGCCCCATTTCTAAGAAAATATTAAAGTCGAATTTTCTATCTACTTCATCAGTGTGAAAGGTAAATTTTGTATATAGTAGGTGTATTCCACGTGAATAACGAAACAGTCCGGACTAATCCAAAGTAGTCCAAAAGCGTTCCACGTAACAATTTGTGTGCAATTTTGAGAGAAAATGAGACAGTAATATTTTTCATTTCCTGTTCAAATTAGCCCGAACTTTTCCTTTGGGTAACTTCGGAGTAGAATTTAATAATCAGCTGTTTTATATTTACATACATATGAAACTGAAAATGTAATCAGAAAAATTGCAAATTGGAAAAAAGTTTTTGTTTAGAAATTAGTTAAAAGCAAAATGGAAGGTTGCCCAAACTAAAAATAGCCTTGTCAAATTGTAAAAACATGCAATAGTTATATGGCTGTTCATTTAATATATATGTGCTCTAAAAATGTACTAAAAATTTTACATTGCTTTTAATTTTACAGCTGTTGCCAATAATGCAAATCTTTTATTATGTGTTTTAAACGTCTAAAATCACTAAAATATACTTTAATCTAAAAAGTAAGCAGGGCTAGTATTGCAAGGTGTACAATTGTGGTTTTTTGCGTTCCAGCACTTTTGGGTAAAATTTGCAAATTTAGAGAGTAATTTGATTTTTACTCTCATTAGTCCGAACTAGTCCGAGATCTCGTGGAACATTCGAGATTTCAAGCCAAATCTAGTAGATTTTGAGAAGATTTCCCATACAAAATGAAATCTACTTTTTGAGTAGATTTCGACGAAACCTCCTGAAATCTACTCATTACTAAGCGATGCAACTGTGATTTCTTGCAAAAAGTACTTAAAAATATTACGCTGCATCAAAAATTGCACTATAATGTGGTGTATGCAGTCGCTGGGCACAAAAAATATACACTATAATGCTGGTGTATTCAGTCTCTGATAATATTGTATTGTCAAACCCGCATGCATAAATTATTTTTGAGCAAATGAAATCTTGCTAGATGTCAAAAAACGGTGGTGTAAACGATATAGATTTCGTTGTAGATTTCAATTCAAATCTACTAGATTTTGAGTTGGTGTAAATGCGCTATTACAAACCTGCAAACATTTCTTCTTTATAAGTATATTAGATTATATGCCTAATAAAAATTTCTGGTAAATTATTATGCTGGCTACGGAAATTTAGAATTTCGGTCGGTCTCTAGACTTTATTTTAATTAAAATAAATAAAAGGTTTGTTTAAATGATTTTTCGTGTTCAATGGTTATCATTGCTTGTTTCTGTTCGAAATATTTTTTATGACCAAAAAATTTCGGTAAATAATGAAACACATGATTTGCCTACATATGTATGTACATACATGCATACATATGCACGTTTTAATACACTTTAACAAAAAATAAAAGTTATGACATTTCTTACGTTAAAATTGATTTTTATAGTGTCACATTTTTCAGTACTTAAAGTCGAAAGTGATAGCGAAATAGCCCTCTAATAGTGAGTAGCAATAGTGACAATTATTTTTGCTTATACCACTGGGCATATACATATGTAATCTTGTAATGCACACATTTGTACATACAAAATTATTTCAATAGCTTTTCTGGTTTCCCCAAATTAGTTCTTCTTCCTCATTATATCCACCAAGTAAGTGCAATTAATTTTAAGAATAATTCTTATTAAATGCATATTTTCGTAAAACGTGATTTTTAGATAAACATTCTTATTTTGTATCGTATTTAAGTCTACATACTTACATATTTACTTATATATTCGTACATATACAGTTTCTTATTCTTAATATCACGTACAAAAAAGTATAATGAACTTTTTATTTATAAATATTTCAAATTTCGATTGAATATTATTTAGTTTTGTTTTGTCATTTGTAACGTGAAACGTTGTTTTATTTGGTGATAAAATCTTCCGTGAAGAAAACAAGATCTACATTTCAAAATGAATGTTTTGTTTTGGTACTGCTGCATTTCCATCATGTGTAAGTCAATAAAAATTTTGTTAAAAATGTTAATGACATTTACGCTCCGATTTTGTGATTCGTTGCTTCTAATTGCATTGAAAAGAATAAGAAATCAGTTTTTAGTGTTTAACTTGCAGACATTACGAACAACGTTTTACAGAACTAGAGGCTCAACTTCAATGTTTCATTTTATAGTTCTACGTGAATAACGACACAGTCCGAACTAGTCCAATGTTCCATGTAACAATTTTTGGGCAATTTTGAAAGAAAATGAGAGAGTAATTTTCTTCATTTCCTGTACAAATTTGCCGGAACTTTTTCTTTGGGTAAGTTCGGATTAGAATTGAATGATCAGCTGCTTTTTGTTTATAGATATATGAAACTGAAAAAGAAATCAGAAAAAGAGAGATTCTTTAGAAATAATCAGAAAAAACAAAATGGATGGTTAGCCAACCTAAAACTGTGGCTGTGTTCTGTAACTCTCGCCACGAAAAACTTTTCGACTGAAACGTGCGAAATGAAACGAAGTTGAAACAAACAGCTGCTTTTCTCACTAAACTGTAGCTATAACTTTTTTGGTGAGTAATAGCTGTCACGTAAGGAAATTACTCGCCATTTTACAGAAAAACTGTGTCTGTAAAACTTTTGCGAAACAATTTCCCGCTTTCAGCTGTCATTATTTCTCGCAAATAAAAAGGCTGTGAGATAGTATTTCAAATAACAATAATCATCACTAAATGAATAATAATGGTGAAAAAATAAGTATTTTGCAGTTAAATTAAATTTCACATATGTATATATTTACACAGTTTAGAATGAAAACAATCATTATTTTAATTTTTTATTTAATTTTTGTACCCTTCACACAACAAGTTTTAAGGGAATACTTAGATAAGTTTGTAATTTCTACAATTTTAATTTCCGACCCAACAAAGTATATTGTAATACTTTTATAATGTTTTTTTTCAGAATTCACAAATTGCAATTGTTTTTTAATGTTACAAAATTTTGTGCATAAGTATGCATGTATGTATTTGTAAATAAAATGTTAACTTTAGAGCCATACCATATATTTTCTAGAACAGCCAGCGGTTATAATATAACGCCGTCGAACAAAATTTCTTAGCTTTAGTAATTTTTGGTCGGCGGCGGTACTTATTGTGGCTGGCGCTTTCATTTTTAAAATTGCATGTCGGCATCGTTTTATATTTTCAGACATTTCTAACGTAACGACGTAATCGCTTTGGATAGTTTTCGACATGAGTTACAGATGCAGTTTTTTCTCAGTTTTCGAGAAACGATGGAATAATTTGTTTCAGAACTTTTCGACGCGAGAACTTCTCGCCAAAGTTACAGAACACAATCACTGATATTGAGAAGTTGTAACTAACCAGGAAAGTAATTTCATGAAAGTTGCAATACACTCACACTTTTTTACTAACACACTCTCATTTTGCTTACATTCCACTCAGCTTTCATTAAAAATTTCATGAAACAAATTTTTTGACGTTTTCTGAAAGTAAAATGACAAATTCTAAGCACTGTTGCCACATACAAAGAATTATACAAAGTTACAGTATTGTAGTAAAATAATAATTATAAAATTAACTTCTTTTGCAAGTCTATGAAAACAATTATGATCATTTGTCATTGTATTGTATATTTAACACATAAAGAAAACAATTTAAGTCTTTTTATAAAAATAACATCATAGAAAAGTTTATAATGATAAGTTTTTTCAACTATTGCCCCATAAATTTTTATATGTAATAAGTTCGGCAACTCTGATTAGTAAGCAAACAAAATAAAAGTGGAGAGAAGTAGAGTCAAATTTTGCAACTCGTTGCCTTGGCGACATTTGTAAAATGAACTTTCACTTTCCTGTGTAGACGAACAAGACATTTTCATGAAAGTCGTCTATTTCATTGAAATTTTTATTTGTAATACGTATACCCCCCGGGGAACAGGTTTTGCCTTGGCGTATTCCTAACTTATTCGCTCTGTTTTTCGGGGAAAAGAGGGCTCGTTTGGTGCAGCAAACAAAACTCTAGGAAGCCACATGACTTATGTTGTGTTGGCTTCCGAAATCCTTACCAAGGGTATAAATTGGCAGAACGGGGATCAGCATGGCCCCCGGGAAGTTCTGCTTGCGGTTCGACCCGGGCTGATCATGGTTGAGGTGCCTACCTTGGCTGAAACGTTCTGGCTATGGTTGAAACCTAAAACGCAGGAAGGGAGTGTTAGTATCCTTGATAATTGTTTGGTGATGGCTTTTTTCGAGGGCTAACAATCTCCCGAGGATCTGTTGCCTATACAACAGATACGTGTACTGTAAGGAACCAGTGGTGGTGATTGACGGGTGAGTTGGTTTAAGGGCTGATGCTCTTAATGGGCTTCGGCCTACCAACTCATTAAGCCTTGTCCTCCATTGATTGCTGGGAAATTGCATACATGAGGTATTAGAAAGCCCGAACTCCTCAACAAGAAGTTGTTCATATGACCGCAATCATATGACAAGAATTGCTACCTGTGTGAGCCTAGCAAGCCACACGGAAGCGGTGGTGAATCGTGAAAAATTCACTTCGTGGAATTGATCCACCATCAGGTTAGGCCGTCAAGGCAGGTACTGATGTAAATCATTTTCACAGTTGTAATACGTATACAACAATTTCATGAAAGTACTTTCCTGTGTAATGGCAGCGTAAGCAGAACATGCAAAGGCTATTTAACTTTCCATTTTCTAAATATGTGTTATAAATCTGTGTCTGTTGAAATAATGCAAATGCTTCACTTTTATGACGTTATGCGTTTTAAGCGTCTTAAATCACAAAAATATATTTTAATTTAAAAATAAGGAACGTTAATACATCAAGATGTACAATTGGGTTATTTTCGTTCCAGCAGTTTTGGATAAAATTGCCAAATTTAGAGAGCAATTTACTTTTTACTCTCATTAGTCCGAGATCTTTGGAACACAGCTAATATTGCATTCTTAACTGCTACCCCTAAACAGAGGCGGCAACGTTATGCCAAAACGATAAAAACAGGGTTATCCAATAAATAAATGAAAACCCTGATATTTTAACAGCTGGACAGTTCAAGTTTTTTCTTTCTTAAGAAGGATTTTTTACAATACAAATTTGCTGTGATCAATAATTATTGGTTGAAGAAGACAAGAAAAATAATAATCAAGTCTTTAGCTGGGGGACAACTAGCTGTTTCGTAGTCGCTACACTACTCATCAGCACCCACTGGGATTTGAACTCGGGACATGACGTATCATGATCTACTGCTTTAACCACTCAGCCACCGAGCATTGAATTATTCTCTATCTATATTAATCTCATATTGAATCACATATGCATTTTGTTAATTGCCCACATTGTTTGTACAGCGTTTGCTGTCCCAGAACTAGCGGTATTTATTTTATTTATTAACATACAAAAATTAAGAAAGAAAAAACTTGAACTAAAAACCTGTTGTACATATGTACAAACCAAACAATTTTTAATTTAAAAAATTATAAAAGTTCAACAAAAATTTAACAAATTTATAATCATTTTACATTACTTAAAGTTTTTCTTGAGGCACCAACAATATTCTTATATTTTTCACAATATATAAAACACTGATCGCACAGAAACCATAATGTTTTGAAAAGTTTCATAAAGTTTTTCAAATCGCACGATTTGTCAAAAAGTCTGTTGCACGGTTGCATTTTTAGTACTTTTTCAGCACACATGCTTTATTTTGTAGATCGCACGATCGTGTATGATAGTGTAACAAGGCTTTTAGATGAGTTGGCAGATTACTACATCATATTGAAAATAATTTCTTACCTCTATTTTCTAATAAGAAATAAACTTTTTTTTATTTGCTTATTTCACTTTCTTATACATATACAAAGCCTGATTAAAAAAACCGTTATTTTAAAAATTCTTGAGTTACGTATATTGGATTTTTGCATTTTTTCTGTTATCTTGGTACACATGTCTGTTATATATGTTGCTAATATCAGCCATTTTGGATTGTCAGCTTGTTTTTGACAGATAAAAAGGTTAGTCGTGGTTTGGTGTGCACTCCTTTCCTGTGAATGAATCGTACGATCGTGTAGGATAGTGTAATGTAATATTGGACTACGTGATCCAAATAATTACAATGTGGTTCTATGTAATGCAGACATGGACCATGTCATTACAACAATGTGCGATGTAATGCAGACTTGCACCATTTCATTGTTGAACAAGAGAAAATATCCAAGATTCGTCATAAAACATAAACTTTTCTATATTTTACATACTACTCCTTTGTGATGTATCATGAAGCAGTGACATGGAATAGTATTGTCAATAACTTTCTGGAGTACTCTGTGGAGTAGTATTGTAACTAATTCTTTGTGATACTCCATGAAGTAGAATTGTCGCTGACCTTCAGGTGTACTCCGTGGAGTAGTTTTGAGACTGCTCTTATATAATACAAAGCTGGATTATATGTGGCCCATCCCTAGGACATCGTAATGCTAAAAAGACCATGTTTTTACCATACAATTGGGTTAGTTTTGGGTTACTCTTAGTCCGTTACGGACCATTCTTTACGTGCATTTTTTGTCATTCTTTAGTCGAATTTTTTTTTCAGGGTGTATGCATACACACTTCATATGCGTGAATGTGTGCATACCAGAAACAACTTTTCACACTTAATATTTTGCATTTGCTTATTCAGATTCACCTGGTAAAATGAATTCGCCTTGGCAAATAGCCAAAATATCAAACCCTGTCATTGGGTACATGATGGCAAATAGCCAAAATATCAAACCCTGTCATTGGGTACATGATACAAAAAATAAAGTAGCCGCTTCGCTACAACAATAAAAAAAAAACTACAGGTCAGCTGTCTAAAGTAGTCGATAAAGAGCATGTGCACCTAATAATGAATTCGCCTTGGTTGGGTAGAACACACAAAAATAATTTTAAGTGGGCTAGAACACATGAAAACAATTTTTTGTCGAACAATTTTTGCCATCACACACGAGACTAGTTCATCTGCCGTAGCATGTACATATAAGTATAGACAGCATTATGTATGTTTACTGTGTTTGTGTTCATTTGATTGCTTGGCTTCAAGTTGTTAGAACAATTACTCTAGCGTGGCAACATTGGCAAAATAGCCTGTTTTTTCTTCTGAGATTTTTCAAGTTACTGCAGATGTGAAAGAAAAATTTATTGGTACATTACACCGCTTTCACACACGTGTTTGATGTTGGCAAGGGGAAAACAAGGGTAAAGTGAGTCGCTCTCTTTTCTCTTGTCCGCATTTACAGTTTCACAGAAACTCAACACCCAATGGGTGTTACACCTAAACAATTTATATGAAATATACTCAATATTTTGAGCGTATTTCATACAAATTTTCTAGACGTATGACTCACTCGTGTCCCATAAACACCATATAAATTTACATCTTTTTCGTGTTTGCTTATACAATAATTTATAATACATATTTTCTTTTCTCTAGCTACCCTGACCTTGGTTAACAGTCAACGCCATATAAATCTTAGAGAAAAATTAGAACGTTTAGTTAGAGATCCAGAATATAACGAATTCACTAATGAAATACATAAACCGCGTCAAATACAGGGAATGCTGCTCAAAGATCTTAATGAATATGATATGTTTGATACTTCATCGGAAGAGAGATTCTTTAGAAAACTTTCGAAAACTTTGGAAAGGATTTCGGCAGCATCGGTTTATACTGAAGAAAAATCCGCCTTGGTATCAACGACTGAGATTACAACTACAGCGATAACGGCGGCGACTACACTTACATCTGACACAATTAACGAAGAGTCGCCAACAATAACAGCAATGTCACAACAAAAACCATCAAGGGTTATTGGCAGTTTAAGTTCGATTATCTCCAGATTAATAAACTTGTGGCGAAATTAATGGGAAATTTAGCATATAAGTATGCGCAGACACATATATACATTTAATTTTAATCATATTCACTAGACCGACAAAATCAGAAAAATGCATTTGTTTTCCATTACAATCCAGATTGATTGCATAAGGCGCTGTGGCCACACATCAAATTTTTTTTTTCCATCAAATTTCATTTTTAAATTATTTTGAAAAGAAAAGAATGTTTTTCATTGCATGCTAAATTATTTTTTGTTTGTAAGAAAGCGTTTTTAGAAGTTTATTGCCCGACAACAAATACCGCAAAGATTTAACACAGACTGCTTTCCACCGTGGTTCCACTATTCTGCACTTTGAAGAGGCTTCCCAGGTCTAATCTAAGAAGCCGGAATAAAGTAAAACAAATTAAGAAACATTGAGATAGTAGTAAAAAGTGTTTAATAAGTAAAGATTGATTTAAAATTAAAATATTTTTTTTGTTTAAATTTGAAAAAAAAATCAACAAATACCAAAATAAATCTAAACATCAGTGTATTTGGAACCTTTGAAAAATGTACTCAAACATTTACAGCCTGGCTCACGATGTCGTTTCGTAAACGTTCGCCATAGTTTTACAAGCTTTATTTTCCCTGATCTTGTATCATAATTGACTGTATAATAATTATATATGTATAATAGTTGACTGTAAGTCACTTATTTTTAATATAAAACATTAGCGAACGTTAACGAAACGACATCGTGAGCCAGGCAGTTAACTTTACATTTTCAGAAAAATAATGAGAATTAAAAATATTCAAATAATACTTGTGTGTTTTATTTCGCAAATTACTCTTTTCGCTGTCATTCTTCCATGACAAACCCACGTTTGATGGCCTACTGTATTGGTAACAGTAAGTCATCATATGTAACACGAAATGCGAGTAAAAAGTTCAATAAAATCAGCGAATGAACCTAATAATATCATAATTATAAATGATAGCATAATTATCAAGGCGAGTTCATACCAGATAAATGCAAGAGTAATAAATACAACAGAACAAAAAAATCTTTTTCAAATGTCAAGGGAAAAATATAAACACAAAAAGGAATTAAAAAAAATATAATAAAAAAAAAAAAATATTTACAAGAAAAGAAAAACTTTTAATTATTTCATGAAAATTAAAGTCTCGCATCATAGAGGTTGGGAAGGTGAAAGTGGCCAGCCGAATTGGGGTGGATTTTGGATCATATCTGGCTCTCAAGTATTGTATTGTAGCATAATAAAAAAAAATGTTTTAAAACTCATTTTCATTTTTTTTTATTATTCCATTGAGATCTGAACCAAATTAAAATTAAAAAAAAAAAATATCAACTGCGCTGCCAAATTCACCTGTTATGAATTGGCCTTGATAATGATATTAGAAAAAAACCACGAAAAATATAATTCGTAGTTTTTTTCTATCGTCTTTCTTTAAAAAAAAAAAAATTGCTAACACGTAGAAAAGACCTAACTACAAGACATTTGAACAAATCATCATGAACATTCGGTTTAAGTCTTAATAAACTTGTTTGCGTTTCAAACTTGTGAAAAGTCTCCTTTTTTAAAAAACATGTAGGTCAATATTTGCGTTTCAAAAAAAAAAGTGGAAAATCTAAGTTTTTACGAACTCTTTTAACTGGAATTATTAAACCTTGAAATCCATTTCATTTAAAGTTTCTTAATTAACTTTGCCTTCTTACCTTCTTTACCCCTTCAATAAAATTAAAATTATAAGCCCAGTTCATGTTCAAAGTTTAGAAAAAAATATAGACACTACGAGGCAAAGTTTTATGTGCTTTTCATAGAACACAGGCAAGCAAGGCATCAAGAAAATTTGTATTAAAGTTACTCAATTTTTTGAGTGATATCCATACAAATTTTTTGAACAAGTCACTCGTCTGTGTTCTATAAACAGCACATTTGTTTGGTAATTTTAAAATAACACCTATAAGTATGTAGTGTGTATGGTGATAGGGCTAGAAAATTTGTACGAAATATACTCAATATTTTGGGTGTATTTCATACAAATTTTTCAGATGTATCTCAGATTCGTGTCCCATAAACACCACACTAAATTTAACTGAGAACTTAATTTGGAATGTGACGCAAACGTGTTTTGTGGTGTTTATGCAACACGAATGACTGTTACTAGAAAATTTGTACGAACTGCTCTCAAAATATTCAGTAACCCAGTGAACTTTTTGTCACATACATCTTCGATCTAAGACCATTGACAATGTAAGCACGACCCATCCGAAGTCTGTATACAATTCCTACTTACATTTACACAGCGATGGCCTAGGATTTAAGATGCATCCAACACTGTATACATTGTAAGCGAAGATTGGATAAGTTCAAAATTATATTATTAGCAATCGTTTTCTTCTTTGCTTCTTATGTACCCAGTGAACTTTTTGTCACATACATTTTCGATCTGAGAGCATTGACAATGTAAGTGCGACCCATCCGAAGTCTGTATACAATTCCTACTTACATTTACACAGCCATGGCCTAGGCCGTAAGATGCATCCAACACTGTATACATTGTAAGCGAAGATTGGATGAGTTCAAAACTACCCAGTGAAATTTTTGTCACATACATCTTCGATTTAAGACCATTGACAATGTAAGCGCGACCCATCCGAAGTCTGTATACAATTCCTACTTACATTTACACAGCGATGGCCTAGGCCGTAAGATGCATCCAACACTGTATACATTGTAAGCGAAGATTGGATGAGTTCAAAACTATATTATTAGCATTCGTTTTCTTCTTTGCTTCTTATGTACATTCAATTTAACAAAATGAGAGAAAAATACTAATCTGAATTGGATGTTAGTTGTTTATTGTGCTTAACATGTTTATTTTTTCTGTTGACACAATCGCTTACAATCGGATGCTTTGCAAATTGTAATAACTTGTGGACTGCTGGGTATATTATTAGCATTTGTTTTCTTCTTTGCTTCTTATGTACAGTTAATTTAACAAAATTAGTAGAAAAATACTAATCTGAATCGGATGCTAGTTGTTTGTTGTGTTGGATGTGTTTATTTTGATTTTTTCTGTTGACACAATCGCTTACAATCGGATGCTTTGCAAATTATAATAACTTGTGGACTGCTGGGTACATTTAATTTAACAATATGAGTAGAAAAATACTAATCTAAATCGGATGCTAGATGTTTGTTGTGCTTAACATGTTTATTTTGATATTTTCTGTTGACACAATCGCTTACAATCGGATACTTTGCAAATTGTAATAACTTGTGGACTGCTGGGAAATTTCATAGAAATTTTCTAGCCATAAACACCACATTCATTTCAAAAGTGCCAGATCAGACAGAACAAATTTACGGCCGGGGCACATAGAATCCGTCGTACGTTATCTGTCCATTTTTCAACTGACATTAATTAACACAAACGACGTATGAAGTTCGCGTAATCAGTACTTTGTTAACGCTATTAAAATCAGCTGTTTTTTTAAATTTAATCACAATATTTTGATTAATTGTTCAGACACAGCACAAAGAGTCAAATATATATTTTTTTACTTTATTTTTGAACAAAGAATTAATGGAAATATACAAGAAAAAAATATAATTGCTAACTGTCAAAGTTCTCGGCACAGGATAATTGTTAAATAAACACCACAATCATTTCAGAAGTGCCAGATCAGACAGAACAATTTAAGGCCGCGGCTTATAGAATCCGTCGAACGTTATACGTCTCCATTTTCAACTGACATTAACACAAATGACGTATGAAGTTTGCGCAATCAGTACTTTGTTAACGCTATTAATATCAGCTGTTTTTTATTTTAATTTAATTAAAATATTTTCATTCAGACACAGCACAAAGAATTGAATATATTTTTTTACTTTATTTTTGAAAGAAAAACTAAACAAACATGCAAGAAACAAAAAATAACTGATAACTGTCAAAGTTCTCAGCGCAGAATAAATGTTAAATAAACACGGCAATCATTTCAGAAGTGCCAGATTAGACAGGACAATTTTAAGGCCGGGGAACATAGAGTCCGTCGTGTGTTCTCCGTCTCCTTTTTCAACTGACGTTAAGTAAACGACGTATGAAGTTTGCGCAATCAGTACTTTGTTAACGCTATTAAAATCAGCTGTTTTTTATTTCAATTTAATTAAAATATCTTGATTAATTTTTCAGGCACAGCACAAAATATCGGACACATTTTTTTACTTTATTTTTGAACGAAAAACTAAATTAAAATATACAAGAAAATAAAAATAACTGATAATTGTCAAAGTTCTCGGCGCACGATAAATGTTGAGTGTTGCTCAACTTTAATACTTTTCGTTGCCAGAGAAGTATCACAAGATTATATGTATTTCTTGTGATATCCTGTACAAACAACTAAGGTTATAACAATTGCATATATGTGATCAATAAGTGGCAAACTACGAAACAGCTAGTTGTCCCCCAGCTAATGGTATTCAATTATTTTTTCTGTTCTTCTTTGGTTCTATTGTTTCACAGCAATTATTGTTATAATTAAAAATAATCCTTCTTCTTGACTGAAGTTGGACTCGAACGCACAGCTAGTTAGTTAATATCGTAAATTATTTAATTTATTATGCCAGAGGATGATCTTTCGAATAAACAAAATTTCATGTCATTTGCTTTTGTTTGATTCCATTGCAAAGTTATATACATTCATTATAAGCATTGTATGTTTTCATGTACACAAAGTTTATTATATCGAAATTTCACTGTATTTGAATTCTAATGGAATTTGTCAGTTCGCTCTAGAGCCAAGGCGCCACCTACAGCAGAGTAGTGAACAAGTTCTGCTAGTCAATATTTGTAGCAGACTTTTAGGCTAATGGCACTAAGTTAAAGTTAAAAGTTTGCCAGAATCAAAATTAATTGAAAATTTAATAATTTATCAATTACCAAAACCGGAAACAATTCACGCGCCTTCATAACTACAAATTTCACAATTCAGTGCCTGCTTTTATTGCAATATTTTACAAACTTGGCTTGACTGTTTAATAGCAAAACACTAAACTCTAAAAGCAGCAAATTTTATAAGCCAAAATGTTTATTTTTTTTTCGAGGTTTTGGTACAAACTTTGGACATTTGAATAAATATGTTTCTTATATTGGACGTGTGTGAAACGGTAGAAGAGTACTCTCGTAAGTAAAATTTTGACATTTCTGAGGTGAATAAAATTTTACTAGCTCTAGGGGCTAATATAAATTTTGACAATAGGATAGAAATATTTGAAATGTAGGAATTTGATTGAAATAAATTATAACTGAAAATTTTATAATTAAAAGTATAAAAATCAAATAATACCAATTTGAAAAATGGCTCTATGTAACTATTTTTTAATTTATTCATTTTTATTTATTTTTTTTTTATCAGTTTTGTTAATTTTTTTTTGTTTTGGCAAAAATTTATGTTGTCAAAGTAACATTACTCTCTGTGAACATCTGAGAAATTAAGAAACAGACAGGAATTTTTGTTTCTCTTTTCTATCTTTTTCGTTGTTGTTTTTTCGAAACACCGCCAACCAGCATGCTTATATGAAGTTGATATTGATATGAGAATGATATGAAGCAACAACATAACAATTAGTGAAAAGTGAAAAAGAAGAAAAAAAAAATGCCCACAAATGTCTAGTACAGAGTCATGTACTACACACTCTACCCCACCGACAACTTTCGTCACAGCACCCACATATTTCATTGTCTGCCCATTTTCTGCCAAAATGTAAACCGGGACACGGTTCAATGTTGCGCTATTTGCATTATTTTGCGTTGATGGGTTAATAGCATCAGGCAACCTTGTCAAGACAGCGATTGAGTCATTAGTTTTTTTCTGTGCTAAATTTGGTAAAATTGCATTTGGAAAACAATTTAATAAGTCTTATAGAATCCCGTAAGATATAAGAAAGAAAAATGCATATCAATTTATGTGACTTTATTTAGATAATAAAACTCAATGTTTTTGGAGCGTTATTATATTTCTATGCTTCGTAATAAATTACTGCCGTAACTCGTAGCCGCCTCCACAGCACCAAATATTATTATATAATTTAGAAATATATCAACTGGTATTTTATTATTTTATCATTTGGTTCCATGTTTTATTATTTACACATTGGTAAACTTTCATCGAAACACTTTTCTCTAGAAACCTCTTCGAACTCTGAAAAATAAGAATAAAATTATATCGATTATAAGTTAAATATATGTAGCTTAAAAAACTAAAAACCATGCTTCGCTATTAAACTAAAATAAATATCCATATAACCAGATAATTATCCGTATAAAGTGTTTTCTTGAATTCCCAAAATCGGCTTCAGCAATCTCCAAAATCCCCCAATATGCTGGAAACCGCCGACTTCAATTTTCGTACTGAATCGAATAACCTTTAAGGCCCTGATTCACTATCCTACATGATCGTACGATTCATTCACAGGAAACTGTTTCAAAAGTCTGGCCGACTTGAAAAAATCGCTTCAAAATGGCGTTGCAGGCCACACTATTATACAAGTATGATTGCAATAGTTTATATACACAATAAAATAATTAAAAACTTTTATTACTATAATAATTTTACATTATTTATAATTTTTTTCTTGAGGTGCCAACAACATTATTATATTTTTCACATTAAATACCACACTGATCACACTGAAACCATAATCTTTTGAAAAGTTTCATAAAATTTTTGAAATCGCACGATTTGTCAAAAACTCTGTCGCATGGTTGCATTTTAAGTACTTTTTCAGCACACATGCGTTATTTAGTAGATCGCACGATCGTGTGTGATAGTGTAACATGACCTTTATTAGTTCAGATACATATTCCACGTGAACAGAATATAAAAAAACCAGTTATTGGGAATTCCCAAAGTTGGCTTCAGGAAACGTCAAAATCCCCGCATTTCCTCAGAAGCAATGTGGTAACTTAAATTTTCGCACTTAAGCGAATGTCCCTTTATAGTTCAGATGCATTTTCCACGGCAAAAACGCGCACCGAATATAAAAAACCGGTTATGGAAGTGGTTCCGAATTTCTTGGGATTTCCCAAAGTCGGCTTGGTGATACAGCAAAGTCCCCTCAAAGTAATTCGACAACTCAAAACATTTCATGCAAAATTGCCCAAAAATGTTTTTTTTTTTGGAATTTTGGATATATCTCAGCCATACGTGAATCGATTTTACTGAATTTCTATAGCAAACCCACGAATCGATGGGATAATAGAAAGGTGAAAAAAAAGTTTCTAAGTCTAAAGGTTTTCTCAGATATGGTATTTTAACGGCGGACAGACGGACATCGCGTAATCGACTTTTCTATCAATACTGATTCAGAATATATCTATATGCTTTATAGGGTCGGAAATGAAATTTGTGGAAATTACAAACGGAATCACAATCCTAAATATACCCTTTTTATATTTGGGAAGGGTATAAAAATGGATACACCGAAAATTATTAGAGTAATATAAATAGTTTTAATTATTTTACTATGTACGGGAACTATTACAATCATTCTTGTATAAAGACCTTGTTACACTATCCTAAACGATCGTGCGATCTACCAAATAAAACTTGTGTGCTGAAAACTTGAAAAAATGCAAGACTTGCAGAAAAAAGTTTCTGTTTGAGAATATAAAAGCAAGTTCCAAAGAAAATTGCGAAAAAGTTGAGCAATTAAAATCGCTTTGTCTGATCTTAAGGCCCTGTTACACTATCCTATACGATCGTGCGGTCTACTAAAAAAACAAGTGTGCTGAAAACGTCCTGGATCCTGGGTGACAGAGTTTTTACAAATCGTTCGATTTGAAAAATTTTATGAAAAATTTCAAAACATTATGGTTTCTGTGCGATGAGTGTGGTATATATTGTGCAAAAAATGAGAATATTGTTGGCGCTTCGAGAAAAAAATTTAAATAATGTAAAATTATTATGGTAATAAAAGTTTTTTATTGTTTTGTAATAAAAGTTTTTAATTATTTTGTGAGTCAGGGCTATAATAGTGTAGCGACGTCAGTCAGACTTTCTAATGTTTTCCTATGAGTGAATCATACAAACCAGTAGGTTTGTACGATTCATTTACAGGAAACGAACAGACGAGAACAAATTTTAGTCCTAACAATTTTGTGTTCTTTTAAGAACAGTCGATACTAATTAATCCGGCATAATATGTATACGTATATACAGCTTTGTGTGTGTATTCGTGTTTTTGTATACATTTGACCAAGGCAAATTCATTAGTAGGTGGATGCATCGGCGAATTCAGGCGAATTCGTTTAATATGGCGGCACTTTCTCTGTCAAGTTTTGTTTACCTTTTCGGTGCCATTTTAATCTTTGTACATGTTCTTTATCAACTACTTTTGACAGCTTAAGTGTGAATTCGCCTTTTTACACAAACAAAATACCTGTTGTTTTTTTATTGTTGTAGCGAAGTGGCTACCTTGTTTTTTGTATCGTGCATTTGACTGCTTGGCTTGTGTTTGTATTGGTTTTGTGCTGCTTGTGCGTGCATAAAGCTGGTCGAAAAAATTATGCCGACAAAATATCACTTTCATCCCTCCATTCACCAACAAGCTGAAGAACAATTGTTCTCGTCTGTTATTGCACAATCAGAGCTTTTTTGTATCTTAAACTTGTTTGGAAACACATGTAGGTTAATATTTGCCCAGTATATTTGTCATATTAATGGGGCCACGAGAACCATGTTAAAAACAGTAAAAAAAGTGGGGAAAACTAAGTTTTCCTGCAGAACAATTGTTCTCGTCTGATATTGTACAATCAGAGCTTTTTTTTGTATTTTAAACTTTTTATTTATTTATTTTTTTTTTTTGAAAACACATGTAGGTTAATATTTGCCCGGTATATATGATATTCTGATGGGGGCACGAGAAACACGTTAAAAGCAGTAAAAAAAGTGGGGAAAACTAAGTTTTTAGAAAAATTTTTAGATAGAGTTTTTAAAAACCTTCCAATCTACTTGAATTAATGTTTTCGATTTAGTTTTATTAGTGAGTGGGCTCTTCCCCCCTTTACCCCTTCAATTAATATTTATATTATGAAACTATTATACCTATTAAAAAGTGCTATTTCTCTCAAATTTAAGAAAAATAAAGTTAGTTTTTTAATATTTGAAACTTACTTCCATCTTGGGGGCAATCTTTATTAATGAACATGCATCTATTATCAAAAAATTGATAGCATTCTCCATTAAATCCACAAATCGGGTCCCAGCTTCGTCCACAAGAAGAAATACATCTTTTGCCCAGTGTTGGTACTATACATACTGTTAGCAAGGCGACTATAATTGTAAATAAGAATACACATACATATGTATGTATGTACGAGTATGAAAATATACGAGTATGAAAATATGTATAAAAACTATTTTCTGAATATCACTCAATAATTAAAACTTACCAAAAAATATTAGATGAAAATATTTCATATTTTATTCTTTTCTTAATAAACGTGTGTTGTCTTTTAAATATTTTTTCTTAGAATAAATGTTAACTTATGTTTTGAAAGAGCTTTTATATGGAAAACATATTTGTTTGTTTATCAATATTTATAAGGTTTTAAACAATTTGAGAATAAGGCAGATACAAAGGTAGAAAATATGTAAAGGGTGGTCCAACCAACATGCTTAATGTTAATTGTATATAAAACAAAAAGTTTGCAGGAAATTATTTTAACATTTTTATTATTACTAGTGGGAATTATCCGGTCGACATAATCGACCTCATTCTTTTTTTTGCCGCTCTTAAATAATGCTCTCTAATATAAAATTCAATGTTGAAACCAATAAAGCTGTGAAAACCCACTTATACATTGCGCGCATAGCTGCCAGATTTGACGATAAATCGTCATTTTGACGATTTTCAGGCCCAAATTTAGCAAAATGACGATTTGACGATTTTTGTCATAAAAATTACGATTTTTGCTATATGAAAAGCATGACAGCATTAAATTTTTTATAGATGAGACACAAAGTATATCTAGAAGCCCTGATTCAATACCCTACACGATTTTTCATAAAACTTTTCAAATCACTCGATTTAAGGTACTTTTTCAGCACACAGGTTATACTAGGTAGATCACACAATTGTCTAGGATAGTGAATCACGCCCTTAAGTAACAAATTTATACTGTTTTTGAAAAAAAAATCAATTGAAATGCGAGCATTTCCAATATATTTAAAGTTATTAAAAACTATAGCGACTAGTATTCAGCCAAGTTAGACAAAAATATGAAAATCTTTAGAATATTAAACAATTGACGGTATTCTTTATTATAAAGATCAATTAAAATTAAATTCTGGGAACTTGCTTTATATTGCAATTAAATCCAATTTATTAGAATTATTCAATTCAGACATATCTTTCTAAAATTTTCAGATAATTCAATGTATCAAAGCGCACTTGTTTTTTAATACCATAATAAGTAATAGTAGTATGCAACTGTAATTAATTAAAAGCTAAATTCTTTAATAAATTCATATATTTTTTCCAAACGTACAAATTTTAGACTATAAGCTTACATTAAAAATCGTTTATATTTTAAATAGAAATTTAAAATACACTAAAAATTTGGCATCTTTATAAGTCCGATTTTCTTGACGATATTTCAAAACTAATATGACGATATTTTCATAAGTTATGGGGATATTGACGATTTCTTCCATATTTTTTCTGGCAGCCCTGATTGCGCGTCATTAGGTTAGCACACCCCCTCAAGAATGAGATTTCGAATAAATTTCTACCGAACTCAAGGCATTAAATTAGCACATAATAATAATCATATAAGACCGTCGCTTATCTGATGATGAACATTAATTTACATCAGCTTCTGCTGATCCCGTCGGGATATTGGCAACCTCTCCATGGTTTAATTTGTCAAACACTGAGACAAATAAATGTGTATGACTCACAATTAGCATTGTGCATTATGGTTGGACCACTCTTTCTATGAGTTATAACACGTAAGCAAACATGCCATTTTTTATTAATGCGTAATAAACACATAATTAAAGCTAAATTTCACAATGTTTTGCTAAGAGACAGGCACCTACACTATATTTCAGCAGGCCCAAAGTCTCTTATTAGAAATTCACTTCGTAGAATATTTTTTTCTCAGCAAAATTTTCGATTATGACGTTGAAGAAAGCCTTGAACATCCCTCTTTTTTATGTGAAGAGCATTTAAATGATTTTCGGCCTAGCTGCCAGCGTGGCCATTTTGGGATTTTTGTCAAAATAAATTTTTGCTTATTTATTCGGATTTAGTTGCAAATTTTCCATTTAGCAGTTAGCATTTTTTAAGCATATGTATATTTAGCATTTTCCAGCATTATTTAATTTAAAAACAATCAAAATATAGCTCAATTAGGCCCAGTTTTTGAGTTCGTATTTATATGTTATATAGCTTTAAATTCCATTTATATACCAAAATCAGTTTTTCACTACAAATTTGGACTAAACTTAAATGCCCAAAAATTCTTCACAAGGTGCATTAACGTCTACACGGTGGCAGCACTAGAGCAAAATTATAACAATACAACAAGAACAGGCTGTGGTAAGCTATGTTTGCCAAAAATATTTTTAACTTTTACAGTTATAAACTATGAATGTATCTTTTCATAATTATAAATTATATTTATTTGAATTATTTATATGTTCACAAAATAATTTGTATATGTTTAATTCAGAATAAAACACTAAATTCACTTTCAAAAATGTAAACAATACATTTGACGTAAATAGCTTACTATATTGCCAGTAGCAAAAAATTGTCACATGCCGCAGCGCTGCCACCATGTAGATGTTATTGCCTTGGTTCTTCATTTAAGTTTTATTTGTTTTTTGCTTTATATGTCATATGGTTTTTGTTTGCTTGCATTTGTATTAGTGCAAAAAAGATAAACAAAACACACATACGAGCTGTTGGTTGCCTGTAGACCAAGGCGAATTCATTAATAGGTGAACTTAACAGCACAGGTGATTATTTCTTGCTTCTCGCGTTTTTGTCCAATGAGACTGTCAAATTTTTTTTCTTCTGTTTACAAACTTTTTTGCGCCATTTTAATCTGAAAAATTTTTTGTACGATTTTCAAGAAATTTGTGTGAATTTAAAAGTGAAAAACTAATATAATCTGTGATTTTAATTACAAACAATTAGAAAAGTTTATATTTAACGTTTATATAAAATTTTTCTCCCAGCTGAACAATCTTAGGCGAATTTAGATTTTGACATTCACGATATGTTTTACATTAACAAAATATATAGTACCGAATTCGCCTTTCCGCTTGCATTCACCTGTATAAATTCGCCTTGCTGTAGGAACTGTTGCCAGAAATTCAGGTTTATCTTCATTTTGCAGATATTTCCTCTGTAAAATCACTAAAGGACACTTCAGGCTATCACACTTTGTATTAAGACTTGTCAAAAAATCAAATAATACGTGCAAGTGTGATAGTGTGAATGTAAAGCGTTATGAAAATGAGAAATAATACGGTAAAAGATTTGAAATCCCATAACACTTCACCATTTTTAGAAACTTGTTTAAACAATAAAATTTTTCATTGGATCAGGGTTGCATTTTTTGCAAAAGCAAATAATAAAAATATTAAAACCAGACGTTAAGAAAATTGGCTGTTTATTTTCAAGTCATATTCCTTCTTTTACTTTAGGTGTGATAGTGTGAAAACAAAATGTAATGGTACGTTAGATTTTTTGATAGTCGCAACAAATATCTTTAGATTTTTGTCACACAAAATCCAATCAAAATCTTAAGAGTTGTATGATAGTCTGAAACGCCCTTAAATGAAGATTTGAAGATTTTTGGCCTAAAACGCAGATTTAAAAAAATTTTAATTATCAAGTAACTTTTTGTACTTTTCCCCTTATATAATAAAAGTTGAAATCTACCTGCAATTGATTGTTTTTGGACTAAAAGTTTAAAAAGTTACTTTGTTAAAGCAACTTTGTGGCAAGTTTCTAGAAAGTAATATGAGCTTATTTATACGATAATTTAGTCTTTTGTTTTACAATACTCTTTTAAAGTTGCTACCAAAACCATATTACGTTTTCACGATGATTTTTAAGTCTTTTTCTTTAATTTTAATTTTTTTTTATTTGTCGATTAACAATTCGTTTGCCACTTTTCATCCTTTTGCTAATATCTATGTCAGTCAAATGAAAATAAAACAATTTTAAAAACATAACAAATGAGTCAAAAGGAAACTAGAAGATAAACATGAAAAATGTTTTTCGTTGTGACAATTTTTCAGTACTACTAGAAATGGCGTTTAGGCATGGCTTTAAACCATTCTGAAAATCTTCTCTATCTAAAATATTTATTTAACTATACTCGTACAGTTGCAAATAAATTTGTAAAGTATAGGATGCACAGCATGGACGGAGTAACGAAGACCTTATGCCTACGATAGTAATAGCAGTAATTTGCAGCGGTGTTGTGACTAACTATAACGACTTATGCCTTCACATTAGAAGTTGTCGCATGGTTAACAAAGTACTATCTCAAAAAACTGTAAGCTAATACAATTAGTTCAGGCTAATAGTTAACCAGTGAGAGTGATACGCAAAACTCTCGAAGGCCAAAAAACAACGATAAGCCGGACCGCACTTTAGAAATAACTACGATAACGCGAGAACTGTTCTTCAGCCCAGAGCTGTATCTAAAATAAAACCAGCTAATTTTGACATAATTTTCAAATTCTAACAGAGTTTATAAAATATATAATGATTTTACCACATTCGTCAGCAAATGTGGAGAGAATCTTTGCTAGGTAAATTTTAACTACACAGAAGTGCGAATATACTCGATCAACGATATATGTACGTGCTTAGGCATTCAATAATTTTAACAACTTGCGTATATATTTGTTTCCTCATTAAATCTATTTGCATTTTAATATGCTCATATGCATAATTTCTTTCAATATGTTATTAATATTTTTAGAATTATTTATAAAAAAGGCATATTAATAAGAGTTTGAAGATTATTTGAAAATTTAGAAAATAAAGTGCAGATTTTGAAGATTTTTTCATGAGAAGTTCTTGAGTTTTGCAGATTTTACTTCTTTAAATGCTGGCAAAATTGATGGCAATTCTCTTCTTATTTGGATCTCATTTTATTATTAGTCTAAGGTCAGACACAGCGATTTTAATTGCCGAACTTTTTAGCAATTTTCTTTTGGAATTGTTTTCTTGTCCACACACAAAAACTTTTTTCGGCAATTCTTGAGCTTTCTCTACTTATTATTTCATACAATTTACATTGTATGTGCACACACACATACACACATGAGAGAAAAGTAAGGAATTGCTAAGTACCGGCAATTCTTTTTCCCTTCTTATTCCCCTACCTTCTATAAAGTCAAGAATTGCCCAACTAAAGTTGCTGTTGTGCCTGACACTTAATGATTTTCTATCTTATACCATGTTCGGATGGCAATATGAAATACTTGGTTCATTCTATAAATCACGATTGCGAGACTAGGTGTTCAGACGGTTGTTTTTGTTTCACTTTGAGGTTTGCATTTTTTTTTGTGCTAACGCTTCACCTAATCTTTTCAAAATTTTTATTTAAATCGTTATGTAAGTATCACATATTTTTTTTAAGCATTTTTTATTTATTGAATCTTCAAAATGAACTAACAATAAGTATTCAAATCTTAATATTAAAAAATTATAAATAGAGTGTTTTCCATGTTTCCCAGCTATCTATATGTCGACATTTCATAGGAGCTACATCATCAGTAGACTTTGGAAATTTTTGAAAGATATTCTCAAACATTCAACTTTATATCCCAACAATCTAAATAAATCTATTTAGATTGTTGGGATATAAAGTTAAATGTTTGAGAATATCTTTCAAAAATTTCTTAATATTAAATTTAAAACTAAAAAATAAAAATGTGCGTTTTACTTAAGTCCGGCCAATGCCAGACAAAAATTTTTATTATGCGGGAGCTATTTCGGTAAAATCACCTATTGAACAATCTGATGGTGGCAACCGTATCTCTTCTTCTTAGTCGAATGTGTCCGCCAAAATTAAGTGTATTAATAAGAGAGTTCGGATGAAGTTCCAGTTTACTGACATACCTTGTCGCGTGCTAAGGATCATGTTGGTTTAATCAAGATTAAGATTGATCGGATATAAGCATTCGTGTAAACGTGCAATAAGTTGGTGCCAGTGGGTTATTAGCAATTCGTTTGTTTTTAGCAGCTAACATAACAACAACATAATTCTATAGATTTTGTTATTAATTTTATATAGTAATTCGAAATGGAAAATATTTATGGAAAACTCACGAACGTTTGTTTACCTTTGTCATTATTTGAAACCGCAATGAAATGTATGAATAACCCGAAGATAAAATATTTTATGGTAAGTTGATATACAATTGAGTTTTACTTACTATATTAGCTTCTAGCATTGATACCAATAAAAAATTATTCCAAAATCTACTAAAGATTAGGGTAGCTCCTATGAAATGTCGACATAGAGACAGCTGGGAAACATAGAAAACAATCTGTTTATAATTTTTTGCATGTTGATATATTTTTGTATATTTGTAAGTCTCTCTTGAGCTTAAAAGTGGAGGGTTTCGCCACTTAAAATGCTTGCGAATGTTAACGTTCCAAATCTGGAAACAGCTTCTCAAAAAACTACTGACTTCAGCAGCACCACCCTAATGTTTATGTGTTCCATATGACTTTTACTGAAAATCGAAGCACTGGATTTAAAAATATTAAATTGCTTGTTGGTGCAATAATTTGTTGCTTATTTTTTTCCAGACTTTCAGCATGAGATATTTTTAGTTTGCATTTCAAACATTATTTCCTCATTTGAATAATTATTGACGTTTTATGTTTTTCTAACGCTTCAGTTCTCGTGCAGCCTGTCACTTAAGAACTCGTTTTTATGTGATATTTATTTCATATGAAAACTATTTTTTTATACATTTTGATTAATACATTTAATTTTATTTATAATTTTATTGTACACTTATTTTTAATTTTACAAATTTTATTTCTTGTGGCAGCAATAGACTACTTTATTTTACACAACACTGAAGATGGTTGGAAATATAGGGTGTTTTTTTAAGCTAGATAGAACTTTAAATTGTAAAAAGTAACACAAAAAATTAAATTTTGATGAAACATTTTTTTTATTTGTTTCAGTATACTCTGACAAATCATCATGAATAGACTCACGCTTGAACAACGCTACGAAATTATCCACATTTACTTTGAAAATCAGTCGTCGATTCGCGCGTTGTTTTATCGCAAAATTGTGTTCAGCGATGAGGCGCATTTTTGGCTTAACGGGTTTGTTAATAAGCAAAATTGCCGCATATGGAGTGAGACCAATCCACAAGAGACCCTACAGACTCCATTACATCCAGAAAAATGCACTGTTTGGTGCGGTTTTCATGCTGGTCGCATCATCGGACCTTATTTCTTCAAAAATGAGGCCGGAGCTCGCGTTACGGTCAATGGAGATCGTTACCGCACCATGATCAATGATTTTTTGTTTGAAAATATGGATGACATTGATCCGGAGAGGATGTGGTTTCAACAGGATGGTGCTACGTGCCATACGGCGAACGCAACCATCGACTTACTGAAATCAAAATTTGGCGATAAGTTGATTTCGAGAAATGGACCTGTCAATTGGCCTCCAAGGTCGTGCGATTTGACACCTCTCGATTATTTCCTGTGGGGCTACGTGAAGTCACTGGTTTATGCTGATAAACCAGCAACAATTGACGCCTTGGAGGCCAGCATTGTTCGTGTTTTTCGTGACATACGGCCAGCAGTGCTCGAAAAAGTGGCCCAAAATTGGACGTCCAGAATGCGCTTCGTCAAGAACAGCCGCGGTGCCCATATGCCCGAAATCATTTTCAAATGTTAATGTCACGTATTGATCTTTGGAATAAAAAAAAATTTTGATTACAATTTAATTTTTTGTGTTATTTTTTACAATTTCAAGTTCTATCGGGCTTAAAAAAACACCATATATTTATTGGTACAGTAATACCATGTTTCCACTACAAAGAAAAACACATGTTTTGAGGAAAACATATTGAAGTGTTTCCATTATGATATGAAATGTTTTAATTTCGAAATAAATTTGATTTATACCTTGCTCAACCAAAATATTATGAAAATTAATCAAGGCGAATTAAGTACCAGGTGGCCTTATTAGAACAACAATACAACAACACAAAAAACAACATGTAGCTCGCCCTTTCGAACATTACCCATTGGCTGTGTTCTGTAACTTTGGCGAGAAGTTCTCGCGTCGAAAACTTGTGAAACAAATTATTCCATTGTTTCTCGAAAAGTGAGAAAAAACTGCGTCTGTAACTCATGTCGAAAACTATCCAAAGTGATTACATCGTTACGTTAGAAATGTATAAAAATATAAAACGAAGCCGACATGCAATTTTAAAAATGAAAGCGCCAGCCACAATTAGTACCGCCGCCGACCAAAAATTACTAAAGTTAAGAAATTTTGTTCGACGGCGTCATATTATAAACGCCGGCTATTCTAGAAAATGTATGGTATGGCTCTAATGTTTACATTTTATTTACAAATACATACATACACACTTATGCACAAAATTTTGTAAAATTAAAAAACAATTGCAATTTGTGAATTCTGAAAAAAACATTATAAAAGTATTACAATATACTTTTCCGGGACGGAAATTAAAATTTTAGAAATTTCAAACTTATATGAGTATTCCCTTAAAACTTATTGTGTGAAGGGTATAAAAATTAATTAAAAAGTTAAAATATAAAAATATCTTTCTAAACTGTGTAAATATATATATCAAACTTAATATAACAGCAAAATACTTATTTTTTCAGTATTATTATTCATATAATGATAATTATTGTTATTTGAAATACTATCTCACAGTCTTTTTATTTGCGAGAAATAATGACAGTTGAAAGCGGAAAATTGTTTCGCAAAAGTTTTACAGACACAGTTTTTCTGTAAAATGGCGAGTAATTTCCTTACGTGACAGCTATTACTCACCAAAAAAAAGTTATAGCTACAGTTTAGTGAGAAAAGCAGCTGTTGTTTCAACTTTCATCGAAAAGTTTCTCGTGGCGAGAGTTACAGAACACAGCCACATGTGTCAAAAACATACTAAATTCGCCAAGGTGCATTAACGTATACACGGTGGCAGCACTAGATCAAAATTACAATAATACAACAAAAACAGGCATGTGGTAAGCTATGTTTGCCAAAAATATTTGTAGCTATTTACACAATTATAAACTATGAATGTACCTTTTCATAATTATAAATTATATTTATTTGAATTATTTTTATGTTCACAAAGTTATTTGTATATGTTTAATTCAGAATAAAACACTAAATTCACTTTAAAAAATGTAAACAATACATTACACATATGTAAATAGCTTACTGTATTGCCAGTAGCAAAAAACTGTCATATGCCGTGTTTCTGCCACCGTGTATACGTTAATGCACCTTGAAATTCGCCTTAAAATCTACTGTAGTATTGCCGGAAACGTAAATTAATTTTCAAAATCAAAAACTCGCTATTACACAAAATTCGAAGAATTACCATTTTTTTTTTGAGAATTTAAAAATGAAGGAAGAAAAAAATTTTTAAATGTAATAATAGTCAAATGTCCTTAAATGTTCCCATTTTTGAATATATTAAGGTGAAAGAAATCTTTAGCAAACTTAAATTATTAAAAACTGGAAATTAGAAATATATTAGCTCTCTTGTACGAGTTTTTCATTGTTTTTTGCTAGAGAAGGTATAAAAAATTGTCCGTAATTATCTGGACTAATCAATGAAACAAACAAAATATTAAAATTGGAAACTTTACTATCACTAATTTACTATACTAATTTATCAAACTAACGAAAGTAAGGCTAATAATTGATTTTGTTTTTAATGTACATATGGATGTGCATATACGTGTAGAAAGGTATTTTTCGTTTTTTTCAAAGAACCGCTGATTCTTTTTAATTAAAAAAAAATTGAGTTATGCACATGTTTTCACTATAAAAAATTTTAATTTGCATTTATGTCTAATAACAAAATTTTTAAAGCCTTCAGAACAATTTGTGTCAGATGAAGAAAATGAGTTTCGAAAACGTAAATGTTATTAATTTTTTTTTAATTATAACAATAATTGCTGTGAAACAATAAGACCAAAGAAAAACAGAAAAAATAATTGAATACTATATAGCTGGGGGACAACTAGCTGTTTCGTAGTCGCTACACTACTCATCAGCACCCACTGGGATTCGAACTCGGGATCATGTGAACATTATGTATTTTTAATACGGCCGCTTAACCAACTCAGCCACCGAACTCGTTAATTATTCCTATTGTTTAAACAAATTTCTAAAAATAGTCCCAACAGTCCACAAGTTATTACAATGGGTCACGCTTACATTGTCAAGGGTTAGATCGAAGATGTATGTGACGAAAATTTCACTGGGGTGAATTTTCATAACATACAAAGTGTAATAGTCTGGAGTGTCCTTTAGCAGTACTACCATTTATATTGTGCCAAAAATTTATTCAAATTACTTTTAAACTGTTTCCTTTAGGAGATATTTTCAAAAAAAAATTTTCTAAGACTTGTAAAAAATTTTAAATGCGTTTTTCTCGAAACGAGCCTTTTGTTTAGTTATGACTATTTTGCAATAAAGGAGCGATATGTATGTATTGGTATTAAATATAGGAAACAAATTTTACTTTTCTCAATTTTTATTTGAAAATGCACATACACTTTTAATCCAATTGAATTATCTACTGAAATGTAAAAAGAAAAATGATAACTGAGAGAAAAATTTACAAATAAAGATAATCTTATAAAATGGAGCATATGCAAATAAATTGGTCCGATGGCGAAAAGATTTGAGATGGAGGTGAAATCAAAGTTACAATTACATTTAACCAACGATAACTGGACCGTGATGACCAAGTACAATTGGAGCAGGTACAACTCTGGGGGCCAAAACAACGGGACCAAGTGGCACTGGCAGACCCAATGGCAAAAGACCAGGATTAGGTTCGGGGCTGGCAACAGGAGCTGGATTGGGGGCAGCAAAAGCCAAACCCAACAACATGGCCAAAACAACAACGACCTGTTTTTAAAATTGTTACATTTATTAATTACTCAGTTGAGATCAAATTGATTAAGAAAAACTTACGTATTTGAACATTTTGAATTGATTTATTTGATTTCAAGCTGTGGACACTTAAGGGATTGAAAACTGTTTGATGTTTGCTAAGAAATAAGCCAAGGTTTATATACTTAAAAATATGGCTTTAAATTACAACAACTTTTCTTGTTGTTTGTTTGTGTTACAGTTTGTTTGTAAGTTGCATCAGCCAATGTGAGCTGATTAAATTTCTAAAGTTCCAGTTTTAAATATGTAAGAAGTATAAACGCTTAATAGCTCATTTACACCAAATCGAGATACATATATCACATGCAGGATTGCGAACAAAATATAGTTGATATTGATGCCATTTCTCATACAAAATTAATACTACACTGTGACTAGAATTTTAAGAGATCTAGTAGATTTTCGCAAATACCAGAGACCTGCACTAGTGCACTGCAACCATAAGTACACCGATATATCTATATATATATATATATATATATATATATATATATATATATATATATATATATATATATATATATATATATATATATATATATATATATATATATATATATATATATATATATATATATATATATATATATATATATATATATATATATATATATATATATATATATATATATATATTTTGATATATCAAAAATGTATTCAATCATTCTCATACTTTGTGTATTTTTTAAGAGTAAAAGAAACGACCACGCATTTTCCAGCATTATTTAATTTAGGAATATTAAAAATATATCTCAGTTATTATGTTAACTTAAACAACGATTACCAAAATCGTTTCTTAATAAAAGAAATACCAATTTTGTTTGTACAGAGAACTATAAAATCACTGCTTTATATTTATTTGATCCTTTAGTTCGATGTTTCTTCATTCTTTTATTCCTTGTGAATAATATGAATTTTCACCATTTTTTCTAAATTAACAAACTTAAATTTCCATGACCATGTTGATTAGAAACTCGGAGCGTTTAGAAGATCAGTTGATTTTACTCAGCGTTGAGCTTTTTTGCTTGATTTTTGTTGATTACAAATTTTAGTGTATGAGGTGATCAAGCAAAAGCATGATTTTTGGTGACCACTGGTGTATGCCATGGCAGAAACAGTCCGAACTAGTCCAAAAGCGTTCAAGCTAACAATTTTTGTGTAGTTTTGAGTTTTTTATTTCCTGTACAAATTTGCCTGCATTTCTCTTTGGGTAAGTTCGGACTAGAGCAAAAAAACCGGCTGGTTTTTGTGTGCGTACAAATGTAACCGAAAAAGTAATCAGAAAATTTGCAAATTAAAAAAAGTTTTTATTTAAAAATTAATTAAAAGCAAAATAGAAGGTTACCCATAGTAAAAATAACGCTGTAAAGTTGTAAGGAGAATATGCAATGGTTATTTGGCTTTTCATTTTATAAATATGTATTATAAATATGCATTTTAAATTTTCCGCTTTTATGATGTTATGCGTTTTAAGCGTCTTAAATCACTAAAATATATTTTAGTTTAGAAAGTAAGCAGCACTAGTGTATCAAGATGTATCATTAGGCTGAAGGTACATACCACGCGTTATATGCGCTACGCATTCTACACTTTTTCAAACTTAAGTTACATTCAACGTTTTTCATGCGATAAGTTTTTTGTTGTGTTTGAAGTATTATTTAAATAAAAACATTTTTTTTTAACACAAAAACATAAAATAAAAATCCACCCCACAAATATTCTTGTCGATAACTTTGAAAAAATAAAATGAATTGTGATCTGCGGCATCAAAACCAGTTTTTATAACGCTTAAGACGCGTGCAAAAGTAGAAAGTTAAGGCCGTGTCAGATAAAACTTTTGCTTCGCTTTGCGTTGCAAATTCGCTTTGACATTTAAGATAAAATATATATACTTATATGAAACATGTCACATAAAGCGCTTTT
The DNA here is from genome assembly GCA_914767995.1 of Thecocarcelia acutangulata. Classification (NCBI taxonomy): domain Eukaryota; kingdom Metazoa; phylum Arthropoda; class Insecta; order Diptera; family Tachinidae; genus Thecocarcelia; species Thecocarcelia acutangulata. The sequence goes on from OU612096.1 coordinate 29,235,472, forward strand.
AACGCAACGTGTAGCGAAGAGTTCGGCAACTCTCATCTTTTTACGCGTTGAAATGTTTTCTAATAGCTCCAAAGCTTTATGCACTAAGAAAACAATTAGAACCAATTTCAGTACTACTTCCAATTATATTTCTAACTTCTATTATTATAACAAATGATTAAATATAAAAATTAACAATTTTTTAGATAAATAAAAAAATCGTGAGCGTTGCCAAAGTTTTTATTGTGACATACACTTTTTGCTTTGCGTTTTTCTGTTAAAGTTTTAAACTTCACGCAAAGCGACAAAGTTTTATCTGACACGGCCTTTAACCTACTTTTGGCGTCGTACGCGTCTATACGCTCTATGCTTTGTGATGTGGAAATTGTCTCATACAATTGCTCTGATTCGACTTTTTTGACAGACACTTAGAACGCAACAAAGTTTTATCTGACACGGCCTCTAACCTACTTTTGGCGTCGTACGCGTCTATACGCTCTATGCTTTGTGTTCTGAAACTTGTCTCGTACAATTGCTCTGATTCGACTTTTTGACAGACACTTAGAACGCGTAGTATGGACCTTCAGCTTTATGGTTTTTTACGTTCCAGCAGTTTTGGGTAAAATTTGCAAATTTAGAGAGTAATTTGCTTTTTACTCTCATTGGTCCAAACTTGTCCGAAATCTTGTGGAACACACCTAATGTTCTAAGCATACGTACATATTTTACAAGCTAAAATTGTGCATCAGCTTTGATGGCAATTAGCACGGTTTATTATTTACGTTCTTAATTAATTACTTTTTAAGTTTGAGTTTGAAAAACAAAAGAAACAATAACATGCAATAAACGCCAACAATTGTCACAAGTTGCAATAATAAATGGACCATTCACAAGGTGACGGTCAGCTGGTTTTACAAAAGTAGTTCGCTTATGCAAACATACCAGAAATGTATATGTATGCAGATATGTACAAACGTATGCATGCACATTCATACATACATATGTATGTAAGTACTAGTATGTCCATATGCATTAGGTGTAAATCATAAAATAGAACGATATTACTCTGTTACATATTTAAAACTGGAAGCCTAGAAATTCATTTAAATAGAAATTGTCTGATGCAACCTACAAATGCAGTGCAACAATAACAAATTGCTGGAGAACTGTAATCTGAAGCCATATTTTTATTGTATATAAGCCTTGGCTTAATTGTTAGCAAACATCAAACAGTTTTCAATCCCTTAAGTGTTAACAGCTTGAAATCAAATAAATCAATTCAAAATGTTCAAATACGTAAGTTTTTCTTATTCAAATTGATCTCAACTAAGTAAATAATAAATGTAAACGTTTTAAAAATAGGTCGTTGTTGTTTTGGCCATGTTGTTGGGTTTGGCTTTTGCTGCCCCCAATCCAGCTCCTGTTGCCAGCCCCGAACCTAATCCTGGTCTTTTGCCATTGGGTCTGCCAGTGCCACTTGGTCCTGTTGTTTTGGCTCCTAGAGTTTTGCCTGCTCCAGTTCTTGTTGGTCCCCATGGTCCAGTGATTGTTGGTTAAATTGATTCATCTAAAAGCTGTGATTTTGCCTGCACCCTGAAATTGTTTCAATTAATTTGGATGGGAAAAACGTGACACAGTACATACATATCTACCACAAGTTGAAACATTTTATGTTTTGTTTTTTTAGTTTTCTTCAAAATTAATTTCTTTTCTGAATTTATATATATAAACTGCTAAATAAACCAAAACCTGTAAAAAAAGTTGTATGCACGTTCAAATAAAAATTCAGCTCAAATTAAAAAAAAAACTTTCTTTGCTTTAATAGTTTAAGGGAGCTGCTAAGTGCAGTATTGTCCTTCAAATCAATGCACAAGAATTGACATACCAAATTACTTTGGACATAACTTGTAAAAAAATGTCTGAGATCTATTAGTCTTAAATTCAACAAGTCAAGCCTTTTAGCAAACTAAACAAAACGTACATAGGTCTGTTAAAAACGGCAAAAGTTGATGCAATTATCCACGAATAATTTTGCCACGCTTAAATACCTTTCACGTTTAACGCTATTTAAAATTGTTTTTGTTTTCATTTTTATTCTTTCAAAATTTCAGTCAAGAAGAAGGATTATTTTTAATTATAACAATAATTGCTGTGAAACAATACGACCAAAGAAGAACAGAAAAACCTAGCTGTTTCGTAGTCGCTACACTACTCATAAGCACCCACTGGGATTCGAACTCGGGATCATGTGAACATGATGTATTTTTAATATCAATGATAAGGCACATTTTCAACCTCAGTGAATTCATCAATAAGCAGAATTACCGCATTTGGGTGAATGATAATCCAAGAGTGATTGTCGAAAAACCATTGCACACACAAAGAGTGACTGTTTGATGAGCTGGCGGTATCATCGGCTAATATTTTGTCCAAAATGAGGCTGGTTAGGCAGTTACTGTGAATGATGTTCGCTATCGTGAGATGATAACGAACGTTTTATGGCCCGAATTGAAAGATATGGATGTGGACGATATGTGGTTTCAACAGGATGATGCCACTTGACACACAGCTAACAAAACAATCTCACGAGGTGGCAATGCCAAATGGTCACCAAGATCATGTGATTTGACACCGTTGGACTTATTTCTTTGGGGTCATTTGGAAAAAAGGTATACGTCGATAAGCCAGCAACAATTCAAGAGCTAACCTAGTGCTTAAACATGAGAGTAAGAGTTCGAAAATCTCAATACACTCACATTTTTTTACTACCTCATTCACACTTTTCGCACTCGCGGTCTACTTGCACCTAAGTTTGCATGCGAGTAATTTTTTGGCACTTCCATGCAATCAAATGTCAAACAAACAAACCGTGTAAATAATTCTAAGCAAATCAACTGGATCATTATAAAATTAAAACTTAAGTTTTAGCTAGTTTGTTTGCTAAGTTGTATGTTAATTTATAAAAATTAGTACTATAGATGGAAATGTTTAAATTATAAAGCATCAATATCAATAATGTAATGTAATAATAAAAATTAGTGCCAACTATTTTCTAAAAAAATATTCTCAAGAGAAGAACACGGCAACTCCAGTTTATAAAGAAAAGATAAATTCAAATAGAAAAGCTACGTACACACGGTTGTCAGATCTTACAATATTACCAGTACAATTGTCTGAAAATGTATTGCAGTCGTGTGAACTGCCAATTTTTAACTTACAACGTTGTCAGAAAAACCATTGTCAATCAATTGTCAGACAACAATGTTGTCAGGCATCTGACAATCGTAGGAACACTCTTCGTCGGCATTGCCAGATAATTGGCTGGTATTGTAAGCTCAGTTTTAATTGTCAGATGTATAAAATTAATGCACCTGACAGTGGCATCATTGTCAGAAAAAAGTTTGATGGACAAGACTGCCAAACAGATCGTTGTTGATATACATAAGTGGCAATGCCTTACACAAGGCGAACTCATTACTAGGTGAACTTAACAACACAGGTGATTATTTTTTGCTTCTCGCGATTTTTCCAATTAGACTGTCAAATTTTTTTTCTTTTGTTTACAAACTTTTTCGCGCCATTTTAATCAGCAGATTTTTTTGTATGATTTAGTGCAATTTCAAGAAATTTGTGTGAATTTAAAAGTGAAAAACTAATCTAATCTCAAGAGAAGAACACGGCAACTCCAGTTTATAAAGAAAAGATAAATTCAAATAGAAAAGCTACGTACACACGGTTGTCAGATCTTACAATATTGCCTGTACAATTGTCTGAAAATGTATTACAATCGTGTGAACTGCAAATTTTTAACTTACAACGTTGTCAGAAAAACCATTGTCAATCAATTGTCAGACAACAATGTTGTCAGGCATCTGACAATCGTGAGAACACTCTTCGTCGGCATTGCCAGATAATTGGCTGGTATTGTAAGCTCAGTTTTAATTGTCAGATGTATAAAATTAATGCACCTGACAGTGGCATCATTGTCAGAAAAAAGTTTGATGGGCAACACTGCCAAACAGATCGTTGTTGATATACATAAGTGGCAATGCCTTACAGCATGTCTGGCAATTTTTTTCATCTAGCAATCTGACAACCGTGTGAACTGACAATTCGACATATTAACGCCATTGAACCTTAATTATGCCTCAGCGTCATCGAAAATTTGGACCATCGGATGAAGGTGAGTCGCTAAGGTCGCGGCGGCCATTTGGCCGATATTTTATTCCATACTAAATTGAACTATACCACTATTATCATATTAAACAGAAATGACTGCAATTCTGAAATAATTTTTGTTGTATTCAAAATCAACATCGGCCCTTAAAATTTAACCACCCTCTATGTACTTACATTTTTATGTATATGTTAAATACATATGTATTAATATTAAATATAGAAAACAAATTTTACTTTTCTCAATTTTTCTTTGAACATGCACATACACTTTTTATTTAATTGAATTATCTACTGAAATGTAATTTAATTATAGAAAGATAAATGAATAACTGAGAGAAAAATTTACAAATAACGATAATCTTATAGAATGGAGCATATGCAAATAAATTGGTCCGATGGCGAAAAGATTTGAGATGGAGGTGAAATCAAAGTTACAATTGCATTTAACCAACAATAACTGGACCGTGATGACCAAGTACAATTGGAGCAGGTACAACTCTGGGTGCCAAAACAACAGGACCAAGTGGCACTGGCAGACCCAATGGCAAAAGACCAGGATTAGGTTCGGGGCTGGCAACAGGAGCTGGATTGGGGGCAGCAAAAGCCAAACCCAACAACATGGCCAAAACAACAACGACCTGTTTTTAAAATTGTTACATTTATTAATTACTCAGTTGAGATCAATTTGATTAAGAAAAACTTACGTATTTGAACATTTTGAATTGATTTATTTGATTTCAAGCTGTTGACACTTAAGGGATTGAAAACTGTTTGATGTTTGCTAAGAATTAAGCCAAGGTTTATATACTTAAAAATATGGCTTTAAATTACAACAACTTTCCCAGTTGTTTGTTTGTGTTACAGTTTGTTTGTAGGTTACATCAGCCAATCTGAGCTGATTAAATTTCTAAAGTTCCAGTTTTAAATACTCGCATGTAAATATTATCTGCTCTATTTTATGACTTACAACTCATGCATACTTAAGCAGTTATGCATATCGCAAGTGTGTTCCTACATGTTTGTGAGTATGCATATGTATGTAGTGTGTTTGTAAGCGACAAACCAACAATTATCTTATAAATTATCCAGTTAAAGATGAAGTTTGTGCTAAATGTTGGCGTTTTCTAGATGTTTTGTTTTTCTTTTCACCTTTGTGGCTTTTCTGTTAATAGCTCCAACTTGAAAAGAAATATTCTTTTATGCACATACATATTTACATATCTAATACTCTTGTAGTGCATTGAGTGCACCACTTAATTGGCTGCTATGTATTTGATATTGGCGTGGAATTTGGTCGATGGTAAAAGAAGGGAACAAAGAACAAAAACTATGACATAAAACAAAGTAACACTTTTCAACTTCTTCGACCCGAAAAGAGTTAAAAGCAACATCAATAGTACAATTCGCTAGCTTTTATTTTGATAAGTGTGTCGAAAATTTAGCCAATAAACCGTTTTAACGGTATTCGCTCTTCGTTGAAGGGGACCGTTACTTTTTACACTCCATTTGTGTTATTTACCCAGTGTTTAGACATACGAGTAAGAGTTCGAAAAACTCAATACACTCACATTTTTTTACAACCACATTCACATTTTTCGCACTCGCAGGTCTACTCGCAGCTAAATTTGCATGCGAGTGATTTTTTGGCACTTCCATGCAATCAAATGTCAAACAAACAAACAAACAGTGTTACCGTGTAAATAATTTTAAACAAATCAACTGGATCATTAAAAATTAAAATCTAAGTTTCAGCTAGTTTGTATGTTAATTTATTAAAACTAATACTATAGATAGAAATGTTTAAATTATAGTGTTAATATTAATAATATAATGATAATACAAATTAATGCCAACTATTTTCTAAAAATATTCTCAAGTGAAGAACACGGCAACTCCAGTTTATAAAGACAGCCAAAGAAGCAAAATATATGAATTAAACACATTGTTTGAAGTTCACGTGCTGACGTCAAATTTAAAATGAACTCTCACTCGCATGTGTAGACAGAAATGAAAGTTGCAAGAGATTCGAGTTTTTCGAAGAAATTTATGTTGATAATACATATTCAGCACTCGCATGAGATTACTCGTATGTGTAAATGCAGGGTTAAGCGACAACAAGTTACTTATTGTTTATTTAAACGATACAATGCATTTTACGTTAAAAATGGATTTTGAAAGTCTAGCATATGATTCTAAAAAAAATAATCTAGTTTTTGGTAATTAGTGCGTCAAGCGTAATTTAACTGTCAAAAATCCGCATGCACGTACAAAATGTATGCGACCAACCCAAATAGCGCGGCATCAACGCTTTGCAGTCAGTGCTATCAGATTTTTTTCCACCTCCAGCGCCAAACTGAGCATCAAAAATATTTTTTGTATGATCTTTAAATCCCTAAAAGTCTCCTTAAATGATTTTTCATAGTTTTGTGTACATATATAATTTTTATTCCTTTAATTCATAGATATGTATTATATTTATTTAATAGGATTATGGACTGTATGGGCTTAAGTGCCCTGTAGACGATAAAATAAAGCACATCAACGTTCTAAACCTGTGCGTGCAGTCGTACTTTTTCGGGTACACCTATAGGTTGTTGTCTCTGATTGATGAAATTCAAAAACTTTTGATGTTGTATTTTGACGTGTATTTACATACATTATAAAAAGTGAGAGTCAAATAGTGGAAATACAAGCGTCTAACTAAAGTTTAATATAAAACATATTTTGCCAAAAATAAAAATTTTTACAAAATATTTTTAATTGAAGAAAAAACACTGCTTTCATTTGATTGCTGAGTTTCTTTCTTTGTTGATTTTAAAAATAATGACCTCACAGAGCACAGCTGGTTTTTACCCATACAAAAAGCAAGTGCTACCAAGTTTTACACATATTTATGCTCAAATAAAACAAGCCAGCACAAAAAAATATAATTTGCAATTTTGATCTCACAATTGATTTAAATATTACTGCATATGAGTTTGTTTTGGTCATTCCGTATGTTAAGTTAACAAACATTACTCCCCCTTTCCTCCTTCTCATACTCTATTTTTCTAGTTCCAGTATAATGCATGCAGTGCATTATACATGTAGGGTCTATCCCATAAGTACTGGTCCAAGATAAAAAAAAGAAAAAAAAAATTATATTTTTTTCTTTTAATGTTGCGACGAAACCGCCAATAATACTCTTGGATATGTATCAAACGCAGTCTTTTAGTGTCCAGTCCTTAAATATCCCAATAGTCCCTTGTTAACGTCATGTGCTGTTCAAACCTACAACATTATTGAGATTACCGCAATTAACGCCTTAATTGAGCTCAATATTTTATACGAAAATTCAATTGACCTATTAAACGAGTAATAGAAAATTTTTGTGAAATTGAGTAAAGTTTCAAAATCACTGCTGTTGTAGATATATTTAGTAAGATAAACTATTCACAATAACAACTCAAATGTCAACAAAAATTGAATTAATAAAAAAAACCCAGTTTTACATGCAGTCTACACCTAACTTCAAACGCAGTTAAAACATGAAGTTAAAACTTGCTGTTTAAATATCTGCAAGTTAAAGTCGGCGTACACGTAGTGATGTTAGAGTTACAACTTTTTATAGTAAAAAAAATAAAAATGGCGTAAAACAACTACAAATGGCAGGCTGTTGTCAATTTAAGTTATAACAGAGTTTCCAAATGAAATGTTTTAACAAGCAAGTTATAACTTTAACCAAACTTCAACATGAGCGGTCCACATTTAAGTTTAACTTGAAGTTAGCGTTAAAGTTAGTGTTTTCATGTCAGGTGGCGACCGCACTTTACAAAAAAATTTAGAACTCTTTTATATTCTTTTTTTACATAAAGCTAATTTGGAATTACACGTCGATCACAACAACTACATATATATTTCTATTACATAGTAGTAGTATCTAACTAAAAGAGGCATATGCGCCGTTTTTGTAACTTTACAAACTCAAGTTATCAAATAAAAATATTTTTAACAGCCACTTCCTCTATTTCGAATAAACATTTTCACACGGTAAATACATTTAAAACAAATTTTCAAATTTTGTTTTTGTTTCAAATGTCTTAATGCGAATGAAAATATTTATTCGAAATAGTGGAAGTGGCAGTAAATTAGATATTTGGTTTTTGTACATATGTACATCGCATTTTAGTTCAAGTTTTCCCTTTCTTTAGTTTTTTTAAGAAGAATTTTTTACAATACAAATTTTCTGTGATTAATAATTTTTGATTGAAGAAGACAAGAAAAATAATCAATTCTTTAGCTGGAGAACAATTAGCTGTTTAGTAGTCGCTACACTACGCATCAGCAACCACTTTCGGATTTGAACTCGTGTCATGACGTATCATAAACGGCTGCCTTAACCACTCAGCCACCGAGCCATTGAATTATTCTCTGTCTATATTCATCTCATATTGAATCACGTATGCATTTTGTTAATTGTCTGTAGTGGGAACCCCCGGGGAACATGTTTTACCTTTGCATATTCCTAAAGGCCCATTTAGCCGACTGTAGAAAATGTAAATGTAACGTAAATGTAAATGTAACGTAAATGTAAATGTAGTAGCACTTATAGAACACGTAAAACCGTATCATGTGTTTTTGATACATACAAAAAAAACAAAAGTGAATGTGAAGAAAAAGTGTTCACTTATTAATGATTTACTGAAAAATTGTTCTGTTTTTCATTTTTATATTATTGTATGTTAAAGAAAATAAATAATTTTTCATCACCCATATCTTTATATCAAATAATTTACAAAAATAAAATAAAAGCAATACAGCTGTTCATAGCAGTGATGAGAGTTCATAGTATTCAGTACATAAACAAAAAGTACGAAAATTGTTCAATGGTACCTAAAATTTCTAATATTTCTTTTTCTGTCTATATGTCGATATTTCATATGAGCTACAGCTGGGAAATATAAAAAACAAGCTGTTTATAATTTTTTGATTAGTACCAATGTTGGAAGCTAATATAGCGAATAAATCTCAAATGTTTGAATTTTTGTTCTCTGCTCTTTGGTACTTCTAAAAAAACAAATTTAATTGCTTATAATATATAATAATATTAATATATAACAGGAGCATAGTACATTCGGCTGGACCGAATCTAAAATACCCTTCACCTATATATATATATATATATATATATATATATATATATATATATATATATATATATATATATATATATATATATATATATATATATATATATATATATATATATATATATATATATATATATATATATATATATATATATATATATATATATATATATATATATATATATATATATATATATATATATATATATATATATATATAGTATGTATTAAACATTTGAACTAAATATGCTCGGATATATATGAACCGACATCGGGGAAAAAATATGTTTGCCTTGTAATCACCATTTCAAAAAGGAAATCTTTCATGGAAATTATAATGCAAAAATTAGTTTAGGCTATATCTCGGTTAAATATGAACCGATAACGGAATTTTCCATTTTCTGTATTTTACGAGTAATTACCTCGTTTTATAATCAGAACTGATTTCAAGCAAAAGAAAGTTTTCACTAATTAATCGGTTTAGACTATATCTCGGGTATATATGGACCGATATTGGAAATTTTAATTTTCTCTATTTGGTAACCTCCTTATATTATCAGGACTTCTTTTAAGAAAAAAAAAAAAAAAAACATTATGGAAAAATCGGTTTAGGCTATATCTTGGGTATACGAATATATGGAACGATATCGGAATTTTTCTTTTTCTGTATTTTAGCAACCTACTTTTATTACTATAATAAGTGTGTGAAGTTTGAAGTATAACAAACAATTTTTTTTTTTCAAAAATGCCCTTTTTCGAAATTTTGAACATATCTCAGCTATATGTGAAGCGATATTACTGAATTTCAATTGCAATCCCATGACTCGATGGGGTAATAGAATGGTGAAAGAAAAAACGTTTCTAACTCTAATCGTTTTCTCAGAAACGGTATTTCAACGGCCGACGGACGGACATCGATTTATCGACTTTTCTATTAATTCTGATTCAGAATATATGTACTTGATACGGTCGCAAATAAAAACTTTTTATATTTATATGCATATTAGTTTTTTATATTTTTGTGCATAACAGTACTAAAATACTAATTATATATAATTATTAGCTTATTATACTTAAAAAATATTAAAAATTTTTTATTATTACATTTTCATTTCATCGCAGACCTAAATTTATACTGTATTGCTTTCTTACATTTATATCAGCATAACTCTATATTATATATTATTTTTAAAATTCATTTTATCGTTGGAAGATTGTAAATATATTTTTGGAAATCGGACGTATAAATGTTGTGGTTACATATAATGTGACAGCTGCAAAATTGTGCGTTGTGTATAAATTATGCTACCATGTATATCCATTTTGCGTATTTTACAGAAAAATACTACATTTATTAAAATATATTATGTGTGTATACAAATATAACTACTTAAACAGTTCAATTGTCAAATCAACAAAAAGTACTAAAACAGGGTTTTTGTGCCGTCCTGCCATTCACAATAATATATACCATCACTGACTACATTTGTCACGTAAACACGTAATGAAATTCTATTTTCTACAGGTTCAGACGTTACGGTTACATTTCATTACAGTCAGATAAGCATTTACATTGTTTCTCGTATAACAAAAACGATCAGCTGTTCCGACTACATTTACATTTCTACATTTACGGTCGGCTAAATGGGCCTTAACTTGGGCACTTTGTTTTTCGGGTAACGAGGGGAAGGGGTCCCTCGTTTGATGTGGGAAACAAAACTCTAGGAAGCCACATGATTTATGTTGTGTTGCCTTCCGAAACCCTTACCAAGGGTATAAATTGACAGAACGGGGATCATCATGGCCCCCGGGTGGTTCTGCTTGCAGTTCAAGCCGGGCTGATCATGGTTGGCTGTAACTTTCTGGCTGTGGTTGAAACCTATATCGCAGGAAGGTAGTGTTAGTATCCTTGATAATTGTTTGGTGTGTTGTTTTTTTCGGGGACTAACAACTTTCCGAGGATCTGTTGCCTAAACAGCAGATACCTGTACTGTAAGGAACCAGTGGTGATGGGTAACGGTGTTGCGTGGCTGGTTGCCACGACTTGAGTCTGTGTTCTAAGCTAGAATGAACTTCCACAATAAAACCCGACAGTTAATATTAACATATAAATTTATTAAAACAATCTAATTATTTAGGCTGTTTTTTAACTGTTTGGAAACCGTATCTGCGCTGTGTGCGCGTTGTATGGGCTTTTTGCGGGTTTATTCTTTAGTCTTTTGCTCGAGTTCTCAACACAGACTGACTTTGTAACTAAGCAAGATAATTTGTCAGACCCAAACCGTTAACGTTCAGCCATCTTTTTTATAAAAGTAGTATATAACCATAAATACATTTAAAGTTACAAATATATATGCAACTAACTACAATAAATACATATACAGTTAAAAGAGATAAAATAAATGTTTAGTACAAATCGAACTTCTCATTTCTGGGTTGCCACCTCCACAACATCCCCACCCCCGTGAGCCGATACAGGTAGTGAGGCCTCACCACTAGATTCACACACGTCCAACACCGCTAACTTGGAAACTGGTCTTTTTAAGAAACCACTGCTAGTTCGTACATTTGCCGAACGAACAATACCATCTTTTCCTTTAAAGAGCTCAACGACTCTACCGCGACACCACGATGACCTGGGTAGATTTGGGTCACATACAAAAACAAGGCTGTCCAAGCATATGGATTTCGTAGGCAAGCACCATTTTACACGGCGGGTAAGCTCAGGCAGATATTCTCGGAGCCACTGCCGCCACCAACCGTTTTTTAGATTTTGAGCTATTCGCCACTGCTTACGCAAACAATTAAGTTTTGGATCATATGACGCTGGTGTTTGCGTAGAATTAGTGCATCCGAGTAAAAAATGGTTCGGTGTCAATGGTTCCGGTTCATCTGGCATAACCGGCAAATGAGTGAGTGGGCGAGAGTTCACAATATTTTCTGCCTCAAGCAACAAACACCACAAAGTTTCGATGCGAGGAGCCTGCTCCTTCAACATTACATATAGGGCCTTTTTTATAGATTGGACTAGACGTTCCCAGGCACCACCTTCACTGGGATTGGCAGGTGTATTAAATATCCACTTCACTCCCAGTGGGGCCAAGTGAGTTATTATGCGGTCGTGATCGAAAAAATCGTTTGCTACCCTTAGCTCTTTTGCCACACCAACGAAATTCGTGCCGTTGTCGCTGCGAATTTGTACGGGCACCCCACGCCGATTTATAAAATTTCGTAAACAAATGATAAAAGCATCGGTAGACAGATCAGTCGCTAGCTCAAGGTGAACTGCTCGTACGGAAAGGCACGTGAAAAGGGCGACCCAACGTTTTTCGTGTCTACGGCGAATTGTAACAACCAGCGGCCCGAAAAAATCGACTCCCGTGTATGAGAAAGGCCGAACAAATGGCGTGACCCTGTCAATTGGCAAAATGCTCATCTGTGGCTGGAACGGCTTAGCTTTCCTTAACTTGCAAAATTGACATCTGTATTCAACTTTTTTAAGAACTTCTCGTATTGACGGTATCCAAAACCGACGACGTATTTCATTTATTACAGTCGCTCTATTTATATGGCAAAAGCGACTATGGTACCAGCTTACAAGCAACTGCGTAATTCTATGCTTTTTGGGCAAAATAATGGGCTGGCATGATTCCACAGATTTAAAAACAGCATTCTGTATCCGACCACTAGCTCGTATGAGACCTTCGGCATCTATATAAGGATTGAGTTGTATCAGTTCGCTAGATTTTGAAATTGTACTTTTTCGTTCAAGAGCAGCATAATCATTGATAAATGCAGTTCTTTGGGCGTAACCGGAAAGCCACTTTTCGGCTTTCTCTTCCTCCTCATTGGAAAGTTCCTCCTTTTTCAAATCTTCATGTCTCGTCTTCCGCAAGAGATTAGCAATATAGCGTAGAACCCAACTTATACATCGCTTGAGTCTACGGTAATTCGAAAAATGATTAATAACTTTCTCAATAGTACTCACTTGTTTAACCACTATGATTTTCCTATTAGCTCTTAGCTCATCATTGCATTGGTCAGAAACTTGGTTCACTTCAGCGTCATTTGGCCATTGATCTTGTGGTTTTAGCAGAAACGGCGGACCTGTTATCCATATACTTTTAGGATCATATCGTGGAGGAAATTTTGATCTTGTTCCATCATCAGCTGGATTATGCTTGCCTGGACACCAATGCCATTCTGCAGCGCTGCTACTCTCCAGTATTTCTGCAACTCTATTAGCCACGTATTGTTTATACTTTGTATGGTCACCTCGAATCCATCTAATTGTTGTTATTGAATCGCTCCAAAAAAAATACTTTTCAACTTGAACATTATGACACTGCGTAATTGAATTTTTTAGTCTTACGACCATTGTTGCCGCTTGCAGCTCAAGTTTTGGTACTGTATGATATCGCGTAGGAGCACAACTAGTTTTTGCACAAACAAATGACAATTGGACTTGATTCTCGATTTCGGCTCTCCAATACGCTACCACGGCCAATGCTTCCTCGCTAGAGTCGGCAAATAAATGTAATTGTATTTCTCTTACCTCAAAAAACTTAAAGTAGCACCGTGGCACTTTCAGTTCTTGAACTTGTGGCAGTTCTTTTAACCACATCCTCCACCATTCCCATATAGTTTTTGGTAACTCTTGGTCCCACAGCAATCCTAACTTCCAAGTTGATTGCATTAATAATTTAACCGATATCATAAAATTTCCCAAAAAACCAAATGGATCAAAAACGGACATAACTACGCTTAACATTTCGCGTTTTGTAGGAACCTTTTCCATTCGCAATATTGATTGTGGAACACGATGCAGTTTCAAACTGAATGTAAACACGTCGAAATTTGTAGACCAATTCATTCCAAGAACACGTTCACTATCCCTTTCCAAAGTTATCGACTTTTGAGGGCAAACTGCATTCCCGAAATGTTTATTCACAAGCTCTGAATTGGATACAATATTTCTCATTTCGAAGCCGGCATGCTTGTGTATCTCAATAATTTCTTTAGTGACCTTAACAGCTTCCTCTTCAGTATTAAAACAATCGACATAGTCGTCGACGTAATGTCGTTCTATAATGCCTTTAACAGCTCTGGGGCAGCTCTTTTCAAACTGTTTTGCATTTGTATTTTTAACAAATTGGGCTATCGTCGGAGAACATGATGCTCCAAATATTAGTCTCTGCATTACATAAACCTCAACAGGTCTACTTGGATCACCATCCCTCCACAGAAATCTCAGGCAAGATTGGTCCTCTTCTGCTACAACAATCTGGTGAAACATTTCGGCAATATCTCCACAGACAGCAAATGGGGCCTGGCGAAATTTAAATAAAATGGCTATAAGCGGTTGATTGAGGTCTGGGCCAGCCATAAGAGCTTTGTTGAGGGACATATTACAAATTTCTGCCGCTGCATCGAAAACTAACCGTATTCCATTTTTGTTTGGGTTATGGGGCAAATAAAAAGATTTGAGCGATGGTTTATCTCTTTCACATAAACTCAACCGACGCGCGTATTTTTTGTCTATGTAACTATTTATTTTCTCTTTGTACTGTTGAGCATAGCTTGAATCACGGGCCATTTTTCTTTCTACACCCTGAAGTCGCTTATATGCCATATCGAAACTTTCTGGAAACCCTTTGAAATTATCTTTCCACAATAGTGGCGTTACGAAACGGTCCCCAACCTTTTTCGTTGATTTATTTAAAATATCCAGCGCTCTCGAATCGTCTTTAGAAATTTTAATTTTATTACTGAGTTTGACACCAAATGTTTCTAAGCCGAAATAGGAAGTCAACAATTTTTCTAATTTTTCGTTCTCGTCCGCTCTTTTTAAGTGCAAAGAATGTCGCTGTTGATTATTTCCGCCTTTGTTGTCTAGACCATACGCCATCCAGCCTAGACGAGTCTTTACGGCGGCAGGACCGACAATAGTGGACATACATATGTAATACTTCTAGCGGCACTATTAAAAAGGCGTGTGCCAAACTTATTATCATTTTGGGCTGAACGTGTTCATAATTCACGATTGGCAAATTTCTTATATGCTCATTTTCGTAGCTACTGCGGCAAAAGCTTTGATAAGGAAGTGATAAATTATTTGATGTAAATACCTTTGAAATTTTATATGTTTCGGCTCCTTGGTGTACCCCACTAATTGTTACATCAACTATTTCGCACGGTTCCGAGTTAACACTTTGCGTAAACCATTGCACTTCTAGTTTGGTCCTTTCACCAGAAATTCCAATCTCTTGAGCAGCTCTTGCGTCGAGGATAGTTGTATCAGAACCATCATCAACAAATGCGTGAATTGTAATATCTTTTGATGGCCCATATAACTTTACAGGAATAATTTTAAACAACACGCTTGTTCCATTGTGGCCCAAGTCGTTTAAATGACAGATTCTATTGGCATTATGTGTTTTATTTGTAGACGATAATGGCACTAAATTGTTGTCCAACTTATCCTGCGAAGTAGCTTCTTTTTGTTGATCATGAAGAAGGTGATGATGCCGTTTGTTACAACCGTTCACGCTACATTTCTTTTTTGCGACACACTTAATTGATCTATGACCAGCCTTGAGACACGAAAAACATAACCTTAAACTCTTTACTTTCTTCCAACGACTATCTACCGGCATTTTGAGAAAGGTGTGACATTGCTCCATGGAATCACAGCGATCTTTACACAAAATACATTGTTGTGAGCCAACGCTCACGTTCACCCTTCTGCGGCCTCCTGATGTTACAGGTTTTGTTTGTGGCTTTCTGGTTGCGTCTGCACCGATACGTGTTGTTGACATTGAATCGGTGACAGTACTAGCGATTTGTCGCAGTGCATTCAACCATTGACTAAATCTAACTATTGTTGGTGCTGCGTCAAGGCTAAGGCACTTTTCAGCCCACTGCATTTGAAGCCCAACTGGCAGCTTAACAACAAGCTCATTTAGTAACATTGGGTTCGACAAATGGTGTGCACCTTTGGCATTCTGAAGGAACGTCGACATATTTGTTATTTTGTTGGCAAAAACAATAAGGCTTTCTAAATCGCCTTCAGCGACAGGCCAAATGGTTCGAACCTTCTCAATCTGACTTTTAATTAGCTGCTCGGGTCTTCCATAATTTTGCTCCAATGTTTCTATAATTGCAGCTACATTGGCAGAATTCGATAATAGAGCTTCCACTGTGTCTCTAGCCCGACCAACCAAAGCGTCTCGAATTCGCATAATATTATGCAAATTAGAATATTGAAATTCTCTAGTTGTGCTCTTAAAGGCTTCAAAAAATGTTTGCCATTCTTCTGGCTGACCTGAAAAAGACGGAAGTGGGTAAATTTTCTTATTTTGAACGTTTTGGACTTCCCTATCTCTATTTAAATAATGTTCTCTAGGCGGCAATGAGTTATTATTCGGCATTTGCCTGGTAGCGAAGTCCGGTGTTCTATTCGACTGTTGCGTACCGGCAGCCGAAGATACATATGGCATGGCAGCAGAACAATGTGTGGCGACAGGTTGTTGCTGTTTAGCTACAGAATACTGCATGGCAGCAGAACGTTGCATGACAGCAGGATATTGCGTGGCAGCAATATTTTCTACAACAGCGGCATGTTGCACGGCAGCAAGATTTTGCGCGGCAGCAGGGTATGGCATGGCAGCAGCATATTGCACGGCAGCAGAATTTTGCACGGCAGCAGGATAATGCCCGGCAGCAGAATTTTGCACGGCAGCAGGTAATTCCATGGCAGCAGTATATTGCACGGCAGCAATGTCTTGCGCAACAGCGGCATGTTGCACAGCAGCAGGATATTGCCCATTACCACCACGTTGCACGGCAGCAGAATTTTGCACGGCAGCAGGTAATTGCATGGCAGCAGTATATTGCACGGCAGCAGAATTTTGCGCGGCAGCAGAATTTTGCACGGCAGCAGGTAATTGCATGGCAGCAGTATATTGCACGGCAGCAATGTCTTGCGCAACAGCGGCATGTTGCACAGCAGCAGGATATTGCCCATCACCACCACGTTGCACGGCAGCAGAATATTGCGTGGTGGCCAAATTTTGAATGGCAGTAGAATTTTGCTTAACAGCAGCAATTTGCGTGGCAGCAGAGCTTTGCTTAAAGGCACCAATTTGCGTGGCGGCAGAATATGGCATGGCAGCAGAAATAGGCAGTGTAGCGGAGGAATTAATCTTTCGTTTTTCAGCAATTTCGTTGGCGGTATAAATATTAACTGATGGTGATGTTAAAGTCGATGCCAGTAGTGCTGACGGCGGTAAAGATGTTGTCGATGATGACGGCGGCACATTTGTTGTCGGCAATACTGTTGAAGGCATAATTGTTGTCGATAATGGCGGTACCTCTACCGATGGCACGGCGGGCGGCAATTGAATCGACTGGGAACTAAATTGGTCTTTAATTTCCTTTATGTTCTTTTGCACCTGCTCATTATTTGACATTATTAATGCCTGCATTTCTTTCAGCTGCCTGTTAAATTCAACTTGCATGTCGTTGATTTTCTTACAGATATCTCTAGACTGCACTTCTGAATCTTTATCGTTATGGCGGTCAACTTTTATTGAATTCCCAGGCAATTCTTCCCCGGTTTTCTCTGCAATTTGTTCCTTTCGTGGCGGTGTGCGTTTTATACCTCCCATATATTTCAAAGCAGCTTAACTTGATTGGAGGTACTCCTTTGTTTTTTCTCTCACTGCTTCTTGGAGTAGTCTGAGACATTTAGCCGGCGTGGACAAATTTCACAAATAACACGTACACTCAACGACAGCAACCGTCTGGGCACTAGAGAATACGATGCTACACAGAACAACGATGCAAATAAAGAATAAAGATGTTGCGTGGCTGGTTGCCACGACTTGAGTCTGTGTTCTAAGCTAGAATGAACTTCCACAATAAAACCCGACAGTTAATATTAACATATAAATTTATTAAAACAATCTAATTATTTAGGCTGTTTGTTAACTGTTTGGAAACCGTATCTGCGCTGTGTGCGCGTTGTATGGGCTTTTTGCGGGTTTATTCTTTAGTCTTTTGCTCGAGTTCTCAACACAGACTGACTTTGTAACTAAGCAAGATAATTTGTCAGATCCAAACCGTTAACGTTCAGCCATCTTTTTTATAAAAGTAGTATATAACCATAAATACATTTAAAGTTACAAATATATATGCAACTAACTATAATAAATACATATACAGTTAAAAGAGATAAAATAAATGTTTAGTACAAATCGAACTTCTCATTTCTGGGTTGCCACCTCCACAACAAACGGGTAAGTTGGTTTAAGGGCTGATGTGGGTTTTGGCCTACCAACTCATTAAGCCTTGTCTTCCATTGATTGCTGGGAAATTGTATGCAGAAGGAATTAGAAGGCCCGAACTCCTCAACAATGAGTTGCTCATATGGCTGCAAACATATGGCAAAAATTGCTACCTGTGTGAACCTAGTCAGCCATACGGGGGCGAATAATTCACTGAATCGTGAATAATTCACTCGTGGAACTGGTTCATCATCTGCTGAGGTAAATCTTTTTCACAATTGCCTGTATTGTTTGACATATATTTTTGTTACTTCACCCAAATTCTCTTGCACGCAACATACTGGATTTTGGCGGTCACACTCGGTTGAGAAGAAGGGATACCCTTGCCACCGTCAGAGCGTTAAATAGGTATAATTGGGGCAAAAATAAACCTTTTTGTTTAGCATTGGCTGGACTTAGTTAATTTTTAGTGTTTAGCATTAACATTTTAATACTTATTGTTAGTTCACATTGAAAAGATTAAATAAAAAAAATAAAAGCTGAAAAAGAGTACTTCCATAAAAAAGTGTAATGGTTTCAAAATCGAATAAAACTAAAGCGCTTTTTGGGATCTGGTGTGACTTTATTATTTATTGTTTTTTTTTATATTTCAATTGATTTATGAGAGTTTCGATTTAAGCATGAACGTGTAGAGCGATAATAAAATCAATGAGTGGGGGGAGTAAAAAATCAAACATCTTCCGAACATTTAGGCGATTCACTTCTTGAGCAAGGCCGTGCAGCGAAGACTTGGAAATCTGGAATTAAATAAAGAAAATGTGTTAAAATGAAACAAAATTATATGAAAAAATAAAATAAAAACTAAAATGCTTACATTTTTTTCTAAAATTTTCAGCTAAAGATCTTGACTTGCTTCTGTTTTTTATAAAACAGGTTTTAACAGTATTTTAGTTTCGATATTTCGATAACAGTTTTTCTGAGGATGATAACAAACTGTTATCAACATATCGAAAATAAAATAAAAACAGAAACAATTCAAGATCTTTAGCTGGAAACTTTTGACGAAAAACATATAAACAACATCAAATAATACGAATATTGAATAAAATGCTTAAATGTATGTGCAATTCACTCATATGCTTGCCATATAAATTTTCTAGGCGATTCTAGTTCGGCAAATGCCAGATAAAAAAATAAAGGGAAATGGACTGCAAAGGATGTTTCTCCCGCCATAATAATGCGGCTTAGAAATCCATTTTATTTCTCTGACTCACTTTCTTTATTGCGGCAGTTGTGGGCATTTAACATGCAGGGATTGCCAAATTCTCTGTAACAATTTCCATTATGAGCACAAGCGGGCATATAGCTGTAATTACAAATTTCAGAGCATTTTTTGGCACTTGTTTGCGTTGCACAAATGAAGAATAAAGCTAGATAAAAAAAAAAAAACAGAAATTGTATTAAAAATCAGAAATAATATATATTCTTGGCTAAACTCTTCAAAGTTATTTGGTGAAAATATTCCTTCTGAATTGTTTGTGAGGAGGGGGAAAGAGGGAGTAGAGTTTGTGATCTTTCCAACCTTATAATAGGCAGGAAATACGTCTGCAGGCAACTTATTCCACAGACGAAGCGTACGGCTGAAAACCGAATTCTCTCTGTAATACGTAGTACTATTCCCCGGGCAATCGACCACAAATGAATGAGCTCTGGACGATGAACGCGTGCTACGTAAAAATGAGCGAGTGCCAGGAACAAGATCCCTAATCTCGTCAGAGCAACACAAAATCCATTGTAGTAACGATAGAACACAGTAGTGCACCCCACACTGCGTCGATGCTCCAGTGAGTCGATAGAGTTGGATATTCTACTGTCACCGATAAGCTTCTTCACCCTCTCCTGCACACGGTCGAGTAACTCCAAAATAGACTTTGAAGCACCGGCTCAAACATGAGAGTTGTATTCCATTTTCGGTCGGATGTAGGTGGTATAAATAGTAAGGAGGTCGGATAGAGTGAAGTACATCTTACACTGTTTCAAAAACCCGAAGCACTTGAATGCTTCTTTAGAGACATGAAAAATTGATCCTTCCAGCGAATATCACACTATATTTTCATTCCCAGAATATCAAAAGCATCCGATTCCTCAATATTTATACCATCCATGAGTACAGATGAAGCGGCACTTGCGGTCGTGTGTTTGTGTGTTGATAAAAAACATTGGGTCTCACGAGCGTTGAAAGCGACCCTGTTTTGACGACCCCATTCGGAGATTAATAGATCACTATTCAGTGAATCGTTCATATTTAGCCTCTTAGGCTGGGCCTATAACTAAAAAAGAACGAGTGGCAAATGCTGCTGTTATCCGCAAAAGAATGTATAGGGTTGGAAATTTGGGGAAAATAAGAAATAGGGTAGGAGAAAGAACCGAGCTTTGCGGTACCCCTGAATTAATCCTGAACTCATTTGATGAGACCCCATCTATAACAACTCGTATATTGCGGTCTCTGAGAAAGCTCGATAAAACCCGAGGAAAGTCATCACCGACACCAAAAGCAGTATGTTTTGCCAGTAGTGCAGCATGCCACACTCTGTCAAGCGTGTTGGAAATATTCAGAGCCACCACTTTACTTTCGCCGAAATGATGAATTGAGTGGCACCATTTCTCTGAGAGATATGCCATAAAATCGCCAGTAGAACAAACCTTACGAAATCCATATTGACGACCACAAAGTAATTTATGCGACTCTAGATACCTCCATAGTTGACCATACTTTCCGTTACTTTGGAAAGCGCAGAGCAAATTAAAATTGGGCGGTAATTTTCAGGGTTATTTCCCTCACCCTGTTTGGGGATTTGTGTTAGATTAGCAACCTTTTTGTGTAGCAAATCAGTGTCTGGGTTTTTGTTTAACCGCCAATTACTGAATGCTTCCTCTCCGGATCTAACTGCGTTACGTCTGCCTAAACCATTGGTTTAGCCGATATCTGCTTGGAGGGGATGAATGATTTCATACCTAGCAATATCATATGCTCGATCATTTTTGCTGAAGCATTTAATTATTTAGAAAGCAAAGTTTCCAATTAAAATGCTCGTAAAATTGGTTGAGCTCAGCCCAACGAGCCTTTTCTCCCATAAATTTTAATAGTTTCGTAGCTGATTTCGAAACGTTACGAAGTTCAGAGACCGAGAAGGAGGCAGAAATGGTGCAATGATCCGAATTGCCTAGAGGTGCACTAACTCTGACTTCATACTTTTCAGATCTTTCAAGCAAAATAAGATTTGAAAATCTTTTTCTTAAAATTAAGATTTTTGATGCTTAGTATTCTAATAAAACTGAAGTAAAATTGGTTCCGAATCTTTTGTACACTTCATACACATCTTGCTTGTGCTTGCTAGGCTTGTTGCAGATTTTCTGGAAGACAGAACGTTTGTTGTCGCCATCAATGACACCTTATCATATCCAAAACAAATAACTGAGGGATTACCGCAGGGTTCAATATTATCACCATTGCTTTACTCCATATATACATCTGATTTCTCTCCCCCCTCGTACATGGAAGTCGCATACTATGCCGATGATACCGCACTTATAACGTCTAGCAAACTGACCAAAGCACTGTTAAAGAAAATGGAAAAGGGTGTTTCTGCCTGCAACAGGTACTTTTACAAGTGGAAAATAAAAACCCGGTAAAAACGCAAGCTATTATATTCCCCTACAATAAATCCCCCAAACGTTTACCAAACCGACAGTTAAATTTTCAAAACGAGAGCTTGACAATTAGAAATGATGTTAAATATCTTGGAGTTTATCTCGATAAAAAACTAAACTATGCCAAACATATCGAGGAAGTATGTAAAAAATCTTCAAAAGCTATGAGAGCACTATGGCCCTTAATAAATAAAAGTTCAACTCTTAATTTAGCAAACAAAAATCTAATTTTTAAGAGCGTGATAAGACCAACAATGACATATGCTTGTCCCATTTGGTATAATGCAGCAAAAACACATTTAAAAAAATTACAAATTATTCAAAATAAATGTCTGAAGATTATACATAACAAGCATTGGAGACATTCAACTGAGATGCTTCACAACGAAACTCGCTATGATCGAATTGTCGACTTCATGAATAAACTCTTCAGCAAATATCGCGAAGCCATACAAAATTCCCCTTATCAACTGATACGGGAATGCATCCAATCGGCTTAATGCAGAACTGAAATGAAATTTATTAAATAGAAAATGACATGTATAAGTTTGTTATCTTATGATAATCTTACTATATACATGTATATTTTCCAATATAATTTATACCTCCCTTTTGTAAATAAAGGTTTTCCCTATTTTTCCTTTAAATAATGTCATAATTAAAAACTTGTTTCTCAAGATCTGTGATTATCAGTTTAAATCGTTGTAATATCTATAGATAATATCTCGAAAGTATAATTTTATATGTAATTAGATAAGCTGTAAATAAAGATGAAATTTGAAATAGAAAAATAGACTAAACTACCCAACCCGTTTGACAAACATGCTTTTCGTTTAACAATAACACAAACGTAAGTCATACAAACTCAAATTAATTAAATGCATACTCGATTTAATATGAGATGAATATAGATAGAGAATAATTCAATGGCTTGACGGCTGAGTGGTTAAGGCGACTGTTTATGATGCATCATGGCCCGAGTTCAAAACCACCCGATGTAGTAAAAATGTTTCTGCAGGTCTTACTTGCAAGCAAATTTCTTCAAATGATAGCTTTTTGTGGTATAAAATTAGTCGGATATGGCCGCACTTTCGTCTGTAAAAAGAAAACACTAGCAGTGCAACCTTATTTAGCGCAGCAAGCGTAATTTATCTCTCAAAAATTCTCATGTGCATACAAAATGTATGAGACTTACCTAAATATGTAATTGGAAAATCCAATTTTGACAGAATGTAGGAGAGATAGCTTTACTGTGTGTCAGTACAGTTCGCTCCAAAACAAATGTTACTCATTTTTTTGTGGCCATTAGTAATTACACTTTAGGCGCTTTCATATTAAATTAGCGACTTTATCACTTTTTATTGTTTCTATTTAGTGATTTTTATTAAACAATACCAGTGAGCACTACTGTATATTTCACAACGTTAATGGTCTTACTTAAGTTACGTTGCGCTTTAAGCCCTGACAACCATCCCTAAACAAGAGTAGCAAGTGTTTTTTCAGCCGTCAATAGTTCTCATGCCTGTACATTTTGTATGAAACATACCGAAACAACGTGGCGGCAACACTTTGCTATTAGAAAATCCGATTTTGACAATGTGTTTCACAGTGAAGTAAGTTGCAAAAGAAAACAAATGTAAACAAAACAAAAAACGTGTGTATTTTTGATTAGAAAATGGAGGTAAGTAATTATTTTCAGTATGATGTAGTAATCTTCCAACTCATCTAAATAACTCATTTTTAAAACTTTAATTATTTTATTTCAATAAAAAAAATTTCAAACAACAATGCTGTCCGCCCAGTTGTTAAAATAATCAGAGTTGTTTTATTTATTTGTTTGAGAATCCTGTTTTTATCGTTCTGACATAACGTTGCCGCTTTTGTTTAGGGCTGGCGTTTCAGCGTTAGAGCTCAGCGAAAAAAACGTGCCGCTTGCAGCTGTTGTAATTTAATGTGGTTATCAATATCATGGAGGAACATTTTGTGCTTACTATTTCGATGAACATTAGAGAATCGGTTTAGTTTTTCCAGCGCACATTTTGTTCAAACAGTTTCACAAAAAAATAATAGTTCATAATCCACGTTTTGTTTGAATTCTTGGCAAAAAAATAATTTAGTAAAACGATTTTTTTAAACATGTTTTTTATAATTTATTGAATTAATTGCTCATGTATAATAGAAAATTATGCCAAAAATATAATTTAAAAGTTCCTAAAACTGTTGTCATCGTTACCATAATTATTAGAGGATCAGTCCGGTTGATTACTCAGTTTCACATTTTTTGTTATCCTCTTTTTCGCAGTCTTCCTTTTCGACTTCTTTGAAAGCTAAAAATTTAACAAAACTCATGTTATAAAATCACTTGTTGAAACATTATTTAAGGTATGTTTACATGGTTTAGATGTTTAGAAGCAAAATTTTATGAAATTATATGCATACTTAAAAGTCTATCACATTGTGTATTAAGGCTTTTCAGAAACAAAAAAAATAATCAGGTCTGCAAAACATGGACAAATTTTTGTTTTCTAACCAATTTTAGAAAACGTTATGTTTTCTTCACACTAAAGTTGTATATTTTATGTCGAAATTGCCAATATTTTGTGTATATACTAACGTTGATAACAATTCTATACAACATATTGAGTTCCAAACTAGATATACTCAAAAAACTGTCAATCTAAATACCACTCTACTGTGATGAGAGTAGAATATTTCCTATAATTTATTAGAAAATTATGATTACCGCCCGCTTGTCAAACACCACTTTGACACACGGAAAGTTTGCCTTGTAAAATCTTGAGTTTAGTGGTGGCAAGGAAGAAGAAAATGGTTCTATTTTCCCTAACCAACACCAAACACAAACACAAGAATTTGCAAAGTAAACTTCCATGTATGAAAGCGGTGAAACTTTGCATTAGAATTTCTCTCTCTCTCTCTCTCTCTCTCTCTCTCTCTCTGGGCACATGTTGCTTTTACACGATACGATATTCTTTATGCCAGTTTATGAATACTAAACTTAATCTTTTGTTCGCATAATTACATTTAAACAAAAATGTTCAAAATATTATTATTGTTTTGAAGTAATTAAGCTAACGAAAATTTTTGCCACTTGCAAACGAATATAAGCCATATTTAAATACTTGTATTGCCATGTAAATGTACCTTTAGCACGCGACAAATAATTCATACTTACTTTCTTTATCCTTGCAGTTTTTGGCTTCCATTTTACACTTGTCGTCAAAAAGGTGGTAACATTTTTCATTGTAACCACAAACGGCAGTTAACTCTTCCGGGCAGTCCTCTTTACATTTTTCGCCTTCTCCATCAGCTTCGCCATCAGCTTCGGTTTTTTTGTCCTTTTTGTCTTTATTGTCTTTAGCATTCACTTGCATGGCACAAATAATCAATAGAGCTTAAATTAGAAGATAACATAGAATATGCAGTCATAAATATTTATTTAATTTTTTTTTTAGTTTTTAAACTGAAAATTAAATTTGAGCTCACCCAAAACAAAAATAGTGAAAGATTTCATATTGACTGTTTGAAATGTTATTCTTTTAAAAACTGTAATTTTTTCAGGAATTAAAGCGCAACACTGATAATCAGTTCCATTTGCAATAGGTTTATATAGTTTTGTAAAATACCTAATGCCACACGTTCTACTTATTATTACTCATGTCTAGAAACATATGTATGCTAAACTATTAGTAGTTTCAATTTCAAAAGCTGTTCTTTTTAATGAGCAGTCTGTTTCTTTAAACATTTGACATTAAAACTATAAACAAATTTTCTTAAATATAATAAAATTTTCTAATCAAGCGTTGCAACTGTTTTTAAAAGTCGTTAAGTAAAAAATTTAAAACAAATCAGAAAATAGTTTTAAAAGTAAAAATTGTAAACTCTGTTGTTTACATGATCACAAATGTCGCTAGCTGCAATTGTCGCGTGTAGTTAGCTATTTTATTATAGGTGTGTTCCACGAGATCTCGGATTAGTTTGGACTAATGAGAGTAAAAAGCAAATTACTCTCTAAAATTGCAAATTTTATCCGAAACTGCTGGAACGCAAAAGAAACCACAATTGTACATCTTGCAATACTAGTGCTGCTTACTTTTTAGATTAAAGTATATTTTAGAGACTTTAGACGTTTAAAACGCATAACATCATATAAACAAAACATTCACATTATCGGCAACAGCTGCAAAATTAAAACCTATGTACAATTTTCAATAGATTTTTATAGTAAATATATAAAAAATGAAAAGCCAAATAACAATTGCATGTTGTGTTTACAACTTCACAACGTTATTTCTAGTTTAGGCAACCTTCCATTTTGCTTTTAACAAATTTTTAAACAAATTTTTTTTCCAACTTGCAAATTTTCTGTTTACATTTTCAGTTTCATATGCATGCAAACATAAAACAGCTGATTATTCAATTCTAGTCCGAACTTACCCAAAGAAAAAGTTCGGGCTAATTTGTACAGGAAATGAAAAAATTTACTCTCTCATTTTCTCTCAAAATTGCACAAAAATTGTTATGTGGAACGCTTTTGGACTACTTTGGACTAGTTCGGACTGTTTCGTTATTCACGTGGAACACACCTTATATTACAAGCGGCAGCAGCATACCAAACAGCTGATTTGTAACGTCTATTTTAAACGTTATATAAGGTTATATAAATCTGGAAAATTTCCGACATCGGTCCATATATACCCGAGATATAGCCTAGAACGGGTTTTTCATGAAAATGCCATATAAGCGAACTTCATTTAAAATGAACAATAAAACGCTTATTTGGAGAACTTTTTTTTTTTAATAGTCACGGGGTTATCAAACTGTCTGGTATATGCGACTTACCCCAATGCATAATTTAGCCCTCGCAGATTAATTTTAATCTCACCAACAAAAATTTTGATCATTGAACTCATTAATGTATGTTAAAGAGTAACCAATTATTCTCTCTGCAGTTTTCTTTCATTAGTGTATTCATCTCAGATTTTTATAACTTTATTTTATTGAATTTCAATTAAAAAATATTGTTTATGACATTTTAATATAACTTTGTCCCAGTTTTTGACTTCAGTCCTCATTTAGTACAAAATTTGTATTTTTGGCCTTAACAGAGCTATGTTCCCACATTAACCGAGCTATGTTAATGCAGTAGGTTTGTGTCTGGGAGTGAACATAACACAAAAAGTTGCCACCTGTGCGAGCCTTTTAAGCTACATGGAGGCGCTGATGAGCCATGAAATAGTGCGCCACGTGGAATTGGTCAACGGCCAGATTAGGCCCTCATGACAGGTGATGACGCAAATCAATTTTAAATATCTGTTCTATTGTTTCTAGTTTATCGGCGTATATAGGTGACTTCTCACATAAGCCCAAAGACTTAGGCAATGGGATAAATGATCACGATCTTTGTGTCCAATTAATTTGACCATTAACTAAAGTTATTTTTTCATTAAAAATATCTTTAGGTAAATCAGTAAATGTACCACACAGCATACGCTGTGTGATATATAACTCCGTTCTGATGGAACCTCATGCCACCAAGATTAATGCCAGCTAATTAAGGTGCGATCGCACTTCTAATTATACCCCTATAACATCAACCAATGACAGTAATATTCTACCAGTATTGTTTCTGAGGACATATAGTTCAATGACTAATTTTCTGTGGATGTAGTGGTGTTTTGAACTTTGAAGGAGTACTAGAAAATAGGTTATGAGGGGGAGAAAAGGGTGAGTATTTCACCTTCATAAAAGAATAAAATTTTTAATAGAAATTGAATAGCGATACGAATTTATGCTTCAGCCCATTGTCAAATCGAATGTCAAACCGAAATAAACAAGCAACTATCAGCTGTTAAATGGATTGTCTAATAATGTAGTGCTGCCAATTCAAAGCGCGCCTTTGAAAAAAAACACGCTTTAATTTATATTGAAACTTCTACACTTCATTTAGTTTTCATTTTTGAAATTTACTGCCACTTCCTCTATTTCGAATAAATATTTTCATTCGCATAAATACATTTAAAACAAAAACAAATTTAAAAATTTTGTTTTTGTTTCAAATTCGAAATAGAGAAAGTGGCAGTTAGAAATACGATAAAATGATAGGACAAATTCGATGGTGCACACAAACGTACAAACAAAAACGACAAATCATACAACAGAACTTCTAAATTGAACAAATATATTTAAAATAAACAAAAGCAAAATAGGTCAAACATTAGACATACATATTATATATACACATATGTAGTTAAAGCAGTTGTCATATACCCATCAAACACTAAGGTTTGATTTCAAATTGAGAATGATTTTAAATTAAACGTTTTCTCAAACGACAAACGTTTGATACTGATTTGAATTCAAATTGAAAAACATAGTATTCCCAACAAAAAGAGGAAATTATTTTCAAATTGAGAAATTCATTTATTCTCAACTTGGTTTCAAATGTAATTTTCAAATGTTTTTCAAATGTGGATTGTGAAGTGTAATACAAATAAAAACTAGTTTTTGCTTTGCAAATTAATTTTTCTTTTCATTTTATTATTATTATTTGTTTTAGTCTTGAAATTCTTGGAAGCAGGAAGTAGTTAGTTGGTTCCTTTTGGCCTTAAATTGCGGTCAAATCAGACAATCTCATTGATTTTTTTTATTTCACTTTTTCATGTTTTATTTCATGCGTTTTAACTTATTAAAACTAATTTTTGCTGACATTTAATTACATATTGTCACCAACAAATCACATTTATTAATTTTTCGGAAATTCTTATTTTTTTTTTGTAAATTAATATAAAATGTTGATATTTTTTTCAGTAATTGCTGACATATTTGTTTTATAATTAATTTATGATTCAAAATCAAATTGATAAAACATTGAGTATCAAATGTTTATATTCAAATGATTTTTAATTTAAATTCAAATGCTAAAATCAAACCATTGAAAAAGGTTTGAAAACTATGTTTCATATCAAATGATAACATAATTTTATATCAAATGTTTGATTTAATGTTTGTTGGGTATTTATTTTATTTACATATAAAAATGAAAAAAGAAAACTTTTGAAGTCTTTAATTTTTAATTTATAAAATTTTTTAGCAGAGGTAGTTGTTATTGTGTGTTTTCTAGCTCTTTCCATGTAAACATTTTGCAACAGATATTCCACTTTGAACTTGACAACTTGTGAAACGTAAAGAACAAAATAACAGAAAAAATTTTGCAATTGCAACTTTGCTACGCGCAGCAAATATAGAATACCACAAATGTTTTTATAATGTTTGTTTAGTGCAGCTGTTTTGTTCTTTAATTTTTATCTTAATTGAAATGCAAATATAATTGAATAGCCGAAAATAAGTTTTGTCTGCAAACATTCTATTTTTGTTATCTAAATATTATTATCAGTGCAAAAAAAAAAAAAAAATAATCCACGATTAATTAATTAGGATTGAAATTAAGAAAAATAAGAAACGATAGATATGTAGCTACATATGTATAGTATTATCCAGTTTTTTTTTTAAATTTGCTCTTCTCTTAAAATGTGCCCATAACACAGTATCCACACCTGCAATGCTATCCAACATGAGAACGTCAAATTCTATCGCTGAGAGTATTATGGTATGTGTTCCCATAAAATTAGTGTTCCCCACCCACAGTTTTCTCACACCCACATGGTTTTACGTTTGTTTTTAATACGTATTTGCAGGTATTTTTTCATGTCTGTTAAAATTATAATTTATACAGACGATTTGTAAAATTCTCTCACAAACGTATGTCCATGTACATTTACGTCTGACATTGTCTATGCTCTTTATTATCATAAGAAATAATTATTTAAAACATTAAAATATTAATGCGCTAAAATTTCCTTCAGCCGACTACTTATACCGCCCAAATTCGCAAGGCGTAAAGTTCTTATGTCATATGATTAAACATAACAAAATAGAACACACTCTATTTCAAATTTTGCCAGATGACTTTGCTCATGTTTTTACAGAAGCAATTGTTGAATTCACAAGCTCAGTCGTATCGTGTAGCGGTGTATTTGGAGATACAATTTCAAACACAAACATTAAACTCACAAAAAATATATTTGAAAATTGTTTTTGCTTTGAAGTTTTGTGTTCGAAATTTTCTCTCCAAATACATCGAACAGGATAGGACTGAGCTTATGAATTCAATTCACAAGAATTCACAAGAATTTTTGAGGTAACAGACGACATGTAGGAATTTTAGAAAAATTACATCTACATTGTTAAAAACATATCGTGTGTTATCCACTTTACTCTTATGCATTAAAATACATACAATACATCACTTTTTCCTCAGGTGCGGATATACTCATATATCAACTAATGAATTAGAAAATATTATTTTTAACATCCTTACGCTCTGTCAAAATTGGACGTCGCGCTATTTGGGTTGATCTCATACATTTTGTATATACGAGTACTTGAGGATTTTTGACAGATAAATTACGGTTGCTCTGTGACATTTACAGAATAAATTTTTATACCCTTCACAAAAAAGTTTGTGGTTCCGTTTGTAATTTCTAGAATTTTCATTTCCGACCCTTTACAATATATAAATATATTCTGAATCAGTATTGATAGAAAAGTCGATTAAGCGATATCCGTCTGATAGCCTATCGGCCGTTGAAATACCGGATATGAGAAATCCATTAGACTTAGAAACTTTTTTCTTTCACCATTCTATTACTCAATAGATTCATGGGTTCGCTATAGAAATTCAGTCAAATCGTTTCACATACCCGTATAGCTGAGATTCCGAAAAAAACATATTTTTTGCAATTTTGTATGAAAATGTTTGAAAAAAAACATTTTATTAAACATAGCGATTTAAAGGCAAAATAAAATTTTCCTCAATATCAGTCCATAGCCCGAGATATAGTCTAACCGATTTTTAATGAAAACTTAACGGAAACTTAAACATTTTTTTTGCTTAAAATCAGTTCTGATTTTAAAAGGAGGTTACTAAAATACAGAACATGAAAGTTTCCGATATCGGTCCATATACATATATCCGAGATATAGTCTAAACCGATTTTTCCATGAAAATTTTTTTTTTTGCTTTCTGATAATAAAAGAAGGTTATATAAATAATGAAATTTTCTGTTATCTGTCCATATACTCGTATGTATATCCGAAATATAGTCTAAACCGATTTTTGCGAACTTAAGTATTAAACACAATAAAACCAGCAAACAACCGACTTCAAAATGTTAAATATAAAATACACGTATTTAAACGTGAACATTTATTTTGACAACAGCAAGACGACATGACTGCAGGTTGTTGTCCATGCTGACTTTTTGCCG
The DNA here is from genome assembly GCA_914767995.1 of Thecocarcelia acutangulata. Lineage (NCBI taxonomy): Eukaryota > Metazoa > Arthropoda > Insecta > Diptera > Tachinidae > Thecocarcelia > Thecocarcelia acutangulata. The sequence continues at coordinate 29,267,104 of OU612096.1, forward strand.
CATTCGAATCAAACTAATTTCTACTATTCTTGACTACAAAATAAAAACAATAATTATTGATCAAGCATATTTGTATCATAAAAAAATCCTTCTTAAGAAAAAACTTAAAAATGGAAAAACTTGAACTAAAACCTGATGTACATATATATGTACAAACCAAACAATTTTTAATTTGAAAAATTATAAAAGTTCAAGAAAAATTTAACAAATTAAGAACAGTATGACCAGTGTTTAAAAAATATATACAATTTAACTTCTGGAAATATTTTATTTTCTAATATAACATAAAAAGCAACGAAATTTAAATGCTGTTTTAAATAAAGTAATAAGTTAATTTTTTCTAATGTTAAATATGTGCATATAAACTTATACTCGAAACAGGAATTCTTCATTTTATAAAATAACTAGTATACGGTTTCACTTACGAGTAGTTTTAATTGCATGTCTTTGACGAAAAGTTTTAAGAGATGGGTATAAATTTTTGTTTCTCGTTTCCAATCCTTTTTGATGCACATTTTTCAATTCTCATTAAGACAAATCCGATATATTAAGATATATCCGATATATTTTCGCTTTTGTTTATTTTATCGTCTAACCTGAATTAAACGCCTCAAACAAAAACTTTTCAAGTTAAGCTGCAGAAGATATATCCGATTATATTTGATATAAATAGACTTCGTTCTGTAAAGCATTGTTGTAAAACTAAAAATTCGAAGGCGGCCACACTGAAGTATACCTTTATAGCATGTTCACACGAAGGCTTATTTTCGAGGTTCGCGCTCTCATTCGTGGTTCGCGGCCCAATCTTGATTGAACCAACATGATTCGCCATACAAAATTTTATGAGCGAACCAACTTGGTTCATTTTGAATCTTGTTGCGAATCAAGTAAAACATACTTTCATCTCCAAATTTGATAATAAATTATCGTTAGTTTATCTGATCTAGCTGCAAAAAAATCCAAACAAAGTAAAAACAGATAATTAATGCGTATAAAATCAAAATAAACACATTAAAAATGCAAAAATTTGATACTTACATAAAGATTTAAATAAAAAGTGAAAAAAGAATTAATGAAACGTTTGCACAAAATATGTAAACATCAGTATGAAGCAAAAAACAACCGTTTCGCAATAGTGGTTCAGAGAGCGAACCAAGTGTTTCATATTACCGTCTGAACATGGTATTATGTAAATAAATTTATGTTGATGCCGTGTTCAAAAAAATTCAGTAGTTGACCACAGAACTACAATTGTCGGTTGCGGCATTTGCTGTAGTGAAGTCGTGAAGTCTGCTGTGGTCTATGTGTTTAATGCTTTAAACAACTTTTTTTGCTTAAAAGCAGTTCTGGTAATACAAGGAGAAAATGAAAATTTCCGATGTCGGTCCATATATATCAGAGCATATTTAGTTAAAATTTGTAATATCATTATATTGATATAATTATTGCAATGTAATTATATATATCGTGAAGGGTATTTTAAATTCGGCCCTACCGCATATACTACACTCTTAATTGTTTATTGTTGAGTTGTTGTAGTTCTGCTTTTACCTGGCGTACTTGTATTATTGTAGCATGCATTTTGCAGTGTGAAATTTGACAAGTACAATGTGAAATAAGTTAAGAATTTATTATTCTCTTTCATTTCTATATTATATATAAACATAATTAAGTATAAAAATAATTTAATATTTACAAAATATTTACTTGCAACGTAAACAAATGTATTGAAACAGTATGCACTAAGCCATTGAACCTATTTTTGTCTGAGTAAAGTATTGAACTTGAATGCGGTCCAAAATTTAATGACGCTTTTCGTAAAACCTAAAAAAAGTTTTGTATTAAATGGTATTGAGTTCGATGAAATTAATTATTATTATAGGTCATAAGAAAAAACAGCTGTTTTAAGAAAGAAAAACATGCATATATTTGTATCAGGTATTTGTTATTAAAGGCACCCACAGACGATATGTTTTTACGTCTGTTTTTTAAAATGTAATTCCTCATGTATTTTTTCATGTCTGTCAAAATTTTTCATATTTACAGACGGTTTTTAAAATTTACTCACAAACGTACATGCACATTTACGTCTGACATTGTCTATGGTTTTTATTATTATAAAAAATAATAACAATTAAGTTTTTTATTCGCTATTTTTAGCTTCTACCATTTATACCAATAAAAATTATAAATAGCTTGTTTTCTATGTTTCCCAGTTATCTATATGTCGACATTTCATAGGAACTACCCTAATCATCAGTAGACTTTGGAAATTTTTGAAAGATATTCTCAAACATTCAACTTTATATCCCAGCAATATAAATAAATTGCTGAGAATTTAAAAGAAAAATGCTCTAATAATACCTGTCAAAACACAAAAGCCTTTTCATTTATTCACCTCTCTAACATTTCTTTACACCTTTCAAACAAATGAAACCAACGGTTGTTCATTTGTTTGAAAGGTGTAAAGAAATGTTAGAGAGGTGAATAAATGAAAAGGCTTGTTTTTTGTGTTTTGACAGGTATTATTAGAGCATTTTTCTTTTAAATTCTCAGCAATTTATTTATATTGCTGGGATATAAAGTTGAATGTTTGAGAATATCTTTCAAAAATTTCCAAAGTCTACTGATGATTAGGGTAGTTCCTATGAAATGTCGACATATAGATAACTGGGAAACATTGAAAACAAGCTATTTATAATTTATAAAAAATAATTATTTAAAACATATTAAAATATTATTGCATTAAAATTTCCTCAAGCCGACTACTTATACCGCCCAAAAACGGCTGCTGAATTGTTTGCAAAGCATAGAGTTCTAATGTCAGATGTTTAAACATAACAAAATAGAACACACTCTATTTGAAATTTTGTCAGACGACTTTGCTCATGTTTTTTACAGACGCAATGTTTTTGAAGTAACAGACGACATGTAGGCATTTTACATTGTGAAAAATGACATGTACAATGTTAAAAACATATCGTGTGTTATCTACTTAACACAGGGTACTTTATTTTACGGTTAAACAAGCTTAAAACAAAAAATATACATATGTGTTTCTAATACCAATGAAATAGTCTTTATTAGATAGAAAATAGTATGTGGTTAATGTTTAAAGATGATTTCGGCCATGTGACCGCTACAGTAGTCGGGAACATTAATTTTCACAAAATTTTCGTTGTATTTGCGGATGGTATTTCGTGGATAACGCTTCAAAGATTGCCTCAGATTTATCGACGTAGCTAAGCGCCTTAGCATAACTTTAAAAAGAATAATCCAATCAGATTAAATCACATGATCTACATGGCCAGTTAATTGGACCAGTACTTGAAACTGTTTTTTCATCAAAAGTTTCTCGGAGCAGCGCACGTGTTTTGTTTTCTAAATGTTGCACCACCTTCAGTAGTACTTAAAGTGCTGCCAGTCTAAATTAAAAAAAGTGCTGCCAAAATGGTGTAATCCTAACACACGTTGTGTGTATGTTTTAACAGGCAGTTTACCAATTTCGAATGAAAATGAATGCGAAAGAAAGCTAGTCACTCACATTCGAATCAATTTGGGTTTGTTTATCTCACTATTATTCGTTCGCATATTCTTATCTATTTTCATTGAGTTTTGACATATCGTTCGCATAAAAAAAGTTAGACGAACCCAAATCAATTTTCTTTCGCTTAGATTGCGAACGCAAGCACGCTGTCGAGATTGGTAAACTGGCTGTAACAACCAAACATCGAAAAAATACTCAAAACACTTTTAGTTTTCTGGCAGATTTATTTTGAATACGTCGCAGAGTGCAAACGTTGGCACTACATGCGATTTTAAGGAATATTCATAATGTTGCGTAGGCTGGCCTTAGCTTATGTCAAAATAAAACGAAAACCCTGTCAAATGCATAGGTGAATCAATAACGACTCTTAGTTGGCCATAATGAACTTATATGAACTTAATGGTCAAGGTGTCACCACTATAGCAAAATTACAGGAATAACACAAAAGCACGCATGTGGTAAGCTATGCTTGTCAAAAATATTTGTAACTTTTATCACAATTATAAACTACACAATTATAAATTATTTTTATTTGAATTATTTTTATGTCCACAAAATAATTTTTAAATGTTTTATTTACAATAAACTACTAAATTCACTTTCAAGAAATAAGATAGTAATATATTCGGCTGGGCCGAATCTAAAATAGCCTTCACGATAGTCACGTAAATATAGTATATTACAAATTTGAACTAAGTATGCTCGGATACATATATGGACCGATATCGGGGGAAGTTTTTTTTGCCTTGTAATTGCCATGCCAAAAAGCTAATCTTTCATGGAAATTTTAATGTAAAATTTTTTAGGCTATATCTCGGATATATAGGGACCGATATCGGAAATTTTCATTTTCTGTATTTTAGTAACCTCCTTTTATAATCAGAAGTGATTTTAAGGAAAAAAAATTTTTTTTTATAGAAAAATCGGCTTAGTCTATATCTCGATGTATATGGACCGATATCGGAAATTTTAATTTTCTCTATTTGGTAACCTCCTTATATTACCAGAACTGCTTTTGAGCAAAAAAAGTTGTTTAAGTTCGCTTACGGGACATTTTCATGAAAAAATCGGGTTAGACTATATCTCGGTTATATGTGGACCGATATCGGACATTTTCATTCTCTGTATTTTAGTAACCTTCTTTTATAACCAAAACTGCTTTTAACAAAAAAAAATTTTTTCACGAAAAAATCGGTTTAGGCTATATCTCGGGTATATATGGACCGATATCGGAAATTTTCCTTTTCTGTATATTGAACCTCCTTTTATAAACGGAACTGCTTTTAAGCTAAAACGTTGGTTAAGTCTGCTTATGCAACATTTTCATTATAAAATCGGTTTAGGCTATTTATCGGGTATATATCGACCGATATCGGGGATTTTTTTTGCTTTTAATCGCCAAATTTAATAATTGTGTCAAGTTTGAAGCAGAACAAACAATTTTTTTTTTCAAAAAATTTTATACAAAATTAAATTGAAATGTTTTTTAAGCTTGAGGTCAGTTTTGTTTTTTATATAAAAATGTTTTAATTATATTCTAAAAAAAATTTTCCTGAAGAAGTCTTCCGAAGGAAGACGAAATATCGAATATAATTAAAACATTTTTATATAAAAAACAAAACTGACCTCAAGCTTAAAAAACATTTCAATTTAATTTATAAAAAAAGGTCAAATAATTAAGATCATTGCCAAAAAAAAAAAAATGGCGTTTATTGGAATTTTGGATATATCTCAGCTATATGTGATTCAATTTTTTTGAATTTCTATAGCAAATCCATGAATCGATGGATTAATAGAATGGTGAAAGACTAAAAGTTTCTAAGCCTAATGGTTTTGTAGAAACGGTATTTCAACGGGGGACAGACGGACATCGCTTAATCGAATTTTATATCAATAGTGATTCAAGGACACAAGAAGGTGGGCCAATTTCGTAGGGTCAGCTAAACAAACTTATGGCAGACGTAGACTTGTATTATCGTGTAAAAGCCCCTTAAAAGATGCCTTTTGTGCTCTAAAACGCTAAAAATGAAATAACTCATATAAAAAAGTTTTGCCCAAGCTCTGCTTGATATGCGACTAAAAATTCTTATTTATTTTGGACACAAATACCATCATACATACATATACACCTTATATGCCCAATTGGCCATAAACGACGGCTACTATAGAAAATCTTGTAATACATATTGACAGATAGCGCAAACAAATCGTTGAGGAAATTTTGGAACAAATAGCAATGTAAACAAAAGTTTTTTTCATGATGTAAAATATCTCATTCCGTTCAGAAACACTTGCTTAATATATAGGATGGGCTAACTTGGACTGACTGATTTGAAATGCTTATAATTTTTGTATTTTTTATTTATTTATTTTTTTTTTTTGCAGATAATACAGAATTTTATAAAATTTTATAATGTCATCATACTCAGTGGAAGAACATGAAAAAATTATTGAATTTTATTATGTTTCCGGACCATCAATTGTTACAATGCAAAAAAATACTGTCATAAATATTGTGCTATATGAAATTTGAGTCAACTGAGATGTTTATAATATACAAATCAAAAAACACATTCCAAAATTTCCAACTGATTTTTTTGCTGCCATGAAATCTTACGATATTATGCTTGAAATGACACCGTTTGAATCCCTCAATTGTCGAAAACTACCGTTTAAGGCGATTTTGTCAACTGGGTGATCATGCCAGCAAGCAAATAAGCAAACAAAAAAAACCTACCTATATACATACATACATATGTATATAAACTCCAAGAATTTGAATATTATTGCCATTAAAAGCACAACTTTCTTTAACGCAGGTGAAAATTTCATACAAAAAATTTAAAAATGAAATATCGTATTATTGTGTATTTGGGTAAGTTGAAGAAAAAAAAAACGTTTTGAAAAAACTTGGACATTTTTTCGACAACTGTGATTACGGCTAGTAAATTTGTCAGTTTTTTCAATTCTTAATTTTCCGTTTCTAAAGACCGGGGCACATAGAATCCGTCGTACTTTGTCCGTCTCCTTTTTAACTGACATCAACGTATACGAAGTATGAAGTTGGCACAATCAGTACTTTGTTAGCGGATATAAAATCAACTGCATTTTACTTTGATTTGATTAAAATCTTTGAAATTATATTTCAGACATTTTTTTTTATTTATGTAAGTATATAATTTTTGAACGAAAAATGAAATCAAAATATACAAAAAATGTTACCAGATAGTTGTCAAAGTTCTCAACGTACGTTAAAAGTTGATAGTTGCTGAACTTTAATACTTTGCGTTGACGGAGAAGTACGAAATGTGACAAAGCTCATAAGAATACATGTAACGGATTCTATGTGCCCCGGCCTTTAAGGTGCACCATAATTTTTTTCGATAAAAATTTGTACATACATATGTATTATATGTATATAAATATGGCTCTCCATATAATTCTAGCTTTGTTGTTTACCTGCATCATGTCTGTTCATGCTGAAGATTGTCCTCAATTTTGCACATTAATTTATACTTCAACGTGCGCCAAAAAAAGGAAACTGCCACATGAAATTTTCCAGCCCTTGCATGATGAAAGCGGCTCTGTGCAATGAAGGTAATTTAAAACAGCTAATTATTTTATTATAAAATAAGCCATTTACACCTAAGCCAAATCTACTACTTTCGGGATTTCGTATGAAATCTAGGTGATTTTGACGAGATTTCCCATACAAAATGAAATCTATATTGCGACTACATGTTGACGACATCTGGTCGATTTTTTAAGTACTCTATTGCACAACTGTGATTTTGTTCAAAATAATACTTTAAAGTAATACGCTGCAAAAAAAAACTATACTTTTACATGTTATAGTTGTTGCTGTCAAACCCTTTGCAAAAAAAGATGAAAATGAAATCTGGTTAGATGACAAAAAACGGAAGTGTAAAGCTATGTACATACGGTTGTCAGATGTTACAATATTATAAGATCTCACAACATGCTGGCAATGTAGTGACAATGAAAAATTGTCCCGCAGAAGTAAATTGTGTGCTGAGACGATCGTAAGAAAATCTTACAATTTCATTATCAGACTATGGTCTGACAAATAATTCATCTGACAACAAAAATTGTCAGTTCACACGGTTTTCATATTGTTAAATGAAAGGCATGACAGACATGTTGTAAGGCATTGCCACTTATGTATATCAACAACCATCTGTTTGGCATTGTTCCCCATCAAACTTTTTTCTGACAATGATGCCATTGTCAGGTGCACTAATTTTATACATCTGACAATTAAAACTGAGCTGACAATACCAGCCAATTATCTGGCAATGCCGAGTGTTCTCACGATTGTCAGATGCCTGAAAACATTGTCGTCTTACAATTGATTGACAATGGTTTTTCTAACAACATTGTAAGTTAAAAATTGGCAGTTCACACGATTGTAATACATTTTCAGACAATTTTATTGGCAATATTGTGAGATCTGGCATTCGTGTGTACGTAGCTTTAAAATTTAGTTGAAGATTTTCTTTCAAAACTACTAGACATTGGGTAGGTGTAAATGCGCTATCAAAAGCTTAGCTTAAGGTCCTTATTATGGCTTACAACCCAACTGTACTTCAGTTGAAATTTTTTCAATTTGGAATTATCGATTATAATCTATTTACACCAAAGTGAAATCTGCTCATTCAAGATTTCAAGTCAAATCTAGTAGATTTTGAGAAGATTTCCCATACAAAATGAAATCTACTTTAGGAGTAGATTTCGACGAAATCTCCTGAAATCTATACAGTACCAAGCGATGCAACTGTTTTGTTCAAAAAGTACTTAAATATACATACATACAAATATACACTTTAATGTGGTGTATTCAATATGATAAAATTGTTTTGTCAAACCTGTATGCATAAATAATTTTTGTGAAAATTAAATCTTGCTAGATGTCAAAAAATGGTGATGTAAACAATATAGATTTCGTTATAGATTTTAATTCAAATCTACTAGATTTTGGGTTGGTGTAAATGTAGTATTAAGGACCTGTGTGAAACGGTAACAAAATACTCTTATCAGTAAAATTTTGACATTTCTGAGGTGAATAAAATTTTACTAGCTCTAGGGGCTAATATAAATTTTGACAATAGGATAGAAATATTTGAAATGTAGGAATTTGATTGAAATAAATTATAAATGTTTCTTATTTTTACAGCTAAAGATCGGTTTGTGCTATATATGAAAAATTTAACAGTATTTATTTTCAATATTTGGATAACAATTTTTTAGAAAAATTAATATGTTATTCCTGACGATGATAACAAATTGTTATCGAAATATTGAAAATAAATACTGCTAAATTTTTTATATAACACAAACCGATCTTTAGCTGCAAAAATAAGAAATATTTACCTAAACAAGAGGAACTAATTAAATATCAAATGAAATCAAATTATAATTGAAAATTTTATAAATAAAAGTGTAAAAATCAAATAATACTAAAAATGGCTCTATTATAATTATTTCTTAATTTCTTAATTTATTCATTTTTATTTATTTTTTTTTTTATTAGTTTTGTTGAAATTTTTTTTCTTTTTTGTCAAAATTTTATGTTGTCAAATATAATATTTTTTCACACAGCTAAAACATGAAATTTCTTTACCACAGACAAATTATTTTTCACCATGGTACATTGCTACAGTTTCGCACACGTTCCCATTTATGGTGTATTACAACTTTTTTGTGGTATTACTTTTTACAGCTCTGTGTTAGTGTAGCTAACAGAAATATATAGAAAATTTACAAGTGACCGCTTACAGTTATTTAAAAACCAACTCAGTTTAGTTGTAATTCTTAATACAAAAAATGACTTAAGTTGTTTTAAAGCTAAAAATAGGATCACACGATCGTCGCAAGTAGACCAATCTAAACCAATTTTTATTGGAATACTCGAAACCCATTCCTTATGAATGATTATTACATATAAAACTGTATATACATGGTGCTGCTTTAGTGAAAAAATTGGAGTTGCCGTGTTGCTTATGCGGAAATGGGGGGATTTTGGCGTTTCCTGAAGCCGACTTTACTAGTTCCCAAAAAACTCGAAACCGCTTCGTTAACCGAATCAGAACCGGCTTTTCATAATCGGTGTGTGTTTGTGAATTACTAACGGCCATTCTATTTAGTGTGAAAATTGAAATTGCCACATTGTTTCCGGGGAAGTAGAGGATTTTGGCGATTAATGAAGCCGATGTTGAGAGTTTCAAATAAAAATAAAAAAACTTGGAACGCGTTATACGGATAATTATTATTAATTACTCGTATAATCCCAGTTGTTTCAGATCCAGAGTCATTGAAATATAAGAAAATAGATAGACAAATACCATCATACTCGTATAATATTAGAAATATTCAATAAGTTCAACTATTTATCATTAATATATATACATTTAAACAATTTATACTGAAATAATGTAATATCATCATTTTTTATTTTTAGACTACCAGCAAGTTGATTCCAGTATATGCGACAACAAAGCCACAATAATGTGCTGATATATTAAACTACATACATAACGCATGTTAAACACATCTTATATTATACACATGATGTATTATATTTATTTATTACAATTATATTCATATTTACTTCAAATCTCATATAAAATATAATTCGTTATTAATTGCAATAATATTCAATCCTATTGTAGGCAAAATAGGGAAAAGAATGGTGATTGGTACAGGTAAAGACACCTTTACATGGTAATACAAGTATTTAGATGTGTCAAAAATGTGTGTAGAACAAAGGAAATCTTACCGTGCAAAAACAAAATGTATTCAGTAGGAGAGAAATCCAAATGTAAAAATTGACAAGCGGTAAATGACCATTTTCTAAATCATTTCAGAAAACTTTGATGTGATTCTTATCACATCAGAGTTGTAGTTTTAAATTTGCATTGTCAGCACTTCGAGTATTTATTGAAGGTACAACATTTAGAAACCCTAACAATTGCAGTTCAAGAATATTGCATGTTGTTTTTGTAAATGTTGTAGAATTGTAACCATCAGTAATTTTATTAGAATTTCATCATAATACTTTGATTTTATTTATTCTAGAAATGTAAGCATGCCAAAAAAACAACATACTTTTGTTTGATTTTTTTTAAGTACGAAGAGAATTTCGTAATATTTCGCTTCCACAAAATCTAAATATCTTGTATTACCGTGTAAACGTGTATCGATTTAAATAAATATCGATTTTATTTAGGAAAAGTAAAATCGATATTTATTGCCGATATATTAACATCCAATATATGTATCTATACATTGTTATATAATAACGGGTTTCTTTTTGGATACTTCTTTTTATTATATATTAGTTTTCCAACTTTTTACAAGACTGGCATCACTGAATACTCTTATCTGACGAGTATATGAAACACTTGGCTTGCTCTCCAAATCTCAATTGCGAATCTGGGTTAAGCCGTAATGACACTTACTTTTTTCAACTTTTTAAGATTTTGGAGAAGAGTATAGATATGTATATTAGCATTGAAATTATTATTGAGAGCAAACAGCTCAGCTATATTGAAAAAGATATAAAAACGTAAAATTTTTCAACATATTGATAAAACGTAGGAAATGCCAAACAAAAAAAAAAAAAAAAAAAAAAAAATCCAAAAAAATGCTTAAAAGTGACGTTTGCAGCTTATGGCTTTATGCACATAGACGACAGCAGACAGCAAGCAGCAATCTGTCAAGAATAAAATACATGTGTTTAGATGAAAACGATTATTTTAACGACATCACAACAGCATTTGTTGCTGCTGCCAACTTAAACTAATTTCTATTTTCGTAAGCAGCAAAAAGTAAATGCAGTGCTGTCACTTTAAAAACAAATTGGCAGCAATAAGAACTGAATTTTTTTTGTAATATTTAATAGAAAAAAATATCACAAAATTAAAATAAACAAATAAATTGATGTTTTACATGATATTATTACGTTTTCAGTAATTTTAATTTTATTCATGTAAATTATATATATGGGGCATCTCTGAGATTTGTTTTGTTAAAATACACATTGTACTACTGCTGTCTTTAATATAATTATGTTGCTGATTAGGCGGCAGCATTTGACATCATTTATAATCGTGAAATTGTGAAGTCTACTATCGTCCAAGTGTTTAGAGCAGTGGCGCCCACAAGTTCTATAAGGAAGAGTAAACACCAATACATTTAAGGAAAAACTACTTTTATTTAAAAGTTTTTGTTGTAAAAAGCAAAACAATTTACAAAAACAAAATTCACACTGATAATCGCTGTTGTCAATGTTTACCAGTAAAACATGCGAAAGTGTTGTTGCTTTGCTCTTGTGTGTATGCAGTGAAGAACGACAAAAAAATATATAAGATAAAGTTATTTGTGTATTTTTCATTGCTAATGCTGAGCGTAGTATTTGTTTATTAAAGAGCACAGCCCTATAGCTAAGCGCTTTTACAAAAACAATTGAGCATCAAGTGCATAGGAGTGGGCATATCTGATTTAGAGCTTAAAATGCTACAATACTGTTAACTTTTTAGTTTAATACCTGAATGTAGAGATTTTTTCTTAACTAAACGATTTTTCATTCACTTTTCAATTTTGAAAATAATTACATTATGAAAAATCAATTATGAAAAAATACAATTTTAGCTGTAACAAACCGACAAGTACTCGTAAAACGACCCCTTATTTGGCTAACTTCTTTACCATAAATTTTCAGCAGAAATTGAAAGGCTTCAAAAGAAGCGTTTTGCTAGATATTTACATACATATAACAATTATAATTCATAAAATTTTTCTATTTGCAACAATGCATTGAGTACTCGTAAAACGATTCCTCTATTTAGATATCTTTACTTCAATAAATTTTTGATAAAGTTAAGGAATTTCAGATTGTGTTTTTTGCTGGGTATATACATGCATATACAAAATTTATGAATAATATTATTTTAATCAATTTCTATATCTATAACAAACCAGCAAGTACTCCTAAAATGATTAATTTATTCAGATAATTTTATTTCGATAAATTTGCACCAGAAGTGGAAGAGCTTCAGACTGTGTGTTTTGCTGGGTGTGTGCACATGTATAAAAACCCGATGAATAATATTCCTTCATGCAGTTTTTTTTTTATGTGCAACAAACCGGCAAGTACTCCTAAAACGATTACCTTATTTGGATCACTTGGTGTCCGTAAATTTTCATCACAGTTGAAGAATTTTAGAATGTGTTTCTTGCTGGGTATATACTCTTATAGCCTATTTACACTTACTCACATCTTCCATCTTCCATCATTTTGGCAAGATGTTAACATCTTCCTATATAAAGTCTATATGAAAAAAACTCAACATCTCTCAACATCTTTACAAGATGTTGGTTTCTCATTTTGCTAGACTCAACATCTTTCGATTATTTTAGTGTCATCACTAAAAAAGTTTAAAGAAATTGTCAAAAATTCATACCATCACTAGAAAATTTTTACAATGATCGGGAGCGAACAATGTAAGTAAATTTTAATTTAATTAAAAATAATATATAAATAAAAAAAATACATACAATATATATATTTATAGTAAAAAAGAAAGAGTGTGCTAATAGACCTTTGCAAGAAAAATTCCAGAATTGCGGAGTGAGAGGAAAAATTCGCATATTTTCCAGAAAATGACAGTGAAGTTGCAAGATCCATTCGTAAGCTGTCTTTGAAAAACTCTGGTAGTCTTGGAATATCCTTTTTAAAAAAATTACCATTTCGATTCTAAGTTGTTTTTATTTATATATAATGAGTTAAAATCTTAATAAATTATTTAAAATTTTCTAATAATTCTGAAAATTGAAGCAATAATTGTTTTTGCTCTCTAAGAGCTATAATTAATCCAATAAATGTCGAATCTTTTAATTCCACTTTATTTAATGTTTTTTGTTTGCTCAAACACGTAAAGTAATACTTGACAGATGAAAGATGTTGAAAATGTAATGTAAACAGCTTTTTTCAATTTTCAACATCTTCCACACACATCTCCAATATGAGAGTAGGTGTAAATACGCTATTATGCACATATATATAAAAAATTGTAATTCATACAATTTTTATACCTGTAATAAACCATTAAAACTATTAAAACGATTGCCCAATATGGAAATTTGCCATTATATACTGAGGAACTTTTTAATGTACTTTTTACTGGGTACATACAAATGAAAAATCGATGAATATTATTAATTCATCTACATTTTGTTTAACTGTAACAAAAGCCTGCCTGTTAACGTTTTTAACATGAAAGCTTGTTCGATGAACATTGTAGTATGGATGGAGTATGACCATTAGTTTAAGCGTCCTTGATAAATATAACTGAAAATTGCGTAAGTTTCTTTAGTTTTGTTTATTCTTTTGTGTTTGAAAATAATTCAAAAATACTTTGCACTAAATGGGGCTTGAATCAACTTGAAATGTTTGTTTATTGTTGCTTGCCACAAAACCATATAATTCTTGTTTTGTGTTACAACTGTTGCAGTGTGGTTGTTAATCAAATTCTGTGAAATGCCAAGACATGGTTGCGAGTATTTTGTTCGTTTGACAAAGTATGGATTGAAAAAGTTGAATCAAGGTTAGCGACTAAAAGTTGTTTGCAGACTGTTACGAGTAGTTCGTGCAGCAGTTTAATGTTTAATTCATTTCCAGATATGCGCAGTGGTAAAAATTGAATGATGTTCACTTTTACTATTTGTTAGAAGATTTTTATTTTGAAAGAGATTTCGAAACCTGTTAATGTTAATTAAAAATCTGGCAAAGATTAATGACAGTTATTACTGTAATCTGTGGGTAATTTCCTCACGCTCAAATACCTTTCATGTATATTTAACTATTTCTTTCTAATCTAAAATCCAAATTTTAAATAATATTAGTATTGGTGTACCCTCTTTATTGAAGTAATATAATTTATATGCTTAATTGCTTCATTGTGGTAATTAGACGAATTTATTTACATGCTTTACCCACTTAATTATCCAACAAAACTTCAAAGTGAAACAAGAACAATCATCCTCTGAACGCCAAGATTCACGATCCTGATTCAAAGAGGGGAACATGTTACACAAGGTGCACTAACGTCTACACGGTGTCAGCACTAGGGCAAACTTACAACAATACAACAAAAACAGGCATGTAGTAAGCTACGTTCGTCCAAAACATTTGTAACCTTTTTCACAATTATAAACTATTTTCATAATTATAAATTATTTTTATTTGAATTATTTTTATGGTCACATAATAAGTTTTATATGTTCAATTCAGAATAAAACACTAAATTTACTTTCAAAAATGAAAACAATTTTTTAGTATTGAGCGCTTACGTTGCTAAAAGTAGCAAAGTACTATTTCATAGCATAGCGTTGCCATCCACTGGATGCTATTATGTCTCGACTTTTCTAACATGAGAATGTCACATCCAATTCCGGACGGAAT
Organism: Thecocarcelia acutangulata; assembly: GCA_914767995.1. Classification (NCBI taxonomy): domain Eukaryota; kingdom Metazoa; phylum Arthropoda; class Insecta; order Diptera; family Tachinidae; genus Thecocarcelia; species Thecocarcelia acutangulata. Next base: position 29,282,133 of record OU612096.1, read on the forward strand.
TATGGTTTGTGTGTACCATGGTAGATTTACCAGGATAATGGTATATGTAAGCACAGCTGTCTTTCGTTTCCTTTGCATAAATTTGTCAAAATTTTCCTTGCTTTTTAAAACAAAAGAAAAACAAAATTTTTACAACTTTTCGTAATTTCTACTAAAAAAAAAAAAATACATGTGATGTTTTTTGGTGTTGTATTTATTGTAATTCTGCCACTACCTGTTAAAGCAGCCTTGGTGTGTACTTAAAATTAGTGTCGTTATGGTAATTTTATGCATTAAATACAGCAGACCACAGAGCTACAAATGTCGCCAACTACAATATTCGACACTACTTAATTTTATTAAAAGCAGCAGAATAAACAGTTGCATAAGTATGTAGGTAATTTTGACCATCAGATCGTTGATACTCAGTTATATTTTTCTTAAGTATTTATATAGAACAATACCACAAAAAAAAATCGCAATGAATATAATAAAATACTTACCAATTTTAGTAAAAAACACAAAATTTAATAAGAAAAAACCGCAAAAATTAACTTAATAAAAAAGAAAAATGAGTGGCTGTTTGTTCTCTTATAGGGACACCACTCGATTTATTTTCGCACTTTTTACATTGTATTGAGGTGTATATCAAGCGCTTTATTATATTGGCAACACTAAACTGCTTTTGACTGTTAATATAATAATTTCCTTATACAAGTATTCTATTCTTGACGGATTGTAGTCTGTTGTATTATAACAATTTTTCCAACAGCATATTTATAGGAAATCTCAATACAACAATCTTACAATAAAACTATAGCTACGTACACACGGTTGTCAGATCTTACAATATGGCTGTAAAATTTTCTGAAAATGTATTACAATCGTGTGAAGTGCCAATTTTTAACTTACAACGTTGTCAGAAAAACATTGTCAATCAATTGTAAGATGACAATGTTGTCAGGCATCTGACAATCGGGATAACACTTCGTCGGCGTTGCCAGATAATTGGCTGGTATTGTAAGCTCAGTTTTAATTGTCAGATGTATAAAATTAATGCACCTGACAATGGCATCATTGTCAGAAAAAAATTTGATGGGCAACACTGCCAAACACATGGTTGTTGATATACATTTGTGGCAATGCCTTACAACATGTCTGTCATGCCTTTCATCTAACAATATGAAAACCGTGTGAACTGACAATTTTTGTTGTCAGATGAATTATTTGTCAGCCCATAGTCTGACAATTAAATTTTAAGACTTTCTTACGATCGTCTGAACACTCAATTTACTTCTGCGGGACAATTTTTCATTGTCAGTACATTGTCAGCATGTTGCCAGATCTTACAATATTGTAACATCTGACATAGCTTATCAAAAATGTGCTGTGTATGTATTTTTGTACAAAAAAATAACACTCTCTGTCAAAATTAGAGTTTCCAGTTGCAAAGCCTTGATTACACGCTTGTACATTTTGTATGTACAACCGAAATTAACGCTTATAGGGTATTTACATCTACCCAAACTCTGCTACATTTGAATGAAAATCTAGAATAAAATCTTTACCGTTTACACTTTCGTTATTTGAAGAAGATTTCATTGCCATAAAATTTATTTTTGCAAAAGGTTTGGCAGTAATAACTATATCACAATGAATTCATCATGTAAAAGTAGTTTTTTTTTATTGCAGCGTAGTATTTTTAAGTACTGCTGTGAACAGAATCACAGTTGTGTAATAGAGTACTTGTAAAAATCTACTAGATTTCATCAAAACCTGGTCGAAATGTAGATTTCACTTAGTATGGGAAATATCGTCAAAATCAAATAGATTTGAATCGAAAACCTGTAAGTACTAGATTTGGCTTAGGTATAAATGCCCTATTAAGGCATAATCTATCTGTAAAAATCTTCATGCATATACGAGTACAAAATGTACGAGATCAAACCAAATAGCGCAGCATCAACGCTTTGTATATTAGTTTGGCTGTCAGTTCAAGTTGAACTCTATTTTCAACAGAACAAACCATTCAATTGAAGAGAAACAAAACATCTGACTCAAAACAGAAAATAGCGTACAAACTACATATGTATGTATATCTGCCTTCCCGTTTGTGATGGACTGGAATAAAAGTTGTTCGATTAAAAATTCTTCTCATCTGTGAAAGCTCAATGGGAAAACTTGAAAATTTTTTGAGAATAACTTTATTTTTTCTTTTTTGATAACTAATATAAAATTTTTGACATTTTAAGTTTCTAATATAATGTGTTTTTACTGCTTTCCAAAATTACAATAATGTAAAAGAATTGAAATATTATACCATTTTAAGCCCTTTTGTAAGCCTAGTTTATTAAGAGGCATGTACTAATTTTTAACTTGACTTTTTTAGAACTTATGTATTAGTTAACAGGTAAAGGCCCAGATTCACTATTTTACACGATCATTCACAGATAAGTGTTCTAAAAGTGTGGCCGACTTTACAAAATTCCTTCAAAACGGCGTTGTAGTGCCACACTTTTATACAGGAATGACTGTAATAATTTATATATATATATATATATATATATATATATATATATATATACATAATACTTTTACATTATTTCCACATTTTTCTCGAGGCGCCAATAATATTCTGTAATTTTTCACAATTTTTCACCATTCTGATCGCATAAAAACCATTTTATGAAAATTTTCATAAATTTTTTCAAATCGCAAACACACAGTTGCATTTTTAGTACTTCTTTAGCATACATGTTATATTTGGTAGACCGCATGATTGTGTAAAATAGTGAATTAAGGCATTAAAGCCCTGGTTCACTATCCTGCACGATCGTTTGATTCATTCACTGGGAAATGTTTTAAAAGTCTGACCGCCTTCACAAAATCGTCTCAAAATGGCGTCTTAGCGAACATTATTATACAAGTATGATTACAATAATTTATATACACAAGAAGATAATTAAAACCTTTTATTGCCATAATAATTTTACATCATTTAAATTTTTTTCTCGAGGCGCTAACAATATTCTCATATTTTTCACAATATATATCCCACTGATCGCATAGAAACCATAATGTTTTGAAAATTTTCAATAATTTTTCATATCGCACGATTTGTCAAAAACTCTGTCACACAGTTGCATTTTGAGTACTTTTTCAGCACAGATGTTATATCTGGTAGATCGCACGATCGTGTAGGATAGTAAATTAAGGCCTTATATACTTATGTAGTTATTTTTTTTGAAGCTGATTATATAGTTCTATGTATATTTTCCATAAGCTTACCCGTTTTTAAAAAGATTGCTTTAAAACAATAAAACAATTTTTTAATGTATAATTATTTTTATTTATTTAAATAATATTATTTAATTTAGAACTCATGAACACTTTTCCTAATTTTAATTTTCATAAAATATATATATTTTTTTATTTTCAGTCCATCTGCAAAACGTGATACTGAAACAATTTATGCGAGATCACATTCTGACATATTTCACTGTAAACACGAGCAACACAACCTTAAAGAAAAACATTGTAAATAGTAAATACGCTCTTTAAAAAGAGAAGAGAGGGGGGTGAAAGACACAAACCCACTAAATATTTCAAAATTTTCAACAACACCATGGATACAGTTTTTGAATTTTTGACAAAAAAAAAATTTTATTGAACTTAAAATTTTTCTTAATATTACGCGTGTGTGTTATTGGCTGCCTTGTTAGAACGGAAATGAAGCCAAAAAATCCAAAAGCTGTTGGTTATAAGTTAGAAATATTTTATGAAAAAATTAAATTGCCTAAAAATGCAAAGAAAAAATAAAAGAAAAAAAAAACGACAACCACAACTTGAACGATTTGTGTGTGTTTGGCTGGTTTTTGGTGATTTTTAGTTTTGGCAAGTGGCAAACAGAGAAACTAACTGCTCATATTCTATTTGTTAAAGAATTGAATTAAGAACCAGCAATGACTGCAACAAGTTGCATACAGTTTGTGTTAAACCATGATTAATTAAATTTTGGTATTTGTTTGCAAAACGGTTTTCAGTTGCCGTTTACTTGGAGCTGTTAGATTTTTGTTGTGAAATTGAACAATGAATAGCAGCAATACTTAGTGGTTGGTAGAACGAAAATTATTCTGCAGAAGGCCAAATTTTTCAGAGATCGCCAAAATACTGTCATGATTTAGGGCACGTAGGTGTGAAAAATGTCTCCACCAACAGCGTCTGACGGCCAAGGTCCTTACAGCACCCTGGGGCAAGCATTTTTATCGCGTTTACCTCGCTTTACGAAATTATCACCGTACTTGAAAAATGGTCGCCAAGGGGACGTGCTTGAAATTTTCACAGATGGATCCAAGTCGGACATGAGAGTTGGTGGTGGTATCTTTATGCCCCAGTATCAGAGGAGGATCAGTTTTAAGCTATACGATGAGTGTAGCGTAATGCAGGCTGAAATTACAGCTATTTTGAGAGCAGATAACTGGTTGAGGTACTATAGGGTATACGGGGTGAGTATCCGAATCTGTACTGATAGTAAGGCTGCGTTAAATGCGCTTGTGGGTGTCTATACGACGTCCAGGTTGGTTCATGAATGCCGGATATCTCTTAATGAGATAGCGAGATATTCGAGCCTGGAGCTTTTCTGGGTACCGGGGCACAGTGGAGTGCCCGGAAATATTGTGGCGGATGAGCTGGCGAAAGCCGGAGCTCGTCTACAGAGAGGGGACATTGATACGATGGTAGGAGTCCCGCTTAAAAGCTGTAAAAACCAAGTGCAGCGTCAACTTGTAGGGACTGCGCAGGACAGATGGTCTGGTGAGGTCACCTGCCGAGTAGCAAGGCTGACTGGCCTGCGTATGATCGTAGTAGAACTGCGGTCTTAAAGGGTTTTCCCCGTCAAAGGTTGCGTACCTTGGTGGCAGCTCTGACAGGACATTGTCTCATAGGGACGCATGCTAGGAGGTTAAATCTTCCATTTAATGATTTCTGCAGAAGTTGCGGGGATGAGGACGAGGAGGAAAGTGTTGAGCATTTCCTCTGTCGATGCCCGGCTCTCAGTTCTATGAGAGCGCTGCATCTAGGCGGACCGATGCTGCACGGGTTAGCAGATATATCGGAATGCCGAGTGAACGGACTGGATTCCTTTATCCGGCTTTCAGGTTGGTTTGAATCTGAACCGTCGGGGGAAGTGTAAGTCTCGTGGGCTGAAATGGTGGCCTGTACAACCTAACCTAACCTAAAAAATGTGATCAATAATAAAATATTTTAAATGTTTACATTTGTCGGTCGAGTAAAATATAAATATAATTGTGAAAGTCCAATAAAATTACTGATGCTACAACATTTACAAAAACAACAGGCAATATTCTTGACCTGCTACCAATGCAAATTTAAAAATACAACAAAACTCAGAATTTTCTGAAATGGCTTAAAAAACGAAGATTTACCAATCGCTTGTCAATTTTTGCAGAGGAACCCATCCTCTTCTACTGAATACATTTTGCTTTTATACGGTAAGATTTCCTTTATTCTACACATATTTTTGACAGATCTAAGTATTTCTATTACCACGCGTGCCTTAAATGCAAATATGGTAACACTGCAGATTGTGGATGGTCGAAAATACGACCGTGCGTGCAGTGTGTTATAGCGTATTTAAACTTTCTCACATCTTAGAGATGTGTGTGGAAGATGTTGAAAATGTAAAAAGCTGTTTACATTACATTTTCAACATCTTTCATCTGTCAAGTACGAGTATTACTTCACGTGTCTGAGCAAACAAAAAACCTTACATAAAATGGAGTTAAAAGATTCTCCAATTATTGAATTAATTATTTCTCTTAGAGAGCAAAAACAATTACTTCTTCAATTGAATTGTTAGAAATTATGCAAGATGACGGCGACGATGAAGATGAAATGCGCTACGTATTTCGAGTCCGAGTGGGCATTTGTTAGAATTTTAAATAATTTATTATGATTTGAACTAATAAATCTAAATAATAACACCTTAGAATCGAAATAGCAATTTTTGGGAACAGGATATTCCAAGACTACCAGTCCAGAGTTTTTCAAAGAGAGCAACTTTACTGTTATTTCCTGGAAAATATACGAATTTTTCCACTCATTCCGCAATTCTGCAATTTTTTCATGCCGAAGGTCTATATCATACTCTCGTCAGCAGCAAACCATAAAACACGAAGTATTTTTCTCTTTTTCACTATAGATAATTGTATTGTATCTATTATTACTCCTTATTATATATTATTTTTAAATAAATTAAAATTTACTTACATTGCTCGCTCCCGCTTATTGTAAACATTTTTGACATTTGTAGGTATACTTTCTAGTGATGGTATGCTTTTCTTTTAACATTTTAGTGATGGGTGTCTGGCGGCAAATTAATATTTTTAAATACCGTTATTTCAAAAAGTAAAAAATTGGTGCCATTAGCGTCTACAAAATGGCAGCATGGCGACATGTGACAGTTTTTTGCTATTGGCAACTTAGACGTTAATGCAGCTTGGTTGGGATTACGGATAGTGCGGATTGTAAGTCGCGTTGTTGCAGTGGTCGAGTGAGCATCGCGCGTTCGCTGTGGTGACATTTTTTAAGAGTAATAATTCTTACGTAATTGCTCGTCGACAATTTTGTGCAAATTGTAAACTTAAATCGTTTAGAGCACCTGCTTCGCGTACCACTGCCAGGGCCGAGTCAATCTTCAAGCACTCCTGAAAACATTGAAGTGGTTGAAAGCAGTTTACGTGAAAATCCGTAATTTTAAACACGGAAAAGAGCAGCCTTACTCGGACTTTCAAGAGCGATTAATCATGAAATTTTAAAAAGGGAACTTAAGATTCATCCTTTTAAAATTCAAATCGTTCACGAATTGAAAGAAAGTGACTTTAAATTAGATTTTTGGTTCGTACATTTGTATATCGGGTTATAGTTCAAGTTTTTCCTTTTGTAAGTTTTTTTAAGAAGGATTTTTTACAATACAAATTTGCTGTGATCAATAATTTTTGATTGAAGACGACAGGAAAAATAATAATCAAATCTTTAGCTGGGGGGACAAATAGCTGTTTCGTAGTCACTACACTACTCATCAACACCCATTGGGATTTGAACACGGGTCATGACGTATCATGATCGGCTGCCTTAACCACTCAGCCGTTTAATTACTCTCTCTCTCTCTCTCTATATATTAATCTCATACTGAATCACAAAATTATCGACGCATTATGGAATTCGTTTTGCCAAATATGCGAGCTCATTTATCGTACTCTTCACACACATGATGGTCATCATCATATAAGGTCATCAAGAAAGATGCTGATGTAAGTCAATTACACTTAATGCCTCCCCAATGGGCGCGGTTTTGCCGTGGCGTATTCCCAAATGTATTTTGGTTCATACGCCCATTTTTGTAATAGGCTTCAACAATCTTAATCATTGTATACGTCTCCACGTTTGAATATGTTGAACACTGAAACAAAGAAATGTCAAATTAAGTTGGGCAAAATACATAAAAAACGTTAAGGTGTGACTTATATTTAACATCGTACATTATGGTTGGACTGCCCTTTATAATGGGTGTTTTTTAAGCTAAATAGAACTTTAAATTGTAAAAAGTAACACAAAAAATTAAATTTTGATGAAACATTTTTTTTATTTGTTTCAGTATACTCTGACAAATCATCATGAATAGACTCACGCTTGAACAACGCTACGAAATTATCCAAATTTACTTTGAAAATCAGTCGTCGATTCGCGCGTTGTTTTATCGCAAAATTGTGTTCAGCGATGAGGTGCATTTTTGGCTTAACGGGTTTGTTAATAAGCAAAATTGCCGCATATGGAGTGAGACCAATCCACAAGAGACCCTACAGACTCCATTACATCCAGAAAAATGCACTGTTTGGTGCAGTTTTCATGCTGGTGGCATCATCGGACCTTATTTCTTCAAAAATGAGGCCGGAGCTCGCGTTACGGTCAATGGAGATCGTTACCGCACCATGATCAATGATTTTTTGTTTGAAAACATGGATGACATTGATCCGGAGAGGATGTGGTTTCAACAGGATGGTGCTACGTGCCATACGGCGAACGCAACCATCGACTTACTGAAATCAAAATTTGGCGATAAGTTGATTTCGAGAAATGGACCTGTCAATTGGCCTCCAAGGTCGTGCGATTTGACACCTCTCGATTATTTCCTGTGGGGCTACGTGAAGTCACTGGTTTATGCTGATAAACCAGCAACAATTGACGCCTTGGAGGCCAGCATTGTTCGTGTTGTTCGTGACATACGGCCAGCAGTGCTCGAAAAAGTGGCCCAAAATTGGACGTCCAGAATGCGCTTCGTCAAGAACAGCCGCGGTGCCCATATGCCCGAAATCATTTTCAAATGTTAATGTCACGTATTGATCTTTCGAATAAAAAAAAATTTTGATTACAATTTAATTTTTTGTGTTATTTTTTACAATTTCAAGTTCTATCGGGCTTAAAAAAACACCCTATATAATTTACCTTAAATACACACAAAGAAAAAATGTTCTTTCTTACACTTCTTTAACATTTTTGCTTATACTACAGACCAGTTTACTTAGCAACAGCTTAACACAAACACACTTACAGGCACATACACATTTCTAAAAGTCTATAAAAATAAATACTTAATTTTCGCAATTTACCACCACTTGATTAATAAATTATTTAAAACATTACAAGTATTACAAGTAGTATTGGCTATAAACTTAACTTTGCCGTTTCTTTCTTTGTTGTTTTGTTAATTTGTTTTTATTTTTATTTTGTGCATTAAATTGTTTTTAAAAATAGAATTATTTTTAAATGCAATTTACAGTTTTTGCTTTCAGTTTCGTTTGTTGGTTTTCAAGTTAATGGTAGTCAGTCACCTTCGCATTTGGTTGCGATTAGACAATAGCAGCAACTGTTATTCTTGTATTAACGCGCACCGCTTTTCAGTTGGTATCAAACTTTTTTTATACTCGCTGATATGTAAGTTAAAGGTATGAATGCTTATGCCGCACGTTCAAACGAGTATATAATATGTGTATATATTTTATACATAAACTAAAGATGAATAATTTTTTAAACTAGTAATTTTCTTTTCTTGTTTAAACAAGTTTAATTTAAATTTTTTTACATACTTGTGTACGGAAATGAAACTCCAAAATTTGGGCATGAATTTTAATTGCACAATTAGCAAATTTATGCCCTTTAGGTCTTTAAGGTAGGATCACACGATTGCCGTAAGTAGGCCAATCTGGCTCAGTTTTTATTGTGGTGAACTAGTGCCCAATAAAAATTATCCCAATTAAATACTCTGCAATTACGTGGAAAATCGATTTCGTGGCAATAATTGCCGCATATCAGCCACACGATGGTTCTAACATGTGGCAATACCACGGATCAGCTGTTGCACAGGCTTTTAATTTCTTGTGTTATGGTTAAATTTGTTGTTCTTAAATAAAAAGAAATAAAACAATGGTAATTAATGTCAGCCAAACAAAAAACAAACAGAAAGACACTGAAAAAAAAGATATATAGATATTTCTTTTAGAGATGGTAAGTATGGGAAAAATATTTAAATTTTCCATATAAATATTTTTGTTTTGAACAACTGAGTTCTATTCACTATAGCAGCCTCTATATTGATACCAATCCAAAAATTATAAACAGGTTGTTTTCTATGTTTCCCATGTGTCTATATGTCGTCATAGGTCATAGGACCTACCCTAATCATCATTAGACTTGGAAATTTTTGAGAGATATTCTCAGACAATCAACTTTATATCTCAACAATCTAAATAAATTATTCAGAATTTAAAAGGAAAAATGTTTTAACAATACCTATCAAAACACAAAAAACAAGCTTTTTCTTTTGCACACATCGCTACTTTTCTTTACACCTTTCAAACAATTGATCAACCGTTGTTTGCTTCAATTTGTTTTTTTTTTGAAAGTATCCAAAAACAGATAGCAAAAATTCCAACAATTGAGTTTTTTTCACTATACTAGCCTCAAATAATGATACCAATAAAAACAGTTTGTTTTCTATGTTTCGCAGCTGTCTATATGTCGACATTTCACAGCAGCTACCCAAATCAACTGATGATTTCATTTTTATATTGTTATAACAAGTGTTACAATAAAAAGAAGCTCACAAAAAGTAAATTAATTGAAGAAATTAATTGCACTGGAATTGCCGCACTAGAACACAATAAATATTGGTGTATTCGTGGCATTTCTATTGTCACACGATTCCATGGCAAGTAATCCCTTGATTGCCGCATAAGGGTAACACTTGGTTGGTCAAAATAAGAATAATATCGGCCACGATTGCCGCATGTGCCAATTGATAGTGTAGTAACATGATTGGGATATAATAATTAATGAAAATTTATGCATTGCGGTAATCGTGTAATCCGGCCTTTAGCTGAGTTCAATTTATCACACGAAAATTTTACTTCCCATAAATTTCTATAGATAACGGTGGGTTCTTTTCTAACAAAAATATTACATTTATTATTAATTCCGTGTAGCCCCGGTATATACTTTGAAATACTGGCCCAAACATGACAGTTATGTTCTATTTTTGGCCATGTAACTTGTTGACGGGGTAAATATATCAAATAGAGCCAAATCTAATCGTTCACATGAGTCTTATAAAATTTTGCCAGACTCAAAATCCCAAAGACTTATTTTCCGCTTATGTTTTTACTGATTTTGATTATTTTTCCTTAATTTGAAACAATCCGGATTCAATACTTATTGAAAATTGTCTGCGGGAGAGTTGTTTATTCATTACGCTTTTTAAAATATAAACGAAGTTTACCAGCTCTGGGTTTGTTGTCTCTTAAATTTGACGCCAAAAAGTATGTAATAGATTTTATTTTTAAAATTTTAGCTTTTACTGAGACTCAGTGCTGCCAGAAAATATAAAAAAGAAATCGTTTACATCCCGATGATTTTTGAAAATATCGTAATTTAAGCGTTAAACACAATCGATTTCGCATTTAAATGCGAACCTTAAAGCTCTAAACACTTAGACGACAGCAGACTTCACAACTTCACGGCTACAAATGCAGTTAGCTTCAAATGCTGCCGTCTCGTCAGCAACATAATTATTTTCAAGACAGCATCAGCACTATGTGTATTTAAGCAATGCAAATTGTAGAGGTGCCACATATATATTTTACATGAGTAAAATTAAAATAACTGACTGAAAACGTAATAATATCACGTAAAACTGTAAAAAGTCATAAATTTATTTGTTTATTTTATTTATGTGATGTTTATTTCTATTAAATATTTCAAACAAATTTTAGTTTTTATTGCTGCCAATTTATATTTATAGTGGCAGCACTACATTTACTTTTTGCCGCTTACGAAAATAGAAATTAATCTAAGTTGGCAGCAGCAGCAAATGCTGTTGTGATGTCGTGCTGCTGTGATGTCGTTAAAATAATCGTGTGCATTTAAGCACATGTATTTTATTTTTGACAGATTGCTGCTTGCTGTCTGCTGTCGTCTATGTGTTTAAAGCTCTATTTTGACAACAGCAAGACGACACGAATGCAGGTCGTTGTCCATGCTACGTCTTTTTGCCGCAGTCGCTTGCTGTGACTCATGCTTTATTGTGATGTTTTGTTTTGGATTTTGCTGTGAAACAGAATTCAAGTACAGTCAAGCACTATCGTAACGCATTTTAAAACTATGAAGTATTTGTTATGTTTCTATATGTTAATAGCTTGTTTGCTTTGTTTTAAGAATTATTTTGAAATACAGTGCTCACAGTAGTGAGCAGTGTTCTTTAGAACATTTTGTGCAGCCGTTTAACTAATATCAATCTTTGTTGAGTAAGCGTTGCCAGAAAGAAAATTTTACTTCAATTTTGAAGATTTTTCAAATAAAATTAGATTTCAAGATCTTTTTCTCAAACTCAAGATATTGGAGGGATGGTGTGAATTATTTTCAATTATCTAACCAAGTGTGACTTCTTTCATACAATGATACTTGGAATATTTATTCAGCTTTTGGTTCCAAATCTAGGTGTACTACACACATACATAGTTAGGGGCATAGTTGTTAGTTCAGTACCTTGCAGTGTGGCAGGAGCTGTGATAACATTTGTTTTGTCTTTCCGCGTTGTTACTAATAAGTTCAAGTCAAACGTCCACACACAATACTCCTTTCCTAATTCCCATAATCTATTTTCCTTGTTTCAACACAATACTCTGTAGGGGTGTGCTGTCACTGAACTTTATTATATTATATTTTATTATATTTAAAAATAAAAATATTTCTTGCCTATAACCAGGATTGAACCAGACGAATGATACCGTCATATATAATATTAGAAATATTAAAAATAAGTTCGACTATTTATCATTAACACATACATATATATCTCATGGCACAGAGTCTATCAACAAGCATACATACGTTCGTTAATAAATAATAAAAATAACTGGTTGTTCAGTGACAGCAAACTGCAATAGAAATCAACTCAATATGAGACAAATATAGACGAAAAAATAAATAAGAGCTCAGTGGTTGAATTGGTTAAGCGGCCCTGTTAAAAATACATCATGTTTACATGGTACTGTGTTCGAATCCCAAATCCCAGTACCAAATCATTTTTCAGACAAAAATTTTATTGATGTCATAATTTTTCTGATATTGATTAAAACAATAAAAAATTATAAATAGCTTGTTTTCTATGTTTCCCAGCTATCTATATGTCGACATTTCATAGGAACTACCCTAATCATCTGTATACTTTGGATTGTTTGATTAAGAAAATATTTCAATTTCTATTTTATAGTGATATGCTCTTAGAATTACGTCAAACGTATGAAGGTGTATTCTCTACGTGACATGAATATTAAACCATGAAGCAAATTTTTGTTTTGTTTGTTTTCCATCTCTGCCACAAGCCAAGTTTTTTTTTATATTTTATTGTGTAATGTCATTTTCCAGCCCGGCCGGCATTAAAATGTCAATTCTTTGTTTTGTTATGGGTTTTCTTAGAGTTTTGTTTACATTTGAGATAAACAAACTTGTTTAGCTCTTGCATTAACGAAAAGAGAAATTAAAACTGAAAAAATACTCTGGCGCAATGAAGGCAGAATGCAAGCAGCGACGCCAACTGAGCAGTTGAATGATTAAATGAATGAATTTTTTTCTTTTTTTTTTTTTTGCTGGTGGTGTTAAAATAATGCGATAAGAATTGACCCAACAAGACGCACAAGGCATTAAGGAAAATCATTTTAGGTTTTTTAAATCAGTTGCTCGCGAAGAGCCATCCAGTGCGGTTGGGATGGTCTGGAAGAAAACCAAGTGTGAATAATAAATTAAAGGGAAAAAAGTGAAAAAAAGGAAGTGAATATATTATAATAAAAAAGAAAAAAAAATACATAAAAGGACTTTAAAAAAAAAGAAACTGTTTTTAAAGAATATATAAATTAAGATCAGTTTGCAATGGGGTCTTACCGCTTAACCCCAATACTTTTAGCAATAGCGGGCGTGGTTTTCTTTATCTCGTACAGCAATGCTGAACTAACGCCGCCATATTTTAACTTAGCCACCGGACGTAAGATTTATGCTACTGCGACTTGCGGCCATGACACCGATGGACCCGAATTGTATTGCAAATTAGTGGGAGCAAATACCGAAAATGATCATATGGATTACTCCGTTATACAGGGTCAAGTATGTAGTGATTTTTATTTATGTAGCTATAGACTTATGTAAATATACATATTTCGGTAGCGATTTATCATAACAGCTTAAGTCGAGATAGGGGAAAAAAGTTTTTAAGGAAAATTTCATTGCTGAAATATATTTAAGAACAAATGAAAAATAAATCAAAAAACAGAAAAAAATAAAACAAAATTTTAATAATTTAAAAAAGTATGTTAATTAAGCAAAAATGTTACAGTTACTTAATTGATCAAATTAGACAAAATTTTTCGATGATTTGAATTTTTTATGCTTAAAAATTACAGATTTACCCGTATACAGGGTGTCCCAGAACTCAACGTCACTAAAACAGGGTGACAAGATTGATTATTACCTTCATATGAAAAATCAGAAAAAAATCTAAAATATATAGATTTTTTTAAAATATTTCTATTCTGATTTTTCTCATATCTTGTCACCTTGTTTCGGCTTAACGTTGACTTTTCGGACACCCTGTGTATACATATGTATTTTATTTTGCCTTGAATAAAATGTATTTTCAAAGTACATCTTAGCTTAAAAAGATTTTATTTACTGGACAAATATTTGACTAAAAATATTTATTTACTCTTTATTCTTTTTTCAATGCACAGAAAAAATTATAGTAAAAATAAAATCAATAAAATTTTGATCTTAAAAAAATAATGTGTATATACATATATGCATCAGTGATATATCCTCAAGGGTATGTTGACAAACTGAGTGTTCTCTCTGCGGACCTCTGATATACATATACAGTACTGGACAATTCAATGGATACTTTTCTAAAAATTTATTTATTTATTTTTAGAAGTCGAAAATCAAAAATTATTTCTAAAGAAACTTCACAAGTATTTTAGAATTTCATTTTATAGATTCTTTTTGATATATAAACAAAAAAATAATAACATAAAAATAACGTAGTTCTAAAATTATAAAGAAAAATTAAAAGTATCAAATTTTGAGGTATTGACAAAACAATGGAAACTTAAAATTTACTCCAATAAAAACCTTCGGGCTATTATCAAAAATTAATATTTTGTTGGGTATCCTTTGTTTTTAATTACTGCATCACAGCGACGATGCATTGACCCAATTAATTTGTCAATTGTATCCTTTGGTACCTTTTGCCATTCACTCAATTGATTCAGCGAATTTCTTTAGTGAACATGAAATAACCAAATTTTTTTCTGTGTTCTTTGAGTGAATAGCAATTATTTAAATTTTTTTCGGCACTAAACTAAAGGGTGGTCCAACTAAAACGCACGATGCTAATTGTAATTAAAATAAAAAGTTTTCTGAGAAATATCTTCATATTCCTTATTATGATAAAACAATCTATAGTAATTATTTGTGAAACGAAATATCGGCCGAATGCTCGACACGGTTTAAATGGCGTACCTCTATCGGCTGGACCATATTTTCGCTATGTTTCGCTAATGTGCAGAATTATCTCATCCTTGAATTATTCTTGGCCTATTGCCATAAACTTTTTCTTCTAAACAAACCCAAAGAAAAAAGTTCAACAGTATCAAATCACGTGATCATGATGGCCCATTAATATCGCCACGACTTGAGATAGCACAGGTCATTGAACTTCTTGTGCAAAAGAGCCTTTGATTCGTTGGTTGTACTCGTAAGCCAAATGGCACCATCCTGTAGAAACCAGATATATTTCTAGGTGCATATCTTCAATTTCTGGCCACAAAAAGTCTGTTATTACCTCGCAGTAGCGAACACCACGGTAACTGCTTGGCCGATCTCATTTTCGAAGAAGTAATGCCCAATGACGCCGCTAGAGCAGAGCACTAACTGGGCGACTATGCAAAGAAGCTTTGGCTTATAATTTCTTCAATTGTGGATACATTAGGCCAATTTCGCTGACCAAAAAATCACAAAGCGTGTGAAATGCAATTTGATATGAACGCCTATGTGTTTCATGAAAGGCTTCAACGATATTGCCGTGCTTCTCAATTGTGTATCTCTCATGGTTTTTTTGCGGTAAGGAGTGCTATACTTCCCTATTCTATGGGGGAATTTCCGGAAATATCCGTAGCTGGATAATATTTGGATGATGTAGTAATTTTCTACAATTCCTGCTTAACCATTTCTCAATATCTTGGATAAGCCTTGTTGCCCATCTTCAACTTGTGTCAGTGTTCCAGCTTATCTGCCACATTTGTAGAGTCTCGTGTCTAAAAACTTCCATTCCCAATTCCATTCCAAATTCAATAACGATATTTTTCTTCTCTCTAATATACTCACATAAATTGCAATCATACTTGCAATGAGCAATACTGCACCTGTAGCGACCACATGGTATGCCGAGGTTACTCGCAATGCGGTCTTCTGGACCGCTAGAAGCGTTTGCTCTCTCTTTTATTTTCACTCTGTCTCCCCAGATGATGACATTAGAAATTTAGAGGCTATGGGTTTGAACGATATTTGGGATTTTAGTAATGTGCTTTTGGTCTAAAACATATTTGGGGCATTGGCAGCGTTTGCTCGTGTAGTATTTGGCAGAAGGGTGGGTTGAGTGCTAATTAATTCCTCTTGTTGACGGACTGTATTTGTATATGGACTTGATTGTATTAATTCTTAGGTTAGATGCGGCGCTACCTACCAGTCCTGGAGTCTTTGAAGCTAGAAACTGATAGCAGTCCTACGCTACAGAAACCGGAAGCACCAGGAACTTGTTACTGCCCGGTTGTGGTGCGGGCCTTCGGGCTATAACGTGGTGGTTATGGTTTAGAGCCAAAACGCGGAGAAAAATATTGCACTCGGTATGGAGTTGCATTGCAAGTGGGCTGCAGAAGTATTAGAAGGGCTCTGCTCTTAACCAAAGGGACGACATATTACAAATAACATGTGATTGAATTAGTACTCATGTACGGTATATCATGTAAGCAGGGTGTTGATGAACGCATTGTCAAGACCATCGTGGGATAAGGCCATCATGGAAGGTACACACAATAGTCGTCTTCACATCTATCTCCACAGATCTCGCTACCGTAAGGGAGTTAGTGGCTTCCATAAGCAGCCTCCGTTTGTTCGGTAATGGACCTGCCGATATTCGTTTTTCCCGTTGCCCTCAAAAGTTAACAATTCCAATCTCTCGACGGTTAAATTCATCAAACACTGGAAAAATATAAAGTAAAATTAAGTTGTGCAAAAAATAGGCGTTAAAGTGTGACTGATAATTAACATCGTGCATTATGGTTGCACATTTACGTTAATGTAAAAAAGCCTTAACAGATTTTTTTTCAAAATTTTTGAACCGGTCATACGAACGAATTTTTGAATAGATCTTATTGCGAAATATAAAAAAACTTGTTTGGATAAAGAGCGCCTTAAAGCATTTCCACATTAAGATAATAATTTGAATGTTAAATATAGTTGATCTCATGGAAAAAGGCCCTAACTAACATAATTGCAACTTTATAGGAAAAGGAAAAATCATAATAGACAGGAATAATCTGAGAACCACAAAGCGCTTAAATTTGGATTTACGATTTGAAAACGTCAAATAGTTGTTCTGCAAACGTCTAATGCAATCAGTATTTTTTTGTGATTTGAAATCACCAAATATATGTTCTGCCAAATGCATAACCTTTTAATATTATCGGCTTTAACTCGTTTGTGAATATTAAAGTGAACTGATTGAAGTAAATTTGCAAAAGCTAATACAATTTTACACAATTAAAATTTAATATGTTTTGGTTTTTTTCTATAAAAAATTAAAAGAGTTTTCCACATTTTTAATTAGAAATACAAATTAAAAACTTTCTCTATTTGTTGTCAAATTCTTTTCGTTTTATATAGCTACCACGTACGAGTACATATGTAAAACACATTTTGTATTTTTTCGTAACAACTCCGAAACGCACGCTGTTAGAACACCTAAAAGTGCATTAAGCGTTTTTCAGAACACTTTGCGGTTTCAGATCGCGCGGTTCTCAGAACATGGTTGATAAATTCTATACATCATGTAATTATTTTTGTACAATTGCTTGTAAATCCACTACTTATGAAACTATTCCATTAAATCATTGTGATGAAATGTAATTGTGTGGAATGTATTGGAGTCAAAATCGTGAAGAATGCAAATTAGGGCCTTTTTACCGGAGGCATATATGAATATTTAAACTCTTAATTAATTGTTATTTTCTTGGCAATTTTCCAAATAAGAAATTTTAAAAGCATATTGCATAAACAAAACCACATGTGTTTTCAATTTAGACATTTGGACTACATATTGAATAAACAAAAACACATATATATATTTTTTAATGTTGTTGTCTTTTTATATTGTAAATATCTAAAAATTTCACTTAATTTATCTTTTTAAGGTCTGTGATTATTGTGACCCTTCGATACCGGAAAAAAATCATCCACCTGAATATGCCATTGATGGCACTGAATTGTGGTGGCAAAGTCCTCCATTGTCTCGTGGTATGAAATTTAATGAAGTCAATTTAACCATCGATTTTGGCCAGGTAAGCAAAACAATAACAAAAATAAATCTTAAACTGCAACTATTTAAACGTTCACTCCATTGAATAAAGAGCGACGGACAGGCGCACAGGCAGGCAGGCAGACGGACAGACAAACAAACAGACACCCAAAATCTTTCAAGACATCAACGAAAAACTAAAAGAATGTTTAACAGTTTTTCTCCATTTTTATGAATGTTAAGAAACCCAACGTGATAGGATCATACGATCAGCAACTTGTTGCATTGTTTATGATCCAGATACAACCTGTTTAAAGAAGAAAGGTTAACACTTATACACTTAGCGAAATAAATGACTAGTTAATGGATGTGGACATGAGATATTGCATGCTACTGGAGATCGGGAGGTTGGTGCGCAAATAATTTGGTCTTGGGATATATCTTTCTGAATTAATTGTATTTCTATATAATATAAGACAATTAAACATGCTAGAAAGAGATAAATAGGGTCTTCTTTTTAGAGTTATATTAGGTTAAATTATAATGAAATAAAGATATATGTATATAGTTAATGTCAATAAAACAGGTTTTATTGTAAAGCAAATTTAATGACATTAATGTTTAAAGATGATTTCGGACATGATATCGATCTGGACCATAAATTTTCACTAACTTTTCGCAACATTTAAGGCCCTACTTCGCCAACAACGCTGGAACGCTATTTACTTGGTGTTCAAAAGTATTATTACTGCGGGGAGCAGGTTTTAGCTTAGTGTACTACCAACCAGAGATCTCTGCTTTCTGGGGCACAGACGGGCAGAAGTTCCTTGTTTGGTGTAGCTAATAAAACTCTAGGAAGCCGCATGACTTATGTTGCATTGGACCTCCGAAACCCCTACCAAGGGTAATTAGTAGAACAGGGATTGGCAAAGTTCCCGGTAGGTTGAAGGTGTTTATTTACATGGTTACAAAGATATGATAGAAGTTGTGACCTGTATGAGACTTGCAAATCAAACGGAGGCGTGAGTACTGAAAAGTTCACCCAGATATTGCTTCGGAGTATACCTAATTATGGTAGTATGTTTTCTTTAGGATAGAAGGTAAGGAGTTTCCAATCTAGACAGACCTCAACAAGGCTTAATTGACAGAACGGGAATCGAAAAAACCCATGGGAGGTTCCGCCGATTATGGTGAAGTGCCTATATCCTGCCTGAAACGAGCTGGCTGTGGTTTAAACCTAAAATCGCGGGGAGATGGGACTAATAACCTTCGAGGTGCTGTTGTCTTGTAACTGATACCTGCCATGTATGAAACTAGAAGTCATGCATAGACGACGGGTTTCTTGGCTAAGGGCTGATACTCTAAATCAGGGTTGCCCAAATGCTCTATATGGAAGAGCAAACACCAATCCATTTAAGGAAAAATTACTTTTATTTAATATTTTTTGTTGTAAAAACAAAATTTACTCTGATAATCACTGTCGCCAATGTTTAGCAGCAAAGCACGCGAAAGTGTTGTTGCTTTGCACTTGTGTGTGCGCAGTGAAGAACGGCAAAAAAATATATAAGATAAAGTTACATATTTATATATCTTTCATTATTTGTGCTGAGTGCAGTATGTGTGTATTAAAAAGCACAGCCCTATAGCTAAGCGCTTTTACAAAAAAAATTGAGCATCAAGCGCATAAAGCTTGGACACTTCTGCTTTAAATAGATGTAAATAAATTCCATATTACGCTCAATTATGGTCCCCCGGGGAACAAGGTTTGTTTTGATAAACGCCTACCCAAGGCATTCTGCTTCCTTGAGCAATTGCGCATAGGGCTTGGCCACTTCTGCTCTAAACAGAAGTAAATAAATTCAGTATTCTGCTCAATTGTATTCAAACGGGGAATATTTTTTGTCTTGTTGAACGTTTAACCAGGGCACTCTGCTTCCTTGTGCAAATAAAACTCTAGGAAGCTTTAAGCAAGGCTTAATCGGCAGAATGGAGATCGGCAAAGTCTGCTTTGCAGACTATCCGGGCGCTGAATGTCTACATCCTGGCTGAAACGTGTTGGCTGTGGTTCAAGCCTAAAATCATGTGGGTGCTGTTGTCTTGTAACAGATGAACTTAATGTAAAGAACCAGTAGTGATGAAAGGCTGGTGCTCTTAATGGGCTTTGGCTTCCATTGGCATTAAGCTTTGTCTTCCATTGGCTGCCTGGGAAATTGCATACAGGAACTGCATACAGAAGGGATTAAAAGGCCCTAGCTCTTTGTCAAGGGTTTTGTCCATATGGCTACAAACTTATGGCGAAAGTTGCCTTGCAAGCCATGTGAAGGCACTGGTGAATCGTAAATAATTCATCTAGTGGTGTTGGTCCATGATCAGATAATATCGTTAAGGCAAGTGCCAATATGAAACCTCAACCACACTCGATTGAGAAAAAGTGATGCCGTTGCCACCATCAGAGCGCTTAATAGGTGATTTTACCGATTACCATTTTACCATTGGCCGGACTTAAGTAAAAAGCTCATTTTTTTATTTTTATATTTAGTATTAATATTTGAATATTTATTGTTAGTTCATTTTAAAGATTCAATAAATCAAAAAACGCGTAAAAAAATGAGACATTTTGCCCAATTGCGTTTTCCCCCTTGGGGAGTTTATATTACCTTGGAATTTAATTGTAAAATGGAAAACTTTTACGGACAAACGTGACTGTAATTACAATTATTTATCAAGCAAAATGGTTAGATAAGGAAATTTATCTCTAAAATAAAATTGAACATAAAGGGTGTTCCAAAATTAACAAAAGATTTAAATAAGTCACTATTTATGCAGTAAAGTATTGGCAATCCTAAAATAATTTGACGGTTGACAGTTCAGGGTTAGCAAAAATGTGGCGTTATACGATAAATGTGTCTTCACTATTGAAAATTATTTTAAAAACTAAACTAAAATCAAAGACGCCTACATAATACTGATTAGTTCGTCGACGTAAGAAATAGAAATAAGTCTATTGCAAAGCTTGACGTATGTTCTTCAGAAGGAATCGTTACTAATTTTGTTGCAGAATTTCATGGTACAAAAATTTGGTTCAGTGTACAAGGCAAGATAAATGAATATTTAATGTCTGGATGACGTGATGGACTTCTGTTGAAATAAAGTCTGCCATAAATTACTTTTTGTAGGAAATTTATTTTATAATTTTATGCTGTGCTTTTGATCTTTGCAGTGCATGCAGCCTCTTTGCAGTTGTTGCACAACTCTTCTTTTCAAAGAAAAATACTTAAAACGCCTTAAAAATTTTAGAAAGTAAATTTAGAAAAAAATCATTATTTATTTACTTAAGTAAATATATACACAAACAAAAATTACATGTAATAAAAAAATATATACAAGGTGTACCAGCACTCAACGTCAAGCCGAAACAGGGAGGCAAGATTGATTGTAACCATTAGAAGAGAAACTTGAAAAACAAAAACCTTTACAAATTATACAAACGCTTGTGCAAATAAAAAACATGTTTTCTTTTTTTCTGATTCTTTCTTTTCGGCTTGACGTTGAGTTCTGGTACACCCTGTATACGTACATATATAAAATTATGTAATACCTGGCTGATATGTAGAAAATGGAGGATATTATTATATAATTGTCTATTATATTGCTTAAAAACTTCTCTGTATGAAGTTGGAAACCAAAATATGAAAATATCATCTTCCACAGATTACAAAATCCAAATCATAAATCACAAGACCTTTTCCTTTGGGTTATCTTGCAACACACACGCGCATCAACTACATAAATAGTTTTTTTCTGGTTTTTCTTTGGCTCTTTTTCTTCAAAACGATATGAACATGTGAACACATACACACACACATACATACATTTATACATAATAAATACAGTGTGGAGTATAACACACTGAATAATGGCCGAAAGAAGTTGAAATCAGTTTTACTTGATTACAATGTACTTAAGTAAGAGTTAAACTGATTTTAAACATTTTTTAAATATATTGCTAAAGCGTGAAGCTAATATTATTAAGCAACGCAAAACGCAAAAAATTTTGCATCACCCGTTATAACGGGTGATGAAAAATTAGTCACCCTGTCATGAGATGTAATAGCTCTTGCAAATGACGTTTTACGGCAATCAAATTTGACATCTGGAACTAGACAGCTGTAGAATACAAGCAAACAAACAGGATAGTTTTATACTCCTCAAGAGCGTGAAATAATTGTGTAGATTTACGATCTACCGATTGTGTAGATTTACCATCTACCGATTGTGTAGATTTACGATCTACCGATTAACCTTTACATTTACACGGTTAATTAAATAAACAAACTCTTTGCTTTTGGGGCACAGAAAATCCGCGTGGGATGCATGAAAAGCCGTTACCCGTACATCCACTCAAGGTTACTGTGTGGTGCGATGTTCACGTGGGTGTAGTAATTGGATCGCATTTTATTGAGGACGGCATGGGAAATACAGTTACTGGCAAATGATACAGGACCATGATTAGCGACTGCATACTGTTGGAGTTGAATAAGAATGGCTTGGTGAGCACGTGGTTTCGGTTAGACGGTGCAATCGTACTCACAGTAGTGAAAAAGATTTACATCAGCACCTGCCTTTACAGACTTATCTGATAATGGACCAATTCCACGGAGTGAATTATTCACGATTCAAGCAATTCTGCAAATTCATACCCCTGGTTTCGGAAACGAACACGATATAAGTCATGCGGCTTCCTAGAGTTTTATTTGCTACAACACACAAGAGACTTCTTCCCCTCTTTATCCGAAAAACAGAATGCCCTGGTTTGGAATACAGCAAAGCAAAACCTGTTCCCCTGGGGGGAGGGGAGGCAACCACACTCACTTTAGAGCCACAATAGATGTTCTGAAGGAAGCTTTTCTTGGTCGCAAAATCTCACATTTTGGCAATTTGGTATGGCCAGCAAGATCGCCAGATTT
The DNA here is from genome assembly GCA_914767995.1 of Thecocarcelia acutangulata. Taxonomy (NCBI): domain Eukaryota; kingdom Metazoa; phylum Arthropoda; class Insecta; order Diptera; family Tachinidae; genus Thecocarcelia; species Thecocarcelia acutangulata. The sequence continues at coordinate 29,305,272 of OU612096.1, forward strand.
ATACATTCCAGACTTTATTGTTTTGGGATACAAATGGCAATCAGAAGAGGTGGGTGAGCTGTAACTTTCCATCTACTGCTTTCCAAAAAATTTCTGACCAACCTTACAAATTGTGGCCCAGCGTTGTCATGATGGAAGACTATGGCCGCGTGTCTGGTCGAATATTCTGGTACTTTTTCAGTGATTGCTCTCTTTAAACGCATCGATTGTTTTCCTTACACGTTTTTTTGTGATCTTCCCACCTGATTTCAACATTTCAGAATACAAAACGTACTTATGTCTAGCTTTCAAGCAACCTTTCCAACATGGAAAATCACCTCTCAACGTCTCTCGGCTTCAATTCACATGGAACCCAATCTTCTTGCCTTTGAATGAATTCCAATCCTTTTAAATGAACAGAAATGGCTTGTTGTATGACTGCCAATGATAAAGTAAGTTCTTCTTACGTTTGACAATAGTCTTCGTGGAGTAATACTTCCTAAACCTTGGATGACTACACCCCGAAGCAATGCTAAGGCAGTTCCAGGATATGAATTTTTATCCAAAGAAGAAGAGAGAGTTTATTAGTGGGTAAGGTCATTTTTGTAATGAAAAAGCAGAAGGTACTGAAGGTACTCGTCCACAAGATTTTTGAGCTGGTTCATGTTGCACGTAAACTTCTGCTGACAATCGATAACTTTCAGCAATCGTTTTCTTCAAATGAAAGCAGATTATCAGACTTCTCCTCAAAACATCTGTTTTAGGCAGACATTCGACATTTGCCGTATTTCTACTGCGGAAGTGGAGGGGAGTTTGGGAATTCACAAAGTCAATTTTGGGTCATTCGCTTTAGTGCGAAAATTGAAGTTGCCATATTGTTTTCGGTGATGTGGGGGATTTTGGCGATTCCTGAAGTCAGTTTTAATTATTTTAATATTATATTATGGTGTTTGTCTGGCTCAAGTTCAAACCTGACTTTCGTCAAAAACTATTTTTTTTTTAATTATAACAACAATAATTGCCGCGATCAATAATTCAAGAAAAACCCTTGATTGTATACTTGTTTTCGATAGCAATTATGTATTCTCTATTTTATGTAGGCCTTCGATATTTCGTAGACTTAAGCTATAGATTGAGACTGGTGACAACATTCAATCATCGTTGGCAACGGCTAAATAAACTCAAAATTTTTTACGTTACCTTTACGATTACACTTCTTGGAATAAGAGAGAATACTTAAATGTTTAAAACAAGTGTGCCCAGGCCTAAGCGCTTGATGCTCAATTGTTTTTGTAAAACCGCTTAGCCATAGGGCTGTGCTCTTTAATACACAAACACTGCGCTCAGCCCTAGCAATGAAAAATACACAACTTCGTCTTTTTTTCCTGCAATTTCTCTGTCGTTCTTCACTGCACATACTCAAGAGCAAAGCAACAACACTTTTGCATGTTTTGCTGGTAAACATTGGCGACAGCGATTATCAGTGTAATTTTTTTTGCAAATGTTTTGCTTTTTACAACAAGAATATTATATAAAAATAGTTTTTCCTTAAACATGTTGGTATTTACTTTTCCATATAGAACTTTTGGGCACCACTGGCTTAAAACATAGTTCAAAAATCGATATGAATGTTTTTTTATAAAATTGATGAGAGTAGTCAGTTTTTGCAAAAGTCTACCCAAATTTTAACTTCTACATATATGTTTGCCAAAACATTTTAACATTTTGTTCGGCCGATTTTAAGCGCCACTGTATGTGCACGATGCCTTTGACTTCAACACTTATTTCTTACAACTTTCTTTTTAATATTCTCAAGAAGAAAAATAAGAATATAAAATGAAACCCCACAAGTATTTAAAAACATCTGAAATATTTACATACATACATATAAATATATTTTGTAGTTAAAATACATCTTTCCTCTCACACATCGTTTCGATTATTATTTTGAACTCTTATCAGTCAACGAAGAAGTCGTTTTGCTTTCCAAATATAGTTTTGATGCTTTTTTAGTAAATTTATTTAAAATTTCATAATATAAAAAAAGTTTTTTCTTAGCTTAGGAACGATATTACAAATAAATTTACACTATAAGTGAACATAGCACTCGTATACATATGTACATGTTTGCTGGTGTGTGTGTGAGTTGTTCTACAAAGAGGCGACTGCTGCTGATAATAACTCAAATAATGGAATATGAAGCGGCTTATCGTTCACTATATTAATTAGACCGGGATGTGAAAGATATTTTCATTTAATAAAAACTTTTAGAAGAAATATAAACGAAAGAGAAATGTATTCGTTGTTATGTAAGTTATTTCCTTTACTAGATTCCATTTAAGGAGAGCGAAAGTTCATAAATGATGTAAAAGCCGACAAGAACACGATTAAGGAAACAATATAAATACTTTATTTCTTGAATTCATACAACAAACTACGAAAAAAAAATTTTTTCCTTCAATTCAAAAAACGAGAAAGCCAATTTTGCTTTTTTTCGAAAATGGTCAGTACAATTTTAAATTAAAGTGCTGTTTACAGAACACAGACGAGTGTCTCGTCTGGGAAAGTTCTATGTAAAACAGATTTAGTTTTGAGCAAATTCCACACAAATTTTCTATACGAACTGCACGCCTGTGTCCTATGAACATCATATAAGTAAAACTGTCAAGTTCTGTGACATTTTTCCGGCGTTAAAATGAAAATGAGCCTTAAAGCTGGAGAAACGCACACGGAAGTTACTAAATCTAATCCCATAAATGACATTTACTTACATCGTAGGTGGCAAATCTAAAAGATTAGAAGCATTTCTTAACCGCTTTTTAATAGATGCCACATTCTGCATAGTTTTTTATATATAATTTTTCTTTTAAGTTGAAATTCTAGTTTTTCTTTTCACAAATCAAATTTTCTTGTTTACCAAAATTATGATTGCTAAGTAACTTTTCAGCAACTGACAGTAGTTGTCATATATAATACAAATATTTTTGTTTGTTAGACGCGACTAAAGTTCAATTGTTACCGTTAATCGAACCATGCAGTTCCCGATTTCATGTGGAGTTTTCTCACTTTTGTATTGAAATTTGCAATTTCATTGGGAATTTCTCCATTTTTAAATTGAAATTTTCAATTTCATTTTGATTGTTCTCAATTTCGGTGAAAAATGGTTAGACAAGGTGTTTTTAACACACTTATATTAGTTTCACTTCTATGTTTGTATGTTAGCAACTCTCGAAACCCATTCCATATGAGTGATTAGTTGTATCTGATTTTATGCGGAGATTGGAGTTGCCGTACTGCTACCGGGGAAGTGGGGTGAATTTTGGGGATTTATGAAGCCGATTTTGGGAATGCACAAACAAGTTTCGAACCGATTCGCTAACCGAATTGTAAACAGTTTTTCATGTTCTGTGCAAGCTTTTGCCTTGGAACGTGTATGTCAATTGAAATTGAAATATTATTTTCGAAGTTTTTTGGTTTTGGCGATTCCTTGAGCCAATTTTGGGAATCCCAAAAAACTCCCGATTTTTCATATTCTGTGCGCGTTTTTGTCATGAAACGTTTATCTGAATTGAAGTTGCCAAATTATTTTCGAAAAAGTGGGGGATTTTGGCGATTCCTGAAATTGATTTTGGGAATCCCAAAAAATGCTCGGTTTTTCATATTCTGTGCGCGTTTTTGCCATGAAATGTTCATCTGAATTGAAGTTGCCATATTATTCTCGGGGAAGTGGGGGATTTTGGCGATTCCTGAAGCCAGTTTTGGGTATTCCATAAAAGGCTCGGAACGCATTGTACGGATAATTATCTAGTTATATGGACATTTTAAGAAGAACCTTAAACAATAGCGAATGAAAAGTTTGAAATTTGATATCGAAGCGTGTTTTTTTAATTTTTTAAATTATATTTATTTTCGATTTATCTTCAAAATTTTCCTTCACATATTTTCTTCCATTTCAAAGTTTTGTACCTTTATAAAAATCGCCCTTTAATAAGCACTTTCATTGTAAAACTTTGCGCGTTGTTGATATCAAAAATTATTATAAAAATAGAGCCAACAATTTTTCACGGTGTATTTAGACACAATTTATTGCTACATTTTTATGAATGACTTAAAATTCATTTGAATACCGCAACACAAGAACAAACAAACAAACACATCTGTTGGAGAACGCATTTTCTTTTTTATCTGTTTGGCTCTTGTCATAAATCGTGGTGTCTGTCTGTCCCTGCAGTTGCCGTTTTGTTTATGGAGTAGATACCACGGACCACAGTACATGAAAAATAGTGATTCAAGAGTGAGTGTTTCGTATGGACCTCAAATTCATTTAAGAAAACATTTTTTTATAAAAACGAGAGATTAAAAAAAACTCTTTTCAATTAAAGTCTGCATAAAATTGGCTCAAATAACGACACCATCTAAAGAGATATAAACAAAGGTTTGTGTTGTTTTCATGTTAAGTGATCAAAAATATAACTAGCAGTATATACATATGTGTGTGTGTGTGAACTTAAATTAAATGTAGTTAATATTCGTGCAATGATCTCATAATGGAATAAACAAAACACTTTTTTTTTGCTTTTTGCAACTTTTTTAAGTTAGTTTTTAAAGCAAACAAACAATTTTTATGGGATTAAGTTGAGTAAATAATTGAATATATTAGGGGGGTGCTTTGAGCTAGAGCTATTTTCTTGAGATCAAAAAATAAAGTTGAAGTGGCGGTTTAACCCATTAACCGGCAAAATAAAACGAGAAGAGATAATTTACAAAAAAGTTATTTTGAAATTTATTCTATATAAAATTAATACAATTCAACGAAAAAGAGTTTAAGAATAATAAGTAGGATGCGTGGGATGGGTGTACTGAATTGAGTACCGCGGCGGTTTACAGATGAAAGTCTTCAAAACATTATGCCATCTGGAGGTAACCCCAGCACGAATGAAGATGAAGGTCGAGCTTTTGTTTGTAATTTTTGCCATAACTAGTACCTTGTTATGGAACGTCTAAATAAAAGTTGTTCCATGTTATCCCTGCGACTCATTACAAGTAATCTCCAAACAATTGAAATGGCCATATCTTTTATATGGGTAAACAAAACCCACCACCATTTCTTACCACTCTATAGGGTGAAATAGACTGTTCCAAATATCTACTTTAGCCATATGTTTATTATAGACTGAAATATTTTTGGAAAATTGATGTAATTTTTTGCCGTTGTGTAGCAGACCAACGTTTAAGAGTTCCTAATGGCTCAATTGTGTCATAATTTTTTGCCATTGTACACACACTATTGTCAGTGTTGTCAACTTTGAAAGTTCAAATCGCACCAAAATGGGGGGAAAAAGCACGTTATTTTAACAAAAACGCACGGAGTTTTAAATTGTTTTTTTTTCATTTATTAAAACCTATTTTATATTTTAAGAAGTACAATATTTTTATATTAAAAACACTAAGGCTAAAAGGCTAAAACAGCATTTTAAGTGACTATTATACGACCAAACTGGGTCTGTGCTGAAGGCCCTGAGCAGTTGTGTCTTTACGCCCTAGCTAGTACTAGAATGTCACAACAGGCTAAACGAACTGGCAAGCCCTGATCTGAGTGCTAGGACAAGAAGGGTATAATGGCAATGAAATGGCTAACATTTACGCCAAGAAAGGAGCAGAGGGGACTTTATTGGACCCACTCCAACTTTTGGCTGCAATAAGGGTCTCCTGAATGAAGAGATAAAGAAATGAACGAAGTCCATCGTTGAACAACATTGGAACGAGACAGCTGGTCTTGAACACTCCAAGAAATTTCTAAACTTTGATAAAAAGAGGGCCGAACGTGCTCTAAAACTGGACAGGAAAAGTCTCAGAACATTGACAGGTGCACTTACAGGTCATTATAACTGCTACAAGCACCTGCACAGGATGGGCATTTCCAACACAGACATTTGCAGATTCTGCGGTGATGAAGAGGAGTCAATGGAGCACTTAATCAGCCACTGTGGAGCACTGGGACACAGAAGATATAGACTACAAGCTTATATGTTAAGTGAATGCGAATTAATATTACTCCTAATGAAGGAGCTTGTCCGTTTTCTTGACATACTCAACCCATAATGGGGCAAGGGAACGCATAATAGATCAACATTGGTCGCAGTGCAAATGGCCGATGAGGGCTATATCCCATCCAATAATAATAATAAACTGGGTCTGATACCACCGCCTGTTGGCATGCCATCAAATTGGCTAAATAGCTAGAGTTCGTGTTTTTCAAACTTGGCCTCTACTCCGTCAGTTTTATTTAGATAATGTTACCTTTACAATGATTATAACGATATTTTATCAAATTTATTATTAAGCAATATCATTTAATTACATTTCCTGTCGACTGAAATCAGCTGTCACTTTTTCTACCTATTATCAAGGACCCAAAATTATATTTCAGGAGCATAGAGCATTACTGTTGAAAGAATTTATGTTTATCGGATCACTAAAAGTAACAGAATCGTACTACAAGCCTTCAAATTCGATTAATAGCAATTCTATCAAAGACAGTGCACAATGCAGTTATGAAATGCTATAAACATAAGTATCAGTCTTTGTCATACGCGCAATCAACCCACACAACTATTTAAATTACTTAATTTATAATTATAAATAAATCAGACTGAATTAAAATAAATTGAATTCAAATAAAGTTGTGTTTCATTTGACAATACAAACTCAGGAGTGGGAGTTTCATTCCCCCAAAAGAAATGTTTGTTTTCAGACAAATAAAACAGAAATGAAATCATTGATATTGTAATAAGTGAAAGAGGGCAAAGTTTGTGCTTATCCAGTCGCACCAGATTTCTGTCAGTTTAACAGTCCATTTTGGAATGTTGATGTATAATCTAGTAAAATTTTTTTTAAAGGAGGGGTTTTTTAAACATACAAATTCAAAAAATTCACAAAAATTCTAACGTTTCTAAAATATATGGAAATGTTTGGCTGTACTCAAATGAGTGCATCGGTGCCAAATGGGTTAAGTTGCAATAAGATTAGTTTACTTTAAAACTGGATAGGTTGCTGGTTAAGTTGTACATGCTGGCAGTTTCATGAAACCAGCCCACTTAGTCCTTTCTTGGCCCGAGGGAGATATGCAGCCTATAAGACTTATACATCTCCCGACGGTTTAGATCCAAACCATTCCGAAAACCTGATAAAAGATTCCAATCCATTCATCCTGCACTCCAATATAACTGCTTTCCGGTGCAGTAGCAGTCCGCCCAGATACAGCGCTCTCATAGTACAAAGCGCCGGACAACCATGGAGGCAGTGCTCTCCACTCTCTTCCTTGTCTTCATCTTTACAACTTCTACAGAAATCATTAAATGAAAAATTTAGCCTCCTAGCATGCGTCCCTATGTAATAATGTATAAACTGTATAAGTATTGAAAAATAAACTGTTTTTCTTCAAAATGTTTTTGCTGCTATTTACATGTCGTACCACCCTAATGAACGTGTTCATACATACTTACATATATTATCGCATGTTTAATGCAAATATTTATGCATGTTTTGTACCTGTATTAAAAAAAAGCCTACATAAACTTTTTTCGCTGTCGACTTGCAATGTGATCAGTCTGTTGAAAAGAACTGCTTGATTTGCATTGATTTTCTAGGTAATAAACTTCAACTTAAAAATAATTTGCATAACGACCATCAACAAAGACTTATGTACTCGTACATACAATAAATATGTAGATATTTTTCTGCAAGCAAAATCGAATTGAAGTTTTGCGTTTAACGGCGTTTCAGAAAATTATGAGCAGATTCCATTTTAGTCCCACTTTCTTTCTATAATGAATTGCTATAAGAAATTATAAAGGTTAAATTGAACAAGGCACTGGGGCCCTGAGGATTATAACCATTTTAGCACTGTGGACTATACCATTGATTGCCTGGCAAACCAATCTTTGTCTTCAATAGCGCCGTTTTAGCATGAAAAATCCGCTATTTTGACTACCGTTTGATCTACGGTGTATTGTGTTGGATCCACGATTTGTCCAAAGTTATAAGCATTGCCCCAAAATCGTCACAAGGTGCGTCTGTTGGCCATGTAAGGCTCAACTGGAAGTTCAGAACAGTCGCCATTTTCCGTGCTTAAACGGAATATACCCCTTTTTTCCAAGAAAGTTAATGCAGCAGAGTCTTCATAATACTTATCAAGCTTAGCCATGATTTGAATGTTCAGGTTTTTCGCAACATAAAATACTTAATGAGTACATGAGATTCACTTGCTCGAAATGCGGGGTAGTCTACTATCAACTGTTTTCAAACACAAACTAAATGACGCAGCTTGTTGGATAGGAGTCAACTGAAAGTTGTCTGATACAGAACGTGTCACTGATTTATACTCGTATGATCTGATGATGGCCCATCATCGTGGAGTGAATCTTTCAGGACACCCCAGTAACCCCATATGAATTGCAATGCTTACACAGATCGTAACTTTTTCCATAAGTTTGTAGCCATGCCCACAATCTGCTTGCTGAAGAGCTCGGGCCTTCTAATCCCTCCTATATGCAATCTTTACTACAGTCAATCGAAAACAAGTCTTATAAGTACATAAGTAGGCCGAAGGGTCTTAACCAACTAACCCGCCTTACCATTCATACTCGTACCTTATATGTATCTGTTGCAAGACAACAGCACTGCGGGAGTTATTAACCCCCTAAAATCGGCATTTATAATAGTTAATAAGGAACATAATTCCTCATTTTGCAATTTTACGATTAAACCACAGCCCCAACGTTTTAGCCAAGATGTAAGTACCTCAATTACAATCAGCGTCAGGGTGGTCTGCAAGGCAGAATCTCCTGGTGGCTTTGCAGATCCCTGTTTTGCCAACTATCTCTTGGTGAAGGCTTCGGAAGTCCAACACAACATATGTCTTACTCCATGCTCCATAAAGTAGAGTGCCTTGGCTAGACGTACACCAAAGCAAAGCCTGCCTGGGCAAGTTGCCTGATGACAGCAGCAGTGTTGATATTTCAGCCAAGAAGCGGGAATTTCAAAAAGTCACTGCCCTATTTGCCAGCCCTCGTAGTTTGTGTTTTAGCGAAGGAAATAATGCAAAGAAAATTCACATATTAACATGCAGCTAACTTCAGATGTACACATACATCGTCTACAGCTAATCCATTTGTGGTCCAGACCCTCGGGAGTTTGTTATCAAGGATACTAACACCCCCTTTCTGCGTTTTAGGTTTGAACCACAGCCAAAACGTTTCAGCCAAGGTAGGCACCTCAACCATGATCAGCCCGGGTTGAACTGCAAGCAAAACCACCCGTGGGTCATGCTGATCCCCGTTCTGCCAATTTATACCCTTGGCAAGGGTTTCGGAAGCCAACACAACATAAGTCATGTGGCTTCCTAGAGTTTTATTTGCTACAACAAACGAGGGACCCCTTCCCCTCTTTTCCCCGAAAAACGGAGCGCCCAAGTTAGGAATACGCCAAGCCAAAACCTGTTCCCCGGGGGGACAACGCATTACAGAAAGAATTCATTTTTCAATCGTACGGTTCGTCTGTGGAAATCAAACATCCATAAAAACTACTCCCCATGTTCTCCTCCTCATAAACTGTTTTCCTAGTTCCGGTACAATAATGTACATATGTATGGGGTTAACCTCTGAGTACTGATCCAAGACAAAATTATGGAACTTTACTTTAAACCAGAAGTACCAAAACCCTATACGCTTCATGCTCACAATACACAACAACTTTGTCTTATATATTTTTTGTCGTTCTTCACTGCACACACACAAGAGCAACAATACTTTCACATGTTTTGCTGGTAAATATTGACGACAGCGATTATCAGTGTAAATTTTGTTTTTGTAAATATGCTTTGCTTTTTACAACATAAAACATTAAATAAAAGTAGTTTTCCCTTAAATGGATTGGCGGTTGCTCTTCCATATATAACTTTTGGGCACCCCTGCTTTAAGCCATTGTAAATACACAGAATTGATTTAATTTTTATCACCAATAGTGCCTGCTTTGAAGTTGTCAAACATTCGCCGCATCTCCCTCTAACATCCAAAAACACCCATTTTATTTACTTTTTTCGGCTAAAAATAATTGTTTTCCATCTCAAGTATAAATAAATTTTTAATGTAAACATCACACAACTTTGTATATTTAATGTTTGCCTATATCCATAAGTATATACATACATATGTACATATGTATGTAGGTTTGTATTTGGATTTTTTCTTCAGCTTATTTTTGCTACTAACATCAAGATGAGATCATATTCATGCCATGTGTACTCGTACAAGAATTCGTCTAAGTGGAAAGTAAAAAATAAAATTTTAATTTATTTTTTTAGCATCTCAGCAAAATTAAACAGACATGCACTTCACTTCCACTAACAGTTGAAATTGTAGTTCACTTTCAAAATCCAATTCGTCTGCGGAGATAATCGTTTCATTAACGCTGCATATTTTCTATCTAGTCATTTGCGTTGAAATATGTGCCACAGTTATATTTGCTTGTGTGTAGACGTGTCGTGGCGGCAGTTAAATGATACATTCATTCTCTTCTCAATGCATTAAAGCAATTTTGCTTTAATTTAAATGACACTGTAGCTGCAATTAGAAGTATGAAATTTTAGTTGCAAATTTAATAGATATGAGCTTAATAATGTATTCATATGTACTTACATATAAGTATATGGATTTGTGTATAAATATGTGTTTCAGTTTGAAGAACATAATGCTGAATTAAAAATAGAATGTGATACAAGTTTTTTAAGCGAAAAGTAATTTGATTTATAACAGCAAAAGCTTTAAAAGTTGCCTGATATGTATATGAACTTTTTTTTTAAATTGGTATAATTCCATTTTTTCATATATTGAGATAAATATTTAATTACATAATTAGTTTATCTCCATTATAATAAAAATATAAAAATGAACATTACTTCGTTAAGATCTCTATTACTTCCCAGCATCATTTTTACATATACATATATCTATTTATTTATTTATTTTATTTTTTCTTTATTTTCGCACACACACAAAAGCAACAACATTTTCGCATGCTTTGTTGGTAAACATTGGCGACGCGATTATCAATGTGAACTTTGTTTTTGTAAATGTTTTGCTTTTTACAACAAAAAATATTAAATAAAAATAGTTTTTCCTTAAATGTATTGGTGTTTACTCTTCCATATAGAACTTGTGGGCACCACTGGCTTAAACCATTCCACCCCCATTAGGAACACGCATAGATGCCAAATAAATCTGGTTTAAAATCGTCAAATTCGGCGAAAAATATTGTCAAAATCGTCACTATGATTATTGCAAGCTAGTAAAGTTAATTTTTTTTAATAAAAGTTTTACTTCAACGGCGTAAAGTATAGAAAAACAACTCATTGTTGCATTTAATTAAAAACTACAGCATTAAAAGCTATAACAACAAATATATACACCTACAAACATGAAGTTAATTTCATAAGTACACCTATCATTCATTCATTTCTGTGACATACATACATATATTTTTAAAATAATATTTAATTTAATAATAGGTACTATTATTACACTAAACCCTTCTGCTAAATCGCACATATCTAAGTCACAACTAACTAACTAACTCTTCAACTAATTTCTCACTTTGGTTTTATTAAGTTCCACGTACCTGGATGAAAGCTCACACATTTGCAGAAGACGATAAGACTAATATTTTTGCTATAAACTTAGTCATAAAAGGATACTCTATTCCAAAAATCTAGCAGTTTTATATTTATAGCGTAGAAGAAATTTTCCAAAATCAACTCGTATTAAATTTCCCGTCTTCCGAATTCGACGATGAAAATTCTTTCAATATGTTAGAAAATACACTCCCTTCTTCTATAATATTTTAAGGATTTATAGAAGTAAAAGTTTCGAATTTATCTTCAAATTTAGTCTCATACATACAAATTTGTAAAATTTTTGGCTTGTAGTTTTTTTAAGCGCTATTTACATATGATATTTTTAATTTATCTCTAACATATACAATACGTATATATATTTTAAAATAACTATCAGATAATATTTCAGTATTATAAATATACAAAAATATTTACGTACCATAAATATGACCTTCATTTCCTATATATTAACTTAAAAAAAGGAAGTATACATGCAGTTGCTTGAAAGATATGCCAAAAAAGGAGATCTTCAAAAATCGTCAAAAACAGACCTTAAATCGTCAATTCGTCAGAGTGTTATTTTCAGCACCCAAAATCGTCAAAATGATGGAAATCGTCAAATATGGCAACTATGGGGACACGTTCTTTAATTTTCTGCTTTTATAGCAATTATAATACTCCCACTGCAATCTATCAGTATAAAAACCAAAGTCCGAAGGAGAACTATACAAAAGTTCTCATCATTTCATTAAAACAATAATACCTTTAACATGTCAACTCTGTTCTTTTTAATACACTAGCACTAGATAAGGAATATCTGCTAACGGTCATGGTATAATAATCAATAATAATTGCGATAAGAAAGTTTGTTATACCATTGTACAGCAAAACTGTTCTTGTTTATTTTATTTCCAAATAGAACTCTATTGAAATTGTGATTATTACTAAAGAGAGAAGACTACTGTTAACTTAGTTTTTTTTCAAGTGGACTTATACCACTTTCAACGAAACTGTTCATATCTTAGTTAATTTAGCGAGTGTACGAGTATACGAAGTCAGCTTTACCAGGTACGAGTACTGCAACTAGCGAAGCTCTGCAGCAGGAAAATGCCAAAATTTTATTTACATGCTATATAATTGTCAGTAAGCATATACAATCTATTGCTTTTGCAAGCAAAAGAGAGTGCAGTTTTGCACACTACCCATGTTACTTTCTACTATCAAAATAGCTATGCCGCTTTCTGGTGTTTTATTTATTGTAGTTGTACCACTACCAGATTAAGTTGCCTTGTGAAATTTTTGTACAAACAACTGATTATAAGAGAATTAACGGTCTATAAGACATTTGCTACTCTTGCTTACAGAGAGTGAGTAACCTTTTGATTACTTTGTTTACGAGTAGAGCATTAACCGGATACAATTCAATCTTGCACATATGGATGTTAAAATTTGGAGAGACTTATCTAAAAAGAGACTTCTGTACGACACATTCAAGTGCTCTCGCCTATTTTTCAAATAAAATAAAAAAATACAGTAACATCTATTTTTCAACTGCTTTTTAAACGTTTCAATATCAGTGCAATTATCAAAAAGGTCACTAAAATGCTAACTTGCAGAGAAGCAAGATAACTTAAAAATCGGCACAAGTATGTTTTATTCTTTCAATGATAGTTTTTGATACTAGTACTTAGTAAATGTCTAAAAGCTTTTTAAAATCTAAAAATTCGAATATAAGAAGAGAAGTAAGACAACAGACAAAACTGTTAATTACAAGAGAAAACAAAAGATACTAAGTACAAAAAAGCAATAGTGATAGAATACATGATTATGAAAACTCTCATACAAAATTGAAACCTTCTCCGCATGTTGGTCAAATGACGTCACGAAACAATCAATGCAAACACAGACCTATATGATTTTTAAATACGTACCCTTGCATAGATTAAACTATCTATCTCTACATTTTAGAAAACTCCGGACATTGGTGACCTCAAAAATTTGATAACCTCAAAAATTTGATGCTGAATTGTACATTGGAAAAAATATGAACTCGATCGAAATTGTAGAAGTTAAAAAACAGATATTGAAATTTTATATTGAGCTCCTAAATCAAATGAAATCTAGATTTGACTTTAAACGTGAAGACATTAATATGTTACAAATAATTACTCCTTTTAAAGTGTTGTCTAATTTGCACCCAATGGAATTTGTTGCGCTTAACAGAAATTAATTTATGTAACGAACATTATAGTTTTTCTTTTTTTTTTGTTATTCATTTTATAATTTAGAAATTTTATCGTATAAAAACTATATTTTATATGAAAAATACATATACATATATTTTTCAATATTACACAATTGGTCTTTTTGAAAGGATTCTGGTAGGTTTTAGATCCAAGTTTGGTCGGATTAAAAATTTTTGAGTGGCAACCCGGATCTGACAACACTGGTTCCAAGGAGGTACTAGGTACAACTTAAAAAGCAGATATTCTATTTTTCCAATTTGTAGAGCTAAAATTTGTTAAGGGTCGAATAAACCACGCAAACCGTTTAGCAAACACAAGCTTTTCGTTTGCACATAAACGATACATTTGTGAAATCGATTTACATAAGCACCCGCCTTTACAGCCTAATTTGGTGATGGACCAATTATATGGGATGAATTATGCACGATTTAGCAGCGCGCCCTTTATTTATTGTAATTCCAGTTTTACCTAGTAGAAATTATTCGCCTTATTTCAGCTCTTTAAGTTATAGTGTGAGCTCAAAACGTCGAAAATTCAAATATTTTGCGCGGATAGTTCCTATTTTAAATCGTTTTTTTTTCTTATAATAATTTAGTTAATTAATTTTTCAGCTTAGTTTTTAATATAATTTAGGCTAAAAATATAAACACGTGCTTGGCGGAATTAAATAATTTGGCTTAATATTAAACATTTTTATATATTATTACATATGTATGTACGTACATACATTTATTTATCTTTTAAAACAGTTTTAGATTTGTTTCTTTTGTATTTTATATACTCGTATGCGAGTGAGAAATTAATCACCAACTACTGCAGTAGTGTTTGTACATTTCCGTTTTGTTTGATAACACAAATTGGAAATATCGCATAAATTGTGTAAACATAAAACAGAATTGTAGCGCCAAACGGCAGAAATTTGAACATACAACTGTTCTTTTTTTTTTATTAAACACAAAATATCAGTTATAAAATATGTTATGAATTAAAATTATGTAATATGTACAATCCAAGGTGCATTAACCAGGTGGCATCACTACCGCAGGTGACAATTTTTTATTTAAAACGACCGGTAGTGTTTATGTTTACACAAATTGAAGTGAAAAAATAATGATATTTTAATCGTGCAAAAGAAAAAAAGAAAGAAAAAGTGAAAAAGTGCAAGAAAAACAATAAAGAAGTTTTCAAATATAATTTAATTGCGTTTATACAAAGTGAAGTGAAAAAATAATATTTAAAAAAAATTTAAAATGTGCAAAAGAAACAATAAAAAAGATTTCAAAAATATTTTAATTCCTTAACATGCGTTGCTGCCTGCTATGTAAAAAGAAAAATTCTACTGCGTATCGACTTTCCTCGCTTCAAAAATAATTTAATTACTTAAAATGCGTTAAAAACAGTTTATGAAAATAATAATACAGAAATAAATTTCTTTATATACATACATTTTTTTTCTTCATTTTCCTCTGTTTTGTAAACATGTTTTTGACATTATGGTGGAATTTTTAAACAAACAAAATATTATGTATCTAGTACAGCAACTCTAATGATGCCACCTTATAATTGCACCATGGTACAATCGTTTTTTCGCTTAAAATGCATAGCTATGTATGTTCAGGAAAATAAACTTAAAAAAGTAGAAGAAAGTAGATTAGTGGAAATATAATTATAAAATAATAAATAAAACTTGTGGGAAACATTTTTTTTTGAGAATTGTATCCAGCGTTGCCTTCGACAAAAAAGGTATTTTCAAGAAAAAAAAAAAAAAAGAAAAAAAAAAAAACAGTCAAGTTTTTAAAAAACAATAAAAGCTAAACAAAAAAAATTATTCAAAAGTTAATGTATTTGAATGAAAATATCGCTCCTTTATTGCAACATTGTCATATCTGAAAAAATGAGCTTTTAATTTTAAAATATCTTATGTAGATCATATAGCATTGGTTCCTTTAAAGAGCGCCAACTTAGAACTTACAAATTTTCAGGTGAGGCGAAAAAATGTCCGTTTAATATTGCTGTATATCAAGAAGAGGGATACAACTGTATCTTTTTTGGCAAAAGAGTCGCGACAATTATCTAGGTGGGTAGACAGAACCATTGTACCTCGATTTCTTGTAAAAACTGAAAACTGTAAAATTTTGAGTTGACTCTCTTTAGAGGAAACAGAGCGATATGTGTGTTTTGTTAACCATTTTGCACTAACAAAAAATTAAAAATAGATTTTCGTAAATAGATGGAACTTAAAGCTTAAAATGACATTTATATACGAACTCAAAAACTGGGCTTTAAAAACTTTTTTGAATCACAGTTATACTTCTACAGACTTATTAATAAAACAAATCACATTTACATTTCCAATACTGGTATAAATTACTCGACTATTCTGTTTTCAGATATTATAGATACATATCGCTCCTTTATTGCAACATAGTCATATCTCAAAAGTAGAAGAAAGTAGATTAGTAGAAATATAATTATAAAATAATAAATACAACTTGTGGGAAAAAATTTTTTTTTGACAATTGTATCCAGCGTTGCCTTCGAAAATTTAAAAAAAAGTGCCATAAAAAGGGTATTTTCAAGAAAAAAAAAAAAAAAAAACAGTCAAGTTTTTAAAAAACAATAAAAACTAAACAAAAATTATTAATGTATTTGAATGAAAATATAATGTAATGATTACATTTAGAAAAATTATTCAAATATAATTTAAATTGAAATGTTTTTTAAGCTTGAGGTCAGTTTTGTTTTTTATTTCGTCTTCCTTCAGAAGACTTCTTCTTATCATATCTCAAAAAATGAGCTTTTCGAGTTAACAATGCAGAATTGTTAACAGTACTACGTTTTATATTGTGCCAAAAATTTATTCAAATTGCTTTTAAACTGTTTCGTTTAGGAGAAATTTTCTAAAAACAAGTAAGAGTGTGGTATATTCGGCTGGGCCGAATCTAAAATACCCTTCACGATAGTCACGAATATGTATAGTATATTAAAAATGTGACCTAAATATGCTCGGTTATATATGAACCGATATCGGAATTTTCTATTTTCTGTATTTTAGTAACCTTCTTTTATAACGAGAATTGCTTTTCAGCAAAAAAAAAAAATTTTTTTTAATGGAAAAATCGGTTCAGGCTATATCTCGGGTATATATGGCCCGATATCGAAAATTTTAATTTTCCATATTTATATAACCTTATATCATTACCAGAACTGCTTTTGAGTACAACAAATTGTTTAAGTTCGCTTACGCGATATTTTCATGAAAAACCCGATTTAGGCTATATCTCGGGTATATCTGGACCGATATCAGAAATTTTAATTTTCTCTATTTTCGTAACCTTCTTTTATGACAAGAACTGCTTTTCAGCAAAAAAAAAATGTTATTGGAAAAATCGGTTCAGGCTATATCTCGAGTATATATGGACCGATATCGGATATTTTCTTTTTCCATATTTATATAACCTTATTTCATTACCAGAACTGCTTTTGAGCACAAAAAAGTTGTTTAGTCGGCATTTTCATCAAAAAACCTGTTAGGCTATACACCGGGTATATATGAACCGATATCGGAAATTTTAATTTTCCATATTTATGTAACCTAATTTCATTATCAGAACTGCTTTTGAGCACAAAAAGTTGTTTAAGTTCGCTTACGCTGCATTTTCATGAAAACCCCGGTCTATGCTATATCTCGGGTATATATGGCCCGATATCGAAAATTTTTATTTTTCATATTTATATGACCCTATTTCATTACCAGAACTGCTTTTGAGCACAAAAAAACTGTTTAAGTTCGCTTACGCGATATTTTCATGAAAAACCCGATTTGGGCTATATCTCGGGTGTATATGGACCGACATCGAAAATTTTAATTTTTCATATTTATATAACCCTTTTTCATTACCAGAACTGCTTTGAGCACAAAAAAGTTGTTTAAGTTCGCTTACGCGACATTTTCATGAAAAACCCGATTTGGGCTATATCTCGGGTATATATGGACCGATATCGGAAATTTTCATTTTTCATATTTATGTAACCTTATATAATTACCAGAACTGCTTTTGAGCAAAAAAAAGTTATTTAGCTTCACCTATGCGACATTTTCATTAAAAATCCGATTTGGGCTATATCTCGGGTATATATGGACCGATATCGAAAATTTTCATTTTCCATATTTATGTAACCTAATTTCATTACCAGAACTGCTTTTGAGCACAAAAAAGTTGGTTAAGTTCGCTTACGCGGCATTTTCATGAAAACCCCGGTCTAGGCTATATCTCGGGTATATATGGACCGATATCGGAAATTTTCATTTTCCATATTTATGTAACCTAATTTCATTATGACAACTGCTTTGAGCACAAAAAAGTTGTTTAAGTTCGCTTGCGCGACATTTTTATGAAAAACCCGATTTGGGCTATATCTCGGGTATATATGGACCGATATCGAAAATTTTCATTTTTCATATTTATATGACCCTATTTTATTACCAGAACTGATTTTGAGAACAAAAAAGTTGTTTAAGTTCGCTTACGCGACATTTTCATGAAAAACCCGATTTGGGCTATATCTCGGGTATATATGGACCGACATGGAAAATTTTCATTTCTCATATTTATATGACCCTATTTCATTACCAGAACTGCTTTTGAGCACAAAAAAGTTGTTTAAATTCGCTTACGCGACATTTTCATGAAAAACCCGATTTGGGCTATATCTCGAGTATATATGGACCGACATCGGAAATTTTCATTTTCCATATTTATGTAACCTAATTTCAATACCAGAACTGCTTTTGACCACAAAAAAGTTGTTTAAGTTCGCTTACGCGGCATTTTCATGAAAACCCCGGTCTAGGCTATATCTCGGGTATATATGGACCGATATCGGAAATTTTCATTTTCCATATTTATGTAACCTAATTTCAATACCAGAACTGCTTTTGACCACAAAAAAAGTTGTTTAAGTTCGCTTACGCGGCATTTTCATGAAAACCCCGGTCTAGGCTATATCTCGGGTATATATGGACCGATATCGAAAGTTTTCATTTTTCATATTCATATGACCCTATTTCCTTACCAGAACTGCTTTTGAGCACCAAAAAGTTGTTTAGGTTCGCTTACGCGACATTTTCATGAAAAACCAGGTTTGGGCTATATCTCGGGTATATATGGACCGATATCGGAAATTTTCATTTTCCATATTTATGTAACCTTATATAATTACTAGAACTGCTTTTGAGCAAAAAAAAGTTATTTAGCTTCACCTATGCGACATTTTCATTAAAAATCCGATTTGGGCTATATCTCGGGTATATATGGACCGATATCTGAAAAAAAAATTTTTTGTCTTTTAGTCACCATGCTTAATAAGTGTGTGAAGTTTGAAGCAAAACGAACAACTTTTGTTTTCAAAAATTTTCATACAAAACTGCAAAAAAAAATGGCTTTTTTCGGAATTTTGAATATATCTCAGCTATACGTGCACCGATATTACTGAATTTCAATAGCAAACCCATGAATCGATGGGGTAAAAGAATGGTGAAAGAAAAAAGTTTCTAAGTCTAATGGTTTTCTCAGAAACGGTATTTCAACAGCGGACAGACG
The DNA here is from genome assembly GCA_914767995.1 of Thecocarcelia acutangulata. Taxonomy (NCBI): domain Eukaryota; kingdom Metazoa; phylum Arthropoda; class Insecta; order Diptera; family Tachinidae; genus Thecocarcelia; species Thecocarcelia acutangulata. Next base: position 29,324,771 of record OU612096.1, read on the forward strand.
GACAGACGGACATCGCTTAATCGACTTTTCCATTAATTCTGATTCAGAATATATATACTTTATAGGGTCGCAAAAAAAACTGTAGAAATTACAAACGGAATCACAAACTTATATATACCCTTTACATTTTTGTGAAGGGTATAAAAACAAATTCCAAAAATTGTATGGAAACTAATAATTTGAAATGCGTTTTTCTCGAAACAAGCATTTTATTAGTTATGACTATGTTGCAATAGAGGAGCGATATGTATGTATGTATAAAAATACATATGTATATGCTATTTAGAAATAAAGATTTCATTATCAAATATTTGTTAATATACATATATTTATAAGAGCAGTTTAATATAAAACCTTCCTCAATCATGAATGAGAACTGGATTTATGCATACATACAATCGTTTTCAATAAAAAGTTCCTCCTTTGAAAAAAGGTTCAAAAAGGGTATTTTAAAAAAAAAGTTATGACTCAGACATCAAAATGGGTCTTATTGACACTTTAGTATCAAAAAAGGCAACGCTGATTGTATCAACTGAAAGAATAAAAGAAAAAATTTATGTCTCAAAATTATTTTTATTTCATAAATATATATACATATATTATAAATATCTTCTTTCAATTAAACTTACCTTGCTTTTAAACTTTCAGTTGTTGCCAATAATGCAAATATTTTGTTTTTAAAAATGTTATGCATTTTAAGCGACTACTCTGATTAAAACTAAGAACACTGTGCAATTCTTACGATAGCTCCCTAAAGTATGCAACATATTGAAACAAACGTATTTTCTTCCTGCAACTGTTAAATAGCATTTTTAATTTTTGATTTTTATTTTTTTTCTACAATAGGAATTTCATGTTGCCTATCTCTTCATACGCATGGGAAACTCACCACGTCCCGGTCTTTGGACTTTGGAAAAATCCAGTGATTATGGCAAAACCTGGTCAGCATGGCAACATTTCTCTGACACACCTGCCGACTGCGAGACCTATTTTGGCAAGGACACCTACAAGCCCATAACCAGAGACGATGACGTCATTTGTACCACAGAATATTCAAAAATTGTACCTTTGGAAAATGGTGAAATTCCCGTCATGTTGCTAAATGATCGTCCTTCCTCTACCAACTATTTCAATTCAACGGTTTTGCAAGAATGGACACGTGCCACTAACGTGCGTATACGCTTATTGCGTACGAAAAATTTACTGGGCCATTTAATGTCGGTGGCTCGTCAAGATCCCACTGTGACACGTCGTTATTTCTATTCGATTAAGGATATTTCAATTGGTGGCCGTTGTATGTGTAACGGTCATGCGGATACCTGTGATGTCAAGGATATCAAAAGCCCGGTGCGCATTTTGGCCTGTCGCTGTCAGCATCGTACGTGCGGTATTCAGTGTAACGAATGTTGTCCAGGTTTCGAGCAGAAGAAATGGCGGCAAAATACCAACGCCAGACCATTTGAATGTGAACGTAAGATAATTGACCTGACAATGAATTTGTGTTGTAGAATTTGATTATTTTTGGGTAATTTTTTAAGCTTGTAACTGCCATGGCCATACAAATGAGTGTATGTACGATGAAGATATCGATCGGAAAAGCTTGTCTTTGGATATCCATGGCCGCTATGAAGGTGGTGGTCGCTGCTTGAACTGCCAGCACAACACAGAAGGCATCAACTGTAACAAGTGTAAAGCAAAGTATTACAGACCCTATGAGAAGCATTGGAATGAAACTGATGTGTGTCACCGTAAGTTAAAAAATAAAATAAATTAAAGTAAAATAAAGAAATAAAAAATTGTAGAAAAAATTCTGAGTAACCAATATTAAGTATTACATTTTGCCTTTTAAGGGGCCTGCTTTACGATCTCGAACGTTAACATTCGCAAGTATTTGAAACGGCAAAGAAACATATTTGTAGATCCAAAAAATTTTTTTTGGATGATTTAATATATTCTCTGGCATATTTTTTTCTGTGAATACAATCAAATATGCCAATTACTTTCCTCGAAATTGTCTAGAAAAATTATTTAATCCACATACATATGTACACTATATGCCACTAATTAATTTACTTTCTTCTCCAGCTTGTCAGTGCGAATATTTTTATTCCACGGGTCATTGTGAGGAGGGCAGCGGCCGTTGTGAATGCCGTAAAGCCTTCCAGCCGCCAAATTGTGACGCCTGTGCTTACGGCTACTACGGTTATCCCAATTGTCGCGAATGCGAATGCAATTTAAATGGTACTGATGGTTATCACTGTGAGGCGGTGAATGGTGAATGCCCCTGTAAAATCAACTTTGCCGGCCACTATTGCAAACAATGCGCTGAAGGCTATTACGCTTTTCCAGAATGCAAAGGTAAGTTGTTATAGAAAATTTAACACAATTATGTAATTCAAGTGATAGTGTATTATTATTATTGGATGGGATATGGCCCTCATCGGCTATTTGCACTGCGACCAATGGTGATCTATTGTGCGTCCCTTGCCCCATTATGGGTTGAGTATGTCAAGAAAACGGACAAGCTCCATCATAGGGAGTGATATTAAGTCTCATTCGCTTAACATATAAGCTTGTAGTAGCCTATATCTTCTGTGTCCCAGTGTTCCACATTGGGTGATTAAGTGCTCCATTGACTCCTCTTCATCACCGCAGAATCTGCAAATGTCTGTGTGACCTGTAAGTGCACCTGTCAATGTTCTGAGACTTTTCCTGTCCAGTTTTAGAGCACGTTCGGCTCTTTTTTTTTATCAAAGTTTAGAAATTTCTTGGAGTGTTCAAGACCAGCTGTCTCGTTCCAATGTTGTTCAACGATGGACACCGTCCATTTATTTATCTCCTCATTCAGGAGACCCTTATTGAAGCCAAAAATTGGAGTGGGTCCAATAAAAGTCCCCTCTGCTCCTTTCTTGGCATAAATGTCAGCCATTTCATTGCCATGATGCCCTTCATGTTCTGGCACCCAGATCAGGGTGACCTGGTTCTGGCTTGCTAGTTCATTTAGCCTGTTGTGACATTCCAGTACTAACTTGGAAAGTGATAGTGTATAGTACGAGTAGTATATGAGATCTCGTGCCAGAAAAATATCTCTAAATTAAAAACAGCGTTCATTTATTAAATATTTTTAAAACCAATTATTTCAAAAAGTAATAAATGAAGCGGGCGGAAGGTGGCTCCGTAAGAATGATCAATTATGCGGGTTTATCAGTCACAATGTCGCAGTGGTGGAATGAGCATCTCGCGTTTGCTATGGATACATTTTTGTTAGAGCGTTTTCGCTCTATCCTTAACCAACCGACTTCAGGTTCTTACATTGTGGCAAGGCAACAGCATTTCGGCAAATTTAAATAGTTCCCCGTAAACCGGCATACGCCATAATTATGAGGGAGTACTAGTAATCCATTTCTGCGAAGCCAAGATGTTGGCAACTAAACCACGATCAATGCCAGGATGGTCTGTAAAGCGGCACTTCCTGGGTACTTTTATGGTCCCCATTATGCGCCGTTCTGCTGAGGGTTTCGAAAGTCTTAACACAGCTTAAGTCATGCTGGGACTTCTGAGAGTTTTGTTTGCTGCAACAAATGGGGATCTTTTACCTCTCTGGACTCCAAAAAGAAGAGTTTCCTGGTTAAGCATATGCCAAGGCAAAGCCTGCTCAAAACGTTCCTATTTCAAATAGTCACGGAGCTATCAAACTGCTCTCGTTTGGTAATAAATACAATAATATTGGCTTTTAACATAAGTCATGTTAAATCGATCTTTAAAGAGCCTTCCAAGGAATAGTTGATTTCTCTATGAATCTTGATGTGAGATGCACAAATTCTGATAGTCTAAAAAATGTGGAATGAGTATAGAAAATCCTTATAATTACACTTGTTTCAGCAAATTTTCAAATATCTTTATAACTTCACTGTTTTTTTTTAAGCCTGCGAATGTAATCAAATCGGTTCGATTAGCAATGACTGTGATTTGGTAAGCGGCCAGTGTAAATGCTTAAGTAGTTTTGGTGGCGAACGTTGTGAACGTTGCAAACATGGTTATTTCAACTATCCGAAATGTCAATGTAAGTTTGCATTATTTATATTTATTTCTAGTAATTGAAGTGTTAATCGTTTAATTTGCTGTATTCACAGACTGTGACTGCGATATACAGGGCACCCAGGAGGAAATTTGTAATAAAGAAAACGGCCAGTGTATTTGCCGTGAAGGTTTTGGTGGACCACGTTGTGATCAATGTTTGCCCGGTTACTATAATTATCCCGATTGTAAGCCTTGCAATTGTTCGGCCACGGGCAGTACGGCCACTACCTGTGACAATACTGGCAAATGTAATTGTTTGGCTAACTTTGCGGGCAAACAGTGCACACTTTGTAGTGCAGGTTATTTCAGTTATCCAGACTGCTTGCGTAAGTATTAAAGCGGAATAATAAAAAAAGTCATGACTTTAATATACATGTAACCCTGCAGCTTGTAATTGTGATGTCCATGGTTCGGTGGGTGTATCCTGTAATGCTGATGGCCAGTGCTTGTGTCATCCCAATTTTAATGGCAAATTGTGCGATTCTTGCCATGAAGGCTTCTACAATTTCCCCAGCTGTGAAGACTGTAACTGTGACCCAGCTGGTGTTATTGACAAATTTGCTGGCTGTGGCTCGGTGCCGGTGGGAGAACTTTGCCAGTGCAAGGAACGTGTCACTGGACGCATCTGTAATGAATGCATGCCCTTGTATTGGAATCTGAATATCAGCAATCCGGATGGTTGTGAAATCTGTAATTGCTTTTCGGATGGCACCATTGCCACCTTGGATACTTGCAATACAAAAACCGGCCAGTGTGCCTGCAAACCGTATACTCAAGGACGTACCTGCAATGATTGTAAAGATGGTACTTATGATTTGGATGGCTCCTCATTGTACGGTTGCAAGGACTGTAATTGTGATGTTGGTGGTGCCTGGAAGAGTGAATGTGACAAAACTACTGGTCAATGCAAATGTCATCCGCGCATAACGGGACGCGATTGTACTCAGCCTTTAACTACACATTATTTCCCTACTTTGCATCAGTTCCAGTACGAATATGAAGATGGTGCTCAGCCGTCAGGTGCCCAAGTTCGCTATCAATACGATGAAGACGTGTTCCCTGGTTACAGTAGCAAAGGTTATGCTGTCTTCAATGATATACAAAATGAAGTACGTAATGAGCTAACCGTGTTTAAGTCTTCGCTGTATCGCATTGTAGTACGTTATGTCAATTTGAATGATTTTAATGTTACAGCCAGTATCTTAATACAATCGGAAAATCCTCTTGAAGTTGATCAAAAGTAGGTGTTAAGCCATCAAAGCTAACTTCATTACAAGAGTAGAGAAAATGTTTAAACAAATCTTTTAATCTTTCAGTGTCAAAGTTTTACTTCGTCCCACCACGGAACCGCAATTCGTTACCGTTGCTGGTGATAAGGGCAAAAAGCCTTCAGCTGTTGTTTTGGATCCTGGCAAATATATATTCACTACAAAGTCCACCAAAAATATGATGTTGGATTACTTTGTACTTTTGCCGGCGGCCTATTATGAAGCGTCAATTTTAACCAGAAAAATTTCCACACCCTGTGAGCTAGGCAATATGGAACTGTGCCGGCACTACAAATACGCTTCCTTGGATGAGTAAGTATTAAAAAAAGCAATTTTTTCTCCAATGCAAATCAAAATTTTCTTTACACTTTCAGATTCCATCCCGCTGTTACTCCATTTATAGTCAATGAGAAAGGTAAGCCTACTAATCCTTTGGAATACTACAACGATCCCGATCATTTAACTATCATCAACCATATTGGCGATATTCCCTTGATCACAAGCGATCAGCCAGAACTCAATTATATTATTGATGTGCCCCATAGTGGCAAATATATATTTGTGATTGATTATGTCAGTGAACGCAGTTACGCCGAACCCGGTTACATTAAATTGCGTTTGGGAGATGATAAGGAGAACTATGGCTCAACCACCATCTATCCTTGTTTGTATTCCATGGCCTGTCGTACACCCATGATTGATGAGCAAATTCGCGAAAAAGCCTTTTATATCAGTAAAGATGAGGACAAGCCGGTAGTTGTTTTTGCTGACTTTGAGGAAAATGAAAAGGTGGCTATCTTGTCTGTCACTCCCATACCGGTCGAACAATGGTCCATTGATTATATAAATCCCAGTCCGGTGTGTGTAATACACAATGGCCAGTGTTCTGCACCTAAATTTAGATCAGTTCCCGATTCAAAGAAAATTGAATTTGAAAGCGATCACGAAGATCGTATTGCTTTAAACAAACCACCTTATGCTGTGCTCGATGAAAAAGTAAAACTAATTTACTTGGATAATAAGGAGGAGTCGTCCATTGTTATTGAATCTAAAGTATCGGAACCGGGACGTTATGTTATTTTGGTGAAATACTATCAGCCCCATCATCCCACCTACAACATTATGTATACTTTGACAGCCGGCAAAAATCAATATGATGGCAAATTTGGTGTTATACATTGCCCTTCTAGTTCGGGATGTCGTGGTGTCATAAAGCCGTTTGGAGACGAGTGGTTTGATATTGAGGACGAATTCAAATTCGTCATTACCAATAATCGTCCCCAAAGTTTGTGGTTAGACTATCTAGTGATTGTACCTGTCGATCAGTACAACGATGATTTGTTGGAAGAGGAAACATTTGATCAGACCAAGGAGTTCATAAAGGAATGTGGTCAGGATCACTACTATATAACACACAATGCCACAGAATTTTGCCAAAGAGCTGTTTTCTCTCTGACAGCCGATTACAACAGTGGTGCCTTGCCCTGCAACTGTGACTATGCTGGCTCTACCAGCTTCGAATGTCATCCCTTTGGTGGCCAATGTCAATGCAAACCCAACATCATCGAACGTCGTTGTGGTGCTTGTAAGACGGGTTATTATGGTTTTCCCGATTGTAAACCTTGCGAATGTCCCAGTACAGCCATGTGTGAACCCCATACCGGCGAATGCGTCTGCCCGCCGAATGTTATGGGTGATTTGTGTGATAAGTGTATGCCCAATACTTATGGTTTTCATCAGATTATTGGTTGTGAACCGTGTGATTGTAACTATTTGGGTATCGCCAATGGCAATAGCCAATGTGATGCCTTCAATGGCAGTTGTGAATGTCGTCGAAATATTGAAGGCAGGGCTTGTGATGAATGTTCTAATGGCTTCTTTGACTTTCCGCAATGTGATCAGTGCACCTGCAATGTGGCCGGTACCGAATTGGAAATTTGCGACAAAGTTGATGGTACTTGCTTTTGTAAAAAGAATGTGGTGGGTCGAGATTGTGATCAGTGTATGGAAAGCACTTATAATCTTCAAGCGGGCAATCCTGAAGGCTGTACAAAATGTTTCTGTTTCGGCAAAACATCGCGCTGTGACAGTGCCTATCTCAGAGTGTACAATGTAAGCCTATTGAGAAAAGTGTCCTTAAATACTGCAGAATTTCAGCCAAAATCTATCGATTTCACTATTTGGGGTTTGGCTCAGGAGGAACTGTTGATTAACGAAACCATGCTGCAAGCGGATTTCTCTTTCAGTGAAATCAATGATGACTCAATAGTCTATTTTGGTGTTTTGGATTATCTAATGAATCAGAATAGCCATATATCAGCTTATGGCGGCGAATTGGCCTATACTCTGTTCTATACTACTGGATTTTCCGGGAAAGCATTGGTTGCGCCTGATGTTATATTATACAGCAATGATCGTGTTTTAGTCCATCAAAGCTATGAACAGCCGTCCAGCAATCAATTGTTTAGGAATCGTGTAAAAATGGTGGAAACCAACTTTTTGACACAAGATCACAAAACAGTTTCAAGAGCTGATTTCATGATGACCTTGAGAAATTTGAACATGATCTACATAAGAGCCAATTACTTCGAACAAACTTTGATATCACAACTATCAGATGTTTACTTAACTTTAGCTGATGAAGATGACAATGGCAGTACAGATGGCTATGAATTCTTGGCAGTAGAAAGATGTCAATGTCCGCCTGGTTATACGGGTCTTTCGTGCGAAGATTGTGCTCCGGGCTATTATCGCGATCCTGATGGTCCCTACGGTGGTTATTGTATACCTTGTGAATGCAATGGCCATGCTGAAACTTGTGACTGTGCTACTGGCGTTTGTAAGAACTGCCAGCACTCGACCATGGGAGATCATTGCGATATGTGTATTGAAGGCTATTACGGCAATGCCACGTACGGCTCACCACATGATTGTATGATTTGTGCCTGTCCTTTGCCTATACCCAGTAATAACTTTGCTACTGGTTGCGAAATCTCCGAATCAGGTGATAAAATTCATTGTGAATGCCGTCCCGGTTATACTGGTGCGAAATGTGAGTTTTGCTCCAATGGTTATTATGGCAATCCTCAAGTTGCTGGTGACTACTGTAAGCCCTGCCAATGTTCGGGCAATATTAATCCAGAAGAGCCCGGTTCTTGTGATACGATTACTGGTGAATGCTTACGTTGTTTAAATAATACCTCAGGGGTGGCATGTAATCTTTGTGCTCCCGGCTTTTATGGGGATGCCATCAAACTCAAAAACTGCCAAAGTTGTGATTGTGAGGACTTAGGCACACAACAATGTGATCCTTCCGAGGGCAGCTGTAACTGTTCGGAAAATGTTATCGGCGAACGTTGTGAAATGTGTAAACCAGATCATTATGGTTATGATTCTGGTCTAGGCTGTCGTTCCTGTGATTGCGGTATTGCTTCCAATAGCTCCCAGTGTGATGAGCATTCCGGCAAATGTGCCTGCCAGCCAGGCGTAACTGGACGCCAGTGTGATCGTTGTGCCACTGATCATTGGAATTACACCCGGGAAGGTTGTATACCTTGCAATTGTAATCAAGGCTACTCACGTGGTTTTGGCTGCAATCCTTTCACTGGCCAATGTGAGTGCTTGCCTGGGGTTATAGGCGACCGCTGTGAAAATTGTCCTCACCGTTGGGTTCTCAAGAAAGATGAAGGTTGCTTTGAGTGTGACAATTGTCACCATGCTCTGCTAGATGTGACAGATCAGTTGCGTTATAGAATCGAACCGGTTCTAGATGAATTTCAATCTGTTGCCTTGGCTTTCTTTACGAACCAAAAATTAAGCTATTATGATAACTTGGCCGACGAAATTGCTCCTGAAGTTCATAGTCTTGATCCTAAAAGTGTGAATTTAGAACCAGCTCTGTTAATGGTCAACTCTCTTGAATCTGATGCTAAAATTTATGTCAAACAGGTTAATTTTACTTTGGACAATGCTGAAGATAGCCGCGATATGGCCAGTAAACTTTTGCAAAATATTACTGGTTTGGTTGACAAGGTTGCCTTAACTGTCAATGAAGCTGATGATGCCATTAGATCTGTTGATGCCTTATCGCACAACTTGGAAACAGCTGCCAGCACCAAAATTGATTCTGCTCTCGCAGAAGCTACACATCTACTAAGTCAAATAAATAATACCGCCATTGACTTGGAACGCAACAACTTGGTGCTAAAAAAAGCCACGGATTTACTAAACGAAGTCAGCACTGCCATTTTACCGATTAAATCGCAAAATAAAACGGTAGATACTTTGAAAAATGATATTGGCGAGTTCAGCGATAAGTTAGAGGATTTGTACACATGGAGTCTACAAGCGTCCAACCGCTCAAATGAAGTGGAACGTCTGAACGCTTTAAATAAGTTGGCTTTTGAAAATTCCAAATTTGATACTGTAAGTGAGCAGCAAAAAGAGACCGAAAAGAATATTCTGGATGCAGCAAACTTGCAGTTTAATGGCGGCATTACTTTGGAGGAAATTGATAATAAAATCAACAACTTGGGTGACATTTTGAATACCTTGAAGGGCATTAACAAGCAAATAGATGATGATTTACCTGAAATGGAAAACGAGCAAAGGGATGCAAGCAATCTGACTGATCAAGCCGAATTCAAGGCTATTGAATTACTAAGGAGAGCCCAAGATTTGTCGGAGCAATATGCTGATATGACTGCCAGCGCTGAGCCAGCTATCAAAGCTGCTACTGCCTACAGCGGCATAGTCGCTGCTGTGGTCTCTGCCCAGCAATTAACCAAGGAAGCAAAATATGCGGCCGGTAATGCTACCGAAAAAACAGACGGCATAGAAAGTCGTGCTGGCATTGCAGATAAACAATCTGCCGAATTATTGCAAAAAGCCAGAGAATCTTTGCATAAAGTCCAAAGTGAACTAGAACCCAGACTCAATAGCTCTGCCAACAAAGTAACCGGCATTTCTATACTAAACGAAAACACCGAAAAGCGTTTGAAAGAAGTCAATATTGCCATGGAAGCTTTGCCTGTGGATTCCCAACGAGATTTGTGGAAGAGCTCCAACGAAAACGCCACCGATGCTTTAGATATAATGAATGAGGTCTTGGCCATTTTGGAACCCGTGGTGAAACAAACACCCAAAGAATTGGAAAAATCGCGTAATATTTCTAAAGATATTGATAGTACTGCTAAGGACATTGTTCATGTGCAGAATCATTTGGATAATGTGGAACAGACTTTGCCCGCTTTGTTGCAAGCAGCCGACGATATTGAACAACAACAGGTTAAAGTAGAGGAAATAGCTCAAAATTTGGGTAACGATATCGAAAGTCTTAAACGACAAATCGAAACTGCTCGACAAATTGCCAATGATATTAAGGTTGGTGTGAAGTTTATGCCCAGTACCATATTGGAATTGAAGCCACCGGAGACTCTGCCTTTGTTAGCTACTAAGACCAAGGTTTCTACTTACTTTAAAACCGAAAGTCCTAATGGCTTTTTACTGTTCCTGGGCAATGATAATAAGACGGCTACTACAGCTCCTACGGCTGGCAAAAACAATGACTTTATGGCTTTGGAAATTGTTAACGGCTACCCCATACTCACCTTGGATTTGGGCAATGGACCCGAGCGTATTACAAGTGAAAAATATGTGGCTGATGGCGATTGGTATCAAGCAATTGTAGATCGCACTGGCTCCAACGTTAAATTGATAATAAGAGAAGAACTGGAAAATAAAACGGTAGTGGACCACCTGAAGGAAGAAGCTCTAGTGGGTGCTAATAATGTATTTAATGTAGATCGTAATAGTCGCTTGTTTGTAGGTGGTTATCCTCCTCCGGCAGACTTCACACCACCCGAAGACATACACTCTAGTTCGTTCACTGGAGATATTGAAGATTTGAAAATTGGCGATGAGCCGGTGGGCTTGTGGAACTTTGTGTATGGCGAAGACAACAACATGGCTGCTTATCCACGCACAAAATTAGTCAATGAAGAAATGCCACCCACAGGATATCGTTTCAATGGCAATGGCTTTGTAGCACTCAAGGCCTTGGCTTACAATTTCAAACAAAGATCTAGCATACAATTTAGTTTCAAGGCTGCCAAGGACTCCAAGGATGGTTTGATGTTCTTCTATGGTCGCAACAATCAATTTATGTCTGTGGAAATGGTTGATGGTGCCATTTTCTTCCGCTACAAATTGGGAGATCATATTGTTTCCACCGGCAGTGAAGATAAGTATAATGATAATAAATGGCATCGTGTCTTGGCGGAGAGAGATGGTCGTCGTGGTTTACTTAAAGTTGATGATGCCATTATATTCCAAGAGGAAGCACCACCTGATGTTGACGATACTATGCCGGCTCTTAAGCGCATGTTCTTTGGTGGTTATCCCAACAAACGCAATAACTCTCTGATTGTGGAACAGAACTTTGATGGCTGTATCGACGATGTGTCCATTTCGGGCAATAAAGTTGATTTAGGCCAACATGTGAACGCTGTTGGCGTTAAGCCAGGCTGTCCCAAGAAATTTTCCACTGTCCTAGCATATCCACCCAACGAACATGGCTACCTGAGAACCTCCAATATCAGCTCGGACAATAACTTAAATGTTAACTTGAAATTCAAGACTAGACAGAAGGATGGTGTCCTGTTCTATGGAGCCAATTACGACCAGAGCTCTAATATTGGCTTGACTTTGCAAGACGGCTATTTGGCTTTAAATAGTATGAATACAAAATTAGTTTCGGATATGCGCAAACTTAATGACGGCGAAGAGCATGTGGTTACAATACAACACGATGGAAATCAACTAAGATTGTCTGTAGACGATATCGAGGATCGAAGGTGAGGAAAAACGAAATTTTAAATTTGACAAACAACACTTTTAAATAATTAATTATTTTTATTTGTTTGACCAGATCAACTAGTCCTCCTCCTGCCTTAGTAATAACAGCTGGTGATGTTTTCTTCGGAGGCTTGCCAGAAGGCTATACCACACCCAGGAATGCGCTTTCCAACACAGCTTCCTTTATTGGCTGCATAAGTGACGTGACGGTAAATGGAGAAATAATTAATTTTGCGGATAGTACAGAGAAGAAGAATGGCAATATCAATAACTGTCCTAACGATATACTGGGTAAGATTTCCAACAAGTAGAACCACATATCGCTCCTTTATTGCAACATAGTCATATATCAAAAAATTGGCTTTTCGTGTTAACATTGCAGAATTGTTAACAGTACAGTTTTATATTGTGTAGCAAATTTATTCAAATTACTTTCAAACTGTTTCCTTCAGGATTTATTTTCTAAAAAAGACTTTTATGGAAACTAAAAATTTGAAATGTGTTTTTCTCGTAACAAACTTTTTTTTAGTTATGACTATGTTGCAATAAAGGAGCGATATATATAAGTTTAGGAAAATCAACTTTTGAATTAAAGTTAGTTTGCTTGTTTATGGAAAGAGTTAAAAATGAAAGTAAATCTATTCTTTTCTCGTTAAAGCTTATGATGTAACTTTGGTGCCCATACACTATGCCGGCGGAGAAAGTGAATTTGTTCCGCCAGCTCCGCCACCAACCCAACCAGCAACTACCACCACAACAACTACAACCACAACGACAACTACTACCACAACTACAACAAAACCGTTCGTAGAACCAGACCATACATGGGATGTTGATGACTCCGAGAACAACATTGTATCAGCTGAAATTGTCACCACTAGGCCAGATATGATTACTAACCCGCCTGCGGTAATGACTCGCAAGCCGGTGGTAGTCCACGAGCTAAACAAGCCTGAAGATCCTCGCTGTAAACTACCCACAAATCCGAACTATGATGTCGATTTTATTGAAGCCGGCTATCGATTCTTCTCGGTGCGTGAACAACGTTTGGAAATTCCTTCACTACCACATGCTAAAATACGTAGACACCTTGATTTGAGTCTTACCTTCCGTTCCACGTATCCCAATGGCCTACTTTTCTATGCTGCCGACAAACATCACACCGACCATGTGGCCCTTTACTTAAGTAACGGCATACTCTATTATAAGGTTCATGTGGGTGGTCAGGTGATATCTTTCAACAGCACTACGGCACTGAATGATGGCAACTGGCATCAGATACAATTTATTAGAAGGCAACGGCGTGTAGGCTTACGCATAAATCAAACCCAACAGGAATCGTCTCATGATTTTGATGAACACAATGCTCATTTAATAAATATTGACTTCCCGCTATATGTGGGTGGCATACCCAAGCATATCGAAGAAATGGTCAACTCTAATGTGGATCTAGATGCAGAAGCTCCCTATTACAATGGCTGTATAAAGGATTTCAAGGTTAGCGGCCAAACTCAAGAGACGGAACTTCAACCGTTCTTAGTAGTGCCATGTTCGGATCAAATGGAACCTGGTTTGTTCTTCAGCAAGCCCACTGGTTTCGTAAAACTGTTCGAGCGTTTCCAAGTGGGCATAGATTTCGGCTTGAGCTTCGACTTTAGACCACGAGAGCCAGATGGCCTACTGTTCTCTGTGCATGGCAAGAGTTCTTATCTAATTTTGGAATTGGTGGACAATCAATTGTGGTTCACAGTTAAGTCCGATGCCAAGAACATTGTCACCACCAGCTACGCTCTGCCCGATAATGGCAGTTTCTGTGACGGCAAGTGGCGCAATGTACAAGCAGTGAAATCCAAATTTGTCATCACTATTTCGGTTGATTGGATATCTGCCAAACCGGGTGTCGGCCAGGAGGGTTCCACTGTCACCAAAACGAATCGCCCATTGTTTATGGGTGGCCATCAAGCTTTCAACAAAGCACCTGGCCTGAAAACACGCAAAACCTTCAAGGGTTGCATACGCAACGTACAAGTTAACAAGAAGTATGTGTCTGTGACTCCTAATCTCATTAACGGCGAGATCTGGCAAGGAGGTTGTCCTTTGAATTAAATCAAAACATAGAAAACAATACTTTAAACAACGTTTATGCAATTTGGACCAGGGAAACATCTTAAGGTTCAGCTAATTTTACGTTAAACGAACGAATATGCTTTCGAATAAAAGAAGTCTTATAATATATATTTTTTAACTACAACTTTATTTTCAATAGAAATGCGGCATAAGTTTCAAAAATTGGCAATCAGCTGCGCGACTTGAAATTTGTTCCAGCATTTCTTAAATTTTATAATATTATAATTTTTATACAATTTATTATTTTTATTTTAAGCAGAGAGTTAAGCCCTCATTAGTTTTTACTTATTGCTGTTGCCGTTCTGTGACGTTAATTTCTGTAGCAAATATTTTACAATTACTTGTTCCGTGAAAATAAACAGCTGTTTTTTACAGTAGAGCATACATAAAAGAAAAGCATTGGAGTGAAGAATAACATATGTACATAAATATTATCTTGTATGAAACAACAAAAAAAGAAACAAATTAATAATTTAGAAATGGTAATCAAAAATATAATTTTTTCCTCGCTAAAGTAATATTCTTTTGATCATTCACAGCTGCTTAATTGATAAAAATGTATTAAATTTTGAAAATCTTTAATGGACCCAAATTTTTTTTAGCTTTTGCCAAAAAAATTATATACATTTGAATAAAAAATGAATGTTTCCATACCTGAAAGAAGTAAAACATACACATATCTGGCCGTCACTTATAGGTTTTTTCCACTGAACAACATCTAACATCTACCATCAGTTTTTGAAGATGATAACATCTTCCCATAAGAAATACATTGTACTAAAAGTCAACATTTTTGAACATCTTTATAAAATGTTCCTATCTCATGTTATTCCATTCAACATCTTTCGATTATTTCAGTGTCACCACTAGAAAAGTGGCAATACTGTCGATTGTTCTTGTGGCAACACTGAAAAAACGTCATTTGTTTTGAAAAAAATTTAAAAAAATCATAATTTATTTATCATGTGTCAATTGTTTGCGTGTGTGTTTTCTTCCCTAATTTTTTTTCTGAAATACCTTTTTACCCGTTTTTGCCAAATTTTTTTTATGTGTCCTACATTTTGTTTATAGACATATATATATATATTTTATAATTAATCCTCTTTTGTGTTTCAAATTAATTAGTTTCGAAACAATTTTGCGTGCTTCTGTTAATTTGTTTGAAAATTGAAATAATAATATTATTGATTGAGAGATAGTAAAAGTTAGATGTGAGCAATGCAAACAGTGTTTCACATTTTCAACATCTTCCACGCGTTCCATGAAGATGTTGTTCAGTGTAAAAAGCCTATTAACCTTGAATGCTATTTTCAATAGATTAGTCCGCAACAAAACAGAACGAAAAAATAATAAAAACAAGCCATGTTCCAAGAACGCGTGTTTTGAAAAACGCTTAATTGATTTTTAGGTGTTCTGAGCAACGCGCGTTTTACTGGCGTTTAGGAGTTTTTTCCGAAAAAATACAACATGTGTTTTACATACGTATATATGTGTGTGGTAGTAATACAAAACGAAAAAAAAATTGGACAACAAATAGAAAAATTTTTCAATTTAGTTTTCTTAATGAAAATATGTAAAATTCTTTAAACTTTTTATTGAAGTAAAAAGAAAACATATTAAATTTTAATTGTGCATCATTTTATTGCCTTTTGCAAGTTCAGCTTTAGTAAATTCAATCACTTCACTTCAATATACACATGCGAATTGAAGTCGCCAATTTTAAGCGATATGCGTTTTCCAGAACACCTATTTGGCGATTTGAAATCGCAAAACCATACTTCTTGCGGTATACGTTTCTCAGAACATCTATTTGGCGTTTTCAAATCGAAAACGCTAAATTTAAGCGTTTTGCGTTTCTCAGAACATGACTGCACATTTGAAAAACATTTCAAAATTACATTTGAGAACTATTTGAGAATAAATGAATTTCTAAATTGAAAATAATTTCCTCTTTTTATTGAGAATACTATGTTTTTCGATTTGAATTCAAATCAGTATCAAACGTTTGTCGTTTGAGAAAACGTTTGATTTCAAAACATTCTCAATTTGAAATCAAACCTTAGTATTTGTTGGGTAAATATTAATATAAACCAATAATTTGTTTTACTAGAATATATACATCCATATCACAGAACTCGATTCTATTCGGAAACGAAATGGAATCCATTTTTTGATTCTTCAAAAACTGAAAATTTAAAATTTTGTTTCGGAATGAAATTATTTCTATCAGACAATTACTACGTTTATACGTGCAGGTTATTTGCGAATAAAAATATTGTAAATAACAAAAATTGCCGTATAAACAGTAAATAAAATGTTTATTTGCGATTAGCTAACCCTGCATTTAGACATACGAGTAATCTCATGCGAGTGCTGAATATGTATTATCAACGAAAATTTCATTTCTGTCTACACATGCGAGTGAGAGTTCATTTTAAATTTCTCGTCAGCACGTGAACTTCAAACAATTTGTTTCCTTCATATATTTTATTTCTTTGGCTGTTTCTTTATAAACTGGAGTTGACGTAATCTTGACTTGAGAATATTTTTAGAAAATATTATTGATATTAACGCTTTATAATTTAAACATTTTTATCTATAGTATTCGTTTTAATAAATTAACATACAAACTAGCTAAAACTTAGTTAGGTTTTAATTTTATAATGATCCAGTTGATTTGTTTAAAATTATTTACACGGTAACACTGTTTGTTTGTTTGACATTTGATTGCATGGAAGTGCCAAAAAATCACTCGCATGCAAATTTAGCTGCGAGTAGACCTGCGAGTGCGAAAAGTGTGAATGTGGTAGTAAAAAAATGTGAGTATATTGAGTTTTTCGAACTCTTACTCGCATGTCTAAACACTAGGTAACTCACGAAAACAATTATTGATTGAAAAGTTGCCACTTTATTTCACAATTTCAAAGATTTTATCGATGTGGCACAAATGAAATATAATAAAAACTACGTACAGACGTAAATATTCAAAAATATTCATTTTTAATAATCTTTGCATTAATTGAATTACAAAAAGCATTTAATTTTGTTATTTTTCTGTTATAATTTCAGTAATCAAAATGCTATTTAAACTAACAATACTACCAATTATTTATATTTTGAACGTATATCATACTAAAAAATAAAGCGCATAAACAGTGAGTTAGATATTTGCAAATAATTTTTATTTGTGAATAGGCTGCGTATAAACGTAGTAAATGCTAGTATCATTCTTGAAATTAGAGATTATTACATTCCGAAAACTTTTTTAGTCTTTTGTTTTTTGAAGAACCAGGAAAACCGTTCAGTTATTCAGTATTCGAATGTAATTGAGCTTTGTGATATGGCTAGTAAGTTTTAACAAAAAGCAATAATCTGTTCATTTCTCAAAAAATATAATAATAGTAATAATATTTTTTAATGAAACTAAGGTGAATTCATAACAGGTGCTGCCTTCGGTACATCAACAAAATGCGGCAAAAACTCCAAATCTCTGTCTTGTGTTGTCAAAAACTAAAATTTAAAATATTGCCGTCCAATTGTAACTAAAATATAAAAAAATGCCATCAGCTGCTTTGTAAAGTTCACCTGACATAAATTCGCTTTCAATGAAACTCTCTGTATTTATATTTTTATATACTTTTTACTTTTTCTTCTTTTTAAATATTCTTCATGTATGTGCCACAATAAAAAATATTCATTTTATTTTCTTAAATTCAATAAATTTATTGATTAAAAATATATAATATGATTTTTTATTTGTTTATTTGGGGTGGGAAAACTTCCATGGTTCTATAACCGGTGCCTCAAAGTCTATTTTTAAGTTATTCGACCGTGTGCAGGAGAGGGCGAAGAAGCTCATCGGTGACAGTAGGGTATCCAACTCTATTGACTCACTGGAGCATCGACGCAGTGTGGGGTGCGTTACTCTGTTCTATCGTTACTACAATGGATTTTGCTCGGACGAGATAAGGGTCTTGTTCCCGAAACTCGCACATTTTTACGTAGCACGCGCTCATCGTCCAGAGCTAATTCATTTGTGGTCGACCGCCCGGGGAATCACACTACGCATTACAGAGAGAATTCGCTTTTCAGCCGAACGCTTCGTCTGTGGAATAATTTGCCTGCAGACGTGTTTCCTGTCTGTTATAACGTTGGAAGGTTTAAGTAAAATGTTCACAAACACTACTCCCTCTTTCCCCTCCTCACAACCTATTTTCCTAGTTATGGTACAATGTACTGCATATGTAGGAGTCATCCCCTGAGTACTGGTCCAATATAAAAAAAACCGTTAAAACTTTTGGGCCAGCCAAAGTGGTGGACATGACACAGCCCAACGACTTTGAAAGCTGTCCTAATTTGCCTTCGACTGGTTTTTGAAAATCTTAAGAGTTGCCAGTTGCTAAAAATATTACAGATTGTGTGTGTTTGATATTAAGGAACCTTTACATGGTAATACAAGTGTTTAGATCTGCCAAAAATATGTGCAGAATAAAGGAAATTTTATCATGTAAAAACAAAATGTCTGAACACAAATGTTACGGCTGTAACGAAAGGCTATTGAAGACAGGAGGTTTGCGTTTTAACGTGCATCTAAACTAATATGAAATAGCTGGCGGCTGCTGCAATATGTGTTTTCAATGCGTTTGTTTATTCTATAAAAGTTACAAATTAAATACATAAATACATTACATATAACAAATTATCACTTACCGCAGTTTTTGCACCTCCTTCTTCGGAAAAGAACAAATATAGATTAAAAAAATGTCTACTTAACAACTTTGCTCAAATTATAAGTTTGAATAAGAAACATGAAGAAAGAAGAATGCAAAAAACGCGGTTTACAGACAAATGTCAAAACGAGAGAAACATAATAAAATAACAGATGCTCTTGTTGGAGACTTAAGTTGAACACAGGGTGTTCTGGAACAACAAGAGAGAAATCCAAATGCAAAAATTCCAAACGCAAAAGCAGTCGGTAAATCTTAATTTTCTAAACCATTTCAGAAAACTCGGTATTCTTATCACATCAGAGTTGTATTTTTAAATTTGTATTGACAGCACTTTGAGTATTTATTGAAGGTGGTGCAATATTTACAAGCTCAAACAATTGCTTATTCAAGAATATTGCATGTTGTCTTTGTATATGTTGTAGAGTTCCCACCATCAGATATTTTATTAGACTTTCACAATAATACTTTAGTTTGCTTTATTTTAAGTACGCAAAGGATTTCGTACAATTTTGCTCCCATAAAATCTAAATGTCTTGTATTACCATATAAACGTGCCTTTAGTATGAGTTAAATTTACATTTTAGACCATTGATCACCACGCAATACCCTCAAGACTGAGTTTTCTCTTTGTGGAGATCACTAAACTATTACATTTTTTTATCTTGGACCAGTACTCAGGGGATACATATGCAGTGCATTGTACAAGAACTAGGAAAATAGGTTGTGAGGAGGGGGAAAGAGGGAGTAGTGTTTGTGAACATTTGACTTAAACCTTCCAACGTTATAACAGACAGGAAACACGTCTGCAGGCAAATTATTCCATAGACGAAGCGTTCAGCTGAAAAACGAATTCTCTCTGTAACGTATAGTCGATTCCCCAGGCAATCGACCACAAATGGATGAGCTCTCGACGATGAACGCGTGCTACGTAAAAATGTGCGAGTTTCAGGAACAAGATCCCTAATCTCGTCTGAGTAAAATCTATACTATCCATACCATACCCATACTGTCACCGATGAGCTTCTTCGCCCTCTCGTGCACACGGTTGAGTAACCCCAAAATAGACTTTGAAGCACCGGCCAATATAAGTTGGTCTTAAGATTTTCATAGGATTTTGTGAGACAGAAATCTAATGAGAAAATCAGATATATACGTAAAAAATAAACAGGAAGGTATACTACGCGCAGTAATTCCATTGTAATCCTGGCTGTATGCGATGTGGCACCATTTTGTTGATACCATATGTTAATCAAGCTCAAAGCATGCGGTTGCCATTTTGTTGATACCATTTTGTTCTGGCGTTAACAAGTTGTCAATCATACACAGTTACAGTTTAGGTCCAATGATTCCTCCCGACCAAATTTCACACCAGACTCTCACTTTTAATTGGTAGAAAGCTGACTGACGAATAGTTCAAGGGTTTACCATTACCCAAAAATAAATATTCTGTTTATTCACATATTCCTTCAAATAAAAATGTGCCTCGTTACTCATTATGCATTATAATTATTTCTCATTTTAATAATCATACTAACATTTTCAATACATTTTTGGGCCATATTATCCCGATAGTTCAGTTTTCGCAACAATTGTGATTATTAATAAGTTGCGAATATCGATCACGCGCTCTATATTTAAATATTTGTATGTATGTATAAGTCTTAAAGATAAATAGTTGAATTTCTGTTATTGAATATTTCTAGTATTACACCATTTTATTTCTCTGGTTCAAGTTTAAATCGGGCTTTCTTCAAGAATAATTATATTTTAGTTACAACATTCATTGCCGCCATCAATAAATGTTGATCAAAGAAGGACATGCGGCTGAGTTGGATAAGCGGCCGTATTAAAATACATCATGTTTACATGATACCGAGCTCGAATCCTAGTGGGCGCTGATGAGTAGTGCAGCGACTACTTAACAGCTAGTTTTCCCCCAGCTTAAAATATTCAATTATTTTTTTCTATCTTGACGTATCCATAAAAACAAAAGAGAGCTTCATTACACGTTTCGTAAAATCGACGTAATGCGCGCTACGCATTTCAAACAGAGTGATGACTTTTAAAATAACTTTGCACATTATTTCTGAATTATAAAGTTCTGGCTAATAAAGTTCGACAAAAATTAATCAAATAATATTTAAATTTGCGCAATTTGGAAACGTTTTTCAGCCGTCAGTCTATTCATATTGAAATGCCAATGCAAACTATACGTAAATCACTAAACAGCTGATAAAATGGCCGCCAGTTAAAAAAGAGTTACCCACTTAAAGTATTGCACATCTATTAAAATAGGCTTTACTTATGTAGTAATGCTTGACTCACGATGGCGGTTTGTAAAAATTCTTCACAATTTACAAGGTCCAAAAAATCTATTCCAATGCCGTTTATAACATTTATTTTTTCCAGATCTTGTATCATTGGCCTTATCTACCTCCGATAACACGGATGTTAGTTGCATAATAATTGATTATATAGTCACTTGTTTTTATATAAAATATTAGCGAACGTCAACGAAACGACATCGTGAGCCCGGCAGACAAAGTGTACATTTAGTTTGTCTATACTAGAAAGAAAATTTTCATCATGCAGTGTAAGTATACAGACGCCATCTGTTAAATCATATCCATGGTGCAATTAACCAGGTGGCATCACTAGCGCACGTGATAATTTTTTATTAACAACGTCCGATGGTGTCAAAAGTTGTTTATGTTTACACAAAGTGAAGTGAAAAAAATAAGATTTTAAACAGTTTGAAAAATTGCAAAAGAAACACAATACAATTTTTCAAAAATATTTTAATTGCATAAAATGCGCTGAAAACAATTTATGAAAATAATTATTTACAATTACATGGATTTTCTTTGTTCATATTCTTTATATAAACTTTTTTTCTTCATTTTCTTCTGTTTTGTAAACATGTTTTTGACGGCCTCCGTAATTTTACACAAACAAAATATTATGTATGTAGTAAAGGGTGATTAAATTTCAAGGGCCGATGTTGATTTTGAATGAAACACAAACTATTTAGGAAATTATTGTAATTTTATTTTATTATGATATATTAGTATTATTCAATTATGTATGGAACAAAATATCGGCCAAATGAGCGCCGCGACCACGGCGGCACATCTCCGTTCGATGGTCCAATTTTTCGATGACCCTGACGCACAATGGAGGTTCTATGCCGTTAATGTGCCGAATTATCTCATCCTTTAGCTGTTGAATTGTTGCTGGCTTATCGACGTACACCTTTTCTTTCAAATAACCCCAAAGAAAAAAGTCCAACGGTGTCAAATCACATGATCTTGGCGGCCAATTGACATCGCCATTACGTGAGATAACACGGCCATTGAATTTGTTGCGCAAAAGAGCAATTGTTTCGTTAGCTGTGTGGCAAGTGGCACTGTCCTGCCGAAACCACATATCGTCTACATCCATATCTTTCAATTCGGGCCATAAAAAGTTCGTTATCATCTCACGATAGCGAACACCATTCACAGTAACTGCCTGACCGGCCTCATTTTGGAAAAAATACGGCCCGATGATGCCGCCAGCACATAAACCGTACCAAACAGTCATTCTTTGTGGGTGCATTGGTTTTTCGACAGTCACTCTTGGATTCTCATTCGCCCAAATGCGGCAATTCTGGTTATTGACGAATCCACTGAGGTGAAAATGTGCCTCATCACTGAAGATGAAGTGCACGATATGCCTTTTGATTTGAACGCCTATTTTCATAATAAGTCTGGATAACTTTAACACGTTGTTGGATTGTGTATCTCTCCATGGTTCAAATTGAATAAGTCTGAAATAGAGAAATGTCAAATAAAATTCGGAAAAAATCTTGGCGTTTAGGTGTGGTTCACATTCAACATCGGCCCTTGAAATTTAACCACCCGATACAACAACTCTAATGCTGCCACATAATAATTGCACCATGATCATATTAGAATTTCTGGTTTAAATAAGAATTCTTATGTATTTATTTATGAAATGATTGACAAGAAACACGAAAATAATTATAAAAATTTTTAAATTAAATACGAATGAAAACTTGATTAAAGCTAAATATGTTAACGAGGGTAGTTACCAACAAAGTGGAATTCGAGTGTTCTCCCACAGATCATATCAGTCACCTCACCAATTTCACTCACATAATTATTATCAATACTTTTTTGAAATATCAATATGATATTCATTCACAATAAAATGTGCTATTACTTTAAATACAAAATGTGTTGCATACCTTCAGGATCATCATGAAGAGCATGTGTGGATTTTATTTTCTCAGTTAGTTTTTTAGTTAGTTTTATTGAGACTTCCTTTTTTTCCATATTACAGGTTTAGGCAACATTAATTTTGTGAAAACTTAAAACTATAATGTATTATTTTAAAAATATTTTTTTTTGGTTTGTTAATGCGTCACGCTTATGAAAATTAAAAGAAATGTAATATAATAATATTAAAAATAAGTTTAGATATTTACAGTGTTTGCTCCCGGCACTTGTCAATTCTAGTAAATGAACTTACTACTAAAACTTATAAAAAACTTAAATCTAAGACTTAGAATATATACAAATAATAATAATAAGAAAATAAAAAAAAAAAAAAAAAAAAAAAAAAAAAAACAAAAGATACAATATTTCTTACCCCCTGTGTACGCCGGGAGTATTATCCACATAAAAGTTTTGTACTACAAAACTATCGAAATTTTCCTGCAACATCCCAACACACGATAAATATTGTGTGTTCGACCAATTGAAATCTTTCTCATTAGATAAAATATCCGTAATAATGCTACCATCAAAGTATGATAGCTTTTCAACAAACTTTCTCATCAGCTCGAAAGCATAATGTGATATGGCAGAAATTTTGGCAAACTCATATACATAATTATTTGAAAACCGTCTGTTCATAGACTTATAATTCTTTTCTATGCATTTCCGAACTATATGTCTTTCAAAAATCTCCATTTTTCTCATAACAGTTTTGGAAATACTGAACCATACCGGAAATGCATAGAGAAGAATTGGTCGTATACTGACTTTGTACAAAAGCAACTTTGTCTTTACTGGCAAGAATTTGCTATTAAATAATTTAGCAAATGCACCTTTGACCCGATTTGCCTTATCTATATTGTGTAGCACATGACTATTAAACTTCATCAGCTTGCTAAAGTGCACTCCAAGGTATCTAATGCTGTCTTTAAATTGTATTTCTCTCTCCTGCAACGTTAATTTAAGATTCTTGCTTTCCGGAACAACTGTATACTTACATTTTCCGGAAGCATTTCGTAAACATATCGCAGAGCTCTTCGCTACATTTATTTTAATACCCCATTGTGTATAAAACTCATCAACTTTTTTGAGGTGCAAAGAAACCCGTTGGAGTGCCACTTGAGGAGATTCGTCATGCGCATAGAGAAGGGAGTCATCCGCATAAAGTATGCTCTGCGAATTATTATGCTCATGAGGAAAGTCACTAATAAAAATCGTATAAAGATGGGGTGCCAATACCGAGCCCTGAGGCACTCCACAAGAAACCGCACTACGGTCGGATAACTTTTTACACGTCTGAACACAAAATTCTCTGTTAGTAAAAAAGCTTTGGAAAAGTTTAACAATTGATGGATCAAATCCAATATTTATCATCTTAAATAGAATACCATCATGGAACGCCTTATCAAAAGCCTTTTCAATATCCAGAGACACCGCCACAGTGCATCGACGTTCCCTTAAGTTTTGAATAACATCAGTGTGAAATTTCAACAGAGCATGAACCGTAGAATTCCCTTTTTTAAACCCAAACTGCCTCTATGGGATATATGTGCTATTAAACGATTGATCCATTTTGTCTCGGACAATTCTTTCAAACATTTTTCCTACATTGGAAAGCAATGAAATAGGCCTTAGGTTATTTACATCAATATTGCCCTTAACTTTTTGAATCGGTACTACTTTTGCCAATTTCCAAGCAGAAGGGAAATAACAATTATTCAAGCAATTGTTAAACACAATTGTCAAATACTCAAATGCTTTAATAGGAAGTTTTCGTATCAGAAAATTTGAAATACCATCCAAACCGCAAGACTTTTTGTTGTTCAGCATTTTAGCTGTCTCTACGAGAGAGTTTAAATCAGTAAACTTCACATCCTTCATATTATTTAATGACGTATTATATTCATCAAATATAACGAAAGAAGCCTGTCGCGTCACCTCATTAATTCTATTGATAATGCCCGAAATATCCCTATTTGGTGGCGGATTTTGAAAAAGGGTTGTAAAATGGTTTTTCAGTATGGACAGTTTCCGATCATCCTCTGATATTTTAACTCCATTGATTGAAATATCATTGACCCTACTACGATTCCTATTTCCAATAATTTTAAAAATTTCTTTATAAGCACAAGGACCAGGCAATATGTCTTTTAATTTGTTATTAAAGAGACTTGCCTGTTCCTGTTCAATTTGTTCCTTTATCAATATCTTTATCAAAGAAATTTGCTTAGAAAGTAACAAATATTGAGGATGATGCCTATTATATGTTCTCGCAAATATTAGTTTCAATTGTCTCTGCCAGTCATATTTCACCTTTAGCATTTTTCTCAACTTATGCGAAGCAATAAATTTCTTACTTTTACTTTCCACTTTTCTAGAATGCATTTCCGTTACAAAATTAACCGAAGTATTAAACTCATCCACAACAACGTCAATCTCCGCATTTGACAAGTTTCTTTTATCCGATGGAAAGTGATTTAATAAAGCTTCCGTAATGTCTGTCTTAAAAGCGCTCCAATTTGTATTCACATATGTGACATATTGGTCAGGCGTTCGAAAAACAAAACTAAAGTCTGGAAAACGAATACTTAATGCTAAAGGGGTATGATCGGAGAAAGTTGGAAGCGTTCTGGTTTCAAAGTTACGTTGATAATTATCTAAAACATCGTTGCTTACTATAAAGTGATCCAAATGGGAAGAACCTCCAGGATATGTTGGAAAAGAATCGCACACTCTCGTAACTGAATAAGATTCACTCTGAAGCCATGATGAAAGTACTTCCCCATTAAAATTGTTGACTGTATCTCCCCACGAAATGTTTTTCGCGTTAAGATCACCACCCAGTATAAATCCGTCATATAAATTTGAAAAATTTAAAATTGCTGACAGGCCGTTTATCATATCTTGACGATTAAAGTTACTTTGAAAATAAATAGAACCAAAAAGAATTTTTCGTTCTTCACCATTTATCAAAAACTTAATCTCAACAAACAAATTTGGAAAACCTAGACAAGGAACACTAACTCGGGAAAAATCTATCGATTTTCTAACAACAACACTGACTCCTACTGAACTATCATCCATGACAATATTAAAATCATCTAGGTATAAATTAGTATTTGTTGGCAAATGCATTTCTTGTAAAAAGGCAATATCAATTTGAAATTGATTTAAAATAATATTAAGTTCAGTTCTCCTTCCAATGTGGACAAGAGAACCAACATTAAATGTTACTAAATTTAAATGATTACGGACCGTATACATCTTGAATATCTTTCATTAAATTCAAGCACTCCTTCCTTGCTTGTTCTTTAGTTATAGATTGGTAGTTTTCTAAGAAATCCCGAATTCTATCTTCCAACGGTGGAGGATCCATAGCGCATAAACTTTTTGCCACCTTCAAGAACTCCTGAATTATAGCAGGTTTCCCCATTCTGTTCTGTTTCGGGACATCAAATAGACTTGCAAAAGACTTATCCGCAATTAATGCAGATTGCTTCAGGGCCCTATCAACATTGGCAGTGGCTAAAACGTTCCTATGTTTTGCTTCTTGGAAAGACTTCTTCTTAAAACTTACATACTTTTTGTACGCCGGGCACCCTCTATAATTTGATGTGTGACCTCTTTCATTACAATTAACACAAAATGGCAAAATATTGCTGTTCGGCAAAAAAGAGCATTCACCAGGTTCATGCTTCTGGTCACACTTTAAACAAGCGAATGGCCGACTACAATTTCTTGAGTAGTGGCCCCACTGTTGACATCTCCAACATTGCGGAATTTTAGCACTGGCCTTGGGCCTTTCCCAAGAGACAACCTGATTAAGAATAAATCTAAAACCTAGCAACTCATTTACTTTCCTATTTGGTTTAAGAACCACTAGAAATAAACCGGTATCTACACCTTTCTTCCTTGACATCTCTGTCGAAAACTTTGTAACAGACTCAACCGTGTCTGGCACCAGCCTATCTAACTCTAATTTTATTTCATTAACATCAGATTTGAAATACAAACCCCTGCAGATTATGCTCTGCCGCTTTAGGTCTCTTGGGGTGAAACTATATGCTGAAACTCCCTTCTCTTTCAACAATTCTATCATTTCTAAATGGACTGATACTTCTTTTAAGTACAATTTGCTTTTGTACTGAGATTTATTTTTAATCTTGAAATCAACATTCTTAGATTTCAATTGGTCTATCAGGGAGTTAACATTCACATTCTCGATAATTATTGGAGGACAATATGAAATTTTAGTTTTAGGTTGTGTTTGCGTGTTTTGTGTTTTATTATTCACGTTTAAATTTTCATGAGCTGAACTACTTATTGGCCCATCAGGCTCTCTTTTATTTTCTCATTTAATTTGTTGTTGCAAAAAGTTTCAGCAATTTTTTTTGTGTTAGTTGCAGCGTTGTAAATTCGTTGAATTTCGCACCGTTTTTGGTGCTTTTTAAAATTATTTGTGCGAAAAATTCTTTAGTCGGTGCGGGATGCACTTTTTTAAATTTTCTGTGCGATTTTTATATTTTGATGACACAAATTTAAATTACTCTCAACTTTTTGATTTAATGTGAGAACAAGGTTTAATCAAGTGTCCTAAGTTTTTGCGTGGAAAATGTACCATGTTATATGCACAGAAATCTTGCTGTTGTATATTTTTCACACTCTCGAATGAAAAGGAAACATTTCATTTTGTAAAATTTGCTGCTTTTAGAAAGTGTTTTGCTATTAAACGATCTAGACAAGTTGCTCAAATATTACAATAAATGCAGACTATGAACAATGATGTTCATGTTTATGATGGCGCGTGAACTCGTTACCCTTTAGTAATTGAGAAATTATCCAATTGTAAAATGAATTGCAAAGTTTTTCATTAAATATTGATTATGGTAAAATTTATCTGTTAATTTTTATAATTCTGGCAAATTTTTTGAAGGATTTTAATCCGATTCTGTAACTTTTAACGATCCGATAACCGTAAATTCTTTCGAAAGTAATGGCTGTATGGTCCTAAGCAACTGTATTTTTTGTCCCTGATAAGAGGCAGTAAAAGTAACAACTAATTTCAGTCGACTATAAATAATAAAAAATTTGATATACAACCGTTAATTCCGTTCGGAAACGGAATTGTATTCCTTTTTTACTTCTTCAAAAACCGAAAAACCAAAAAACTTTTCGGAATGAAATCATTTCTAATTGCAAGAATGAAACTAGTATTATCTTATAGAATTGATTTCGTTCCGAAAAAGTTTTAAATTTTCGTTTTTTGAAGAATTAAAAAACCGATTTAATTCCATTTGCGAACGGAAGTGAATTCTGTGACATGGCCGATAATATCATACGTCATGACCCGATTTCAAATCCCAGTGGGTGCTGATGAGTAGTGTAGCGACTACGAAATAGCTGGTTGTCCCCCAGCTAAAGATTTGAGTATTATTTTTCTTGTCTTCTTCAATCAATAATTATTGATCACAGCAAATTTGTATTCTAAAAAATCGTTCTTAAGAAAAAAAAACTTAAGAAAGGAAAAACTTGAACTAAAACAAGATGAACATATTTACAAACCAAAAAATTTCTAAAAAATTATAAATAGCTTGTTTTCTATGTTTCCCAGCTATCTATATGTCGACATTTCATAGGAACTACCCTAATCATCAGTAGACATTGGAATGAATAGGGTAGTTCCTATGAAATGTCGACATATAGATAGCTGGGAAACATAGAAAACAAGCTATTTATAATTTTTTATTGGTATAAATGGTAGAAGCTAAAAATAGCGTGTAAAAAACTTAATTGTTTCAAAAAATTATTAATTAAAAAATTATAAAGTTCAATAAAAATTTAACAAATTGATATAATTATTATAAACATAACTTTAGCATAATAAAACTAATAAAGTTTGACAAACACGAATTTGACGGCGTGCCATCAGGCGGTGCTATCAGACCCAGTTTGATTGTATAATAGTCGTTTAAAAGGCTGTTTGTTGTACTTCTTACAATACAAAATTGCTTGTTAAAAATAAAAGGAAAAATAATGGGTGGTTAAATTTCAAGGGCCGATGTTGATTTTGAATAAAACACAAACTATTTAGGAAATTATTGTAATTTTATTTTATTATGATATATTGGTATTATTCAATTATGTATAGAACAAAATATCGGCCAAATGGGCGCCACGACCACGGTGGCACACCTCCATCCGATGGTCCAAATTTTCGATGACCCTGAGGCATAATGGAGGTTCTATGCCGTTAATGTGCCGAATTATCTCATCCTTTAGCTGTTGAATTGTTGCTGGCTTATCGACGTACACCTTTTCTTTCAAATAACCCCAAAGAAAAAAGTCCAACGATGTCAAATCACATGATCTTGGCGGCCAATTGACATCGCCATTACGTGAGATAACACGGCCATTGAATTTGTTGCGTAAAAGAGCAATTGTTTCGTTAGCTGTGTGGCAAGTGACACCGTCCTGCTGAAACCACATATCGTCTACATCCATATCTTCCAATTCGGGCCATAAAAAGTTCGTTATCATCTCACGATAGCGAACACCATTCACAGTAACTGCCTGACCGGCCTCATTTTGGAAAAAATAAGGCTCGATGATGCCGCCAGCTATGTGCTGGCCGCACCAAACAGTCACTCTTTGTGGGTGCATTGTTTTTTCAACAGTCACTCTTGGATTCTCATTCGCCCAAATGGGGCACTTCTGTTTATTGACGAATCCACTGAGGTGAAAATGTGCCTCATCACTGAAGATGATTTTCTTCGAAAATTTTCATAATAAGTCTGGATAACTTTAACACGTTGTTGGATTGTGTATCTCTCCATGGTTCAAATTGAGTAAGTCTGAAATAGAGAAATGTCAAATAAAATTCGGAAAAAAACTTGGCGTTTAGGTGTGGTTCACATTCAACATCGGCCCTTGAAATTTAACCACCCGATACAAGATTCGGTGCGTTATTGTAGAAATAACGCGCTTTTTCCCCCATTTTGAAATTTCAAACTTGACAACGCTGGTTAGTTAGCCCCGCTTTAAAACGGTCTATTTTTGTGGATGAATATTTTTGTTGTAAGAATGATTGTAAGTATTAATAACACTGTTTAATATAAATAAAATTTTTGACTGTACTTTAAATAAAAGTAGGTGGACTGTAAGAATTTGGAATGCGTTTAATTCAAATCTGTTTTCCATTTTTCTCCACTATGTAATGACCATTTTTCAGGCGCATCTTTCGTCTGTGAAACAAGTTGCCTGCAAACATGTGTCCTGTCACATATGACGTTTGATAGATCAAATAGTTCGTGTTTTCTTATACAGAACGTCCGTGATATACTATTTTGTTTGTTTATAATTTTTGATTAAAAGAAAGAGAATGGATTAAGTTCCATTCTCTATTAATATAAGATTGATAAATGTTTTATTTAATGTCAAAAATTATGTATGGAATACAATATCAGATAAATGTCACAAATGCTAGCCCTTTCGAGCACATTTTTTCCTTACATTCTCACACATATCACGCGGTATTTCACTAACTTCATCACGAATATTTTGTTTGAGTGGCTCCAGCGTTTCTGGTTTGTTTGCATAAAGTTTGCTTTTCAGATATCCCCATAAAAAGAAGGTCGGAGCAGCCAAATCTGGCAACCGTGAAGGCCAATCAACATCACCATATCTTCAAATAACTTGTAGTGGAAAGAGGTCATGCAGTATTTCCATTGTAATCCTGGCTGTATGTGATGTGGTACCATCTTATTGATATCTCATGTTAATCAAGTCCAAAGCATGCAATTGCGACGTTAAAAAGATTTCAATCATATCACGACATAGCTCCTCATTCACAGTTACCGTAACGTAGTTTTCATCTTCAAAAAAGTAAGATCCAATGACTGCTCCTGACCAATTTGCATACTAGACAGCCAGAATGCTTTTAATGGATACAAAAGTTACTGATTCCATCAGTTTGAGGATTTCCATTGCCCAGATCTTACTACTTCTTTAATTCACATATCCATTCAAATGAAAATGTGATGATTTGTTTCATAAAAATCGAGGTTATCGAGGACAAACTGTAAAATCCTATTGTGAGCGGCGACGTAAATGGTCTTGTGGCAGAAACCCTTGTGTTTAATGAATATTAATTCGAAACAAATGCAAATCCTTGTGCAAAATTGTGGCCAAAGTTACTCTTTCAAGACCAAGCTCCTGGTCACGGCATCGAATTGAGGTTGATGGATTGTTTTGGGCACTTTCTTGAGCAGCAATAATGTTTTTAGACGATCCTGCAGTACATTGTGATAATTGCTTGCGCCTATCACCTAGAGACTTTTTTACTTCGATATCATTCACTACACGATAAATAGAATGTTTTGCTGTACTTCCAAAAATTTCACATAGCTTTCTTATCGTCACAGTAATCGACGATTGATATTGATGAAATGTTTTAACGATTAAAACACGTTAGTTTAACGAATATTTTTCTATAATAACTTGATTGCTATCGATATAATCTTTTAACGATTAAAACACATTTTTATAGAAAAATAAGTGATAAACCAATATTTTTTTATAAAAATTAGAAACGTGGAAAAATTTTCACGTCTGCCAAATATGAAATGTCAAGACTAATGTTTACCAAAATGGCGGCAAAACAAAGTAGTATAACTTCCCGGAGGACAGCCGATATGTTCTTTTTGAACGTTCTTGCTACGGGAATTATTGCCTTGAAGTGTAGGAGGTGTTGGAGCAATTTTTGTTAGTCTGCGCAGTGTCGAAGATATAAAAGTCGAAGAAATAGATAGAAGATATACTCGGGCACTGGGTTCTGATCACTGATTAAACAATTTATTTCCAACACTTTAAATGCTGTGATAACGTTTGTTTTGGTCTCGCCGTGTTGTTAGTTAGGTTCAAGTCCAAACACCTCCAACACTATTCCCTCTTTCCTCTTCCTCAGAACTTATTTTCCTAGTTCCAATACAATGCACTGTATGGTGACCCCATAGGGGTCATCATTTTAGAACTGGTTCAATATAAAAAAAATATATTAAAAATTTCAGTTCCATAATGAAAGCACCTATGAAAATCCCTTAAGGAAGAAATAGTTTTGCTTAAATTTTGCGACTTTCGTATTAAAAAACTGATGAGCTTTTTATTCATACTGTACACTCATAGAAAACCTGTCATAGCTGTGATGTATTTTAACATCGATGCAATGCCAAATGTCATCATGACAATTTTCATCGCTGTGATGTCAACCATTACATCAGTTGATCTAATTATCAACAGCGGCAATTATGACAATTATTTCATCAATGAAATGTCATTCTGACATCATAGGGATGCGTTATCGGAATACGTTTGATGTAAGCATGTAATCAATGCAATGAAACTCCAATACCGAAGAAATTACTAAATGAATGGAGCACTAACATCAGACCAACTATAATTTGGATTTAATCTTATTGATGCGATAGCTCATTAATATCAGAAAAATGGCACGTGAAGTAAATTTGATGAAAACATATCATCAATACTATGGTACGCTATCATCAACATTAAATTCCGGTTCTATTTAAAGATTTCAAAAATATGTTCAAACACGTAACTTTATATTCTACCATCTTTAAGAAATCAATGAGAATTAAACATGAACTTTTGATGACTTCCTGTCATCAATACAATGTCTGTGTGGCGCATTGTCATATTTCAATTGTGTGCATGCTGCGTATGAGGAAATATTCTCTTTCTTTGCTTTGTAGTTCTTCTTTTTATTTTACTCTCTTTGCTGTCATTATATTTATATAACTAACATCGCATATGATGACTAAATGTCATTAATATGATGCATTTTTTCCTGCTTCTTAAAAATTAATTTAAACTTAAAAATAATAATTTTAAGCACCTAATTCCTTTTCAACAATAAATAGAAAATATTATAACACTATTTAGACTTTTCTACAATCAATTTTGACAAATTAGATGTATTATAACTATTAATAAAATGTATCATTGAATTGATGTCACCACAGTTTTAGCATTGATGATACTCAATATATGACAAAATTGCCTGATGACTTTTGCTATTGAGATGGATGTCAGTTTTCATATTACTGATGACTATTTACATACTATTGATGTCACAATTCTGATGACCCGCCGTCATCAATATGAAGATACTTTTTTCTGTGAGTGTAGTTATTAAAAATGGAAAAGTGTGCTCACAAAATAGCACTTGCAATTATTTTACTTTAAATATTTACAGTTCTCGTTTGCTTTTGTATATTTTAAATGGCCGCATACATTCATACATAAATATTACGCATTTAGATTAATTTATTTACTTGTCACTGAAAGCTGTGACAAGTTCCAGTTCCAGTTTCAGTTTCAATTCCAGCTTCCACCGCAGCCAACGTTTGCCGGCCGTCGTGGCTGGCAAACAACAGTTTGTAAAATATTGATTGACTTTTTGATAACAAACTGTCTTGATACTGCAGTATGAAATGCTAGTGCTGCAGTTTAAACGATGATGACGCTTTTCATTCGTTTAATCGTAAAGTGTCAACAGACCAACGCTTAAGATTTCTTAGCTGTCAAATTAAAATTTAATATTTTAACGATTTTAATATAATTCTCTTAATGTTTTTTCTTTTGTTGTAGTTGTTGTTGTTGCCTATGCCACTGGCAGCTTTTTTTCAAATTGTTTTATTTATTTTAGTCTTGATTTTAAGTTTCTTATTGAATGAAAACCGTTTGACGTAATTCGCAGTTTTTTTTTCTACTTTCTGCACAGTTATAAAAATGCAATTGAACGATTTAATGGTATTTGAATTTCAAATGATCTAATGAATAAAACATATTAAAAAAAAAATAATAGTACATAATAACAATAAATGAGTATTAAAATATAGCGTAACTGCTTAAAGAATTTATAGGGTGGCCCATAAGTTGCTCAACATTGGAAATGAGCAATAAAAAACAAATAGTTAGCTGTTTATAAAACTGTTTATTTGTTTTGAAAATATAGAAATAGTGTTTTATTTTTTGAAAATTACATCACTTATAAGTGATTCTTTTCCAATCTGGCACTGATGCGCCCCCTACCGGAAAGCTTTCATGACTGCGATATCGGGTGGTTAAATTTCAAAGGCCGATGTTGAATGTGAACCACACCTAAACGCCAAGTTTTTTTTCCGAATTTTATTTGACATTTCTCTATTCCAGACTTACTCAATTTAAACCATGGTGAGATACACAATCCAACAACGTGTTAAAGTTATCCA
Organism: Thecocarcelia acutangulata; assembly: GCA_914767995.1. Lineage (NCBI taxonomy): Eukaryota > Metazoa > Arthropoda > Insecta > Diptera > Tachinidae > Thecocarcelia > Thecocarcelia acutangulata. The sequence continues at coordinate 29,359,399 of OU612096.1, forward strand.
GACTTATTATGAAAATGATGATAAATTTTCGAAGAAAATCATCTTCAGTGATGAGGCACATTTTCACCTCAGTGGATTCGTCAATAAACAGAATTGCCGCATTTGGGCGAATGAGAATCCAAGAGTGACTGTCGAAAAATCAATGCACCCACAAAGAGTGACTGTTTGGTGCGGTTTATGTGCTGGCGGCATCATCGGGCCGTATTTTTTCCAAAATGAGGCCGGTCAGGCCGTTACTGTGAATGGTGTTCGCTATCGTGAGATGATAAAGAACTTTTTATGGACCGAATTGGAAGATATGGATGTAGACGATATGTGGTTTCAGCAGAACGGTGCCACTTGCCACACAGCTAACGAAACAATAGCTCTTTTGCGCAACAAATTCAGTGGCGGTGTTATCTCACGTAATGGCGATGTCAATTGGCCGCCAAGATCATGTGATTTGACACCGTTGGACTTTTTTCTTTGGGGTTATTTTTATTTATTTTTTTTAAAGGTGTACGTCGATAAGCCAGCAACAATTCAACAGCTAAAGGATGAGATAATTCGGCACATTAACGGCATAGAACCTCCATTATGCCTCAGGATCATCGAAAATTTGGACCATCGGATGGAGGTGTGCCGCCATGGTCGCGGCGCCCATTTGGCCAATATTTTGTTCCATACACAATTAAGTAATAATATAATAATTTCCTAAATAGTTTATGTTTTATTCAAAATCAACATCGGCCCTTGAAATTTAACCACCCTTTACAAGTATTGGTTGATATGTTTTAAATTTCTTAGCATTTTCCTTTAGTCCGGTAATGGTGGTCGACTTGTTACTGACAACTTTGCTTTTTAGATATCCCCAAAGGAAAAAGTCCTTTGGAGACAAATCGGAGCTGTAGAATGACCTGTTAATGTTATCTATTTTCGGTGTGATTTTCTGGCCATATATTTGATGAACTGCAGCCAACGTGTCATTTGACATATGGTGTGTTGCCACATCTGCAGTTGGAACTATGATCTTTAACTAGCTTAGGATCAACAGGCTGCCAGCCATTGAAAAGCCAGCCCATTTGGGTAAAATTCGGTCACGTTGTGTTGCATGGGTGTGATATGTATCTCAGAATCCAAATATCACTGGTTCACAACCAAGCTGAGGATCGTATATAGGGAATCCAATCCATTTATATCACGTTCCGATACCTACGGCAAATCATGCAGCATCGTTCTGCCCTTATATAAGAAAGAACTAGACACCGACACCGACTCTTCTGCCTGCAACTTCTACAGAAGTCAGTAAATGGAAGTTTTAACCTTTTCGCCTGCGCCCCTATGTGACAATCTCCCGTCGGGACCACCATAGCAGAACTCAACCACTGTTAAGTTAGGCCTCTAAGGATTATAATCCGCCTGTTATCATATCTGTGCCATGTCAGCCTAGATATTCGACAAGTAAACTAACTAGACTAGGGGTTTCAAAAAGTTGACGCTATTCTCGTTTCTTACAGCTCCTAAGTGAGATTCCAATGATCCCTTCTATATCCGCTTGTTGCAGCTGGACCCCGGCCTTTGCCAGGTTGTCCACTACAACATTTCTGGGTACTTCACTGTACCGTTGAACCCAGAAAAGCTCCAGATTCGTATGTCTCGCTATCTCGTTTTGAGATATCCGGCATTCACGAACCTGCCTGGAAGTTGTATAGACCCCAACTAGTGCACACAGCTCTACTATGAGTACAAAATCGGATACGCTCTCCGTATATCCTGTAGTACGTTAACCAGTTATCTGCTGTCAGTATGGTCGTAATATCCACCTGCGCTATGCTACATTAATTTTGCAGCCTGAAACTAGTTTTTCTCTCATAGAGGGGGCTAAAGATATGATATAAGATGATCTTTAGTTAAATCCAGAGAATTTTTATAATGCAGGAGCAAGAAAATTCTTTACTACCATAATAAGGTTAGATTGATCTTGAAAAGATGCTCGTACTGGCTCCAAGTTTTTCGGCTCCCTCCAGGTTTTAGGAAGCCCGCATTGTTGTTTTGATAATGTTGATACAGTCATCTCGAACTTTTGGACCCACTGCTTTTTGTTTTTTTTAACAAACACAAAAACTGCGAAGCATTTTGGCTTGTCTGCAGTAACACCCAGGGTCTGTGGCAGGAATCGAACCTGCGACCTCGAGACTATAGGTCGAGTACTCTACCAATCAGCCATCCAGACTAGAGAATGATTTCTATAGCGAATATTAAAATGGTAACAAAATTTGCGTTAAGCCTCGGACCCAGAATCGTTGTAACAATAGTATTTACATACGCAAAATGCGCGTTGTGCTCCGCCATGCCACCAAATCTGTAAAGACTGGTCTCAAGTTTCATTGCGCCGGCTCCGATCGCCCCGGCCGCGATGGTGCTACGTTCTGTTCATATATTAAGAGACCTGTATTTCATATGAACATGCTTATATACGGGGTGTCCACTAGAAAGGTATTCTACTTTGTTTTGCCACCATTTTGGTAAACACTAGTCTTGACAGCTCATATTTGACAGTCGTAAAGTAGACACGTGGCAAATTTATTATAGAAAAATATTCAATAAATCAACATGCTTTAATCGTTAAAACATTTTATCAAAATCAATCATCGATTACTGTGACGATGAGAAAGTCGTGAAGTTCGAGAGAAATAACGTGCCAATAAAACTCATTAATTTTGTGTAGTGAATGATTTCATAGTAAGAGGATCCACGTCCAAGCATGTGCCACAATGTACTGCAAGATCGGCGGAAACCATTACTGCTGCTCAAGAAAGTGTTCAAAATAATCCATCAACTTCCTCCCATCGACGCCATGCTTAAGAGATTGGTCTTTAAAGAACAACTTTGCCATTTACATATGCCGCCGGACATATGCCCAATAGGATGTTACAGCTCGACCATGACAACCCCGAGTTTCATAAAAAAATCATAATGAGGGATGGGGCGGCACATTTTCATTTGAATGCATGTGAATAAAAAGAATAGTCGGTTCTGGGCAATGGCTGCTCCTCAAATTATTCATCAGTCACTTTTGCCAGGATTACAATGGAATTACTTTACCCCGTATAAAGCGCAAGTGTTTCACGCGGTTTATGGACATCAGCGATCCGTACTGTTTGAACACGAGGTCAGCCAAGCAGTCACCGTGAATGGTGTTCCTTATCACGAGATAATAACCGACTTCTTTTTGCCAGAAAGTGAGCCCCCCCGGGGAACAGGTTTTGCCTTGGCGTATTCCTAACTTAGGCGCTCTGCTTTTCGCGGAAAAGAGGGGAAGGGATCCCTCGTTTGGTGCGGCAAACAAAACTCTAGGAAGCCACATGACTTATGTTGTGTTGGCTTCCGAGACCCTTACCAAGGGTATAAATTGGCAGAACGGGGATCAGCATGGCCCACGGGTGGTTCTGCTTGCAGTTCAACCCGGGCTGATCATGGTTGAGGTGCCTACCTTGACCGAAACGTTCTGGCTGTGGTTGAAACCTAAAACGCAGGAAGGGAGTGTTAGTATCCTTGATAATTGTTTGGTGATAGCTTTTTTCGACGACTAACAATCTCCCGAGGAGCTGTTGCCTATACAACAGATACGTGTACTGTAAGGAACCAGTGGTGACGGTTTGACGGGTGAGTTGGTTTAAGGGCTGATGCTCTTAGTGGGCTTCGGCCTACCAACTCATTAAGCCTTGTCTTCCGTTGATTGCTGGGAAATTGCATTCATGAGGGATTAGAAAGCCCGAACTCCTCAACAAGAAGTTGTTCATATGACCGCAATCATATGACAAGAATTGCTACCTGTGTGAGCCTGGTAAGCCACACGGGGGCGGTGGTGAATCGTGAAAAACTCACTCCGTGGAATTGGTCCACCATCAGGTTAGGCCGTCAAGGGAGGTAGTGAAGTAAATCATTTTCACAGTTGCCAGAAAGTGAGCATGTGGACTTATGCAAAATATGTTGCTAACAAGATGGTATCCCTTGTCTCACAGCTAAGGAAACGATGGCATCCTTTGTATCCATTAAAAGTCACAATATGGTGTGCAGTTTGTTCAGGAGGAATTATTGGATCTAACTTCTTTGAAAATAAAAACTGTGTAACTGTGAATGGGGAGCGATATTGTGATATGATGGAAATCTTTTTGATGCCACAACTTCATGATTTGCGATGGTTTAACATGTACTATCAACCCGATGATGCCATATCGCATACAGCCAGGATTACAATGGAATTACTGTGAGAATTCTTACCACTGCAAGTTATTTCAAGAAACGGTGATGTGATTGGCCTCCGCGGTTGCCTGATTTAACCACTCGGGTACGAAACGCTTGATGAAATTAATAAAAATACTTCAGGAAACAGTTTTTAGGGAATGTTATTATTTCAAAAGTTTCAGAAGAATAGATAATGGATATATTGGAGTTTTCACTTAAAGAAACCCTCTTCGTTACGGGAATGCTACTCTTGCGTCCCCCATTCTTTCATTAAAAGCAAGCCAACAAACCCGAAACGCTTGATGAAATTAATAAAAATACTGCAGGAAACAGTTTTTAGGGAATGTTATTATTTCAAAAGTTTCAGAAGAATAGATAATGGATATATTGGACTTTACACTAAAAGAAACCCCCTTCGTTACGGGAATGCTACTTATTCGTTCCCCCATTCTTTCATTAAAACCATGCAAACTTAATTTTTCCTTAACAGAGCTTTATTATGTTTCTAAAAACTGGTTTTTAATTTTCCTTAATGTGTAACATTTTCGAGTTGTGACTATTTTGTATTCAGTGTTCAAAAATGTCTCAATTTTTTCTTTAGCATTTCTGTTTTAATGTTTTTCTAATGTTTATTCCATGTACCTCAATATTGTTTTCATTTTATTTTTATTTTTTCGATCAAGTTCAGCTTGTATTTACCCTAAAACACGTGTTTAAAAACAAAGAAACTTCTTCTCAAACTGTGAAAAAAATATATACACAAACAAACAAAGATTTTTACCTTAAGCACACAGTCTTGTTTCAAATATGGTTTGCAGTAAATTAAGCCATTACCAACAAAACAAAACAAAAATAAAATTGAAATAAAAAAAAGGTTCAACCAAATCGGCACAAAGTTAAAAATGCTTAAAACAAGCAGAAAAAAAGCAATAAAAAAAAAGAGAAATAAGCAACACAGAACAAACAAATGACTACAAGAAAAAACATTTGGCAAAACATGTGCGAAAAATGTCATTAAGACATAATCATAAACAAAAGACTTAAGCAGCAAGCTTGCATGCTTTAGTTTATACTGTTTTTGAATTTATTTCGATTGCTCTTTTTTTTTTTTTTTTGGTCGCAGCTTGTTTGATAGCCTGTGTTATTTGTTTAAAACAACAAAGCAAAGCAAAATTTGTATTTCTTTTGATGTAAATTTCAATTCATTTGGCAGATCATTAAAACGAAAATGAACAGGGAAAAGCTTAGGATTAACATGTCACCACTCAAGGCACGTAAGTGTTTGTCCAACAAAATTTAGTTTTGTATTTAAAACCTATAAAATTTAGAACCAACAAGGGTTTAAATTAAAACTACATACTTGGATTGAGACTTTTTTAATATTTAGTAATAAATAAAGGATATTTGCTTTTCTAAATGTAATTAATAATTATTATTATTTTTTTTTTATTAATTGCCTTAATAAACAAGTCTTACAAGCTATAAGACACAAAGTTATGAGATTATACTAAACGTATTTACAACATTTCTAATATTATATATGATGTTATCACAATTAATTCCAATATGTAATTGATATAAAAAGCTATTAATAAAACAGACTAGAGCAAAATATGTTACAAAAAACCACTTAGAAATCTTGAAAATAGTTATAATGAGATTTGAAAAAGAAAACACTACTAAGATTCTGTCGAAGGAAAGGAAACTCGGTGATTGTTTACTAAATTTCTTGTTGATTGAAAATCACACACTTTGCATTTTTCAATAAATGACAGCGTCATATCGTTGGCAAGAGTGTGTATCTTTTTCATGTTAAATCTATTGTGAAGAGACTCTTGAAGAAAGTTTCAGTATTATATTTAAGTTTTTGTTTTAAGGGCCGATGTTGATGTTGAATAAAACAAAACCCATTCTAGTGGGTGATTTTATAAGAACTATCGGAAATTAAAAAAAAACACATAAAATTCAGAAAAATGCATGAAAAATTTATTTGGATCGATAGTTGGGTCGATATAATTTAATGTTTGAAGATTATTTCATGCAAATGTTGGCCGCGGTTGCGCCTCAAATGGTCCATCTGCTTAGTCCAATTTTGGCATACTCTTTCCAACATTTCGGCTGGTATCTCACGAATAATGTTGGCAATGTTGGCCTCCAGTGCGTCAATCGAAGCGGGCTTGTCGCTATAGACATTAGCCTTAACATAGCTCCACAAAAAATAGTCTAGAGGCGTTAAATCGCACGATCTGGGCGGCCAATTGACTGGTCCCAAGCGTGAAATAAACTGTTCACCGAACTCGCTTCTCAATTGGTCCATTGTTTCGCGTGCTGTGTGGCATGTGACACCGTCTTGTTGAAACCACAAGTCAAGCTCTTCCATTTTGGGCAAAAAAAAGTTTGTTATCATCGCACGGTAGCGCTCACCATTCACAGTAACGTTGTGATTCGCATCATCTTTGAAGAAATACGGCCCAATGATGCCGCCAGCCCATAATCCGCACCAAACGGTTGTTTTTTGTGGATGCATTGGTAGCTCTTGCAATGCTTCTGGCTGCTCTTCACTCCAAATACGACAGTTTTGCTTGTTCACGTATCCATTCAACCAGAAATGAGCCTCGTCGCTGAACACAATTCTTCGATAAAAAAGTGGATCTTCATCTAACTTTTCAAGAGCCCATTCACCAAAAATTTGGCGTTGTGGTAGGTCATTTGGCTTCAATTCTTGCACCAGCTGTATCTTATAAGGCTTCACACTCAAGTCTTTCCGCAAAATTTTCCACATACTGGAGTAACAGAGGCCCAATTGCTGCGAACGGCGCCGAATCGATAATTCACGGTCATCACCAACACTGGCCGATACGGCTGCGATATTTTCTTCAGTTTGCACTCTACGTAAGCGTGTTGGTGGTTTAATGTCCAACAATGTAAATTTTATTGCGAAATTTTTTTACAATAGCCCGAATAGAAGCCTCAGTAGGTCGATTAAACTGACCATAAAATGGAAGAAGCGCGCGATGAACTTTCTTAACAGAGCACGCATTTTGGTAATAAAATTCAATAATTTGCAAGCGTTGTTCGTTTGTAAGACGATTCATGATTAAATTATAGACCAAACTGAAGATGTTTGACAGTGACACAAGATACAAAACGTGCGTGAGCTGTCAAAACTAGTGTTGCCAAAAAGATAATAGCAAAAAAATCACTCGTTACAAATGTACAAACCAAAAATTTAATTAAAAAAAAATATAAAGTTCAACAAAAATTCAATAAATTAATATTTACATCTCTGGGTACGGAGAATATTAAAATACAAAAATATGTATGTTAATAACTGAAAAGAAATACCGCTACTTCTGAGACAGCAAACGCTGTACAAACAGTGTGGGCAATTAACAGCGTTGTCAACTCGGTGCGTTTCGCACCGTTTTTGGTGCCTTTTCAAAATATTTGTGCGAAAAAGTCTTTAGTCGGTGCGTGGTGCGCTTTTTTAAAATTTTTGGTGCGTTTTTTAAATTTCGGTGGCACCCAATCAAATTCAACTCAACTTCTTGTTTTAATATAAGAAAAAAGTATTCAAGTGTCCAATATTTTTAGGTTTGATTTTGTAGAGCACATAATGTGGAAAACGCACCAGATTATATGCACAAAGTAAGATAATCTTGCTAAATTATACACATTCTCGAAAGTAAACTAAATATTTGGTTTTCTAAAATTTGCTGCTTTCAGAGCATGTTTTGCTATTATACGAACAATCCAAGTTTGTCAAATATTACAATAAATGTAGACACAGATAGTGTCGAAATTCGTATTTATGATGGCACGTGAATTCGTTACTGTTTTGGTAGTTGATAAATTATTAATTAAATTATAAACTTTTTCCAAAACGTTTCCATTAAATATTTATTCTGGTAAACTTCATCCTTTATTTGTTATAACTCTGCCAAATTCTTTTAAAGACACCAAACTGATTTTCACTGTTCGCTTAAGAAAACGTAAATGAAATTTAGACTGTATTTGATAGAATGGCTATTAATAGAGATAATTGCAAATTTCTTCGATTTTAACGACGGTAAGCAGCTGTAGTTTTGTATACCTGATAATAGGCAGTGAAATTAACAGCTCTTTTCGGTCGACAGCGAATGTAGTTAAATAGTATTTGTGAATAATAAATTTGATAAAATATCGTTATAAATATTGTAAATATACCATTATCTTAATAAAAGTAACAGAATCATACTAGTGGTCAAGTTTGAAAAACACGACTTCTATCTGTTGAACGAATTTGATGGCATGCTATCTGGCAGTGGTGCCAGACCCAGTTTTACGGTATAATAGTCGCTTAAAAGACTATTTCATTATCGTGTTTTTTAATATATTTTAATATTTTAATATAAAATATTATACTTTATATTTTAATATTTTAATATATTTTTATTGTATTTTAAAAATTATAAATAGCTTGTTTTCTATGTTTCCCAGCTATCTATATGTCGACATTTCATAGGAACTACCCTAATCATCAGTAGACTTTGGAAATTTTTGAAAGATATTCTCAAACATTCAACTTTATATCCCAGCAATATAAATAAATTACTGAGAATTTAAAAGAAAAATGCTCTAATAATATCTGTCAAAACAGAAAAAACAAGCCTTTTCATTTATTCACCTCTCTAACATTTCTTTACACCTTTCAAACAAATGAACAACCGTTGGTTGCTACGATTTGCTTTTTGAAAGTATCGAAAAGCAGAGAACAAAAATTCAAACAATTAAGTTTTTTATTCGCTATTTTTAGCTTCTACCATTTATACCAATAAAAATTATAAATAGCTTGTTTTCTATGTTTCCCAGCTATCTATATGTCGACATTTCATAGGAACTACCCTAATCATCAGTAGACTTTGGAAACATAGAAAACAAGCTATTTATAATTTTTATTGGTATAAATGGTAGAAGCTAAAAATAGCGAATAAAAAACTTAATTGTTTATTATATTTTAATATAAAATAGTATACTTTTTATAGTACAAAATGGGTTTTTAAAAATGGAAAGAAAAATTCAATATTCGGTGCGTTTCTGTTTAAATAACGCACTTTTTTCTCCATTTTGGTGCGTTTTGAAATTTCAAAGTTAACAACGCTGGCAATTAACGAAGTGCATTTGTGATTCAATATGAGATGAATATAGATAGAGAATAATTAAATGCTCGGTGGTTGAGTGGTTGAAGCAGCAGATCATGATACGTCATGACCCGAGTTCAAATCCCAGTGGGTGCTGATGAGTAGTGTAGCGACTACGAAACAGCTAGTTGTCCCCCAACTAAAGATTTGATTATTATTTTTCTTGTCTTCTTCAATCAATAATTATTGATCACAGCAGATTTGTATTGTAAAAAATCTTTCTTAAGAAAAAACTTAAGAAAGGAGAAAAACTCGAACTATAACCCGTCGTACAAATGTACAAACCAAAAATGTAATTTTAAAAAAATTATAAAGTTCAACAAAAATTCAATAAATTAAAACAAAAATTATTTATTTATTTATTTTTATTTATTTATTTATTTATTTATTTATTGAATATCGCATACAACAAGAAATTACTCTTTTAAATTATAGTACGCGATACTATAATGATTACAAAAACAAACAAAAATTTGTGAGTATAAAGAAATTGTACAATGAAAAGTAAAAAAAAAGAAAAGAAATAATATCAAAAAGAAACAATATCAAAAAATAGAAATATATATATACGTACATATATAACATATACAACATTAAAATTTTGAAAATAGAATTTTTTTAAATTGTAAAGCGTTGCCATTGTTTAGCAGTGGGTTTGGTAACGAGTTCCACAGCCGTATTGTATTTATGAAGAACTGCCACTCAGATATTAAAGTTCGATATTTTAACTGAATGACTTGTTTTCCTCTGTTGGATCTTGCAAATTGAATGCGATCAAATAAATAAGATGGCTCTTGATTGTAGATAATTTTGTGTAATAAGATTAATGCTTTGATTCTTAGTAAGTCCATAATTTCAACACCATATAATGATTTGGAATACAAAAATTATTCAAGAATTATTATCATTGCTTTCTATTATGATCAAACTAGTATGGTTCAATTATGTTTGGATCAAATGGCCACCGCAACATCGGCCTTACCCCTCCAACCGATGGACCAAATTTTTGACGATACTGAGACATAATTGAGGTTCTACGCCATTAATGTGCCGAACTATCTTATCCTTTAGCTGTTGAATTGTTGCTGGCTTATCGACGCACAGTGGCGTCAAAATTGACAAATATGTTCAATATAGAGTATTAGGAAAATGTTAGAAGAGAAAACGTCCTAAGGAAAACTGTTTTACTCACTTGGATTAAGAATGAACTCACTCAAAGAAAACTGTCTGAAAAGTAATTATATCTCAAACAGATTTTCTGCAATTATACTAAAAGTTTCATAATTTTTCCAATTATTTAAGTTTTTTCCTAAATGCTAAAATATTGCATACTTTGAGGGGCCATGCAGTCCTCAATTTCCATTAAATTTTCCAATGTGTTTGAACCCTAGATCACCAAAGGGCTTCCCATCGAATGTTATTATTAATTTTACGGAAGTCGTTTAACAATTTTTTGACTTTTACTACGGGTTTTCAAATAACCCGTAGTAAAAGTCATCACCAATTGTCATCATCACCACCGTGAGATAACACGGCCTTTGAATTTGTCGCGCAAAACAGCCATCCTGTTGAAACCACATATCGTCAACGTCTTTATCTTCAGTTGACAGTAACTGCCTGACCGGCCTCATTTTGGAAAAAATACGGCTCAATGATGCCGCCAGCCGATAAACCACACCAAATAATCACTCCTGGATTATCATTCGCCTAGATGCGGCAATTCTGCCTATTGGCGAATCCACTGAGTTGAGAATGTGCCTCATCACAGAAGATGATTTTCTTTGAAAATTGTGCCACGTGGTTATGACAAAAATATGATTTCTTGGTATTATAATATGGTTGAGTATGACACTAATATAATAACTTCAATTAATATTGTGGTTACTTACTATTACAACCATATTGAACCAAACTAGTTATAATCCTTTTTTACGATACTATAGAGAGTCACATGGCGTTTTAAATATAACAATATAGTGTTATCAGCTACAAAAAAATAATTCAACAATAATATGGTGCCCTTAGAATATTGTTATATCAACCAGATATTTTTGTTTCTACGTGTATATTTAGAAAATTTCATCACTGAAGTGTTTGTTTTTAAATGTGAACGGAGTAGAAGAATAGCGCTTGAAACGATGTCTTAAGATATATATTTTTATCCACACTAGACCAATGATATCACCAGCCCTAACACCTAAAAAGCGACATTATTAACTTGTATATTAATAGAAAAACTCTATTTTAACGGTTTTGGCTTATCTATTGTTTTTTTCTCAGTTGCAGTTTTTTATTTTTCGCAACTTTTCTAAAATTTCCCGATGGAATTGCAATAGAAAAAAATAGCCATAAAAAGTTGAATAGCAAAATCTCTTAAGACAATCTCTGGCAGAAAGAAAGCATGAGAAAAATCTAATCATCTGCGCTTATAACTAACTGCTAATTATATCGATCTATTTCTTTAAATTCCCAAAACAATGTCACCAGCACGTTTAACGACACAACATTATGTTTGCACATGTTCTGTGAACATTGTTTATGTCAGCTTATTAAAAAAATAGCAACAACAACAACTGCAACAAAAAAAAAAAAAAGACTTAAGAAACAAAACTTGTAGCCCATTTTCTCTGAAACTGTAAAATTTGTTTAGTTTTTTTTTTGTGTTGCTCTGAGAAATTTTTTTCTCAGGTTACAAAACCAAAAAAAAACATATTTTTACTTTACATCGTCTTTTCTCAAAGCAAGCATTTCAATAATAAAAAACAAAACCAAAAACAAAAAAAAAAGTATCCATCCTCTAGGGAAATTGTCAACAATTTGTACACCAATTATGGCAAATTGTGTTAAAACATAAACGCCGACCGTTTAGATAAAATAAATACATGTACATACATACAAACATATGTATGTTAGCATGTAACTCATGTATGTATATGAAACATTGCAGGCAACCAGAACTCTATTGAATGGATGAAAACTTGTTAGAAAATTCAGGAGAAAAAATATTTTTCACATAAAAAAACTAAAAACAAAAAATTGCATGCAAAAATAAACATCTGTAGCATGTGGTGTACTACTTGCCACAACACAACAAGAGAAGTTTAGTGTAAAAAGTAAAAAAGCAAAAAAAAAAACTAAAATGTAGACAATATGTAATATGTCATATAAAAGTCTGGAGAGGGCAAAAACCAGATGACAACGCCAAGCAGCCAACGGCAGTGGTTTTCCAGACCATTTTTGTTCAACAAACAAAATCACCAAATCGAGCTTTGCATATTAAAGATGTAGCTGAAAAGAATAACAAGCAATACACCGATAACAATAGCCCACGGGATTGAGAGAAAATATTATAAAAATATTAGTTTTTGTTGTTGTTGTTCTTCTTCTCTTAGGCTTACGCCAGCAAATTTGGATATGGAAATTAGTTTTAGAATTAATTTTGGATTGGACATACGAGTATGCCGATAATATTGCGGTGGCTGTTTTTGTTATTTTTTACTTGGCTCAGTACTCAGGGGATGACCTGATATGCAGTATATTGTTGTGTAACGTGGAATATAGGTTACGTGGAAAGGGAAAATTAATTTCTTTGAATGCACTTCATTACCTTGTAGTGTGAAAGGTGTTGGACTAAATTTTGTTAGTCTGAGCAGTGTCGAAGGTATATACATTGTACACTGATCAGTTTTAACTAATTTAATTCCAACACTGATACTGATGTTATCTATACAAATTTCAGTAAAGCCTTTGACAGTGTTGACCACGTTCTTTTACTTGAAAAACTTGATGGTTTGGGGTTCTCTAAAACTACTGTAAATTGGCTCAAATCATATCTTGTTGGTCGTCAACAACGTGTACGTTTCAATAATTATATATCTAAATCTATACCTGTAAGCTCTGGAGTACCGCAGGGAAGCCATCTAGGACCAATTCTTTTTATATTGTTCATCAATGATCTACCATCTGTCATAAAATTTTCCAATATTCTAATCTATGCAGACGATGTAAAAATTTTTTCAACATGTGGGCTCTGGAATCAAAACTGCCTCCAACTAAATTTGGACAATTTCTTTAATTGGTCTAAGCAAAACCTTTTAAAGTTAAATTTCAGCAACTGCAAGCATATGCACTTCTTAAGAAAATCTAACCCTCATGGGCATTTTAGGCTAGGTGGCCATGTATTAGGCACAGTTGAAGAATTTCTGGATCTGGGTGTTTTATTTGATAGAAAACTTACATTCAACCAACACATTAGCTTTTGCTCAAGTAAAGCAAGGGGGTGCTTGGCTTTGTAAAGCGCTGGTCTAAAGAATTTGCTGACTACACTGTTGTGAAGCAATTGTATACATCTATAGTCAGGCCAATACTGGAATATGGCTCGATTATATGGGACCCTTTTTATAATGTTCATAAGAGATCGAATTGAGTCTATCCAAAAACAATTCCTTCTTTTCATCCTGCGCAATATCTACCCGAACACTGTAGCCAACTTACCATCCTATGAGTTCAGACTGCAATAAATAAAGCTGCCTTCTTTGACAAGTCGCAGAAAAATGTTTCATGTCATTTTTGTCTTCAAATTGATTAACGGCAATATCTGCTCGGAGTATCTGGTGTCCAAACTAATCTTTGATGTTCCCCAGCATAGTCTTCGTCAATATCAACCTTTATCAGTGCTTTATTACCGTCAGAATTATGCGAATGCAGATCCCTTCCGTAGATTATGTTGTTGTTTTAATGAACTGTACCACGTTATTGACTTTTCGATGAACTTAAATTTTGTTAAGCGTAGTATAATTTTAGTATTAAATTCCAGTAATTAACACATTTTTTTATTGCTTATAAATTTTCTTTTGCCAGTAATTAGCTATTTTTTCTACTTTTTTTTATTAATTTTTGTAATTATTTTTTAACTCATATGCGTGTACATATATGGTATCTGCCTGTAAGGAGTTATTCTCCATTGGCATAAATTAATGAATGAATGAATGAACATTTTAAATGCTGTAATATAGTTCGCTTTGTGCTTTTGTGTTGTTATTGTTCAAGTTAAACTTCCAAAATCTTTACTCTCTCTTTCATGCTTCTCATAACCTATTTTCCAAGTTCCAGTATAGTGTACTGCATATGTAGGAGTCTTACGCTTAGTACAGGTCCAAGACCCCATTCAGAGATTAAAATAACATCGCTATTCAGTAAGTCATTCATATTCTGCCTCTTGGCACCGATCGCTAATAGACTGCGTCTATAACTAAATGAGTATGAGTGGCAATGGCTGCTGTCAACTGCTCATTAAAAAAAAAAAATAAAAAATATAGTAGGAGAGTAGGAGAGTAAGCGTTGGGTAAATACCCGGATATACTTTCACAGCATCAGAGCTCTGCAGGAAAGTTTGTGGAAGGTGGGTGTAATAGTGTATAATAGTGGCCTAGGTGTAAATCCACCGAAAACAAGACTTGTATTCTTCGCTCGGTGATACAAGACTACATCGTTTGCTTTACCAACCGTAAAGAGGTATGATGAGCTCAGTTGTGCGAATGGTAGCGCTAGTAAAGAAGGAGAAATGTTGGCATCCAAATCAACTGTGCTGTCCGATCCCATGAATTAGAATAAAAGGATGGTTTGTAGTCCGTTTACACAGAATAAACCCTCAATTGGAAGCAGAAAAGGGATATATAGAAACAAAGCAAAGTTAATAGAATGTACTAATAAATAAGTTATTGATATTTTATTGAACAAATTGCGTGTAAAATGGGTACGAATATTTTACCTTTCCCATTTTTACCTGGTCCTTAAGACAATGACTTAAAAAACATATGGGCAATAGAATTGACGATATTTTGACTAGTCGGACAGTAGCTATTTAACACAAAAAAGATAGACGTAGATACTTTTTATAGTAATTTAGCGGAATTCAGAAAAAGCAGCTTTCGTTTATAACTAGGTGAAACAATCTAACAATGGAATTATTAAACGTCTGCATTATTACTATTAAACGTCTGAATTATTACGCTGAAACGGCATTTGAACATATTCATTTGCTTTTTGAATGAATAATGCTTCGTGTTACACAAAACTGACTACGAAGTGACTCATATTCTATTTCAATAATAACGATATCAACTCGACTCGTGGAGACACAAGCACAACCACATTCAAATAAAACGAAAGGAAGAAGAAAACGTTTCAAATACACTTATTGTCATTCGAATGAATCGATGTAGCATTCGATTGTATTTATACATATGTATCTATTATATATGTATGTGTGCATGTAACTGTGTACAATAACATACCATTAAAGTTCTTTTACAAACTCCAATTTAAAATTATCAGACCTCATTGCGCACATTTCATAAAAGCAAATTACGTCTTAGCAAAATGTTTTTCTTTGTAGTATAACGAATGTAATGTGCATTCGAATTATAATCGTTTTATTCATTCATTCATTCATTCGATATTTCTTGCACTCTATCAAACAGTTATATTGTATTTGCGTGCTTTTGCTCTTACAAATAAGAGGAAATATATATTTGAATTAGAAAGAGTATACGACAGAATCTTTTTATTACGACCAACTATAAAACGCAATTCATTCTCTTTTCTTTTTTTTTTCTTGCTTTACTTTATTAATCTCTCTTAAAGTATTCGATATTTGAATGAATATTGTATTTTCAGTGCGCACACAAACAATTGAGTGTATTCTTGCAGGATATTATTAGCTATAAAAGTTAAGTATGTATTAATGTTAAAAGTCGAACTTTTATTTTTAATATTTCTAATATTATATGATGATGGGTTAATAAAAAAATACATCATGTTTACATGGTACTGAGTTCGAATGCTAGTGGGTGCTGATGAGCAGTGTAGCGACTGTGAAACAGCTAGTTTTTTTTTTTTTTTTATATTGGACTAGTACTCAGGGGATGACCCCTACATATGTAGTGCATTGTACTGGAACTAGGCAAATAGGTTATGATGAGGTAGGAAAGAGGGAGTAGTGTTCGCGGAGGTTTAACTTAAACAATAAAAACACGAAAGACTAAAACAAACTCTATCGCAGCATTTAAAATGTTGGAACTAAATTATTTAAAACTGATCAGTGCCCAGTGTATATACCTTCGACACTGCTCAGATTAGCAAAATTTAGTCCAACACCTTCCACGCTACAAGGTAATGAAGTACATTCAGAAGAAATTAATATTGTGCATATAAAGAAAACGCGGACAACGGTGAAAGAAGATAAAAAAAAAAAATAACAAAAAGAAACGCGTGCACACATACTGCTACCTATTCCGGTGCACTTTGATTTCATGCGAAATTAATAATGAACATATGTATGTATATAAAAAATACGAACAACGGTAAAAAAAGAGAGTAAGAAAAATATGTACATAGCTTACTACCTATTACGGTGCAATTTGGTTTTATATGAATTTAATTAATGAACGTACATGCATAGAATATACGGACAAAAGACATGTGCACACGACGAGAGATATAACACTACTCCCAACAACAGCTAGTTGTCCCCCAGCTTTAGTGTATTCAATTATTTTTTCCTGTCTTCTTTGATCAAGAGTTATTGATCGCGGCAATTATTGTTATAATTATAAATAAAAATATTTCTTGGCTTTAGCCAGGATTGAACTTGAGCTAGATGAATGATACCAACCCATCATCATATATATAGTATTAGAAATATAAAAGTTAAGGTTTTGGCCCTAATAAGTGTTGAACTTAAGCTGTCAGATAGTACGAAATATTTGGGTACCTACCTTGATTCCAAACTATCCTGGCAGCGGAATGTCTAGTCAAGGGCAGAAAAGGTGGCTATTGTATTATTTTTGTGTAGAAGAGCTATTGGGAAGACCTGGAGAATAAATGCTTAGAATTCCTGGTGGATTTTTGACAGGGTTGTTAAGCCTATTTTAATGTATGGGGCATTCGTATGGTGGAAGTCGTTGGAGAAAACCAAATACTGCTCGATAATGTGCACATCTGCTTTGATGGTGACTGGTAACATAATTTAAAACAGGAGATGGAAAATTAGACGTGGTCCAGCAGTCTGGCCTCCCATAAGGTACAAACAAACAAACATACAAGCACACGTTTAGTTTTATACAGCTGTGAAAAAGATTTACATCATCACCTGCCTTTAGTGAATTATTCACGATTCCCCAGCGCCTTCGTGTGGCTGATTAGGCTCACACAGGTAGCAATTTTTGCCTTATGTTTGTAGCCATGTAAGCAATTTCTTGTTGAGGAGTTCGGGCCTTCTAATCCCTCCTGTATGCAATTTCCCAGCAATCAATCGAAGACAAGGCTTGATGAGTTAGTAGGCCAAAGCCCACTAGCAGTATCAGCCCTTAAACCAACTCACCCGTCAATCATTAGCACTGGTTCCTCGCAGTACAGGTATCTGTTGTAAAGGCAACAGATCCTCGGGTGGTTGTTAGTCTCCGAAAAAAGCCACATATCAAACAATTATTAAGGATACTAACACTCCCTTCCTGCGTTTTAGATTTCAACCACAGCCAGAACGTTTCAGCCAAGTAGGCACCTCAACCATGATCAGCCCGGGTCGAACCGCAAGCAGAACTTCCCGGGGGCCATGTTGATCCCCGTTCTGCCAATTTATAGCCTTGGTAAGGGTTTCGGAAGCCAACACAACATGAGCAATGCGGCTTCCTAGAGTTTCATTTGCTAAAACAAACGAGGGACTCCTTCCCCTCTTTTCCCCGAAAAACAGAGTGCCCAAGTTGGGAATACGCCAAAGCCAAACCTATTTCCCGGGGTGAAAATTAGTTTTATACACATAGATACGTAAAAAAACATTTGGGAATACTGAGTTCTTTAAAAATTTCGGCATTCACATCAGCTATTGTATCCTTTGGAATACAGCCGTAGTCGATTCGACGAAGTATGATGTTTGCGTCATAAAAATAAATACGATAATCTAGGGTTAAGTAAAGACATCTTAAAATCAATATAATTCTTGTAATATGTTTTCATGTTTTTCTTTTTTTTTTAACAAATTTTGTTTCATATTTTTTTATCTTTCTGTGATTTTTATCAACTGGTTGAAGTCACGCCTTGCTGGTTATTATTTCATTGGTTTCTTTGTTCGTTTTGTGGAGACATGTCATAAATAATTTTATTGTGACAACAAAAAAAAATAATAAAATAAAAGACAAATGAAATAACTATTATATTATTCCTTAACCAAGCAGAAAGTAATATTTACTTATTTCTTATTTAATCGACATAAGGTAAATTGAATGTATGGAATGGCATGAATAATGGGATTGAATCGATTTGTGGCCTCATTTTAATTTGTTCTCTTTGTGTCACACGGACATTTGACACCGATTATTGTATCGGCTACAAATGTTTCTTTGAGTTTTGTTTGGTCACTCTAGGTTTTTGTTCTTATTGTTGCCGTTGTGGTCTTGTAATAAATATACATTTTGTTTAATTTGTTAGCATTTAAGCTACATGTCAATTTGTTGCAATTGACATTTAACACACTTCATAAATTAGCGAAAAAATATCATAAACAAAATATTAAGAAAAAGGTGTTAAATATACGTTCCGACATTTAAAACTGACTGATATTATTGACAGCATGAACACGCCATTATTATTGGCAACTAATGTCTATTGAAATATATATGTACGTATATACATACATAGATACTAAACATACACTCGTAGAAAACCCGTCATATTTTAACATTATTTCAATGTCAAATATGCTCATTTTTGACCCCATGACACTTTTCATCGCTGTTCCAATTTGAGACAAAATAGCATCAATTCTTGACATGATTTTTAAAAACTTATTCAAAATCAGGCAAAAACAATGACGCAGTGAACTAATACTAAAAAGGAGTTTTGGGAACAAGAAATTTCGTCAGAGAAAAATCCATTGTAGTAGCGATAGAACACAGTAACGCACCTCGATGCTCCAGGGAGTTCATAGAGTTGAATACCCTACTGTCACCGATGATCTTCTTTGCCCTCTCCTGCACACGATTGATTAACCCCAAAATAGACTTTAAGGCACCGGCCCAAACATGAGAGTTGTATTCCCTTTACAGCAACAATAGCCAACTGCAGCGATAGCAGCAACAAACATTGCACTAACTCGCTACATAAAACACAATAAACAACACAAATATTCAATATTCATTGTCACGGTTGGGCACATTGGCCATCTCTTTGTGGTCCAGCCCTAGACAGAACAAACAAAAACACAAAGATAGACAGTGAGATATGACCCCCACGGAGCGACTTAAGAAAAAAAAAAAAAAAAACGTTGCCAGCAACTCCGCACATGTAGAAATCAGCAAACAGCAGGCATCAACCATCGAAACAGCAAACAAAACACTAATACCAGGAACAGTACAGGGCACAGGAACTGCGTTCTATGCTCCTCACGGTTGCCTAGGACTTCAACTTCAACCCGCAACCAAGTCCACCGACTGGAGATGCATACGGTCCCGCACTAACCTGCGGTTCAGCAAACTACTGTTCTGAAAATGGTAACAACAGAGCGGCTACCCTCTCTACCTTGGTCTCCTCCTAAATACTTCACGGGCGTATACACGCCCAACGCGCCGAAAGACGCGCTGTCCACTAGAACACTACTGAAATCCCAACGCTTACCCGCCCCTACTACGTGCAAACTCTCTATCCCTAATGTCATCATAAAGACGACACTCGACCAGAACGTGTCTCCAGTCCTCGGGTTTCCCGCCACAACTGCACAACGCAGTCTCGGACAGACTCCTGTTATGCAAAACTGCATTGAGGGAACCATGTACCGAGAGTAGGAAACCCGTACTAGGACTGAAGACTTATT
Source organism: Thecocarcelia acutangulata (assembly GCA_914767995.1). NCBI lineage: Eukaryota > Metazoa > Arthropoda > Insecta > Diptera > Tachinidae > Thecocarcelia > Thecocarcelia acutangulata. The sequence continues at coordinate 29,379,673 of OU612096.1, forward strand.
CCCGCCTTTCCACAACAAAATCTGCCTCGGAAATGAACTCGTGCATTACTCGTCCTTATATACTACTCGACGTTCCGAAATGAGCGCTCTTATCTAATTGGGTTCCCTATTTACCACATGATCCAGGACAGAAAGCTAATCATGTGGACGAAGTGGTTGCCCTTTATTGACCTTGAAGGCAATCGTACGGCGAATCACCTTCAGCTCAAGAGAAGCCACACCCAGCAAGACCAGAAGAGCCTCTATTGACACCGTCCTACAATAAGCTAGCATCACAGCTCTCTGGCTGTTATATAACAGTTACCTATAATGTAACCAGTAGAGATAGCTAGGCAGCTGAATTGGTGAAGGGCTGATGCTTTTAATGGGTTTCGGCCTACCAACTTACAAAGCTTTGTCTTTCATTGAGTGCCTGTGTAATTATATACAGAAGAGGTTAAAAGACTTGAGCTCTCAAGCAAGGAGTTTGATCATATGACTACAAACATATGACAAAAGGTGCTACCTGTTTGAGCCTTGCAAGTCACATGAGGCACTGGCGAGTCGCGAACAGTTCACCCCGTGGAGTTGCTCGATCATCAAATAAGGCCGTGCTGATGTAAATCAATGACAACTCCTATGCGGCTTTTGAAAAATACACCATCGTTTTTAGCTGCTAACAATACAAGTGTATAAGTATAAATGTGTTTGTCTGGCCATCACTGATTTAAATGGATTGTTGAATTGAAACATTCACATGCAACAAACCTCACAATTGTTCTAAAATTGATTTGTCATAGTTAACAATAAACGCTACTTGATTGAAGAAGAAAAAATTTATAGTTCAGATTTGTTTAACATTAAATAGAAACTTTGCAACTTGAGTTTGTATCAGAAAAAATTTATAAACTCCAACACATTTTCAGGCATTTGGATATTATGAGTGCTCTCAAAAAACATTTTACGCTAGTTAAATGAACAATTCGGATTTCGATATAGTTTTTTGTTTTATTTCGTTTTTTTTTTTTATTTAATTCAGAGTTCAAGCAAAAGGTCCTGCCGTGAATTGTCATTGTCGTGAGTTACATAATCATAATGTACAAATTAAATTTTAATATGCTGCACAAAAGCCACAATGTAACATTCTCAGCAGCAGTTGCACAGCAAAAAGGTCTTTTCAGAACTAAAAGAATAAAAATTAAAACGAATAAAGTCAAAGCGAAGGGTGAATGAATGAATGTGCTTCGCTTCATTATATATAAATATAAGAAATCGAAAATTACAAAGTTAAGTTGTTAATAAGAAACGTACGTGATTGTGCCACAGTTTTGTGTTATTAAAAAATTTAATGAAAATGGAAAATAGTTTAAAGAACCAAAAATGCAAAAGCAAACTACTAAAGTACACCAATACCTCGCTTTGCGTGCTCGCTTATGATGTGTATAAATGTTTCTACAAAGCTAAAACAGAAAAAGGGGATTTCCCGTTTAAGTCTAATGCACATAACGCTCCTTTATTCCAACATAGTCATATCTCAAAAACTGAGCTTTTCGAGTTATTAAGGCAAAATTTATTCAAATTACTTTTAAACTGTTTCCTATAGGAGATATTTTCTAAAAAAATATTGTAAGGGCCTGTTTCACGATTTCGAATGTTAAAGTTTGCATACATTTGAAATGGCCAAGAAACACATTTATATCTTGAAAATAAAATGTTTTCTCATGAGTTGATATATTCTTTCCTACGTTTTCTTACATTATGGAGTCCATTTAATTTTGCATGAAGAACTACAGATGAAAAAGCTTTCTGCAAGATGGGTGCCGCATTTGTTAACAGTCGACCAAAAACGCAGAAGAATGAACATTTCTCAAGCTTGCTTGCATCGTTTTAAGTGAAATAAAATGGATTTTAAGCGTCGTTTTATAACTGTTGATGAGACATGGATCCACCACTATACTCCAGAGACAAAAGAGCAATCCAAACAATGGGCTGAAGCTGGAGGAAGTGCCCCAAAGAAGGCAAAAACGATTTAATCGGCTGGTAAATTTATGGCAACGGTTTTTTGGGACTTCAAAGGTATTTTATTGATTGACTACCTGCAAAAGGGTAAAACAATAAATTCAGAGTACTATTGCAACCTTTTGGATCAATTAAATGTACAAATTCGAGAAAAACGTCCTGGCTTACAACACAAAAAAATAATTTTTCATCAAGACAACGCACCAGCGCACAAGGGTGTTTTAACAATGGCTAAAATCAACGAGTTAAAGTACGAGTTGCCTGACCACCCACCTTATTCTCCTGATTTAGCTCCTAGTGAATTAGCTGGCAAGCGTTTTACCTCAAATGAAGATGCAATTACAGTTGTAAACCACTATTTTGAAGACCTTGAGGAAAATTGTTTTAATCAAGGGATAGAATTGCTAGAAAAGCGTTGGACTATATGTATTGAAGTTTCAGGAGATTATATTGAAAAATAAAAATATTTTTGAAAAACTAACTATTCTCTTTCATTGATAGACTAAGAAGCTTCCGAACCACCTGTGTATGTCGAGATTTCATAGCAGCTACCCTTATCATCAGTAAAACACAAAACACAAAAAGCAAGTTTTTTCTTTTGCACGCGTCTGTACCTTTCTTTAAACAGCTGGAAAACATATTTTATAATATAATAATTTATACCAATTAAAATTATAAATAGCTTGTTTTCTATGTTTCCCAGCTATCTATATGTCGACATTTCGTAGGAACTACCCTAATCATCAGTAGACTTTGGAAATTTTTGAAAGATATTCTCAAACATTCAACTTTATATCCCAACAATATAAATAAATTGTGGAGAATTTAAAAGAAAAATGCTCTAATAATACCTGTCAAAACACAAAAAACAAGCTTTTTCATGTATACACGTCTCTAACATTTCTTTACACCTTTCAAACAAATGAACAACCGTTGGTTGCTATGATTTGCTTTTTGAAAGTATCGAAAAGCAGAGAAAAATTCAAACAATTAAGTTTTTTATTCGCTTTTATTAGCTTCTACCATTTATACCAATAAAAATTATAAATAGCTTGTTTTCTAAAGTCTACTGATGATTAGGGTAGTTCCTATGAAATGTCGACATATAGATAGCTGGGAAACATAGAAAACAAGCTATTTATAATTTTTATTGGTATAAATGGTAGAAGCTAAAAATAGCGAATAAAAAACTTAATTGTTTGAATATAATAATTTATTTAGAATATTAGGATATAAAGCTAAATGTTTGCGAATATCTTTTAAACGTTTTCAAGTCTACTGATGATTATGGTAGCTCCTATGAAATGTCAACATATAGACAGCTGGGAAACAGAGACAACAAGCTGTTTATAATATTTTCATTTTTCTTTTTAAATTCCCAATAATTTATTTAGAATATTGGGATATAAAGCTGATTGTTGGGGAATATCTTTCAAAGGTTTGCAAGTGTACTGATGATTAGGCTAGCTCATATGAAATGCCGACATATAGACAGCTGGGAAACAGAGAAAACAAGCTGTTTATAAACTTTTCAGTTTTCTTTTTAAATTCTCAATAATTTATTTACAATATTGGGATATAAAGCTGACTGTTAGGGAATATTTTTCAAAGGTTTCCAAGTCTACTGATGGTTAAGGTAGCTCCTATGAAATGTTGACTTATAGACAGCTAGGAAATATGGAAAACATTCTGTTTATAATATTTTGATTGGTATCAAGACATATATATTTCAATATATTAATATTATAGAAGATTTTAAGTGTTTCAAAATTTACTAAAGCCAAATTTGAGAGCAAAAAAGCAAACAGATTGATATGTATTTAAGTTAACTGAAATTTTTTCTATAATGTGTGTGTATAAACTTATAACTCAGCTAACATACGTTGTTTGTTAGACGATTTTGGTCAATGTACAATTCCCAAAAAATCTTCTGCTGATTACCTTACGAGTAACAATAACAAACCATCTACTTTTTTACAAATTACCTTACACGCTCGTCACACAAACTTGGAATGTTTGTTAGACGTTTAAAAATGTAATTATTTTTATTTTCTTTATATTTTTAATTGATTTTTATATTATAGATAAACAGAAATAAATCGCCTACAATTGTTTTTTCTGTATTTTTGGGTGGTGATTATGGTGGTAAGTCAGTGCGAATTATATATATATAGTATGAAAATATTGAATGAGTAAGTGCTGTTTCTTATATGAGTCATACAAGGATTACTTAGCTGATTCCTTGATGAGTTGTAAGATATTATCTACATGAATCTCAGACGATTTCCTATACGAGACTTTTGTTGAGTTGAATAAGAGTCTCATAGAAGAATCAGCTTTTGTAACTCTTACTTTCGTGCGAGGGATCGTCTATGATTAAAAAATAAATTCGTCGACGATTAAAAACACTCTTCATGAGGTTTCCAGTAGAGTCTTCGACGAGTGAAAATGCTAGCTGGGTAAGTATGTATGTATGCTTATTCGTCTGCGAATCATAAAAAATTTATTTCCAACCAAGATATAAAATAAACACGTAAGCTGAGTCTCAAAAATGTTAAATTCAAATTAACACAAAAAAAAAGTTAAATATATATAAGTAAATGGAAAAAAACGTATTTTGGAACATGCAAAAACACGCCAAAACAAGACAAGGACAAGACAAGCGTTTTTATAGCGTTCCGTATCACTGAAAGTTTTGTGAAGAATTTAAAGTTCGTTTGCCCATTATGTGTTTCAAGAGCATAAAGTGCTTTAAAGTTCATTAATATGACACATAATTTAATATGATGCGCTTATCAAAAACAAAAAAACACGAAACTTAACAATAACAAAAATGTATAAATTCAATGTCAGGGTTATCGATAAAACAGCAAACAGAGGCAGCAAAGTATGCTTTCATGAAACCAGAAACGTAAGAGATGTGAACTAAATATTTGTATATTTTATTTTTGTGTTAAATATGTTTAATTATACTAAATTATAATTTGTTAAAACACACAAAGTTTTTATACTTTTAAACTACTGCCTTCTTATTATAATACCAGTAAATCCAAACATGTTTGAATGCATTCATTTCCTTATGAAACATACGAAACGCGAACATGATATTCCGAATTTTCAGGTGTAAATTAAATACACACATTTACGATCATCATTAAGTTAAAAAAAAGAAAAGAAAAAATTTAAAACTGATCGGTATTAATGACTGCTAAAAGGTGGCCAGTGATTTGAGCAGGTAGAAAAAAAAGGGTCCTTAAGCCAACAAACACTGTTTCGACATAAATTCCTGAAGCATTTAAGCTGTCGTAAATTAATAATCGTATTGAGTGTGTGCAGTGAAAATAAAAGCTGAGGGAATTCAAAATAAGATAAAACGAAAAACATAAATAATTTCATAAAAAGTCACAGAAGTATTTATAGCACGCGCCATTTGTCTGTATGATTTTGTTGTGGTTGTCATTGTGTTTTATTTATATTTACACCATTTTTTTTTTGCCAGATACCCCTAAATCTTGAGCGGTTTTAATGAAATGTTGCACTTAGTGATTATTCGTACCAGCTTAGAATTATACGAAATTGCAGGACTTGCAATTCCACTTACAAGTTTTGGATGACGAAATATGCCCCCCCTTCTTGTATAGGTCTTCTAAAGATATTTTAAGGAAAGGTGATGGGCAAGCTGAGCGACATTGTCTTCAATCTAGTCTTCAAATTATTCATGCAGAATATTTTTGGAAAAACTAATGAAACTATAAGAAAACCAACATATACGATGAAAGTTTGAGTATATATATTCGTTACCAGTTAACACCCGCCGCCGACATAGTAGAGTAAACAATCGTTTGTATAATCGTTGCCATACTGTGAGAAAAACCGTCATTTGTCTTGCTCAATATGTCTTCCACGATTTTCTACTGTCTTAAACCCACCATTTCATATGTCTTAAGTACATGGGCAACTGGGTTGCTTGAATAAAGCACACATACATATATACGTATCAGAATTTGTAAATATGAATAAGCATATATATGTAAGCATTAAGAAGGTTTTTACTTTCCGTTTTTTTTTCAAAATTTTGTTGCAAAAAAAAAAAAAAAAAAAAATTAAAAAATAAAACAATAATTGTTCGAATAATAATACGAATCGATATTTTTGTACTATTCTTTCCCTGTTTCTTTTATTGGTCTTCTATATAAAATAACATTATCGGTGTAATTATTTAAACTGGTGCCTAAAACACTGTTCATTTGTTAGCTTCAGTTACATTTTGAATATTTATTCGAATTTGAAAAATATATGAATTTTTCTGCTATCAATTATTCGAATATTTATATGTATAATTTAAAATTTTTGCCTAAAACAAAATTCAACTATTAGTTTCAGTTACGGTTTGAATTCGAAATAGAATAAAATATGAGATATTTTGCGACCAATTATTCGAATATTTATGTGGGTAATTATTTCAATTTTTGTGTAACACATTATCCAGCTATTAGTTTCAGTTACGGTTGGAATATATATATTCGAAATAGAAAATTATATGAATTTTTCGGCGATCAGTTATTCGAATATTTAACCGGATAATTATTTAAAATTTTGTCTAAACTATTCAAATATAAGTTTAAATTACAGCTTGAATTTTTATTTGGAATAGAAAAATATTAGAGTTTTTCTGCGGCCAATTATTCGAATATTTATCCGGATAATTATTTAAATATTTGACTGATTATATAGATTTTTCCTTAAAATAAGCAAATATTAGTTTCTGTTACATTATATCACTATTAAAACATTATTCCACTATTAGTTTCAGTTACAGTTTGAGTATTTATTCGAAATAGAATATTATATGAAATTTTTGATTTCAATTATTCGAATATCTATCGGGATAATTATTTGAATTTTTGTCTTAACCCTTCAAATATTTGTTTCTGTTACAGTTTGAATTTAAATTTAGAATATAAACATATGTGAGGTTTTTTCTGTGGTCAATTATTCGAATATTTATCCGGATAATTATTTAAATTTTTTCCTAAAACATTTTTAAACTCAGTTTCAGTTACAGTTTGAATATTTATTCGAAATAGGAACATACTTGAATTTTTCTGTAGTAAATTATTCGAATACTTATCCGGGTAATTGTTAAAGTTTTTGCATAAAATTGTCAAATATTAGTTTCAACTTCAAATTGAATATATAGAAAAAGTAAAATAGAAATATATATAAATTTTTCTAGGATCAATTATTCGAATATTTAACCAGATAATTATTTAAAATTTTGTCTAAACTATTCAAATATTAGTTTAAATTACAGCTTGAATTTTTATTTGGAATAGAAAAATGTTAGAGTTTTTCTGTTAGAGTTTAAATATTTGACTGATTATATAGATTTTTCCCTAAAATAAGCAATTATTAGTTTCTGTTACAGTTTGAATTGGGAATAGAAACATATTTTAATTTTTTTGTAGTCAACTATTCGATTATTCAACCGTATATTTATTTAAACTTTTGCCTTAAACATTATTCAAATATTAGTTTCGATTAAAGTTTGAATATTTATTCGATATAAAATAATATTTTAATTTTCTGTGGTTAATTATTCGAATATTTATCCGGATAATTACTAAAATTTTTGTCTTAACCATTCAGATATAAGTTTCTGATAATATTTGAATATATTTTCAAAATAGAAAAATATATAAATTTTTCTACGATCAATTATTCGAATATTTATTTAGATAATTATGCAGTATTTTGTCTAAACTATTCAAATAGTACTTTCTGTTAAAGCCTAAATATTTATTCAGAATAGCAAAATATCGCAGTTCTTCTGCGATTAGTTATTCGAATATTTATTTATTCTAGTTCATTTCAATACATAAAGCGTTCTTGGCCAATTTAAAATAATGTATTGATTACTTTTACAGTTCTATGTTTAATAAAAAAAATCAATACCAAAAGTTAATTATTTAACAAAAATATTAAAATTTATATAATATATATGTATACATAAAAAATTGTTCTTTTTATTTGGCCCCCCAGTCACACAAATTTTACTAAGAGTTAAAGTTATACATATATTTATCCGGATAACTATTTAAAGTTTTGCCTAAACTTATTCGAAATAGGAAATTACACGAATTTTTCGGCAATCAATTATTCGAATATTCATCCGGATAATTATTAAAATTTTTTCCTAAAATATTTTTAAAGTATTAGTTTCAGTTACAGTTTAAATATTTATTCCAAATAAAAAAATATTGGATTTTTTCTGTGGTCAATTATTCGAATATTTATCCGCATAATTATTCAAATTTCTGCTTAAAACAATATTCAACTGCTAGTTTCAGCTAGAGTTTGGATATTTATTCAAAAAAAAAAAAAAAATTTTTTTTCTGTGGTCAATTACTCGAATATTTATTCGGATACTTATATAATATTTTGCCTAAAACATTAATCAACTATTGGTTTCAGTTACAGTTTGAATATTAATTTGAAATAAAAAAATATATAAAATTTTTTGTATTCAATTATTCGAATATTTATTCGGATATTATTTAAATTCTTGCCTAAAGTTAATTTTTTTTTCTGGGGTCAATTATTTGAATATTTATTCGGATACTTATACAAATTTTTGCCTAACACATTAATCAACTATTGGTTTCGGTTGCAGTTTGAATATTAATTTGAAATAAAAAAATATATGAAATTTTCTGTTGTCAATTATTCGAATATTTATTCGGATATTATTTACATCTTGTCTAAAATATTATTCAAATAGTGATTAAAACATTTATTAGATTTTCTAACAATCTTTTTTATATTAATTACAATTATTATTCGACTAGAAATCCTGACTTAAGCTAGTAAGCAAGAGCGATTAAATCCCATCATTGGATGCATGAATTGAGAACATCTGTTTGCGTTACCATTTAAGCCTTTACTTAATGCTTCCCGTATTCTTTTTCAATTTGCATATTTTCCATGCGGCAACAAGAACGAATATATCATCTGCATATGACGCCCAAAGTAAAGGCGGTTTCATGAAAATAAAGTGGGGCAAAAATTGAGTTAAAACTCTTATCTACTTGCACATGTCTTAAAGAAATTTTTGCAACACAGAGATGCAAATAGTAAGGAAAAATAAAAAAAAAATCACTGCACGTAAGAAAAACAACTGTTGTTTGTGAAAAGTTTTTTGGAGATTTTTGCACATTAAATCATGGCTTGTTGCATCATCATCATCAGCCAAATTGGCGTCTTATTATTAAACTGTACCATTGAAAAAGCAAATAAATTGCGGGTAGGAGCCCAAACAACATGATTTCTTCTCGAATACATGCTACCTGGGCAGTAGTTGTAAAGGAATAAATGTAAGATTTCAAAACGAGAAACTTGTTATACGAATATTTCATAGAATAAACCTGGTTGTGACTCAGATTACAAGGCTGAAAACATTTTTCTTTTTCTTTACAATATTAAAAGATTTGTATAATTTTTATTTTTCTCATTTTTGTGTGCATTTGAAATCATTTCGTTACAAATTTATATGCGCTTGTTTGCAGAAACAAGCACACAAATTAATAAAAACTAAATGCAGCATTTATTTTCTATTTAACAAACAGAAATGCATTGAAAAATGAAAACGAAAACGTCTGTCTGCCAGACACAAATTTATTCATCTTGCGTTTGTTCGTTCATTCATCTGTTCATGTACGAGTGAGTACTCGTCATTTGAACGTTTTATGTTCAACGAAAAAAGAAAAAAAAATTACATACAGACAATCATGCATATTTGTATTTTAAGTTGCAGATATTTTCAAGTTGTATAATGCACAAAATTAATTATGGGGTGGCGGTGATTTATTCAAGCTTTTCATTAAATAAAAATTAACAAAATTAGTTTTAAGCAACTTTTACGAAAAAATTGGTGTTTTTAAGTAAATGATATTTTTGCTTAAGCAAAGATTTAAATAAAACATGTTTGCTATTGTTGGTAGATGAGATTGGTATACGAACTGGGAGAGCAGATGAGTGGAGTAGTGGCCGTGAAACAGCTTTCGGTCCCCCCGCTAAAACTTCGCAATTTATTGAAAAAATGACAATAGAACTTGCAATACTGATTAAACAACTAATTTAAGAAACAGAAGAGAATATAAGAAAGTATATGTAGCTTGAAATTTGCAAACAATAAAAACAATATTATGCTTTGATTTAATGGCAAGAAGTGGAAGAGGATAGTGTAGTGGTTTGTCTCAGGATAGAGTAGTGGTTTGTCTTCCATCCTGTGCACACGCGCTTTTGTGTTTACTTCATTTTCCTGCCGGTAGGAATATTTTACCTTGATGTACTCCTATCCAGGGCCCTCTGCTACTGTGAACTGTTTCCCCTCTATGCTCCTCCTTATATAACACGTATCTGTTGCAAGATAAAAGCTCCGAGAGAAAATCAAAGAGATTATTAAATACCACTACATTTATCAGTGAATCCCTGCCTGCGATTTCAAGTCTAGATTACAACTAGAACATTTCAGGACCTGTTGGTGATACCAAAACGCGCTTTTCAGAAGTATTTCGTAGATTGGAAAGAGCGCTGGCATAAGGGACAAGATAGGTATTGATGAATAAATAAATACTTTTTGAAAAAATTTAAAATAATGGCTATTTTTTGATTAGATTATATAACTTGAAAGACGAAGCCAGGATGAGTTGTGAACATTGAAATCACCAGCAATAACGTTTTCACTGCTCTTTGGGATCATCGAAGCTTTCTGTGGATTTTCCGTTTTACCCCTACATTTGACCTCGATGGGCATCTATTTATCAACATCCTATCATCCTAAATTTTAAGCTAATGCATTTTTTATATCAAACCCACAAATTTGGAATCCAATTCGAAAAATCATGCACTAATTCACTCTTTATTTACATATTTATGTAGACGCTTTTCAAAAACATCGTTCGTTGTATGAAAATTTAACTTTTTGGGGTTTTTATATTAGTTTTAGTTCTGGTATGCAAACAGCTCCAGAAAATTAATACACTGTTGGATCCAAAACTATTTTATTTGTATTGTGAACTTGATCTACAACCTATTGTAGAAATGTAGAAAAAGCAAATATATATTTTAAAAATTATAAAATTCAACACAAAATCAATAAACTAATATTTAAAATAGAAAATATTTAAAGGTATAAGGTTGGTTTATACGGTGATTTAAAGCCACGCCTTTTTTTATAATATTCTTTTAAAGCTTCTACCAAAATCATGTTACATCTTTACGATGATTTTTAAATCATGTCGTTTTTTTTAATTGTTGTCGTTAAAAATAATCGTTTGTCTCTTATTACACTTTTGGTAGTATCGATGTGGTTACTTTGCCAGCCAAATGAAAATAAACCCATTTAAAACAAGTAAGAGTGTAGTATATTCGGCTGGGCCGAATCTAAAATACCCTTCACGATAGTCACGAATATGTATAGTATATTAGAAATGTGACCTAAATATGCTCGGTTATATATGAACCGATATCGGAGTTTTCTATTTTCTGTATTTTAGTAACCTTCTTTTATAACGAGAATTGCTTTTCAGCAAAAAAAAAAAATTTTTTTTAATGGAAAAATCGGTTTAGGCTATATCTCGGCTATATATGGACCGATATCGAAAATTTTAATTTTCCATATTTATATAACCTTATATCATTACCAGAACTGCTTTTGAGCACAACAAATTGTTTAAGTTCGCTTATGCGATATTTTCATGAAAAACCCGATTTAGGCTATATCTCGGGTATATATGGACCGATATCAGAAATTTTAATTTTCTCTACTTTCGTAACCTTCTTTCATAACAAGAACTGCTTTTCAACAAAAAAAAAATGTTATTGGAAAAATCGGTGCAGGCTATATCTCGAGTATATATGGACCGATATCGGATATTTTATTTTTCCATATTTATATGACCCTATTTCATTACCAGAACTGTTTTTAAGCAAAAAACAATGTTTAAGTTCACTTACGCAACATTTTCATTAAAACCGCAGTTTAGGCTATATCTCGGGTATATATGGACCGATATCGGAAATTTTCATTTTCCATACCTATATAACCTTATTTTGCTATTAGAACTGCTTTTAAGCAAACAAAGTTGTTTTAGTTCGCTTACCCCGCGTATTCATGAAAAACACGGTTTAGGCTATATCTCGGGTATATATGGACCGATATCGAAAACTTTAATTTTCCATATTTATATCACCTTATTTTATTACCAGAACTGCTTTTAAGGCGAAAAAATTGTTTAAGTTCGCTTACGCGGCATTTTCATGAAAAACACGGTTTGGGCTATATCTCGGGTATATATGGACCGATATGGGAAATTTTCATTTTCCGTATTTACGTAACCTAATTTCATTACCAGAACTCCTTTTGAGCACAAAAAAGTTGTTTAAGTTCGCTTACGCGACATTTTCATGAAAAACCCGATTTGGGCTATATCTCGGGTATATATGGACCGATATCGGAAATTTTCATTTTTCATATTTATGTAACCTAATTTCATTACCAGAACTGCTTTTGAGCAAAAAAAAGTTGTTTAAGTTCGCTTACGCGACATATTCATGAAAAACCCGATTTGGGCTATATCTCGGGTACATATGGACCGATATCGGAAATTTTTGTCTTCCATATTTATATAACCTTATCTTATTACCAGAACTGTTTTTAATCAAAAATAGTTGTTAAAGTTCGCTTACGCGACATTTTCATGAAAAACACGGTTTGCGCTATATCTCGGGTATATATGGACCGATATCGGAAATTTTTATCTTCCATATTTATATAACCTCATCTTATTACAAGAACTGTTTTTAATCAAAAATAGTTGTTAAAGTTCGCTTACGCGACATTTTCATGTAAAACCCGGTCTAGGCTATATCTCGGGTATATATGGACCGACATCGAAAATTTTCATTTTCCATATTTATATGACCCTATTTCATTACCAGAACTGTTTTTAAGCAAAAAAATATGTTTAAGTTCACTTACGCCACATTTTCATTAAAACCGCAGTTTAGGCTATATCTCGGGTATATATGGACCGATATCGGAAATTTTCATTTTTCATATTTATGTAATCTTATTTCATGATCAGAACTGCTTTTGAGCAAAAAAAAGTTGTTTAAGTTCGCTTACGCGACATTTTCATGAAAACCCCGATTTGGGCTATATCTCGGGTATATATGGACCGACATCGAAAATTTTCATTTTTCATATTTATGTAACCTAATTTCATTACCAGAACTGCTTTTGAGCACAAAAAAGTTGTTTAAGTTCGCTTACGCGACATTTTCATGAAAAACCCGATCTGGGCAATATCTCGGGTATATATGGACCGATATCGGAAATTTTCATTTTTCATACCTATATAACCTTATTTCATTACCAGAACTGCTTTAAGGTGAAAAAAGTTGTTAAAGTTCGCTTACGCGACATTTTCATGAAAAACCCGGTTTGGGCTATATCTCGGGTATATATAGACCGATATCGAAAATTTTCATTTTCCATACTTATACAACCTTATTTTATTACCAGAACTACTTTTAAGCAAAAAAAGTTGTTTAAGTTCGCTTACGCGGCAATTTCATAAAAACCCCGTTCCAGGCTATATCTGCGGTATATATGGACCGATATCGAAAATTTTCATTTTTCATATATATGTAACTTAATTTCATTACCAGAACTGCTTTTGAGCACAAAAAAGTTGTTTAAGTTCGCTTACGCGGCATTTTCATGAAAAACCTGGTTTGGGCTATATCTCGGGTATATATGGACCGATATCGGAAATTTTCATTTTTCATATTTATATAACCTTATTTTGTTACCAGAACCGCTTTTAAGCAAAAAAAGTTGTTTAATTTCGCTGACGCGGCATTTTCATGAAAAACCCGTCCTAGGCTATATCTCGGGTATATATGGACCGATATCGAAAATTTTCATTTTTCATATATATGTAACTTAATTTCATTACCAGAACTGCTTTTGAGCACAAAAAAGTTGTTTAAGTTCGCTTACGCGGCATTTTCATGAAAAACCTGGTTTGGGCTATATCTCGGGTATATATGGACCGATATCGAAAATTTTCATTTTTCATATTTATATGACCCTATTTCATTACCAGAACTGCTTTTGAGCACAAAAAAGTTGTTTTAGTTCGCTTACGCGACATTTTCATGAAAACCCCGATTTGGGCTATATCTCGGGTATATATGGACCGATATCGAACATTTTCATTTTTCATATTTATATGACCCTATTTCATTACCAAAACTGCTTTTGAGCACAAAAAAGTTGTTTAAGTTCGCTTACGCGACATTTTCATGAAAAACCCGATTTGGGCTATATCTCGGGTATATATGGACCGACATCGAAAATTTTCATTTTTCATATTTATGTAACCTAATTTCATTACCAGAACTGCTTTTGAGCACAAAAAAGTTGTTTAAGTTCGCTTACGCGACATTTTCATGAAAAACCCGATCTGGGCAATATCTCGGGTATATATGGACCGATATCGGAAATTTTCATTTTTCATACCTATATAACCTTATTTCATTACCAGAACTGCTTTAAGGTGAAAAAAGTTGTTAAAGTTCGCTTACGCGACATTTTCATGAAAAACCCGGTTTGGGCTATATCTCGGGTATATATAGACCGATATCGAAAATTTTCATTTTCCATACTTATACAACCTTATTTTATTACCAGAACTACTTTTAAGCAAAAAAAGTTGTTTAAGTTCGCTTACGCGGCAATTTCATAAAAACCCCGTTCCAGGCTATATCTGCGGTATATATGGACCGATATCGAAAATTTTCATTTTTCATATATATGTAACTTAATTTCATTACCAGAACTGCTTTTGAGCACAAAAAAGTTGTTTAAGTTCGCTTACGCGGCATTTTCATGAAAAACCTGGTTTGGGCTATATCTCGGGTATATATGGACCGATATCGGAAATTTTCATTTTTCATATTTATGTAACCTAATTTCATTACCAGAACTGCGTTTGAACACAAAAAAGTTGTTTAAGTTCGCTTACGCGGCATTTTCATGAAACCCGCGGTCTAGGCTATATCTCGGGTATATATGGACCGATATCGAAAATTTTCATTTTTCATATTTATATGACCCTATTTCATTACCAGAACTGCTTTTGAGCACAAAAAAGTTGTTTAAGTTCGCTTACGCGACATTTTCATGAAAACCCCGGTCTAGGCTATATCTCGGGTATATATGGACCGATATCGGAAATTTTTATTTTCCATATTTATGTAACCTAATTTCATTACCAGAACTGCTTTTGAGCACAAAAAAATTGTTTAAATTCGCTTACGCGGCATTTTCATGAAAACCCCGGTCTAGGCTATATCTCGGGTATATATGGACCGATATCGAAAATGTTCATTTTTCATATTTATATGACCCTATTTTATTACCAGAGCTGCTTTTGAGCACAAAAAAGTTGTTTAAGTTCGCTTACGCGACATTTTCATGAAAAACCCGGATTGGGCTATATCTCGGGTATATATGGACCGATATCGGAAATTTTCATTTTCCATATTTATTTAACCTAATTTTATTACCAGAACTGCTTTTGAGCAAAAAAAAGTTATTTAGCTTCGCCTGTGCGACATTTTCATTAAAAATCCGATTTGGGCTATATCTCGGGTATATATGGACCGATATCTGAAAAAAAATTTTTTTGCCTTTTAGTCACCGTGCTTAATAAGTGTGTGAAGTTTGAAGCAAAACGAACAACTTTTGTTTTCAAAAATTTTCATACAAAACTGCAAAAAAAATGGCTTTTTTCGGAATTTTGAATATATCTCAGCTATACGTGGACCGATATTACTGATTTTCAATAGCAAACCCATGAATCGATGGGGTAAAAGAATGGTGAAAGAAAAAAGTTTCTAAGTCTAATGGTTTTCTCAGAAACGGTATTTCAACAGCGGACAGACGGACAGACGGACAGACGGACATCGCTTAATCGACTTTTCCATTAATTCTGATTCAGAATATATATACTTTATAGGGTCGCAAAAAAAACTGTAGAAATTACAAACGGAATCACAAACTTATATATACCCTTAACATTTTTGTGAAGGGTATAAAAATAACAAACGAGTCAAAATGAAATTAGAGAAAAAAAAACTTGAAAAACAGAAAACATGGCTTTTTTCAATTTGAAAATTTTTTCAGTACAAAAGATAAGACATGCCTTTTGGGCATGGCTTTAAATCATCGTGAAAATTTGCTCATATTCATAAAAAATTGAAATGTATTTGAAATGAATTTTAGTAAAATTTTGTATAAAATTTTTGAATTGAAACATATTTCAAATTTATTAAAATTTTTATGAATATGCTCATTAAAGCAAGGCGAATTCATTTTACCAGGTGAAACTGAAAAAACAGATGTACTACTTTTGTTCTATTTTTAAAACATCAAGTGTCAAAAGCTGTTTCTACCCTGTCGGATAATCAGTATCAAAAATAGCCAACTTTTAATTAATTTTTATGAACCAATTTTAAGCTATCATGTATACAATGCAAAAATATATTTCCAATGTCCCCACCTAGTAGGCGCCGTAGATTTCCGTTTTTATTATTAACACTACTGCGTGATATTGAAGTCGTTTTATTTAGGTACATATAAATTTTTCAATTCTGTGGAAGTTTTCTAAAATAACATTTTTTATGTAAGTACATTCGTATCTCAAATAATAAAGATATTAATATTGTTTTAATTTTAATTAAAAGTGCAAGAATGAGAGTCGTTAGCAAAGCCTTTTTAAAAAAGAATGTAATGTATACGCCAACTAACAAACATTTGATACAATATTTTTTAATGGAATTATTTCTGAAATTTTTAAGTTTTTTGCAATATGCAATGTAATATTTTTTGTTTGGTGTAATATGTAATATAAAAATGAAAAATTACAAATAAATACGTTAAAAATGTTGACTAATTTATTTTATCGGGTGGTTAAATTTCAAGAGCCGATGTTGAATGTGAACCACACCTAAACGCCAAGTTTTTTTCGTATTTTATTTGACATTTCTCTATTTCAGACTTACTCAATTTGAACCATGGAGAGATACACAATCCAACAACGTATTAAAGTTATCCAGACTTATTATGAAAATGATGATCAATTTTCGAAGAAAATCATCTTCAGTGATGAGGCACATTTTCACCTCAGTGGATTCGTCAATAAACAGAAGTGCCCCATTTGGGCGAATGAGAATCCAAGAGTGACTGTTGAAAAACCAATGCACCCACAAAGAGTGACTTTTTGGTGCGGTTTATGTGCTGGCGGCATCATCGCGCCGTATTTTTTCTAAAATGAGGCCGGTCAGGCAGTTACTGTGAATGGTGTTCGCTATCGTGAGATGATAACGAACTTTTTATGGCCGAATTGGAAGAAATGGATGTAGACGATATGTGGTTTCAGCAGGACGGTGCCATTTGCCACACAGCTAACGAAACAATTGCTCTTTTGCGCAACAAATTGTTATCTCACGTAATGGCGATGTCAATTGGCCGCCAAGATCATGTGATTTGACACCGTTGGACTTTTTTCTTTGGGGTTATTTGAAAGAAAAGGTGTACGTCGATAAGGCAGCAACAATTCAACAGCTAAAGGATGAGATAATTCGGCACATTAACGGCATAGAACCTCCATTATGCCTCAGGGTCATCGAAAATTTGGACCATCGGATGGAGGTGTGCCGCCGTGGTCACGGCACCCATTTGGCCAATATTTTGTTCCATACATAATTGAATAATACCAATATATCATAATAAAATAAAATTACAATAATTTCCTAAATAGTTTGTGTTTTATTCAAAATCAACATCGGCCCTTGAAATTTAACCACCCTTTATTACGAGAAAATATTACATGAATGAAAAGTTGTTTTTCAACTATAGTTTGAACAATTAACTTTTCGTTGATTTAAAACTAACTAACTTATGGTTGACTTAAAAATATTGCTAGCTTCAAAAAGTTAACTGAAAATGTTAAAATAGTTAGTTGCTTCCATTGAAAAGTAATCCAAGTGTCAGTCAGCACTTAAGTTAGTTTAAAGTTAACTGATTTTCCGACAGGGTGGCTTGCTCATATACAAACATATCAGCAAGTAAAGTGTGTAACTGTATGTATGTACTAGAGGGCTGCTAAAGCACGATAAAATTGTGTTACAAAACATCGTAGTATTTTCAAGTGCTATCCATCGTCTTCTTTCACATTTCAAAACAAACACTTCAGTGCAGAAATGTTCTAAACACACAAACGAATACTGCCTTATAAACATTTATAACAAACAGAACCAAACACAAGTAGAATCAAATGAAATAGAACAAATTTGAAGTAGAAATTCAAGCATTGAAGTAATTACTTCAGTTTTGTTTGTAAAGTTAGTTGTTGTTGTTCATGGTTTTTGTCCTTACATTAGTGCACATGTGCTGTAGGCATAGTATGCTCACGTGTGTGTGTTGTTGTTGTTCATGGTTTTTGTCTTTGTATTAAGCACAAATATTTAAGACGCAATATGCTCAAATGCCAATGTGCCTGCTGTTATTCATCGTTTATTTGCTTTATTGTTAGGTTTTGTTTTGGATTTTCCTTGGAACTACTACACCATAGTGAGCAGTGTTTTTTAGAACATTCTGTGTAGCCCTTTAGTATGAACATATTTTCCATACAAATTTTTTGACACACCAGCCGCCCAAGCAACAACAAATGCCTATGTTGTTTTTGCATTGTTGTATTTATTGTAATCCCAGTTTCACCTGGTAAAATGAATTCGCCTTGCATAAGGCGAATTTATAAGGTGAATGCAAGCGGGAAGGCGAATTCAATAGTATGTATTTTGTTATTGTAAAACATATCGTGAATGTCAAAATCTACTGCCTGGCCCACTATGTCACTCGACATCGATCGCTCGCATAAATACATGCATACCAAAAACAACATTTTAAAATTTGTTTTTGTTTCACATGTATTTATGCGAGCGAGCGATGTCGAGTGACAGACATAGTGGGCCAGGCAGCTAAATTCGCCTAAGATTGTTCAGCTGGGAAAAAATTTTATATAAACGTTAAATATAAACTTTTACAATTGTTTGTAATTAAAACCGCAGATTATATTTGTTTTTCACTTTTAAATTCTCACAAATTTCTTGAAGTTGCACTAAATCATACAAAAAAATCTTCAGATTAAAATGGCGCGAAAAAGTTTGTAAACAAAAGAAAAAAAATTTTACAGTCTCATTGGAAAAAACGTGAGAGGCAAAAAATAATCACCTGCGCTGTTAAGTTCACCAATTAATGAATTCGCCTTGGCCTTGCATTAAAGTAAAAAATTAAAAAAAAAAAAAAAATTCCAATGATCTATCAAATAAAATTTCCATTCAAATCAACTTTGTAGTGCAATTGGAAAAGAGCGGAAAATAATACCTACAAAATAAATATTTAATACAAACCAACTACTTTTGACAACAAATGATAAAAAATATTTTTTAATTTGACATTTTAGAAATCCTTTTCGATTTGCAATTGGCACATTACGATTAAATGGATGAAAATCAATGCCAACGTACGCTCAAACAACGCTATCAAAACAGTGCGATATCATACAGCGTCAATCATCACTTTACAAAGTGTTTGTTTCTCCCTCTTGTCTCAAGCTGCTGCTGTTTTATTTGTTGCAGCTGACTCCAGTAAAGTTTCTCTAACAGATTGCCAACATATTGTTATGAAAAAAAAAAATGTAAGCAATTCTCTTTTACAGAACAGATTTTTCACTTGTGCTGAAAATAAATCTTTTTTACTTTTTAATTTCCCAGAATCAAAGTGACAGCATTTAAGTTGTGGCTGCAGCAGCTAGCCGCAAATACTGCGACCACTTATTTGCTAGTTTAAAAGGCAAAAATCGAATTGTATGACGCTGCTTGTGGTAAGTTGTTGATCAAGTGAAAATGTCACTACAATTGACATTTTGACAAATACCGACACTTTTATGCCCCGTTTAAAAAAAAGTGAGCAACGAGCAGCCATACAAAAAACGAGCAGCAGCCTGTACTCACAGGCAGCAAAGAACTCACTCACTCATAGTCCGTTACTTGTGCTCGTACTACTTACGTTCACTTTATGTTCTCAAATACGAGCAAGCATGTTAGTGAGTCAGTCATTGAACTGTTTGTGTGTGAGTAGTTCAAAGTGTCTCTAAAACCCTCAGCTACTTAAACTATTCGTTTTCGTTCATTTTTTTCTTTTCTTATTAAACTTCAAGAAGTCGCTGCCAGGAGACGAGTTTAAATGAAATGAAAAAGCTTGTCCACAGGTGCTCCAGTTTAAACTCTCAAAATTGACCGATGGCCAGATCGACCAACTACTGTGTACGAGTATATGGCGTGACTTTAAAAGTTATTTATTTTAATCCAACTGCTGCCATTTGCTTTACATTGCTTTTTACTTGGCTTATTAGTTTGTGTCGAAAAGATCTTAAGCTACCGTTTTTGTCTGTCTGGTGTTTTTGTATTTTTTTTCTTCTTGTGGCTGTCGCCTTTCTTTAAGCTTTATATTAGACCGTTTTTATTGGAGTTTTTCTCTAAAACATATTTTCCTGTTGATCTATTACAGAAAAGCAGTCAAGACGGGACTACGAGTATGTTTGGCTGTTGTCCACTGTCTGTGGCATTAAGAGTTTGTGGCGAAACGACATATTTTGCTAGTGGAACTCCCCATAGGGTAATTAGTTGACGTTGTCATTATTTGGCTGCTTTTTTTTAAGCTGCTGATTTTCTGTAGGCTAAGTTTTGAGACATGTTTTTAAAAGTAGCCAGTTTGTACGACGTTTGCTTAGTAAACTGTTGGCACTTAAAGCTTTTGCTGCCACTTCCAAGCACCGCTTGATGTTGCAGCTAGAAAGCGTAAAAGCGATTTGACAAAAGTATCACCATATTTATTGTCTGCTAAAGTTTTTTTTCTTTTACTTTAAGCTTAAAGAAGACAATGTTTCTGCGCGGATGCAGAGCTAAGCTAATCTTTTGGTTACTCTTGCTTTAATTTTGCACACAAAGCCTCCATTAAACTGGTTATATTTTATAAGTGTTTACTAAAATTGTAAACATGTTTTTCATTTACGAGGGAGGGCCAGTAAGTCTGTGACTTTTTGAATACAACACAGGTTTTCACATGCTTCAACCGTTCCTTTGCGAAATTCGAGCCTAACTGGTTATAAGTTAATGATCCATTAAGTTTTAAAGAATGTGAACCACATTTCTCAATTTCAGACTAGCTCAATTTGAACCATGGAAAGATAGACAATCAAGCAGGATCAGAATGGTGGCAACGAAGAAAATCATCTCCAGTCATGAGGCACATTTTTACCTCAATAGATTCATCAATAAACAGAATTGTCGCATCTGGGCGAAAATGAGTGTGAAGAGTGACTATTTGGTGCGGTTTATGGATTGGCGACATTATCGGGCCGTATTTTTTTCTCCAAAATGAGGCCCATCCGGCAGTTACTGTGAATGGTGTTCGCTATTATGAGATGATAAAAAACTTTCTATGGCCCGAATTTCAGCAGGACGGTGCCAATTGCCTTATATCTAACGAAACAATGGCTCTTTTGCGCGTCAAATTCAATGGTCGTGTTATATCACGTGGTGGCGATGTCATTTTTCCGTCATGATCATGTGATTTGACACTATTGGACTTCTTTCTTTGGGGTTAGCTGAAAGAAAAGCTGTACGGCGATAATTCAGCCCTCAATTATGCCTCAGTGTCAATGAAAATTTTGACCAGGTGTGCCGCCGAGGTAGCGACGGCATTTTGACCGATATTTTATTCCAAGCCTTAGCAATGTTATCATAATAAAAAATAAAAATAATAAAAAATAAAAGAAATGAAATTAGCTCGTAAATAATCTATGAAAAAAATTATCAAGTTGAATGTTTGAGAATATCTTTCAAAAATTTCCAAAGTCTACTGATGATTAGGGTAGTTCCTATGAAATGTCGACATATAGATAGCTGGGAAACATAGAAGACAAGCTATTTATAATTTTTTACTGGTATAAATGTTAGAAGCTTAAATAGCGAATAAAAAACTTAACTGTAAATAATCTATGTTTTATTCAAAATCAAAATCGACTCTTAAAATTGCATTACCTTTTACATGTATGATTCAAAGTATTCTTGTTACGTTTGACTTGGGTCTTCTGCAAGTAATGACTTCGATTCTATATCTTCGAAAACTATATCTCTTCCAACGCCATGCTGGTCTAAGATGTCAAAATCGCACTTCTTGAAGCGTTGAAACCACTCTCAGCACATTCCTTCACTAATAACAGCCTCGCCACAGCTCTTTTAGAGTATTCCCTGAACCTCGGCCGCAGATTTGTTCATGTTAAAGCCCGCAAATGACAAGTATTTGGCTGATGTAAGCTGACATTTTTAATCGAGAAAAATTTTATGATAATGATACAAAGCGACTAATATTTCAATGGCGTTATGTTTACCTAAGTTTATTGTATAACACGATTTATTTCTTTCGACTACCGCTTAACATTACAGTTTATCGAGTGCTAATATTCTGTAGAAGGCGGTGCCTGCTGTGCTATCAATTGCTAGAACTTGCTTAGCATACATGGAAGAAAATTTATAAAATATTGCAAATTCTACATTAAATCAATGCTAATTTATTTCTTTGTAATGTTTAATTCTTATAAAGCAATTTTTCCCTTTAATAAAAAACCCAACATTTCACTTCCCACACATGAAATTTCAATCAATATTTAGATAACAAAACATTATTTCACGATCAATCAACTAATCAATCAATCAGTATCATATTATAAACTTGAACTGAATACAATTTCCATACCAGGTGCCATGTGGACTTTATAACTCATATGTACATGCACATATGTATGTATGTATGTAGTTGAAAGAGAAGAAAAATAAATTCAATTATGAAATTAATGCAAGTCTTAATCATGATTCAATTAATAAAAAAATAAACAATGCTTTGGGCTCTTAAAGCTGCAGACAATACTAAAATTATTGATGTTTGCTCTACATTTTCAACACTAAAGTGGAGAAACGAAAGAATACAATAACGATCATAATGGCAAAGATATCGTATCATATTGGCCACATTTCATTGTACACATTGAAACGTTGTGGTGAATAAGTTTCTGTGTCGTGCTCGTGTTCATGTCTTAACTCTTTTGTTTTGTTTTCAGTATATTCTTTCTTAATGCCTGCCTGGTTACTCGTACCATTTTTGTTTCCATTATTTCTGCTTATTGTTTTCCCATTTAATAATCATATCAAATTTGCATTTTAATTAATAACAAATTATAAATAAATAATAACTTTAATAAAAGCCAAAATATGTTTATTTAAGTCCATGAATAAGACAGGGGCCGTAACAATTGCATCTTTTATTCAAATAGTAATATGGTAGCGGTAAAAATTATTTTCATAAAAAATTTGTTCTGGCTTCACTAAATTAAGAAACAAAATTGAAAAATCGTATCCGAATAAATATCCCAATTTTATAATAATAAAAAAATTCTGCGAAAAAATGTGATAGTTTAAATTAGTATTATAACAATTATTTGAAGTATCAATCGAATAAGTAGACGAATAAAACTTCGTTTTAATTTTTATTTAAGTATATTGTAATTAAGATACAATAACTTTCCCTAAAAATGCTAAGAATATAAATTTTTACGTTTTGTTTGGGTTTGAGAAAGATATGTAAAAATACCTATTCAATTTATTTAACAAAATTTTTTCGAAAAAGATGTGAAAATAGCTTGAATTAATATAAAAATAATAAAGAATAATAAAAACACTTGAGTTATTATTCCCTACATTAGCTTCTAACATTGAAACCAATCAAATAATAAGGTAGCTCCTATGAAAGGTCAATATATAGACAGCTGAGAAACATTGAAAACAAGCTGTTTATAATTTTTTTTTTATTCGAATAATAGTATTAAGAGTAATATCTTTTCAGTTTCGCTTAGTTTTTAAAAAAATATATATAAAAAAAAATAAATATCACTAATATTATATGATGGGTCGTTACCATTCGTCTAGCTCAAGTTCAATTCTGGCTAAAGCCAAGAAATATTTTTATTTATAATCATAACAATAATTGCCGCGATCAACACATATATGCTTATATGTGAGCATATGTGATCAATATGAGACAAATATAGACGAAAAAATAAATAAGGGCTCAGTAGCTGAGTTTTAAAAAATACATCATGTTTACATGGTACTGAGTTCGAGTCCTAGTGGGTGCTGATGAGCAGTGTAGTGACTATGAAACAGCTAGTTGTCCCCCAGCTTTAGTGTATTCAATTATTTTTTCCTGTCTTCTTGGATCAAGAGTTATGGATCACGGCAATTATTGTTATAATTATAAATAAAAATATTTCTTGGCTTTAGCCAGGATTGAACTTGAGCTAGGCGAATGGCAACAACCCATAATATAATATTAGTAATATTAAAAATAAGTTCGACTATTTAACATTAATACTTACAAAAATAAATATCCCAATGGTATAATCGAATACAATTAAAAAATTTTTCGAAAAAGTTACAAAAATTAACCGAGTAATAGCTTAATCGAAAAATAGTATCAAGAATATTTTCTTTTCAGTTTCACTTGGTTTTTAAAAAAATATATAAAATTTTATATCCCAATAGGATAATCGAATACAATTTAAAAAACTTTTCGCAAAAGATAAAAAAATAAAGTGAATCAATGTTAGAATAATTCGAATAATAGCGTAATCGACAAATAATATCAAGAATATTTTGTTTTCAATTTCGCTTGGCTTTTAGAAAAATATGCACAAATGCATATCCTAATCGAATAAACGAATACAATTAAAACAACTTCGAAAAAGATACAAAAATAGTGTGAATGCATATTAAAATATTTATTCGAATAATTAATCGAATAATAGTGTAATCGAAAAATAATATCAAGAATATTTTGTTTTCAATTTCGCTTGGCTTTTAGAAAAATATGCACAAATGCATATCCTAATCGAATAAACGAATACAATTAAAACAACTTCGAAAAAGATACAAAAATAGTGTGAATGCATATTAAAATATTTATTCGAATAATTAATCGAATAATAGTGTAATCGAAAAATAACATCAAGGGTAGTTTCTTTTCAGTTTCGCTTGTTAAAAAATATGTAAAAATACGTATACGATTTATTTAATAGAATTTGAAATTTTTTTCCAAAAACATGTGAAAATAGCTTTAATTTAAGATTTATTATTCGTATACCAGTATTCAGAATAATTTCCTTCAGTTTCACTTGGTTTTTAGAAAAATATGTAAAAATACATATCCCAATGGGATAATCGAATACAATTTAATAAACTTTTCGAAAAAGATAAAAAAATAGTGTGAATCAATGTTAGAATTATTATTTGAATAATTAATCGAATAAAAGCGTAACCGAAAAATAATATCAATAATATTTTCTTTTCAGTTTCGCTTGGTATTTAGAAGAAAATATGTATCCTAATCGGATAATCGAATACAATCAAAAAAATTTTCGAAAAGGATACAAATAGTCTGAATTAATAATTGAATTATTATTCGAATAATTAATCGCATAAAAACAAAACCGAAAAATAATATCAAGAGTATTTGCTTTTCAGTTACGCTTGGTTTTTAGAAAAATATATAAAAATAAATATACGACAAAATAATTCTAATACAATTTAAACAATTTTCGAAAAAGATATGAAAAGAGTTTAATTTAGTGTATGTATTATTATTTAAATAACAAATCGCTTAACTAATAGAACAATAGCGTAATCGGATAATAATATTCAGAGTATGTTCCTTTCAGTTTCATTTGGTTTTAAAAATTTATATATAATAAAAAAAAGTTTTTTCTTTTGCACACGTTTCTTCTTTTCTTTACACCTTTTAAACAAATGAACAACTAACCGTTGATTGCTACGATTTGTTTTTTGATACTTTCAAAAAAATTAGAGACGTGTGCAGAAGAAAAAGCCTGTTTTTTGTATTTTAACAGGTATTATTAAAACCTTTTTCCTTTTAAATTCTCAATAATTTAGTAAGATTGTTGGGATGTAAAGTTGAATGTTTGAGAACATCTTTCAAAAATATCCAAAGAATACAGATGATTACAGTAGCTCCTATGAAATATCGACATATAAATAGCTGGGAAACATGTCACACCAGCTGTTATAGTTTTTTGATTGGTATCAGTGTTAGAGGCTAATATAAAGAATAAAACTAAATTGTTTGAATTTCTGTTCTCTGGTTTTTGATACTTTCAAAAAACAAATCAGAGCAACCATTCAGTTCATGTTCATTTATAATTAAAAAATTTTTTTTTTTAAATTTGTTTTCATTTTTAATAAAAAATTTTTTTTTTAAGTTTATGAGAATATGAAAATATTATTAGAAAAATTATTCGAATAATTTTTCGAATAATTAATCGAATAATTATTCGGATAGTTAATCAATTAACAATACGTTAAATCTTTTAAAAACACTATAATTCTTATTTAATAATTATTTTTATAAATATAATGAATATTTTTTTCTGCTTCGTTTAGTTAAAAAAAAGTAAAAATCAAATTAATAGATAAAAAATTTTAAATAATATGAGATAATATTCGACTAATTAATCGAATTATAAATCGAATAATTAAACGAATAATTATTCGAATATATTATCAAATGACTACTCGAACAACGAATCGGACAACTATTCGATTAATGAATTGAATAATTGTTCAAATATATGTATGTACATATATTCGAATAACTATATGTTTGATTTTTGTGTATAAACATTTTATAGTTCTATTGTATTAAGAGGTTTTTTTGGTAACAGGGTGGACTTAGGAAACCCTCACCATGGGCTACTTGGCAGAACGAAGATCAGCAAAGCCCCCGCGAGATCCTGCTTGCAGATCATAAGTTTTTCTGATAACAGGGTTGACTTAGGAAACCCTCATCATGGGCTACTTGGCAGAACGAAGAACAGCAAAACCCTCGGCAGATCCTGCTTGCAGATTATCTCGGTGCTGATCATGGTTGAGTTTCTTGCCGTGACTGAAACATTCTGACTGTGGTTTAAGCATAAATCGTAGAAAGAGGGATTCGTTTTCCTTATAACTTTGGTGCATGTTGGTTTTCAGGGGCTTCTAATCCCCCGAGGTGCTGTTGACTTTCAGCAAATACCTGTAATGTAAAGAACCAGGAGTGATGCTTAGACGGGTGAGTTGGTTAAGGGCTGGTGTTCTTAAAGGACTTAAGGCAAAATGTTGTGACTTGTGTGGCCCTTGCCAGCCCCTCGGGGGTGCTAGTGAATCGTAAATAATGCACCCCGTAGAGTCGATCTGTCATTAGATTAATCCGTCAAAGGAGGTACTGATGTAAATCAATGTTCCCATCTCTGTCAGGAATAATAATAAAATATTAAAAAATATACAAACAATTGAGTTTTATTAACTATATTAGCTTCTAATAGGACGTTTGTAAATAGAAAAGCTTGTTTTTTTTTTGTGTTTTGACAGGTATTATTAAAGCATTTTTCTTTTTAAATTCTCAACAATTTATTTAGATTGTTGGGATATAAAGTTGAATGTTTGAGAATATCTTTAAAAAGTTTCCAAAGTCTACTGATGATTAGGGCAGCTGCTATGAAATGTCGACATATAGATAGTTGAGAAACATAAAAAACAAGCTGTTTATAAACTTTTTGATTGATATTAAAAAATATATATAAATATTATTGGAAAAATTTTTTGAACAATAAATCGAATAAATAATCGAATAATTATTCGATTAATTAATCGAATATATAATCGAATATGTTTTTTTTATTTTTTCAATAAACACAATATAATTCTAAATAATAACTGTTTTTATAATTCTAATGAATATTTTTTTCTGCTTCGTTTAGTTTTTGGAGAAAAGATTAGGCCGTCAATTCAGGTGCTGATGTAAATCAATTTCCCAATCTGTCTCTGAAACAAAACTACTTATACACAAATCCTTTTGTTTTTATTTTTTCAGCATTATCTTTGTTTTGAGAAATGCAAAACTTTATGTTTTGCAAAAACTCAAGTAAGTAGCAATTCAATATTTTTTTTCTAGCTTTTATCGCACATTATTCAAGGTTGTAATATTATTATGACAGTTGTATTTAAATAATATTTTATGAAATCTCAAGAATTCTCGAGGAAATTTTATTTAATTTGCATTTTGTGTTCTATGCTGAATTCAAACTTTAATAGAACATGAAAAGCTTTGGCACTCCAGCGGAACTGTATGTCGTTTTCTATTGTAGTGCGGCGCAACTTTTTTCTGGTTGGCTATAAACTTTTGTTTTGTGTACGAATGGTTTTTGTTACTGTTAAATATTTGTTACATGTCGTGCCAAGAAGCAATAAAAAAAAATTATAAAAAAAAATTGGAATATGAAATGTTGTTTTCGTTGCTATTGTTTTATTTCAAAGAGCAGAAATATGTTCAACACTTATGTTATTTACTTTGGCATTTAAGAGATAGATTTATGAGTTATAATTTAGTTATATAAATTTGTTTTATATAAAAAATTACTACTTTTAGAATAAAACGAAATAAAATGTTTCCTTCTCGCAAGCAAAGCATTCCAACGGAAGCTTGTTTCTTGAAACAAAATGCAGATAAAAACAATTGAGAACAACAGCAGCTCAGCATGAAACTTTCTTGTTATTGTTATGTTAAATTAATTGCAATAGACGAATGACATTTTTTATGACTTCATCTCAAATGTTATGATTTTAAAAATCTAACAATAATTGCACGCTGAGCCAAACATTCAGAAACTATTTTAATAGTTTAGAAAAAAGCAATTTTGGCTTTTGCGATCAACAGCGAAATGCTATTGGAACTTATGAGTAACAAGCAGCTATGAATCTCCGAGAGTTGGAGTTAGTTGTTAAGGCCAGGACATAATCATTAGTGGGCTTGGAAATCTTTGAAAAATTTGTTCAAACACTTAACTTACAAACACTCAAGTGAAGCTTGTACAATTTTAGTTTATGCTTTCCTAGCCTATCATCCCCACATGTTTTCGATTATATTAAAGCCGGGCAACAATGGTGGCCACTAAAGGACATCAATATTTTGGCTTTGAATCCAGGATTTTACGGATTTGGCTGTGTGAATTGAAGCATTGTCGTGTTGGAAATGCCACTCTACACACCCGAACAAGTTTTGGAATTGAGGAAATATTATTTCTAAAACATATTTATAGTTTGCCGTATTCATACGTGACGTTAAAAACAGCAACTCCCAGGTGCCATAGTAGGATATAGCCCACCACACCTTCCTCTCGGCTGTGCAACCGTTTCAAGTGGTGCTCCTCTTTACATAGGTTATGGAAGTAATAATTATACGCATCGAGTCCTTCTAAGTTGAGTTTCTGAATCATTTAAAAAGACTACGTATTTCCACTGCGGAGACCATGTTATGTGTGTTCGGACAAAATCTAAGCGCATTTCCTTTCTTAGCTTATTAAGTGGTGGTTTCTTTTTCAATTTCTTGTTTAGTTTTCATGTGAGAGCGTCTCCACCACTTCCCCGGAACATTCCTGGAAGTAAATTCTCAACTTAAAATTTCGCACAACAACAACGCGGCAACACTCTTTTCTATAGCGGAATTTCAAATTCCTTAAAACTGCACTTCGTACCAGTGCTGCCAGAACTTTTTGTCAAAAAATCTTCACTTAAGCCAAGGTAGGCATCCGGGAGCTTTACTGATACCCGTTCTGCCAATGAGGGTTTCGGGAGTCCAAAAAGCATAAGCGATGCGGTTTTATGTACTACAACAAACAAGAAACTCCCAGCCCTCTATGCCCCAGAAAGTAGGGAGCCCTGGTTTGGTGGGCACCAAGGCAAATTCTGCTCCCCAGTGGATCAAATGCAGTAGGTTTTGATAGTAGTGCAGCATAACTATTCATGTTGAAATGCCAAACCAAAACAATTATAAATCACTTAATAGCTGACAAAAATGGCCGCTAGTTAAACAAGTGTTGCCACCTTAAAGTTTTATGCCTCTATAAAAACATTCTTTACTTACACTGCGGGTATATATTTTCAATATTTAGTAAAAATAACTATCGAAAATACTAAAACAAGAGATCATAATCAATTGCATTTTGTTTGTTTTAATACATAAATATTCATATATCGCTCCTTTATTGCAACAAAGCCCTATCTCAAAAAAACTTGGTTTTCAAGTTAACGATGCACAACAGTTAACAGTACTATTCTTCATATAGTGCTAAGAACTCATTCAAATTGCTGTTAAAATGCTTTCATTAATATATATTTTTTCAGTCGTAAAACAGCTCTGAACTGGAGAAGAGCATCCACGTTAGTGTATTATTTTATGAGTGCGGCCAGGCTTGTGTTTGTTGTTCAGTCTTCGAGAGTTTTGCATCTGGCTCTCACTGTGAACTGTTTGCCTCAACTAACTGTAAGCTTTTTTAAGGTATTTCTTTGTTAACCACGCGGCAACTTCTTATGTGAAGGCATAAGTCGTTATAGTTAGTGACAGCGCCGCTGCAAATTACTGTTAATACCATCTTGGGCATAAGGTCTTCGTTACTCCGCCCATGCTGTGCAGCCTATACTTTGCAAGTTTTTTTTTAAAGAAATAATTTATACAATTAAGTTTTTTATTCGCTATTTTAGCTTCTAACATTTATACCAATAAAAAATTATAAATAGCTTGTTTTCTATGTTTCCCAGCTATCTATGTGTCGACATTTCATAGGTGTAAAGAAATGTTAGAGACGTGTATATATGAAAAAGCTTGTTTTTTGTGTTTTGACAGGTATTATTAGAGCATTTTTCTTTTTAAATTCTCAACAATTTATTTAGTTTGTTGGGATACAAAGTTGAATGTTTGAGAATATCTTTAAAAAGTTTCCAAAGTCTACTGATGATTAGGGCAGCTCCTATGAAATGTCGACATATAGATAGCTGGAAAACATAGAAAACCAGCTATTTGTAACTTTTTATACTTAAAACGTATTTTTCTCGCTACAATGTTTTTTTTCAGTTATGACATTATTGCCATAAAGGAGTGAGGTGTATGCATATAAATATATATATTTTTTTGTTTTGTTAAACAATTTTAGCACACTTCCCACACATTGAACAGAAAATCAAATTGAGCAATTTGTCAGGGTTCATTTTGTACGCTGGACCAAAAAGAACAAAAACTGTATGGGCAAACATACAGACAGCATGAATTTAATTCATGCATATGTCTATACTTAAGTTTGTATATAATTTTATATACATATGATGGCACCGTCTTGTGTGGAAATGATTTTGGCCACATGTGTTAAAATATTTTGGTTTTTGGTCTGAGCATGATGGCTTTTAAAAGCAATTTAGTTTAAAATAAAAACTACAAAAATTATAATGAAGACATCAAACAAGGCACTGCCTACTTTTATTTGAAAGATTTTCCAGAACACAAAAGTCACCTGAGTGCAGACAAAATCAATGTTAAAAAAGAAGAGGTGTTTTTTCATGGATTTCTTAAGCAATTTTTTTTAATGGCTTCATCATCTACAAGCAAACACTCATTTCAATTCTACTCGTTGTAGGTTTTTCCCTCTTCGATTACGTTTATGAATGAAAGATTTGAAAATAAATGTTAAATATAGAAAAAAAGCCTCAAGCTCAACACATGTTTAGATTTCATTAATTCAAAATGATTCATAGTTGAAAGTTTAATTGAAGCTAAAAAGCATATAAAACAATTGTGCAATAAATTTAAAGCTTGTAGTTTGCTAAGAAGTTGGCAATTTGCAATAAATAAAATATATTGTTTAACTGGATAAATTAAGTATGTGGAAATTATTCAATTTAGTGTTCAATTCCACATAAAGGCGTTTTATGGCTTTTATATTGATTGAAGACAAGTGTTTGTTTTCAATCTGACAGAATTTATTGAAAATTTTTTTTGCTAAATAAATTTTTGCTGGTTTCTACACTCATAGAAACGATGGGTCTGTTGTATGTAGTTTAACATCAATACAAAGCCAAATGTCTTCATTTTTTACCCCATGACACTTTTCATCACTGTGATGGCAATCATTACATCAGTTGCTTTAATCATCATAGCAACAATTATGAGAATTATTTCCTCAATGAAATGTCATACTAACATCATGGGGATGCCTTGTAGGAATACGTTGGATGTTTGCATATGATCAATGCAATGACACTTTAATATCGAAGAAATGACTAAACGAAGTCAATGTAATGATAAAATATCATCAATAGAATATCACACTAACATCAAACCAATTATAATTTGGATTCTATTTGATGTAAAAATCTCATGGCATCGGAAAAATAACTAAGTGAAGTACATTTTATGATAAAATATCATCAATACCACCAAACTTCAATTGCGATTCAATCTGATGATATAAAAAATATGTTCAAACAAGTACCTTTATATTTTCTCATCTTCAAGAAATCAAGGAGAATTAAAAATATTCTACTACTACTTTTGACAATTTACAGTCATCAATATAATGTGTGTGGTCGTATGCAGTGAACGAGAAATTATTCTCTTTCTTCACCCCGTAGTTCCTTTTTTTATTTTACTCTCCACGCTCTCATCATATTTGTTGTTTAACTACCCAGCAGTCCACAAGTTATTACAATTTGCAAAGCATCCGATTGTAAGCGATTGTGTCAACAGAAAAAATCAAAATAAACATGTTAAGCACAACAAACAACTAGCATCCCATTGAGATTAGTATTTTTCTACTCATTTTGTTAAATTAACTGTACATAAGAAGCAAAGAAGAAAACAAATGCTAATAATATAGTTTTGAACTCATCCAATCTTCGCTTACAATGTATACAGAGTTGGATGCATCTTACGGCCTAGGCCATCGCTGTGTAAAGGTCGCGCTTACATTGTCAATAGTCTTAGATCGAAGATGTATGTGACAAAAATTTTACTGGGTAACGCCGCATATCATGACTAAGTGTCATCAATATAATGTGTAATATTATCGTTCATTTACCTCCTTGTATTTATACTGTTTTGCTTTGCTTAAACATTGCTTGCATTGATACAAATATACATCAATATGATGCAGTTTTTTTCTGCTTCTTGAAAATTAATTTAAACGTAATAATTTGATCAACAAAATTCCTTTTCAACAATAATTAAAAGATCTTAAAACAATATTTGTTCTTTTTTTAAATAAATTTTCACAATTTAACTGTTTTATAATTATACACAAAATATATCGTTGAATTGGTGTCATCACATTTGTAGCATTGATGATTGTCACTCAATATAAAACAAAATTCTCTAAAGCCTGTTTTGATTGAGATTGATGACAGTTTTCACAGTACTGATGACTATTTACATAATATTGATGCCACAATTCTGATGACTCGCCGCCATCTATACGAAGATGTGTTTTTCTATGAGTGTATGGCGGTAAATAAATATACATATATGTATAAACATACTTTATGGTGGTAAAATATTACTGAAAATATTTTTGCCTTTTAACCTAAAAAAAACTTAATGGAAATGGAAACATGTTGATTCTAAGGTAAAGTTTTTCGATTTCATTCATTTATTACATTTTTTTAATATATTTGTCAAGGTGAAATTTACAGTAAAATTTGAAGACTGTATGTCAGATATTTATATCAATAGGCAATCTATTAAGCACACTATCATAGTCAGCATCTTTTAATCGTTGGTTTTAATTGTTAGTTCTTGGTAATGGAAACCCCTTAAATTACTCATCAGTCTCCTTTGAATCCATTAATAGTGACAGTGTGGTGTGCAATTTAGTCAAGAAGAATCATTAGATCTTACTTCTTTGAAAATGAAACGTGCTTCTTAACGGTAACTATGATTGGAGAGCGTGATATGATTGAAAACTTTTTAAAATTTACACCAATGTATTTCAATATTAGAGAAACTGTAAAATCAAAGTTAATGAACAAAAATGTACTCATGTCACATTCACACATGTGCGCGCCTATCAAAATTAACCTATTCCGCAGCACAGTGAAGTCAAGTACCTTGGTATACACCTCGACCATAGGCTAACGTGGAAGTCTCACATGGAAGCAAAAGCCACTCAGCTGAAACTAAATGCAACGCAACTAAATTGGCTTATGGGCAGAAACTCTAGCTTGAAGTTAGATTACAAACTTTTGTTATACAACGCAATTCTAGGGCCTATATGGTGCCACAGAATTCAAATATGGGGCACCGCCTCACCGTTAAACATTGAAAAAATTCAAAGGCAACAAAAACAAATTCTTTGAACGATTACCGCAGCTCCATGGTGCGTAAAAAATTAACGAATTCCTAAAGATCTGTGTGATTCACTGGTAAAAGAGGAATTTTCTAAGTACGCGGCAAGGTATGTCAGTAAACTTTTAGCGCGCAATATACTTAACTTTGGCGGCCACACTCGGTTGAGAAGAAGTGATACCGTTGTCACCATCAGAACGTTCAATGTGTGATTTTACCGATATAGCGCACGCATAATAAAACTTTTTGTTCAGCATTGCCTCGACTTAAGTAAAAAGCACATTACAAATCATATAGAGCCAGGGTTACAATAGAATTACTGCAATTAGTATAGTTTCCCGTTGGACTCCCAGTATTAATTTTACTCCTCTTTCATCAGCATCATTAACAGCGTGTAGTTAATGCAATATTCCTATCGCTTTTTGGTAGTTGTCAAATTTGTCCTAGATTTCAAGTTCAGCAATCATAAAGTCCAGTTATAGTTTAAAACACAGAATACGTTGTTTCAAGTGTTACGTACACATTAAATACTTAGCAACTCATTGTTTTACACCTTTCACTCCGCAAATATATAATGGACGATCTTGACTGCCCAAGTAGCCCACTTTACATGCTTTCATTCACGTCGTCTTCTTCCCCACTATCAGCCGCACTTCTGTATTTTTCATTTTTAAAACCACAAATTGCCTTAGCTTTTTTACGTTTGGTATCATAGGCGATATTTCTATTAAATAATGCCAGAGCAAGAGTTACGCCGCGGAAACAATATAAATATGAAAAAGTTCTACAAACGCAAATTGAACATGATGCTGTTGCCTTGTCAGAATTTCTAAGGCTTAGCCTTTGATGTTGAATGCTAAAAAAACAAACTTTATCAGGTTTAAGCCGTATGTTTATAGAACAGAAGAATTTATGGAAATACACATTGATGGAAATACAATATGCGAATCTGAAAATCTCAAATATCTTGGCATTAAATTAAGTCATAATCTTCTGTGGGATGATCATATAACTGCCTTGGAGGCAAAAATTTCTTCCGGAATTGGTGTTCTTTATAAATTTCGAAACAAATTGCCTACTACAACAAAACTGTTACTGTATCAGTCTTTAGTTCACTCACATCTTACATACCTTCCAATAATTTATGCATCAAAATCAAGTACCATATTAAAGACGTTACGATCGCCTCAGAATAAGGCTTTGAAAACTGTGTTCAACCTTCCAGTAAGATTTTCAACAGTAAGCCTTTTCCAAAACTATACCAAATTAATACTTCCAATAAGAGGACTTTTTAAATACCAACTGCTTCTATATGTTTTCAAATGTATAAATAAAATTGGTTCGCATTCTGTTTTATTTCAACAGAACATATCAACATCCAGGATGAATACTAGACAGTCAAGAGACCGGAACATTGTGCGGTGTCGCCTTGAGCTTACTAAGCAGCGCATTAAATTTAGCGGTCCAAGTGAATATAATGTACTACCAGAAGGTTTTAAAAAAATATTCCGGTGTTATCAAGCTTTAAAAATAAATTAAAAGATTGTTTGCTTGAAAATGTAAGTTTACTTCTTGCATACACAGAAAAAAATAGATGAGATTTTTTTTTCAATCACGTTATGTTATTAATAAAAAGCCACCAATTTAATAAAATTTGCATTGACTTAATTAAATTATTATTAATAATGAATTTTTGGAAATATCTCTTAATAAAATGCAATTAATAAAAAGTTTTCCGAATTATTGACTGTTATTCAATAAATAAATTTTAAAGGTTGTCATATAACATCGAAGACAATTTTTTTTGCTAAGTATATTTTGCATATTAACAACAATTTTTTTCAACTGAATAATTTTTGCTTTTAAGTGAAAAAGCTATTTCTACTTTATAATTTGAATTATCAATCCGGCAAAAAATCTTTTTCACTGGAAATTTGACATCTATTTTTTTCTGTGTATGACAATTAGTCAATTCTTTTTTATTTGTGTTCAGTTTCTAAGTAATTTTTGTGCAATTTTTTTTAACACATTGTAAATATGTATTGAATTAATTTTTTTTTTACGAAATTGTACCTAGTTGCCCTTAAGCCTCTATAAAGCCATTTGGCGCTGAGGCATAAAAATATTACTGTGTAATTACAATTATATAGAAATAAATACACTTATAAAAAAAAAAAATCAAGGCATAATTAGAAATCACTTTCAAAAAATTAAAATCATTATTTGGAGTTCCGATTGTACTTGTGTCGTCAAATTATTTAAATAATTTCATACATATCGCTCTTACAAGCAATTGAGCGAAAAAAGATGTATAGTTTCCATTACAATTTTTCCTTCTCCTGTAAACCTACAATTATGTCCAACGTGACGATTTTTGGCTGCCATAAACTCAAATAGATTTATTGGCCAAAACTTCACAAATTTGCATTTAAATTGCGATCGAGGTCTTTGTGACAAATCGCCGTCAAAGGTAAAATTTGTTCCGTTTATAAGAAACAAAAAATACAAATAATAATAATATAAATTACTTTATTTAAACAAATGTGTTTTGCCTTACAAACGAGTACATATATTTTTAACAAGATCATTAAGACAAATCTCACATTCACCAAAAGCATAAAACAAACATGTGCTTAAAAAGTACGTACAAAAATGTAAGAATCTTGCGCTTAGATAAATATGAAAAATAGTTACGACGAGACTGACTGATTCTTGTTTATGTTGCCTCCAAAGAACACACATGTACACACACATGAACAACTCACACAAGTTGAAACAAACTGCACATGAAAAGGAAGTTCTTCACAGCAATAAAAACATAACAACACGTACCGGCAAAAAATAAAAATAATATAAAAATTAAAAAAACAAATATTACACTTGTTCTTATTTCGAATTAGAAAAAGAGAAGAAAAAAAAAAATGCAAAGAAGTGACACATGGATGCCATATTAGAGAATGCCAAACTTTGTTGGGACGTGCGAAATTTGTTTAATTGTAGTTTACTCGTATTTGTACATTGTACACATTTTCTTCCACCGGCTTTTGGTTGGGTTTGAGCAACACATTACATGCAGACTTGCAAAGCAAATAGAGAATGTTAAACTTTTGGCCTTTTAGTTTTCCTAAACAATTTTCTTTCTTTGGCCTTCTGAGAAGTTTTAATTTCTCGAGATTTCTCATCATAAAGTTAAGCGAAATTTTACATTTTCCAGCGTAGGCCATACGAGCATACACAACGATTTTTCGCTAAAAATGCAAACTTTTTAATAAGAAGAAGGACCAAGCAAAAAACAAACGTTTGATCTTGATAAAATTGTCACAAGTTTTGAGGAAACATTATTAATAAATGTTGAAGAACGTAACGGTGACATAAACAGCAGATTTAAGACATAATTTTTGATCATGTTTGGAATACAGAGACAGAAACAGTTGAGACGAAGTTCAAAGGCGCTGATTGCGCTGCAGAGTTTTCTGTTTGAAATTTTGTTTGTTTTCAATGAAGAGTTTCAAATTTAAAGTATAGTGAATGCAAATGTGAATTCGGCACGGCAAAATGTCCATACTAAATATGGCGAATAAAATTATTGTGTTTTTGAAAAAGTACTCTAAAAACAAACATTTAAACAAATATCGGGTGGTTAAATTTCAAGGGCCGATGTTGAATGTGAACCACACCTAAACGCCAAGTTTTTTCCGAATTTTATTTGACATTTCTTTATTTCAGACTTACTCAATTTGAACCATGGAGAGATACACAATCCAACAACGTGTTAAAGTTATCCAGATTTATTATGAAAATGATGATCAATTTTCGAAGAAAATCACTTCAGTGATGAGGCACATTTTCACCTCAGTGGATTCGTCAATAAACAGAATTGCCGCATTTGGGCGAATGAGAATCCAAAAGTGACTGTCGAAAAACCAGTGCATCCACAAAGAGTGACTGTTTGGTGTGCTTTATGTGCTGGCGGCATCATCGGGCCGTATTTTTTCCAAAATGAGGCCGGTCAAGCAGTTACTGTGAATGGTGTTCGCTATCGTGAGATGATAACGAACTTTTTATGGCCCGAATTGGAAGATATGGATGTAGACGATATGTGGTTTCAGCAGGACGGTGACACTTGCCACACAGCTAACGAAACAATTGCTCTTTTGCGCAACAAATTCAATGGCCGTGTTATCTCACGTAATGGCGATGTCAATTGGCCGCCAAGATCATGTGATTTGACACCGTTGTACTTTTTTCTTTGGGGTTATTTGAAAGAAAAGGTGTACGTCGATAAGCCAGCAACAATTCAACAGCTAAAGGATGAGATAATTCGGCACATTAACGGCATAGGACCTCCATTATGCCTCAGGGTCATCGAAAATTTGGACCATCGGATGGAGGTGTGCCGCCGTGGCCGCGGCGCCCATTTGGCCGATATTTTGTCCTATACATAATTCAGTAATACCAATATATCATAATAAAATAAAATTACAATAATTTCCTAAATAGTTTGTGTTTTATTCAAAATCAACATCGGCCCTTGAAATTTAACCACCCTTTAAAAGATGCCCATTATAAAGCTCGTTTTATAGCAGAGCTTTTAAAAAAAATTACCTTTTAAAAGAGTGCTTTCTAAGAAATGAAATACAAAAGTGAATTCGTCACAGCAAAATATCTATACTAAATACGGCGAATAAAATTATTGTGTTTTTGAAAAAGTACTCTAAAAACAAAGTGTTTTCTAAAAGATGCCCATTGAAAAGCTGGTTTTATAGCAGAGCTTTAAAAAAAAATTACCTTTTAAAAGAGTGCTTTCTAAGAAATGAAATCGGCTGGCAAGGCTATGGCCACTGTATTGTGGAATGCACAAAAAATATTGCTTAAGGCCCAATTAGACTATTATACAAGTATAAATACTTTCATTAGATTTTGTGAGATAAAAGTTTAAACACATTCTGCGACTGTCAAAAAGTCTAACGTAAATTAGATTTTGTATGCACACCAACTTTTCACGGCGGCAGGTGCGCTATTCGTCGTAGGCGATAGACGTGCCAGCGCGTGAAATTTTTCAACAGTTAAAATAATAATTATCTATAACACATCCAAATTCAATAGCTCAAATATATTTTATGTGCTAAATATAGCATGAGCACAATACATAAATGATAAATGACAGCTAAATTCCAAATTTCGAGCTTTTTTATAAGGACAAAAAATACTATCAGTGACGGCACCCCATCGGCTACGAAATAGCCGACTACTCAATTTTTAATTAGCTGGTTTGCTAAAAAACACAACCCTGATCCAATGTAAAGTACTATCGTTTTGAAAAGTTTCAAAAAACAACAAAGTCGTATGGGATGTAAAATTTTTATGACGGATTACATTCAGACTATTAGACTTGCACGTATTATTTGGATTTTTGACAAGTATTAATACAAAGTATAATAGTCTGAACTGGGCTTATCTTAAAAAGGATCCACAATCACAGATGTTGGATCAATTGATTGCTGCAATTAAGAAAACACGACCACATTTAAACAATAAAAAAGTTTTCTTTCTTCTAGACAAGCCACCGTTTCATCACACAGCATTACCTACGATGCTAAAATTACGAGAAATATACTTCGAATTGGTTCATAATCCATATTTTAGTGTAGATTTAGCTCCTAGTGACTTGTTCCTGTTACCAAGCTTGTAAAAATGACTCGCAGGAAAAATATTCATCACAAACGAAGAAGTGATTACCGAAACTAACGCATATTTGGAGGGGTTCCCAAAATCGTATTATTCACATGGTATCAAAACGTTGAAATATCGTTTTATTAAGTGTACTCCTATTGAGCTTAAAGGAGACTATATTGAGAAATAAATGGTTTTTGAAAAAAAAAATTTTTTTTTTCTACTTAGGTAGCTTCAATATCAATCCGCCCTCGTATATAAAACTCATAAACTTAACAACCAAATTCCTTTTCAACTATATATATTATTATAATTATGAATAAAATGTATCATTGATGATACTTAATCTATCACAAAACTCTCTGATGGCTTTTGTCTTTAAGTTCGATGTCAGTGCAAATGCCACTGATGACTATTTACAAGATTTTCTTTAATTTTTATTAGAAAAAAAAAACCAAACGACTTAGTTTTTGAAAAATCACAACAGAAGAAAAGCTTTTAAGATAAAAGTTCGATTACATTTGAATCAAGATGATGTTAGCTTACATAATATTGATGTCACAATACATCAATATGAAGATGTGTTTTGCTGTGAGTGTATAGGTCTTCTTTTTTAAATTGAAAACGTTTCTTTTATTATAACTCATTGCTATGATAATTAATTTAAATAGAAAAAAGCTGGACAACTAATAGTAGACCTTTTAGCTAGAAAACAAGTAGCTGTTTCATGGCCATTGTAATACTCGTCAGCGCCCATTAGGATTTTGAACTTGGCATTATAATAAATATACCACTGTTTAATCTTCTCAATATCCGATCTCTTGATTTTACTTCACTTTACTTTACTTTTCAATTAAAACCCAAGATTAGCCCAAAAAATTTACAGAGTTTTGTTTTGTTTCTTCTTATTTTGACATTTTGAACTGTTTTCAAATATTAATTTCAATGACATTAAAT
Source organism: Thecocarcelia acutangulata (assembly GCA_914767995.1). Classification (NCBI taxonomy): domain Eukaryota; kingdom Metazoa; phylum Arthropoda; class Insecta; order Diptera; family Tachinidae; genus Thecocarcelia; species Thecocarcelia acutangulata. The sequence goes on from OU612096.1 coordinate 29,420,768, forward strand.
AATTGTACATTTTAGAGCCAACATTAATCACTGTAAATATCAATAAATGCCAAATATAAAAAAAAATTCAAGTCTTAAGCAGCCAACCTTAATTTTTTGTTTGTTTAGTGCTTTCGGCGCATTGTACTTAAAACTGAGTCAAATTAAAAAGACAACCGAAGCTAAACATTGACAAAGTTTTTCTTACTTTTTTTTTATTTTTTTTTTTTTGTATTGTAACCGGAGGTCAAGTTTATATTTACGTTGAGAAAAATCACATTGACTTTTCGCAGCATTTTATTGTTCTTGATTTGTGTTTTTATATGGAACAAGGCTTCTTGTTGTTTCTCCTAACAAGCTGATCACAAATACCGCTTTAGTTTTAAGCTTTTGCTAATATTTATGCAATTGGCAAAAACATTTTCATTTTTGCTTAAGCCTTTCGAGGGAACAAATTAAAATTAGTCTAGTTAAGATTTCCATTTCAAACAAATTCAGCCGCTTTTTATTGACCGTTTGATTTGATCTTCACAAATGTCACTTCTAATAATGAACAGTTGGTTTTGCTGGTTTAATTTATAAGCTAAACCAAAAGAAAACTAAAATGACAAAATAAAAAAAAAAAAAAAATAATAATAATAATAATATATTAAAGGTGAATTTCAAGAATTGTTTTAATAAATAATTGTTACATTTTAAGATTGTTATAAATTTTTAAATGCTTCAAGCAAAAAAAAAAAAAAAAGGATTTAATTATTTTTCTTGGTGAAGAACTATATGAAATTTTAGTAAGCGCTTTCAATTTTCATATACATTTGAGCGAGACAAAAGCTGTGCAGTCGAAATTGTTATTACTTTAAAAGGCATGTGAAGGGGTTCCAAACTGGAATGAAATCCTTATACCGGTAACTTCACCTATCCCAACCAGCAAAGCGTAGAACAGAACTTGTCTTTAGAGGCATCTTTACTTCGTGAAGGGTAAGCCCACAGACAATTCGAGTATAATCTCTCTTGCGAAGTATTCCCTGCACGAATCCTTAGCGACACCCACGTCCGTGGCCTATTAAAGGCAGCTCGTATTGGTCAGTGCATGCGTTGGCATTGAGATGCTTGGTAACCGCACCAAGCATCTCAATATGAAATAAAGAGCATTATAACATGTGTGTTGTATGTGTGTTGCACTATTATAATTAAATCTAAACACTTGAATCGCTCCCCAAATGTACATACTGGAGCCTACTTTATACTTGATTTACGCCTCTGACATGCCAACGAGAGCCGAAATCCACACCTCAGCTTTTGCAGACGATACAGCATTCTACAGCGTACATGAAAACCTTCAAGCAGCTTCGCGAAATTTGCAGGAGTATATTTCAATATTAGAGAAATGGTTAAAACTTTGGAAAATTAAAGTTAATGAACAAAAGTGTACTTACGTTACATTCACATTGCGTAAACAAACATGTTCAGCCATCCAAATTAACAATTCATCTATTCCGCAGCAAAATGAAGTCAAGTACCTTGGTATTCATCTCGACCGTAGGTTAACGTGGAAGTCTCACATAGATGCGAAAGTTACTCAGTTAAAGTTAAAAGCAGCGCAACTGAATTGGCTTATGGGCAGAAATTCGACATTGAAGCTGGATTGCAAACTTTTATTATACAACGCAATACTAAAGCCTATATGGTGTTATGGAATTCAATTATGGGGCACCGCCTTAACTTCTAACATTGAAAAAATTCAAAGGCGACAAAATCAAATTCTTCGAACGATTACCGCAGCTCCATTGTACGTAAAAAACTCCCGAATTCATAAGGATCTCTGTGTTCCTCTTGTAAAAGACAAATTTTCAAAGTACGCAACAAGGTATATCAGTAAATTGGAACTTCATCCAAATCCTCTTGCACGCAATATACTTAATTTTGAAGGCCACTCTCGGTTGAGAAGGAGGGATACCCTTGCCACCATCAGAACGTTTAATAGGTGATTTTACCGATACTGACCGTGCAAAATAAAAAATTTTTGTCTAGCATTGGCTGGACTTAATTAATTTTATGTATTTAGTTTTAAGATTTGAATACTTATTGTTAGTTCACTTTGTGAAGATTCAATAAATAAATGAATGGCAAAAAAAAATGTACATAGGTATTCACATATCAAAGAGTCAATTTATGGCCTTGAACCATATACATATATGCATATATAAAGTATAAACAGCTTACTTCTAAGCCGTGGGAACCAAATTGGTTTCCCAAACATTAATTATAATAATTGTTCAAGTTTGAATTGTGGATATTTCCGAACCCTGGCTACTGTACTGACATATAAGGGGCATTGCTGAAATTCCTGTTTTAAAAAAGTCTGGTTGATTTGTGTGCTCAAAGAAGTTCTCTACTAACATTTAGAGAAATCACTAGTATTATTCCTTTTTTACCTCTACGTATGTTTATATAGATATTCCGGAATAAAGTGTATAAGTAATGTGTGTTTTGTGCACTTTCTTGATCGTTTTTTGAAACTTGTTGTGTTTTATTTTCTTCTTCTTTTTGCTTATCATATTTGGTGCTTTGCGTTCCATTGTGGCTGCCTGGCTGTTTCGAAGCTTAAGTGCAGACATTTTTAATAAATATTAAAATAAGTCGTCTAGAACGTCTCATAAGTACTATATAAGTAGACGTAATTTTATTTTTAAGAACAATTATAATTTGTATTGACTTGAGCAACAATCGGGTTGCTCGTTGCTGATATTAAATAAATAAACCAATAACTACAAAGATTTCGCTTTTTTCAATTTCTGAATATTCATCGGGTTTTAGCGATATTAATCAGAACAGGTCAAAAAGAGTCGATTGTCTTCTATGTTCCTTCAAATCATATCGATAGTCCTCTAGTAGCTTAAATACAGTGTGAAAAATTATTCTCTAAATTGAGCAAATTTCTAGCAAACAAAAGACTTAAGACACATAACGCATAAATTATAAAATACACCAAATAACAAAAACAAAAAACTTATGTTATACGATTGTTTCTTTTTCTTTTTTTTTTTTTGCCTCATAGAAACGTCATGGCAGAAATGTTAACACATGTATATTTCCATATTTGTAAATATGACATTATATTTAAGAATTGCTTTAGAATTTAACATGTAAACTTACAACGCCATAACAACAACATTTGCAAAATGAAAACAAACAAAGAATGAAAAACAAAAACTGCAAACAGTAAGAAATTAAACAATAGCATAAAACGAAGAAAAAAATATACTGCCATGGCACAGTGCTTAGATGTCATATGTATAATAAAAGGGAAAAATAAATAAAATCGAAAGAAGCAACTGAACTTTAAGATCATATTAATAAGGAAAAGTTTTGGTCTTGGGAAAAGCTCGATCTAATACACGCAAAGAAAAACCAATTAAGAATATTGTTGTGGCAACGTTTGAATTTTTTTTATTTTTATAAATGTATTTATTTCCATATTATTGTAATTTCACAGTAATATTTTTATGCCTCAGCGCCAAATGGCTTTATAGAGGCTTAAAGGCAACTAGGTACAATTTCGTAAAAAAACAATAAAATAATTCGATACATACTTATTTTACATAATTTGCACAAAAATTACTCAGAAACTGAACACAAATAAAATAGAATTGACTAATTCTCATATGCAAGAAGTAAACTTACATTTTCCAGCAAATAATCTTTTAATTTATTTTTAAAGCTTGATAACACCGGAATGTTTTTTAAACCTTCTGGTAGAACGTTATATTCACTTGGACCGCTAAATTTAATGCGCTGCTTAGTAAGCTCAAGGCGACACCGCACAATGTTCCGGTCTCTTGACTGTCCAGTATTCATCCTGGATGTTGATATCTTCTGTTGAAATAAAACAGAATGCGAACCAATTCTATTTATACATTTGAAAATATATAGAAGCAGTTGGTGTTTAAAAAGTCCTCTTATTGTAAGTATTAATTTGGCATAGTTTTGGAAAAGGCTTACTGTTGAAAATCTTATCGGAAGGTTGAACACAGTTTTCAAGGTGGCATGTCATAACGTCTAGTGACATAAAGTCCATGGACTTTATGACACGCTTAAAAGTGTCATAAGGTCCTTGGACGTTAAGACACTTTTGAAAGTGACATATTGTCCATCACGGAGGTGTCGTAATGTCCGTGGACACTATGGTACTTTGCGGAGTGTCATAACGTCCATAACTAATAAATAAAAAAAAAATTTGTATAAGTTGAAAAGTTTGATTTCAATACCTTTATCATAACTATATACGAGTATATGACTATATACGAGTATATGACTATATACGAGTATATGTACACAAAGAGAAAAACGACGTTTATTAATTTATCAGCGAATGATAATGCATTTCTCGCTAAATTATGGACACATCGTTGTCAAACTGTGACCATACCGCCGTCAAATTGCGAATAGATGGCACAAAAATACCGGTATTAAATTGAGAATGTCTTGTTGTCAAGATGAGATCGATTTGTTCAATTAAGAACGAATGTTGTCAAAACGACAACACCTTTTGCCACCTGATATGATTTGTTTATAATTTTGCCATTACGTTGTCTGTGTTTTCTAAGTGCTGTTGGGTAAAAAGAAATATATATGTGCATATATAATAATATAAAGGACAATCAATTTGATTTATCTGATAAGCAATCAAATGAAAGAAAATTGTTTTATGTATTGCTAGTAATATTAAAAACCTCAGATACTGATATATGTATGTGCAATGCCCAATTGCTGATCAAGTTTTTTGTTTTCATAATCTTTATTACTTTATATTCGTTGATCACTCATAAAGGAAGTATGACGGAATAATCGGCGCCGATCTTTCAATTGATTGCTTATCAGATAAATCAAATTGCTTTTCCTTTATATTATTATAATTCCCTTTATATTCATAGTTCCTTTATAAGTAATCAATCAATGCAAAGTAATAAAGACTATTAAATAAAAAATAAAAAAAGATATTGGAGAAGAAAGCGATTCAGAAACAAAAGATATCAAAGAAAATGCTACCAACATCAATAGTCAGGTGACAGAAATCTTAAAATGCGCTACATGCTTGGCAGAGCTAAGAAATGCAGGTATTTTACAATTTGTTCTCCTGGTTTTCAAAATTTGGACACTAAATCTAAGAAACTGTGCCTTTACTATAGAAAATTTTTTGAACGTGATATACTCCTAAATATATTTCAATAAGCGATTATTTATTTTGATATTAAAGTACTTTTTACTTCCGTGAAAACTCATTTATGTAAAAAAAACTCAAATTTTGGTTTAATTTTTCAAGGGAATATTAATTCGTAGATTTAAAGAGAATATAAACAAATTCTGTATTGAAATAATTACTTCTTTAAGCAAAAAGAGTGAAAGTGTTAATTTCTTCTAGGCAATATAAGCAAGAGTTATGCAGCAAAGTTTTGCAACGAAAATGTGGGCCAATTTGATAATGGGAACGGCTTTTATTGCTTCAAATTATCACTCAAATATACGGTTATCTTCATATACAAATTCTTTTCTAATTATGGACCTTATGACATTTTTAAAAATTACATAATGCCCATTTGTAAAGTGTCACTATGCCCATGGACACAATGACATTTTCAAAAGTGTCTTAACGTCCATGGACCTTATGACACTTTTAAGTGTGTCATAACGTCCATGGACATTATGACACTGGACCTTATGACATGCCACCGTTTTCAAAACCTTATTCTGAGCCGATTGTAACGTCTTTAATATGGTACTTGATTTTGATGCATAAATTATTGGAAGGTATGTAAGATGTGAGTGAACTAAGGACTGATACAGTAACAGTTTTGTTGTAGTAGGCAATTTGTTTCGAAATTTATAAAGAACACCAATTCCGGAAGAAATTTTTGCCTTCAAGGCGGTTATATGATTATTCTTAGAAGATTATGACTTAATTTATTGCCAAGATATTTGACATTTTCAAATTTATATATTGTATTTCCATCAATATGTATTTCCATAAATTCTTCTGTTCTATAAACAAACGGCTTAAATCTGATAAAGTTTGTTTTCTTAGCATTCATTCTGTAGATAGCTTCTTGAAATATGCAATAGTTGTCGCGGACATCGAATTCAGGCTGCTGGACTAACATCGACACTTTCGCACACTTCTTTGATACTGACATTTAAATGGTTTGTTTTTTATGCTTCTCCAGAGTTTTCAGTCCTCTCTATTCACAGCGCACGAATTGAAAATACAATTCCGTTTATATTTTGTATAATATTTTCGAACTGCGGCTGTTAATTTTTAATTATTTTTCAAATACTGTTCAATACTGAAGATACGTTGTCCCATCGTGCAACGCTTATTTTTTACCTAGTCGAATTGTTCGTTTTTCCTGCACAAATGACGAAAAATTCAAATGATGCGTTACTTGTTATAAGCCATAATGCCGGAAACATTTCTAATAGAAAATTACTTAGATAGTACTCAATTTAGATGAACTTTAGATCTGAGAAGAGCAAACACCTCATAGGTTTTAATAGATCACATGTCGTGGAATTCCAACCACTAAATTCAATTTTTTATCTTTAAGCATAAGCATATTTTTTTGAGTAGAAATTCTAGGAATCTTTAAACAAACATTAATGTTTTGCTTTTTGCTCAATGCTGAAGCTTTTGTTTATTTTTATCTTAAATTTTTTTCTCAAATTTATTAATTTTTAATAAATATGTGCTTAAGAGTTGGCCGTTGCCTTAACTTTTGGTCCAAGGACAAAACCCTATTTTTATTTAATCTCACTCCATTAGCATTCTTGTTTTATGTTGTTAACATTTTTAGACCGTCCGATTAACAAAATTCTTTCCATATTTATATTGGCAGTAAGGCTTTGAGGCAATTTTAATTTGTAAATAACTAAAACATGCACAGCAAGACAAAAAAAAAAAAATATATTAAAAGGCAAAAAGAGTAGTGCTTGTACTTGTACATAATTTCATGTAAACATTTTATGGTTACATGCAAAACCAATCTACCAATAATTTACATACATTGCTGTGTTCGCCAAGAGAGCCAAACATACTCGTACACGCTTGATAAACACACAAACACAAATGATTTTCTTAAAATTTAATTTATTTTATAAATATTCTAATTACTGTGTAGATGTAAGTAGACAAAGAAAAAAAAAAAAGAACATATATGTTATCTTAAAGCCTTAAGACAGACGACTGTCTACTTTATATGATATAGCAAAAGTGGTTTTCATTATTCGGCAAATTACTTAGTGTTTGCTGTCTAAGTCTTTCGTTTTCAGGCTTATTATGAGAATGGGCGTTCAAATCAAAATGCATATCGTGTACTTTGTGATTTTTTCGGTTAATTTAGTCGTTCAAATATGTGTAAAATCGAAAAAATCGTGCAAAAATTTGCACCAACCGGGTCTGTAGGTGATGTGAAAACTGCAGTGCAAGCTCGTACAGCTCGTGCTGCAGAAAAAATTGTTGCTGTTCGCGATAGTGTGGCTGAACCTGAACTCGTTGTCGTACCCAACACCTTGCACCTTTCATACTCGTCGTTGGTGAACATTATACATAAAGACTTGCATTTACAAGTTTGCAAGATGCAATTGTCTCAAGAACTAAAGCCTTTTGACCATTCCAAGCATCGTCAATGGTTAGAATGGTGGCAAGAATTGGCATCAATGGATGAAAAATTTTCGAAGAAAATCATCTTCAGTGATGGGGCACATTTTCACCGCAGTGGCTTCGTCAATATTCGTCAATAAGCAGAATTAACGTATTTGGGCAAATGATAATCGAAGAGTGATTGTCGAAAAACTATGCACTATGGATTTTGCTCTCACGAGATTAGGGATCTAATTGCCGAAACTCGAACATTTCTACGGAACACTTGTACATCGTCAAGGGCTCATCCATTTGTGGTCAATTGGCCGGGAAATCGCACAACGCATTACAGAGAAAATTCGTTTTTCAGCAGTACGCTTGGTCTGTGGAATAAGTTGCAGACGTGTTTCTCGTCTGTTATAACAATGGAAAGTTCAAGTCAAATGTTCACAAACACTATTCCCACTTTCGTCCTTCTCACAACCTATTTTTCTAGTTCTGGTACAATAAGTACTGGGGCTGAATTCCGTAACGATGAATTTTTAAATGTACACCAATTTCAATGTTCACTTTTAATTTTTGTGTCCGCAATGGTGAACCAAAGGGAACGACTACAGGACCCAAGTGAGCTGGATAACCTAGATTATTCTGGGGTATCCAGCGGTCTGCCTACCTAAGGGTGAGAATGAATAATTTTTTCACTCAAAAATCTGCGGTGATTTTCGTTTTTTGTAAAATATTTTAAAGTTGAAAAAATAAAAAAATATATTATGTAAACTAAAGTTTCCATTAGATAACTTGCATGGCAGCAGATTTCAGCATTCAGCTCATAATTCTGCATTGACGAACACATTCAGCGTAATAAAATTCATTGATTCTTACGGAATCGCTTCTTATTGCAAAGTGAACACTACGCCTGGCGATGATTTTACTTTGAGTGTTCACTAGTAAACAAAATTCATCGTGGCGGAATCTGGCTCCTGGTCCAAGATAAAAAAGTGACTATTTGGTGCGGCTTATGGGCCGTATTTTTTCCAAAATGAAGCCGGTCAGGAAGTTACTGTGAATGGTGTTCGCTATCGTGAAATGATAACGAAATTTTTATGGCGCTAATTAGAAGATATGGATATGGACGATATGTAGTTTCAATGAACGAGATACGTAAGGAGTATCTCCAAGCAACTAATATATGCACTGAATATTTTCATGAAAAAATCGTTATTTCTGCGATTTACTCCCCGCCACGGTTTTTAATAACAGGAAGCCAATATTCAAATTTTTTCATATCACTTGGTCCTCGATTTTAAGCAGCTGGCGGCTAAAACGCTAAACAAACTTTTTGGGGATCACGTTTAATTTCCTATTTCCAAAATGGGTTCAGATGTGGTTTCGGGCGGTCACCCTACTTATTGGTTGTCAGAGCGACAAAAGATCCCAGACGTTATAGGTTTTGGAATTGCAAAAAATTTTCCCTTAGAGTGGATGTAAGTGGAGTCTTCATTAGATTTGTCATCAGATCACTCACCCACTACAATCTCTGTTTTGTTTCTTCAAGAGATGGGCTCCCCATTGGCCGTCAATAGAGTTAAATGGCTAAAATATAAAAAATTTTTGAGTACACACTGTACTGAAAATATCGCCTTGAGAACGCCTGAGGATATTGAAACGATTTTTCTGGAAACCTCAAACTGGCCATACATCATACTACTACTAGTAGTATGAAAAAAATAGAACTTATTCTTCTGAAATTGAGCAATTTCTGTCAGAAAAAAGGAGAGTCAGAAGAGAGTGGCAACTTCGCAGGTCTCCCCAGCTTAAAACTAGGCATGCATAACTCAGTTAACAAATCTGCTTCAAAGCCTCAGAGTGGCTTCCCTTAAAACATATTTAGAAAGCCTGGATGATACTCCTCAACCTGACTATTCTCTGTGGAAAGCGACAAAAGGTCTGAAAAGACCCGTAATAGAAGCCGCCTTTGCGAACTTCAACTGGCGACTGGGCAAGAAACGATTCTGATAAGGGGATGCTGTATGTCGATCATTTGAGAAACGTTTTTATTACAATAATAATAATACAGCAGAATTTCTGCCGTATGTTGTTAGACCGCTTGTGCCTTTGAGACTTATACAAACCCCATGAAAGCTCCAGGTATTGATCAAATTACTGGTAAAATGCTTGAACAGTTACCTTGTGTAGCAAGAAGAGTTCTACTACCTTTTATTTTTAACGCTATTTTACGCTTTGAGTATTATCTCGCAGAATGGAAGGTCTCCATGATTACTATGACACCTAAGCCAGGGAAGGATCCCACTAAAATAGAATCATACAGACCAATAAGTCTACTGCAAACAATTTGAAAACTTTTCGAAAAATTGTTAATGGCGAAGTTGACTCCAATATTAAATGGAGTGGGATGTATTCCTAATCATCAATTTGCCTTTCGGGCTAAACATATCATAGAACAAACACACAGACTAGTCAATGTCATAAGACAAACTTTCGAAGATAGAAAGTATTGTTCGGCTCTATTCATTGACATTTTCCAAGCTTTTAATTTTGAAGCCCACTCTCGACTGAGAAGGAACGATACCCTTGCCACCATCAGAACGTTAACTAGGTGATTTTACCTATATTGTTCGTGCAAAATAAAACATTTGTGTCTAGCATTGGCTGGACTTAATTAATTTTGTGTATTTAGTATTAAGATTTGATAAATGAATGAAAAAAAAAAAATGTTGTTTCAAGAGAACGAAACAATGGCTCTTTTGCGCGACAAGTTCAATGGCCGTGCTGTCTCACTTGGTGGCAATGTCAATTGCCCGCCAAAATCATATGATTTGACACCGTTGTAGTGCTTTCTTTGGGATTACTTGGAAAAAACGTCGATAAGCCAGCAATAACTCCAGAGTCGGCACATTAACCTCATAGAACCTCAATTATGTCTTTAACGGCATTGAAAATTTGGACCATCCGCTGGTGTGCTGCCAAAGTCATGGCGGCCATTTGGCCAATATTTTATTCCATGTGTACTTGAACTATATTAGTATTATCATAATAAAAAGAAATAACAATAATTCCTAAAGAATTTGTGGTTAAAATTTAACCACACTTTAGTAATGCCAGAACGCTGTCATCAAGATCGAGATGCATTTTTCTTTGAGTGTACAATTTGCCTGTACGCTCTTATATACTTTTTTTACTTTTCTTATTAAATTCCGCATTTATTTATTTTTGTTTCAGTAATTGTTCATATTTAATCAGATAACAATCTAAAATCACAAACCATAAGCTGCTGAAATAATTAGCACATGAAAATATCTGGTGTTATTTAAACAAAAAAGCAAAAAACTCTATTTACTTAAATAATAAGCTTATGAATTAAATAAATAATTTTATGAACAGCAAACACAATAAGCATTTAGAATGCATTATTTATGACTTTTATAAAACAAAAAATACTCAACACATGATAAAACAGGAAATCTACGGGTGGCAGAAAAAAAAAACTTGAGATTTTCTATTCACATTTCATGTAAACACTTCAGAATAAAAAAAAAAAAACTAAATAAATGAAAACAAAGATTAGCAAAATGCGAAAAAAAAGAAAAAAAAAACTACACAACAAAAAACAAGCAGCAATTAAACTTTTCTTAGCACGCGATGGCACGCAAAAATGTAACAAGTAAATAAAAAAAAAAAAAATCAAAGAGAAAAAAAAAACAAGAAAAAAAGACAAAATAATCAAAGAGAAAAAAAGAAAACTTAATGTAGTTAGGAAAAAAAAAATGACGACAAGGCGACAACGACATATTAAATAGAGACAGTTTATCATGAAGATGTTCGCGTATTGCGCCTGTTGTCAACGAGTGCATCTTCAGTAGATAAACATCGCCTGGAAGTACAAATAGTCCATAAATTAACACAATTGTAGATGTTGAAAAGATAAGCGCCAGGCCAAGAAAACAAAAACAACAAAAAGCTACACCATTTAAGAAAGTCATTTAAATAGACAAAAGCCACCGGGCAAGCAAGTGGACGCCAGTGATTCTTTACATTCTACACGGTCTTTGCGTTTTTAAGGATTTATTCAAATTAAAATATGCCAGCAAAAATTCCAAAAACACTTCACTTTTCAGAAACCTTTTCTTTTTTCTTAGTCGTTGGCTTGTTTCTTGTTGGCAGCCGCTTAATATGCGCGTTTTTTACCTTTAATTGGTTCCAGTTTGAGCAAATTGTTATTAACGACAGTTGACAATTTACAGTTGGTAACAGAAAAATAATTGCTAAGCCACAGAAATGTTTAGTTTTTTTTTTTTTTTGAAGTATGTAAAAAGGGCACGGAGTGTTCCATTTTGTTGATTTTAATGAAGATGACTTTTTGTAATCCACCGCAATTCAGCCTTAAAGGCTTTGAGTTTTTTTTTTAGGAGCAAAACAATAAATATTAAGTCTGCGGATAAGTCAGAAGCTTATTTTTTTGAAGAAAACGCCTGCCAACATTGTATATAAAAACCATTTACTAAATATATTTTGAAAAAGTACTATCTGAAAGAAGAAAATTTTCAAAAAGCATGTTACAGTAAATTATCCTTTGAAAAAAGCACCTTTAAAAAAGTAGCTTTTAAAAGAAGTACATAAAAAAAGTATCTTTTAAAAACTACGTTTTGAAAAAGTACTTTTTAGGAAAAGTACTTTTTAAAAAAGTACTTTTTGGAAAAAACACTTTTTAAAAAATTTCCTATTAAAAAAAGCTAAAATGTACTTAAAAATAACCCCTAAAAAATACATTTTGAAAAAGTATCCTCTTGAAAAATAAATTTTTTAAAAAGTACATTTTGAAAAGTTTGCCTTTTAGAAAAATTAACTTTTAATAACATAACCTTTTAATAACATAACCTTTTAAAAAAGTACCTCTTAAAAAAATACCTTTCAAAAAAGTACTTTTTAAACAAAGTACTTTTTGGAAAACTTTACCTTTAAAAAAGCATATTCTCATACACATACCTTAAAAAAGGTACATTTTAAAAAAGTATCTTTTAGAAGATGTAACTTTTAATAAAAAAAACTTTTAAAAGAACAACCTTTCAAGAAAAGAAACTTTTAAAAAGTTACCTTTAGAAAAAGAAAAGCTTAAAATCAAAAGTACCATTTACCAAAAAAAAGTACTATTTGATAAGAAGAAAATTTTCAAAAAATATATACAATTTGGAAAAGTGCCTTCAGAAAAACGTTACTTTTAAAAAAGTACCTTTTTATATCAAGTATCTTTTTAAAAAAGTATCTTTTAAAAAACCCCTATTAAAAAACTATTTTCAATAAAAGAACTTTTTAAAAATTGTGTTATCTATTAAAAAAGTATCATTTAGAATAAGTTGCTTTTAAAAAAGGTACCTTCCAAAATACATACTTTTTAAAAAGAGATGATTTCAAAAAAGTAGTTTTTATAAAAAGTACCTTGAACAAAAGTACTTTTTAAAAAAATTACCGTCTAAAATTAGCATCTTCTAATAAAAGTACCCTTTAAAAAAGTACAGTTCAGAAAAGTATGTTGTAGAAAATGTAACTTTTAAAAGAAAGAATCTCTTAAAAAAAAACTTTTAAGAAGAGAACTTTTTAAAATAGTACTTTTTCAAAAAAGTAGCTTTACAAAAAAAAGATTAAAAACAATCTTACCATTTACCAAAAAAAAAAAAAAAAATTAAAAAAGTACTATTTGAAAAAAGGAAAGTTTCAAAAGTTATTTAAAATTTGAAAAAGCACCTTTAGAAAAAAGATGCTTTAAAAAAATGCATAAAAAAGTACCCTTTAAAAAATATCTTTTTAAAAAAGTACCTTTTTGAAAAAGTACCTTTTTACAATGTACCTTTTTAAAAAAGTACTTTATTGAAAAAATACCTTGTTAAAAAAGTACCTTTTGAAAAAAGTACATTTGGGAAAGAAATCTTTAATAAAAGTACCTTCGAAAAAGTACTTTTTCAAAAAAGTACCTTTTTAAAAAAGTAACTTTTTATAAAAGCACTTTTTTAAAAAAGTGCCTTTATAAAAAATACCTTTTTATAAAAGTACCTTTTAAAAAAGTAACTTTTTAAATAAATGTAGCTTTTTAAAAAAGTACCTTTTTAAAAAATTACCTTTTTAAAATTGATCCTTTTCAAAAAACTACATTTTAAAAAGGTACCTTTTTAAAACAGTACCCATTTAAATAAAAAACCTTTTGAAAAAGTAATCTTTAACAAAAGTACCTTCGAAAAAGGTATCTTTTACAAAAGTACCTTTAAAAAGTGCATTTAAAATAATATACTTTCAAAAATAGTACCTCTTAACAAAAATACAAATTCTTTTTTAAATACTTACTAAAAAGAGTACCTCTTAGAAAGTACCAGCTAAGAAAGCGTTATTTTAAAAAAGTTTCTTGTAAAAAAGTACTTAACAAAATTAGTTATTACAAAAGTAGAAAAACAACTTCTTGGCGATCACATACCGGAAATCATATTTAAATTATAATGCCAGGAGCTTATTTTTCAAATAAATTATATTTCTTGGCAATTAAAAAAATTGACTTTTGTTTTGTTCCATCTCACAGATATATACCGCTATAAAAACACTCTTTATTAAAATTTTTATTTTGTTTTATGATTTTATGCTTGTATATCGTTAATACACAGTAAATATGCGAATGAATTAAACGAACTGGTCTGTTGTTGATGACTCTTCAGACATGAGAACTTCAACACAAAATATGCCAAATAAACGTGTAATAAATATAAAATATTATTATGTATAAGGTTGTAAATATCACAAAAGTGTTTGCAATGTTAGATTAGGGTTAACAGGCCACTGAAAAGCCAGCCAACTTAAGTCCATTTCCGTTCCGTTGCATTGCCCGAGTAAGATATATACCTCGGCAGATCTACATATCACCAGCGCAATTCAGCACCATCCCGATGATATAATTCACCTACAACACATTTCGATAACTCCGTCAAATCGTGGAATACCGGTCTGCCTGGATACAAAGCTCTTACATATATAAGAAAGGGCTAGACAACGACAGAAAAAGTGTTCAACACTCCCAACCTCTTCCTCATTCCTACAGTTTCTGCAGAAGTCGGATTTAATATCCTCGCATGTGTCCATATGTGACAATGTCCCGGTAGAATGACCATGTTTAAAGATATCCTTTAAGAGGAAATTAAAATTAGATAAGATTTGTAACACAGAAAAATTTTTTTTTTTCATATTCAACAACTAAATCCGTTGATTCATTTAATAAGTTGTTTGATTGCAGATTTGTAAACAATGTCGTAAGGCAAAAATTTATTTTAATTATTACTTTAATGTACATATACATCAAAACCATTTAATCAGATAAATATATTGTTGATTTTGTTTTTATTAGAATTTTTTCTGTGAACAGCATTTTAGAAAATATTCTGCGTAGGACAACAATTTAATATTGTTAAGAATAATTGACATTCAGGGAACTTCCTCTCAAACACTGTTGAAAACTAAATAAACTGTATCGAAAAATGTTCTGCATGACGTCCTAAAAATTAATTTCACTTTAGTTTCCTGTTTAATTTTCAGATACTTCTAGGGATGCCGTCGTTGAAAAATGCCTACCAATGGCATCTCTGCGATATTGCTTCATAAAATCTCACATTGTTTGATATGAAGGCCTGTTTAAATTATAAAACGAAAATATCTTGAAAACAAAATCTTTCTGAACAGCAAGAAGAATACTTTGCAAACGCACTGGTTTTTCTATTACTAGTATTAAGTGAATGTTTTCTTTAATTCGTTGTTTGTTTTTTTTTCTTTCTTCATCTTCATCATTAATAAGGTGCTGTTAACGAAACAACGAAAATTGATTTGAAAACCTACGCTTTCTATTTATGAAGAAAAAAAAATGTTGCTGCAACGATTCTACACATGCTTTGAAAATCAAACTCTTGTGACTGCTTACTGCCTTTTACGGCTATCTAAAGAATACAATCAGCTGAAATACTCGCAGATACAAAAAGAAAAATCATCGTCAAAGTACTTATTTGAAATGTTGAAAGGTAAAATGAAAACAAAAATAAAATAAACTGACAAAAGCTTTTCATGTGACTAAACGGCAGAGATTTGTGTTAAAAGCAAATATTATTAAGTGTTGAAACCTAAATAGATGATTTAACAGCTTGAGATAAAAATTGCGAAACAAAGAGCAGGAATATTGAAACAGATTAGAAAATATTTTTGGCTATTTTATGGAAAATATTGATTGAAAGGAAGAGGTCTACGCTTTCACTTTAAACCAGTACAATGTTGAAACTACTGCTAAAGATTTAGGCGCAAATACGCAAATTGTTTTAAATTAGCGTTTTCGATTTAAAAACGCCAAATAGGAGTTCTGACAAACGTATAATGCAAGAATTATGATTTTGCGATTTGAAAACAGTAAATAGGCATTCTGACAAACGTATAACGCTTACTTTATTTCTTATTATTCTGAATGGTTTCCTATACCAAACTTCACACCCCCTCCACTCTCCTGCAGATGACAGCAGCATCCATTCCTAGTCATTCAGTTACATACCCAGTTTGTTAGAGATTGGTGCCAAGAGGCAGAATATGAATCACTTACTTCATTTTGTAAGAACAGGATTGATTTCAACGCTCGTAAGCCACAGTGCACAGTGGTAATCGATATGTCTCAACCAAGTAGTCTTATAGATCCGCCTAACTCCTTTGCCAGGAAATTTAGGATTATCTTCCCAACAAGGGAGGAATGGATCATGAATCCAAGATGGTTGCGGTATGGTTCACAAAAGTGGTACACGGATGGATCCAAAACACTCCAAGGCGTTGGAGCGGGAATAGTGGAGCCTAGAGCACGCAAATATATAACTCTTAGCCACAATATTCCAAGCGGACCTATACGCAATAAGGGAAGCGGTTGAAATACTCTCCGACAGGAGACACAAGGGAGTGCTGATGGCCCTGAGCAGTTGTGTCTTTACGTTCAAGCTAGTACTGGAATGTCACAACAGGCTAAACAAACTGGCAAGCCAGAACCAGGTCACCCTGATCTGGGTGTCAGGACATGAAGGGCATCATGGCAATGAAATGGCTAATATTTGCGCCAAGAAAGGAGCAGAGGGGACTTTTATTGGACCCACTCCAACTTTTGGCTTCAATAAGGGTCTCCTGAATGAAGAGATAGAGAAATGGATGAAGTCCATCGTTGAACACCATTAAAACGAGAGAGCTGGTCTTGAACACTCCAAGAAATTACTAAACTTTGATGAAAAAGAGGGCCAAACGTGCTCTAAAACTGGACAGGAAAAGTCTCAGAACATTGACAGGTGCACTTACAGGTCATTATAACTGCTACAAGCACCTGCACAGAATGGGCATTTCCAACACAGACATTTGCAGATTCTGCGGTGAGGAAGAGGAGTCAATGGAGCACTTAATCACCCACTGTGGAGTACTGGGACACAGAAGATATAGGCTACTACAAGCTTATATGTTAAGTGAATGTGACTTAATATCACTCCCTATGAAGGAGCTTGTCCCTTTTCTTAACATACTCAACCCATAATGGGGCAAGGTGAAGTACAATAGATCAACATTGGTCGCAGTGCAAATGGCCGATGAGGGCCATACCCCATCCAATAATAATAGTAAGACACAGTGCTGTCTATTAACACACAAACTCATGACTGTAAATGACGCTTCATTTGTACGCATGGTTGGTATAAATATTGAGGAATTGGATGCTCTTGATGTTCTTGTAATTAATATTCAGTGTGATGTTCGTTGGACGGACCACATTTTTCATGTCTCTAAAAAAGTATTCAAGTGTCTCGGTTTTTCAAACGATGTAAGTTATACTTCACTTCATCTGATCTCTCTACTCTTAATACCACCTATACCCGACCGCAAATAGAATACAACTTTCATGTTTGTGCCGCTGCCCCAAAGTCTATTTGGGCGAAGAAGTTTATCGGTGACAGTATTGCATCCAACTCTATTGACTCTCTGGAGCATCGCCGCAGTATGGAATGCGTTTCTTTATTTTATCGTTACTACAATGGATTTTTCTCTGACGAGATTAGGGATCTTGCCCCTGAAATCTACATATTTTTAGCTAACATCCGCTCATCGTCTAGATTTTATCCATTTGTGGTAGAAATCGCACAACATATTACAGAGAGAATTCGGTTTTCAGCCTTACGGTTTGGCTGTGGAACAAGTTGTCTGCAGAAGCATTTCCTTTCAATTATAACGTTGGAAAGTTCAAGCCACTGGCCCAAGATCAAAAAAAAGAAATTATGGTTTTGGAGATTTTAAATCGCCAAATAGCTGTTCTAGTAAACGCATATCGTTTAAAATAGGCGACTTCAACTCAAAATGTTCTTTAGCTGCAAAAATAAGAAGTAATTGAAAATAAAATTATTCACAAACAAAATCTAAAATATTTTCTTTTTATTTCTATAAAAAGTTAAAAGAGTTTTACACATTTTCAATTAACAATTCCAATTTGAAAAATTGCTATATTTATTGTCAACTTGTTTTCGATCTGTTTAACTACCAATTACATACATATGTACATGTGGAAACCAAATGTTGTATTTTTCATAACAACTTCAAGTACAGCTAAAAATGAATTTAGCGTTTTTCAAAACGCTTTGCGTTTTCAATTCGCGCGTTTCTCAGAACATGACTGAATGTCAATTTTTATTTATTTTATTTTATCTTAATATTTTTTGATCTTTGTTTATGAAATATTTATAAAATTTTTGCAGCTTAAGATCTTGTTTTTTATATAAAAAATTTAACAATTTTCTAACATTTATTTTTCAATATTTCGCCAACAATTTGTTGGCATTTTTCCTGAAGATTCCAACAAACTGTTGGCGCAATATTGAAAAATAAAATAAATTTTATAAATATTTATTTATTTTAAGAAACTTCAGTACATCAAGTCTTGATCTTAGTTTTTTTGACTTGAAAAATATATTTATTATAACAACAAAATAATTTAATACATTATTCAAAGTATTGGCCATCGTCAGCCAGTACTTTTTCCACCTTTCTGGTAGCATATGGATTCCGCACCAGACGAATTTCTCACATTGTAAGATGAATAGTAAATCAAGCTAATTTCTAATAGCAGCTCTGAAGTGAAGCTCATGCCTATAAAGGCGTTCTGCATAGATCTAAACAAATGGTTGTAGGAAGTGGCGGGGCTTGCGCTATAAGGTGGGTGAGCTAGAACTTCTCATCCACAGTTTTCAAAATAGTTTTGGGCACGTGCCCAGGCGTTGTCATGATGGAAGATTATAGCCTCGTATCTGGTTGAATATTCTATACGTTTTTCGTTTATTTATTTCTTCAAACGCATCAATTGTCTCCGGTACTGGTCACCTATGAACACCTGATCCGATTTCAACAGCTCATAATATAAATTATTGTTTCCCTCAAACGCAAATCATTACATTGTCATGATAGCCATTCTTGTTTGGTTAAACATGACTTTTTGCGCCTGGGGTTATCCAGTGTCCCTCACCAACAACAATGTGGTGTGGTTTAGGTTTAACAGGCTACCAGCCCTTACAAAGCAAACCAAATTGGGTCCAATTTGATATCCTTTTTTGTTGCCTGAGTGTGATATGTATCTTTGCGGATCTACATAGCACTGATCCATATCAAACTCGAAGATCAGATGAAAGGATGGATTCCAGCTAAATCACATTCCAATATTTCTACTAAATCAGGCAGCATACATCTGCATAGATATAAAGCCAAGAGCTGAACACCGACAGAGGAAGTGCTTAACACTCTCAACTTTCTCTTTATCTTTGCAATCGCTACAGAAATTGTTCAATGGAAGATTTAATTTCCCCGCATGCGTTTGTATGTGACAGTGTTCAACAATACGATGTAATAGTGACTGCTTTTTGTAGCGTTAAATCATAATTTCCGACATGCAAAATCGCCTTTTAACGCCTCTCGATTTCAATTCACTATTTCACTACTTTTGAAGGAGTCCCCATGCTTGTGAACGAAAAAATGGGTTGTTGTGTGACTCTGATAATGCAAGTTCTTCTTGGGTTTGACAATAATCTTAGTTGAGTAATGCTTCCAATTCTTTATCTTCAAACCTATTCAGCTGGCCAGTCCTCTTCTTATATTCTGTTCCGTAATCACCACTTTTGAATCACGCAAAGCATCTTCCGAAATTTTTTTTTGTTGTTGACTGTAAGCCTCCTTTATCTGACTGGATCCAAGTGGGCTGGCTTTACAATAGCTGGCAGCCTGTCAAACCTAACCTAAGCCTCCTTCTTTAATCTATAACTTTCAGCAGCCGTTTTCTTCAAATGAAGGACTGTTATCAGACTTTCCTGCAAAACATTTTTTTAGGCAAAAAACTCGACATTATTATAGCGATTGAAAAACTGTGCGTTAACATTTTGGTATCCGTCTATGGAGTACTGAATGAGAATGATAGATTTTTACTCTCCAAAAAAATATGTCTTATCATTGACACAAACCATATGAGATAGTTAGGCCACACGTTGTCTAAATCGATATTATTTATTACCAAATTAGCAGCTAAAATATTGACAAATCATTTGAAACTTACTGAGAAAGCTTCCCACCTCCTTTCCCTCTTTTCCCACCTCCTTTCCCTCTTCCTCACTCCTTCTATATCCCTATAACCTTTTATTTTCTTTTTCCTTTATTAACTTTTTCAGGCAATCACAAAGGGAACGACCTACAGGACCCAAGTGAGCTGGAGTTTCCGGGTACTTGCTGGAAAACCAGCGGCCTGCTTACCTAACATACTGAGAAAGCGTATTACGTTTGGGTTTATCTCTTATCATAAATGTTAAATTCATGGAACTCATGTGCTCTTCTATTGAGCACTTCTGTTAGCCCTACTTAAAATTGATTTTCAACCACGCATTTTTTCTACTTGAGTTTTTCCTTAATGCAATCATTTTGTGCAAAACAAATCAAATGAACCAAAGGTGTTGATTGTCGTTCGATTCTTTTAATATTTGTTCATGTTTCTCACACAATCAATTGTTTGTTTTTTACAGACGTGAACATTTGACTTCAATTTCCGTTTTGAAACTCAATATCTTCAACAGAAAAATATCTAAAGATTTCATTTAAGTTGACGGTTGGAAAATTATCAAAAAGCAATTAAAGACTTCTTTAAACTTGCTAAGTGATCTCGTAGACAGGACGATGGATAAGTGTCAAAAACAGTCAAGCAAAATATGTTTGCAATATACGAGTACTCGTATAGGGAAAGAAAGCCAAGTTAAAACTATTGTTTGAAAACTCCTTGAATTCTTTAAAAGTAATTCTTTAAAAGCACTTTAAATACAATACTGCACTGACGCTACACTACTCCCTCTTTGCTCCTCCTCATAACCGATTTTTCTGATTCCAACACAATTCAACACACATGTAGGGATCCTTCCCTGAGTAATGGTTCAAGAGCTCTACACTTTTAATAGACTACTGCCACATTGTGAGCAAGCTGCTTCATTGACATAGTCGTTGGCAGCCATAATAAAAATCACCTCCAAGCAACAAATTTCCTACTGGGTCTTTGTAATACATCATTTTGTATTATTGAATATTTTTTACTTTATTGTAATAACCTTTAGACGGCAGACTGTAATTGCCAAATATTCAAATTCAATATTTGCTTGGCGTTGACTTTTGTCAAGATCAATGCTCGTGATAAAACACAAACGTTATTGCTTCTTGGTGTGAATCAAAAATTCAACGCCATTAAATTGTAAAATTGAAAAAAATATAATAGTAATAATGATAATTTTGTGCCAAAAATTCATTATTTGGAAACTTTTCAAGGCATTTTATTGTTAAAAATAAATATTGATTTTAAATAAATATTTCTTTGTTTTAATATTTTTTGTTGTCGGTCTCTACTTTTGTAACAACATGATTTTCATGTAAAATCATTTCTCACGTTTGTTTTACGGTTTGTAATTGTTTCATTAATAATATAACAGATACGAGGGTGGTTCATATATGTATTTTAAAAAGTTTTTTTTACTACAAGAAGATTTGTATACATTTGTAAAAGCCAAAGGTCTCTGGAATCTACACGGAGTCTATAACAGCTGTGTCCTTCATAAACGAATGGGTTAAATTGAACGGATCATCTCATTGAATGAAGTGAGCCGGTCATTGAACACTTTTCGTTCCATAGTGAGCCGCTCAATCTGAATAGCTTTCGTTCAAATATCTCTCACTCTTTTCATGTCGCTCTTTTGTTATTATTGTTTTTTTTAACAATAGTTATTTAAAGCAATAAATATTTATCACTCTTTATTTCGGCATTTTGTTTTGTTTATTTTACAGAGCTGTGTTGCAAAATGACCACAAAATCTGTAGTGTTGGCATTGTGCGTTTCGTTCGTTCCGGATCAGCTTTTTGTAGTTGAAGGAAAGTGACCGGTCAGTGAAATGAACAGCTCTATTGTCTGGCACTGTTGGGATCGGTGGCAGTTTCGTTTCGGGCAAATTGCCAGTGTTATATCCAAACTTTCTAACCATAAATCATTTTAAATATTAATTTATTGATGTTTTGTTGAACTTTATAATATTGCAACATAGTCATAACTAAGAAAAGCTTGTTTCGAGAAAAACACATTTCAAATTTTTAGTTTCCATTCAAGTTCTCGGGTTCGGTATAACAACTGTTAATAGGGAGAATTCCTCTTAGGATGCGTTGGACGTATCTTCGTATGGACAAGCTTCAGGTGGAACTCTCTCGGATTCGGTATAACAATGGTTAATAGTGAGAATTCCTCTTAGGATGGGTCGGGTGTATCTTCGTACGCACAAGCTTCAGGTTCGGTATGGCTATCGTACTCGGCATACACTGGAATCGGTATGGTGGAAAGTCTCTCGGCTCAGGATAACAATGGTTGCTGGTGATAAATTCTTCTTAGGACGGGTCGGATGTATCTCGTATTACTCTCGCCACAATCTGGGTACCTACGAAATGGAGAACAGAGAAATTGTTGCGCCAATAGTATAGCCCGAAGGCCGCTGGGGGAACAGTCAGCCGAAGTTGCTGGACATACAACTGTGAAAATGATTTACATCAGTACCTGCCTTGACGGCCTAACCTGATGGTGGATCAGTTCCACGAAGTGAATTTTTCACGATTCACCACCGTCCCCGTGTGGCTTGCTAGGCTCACACAGGTAGCAATTCTTGTCATATGATTGCGGTCATATAACAACTTCTTGTTGAGGAGTTCGGGCTTTCTAATCCCTCATGTATGCAATTTCCCAGCAATCAATGGAGGACAAGGCTTAATGAGTTGGTAGGCCGAAGCCCATTAAGAGCATCAGCCCTTAAACCAACTCACCCGTCAATCATCACCACTGGTTCCTTACAGTACACGTATCTGTTGTATAGGCAACAGATCCTCGGGGGATTGTTAGCCCTCGAAAAAAGCCATCACCAAACAATTATCAAGGATACCAACACTCCCTTCCTGCGATTTAGGTTTCAACCACAGCCAGAACGTTTCAGCCAAGGTAGGCACCTCAACCATGATCAGCCAGGGTCGAACCGCAAGCAGAACTTCCCGGGGGCCATGCTGATCCCCGTTCTGCCAATTTATACCCTTGGTAAGGGTTTCGGAAGCCAACACAACATAAGTCATGTGGCTTCCTAGAGTTTTGTTTGCCGCACCAAACGAGGGACCCCTTCCCCTCTTTTCCCCGAAAAACAGAGCGCCTTAGTTAGGAATACGCCAAGGCAAAACCTGTTCCCCGGGGGTTGCTGGACAGACAGTCAGCTGGAGCTGCTGTGGGAACAGTCTAGCCCGAAGGCTGCTGGGAGAGCAGTCAGCCGAAGCTGCTGGGTATGTAAAATCAGCCGAAGCTACTGTTGAACAGTCTAGTCCGAAGACCGCTGGGTATAATTTATCCCCTGACGGGGAAAAATGCTTTCGAATATTCGTGGTATAGATATCTTTTGATATCTGCACCTGGGTGATCACCGATAAATTCCTTCTTTCTTTGTCATCTTATATTTCTGAGTGTACGAACTATATGAGAATTATTATTAATCATCTTCTGTGGGTGTTGTTGTTGTTTGTGCATAGTTGCTGCTAATTGTATATATACATATAAGGAATTTTATGTACGAAGCCACATTAAAATGTATGCTTCGTTACAACTTTTGGCACTATATAAAAGGTAGTACTGCTAACAATTCTGCATTGTTAACTCAAAAAGCTAATTTTTTGAGATATGACTATGTTGCAATAAAGGAGCAATATGTACATAAATATGTATTTTAATAATTCTCCGTACCCGTAAATATTAATTTATTGATGTTTTAATCATTTTACTTCTAACAAAATGGCCACCGTTTAAAAAAATGCTGCCAACTTAAAGTTTCATACCTCTATAAAAACACCATTCATTTTATAGAGGTATGAGACTTTGGTATAAAATTAATGTTGTTTTTTATAGCGGTATAACACTTAACGTTGGCAAAATATTTTTAACTGGTGGCCATTTTGTTAGAAACTAAGTGAATCGAAAATTTCATACTTCTATTAAATTAATGGTGTTTTTTATGGAGGCATGAAACTTTAAGTTGGCAAGATTTTTTTAACTCGTTAGAAGTTAAGTGAATTAAAAATTTCGCCACCCCAAAGTGAACACCAGGAAGTTGATTTCTTAAGATACTCCTGCGCGAATTTACAGATATTTCTTTATTGAGCTAGTGGACTTAAATTTATCGAACAGACTGTAAATAAATACATCTCTTGATATGGTGAGTGTAAAATAGGCGGGGCGTGGAAGAGTGCTGGTTTAAAACACCTTTTTTAATAAAACAGTTGTTCCTTTGCACATACTGCTGAACGTTATCCATCCATTGTAATTTGGCAAAATTGACGGAAGAAATGACAGCCAATTTGACAAACATGACTTCAGCAATATGACGGACTACCAAAGTTTGTAAGTCTCTGTGCAAATGGGGCTCTATATAAAATGAGGCTACGAGCTGGAGATCTTTAAAATCTAGCTTATGCCACATAGAACATTTTTGTATTTATGGAAAGGCTCTATATGAGAATATATATGCTAAAATTTTAACATATTACCACATGAGCTGAAGAAAATATAGCTTATGCCTTATAGAACATTTTTACTTGCTTTACTTTTCTTATTATTCATAACGACTATGACCAACACGCAATAAGTTTTTTGGCACCGAAACTTCAACATTTTCTATTGCAACTTAATTTTCATAACTCTTATTTGAATACACCCAGCGGTGAAGTCAAGTCCTATAAAATAATTTCCACAATAGATTACATTTTGAAATTAGATTTTGCAAATCTAATGCAAGCAAATTTAATGCAAACAAACAACCTTAAAGCAACTATTAAATAGATATAAATACAATTTTATTGATACGATTCTCTTGACTTCAATAAGATTTTTTCGGTGTTGGCAAAAATATTTCGATAAAGCAATGAATAAATTAATGTTTGCTATTAAAGTTGCTGCGCATGCGTTGCTCATGTGGAGTTTGTGTTGCGAGTAGTTTGACTTTCGATTCTTGTTCTTTTTGCCGCACAGCTAAGTTTATCATATCTGCTTTTATCTCAAGTTATTATTTAAAAATATTCGTGTGTTCGTTTGAGCAGAAGTCACAATTTCGGTAGACAGCAAATACAGAATGCAACGCATGAATATATAAATGTATATGTGTATGTGTATAGAAGTTGTCAAATTTAATGGGAAATCATAAATTTCTAGATTAACACTTGAGGATTAGTTTGGCTAAAACTCTTATGAATTTTTAGCACAAAAAAAAAAATCAAATTCCTAAAACATGTTAATGTTTCTTGAGAGATTTTTGTTTGATATTAAAATAGATTATTTATAAAAGATTTTCTTCTCGTTATCTTTAAGATTATTTATTTCGAAAAGAAAAAGATTTTAAATACACAAAGCAAGTGTTGAATCCAGCACCACAAAGGATAAGCTATTAATTTATGAGAATAGCTTGAAAAAAAAATCGTTTTTAAAGTGAGAAAATCTTTTAATGGGTGATTTTATAAGAACTATAGGAAATTAAAAAAAAAAAACACATAAAATTCAGAAAAATGCATGAAATATTTATTTGGATCGATATAATTTAATGTTTGAAGATTATTTCATGCAAATGTTGGCCGCGGCTGCGCCTCAAATGGTCCATCCGCTTAGTCCAATTTTGGAATACTCTTTCCAACACTTCGGCCGGTATCTCACGAATAATGTTGGCAATGTTGGCTTCCAGTGCGTCAATCGAAGCGGGCTTGTCGATATAGACATTAGCCTTAACATAGCCCCACAAAAAATAGTCTAGAGGCGTTAAATCGCACGATCTGGGCGGCCAATTGACTGGTCCCAAGCGTGAAATAAACTGTTCACCGAACTCGCCTCTCAATTGGTCCATTATTTCGCGTGCTGTGTGGCATGTGGCACCGTCTTGTTGAAACCACATGTCATGCAAGTCAAGATCTTCCATTTTGGGTAAAAAAAAGTTTGTTATCATCGCACGGTAGCGCTCACCATTCACAGTAACGTTGTGATTCGCATCATCTTTGAAGAAATACGGCCCAATGATGCCGCCAGCCCATAATCCGCACCAAACGGTTGTTTTTTGTGGATGCATTGGTAGCTCTTGCAATGCTTCTGGCTGCTCTTCACTCCAAGCAGTTTTGCTTGTTCAAGTATCCATTCAACCAGAAATGAGCCTCGTCGCTGAACACAATTCTTCGATAAAAAAGTGGATCTTCATCTAACTTTTCAAGAGCCCATTCACCAAAAATTTGGCGTTGTGGTAGGTCGTTTGGCTTCAATTCTTGCACCAGCTTTATCTTATAAGGCTTCACACCCAAATCCTTCCGCAAAATTTTCCACGTAGTGGAGTAACAGAGAGAGGCCCAATTGCTGCGAACGGCGCCGAATCGATAATTCACGGTCATCACCAACACTGGCCGATACGGCTGCGATATTTTCTTCAGTTCGCACTCTACGTAAGCGTGTTGGTGGTTTAATGTCCAACAATGTAAACTTGGTGCGAAATTTTTTTACAATAGCCCGAATAGAAGCCTCAGTAGGTCGATTAAACTGACCATAAAATGGAAGAAGCGCGCGATGAACTTTCTTAACAGAGCACGCATTTTGGTAATAAAATTCAATAATTTGCAAGCGTTGTTCGTTTGTAAGACGATTCATGATTAAATTATAGACCAAACTGAAGATGTTTGACAGTGACACAAGATACAAAACGTGCGTGAGCTGTCAAAACTAGTGTTGCCAAAAAGATAATAGCAAAAAAATCACTCGTTATGAGTGAAAAAATTCTTAAGTTTTTGTACAAGCCGAATTTATACAGGTGAATGCAAGCGGGAAGACGAATTCAGTACTATGTATTATGTTATTGTAAAACTTCCTGAGAATGTGAAAATCTAAATACGCCTCAGATTGTTTAGCTGGGAAAACATTTTATAATGGGTGGTTAAATTTCAAGGGCCGATGTTGATTTTGAATAAAACACAAACTATTTAGGAAATTATTGTAACTTTATTTTATTATGATATATTGGTATTACTCAATTATGTATGGAACAAAATATGGGCCAAATGGTCGCCGCGACCACGGCGGCACACCTCCATCCGATGGTACAAATTTTCGATGACCCTGAGGCATAATGGAGGTTCTATGCCGTTAATGTGCCGAATTATATCATCCTTTAGCTATTGAATTGTTGTCTTTCACATAGCCCCAAAGAAAAAAGTCCAACGGTGTCAAATCACATGATCTTGGCGGCCAATTGACATCGCCATTACGTGAGATAACACGGCCATTAAATTGGTTTTTTTTTTATATTGGACCAGTACTTAGGGGATGACCCCTACATATGCATTGTACCAGAACTAGGAAAATAGGTTGTGAGGAGGGGGAAAGCGGGAGTAGTGTTTGTGAACATTTGACTTGAACTTTCCAACGTTATAACAGACAGGAAACACTTCTGCAGGCAACTTGTTCCACAGACGAAGCGTGCGGCTGAAAAACGAATTCTCTCTGTAATGCGTAGTACGATTCCCCGGGCAATCAACCACAAATGGATGAGCTCTAAAAATGTGCGAGTTTCGGGAACAAGATCCCTAATCTCGTCAGAGCAAAATCCATTGTAGTAACGATAGAACAGAGTAACGCACCCCACACTGCGTCGATGCTCCAGTGAATCAATAGAGTTGGATACCCTACTGTCACTGATGAGCTTCTTCGCCCTCTCCTGCACACGGTCGAGTAACCCCAAAATAGACTTTGAGGCACCGGCCCAAACATGAGAGTTGTATTCCATTTTCGGTCGGATGTAGGTGGTATAAATAGTAAGGAGATCGGTTGGAGTGAAATACATCTTACACCGTTTCAAAAACCGAGGCACTTGAATGCTTCTTTAGAGATATGAAAAATGTGTTCAGTCCAGCGAACATCACACTGTATCTTCATTCCAAGAACATCAAGAGCATCCGATTCCTCAATACTTATACCATCCATGAGTACAGATGAAGAAGCATTTGCGGTCGTTTGTTTGTGCGTTAATAAGCAACATTGGGTCTTACGAGCGTTAAAGGTGACCCTGTTTTTACGACCCCATTCGGAGATTAATAGAAGATCACTATTCAGTGAATCGTTCATATTTAGCCTCTTGGCAGTAATCTCTGATAGGCTAGGCCTATGACCAAAAGAGTACGAGTGGCAAATGCCGCTGTCATCTGCGAAAGAGTGCAAAAGAGCAATTGTTTCGTTAGCTGTGTGGCAAGTGGCACCGTCCTGCTGAAACCACATATCGTCTACATCCATATCTTCCAATTCGGGCCATAAAAAGTTCGTTATCATCTCACGATAGCAAACACCATTCACAGTAACTGCCTGACCGGCCTCATTTTGGAAAAAATACGGCCCGATGATGCCGCCAGCACATAAACCGCACCAAACAGTCACTCTTTGTGGGTGCATTGGTTTTTCGACAGTCACTCTTGGATTCTCATTCGCCCAAATGCGGCAATTCTGTTTATTGACGAATCCACTGAGGTGAAAATGTGCCTCATCACTGCAGATGATTTTCTTCGAAAATTTTCATAATAAGTCTGGATAACTTTAACACATTGTTGGATTGTGTATTTCTCCATGGTTCAAATTTGAATAAGTCTGAAATAGAGAAATGTCAAATAAAATTCGAAAAAACACTTGGCGTTTAGGTGTGGTTCACATTTAACATCGGCCCTTGAAATTTAACCACCCGATATAAAGGCTATAACAAGTTTGTATTATTGTTTGTAATTAAAATCACCTTTAAAATAACAAAAATCTCTTGAAATTGCACTAAATTATACAAAAAAAAAATCTTCAGATCTAAATGGCACGAAAATGTTTGTAACCAAAGGAAAATAATTTGGCAGTCACAGGAAGAAAAAGGTGGAAATCAAAAAATTATCACCTGCGCTGTTAAGCTCACCTATTGATGAATTCGCCTTTTTTTTTGTCCTCAAAATTATATTTTTTGGAGAAATTTATTCTCCTGGGAAATTTATTTGTTTTAAATCAGCGACCTCTAGTCGCTGTTCCATTTCATTCCGTGGTGGTGAAATGTAGTTCTTACGGAGCCACGAACAACGATACATAAAATGTTATGATCTGGACTTAATTAAAATGGCTGCGCAGTGAATAAAATAATAAAAGGGGGCTATTTTAGGCGTTTCAAAAATAATAAACTAATTTCTGAAGCGTTTTCACTTTATCTTTAATCCAAGGGGGTGACTGACACAATTTGTTTTGTATGGAAGGCGAACCACTCCAGGATGCGGTTTCAAATGTTGTTGTGGTAACAATAGTATGTTTTTAATAATAAACTATATTGTAAATACTAATAGTATACAACATTTTGAGTCACGTAATTTCTCAGTTGTATTTTCATTATAATTTTGTTAAGAACGTTAGAAATTTCAGTTATAGTTGGAGGCAATGGCTAAAAAAAAGTGTTTTTAGTAGCTTATATATTTAAGTTGGCAATACTACCCTTTTCACAGCTATTAGTTGCTTATTGCTTAGTTTGTTTTGACATTCCAATATGGCGAGACATACACCAGATCAAAACTTGTTAACTAATGACATTTTTTATCAAAATATTAGTGTTCTTCGTCAGTTGGCATTATCTAATAATGGACTAACTCCACGGGGTAAAGGAAGGGTTATATATTTAAATAAGCAGAATTATGCCATTTGGACTAAAGATGACCCGCAAACTTTTGTAGTAACGATAATCTATCAGCTTTTATTGAAACTACATAATATCCACAGAAAATCACTATTTGGTGCGCTTTAGCTCTAAAACGGTCAAAATGATATTGCAAGCCACCCCCTTTAACACATTTATTATTATTACTATTGTTGGATGGGATGTGGCCGTCATGGGCCATTTGCATTGCGACCAGTGTTGATCTATTGTACGTCCCCTTGCCCCATTACGGGTTAAGTATGTCAAGAAAACGGACAAGCTCCTTCATTAGGAGTGATATTAAGTCACATTCACTTAACATATGAGATTGTAGTAGCCTATATCTCCTATGCCCCAATGCCCCACAGTGGGTGATCAAGTGTTCCATTGACTCCTCTTCCTCACCGCAAAGTCTGCATATGTCTGTGTTGAAAATGCCGATCCTGTGCAGGTGCTTAAGACAGATACAATGACCTGTAGGCGCACCTGTCAGTGTTCTGAGGCTTTTCCTGTCCAGTTTTAGAACACGTTCGGCCCTCTTTGTATCAAAGTTTAGAAATTTCTTGGAGTGTTCAAGACCAGCTGTCTCGTTTCAATGATGCTCAACGATGGACTCTGTCCACTTCTTCACATCTTCATTAAGAAGAGCCTAATTGAAGCCAAAAGTTGGGGTGGGTCAAATAAAAGTTCCCTCTGCTCTTTTTTTAGCGTAAATGCCAGCCATCTCATTGCCGTAGTGCCCCTCATGTTCTGGCACCCAGATCAGAGTAACCTGGTGCTGGCTTACCAGTGCATTTAACTTGTTGTGACATTCCAGTTCTAACTTGAACGTAAAGACACAACTGCTCAGGGTCTTCAGTACTGATTGGCTATCAGAGTGTATTTTTATCAGCACTCCCTTGTGTCCCCTATTGAAGAGTATTTCAACCACTCCCTTATTGCGATTATAGCAGTTACTACTAGACCAAGTAGAAAAATGTTCAAGGGTATAGTTTATGTTAGATTCTAAAACATCAGTAAAGTCAGGCGGTGTAGAAAACAAAAGCATAATGTCGTCAGCAAACAAAAAAGATTTACCTATATTAGACTGACTCCAAAAAAACCAGATGACCTAATACCTAACCTTGCAGGATGACAGATGTTATGGGTAGCATACGAGAACAATTATCGTTTAGGTCAACAAACTGGGTTCTTCCAGTTAAATAGGAAGCAATAAGCATACGTGCAGATCTTGAAATTGAAACACGTTCCTGAGTTTATTGATCATCGTAGTGAAACATATAGAGCAGTGGTGCCCAAAAGTTCTATATGGAAGAGTAAACACCAATATATTTAAGGAAAAACTATTTTCATTTAATATTTTTTGTTGTAAAAAGCAGATTATTTACAAAAACAAAATTCACACTGATAATCGCTGTCATCCATGTTTACCAGCAAAACATGCGAAAGTGTTGTTGCTTTGCTCTTGTGTGTAGGCAGTGAAGAACGACAAAAAAATATATAAGACGAAGTTGTTTGTGTATTTTT
Source organism: Thecocarcelia acutangulata (assembly GCA_914767995.1). NCBI lineage: Eukaryota > Metazoa > Arthropoda > Insecta > Diptera > Tachinidae > Thecocarcelia > Thecocarcelia acutangulata. The sequence goes on from OU612096.1 coordinate 29,452,253, forward strand.
CATGGCTAGTGCTGAGCGCAGTATTTGTGTATTAAAGAGCACAGCCCTATAGCTAAGCGCTTTTACAAAAACAATTGAGCCTGAAGCGCATAGGAGTAGGGCACACTGGATATAGAGTTAAAAGTTTTTAATGTAGCTATCGATATAATTCTATTAACATAGAAACACCCATATAGGAGTTATTACTAGGCAGGTTGTTGATATATAATTTGGCAGAAATATTGGAATGTAATGTAGGTAGATAGGAATCTTTTTGCCTTTTCCCTCATGTTGGTTCTGAACTGAAGCAGTGATATATAGGCCTGCTGAGATACATGCGCCCAAATTGCACCCAAGTAGGTTGGCTCTGCAATGGCTGGCAGGTTGTTAAGCCTATGTTAAACTAACTATACACTCATAGAAAAAACCGTCTTCATATTAATGACGGCGGGACATCAGAATTGTAACATCAATATTATGTAAATAGTCATCAGTAATGTAAAAACAGACATCAATCTCAATGACAAAAGTCATAAAAAAATTTTGTCATACATTGAATATCATCAATGCTACAACTGGTGACATCAATTCAATGACACATTTGATTAATAATTATAATACATCTAATTGGTCAAACTTTATTTAAAAAAAAAAAAGGTAAATAGTATTATAATATTTTCAATTTAATGTTGAAAAAGAATTTTGTTGTTAAGATCATTATTTTTCAACTTAAATTAATTTTGAAGAAGAAGAAAAAAATGCATCATTCTGATGTAAATTTGTCATCACTTGAAGTATTGTTTAAGCAAAGACAAATAAGTATAAAGCGAATATAGAAATGAACGATGATACATCGTTTTGATGACACTTTGTCATCACATGTGGCGTTAGTTAAATAACGAATACAATTAGAGCGTAGAGAGTAAAATGCTAATGCCACACACAGACATTATAATGATGACAGTATATCATCAAAACTATTAGAAGATTTTGAATTCTCATTAGTTTCTTGAAAATAGTGATATAAAAAGTTATATGTTTGAACATATTTTTGAATTAAATTAAATATAACTAGAGCATAAGTATAGTTGGTAATAGCATGTCATGTTACTGATGACATTTTGTCATAAAATTTACTTCACTTAGTAAATTTTCTGATGTTAATAAGCCAACACATCAATGAGATTTTTACATCATATTGAAAACAAATTATAGTTGGTCTGATATTAGTGTGATATTCTATTGATAATATTTTGCCATTATATTGGCTTAATTTAGTCATTTCTTCGATATTAGAGTCACTGCATTGTCACTGAGCATGTGATCAGCTCACATCAAACGTATTCCAATAAAGCATCACCTTGATGCCATTTTAGCATGTCCTTGATGAAATAATTGGGTTAATTACTGCTAATGATAATTAGAGCAACTGATGTAATGGTTTACACCACAGCGATGAAAAGTGTCATGGGGTCAAAAATGATGACATTTGGCATTGCATTGATGTTAAAATACATCACAGTTATGACGGGTTTTCTATGAGTGTAGTTTTAAGTTTATAAAATTAAAAAGTTTTCTTATGCATATGCACGAAAGAAGCTGTAAGCCACCGTATGTCTAACATTTTGGTTGCCAAAATAATTATTCCCCAGTATTAACAACAGTTTGCTATAACTAATATTTTGCTTTATATTCATTTGTTTTTCTTTATGGTCTTATCTCAACTTAAACTGCTATGATACAATGCCACAGACATAATCCACTGATTGTATGCATCTCCACATATATTGCAACCAAAAAATACACGTATAGCCTGTTACATGTTCACATGCACTTCTTCACATCAATAAAACTTCGTTAAAAAAAGAAAAAAACTGAAAAAAAAATTGAACTAACTGCTTGGAAGTCATCAGTCGATTAGACAGACAGGTACTGCGCACTGTGTCCAAATGTTTCATGCGCTTGTCTTCCACATCTTTAGCATGTTTTGCTTTGAAATTATCCTCACGTACGTATGAAAATCAACATCATCAATTCACATACACCATAAATGTCGATATTAGAAAATAAATGTTCAATTTTGTACGTACAAGTACAACAAGTACCAGAATGTGAAGTTTAACGTGCAACAAACAGCAATTTAATTAAAGCAATATCAAGTCTATTATTTAAAAAGCAACAAAATTTTAGTTTTTTTTTTTCTTTTACTGCATCAAATGTCTATAAAATGTTTAATATTGTTGCAGAGGTTTTTGCCAAAGGCTTCTATTTGTTAAAGAGTTTGAAATGTGTTAATACTCGGTAAATGTGAGAGTGTGTGTGTGTGTGTGTGTGTTTGTGTGTTAGTATGCCTGCTTGACAAGAGCAGCTATTAATTTAACCATAATTTTTTAAACGTCATTTAACACGAAACTTTATAAGCCTCAATCATGAAAACGATGATGATAGTTTTAAACAATTTACGATATACGAGTGTTATGTGATTTTTTTTTAACTTTTTTTATGGTTGAAAGATAAAACCAGCAATAAAAATGTTTATTTTAAGAATTTTACGAAAAATCATGTACAAAAAATTACAATTTAGCACTCAGAGTTTTCCATTTTTTTTTTATAACTTTGGAAAATAATCTAAAGTGTGTGAAAGCCCAGAAATGTATTGGTCCAACTAAAATACACACTTTTCAGGGAGTTATCTTAATATATTTTTTTGTTATGATAGAAGGATGTAACACAATTGTGTGTGAAACGTCGGCCAAATGCTCGCCTTGGCTTTGCTGGGTTACCTCCACCCGAAGGTCCATCCGTACTTTCAATGACTCTCAAACACACAGAAAGCAATTTTTTTCGTGTTCAATAACGAAATTCGTTGAATCAATTAATAAATTGTTTGAATGCGGACCTGTAAAGAAATTCGTAGATTCAAACAAAAATTTTGTAAAAATAATTATTGATCGAAAACAAGACTTTTTTTTTAAACAACAACAAAATACGATATCCAAGGTTATTTTTTCAGACAAAAATTTTGTTGATTTTATTTTTACTATATTTTTTTCTGTGCATACTTGAGGTTCAATATCGTAAATATATCGAATTATCTCAATCTTTAACTCTTAAGTTGTTCTTGACACTTTGTCTTTTAAATATCGTTAAAGAAAGAAGTCGAACGCTATCAAATCATATCGCTCCTTTATTGCAACATAGTCATATCTCAAAAAATTAGCTTTTCGAGTTAACACTGCAGAATTGTTAACAGTGCTACCTTTTATATGGTGAAAATTTTATTTAAATTATCTTTAAACTGTCTTCTTTGGGAGATATTTTCTAAACATTTTTTCTAAGATTTGAAATGTGTTTTTCTCGAAACAAGCTTTTATGCGTTATGACTATGTTGCAACAAAGGAGCGATATAATCACGGCAGTTAATTAACATTATCATGACGAGAAATAACTCGAACACTAAAAATGTCGCGCAAAAGAAACTTTTGCCATTTGTATTCAAGATATCTCGCAAGTTTTTGGAGTAAGCGTGACCAACCAAATTCTTATCGAAAAAAAAAATGTCTCCTTCAAACAAAAATTTTATTGATGTTGTTTACAATACTATTAGGTGTACAATTTGGCTTCCTTCATTTTGCAATAGATAGCTGTAGCGGTAAGTGTTTGTACAAACAACTTTGGACTACATAAATATTTAATGGAGTTGATCGTCGTAAGATGAATTTGAATTTTATTTTATACTTAACTTTATTTTCTACTTATCTTTATTATTATTTATTATTTACTAACCTTAATTGAATTAATATAAATGAAATTACGAGGGCGGTTCGGAAGCTTCTTAGCTTAGCATAAAAAGCGCGGTATAAAGAGAAAAAAGTTTAGTTTTTTTTTTAAACTTCCATCTCTGCTATGAACACATGTTAAATTTTGTTTCGATCTGGTAACTCCATCATATAAAAAACAGGTGTTCACAAAAGACGTAACCGCGATTTTTTTACAATGGAAAAATTAGAAATGCGTGGTGCCATTACTTATTTACATAAAGAAGATTTATCGGGACCAGAAATTCATAATGATATGGTGAATATGTTAGGTGAAAGTGCTCCTTCATATGCAAAAGTAAAAAATTAGGTTGCTGAATTTAAACGTGGTCGTACAAGCATTGAAGATGAACCACGTAGAGAACGTTCAAAAACACCAACAACAACAGAAATTGTAGCCAAAGTGCATGATATGGTATTAAATGATCGCCAAATAAAAGTGCGTGAAATAAAAATAATTGGAAGACAAACGGCCACAATACAAGGAGAGATATGACAAAATGATTTTACAGCATGACACTGCTCTATGGTATGCTTTTTTTTTATCTGGGACCAGTGCTCAGGGGATGACCTCTACATATGCAGCGCACTGTACTGGAACTAGGAAAATAGGGTATGATGAGGAGGAAAGAGGGAGTAGTGTTCGCGAAATGTTAACGATAACAACACGAAAGACTGAAACAAACTCTATTGCAGCATTTAAAATGTTGGAATTAAATTAGTTAAAACTGATCAGTGCCCAGTGTATATACCTTCGACACTGCTCAGATTAGCAAAATTTAGTCCAACACCTTCCACACTACAAGGTAATGAAATGCATTGAAAATAATATTAATATTGAACATATAAAGAAAACACGGACAACGGACGTTACGAAAGTGGTCAAGATATACATGGAAACGTGGAAATGGGAAGTCCTACACCACCTACTTATTCTCCAGATGTTATTACCTAAGACTACCACTTGTTTCGATCAATGGAAACGTGGAAATGGAAAGTCCTACACCACCTACTTATTATCCAGATGTTATTACCTAGGACTACCACTTGTTTCCATCAATGTCACACCAGTACTTCTGGTCTAATGAAAAAGTAAAAACTTTAGTCGATTCGTGGATCGCTACAAAAGATGACCGGTTTTTTCAATGGGGGCTTCGTACGCTGCCCGGAGTGTGGAAGGAAGTAGTGGCCAACTGTGGACAATACAGGGTGGCTGCTGAAAGCTGCTACAAAAAAAGTGTAATAACTTATTTTCTGTGTAACTAACCTGTTCCATTTTTATTGTATTTTATAGATTGATCTTTAAGTGCAACGCTTTTACACTTCAGAGTCTGTTGTTTCCGCCCAAACAGAATATAGGCACTCCTCCCAGCAGATGGCCTATAGAGACTCATGATGAATTTTGCTGAGCGTGGCACAAAAGCAAGAAGGCCTTATAATCGGGATCCGTCAATTCGGATGCAGGCAACTATAGCTGCTGTAGCTGCTGCCATAGAATCCAATCTTTGAGTTTCGATAGGCAGCTTATTTGCTCAAATGGGTTTTAGCAGACAGTCACTGTAGACAATTTTGCACCAAGATTTAAACTTATTTCTATATAAGATTTAATTAACAAGCTAACTGAATCCTGGAGACTTCCTGATTCGCTTAGAATTTAGTGAGAAGATCATTCAAATGGTATCACAGGATGAAAACGTCTTGAACTGCATTTTTATTTATGGCGAGGCACATTTGACTTAAACGGCAATTTAACAAACAACATTGCCGATTATGGAGTAATTATAACCCACAGATACTACATCAGATGCAATTACATCCACTTCGCATCACAGTGTGGTGAGTAGTGTTTCAAGGTTCATTGTTGGGCCTTACTTTTTCGAAGAAAACTGTTTTGCTGTTACGGTCAATGGAGACGATTACTTAAAGATGTTGAAAGAGTTTTTCTTTCCAGAAGTACGCCGTAAGAGAATCCCATTAAACACTATTTGGTTTCAACAAGATGGGGCAACTTGTCACTTAGCTGCGCCTGTTATGACATAATTGAGGCAAAACTCCACATTTCGTTGGCCTCCCAGGTCCCCTGACCACACTGCACCTGATTTTGTTTCGTGGGATTATTGCAAACAAGAAGTTTTTAAACGAAACCCAACAAATTTGTATTCGAACAGTAACTGAGACAGTTCCCGCTACAACACTCCAGTTAGTAATGAATAACTTTTTGATAAGATGTCGAAAATGTGTCAACGAGGGTGGAGGCCATCTGAATTCAATTATTTTCAAAACTTAATGAATTACAAACAATTAAGTTTTTTATTCGCTATTTAAGCTTCTAACATTTATACCAGTAAAAAATTATAAACAGCTTGCTTTCTATGTTTCCCAGCTATCTATATGTCGACATTTCATAGGAACTACCCTAATCATCAGTAGACTTTGAAAATTTTTGAAAGATATTCTCAAACATTCAACTTTATATCCCAACAAAGCAAACAAATTGCTGAGATTAGAGTAGTTCCTATGAAATGTCGACATATAGATAGCTGGGAAACATAGAAAATAAGCTATTTATAATTTTTTACTGGTATAAATGTTAGAAGCTGAAATAGCGAATTAAAAACTTAATTGTTTGAATTTTTGTTCTCTGCTTTTCGATACTTTCAAAAAGCAAATCGTAGCAACCAACGGTTGCTCATTTGTTTGAAAGATGTAAAGAAATGTTAGAGACGTTTATAAATAGAAAAGCTTGTTTTTTGTGTTTTGACGGATATTATTAGAGCATTTTTCTTTTTAAATTCTCAGCAATTTGTTTGCTTTGTTGGGATATAAAGTTGAATGTTTGAGAATATCTTTCAAAAATTTCCAAAGTCTACTGATGATTAGGGTAGTTCCTATGAAATGTCGACATATAGATAGCTGGGAAACATAGAAAACAAGCTATTTATAATTTTTTACTTAATGAATTACTTTAATAAAAATTTATTATTTTTCAAATGAATTACTAAAAAATAAATTACATACGGCCTCTTTCATAAAAAAAATATTGTACGTTCATTAAACTTTTCTTTGAGAAATTTCCTATAGAAATTTGTCAAATAACAGTTTAATAAACATACAATATTTTTTATGAATAAGGCCAATAGCCTTTACAAAATTTATTTGAGTTTAAACAATTAAGTTTTTTATTCGCTATTTAAGCTTCTAACATTTATACCAGTAAAAAATTATAAACAGCTTGTTCCCTATGTTTCCCAGCTATCTATATGTCGACATTTCATAGGAACTACCCTAATCATCAGTAGACTTTGGAAATTTTTTAAAGATATTCTCAAACATTCAACTTTATATCCCAACAACCCGGCAATTTATTTGGGTTGTTGGGATATAAAGTTGAATGTTTGAGAATATCTTTCAAAAATTTCCAAAGTCTACTGATGATTAGGGTAGTTCCTATGTTATTTGAGTTTTTTAAAGTAGGAAATATGATCAGCCACCCTGTATAAGCAGTTTTTTTACACTAAAGCCTCGAATTTTTGGAGAAAAATAACACGCTGGAAGCCAAATTGTTTTGTCTTCGATTCTATTTTTAAGGTAAATTTCAAACTTAAGAAAAAATATTGCTTAATACCAAATTAGAAGCATGTTGTGTTTTGTTTTTCTTTCATCAATCGTTTAAACACTGTATTAATAGATTTTACACAAGCTTAACATTTGCGGTGATCAATAAATTTGGAAATCGAAAAGAGAAAAAACTCTATGCCACACGATCATGCCAATATGAAATATATGACTAATAAAAAATACATTAAAATGTTCATAAATCTCGGCATTAGGAAAAACACTCGCACGAATGAGAATAAAAAAAAAGGAATTTCTGAAATCATGTTTGTGTGTGTATGCACTCGTCTGTTTGTGTACATATGTTTTTATGTTTGTGCCAAGTCAAGTTTTGTTTGTGTCCGCTGCATACTCGTATGTAAATAAATATTTATGTTCAGTGTTTTTTGATAAAACAAGCCAAAAATCGTTTTCGTATCTCTGTCGATAGATAATGCGAGTACAAGTTTTTCTTACAAAATCATATTTTTAAAAATTGGTAGCATAAATTTTATGTTTAATATGCATTTAAGTAATTTTGCAAGTAAATGAGACACCAGGCAATTTATTTTTATATTTTATGTTTCATGTTTTAAAGAATGTTCGAATGTTAAACATTTTAGTAACAAGCAAACAAATGCAAGCCGCTTAATAAAAATATTTGTGTAATAAATACTTAAACAACACTCATAAAGCGATTAAAAAATACAAATAAAAATGAGAGAAAAAAAGAAAAACAAGTAGAAATAAAAAAAATTCTTATTAATAATATTTCTAATAAACCATAAAATAATGATCGAATTAAATCAGTTGTTAAGTATTATTTTTTGCAATAAAATGTTCAACAAAAACGTTTAATTAAAACTTAGTTTTCTAAAAGTTAAACTTGGTCCAAAAGCTGTTTTGTTAAAGTTTAAACTGCCGTTTTTTCACCGCCAACCAATCACAAGTTGTTTTTTGGGGATACTTTAATATCATTTTTGTGTTCTCATCTACTGCAACTTAGGTAAACGAACAGCGTTCAGTAAAATGCAGTATAAAGGTAGAATCACATGATTGCCACAATGCCCAAATTTTTGCATGTTTTTATATCCCAATCGTGCGATTGCACAATTGATTGTTACATGCGGCAATCGTTGAAATGTTTGGAACTTGGTGACGTTCCAAAAACCATTGAATGGAGTGGATGAGATGGAGATTCAAATTGTAGCAATTTCGCTTTACTTTAGCAGAACACAGGCCAGTGGCTCTATCTACGTCATTCTACCAACACATCCATGTAGACTGCAATCAATTTCCCACTCATAATTAAAAGCACCATATTCCATGTCTTGTACAACACGACGTGGAAGTCGCATTAATCGCCACGATGTTCGATTTCTTGAACTTCTTGCATCGCATTGCAATTGGTTTTGCGGTAATCGTTCAGCTTCCGATCTCATGACGTTACCTTTCATACAATAATCATCCAACATTGAAAAAATTCAAAGAAGTCAAAATAGAATTCTCCGTAGAATTACAGATGCTCCATGGTACGTTAAAAACTCACGAATCCACGCAGATCTGAACGTACCTTTTGTGAAATCTGAATTTGTAAAGTACGCGACAAGATATATTAACAAACTTGAATTCCATCCAAATCCTCTTGCAGTTAATATTCTTAACTTTGGTGGTCATATCCGTCTGAGAAGGAGGGATACTTTGGCTACCATTAGAGCTCTAAACAGATGACTGAATTCTGAAATAATATTCGCATAAAAATAAATTTTTGTCCAGCACTGGCAGGACTTTAATCACAATTTTTTTTTTAGTATTAAGAATTGAATACTTATTGTCATTACATTTCTTATGTAGATTCAATAAATAAAATAATAAATTTAAAAAAAAAAAATAATCGTATATAGCAAGAGAAAAATCGAATGGTCAGCGTAGAACTAAAATGACGAGCGAAACTATGCCTGAAAAGATTCAGATTAGTAGTGCAATTCTGTAACTTTTATAACGATAATCGAATCATTATAATAATTATAACGATATTTTATCTTATTTGCTATTCTGTAATATTTTCTTAACGATATTCGTAGTCGATCAAAATCAGCTGTTAATTTTACTGCCGATTGTCGATTTCTTAAAGACAAAAATTTTCTTGCTGTTTATTCAATCGTTAAAGTGTTTTTTTTTTTAATTGTGCTTCCATGAAACAAAGTGCTTACAATCAGATTTTTATGACATAAAAATATTTATTATATATTAAATATAATGGGTGATTTTATAAGAACTATCGGAAATTAAAAAAAAAACACATAAAATTCAGAAAAATGCATGAAATATTTATTTGGATCGATAGTTGGGTCGATATAATTTAATGTTTGAAGATTATTTCATGCAAATGTTGGCCGCGGCTGCGCCTCAAATGGTCCATCCGCTTAGTCCAATTTTGGCATACTCTTTCCAACATTTCGGCCGGTATCTCACGAATAATGTTGGCAATGTTGGCTTCCAGTGCGTCAATCGAAGCGGGCTTGTCGCTATCGACATTAGCCTTAACATAGCCCCACAAAAAATAGTCTAGAGGCGTTAAATCGCACGATCTGGGCGGCCAATTGACTGGTCCCAAGCGTGAAATAAACTGTTCACCGAACTCGCCTCTCAATTGGTCCATTGTTTCGAGTGCTGTGTGGCATGTGGCACCGTCTTGTTGAAACCACATGTCAACCACAAGTCAAGCTCTTCCATTTTGGGCAAAAAAAAGTTTGTTATCATCGCACGGTAGCGCTCACCATTCACAGTAACGTTTTGATACGCATCATCTTTGAAGAAATACGGCCGAATGATGCCGCCAGCCCATAATCTGCACCAAACGGTTGTTTTTTGTGGATGCATTGGTAGCTCTTGCAATGCTTCTGGCTACTCTTCACTCCAAATACGGCAGTTTTGCTTGTTCACGTATCCATTCAACCAGAAATGAGCCTCGTCGCTGAACACAATTCTTCGATAAAAAAGTGGATCTTCATCTAACTTTTCAAGAGCCTATTCACCAAAAATTTGGGGTTGTGGTAGGTCGTTTGGCTTCAATTCTTGCACCAGCTGTATCTTATAAGGCTTCACACCCAAATCCTTCCGCAAAATTTTCCACGTAGTGGAGTAACAGAGGCCCAATTGCTGCGAACGGTAATTCACGGTCATCACCAACACGATATTTTCTTCAGTTCGCACTCTACGTAAGCGTGTTGGTGGTTTAATGTTCAACAATGTAAATTTGGTGCGAAATTTTTTTACAATAGCCCGAATAGAAGCCTCAGTAGGTCGATTAAACTGACCATAAAATGGAAGAAGCGCGCGATGAACTTTCTTAACAGAGCACGCATTTTGGTAATAAAATTCAATAATTTGCAAGCGTTGTTCGTTTGTAAGACGATTCATGATTAAATTATAGACCAAACTGAAGATGTTTGACAGTGACACAAGATACAAAACGTGCGTGAGCTGTCAAAACTAGTGTTGCCAAAAAGATAATAGCAAAATAATCACTCGTTATAAATAAATACATAAAATATTTATTAAATACATTTTCAAAAACAAAAATTTCAGTATAATTTTTTAGCCGGTAAAGTGTATTTTGTGTTGAAATAGCTACTGAACGTTTGTCATTCGGACTTGCAAGGGATGAAACAAGTTTGAACGCTTCAAGGGATAATCATTGTGTTTATCGGGAGTTGGACAATTCCTTTGAGTTGACAATTAATTAATTTAAAAAGTTATATTGATTATCACCAGTCTTTGTTGTGGTCATTCTGAACATATAGAAATTAGTACATATAAACAAATAAATGAAACATATGGACACATATTTTATTTTACTTATCTTATTACATATTAAATAATATTTATTGTCACTTAAAAACTAAAATCACAACAAATAAAAATCAATATGAACAATTAAGTTTTTTAAATTAAAAATTGTTTGGTTTGTACATATGTACATCAGGTTTTTAGTTCAAGTTTTTCCTTTCTTAATTTTTTCTTAAGAAGGATTTTTTACAATACAAATTTGCTGTGATCAATAATTATTGGTTGAAGAAGACAAGAAAAATAATAATCAAATCTTTAGCTGGGGGACAACTAGCTGTTTCGTAGTCGCTACACTACTCATCAGCACCCACTGGGATTCGAACTCGGGTCATGACGTTATAATATGAGGGAGAGTTTGCCGTTGTGGAGGCTCTGTGATTTCTTATCTAATTTAGTTGGCCGGCGCTAATTAACGCCACGGGCCTCTATGATAAGTTGCACAGGCAGTTTTATATGCCGGTGTTTGTTTAAGGCAGATGAATGCCAAATATAATTAAAAATGCCGATTTGAAGGCAGAATAATAATTGATTTTTATTTACAAACTTATGTGTTCATATATCCTTTTTCTATGCTACAAACTACAAAAAAAATTGGAAACAATATTCCTGCAACTACAAAAATGAATCAGGAATATTTCCAATTTAATATTTGTAAAAACTACATATAATAATACGGTACTTATAATAATACTAAACAAAGTAGGTATACGTCGACTTATTAATACCTTATAGTATGTGCACACTACAACGTATCATGATCTACTGCTTTAACCACTAACCCACCGAGCATTTAATTATTTTCTATCTATATTCATCTCAGCTATTCTATTTCCCAGCTATCTATATGTCGACATTTCATAGGAACTACCCTAATCATCAGTAGACTTTGGACATTTTTGAAAGATATTCTCAAACATTCAACTTTATATCCCAATAATATAAATACATTGTTGAGAATTTAAAAGAAAAATGCTCTAATAATATCTGTCAAAACACAGAAAACAAGCTTTTTCATTTATACACGTCTCTATCATTTCTTTACAAAAAATGAAAAAGCTTGTTTTCTGTGTTTTGACAGGTATTATTAGAGCATTTTTCTTTTAAATTTTCAACAATTTATTTATATTATTGAGATATAAAGTTGAATGTTTGAGAATATCTTTCAAAAATTTCCAAAGTCTACTGATGACTAGGGTAGTTCCTATGAAATGTTGACATATAGATAGCTGGGACACATGGAAAACAAGCTATTTATAATTTTTATTGGTAAAAATCAATATGTATACATATTGTTATGGAAAAAATTTATTGTTTTTTCTTTTCTTCTTTAAGGTTTTCGCTTTTTTCTGGCAGAGATGCCACCTGTTGTTTATATGAATGAACAGAAAAATATAGTTGTTTACCATTGTTAGAATTAAGTTACAGAATCACTCAATCGTTAGTGCAAGCGATGAAATTTAATGACAAAAGTTGCGATTATCGAATCGTCAAAAGTTAGAGAATCGCACTACAGGAGTCCAAATGTCGTTGTATAGTTAAAACATTACGATACATGGTTTGGTATTTTTTCAAATGACAATAAAAATCATAATATGGAAAAAGGAGGGCATTTTGTTATTTGTATGGGTATATATAGGAAAATCTAAATGCCATATCTTCGGAACCACTAAACCGATTTTGTGTAAACTTCACATAAACCATCTAGAGTTTGCTCGAAATCGGTCTACTTGTTTGGCCAGTTAGTGGTGACATCAACGGGTAGTGGCTAAATATGCTCAACGGTTGGAGAGAGATACGGATTCAGTGACCTGGGGATCGATTGGCGATAAAATAGGAGAGCCAATGAGAAAGTGACCAGGAGTCAAGGAACCTAAGTCTGTTGGATGAGCAGACATAGGTGAAATCGGCCTTGAGTTAAGGCATGCTTCGATTTTGGATAATAGTGTTGATAATTCCTCAAATGTGTACTTATGACCTCCTGTTGTCTTCCAGAAATGGGCCTTGAAGCTCTTTACTCCAGCCTCCCACAAACCACCCATGTGAGGAGCACCTGGCGGAATGAAATGCCAGCTGATATTCTGATGAGCATATTTAGCCACTACCCGTTGCTCAACTTCTTTTTATATATGTAGAAGAAGATGTAGAAATATACGAAATTTTCTTTCCATGTATTTGAAAATTTTTGTTCTTTGCAAATTACTTTTATCTATTTTGCAGCAAAGGTTTACTCACGCGGCAAGTGGTGCAGTAAACTAAATACAAAACCAATAACACAAACTAACATGGCATTACTTGTATTACTTTTGGCAGCTATCGGAGTGTGTTCGCTATAAACGAAACCCAACTCAATAGCTGTACAGTCATTTTGCTATTTATGCGCCTACAAAAATTTCTGTAAAGTTAAAAAAACTACACAATCTAACAAACAAACAAACATTTGCTGTCTTAATGAATATGAATTTTGGTTTACGGCTTAAAGCACGGAATAATAGCGTTCTATTTAAATGGTTGGCTGCAATATTAAAACGAAACTGTTAACAAAAAATACATAATATTATAAACTTTATTAATTAAACGCAAACAACCACAACAGTGCAAGCACTTGCTGCTGCTAGAAACATGAAAATATAAAAATATTGTGCTCCTGATTTAATAACAACAGCTACAGGTGTCATTTTAAGGTTTTTTTTCTCTTGTGAATATGTTTTATTAAAAAATGTTTCTTGCTGTTAAACTAATTTATAAAATTGACAACTTTAAAGTACACACTAGGCCTATTTCTTAAGGCAACTCTATGTGACAAGATTTAAGTAAAAAATATTGTAGCAGGCTTGTGAGTTTGATATACGAGGTCAGATTGCTATTGGAACTAACTAGCGCTAGATGGCAGCACAAACAAAATGTTATTTTATTTGAAATTGCGATCTGTCGAATGTTAGCTGTTAAAATTTTACCCAAATTCATCGACTAGTTTATTTGTTGTAGTCGTATGAAGTACGAATAAGCAACTTTTTAATTTCGTGCAGTGATTAAACACTATTATTTGAAAGTGAAAATGCTGAAACAGACAAAAGAAAATCTCGCTAAACATTACAGTGAGTCTGATCCATCAGATTACATGGTAATATATTGCTGAATTTAAACGCGGCCGAACAAGACCTGCAGCAGTTGAGAAAAAGATTTACATCAGCACCTGCCTTGCGGCCTTATCTGATGATGGACCAGTTCCAGGGAGTGAATTACTCACGATTTACCAGCGCCCCAATGTGGCTGACTAGGCTCACACAGGTAGCAATTTTTGCCATTTGTTTTGTAGTCGTATGATCAACTTCTGGTTGAGAAGTTCGGGCCTTCTAATCCCTCCTGTATGCAATCCCAGCAATCAATGGAAGACATTGGTAAGCCAAAGCCCACTAGCAGCATCAGCCCTTAAACCAACACACCCGTCAACCATCACTACTGGTTCCTTACAGTACACGTATCTGTTGTAAAGGCAATATAACCTCGGTAGGTTGGTAGTCGCCGAAAAAGCCACACACCAAACAATTATCAAGGATACTGTTCAAAGTTCTTTTAACAAAATTAACGTTTGCGGTTAATCATTGAGAAAGGCGCTACAGTTTTCACCCCTGAATTATGTTCGAATCTGTAGTTTGCTATATTTTTCTTTATATTCGCTGTACTAAAATATGATCGGTTCGGTATTTCCTTTTTTTACGAGACACTTCACTTTTTGGCGTGCTCTTGGTTGGTCTCTGGACACTTTTTTTTCTCATCCTGCGGCTCTTTAAGCATTTTGTATCCCTATATCCTACACAACTAAATTTTTAATTCATAATTTTACTTAAATAAATTATGTAAGTGAATTTATATAATTAACGATTTATTGATTATAAAAAGAACTCAATTTGCTACGGTGAGTAGATCATAGGAATCCCTCCTATATTAATATTATTGAAACTTCATCACTCAACTATTTAATATATTTCCTACGAATTAAACAGATACTAACACCCCTTTGCTTGCGTTTTAGGTTCCAACCACAACCAGAACGTTACAGACAAGCTAAGCACCTCAACCATGATCAGCTCGGGTGGAACTGCAAGCAGAACCACTCGGGGACCATGCTGATTCCCGTTCGATCAATTTATACCCTTGGTAAGGGTTTTGGAAGCCAACACAACATAAGTCATGCGGCTTCCTAGAGTTATAGTGAAAGGCCAATGTAAGCGTCTTGCGGCAACCACCTGTTCTAGTTACCGCTTGAGTTTATTTGTTGTAGGCAAATGAACGCCGCTAATTGAAGAAAAATTTGTGCTTCGAAGATTAAACAAAAAATAATTTTGATTTTTTTAAAGCCAAAATAAATAAACAAATTCAATTGTTGAAATTTCCAAACCGAAAATTAATTTCTCTCTTCTATTTTTTTTACATTTTTTTCCTTTACTTTTTGGTTTGACAAATTGAAGCGGCAAAACAAAAAGTTAAACTGAATTCAACATTGCCGCTCGGTCTCCTTTAACGGCATTGCCAAATTAAATTAAATTCAATATATTGAAATGTATGTACGATTATTTTTATAAAAAATATAATTTTTTGTAAAATGGGTCACATTGGTGCAGCCCGTTGCCGCATGCCGCTTACATTGGCCTTCCACTATTATATTTGCTACAACTAACAAGGGACGCTTTCTCCGTTGTACTCGAAAAACAGAGTTCCCTGGTTAGAAATACTGCAAGGCAAAACCTGTTCCCCGGGGGACAAGACGTGCAATAATACTTGTGGGAAAAAAGTGCTCTTTCTTCAAAACAACGCATCGGCTCACACAGAATTAGATACGATGCTAAAATTATCTGAAATACTTTTCGAATTGGTTGATCATCCAGCTTGTAGTGCAGATTTAGCTCCCAGTGACTTTTTCCTGTTTCCAAACTTGAAAAAATGGCTCGCAGGAAAAAGATTCATTTCAAACGAAGAAGTGATTACCGAAACTAACGCATATTTTGAGGTGTTCCCAAAATTGTGTTATTCAGATGGTATAAAAAAGTTGGATTATCGTCTTACTAAGTGTAGTGTTGAGAAATAAATGGTTAAAAAATAAACGGGGTTTTTTCTACTTAGGCAGCTTCAATATCAATCCGCCCTCGTAGATGTTTGGCTTCGCTGTTGAAAATTAACTTAGTTTAAAGTTTTAAAGTTTATTTAAAAATATTTTTGTTAAGATTTTCTAGCAAAGGCATTTTAACAGTCAACCTGTTCAAGAATCATTTAACTTAATTTAGTTGTTACTTCACATAAACTAAAAGCAATAATTTGATTTTCAACCTTAATAAAAGGAAATATATAAAATAATCTTTTATTTTTTTCACTGAATAAGTTTTCAATTAGTGGTAATTGTCTGGCCTTAATAAGTTTTTCTTCTCTGCTTCCCAAAACAACACCTGCTTTGTTTAAGTTGATTTGAATTTTTCTATTTTGTTTTTCTCTTAAATGTATTTGATTGACTGTGTATTGTGTGCTTGCAAACAAAATATATCAATGAATTTAATCAACCTCTATTTAAATGCAAATCAGTTGCAATAATTTTATTTCAAAATGTATTAAAAATAATTGTTATGGTTTTTTTTTGCTGACTTTGAAGTATGCGAAGTTAATTAAATTTATAAATTAAAATCAATGATTACTGCTTCATTACGGTGGCACTAGTACATGTTCAAATCATTTTGAGTGTTTTGTATTTTTTTTTTGTTTTGCGTTTTTTTTCGTTTTGTATTAAATAAAACAAAAGATTCAAGCGCCAAACTTGATGCATGATATTTGATAACAGTCTTGTTAACTTTTTCAGACTAAACAAAACTAATATTTAATTGATTTTTTTATATGTAATTATGGATAAATAACTATTAAAAATAAATCATTTTGTTTTCTGTTATGTTATACAAACATAACTGGTTTATTATACCCGCCACAAATATGTTAAGGGTATACTCGTATATAAGTTTGTGATACAATTTTCATTTCCGACTCTATTATAAAGTGTATATTCTATTCCGCCACTGAAATACCGTTTCTGAGAAAACCATTAGACTTGGAGATTTTTTTTCTTTAACCATTCTATTAATCGATTCATGGGTTTGCTAATAAAATTCAGTAAAATCAGTTCACATACAAATGAGATATGTCCAAAATTCCGAATACATGAGAGTATTTTTTTTGGGTAGTTTTTATAAAATTTTTTGAGCAAAAATGGTTTGTTTTTGCCTCAAACTTAACGATATTATTCAGCACGGCGATGTTGTGTAAGCGAACTTAAACAACTTTTTTTGCTTAAAATCATTTCTGGTAATATAAGGAGGTTACCAAATACAGAAAATTTCCAATATTAGTCGTTGTATATTCGAGATATAGCCTCACCCATGAAAGATTACCTCTTTGGCATGGCGTTCACAGGCCAAAAATATGAATCTAATTAAAAAAAAAAACTAGTTAAAAGCAGACCTCAGTGTCTTGAAATAACAAACAGCTAATAAAACTTAATTTAACACACAGTTTAGCACTTTAAGCAATTGGATTGTAGAATGTCTTATTAAGAGTTTTTGTTCATAGAAGTTAAATAACTTCTAGTTAATTTAGTTAGACTTTATATACTACTATACATTAAACTGAGTTTCTAAAATTTAACCTCGCCGTTCATTTCGCTTACCAATATTGGGTATGCAAAATTTTTCTCTGTGTCCCTTTTTCTTCGTTAGTCTCACGTAGAAAGGTCCTAACTCGTTTTTTCCCCGAATTGAACTTTTTTAGGGATTCTACTACGTTTCACTAAAGTACACAGTGTCACAAAGATTTAATTATATAATTTCATACATATGTGTCTTGCAAGCAATTGAGCAAAAAATGTTAATTTTAGATGTACCAATTTATACAGTTTCCATTACGATTTTTCCTTCTCCTGTAAAACTGCAAATTATTTGTTAGGGCCTTTCTACATGAGACCAACGATATGTATGTTTATGGGAAAACTTGCAGTGATCTTTTCTTAGGTGCGTTAATATATTTGTTTCTTTTCTTGAGGAAGTTTTAGGATATGATGGTTTTGTCCTTTGTGGATTGAAAGTTTTGTATTTGTATTGGTAATCAGCCCATTGTATACTAATTTGTTGTTTTACGTGTTGAGTGACAACAAAAAGAATCTGGTTTTTCCCAAGTTGGATATTTAAAAAACGATCTACTTTTTGCCTCATCTGCAGCAAGGGTATGCCGACATGTGATGGAACCCACATTATTTTTATTCGTTTGTCATATTGAACACAAAGATCTCTTATTTGGTAGGTTAGGTTAGGTAGCAGGCCGCTGGATACCCCGGAATAATCTAGGTTGTCCAGCTCACTTGGGTCCTGTAGTCGTTCCCTTTGTGTTAGAATGTCTCGCCATCTTATTTAAAGATGTCCGGCATTCCTGGACCAGGCTAGAATTAGTGTATATTCCAATCAGGGAGTTGATGGCGGCCTTGCTGCCCGTTACTATCATGATATCCCTACCGAATATCTTGTAAAATGTCAGCCATCTGGTCGCTTTATTTATAGCCGATATTTCAGCCTGAAGAACACTGCATCCTTCTGATAGTCTGAAGGATATTTTAGTGTTAAATTGTTCTATGTGAAAACCACCCCCCTTCTGGACCCATCCATGTAAACGTAGAAGTATCCAGGTTCTAGGGGGTAAGAATCATTGAGGGTATTTCCAACTGCTTACAGCGTTAATAAACTTTCGGTACAAATTATTGTTTTTGCGCGTTTAATAGCCGCAAAAACAGCTAGAGCTTCTGCAGTAAAATTGCAGCAGCAATTGTCTAAATGACTAATACTGACAATAGCTCCACTTTCCTGGACAACAGCGAAAGAGGTAAAGTTTCTTGACTTAAATAAAAGTCTAACGTTGGGTTGAAATGCATTACATAGATGATAAAACATCTGTTCGTTAACCGTCGGCGATAATGTAGATTTAGGTAATTGTGTTAGATCTAGTATCAAGGAAAATTTTTCCAATTCCAAGCGGGTTATGGTGGTTTTAGAAATAATTTTTGTTCACCAATAAAGCCAGGATATTGCTCCAAATTGTTGCATTTAAAAACGGTGTATGGATATTTTGGGATTCTAACACGATTATTGGTTTTTTTAACTTCATTGAGAAGATTTTTATTTCTGCAAATTAATATTTTGGGCAATAGTTTTAGTGTTAAATTGCTCCTAATTGAAGGCATTTCAGCCTCGGCCAAGAGGTTCATGAGAGGAGAAGTTCTAAATGCGCTGATACTCCGTCTTATTGCAATGTTATACGGAGATTCAATCAACTTTAGGTTTGAGGGGGCACACCACCCAAAAATTGGTAATGCCTAGTCTAACTTTCAAGGTTTTAATGATCTTGTGATATTGAAAAGGAATTAATGATGAATATATAAAGAAAATGGATGACAGTGAAATTAACATGTGTTCATAAGATGTAAGAAACAAAACTACTAATTCCTGCTGGCCACTTACTCTTTATTTATTTATTTATTTCAGCTAAAGGGTTAATAACGGCTGAGAAATCAGTATAACAAGGAAATAGAATTAAGCAGGGCTGGGCAAAATACTCACTTTAAGTATTTCAAATACTTTCCAGCTGAGTATTTTAAATACAAAATACAACTAAAAACTACAAATACTTTTTTGTCTTTCGATCTCATAGGAATATACCACTCTGGTTTTAGATAATTATTTCATTTTATATATGCACTTAAACTAAGTTGCATATTGTCACATACAACTTAAAACGGCGTAACTGGCAAAGTATTGAAAGCCTATTAAAAATTGTGGATAGTTGTATTATTGATAATAACTAGACTAGACTAGAATTTTTTTGACAGTTGTGCTCTTTTTCTTTTTAGGCGACAATATACATATTCATACTTACAACTGCATATATACTTATTGTGTATCCAAATACTAGAAATAAAGCTGTGTAATATTATATAAAATGTGTTATATTTTTTTTATTATATATATTTAACATTCTATGCATTTTACATATATACACGTGTGACATACGTGTGTACATTCATATGATTGTTCTAAACTCGCCAACTGGGAAATTAATAATATTTAGGATTTAATAGATAGCAAATAAAAGATTCATTCGCCAAAACAAGTATTTCCTTTAATAAAACAAGATAATTTAATAAGTCATCCGACAAACAACCTCTTGTTGGGGAGTGAAAAAAATATTTCTACAGGTTCTGCGGAACCTGCTGCCAAATTCTATAAATGCATAAAAACAATAAAATTCTCATCATCTTTACTGCAACTACTGCTTCTTCTATTGCATCCCTGTTCGGTTTCGCGTATTTTGTAATCTTTCTCTAAGGTATCTATTGCAAGGTTTTGAATTCGTTGCCTCTCTTTTAATGAGATGATTTCTGGTGACCAGTGTATTTTGAAACTAGGGTGGACGCCAATATGGCTCTATTTGGTGTCGTTATATGTCCTTTCTAAGCTCTCTATTAGTTTTGTTAAAATACAACTGAAATACCTCAAATTATTATATGTATTTGCAATCGATATAATCTGGTTCTCACAGACATTAAGGTAGGCAAAAGTTTTCCATAATAACAATTATTTCCCTGCATATAGTCCAAAGCGTTGGGAAAAAGCTGGTGGCGAATATGTGAAAATTCCTATTGATATCACCTGATTAGTGTAAAATGTATTTGCTCTGGACAAGACAATTGAAAGCTGAATTGGGGTATTGCAAAATAATAAACATTTTAGTGGTGGCAGTTTCTAGCAATTTTAGCTTTTGTGTGCAAAAACTTATTTTGAACTTATAATAAATAAATGTATTTTGTAAAAATGTATTTTTAAGCCATATGTATTTGAAATACAAGATACAAAATACTTTTAAGTTATGTATTTGAAATACAAAATACTAAATACTTTCAGGTTGGGTATTTGAAATACAGATACATATTTGTATTTCAAATACGTATTTCAAATACTGCCCAGCCCTGGAATTAATATAACAAAAATTTCATTAGAAAACTACAAACAATTATAAATATAATCACTAGAGTTTATATATAAAAGAAGTCTTCTCGTAGTAACATGAGCGTTGTCAGATAAGTCGTTGAGATCATAAAATCTGTTTACTTCGCCACAAACTCTACAGAAAATTTAAGAACTTTGATCGATGAAATTAAAGATACAGTGGAACGTATGATCTTAGTTGCCTGTTAGGTATATTGATGTTTATTCTATCGCGAAGATGAATTGAAGCAGTATCCCCTTGTAATAACTTTAAAAAGAATAATATATTTGATGTAATTTTTCAACTTTTCAATAAAGGGATCATAAATCTGTTTACTTCGCCACAAACTCTACGAAAAGGATCAACATTTAAGAAGTTTCATCGATGAAATTGAAGATACAGTGGAACGTATGATCTTAGCTGTCTGTTAGGTATATTGATGTTTATTCTATCGCGAAGATGAATTGAAGCAGTATCCCCTTGTAATAACTTTAAAAAGAATAATATATTTGATGTAATTCGGCTTTTCAATGTAGGGAGGTTAGTAAGAGCTAGTCGGCTGCGGTATGATGGTAAATTCACTGCTGGGTTCCAATGGTGATGATTAAGACAGAACAGCAGGAATTGTTTTGTGGACTGCCTCCACATTTTTTATATAAAAGCTATACTGCGGATCCCAAATTACTGAGCAGTATTCAAGAATAGGAGGCACCAGTGTAGTAAATAGATTTTTGATAATGTAAGGATCTTTAAATTCCTTCGCCCAGCGTTTAATAAAATATAAAATATTATTTGCTTTGTTGACAGCAAAAGTGATGTGAGAGTTAAAATTAAGTTTTTTGTCAAAATAAACTCCAAGATCTAAAGTAGTGACACCATTATTGAAGTACTTAGTTGAAAGAGGTGAATATCGTGTGAAAGTCATCGATTTGCATTTCTTAGATTTATTTCCATGAGCTTAACTTTGCCCCAATTAAATAATCTATTTAAATCAGCTTGTAGAAAAGTGGCATCGCTTACATTTGTTATGCTGGAGAAAAGTTTTACATCATCAGCAAATATTAGAATGTTCCCAAATTCAATAGCGTTTGGAAGATCGTTAATGAAAATAATTAATTTTTTCCAAAAAAATATAAGTACGAACATATACAGAAAACACGGACGCCACGTGTGCACAGATGAAAAATAGAACACTACTCTAGCTTTCTTTGCATTACTATTTTTTATTTTTTTTATAGTTTTTAAACTAGTACACTGAAAGAATTATGCGTAATATATTTAATGAAACTGTTTCATGAAATATTTTTCATTAATCCAATGAAAACTTTTCACAATATGCATGAAACTTCATATATATTATGAAATAGTTCCATCAGAATGGTTTCATTAAGTTTCATAGTTTCATTAAAAAAAATCATTGGATTTATGACTAAAACAAAGTGTAATTTTTTTTTTAAATTCTTTGAATTTTGGTAACATATAATGGGTGATTTTATAAGAACTATCGGAAATTAAAAAAAAAAACACATAAAATTCAGAAAAATGCATGAAATATTTATTTGAATCGATAGTTGGGTCGATATAATTTAATGTTTGAAGATTATTTCATGCAAATGTTGGCCGCGGCTGCGCCTCAAATGGTCCATCCGCTTAGTCCAATTTTGGCATACTCTTTCCAACATTTCGGCCGGTATCTCACGAATAATGTTGGCAATGTTGGCTTCCAGTGCGTCAATCGAAGCGGGCTTGTCGCTATAGACATTAGCCTTAACATAGCCCCACAAAAAATAGTCTAGAGGCGTTGAAACCACATGTCATGCAAGTCAAGCTCTTCCATTTTGGGCAAAAAAAAGTTTGTTATCATCGCACGGTAGCGCTCACCATTCACAGTAACGTTTTGATACGCATCATCTTTGAAGAAATACGGCCGAATGATGCCGCCAGCCCATAATCTGCACCAAACGGTTGTTTTTTGTGGATGCATTGGTAGCTCTTGCAATGCTTCTGGCTACTCTTCACTCCAAATACGGCAGTTTTGCTTGTTCACGTATCCATTCAACCAGAAATGAGCCTCGTCGCTGAACACAATTCTTCGATAAAAAAGTGGATCTTCATCTAACTTTTCAAGAGCCCATTCACCAAAAATTTGGCGTTGTGGTAGGTCGTTTGGCTTCAATTCTTGCACCAGCTGTATCTTATAAGGCTTCACACCCAAATCCTTCCGCAAAATTTTCCACGTAGTGGAGTAACAGAGGCCCAATTGCTGCGAACGGCGCCGAATCGATAATTCACGGTCATCACCAACACTGGCCGATACGGCTGCGATATTTTCTTCAGTTTGCACTCTACGTAAGCGTGTTGGTGGTTTAATGTCCAACAATGTAAATTTGGTGCGAAATTTTTTTACAATAGCCCGAATAGAAGCCTCAGTAGGTCGATTAAACTGACCATAAAATGGAAGAAGCGCGCGATGAACTTTCTTAACAGAGCAAGCATTTTGGTAATAAAATTCAATAATTTGCAAGCGTTGTTCGTTTGTAAGACGATTCATGATTAAATTATAGACCAAACTGAAGATGTTTGACAGTGACCGAAGATACAAAACGTGCGTGAGCTGTCAAAACTAGTGTTGCCAAAAAGATAATAGCAAAAAATCGTTATGTATAAATGGGCATTTATTAATCTTAAGCTACAGTTTAAAAAATGTCAAGTTTTTTTTATTAAAATGTAAGTTTTATGAGTTTCATTATTCCAATGAAATAGAATTCATTAGATCAATGACAAATAAATTTCTGGCTACCGAACCCTGGTATATATGTACATATGTGCATGTACTCAAATCAGCACAATAATAGTTTAAAAAATTTAAATACCAGTGTATTCAAGTCATTTGAATTAATAAAATCTGTTTTATTTGGTGAATACTTGTTCAACATTTTCTTTTATCATAATTAGGTACAATTTCACAAAAGCAAGGAATAGTATTGTTTGTGTAATGAAATAAAGTATCAATGAATAAATGAAATAATTCCATTGATCTTATTACGTACATTTGTGAACATATTTTATTAATGTGTGATATGATATTATTTCATTAAACAAATGTAACTATTTTATTGATTTAATGTAAATTTTTCAGGTGCTCAATGAGTAATAAAATTAGATAAATGAAATAACTTCATTGACGTTATGAAGGAGTTTCATATTTTTAATGAATATATTACATTATTACAAAGAAGTTATTTCATCAAATAAATGTTACTTTTTCATTAATTTAATGTACAGTTTTCATGTGCTTATGAAATTGATTTTTTGATCTAGAGAAATTATTTCACTAATCATATAATATGTCTTTCATACTTTTAATGAAAATAAGTCATGTTTCTTATTGAAATGTTTCATTGTGAAAGTTTTCATTAAAGTAATCTAATGAAATGTGTTTCATTATTTATATGAAAAGTTACAATGGTTGAAAAGAAATTCATAAAAGTAATGTCAAAACTCAGAGAATTTCTGAACAAAATTTTTTCAATGTAGACAGTTTATAAACAAGGCTGCCTGATCTAAATGGCAAAGTCTTTTATAAAACACCTACAACGCGTTTACTTTTCAGGCATTTCATTTAATGGGTCATTAACGAGCAGTTTAATTAAAAGCTGCTAACTTTCCATAACCGATCAGTGGTGGGAATTTTTTTCCTATTCGAACTCAAAGACTCGTTATTAATTGTATAAAAAAGAAAACAATTCATTAAATATTTCTTTTATTATCTGCATGTAGATGATATGTACTTGACATGCTTATGTCTGTGTATTTGCTTAGCATTTTTTTCCCATGCATAATAAATCGATTAATTAACACAATTAATTAACATGTGTATAAATATTCTGTTGTAGCAAAAGATTTATGTGCCATGCTGTACACAAGTGTCCACCCGTTCTAATTGCAATTAAATATTTACCAGATCTTTGTCGCGTTGAGTTTTCTTCGTAATCAGATTAAAATTCGCATGTCGTACATTTAGATTTTCTCAGCACATTTTTCTTTTTTTTTTTTCTATAATTTTTTCTTATTTTTATTTTGAGTTATTAAATACTAAAATTATACAACAAATCACTAACGTTTTATAAAACAACATTTTTTTAGTTTTTAATAAGTTATAGTTTTTACTGTCGTCTATGAATTTTATTATGAAGTTTTTTTTTTCGCTAAAATATTTACTACGTATGAAATATTCTTTTAATAAAATATAACAACAAAAAAAAAGTGCAAAATTACCAATAAACATGCAATTCAAATGCAAACTTTTGCCACAAATACTTTGAAATTTTGAACACACTTCTGCTAGAAATATACACTCAGAAGAAAAAAACTTAATAAAAGTTTAAATTTTTGTAAATAAAGGGTTGTTTATTTTTCGATTTCAAGAATTAATATAAAAACAATTGGGTTTATTTTTTTTATCTTGGACCAGTACTGAGGGGACGATCCTTACATAAGCAGTGCATTGTACTGGAACTGGTAAAATAGGTTATGAAGAGGAGGAAAGAGGGAGTAGTGTTTATGTAGGTTCAACGTTAATAATAACAACACAAAAGTCTAAAAGAAACTCTATTAATTTGGAATTGAATTAGTTAAAACTGATCAGTGGCCTTTATATATCTTTGTATAACACACTGTTCAGATTAGCAAAATTTAGCTCAACACCTTCCACACTACAAGGTAATAAAATTAATTGAAAAAAAGTAATGATGAACATACATATAATGGGTGGTTAAATTTCAAGGGCCGATGTTGATTTTGAATAAAACACAAACTATTTAGGAAATAATTGTAATTTTATTTTATTATGATATATTGGTATTATTCAATTATGTATGGAACAAAATATCGGCCAAATGGGTGCCGCCACTACGGCGGCACACCTCCATCCGATGGTCCAAATTTTCGAAGACCCTGAGGCATAATGGAGGTTCTATGCCGTTAATGTGCCGAATTATCTCATCCTTTAGCTGTGGAATTGTTGCTGGCTTATCGACGTACACATTTTCTTTCAAATAACCCCAAAGAAAAAAGTCCAACGGTGTCAAATCACATGATCTTGGCGGCCAATTGACATCGCCATTACGTGAGATAACACGGCCATAGAATTTGTTGCGCAAAAGAGCAATTGTTTCGTTAGCTGTGTGGCAAGTGGCACCGTCCTGCTGAAACCACATATCGTTTACATCCATATCTTCCAATTCGGGCCATAAAAAGTTCGTTATCATCTCACGATAGCGAACACCATTCACAGTAACTGCCTGACCGGCCTCATTTTGGAAAAAATACGGCCCGATGATGCCGCCAGTCACTCTTTGTGGGTGCATTGGTTTTTCGACAGTCACTCTTGGATTCTCATTCGCCCAAATGCGGCCATTCTGTTTATTGACGAATCCACTGAGGTGGAAATGTGCCTCATCACTAAAGCTGATTTTCTTCGAAAATTGATCATCATTTTCATAATAAGTCTGGATAACTTTAATACGTTGTTGGATTGTGTATCTCTCCATGGTTCAAATTGAATAAGTCTGAAATAGAGAAATGTCAAATAAAATTCGGAAAAAAACTTGGCGTTTAGGTGTGATTCACATTCAACATCGGCCCTTGAAATTTAACCACCCGATATAAAGAAAACAAGGACAACGGTGAAAAGAAGAAAGAGAAAACCATATTTTTTTTAATAGATCAACTTTAAAATTACAGTCGCGACTATAGAGGTCCGTGCTAACAGCCCAGAAATGGATACACTACCATATGAAGACTAAACGAAAAAACATCAACACTTTAATAGCCTCTAATATTGATACTAAGCAAAAAATTATATAGCGCTAGATGGCAGCAAAAACACAAGTTATTTTTTGAAATTGCGATCTGACAAACGTCAGCTAACTCAAGTTCATTTATTAGTTTATTTGTTATGGTCGTTTGACGTAAGCAGCTTTTGTGTTGCTTGAAAAATGGAAAAAGTGAATTTCGTGAAGGGAAAACGGTGAAAGAGGCAGGTGAAAAGCTCAATCAACATTACATTATCAACATGATGGCCAAAAGAGGTGGTTACTGAAGAAAATATCAAGAATATCCCCGATATCGTTATGATGTGAGATTGTTGAAATGGTAAACATATCATGTGAACGTCTGTTCAACAGTTTGCATATGAAAAAGCTATCAGCAAGATGGGTGCCGCGTTTGCTCAGTGTCAAACAAATACGTGTTCAACAGACCACTTCACAGCGTTTTTTGGGCATGTTAGAGCATAATCCTGTTGATTTTTGGCGTTGATTGATAACTGTTGATAAAACGTGGGACACCTCTAACCAAAAATCAATCGCTACAATGGCTGGAAGCTGGTGGAAGTGCTCCGAAGTAGGCGAAGATAGTGAAATCGGCACAAGTGTCGTCCATGTTTTTTGTATATGTTCGTAATTATTATTATTTATTGATACCATTCAAAAATTGTAAACAGTTTGTTTTTTATGTTTCCCAGCTGTCTATTTGTCAACATTTCATAGGAGCTACCCTAAACAAAAAATAAAAATATAAAGTAAATTCCAAAGTCTACTGATGATCGCAAGACTCAGTGTTGCTTATTAGCACACAAACACATGACCAAGGAATCAGATGGTCTTGATGTTCTTGGAATAAAAATGCAGTGTGATGCTCGCTGGAGTGAGCATATTTTTCATGCCTCTAAAGCAGAATTCAAGTGTCTCGGGTTTTTGAAACGGTGTAAGATGTACTTCAGGCCATCCGATCTCCTTACTAATTATACCACCTATATCCGACCGACAATTGAATACAACTCTTATGTTTGGCACGGTGCCTCAAAGTCTGTTTTGGTGTTACTCGACCGTGTGCAGGAGAGGGCGAAGAAGCTCATTAGTGACAGTAGGGTATCAAACTCTATTGACTCACTGGAGCACCGACGCATTGTAGGATGCGTTACCCTGTTCTGTCGTTGCTAAAATGGATTTTGCTCCGACGATATTAGGGATCTTGTTTCCAAAACTCGCACATCATCCAGAGCTCATTCATTTGTGGTCGATTGCCTGGGGAATCGTACTACGCATTATAGAGACAATTCGTTTTTCAGCCGTACGCTTCAACTGTGGAATAAGTTGCCTGCAGACGTATTTTACGTGTTTATTATAGCGACGTGTTTATTATAGCGTTGAAAAGTTCAAGTCAAATGATCACAAACCCTACTCCTTCTTTTCCCCATCCTAATAAACTATTTTCCTAATTTTGGGACAATGCACTGCATATGTATGTCCAAGATTAAAAAAAAAATCCCTGAAAACTGGCATGCACTATAGTTATCGGGGAAGACAAATTCCTCTCTTTGCGATTTTAGGTTTAACCCCTGGCCAGAGTATTTCAACCAAGGTAGGCTGCTTAACCATGATCAACACCAGGACGGTCTGCAAGTAGAATCTATCGGGGGCTTTGCTGATCCCCGTTCTACCAATTAAATAGGGGTTTGAAAGTCCAGCACAATATCGGTCTAGCGGCTTCCTAGAGTTTTATTTGCTAAAACAAAAGAGGAGCTCTTATGCTCCGGAAAGCACATTGCCCTTATTAGGCGTATACCCAGGCGAAATCTGCCTGGAATTATAAATAAAAGATGATGATGGTTGTAAACCACAATTGGAACGTTTCAAGCAAGATGCTGGTACCTCGGACCTCATACCTAATGGAATCAACGCCAGGATAGTCTTTATAACAGAGCCACCTAAGGATGTGCCAATTAATCCTCGATAAGGTTTTTAGAAGTCCTGACACAACCTGAGTCTAGCTGGGTTTTTCTGCATATAGAGCTACCGTTTTATACTCCAAAAGCAGAGTGCCTTGATTAGGGGTATACCAAGACAACACGTGCTTTCCAGGGGGAGATAATTGAATGGAAATCAACAATTGAAGAGTAATTTGTGAAAATTGGTATACCCGACTGTGCCTTGTATATACTGTCCGTGGCAGCCACATGACCGTAATCATATCGCTCTTTTATTGCAACATAGTCATATTTACAAAAACCTTGTTTCGAGAAAAACACATTTCAAATTCTTAATATCCATACAAGTCTTAGAAGTTTTTTTTAGAAAATATCTCCTAAAGGAAACAGTTTAAAAGTAATTTGAATACATTTTTGGCACAATACGAAAGGTAGTACTGTTAACAATTCTGCATTGTTAACTCGAAAAGCTCATTTTTTGAGATATGACTATGTTGCAATAAAGGAGCGATACTTAGGCATTAAAGTTCGAAAATCTTCTAATCAATAGAGCATGTTTCATAGATATTAAATATATATTTATTTTGATAGATTTGTGTAACTCTAAAATACACACTGTATTTGATATCAAGAATTTAATCACTAAAAAAAAAAATTTTTTTGTTCTTTCCAACATCATGCAGTTTTTGCTGCACTTCAACACCTCTTGACACTAAACTTTAATAAAATACTACACATACTCGTAACTTACCAACACATGCACAGAGCTTTTGAAAATCTAGAAAATAAAAATCGACCTGTCTCTCATTCAAATTGCCAATGATGACTCACTGTTCGTTAATTTTGCATTAGAAGAAAAAATAGAAAAACAAATGCGTTACATAAATTCTAATTTATTTTGTTGTGGCAAAAGATCTTATAAAAAAGTAGTGTGTGTGTGTGTGCGTGTGGGTTTTTCTTATACGACTATATATTTATTTTGCCATACATTTTAATTACATGCATTTAGCATTCACAATAAATTAAGTTTTAATTTTTATTGCGTATCCACTTTTTATTTAATTTCTTGTGCAGCCATAAATTAAATTTATTTTTTTTTATCATTTGCCAGCATTTTATTTAACATAAATTATATTTTTTAAACGTAAGCGTTCAAAGTGCTTTCATATGGTATCATGATAAAAGCTATTTAATTATGTTAAGAATTATGTTTACTACAAGCAGGTTTTCCATTTATCGCTTACATACATACAAATATTATGATACCCAAAACTGGGGCAAGTCGGTGGA
This sequence comes from Thecocarcelia acutangulata, assembly GCA_914767995.1. Classification (NCBI taxonomy): domain Eukaryota; kingdom Metazoa; phylum Arthropoda; class Insecta; order Diptera; family Tachinidae; genus Thecocarcelia; species Thecocarcelia acutangulata. Next base: position 29,482,622 of record OU612096.1, read on the forward strand.
GCAACTGGTAAATCTTTAATCAAATATGTTGTGGGTAAGCTGTTTAATAAATAATCACATATAGCTGATTGAAAAGCTTAAAACGCTGTTGATTAAATGAGCCTTTTCACATGAGAATACTTTTTAAATGCATCATTTCTGTTCTAACACTTCTCACAGGCGACTTTTTTCATATGTCGTAAGGTGTAAGCATACCGGCAGCTTTGTATTCATCAGTGTTTTTCTTTTGTCTTCAGGTGAGGTTGTAGCGTGTGGTTTCATCACTACGTTGGTATCCGGTTGAAGCTAATAGGTAATTTTATAAGAACTATCGGAAATAAAAAAAAAAAAAAAAAAAAACACATAAAATTCAGAAAAATGCATGAAATATTTTTTTGGATCGATAGTTGGGTCGATATAATTTAATGTTTGAAGATTATTTCATGCAAATGTTGGCCGCGGCTGCGCCTCAAATGGTTCATCCGCTTAGTCCAATTTTGGCATACTCTTTCCAACATTTCGGCCGGTATCTCACAAATAATGTTGGCAATGTTGGCTTCCAGTGCGTCAATCGAAGCGGGCTTGTCGCTATAGACATTAACCTTAACATAGCCCCACAAAAAATAGTCTAGAGGCGTTAAATCGCACGATCTGGGCGGCCAATTGACTGGTCCCAAGCGTGAAATAAACTGTTCACCGAACTCGCCTCTCAATTGGTCCATTGTTTCGCGTGCTGTGTGGCATGTGGCACCGTCTTGTTGAAACCACATGTCATGCAAGTCAAGCTCTTCCATTTTGGGCAAAAAAAAGTTTGTTATCATCGCACGGTAGCGCTCACCATTCACAATAACGTTGTGATTCGCATCATCTTTGCAGAAATACGGCCCAATGATGCCGCCAGCCCATAATCCGCACCAAACGGTTGTTTTTTGTGGATGCATTGGTAGCTCTTGCAATGCTTCTGGCTGCTCTTCACTCCAAATACGGCAGTTTTGCTTGTTCACGTATCCATTCAACCAGAAATGAGCCTCGTCGCTGAACACAATTCTTCGATAAAAAAGTGGATCTTCATCTAACTTTTCAAGAGCCCATTCACCAAAAATTTGGCGTTGTGGTAGGTCGTTTGGCTTCAATTCTTGCACCAGCTGTATCTTATAAGGCTTCACACCCAAATCCTTCCGCAAAATTTTCCACGTAGTGGAGTAACAGAGGCCCAATTGCTGCGAACGGCGCCGAATCGATAATTCACGGTCATCACCAACACTGGCCGATACGGCTGCGATATTGTCTTCAGTTCGCACTCTACGTAAGCGTGTTGGTGGTTTAATGTCCAACAATGTAAATTTGGTGCGAAATTTTTTTACAATAGCCCGAATAGAAGCCTCAGTAGGTCGATTAAACTGACCATAAAATGGAAGAAGCGCGCAATGAACTTTCTTAACAGAGCGCGCATTTTGGTAATAAAATTCAATAATTTGCAAGCGTTGTTCGTTTGTAAGACGATTCATGATTAAATTATAGACCAAACTGAAGATGTTTGACAATGACACAAGATACAAAACTTGCGCGTGAGCTGTCAAAACTAGTGTTGCCAAAAAGATAATAGCAAAAAAATCAATCTTATATACCTGTAAAGAACTGTACGCTTCATTGATCAAAAATTAATATTGATCTCAGCAAAACTGAAGAAAGGAAAAAACTTGAACTATAATCCGTTTTACAAATATGCAAATCAAAAATATAATTTAAAAATTATAAAGTTCAACAAAAATTCAATGAACTATGCACTTCGTAGATTTTGCTTACAAGCTATGATTTTGTGGTGTTCGGTGGCCCAAATGTCTTCGATTTTTTGTTTGTTGATTTTACGCACACAATTAACTAAATAATGAGAATCACATCAAGGCAAGTCTTCTTAAGGCTTGATGTTATTTATAGAAAATCAAACTACCAGCTCATGAAACCTTGATTTCCTCCGTATGTAGATTAAAAGTTCGAACTTTTCAAGATGGGGATGGTAACTGCAGCAGACTGCATATTTTAAAAAAATGGCATCTAGATCAGCCTATGCGTCATATATTTAATGAAACTATTTCGTTAAATATTTTTCATTAATCCAATGAAAACTTTTCACAATATGCATGAAACTTCATATATATTATGAAATAGTTCCATCAGAATGGTTTCATTAAGTTTCATAGTTTCATTAAAAAATCATTGGATTTATGACTACAACAAAGTTTAATTTTTTTTTTTAAATTCAAAAAAATAAGTTTTTTATTCGCTATTTTTAGCTTCTACCATTTATACCAATAAAAATTATAAATAGCTTGTTTTCCATGTTTCCCAGCTATCTATATGTCGACATTTCATAGGAACTACCCTAATCATCAGTAGACTTTGGAAATTTTTGAAAGATATTCTCAAACATTCAACTTTATATCCCAACAACATAAATAAATTGTTGAGAATTTAAAAGAAAAACGCTCTAATAATACCTGTCAAAACACAAAAAACAAGCTTTTTCATTTATACACGTCTCTATCATTACTTTACACCTTTGTATAAATGAAAAAGCTTGTGTTTTGTGTTTTTTGTGTTTTGACAGATATTATTAAAGCATTATTATTTTTAAATTCTCAACAACGTATTTAGATTGTTGGGATATAAAGTTGAATGTTTGAGAATATCTTTCAAAAATTTCCAAAGTCTACTGATGATTAGGGTAGTTCCTATGAAATGTCGACATATAGATAGCTGGGAAACATAGAAAACAAGCTATTTATATATATATATTTTTTTTTTAATTCTTTGAATTTTGGTAAGATATATTAATGGACATTTATTAATCTCAAGCTACAGTTTAAAAAATATCAAGTTTTTCTTATTAAAATGTAAGTTTTATGAATTTCATTAGATCAATGACAAATAAATTACTGGCTACCGAACTTGGGTATGTATGTACATATGTGCATGTACTCAAATCAGCATAATAGTTTAAACCATTTAAATACCAGTGTATTGAAGTCATTTGAATTAATAAAATCTGTTTTATTTGGTGAATACTTGTTCAACATTTTCTTTTATCATAATTAGGTACAATTTCACAAAAGCAAGGAATGGTATTGTTTGTGCAATGAAATAAAGTATCAATGAATAAATGAAATAATTCCATTGATATTATTACGTACATTTGTGAACATATTTTATTAAAGTGTGTTATGATATTATTTCATTAAACAAATGTAACTGTTTCATTGATTTAATGTAAATTTTTCAGGTGCTCAATGAATAATAAAATTAGATAAATGAAATAACTTCATTGATCTTATGAAGGAGTTTCATATTTTTAATGAATATATTACATTATTACAAAGAAGTTATTTCATCAAATAAATGTTACTTTTTCATTAATTTAATGTACAGTTTTCATGTGCTTTATGAAATTGATTCTTTGATCTAGAGAAATTTTTTCACTAATCATATGATTTGTCTTTCATACTTTTAATGAAAATAAGTCGTGTTTCTTATTAAAATGTTTCATTACTTTTATGAAGGTGTGCATTAAAATAATCTAATGAAATTTGTTTCATTATTTTTATGAAAAGTTACAATGGTTGAAAAATAATGAAAAAATTCATAAAAGTAATGTCAAAATTCAGAGAATTTCTGAACAAAATTTTTTCAGTGTAGCAAGGCATATGGGGGCACTAGTCGGCCATTGATTAGTTCATGTGATGGTGGTTCAAACGTGACCACTTTGCGAGCTCTACAGAGTGATTATCAATATCGTTCTCAAAGAAGCTGCTAGTCCTAACTGCCACAGCCCATAGCTACTTTTGTGTGACTTATGCGGATTGATATCGTTTCAAAATTTGTTTATTGGTCTATCTGCTCATTCAGTTATGATCATAATTGCTTTCCATGAATTGTCACAAAGTCTGCATAGTCATTTTGTGTTGTAAGGGTCGGCACAAAATTCATCAAACTCTAACGTGAAGTCAATTGTTATGAACTCTCATTCAATCTGCGCGGAGAGTAGCGATTTAGCAGATTTTACAGTTGTCGGTTCTTTGTACCAGGGCTGATGTTTAGACAGCGGAGTTGGTTAAGGGCTGATGCTTTCAATGGGATTCGGCCTACCAACTCATTGAACCTTATCTTTCATTATCATTCATACCGCATACATGCGAAATTGCATGTATGCGGTATTAGAAGGCCCAAACTCTTAAGCAGGAGGTTTGCCGTTATGATTACAACTTATAGCAAGATTTTGCGACCTGTGTGAACCCAGTAATCCACACAGGGGCGTTGGTGAGTTGGGAATAATTTACCCCATGGAGTTGGTCCATCAGCATCTTAGGCCGTCGAGGCAGGTGGTGATCTAAATCAAATTCAGAACTGTCAGTACATTGTCGGTCCGGAAAGCAGGTTTTGCAGTGGTGTATAACAAACCAGGGCAATTTGTTTTCTGGGGCATAAAGGGGAAGGAATTCCCCTTTTGTCGTAGCAAATAAAATTTTTGGAATTCGCAAGGCTTATGTTGTATTTTATTGCTGAAATCTTCAATTAGTAGTTCTGAAACCTTCAAATTCTATGCCCCAGAAAACAAATTGCCCTGGTTTGGTTAAAATTGATAGAACAGGCATCAGCAAAGTATTCAGGAGGTTCTGCTTGCAGAGGATGATAGCTGCCACGTTCTGGCAGTGGTTTAAACCTAAAATCGCAGACAGGGCAACCAATTTTCCTGAAAACTATAGTGTAATACCTGTTTTCGGGGGTTAATGAGCCCTCAAGGTGCTGTTGTCTTGCAATAGATACCTGTATCGTTAAGAATCAGGGATAATGTTTGGACGGGTGAGTTAGTTAAGGGCTGATGCTCTTAATGGGCTACGGCCTACCAACTTATTAAGCCTTGTCTTCCACTGACTTCTGCGAAATTGTATACAGGAGAGGTTTGAAGGCCCGAACTCTTAAGCAAAGCAATTGTCCATATGGCTACAAACTTAAAGCAAAAATTTGTGACCCGTGCAAGCCTTACAAGCTGTATGGGGGCGCTAGTGAATCGTGAATAATTCACCTCGTGGGGTTAAGGCTGTTAAGGCAGGTGCTGATGGAAATCAATTTTCACAATCTATGGGTTCATTGTGTTCTAGAAACAGATTTAACCCCTCAATTTTATTCTCCGGGCGACTGTAAAATGCTTTTCAATGCGGCAAAGCTCATGTTCAAAAGTATTTAAATTTCTCTTCATATATTTCGTTGGTAATGAAAAATGCGTCATTTAAAGGAAATACTTAAGCAAACCAGATAACAGTTCTCAATAAGTCTTGATGATGGTAACCTGCAAGACTATGTTTTTACCTGCCATGCATCGACTGAACGCACATGTACTCATATTTTACAAAAACAAATTACAAACGCCTTGAAGGCAAAGCGTTCCCGTAAACGCTGGTACTTAAGTCAGGTTTTTCTTCACTTCCATGTGAAGTTGTGCTGCTTTCTGATTGATGGATTGGCATCAAATATAAATGTAAAAAATAAAAATAAAACACCCCAGCAGCCAACAGGTTTATTTAAATAAATGATGATTTATTTGCAAATTATAAGCAAAACAAAAGTGATAAATGAAGTGTTAACAAAATGATATATTTATGTCTGAGCAAATTTATTAATGCAAATGCTTAAATTGTCATTAAACCAGTTTAGCCAGTCAGTCGCCTCGACTCTAATCATTTTTTGTGTTTTCTAATCTTATGATTTTCTATTGCTCTACATTTGAGAATTTGTTAGTCAAATTTAAAACAAACAAAAAATATTAATTTGTTAAATATATTAGAAAGTCTGCAATAAAATGTGTCCTTTACTTTAAACGAAGTTGGAAAAATAATTGCTCTAACTAAAGTTCTTTTTTTTTGTTGGACAGAAATATTTAATAAATTAAAGCAAATTGGTTGGTGGTAAAAATTAGTTGCCCGGCCACTTAAATAAAATTTAAAATTTATTGAAAATTTTAAAATGATTTTGTTAAATTTTATCAAAAGTAATCAGCAGTTTCCACCCAGTGGATTCAAAACTAAAAAAAAGTCTGTCTTTTAATATAAATTAAATTGTAGCATGAAATATTTATCTAGTTCTTTGCGTCAAGTGTCGTTTTGTTTGTAACGCATTTCAGACATTTATGTCATGTTAAAGAGATATTTTTTGTTAGTAAATTAATTAGATTTCAATCAAGTGGACAATTTACTTAAACCAAAAAAAAAATATATAATTTTTGTTTCCTCTATTAATAAGGAAAAAAAAATTATATTTTTCCAATCTAACAGGCACAAAGTTTGTAGAGATAACACAAGTAACATTTGAGTAAAATAAAATCAGTTTTTTTTTTTAAATTTTTGTAAAGATGTTAGAACAGAGATATTAGATACGAGGGCGGATTGATATGGGAGCTACTTAACATAAGTAGGAAAAAAATATTTTCTTTTCAAAAACCATTTATTTCTCAACATAGTCTCCTTTTAGCTCAATACACTTACGGCCATTTACACCAAGTTTTAATTGAGACTTTAACCGCTGGTTGGAGAAAAATGCATTTCACAATGTATAATTAAGTCTTAACTGGCACTATTTAACAGAAAAGTTGCTGCTAAATTTAACCAATGACAATTCGCCGGTTAAGAAGTTAATCAGAACTTAAATAAAGAAAAGACAAACAAATAACAATAAAATGGACGTAAAGAGAAATCAACATTTAAGTTACACCTGATCTATTAAAAAAATTACTAAGGCGCTCCAACTGCGCCTTATTGATTTAATAAAACCAAATTTTTAATATTAATTGTTACCTTTTTAATTATTATTTTCAATATTTAAATTTTACAATAAATTATATTAATTTCCAAAACGAGTTGTCTCATACGACGCGCAACCAAGACTGCCCATTCTTCATCAATCTTTTTGGCTCGTTGCTTTGCTCGATCACGTTGCACCGACATGCGCGAGTATGTAGATGCTGATCCAGAAAAATTGCTTTCACACCGATTTAATGCAGAAATGTATTTTGTGATTGGAACGGATGCGCGTGTTGAAATAAAAAATGCTTGAACGACTAAACTGCATTTTGTTGGGAGCATTGACATTTATTAAAAAGCTTAAGCAGCTAAATTAATTTCGTTGGCAGTGTTAACATTACTGTTAACTTTTATATTTTTGCAATTTTTTTAATTATAAACGTGTTTGTGGTAGAAAAAGAAATATTCCCAAGCCCCGAAATGATTTTTCTTTATGTGACGAAGAATTTAGGTAAATATATAGATTGTCAAAGCCTGCAGCACTATACATTACCAAGCTCGTATATGCTGATATAAAGACTGCAACAACTAGGTGAGATGCATCATATAAACTTCCATATATGTACGTATATGTTTATAATTATGGATTTGTGAAAATCACTCCTTATCTCCTAGGCAAATTATTGACAATGAGATTTTACACCACATGCAGCTTCCTGATGGTTGCAGGTGATTATTGTGAGGTTCCAATTGCAACAGCTAGCCGCATTGTAAAAAAGGTTTCAAAATCAATTGCAAAGCTGTCAAGAAAATTTATAAAAATGCCAAGTTCGCAAGAGGACATGCGAAAGGCAGACAGATATATCCATAAAACTGCAGCATTTCTTAAAGTGATAGGCGTTATAGACTAGACGCATATTAAAATACAATATCCTGGGGGTAATAATGCAGAAGCTTTTATATGTCGCAAGGGTTATTTTTCTTTCAGTGTGCAAGTAAGCTATTAACTAAATATTTCGATATACCTGCATACATATATATACACAACTTTACGAAATTTATTTAGGCTATCTGCAACTCAAATCTGGAAATAATAGACTTAGTGGCAAGATGGTCTGGGTCAGCTCATGACAGTTACATTTTTAACAACAGCCGAATAAAAGCTAGATTAGAAAATGGAGAATTTGATACATATTTGCTCTTAGGAGACGGCGGATACGGAGTAAAATCATATTTAATGAGACCATTAGGCAATCCATAGACCGAAGGAGAAAGGTTATACAATGAGTCACAAATGAGAAACTTGAACGCCGCAGAAATAAAAAAACGTTTCTTTCTAAAAATTGTGTTCGTCATTACACTATTTTTCGTAAACAAATACAAGTAACATTGCCATACTATTTAAATTTTTTTCTGTTAAGTAACCGAAAGATGGTGCAATCCAAATTACTAACTGTTGTTTAAATAGTGTCTGTTAAGCAAACCGGCAATTAGTTAATAATTTTTTAATGGCAACTTAATTTTAGATTGTGAAAATGACCCTTAGTAAGACGATATTCCAACTTTTTTGTACCATCTGAATAATACGGTTTTGGGAACCCCTTAAAATACGCGTTAGTTTTGGTAATCACTTCTTTGTTTGAGATGAATCTTTTTCCCGCAAGCCTTTTTTTAAGTTTATTTAAAAAAAAATCACTAGGAGCTTAACCTGGACTACAAGGTGGATCATCAATAAACTCGAAGTATATTTCACGTAATTTTAGCAGAGAATCTACTGCTATTTGAATCGCTGTGTTGTCTTGAAGAGAGAGCCCTTTTTTCTTCTCAACATGTGGTAGTTTTTTCTTGATTACATCAATCAATTGATCCAAGAAAATGTTCGTGCAAAATGTTGAACACACCTCCATATGATCAATCAATTGATCCAATAATGCACGATAATACTTTCCTGGGATTGTGGATCCTTTTTCAAGATAATCGATGAGCAATATTCCGTGTGCATCCCAAAAATGCAGTGGTCATAAACTTGCCAGCCGATTTCACTATCTTCGCCTTCTTCGGCGTATTTCCACCAGTTGTCACCCATTGTTTCGATTGATTTTTGTTTTCAGGTGTTAAGTGGTGGACCCATGTTTCATCCACAGCTATTAATTGACGCCAAAACTCAACAGATGTGTTTATCATGTTCAAAAACCGTTGTGAATACATTTTTGGTGTGACACTGGGCAAACGCGACACTCATCTTGCCGGTAGCTTTTTCATATGAAAACGTTCATGCCAAATGTTGAACACACCTTCATAAGATATGTTTATGACGTTTCAGCAATCTCACGTAACTTGATATCGAGGAGTTTCTTGACACTTTTTTCAGTAACCTCCTCTTTTGGCTTTCTTGTTGATGGTATTGTGCTTGTTCGACCGCATTTAAATTCAGCAACCTAATATTTTACCATCTAATCTGACGGAAGCGGCTCACTGTGATGTTTATCGAGCTTTTCTTTGGTCTCTGTCACCGTTTTCTCTTTTAAATAATATTCACTTTTTTTCATTTTTCAAGAAACACAAAAGTTGTTTACTCCTACTTCAAACGACTACAATAAATAAACTAATCGATGAATTTGAGTAAAATTTTAACAGTCGCCGTTTGACACATTGCAATTAAACAACAATTGGTGTTGTTGCTGCCATCTAGCGCCAGGTAGCTTAACTATCAATCCGACCTCGTAAATATAGTTCTGCGCCACCCTGCATCTTATGACTTTTTTCGAAAGGCCAACATTTTTTTCTTTTCATTAACATATGTATTGAAAAATAGATTACTAGAATACAAATACTAAAAGATTGTTATTTGCTTTATTTTGCTAAAGGATTGTGTTTTTCGAAATTATTTTCTTGTTTATTCCAAAGGAAAATTAATGACAAAAATATTCGAATAATTATTCGAATATTTATTCTTGTTTTTTCTGCATGTTTATAACACCCATTTATAAACATTTTACTTTTCGAACTTTTTCATACTCATTTGTTAATGAACCACTTGTGCTTGAAAATTCAAGAACAGCAGTGAAAATATATATAGCGTTGGTCTCATGTATAAAGGCCCTAACTGGAATTTTTATTTGGTTTTCTACTACGTTTCATACAAATACACAGGATTTAATTAAATAATTTCATACATATCGCTCTTACAAGCAATTAAAAAAAAAGATACCTGTAGCCTTACCTAGGTATACTGTTTCCATTACAATTTTTCCTTCTCGGGTAAATATGCAATTATGCCTGTTAGGGCCTTTCTCATGAGACCAACGATATGTGTTTAGCTCACATGGCTCTGTGATTATAGACTTGTGTACTAGCTTCAGATTTTACCACACAAGTGGATGATGATGAAATCTCAACGAATTGGCAGATGAATTTTTTTTACAAGACAAGATATTGTTGAAAGAATAATGACTGTCATATTAAAGAAAAAAAATAAAAAAATAGAATATTGTTGTATGAAAATGAAAACTAGACTTTGCATAAAAAATTTTTGCTATTCAACATCAGCAATTTATGGTGGAAAATGTCTGTTATTTGGTTAAAGAAATTTGCTGCAAGCAACAGTTAATATCAATATTTTAAATCAATTCTTTACAGAAAACGTTTACTTCTACTTAAGTAACATTAAAAAATAAAATTTCAATAAAATACTATAGAAGTAATAAAATTGTGTGGAATTGAAATAATTAAAAGTTATAGTTTAAATTTCTCTGAGATGACTAATTTGCTAAAAAAAATAAATATAGTTTAAAAAACTAAAAAACACACTTCGGTAATGTAATTTCTGATTATGTTTCAGCGACCAACTTTTATTTTCCTAGCTGCAATTTTAAATGCATACAATAGTAGTCTTGCGTTCTAGTTCTCTTAAATTCTGTTCTCTCAGCCTACGCACAAATACTAATAACATGTGTATACTAGTAACGAGTGATTTTTTTGCTATTATCTTTTTGGCAACACTAGTTTTGACAGCTCACGCACGTTTTGTATCTTGTGTCACTGTCAAACATCTTCAGTTTGGTCTATAATTTAATCATGAATCGTCTTACAAACGAACAACGCTTGCAAATTATTGAATTTTGTTACCAAAATGCGTGCTCTGTTAAGAAAGCTCATCGCGCGCTTCTTCCATTTTATGGTCAGTTGAATGGATACGTGAACAAGCAAAACTGCCGTATTTGGAGTGAAGAGCAGCCAGAAACATTGCAAGAGCTACCAATGCATCCACAAAAAACAACCGTTTGGTGTGGATTATGGGCTGGCGGCATCATTGGGCCGTATTTCTTCAAAGATGATGCGAATCACAACGTTACTGTGAATGGTGAGCGCTACCGTGCGATGATAACAAACTTTTTTTTTGCCCAAAATGGAAGAGCTTGACTTGCATGACATGTGGTTTCAACACGACGGTGCCACATGCCACACAGCACGTGAAACAATGGACCAATTTAGAGGCGAGTTCGGTGAACAGTTTATTTCACGCTTGGGACCAGTCAATTGGCCGCCCAGATCGTGCGATTTAACGCCTCTAGACTATTTTTTGTGGGGCTATGTTAAAGCTAATGTCTATAGCGACTAGCCCGCTTCGATTGACGCACTGGAAGCCAACATTGCCAACATTGCCAACATTATTCGTGAGATACCGGCCGAAATGTTGGAAAGAGTATGCCAAAATTGGACTAAGCGGATGGACCATTTGAGGCGCAGCCGCGGCCAACATTTGCATGAAATAATCTTCAAACATTAAATTATATCGACCCAACTATCGATCCAAATAAATACTTCATGCATTTTTCTGAATTTTATGTGTTTTTTTTTTAATTTCCGATAGTTCTTATAAAATCACCCATTACTATATAGACTATATATATATATACTAGACTATATATAGACGTACCTAGGTTTTTAGTTTCCATTACAATTTTTCCTTCTCGGGTAAATGTGCAATTATGCCAGTTAGGGCCTTTCTCCTGAGACCAACGATATGTGTTTAGCTCACATGGCTCTGTGATTATAGACTTGTGTACTAGCTTCATATTTTACCACACAAGTGGATGATGATGAAATCTCAACGAATTGGCAGATGAATTTTTTTTATAAGATTTATATCCTTTTTTTCTAACATAGACAAGATTTTGTTAAAAGAATAATGACTGTCATATTAAAGAAAAAAAATAAAAAAATATAATATTGTTGTATGAAAATGAAAACTAGACTTTGCATAAAAAATTTTTGCTATTCAACATCAGCAATTTATGGTGGAAAATGTCTGTTATTTGGTTAAAGAAATTTGCTGCAAGCAACAGTTAATATCAATATTTTAAATCAATTCTTTGCAGAAAACGTATAATTCTACTTAAATAACATTAAAAAATAAAATTTTATTAAAATACTATACAAGTAATTAAGTTGTGTGTAATTGAAATAATTAGATAATTAAAAGTTATAGTTTAAATTTCTCTGAGATGACTAATTTGCTAAAAAAAAAATAAATAAAGTTTAAAAAACTAAAAAACGCACTTCGATAATGTAGTTTCTCATTATCATTCAGCGACCAACTTTTATTTTCCTAGCTGCAATTTTAAATGCATACAATAGTAGTCTTGCGTTCTAGTTTTCTTAAATTCTTTCCTCTCAGCTTACGCACAAATACTAATAACATGTGTATATATGTACAATAACAACAATAAGTTGAACTCAAAACTAAGAGCGGGTGTCTACTTGCATAAGCAATAAAGCAATAACCTGAAAATACTACCCAGTCTACTTGACGGCCAAAACGCGCTCTGAATATGAAAAACCGGTTCCGATTTGGTTAGTCTAGCGGTTGCGAGTTTTTGGGAATTTCCAAAATCGGCTACAGTCAAAAATCACCTACTTGCTCAGAAGACATACGGCAACTTAAATTTTTGTACAGTTTATAGTTCAGATGCATGTTTCATGGAATATTAAAAACCGGTTCCAAACCGTTTAAAAAAGTGGTTCCGAATTTTTTTTGGGAATTCCCAAAATCGGCTTTCAAACATACATATCAGTGCAAGTAAAGCCAATATAAGCGTATAACTGAAGCTAAGCGTATAAGTGAAGGTAATATGTGGTTGACATGTTGAGAAAGAAATATTGAGCAAAAATTAGGGCGGGGGATTATTATTATTATTATTATTGGATGGGATGTGGCCCTCATCGGCCACTTGCACTGCGACCAGTGCAAGTGGCCCACTACGGGTTAAGTATATCAAGAAAACGGACAAGCTCCTTCATTGGGAGTGGTATTAAGTCACATTCACCAAAAATGTTTAAGGAGGAGTCGAAGAGTAAAGGGGGCTTTCAAACACGATAATTGATGTTTATTTTTGTGTCTTTTATTTCACTTTTTTATTCAATAATTGTTATAAAAAATTACACTTATAATCTAGGCTTATGTACAGATCGCTCTCCTTTGTTCGCTACTGAAAAACAACTGACACAACACTACATATCTTATGTACAATAAGGTGGGATCTGTAACCCAGAAAAAAAATGATTAAAATCCAAATTTGCCAATAAGCTTCTAGTAGTCTATATCTCCTGTGTCCCAGTGCTCCATTGACTCCTTTTCATCACCGCAGAATCTGCAAATGTCTGTGTTGGAAATGTCCATTCTGTGCAGATGCTTGTAGCAGTTATAATGATCTGTAAACGCACCTGTCAGTGTTCTGAGGCTTTTCCTGTCCAGTTTTAGAGCACGTTCAGCCATCTTTTTATCAAAGCTTAGAAATTTCTTGGAGTGTTTATGACCAGCTGTTTCGTTCCAATGTTGCTCAGCGATGGATTCCATCCACTTCTTTATCTCCTCATTAAGGAGAGGCTTATTGAAGCCAAATGTAGGAGTGGGTTCAATAAAAGTTCGCTATACTTCTTTTTTGGCGTGGATGTCAGCCATCACATTGCCGTAGTGCCCTTCATGTCCTGGCACCCAGATCAGAGTAACCCGGGGGTGGCTTACCAGTACATTTAGCGTGTTGTCACATTCCAGTAAAGACACAACTGCTCAGAGCCTTCAGTACTGATTGCCTATCAGATTGTATTTTTATCAGCACTCCCTTTTGTACCCTAACGGAGAGTATTTCATCCACTTCCCTTATTGCGAATAATTCCTCTTGGAAGTTTGCGGTGTCTTTACTAAGAGTTATGTACCTGCTCGCTCTAGTCCCCCCTATACCTGCTCCAAATCCTTGGAGCGTTTTGGATCCATCCGTGTACCACTTTTGTGAACCATCCCGCAACCATCTTGGGTTCGTGCCCCATTCTTCCCTTTTTGAGAATATGATCCTGATGGGTGGGGGGAGGGGGTTAGTCTCTCACTTTACCATAGGACCGAGTCAAGCGCAGTTGTGTGGCACGTTTTGCTTAATTTAGACACCGATATGTCTAAATTCCATTTAATATCATCTCATTCCCCTTATATATTTGGGCATGCCATTTTTTTTCCTAACTTTTAAGCGGTTATGTGCCTGCACGAAACTGAACCAAGTGAACTAAACTGAATCAATTGCTTGAATAAACTCCTTTTCAATTCGTTTTACTGGTTTGTTCATACGAAACAATTTTTATTTGTGTACAAATAATAACATAAAATATATAAAAAAAAAAACTAATTAACTATACACAGATTTTATTAATTGCTTCTTAAAGCAATTTTATATATTGCAGTTTGCAACCTTTTGAACTTTTAACTCCAACAACCACTCCAAATCAAAAGACTTAAGACACACAACTTTATAAGTTTCTTGTCTAAAAATAGGAAATATGTTTTTGTTTCACGATGTTGTGTTTATTGTTGTTGCCCTTTTCATTTTTTTAATAGTTGTTTTGTTTTTTTATTTGAAAAAAATCACAATCTTTTGGTGTAAATAAAAATCATTCATAATCTTTTAAACGCAACCTGTCAACACTGAAAAACCTCTCACCTTCGAACCACGAAACAAACGGAAAAATCAAACGTCAATCCTAAAACTAAAACCAAAATAAGCAAAAAAAACCCTTAAACACAAGTAATTGGGGTTTTTTTGTCAAATTGTTATTTTTAAGAAAATTGATTTTAAGGCTTTATTTCATTTGAAACTTATTGACTCACTTCAAATGTGACCGGGTCACTAAACGGTCCCACTTGATTTTAGTTTTCTTTTTTTGTTTTTAATCTCAAGTTTTGAGTGCCGTATTTTAGTTTTTGGTTCCACCTCCGGCTTATTTGTCTGTGCATGTTTAGCATGTCTTCCTTTTCGATTTTACTACTTACGAAAGTGTTTAGGCAAATATTTACACGAAAGCTTTTAAAGACAAACGCAGCCGATACAGATGGCGAAAAACAGCTGAATTGATTAAGTTTTTAACAAAATGTTTCTGCTGCAAAATATACGGTTCATTAGGTTAAATGTGTCACGAATTTTTAGCTTCAGGTTAAGAATTGATTTGTTTTTTTTTGTATACTTTTTTTTGTTAATGCCTTTTGTGGCAGACAACGTTTTCTGTTTTGAAAATGAATTTGTGAGCTGTTTTCAGTTTCGTTATTTAAGAGAAATGAATTTTAAGATTATTGTAAGTGAAAAATTAAATATTGGTTACACAAGTCTGCAACAAATAATAAAATTACCACTTTCAAAGAAAATGATGAATATAATATATATGCGCATGTGCAGGGATCTGTACTGCTTTTCGATTCCTCTAGCGAGCAGGTTTTAGTTTAGCGTATTTTTTTTTGATTACTCTGCCTTCTGTGGCATAGAAATTCAAGTCAAGGGAAGCTGTACAACTTTTCGATTCCACTCACGAAGCAGGTTTTGCCTTAGCTATATTCGTAACTTGAACTGAGGTGCAGGGAATCTGTACTCCATTTTGATTCCCTCGGTGAGCAGGTTTTGTTTCTGTGTATTCTTTGAACATTCTGCTATCTGTATTGTAGAAATTCAAGTGCAGGGGAGCAGATTTTTCCTTAACGTATTCGTAACTTGGACTGGAGTATAGGGAATCTGTACTCCCATTCGATTCCCATGGTGAACAAGTCTTGCTTTAGCGTATTCTTTGAACACTCTGTCTTCTGTGGTGTAGAAATACAAGTGCAGGGAATATGTACTCCTTGTCGATCCCCTATTGAACAAGTTTGTCATAGCTATATTCCTAACTTGGACTCAAGTACAGGGAATCTGTACTCCCTTTCGATTCCCCTTGAGAAGCAGATTTTGCCTTAACGTATTCGTAACTTGGACTCAAGTACAGGGAATCTGTACTCCCATTCGATTCCCATTGTGAACAAGTTTTGCTTTAGCGTATTCTTTGAACACTCTGACTTCTGTGGTGTAGAAATACAAGTGCAGGGAATCTGTACTCCTTGTCGATCCCCTATGGAACAGGTTTTGTCATAGCTATATTCCTAAATTGGACTCAAGTACAGGGAGTCTGTACTCCCATTCGATTCCCATGGTGAATAAGTTTTGCTTTAGCGTATTCCTAACTTAGACACTCTACTTTCTGTAGTATAGAGACTCAAGTGCAAGTAACCTGTACTTCATTTCAATTCCCCCGGGAAGCAGGTTTTGCCTTAGCGTATTCCTAACTTAGACTCAGAGAATCTTTATTCCCTTTTGATTCCACCCGGGGAGCAGGTTCTGTCTTAGTGTATTCCTTGGATACTCTGCTTTCTCTGGTAAGAGTCTCAAGTGCAGGGAATTTGTACTCCCTTTCGATTTCTCTTGAGGAGCTGGTTTTGCATAGCTTAGTGGTATAGAGACTCAAGTGCAAGGAATCTGTACTCATTTTCAATTCCCCCGGGAAGCAACTTTTGCCTAAACCGTATTCCCAACTTGAACACTCTGCTTTCTGTGGTATAGACATTTGCTGCAGCCGATAAAGCTCTGAGGAGTCCCAAGTATCGGCATGCTCCCAGGTAGTTCTGTTTTGCAGACCGTCTTACGCTGATGATGTTTTATGGGCTTGCGTCTTGGCTGGAATATTCTGCTTGTGGTTTAGATTTAAAATCGTAGGGAGGGGTTATTAGTGTACTGCGATATTTATGGTTCTTGGGGATTTTCGGAGAATTGTTCGTAATTAAAATTCCCGAAGCAAAATCTTCCTGAGACTGCCTCGTCCCTCCGGGGAACAGGTTTTGCCTTGGCGTATCAAATAAGGCCGCAAGGCAGGTGCTGATGTAAATCTTTTTTACAATTGTGACTGCCTGGTCAATAGCACGCAGCAGTGATTAGAAGGCTTGACGTCTTCAGCAATGGTTCATTCTAGTAATTACTAACACAGGATAAGAAGTTGTCAGCTGTGCCAACCCAGCAAGCCACTTGGAGGCACTGCCGAGCCATGAGATAGTTTTTCCATGGAACTGTTTTAGCATTGGCTTCTGCTCTAATGTCACATCTGTTCAATTGCCTCCAACTTATTGATGTACAAAAGTAAATGTACATAATCACGAAGAAAATAATCCAAATGGGATAAAATTTCATGATGATTGGGCACAAATATATTGAACAAAGTTCATCAAAGTTTTTGATGAAAGAATATAAAAGTTGGTTATCATATCTCTATTTCAACTCTGTTGAAAGATTTCAACTGTATTTCAAGTTTTTCCTTTTTTAAGTTTATTCTTAAGAAGGATTTGTTTTCAATACAAATTTGATGTGATCAGTAATTTTTTATGGAAGAAGACAGGAAAAATAATAATCAAACTAGCTGTTTCGTAGTCGCTACACTATTCATCAGCACCCATTCATGTCTGAACTCGGGTCATGATGCATCATAAACGGCTGCCTTAGCCGTTTATGATGCATCAGTCAACGAGTCGCCACCGAATATCAAAGTTTGTTTGACCATAAAAGATTGTAACGCGCGCATTCATATCTCTATTTCAATTCTGTAAGGCCAATTTTGTTTAACAATTATATCGAAAGTATATATCAGAGAAAACTAACATTTGTATTACGAGTAGAGAATTGAAAATTTTCCATTGCAGAATTGTTTACTGGAAGAACTACGCAGTGTTTTGTCACCATAGATTTGATTTTTAATAAAAGTTTACATACGAATACATATGTGAATAAGATCCTGTTTTTAATTTCATTTAACTCATCAGAACTACTGTGCTGTATTGCTTTGATGCATTTCTAGCCATTGTTAAAAAAAAAAAGAAAAAAATCATACATCATTAAAGAAACACTATGAACAAAATAGTTTACATAAAATCTATAATTAAATTTTGTTCAGCGTACGGAGGATATCGCTAAATATCATCTAAAATCCTTGAATTTGTATGCAAATATGACATTGCTGCATGTTCTAGAAGATATTATTAAATTAATGACTGTAATCATTTAAGTTGATGCATGTGATGGCGTTGATATTGTGACAACATATTCATATTAATTATAATTATGTATTTAGCTACTGTGTTTAGCTTTTCCAAAGTCACAACAACATCGCCATCATCGTCATCATCATCATCACGTTCATCACCATTTTCATCGCCACAAAAACAAGTCCTCAATACGGCAACTAGATATTTTTAAGCAGCCACAAAAACATGGAACAACTTCCCCTACACCAGTTTCACATTACGAATTTTAAAATAAACTTGACATGAAGAAGTGAAGAAGAGTTGGCCTGTTTTACGCGTATGCCATAAAGCGATGATTTTATTAAGAGTTTTGCAAAAGTTAAACGAACTAAAAGAAAAAGGAATTACTTCTACCCGTCACTTTTCTCGTGAGTTGAGATTTTAACTTTTTAAATATGATTATCAGTTATTTGTGTTAGTTATATATTTAAATTAGTCGTTCTGCTTGTTTTGTAATTGTTTTTTCAAGTAATGCTCATTAAGGCACCCTTACACGGTGGTAATACAAATATTGAGATCTGTTAGAAACCCATGTGTAGAATAAAGGAAATCTTATCGTGTAAAAACAAGCAGCAAAAATCGGCAAGCAGTCGGTATATCTTCATTTGCTAAACCATTTCAGAAAACTTTGTATTCTCATCACATCAGAGTTGTATTTTTAAATTTGCATTGGCAGCACTTTGACTATTTATTGAAGGTGGTACAACATTTACAAACCCAACCAATTGCATTTCAAGAATGTGGCATGTTGTAGATTTATAACCATCAGTAATTTTATTAGACTTTCATAATTATACTTTGATTTTACTTATCCCACAAATGTAAACATGAACAATACTAACAACACATTTTTCTTCACTTGTTTTTGTTTGTTCATTAGCACGTATGTTAGCAACACTTGAAACCCATGCCGTATAAGTGATGATTACATATATAGGCATATAAAACTATATATAAAGTGTTGATGCTTTAGTGTGAAAATCGGAGTTGCCGCATTGCTTTCGGGGAAATGTGGAGATTTTGGGAATTCCCAAAAAAATACGCAACCACTTCGCTAAAAGTTTGGAATTGGATTTTTATATTCCTGGGGAATTTTGAAGATTTCTGAGGACGAATTTGGGAATTGCTAAAAAAACAAGTTAGAACCACTCCGCTAGCCGGTTTGGAATCGGTTTTTTATATTCGGCGCGCGTTTTTGCCGTTTAATTTGCATCTCAACTATAAACGGTTATTCGTTTTAGAGCGAAAATTACAGTTGCCGCTTTGCTTCCAGGAAAATGGAGGGATTTTGGGGACTCAAGAAGCCACTTTTGGGAATTCCCAAACGGAATCACTTTGCTTACCGGTTTGGGATTGGATTTTCATATGCGGTGCGCGTTTTGTCGTGAAACTTGTGTTGAATTATATCATTCGATATAGTGCGAAAACTGAAGTTGTCATATTGTTTCCTGGAAGGTAAGGGGATTTTGCAGATTTCTTAAGACGATTTTGGGAAAAACTTTAGAACCACTTTACTAACCGGGTTTTCATATTCGATGCGCGTTTTTGCCGCTTAGCTTGCATCTGAACTATAAACGGTAATTCGTTTTAGTGCAAAAATTGAAGTTGCCGTGTTGCTTCTGAGGCAGTGGAAGGATTTTGACGTTTCCTAAAGCTGACATAGAGAATTCCCACAAAACTCGGAACCGCTTCGCTAACCGAATCGGAACTGATTTTCATGTTTCATGAACTTATATTGAATTTAGTGCGAAAATTGAAGTGGCCATTTTGTTTCCTGGAAAATGGGGAGAGTTTGAAGATTTCTGAAGCCAATTTTGTGAATTACCAAAAAAAAAAAAAAAAAAAAAATCGTATCTATCGCTAACCGGGTTTTCATATTCGATTAGCTTGCATCTAAACTGTGAACCGTCATTCGCTGTAGAACGAAAATTTAACTTGCCATATTATTTCTGGTGATATGGGGAATTTTAGCGATTCCCGAAGCCAATTTTGGGAATTCAAAAAAAAATCGAAACGGGTTATACGAATAATCATTTGGTTATATGGATAATTAGTTTGATATCGAAGCGTGTTTTTTTACTTATTTTACTTTAAGTATGCAGAGAATTTCGTAGTATTTCGCTGCTACAAAGTCTAAATACGAGAATCTTGTATTACCATGTAAACGTGCCTTAAAAAACACGTCTAAGAGGTAAGGGAAAGTGAAAAATATATAAACTCCTTTAAAATGTCGAAATGTACAAGACGACCTGCTATTGGAGATTTTTCTTCTTCTGACACTTCACAAAATATTAGTTGGAAAGAAACCTAAAGCTGGTCCCGACTTCTAAAATTTTACAGCATATATAGGAAGCATATGATTAAAGCTGACATGTGTTCACTTTGTCCCACAAATGATAAAATTTTTTCCTTAACGAAGATGCGCCTAAATAATGTTACAAGTCTCCCATTTGTTTAAGGCTTACTAAGAGGTGTATTTGCAGATAAGTAGAATTTGACTCTACTAGAGATTTCAATGACTAATTTTATCTATAGTTGTATATAATTGGAAGATATGTCAATGAGAATACACAAGCGACTGACAGACCTGCGTCTTTACCTCACAGCTGAGTTCATTTTTGAGCTAGTAGAAAATATCAATCCCAGAAGGAATTATTGCGTTTAGCTCATTTAAAGGCTGGTAAAATTTCATCAAATTGAGTTCAGTATTTGACCAACTTATAAAGGGTGGTTAAATTTCAAGGGCCGATGTTGATTTTGAATAAAACACAAATTATTTAGGAAATTATTGTAATTTTATTTTATTATGATATATTGGTATTACTCAATTATGTATGGAACAAAATATGGGACAAATGGGAGCCGCGACCACGGTGGCACACCTCCGTCCGATGGTCCAAATTTTCGGTGACCCTACGGCATAATGGAGGTTCTATGCCATTAATATGCCGAATTATCTCATCCTTTAGCTGTTGAATTGTTGCTGGCTTACCGACGTACACCTTTTCTTTCAAATAACCTCAAAGAAAAAAGTCCAACGGCGTCAAATCACATGATCTTGGCGGCCAATTGACATCGCCATTACGTGAGATAACACAGCCATTGAATTTGTTGCGCAAAAGAGCAAATGTTTCGTTAGCTGTGTGGCAAGTGGCACCGTCCTGCTGAGACCACATATCGTCTACATCCGTATCTTCCAATTCGGGCCATAAAAAGTTCGTTATCATCTCACGATAGCGAACACCATTCACAGTAACTGCCTGACCGGCCTCATTTTGGAAAAAATACGGCCCGATGATGCCGCCAGCACATAAACCGCACCAAACAGTCACTCTTTGTGGGTGCATTGGTGTTTCGACAGTCACTCTTGGATTCTCATTCGCCCAAATGCGGCAATTCTGTTTATTGACGAATCCACTGAGGTGAAAATGTGCCTCATCACTGAAGATGATTTTCTTCGAAAATTGATCATCATTTTCATAATAAGTCTGGATAACTTTAATACGTTGTTGGATTGTGTATCTCTCCATGGTTCAAATTGAATAAGTCTGAAATAGAGAAATGTCAAATAAAATTCGTGAAAAAAACTTGGCGTTTAGTCACATTCAACATCGGCCCTTGAAATTTAACCACCCGATACTATAATAAAACATAAATATACTATAATTTACTCTTGTTCGCGTACTCTACCATCCAGTATATAATAATAAAAGTCTTAAATTTTCCTACCGTCCCTGAGTACTAGTCATATCTTAATCCCGGCTAACCAGTCAAACCAACGCCGTAGCTGAGTATCCATGACGCCAAGGTAATGCTGTTTATTTGGTGGGGGTAAGAAGTACGTTTTGTATGGCTGGGGACCTGTACTGAAGACAATTTATTCATTTGAAGAATGAAAAACGAACAGAATATTCAACTAGACATGAGGCCATAATCTTCCGTCTTGACAACGCTCGGAAAAAAGTCGCAAGACCGGTCAAAAGCGGAGCAGTTCTGTTGACGTGGCATTCATAGGCAAGATGGCAAAGATGGGAAAAAGTAGTGGCTAATGATGGACAATACTTTGAACAATGTATCAACTCATTTTCTTATTGTTTATCCATAAAATAAACTTTCTGTCTCCCACCAACTTTATTTATTTAAATATTAATATATAAAATTATCTTTTTTTTTAACTAAGCATTAAACAAACTAAGAAAAGCAAAAAATTTTATAAATTTCCCCGAACAACACTTAAAACGCACACACAAATTTTATTTCACTCCTCATTAGGAAATTACAAAGCTGCTTAATAAAAATTAGTTTCTTCTCCATAATTTAAAGCACTTTATTAATTTTCACAACTTTTCTTTATTTTCTAAATAATGTTTCCATGAATTTAATTACTTAATCTGTATCTGGACATTAGAGTAGCATCATTATAACTAATGTTGTTATACAAAAGAACTTGTTTTTAAACCTCATAACATTTTTATCTTAGTCTATTTTCCGATTGCTTTCTTAAAAGATAACTGCCTTCAAAATATTATATAAACATATTTCTTTTTCTGTCCACAACCAGCGTTGAAGTTTTTAAATGTTGTCATAATACTTATTTGTTACAAGCTTTAAATATGATTATATTTCTCTTTTTGTAGATTTCTTGTTAATTCATGTTAATAGCTGGAGGCTTAAGATGCTGGCCACTGATATCAAACAGGATTTAGAATCAAATGCTGAGTGCAACAACACTAAGAATGCCATCTATTGCACAAGTTATTAATAAAATTATTTCTTAGTTGTATCAGGTTAGCAGAGCAAACCTGTGTAAAAACTTATAATGGGTGATTTTATAAGAACTATCGGAAATAAAAAAAAAAAAAAAACACATAAAATTCAGAAAAATGCATGAAATATTTATTTGGATCGATAGTTGGGTCGATATAATTTAATGTTTAAAGATTATTTCATGCAAATGTTGGCCGCGGCTGCGCCTCAAATGGTCCATCCACTCAGTCCAATTTTGGCATACTCTTTCCAACATTTCGGCCGGTATCTCACGAATGTTGGCTTCCAGTGCGTCAATCGAAGCGGGTTTGTCGCTATAGACATTAGCCTTAACATAGCCCCACAAAAAATAGTCTAGAGGCGTTAAATCGCACGATCTGGGCGGCCAATTGACTGGTACCAAGCGTGAAATAAACTGTTCACCGAACTTGCCTCTCAATTGGTCCATTGTTTCGCGTGCTGTGTGGCATGTGGCACCGTCTTGTTGAAACCACATGTCATGCAAGTCAAGCTCTTCCATTTTGGGCAAAAAAAAGTTTGTTATCATCGCACATGGTGAGCGCTACCATTCACAGTAACGTTGTGATTCGCATCATCTTTGAAGAAATACGGCCCAATGATGCCGCCAGCTCATAATCCGCACCAAACGGTTGTTTTTTGTGGATGCATTGGTAGCTCTTGCAATGCTTCTGGCTGCTCTTCACTCCAAATACGGCAGTTTTGCTTGTTCACGTATCCATTCAACCAGAAATGAGCCTCGTCGCTGAACACAATTCTTCGATAAAAAAGTGGATCTTCATCTAACTTTTCAAGAGCCCATTCACCAAAAATTTGGCGTTGTGGTAGGTCATTTGGCTTCAATTCTTGCACCAGCTGTATCTTATAAGGCTTCACACTGAAGTCTTTTCGCAAAATTTTCCACATACTGGAGTAACAGAGGCCCAATTGCTGCGAACGGCGCCGAATCGATAATTCACGGTCATCACCAACACTGGCCGATACGGCTGCGATATTTTCTTCAGTTCGCACTCTACGTAAGCGTGTTGGTGGTTTAATGTCCAACAATGTAAATTTGGTGCGAAATTTGTTTACAATAGCCCGAATAGAAGCCTCAGTAGGTCGATTAAACTGACCATAAAATGGAAGAAGCGCGCGATGAACTTTCTTAACAGAGCGCGCATTTTGGTAATAAAATTCAATAATTTGCAAGCGTTGTTCGTTTGTAAGACGATTCATGATTAAATTATAGACCAAACTGAAGATGTTTGACAGTGACACAAGATACAAAACGTGCGTGAGCTGTCAAAACTAGTGTTGCCAAAAAGACAATAGCAAAAAAATCACTCGTTAGAAGTAAAATGTTAATATCTGTATATAAAGAGTGTTCGGCGGGAAAAGTAGGAAAAAACTTTTTTTTTTTTTTTCAAAAACCATGTATTTCTCAACATACATAGGTGGTCCGAAAACTTCTTAACCTATCAATGAAAGAAAATAGTTAGTTTTTCAAAAATATTTTTATTTTTCAATATAATCTCCTGAAACTTCAATACACTTAGTCCAACGATTTTCTAGTAATTCTACCCCTTGATTGAAATAGTTTTCCTCAAGGTCTTCAAAATAGTGGCTTATAACTGTAATTGCATCTTCGTATGAGGTAAAACGCTTGCCAGCAACAAATTTTTTTTTTAGATTTGGGAACAGGTAAAAGTCACTGGGAGCTAAATCAGGAGAATAAGGTGGGTGGTGGTCAAGCAACTCCTACTTTAATTCGTTGATTTTAGCCATTGTTAAAACAGTCTTGTGCGCTGGTGCGTTGTCTTAATGAAAAATTATTTTTTTGTGTTGACAGCGAGGGCGGTTTTCTCGAATTTTTACATTTAATTGATCCAAAAGGTTGCAATAGTACTCTGAATTTATTGTTTTACCCTTTTGCAGATAGTCAATCAATAAAATACCTTTGAAGTCCCAAAAAAACCGTTCCCATAACCTTACCAGCCGATTGAATTGTTTTTGTCTTCTTTGGGGCACTTCCTCCAGCTTCAGCCCATTGTTTGGATTGTTCTTTTGCCTCTGGAGTATGGTGGATCCATGTCTCATCAACAGTTATGAAACGACGCTTGAAATCCATTTTATTTCGCTTAAAACGATCCAAACAAGCTGGAGAAATGTTCATTTACAGCAGCATTTGTCACTCGTACTCTATTAGTCTCTGAATGGGGTCGTAAAAGCAGGGTCGCCTTTAATGCTGGTAAGACCCAGTGTTGCTTATTGACGCACAAACAAACGACCGCAAATTCTGCTTCATCTGTACTTATGGATGGTATAAATATTGAAGAATCGGATGTTCTTGATGTTCTTGGAATGAAGATACAGTGTGATGTTCGCTGGACCGATCATATTTTTCATGTCTCTAAAGGAGCATTCAAGTGCCTCGGTTTTTTGAAGCGGTGTAAGATGTACTTCACTCCATCCGATCTCCTTACTATTTATACCACCTACATCCGACCGAAATTGGAATACAATTCTCATGTTTGGGCCGGTGCCTCAAAGTCTATTTTGGGGTTACTCGACCGTGTGCAGGAGAGGCGAAGAAGCTCATCGGTAACAGTAGGGTATCCAACTCTATTGACTCACTGGAGCATCGACGCAGTGTGGGGTGCCTTACTCTGTTCTATCGCTACTACAATGGACTTTGCTCTGACGAGATTAAGGATCTTGTTCCCGAAACTCGCACATTTTTGCATAGCATGCGTTCATCGTCCAGAGGTCATCCATTTGTGGTTGATTGCCCGGGGAATCGTACTACGCATTACAGAGAGAATTCGTTTTTCAGCCGTACTCTTCGTCTGTGGAATAAGTTGCCTGCAGACGTGTTTCCTGTCTGTTATAACGTTGGAAAGTTCAAGTCAAATGTTCACAAACACTACTCCCTCTTTCCCCCTCCTCACAACCTATTTTCCTAGTTCTGGTACAATGCACTGCATATGTTGGGGTCATCCCCTAAGTACTGGTCCAAGCTAAAAAAAAAAAAAAAATTTTATGCGTTTTTGATCGACAGTTAACAAATGCGGCACCCAACTTGCAGAAAGCTTTTTCATCTGTAGTTCTTCATGAAAAATTAAATGGACTCGATCATTTGAGATGCTATTTCACGAACTTTTATTCGTCGATCATGTAATACCAAATCATGCACTTTGGCTACAATTTCTGTTGTTGTTGCTGTTTTTGGGCGTCCATTACGTGGTGCATCCTCAATGCTTGTACGGCCACGTTTAAATCCAGCAACCCAATTTACTGTTGCATATGAAGGAGCACTTTCACCTAACACATTCATCATATCATTATGAATTTCTTGTCCCGATAAACCGTTTTTACGCATTTCTAATTTTTCTATTGTAAAAAATGAGGATGCGTCTTTTGTGAACACCTGTTTCTATATGAAGGAGTTACCAGATCGAAACAAAACATGTGTTCATAGCAGAGATGGGGGTTTCCAAAACACTTAACTCTTTCCTGTTTACACCGCGCTTTTTGTGCTAGGCTAAGAAGTTTCCGAACTGCCCTCGTAGTCCCCTTTTAGCTCAATACACTTTTTTTAAGCGTTTTTTATATATTGAATCGTCAAAATGAACTAACAATAAATATTCAAATCTTTATACTAATATAAAAAAATAAAAATGTATATGACTTTTTTTACTTAAGTCCAGCCAATGCTAGACAAAAAAGATTCATTATGTGGCAGCTATATTGGTAAAATCACTTATATAACGTTCTGATGGTGGCAACGGTATCCCTTCTTCTCAACCGACTGTGGCCGCCAAAATTAAGTATATTGCGCGCAAGAGGGTTTGGATGAAGTTCCAGTTTACTGACATACCTTGCCGCGTACTTAGAAAATTCCTCTTTTACCAGCGGACCACTCAGATCTTTATGAATTCTTGATTTTTTTTACGTAACATGGAGCTGCAATAATCATTCGAAGATCTTGGTTTGTCGTCTTGGAATTTTTTCAATGTTTAACGCTGAGGCGGTGCCCTATAATTGAATTCCGTAGCACCATGTAGGTTTTAGTATTGCATTGTATAGCAGAAGTTTGCAATCCAACTTCAATGTCGAATTTCTGCCCATAAGCCAATTTAGTTTGGCCACTTTTAGTTTCAACTGGGTGACTTTTGTTTCAATATGATACTTCCACGTTAGCCTACGGTCCAGGTGAATACCAAGGTACTTGACTTCACTGTACTGCGGAATAGGTGAGTTGTTTATTTGGATAGGCGCCCATATTTGCTTACACAGAGTGAATGTGACATGAGTACATTTCTGTTCATTAACTTTGATTTTCCAAAGTTTTAGCCATTTCTCTAATATTGAAATGTATTCCTTTAAATTTCGTGAAGCTAATTGGTGGCTTTCAGGAACGCTCAAAAACGCTGTGTCATCTGCAAAAGTTGAAGTATGGATTCCAGATGTCGTTGGTATGTCAGAGGTGTAAATTATATATAAAGTAGGCCCCAGTATACTGCTTTCGGGAACTCCTGCCTCGATTGGCTGAGTTGGACTTATAAAGTCGTCCTCTTGGATAACAAATTTCCGCCCATATAAGTAGCTTTCCCGAAGATTGCGAGTATTAGCAGGCAAGTTTAATATTATTTTGTGGCTTACCTATTACGGGCCTTTTCAGACCTTTTGTTGCTTTCTGGAGAGAATAGTCAGATTGCGGAGTACAATGCCGGCTTTAAAAATATATTTTAAGAGACGACATTTTTTAATTTAGAAATTTAGATTGAATATGCCCATCAATAAAGAGAAAATTTTAGGGAATTTTTTTTCGCGATTTTTTTACGCGATTTTTTTTTTGCTTCAATTCCAATCGCGCTAAGTACTAACAAAAAATTTTAGAATTATGACTCAAAGTCTACTGATGATTAAAGTAGCTCCTATAAGATGTTGACTAATGGACAGCTAGGCCTGAAAATAAGAAAAAGGTTTTGTATTAATATAATATCCGTCCGAAAATTAAATTTGTGATAAACCAATTTTCAACATTCTTTCTTCTTCCACGACCATCGCCCACAAAAGAGTCCTTGGAGCTTAAGATTGGACTATATAAGATAACGAACGGTGGTGCTATTGGCAGACAGATTCTACCGGTTATCGGTAGAGTGACACTCGAGCAGCGGATATACATGCATGCCTGTAAGCGTTTTCGCTGTAAATGCATGAAAAAAATACTTCTTACTACAAATATGAATTCAATTGTGCTGTGATGTATATTTGGAGAAGATTTTTTTAAGCTTTTTTTATTTATTCAATCTTCAAATTGAACTAACAATAAGTATTCAAATCTTAATACTAAATATAAAAATAAAGACATAAAAAAAAAAAAATAAA
Organism: Thecocarcelia acutangulata; assembly: GCA_914767995.1. Taxonomy (NCBI): domain Eukaryota; kingdom Metazoa; phylum Arthropoda; class Insecta; order Diptera; family Tachinidae; genus Thecocarcelia; species Thecocarcelia acutangulata. Next base: position 29,510,966 of record OU612096.1, read on the forward strand.
AATGTGCTTTTTACTTAAGTCCAGCCAATGCCAGATTATGCGGCAGCTATATCGGTAAAATCACCTATTGAGCAATCTGATGGTAGCAACGGTATCCCTTCTTCTACGCTGAGTGCGGCCGCCAAAATTAAGTATATTACGCGTAAGAGAGTTTGGATGAAGTTCCAGTTTAGTGATATACCTTGTCGCGTATGGGTATAAGAAAGAATTATTTCAGCACTGATTGGGGCAGATAAATAGGTAAATATTATTTGATATCGTTGGCGGTGCTATCGAATATCTATCTGTAGGCAATTTCCTAGACACCTAAAAACTGTCACATCGTGTCCTGTAGAATTTTGCAATTCTTAAGAGCTAACAGGGCTACCTGCTTATAAATTGAGAGTGAAACTTCGTGTTCCAGTTATATCAGTAAAGTCACAAGGTCGCAAATTATCCTATAGAACGGAGTATTGTGGGTAAGGTTATAGGAGAATAATTCAATCCGATTTGCAATTCGGGTTAAAAAAGCCCAGATTCAACAAATCCTTTATGTTTTTGAAAAGAATTGCAATATAAAACAAAAATTGTTGTATATTAAACAGTACTAATAATAATGTGAAATAACTTTAATAACACAAAACACATATCTTACATGCAAAGTCATGACTTAACAGTAAAACATTTTCCTTAAATTCTCGTTACGCTTCAAAACACACTCTGCAAACAAAATCGTGGGTAAACGCTAGTAAGCAATAAATAAAGAAAAAGTTTCCTCTATATATTATTAGTTCATACCTACCGAGCAAAGCCGGGACTTCTTCTCGCTTCATAAAATTAAACCTCCCTTTAGAACTCTTATATTCATATTTTTGCCATTCTTTTATAAATATTGATTACGAGAATACATTTATTATATCTATGCAGTAACTTATTATTCCAGTCCACAACTTTAGGCAATTTATTGCATTAATGAAATTTGTTTGAAAATTTTTTTCAAAATATAACTTTCAATATTTTACACCTCGTATTTCTAATTGAAAATTATATCATGGCTGGTTCGTTTTAATGTCAGACAGTTGTAACTGGCTGCAAAAAAAAAAAAGAAGTCTATTTGTCTTGTAGCAAAAGTCACCAACACAAATTCAACACGTTCCTTGAAAAATAGTAACAAAATAAAAAGCACAAAAATAACATAATTTAATAGCAAAGCTCATAATTTTTCACCAACACTACAAATGTTGTGGAAAAAATTGAATTAATGTTGATAGTGCATGCGATTTCAATAGCTGTTAACAAATAAAATTGTAAAAATTTAAAATTTTTCTGGTTTAGATATAACCTTTAAAAAGTAGTTTTTTTTTCAGGTAATTAGTACACACAAACACATGAAGCATATATTACCCCTTCTTTGAAAAGGGACATTATGGAGTTCCCCGTGTTAGGTTTAACAGGCTGCCAGCCCTGGAAAACACAGTTCATTTGAGTGCAAGCCTATTTTTATAAAAATTATTTAAGAAAAAAATGGGTTCATTACTGTAATTTTTTCAAGTGTTAATAGTTTTTTTTTTCCGGCGAGGTGCAAAAATGCGTTACGCACTGACCAGAGGGTCCGTAAACTCCACTTTGTGTCGGACTGACCACCACAGTGCACTTACCGACTAAAAAAACCCTTCTAATTCCTAGAATGAAAATTTCCACCCCGGGACTTAGCCTTGCTTCGTAGAGGATTCCCAATGGCTTAATCAGTCCTTCTCTTTACACTATCCTTCATCTGGGATCCTGATTCTAATCTGGTTCTGCGGCCCTACGCACAACTTTTTCATAAAATCGTGATACCGCTAAAAAGTTGGCCTCGCCTCCCCATCATAATGTCCACGACATTCTCTACTGTTATTGAGCCAACTACCATCTCCAGTTCTCTACGAGTTTCCGCCCATCGAATACACTTACAGAAAGTGTGTTTGGCGTCGTCCAGGACTTCTTTTTCTTCTTTGTATAAACAAAAGGGTGTGTTGCATTAGCCTATTTTATTTAAGTAGCTCCTGTAATAGCCGTGACTTGACAGCATTTGAGTCAGGTAATAGTTCACATTGCCATGCATGTTCAATCATTTCTCGATATTGGTAATGAGACGCTCCGTCCATCTGACTCTAGTGTCAGTACTCCATCTAGACTGCCAATTGTGTAACATTTCCTGTCGTACTTGCTGCATACTTCCAAGGTCCACATGGGCAGTTGTGAAAAAGATTTACATCAGCACTTGCTTGCGGCCTTAACTGATGATGGAGCAATTCCACGGAGTGAATTATTCACGATTCACTAGCGCCCCCGTGTGGCTTACCAGGCTCACACAGCTAGCAATTTTTGCTATATGATTGCGTTTATATGAACAACTTCTTGCTGTGGAGTTTGGGCCTTATAATCCCACCTGTATGCAATTTCTCAGCAATCAATGGAGGACAAGGCTTAATGAGTTGGTGGGCCCAAGCCCACTAAGAGCATCAGCCTTTAAACCAACTGACCCGTCAACTATCACCACTGGTTCCTTACAGTACAGGTATCTGTTGTATAGGCAACAGATCGTCGGGAGTTTGTTAGACCCCGAAAAAAGCCACACATCAAATAATTATCAAGGATACTAACACTCCCTTCCTGCGATATAGGTTTCAACCACAACCAGAACGTTACAGCCAAGCTAGGCATCTCAACCATGATCAGCCTGGCTTGAACCGCAAGCAGAACCACCCGGGGGCCATGCTGATCCCCGTTCTGCCAATTTATACCCTTGGTAAGGGTTTCGGAAGCCAACACAATATAAGTCATGTGGCTTCCTAGAGTTTTGTTTGCCGCACCAAACGAGGGACCCCTTCACCACTTTTTCCCGAAAAACAGAGCGCCCAAGTTAGGAATGTGCCAAGGCAAGAACTATTCCCCGGGGGGCAGGTCTGCATGGCTAGTCTTCCTTGATATCCATGCCTTCTTTCGTGCTAGAATCTATAGATCTATTGGGATCATACCTGCTACTACTGTAACCACTCCTGCCGATACCGTGCGGTAGGCAGATGTGACCCGTAAAGCAGGAAAGGAAAAGGAAAAGGTATTCCACTGCTAACAATGGCTTTGCTCTACTTTGTATCCTAACTTTCTCCCCTCAGATTTCGCTCCCATAGAGAAGGATGCTATTGCATGCCTCCATTAAAAGTTTACGTTTTTCTGGTAGTGGACATCCTATGTTTGCCATCAGTCGCCTTAATCGTCCTGTTATACCAGTAGACTTGTTAACAGCATACTGAACCTATTCCAAGAACATTAGCTTTCGGTCAAGCCTTATCCCGATATAATTCACGAATTTCATCGTTGCCAGGATCAAGTCATCAAACTGTATATCAATTTCCATTGGAATATGACGTCTGCTAAGGATGAGGAGCTCAGGCTTCTGCTCAGTCAATTGCAGGCCATGTGTATCTAGCAATCCTTTTGTTCTTATCACCAGTCGCCTCAGCTTTCTTTTTGTCTCCTCAACATATCTGGCGCTAACGACTGCTGCAATGTCCTGGTGGGATATGCGGACGACATGCTCGCGATCTATCGAGCTTTCACTGTATTCTCTGTAATATTGCACTTTGAACTCTCTGTTGCAATTTTGAACTGTTTAACATTTACTGTGCTACATTTACACTTTTTGTAGTATTCCTTCCCGCAGGCAGAGCATTTCATAATCCAAAACATTTTTATTTAACCAGGTTTCAGTAAAAATAATGACATGTTGGTTGAATCCGAAACTTTCTATAAACAAATTGGAAACTTTACTTCTAATGCCATTCACATTTTGGTATACGATGTTTAATTTGCCATGAGTGCAGGTAATTAGTTTTTTGAGGAAGTAGTTGGTACACGGGCAATATGGGAAACTTTGTTGTCATCATTATTTATATATTCACGTTCAAGCGTCAAGCGTTAGGTGGCCAAAAACTGGAATCAACAACTTTTTTCAAAAATTTCAGCAGACACCATTAACTTAAAAGAAGCAACGCTACGAGGACGTGAAAACTTGAATTTGCGAACTATGACATTATGAAACTAAAACGCAGTTTGTTTTTAACATAAGACTCAATATCAGCAGCCGAAGTCTCTTCTGCAAAACGGGAAATAGAAATTCATTTTTTTGGTGGAATAACTCTTAAACTATGAATATTTTTTATTTTTTTTTTATCTTGGACCAGTACTCAGGGGATGACCCCTACATATGCAGCGCATTGCACCAGAACTAGGAAAATAGGTTGTGAGGAGGGGGAAAGAGGGAGTAGTGTTTGTGAACATTTGACTTGAACTTTCCAACGCTATAACAGACAGGAAACACGACAGCAGGCAACTTGTTCCACAGACGAAGCGTACGGCTGAAAAACGAATTCTCTCTGTAATGCGTAGTACGATTCCCTGGGCAATCGACCACAAATGGATAAGCTCTGAACGCGTGCTACGTAAAAATGTGCGAGTTTCGGGAACAAGACCCCTTATCTCGTCAGAGCAAAATCCATTGTAGTAATGATAGAACAGAGTAAGGCACCCTACACTGCGTCGATGCTCCAGTGAGTCAATAGAGTTGGATACCCTACTGTCACCGATAAGCTTCTTCGCCCTCTCCTACACACGGTCGAGCAACCCCAAAATAGACTTTGGGGCACCGGCCCAAACATGAGAGTTGTATTCCAACTAATGTCATTGTTGACAAATTCGGTGGTAGCGGCTACTGGTCGTGAACTGCAAGCAGTTTCGTTACCATGTGCTGGCGTTAGGGAGTTTACAGACAGAGGAGGCAAACAGTTTGATAAGGGAATCGGTACCGGTATATTGTTGACAGTCGCAGGACTATGCTCTTGACATTCGTTTTCAACACTTAATGTAGGTGTAGTAGCTGCCGTTTGATTGCAGCTACTTGCTAATTGCTCAAAATTTGGACAACTGGTGAAGATTTTATGAAAATCCTCAAATTTCCTCTGAAGTCTTAATATTGTTAAATTCATTTCGAGAATTTTTAAACATGTTATAAAATTCAATGCCTATGCTTTTACAGTTGCGGCATGTCCAATGAAGTGATTTAGAAGCATCTAACAGAGCATCGGGTTTAACCCACAACATTTTAAATGATATGTATTGAAGCATAGCCACTATAATTTTTTGAAGCCCTAATAGTTGCAGTTTTAAAAATGGCAATACAAAAAATTTCGCTTCTGCGATAATCCGGGTGTTGCTTTTAAGTGTTCACTGCTATCGAGCTTTCTATAATCGTGCACTTTGAACTCTCTGTTGCAATTTTGAGCCGTTTAACTGCTACAATTACACATTTTGCAACATCTCTTCCCGCAGTTATTTTTTGTATGAAAAACAAAAGATTTAAGACACAAACTTTTCATAACTTAAACATAAACTTTTTATAAACTTTTCTTCTTTGATCAGGAGTTATTGATCGCGGCAATTATCGTTATAATTATAAATAAAAATATTTCTTGGCTTTAGCCAGGATTGAACTCGAGCTAGACGAATGATACCAACCCATCATCATATAATATTAGAAATATTAAAAATAAAGTTCGACTATTTAAAGTTAATACATACATTTTCATAAAAACTTCAATTGTCACGATCGGTTTTAATGTTCTAATATTGTTATTAAATAAACAATACAGATTGTAGCATATTTTGTTGATAAAAAAATATTTAAGAAAAAAATTGGTTCATTACTGTGATTTTTTCAAGCCTTAAAAGAAAAACATAAACTAGTTTTAATTATTTAACCCCTGCTGGTTTTCAACCGCAAACATCACACTCTCTTGAGACTGTTTTAAATCGGTCCGATAAATTTGCTAAGCTAAATATAATGGCTGTTTTGCTGCACTCATTTGCTGGCTAATTTAGTTATTGCATGTTTCGGTTGTTGGGTTTTTAGTTTTTTTTTCTTTGCCAAGTTTGTCATAATAAAAGTGGTAGTCCATAAAACTGTCATGTCACATGTTTATTAAATGTTTACTAAATAGTTTAGAAACTGTTATATATAGTTTTGCCGCAATTATTTGAAAGGAAGTGCATGTTTGTTAGGGGGCCTTGCAAATGTGGTTGTAACTCCAAGTTCTATTTGAAAAAATTGGTTTGGCATAAAAGTATTTGGTATCAAGGTTAATGTAGCTTCAGTTATGGTTATCGAGTAACTAAACTTTATTTGAGGTTGTCAATATAAAAACCTGTAGCTTAGAAGTTTAAGTAAATAAAAAATTATAAATAGCTTGTCTTCTATGTTCCCCAGCTATCTATAAAGCGGCCCATACACGTTTCAATTTAATTGTGAACTGAGTCTTTCAACTGAATTGATTATTGCCCACACACTTCATAAACTGAATTGAAAGATTTTCATTCAACTATTAAATTCAATGAAATTATAGACAATTTTAAAAATATATAACATTCTCTTTGCAAAAACGCTACAAATATAAATTTTGAGAGCTGATCAAGAGACTCGAACACACACAACACAATCGAAACATTTTAATTTTTCTTCAACCAACTCGACAACTGCCAAACTAATCAACTGACAAGGCCATACACGCTTTGATTTGGACAACAACCCACTCAGTTGCCAACTGAGTTGAAACGTGTATGGGGTGCTTAAGTCAACATTTCATAGGAGCTACCCTAATTAGATTTTGGAAATTTTTGAACGATATTCTCAAACATTTAACTTTATATCCCAACAATCTAAACAAATTGTTGAGAATTTTAAAAGAAAAATGCTCTTATAATACCCGTCAAAACACATAAAACAAGCTTTTCTATTTATCTAAAATAGCGAATATAAAACTCAATTGTGTAAATAAAAAATAATTTTTTAATTTATTATGGTGTTTTCTTTTCTGACAAAAAATGTTACAGCTGTGTAACATACAGGTGTTCAACACGTTCTTTTCAAAAAAATTGTACACGTAAAGGAAGAAATATGATTGATATAACAGTATTTAAGGGCAAAATACTATTGTGGAATAATATAATTGAACACAACCACATAATATGGTTTCAATCTGAAATTTTTTTACACAACTTAGTACAGCCAAAAAACGACATTTTATTATTTAACCATAAATATGGTAGAAGTTTTATTAATGGCTAACAACGTTATTGTAAAAATTTAAATTCAACTGTCATGTCCAACCATATAATAAAGGGTGGTTAAATTTCAAGGGCCGATGTTGATTTTGAATAAAACACAAACTATTTAGGAAATTATTGTAATTTTATTTTATTATGATATATTAGATGAGATGATTTTCTTCGAAAATTTATCATCATTTTCGTAATAAGTCTGGATAACTTTAACACGTTGTTGGATTGTGTATCTCTCCATGGTTCAAATTGAATAAGTCTGAAATAGAGAAATGTCAAATAAAATTTGGAAAAAAACTTGGCGTTTAGGTGTGGTTCACGTTCAACATCGGCCCTTGAAATTTAACCACCCGATACATACAAACTTCTATAATTGAAAGCACATTTATCTTACTCGTATAAGACAATCGGCAGTAAAATTAACAGATGATTTTGATAGACGGCGAATATCATTAAAAACATGTTACTGAATAGCAAATTCGATAAAAATATCGCTATAATTATTTTACCGATTCGATTATCGTTATAAATGTATAAAGAAAGCTAGCAGCAGTTGAGTTAGCAGCTTTGGTGTTTGGAAAGTAGACAAATTTAATATAAAAATATTATCAGCAAACACGTAAAAGTGTATATAAAAATTTGTTAACAACTAAAAACTCAACTTTAAATTGCTTTATTTTATCAGCTGATCAAAATCCAACAAAAACAGATAAAAAGAAGAAAAATAAACGAAACCCATTCCTGCGTGTTTATATTTTAATGAAGTTGTGACGCACTTGCTCTAGATTTTATTTAAAAAAACAACTACAGCCAAACCGCCAACAACAGCTCTAAACGAACGTGCGTGATCACGATTGCGATCGGTTGAAAGAAAAAAGACTTTTCGACTTTAAAGAATGTACTTTTGCCTGTTCAACAAAAAAAAAAAAAAAAAAAAAGCAAACAGTCTCTCCTAAAAGGAAACAAAATATTCAAACATAAAAATCTAAATGGATAAGAAGAAAAAAAAATTGGAAAGACAACACAAACAGACAAACAAACTCCACCAGAAATGATTTATATGCTGAGCAATTAAGCACGTGTGATAGAATTGGCAACAAACATGCGTTAATAAAAATGTTTCTATATTTGTTGGCTTGTTCTTTTTTTCGTTTTCTCCTTCAATTGAATATAAAATTTAAAAAATTAAATAAATCAAAAACAATGAAGGCAGCGAATCACTGGAAAGTAAAGTAACCAAAATCTGACAAAATACAAATAAAGAGATAAAAATAATGTTTCAACTGAAAAATAAATAAATTTCATCTGAAGTGATCCGTTGTCAGATGAATTGTTGTTGTTATGATTATGAGTTTTTGTGTCAGTGAAACGTCATCCCTGCGTGGGTTGTCTTTATGATTATTTTCTTCCTTCCATTGGAGTTTCAGTTAGCGATGCAATCGACATCCTTTGCTTTTGTGGCCAAAAATACGAGTGGTATTTAAAGAAGTGGTACATGTGTATGAAAACAATTTGTTGGGGCTAAATGGAAGATAAAATTACATATTCGTAATACAGATAATATACCTAAAATATGTACACACAGCAACAATACAAGTTGTTTTGATTTGCAATGCAATACGATAATGTTCTTCAAGGAAACCACACAAATTACGTGAGACTTGCAAAAGAAAATTAAGGAAATATATATTATGAAGAATTTTGTTTAAAAAGTTGTATGTGCTGTTTACAGAACACAGACGAGCGATATATCCGGAAAATTTGTTTTGTAAGCATTAAAAAATTGGGTACTTTTCAATTCAATTTTCAAGATGAGTCATTCGTCTGAATTTTTTAAAATATTGGGACTGAATATATTCATTTGGCTCATTGTTCACTAGTTTTGTTTGTGGGCGGATTGATAATGAAGCTATCTAGCTCTACTGATGATTAGGGTAGTTCCTATGAAATGTCGACATATAGATAGCTGGGAAACATAGAAAGCAAGCTGTTTATAATTTTTTACTGGTATAAATGTTAGAAGCTTAATTAGCGAATAAAAAACTTAATTATTTAATTTCAATTTTAATACTATATATATTTTACATATAAGTATACATACGTCCGTATATTCATATGAATGTTCTGAGCTCGACAGCTGGAAAATTAATGGAACAAAGCTTATATTTAGGATTTGATAGATAGTAAATAAAAGATTTATTCGGCAAAACAAGTATTTGAGTAAAGACTTAAATATTATTATTTCTGGGCGCCCTATTGAATTTGTCAGTCATCATAGATGTTAGGTGTTCTTATTGATGACGAACTTAAATTTGAGCCCACATTAATATGGTGCATCAGAAAGTGTCCTTTGCACTGCGGAGGATTTATTCCTTGAGTATTTATTTACCATTCTCGGTTAGGTGGCATGTAGCTAGAGCCTTGATGATGCCTTTTATCTTATACGGACTAGAAGTGGTATCGGGTACTATTTCTACTAATTTGGTAAAGCTGTGTAGGATCGTGAATGCTATGTTGTTTCTGTTCGCAGACGAGAACATGTGTCTGATTTCGTGGTTAAATTTCTTGATTTTTCGTTTTTGGATTTTATTAGGTATCGCTAAACGTTTATAGAGGCGAATGTCGTACATCTTTGTAATCGCTTTCATTTTTCTCGATCGACTCGGAACAAACAAATCTTAATCCCTCGAATTAGTTGCTCTACCTTTAGCAGAGCCTTCATTGTCAGAATTGCTCGCTGGTGGAATGTTTTGCCGCATGAGCTAAGAATCTTTTCACATTCTAATAATGTATTTCGACTTAAGCTTCGACAACATCTGACCCTGACTCATCTGCCGTGATTATCTTTTTGTTTGTGTGTGGAGTTGACCTATTATTACTGATTGCCATACTTATATTTGTATATGTTCTAGGGCTAGGGAGTCTCGAAAGGAAAGGAAATGAAATTGATGTAATCCTCTTCATATTTGCTGTTTTTTTCTCTATCTTATTTTAGTATGTTGTTATTTTTTAAGTTGATTGATATAATTGAATTGTATTGTAGACTGAATTAAGAAGAATGAATATAATTTTTATAATGTCTATTTCATTAATGATATTAAATTACATTGTAAATTGAATTGCATTATGTAAGGATTTGAATTGTATTATTATTTGAGTTACTCAGGTATATGCACTTATTACTTTATTTTGGCCTTGATGGCTTTTGTACTGCAATATGTCATAAATAAATAAATAAATAAATAAAATAAAAAGAAGATATTTTAATGAGTCCTCTGCCAAGCAACCTCTTGTTTGGGAGCGAATAAAAACTGCCGAGAAAAATAATATTTCTACAGGTCCTGAGGAACATAAGCTGCTGCCAAATTCTATAAATGCATAAAAACAATAAAAACCTGATCATCTTTACTGTAACTACTACTTCTTTTATTGCATCCACGTTTGGTTTCACGGTTTTTTTTCGTAATTTTCCCCAAGGTATCTCAAGGTATGAATTCATTGTCTCTCTTTTAATAAGATGCTTTCTAGTAACCAGCGTATTTTGAAATTAGGGTGGAAACATGACGCCAATATGGCTGTATTTGCTTCACGTGTTAGCATGAGAAACTCATTAAATCTCCTATCAAACCTCTCCATTAATTTTGTTAAAACACAACTGAAATGATTCAATCTGGTTCACACAGACATTAAGATAGGCAAAAGCATTCCATAATAACAATTATTTTCCTGTAAATAATCCAAAGCGTTGGGAAAAAGCTGATGGGGAATATGTGGAAATTCTTATTGATATAATTTGATTAGTGTAAAATCAATTTGCTCTGGATAAAACAATTGAAAACTGAATTGCTGTTTTGCAAAATGATAAACATTTTAATGGGCGTAGATTCTAGCAGTTTTAGCTTTTGTATGAAACGTCTTGTTTTGAATATACTGTAATATTTATTTACAAATTTATTATAATTGAAATTACAATAAACTATATTTAGTAAATATAGTTTATTGTAATATAATATAATAAATGCAATTATAAATAAATGTATTTTTAAGCCACATGTATTTGAAATACAAAATACTTTTAAGTTATGCCTTTGAAATACAAAATACTAAATAATTTCAGGTCGTGTATTTGAAATACAGGTACAAAATATTTATTTGTATTTCAAATACTGTCCAGCCCTGGCTATGGCCGCTGTATTATCGTGCATTATTGGATCAATTGATTTAAAGAAGAAAAGAAAAAGTGCTCTTTCTTTAAAACAACGAACGGGCTCACACATCATGGGTCGCCGGATAAAAGTATACCACCGAAGCATTAGGAAGCATTTGGCCAAAATTTTATTTCACTCATAATTATAAGAGATTTTTCTATAAATAGTATATAATAGTGTGTAATCACTGCATGAAATTCACTTTTTTCCACTTATCAAGAAACACAAAAGTTACTTATTTCAAACGGCTACAACAATTGAACTAATCGGTGAATTTGGGTGAAATTTTAGCATCTGACGTTAGACAGATCGCAATTTAAAAATAAAATTGTGCTTGTGCTGTCATCTAGTGCTAGATAGCTTCAATTTCAATTCGCCCTCGTATGAGCCCATTTGCTCTATTTGGCAGCGTCGTTCAGGCCGCAGTCTAGGCCAAACTAAGCTAAACCAAAATCATCAGACAAAATGACCAGCATTTAGAAAGTTTTTGCCAACTTAAAGTTTCATACCTCAAAAAAACCCTTTATAATAAGATTTGCAAGTTTATTTTGGCCATAAGCAAATATTAACACAAATATTTAGTTTCAAATATATAAAAAATATAAACCATTGAGAATACTTATTTCGTTTTTTTCCACACAATAATTTATAAAAAAAAAAATATAAGAAAACAAAATATAAATGAATTGAACCGCAAAAAAATAGTTTCATTAGTTTAAACTATAAATTATATTTGTGGTAATGACAATGGCGCCAATATTTAAGAACATATTTTACCAAAGTTTACTTACAAATTTAAGAAATAAAAAAATTTACAACTCATAAATAAACTTACAACTTTATGCACACAAACAAGTCTGCTTTACTACGAGAAGTTTTTGCATTGCGAACAACAACTTTAGCGCCAAAAAAGAAAAAGAGACAAACATGTGACATTAATAGCATTCAAAATCTTATACAAATACTCTAGCAACAAAGCTTTTGCACCTAAAACAAACAAACTAAATAAATATGTAATACTTAAGAGCAGGTGCAATATTATAGTTTTTATTTGCCGTGAGCAAGCTACGCTTGATTTGAATATACTCTCTAAGTTCTCTCATATTTTTTGCTCACTTTGGCAAAACTGTGTACTCACAGCTCATTTATCAGTTGTTGGCAAATGTAAACAATTGCATAAATTTGCACTTGCATTTGCAAACGATTGTGAATAGCGTTATTGTTTTACTTCATTGACTCACAGATCACCCGCATATTTGAGGCTTAAATTGCTTTCAGAAACTAAAAATTAATTGAATTTTGTTACAAATTTGAACTGTTTTAAATTTATTGTCCAAGTTTCTGTTTCAGTTTTTTTTTTGTATATTTTACATGGAAACTTGATTACATTAATTACAATAAGAATTTAGCTGCTATACGGTGATTTTTAAGAATAAAACAAATTATGATTAAAATCCTTGAATTGAGTGAAAAATAAAACACTAAAATAATATTTCCAAATTAATTTCTATACGAATATTTTATATAAAACGTCACAGAACTCAGAAAGACGAAAATGTTAAAACTTGATAATAAAAGAGAGTATAAACTTGCAACTTGCTTGATCGCTGTATTGAACTAAAAAAAAAACAACAGGAAAGTTAGTTAAATCAAAAATCTAAATAATAGGCTCATGCACCAATTAGCTGCTCATGAATGGAATAGCTGTCGCACACCAAATGCCCGCCAACTGAACATCAAAGCAATTTCCTCCAAAAAGTTTTTCAAGTGCACGTAGAATAAAAAATATGGTTGATATGACAATATTTTAAGCGCAAAATAGTATTGTTGAATCATATGGTTGCACACAACCACATAATATGGTTTCAATCTGCATTTTTCTAAACAAAATTAAGTACAGCCAAGAACCAAAATTATACCATATAACCATATATTAGGTAAAAGTCGTAATATTTGCTTCATGACGAATACTGTTATGGTAAAAATTATTATTTAACTGTCATATGCAACCACATAATATTGTCATCCCCACCCATATTATTGAAAGGTTTTAAATTCTATTATGAGAGCAGCTAATAGGTTAAGGTACTGCAGGATATATGGGAATGATATCCAAATTTGTACTGATAGTAAGGCTGCGTTGTATTCACTATCTGGAGTCTATACGACATCCAGGTTGGTTCGTGAATACCGGATATCTCTGAACGAGATAGCAAGACATTCGAACCTAGAGCTTTTCTGGGTACGAAGGCACAGTGAAGTGCCTGGCAATCTAGTAGCGGATGAACTGGCAAAGGCCGGTGTCCAGCTGCAACAAAGAGATATAGATGGGTTTGTTGGAATCCCGCTTGCGAGCTGTAAGAAGCTTCTCCAGACCGCTCAAGACAGATGGTCTAGTGAGGATACCTGACGAATATCAAGGCTGACATGGCCTAGATATGATAACAGGAGGACTATCATTCTTAAGGGCTTGCCCCGACGTAGGTTGCGTTCGGTTGTAGCGGTCCTGACGGGACATTGCCACATAGGAACGCAGGCGAGGAGGTTAAATCTTCCATCTAATGACTTCTGTAGTAGTTGCAGAGACGAGGAAGAAGTAGAGAGCGTTGAGCACTTCCTCTGTCAGTGTCCAGCTCTTTCTTATTGCACCTAGGCAGACCGATGCTTCATGATTTGACGGAGGTATCGGAATGCGATGTAAGTGGATTGGACTCCTTTATCCGATCCTCGGGTTGGTTCTAAACCAGTGATATGTAAATCTACTGAGATACGTATCACATCCAGGCAACACAACGGTACCAGACTAGATCCAAGTGGGCTGGCTATACAATAGCTGGCAGCCTGTCAAACCTAACCTTTAAATTCTATTGTCACAATCAATCATACTGGTGTTGGACGTTACAATATTATATGACTACATAATAAATACACATACATATGAACACACATATAACTTCTTTAATTAAAACAAAATGTTTTTAATTTATTAAATATATTTTTTCCAATAAATATTTATAAAACTTGATTACATATTATCAAATTTTACAAAATCTTGATGATGGAGAATGATTGATTATTTTCGCTCTGATCCATATACTCGTACATATCTGTAAAAATACAAATAAAATTCAAACAGATTAAAACACATATAGTAGGTATAAATCATTTGTCGAGTTATGGTCTTGTACCAACCTTTTTGCTTCTGTAACCATTTGTACGCATTAATATTTATGCACCATTTTATATTATTAATATTCCAAAGAACCCATACAAATGAACTAATTGCTTCAAAATAAAAAATGAAATAAAAATATGTATACATATGTTTCACAACAATAGTTAGTTTAACGCCTTTGTGTTGCTGATACATAAATCAACCATATGTACGTTAAAAACCATTGTATAGGGTGTTTTTTTAAGCTAGATAGAACTTTAAATTGTAAAAAGTAACACAAAAAATTAAATTTTGATGAAACATTTCTTTTATTTGTTTCAGTATACTCTGACAAATCATCATGAATAGACTCACGCTTGAACAACGCTACGAAATTATCCAAATTTACTTTGAAAATCAGTCGTCGATTCGCGCAACTTATAGACGAAAAATTGTGTTCAGCGATGAGGCGCATTTTTGGCTTATATTTATATTTATATATTGGCTTATATTTATATTTATATATTTATAGAGTGGCAACAAGTCACATTATGATGGAGCAAACACTAATGTTGCGACAACAATATTCCAAACTGATTTTTCTTTGCGTGTGTACAATATTAAAATCAAAGTCAGTTAAGTATTGATTTTCAATGGATTACCATTTTTATTTTTATTTTTACTTTTATTTATTTGTTTATTTAAGTCTATAGACTATAAATCCTTACACTGAAAGAATTATGCGTTGTATATTTAATGAAACTGTTTCATTAAATATTTTTCATTAATCCAATGAAAACTTTTCACAATATGCATGAAACTTCATATATATTATGAAATAGTTCCATCAGAATGGTTTCATTAAGTTTCATAGTTTCATTAATTTAATTTTTTTTTAATTCTTTGAATTTTGGTAAGATATATTAATGGCCATTTATTAATCTTAAGCTACAGTTTAAAAAATGTCAATTTTTTTTTTTATTAAAATGTAAGTTTTATGAGTTTCATAATTCCAATGAAATAGAATTCATTAGATCAATGACAAATAAATTTCTGGCTACCGAACTTGGGTATGTATGTACATATGTGCATGTACTCAAATCAGCATAATAATAGTTTAAAAAATTTAAATACAAGTGTATTGAAGTCATTTGAATTAATAAAATCTGTTTCATTTGGTGACTACTTGTTCAACATTTTCTTTTATCTTAATTAGATACAATTTCACAAAAGCACGGAATAGTATTGTTTGTGTAATGAAATAAAGTATCAATGAATAAATGAAATAATTCCATTGATCCTATTTCGTACATTTGTGAACATATTTTATTAATGTGTGTTATGATATTATTTCATTAAACAAATGTAACTATTTCATTGATTTAATGTAAATTTTTCAGGTGCTCAATGCATAATAAAATGAGATAAATGAAATAACTTCATTGATTTTATGAAGGAGTTTCATATTTTTAATGAATATATTACATTATTACAAAGAAGTTATTTCATTAAATAAATGTTACTTTTTCATTAATTTAATGTACAGTTTTCCTGTGCTTTATGAAATTGATTCTTTGATCTAGAGAAATTATTTCACTAATCATATGATTTGTGTTTCATACTTTCAATGAAAATAAGTCA
Source organism: Thecocarcelia acutangulata (assembly GCA_914767995.1). Classification (NCBI taxonomy): domain Eukaryota; kingdom Metazoa; phylum Arthropoda; class Insecta; order Diptera; family Tachinidae; genus Thecocarcelia; species Thecocarcelia acutangulata. Next base: position 29,527,103 of record OU612096.1, read on the forward strand.
TGTTTTTAAAATGTTTCATTACTTTTATTAAGGTTTTCATTTAAAATAATCTAATGAAATTTGTTTCATTATTTCTGTGAAAAGTTACAATGGTTGAAAAATAATGTCAAAATTCAGAGAATTTCTGAACAAAATTTTTTCAGTGTACAGACTAAAGAAAAAAGGAGTACAATTGCTTATTTAAGTACAAAACTATTTTGTGTTTTAAAACATCATTATTTTCAGAGATATCTATAATATGATAAAATTTGTTAAATATTTCACATATGCGACGAAAGGCATCATTGTTAGCATAGACGGTCCTGTGATAATCTAGACTTAGTAGCTGATAGTTACGGGTTGCTTTTGTTGGCACACAGACATTTATTTTGCTCAGCAGAAACTTTGAATCAACTTCACCGCGAATCAATCCAAAGACTAAACAAGGTTCCACGGCTTTTCAAAGTTGGCAATATTTAGGACAAATGTTGTCGGAATTTATTCAAAATTCTTTCATTTGGTTTCAAAATCGTTAGACCAAAAACATCAGCCATAAATAATTGTGATTTATATAGTTTTATTTGCTTTTAAAAAATAATTGTTTTACGTTATTCTAGCAAACATTTTGGGTAGTTGAACATGATGTTATGACACCATTAATATTTATGATTCGCATATATTTGCCTTAAATGGCTAAAACGCTGTAGGTGGCAAAATTGCAATGAAGAAGCCCAAACATAAAAATTCTGTTTAGTAATTGTTTAAAAAAATGAACAAAAACCTAAAACATAAACCCAGCACTATGATTCAGTGTTTTTGTTTTGTTTTTTAAGTGCAAGTGTAGTGTATGTATTATACATGTTTTGTCAATTGCAACATGTGCAGCAATTAATATTGATTAAGCTTCCAATTAAGCCTAAAGCAAATAAACACTAAAGCAGCAGTTCAGCATCTCAGCAGCGCAGCAGCTGGTGTAGAGCGCAAAAACCTTTAAAGCAATTTCCAAAACAACTTTAGTAAATTTAAGTTAGAGGCACTTAAATATTTACAAAAGGCATCGACACAAATTGCAACATGCGAGGTGCATGTGGCTTGAATTTTATTACATACGAGTATTTGTTGATGCAAACAGTTGCCAGAGAGGGCGTTTAAGTATATTGCCCAAAATAAAAACATTTAAACAAAGAAATCTTTACACACAACAGTGTTACAAATAGTAATAAAACGGGTGTCGAAATGTTCAATTTTGTTTTACTAAAAAAAAAATTAACACAAATTTTATATAAACCTGAATACATTTTACTTAAGAGTCATACAAAGTTTGTGCACAACACCCCCCTTTTTAATTTTAAAATATTTTGCAAATGAAACAGTGTTTTTCAATTTAATGAAAACTTATTTTTGAAAGTATTGACACTAATAAATTGAACTCACAAAAATATATCGACCATGCAATCTACGCAACAATTTTTACAAAATTCAGGGATCATGACATAATTAACATAGAACACTCAGATACTCTAAAAAAAATTGATGAATGGAGTCTAGAGTCTGGGGTCAAATTCTCCCCTGAAAAATGTTCTATGCTGCACGTCTGCCAGAAACATAACTGCTTTGATCCTAATGTACAGCACAAAAATATCATAATGATGATCGTTATTTACTTTGTTTTATTTTTTATTATTCGATTTCCATCTCCTCCATTGTGTATAGCCAATCAACTTTTCGCATTATAACTTTTATATAATAATCTGCCTGAAATTAAAATTTTATAGAAACAAATAATATAATAATATAATTATATTAAAACATGCAAGTTTCTGAATATCAATACAGAATAAAAAAGCATTTGAACAATAATTTTACATTCCATATGTATCCCAAAAAACAATAGTTTAATGTTAAGCATTAAACACATAGACCACAGCAGACAACACGACTTCACAACAGCAAATGCTGCAATCGGCAATTGTAGTTGTGTAGGCGACTACTGAAATATTTTGAACACGACAGCAAAATAAATTCATTTGAATAAAAGTCTAGTTCAGGTATGGCAACATCTAAAAAGATCAACCTAATTAAAAAAATTTTGTTTGCTACACTGAATTCAGGTTAGGAGGGTTTTTAAAGCTTAAAATATAATCGGACATATCTTCTGATCTATAATGAGAAAGATATTAAAAAATTGAAAATTTATATCGAATTTTTCAAAATGTGAATAATTCGACTCGAGAAGAATTTATATATATATTATAAAATTTTTCGTCAAAGATATGCAATTAAAACTACTCATAAATGAAGTAACTGAATGAGTTACGTGTTTTCTCATACTAATAACGTTTTTCGCCGAAAAATCTTGGCTTATTTTTCAACCTTATGAGATTGAGCGTAACTTTTTTGATTTATTTTATTTATAGTGCGAGTTGTCACTGACAGCGGCCAGATCCTTTAAATTTATTATAGTTATAATGTTTTATTTATGCGGCTGGGGAACCAAGAAATATATGCATAAGTTTATGCGATATTTAAAGTCTAAGATTATAGACATTATATATTTTTGTATATATTTTTTTTTTTTTTTATATGTACACAATTTTTATTGTTAAATCTTATTATGATTAGTATTTAATGAATTACTTTGGAAATTTATATCCTATTATAATAAGTATTTAATGATTGCTTAAATATTTTTTTAAATATGATCTACTCAATGTGTTTATGCTATGCGATACGCTTTATTGGCTGTGTATTGCAATATGGAGAAATAAATAAATAAATAAAAATCTAGAGGGACAAATAAACTATGCAAGCCTTTCGGCAAACACGCGCTTTTCGTTTACACATAAACGATACAAATACAAACACAAATTAATAATTTTGTTTTTGTTTTTAATGAGAGTGCACGGCGGTTATGTTGCGGGAATTTACTCGCCATATGAAGTTTACAATACATAAGTCATTTTATAATTTGTTTTAGCCTCTATTTCTTGAGATTCTGTCTCTATAATCTTTGTTTTTTTTTTAATTTCTACAAAGAAGGTAAACTTTTATACTTTTTTTTTTTAATTCTAATAAGAAAATTTTTTATGATTCACTTTGTTTGCTTTTTCTTTTTTCATTCTGCAAAAATTTCTTTGAAACGAAAAACTGTTGCGTTAGACAACACAAATATTCATGAGGTTTACACATAACCGTGCAAACATGCTTGAAATATTTGTACAAACAAGCAAACACCCTCTTTAACAACGCTAAATGTTAGTACAAACGCTTTGGTATTTTTGGTAAGCTTTTTATGTAGTTTATTTGGCCCTTAACTAGTTCTTTTATAAAATTAGGAATACTTATTTTGAGGATAAAAATGTATGCACATATTTAACAGTAGAACAATTAAACTTATAATTTATTTAAAACGGTATTTACATTTTGTTCTTTGTTTTGTTTTCAAGAGCAAAAAAATTTTTTTTTACTCGTACATGGTTTTTTTACACACTGGTCACACTGTTTTTATTTTGTAGTCAAGAAAAATAGAAATTAGTTTAAATCGAGTGCGGCAAAAAATCAGCATGGACAACAACCTATATTCGTGTTGTCTTGCTGTTCGCACTTAAATACATGTATTTTATGTTTGACATATTGAAGTCGGTTGTTTGCTGGCTTCAATGTGTTTAAAGCATTAAGCATTAAACATGTTGAAGCCAGCAGACAACCGACTTCAATATGTCAAATATAAAATACATGCACTTAAATTCAAATTTTTATTTAGACACGACTGCAGGTTGTTGTCCGAGCTGATTTTTTTGCCGCACTCGACTTAGACTAATTTCTATTTTTGTTGACTACAAAATAAAAACAATGTATAAAACAAAATATATGTAATAAAAAAAGTTTGCTCTTGGAAATATTTTTTTTTCTAATAAAGCATAATAAAAGAACAAAATTTATATGGGCTTTTAAATAAATTAATAAATTTATTTGTTCTACTGTTAAATATATGCATACATATTTATCCTCAAAAAAAATCCCCAATTTTATAAAAGAAGTAGTTAAGTACCAAACAAACTACACAAACAGCTTAATAAACATGCAAAAACATTTGTACAAACATTAAGCGTTGTTAAAGGGCGTGTTTACTTGTTTGTACATATATTTGAAGCATGTTTGCAGGATTTTTGCGCAAACATCTTGAATGTTTGTATTGTCCAACGCAAAATTTTGTCAGCTCAAAGAAAATTTTGCACAATGAAGTGATGGAAGAAGAAGCACACAAAATGAATCATGAAAAAGTTTTTCTGTTAGAATTTTTAGTATTGTATTAAAGTTTACCTTCTTTGTAGAAATTTAAAAAAACAATCAAAGATTATAGAAACTGAATATCAAGATATATAGGCTAAAACAAATTATAAAGTGATTTATGTGTTGTAAATTTCATATGGCGAGAGCCAAGTCTGGTGAATACTGTGTTTGAGGCATGATAACGGTTTTGTTTTTGGCCAAAATCTACCGCAAGGGCATCGATAAGTGAGCTAATGCGTTATCATGGAGCAAAATCTATGATTGATTTTTTCCACAATTCTTTGCGGCTCTAACGAATGTGCAAACGGCACAGAAGTTCAAGTTAGTATTCCTTATTACCCGTATTACCTTGTGGTAAGAATTCATGATGCACCACGCCTTTGCAGGCGAAGAAAACGGTGAACAAAACCTTTACATTTGATCGAACTTGCGATGCTTTTTTTTTGTTCTTAGCTCTTCTGGACGCTTCCGTTGGGATGACTGGGCTTTGTTTTCAAAGCGATAGTCATACACCCATGATTCGTCACCAGTTATGACCCTTTTGAGGAAGTCTCGATCGTCGCTGACGATGTTCAACAGCTTCTGAGCGATGTCCATGCGATCCAGACGACGTTGACGATGTTCAACAGCTCCTGAGCTCAAGATTTATCAATTTTGGAACAATCTTCGATGCCGCACGTTTCATGCCTACACCATTCGTAAAACTTGCTTGACATGAGCCGGACGACTTACTAACATCAGTAGCAACCTCTCTGATATTGATTCGGCGATTATTCAAAATCATTTTCATTGTTGCATTGCTTCAATGTTTTCATCGCTTGTTGACGTGATCGAGCAACCAGGACGAACAACGTCATTGACATCTTCTTCCTTAAACCACTAATACCACAATAGAACTTGTATTCTGCTTATAGTAGACTCGCCAAATACCACAGTCAATATTTCAAGTGTCCTTGCGCATTTAATTTAATTTTTTACACAAAACTTAATAGAGGGCAATTAACAAAAATGCATATGTGATTCAATATGAGATGAATATAGATAGAGAATAATTCAATGCTCGGGGGCTTAGTGATTAAAGCAGCAGATCATGATACGTCAGGACCCGAGTTCAAACCCCAGTGGCTGCTGATGAGTAGTGTAGCGACTACGAAACAGCTAGTTGTCCCCCAGCTAAAGATTTGATTATTACTTTTCTTGTCTTCTTCAATCAATAATTATTGATCACAGCAAATTTGTATTGTAAAAAATCCTTCTTAAGAAAAAACTGAGGAAGGAAAAACTTGAACTAAAGCCCGATGTACATACATATGTACAAATCAAAAAATTTGTAATTTAATAGAGTTTCTTTGATGCATTTTTTTTTTTGGAAAAGTTAAAAATCATAAAATCAAAACACGACTAACCTTTTTATCTGTCAAAAACAAACTGACAATCCGAAATGGCTGGTATTGCCAACATATATAACAGACATGTGTACCAATATAACAGAAAAAAACTGCGAAAATCGAACATACGTAAATCACGAAATTTGAAAATAACGGTTATTTTTTATTACAAATTATTTTTTTAGACAAAAATTTTGTCCGTTTCATTTGTACTACTCGTAAAATGTTTTCTGTGTACACAAAACTGTCAGGGATTTAGTTGATAGGTCGATTAAATAGAGATGAGTATTGAAGAGATCATAAAACTGCTACCCCAAACTTGATATAACAGTTAGTTAATTGAATAAATTAAATATTTAATTAAAAAGAAATATTTGTTTTAAGAAAAATGTAGCGTAAAAAAATGTGATATATTTTTGTACCTAATTTATTATTATTTATGACTTGAACAAATTATTTATTATTTATCTGGGCAATTTGTTTCAAATGGCTGCAGAATTAGAAACATTGCCTGCATAGCAAATTATTATCGCCCTGAAGAAGTACCACTTCACGAGAAGAATATTCCATAGAGCGTTGACATGTTTTGTTCAGAAATTACTCTTCGCCTCCATAATTTTGTGATATATTATGTTTGCTGGGATATAGTTTGGAATATTTGTTGTATGCAGCTCAATGTAAAACAAAAACGTTTATCACTAATAAACATCTTTTATATAAAAAACTTGCTGCTGCTCTATATTTTCAGTTCAATCAAACAATTTCAACAGTCACCATGAAGTTCGCATTTGTCGCCTTGTTCATAACGCTGTTGACACAGTTCTGTTTAAAGGTTAATTAATGGAGAAATTTTCTGTTGTACTAGTTATTATAAAAAAATTTCATATTTGTCCTTAGGCTTGTGTGGCAGATCAGGCCAGTATGGAAACTGTCTATAAGGAGTGTCAAGCAGAGCATGGTGTCAATGAATCCCAATTTGCTGATCTAGGAAAACCTCCAAGTGATGTTGATAGGAACTTGAAATGTTTTAATTATTGTTTTCTCAACAATATGGGACTTTTAGATGAAGAGGGGAAATTGGATGGTGATAAATTTTTGGAGAGCAATCTCATGCCTAGTGCACAGAGTGACAAAATCAATGATTGCAAAGCCATGCATGACATGACTGAAGATCAATGTGAATATATTTTTGATTTGTTCTATTGTATTACAGCTTAAAAACAAATGTACACTGTGAGATATTTTAATATACATATAAAAGTATTTATATAGGCAAATGTATTTTGAAAAACGGTGGCCCATCACCTTGAGCAAGCATTTGAAGAAGCTGAACTAGAAACATAAAGTTGTTCCAGACAAGTGTGCCTATGGATACGCTTTCCCGTTGAAGTGATAATTTTATCGTGACTTTTCCTGATTGTTATCAAAGATGATAAGATTCAGATGGATCTTGGGCTTTTGTAACGTTTCCAATTGCTTACCAAACGTGTCCAGCCTGCAAAGTTGGCTATATGAAGAGACCAGTCCAGAATTTCCCTTCTCTTTTCTGATAAGTACGAGCTGTTGTAACTTCCCAGGCTTTGAAAGCCTATATAGCCTCAAAACCGCTGTTACATAAACTTTACATAAATTTGGGTATCTAAGTGGCTATCCCCTTGAAAATTTCAGTATTACGTCTGCACAAGGCACCTTGTTACTTTTCAATTTGTTTGCAGCAGTTATAAGTCTCTCTACGGAAACGGTTTGAATGTTTCCATTCCTTTCTCAGTGCAGATGACAGCCGCGTTGCCTGCCTTGACTGAAACGTTCTGGCTGTATTTTAGTCCTAAACGTGCAGGAAGGGGAATTAGTTTCCCTGATAACTTTGGTGCATGCCGGTGTTTGGGGGCTAATCACCCCTTGAGGTGCTGTTGCCTTGTAACAGATATCCGTACTGTGAGGAACCAGAAGTGAAGGTTAGACGGGTTGAAGGCTGATGCTCATAATGGACTTTGGCCTACCAAGGCATTAAGTCTTGTTTGCCGTTGACTGCTGGGAAATCGCATACAAGAGGGATTAGAAATCCCGAACACTTCAGCAAGTGGTTTGTCTATATGGCTACATACAAAAACTTGCGACTTGTGTGAGCCTAGCCAGCCACACGGAGGCGCTGGTGAATCGTAAATAATTCATCCCATGAAGTTGGTCCATCAAAAGATTAGGCCGTAGAGGCAGCTGCTGATGTAGATTAATTTCAGAACTCTTCCAATTTCTCCTATAACGAAATTGTGATCCCATATTTCACGGGCAAGAAAAAGGGCTTCACCTACACTGAAAGAAAAGTGCTTGAGTATGAGAATCAAACAATTTCGTTTCTTTTTGGTTTAGACAATGAACAATTTCAGTTTGGTTATAAAAACTTCATTTATGGAATGAAAATTTTGTGTAGCACCACTTTATTGCTGTTTGCTACTTCATTAATATTACAGAAATTGTTTCATAGCTGTTACGAAAAATTTCTGCATGAAAATGTAAGATTTTCGTTATAGCTACTAAACAGTGTTGTAAATATAATGAAAGTATTTCATTGTATTAATGTGAGAATTTGGTTATAGCTACAAAACAGTGTGGTTAAAATTAAAAGCAGCGTTGCCAGCATAATGATTTTACGTTAATTTTGAAGATTTTTCAAGCCAAATAAGATTTGAAGATCTTTTTATTAAAATTAAGATTTTCAAGTTTATCCTTCTAATAAATATGTGAAGTTTTTTTTTAATATTCATTAAATTTTTACTAATATAATAACGTGATGTTTTAATAATCAGAATAAACGTTTGCCAAAGCTGGCAAATTTCAGAGGTCTCACTTATACAAAAAAAATTATACTACATTTAAAAAGTGTACTCCCACAATACTGCACTCCTTTATATTTATTTTTGGAAAGAAATTTAATAGAATTTTCATCATCTCTTTGTAATAGTTAACTATTTGATGTGAGAATCAAAAGCAAAAATTAAGACTTTTTTTTAAGATTTTTATACAAAATCAGCACTAATTATGGGCATATTTAAAAATATATTGTGAATATAAGACTTCTATTTTATATTCAATGGCTGATTTGTTAGAGTGCTCAACAAACAGTCTCGAGAAGTGTGTTAGGCCACAGTCAGGTTTTTCATAAACAACAAATTTCATTATATCTTTAATAAAACTATATGAATAGCCGAAATGAAGATTTACGTTGGCCCAAAAACAATGACAAAATTGTAACATTAATGCAAAAAATCGTTATATCTACGAAAGCTCGCCATTCCTTTCTTCAGCTGCTGTTTTCATACTCAGTTTCTTCCTTACAATTTTGTAGCCCAGACCTCAAGGATGCTGATTGTTATAGTAAATTTACGAGGGCGGATAGATATTGAAGCTACCTAGCGCTACGTGGGAGCACAAACGCAAATTGTTTTTGAAAATTGCCATCTATCAAAGCGCTATCTAGTGCTAGATGGCAGCACAAACACAAAAAATATTTTTTGGTTCTGAAATTGCTATATATCAAATGTCATATGTTAAAATTTCGCACAAATTCATCGATTAGTTTATTTCTTGTAGTCGTTTGAAGTACGAGTAAGCAACTTTTGTGATTCTTGAAAAATAGAAAAAACTGAATTACGTGCAGAGATTAAACACTATTATTTGAAAGGTAAAACGTCAAAGCAGACAAAAGAAGAGCTCGATAAACATTACGATGAGTCTGCTTCGTCAGATTATACGATAAAATATTGGATTGCTGAATATAAACGCGGCAGAACAAGCACTGCCATCAACAGGAAGACCAAAAGAGGTGGTTACTAAAGAAAATATCAAGAAAATCCTCGTAACCGTTATGAATGATCGTCGAGTCAAGTTACGTGAGATTGTTGAAATGGTAAACATATCATATGAACGTGTGTTCAACATTTTGCTTGACCAGTTGCATATGAAAAAGGTTTCGGCAAGATGGGTGCCGCGTTTGTTTGACAGGAAGCACGTCTGCAGGCAACTTGTTCCACAGACGAAGCGTACGGCTGATTAACACACCTGAAACCAAAAATCAATCGAAACAATGGGTGAAAGCTGGTGGTAGTGCTTCGAAGAAGGCGAAGACAGTGAAATCGGCTTTCAAGATTATGGCCACTGTATTTTGGGATGCATACGGAATATTGCTCATCCATGATCTTCAAAAAGGATCCACAATCATTGGAAAGTATTATTTTGCATTATTGGATCAATTGATTGATGCAATCAAGAAAAAACTACCATATTTAGAGTAGAAAAAAGTGCTCTTTCTTCAAAACAACGCACCGGTTCACACAGAATTAAATACGATATTAAAATTATGTGAAATGCACATCGAATTGGTTGATCAGCTACCGTATAGTCCAGAATTAGCTCCTAGTGACTTTTTCCTGTTACCAAACTTGCAGGAAGAAGATACATCGCAGAAAAAGGTTAATCTTAAACGAGGAAGTGATTACCGAAACTAACGCTTATTTTGAGAGGTTCCGAAAATCTGTTATTCAGATGGTATAAAAAATTTTGTATTGAGCTAAAAGGAGACTTTGTTGAAAAATAAATGGTTTTTGAAAAAAAAAAAATGTTTTTTCCTACTTAGGTAGTAGCTTCAATAGCAATCCGCCCTCGTAAAAATTGTGCAGTAACAAAACCGGATTTTTCAGATATGAGCGCTCTTAATAGAGGAACCCGGGCGTTATAGTATTCACCTGATAAATCAAATAAGTTTTTAAAACCCTTTTGAACAAACACAAGCAATCACACGAAAGTAAGTAGCTAATTTGTCAAATCAAACAAATTTTATTATGTAAAGCAAAAATATATATGTACTCGTACATATGTAAACAGTTGGAAAAACTAATAAATTAGCAGCGGAGTTTATTCAACATGCTTATGGGCACACAGTTCAAAAATTATTTTCACAACAACAGTTTGACTGCATTGTATATATAATCAAATAAAAAGGCTATCTGCTGTAAAGGATCTGGCAATTAAGTTTTTGTTGTTTTTTGTTTTTGTAAAAGTAAAAGACAAGAAAATGAGACAAAAAAAAAAAGGACTGAAAAGAGTTGATTTGTAAACCACCCGCTAACAAGATAGAAACAACATTTTCCATCTTAAAAGTCTCATTATAACTTTAAGATAAAATTATAGAAAGCAAAGCAAAAAAGAAAAACTGAATTGCTGAATAAGCATGTATGTATGTACTCGTACATATATATGTGTGTATGTATGTTTATACAAGGTGGCGCAGAACTACCTTTATGGCTAGAATGTTCAATAATTTTTTTTTGTTTATTTTAGTTTTCAATTTTATTTAAGAACTTTGTCAAGAAAACTTAAAGAGTTTAATATGTACACGTATATAGTTGATACGAAAATATTCTAAGGGCAACATGCTATTGTTGAATTATATGGTTGTACCCAATAACAGTATATTGTTATATTTAAAACATATCATAGTATTGTAAAAAGCATATTATAAGTAACCATACTATATTTGGGTTTAAAACTGTTATAATTTACCATGGTTACTAAAGTCAGCAAGTAATTGTCATACTCAACCATATAATTATACCAGCCAGAAATACTTTTCTCATATACCTTCATTAAGTAATCATACTAATGTAGTAAATAATTTTTTTGTAAACATATTTTTCTTATAATTTGCACAATTCCTACACATATATAATTTATAATAATTTTTTTAATAAGTAAATACAAAAAAAAAAAATTAATTTTATTCACTTCATTTGATTAAAAACATCTCGCAAAATAGCTGTAAATATACTCGGGCTGCATCTCAACCGAATTAAAGCATGAATTTCTTCTCAGAAGTTGAAATATCCATTAGCTGTAATAAAACAAATATGGTTATTAAGTATTATAGTATAAATTATATATAATATGGTTGCATTTTTAACATTATATATACCTACTTACCTTTTTAATTTCGCGAATATGTAATTTCAATATGTGATTTTTCTACTCTTTTACGTTTTTCCCTTTGTTTATAATATATATGTATTTTTGTACAATTTGTTTTTAATTGAAAACCAAAAAAATTTTTTTTTCTTCCAAAGAAAAACCGAAACTGAAAAAAAATTTTATGTCAACGACTAGAATAAAAATATCGTTAATGGCTTAATACATTTGGTCGCTTTTCCAGCAAACCTATTATAGGTTACGATTTCTTAACATTTTATCATCTTCTACCCGATCTCAAGACGAAAGCTTTAATTGATGGCACCACTTTGCTGCAGGCACCCGGCAGGCTTCTAAAGATCCCGCCATTGGAAATCAAAGTCCTTGTGCATGATAATAGCGAGTAAAATAAACTTTTACTAAGTTATCCTGATGTCTATAAATCGAATATATTTTCTGTATAAAAACTAAATATAGTGTGTATCACTACATCAAAACCACGGGACCTCCAGTTTCTGCAAAATCACGTTGGGGTCACCCATTAAATGTAGCAGAAAAACTACATTTATTTACAAAAGTTAAATACAAACTAAACTTTATTAAAAAATAATAAAGTTTTATAATTTAAATTTCTAAGCTTACTACTAACATTTACTTTTTGAATAACAACAAGTACAAAAAGACAAAGTTAAATATTGTGTATACTATAAACTCACTTTTGTTGCATATGAATCAGCGTGACATACATACATATGATAATAACAATTATTTAAGTATTGTGTGTGACCAAAGCTAATTTTGTTTCTAACAAATTTTCACAATTGTTATTGTTGTATGTCACCGTATCTTAAAATATAAAGATGTTAACAATAGAATTATAGAAATGTAAACAGTAAAATATTTGTAGAGAAAAACTATAAAAAAAGAAAAAGAAAAACTATAATTATGTGACCGCCAATATGGATTTCGCAAGGGTCGTTCTATTGGCGATCTTATGGCATATCTGTCAGAGAAATGGTGCCACTCAATCCATCATTTCGGTGAAAGTAAGGTGGTGGCTCTGGATATTTCCAAAGCGTTTGAAAGAGTGTGGCATGCTGCACTACTGGCAAAACTTACTGCTTTTGGTGTCGGTGATGAAAGTCATCTCGGTTTATATCGAGCTTTCTCAGGGACCGCACTATACGAGTTGTTACAGATGGGATCTCATCAAACGAGTTCAAGATAAATTCAGGGGTACCGCAAGGCTCCGTTCTTTCTCCCACCCTATTTCTTATTTTCCTCAACGACCTTCTCTATCAAACTTCCAATCCTATCCACTCTTTCGCAGATGACAGCAGCATGCCATTCGTACTCTTTTAGCTGTAGGCCCAGCCTATCAGATATCGCTGCCAAGAGGCTAAATATGAACGATTCACTGAATAGTGATCTTCTATTAATCTCCGAATGGGGTCGTAAAAACAGGGTTGCCTTCAACGCTCGTAAGACCCAGTGTTGTTTATTAACACACAAACAAACGACCACAAGTGCTGCCTCATCTGTACTCATGGATGGTATAAATATTGGGGTCTCGGATGCTCTTGGTATTCTTGAAATGAAGATACAGTGTGACGTCGCTGAACTGAACACATTTTTAATGTGTTCAAGTGCCTCGGGTTTTTGAAACGGTGTAAGATATATTTCACTCCATCCGACTTCTTTGCTATTTATACTACGTACAACCGACCGAAAATGGAACTCTCATGTTTGGGCCGGTGCATCAAAGTCTATTTTGGGGTTACTCGACCATGTGCAGAAGAGGGCGAAGAAGCTTATCGGTGACAGTAGCGTATCCAACTCTATTGACTGACTGGAGCATCGGCGCAGTGTGGGATGCGTTACTCTGTTCTATTGACAAGATAAGGGATCTTGTTCCTGAAACTCACACATTTTTACGTAGCACACGTTCACCGTCCAGAGCTCATCCATTTGAGGTCGATTGCCCGGGGAATCGTACTACGCATTACAGAGAGAACTCGTTTTTCAGCCGTACGCTTCGTGTGTGGAATAAGTTTTCTGTCTGCTATAACGTTGGAAAGTTCAAGTCAAATGTTCACAAACACGACTCTCTCTTTCCCCCTCCTCACAACCTATTTTCCTAGTTCCGGTACAATGCACTGCATATGTAGGAGTCATCCCCTGAGTACTGGTCCAAGAAAAAAAAAAAAAATAACGTTTTTAACAATAATACATAATGTTATAGAATATATCGTTAGTCTCAAGTAGAAAGGCCCTAACTCGCATTTTCCTTGAATTGAGCTCTTTTAGGGATTCTACTACGTTTCACACAAGTACAAAATGGCACAAAGATTTAATTATATAATTTCATACATATCCCTCTTATAAGCAATTAAGCAAAAAAAGTTACTTTTAGTTGTACCCATTTATACAGTTTCCATTACGATATTTCCTTCTCCTGTAAAACTGCAATTATTTTTGTTAGGGCCTTTCTACACGAGACCACCGATATACTGGTGTTGTCGCAACCATATATTCAGCTGCCTTTTTTCTGCATGTAGAGCTCTACACAACAGAACCGTGAATTTTATTTTGAATATCCAAAACTTAGTTTGTTTTGACGCAACTAGCTTATTGTTATTATTTAATTTGTGTTCTGGACCTTCAGCAGCAACAATACCACCTGGTTGCAACAACAATACCACCTGCTTGGAAATTTTCGACACCTTCCATAGACCGGAAAACCATATACGGTCGAAAAGGAAGAAAATTTCTAACATGTTGCGGATAGTGTATCCTGTATACTAGTGTATACAGGATACACTATAGTGTAGTGTAGGATGTAGTGTATACTGTCTAGGAACACCAACGTTCAGAACACGTTTTGCACAACTGGCGCTATTACGGAGGTCTGCTCGGAATATTTTGGTTATACTACACATGTTACCGTATAAGGTTCATCTTGTTTTAGCATCTGCTAGACTACGAATAGCGTCTTTTATTCCAACCATAAACGTAAATCTGTGCCACCCTGTATAAAATTCCCGCTTAAGTGCCTGTTACTCAAAAGCTGCCATGACAAGTTGTAAGCTTTTATTTATTTCGTTTTGCTCAAGTTCTGCAGCAAAACGAAAATGGGAAAAGTAAAAGATATTAATCAAAAAAGAAAAAAAAAGCATTACATTTCTATCATGATTTGGAGACAGTTAAAGGAAACAAAAAGTAGAGGAGAACAAATAAAAATGTTTTAAGCCTTTAAATGTTAAAACAATTTTAAATGTCTTTGCTGGAGAATGTGCAGCAAATGCTCTGCGCTGCCAACGTTTGGGTTAAAAAAGAAAGGAAAACTACATGAGCAGACAAGTGCATTTTTATATTTAATTGCAACGAAGAAACAGGGCCATTAACAATAACCCACCATATAATTCGTTTAAGCGGTTTATATCTTTCTCTATATCTGCTTATTTTTAGTTTATATTTATTTATTTATGGTATTAAAGCGGCTTAAACCAAAAAGAATTATTGTTATTTAATTAAAGATTATGAAAAAATGATAAAGTTATCCCCTTGATAATATAAATGACAACACAAACGAGTTAAATGCACTAAAGTTTGTGTGCTGCCCCGCCGCAAGAACGGCTATTGGCTTCAGTATGTTAAAGTATAAAATATCTTGTGGATCACAGAAAAAGAATTAAAGCAGACATTAAGCGGCATAAAAATACAGAATTTATTTAAACGCTGGAGTCGGGCAATTATTATAATTATGATAATCGCTAAAAAGCAACCCACAACAGACAACTGAGAAGAATGAATTTAGCCGCTTAATCAGCCGCGGTGAACCGTTAGATGCTAGATTCAGAATGCATCAAAAAGTGATGACTTACATATACACATATGTGCATTAAGGCAAAAATTCTCAATCATCTTAAAGAGCCAAATAAACTTTACAAGCTGATTGGCAAAAGTGCCAAAAATTTAGTTTTGCACAAACCTTTGGCATTGTTTATGGGGCTGTTTGTTTGTTTGCACAACTATTTTGCCTGCGCGAAAATCAAAAAATTTTTTTAATTTTCGTGCAAACATCTTGGGATGTTTGTGCTGTCTAGCGTAAAATTTTGTTATTTCAATAAAAATTATAGTAATTGATTTATTATTCGCTATTTAAGCTTCTAACATTTATACCAATAAAAAATTATAAACAGCTAGTTTTCTACGTTTCCTAGTTATCTATATGTCAATATTTCATAGGAACTACCCTAATCATCAGTAGACTTTGGAAATTTTTGAAAGATATTCTCAAACATTGTTGGGATATAAAGTTGAATGTTTGAGAATATCTTTCAAAAACTTCCAAAGTCTACTGATGATTAGGGTGGTTCCTATGAAATGTCGACATATAGATAACTAGGAAACATAGAAAATAAGCTGTTTATAACTTTTTATTGGTATAAAATTATAGCATATAGTAGAGTGAAATGATGGAAAAAGAGGCACATAAAATGAATCAAGAAAATATTTTCTTGTTAGTAATGATAAACAACGGGTGCCCGCCGGGAAGGTATATTACTTTGGGTTGCCGCCATTTGGGTAAACATTCGAACCGAATACAATATTGGAAGATCCCAATGCACTTGGTTATATTAATTTATAATATGATAACAGACAACACATTTGTTGTTGCGCCCAAAGATTATATGAGTCCTAAAAGTTTTAAAATTACGAATGGTCTTCAACAAGGAACTGTAAACTCTCCCATTTTGTTTAATCTGTTTACACTAGATCTTCTTAATATGGTTAAAAACATAATATACCAAATAAACAAATTGTCAAACGCCAGTCGGCGTCGAATTGAAGTTGCCGCATTGTTTTACATACTTTCTTGAGCAGCATTTCGTTTTCAGCCGATCTTTCAGGACGTTGTGGTCCATGCTTGAGCCTATTATCTACAGATGCTCTTCTTTCGAAAGCATTCACTGCACGACAAATAGTGCGTTTTGTTGTCACGCTGCTTCTTCCAAAAATTTCACGTAACTTTCTCATCGTCGTAGTAATCGATGATTGATTTTGATAAAACGCTTTAATGATTAAAACACGTCGGTTTATCGATTATTTTTCCATAATAAATTTGCCACGTGACTACTTCGCAACTGCCAAATATGAACTGTCAAGACGAATGTTTACCCAAAAGACGGCAAAACTAATGAGTAGTAAAAATTCCCGGCGAATTCCCGCTATTTATCGTTAATACTTACCAACAAAAAAATATTTTCTTGATTCATTTTGTGTGCATCTTTTTCCACCATTTCACTCTACAGAATTTTTATTGAAATATTGCACAATAAAAAATGAGAGTCTACCATAAATATCGTATGGTTAAATTTTAAGGGCCGATATTGTATTTGAATCACACCCAAAAGTCAAGCGTTTGGGTGCATTTCATTTAATATTTCTAAGTTTCAGATTAAGTCAATTTGAACGATGGAAAGGTTTACTATCGGGCAAGGCAAGTTAAAGTTATTCAGGCTTATTATGAAAATGGTCGGTCAAATCAATATGCGTAACGTGCACTTTGTGACTTTTTCGGTCAATTTAATCGTCAAAATGTGCGTACAATCGTAAAAATCGTGCAAAAATTTGGAAAAAACAGATCTGTACGCCTCATACAGTTCATTGTGGAGAAAATAATGCTGTTGTTTGCGATAGTGTGGCTGAAGAGCCGTCCACCTTAATTCATCATCGTGCCCAACAATTGCGCCTCTCATGCTCGTCGTTGATAAACATTATGCATAAAAACGTGCATTTACACGTTTTGCCAGGTGCAAGTGACTCAAGAACTAAAATTTCTTGACCATTTTAAGCGTCGTCAATAGTGGCAAGAAAAGGCATTAGTGGATTAGCAATTTTGGAAAAAAATAATTTTCACATTTTCATCTCAGTGGATTCGGTAATAAGCAGAATTACCGCATTGGGCCGAATGATAATACAGCAGGGGTTGTCAAAAAACCAATTCAACTACAACGAATAACTTTTTGGTGCAGTTTATAGGCTGGCGGCATCATCGCGCCGTATTTTATTTCGAAATGAGGCCAGTCAGGCAGTTGAATGGTATTCGCTATCGTGAGATGATAACAAACTTTTTATGGCCCGAATTGGAAGATATGGATGTGGACGATATGTGGTTTCAACAGAACGGTGCCCTTTGCCACACAGCTGACGAAACAAGCTCTTTTGCCAAATAAACAAATTGTCAAATATTTAGATATTTATTTAGACAAATTTTTATATATCAACCCAGGCGAATTCGCCTTAATTTCAACCTAATCGATTAGAAAAGCAACGATAGCTTTTTTTTATGTATAAACGAATGTTTTATGCTAAATATATTAACACAAAAGTAAAACTCCCTTACGACGGATTCTATGTGCCCCGTCCTTAACATCCTTTATGGTTTTTTCTTTTTTTAAGTAATAAATAAACTCTAGCAACTCTTATTGAAAGTTTAGTTAATTACCACCTTTTGAGGTATCTAGAGTCTCATAAATTACTTTGTGATCGTCAGTATGGGCTTCGTAAAGGTCGCTCTACTGGAGATCTTTTGGCATACCTCTCCGATAAATGGTGTCACTCAATCCATCAATTCGGCGAAAATGAAGTGGTGGCTCTAGATATCTCCAAAGCATTTGGCAGAGTGTGGCATGCTGCACTACTGGCAAAACTTACTGCTTTTGGTGTCGGTGATGACTTTTCTCGGTTTATATCGAGTTTTCTCAGAGACCGCACTATACAAGTTGTTATAGATGGGGTCTCCTCAAACGACTTCAAGATTAATTCAGGGGTACCACAAGGCTCCGTTCTTTCTCCTACCCTATTTCATATTTTCCTCAATGACCTTCTATTTCAAACTTTCAACCCTATACACTCTTTCGCAGATGACAGCAGCATTTGCCATTCGTACTCTTTCAGTAATAGGCCCAGCCTACCCGAGATCGTTGCCAAGAGGCAAAATATGAATGACTCACTGAATAGTGAACTTCTATTAATCTCCGAATCGGGTTGTAAAAACAGAGTCGCTTTTAATGCTCGTAAGACCCAGTGTTGTTTATTAACATACACAAACATACGACGGCTGGTGCTGCTTCATCTGTACTCATGGATGGTATAAATATTGAGGAATCGGATGCTCTTGATGTTCTTGGCGTGAAGATACAGTGTGATGTTCGCTGGACTGATCACATTTTTCATGTCTCTAAAGAAGCAGTCAAGTGCCTCGGCTTTTTGAAACGGTGTAATATGTACTTCACTCCATCCGATCTCCTTACTATTTATACCACCTACATTCGACCGAAAATGGAATACAACTCTCATGTTTGGGCCGGTGACTTAAAGTCTATTTTGGGATTACTAGACCGTGTGCAGGAGACGGCGAAGAAGCTCATCGGTAACAGTAGGGTATCCAACTCTATTGACTCACTGGAGCATCGACGCAGTGTGGGGTGCGTTACTCTGTTCTATCGTTACTACAATGGATTTTGCTCTGACGAGATTAGGGATCTTGTTCCCGAAACTCGCACATTTTTGCGTAGCACGCGTTCATCGTCCAGAGCTCATCCATTTGTGGTTGATTGCCCGGGGAATCGTACTACGCATTACAGAGAGAATTCGTTTTTCAGCCGTACGCTTCGTCTGTGGAACAAGTTGCCTGCAGACGTGTTTTCTGTCTGTTATAGCGTTGGAAAGTTCAAGTCAAATGTTCACAAACACTACTCTTGAACCTATTTTCCTAGTTCTGGTACTATGCCCTGCATATGTAGGGGTCATCCCCTGCATACTGGTCCAAGATAAAAAAAAAACTTTTATTGAGTAATTAGTTGTTAATTTAGTAATAAGAACAACATGAACTTAACTATTGAATACAAAAGAGTAAGAAACAAACAAATAATAATGTATGTTTTTGGAATTTTTGGTCTCACACTCGCTTAACATTCAGCTCATTCAAGTTGTACTTTAACTTCAACTCACAAATTTTGCAAAAAAGCACCTACGCTCCGCAAGAGCAGAAGCCAATTTAGTGTATAAGTTATAAATTCACATACTCGTGTACTTATATTTATGCTGATTTTCTATTGCATTTAATCTTCCAAAGTGTGAAAATATTCTATACTGTTTAGGTGTTAGACAGAATTTTTAAGCTGGATTTTTGTTGTTGCTGTTGCTATTGCTGCCAGTATAATATGATTTTATAATTGGCGAATAATTGAAACAAAACTTCGCATACAAATAAATTAAATGTATTCATTTACAAATGAAAGCAACAAAAAAAAATTAACAAATATTGGCGGTTTATATACACACACACACACACACACTGTAATATGGGTATAAACAAACAAATGTTTCCCAACATTTTAGCCGTGAGTCATACGTTTGACTTTATTGTTACCTTTAGTTAGATGGAGTACGAAGGAGGATAACAAGCCGTTGTTTAGTATTCTTTTGTGTTTGGCAATTTTGTTGCTCAAGTCTTTTGTTTTGTTTTCTCTACCAAAATGGCAAAACACAAAAACGTAAGTAAGGTTAAATAAAGGCAGCCAAAGTAGTATAAATGTTAGATATTTCAACTTGCGTTGTATGTGTATGTGTGAAATGGAATACAATTTTAATAATAAATACAACAATTTTTCCATCTTTTTTTTTTTTTTAAGTAAAAACAAAATTAATATGTGTAATTGTTTGAGCTTAAGGTCTCTTTTGGAATATTTAGTTTTTTTTTTTTTGGTTTTTAGTTATCTGGCAATATTTCGCTTTCCTTTGGATAGCTTCTTCCTTGATATAATAAATACAAGGTAGTTTCATTCTCTTTTTATTATTTGTAATAAGGATTTTTGAAGTTTATTTTTAGAGAGAAATATAAAAAGGCGTTGCCACACAGTTGAATTAGGGAATTTACTCCTAGAATGGATTTTTTCTGAAATGTGTAGTGCATTGTTCATATTAGAAAAAGCCGGAAATAATAAGCTGATGTAGATAGGTATCTGTGGTCGTTTTGAAACCCATGTTAGGTTAGGTTTAACTGGCTGCCAGCTATTGTAAAGCCAGCCCACTTGGGTCCAATTTGGTCCCAAAAACTAAAAGCATGGACTTCTGCTTATCAGTAAACTTTACGATAGCATTAAAACGAATGCCTATTTTAAAGAAAATATTATTACATTTAAAGGAAAATACTCTTTTGATATTAAAAACAAAGGGAAAAAATTTGATGATTATGGTTTAAACATATATAAATAATTACTTCTACTAGAAAGACCCAAGAAGCAGCGACAAAACTAATGCAAGTAACCTTGAATATTCTTCATTATTTACCTACTTCCAAAAAAAGTCATTATTTGCATGTAAAGCGAAAATTTGCATATAGTTTTCTGTCATTTCCGTGCCTTCAAACTTATTCTGGACGTGACTTGTAACTTCTCTAACAAATAGCGCGATATAATTATTCAGTGCATTTAAAAGAAAAAATAATAGTTGATTTTAATAACGGCCAATCAGTGACCACAATTGCAAAACAATTTGATTTTCACCAAGAATTATAAGCCGTTTTCGTTGTTCGGGTACTTTGGTTACAGAGCATAAAGGTGGACGTTCCCGAAAAACCAGTAAACGAGATGGCCAGGCAAGAACCATCGCCACACAATTGTCCAGAAGGATTCAAAGGCAGGCTGCAGAAGGCGCACTAAAAACATACCATACAAAAGTTCAAAATAGATCTTTATATCACGGAAAAATAGACTGGCCAGATTGGAATTTGCAATGGAACACATTAATTTGACCACCACACAAAGGAATTCCATACCATTCTCCGATGGGCCCAAATTTAATTTAAAAGGTTCCGATAGATTAAGACTGATTAGATGACCGAAAAGCCAACGTCTTAATCCACGTTATACTTAAGGCACATTGAAATGTGATGTCGGTAGCATTTTAGTTTGGTGATGTTTTTTAGGCCATTTTTATATATTTTAGATTTATGTATTTTATTTTAAAATTTTGTATTTATTTTTGTTAGAAGTCACAATTTAACTATTGTTTTCAGACAAAACTTCACACAAAACTGAAAACAAGGGAATGTTTAAACTAATACGGTAGCACAATTTTATGGAAAATGTCACAATCCTTATACTTGTCAGATGGTGATTGTTAAGGAAAATTGAGAGAATAAAACTACCTTGTATTTTTTATATCATGGCTTCTTCAGGCCAAATAATATTTATTTAATTTCAATTTGTAGAATATTTTAAAAATTAAAACAACAAAAACAAATAATTTGACATAAAAATATTTTCTTTTCCTTTCATATTTTTCTATATATTGGGTAAGAAAATATTTTAATTTCTTACAAATTCATCTAGGTACATAGTTAATAACAACCACAAACACTGTTATGCGTGGTATAATTTAGAATAACAACAAAAATTGTTGTAAGATTACATTTAAAAATTACATTTCAGAAAGCTTAGGTCAAGAGGCAAAACTGGTGTCCAGCTAGCTCAGCATATGGTATGATTGGTTCTTAACCCAGTTCCCTAACGCATAAACATATAAAAAAAAATACTCTTTTGCCTCTAACTACCACAGAGTATAAAAAGACATACATACAAGTACGTACGTAGAGCAAAAAAAAAATCCTTGAAATAATTATTGAAAATTAGTATTAGCTGGCTGTTATGCTAAAAATGGTACCTTGTCCCACCCACTGACGAACTTAAGGTCAGTTACCATTACAGAATGTGTACCAGGAAATGTATTTCTGTCCCTAAATTTAACATGACTACTTACTTTACTTGAAACATTTTATATTGGTCATCCTTCCCCTTCTAATAATAACTCAGTATTTCATATTTGTAATTTACAAAACCAATTCACTTATTTTTATTACAACAATTGGAAAGCGAAAAAAAAAGATAAATGACCTAACATTAATTGATCTTAAACTATGTTTAACGAAAATTAAGAGAGAGATAACTTAACAGGGATATGTACATACTTTATGAATGAAATTGAGCTTTTTATATTGATCAAATTAATCCACGATAAGATACATATATAAAGATTATATATGTAAGTAAGTATGTATATATATTAATAACATATATATGTAACTACAAAACAAAGTTACGTTTTTCTGTGTTTACTCACAATTAATTCATTCATGCTTACTCCTTTTTCATCTCATTGACTGTAGGGCCCAGCAATCAGTTCGCGATGATAAGTGGTCACTTTGTTTTTGGTTTATTTCTTTTTCTTGTTTTTGGAAAAAAAACTGAGTTTTGTAATTAGTATGTATGAATGATGAATATAAATAAATTCAATGATAATAGTTACACTCGAAAAAAAATGTTCGTACTAAATAATTTACATCATATAGACGATCACTTATAATTATAATACTTTATTTTTCAGGGTGATTTTAGACAAATTTAAAAGTATTATAATAGTAGTTTATGCATTCCGTATTAATTTCAATTCTCTTGTAATTTTACTTTTAGACTTGATTTTTAGGTTTTAATGCTTTTAAACTTTTAGAATACTATAATTTTTAATAAATAAAATAATCTGGGCGAAAATTTGATTTAAAACTTCATTATTATTTCATTTTTGATTAATTAGAACCCTGCATTTTAGGTTAGGTTTTTACTGCGCATGCGTGTATATAATTTTAATACTAATGATTTTTCAATTTCAAACGATTTGCACAGATTTAATAAGGTAACATTTTAGATTTGCAACAATTTTAATATTTTCAGCTATTTTATGATATATACATATATATTATTTTTATATTATTTTATGTCGCTTTTTTTTTTACGTCAACTCACTACGTCAAATTCCTTAATAGTTTAGAGGTTAAGATCGACTACAGCATATTTTCCTAATGTGTTTGACATCGTTCGAAATACGGCAAAAAAATCCTTACTTCTACTCGTATAGCCATCTCAATACTTTCGCAACAGAATTGTATGTTTGGAAAAGAATGGTGGTCGTTGGACAAATGTATTTTATTTAATTTTCTTTGCAGGAATTTAAATATAATTCTTCTTTTTAATTCAATTTAATTTTTTAATTTAAAAATTTAAGACTTATTACAGGCCACAACTTGTTGCTAGTAATGTTACTTTGGTAATGAATCTTAATATTAGCAGTATCCATTATTCACACTTCTAGCAACGGTTTTTCTTTCTTAATTTATATTTTAAGCAAAAGAACGAATCTTAAATGCAATTTAATCATTAGTCAGAAGAAGACAAAAATACGTAACGTAGTACTTAGCTAACAGGATTTTTTTTTCTTATTGCCTTTTTATTGATTACCATATATGGTAATAAAAAAATAGTTAAATAATTGAGTACATATTTTCTCAGCACTTGTACTTCCACTAGTAAGAAAAAAAAAATATATCATGCTATAATATGAGAAGTAATTCCTATGTAATGATTTGGTTTTAGCCAACTATTTATAACATGAAAGAGGAAAAATCGTAACAACACAAATAACAACATTTTACAAACAACCCTTAATTTTAACTAAATACTTATATGTTTGGGCTATATTCTCAATATCTGTCTTAAAATTAATTCTCCTATCCTCTGGTGTGTTAATAATTTGTAACATCTGTAGTGTAAGTCTACGTTTATAATTATTCTCTCTATTCGAAATTGTTGTGTCTTCAAACTTAGGGAAATGATTTGATCTTGTGCAATGTGCAGTCAATGCTGTCTTTTGTGTTGAGTTCCTCATTCGATATTTCTGATCTGATCTATGCCCAGCTAATCTAGTTTTAAGTTTGTTTTTAGATGTTCCTACATAAACCTTATCACAATTTTCTATATCATTTCCACCACACGGGATTTTATAAACAACATTTGATATCTCAAGTTTGTCTGTTTTATCTTTGAATTTACTGAACAATGTACTTAATGTTTTATACGTCTTATGGGCCACCATATACTTTTCTTTATTATATATCTTTGATTTTTCCAACCTTTCTGATGTTTCCGGGATACATATATCCCGGAAACAGTTTTTGGTTCTATTGTGGTTACATTATTGTGTGTCCCTTGAATTCTATATTGTTTTACTAATTTATTTGTAAGTTCTATTGGAAAGCTATTTTGCGTCAAAATATCTTTAATTATCTTCTTATTCTTTCCATGAAATTGTCTATCACTTATTGTTAAAACTCAATTTATCATATTTTTAGCTGTGTTCTAAATTATTCTTCTAGGGTGTTTTGAAAAATAGTTTATAATCCTTCCTGATGATATAGGTTTCTGATACCAATCCAATAATAAATGATTGCCCTTTCTTATTATCAATGTATCTAAGTAAGCAAGTATTGAATCTGATTCCTTTTCAATGGTAAATTTAATGTCCTTGTGGTAACTATTAAAAACATTCAAAACATTATCTATCTCACCTTCAGATATAATACAAAATAAATCATCAACATATTTTGTAATAATCTTCGGTTTAGTAGCCAATTTTTCAATACAACAATCAAGTAATTCCTCCATAACTATTAAGAAAGAAAAAACGGTCGAAATAAAAAAATAAAAAGACAAAACAAAATCCTATTTGGTTTTCTACTAACGAGTGATTTTTTTGCTATTATCTTTTTTGGCAACACTAGCTTTGACAGCTCACGCACGTTTTGTATCTTGTGTCACTGTCAAACATCTTCAGTTTGGTCTATAATTTAATCATGAATCGTCTTACAAACGAACAACGCTTGCAAATTATTGAATTTTATTACCAAAATGCGTGCTCTGTTAAGAAAGTTCATCGCGCTCTTCTTCCATTTTATGGTCAGTTTAATCGACCTACTGAAGAAAATATCGCAGCCGTATCGGCCAGTGTTGGTGATGACCGTGAATTATCGATTCGGCGCCGTTCGCAGCAATTGGGCCTCTGTTACTCCACTACGTGGAAAATTTTGCGGAAGGATTTGGGTGTGAAGCCTTATAAGATACAGCTGGTGCAAGAATTGAAGCCAAACGACCTACCACAACGCCAAATTTTTGGTGAATGGGCTCTTGAAAAGTTAGATGAAGGTCCACTTGTTTATCGAAGAATTGTGTTCAGCGACGAGGCTCATTTCTGGTTGAATGGATACGTGAACAAGCAAAACTGCCGTATTTGGAGTGAAGAGCAGCCAGAAGCATTGCAAGAGCTATCAATGCATCCACAAAAACAACCGTTTAGTGCGGATTATGGGCTGGCGGCATCATTGGGCCGTATTTCTTCAAAGATGATGCGAATCACAACGTTACTGTGAATGGTGAGCGCTACCGTGCGATGATAACAAACTTTTTTTTGCCCAAAATGGAAGAGCTTGACTTGCATGACATGTGGTTTCAACAAGACGGTGCCACATGCCACACAGCACACGAAACAATGGACCAATTGAGAGGCGAGTTCGGTGAATAGTTTATTTCACGCTTGCGACCAGTCAATTGGCCGCCCAGATCGTGCGATTTAACGCCTCTAGACTATTTTTTGTGGGGCTATGTTAAGGCTAATGTCTATAGCGACAAGCCCGCTTCAATTGACGTACTGGAAGCCAACATTGCCAACATTATTCGTGAGATACCGGCCGAAATGTTGGAAAGAATATGCCAAAATTGGACTAAGCGGATGGACCATTTGAGGCGCAGCCGCGGCCAACATTTGCATGAAATAATCTTCAAACATTAAATTATATCGACCCAACTATCGATCCAAATAAATATTTCATGCATTTTTCTGAACTTTATGTGTTTTTTTTTTTTTTGAAATTTCCGATAGTTCTTATAAAATCACCCATTATTACCACAACAATAAAAAAAAATTCCTTTTGCTTTACATTTACTTTTATTACTTTTTTTTACTTAAAATAATTTTGTAATAAAATGTTCAATGCAACTGAATTCGTTTAATATTTTAAAAAAATATGTAAAAAAAAATTCTTGTGCTGTTAAGAATATAACAAAAAGTGAAAGACAATTGATTTAAAGTTCTTGTTAATTTTCTTTTATTCATTTCAATATTTTGCCTTAATAGCATAAAAATGCTCAAAGAATAATTTGTTTAATTTTTGTCAGATAATACAAAGTTTCACTAATATTACAACTCAAGTTTTTTTTCTCGACAATATTGTGTAGCCCGGCATAACTTCACAACAGCCGTCTCTATTACAGCATAATTTGCATTCATTAATTTATAAATTGTCACGTTTTTTTCTATGGCTCATTTTTATTAAAACAGAAAAAAAAATTTAAGCCAAATAAATTAATAGCCAAACAAATTATTTAAATTAATTTTCCACAGAGTTTGTTTTTTGCAATAACAGGTTTTCTTTAAACAATATTGTGAAAAATATAAAACTACAAAAATATAAATAAAAATTAGAAAAGAAATTGAAAAATTGGACATGAAAATATGATAATATGCAATAATTATGCAAAATCATCGAACATTTTGGTGGGATTTAGTTTAGCTGTTAAAGGTTGCCCCAAAGGGAGCCATGGGGCTTCAAAATTTAATAACTTTATATAGTTTTTTAATATATTTTTTCACTTTACAAATTGGAAAGTTTTTTGCACTAAGTTTTTAAAATAATGTCACTTATGTATTGTTTACAGAACTCTGACGTGCTATTTATATAGAGAAACCAAAAAAAAAAAAAAAAATATTTTGTTTGCATGTTTCATACCATTGAGCAAACACACAGGTTAGTTAACCTCATAAGAAAGGCATTTGAAGATAAAAAATATTGCTCTGCCTTATTCATCGACGTCTCACAGGCTTTTGATAAAGTGTGGCACGATGGCTTAATGCATGAAATAAAGTTTAACTTACCTGCAAACGTACATAACCTTTTGGAAAGCTATTTATATTGTCGCCAATTCATAATAAAAGAAGGCGATTTCATAAGCCCCGCCCAGCCTATTGAAGCTGGAGTTCCCTAAGGCAGCATATTAGAGCCTATCTTATATTTGACCTACGCATCTGACATGCCGACAAGCACCAACATTCACACTTCAACATTTGCAGATGTTACAGCATTCCTTAGCATACATAGTAACCACCAGCAAGCATCAATAAACTTACAGGAACATATCGACAAACTAGAGAAATGGCTCAAGCTTTGGAAAATCAAGGTTAATGAACAAAAGTGTGCCCATGTTACATTCGCACTGCGTCTAGTAACATGCTCATCCATTACTATTAACAATAAAGTAATACCTCAACACAGTGAAGTCAAATACCTCGGAATTCATCTTGACCGTAGACTAACATGGAAGTCGCACATCGAGGCAAAAGTAACGCAGATGAAATTGAAAGCAGTGCAAATTAACTGGCTAATAGACAGAAATTCGACCTTGCAGCTTGATTGTTAACTTTTGCTGTACAACTCGATTCTAAAGCCAATATGGTGCTATGGGATTCAATTATGGGGCACAGCCTCGGCATCCAACATTGAAAAAATTCAAAGAAGTCAAAATAGAATACTCCGTAGAATTACAGACGCTCCATGGTACGTTAAAAACTCACGAATCCACGCAGATCTGAACGTACCTTTTGTGAAATCTGAATTTGTGAAGTACGCGACAAGATATATTAACAAACTTGAAATCCATCCAAATCCACTTGCAGTTAATATTCTTAACTTTGGTGGTCATACCCGTCTGAGAAATAGGGATACTTTGGCTACCATTAGAGCTCTAAGCAGATGGCTGAATTCTGAAATAATATTCGCATAAAAATAAATTTTTGTCCAGCACTGGCAGGACTTTAATCACAATTTTTTTTTTTTAGTATTAAGATTTGAATACTTATTGTCATTACATTTCTTAGGTAGATTCAATTAATAAAACAATAGTTAAAAAAAAAATTGTTTCATACAAAGTTTGTGGACGAATCGTTCATCTGTATTCTTTAAACAGCATACTAAACGATATTTCAGCTTCGCAATGATGGGCTCACGTATGTATTGTTTACAGAACAGTGACGTACTATTTATATCGAAAAACCAAAAAAATAATGGAATTGTAGACGAATGGTTCATCTGTAATGACATTAGCTTTCAGGTTCGTAATGATGGGCTCGCTTTACAGCAGTTATCATAAAATTTCATAGAATTTTGAAGCGGTGGCGCATGAATTTCTGCTCTAATATAGAAGATTTAACTTGGCTTGATCATATATACCCGCTCCTTCCTATAAGCCGACTGACAAATCTGCAAAACACATTGGCCAATTCATTTTCGATTTTCTATGAGTAGAAATTATTCGCTCTATATTGCAAAGTAGGATCATTTAAGTGACATTATTTTTTTCTATTCAGGCATAAATAAACTTTACACCCTGTTGAAACTTACTATATTCAATAACATGATTTTCGACTTGCGCTATTATGGCTTGTGACCACAGATATATGCACATATTTACGTCTAGAAGAGTATGTGTTAATGCTGAATTTATAATTATAAAAACCACATACTTCATTTTGTATTAATTGCTTGGTTTTAAATAGGAGACTTATTTAATAATATTGGTTTTCAAGTTGCACACGTAGAAAAAATTATATGGTTGATGTTATGCAATATGAGATGAATATAGATAGAGAATAATTAAATAGCTCGGTAACTGACTCGGGCTTTGGCACTTCTGCCTTAGATAATTTTGTAGACAAAAATAACCTTTGACTCCACATGATCATAATTTTGCAACAATATAAACTTGTTGCATTCTGTTTTACTCTGATCCATCTACGAGTATGTTTCAAATTTCATGGGCATGGACTCAGCAATGAACTTTCGTATCGGGTGGTTAAATTTCAAGGGCCGATGTTGAATGTGAACCACACCTAAACGCCAAGTTTTTTTCCAAATTTTATTTGACATTTCTCTATTTCAGACATATTCAATTTGAACCATGGAGAGATACACAATTCAACAACGTGTTAAAGTTATCCAGACTTATTATGAAAATGATGATCAATTTTCGAAGAAAATCATCTTCAGTGATGAGGCACATGTTCACCTCAGTGGATTCGTCAATAAACAGAATTGCCGCATTTGGGCGAATGAGAATCCAAGAGTGACTGTCGGAAAACCAATGCACCCACAAAGAGTGACTGTTTGGTGCGGCTTTTGTGCTGGCGGCATCATCGGTCCGTATTTTTTCCAAAATGAGGCCGGTCAGGCAGTTACTGTGAATGGTGTTCGCTATCGTGAGATGATAACGAACTTTTTATGGCCCGAATTGGAAGATATGGATGTAGACGATATGTGATTTCAGCAGGACGGTGCCACTTGCCACACAGCTAACGAAACAATTGATCTTTTGCGCAACAAATTCAATGGCCGTGTTATCTCACGTAATGGCGATGTCAATTGGCCACCAAGATCATGTGATTTGACACCGTTGGACTTTTTTCTTTGGGGTTATTTGAAAGAAAAGGTGTACGTCGATAAGCCAGCAACAATTCAACAGCTAAAGGATGAGATAATTGGGCACATTAACGGCATAGAACCTCCATTATGCCTCAGGGTCATCGAAAATTTGTACCATCGGATGGAGGTGTGACGCCGTGGTCGCGGCGCCCATTTGGCCGATATTTTGTGCCATACATAATTGAGTAATACCAATATATCATAATAAAATAAAACTACAATAATTTCCTAAATAGTTTGTGTTTTATTCAAAATCAACATCGGCCCTTGAAATTTAACCACTTTTTAGCTGTTTCGTAGTCGCTACACTACTCATCAGCCCCCACTGGGACTTGAACTCCGGTCCTGACGTATCATGATTCGCTGCTTTAACCACTCAGCCACCGAGCATTTAATTATTTTCTATCTATATTCATCTTATATTGAATCACATATGCATTTTGTTAATTGCCCACAGTGTTTGTACAGCGTTTGCTGTCTCAGAACTAGCGGTATTGCTTTTTAGTTTTTAACATACATTAACATTAACATATTTTTGGATCTTAATATTCTCCGTAGCCAGAGATGTGAATATTAATTTATTGAATTTTGGTTGAACTTTATAATTTTTTTTAAATTAAATTTTTTGGTTTGCATATTTGTCCAACGGGTTATAGTTCAAATTTTTGAAAAATTTTCCTCTTTATATAATATTATAGTACATATATATAAGCTAATATTACAGTAACCATTACACAAGCAACTTTTTCTTTGCGTGTATTAAAATGAATTCAGAAAAAAAAATAAGAAATCTGAAAATGTGATGGATGGGTCATGAAAGGTCCTTGCGTGAATTGTCATTGTCGTGATATGTTCACAAGTAACAAGAAATCAGGAAAATACTCATACTTACAAAGTTAAGAAAAACATACATACAAACTCGTATGCACATATGCATGAAATAAAGTAACGAGAAAAACAATGTTATTTTATATAGAATGTGTTTATACATAAAAAAAAAAAAAAATTAATTAAAAAAAAAGTTCTCTTAGTAGATGTTAAAATAATTGGCTAATTGCTTCTCATGTCATTTTCCATTTTCAGCTTTCAGACAGCATTAATTTCAGTTTTGTGATGAAAAAAAAAGAAAAGGAAAATGATAAAAACGACCTTGACGATTTATTTTTGCTTCTACTCTTCTACTTGTATAGAAAAACAAAGCTGTGATTTATCAAAATCATCAAACAGTAACAACAACTGTGCCAACATGTAATTCATCATGACGGCTGTTGTTGTTAAAGAAGTTGAAGAAGTGTTGCAAAGTTGTTTGAAAAAGCTTTTGTTTGCGCCAACGAGCAGTAATCATGCTGTTTACCGGCTGCTTGTGCATTTTCCTCTTTTTTTTTATTTACACTACAAAACCGAAATGATGATTTGTTGGTTTTTTGTCTGCAAGAGGCATAAATTATGCCTTGTTAGCTTCAACAATGTAGCATAATTTCAAGAAGTTTGTGGTAAGTTTTTGGTGTTGTTTAATATATTTTTTCTATTTGAAGGCAGAACTTTTGACTAATAGTATTTAGTGGCAAAGTAAATAGTTTATAAAAACTTTTCACCGAACGCAAATAGCATTTGGGTCCGCTAGTTTGATGAAAATATTTTTACCGTAGATTTTAAGATAATATCGCTTCTTTATTGCAACATAGTCATATCTCAAAAAATGAGCTTTTTGAGTTAACAATGCAGAATTGTTAACAGTAATACTTTTTATATTGTGCCAACACTTTATCCAAATTGCTCTTAAACTCTTTCCTGTAGGAGATATTTCCTAAAAAAAAAAAATTCTAAGACTTGTATAGACACTAAAAATTTCAAATTCGTTTTTCTCGAATCAAGGTTTTTATAGTTATGACTATGTTGCAATAAAGGAGCGATATGAGTTAATATCTTATGTTATTAAACGAGTGATTCTTGTTTATATATAAATATATAATTATATTTGCAATTGGGTTCTCGAAAACGGCTCTAACGATTTTGATGAAAATCGGTATCCAGGAGTTTTTGAGGACGAGAAATCGATTTGAGTTCGTCTCGGGAACGGGAAAATCCATTTTCTTCCGGTTTTGACCCCACTTGTATTTTGTGCTTTGACAGGTATTACTGAAGCATTTTTCTTTTTAAATTCTCAATCATTTATTTAAATTGTTGAGATATAAAGTTAAATCTTTCAAAAATTTCCAGAGTCTACTGATAATTAAGGTAGCTCCTATGAAATGTCGATATATAGACAGCTGGAAAACATCGAAAACGACTTACATGATTTTAATAGCAATTAGTATTTAGGGAGTTTTAAGGCTGAAAAATCGATCTAGATTGTCCCCGGTCCCGAGAAACCCCATTTTGTCCCGGTGTTTACCAATCTGTAATACTTTTATTTGTTCTCGAAAAAGGCTCTAACGATTTTAATGAAAATCAGTATCAAGGGGGTTTTAAGGTAAAAAAAAAAAAAAACAATCTAGAGTATTCCCAGTTTGTACGCATTTGTAAAACTTTTTTTGGTTCCCGAAAACGGCTTTAACGTTTTTAATGCAAATCAGTATCCAGGGATTATTAAGGTACTTTTGATTGTTACCGTAAACGGCTCTAACGTTTTTAATGAAAATCAGTATCTAGGGGTTTTTAAGATTATAAAAGCGATTTAGAATGTCCTTGGTCCAGGGAATTCACAATTTGCCCCGGTTTTTACCCTTTTGTAAAACTTTTATTGGTTCTCGAAAACTGCTCTAACGATTTTAATGAAAATCAGTATCTAAGGGCTTTTAAGGTAAAAAAAATTCGGCATATAGGAGTTTCTAAAATCGAAAAAGCGAGTTGGCCTCGAAAACGACTAAAGTAAGTTTAATAATTTTAACTATTGAAAAACCGATCAAGACTTCGTCACCAGTTTTTACGGGTTTTATTGGGTGGTTAAATTGCAAGGCCCGATGTTAAATGTGAACCACACCTAAACGCCAAGTTTTTTCTGAATTTTATTTGACATTTGTCTATTTCAGACTTATTCAATTTGAACCATGGAGAGATACACAATTCAACAACGTGTTAAAGTTATCCAGACTTATTATGAAAATGATGATCAATTTTCGAAGAAAATCATCTTCAGTGATGAGGCACATTTTCACCTCAGTGGATTCGTCAATAAACAGAATTGCCGCATTTGGGCGAATGAGAATCCAAGAGTGACTGTCGAAAAACCAATGCACCCACAAAGAGTGACTGTTTGGTGCGGTTTATGTGCTGGCGGCATCATCGGGCCGTATTTTTTCCAAAATGAGGCCGGTCAGGCAGTAACTGTGAATGGTGTTCGCTATCGTGAGATGATAACGAATTTTTTATGGCCCGAATTGAAAGATATGGATGTAGACGATATGTGGTTTCAGCAGGACGGTGCCACTTGTCACACAGCTAAGGAAACAATTGCTCTTTTGCGCAACAAATTCAATGGCCGTGTTATCTCACGTAATGGCGATGTCAATTGGCCACCAAGATCATGTGATTTGACACCGTTGGACTTTTTTCTTTGGGGTTATTTGAAAGAAAAGGTGTACGTCGATAAGCCAACAACAATTCAACAGCTAAACGATGAGATAATTCGGCACATTAACGGCATTATGCCTCAGGGTCATCGAAAATTTGGACCATCGAATGGAGGTGTGCCGCCGTGGTCGCGGCGCCCATTTGGCCGATATTTTGTTCCATACATAATTGAATAATACCAATATATCATAATAAAATAAAATTACAATAATTTCCTAAATAGTTTGTGTTTTATTCAAAATCAACATTTGATATTAAATGTTTTCGAAAACGGTTTCAAAAAGTCGGTAGCTGGAAGTTTTTGGAAACAAAAATCTATATTTCACATACACATCAGGGGAAATTTTGATATAGATATAAAACTAGGAATTTTTAATGAAAACACAGAGGTTGATTTTTTTTTTTTTTTTGGTCAGAAACGAAATAATAAATAAGCGAATTGCTATTTTGCCCTCACTCCACAAAATATATAAGAAAAAAAGAAAAACGTAGTCAAAGCACAATTTTATCGTGACTTTAAACAGCGTAAAAATGGAAAAATCTTGTAATTAATTTTTATTAAAATAAATATCTTCCAGTATGTATACAATTTGGAAGCTCCGAGTACCGCTCGGTGCCCCATGTACTAAGTATATTAAGCAAATAATATTCTTAACAACGATAAGTAAACTGTTTGGTTTGTACGTATGTACAACAGGTTTTTAGTTCAAGTTTTTCCTTTCTTAATTTTTTCTTAAGAAGGATTTTTTACAATACAAATTTGCTGTGATCAATAATTATTGATTGAAGAAGACAAGAAAAATAATAATCAAATCTTTAGCTGGGGGACAACTAGCTGTTTCGTAGTCGCTACACTACTCATCAGCACCCACTGGGATTCGAACTCGGGACATGACGTATCATGATCTACTGCTTTAACTACTAAGCCACCGAGCATTTAATTATTTTCTATCTATATTCATCTCATATTGAATCACATATGCATTTTTTGTTAATTGCCCACTTGTTTGTACAGCGTTTGCTGTCTCTAAACTAGCGGTATTTATTTTTATTTATTAACATACATATTTTTGTATTTACGTCATGTCCCGAGTTCAAATCCCAGTGGGTGCTGATGAGTAGTGTAGCGACTACGAAACAGCTAGTTGTCCCCCAGCTAAAGATTTGATTATTATTTTTCTTGTCTTCTTCAATCAATAATTATTGATCACAGCAAATTTGTATTGTAAAAAATCCTTCTTAAGAAAAAATTAAGAAAGGAAAAACTTGAACTAAAAACCTGTTGTACATATGTACAAACCAAACAATTTTTAATTTAAAAAATTATAAAAGTTCAACAAAAATTTAAAAAATTACGATAAGTAAACGTTTGGTTAGTTTTTTTTTTTTTGATAGGGCGGTAAGTCTTTGCAGGATGACTTGTCAAATGATTGAGAACAAAAATGGTAAAGCAGTTTGATATGAGTCATGTGTGATATGTCGACAAAATTAATGCCTATTGCAAATCAAACCGTATGGCGAATCACGCGGTATTACATAAGAATTGCAAGCATAGATGCCAGATATAGCGTCAATATGACTATTGCAAATTTGCATAAATAAGCATAATTTGTTTACAAATTAATTGCTGAAGAAAACATAAGTTTTTCATGTCTGGGATGCAGGCGAATTAAAAACAAATTAAATATAATTTTGAAAACTTTAATTAAATTTTCAGCATCGAAAAGTATTAATAGCATTTGAACAATTGTTGGCTCTAGGAATTTTTTCCAACGAAAATTTATGAATATTTCAAGTATTGAAATATTGAAACAAACGTACGAGTAAGTGGCAGTTTTTCAATTTCAATTTAGGAAAAATATTTTTATTTCCAAATTGTGGTCGTAAATTTTGTAATAGAAAAAAAACAGAACACTAAGCCAAAGCAAATAAGAAACATTGCTGAAATATGTTTATTGAAATTTGAACAATGTTTAAATTAAATTTAATTGTTTTTTGTCTTACAGATTATTTCGAGTTGTAGCTGAACAACAAAACAGCCGTGTTGTTGTTTTTTTTCTTATAACGACAGTTTTACATCTGTGTAGTTAACAACCACTTTCGGCTGTTAAATAGAACCCCCTTCTTGAACAAAAGCGTATAAAAACTTATAGAGCGCAAAAAAAAAAAAAGAAACGATCAAGCATTACACAAAATACCAAAATCGTGACCAATTTGGTTTATTTACACGTACTGTACATGAATCTTTGAAACCATTTGTTTTCTTTGACTCAAGCCAGGCAGTTTTTGTTTGGTTTTGTTTTTTTCCTCTTGCGTTTTCATTTTCGCTCTCCTTAATGGCCAAGGAATGACCAATACGGTCAGTTATGTCTGCACTTTTGGGTTAAACAATCAATTTCAGCTGAAATGCATCAAATAAAATAAAAGTTTTAATTGAAATCTGCCAAAAAATAAAACGGTTTAGTAAATGAGTGTGCAGTAAAATAAAATATTTATTTTAAAAGTATTAAAAATGTATAATAATATATGTTTTGGAAAATTTTCTTTTTGCAGAATAAAGGGTGGTTAAACTTCAAGGGCGGATGTTGGTTTTGAATAAAACACAAACTATTTAGGAAATTATTGTAATTTTATTTTATTATGATATATTGGTATTACTCAATTATGTATGGCATAAAATATCGGCCAATTGAGCGCCGCGTCCACGGCGACACACCTCC
Source organism: Thecocarcelia acutangulata (assembly GCA_914767995.1). Classification (NCBI taxonomy): domain Eukaryota; kingdom Metazoa; phylum Arthropoda; class Insecta; order Diptera; family Tachinidae; genus Thecocarcelia; species Thecocarcelia acutangulata. Next base: position 29,563,498 of record OU612096.1, read on the forward strand.
ATCCGGTGGTCCAAATTTTCGATGACCCTGAGGCATAATGGAGGTTCTATGCCGTTAATGTGCCGAATTATCTCATCCTTTAGCTGTTGAATTGTTGCTGGCTTATCGACGTACACCTTTTTTTTCAAATAACCCCAAAGAAAAAAGTCCAACGGTGTCAAATCACATGATCTTGGCGGCCAATTGACATCGCCATTACGTGAGATAACACGGCCATTGAATTTGTTGCGCAAACGAGCAATTGTTTCGTTAGCTGTGTGGCAAGTGGCACCGTCCTGCTGAAACCACATATTGTCTACATCCATATCTTCCAATTCGGGCCACAAAAAGTTCGTGATCATCTCACGATAGCGAACACCATTCACAGTAACTGCCTGACCGGCCTCATTTTGGAAAAAATACGGCCCGATGATGCCGCCAGCACATAAACCGCACCAAACAGTCACTCTTTGTGGGTGCATTGGTTTTTCGACTCTCATTCGCCCAAATGCGGCAATTCTGTTTATTGACGAATCCACTGAGGTGAAAATGTGCCTCATCACTGAAGATGATTTTCTTCGAAAATTGATCATCCACTGTTGCCATTTCTTGCCACCATTCTGCCCATTCACGACGTTTGGAATGGTCAAGAGGCTTTAGTTCTTGAGCCAATTGCACCTTGTAAGCGTGTAAATGCAAGTCTTTATGCATAATGTTCTTCAACGACGAGCGTGAGAGATGCAATTGTTGGGCACGACGACGAGTTGAGGTGGACGGCTCTTCAGCCACACTATCGCGAACAGCAGCAATATTTTCTGCAGTACTAGCTGTACGAGCATGCACTGGTGTTCTCACATCTTCTATAGACCCGGTTTGCTCGAATTTTTCCACGATTTTTGCGATTGTGCGCACATTTGGACGATCAAATTGACCAAAAAAAAAATCACGAAGTGCACGATATGCATTTTGATTTGAAGGCCTATTTTCATAATAAGTCTGGATAACTTTAACACGTTGTTGGATTGTGTATCTCTCCATGGTTCAAATTGATTAAGTCTGAAATAGAGAAATGTCAAATAAAATTCGGAAAAAAAACTTGGCGTTTAGGTGTGGTTCACATTCAACATCAACCCTTGAAATTTAACCACCCGATACTTTTAGACTTTATTATTGTAATATAAATGCGTAACTGCCAGAATAAAGTCGTACTTTAATATTCTGCAACTTTATTTTTAACACGCTTCACTTGTCCCACGATGTAGACTAGCGCTGTGGCGTTCATAAAAGAATGGGTTAAAAAAAAGATGGGTTCATAAAAGAATGGGTTAAACGGATCATCTATCTCACTGAACGAAGTGAACCGGTCACTAAATTTACCATTTTTCGTTCAATAGTGAGCCGTTCAATTTGGATTGCTTTCGTCCAAATATCTTTCGTTCTTTTTTTGGTTTGTACAAATGTACAACGGGTTATTGTTCAGGGTTTTTCTTTCTTAAGAAGGATTTTACAAAGAATTGTACAAACCAAAAATTTAATTTAAAAAAATTATAAAAAAAGTTCATCAAAAATTCAATAAATTTATCTTTCGTTCTTTTTTGTCATGTTCTATTGTTTTTGTTCTTTTGTTTAACAAAATAGGGGTTGGATTTTTTTTTTGTATTATTGTAAATTATCTGAAATAAAACAAAAATAAAATATTTAACTAAAATCAAAAATCATCCCACCGAAATGGTTTTTTTTTTAAATAAGTTTTTCTTTTTAAAACAATAATTTGTTTGATATTTAATTTTTTGATTATGTTTAAGTAAAAATTTCCTATTTTTGCAGCTAAAGATCGTTTTGATTTTATATAAAAAATTCAACACTGTTTATTTTAAATAAATACTGTTAAATTTTTTATATAAAATCAAAACGATCTTTAGCTGCAAAAATAAAAAAGATTTAAAACAATAATTTTTTATCACTTTATTGTTCTTTATTTTGCTGTTCATTTTGTTGTTTATTTTACGGAGCTGTGTTGATAAACGACCGGAAAACTTGAGTGCCGGTTCATGGATAACGCAGCTTGTTCATTGGTTCGCATAAATACATGCAAAACATAAACAACGTTCAAAATTTTGTTTTTGTTTTAAATCTGATTATGGGAACACACAAGAACAGCTTCGTTATCCATGAACTGGCGCTTAGTCTTGTCACCGTGCCGTTCGTGTAAAATACCCGATTGAAAGAAATGAACGAACGAATAAGTTTTTTGTAACTGAACGAAAGTGATCGGTCACTAAAGTGAACGTCCCAGCTCCAATGTAGACTATAAACGGTGGCCTTTTTTCGAAGATATAAAATTTATTTAAAGACTATAGCCTCGTTTTAGCTCAAAATATATGAACATTAATGCTCAATTTCGTAGGACAGACACTTAAAGTGAAAACTTGAAAGAACTTGAATACTTGAGGTATCAAGGGGTGGTTCAATTCTGAGGAGGTAACGATTTTGCCATCAAAATGTCGCGTAAGCGAACTTAAAAAATTTTTTTGCTTTAAAGCAGTTCTGATAGTAAAAGATGGTTACTAAAATACAGAAAACGAAAATTTCCGATATCTGTCCAATTTGGCCTGGGTCCATATATATCCGAGCATATTTAGTTCAAATTTGTAATATATGTAATCTATTTATTTACATGACTATGGTGAAGGATACTTTAGATTCGGCCCAGTCGAATATACTACAGATAAAGATAAGACGTTTGGTCAAATGCAAAACTGCTCTTTTTATAATAAGTTGATTTTTCATGCATTATATCTCGAAAACTAAGCGTTATACGAAAATGCAAAAAAATACGAATCAAAAAAATACGAATCTGAAAATACCAAAGTGGTAAAAAATCTGGGGAATGTGCATAAGACGACTTATGTTCTTCTATCAAAAGTCCAATGATACTTATGTAAATAAAAATAAAATAAAATAAAATACGGAGTATAATAGTATTTTTCTTTCACTGTTCTTTTAAGCTAATGAAAGCTGCTACCCAAAAAAAAACCTATTAACTTATTTTCTGTGTAACTAATCTGTTCCATTTTTGTTGTGTTTTATAGATTGATCTTTAAATTTAACTAAAATTGCAAGTTGGGAGAATGAAATAATAAGAATTTCAATAGTACAACGCTTTCATGCTTTAGACCCCGTTGTTTACGCCCAAAAAGGATATAGACGCATGTTTGGTGGCACTGCTCCTATCAGATGGACTATAATGAAGTTCGTGAAGACTTTGGCAGAGCGTGGCATAATCGCAAGAAGATCTTATCATGGAGATCCCTCAATTCGGACGCAGGACACTATGGCTGCTGTAGTTGCTGCCATAGAATCCAATCCTAGAGTTTCGACAAAGAGCTTATGTGCTCAAATCGGTTTCAGCAGACAGTCACTGCAGACAATTTTGCACCAAGATTTAAACTTATTTCTAGATAAGATTTAATTAACAGCCAGTTTACCAATTTCGAAAGAAAATGAATGCGAAAGAAGCCAGTCACTCACATTCGAATCAATTTGGGTTTGTCTATCTCACTATTAATCGTTCGCATATTCTTATGTATTTTGATTGAGTTTTGACACATCGTTCGCACAGAAAAAAGTTACACGAACCCAAATCAATTTTCTTTCGCTTAGATTGCGAACGTAAGCAGGTTGTCGAGATTGGTAAACTGGCTGTAATTTAATTAGAATTTTGTGAAAAGATCATTCAAATGGTGTCAGAGGATGAAAACGTCTTGAACTGCACTTTTATGTCTGATAAAAAAAATGTTAACAAACAAAATTGTCGAATATGGAGGAGTTCTAAACCACAGGTACTCCACCGCCATTTCAGCGAAAATAAAGTGGTGGCTCTGGATATCTCCAAAGCATTTGACAAAGTGTGGCATGCTGCACTACTGGCAAAACTTACTGCTTTTGGTGTCGTTGAAGACTTTTCTCTGTTTACGTCGAGCTTTCTCAGGGACCCAACTATACGACTCTATTGACTCACTGAAGCATCGTCGCAATGTAGGGTGCGTTACTTTGTTCAATCGTTACTACAATGGATCTTGCTCTGACGAGATTAGGAATATTGTTCACGACATTCTCTCATTTTTGCGTAGCACGCGTTCATCGTCCATAGCTTTGTGGTTACAGAGAGAATTCGTTTTTCAGACGTACACTTCGCCTGTGGAATATGTTGCCAGCAGACGTGTTTCCTATCTGTTATAACTTCGAAAAGTTCAAGTCAAATGTTCACAAACACTACTCCCTCTTTCCCCCTCCTCACAACCTATTTTTCCTAGTTCTGGTACAAAGCACTCCATATGTAGGGGTCATCCTCTAAATACTGGTCCAAGTTAGAAAAAAAGTTACATCCACTTTGCATCACAGTGTGGTGTGCAGTTTTTTTAAGGTTCATTGTCGAGACTTACTTTTTCGAAGAAAACGGTCTTACTGTTCTGGGCAATGGAGACCATTGCTAAAAGATGTTAAAAGAGTTTTTCTTTCCATAATTACGCTGAAGTTGAATCCCTTTCAACTCTGTTTGGTTTCAACAAGATGGGAAAACTTGTCACATAGCCACGCCTATTATGACAGAACTGAAGCAAAAATTTCCCATTAAACTGATTTCAAGAAACTCCACATTCAGTTGGTCTCCCATATTTTCTGACCTCACTTTACCTGATTTTGTTTCGTAGGATTATGACAAACAAGAAGTTTTTAAAAGAAGTCCAAAAAATTTGGCTGATTTAAAGCAATTCGGTAATTAAGACAATTCCCGCTGCAGTAATGAATAATTTTGATAAGATGTCGCATATGTGTCACCGAGGTTGGAGTCAATTTTTTTTGAGATTTTATTTATTTATTTAGTCTTCACAAAATGAGCTAACAATAAATATTCAAATCTTAAAAATAAATACAAAAATTTAATTAAGACCAGCCAATGCTAGATAAAAAGTTTTATTTTGCGTAATTATATCGGTAAAATCACCTATTTAACACTCTGATGGTGGCAGGGGTATCCCTTCTTCTCAACCGAGTGTGACCGCTAAAATTAAGTATATTTCATGCAAGAAGATCTGGGTGAAGTTCCAGTTTGCTGATATATCTTGTCGCATACTTTGAATTAAATTATTTTCAAAACTTTATGAATTAACTACTTTAATAAAAGGTTTTATAGTTATTTCTTATTTTTGCAACTAAAAAACGTTTTATTTTATATAAAAAATTCAACAGAATTTATTTTCAATATTTCGAAATAATTACTTAAACAAGTTTTCAATTTGATAATATTGTTAAGAATTTTTCTTGGTGTTTAGTTTTTTTTTGTATATGGAAAATTTTTGACAATAATTTATCAAATTGAAACAAATTGTTATCGAAATATTGAAAATAAATACTGCTGAATTTTTTATAAAAAATAAAACGTTTTTTAGCTGCAAAAATAAGAAATAATTACTTAAACAAGATCAAATAATTAAATATCAAAAAAGGTTTTTTATTTCAAATTAAACTTTACAAAAAGTTATACGACTTTCTTAATGTAGCAAAATTGATTAGCCACCCTGTATTTAATGTTGCTATTAGCTGAACGAAACTGTAAAATTTGGCAACTGTTTATATTTAAAGATTTTTGCCCAGACAATAGTTAGAAAAACACTTGTTTAAGTTTCAAATTTGGAGCACATACAATTTTTTATTTTTATTTTTTTTTATTTTCCTACTCTAAATGATTTCCTTTCTATTAGAGCTGCTGAAAAAAGCGACAAAAAAAAAATTAAAATGTTACACTTAACATCTTCAAAGTGAAATTTTCTAAGAGCAACAAAACAACGGACACAATGCGTTGTTTAAAAAGTTGTTAACGGTCGATATAACAATTGGCCACCAAATATTTCAACCTTCAGGTGCTACTCTAAGCGATCTTGTATGTTTTTTCACCATCTCAATAATAAAATGCCAGAAGAAAAAAAAAAACAAAACAAAACAAACTTTCACAAGAAGACCGCCTAAAGCTTCTACAAAATGTTAAGCAATTTTTGCCAACAAATATTTTCTAAAACAGAAGAAAAAAAAAATAATTTCTTTTTTCCAACAAAGCCATCGCTGCTGCCAAGGAGTGTGTTGAAGCTGTTTTTGTAACACAACAACAGCAACAATTTTTCTTTTTCTCTTTTTGCTAGAAAAATGAAATGAAACTATTGCACAATCAACAACAATTGTCGCCAGAGCCAGAGTCAGAGTCAGAGCCCCACAGCCAGCAACTCAAGCGCATCTGTTTATTTTTTCTTTGCGACCGTTATGGGATTTTTGCCACAACATTTGCATAAATAAATTTCAAAGAGAGTAAAAGCAAAAAGTGTTACCAAGAATTACTATGCAACAACTATGATAACAATCAGCCAACCAACCAACCATAGGCCAAATAGAGCTGAAACAAAAATTAAAAAAAAAACAAAACCAAACCAAACCGCAAACAGTCCCAGCCAACTTTAAGCGAATCGCCACAATTGCAACTAAAAGGAAGAATATCAAATCTTGAATATCATCTTCGTGCCACAGCAACAACTGCTGGCTGGTCCCTGCCAAGCTAGAGATCAATACAGCGTGGCATGCGGCAACATCATCAGCTGCATCAGCTGCATCGTCATCATCATCATCACCATCGCCAGCAATCGACCAAAAATATGATAAAATGATAAAACTTTGAGGTGGTCAATAGAAATGCAACATAAGTTAACAGTTTAGGAGGCGTAAACCCAGATTAGCAGACAAACGGACAGACAGATTAGCAAAATTATCACTGGCAACTTGAATTGTTTTTCATCGATCTTTTTTTTTTCTTCCTGTTTTCTTACGAGAGGATGAAACTGTAAAATTGCAAAATCGAACATAAATATTTTGCTCTTATTGGTGGGGTTTCTTTAAAGCTTCCTATTTAATTAAAGTAATTTTATTTTAGTTTTAGTAAAACTTAGTTTCTGCTTTTCATATACAGAAAAAATTTTGAAACTACACAATGAATCCGATATTTAATATTGCGACAGCCAAGATACGAAACTATTTGTGGGATGATACGCAAGAAACTTTTTCTTTAATAAGGGTGATTAAATTTTAAGGGCCAATGTTGAATAAAGCACAAATTATTTTGGAACTCTTTTTTTTTTTTTTTTTGTTTAGCTTGGACTAGTATTCAGAGGACGACCCCTACATATGCAGTGCATTGTACCAGAACTAGGAAAATAGGTTATGAGAAGGAGGAAAGAGGAAGTAGTGTTTGTGAACATTTGACTTGAACTTTCCAACGTTATAACAGACAGGAAACACGTCTGCAGGCAAATTACTCCACAGACGAAGCGTTCGGCTGAAAAACGAATTCTCTCTGTAATGCGTAGTGCGATTCCCCGGACAATCGACCACAAATGGATGAACTCTAGATGATGAGCGCGTGCTACGTAAAAATGTGCGAGTTTCGGGAACAAGATCCCTAATCTCTTCAGAGAAAAATTCATTGTGATAAGGATAGAACAGAGTAACGCACCCCACACTGCGTCGATGCTTTTTATTATGATAATATAGGTACGGTTCACTTATAAATGGAACAAAATATCGGCGGCACGACTTCGGCGGCTAATATCCATCCAATGCAACAAATTTTTGATTACGCTGCGGCATAATTGAGGTTTTATGCCGTTAATGTGCCGAATTATATCATCCTGTAGCTCTTGAATTAAATTATTGCTGGCTTATCTACGTATATCTTTTCATTCAAACAACCATTGTTTCGTTGATTGTGTGACAAGTGGCACCGTCCTGTTGAAACCACATACGGTCCACATCCATATCTTTCAATTTGGGGCATAAAAAGTTCGTTATCATCTCATGATAGCGAACACCATTCACAGTGATTGCCCAACCGGCCTCATTTTGGAAAAAATACGTCCCGATGATGCCGCCAGCACATAAACCGCACCAAACAGTCACTTATTGTGGGTGCATGGGTTTTTCGAAGATCACTCTTGGGTTATCAATAGCCCAAATGCGGCAATTCTACTTATTGGCTTATCCATTGAGATGAAAATGTGCCTCATCACTGAAGATGATTTTCTTCGAAAATTGATCGTGCACTGTTGCCATTTCTTACCACCATTCTGACCATGGATGACGCTTGGAATGATCAAGAGGCTTTAGTTATTGAGTCAATTCCACCTTGTTAGCGTGTAAATGCAATTCTTTATGCATAATAAGGGGCACGACATAGAGTTGAGGTGGACGGCTCATACGGCGCACTATCGCGAACAACAGCAATATTTTCTGCAGAACGAGCTGTACGAGCATGCACTGGTATTTTGGTTTCCTCAAATTTTTGCACGATTTTTCCGATTGTACGCACATTTGGATGATTATATCACAAAGTACACGATATGCATTTTGATTTGAACGCCCCTTTTCATAATAAGCTTGAATGATATTGACACATTGCTCAATCATGTTTCCTTCCACGGTTCAAATTGAATTAGCTGGAAATTGGATTACGTCAAGCAGAAGAAAAGCGGACATTTAGGTGTGATTCACATTCAACATCGGCCCTTACAATTTTTTACGAAACAGCTAGTTGTCACCCAGCTAAAGATTTGATTATTATTTTTCTTGTCTTCTTCAATCAAAAATTATTGATCACAGCAAATTTGTTTGGAAAAAATCCTTCTTAAGAAAATACTTAAGAAAGGAAAAAACTTGAACTATAACCCGTTGTACAAATGTACAAACCAAAAAAATTTTTTAAATATATATATATATATATATATATATATATATATATATATATATATATATATATATATATATATATATATATATATATATATATATATATATATATATATATATATATATATATATATATATATATATATATATATATATATATATATATATATATATATATATATATAATTTTGCAAAAACAAAGAAAAAAGTATTACAGAAAAAAACTAAGGCAGAAAACACACGTACAAACAATTGACGCATGATAAATAAATTACAATTTAAAAAAAAAATGTTTTTTTCAAACAAATGACGTTTTTTAAGTGATGCCACAAGAATAATCGACATTCCAAAATTGCCACTTTTGTAGTGATGACACTGAAATAATCGAAAGATGTTGAATGAAATAATATGAGATAAGATCATTTTATAAAAATGATGAAAAAAGGTTGATTGTTAGAACAATGTATATCTTATGGGAAGATGTTCACATCTTCGAAAAATGCTGGTAGATGTTAGATATCAATCAGTGTAAAAGGCTATTAGGATACCAGCGAGCTTTGTTATTCTTCTAGGCAGTTTAACTGCCATGATTTAATCTTGGTTACTTAAGCATTAAACACATTGAAGCCAGCAAACAACCGACTTCAATATGTCAAATATAAAATACATGCATTTAAATGCGAACATTTATTTTGACAACAGCATTACGACACGACTGCAGGTTGTTGCCCATACAGATTTTTTGCCGCAGTCGAATTGAACTAATTTTTATTTTTCTTGACTACAAAATAAAAACAGTGTGACCAAAGTGTATAAAAATAATTTAGCTCTTGGATATATTTTATTTTCTAATATAACATTAAATAACAATAAAATTTAAATGCTGTTTAAATAAATTAATACATATATTGTTTTTTTTTTTTTTTTGTTTGTTAAATATATGCATACATACTTTCGGCCGTATTCATAAAATATATTATGTTTATTAAACATTTATTTCACAAATTTTCTCTAGAATGTTTTTCAAATAATAGTTTTTTAATAAACAGACAATATTTTTAGTCAGTTAGTTAGGTTAGTGCCTGGTAACACACAGCAACTTTAGTTGGGCAATTCTTGACTTTATAGAAGCTTTCGGTGAGGGGAATAAGAAGGGAAAAAGAATTGCGGGTACTCGGCAATTCTCAGCAATTCCTTACTTTTCTCTCATGTATGTATGTGTGTGTGCATATACAATGTAGATTGTATGAAACAAAAGGTAGAGAATTGCTCAAGAATTGCCGAAAAAAGTTTTTGTGTGTGGACAAGAAAGCAATTCCAAAAGAAAATTGCTAAAAAGTTCGGCAATTAAAATCGCTGTGTCTGATCTTAGACTTAGACTCAAATTAAGAAAAATTAATTTTATTAAATAAGTACGACGTGAATACACAGAAAAAAATAGATGAGATTTTTTTTCAATCAAGTTATGTTATTAATAAAAACCATCAATTTAATAAAATTTGCATTGACTTAATTAAATTATTATTAATAATGAATTTTTCGAAATATCTCTTAATAAAATGCAATTAATAAAAAGTTTTCCAAATTATTGACTGTTATTCAATAAATAAATTTAAAAGGTTGTCATATAACAGTGAAGAGTTGTTGTTTCTTTAACAATTTCTTAAACAATTTTTGTCAAGTATATTTTACATATTAACAACAATTTTTTTTTAACTCAATAATTTTTGCTTTTAAGCTATTTCTACTTTATAATTTGAATTATCAATCCGGCAAAAAACCTTTTTCACAGGAAATTTGATAAAAATGGTGCAATTTTTTTTATCAATATGGCATCTATTTTTTCTGTGTAGATACATATGCATATACTAGTTGATTTTACATCTCATACAAATAGTTCATTTCTTTAACGGTGTTCTCATTATAGATCAGAAGTTATATCCGTTTATGTTTTAAACTTTGAAGGCCCAACTAATCTGAGTTAATCGTAGTACACGAAAACTTTTTTAAGTTAATTTACTCTTTTCAACTTTTTAAGGCGTTACTTTTTAGATAGAAGAACTTATTCGTGAACGTTTGATATAAGCAGATCTTGTTCTGTAAATCAACAAATTTTGTGAAGCTAAAATCTCTGACACTGAAATATAATTTTTTGAAAATGAATTTATGTTGCTGCCGTGTTCAAAATAGTTCAGTAGTACCCTACACGACTACAATTGCCGGTTGCAGCAGTTGCTATTGTGAAGTCGTGAAGTCTGCTGTGGTCTATATGTTTAATACTTTATGCTTAAAAGAAATTTTATAATTTTAAAATATTGCTTAGCACAAATATTGTTCATAGAATCATCAGATTTCAAGATTGTCTTTTATATTTCCTTATGTACAATATTTACACTTGAAGTTCAGAAAAAAAAGCATTTTTATTACATAATTGGCTTTCTTTTTCCCCCTCCTTACATTATAGAATATATCATTTTCTATAAAAAAATTGTTTTTTTCTCATTTAAAATATCTGCAGATGCCTGATTTATTTTATCATTATGTTTCTTACTCTTCTTGAAGTTGTAAATTTGCACGTTTTCTGAATACGCGTCTGCATGAGTGGGTGGCTTTTTGTCTGCTGTTTAAAGCCATTACTCGTATACAGCGCTTACTTCTTGTAGCAAAAAAATAAACATTAAAAATAAAAACATATTGTTCACTGATTATACTTAAACGGAAAAAAGAAGCAAAACCAAATAACAGAGATTTAAAAGTATGAAATCTTTGTAAGTTGTAAAAAACTGAATGTCAGTTACATAAAATGAAAACAATTTTGTCTATAACATGTCTGCTTTGAAGGCAAAAGTGTTTGAATATTTAAACATATATACATATATAAATATTTATACATACAAGTAATGCGTATTAACGTGAAGATTAAGCTTTTAAAAGCGTAGGCTGTTCTGATGTATTATTGATGCAGGCAGCATCAGTACAGACTCTTCTCTTAATGGCCATTAGAGCGTTTGTTTCATTTCAATTATTTTTTTTTTTATTTTATTTTTGTTTTGTTTTGTTAAGTCTCTTGTGTGTATTTTTTTCTATATATGTGTGTGTGTGTGTGTACACATGTGAGTGTGTGTGTGTGTGTGTGTAACATCTTCGACACCAGTTAATTTTAAATTGCATTGCACTGCAATTAATTTGATGGCAAACAGCATGTTAATACCGATGTAAGATTAAACACATTTAGGCATTAAACTGCAATAACACAATTAAATCCATGTAATTGATGGAGCTGAATCTGCAGTATGTTAATGTATACATTCAGTTTTACCCAGTAGGAAATTTGAACAAGCGTTTCTTTGACCAAAGATTTTATTACAGAAAATATTTTGTTTTATACTAAACACTTACATGGCTATAGTCAAATTTCTCAAATCTCCGCTGCTTGTGCTTACTTGTGAGTTCTTCAATGTTTCTCATACGAATTGTTACTGCTAGCATTTTTTATATAGGTACATTGAATGTCAATAAATAAAAGAGACAATGAGAGTAAAATATTTTTTTTACTCCTTTTTGGAAAACCTTACAATCCAAACATTTTACTATTAGTAACGACCAGAGTAAGAGTATTAACAATAAGATATTTTGTTTTATACTAAACGTTTACATGGTTATTGTCAAATGATACAAATTTCGCAAATCTCCGCTGCTTGTGCTTATTTGTGAGTTCTTCAATGTTTCTCATACGAACTGTTATTGCTAGCATTTTTTATATAGGTACATTGAATGTCAATAAATAAAAGAGGCAATGAGAGTAAAATATTTTACTCCATTTTGGAAAACCTTACAATCCAAAAATTTTACTATTAGTAACGACCAGAGTAAGTATATAAACCATAAAATATTTTGCTTTATACTAAACGCTTACGTGGTTATTGTCAAATGATACAAATTTCTCAAATCTCCGCTGCTTGTGCTTATTTGCGAGTTCTTCAATGTTTCTCATACGAATTGTTATTGCTAACATTTTTTATATAGGTGCATTGAATGTCAATAAATAAAAGAGACAATAAGAGTAAAATATTTTATTCCTTTTTGAAAAACCTTACAATCCAGTCATTTTACTATTAGTAACGACCGGAGTAAGTATATTAACAATAAATTATTTTGGTTTAACTCAAGTAATATAAATTTCTGCAATCTCCGCTCCATGTGCTTACTTGTGAATTTTTCAATGTTTCTGATACGAGTTCTTATTCCTTGCTTTTTTATGTACACTGAAAGTAAATAAATAGAAGCGATAGTGAAAGTAAAATATTTGTTTTACTCCTTCTACGCAAACAACAAAACACAATGCAGTAATTTTATCAGCAGTAACGAAAACAAACACTATGAACCGTTTCATGATGTTGTGTTTCAGTAAGACAAATGCAATGAGAGTTATAGAGATATTAGAACTTGTATTTTATGCAATAGTGTACGAGGTCTGATCAAAACACAACCGTTACTTTAAATTTTATTTATTCATCAATAACTATTTTGTCCACTTTTTTTTTAATTATTTATATATTTAACAAAATTCATTCATAAATTATAAAATGCCTCAGCGCCAAAGAGGCATTATAGAGGCGTATAACAAAATGGTACAACAACTTTTTTATTAATTAAAAAAATTTTACAGGGTTAAGAAAAAAAAAAAAAGAAACTAAGTTCTACTTCAAAGTAATCCCCCTCAGAAACAATAATACACTTATGCCAGCGTTTTTCCAATCCTCGAAACACTTCTGAAACGCGCTTTTTATTATCGCCAACAGCTTCTGTTTTGATTTTTATGTTATCTCCTCAATCATAGCAAAACGCTTTCCTTCCTTTCATCGGTGTTTTCAGTTTTGGGATGAGAAAAAAGTCAGCGGAGGCCAAGCCCGGTGAATAACATACGGTGGTTGAGGCATGATAACGGTTTTGTTTTTTCCCAAAAACTCACGCACCAGTATCGATGTGTCAGCTGGTGCGTTATCATCGTGCAAAATCCATTATATTTCCTTATTTATTTAAGTTTTTCTTTGACCAAAGATTTTATTACTGAAAATTTTCCTGTACAAAAGAAAAGAAAGAATCCTGTACAAACAACTGGGGTTATAACAATTGCATATACGATATAAATATGTAGCAAACATTAACATCAGCTCGGTGGCTGAGTTGGTTAAGCGGCTGTATTAAAAATGCATCATGTTCACATGTTCCCGAGTTCGAATGCCAGTGGCTGCTGATGAGTAGTGTAGCGACAACGAAACAGCTCCCCCAGCTAATGGTATTCAATTATTTTTTCTGTTCTTCTCTGGTCTTATTGTTTCACAGTAATTATTGTTATACTTAAAAATAATCCTTCTTCTTGACTGAAGTTGGACTCGAACTCCCAACTAGTTAGTTAATATCGTACATATGTATATAACTAAAACAAGTTCACTGATTAATAATTTACAGAAAATATTTTGTTTTATACTAAACGCTTGCATGGTTACACGTAGAAAAAAATATATGGTTGAGACGACAATATTTTAAGGACAACATATTATTGTTGAATTATATGGTTGCATCTGATAATACTATATTGTTACCTTAAAACGCCATGGAGAGGACGCACCATAGAATTGTAACAAAACTATTCGAAGTAACAATACTATATTTTGGTTAAAAATTGGTGTATTGTAGTAATAAGTAACATACATCAATTATAGTAACCTTTCATACTATTCTCATATATAACCATATTACTCTCATTAAGCAACCATACTAATATCATAAATAACTTTGTTGTAATAGACACATATTTTTGTTATAATTATCAGATACAGATACATATAAAAATTAATAAGAACAAAAAGGCAGCATATATTATATTTTGGTAATACGTGTAAAATAAATGAAAAAAATAATAATAATCGGATTGCATCTCAAATTCCTCTTTGATGTTGAAATATCCATTAGTTGCAATAAAACAAACATATTTGTTAAGTATTTCAACTGTAATTTCAAAAGTCATTACCCCAATAATATGGTTGCATGTATTGTTGGATACATCATATATATGTAAGTATGTTTACATCTTAAAATAAAAAAACGTTCCTTTTTATTTTCGCGAATACTCAATATGTATTTTTTAACAATTTCACCTTTTTTATATAGCTGAACAAATAAATGTATATGTTTTTAAAATTAAACACACACAAAACATCTTACTGTTTCCAAACAAAATATCAAACTGAAAGAAAATTTATGTCAACGACTAGAAGGAAAATATTGTTAATGACGACAATAGTAAATATATTCTGTAAACTTACTTTTGTTACATATGAATTTGCGGATTATACATATGATAAAAACAAATATTTTGATATTGGCTGTGATAACAGCTACTGTTTTTTATAAAAATTTTTTTAATTGCTATTATGTAATCATATCTTGAAATTTATAGATGTAAGCGATAATATTACAGCAATACCTATAGTGACATATTTATAGAGGAACAAACTATAATTAATTTGATAATTATTTGACAATAGTGCACAATGTTATGGAATATATAATAATGTTGTTGCATTCATATAACAAACTGCCTGTTCTTTGCGTATACAGTCAAATGATACTAATTTCTCCTCTACTTCCGAGTTCTTCAATATGCTCATACGAGTTGTTATTGCTAGCTTTTTTTTATATACATTGAATGTCAATAAATAAAAGAGACAATGAGGGTAAAATATATGTTTTACCTTTTTTTTGGAAACCCTTAAAATTCAGTCATTTTACTATTAGTAATGACCAGAGTAGGAATATTAACAATAAATTGTTTTGTAAATAAAACAAAAACTTTTTTAAGAATTATCTGAACATTTTTTATTCAGTTTGAAACAAAATACTGCCCAAATGCTTACGTTTTGTTTAAGTTCGCTTACGCCTAAATGAGCTTGGATGTGGTTTCAAGCAGACACCGTACTTATTGGCCGTCAGACCGACGAAAGATCCCAGATGTCATAGATTTTGGAGTTACAAAATATCTTCCTTTAGAATGTATGCAAGTGGAGCCTTCTTTAGATTTGTCATCAGATCACTCACCTAAAACCTCTATTTCGTTACCCCAGCAGGTTGGCTGTCTGTTTAGTTAATTAGCGTTGACTGTCACGCAGAGTTAAGTGGCTAAAATATAAAAAATATTTGAGCACTCATTGAGCGCCGATTTTTCTTCATTTTCCCTTCAAATTTTGTCTTCATCAATTCTTACTTATGAATAATTCAACAGAATTTCTTTCGTATTGGAAATTTTCATATTTCTTCAAATTTTTATCATTATTTAGTTACTTGCTTTTCAATAATTTTTTCTTAGCTTTAAATAATCATAACGTTTTGATGTATTCTTCAGGTAACTCCTAACGAATTTTCGGTACATTCAGAACCTGTTAGAACCACAAGTGCTCTAGAGGGATTCAATTCAAAACTCTAAGAAAAATTAGAAAAACGCAGGCAGTTCTTCAAGTTCCTTGATGTTATCCAATATGAAAATTTTAGCCCACCGGTTTCCTTTGATCAATTAGCAGTTGATGTAGTATCAGAAAACGGCATAATGTCCATGGAAACTATGACATTTTGGAAAGCGGCATAGTGTCCATAGACATTATGCTACATTTAACGTGGACTCTACGACATGCCGCCATTTAAACTGGCACTCCACAAACAATTTTCCAATTGGCCTTGAATACGTTATTCCTTTTAACCACACAAACGTAAGCAAGTATGTAAAAAAGATTTAAGTTTATATTATTTTATCAATAATCCGCGCCAAGCTGCGCTTCAAGCTGCACTCCAAGATGGGCTCTCATGCTTCTTAATGAAATTGAAATTAAATGAAAAGGACAAGTGGTGTGTTGTCAGCATATGTTAAATGTCTCTTTAAACATACAATTTATTTTATGTTTATTGTCAATGTTTTAACTTGCAAATGTTTTTCTTTTCAAATTAAAATCACCTTTTGAAAGTGTTTTTCTTTTATTTCTTTGGATTTTCATTAAAACTCAGCGTGTGGGCTTACTGAACTTACTCGTAAATAAAAATTTGGAATGAAAGTAAAATTGTCTTCAATAAAAATATGTTTGTTTGCATCAGTTTATTCTTTACAAAAACTTCTTAGAAAGTAAAGGTATAAGTATTTATACTTGTACAATAGTCTGATTGGCCCTTAAGTATCTTATTGAAACATACCTTACAACTGGGGAAAAAGTATCATCGAAATCAATTCCTTCTCCCTTTGAGTAAAACTTTTGCTACAAGTCTTGCTTTCCATCGAATAGGATTACCGGTTTCATCCCACTTTGTTTTATATACCCATTTTGACGTTCAACGGATCATCTGACACATAGCTCATATTAATAGGCTGCAAGAATACATTCAATTGTTTGTGTGCACACTGAAAATACAACCCAATGGCGAACACTGCCTACTACATTACTTGTCTTCTATGATGTGTGCAACACTTTGTAATCGATGAATGCTAACTTACAAAGTATATAACAGAAGTATATGGAGTTCACAAAAATGAATTACATTCACCTTTTGTATCATACTTCTCTGTATGTATTTTATTTTTTAGTTGTAAATCAAACGTCTGCTGTCTTTGTCAAACTACGTTGCAAAAATTTTTATTAACAAAATCAGTGCTAAAGGTAAGAATGCCTAGAACAAATGATAGAAAAGCACTTAGTGAAATAAATGTAAAATGACTAGTGAAAAAAGAAATAATCGCAATAAACAGAAAATATAAGAAAATAATTAAGTGGAATATGCCCAAAAACCGTTTTTGAGATGCGCAATAAGTCTGCAACCTACTTACTGCCGGCTTACAAAGTATGCGAGATTGTATTCGAACTGCCTACTGGTAACTTACACACTTTGTGTGTAGGTGGTAGGCGTTCACTCTACAAATGCGGCAATTTATCCGAAAAAGTATACTAGGTTCCTATATGAGATGGTGTGCATTACTGACTTACAAGTGTGCATCGTATCATCGCTTCTGTAAGCGAAACTTTGGCCGCTGGGAAATAGATTCTGTCGTATACTCTTTCTAATGGGTGATTTTATAAGAACTATCGGAAATTGAAAAACAACACATAAAATTCAGAAAAATGCATGAAATATTTATTTGGATCGATAGTTGGGTCGATATAATTTAATGTTTGAAGATTATTTCATGCAAATGTTGGCCGCGGCTGCGCCTAAAACGGTCCATCCGCTTAGTCCAATTTTGGCATACTCTTTCCAACATTTCGGCCGGTATCTCACGAATAATGTTGGCTTCCAGTGCGTCAATCGAAGCGGGTTTGTCGCTATAGACATTAGCCTTAACATAGCCCCACAAAAAATAGTCTAGAGGCGTTAAATCGCACGATCTGGGCGGCCAATTGACTGGTCCCAAGCGTGAAATAAACTGTTCACCGAACTCGTCCCTCAATTGGTCCATTGTTTCGCGTGCTGTGTGGCATGTGGCACCGTCTTGTTGAAACCACATGTTATGCAAGTCAAGCTCTTCCATTTTGGGCAAAAAAAAAGTTTGTTATCATCGCACGGTAGCGCTCACCATTCACAGTAACGTTGTGATTCGCATCAATACGGCCCAATGATGCCGCCAGCCCATAATCCGCACCAAACGGTTGTTTTTTGTAGATGCATTGGTAGCTCTTGCAATGCTTCTGGCTGCTCTTCACTCCAAATACGGCAGTTTTAATTGTTCACGTATCCATTCAACCAGAAATGAGCCTCGTCGCTGAACACAATTCTTCGATAAAAAAGTGGATCTTCATCTAACTTTTCAAGAGCCCATTCACCAAAAATTTAGCGTTTTGGTAGGTCGTTTGGCTTCAATTCTTGCACCAGCTGTATCTTATAAGGTTTCACACCCAAATCCTTCCGCAAAATTTTCCACGTAGTAGAGTAACAGAGGCCCAATTGCTGCGAACGGCGCCGAATCGATAATTCACGGTCATCACCAACACTGGCCGATACGGCTGCGATATTTTCTTCAGTTCGCACTCTACGTAAGCGTGTTGGTGGTTTAATGTACAACAATGTAAATTTGGTGCGAAATTTTTTTACAATAGCCCGAATAGAAGCCTCAGTAGGTCGATTAAACTGACCATAAAATGGAAGAAGTGCGCGATGAACTTTCTTAACAGAGCACGCATTTTGGTAATAAAATTCAATAATTTGCAAGCGTTGTTCGTTTGTAACACGATTCATGATTAAATTATAGACCAAACTGAAGATGTTTGACAGTGACACAAGATACAAAACGTGCGTGAGCTGTCAAAACTAGTGTTGCCAAAAAGATAATAGCAAAAAAACCACGCGTTAGTTCAAATATATATTTTCTCTTATTTGTAAGAGCAAAAGCACGCAAATACAATATAACTGTTTGATAGAGTGCAAGAAATATCGAATGAATGAATGAATGAATAAGACGATTATAATTCGAATGCAAATTACATTCGTTATACTACAAAGAAAAACATTTTGTCAAAACGTAATTTGCTTTTAAGAAGAATAAGGTCTGAAATTTTTAAATTGGAGTTGGTTAAAGAACTTTGATGGTATGTTATTGTACGTCGTTACATGCACACATACATATATAATAGATACATATGTATAAATACAATCGAATGCTAATACGATTCATTCGAATGACAATAAGCGTATTTGAAACTTTTTCTTCTTGCCTTCGTTTTATTTGAATGTGGTTGTGCTTGTGTCTCCACGAGTCGAGTTAATATCATTATATGTTCGGGTTGTGTATTCATTTCTTTGTTTTTATTAAAATAGAATATGAGTCACTTCGTAGTCAGTTGTGTGTAATGCGAAGCTTTATTCATTCAAAAAGCAAATGAATATGTTCAAATGCCGTTTCAGCGTAATAATGCAGACGTTCAGCTCATAGCACAAAAATTTGTCCTTGTTGATTTCTATTAGCTATCCTTTTTGACCTTCGAAAATGAGTTGTTGATGGTAAACTACCGGTAGTATCTGTTATACAATTTAGATCAACATCTTCCATTTGTTCTGGTATCAATAAAGTCCGTTGTATTGAATCATTTGCATAAGAGTTTTCTTCTAAAGAAAAACTTGAGATGTTAATTCCACTTCGTTAGCTCAACACAGCTAGGGAACATAAATAACAAGCTGTTTATAATTTTTATATTTATTTTGGTCTTTCCGTATATTTATTGATAGGTTCAAGTCAAATGTCATAATCTCTTCTTCTAGTTCCAGTACAATACACTACATTATCACATTGCAAACATTGCATTCAGGGGTCGTCCTCTCAGTACTGGTAAGATAAAGAAAACTAGTTTTATTTACAATTACATCGTGCGACTTGTTATTATTGTTAACAAAGTATAATTGTATAAAGCTGATATGTCTGCAGACACAATGAAAAAATTTTAAAATATTTGGTAAGAATGTTAAAACTAATAGCATCTAGAATAGAAAATTGTGCAGTGGATTGCACTCAATAATCTCTAAATAAAAATCATTTCACTCATTAAAGTTAACAACCTGTTTGTGCAAGTATTGATATCTTGCACGTCTTTATTAAAACATTCTTTTTACAAACGCATTAAATAATACTCGTTCCATAAGTAACCAACCACTAATGAAGAAGCTAAAATCATTTTAACGGCCGTATACATTTTCCAGAAGAAACCAGAAGCGTTACACAATTTAGTTTTCCTGTGTTTTTTTTTTTTTTTGTATTTTTCTATTTGATTTTTGCTATTTTTCTGCTTCAGCTTCTAATGAACACACGCTTCTCACCTTTATAAGGTCAGCCAGAAACACAGTAGCAGCAAGAGATCAAGCGAAAGCACAAACTCTGCTCAAACACTGAACAGCCAACGCCAACAATAGCAATAACAACAACAACAAACTATTGAGATTTTTGTGCAGCTTCAATTGTTACGAAGGAGTTGGTTGCAACATGCTGTTGCAATAACGGCTACTTAAGTTACTATTTTTTATTTATTTTTATTTTCTGTTCCTAATAAAGCTGCTTGAAAGCACAAAGGAAATTGTTTCACGTTAAAAATTAGGCTTTAAAAAAGAAATACTCGTATAAAAGAAGAAAACAACAACAACAACAACAGCAACAACGAAAAATGGTTACACGTAACACCGCAAACAGACAAAATACTCGTACAACATGTAATAGAAACAGCAGCTCTTATAAGAAAAAAAGCGTTATTTTCATTAAATATTCCAGAGAACGGCAACAGGTAGCACTTTATTTAATTTAACTTAACTTATAAAAAAGAGCGTTAACGTGTTGCTCACTAACTTTGCTTAAAAAAAAAACCAATAAATAAAAATAATAAACTGTGATAAAGTTGTTAAACTAGTGTAAAATCACCTAATGTGTGGTTATTAATTGCCACAAAACTCTATTAACATATGTATCCATAGCTGCCATATTTAATGATTTATCGTCATTTTGACGGTTTTAGGTGCTGAAAATAGCACTTTGACGATTTGACGATTTAAGGTTTGTTTCTGGCGGTTTTTGTAGAACACATTTTTACTGTCATATCTATCAAGCAACTACATACATACTTCCATTTTTTTTAAAGTTAATTTATGTGGGAAATGAAAGACATATTTATGATACGTAAATATATATGTTTGTAATACGGAAACATTATGTGATATTTATTTTAGTGTACACATATATTGTATGTTAGAGATTAATTTAAAATATCATGTGTAAATGGCGCTTAAAAAATGTTTAAGCTAAAAATTGTACAAATTTGTATGTGTATGCGTGTGTTCATATTTTAAGAAGACTAAATTTGAAGATGAATTCGAAACTTTAACTTCTACAAGTCCTTACAATATTATTAAAGAAGAAGGTGTTTTTTTTTTCTAACATAATGAGAGAGTTTTCTTAATTCATCGTATAGTTCAAAAGGCGACAAATTTAATACCTATGTCACAAACATTAATGAATGGTATACTTATGAAACTAAATTCATGCTTGTAGGGGTATATATTTGTTTTCATAGCTTTAAATGCTGTAGTTTCTTATTAAAGGCAACCATGACTTGTTTTTCTATTCTTTACGTCGTTAAATCAAATCTTTTCTTCAAAAATAATTAATTTTACTAGCTGATGATTTTTTGACGATTTGCAATAGTCATATTGACGATTTTGACGATTTCGTCGTCGAATTTGACGATTTTAAACCAAATTTATCTGGCATCTATGTATGTATGCTTTGAAGCTAAGTTTGCTGAGAGAGAGGGAGAGAATAAAGTGTCCGCTCTCCAAGTGATCTGCCCGCTCTCTAATTGGATTTTTCAAATACATTTTTGACAGATAAATTAAGATTGACGCGCTAATTTACATAGGTTGCGCTTTTAGGTCGCTAATAGTGGTAACTTTCCTAAAGCTATAAACAGTAGTGTCAAAATTTTTTGTCGAAAAATCTTCACTAGCCGAAATAAAATCTTAACTTTAGGAAAAAAACGAAATGATTTTCTTATTAATATGCTATTATAACATATTCATTTTCCTAACGATGATAACAAATTGTTATCGAATTATCAAAAATAAATACTGTTGAAATCAAAACGATCTTTAACTGCAAAAATAAAAAATAATTACTTAATCAATATCAAATAATTAAAAGTCAAGTGATATAATTTTGTTTAAATATTTTATGTCAAACCCAAAAATAATTTTTATTAATTACACTGTGTTAGTCGCAAATTTTAACAAGCTGGGCATCTTGCTGATAAAGCTAATTCGAGAACGTAGAATTTAAGAGCTTTAGCCGTTTTTCGAAGTTAGTGCTCGTATTCGCGATTTAAAATTTGTACGCTAAAGTACTATAAGAACGATTTTTTATACTGTTTTGACCATTTTTTAATTTAAAATTTAGAAATTGTGATTAAATATGCAAATTAGATTTCTTTTAGATTTTTTTTTTTTTGGATTTTTTTTTTTGCTTTGATTTTGAAATTATTAGATGTTTCCGAAGTTTTTAATTTAAAATTTTATTTTTTTTTGCTTTGATTTTGAAATTAATTCGAATAAGCCGAAATTAGTCACGCTATATGTTTCCGAAGTTTTTAAATTTAAAAATTTTGATTAAATATGCACATAAATAAATAGAGAATTTTAGCGAAAAAATTTTTTTCGCGATTTTTTTACGCGATTTTTTTTTTTTTTTTGCTTTGAGTTTGAAGTTAATTCGATTGTGTCGAATTAGTCGCGCTAGATGTTTCCGAAGAATTGAGTTTTAAACTTAGAAATTTTGGTTAAATATGCATATATATAAAATTTTAGCGAAATTTTTTTTCGAGATTTTTTACGCGACTTTTTTTTGAGATTCTTTTTTCGAAAACTTTTTTTTTTGCTTCGAGTTTGAAGTTAATTTGAATACGCTGAATTAGTCGCGCTAGATGTTTCCGAAGGTACTAATTTAAAATTTAGAAAGTTTGCTGAAATATGCACATAAATTTATAGAGAATTTTAGCGACATTTTTTCGCGATTTATTTAGGCGACTTTTTTTTAGATTTTTTTTTCGAAAAAAATTTTAGTTTTGCTTAGAATTTGAAATTAATTCGAATACGCCTAAATTAATCGCCCTAGCTGTTTTCCGAAGTTACCATTTATTAAAGTTTCTAGTTCATCTGCCGAAATTGATCCGCCGCCATATAAGGCCATTATGACAAGTACTAAAGTAAAAGAGTTATATTTCATATCTTAATTATACTCGTATATAGATGACACTTAAGTAAATACCCTTTTGATACCTATTTATTTGTTTGGTTTTTAGCTATAGTTGTCACTCTCTGCCGTGTACATATGTATGATTTAAACATTTGTTTCTTTGAACCTTTGCTTGTACTGTTTTGTGAAAATTTTGCAGTTGTACGAATCGGCCACATAATGTTCATTTACTGCAAAAACATCATAATTCAAGAAATGTCGTTATGCGTTAACGCATAATTCATTTATTGTAGTTTTATTTGAAAGTATTTTAAAAACAGTGATTTAAATTCTCTCTCAAAGTGTGCTATACAAGTCTATATAAAATAAAATACAGAAAAAACTACACACACAAACACACGTACGTAGGACGCATGCAAGAAATCGTCAACATTTAACAATGTTGGGAAAAGAGTCTTTGCTTCTATATCTCCCCATATATCACTATTCAAAGAACAAAAATTAGAACAGACCTTAGATTAGGTTACGTAGGCAGGCCGCTGGAAACCCAAGTGTACGTTAGTTGTCGTATTAGTTCCCTTTGTGTTGGAATGAAAAGAAAGAGATAGGTGAATAAAAGGGAGAAAGTACGTTGAAGTAGAAAAAGTAGAAAAAGTAGAAAATGTGATTGTGGGATGGGGGAAGGGAAATGTGGGAAATGTTGGTCTGGCATTTCGTGACGTCATAGCAGCAATGTAATGTGAAATGTGGGATTTTATACTTTTTACTAAAAAGAACTAACTATTTCTGTTTACGTTGGGTTTGCTCTTAAACCCTTCTTAGAACATATTCTAACTGCTTAGTAATGGCGTCCAAATGGGTTCCAGAGACTTCAATTGCTACATCTTCGGCAAAGGCTATAGTTTTTATCCTCTTAGAAACCAGGTTCTTGAGCAGATTATTTACTACAACATTCAACAAAAGGGGCGATAGCACCTCTCACTGAGGCGTACCTTTACATACTTTTCTAGTACTTCTAGTGTACCACATTATCGATGTTATAGTTCTGAGCTTTAGTATGCTTGTAATGAGCATGATTATCCTTCAGACCGTCAAGTGCATCTATGACTGCATGGGTCAACACTTTATTGAAGGCACCTTCGATGTCCATGAAGGCTACTAAGGTGTAGTTTTTGTATTGGTTGGACCGTTCGATATAAGTGACCAGACTGTGTAGCACCGTTACAACTGAACTTACCTTAAAACAGACCTAAAAACTACTGGCTGCTTTATAAAGGGTTTTCCAAAATTAACGCATGATTTTGTTTGAAACACAACTTCTAGTCTTTTGATAATTTTTTATTGAACCATAAAGAAAATAGAAAAACATCGGAAAAAATTACCTGTTGCTTTAAATAGACCTTATCTTTTAGTGATTCCTCCAGGTTTATCATCATGTTTATGTAGGGGACACCCTACATAGGTGCTCAGTGAATAGCTTAGTTATTTGACGTTTTATATTGGCCTATTTTCGCCATTTTTTGGCGCCTTTGCCATTTTGCTTATATATAAGTAATTATTAAATTATATATTAATATTATTACATTAAATATAAGTAATTATTATATTGTAAAACCCGAATACGTACGTAAGTGTTAAATTCCGAATAAATATTGTAATATTTAAATTTTGAAATTACCGGCTTTTTATATCTATTTCTTTGAGAAAAACATTTCACCCCATCAATCACATTCCAAAAATATTTAGAAAAACTCCAAAACTGTCTCCCTAATCTCTGGCATTCAAGCATTTAGTTATACAATAGAAAAAAAATAGAAACATATAAGCAAAAAAGAAAAAACACGTTGCTGAATCATTTGCTTTGCATTCAAAGAATTTTTTTATTACTATTCTTATATTCTGCAGCAGCTCTCCCACTGCATTGAAATTGATGGAGTACCAAGAACGGATTTCAAGGTTTCGGCTTATAACCTTTTTGATTAGAATTTGCATTTTGTCTCTTTGTAAAAATTGTCCACTGATTTTCGTGTTTAGTACACTTTTTGTCGTTTTTTTTTTTTTTTAGTTTAAATAGCAGTTGTCGTTGTACTCGCTGGTTTGTGCTCATTTTGTGGTTAACAGACTTGTCCTTAATGTGTCACCAAACGGTAACTGATGTATTTTTAAATATTATTACAATGAGTTTCATAGTCAATAAGCCTGAATGTCTGTCTGAAAGTTTTTCTTTAAAATAGCAACAACAAAAGCAATTACAAGAACGATCACAAAACACTGTGACTGCCTACGCAGCTAAAAATGTCACAGCATCGTGGCAAACAGTCAGAGTCAGTCAGTCACTGAAACTCAAGCAATTTCTGTTGTTTCAGTGTTCGGAGCCAAAATGGCAACAAAAATAAACCAGAGCAGATTTTTTTCTTATTCATATACTCGTATGTATGTATTCGTATGTTTATACATATGACAAACATTGCTACAATCCCTTTTGCAGCTACTGGTTTAAGCCAAAGTTCAAAAAAATATATATACGAGGGTGATATTGGAACTAGCTAAGTAGGAAAAAAATTTTTTTTTTTTCAAACATCATTTATTTCTCCACATAGTCTCCTTTTAGCTTAATACACTTTTTAAAACGATATTCCAACTTTTTTATATCATTTCAATACTACGATTTTGGAAACCCCCCAAAATACGGGTTAGTTTCGGTAAACAGTTCTTCGTTTGCGATGAGTCTTATTCCTGTGAGCTATTTTTTCAAATCTGGAAAAAGGAAAAAGTCACTAGGAGCTAAATCTGATGATCAACCAATTCGAAGTATAGTTCACGTGATTTTAGCATGGTATCAAATGCTGTATGAATGGGTGCATTGTCGTGAAAAAAGAGCACTTTTTCTTCTTTAAATGTTGTCATTTCTTGATTCAATAATGCAGGAAAATACTTTTCTGTGATTTTGGATCAATGACGGGCGCTGGTTTGCCCAGATTACGAACTTGTTCGGTTATTCTTAATTACTGATCGAGATTTTTTTAACTAGAGTTGCTACCAAGCTAAAATTTTACATAACAAGATCTTACTTAAAATTCCCCAAAACATACCATACCAATACCAAAAACAAAAATAAACATTTTTACATTTAAACCGAAATTTTAAAAAATGCTCCTATACCATATACACATGTTGGTGTGCTTCTGTCTTCATTCATTTACTACTGCCCATAAACAGAACAACTTGTATTCTCTGTTTCTATCATTAATAATAACAATGGCAACTCTTAATACAATTACAAACGAGAGGAAAACATGAAATTTAATTTAGTAGCTTGCCAGATTTCAACAAAGCAAGACCATTGCGGAATTTTTTTTATTTTGCTTAATTGCGCATGTTGTTTGTTGCACACTGGCAAAATAAAGATTCTGTTGAGATCAACCTGTCTTAAGTATGGTTTTTCAGTAGTAATGTGGCATGTAGGGTTTGAAAATCTTTCTTATTTTCATTTATAAATAACATTAACTCGCCAAATGGAAGATATACGGCTTTTTATTCAACACTAAACAAATAAATTTGTCTAAGTGTAGAGCAACTTTTTACTCTCTTTAGCTCAACCCTCTCTATCTGCCCTTCGCTGTTTTGGCAGCGGTGGCAGCACTAGAGCAAAATTACAACAATGGAATAAAAACAGGCATCTGGTAAGCTATGCTTATCAAAAATATTTGTAACTATTTTCACAATTATAAACTATGAATATACCTTTTCTTAATTATAAATTAGATTTATCGGAATTAGTTTTATGTTCAGAAAATAATTTGTTTAATTTACAATAAAACACTAAATTCACTTTCAAATATGTAAACAATACATTTGACGTAAATAGCTTACTATATTGCCAGTAGCAAAAAACTGTCACATGCCGTAGTGCTGCCACCGTGTATATGTTAATACACCTTGCTTGGATCCTTTTTTAAGATAATCGATGAGCAATTCTCCGTGTGCATCCCAAAATGCATCGAAAACCAAAGCATTGTACTTTCCGAATACTTTGAATCGGCCAAACATAATAATTATGAATGAAGCGGTTGAATTCGTCAGCTATTGCAAGAGACTTGGAATTCATTTGGATACGAGACTCGACTTGATGTATCATATTATTTGGCTTATATCGCGCATTTCTTTCATCTTAAAGAGGCTTTACTGTGTTAGAATTCGAACTCGGGATCATGTGAACATTATGTATTTTTAATACGGCCGCTTAACCAACTCAGCCACCGAGCTGTAGGTGCTGATGAGTTGTGTAGCGACTACGAAACAGCTAGTTGTCCCCCAGCAATTATTTTTTCTGTTCTTCTTTGGTCTTATTGTTTCACAGTAATTATTGTTATAATTAAAAAATACTCCTTCTTCTTGATTGAAGTTGGACTTGAACTCACAACTAATTAGTTAATATCCTATAACCCAATAACGATTTTTAAATTTATTTCTACTTACATACATACATATGTATTTGGCTACTACATCTGTGCAAAAGTTTGGGAATTACAATATGGAAAATTCTTATATTTACATACATAGTTTTAATTATATATATTTTTTTTATGAATTTAGCTTTTGAACTCACTTTTTGTCACACGATTTCTAGATTAAGTAGGCCTAAGGGCTTGTTATCTTTTTTTATATAAATAAATAACTAAATACAGTGTACATAACTTTGCCAGCCGATTTCTCTATACTCGCCTTCTTCGGCGCATTTCCATCAGTTTCGACCTATTGTTTCGATTGATTTTTGGTTTCATGTGGGTAGTGGTGGACCCACAGTTCATCAATAGTTATTACTCGATGCCAAAAATCCACAGGATCACGCTTTGTCATGTCCAAACACCGCTGCAAAGTGGTACAACGAACTCGTTTTTGTTCGATACAGAGCAAAAGCGGCACTTTTCTTGCCGATAGCTGCTTCATATGCAAATGTTCATACAAAATGTTGAACACACGTTCATATGATATGTCTACCATTTCAACAGTCTCACGTAACATGATTCGGCGATCATTCATAACGATATCGAGGATTTTCTTGATATTTTCTTCAGCAACCACCTTTGTTGGTCTTCCTGTTGATGGTGGGGCAGTGCTTATTCGGCCGCGTTTAAATTCAGCAATCCAATATTTTACCATGTAATCTGACGGAGCAGACTCACCGTAATATTTATCGAGCTTTCCTTATGTCTCTTTCGTCGTTTTCCCTTTCAAATAATAGTGTTTAATCACAGCACGAAATTCAATTTTTTCCATTTTTCTAGAAACACAAAAGTTGCTTACTCGTCCTTCTAATGACTACAACAATTAAACTAATCGATGAATTTGGGTGAATTTTTAGCAGCTGACAGATCGCAACTTAAAAAAAATTGTACTTGTGCTGCCATCTAGCGCTAGGCAGCTTCAATATCAATCTGCCCTCGTATGTATGCATATACAGACTTTATTTAAATATTGAAATTTATGACTGTGATATTGAACGAAGCCTTTAGCTGTCCATAGTTAAAGCGATTTATATGAAATTGCTTTTTTACATGATTACTTGCCGCACATGATTGATATGAAGAGTTCTGGTTTGGCAAAGTGTTTTATAAAGCAGGTCGTGCGATTAATCGATTAGTGGCAGTTTATTCTTAAATTCATGATTATATAAACAATATTGATCTTGATTAATCACAATTATGATTTATTGCATAAATACGATATTTATTGATCAAGATTTCAAGTAATTGGCCAGCTTGAACAATAGTTTATATATTTTACTATTTGTTGGTTTAATTTTACAAAAATGGTCTTCTGAGTAAAATAATTCGAATTTGAATAAATATTAAAATAATTCAAACAATTAAGTTTTTTATTCGCTATTTAAGCTTCTAACATTTATACCAGTAAAAAATTATAAATAGCTTGTTTTCTATGTTTCCCAGCTATCTATATGTCGACATTTCATAGGAACTACCCTAATCATCAGTAGACTTTGGAAATTTTTGAAAGATATTCTCAAACATTCAACTTTATATCCCAACAATCCAAATAAATTGCTGAGAATTAAAAACGAAAAATGCTCTAATAATATCCGTCAAAACACAAAAAACAAGCTTTTCTATTTATAAACGTCTCTAACATTTCTTTACACCTTTCAAACAAATGAACAACCGTTGGTTGCTACGATTTGTTTTTTGAAACAAATCGTAGGTGTAAAGAAATGTTAGAGACGTTTATAAATAGAAAAGCTTGTTTTTTGTGTTTTGACGGATATTATTAGAGCATTTTTCGTTTTTAATTCTCAGCAATTTATTTGGATTGTTGGGATATAAAGTTGAATGTTTGAGAATATCTTTCAAAAATTTCCAAAGTCTACTGATGATTAGGGTAGTTCCTATGAAATGTCGACATATAGATAGCTGGGAAACATAGAAAACAAGCTATTTATAATTTTTTACTGGTATAAATGTTAGAAGCTTAAATAGCGAATAAAAAACTTAATTGTTTGAATTATTTTAATATTTATTTAAATTCGAATTTTTTTATTTTTTGTTAGTTCACTTTGTGAAGATTCAATAAATAAATGAATGAGAAAAAAAAAATAATATTGTGCCAAAAATTTATTCAAATTACTTTTAAACTGTTTTCTTTAGGAGATCTAAAAAAATTTTCTAAGTCTTGTATGAAAACTAAAAAGTTGAAATGCGTATATTGGCACAATATAAAAGTACAACAACAATTCCTCATTGTTAACTCGAAAAGTTAATTTTTTGAGATATGTCTAGGTTGCAATAAAGGAGTGATATATTTCCTGCATGCAACAATACATTGATGTAGTCAACCATATTATGGTTGTATCCAACTATACTATTATATCCACTAAAACCTTTCTGTTCACCCATATTATTGTTGCCGATAACCATACTATGTGACATCCAACCATACTAATATGGTTATATATGACTTTTGTATTTTCAATCTGAGACAAAATCTTTAAAATTGTTCGGTTTTACAAAACTATATTGTGTTTTCAATCTGAGACAAAATCTTTAAAATTGTTCGGTTTTACAAAACTATATTGTGGTATATCAATGTCGTTTAAATTATAACAATATAATGTTATCAGAAATAACCATGTAATCCAATAATAGTATGTTGTTCTTAGAATATTGTAGTGTCAACCATATATTTTTTTTACGTGCACTTGATCTGCTTACAGCAGGTAGTAAAGTAAAACGTTCGTTGAACAACTAGAACTCCTTTCGAATGTCTTTAAACAATAGTTGTGGTTTTTAATGCTTATAACCAAGATTGACACAACTTAGATTGCCTGTGAACTCCATTGGATTGTATTTTAGCTGAAACGCGTGTCTATTTCCTTTATGCTTTTTTTCTGCTTAAAAATCGAAAAAAGCAAAAACTTTTTTGTTCAACCAGGAATGAATGTTTGTTACTGCTGAACAGTTGCAGCCAAGTTAAGATGTCAATCTTTAAATTGCCAACTAGCCAGTGCGTGCTTTTATGTCATAATAACTTCATTAAATAACTTAAGTCAGCTTTTAAAATAAATTTTCAACAATATTTTTATGAATCTACTTTTTCGTTTTTTCCTTTTTAACACACGTTAAGAGCTCGTATATGTTTAAGATTAAAAAAAAAACGAGTAAAATAAAAGCACAATTTTGTTTAAGCAATTGTGGATTTGTTATTATTTTGCTTAAAATGTACGTGTCATACAGACGTCTAATTTTTGTTAACAATATTGAACACGGCCTTTAAATGCACAAACACCGAACAATTTTTGCCAAATAAAACATCATGCTTGATTTTGCGATTTTTCCGTTTTGTGATTTTGTGTGCACAATCGATTTGAAACAGGCTTAAGATTTTCCTAACAAGGCGTGTAATTAACGTTATTTTTCAATTGATCGATATCAATAACAAAATTAATAAGAAATTCGTTGGAATTGAGAGCCGAAGAACTCAAGCGTTTGAAATTTATTAGACAAATATAAAAACAAGTGAAACTGTAGATGGAGAAAAGAAAACAAAACAGTTTTGTTTTTGTGGGGGGAAGTTGTGATTGAAAAAAAATCCAGTTTGTTAACTACAAAGATTAAAATAAAATCGCAAAAAAAAATATAGAAAAAAACTTTAGTTTTATTATTAAATCACATGTTGAAATGAGGACTGCATTGAATTGAAGTTAATGGAGAGTTTCAGAAAACTTTAACAATTAATCAATGTGCAATTTTTCAAAATAATTCCAGCCAACAAGTATTCATTCATTATCAAAGCCGAAGTTATTGTAAGACGCGGACAGCACTGTGGGTAAGCAGATAAAAGGAAAAACACATTAAACAAAAAGTAACTCCTTTGCGTTGTGAATAACTTAAAATGCATGCACAAACATGTAATCTCGCCTGTTGGGTTGCCTCATACTCCCGGTCACTCACAGCTTGTCATGTGCGGTTTATGGGTTTTTAAAGAAAATCAAATGTTTGCATTTTTATTTGAAAGTAAACTTTGGAACAACTTTATTTTTGTTGATGTATAAATGATGATAAGAAATATAAATTTTTGAAAAACTGGAAATGAACTCTCAGGATAATCGAATGTTTTTTTTGGAATTCAGTATAAAAAATTGTTGTACGGGCAACAAAAAACAGTGCAGCAGAGATTTACACGTTTTAAACAAAGTCATTCGAAGAGTCATTATTTCTTCTATACGGAAACAAATCAGAGGTGGCTCTGAAAACTCAATCACTTACAATTTTTGTATAATAGTAGGTTAGGTTATACAGGCTGCCAGCGATTGTGATATGTATCTCAGCACATCTACACATCACTCGTTTAGAGCCATCCCGAGGATAAAGGAGTCCAATCCATGGTGCAATTATTAGGTGGCAGCATTAGAGTTGGTGTACTAGATACATAATATTTTGTTTGTTTAAAAATTCCACCATACTGTCAAAAATATGTTTACAAAATAGAGGAAAATGAAGAAAAAAAGTGTATATAAAGAAAATTAATTGTGTATTATTATTTTCATAAATGGTTTTTAACGCATTTTAAGCAATTAAATTATTTTTGAGCCGAGGGAAGTAGATAAGCAGGAGAATTTTTCTTTTTATATAGCCGACAGCCGACACATTTTAAGGAGTTAAAAAATTTTGAAATTTTTTTATTGTTTCTTTTGCACTTTTTAAAACTGTATAAAATATTATTATTTTTTCACTTCATTTTGTATAAATATAAACAGCTTTTACGCAATTAAAATATTTTTGAAAACTTTTTTTTGCACTTTTTACATCTTTTTTTGCACGACTAAAATATTATTATTTTTTCATTTCACTTTGACACTATTAAGTAAAAAATTGTCACCTGCGCTAGTGATGCCACCTGGTTAATGCACCTTGGTCCAGTCCTTTAACCTCACATTCCAATACCTCCGGCAAATCGTGCAGCATCGATCTGCCTACGTACAAAGCCCTTATGTAGGAAAGAGCTGGACACCCACAGAGGAAGGGCTCAACGCTCTCTACTTTCTCCTCATCTCTGCAACTTCTACAGAAAATCATTAAATGGAAAATTTGACCTCCTCGCCTGCGATCCTATGTGACAGTGGCCCTTCAGGACGGGCATAGCAGATCGCAACCTCTGTCGATAGCTCCAGGTTCGAATGTCTCGCTATCTCGTTTAGAGATATCCAGCATTCACGAACCAACATGGACGTCGCATAGGCCTTACTATCAGTATAAATTCGGATATCCTCCCCGTATATCCTGTAGTACCTAAACCAGTTGGATGCCCTCATAATGGCCGCGATTTCGGTCTGCGCTATGCAACACTCATTTTGCAGTCTGAAACTCATCTTCGTCTTATAGAGAAGGATAAAGATACCCCCACCAACTCCCGAGTCTAACTAGGACCCATGTGTATAGATATCTAGCACGCCCCCTTGACAATCATTAACAGTCCTCTCTGAGACCGTGCCTGATAAAATTACATCAAATTGCCTGTCGGCCAGTAGAGCTGACGAGCAGTAATCAATATTCTCCGGAAGGTTCACTATTCTTCCTATTATTAAGGCATGACCATATGTCGCCTTCCTCCACGTCCCGCTTGACCACAGCGACGGTTTTGAACTATTACCAGTTAGGGATATTAAACATTTCAATGAGTATAGTTCGTCGAAGAAATGGACGGAGTCCATCGTAGAGCAACATTGGACATTCTAAGAAATTTTTAAACTTTGATACAAAGAGGGCCGAATATGCTCTAAAACAGGACAGGAAAATCCTCAGAACACATTATACTTGCCTTAAGCAGCTGAACAGGATGGTTATGTCCAGCACAGACATTTGCAGATTCTGCGCTGACGAAGAGGAGGCAATGCAGCACTTAATCACCCACTGTGCAGCACCGGGACACGGGAGATATAGGCTGATACAAGCTTATATGTTAAGTGAATGTGACTTAATATCACTCCCAATGAAGGAGTTTGTCCGTTTTCTTGACATACTCAATCCATAATGGGGCTAGGGCACGCACAGTAGATCAACACTGGTCGCAGTGTAAGTGGCCGATGAGGATCACATCCCATCCAATAATAAATAATAGTAAGCCTCACCTTACGCTGGCATGTCTTGAAAGCCAAGGAATCTTCTATATTAGTCCCCGAAAAGGCATTATAACACATATTTCAGTTTGGCAGTATTAATAAATCTCCATCAGACTTAAAGTTTAGCTTGATATTAGAACATGGTACGAGTCTATTTATCTTCTTGGCACCTATTTTCGTGCATATACGAGGACTGTTTAATAGAAAAGGTGGATTTTGAAATTTCTCGGGCTATGCGCTTTCCATGAGCGATTTAATTTATAACACACTTGCTACACCTGTCTTAAAATATGTTCTTAGTTGTTTGTGACATTCTGGAAAATATTCACTTGTCTTAATTTGTAACCTTCTCTCAGCTTCCGTGTACTCACTAGAACATCCTAAATTGAATAGACTTAAGATAAAGTAATTTTCTGTGAAAGACACGAGGCTATAATTTGTATGACAATGCTTGGCTACATGTTGCAAGACCTGTCAAAAACTATTTGGAAAACATTATTTCGATCCATTCAGAATAGTTTTGCTACCTAAGGAATAAATAGTGCTTTGTCTTCCATTCAGTGAGCAAGTTTTGTTTAATGTTTACACGGTTGTCCGCATTTTTTCATTATAAATTTCTTTTACATGTAGTTCATTATCATGCAGTGCGATAATTGATGGACTAAATTTGTTAGTCTGACCAGATCAGATCAGATTAGAACAGTTTTTACTGATTTAGTTCCATCTTAAACGCCGTAATAATGCTTGGTTTGATCCTTCCGTGTTATTAATAGGTTCAACTCAAACGTCCACCAACACTTCTTCCTCCATCTTTTCCTTTATAATCCATTTTCCTAGTTCCCGTACAATTCGTATGTAGGAGACATCCCCTGAGTACTCGACCAAGATAAAAAAAGAAAAATATTAGGAAAAGTAGTGGGAAACGATGGACAATACTTTGAATAATGCATCAACTCATTTTATTATTAAAGGGTGGTTAAATTTCAAGGGCCGATGTTGATTTTAAATAAAACACAAACTATTTAGGAAATAATTGTAATTTTATTTTATTATGATATATTGGTATTACTCAATTATGTATGGAACAAAATATCGGCCAAATGGGCGCCGTGACCACGGTGGCACACCTCCATCCGATGGTCCAAATGGACCCTGAGGCATAATGGAGGTTCTATGCCATTAATGTGCCGAATTATCTCATCCTTTAGCTGTTGAATTGTTGCTGGCTTATCGACGTACCCCTTTTCTTTCAAACAACCCCAAAGAAAAAAGTCCAACGGTGTCAAATCACATGATCTTGGCGGCCAATTGATGTCGCCATTACGTGAGATAACACGGCCATTGAATTTGTTGCGCAAAAAAGCAATTGTTTCGTTAGCTGTGTGGTAAGTGGCACCGTCCTGCTGAAACCACATATCGTCTACATCCATATCTTCTAATTCGGGCCATAAAAAGTTCGTTATCATCTCACGATCTCACAGTAACTGCCTGACCGGCCTTATTTTGGAAAAAATACGGCCCGATGATGCCGCCAGCACATAAACCGCAACAAACAGTCACTCTTTGTAGGTGCATTGGTTTTTCGACAGTCACTCTTGGATTATCATTTGCCCAAATGCGGCAATTCTGTTTATTGACGAATCCACTGAGGTGAAAATGTGCCTCATCACTGAAGATGATTTTCTTCGAAAATTTTCATAATAAGTCTGGATAACTTTAACACGTTGTTGGATTGTGTATCTCTCCATGGTTCAAATTGAGTAAGTCTGAAATAGAGAAATATCAAATAAAACTCGAAAAAAGCTTGGCGTTTAGGTGTGGTTCACATTTAACATCGGCCCTTGAAATGTAACCACCCGATATAATAAACACATTTTTAAGTCCAAAAAATCCATCTTTTTAGCTTGTGTATCCATTTGTAAGTCTATCTTTCTAACACTAAGGCGGGATTCCTTCTCGTTGGTTGGCAATGGCTGCCTTAATTATGCACGTTGCATGCGAATGAGTTTGGCTGAAGTTGCACTGTCGCGTCCTCTAAAAATTCCTCTTTCCCTAAAGGTCTCTGTGAAATTGGAAGTTTTCTTATCTTAGGCAGCTGTCATAATTAAAAGGAGCATTTTGTTTCAACGCTTTTGCATTGTTTCAATGTTCGATGCCGAGGCTGTTCATGATAATTGAGTCTCATAGCTCCATAAAGGCTTTACATTTATATTGCGTTTAGTTTACTGGAAAAAATGATATCAAACGTGGTTGTTTACCTAGTATTTGATAAAAAAAAGTGATTTATTTTTAAATATTTTACATTGAACAAAAATTCCTTGTAAGAGTAAAACAAAACCAACTTATTGTCTACGATTCTACGTGAGAAACAACATTTACGAAATTGCTTTGAAAAATTGTTATTTTTAAAAAGTCTATTTATTTAAAAATGTCAATTGGCTGCCGGGTAATTTGCTAACACGTTATTGTGTGTCTGGCTAGTTAAGCTGTCCAGTCTATAAGAAACAGAATGAAGAAAAAAAAAACAATTACAATTAATTTACTATTGTTCTCATGAGATTTTAAATTAAATTAATTTGTTACAAAGTAATTATTTTCAGAATAATTAATTTAATTTTTCAGCTTCAACTCGTTTATTAGTAAATGCCAGCAAGAAATTATTTGAACAAGCATTTAAACAACAACAAGAAAAAAAACCACCTCAAACAAAAGATTCAAGACAGCAACTTGTTTATTGGCTGCCACCATTCAATTGCAAACTTTAAACAACTGCAGCAACATTTTGTTTTCTTAATACAATAACTTTAATTATTTTCGCTTTTACAATAATTTCAAGTATGAAATAAAGTGTTAAAACGTTGAAGCGTTAAGTTTCAAAGCAGAACATAAATCAATATTTTTTTTATTGAAAAATCCCATAGAGCAGAAAAAGTTTCTTTACGGCAACTTGAATGGGCAGGGAAATCTTAAGTCACTATTACTGATTGTTTGGCTTAACAGACATTTACAATTCAATTTTAAATATATAAATGCGATAATCGCTTAAGCGTTTGAACAAAGTTAATAGTTTTGCAAAGGAATAACTTTTATGTGATATCATGAGCAAATACATGATATTCGCTTCTCATTAGTTCTTCACTCAGTTCTAATTGTTACAAGTTGTGGTCTATGCAAGTTTAAATTCTCTGTCGACACAAAACTGACTATCCTGGTGTCTCCCATATCTGTTCATTGCACCTACAGTGGCCGTTTGTGGGATATTAATTGATTGCTTACTAAACTAGAGGGCTCAAATTTGTTCACGTTTGACAATACAGGAAATTAAACCTAGTGTGACAGCCCTTTACGGTGCGAATTCAAAGAATAAAAAAAAAGTTCGTTGAGTTCGAACATCAAGGGTTTGAATTTATGCTCGTTTGGCGGTTATCATCAGTCTTCAGCATCGAGCAAAACCGTTTTTCATTTCTTTTTAAATATTAAATTATGGCTGCCTCACAGCCACCAAAAGTGTTTTTGTGTTAGTTAAGAAATTTTAACTTTCCCAAATAAAATAAAAAGAAGATAGAAACCTACCAAATGAAAGTGTTTTATTTTGGCTCCAGCATATTATCAGGGTGTAATTTCCAAGTCGTAGCTAAGCGAGACATACAGCAGATGATTCTGAAGAAAAGCTACCAATAAGAAATCATCTTAGTGTTCAGAATATTTCAGCCGGCGGAAGCAACTTTAATAAAATCATCGCCTCATCGACTATATCACCAGCAAGCAGCAGTTTCTTTAGCTGAACCCAGGTTTCCAGCACTGAGCAGCTTTCAGCTTCATCATTCTCACTCTGCATTACCACTATATACCAACATCAACCGCACAGCATCATCGTAGGTCACCACAACTGAACAACAGCACGAAAAGAGATCCGTCCCACTCCCCGAAGGAACATCGGTAAGTTATTTGTGTTTTTCGTTATTAGCCCTTTAACCCCCGTGTGCCACGCACAAAACTTATTTTCCTTATATTCTCCCCGGTGAACAGGTTTTACTTTGGCGTAGACCCCACCAGGGCATTTTGTTTTCTAGGGCTTCAAGGGGAGGAAATCCGTCAGTTGTTGTAGCAAACAAAACTCTAGGAAGCCGCCTGACTTATATTGTGTTGGACTTCCGAAACCCGTAGCAAGTGCTAAAATTAGCAGAACGGAGATCAGCCGGAAGATGTCGCCTTGCAGATTTCTCGGTGCTAATTATGGTTGAGGTGCCTGCTCTGGCTGTGGTTTAAATCTAAAATTGCAGAAAGGATATGCTATTGTTTCCCTGATAGCTTTAGTTCATGCCAGTTTTCGGATGCTAATAACCCCCCGAGGTGCTGTTGTCTTGAAACAGATTCCTGTACAGTAAGGAACCAGTAGTGATGTTTAGACAGGTGAGTTGATTAAGAGCTGATATTCTTAATAGGTTTCGGCTTACCAACTTGTTGAGCGTTGCCTTGTTTTCCAATGTCTGTTGGGAAATTGTATGCATGAGGGATTAGGAAGCCCGAATTCTTAAGTAAGGGGTTTGCCTATATGGCTACAGCTTATAGTAAAAAGTTGTGGCTTGTGAACCTATCAAGCCACACGGGGCCGCTGGCGAATTATGAATAGTTCACCCCATAGAGTTGGTCCATCATCAGGCTAGGCCGTAAAGGCAGGTGCTGCTGAAAATCTATATCAGAATTGAACTAGTGGACCCAAACTCATTTTCCCCACAATGAAAAAGGTTTACATTAGCACCTGCCTTTACGGCATTATCCGATGATGGCCCAATTTTACAGAGTAAATGATTCACGATTCAGCAGCGCCCCTGTAGGGCTTACTAGGCTCACACAGCCAGCAATTTTTGCCATATGTATGTAGCCATATGAGCAACTTCTTATTGAGGAGTTTGGGCCTTCTAATCCCACCTGTATGAAATTTCCCAGCAATAAATGAAAGACAATGCTTAATGAGTTGGTACGCCGAAGTCCTCTAGCAGCATCAGCCCTTAAACCAACTCACCCGTCAACCATCATCACTGCTTCCTTACAGTACAGGTATCTGTTGTAAAGGCAACAGATTCCCGGGATGTTGTTAGTCCCCGAAAAAAGCCACGCCAAGCAATTATCAAGGATGCTAACACCACCTTTCTGCATTTTAGGTTTCAGCTAAAGCCAGAACGTTCCAGTCAAGGTAGGCAGCTTAACCATAATCAGCCCGTGTTGAACTGCGTGCAGAACCACCCGGTGGCCATGCTGATGCCCGTTCAGCCAATTTGTACCCTCGGTAAGGGTTTCGGAAGCCAACACAAGATAAGTCATGTGTCTACCTAAAACTTTATTTGCTACAACAAACGAAGAACTCCTTCCTCCCTTTACCCGAAAACAGAATGACCTGGTTTGGAATACGTCAAGGCAAAATTGGTTCTTGGGGGGCCCTAAATCAAACAAATGTAAAGAACCGTGCACAAATAAATTTAAACCAGAAAACCTGTCGTCATCGGCGGCATATGTGGGGCAACTCAAGAGTCACTGCCTACTTATTGTAAACGACAAAAGCTCTGGCTTAAATTTTCTTGTGCATACCGCAGCGGAAATCATTGTAATATTCCCTCACAAGCAACAGTAGTGATCACACAATCAAAACGTTTTCTTATATGCAACAAACAAATCTGCGATTAAAATGTTTGAAGCGAA
Organism: Thecocarcelia acutangulata; assembly: GCA_914767995.1. Classification (NCBI taxonomy): domain Eukaryota; kingdom Metazoa; phylum Arthropoda; class Insecta; order Diptera; family Tachinidae; genus Thecocarcelia; species Thecocarcelia acutangulata. The sequence continues at coordinate 29,603,352 of OU612096.1, forward strand.
GAGACTAAGGGCACGTTTCCGGATTTCGAACGCTATCGTTCGCACATATTTGAAACGCCCAATAAATATATTTATAGCTCAAAAATAAAAATTTTTTTTATGATTTGATACTTTCTTTTCTACATTTTCCTTCACTATGTTGCCTTTTAGCTCAAAAGTGAATCAGAGATATTAATTTTTGCCGCTCAAAATCCTTGTGAAAGTTAATGTTCAAAATTGTGAAACATGCCCTTAATTTAAAGTTACGAAGATCTTTTCCGTGGAATTTTGTAAGTGCTGACGTTTCATGGCCAATTTTGGGAGCAGATTTTTTACGTCATCATAATCTGGCGGAAACAAAAATTTTCGACGACAGCACAAACATGTCTTGTATCTGTTCAATCTCCAGTTTTGGGACTACCAGCGATTAACAAAAATGAACCTTTTCAGATACTGCTTAAACAATTTCCCGAAATTTTAGGGAACTCTTCTAAAATGAGCAATATCTTCATAAAATCATCATTTATCCAGCATGGTTGTGTGTTTGAACCGTATTTTTAATATTGTACGGACATTGATTCCAACAGCCTGTTCGACGATATCGAATGAAAATGTATGCTAAAGGAAGCTAGTCACTCACATTCGAATCAATTTGGTTTTGTTTCTGTCACTATTATTCGTTCGCATGTATTTTAATTGAATTTTGACACATCGTTCGCATAGAATAAAGTTAGAAAAAACCCAAATCAATGAATGAACTTATCCTTTCGACATCGGTGAACTGGCTGTAAATCTTTCTTCCCTTCTTTTTTCTTTTTTTTTTTGTGGTTACTGTATCAAAGTCGGGGTTGATTTTTTTCCTAGAACAATTGTGTTGCCTATCTTAATTAAGTTATTAAAGGCTTTTAAATCGAATCATTTAATAAAATAGCTGCACAACCATTTAATTTGAAAAACAATTTGTTAAAGTAGTCGACCAACCAAACAGTAAATAAAATCAGCTTAACTGTTGGCGAACCATTAAACGCTTAAAAGTGGTTATAATTTTACGATTTTTATTATTTTTTTTTTATTTTTGTAGTATTTAAAATTTCTGGTTTTTCGGCTCCGAATATTGTTTTTATTAATAAACAGTTTGTTTTATATTATTTCGCTTAGAGTCAATCAAATATCTAGAAGCGTATTTGTGTTGTCTAATAAATAAAATTATTAATCATTTATGACTGATTGATTTAATTACAAATGTCCATTTTGCTTAAGCAAATTATTTACCAACAAATTGGCGTTTTACGACAAACAAATGGAGAAAATTGTTTGTAAAATTATATATTTGAAAAGCGTTGAAGAAACTAAATGCAAATATAGCTTTTGCTGATATAAAATAAGCAAACGTGTGCTGAATTTACAGTGCATGAGTGTGTGAGTGTATAAAAAAAACTTTAAAAGTTTGCCAAACAACAGTTAAGCTCAAAAAAATCAGTATCAAAGTCATGAATAGCAGAGATAGGTGCATAATTATTATGCCAATATATTGTGACAGAAGTGATTAAAGACTTAAATCTACACGTGTGAATATGGTACGCAGAGAAAACATACGGGTGAGGTTATATTCCTTTATAATTCCTTTATACTAAACGTTAACAAATCTGGCAACTCCACGACCACTTATCTTACTTTCCTTTACATGGATGGTATGGATGTGATATGTACTTACCTTAGTTTCTATATATCACATTCTTTACATACTTGTGTGAATTTATTTCTATGTATGGGTCACTCCACGCCCATTTACCTTACTTTCTACATATCACACATAGGTATGTGAATTTATTTCTTTGTATGGGTCACTCTACGCTCACTTACCTTAATTTCTATATATCACATATAGGTATGTGAATTTATGTCTATGTATGGGTCACTCCACGCCCACTTAAATTAATTTCTACATATCATATCATTTATATAGTTGTGTGAATTTATTCGTATGTATGGGTCACTCACTCCACGCCCACTTAACTTAATTTCTACATATCACATATACGTATATTAATTTATTTCTATGTATGGGTTACTCCACGCCTACTTGCCTTACTTTCTACAAATCGCATCTTTCATATACTTGTGTGAATTTATTCGTAATAAAAATCAGGCACCAGCCGACTGGACCCTTTTTGGCGCATTTTCACTTGACTTAAAGTATTCATAAACCAGCAATAAATAAAACATTTGTAAACACCTTCGTAAAAAAAGTTTCCGCAACAAAATTAAAAAGCACTACATTAAGAAAATATATTTCTCAGCACAAAATTGTACAAAGAACAATCTGCCAAGACAGGCGAGCAAGCGAGCATGCGGTGAGATATTTGCAGTAACGTTTAATAAAGAATTGGATTTTAATAAATACTTTAAGTAAAACTTAAAATTATCACAATAGGGCATCAACGGTGTAAAGATAAAATAAACAAAATAAATAAAATCATCAGAAACTACTCCAGCGTCAAGCGGAAAATATTAATACTCGTACAAGTCATTTGCGAAATAAGAAAAACAAAAACAAAAACAAAATTTTTAAATCACCACAAAAACGAAAATAAAAATTGAAAAAAAAAAATATTGATCGCTATCATTGAATTTTATTAAAAACAATTTTTTTTGTTGTTGTTGGTTTTTTTTGTTTTTGTTTATTTAAGATGTTGGAGGTGGTTGCAAGTCTCTTTTGATGATGAGGATACAAGGATGATGAGCATCGTAATCATCATAATCATCGCCGTCATCCAAAGTATGATTATGCTCAGCTTATAAACGTATTCGTATAAGAAAATAATCCGCAAATGCAATGATTTTAGTATTTCTGTCGAAGATTACCAGTATGGATTACAATAATTTAACATCATCATAATAAAACAATCAACGCATATAAACCCACATCGTCAATGTGGTTGGGTGTTTGTTTGTCTGTCTGTCTGTCTGTCTGTTGGTTCTGTTAAAATTTGTTTCTGTTTGTTTGTTTGTTTTTGTGCGCATGAGGCCGCGTGCTAAATGCAGATGTCTAGAGAAAATAAAGAAATTCATATAAACATTTTCTTGCCGCACAGTGTTTAAGAAAAACCAAAATCTTGCATACGGGCGGTTCGGAAACTTCTTAGCCTAGCAATGAAAGAAAATAGTTAGTTATTCAAAAATATTTTTATTTTTCAATATAATCTCCTGAAACTTCAATACACTTAGTCCAACGCTTTTCTAGCAATTCTATCCCTTGATTAAAATAGTTTTCCTCAAGGTCTTCAAAATAGTGGTTTACAACTGTAAATGCATCTTCATTTGAGGTAAAAGGATTGCCAACCAGGCATTTTTTTAAATTTGAGAACAGGTAAAAGTCACTGGGAGCTAAATCAGGAGAATAAGGTGGTGGTGGGTGGTCAAGCAACTCGTACTTTAATTCGTTGATTTTAGCCATTGTTGAAACACTCTTGTGCGCTGGTGCGTTGTCTTGATGAAAAATTATTTTTTTGTGTTGTAAGCCAGGACGTTTTTCTCGAATTTGTACATTTAATTGATCCAAAAGGTTGCAATAGTACTCTGAATTTATTGTTTTACCCTTCTGCAGATAGTCAATCAATAAAATACATTTGAAGACCCAAAAAATCGTTGCCATAGCCTTACCAGCCGATTGAATTGTTTTTTCTCTCTTTGGGGCACTTCCTCCAGCTTCAGTCCATTGTTTGGATTGTTCTTTTGTCTCTGGAGTATAGTGGTGGATACATGTCTCATCAACAGTCAAGGCGAATTAATTATTAGGTGGATGCATCGGCGAATTCAGGCGAAGTCGATTAATATGGCGGCACTTTCTCTGTCAAGCTTTGGTTGCCTTTTTCGGCGCCATTTAAATTTTTTTACATGTTCGCTATCAACTACTTTTGACAGCTTAAGTGTGAATTCACGTTTTTACACAAACAAAATACCTGTTGTTTTTTTTTATTAATGTATTGTTGTAGCGAAGCGGCTACCTTGTTTTTTGTATCATGATCAACAGTTATGAAACAACGCTTAAAATCCATTTTATTTCGCTTAAAACGATCCAAACAAGCTTAAAAGATAAACTTCTTCATTAGCTGGTCTCCGACCGGAATTACTAGAAAACTATTTAGCAATTAATGTTGTTTCCGAAATGTTCGTTACAAATGCACGGTTGAACGAAATGAGCGAAGGTTCAATCTTTTATAAATGAACTGTAGTAAAAATTACATATACATAATTATACTGACTGAAATGTATTTGTTTTATAGTTTTAATTAAAGATTTATGTTCAATAAAAATTTTGATGTAAATTTTTCAATCAGTTTGTTTTATAAAAAATCATAAAGTGCAATAAGTATTTGTAGGAAAAAATTACAAAAACTAAATTATTAAAAAAATCTATTAACTAAAATAATACAATTAACCGTTTCCGCACTGGTTAGTGAAGTGTCTCCGAGTTGTTTTGGATATTCCCTAAATAGGCTTCGGAAAACTCCCTTCTCCCTCCCACTTTTACAGAAGCAATAGGATAAATTCAAATATCGCACCCAATCAAATGAGTATTAATAGCTCAGATACACGTTCCTCACCAAATACGCACGCCACATGTGAAAAATTGTTTCCGCACCGGTTAGCGAATCGTCTCTGAGTTTTTTCGGAAATTCCTAAAATCGACTTAGGAAATCTCATTTCCCCGGAGGCAATTTGGTAACTTTAATTTTCTCATTAAAGCCAATGAGCGTTAATAGTTCAAATACACACTCCACAGCAAATACGCGCATCACACAACCGGCTACGAAACGGTAAACGAAGCGTGTCCAAATTTTTTGGGAATTCCTCAAATCGGTTTCGGCTTAAAGTTAATACCATCTACGAGTAAAGATAACTCAAAAACAATTCGAAAATTATTAATTTTTATTTTTTACCGTGCCTACTAATACCATTCCTGTAGTGTTTTATGCACTGTGTCGCCATTTTTAGCCCGATCTTAACATCTTATACCTATATCGGTGTTCGAATTCTAGTCATGACTTTTAAAAACTCGATTGAAAAACATGTAGCAAATCAATTTTTTAGATATCATGAGTAGAATTGGACGTGGTGCCGCAAACACCGATACATAAAATGTTATGATAGCATTAAAAATGGTGACACAGTAAACAACATACTAAAAGGGTGATGTTTTTGGGCGTGGCAAAAAATAAAATTCGAATTGACACAATTTTTTTCGAACCATTCTAATGTGCATGTAAAGCCGCCATTTTTCCGGTCTCTTGCTATTCAATAAGTTGCCTTGTCCTTATTATCTTACGATTTAATATAAAAAAATATATATTTTCCATATAATTAAAATGTAGCGTTATTATGGTGACACCCTGTACATACATATGTATATGAGTGATTTCTGCCTTAAGCGTATTTTTTGTGTTTCTTTTTTAACTTTACCATTTTAGTTCTTAAACATATGACATTAATTTTGGGACACCCCATACACATATTAATATACAGGGTGGCGCAAAAATAACCTTCCGATGTTTTTTGGCTGTAATTTAAAAACAAAAATGAAAAACTTTGATGCTTCTTGTGGATTATTTTTATTTGGTCTTTTAATTTTTTACATCAAGTCGAGAATATGATGTCATGTAAATGGCCGCCGCCACTGTTGATTGCCATTTGAGCCCTTTGTACAGCATTTTACATCACATTGGCCAAAACTTCCGGCGATACTTCCTCATATTCTTTACGGATATTGTATTTAAAAGTTGCAAGAGTCTGAGGCTTGGTGACATAAACTCGCGACTTCAATAAGCCCAAAGAAGTCTGTAGCGGTCAAATCAGGCGATTTTGCCGGCCAGTGTAAATCGCCAAAACGGGAGATTAGGCGCCCAGGAAATGCATCGTTCAGCATATCGGTTGTGGCACGTACAGTGTTTGCCGTATCACCGTCCTGCTGGAACCACATGTTTTCCAATCCCAATCCTCAAGTTGCAGCAAAAAGAACTCTTTGATAACTGCTCTGTAGCGCTCACCATTCACAGTAACCGTTTGGCCCGCGACGTCTTCGAAGAAAAAAGGTCCGATGACTCCTCCAGCGAAAACAGCACACCATACAGTGACTTTGATGGGGTGTAATGGCTCTTCGTGGGTTACACGCAGATTTTCAGTGCCCCAGAAGCTTAAATTTTGCCCCAAATAAGATGGAAATGGGCCTCATCACTGATGATTAGTTTTGATGAAAACCCATCTTCCTCTTAGGGTCAAATAAATAGTCACCAATATTCCGCGTTTTGGAGCAGTGTAGCGGAACATTGTTTATTAACGTGTATTTCGCATGTGTTTACCACAGAAATGTCAAAACAGAACTGACATTAGGGGCCAATCGCAAAATTTATAGCATTTTCTGATAGGAGAATTACTTTTGCGCCACCTTGTATAAAGTTTTTAACAATTTTATTATACAACTATTTGCAGTTGCACGTCTTTGCAAGTTGCGTTGTTTTGGTGACGCCCTGTATAGACATATGTATATGAGTGATTTCTGCCTTAAGCGTACTTTTTGTGTTTCTATTTTAACATTACCATGTTACTTCTTTAACATATGCCATTAATTTTGGGACACCCTGTACTTATAATAATATAAAGTTTTTAACAATTTCATTATACAACAATTTGCAATTTGCGGGTCTGTGTCCCGCACAGGCGCAAAGCAAACTTATACAACAATTACGTTTGCTTTTTTTTTTTGCATGACTCTAGTATGTACGTAGAGAGCTTCATGTGAAATTGAGAGGTCATTTGTTGCAGATGCAGTTAATGTTGCCATTAAGTTCTGCATACTAATTTGTTTGTAACAAATGTGTTCTGGAGTAGAAAATATATATTTTCCTTCTTTTTTCAATTTTATACTACAGAAAGCAGAAAAAAAAAGAAAAGGAAACAGCAAAAAGCAAAACTTTTGTTTGTAATCTTTACGTACACATTTAAATTGTGAGCGCCAATGTAATTGATGTGCTCATTTGACCTGTAGGAGTTTTTAAATCACAGATTATCTTTTGCAGACAATGGTTGGCTTTTGTATTCTACAGATACGCCTCTATTTGATATGCATATGTATGTTTAACTTTACGTTTAAGTTTGCGTTTATGTTTATAAATGCAAGTTCGAGTACGTTTGCAATACATTTTGGTTTTTAAGAAGTTTTTGTTGCTGTTGTTTTTATTCAAAGACTGCATCAATTTATTTAGTTTTTTTTTCTTTTCATTTGTGTACCCCTTTTTCACGAGATCGTATGGGATTTGTCCTCTTTAAACATCCGCTATGAATATTTACGCGAACAAAAGCAAAAATTAATCGTTTTCTTTTGTGCTTTACGCATGATTACGCATTTGGTTTTTTGTCAAGATTTTGCTCATTTTACGAATGAAACCAAGTAACTGAAAGACGACTTTGAGTTACAAGTAATAAAACAATAAAATAATATCAATTTGAAAAACTAACAGAGCAACACTTAGAAGAATAACAGCCAGTTCGCCGATGTCGAAAGGATAAGTTCATTCGCACTCTAGGCGAGAGAAAATTGATTTGGGTGTTTTCTAACTTTATTCTATGCGAACGATGTGTCAAAATTCAATTAAAATACATGCGAACGAATAATAGTGACAGAGACAAAACCAAATTGATTCGAATGTGAGTGACTAGCTTCCTTTAGCATACATTTTCATTCGATATCGTCGAACAGGCTGTAAAATGAAACAAACACTAAAGCGGGGAGACGTGGCCCCAAGCATGTTAACCCTTATCCTGTATTAATCCTTTAAAATTGCCCAAACAGTTTTAGCGTCTTAGTTTTTTTTTTTTTTATAATTATTCAGCGGATTTCTTTGAAATTTTGGTACAATTCTTAGTGTAATTTATTTGCGACGGTGGATTGGTATGGGAGCTACCTAAGTAGGAAAAAATAACATTTTTTATTTCTAAACATAGTCTCCTTTTAGCTCAATACACCTTTTCAATTTTTTTATATTTTTACATAGTATTTGATTACTATGATACCCAAGCCAGGGAAGGATCCCACTAAAATAGAGTCATATAGACCAATAAGTCTGCTACCAACAGTTTCAAAACTGTTCGAAAAATTGTTAATGGCGAAGTTGTCTCCAATACTTAATGATGTGTGATGTATCCCTGATCATCAATTTGGCTTTCGGGCTAAACATAACACCATAGAACAAACACATAGACCAGTCAATGTCATAAGACAGACTTTTGAAGACAAAAAGTATTGTTCAGCTCTATTCATCGACATTTCCCAAGTTTTTGATAAGATGTGGCACGACGGAATGATGCACAAAATAAAGTTGAACTTACCTGCAAACACTCACAAACTTCTGGAAAGCTTATTATACGACCGGAAATTTGTTATCAAAGATGGTGACTTTACAAGTCTCTCACAGTCAATCGGAGCAGGAGTTCCCCAAGGTAGCATTCTTAGACCCACTCTACATTTAATTTACGCATCTGACATGCCAACGAGATCCGGAATCCATACTTCAACTTTTGCAGATGACACAGCTTTTTTTAGCGTTCATGAAAACCATCAAGAAGCTTCACGAAATTTGCAGCAGTATATTTCAATATTAGAGAAATGGTTGAAACTTTGGAAAATAAAAGTTAATGAACAAAAAATGTACTCACGTTACATTCACACTGCGTAAGCAAACATGTTCGGCTCTCCAAATTAACAATACACCTATTCCGCAGCATAATGAAGTTAAATACCTTGGTATTTACCTCGACCGTAGGCTAACGTGGAAGCCTCACATTGATGCGAAAGTCACTCAGTTGAAATTAAAAGCAGCGCAACTAAATTGACTTATGGGCAGAAATTCGACATTGAAGTTGGACTGCAAACTTTTGTTATGTAACGCAATTTTAAAGCCTATATGGTGCTATGGAGTTCAATTATGGGGAACCGCCTCAACATCTAACATTGAAAAAATTCAAAGACGACAAAACCAAATTCTTCGTACGATTACTGCAGCTCCATGGTACGTAAGAAACTCACGAATTCACAAGGATCTGTGTGTTCCGCTGGTAACTGACGAGTTCTTTAAGTATGCCACAAGGTATATCAGTAAACTGGAACTTCACCCAAATCCTCTTGCACGCAACATACTTAATTTTGGCGGTCACTCTCGGTTGAGAAGAAGGGATACCCTGGCCACCATCAGAACGTTAACTAGGTGATTCTACCGATATTATTCGCGCAAAATAAAACTTTTGTCTAGCAGTGGCTGGACCTAACTAACTTTTATATTTAGTATTAAGATTTGAATACTTATTGTTAGTTCATATTTTGAAGATTCAATAAATAAATGAATGGAAAAAAACAAAATTTTACAGATTTGTGGGCAAATCTGTAAAAATACACATAAAGTTCGAAAACATTAATACACATACGAGTACATACCTACGTTTGTCTATCTATATAAGTTTATATATATATAAATCTTCTTTCTTCCCGTTTTTTAAGACCATTTTATGTAATTGACAAATATTTATATAATATTCACTACTTGTTATATTACTAATATTGAAAACACATACGCACAAATAAACTCTTGGTTTAAAAGTTAAAAAAAATAAAATAAAAATATGTATGCATATTTTTAACAACAATAGTTAGTTTAACGGATATGTGTTGTAAATACATACATTACAGTATATAGTTGTACATAACAAAATCTATTGTTGTGTTCACATTATTTGTTTAAACATTATTATTGCATTAAACCATGTTTTAAAATTATAGAAATATGGAAACTTCAACACTACTATGTTTATAGAGGATTAAACTATACTAAAAACGACAACATACTGCTAGTGGCAACAATACAAATTATAAGAGAGTAAATACTAATGTTGCCACAACAATATTCCAAAGTGTTTTTTCTTTGCGTATACTAAACGTACTTTTGATATTGCTTGGGGTTGATTTAAGTACACCGGGATTAAATTGCTTTTCATATATTGTCACCTCAATCACATTGTCTTTTCTAAGTAAATCCCATTTAAAAGAATTATAAATATGACATGAATGTTAGCTTATAATTGACATTCACTTCTCTTCTGTTTGGAATATGTAAAAAAATTTCATATGAAAATATAAATTAAATATTTGCCCAAAATCGCTTTCGAGAAATTATTGTACACTGAAAAAATTTTGTTCAGAAATTCTCTGAATTTTGACATTACTTTTATGAATTTTTTAATTATTTTTCAACCATTGTAACTTTTCATAGAAATAATTACACAAATTTCATTAGATTATTTTAATGAAACCCTTCATAAAAGTAATGAAACATTTTAATAAGAAACATGACTTGTTTTCATTAAAAGTATGAAAGACAAATCATATGATTAGTGAAAAAATTTCTCTAGATCAAAGAATCAATTTCATAAAGCACATGAAAACTGTACATTAAATTAATGAAAAAGTAACATTTATTTAATGAAATAACTTCTTTGTACTAATGTAATATATTCATTAAAAATATTAAACTCCTTCATAAGGTCAATGAAGTTATTTCATTTATCTAATTTTATTATTCATTGAGCACCTGAAAAATTTACATTAAATCAATGAAATAGTTACATTTGTTTAATGAAATAATATCATAACACATATTAATAAAATATGTTCACAAATGTGCGTAATAAGATCAATGGAATTATTTCATATATTCATTGATACTTTATTTCAATACTATTCCTTGCTTTTGTGAAATTGTACCTAATTATGATAAAAGAAAATGTTGAACAAGTATTCACCAAACAAAACAGATTTTATTAATTCAAATGACTTCAATACACTTGTATTTAAATTTTTTAATTTATTATTATGCTGATTTGAGTACATGCACATATGTACATACATACCCAAGTTCGGTAGCCAGAAATTTATTTGTCATTGATCTAATGAACTCTATTTCATTGGAATTATAAAACTCATAAAACTTACATTTTAATAAAAAAAAAAACGACATTTTGTAAACTGTAGCTTAAGATTAATAAATGCCCATTAATATATCTTACCAAAATTCAAAGAATTTTAAAAAATTTTTAATTGTGTTGTAGTCATAAATCCAATGATTTTTTTTTAATGAAACTATGAAACTTAATGAAACCATTCTGATGGAACTATTTCATAATATATTTGAAGTTTCAGGCATATTGTGAAAAGTTTTCATTGCATTAATGAAAAATATTTAATGAAACAGTTTCATTAAATATATGACGCATAATTCTTTCAGTGTACAATAATAAACATAAACTGATTTCGCCATACACGACATTGTTGAACACAGAAAATTATAATAATTTTAAATTTCAAATAATTACACTGTTAAACAAATATTACCATCAATCTCGGCTAGAAGAAGAAAAAAAAAGAAACTTTGTACAATATGTAATTGCATTATGGACTCGTATTTACAATATCTTTCATGCTTATTGAACAGAATGTTTTTCCTTATCTCCAGCAACAAACACACTGTCACTGAGACAGACGGAGTCCGCGCTACAAGCTGTTTCAGCGCTTGTTCATATTTAATAATTTTATTAAAACAAATTTATTTATGTTTTCTGATTTCTTGTGTTGTTATTGTAACAGAAAAATAAAAACAAAAACAACAACAAAGAAACATTTTTCCCATAAGCACATGTGTTTCATCTTAACGATTTGTTGCTTTTTAAGCCAATTGGCTCCATGGGTTGTAATCTAACAACCACGGGGCCACTTCTTCTGCCTCTTCGTCTTCTTTGTTATGGTTTTTGCCTTTTTCTGTAGTACAGATTATGCAACACAATGATGAATGTAGATTTGCATTTATTTTGGTTGTCTTTTGTAGACTTTTAAGGCGTTTTTTATAGTTTTTGTATTAAACAATTGTTTGCTTTTAGACAAAGTCCTTAAGGAAAAGCTTAGAAACGGCGAACAAAAACAAATTTAACGTCATGTGAAAAAAGAGCAAACATTGTAAATGATTTTTTATTGTATTTCTTCTTGTTTTTGGCTGTAATCTTTAAGAGATGGCAGGGACCACCTTTGGTGGCTTCGAAATTGTGTTCTGTTTCGTTAAAGTAAACTTTTAACAACTTAAAGTTGTTGTAATACTGGGATTATGCCTGTTTTTGTTTTTCTTCTTCTTCTTTTTTTGTGGGTTACTGCAAATAATAGTTATATATTTTGATGAGAATTTTTCTTTGATACTTATTAGATAAAAAACCAAAAAAAAAACATGGTCAGCAATAGAAAGAAATTGATGAAAATATTTATCGCATGATTTTATTTCGGGTAAAATTCAAAAATCCAGGGAACATTTGTAACAATGTAAATTGACATTTTTGACACCACTTACTGGGTTTAAGCTTTTTTGAATTGTCTTTGCTTTTAAACTGAGTGGAGCAATATGATCACAACGAAAACTTGGTTATATGTGTTCCATTTACGTAAGAACATACTTTTCAATTTCATAGTCTTTACCGGCTGCATTACTAAGAAGTAGTTAAGTAATGGCTAGCTTAACACCTCTTGCACATGTACGTATGTAAGTAGTTTTTCTTGATATAAGTACATTCGAGGTCTGATCAAAAAATAACAATTATTTTAAATTTTTCAAAAAGTACTTATTTAGTCATCAATAACTATCTTGCCCCCTTTAAAGTTATTCCCCTCAGACATAATATACGTTTTTTCCAATAGTTGTATTCCATTGTATAAATAGTAAGGAGATCGGATGGAGTGACGTACATCTTACACCGTTTCAAAAAACCGAGGCACTTTAATGCTTCTTTAGAGACATGAAAAATGTGGTCTGTCCAGCGAACGTCACACTGTATCTTCATTCCAAGAGCATAAAGAGTATCCGATTCCTCAATATTTATACCATCCATGAGTACAGAAAAGGACAATTTTCGATATCGGGTCATGTACACCCGAGATATGGCCTACACCGATTTTTCCATGAAAATGTGGCGTAAGCGAACTGAAGAATTTTTTTTGGCTTAAAATCAGTGCTGGTAATAAAATCATGTTACTAAAATGCAGAAAGTACAAATTTCTATATCGGTCCATATACACCCGAGATATAGCCAAAACCCATTTTTCATGAATATAAAACGTAAGTGAATTTAAACAACTTTTTTTCTTGCTTAAAAGATATTCTGGTAATGAGAAGAGGTTACTAAAAATTACGATATCGATCCATATCTACCCGAGATATAGCCTAAACCGATTTTTTTCATGAATATAACGCGTAAGCGAACATAAACAACTTTTTTTTGGTTAAAAGCAGTTCTGGTAATATAACAAGATTACCAAATAGGGAAAATTAAAATTTCCGACATCGGTCCATGTATACCCGAAATATAGTCTAAACCGATTTTTCAATGAAAAAATTTTTTTAGTTTAAAATAAGTTCTGGTTATATAAGGAGGTTACTAAAATACAAAAAATGAAAATTACCGATATCGGTCCAAATATGTAAGTATATCCGAGATATAGCCTAAGCCGATTTTTCCACGAAAACATTTTTTTGCTTAAAAGCAGTTCTGGTTATAACGAGTGATTTTTTTTGCTATTATCTTTTTGGCAACACTAGTTTTGACAGTTCACGCACGTTTTGTATCTTGTGTCACTGTCAAACATCTTCAGTTTGGTCTATAATTTAATCATGAATCATCTTACAAACGAACAACGCTTGCAAATTATTGAATTTTATTACCAAAATGCGTGCTCTGTTAAGAAATTTCATCCCGCGCTTCTTCCATTTTATGGTCAGTTTAATCGACCTACTGAGGCTTCTATTCGGGCTATTGTAAAAAATTTCGCACCAAATTTACATTGTTGGACATTAAACCACCAACACGCTTACGTAGAGTGCGAACTGAAGAAAATATCGTGTTGGCGATGACCGTGAATTACCGTTCGCAGCAATTGGGCCTCTGTTACTCCACTACGTGGAAAATTTTGCGGAGTTGAAGCCAAACGACCTACCACAACGCCAAATTTTTGGTGAATGGGCTCTTGAAAAGTTAGATGAAGATCCACTTTTTTATCGAAGAATTGTGTTCAGCGACGAGGCTCATTTCTGGTTGAATGGATACGTGAACAAGCAAAACTGCCGTATTTGGAGTGAAGAGCAGCCAGAAGCATTGCAAGAGCTACCAATGCATCCACAAAAAACAACCGTTTGGTGCGGATTATGGGCTGGCGGCATCATTGGGCCGTATTTCTTCAAAGGTGATGCGAATCACAACGTTACTGTGAATGGTGAGCGCTACCGTGCGATGATAACAAACTTTTTTTTTGCCCAAAATGGAAGAGCTTGACTTGCATAACATGTTTTTTCAACAAGACGGTGCCACATGCCACACAGCACGCGAAACAATGGACCAATTGAGAGGCGAGTTCGGTTTATTTCACGCTTGGCCGCCCAGATCGTGCGATTTAATGCCTCTATACTATTTTTTGTGGGGCTATGTTAAGGCTAATGTCTATAGCGACAAGCCCGCTTCGATTGACGCACTGGAAGCCAACATCGCCAACATTATTCGTGAGATACCGGCCGAAATGTTGGAAAGAGTATGCCAAAATTGGACTAAGCGGATGGACCATTTGAGGCGCAGCCGCGGCCAACATTTGCATGAAATAATCTTCAAACATTAAATTATATCGACCCAACTATCGATCCAAATAAATATTTCATGCATTTTTCTGAATTTTATGTGTTTTTTTTTTTTTTAATTTCCGATAGTTCTTATAAAATCACTCATTTTCTGTAGAGCTCATTGCTCTAGTTATGGTATTCGATGTTTTAAGATAGTTAACAGGCGGTCTCTAGTACCTTATGTAAATATGTACATTTGTGTGTAAAACATGTATATTATATGTTTTACGTATGTTTATATATATACGTGACATAATGCTCTCTTATATATCTCTTTTATATGTATATGTATATTTCATAAAACATCAATCTTTTCTGCGTCGTATCCACAATTTTTTTCATTTTACATCTGACAATAAAATTTGTTTGTCTTTTTATTTAATTCTAGAATAATTGCTACCACCAGTACAATTCAATTTGTGACATTTTACAGCCATCAACTTAATTGAGATTGATTACCAACAACAACAAATTGGACATCGATGTCGCATTACAAACAAAATGAGTAGAAATCCATCGATACAAAATAATTGCAACTGAACTATAAAATATGTAAAACTCCACCAGCAAGATGCAAAAGGAAGCCACTACTATACAAAAATAAGTACAAAAATAAGAATAAAAACAGAAATGAATTTGTTCTTGTGACATGAGTGAAGGATCAGTTGAATGCAAATAAAAAGAACTGCTTGCAAAGCGTAGGAGGGGCACGTGCATTCTATATCGTGTAATCATCTGTAAATATTGATTTTGTTTTTTTTGCTAGTTTCTTTTGTTTTGAAGGTAAAAGTGACTCGTTACAGTTTGTCTCTGTCATTTTTGAATCAATTCAGAACATCTTCTTCTTCTTAAAGTCCTTGATTTATGTTAAACATTCATCATCAATTTCTGTTACTGATGCCAGTTCATTTTGAACTTTTCTTTTAAGTTTGCAAAGTTCAGAGAGTGAAGTGAAGCATCGAGCCAAATATTTGTTAAAGCAGTCACAGGATATTTCATGTGTTTAAATCAGCCATGGTCAAAATCTCAATTTCCCACGCCCGCGAGTGTAGGACATAAAACTCATAAGCTGAGAAATACATAACACTCCTCGGAGCAGCAATATAATTAACACTCGCAGCAGTTATCAACATTTCCAGAGGTGTTTGGGAGTCATAAAATGCTCTTTATCTGCAAACGTTTTTTAGTACCATAGTGCAGTAGCGATATAAGTTCATCTGTTTTCTGTTTTTGTTCCAAAAGATTTTCAAAATTTTATGTACCAGCTATATAGTTCTGAGAAAATACACAGACTTTGTTGCAAACACTGCTCCCGCTTTCCTCCTCCTCACAACCTATTTTCCTAGTTCCTGTAAAATGCACACCATATGTATGGGTCTTCTCCTGAGAACTGGTCCAAGATAAAAAAAAATAAAGCTACTGAACACGGTATCAAATTCAGGTCGATGGATTGTTCTGGGGGTTACTCTCTATTGCGATGCGAAAGAAAAATCGAAGAATTGATACCCTGTATTGCGTTTTCGTATTTTCTTTTCGCATTTAATTTTCTCTTTCGCACTTTTTATTTTATCATTCTTCACTATTGTTTATTTTGTGACACCAGTGCTGTTTATTTTTTAAACTATTTCGCGAAAAAGCTTTGCGCAAACAGCACTGAGTACCAAATTATACTCCTATCGCATCTACCTTTCGCATCGATCTTACTTACGCAGCGCAATAGAGAGTAACCCCCCTGAATAATTTGTTGAGTAGCAGTAATGTTTTAAGCCCATATTGCAGTACGTAGTGATTCTATCTAGATACTTTCATCTACAGATGGAGTACTGGTCCAAAATAAAAAAAAATAGAGCACAAATTTTGACAAAATTATGTAGTTTCTCCTAACAATGATAGAATACCTGATTACGATAACTTTTATACAAAACCTGCGCATGTTGGTGAAATGACGCTACGAAACTATGCAAATATAGCTCACAAGTTCTATATGGAAGAGTAAACACCAATACATTTAAGGAAAAACTATTTTTATTTAATATTTTACATTTACAAAAACAAAATTCATACTGATAATCGCTGTCGTCAATTACAAACAAAACATGCTAAAGTGTTGTTGCTTTGCTTTTGTGTATGTGCAGTGAAGAAAGACAAAAAAAATATAAGTTTGAAGTTTGTGTAATTTTCATTGCTAGTGCTAAACGCAGTATTTGTGTATTAAAGAGCACAGCCCTATAGCTAAGCGCTTTTACAAAGACAATTGAGTATGAAGCGCATAGGGCTGGGCACACTTGCTCTAGATGATTTGGAAATACATAGAATAGGCAACCCTTGCATGGGTTAAAATACGTCATCTAATGGGAAATCATGCGCATGGCGTAATCTACTCGCATACCTACAATAGACATGTGATGCTTTTTGGTGTTGTATTTATTGTATTAGTAACACTACTCTTGATAGTGTTGTTGTAACGCTTATATTTCTACAACAACACGAGTGCTGATATAACAATCATATACCAGTTAGCTTTACATGTACTCGCATTTTGTGTAATAAAGTGTACAAAGACTGCATTATGAGTATAATCGAGGCAATCGGATCGTCATAATTCATTTTCTTTATCACCACCAACATTTTTACTTTCAAGCCGTCAGTCCAGTCTGCTGAATCAACCAACAACATACTCGTATTCGGTTGGTCAGCCGATAAAAGTAAGTTTGTTTGTTGTTTTTTTTTTTTTTGTCTGATTTAAAATGGGAAAATAAAATAGACAGTGGCTGTTTGATATTTACATTTTAAATGTACACAAACAACATGTGTGATGCAACTTAAACAGCAATTTTTCACATGAAACCGAATACACAGAAATCACCAAATAAAATTTTAATATATTGTTTGATTGTTTATCAGTTGATAAGCAGCTGAAGTCAACAAATTTATGAAAAATAATTTCGTCCAGTTAAACAATCAAACAGTTTTGTATGAATTTATGAGTGTGTTCTCTCAACACATTTAAATGTTAAATCATTTTCTACATTGTGCCATTTTTATTTTATTGTGAGGCATGAAATATGGAATTTTACGAGTACTGCTGCTGATTGTTTTTGTGGTTGTTGTCTTATTGCAGCGCAAGATTCTCACGTTGTACAAACATAAAATTTAAACGGTCAGTTTTCCATTTAATTTGTTTGTGTGTGGGAATATACTCGAATTCTTTGATATTGATTTATACTGCTTTAAATAAAATTTTATGATTTTAACAATTAAGTTTTTTTTATTCGCTATTTAAGTTTCTAACATTTATACCAGTAAAAAATTATAAATAGCTTGTTTTCTATGTTTCCCAGCTATCTATATGTCGACATTTCATAGGAACTACCCTAATCATCAGTAGACTTTGGAAATTTTTGAAAGATATTCTCAAACATTCAATTTTATATCCCAACAATCTAAATAAATTGAACGGTTGTTCATTTGTTTGAAAGGTGTAAAGAAATGTTAGAGACGTTTATAAATAGAAAAGCTTGTTTTTTGTGTTTTGAAGGATATTATTAGAGCATTTTTCTTTTTAAATTCTCAGCAATTTATTTAGATTGTTGGGATATAAAGTTGAATGTTTGAGAATATCTTTCAAAAATTTCCAAAGTCTACTGATGATTAGGGTAGTTCCTATGAAATGTCGACATATAGATAGCTGGGAAACTTAGAAAACACGCTATTTATAATTTTTTACTGGTATTTTATGTTTTTTTGAGATTTCAAGGATGATTTACTTACTCGTATTATACAACATATTGACTGCCTTATTTATAAAAAATATTTCATGTTTATTAAACTTTTATTGCCCAGATTTCTATATAAAATTTGTCTAATAAAAGTTTAATAAACATGAAATATTTTTTTTATAAATAAGACCATGAATATATGGTTACGTGTTTACGCTTGCGGATTCTTCAATTGCAAATATCACTTACTCTACAGTGCAAAAATCCAAAGGTGACAAAACCAAACGATTACTGCAGCTGCATGAAACATTAAAATCTCACGAATTCACAAGGATCTGTGCGCTCCGCTAGTAAAAGACGAATTTTCGACATACGCGACAAGGTACTATCAGCGTCAAAAGTGAGTCAACATCAATAATAATTTTATATTTCAAATTAAAAATTGTTTGGTTTGCGCATATGTACAACAGGTTTTTAGTTCAAGTTTTTCCTTTCTTAATTTTTTTCTTAAGAAGGATATTTTACAATACAAATTTGCTGTGATCAATAATTATTGATTGAAGAAGACAAGAAAAATAATAATCAAATCTTTAGCTGGGGGACAACTAGCTGTTTCGTAGTCGCTACACTACTCATCAGCACCCACTGGGATTTGAACTCGGGACATGACGTATCATGATCTACTGCTTTAACCACTAAGCCACCGAGCATTTAATTATTTTCTATCTATATTCATCTCATATTGAATCGCATATGCATTTTTGTTAATTGCCCACTTGTTTGTACAGCGTTTGCTGTCTCAGAACTAGCGGTATTTATTTTATTTATTAACATACATATTTTTGTATTTTAATATTCTCCGCACCCAGAGATTAAATTTTATATTTCGTTTTATTACATTGCTAGTATTAGCACTAGAATAATCTTTGTAACTATAATTAAGACACTATCTAATGCTTACTTAACCAGTTTCAAAAAATAAGACCAACAATTTTTTATTATACCTTTTAGCTAAAACTGTCAAAAATTACGCTTCAAAAGTGTGTAAGCAGTTTCCTCCTCATTTAATTTTTCGCTAAGACCGGTAGACTTACAGCAATTTTTATGCTGATTTTTATTGAAAAAGACCAAAAATAATTGTATTAGTTAATTGATAATCAATATACGTTGTGAAAGTGCCTGTAAAGTTTTATAAAAGCCGTGAATAAAGATGAAAACGGAAATTTTAATAGAAACAAGAAAAACTATAATAGAGCTAAGAGAAAAAGGTAAATGATTTCGAAAAATTAGTAAAATTTTATGAAGACACTACCTACACCTCTTAAAAAGCATTGTAAAAATTAAAAAGCTTTAGCAAAATAGACGCAAAGAGAAGGTCCAAAGCTGTTAATTGAAGGAGAAGAAAGAAGGATTCCTGCAATAGTTACAAAAAAAAAGAAAAAAAAAAACTTTTTCTAATGTGGTACAAATTGCCAAGGATATCACTACAGAGTCTGATAAAGCAGTTAGTGATAGCACAATACGACGCACTTTGCATATAAAGGGTGGTTAAATTTCAAGGGCCGATGTTGATTTTGAATAAACCACAAACTATTTAGGAAATTATTGTAATTTTATTTTATTATGATATATTGGTATTATTCAATTATATATGAGACAAAATATTGGCCAAATGGGCGCCGCGACCACGACGGCACACCTCCACCCGATGGTCCAAATTTTCGATGACCCTGAGGCATAATGGAGGTTCTATGCCGTTAATGTGCCGAATTATCTCATCCTTTAGCTGTTGAATTGTTGCTGGCTTATCGATGTACACTTTTTCTTTCAAATAACCCCAAAGAAAAAAGTCCAACGGTGTCAAATCACATGATCTTGGCGGCCAATTGACATCGCCATTACGTGAGATAACACGGCCATTGAATTTGTTGCGCAAAAGAGCAATTGTTTTGTTAGCTGTGTGGCAAGTGGCACCATCCTGCTGAAACCACATATCGTCTACATCCATATCTTCCAATTCGGGCCATAAAAAGTTCGTTATCATCTCACGATAGCGAACACCATTCACAGTAACTGCTTGACCGGCCTCATTTTGGAAAAAATACGGCCCAATGATGCCGCCAGCACATAAACCACACCCAACAGTCACTCTTTGTGGGTGCATTGGTTTTTCGACAGTCACTCTTGGATTCTCATTCGCCCAAATGCGGCAATTCTGTTTATTGACGAATCCACTGAGGTGAAAATGTGCCTCATCACTGAGGATGATTTTCTTCGAAAATTGATCATCATTTTCATACTAAGTCTGGATAACTTTAACACGTTGTTGAATTGTGTATCTCTCCATGATTCAAATTGAATAAGTCTAAAATAGAGAAATGGCAAATAAAATACGGAAAAAAACTTGGCGTTTAGGTGTGGTTCACATTCAACATCGGCCCTTGAAATTTAACCACCCGATATATGAATTTAATGTCAGGTGTTCGAGAAATAAGACTGCACATACATTTTGTTTATACATTGACGTACACTCACTTTTGATCATATATTATTGACCCTTAGTTGTAAAGTATAAAAACAGACAGTATATTTAATTTCAGCTATTTTTCCTATTATAACGCTATAAATAATGATTTATTCATTTTAATTATTATAAGTAAAATCAATATTTATAATATAATTTCATTGTATTAAAAAACAAGACACACCACTGGTGTTGACTCACTTTTGCTTCTCATAGTATATCAGGAAGCTGGAACTTCACCCAAATCGTCTTGTACGCAATATACTTAATTTTAGCAACCATACTTGGTTGAGAAGAAGTGATGCTCTTGCCACCTTCAGAACTTGTAATTGGTAATTTTACCGATAAGGTTTTATCTTTAGTATTAAGATTTGAATACTTATTATTATTTCATTTTAAAGGTAAAGTTTTATCTTTAGTATTAAGATTTGAATACTTATTATTATTTCATTTTAAAGATCCAATATATAAAGATATACTTTTAAAAAATTTTATTAAGCTCTTATTGCACTGATTTCTATACAAAATTTGTCTAATAAAATCTTAATAAACATAAAATTTTTCTAAATAAAACCGTGGATATTAGATCGTGAATATATATGGTTACATTTGTACCTTTAAAGTGCTTTGCGGATTGTTCAATTGCAAATGAAATAATGACACTAACTCTTCAGTAATAAAATACTTCACAACTGTTTTTACACTTGATATAACTGTGTGCTAACATGCTGGACTAGCTTATTTTTCTGACTTATGACTATCTTCCAAAACGCTTTAAATTAAACTTTCAATCTGCCGAACATCTAGCTACTATTTATTCTTCTTTATTATCTTCCGCATTCTTCATCAAGTTTTTAGTTAATGATAAAGGTACAATTATGCGAACGCCCACGTTCGTTTATGAAAGGGTCGTTAGTATTTGAGTATACAACAACAATGTAAATGCTTACTGAAATTAACTCTGACATTGCCGCAATATCTCAATTTTCATTGTGGTAACATTGGTTTCAGAGCCTATTGATTGATTTGAATTGTTGCCAGCATTCCTAAAAAAATTTTTTTTTTGGTTTTCATTGACATGAACTTCCAAGCGATGTTTTCAGTACTTCTTACGACCTATTAAGCATCTGCAATTATTTTTTACAAAAAATTTAATATTTTGTGCTTAAGTGCAAACATATTATGGTTGGATACAACCATAACTATAGCGTAAATAATGTCGACAGCTAAAAATATGTTTGACTATGCCGCAGTGTTATTAGTAATGACATATATTTGTATATATCGCTACTTTATTGCAACATAGTCATAACTCAAAAAAGCTTGTTTCGAGAAAAACGCATTTAAAATTTTTAATTTCCATACAAGTCTTAGAAAATTTTGTTAGGAAATATCTCCTACAAGAAACAGTTTAAAGTAATTGGAATAAATTTTTGGCACAATATAAAAGGTAGAACTTCTAACAATTTTCCATTATTAACTTGAAAAGCTCATTTTTTGAGATATGACTATGTTGCAATAAAAGAGCGATATGCTTACATCTTAACATTCATAAATGAAGCTTTCGATCCTTCGCCG
The DNA here is from genome assembly GCA_914767995.1 of Thecocarcelia acutangulata. NCBI lineage: Eukaryota > Metazoa > Arthropoda > Insecta > Diptera > Tachinidae > Thecocarcelia > Thecocarcelia acutangulata. The sequence goes on from OU612096.1 coordinate 29,625,899, forward strand.
GATTGAAAAGTTCTAAAATATTGTCCATAAAATGCTCCTGATAACTGTAACTCTAATGTTTTAACTTAAACCTTATTTTACCCAATAATCTTATTTAATTATTTACTTATTTTATTGATTAACTAATTTATACACATATTACAGTCTTTCATCAACTAGATCAACACATTTTCTTTGCAGTATTTCATGGCGTTTCAAAATTAAACAACAAATGGCTTTCATTAAACTTTTGCCATTTAATTTAACTTCAATTTGTGCACTTTCAATTTTCGCTATAAATTCTAAGAAATTTATTTTATTATCAAATATTTACGAGTGTTAAACAAAATGTTGTTTTACGTTGAATTGCAAAAATTTCGTGCAAACGACATTTAAGTGACAACAACATTTTTCAATCCAAGAAATAAAAAAAAAAAAACAAACAAATTCTGTGATTTATTTTGCAATTGAACCAATAAACATTTACTGGTCATTATCAATCGTCAGACCATTTGGACAAAATAAAAAATTCAAAGAAAAAGAAAAAAAAAAGATAAATATTTTGAATAGTTCAAATATAAACAATTATTAACAAGTGATTTTTTTTTGTATGTCTGTCACCTGCTGGAAAAAAATACACTTTTCGCCAGTCCTTGGCTAAGAGCAATTTTGGCGATTCACGAAGCTGATTTTAGGAATTCCCAATAAACTTGGAGGCGCTTTGCTAATTGGTTCGCAATCGATTTTTCGTATTCGGTGCTCGTTTTTGCTATGCCGTTTTGATACCAAATGATACTATATATATAATTATTAGACGTTACTCTGTTCTATCGCTACTACAATGGGATCTTGTTCCCGAAACTCGCACATTTTTAAGTAGCACGCTTTCATCATCGAGAGCTCATCCATTTGTGGTCGATTGCCCCGCGAATCGTACTACGCATTATAGAGAGAATTCGTTTTTCACCTGCACGCTTCGTCTGTGGAATAAGTTGCCTGCAGACGTGCTTCCTGTCTGTTATAACCCTCCCCCGGGGAACAGGTTTTTGCCTTGGCGTATTCCTAACTTAGGCGCTCTGTTTTTCGGTGAAAAGAGGGGAAGGGTCCCTCGTTTGGTGCGGCAAACAAAACTGTAGGAAGCCACATGTCTTATGTTGTGTTGGCTTCCGAAACCCTTACCAAGGGTATAAATTGGCAGAACGGGGATCAGCATGGCCCCCGGGAAGTTCTGCTTGCGGTTCGACCCGGGCTGATCATGGTTGAGGTGCCTACCTTGGCTGAAACGTTCTGGCTGTGGTTGAAACCTAAAACGCATGAAGGGAGTGTTAGTATACTTGATAATTGTTTGGTGATGGCTTTTTTCGAGGGCTAAAAATCTCCCGAGGATCTGTTGCCTTTACAACAGATACCTGTATTGTAAGGAACAAGTGGTGTTGGTTGACGGGTGAGTTGGTTTAAGGGCTGATGCTGCTGCTGGGCTTCGGCCTACCAACTCATTAAGCCCCCATTGATTGCTGGGAAATTGCATACAGGAGGGATTAGAAGGCCCGAACTCCTCAACAAGAAGCTGCTTATATGACCGCAATCATATGACAAGAATTGCTACCTGTGTGAGCCTAGCAAGCCACACGGGGGCGCTGATGAATCGTGAAAAATTCACTCCGTGGAAATGGTCCACCATCAGGTTAGGCCGTCAAAGCAGGTACTGATGTAAATCATTTTCACAGTTGTCTGTTATAACGTCGGAAGGTTCAAGTCAAATGTTCACAAACACTACTTCCTCTTTCCCCCTCCTCACAACCTATTTTTCTTGTTCTGGTACAATACACTGAATATGTAGGGGTCATTCCCTGAGTACTGGTCCAAGATAAAAAAAATATATATAATATAATATACATATAATTAGAGGAATGATACCATCATATAATATTAGGTATGGATTATTTTTTTAAAGAAAATTGAACAAAAAATTAATGTAAAGAAAGAACCAAGTGCAAAAGATATCGAACTTATCTTCGCAGAGAAAAAATAACAATTGATCATATAAAACATCGAAAGATGAAAGATCACATTCATGTATTAATTACATGTCCACCACTGTATATACCCTTAACATTTTTGCGAAGGGTATACAAATCGTTATAATTACGAAAGTTTTTCTATTAGTGTATATAAAATGAAAGTTTAAAAGAGAAGTAACAAAAGTCGAAACGAGATTTTCATGTGCGATACGCTAATCATCATGAGACTTGGAAACTTTTGAAAAATATGTTCAATTATTTAATGCGAGTATTGCATTATTTGGAAGAAAATAATGGGAAATAATAATAATAAAAAAATATTCTAATAATATATTGTAATCTTAAAAAGAGAATAAATTAAGCAATAGTATATTTGGTTCCTTTAAATTGTTATATAAGCCAAAAAATAAAAAATCTGTCTTGTGTCTCTGACAGCTAATGCATTCATGTGCTCACACACACAAATATGTGCATTTACATATACACACATACATTCAAACTGTTGACTATAAAAAACTCCAATATTTTTTTTTTCATTTTTTGTTTTAGTAAACATTGAGTTCTTTTCTACAATTAATATTATTGCCTTTATTTTTATTGGCCTTCTTCTGTGTGAATTATGATTTTTCACAGTTTTATGGACAATTAAATTTATTATTCGCTTTTTCGGCAAAATTACAAAAGATAAAAATCTGAAATAAAGTACTAGTTCTGAAGAGCTGTTTTATCTATTTATTTTATTATGAATGCACATCTACATACATATACTACACCTTGGACAGCAACAGCATTGGTGGTTACAATTTATCTCTGCAGCAGTTGCATAATCTGTCATAATTTGGCAAAAATACTCAAATCCACTAAAAAGAATTTTTCAAGCAAATTAAATAAAAGAATAATTATGCAGTTGTCTGGCAATAGAAAATAATTGCCCAGACAATAAAAACAATAAACATATATCATTTGATTAATGAAATAAGTACATAAAGACAGAAGGTTATAAATGAATAAAAACAGACAGCTGGAGGGTTTAAACTGCATATGTTTACACTCACAAAAAAAGTTAACTAAAATCTAATTCATATCACACCAAAAATAATTTTTACTAAACTAGTATGTTTTCATCAGCATCCCAATAGTTTTAGTTATGATAACTTTTTAAAAGGATAAATAAATTTTAGTAAAATACAAAAAGTTCTTGGTAACGTTTTTTAAATTTTTTGATATTTAAATGTCAGGAATTTTTTCAAGCTTGAGGTCAAGTTTTTAACTTTTGTTTTAAAATATTTTACTTTAAAATACTTAAAAATTTTAAACTAAAAGTTAAAATACTTGACCCCAGCTTGAAAAAATTCCTGACATTTTTATTTAAAATAAATAAGCAAAAAAGGACCTTAAACTCAACGAAATACTACTTAATTAAGAAATAGAGGTCGAATAAAAACCAAAACACTAACGGCCTTATTCATAAAAAATATTTTATGTTTATTAAACTGTTATTTGACAAATTTCTATGGGAAATTTGTCAAATAACTGTTTAATAAACATACAATATTTTTTATGAATAAGGCCATAAATCTATAAAAAAATTATAAAGGTCTAAAAATCTATCAATAATATATTGATATTTCTTTTATTTAGTTATTATTTTTTTATTGTAATTGTAACAGCATTAATTGAAGGACTAACCGGGTATCGATGAATGGGGTAGCGTTCACAAAACTGCAAATTAATTAAATTTTTTTATTAAAATTAAACCAGTAAGAGTATAGTATAATCGACTGGGCCGAATCTAAAGTTTTGAACTGAATATTCTCGAATATATATGAACCAATATCAGCGAAATTTTATTTTTGCTTTGTAATCGCCATGCCAAAATGGAATTTTCATGGAAAAAGCGGCGTAGGTTATATCTTGGTTATATATGGACCGATATAGGAAATTTTCATTTCCTGTATTTTAGTAATCTACTTTTGTTACTACAACTTAAAATATTTTATTTTTTTGCTTAAACTCAGTTCTGGTAATAAAGGGAGGTTATTTAAATGCAGAAAATGAAAATGCCCGATATCGGTCCATATCCGAGATATGGTCTAAGCCGATTTTTTCACAAAAAAAAATGTTTCTGCTTACAAGCAGTTCTGGTAATAAAACAAGGCTACAAATATTTAGAAAGTGTAAAAAAATTCTGATATCGATCCACGAGATATAGCCTAAGCCGCATTTTTCACGCAAGTGTCTAAACCGATTTTGTTCATGAAAATGTCGGGTAAGCGAACTTAAACAACTTTTTTGCTTAGAAGCAATTCTAAGGTGGTTACCAAATACAGAAAATTAAAGTTGTCGATATCAGTCCATGTATACCCAGGATATAGCCTAAACCGATTTTTCCATGGAATTTTTTTTTGCTTAAAAGCACATCTGGACTTAAAAAGAGGTTACTAAAATACAGAAAATAAAAAAATTCTGATATCGGTCCATATATACTCGAGATATAGCCTAGATCGATTTTTCCATTAGTACTTTTTTTTTTTTTTTTTTTGCTTAAATGCAGTTTTGATTATAAAAGGAGATTATTAAAATACAGAAAATAAAAAAATGCCGTAATCGGTTGATATATACACGAGATATAGTGTAAACTGGGGTTTTCATGCAATTGTCGCGTAAGCGAACTTAAACCACTTTTTTTTTTTGCTTAAAAATAGGTCTGATAATATAATGAAGTATTACTTAGAGAAAATTAAAATTTCTGATATCGGTCCATATATACCCGAGATATAGCCTAAGCTGATTTTTCCATGAAAATTTTCTTCCTTTTAGGCATGACGATTACAAGGCAAAAACATTTTTTCTCCGATATCGGTCCATATTTATGCATCAAATTTGGCATATATAAATATTTTGGAATGAAATTTGTTTAAAAGGAGTTTTGGTTTCAAAATTTTCAGCAAAAAATAAACTTAAAATCATCATTCAGTATGCTGCATTCAAAATCGTCTAAATTGTCAATAAATCTGGCAGCTGTGATCCCAGTTAATGTTAAATCAAAGTGACACATGTTCACAACAAAAATATTTGCCGAGAATGTTGTTTTACAAGTTGATTGTGTTACGTAAGTATTATAAGAGAAAATGATTAAAGACGAAAATAGAAAGTCGACTCGCGAAAGCGTGAACATCCAGTTACTTGAACATCCAAACACGTGAATACTTTTGTTTTAACATTGACTACTCTAAAACGTGAACAAGTGCTGATGGCTCTAAACGTGAACTGTGATTTTTAGAGGAGCCAGCTAATAAAATTAAGCCAAAAGATGATAGGGTGCTAAATGGGCCGAAAGTATACAAGTGAGTCAAAGTGAAATTACAGTGTTATGAAATCTGAAAGAAAAAGAGGCGTTACAGACACCACCAACAAAAAATTACCTCGGTTTTGGTTTACAAAATTTTCCCAGTTTTTCTACACATATTTTCAAAATTTACTTGTATTAAAACGTTTTTTGAATATGATATTTTTTTAAGTACCTTTTATCATGTAGGAGAGACTGAATTGTTTTTTTTTTTTTTTGTAAATAAAAATGTTGAAAAACGTGTATTTACTCTTATGTATTTTTACCCTTTTATTTCATGTAGATTTAATTCAATGCTAAGTCGGAACAAAGTTTCTACACTATAATAGCTTTACATCAACTGGAATGAAATATTGTAGTAAATTTATTGAATAAACTTTGTTACATACATAGTCTATTAAACTATTCTTCATAATGATTTTCCACGTTTATTTATGAAAAAATGCAACCTATAACGGGAACAAAATCAAAAACGTGAACACTCTCGGTAAAAATTAGTTCACATTCTCGCGAGTCAACTGTATTCAACATTTTGTTCTTGCTGAGTGCGAGTTACAGCAGCACTCTTTTTTTGTGGTCATTTTTTTTTTGCTCCTGAAGAAATACACAAGATACGAAAATGAGTAGATACATTTTTGATATGCCAAGATTTTGCAAACGAGCGACAACTATAAAAACCACCGCATAATTTTTTAAGAGAAATACTCGAATATGAAAATTCTTGAGTAAACAACCGGTATAATTATGGTTGCGGTATACCCGTGCATATCTCTGGTATATACGTAGAACTTAGCCATATAGAAATACTGGTAATATATATTTAAAAAAAATACACAAGATAAGAAGATAAAATAAAAAACAACGTCCAAAAGTTACAACTAATTTTTTTCAGCTAAAGATCTTGATATATTTTTGTTTTTTTATAAAAAAAATTTTTAATGGTATTTTATTTTCGATATTTCGACAACAATTTTTTATCATCCTCAGGAAAATTAAAATGAGGATGATAACAAATTGTTATGGAAGTTACGAAAATATAATACCATTAAATCAAGATCTTTAGCTGAAAAATGTAGAAGAAATATAAAAAAGGTCAAATAATACGAATATTTAATTGCAAATTTTTAACATTAATTAAATGTGCAGCAATAGCAGCTTATTGTCTTTCAGTGATGCCACTTGATTTTTTCTCCAAGTTTTTTTAATGTATTTTTTTTTAAACTTTATTATTTTATTTATTGAATCTACATAAGAAATGTAATGACAATAAATATTCAAGTCTTAATACTAAAAAAAAAAATTCTGATTAAAGTCCTGCCAGTGCTGGACAAAAATTTATTTTTATGCGAATATTATTTCAATAATTCAGTCATCTGTTTAGAGCTCTAATGATAGCCAAAGTATCCCTCCTTCTCAGACGGGTATGACCACCAAAGCTAAGATTATTAAATGCAAGAGGATCTGGATGGAATTCAAGTTTGTTAATATATCTTGTCGCGTACTTCACAAATTCAGATTTCACATTTTAATATACGAAGTCCGCCATTTTGACAGTGTTTAATGTATTATGTACTAAACACATTTAAGACAGCAGGCTACCGGCTGCACGGCTACAAATGTCTCCATCAATAATTATGTTTATTTATTTTACTGCTTAATTATTTTAGTAGCAAGTGCAGCATATTAAACAGCTGGTCCCTAATTTGCTAGAGCTGGTGCTCTTTGTTAAATTCGCCTTGATTTTAAACATCACATTTTTTATTACTCTGTATTTGGTGCGGCATAAAACAAATTTAGATAATAAAATGTTTCTTGTTTTTTTAATTTTTATTGAGACATTCTCATAAATAAGTAATTAAACGATGTTTTATAACGTCAATAAATTTATGCCATAACAAAGCAGTGGTTAATTAATTTTCTCGCTTGCAATTGCAAATGTTTCTTTCAATCAGTCTCATGAAACAATTTATTAAGCCATTTGGTAATTTATATGCAGCAAAGTCAAAATATTAAGAGTTTTTGACGCAAAGGCATTGAAGCTAATTTTTATGGTTTGATTTATTAAAGTAAATTGAATGTTTAGTCAATAAAACAATATGGGGTTGTAAAAACCGGGTCGACTTCAATGTCTGTACTACCATGTTCAGACGGTAATATGAAACACTTGGATCGCTGTCTGAACCACGATTGCGAAACTAGGTGCCCAGACGTTGTTTTTTGTTTTACACTGATGTTTTGCGCAAACGTTTCACTACTTCTTTTTTCAATTTTTATCTAAATCTTTATGTAAGTATCCAATTTTTATAGGTTTAATTTGTTTCTTTTGATTTTACACACATTAATTGTTCGTTTTTTTTTTATTAATTTACATTTTTTTTTTCTTGAGAACTAGTTTAGATAAACTAGCGATAATTTTTTATCAAATTTGGAGATCATAGTGTTTTTTGCATGGTTCGCAACAAGATTCAAAACGAACAAGTAGGTTCTGTCTCAAGACTTTGTATGCCGAATCATGTTGGTTCAATCAAGATTGGGCCGCGAATCACAAATGAGAGAGCGAACTTGAAATATAAGCCGCCGTGTAAACATAATATAACGCTTAGGGTTCTTTATTTGCACAGAAACTCATAGCACGCTAGTCAATCTATACTCATGGATAGTATTGAGTAATCGGATTCTCTTGATGTTCTTGGAATGAAAATTCAGTGTGATTTTCTCTGACCTGAACACAATTTTCATGTCTCCAAAGAAGTGTTCAAGTGTCTAATTTTTTTCGGAAACGGCGTTAGATGTACTTCATTCCAAACAATCTCTTTACTATTTGTACCACCCAAAATGGAATACAACTTGCATGTTCAGATCAGCGCCGCAAACACTAAGGACCTACTTCACGATGTCGAACCTTAACGTTCGCAGGCATTTTGAGTGGCCAGAACTTCTATTTCCGATACACTTTTGAGCTATGCCATGTAGTCTTTTGCGAACTGAAGCCGCTTTTCTTTATATGCTGTTCATACATACACTTTTAAATTAATTCAATTATCAGTTAATTAAAAATTTGTTTAAGTGTTCATACATACTTAATATTTCTAATGAAATTAACGTTTGACAACAGCTGATAGAAAAGTTGTTTACATTTTGATTGTGAATATTTCTTCTCAAGGCAGCTTTAATATGGTAGTGGTATAAGCACAGCTGTCTTTCGTTTCCTTTGCATAAATTTGTCAAAAAAGGCATAGACTTTGTTGCTTTTTCAAACAAAATTTTGACAACTGTTCGTAAATTCTTCCAACAAAATACATGTTGGTGTTGTATTTATTGTAATTCTGCCACTACCTATTAAAGCTTGTTTCTTCTTGTTGTGATGCCATCTTTTGTTTGCATTTGTTTACATTTGAGTTATCAAATTTAAACAAAGTGCGTTCATTTGATATTATTGTGATAACCAAACACGGTTGCCACTCGGTTGTATATTTAATTTTACTAAATATTAGAAAATGTTAATTGGCAATTAAGTTAATTAAAATTTTGTATGGGTAATTAAAATCAATTAAGGCGTTAATTGCAAAATTTTAATTAAAAGTGTATGTATGAATAGCATATTACGAAGTGCATTCAGTAGTATTTAAGATACTTACAGCTTTTAACTACTCTGCGTAGTGATAAGACAGAATTAGAAGCAATTCTGATGATTTTTCTATTCTCATACATAGATAAAGGCGATGAAGCCCTTTCTACCGCTATTGCACGTTTAGAATATCCTTCAGAACGGTTAAACATCGATTTAGGTTTTTTTCGACAGATTTAAGTGGTTTGTTAATAAGACAAATTTAGATTTTCCAAAGGATACAGAATGGGTTCTTTCACTTGGACAGAAATTTGCGGAAGATTTTCCGATTTTGAAAATTGTAAGTGAGGGCGAAGATTTTGTTCAAACATTAGATAACAAGGAAGACCAGGAAATATCTAGAAATAGGTTTACATCAGTTATTGATAATCATTTGAATAAAATGAAAGTCAGAAACTAGAGATAGATTTGTGATTGATAGCGTAAATGAAGCAGGGAAGTTTTTAAAAAGAAATAAGGATATTAATTTGTTAAATTTTTGTTGAACTTTTATAATTTTTTTAAATTAAAAATTGTTTGGTTTGTACATATGTACAACAGGTTTTTAGTTCAAGTTTTTCCTTTCTTAATTTTTTTTCTTAAGAAGGATTTTTTACAATACAAATTTGCTGTGATCAATAATTTTGATTGAAGAAGACAAGAAAAATAATAATCAAATCTTTAGCTGGGGGACAACTAGCTGTTTCGTAGTCGCTACACTACTCATCAGCACCCACTGGGATTTGAACTCGGGACATGACGTATCATGATCTACTGCTTTAACCACTAAGCCACCGAGCATTTAATTATTTTCTATCTATATTCATCTCATATTGAATCACATATGCATTTTGTTAATTGCCCACATGCCCGAGTTCAAATCCCAGTGGGTGCTGATGAGTAGTGTAGCGACTACGAAACAGCTAGTTGTCCCCCAGCTAAAGATTTGATTATTATTTTTCTTGTCTTCTTCAATCAAAATTATTGATCACAGCAAATTTGTATTGTAAAAAATCCTTCTTAAGAAAAAAAATTAAGAAAGGAGAAATAAGGATATTATTATTTAAAAATGCTACCCTGGGGAGCTCCAGCTTCGATTGGCTGAGTCGAGTTTTTGAAATCACCTTCCTTAACTACGAAAGCCATTATTGGTGAATAAACATGGCTTTTGTATTGTCCAAACTACTTTGGACAAATCTATTTTGGTTATAAACTCATATAAATATATTAGTTTATTATGGTTGAAGTTTTTTATATATATGTACCTATATTATGTACCTATATTGAATTTAATTATTTTCGGTTTTTTCAAAAAAAAAAAAAAAAAAAAAAAAAAAACTATCGAGAGAGCCTGAAGACTGCTAGTGCGCGCAACTCTAGTTTTTCCCCACTTGGAATACAACCCATTTGTTAATATACAAGCACTATCCTGCAAACCAGGTGAATAATAAATAAAATCTATTATAACAATTGAGTTTTATATTCGCTACTTCAGCTTCTAACATTGATACCAATAAAAAATTATAAATAGTTTGTTTTCTATGTTTCCCAGCTATCTATATCTATCTCTGCTTTTCGATACTTTCAAAAAGCAAATCGTAGCAACCAACGGTTGTTCATTTGTTTGAAAGGTGTAAAGAAATGTTAGAGACATGTATAAATGAAAAAGCTTGTTTTTTGTGTTTTGACAGGTATTATTAGAATATTTTTCTTTTAAATTTTCAACAATTTATTTAGGTTGTTGGGATATAAAGTTGAATGTTTGAGAATATCCTTCAAAAAATTCCGAATTCTACTGATGATTAGGTTTGTTCCTATGAAATGTCGATATGTAGATAGCTGGGAAACATAGAAAACAAGCTATTTATAATTTTTATTGGTAAAATCTATTATATTTGTTGAAAAGAAATAATAAATCCCCTTTTTATTTCATTTCTTTTCCCCAAACCATTATCATTAACTCAACCCGAGTTAATCATATTCCCAATTCTGCTTTGCATAAAGCAGAGTTGGTTAACACTAAAGTTTGCTTTTAGCACTCAAAAAGCAGCAAATTTGTTCATGTATTATATATATAATTCAATAAAAACGCAAAGTTTTTTTTTTGTATTTTGCTATATTAAATGTTTATTGCACAAAATGTTTGTTTTTTTCAAACAACACAAAAGTCAAACTGATTTTGAAAATTCGAAAAGAAAATTACTTACAACACCATGGAAACATTGCGAAATGATTTCCTACAATCAATTTAATTCGCTTATAATGGAAAGGTTATGTAAAGTAAATTCTATATTATATTAAATATAAATAAATTTATCATTATTATAGTTTAAAACATCTTACTAAAAATTATGCATTCAGATTTTTTAATATTTTGACTCCAAAAATTAAAATGTATTTGAAATGAATTTAAAAAAAAAATTTAGGGTAGTTCCTATGAAATGTCGACATATAAATAGCTGGGAAACATAGAAAACAAGCCATTTATAATTTTTTATTGGTTTATACTTATATTATTTTTGGACTAAAACTAATTTGAAATCGGTTTATGTATATCGCTCCTTTATTGCAACATAGTCATATCTCAAATTATGAGGTTTTCGAGTTAACAATGCAGAATTGTTAACAGTACTACCTTTCATATTGTGCCAAAATTTTATTTAAATTACCTTTAGACTCTTTCCTTTAGGAGATATTTTCTAAAAATTTTTTCTAAGACTTGTATGAAAACTAAAAATTTTATATGTGTTTTTCTCGAAACAAGCTTTTTTGCGTTATGACTATGTTGCAATAAAAGAGCGATATGTCCTTAATAGTTAATAGATTTTTAGCTCTAATTTGTTAGTTATAATTCCGGTAATTGCAGCAATCAAATTTTCTACTACCAGCAGTACATATGAAAGGTAACGCTTTTTTATATCCTCGTTCGCCACGCCTGCTTACATATGTGCTTACACTGTGTTGAAATATCAATTCATCATTTGATAGCTGGCGTACAATAACTGTTGTATTTTTCATCTGAAAATAGAAATCAATGCTTTATTATTTCATATACATACATCATATATAATAAGTCCGTTCGTCTATCAAGTGCCTATCAAATACTTTACTATATTTTACTAAACTAAACTGCATTTGTTTAGTCAAATTGCAGCGAATGATAATACAAATTGAGAAATATGCCTAAATTAAGTGAAACAAAGAAAATGACATTCCCATGTATTAAACACATTCAAGACAGCAGGCTACCAACTACAACCTGCTAAGAACATTATTTATTTACATGTGTAATATAGTACTGTACTACAGCACTGGCTCGGGGGTTTTTCCAATTTCAGCACAGCAGTGGTCTATGAACACACCTCAAAGTTTATAAAGAAATAAAAAATAAAGATTGCTGGGCGACAGTTCAGTGTACAAACAACTAGGACTATAACAAAAGTTGCATATGTGATCAATATTAAAGCCCTGAGTGGCTGATCGTGTTTACATGATCCTGAGTTCAAGTCCTAGTGGATGCTAATGAGTAGTGTAGCGGCTATGAAACAGCTAGTTGTGCCCCAAGTTTAATCAATTATTTGTTCACGTCTTCTTTCATAAAAGGTTATTGGTCACGGCAATTATTATTATTCTAAAAGAAATAATTTTTGGTTGTAGGCGGAAATCAACTCAAACCATGCAAATTAACAAAATGCTGTTATAATTACAAATAATTTGTTTATTGTACTATTGCCGGTTCTAAAATAATTCATTAGCTAACTACACGATGATTTATATTCACATAAGAAACAACTCCTCAAGCGTGCTCGAGTAGCTGAAAGTCTCAAAACATCTGAATGGTGTAGAAAGAAATAATTGTAAGCCACTTTTTGTGGCAAATGACCAATCAGCCAGTAGTTGAAACAGTTCAACAAAATGTTTCTAAAAACAGATTTTTCGTAATGCGATATGGACACGTTCTACTGGTTAAATTGCTTTTATATAAATTGCTTTATTCAGCACTTCATTGTGTTTGGCAACGAACAAAATAATTGCATCCTTGTCGCGTTGTGTTTTCTTTCGGTGTTTGACTGCAACAATTTTCTATGGTCTGACTTACATTTCTGGATGCTGCTGCCATTAGGTTGTTTTTATTGCAGTTTTCTGGGTCAGTATGTTAAGATGTTGTATTATGTTAAAAAAAAAGAACTAATGGCAACAAAGGCAGCTACCGAGAAGTCAAACTAAACAAGTGAATGAAGGCAGACATATTAATGCAAATATTTCAATGTGATTGCTAAAATTAATAGATTTTTTCTGACACTTGAAAACAGATTGTTTACGATTGCATTTAGTGGCGAATGAATAAGCAACATAATATAGAACAAATTAATGCTTTAATGAAGATGTAGTGGCAGGATGCGTTATTAATTTATATCAGCATCGGCTTTAACGGCCTTATCTGATGATGGACCAATATTGCATTTTTCATAATTCAGTGTGGCTGGCAAGTCTCACATATGTAGGTCTCAACTTCTGTCAAATGTTTGCAACCAGATGAACAAACAACGCCCTTGCTGAAGAGCTCGAATCTTCTCAACCATCCTGTATGTAATTTTCCAGGCAGTCAATTGAAGACAAAGTTTAATGAGTTAATAGACCGAAGTCCATTAATAGCATTAGCCCTTAACCAACTCACCCGTCTAATCATGACTACTAGTTCCTTACATTATAGGTATCTGTTGCTAGACAACATCAGGGAAACTAATTCCTCTAGCTGCGATTTAAGTTTAAACCACAACCAGAACGATTCAGCCAAGCTCTGCAAATGGAACTTCCCGACGGCTTTACCAATCACTGTTCTGCTAATTAACCCTTGGTTAGGGTTTCGGAAGTCCAACACAATATAAGTCATGCGGCTTTCTAGAGCTTTATTTAATATAATAAACGAGGAACTTCTACCCTTCTATGTGTCAGAAAGCAGAGAGTCCTACTCACCGGACAGAAAAGCTAGTTGTGCAGTAAACTGTTGCCAGATTGTACTTAAAAGTTTCGGGGAGACTGGATTCGTTGGAGAAACACTCAAGTCGGCCAAAAACCAGCTACTCAATATCGAAACAGTTCGCGTACCAACGAAATGCAGAAACTTTTCATTTATTTGATATTTCCCTTTTTTTCTTAAATTAACCCAAAACAAACAACTACTGCTATACCGGCATGCGCCATGATTTTCAGGGAAAACTAAGCACCCTTCCTTGCATTTGAGGTTTAAACCACAGACAGAACGTTTCAACCAAAATGTAGGTACCTCAATTATAATCAGCAGCATTATAGTACAAAACCAGAACCTTCCGAGGGCTGTGTGGATACGAGTTCCAGCAGCATTATGGTCCAAAACTAAAACCTTCCGAGGGCTGTGTGGATCCCAGTTCCACCAATTAACGCTTGCTGTGTGCTTCGGAAGTGCAACATAACATAATTCATTGGGCTTCCTAGAGTTTTATTTGCTACAAGCGAGGTACTCCTACTCCTAAGTTGAATATTTGAGAATATCTTTCAAAGTTTTCCAAGTCTACTCATGATTAGGGTAGCTCCTATGAAATGTCAACATATACTCGCAGACAGCCCGGAAACAGAAAACAAACTGTTTTTTTGTTTTTGCTTGGTAAACATAATAAACTGCAGATATTATCTGCTTGCTTGCTTATGAGCAAGCCGGCACTATTACATTTTTTCTAACGTGTTACAAAAACTAACATAATTGTGAAACCATACAGACTGTGCAAATACTTTAAGCCACACAATCACTTTTAATACCCACATAATTTTTTTAATAAAAAATTTTTAATGAAAAGTTTTTTCAACTATTGCCCCATAAATTTCTATATGTAATAAGTTTGGCAACTCTAAATAAGAAGCAAACATAAGCTTTAAACACATAGGTGACAGCAAGCAGCAATCTGTCAAAAATAAAACACATGTGTTTTAACGACATCACAGCAGCACGACTTCACAACAGCATTTACGAGTACTGCTGCTGCCAACTTAGACTAATTTCTATTTTCGTAAGCTGCAAAAAGTAAATGTAGTGCTGCCGCTATAAATATAAATTGGCAATAATAAGAATTATCTTTTTTTTGTGTAATATATTATATATTAGAAAATACCATCAGAAACTTAAAATAAACAAATAAATTTATGTGTTTTTTCAGTTTTACGTGATATTATTACGTATTTAGTCAGTAATAGCTTATTTACACCAAAGCGAAATCTGCTCATTCGAGATTTCCAGCCAAATCTAGTAGATTTTGAGAAGATTTCCTATACAAAATAAAATCTACTTTATGAGTAGATTTCGACGAAATCTCCTGAAATCTACTTAGTACCAAGTGATGCAACTGAGATTTTGTTTAAAAAGTACTTAAAAATACTACGCTGTAACAAAAATGTACACTTTAATGTGGTGTGTGCAGTCTCTGGGCACCAAAAATACACACTTTAATGTGGTGTATTCAGTCTGTGATAAAATTGCTTTGTCAAACTGCCATGCATAAATTATTTTTGAGCAAATGAAATCTTGCTAGGTTTCAAAAAAAACGATGGTGTAAACGATATATATTGCTTTGTAGATTTCAATTCTAATCTACTAGCTTTTGAGTTGGTGTAAATGCGCCATAACGTTAATTTTATTCATGTAAAATATACATGTGGCACCTCTGAAATTGGTTTTGTTAAAATACACATTGTGCTACTGCTGTCTTTAAAATAATTATGTTGCTGATTAGACGGCAACATTTGAAGTTAACTTCATTTATAATCGTAAAGTTATGAAGTCTGCTGTCGTCTAAGTGTTTAAAGCTATGCACTGTATTTAGACATGCGCGGTTAATCTCATACGTATTATCTAAGAACATTTCTTCGAAAAACTCGAATCTCTTGCAATTTTCTTTTCCGTCTACACATGCGAGTGAGAGTTCATTTTAAATTTGTCGCCAGCACTTGAACTTCAAACAATTTGTTTCGATCATTTATTTTGTTTTCATTTTAATCTATCATCTCTTTAAAAATTGGAGCTGTCGTGCTCTTCACATGAGAATATTTTTAGGAAACAGTTGGCATTAATTTTTATTATCAATATTTTATTGTTATTGTGCTTTATAATTTAAACATTCCCATCTATATTACTAATTTTAATAAATTAACATACAATTTCAGCCTAAAACTTTAGTTTTAATTTTGTAGTGATCCAGTTGATTTGCTTAAAATTATTTACACGGTAACACTGTTTGACATATGATTGCATGGAAATCACTCACAAGCAAATTTAGCTGCGAATAGACCTGCAAGTGCGAAAAATGTGATTGTGGTAGTAAAATAATGTGAGTGTATTGAGTATTTCGAAATATTACTCGCTTGTCTAAGCGCTAGGATAATATGAATGGAGAGAAGTACAAGCAAATTTTGCAACTCTTTGCTAGGGCTACATTTTTCAAATGAACTTTCACTTTCCTGTGTAGACGAATAGAAATTTTCATGAAAGTCGCCTATTTGATTGAAAAAAAAAAAATTTTTGTTTTTCTTCGAAATTTTTCAGCTAAAGGTCTTGATTTAATTTTAATTTTCCTGACGATGATAACAAATTGTTATCGAAAATAAAATACCGTTAAACCTTTTTTATAAAAAACAAAAAGAAATTAAGATTTTTAGCTGAAAAATTTATAAGCAAAAATATAAACAAGATCAAATAATACGAATATTTAATGAAATTTTTATTTATAATACTTGTAACAGAATGGACATTTTGTATTAAATTTTTATATCATGTTGCCAGATTTTTTTAATAAACAAACCCTGAAGAAGTCGGTAATACCGGAAAGAAACGTCAGGAAACATTTAATTTCAAACAAATGTTTGTCATTTTATAAATAAAGTTAAAATTAGAAACTTTTAGCCATATATAAGATAACAATATTGAATTGATTTTTAAAAATGGTCGAAATCAGGAATAAAACTTAAGAACCCAATGTTGTTCGAAACAATTAGTTCTAGTGAAACATTTGCTCCAAAGCGCTGGTCTAAAATCGGAACTGTTTATTAACACTGGAACTGTTTATTATTAAATACAATATTCGTATTGTTTCATTTTGTTTATATTAATTTCTGCTAACTTCTTCCAGCTAAAGATCGTGGTTTTTTTTGCTTTTTATAAAAAAAGCTTTAGCAATTTTTATTTTCGTTATTTCGCTATTTATTTATTAGCATTGAATGCATTTCATTACCTTGTAGTGTGGAAGGTTTTGGACTAAATTTTTCTAATCTGAGCCGTGTCGAAGGTATACACACTGGGCACTGATCAGTTTTAACTAATTTGATTCCAACACTTTAAATGCCGCAGTAGGGTTTGTTTTAGTCTCTCGTTTATTGTTAAAGTTAAACCTCCACGAACACTATTCCCCTTCTCTTTATAACCTATTTTCCTAGTTCCAGTACAATGCACGGCATATGTAGGGGTCATCCCCTGAGTACTGGTCCAAGATAAAAAAATAATTAAATAAAAAAAAAAAAAAAAACGATACTGACAAACTGTTAGCGAAATATCGCAAATAAAAATTGTTAAAGCTTTTTTTGTAATAAACAAACACAACAAAGATCTTCAGCTGGATGAACTTAAAAGTAAAGAATTAAAAATATAAACATATATATTTTTTTTTTATTAAAACTTTTACTTTTATTAGTTTCATTCACTTCGTTTTTATGCGTATGCTTTTCTCTAATTAATTTTAAAACAGCACTTTAAGTTCACACGCACTCAGTTGTTTTAATAAGTTTTATTCAGAAACCATAGTGTTCAATTAATGAATTTTATTTAGATTTCTTTTTTTTTACACCAAAATTACTTGTTTCAGTTTTTGTTTAGTCTAGTTTAAAGTGTGTGTGCTGGCCGAGTCTCTTTGTTTCTTGTCGGTAACCGAGTATAGACTGAATGGCTGCTTCAGCATAGTTTCAACTCAAGCAGTCGTTGCACCAGAACACAACAAAGATCACACTCACTCACCAAAACAAAAATGCAAGAGTTTCAGTTCCTGTCTTATACCAACAAACACTTTGCACGGTTATTTCGTGATGCAGCACAACAGTCTGTAAAGACAGTCAAGCCAAGTCAAGTTTGTTTTGGTATTGGCTTACATATGTTTTGTCAAGTCAAGTTTTTAGCTGGTTGCACACAAGTATTTCTTGTTCAATGTTTCTGGAATAGTTAATACTTTTGGTTTAATTTTAATTTCTTTCAAACCAGTCTCTGCTGCATCAAACTTGTCCAAATAAGATTTAAATTCAGCGAACGGGTTTCTTCTCCGTCTACTAAATTCTCTTATAAAAGTTTAATATATTATAAAGCTTGAATTTCTCTCTCATTCTTTGTTTCGCTCATCTTAAAAGAGAGTTAAAGCAAATTTGTGTTTAATCACTGGTATAAGAGGTTTTTACATTGGAAATTTCTGAAGTAAACTTGGCTTAAAATATTAATGAATGAAAAGCAAAATTATGATCATATTAGACATTATGTATGATTACATGCTTTTAGCTTTTGAAGCTGTCATAACACAAAAACGGGCATGCACACGCATGAAAATGTAGTTGTCAGTTTTACATATTTTAGTTTCTTATATGCCAAAGGATGCAATGGCATTGCAGCAGTTAAGTTCAATGTTAAATATATTACAGCGCTTTTATGGCACACAATTTTGATGTAGTAAATGAAGAACGGCAGTGCTCTGAATTGAACAGCATCATGGTACTAAATCGCGATTTCAACTACTAAAATCTTATTGATGAACTCATTAAACTTTTAGCATAATTTCATTCGTACTCTTTCAGTTATAGGCCCAGTCTATTCGAGATCGTTGTCAAGAGGCAAAATGTTAATGACTCACTAAATAATGATCTTCTATTAATCTCCGAAAAGGGTATCTAAGGTAGCCCTTAGAGGCACTTACTTCGGGTTTTTAAAACGGTGTACATACCTATGTGCTTCACTCCATTCTAAATCCGTCCGAAAATGGATTTTTTGGGGTTACTCGGCCGTGTGCAGGAGAGGTCGAAGAAGCTTGTCGGTGACGGTAGGATATTCAACTATATTGATTCACTGAAGCATCGACGCAGTGTGGGGTGCGTTACTCTGTTCTATCATTACTACAATGGATTTTGCTCTCATGAGATTAGGAATCTTATCCCTGAAACTCGCACATTTTTACGTAGCACGCGTTCATCGTCGAGAGCTCATCCATTTGTGGTCGATTGCCTGGGGAATCGTACAACGCATTACAGAGAGAATTGGTTTTTCAGCCGTAAGCTTCACCTGTGAAATAAGTTACCTGCAGACGTATTTTCTGTCCGTTATAACGTTGGAAAGCTCAAGTCAAATGTTCACAAACTTTACTCCCTCTTTCCCCCTCCTCATAATCTACTTTCCTAGTTCTAGCACAATACACTGTATATGTAGGGGTCATCCCCTGAGTATTGGTCCAAGATTAAAAAAAAAACTTTTAGAGAATGGTGTGAGGTATTGTTTAGATCTGGCAATGCTTGTTGTCAAAACCAACGAAACCTACTCGTTGGTTTTGACAACCGGTCTTGTTCATGTTGAGTTATTGCGCTTATTCATTTTCTTTTTAGACGTTATGCATTAAACTTGAAGCGTGTTTTCCCTAGACAACGAAAAAGTGTGCTTTGCTAAAAATTACCAATTCGGTGTAGATCCATGTAAAGTGAAATTTGCGCGCTTAGAATTTTTTATATCGAAAAATATAAATACATAAGTTAAACCCCAACGACAAGTTTTTTTCTTTTATGTTGTAAGATTAAATTATATAGAGGTGATAAGTTTTTACAACGACGAAAAACTTTACTAAAACCCGAAGAAAGGGAGACCCAAGTTTCCAAGGCTCGAAAACAAAACTAATAGGACGGCAGAAGATCCGCAAGGTGGAGCGTGTCTTTTTGGTGAAAGAAGCCGAGAAGGAAGATTCTGGGCCGTAATTTTCCAAGCCTAGTGGAAAACCTCTGCCTCAATCAAGAGGAAATCAGCTTTCCAACAGCGACCTCTTCATTTAGTGAATTCTAACGGTCAACTCTAAACCTGAGACTATCATTGAACACCATCACTTCACCTCTTGGACAAAAGATGAGTCATTTGGTTTTTTTATTCACCGCTTACACCTCTAACCACCGTGTGCTCGTACAGATATATTTTAACTTAATGTTTTTTTTTTTATTAATTCTTAAACTTATTGGCTTTTAAATTTGTTGAAATGTTGCTAGTTATTTTATTTTTTTCTCCTAGATGTAGATAATAATTTTACTCTGTTTTGTTTTATTATTCGTCAAATTGAATACTTGCATAGTCTTCAAAATCGTGAAACAAATAAATAAGATAGCACATCATCCCACGGGATTACAATGTGTTGTTTTTTCATTCGCTCTTGATAAAATTTATTGTAGTATACAAAAATCACTTTCTACGCCACATTCTACAGCTAACTGATGTAAACAATCTAATCTATTATTTTTCATTCATGCTTCAAAATTAAGGTCTAATCTTCATTCTGGCAACGCTGCAACACATGTACAATTTTTACTGAATTTCTTTAAAGTGTAGCAATAATAAACCTAGTAAAATTTTCCAAATGAATGAATTTCTGTATACATGAATACATACTCGTATGTACATATCGCTCCTTTATTGCAACATAGTCATAACTAAAAAAAGCTTGTTTCGAGAAAAACGCATTTCAAATTTTTAGTTCCCATACAAGTCTTAGAAATTTTTTTTTAAGAAATATCTTCTAAAGGAAACAGTTTGAAAGTAATTTGAATAAATTTTTAGCACAATATAGAAAGTAATACTGTTAACAATTCTGCATTGTTAATTCTAAAAGCTCATATATTGAGATATGACTATGCTGCAATAAAGGAGCGATATGTACATATATACGTATATGTATTCGAGTGATATACAAATAAAAACCTCAAAAAAGCCTCTATAAAAGCCTCAAAAATTTTAAAACTTTTCTTTCTTAATAAATAAATTTTTGTTTCTGCTAAGAAATTGAAGAAAATAAAACAAAAGCAAAGGAGGGGCCAATCACTCAACCAGAAGCAAAATCATTCAAAAGAATGTAATGGACGTTCGATAGAAAAAATGAAAAGAGAGAGTGAGAAAGAGAGCCAGTTATTTGCAATGCAATGGCCCAAGATAAAAAGAGCAAGAGAATAAATGAATGGGCATAAACAAACAAATATACAAACTGAATACAGTGAGCACACCAATAACAACTTACTAATGGAAGACTTAATAAAACTTATAGCAAGAAGAAACCATGGAACATGTACTATATATTTAAATCATGTTAAAGGTTATCCTATATAGGTATGTAAGTTTTGCTTATAAATAAATACAAATATATCTAGTACCAATATTGTTTATAAAATATAGCTATTTCATTCTTATAAGCTATTTATTTGACAAATTTTGTATTTTGCAGAAAGGTATGTTATTCAATGCACATGGATTAACAAAAACTACCTATTTTGATGTATAGTTTTTTGATCATTCGAACTCTATTACATGCAGGACTGCCAGCCATATCTAAATGATTGTGACAAGACTTCCAAATAGCTACTAAATGCAGTCTACTTTGTGACTAGATTTTAATGAAATCAAGTTAATTTTTTAAGTACTCTTTTACTCAGCTGCGATTTTATACACAAGGTAGGTAATTAAAAATACTACGCTGCAATCTAAATACTATACAAATGCAGTTTTAAATATGTAGTGGCAGTATTACAATAAATACAACACCAAAAAGCATCAACATGTATTTTGTTGGTAGAATTTACGAACAGTTGAAAAATTTTGTCTGTAAATTCAAGAAAGTCTATGTTTTTTGAAAAATTTTTTTGAAGCCTATGAAAGACAACTGTGCTTGTACCACTACCGTATTAAAGCTGTCTTATACTATACTGTAACTGCCAACGTTGCCTTTGAAATTTTCAAAAAGTGGCACAAACAGGGTACATATTTTGGAAAAAATGTCACAAAAAGGGTATTTACAAGAAGTTATTAAAAAAGAAGAAATTATTAAAAAAACAATAAATACTAATCAAAATTATTCAAAAGTTAACGTCTTTTAATGAAAATATAATGTAACGATTACGTTTAGAAAAAATGATTCAAATATAATTAATAATATGAGTTTAAATTATATTAATTTTACTTAAGCCTAGTTTTTGACTTCATGTTTAAATACAAAATTAATTACTTTTCATATTAATTTAAGTTGTATTTGAATGCAAGTTTAATATTTTCAGTTTTAAGTAATTGCTTTTATGCATTTAAATGCGATGAAAGTGTGGCAGCTTTACTTATGGTGTTTTCTTTTCTGATAAAAATGCTGCCCTTTAAATGTTAATCATTTTTTCCCGATTACCATCACCCTTAAAAAACTGTACATGTGTTATTAGTACAAAAGAACAAAAAATGCTAACAATAATTATGTACACTTAGCGTTTCAAATATATCATGACTACTTTTAACATACCAACTCCACCTTACTCGAAGTACAGTGTAGGACATGCTACATGTTTTGCCAGTTTTAAGTGCAACATGTTTTGAAAAGAACATGATACCCTTTAATAGTGTATCAAATTTTTTAGAAAAGAACGTGTTGAACCGCTATATGTAGCATAGGTGTAACATTTTTATCAGAAAAGAAAACACCATTAAATTCGAAATATTATGGAAAGTGTTTCATAGAACAGCTGTTTGTTATTGGAAATATGGAAAAATTCTTAGAGAAAAGTATTAAATTAGATTTTTGGTTTGTACATCGGGATTTAGTTCCAGTTTTTTGTGTTCTTAAGTTTTTTCTTTAAGAAAGATTTTTTACAATACAAATTTGCTGTGATCAATAATTTTTGATTGAAGAAGACAAGAAAAATAAAATAGGGAATTATAAAAAAAGTGTCATAAAAAGTCTCATAGATATCAAAAAAGCTTCAAATTGATATTTTAGTATCAAAAAGGCAACACTGCTTATTGTGATATATCCAATGTTGCCAGAATGAAGATTTTACCTTAATTTTTAAGATGTTTCAAATAAAGTAATATTTTAAAATAATTTTTTAAAAATTAAGATTTTTGAGACGTAAGTAGTATTCTAATAAAAATATAATAAAATTTGACTGCTGTAATATAATGGCACTTGAAATAATTGTTTACCTCTTGCTTCCAAATCTTTTGTACACTAAATACATACATATGTACGTAGTTAATGGCATGATTTAGTTAATATTCATATTGTTTAATATATTTTTTGTCAGTCTTTTAGTTATTGGAAATTTTATAATAGTTATTATTGCGTTACCGATATATGGAAAATAAATATTATTAAGCCTTTTTCATAAAAACAATTTAAACATAAATAAATATTATTATTTTCATGAATTTGTCCTTTTATATTTCTGCTATTTGCTTGTTTATTGACCCTAATAGTGATTTCATCTTGTATTTATATGGTTTGCGTTTAAAACCGCTTACTGATTCATGTAAATGTACGAACTTTGAGGCATCATTCTAACAACAAAAAGAAAATATTTTACGCGTTGAAAATGAAAGCCTTTTAATACACAAGCCAGCAGTGATTTTTAAGTTCACAAAAAGTTTTGTCATAAATAAGATTTGAGACATTAATATTCATTTTATATTCTTATTTTTGTAAACATGTTATAAAAAAATTAAACTTCTTTTCCAATTTATTATTTAAATCGTTTTAATATGATTTCGTTTGAAAAATAAAAATATAATAAGAAGTATATGAATGTGATTAATTTTGCTTAAAAATGTGGCATCGTCAACAATGCAACGCACTTTACATAAAGGTTATTTCACAAACTGCAATCTTATCTGGAAATAAAGTGTAGTGCAAATATAAAGAACGATATTATTTGTAAAAAAAAAGGAAAAATATTAGTATTATTATGAAAAAAGCGTTGGGCGCTTGATATTCGACTAATGTCGCACAAAGCGGCCTACGCTTTTTGCACAATAATACTAGTATTTTTCATGCACTATTGTTTTATCTTATTATTAAAATTCTTTCTTTCTTCTTAGTACCATAGTGAAGCGTGTTTTTGTAGGTGAGCTACAAAGTATGTCTATTTTTTAGGATTTTCACCTTTTTTGCAAGTGTTACTTATAGTATTTGATCGTGGGAATACCCGTTTATTTTCATGGAAATGTGCCCTATTTCTAGAAACACAAATAATTTTTGGCTCCACTAGTAGACTTCTCCAAAAATCTGCATTTGTTAACAATTATATATAAGCATATTTAAGCAAATTTTTTAATATATAAGAGTGTCCAGAATCAGTGAAAGAGAAAATATTGTAAACTTTTTCGCAAATAATGGTCTGTATGACGTTGAGTTTGGTTTGTATATGGATCTTACAGCCTTTACTTCTTGAAGTTCTTCACTCATTGCACTTTATTTTAATGTTTGCTCTTTTTAAATAGTTTATAGCATTTCTTGTTTATATTAAACAATATGGCAGTAGTTTTTTTGTCAAATGTTAATGTTTACATTCGTTTGTAACTGAGTATTTTTGCAAATTTTTTTATGCATATATTTTAATCTTATATACAAGAGAATGTTATATACAAGGAAAAAAATAGTATTTTTGCTCTCATTTGCATCGTTTGCACAGTCGTTTGCACCCATCGTGAAAGCCCTTTATAGAAGTAAATACAACTCGAGAGCAATATAAAAATCAGACATTTTGTTTTTATAAACAAATTTAAAAAAAGGATGCATAAAGTAATATGAAACTTGTGTAAATTTTTCCACTGAATTTGGTAATCAAATATCGAAAATATTTGATTTTGAAAAAAACTCTTGATAATATTGTCAATAAAAACAGCAATTTTTCTCATTTTTTTAATAAATATGAAGATCTGCATTCCGAGTGAATTCTCTTAGATTTTGAAGTTATTTTTAAGAAGTAAGAAAAAAATGTATGTAGTTTTTGCAAAACAAAACGAAAAAAAAAATGAATTAAAAGTCGAAAATTTCCAATATATTTAAAATTATTCCAAAATAAAGTAACATTACCCTATTCTTCTGCAGCGTGGACATATGTATTATTCACCCAAGTCAGTTAAAATTAGACAAAAATACGAAACTTTTTAGAAAATCAAACAATTGAAGACATTCTTTGTTACAAAAACTAATTAAAATGAAATCTTTAAAACTTTTTTGATATTGCAGTTAAATCCAATTTATTAGATTTTATAAATTCACATACTTATTCTTAAAATTTTCGGAAATTTGAATGTATCAAAGTGCATTGGATTTTTAGTACCGTACTACAAGTACATACTCGTACATATTGCGTACAAATTTGCGATCATAAGCTTGCATTTAAAATCTGTTGTATTTTCAAATAAAAATTTAAATTATGCTAAAAATTTTGTAGTTTTAATAAGGCCGATTTTTTTGACGATATTTCAAAACCGAAATGACGAAATTTTCATAAATTATTGGGATTTTGACGAATTCTTCCATATTTTGTCTGGCAGCCCTAGTAGCAATGTTATTATCTCTCTATAAATAATCGTCCATACGACAATGATTGCAAAAGTTACAAACGTTTAAACATACAGGAGGGTTAATAATTGCTTCTGTTGGTGTAGATACCAGCCACTCGGCCACTAAAAGCGGCAGTAAACTTAAAAAAATGGTACTGTGTTGCACAAACTGAGCAAAATATCTATAAACAGGCACAAAATGTTTAAAAAAATAGTCTAAAACTTGTCCACAACCGGTAAAAGTCGATAAAAACCGGATAATTACCTATATAACGGGGTCCTAAATGACCGTTAAAAGTTTAGATACACGTTTCATGGATAAAACATGCATCGAATATAAAAAACCGGTTACGAACCGGTTAGTGAACCAGTTCCAGTATTTTGCCAACTCCGAAAATCAGCTTCAGGAATCGTCAAAATCAACTAACTTTCCCGGAACAATCCTGGAAGCAATACGGCAACTTCAATTTTCGCACTAAAGCGGCAACACTATTTTCTATAGCGGAATATAAAGTTTCTTAAATGTACATACTGTATATAATAGGGTTTGAAGGTTTGAATCGTGTTAAAAATACTTACGAGAATATGTTGTTTATAAAACACGGATGAAGAAATCGTCTAGAAAATGTTTATGAAAAGCACAAAATTTTTCGAGGGGTTTCCATACAGATTCTCTAGATGAGTGGCTCCTCTATGTCCTGTGAATATCATACCAATCGTTGTAGAAGTATTTAGTAATGTTTTAACTTTTGTATTCAACTTTTATTGAACTCCGTTCAATATGTTTCCAAAATTGTTTCCTTCAATATAAATTTTTATGTAACATAAATATATGTCAACAAATTTTAATACCCTCCACTCACCATTTTAGTTGCAACAATGTAAAGCGGCGGCATTGATTAAGATAAGTCAATAAACACCATTAAAAAAATTACAGATTTAAGGAAAATAATACATGAGACTCAGTCTTAACAAGCTGCAAATATTGTGCCGCAAACAGCACATGCTGCAGTCATGGCAGCAGGAACAACCAATTTCAAATTCACGAACTTATAATTTTAAGTTTAAGATTTCTGTGTAAATATTTTTATAAATTTTAAGCTTTATAGTTAAACGAAAAATATAGTTGAAATTTTAATGGGGGTTTTATTTTGAAATAAAATATTGCTTACAAGTAGTAATTGTTGACAGTTGAATGCACGTTGCGAGTCAAATTTTGACATAAAGATAAATGGTTCTTGTTTTGAATGCGCAACTTTAAGTGTAGAAAGCCAAACTGCTTAAAGGCCACTTACTTAACCTTAACAATTGCTCAGACCTATTTGCTTAAAAACCCAACATTTTATGTGACCTTTTTCCAAAACCAAAACTAAACTTTAATTTAGAAGAACTGTTGCAACAAATAAAATATTTATTGAAAGTTGATATATTCTTTAACAAGAAATCCCATTATAATCGAAGACAGTAAGGAAGCAAACTATACATATCGCTCCTTTATTGCAACATAGTCATAACTAAAAAAAGCTTGTTTTAGTTTCCATACAAAGGAAACAGTTTAAAAGTAATTTGCATACAGTTTTGACACAATACAAAAGGTAATACTGCTTGCAACTCTGCACAGTTTTTGAGATATGACTATATTGCAATAAAGGAGCGATATGTATGCACATATGTAAGAACTTCTGTGTTTGCTTGTGATTAGGAAAATTCCCATAAAGAATCAAAATAATAATATATGTTTAGTTGTTGGAAGTACCGTTGAGGGAGTGTCATTGACAGTTAACAGGCTACTTATCACTTTAATCGATAAATAAACCTTTCAAAAGCAACATATACTAGACATCAGTTTGTGGCAAGTATGTGGCAACCTGGATATTCGTCCCATAGTTGCTTAGTTTTTGCTTTTGCAATGAAAAGCATAACTTACACTCATGCCAAGCTTGGCTTACTGTCACAAAAAGCAGAGTAGCAACAATACTTAGAGCATAAAAGTAGCAACATCAATTAATTACCCAATGGGGAGTTATGTGCTCACAAAGTAGCTTAAAGCCTATAGCGCCTCATGCCATAAAATACTAAACCAGAGACAAATATTTCCATGCACAAAGTAATAGCTCAACTGGAAATATATGTGCAAGAAAAGCATTAAAACTAAATACTAAAGCGCTGTGACTAGAAGTCCAATGCAGCTTAAATACTATAACAAGATAAATAAAAACGGAAGCTTAAGAGCTTTTCACGAAAACCCAAAAAAAAACATAAATAGGACAAAATCTTAAGCAATGACTGCGTTAAAGCTGAATTAAATGTACGACACTCCATGTTCACAGTTGTAAGGCGATCTGGCTATCGGTCAGTTTTAAATTTATTTTAACTAGAGCACCTGCAGACACACTAAGTAGTGGATAAATGATACACATTTTTTGTTTAAGCTCATTTAAAACCTATTAATTCTTTCGTACTTACTAAAATTGCTGCGACACAAAAAACACAATATTACCCAGTTGGCCATCTCAAGTGAACGTCTAGCAAGTTATATGATTGATAATAGTAAAGCATCCACAAGTACTATGTAAAAGCGGGAATAGGTGACGGACAACTTTTATGCTAATATACTAAACTATAATTTTACATAGATTACTTATAATTAAAGTTTAAGTGGCAATTGCACGACCAGGCCTTGCGGTACAGTACAGTACGGCCTCACAAGAAAAAGTGATTTGCTATTACAGCATCATATAATCAGTATGCAGGTAGACACTAAATAGTGCAGTTCGTATTTAATTATAGCAAAATAGACATCTCAGGATGCTTATATTAAGAGTAAATCTATTGAGCCAGCGTTGCATTCGCTCATGGAGCACATAGAACATACTCTAGAGCTTGGAAGTGTGTCTTTCTTGGCATAGAGGCAGTCTTTATTAATACGGCAACAAGAGTCATTATCATGGCATTGGAAAGGCGGTTTATTCATCAGTCTATTGTAAGTCTCATAATGAATTTACTGACAGACAGGTATTAACATCCAATAAGAGATATACCATCATATGTGGGGTGGCAGGCGGGGCTTAGTTTTATCTCATAATATCTAAGGACTAGCCACCATATGTAAGGGGCAAATACAGTCTTGCCCTAAATTCATTACACTAGGCGTTAGACTTCATATTGTTTAAGACTGTGGCATAAGCTGATGCTATTGTTGTGGCAGTGTCACGTAATTACTCGAACACTCTCTTACGGTGTTTGCAATCTGCACTGAGGTTTATATATGCATGAAACATTTGCAGTAGCCTCAGTAAATGCACAGAAGACGGACCTCGTACTTTTCACTCAAAAATACAAGATTCCTCCTCTGAATCTGGCAACCTTAAGGTGAGTTGAGGTTAGACTCAAAAGTATTTGTTAATATTCGCTCCAGATACCTGGGAATCTATCCACATTTTATTGGCAGAATAATGTCTAAATTATAGCAGACAAGAGAGCTGGTGCCTTTTACCTGTGTCATGAGGCCATTGGAAAGACGTGGGGTATAAATTCTTGGAATTCTTGCCGGCTATTCAACATGGTAATAAAGCCCACATTAATGTATGGGGCGCTTGTTTGGTGTAGGGCTTTGGAGAAAACTAACTATTGCAGAGTTATAAAGAGGACATTACGTACGTCTGCTTTGATAGTGACTGGTGATTCTTGCGCTAGTTTAACTAAAGCGCTGATTACGATGATGCATTGGCTATCGGCTGATCTCATGGTGAAGGAAGTAACCATGTGCTCCAGTAGGGTGTGGAAAGAAGTGACAGAAGGTCATGCTTCAAAAATGGGAAGCATAACGGACCTCCCAGGGAATATAGATTACTGTTCACTTACTCTACTGCCCGAAGAGATTTGATGTAATCAGGTCCAGCACGGCCTTGTTAGCGGCCCAAATCGCCTGCCAAGAGAACGAGCACGATACCTTATCAGATAAATCCAAGTTGGGCCTGGGAGTTGGTGTTGGCATCTTTATGCCTCAGTATCAGAGGAGGATCAGTTTAAGGCTATGTAGTGCAGGCTTGAATTATAGCTATAACGAGGGCAGCTAACTGGTAGAGGTACTATAGGGTATTCGGGTGAGTACACGAATCTGTACGGATGGTAAGACTGTGTTAAGTGCAATTGGGATGTATATACGATATCCAGTTTGGTTTTTAAATATCGGATATATCTTAACGAGGTAGCAAACCTGGATATTTTCAGGGTGCCATTGCACAGTGGAGTTCCCGAAAATATAATGGCGTCTGAACTGGAAAAAGCCGGAGTCCGTTTACAGTAAGAGCAAATTTATAGGAAGGTAGGAGTTCCGCTTGAAAGCTGTAAGAACCAAGTTCCTTGTCACCTTTTAGGAGCTGCACAGGACAGTTGGTGTAGTGAGCTTACCTGCCGAGTAGCGAGGTTAATATGGCCAGTATATGATCGTAGGAGGACTACGATGCTAAGGAGTCTCCTCGGTGTATGTTGTATGCTTTGGTGGGGGTCTTGACAGGAACGTCTTGACACAAACGTATGTGAAGAAGTTAAATCTTATATTTAACGATTTATGTAAAAGTTGTAAGGCTGAGGACTAGGAAGAGAGTGTTGAGCACTTCCTCTATCCATCCGATACTGCACGGGTTAGCAGTTATAGCGGAGGGCGGAGTGAACAGACTTGATTTCTTTATTCGGTTTTTGGGTTGACTTAAATCTTAACCATCGAGGAATGTGTAAGTCTCATAGGCTGCATATCTCCCACAGACAACACAACGGGACCAAGATAGGACTCAATTGCGCTGATTTCATGAAACTGTCAGCCTCTAAAACCTAACCTAAAACAAGATCTAAACCAGAGGATTTAGTCTTTTGATTGTTTGTTGAATTATAAACTACAAATGATAGGGTTATTTATGGAATAACACATCCGAGAATTGGCCTCCATGGCTTTGTATCATGTTTTCATGAAAATGTCAGCCTGCACAACCTAATCTAAAACAAGATCTAAACCAGAGGTTTTAGTCTTTTGATTATTATTTTTTATTGAATTATAAACTACAAATGATAGGGTTATTTATACATCTACATACGTGCTTGTTGGTAAAAATTTTCCGTGATCAATTTGCGTAAATGTGGCTGAATTTCGTTGATGCAGTGCAAAATTCCCTCCTTGACTAGGGCTTATTGACAAAGATCTGTGCTTTCAAATAACCCTATAAAAATAAATCTAATTAAGACAGGTGAAGTCAGGCGATTAAGAGGGCTAATTTTGGTCACCACAGTGAGAAAGTAAATGATTTAGCAATGGCTCATGCAGTAATTGATTTGTTGTACGGGCTGTATATGACATTGACTTATGGAAATCACATATGAGTATTAGCCACTTCATTATTATCCCATTTTGGCAGAAATATCTTTGATGTTATGACTTAGTATTGAGCACCAGTAACAGTAACACCTTGGCCAGCGTGATTTTGAAAAAACTGAGATGCAATTATATCTTCAGACCTTAAGTCACACCAACTAGTGAAAGATTGTGGATCCGTTTGTTTTTCTACAATCACATGTGGGTTCTCATTGTTGTGATTTTGCTTGAAAAACTATAACCAGGCCATCCCTCTTATCGTAGCATGCTCTCAGAATATGGTCAACTGGGCTGTTATATCTTCTATGCTGCAATTCATTGCTTAAATATACTGTGTGTAATAAAGTGAACGTAAGTACTACTATTTTACTGCAACTAACGGACAGTTATTTAGACAGTACTACGAATTTAGTACATACTTTTTTTTATTATTTTTCATGTGCACTTGTACTCACTTCTTTTTTGGAGCGGTATCAAGGTGTTGGTATTTGTCAAAATGTCAACTGTAGCAACATTTACACTTGATAAACAATTTAAAAGTGTCAGCCTCAAGTATGTATTTCTGAGCTGCTTTAGGTGCCAAAAAAAATTCGTGTGTATAAGATCCTTCCCGATATTATTTTCAGTTTCAAATGCAGTATTTTTGCGTTCTGGTGGCAAAAATTCTGCTGCGTGTTGTAATATACAGATAGATTAAAATGATAAGGGATGGAGATTTTGTTTTTAAAATTAAACAAGATTAAAATAACATAAATGAAATATAGCAAGCTGCGTTAAATGAATTATTTTTCTCTAATTTTTGTAAATTGCTTTTATAAAATAAATTACTTATTGAAATCGAGCAAATTACTCATTGTATTCGAGTTAAGTGACTGTGTATATTAATGATGATTGTATGTGAATTTGATGAGATTTGCTCGTTGTACTCAAAAGGTAATAAATCATGTGACTCTTAAGCCATATCTGTAAAACTTCTATAGATTAAAACAAAATGGGAAACTCTTAAAACTCAATGATATGATATACAATATGCAACTCAAATCTTTTCTTATTTGAAGTTCAACACTTATTTAAAAATTTATGACTTGTAAATAATACCAAGCAGTCATGCTGATGATTGGATTATTTTTAATAGCTCACAAGCTGACTATTGAACTTCAATACTCAAAACCGATGCCCAGAAAGCTTTCAGAGCCCGAATGAAATCAATTACCTCCTCAACTATTCCCCAATTACCCGCAAGTCTACACTCTAGAGATCTGTAGCATGATTTTGTTTTGATAACGCGGTGTCTACAACTTTATAGGACACATAAGGGTAACTAAAGACAATAATTATCCATTAACTTTACTTTTAGGAAGATGCGTAAGTCTTACAGAAACAACAGATTCAGGATATTTTTAACTATAACATAAGAAAGGTTACTTGCTCTTCATAAACGGAATTCTTGTTGTGACCTAATGGACAGCACAATCAGAACTGATTCACTATGCTTTGGTTCAATACATATGTTCGTACTCGTATATAATATATTGTTTCGTATCTAAAGTGTCATTGTTTTATGTTTATTTCTTCATAGTTCAATATTTGCCACTGTGTTTTCCAATGTGTTAATATAGTCGCAAATATGGTCATAACAAATGTAAATATGTAAACATTTGTGACTTGACTTTTCAGTAGAACAACAGGCAGCAGCCACATAAAACATGAGCTTTCGCATTGTTAATGTATGTATGTGTCTTAAGTCTTTTGTTTTAATCTAGTATTCAAGAAACAAACAAAAAATTTTTTGAGGCTTTATTACTCGTACTTTTTTTTGATGTGGAACCAGTACTCAGGGGATTGCCCCTACATATGCAGCGCATTGTATTGGAACTAGGAAAATAGGTTATGATGAGGAGGAAAGAGGGAGTAGTGTTCGTAGAGGTTTAACTTTAACAATAACAATATTAAAGAATAAAACAAACTCTATTGCAGCATTTAAAATGTTGGATTAAATTAGTTAAAATTGATCAGTGCCCAGTGTATATACCTCAGACACTGCTTAAATAAGCAAAATTAAGTCCAACAGCTTCCACACTACACGAAAATGAAATGCGTTGTTATAAGAAAACATTATTTTGCTGTTTATGGAACACTGACGACCGACTCATAATTTTTATGAGGAGTGATCAATATTTTGAGTGGCTTCCATACAAATTTTCTAGACGAGTCGCTCGTTTGTGTTCCATTAACAGCACACAACTCTTTGTTGCTACAATATTTTTCGTATAAAACATTTTACTTAAACCCAAGTTTTTTACTCAAGTTGGAAAACATATTTCATAATTCATTTTTCACCGGGGAAAATCATTTTGATTCTCCATAAAAATAAAATAAATAAAAAAGTTGAATTACAAAACCTATAAATTCACTTAAAATTGTAGTTGAAACCGTTAATTAAGTACATTATAGATAGTTAATTTAATTCTATTGTAATCTCTAATACTTAAGTACGTTCATATATAAAAGTTAAAGTTCAATGCATGTTAATTTGAAATATTTCATAAGTGTTGCTTTTAAATGTATCAAAGTGTTGCAAAACAATATTTTTCTAAGTCAAAGTGAAAAAAGAACAGCCAACAGCAAACTAAAACGCCAATCTCCTGCTGAGCACAAAGATACAGAAACAACCATAATAATATTTGAATAAACAGCAAAAAAAAAAAAAAAAGAGTTGAAACATTATTGCAATGAATCAACGCTGTTGGTCATAAGAACGAACGCTGAATTTTATGTACAATACAAATATTATAACATGTAGAAGGCGGACGGCAGACAATATAAAATTGATTGACTTGTTTTCCATTATAACAAAAAGCAATTGATGACGTTAATTATGCTACATTCGATTTAAGAAAAAAATTGAAACTATTTTATTAGAAGCACAGTGGTTTCAAATATATTATTTATTTTAATTTTAACAATTAAGTTTCTTATTCGCTATTTAAGCTTCTAACATTTGTACCAGTAAGAAATTATAAATAGCTTGTTTTCTATGTTTCCCAGCTATCTATATGTCGACATTTCATAGGAACTACCCTAATCAAAGTCTACTGATGATTAGGGTAGTTCCTATGAAATGTCGACATATAGATAGCTGGGAAACATAGAAAACAAGCTATTTACAATTTTTTATTTTAATTTTATTTATTTTGTCTGCAATACCAAAAGCCTAATGGGCGAAGACCGTATTGCTAGAATATAATATATATATAGGGTGTTTTTTTAAGCCCGATAGAACTTGAAATTGTAAAAAATAACACAAAAAATTAAATTGTAATCAAAATTTTTTTTTATTCGAAAGATCAATACGTGACATTAACATTTGAAAATGATTTCGGGCATATGGGCACCGCGGCTGTTCTTGACGAAGCGCATTCTGGACGTCCAATTTTGGGCCACTTTTTCGAGCACTGCTGGCCGTATGTCACGAACAACACGAACAATGCTGGCCTCCAAGGCGTCAATTGTTGCTGGTTTATCAGCATAAACCAGTGACTTCACGTAGCCCCACAGGAAATAATCGAGAGGTGTCAAATCGCACGACCTTGGAGGCCAATTGACAGGTCCATTTCTCGAAATCAACTTATCGCCAAATTTTGATTTCAGTAAGTCGATGGTTGCGTTCGCCGTATGGCACGTAGCGCCATCCTGTTGAAACCACATCTCCTCCGGATCAATGTCATCCATATTTTCAAACAAAAAATCATTGATCATGGTGCGGTAACGATCTCCATTGACCGTAACGCGAGCTCCGGCCTCATTTTTGAAGAAATAAGGTCCGATGATGCCACCAGCATGAAAACCGCACCAAACAGTGCATTTTTCTGGATGTAATGGAGTCTGTAGGGTCTCTTGTGGATTGGTCTCACTCCATATGCGGCAATTTTGCTTATTAACAAACCCGTTAAGCCAAAAATGCGCCTCATCGCTGAACACAATTTTGCGATAAAACAACGGCGCGAATCGACGACTGATTTTCAAAGTAAATTTGGATAATTTCGTAGCGTTGTTCAAGCGTGAGTCTATTCATGATGATTTGTCAGAGTATACTGAAACAAATAAAAAAAATGTTTCATCAAAATTTAATTTTTTGTGTTACTTTTTACAATTTAAAGTTCTATCTAGCTTAAAAAAACACCCTATACATCACTGCTGAGTCTGATAAAACAGTTGGTGACGGCATAATACGACGCACTTTGCATAGATATGAATTTAATGATAGACGTCCGAGAAATAAGACTGTACATACATTTGGTTTATACATTAACGTACACTCACTTTTGATCATATAGTATTGACTTTTTCTCTATAATATATGATAAATGAGAAGAAGGGATACCCTTGCCATCATTAGAGTGTTAAATAGGGGACTTTACCTATATAACTCGTGCCAAATACAACTTTTTGTCTAGCATTGGGTGGACTTAGGTAATTTTTTTTATTTAGTATTAAGATTTGAATACTTATTGTTAGTCACGTTGTAAAGATTCAATAAATTAATAAAAGCTAAATAAAAATTATTTCTTCCTTTTTTGTTTGATGCTATAAAAGCCTGAGTAACAATTTTCATATCTTTCACTTTCTTGTCTTTCCTTTTGCCTGCTCACTCATACAAAAGTGGTTGAGAGAGTTATAAACATACAGACTTCATAGAAGTAGAGCGTATATAAGCGTGTTGATACTCGCTCATATCGTGTAGACATCAGCTACTCAGACACTAAAATCCAGCGGGAAACGTTGAAAGATACTACTGCGTTCCACAAAAAGTGCAAAAACTCGGCAAAATGTTAAAAAACGGTAAAAATCGAAAATAAACTGGAAAAGTCAGCAAACCGGAAACAAACCACCGTTATAAACCAGATAATTACCCGTATGATAAGATATACGTTCCATGGTAAAAACACGGTTTCGAACTGGTTAGCGAATTGGCACCAAATTTTTTAGGAATTTCTAAAATCAGGTTAAGAAATTGCCAAAATACCCTCACTTCACCGCATAATCCCACAATACGGGAAGTTCAATCTTTGTACTAAAGCGGCAACACTTTTCTCGATAGCGCAATACCAAATTCCTCAAAAGTACATGTTATACGATTATATTGCAGTTTTTGCGAGAGTTACAATTTTATGAGTGAAGCTAAATTAACCGTGTTAATAACCATTCCTATCATGTAGATATCAGCTATTCAGCCAATAAAATCAGCAGGAACCGTTTAAATGCTACTGCATTGCACAGACTCGGCAAAATGTGCAAAATAGCTGGCAGAATTGCCAAAAACCGATCAAAATCGGCAATAGACCGGAAAAGGCATCACAAAACCGGTAAAACCTGGATAATTACCCGTAGAACAGGGTCCCAAATGACCGTCAAAATTTAGATATACGTTCCACGGCAAAAACGCGCACTAAATATGAAAAACTGGTTTTTAATTGGTTAGCGAACAGGTTCTTAGTTTTTTTTTTCTTAGGAAATTCCAAAATCCAATTTAGGAGTCTCCAAAATGCCTTCACTTCCCCGGAAGCAATACGTCGACTTCAATTTCTGCACTAAAGCGACAACTCGTTTTTCAATAGTGGAATATCAAATTCCTCAATGGTGCACAATGTGTATAGTAGGGGTTGAAATAGTTGCAAATGTGCAAACATGCAAGCAAACAAATAAACATCCGAGTAAAGCTAGTATGAGCGTGGTAATAATCGCTCCTGGCTGAGGCTGAGTATCGACTTGTTTTGCAAAAAAAAAATTTCAAAAAAGGCAGCAAAAAGTGTGAAAAAGCCGGTAAAAATCGGGTAAAAACCAGATAATTATCCGGCAAAAACCAGATAATTATCCGGTAAAAACCAGATAATTATCTTTAGAACCGGATCTAAAATGGCGGTTTAAATCGGAGATTTACGTTCCACGACAAATACGTATACCAAGTATGAAAAAACGGTTTCGAACCGGTTCCTAGTTTTTGAGGACTTTCCAAAACTAGCAAAACCCTCTCACTTCCCCAAAACAATCCCTGCAGCAATGAGGCAACTTCAAATTTTGCACTAAAGTGGCAACTCTTTCCAATAATGGACTATCAATCTGCTTAAAAGCACCCGCTGTATATAACAGGGCTTACGAGAGTTACAAACCTGCACGATAAGGTAGCACCGCTTTCACAACGGAAAGTTCATTTTGGTCAAACTTGAGTTTCTGGTGGCAAGCAGAATGAAAGCGGTTCTTTTACGCTCTTTATTTTTCCTTTCCAGTACTAAGCTCAGGACTTTGCATATTTAACTTTCACTGTGTAAAAGCTGTGTAATGTAAACGTATTAAAATGTTAAATCATTATCATCATTCATCATTCAACGGTTGTTATTTGAATATCAAGTGAATTGAGGCCAATAATTTGATCAGAAATTAATTTTTATTTCAAATATTTTTCTTCTTAACTGGTCAATTGTTTTCATGGTTAATATTAGCAAAAAAAAAAGCAAAACATTTATGAATTTATTTTAAACTGCAGTCATGTACTCGTACTCGTATGTATGTACGTGCGGCATATTCGGCTTTGATATAATTTTAGCAATAGCAGAGTTTTTCTTTAATTTCGTCTGCAAGTTCGTGGCGCAGCAGCAGCAGCTCAGTTAAGACTTTACTCGTAGTATACGACTAGACTGCAAATATTATTGGGGCAGTAAAACATAATTTTATGGTTACAAAAAATGCATATAATTTGCATTATTCCGCCATTAACATATTTAATTTCATGTTGCTAGAAATAATGAAACAACATTTTAGTATTGTTATGGATTTCAACTAAATGAGATTAAAATCTATAAATAAATTCGACAATATTTTTAAGTATGCACGAGTATAAGTGTAAGTGAATGTGTGTATATAAAATAATCTGAGGACTAGTTTTCATTTTAAAAGTTATTAAAATCATAGATATGAATTAAACAATCGCTGTTTAAAACCTTTATGTTGTACACGAATCGGTAATAAATTTTTACAAATTAATAGAAATTATTGTTTTTTTTTTTGCTGCCAAAATATAAACATAATTTTCAAGGAAAAATATTTATATTGTAATATAAAAAATATTATTTTGCTTATGAGTTTTTAATTCGTTTGACTGAGCAAAAAGGCATTGAACCGATGAATGACAGGATTAAGCACAATTGTGTTATTTTTTTCTTTAGCAGCATTGAGTCACACGATTCTTTGACACCGAAATAATAAACATTGCATTATAGTTATATATGTATGTGTTTTTGTTTTTCTATATGTAGCTAAAAATAAGAATATTATATTTGTTTAATATTAAGTAAGATACAAAACTATTTTAAGTTGAAATTGGGGTTTCATTTTACAAAGTTAAAAAAAAAAACAATGATTTAGTAAAAGTGTCCACAATAATCAAGGTAAATATCAAGTTAATACTCATAAAAATTATATATCGCTGTTTGTGTTTCCTGGCAATATTTCATAGGTGCTAACCTTATCATCAGAAGATTTAGAAACCTTTAAAATATAGGGATCGGAGGTTACTTCGGGAAAAAAGTCAATTTATTTAGAGAGACTTACACATATTGTGAACACAATTGTTCGCTTTGTGTATAATGTTAGGCCGTGACAATACATATATCGTAATTTGTTAGTAGCTTACAGGGTTGTTTTTTTGGGCCTTCCTAAAATTTCGAAATGTGTTTCTTTTCTGTAAAATAAGTAAGAACAAGGCATTTAATACGCTTTGTCATTGGTCTGCCTTTATATGCTTGATCAGTAACCCCCAAATATTCATGGCTAGGGTATATATTACTGTTCTTGAAATAACATTTAATGTCAGGGATGTACTTCTTGTTTTGCTGCGTCTCTCATCAAACTCATATGACATGTTCCGTGTTAAACATGTGCGAAAATTGAACTTGACATATTGCTTTCACCATAGTTTCGGGGAAGTATGGGGATTTTGGTGATTTCTAAAGTCTATTTTGGGAATCCAAAAAAAAAATTGGAACCGGTTTGCCAACTAGTTCTACATCGGTTTTTCACATTCAGAGGACTTTTTACGAAGGACATGTATCTGAAATTTTGACGCTCATTTTGCACCGGGTATATGGGTAAATATCCAGTTTTGATCGGATTTTTGGCACTTTTTGGCGGGATTTTGCACAATTTGTCGAATTTATGCAGTTTTTGTGCTACTTAATAGCACTTTTCAACGTTTCTTGCTAGTAGTTTCTGCTTAGCTGGCATCTATATGACAGGAACGGTTATTGTTAATAGTCAACCAATGCTAGAATACAAGAATACGTTTTGTGCATTATTTCCTAGTCGAAGATGTTTTTGGATCATAGTAGATAAGAGCTGCCTAATGTTGAAGATCATTTAATCATTAAAAGTAGTCAGGGCACATTTAACAAGCCCCAGAACCCTTTTATAATTTAATATACGAGTCTAAGTGCCAATTTCACGATAACGAAGCTGTTCGTTCGTTCGCACAATTACATTTAAAACAATAACAAAATTGTGAATGTTGTTTTTGTTTTAAATGTAATTGTGCGAACGAACGAACAGCTTCGCTATCTTGAAATTGTCACTAAGAGTTTAAAAAATAGCACCACTCGGAAAGTATTTCATGGTAGATATTTTTAACACACTTATACTAGCAATTATAAGCATTTTTCGTTTTAAATTCTCAGCAATTTATTTGGATTGTTGGGATATAAAGTTGAATGTTTGAGAATATCTTTCAAAAATTTCCAAAGTCTACTGATGATTAGGGTAGTTCCTATGAAATGTCGACATATAGATAGCTGGGAAACATAGAAAACAAGCTACACTTATACTAGTTTAACTTGTATGTATGGTTGTTGGTATGTTTGCAACACTCGAAACCCATGCCATATAAGTGATTATTCCATATGTAGGTATATAAAACTGTATATAAAGTGTTCCTGCTTTAGTGCGAAGTTGCTGTATTGCTTCCGGGGAAATGGGGTATTTTGGGGATTCACTAGGCCGATTTTGGAAACTGCCAAAAAAATTTTGAACCACTTCGCTAACTGAATCGGAACTAGGTTTTCACATTCTGTGCGCGTTTTGGCCGTGGAGCGTGTAGCTGAACTATGAAAAAATAATATTGCCATATTGTTTCCGGGGAAGTGGCGGATTTGGCTGATTCTTAGAGCGGGGCTTGGGAATTCAAAAAAAAAAAAAAAAATAAAATAAAACTCGGCATTGCTATATGAATAATTAATTTGATACCGAAGCGTGGTTTATAGTTTTTTAAACTATGTTTATTGTTATTGCCGACTATTCACTGTCCACTGTAACAAAGTTGCCAACCATGCTAATACTGAATAAAATACTATAAAACAAAACTAACACATATGAAACTTACAGTGGGCAACTACTAGCGAAGAAGCAGCAAAAGGTTAAGTAACTGATTGTTAGAAAAATTAAAATTCTGCGTTTAATTTAAAACATTCCCAGAAA
The DNA here is from genome assembly GCA_914767995.1 of Thecocarcelia acutangulata. Classification (NCBI taxonomy): domain Eukaryota; kingdom Metazoa; phylum Arthropoda; class Insecta; order Diptera; family Tachinidae; genus Thecocarcelia; species Thecocarcelia acutangulata. The sequence continues at coordinate 29,666,366 of OU612096.1, forward strand.
AATTAATATAGCATATTTCGTCGAAGGCCACTGTTATCAAGTGGATTGTTCCCATGTACATTTATACATGGTGTACACTTTCCCAGCTAACATTTTTAATCGTAGAAGACTCCACTGGGAATCTCATGAAAAGTGTTTTTGATCGTCGACGAGTTCATTTTTTAATCACAAACGATCACTTGCACAGGAGTAACTGTTACAAATGCTTATTCTTCTCTGAGACTTACACAGCTCAGCAAAAGACTCTTATGTTAATCGTAGAGCGAACCGTCTAAGACTCATGTAGTTATTATATTACGACTCTTTAAGGAATCAGTTGTGTAATGCTTGTATGATTTATACAGGAAACAGCTGGAAGCTCATTCGATATTTTCATATTAATATAATTCATACGAACTCACCGCAATTTTATATAAAAAAAAAGTTGAACAATGAAGGGAAAAAAACTATTGTACGTTGTTTGTTTTCCTGTTTTCCTGTTTATCTGTAATATGCAAAACAATTAAGTCACATCCTCTAACAAACATACCAAGATTGTGTGACGAGCGTGTCAGATAATTTGTAAAATAGAAATAAAAAAGTAAAAGTTTTTGTTATTGTTACTCGCCAGATAAGCAACAGAAGATTCTTTTGGGGGTTTTATATTGAACACAATCATCTAACAAACAACATATGCTAGCTGGGCTTACTTAACATAAATGCACACACACACACACACACACACACAAAAGATACGTCTTGAACAATTTTTTAACTTTTTGCAATTTATTTGTTTTGTTTTGAAAGTTTTTTAATTTGATATTTTAACATTTAAATATGTCTTAAATTATTCTTTTGACTTCTGTACAAATTCTGGTATCAATTTTAGATTTAGCCAATGAAGTATTCATTACTCGATGGCATATTTTGCTCAAAAGTTTAATAAATTTAAAATAATTAACTTTTGTTGTTGTTGTTGCTGTTGTGCTGTTGTTATTGTCAAAAGCTTAAAACAATAACGGAGTTAGTTTCACTTGCCTGGTAAAAATTAATGTTAAGTGACAATTGTTTTATGGAAACAATTTAAATAACTGTTGACAGCAAATTTTATGGGTGTGTACGTAAAACAGACACTGCAACCCTGTACACGTACATATGTATGTATTGGTAACTTTCAGTGCATAAAAATTAAATACAAATTATCTTAGAATTTACAATTTAAACATAAATTTCTGTTTGAATAAGAAAATCTGAAAACAATAACAAAAAATAAAATATTATTTTCAGTGCATTTGAAAAATATTGAGTTTTTGCCAGAGCTCCTAAACTGTCAAAGCAAAAAAACTGTATTTGTTATCTCGCTATAAGTAATAGGCAGCGCACAGTGTTTTGCAAGGGATTTTCTGTTGCTTTTGAGCTGCTAATAATATACGTTTATAATAATAAAGTGACAGATGATTTAAGGTTGGGCCTTGGAAATCAATCTTGTCCGTGTAATGTGTGCACAATATTTACAAAATCTCAGTGAAAAAAATGCGAAAGCTAAGAAATTTTACATTAGAGTGAAATTAAGTTTATACAGCAGACCTCCTTTAGTATGAACTATATTATAACGTTTTTGCTCTTAAAAATGAATTACGGATTCTTCATTGGCAAATGAAATAATAACACAAACTGCTGTTCGTAACACCGTACTTTAATACTTCACAACTTTATTTGCAAATAACACCACTGTGCTATAACACACTACACTTGCCCGCTTTTCTAACTTATGATATTCTTGCGGAAAGTTCAAAATTAAACTCTGCATTTGCGGACATCTGCCTGCTATCCGGTGGTTAAATTTTAAGGGTCCCTCTTTAATCTAAAACCCATCTAAACGTGAAAATTTTTTCTGCATTTCATTTATTATTTGGCAATTTTAGACTAATTCAATTTGAACCATAGAAAGTTACACAATCAAGCAATACGTTAATGTTATTCAGGGTTATTATGAAAATGGGTGCTCAAACCAAAATACATATCGTTCCCTTCGCGATTTTTTCGGTCAACTTAATGGTCCAAATATGAGCATACCGGGTCCGTAAAAGATGTGGAACTACCAGTGTATACTCGTACAGCTCGTTCCGTAGGAAATATTGCTGCTGTTCGCGATAGTGTGTCTAAAAAGAATACCACCTCAACTCGTTGTCGTGTCCAGCAATTGCATCTCTCACACTCGTCGTGGATGAACATTATGAATAAAGACTTACTTTTACACGCTTACAAAATGCAATTGTCTCAAGAACTAAAGCCTCTAGACCATTCCGATCATCGTCAAAGGTCAGAGTGGTGGCAATAAATTGGAACAGTGGATGCACAGTGGGGCACAGTTTTACCTCAGTGGATTCGACAATAAGCACAATTGTCGCACGTGAGCGAATGATAATCCAAAAGTGAGTGTCAAAAAGTCAATGCACCCTCAAAGAGCAGCTGTTTGGCGTGGTTTATGGGCTGGCTTCATCATCAGACCGTATTTTTTCCAAAATGAGGCTGGTCAGGCGGTTACATGTTCGCTATCGTGAGATGATAACGAACTTTATGATGGCCCGAATTGGAAGATTTGGATGTGGACGGCACCACTTGCCACACAGCTAACAAAACAAATGCGCGATAACGTGAAGGCGATCTCAATTGGCCGCCAACATAATTTTTTTTCATTCATTTATTTATTGAATCTTCAAAATAAGAACTAACAATAAGTATTCAAATCTTAATACTAAATTTAAAATTAAAAAATGTGCTTTTTACTTAAGTTCGGCCCATGCTAGACAAAAAGTTTTATTATATGGGAGCTATTTTGGTAAAATCACCTATTGAGCAATCTGATGGTGTGGCAACGGTATCCCTTCTTCTTAGGCGAGTGTGGCCGCTAAAATGAAGTATATTGAGGGTTTGGATGAATAAATAAATTATGTTCAAGAATAATTTGAGTTTTAAAATACACTTTAGCATTGCATCAGAACCAGTGTAACATAAGTGTCTCTGTTTTCAAAACAAAGTTGCTAAAATCTATTGTTATCACATTCGATAAGTTATTAATTTAAATGTTGCTGTTAAAATTCTCTACCAGTTTGCTTTATCAGAAAAAAATAATAATAATAGTAAACTAAAATTTTTAGCTTTTATAGTAATTATTTTCTGTTATCAACCGCTCATTAAATTAATCGAAATAATAAAAAAAAGGCTGTCTATTGGTTTTGACAACTGGAATATACGAGTAGTTGCGAAATAAAGTTGTCTGCATGAGAACAAAATACAAGGTGGCGCAAAATTAATCATTCAATTTTGTTTTTGAATAACTTTTTTTCTCAATGGCAAGAGATTATTCAAACAAATTTTTCTGTTAAGGGGAAAATATGATATCAGCCAAGTGGCTGATCGCCCAAGCTCAAAAATATTTTGCCTGTTTTATAGTCTTTTCCATAACATTCCTCAGTATTTCTAGTGATCACTGTTCGTATTCCTGCCGAATATTTTCCTTAGAGGCTGATACAAATAGCGAAAATTTAACCACAGCATTTTAAACACTGTCACACTCGTAACGTTTGTTTCGATCTTTCTGTGTTATTATCGATAAGTTCAAGTCAAATGTCCACAAACACTACTCCCTGCTTCCTCCTTGTCATAATCTATTTTCTTAGTTTCATGCACTGCATATTTTGGGTGTCTTCCTCCGGATACTGGTATAAGATAAAAAAAGAAAGAAGTCTGGGATGCTTAAATTGGGCGATCTTGCTGTTCATGACAAATCACCAAAACGGTAATTATCTGATCAAGAAATGCTTCCTTTAGTATTTACAATGTGGCTCCTGCTGTGTATACGGTTGCCCCCCGAAGAGCAAGTTTTGCCTTGTTGTACACCATACCAGGGCACTCTGCTTTCTGGGGTATAGAGGGATAGTAGCTCCCCATTTGTTGCGGTAAGGCAAACTCTAGGATGCCGCGTGATTTATGTTGTGTAAGAGTTCCGCAACCCTCACCAAAGGTTAATTGCTATATTAGGGAGATCAGCAAGACATCCGAGAGGTTCTGCTTGCAGACAATCTCGTTGCTGCTCATGGTTGAGGTGCAACGCTCTGGCTGTGATTTACACCTAAAATTGTGCTGTGGTTTAAGCCTAAAGTTAAAGGAATGGGAATTAGTTGCCCTGTTAACTATGGCGCAAAGCCGGGTTTCGGGGGCGAATAACTCCCGAGGTGGCATCTTGCAACATATACCTGTAGTGTAAGAAACCAGAAGTAATGGATAAGCAAGTGAGTCTTACTGGACTACGGCCTACCAAGTAATTATGCCTTGTCTATGATTTGCTGTCTAGGAAATTGTGTACAGGAGGGTTTTTAAGACCTAACCTATTCAGCAAGGGTTTTATCTATATAGCTACAAACTGGTAGCAAACTATGGGAGCGCTGGTGAATCGTGAATAATTCACCCCGTGGTGCATACAAAACGGGTTTGAAGGCCCTATCTATTCAGCAAGAGGTTTGTCTATATGGCTACAAACTTATAACAAAAAATTGTGACCTGTGTGAGCCTAGTAAACCCCGGAGCCGCTAGTGAGTCGTGAAAAATTCACCCCGTGGAGTTAGTGGAGGGAGGTTTTTAGGGATTCTCGAAAATGATTTTGGGAATTCCAAAAAAAAAAAAAAAAATTGAAAACGAGTTCGCTAACCACTTTGGAACCGGGTTTTCATATTCGGTGCGTGTGAATAATTCACCCCGTGGAGTTAGTTGAGGGAGGGAGGTTTTAGGGATTCTCGAAGCTGATTTTGGGAACTCCCAAAAAAAAAAAAAAAAAATTGGGAACGAGTTCGCTAACCACTTTGGAACCGGGTTTTCATATTCGGTGCGTGTTGCTGGAACATGTATATGATCTATATACGGTTTAGTGCCAAAACTTCTAGTTGTAATTATAATACTGTATTTACAGTGTTGCTGCTTTAATGCGATAATTGGAGTTGCCGTGTTGCTTCCGGAGCTGTAGAGGGATTTTGGAGATTCACAAAGCTGATTTTGGGAATTTCCACATAAATTCGGAATGAGATTGCTAACCGGTTTTGAACCGGTTTTTCATATTCGGTGCACGTTTTTGCCGTGGAACGTGTATCTGAACAATCAAAACAATATGGTAACTGAAGTTGCCATATTGTTTTCAAAAAGTGAAAAGTTTTGACGATTCCTAAAGCTGGTTTTAGGAATTCCAAAAAAAGACTCGAAACAAATTATACTGATAATTATCTGGTTATATGAATAATTTTCAAAGAAGAAAGTTTGAAATTTGATATCGTTTTTAAACTATATGTACTAGTTCTAATAATCGTATTAACTTGAAAATCACCTTCCAGCAACAGTATAATGTGTGCAAGTGCATTGAAAATCGTTTGACAAAAAACCCGGTTGTCATGATGAATAAGTTTCCTTTGCTCTTGTTAGATTTAATTAGAAACTAAACACCAGGCCGCAGCCTAAAAAGAATTATTTCTGTTACACATACATATGTAATTGTACCGATATTTAAACAATGTCGAAATTAAATTTTGCAGGCAAACATTTTTCTTTTTCTAGTTGCATATACACAAAATACACTAAAGCATAACTTGCAACCGCGTTGTGCGCACAAAAAATTTGCATCTGTGTGTTCAACAAGCACTTTCGGCTGTTCAATAGAATCACCTCCTCGTACCAAAAGCCAATGGACGAGAAAAAAAAGGAAAAAAAAAACACGATAGTTGCAAGAAACTCTACACAAAATACCAAAATCGTGACCAATTTGGTTTATTTACACGTATTGTACATGAATCTTTAAAACTATTTTGTTTTAACTTTTTTTTGGTTTTTGCTTTAACACACAAACAAAACAGTTTTTCTTTCTTCTTAAAATGCAAGGTATGACCAATACGGTCAGTTAGTTGGTCTTGCTGTTGGTCTCCAAATGAAAATACTCAATTTGAGCCAAAAATGCTGCAAATAAAAAAATTTACTTTTAATAGAGATCAACAAAAAGGTAAAATGTAGAATCTGATAAATGAATGAGTTAAAGATTTAAATAAATTTGAAATTTTAAAATAAAGATATCAATGAAATATGATTAAATTTAACAGATTTTTAGTTTTCTATGGCTTAGGTATATTTATGGTAATGTAAGATTTTCGCAATATTGATGATTTAATTATTACTATATATATACTATCTCTTGCATTCAGAACATGACCTTTTTCGTGTTGCAATGAAAACTTTGTTCACAAGCGAACAAATCTGCTTGTTATAAGAAGCAGATCAACAGCTCGCACAGTGGGTTAGAAGTGATATAAATGCGTAACAATAACAGTTTCAAACTGCAAATGCCATAAAACTTTTAGGAAGCATTATCCGGTGTAATCAACTATTTTTCTAAGCACAAGTGTTTGATACGGTGAAAACTGTCAACTACCTGAGCTTTAACAAACGAGTACAGCTTCACACACAAGTTTGCCTCAAAAAACATTTAATTCAATTAGATTTAGTATGGCTCCCATTAAACAAGTTGTGATCAGACTGCTTGAAATAAACCTGGTTTTAATAAAACCATAATTTTTTGCTCGTGTAAATGAAATAATGTTACATGTTGGATTGTGGGATTTAGCATAAAAAAGTAATTAACCAAAAATGCTGATTTATGTTCAGCTTTTGAAGTTAACGCATTAACACTTCATCTAATATTTGCGAATAACACCATTAAAACGGCTACAAATTGTAATGAATTATGGTTAAAAATCCAACATTGTTGCGATTGAAGGTTTTTTTTGTCATTTTGCTGCACTTGATATACAAGTAGGAGTTTTTAATCTTATGTTTTATTTTTGAATTTTTCATTTTATTGATACAATAATTGTTTGCTTGCTTGCCGGCTTGCAGCAGCCACACTACTCAAGCTTAAAGTAACAAATTAAATAAATTATTATTAGCAATAATTGCTCATTTAATTAATTTATTTTAAAAAGTCATGAGACTAATAAAAGCAGTACAAAAGTACGAACCGTCAACTAGTTGTCCAACTATGGTTTTTTAGTAAAAAAAAAATCAATTCAAAACTAACGGGTGTCCGCCAGGAAGGTATACTAAATTGTTTTGCTGCCTTTTTGGAAAACATCAGCCTTAACAGTTCATCTTTGATGGTGGGGAAGTAGACACATGGCAAATTTATTTTGCCTTGTCTCTGCCACCGCTATGCTGGTCTTCGACGAAATTTACGCGTCTTGAAGGATTGAAACCACTATCGGCAGGTGCTTTTACTAATGGCGGCTTTACCATAGATATTTGAGGTAACCTTTTACCACAAATTGACAATTCCAGGTAAGCTATGCATTTTATGTTGATAAATACAAAATGCATATGAACAAATTTAGATTGACGGTCTACGATGTGGCTCACGCTGATGTTCTACCAATAGCATTAGTAGGCTTGACAGAGGGAGGTCTATATTTTTTAGCAGCACTGCGATGTAATTAAGATGAATATTTTAGCTCTTGAATTGTTGTCTGCTTATTGATGTACATTTTCTTTTAAACACCTTCGAAGAAAGAAAACCAACGGCGTCATATTAGTTTACGGTGGCGACCACTTAACATCGCCACGACATACGGTCATTGAGTTTCTCTTGCAATAGTGCCATTGTTTCGTTGACAATATGGCCATTGGAACCACATATAGACCAGGTCAACAGTAGTGAAAAATATTGTTGTAAAGCCCCTCGGGAGGTTGTTCGTCTCCGAAAAAAGCCAGACACCAGACAATTATCAGGGATGCTAAGTCCCCTTTCCTGCGTTTTAGGTTTCAACCATAGCTAGAACGTTCCAGACAAGGTAAGTACTTTAATCATTATCCGCTCGGGTTCAACTGCAAGCAGAACCACCTGGGGGGCAATGCTGGTTCCCGTTCTGCCAATTTAAACCCTTGGTAAGAGTTTCGGTAGCCAACATAACATAAGTCTTGCGGCTTCCTAGAGTTTTATTTGCTACAATAAACGAGGGAATACGCCAAGGCAAAATTAGTTCCACGGGGGGAGACCAAGTCAACATTGTTTTTTTTGGCCACAAGAATTACGTTATCATACCGCGATAGCTAACACCAGTCAGGCTGACCTCAATTTCGAAGAAGTTTAGTCAGATAACGCTAGCAAATTGATACTCTTTGTGGATGCATCGCCTATTCAACAATCACTCGTGGTTTCTCATTGTGCTTGTTAATAAATGCAATGAGTTCAAAGCTTCTGCCTTACAGACTCTCCCGGTGTGCTGATCAAGGTTAAGATGCTTAAACAAGCCATAGACTATGCGACTAGTTGTACAACATGACAATGTTGGATATTACATTGTAAAGTGTGTGAAGTCGTTGTATGAAGTTGTTGTCTCAGTTGTACGAGAGATTAAAAAATTTTGATTTTTGGGCGAGAGCTTTAGTGGTGTGCTGTGAAAATTTCAGGCAGATCAGTCCAACGATCTGTCCTACACGGACAGCGTCATTACGCATGAGATGGGGCGTAAAAATTGGCGTGGACCATAAAACTTATATTTTTATCTCGCCTACAGTAAGATGTATATACAATTTGAAGTAAATCTGTTAAAACTCATGTATTACTCAATATAAAAAAGTCGGCGGCTCCTTACAGTTCTGGTATCTATTTCAAGATAACAGTACCTCGGGGGGTTGTTAGCTAACGACAACCGGCATGCACCGTAGTTATCAGGGATACTAATTCCCCTTCCTGTGATTTTAGGTTTACGCCACAGCTAGAACGTTTCCAAGCCAAAGTAAGCACCTGAACCATTATCAGCATCGAGCGATCTGCAAAGCAGAAACTCCCGGGGATTTGTTGGTTCTGCCAATTTTAACACTTGCTACAGCAAAGGAGGGACTTTTTCCTTTCTGTGCCCCAGAAAACAGAGTGCTTGGTCTGCACCAAGGCAGCCAGCATTTTCGCTTTAGCATAATCCAATAATATTCTCCCCTCTTTTGCCCAGAAAACCAAGGCAGCACTAATTCGCCAGGGGGACGAAGTTGCCAGCAAGCATTTCCCCTTTAGCATAACCCGACGATGTTTGTTAAAAATAAAATATTAAAAATTTTTGGACATTTTGTTAAAAAATCAAAAATTTAAAATTTTTTGGGCATGCTTGATGTTACATATTGGCTTGTGTCTAGTGCAAGTCATCAAGCATGAACAAATTTTCATTATTATATTGTTTTTATTACAAATTGTTGTAAAGAAAAAGCAATAAGAAAATAAACGAACAAAACAAATGAGTGATGACAATTAAAATAGTTTGGAACTTCTTGAAGCTTACCGGTCCTTGTCTACAAAATTTTAACATGAAAGCTTGACAAGCCGTCAAACAATGTTGACAGCCAGCTTTTGGCCTTGCTTAAAACAACGGAACAGAATTATAATTTTTGTTTCAAAAAGAAATTTCTAAAAATAATTTTAAGAAAGCGCAATGAACCACAATTAATAGCGTAAATAAAGTAGAAAGAAGGCCTATAAACTCAACAGAATTTTTTAAGAAATGAAATTGTGAATTAATGTCGCACAAATTGTGCGCAAAACACACAACTCGGCAAGCCAATGTGTTGTAGCGACGGTCGCATAATCTATGGCATGAGTTACATCTTGGCTGAAACATTCTGGTTGTCGTGTGTTTGAAGCATCTAAAAAAATTTCATTCTACAAACGAATACATTTAAAAGATTATACATAAAAAAAAGTTAAATAAGAAAAAAATATTAATAAAAAATAAATGTTTTTGAAACACGCAAAAGCTCGTACAGACAAAATGTGTGTGCTGATTTACGATGAAGATTAAAAGGCGCTAATCTTAAAAATTGTCTAAGGAATATTTTATGTTAATGGAAAAAGTGTGCAAAAAAATAATTAATATTTCAGTTAATTAAAAATCACTTTTAAAAAGAAAAATGAATCAATAGCAAACAAAAAAACATAAAAATCATTGGCCAAATAATTAACGCTTTCAAAAATGAGTCAATCAATAGGAAGACTTTTGCATAAAAAGGCCTCATTTATACATGAAGAGCTTCGTATTAGTCTTGAGGCATTTCGTGTTAAACAAAATTATGAAGTACAGATATAAGAAGAAATAAAAGTTTTTCAAAAACAAATTTTGTACTTCTGTAAATTTCTCATTTAGGACTTCTTTTAGTGCACCTAATCTATCGGAGGGCTTGTCCCTGCTATGAAGTTCTACAAAGATAGAAACAGAGTTACTACAAAGATAGAAACTTTCACTCCAAAATTTTACTTACAATCCCCAAAACTTACTTTACATGTGTTTCATTACGCCGCTTTTCAGTTACTAAAACTACATGAACTGATCATCACACATGTGAACTGATCATCAAGCAAGTGATTTTAAAATAGATAAATACGATTTCGCAGCAGTGGCGATAAAAATAAAACAGTTTTTACTTGATCATTGATTCCTTGTTGCACTGAAAATATTGGTTGTTGTTTTATTTGTCATAAGTTGTTCAGCTTATTGAACAACAAGTGCACAACTGCTGCTGCTGCTGTTGATTTTGATTTGATGCAAAAAAAAAAAAAAATGGTAAGAAAATAAAAAACAAATTAAATACATTTAAGCGTGACTTTTTATATCATTTTACTTTTATTTTAGTTAATGGATAATAAAACTTTGTTTTACAAAATGGAAAATTATCATTATTCGTATGTTAGTTAACACTTGTTTAAGTTAAACGATTTGACAAAATGCAACTCGTTAAGATTTTGTTAAAAGATGTTAAAGCATATTTTTACAAAATTTAATTTTTCGTAGTTGTAAATAAATAAAAATACAATCCTGGATTAAATTTGCTCATGTAGTGATCAGATTTACATTTTTTTTTTTTTTTTTTATATTGGACCAGTACTCAGGGGATGACCCCTACATATGCAGTGCATTGTACCAGAACTAGGAAAATAGGTTGTGAGGAGGGGGAAAGCGGGAGTAGTGTTTGTGAACATTTGACTTGAATCTTCCAACGTTATAACAGACAGGAAACACTTCTGCAGGCAACTTATTCCACAGACGAAGCGTGCGGCTGAAAAACGAATTCTCTCTGTAATGCGTAGTACGATTCCCCGGGCAATCGACCACAAATGGGTGAGCTCTAGACGATGAACGCGTGCTACGTAAAAATGTGCGCGTTTCGGGAACAAGATCCTTAATCTCGTCAGAGCAAAATCCATTGTAGTATCGATAGAACAGAGTAACGCATCCCACACTGCGTCGATGCTCCAGTGAGTCAATAGAGTTGGATACCCTACTGTCACCGATGAGCTTCTTCGCCCTCTCCTGCACACGGTCGAGTAACCCCAAAACAGACTTTGAGGCACCGGCCCAAACATGAGAGTTGTATTCCATTTTCGGTCGGATGTAGGTGGTATAAATAGTAAGGAGATCGGATGGAGTGAAGTACATCTTACACCGTTTCAAAAAACCGAGGCACTTGAATGCTTCTTTAGAGATATGAAAAATATGATCAGTCCAGCGAACATCGCACTGTATCTTCATTCCAAGAACATCAAGAGCATCCGATTCTTCAATATTTATACCATCCATGAGTACAGATGAAGCAGCATTTGCGGTCGTTTGTTTGTGCGTCAATAAGCTACACTGGGTCTTACGAGCATTAAAGGCTACCCTGTTTTTACGACCCCATTCAGAGACCAATAGAAGATCATTATTCAGTGAATCATTCATATTTAGTCTCTTGGCAGCGATCTCTGATAGGCTGGGCCTATAACTAAAAGAGTACGAGTGGCAAATGCTGCTGTCATCTGTGAAAGAGTGGATAGGGTTGGAAGTTTGGTAGAGAAGATCGTTGAGGAAAATAAGAAATAGGGTAGGAGAAAGAACGGAGCCTTGCGGTACCCCTGAATTAATCTTGAACTCGTTTGATGCGACCCCATCTATAACAACTCGTATAGAGCGGTCTCTGAGAAAGCTCGATATAAACCGAGAGTAGTCATCACCGACACCAAAGGCAGTAAGTTTTGCCAATAGTGCACCATGCCACACTCTGTCAAACGCTTTTGAAATATCAAGAGCCACCACCCTACTTTCACCGAAATGATGGATTGAGTGGCACCATTTCTCTGAGAGATATGCCATAAGACCGCCAGTTGAACGACCCTTACGAAATCCATATTGACGATCACAAAGTAGTTTATGCGACTCGAGATACCTCATAAGGTGATGGTTAACAATGTTTTCCATTACTTTGGAGAGTGTAGAGCAAATTGCAATTGGGCGGTAATTTTCGGGGTTATTTGCCATACCCTTTTTGGGTATTGGTGTTACATTAGCAACCTTCCAGCACGATGGAAACTCACCAGTATGGTAAAGTATGCTGAAGAGGCGTGCTAATGGACGCGCAAGCGTAGAAGAACACTGCTTCAAGACCAGTGCTGGAATGCCATCCGGTCCAGGAGTTTTGTTTATATCGAGGTCTTCCAAAACCCTTTTAACTGCTCGCGCCCGGAAGAATATCTTCGGCATAGTTACAGATACTCTTTCGACCTCGGGAAGTGGCTGACTGCTTTCCGGCAAGCAGGAATTGCTTGCAAAGATTTCAGCCAACAGGTTAGCTTTGTCAACCGGGTCTGTGAATGCTTAGTCATTCTTTAAAAGAGTTGGAATTGATGAACTAGCACTGTTCTTTACTCTCTTAACGAAAGACCAAAAGGTCTTACTGCCCCGAGGAGCTGCAAGGACCTTGGCACGAAGGCGCTGTTCGTGAAGAGACTTTTCACGCCTAAGTACCTTGGCACACGAAGATCTTGCCGTTTTGCGTAGCAAATCAGTGTCTGGTGTTTTGTTTAAACGCCAGTTACTGAATGCTTCCTCTCTGGATCTGACTGCGTTTTTGCACCGCCTTCCTTAACGATCTTATCTGCTGATGAACTAAATTCACTGAGTGAAGTATTCACGATACGCCAGCTCCTCCAAGTGGCTTGTAAGGCTCATATGTTCTGCAGTAAAAATATATTCTACGAGAGTGTGGATGTGTCATTGATTTACATCAGCTTCTTCTCTAACAATCTTATTTGCTCTAACAATCTTATTTGCTAATAAACGAGTTGGTAATCTGAAGCCCATTAAGAGTATCAGCCTTTAACCAACTCAGCCGTCATCTATACATCACTTCCTTTTTCTTATATTACAGGTACCCGTTGCGAGCCAACAGCACTTCGGGTGTTATTAGCCCCCGATAATCTGAGCAGCATCAACCTTATCAGGGCATCTCAAACATGATTTGCTGCGAGATAGCCTGCAAGCAGAATTCCCCGTCGACCTTGTTTATCTCCATTATGCAAACTAACCCTTGGTGAGGATTTCGAACACAACATAAATCATGCAGCTTCCTATAGTTTTATTTGCTACAACAAACCAGGAGCTATCTGTGCCCCAGAAAGCAGAGTGCGCTGGTTTGGTGTACCATAAGACAAAATTTGCTCCCCGAGGAGAGTTAGCAGGGAAGATACTTCCCCTTCCTGCGATTTTAGGTTTCAGTCACGGCCAGAACGTTTCAGCCAAGATTTAAGCAGCTCAACTGTAATCAGCGCCGGGATGGTCTCCAAGTAGAACTACACGGCTGATCCTCTTTCTGTCAATTAACCTTTGAGGATCGCTTCGGAACTCCAGCACAACCTAAGTCATGCGGCTTCCTGAAGTTTTATTTGCTATAACATATTCTGTAGCAGCCCTTTTTAGGGCTGCGATAGGCTGACTAGAGGCTATTAATTTCTGGTACCCTGGGAGCTCTTGGAAAATACACTAAGACAAAACTTGCTCCCCGAGGAGAGTTAGCAGGGAAGATAATTCCCCTTCTTGCGTTTTTAGGTTTCAGTCACGGCCAGAACGTTTCAGCCAGGATGTAAGCACTTCAACCGTGATCACCGCCGGGATGGTCTTCAAGCAGAACTTCACGGCTGATCCCCTTTCTGTCAATTAACCTTTGAGGAGGGCTTAGGAGTTAGAACACAACCTAAGTCATGTGGTTTCCTGGAGTTTTATTTGCTACAACAAATTCTGTAGCAGCCCTTTTTTGGCCTGCGATTGTCTGAACAGGGGCCTTCGGCTCCCGACAAAATTGTTCTCGGTTGTGGGGTTGTGATTTAATACCCCAATGCTGGGAGAGTTTTCGGACTCTGTGTGGAGTTGCACTGCAACCGGATACCATGACCCTGAAATCGGAAGGAGTTTTAGGAAGTCTCCGCCCCACACCATGGGAAAGAGCAAGCGCTATTTAGCGTGTGATCGAAAATGGTACTCAAGCGTGACAATTTTTCATGTGTGGGGACGGCAGGGTGAACATTTTTGCTCCTTGTAAGAGAATCATCGAGGGTTTAGGCCGCCAAGACAGGAACCCACGCTAACCATCTTCTGATTCTGCTAGAATAAATTCCCCCGGGGAACAGGTATTGTCTTGCCGTAGACCAAACCAGGACTGTCTGTTATCTGGGGCATAGAAGGGAAGGAGTACCTTGTTTGTTGTAGCTAACAAAACTCTAGGAACCCGCATGACCTATGTTGGACTTCCGAAACCCGTGCTATCGGTTAAAATTGGGAGAGCCGGGAACATCAAAGCTCCCGGGAGTTTATGTCTTGAAGTTCTATCGTTGCTGATCATGCCTGAGGTGCCTACTTTGGCTGAAACATGGTGGCTGTGGCTTAAATCTAAAATTGCAGGAAGGGGAATTAGTTTCCCTGATAACTTTGGTGCATGACAGTACACCCCGAGGTGCTGTTATCTTGCAATAGATACCTGTAATGTAAGGAATTAGAAGAGATGGATAGACGGGTGACTTGGTTAAAAGCTAATGTTCTGAATGGGATTCGGCCTACCAAGTCATTAAGCTTTGTCTTCCGTTGACTGTTGGGAAACTGCATACAGTAGGAATTAGAAGGTTGGAACCCTTAGCCAGAGGTTTGTCTATAGATCCACAGGCTCTTAACAAAAATTTGTGACCTGTGTAAGACTAAGGAACCTTACGGGGGCGCTGGTCAATCGTGAATAATTCACCATGTGGAGTTGGTCCATCATCTTATTAGTTTGCCAAAGCAGGTGCTGATGTAAATCAATATCACAACAACCACAAAAGGCAGAGTGCTATATTTAGGAGTAAACCAAGCAGAATCTGCTCGCTGGGGAAATATAATTTAAAATTTTTTTTATATATTTTGGCTGAAAATTGGCTGCTTTAACTTTATGTCGCACTATATAAATCATCTAAGTAGCCGTACAGAACAGATGAATATTCATTCATAAAACATTTGTCATAACTCTTTATATAGGTATAATGATTCCTTTTCACGATTGCCTTAATCTTGAATTTAAATTTATTTTTGAAATGTGAGCGGCACATAATATTGGCGCGATAAATGAGCATTAGTCATTTATATTTTATTAGGTTTTTTTTTTTCGAAAGTGTTCTCTGTGTGAAGTCTCTTAAATTTGAAACCAAAAGTGTTTCGCAATTAATTCAGTCATTTGTCAAACATACTTTTAAAAAGCAATTTATAAAAAATCATATTCTTACACGAAGATACTAAATTATGGGTTAAATTTTAAATATAACATACAAATTTATTCAAATCCTTAGAGTCTGCTACACACACACACACACATACTTACACATACACACAGAAAAAAAGAAACACAAAATTGAGGCATTAAAATAAATAAAGTCTGAAATTTAATAAAATGATGACTCAAAATAAGAAACAAAGTTAATAATGCTTTAAGTTATAAATAAAAAATATTCTGGATTTGAATATGTAGCTGTTGGGTAAATAAATACAGGGTGCAAATTTATATTTTTAAATATAAAATTTAAATATAAATTTGATTGCAAGCAGTTTACGTGAAAATACACGAATTTCAATACGGAAAAGAGCAGCCCCAATGGGATTTGCCAGAGCAATTACTCATGAAATTTTAAAAAACAATCTGAAACTCCATCCCCATAAAATTAAAATCGTTAGAGAGCTGAAAGAAAGTGTGTCGCAGAAATTTTTGTAAAACGATGTTGCAGTATTTTCGCAATGTGAATCCAATATTTTGGAGCAACGGGGCTCATTTTCCCTTAAACGGTCAAGCCAACATGCAAAACTGTCGTTACTGGCCTACAAGAACCCGCAACCCTCGATTAAAAGATCCAAAACTATTACATTGTCCCAGAGCAACTGTTTGGTGAGCCTTATCCACGCCATTTTTTTTCTTTCGAAAATTCTCGAGGCCAGGCGACGAATGTCAATTAATGTGAATATTAGCGATGAAAGATTACGGAATTCTGTTTGCCCAACCGGCGAGCTCATCTATTGTACTCCACACACGCGTAATTTCAACAAGATAGGGCGACTGCACACAACCATACTTTCAATGAGTTTGCTTCGGAAGAATGTCCTCCAAAAACTGATCAGTTGTTTTGGGGACATGCCATAGCCATCAAGGTAACCCGATCTAACTCCCTAGATTTTTTTTTTGGGACTCAAAGAGAGTGTTTATAATGACAATCCCCAAACTCTGTTGGCTTTGACTGAAAATATTCGGCGAGAAATTAGCTCATTGAACCAAGTTTACTACAGCGTGTGGCGCTGAATAAATAAACCCAAAGAGAGAAGCCCAACGATGTCAAATCACACGACCTTGGCGGCCAATTGACACCGCATGAGATAACACGGCCATTTAATTTGTAGCGCAAAAGAGCCATTGTTTCGTTAGCTGTGCGGAAAGTGGTACCGTTCTGTTGAAACCAAATATCATCTTCAACCATAAATTCGTTATCATCTCACTATACCCAACAGCCCTCACAGTAACTGCCTGACCAGCCTCATTTTGGAAAAATACTACCGGATGACACCACCAGCCCATCAACCACACCAAACAGTCACCTTTTGTCTGTGTACTGATTTTTCGGCAATCAATCTGGGATTATTATTCGCCAGAATGCGACAGTTCTGCTTATTGACGAATCCATTGAAGTTAAAATGTGCCTCATCACTGAAAATGATTTTCTTCGAAAATTGATCATCCACTGTTGCAATTTCTTGCCACCACTCTGATCATTGACGATGCTTGGAATGGTCAACAGGCTTTAATTCTTGAGTCAATTTCACCTAGGAAGCGTGCAAGTTTTTATGCATAATGTTTATCAAAGACGAGCGTGACGTTACAAGATTTTTCCGATTGTACGTACGTTTGGACAATTAAGTTGACCGAAAAAATCACAAAGTGCACCATATGCATTTTGATTTGAAGGCCCATTATTATAATAATGTGCTTGCTGTTCATAGAATACAGATGAGCAACTCGCCTAGAAAATTTGTATGAAAGTTACTCAATTTACATAAGTGTTTTTTAACATGTTTCCAACAACACAACCGGACCAAAAAAGGACCCAAGTGGGCTGGTTTCATGAAACTAGCGGCCTGTACAACCTAACCAAACACGTTTTCATGATTCAAATTGAATATGTCTGAAATTAAGATATGTCGAATAAAATGCGGAAAAAAATTGACGTTTATATGTGTTTTGTATTCAACATCAGACCTTAAAATTTAACCACCCTTTATATTCAATCAGTATTCGAGGCGTTTATAGGTTTAAAGTTACTTTTGATTTGATTAAAATTTTGTAAATCAATGATAAATCTCTAAACAGAAAATTAACCACGGTGATAATTATTTACTGTAGTATTGTGTTGTAGTATACTTAATTAAATCTTATTATTGTAGCTTTGTTGTTATTTAAAAAAAAATCTTTTTTGTTTTTTGACTTTATTTATTTTTATATGAATTCATCTCATTTCACTTATTTGCATTAAATTAAATCAATATGCCACTCAAGGACGTATAAATATTTATACAATTTAAGCAGTTTTAAATTACGGCAGCTACTCGTATGCAGATTTTCCAATAACAAGCCAAAAAATCATTACAATAGTCAGCCACAAGGGTTCAATGTAATGTCAGCAATTTGCGATTAAATCGCTACCGTATGAAACAGATAATGCCAACTCCAATCGCATTCAAATACTTTCAAACACTGACAGCACTTTATTAAATGTAATTTAGCAACTAAAGGCCTTGGATCCTGAACTTTACTTTACTAAGGTTTCAATAAGTAAATTGCTCTTAAGTAGTTTAACTCAGGCTGCAATGATCTTTTCACAACGTTTTTTTTTTTTCTTCTCTCTCCTTCTTTTTTGAAAATATCTTGAATTAGCAATTGCTGGCTGCGATAATTTAACACCCTCAGCTTTAAATTACAGTGCAATAACAATTGCAGTATAAGTGTTGAAAAATCCCTTCGAAATTTTTTTTAAAAAGGTTTTGTTATATACATACATAAACATATGTATATACTTATATACATACCTGTAATTTGTTAACTATACCTTTTGGATTAGTAGTGATTAAGCAAATTATATAAAATACATGTTGCAAGACACAATTATAAAAAACTTTGTTGATTATTTTAATTTGTAGCCCCAAAGCCTAGATTTCTTTTTATATTAAATATGATTGTTTGAAATGAAAATACAGTATGATGTTTTAACACCTCTCACACTGCAAGACAATGTAAAGGCATTTACAATGAACACGCAACGAAAACACGGGCAGCAGTGAAAAAGCTGCGTGTCCAATTAATACAAGACTAAACACTATTTATGGGGAGAATAAACTATTGTTAAATCGATAATAGCCTGCTTTTAACATCTACATCAAGTTATAGATTACGAGTATATACCAATATTTTTATAATCATATTTCAAACAGCATTTTCTTGGCGTGTAGTTCTACGATACTGAAGGTACCTAAAGGAATAAAAACATTTTTCTATTAAAAAGCCATTTATTTCTTTACATAGGGCTGATTTATACAATGATTTATAGCCATGCCTTTTTTCATAATACTCTTTTAAACCTCCTACCAAAATCATTTTACATCTTTACGATGATTTTTAAGTCATGTCGTTTTGCTAATTGTTGTCGTTAAAAATAAGCGTTTGTCTCTTTTTACCCTTTTGGTAGTATCGATGTGGTTACCTTGCCAGTATAATGAAAATAAAACAATTCAAAGAATAACAAACGAGTCAAAAAGAAATTAGAGAAGAAAACTTGAAAAACAGAAACCATGTCTTTTTTCAATTTTAAACATTTTTCAGTACAAAAGAAAAGACATGCCTTTTAGAAATGGCTTTAAATCACCGTGAAAATTTGCTCATAGTCTCCTTTCAGCTCAAAACAACATTTTTTATACCATCTGATTGCGAGTAATACAATTTTCGGAAGCCCTCAAAATACGCGTTAGTGTCGGTAATCACTTCTTCGTTTGAAATGAATCTTTTTCCTGCGAGCCATTTTTTCAAGTTTGGTAACAGGAAAAAGTCACTAACAGCTAAATCTATACTACGAGTATAAGGTGGATGATCAACCAGTTCGCAGTGTATTTCTTGTAATTTTAGCATCGTATCTAATGTTGTGTGAACCGCTGCGTTGTTTTGAAGAAAGAGCATTTTCTTCTTTTCTATATGTGGGCGCATTTCTTGATTGCATCAATCAATTGATCCAATAATGCACGCTTATACTTTCCTGTGATCGTGGATCCTTTTTCAAGAAAAACGTAACTTTGCCTCACTTTACTTTTTTTGGGTGCCTCGATAGCTGATTTGGTAGAGTACTCGACCAATAGTCTCGAGGTCGATTTGATTCCTGCCGCAGACCCTGCGTGATACTGGAGACATGCGAAAAAGCGTCGCAGTTTTTTTGTTTGTTAAAAAAAAAAAATAATAATCGATGGGCAATATTCCGTGTGCTTCCCAAATTACAGTGATCATAGCCTAGCCTGCCTGCCTGTCTTCGCCTTCTTTGGAGCACTTCCACCATTGTTTCGATTGATTTTTGGTATTAGGTGTGTAGTGATGGACCGATGTTTCATCAACAGTTAATAATTAACGCCAAAAATCAACAGGATTACGCTTTATCTTGTCGAAATACCGCTGTTAAGTGGTCTGTCGAACTCGTTTTTGTTCGACACTGAGCAAACGAGACACCCATCTTGCCGATAGCTTTTTCATATGCAAATGTTCATGCAAAATGTTGAACATACCAGAGATCTGCACCGGTGCACCGCTGCACCATAAGTACACCGATTGTTTACCCAATCATTTTCATATCCCAGTACTTGAAACACCCTTTAAAATTGATGCGGTGGTATTTATACCTGTCGTTAGTTTGTGAAATCTTGCACATCAAAACTATATCCAATCACTTTCGTATCTTGTGTATTCTTTTAAGAGTAAAAGATACGAACAGAAAAAACAGTGTTGTCGTTACTCGCACTTAGTAAGAACAATATTTTGAGTATTTTCTATTTTCGTTCCTTTTCTTAATAGTATATACATGACATAAAATTAACTTGTAAAAACCAAACTATCAACAAATTCTTTTGTTGTGTTGTGCGTCACCTTTTAATTAACATTAACTAAAATTGCGGCTGCCAGATTTAATAATTTACAACCATGTTGACGATTTTGAAAGTATCATACTCAATGATGATTTTAAGATTGGTTTTGCTTAAAAATTTGAAACGAAAATTCAACTCAAAAAAATTTTTTTCCACAGCTGGTTAAATGTATGTGTAACTGTACATTTATTGTGATTATGGATTAAAACCAAGAAATAAAAATTATTATAAATGAAGAAATATAAAATAAAAGAAACTCGATGAAAATTTTTTTAATAATAATATATATTTTTAAAGTAAAAGTTATTAATAAAAAATTATAAATAGCTTGTTTTTTATGTTTCCCAGCTATCTATATGTCGACATTTCATAGGAACTACCCTAATCATCAGTAGACTTTGGAAATTTTTGAAAGATACTCTCAAACATTCAGCTTTATATAACAACAATCTAAATAAATTGCTAAAAATTTAAAAAGAAAAATGCTCTAATACCTGTCAAAACACAAAAAAACAAGCTTTTTCATTTATACACGTCTCTAACATTTCTTTACACCTTTCAAACAAATGAACAACCGTTGGTTGCTACGATTTGTTTTTGAAAGTATCGAAAAGCAGAGAACAAAAATTCAAACAATTAAATTTTTATTAGACTTTGGAAATTTTTGGGATATAAAGTTGAATGTTTGAGAATATCTTTCAAAAATTTCCAAAGTCTACTGATGATTAGGGTAGTTCCTATGAAATGTCGACATATAGATAGCTGGGAATCATAGAAAACAAGCTATTTATAATTTTTTATTGGTATAAATGTTAGAGGCTAGAATAGCGAATAAAAACTTAATTGTAAAAGTTATTACTTTTACCGGTTTTGTACTTAATAAGTTCAAATAAAATATATGTATATATTTTCTTCTAAACACGATCGCCAGAAACAAGATGTTTTAAAAACCTTCTGGCAACGCCGCGCTTTTACGAATACGTTTAACAAGTGTGAGTAAGTAAATACACAAAACTGAACGCACACACTCTCTTAGGCAAGGTAAATGTGTGCCAGGAATTTCTTACATACAAATATTATTTTCGTTGTCAAAAAGAAGTACGAGCACGATTGCCGAATGTGGAGAACATAATTGAGAAACAAAATCAAGCAGCCACCGCATACAAACTTGGTTGGGCATGTTATATACTCTAGTTAGCAGAAGCAAGCTCTAACGAATAGAAAATATACTTGCGCAAACAATATGCGGTGGCCAATCAAACCGCAACTCAATTTAAAATGGGTGTACTTAGATCATCAAAAAAGGTACCGGTTGCAGATCTCTGGAACACACATTCATATGATATGTTTACCATTTCAGCAATCTCACATAACTTGAGTCGACGATCAGTCATAACGAGGATTTTTCTCCAGTAACCACCTCTTTTGGCCTTGCTGCTGATGGTATTGTTGCAGTGCTTGTTCGGTCGCTTTTAAATGAAGTAATCCAATTTTGTAGCATGTAATCTGATAAAGCATACTCACCGTAGTATTTATTGAGCTTTTCTTCTGTCTCTTTCGCCGTTCTCACTTTCAAAAAATAATGTTTATTCACTGCAGAAAATTCACTTTTTTCCATTTTGAAACACAAAAGTTGCTTACTCGTCCTTCAAATGACTACAACAAATAAACTAGTCAATGAATTTGAGTGAAATTTTAACAGCTGACGTTTGTCAAATCGCAATTTCAAATAAATGATACTTCAATATCAATCCCCCCTCGTATTAAAGAAGACATGAAAAATAATTGTGGGAGAGATATAATTGCCTTTTAATAACATACAGTTTGCCATTCATCTTTCAACCCGATTTTACAGTTCAATTTGGTCAACAACTAACACTTGCGATAGATATTCTACTCTATTGTAATTAAGTTTTCAGATTATGTTGTAGTGTGCAAAGATCTACTTACATCTGTACAAACTAGCTTATGTTGTAATGCGGACTTAGTTTGCTTTTCGGTTAACTTTATTTTACGTATTGAATTAAAAGTCGTGACAAATTTAACCTAATGTCTACAAATTATACAGAAAAATTCAACAAACACGAAATCAAACAAAAAGTTTATATTAAGATAATAAAACAAAAACAATTCTTTTTTTCTTTTTTTTTGACCAAGAAGTTAAAGGCAAACTAAAAAGCGAAATCGTTGTGGTTAAATGTTTAAAAGTAGAGATGTGCAGTGGTCATGATATTTTTTGTAACATGCGTGAGTCACGCGTGAGTAAACAATTTTTGTTTCTAGTTATCAAATGCTAATTGTTAAAGTTAAATTTTGTAATGTTAAATCACATGATCTTGGCGGCCAATTTAAGTCGTCACCACGTGAGATAACACGACCACTGAAGCTGCCGCGCAAAAGAGCTATTGTTTCGTTAGCTGTGTGGCAAGTGGCACCGTCCTGTTGAAACCACATCTCGTCCACATTCTTATCTTCTAATTTGGGTCATAAAAAGTTCGTTATCATCTCACGATAGCGAACATCATTCACAGTAACTGTCTGACCGGAATCATTTTGGAAAAAATACGGCCCGATGATGCCGCCAGCCCATACACCGTACCAGCCAGTCACTCGTTGTAGGTGCAATGGGTTTTTGACATTTACTCTTGGATTATCATTCGCCCAAATGCGATAATTCTGCTTATTGACGAATCCACGAGGTGAAAATGTGCCTCATCACTGAAGATAATTTTCTTCGAAAGTTGATCATCCACTGTTGCAATTTCTTGCCACCACTCTGACCATTGACGGTGCTCGGAATGGTCAAGAGGCTATAGTTCTTGAGTCAGTTGCAGCTTTTAACCCATTACGGCCCAGCGTTGCGTGTTCGCAACGTTCACTTTAACAGCCCCTCGTGCTTTTTGTGATTACGTGATTTTGAAGAAAAGAACATAAAAATAAAATTTAATTCAATATCTAATCGACCTATTTCAGTAACTCGAACTGATCGAGTTGATCATAAAGTAGTTCGCCAAGAAAAACTGTTAAGATGTCGGCAATGTAGTAGCCAAACCATTTACAAATATGTGAAATGTAACGTAGCAGTTCATCCGAAGTGCTTTGCAACTTCTTTACATATGTATGTATAATTATTACTTTTTCTTTTAGAGACATGAATAAATAATTTTAATTTAAAATCTTTAAAAATCCGTTTAAATTTTATATCGTTAAGGCCGACAGTTGCGTTTCCGCAACGGGGGTTATCTCGGCTCCCACTTCTCCGATTTGTTTTCCATTATTCTTATTTCCATTATTTGTTTTCCATTATTCTTAGCCATAAACAATCAAATTCTAAAAGTTTCATCATTATAGCTTAACGGGATCATAGCTCGGGCCTTAATGGGTTAAGCATGTAAAAGTAAGTCTTTATGCATAATGTTTATCAAGGACGAGCGTGAGAGGTGGACTTGTTGGGCATGAAGACGAGTTGAGGTAAACGGCTCTTCAGCCATACTATCGCGAACAGCAGCAATATTTTTTGCAGAGCGGGCTATTCGAGCTTGCACTGTAGTTTTCGCATCTTTGCTGAATATTTTTACGATTTTTCCGATTGTGCGCACATTTGGACGGCTAAAGTGGCTGAAAAACTCACGAAGGGCACGATAAGGATTTTGATTTAAACGCCCATTTTCATTAGTGGTCTGAACGGCTTTAACGCATTGCTCGATTGTATATCTTTCAATGATTCAAATTGAATGGGCGTAAAATTGAGAAATGTCAAATGAAATACTAAAAAACACATCTCGAGATTTAGGTGCGGTTTACTTTTAACATCTGCCCTCAAAACTTAACCACCCGATATATAAATTAATAGTCTCTAGTTTTGTTCAAATCTGCCATTAGATTATTTTCCCTACATGATTTCAATAAATTTAAAAATTTAGAAATTTTTGAACGAACTGAACGAACTGCTGGTTCGATGATGATTTTTGAATTTATGACGGTGATTGTTTTTCGAACGCTCAACCAGAACTGATCGACATCAGCAGCTTCCTCAGAGGTTTTCCAACTAATTTGAAGACTACCGCCTTTTAATAAATATTCTAAATTTAATGTAAGTGATAAAGTATCTTTTTATTATCAGGAATTCCCTCCTGCAAGTAAGTTTAAATAAATTAAGAGTATTCCCAATCCACTTTCCTTCGCTACGAGTAGCATTATTCCAGTTTGGTGACCATTTAGATCATAGATTTGAATCTAACCACAAAACTGCCCAATGTTTCATTGTAAACCAAAAATATAAATAACAATTCATGCTCGCATGCACTGGTGTTTCCACGTCTGCTGCAGACCCAGTTTGTTCAAGTTTTGCACGATTTTTCCGGTTGTGCGCATATTTGGAGGATTAAATTGATGAAAAAAAAAGAAGTGCACGATATGCATTTTTATTGGAATGCCTATTTTCATAATAAGCTTGAATAACTTTAACGCATTGCTCGATTGTGTATCTTTTCATGGTTTAAGGAGAATTAGCCTTAGATTGAGAAATATCAAATGAAATACAGAAACAAGCTTGACATTTAGGTGTGATTTATATTCAACATCGGCCCAAATTGAATTAGAAAATGAAATCCACAAAAAACTTGACGTTTACGTGGGGTTCACATACACCATCAGGCCTTAAAATTTTTAACCACCCGATATCTATGAGTATTAACAGATTGTTGGTCTACTATGAAAATATATTCATTACCAGGTGTGTTCCACGATATCTCGGACTAGTTCGGACTAAATAGAGTAATAAGGAAATTGCTCTCTAAATTTGCAAATTTTACTTTAAACTGCTGGAACGCAAAAAAACACAATTGTACATCTTGTAATACTAGTGCTGCTTACTTTTTAGATTGAAGTATATTTTAGTGATTTTAGACGCTTAAAACGCATAACATCATATAAACAAAAGATTTGCATTATTGGCAACAGCTGTAAAATATAAAGCAATGTAAAATTTTCAATAGATTTTTAAAATGAAAAGCCAAATAACATGTTCTGTTTACAACTTCATAACGTTGTTTTAAGTTCGGGCAACCTTCCATTTTGCTTTTAACTGATTTTTAAATTAAGATGTAATAAAATCTCCAAAGTCTTTTTTTTTATAAAATTTTTGTTAAAAAATTTGTTTATTAAATTCAATATTTCGTCTTACTTCGGAAGACTTCTTCAGGAATTTTTTTTTTTTATTTTAAATAATTTATAAACAAAGTTTCCTGAAGAAGTCTTCCGAAGGAAGATGAAATATTGATTTTTGTTTATAAATTATTTCAAATAAAAAAAAAATTATTGAAGAAGTCTTCCGAAGGAAGACGAAATATTGAATTTAATAAACAAATTTTTTTAACAAAAATTTTTTTAATTTTATACATCTTAATTTAAGAAACAGGTCGAAAAATTAGGATAAAGAAAACTAATTTTTAAACAAAAACTTTTTTTCCAATTTGCAAATATTCAGATTCATATGTCTGTAAACATAAACCAGCTGATTATTCAATTCTAGTCCGAACTTATCCAAAGAAAATGTTCGGTCTAATTTGTACAGGAAATGAAAAAAGTTACTCACTCATTTTCTGGCAAAATTGCACAAAAATTTTTACGTGAAACGCTTTTGGACTACTTTGGACTAGTTCGGACAGTTTCGTTATTCACGTGGAACACGCCTACCATTTATTTCCATTTTCAGCTGGAGTTTTGTACACAGTTAGCTACACAGCTGTTGCTAGGTTTGCTGTTAATGAAAAGTTGTTTTTAGTTCGAAGCCACGAGAATCCCCTGCACGCTCAAGACTGGCTGGAGTTTCGAATTTGGCTGGACAGTATCAAACAAAACTGGAAATAGTAAGCAGGAAGTGATGCTATGTTTGGACAGTTGTTCCACGGAGTGAATTATTCACGATTCGCCAGCGCCCCCGTGTGACTTGCTAGGCTCACACAGGTAGAAATTTTTGCCATATGATTGCGGTCATATGAGCAACTTCTTGTTGAGGAGTTCGGGCCTTCTAATCCCTCCTGTATGCAATTTCCCAGCAATCAATGGAGGACAAGGCTTAATGAGTTGGTAGGACGAAGCCCACTAAGAGCATTAGCCCTTAAACCAATTCACCCGTCCACCATCTCCACTGGTTCCTTACAATAGAGGCATCTGTTGTCAAGGCAACAGTTCCTCGGGAGGTTGTTAGTCCCCGAAAACAGCCACACACCAAACAATCTTGTGCGCAATATACTTAATTTTGGCTTCCGCATTCGGCTTAGAAGAAGGGATACCGTTGCCACCATCAGATTGCTCAATAGGTGATTTTACCGAAATAGCTCCCGCATAATAAAACTTTTTGTCTAGCATTGGCCGGACTTAAGATTCACATTTTTTAATTTTAAATTTAGTATTAAGATTTGAATACTTATTGTTAGTTCATTTTGAAGGTTCAATAAATAAAAAAATGTTTAAAAAAAAGGATACTAACACTCCCTTCCTGGGTTTTAGGTTTCAACCACAGCCAGAACGTTTCAGCCAAGGTAGCCACCTCAATCATGATCAGCCCGGGTCGAACCGCAAGCAGAATCACTCGGGGGCCATGCTGATCCCCGTTGTGCCAATTTATACCCTTGGTAAGGGTATCGGAAGCCAACACAACATAAATCATGCGGCTTCCTAGAGTTTTATTTGCTACAAAAAACGAGGGACCCCTTCCCTTCTTTTCCCCAAGAGTACCCAAGTTAGGAATACGCCAAGGCAAAACCTGTTCCCCGGGGGAGCTATGTTTGCACAATAAGTCAAACAAACACAATTTGCTTTTTACAACGATCAAAACCGATTGGCTCAAAATCCATTGGAAAATGTGGTTGTGATGACACGCCTATAACAATAATGCATTTTAAGGCGTGAGAAAATAAGATTATAAAAAATTTGTTTCGTGGGCACTCACGGTGAGCCAAAAGTTACTCACCTTTATATCTCTCGCTGAAAGTATCTTAAGAGGCAACAATTATTATTTAAAAGCCGGCGCATACTTTAGTCATTAAAGGAATAAACAGTTTAAACTTTAATTTATTAAGAAAAAAAAACTGTATTTTAGTTTAACGTTTACATTTTCGTATATTTATGTTTTCTTTTTTTTATAATTTGACTTAAATTTTTATTTTTAAAATAAAATATTGCTTACAAGAAGTAATTGCTGACAGATGAATGCACGTTGCATGTCAAATTTTGGATAAAAAGATAAATTTGGTAGTTCTTTTTTTTAAATGTTAAACTTTGTTTAGGTCTAAGTGTAAAGCTGCAAGTGGCTAAATGGCATTTTATTGGCAAAAGCAGAGACCCATTTACAATAATATTTTATGTGACCTTTTCATACGTCCACTATTTACAAATAGTAAAAAAAGAAATAAATAAACATTCATATCTTTGTGTCTATTTTTAGCCTGAAATCGTAAAATTAAATCTGTTTTTAATACCTGAAGTCTTAAACATAAAAATGCGGGCAAATTATTTAATGTCTAAATAACTAAATCCGTGTAGACAGGAGCAACCGAAAAGTTACTTAAGAACAAAATTTAATCATGTGTTTACATGGACTAATCTTACATTCAGTACCACGAACCGAATCTGAAGTGTGAACTTATAATCACGTAAAACATATTTTAATAAAGTTTATCGAAATTTGGACGTGTGAACTCATAATCACGTAAAACATATTTCAATAAATTCTAGCGAAATTTGGACGTGTGAACTTATAATCACGTAAAACATATTTTAATAAATTCTAGCGAAATTTGGACGTGTGAACTTATAATCACATAAAACCTATTTTAAATAGTTTTATCGAAATTTGTATTAATAGCAAACTTTTGTTTAATTTTTATTGTTGAAAAAACTGAGTACCAAAAAATGTCGAGTAAACAAAAGTGGTATATTTTTGTATAAAAAAGGTTTTCCATCATTTCAGCATGCACTTGGGTTGTAGGTTAGGTAGTTAGGCCGCTGGATACCCCGGAATAGTCTAGGTTGTCAAGCTTACTTGGGACCTGGCGTCATTCCCTTTTTGATTGCCTGAAAAGTGGGATAGTGGAGTGAATAAAAGAAGTTATAGGAATATAGTGTGAGTGGAATGGTTGGGCGGGGATGGAAAGGAAAGGCAGGAATCTCCTAGTGCTGCGTTGCATGCTGCTATACTAGCCTGCAATGCTGCTTCTTATGAAAGAGGCCAGACAAGAAATAAGATATAAGACGAATATACTCCAATGCCGGAAATGTGTCGAGGAGCTGAAGGATCGTCTCCTCCTCTTCTTCGCAGCCTTTTTTTTTCTTTCT
The DNA here is from genome assembly GCA_914767995.1 of Thecocarcelia acutangulata. Classification (NCBI taxonomy): domain Eukaryota; kingdom Metazoa; phylum Arthropoda; class Insecta; order Diptera; family Tachinidae; genus Thecocarcelia; species Thecocarcelia acutangulata. The sequence goes on from OU612096.1 coordinate 29,695,249, forward strand.
TTCTTTATATTGGACCAGTACTTAGGGGATGACCCCAACATATGCAGTGCATTGTACCAGAACTAGGAAAATAGGTTGTGAGGAGGGGAAAAGAGGGAGTAGTGTTTGTGAACATTTGACTTGAACCTTCCAACGTTATAACAGACAGGAAACACGTCTGCAGGCAACTTATTCCACAGACGAAGCGTACGGCTGAAAAACGAACTCTCTGTAATGCGTTGTGCGATTCCCCGGACAAACGGCCACAAATGGATGAACTCTAGATGATGAGCGCGTGCTACGTAAAAATGTGCGAGTTTCGGGAATAAGATCCCTAATCTCGTCAGAGCAAAACCCATTGTAGTATCGATAGAACAGAGTAACGTACCCCACACTGCGTCGATGCTCCAGTGAGTCAATAGAGTTGGATACCCTACTGTCACCGATGAGCTTCTTCGCCCTCTTCTGCACACGGTCGAGTAGCCCCAAAATAGACTTTGAGTCACCGGCCCAAACATGAGAGTTGTATTTCATTTTCGGTCGGATGTAGGTGGTATAAATAGTAAGGAGGTCGGATGGAGTGAAGTACATCTTACACCATTTCAAAAAACCAAGGCACTTGAATGCTTCTTTAGAGACATGAAAAATATGAACAGTCCAGCGAACATCACACTGTATCTTCATTCTAAGAACATCAAGAGCATCCGATTCCTCAATATTTATACCATCCATGAGTACAGATGAAGCGGTCGTTTGTTGGTGTGTTAATAAGCAACATTGGGTCTTACGAGCGTTAAAGGTGACCCTGTTTTTACGACCCCATTCGGAGATTAATAAAAGATCGCTATTCAGTGAATCATTCATATTTAGCCTCTTGGCAGCGATCTATGATAGGCTGGGCCTATAACTAAAAGAGTAGGAATGGCAAATGTTTGATAGAGAAGGTCGTTGAGGAAAATAAGAAATAGAGTAGTAGAAAGAACGGAGCCTTGCGGTACCCCTGAATTAATCGTGAACCCTATAACGACTTCTACAGAAGTCGTTATAGGATAAGCCTAGTCTTTTGGCATGGTTCTCAAATGGGCAATATCCAGTGATGACTGCTACAGTCACTCTTAGTCGAGATCTGGGCTGTTTTAATAGCTCCCACGATCTCGTAGAGTTAATATGCGGTCACATGTTCCTTAATATAAGGCATGTAGCGTGTGAAGTTTTATTCTATTCACGCTGATAATGGTTGTCCCTATCCTCTAAGGCTGTCCCTTTTTTTGGCTACACTTGGGTTATACGTTAAGCGCAGTTTGCTTTATTCTCAAAGATCATCATAAGTAAATTGGTGCTGATCAGTCCCAAATGGTAATGAATAAATCAAGGTCATTTGTAGTTTTTATAATCAAAATCACTTCATGCCAGCTCCTGTCAATTTATAAAGGGCAGCTTAACTTACACCGTCGAGCTAGGTAGTGGCAAGGGAAAGCAGGACGGTTCTCTTTTTCCCTGTTTTCACCTTGCCACCGCCATACACAAGACTTTGCAAAGAAAACTTTTCATATGCAAAAGAGGTGTTAAAAATACAGCTGAAACTTAGGTTTTAAACTCATATTTAAGAAACACCAAAATCCATAACGAGACCTTAATATTTACTTTGATTTTATATAAAAAATCTTTTGAAACTATCCTCGTTCCCAGCAACACTTAAAATTTTCTCATATATTTTTATTTTATCTCCTTGGAGCTGCGAAACAATCTCAATATGTTATAAAAAAAAAAAAAACAGTTTCTTTTAAAACATGGCGCATGCGCCACTAGTTTTTCTCATTTAGAACTCATTGTCTTTCTTCTGTTTGTGACTTCATGCAGTACCAGCTGAATAAAAATATATGTCTTGCAATTATAAGTAGTTGTTACTTTGGTTTCTGCCAGCCACTGCTTAACCCGCTTCATATGTGGTTCGTTTTGTGTATATTGTTTTGTTTGTACTCATTTGTAGAAAACGTTTATTGTATTTAACTATTCGGTTGCTCAAGATCACTCACAATTTTATCAGTTAAGCAGATAACTAAGCGTTTTCTCGAAATAGTGTGGGAAATTAAAATAGAAAATCAAGAAATAAAATGTAAAGTGTTAAATTCGACACTTTATAGGATATTTGTTTAAAAAAAAAAAAAAAGAGACTAAGTTGATGGAAGCTTTAAATTTAAATGATCTTCAAATGCCTTCGTATGTACAATGAAAGAGAGAGAGAGAGAGAAATATGGGAAGAGAAAGAAAACAGATGTGTTTATTATAGCAGCTGAATTCATATTTATGCATGAACTAATCTTAAATTCAATGCCAAGCACCGAATCTAAAATATGAACTTATAATTAAGTAAAACAGATTTTAAATAAATCTGTCACCAGAGATGTAAATATTAATTTATTAAATTTTTGTTGAGCTTTATAATTTTTAAATTAGATTTTTGGTTTTTGTAGATTTGTATATCGGATTTGTATATCGGTTTAGTTCAAGTTTTTCCTTTCTTAAGTTTCTTCTTTTTTTTACAATAAAAATGTGCTGTGATCAATTTTTGATTCAAGAAGACAAGAAAAATAATAATAAAACCTTTAGCTGTTTCGTAGCCGCTACACTACTCATCAGCACCCATTTCCAAATTTAAGCTCGAGCCATGACTTATAATGAACGCTTGAAACTCGCACATTTATAAGTAACACGTGTTTGTCGTCCAGAGCTCATCCATTTTGTGGTCGATTGCCGGGGAATCGTACTACGCATTACAGAGAAAATTCATTTTTCAGTAGTAGGAAAAGTTGCTATAGATAGACGTGTTTCATATCTGTTATAACGTTGAAAAGCTCAAGTCAAATGTTCACAAACACTACTCCCTCTTTTTTCCTTCTCACAACCTATTTTCCTAATTCGGGTACAATGCATTGCATAAGTAGGGGTCATACCCTGAGTACTGGTGCTAGTAAAAAAAAAGCAAAATTAAACACACAGATAATCTGATATCCCACAATCATATGTTATTGCCAATACAGTAAGATCTGACAATCTTTTGTTCATAACTTTTGCGGTACCTTAAAGTACCTTAACGTGTATGCAGGACGTGCAGTAATGGATCGCTCTCACCAGTTAGTCGCTTTCAGTAGGAAGCAATATTCAATTGAATATTTAAGAACTATTATCATCAGCACTCTTAACTCTCTAGTTAGCTTCTTTAAATAATATGTAATTTTCAATTCGAATAATTTATATTAAAATATCTGAAAGCAATAAAAGTTGGTAAGACTGTTTAGAACAGTGGTGCCCACAAGTTCTCAAAGAAAACGCACAAAAAAATTTTTTTTTTATTAATTTTATGCGTTTTTTACAAAATTGTTCAAAATCTGATATATTTTCATTAAAAATTAACTTATTAAAAGCATAGAAATTTCCTTTTTTTTTAATATGGTGTTTGCAGAAAATAGGTGTACAACTCGTCTACAAAATTTGCGTGGAAAGCAATCTGAAAAAAAATTTTTCAAATGAATTTTCTAGATGTGTTGTTACCGCTTACACCGCTTTCACATACCGAAAGATTACTTTGCAAAGAGAGTGACTTTTTTCCCTTGCTAGCACTTAGTTCAAGACAAGCGTTGCCAAAACGAAGATTTTACCTTAGTTTTGAAGATTTTATAAGTAAAATAAGATTTGAAGATAAATTTCCCAAAATTAAGATTAAGAAAAAATGTTACTCAGCTGTTTACTGGTTCCAAACTTTTTGTACGCTACATATACACAAATGTTACATTTAAAGTGTAATTGACGATTCGTACTATTTGACAAAATGTAATAACTTTATGCTATTATTTAAAAATGTTGGATGAGGTTTTTATTGAGAACTCCACCGAAGACGTATCCATTTTAACTGACACATAGCCAGATCGGTTATAGCGGAGCTTGAACGAAAACTCTTAGCTACACTTTCCACAGGCTCTTCAGCTCAGCTGACCTGATAGCACTTTTTTTGAGTTATGTCAAGCAAGAGCTGTAAAAAATAAAACCAAGGAACATGACCCAATCCATTAAACAACAAATGATGCATTTACGGGTGCAATAAATAAAATTCTGATCAGGTATCGCGATCTTGGGTGCCATTTATCATATCATAGTCTATCATCTTGTCATATATTATGACTTCCTCAAAAAATCCGTATGTAAATAAAATACATTGAGAAAAAAGTTTGTTTGTATTTCTTTCTGCAGCTTTGTACTGCTCGTACGAGTACTCATTTTGAAAGAATATTTTATTGAATTGAATTTTAGCTTAAACTTTTTACTTTGATCTCATTGTCATGTTAAAATAATCATCATTTTGTAATAATTAACAAACGTTGCTTTCTGAGTTTGGCATAAGAAAAATCAAAAGAAACTCCTTTTAAGATTTTTTCCTCAAAACTAGGAATCTGTTTAGGCAAATGAAAAAGAGCTTCCGATACAAATTTCTAGCACCATTGCGCAAGACATTACAAAGTTAACTTTCCGTGTGTGTAATTGTACGTGTTGTTGATGAAATGTGCAACTTTTCCACACTTGTGTAAAATTTTATTGAATGTATTACAAATGTATAGTGCCAAAAAGTTGTTTCTTATATTAGAACCGAAAGTTATGTTGAAATTGATATGGTGCCACCGAAAATTAAAAAACGCACCGAAAATTGGAAAAATTTAAAAACGGTGCGAAACGCACCGAGTTGACAACGCTGCCTATAGCTAAGCGCATGTACAAAAACAATTGAGTATCAAGCGCATAGGGCTGGGCACCACTGGCTTAGAGCATTCAGTGACTGACTCACAGATTTTAATTTGTTTCTTATAATAAAGTGAACGTAAGCAGTTTGTTTTTAAACTGCCAAAAATGGATAGTGTCTGAACTTAATACTTTTTTCTTTGAATTTTACTACTTGCCTACTATACGTAGTGCAAAAGTGTCGGTATTTGTCAAAATGTCAATTGCAGTGACAGTGTTACTTGATCAACAGCCCGCCAGTGGCAGACTCTTACAACTTAGTTTCACTTAAAAAGCTGAGTAACTGCTGCAGTTCAACTTTTTTCTAAGTGGTTGTCAGTGCAGTTTCAGTAGCTCTATACACTGGCAAAGGAAACTGCATCAGCTATTTTATGCCACAACTTTTGATGACTTGTTTTTTCTATATACCTGAGTGTGAATTGTTATTTACATTTTTGGTTTACAATGAAACATATTATGGTGTAACCAACTTAATTAAAATGTTATGAAATTATTAGATACAAAAATTTCTAAGTTTATGAATTCATTGAAATTATGTAAGGAAAAGAAAAATGATGGCAGATTTAAACAAAACTAGAGATGATTTAAACATTATGCTCTTATTATGAATAATTTTTAGAAGCTTATTTTGACAAACTTGCAGATGTTTTATATGACAACTGCATAAAATACTTAATATCAAAATTTTGTTTTAAAGTATGAGATCAGATTTTATATCTATAAACGGGTACATGATGCTAGTTATAATATTTATTTTGTTCGCAATGTGACTAATGTGTTCATTAAACAGCATTTTTCTGTCAAGTATAACACCAAGGTATTTTGCACTAATTTTCCAGGAGACATTAGTTCCACAGGTTTTTAAGTTATGCTGGGGTAAAAAGCAAAGTTTTCTTTTTCTAGAAAAGAAAATTGATTTAGTTTTTCAAGTGTTTACTACAATTTTTCATTTCTTAAAGTACTCCATAATAATACTAATGGCACTTTGTAAATTTTTTAATATATTATCAGAAAAAACAGTTAAGTTGTTATCAAAAACTATTGAGGACTCACATTCAGATATTGATGGGAAATCAGCCGTGTATGTATTGTAGAGAATTGGAGAAAGGCACAAGCCTTGAGGGCAGCCAGCTGGAATATTATATTCTTCCGAAAGGTAATTACGATTTTGAACCTTTAATGATCGGTTATATAAGTCACTTTTAAGAATTCTAACTATTTGGATGTCTAACCCAAAATTGATTAACTTATGAAGAGGACTATCATGCCACACTCCATCAAACGCCGATTTTATATCCAATAAAATCATGGCTGTGGACCTGCTGCAACTGAAATTTTCCTTAACTATTTTTTTGATTCTAACTTATGGTTGCTGGATGATCTTCTCTCCAATATCTTGCACATTATGTTTAAAAGGCTAATTGGTCTGTATGATTCAGGGTTTGAATGATACTTTACAGGTTTTGGGACGGCAATTATCTTTGCTTTTTTCCAAAGTTTGGGAAAATAACAAAATAAGTGATAATAATTCTTAAATAATTTGTGTTTTATTGAAAATCAACATTGGCCCTTAAAATTGTACCACCAGCTATCATCTTTGCAAAAAAAGCTTTCTGCTCACAAAAAAAAACTTCGTTTGGTGAATTATGTACTCTGTTTGTATATCACAAAGTTTATTGATGGTCTACTTACATATAACCTTAGTTATGCTTCAGCATCATCGAAAATTTAGACCAAACATGCCCAGCCCTATGCGCTTGATACTCAATTGTTTTTGTAAATGCGCTTAGCTATAGGGCTGTGCTCTTTAATACACAAATACTGCGCTCAACACTAGCAATGAAAAATACACAAACAACTTCCTCTTTTATATATTTTTTCATTCTTCACCGCATATACACAAAAGCAAAGCAACAACACTTTCGCATGCTTCGTTAGTAAACATTAACGACAGCGATTAGCAGTGTGAATTTTGTTTTTGTAAATGTTTTGCATTTTACAACAAAAAATATTAAATAAAAGTAGTTTTTTTGTAAATGTATTGGTGTTTACTCTTCCATATATCGGGTGGTTAAATTTCAAGGGCCGATGTTGAATGTGAACCACACCTAAACGCCAAGTTTTTTCCGAAATTTATTCGACATTTCTCTATTTTAGACTTACTCAATTTGAACCATGGAGAGATACGTAATCCAACAACGTGTTAAAGTTATCCAGACTTATTATGAAAATGGGCGTTCAAATCAAAATGCATATCGTGAAAATCATCTTCAGTGATGAGGCACATTTTCACCTCAGTGGATTCGTCAATAAACAGAATTGCCGCATTTGGGCAAATGAGAATCCAAGAGTGACTGTCGAAAAACCAATGCACCCACAAAGAGTGACTGTTTGGTGCGGTTTATGTGCTGGCAGCATCATCGGGCCGTATTTTTTCCAATGAGGCCGGTCAGGCAGTTACTGTGAATGGTGTTCGCTATCGTGAGAAGATAACGAACTTTTTATGGCCCGAATTGAAAGATATGGATGTAGACGATATGTGGTTTCAGCAGGACGGTGCCACTTGCCACACAGCTAACGAAACAATTGCTCTTTTGCGCAACAAATTCAATGGCCGTGTTATCTCACATAATGGCGCTATCAATTGCCCGCCAAGATCGTATGATTTGACACCGTTGGACTTTTTTCTTTGGGGTTATTTGAAAGAAAAGGTGTACATCGAAAAGCCAGCAACAACTCAACAGCTAAAGGATGAGATAATTCGGCACATTAACGGCATAGAACCTCCATTATGCCTCAGGGGCATCGAAAATGTGGATGGAGGTGTGTCGCCGTGTTCGCGGCGCCCATTTGGCCAATATTTTGTTCTATACATAATTGAGTAATACCAATATATCATAATAAAATAAAATTACAATAATTTCCTAAATAGTTTGTGTTTTATTCAAAATCAACATCGGCCCTTGAAATTTAACCACCCTTTAGAACTTTTGGGCGTCACTGATTTAGACCATCGGATGAACGTGTGCCGGCTACAAGACGGCGGCCACTTAATCGATATTTTCTTCCATGCATAATTGAACTAAACCAGTATTATCATAATAAAAAGATATAACAATAAGTCCTAAATAATGTGGGCTTTATTCAAAGTCAACCTCTGCCCTTAAAATTTAACCACCCTTTATAAAAGCAACATTGTTCAACAGCAGAAATCTTTTTGTGTATACTAATAGGCTGCAAGAATACACTCATTTGTTTGTGTGCACACTGAAAATACAATATTCATTCAAATATCGAATACTTTAAGAGAGCTTAACAAAGTAAAGCGAGAAAAAACAGAAAAGAGAACGAATTGCGTTTTGTAGTTGTCGTAATAAAAAGATTCTGTCGTATACTCTTTCTAAATCAAATATATATTTTCTCTTATTTGTAAGAGCAAAAGCACACAAATACAATATAACTGTTTGATAGAGTGCAAGAAATATCGAATGAATGAATGAATGAATAAAACGATTATAATTCGAATGCACATTACATTCGTTATACTACAAAGAAAAACATTTTGTGCGCAATAAGTTCTGAAAATTTTAAATTGGAGTTTGTACAAGAACTTTGATGGTATGTTTTTGTACACACATACATACATACATAATAGATACATATGTATAAATACAATCGAATGCTACTTCTATTCATTCGAGTGATAATATATTTAAAAATTTTTCTTCTTGCTTTCCTTTTATTTGAATGTGGTTGTGTTTGTTTCTCGACGAGTCGAGTTAATATCATTATTCGTTCGGTTTGTGTATTCATTTCTTTGTTTTTATTAAAATAGAATATAAGTCACTTCGTAGTCAGTTGTGTGTGATACGATGCTTTATTCATTAAAAAAGAAAATGAATATGTTGAAGTGCCGTTTCAGCGTCATAATGCAGGCGTTTAGTGCATACACAGAGAACATAATCCTACTGATGCAAAAACTAACAATACTAAAGTACTTGAACAAACATTTTATGCTTTTGTTTTATGAAAACCACTGAATGCTGCTTAATGTTCAAATATCATGCAAATAAGTTTTATACAGAAAAAAAAAATATATATATATACATATATCTCAAACCACATTGGACTGAACAAAACTTTAGAATGTTACTAATTCTTTTACCATTTAATCTCAAATTGTCAAATCGTTTTATCTATTCAGTCTTTTAATATTTTCCGGGTTATTAAAGTATTAAAATGTAACGGTTATCTGGTCATAATTATTCAATAATATTATTTAAAATAATTAAATAATTTGCTGCCTCTTTGCCTCACATTCATTTATTCAAATATGTTAATTCAATTAATTGCCTTAAAGTGAAATACGTTTTGGGGTTTTGTAATGTTTGCAGCTTAAGTCTACAGTTTTGTTAACGATAACAACTATTGATTTTAGACACGCACAAGTGATTAAAATAAAATTATGGAAAATGTTCAAATCTGAACATATTTTGTTTTGTAAAGTGTGGGCTGAACTCAAATTGAGCATGTAAGTGTCTGGAAATCGTTTCATTAAGTGAAACATTTTCTTAAACCAGGTTAAGTATAACTTGTATTTTAAATGTTAAATATAATTGATGCGAAAAGATAAGATTACAATGCGTAAATAAATAGTAAAGAGTAGTGCGACCCCAACGCAAGATGTTAATGGAAAATAAAACATCTTTCTATTTTTGTTAATGGTATCTAAGGCAATTACGTATAAAACAAAATATCAGTCAAATGATTGCCATGATATCGGTGACATATCTCAATCTAATGGCCGGTACTTTCAGTGACTCTGGAACACAATTGAGGTTTAATGTCGTTCATGACATACTCGTACACTGCTTCTTTTAAATAACCGCTAAGAAAGCAGTACACTAGTATAAAATCATATCGCTCCTTTATTGCATTAGAACGTCTGAGCTCTTCAGTTAGATGTTCATGCATATGGCCATAGACTTGTGGCAAAAGTTGCTGACCGTGTGAGCCTTGCTAGTCAGGTGGGAACGCTGTTGATGCATGGACATGATCCATCATCAAATAAGGCCGTCAAAGCAGCTGCTGATGTAAGTGTATGACACATTTTACTCGTAAAAGCAAATTTTTTTGTGGGAACAGAAGAGAATTTAATTAATAAATAAATATTTTTTGAAGAAAAATTAAAATTTACCTTCTTCTGTTAAACAGTCTCATATTTTGTGTAGTCTTCAAAATTTTTATTAAACACAAAAGCAACATTAATATTTATAGTAAATGGCCACTAATTAACAAATTAATTCTTCTGTTTTGTATCATTTGCCATCAAAATTTTTGTCACACAACAGCATCTGTTGTAATTGCAATTGCCCTGTTTATTTTCAAATTGTATTCTCTTTAATGACTACAGAAAAAATATTCTAAAATTTTTACATGACTCCAGCCATTTATATCTTTATGTTCAGCTATTAATCTGTTTGTCAGTAGAATTTTTTTCTTAACTGTTTCAGTTTCAGGCGCTAATCTGCGTTAAAACATTAATTCGGCTACTGTATTACCTGTGATGTGGTTACGTAAAGTTTTAAAGTTGTCAAGAATAAAAACTTAAAATTTTTCTAGATTTTCTAGCCAAACTATAACAAACTATGTACATATGTATGTATGTGTGAGTGGTACTCGTAGTTTATAAGTCAAAAATTTTTGTAAAAAAAAGGTTGCAAGAATTTTGTTATGAAATAAAGACATTAATTTAAAGCTTAACGAATGGCCGTGAAGCAAAACAAACTTGAAGAATTGCACAGAGATATTTTTCGTCAAAGTAATTTTGCTGCATATGTGCTAAAAGCTTGGGAACAAATTCTACATTTATTCAAATTAATAGAATTAGTTTGTTTGGCGATATTTTTATAGTAAACTTTTTTAATTGAGGAATGTTTTAGCAAACTTATACAAATTAAGTTTTATTTAAGATGAAAACCGAACCGCACATTAGATATAAGCACAATATTTGCAAGTTGCAAATATAAAGTGTAACGTATTCCTTCCAACTTCTAGGTTGGTTTGTGAATGCCGGACATCTCCAAATGAGGTAGAATGTGGAATTGTTTTACATCAGCACCTGCCTTGTCAGCATTATCTAATAAGGGAGCCACTTTAGAGGGTGAGTTATCCATGATTCACCAGCGTCCCGTGTGGTATGAAGAGCCCATACAAGTCATTACTTTTCTCTTAAGTTTGTAGCCATATGAACAAACTCTTTGCTGAAGATGTTGAGCCTTCTTAACCCTCCTGTATGCAATTTGCCAGACGGTCGATGGAAGACAAGGCCTTACGTGTTGGAGGCTGAAGTCCATTAAGAGCATCAGCAATCACTACTGCTTCCTTACATTACAGTTATCTCTTATAAGGCAACAGCAGCTCGGGGGTATTAGCCCCTGAAAACTCTCCTATACCAAAGTTATGAAGGAAACTAATTCCTGCGACTTTAGTTTTAAAACACAGCCAGAACGATGCAGCCAAGATGTAGGCAATATACGTCGCGGTGGTCTGCCAGCAGAACTTACTGGGTGCTTGGCAGATCCTCGTTATGCAAATAAATTCTTGGTAAGGATTTCAGAATTCGAACACAATATAAGTAATGTGGCTTTCTAGAGTTTTATTTGCTTAAACAAATGACCGCACTATACCCCTGGAAGCAGAGTTCCCTGGTTAGGCATACAACAACACAACACCTGCTCTACGGTGGACTTTAAAGGAGATAACGCGATATTCGAACGTGGACCTTTTTAGGATTCGGAGCCACGGAAAACTACCTGGTATTGTTGTAGCGGATGAACTGGCAAAGACGGGTATGCGGTTACAACAAGGGGATATAAATGGAATGTTTGAATGATGAAGAGCTGTAAAAATCCCGTGTGGTGTTAACTTTTGGAGGCTGCACAGGACATTTGGTTCACTGAGGTTACCTGTCAAATATAAAGGCTGATATGGTCCTGATAATGATAACAGGAGGACAGTTGTTCTACTGAGGTTACTTATCGAGTATTAAGGCTGTCATGATCCAAATATGATAATAGAAGGACTATTGTGGCAACGGGTTTATCCCGATGGAAGATGCATTCTACTGTGGTGATTCTGACAGCATATTGTCACCTAGAGACGCAAGCCCAGGAATTAAATCCTGCATTAAATGTTTTAGTTAGGAGAAGGAAGAGGTAAAAATTGTTGAGCACTTCCTCTGACGGTAACATGCCCTATTTTATATAAGAGCTTTATATCTAGGCAGACTGGTGCTACAAGATTTGGCAGATATATCGGAATATGATGTGGACTCTTTTATCCGATCATCGGGTTGGTGCTAAACTGGACCACTAATATGTAGATCTCCTGATCAGACAGATTACACTCAAGCTACACAATGTTACGAAATTGATTCCAAGTGGACTGGCTTTCCATTTGTTGGCAGCCTGCTCAACCTAACCTATACAGGACAGGTCATCCAATTCAACTTTTTGTGAATTTTTATTTGAGGTACATTCGTAATGAACAATTATTCAGCGTAGCCATTACTTCTGCGCTCCTAAATCGGTGCCCATGAAAAGTAAAACTCTCGACTTGCAAAAAATAAGTATAAGTGCCATCTAACTCGATAGATAATTTGTCTTTAGAAATGCAAGCTAATCATGTAGGACCTATTCTGTTCACTCTTTTTTCTGATCTTGCTAACATGACTACATTTTCCAAGGTTTTAATTTGTGCGCAGTTTTAATCAATTTGCAAGCCTGCAGTCTACTTCAACATGACTTAAACTCATTTTAGTCATGGTATAATATAAATTCGAAGTAGCTTAAGTTGTAAAACATGTAAACATATCGCACCCTAAATACAAAACAGTTACAACTGAAATAAACTAAAATTTCAGGAGAAACAAAAAACTGTTTATTTAAGAATGATTGTAATATTTAAAGAACATATTATTCCATTATGAAAAAATTCAGTATTGAAGAAGGTTTTGCTATACAAAAAAAACTGAGTTTTATGGAAAAAAGTCATTTGTGGAAAATTTTGAGTTGTGACCCTTTTGTATATAGGGTGCAATATATCCTTCTACACATATAATAGCTATATAAAATTAAATTACTTCTTGCTGTTTATGCCATTACACATCTTTTTTTAGCATTATTTTATTTATTGAATCTTCAAAACGAACTAACAATAAGTGTTCAAATCTTAATACTAAATTTAAAATTTACATTACACATCTGAATGTCTAAAACAAAATATTGCAAAGAAAATAAGATCTTACAAATCATCATCTTTGATATTCTTCAGAAGTTTTATATGAAACTCATTTGTTGTTTGATTCACCAAAAAACAAATTATCTTCCAAGGAATTGAATTTCACTACTCGCTCAAGCTTTAAATTAAGCTAGTCAAAAATTATTAAACAAATTATATAAATCATAGTAAAAAAAAAACAAAATAATTATAAAAATATGTTAAATATACTTAAAGAAATCGAAAGACTCAAGACAGCAACCTGCTTATCAGCTGCCTCTACTCCGTTGACAATATATAAATTACATTAGTTTTGCTATTCTATAATTTAAAATGATTTGTTTTTGCTTTTGAGGCAATTTCGAATACTAAATGAAGTGTTAATGCGATAACTATTCCGGCCGAACATAAATCAGCATTTTTGCTTAATTACTTTTTTATGCAAAGCCCCAGAGTGCACCACGTACATACAAGTATTTCACATGAGAATAAAAGCTAGAAATGATAAAACTCATGGTGGCTGGCATCAACCATAACGAAATGTGTTCATTCGGAGACATATTTAATTTAATTTAAGTTGTTCGCGGCAAGTTTGAGTCTTGAGGAGAATAATAATTGACTGCTTTTTGCATCTTTAGACGTTTGCAGAGCAGGTAAGAAAAATTAAAAAATGCAATATGATATTCTTTTTTTTCTGTTGACAGGTATTTGCTGACAGACAAAATCTCATTAAAAGCGCATAGTTTTGCTTTTTGTTTAACAAAAATTTGCGTCTAAACAATTTTGGCTTATTAAAAAAAAAGAGTTAAAATAAAATCAGCGGTATTAAATGCAATTATAATAATTTGCCCAAATATTAGCATAAAATACAAATTTTTATGCAAAAAAATAACTTACGCAAAGTGTTTTCTGAGCAAAATTTTTAAGCTTTATAAAAAAAAATATTTTTTTAGTTGTTTTTAGTGCGCAAATATTTTTTTAAGAATTAAATACAGTTTCTTCTCTACTTAGTAGAGTTGTCAATTATTCGCCTTTCAATTCTGTTCGAATAATTCAAATATTATCCCAAGAATACAGAAATTTAAAAACCAAAACAGACTTTAAACTCAAAAAAAATCATTCGAGTATAATATTAAAAAGAAAAAAGAGGGTCGAAATTAAGAAATAATAAGCCTATATTATTCTATATTAATCCTATTAAACCTATAGAATTTAAAGCGTTTTCTGCGAGCTTAAGTACCAAGTTAGAGTCCTTATGAATGTAGATAATTTTAAGGAAAAAATAAACAAAATTATAAAAATTTATATAAATATATAGTTGAAATATTATTAATCAGGAAAAAAAAAATTATTTATATATTTTTTCGTTGAAATTTATTCGATTAATCGATGATGGTAACAAATAAAAATTTTTGTTTAAAATAAATAGGTTTGTCTTTCCAGAAAAATTGAAGAATTCATTCAAAAAAACTGAAAAGTAAAATAGTTAATATTCCTTAAATCAAAACAATGTTGATATCTATTAGAAAATAATTTTTATTGAAAAAAGACAATAATATTGTTTGAAAAACGCTGCAGAGCGTTACTCTGTCTTATCGTTACTACAATAGGTCTAACTCTGATGAAATTGGGAATCTTGTTCCAAAATATATTTTTGTTCAACACGTGTTCATCGCGCCAGGGCTCATCCATTTGTGGGTGACTGTCCAATGAATTGCACAACACATCACAGAGAAATTTCGTTCTTCAGCCGTACAGAATCACCACAGTAATATTATATTATTTTTAAATCAGTAATGTTAACTGCATTTAAATAGATTTATTATTGAAGTACTTTAAGTAGTCTGTAAGGAATACGTCCATCCACTTAATACTAACGGCCTTATACATAATAAAGTACTTTAATTAGTCTACTTTGCTTTGTTTAAGGAATTCGTCCATAGACTTAATACTAACGTCGTTATGTATAATAAAAAAACTTATGCCAACTAACTTGCTGCTATCTTTCCCTTATGGGAATTTACACACAAAAAACGTAGCAGTTAGTTAACATAAGTATTTGGATTATACATAATGCCATAAATAAATAAATAAAATTAGTTTCACTTGTATGTTTGCAACCCTGGAAACCCATGACATATGAGTGATTATTACATATGTGAGCAAGGTGAAGTCATAACAGGTGAAATTGAAGCGCAGCTGATAACTTTTTTTTAACTTTAATCTTTTTCAGATGTAAATGGAATAATTAAAACAAATTTGAAAAAAAAAATTTTTTAACAATTTTTTAATTATTATTGTATCTTGAGAGCCAGGTATCATCCAGAATTCTCCCCATCTGGTTGGCCATTTTCACCTTTTCAAGCTCTATCATCTAGGACTTTAAGTTTCATTAAATAATTACAACTTTCACGAAATAATTAAGTTTTTCTTTTGTTTCCAATTTTTTTTTAAGAAATTTGAAAAACAAATTTTTTTTGAAACAATTTTTTAGTTTTGTATTGCAACTATTATTCAGAATCCTCCGCAATTCGGCTGGCTTTTTTCACCTTTCCGAGATCTACGATCCAAGACTTTAATTTTCACGAAATAGTTAAAAGTTTCACGAAATAATTAAAAGCTTATCTTTTCTTGTAATTTTTTTTTATTATATATATTTTTTTAATTCCTTTTGTTATTTCTCCCTTGACGTTTGAAAAATATTTATTTTTTGTAGTGTTATATTTATTGCTCTTGCATATACCTGTTATGAATTCGCCTTGTATGTGAGTATAAAACTATATATACAGTATTGCTGCTTTAACGCAGAAATTGGAGTTGCCGTTTTTATTTCGGGGAAGCGGTTGGGTTTTTGGGAATTCACGAAGCCGATTTTGGGAATGCCCTTAAAAATTCAGAATCAATTTGCTAACCAGTTTGGAACTGGTTTTTCATATTAGGTGCGCATTTTTGCCGCGGAACATTCATCGGAACTATAAACGGTCATTCGCTTTAGTGCGAAAACTGAACTGGCCGGCTTCTGAGGAAGTGGGATCATTCTGATGTTTCCTTAAATTGACTTTGGGAATTTCCAAAAAACTCGAAACCGCTTCGCTAACTGACTCGTAACCGGGGTTTCATATTCGGGGTACTTTTTTGTCATAGGCTATTAATAGTCATTCGATTTAGTTTCCAGGGAATTGGGGAATTTTGGCGATTTCTGAAGCCGATTTTAAAACTTGGAACTCATTATATGAATAATTATCTGGTTATATGGATAATTTAAGAAGAAACTTAAACAATAGTAAATGACAAATTTGTAATATATAAATATCTATTTGCAATAAATTTCTTCAGCTCAAGGTCCTTTTTTTTCATTTTTAATGTATTTTTAAATATTTTAAAATTTGTTTTCTTATTAAAAAATATATATCCATTAATTTTTATGTTTTTATCCATCTACTTGCGTTTCAGATAATAAATATTACAAACGAGTTTTAAGGGGTTGTAAAATCTTTGATATATGGAGGGAAGTAAGCAGGATTTCAAACATCAATTAACCGAGGGTCAAGCGCAATGGCTTCTTCATAATATGCTGGTTTACTAATGGATTTTAAGAGGATTGCTTTCGCTCAAAATTCGGCAATCATATTTTATTTATCGCTGGAGTTGGGTTTTTGATGAAATATACTGACAGAACAGAACACCGATTTTGCTACAAACTAGATAAAAAAACTCGCACTGTATCGTTCATGTTGAACCACTAATGAAGACTTAGCTAAAAGAAGAGGACAGCTAGCATTGCAATCAAATGAATTGTGATCGCCATCAGTAGCCTACTAAGTTAAGTACTAGAGTTGTTAGCCGACTAAAAATATTTATATATATATTTTAATTCTTCATCCTATTTGCTTTGACCTTTATTTAATTTAATATTTGCAATAAATTTCTTCCGTTCAAGGTCCTTTTTTGTCTGCCACAGTTTTATGTTTTTTTTAGCTTTTATTGGATCTTTACAATGTAAACTAACAATACATGTAAGTATTCAGATCTTAATACTAAAAGCAAAAAAATTCCAGCCAATGCTAGACAAAAATTTTTATTTTGTGCCAACTACTCGTACGTCGGTAAAATCGCCTATTGAACGCTCTGATGGTGGCAAGGCTATCCCTTCTTCTCAACCGAGAGTGGCTGACAAAATTAAGTCTATTGCGCGCAAGAGGATTTGGGTGAATTTTCAGCTTACTGATATACCTTGTCGCATACTTTGATAGTTCATCTTTTACCAGTGGAACACACAGATCCTGTGTGAGTTCGTGAGTTTTTTACGTACCATGGAGCAGCAGTAATCGTTCAAAGAACTTGAATTTGTCGCCTTTGAAGTCTTTCTATATTTGAGCTTTTAATTTAAATTAACGCTATCGTCGGCTTACGCTATAAGATTTATTTAATAAAATTAATTTGTCTTTTAATTTTAACAAATTTTTATTTTTAATTTGCATATTTAAAATAATTAAAAACCTAAATCACTACAAATTCCAGTTTGTTTAACAAAAGCTTGAATACAAATCTAAATAAAAAGCAAACCAAACTTAACATTTATATGCAATTAAAGAAAAATTATTTTAAAATCACGCTTTTATGGTGAATTGTTTACTTTCAAATAATCTTCTTCGCTCTGAAAGCAGCCAGCGACAGTAATTGTGCACTTGTTGTTCCAGCTGTAAAATACTGTTGACAAAACAAAACAAACAAAAAAAAGGCAGCCAATACTTTTACTGTGTAACATTCGAACTGTGAAATTAGACAGGCATGTTCTGTAAATCGTGCAATAGTAAATCAATTGATTTTGAACGATTATTTTATTTAAGATTTTGCATTGATTTTTCATGGAATTCTTTATTTCACTTATTTAAATTTCAGTTTAAATGCTTGAAAGAAGGTTTATAGAACATTCCTTATGAAAACGTTTCAAGTAGGAAATTTAAATGTTGCTGAAATACAATGTAAGTGTCTAAACGATTACTCTTCAAGTGCGGCTTAACAGACAGAGAAATGGAGACGGGGAGATTAACAGCATAAGCAGACGACACATGTACAGACATAAAAATAAAAATAAAAACGTGCTGAAGCTTTTTTTGTGCTGTCTTTTGTGGTTAAATTAAACATCGATAAAGGCAATCAATATAATAGTAAAATCCAGGGTTGAAAAATACGATTTATCCCTAGACCTTATGAAGTATTTCATTTGAAGTTCCCAAACTTAGCTCGACTTATATAATACTACAACTTATGAAAAGTTGTAGATTCTCAGCGTACAATCTAACTTTCCACAGTTCGAGATCACTTAGCAGGTCACTGACCTATGTACGAGTATATAAAAGCACAGCGTAAAAGCAAGGAGTGAGCTTTGAGAAATATCCTATATCCTCCTGAAAAGGGAGTGTGCTTTGAGAAATGTCCTGTATCCTGCACACTCCACATCTTACACAATTGTGATTTGTATTATTTAGAAAAAATTGTTTTTCTTAGATTCTTGCTGAAATAAAATTTTTATATTATTGTTATTTTATAACAATGTGAACTTTCATACAAGTTTAGGAACGATTAAACAAATGTGTCAAATGCGCATGAAGAAATACAATAAATTACTTTTAAAGTTACAAATCATTAACGTTATAGTAATAATGCGATAATTTCTTTTTGAACACGCTTATATTATACGTAGGAAAACATATATGGTTGACTAGACGATATTCTATTACTGTATATGTTGTATAAGTATATGGTTGGTACAGATAATTTGTTATCGTTATATTTAAAACGCCATTGACATGCTCCCTATAGCTTTGTAAAAAAAAATGTTATAAATAACCACAATATATTCTGGTTTAACATTTTTATAATTGTGAACAACCACAGTTCTTGTAAAAATTACCATAGTAATGTCGCATCCAATCATGTTCTTATGCCAACCATTATGTTACATAACCATATTAAAAAAAAATTGTTAAATATTTTGACAACAATTTCATATTTACAAATCATATATAACCACATTAATATACTTGAATGCTATATAGTATGGTTGTTATCAACAAAAGTATGGTAAGTCATTAAAATTCTTTCGGTTGGAACAATAGTATTGCTGGGCACAACGATTTTTATTTTATTAATTTGTTAAATTTTTGTTGAACTTTATAATTTTTAAATTAAAAATTTTTTGGTTTGTACATATGTACATCGGGTTTTAGTTCAAGTTTTTGCTTTCTTAAGTTTTTTTCTTAAGAAAGATTTTTTACAATACAAATTTGCTGTGATCAATAATTATTGATTGTAGAAGACAAGAAAAATATTCATCAAATCTTTAGCTGGGGGACAACTAGCTGTTTCGTAGCCGCTACACTACTCATCAGCACCCACTGGGATTTGAACTTGGGTCATGACGTATCATGATCTACTGCTTTAACCACGCAGCCACCGAGCATTTAATTAGGAAACTAGGAAAATAGGTTATGAGGAGAAAAGAAGGAGTAGTGTTTGTGGATGTTTAACTTACACAATAAGAACACGAAATATCAAAACAAACTCTCTTACAGCACTTAATATGTTGTAATTAACTTATCTAACCATAATATGGTTGACCGACAATATGGCTGACTTTGTAATAGCATTGTTGATTACAACATACATACAAATATTAACATTTTAACATACCTTTTCATTTCACATACAGGGGAACAGGTTTTGCCTTGGCGTATTCCTAACTTAGGCGCTCTGTTTTTCGGAGAAAAGAGGGGAAGGGGTTCCTCGTTTGGTGCGGCAAACAAAACTCTAGGAAGCCACATGACTTATGTTGTGTTGGCTTCCGAAACCCTTACCAAGGGTATAAATTGGCAGAAGGGGGATCAGCATGGCCCCCGGGAAGTTCTGCTTGCGGTTCGACCCGGGCTGATCATGGTTGAGGTGCCTACCTTGGCTGAAACGTTCTGGCTGTGGTTGAAACCTAAAACGCAGGAAGGGAGTGTTAGTATCCTTGATAATTGTTTGGTGATGGCTTTTTTCGAGGGCTAACAATCTCCCGAGGATCTGTTGCCTATACAACAGATACGTGTACTGTAAGGAACCAGTGGTGATGATTGACGGGTGAGTTGGTTTAAGGGCTGATGCTCTTAATGGGCTTCGGCCTACCAACTCATTAAGCCTTGTCCTCCATTGATTGCTGGGAAATTGCATACATGAGGGATTAGAAAGCCCGAACTCCTTAACAAGAAGTTGTTCATATGACCGCAATCATAGGACAAGAATTGCTGCCTGTGTGAGCCTAGCAAGCCACACGGGGGCGGTGGTGAATCATGAAAAATTCACTTCGTGGCATTGATCCACCATCAGGTTAGGCCGTCAAGGCAGGTACTGATGTAAATCATTTTCACAGTTACGCTTTATATACATTGTTGCATAGTTCTAATTTTCAGCTTTTTTTGTGTTCTATGAACAGCACAGAAGTTAATGTTTTAATTTTCAAAGTAGAATTATATTTTGTACTCCAAAATATTTTAATTTCAGATATATATGTATATAAAGTAAGCTGTGTCTGTTTTCATATATATATATACTTATGTACGAGTATATACATAACTGCCAGCATGATATTTTCGTGTATCACTGCCCGCTCCTCTTGGGAGTTTCAAATTCATTTAAAATTTTAAGCGACATAACTAATGGTGCGACAAATGAGCATTAGTCATTTGTTTTGCCGCATGTTTGTTCCTTTTTGTTATATGTTTATAAGTGTGTTTGTGTATATGTGTGTGTGTGTGTGTCTGCTCAAAACTTAAACAGAGTGCGCTCGGTATGAAGCCTCTTAGGCACGAAACCAAAAGTGTTTCGCAATTAATTCAGTGATTTGTCAAACAATCTTTAAGGAAAAAAAAACGTTTTTTTTTTAACAATATACAAACGTAAAGATATAAACAGACACTATAAACACATTTCAAACATAAAATACAAATTTATTTAAATCCTTAAAATCCCACACACACAGCCGATAGCAAACATTATAATGAGCCATTATAATAAATAAGGCTTAAAGTTTAATAAAATTATACTCGTAAGATTTTTTTTTGAGCAGAAAAGTAACCCAAGTCAATGACGACGCTTGAGATTATGAGACAGAGGTATTTTCAACTGCGTTTTAAAGAGATGATTTAATTCAACAATTCAACATGAAGTCTGTTATTAGTTTTTGGCAAATTATGAATTTAATTTATGTTATACATACGCTTGTCGGAAAAATTTGAAAAAGCTGTAACAAAATTATATTTATTTTATATAATTAAAATAATTAATATATTACTATTTAAGGCACCCACAGATGACATGTTTTTGTGTCTTTTTTTTAAATATTTAAATCTTTATGTATGTTATCATTCCTGTTAAAATTGTAGTTCTTACAGAGGGCTTGTAAAATTTGCTCACGAACTTGTATGTAATGGGTGATTTTATAAGAACTATCGGAAATTTAAAAAAAAAAACACATAAAATTCAGAAAAATGCATGAAATATTTATTTGGATCGATAGTTGGGTCGATATAATTTAATGTTTGAAGATTATTTCATGCAAATGTTGGCCGCGGCTGCGCCTCAAATGGTCCATCCACTTAGTCCAATTTTGGCATACTCTTTCCAACATTTCGGCCGGTATCTCACGAATAATGTTGGCAATGTTGGCTTCCAGTGCGTCAATCGAAGCGGGCTTGTCGCTATAGACATTAGCCTTAACATAGCCCCACAAAAAATAGTCCAGAGGCGTTCAATCGCATGATCTGGGCGGCCAATTGACTGGTCCCAAGCGTGAAATAAACTGTTCACAGAACTCGCCTCTCAATTGGTCCATTGTTTCGCGTGCTGTGTGGCATGTGGCACCGTCTTGTTGAAACCACATGTCATGTAAGTCAAGCTCTTCCATTTTGGGCAAAAAAAAGTTTGTTATCATCGCACATGGTGAGCGCTACCATTCACAGTAACGTTGTGATTCGCATCATCTTTGAAGAAATACGGCCCAATGATGCCGCCAGCCCCTAATCCGCACCAAACGGTTGTTTTTTGTGGATGCATTGGTAGCTCTTGCAATGCTTCTGGCTGCTCTTCACTCCAAATACGGCAGTTTTGCTTGTTCACGTATCCATTCAACCAGAAATGAGCTTCGTCGCTGAACACAATTCTTCGATAAAAAAGTGTATCTTCATCTAACTTTTCAAGAGTCCATTCACCAAAAATTTGGCGTTGTGGTAGGTCGTTTGGCTTCAATTCTTGCACCAGCTGTATCTTATAAGGCTTCACACCCAAATCCTTCCGCAAAATTTTCCACGTAGTGGAGTAACAGAGGCCCAATTGCTGCGAACGGCGCCGAATCGATAATTCACGGTCATCACCAACACTGGCCGATACGGCTGCGATATTTTCTTCAGTTCGCACTCTACGTAAGCGTGTTGGTGGTTTAATGTCCAACAATGTAAATTTGGTGCGAAATTTTTTTACAATAGCCCGAATAGAAGCCTCAGTAGGTCGATTAAACTGACCATAAAATGGAAGAAGCTTTCTTAACAGAGCACGCATTTTGGTAATAAAATTCAATAATTTGCAAGCGTTGTTCGTTTGTAAGACGATTCATGATTAAATTATAGACCAAACTGAAGATGTTTGACAGTGACACAAGATACAAAACGTGCGTGAGCTGTCAAAACTAGTGTTGCCAAAAAGATAATAGCAAAAAAATCGCTCGTTACATTAGAGCTACCTATTCCGCAGCCCAATGAAGTCAAATATCTTGGTATTCACCTCGACCGTAGGCTAAGTGGAAGCAGCACATTGACGCGAAAGTCGCTCAGTTGTAGTTAAAAGCCGCTTAACTAAATCGGCTAAAGAGCAGTTTGCTGGATTGCAAACTTTTGTTGCTACTTTCAGATTACAAAATTTTTATAGATAAAAAACAAAATATACTGCCTTTCGTTCTGACTAAAATGATTATTTGGTATGAAAAAAAATAAGCAAAAAGTAAATTTGAGCAGACAGGTAGTACTGCGGGTTTATACAACGTAAATGGTTTCGTAAGTACAATGAAGAAATCGAAGCGTGTCCACTAAACCAAAAATTTTTACGTATTCGCCAAGCTGCAATCCGGTTTTACACGGTGATCTGGCATATACTTATATAAATACAGTTGTGTGGTAACTCTAGTATGATAGCGGATTTAGTTTCTAGATCAAGTATGGATAAATATAGATCTGAAAAAAGAAAAAATTAAATGATCCAAAACTTTTTGGCGGCACACATAAATACGAACTAATTATGGTATGCCGCCAAAAAGTCGTGGATCATGATCTAGACTCTAAATCTGCTCTCATACGATATTACTCAGCTCAAATGTTTTTTATTTGCACCAACACAAGTAGGTGCTTAATTTTAAGGCAAAATGATGAGAGAGATGGATAGTGGATGTGTTTGCCATGGCTAAGCGAGACAGATAGTGCCGCCACTTTTACTTGAATATCGTTTTCAGGAACCAAAATTGTTAGTATCAAAATTTTTTGATTGTATAAAAAGTCGTTAATGACTTCACTGTACAAACAAGTTCACCTTTTTAACACGCTTATATTAGTTTCACTTGTATGTTTGTTTGTATGTTTGCAACATCTGAAATCCATTTCATACGAGTGATTATTAAGTATGCAGGTATATAAAACTATAGGTACAGTGTTGCTGCTTTAGTGCGAAAATTGCAGTTGCCATATTGCTTCCGGGGAAGTGGGGGGATTTCGGGAATTCACGAAGTCGAGTTTGGTAATTCCCAAAAAAAAAAAAATTCGGAACCACTTTGTTATAAATTCACGTTAGACAGTTGAACATGAAAGTGCAAAGTTAATTTCGAACTGCAGTGGGTAAAAATAAATATATACAACGACACACGTTTATTTCTATAAATTCAGTTTTACTTTATTTAATAAGTATAATAAATCCATCATTACTATAATGGTAAAGAAAGAAAATGCGTACAGAGGAGAGAGTGAAGATCGTCTAACTCTTTTATATAAGTTTTTATGTAATTTTCAAGACAAAGCAAAAGAGAAAAAGATTGTAATACATACTATATATTAAGCATATATATAATAATACAAAAAATCACTTGCATGATATTAGGGTTGCCAAAATATAAATGATCATTCGCTTTAGTGCAAAAATTATATTAGGAAGGGTCGGGGGAAGGGGAGCATTTTGACGTTTCCCGAAGTCGACTTAGGGAATTCCAAAAACTTGAAAACGCTTCGCTAACCGAATCGGAACCGGGTTTTCATGCAACGTGTATCTGAATTATTAACGGTCATTCGATTTAGTGTGAAAATTGCAGTTGCCCTATTCTTTCCGGGGAAGTGGGAGATTTTGGTGATAATTGAAGCTCATTTTGGGAATTCTCGTTTTGGATAATTAGCTTAGTATAATAATGAATCGTGTTTTTTAGTTCTTTTAACTATATTTATTCAGTCACCATTCCGCTTTTACTTAAGGTCTGTAAAATTTTTTTATGTTTAATGCACGTACTTATTATTTTTTTCCAGTTAGTTTGGTTTTTTTTTGCCATTGCAACTCTAGAAAATTTTAATTTAATTTAATTTTAAATTACTTTTAATATCGTTATTTTGCCAATTTACAACCTTAGATTTGTAATAATACTCAGCCATAAGGGTTCAGCGTAATGTCAGTTGTTAGCGATTAAATCGCTACTTCATGACGGTACTGTCTGCACAAGTTCTTTATTAAATGGTTTTTGTTTTGTTTAAGAAACAAGAGGCCTTGGATCCTGAACTTTGTTTTATTAAGGTTTCAATAAGTAAATTGCTTTCAAACTCTTTTGGTTTCTAGCAAAACAACAAATGACTTGGAATCATTCTGAGAGTGTTTTTTGTTTTATCAAAATATTTTAATAGTGTAGTAAAGTTTGAGATAATTTAGCATTCTCAGTGTTGAATAACCATGTCAATGCAGTGCCATTTACAAAAACATATGCTTAAGTCTTTATACATCTGCATATTTACAAGTATAAATAGATCCCTTCAAATTGCTGTGAAGTACGAAGTTTGCATGCTTTTAAATTGTTATCATACAACGCGAAAATGCTGGATGGTTAAATTTTAAGGTCCGTATTTGGATGTAAACCACACGTAAACGTCAAGTTTTTTCTGCATTTCATTTGACATTTCTCAATACCAGACCAATTCAATTTAAACCATTGTGATACACAATCAAGCAACGCGTTAAAGTTATTCAGGCGCATTCACGGCGTTCAAATCAAAATGCATATCCTGCACGTTGTAACTTAACCGTCCAAATATGTGCACAATCGGAAAAATCGTGCAGAAGATATGAAACCATCAGTGCAGGCTCGCACGAATCGTTCGGCAGCAAATATTGCGGCTGTTCGCGATATTGTGGCTGAAGAGTCACCCACCTCAACCCATCGTCGTGGTGCCCAACAATTTCACCTCTCACACTCGTTTTTGCTGAACATTACGCATAAAGACCTGCTTTTACATGCTTACAAATTGAAATTGATTCAAGACCTAAAACCTCTTGACTATTTCAAGTGTCATCCAAGGTCAGATTTGTGGCAAGATATGGTAACGTTGGATGATCAATTTGCGAAGAAATTCATCTTTAGTGATGAGGCATATTTTCATCTCAGTGAATTCGTCAATAAGCAGAATTGTCGCATTTGGGCGAATAATAAGCTAAGAGTGATTATCGAAAAACCAACGCACCCAAAAAGGTTTGGTGCGGCTTATGAGCTGACGGCATCATCGGGCTATATTTTTTTCCAAATGAGGCTAGTCAGGCAGTTACTCTGAATGGTGTTCGCTATCGTGAGATGATAACGAACTTTTTATGGCTCGAATTGAAGATATGAGTATAGGCGATTATGGTTTCACCACCATGGTGAAACCATAATGGTTGCACCACTTTCAGCACAGCTAACTAAACAATGGCTGTTTTGCGCGACAAATTCGATGGTCTCACGTGGTGACGATGTCAATTGGCCGCCAAGATCATACGTTTAGACACTGTTGGACTTCTTTTTTTGGGGTTATTTGAAAGAAAATGTGTACCTCAGATCTGCCCAAGCCTATGCGCTTGATGCTCAATTGTTTTTGTAAAAGCGCTTAGCTATAGCGCTGTGCTCTTTTAATACACGCATACTACACTCAGCGCTAGCAATGAAAAATACACTAAAAACTACGTCTTATATATTTTTTGCTATTCTTTACCCGCACAAGAGCAAAGCAACAACACCTTTGCATGCTTTGCTGGTAAACATTGACGACAGCGATTATCAGTATAAATTTTGTTTTTGTGAAATATAAATAAAAGTACATTTATTGAATTTTTGATGAACTTTTATAATTTATTAAATTAAATTTTTTAAATGCTCGGTGGCTTAGTGGTTAAAGCAGTAGATCATGATACGTCATATCCCGAGTTCGAATCCCAGTGGGTGCTGATGAGTAGTGTAGCGACTACGAAACAGCTAGTTGTCCCCCAGCTAAAGATTTGATTATTATTTTTCTTGTCTTCTTCAATCAAAATTATTGATCACAGCAGATTTGTATTGTAAAAAAATCTTTCTAAAGAAAAAAACTTAAGAAAGAAAAAACCTGCACTATAACCCGTTGTACAAATGTACAAACCAAAAATTTAATTTATAAATAAAAGTAGTTTTTTCTTAAATGTTTTTATGTTTGCTCTTCCATACAGATTTTTGGGGCACCCCTGGTGTACGTCGATGAGCCAGCAACAATTCAGGAACTAAAGCATGGGATAGTTCGACACATTAACGGCATTGAACCTTAATTATGCCTCAGCGACATCGAAAATTTGGATCACTGGGTGAAGGTGTGCCGTAGATTTCGTCACGGCCATTTGGCCGATGTTTTGTTCCACACAAAATTGAACAATATTATTCTAATAAAAAGAAAGAAAGCAGACACAAAAAATAAATCTGCAAATGTGTGATTTGTTATTTTGTGGAATTCAAATGGTTGCTAAATGCAGTTTATATGTGCGCATTCCATTTATTAGTACGGGGTCACTTTAAGAGGCTTTTTGATACGTCTACAAACATTTTGTTGCAAAACATCGCAAAAATCGCAACAGATTACTTAGGCTTTTTTTCCTTAAGGAATAACGAACATATTAAAAATAAATGGAAGATAATTAGGATATTGTTCACTGTCATTGAGTTGAAAATTAATTAAATTTAAACAAAAGTTCAAAAAAGTTGTAGATTTATAAGTAAAAGGAATGCAAAGTGGGAAAAGAGTACTGAGCACTTCCCCTATGATTGTCCTACGCTTTCTTATATAAAAGCGTTGTATCCTGGCAGAACGCTTTTGCCCTAGAAATTTAGAAATATTCAAACACCCAAAATTTAATCTAGATGAAATGAACTTTATCTTTAAAGTCATTTCCCATTCGCAGTCAATTGACTCGAGCCCGCCGCCATCAATTAAAAGTTCTATTTCCAGAATTTGTGGACACTCAATGAATGGCATAAGAGACAAAGTTTTTTGTTCTAAAACTTTTAAAACTAATACAATAGTAAATTGGTTTCAGGAAAATAATAGAGAAAAACTAAACATGAATGACTATTTATGTTTTAAAGTAGCTGAGAGTTCGGGCAAAGCAATGACTGACTGATAAACGGTCGCTTATTTAGTTTTATTGTAAAGTGAACGTAAGTGGTATTAGTTTACCGCTTTAAGTGACGGACAGTACGCGAACTCAGTTCATGCTGTATCTGTTTGGGTTCTGGCACTTACTTCTTGTATGTGGAACAAAAGTGTCTGCATTTGTCAAACTGTCAATAGCAGCGACATTTTCACTTGATCAGCAGCAACCTGAAAGCAGAAACTTCATATATTTAAGTTTTTCTTTCGGCCCAAGTATTTATTTTTTTTTTTTGCTTCCACAGTAGTTTAAGTAGCTGCCAGACAAACTGTAAATGCTGCTTGAGATTTTTTGTTCTTCTATTTCTGATCAATTCAAACAGATTAAACAATCATGAAACTCTGCTTTAATGTACTCGTAGAAGTGCTTTTATTTATTTTAGCAGACACAATTTGAACTGACCAACTGTTTAGTATACGAGTATGTTTTATTATTTGGCTGAAATTATAAAAACATAAACTAGTGATATCAACAAATTGGAAGGGGTTTCTATTGTAATACTGAACAAGATTCTTTTACTGTTTAAATTTACTAAAAGTCATACAACTTTCACGCATCAAAACTAAAGGGTGGTTAAATTTTAAGGGCCGATGTTGAATGTGAGCCACATCTAAAGGTCTAGTTTTTTTCTGCAGTTTATTTGACATTTCTCAATTTTAGACTAATTCAATTTGAAAGGGGTTTCTGCATTTTATTTGACATTTTTCAATTTCAGACTAATTCAATTTGAATTATTTACTATTAGAGCTATTCCGGCTTATTATGAAAATAGGCGTCAAATCAAAATTCATATCGTACACTTCGTGATTTTTTCGGTCAATTTAATCGTCAAAATGTGCGTATAATCGGAAAAATCGTGCAAAAATTTGGAAAAACCAGATCTGTAGGATATCTGAAAATACCAGTGTATGTTCAGACAGCTCAGTCTGGAGAAAATAATGCTGTTGTTTGAGATAGTGTAGCTGAAGAGCCGTCCGTCCACCTCAACTAGTCGTCATGCCCAACAATTCCACCTCTTACGCTCATCGTTGATGAATATTATGCATAAAGACTTGCAGTTACACGCTTACAAGGTGCAATTGACTCAAGAACTAAAACCTCTTGACTATTCCAAGTGTCGCCAATGGTCAGAATCATGGCAAGAAAGGGCAACAGCGGATGATAAATTTTCGAAGAAAATCAGTGATGAGGCGCATTTGCACCTCAGGGAATTCATCAATTAGCAGAATTGTCGTATTTGGGCGAATGATAGTCAAAGATTCGAAAAACCTATACACCCACAAATAGTGTTTGCTGGGTGCGGTTTATGGGCTGGTGGCATCAACGGCCTTATTTTTTTCTAAAATTTTGCCAGTCAGGCTGTTACTAAGAATTGAGTTTATTATCGTGAGCTGATAACCAACTTTTTATGGCCCGAATTGGCAGCTATGGATGTGAACAGTGTGTGGTTTCAACAGGACGGCACCACTTGCCACACCGCTAACAAAACAATGACTCTTTTGGGCGAAAAATTCAATGGCCGTGTTGTCGCACATGGTGATGTACACATTTTCTTTCAATTAACCCCAAAGAAAGGAATCCAACGGTGTCAAATCACATAATCTTGGCAGCCAATTGACAGAAAATGAAAGAAAATGTGTACATCATTTAGCCAGCAATAATTCAAGAGATCAAGGATGAGATAGTTTGGCATATTAACGACATAGAACCTCATCAGGAACAATTTTTCGAACGGCTTTGAAATTATTGTTAGTAGACTTATTGTTCTATATGATTTTACTCTAATGGGATCCTTTCTTGGCTTGAGTATCATACACACTTTCCATTCTGCAGGATAATACTCGAGACATAAAATAGCTTCAAAAGCATGGACGAAAATTCTTCGTGGTAACTGGTCAAATATTTTAGTGTTAACTTGTTCAATACCTGGAGCTTTCCTGGGGGTTTTGATACCTATCCTGGGGTTTTTGATACCTATTTGATATCTATTCTTACGATCAACCGGTGCGAGCAGCTGAGATTTCGTATCTAATATTAGGTGAACCGTTGCGTTGTCGTGAAGAAAGAACACTTTTTTCTTCTTTAAATGTTGTGGTTTTTTTCTTGCTTGCATCAATTAATTGATCCAATATTGCACGACAATACTTTCCTGTGCATGTGGATTCTTTTTCAAGATAATCAATGAGCAATATTCCGTGTGTATCCCAAAACACAGAGGCCCTAACTGTGCCAGTCGATTTTACTATCTTCACCTTCTTCGGCGCATTTTCAGCAGTTTCCACCTATTATTTCGATTGATTTTTGGTGATGGAACCATGTTCCATCAACAATTAATAATCGACGGCAAAAATCAACAGGATTACGCTTTACCATGTCCAAATGGCGCTGTGAAGTGGTCCGTAGAACTCGTTTTTGTTCGACATTGAGCCAACGCGGCACCCATCTTGCCGATAGTTTTTTCATATGCAAATGTTCATGCATTCATATAATATGTTTACCATTACAACAGTAATTTGACTCGGCGACCATTCATAACCATATCAAGGATTTTCTTGATAGTCTCTTCAGTAACCTCTTATTTTGGTCTTCCTGTTGATGGTATGAGTATTGTCGCAATACTTAGGCGCTCTGTTTTTCGGGGAAAATAGGGGAAGGAGTCCCTCGATTGGTGTGGCAAACAAAACTCTAGGAAGCCACATGACTTATGTTGTGTTGGCTTCCGAAACCCTTACCAAGGGTATAAATTGGCAGAACGGGGATCAGCATGGCCCCCGGGAAGTTCTGCTTGCGGTTCGACCCGGGCTGATCATGGTTGAGGTGCCTACCTTGGCTGAAACGTTCTGGCTGTGGTTGAAACCTAAAACGCAGGAAGGGAGTGTTAGTATCCTTGATAATTGTTTGGTGTGTGGCTTTTTTCGGGGACTAACAACCTCGCGATGGTCTGTCAGCTTTACAACAGATACCTGTACTGTAAGGAACCAGTGGTGATGGTTGACGGGTGAGTTGGTTTAAGGGCTGATGTTCTTAGTGGGCTTCGGCCTACCAACTCATTAAGCCTTGTCCTCCATTGATTGCTGGGAAATTGCATACATGAGGGATTAGAGAGCCCGAACTCCTCAACAAGAAGTTGTTCATATGACCGCAATCATATGACAAGAATTGCTACCTGTGTGAGCCTAGCAAGCCACAGGGGGGCGGTGGTGAATCGTGAAAAATTCACTTCGTGGAACTGATCCACCATCAGGTTAGGCCGTCAAGGCAGGTACTGATGTAAATCATTTTCACAGTTGTCGCAATACATATGCGGCTACGTTTAAAGTCAGCAGTCCAATATTTTACCATTTAGTCTGACGGAGCAGACTCACCGTAATGTTTATCGAGCTTTTCTGTTGTGTCTTTCGTCGTTTTACCTCTTAAGTAATAGTGTTCAATCACTGCACGAAATTCAGTTTTTTCCATTTTTCAAAAAACACAAAAGTTGCTTACTTCAAAAGACTACAACAAATAAACTAATCGATGAATTTGTGTGAAATTTTAACGGTTGACATTTGGCAGATTTCAGTTTCAAAAAAATACTGTTTAAGCTGTCATCTAGCACTAGCTAGCTTCCATATCAACCCGCCCTCGTAGAATCAATAGAATGTCTTGCTTTAAAGTTTCTATAGAAATCTTAAATAATTTAAAGCAAAAAATTAAAAATAATTTATATAAATGCATCTGATAAAAGTAAAAAATTAATTGCTCAAATTATCAACAAACAGTTAATAAGAACTTTAATAGGAAATTGTGGTAAAAAGTTTGTTAAGTGTTTAGCAAAAGGAATAATAACACAACCTGGTTAATTAATTTAAACTACATATAAAAAATATATTATCAACAAAAAAACAAATACATATTTTAATACGAGTTATCTGTTTGCTGAAATCTTTTGAGATTTTGTTTTTTAATAAATTGTAAAAAACAATAAGTCAGCGGCTGTAGATTGCGGTTTTCAATTACTTGCCTTAACACTAGATTTTCGTACTTTTCGTATGAAAAGGAATAAAAAATAGAAAGAAAAAATAGACAAAAAATAGTAGAGAACCCAAATACCAACTAACAGCTTTATGAATTATTGACTTTGAACTTTGATTTCATATTTTTGCTGGATTTTTTTCTCGTTTTGATATCACGTCATGGTTTTGCTGTTGCTGCTTTTCATGTTATTTTGCATTAACAGACATGTTCTGTAATAATTTGTTTAATAACTCCTACAAATTGTATTTATTTTTTTTTTTTTGCATAAAATCTTGTTTTATTAGCAATATATTTTATTTTTAATAAAAACTGTATAGATAAAAGAAAAATAAATGACTTACTGCAGCTGCATTGTTTTAGAGTATTTTTTTTTTTTTTTTGTGATCGCGCTCAATATGCAACACAAAGTTTGAGTGAAAAACCAGAGTTTGTGTTAACAAAATAAAGACAAGATTGACCATCAGGAGGAGTTTTCAAGACCAACTGCCTAAAAATTAATATAAAAAAGTTTTTATTTGCTTAAAAACTATAATTTAAAATATGAGCAATATTGAGATTTTTTTTGTGATTTTGTTAAAAATGAGTTTGAAATCAATTGCTTGTAATCAGATTTGGTATAATTAATTTTGTTCAATTATATTGAACAAAATACATCTGGCAGCTGAAAGCTGTTTAGAAACAACTTGAAATATGAACTAAGTTATTCTTATACCGCAATTTAAAATACTTTCTGAGGTGTAGTAGCGATGTGGTTGATACCATTTTGTCTATGACTAAATTTTATATCACGCACTGTATTTTCCTATTATATAGACATATAAACGCATTACATGCCTTAAGATCAAATTAAAATAGATGGAATATTCAAGTGAATTACTATAATTCTAATACAAAGGCGTATTGATACTTCAATGTTTTTATTTTTTATTTTGGACCAGTAATAAGGGGATGCCCCCTACATATGCAGTGCATTGTACCAGAACTAAGAAAATAGTTTGTGAGGAAAGGGAAAGAGGGAGCAGTTTTTGCGAACACTTAACTAGAACCTTCCAACGTCATAAGAGACCGAAACCACGTCTGCAGGCAACTTATTCCACAGGCGAAGCATAGGGCTGGAAATCTCTCTCTCTCTCTCTCTCTCTCTGTATGTACTAGAACTAGAAAAATAGTTTGAGAGGAAAGGGAAAGAGGGAGTAGTGTTTATGAACATATGACTAGAACCTTCCAACGTTATAAGAGACCAAAAACATGTCTGCAGGCAACTTATTCCACAGGCGAAGCGTAGGGCTGAAAAACGAACTCTCTCTGTAATGCGTAGTTCGATTCCCCGGGCAATCGACCACAAATGGATGAGCTCTGGACGTTGAACGCGTGCTGCGTAAAAATTTGCTTGTTTCGGGAAAAAGATTCCTAATCTTGTCAGAGCAAGTTCCATTGTAGTAACGATAGAACAGAGTAATGCACCGCACAATGCGTTGATGCTCCAGTGAGTCAATAGAGTTGTAGTGCGATTCTGTAACTTTTATAACGATAATCGAATCGTTAAAATAATTATAAAGATATGAGATCGAATTTGCTATTTTGTAACATGTTTTTAGCGATATTTGTCGTCAATCAAAATCAGCTGTTAATTTTACTGCCGATTGTCGATATCTTAAAGACAAAAATGTTCTTGCTGTTTATTCAGTCATTAAAGTGTATTTTTTTTCAATGAAATAAAGTGCTAATAACTAGATTTTTAATACATAAAAATATTTATTAAATACATAAAATATTTATTAAATACATTTTCAAAAACAAAAATTTCAGTATAATTTTTTAACCGGTAAAGTGTATTTTGTGTTGAAATAGCTATTGAACGTTTGTCATTCGGACTTGCAAGGGATGAAACAAGTTTGAAGGTTTCAAGCGATAATCAGTATGTTTATCGGGAGTTGACAGTTAATGAATTTAAAAAATTATATTGATTATCACCAGCCTTAGATGTGATCATTCTGAACATACAGAAATTAGTACATACACCTATAAACGAGTAAAACTCATATTTTATTTTACTTACCTTAATACAAATTAAATAATATTTATTGTCATAACATTTATTGTCAAAATTTTGACAACTATTCGTAAATTCTACCAAAAAAATACATGTTGATGTTTGTTGGTGTTGTATTTATTGTAATTCCGCCACTACCTATATAAAGCTGCCTTGATACATATTGTTAAGAGAAAATTTATTGTTTTTTTTTTCTTCTTTGTGGTTTTCGTTTTTTTCTGGCAGAGATGCCACGTGCTGTTTATATAAATGAACAGAAAAATACAACTGTTTACCATCGTTAGAATTAAGTTACAGAATCACTCAATCGTTAGTGCAAGCGATGAAACGTTATGACAAAAGTTGCGATTATCGGATCGTTAAAAGTTAGAGAATCGCACTATTGGATACCCTACTGTCACCGATGAGCTTTTTCGCCGTCTCCTGCACACGGTCGAGTAACCCCAAAGTAGAGATGTATTTCATTTTCGTTTAGAAATATGTGGTATATATATTAAGGAGGTCGGATGGAGTGAAGTATATCTTACACCGTTTAAAAATTCCGAGGCACTTGAATGCTTCTTTACAGACATGCAAACTGTGTTCACTGCAGCGAATGTCACACTGTATTTTCATTCCAAGAACATCAAGAGCATTCGATTCCTCAATATTTATACCAACAATGATTACAGATGAAGCAACACTTACGGTAATTCGTTTGTGTGTTAATCAACAGTACGAGCATTAAAGGCGACCCTGTTTTTACAACTTCCTTCGGAGATTAATAGAAGATCAATTCAATGAATCGTTCATATTTAGCCTCTTGACAGCGATCTCTGATAGGCTGGGCCTATAACTAAAAGAGTACGAATGGCAAATGCTGCTGTCATCCGAACAAGTGTGAATAGGGTTGGATGTTTGATAGAGAAGGTCGTTAAGGAAAATAAAAAATAGGGTAGGAGATAGAACGGAGCTTTGCTGTACCCCTGAATTAATCTTGAACTCGCTTGATGAGACCCCATCTATAACAGCTCGTATAGTGCGGTCCCTGAGAAAGCTCGATATAAACCGGGAAAAGTCATCATCGAC
This sequence comes from Thecocarcelia acutangulata, assembly GCA_914767995.1. Classification (NCBI taxonomy): domain Eukaryota; kingdom Metazoa; phylum Arthropoda; class Insecta; order Diptera; family Tachinidae; genus Thecocarcelia; species Thecocarcelia acutangulata. The sequence continues at coordinate 29,730,194 of OU612096.1, forward strand.
GCCAAAAGCTATAAGTTTTGCACGTAGTATAGCATGCCACACTCTGTCAAACGCTTTGCCACTTTACTTTCACCGAAATGATGGATTGAGTGGCACCATTTCTCTGAAAGATATGCCATAAGATTGCCAGTAGAACGACCCTTGCGAAATTCATGTTGACGGTCACAAGGCAATTTATGCGACTCTAGATACCTCATAAGGTGATAGTTGACATTTTTTCCATTACTTTGGAAAGGGCAGAGCAAATTGCCTCACGCTTTTTGGGGATTGGCGTTACATTAGCAACCTTCCAGTACGATAGAAACTCACCAACATGGTAAAGTATGCTGAAGAGGTGTGCTAACGGACGCGCAAGCGTAGAAGAGCACTGCTTTAAGACCAGTGCTGGAATACCATCCGGTCCATGAGTCTTATTTATGTCGAGATCGGATAGAACCCTTTTAACTGCTTGAGCCCGAAAAATATCTTTGGCATAGTTACAGATACTCTTTCGAGCTCGGGAAGTGGTTGACTACTTTCCGGCAAGTAGGAATTTCAAAAATTTCAACCAATAGGTTAGCTTTGTCAACCGAGTAGTTTGGTCACTGCCACAGGGTGATTATTTAGCGTGCCTTATCGACGTATCAGATAATTGGACGATTTTCTTTTTCAATTCTTGACGCCAGGCGAAGAACGTAAACCGTGAAAATTACCGACATATGATTACAAAATTCTCTTTGCCAAATCTGTGAGCTTATCTATCTTTCTTCATATAAGTAGTTTCAACAGGACGAGCAACTACACACACAGCCAGAGCTTCGATAAACACAGATCAGTCGCTTTGGGGACATCCATGGTAGCCCGATCTAACTCCCATAGATTTTTTTTATGGGGCTACCCTCTGAAAGAGAGAGTCTATAATGACAATTTTCAAGCATTTTCTTCATTATGGTCAATGATCCTTCTATCATAATGGAAAATATTAAGATAATTCTCTGAAACACTTTTTCTTTTCTTTACAATTTACATCGTGCGTTTTGCTTGCACTATTTTTTTCTACAATTTATGTAATACAAATGAATGAAATGACATGAAGAACATTCTGGGCAAATATTCACTGAAGTTAAGTGTTTTGAAATCTTAAACATTTTAAAATAGTGATTACAATTCACTTGAATAATTTTTCAATTGTAACGCGTGATTTTTTTGCTATTATCTTTTTGGCAACACTAGTTTTGACAGTTCACGCACGTTTTGTATCTTGTGTCACTGTCAAACATCTTCAGTTTGGTCTATAATTTAATCATGAATCGTCTTACAAACGAACAACGCTTGCAAATTATTGAATTTTATTACCAAAATGCGTGCTCTGTTAAGAAAGTTCATCGCGCGCTTCTTCCATTTTATGGTCAGTTTAATCGACCTACTGAGGCTTCTATTCGGGCTATTGTAAAAAAATTTCGCACCAAATTTACATTGTTGGACATTAAACCACCAACACGCTTACGTAGAGTGCGAACTGAAGAAAATATCACAGCCGTATCGGCCAGTGTTGGTGATGACCGTGAATTATCGATTCGGTGCCGTTCGCAGCAATTGGGCCTCTGTTACTCCACTACGTGGAAAATTTTGCAGAAGGATTTGGGTGTGAAGCCTTATAAGATACAGCTGGTGCAAGAATTGAAGCCAAACGACCTACCACAACGCCAAATTTTTGGTGAATGGGCTCTTGAAAAGTTAGATGAAGATCCACTTTTTTATCGAAGAATTGTGTTCAGCGACGAGGCTCATTTCTGGTTGAATGGATACGTGAACAAGCAAAACCGCCGTATTTGGAGTGAAGAGCAGCCAGAAGCATTGCAAGAGCTACCAATGCATCCACAAATAACAACCGTTTGGTGCGGATTATGGGCTGGCGGCATCATTGGGCCGTATTTCTTCAAAGATGATGCGAATCACAACGTTACTGTGAATGGTGAGCGCTACCGTGCGATGATAACAAACTTTTTTTTGCCCAAAATGGAAGAGCTTGACTTGCATGACATGTGGTTTCAACAAGACGGTGCCACATGCCACACAGCACGCGAAACAATGGATCAATTGAGAGGCGAGTTCGGTGAACAGTTTATTTCACGCTTGGTACCAGTCAATTGGCCGCCCAGATCGTGCGATTTAACGCCTCTAGACTATTTTTTGTGGGGCTATGTTAAGGCTAATGTCTATAGCGACAAGCCCGCTTGCCAACATTATTCGTGAGATACCGGCCGAAATGTTGGAAAGAGTATGCCAAAATTGGACCAAGCGGATGGACCATTTGAGGCGCAGCCGCGGCCAACATTTGCATGAAATAATCTTCAAACATTAAATTATATCGACCCAACTATCGATCCAAATAAATATTTCATGCATTTTTCTGAATTTTATGTGTTTTTTTTTTTAATTTCCGATAGTTCTTATAAAATCACCCATTAGTTTAAAAAAATAGAATTGTTTCTTTATGATATTAGTGAAAAAGATAGAACTTTCCAAAACTTTGAAAAATATTGCTTTGAATTTGCTACATAGAATATCTAAGAAGTCAACGTCAAGCCGAAAATGGGTGACAGGATTGATTGTAACCATCATAAAAAAAATCAGAAAAAATCTAAAAAAAACATTTTACAGTTTTCATTGAAATTGAGAAAATTCAAAGTGAAATTTAATTTAAATTGGAAAAAATTGTTAAAATAAAACAACAACTGGTTAAAAAATATAAAACAATTCCATATGAAACCAAAAATTTTATACAGAAATTAAGAAAATTTCATATGGAATTGAGAATTCCCCGGGTTTAGCAATCAATCAGCTAACAACTAATAGCAAAATTTTATATTCTCGGCGAAACCAATCCACATGAGATACAAGTGAATACAATGCAGTGAGAAAAAGTCACTGTTTAGAGTGTATTTTTTTGTGGCGTGCATAAATATATTTCGGAGAATGACTTTGACCGCCTATAATTTGTGAACTAAATATATCGCTCCTTTATTGCAACATAGTCATATCTCAAAAAATAAGCTTTTTGAGTTAACAATGCAGAATTGTTAATAGTACCACCACCTTTTATTTTGTACCAAAAATTTATTCAAATTACTTTTAAACTATTTCCTCTAGAGATACTTTCTAAAAAAAATTTCTAACACTTTTATGGCAGCTAAAAATTTGAAATGCGTTTTTCTTGCAACAAGCTTTTTTGAGTTGTGACTATGTTGCAATAAAGGAGCGATATGGTCAGTCAATGTTAGTCACTTCAGTTTTAATTAAATTTGAACATGGGATAAGTTCAACTAAACACTTTACAAAACAGCACAAATGGCGATTAACAATTTCGGTCTTTATTATATTTTTAAAGAAAAAAATTTTTTAGTTTATGGAACTTTAAAAAAAATTTCTTTACTGCATTTTTTCATACATAAAATTATTATTTTTTATTAAAGTACTAACAATTTTTTGGCAATATTTCTTTTGCTAGATGTTAACATTATAAACATTAACTTTTTTAATTTGCATTTTGTCTATTAAAGCATTTTTAAATGCTAAAAACTACATGAAGTTTCTTCAAGTTAATAAAAAATTACACTTTTGTATAATTTTTTATATTTGACAAAATAATTTTTTTTTTCAAACTTTGGCTTTAGTGACAATAAAAAATTGTTAATTGAAAAAGACAACATTTATCACTATAAATATCAACAAAGATCACCATTAAGGCCGAATTGCAAAAAAAGAGAAAAAAATCGAAATAAAAAACAGAAGATTTAAGAAGCAAACCTTAATTTTGGTTTTGAAAAACAGTTTTGCTGAGCAGCACTTCATATAAATCACACACAAATAAAGAACTAAAAACATGAACATTGACAAAGTTTACTAAAACAGAGGTCAAGTTTTTATATAATCTAGTGATTATCACATTTTTTTGTCTTATTCAATATCTATAAAAGTTGTTTAGTTGTTTTTTTTTTTTTTTTTTGTTTATAGGCCAAGGCCTTAAAAACAAATATAGTTCTGTTTGAAATCAAACTGGGTTTGTGTATAAATTCTTTTTGCCTTTCAATGGCTGAAAAATTTAACATTTGTTTTGCTAAATTTAAAACTAATTACAATAAGTTTACTTAAGGTTTGTGTTTTTATCCCACAAAGCGTGCCGCTTTTTATTGTTTTCTTATTCTCTGGTTTATTTGATCTTGACAAAATTCAAAAATGTCACTTTGAAAAATCGCCAGTAAATTTTGTTTTTATTTATTTGTTTATTTTATAAGACTTTTTTCTAGCTCAATTGTAATAAAGTAATAAAAATAAAAATAAAAAAATGGTAATAAAATATAAAATTACCACAAGCGAGTTCATGGTGGGGAAATATATATGTCTGTATATTGGAATATTGCTTTGCGGCAATAAGAGAAATAATTTTTCAAAAATAGATTTTTATATGTGTCATTCCTGCAAGCAGGATCTATTTTATGGTAATTTATTTGCCTGCCTTTGCAACAAGCATTTAGTTGTTAAGCTTAAAATTATCACATCAAACTGTTTTTATTGGTAGTGCCTAAAGTGTTGAAAATGGCTATATTGTATCCTTTGATGGTATTAAATCATTGCTTGCATGGCCAAATGTTTGATGTGAAAATCAATTGTCCAGCAGAACTATTTATAAAGAAAAACCATTTGCATTAATGCTGCTTTTATATCGGGTGGTTAAATTTCAAGGGCCGATGTTGAATGTGAACCATGCCTAAACGCCAAGTTTCTTTCCGAATTTTATTTGACATTTCTCTATTTCAGACTTATTCAATTTCAATCATGGAGAGATACACAATCCAACAACGTGTTAAAGTTATCCAGACTTATTATGAAAATGATGATAAATTTTCGAAGAAAATCATCTTCAGTGATGAGCACATTTTCACCTCAGTGGATTCGTCAATAAACAGAATTGCCGCATTTGGGCGAATGAGAATCCAAAAGTGACTGTCGAAAAACCAATGTACCCACAAAGAGTGACTGTTTGGTGCGGTTTATGTGCTGGCGGCATCATCGGGCCGTATTTTTTTCCAAAATGAGGCCGGTCAGGCAGTTACTGTGAATGGTGTTCGCTATCATGAGATGATAACGAACTTTTTATGGCCCGAATTGAAAGATATGGATGTAGACGATATGTGGTTTCAGCAGGACGGTGCCACTTGCCACACAGCTAACGAAACAATTGCTCTTTTGCGCAACAAATTCAATGGCCGTGTTATCTCACGTAATGGCGATGTCAATTGGCCGCCAAGATCATGTGATTTGACACCGTTGGACTTTTTTCTTTGGGTTTATTTGAAAAAAAAAGATGTACGTCGATAAGTCAGCAACAATTCAACAGCTAAAGGATGAGATAATTCGGCACATTAACGGCATAGAACCTCCATTATGCCTCAGGATCATCGAAAATTTGGACCATCGGATGGAGGTGTGCCGCCATGGTCGCGGCGCCCATTTGGCCAATATTTTGTTCCATACACAATTAAGTAATAATATAATAATTTCCTAAATAGTTTGTGTTTTATTCAAAATCAACATCGGCCCTTGAAATTTAACCACCCTTTATATTTATTGGGTGATGGATGATTTGATGGACTGCTCAAGACCAACCGTCTCGAGGTGACGAATTTGATGTCTGCCAATGACTCTGGATGTTACTGCAGACAAGCAAGACGCGTTGCAGTTTTTATGTCTGTTAAAAAAAAAATTTTAATTATTGTAAAATGTTATGGAACATGTGATAAAATGGGCAGAAATCCAGAATGGCGCCAGCTGTTTAATCGAAAATATGGAACAGGTCCAGTTCTGAAATTGATTTACATCAGCACCTGCCTTGATGGCCTAATCTTTTTTTTTTTTTATTAATTTTTTTTAAGCATTTTTTTATTTATTGAATCTTCAAAATGAACTAACAATAAGTATTCAAATCTTAATACTAAATTTAAAATTAAAAAATGTGATTCTTAAGTCCGGCCAATGCTAGACAAAAAGTTTTATTATGCGGGAGCTATTTCGGTAAAATCACCTATTGAGCAATCTGATGGTGGCAGCGGTATCCCTTCTTTTTAAGCCGAGTGTGGCCGCCAAAATTAAGTATATTGCGCGCAAGAGGGTTTGGATGGCCTAATCTGATGATGGACCAACTCCACAAGGTAAATTATTCACGATTCACCATCTTCCCCATATGGCTTGCTAGGCTCATTCGCAAGTTTTCGCTTTAAGTTTGTAGCCTTATAAACGAACGCCTTGCTTAAGATTTCGGGTCTTTTGATTCCTCCTGTATGCAAACTCCCATTATTCAATGGCAGACAAGATTTATCGCAGACAAGATGTGTTGGGAGGCAAAAGCCCATTATGAGCCTCAGCCCTTAAACCAATTCACCCGCTCAATCATCACTCCTGGTTTCTTACAGTACAGAGGTATCTGTTAAAAGACAAGAGCGCTTTTGATGGGCGGGGGGAAGGGGGTTTGTTAGCACCCAAAAACTGAGTTTTCATCAGGGAAACTGATTTCCCTTCCATCGCTTTTAGTTTTAAACCAAAGCCAGTATGTTTTAATCAAAGTAAGCACGTCAACCATGATCAACATCGAAAGATCTGCAGGCACAATTTCCTAGAGCCATTCTGCCAATTTTAACCCTTAGTACGGGTTTCGAAAGTCCATATAAGTCATGCGGCTTCCTTGTTTTCTGCTTGCTACAACAAACGAGAGAATGCTTTCTCTGTATGTCCCAGAAAATACAATTTCTTGGTTTGGTCTCCGGCTAAGCAAAACTTGTTCCCCAGCTGAAATCGCACAGGTCCACATAAAATTTTTCAATATTCAAAATATTTTTTTTTTTTATTTAGTAAAAAAGTTATTCAAAAAAAAAGTTGGATTATTATATAAAAGTATGTGTGCATGTATATTAAGCCTCTACAACATTTTCAAGTTAAAGCCAACCAAATTTAAATTACTAAATAGATGATAGACTGCAGCCTCTAAACCGTTTTCTATAAAGATTGATAGCAAACATTTTTTATACAAATTAATTCTGCTTATTATTCTATTATTTTCTTTTATATATTTGCCAAAGGTTAAAGTTCAATTCATGTTAATTTGAATTTTTCCAAAAGTGTTGCATTTGAATGTATCAGAAGTGTTGCAAAATATTGTTTAACCGCAGAACAGCAACGAAACATATACGACTACAACACATAGAACAATTGACCACAACAAGCTGAAATATATAAGTAACTCCTGCTGGGCAAAGAAAACAACGAATATGAAAATAATAACAGAATAAACAAAATTATGATTTTACCAAAATTATTGCCAAACTGATGAAATGAACGAAAATTGAAGTTGATATTGGAGCAGTGCGGTTTCAAATAAAATCTAAATGACAGACTAAAATGAGTGATGTTTTGATTTTTCTCTTGATGAGGTTAATTATAAGGCAATTTATTAGAATTATTATTTTTTAAATGTTAAAAAGAATTTTATATATAAATTATACAGTGGGGCAAAGAAAGAAAAATTGCGAATAATGTTGTGGCAACAATACAATGTTTTTTACAACACGACCTATTGTAAATGAAATTAGTTCAGTACAAGAGCATATTAAGTACCTTACATGTTTTTTTAACTACTCGTAAAGCTTAGCAAAATGGTAACAAAATCGACAAAAACCTCTAGAAACCGGTGTAAATATATTTGTAGCATTCGGCTCTAGTTTCTAACCAAAAAGTCCGATAGAGATACGAGGGCGGTTCGGAAACTTCTTAGCCTATCAATGAAAGAGAATAGTTAGTTTTTCGAATATATTTTTATTTTTGTGGAGAATATGGTGGCAGGTCAAGCAACTCGTACTTTAACTCGTTGATTTTAGCCATTGTTAAAACACTCTTGTGCGCTGGTGCGTTGTCTTGATGAAAAATAAATTTTTTTGTGTTGTAAGCCAGGACGTTTTTCGCGAATTTGTACATTTAATTACCCTTTTGCAGATAGTCAATCAATAGAATACCTTTGAAGTCCCAAAAAACCGTTACCATAACCTTACCAGCCGAATGAATTGTTTTTGCCTTCTTTGGGGCATATCGTTGGAAAGGTAATTAAATGCATTTGTGATGTCAATTAGCTGCCAAGATCATGCGATTTGACACTGTTGTGCTTCTTTCTTTGGGGTTATTTAAAAGAAAAGATGTACGTCGATAAGCCAGCAACAGTTCAAGAGTTAAGGATGGAATAATTTGGCACAGCAACGGCATAGAACCTCAATTATGTCTCAGCCTCATCCAATATTTGGACCGTTGGATAGAGGTGGGACGCCACAGTCGTGGCGGCCGTTTGGCCGATATTTTGTTCCACGTATAATTGATTTATACCAATATTATCGTAATAAAAATAATTGAGAATAATTGCTCAATAATTTGTAAAATAATTCTTTTTTAAAGAGTTCAAGATATGGTTGAAACCACTGTGCAAGTACACACTAATTTAGCAACTGCATGGTCGGCTGCCTGTTTTACTCTCCAAATATCGATGTGTGACGACTGACTATCAAATCAAATGAATTCAATAATATTATTAGCATTTAATTTTTATTTCAGATATATTTTTTTCTATTTTGCTCTCCAATAAGCCAATTGTATTCATGGCTAAGCCATTTCAATACATTCATGAATTTATCTCTAACTAGAGGTATATATAAATATGTGTGTGTGTGTGTGTTTAATCGTATGTGCCGCTTTATCTGCTTTGATATTTTATTTTCATACTAAAAAATGTTTTGCAATTTAATATTTTTCCTTCTATTCTGCCAGCAAGTTCGTGTAATTTTCTGCACAAAACTATAAGCCTGGTATGAATTTCAAATATTATTAGATCAGTAAAACATAATTTTATGGTTTTGCAAAATTCATATAATTTGCATTATTTTACAATTAACATATTTCTTGTTTAAATTGTTGTATAAAAAAGTAATGCTTAAGTATTATTATGGGTTTGAAATACATTTGATTAAAGTGAATGAAAACACAAATTTAGTAACCAAAAAAAAAAATAAATAATAATAATAATAATAATAATAATAATAATAATAATAATAATAATAATAATAATAATAATAATAATAATAATAATAATAATAATAATAATAATAATAATAATAATAATAATAATAATAATAAATAAGTACAGTCGGATGGTTAAATGGGGTTAAATCCTGCACTATAAACGGTCGCCTTGTTTTCGAAGCTATACTACATGGGCTGAAAAGTCCCGGGCCTTACACATAGATGGCACTAATTTTATAGCAGTCACTTTTTTCAGTTAACACTAACCTTTAAAGGGTGATTAAATTTCAAGGGCCAATGTTGATTTGGAATAAAACACAAACTATTTAGGAAATTATTGTAATTTTATTTTAGTATGATATATTGGTATTATTCAATTATGTATGGAACAAAATATTGGCCAAATGGGCGCCGCGACCACGGCGGCACACCTCCATCCGATGGTCCAAATTTTCGATGACCCTTAGGCATAATGGAGGTTCTATGCCGTTAATGTGCCGAATTATCTCATCCTTTAGCTGTTGAATTGTTGCTGGCTTATTGACGTACGCCTTTTCTTTCAAATAACCCCAAAGAAAAAAGTCCAACGGTGTCAAATCAGATGATCTTGGCGGCCAATTGACATCGCCATTACGTGAGATAACACGGCCATTGAATTTGTTGCGCAAAAGAGCAATTGTTTCGTTAGCTGTGTGGCAAGTGGCATCGTCCTGCTGAAACCACATATCGTCTACATCCATATCTTCCAATTCGGGCCATAAAAAGTTCGTTATCATCTCACGATAGCGAACACCATTCGCAGTAACTGCCTGACCGGCCTCATTTTGGAAAAAATACGGCCCGATGATGCCGCCAGCACATAAACCGCACCAAACAGTCACTCTTTGCGGGTGCATTGGTTTTTCGACAGTCACTCTTGGATTCTCATTCGCCCAAATGCGGCAATTCTGTTTATTGACGAATCCACTGAGGTGAAAATGTGCCTCATCACTGAAGATGATTTTCTTCGAAAATTGATCATCATTTTCATAATAAGTCTGGATAACTTTAACACGTTGTTGGATTGTATATTTCTCCATGGTTCAAATGGAATAAGTCTGAAATAGAGAAATGTCAAATAAAATTTGGAAAAAAAACTTGACGTTTAGGTGTGCTTCATATTCAACATCGGCCCTTGAAATTTAACCACTCGATAGAAGACAGGTGTTTAAATTTTATGATTTTCTATTCATTAGCTTGTGAGTTATTGTGGCGAGAGTGACGATACTTGTGTTATTTTCAAAACAAAGGATCACAAACAATTTCGTATTTTAATTTTACACTGGTTCCATCAGAAACAACAATAAAACGTTGTTTTTCTGACTTCAAACGTGGTCTACACTGCAGGAGATGCAAAAACTCTTTTGATGCGTGTAAGTGTAATTACTCCAAATATTGTTTTTGTGTAGCTTTGGGAATTGTCATTAGAAATCCTTTCTTTGAAGGTAAGAAAAATCCATGGGAGTTAGATTGGGCGACCTTGGTGGCCATGGGGGGTTCTCAAAGCGACTGGTCAGTTTTTGGGGGGGTAATTTCCAAAGCCAATTTATCGAAGCTCTGGCTGTGTGTGCAGTCATCCCATCCCATTGAAACCAATTGTGTGAAGAGTACGACAAATAAGCTGGTAGCTTTGGCAAAAAGAAATCCGTAATCATGCATCTATAGTTTCCACTGTTGACATTCGTCGCCTGGCCTCAAGAGTTTTCGAAAAAATTAAACTTATATATTTTTTTATTGAATTTTTGTTGAACTTTATAATTTTTAAAATAAATTTTTGGTTTGTACATTTGTACTACAGTCAAGTTTTTTCCTTTCTTAAGTTGTTTCTTAAGAAGGATTTTTTACAATACAAATTTGCTGTGATCAATAATTATTGATTGAAGAAGACAAGAAAAATAATAATCAAATCTTTAAGCTGGGGGACAAACTAGCTGTTTCGAAGTCTCTACACTCTTCATTAGCACCCATTGGGATTTGAACTTGGGTCATGACGTATCATGATCTGCTGTCTTAAATTAACTACGATGATATGTTATGCCCATGTGCTTGACTTTGGTTCACTTTAGTTGTCCTGCGGAATTTCAGGCCTCTGTTACAATGTCTCACGCTTAGAAAACTCAATTTCAGCTAGATGTCTTAAATAGCAGAATAAACTTAATTTGATGTTAGTACTTCTTTTCTTCTGTACCATTATTAATGATGTGCCTGTGCATCGAACACATAATTTTTTTTGTAACAAAAGTTTCTTTTGTTTTTTAGTTTTAATAAATTTTTACATCTGGCCATAAACTACAAAAACCCATTTGAATAGAAACACCGTTTTCCTATTAAGGTTTCCTTTTTTATTCGTTGCTTTTAGGTGACTTATTTTCAAAACATAAAAATAATGTTTCTTGTTTGCATTTTGTTTTCCATTTAAATGCAAAAAAGTTTGAGAATAAAAAAAGAAACTAAAGAGGTCACAGGGTTTTTTTGTCTTTCCATAATAGCATTTAATTCATGTGTTTTACAATACGAAAATGTAATTTTCTATATTATGCAGTAGATAATAATGTATCAATTAAAATCAATTAAAAAATAAAAACATTTGTCATTGTGTTGATGCTATCACGTGTTTTCTATGTGAGCATGCGTGGATGCTGTTGAAGTGTTTGAGCCGCAAAATTTTTGTGTTGAACAAACAAAACTCAAAATTTTAATACTATCAACTCGTTTACTAGCAATAAATACTTTTATCTCAATTTCCATTGAAAAGAGGGAAGAGAGTTTGTAGGGCATCTTTAACTCTCTCAAATACGAGAAACGTATGCTAAGACCACCATCAGGTTAGTTCGCGACATGCCACGTCCTGAAAAGAATCAATGATGTAGATAAATTATATCCATCCAATTATTACACACCGCAGCGCACTCTTACGGCGTTATAGAGAGAATCAATCGTGTTTAAAGCAAAATAGCAAACAGCTTCTCAAACTTGCTGCTTACATAAACAGAGCTCGTCGTGTGTGAAGAAGATGTCCAAAAACATTTCGACATAATGCTCGACTATGCTTCTAACATGGAATCCCTTGAAACCATTAGCATATCTATCCATAACGTCACTCTACAAGTCTGACGAAGTAATGGGTGATTTGATAAGAACTATCGGATATTAAAAAAAAAAAAACACATAAAATTCAGAAAAATGCATGAAATATTTATTTGGATCGATAGTTGGGTCGATATAATTAAATGTTTGAAGATTATTTCATGCAAATGTTGGCCGCGGCTGCGCCTCAAATGGTCCATCCGCTTAGTCCAATTTTGGCATACTCTTTTCAACATTTCGGCCGGTATCTCACGAATAATGTTGGCAAGCGGGCTTGTCGCTATAGACATTAGCCTTAACATAGCCCCACAAAAAATAGTCTAGAGGCGTTAAATCGCATGATCTGGGCGGCCAATTGACTGGTACCAAGCGTGAAATAAACTGTTCACCGAACTCGCCTCTCAATTGATCCATTGTTTCGCGTGCTGTGTGGCATGTGGCACCGTCTTGTTGAAACCACATGTCATGCAAGTCAAGCTCTTCCATTTTGGGCAAAAAAAAGTTTGTTATCATCGCACGGTAGCGCTCACCATTCACAGTAACGTTGTGATTCGCATCATCTTTGAAGAAATACGGCCCAATGATGCCGCCAGCCCATAATCCGCACCAAACGGTTGTTTTTTGTGGATGCATTGGTAGCTCTTGCAATGCTTCTGGCTGCTCTTCACTCCAAATACGGCAGTTTTGCTTGTTCACGTATCCATTCAACCAGAAATGAGCCTCGTCGCTGAACACAATTCTTCGATAAAAAAGTGGATCTTCATCTAACTTTTCAAGAGCCCATTCACCAAAAATTTGGCGTTGTGGTAGGTCGTTTGGCTTCAATTCTTGCACCAGCTGTATCTTATAAGGCTTCACACCCAAATCCTTCCGCAAAATTTTCCACGTAGTGGAGTAACAGAGGCCCAATTGCTGCGAACGGCGCCGAATCGATAATTCACGGTCATCACCAACACTGGCCGATACGGCTGCGATATTTTCTTCAGTTCGCACTCTACGTAAGCGTGTTGGTGGTTTAATGTCCAACAATCTAAATTTGGTGCGAAATTTTTTTACAATAGCCCGAATAGAAGCCTCAGTAGGTCGATTAAACTGACCATAAAATGGAAGAAGCGCGCGATGAACTTTCTTAACAGAGCACGCATTTTGGTAATAAAATTCAATAATTTGCAAGCGTTGTTCGTTTGTAAGACGATTCATGATTAAATTATAGACCAAACTGAAGATGTTTGACAGTCACACAAGATATAAAACGTGCGTGAGCTGTCAGAACTAGTGTTGCCAAAAAGATAATAGCAAAAAAATCACTCGTTAATATTAGTATAGTTAAAGTCAGGGCGAATGAATTCTGACAATCCTTTGAATCAGAACCACATAATGTCTGCCATATTTTCCACTACAAGGCAAGTCAATCTAGTTTAGAACTAAAATCGTTTTGATCGCATCAGATGCAAATAGAAAGCCTCCCAATATCAAATTGAGTTGGCAAAGCTTTCTTGATAAATATAAAGATTATAGTACAGGGTGCCCGCCAGTAAGGTATGTGCGTAGTAATTATATTTGTAGATTTAAGTCTGGAACTATCATTAGCAAATAACTGGAAGGTTAATGATTATTTTTCGCGTGAATTTTGAATATGTTGGATTATTAAGTTGGCATCATTGGCACAATTCAATAACACTGGCAACTCCAGTTCATTTGAACTTAATCTAATTTTAAAAATATAAAAACACATGTACAAATATAGACGAACTGAAATTGAGGAATAAAGAATAGCAGCTTTGCGTAAGAAGTCAAGTGATGCAGCCGAGTTTTACTGAGACTAGGCGGAACAGAATTTAAGAATACTAAAGGTCACTTGTTGTAGGAAATTAGAAGGTCCCAGCATGACTTAAGTTGTGTTGGAACTTCCGCCAACCCTCATCTCAATAGTTAATTGGCGGATTAGAGATTATCATATCCAAAGGACATGTTTCGGTTTTACAGACCATTTTGGAGATGTTTGCAGTGGAAGTGACTGCATGTTAGTAGAACGTTAACGTTAGATTTAGATCTATAAGATAGGATAGGATAGTTTTTAGTATTCTCTGATAGTTTTAATACGTAGTACTTGACCGGTTTTAGGAGAACTACTACGAGGGCGGTTCGGAAACTTCTTAGCCTATAAATGAAAGACAATAGTTAGTTTTCCAAAAATATTTTTATTTTTCAATATGAACTCCTGAAGCTTCAATACACTTAGTCCAACGCTTTTCTAGCAATTCTATCCCTTGATTAAAAGAGTTTTCCTCAAGGTCTTCAAAATAGTGGTTTACAATTGTAATTGCATCTTCAATTTAAGGTAAAACGTTTGCCAGCAAGGAATTTTTTTAGATTTGGGAACAGGTAAAAGTCACTGGGAGCTAAATCAGAAGAATAAGGTTCGTTCGTTGTTGGTTTCGTTGATTATAGCCATTGTTAAAACATTATTGTGCGCTGGTGCGTTGTCTTGATGAAAAATTAATTTTTTGTGTTTTAAGCCAGCACGTTTTTCTTTAATTTGTACATTTAATTGATCCAAAAGGTTGCAATAGTACTGGAATTTATTGTTTTACCCTTTTGCAGATAGTCAATCAATAAAATAGCTTTGAAGTCCCAAAAAACTGCTGCCATAACCTTACCAGCCGATTGAATTGTTTTTGCCTTCTTTGGGGCACTTCCTCCAGCTTTTGGATCCATTGTTTGGATTGTTCTTTTGTCTGTGGAGTATAGTGGTGGATCCATGTCTCATCAACAGTTATGAAACAGCGCTTAAAAGTCATTTTATTTCGCTTAAAACGATTCAAACAAATTTGAGAAATGTTCATTCTTGTGCGTTTTTGGTCGACTGTTAACAAATGCGGCACCCATCTTGCAGAAAGCTTTTTCATCTGTAGTTCTTCATGCAAAATTAAAGGGACTCAATTATTTGAAATGCCCATGATATTAGCTATTGCAGGCACTTTTATTCCTCGATCATTTAATACCATATCATGCTCTTTGGCTACAATTTCTGTTGTTGTTGCTGTTTTTGTTCTGTCCACTACGTGGTTCATCTTCAAGGCTTGTACGACCACGTTTAAATTCAGCAACCCAATTTTTTACTGTTGCATATGAAGGAGCACTTTCACCTAACACATTCAGCATATCATTATGAATTTCTGGTCCCGATAAACCTTTTTTACGCATTTCTAATTTTTCCATTGTAAAAGATCGCGGAGACGTCTTTTGTGAACACCTGTTTCTATATGAAGAAGTTACCAGATCGAAACAAAATTTAACATGTATTCATAGCAGAGATGGAAGTTTCCTAAACACTTAACTTTTTTCTTTTTATACCGCGCTTTTTGTGCTATGCTAAGAAGTCTCCGAACCGCCCTCGTATGTTTCCTCTTGATGCTGCGATCTTGCAACAGATACCTGTAATGTAATGAATAGGTGAAAACTACAGGTGAGTTTGTTAAAGGTAGATGTGTTCTTATAGACTTCTAAGCTTCGGGCCACCAACTTAACTTCCTCTGTGTGTCTGAGGTATTGCACACAGGAGACATTAGAAAGCCCGTGCTCTTCAGCAAGAGGTTTGTATACGAGTATATGACTGCAATTATATGACAAAGAGTTTCCAGCTGTATGAGCCTTCCTAATCATATTAAAGCCATGAACCTTGAGTTGGTACAGCCCATGGAGTTGGTTCATCACTCGATTATGCCGTCAAAGCAGATGCTAATGGAATTCAATTACACACAAATCAAAACTATTATTGAAACGCTTATAACCTTCTAGCTTATCCTTTCCCCCCAATAAATCCAACAATCAAATGTCTTTGGTTTTTAAAGGTTAAGCCAAATTATAAATAAGTATGAAACCGAATCAATCACATGCAATTTTTTGTCATTTCCAGCAAAACTATTAACAAATAAATGGTTTGTTTCAACGCAGTTCATCTGACATATTGCCACATTCCTTCCAGCTTAAATTGAACAACATTGTTAAATAGAGAAAAAATATGATAATGTGTTCATAGAAATGCAAAAATTACTACAATTCATCTCAAAGCTGAAGTCAAGAGAAATAAAAACCACAACTGCAACAAAATAAAAAAGGAATTACCAAAATCTGCAATTCAAAGTACACAAAATTATGCACTCGTAGAAAAAAAATCTGCACCAGTAACCGAAAGAAATCCAGCATTCAGACAAACAGACAAACTGTAAACAAACAGAGCAAAAAGCTTTTCTAAATATAATAAAACAAACAAAAATAAAAATAAAAAAAAAAAAACTTACACAATAAGACCAAAAGACAAAAAAAAAGTAAAAATCACCGTTTTTATAGTCAAATTCATAAAACATTTGCAACAATTTAGTCAAAAAAAAAGAAACTATAGAAGAGGACATTTGAATGGAAAAATGTAGAAAAAAAAACGGAAAAAAACTTTGAAAAATAAACATCAAATATACATTTAAATGACAGCAGACACATGTTGCAATATTTTACCTACAAAACTAAAACAATATGCAACGTTGAAGCTGAAGCTGTTGCTGTTAACTTTTGCATTTTTCGGCAAGAACTCCGTCAACGACTTTAAAGTATTTATGCTTCGAACGATTCAAAAACAGAAAAAATGGCTTAAAAAAATATAAAATATTTGCTAGAATTTGTTTAAATGACATGATTGAAATTGCTGTAATATTTAACTATTCATCATTTGAGAATAGCAAAAAAAGAAAAAAAAAACCAAAGAATAACAATCAGCATTGCAGGAGACATTTATTTTATTACTCATGCAGTCGCAAAGAAATGCTACAAACCAGAGCTGGCAACGTGATTATAAAAATATAAAGCTCAGTTTCGTGTTTTAAGTTAGATGTTTCAAAACTACACTCTCATTATAAAGTTTTCATTACTTAACTCGTACTTACTGAAATTCTAGAGAGAAATAATAAAAATTTTTTATTTGTTTGAAGAAAAAATTTAATGGATATAATTAGTACTAATGGAAAGGTTGCGGCTGCCATTCAACCAATATTTTGTTCCATGCATAATTAAACCATACCAATATTATCATAATAAAAAGTAATGATAATAATTCCTAAAAAATTTGTGTTTTATTCAAAATCAACATCGGCCCTTAAATTTTAACCACCCTTTAGTTGCAAATATTTTCTATTGTTTTTTACGTTTCAATAGGATGTTGGCACCTGCTATACAGTTAACGAAACAATGACTCTTTTGCGCCACAAATTTAATAGCCGTGTTATCTCACATGGTGGGAAGTAAATTGGCCGCCAAAATCATGGGATTTACCTTCGTTGGATTTTTTTTCTTCAGGGTTATTTGAAGGACAATATGTACATCATTTAGACAACAATAACTCATAATTTTAAGGATGAGATAAGTCGGCATATTTACGACACAGAACCTCAATTACGCATCAACGTCATTGAAAATTTAGACCAGCGAATGCCACCGAGGTCGTGATCGATTTTTGGTTCCATACGAGGGCAGTTCGGAAACTTTTTAGACTAGCACAAAAAGCGCGGTATAAACAGAAAAAAGTGTTTTGGAAACTTCCATCTCTGCTATGAGCGCATGTTAAATTCTGTTTCGAGCTGGTAACTCCTTCATATAGAAACAGGTGTTCACAAAAGACGCATACGCGATTTTTTTTACAATGGATAAATTAGAAACGCTTGGTGTCATTAAATATTTACATGAAAAAGGTTTATCGGGACAAGAAATTCATAATGATATGGTGAATGTGTTAGGTGAAAGTGCCTTTTCATATGCAACAGTAAAAAATGGGGTCGCTGAATTTAAACGTGGTCGTACAAGCCTTGAAGATGAACCACGTGGTGGACGTCCAAAAACAGCAACAACAACAGAAATTGTAGGCAAAGAGCATGATATGGTATTAAATAATCGAGGAATAAAAGTGCCTGCAATAGCTAATATCATGGGCATTTCAAATGATCGAGTCCATTTAATTTTGCATGAAGAACTACAGATGAAAAACCTTTCTGCAAGATGGCTGCCGCATTTGTTAACAATCGACCAAAAACGCGTAAGAATGAACATATCTCAAGCTTGTTTGGATCGTTTTAAGCATCGTTTCATAACTGTTGATGAGACATAAATCCACCACTATACTCCAGAGACAAAAGAACAATCCAAACAATGGACTGAAGCTGGAGGAAGTGCCCCAAAGAAGGCCAAAACAATTCAATCGGCTGGTAAAGTTATGGCAGCAGTTTTTTGGGACTTCAAAGGTATTTTATTGATTGACTATCTGCAAAAGGGCAAAACAATAAATTCAGAGTACTATTGCCACCTTTTGGATCAATTAAATGTACAAATTCGAGAAAAGCGTCCTCGCTCTCAGCTCAAAGAAATAATTTTTCATCAAGACAACGCACCAGCGCACAAGAGTGTTTTAACAATGGCTAAAATCAACGAGTTAAAGTACAAGTTGCTTGACCACCGACCTTATTCTCCTGATTTAGCTCCCAGTGACTTTTACCTGTTCCCAAATCTAAAAAAATGCCTTGCTGGCAAGCGTTTTACCTCAAATGAAGATGCAATTACAGTTGTAAACCACTATTTTGAAGACCTTGAGGAAAACTATTTTAATCAAGGGATAGAATTGCTAGAAACGCCTTGGACTAAGTATATTGATGTTTCAGAAGATTATGTTGAAAAATAAAAATATTTTTGAAAAAATTATAAATAGCTTGTTTTCTATGTTTACCCAGCTATCTATATGTCGACATTTCATAGGAACTACCCTAATCATGTAAGTCTTAAGAAGCACTTTATATGCAGATTACAGCAAAGTTTGAGTACATTGATGACAGAACACGGTAGCTTTAGATATCCTTTGATCAGAGCAAAACATTATAGCAGAATTAGTTTATTGAATCTTTTGTTGAACTTTATAATTTTTAAAAATTAAATTGAAATGTTTTTTAAGCTTGAAGACAGTTTTGTTTTTTATATAAAAACTGTGGGATTCTATAGCGGTAGACACGATAGCACTAATTATGGTGAGCACTTAATTCTCTTACTAATCAGGAGTTCTCCTTTTTAACAAAAAAATTTATAAAAAATGTTTTAATTATATTCGATATTTCGTCTTCTTTCGGAAGACTTTTTCAGGAAAATTTTTTTCAGTTTTGATTACAAAAGCAAAAATATTTGAAAACATATTGAAAAACAGTTTTAACATACATAAAAACATTCAACAGACATTGTAACAAAAAGTTAAAGTTCATAAAAAGATTATTAACATAATGTTATATACATAATTATAGATATCTTAATTAGCTAATTTATTACTCTATTCTTATAAATTAAATGCCCATAGTTCTGAACTAAGCTTTCTGTATCTTTTCTAAAATTAATTCTATTAGCTATTGGTACATCAATTATCTGCAGCATCTCCAAAATATAGCGTTTTCTATAACTAGTTTCTGTATTTAATATGGAAACCTTATTAAAATCGGGATTGTGATTTAAATCACGACAATGTATCGACAAAGCCGTCTTCTGTGACGAATTAATATTCCTATATTTCTGGTCAGACTTATGTCCTGCTAATCTAGTCCTCAATTTATTCTTTGTTGTTCCTGCATAAACCTTATCACATCGTTCGTTATCATTACCCCCGCAAGGTATTTTGTATACTAAACTTGACTTATCTAATTTATTCAATCTATATTTTGTTTTACTAAATAATCCACCCACTGTTTTATAAATCCTATGTGCTATTTTATACTTTCTTTTATCAAATATACTAGTTCTTTGTAACCTTTCAGACAAACCAGGTACATAAACTAACGATTTATATTTTTTTGCTTCCATATTAACACCTAACACTACTATCAGGCTGTCTAATTAATTTGCAAACAAATTAATTAGATTTTTGGTTTTTGTACATTTGTACATCGGGTTTTAGTTCAAGTCTTTCCTTTATTAAGTCGTTCTGAAGAACGGTTGTCTTTTTTTATAATAGAAGTTTGCTGTGATCAATAACAAATTGTACTTAAAGAAGACAAGAAACAGGATAATCAAACTTTTTAGCTGGGGGACACCTAGTTCTTTCGTTAAAAATTAGTTTTAATCATAATAATTTCCAATACTTACTTTTCTTAGATTCAGCTAAGAAAACACGCGTGATCGATCAGTTTATGCACTACGTGAGTGGCAAACATCCCCAACATAAACTTCAAATGCAGATATTTGCTCTAGGAAAACAAAAGACTTAAGACACATGCAACCAAAACTCATTTACATTTTCAACGGATTTGCAACCACCGGAGAATATCTCTTTATTACAAATTCTGCAAAATGCTTGTCGCTACAATTGTATAAATACTTGAACTATTATCATGTGTGCTTTGTTTTGAAAGTTTTTGGTGTTTTATGTATATTCGGTCGATCGCTCGTTACTTGTATTGACTTGATTTTGTTTATTTGTTTTGTTTAAATTTAGTCAATGACATGTGTTTGGCTACTTGTAAATTACTAAAAACAGCATGTATTCCACGTCATTGGTTACAAATTTAATTTGAGTTTTTTCCATAATTGGTTTTTTCTTCACTTTTATACATTACTGAAATTATTGTATTAAAAGCAAAGTTGGCTAATTGGAGCAGATTTTTATACTCGTATTAATTTAAAATTTATGTTTAAATTTACGAAAATATTATGGGAGTTTCACTAAAAGAAGATATATGTAACCAAAACATGTTGAATTAGGTGCTGGAAGTTGAAAGCCTTTGAGATTTTTATGATGCACACAAGTACCCCCTCAAGGTCTAAAGTAATAAAATGAATGTGGAACACTGTGCAGCAACAAAATATTGAAAACATTTATGATCATGTAGATTATACTAACAAATTATGTACACAAACACATATTTTAAGAGGAACTTGTATTTTTTTTTTTCAAATAAATTCCCTTCTAAAACAATAAAAGGGTGACTAATTTTAAGGGCTGATGTTGATTTTGAATAAAACGCCATCTCTTTTAAAATTATTGTAATTTATAAATTTATTGAATTTTTGTTGAACTTTATAATGTTTAAATTAGACTTTTGGTTTGTTTATTTGTATATCGGGGTTTAATTCAAGTTTTTCCTGTCTCAAATTTTTCCTAAGAAGAATTTTTTTACAATACAAATTTGCTGTGATCAATAATTTTTGGTTGAAGAAGACAAGAAAAATAATAATCAAATCTTTAGCTGGGGGACAACTACCTATTTCGTAGTCATTTCTTTTTGTGATAATAATATTGGTATGATTCAATTATGCATAGAACAAAATATCAGACGACCTCGTTGGCACACCTCCATCCGATGGTGCAAATTTTCCATGATGCTGAGGCATAATTGAGGTTCTATGCCGTTAATGTGCCGAATGATCTTATCCTTTAGCTCTTCAATTCTTGCTGGCCTTTGCAAGAAAAAAGTCCAACGGTATTAAATACCATGATATTGGCAGCCAATTGACATCTTCATCATGTGAGATCACGGCCATTGAATTTTTAGCATAAAAGAACCATTATTTCGTTAGGCAAGTGGCACCATCCTGTTGAAAGCACTTATCGTCCACATCCATATGTTCGAATTCGGGCCGTAAAAAGTTCGTTATCATCTCATGATAGCGAACACCCATCACTGCCTGACTGTTACTGTTTATTCACATATCCATTCAATCGAAAATTTGCCACGTGACTTATAATGATTTTTTCACGAAAATCGGGGTTGTCAAGGGTGAGCTGTAACATTCTATTGACATACGTACGACGCCGTAAATGGTATTGTGGAAGAAGCTCTTGTGTCAAGTATATCTTAAACGAAAACAAATACAAATCCTTGTGCATAATTGTTGCCAAAGTTGTTATTTGAACACCAAGGTCCTGAGAGCACAGATAAAATTATAGTAAAAATAAAATCAACAAAATTTTTGGCCGAAAATATAATTTGTATGCAAGTACATAAATATCAAAAAATAAACTTGGATATTGTACTTCGTTGTTGTTTAAAAAATTGTTAGGTTAGGTTAGGTACGCAGGCCGCTAGGTTCTCCAAAGAGTACCCGGATACTCCAGCTCACTTGGATGCTGAAGGTCGTTTCCTTTGTGATTGCCTGAAAAGTTAGGGTATGATAGAAGGAAAAATAAAAGTTGTAAGGATATAGAAGGAGTGCGGAGTGTGAAAGAGGGAAAGGAAAGGTGGGAAACTGCTTAATGTGGCATTACTTGCTGATTTACTAGCCATTCGCTACTTCTTATGAAAGAAGCTCTAGCAGTCGGTTTGACCAAGGCCAGACATGATAGTCTACTGAAGCTCCTCTCGCCTAAGCATCTTAGATGATGGTGCTCCAAAGCCGGGCATATACCGTGGAGATGAAGGATGGTCTCGTCCTCGTCTTGGCAACTTCTACAGAAGTCGTTATGGGATAGGCCTAGTCTCCTGGCATAGTTCCCAAAGGGGCAATGTCCAGTGATGACTGCTACCGTCATTCTTGGAAGAGATCTGGGAAGTTTTAATAGCTCTCCCGTTCCCTTAGAGTTAATGTGCGGCCACAGGTTCCTTGATATAAGGCACGTGGGCTCTGTAAGCCACTTTCCTTGTTCGTGTTCCAGCGTGTGGAGTTTTATTCTTTTTCAACACGCTGATATGGATTGTCCGCAAAAGGGATCTATATCCCTATCCTCTAAGGCTGTCCCTTTTTTGGCTAATTCGTCAGCGACGTTGTTGCCATTGTTGAACCCATGTCCACTTACCTATTTTATAGTTATGTTAGAATGTCTCGCCATCTTATTTAAAGATGTCTGGCATTCCTGGACTAGACTGGAATTGGTGTATATTCCAATCAGGGAATTAATGGCGGCCTTGCTGTCCGTTACTATCCTGATATCCTTTTCGAATATCTTGTTATACGTCAGCCATCTGGCCGCTTTATTTATAGCCGATATTTCAGCCTGAAGTACACTACATCCGTATGATAGTCTGAAGGATATTTTAGTGTTAAATTCCGCTATATAAACGCCACCCCCAACCCTTTCTCCCCTTCTGGACCCATCCATGTAAACATAGAAGTATCCAGATTCTATGGGAGATTCCTCAATTTGGTAGCCAAAGCTCCTTGTGAGCAATGGTTTTGGACTAGGTCTCCTCCAATCTCCAATATATTGGCATGTCCCCGAGGTCTGTGGGTCCACGCTCCTGTTGCGTTCAGCCTGATCGCGGCTTTTAGTGTTATCTGCCTGGCTTCTAAGTCGCATGGCATCTAGCTGAAAAGTCCAAAAAGTGCTTTGGTTGGTGTTGTCTTCATGGCCCCTGTGGTCAGTATTGCCAATGTTCGACTGACTTAAAAAAAATAGTTGTTTTCGATCAATAATTACTTTTACTAAACTTTTGTTTGAATCCACGAATTCCTTTACAGGTCCGCATTCAAACAATTTATTAATTGATTCAACGAATTTCGTTTTCGAACACGAAAAATTTTTTTTCTGTGTGTGGCGTCGATTTGAGGTTGATTTTTTTTTATAATACTTTCTTTAGCAGCAGTAGTCGTACCAGCCGATCTTACAGCATATTATGGTCCGTGCTTGGGCCTATCACCTACAGATCCTCTTTCTTCGAAATTTTTCACTACACAATAAATATTGCGTTTTGCTGGCACGTTGTTGCTGCCAAAAATTTCACGTTGCTTTCTCATCGTCACAGCAATCGATGATTGATTGTGATAAAATGTTTTAACGATTAAATATATTTTTCCACAATAAATTTGCCGCGTGTCTACATCACGACTGCCAAACATGAACTGTCAAGAATAATATTTGCGAAAATGGCGACAAATAGTCCAATAGTTACTGGAAGACAATAACTTTCTTTTTTTATCCTTTATATAATCATTTGAGCTAATCTGAGGCTTAAGAATCTACGGCCTAGTTAGTCACTACCCAACAAGAAATAGATTACCGAAACACACACCATCAAATCAAAATAAATAAATAAAACTTTCGAGACTGTGGTATAAGAATCATTTCAAATACACGAAAGTTTAAGTAATTTTTAGCAACTTGAAAGAAATTTGTGACCGATGTTTCAGTCGAAGGACCAAAATATGCGAGCACACGGGGGTTAGAGGGGTAATAATTGAATCAAATGGACTTACCGGAGTTAAAGGGACGTCGGGCACGATCTCGATGGCAACTGTCGTGGTGGAATGTACGATGAGACTTATGAGACTTGGTGGATGGTGGAGAAATTTGGCTGGTTGATGAGGAACGAGCGGCGACAGTTAGCGGTAGACAAGGTTTCGGCGTTCCGACCTCTGCCGGTTGGCACCGAAGGGTAAAATAAAAAAAACCCCTTTTTTGGATAATGATGTGGTGCCTCTTAAATGGCGGCACACTTTTATCGTTTAAATTACTTATGTAATTCTGCACTCTAATAGTAATAAAAAAAACGGGAATTTTCTATAAAAATTACACAAAAGAAGAAACCACTTTTATTGCACAAAAGAAAAACTTTGAATTTTAGCTTACTGCTTTGGCTGTTGTAAAGAGACTGAATGAATGAGAAAAGGCAAAAAGGAGCCGAAGCAAGTTGCGTGTTGCCAGAACCAACGAAAAGTTTTCGTTTGTTATGACAGTAAGGTTTGCCAAACCTGAACATCCTGCCGCTCCTTGTTGTACTAGGATAACAACGAGGGTCGTTATGTGCCTGCTGAGCTCTACAGTCATAGTTAAGATTAGTTAGGAGTACAGTGGTGAAACGAAGAAAAAACATTGAGTAAATTGAATGAGCAAATGACAAATTCAAGAGTAATATAAATCCAGATAATAAAGGAAATGGGTATTGTATAAATATATATATAAACTAAAGTTAGGTGACAAATTCAAGTTGTATAAAAAAAATTGGATAAAATCGTATAAATTCAAGAAATCTTAGGCATTATAATTGTAAAAAATAGAGTTTATACTGCAAATTTTCCGATTATCACCCATCCAAGTGCGGTGTCCTGCGCTAACGGTGACCCGATGGCCGTTGTCTGGAGTCCCGCCCTAACGAGTCGGGGATAAACATCCGCTCCCAGAATAAAATTGATGGTCGGGGTCAGCCAGGCGCAGGTTACGGTAGGCCTCAGTCACACTACGGTCGAGCCGTTGCGTTGGTGGTCATTCAGGTAAAGATGACGTAATTCTCGCTCTCACGGTGAACGTCCCCCCTTCTCTCTCAAAACGCGTTCTAAATATGTATTGACACCATTTGTCCTCCCCGAGACGTTAGAAAGGCAGATGATATCTTTCAACTAAAAATTGCGCAATTGAGCTTATAGCAGCGCCCGGGTTCATCATTCCGCGTACGTGGCACCACTCGTCCTTCAACTTCATGTGGATTATTACTGTTGGTAGTGTCGGTAGTGGTGTCCGCTCTCGTCAAGTGTTCGTTTGATCGAGTGATTTCGGGTGGATGAAGGAGGGAATGATGTTGGGCGTTGCAGTTCGAGCAACGCTGGTTACTCCGGTCAATTGACTGTCGCTGTTCTTGTAGGGTATATTTCTATTTAATTTTTATTTGTTACGTTTTCCCTTCTTATTTGCTGTCCAGCAAGCAGCAAATAATTCAATAAAGTTGTTAGTTTCTGCTTTAAACATAAAATTCAATTCCCTTTCAAAACTTTACAAAAAATTTCCAAAAATATTACATGAATATTAATACACCAATATGCAACTTATTTTATTTTATTTTTTATTTATTTTTTTAATCTTATACTTATACTGGGCAACTTAATTCAATCAAAACTGGAGGCAATATGATTATGAAGCTCGTATTTCCAATTGGCAATTACATCACAGATTTTTTCTCCATCATGTTGTAAAGTTTTCTGGCCGCAGACTAACAAACACAAACCTTCATCAAGAACAGAAATAACTTTAAATAATATATAATTTTATAACAAAGCAAAAAATAATTTTTCACACAAACTTTTAAAGTTATTAAGAAAATCATGGAGTGAAATTAATGTTTGCTTTACATGCGATTCTGGTGTCAATAATTTGAATGTAAATTTTTGTTTCTTGTATTTATGACACAAAAATTTATGTTTTTCTATAAACATAACCTTTGAATTGCTAAATTTTTTGTTGTTGCTGTGGTTTTGCAAAGCAAATCTCATTAATTATTAATAGTTAATTTGAATATTGCATTATGCTACACACACACACACACACACACACACACACACACACACACACACACACACCCATACAACATACGACTTTTTAAGTTGGAACATAATTCCATTAAGCCTTATGAGAGTTACGTTAGAAATAGTTTTAAAAGAATGACACGGGCAGTTTTACAGAAGTCAGCGGGCAAAAAGGTATGTGTTCCCCTATACTCGTATGTTCATTATGGTGTTATCTTGTCGAGCACAGTACTGGAAGTGATGTTCAAAGAGGCGGCCAAGTGGACATACTAATTGTGTGTAACAGAAATTGTGTCTAAAACATAAATGTAATGAAACTACAATTTGCTATTACAGAAACATGAAATTTTTTATAAAGAAAATAAGAAGCTTGCATAACCCAAAACCATATGATATAAAAGGGATGTTAGAATCTCAAGACCGATGTAGTTTTTGAATAAAACACAAATTATTTCAAAGTGGTTCTATTATGTATGGAATAAACATCTGCAAGAGTGCAACAGAAAGTATCCCGAAAACAGTTTAAACAAGTTACTACGCATTACTTTTTATTCAAATAAGAATATTATATTGTATTGTATGTTTAGCAAATTCATCTTTTACCAGTATAACACTTAGATCTTTATGAATTCATGAACTTTTACGTACCATGGAGCAGCAGGAATCGTTCGAAGAATTTGGTTTTGTTATCTTTGGTTTTTTTTCAATGTTTGATGCTAAAGCGGTGCCCCGTAAGATTTCGATATCTTAAATATCGAAATATATTCCTGCAAATTTCGTGAAGCTAATTTATGGTTTTCATGAACGCTGCAGAGTGCTGAGTCAGCTGAAATGTGGATTCCGGATCTCGTTGCCATGTCAGAGAAGTAAATGAAATATAAAATAGGAACCAGAATACTACCTTGGAGAACTCCTGCTTCGATAGGCTGTAAGTGTTTTATGAAATCGCCTTCTCTGGTAACAAATTTCCGCATAAGTAATTTTTGACTATCGCCACCACGTAAGACAACGCGGCCATTGAATTTGAAGCGCATTGCTTCCTAAGGTATACAACAAGTGCCACCGTCCTGTTAAAACTGCATATTTTTCACACCCATATCTTCCAATTCGGGCCATTAAAAGTTCGTTATCATCTCACGATAACGAACAACATTCACAGTAACTGTTTAACTGGTCTCATTTCGGAAAAAATACGGTCGCCGTATGCCATTAGCCGATAAACCGCACCAAACAGTCACTCTTTATAAGTGCCTTGGCTTTTATACAATCACTCTTGGATTATCATTCGCCCAAATGCGGCAATTCTGCTTAATGACGAATCCACTGATGTGAAAACGTACCTCATCAGTAAAGATGATTTTCTTGGAAAATTTATCATCCACTGTAGCCATTTTTTGCCAACATCCGGACCATTAGCGACGCTTGGAATACTCAAGAGGTTTTAGTTCTTGAGTCACTTGCTCCTTTTCAGTATGTAAATGCAAATCTTTAGGCAAAATGTTCTTTAGGGATGAGCGTGAGAGCTGCAATTGAAGGGCATGATGACGAGTTGAGGTGGACGGTTCTTCAGCTATCACTATCGCGAACAGCAGCAATCTTTTGTGTAGAACAGGCTATAAGAGTAAACATTGGTGTTTTCATGTCTCCGGTTTTTGCCCGTTTTTTCCTATTGTACGCAGATTTGAACGATTAAATTTACCGAACAAGTCACGAAGTGCACGATTTGCATATTGATTTGAACCCGTTTTCATAATAAGCCTGAATAACTTTAACGCGTTGCTCAATTGTGTATCCTTTCCATTGTTCAAATTGAATTAGTCTGTAATTGAGAATTGCCAAATGTAATATAGAAACAAGCTTGACGTTTGGGTGTGGTTTGTATCCAAGATCGGCCCTTAATATTTAACCACCTGGTATTTGTCACCACTGACGTATCTCAGCATAAACAACTCTACTTACTTTTTTACAGTGCGTGATAAAACCTTTTATTGTTTTTAAACAATTTTCATAAATATTATTATTACGTTCACTAACTAAGTAACACGAAGCCATTTGCTTTGAAGAAAAGGCAAATAGCAGAGAACACAAACAACATGTAAAAGATTATTGTGTTTTTCCTCGGCCATGTCAGTTTTAATTACCGCCGTTGTTGCTCTATACGCACACGCATGTGTGTACAAATGTTCGTGTTGGAAAACATCACGGCATCGATCATTAATTATAGATGTCAATTACGTTGTTTGCTACTATATTACGATGTATCACCTTGCTGGCATATATTTGCCTGAAGAAGTGTGTTGGCCTGCCCGTCTCATAGAAAGCTGATTTTATGATTTAAAATTTCTTAAAGCGAAAAAACAATAAAAAAAAGGAATGATGAATGGTTACTGGTTACTCACACACTAAACACATTGGATATTGTTCATATTTAATTAGCAGACTTTATGAAAGTTTCGCTTTTTTGCTCTTTAATTTTAGTTGCTGGCAGGAATTACACATTTTGCACTCCAGTGCATTTCGAAAACCGCATTTTGTTGGTTTTTATATTTCTTCTGCTTTTCTTATGTGAATCATCGTGTCGCAAGATTGGCTGATATATTTCAAAACCAAACACTCGTAGAACTAATCGATTGTCTTGTGGTGTAATTTTAATTTATACGTTTATGAAAAATTATGCTGAAAAATGTGGTTATTTAAATGTTCAACGACATAAATATTCAACACCTTATTAGATATCGCATAGCCAGCGAAATAAATACGCTTAAATCAGGGGTGCCCAAAGTCTCTTTATGGAAGAGCAAACACCAATAAATTTAAGGAAAAACTAATATTATTTAATACTTTTTTGTGTAATGTAATTATAAATAGTCGAACTTTTTTTAATATTCCTAATATTAAATGATGGCATCATTGGTCTGGCTCAAGTTTCATCCTGGCTAAAGCCAAGAAATATTTTTCTTTGATCAAGAGTTATTGATCGCGGTAATTATTGTTATAATTAAAAATAAAAAGCACCAGTGGGTGCTGATGAGTAGTGTAACGACTACGAAACAGCTAGTTGTCCCCCAGCTAAAAATCCTTCTTTAGAAAAAAAACTTAAGAAAGGAAAAACTTGAACTAGAACCCGATGTACATACATATGTACAAACCAAAAAATTTTTAATTAAAAAAAAATTATAAAGTTCAACAAAAATTTTAAAAATTAAAACATATTTACAAAAACAAAATTCACACTCATAATCGCTGTCGTCAAAGCAAGCGAAAGTGTTGTTGCTGTCCTCTTGTGTGTGTACTGTGAAGAACGACAAATAAAATATATAAGTAGGGATGCCCAAAAAGAATAACGTAGTGCAAATAAATTTGCACTGGAAGAAAAAGTACACAAATCAAAAAAATCTTTATTTTTATTTATTTTATTTACAAATTTATTATAATTTAAATTGCAATAAACTATAGAGAGTAAAGCACTAGCAACTGAGGCTATCGGCTTTAAATAAATCTTAAAAAAATCTTTTTACTTACAATTTATTTAAAATTTAAATTAAAGTAAAGAATTTTGAGTTTACGTTTTTCGCTATTTATAAGACAAAATTTTTTGTGTATTTTTCATTGCTAGTGCTGAGTGCAGTATGTGTGTATTATAGAGCACAGCCTTATAGCTAAGCGTTTTTACAAAAACAATTGAGCATCAAGCGTATAGGGCTTGGACACTTCTGCCTTAAATACTAATATTAAGAAGACAAAAAGGAAATATGCCACAATAAACAATTGAGTTTTATTCAAAAATTATAAACAGATTGTTTTCTATGTTTCCCAGCTGTCTATATGACGACATTTCAAAGGAGCTACCCTAATCATCAGTAGACTTTGGAATTTTTGATATTCTCAAACATTTAACTTTATATCCCAACAATCTGAATAAATTGTTGTGAATTTAAAAAGAACAAAATTCACAACAATTTATTTAGATTGTTGGTTTATAAAGTTGAATGTTTGAGAATATCTATTTATATTAACTTGTGACAACAACATGATGTCACATCGCATAAAGCCAGGATTACAGTAGAATTACTGCATGTAGAATACCTTCCCGGCAAATACCCGTTATAAAAAACTAAATATGCTTATATGTAGTTTTAAAAATCGAAAAAATATCGAATGAATAAAATAGAAATAAAAGGTTTCTTGATATTAAACCATAAATTATTTTTGTGATAATGACAATGGCGCCATAATTTCTGAATTCGGTTGGCTAAAAAATTTTCAAGTAAATAAATAAAAAATCACCACATTTTGTGCACACAAACAAGTAAACTTGACATAGATAAGTATTGCACAGTGGTGCATTTTGTTGGAAATTCTCGAATACTATTTTAATGTTTAAAACAAAAAAAAAAAACATGTTTTTTCTCTCAGTGTTTGCCACGTGTTGGTGTATTAGCTTACTAAATAATATATATTAAAAAAGTGGCGTAAAATTTCGGAACAAGCGGAAAATAATGCAGTGTTCTTCATGTAATTTTTGAGTTTTTGTCACCATATGGATATTTCTCCAATGTCGAAGCAATTAAAAGGCCCGAACTCCTCAAGTTGCTCATGTGGCTACAAACATATAGCATATAAAGTTTGACATTTAGCTCCCCCGTGTGAGCCTAGTCAGCCACAAAGGGGCGCTGGGGAATAATTCACTCCGTGGAACTGGACCATCATCAGATAAGGGCGCAAGGCAGGTGCTGATGTAAATCTTTTTCACAACTGTCGAACTAAACGCATTAAAAAAAACATATGCCAAGACAAAATATTTTTTATATTTTATTTTTTTGATATGAGGCGAAACCTTTAACTCTTGGTTAAGGCAATAGTCGGTACTAAAATTATTTTTGCCAGTTTTTCGTTTTCAAGATAATTACAA
The DNA here is from genome assembly GCA_914767995.1 of Thecocarcelia acutangulata. NCBI lineage: Eukaryota > Metazoa > Arthropoda > Insecta > Diptera > Tachinidae > Thecocarcelia > Thecocarcelia acutangulata. The sequence goes on from OU612096.1 coordinate 29,761,572, forward strand.
AAAAAAACTAAATTATTGCATATTTGATCAATATGAGACAAATATAGACGAAAAACTAAATAACCGCTCGGTGGCTGAGTTGGTTAAGCAGCTGTATTAGTTAAAATACATCATGTTCACATGATACCGAGCTCGAAACAGCTAGTTGTCCCCCAGCTTTAGTGTATTCAAATATTTTTACCTGTCTTCTTGGATCAAGAGTAATTGATTGCGGCAATTATTGTTATAATTAAAAATAATTCTTGGCGAAAGCCAGGCTTGAACTTCAGCCAGTCAAACACAATCATATAGTATTACAAATATTCAATAAGTACAACTATTTATCATTAATAAAGTTACAAATTTATTTTTATTTTATCACTATTTTTTTATTTTATTTTATTATATTATATTATATTATATTATATTATATTATATTATATTATATTATATTATATTATATTATATTATATTATATTATATTATATTATATTATATTATATTATATTATATTATATTATATTATATTATATTATATTATATTATATTATATTATATTATATTATATTATATTATATTATATTATATTATATTATATTATATTATATTATATTATATTATATTATATTATATTATATTATATTATATTATATTATATTATATTATATTATATTATATTATATTATATTTTTATAATGTTTGAGAATATCTTTCAAAAATTTCCAAAGTCTACTGATGATTAGGGTAGTTCCTATGAAATTTCGATATATAGATAGCTGGGAAACATAGAAAACAAGCTATTTATAATTTTTTACTGGTATAAATGTTAGAAGCTTAAATAGCGAATAAAAAACCTAATTGTTTGAGTTATTTTATTTTATTTTATTTTATTTTATTTTATTTTATTTTATTTTATTTTATTTTATTTTATTTTATTTTATTTTATTTTATTTTATTTTATTTTATTTTATTTTATTTTATTTTATTTTATTTTATTTTATTTTATTTTATTTTATTTTATTTTATTTTATTTTATTTTATTTTATTTTATTTTATTTTATTTTATTTTATTTTATTTTATTTTATTTTATTTTATTTTATTTTATTTTATTTTATTTTATTTTATTTTATTTTATTTTATTTTATTTTATTTTATTTTATTTTATTTTATTTTATTTTATTTTATTTTATTTTATTTTATTTTATTTTATTTTATTTTATTTTATTTTATTTTATTTTATTTTATTTTATTTTATTTTATTTTATTTTATTTTATTTTATTTTATTTTATTTTATTTTATTTTATTTTATTTTATTTTATTTTATTTTATTTTATTTTATTTTATTTTATTTTATTTTATTTTATTTTATTTTATTTTATTTTATTTTATTTTATTTTATTTTATTTTATTTTATTTTATTTTATTTTATTTTATTTTATTTTATTTTATTTTATTTTATTTTATTTTATTTTATTTTATTTTATTTTATTTTATTTTATTTTATTTTATTTTATTTTATTTTATTTTATTTTATTTTATTTTATTTTATTTTATTTTATTTTATTTTACTTTATTTTATTTTATTTTATTTTATTTTATTTTATTTTATTTTATTTTATTTTATTTTATTTTATTTTATTTTATTTTATTTTATTTTATTTTATTTTATTTTATTTTATTTTATTTTACTTTATTTTATTTTATTTTATTTTATGTTATTTTTTTTTTTTGTTTTATTTTATTTTATTTTATTTTATTTTATTTTAATTTATTTTTTTGTTGAAAAACAAATTTTTTAATAATTTCGAATTTTGCACAAGATTTGCCACTGTGCCGTTGGTGTTTATTTGCTGCAGCAAATGTAACATCGAAAATATTTGCAGTGCTGGTTGTTAGTGGCTCGCACCCGCACTCTAGCAGCTTATGTTTTATCTTGCAGATACCTGATGTGATTTAAATGTTTATAGAACAAATAAATTGGCGAATTATACTCAAATTTTTTCAAATTTATTTTTTTTACTTATTTTGTTGAATTTTAGCATTTTATTTTATCAAGAGTTGTTGAGTTTTAATGCCAACTTTTATTTGTTTTCTTACACATAAGTAGAAGTATAAATTGTTATAAAAATACTTAATGAATTTTGGGCCAAGCTGATGTTGAGAATAGAACAAATTATTTATGACGAAGGTCTTTTTCATAAAATAGTGTAAAAAAGAATTGTGATTGATTAATTTTAATGCGAGATGGAATATTTACTTATAAGTATGTATGTATATAATTCTGTAGCTTACAATTACTTTGTTAACTATTTTCTGTTGAACTGTTGAATGTAAGTCGGACCTAAACGTCATGCTTGTTCTGCACTTCATTTGACATTTCTCAATTTCAGATTAATTCAGTATAAATCAAGAAAAGTTACACAATCGAGCAAAGCGTTAAGTTAAAGTTATTCAGGCTTATTATGAAAATTGCTCTTCAAATCAGTCAAAATGCATATCATGCACTTTGTGATTTTTCCGGTCAATGTACTCCTCCAAATGTGCGTACAGTCGGAAAAATCGTGCAAAAATGTGAGCAAACTGGGCCTGTAGGAGACGTGAAAACACCAGTGGTTGCTCGTATAGCTCACCCTCCAAACAATATTGCTGCTGCTCGGTGTGGCCGTCCGCCTCAACTCGTCGTCATGCTCAACCACTACATCTCTCGAAGAAGTAAAAAACTGGATCGATTCGTGGATCGCTTTAAAAGATGACCAGTTTTTTCAACATGGGACTCACACGCTGTCCGAAAGGTATTGGCCAGCGATGGACAACACCCTGAATCATAAATGTATAACCAGATTTTCACAAGAAATCCACGAGTTTTGGAAAAAAATATATAAAATTTATTTTTTCGAAATGCTGCAAAAGCCATCGACTTTAAGTGTCATTGTTTTTTGCGTGGATTATATCTCGTCTAATTGCACAGCTTCATGTATTGTAATTAATTCTAATACCATAAAGTGTAAGCTGCCACTTAAAATGCTTCAAATCAACAATAATTTTATGTTAATAGAATACCTGCGTATGAGTGTATGTGTGTGTGTGTGTGTGTGTGTGTGTGTGTGTTAGTATTGCTTAAACATCATGATATGACACTACTAATATTTATGACTTGCATTCCCTTAACACACCGACTTCGCTGTAGGTGGCTGGTTTTTGCCGAGAATATCATGAACACAAAAAAAAAATTATATTCAGTAACATGAATCAGCATTTGTTGCATTTGGCTTTTCTTCTACAAAAGAAACTTATTTTTTTTCTTTTTTTTTTTGTGTAAATTGCAACATATGCAGCAATTAATATTGATTTAACTTGCAATTAAGCCCATAGCAAATATAGAAGAACAAAGATAAAAAACGCAACACAAAAACTATTCGAAACAAATTTGGGGGGGAAAAAACTAAAAATATGAAAAACTACTTAAGAATATTTGTAGCTACCAAAACAACAACAGCAATATATGAGTCTTAAAGTGTTCGAATTGTATTCAGTTTTTTTAATTTTTCCATTTCGACAATTGCCAAAGTGGGTGTTAAAACATTTGCTTAAATTTACAACTTAAAAAATCATCGAATGCAATTTCAAAACAACAAGTTTGTGTAAAATTTTTAAATAGTAGTTAAAAGAAAAAAACATAAAAACCTACTCTTTAAAACATCCACCAACTGCAGCATAATCACACGCTTAAAGTAAAGCCTAAGAGGCTTTAGTTGCCAAAGTTACGAGTATGATGCATATGATGGATACACTGTGCGGCATTATAAGAAGTCCAGCACATTATATCGGATTTATTTGTTAATGTATGCAAATAAAGAGACACATTTTTCTTCAACGCCAATTCAAACAGCGAAAATTTTATGCACTAAACACATTCAAGACGGCAGGCTACCGACTACAGCCTATGAAAAATAGAATAGACTGTCGTTATAAGGAAATTATTATATTAAAGGCTACATGGCTACATTAATAGCTACCGTTACATTAAACCAATTTATTTAAATATAACAAAACGCTTCAAATGCGATTTAATTGAATAAAACATATCAAGGGGTGCCCTTGACAGAAAATATACAGCTGACTTGATTGAAAAAACAATAAAAAGTATTTCTTAACAGGACGACTATAACTACTAATAACTTAATGAATTTATATGATTCAGATGAGAATTGTATATGAAGACTATGTATAGCAAATGAACAAACAATTTAGTCATATTTTTATTATTTGCTTATTTTTAGTATCTGCAAATTTTTGGAAATGCATTAGAAAACTTTTGTAAATTTATATTATAATTGGTGATATATATCGGGTGGTTAAATTTCAAGGGCCGATGTTGAATGTGAACCACACCTAAACGCCAAGTTTTTTTCCAAATTTTATTTGACATTTCTCTATTTCAGACTTATTCAATTTGAACCATGGAGAGATACACAGTCCAACAACGTGTAAAAGTTACCCATACTTATTATGAAAATGGGCGTTCAAATCAAAATGCATATCGTGCACTTCATCTTCAGTGATGAGGCACATTTTCACCTCAGTGGATTCGTCAATAAACAGAATTGCCGCATTTGGGCGAATGAGAATCCAAGAGTGACTGTCGAAAAACCAATGCACCCACAAAGAGTGACTGTTTGGTGCGGTTTATGTGCTGGCGGCATCATCGGGCCGTATTTTTTTCCAAAATGAGGCCGGTCAGGCAGTTACTGTGAATGGTGTTCGCTATCGTGAGATGATAACGAACTTTTTATGGCCCGAATTGGAAGATATGGATGTAGACGATATGTGGTTTCAGCAGGACGGTGCCACTTGCCACACAGCTAACGAAACAATTGCTCTTTTGCGCAACAAATTCAATGGCCGTGTTATCTCACATAATGGCGATGTCAATTGGCCGCCAAGATCATGTGATTTGACACTGTTGGACTTTTTTCTTTGGGGTTATTTGAAAGAAAAGGTGTACGTTGATAAGCCAGCGACAATTCAACAGCTAAAGGATGAGATAATTCGGCACATTAACGGCATAGAACCTCCATTATGCCTCAGGGTCATCGAAAATTTGGACCATCGGATGAAGGTGTGCCGCCGTGGTCGCGGCACCCATTTGGCCGATATTTTGTTCCACACATAATTGAGTAATACCAATATATCATAATAGAATAAAATTACAATAATTTCCTAAATAGTTTGTGTTTTATTCAAAATCAACATCGGCCCTTGAAATTTAACCACCCTTTAGAAAGCAGCGACCTGTGTGAGGTTGGCAAGCAACACGAGGGGCCTGTAGAGTTGGTCCATCATCAGATTATGCCATAAAGGCAGGTGCTGGTGTAAATCGATTTCAAAACTGCAATGTTTTCTCTACTTTATTTTAGGTAACATCAAAATAGTAGTGGTTGGTTGCTCTTATTTTGATAAATATTCACGTAGAAAAATATATATGGTTGATATAACAATATTCTAGGGGCAACATAGTATTGTTGAATTATATAGTTGTGCCTGATAATACTACATAGTTATATTTAAAAAGCCATATGGCTCTCCATAGTATTGTAATAAAAAGTTTATAAACAACTAGCCTATATTTTGGTTAAATATTGTTACAATAGTAAGTAACTATAGTATTTATTGAAGTCACCATATTAGTATCATACTCAACCATGTAATTATTTCAAGAAACCATATTTTTGTCATATATAACTACATTACTTTCATTAAGAAACTATACTAATGACGGAAATCAATAGAATAGAACCATATCATGTAATAAAATAATTAGAAATAATTCGAAAGCTCAGTAGGGTCGTTTTTCGATAGGATTAAAGCACAAATTTCGTCTTTAATCTTAAAGTATCTATTAGCTGTAAAAAACTCAAAATTATTTACTACGCACTTTGTCTGAGATTGCGATTTTAAGAGTAATATATAACCATATAATATAATATGATTGAATATAACTTAGTATGGTTGATCACAACAATAGTATGGTGGAATCTAAAAATTGTAATCACTGTGACAATAGTATGGTAGAGAACGACCATAACATGGTTAGCTGCAAGTATGGTTGGCTACGTCATAGTATTGTTGGTTATCAGTATCATACATACGTTTAGATCTTAACAATAAACTAACGTTTTGATTTACACTATCACTCAAACCAGGTTTTTGTACAATTTTCACATTATTTTGTTTATATCAATTTATGTACATTTATAGAGATATGTTTCTTTAAATAAAACGACAGGCAACACTTTTTTTAATTTCAAAGAAAAAATATAACTGAGGAGAAAAGAGTTTAGTTATGTTGTATGTAATATTTTTTTTTTCTTTTTAACATTATTGTTTTATTTATTGAATCTACATAAGAAATTTAATGACAATAAGTATTCAATTCTTAATACAAAAAAAAAAAAATTGTGATTAAAGTCCTGCCAGTGCTGGACAAAAATTTATTTTTATGCGAATATTATTTCAGAATGCAGTCATCTCTTTAGAGCTCCATTTTGATTTCTTTGAATTTTTTCAATGTTGGATGCCGAGGCTGTGCCCCATAATTGAATCCCATAGCACCATATTGGCTTTAGAATCGAGTTGTACAGCAAAAGTTTGCATTACTTTTACCTCGATGTGCGACTTCCATGTTAGTCTACGGTCAAGATGAATACCGAGGTATTTGACTTCACTGTGGTGAGGGATTACTTTGTTGTTAATTGTGATGAGTGAGCATGTTCCTAGACGCAGTGCGTATGTAACATGGGCACACTTTTGTTCATTAACCTTGACTTTCCAAAGCTTGAGCCATTTCTCTAGTTTGTCGATATGTTCCTGTAAGTTTATTGATGCTTACTGGTGGTTACTATGTATGCTAAGGAATGCTGTATCATCTGCAAATGTTGAAGTGTGAATATTGGTGCTTGTTGGCATGTCAGATGCGTAGATCAAATATAAGATAGGCCCTAATATGCTGCCTTGGGGAACTCCAGCTTCAACAGGCTGGGCAGGGCTTGTGAAATCGCCTTCTTTTATTATAAATTGGCGACAATATAAATAGCTTTCCAAAAGGTTATGTACGTTTGCAGGTAAATTAAACTTTATTTTATGCATTAAGCCATCGTGGCACACTTTATCAAAAGCTTGTGAGACGTCGATGAATAAGGCAGAGCAATATTTTTTATCTTCAAATGCCTTTATTATGACGTTAACTAACCTGTCTGTTTGCTCAATGGTGCCATGTTTCGCTCTAAAACCAAATTGGTGATTGGGAATACATTCCACCTTATTAAGCATTGGATCCAACTTCGCCTTTAGCAATTTTTCGAAAAGTTTTGAAATTGTTGTCGGTAGACTTATTGGACGGTACTATTCTACTTTCGTGTGATCCTTCCCTGGCTTAGGAACCATTGTTATCATGGACACCTTCCACTCTACAGGGTAATACTCAAGTCGTAAAATAGCATTAAAAATAAAAAGAATAATTCTTTTAGCTACACGAGGCAGCTCTACGAGCATTTTGTTGCTGATTTTATCCATACCTGGAGCTTTTTTAAGGTTTAGATTACCAATAGCATTTTCAACTTCTTCAAAATTGAATCTTAGAGGCACAGGAGGTCTACTAACAATAGACGGCATCTCATTTGCATTATCAGACCTATTTGTGGTAAAAACGTTTTTCAAATGTAATATTGAGTGTGATAAAAGCTATTGTTGTATTTAACAAAAGTTTCATAAATACTATTATTGTATACAACCATATATCGAAATTTGTAGACGGTAACAATAGCATTACAGAAATGTGCACAATAACATAGTTTTAGAACAATAAACTGTAATTAATTTGATAATACTCTGTTTTTAACAACAACACTTAATGTTATAGTATATATACTAATGTTGTTGCAACCATATTTTAAACTGCCTTTTCTTTGCGTGTTTGCCCAATGTGTCTGTACCATAAGTATTCTGAATTTTCTATGCTTTAATTTGTGTTCAACTCTGTTTTGAGTAATTTGATTGTGAATGAAATTTTCACACACACACATTTTTCTATGATTTAAATCTAATGGAGAGTGTGCAGCTAAAGTGTTGCACCGCAGTGTATGAAAATGCACGATGAGAATTTACGAAACTGCCTGATTTTTTCCAACTCCTCTACATTTACCCAAGCAAAAATCACAGCCAAAACCGTCAAAAACTAATCGTTAGTTACACCTGTGGTGTGGTTTGCATATATATGTTTTTTTATTTATTTATTTTTTATTTTTGTAATAGAAATAAGTTGTAAATTTATTTTATTACTTTGTTTGATTTCAATTCATACTTAAAAACAATACAAAAATTATTTGTGTTTTTTTCTTTTTTTAGTACAAACATTTGGCCATAAATAAAATTTAATTCTTTTTATAAACATAAAACCTACATAATTTAAAACAACTTTAAGACAAATGATTATTGCAAAATTTGTATTTCCTTTAAGAAAAAAAAAAGCGAAAAAGCGAAAAAAAAACGCTGAAATTATGTTGAAATGGTGCGCGCTTTAAGTGAACAAGTGTAAAGATAATAAAGTGTTTTCTAAATAATTGTGGGTTTCAATTTATTTTTATAATATTCTAAATAACAAATGCAATTTATTATTTTTTAAGATAAATTAATTCAAGATATAATCACACGTCTAATTGAAACTCAGTTTATATATTATAATTTCAAGTTTTGTTTTTACTTGTTAAAAAAGATACAATATTGAATTTAATCTATAAGTTGATAAAATAAGTGATTGACCACTTTTCAGAATTTAGTTGGAAATTTTTAGTGCGTTTTATATCTTTATACCTACAAAAATTGATACACTTATGTTGTCCGATAAAAATTGTTATCCGGACAAATTTTTTTTATTAGTAATTTTAATTAGTGATGCCAGAACTTTTTGTGAAAAATTTTCAGTTTTAAAAAAATGTCTTAAATTTTTTTTGTTTAGATATTTAGTAGTATTATGAAATACTTTATTAATTACAATACGAAAACTTTTTAGCTAATACAAAATTATTATGTGTTCTGAACCAAATTATTTTTAATAAAATTAACAACAAAAAATTAAAAATAGCTTGTTTTCTATGTTTCCCAGCTATCTATATGTCGACATTTCATAGGAACTACCCTAATCATCAGTAGACTTTGGAAATTTTTGAAAGATATTCTCAAACATTTATAATTTTTTATTGGTATAAATGTTAGAAGCTTAAATAGCGAATAAAAACCTTAATTGTTTGAATTTTTGTTCTCTGCTTTTCGATACTTTCAAAAAGCAAATCGTAGCAACGGTTGTTCATTTGTTTGAAAGGTGTAAAGAAATGTTAGAGACGTTTATAAATAGAAAAGCTTGTTTTTTGTGTTTTGACGGATATTATTAGAGCATTTTTCTTTTTAAATTCTCAGCAATTTATTGGGATTGTTGGGATATAAAGTTGAATGTTTGAGAATATCTTTCAAAAATTTCCAAAGTCCACTGATGATTAGGGTAGTTCCTATGAAATGTCGACATATAGATAGCTGGGAAACATGGAAAACAAGCTATTTATAATTTTTTATTGTTATAAATGTTAGAAGCTTAAATAGCGAATAAAAAACTTAATTGTTAAAATTAACAACTTTCATTCTGAATAATTTTACATTTTGCTCATTTTTAATTTCATGTGGCATGGTGTTATATAGCTTCAAGCCTTTGTAAAACAATGTCCTCTGCATTGCATTACAGTGCGCTTGTTGAAGCCTAAAATCATTAGCATTTCTGAGATTATATGACTGAACTTCTCCAACATAACTCGTCTGCTCTACTAAGTAGTCCGGAGCGTTTCCCGTTTTTAATTCTTGAATAAAATTTATTGTGTTTAATTGAAGTCTCTGTTTTTTTATTTAACCATTTTAACGTATTTAGCATATGATTTATTGATGTAAGACGGCTACATTTTAATATTGCACGCATAGCTTTATTTTGTAGTTTTTGGAGTCTTGCTAGTTGTTGGTCAGTGCAGCTTGAGTATATGATTGTTGAACCATATTCAAAGTGTGGTTTAATGGTCACGTTATATATATTAATTGCAGTCATAATTGAAATCTTATTTCTTATACGTTTAAAGAACCCAATCTTATTCCCGATCCTTTTACAAATGTACTCCATATGATCATTAAATTTTAAGTTTTTGTCTATAACGAAACCGAGATATTTTACATTGTTAACTTTTTCTATTGTTATATTATTTATTTCAAGTGTTCTATTAGAATCCATGTTTAGTTCCATTAATTTAGTTTTAGATTCATTTAATTTTAGCTATTAATGTTTAACCATTGATTAATTGTTTTTCATGCCTTTTTTAATATTTTCGTAACACATTTCTTCTGTCTCTGCTTCCGATAATATAAGTGTATCATCTGCGTATAAAATTATTTCGGATTTATCTATTATTATTTCAATATCATTTATGTATATAATAAATAACAGAGATCCTAACATTGAGCCTTGCGGCACTTTTCACTTTTGCGGTTGATTCCGTATTATTAACTTTCGTTTTTTGTGTTCTATTTGTAAGATATGATTTAAACCATTTTAATTCAGTATTTTTAACACCATATTTATAAATTCAGATAAAAAAGTTTGCTTTGGACTTTTTTAACACCAAATAGCTAAATACTAGTACAAAGAGATGATTATTTTAATAACACAATAAGACAACCTATAACCTAGATAACCTATTTATTCTGAAGAAAAACAAGTCCTTCTAACTTAAACGATCAACTCCGTGTACTTGTCTTAAGTAATCACATAAAATTGTCTGTCTTCTTAACTTCATGTTGTAGAGCTAAAGATGAAGGTCACTATGCTGAAAATGTTTTGGAAACTGAATTGCCAAAGCAAGAATTAGTCAAAAGAGATCCCTTTCAATTGCTGTCAGAAATCAAAATTTTTAAATGTTAACATTTAAACATCTCTCACTTTTAACATCCGCCTGTCTGATTTTTGAAAAGTGCAAAAATGTTACAAATTAACATTTAAGTTAAACAGTTTTTCCTTTGACGTGTGCACAAATCCACGTATCAATTTTTTCAGCTCTTGTCAAAGAAAATAAACGCCTAATTGCAACTTTTGTATAGAAATTAAATAAATTTTTAAATAATTATGTTTATGTTAAATGCTAATAACAATAACAGAGTTAATTTCATTTGTTTGGTACAAATTAATGTCAAGTGACAATTGTTTTTGGAAGCAATTTAAATAAATGTTGACAGCAAACTTAAGAAAAAACAAAAACTAAGCAAAATAGCGAAACCAACAGGGGTGTGTATTAGAAAAAATCATACAGCAACTGTGAGTGTGATCTTAAGTCTCAGTATTATTATATTCCATAGACTAATAAACAAAGAAATACTTGTGTGTTATCTTAAAAAGAAAAAAACAGTGCCCAGCTTGAAAAAGTTTAAGAAAATAATTTTAGTGGAGGGAAAAACAAAACGCAAAAATTAAGTTGTGCAATTACTAAATTAGTGGCATTTCCGTATAACGAAGTTGTTCGTTCGTTCGCACAATTAATTACATTAAAAAAAGATTAAACATTTTATTAACGATTTAAATATAATTGTGCGAACAAACAAACAGCTTCTTTATCCGGAAATTGGCACTTAATCCATCTCTCTAGACATCTGAATCTTCAATTTTAATTGCTAGCGGGATAGCGACATTACTGCACTGAAAAAATTTTGTTCAGAAATTCTCTGAATTTTGACATTACTTTTATGAATTTTTCATTATTTTTCAACCATTGTAACTTTTCATAGAAATAATGTAACAAATTTCATTAGATTATTTTAATGAAAACCTTCATAAAAGTAATGAAACATTTTAATAAGAAACATGACTTATTTTCATTAAAAGTATGAAAGACAAATCATTTGATTAGTGAAATAATTTCTCTACATCAAAGAATCAATTTCATAAAGCACATGAAAACTATACATTAAATTAATGAAAAAGTAACATTTATTTAATGAAATAACTTCTTTAAACTAATGTAATATATTCATTAAAAATATGAAACTCCTTCATAAGGTCAATGAAGTTATTTCATTTATCTAATTTTATTATTCATTGAGCACCTGAACAATTTACATTAAATCAATGAAATAGTTACATTTGTTTAATGAAATAATATCATAACACACATTAATAAAATATGTTCACAAATGTACATAATAAGATCAATGGAATTATTTAATTTAATCATTGATACTTTATTTCATAACACAAACAATACTATTCCTTGCTTTTGTGAAATTGTACCTAATTATGATAAAAGAAAATGTTGAACAAGTATTCATCAAATAAAACAGATTTTAATAATTCAAATGACTTCATTACACTGGTATTTAAATTTTTTAAACTATTACTATGCTGACTTGAGTACAAGCACATATGTATAGGGTGTTTTTTTAAGCTAGATAGAACTTTAAATTGTAAAAAGTAACACAAAAAATTAAATTTTGATGAAACATTTTTTTTATTTGTTTCAGTATACTCTGACAAATCATCATGAATAGACTCACGCTTGAACAACGCTACGAAATTATCCAAATTTACTTTGGAAATCAGTCGTCGATTTCCCGTTGTTTTATCGCAAAATTGTGTTCAGCGATGAGGCGCATTTTTGGCTTAACGGGTTTGTTAATAAGCAAAATTGCCGCATATGGAGTGAGACCAATCCACAAGAGACCCTACAGACTCCATTACATCCAGAAAAATGCACTGTTTGGTGCGGTTTTCATGCTGGTGGCATCATCGGACCTTATTTCTTCAAAAATGAGGCCGGAGCTCGCGTTACGGTCAATGGAGATCGTTACCGCACCATGATCAATGATTTTTTGTTTGAAAATATGGATGACATTGATCCGGAGGAGATGTGGTTTCAACAGGATGGCGCTACGTGCCATACGGCGAACGCAACCATCGACTTACTGAAATCAAAATTTGGCGATAAGTTGATTTCGAGAAATGGACCTGTCAATTGGCCTCCAAGGTCGTGCGATTTGACACCTCTCGATTATTTCCTGTGGGGCTACGTGAAGTCACTGGTTTATGCTGATAAACCAGCAACAATTGACGCCTTGGAGGCCAGCATTGTTCGTGTTGTTCGTGACATACGGCCAGCAGTGCTCGAAAAAGTGGCCCAAAATTGGACGTCCAGAATGCGCTTCGTCAAGAACAGCCGCGGTGCCCATATGCCCGAAATCATTTTCAAATGTTAATGTCACGTATTGATCTTTCGAATAAAAAAAAATTTTGATTACAATTAAATTTTTTGTGTTATTTTTTACAATTTCAAGTTCTATCGGGCTTAAAAAAACACCCTATATATACATTATATGTTAAATTGTAGAAAAATTATTTTTATTAGTTTTACTGCATCCAAACAACACATGTTTTCTTAAACATGTGTTGTTTGTTAAAACTAAAAAAAAAAAACGGAAAAGTGTACTAAAATACTAGAGTTGCTGCCAAGACAACCAGATAAATTAAATTTACTATAATTTTTTCTGTATACAGGACAATAAAACAAATGATTAAAAAAGTCATACTAAAACTGACTTTTTTAAAACTAGTTCCATGTGCCTAAATTTTGCCAGCCGCTTCAATTCTCAATATTGGTGTGAAAACATTTGTTTTTTTTATGTTTATGTTTAAAAAAAAGATTGCAAAAAGATTTTTTAACCAAAAGCCAAGTCAAACTTTTTCTATGTTTTATAAAATGTCAACTTCGTTGCTTACTTTAATTAATTAGATAGTTAAATGATATCATTTAATGAGCTTAAGAGCTTTAAATTCCATCAAGATGTTGCAAAATAGCATTTCAGTTTTATTTGAAAGTAATTCGAATATTTTTATTTCAAGAATTTGTACACAATATCAATTTAAGAAAAAATGAAATCAAAGTTTTGTTGCTATATTTGTATCTGTGAGATTTTAAGATTTGGCCATTTGTGTGATCTCCTTGAAAAGTTAGTTTTTAGACAGCAATTTCCTTGGGGAATGGAATTGTACTCATGCTTTTGTTCAGGGAAAAAACTAAAAGGTTTTTGGGGGATGAAATTTTAACACAGAAAAAATTATGCAAGGTGGCGCAAAAGTAGAAAAAGCAGAAAATGCTATAAATGTCAGTTCTGTTTTGACACTGCGAAATACACTTTTATAAACAATGTTGCGCTACACTGCTGCAGAACGCGGAATATATTTATTTGACCAATAATCGGTCGGTGACTTTGGCACAACGTGAATTTCGCCGCAGATTTCCTGGCCGTCCAACGCCTACTGGTGAAACACTGTGACATTTAGCCGCTGTGGCACAACACGATATGCTGCCAGACGTGGCAGACCCCGTAGTAGCCGTTCTGCAGAGAATATTCCTGCTGTAGCCGAGGATGTCATGGAAGCGCCGTCGACATCGAACAGACGACGTGCCACGCAAATGGTTATCAGTCGACGGTCTTTACAGCAAATTTTGGTACAAGATTTGAAGATGTTTCCGTACAAAGTCCAGACATTGCATCAGCTGTTAGCTGCTGACCGCCAATCGCGTCTAACATACGCTCAAGCCCTCCTTGATCACCACCAAGAGGAAGATGATTGTTCATAAAAAATAATCATGAGTGATGAGGCCCATTGCCATCTTAGCGGGTACGTAAATACGTAAAATTTATGCTTCTGGGGCACTGAAAATCCGCGTGTAACCCACGAAGAGCCATTACACCTGTTCAAAGTAACTATATGATGTGCTGTTTTTGCTGGAGGAGCTTTTTTCTTCGAAGACGTTGCGGGCCAAACGGTTACTGTGAATGGTGAGCGCTACAGAGCAATGATCAACAAATTCTTTTTGCCGCAACTTGATGAATTGGTATTGGAAAAAATGTGGTTCCAATAGGACGGTGCTACGGCACACACTGTACTTGCCACAGCCGATATGCTGAAGCATGCATTTCCCGGGCACCTAATCTACCGTTTTGGCGATTTGCACTGGCCAGCAAGATCGCCTGATTTGACCGCTGCAGACTTCTTTTTGTGGGGCTTTTTGAAGTTGCGGGTTTATGTCAACAAGCCACAGACTCTTGCTTGTCTTGTCTTAAAGACAATATCCGTCAAGAATATGAGGACCTATAGCCGGAAGTTTTGGCCAATGTGATGCAAAATGCTATAAAAAGGGCTCAAATGACAACTGACTGTGACGGCGGCCATTTACATGACATCATATTCTCCACTTGATGTAAAAAAATTAATAGACCAAATAAAAATAATCCAGAAGAAGAATCAAAGTTTTTCATTTTTTTTCTTTAATTACAGCCAAAAAACATCGGAAGGTTATTTTTGCGCCACCCTGTATTTGAAATACATAATGTGAGTATTTTGCCCAGCACTGGTGTACTCCAATATTATGTCTTTACCTATTTTATCACCCAAGATAAATGCATTAGTTTAGGTTAGGTAGGCAGGATGGTGGATCCGCAAGAGCACCTTAGCTCCAGTCACGTTCACGTGGGTACTTATCAGTTTCTTTTCTGTTTGCCTGAAAACAAAAAAAAGTAGGAAAAGAAGAGGGATATAATACTTTGGAATGTTGTAATAGAAATAATAGCAGTCTAATGAGTGGTTATTTTAGTTGGTTTTAAAGTTGCCTAAGTGTACAGCAACTTTCTTTTATTCAACCTACTCCATCTGCCCATCGCTGTTCCACAGGATTCTGCTCATCTCTTGTGATAAACATATTATCGGAGTTATAAACATATTTTTATTCTCATTCTTTCCTCAAAGTGTCATAACGATGTAATATTAAATACTCCTTCTCTGCATTTTTTTCACAGAATTGTTTTCAACAATTCTGTGGTTGTTTTTGAAAGTGTACAGCGGCTTATATACTTTCTGTTATTCAACCTACTCCATCTGCCCATCGCTGTTCCACAGGATTCTGCTCATCTCTTGTGATACACATATTATCGGGGTTATGAACATATTGTTCTTCTCATTCTTTTCTTAAAGTGTCATAACTTAATTTAATATTGAATACTTTTTCTCTACCTTTTTTCTCAGAATTATCTCAAAGTTTTTCCTCTATATGAAATATCTCAGTTAATATTGATTGCTTTGCTAAAATGTGTAGGCTTAGCTGACCGTATTGACCATTCCTATTCGATTAAGAAGAAAAATAGTTTACTTATTTCGTTGAAAAAAATCAGCGGAGAACAAAATAGTTGTAAAGATTCATGTACAATACGTGTAAATAAACCAAATTGGTCACGATTTTGGTATTTAGTGTAACGTTTTTGTTTTTTCTTCTATGCTTTTTTCGTTGGCCTTTGTTACGAAGGGGGTTCAGTTTAACAGCCGAAAGTGCTTGTTAAACATACAGATGCAAAGCTAGTGTTGCTGCGAAAGAAAAAAAAAAAAAAAAGAAAAAGTTGCAAACGCTGTTTTGATGTATCTGCAAATTCAATAGATCTCTCCAAAGCAGGGACCCAAATAATAGATTTCTTTTTTTGGCATAAAAGAAATAGCTGTATTTACTAGTAATCCTGCATTATGGTTGGGTGGTCCAACCATAATGCACGATGCTAATTGTGTACCACATCTTAACATGAAATTTGTTTATCAGCTTTCCTTCTTCTTTCCTTCAATGTTTAACAAATTCAACCCTAAAAAGGTGCATAATTGAACAGTGCTTTTAGATTGCTGAAGCCTTTTACGAAGATGGGCATTGAAATCAAAATTAATCTCATGCATAATCAAACAAATCTATACTCAATCAGGAGAACTATACGTAGATGAAATGAATCTATGCCTTTTCACTCATTGAGTTTTTTTAGAGTTGTCATGGGCGAGCTGTAGCATCCTACTGGTATTTCTACGGTGGCGTAAATGGACTCCTGGAAAAAGCTTTTGTGTCAAATAAATCTTAAACGCAAACAAATGCAAATCCTTGCCAAAACTGTGGCCAAAATTGTTCTTTGAAGGCCAAGCTCCAGAACATGGCTTCCGAATTGAGGTTGATGGATTATTTTGAACACTTTCTTGAGCAGCAGTAATGTTTTCAGCCAATCTTGCAGTACATTGTGGTCCATTCTTGGGCCTATACCTACAGATCCTCTTTCTTCGAAGTCATTCACTACACGATATATTGTAGAGGGCTGCTCAAGCACAATAGAAATAAATGTCTTACAAAACATTGTAGTATTTTCAAGTACTATCCATCATCTTCTTTCACATTTCAAAACAAACACTTCACTGCCGAAATGTTCTAAATACATAAACGAATACTGTCTTATAAGCATTTAGAACAAAGAGAACCAAACACAAGTAGAACCAAATGAAATAGCACAAAATTGAAGTAGAACTTCAAGCATTGAAGCAATGTTCTACTTCAGTTTTGTTTACAAAATTTGTTGTTGTTGTTTATTGTCTTTTCTTTGTATTAGTGCACAAGTGCTGTATATATGCATGTGTGTGTGTTGTTGTTGTTCATGGTTTTTGTCTTTGTATTAAGCACAAATATTTAAGACGCAGTATGCTTTAATGCCAATTCGCTGTGACTCATCGTTTATTTGCTTTATAGTCATGTTTTGTTTTGGATTTTGCTTTGAAACAGAATTCAAGCACAGTCAAGCACTGTCGTGAAGTCGTTTCAAAACTATGAAGTGTTGGTTCTGTTTCTAAATGTTCTGTAGCTGGTTTGTTTTATTTTAAGAATTGCGGTGAAATACAGTGCTTGGAATTATTGCACAGTAGTGAGCAGTGTTCTTTAGAACATTCTGTGCAGCCTTTTGTACGTTTTGTTGGCACGTTGTTTTTCCCGAATATTTTACATGACTTTCTCATCGTCACAGTAATCGATGATTGATTTTGATAAAATATATTAACGATTAAAGCACGTTGGTTTATCGAATATTTTTCTATAATAAAATTGCCACGTGTCTACTTCACGACTGCCAAATATGAACTGTCAACTGGTAGCAAAACAAAGTTGTTGCAGTCAAAAGATATATTTTTTTGAAATGAAAACTTTTGTTGCATAAACGAATAAATTTCATTCTATTTACGATTATGACCCAAAATGGTTCCTCGAACCATGGCTTCCGAAATGGTTCCTCGAACCATTTTGGGTTTAAAACTGTAGCAGCCCTTTTTAAGGCTGCCAGAGGCAATTATATATTGGTACCACGGGAGCCGGAAGCCCCGGGAAAATTCTTCTCGTCCGGCTATATTGAGGTCCTTCGGGAGCATTGTGGTGGTTGTGGCTTAATATCCAATCTCGGGAAGAGTATTCGGACTCGGTGTGGAGTTGCTTTGTAGCCAAGTGAGAGTGCATTCGCCATTCAGCATGTAATCGAAAATATGTAATAATTTGTCATGCATAGTCTTGCGTGACAACTTGTCATGCGTGTCCAGGTGAACGTTTTTTTCATCTTGTGAGAGAATTACCGTGGTGTTAGGCCCACGCATCTTTTGATTCTATTTACGATTGTAATTTGTTTAATAAAACACTATTCAAAACCTGAAAGAAGCTTTATGTTGACGCTAAAATAACCGTTTAAGCCGTAATTTAATGCAAAAAATTGTTATATCTACAAAAGTTTTTCTGTCCGTCTGGAAAGCGGCGGAGGGCATTTGCTTGATGTGTTATTCCAAAAATTATTTTTAACACTGAAATTTGGATCCCTGCAGAAAAAAGTGTTGATTATTTTTTTAAATTTCAATACATTTTAGCCCAGTATTTTTTTTTATTTTTAATTTGCTGCCGCTTGTTTGTTGTTGCAGTTTTCGAACAAAATTTACAACCGCAATTAAGAAATATGAATATTTTTCCTGAATTGAAATGGAAAACACGTTCGCTTTTGTCTGAAGACGGAAACTTTGTTACGTTCATGAAAATGAAAATAACAAATGTTCTTAAGCTCTTGCCAACTTATTTTTGTTTTCTTGATTGGGATATTTCAATTAAAGTTTTCAAAACGATGATTTATCTCAGTTTATATAACATTAAGCTGTATGAAGTTTTTTTTTTGAGCTCTCAAGCCCCAAATTTAATATCTTGTAAGCAAAATTTATTTAAAAATGAAAAACAAATCGTCTGGGAGGTGTTGCAACAAAGTAAATCTTCAAATTGTTTGGTGTGTCAGTAGCACGCTTTTAATGTAAAATTGTTGTAATAACTAATTATCTTAACGTGAATTTGTAGGTTCGTTTCTCTATCTGCGGCATAGTGATTCCCCACCGCACAATGGGTATCTTTCATCATTCAAATAGCAGAATGTACATGCAAAGATTTTAACTATTAGTTTAAAACAAATTATTTAATTGTAAAAAGCAAATTTAGATAAAGA
Source organism: Thecocarcelia acutangulata (assembly GCA_914767995.1). Classification (NCBI taxonomy): domain Eukaryota; kingdom Metazoa; phylum Arthropoda; class Insecta; order Diptera; family Tachinidae; genus Thecocarcelia; species Thecocarcelia acutangulata. The sequence goes on from OU612096.1 coordinate 29,780,999, forward strand.
TAAGCAATTGTAGTTTAACTGTCTGCCGGTGTTCGTTTGTTTGTTTGCTTTTTTGTTTTTTTTTTGCTTCTTTTGGAGGCTGCACGACATTAAAATATCTTAAAAACGACGTTATGCTTGTTTCTTTCCCAGACGTATGTGATCTGGTTGTCTTGGCAGCAACTCTAGTATTTTAGTACACTTTTCCGTTTTTTTTTTTTAGTTTTAACAAACAACACATGTTTAAGAAAACATGTGTTGTTTGGATGCAGTAAAACTAATAAAAATAATTTTTCTACAATTTAACATATAATGTATATATAGGGTGTTTTTTTAAGCCCGATAGAACTTGAAATTGTAAAAAATAACACAAAAAATTTAATTGTAATCAAAATTTTTTTTTATTCGAAAGATCAATACGTGACATTAACATTTGAAAATGATTTCGGGCATATGGGCACCGCGGCTGTTCTTGACGAAGCGCATTCTGGACGTCCAATTTTGGGCCACTTTTTCGAGCACTGCTGGCCGTATGTCACGAACAACACGAACAATGCTGGCCTCCAAGGCGTCAATTGTTGCTGGTTTATCAGCATAAACCAGTGACTTCACGTAGCCCCACAGGAAATAATCGAGAGGTGTCAAATCGCACGACCTTGGAGGCCAATTGACAGGTCCATTTCTCGAAATCAACTTATCGCCAAATTTTGATTTCAGTAAGTCGATGGTTGCGTTCGCCGTATGGCACGTAGCGCCATCCTGTTGAAACCACATCTCCTCCGGATCAATGTCATCCATATTTTCAAACAAAAAATCATTGATCATGGTGCGGTAACGATCTCCATTGACCGTAACGCGAGCTCCGGCCTCATTTTTGAAGAAATAAGGTCCGATGATGCCACCAGCATGAAAACCGCACCAAACAGTGCATTTTTCTGGATGTAATGGAGTCTGTAGGGTCTCTTGTGGATTGGTCTCACTCCATATGCGGCAATTTTGCTTATTAACAAACCCGTTAAGCCAAAAATGCGCCTCATCGCTGAACACAATTTTGCGATAAAACAACGGGTCTGATTTTCAAAGTAAATTTGGATAATTTCGTAGCGTTGTTCAAGCGTGAGTCTATTCATGATGATTTGTCAGAGTATACTGAAATAAATAAAAAAAATGTTTCATCAAAATTTAATTTTTTGTGTTACTTTTTACAATTTAAAGTTCTATCTAGCTTAAAAAAACACCCTTTATTATTGCCTTTATGCAGACAAATTTAATATGTGTATAATATTAACTTTAAGGAAATTTTGTATGAAAAATTGCAAATTAATCAATTTTTAAGTATAAATATAATTTTGTATATATGTACAAGGTGGCGCAAAAGTAATCTTCCTATCAGAAAATGCTATAAATTTTGCGATTGGCCCCTATTTTTTGTTAAGCGTTTTTATTTATTGAATCTTCAAAATGAACTAACAATAGGTATTCAAATCTTAATACTAAATATAAAAATAAAAGAATTGATAAAAAAAAAATAAAATAAAATGTGCTTTTTACTTACGTCCAGCCAATGCTAGACAAAAAGTTCTATTATGCGGGAGCAATATCGGTAGAATCACCTATGGAACGTTCTGATGGTGGCAACGGTATCCCTTCTTCTCAACCGAGTGTGACCGCCAAACTTAAGAATATTGCGCGCAAGAGGGTTTGGATGAAGTTCCAGTTTACTGACATACCTTGTCGCGTACTTAGAAAACTCCTCTTTTACCAGCGGAACACTTAGATCTTTATGAATTCGTGAATTTTTTACGTACCATGGAGCTGCAGTAATCGTTCGAAGAATTTTGTTTTGTCGCCTTTGGATTTTTTCAATGTTTGACGCTGAGGCGGTGCCCCATAATTGAATTCCGTAGCACCATATAGGTTTTAGAATTGCATTGTATAACAGAAGTTTGCAATCCAACTTCAATGTCGAGTTTCTGCCCATAAGCCAATTTAGTTGCGCTGCTTTGAGTTTTAACTGAGTGACCTTTGCATCAATGTGAGACTTCCACGTTAGCCTACGGTCCAGGTGAATGCCAAGGTACTTTACTTCATTGTGCTGCGGAATAGGTGAGTTGTTAATTTGGATATGCGCACATGTTTGCTTACGCAGTGTGAATGTAACGTGAGTACATTTTTGTTCATTAACCCTGATTTTCCAAAGTTTTAGCCATTTCTCTAATATTGAAATGTATTCCTGTAAGTTTCGTGAAGCTAATTGGTGGTTTTCATGAACGCTCAAAAACGCTGTGTCGTCTGCAAAAGTTGAAGTGTGGATTCCAGATGTCGTTGGAATGAGTTGGGCTTATAAAATCGCCTTCTCTGATAACAAACTTCCGCCCGTATAAGTAGCTTTCCAGAAGCTTGTGAGTATTTGCAGGCAAGTTCAACTTTATTTTGTGCATCTAGCCGTCATGCCACACTTTATCAAAAGCTTGAGAAATGTCAATGAATAGAGCTGAACAATACTTTTTCTCTTCAAAGGTCTGTCTTATGACATTGACTAGTCTTTGTGTTTGTTCTATGGTGCTGTGTTTAGCCCGAAACCCAAATTGATGATCAGGGATGCATCCCACATTGTTCAATATTGGACTCAACTTCGCCATAAACAATTTTTCGAATAGTTTTGAAATTGTTGGTAAAAGACTTATTGGTCTATATGATTCTACCTTAGTCAGATCCTTCCCTGGCTTGGGTATCATAGTAATCATAGCGACCTATGATTACTACTCTGCAGGGTAATACTCAAGGCGTAAAATAGCGTTAAAAATAAAAAGTAGAACTCTTCTAGCTACACGAGGTAATTGTTCAAGCATTTTGCCAGTAATTTGATCAATACCTGGAGCTTTCCTGAGGTTTATGTTACTGATACCTTGTTCTACATCTTGAAATGTGAATCGCAAAGACACAGGCGGTCTAACTACATATGGTGGTTATTGGCCCTAATGTCAGTTCTGTTTTGACACTTGTGTAGTAAACACATGCGAAATACACGTTAATAAACAATGTTGCACTACACTGCTCCAGAACGCGGAATATTGGTGACTATTTATTTGACTCCAAGAGGAAGATGATTTTTCATCAAGAACAATTATGAGTGATGAGGCCTTTTTCCATCTTAGCGGGTACGTATATAAGCAAAATTTACGCTTCTGGGGCACTGAAAATCCGCGTGTAACCCATGAAGAGCCATTACACCCGCTCAAAGTCACTGTATGGTGTGCTGTTTTCGCTGGAGGAGTCATCGGACCTTTTTTCCTTCGAAGACGTCGCAGGCCAAACGGTTACTGTGAATGGTGAGCGCTACAGAGCAATGATCAACAAGAAGAAACCGCACACCACACTGTGATGCGAAGTGTGTGTATGCCACGCAAATGGTTATCAGTCGACGGTCTTTACAGCAAATTTTGGTACAAGATTTGAAGATGTTTCCGTACAAAGTCCAGACGGTGCATCAGCTGTTAGCTGCTGACCGCCAACCGCGTCTAACATACGCTCAAGCCAAATACAAAATATAAAATCCTTTCAAGTTGTGTACTTAAAATACAAAATATAACTAAAAAATGCAAATACTTTTTTGTATTTCGGTGTCATAAAAATGTATTTCATATACTTACCCAGCCCTGGAGCACACATACACAACAAACAAACAAATTCATTTGTTCCTTTTAACGCTCAATTTTTTGGTTATTATATTCTTGGCACAAAAAACGTTAAAATATAATACTTAACATCTTTAACGTATAACTTCTTTTTCAGGCAAAGTCCTGCTACTCGTATAAGAACAAGGCATTGTTAAATGTGTCTGTTGACGGTCAAATAACAATTGGATAACAAATATTTTCTAACCTTCAGGTGCTACTTTATGCAAACGTCTATGGCTTCTTGAATGCCAACAAAATAAACTTTCACAAGCCGACCGCCTAAAGTTTTTATATGGAAAGAAAAGAAAAAGTGTTTAAATATATTTTCCTAAACTGAAAAATAGTTGCTGTACATTTCACCTCTACAAAGTCAACGAGTGCAACATGCAAATAGATATTTTGTTTGTTTCCACAACAAAGAAAAGACTAAGAAGTAAATCTGGAGAGATGAGAAGAAAAAAAACTATTATACAACATTTATTGCCAGAGCAGAAACCTCCAGCGCATCTGCATTTCTTTTGCCAGCTATTTTTGTCGCCATTGCTTCAGCTGTGGCAAGAAAAAAAAACTTATTGCCAAAAATACTGTGTAGAATGTGTGATAACAATCAGCCAAAAGAAAACAAAAAGTGGCTAAAAAATATCCTCAACTCCGCATCGAACTCAAATAAAATCAAAACAATTGCAACTAAAGCGAATCTACGTAAATTCGGGATATTATCTCTTCTGTTAAGTGCTGCTTTATGCAAAACTGAACCGCTTGGCAAAGAGTGCCATGCAGCGACATCTGCAGCAGCAGCATCGTCAACGCCAACTATCATCCAAAAATATGATAATGTGATAAAACTTTGAGGTGGTCAATAGAAAACCAAACCAAAATAACTCAACAGTGGATATACAAAAGTAAAAGAAAAAAATGCAATGACAGCGTACTAAAAGAGAGCCCAACCAAACGCCAAACGCTGTTTATTTGAATTGTTTTACTACGATTTGGAAAGTAAGAGGATGGAACTGTAAAAATAAATATAAATCTGTTCATATTTTGCTTCAATCAGCTGGCTTAGATTTGTTTTAGAGATAGTCACTGTTTTTGCACCTTCGTGTTGCCTCCGGTTTCATTCAGCGCACTGAGAAACTTTATTTCTAAATGATTGGAAAACTTTCATGAAATATCAATTTGTTTGAGGGGGAGTTTTTTCTTTCTTCTTTTTTTTTTCGTTTTGCAGAATTATCTATGACTTAGATTGAATATTGTGGCAGGAGATATAAGAAAATATGTAGTAATAAATTTCTGATAAAGCCTAGAGTTTGCTTAAAGAATGTATTTAGAAACTTGGCACATATTGCAAATAATGTACAGGATCTTTCGTTAAGTGCTGCTTATATTTAAATTTTTTATTTTTTTATCTTAGACCAATACTCAGGGGATGACCCCTACATATGCAGTGCATTGTACTGGAACTAGGAAAATAGGTTATAAGGAGGAGGAAAGAGGGAGTAGTGTTTGTGGAACAATAACGATACGAAAAACCAAAACAACCTCTATTATAGCATTTAAAATGTTGGAATTAAATTAGTTAAACTGATCAGTGACCAGTGTATATACCTTCGGCACTGCTCGGAATAACAAAATATAGTCCAACATCTTTCACACTACAAAGTAAAAAAGTACATTCAAAAGAAATTAATAAAGAACATATAAAGAAAATATGCAAAACGGTAAAAAAGAGAGAAAGGAGAGAGAGAGAAAAAACGTGTTCACAGGTTGCTACCTATTCCGGCGTAATTTGCACCACAATATGCTCATACATAGAATATACTGACGACGATAAAAAAACAAAAAAAAGAAATACGTGTACACAGTTTACTACCTATTCCGGTGCAAATCAGTTTGATACGAAATTAATAACGAAAACGGACAGCCGTAACAAAAGACGTGTGCACAGGACGGAAGACGAAACACTATAAATTTATAACAAACAAAGCATCAGCGCTAACTAAATTAGCGCGTAACTGGGGGTCTCCATTAGCCATGAACATGATATGAGCATCATGGCGAACATCGCAAATGGCTAATGTGGACCGCTCATGGCCATGTTTCGTTCATGCTCTGACATCGATGCTCGAGCATATAGCTGAGCATCAATGTTTGCCATGAAGTTTACCATCACGTACAAAAATACAAAAAATGGCGCCGAATTGAATACTTTGATAAGGTAAATCCGAAAATACGTATTCCCCACATACAGAACATTAACTTTTTATTTACATTCGCTCTGCCGACGTTACGTTCATACCATGTTCAAGTCGATGGCACGTGAAGACACGGCGTAAAGCACAATGTAATTTAAGGCTTTTAATTTTACGCTGTACTGTGCAACCCCAATTAGCGCGTCAAGCGTAATTTAACTGTCAAAAATTCTCATGTAATGGGTGATTTTATAAGAACTATCGGAAATTTAAAAAAAAAACACATAAAATTCAGAAAAATGCATGAAATATTTATTTGGATCGATAGTTGGGTCGATATAATTTAATGTTTGAAGATTATTTCATGCAAATGTTGGCCGCGGCTACGCCTCAAATGGTCCATCCGCTTAGTCCAATTTTGGCATACTCTTTCCAATATTTCGGCCGGTATCTCACGAATAATGTTGGCAATGTTGGCTTCCAGTGCGTCAATCGAAGCGGGCTTGTCGCTATAGACATTAGCCTTAACATAGGCCCACAAAAAATAGTCTAGAGGCGTTAAGTCGCACGATCTGAAAAAGTTTGTTATCATCGCACGGTAGCGCTCACCATTCACAGTAACGTTGTGATTCGCATCATCTTTGAAGAAATACGGCCCAATGATGCCGCCAGCCCATAATCCGCACCAAACGGTTGTTTTTTGTGGATGTATTGGTAGCTCTTGCAATGCTTCTGGCTGCTCTTCACTCAAAATACTGCAGTTTTGCTTGTTCACGTATCCATTCAACCAGAAATGAGCCTCGTCGCTGAACACAATTCTTCGATAAAAAAGTGGATCTTCATCTAACTTTTCAAGAGCCCATTCACCAAAAATTTGGCGTTGTGGTAGGTCGTTTGGCTTTAATTCTTGCACCAGCTGTATCTTATAAGGCTTCACACCCAAATCCTTCCGCAAAATTTTCCACGTGGTGGACTAACAGAGGCCCAATTGCTGTGAACGGCGCCGAATCGATAATTCACGGTCATCACCAACACTGGCCGATACGGCTGCGATATTTTCTTCAGTTCGCACTCTACGTAAGCGTGTTGGTGGTTTAATGTCCAACAATGTAAATTTGGTGCGAAATTTTTTTAACTGGAAGAAGCGCGCGATGAACTTCCTTAACAGAGCACGCATTTTGGTAATAAAATTCAATAATTTGCAAGCGTTGTTCGTTTGTAAGACGATTCATGATTAAATTATAGACCAAACTGAAGATGTTTGCCACTGACACAAGATACAAAACGTGCGTGAGCTGTCAAAACTAGTGTTGCCAAAAAGATAATAGCAAAAAAATCACTCTTTACAATGAAAATATACAATCTCACGTAATTTGACTCGGCGATCATTCATAAGGATAACGAGAATTTTTTTTATATTTTCTTCAGTAATCACCCCCTATGGCCATCGTGTTAATGGTATTGTTCTGACGAGATTAGGAATTTTGTTCTCGAAACTCGCACATTTTTGCGTAGCACGCGTTCATCGTCCAGAGCTCATCCATTTGTGCTCGATTGCCCGAGGAATCGTACTACGCATTACAGAGAGAATTTGTTTTTCAGCCGTACGCTTTGTCTGTGGAATAAGTTGTCGTCAGACGTGTTTCCTGTATGTTGTAACGTTGGAAAGTTCAAGTCAAATGTTCACAAACACTACTCCCTCTTTCCCCCTCCTCACAACCTATTTTCCTAGCTCTGGTGCAATGGCTGGCATATGTATAAAAAAAAAGATGCAAGAAATAAAATTAACCCACAACCTAAGGCATGAGGTTTCCTAGAGTTTTATATGCTACAACAAATGAGAGACTTCTACACCTCTATGCGGCCGAAAGCAGAGTGGCCTGGCTAGGTGTACGCCAAGTTAAACCCTTCTCCGCAGGAGGAGTGTTTACTTTACAACTTCATGCCTGATTCAGCGTATGCCAGGTCAGTGACTATCTTCAATAGCAGGCATTAAGCTTCCTAGATATGCATGGCTGATACAAGGCAACAAAATAATTTTAACAGCTCAAGAAGAATCTTTTAGTTAATTCGTCAAGATTGCTGTATCTATGCCAAACCAGCAAATTAGAAAAACAAACTGTAAGTTTTCAGCAGGCTCAGCTAGTATGACGAAATATACCCGTATTTTAGAGGTAGCGAGTTCAGATATATACTTTTTGTTGGGACATTATTAGATTTATGCTTAACTCACTCAGTATCTCCTTTTACACACGAGAGCAATACAAAAGCACACAAATTTTGTTCTATTCCATCACACATGAAATAACTCTTTCCTTGTATAAAGCTGAAAGTCCATACCACGCGTTTTACGCATTTTCAACTCTCTACACGCAGAGAAAAAACAATATCGAATATTGTTGTGGCAACGTTAGTATTTACTCTGTCATAATGCGAATTATTGCCAGTAGTACTGTTTTATCGTTTTTAATATAGTTTAATCCGCTTTAAACATAGTAATATTGAAAATTCTACATTTCTACTGTTATATTTCTATAGTTTTAAAATATGGTTGAATACAATAATAAGGTTTTAAAAACAAGCTTGAATACAACAATAGCTTTTGTACTGTACAATAATAGACTATTATTTTTAAGCTGGCGTATGGTTATTGTTTGTAAAGGCAACACAAGTGCGTTTACAATATAAACTAATTATTGTTGCTTTTATGAAAATGTTTGACAAATGCATTTATAATAATTTTAAACGAATCAGTTTTTTGAGTTTAAAAATATTAAAAGAAATATAAATGTGTATTATGTGGTAAAAATAAATATAAATAAACCAAAACATAAAAATAAACCTTTTAAATCAAAATGCTTTGTATAATAATTGATATCAATAAACACATGTATACATGTGTTTTAATGTTTTTGCATATTTATGTTTGCAGATTCATGGGCCAGAGCAAAAATTCAGCAATGTTTCGAAAACAGCAAGATCTTGCAAATTCTTTTAGTTGTTTCCTATTTTATTTTTGAACATAATGTCTAAAAAAAAATATATTGAATACATTACAAAAATGTGGTTTTAATTATGTGTATTTATTTTATCATATTATTTTCTGAACTTCAATACTATTACGATTGAACGTGACGATATAATTCACAATTTTTCCATAGTATGGGTAGGTGTGCTAATATTATATGGTTGGGCGATTAGACGGTTACCAAATATATGATTACGTAGTATAGTTTGGTTAGTGGCTGTACTACGTTTTGTAAATAAGTTTTAGATTGAAACCATATTATTTGGTTGTCTTCGACCATACAATTCAACAATAGTATTTTGCCCTTAGAATATTGTCATATCAACCATATATTTTTTTCTGCGTGTATGCATTTTTTTTGTTGTGTTTGAAGTATTTTTTAAATAAAAACATTTTTTTAACACAAAAACATAAAATAACAATCCACGACACAAATATTCTTGGCAATAACTTAAAAAAAATATAATGAATTGTGATCTGCGGCAATCAAAAACAACTGACAGTAGAAAGTAAACCTACGCGTTTAACGCATCCTACGCTTTGTGCTGTGTAACCTGTCACGTAAAATTACGCCGATTCTACTTTTTTCACAGTTGCTTAGAACGCGTTGCCCCGTAGGACGCGTGTTATGGACTTTCAGCTTAACAGCCATCCCTAAATAAGAGCGGCAAGCGTTTTTTAGCTGTCAAAAGTTCTCATGTCCGTACATTTTGTATGGAGCATACCGAAACAACGTGGCGGCAACGCAACGGCAATGCTTTGCTATTGGAAAATCCGATTTTGACAATGCGTTTCACAGTGAAGTAAGCTGCAAAGAAAAAATAAATATAAACAAAACTATAAAGAAGTGAAATAAATAAGCTAATAAAAATTTGTATATTTCTTACATATATACAAATTTAATATATTTAACTATTTTATTTTAATGTTAATAAAAAAAATCACAAACAACAATGCCGTCCGTTCAACTGTAAAAATAATCAGGGTTGTTGTATCTATTGGTTTGATAACCCTGTTTTTATCGTTTTGATATAACGTTGCCGCTTTTGTTTAGGGATGGTGTTTCAGCGTTAAAGCTCTTCTTTAGGGATGGCATACAATTCCTAATTACATTTACATACATTGTAAGCGAAGATTGGATAAGTTCAAAATTATATTATTAGCATTCATTTTCTATTTTGCTATTTATGTATATTTAATTTAACAAAATGAGTAGAAAAATACTAATCTGAATGCTAGTTGTTTGTTGTGCTTAACATCCCAGTGAACTTTTTGTCACATATATCTTCGATCTAAGACCATTGACAATGTAAGCGCGACCCATCCGAAGTCTGTATACAATTCCTACTTACATTTACACAGTGATGGCCTAGGCCGTAGGATGCATCCAACACTGTATACATTGTAAGCGAAGATTGGATGAGTTCAAAAGTATATTATTAGCATTTGTTTTCTTATTTGCTTCTTATGTACATTCAGTTTAACAAAATGAGTAGAAAAATACTAATCTGAATCGGATGTTAGTTGTTTGTTGGGCTTAACATGTTTATTTTGATTTTTTCTGTTGACACAATCGCTTACAATCGGATGCTTTGCAAATTGTAACAACTTGTGGACTGCTGGGATGTATTAGTGTATGTTTTATTCATTTAATTGAGAGAGGTTGTCTTTTCTCTTATTTTTCCCTCACCGAACAACCCGAGATTATGCAAAGTAAACTTTGCATGTGTGAAAACGTTGTGTGCTAAGCACGGTTGAAAAACTCTCTTGCCGATTTTGCCAACCAGTGCCTCGTTTCTGTAAGGTTAGTGAAAAGTTTCTCGCATCGAAAACTACGAAATATAAAATTCCATCGTTTCTCGACTATCGAGAAAAACAGCGTTTCTGTATATTAAATCGAAAAGAGGCAACACTAGTTACGTCTTTATTGGAATATTTCCATTAAGCAGCTGTCAAAATGCAAAAAGTAAACAAATAAGAAGACGAATATAGGAAAAATTTATCAAACAAAAAGAAAATTTAAGTTTAGCAGTGAATAAAACAATTGAATTTAGTGTTATAAATATCTAAAATAAAATTGTGTCAATCAATAACACGTGTACATAAATAAAAACACATTCAAATCATAAATAAATTTCATAAAAACTTTCAATTTGTGGTGATGGTTGCTGACCAATATGACCGGCGAAACATGTTGCATTTACAGCCAGAGATTAAGGGCTGCAACCGACCCTTTTTTAGTTCCTGAACTGATGAGGGAAGCTTCTCGCATTCGAGACAGGCTAAAATTAAGATTTTGCCATTAAATTTTTAATTTATCATACTATATGTATGTACATAAATATTAAGAAATAAAGAAAAAACCAAAAAAATTTAATTCATAATTTTTATATATTTATTATAATTATTATATCTCCGTGGAAATTCTTTCAATTTTCTAAAATAAAAAGAAGGAATGAATAATGAACTACCTTCAATATCTGCCGTATTCATAATAAATAATTTACACATAACAAAGGTTTAATTGACAAATTTTGTGTAAAAATATGTATGTCAAGTAAACTTTTACTAATTGTAAATTATTTTTTTATGAATACGACAATATGTGTATAAATATTTAAAAACTTTACCTTTTCTACACTTTTTGCATTCATTATATCAATTATATATTTATTAAATGTATAACTTCCGCAACTCTTTTATTTGTGAAAAGTTTTGACAGCTCTAGCGAGAAACTTCTCACAAAATTTTAATACAGAAACAGGTTTACTCACAAGCTTCCAATGAATTACGTCAAAAATGTTATTTTGACAGATATTTCTCGCTTCTCAATATAGATACAGAAACATTTGTATGAGAAACTCCATTTTTTGTTTCTATTCGCATAGTTTCTCTGTCAATTCCGTTGTTTCTTGTGAGAAATTTCTCGACGCGAGTAATACAGAAACGAGGCACAGCTATCAATTTGAGTGAGAATAGTTGTTCACGTGTGTGCTTATACATATGCAGTAGATTTTTATACTTATTTGTATCTCAGTTTTCTGCGGCACAGGCAACCACTCACAAAAAAAAAAATTTTAAAAATTAAAGTTAACAAATATTTAAGCTTGATAATTTTTGCTATTAAGATGATTCAAAAAGTGAAAAGATAAATTTAAAAGGGAAAGTCGTATTAAAAAGTAAAAGCAATTAAATAAAATCACGATTATTTCTGCACAAATATAAAGTAAATTAAAAGTTTTTAATTTACCTGCATATAGAATTGTATAAAGAAAAAATTAAGGGGTTTCACGCTGGGTCATGCAAACTGAGCAAACAATGCAAATGCGAGCAAAAATACTTCGTTTTTTTCATGCAACAACAAAATATTTGTGTTTGCAGTTTACTTCAGTTTTTTGTCATTTGCATTGAAAAAACCCTTGAGCAAAAACAAGTGTGTAAAAATACTCAGTTGCAAACAAATGTAAACAATAACATTTTAGCGGCATATTGTTATTTATTGAAAAAATTTATAAATCGAAATTTTTGGTGGTCTTTAAAATAGACTAGAAATCTAACAAACTATTTAAAGAAAAAAAAAAACATTAAAATCAAGTGCAATGAGTTTAAGTGAACCTTCAACAACCAAAGTCAGTAAGAAAATGCCTAGATGTAAACCAAATAAAACCTGTGGCCGCACATTAACTCTAAGAGAACTGGGGAGCTATTAAAACTTCCCAGATCTCTCCTAAGAAGGACGGTAGCAGTCATCACTGGATATTGCCCGTTTGGGAACCATGCCAGGAGATTAGGCCTACCCTATAACGACTTCTGTAGCAGTTGTCAAGACGAGGAGGAGGAGGAGACCACCATTGTTATACTGGAGAAAAGTTTTACATCATCAGAATGTTCCCAAATTCAATAGCGTTTGGAAGATCGTTAATGAAAATAAGGAATAAAGGGGGGCCAAGATGACTTCCCTGAGGAACATCAGAAATAGCATCAATGTTGATTTTGAGTTATTAAAGATTACCCACCGTTTACGGTCTTTCAAATAAGATTCTATTCAACGAAGGAAGCATACAGTAAATCCTATAGCATTAAGTTTCTTAGCCAATAGTTTGTGGTTTACCTTGTCAAAGGGATATCGTCCACATTGACGCCAAAAGGTACCAAAAAATCTATGGCACAATATCGATCATATCGATTGCTAAGCCGACCCACCTTTATGTATAGCAATAATATCATTAAATTGAGTAATTTGTATAAACTTTTGCTTGTAACCATAAATAGTACCTGCGCTGTAAAAAAGATTTGGATATAGCCACATTGATGCCAAAAGGTACCGAAAAATCTATGGCACAATATCTATCATATTGATTGCTAAATCGACCCACCCTTCTCTACAGCAATAACATCATCAAATTGAGTAGTTCGTATAAACTTTTACCTTGTGACAGGAAGAAACAAATATACAAATTTTAAACTTAGGCAAATAAATGAGAAGGGCATATAAGCGTGAGGTAGTTAAGCACATACTGCTGACTTATTCTTGGTAAAAATAATAACTTTTAATACTTATGTTTTGAGTTTATTATTGTAATGTACATAGAACACAGAATCGTCGAAAAAATTGTATAAAAAGCTTTCTAAAAATTAAGTGATTTTCATACATAAAATTTGCTAGATGAGTGGCTCGTCTGTGTTCTATGAACAACACATATATATTTTGTCCTAATTATGTACATATTTTTTTAAAATTCTCTAAATGACAAACAATTCCCAAACAAATCTTTATCTTGTAACTTTATTCTTCTCGGTTTTTGAAGTTCCAACACTAAAACCCAAACAGACTTTTTTTTTCTGACTCATGTTTTTGGTATTTGATAATTTTGCTAGAACTCTGGTTATTGCGTCTGTTATTCCCAATTCATTAGAGTTGATGGAGCATTATGTATAAATTTCAAGGTTTCGGCTTATAACCTTTTTTTTTTTGTTGCTTTGTTTTGTTTTGTTGCTGAACATTTGAATATTGTCTTGTAGTTCAAAGTTTTCGCTCGCTTTTATGCTTGTTGTAGGTAATAACGATTTTCATTGCAAAGCAGTTGCTGTTTGTGTGTTTGTGTTTATTTTGTGGTTAACGAACTTGTCCTTAATGTGTCACCAAACGGTAACTGATGTATTTTTAAATATTATTACAAAGGCTTTTATAATCAATGATCATGAAATCAAAAATGAAAAAAAAAATTGAGTGAACAAAATATCGCATACCATTTTTAGAGAACAGTAACTGTATCAACAACAACAAAAGCAATTACAAGAACGATAACAACAGCTGCCTGCCTACGCAACTTTAAATGTCACAGCAAGCAGCCGAGCCAAACAGTCAGTCAGCCAGTCAGAGTTGCTGGTTTGTACTTTTTCACTCATTCTGGTAATGAAAGTTAACTAAATTATATTAGTAGGAAAAATGAACTGATTTTTTTGTGTGCAAAGTGAGTAGATAAAAAGTTATGAAATTTGAGCAGGGGTGGGGGGGGGGGGGGGGGGGGGGTGGTGGTGGAGAAACAGGGGATGTAGTGAGACAGTGAGTGAAAGATTTGCAACAGCACTTGCCTTTACGGCCTTATCTAATGATAGACTAAAACCACGGAGTGAATTTTTCACGATTCACCAGCGCCCTCTTGTGGCTTACCAGGAACATACAGGTAGCAGTTATTATGTTTGTAGTCATATGGGCAAGCCCTTGTTCAGCCGTTCAGGTTTTTTTTTTATCTGGGACCAGTACTCAGGGGATGACCACTACATATGCAGCGCATTGTATTGTACTGGAACTAGGTTATGATGAGGAGGAAAGAGGGAGTAGTGTTCGCGGAGTGTTAACAATAACAACACAAAAGACTAAAACAAACTTTATTGCAGCATTTAAAATGTTGGAATCAAATTAGTTAAAACTGATCAGTGCCCAGTGTATACACCTTAGACACTGCTCAGATTAGCAAAATTTAGTCCAACAGCTTTCACACTACAAGGTAAGGAAATGCATTACAAATAATGTTAATATTGGACATATAAAGAAAACACTGACATCTAATCCTTCCAGCAATCAATGGAAGACAAGGCTTAATGAGTTGGTAAGCCGAAGCCTACTAGCAGTATCAGCCATAAAAATTCACCCGTCTAACCATCACCACTGGTTCCTTACAGTACAGGTTTCTGTTGTAAGGCAACTGTACCTCGGGAGGTTGTTAGTACCCGAAAAAGAACCATGCGTCAACAATTATCAGGGATACTGATACACAACAACACTACTCTAACTTGCAAATTTTTGCTACTAAAGTGTTCATTTACTTTTTCACATTTTTGAGAGTAATTTTGAAAATTTTCTCGTTACTCTCTCGTTGCTAATTTTTACTTGTAAAGTAAATGAACACACCTAATATTTTAAGCCGCGCACTATACAGAAAGACTAACAAGAATAGACTATTTTGCTGTAATTCGTTTTGCTTTCATGTTCGTATGTATATATTACATATATACACATGTAATGTAAATATTACATATATACTTTAAGTAATAATACTGGTTGTTCTGATGTATGAACTTCACAGAAAGTTCAAAGAAAAAGGTGTACGAGTAATACAGCAATGGGCAGTTAGAGCGTGTTAAATAAGAGAGTAAACAATTTGTTCAAAAATTAGAGGAATTGAATATATTTTATCTCAAAATATTATTTGATCTTCGTTTGTTAAATAAATTTAATTTTGAATTGAATATAAATTATACAAGAACGTATATAAATTGATTTTAACACTATCTAATTTTGGCAAAAAATAATAAGTTTATACAGCTCTATTGAAATCTAGTAGTGTCCATTGAGTAGTGTCCTAGTCGGAAGCTGACTTGCAAATGTATAAGCTATGTGTCACAGCAGGACTATTCGGCTCGTATTTGAAGTTTTCCGAGCACAAAATATATCGACAGCAAGCCACAATTAAGGATATCGGAATCAAGGAAATCTTGTTTTCAGCCCATTTGGACAAACTCGAAGGGTTGTATAGGCGTTAGTCTGTCTATTCGTATTGTAATGCCAAATCAAATTATACATAAATCACCAAACAGCTGGCAACATGGTCGCCAGTTAATAAGTGTTACCAACTTAAAGTTTTATGACTCTTTAAGAAACGCAATTACTCCGCTTGGCCAGACGATGGGCAGACAGACGAAATTTGTGGGTACTGTAACGAAAATTGTCGGTGGCGGAGAGTTTGTAGTACACTACTCTCTGTACTAGGAATTTGTGGACATCTTTTGTTTCTCTTTTAAACTCTTCGCAATTCATATGTTGTTGCTTCATATCATTATTCTCATATCAATATCAACTTCATATAAGCACACTACCCAGCGGCGAACACTGCCTACCACACTACTTCTCTTCAATGATGTGTGCAACACTTTGTAATCTATGAAAGCTAATTTACAAAGTGTATGGTAGTAGAATGTTGAGTTCCCAAAAAATAATTACGTTCATCTTTTACGTTGCAAAAATTTTAGTTAGCAAAGTTAAGAGCGCCTAGTATAAGATTATAAAAAAGGTACAAGAAAGATAAAACATTTAGTGAAAAATGAAAAGGATGCGTTAAACAAAACACAAAACAAACTTATTTAATAGAATATTCCCAAAAAAATTAAGTCTTCGATCTACTTACAAAGTAAGCGAGATTGTATCCGAGCTGCCTATTTCTGACTTACAAAGTATGTAAGATTGTATCCGAGCTGCCTACTGCCGATTTACAAAGTTAGCGAGACTGTATTCCAGCTGCCTCCTGATAACTTAAAATGTATGTTTGGAAGTAATGAGCTTTTGTTGGATGAACACCTCACTATCTCACTCACTTTGTCTGCAGGTTGAAGGCGTTCACTCTACAAATGCGGCAAAGTGTAGGAAAATGTATACTAGATTTGTATATGAGATGGTGTACATTACTGACTTACAAGAGTGCATCGGATCATTTTTTTTTTATATTGGACCAGTACTCAGGGGATGACCCCTACATATGCAGTGCATTGTACCAGAACTAAGCAAATAGATTGTGAGGAGGGGGAAAGAGGGAGTAGTGTTTGTGAACATTTGACTTGAACCTTCCAACATTATAACAGACAGGAAATACGTCTGCAGGCAAATTATTCCACAGACGAAGTATTCGGCAGAAAAACGAATTCCTTCTGTAATGTGTAGTGCGATTCCCCGGGCAATCGACCACAAATGAGCTCTGGACGATGAGCGCGTGCTACGTAAAAATGTGCGAGTTTCGGGAACAAAATCCCTAATCTCGTCAGAGCAAAATCCATTGTAGTAACAATAGAACAGAGTAACGCACCCCACACTACGTCGATGCTCCAGTGAGTCAATAGAGTTGGATACCCTACTGTCACCGATGAGCTTATTCGCTCACTCCTGCACACGGTCGAGTAACCCCAAAATAACAATGCTTCTGTGAGCGAAACTTTGGCCGCTGAATAGCTGACAACAAGAAAGCAAGAAAAGAGAAACGAAAAGTTTCTGTCTGTCTATTATTTTTTTTTTTTAATGGAAAAGTTTTAGGCAAGACCAAAAGAGAAATGATAAAATGTCTGCCATTCGCCTGTCTAAATGTAAAAGCTGACTTACTGCAATAAGATTACTGAATGCCACCTGCAGGCTTGTAAAGAAGCTGATTGGTCTAAATTTACGCATTACTTTACTACTGCATAACAAAGAATTAAACAGTATTTAAACATTAATGACATCAATTTCATCTATTTAAGTCATTAGATTTAAACAAATCACGCAGGCAAACGGCCGGCCGGCCGGCCACACGTAAATTTGTCTCGTTTCCCACGATCAAAGTTTGGACTTAAAATATTCACCGCTAAATGTTAATGTTGATTCAAGATAAAACAAATACTTTATAAAATTATACATAAATATCTATTTTAAATGCAGTTAAGTAAATTGAATATCACAAATACTCTCATAAAGAACACTTTATGTTTTGAAATTGTTATGAATTTCAGCTTTGCCTTGATCAAAAGCTTCAATCTACGGGCTGGTAATTTAAATCAAGTTTTTCCTAAAAAAAAACAAGCAAATAAAGTGGTCAATCAATTTAATGGCCAAGAGTTTTTTTTTCAGTCTTCTCGGCAGCCAGTTGAAGTCGAAGAGCAGCATTTATATTAATTGTATAATTTTCTTAAACTGCAGATTTTGCAAGCATTGATTTCTTAAATACTGAAGTTTAAGTTTGGCATTTCTTAGTGGCTGTGCAAGTTATCAATTAGCGAATATACATAAAATTACACATATTTGGCGCAAATGAATTGGTAATTAAATACTATTTTGCATAAAGTTTTGTGTTTTAGTATATCGTTAGTCTCATGCAGAAAGGACCTAACTCGTATTTTACCTGAATTGAACTCTTACAGGGATTCTACTACGTTTCACACAAGTACACAGTGCCACAAAGATTTAATTATATAATTACATACATATCGCTTGTACAAGCAATTGAGCAATAAAAGTTACTTTTAGATTTACATATTTATACAGTTTCCATTACGATTTTTCCTTCTCCTGTAAAATTGTAATTATTTTTGTTAGGGCCTTTCTACATGAGACCAACGATATGTTGTATTGTCGTAAATAATGTAAATAGTTTTCTTTACACAGACAAAACTGTTTAGTTAAGGCAACTGAGTATGTAAATCGCCTATCGAATTGCTGTAAATACACGCATGTTCGTGTTATTCGATTTCCAGCGATTTGGACTGAAACTAGTAGAAGGTCTGATCAAAAATAACCGTTATTTTCAAATTTCGTGAGCTATGTATGTTCGATTATCGCAGATTGTATGTTATGTTTGTTATGTATTATATATTTTGGCAATATCAGCCATTTCTGATTGACAGTTTTTTTTTTTTTTGATGAACGAACTAAATATTCCAATGACTAAATATTTTTCAATGAATTTTATGTAGAATCAGAGCAAAATAGACCCAATATTAAGTATTACATAAAATTTACAAGTCTTTTCTTTTTCGTTTGAAAAAATCAATGTGTTTTTAAAGCTCCAGTTTTTTTTCAGACAAACAATTACGTTTTATGAGCGACTGGTGGCCATTCAAAACATATTTGAAAAAAAAAATTATATTATAAAAACTATTAAATTAATTGAAAAGGAAATAATTTTTATTATGCGACCTGCTATTAAATATTCATATAAAAAAATCTCATTTTTAATATATTTCTAATAGTTTTAGAAAAAGAAAAAGAAAACAACTCCATTTTACTTGTATCGCAAGACGTGATTTTCATACAAAACATTTTGCTTTGGTTTTTTAATATTTTTTGAATTAATTTGTTTATGTTTTGTAATTGAAAAACAATTAATAAATAATTAAGATATCTTTATGAATAAAAAACATATAATATAATATAATATAATAAATGAGTTTTTCAACATGAATCGTATAAACAGCAAAACAAATCAAACGTGCAAAATATGCTCTAATGTTACTGCTGGAGGAAACAAATTGAGGGTGAAGAATTTCTGCAGAACACATTTTTAAGCGGGTGAAGTTACAGCAAACAAATTTTTATACTCGTAACACTGGCTATAATAAATTTTGTAATAGAATTGAAAGTGTTCAAGGAACCAACAGCTCCCTGTGGGGCCTGCAAATACACTGCGGTGATGCTTGGAGAAAAGGCCAACAAAGCACTGCCTGACATGAGTTATAGGTCACTCTCTCTAAGAGCATACTGCACACCTTTAATAGCGATATGCTGAAGTTAGCACGTCATAATCTTGTAGTGAATCTGAAAAATAAATTTATTATATAGCTGTGATGTAGTTTAAAATCAACACAATGAGGTCTTTAGATTTGACCTCATGACACATTGTGTTCCATTATTTATACTTGCCGGTAATGCCAATTTTTTTTTTTTTTTTTTTTTTTTTTTTTTTTTTATATATATTTATTATTTATTTATTTCTTTACAATTTTTAATATAAATGTACTTATATAAATAATTTGAAACCCGCAAAGCTTCTAAGCTTGTCTGCAGGATGACATAATCATTAAAATAAATACATGTGGACATTGTAAAAATATGTACATATGTCTGTGCTCCTTTACTAAGATATTAAACGTCTTTTAATGGAAGAGAGTTTTCAGTTTTCTTTTCAATTCATAAAATAAGTATAATAAAAATAAATATATTAATATATATAATTCATTATTGGGAATTTATAAGATATTTTTTTATTAGATTGTTTCTTTTGTAGTTAAAGCAACTGATATGTTTTTTTTGGCTTAAAATTAGTTTTGGTAATAAAAGAAAGCTACCTAAATAAAGAAAATTAAAATTTCCGATATCGGAAAACGTCGGGTAAGCGAACTTAAAAAATTTTTTTTTTTTTGCTTAAAAGCAATTCTGTTTATAAAAGGAGTTCGCTAATATACAGAAAATGAAAATTTCCGATATCGAATCCGAAGTACAGCCTGAGCCGATTTTTTCCAGGAATTTTTTTTTTTGCTTAAAAGCTATCCCCCTTATAAAAAGAAGTTACTAAAATATAATGAAAATATCCGATATCGGTCCATATGTACCCGAAATATAGCCGAAACCGATTTTTCCCTGAAAAAATTTATTCTTTTTACTTAAAAGCAATTCTGGTAATAAAAGAAGGTAACTTTAATACATAAAATGGAATATCGGTCCATATATATCCAAGCATATATAGTTAAAATTTTTAATATATTCTATACAGAGGCAGGACTATTGTAAAGGATATCTTAGATTCGGTCCAGCCGAGTATACTACACTCTTACTTGTTTTATTTATATTTTTTATTTTAGTTACTCAGGAGGCGTCCCATACATAGGCAGTGCATTGTAGTAGAGCTGGGAAAATAGGTTACGAAGAGGAGGAAGGAGGGAGTAGTGTTTATGGACATTTGACATGAGCTTTCCAACGTAATTACAGACTGGAAATACGTCATCAGGCACTTTGTTCCATAGAAGATCTCTGTAATGCATTATCCGGTTCCCTAAGCAATCAGCCATAAATGACGGAGCTCTGGACAATAAACGAGTGTTATGTAAAAATATGCGGGTTTCGAGAACTAAATTACTAAGCTCTGTATTAGCGATAAAACAGAGTTTCACACCAGTAAGTTAATAGAGTTGAATACTCTGCTATCACCGATAAGCTGCTTTGCTCTCTATTGCACACGATCGAGTAACCACAAAGTAGACTTTAAGGCACCGGCGCAAAATCAATGTGTTCTTAGAGCTGGTGGCCATTCAGAACATATAGCAATGTGCTGAAACTCACATTTCCCAAAAAAAACAAAAAAAATGTGAGTACGATGTGAAGTCACAAAATTGATGTGCTGAAAGCCACAATCACAAATATGGGAGCTACAACTGTACACCATTCTCGGTCGGTATACGTAGTAAGAAGATCGTTTGGAGTGCATCACATTGTACACCTTTTTCTTTCGGGGAGTATCGTGGTGGTTGTGGTTTAAACCCAAATCGCGGGGAGAGTTCAATTGAGCTCGATGTGGAGTTGCATTGCAACTGGGTGCCGTGACCCAGAGATCGGAAGGAGTATTAGAAAGGCTCCGCTCCTAACCAATTTTTCTTTTCAATACAATTTTTCTTATTGTTTCATAAAAGCTGAAACAGAGCCGGTCATTGAAAATAATTTTATACACGGAGCACTGAACTATTGAACTAAAAGAAAGACATATTTCATTGAAAAGAGCTGAACTAAAAAGAGCATTCTCTTAAAAGAGCTTATGTACCCAACTCTATTACAATCGCGAGTATTGACGATTTGCGTAACATCTGTCAGTTTATTTTGGTTTGTAAGACCCGACTCGTCAATATACTTGTCTGAAGAAAATGTGTAGAAAAAGTGTTATAAATAATAAGAAATGATAATAAAAATAATATTAATGATAATAAATAATAAGATATATAAGAATGAAAAACTTAACACCTTTTACGAAGCTCTCAAATTTTTGTGACTAAGACGCAAATTTTTAATGCACATACTTAATTGATACATATAAATTTTTTATGTAAAAAATAAAAGGGGGGAGATCATGTCCAAACAACATGTGATCGAGCATGACAGTTTGTCATATTTGGGGGCGCTGGTAGACGCATTGTATTCACCCGGTGATTAGATCACCGTGGGGTAAGGCCATACTGGCAGGTACCCATGATAATCGTTTTCACAACTGTACACCTTTTTCGAAAACCGAAACACTTGAATGCTTCTTTAGAAACATTAAAAATGTGTTCAGTCCAGCGAACATCCCATTTGGTATTACGCTGCGGTAATAATGTCTTTTATTAATGCTTTAATTTGTGAACAAAATAATCTAATTGTAACAAAATGTAATTCTGCCATTAATACAACAACTGAATTAATTATAAAAATATTTTAAGCAACCGAAAAAAATCTCAACAAAAAAAAAACACATTTTCCTCTAAATTAAATCAGTGCTAAAACAGTAGCATTTAAATGTCTCTACACAGATTAGCACCTAAAAACTACATTAAGTAAAAGCATGCTGACAGACAGATAAATATTGAGGTAGACGGATACCAAACAACCAACAATAAGTGTTACATAAGAAAATGTTTCTGTTTGACAAAACATTAATACTAACAGAAACCAGAAAAACAAAAAAATGGAACCGCAACCAACAGCCACCGCTGTCATGACAACAGCCCCAACTGCTGGACAGTCAAAGAAATAAACAAGAAAATTAATTAGTTAATTGGTCACACTTCTCTGATACGCTGCAGTTCAAATGCTCAACAGCAGTTTTTGTCTTGGTATTGAATTTTTAATGCCATCCCACTCATTATTGAGTTTTCTGTTTAGATGTTTGTTTTATTTTTGGATTTTATAAATAAAACACGCTTTATTTTTAAAGTTGACCAATTAAGTTGTGTTAAGTGTACAAATACTGTTGTTGCGAATTCCATTTCGCTGTTTTAAAATGTCGACCAAAAATCTTAAAATGTTTGTCACTTTAAGTGAAATTAAAAGGAAACAAAATATCAAACATGTTTGTAGTAATTTCTGTAATTTTGCATTCGTTTGCTGAGTAATTAGGCGTGAAATTTAGTTTTCCCGCATTTAAAAGAATGTAAAGAAAATGGAAGATGCAGGCATATATATCGCTCCTTTATTGTAACATAGTCATATCTCAAAAAAAATTAGCTTATCGAGTTTACAATGTAGAACTGTTAATAGTACTACCTTTTATATTGTGCCAAAATTTTATTTAAATTCTCTTTAAATTTTTCTAAGACTTGTATGGTAACTAAAAATTTGAAATGTGTTGTTCGCGAAACAGGCTTTTTTGAGTTATGACTATGTTGCAATAAAGGAGCGATATAGTTATTCACTAAGCGCTCTGAATTCCAATAAGCCTTTTTGACAGATCACGTATGACTAATATCGAAATGTGTAACCTGGCTTTGTCTTCGGCTGAGCGAGCACAGCGACGGCAGATCTACCACCTTTAAGTAAATAACAAGATGATATTTTTCCAAATTTCAAATCCAATTTACAATTGGGCTTTGGCTTACGGTGACCGCCAACTAACTTTTCTTTTCATATGTCTCTCCTACGACTCTAATCGGTAAAGTGATGATTGCTTACGGGCAAGTCGGATATATATCCTCATACTGACACACTTCGAGTTCGGTTAGGCATCGTACGCAGCATACACTGGAATCGGGTATTGTAAGAATTCTTGCGAACTCGTTATAACAAGGGTTGCTGATGAAAATTCTATCTAGATAGGCATGGAGAGCATATCATCATACAGACTGACTTCGTGCCCAGCAAACACTGAAATCGGACGTGATAGAAGTTCTCCCGGGTTCAGTCAACAGTCAGCATATACGAGTACTGGCATCGAGTATTGTAGGAATTCTTTTGATCTAGATGTAACAACTGCTGCTGATGAAAATTCTACTTAGGACAGGTACGGGGAGCATATCCCCGTACCGACTGTCTTCGGTAAACAGCTGTACTCAGCATACACTGAAATCGAACATGGTACGAATTCCCTCGGGTTCAGTCAAGAGTCGTACTCAGCATACACTGTAGGAATGCCCCCTGATATCGGATATGGTAATATTTTCCTCGAGTTCGTGATATCGGATATGTTAATATTTCCCTCGGGTTCGTTATAATGACTTTTACTGGTGAAAACTCCTCTTAAGATAGGTCAGGTGTATCTCCTCGTATCGATTGAGGTACATAGAAGTTTTACTTGGTATACAACAGAATCGGATATTCCACAAATTCGGTTTCGAACGGAAAACAGTTTGCTGTCGTCCTCAGAGTAGTACTCTCGCAATAATCTGGGAAACAGGGAACAGTGTGCCGAAGATCGCTGTTATAAAAGTCAGCTGAAGCAGCTGGGGGAACAGTCAGTCCGACGACCATTGGGAGAAGAGATTTTGGAAATTGATTTACATCAGCAGCTGCCTTGTCGGCCTTATCTGATGATAGATCAACCCCACGGGGTTAATTATTCTCGATTTACCAACGCATACGGGGGATGGTTTGCTGAAGAGTTTGGGCCTCTTAGTCCCTCCTGTACGTATTTTCCTGCAAGTCAAAGGAAGACAAGGCTGAAGGAGTTGGTAGGCTGAAGCCCATTAAGAGCCTTTAATCATTTCACTCGTTTAACCATTTCAATCACTTCTGGTGGCTTACATTACAGGTTTTGTTGCAAGACAACAGCACCTCGAGGGGTTGATACTCCCGAAAACCGGCATTGCAACAAAGTTATCAGGGAAACTAATTCCCCTCTCCGCGATTTTAGATTTAAACCATAGCCAGAACGTTTCAGCCAAGGTAAGCTCCTCAACCATGATCCGCGCCGAGGAAATTACAGTACGCTTATTGCTATTCGCATATTTGAGTACCAGCTTGGAAGATACACGACTGATTAGACCACATCTAGCGGCTATAGCTGCTATAATTTCAACGACGTGCAGAGGAGGACGTCATCTTCCTCAGCATGTTTATGGACTATGTGCTTTCTGAAGTATAAGTACATGGTCTCGATGTGCTCTGGTTTCAACAAGACGACGCAATGAGTTATATAGCACGTGAAACAATAGACTGATTGAGAAATAATTTAGATGAATGTTTTGCCATAATAAATTAGTCACCTGGATTGTGTGATATCACAAATATTTTTTATTGAGATATATGAAGCCTGAGCTCTTCAAGAATAAACTAGCTACGACTAACGCTGTCGTTTTTCAGTTCTGCAATACTAGTTCCAATTGGGCTTCCAACTTAACATATTATTCTAAAACGTCAAAGGCACATTTGATTTTTAAAATCTTAAAAAAAAATTTTTTAATTTTTTTTTTTAATTTCTCATTCAAAAGCTTGTTAAGTAAAATAATGAATTCCTGGCACGTGTAAGTGATTTTTATTAGTCAACAAATGTCCCACTAATAATTATAAAAAGAAATTTATTGTAAATATACAACTAACAATGAGAATATTTATTTCAATGTGAACATTTACACTTACAAACAAAATGTATTAACACATTTCTATTAACAAATGTTCTTCAATTTAGATATACAGACACATACATATACTTAAGTAAATGTCAAATTTTTAAAGCATGTCAAACATTACAAGCAGTAATTACACTGTGTAACTAATATTTTTAAGTTCTAAGGTTTCGCCGGCTACTTGATGCAAGCCGGTGAAGCCAAGAGGAGATAGAAATTTTAAAAGAAGTATTAACACTTCATAGATGGTCCGAATTTTGGTTCGTTCTATGCCGTTAATGTGCCAAAATGTGCCTCATCACTGAACATGATTTTTTTTCCAAAATTGCTCGTCTACTGTTGCCATTTTTGGCTAGCACTCTGACCATGCTCGATGTGTACCTACCCATTGAATTAGTCTAAAATTGAGAAATGTGAAATGAAATGCGGAAAAAGCTTGACGTTTAGGTGTGGTCCACATTCAATATCGGCCCTTAAAATTTAACTATTCCTATTTTTGCCGCTAAAGATCGTTTTGGTTTTATATAAAAGTTCACTAGTATTTGTTTTTGATATTTCGATGAGAATTTGCTATTATCGTGAGGAAAATTAAAATGTTCAGATAGCAAATTGTTATCGAAATATCGAAAATAAATTCTATCGAACTTTTATATAAAACCAAAACGCTCGTTCACGTAGACAAAAATACATGGTTGACATGAGAATAGTCTAAGGGCAACATACTATTGTTGAATTGTATGGTTGGTGCTGATAATATTATATAGTCATATTTGAAATGACGTTAATAAACCCCACTATAGTTTGGTAAAACAATTTTAGAAATAACCATATTATTAAAATATTATAAATAGCTTGTTTTCCATGTTTCCCAGCTATCTATATGTCGACATTTCATAGGAACTACCCTAATCATCAGTAGACTTTGGAAATTTTTGAAAGATATTCTCAAACATTCAACTTTATATTATAAGAGCATTTTTCTTTTTAAACTCTCAGCAATTTAATTGGATTGTTGGTGATGATTAGGGTAGTTCCTATGAAATGTTGACATATAGATAGCTGGGAAACATAGAAAACAAGCTATTTATAGTTTTTTACTGGTATAAATGTTAGAAGCTTAAATAGCGAATAAAAAACTTAATTGCTTTAACCATACTATATTCTGGCAGAGAACCATATTTTTATCATAGCTCACCATATTAATTAAAAAGAGGACATCTTTGAATAAACAATACTATTTTATTTATTGATACTATACAATTACCATAATCTATGTCACATAATATAATACATATTGATAATAATAAATTAATATAAACCATTTATTAGAATATTTTATGATAAATTTAAATAATTAAAAATAATTTGCAAAATATAGTCGGGTTGCACAAATGCAAATGATGTCAATTTCAACGGATTCTAGCATTTAATAGCTGAAATAAAAATAATGGAATAATTAAAAATTTTTTATACTCGTAAGCATATTAATATGGTTTAATGTAACATAGTATAGTTGTTCTCAACAATAGTACGGTTTGTCATTAAAACTCTTACGGTTGTAACAATTGTATGTTACAACCATAATATGGTTGGGCGACAATATGGTTGACTTTGTTATAGAATTGTTGATTGCAACATCTGTACAAATATCAAAATCTTAATCACCCCTATTCTGCGTTTCGATTAAGTCTCCGCATTCAGTTCCGTTGCGAAAATTGGTATTCTGATAAAAAACGGAATCGAAAGAAAAAGAAGAAGACAACAATGTTTATAAAATTAATAGCATCACTGTGGAATGTGGAAATGAAATTGCAAAATAAGTAAGTTTGTTATCGTTTTCATAAACAAATGTCAAATTTAATACAAAAAGTTGTTTGTATACATAATTAAAAATAAGTTCTTAATAAAGTTTAATAAGAAAAAAGAAATATATACAAAAACAAACTAAAATTAATTGTTCATAAATATATTACAGTGCAAAGAATCTTGCGAAGATAAAGGTACATAATAAAAAAACATTTATAGTGTTGTGATTAAATATGGAAAGACCAAAAAAAACTTTAATAAAAATTATAGGGGATTAATTCACTGTGTTGCAATTATTATTATTATTATTATTATTATTTTTTTTTTTTTTTTAATATCAATAATTTAATTTTTTAATTTCTATAACAGCTGCATTATTGTTGGTCAGAGAGGAGAACAATATGAGATATAATGAGGCTGACATTTTTTGTTGGAGGGCCAAGTGCATTGATGATTCCTGCAACTTCCTCCCAGAACACTGCTACTTCTTCCTTTGAACGCTGGTGATATCCACATGCATTGTCTGCATTAGATGACATTAAATTTGCCAATTTGCCATACTGCTCTGGTGTTGTTGTTTTTGACCCAAAATACATAAAAAACACACCAGATTCGGGTACACAAATTAATAATTTAAAACAAAAAATAAAATAAAATAAAATAAAATAAAATAAAATAAAATAAAATAAAATAAAATAAAATAAAATAAAATAAAATAAAATAAAATAAAATAAAATAAAATAAAATAAAATAAAATAAAATAAAATAAAATAAAATAAAATAAAATAAAATAAAATAAAATAAAATAAAATAAAATAAAATAAAATAAAATAAAATAAAATAAAATAAAATAAAATAAAATAAAATAAAATAAAATAAAATAAAATAAAATAAAATAAAATAAAATAAAATAAAATGAAATAAAATAAAATAAAATAAAATAAAATAAAATAAATAAATAAATTTAATTAAATAAAATAATTTGAAATGTTTTTTTAATCGTTACTGAACATTTTACATAATTTTCTAAGTACTTACATTTTTTAACTAAAAAACAGATAACGAAAACTTCTCCGCCAACAAAGAAACAACTGAAAAAAACGGAGTTCCGATCGTAATGCAGAATACATACAATCGAAAGAAACTGAGCGGTATCGAAACGCAGAATACTCAAGTTGCCAGACGGAGAAAATTTCGATCCGAATCGAAACGCAGAATAGCCCCCAATATACTAACTTACCCTACAATATCTGCAAAGTCTCTCCAATGGCGAAATTTTAATTTAAAATTTTCATTTTTTTGTTTTTTGATTAGCAAACTTTTTTTTTTAATTTAAAACAAAATACATATTTTTATATAAAATTATATGTCAACGGCAAAAATAAAACAATTGATAAAGCTTACCATAGTAAGTTTATTCTATAAATTTATATTTGTTACATGTGAATAAGCGTATCATACATATGATAAAAACAGGTATTTTAGTTTTGAGTGTAATAAAAACTATTGTCGTTTTTAAAAAAATTACATACAATATTAACATTGTATGCAACCATACTCTGAAACTGATAGACGGTAACAATAGAATTACAGAAATGCCAACGAACACATATTTATGGAAAAATAAACTATAATTATATGGATAACGGCTTTTTTTTAACAATAATATACATACGTACATACTAATGTTGTTGTAACCATATTTCAAACTGACTTTTCTCTGCAAAACTGACTTTGCTGCAAAACTAAGAATTATTTTTTTAAACAAGATTAAAGAACTAAATGTTATATATTTTATGTAAATGAATTAAAGCATCTAATTAAATGTAGGCATTTAACTGAAATCCCATCATTGCACTAAGAAAGTAGACAGCTTTTTAGCAGACCAGTGCTAGTTACTGGCGAAAACTGGACAGGAAAAGTCTCAGAACATTGACAGGTGCACTTACAGGTTATTACAACTGCTACAAGCACCTGTACAGGATGGGAATTTCCAACACAGATATTTGCAGATTCTGCGATGATGAAGAGGAGTCAATGGAGCACTTAATCACCCACTGTGGAGCACTGGGATACAGAAGATATAGGATACTACAAGCTTATATGCTAAGTGAATGTGAATTAATATCACTCCCTATGAATGAGCTTGTCCGTTTTCTTGACATACTCAACCCATAATGGGGCAAGGGGATGCACAATAGATCAATATTGGTCGTAGTGCAAATGGCCGATGAGGCCATATCCCATCCACTAATAATAGTAATAATAGTTACTGGCGAAGAAAACTATTAATTTTTAGCAACCATTTTTATCTCAGTGGAAGTTTAGAAAACTGCTATCTCTTCTTTTTATTTTTATTTTTTTATAATAAAATATAAAATGCAGAACAACACGAATAAATGAATTCATGTTAAATGAAGCAAACAAAATGAAAAGTAGAAAGAAAAAAATTATATTTTTTGATTGAAAAACAAGATAAATAAATAAACACGTATTTGACACGCTTTTAAGTTCTAGGAAAATTTCATACAAGTTTTTTTTTTATTTTTATTTTTGCAAGAAAAAATCTAAACAAGGAAATCAAAGTTACACAACTGATGTGATAGAAATATTAAAAAGCTGAACAAAATGCTCATGTTATTCTATAATTTATTTATAGGTACAATATTACAATGCAATAATTAAAAGAATTCGATCAAACTATAAACGATTTTAAATACATATACACATACCTACTCGTATATAGATAATACACTTACATATATTTATTGATACAAAGATATTTAAAATATCTAGGGTTTTGTACACAATGCATTTTCTTTTTCACACGACTATACATATTAGCTTCACTTGAATGTTTGTATGTTTGCAACTCTCGAAACCCATGCCGTAAGCGTGATTATTACATTGTTGTATATATAGCGCTGCCGCTGTAGTGCGAAAGTAAAAGTTGCCGTACTGCTTCCGGAGAGGTAGGGCAATTTTGGCGATTTCTGATCCCGTTTTTAGGAATTCCAAAAAAAAACTCGGAAGCACTTAGCTATTCGGTTCAGAACTGGATTTTCATATTCGGTGCGTGTTTTTCCCGTGGAACATGTATCTGAACTATCAATTGGCATGCGCTTTAGTGCGAAGATTGAGTTGCTATGTTGCTGACATGGGAATTATGGTGGTTCGTAAAGCGGATTTTTAAAATTCTCAAAAGAACTCTCAATCGCTTCGCTAACTGGTTCAGATTTTTTCAAATTGATTACGTGTTTTATAAAAATTGTTGTCTAGCATTGGTCGGACTTAAGTATAAAGCACATTTTTTTAATTTTAAACAATTAAGTTTTTTATTCGCTTTTTAAGCTTCTAACATTTATACCAATAAAAAAATATAAATAGCCTGTTTTCTATGTTTTCCAGCTATCTATGTGTCGACATTTCATAGGAACTACCCTAGAGACGTTTATAAATAGAAAAGCTTGTTTTTTGTGTTTTGACGGATATTATTAGAGCATTTTTCTTCTTAAGTTCTTAGTAATTTATTTGGATTGTTGGGATATAAAGTTGAATGTTTGAGAATATCTTTCAAAAAAAATTTCCAAAGTCTACTGATGATTAGGGTAGTTCCTAAGGAATTTTGACATATAGATAGCTGGGAAACATAGAAAACAGGCTTTTTATAACGAGTGATTTTTTTGCTATTATCTTTTTGGCAACACTAGTTTTGACAGCTCACGCACGTTTTGTATCTTGTGTCACTGAAACATCTTCAGTTTGGTCTATAATTTAATCATGAATCGTCTTACTACCGAACAACGCTTGCAAATTATTGAATTTTATTACCAAAATGCGTGCTCTGTTAAGAAAGTTCATCGCGCGCTTCTTCCATTTTATGGTCAGTTTAATCGACCTACTGAGGCTCCTATTCGGGCTATTGTGAAAAAATTTCGCACCAAATTTACATTGTTGGACATTAAACCACCAACACGCTTACGTAGAGTGCGAACTGAAGAAAATATCGCAGCCGTATCGGCCAGTGTTGGTGATGACCTTGAATTATCGATTCGGCGCCGTTCGCAGAAATTGGGCCTCTGTTACTCCACTACGTGGAAAATTTTGCGGAAGGATTTGGGTGTGAAGCCTTGTAAGATACAGCTGGTGCAAGAATTGAAGCCAAACGACCTACCACAACGCCAAAGCATTGCAAGAGCTACCAATGCATCCACAAAAAACAACCGTTTGGTGCGGATTATGGGCTGGCGGCATCATTGGGCCGTATTTCTTCAAAGATGATGCGAATCACAACGTTACTGTGAATGGTGAGCGCTACCGTGCGATGATAACAAACTTTTTTTTTGCCCAAAATGGTAGAGCTTGACTTGCATGACATGTGGTTTCAACAAGACGGTGCCACATGCCACACAGCACGCGAAACAATGGACCAATTGAGAGGCGAGTTCGGTGAACAGTTTATTTCACGCTTGGGACCAGTCAATTGGCCGCCCAGATCGTGCGATTTAACGCCTCTAGACTATTTTTTGTGGGGCTCTGTTAAGGCTAATGTCTATAGCGACAAGCCCGCTTCGATTGACGCACTGGAAGCCAACATTGCCAACATTATTCGTGAGATACCGGCCGAAATGTTGGAAAGAGTATGGCAAAATTGGACTAAGCGGATGGACCATTTGAGGCGCAGCCGCGGCCAACATTTGCATGAAATAATCTTCAAACATTAAATTTTATCGACCCAACTATCGATCCAAATAAATATTTTTTATTTTAAATTTAGTATTAAGATTTGAATACTTATTGTTAGTTCATTTCGAAAATTCAATAAATAAAAAAATGCAAAAAAAAAATTACGCCTTTTTTCCGTGGATCGTATATCTGAGCTATCAATTGTCATTCGCTTTATTACCAAGATTGAAGTTGGTATATTGTTTACAGGAAAGTGAGGGATATTGGCGATTCCTGAAGCTGATTTTGGGAATTCTCAAAAAAAACTCATAATCACTAACCACTTTGAAACCGGTTTTTCATATTCGATGCGTGTTTTTTCTGTGGAACGTGCATCTGAACTATCAATTGTCATTCGATTTATTTTGAAGATTAAAGTTTCTACATTGCTTACGGGAAAGCGGGGGGTTTTGACAATTCTTGAAGCATATTTTGGGAATTTAAAATAAAATCGAAATCACTTCGCTAACCGGTTTTGCATATCCACTGCGCGTTTTTTCAGTGGAACATGTATCTGAACTATATAATTCGCATTCGTTTTAATGCTAAAATTGAAGTTGCCGTATTGCTTGCGGCAAAGTTGAAAGGGAAGCAGATTTTCGCTGATTCCCGAAACCGATTTTGGGAATTCCCAAAAAACTTGGGTTCTTTCGCTAAAGGAAACCGAAAAATTAAAGAATAAATATATTAAAAAAAATTAATATTTATTAGTTGAGCTAGAGGTCACTTATATAATACAAGTATTTTTCATTCACTATTACCTAAGCCTATCCTTAAAAATATTTTTAACTTTTTACTTAAGTAGATAACACACAATATGTTTTTAACAATGTTGATGCCATTTCTCCTATTGCTTCTAGAAAAACATAAGCAAAGTCATCTGACAAAATTTCAAATAGAGTGTGTTCTATTTTGTTATGTTTAAACATCTGACATCGGAACTCTATGCCTTGCGAATAGTTCAGCGGCGGTTAACATTGGGCGGTATGAGTAGTCGACTTCAGGAAATTTTAACGAAGTATTATTTTAATATGTTTTAAATAATTATTTTTTATAATAATAAACAGCATGTTAGACGTTTTTGAACAAATTTTACAAACCGTCTGTAAAAATTATAATTTTGACAGATATGAAAATATACATGACGAATTACATATTAAAAAAAAGAAAAACCATAAAAA
Source organism: Thecocarcelia acutangulata (assembly GCA_914767995.1). Lineage (NCBI taxonomy): Eukaryota > Metazoa > Arthropoda > Insecta > Diptera > Tachinidae > Thecocarcelia > Thecocarcelia acutangulata. Next base: position 29,814,189 of record OU612096.1, read on the forward strand.
TTTATCGTCTTTAGGTGCCTTTAAAAACAACGACATAATCGTAACATTAAAACAAAAAATCGTTATATCCCTGAAAGTTTTTCTATCAGTGTAGAAAGTTGATTTTTATAGTACAGCCAAATAATTTGTTATCTTTTTTGTCTTCCTTAAGACATAAAGATTAGTAATTTTATTTATAAATTCCTGCTTAAAATTGTTTCAGTGAAATATTTATGTCCAATTAATTATCTTCAGATTTTAGCAAAAGAGTGAGAATTTATAAATAATTGCGTTCATTAAAAAGAAAATAAATTAATTATGGACGCCTACACAAATCTTTTCTTTTATTACTATTTATGGTAACGCTATTTAAGAAAGTGTTAAAAATGTTAACACTGTTTACGTAAGTAAAAATCTACCAAAATTTTTAGAAAAATGTACCATACATAGTAAAAGTATAGATCCAAAAATTTTAGTTAATTCTCTTACGGTGGTCAATAAACATTTTATATGAGTTAAAACCACTTCCATATTTTTATATAAAAGCTAGTTTACTAGCTGCTCATAAAACTTATTATAAATTATTAAATTATTAAATTATAAAATAGTTTTTAAAATCAGTTTCTGCACAAGAGCTTGGATTTTATATGAAAATGTGTAGTTTAAAGATAATACACACGCACTGCTGTCAGATCCAAAATATAGTCGCTTAAGTGAACCTGAAAATATCGTTATAAGCTGTCAATTTTCGCCGTCCAACGTTGTCATCATAAACAATATCATTGAACAAAATTGAAAGCAGTGCAAATTAGACAGAAATTCGACCCTGAAGCTTGATTGTAAACTTTTGCTGTACAACTCGATTCTAAAGCCAATATGGTGCTATGGGATTCAATTATGGGGCACATCCTCGGCTTCCAACATTGAAAAAATTCAAAGAAGTCAAAGTAGAATTCTCCGTAAAATTACAGATGCTCCATGGTACGTTAAAAACTCTTGAATCCACGCAGATCTGAAAGTACCTTTTGTGAAATCTGAATTTGTGAAGTACGTGACAAGATATATTAACAAATTTGAATTCCATCCAAATCCTCTTGAAGTTAATATTCTTAACTTTGGTGGTCATACTCGTCTGAGAAGGAGGGATACTTTGGCTACCATTAGAGCTCTAAACAGATGATTGAGTTCTGAAATAATATTCGCATAAAAATAAATTTTTGTCCAGCACTGGCAGGACTTTAATAAATTTTTTTTTTTAGTTTTAAGACTTGAATACTTATTGTCATTACATTTCTTATGTAGATTCAATAAATAAAATAATAATGTTAAAAAAATAGTAATAATAAACAATATCAGCTCATTGTGACTCAAACAGCTAATACTCATGAAAACACTCTCCATTGCTACTGTCAGATACTTACCAGATAATGAAAACTCGCATTTTATTAGCTTTGAATTTCTGCACCGGCCAGTAGCGGCATTGTCAGAAAAAAACCATTGACAATGAATGCTTTGAGACTTCGAGACATTTGAACACACTTTTTTCAGCTTCCTTTTTAAGTTTATGTGTGTGCCTGTACCGCTTGCAACTCCTGTAATATTTAGTGTGTACCAGAGACTGACAAAAATATAATTTAAGTATTTTTTAAGTGTTTATAGCCGAAATATGTATGACTCTCACTCACATGCACAACATATTCATACCAACCCAGTTGGCAAAATTATCCTAGACGACATTGTGTTCGACAACATATGCACTAGCGCTTATCATCAAATACATTTGATTTCAAACACATTTATTTTTTTAAACATTTCCACTTGCTAAAAAAATTTCGTCGATGTCAGCATATCTTATATGATTTTCTATAGTTTTGCAGCCTTCGTTTGAGATGTCTTTAATATATGGTCAACTGGGATTCGAAAGGACATTTTTTTTATTATTAAGTAAATGCGTGTATACCCAATTCTGATTTGATAGTAACTAGATTAGGCTAGGTAGGCAGGCTGCTGGTTTCCAGGGAAATATGTCCTGGGGTTCTCCAGCTCACTTGGGCACCTTTTTGTTTGCCTATATAAAGAATACGTGAAAAGATAAATGTGAAAACGAATATAGTATTATAGGTATGTATATAGTTACAAGAGAAAAAGTTACAAGAAAAAGGAGAAAACAGTGGGAAACTGTTTTATGTGGCGTTACGTGCTATTGTACCAGCCATCCGCTACTCCTTAGGTTACACTCATGATAGGCTATTGAACCTTCGCTCCGATACCTTAGGTGGTGATGTTTCAATGCCAGGCATGTTCCGAGGAGGGGAAAGATCTTGGCAACTTCTACAGAATTCGTTGCACAGTCCCATTCCCAAACGGGCAATGTGCAGAGATGACTGCCCCTGTAACTCTCAAGTAAGATCTGGGTAGCTTTAAAAGCTCCTTTGCTCTCTTAGGGGTGATATGCAGCCTCAGGCTCTTTGTTATAAGTCATGTGGACTCTGTAAGCCATTTTTCTTGGGCGTATTAAAGTGTGGGGAGATTTTTTATTTTCTAGCTGAGAGAAACTAAGTAGGTATACTTTTTTTTAAGTACTCATTGTCGTTTTATGTTGTAACCTTCTGAGGAATTTAATATTCCACGAAAAAAACAAGTATTGCCGCTTTAGTGCAAACATTTAAATTGCTGCATGGCTTCTGTGGTTCTTCCAGGGAAGTGAAGAGATTTTGGCAATTCTTGAAGCCAACTAGTTTTTCATACCCGGTGCGCGTTTTTTACGTGGAACGTGTATCTGATCTTTTACTAGTCATTTTGGTTTCGACAATATTCGGATTTTACCAGTTTTTTGTTGGTTTTTTCCCCGTTTTTGTCCAGTTTTTGGCACTTTCTGAACGTTTTTGCTAACATTTTGCTGAATTTGTGCGCTTTCTGTGTAACAAAATTTAGTTTTTCAACGATTTCTACCGATGTTTAGTGGAATAACTGGTATCTATACAACTGAAGCGGTTATTAACTCGCTTATATTAGCTGCACTTGTATGTTTGTAAGTTTGTATATTTCTAACTGAAGAGTATCTTAAGTCGACTTAAGGTATGCATTATTACATTCGGAGCTATACAAAAGCCAACATGGTTTAAGTGCTTTTTAACCGTTTAGAAAAAGCTTCTTTTTTGATGACGCACATTTTTAGTTCAGCTAGAGAGAACAAAGCAATTTTTTAAATTACCTAATGTCCTCATTAGTTTTTTAATTAAACTTCATTATTGCTTGGGCTTATTTTATCAGCCATGTTCTGGGAAACGCGCGATCTGAAACCGCAAAACGATCTGAAAAACGCTTAATTCACTTTTAGTTATTCTAAGGAACGCGCGTTTTACTGGCATTTCGGAGTTTTTTACAACAACAACAAAAATACAACATGTGTTTTATATATGTACATACGCATGTGTTAGTTATATAAAATGAAAACAAATTGACAACAAATAGTGACATTTTTTAATTTGAATTTTTTTAATGAAATTTATTTTATTGTAAAATTCCTTTAACTTTTTTTTTTTTTTTTAATAAAAAGAAACCATATTCAATTTCAATTGTGAATCATTTTATTTCCTTTTCCACGTTTATTTTAAGCAAATTCAGTAAGTTGAAGTCGCCATTTTAAAACGGTATGCGTTTACCAGAACATCCCAAAATACCGAGGCCTTAACCTTTCCAACCGATTGTTGTGCTTTCGGGCGCTTTGGACTAGGTTCACCAGCAGCTGTCCACACAGATGACGATCGTTTTGCTTCCGGAATGAAGTGATGGATCCATGTTTCATCCATTGTCACATATCGACGCAAAAATTCTGGTTTGTTACGTTTAAACATGGCCAAACACTGCTCAGAATCACCAACACGTTCTCACGTTCTTGGGTAAACAGTGAGCAAACGTGGCACCCACTTTGAACAGAGCTTTCTCATAGTCAAGTGCTCATGCAATATAAAGCCAAGACGTTCTTTTGATATCTTTATGACGTCAGCTAACTCACGCAACTACACTTTTCGATCATTCTTTCAAAACGATTTTGTTGTAAACGATTGAAAACGATCAACTGATTGACTTTTTTGATTTCGAACTTTGAAAGGAAATGGTGTTTCTAATCAACAACAGTTTTAATAATTCGCTTATTTTTTATGTTATTGTTTCTTTTTTGTTGATGCCAAATGGAATTTTACATAAATAGATATAATAAAATTTACATATGTTTATAAAAAAACAAATAATTTTTATTATTGTGTACAAGAAGATACAAGGCATCGTTATTTGCCCGATGAAGGAGAAATTTTGTTTCAGAATAATAACACAACTTTGTGAGTGATTAATGTTAAACTAATAAATCTTAAGCGCCAACAAAAGCGTAAAAAGATAAGAAAGATTTAAAGGTTTACTTCCACACAAAATAATTAGATGAACGTTTTTTTTTCCAAAATTTTAAGAAAATTAAAATGTGATGTGAGCTGTTTACTTAACACAAACGAATGATACGATACGAAAACTTATATGAAAAGGTCCTCATTTTTTTAGGAAACACGTAGTTGAATTGTGCGCTGTTCCGTTGTAAATTTTACAAGTCTTCTTTAGAACATATAAAAAAGAAATAGAGAAAACTGATAAGAAAAAAGTTATAAGGAATACAAACTCTCTCCGTTATTTAAGGTGAACCCAAAAGAGAAGACAATTAAAACTAATCTATGAAACAAATATAAACTGCGAAGCAATTTTCCTTGTTTACAGATACACCCAGTGATCTTTGGGTCGAACCTTTAATTAAGTTGTTTCACGGGCTGCCAGAAAAACTATGGAAGAAATTGTCAAAATCCCGATAATTTTTGAAAATATCGTCATTTTTGAACATGACGATAATTTTTGAAAATATCGTTATTTTAGTTTTGAAACATTGCGATGTTTTTCCTCATTTCGATTAAGAATGAACTTGTTCAAAGAAAACTGTCAAAAAAATAATTATATCTCAAACAGATTTTCTGCCATTAGACTCAAAGTTTCATAATTTTTCCCATTATTTAACAGCCTGTTCGTGGATCGCGTTTTAAATAAAGCGAAAACCAGCGACACGTTTATGACTACGTAAGAAACTGGGTCTGTGTAACGCGCTTCTCATTGTTCGTGTTCAGTTACGTTATACACGTATTAGTAAACATTTTCTCAAACCCCAGTGTTGCCACTATATAAGTTATATGTATCTTGTTTACTTTTCTTCGTGTAAAATATATTTTTGCATCGTGAATAACGGTAAACCTATTTCAATTGAAAAAAAACCGGTGATAAATATTTATGTAAACAAAATATCTTTATGCTGGAAAAAAAATTATAGAATATTTGCTGGTCATACAAATTCTGTTGATGATCAGACAAATGCCTTTATGGATTGATCCTAAATTATTCTTTTATTTTTTAAATTATTTCCTTTCTTTAAATAATTAGCAAAAAAAGGAAATTGTTTGCATATACATATATGTATATGTATGTACGTGTTAACATGGATGTGAACGTTTATTTATGTTTATATGTGTGAACATGTGTGCATACTTGTTTTTGCTGTTATTTCCATTTTTATATATTTGAATCTTTATTTTTGTTCAAGCTTCTTCTTTTTTCTTGCTCAACGAATAAAAATTTCCATTCGCGCAGCATTCGCTTATTTGGCATGTAAAAACGCGATACACAGACAGAAAGCAGATGTCAATTGTTACGTTTTTCGTCCAAAAAGTTTTTCTTCGCGTTGCATGAGCGCAAATAAGAAAAACGCCAAGATTTCTTCGCGTTTTTTGAGCACATTGTGTTCCATGAACAGGCTGTAAGTGTTTTCCTATATGCCAAAACAGTGCATACTTTGAGGGGCCATATAGTCCACAATTTCCATGGGATTTGCAAATGTTTTTGAATCCTGGATCTCCAAAAGGTTTCCCATCGAATGTTATCATTAATATTACGGAAGTCGTTTGTCAGTTTTTGATTTTTGCAACGGATTTTTGAATAATGAGCAACTGTGCATCGTTAAAAAAATCGGCCTTATAAAACTGCCAAATTTTTATTATATCATTTTTACACAGCTCTTTTTATTTTTGTTGACGTAAAAAAATTGCTATTTTTTTATCTTGTAGTCGAGTTACATTTATTTATATATGATGATATATTTTGTGTTTCACCTACAAAAAATTTAATGAAGACAAGACTTTCATATAGTGACAATCGTAATGTTTAAAGCAAAAAGCGTTAAATCGTCATTTTGCAAAATTTGAGAATGGAAATCTTCAAAATACGATCTATCGTCAAATATGGCAGCTATGGCAGCTTTGGCTGTATAGTATGTGGCACCAATTAGTTAAAACCCCATATTGGCCACATCAATATCATCTAATGACGGCAGACAGAACTTTCTTACCGTGTCATGATATTAATCACCAGTAACAGCCATTAATTGAACAGCCTCATTTATAAAAATGTATGGTCCAATTATGCCTCCAACTCAAAATTTGCGCCAAACAGTAACACGTTGTAAACACATTTGCTCTCCGACAATCACATGTGACATTTCAGAACACCAAAGCGGCAATTTTGGCGATTAACAAAACCGTCAAGGTGAAAATGCAGTCAACAAGCTCTCTTCGCTGCGTATGATTATTATTATACAGTGTAAAGAACTTCTTGAAATTGGCAATTCTTCTCCACGATGCCAAATTTAGGTTCCCGAATTGTCACCGCGACAAATGAGACGTAAACGGCGTGGTTTTTGACCACCAGTATGTCTGGTGTCTCTCATATTCATATATAACCAACATATTCTGTATAAAACTTTCCAACTGCGGCCGCCCAGCTCCCCTGGGGAACAGGGTTTGCTTTGAAGTATTCCTAATTATGGCACTCTGTTTTTCGGGTAAAGCGGGGAGGGGGTCCCTCGTTTGTTGTAGCGAATAAAAGTCTAGCAAGCCGCAGGAATAATGTTGTGTCGGCTTTCGAAACCCTTACCAAGGGTTTAAATTGGCCGAACGGGTATCAGCACGGCTCCCGGGTGGTTCTGCTAGCAGTTTAACCTGGAATGATGATGGTTCATGTACCTACCTTGGCTGAAACGTTCTGGCTGTGGTTGAAACCTAAAACGCAGGAAGGGAGTGTTAGTATCCTTGGTAATTGCTTGGCGTGGCTTTTTTCGGGGACTAACAGCATTCCGAGGGTCTGTTGCCTTTACAACAGATACCTGTGCTGTAAGGAACCACTGGTGATGGTTCACTGGTGCGTTGGCTTAAGGGCTGATGCTGCTAGTGGCCTTCGGCCTACCAACTCATTAAGCCTTGTCTTCCATTGATTGCTGGGAAATTGCATACAGGAGGGATTAGAAGGCCCGAACTCCTCAACAAGAAGTCGATCATATGGCTACAAACATATGGCAAAAATTGCCACCTGTGTGAGCCTGGTAAGCCTCACGGGGGCGCTGGTGAATCGTGACTAATTCACTCCGTGAAACTGGTCCATCATCAGATAACGCCGTAAAGGTAAGTGCTAATATAAATCTTTTTCACAACAGCGGCAGCCAAGCTGTCATTATTTTTCAAGTAGTATTCCATTTTTACTAACCCTAAACATTCAACTAGCGAATTGTTTCTTTTTTGATTGCCAAAGCTTTACAACAGATATGCCCAAGCCTATGCGCTTGGAGCTCAATTGTTTTTATGAAAGCGCTTAGCTATAGGGCTGTACTCTTTAATACACACTTACTGCCCTTAGCAATACTCGTAGAAATGAAAAATCCACAAACAACTTCTTTTTATATATATTTTTTTTGTCGTTCTTCACTGCACACACATTAGAACAAGAGCAAATCAACAACACTTACGCCTGCTTTGCTGGTAAACATTGACGACAGCGATTATCAGTGTAAATTTTGTTTTGCTTCTTACAACAAAAAATATTAAATAAAAGTAGTTTTTCCTTAAATGCATTGGTGTTTGCTCTTCTATATAGAACTTTTGGGCACCCCTGCTTTATAGCATAAATAAATTGTGACAAATTCATATACGTACTTAATTTTGGGACTCCTTTCAATTGTAAACAAAACATTTGTAAACACCTTCGCAAAATTTGCCCTTAAAAACTTATTAAAGAATAATTTCCCAAATTATTTCTTTTTACCAAAAGAATGCTCGAGTAGAGAAAAAATATTCATGGAACAATGCCGAATCGAAAAAAAATGCATATTAAATAAGTACTTACAGTGCAACCCCAAATTATCACAATAGGGCATCGTCAGTATTAAAATAACAACAACAAGGAAAGCGCAAATAAAATCATTGGGAACCCCAGCTCCACCAGAAATGCAAAAACTCTATGCCTGCCATGTTCCTAAGTAACAAAAAGTAAAAAAAAATATTGATCACTATCATTGAATTGCATTTAAAAGTATTTTTGTTTGTTAAAGATAATAATGCTGGTGTTCGTTTGTCTTTTCCAAAGCAGACGATATGAAGATGATCAACATCATAATCGTTGCAATCATCAGAGTCATCTGTATTGTGATTATGTTAAACTGTGTTTATAAAAAAAAAAAACGAAATCTGAAATATTTAAGCCAGCCATACAGCTTGAAAAAAGTTATGGAGTGTATTGAGTATGAAGCTGGGTGCTGGTGCTGGGGCCGACTGTCTAAAGTACTTGTTTGTTTTCTGTGTTTCCACCAGATATTAACAGCATGGATTACAATAATTTAACATCATCATAATAAAACAATCAACGCACAAAAACCCACATTGAAAATGATTGTTAGTTTATTTGAATCAGTTTCTGTTTGTTGGTTTGTTTGTTTTTATGCGCAAAAGACCGCGTGCTTGATGCAGATGTACTGCAAGGCCAGACAAGTCAAATAAAGTTGTCATGCAGCACAGCGACAGCGTCAGAGAAAAGCACAAAAACCAAAAACTATGTACTCGTAAGAGCAGGAAAATTGGTAGTAAGCCGCCATTTTGGTAATTGGTACAGCGTTACAAGGACAGACATACATAATTTCTATTCTTGTAATGAAATGGGCCTTTATGAGAAATACTCTTTACTTATATAAAATCATATGTAATTTCAACAAAGCTAAGGCTTTTTGAAATACTTGTTCTGAAATTAATGGAACAGCTGTGAATAAAAGAACTGTCCAACTGTGTATTACTGTGTACTATTAAGGGTGATCGAACGATCAGTTATTATTTGACCGATTTTTACCTGAATTTTTGGTTTCACTAAAACCGGGGTTTTTAAAATGTTTGTTGTTCGAATACCGAATAAACCGGGATTTTTAATATCGTTAATCGGGATTAAAATATATAAATTAAAAATTTTTAATATTGATGATAGGTTTTTTGGCCTTTACAATTGTTAAATAAAAATGTCAGTAATTTTTCGTGCTTGAGGTCCAATTTTTAATTTTTATTTTAAAATTTCCAATATTTAGCTACACCACTGGGTAGCATCATCAATGATTTAGGTATTGTTCAAAATTTATCTAAGTGCTCACAAAAAAGAAGAACATGTTGACATTTGTACAGCTCCCAATATAATAACCCATACCTTAAGTCGACTTAACGTATTCTTCCATATTACAGGTGTAACCCCTCATAAGACAGTGGACGGCGAGAGTTACAAACAAATAGACATATAAACTTACAAACATACAAGTGAAGCTAATATAAGCGTGTTCATAACCACTCCTGTCGTGTAGATACTATTTATTCGACTAAAAGCTGGCAGAAACCGTTGGAAAATGCAATTTTCTTGCATAAAAATTGCGCAAACTCGGCAAAATGCTAACAAAAACCGGGCAAAAAGGCCAAAAACTGGACAAAACCCGGAAAAACTAACAAAAAAAATGGTAAAACCCGAATAACTACCCATATAACCGGATCCTAGATAACCATTAAAACTTCAGATACACGTTCCACGGCAATAACGAGCACCGAGTATGAAAAACTGGTTGGCGAACCAGTTCCGTGTTTTCTGGTAACTCCCAAAAACGGCTTCAAGAATTGCCAAAATTCTCTCACTTCCCCAGAAGAATCACGAAAGCAACACAGCAACTACAATGTTTGCACTAGAGCGATACAGTAAAATTCGTTTATAAGCCAGACCGCTTATAGTAGAATTAGCGATTTATTCCAAAATGTGCATATTTTTGGCTTCAATAAATAAAATACCTGCAAAATATTTGTTACATAGTCCATTAGCGCTATAGTCCATTTTCGCTTATATTCCAACTAGATGCGGTATAAAAAAACTTAATTTCATGCAAGTTATAGTCCAAAATGCAAATTTAAAAAAAATTTTCCTAGCCGAAAACGGAGCACAAAAATGCAACACTTTTTTATATCTACGTATTTCATTGCTGACACATGTTTGCAATGTTAAATGTGTGTTTCTTTTTTTTGTCAATGAGAGCATTGAAATATCAGCTTTCAGATTTTATTTACTCAAAATAAATTACTATATGCTAATTCATTTATAAGCCAAAGAGTGGCTTACATAAAAATCTAACTATAGTCCAATTCGCCTTATAGTCCAAAAAAGCGTGCATTTGAAGCAATGGACTATAAGCGAATTTTACCGGAGGACCTTTTTTTGTGGAATATTAAATTCCTCAGAAGTGCACAACATAGAATAACAATGAGTACTTATAAAAAAGTATGCCTAATTGGTTACTCTCAGCTGGAAAAGAATAAAGCTCAAACAAGCAATTTTGTTCTTGGTCCTTCGAACCGGACGAAAAATATACCCATAATCCAGCGGCCTGCCTACTGAACCGAATCTAAAATATGAAAAACAAGATCATGAACTCACTTGATGCTTTGGGTTCTATACTCATATAACCAACAAGGTAAAGGCCAATATCAATATAAAGTGTTATAACAACAAGAAATAACTAAATATACTCGTAGTGTAAAACATTTGAACTACTTTAAAATATTATTTTGAAAGATGTAATGAATAATACACAACGTTCAAAATAATAATAAATATACTACACGAGTATGTATTATATTCCACATCTGATAGCATATAGTACATTTTACGACTATCTATCCAAATACGTACATACAAGGTTACAACCAAAAACAGTCATATCTGGAGTACACACTTGCAATTGATGCAAGAATTTTAGAGTTGATTCAATGCCAAATACGTACTTGAAATAAGAATAATTATTAATTTGTTAAATTTTTGTTGAACTTTTATAATTTTTTAAATGAAAAATTTTTTCGGTTTGTACATATGTACATCGGGTTTTAGTTCAAGTTTTTCCTTTGTCAAGTTTTTTCTTAAGAAGGATTTTTTACAATAAAAATTTGCTGTGATCAATAATTAGTGATTGCAGAAGACAAGAAAAATAATAATCAAATCTTCAACTGAAGGACATCACATGTTTCGTAGTCGCTACACTACTCAGCAGCACCCACTGGGATTTGAACTCGGATCATGACGTATCATGATCTGCTGCTTTAACCACTCAACCACCGAGCAAAGAACAATTATTAGTTACTTCATTATTTCGAGTTATACCAATCAACAGTAGACTTGGAAAGCTTTAAAAAATATTTTCAAACATTTCACTATATATTTAATTTTTTTTTAATTCACAAACACAAAAACTGCGAAGCTTTTTTGCTTGTCTGCAGTAACACCCAGGGTCTGTGGCAGGAATCGAACCTGCGACCTCGAGACTGTTGGTCGAGTACTCTACCAAATCAGCCATCGAGGCACCCATTTAATTTATTCCACTATTTTGAATAAATTAATGAGAATTCAAAAGAAAAGTGTTCAGATAATACATCACAAGTAAGAGGAAAACAACTTTGTTCTCAGAGAATCTTTTATTCTAATCTTTCAGCAATTCCTTCACATCTGTAAATGTAGTTATGTGTTTTTACTCAGTAGAAAAATTCTGCTCTTGATGCAAGAATTTTATACTTATTTTAAGAGAATACACGATTAATTTTCTGAAACAATTCCGATTTCGGGTTATTTTGAGTACACTCGTTCGTACTAAAAATTTCAAGTACGACTCGTACTAAAAGCAAGTAAAAACTACTTAAATTGATTACGAGCTTTTTTTCTGTGTAGAAAGTCTTTGATATATATATTTGAAGAACTCCAATAGGAGTACAGAGAAAAATTCTCTTACTTTGCTTGAGAATCTGACCTCAGGAGTTTACAAATAGTAATTTATTATTGTTAAAGTCTCCAAAATAAAATTTTACTTCGCAATTGGTTTTACAGCATGTAAGATGATGTCACGTTAAATGGAGAGGTCACTTATTGCATACTAATTTACTTGAACTGAACTGTGTTCCAGACTAAAAAAAAAAAATCTATTTTTTTCAATTTTGTTCTTTCAAGTAAAAGTAATTTTAAAGCAATAACAAACAATAAGCTTGAAGAATAAATTCGTATAAATGTTGCAGGCTTTTTCTTTATGAGTATATTCACTTTATAAGCGCCAAAGTAATTGATGTGCTCGTCTGACCTGTAGGAGTTTTTAAATCACAGATTATTTTTTGCAGACATTATCTGGCTTTTGTATTCCACAGGTACGCCTTTATTGAAATATCAACGTACTCGTATGTTTATCAGTGTGTGAGTTTTATAAAGTTGTATAATTTTTTTTTACATATTCATTTATTTTGTCTTTTATTTAGTTTTTATAACATTTATGTGTATTGTCGTTATTTTACATAAAAACAGCAAATTTTTAAACAAAAACACTTAATTTCTAAATCACATAATTTTTAAACTATTTTAGAAATTTTTTGCTATAAAATTATTCTAACAATTGAGTTTTATTCACTTTTATTAACTTCTAGATTGATACCAATCAAAAAATTATAAACAGCTTATTTTCAATGTTTCCCAGCTGCATACTCGTATGTCGACATTTCATTGGAGCTACCCCCATTCATCAGTAGACTTTGAAAATTTTTGTTAGATATTCTCAAACATTCAACTTTATATCCCAATAAGGTAAATAAATTATTGAGAATTTAAAAAGAAAAATGTTTTATTACAGTAGCTTCTATGAAATGTTGAAATATAGACAGCTGGGAACACAGCTGGGGGCTACACATGGAAACTTTTGAAAGAACAATCTAAACAAATTATTGAGAATTTAAAAAGAAAAATGTCTTATGTTCAATATTTCCCAGCTGTCTATCAGCCATGTCACAGAGCTTAATTCCGTTCGGAAACGGAATTATGTTGTTTTTTTTTTACTTCATCAGAAAACGGAAAACTAAACGAGTTTTCGGTATGAAATCATTTCTAATTGCAAGATTGAAATTAGTATTATCTTACAGAATTGATTTCATTCCGAAAAAGCTTTAAATTTTCGTTTTTTGAAGAATTGAAAAACCGATTCAATTCCATTTATGAATGGTAGTGAATTCTGTGACATGGCCGTATATGTCGACATTTTATTAATTAATGAATTTTTAGTTTTAAGATTTGCATACTTATTGTTAGTTCTTTTAGAAGATACAATAAATATTTGAATTATCAACAAAAAATTTCATAGGAGCTACCCCAATCATCAGTAGACTTTGAAAATGTTTAAAAGATATTCTCAATTATTCAACTTTATATCCCAACAATCTAAATAAATTATTGAGAATTTAAGCAGAAAAAAGTTTTATTACTGATTATTAGAGTAGCTCCTATGAAATGTTGACATATAGACAGCTGGGAAATAAGCTACACACGAAAACTTTTGAAAGAACAATCTAAATAAATTATTGAGAATTTAAAAAGAATAATGTCTTAACCATACACGACAATATATAAAAACAAAAGAGCTTTTTCTCTCTTTGATTGAATCTCCTTTTGTGAATTGAGATCGCCAGAACTTGTGCCTTCTTTTGAACAGCCACGTCACGTGGTGCAATACCATGTTCAGACGGTAATATGAAACACTTGGTTCGCTCTCTGAACCACTATTGCGAAACTAGGTGTTCAGACGGTTGTTTTTTGCTTCACACTGATGTTTACATATTTTGTGCACACGTTTCACTAATTCTTTTTTAAATTTTTATTAGTGAAACGTGTGCACAAAATATGTAAACATCAGTGTGATGCAAAAAACAACAACAAGTTTCAAATTTTTACATTTTCAATCTGTTTATTTTGATTTTACACACATTATTATCTTTTTTTTTTTTTCTTTGTTTAGATTATTTTGCAGCTAGTTCAGATAAACTAGCGATAATTTATTATCAAATTTGGAGATGATAGAAGTTTTTGCTTGGTTCGCAACAAGATTCAAAATGAACCAAGTAGGTTCACTCTCAAAATTTTGTATGGCGAATCCATGTTGGTTCAATAAAGATTGTGCCGCGAACCACGAATGAGAGAGCGAACCTCGAAAATAAGCCTTCGTGTGATTAGATTCAAAAGAGCTTCTATACCTGTCGCTGGGGTAATTCTCATCGCCCGTGTTATACAGACCCATGCAACACTCTGTAACTTGAGAAGTCTTGATATGACAGTTACCTAATTGATTTTTCCCCACAATCTTTCACAAATACGAGCTGTTACTAATAATTTTAATGTTTACAAAACAAATATATTTGATTTTCGCATAATTCGCTGCTTGCATCACATTAGATCAACTCACTAAAAACATTCTATTGTTTTAACATTTTGTTTGTAAAATAATCACCCGATGTGCTGAAACTCACATTTCGCAAGAAACATATGATTAGTGTTTTGAAACCACAAAATTAGTGTGCTGAAAAACGCAGTAAAAAAAATTTTTGCTATTTCAACTCGCAAGTCAAATTTTAAGTCTAACTAAAATTTAATATGTTTTTAATTATTCTTTCCAAAAATAATGCACTATTTTTAACAAAATATTTTTAATTAATATAAAAAACTTAATGCATTTCTTTGATCGCTGTGTTTCATTTAATTACTTTTAAAATGATAAACTCAGAGAGCCAAAGGTATTTTTTTTTTGTTTTTTTTATCTTGGAGCCGCATAGAGGTGTAGAAGTCTCTCAATTGTTGTAGCATATAAAACTCTAGGAAACCGCATGCCTTAGGTTGTGTTGTATACATCCACAACCCTTATTAAGTGAGTTCATTTTTTTTTACTCTATTTTTGTATCTTAGACCAGTACTGAGGGGATAGCCCTACATATACAGTGCATTGTACCGGAACTAGGAAAATAGGTTATGAGCAGGGGGAAAGAGGGAGTAGTGTTTGTGAACATTTGACTTGAACTTTCCAACTTGTTTTTCTCATAGAAAAGACAAGTGCTACCAAGTTTTAAGCGTATTTACGCTCATATTGAAAAATTAGATTTGTGATCTTGAGCTCACAAGTGAAAAAAAATTAATAATAAAAAAAAATTTCTACGTCGGAAGAATATCGGGTGGTTAAATTTCAAGAGCTGATGTTGAATGTAAACCACACCGTATTTTATTTTCCGAATTTTATTTGACATTTCTCTATTTCAGACTTATTCAATTTGAACCATGGAGAGATACACAATCCAACAACGTGTTAAACTTATCCAGACTTATTATGAAAATTTTCGAAGAAAATCATCTTCAGTGATGAGGCACATGTTCACCTCAGTGGATTCGTCAATAAACAGAATTGCCGCATTTGGGCGAATGAGAATCCAAGAGTGACTATCGAAAAACCAATGCACCCACAAAGAGTGACTGTTTGGTGCGGTTTATGTGCTGGCGGCATCATCGGGCCGTATTTTTTCCAAAATGAGGCCGGTCAGGCAGTTACTGTGAATGGTGTTCGCTATCGTGAGATGATAACGAACTTTTTATGGCCCGAATTAGAAGATATGGATGTAGACGATATGTGGTTTCAGCAGGACGGTGCCACTTGCCACACAGCTAACGAAACAATTGCTCTTTTGCGCAACAAATTCAATGGCCGTGTTATCTCACGTAATGGCGATGTCAATTGGCCGCCAAGATCATGTGATTTGACACCGTTGGACTTTTTTCTTTAAGCCAGCAAGAATTTAACAGCTAAAGGATGAAATAATTCGGCACATTAATGGCATAGAACCTCCATTATGCGTCAGGGTCATCGAAAATTTGGACCATCAGATGGAGGTGTGCCGCCGTGGTCGCGGCACCCATTTGACCAATATTTTATTCCGTACATAATTGAATAATACTAACATATCATAATAAAATAAAATTGCAATAATTTCCTAAATAGTTTGTGTTTTATTCAAAATCAACATCGGCCCCTGAAATTTAGCCACCCTTTAGAATAAATAATTTTTTAAAATTATTTAATATTTATATTGCAAACTGGCAACTCGATTCCTACGAACTCATAAAAAGTTCGCGGAATTCTCATGAAATCCACAAACCACATAATGAGACATTGAATACAAACTTCTTGCCAACTGCATGAACCCGTCTAATGCTCAATTTTACATATTTGCACAAATTATGCTACTTCCCGTAAGCACATGTTTTTCATTGTTAAATGTTTGTTCAAACAGTTTGGCTTCATGGGTTGTAATCTGACAACCACCTTGGCTGGGGCCACTACTTTTCTATTGCTATTACTATTATTTTTCTTTATAATAGTGATTGTACAACAATGATGAATGTTGATTTGCGTTTGTTTTGGTTTTTTTCCTTAACTCTAAAAGGCGTTTTTTTATTTCTAGCTTTTGAACAATTGATTTTTTTAAGTCCTTAAGGAAAAGCTTAGAAGGAAATGTAATCAAATTTTGCCTTATAAGATAAATATAAAAATTGCTAAAGTTGTTTTATGTTGTAATCTGCTGAATATCACAAAGACCACCAATGATGCCAACAACTTTTCTGCTAGTAGTGATATGGAAATTGTTTTTGGAATTATTACATTAATAATATTGAATTTGTACTTGTTATTATTATTGAACAAGAGGACTAGTACACAGTGCTAGTTCGTGCGGTATTGGCAAGAAAAAAACCCGTGAGAACTTTATTTTGCTTAAACCTCTATAAACAAAAAAATAGAGCATTCTTAACATATTTAAAAGTTCTATTAAAACTAAATATTTTGTTAATATTGTTTTAGTTAATGATAATTCTAGACTCAAATGTACAACCAAATGTGTGTGTGTGTGCCACTCACACACACACACATATGGTTGCGAAGCAATGAGAACGCAACAACAATAAACAATAAGAATGCAACAACAACAATAAAGTCATTGGCTGTGAATTTACATGGAGTTCTGCGTTCTTTAAGTCGTGTGTATTTATTTGCTTGTGTATTATAGGCTGCACAGTGGGTTAGAATTGATACAATTTGTTACATGTAAAGCTTATTTTTTAACTTCTTAATCTAAGATTGAAAGAGTGAAATAGTCAGTCAGTGAAATACAAAATATATGACATTTTTAAACAAAATTATAATAACATGCAACTTTGATCAAATATGTATTTTTTCCTTTGGTTTGTTACAATACCTGAATGATCAAGGTAGCTCCTATGAAGTGTCGACATATAGACAGCATAGAAAACAAGCTGTTTATAATATTTTGGTTGACATCAATGTTAGAAGCAAATAAAATGAATAAACTAAAATTTTCAAATATATTAAAAATAAAAAAATTATATATAAATTAAAGTCATGCTTTAATAGTGAACTAAATTTGTTTATTTACAAAAAAAAGAAAAACCTTTGCATAATTTACAAATAACTATTAATGGCAAGATATTGTTAAAACAAGTAATAGTTTTTATAACAATAACACAGTACAACAGAAATGAATATTTTTTTGACAATGATTTATTAATTAGGAAATACTAGACCATTATGGCATACACTTTTTTCAAGGTCGAGGAACACTACAGTTAGTTCTTTAAGGCTTTTTATATTAGTTATTAATTCATTTGCCGCACACATGACAATTTGCGAAGCTACAAAACACGCTTACCAGTACAACGGCAAATTTCCATTTTCCAGTGGGACAACTCTGATCCCTGATGTTGACAAGACAGCACTGAAGAGAACGTTTTAATCCATTCGTACTTCAACCAAACGCAAACGGTGTCAGGAGTTCGGGTTGTCCAGTGGAGCAACTCTGATCCCTGAAGTTGACAAGACAGCACTGAAGAGAACATTTTAATCCACTCTTTAATGGTGAACTAATCAAAACCAAACGGTGTCAAGAATTCGGGGTGTCCAGTGGGACAACTCTGACCCCTGAAGTTGACAAGACAGCACTGAAGAGAACATTTTAATCCATTCGTACTTAAGTCAAACCCAAACGGTGTTAAGAGTTCGGGCTGTCCTGTGGGACAACTCTGATCCCTGAAGTTGACAAGACAGCACTAAAGAGAACATTTTAATCCATTCGTACTTAAATCAAACCCAACCGGTCTCAAGAGTTCGGGTTGTCCAGTGGAGCAACTCTTTTCCTAATTCAAGTGCGGATTCTTCAAGCACTAAATACTTAATTTTAGACCTACTTAATCCAGAGATTATTCTCAAAGAACTGTTGTGAAATCGACTTACATCAGAACCAGCCTAACTTGATCATGGACCAAATCCGCGGAGTTTTTAAACATAAAATAAAATAATATTTACTACAGAATTTGGGTATGCTTCTGTTATATGTTTTTCGGAACTATTAATTTTTTTTTTCTTCCTTTTTTGTTTTGTTCGCTATATAATATATAATACATAAAATATAATATATAATATATAATACCTAATATATAATATATAATATATAATATATATTATATAAAATATAATATATAATGTAAAATATATAATATATAATATAATATTTTAGTAATTAATCACGATTTACCAGCCCCCCTCCGTGTGGCTTACCGGGCTCACACAGGTCGCAACTTTTTGCTATAAATTTATAGCCTTATAGACGAACCCCTTGCTTAAAAGTTCGGGCCTTCTAGTTCGTCCTGTATGCAATTTCCCAACAGTAAATGGACAAGGCTCAATGAGTTGATAAGCCGAAGGCCATTTATTAAAAGCATCAACCCTTAACCAACTCATCCGTCTAACCATCACTCCAGGTTCCTGACAGTGTATGTAGCCCCCGAAAATCGGCATGCACCTTAGTTATCAGTGAAAGTAATTCCCCTGCGATTTTAGGTTTAAACCACAGCCAGAACGTTTCAGCCAAGGTAGGCATCGAGAAGTCTACAACGCAGAATCTCTCGATGCGGAACTCCTTCTCCTCTATGTCCAGAGAACGAGGCATCCAATCTATATTTAAGTAATAAGCAAATATAATATGTTCACATTATTTTGTGTTTTTGTAATACTTGCATCAATAATCATATTATTTGCACAAATCACCATACTATTGGTATAATGAACCATGGGAAGCATGGTTAACCATCACCTTATGAGGTATCTAGAGTCGCATAAACTACTTTGTGATCGTCAATATGGTGATCTTATGGCATATTTCTCAGAGAAGTGGTGCCACTCAATCCGTTATTTCGGTGAAAGTAGGGTGTTGGCTCTAGATATTTCAAAACCATTTGACAGAGTGTGACATGGTGCACTACTGGCAAAACTTACTGCTTTTGGTGTCGGTGATGACTTTTCTCGGTTTATATCGAGCTTTCTCAGGAACCACACTATACGAGTTGTAATAGATGGGGTCTCATCAAACGAGTGCAAGATTAACTTAGGGGTGCCGCAAAGCTCCGTTCTTTCTCCTACCTTGTTTCTTATTTTCCTCAACGACCTTCTATATCAAACTTCTAACCCTATTCACTCTTTTGCGAATGACAGCAGCGTCCCTTAAACACTCCACATTGTTAGTTAGCATTTATTGAAGACAAACTATTGCACACATCATTAAGGAGATGCAATGTGATGGGCTGGGACTTTAGTTCCAATTCAACGATTTGGCAACCGTAAAAGCTTGTTCCATTTGATGACTTTTTGTGCATGCACCAGCATGATGAGAATTTAAGCTAGCTCAGCATTTACAGACATATGACTGTGCGGCTGATAGTTTTGGGTGGTACAAAGTCTTCAAAATAACATCGGCTGAAAAATCATTTTGGCTTTCACTGGGTGATAATCTCAGTAAATCAAATTATTTACGTAAAGGAAAAAAGTGAAATCACTGGCATCATCATCCAAAAGCCAATAACTACGATGAGAGTGTTAGCTTGGCATGGATTTATTCTTCTTCATTATTGGGTAGCCAATTTTGATATTAAGCTGTTTTCACCGAACAACTTTGATCGCTTTTATCTATACAATAAGCAAACTGTTTCGAAAACTAAATAGAAGGAAAGGAACAAGGTGTAATAACGTATACACGGTGGCAGCCCTACGGCATATGACAATTTTTTGCTACCATTTATGTCAAATGTATTGTTTACATTTTTGAAAGAGAATGTATTGTTTACATTTTTGAAAGAATTTTTGAATACAAATTATTTTGTGAACATAAAAATAATTCAAATAAAAATAATTTCTAATTATGAAAAGGTACATTCATAGTTTATAACTGTGAAAATAGTTAAAAATATTTTTGAAAAACATTGCTTACCACATGCCTGTTTTTGTTGTATTGTTGTAGTTTTGCTCTAGTGCTGCCACCGTGTAGACGTTAATGCACCTTGGAAGGGAATCTTTACTTTCAAAACGTCAGCACAAGTGTAAGAGTTTTTGTCTCTCTCTCTCTCTCTCTCTCTCTCTCTCTCTCTCTCTCTGGCAGATTCGATTAGTTTTGTTATATTTTTTATTATTTTTCTTTCCTTGTGTTAAACAGTGTATCCACTCAGCATTCAATACAAAGCTTGCACGCTTTGAATCAATGAAAATACAAAATAAAAAACGATTTACATAGAAAATTCAAAAGTTGTACAAACACAATGTAAATGTCTAAATGATTTTCATTAAAGTTTTTCTGGCAGACAGAGAAATGGTGAAACAGAGACTAACGAGTTGTACACCAGACATTTAATACGTGTGTGTGTATGTCTGTACATACGAGTAGATACACAAACACAATCCAACAACAAAATTGTTTATAAGTACATCTCTTTTGGTTTTTTTATAAGTAAAATAAACATGAATAAGTTAGTTCCATTTAACAGCATGATCTTATACATACATATTTGATCTTTGCTATTGGTCAGGGATGAGACAGTGGGCAGGAAAGCTGTTTCCAAGTCAGTCTTATACCATGTTTAGACGGTAATATGAAATACATGATTCGCTCTCTGAACCACTATTGCGAAACTATGTGTTCAGACGGTTGTTTTTTGGTTCATACTAATGTTTACATATTTTGTGCAAACGTTTCATTAATTCGATGTTCAATTTTTATTTAAATCTCAATGTAAGTATCCAATTTTTATCTGTTACATGAGTTTCTTTTGATTTTACACACATTAATTATCTGTTTTTTCTTTGTTTACATATTTTTGAGATAATTTATTATCAAATTTGGAGATGGTAGTAGTTTTTGCATGGTTCCTAACATGATTCAAAATGAACCAAGTTGGTTCCCTCATAAAATTTTGTATGGCGAATCATGTTGGTTCAATAAAGATTCGGCCGCGAACCACGAATGAGAGAGCGAACCTCGAATATAAGCCTCCGTGTGAACATGCTATTACGAGGAAGAGGTAGTAGAGCAAGCATAGCTGCCTATTGTTTTGGTAGCAGAAATAGATCAATCTTTTTTGATACAAATAATTATGGTGGTTGCTTTTGTAAGTGCCAGACGAGACAGGGCAGTTTTAGTTGCGCAATTCTTGACTTTATACAAGGTTTTGGACAGCGTTGTCAACTTTGAAATTTAAAAACGCACCAAAATGGGGGAAAAAAAGTGCATTATATTAACAAAAAACGCACCAAGTTTAGAATTTTTCTTTTCATTTTTGAAAACTCATTTTGTGTTATAAAAAGCATAACATTTTTATATCGAAACCACGATAATGAAACAGCCTTTTAAGCGGCTATTAGACGAGCATGCCATTAGTCCGCTTTTAGGGTTTGGAAATTGAAAGACACACATTTTTCTCATTCTGCTTTGAACTTGCCGAAACCTTTTAGAGTTGGTCCCAATTTTCACGAGGCAATTTTAATTGCGCAATTAAATGCACTGCATATGTAGGGGTCATCCCTTAAGTACTGGTCCAAGAAAAAACAAGTAAGAGTGTAGTATATTCGGCTGGGCCGAATCTAAAATACCCTTCACGATAGTCACGAATATGTATAGTATATTAAAAATGTGGCCTGAATATGCTCGGTTATATATGAACCGATATCGGAATTTTCTATTTTCTGTATTTTAGTAACCTTCTTTTATAACAAGAATTGCTTTTCAGCAAAAAAAAAAATTTTTTTTTAATGAAAAAAACGGTTCAGGCTATATCTCGGGTATATATGGACCGATATCGAAAATTTTAATTTTCCAAATTTATATAACCTTATTTCATTACCAGAACTACTTTTGAGCACAACAAATTGTTTAAGTTCGCTTACGCGACATTTTCATGAAAACCCCGATTTGGGCTATATCTCGGGTACATATGGACCGATATCGGAAATTTTCATTTTCCATATTAAGGTAACCTAATTTCATTACCAGAACTGCTTTTGAGCACAAAAAAGCTGTTTAAGTTCGCTTACGCGACATTTTCATGAAAAACCCGATTTGAGCTATATCTCGGGTACATATGGACCGATATCGGAAATTTTTATCTTCCATATTTATATAACCTTATTTTATTACCAGAACTGTTTTTAAGCAAAAAAAAATTGTTGTTTAAGTTCGCTTACGCGACATTTTCATGAAAAACCCGGTTTGGGCTATATCTTGGGTATATATGGACCGATATCGGAAATTTTTATCTTCCATATTTATATAACCTCATCTTATTACAAGAACTGTTTTTAATCAAAAAAAGTTGTTAAAGTTCGCTTACGCGACATTTTCATGAAAAACCCGGTTTGCGCTATATCTCGGGTATATATGGACCGATATCGGAAATTTTCATTTTCCATACTTATATAACCTTATTTGATTACCAGAACTGCTTTTAAGCAAAAAAAGTTGTTTAAGTTCGCTTACGCGGCATTTTCATGAAAACCACGTTCCAGGCTATATCTGCGGTATATATGGACCGATATCGGAAATTTTCATTTTTCATATTTATATAACCTTATTTTATTACCAGAACTGCTTTTAAGCACAAAAAAGTTGTTTAAGTTCGCTTACGCGACATTTTCATGAAAAACCCGATTTGGGCTATGTCTCGGGTATATATGGACCGACATCGAAAATTTTCATTTTTCATATTTATATGACCCTACTTCATTACCAGAACTGCTTTTGAGCACAAAAAAGTTGTTTAAGTTCGCTTACGCGACATTTTCATGAAAAACCCGGTTTGGGCTATATCTCGGGTATATATGGACCGATATCGGAAATTTTCATTTTTCATATTTATGTTACCTAATTTCGTTACCAGAACTGCTTTTGAGCACAAAAAAAGTTGTTTAAGTTCGCTTACGTGGCATTTTCATGAAAACCCCGGTCTAGGCTATATCTCGGGTATCTATGGACCGATATCGGAAATTTTCATTTTCCATATTTATGTAACCTAATTACATTACCAGAACTGCTTTTGAGCACAAAAAAGTTATTTAAGTTCGCTTACGCGACATTTTCATGAAAAACCCGGTTTGGGCTATATCTCGGGTATATATGGACCGATATCGGAAATTTTCATTTTCCATATTTATGTAACCTTATTTTGTTACCAGAACTGCTTTTGAGCAAAAAAAAAGTTATTTAGCTTCGCCTATGCGACATTTTCGTTAAAATCCGATTTGGGCTATATCTCGGGTATATATGGACCGATATCTGAAAAAAAATTTTTTTGTCTTTAGGTCACCATGCCTAATAAGTGTGTGAAGTTTGAAGCAAAACGAACAACTTTTGTTTTCAAAAATTTTCATACAAAACTGCAAAAAAAAATGGCTTTTTTCGGAATTTTGAATATATCTCAGCTATACGTGGACCGATATTACTGAATTTCAATAGCAAACCCATGAATCGATGGAGTAAAAGAATGGTGAAAGAAAAAAGTTTCTAAGTCTAATGGTTTTCTCAGAAACGGTATTTCAACAGCGGACAGACGGACAGACGGACATCGCTTAATCGACTTTTCCATTAATTCTGATTCAGAATATATATACTTTATAGGGTCGCAAAAAAAAACTGTAGAAATTACAAACGGAATCACAAACTTATATATACCCTTTACATTTTTGTGAAGGGTACAAAAAAGGTTAAGAACTTGGATTTGACATTTCTTCCTATTAATTTTCACACATGGGGCAACATTCAGCCATTTGTTATGAAAACACAACTAATATCCTACAAATGTATTAATCAAATGTAAAAATCAATATCCTACTAACGTATTAATTTATTAATCTATTAACGACTAAAATTATGGTTTCCCAGCCCAACGTGCAATGTTCTGTATATTTTTTAAATTCTGTTTTGCATGTCTGAAATACAAAAAAAAAAGAATCGTTTCAACAGTGGCACTATTTAGCTCGAATTTAATTCTGTTACTACTTTGCTGATCTTTTTTTTACTTTTTTATTTTCTAGTTTTTCTCAATTGGAAAAATGTTCACCAATTGATTAGATTTTCTGCTAAATCATGTTTACAATTTGTGTTCAACTCTAACCAAATGCCTTTCACTTGTTTCATTTGTTTTTAAAGGTAAGTCAAACAAAAACTTTTTTTTTTTTTTTTTTGGAATAATCTCTAAATGTTAGAAAAATATAATGGAAATTACTTTATTGTAAAACTGCTGAAAAAGTTATTTTCCTACAAGTTTTTAGAAAAAATATCATTTAATAAATCGATTCGAATCTCCCTTAAGGCCCTGATACACGATCCTACACGATCGTACGATTCATCTACAGGAAAATGTTTTGAAACTCTGGCCGACTTTACAAAATCCTACATGATCGTACAATTCATCTACAGGAAAATGTTTTAAAAGTCTAGCCGACTTTACAAAATCGATTCAAAATGGCGTTGTAGTCCACACTATTATACAAGTACAATTGCAATAATTTACAAACATAGTAAAATAATAAAAACTATTATTACAATAATGAAATTACATTAGTTTAATTTATTTCTCAAGGCACCAACAATATTCTCATATTTTTCATAATATATACCACACTGATCGCACAGAAATCATCTTGTTAAGAAAGTTTTCATAAAATATTTAAAGTCTTACGATTTGTCAGAAACTCTATCTCACAGTTTTAGTACTTTTTCAGCACACATATCATATATGTTAGATCGCATGATCGTGTAGGATAGTAAATCACGGCCTTTAGTATGAAAATTACTCCAATTTTTCACATAAAATGATTCAAACCACCAATTGTGATTTTGCTCTACTACTAATCTCATGAATTTTACTCACAAATTCCCAATTCTACTCACAAATGTTGCAACAATTGTCACAGCAATGAACTGAAATCGTCGTATACAGGCCGTAAGAGAGCAATTTGAAGAGTACCAAGAGCTAATACCATTATATCCCTTAAAAACAACGGAGTTTCGTTATGGGCTGGTGAAGTCAAGGGTCACAGCATGTTAAAAAACTAGTTGCATTCTGAAATTCATGGTTTCGGTAAGCTCTGGTCTCTACAAGACGGCACTACGGGCCATACGAGTAAAGCTCGTTGAACAATGGATTTGTTTAGATGTTGATTATTTTAGTAAGCACTTAATGTCATGTTTTGTTACGGTAAATTGGCCACCACGATCGCGCGTTGTCGCAAACCGTCCCATCCCATCCCAACGTCTGCTGTGGTGATCCCATCAGGATCCATTGGGACAGGTCCCTAAAGATAATAGTCCTCATGTAATCATATCTGGGCCATTCAGCCTTGATATTCAATAGCTAATCTCACTGGATAACCTGTCGTGAGCGGTCTCAAAAAGTTGACCTTGTAGTCGTTTCTTACAGCTCCTAAGCGGAATTCCAACGATCCCGTCATATCCATTTGTTATAGCTGGACACCGGCCTTTGCCAATTCATCTACTACAACCATTCCGGCCTTTTCACTGTGCTCTCGTACCCAGAAAAGCTCCAGGTTCGAATGTCTCGCTATCTCGTTTAGAGATATCCGGTATTCACGAACCAACCTGGACGTTGTATAGACCTCAACAATACAAATTGGGATATCCTCCCAGTATATCCTATAGTATCTTAACCAGTTAACTGCCCTCAGTGAGGCCGCGATTTTTGCCTGAGCTACGTTACACTCATTTTGTAGCCTTAAGCTAATCATCATCTCATACAGGGTGATAAAGGTACTTTATTGCCACTTTATTGTACTGACCCAATAAGAAAAAAGTTCTCAAAAATTTTTGATACAAAACAGTTTTTACTCCAGGTAAAATTTGGAAAAAAATTATAGTTCATATAGAGCACATGTAGAGAAGTTATTAGACTTATTAATCAACACAACGGGACCAAAAGGACCCAAGTGGGCTGGTTTCATGAAACTGGCGGCCTGTACAATCCAACCTAACCTATAAATCAAACTAACTATGTTTTCCATCTGAGACAATGAGCCAACAATTGGGCGGCAGGTAGTTCGTAATTTGTAGACTACGTTTTAATACAAGAAATAAGAAGCAGCAACTGCTGTTTAGTATTTCAGCAACACCTAGAATTTCTGCATGAGTCAAATTATGTTGAAATCATGAAATAAAATTTTTATAAACTTTTTCATTGTTTATTTACCATTTGATAAGCATAAAAAAAACAGACCTCTGTCCATTAAAGTCAAGAAACGGTACTTAAATGTTGAAGCTACATGTGGACAGTGTATCAAAAAAGTTTGCAGACAGGCAAAAATGTTCAAGTTGAAGCAATCTCTGCATCACTACTTTCAATTTTTGTGAATTTCTGAAAAGCAGTATGTGCAGTGTTGCAGTACTTGTATAAGTATAGGACGTTCTTAAACAACAGTCTCGGTCACAGGTTCGATTCCTGTCACAGCCTCTTTTTATCTATAAACAAACAAATTTCATTCTATTTACGATTGTAATTTCTTTAATAAACCAATATTCATAGTCCAAATGACGCTTTACACTAGCCTAAAAACAACAACAAAATCGCAAAATTTTCACAAAAAATCGTTATATCTAAGAAAGTTTTTTTTATGAGTGCAGAAGATGAATCAAAAATTTAAAGCAAAATTTCCATTCATTCAAATTTCTTTTCAAAATTAGAGTGAAAGGGGTTTGAAACCAAGAAGTAAAAAATGATTTGAAGAGAGAAGTTAAACTTCTTTGGATATCTGAAAATAGTCACATAAGTATCTTAGAATACTAAATCTTAAAAATCTTAATTTTAATATTTTCAAATCTGATTTAGCTTCTAAAATCTTCAATATTGAAGTAAAATCTTCATTCTGGCAATGCTGAGTATGTATAAAAAACTTTGAAAAATTGAAAGAGAGAGAACCGAAACTTGATGGTGTGACTGCAGATTAGGGCATATAGCGTCTACAAACTTTCTTACAACACTGTGTCAATGTCAATTTTTTATTTTTATTTTTTTGTTATCCATGTGAAGCGTTAAATATGGAAATTGATTAAAACTGTTTGCTTTTTATTTGACTGCCATAAAAATGTGAAAATATTCCCACGTTTTTATCTAAACGTTAAATTCATAAAACAGCACACAAACGCCAGCGGTCAGTCAGTCAGTTTTCTGCAATCATTTTTACGATATAAAATTTTCAAAATTAATTTCATTGTGTGTGAGAAATACTCGTATTACCTAATTATGTAAACAAATATTGATTTATGATATTTAATATTTATTTTAATATTTTTTTTTATGCTGATATATTGTTGGCGATTTGCATAAATTTAAAAATTATGCAAATCAAATGTGTGCCGAAAAGAAAAAAAAAATATTATAATTTTTTGAACTTTAATATTGTTATTGTATGATTTTTAAAATGACTCAATTTTGGTGTGAATAAGTATTTTCATTTTTCCTTATTAAAAATATTTCTTACGACTAGTGATCTAATATGTTAATGCTACAAAGTGAAAAAGAATGGCAATCTTTTAAAAATGATGAGAAGTGCTTGAAATTAAACTTAATGTAGCTGCAGCAGAATAGCATTTCTTTTGCGATTAAAAAAAATAATATTTAATTTGTATGTAAATCAGTAATAAGTGAACTTTTTTAGTTATATACATATGTGCGATATTAACTAACTAGTTGTGAGTTAGAGTCCAACTTCAGTCAGAATCGGAAGATGTTTTACGTGGGTTCCTGCCTTGACGGCCCAACCCCACGGTGATTCTCTCACAAAGCGAAAAAACGTTCGCCCGGACGTCCCCATGCATGACAAATTGTCACGCATGACCATGAATGACAAATCGTCATACATGGCTACCATTTTCGATCAAATGCTGCATGGCGCATGCTCTCCCCCATGGTGTAGGGCGGAGCCTTCCTGAAACTCCTTCCGATCTCATGGTCATGGCACCCAGTTGCAGTGCAACTGCACACCGAGTCCGAAAACTCTCCCCGAATTTGTTTATTAAAACACAACCACCACATTGCCCCCGAAGGTCCTCAACCATAGCCGGTCGAGAAAAATGTTCACGGGGCTCCCGGCTCCTGTGGTATCAGAAAATAATAGCCTCTGGTCAGACTATCGCAGCCGCAAAAAGGGCTGCTACTGTTTTAAAACCCAAACGGTTAGAGGAACTGCTAGCCCCCTCCAACTTCAAGCAAAAAGAAGGATTACTTTTAATTATGTAAATATTTAATTTGCTTATAGGGACGCCTGAGCAGGGTAACTTTTGATACTAAATAGCAAGCTCCTCTTCAATTTCAGATTTAGTCTTTGGTTTTAGATAAGGCTGATTTATTTCTGACTTCATATCCTCACACCTATGAAGTCGGAGCTAGTACACCTCTCGAAAGTGGTTGTTACAGACCGTCAAGAGGATATGCTTGAGCTGGATCCAAATTGGTTTTGGCAATTGGTGTGATAGGTTTATGTCTGTGTATGTTCAGAGGAGCAGTTTTAGGCTGCAAAGTTAGTGTGGCATAACACAAGAGGAAATCACGGCTATAATGAGTGTAGCTAGTTGGTAGAGATACTATGGGATATATCCAAATTTGCACTAATAGTAAGTGTGAATTGAATGCACTAGCGGTGGTCTATGCGATGTTCAGGTTGCTTCATGAATGCCACATATCTCTAAATGAGATAGTGAGACACAAAAACCTACAGGTTTTCTAGGTACGTGGTCACTAAGGTACTCGAAAATCGTGTAAGGGCTGATCTGGGGCCGGGGTCCGGCTACAAGAAGAAGATATAGATGAAAGGGTTGGGAGCTGTAAAAATGAGCACAGCGCAGCTTTTAGAAAGTACAGAGGACAGATGGT
This sequence comes from Thecocarcelia acutangulata, assembly GCA_914767995.1. Lineage (NCBI taxonomy): Eukaryota > Metazoa > Arthropoda > Insecta > Diptera > Tachinidae > Thecocarcelia > Thecocarcelia acutangulata. The sequence goes on from OU612096.1 coordinate 29,843,700, forward strand.
TTAGCCAGGTTATCTGTTTAATATCATATCCCGTCAGGTCCCGTTGTGTTGCCTGGATATGATATGTATCTCAGTAGATCTACATATCACTGGCTTAGAACCAACCCGAGTATCGGATAAAGGAGTCCAATCTACTTACATCGCATTCCGATACCTCCGTCAAATCATGCAGCATGGGTCTGCCTAGATACAATACCCTTATATAAGAAAGAGCTGGACACTGACAGAGGAAGTGCTCAACGCTCTCTTCTTCCTCCTCGTCTCTGCAACTTCACTACAGAAGTCATTAAATGGAAGATTTAACCTCCTTGCCTGCATCCCTATGTGGCAATGTCCCGTCAGAACCGCCACAGCAGAACGCAACCTCCGTCGGGGCAAGCCCCTAAGGATAATAGTTCTCCTGTTATCATATCTTGATGGGATCGTTGGCATCCCACTTGCGAGCTGTAAGAAACTAGTACAGCGTCAACTTTTTCAGACCGCTCAAGACAGATGGTCTAATGAGGGTACCTGACGAATATCAAGGCTGACATGGCCCAGATATGATAACAGGAGCGATATGTATGTAAGCCAGTGCTTAAATCTTGTTTCTTGGTTTTGAATATGTTTTTAGTTTGCTCATTGAGTTAACTTTTTTTTTATAAATTAATTATATTAAATGATAATTGATCCAAGTAAAACGGATATTGTTAAAGTAACAGTAAACAAAGACATTTCATTAATTCATTTCAAATGAGTTGTATGTCTGTCTGTCTGTCTGTCTGTCTGCTTGTCTTATTAGTTGTCTGGGTGGTCCGTACGTTGTAGGTAGGTTAGTGTTAATGAGCGCTGCTTGGCTGTGGCACACGGATCTCCGCCATATTATTATAAAACTTATCAGCAGACAACTTTTTAATATGCCAACAAAAGCATAATTAATTAGTTTTATTAACAAATATATTTTCGCTTATAAACAAAAAGTTATTGTGTAAAAAAAAATGTGTTCTCTCACTTAAAGAAAAAAAACGGCAAACGCGTTTTTCTCGCGCCATTTTCTTAAATAAAACACTTTCAATTATTTATTATAATTTTTATTTTATTTGATTTTTGTGCCAGCACTTTGGTGGTTTGTTTTTTTTTTTTTTTTGTATTTAAAGTTTAAATTTCTTGTTCATTTTTTTTTTCTTACTTTCATTTTATTTTCTACACATGCATTTGACAAAAAACATTTAAGGAATTTTTTTCTTCGGTTTAATTGTTAAAGTTAAGTAGTTTTATCATTGGAAATTTAAGTATTATTTTGTAAACATTAATATAAGTTACAATACAATAATTTAATTAAATACAAACTAGTTTTACAATAAGACACAATTTGTTTATGCTTTAATTTATTTTTAAGACACTGGTTTCACGAGAACTTAAATATTTTACAAACTATTTTGGTTAGTTTAAGTAAGAGCTGCTTTTTTATTCATTTTAGAGAAAAACGTATACACAATGAAAATTAAAATTTGAAGTTTTTATATTAAAACTCTTTTAATATATTAAAGAAAAGAAAATAAACTTAAAAAAAAAATATTATTAAGAAATTAACATAAGTAAACTTATTAGATTTCTTGAAAAAAAAAATAAAACAACACAGAAAAAAACATGATAGGTGTCAAAATTTTATGAAAAATTTTGCCTGTGGAATGTTTTTAAAAGCTCTGCCACTTTTGTCTAGCACATTTACAGGGTGTCCCAATATTAAAGCCATTTTTGAAGTCAACACAGTGAAGTTTTCAAAAGCCTAAAAATAATTTGACTGCTGATCATTTACGGACACGTTTTAACACTCACATCTCGCTTGACATATGCGATTGTGACTTGAACTCGCACGAAAGGTATTCTGTAAATTGCAATCGCCAGACTCTGGGCGAATTCAAATCACAAGAGTATACGAAAGTGATTATACTTTTAACCCAAAATGTATAATATGAATGCTGCTGGCATTTTAAATTTATTTGCTTTGTTAAAACATCTCTTTTTAGCATTCACATTATGTCAACTCTTAGGCCAAAGGCGTGAATCACAGAATACCTAGAAATAAATTTGGCGTTTTCAAGTCGCACGGCGACTTTGAAAACTTGAGAATGAGGGAACATGCCTGCTACGATCTGGTAACTCCTTCATATAGAAACAGGTGTTCACAAAAGACGCATCCGCGATTTTTTTACAATGGAAAGATTAGAAATGCGTGGTGTCATTAAATATTTACATAAAAAGGTTTATCGGGACCAGCAATTCATAATGATATGGTGAATGTGTTAAGTGAAAGTGCTCCTTCATATGCAACAGTAAAAAATTGGCTTGCTGAATTTAAACGTGGTCGTGCAAGAATTGAAGATGAACCACGTAGTGGACGTCCAAAAACAGCAACATCAACAGAAATTGTAGTAAAAGTGCATGATATGGTATTAAATGATCGATGAATAAAAGTGCGTGAAATAGCTAATATCATGGGCATCTCAAATGGCCGAGCCCATTTAATTTTGCATAAAGAACTACAGATGAAAAAGCTTTCTGCAAGATGGGTGCCGCATTTGTTAAAAGTCGACCAAAAACGCATAAGAATGAACATTTCTCAAGCTTGTTTGGATCGTTTTAAGCGAAATAAAAAGGGTTTTAAGCATCGTTTCACAACTGTTGATGAGACATGGATGCACCACTATACTCCAGAGACAAAAGAACAATCCAAACAATGGACTGAAGCTGGAGGAAGGGCCCCAAAGAAGGCAAAAACAATTCAATCGGCTGGTAAGGTTATGGCAGCAGTTTTTTGGGACTTCAAAGGTATTATATTGATTGACTATCTGCAAAAGGGTAAAACAATAAATTCAGAGTACTATTGCAACCTTTTGGATCAATTAAATGTACAAATTTGAGAAAAACGTCCTGGCTTACAACACAAATAAATAATTTTTCATCAAGACAACGCACCAGCGCACAAGAGTGTTTTAACACCGGCTAAAATCAACGAATTAAAGCACGAGTTGCTTGACCACCCACCACCTTATTCTCCTGATTTAGCTCCCAGTGACTTTTACCTGTTCCCAAATGTAAAAAAATTCTTTGCTGGCAAGCGTTTTACCTCAAATGAAGATGCAATTACAGCTGTAACCCACTATTTTGAAGACCTTGAGGAAATTTATTTTAATCAAGGGATAGAATTGCTAGAAAAGCGTTGGACTAAGTTTATTGAAGTTTCATGAGATTATATTGAAAAATAAAAATATTTTTGAAAAACTAACTATTCTCTTTCATTGATAGGCTAAGAAGTTTCCGAACCGCCCTTGTAGTTTAAAGAACTAAAAACGCGCTTCCATATCGAGCTAAAAGATAAGAAATAATTTTATTAATGAGCATAAACAATAGTAAATGAATTAACCTAAAAATATTGTAAATGAAGCTTTGGGCGCCCATTGACACAAAACGCATTGCGCTTAATTCATAATAATATTAGTATTAGTATTTCTTTAACTATTGTTTAAGCTTATTCTTCAGAATATTTCCCACTCTTTGCTTCGATATCGAAGCATGTTTGTTTATTAGTTTTTTAAATTAATATGACAGCCTGTTCGCCGATATCGAAAGAAAATGTCACATTCGAATCAATTTGGTTTTGTCTGTGTCACTATTATGCTAGGAACACAACTGCGACGAACAACGAATTTTTGGTCGCCAAAAATAAAACACATTGGTGTATATGAAAATGCACACAATCGTGGCTTTGGTCGAAATTCCTCATACTCAGCGAAAGTTGAAATAGATTTATGTCAGCGAACGACGAACAAAGCAGTATCAGGTGACCAAGTTTCTTACATAAAAAATGTATTTTTCACGACATAATTTATTTTAATCCATTAATTATTATTAATTATAATTTATTTTAATCCATGTAGATGTTCGCGAAATATAAAGTACCTCAGATAATTTGTTCAAAAATCCTACTTTCGGATGGGATTTATATAGGTTTACTTTTAATATGGTCACCTTAGTATTTATATTAATTTTTTTTTTTTATTTGCATGGAATGTAAACAATGTTCGTTGATAATGTGCTTCACACGACGACTTTATACAAAGAATATTTGCCGGCGAGTTCGTCACGATGGGAGAAGTTCGTCGTTCGTCGCAGTTGTGTTCCTAGCATTACTCGTTCGCCTGTATTTTCATTGAATTTTGACGTATCGTCCGCATAGAATAAAGTTAAGCAAACTCAAACAAATTTTCTTTAGCCTAGAATGCGAATGAATTTAACCTTTCGACAGCATCTAACTGGCTATTATTTTTTTACTTTTTAGTTTAGTATTCTTTAATACTTGTTTTTAGTTTCTTTAAGTTTTATTCACTGAGAGACTTACAGCCAGTCCACCGATCTCGAAAGGATAAAATCATTCGCATTTTAGGCAAAAAAAAATGATTTGAAGTTAGAAAAAAACTTTAATCTATGCGAACGATGTTCAAAATTCAAGTAAAATTCATAAGTACAAGCAAACGAATAATAGTGACATAGACAAACCCAAATTGATTCGAATGTGAGTGGCATTACTTTTTTTTCGCATACATTTTCATTCGATATCGCCGAACAGACTATGATATGATCTTATAATTTTAAGTCTAGCTACAAATATAAATTAATTTTTTTCAATTAATCACCGGATAATTATCTGTTCAAATTCGTCCAAAATTACCGTCAATAATGAAGGCACAGGTTCCACGACATAAAAAAAAATTTAACCAAATATGAAAAACCGTTTCAGAACCGACTAGCGAACGTGCTCCGATTTTTTGTGGAAATTCCTAAAATCGGCTTCGAAAATCCCCTCACTTCACCGGAAGCAATATGAAACTTCAAGTTTCGCACTAAAGTGAACGTGCGAACGAGTTTCGAGTTTTTATGGGAATTCCTAAAATAACATAAACCATTGAATCATAAATAAATTCTCAGCAATTTATTTGGATTGTTGGGATATAAAGTTGAATGTTTGAGAATATTTTTCAAAAATTTCCAAAGTCTACTGATGATTAGGGTAGTTCCTATGAAATGTCGACATATAGATAGCTGGGAAACATAGAAAGCAAGCTATTTATAATTTTTTACTGGTATAAATAATATTAATATTTTATCTTAATATTCTTCGAACTTCGTTTGTTAAATAAATTTAATTTTTGCAGATTCATTTCTTTGTTTATTATAAAAAAAAATTAAAAATTCGTTTATTTCTCGATATTTCGATAACAATTTGTTATAATCGTCCCGATAACAAATTGTTGATTGACGATGATAACAAATTGTTATCGAAATGTCGAGAAATAAAACATTTTGAATTGTTAAGTTTTTCTAAAAGAGAAAAAACAAAGATCTGAAACTTCCATAACTAAATTTATTGAATAATATTAATAATATCTTGATCCTAATTATTTCACCTTTTTTTAATTAAATTGAAATGTTCTTTAAACTTGAGGTCAGTTTTGTTTTTTATATAAAAAAAAAAATGTTTTAATTATATTCGATATTTCGTAGACTTTGTTGTTGAAAAAACGTTCTTTTTAATCAATAATTATTTTCACTGAACCTTTGTTTGATTCAACGAATTCGTTTACCGGTCCTCTTTCAAATAATTTATTTACTGAATCAGCGAACTTTGTTATTCAACATTTGATGTTATTTTTATGGCTTAACATATTTTTTTTTTCTGTGTTGTTCTAAAATATAATAATTTTATTAAGTAAAAGTAAGCACAAACGCTAAAAGGAAACAAAACGTATTAAAATTTTAAAAATAATTATGGCAAATTCTTTTGTAACAAACAAAACTAAAAAACAAAAACAATTCATTTACTCTAAATTTTCAAGTAAAATTAATATATTTATTTTTCCTTAACTAATTTCTAATTGTAGTGTAATTTTCTTTTAAACTATTTTAACTTAAGTCCTTTGGATTGTGTGATAATAATGAACATCATTAGTGTGTTTTTGTATTTTCTAAAAAAAAAAAAACTTCTTCTCATTTGATTTAAGAGGAATAATTTTATTTATTTTTGGGTAAATGCCGTTTCATATGTAAAGCCAAATGATCACTACGAGCAAAACTTCTCTCGCAAACAATGCACTTGAAGGGTTTCGCGCCAGTGTGTTTGCGATAGTGACGCGTTAATTCATCGGAACGTGCAAATCGCCACTCACATTCGGGCCATTGACAAGTGTAGGGCTTCTCACCTGTGGAAAGAAATTAAAAAAGGAGGAAAAATAATTTTAGTTTTAGAATTTAATATTAATTTGTGTGTTATTATTTTTCTACAATGCATATATGGCTCCTTTATTGCAACATAGTCATATCTCAAAAAATGAGCTTTTCGAGTTAACAGTGCAGGATTGTTAACAGTACTACCTTTTATATTGTGTCAAAAACTTCTGCAAATTACTTTTGAACTGTTCCCTTTAGAAGATATTTTCTAAAAACATTTTCTAAGACTTGTATGGAAACTAAAAATTTGAAATACGTTTTTCTCGAAACTAGCTTTTTTTTAGTTATGACTAAAGGAGCGACTACTGCTCAAATTTTACAGCCGAATCCTTGGCAATCCTCCTGGCAATGAAATATGCTACAACAAATGGAGGAAAATTTGTTATCTGTTCTGATAGCCTTTCTTCCATCCTGGCCATCAAAAACTCGCGGTACGAGTCACCTGTAATAAGCCAAATAAGAAACCTATGTATAAACAAGTAAGAGTGTAGTATATTCGGCTGGGCCGAATCTAAAATACCCTTCACGATAGTCACGAATATGTATAGTATATTAAAAATGTGACCTAAATATGCTCGGTTATATATGAACCGATATCGGAATTTTCTATTTTCTGTATTTTAGTAACCTTCTTTTATAACGAGAATTGCTTTTCAGCAAAAAAAAAAAAAAAAATTTTAATGGAAAAATCGGTTCAGGCTATATCTTGGGTATATATGGACCGATATCGAAAATTTTAATTTTCCATATTTATATAACCTTATATCATTACCAGAACTGCTTTTGAGCACAACAAATTGTTTAAGTTCGCTTACGCGATATTTTCATGAAAAACCCGATTTAGGCTATATCTCGGGTATATATGGACCGATATCAGAAATTTTAATTTTCTCTATTTTCGTAACCTTCTTTTATAACAAGAACTGCTTTTCAGTAAAAAAAAAATGTTATTGGAAAAATCGGTTCAGGCTATATCTCGAGTATATATGGACCGATATCGGATTTTTTCTTTTTCCATATTTATATAATCTTATTTCATTACCAGAACTGCTTTTGAGCACAAAAAAGTTGTTTACTCGGCATTTTCATCAAAAAACCTGTTAAGCTATATATCGGGTATATATGAACCGATATCGGAAATTTTAATTTTCCATATTTATATAACCTTATTTTATTACCAGAACTGCTTTAAGGTGGAAAAAGTTGTTTAAGTTCGCTTACGCGGCATTTTCGTGAAAACCACGGTTAAGGCTATATCTCTGGTATATATGGACCGATATCGGAAATTTTCATTTTCCATATTTATGTAACCTAATTTTATTACCAGAACTGCTTTTGAGCAAAAAAAAGTTATTTAGCTTCGCCTATGCGACATTTTCATTAAAAATCCGATTTGGGCTATATCTCGGGTATATATGGACCGATATCTGAAAAAAAAATTTTTTGTCTTTTAATCACCATGCTTAATAAGTGTGTGAAGTTTGAAGCAAAACGAACAACTTTTGTTTTCAAAAATTTTCATACAAAACTGCAAAAAAAATGGCTTTTTTCGGAATTTTGAATATATCTCAGCTATACGTGGACCGATATTACTGAATTTCAATAGCAAACCCATGAATCGATGGGGTAAAAGAATGGTGAAAGAAAAAAGTTTCTAAGTCTAATGGTTTTCTCAGAAACGGTATTTCAACATAGGACAGACGGACAGACGGACATCGCTGAATCGACTTTTCCATTAATTCTGATTCAGAATATATATACTTTATAGGGTCGCAAAAAAAAACTGTAGAAATTACAAACGGAATCACAAACTTATATATACCCTTAACATTTTTGTGAAGGGTATAAAAATATAAGTAAAATTAAAATTATGTGGGTACCATCACATGTTGGGATTACTGGCAACAAGAACGCTGATAATGCAGCCGAAGACGCTAAACAACAACCGTTAATTAAATGCACGACCTCGGAGCCTCGAGATATTTTTAACAAAATCTCATCTTTCTTGGCATCAACTAAATCTCTTAAATAGGAAAACTACCAACATACTTACAAAGCCATGAACTCTACTGGAAACAAACCGATGTACCCTCATAACTGTTCCCGGGAAGAAACAACTATATTCGCTCGTTTAAGAATTGGGCACTGTAAGTTTTCTCATCAACATTTCTTTGACAAAACTTCACTGCCTATTTGCTCTATTTGTAACTGCCGGCTAACCACAACTCATATTTTAGACGAATGCCCTGCCTACAACCCCTCCAGGTTTAATTTTTTCGGAAATAAGCCACCAAGTGATCTCCTCAAAAATATTTCTGACTGCAATATCAAATTAATTTATAAATTTTTAACCGAAAACAATTTAAAAAATATGATTTGAAAATTATTACTGTAAACATCGGAGTCGATAGCCTTAGCTGCTAGTACTTCTCTTTCTTTTAATTAATTTTTATATATATTGTTATAATAATTAATTTTTGAAGTAAATAAATAAATAATATTCCTTAATAATAAATACAGGGTGTTTTTTTTTTGAGTCATAGAAGCTTACATCATAGCCAAATAAAGAAATATATTTGTATATGAACGAACCAGGCTTTATTGGGTAGAAAATTTTACGACATTAATGTTTATATATCATTTCGGTCATATGGTCACCTTGGCTGGCGTCCACAAAGCGCAAACTGGGCAAACTTTTCACCGAGTTATTGGTGAAAATTGAATATATGGATATTGTTGATATCGATATATTCAATTGTGCCTTATAATTATATCATCCTAGATAAGAGACTTTACATGGCCTCAAAGAAAATAATACAATGGGGTTAAATCACGCGATCGTGGTGGCCAATTAATTAAAACAGCAAAAGAAATTTAGGGAAATTAATTGTGGCTGACAAAGATGGTACGGAGCTACTATAGAACATATCTGTTTGTTCGTTTTAATAATTCACCGGTATTAACAAAGATGGCCACGGCTTTATGACATCATCTTAGAACATGTTGTAAAATAGTCTTAGCGCTCGAAATTCGCTCGTGGAAATTTTTTCCAAAAGGTATTATATGTTTACCTCTATTAGGGACATTGCCACATTTCATGTTAAATTGGTCTTTCGTTATACTCGTAATATCATTTATCAAGTAAAACTCTACGGCCAATGAGACAGCTTTCCAAAACTTTTTTGAAATCTAATTTCTTATTAACATAACTAACGAGTTGTTTTTTTGCTATTATCTTTTTGGCAACACTAGTTTTGACAGCTCACGCACGTTTTGTATCTTGTGTCACTGTCAAACATCTTCAGTTTGGTCTATAATTTAATCATGAATCGTCTTACAAACGAACAACGCTTGCAAATTATTGAATTTTATTACCAAAATGCGTGCTCTGTTAAGAAAGTTCACCGCGCGCTTCTTCCATTTTATGATCAGTTTAATCGACCTACTGAGGCTTCTATTCGGGCTATTGTAAACAAAATTTCGCACCAAATTTACATTGTTTGACATTAAACCACCAACACGCTTACGTAGAGTGCGAACTGAAGAATATCGCAGCCGTATCGGCCAATGTTGGTGATGACCGTGAATTATCGATTCGGCGCCGTTCGCAGCAATTGGGCCTCTGTTACTCCACTACGTGGAAAATTTTGCGGAAGGATTTGGGTGTGAAGCCTTATAAAATACAGCTGGTGCAAGAATTGAAGCCAAACGACCTACCACAACGCCAAATTTTTGGTGAATGGGCTCTTGAAAAGTTAGATGAAGATCCACTTTTTTTTATCGAAGAATTGTGTTCAGCGACGAGACTCATTTCTGGTTGAATGGATACGTGAACAAGCAAAACTGCCGTATTTGGAGTGAAGAGCAGCCAGAAGCATTGCAAGAGTTACCAATGCATCCACAAAAAACAACCGTTTGGTGCGGACTATGGGCTGGCGGCATCATTGGGCCGTATTTCTTCAAAGATGATGCGAATCACAACGTTACTGTGAATGGTGAGCGCTACCGTGCGATGATAACAAACTTTTTTTTGCCCAAAATGAAAGAGCTTGACTTGCATGACATGTGGTTTCAACAAGACGGTGCCACATGCCACACAGCACGCGAAACAATGGACCAATTGAGAGGCGAGTTCGGTGAACAGTTTATTTCACGCTTGGGACCAGTCAATTGGCCGCCCAGATCGTGCGATTTAACGCCTCTAGACTATTTTTTGTGGGGCTATGTTAAGGCTAATGTCTATAGCGACAAGCCCGCTTCGATTGATGCATTGGAAGCCAACATTGCCAACATTATTCGTGAGATACTGGCCGAAATGTTGGAAAGAGTATGCCAAAATTGAACTAAGCGGATGGACATTTGAGGCGCAGCCGCGGCCAACATTTGTATGAAATAATCTTCAAACATTAAATTATATCGACCCAACTATCGATCCAAATAAATATTTCATGCATTTTTCTGAATTTTATGTGTTTTTTTTTTTAAATTTCCGATAGTTCTTATAAAATCACCCATTATGTTAAAAAATATGGAGTTATAATATATGAATGTTATAAGATATTTATGTTAAAAGATAAGCATGTTCTAAAAAATAGCTGTATTTATCAAGCAAAACTATACTAAAACGCCAACATAACTATGTTATGTTACATGCATATAAAAAAAATATGGATGTTACATTATATGAATGTTATAAACATATGTAGGTTAAAATATAAATGTGTTCTAAAATATGGGTTTATGCAATACTTTTCTGAAATCCAATTTCTTATTACCAAATTTTTATTTTATTTTTTTATATATATTATAACATGCATGTTATAATATATATAAATATATTTATATATTATAATATATGTTTTAATATTTGTATGTTATGATGTATGCATGCTATAACATCCCCATGCTATATTATGTTATAACACAAATATGTTTTAATATATATATGTTTAATTATATGCACTTTAAAAATTTTACATATATATTTATCTGGGAACTTACATGCTACAACATATGCATCCTAAAATATATGCTCTTTATAAAATTCGCATTCTCCTACATTTGTATATTATATTGGTAGTTTATAACATTTACATGTTGTAATATTTTCATGCTATAATATTTGTGTTATAACATTTGTATGTTTTAATATTTGTATGTTATGATGTACGCATGCTATAACATCCACATGCTATATCATGTTATAACACAAATATGTTTTAATATATACATGTTTAATTATATGCACTTTAAAAATTTTACATATATTTTTATTTGGGAACAGTACTCTGGGGATGATCCCTACATAGTACAGTACATTGTATTCGAACTAGAATAATAGATTATGAGAAGGAGGAAAGGGCGAGTTGTCTTTGTGGACGTTTGACTTGAACGTATCAATAACAATACGGCAGGACAAAAACAAACGCTATCACAGCATTAAAAATTTATTATAATGTTTTGTTTATTTTTTTATTTTATTTTATTTGTTTCAAGAATATTCATATCAATTTACATCAAGAATATTATTCTTTTCTAGTTCCATAACATTTTTGATGAAGAGAGAAACAGATATACATATGTATATCAAAATAATATTATAAACGTGGTGCTTAATTATTAAAGCAATAATAATTTTTTTTATCAAGTTAAAAAATACAAATGAATACATATAACATATTTCAGCATAACAAACAAAAGGGAAAGAAATTTAAAATTAATCATTAAAATGTTAGAATTAGATTAGTTAAAACTGATCAGGACATGTTATAATATGCTATAACATATGCATGTTATAGATATTACATGTTGCAAACATTATCATGTTATAATATACGCATGTTATAGCAAAGGCTTGTTATAAGGTTTGTATGGTATAACATCTGCATACTAAAACAAATATATGTCATAACATATTCATGCGTATTATTTCTTAATTCGGCCCTTTTCCCTTCTTAATATATGTGTAATTGTTCGAGCTTAAGGTCTTTTTTTGGAAGTTTTGGTTTTTTTTGGCCTAAAGAAGCCATCCAAAGGAAAGCGAAATATTCACAGAAAAAAATAGATGCCATATTGATAAAAAAAAAAATTGCACTATTTTTATCAAATTTCCTGTGAAAAATATTTTTTGCCGGATTGATAATTCAAATTATAAAGTAGAAATAGCTTTTTCACTTAAAAGCAAAAATTATTGAGTTGAAAAAAATTTTTGTTAATATGTAGAATATACTTAACAAAAAAAATTGTTAAAGAAACAACAACGCTTCACTGTTATATGACAACCTTTTAAATTTATTTATTGAATAACATTCAATAATTCGGAAAACGTTTTATTAATTGCATTTTATTAAGAGATATTTCCAAAAATTCATTATTAATAATAATTTAATTAAGTCAATGCAAATTTTATTAAATTGATGGGTTTTTATTAATAACATAACTTGATTGAAAAAAAATCTCATCTATTTTTTTCTGTGATTGCCAGATAATTAAAAACCAAAACAACTAAAAAGACCTTAAGCTCGAACAATTACATATATTAATAACATATTCATGTTATAACATATTGATTTTATAATAACTTTATGTTATAAAATAAGTATGTTATGGCATATGCTTATTATAACCGATAATGTTACAATATATGCATGTTATAGCATTTGTATGCTATATCATATGCACATTATAGCACAGGCATCTTAGAACACATGATTGTGTTAAATTTTAAATGTTGTAAAAACACAAGCAGGCTATAGATTTTTTTAAGGTACAATATATGCATGTTATAACAGATATACATATTACAAATTTTGCATTTTTTAGCTTTTGCATATTCATGTTATAACATATTGCTTTTATAATAACTTTATGTTATAAAATAAGTATGTTATGACATATGGTTATTATAACCGATAATGTTACAACATATGCATGTTATAGCATTTGTATGCGACAGCATATGCACATTATAGCACATGCATCTTAGAACACATGATTGTGTTAAATTTTAAATGTTGTAAAAACACAAACAGGCTATAGATTTTTTACGGTACAATATATGCATGTCATAACAGATATACATATTACAAATTTTGCATTTTTTAACTTTTGCATATTCATGTTATAACATATTGCTTTTATAATAACTTTATGTTATAAAACAAGTATGTTATGACATATGGTTATTATAACCGATAATGTTACTACATATGCATGTTATAGCATTTGTATGCTATAGCATATGCACATTATAACACGGGCATCTTAGAACATAAGATTGTGTTAAATTTGAGTGTTGTAACACAGGCAGGCTATAGATTTTTTATAGTGCAATATATGTATGTATGTTATAACAGATATATGTTCGTATTACAAATTTTGCATTTTTTAAATTTTGCACTTTATAATATATTCATTAGTTTTTGTTAATATAAACTATATTTTATTTTACCATATTTTTTATATATTTTACTTTGAAAGCCACATTAACTATCTCTAAAAGCATTTCATTGATGTTGATGCAGATCGGCTTGTTTTGCATTGTATAAGAAATTACCAATTTGTCCATTTTCATTAATGAAAATATATATTTAAGTCATTATCGATTCGAAATTATTTTAAAATATTTATGTAACAATGTAGATAAAAAATCGTTTCTCACAAAATGTTTTCAGAACACGTTATAAAATACTTTTTTTTTTTAATTAATTAAAAACCAGCACAACAGCAAAAATTTCCAATTTAAATGACCACAAAAATTATCTTTAGGTAACTTTTATATTTCCTTAATAAAATTTTAACTTAAAAATTGCATAACAATGAAATTCCAAGGAAAATCTGCTGGCAACAAGAAATTTTTTACTATCAATTTTAAGACATCACATTAATTTTCTACGAGTACAATACTTGTATTTTCATTACAAGTCAAAAAATATCTAACATTAAATCAGTTAAAATAAAAACTATTTTTTTTATATAAAAATATACAAACAAAAAAGAAAAAAAAAACGGAGTAATTCAGTCTCCGGCAATTGGTTTTGATTACTATTGTCATAATAGTTAACGATGCAAATCAAAACAAATCAAAGCAATCATCACAACTGCCAGAAAAATGTCAAAAAACTATTTGATTTTCTTTAGCCGCCAACTCCATACAATAAACAGCCAATCATCAGTTTAAAATATACAAAAGAGAAAAAACTGTATGCTGGAAAATCTTTTTGGCAGACAAACAGTGAAACATACAACCCACAACCATCAATTTAATGAGCCATATCAGACAAGAACTCAGCTCTATTAAAACCTATTTTTTCTCCTTAAAGGCAAGAAGATAAAATATCAAAAACTTGCAACAAACCAAAAAGCAAGAAAAAAAAAAGCTTTTAAAACCAAAAAGGTATAAATGACGTTTATTAGAAAATTTTTGCCACATTTTGAGCAGATACGAGAAGCAAAAAAAAAAAAACAACAAATAGACGAAGAAAAAAAAAATATGCACCGTAATTGCTTCTAACAAGACAATGTAAGGCATTGATTTTATTCCCAAACAGGTAAGAAGTTGCCTGCATCATGCAGCAGCCACAAAACAAAAAAAAAAAAGAAAAAACCACCAACAAAATTTGGCAACAGATTTTTTGATTGAAGCTAATATGCCGCCTACACTCGCATACACTTTATGCTCATATATGTCGCTTACAAATAAAATAAATATATAAGTATTTAATAATATTGTAACAAACAGTAAGAAGGCTTTAGTTTGCAGCAGCAAATGAACCTTATAATATGTGACAGGGTTTTCTTAAAATATAATTTTAAAAGCCAAACAGTCGCAGGCAGACACACTCAGCAGTCACAGCACAAAACAGCCAAACATAACTTCAACAGCTCCACAACTAAACAGGCGTTTTAAAATTTAAGATAAGATTTCAGTCTTCTGTTTATTTTGTTTTCTTATGCGCTCTTCTAAGCCGCTACAAACGAGAGTGGTGCTCAAATTATGTGTTCCCGGTTAGTTCTCCCACTGCTCCAAGGGTTTTTTGAAGAGACTCGTCTAATCCTCAAAGGCACTTTTACATGGTAATACAAGATACTTAGATTTTGTGGGAGCAAAATATTACAAAATTTTCTCCGTACTTCAAGAAAGCAAACCAAAGTATGATAAGTAAAATCAAAGTATTATTATGAAAGTCTAATAAAATTACTGATGGTTGGAATTCTACAACATTTTCAAAAACAACATGCAATATTCTTGAACTGAATTTGTTGGGGTTTGTAAATGTTGCACTTTCTTGAATAAATACTCACAGTGCTGCCAATGCAAATTTAAAAATACAACTCTAATATGTTCATACTGTTTTCTTATGTGCTCCTCTAAACAGCTCACAGTGTTGCCAAAGCAAATTTAAAAATACAACTGCTCCTCTAAGCCGCTACAAATGAGAGTGCTGCTCAAATTGTGTGTACCTAGGTTATTCTCACACTGCTGCAAGAGTTTTTTGAAGATACTTTTCTAACCCTCAAAGGCAGGTTAACATGGTAATACAATGGGCCATAACTATAGCCAAACACTAAAGTCGGTTCTTTTTAAAAACAGCACTAAAGTCGTTTCTTTTTAAAGCTGCTTACTTTTTTTTGTAAACTATAGTCAAAATTAAAGTTGAACCGGCTCTAAATGGGTGACAAGTCAAATTCATTAAACATTTGCATACAATCTAGTATAAAATATAAACGAGTGGCATCTCTGATCAGCTGACAGGCAAAATTTGAAAAATTTGAATGCAAATTAAAACAGAAAGAAGTTTGTAAACACTATTATATTATTCAATTATGCATGTAACAAAATATTGGCCAAATGGGCGCCGTGACCACGGCGGCACACCTCCATCCGATGGTCCAAATTTTCGATGACCCTGAGGCATAATGGAGGTTCTATGCCGTTAATGTGCCGAATTATCTCATCCTTTAGCTGTTGCATTGTTGCTGGCTTATAGACGTACACCTTTTCTTTCAAATAACTCCAAAGAAGAAAGTCCAACACATGATCTTGGCGGCCAGTTGACATCGCCATTACGTGAGATAACACGGCCATTGAATTTGTTGCGCAAAAGAGCAATTGTTTCGTTAGCTATGTGGCAAGTGGCACCGTCCTGCTGAAACCACATATCGTCTACATCCATATCTTCCAATTCGGGCCAAAAAAGTTCGTTATCATCTCACGATAGCGAACACCATTCACAGTAACTGCCTGACCGGCCTCATTTTGGAAAAAATACGGCCCGATGATGCCGCCAGCACATAAACCGCACCAAACAGTCACTCTTTGTGGGTACATTGGTTTTTCGATAGTCACTCTTGGATACCTATTCGCCCAAATGCGGCAATTCTGTTTATTGACGAATCCACTAAGGTGAAAATGTGCCTCATCACTGAAGATGATTTTCTTCGAAAATTTTCATAATAAGTCTGGATAACTTTAACACGTTGTTGGATTGTGTATCTCTCCATGATTGAAATTGAATAAGTCTGAAATAGAGAAATGTCAAATAAAATTCGAAAAAAAACTTGGCGTTTAGGTGTGGTTCACATTCAACATCGGCCCTTGAAATTTAACCACCCGATATTTAGAATTAATCTAATTTATTTAAAAACTGATTTTGCTCTGTTTAATTTAGAACCGGCTTTGGAAAGTAAAGTAAGTTTTTTTTTTTTTTTTGTTTATTGGAGACGAAAACATTACTTAACATTTTTTAAAGTATACTTTAATTTTTAATGACTGTAGCTATAGCCCAATATGTTTAAATTTTGCACCACTTTTAATAAATACTGAAAGTGCTGCCAATGCAAATTTAAAAATACAACTCTGATGTGACGAGAATACCGAGTTTTTTGAAATGGTTTAGAAAATGAAGATATACCGGCTGCTTCTCTTTTTTTGCATTTCACCGAGTTTTCTAAAATGGTTTAGAAAATAAAGATTTACCGACTGCTTGTCAATTTTTACATTTCGATTTCTCTCGTACTGAATACATATTGTTTTTACACGAGAAGATTTTTCTTTATTCTACACATATTTCTGATAGATCTAAATATAGGTATTACCTTGTAAAGGCTCCTTAAATGTTGATAGAGGCAATATTACTTAAGATTCATTCACAGGAAACTGTTTCAAAAGTCTGGTCGACTTGAAAACATCGCTTCAAAATGGCGTTGTAGGCTACACTATTATACAAGTATGATTGAAATAATTTATATACACAGTAAAAAAATTAAAAACTTTTATTAACATAATAATTTTACATTACTTAAAATTTTTCCTCGAGGCACCAACAATATTTTAATATTTTTCACAATATATACCACACTGATCGCACAGAAACCATAATGTTTTGAAAGGTTTCATAAAATTTTTCAAATCGCACGATTTGTCAAAAACTCTGCCGCACGGTTGAAATTTTAGTACTTTTTCAGCACACATACTTTATTTAGTAGATCGCACGATCGCGTATGATAGTGTAGCAAGGTCTTTAAGTTGCATTTGTCGAATTGGCGGTTGTCTGTTAAGAAGACAACCGCCAAGAAGAACAGCCAACAACGTGTGTGCACTAAATAAGCCCTGTACGCGAAAGCTGTAGAGTAGTGGTCTCCACTAAGAAAACTTGCAGTATGTAAATGTCCACAGATAGCAAAAATTTCGTATATACGAGTACAACGATTATTCGCATTAATGTTACGATTTTGTCATCGTTTTTGGGCCAATGTAAAATTACATCCATGCTATAAATATTATTCCACTAAAGAAATAGCAGTCGTAAATAGAATGAAATTTGTTCTGTTAGCTATTCCATTTATTTTATTTAAAAAAAGTTTATATAAATGATATGATGCCTAAATAAAGGAAAATTAAATACTAAAATTCCACCAGTTATAAAAACCACGTGTGTATTACATCAGCCTTTTTTCTCCGTCTGTTCTCTTCTCATATATTCCATAGTAATACGTTAAAAAGAATCCAAAATAAGGGTTGCCAGATGGGCCAAATAAAAATGCATACAGATAATTATCGTTCAGTATCGATAGCTAATAGTTCATATATGAAAAGCAAAGAGTCTACGGCAGGCATCGAACCTGCGACTTTGAGAATGGTGGTCAAGCACTTTACCAAATCAGCCATCGATTATATAATAAAAGTCTTACATTTACAATGTACGAGGGCGGATTGATATTGAGGCTATCTAAGTAGGGAAAAAATTTATGTTTTTCAAAAACCATTTATTTCTCAACATAGTCTACTTTTAGCTCAATACTCTTGCAAGGCGATATACCAACTTTTTTATACCGTCTGAATAATTCAATTTTGGGATTTTCTAAAAACACGCGTTAGTTTCGGTAATCACTTGTTCGTTTGAGATGAATCTTATTCCTGCGAGCAATTTTTTGTGATATGGCTGAATGTATATAATATATTAAACGTATTTTTTGCGTGCCTTAAGCTCCACTATTTCTGCTCCCACTGCTTGTAGGGTTTCAAAGCCATTCATGTACCACCATTTTTGCAAAACATCCGGCAACCATCTGGGGTTCTGCACCAGAGTCCGGCCACAATGTAACGATAATTTACTGCAGTGCGCTTTTTCATACGATTTTGAAAACAAAACCGCAGTGCGGAACGACATAAAATTAATATTTATATTATTTTCAATGCGGACTTTGTTAATCTGTAAATTTTTTACTCTCTTTCTCTTCCCGAAGTTGCAATAGTTGTTGAATAAGATCATGATTTGGAAGTTTTTAAATTTTTTTCATAAAATATGAAAGTTTAAAAAATATATTTACGGAAGAAAAAAAATGGACAATAATGAAGAATTCTCGAAGGAATTAGGTAGTATGACTGTCATTATAATTTGCAGTCGGGAAACTACAAAAATAGCCAATTTTCTTCTAACTTTCTTCCCTTTTTCGAAAACTTTCGAAAGCCAACACAACATAAGTCATGCGGCTTCCTAGAGTTTTATTCGCTACAACAAACGAGGTACCCCTTTGCCGCCTTACCCGAAAAACAGAGTGTCCTGTGGCTGTGCTCTGTAACTCTCGCCACGAGAAACTTTTCGACTGAAACGTGTGAAATGAAACAAAGTTGAAACAAACATCTGCTTATCTCACTAAACTGTAGCTATAACTTTTTTGGTGGCTAATAGCTGTCACGTAAGGAAATTACTCGCCATTTTACAGTAAAACTGTGTCTGTGTCTGTGTATGGCTCCTATATTTTCTAGTATAGCCGGCGGTTATAATATGACGCCGTCAAATAAAATTACTTAACTTTAGTAATTTTTGGTCGGCGGCGGTACTAATTGTGGCTGGTGCTTTCATTTTTAAAATTGCATGTCGGCATCGTTTTATATTTTCAGACATTTCTAACGTAACGACGTAATCGCTTTGAATAGTTTTCGACATGAGTTACAGACGCAGTTTTTTCTCAATTTTCGAGAAACGATGGAATAATTTAAATTTATTGAATTTTTTATTGATGGAATAATTTGTTTCACAAGTTTTCAACGTGAGAACTTCTCGCCAAAGTTACAGAACACAGCTGCTGGTTGGGAATACGCCAAGGCAAAACCTGTTCCCCGGTGGGGGCTTTACACAAACAAACAAATTTTTAGAACATTTTATAAAAATCTATCCACTAATAAATTAATAAAAAAGTAAACTAGCAGTGGCAAGTATTGCCGTCGCCGTCCTTCGTTGTATTATGTTTATTTAGCTCTACCGTAACAGGAAATCGTACCGCACCGCAAACATTGTGTTCAGACTCTTAGACAGGAAGATGATACTGAGCTTCGTGACAAAGTAATGAAATTCGCATGAGATAGGTATAACAATTATGTCTCTGATCTCCTTAAAAATTGTCAATAAGTTTCAGTTTTTCCCGCCTGTAAGTTGGGAACAGCCACGTTAAGCTGCTTTAGGTTCAGCTAAGCTTTCATTCCCAGCTGTTTTCTCTTTCATTCTAAGACTACTTTTGCGTTTGCCGTCGTATGTTTAAGCAAGTGGAGCATTCATAAGTGACACTGGCAGCAAAATATGAACAGTAACAGCAACAGAAACAAGACAACAATGAAAACAAAAATACGGGATAGAAAGAAAAAAAAAAAAAAAAAAGAATCAGGCTCGTTAGTGTGGAAATTCCATTTAACAGAACTCAACAATCATGTTCATGAAAACGATTGATGTTGTCAGCATTTTAGCATTTATAAGCGTGCTCGCCTTACTTAGTCCATTAATAGGCACATAATTGCAATTGCAACAGAAATAGCAATAATAATTGCCACAGCCTTTGCCACAGCTTAGACGAGCTTAAGAAGTTTTCACAACGGCGCAACACACGATACATACAGTAGCGCTCGAACATATTAAGTAAAACGGCAGTTAGACATTAATATCATAAGATAACTGTAATATTGAATATGCTCCCTTTTATTTCCAGCTAATGGGGGCCACATTAAACAGGGTTATTAAGCAACAAAATAGATCAAAAATTATACCCAGCAAAAGCAGAAAGAAAAAAAAAATAATCTAGAAAAAAGGCTGCTTTGAAGTGAATTTAATTTAAAAAAAATAAAGTGTGTTGGTTGGTGGTTTGGTTGGTTGGTTGGTTCGTTCGTTTGTTGCTTTGTTGTTTAGCTGTTGAGTATGATTTGAGTTCTAGTGCCAGCTTTTGTGGCATGCTTTTGTGTTCGGCTGTAAGTGGAGCGTAGGTGTTGAAAAACAAACATTTATCGGTGCAATGCATGAATCATTCATTTCACATTAATAAATTGAATTTGAAGGTTTTGCACAAGACTGTTTGAGAAATTATGTGTAAATTGGTAATTGATTTGATGAAAAGTTAATTGGAATTATAAAATTAGATCTAGTCAAAAACAAACAAAAAACAACTCTTTTGTTTATTAAAGCATCATAAATATAAAAAAGGACCAGCATAAAAAAATGTTAATACAAATTGGTGAGTTAATCGGGATATAATTGTTAAGTGGTTCTGAACTGTCTGCATAACGACCTGAGATAATTACATATATGACTTTTACGTAAGCCGATGTTTGAAATCGTGTGACAACATAAAGTTTTTTTTTCAATCTTGATAATCTGTCTTTTGTTTACTTTGTGAAAAATTAGTGCTTTTAGTGTTGGTGAGGATTTTTCTGGGTTAATATCTAGCTTTTTCAGGGACTGCACTATACTAGTTGTTATAGATGGGGTCTCATCAAACGAGTTCAAGAGTACCTTAAGGCTGGATTCTTTCTCCTAATCTATTTCATATTTTTCTTGATGAATTTCTTCACCAAACTTCCAACACCAACCACTCTTGTAAAGATGACAGCATTATTTGCCATTCGTACTCTTGCAGTTATAGGCCCAGCATATTCGAGATTGATGCTAAGAGGCAATATATGAATGATCTTCAATATATAATAATGATCTTCTAATCTTCGAATAGGAGATAAGAACAGGGTTTGTCCCAGTGATATCTATTAACACACAAGCTCATGTCTGCAAATACTGCTTCATCTGTACACATGTAGGGTATATATATATTGGGGAATCGAATGATCTTGATGTTATTGGAATGAAAATTTGGAGTGTTGTTTGCTCGAAGGAACATATTTTTCATGTCTCAAAAGAAGCACTCAAGTGTCTGGGTTTTTTTAAAGTGTATAAGAAGTATTACACTCCAACTTATAACCTATATCCGACCGAAAATGGAATACAACGCTCATGTTTGGGATCTGCCGTGTGCAAGAGAGAACTAAGAAACTTATCGGTGACAGCAAGATATCCAATTCTATTGAATCACTAAAGCATCGCCGCAGTGTGGACTGTGTAACTCTGTTCTATCGTTACTACAATGGATTTCGTTCTGAAGTAATTAGATAACTCTATTGAATCACTAAAGCATCGCCGCAAGATACCCAACTCTATGGAATCACTAAAGCATTGCCGCAGTGTGGGGTTGGTAACTCTGTTCTATCGTTACTACGATGGATTTCGCTCTGAAGAAATTAGGTAACTCTATTGAATTCCCGGCGCAACACCGCAAGATATCCAACTCTATTGAATCACTGAAGCATCGCCGCAGTGTGGATTTGGTAACTCTGTTCTATCATTACTACAATGGATTTTGTTCTAAGGAAATTAGGTAACTCTATTGAATCACCAAAGCATCGCCGCAGTGTGGACTGTGTAACTCTGTTCTATCGTTACTACAATGGATTTCGTTCTGAAGAAATTAGGTAACTCTATTGCATCACTGGCACATCGCAGCAAAATATCCAACTCTATTGAATCACTAAAGCATCGCCGTAGTGTAAGGTGTGTAACTCTGTTCTATCGTTACTACAATGCACTTTGTGCTGAGAAAATTAGGTAGCTGTATTGAATCACTGTCGCATCGCCGCAGTGTGGGGTTGGTAACTCGGTTCTATCGTTACTACAATGGATTTCGTTCTGAAGAAATTAGGTAACTCTATTGAATCACCAAAGCATCGCTGCAAAATACCCAACTCTATTGAATCACCAAAGCATCGCCGCAGTGTGGGATTGGTAACTGTGTTCTATCGTTACTACAATGGATTTCGTTCTGAAGAAATTAGGTAACTCTACTGAATCACTGGCGCATCGCCGCAAGATATCCAACTCTATTGAATCATCGCCGCAGTGGGGTGCGTGTAACTCTGTTCCATCGTTACTAAAATGCCTTTTGTTCTGAGAAAATTAGTTACATTGTTCTCAAAACCTGTGTAGGTTTACATAAAACACTTTAATCGTCCAAACATCATCTATTTGTGGTCGATTGCCCAGTGAAACGTAGAAGACATTACAGAAAAGGTTTGTTTTTCAGCCGTGCGCTTCGTCTGTGGAACAAGATACCTGCACACCTAGCTTCCGCCAGTTGCAATGTTAGGAAGTCCAAGTAAAATCTACACAAATACTATCTCCTCTTTTGCTCTCCACACAACCTATTTATCCACTTCTAGTTTAATCCTCTACATATGCAGCTGTTATCCCAGTTGCAACTAAATTTTATATCAGTTTGAAAAATTCATATTCGTTTTATTCCACTTCAACAACAACAGTTTTGCAATTTAAAAATAGAATAGAATTTTCCATAACAGTCTTTGTTTCAAAATATAATATGGCAAAACTCCTTTAAAAAGTTGCCCAAATAGTTAAAAAGACAAAAAAGAAAACGTTACTGCAGAAATATTCAAAAAATGCTTTCAAATCACGAAATGTTATTTAAATTGCTGTTTCTGAAATTCTTAATTATTTATATGCAATTTATTACCAACTGGCAGTTTCATTAAAAATTTCAAATATCATAAATTTGTGTAATTTAATATTTCTAAATATTGCAATTAAATCAAGCCACGATTTTCGCCAGAAATTCAATTTATTTGCACTCAAATGAGCACCTCTTGAAAGAACTCTACAATCGGCATAATTTTTAGCTTTGCATTTGAAACAAGTAAGAGTGTAGTATATTCGGCTAAGCCGAATCTAAACTACCCTTCACAATAGTCATGTAAATAATAGTATATGTATATATTACATATTAGAGCTAAATATGCTGGGATATTGTTGGACCGAAGTCGGGGGAAAAATGTGTTTTCCCTGTATTGGAAAATTTCATGAAAACCCCGGTTAAGGTTATATCTCGGGAAGACATAGACCGAAATCAGAAACTTTCATTTTCTGTATTTTAGTAACCTTTTTTCATTACCAGAACTGTTTTTAAGCAAAAAAAAAAAAAAAAAACCATTTTTCCATGGAAAAATCGGTTACGGCTATATCTCGGGAAGATATAGACCGAAATCAGAATTTTTCATTTTCTGTATTTAAGCAACCTTCTGTTATTACCAGAACTGTTTTTAAGCAAAAAAAACATGGTTCCATGGAAAAATCGGTTAAGGCTATATCTCGGGTATATATGGACCGATATCGGAAATATTCATTTTCTATATCTTAGTAGGCTCCTTTTATTACCAGAACTATTTTTAAGCAAAAAAAAAATTGTTACATGGAAAAATCGGTTTAAGTTATATCTCGGGTATATAGGGACCGATGTCGTAAATGAACATTTTTTATTATTTAAATCACTTCCTTTTGTTATCAGAACTGCTCTTAAGCAAAAAAAAAATATTCTCATGGATAAATCGATTTGGACTATATCCCAGGTATATATGAACCGATATCGGAAATTTTCATTTTCTATATCTTAATAACCTCCTTTTATTACTAGAACTGTTTTTAAGCAAAAAGAAATGTTGCATGGAAAAATCGGTCTTGGGTGTACATGGACCGATATCGGAAACTTTCGTTTTCTATATTTTAATAACGTCCTCCTATTACCAACAAAAATTTAAGCAAAATAAATATTGTATAAGTTCGCTTACGCGATATTTTCCTGAAAAAATAGCTTTAAGCTATATCTCGGGCATATATGGACCGATATCGAAAATTTTTATTTTTGGTATTTTAGAAACCCTCTTTTATTACCAGAGCTATTATTAAGCAAAAAAAATCGTTGCATGCAAATATTAGTTTGGATTATATCTCGGGTTTATATGGACCGATGTCGTAAATGATCATTTTCTATATTTAAATAACCTCCTTTTATTACCAGAACTGTTTTTAAGCAAACAAAAAAATGTTGCATGTTATAATTGGTCTAGGTTATATCTCGGGTGTGTATGGACCGATGTCGGAAATATTCATTTTCTGTATTTTATTAACCTTCTCGTATTACTAAAACTGCGTTTACGCAAAAAAAAAATGTTCATGTTTGCTAACGCGACATTTTCATGGAAAAATCGGTTTAAACTCTATATCTCGGGTATATATGGACCGATATCGCAAATTTTCATTTTTTGTATTTTAGTAACCTTCTTTTATTACCAGAACTGTTTTTATGCAAAAAAAAAATGATGCATGGAAATATCGGTTTAGGTTACATCTCGGGTATATATGGACCGATACCGGAAGTTTTCTGTTCCTGTTTTTTATTAACCTCTTCTTATCACTAAAACTGCGTTTATGCAAAAAAAAACATACGCGAGATTTTTATGGAAAAATCAGTTTAGGGGTATATATGGACCGATATCGGAAATTATAATTTTCTCTATTTTAGTAATCTCCCTTTTATAACCAGACTTGTTTTTAAGCGAACAAACAAAGTTGTTTAAATTCGCTTATGCGATATTGTCATGGAAAAATCGGGTTAGGCTAGATATCGAATATATTATATCGGATATCGGATATATATGAAGGAATTTATTTATTTATTTTTTTGCCTTTTAATTGCCTTGCCAAATGTGAACTTTGAAGCAAAAGAAAATTTTTTTTTTTAATTTCAAACTAAATTGAATAAAAATGGCTCTTTTCGGAATCTTGGATATACTCGTTTCTCAGCTATTATATATATATAACCGATTTTACTGAATTTCAATAGCAAATCCATGAATTGAATGAGTAATAGATTGGTAAAAGAATTAAGTTCATAAACCGAATGGTTTTCTCAGAAACGGTATATCAACGCCGGATTGACGGGCAGACGGACATCGCTCAATTGAATTTTCTATCAATACAGATTCAGAATTTTCGTATGTAAGGGCTATAGGGTCGAAAATGAAAATTGTGGAAATTACAAACGGAATCATATTACATTCCATTTTTTTGAAGTGCATATAAAAAAGGTAATAATAATATATTTTTGTTATGTTTACTAAAGGCTTATTTGGTATATTTTTCTACAAAGTTTGTTAGATAAACCGTGAATATTTTTAATAAATATGGTCGCTATCGTCTTTTTTTTTTTAACAATTGTGGCTAGGAAAATATTTCAAATTAAAATTCACAAAGCTAGCAGAATTTTTGTCATTAAAGCCTTATGTGATGTTTGCGTGATGCAAGCAAGCGGTTTGCATGAAAACCTTGTATGAAAATTAATCAAGTTATTGAGTACTTTTCATATAAATTTTCTGGGCAAATCGATTGCAACATCTATGTGGAGTTTATGGATCTGGAACGAGTGATACGTGCAGAATATCTGTATGATATATAATTACTTAGTATTTTGAATGCATCATTCATCGTAATACTCATTTATGTCCAATTTACATTACTAAGCTTAACCTCAAAGTAAATGGTTTAGAATTCAATATCTGCATACCCGTTCTGACAATAAAATGTTTGAGTCATGAAGGCTGTGAGTAACGCCGACATTTATCTTACACGGATCACCAAAGTAAATGTTTCAGCCAAAACCTCGATTAAAAGATGTGTCAATCGTTAAAAGTAAAAATTTACTCTAAGTATTGTATATAAACATGTTATGGTTGTAGTCTGGCCTCAAACATGATAAATAAGTATATTCATTCTTCCCAAAAGCTGCTGTTTAGTGTTTCATTGTTTGTGTTTCTTTTTCTAACGTCCATTACAATTGATTTAATTCTTATTGTTGTGGTTGGTTCGCTGTCGATGTCTTGGAAAAATTCATGGCAAAAACACGTATTAGAATTGAATATTTGCAGCTAGACCCATGTCCCCGTCAACATGATTCTCTATGTAAATACTTGTTTAGTCGATATGTACGTACATGCAGCATTTATGTTCTTGTCAGTTGCTCCAATGTTTTTCTTTTTTCCTTTTTTTTTTTTTTGTGTAACTTTTTTAAAGTCTGTTGTCTTGTTTTTACATTTGTTTTGCCTATTTTAATTTTCTTGATTTTTTTTTTTTTTTTTTTTTTTTTGATTTATTGAAGTTTTAGTTTTTGCTTTTGTTTTACATTTATCCATGAATTAGAATTTGTTATTTGATTTTGCAACTTGATTTCGTTCGATTTGTTAGTTTTCTATAAGATATCATTTATAAGCAACTTCTAAGATTTGCTGCAAAATAAAGTTTGTTCGTACAAACGACATTTGACAAATTGATTTTGATGTATTGTATATTTTAATTAAAACAAAACAAAAACAAACAAAAAAATTAGAAGAAAAATCAATATAAGGAATTACAGCAACATATCATGACAAGTATTAAAGCAAGACCAACTTGGCTAAATATTTATGCAATAATTTGTGACAAAATTCATAATACGAGGGCGGATTAATATTATTACTACTTAAGGCGAGATGGCAGCAAAAACACAATTTTTTTATTTTTTTGGAAATTGCGATCTGTTCAAACATCAGTTGTTAAAATTTCACCCAAATTCATCGATTAGCTTATTTGTTGTAGTCGTTTGAAGTACGAGTAAACAACTTTTGTGTCTTGAAAAATGGAAAAATGTGTATTTCGTGCAATGAATAAACACTTTTATTTGAAAAAGAAAACGTAAAAGAGATAAACGAAAACATAACGGTGAATCTGCTCTGTCAGATTACGTGGCAAAATATTGGATTGCTGAATTTAAACGCAGCTGAACAGGCACTGCAACAACTCCTTTAACAGGAAGGACAAAAGAGGTGGTTACTGAAGAAAATCTCAAGAAAACCCTCGATGTCGTTATGAATTATCTCCGAGTCAAGTAACGTAAGAGTCGAAACACAATGTTAGCGATGCGGTATGATTTCTCGTTACGGTAGAGATAAATAAACATAATACAACGAAAGACGGGGACGGCAATACTCCAAATAAATTCTCAGCAATTTATTTGGGATATAAAGTTGAATGAATATCTTTCAAAAAAAATTTCCAAAGTCTACTGATGATTAGGGTAGTTCCTATGAAATGTCGACATATAGATAGCTGGGAAACATGGAAAACAAGCTATTTATAATTTTTTACATTTTTATTAATTTATTTGTGCGTACAGACGCACATACGTAAAATTAAAAAACAATTTACTGTTTGTGTTAAGTAGTTTTTAATGGCAGTAAATAAAAAAATTATAGCTGTTAAAAAAATTTTGAATTTGATAGAAGCCACGTTTGTTTTATGTGTGGAATTAGAAACCACACCACTTACTAACAGGAGATGGTGGTTGGAGCCGTTGATTAAACAAAGAATTCGGGTGGATTTTTCAAAACATGTTTGCTGCAAATTGAAAGCCAGTACGAGGAGCATCTTCATCTAGCAACAAGAATGCGTATTTCTAAATACAAGATGCTCCTTTCTCTACTTAAACCGAAACTGTAAAAACATTCATTTTGAAAACCGCTTTGCCCCGATTATCACTTACTTAATATATAATGTTAAGTCTACAATATAATATTTGCAATAAATTTCTTCTTTTTGTGTTTTTTAAAAAGGTTTAATAAATTTTTCAATATTTTTTTTTTTGGTGTGATATTTGTTTTTGGTGTGATAAAACACAAAAAAACAAATTTTCCTAAAGAAGACGAAATATTGAAAAATACATAAAAAATTTTTTAAATACCAAAAAGGACCTTGAACGGAAGAAATATATTGCAAATATTAAATTAAATAAAGGTCAAAACAAATAGGATCAAGGAGTCTACAATATATTAAGAAATATGATTAAATACTTCTTGCTTCACCAATTTTTTATAACTTTTCATTAAGTTACTTCGCTCACTTGCAGAATGCAAATTCTACCTTCAGCTTATAAAATTTGGAGTATCCACGGTAAGGAAGGTTATTTATGAGACATGCGAAGAAATGTGAAATGAATTGCATGAAGTCTATAGGGCTAATCCGAATATAACCGATTAGTCCCAAATATTGTCTTCTTTTTATGAAAAAACTGGTCTCCCTCCTTTTTGTAATTTCCCGACTGCATATTATAAAGACAGTCATACTTCCTTATTTCTTCTATCATTTTTTTGTTATTGGCCATTTTTTCTTCTACCGTCAATATATTTTTTAAACTTTTACATTTCATGACAAAAATTTATAAACTTTCAAAATATGTTTTTTTTTTTTTGTTATTGTCGTAAAAATCGCCAATTATTCAAAAACCATGGCAACATCGGAAAGAAAAAGAGAGTAAAGATTTATTTATAAAATATTCCGCAATGAAAAAAAAAATTAATTTTATGCCGCTCCGCACTGCGATATTTTACTTCAAAATCGTATGAAAAACCGCACCGCAATTAATTATCTTTACATTGTGTTTATACTCTGAGATTGTTGAAATAATAAACATATCATATGAACGTGAGTTCAACATTTTACATGAACATATGGAAAAGCTAACGGCAAGATGTTTGTTGCAAAAAGCGGTTCGGAGGACCACTACACAGCGGTGTTTATAATTATATGATAAAACGTTATTATGTTGGTCTTTGTATCCAATTAATAACTCCTGCTGAAACGTGGATCCCGCACTATACACCTGAAACTAATACTCAAGCGAAACAATAAGTGGAAGCTGGTGGAAGTGTTCCGAAGAAGGTGAAGACAGTGAAATAGGCTGGCAAGGTTATGGCCATTGTATTTTGGGATGCAGATGGATTATTGCTCATAGATTATCTAGAAAAAGGATCCACAAACACAGGAAAGTATTATCGTGCATTATTGGAACAATTGCTTGATGCAGAGGAAAAAATGTGCTCTTTCTTCAAGACAACGCACCGGTTCAAACAGCATTAGATACGATGCTAAAGTTACATGAAATACACTTGGGTTGATTTATCATCCACCTTATAATCCAGATTTAGCTCCTAGTGATTTTTTGCTGTTTCCAAACTTAAAAAAATTACTCGCAGCAAAAATAGTCATCTCAAACGAAGAAATGATTACCGAGGCGTATTTTGAGGGGTTCCCGAAATCGTATTATTCACATGTATTGGGAAGCATATGGAATATTGCCTATCGATTATCTTGAATAAGGATCCACAATGGAAAGTATTGTCGTGCTCAATTGTATAGCAGTTTCCTTTTCTCGTTCAATAAAAGACGCCCTGTCTGCTTGATGTTTAAACAACGACCCTTTATTTTACATTATTTGCACTTTGTATTTCTTAACAGTTTTATCTTAAGGTAATAAAATGAATCTTTGTATTTAATAGTAGTCTGTGAGTGTTGTCATCACAATTGATTGAGGCACTCCGAAAAACCGAGACACATTTAAAGAAGAAAAAAGAGGTATTTCTTCAAGACAAGCCACCGTTTCACACAGCATTAGATACGAAACTAAAATTACAAGAAATACACTTTGGTTGATTTATCATCCACCTTATAATCCAAATTTAGCTTCTAGTAACTTTTTGCTGTTTCCAAACTTGAAAAAAATTACTCGCAGGAAAAAGAGTCATCTCAAACGAAATGATTACCGAGACTGAGGGGTTCCCAAAATCCTATTATTGAGATGAAAGTTCGAATATCATCTTACTAGGTGTATTGAGCTAAAAGGAGACTATGTTAAGAAATAAATGATTCTTCAAATAAATGTTGTTTTCCTACTCAGGTAGCTTTAATATCACAAGCAGTAAAGCAGTAAACAGAACAATTATATTGAAATTTATATAAATTGGCCAATTATATTTAGAAAAAATTTGAGTTGGCGGGAGTTCTGCTTTATAAAAGTTATTATACTTTTGGAAAAGTATTTCGGAATTTGATTTAAGTGTTTTGTAAATTGGTCATCCTTTGGTAAAATTCTTACGTGGACATTAAATTGCATGCTGTTTGGAGCAATAAAGTTTGTCACATATGTACTCGTATCATCATCGTCTTATCAAGACAACATCAAAAAGGTTTTGATTGTACACTAGAACGGTTCGCCTTCCATACAAAAGAACATTGTGCCAGTCCGCCCTAGAGCAGTGAACATCGGTTTTCCAAAATGTTATCATCAGACTAAAATGGCTATACAGTCAGGGCTAGGCAGTATTTGAAATACGTATTTTGAAACACAAATTTATATTTTGTATTTGTATTTCAAATACACGACCTGAAAGTATTTAGTACTTTGTATTTCAAATACATAATTTAAAAGTATTTTGTATTTCAAATACATGTGGCTCAAAAATACATTTTCACAAAATATATTTATTTATTATAATAAAATCAAAATAAGTTGTTTCACATAAAAGCTAAAATTACTCGAAACTACAACCATTAAAATGTTTATAATTTTGCAACACAGCAAATCAGTTTTCAATTATTTTGTCCATTATTTTTTGTTGTTTTACACTCAGGTGATAAGGAGATATCAGTAAGAATTTTCACATATTTGCCACCAGCTTTTTGCCAATGCTTTGACTTATAACGAGTGATTTTTTTGCTATTATCTTTTTGGCAACACTAGTTTTGACAACTCACGCACGTTTTGTATCTTGTGTCACTGTCAAACATCTTCAGTTTGGTCTATAATTTAATCATGAATCGTCTTACAAACGAACAACGCTTGCAAATTATTGAATTTTATTACCAAAATGCGTGCTCTGTTAAGAAAGTTCATCGCGCGCTTCTTGCATTTTATGGTCAGTTTGCAAGAGCTACCAATGTATCACAAAAAACAACCGTTTGGTACGGATTATGGGCTGGCGGCACCATTGGGCCGTATTTCTTCAAAGATGATGCGAATCACAACGTTACTGTGAATGGTGAGCGCTACCGTGCGATGATAACAAACTTTTTTTTGCCTAAAATGGAAGAGCTTGACTTGCATGACATGTGGTTTCAACAAGACGGTGCTACATGCCACACAGCACGCGAAACAATGGACCAATTGAGAGGCGAGTTCGGTGAACAGTTTATTTCACGCTTGGGACCAGTCAATTGGCCGCCCAGATCGTGCGATTTAACGCCTCTAGACTATTTTTTGTGGGGCTATGTTAAGGCTAATGTCTGTAGCGACAAACCCGCTTCGATTGACGCACTGGAAGACAACATTGCCAACATTATTCGTGAGATACCGGCCGAAATGTTGGAAAGAGTGTGCCAAAATTGGACTAAGCGGATGGACCATTTAAGGCGCAGCCGCGGCCAACATTTGCATGAAATAAACTTCAAACATTAAATTATATCGACCCAACTATCGATCCAAATAAATATTTCATGCATTTTTCTGAATTTTATGTGTTTTTTTTTTTGAAATTTCCGATAGTTCTTATAAAATCACTTATTAGTTGAACAAAATTAATGGAGAGCTTGGAAACGAAATTGAATGAGTTGTTCATGCTGACATCTGAAGCAAATAGAGCCATATTGGCGTCAAGTTTTCATCCTAGTTTCAAAATGTGCTGGTTACCAGAAAGCATCTGAGTAAAAGAGATGCAAATTGTTCAAAATCTTGCAATAGATACCTTGGAGAAAAATTACAAAAAGCTTGAAAACATACGTGGATGCAGCAGAAGAAGTAGTAGTTGAAGTAAAGATGATAAAGATTTTATTGTTTTTGTGGACAACAATATTGGTTATCAAATTTGGAACTTGCACGCTAAGAAAAGGCAGTTTGAAGTGTGATTACAACAACATTAGTATAAATGTATGTATTTTACCCAGCCCTGGCCACAGTGGACAAAATACTAAAAAACGGATATTTGTTGGCATGGCAAAAATTAAGTAAATAAATAAAAATATTATTTTTGACATTGCTTTTATATTAGCGAACCACTCTAATGGTTACTGTTAATATTATCTAGGCAAAATTCTCTTCCGCAATCTCTGAAATTTTATTATTTTTATAAAAGATAAATTTTTTATATTTTCGTTATCATTTTGATATCCCTGAAATAAAAACACTTTTTTTCTTAACCTTATTATTAACTTAAATGATTTTTTTTTAATTTTAAGTAAAAGTTTTTTATTTGCTTAAAACTCAATTTCGAATTCCAGCACGAACGAATTTTTTTTATATTTTTATATTATTACGGCACTTTTGTTTGTTTTAATTAAAAGGTGTCTTTTTCATTTTGGGATATTTTTATGGAATATAAACAAATATAAAAAAATAATTAAATGTTTATATGAAATGGTTGATTCATGACCGCCAAGCAAAAGATCTACGTTGAGATTAATTCAGTTTTGTTTCAAAAGATGACAATTATACATTGACGAAATTTGTGTGTGTGTGGATGTGTGTACATGTGTGTGCATGAGTGTGTGTGTGTGTGTGTGTGTACATGTGTGTGCCTGAGTATGTGTGTTTGCGTCTAGGAAATTTAATTTGCTTACATATTTGTCAAAATATTTTTAATAAAGTTTTTAATTAAACTGAAAGTTTTTAAGCTTTGACCACATTTTTTGTTTGTTTTTTTTTAGTTCAGGGTATTTCTAAAATTGAACTAAGCAGAAAATTCATTAACTGAGCTTATACAGACTGGCTGATGAAAGCTGCTATCAAAAAAATAAAATAAAATAAAAAATAACGTAATAACTTATTTTCTGTTATAATTTTATTCTATTTTATAGACTGATCATTAAGTGTAACTAAAATGGAGTATCGGGACAATGAAACAAGAATTTGTGATAGTGCAACGCTTTCACTCTTTAGAGTTTGTCCAAAAATAATATACAGTAGGGTGCAAAAATGAGTACATGTTTGTTTGTCGTACACCTTTTATTCCATAAACATTTAAATAGGGAATTAAATCCAATTTTTCTTTTTTAATTTATTTTATGTTTTAGTACTTAACAAATTAGCTTAACAATTAAAATTAAAGTTAAAAAGGTATTAAATGCATAGAGAAATATATTTATGTATTAATGTTAAATAGTCGAACTTATTCTAATATTTCTATTATTATTAGATAATGAGTTGGTATCATTCGTCTAACTCAAGTTCAATCCTGGCTAAAGCCAAGAAATATTTTTATTTATAATTATAACTATAACTGCTGCGATCAATAACTCTTGAGCAAAGAAGACAGGAAAAAATATTTGAATACACTAAAGCTAGGGGACAACTAGCTGTTTCGCAGACTCTACACTGCTCATCAACACCCACTAGGATTCGAACTCGTCTATGTCTGCGAAACAGCTAGTGTGTTCAATTATTTTTTCCTGTCTTCTTTGATCATTTTGGCAATTATTGTTATAATTATAAATAAAAACATTTCTTGGCTTTAGCCAGGATTGAACTTGAGCTAGACGAATGATACCAACCCATCATCATATAATATTAGAAATTCTTAGAGAAAAATAAAGTTTAACGAAACAACTAGTATGTACTCAGTTTTGTTCAATTTGAAAACTTTTCAGAGTGGTAGTACTTTTAGTATTTAGTCCAACATCATTTGTTGCGTAAAACATTTTCTATTCGTTTAAGGATACTTTCTATCAATTTATGAATAACTTCCTTTACTTTACCCATTCGTAGAGAATTTGTGGCCAAATTTCGTCCAAAGTAGTTTGGGGTGATTGGTAAAATACCAACTTTCTTTTCCCGATTGACCACAAATTCTCAAAATCTTCTTCTAACGCATTCATTTTTCAAATGAATTACTAAAAAAATAATTAAATAAACTTTACAAAAAGTTATTTGAGTTTCTTAATATACCAAAATTGATATATGTAAGTATTACTTTTGTGATTCAAAATTGAAGAGTAAAAAAAAAAAATCGCTGACTGTTCAACCACCGCTGAAAACAACAAACTTGTTGGTATAAAAACACTTTTGAAGAGGAGGAAGACGTGGAAAAAGGGGAAGACAAAGATGAAATCCCAGCATATCTGTTGGACGAAATTATCGACCTTTCTATTAATGAGAACGATGACCAAACTATTAGAGATAGTTGAACCACAGCCGCCTGCTAAACGGTAACTAGACATATTTTTAATTTAAGTTTTTAACTTACAACTTTTCCTAACTAACATTTCAAAATTGTATTTTTTCCATATTTTTATAAGAAATAAAAAATGAGAAGTAAATTAATATTAAGCTAGACAATGCAGGTTTTGTATTATGATTGTTTTTTTTTTTTTCAAATGAAATTTATTGAAGAAACATAGAAGCATATTATAGATCAAACAAAAAGCCACAAAGACTTTCAGCCTGTTCGACGATATCGCTGAAAATGTATGCGAAAGAAAGCTAGTCACTCACATTCGAACCAATTTAGGTTTGTCTATGTCACTATTATTCGTTGGCATGTACTTATGTATTTTAATTGAATTTTGACACATAGTTTTTTTTTTTTTTTTTTTTTTTTTTTTTTTTTTTGTCTTGGACCAGTACTCAGGGGATGACCCCTACATATGCAGTGCATTGTACCGGAACTAGGAAAATAGGTTATGAGGAGGGGGAAAGAGGGAGTAGTGCTTGTGAACATTTGACTTGAACTTTCCAACGTTATAACAGATAGGAAACACGTCTGCAGGCAACTTATTCCACAGACGAAGCGTGCGGCTGAAAAACGAATTCTCTCTGAAATGCGTAGTACGATTCCCCGGACAATCGACCACAAATGGATGAGCTCTGGACGATGAACGCGTGTTACGTAAAAATGTGCGAGTTTCAGGAACGAGATCCCTAATCTCGTCAGAGCAAAATCCATTGTAGTAACGATAGAACAGAGTAACGCACCCCACACTGCGTCGATGCTCCAGTGAGTCAATAGAGTTGGATACCCTACTGTCACCGATAAGCTTCTTCGCCCTCTCCTGCACACGGTCGAGTAACCCCAAAATAGACTTTGGGACACCGGCCCAAACATGAGCGTTGTATTCCATTTTCGGTCGGATATAGGTGGTATAAATAGTAAGGAGATCGGATGGAGTGAAGTACATCTTACACCG
The DNA here is from genome assembly GCA_914767995.1 of Thecocarcelia acutangulata. Taxonomy (NCBI): domain Eukaryota; kingdom Metazoa; phylum Arthropoda; class Insecta; order Diptera; family Tachinidae; genus Thecocarcelia; species Thecocarcelia acutangulata. The sequence continues at coordinate 29,879,669 of OU612096.1, forward strand.
TTTCAAAAAACCGAGGCACTTGAATGCTTCTTTAGAGACGTGAAAAATGTGATCATTCCAGCGAACATCACACTGTACTTTCATTCCAAGAACATCAAGAGCACCCGATTCCTCAATTTTTATACCATCCATGAGTACAGATGAAGCAGCATTAGCGGTCGTTTGTTTGTGCGTTAATAAACAGCACTGGGTCTTACGAGCATTGAGGTCGACCCTGTTTTTGCGACCCCATTCGGAGATTAATAGAAGATCACTGTTCAGTGAATCATTCATATTTAGCCTCTTGGCAGCGATCTCTGATAGGCTGGGCCTATAAGTGAAAGAGTATGAATAGCAAATGCTGCTGTCATCTGCAAAAGAGTGGATAGGATTGGAAGTTTGATAGAGCAGGTCGTTGAGGAAGATAAGAAATAGGGTAGGAGAGAGAACGGAGCCTTGCGGTACCCCTGAATTAATCTTGAACTCGTTTGATGAGACCCCATCTATAACAACTCGTATAGTGCGGTCTCTAAGAAAGCTCGATATAAATCGCGAAAAGTCATTACCGACACCAAAAGCAGTAAGTTTTGCCAGTAGTGCAGCATGCCACACTCTGTCAAACGCTTTGGAGATATCCAGAGCTACCACCTTGCTTTCGCCAAAATGATGGATTGATTGGCACCATTTCTCAGAGAGATATGCCAAAAGATCTCCAGTAGAGCGACTCTTACGAAACCCATATTGACGATCGCAAAGTAATTTGTGCGACTCTAGATACCTCACAAGGTGGTAATTGATCAATTTTCTTTCGTCTAGAATGCGAATGAACTTATGCTTTCGACATCGGCGAACTGGTTCTTAGTTTTGTGGAAAATGTTTTCAAAAAGCATGAAAAAAATTATAAGTTTTCCAATATTTTGCTTCATAAGTCCGCTTTTAGGGTTTGGAAATTAAAGGACAGACATTTTTCTCATTCTGCTTTGAACTTGCCGAAACCTTTTAGAGTTGCGAAATTAATAGACAGACAGAAATTTTTCGTTTCTCTTTTCTTTCTTTTTTGTTGTTGTTGTTTTTTAAGCACAGCTAGTGTGTTTATATGAAGTTGATGTCGATATGAGAATAGTAATATAAAGCAACAACATGAAAAAAATGCGAAGAGAGGCAATTTCAAACGAAAATTGTATTATTATGTCCAGTACAGTAGAGGTTTACCGCACACTCTTCCGCTTTAATACATCGCCTACAAACTTCAGGTGTCTGTCCATCAGTTTCTCAACTGTGAAAGGGGGCTAAGCACCGCATTATTTTTGAATTTTGTATTGTTGCACAGAGGAGGTTAAATCTTCCACTTAATGACTTTTGTAGAAGTTGCAGTGACGAGGAGGAACGAGAGTGTTGAGCACTTGCTTTGTCGATGTCCAGCTCTTTCCTACATAAGGGCTTTGTATCTAGGCAGACCGATGCTGCACGACTTGGCGGAGGCATCGGAAGGTAATGTAAATGAATTGAACTCCTATATCCGATCCTCGTGTTGGGTCTAAGCCCGTGATATGTAGATCTACTGAGATACATATCACACCCAGGCAACACAACAAGACCAAATTGGACCCAAGTGGGCTGGCTTTACAATAGTTGACAGCCTGTTAAACCTAACCTAATTGTTGCACAGGGGTCTAGGAATAATTTGGCATTTACAGATTTAAGAAATATCAATTAGTCAACGCGTTGTAGCTGTTTTTACGAGTTTTAGGGTAAAAAAAAAATACATACGAGTATAAGTATGTATATAAAATTAAAAACTCCGTAACTTTTTTTCATAAACGTTATAAATAGCGGGATTTATTTCTTTCACTTCTTACATTAAATATAATTGAAATATCGAATAATTTATATTCATAAAAAAGTTATTCTTTGAACTTAGAGTTTTTTAAAGCTTTAACTATTTCACTAATAATTTAATATTAAGTTCGCGCGAGATCAGACTTATTACAAAAAAGATATTACTTATTTATTCTTGTGGCGAACGAACAGAAAAACACGATTGTACTTGAACCAATCGTTGCACTCATCACCGTTGGTTGAATTAGTAAGAATCATGAGGGGGCATTGTTACATCAGAGATGAGTCATTTGTTCACGTCGTGAACAGTAGCCAAAAAAGCATATAAACAATATGCTGAAGATCGGCATTTAACTGCAAAGTTTGAAGATCAATTTAAAAATTTGACTAAAATTCGAACTAAAATAAACAAACGCCGCGATACGGGTCTTCTAATTTAGCCTCTGTTTTCACCCCTCACTCACAGAATCGACCTAACTTTTGCTAACTTGGATGTGTTCCACAGTGCCAATATTTAATTGCCGAATTGAGTCATGCATCATTGTTATTGTTTGCTCTTATTACTAACACTTTCAATAAATAAATTTAATTTTTGCAGCTTCGGATCTCTGTCGGATCTTTGTAGAAGCTGCAAAAATTAAATTTGTTTAACAAACGAAGATCAAATAATATTGAGATAAACTAACACTTTCATTTATAAGATGTTATATCTTGTTGTGTTAGTTTATCAAATAGATCAAATAAAAATATATAAATTATTATTTGTTGTTGAGCTAGTGGTATTCTTGGTTTTGGTAAAAATTATGGTTTTTTATGGATTTTCCCCCCCTGAAGAAGACACACAACGGAGTGTCAAAATATTGAAAATAAAAATCACGATTTTTACCAAAACCAAGAAGACCACTAGCTCAACATTAAATAATAATTTAAATAAAAAAAGAGTCGAAAAATTAGAAGTAAGCAATTTGAAAAATATATAAATAAACAAATATCACATACACATTGTTTTATATAGATTTACAATCAAAACAACACATAATAAAAGACCCTTTATTATAGCGCCTACCTGGCTATAAACATAAAAATGTTATGATTTTATTTTTAATTTTTTATTTTATAACATAAAAAAAATACATCACAATTCGTAGAAACTTTTTATTAATAATCGTTGTTACCTGAGCACTTTATTAAGTACAGACGAAATTTTTATTTATTTTATTCATCTTGTTGCAAAAAAAAAAAAAGAAAAAAAAAATATTTAAAAAACATGACACAGATTTTTTCTTTTTTGTTTGTGACTTTTTGAAGGATTCATGGCAATAAATGTGATGACAAATCTTGGTGAAATCTGCTATAAAATCTCGTTGTTAAGCTGACGTTATATACTCGCATATATTTTTCCCCCCCATTTTAATTGTCATTGAATTTATTATCGGAGAATTTTTGAGCAGAAATGTTGTAATTTATTTTATGTTCACTGCAAGTAAGCAGTCATTAATTGTATGTTAAATTTATGTGGATTTCTTTTTTTTTGCCTTAATGTTGAATATAAATAAATAACATACCAACTTATTGAGTTAATAATTGGAAAATTACTAAGACGTCAAATTATAGTTTATCAGCATAAATTTATCAGTTCATAAATAATTTTTTTAAACTTCATTGTGGGTTATAGCTAAATAATTGAGTTGAAGTGAAATTGTTGCAGATTGGATTGAGATATTTTACGACTTTTACAAGAAATTAAGAGTTTTTGCAAAGTACATTTTATAAAAATGTTATTTTGAATGAGAATTGGGATTCTTGCTGTTTCAAGTATATAACAGAGTTATGCAAGATTCACTTAAAAAAAATTAATGTGCTGTTCATAGAATACAGACGAGTGACTTGTCTAAATCATTTGTATGGAAATCACTCAAAAAATTTAGCAACTTTCATACAAATTTTCTTGGTGAGTTGCTAGTCTATGTTCGAAGAACACAACATCTTTTAAAACGAGTTTCTTAATAGAAATAATTCATCTTCAGAAAAAGATGATTTTCATGTTCTAGATCGAATTTCGCTGAATCAGCTAAAAAATTGTTGGATTATGGACCTGTAAAGGAATTAGCGGGTCCGAATGAAGATGTATTACAAAGAGTTGTTGAATGAAAATATTTTGGGTGATTTTATAAGAAAACACATAAAATTCAGAAAAATGCATGAAATATTTATTTGGATCGATAGTTGGGTCGATATAATTTAATGTTTGAAGATTATTTCATGCAAATGTTGGGCGCGGCTGCGCCTCAAATGGTCCATCCGATTAGTCCAATTTTTCATACTCTTTCCAACATTTCGGCCGGTATCTCACGAATAATGTTGGCAATGTTGGCTTCCAGTGCGTCAATTGAAGCGGGCTTGTCGCTATAGACATTAGCCTTAACATAGCCCCACAAAAAATAGTCTAGAGGCGTTAAATCGCACGATCTGGGCGGCCAATTGACTGGTCCCAAGCGTGAAATAAACTGTTCACTGAACTCGCCTCTCAATTGGTCCATTGTTTTGTGTGCTGTGTGGCATGTGGCACCGTCTTGTTGAAACCACATGTCATGCAAGTCAAGGTCTTCCATTTTGGGCAAAAACAAGTTTGTTATCATCGCACGGTAGCGCTCACCATTCACAGTAACGTTGTGATTCGCATCATCTTTGAAGAAATACGGCCCAATGATGGCGCCAGCCCATAATCCGCACCAAACGGTTGTTTTTTGTGGATGCATTGGTAGCTCTTGCAATGCTTCTGGCTGCTCTTTACTCCAAATACGGCAGTTTTGCTTGTTCACGTATCCATTCAACCAGAAATGAGCCTCGTCGCTGAACACAATTCTATGAATATTTTTTATATGAATATTTTTTTGCTACTCACAGGTTTTTGGTATTATGGCAATTCCAGAAAAACTGATACAAGATGAAGGAAACTTTTATCGAATCAGCATATACTCGTATATCGGTAGATACATTTTATGGGCCGATGTTGAATGAAAACCACAGCTAAACGTCAATTTTCTTTTCGCATTTCATTTAACATTTCTCAATTTCAGACCCAGTCAATTTGAATAATGGAGAGATACACAAATGAGCCACGCGTTAAAGTTATTTATTATAAAAATGCGATTTTCAGGGTAAAAAAATTCTTATTTTTTTATCTTGGACCAGTACTCAGAGGATGACCCCTACATATGCAGTGCATTGTACCGGAACTAGAAAAATAGGTTGTGAGGAGGGGGAAAGAGGGAGTAGTGTTTGTGAACTTTTGACTTGAACTTTCCAACGTTATAACAGACAGGGAACACGTCCGCAGGCAACTTATTCCACAGGCGAAGCGTACGGCTGAAAAACGAATTCTCTCTGTAATGCGTAGTACGATTCCCCCGGGCAATCGACCACAAAAGGATGAGCTCTGGAAGATAAACGTGTGCTACGTAGAAATGTACGAGTTTCGGGAACAAGATCCCTAATCTTGTTACAACAAAATCCAATTTTGTTTCCTATGTTTAAGTTTCAATAAAACAAAGTGAGCGCTAGACATCGTGGTGATTTTGTGTACCTTAGAAAGATGTATTGATGCCATTATGTGAAGTAAATCACATAAGAAAATATTGCATTCGGCTTTGTGGCTTAGTGCACTTTTGAAGATGAAAATTTTCCATAATTCTGAGCAGAAAGTAGCTTGCATTTGCCCAATACTGTAATGTTTTTCACAATAAAGGTTATCAAAAACAAAAAAAAAAAAAAAAAACAAAAAAAGCAAAAAAAAAAAAACACTACCACTGTAACGGAGTTTTACTCGGTCTTCTCCAGCCTTGAATAATATAATAATGCATTATCCATTCACAATACAAAAAATCAACAAGTTTTGGTTTTCGTGCAAACAAAAAACTCCCACAACTACGCAAAATGTTTGTACAAACGTCAAATTTAAGCATGTTTGCCAAATTGCTTGTGCTGCTTATTTGGGTCTTAGGAAACATGTACAGATGAAAGAAAAAACAAACATAGTGCCTCGTCTCACGGTGAACCTATATCGGGTGTTTGAATTATAAGAGCCGATGTTGAATGTGAACCACCACCACCTAAACATAAAGTTTGTTTTCTGCATTTCATTTCCTACTTCTCTACATGAGATTAAGTCAATTTGAACTATGGAAAGATACACTATCGAGCAGTTCGTTAAAGTTATTCAAGGCTTATTATGAAAATGGGCTTTCAATTCGAAATGCATATCATGCACTTCGTGATTTTTTCGGTCAATTTAATCGTTTAACTGTGCGTACAATCGGAAACAGCGTACAAAACTTTGAGCAAACCGGGCAGGTTCCTGCAGCCCGTTCTGCAGAAAATATTGCTACTGTTTGCGATAGTGTGGCTGAAGAGCCGTCCACCTTAACTCGTCGTCGTGGTTGCCAACAATTGAACCTCTCACGCTCGTCGTTGATATTTCTTATGCAGAAAGACTTGCATTTACATGTTTACAAGGTGGAATTGACTCTAGAACTAAAGCTTGTTGATCATTCCAAGCCTCGTCAATGGTCAGAATGGTGGCATGAAATGGCAATAGTGGATGATCAATTTTCGAAGAAAATTATCTTTAGTGTTGAGGCACATTTTCACCCCAAGTGGATTCGTCAATAAACAGAATTGCCGTATTTGGGCGAATGATAATCCAAGAGTGGTTGTCGCAAATTCAATGTACTCACAAAGAGTGACTGTTTAGTGCCGTTTATGGGCTTTGGGCGCAATTGGGCCGTATTTTTTCCAAAAAGAGTCCGGTCAGGCAGTTACTGTGAATGGTGTTCGGTATCGTGAGGTGATAACGAACATTTTATGGCCCGTATTGGAAGATATAAATGTGGATGGCATGTGATTTCAACAGTTGCCACGCAGCTAGGGAAACAATGGCTCTTTTGCGCGACAAATTCAGTGGTCGTGTTATCTCACGTAGTGGCGATGTCAATTGGCCGCCAAGATCATTTTATTCGACACCGGTGGACGTCTTTCTGTGGGGTTTTTTGAAAAACATGGTATACGTTGATGAGCCAGCAATAGTTCAAGAGCTAAAAGATTAAATCATTTGGCACATTAATAGTATAGAACCTCAAGTCTGCCTGAGCATCATTAATTATACACAAAAATTTATGTAGGGATCTTATACTAATTATACTGGTTTTATTCTCTCTATTACATTCTATTATTGATACCAATAAAAAATTATAAACAACTTGTTTTCTATGTTTCCTTCTCTCTCTCTCTTTATGCCGACATTTCATAGGAGCTACTCTTATCATCAGTAAACTTTGAAAATTTTTGAAAGATATTGCCAAACATTCAACTTTATATCCCAACAATCTAAATAAATTATTGAGAATTAAAAAAATAATATATTTTTTTAATATTCTTATTCCTATCCACTCTTTTGCAGATGACAGCAGCATTTGCTATTCATACTCTTTCAGTTGTAGGCCCGACCTATCAGAGATCGCTGCCAAGAGGCTAAATATGAATGATTCACTGAACAGTGATCTTCTATTAATCTCCGAATGGGTCGCAAAAACAGGGTCGACTTCAACGCTCGTAAGAGCCAGTGCTGTTTATTAAAGCACAAACAAACAACCGCAAATGCTGCTTCATCTGTACTCATGGATGGTATAAATATGGAGAAATCGGGTGCTCTTGATGTTCTTGGAATAAAAGTACAATATGATGTTCGCTGGAATGATCACATTTTTCATGTCTCTAAAGAAGCATTCAAGCCTCGGTTTTTTGAAACGGTGTAAGATGTACTTCACTCCATCCGATCTCCTTACTATTTATACCACCTATATCCGACCGAAAATGGAATAAAACTCTCATGTTTGGGACGGTGCCTCAAAGTCTATTTTGGGGTTACTCGACCGTGTGCAGGAGAGGGTGAAGAAGCTCATCAGTGACAGTAGGGTATCCAACTCTACATATACATCGACGCAGTGTGGGGTGCGTTACTCTGTTCTATCGTTACTACAATGGATTTTGCTCTGACCAGATTAGGGATCTCGTTCCTGAAACTCGCACATTTCTACGTTACACGCGTTCATCGTCCAGAGCTCATCCATTTGTGGTCGATTGTCCGGGGAATCGTACTACGCATTACAGAGAGAATTCGTTTTTCAGCCGCACGCTTCGTCTGTGGAATAAGTTGCCTGCAGACGTGTTTCCTATCTGTTATAACGTTGGAAAGTTCAAGTCAAATGTTCACAAGCACTACTCCCTCTTTCCCCCTCCTCATAAATTATTTTCCTAGTTCTGGTACAATGCACTACATATGTAGGGGTCATCCCCTAAATACTGGTCCCAGACAAAAAAAAAAAAAAAAATAAACAAGCTTTTTCATTTTTACACGTCTCTAATCTCTACCTTTTTTTACACCTTTCAAACAAATGAACAACCGTTGAGAGGTGTAAAGGAAGGTAGAGAAATGAAAAAGATAATGATAAAATATTTTTCCTTTTAAATTTTCAATAATTTATTTAGATTTTTGGAATATAAAGTTGAATGTTTGAGAACATCTTTCAAAAATTTCCAAAGTCTACTGATGATTAGGGTAGTTCCTATGAAATGTCGACATATAGACAGCTGGGAAACATAGAAAACAAGCTGTTTATAATTTTTATAAATAAATAAATAAAATGAATTCCTTTTCAATTTAGTTGATTACCATGCAGTGTTAGAGGTGTTGGATTAATTTTTGTTAGTCTGATCAGTAATGAAAGACAGCGATCAGTTTTAACTTATTTAGTTCCAACACTTTAAAAGCTGTGATAATATTTGTTTTGGTCTTTCCAGATCTTGTATTGTTAAATTATTTATATAGGGATATGAAATTTCAAGGTATACTTCAGCTTTATTATATTTTGCTACAAATTCTGCTTTTAAATGTAAAACCAAAAAATTACTGCCATAAAGGGCTGTCCTGATATTTGTTATCTTCACTTTGTGTTTTATTTTTAGTTTTTATTGCTGTATAAACAGGCGGCTTTTAGATCGCTTGTAATGTTATGACGCATGAAAGCATTTAAAATTGCTTTATTATTTTAAATTTTAAGTTTTGAGGTTTTTAATATGTTTTGTAGAGACAAAAATGTTGGCCAACAGACTTCACGGTTGTGCAAATTCCAGAAAAAATACACCAAATTTAATTAGTAAAGCTAAATTATAAAATGATAATCTATTTTAACTATCAGCAGAAGAAATACTTTATTACGAGTAGTTTGTGTTTTTGCTTTGAAATCAAACGGAGATGTAAAAAAGCTTACTTAAGACTGGTCTAAAGATGTCTGAAATGTGTGCTAAATATGTGCAATATGACAAGCAAAACTAATGCTCTTGATGTTCAGCAAAAACAAAAGACTTAAGACGCAAGTGTACAAGTGCACAATTTAAGTGACAAAATTTTACTAAATCACTGTCACTAAATGTTTTTTTTATATTAAATGGCAATATTTAAATAATGTCAAATTGTCATCTTTTCAAGTTTCAAAAAAAAAAAAAATAATAAATTTTTTTCAACATTCTCCTAAGCACTTCCAGACATAAGTACATACATATCTACCTACCTATATATGTATGTACGAGTATATATATATTTAGCTTTTGCATTGGTCATATTTTATGTTGGCTTTTAAGCGCTTGCTGTGTCATTTATTTTTATATTTGCAGATAAATTGACATTTATACAATGCGCAATTTAAGGCAACCACCGAATTCCTACTTGAAATAAAATGAGGGTTTTACAATATACTACGAGTAATCTCCTTTTTTCGAATTTTCATAAATTTTTTGGTTATTTATAAATAATGTGATGACTATCTTTTCTCTTTTGGAGAATATCTTAAAAACACTTATGCTTTACACACAAATCTTGGTGTTTTACTGTAAAAAGAAGATGAAAAAAAAAACACACACAACAAAATACTTAAATTTAAATTTAGGGTGTGAACGATAAAAATAAAATTATGCAAATAAGTAGAAATGTCAGAAACTTATTCTTGATCATTTCAAGTCAAAAGGTGCCTATTTTGAATATTTTGTTAACAGTTATACAAAGATGTACAAGCCTTAAAATATCTCTAAAAATAAGTTGACAGATTTTTTGGGCTTAAAGTATTTGCCATGGGGCGGCATTCTGTGATTGATTCGACACGTGAACTTTGGAAAATTTGTTTGAGAACATTAAAACAATACAGCTAAGTCAATTTACATATGAGTATTTCTCCAGCTTAAGCCAGCTTGTTAATTCAAATATGTAAAATAAAGATCTTAATATGAAAAATTTTTACATAATTTTAATTTAATACTTATTTTAAACGATTAATTTTTTGTTGAACAAAAAAAAAATTAAGAATATGCCACTTTTTGCTTGTTAAGGATTTTTCACTTCGTTTTAGAATTCTATACGCAATGTAGAGCAAAATTCGAGTAAACGAGAAACTAAGAAATAAGAAAAAATCTGGCACATCCTGACTCATCGAATCGAAACTCATTTCCCTCCCCGACCAATAAAATAATAAATAGCAACAATCAACTGCAGCCAATGAAAGGTGCCAAATGACCGCCCTACATTAGTAAATGGTTTTGGGTTAAGAATGACTACTTCGCCCCCCGAACCAACAAAGTTAAAACAACTAAAAGTGTGCCAAGTGGCACCAAAATTGATAAACCGTTAACAGTAGTACCAGCCGAAAAAACTGCTACCAGCCAAAACTACCAAACCGTGGGAATTGTCTTTCCATATCGACGGCAAATGGTGGAAGGACTTAGTAAAGCCCCATGCTATTCATGTATAGGGTGTTTTTTTAAGCCCGATAGAACTTGAAATTGTAAAAAATAATACAAAAAATTAAATTGTAATCAAAATTTTTTTTTATTCGAAAGATCAATACGTGACATTAACATTTGAAAATGATTTCGGGCATATGGGCACCGCGGCTGTTCTTGACGAAGCGCATTCTGGACGTCCAATTTTGGGCCACTTTTTCGAGCACTGCTGGCCGTATGTCACGAACAACACGAACAATGCTGGCCTCCAAGGCGTCAATTGTTGCTGGTTTATCAGCATAAACCAGTGACTTCACGTAGCCCCACAGGAAATAATCGAGAGATGTCAAATCGCACGACCTTGGAGGCCAATTGACAGGTCCATTTCTCGAAATCAACTTATCGCCAAATTTTGATTTCAGTAAGTCGATGGTTGCGTTCGCCGTATGGCACGTAGCGCCATCCTGTTGAAACCACATCTCCTCCGGATCAATGTCATCCATATTTTCAAACAAAAAATCATTGATCATGGTGCGGTAACGATCTCCATTGACCGTAACGCGAGCTCCGGCCTCATTTTTGAAGAAATAAGGTCCGATGATGCCACCAGCATGAAAACCGCACCAAACAGTGCATTTTTCTGGATGTAATGGAGTCTGTAGGGTCTCTTGTGGATTGGTCTCACTCCATATGCGGCAATTTTGCTTATTAACAAACCCGTTAAGCCAAAAATGCGCCTCATCGCTGAACACAATTTTGCGTCTATAAGTTGCGCGAATCGACGACTGATTTTCAAAGTAAATTTGGATAATTTCGTAGCGTTGTTCAAGCGTGAGTCTATTCATGATGATTTGTCAGAGTATACTGAAACAAATAAAAAAAATGTTTCATCAAAATTTAATTTTTTGTGTTACTTTTTACAATTTAAAGTTCTATCTAGCTTAAAAAAAACACCCTTTACATTCCTTCTAATAACTTTTGTGGCCCAAGTAGTGCGGTTGTCAGCTCTGACAATTATTCGATTAGATATTTAATTTGCGTCAGACCTTGTACAGCCGCTTTAATTGGTTAAAACCAGCAGTGAGTTTAACTGCATTTTATTACCTCCCCTGCGAAACTTCTCACGCTCTAATAGGCAGCAATTCTATTGACGTTTCCTGGCTTATACAATAAACTCCTACTACTACTTTGCTACTAAACACAAAAGCAATTTTAGACAGCTTAGAAGAAATCATGCATTTGCGGACTCACTCAACATTCCAGTATCTGGTTAAACCACAACAACCCCAAAAATATTTTGCATATTTCCATGACCGCTCTAAATGTGTAGGTTGAAATGTTTTGCATTTCCCCGCGTATATTTTCCTTTAGTTGGGTAATGATCGTCAAGTTTTACTAAAAACTTTGGTTTTTCGATATCCCCAAAGGAAAAAGTCCATTAGAGACAAATCAGGGCTACGGGGTGGCTAGTTAATCTTATGTGTTTTCGATATGATATGATTTGACGAACTGCAGCCAATGCGTGACTTAGATTTTAAAAGAAATCAGTCCTTTGCAAACTCACTCATCACCTCAGTACCTAGCTAAACAACAACAGGCACATTTAATATATCAATAACAAAGTACTAAACGTTTTCCTTCTGTTCACTGTTCAATAATTTACACCTGAATAATGTACCTGAATCGGGATCACTTCGGAATAGGTGGTATGCTGATTAAGATTTCAAACACTAAGTGATAATTTTAGTAAAAATATGCACCTGAATCAGGATCACTTCAGAATATTCCCAGATATATACTGATCCCTGCTCTGCCAATTAACCTGTTCAAAAAATGAGAAAATCCTGCTTGACCAAAAAATAAAACACACATATACAATTCCACAAAAGTGCCACAATTTGCCTATGTATTAGTCTGTAACAGAAAAAAAGCCAACAGGCCATTCGTAACTATTCTTATAATATATTTCACTGTAAACTCATGCTTTTTACTTCATTCTTCAACCAGTAAACTTATTACAGAAATTTTATAAATTATCTCGATTGCAGAATTTAATCTCATATTTAGAAGAAAGACTACACAGCAAACAAACAAGAAAACGCTGCTCAAACATCATCAAGTAGTCGCTGGCAACCGTATCAGCAACGTGAAACGTGTTGAGTGTTTTGTAACGAAAACAAGACACCTTATTAGCAAATAGTCAAACAATCCATAGTGGCCGTAATAAAAGCTTTATTTGAAACATTTTATAATGAGGTATGGATGGACACGTTCTACTAACCAACTAAATTGCAAAAGTATGAATTGTTCTGTTCAGCACGCCTCTTGTGTTAAGCAACAAAATAAAGAAGACAAACAAACAAAAAACGAAAAAAAGAACAAAAAAAAAAACCAGCGTCCTTTTGCCCGTTTCATGTACATTTATAATCTCTCATTGCTGCAATTTTCTATAGACTTCATTACGGTGCCGGATACTTGAGTCCATGGGCAATGATTATTTTACTCTGTTTTGGGATGTTAAAGCTTAATGGGTCACTGTGTTAAGATGTTGTGTTACGTTATCCGGACAGAAGTCACAACAAACACAAACAAGTGACTGAACAAATAACGTCGCAGCAACTTAAACAAACAAGTGGCGGTAGCGAAACCTTCTTTTATTTTCATTTATTTATTTATTTATTTATTATTCGTACAATACAAACTTAGTGATTCTTTAAAATTGGGTTAAATGATGAATGAAAAAAATTAACCATACAAACATTCAACAACGGGCCAACGAAGACACGTCTGAAAAATATATTATTTTGCCAGCATTAAAAAGTTGCTGAATGACCGGCCAGCAGGCGAAGGCATAAAGTAAAATTTTATTTTTCCTTTTTATTTTCTTTTTCTGTAGAAATGTAATTAATTCTTTTGTTATAAAATTCCTTTGTGTTACATAAAAAGTAACAAGAAATTTTAACTTGATCTTAAAATGCAATATTTTTTTGCGCTACTGAAATGTAGAATTAGTAATTCCTGGTGAAATTTTCTTGCAAGACAATTCATTTTTTCAAACTTTCGCTTCAACACTTTTTTTTTTGAATTTTGGGATTTCCTGTCATACATAGAATGAATAATAAACATGAAAAACCAGCACTGGTCTTGAAGCAGTGTTCTTATACGCTTGCGCGTCCATTAGCACGCCTCTACAGCATAATTTACCATTTTGGTGAGTTTCCATCGTGCTGGAAGGTTGCTAATGTAACACCAATACCCAAAAAGGGTGAGGCAAATAACCCTGAAAATTACCGCCCAATTGCAATTTGCTTTGCACTATCCAAAGTAATGGAAAGCATGGTTAATTATCACCTTATGAGGTATCTGGAGTCACACAAATTACTTTGTAATCGCCAATATGGATTTCGTAAGGGTCGCTCTACTAGTGATCTTATGGCATATCTTTCGGAGAAACGGTGCCTCTCAACCCAACATTACGGTGAAAGTAAGGTGGTGGCTCTAGATATTTCCAATGCGTTTGAAAGAGTGTGGCATGCTGCACTACTGGCAAAACTTACTGCTTTTGGTGTTGGTGATGACTTTTCTCGGTTTATATCGAGCTTTCTCAGAGATCGCACTATACGAGTTGTTATAGATGGGGTCTCATCAAACGAGTTTAAGATTAATTCAGGGGTACCGCAAGGCTCCATTCTTTCTCCTATCCTATTTCTTATTTTCCTCAACGACCTTCTCTATCAAACTTCCAACCCTATCCACTCTTTCGCAGATGACAGCAGCATTTGCCGCTCGTACTCTTTTAGCTATAGGCCGAGCCTATCAGAGATCGCTGCCAAGAGGCTAAATATGAACGATTCACTATTAATCTCCCAATGGGGTCGTAAAAACAGGGTTGCAACGCTCGTAGGACCCAGTATTGTTTATTAATACACAAACGAACGACCGCTAGTGCTGCTTCATCTGTACTCACTGTTGGTATAAATATTGAGGAATCGGATGCTGTTGATGTTCTTGGAATGAAGATACAGTGTGATGTTCGCTGGACTGAATACATTTTCCATATCTCTAAAGAAGCATTCAAGTGCCTAGGTTTTTTGAAACGGTGCAAGATGTAGCTCTCTCCGTCCGATCTCCTTACTATTTATGCCACCTACATCTGACCGAAAATGGAATACAACTCTCATGTTTGGGCCGGTGCCTCAAAGTCTATTTTGGGGTTACTCGACCGTGTGCAGGAGAGGGTGAAGAAGCTTATTGGTGACAGTAGGGTATCCAACTCTATTGACTCACTGGAGCATCGACGCAGTGTGGGGTGCGTTACTCTGTTCTATCGTTACTACATTGGATTTTGCTCTGACGAGATTAGGGATCTTGTTCCCGAGACTCGCACATTTTTGCGCAGCACGTGTTCATCGTCCACAGCTCATTCATTTGTGGTCGATTGCCCGGGTAATCGCACTACGCATTACAGAGGGAATTCGTTTTTCAGCCGTACGCTTCGTCTGTAGATTAAGTTGCCTGCAGACGTGTTTCCTATCTGTTATAACGTTGGAAAATTCAAGTCAAATGTTCATAAACACTACTCCCTCTTTCCCCCTCCTCATAACCTATTTTCCTAGTTCTGGTACAATGCCCTGCATATGTAGGGGTCATCCCCTAAGTACTAGTCCAAATTAAAAAAAAAATCTAAGGATTTGCTTCAAAACTTAACGATAAGAAAATGTTTTAATAAAAACTTGAGGATATTACTGCAAAAGAATATAATCATGCGCTCAAAGAAAACACAGTTTTTTTTGGTTCAAAATTAGCTTTATTCCCATCAACGTAATCTCCATCAAGAGCAAAGCAATTATTCCAGCCCTGCTCTAACGTTTCAATGCCACTTTTGTAGAACGATTTATATTTTGCCTCAAAAAGGGTCTCGGTTTCAGCGATAACCTCTTCATTCGTAAAAAATTTCTTACCGGCGAGCATTTCTTTTTAGGTCTGCTAGCAGCAAGCAGTCGCTGGCAAATACGGCGGATGTGAGAGCAATTCAAAGTTCAATTCATGTAGTTTTGCCATTGTTTTGATTGACTTGTGCCACGGTGCGTTGTCTTGATGAAACAAAACTTTTTTCTTTACCATATGTGGTTATTTCTTTGCAATTTCGGCCTTCAAACGCTGCAACCACACTATATGATATTCACTGTTAATGGTATTTTCTTTCTTAGGATAGATAGATTGATGAATATTACACCAGGCACATCCCAAAATACCAAGGCCATAACCGTTCTAGCCCATTATTGTGCTTACGGGCACTTTGGATGAGGTTCACCGGTTGCTGTCTACTCAGATGACGACCGCTTGGATTCCGGAGTGAAGAAATGGATCGATAGTGCCTTGAAGTACATAAATAGTAGCAGCTCATCACTCGTTATCTATGCATCACTACTGGTTCCATATATTACATGTATATATAATTCCAGCCAACAGCGTCTTGGTGACTATAATTATATCTCCCCCGTAAATCGGCATGCGGGGGAGATAGGCAAGAAAACTAATAACTCCTCTATGAATATGCAGATATTGAAATACTCAAGCTCTTCTGCATATAGAGGCACAGTGAAATGCCCGGTAATATAGTAACGGACAAACTGGCAAACACCGCAGTCCAGTTACAACAAGAGGATATAGACGGGATGATACGTAACCTGCTATAGCAACTGGGTAACCAGCATTAACTTTTAGGAACTGCACCTGGTCTCTAGTTGGGTTACCTATCGTTACTAGAGATGCTGATATACGCCAGTTATGACAATAGGAGAATACTGCTCCCAAGTAGCCGACGCACTATGGTGGCAAAACATCTTGGAAGCTTTGCTTTCAAGAGAAAGCTTCCATCAATTACCCTGATTAAGGGTTTCGAAGATCCCAACACAACGTCATGCTGGGACTATCTAGAATTTTTTTTGCCACATCAGATTAGCAACTCCTACCGCTCTATACCACAGGCAAAACCTTCTCTCTGGGGGGTTCTTCATGAGATATTGAAATACTCGAGCTTTTCTGAATATAGAGGCACAGTGAAATTACCGGTAATATAGTAACGGACAAACTGGCAAAGCTGTAACAACTTGGTAACCAACATTAACTTTTAGAAACTGCACTGGAAAACTGGTCTCTAGTGGGGTTGCCTATCGTTACTAGAGATGCTGATATAAGCCAGTTATGACAATAGGAGGATACTGCTCCCAAGTAGCCTACGCACTATGGTGGCGGTTCTGTTACGACATTGTCACATAGGCACATTCAAGGAGCTTAAATCCTGTGATGTAGATGAAAAGGAGGAAAACAGTATTTAACACATACTCTGCCGTTGTTCAGTACAGCACTGGACAGATAGTCTAGTTATGTTACCCGCAAACTAAATAGAAAGGCAGGCATGGATCAACTATGATAATAGTAGAAATATCATCCTAAGGAAACTGCGCCGACAGAGGATGTGCACAATAGAGGCGGTTCTAACAGGACATTGTCACATGGGCATGCAGGCGAGGAAACTAAATCCTCCTCTCGCTGATTTCTGTTGTACAGACGAAAAGGAGGAAAACGTGCTTTTTATATTTTATGTCTGGGGAGACCGGCACTGCATATTTTAGCAGAAATATCAAATTACATTATATGTGCATTATAAGTGGGCTTTTTCAACCGCTTCTTAGTTTGGTTCAAAACTGGACCGCTGGGTGATAGGTAGTTGTGCTAGTGGTCCTCTGGCCACACAACAGGATCAAATTGGATGTAACTGGAAGGGCTTTTTCATTAAATGGCAGCCTGGTCAAAGTAACCTAAGGCAAGATTGACCAGGCTTAGAAAGGTCGTTACATTGACATCCTTTTTCACAGATGTCAGATGGGCCAAATAATATATTGACATGTAAAGTGTGTATTAAACATCTATAAGGGATAAATGTTGGAGTAGCTCGCCGGGTTTGGCCAGGCGTAGAAAAAAACACGTTGAAATATTTTTTCCAATTTATTTGATTAAAATTAAATACATTCAGCAAATTCAAAGTAGAGAAATGGCTAAGAAAACGAACTAGTCCTCGTGTAATTTTAAGGAAAATGACCGGAATACCAGTGTCGTGGATTACCCGTGAGACGACTGTATGGCTTGCTGGTTGGCTAAAGAATCGTTAGCGTTTTAGTAAATGCTAAGCCTGGGACCTAAGGCTATAAAAACCTGTAGATTCCCCTATGGCTATGGCTGTAATAACCAGTAGTCCCCCTCTACCACTACTACTTATTGATTGGTCTGGGAACTATGGCTGTAAAATGAACCCTCTACCACTACACTGAGTTGGCCATGTGTCCGACCACCAAGACGAACCAAAAGCTAGTCACGCCAACATATAGCACTACACACACCAGTTGATCAACGATCTGTAGTAGTGTAAGTGGGAGAGCGCATTTAAACATATGACACTTCTCTTGTTTCGTTTCTCTTAACCATTTGCTCTTACATTAATTGAGATGAAAAAAGTATATAAAATCATAAGAGCGTGCTGCTTAATATATAAAGTATAAAAATAATAAGAATATAAAGATAATAATAAGAATTCCTATTCTATATATAATATAAATTTCCATAGTGAAATATAAAGTAAATAATTCATAAAATGCATGTAGCGATGAGAAAGTTCGTTACACATCTATAGCTAACATTATCGTCTGAAACTCTCCTCCACACTCTAAGGACGGTAGCGATATGTTTTTTTGCAATTTGAACGTTAACACACAAGTGTTTATACTCTGCCTACTAAGTCAATAGGATTAAATTTATTCCTAGAAGTGTTAACAGTCATCTAAGTAGAACGTGAAATGTTTTCCATAAGAAACAAACCTACTACTACAACAACTTTCTGATTGACTAATATCCATTAGACTTTTAAAACAAGAATATTCGCTGCTCAGAAATGATTTCAGCTAATGGCCGCTATCAAATACCTATTCATACACCTTAACAACCATTTAATTGTACTTTTTTGTTCAACACAATGATTATTCCACCCACCCTTTCCATTAAGATTTTTAATTAGTTTTATTAAATTTAATTGTCAAATACATTGTAGTAGAGTGTTAAATAATTAAATATTGTTTTACCTGTATGTATCCTTTGGTGTGCCTTTAGATGTGAACTTTTGGTATAAACTTTTGTACAACCTGTCAATAAAACAGAAAAATACAAAAATAAATATCACAAATATAAACGCTGGAAAGGTTAACAAGAAAAACTTTGTAATGAAAGAAATAGTAATAACGAATTATTACCAAATACTAGATACATATTTTTAAATAATTTCAATTGTAATCATTTTACCACAAAAACACGATTAACACGATTTTTGTGGTGGCAGCAGCATAATAAGAGTAACAAAATCTTCCCTTTTGCCACTTGTTGTTCATGAAAAAAAAGTTGTATCAAATAAAAATAAAACAATTTTAATTCCCCCATTTGAAAGTCGAACTGCAATTGAGGATTGTAATTTCAAATATAAAAATTTATTTTCATTTTTTTTTCTGCACTTTTGCTTAATATTTAACCGTAATACAGCGCAAATAAAAATGCAACGAAAGGTGCCAGATGAATGAAATAGATGCTGTGGCAGCTTCAAAATGAAGAAGTAGAAAATAATGCTTGTAAAACATAGAAATAAATCCACCTTATTTGTGGCAAAAATGCAATTTAATGCAGAAATAATATTGCAAAAAAAAAAATTTAAAACATGAATTGGAAAACCACCTTTTAGTACTCGTACTTTCCTAAAGTAATAATAATGGTGTGTAATGTTATGAGCGAAGTTTGCTGCATGTTGCATGTTATTTAATGTTGGCAACCTGTTGCTTGTCCTGTTCAATGTTTAACTCTCGTAAAACAAAATTGATATCAGGCATTCATATGCAGAATTTTAAATGAATAAAAAGTTTTATAACTTTACATATTCATTTTGAACTTAAGTTGCTGGCAAGTTTGTATTCTCAAATAGAAAAATTAAATAAATATATTAATTTTTTCAACGATTAATCATTTTATATGGTTTTTTTAGAGTATGGAACTATGGGGTGGTTAAATTTCAAGGGCCGATGTTGAATGTGAACCACACCTAAACGCCAAGTTTTTTTCCGAGTTTTATTTGACATTTCTCTATTTCAGACTTAATCAATTTGAACCATGGAGAGATACACAATCCAACAACGTGTAAAAGTTATCCAGACTTAATATGAAAATGAGCGTTCAAATCAAAATGCATATCGTGCACTTCATCTTCAGTGATGAGGCACATTTTCACTTCAATGGATTCGTCAATAAACAGAATTGCCACATTTGGGCGAATAAGAATCCAAGAGTGACTGTCGAAAAACCAATGCACCCACAAAGAGTGACTGTTTGGTGCGGTTTATGTGCTGGCGGCATCATAGGGCTGTATTTTTTCCAAAATGTTGATTATTCAGTATGAAAATTGGAGTTGCCGTATTGCTTCCGGGAAAGTGAATGCATTTTGGGGATTCATGAATTCGATTTTGGGAATTGCAAAAAAAAAATCGGAACCACTTCGCTTACCGGTTTGGACTGGTTTTTCATATTCGGTGCACGCTTTTGCCGAGGAACATGCGTCTGAGCTGTAAACGGCTTCAGTGCGAAAATTGAAATTGTCATATTGCTTCTGAGGAAGCAGGGGGATTTTGACGTTTCTTGAAGCCTACTTTGGGAATTTACAAAAAACTCGACGCCGCGTCGCTAGCCGTATAGGAACCGGGTTTTCATATTCGTTACGCGTTTTGACCGTAGAACGTGTATGTGAACAATATTGCCATATTGCTTCCAGAAAGTTGGAGATTTTGGCAATTCCTAAAGTCGATTTTGGGAATTCCAAAGGAAAGAAATGAATACTCGGCTGGTCATATGGATAATAGAACGTGTATGTGAACTATATTGCCATATTGTTTCCAGAAAGTTGGAGATTTTGGCAATTCCTAAAGTCGATTTTGGGAATTCCAAAAGAAAGAAACGAATAATCGACTGGTCATATGGATAATAGAACGTGTATGTGAACTATATTGCCATATTGTTTCCAGAAAGTTGGAGATTTTGGCAATTCCTAAAGTCGATTTTGGGAATTCCAAAAGAAAGAAACGAATAATCGGCTGGTCATATGGATAATAGAACGTGTATGTGAACTATATTGCCATATTGTTTCCAGAAAGTTGGAGATTTTGGCAATTCTTAAAGTCGATTTTGGGAATTCCAAAAGAAAGAAACGAGTAATCGGCTGGTCATATGCACAATTAGTTTGATATCGCAGCGTGTGTTTTAGTTTTTTAAACTATATATATTTCTATCACATTTTAAAGCTGCAGTGAACATTTTTTCGACACAAGGCTCCAAAAGCAAGTGTTTGTAATAGTTCGTTGCAAGAATTGTTTCGTTATACTCATTAAAAGGCCTTGGATTTGTCAGATTTGAGGACTTATTGGGGGCAGTCTATCCCTAGTATCCTAAAGCCTGTTTTTACCCAGTTTATAACAGTAGTGTTTAGTCCCAAGTGAGCCTATTTGTAATAGTTCGTTGCAAGAACTGGTTCGTTATACTCATTATAAGGCCTCGGATTTGTCAGATTTGAGGCAGTCTGTCCCTAGTATCCTAAAGCATGTTTCTATACAACAACAGTTTACAACAGTAGTGTTTAGTCCCAAGTGAGCCTATTTGTAAGAGTTCGTTGCAAGAACTGGTTCGTTATACTCATTATAAGGCCTCGGATTTGTCAGATTTGAGGCAGTCTGTCCCTAGTATCCTAAAGCATGTTTCTATACAACAACAGTTTACAACAGTAGTGTCTAGTTCCAAGTGAGCCTATTTGTAATAGTTCGTTGCAAGAACTGTTTCGTTATACTCATTAAAAGGCCTTGGATTTGTCATATTTGAGGACTTATTGGGGGCAGTATGTCCCTAGTATCCTAAAGCCTGTTTATACACAGTTTACAACAGTAGTGTTTAGTCCCAAGTGGGCAGCGCATTTTGATAAAATCTGTTTTTATTGCAAAACCAATCACTTCATTCCTTTGCACTGCTGCTTCAAGAGCATATTTTCATATTACATCGCTTTATGGATTTATATGTGTTGTGGTACTATCTTATTATAATGTGATTTGGTTTGGTTGTTGTAGTTGCTTTTCATTTTGTTTTTGTTTTTTTTTTTTTACGTTATAAAAATTGTTTGCCTTCATCTTGATACGCTTGATATTGCAAATATTAACAGTAAATGCAACGAACAAAAATTTTTAACAAAATATTTGAATGTATGAATTTTTTCTTAAATAACACAAATTAAGGTTGTTTATTGGGTCAATTGTATGAGAAGATAGATATGAATTTCAAATGAAAACCAAGACAAACCAACATATTCACTCGGCTCAAGACACACAAGCAAACTTCAGAAACAGCAAATATCTTTTAAATACAAATTTATGGATAACAAGTGGCAGTTTATAAAGTGAATGTTTGTTTGGCGAAGAAAAAAAAAATCCTACAGTTTTTATACTTAAATGTGGTTAAAATGTTATTCAAACTTATTATATTTAATGGCAAATTAACATTTGCGAAGAAGAAAAAACTATTTACACCAAACAAAATATTTTTTCTAATTTATATGAACTTTTGTTAATAATGGCTTTATTTGTGCTTCAAGTTGACCAGACCAAAATGAAGAAAAAAGCAAGAAAACAGAACAAAAAAATATCTTATTGGCACCTTAAGTTTATTATGGTTTTAATCTGAACAATAATACTTAAATTTATAAAAATATAATGGAAAAAAATTTTAGACGTGTTTAAAATAAATTGTACGTGCTACGCATAATAGACAAAATTGAGTTACTTTTTGCTTTTTTGTTTCTTCTATAATTTTTTGTTCTTGTTGTCATACAACTATCATGGCTGCGTTATTGTTGTTTTTGTTGCTGTTGTTGCTGCTGATTTTGCTGTTAACGATAATACACTTGTTTGGCTCATATTTTATAAGCACGTTACATTATGGGCAGTAGAGTTGACATTTAGATTAACAGAGTCTATAAAAACTATACACAAACACATATACAAACATACTTACTTATGCGTAAATATGTGCAAGATAACAAACACTCTATAAGAAAATCAATGTTTTGGAATAATATCTTATTGGAAATCAAGCAGAAAAGAATATCTCATTGGAGATATCACAAAAAATCAACGAATAGGCAGCTGAAAAGTATATGCATAGCCTGCATTTTTTCAGCAGTGGGGGAGAGGGCAAAGGCTCCTCTATCACTCATATTAAAAAAATTTTAATTTAAAAAAATACGCAAATACCTTTTTATTTATTTATTTATGACGAGTGATTTTTTTGCTATTATATTTTTGGCAACACTAGTTTTGACAGCTCACGCACGTTTTGTATCTGTCAAACATCTTTAGTTTGGTCTATAATTTGATCATGAATCGTCTTACAAACGAACAACGCTTGCAAATTGTTGAATTTTATTACCAGAATGCGTGCTCTGTTAAGAAAGTTCATCGCGCGCTTCTTCCATTTTATGGTCAGTTTAATCGACCTACTGAGGCTTCTATTCGGGCTATTGTAACAAAAATTTCGCACCAAATTTACATTGTTGGACATTAAACCACCAACACGCTTACTTAGAGTGCGAACTGAAGAAAATATCGCAGCCGTATCGGCCAGTGTTGGTGATGACCGTGAATTATCGATTCGGCGCCGTTCGCAGCAATTGGGCCTCTGTTACTCCACTACGTGGAAAACTTTGGTGAAGGATTTGGGTGTGAAGCCTTATAAGATACAGCTGGTGCAAGAATTGAAGCCAAACGACCTACCACAACGCCAAATTTTTGGTGAATGGGCTCTTGAAAAGTTAGATGAAGATCCACTTTTTTATCGAAGAATTGTGTTCAGCGACGAGGCTCATTTCTGGTTGAATGGATACGTGAATAAGCAAAACTGCCGTATTTGGAGTGAAGAGCAGCCAGAAGCATTGCAAGAGCTACCAATGCATCCACAAAAAACAACCCTTTGGTGCGGATTATGGGCTGGCGGCATCATTGGGCCGTATTTCTTCAAAGATGATGCGAATCACAACGTTACTGAGAATGGTGGCGCTACCGTGCGATGATAACAAACTTTTTTTTGCCCAAAATGGAAGAGCTTCACTTGCATGACATGTGGTTTCAACAAGACGGTGCCACATGCCACACAGCACGCGAAACAATGGACCAATTGAGAGGCAAGTTCGGTGAACAGTTTATTTCACGCTTGGGACCAGTCAATTGGCCGCCCAGATCGTGCGATTTAACGCCTCTAGACTATTTTTTGTGGGGCTATGTTAAGGCTAATGTCTATAGCGACAAGCCCGCTTCGATTGACGCACTGGAAGCCAACATTGCCAACATTATTCGTGAGATACCGGCCGAAATGTTGGAAAGAGTATGCCAAAATTGGACTAAGCGGATGGACCATTTGAGGCGCAGCCGCGGCCAACATTTGCATGAAATAATCTTCAAACATTAAATTACATCGACCCAACTATCAATCCAAATAAATATTTCATGCATTTTGCTGAATTTTATGTGTTTTTTTTTTAACTTCCGATAGTTCTTATAAAATCACCCATTACAACTATACAGTTGCAAAATAAGTTTGTAAAGTATAGGATGCACAGCATGGGCGGGGTGACGGAGACCATACGCCCAAGATGGTATTAACAGTACGTTTGTAACGTCGCTGTGACTAACTATAACGACCTGTGCCTTCACATAGAAAGTTGCAGCGTGGATAACACAGAAATACCTCAAAAAAAAAACTGTAAACCAATACAGTTAATTGAGGCAAACCGTTTACTAGTGCGAGTGAGAAGCAAAACCCTGGAAGACCGAACAAGAAAAACAACAAGCCTGACCGCACTTAAGAAATAATTACGATAACGCAAAAGCTGTTCTTCAGCACAGAGCTGCTTTACAACTGAGCACAAATACATTGTGTTTATGTTTTCCAGCTGTTTACATATCGACATTTTATAGGAGTTACGCTAATCACCAATAGATATTAAAAGCTTTGGGAGACGTTTTTAAGTATTTAACTATATATCCCATTATTTTGAATAAATTTTTGAGAATGTGTTTTAATAAAGCATTAACACATAGACCAAACATTGTTACAGAAATTCAAACCCTACAGACACAAATTTTGAAAGATGCTATGGAAAACGGTCTAAAATGAGCTCACCAGTGCGAAGCTAAATATAATGTTCATTTAAAAGAATATTTTTAATACTTAGTGTAAAAAATTTCCATTTCGTATATTATATAAACTGAGAAAAAAATATTAAAAAAAATTTATAAACCAAAAAGTTATAAACAATTTGTTTTTTAAGTTTCCCAGCTGTCTACATGTCAACATTTCATAGGAGCTACGATAATCATCAGTAGACATTGAAAAAAAAAGAGTTTGACTTGCATATGACTAAACGGCCATCCTGAAGTGTAACAACTTGCTATAATTATAACTTCCAGTCGGCAAGTAAAAACACCGACTGTAGCTTTAATATTAAAACGATAACTTTTCATTTTTTAATTGCCTGCTGGCAGCCTTCTGCGAAAAATATTGTTGAATTATATACTTTATCAAAAACTTTCTTAAACTTGCCGTGTAAACCGTAACAGAAATTTGACTTATCTGGCAACTAAATAAACCAGTGAGTAATGAAATAACTGCGCGTATATCATTTAGAAACCCATAACCCAAAGGTGAGTAATTGTACCCAGCCCTAGATAGAGATACTTCCTAACTTCTTTATCTATTTAACTCCAACATAACAACTTGAACTCCATTGAAGAATCAAAGTTGTCTTCCCCTTTTTACTGTGCATCCCAAAGAGGGGAAGTAGGAATGAATTGTCTCCTCTGCAATCATTTGCAATAGTGAGTAAAACTCAATTGGTTAAACGAAAAATTTATTCAACTTTTAAACCCCACTTCTGACAAAACGTGTACATTAGGGGGGTTGGATTCGATTTGAAATAGCTAAGACTTTTCAGTATTATGCCATAAACTGTTCTATGACTTTTGACATGAGGAAAAAAGTTCCAGTAGGAAATATAAAAGAAAAATAATTTTCGAGGCGAGCAAATTTCTTGTTTTCTCCTTTCTCTTTACTTTTATTTTTAAGGCCATCGAAAAATCAATGGCCCAATATTGGTTGCTACATTGACCCAACCTATTGTCTAGCATTTTGCCCAATTACTTTCTTTGAAAACAAAAAGTGTTTGCAGCTCAGATAACCATTTATTTCATGAAAATATACTGCCAAAGCTCTAGCTTTAAGTAGAGTATTTTAAAGTCGTTATAAAATAGTTTAAAATTCTTAGGTTTTCCTTTTTAATGTAGGTATTTTCTTCTTTTATTTCATCACTTTAAGAGTTAGTTAACATTAAACCAGTAGTCTTTTGTTTGTCATTGTCTGTCTACAGAGATGTTTTCAATAACAAAAGCAATAAGGAAAAAAAGAAGAAGGAAAAAAAAAATAGAAAACGAAACGCATTCTTTTCTAGCAAAAACCTTCATTCATTGTTAAACATGAAACAGCAGCACGTACAAAATATTTGAAAAGTCTACTTCAGTAAACTTTAACTATTATTTACTATACTCAACAAGACAATAGACTTTGGCAATAATACCGTAAGAATACACACAACTTCATATGCTCAGCTCACTTGGAGACTAGCTACAGACAGACAGACAGGCAGACAGACAGACAGGCAGACAGACGGGTATATAGTTAGATATATGTACATACATATGTATATATACACTTTGGTACGCATAAAACTTTTAACATTTTTTTCTCCTTTGCTGGACTTTAAAGCACGTAAACATAATATATTTGTATTGAATGTTTGTACATTACTTTTTTTTTGTCTTTTCTTTTACTCAATACCATTTTGTTGTCTTTTTATTATTTCTTATATTTTTGTATTCAACATTACAGATGTCAATCTACAATCTTAACAATCTGATGCGTGCATTTATGTCATAATAACTTCATTTGGTACTAACAGTAAGCAGAAGCAAAAAAAAAAAAAAAAACAAAAAACGTTGGAAAAAGCGCAGAAAAAAACCGCTGAATATCACTTGTAAACAGCCACAGACCAAAAACGAGCCAATGTTAGCGAGGTGAAAGAGTGACAAGATGGACAGACGGAGAGTTTGTCATACGCAGAGACATGCAGGCGGACAGACTGCTAGCCATGTTTGCCGGCTTCTTATGCCAAAATTGGTAAACAAACGTGTCACATATGCTTTCGAAGACATTTATTTAACAATTTTCTGTTTAAGTACGTCGTTTTTTCTTTCAAGCTCATGCTTAAAGATTTAATTTTTTTTTTCTGAAATAAATTAAAGTTAATCTCTTAAAGACGAAAACTGTTTAAAGTGTGGTTATTTTTATGGATTTCTTTTTTTTTTTAAATATTTTTTAAGAGCTGGGTGTTGTTGGAAAGGAAATTAACCTAAATTATATGTATAGACTCATTAGTTGTCTCAACAATGCAGAAAAAGGAGAAAATATTTCGTTTCTTTTTTTTATTTATTGCAATTCTTTACAGAATAAATGAGTTAATGTGGTTTTGTTAACTTGTTATTAACGTAATTGTTAAGGCTCTAAAACAGAAGACTGTAGAAACAGACTTTAAATTTAGCCAGCTGGAAAAATGATCAAGAATATTTTTCTTTTAATTATTAAGTTGTATACATTTCTTTTAAACGCTCTGGAAGCAGTCAAAAATAATTTTAAATATTTTAATTAACAAATAAAATAGATTTTTGTTTCAACCATTAATAATATAACAGAAAAAAAACTTGCATATTTTTAGGGGTTGCAAATAAAACACAACTTTACACAAACAACGCACACGAATAAGTAAAAATTTTGTAGAAAGCGAGAGTAAGTGATCGTATTTGCATAAATTGCAACAACATCCTGCTGTACATTGTACGGAAAACATTGCATTGAGAACGCCTGAGGATATTGATGTGTCGATTAACGAATTTTTTGAACACCTTAATCTAGCCGTACAACATGCCACCACTAGCCATATAAGATCCAGAAATGTGAGCAATAGAATATATTCGTTTGAAATTGAACAACTTCTAACAGAAAAAAGAAGAGTTAGAAGAGAGTGGCAACTTCGCAGGTTTCCCCAGCTTAAAAGCAGGCTACGAGAGTGCATAACTCAGTTAAGAAATCTGCTTGAAGTCCAAAGAATGGCTTCCCTTAAAAATTATCTGGAAGGTCTTAATGGTACCCCTCAATCGACTATTCTCTATGGAAAGCGACAAAAGTTCTGAAAAGACCCGTAATAGGTAAGCCACCTTTGCGAACTTCAACTGGAGATTAGGCAAGAAGCGATTCTGAAAAGGGAATCTTGTATGTCGATCATTTGAGAAATGTTTTTACCACAAATGATACAGCGAGTAATTCAGCTGAACTGCCGTCATACGCTGCTAGGCCGCCTATGTCTTTGAGACTTAGTTTTCAAGATGTTGAAAATGTTATTCGTAACACAAACCCCAGCAAAGCTCCAGGTATTGATAAAATTACTGGTAAAATGCTTGAGCAGCTACCTCGTGTAGCTCGTAGAATTCTTCTTTTTATTTTTAACGCTATTTTACGTCTCGAGTTATATCCTGCAGAGTGGAAAATGTCCATGATTACAATGATACCCAAACCAGGGAAGTATCCCACTAAGGTAGAATCATACAGACCAATAAGTCTACTGCCAACAATTCCAAAACTATTCGAAAAATTGTTAATGGCAAAGTTGAGTCCAATGTTGAACACTGTGGGATGCATCCCTGATCATCAATTTGGGTTTCGCGTTAAACATAGCCCCATAGAACAATCACACAGACTAGGCAATGTCATACGACAGACCTTTGAGGAGAAGAAGTATTGTTCAGCTCTATTCATTGATATTTCTCAAGCTTTTGATAAAGTGTGGCACGACGGCTTGATGCACAAAATAAAGTTGAACTTGCCTGCAAATACATACAAGCTTTTGAAAAGCTACTTATGTGGGCGGAAATTTGTTAGCAGAGAAGGCGACTTTATAAGCCCAACTCAGCCAATCGAGGCAAGAGTTCCCCAAGGCAGCATACTGGGGCCTACTTTATATTAGATTTACGCCTCTGACATGCCAACGACACCCGGAATCCACACTTCAACTTTTGCAGACGATACAGCATTGTGCAGCGTACATGAAAAACATCAAGTAGCTTCGCGAATGCTGCAGGAGTATATTTCAATATTAGAGGAATGGTTGAAACTTTAGAAAATTAAAGTTAGTGAACATAAGTGTACTCACGTTACATTCACGCTGCGTAAACAAACATGTTCAGCTATCCAAATTAACAATTCACCTATTCCGCAGCAAAATGAAGTCAAGTACCTTGGTATTCATCTCTACCGTAAGTTAACGTGGAAATCTCACATTGATGCGAAAGTTACTCAGTTAAAGTTAAAAGCAGCGCAACTAAATTGGCTTATGGGCAGAAATTCGACACTGAAATTAGATTGCAAACTTTTGTTATACAACGCAATACTAAAGCCTATATGGTGCTACGGAATTCAGTTATGGGGCACCGCCTCAGCGACAAACATTGAAAAAATCCAAAGGCGACAAAACAAAATTCTTCGAACAATTACCGCAGCTCCATGGTAGGTAAAAAACTCACGAATTCATAAGGATCTGTGTGTTCCTCTTGTAAAAGACGAATTTTCAAAGTACGCAACAAGGTATATCAGTAAATTGGAACTTCATCCAAATCGTCTTGCACGCAATATACTTAATTTTGAAGGCCATTCTCGGTTGAGAAGAAGGGATATCCTTGCCACCATCAGAACGTTAAATAGGTGATTTTACCGATATTGACCGTGCAAAATAAAACATTTTTTTCTAGCATTGGCTGGACTTAATTAATTTTATGTGCTTAGTATTAAGATTTGAATACTTACTGTTAGTACGCTTTGTGAAGATTCAATAAATAAATGAATGGAAAAAACATCCTGCTGAACTGTCAAAGAGAAACAATAAGGTAATATAATTTTTAATTAAATTAATTAAATTAATTAAATTAATTAAATTAATTAAATTAATTAAATTAATTAAATTAATTAAATTAATTGAATTAGTCCAGCCTTTTGCGCGAACAATATCGGTAAAATCACCTATTTAACGTTCTGATGGTGGCAAGGGTATCCCTCGTTCTCAACCGAGAGTGGCCGTCAAAATTAAGTATGTTGCGAGCAAGAGGATTTGAGTGAAGTTAAAGCTTACTGATATACTTTGTCTGCGAACAGCCAGTAGTCGCTGGGAGCCAAATCTGTCAAATGCGTTGGATTTGGGAGCAATTCGAAGTTCAATTCATGTAGGTTTGCTATTGTTTTGATTGACTTGTGACACGGCGGTGCGTTGTCTTGATAAAACCACATTTGTTTCTTTGCCTTATGATTGTCGTCTGTGTTTTCTGTACTTATACTTATGTTTATTATCAATTTCTAAAAAAAACGAAATTATACCGGAACAGGTAGAGTTTTGTTTTGCATCATGTGTGCAAGTCTTTTTTTTATTATATTATGTTTTGTTTATTCTATATTTGTTATTATTAATATCTTTTTTATGTTCTTCCTACGTATTTATTATCTTACGATTTGCGCGGTGTTGAACTAATTTTTGTTATTCTGAGAAGTGTTGAAGGTATATACACTGGGTACTGAGCAGTTTTAACTAATTTAATTTCAACACATTTGATCGTTCCGTGTGTTAAGCTCACAAACATTACTTCCCCTTTCCTCCTTCTCATAATCTATTTTCCTAGTTCCAGTACAATGCACTGCATATGTAGGGGTTATCCCCTGAGTACAGGTCCAAGATAAAAAAAAAAAAAAAAAAATGCGGTCGTTTCTTTGCAATTTTGGCTTTCAAACGCTCCAACAACGTGTATAATATTCCTTGTTAATGGTATTTCCTTTCTCAAGATAGTCGATGAATATTACACCACGTACATCCCGAAATCATCATGTGTATGTCGAATACAAATTTGACCAGCAAAAACGTTCTTTAAGTTAGGTAGGCAGGCCGCTGGATTCCGTGACTTGTCGTAGGTTCTCTATCCCACTTGGGTCCTAAGTTGTTCCCTTTATATTTGCCTGAAAAGTAGAAGTTGAATGGTAGAAGTGAAAAATGGAAGTTAGAGGATGCAGTGGTCATTGAGAGGGGGGAAAGGTGTGAAAGCGCTTAGTGTGGCGCTACTTGCTATTATACTAGCCATCCGCTGCTCCTTATGAAAGAGGCTAGCGCCGGCAGATTGACCGAGGAGAACCATAGTTGATTATTGAACCTCAGCTCGCCTAGATATCTTAGGCGGTGATTCTCCAATGCCGGGCATGTTCTGGGAGATAAATAATCGTCTTGTCCTGTTTTTCTTCTTGGCAACTTATTTTTTTTTACTTTATTATTTTATTTACTGAATCTACATAAAAAATGTAATGACAATAAGTATTCAATTCTTAATACTAAAAAAAAGAAAAAAAAATTGTGATTAAAGTCCTGCCAGTGCTAGACAAAAATTTATTTTTATGCGAATATTATTTCAGAATTCAGTCATCTGTTTAGAGCACTAATGGTAGCCAAAGTATCCCTCCTTCTCAGACGGGTATGACCACCAAAATTAAGAATATTAGCTGCAAGAGGATTTGGATGGAATTCAAGTTTGGTAATATATCTTGTCGCGTACTTCATAAATTCAGATTTCACAAAAGGTACGTTCAGATTTGCGTGGATTCGTGAGTTTTTAACGTACCATGGAGCGTCTGTAACTCTACGGAGTATTCTATTTTGACTTCTTTGAATTTTTTCAATGTTAAATGCAGAGGCTGTGCCCCATAAGTGAATCCCATAGCACCATATTGGCTTTAGAATCGAGTTGTACAGCAAAAGTTTACAATCAAGCTTCAAGGTCGAGTTTCATCTGCGTTACTTTTGCCTCGATGTGCGTCTCCCATGTTAGTCTACGGTCAGTATTTGACTTCACTGTGGTGAGGGATTACTTTATTGTTAATTGTGATGAGTGAGCATGTTCCTAGACGCAGTGCGTATGTAACATGGGCACACTTTTGTTCATTAACCTTGATTTTCCAAAGCTTGAGTCATTTCTCTAGTTTGTCGATATGTTCCTGTAAATTTATTGATGCTTGCTGGTGGTTACTATGTATGCTAAGGAATACTGTATCATCTGCAAATGTTGAAGTGTGAATGTTGGTGCTTGTCGGCATGTCAGATGCGTAGATCAAATATAAGATAGGTCCTAATATGCTGCCTTGGGGAACTCCAGGTTCAATAGACTAAGCGAGGCTTATGAAATCGCCTTCTTTTACTATAAATTGGCGACAATATAAAGGTTATGTATGTTTGCAGGTAAGTTAAACTTTATTTTATGGATTAAGCCATCGTGCCACACTTTATCAAAAGCTTGTGAGACGTCGACGAATAAGGCAGAGCAATATTTTTTATCTTATGACATTAACTAACCTGTGTGTTTGCTCAGTGGTGCCATGTTTCGCTCTAATACCAAATTGGTGATCAGGAATACATTCAACCTTATGAAGCATTGGATGCAACTTCGCCTTTAGCAATTTTTCGAAAAGTTTTGAAGTTGTTGTCAGTAGACTTATTGGACGGTATGATTCTACTTTCGTGTGATCCTTCCCTGGCTTAGGAACCATTGTTATCATGGACACCTTCCACTCTGCAGGGTAATACTCAAGTCGTAAAATAGCATTAAAAATAAAAACAAGAATTCGAGGCAGCTCTACGAGCATTTTGTTGCTGATTTTATCCATACCTGGAGCTTTTTTAAGGTTTAGATTACCAATAGCATTTTCAATTGCTTGAAAATTGAATCTTAAAGGCACAGGAGGTCTACTAACAATAGGCGGCAACTCATTTGCATTATCAGACCTATTTGTGGTAAAAACGTTTTTCAAATGGTTAACAAATAAATTACCCTTTTCCGAGTCATCTCTAGCCCAGTCACCAGACGGTTCTCGCAAGGGCGGCTTACCTCTAACTGGCCTTAGCAACTTCTGCAGAAGTCGTTAGAGGGCAAGCCAAGTCTCTTGGCATGGTTCTCTGTTCTCTGATGGGAAATGTCTAGTGATGGACAACTGCAACTGTGACTCCCAACTGAGATCTGTGTAGTTTTAGAAGCTCCCTTGTTCTCTTAAAGGTAATATGCGGCCACAGATATATATATATATATATATATATATATATATATATATATATATATATATATATATATATATATATATATATATATATATATATATATATATATATATATATATATATATATATATATATATATATATATATATATATATATATATATATATATATATATATATATATATATATATATATATATATATATATATATATATATATATATATATATATATATATATATATAAATGTGCTACCAGACACACTTTACAAACTGCAAGCATTTTTTCAAAGGCTTATTTAAAAAGTTTAAGATTAAGATTAACAAAAATAACGAAATTTCAACTACTTCTGTGCGAGTTGAACGTTGGTTTCTTTTTTTATTTATTTATTTATTTATTTATATCAAAAAGATTACAAGCCCTTAGGCCTACTTAATCTAGAAATCATATGACCTAAAGTGAATTCATAAACTAAATCCATATGAAACTATATATATGTAATTAAAAATATTCATGTAAATATATGAATTTTCCACATTGTAACCCCCCATCTTTTGCACTGATGTAGCACCCAAATACATATGTATATATATAAATTGGAATATTTAAAAACATCATTATTGGGTTATGTTGTATAACAGCACAAATGACGAATTTAGAACCAAGAAAACTTACTATGTTTTACGTCAATATTTCATGTGATTATTTGCAAATTATAAATAATTAATCGATATTCGTTTAAATTGGGAAACCGATTTACCAAAATTTCGTGACTCATATGGAATCAATTGGTTCCAAATACGCGCCACTCTTACTACAAAAGACCTTGCCATAAACAACGTAGTGTACCTAGGACAAACAATTGTAGTAGAACGTGAAGATTTACCGAAAGCAAATTTGTCTGAAAGATATGTAGGTTTCCCATATTTCATTATCTTGTAAAACTGTATCAGCGAGCGTAAACTTGTGAAAGTTTGAAAATCCGTACCTAATGTATTCATCACATGACCAGACACATGATCCCTGTAGCCCAGATTGAACATAAATCTTACAACCCGATTAAAACATAAACGTAATTTAGTTAAGTTCTGCTGTGACGTACCTGAAAAGATTTCAATTCCGTATAAAAACAGTGGTAGGCACAAAGACAGTGCAACTCTTCTTTTCACATCAAGAGGCAGAAAAAACCCTACACAGTAAAGCCTCTTTAAGATAAAAGAAATACGTGATATAAGCCAATTAATATGATACATAAAGTCGAGTCTCGTATCCAAATGAATACCAAGTGTCTTGCAATAACTGACGAATTCAACCGCTTCATTCATAATTATTATGTTTGGCCGATTCAAAGTATTCGAAAAGTACATTGCTTTGGTTTTAGATGCGTTCAGACTCATATAGTTAGATACACACCACTGCCTAACATATTCGAGCTCCTTATTCACAATAGTTTCCAAGTGATTAACACCCAGACCGGAATCGTGTACCAAAATTTGAATGTCATCAGCATATGTATAACACTTACTGGAATTTATTACTTGATACAGATCATTCATGTACATTATAAAAAAGAGTGGTCCAAGAATGGATCCCTGTGGCACACCTCTAAAAATTTGTAAAGTCGAAGACGATATCCCCTTATGTTCAACATATTGCAATCTATTATGTAGAAAAGACCACACTAATCGACAGGCAGATGCGGCAAACCCAAAATATCTGTGCAGCTTGTGGCATAAAATTTCATGACTTAGCGAGTCAAAAGCTTTGCTTAAATCCAATATTACCAGCACTGTGTTATAGGATTTTTCCATATTACTTCTTATATTTTCAGTAATATCTAAAACTACGCCTGTCGTATTATAGCCTTGTCTAAACCCTGATTGAAAAGAATTTAATAGATTTTTTGATAACAGATATTGATCAATTTGTCTTCTTAACAACACCTCTAGAACTTTTGAAGAAGCATTCAACACACTTATCGGTCTATAATCCGAACAAGAGCGAGGTCTTTTTACCTTGGGTATAGGTATGACTCTACCAATTTTCCAGGCTTTAGGAAAGGTGGACGACGTTATAATAGAGTTGAGTAAAAAAGTAAAATGTGTAGAAATAAGTGGATATATTATTTTTAAAAATTTAATAGGAATACCATCAGGCCCCAATGAATTGGTTTTAATACTAGTCATGGCCTCAAACACCTCAGCTGCGTCAACATTCCTGAAAGAAAATCCAGCTTGGCATTCAGAAAGAATTAGCCCATTTGCTAGCCCTAATGAGGGTTGTATCGACTCACGGTTGAAACTGTTTACGTTAATTTCGCCTCCACTATTAGAATCCCCAAGTACACCTTCATGTCTTAATTTCTTCCAAAACTGAGACTGAGTACAGTCACCAAAGTAATGTATAGCATCTAAACTTCTTAATCTTCTCATGATAGATTTAACCTTATTTCTATATTTGCAATATACTCTTCGACTATCCGGCGAATTACGTTCACGATATGCTCTCCAAGCCAAGTCTCTATATATCCTAGCAACTTTTATTTCTCTACACTCCATCCATTTTGCTTTTCCATTTGGACGAGATTTTTTAAGAGGAACGCTTTCTTCAAAGCAATTCCCAACAATATTATTAAAAATCTCAAGTTGCAAATCAACTGAATGTATGGATAAAAAGGAGCAAGAATTAAAGTCGTTCACAATAGAAGCACATCGATTTACATCAATAGCTTGGTAGTCTCTATACCAGTGTTCTTGATCTATTTTTTCACTTTCAACAGCATAAGATAAGGAAATAACAGCATGGTTGGAATTTAGTGGAGGAAATTGGTATTGAGTCTTCTGACGTACTAACTCAATGTTAGACACAAAAAAGTAGTCTATCAATGATGAGCAGTAATGGGGCAGGTTACAATGAGTTGGAATACTATTATGCACTACTGACAGATTTGTGCGGAAGCAAAAACCCCTTATTATATGAGATTTTGTGTATAAGTCAGTATTAAAATCCCCCATTAACACACAATCTTCATATCTACCAGACAACTCAGAGATTAGATCATCGCAATCAGCAAAGTTCCCGTGTGGCAAATAAATAACACCAACCAACATCTTTTTGCCGCAGTTTAATGAAATTTCAACGAATAGAGTTTCGACCTTACCCTCATCCATGTAATCACTGATAACCTTAACCTTTAATTTTTTAGATACATAAAGACATACTCCCCCACCTCTCAGCCAACACCTGTCATTTCTAATAACATTGAACCCATCCAATGCTATGCTTGTATCAGAGATGTAGCCTTTCAGCCACGTTTCTGTTATACCAATCACATCGTACACGCAGTTATCAAAAATTCGTTTTATATCCAGTAGTTTTATCGAACTGCTTTTTGGCGCAATACTCTGAGCATTAAAATGACATACATTGAAGTCGTTAACATTCACCCCAGAGTTTAAGGTGGTGCTATTACACAACAGTGCGCCCAAATTACCTAACATATCCATATACATTGAGTACTAACATCTGTGCAAAAGAAAAATTAATCCCCATAACATAACTATTAAATACCTTTGACATCGTTTACCTTTTCTCAATACTTATATTAATATTTCATAGCAATATTACTGTGCAATAAATCCATTACAAAGTACTAGTCAACAGATTACATAACATAATTCAACATAAAGTATAATAATTCAAAATTTCAAAATAAAATATTTAATTCTATCCACACTAGAACTTATAATAACGTACATATCTGTAGCGCGTTGTCATAACAGCTTAAGTCGAGCTCTAAAAAATTGCATACACTCATTTTGAATCACTTCAATATCTTTGTTTGCTGAAAAAACATTGAAACGCCTAAATTATATTGCAATCTTGATTAATGTATCTTCTTTTATTCGTATGGTTTATCCATAAAATTTATCACAACGTAATCTATTATAATTAAGTTACCTTAAGCTATTATAACACCTCACCACTATTAAAAAAATTGAGTTTAAGCAAATGTATTAAAAATTCCATTGGCAACATAAGCATTTTTTGAAACATATCCCATAATTAAAATTTATTAACTTTAGCCAAGCCTAGTCCAATGAACTATTATTGTGAGCCACAAAAGATTCATTATTACTATTCTTTTTATTTTTCTTTCCTCTCCCTATTCCCTTATTGTTGATCCAAAATTGACTGCAGGAATGCAGTAAGTAGTGTAACGAATAGCGCGACTTTTGCAGAGTTATGTACAAAGAGTCCACAACAAATAAAATAAAATAAAATAACGCAAATATGTTCTCTTAATCCGACCGTGATTATAAGGACAAGAAGAGAAACACATTACTTTGGTTTCTTTTCCTCCTCAGAGAAAAATACAATATTAATAATGCTATTTTAATATTAATAATTATTTCAATTTTAAAATGGTAATAACAAAGACCAATAGAGAGAAGAAAAAGAAACGACAGGCTCAATATATGTAAATCATTGATACTCAATGCGCTTATACATTTACCTACAGAGTGTCCTCTGACATAAACACTTGTCTCTAATCCACACTCATATTTTCTCTTTTCACTCGCGCTATTCCATTTTTCTTTCATTACTCTTAGATAAAAGGAAGCTCTGGAAAAAAATATTGCTTTAGCATGAGAATCCCAGCTGATTATTACATGAGAATTCTTTTAATCCTAAATCAATACCACTTACAAATCAAAACAAAATTAATAAATATAATAATAAGAAGAGAAAATAAAGAAGTAGAGAAAAAACAAGTATTTATAGTCCCTAAACCTCGAAAAGAATACAACTTCTAAATAATCACAAAAATTCTAAAAAATGGAAAAAATTTGTTATCTATGTATATGAGTGTAATATTCAGCTTAATAAATGTGTGTTCAACACAATCAATAAGAAAATATTAACAAGTGACAAAATATTAACAAGCTACAATATCCTCAGCATTGTACCCCGCATTATTAATTCTTCCTTCATGGTTAAAGAAATCCGAAGCATTTAGGACAACATCTTCTCTGTTGTGATACAGCAGTTTTACTTTCAAGGGACTGTAGGAAAAAATGCGGTAGCCCTTGATCTCTCCAGACTTCATCTTCTTTCGACACAACAAATGAATCTTAGACTCTTCGGGAGTTAAGTGATCATTCAAATAAATCCTTTTACCAATATCAGTTTGCATTACTTCGTTGAGCTTAAGATTGTACTTCGATCTATAATTCTTTATAACCGAGTCTCTTTTCAAAACATTGTTAAATTTGATCAATACAGATGACTTTTTCCGAATCCACGTACAAAAGTTAATGTCACTTTCAGTCAAATTCACGTTGCATGCTTTACCAATTTCAACTGCTATTGAATACAAATCAGAGTAGTGCAAATGTGATGGCAATCCACTTACTAATATATCAGAACGGTTAGTCTGTCTACGAAGATTGTTATTTTCATTTTGAAGATTTTCAAGCCTTTTGTTCGTTTCATTTTCAAAGGTTTTAGTATTCGATAAAATCTTGGAAATATCAGCTTTTATGCCACCAAGTTGAGCCGTCATATCTTCCCTAATAAGGGTAGTTAACACAGAAATCTGCTTTTCTAGTGCGTCCATTTTCGACGAATCAGGAATTGCTGAGGAAGTATAACAACATTTTTTGCACCCAAAAGAGTACCCCGGCTTAGATTTAGTAATGCTGTCGAGAACGCTTTGGTTTAAATGCGACATGTCTTTAACAACGCAGTTGAAGTGCTGATGAGCATTACAAATAGCACAAGTCATTGAATCAGATTTTTTGCAGCTTGCAGAACATATTATGCACGTGTAAGACATTTTAAAGACTTTCCCAACAACAGGAAAAATACTCAACTTTTAGGTTATGAAATTTGCTATGCAATAATTAGTTTTTGCTTGGAAAAATAACTTTTGTTGAGTTTAATTTACTGAATTATGAGTCCTCGAACAGTATTATTTCCTTTTTTTTTTTGTAATCTTTTAACAAATTAAATTTGAAATTAAATATTTTTTGCACAGTAAAAAAAATTTTCGCTCACTCTCTAGCCATAGGTTGCCAGATATTCCCATGTATTAAATTTTTTGCTCATTTAGTTGGCTAAAATTTGAAGGCCTTTTTTTCATAAAATCAACACCAATTATTGCGGAAAAATAATAATTTAATTTTCAGTTTTGGTGAATGGTACATAATCTTAAAAAACTTTGATAGACGAAGAATTTCCCTGTTTTTTGTTGTTGCTGTCGGTTTCATGACACAAAACGTTCATCATTATTTAACAATTTGGGCAATTATATGTGTAAAAAATCACTTTAAACATTAACAATTAAATATATCATAGTCTTGTTAAGTTATTTTTTTTTTTTTTTCGTTGCAACGCTTTCAAGACAATTAACCATGAGAACTAATTTTCTTACAAAAAATCAAGCAAATAAATCTTTTAAATTTATATACAAATGTTGCACCATTTTGTTACACAAACAAAAAAAAAAAAAGACAAAAGCAACAACATGTTAAATTGGTGCAAACGGCATTTTTTATCAAAAACCAAAAAAAAAAAACAAAAACACCGCAACAACAACAACAATAAGTAATAACTTTTTCTGCCAAAAA
The DNA here is from genome assembly GCA_914767995.1 of Thecocarcelia acutangulata. Lineage (NCBI taxonomy): Eukaryota > Metazoa > Arthropoda > Insecta > Diptera > Tachinidae > Thecocarcelia > Thecocarcelia acutangulata. The sequence continues at coordinate 29,919,310 of OU612096.1, forward strand.
AAAAAGATGAAGAAGAAAAAACTAAATATTTTGACATTGTATGGTTTGTAACATGTCATGTGTTACATGTGTGTGCACAATATAAGTTGGTGCCTGCTTTGTCATCATCATACAAAATAAACGATGTCTTCTCGGTGAGCGTAGAGCAGCAGAAAAAGCAGAAAAAAAGCCACAAACATCTAATAGCAAAATGAAAAAAAAAGAGACAAAAAGTAACGACAACGTAAGCCTGGTTGTATAACATGACTTTAATGCAGAAAATCCACTTTTAAGCTTCATTCTCTGTTAAAAGCGCTGTTGTTTATGTCTTCTTGTAACACTTGAAAAGACTCGTATCAACTTGGACAAGACACAAAAGAGGTGTAAGTGTATGAGCATAATTGTAACGTTTGTCAGTTTGTCTAGTTTTGGCGTTCATGTTGTTACTGGTGCTGTCGTTTCATGTTTAAAGTTAAGTGATCTAAAGCACTGATTAAACTTGCAACATGCAACATATGAGCGCAGAAACAGAATGACAAACAAACACTTTAGCCCACAAAAAAACAACAACAATCAACCAGCAAAACTAAAGCAAACATTTTAAACACCAACATATGACAAATGAAACCAAAACTGCAAACATCAGCTAGTATTTACTAAAGAAAAGCAATGCGACACCGAAAGATTGCAGACCAAAGTGTTGCATTAACAGCTCAGCTCAACAAAAAACACAAAAAAAAAGTGAAAAAGTAACACTTTAACACTATTAATAAAAATAAAATTAAAAAAAAAACAAACAAAAAATTGTAGGTGGTTGCTTAAAAATCTATTATACACAAAAATCTAAAACAAAACCAAAACAACAACAAAAATTAACAATTTCAAATTTTTGTGTAAATTTTTCTTTTGTCGCCCGCATTTACAATAATTTACAGCCGTTTTTTCATTTTGTGCATTTTAAGCGTGTGATATTTTTCCCCCCTCCTTTTGTTTCGATTTCGTCTTTAGACATTAAGCCAATTATCATTTAAGTGGTAATTACTTAACACAGGTAGCGGCTTTTGGTGTTTTGTACAACCTTTTATAGGCAACAACGCCGAGTGCGTGCTCTGCACAACATAATAATTAATTATTTAATGTTGAACAAATATGGCAAAAATGTATTAATTAGTCTCAAATTATGGTCAAAGTTATTTCGTTCGTGTGTGTCGTTTTGTATGCATAAAGCTAAAACTGCTGAAATTGCCAACAAAATGCCGCAAAACTTGCTGGACAAAAGCAAAACAATAATGTTGAAAATGCTTTGAAATTCCAGCAGAAAGAAGCAAGAGAATTTCCCACGACTTCAACACACTTGTTAAAAAGATGTTAAAACTAGAACGTTTAAGAATTTTTTTTTTTTGTTTTCTAGGCTTAAATTATTAAAGCTATAAATTTTTATTGAAAAAAAAAAATATGTTGGCAGGAATATTTTTATGGCAAGTTTATTAATATTTAAGTGCTGAGATGTTGTCAATATTTCTTTTTTGCTTCTAGCGAAATGAAGTTTTTTGCTTAAGTCTTTTGATTTAGCAGGCTGGGAAAATGTGTTGTAAACTGTTTTAACGCTGTACCTGTTTACGACTTTCCCATCAACAACAATTTGAAAGAAAGTTTGTGTGTCAGCTAATGTTAATTCAAGAAAAAAAGCTATATTTTGTTAACGTTTTTCTTATTTAAGGCGATAAAAAAAAAAAAAAACTTGTGCCCCCTTACCTGAGATAAAAGGAAGAGGATAATCAATAACAATTTTTATATCACACTTCTTACAACCAGAAACTTTTTCTCTTAACGCATAAGAAACTCAAGAGTTGGGCAGCACGCTCAAACTAAGTTTCGCTTATCATTATTCCCCTAAAAGGAGTTAAAGAAGTTTGATTTTCTATCACTTAAAAAATATTTAGGTTTTTGCAGATCCTCATACCCGTGCTGTTACCTTATCTCACCCATTTACTCAACACTGTACTTATTCAGTCTGTTTACCCTGAGAAATGGAAACAATCTAAAATAATTCCTATTCCCAAATCTAATAACGACCATAGGCCAATTGCCATTTTGCCTTTTTTATCGAAGGTGATGGAGAATATTATAGCTAAACAAATCAATCATTATTTGGATTGTAACAATTTACTTTCTGATCGACAATCGGGCTTTAGAAAAGCTAGAAGTTGTACTACAGCTCTAGTTAATGTAATTGAGGATCTCAGATCTAATGTGGATAGGAATCTAGTGGTTATATTGGTGCTCTTTGATCACAGTAAACCATTTGATGCAGTTATTCATGATATATTGTTAACTAAACTCCAGAAACGGTTTAATTTTTCAAGTACTGCGTGTAACCTCATTTGTTCCTATCTTTTGAATAGATCTCAACGTGTTCATGTGCGTAACAATATTTCTAATGCACTAAGGGTGGATAGAGGAGTTCCCCAAGAGTCTATCTTGGGACCTATTCTATTCTGCATATCCATTAATGATTTGCCAGACTTATTTTCGAATTTGGGGGGTTCATTTGTATACAGATAATATACAACTTTATTCAAGTAGCCGATGGAACGATTTAGGGAATTGTGTAAATTCCATTAATATTGACTTGAATAGACCTCATATCTGGGCTTCTTCCAATGGTCTTTGCATTAACCCAACAAAATCTAAATGTATTTTAATATCAAAATCGAACAGGGGATTTGACGTACCTGAAGTGAAAATTAACGAAAGCTGTATAGAATTCGTCAAGTCGGCATCTAATTTGGGGGTTGTTTTTAATACTAGGCTATCGTGGCCAGATCACATAAGGGTAACAGTGGGAAGAACCTACCATATGCTACGAAATTTGTGGGCGGTTGTAGATTCAACACCATTTGTTATACGTATGCAACTTGCGTAGGCATACCTAATTCCCGCTCTGCTTTATGACTGTGAAATTTACGCTAACTGTGATAGTGAGGATCAACGGAAACTTAGAGTTGCCACGATATGTTTTTCTTAAATGGCGTCATGACCATATTTCAGTGTTCGCTTATCAGATATTTCAGATTGAGTTTGGGAATCTATTGAAATGTTTATTATTTTTGCATAAGATTATTAATTTTAGGCAGCCTAACTATTTGTACATTAGAACTCAGGACGTGGAGGGAAGATTATTCAGCTGAGATATAAGTCACTTTTATCACACTTATTCATGCTACTTTTCTTATTAAACCTCAATTCAAGGTGCGTCTTGAGTTTCAAGGTGCAATAAACTCAAGATCTAAAGTCCATCAACTATTTCAAGCGTGCAATGGGCAGAATGGAGGGAAAAAATCGCAACAGTAGATGATAAATTTTCGAAGAAAATCATCTTCAGTGATGAGGCACATTTTCACTTCAGTGGATTCGTCATTAATTAGCAGAATTGCCACATTTGGGCAAATGATAATCCAAGAGTGATTGTCGAAAAACCAATGCACCTCCAAAGACTGACTGTTTGGTACCGTTTATGGGCTGGCGGCGTCATCGGGCCGCATCTTTTACAAACTTAGGCCGGTTACTTGTGAATGGTATTCACTATAGTGCGATGATAATGAATTTTTATGGCTCGAATTGGAAGATATGGCAGTGGACGATATGTGATTTCAACAGGACGGTGCCACATTCTACAGAGCCAACGAAACAATGGCTCTTTTGCACGACAAATTCAATGGCTGTGTTATTTAACGTGCAGGCGATATCAATTTACCGCCAAGATAATGTGATTTGACTTCGTTAAACTTCTTTCTTTGGGGTTATTTGAAAGAAAAAGTGTACGTCAATGACTTCTAACTTATGACTGCCACGGCTAGCTCGGACGTAGTCTAATCCGGAGGTCCAATTTTCGATGATTTTTACAAATAACGACCACGCCGTCTATCGCAGCATATATTATCACGTGGCTATGAAACTATGAGGCTAGCAAAGGTTTCCTTCAGTAAATCAATTTTGGCATCATTAAATCAAATTACAACACCTGCGCATATCATGGCTATTCAATTGATGAATGTGGGTAAACACGGCTCCTTAGCGTTGCATCCAACGTTCTGACCAGCATTGCTTTTAAAGAACTACGCACCCTTGATTCCACCAGCCTATAAAACATACGAAACAAACAGTTTTTCTAGAAGTAACGATGCCTCAACATACACTTGAGGATTATCATCATTTCACATATGGTGAAACCGTTTCATAGCTAATCGAAGTAATTGCTCTGATGATTATATATTTTTTTTATCTAGGACCAGTACTCAGGGAATGACCCCTACATATGCAGCGCACTGTACTGGAACTAGGAAAATAGGTTATGATGAGGAGGAAAGAGGGAGTAGTGTTCGCGGAGTGTTAATAACAACACGAAATACTAAAAAACTACGAGTATTGCAGTATTTAAAATGTTGGAATTAAATTAGTTAAAACTGATCAGTGCTCAGTGTATATAACTTCGACACTGCTCAGATTAGCAAAATTTAGTCCAATACCTTCAACACTGCAAGGTACAATAGGTATAATGCGTAATACGTACTTGAAACAGAACAATAGTTTTCAAAATAAATTTTCACAATGTGGAAGCGTTGTTCAGGCATTAGTCAATTTTCATATTGAAACTCCTTTTTCTTGCACTTAGTTCAGTTCCTTTATGAGAGGCGCAACAGTTAGACGTGTTTTGCTCAATTGGCGATTTTCTGCTTTTAAAATAATGGATCATAGAACTTGCATAAAATTTGTATAAAAACTGGAATTAAGTGCTGAAAATGAAATGTAGAGAATGTCACTAGTTTTTATGATGTGAGTTAAAAACATTTTTCAAGCTCTGAGCAGGTGAAAAAATTGTTATGGATAATTATGGAATCACTATTACAGAAGTTGCAGAAAATGCCAGCATATCGCTCGGCTTATGCTATAATTTTTTTTTTTTTTTTTTTTTTGCAATGTTTAAGCATCAAGGCCATTCCAAGGTTGTGCTAACTTGCGCGTAAATTATTCGGTTGAAAGGAATACCGTAATCATAACCCAGCTGCCGTATTCATCAAATTTGATCCTCGACGACTTTTACTGTATTCAAAGTTTAGGAGAACTTGAGAATTGTGCCACTTGTCACACAGCCAACGAAGCAATGACTTTTTCCATGAGAAACTCAATCTTAAGTCATGGAAGTATTAATTGTCCTTCACCACTGTTTGATTTGACGCCGTTGGACTTCTTTCCTTGAGGATATTTACAAAAAAGGTGTAGCTACACTAACGAATTTTAATTATATGTCAGAGTCATGGAAAATATAAGTCATTGGATAGAGGCACTGAAACTGCGGCAAGTTTTTGGCAAATATTTCATTTCATACATAATTTTCTTAGACCGTTCTATCATAATAAAAAAATATTTAAAAAAATGCTAGGAAAAAAAATTCCTAGCGTTTTTATTTTACAACTGTAAAAGTCGAAATATTCTATTAATGATGTATCAAAAAAATATTCTAAGAAAACATTTTGCTTTAAGGTAAGTACTCTGTTCAAATCTGCGAAAAATGTTAAGCAACTTTAATTATTTCACTCGAAAAATTTGACATTTAAAATTTGGTGCCTATTTCGTGTTTTAGGCAAATTTCACGGTTTTCTTGGTTTTAGTTATACCACATTGTTTTACAAATGTTAATAAAAACCATATGTTCACATACAACATATGTCGCAACTTATCTCCAAGAACTCAAATGAGTTCAAGATTAATTCAGGGGTACCGCAAGACTCCGTTCTTTCTCCCACCCTATTTCTTATTTTCCTCAACGACCTTCTATTTCAAACTTTCAACCCTATACACTCTTTCGCAGATGACAGCAGCACTTGCTATTCATACTCTTTCAGTTATAGGCCCAGCCTATCAGAGATCGCTGCCAAGAGGCTAAATATGAATGATTCACTGAATAGTGATCTTCTTGTGATCTCCGAATGGGGTCATAAAAATAGGGTCTTGATGTTCTTGGATGAAGATACAGTGTGATGTTCGCTGGACTGTTCATATTTTTCATGTCTCTAAAGAAGCATTCAAGTGCCTCGGGTTTTTGAAACGGTGTAAGATGTACTTCACTCCATTCAACCTCCTTACTATTTATATCACCTACATCCGACCAAAAATTTAATACAACGCTCATGTTTGACGCGGTGCCTTAAAGTCTATTTTGGGTTTACTCGACCGCGTGCAGGAGAGGGCGAAGAAGCTTATCGCTGACAGTAGAGTATACAACTCTATTGACACACTGGAGCACCCCGATGCAGTGTGGGGTGCGTTACTCTGTTCTATCCTTACTACAATGGATTTTGCTCAGACGAGATTAGGGATCTCGTACATTTTTACGTAGCTCACGTTGATCGTCCAGAGCTCATCCATTTGTGGTCGATTGCCCGGGGAATCGCACTACGCATTACAGAGAGAATTCATTTTTCAGCCGTACACTTCGTGTGTGAAATAAATTGCCTACAAACGTGTTTCCTGTCTGTTATAATATTGGAAATTTCAAGTCAAATGTTCACAAACACTACTACCTCTTTCTCCCTACTCTGAACCTATTTTACTAGTTCGAGTACAATGCCCTGCATATGTAGGGGTCATCCCCTGCGTACTGTTCAAAAAAAAAAAAGATGATCTCATTGCATTCCGGTTACTATGCACTTTTTTTTTTACTTATTCCAGATATGATTTCTGTATCTTACTGCAACTATCAACAGACGCCTTTCCGTTTCACTAAATTTTCTCTTTTCTTTTTCATTTGTTATTAAATTGAAGTTCTTTTCCATTTTAGAAACTTAAAATTGAAAAAGAAGAATTTTTAGCAAACGAAAAATTGTTCAGCTGTTGTGTGAAATTTCGCACGAAATAATATTACTCGTATTTCACAATTACAACATAATGTTGCCGAGAAACATTTCATAAGTTTTTCACAAATTGAACAGAGTACAATTGCAGCAACATTATTTCATAGATATTTCACACAAGTTTTTTTATATAGTGGTTTGACAGCATTTCGCACGAAATGACCATCACAGTATTTAAGGCCCAATCAGACTATTATACAAGTATAAATACTTTCATTCGATTTTGTGAGATAAAAGTCTAAACACATTTCTTGCGACTGTCTAAAAGTCTAAAGTAAATTAGATTTTGCATTCACACCATCACACTTGTTATAAACCAAAAAATTTGAGTAGAAAAGAAAACAGCTGTTCATATTTTTTTATTTATTCAGCAGAGAGATGTGTCAACGTAAAACTTTACACGGCGGCAGGTGAGCTCTTCGTCGTAGGCGGTAGACGTGCCGGCGTTTGAAAATCTTTAGCAGCTAATATAATAATTATAGATGTGTTCATTTACTTTACTAGTAAAAATTAGCAACGAGAGAGTAACAATAAAATGTTCAAAATTACTCTCAAAAATGTGAAAAAGTAAATGAACACTTTTCTAGCAAAAATTTGCAAATTAGAGTAGTGTTGTAATGTATAGGTATATATGAGTACTTAATAACTGCCCTTATATTTTTTGGACAAATTATACATATGTATATGTATATTATTATAAAAAGTGTGTCGTTGAGGTCATTTATATGCAGCATTGTCGTGACTGGCGTTTTTCGAGTACGGCTTGTAATAGAATAAAGAAAAGTTTTACCATTTTATTTAATCTAGTACTAGACGTAGTCGAAAACACAAAATACAGGGGTGATTAGCTACTTTTGAATAAAATATATTTTTTTAATTAGGGGGCTTAAACCATACACATTTCAACTCAATTGGTTAGGTAGGTAGGCCGCTGGATTCTCAAAAAAGTACCTGGATTTTCCAGCGCACTTAGGTTTTGAAAGATCGTTCCCTTTGCGATAAACTCAATTGGCTACTGAGTCGGTTGTTGTGCAAATCAAGACGTGTAAATTGATTCGTTTGGGAGTTGTCGAGTTGGTTGAAGAAAAATCAAATCATTTTGATTTTTTTTTTTTTAATTGGCTAGTAAGTCTTTCAATTCGATTGTGCTTTGTATGTTCCAGTCTCCTGATCAGTTGTCCAAAAAACTTAAGAAAGGAAAAAACTTGAACTATAACCCGTTGTACGAATGTACAAACCAAAAATTTAATTTAAAACAAAAATTCAATAAATTAATGTCCAAACTTATATTTGTAATTTTTTCCAAAGAAAATGTTAAATATTTTTAAAATAGTCTTTAATTTCATTGAGTCTGATAGTTGGATGAAAATCTTTCAATTCAGTTTATGAAGTGTGTTGCCAAGAACCAATTTAATGAAAGACTCAATTCACAATTGAATTGAAACGTGTATGAGCCGCTTTATACGTTATAACTGCCTGCCTACACATAGCCTTTTTGTTTTTTCAAATTAATTTCAAAGTGTAAAGTACTGAGTAGCTAGGTACTCATAATATTTACAATACTAAAAATAACATCTGGTTTATAAAAAATAAAAAAGCAGAAATATTTTAGAACTTAAAATTAGAAAAATATTAATATAATTGTTAATGGAAGGATCTAAGTGTGAATTTAGTTGCTGCCCTAAAAGCTTTAAACACATTCAGGCAAGTAAATTTGCCGGAACATCCTTTGCTAATGATGTGCCAGATACTGTGTTGCTTAGTTCATTTCCCCTAGACTTCTTATTTTACTTCTGTTGCTAATAAGTTACACAAAAATACATTTGTAATCTTTTTAATACTTTTAATCGGCTTAAAAGTTTACATACAATTACAATTTCTTAAATTTTTCAAAATGTTTTAATTTTTAACTTAATTTAGAAATAGTGTTTTGTAAACACAAAAGCAAAACTGCTGTTTGAATAATTATTGCAAGTAAAAATTTTACTTGTAAAAACTTGCAAGAACTGTTATGGCTCTCAATTTTTTACGCTCTTTTGACGCTCTCTCTCAAATTTTTTGGGTTAATGAACGCTTTCTAGTAACAATTATTACAAACTTGTAAAAGTTTTTAGTAAATGAACACAACTTATGTAAAACAGATCCAAATTTAAAAGCACCAAAATATTTTATGTTCTACATATAGCATGAGCAAAATATATTTATAGACGACAGCTAAATCCCAAATTTCGAGCTTTCTCAGAACGACAAAAAATACTATCGGTGACGGCACTCCATCGGCTAATAAATAGTCAGCTAGTAAATCTGTAAACAGCTGGTTTCCTAAAAGACACAACGCTGATTTAATGAAAAGTATTATCGTTTTGAAAAGTTTTTCAAAAGTAAAATTTTTATCGTATTATTTTTCGTATGTATGACGGATTACATTCAGACCATCAGACTTGCATGTATTATTTGCAGTTTTGACAAGTATTAATACACAGTGTAATAGTCTGAACTGGGCTTTAGCTTTACTTAAAGTTAACACTTTTTGGCTTTGTTTGGACTACCCGTGATATAATTTTCATTTTTATCAAACGTTCAATGGAGATTCCCCTCCCTATTGGACTTACCCACATAATCACAGTGATGTATTCGTCTCTTTTCCAACTCGGGATTATTGCGACGATTGTAGCGCACCGTGCGCACCGTTGGCACAATCAAGTTTGCCAAATGAGCCGGTGTAGTTGAGGCTGGCGACGTTACTGTCACAGTATGACCAACGCCCCTCGTGGTTGAGCTGTTAATATTGTTGTTATTACTATTGCTGTTCGTAATTGAGTTTGAATGATTTGCTGTTGCAGTTGCTGAATTGCTATTGGCTGTTGGATTGGCCAACACTTGAGCACCTGTTGGACCCAATGTGGATAGAGAACGACCCGGACTCATAAGATGGCCAACGGCTGTGGGTGAACTAGAATGTAGTGTTATTAGATTGGGACAGATGGAGGAAAGTGGGTGACCCTGTTGTTGTAATTGTTGCTGTTGATATGGTGGTGGAGGTGTTGTTCGTCGGCTGTTTTGCTGCTGCTGCTGCTGCTGGTGTTGCTGCTGATGAGGATGTTGATGTTGTTGCTGATGTTGATTAGCTTGAGCTACAGCATGAGCAGCGGCTGCTGCCATTGAACTACCCGGACTTCCGGGATCAGAACTAGGAGGTGTTAACGGCGGCACAAACATATGCCTTGAACTGTTATTGCTTGCAGCAGCAGCAGCCGCAGCCGCACAGCCACTACTGGTTAGCGATTGTGCGGCTGCTGGTAGTAGAGCAGGTGGACATAATTGTGCATTTTGTAAGTGATGAGGTGGTGGCGGCGGTGGAGCGGGTATTTGGTATTTACTATGAAAAGGCTATTAAATATAAACAACATAATAATATTACGTCAATAAAATATAAAATACATTTAATACGTTTGTCTTAGGAAAAGCTTAATTTTTAATCAAGACAACTTATTTATTTTTAATACATTTTTTTTTTTTTTTTTATTTCTTTTGTGCACAAAATGTGCGGACACACAAACGAACGAACGAGCGAGCGAACGAACGAACGTGTCTGTATGTTTGAGAAATGTTAATAAAAAAAAATGCAATTAAATAAATTATTTCATTTTGGCCACAAAACTCACCTGACTGCTGTGCCAGGGATATGAGGTTGTTGCAGCAGTTGTATAATTATTATTATTACTATTGTTGTTGTTGTTGTTATTATTATTGAGATTTTTAAGATTTTGCAATGCGGCTGTGGCGGAATTTTGTTGAGAACCAATTGTTGGCGTTGTGGCAGCCAAAGGTGTTAGATGGTGTTGGTGGGGCTGCACCGAATGGTGGTGATGATGCATTGATGTATTTTGAGCCAGTTGTGTTGCATTGTTCAGGCTTAAGCTATCATTTAAATAATTATTGTGTCCGCCGTACTGCTGATAGCCGGCAACGTGTTCTGTCCCAGAACCATTTAAGTTTAATAAGTTTGTCGATTCTGTGGTAAGAGACACATCGGCATTGTGACTGCTGGCCGTACTGCTGCAACGATTTGACGGACTATTGCTATTGCTGTGCATTAATAGGTTTTGCTGTTGCTGCTGATGATGTTGCAAAGAATGGCCATGTGTGTGCGCATGGGAGTTTAAATTGGTAAACATGGTCGCTAAATGGTGTTCTTCCGCTAAACTGGGATGATGCTGGTACAAATGTTGTGATTGCTGTAGGTGATGGTGATGGTGGAGGTGGTGGTGCTGTTGTTGTTGTTGTTGCTGCAAATGCTGAGGCTGGTGTTGTTGTTGCTGGTGCTGCTGGTGATGTGAATGCGGCTGATGGTGATGGTGGAGATGAGAATGCGGATGCTGCTGCTGATGCTGATGCTGAGGATGGGAATGTGAGTGAAGTGAGTGATGTGGCTGCTGATAAGATTGCTGCTGTTGTTGATGCTGGCCATAATAGTGGTGCGTAGGCGTTTGTTGTGGTGTCAACGGTTGCATTGACAGGCTATTAGAAACATTTTCCTTCTTAATCTCCAAAGGACTGAGCAATGGTGTCGATAATGTCTCTAGCAAAGTATCATCAATTGCTTCCATCTTAACTTGCGTTAACAAGGTATTGCCTGTGGGTGTTGTGTTTTGGTTTTCCTGCTGTTGTTCATGCGTTGCATGATCATGCAATGTATTTGGATTTGAGCCTAGTATAGGAGCATTTTCAGGATCTATATTCTGTATTGAGCTGGCTATTTCTTCCCACAAAGCTGGGCGTCCATAGGGGTCATCAATATTGTGGTATGGATTACAAAGAGCCTCTTTATTTTTGGTGTCTATAAAAACAAAAGTTTACAAAAATAAGTTCATTTTTGGAAAATCATTACAAACATATTATAAGCACATACATATGTAAGTAAAACAAAAGTATGAAAATTTATTCCACAAAAAGTAGAATATTTTTATGCATTCTGCAGATTAAAAACGAGCGAACAATCTTGAAAATTTATACGTAACTTTTCTGGTCAAGTCATTCGTCTGTGTAGAGCGAGCTGCACTTACTGTATGAATATTCAATGAAGTAAAATACGATAGTAGACTTTTTCGATTGTCAACTGAGGAAAGGTATATATTGAACAGTTTTTAATATGCTATTTATAAAACACAGGCCAACGACTAGTCTAGTAACTTTTAATGAAAAACACTCAATTGTGTAGTGACTACGAAACAGCTAGTTGTCCTCCAGCTAAAGATTTGATTGTTATTTTTCTTGTCTTCTTCAATCAAAAGTTATTGATCACAGTAAATTTGTATTGTAAAAAAATTCTGCTTAAGAAAAAACTTAAGAAAGAAAAAACTTAGACTTAAGCCCGTTGTACAAAACAAAAATCTACTTTAAAAATTATAAAATTCAACAAGATTTCAATAAATTAATTTTTTACTATTGTTTATATAAATTTCCTAGATAAATCGCTCGCCTGTGCTCTGCAAAATGCACATAAATCTTATCGTTTTTCAATTGAAACTACGGACCAACTATAAAACGCAATTCATTCTCTTTTCTGTTTTTCCTCGCTTTACTTTGTTAATCTCTCTTAAAGTATTCGATATTTGAATAAATATTGTATTTTCAGTGTGCACACAAACAAATGAATGTATTCTTGCAGCCTATTAGCTAAAAACAAACACCATTCGTTCGCAACTAACAACACATCAAATCAAGTGCAAACGGACCTTACACACAAATGCATAATCAGGGGGCTAATTCGGTCATTCGTGATCGTAATTACTATCGAGTAGAATGGTTACTCGCTTTCGAATGCCATCATTAGAAATTTCGAAACCTTTTACTCGATATCGAATGAGATAATCCCAAAAGTGTAAAAACTCGCACATTCGAGTAAAAACTCGCTCGTAAGCGAAGCCCCCAGTTCAAAGGTAAATGGAAGGAATATTTGAGCTATTGTATTTAACATCTGACAGCCGCTAGCGGGTTAAAAATTCTCTTGTTTAGCCAACGTTAAATAGATGCCAATCGTCAATTAGTTTCATTTTTTAGTTGGTACAGGAAATTTCATAAGTTTAAAATAGAAAAAGGTAAAAATATTAAAATTATAAGATTAAAACATACCAAATAAATATTCTTTATCGCTGGCTGCTGTCGTTGTAACTGCTGCGTAATACGAATTTGTAACATCTGCCTCATATTGGTGGTATGCTGAGTTGTTGCTAATAATGTCGGTGGTGGTAGTGGAGGTGGTGGCGGGTGTAATTGGCGAACGATTAGGAGCATTTTCTATTGTATTATTGCTAGAAATACTATCGGTGGGTGTTGTATGTGGCTGCGTTATCGCGTTGGCTGCTGTGGCAGACGTCGTTGAGCCCACCACCAAAACTGTGGGCTGTGCTGTATCACCACATGGATTATTGGTATATGATGAGTTCGATGTCGTTGCTGCTGCTGTTGGAGTTGTTGTATGATCATGATTAGTGGGCTGTTGCCATTGATCATTAAGTTGAGTTGTGTTTGTTAAACTATTTGTATTATTTGTTGTATTGCTATTGTTATTATTTATGCTAGTATTGTTGTTGTTATTATTATTACTACTACTGCTGCTATTGTTGTTGTTATTGCTATTGCTGCTATTGCTGGTATTACTACTATTGCTAAGTTGGGTACTTAATTGTTGATGTTGATAATTTTGATTATTTTGGCCAGTACTGTTGTTGTTGTTGTTGCTGTTGCTGTTATTGTTGCTTTGATGAAACTGCTGATATGGTTGTTGCTGTTGCTGCTGTGGCGATAAATGATGCAGATGATGATGATGATGCAAATGATGATGATGAAGATGATGATTAGCTGAGCTGGTTGTTGTTAAAACTTCCAATTCTACATCTGGTTCAATTTTATGTAAACGTCCCATCAGCTCATGCCGATAGTCTAGTTCGGGAGACTAGAAAATAGAGAAAACAACATGAAAAATGTGTAATAAAAATTTTGTTTCAAGATAATTTTTATACTAAATTCAAGTTTTCCAGGTTAACATGTTGATTATTATCGTTGCTTTTAAAGCCAACCCATTTCAAACATCTTGTTTACATTCTTTTGCAACAAACTGAAGCTAAATCTTTGACAAAGTGTAAAGCTAAACTTTAAGTTATACTCTGCGAAAAAGTTATTAAAAAAAAAACAAAAATAAATATTGTGAAGATGTAATAAAATTACATCTTCGCACCTTAGCTTGATTTGAACTAGGCTGGTGGGTGTTAGGTAGATCTAGTGAGAAACAATTGTATATGTCCAGGCAATACAATGGGACGAAATTGAACCCTTAACCTTAAAAGCTCTATTTAAAAACTATTTTAGTTCAGAGCAACTGTTTTGCCGAGTTTTGTTCAATTCATTCATTCAAGAACTAGGAAAGAAGGAGTAGTTTTTGTGGACTTTTGGGGAAAAGAGGGGAAGGGCTCCCTCGTTTGGTGCGGCAAACAAAACTCTAGGAAGCCACATGACTTATGTTGTGTTGGCTTCTGAAACTCTTACCAAGGGTATAAATTGGCAGAACGGGGATCAGCATGGCCCTCGGGTAGTTCTGCTTGCGGTTCAACCCGGCCTGATCATGGTTGAGATGCCTACCTTGGCTGTAACGTTCTGGCTGTGGTTTAAACCTAAATCGCAGGAAGGGAGTGTTAGTATCCTCGATAATTGTTTGGTGATGGCTTTTTTCTAACAATCTCCCGAGGATCTGTTGCTTATAGAACAGATACGTGTACTGTAAGGAACCAGTGGTGATGGTTGACGGGTGAATTGGTTTAAGGGCTGATGCTCTTAGTGGGCTTCGGCCTACCAACTCATTAAGCCTTGTCTTCCATTGATTGCTGGGAAATTGCATACATGTGGGATTAGAAAGCCCGAATTCCTCAACAAGAAGTTGTTCTTATGACCGCAATCATATGACAAGAATTGCTACCTGTGTGAGCCTAGTCAGCCACACGACAGCTGCGACTCTGGTGAATCGTGAAAAATTCACTCCGTGGAAATGGTCCACCATCAGGTTAGGCCGTCAAGGCAGGTACTGATGTAAATTATTTTCACAGTTACCCCTCTTTGCTTACGCTATAATACATTCAATACAAGTTTTCACCACACTTTCAGCTTTTGTGCTCAAACTCCGTATATAAAAAGATTTCTCCACTAAATCTGCCGTCTTCTTCGCTGCATCGTGTCCTTGTTTATGAGCCAGTTCAATTATTTCTCGTTCCATGTTGGAAGGAATTACCACAAGTTCCTTGGTGGGATCCTTGTGCACAATACCATATTTCAAATAAAAGTCTTCATAGCTCTGTGTCTCTAGAATCTTGCTAATCGCTCTTATCCAGAAAGTTATATTCCATTTTCGGTCGGATATAGAGGTTATAATAGTAAGGAGGTTGGATGGAGTTTGTTTTGATGATCAACAATTAAAAAAATTTGTTCCTTGGTGGGATCCCTGTGCACAATACCATATTCCAAATAAAAGTCTTCATAGCTCTGTGTCTCTAGAATTTTGCAATCGCTCTTATCCAGAGAGTTATGTTCCATTTTCGGTCGGATATAGAGGTTATAATAGTAAGGAGGTTGGATGGAGTTTGTTTTGATGATCAACAATTAAAAAAATTTGTTCCTTGGTGGGATCCCTGTGCACAATACCATATTCCAAATAAAAGTTTTCATAGCTCTGTGTCTCTAGAATTTTGCAATCGCTCTTATCCAGAGAGTTATATTATAGATATAGGGGTTATAAATAGTAAGGAGATCGGATGGAGTTTGTTTTGATGATCACAATTAAAAAATTTTGCTCACCCTTCACACCAAATAGACTGAGGACTGAGGCAATTAATCTTGCATTTTAAGTCATGTCTGGGTTTGCTATTAAAAAAAAACTATCAAAAATTTAGTAAATTCGTGGGAGTTCTACGTAACACACATTCATCGTCCAGAGCTCATCCATTTGTGGTCGATTGCCCGGAGAATCGTACAACGCACATTACAGAAAGGGTCGTTTTTCAGCCGTACGCTTCGCCTATAGAATAAGTTGCCCACAGACGTGTTTCCTGTCGGTTATAACGTTGGAAAGTTCAAGTCAAATGTTCACAAACATTACTCCCTCTTTCCCCCTCCTCATAACCTATTTTCCTAGTTCTGGTACAATGCGCTGCATATATAGGAGTCATCCCCTGAGTACTGGTCCAAGATAAAAAAAAAAATAAATAAAAATTAGTGAATCACTTTAAAACAATCCAAAATATATGAAAATGTCTTTAAAAAAATTAACCGATCTAATACCTTAAGGAATTAAGTTAATTTTTCTACAAAAAAGTTTATATATCTTCAGACTTAAGAAAAAAGCAAAATCCATAAAATAATTTACTTGGTCTTATTTTGATACTCAGGTTACTGATGTGTAATAAAACGTCTTTTTTTTCTTTTTTTTCATCGAAATTTTCTGTTATAAAATCTCAACTTTATGGGCTTTTTTATTGTAATGGCTTTCAGCCTATATGTATACATATGTATGTATGTATGTATGTGTATGTGTTCACGCGTGTATTTAAATATGCTAAAATATGTATGTTTACACACTGTATATGACTGTTGAGATTAAAGCCATTTAGTGTCCGTCTGCAGACACATTTAAATGCTAAAAACTTAATAGATTTTTATGTTAACATAATTTATGGTGTAATTTTCAAATATTTAAAAATGATTTTGAAAACTTTTCACAGTCCAAAGACATTTCAAGATTTTCACATATCAGTTTTGATGCATTCAAATTATATGTTTGGTGTTCGCGGACGGTGAGTTTTAAAATTGATAATGGTTTAGCAACACCTTTAACACTTGAGCATGATTTTAGTATTATTAGATTAAATAGTTTTGTCATAAATTTGCGGCAGTATGGAAAATAATTCTATAAAATAACAAGAAAGGTCAGACAATTTTAATTTGATTTAAATATTTTATTTGTTCAGAGACAAAATATATGTACTCGTACATTAGTGTGTTTAAGGCGAAATTTTGAAAAGGGTAAGGTGAATAGTTGCCATATTTGACGATTTATCCTTATTTTGACGAATGTGGGTGCTGAAAATATCACTTTGACGATTTAAGGTCGATTCTTGACGATTTTTGTAGATCACAATTTTACGGTCATATCTTTCAAGCAACTGCATGCATACTTCATTTTTATACCCTTCACATAAATGTAAAGGGTCTATATAAGTTTGTGATTCCGTTTGTAATTTCTACAGTTTTAATTTGCGGCCCTATAAAGTATATACATATTCTGAATCAGAATCAATGGAAAAGTCGATTAAGCGATGTCCGTCTGTCCGTCTGTCCGCTGTTGAAATGCCGTTTCTGAGAAAACCATTAGACTTAGAAACTCTTTTCTTTCACCATTCTTTTACCCCATCGATTCATGGGTTTGCTATTGAAATTCAGTAATATCGGTATACGTATAGCTGAGATATATTCAAAATTCCTGAAAAAGCCATTTTTTTTTTTTGCAATTTTGTATGAAAATTTTTGGAAACAAAAGTTGTTTGTTTTGCTTCAAACTTCACACACTTATTAAGCATGGTGACTAAAAGGCAAAAAAAATTTTTTCAGATATTGGTCCATATATACCCGAGATATAGCCCAAATCGGATTTTTAATGAAAATGTCGCATATGCGAAGCTAAACAACTTTTTTTTGCTTAAAAGTAGTTCTGGTAATAAAATAAAGTTATATAAATATGGAAAATGAGAATTTCCGATATCGGTCCATATATACTCGAGATATAGCCCAAATCGGACTTTTAATGAAAATGACGCATAGGTGAAGCTAAACAACTGTTTTTGCATAAAAGTAGTTCTGGTAATAAACTTAGGTTATATAAATATGGATATGGGTCCATATATACCCGAGATATAGCGTAGAACGGGTTTTTCATGAAAATGCCTCATAAGCGAACTTAAAAAACTTTTTTTTGCTCAAAGGCAGTTCCGATAATAAAGAAAGGTTATATAAATATGGAAAATAAAAATTTCCGATATCGGTTCATATATACCCGAGATAAAGCCCAGACCAGGTTTTTCATGATAATGCTTAAAAAACTTTTTTGTGCTCAAAAGCAGTTCTGGTAATAAAATAAGGTTATATAATTATGGAAAATGAAAATTTCCGATATCGGTCCATATATACTCGAGATATAGCCTGAACCGATTTTTCCAATAACAGTTTTTTTTTTGCTGAAAAGCAGTTCTCATTATAAAAGAAGGTTACTAAAATACAGAAAATAAAAAATTCCGATATCGGTTCATATATATCCGAGATATAGTCTAGACCGGATTTTTCATTAAAATGCCGCGTAAACGAACATAAACAACTTTTTTTGCTCAAAAGTTTTTAGGTAAGGAAATAAGGTTATATAAATATGGAAAATGAAAATTTCCGATATCGGTCCATATAAACCCGAGATATAGCCTGAACCGATTTTTCCATTAACATTTTTTTTTTTTGCTGAAAAGCAATTCTTGTTATAAAAGTAGGTTACTAAAAGACAGAAAATTAAAATGTCCGATATCGGTCCATATATACCAGAGATATTGCCCAAACCGGGTTTTTCATGAAAACATCGTGTAAGCGAATTTAAACAGCTTTTTTGTGCTCAAAATCAGTTTTGGCAATGAAATAAAGTTATATAAGTATGGAAGATAAAAATTTTCGATATCGGTCCATATATACCCGAAACATAGTCTAGACCGAATTTTTTTATTAAAATGCCTCGTAAGCGAACTTAAACAACTTTTTTGTGCTCAAAAGCAGTTCTGGTATTGAAATAAGATTATATAAATATGGAAAATTAAAATTTTCGATATCGGTCCGAGATATAGCCTGAACCAATTTTTCCATTACCATTTTTTTTTTTTTTTTTTTTTTTTTTGCTAAAAAGCAATTCTCGTTATAAAAGAATGTTACTAAAATACAGAAAATAGAAAATTCCGATATCGGTTTATATATAACCGAGCATATTTTGTTCACATTTTTAAATATACTATACATATCCGTGACTATCGTGAAGGGTATTTTAGATTCGGCCCAGCCGAATATACCACACTCTTACTTGTTACAAATAAATTCGTATACAAACCTTCTTACTTCAACACAACGGGGCCAAAAGGGCCCAAGTGCGCTGGTTTCATGAAACTGGCGGCGTGTACAACCTAACCTTCTTACTTCCAAATGTTTATTTTTATGACCATTTTCTCCAATTAATAAATGTATGTATATTCATTATTTTTAATATTATTAATATTGAATAAACACACACACACACACACATGAAAATAAACTGATTGCTTCAAAATTAAAAAAATGAAACAAAAATATACAGGAATATGTTCAACAACAATAGTTAGTTTAATAGAAATGTGTTATAGATACATATATTAGATTAAAAAACATTATATTATTGTACATAACAAAAGCTATTGTTGTATTCAAACTATCTTTTTTAACATTATTATTGCATTTAACCATGTTTTAAAATGATAGAATTGCAACAATAGAAATATTGAACATTCAACACTGATATATTTATAGAGGATTATACTATATTAAAAATTACAATATACTGCTAGTGGCAACAATACGGAATATCACAGAGTAATTACTAATGTTGCTACAACAATATTCCAAACTGATTTTTCTTTGCGTGTGTAGGTCAAGTCCCATGGCGTTAGTTCATCACCAGTTAAGGCCGTCAATCCAGCTGTTGATGTAAATCTCATTAAGAAATATCCAACATTGACGAACCAGCCTAGACATTTTGCTTTAGCAAAATATTGCTGCATTTGTACCACGCTTCCGCTAATCCAGTGAAAATTTCAACTATCAAATAAAATATTTTCCGTCAAATTTCGAATCCAGCCATCAAAATCTATGCAAAAACTATAGCTTTTCTAATTGATTATTTTCGTTAGCATAATCAATTTTAATGCAAACCAATTTTAAAAACTATATATTTTGAAAGCAAAAAAAAAAAACCAAATAAATTCTTATAATTAAAATTTATTGGAAAATGAGAAACAAACTTCAGGAAAAACTTTAACTTGCACTTGTTTTGCAAAATCACGCAAATGACCTCATAAGCATGCGTAACACGTGAATCGTTCATAGAACCAATCAAGAATTATAAACACTTCCATAAAAATCAAAATCTAAACGTTTTTCTTATTGTTGCTGTAAACAACAATTACCACGGCGACGGCATAAACAGTGACGATTTTTTTTTTTTTGTCTTCAACCAACTTGAGCTTTTTGAATTTATGCAAGTATGTGAGAAAAAAAAAGTAGTGTTGTTATGTGTGTAAATATGTTGGTATGTTTGTTTGGTCACTTTGACTGTTTTTATGTTTTATAGACTTTCAGTTAAGCGAACACACACATTTTGCTCAGTCAGTCAGTCAGTCAGCCAGTCACTCACTCACTTACTCAACAGTGTCGTCTGTGCGTTGGTCACATAATTTATTTAATTCAAAAATGTTTCTACTGCCTGAATGATACTGTGCTGGTACATCGAAAACTGGTTGAACGATTTGGAAACGGGAGAGGTATTACGCTTTGCTCAATGCTAATTGATATAAGCGGTGCTATCAACTCGGGGCGTTTCGCATCGTTTTTGGAGCTTTTTACGTGCGAAAACATAATGAAGTTTACACTGTGTTTGGCAGAATTTCTCTTCAACGTGTTTTTAACCATCCGATAATCGAAGCTTTTTTCTACAACACATGCTTCAACACTTGCAGTGACAATTGTGTGGCTCTTTAATATAATTTTAGAGATTTAACATTCGCACTCATTCAGCTTATGTCCGAGATATGGGTAAGTTGTAAGTTATTAATGGAATTCAGCCTACTAACTGATTAAGTCTGTCTTCAGGGAAACTGCATACAAAAGAGGTTAGAAACAACAAAGTAGGCTTGTGTCGTTTATGAGTGAGTTACTGCAACCGAAAGTGAAAGAATGAAATACTTCAGTAATCTTTCTGTATTTCTTTTATCACTCACTTTTCTTTCCCCTTTGGTTAATTTTTTGACAGCGTTTTCAACTAATTTTCGTACCATTTTAAGCGCTTTTTCAAATTTTCGACACGAAAGCTCTAGTCAGCGCTCAGTGTTTATTACAATTTATGGGTGTGTTTGCTTGTTTGCGCAAGTATTTCAAACATGTATCAAAAATTTTTGAAAATCTTGTTGCCTAGCGTTAAATTTGTCATTTGAATGAAGATTTTGCAGAATAAAGTGATGGAAGAAGGACACAAAAGGAATCGAGAAAAAGTTATCTAGTCAGAATTTTTGGAATTATATAAAAGTTTGCCTTCTTTGTAGATAATAAAAAAAACAAAGATAATAGTAACAGAAACTCAAGAGCACGCAAAGAAAAAGTAACATTAGTATATGCACCATAACCTTGAGTATTATTATTTCTAATATTATATGATGATGGGTTGGTATCATTCGTCTAGCTCGAGTTCAATCCTGACTAAAGCCAAGAAATATTTTTATTTATAATTATAACAATAATAGCCGCGATCAATAACTCTTGATCAAAGAAGACAGGAAAAAATAATTGAATGCACTAAAGCTGGGGACAAGCAGTTTCACAGTCGTAGCGTAGCGTTCATCAGCACCCACTAGGATTCGAACTCAGTACCATGTGTGTTAGTGTATTCAATTATTTTTTCCTGTCTTCTTTGATCAAGAGTTATTGATCGCGGCAATTATTGTTATAAATTTAATTAAAAATATTTCTTGGCTTTAGCCAGGATTGAACTCGAGCTAGACGAATGATGCCAACCCATCATCATATAATATTAGAAATATTAAAAATAAAGTAGCTAGTCGGAAACCTCCCTGGTCTCTGCGGCCGTAACATAAGTGTTTATGTGGTTGGCAAATTTAAAAAATGCCCACGACAGTTTTGTAATACATTAAGGAGAATAAGTTAACTTATGATGCAGTTATCTATTACAAAACAGTTGTAAGCTTTTTTTAAATTCAACCATAAGGGGGATTAAAAAGCTAAAGGTAAGCAGTAAGAAATGTTTGACATGAATTCAAAAAACACTAACAACAATTTTGCTGCAAATTAAAGACAAGAGCTGTCATTCAGCTGTGTGAGAGAAACAGAGTAGGACTAATGCTCAAATTAAATTCGTTTGCGAATGAATTTAATATATACGAATTTAATTTTTCTCACTTCAAAGAATTATTCTATTTCGTTCGTGAGTTTTATGGACAATTTGTGAACGAATTAGAGTAGGCTTTCATATTTCAAAGAATTATTCTTTTTCGTTTGTGAATTTTATCCATTCGTGAGCGAATTAGTGTAGTAATAATGATCAAATGGTCTTCAATTTCATCGATCAAACTTCTTAAATTTTGATGCTTTCCGTAGAGTTTGTGGCGAAGTAAACCGACTTTATTATCTCATCGACTGACATCATATTACTAAGAGAAAATTTTTTTGTATTTGAACTCTAGTGATTATCAGGGCTGTTCTGCAAATCACTTTTTGTGTAAGTGATTTGAAGTCACAAAAAAGGTGTTCTGCAGAAAAAATATTTCTGATTTTTGTGATTTCAAACCGGTAAGCTAATCTGCTATCAATTTGAAATCACATTCTAAGTTATGCAGGTACTTCATTATGAATTTCACAATTTTTTACATTGATGTGTTTTCTATTGATTACTTAAGTAAAACTATTTATTTTATACGAAATAATGCAATAAATTATGAAAAAACTAGATACGTTTTGGTATATTTCTTTTGCGATTTGGTCTGTGGGATTATTTCACTTTTTTGTACTTTAGCTTTTATGTTTATCAGAAGAAACTAACTTTATTTTGCAAATAATTCCGCCACTAAAAAAATTCCACCTGAAAATAAGTTTATCAGTAAATCAAAGCAAAAAGCAGCTGTTTTTTGTGCTTCCAAAGAGTATAAATCACATCGAAAATCACAAAAAATGTTGATTTGCAGAACAGGTACAAGTCACATTTGTGCTTTTGAAACGGTATGTGCTTTGAAATCACGTAGTTCTTAGAACAGGCCTGTATATTTATAACTGTTTGCAGTTTTCTAATGTTTTCTGTTATATTAATTCTATATATTTCCTTATTATAAATAAATAAAAAATGTGATGCAATATGAGATGAATATAGATAGAAAATAATTAAATGCTCGGTGGCTTAAGCAGTAGATCATGATACGTCATGACCCGAGTTCAAATCCCAGTGGGTGCTGATGAGTAGTGTAGCGACTACGAAACAGCTAGTTGTTCCCCAGCTAAAGATTTGATTATTATTTTTCTTGTCTTCTTCAATCAATAATTATTGATCACAGCAGATTTGTATTGTAAAAAAATCCTTCTTAAGAAAAAAAAAATTAAGAAAGGAAAAACTTGAACTAAAAACCTGTTGTAAATATGTACAAACCAAATAATTTTTAATTTAAAAAATGATAAAAGTTCAACAAAAATTCCACAAATAAATAAAAAAAAGCTTAAACAAATTTGCATTGAAAGTGCTAAAAAAAGTCTACAATAAAGTTCTGGTACTACGGTACTAAAAAATTTTTGTGGAAAATTTTTAGCACTTATGTTTTTTATACACAATTAATTTTAATTAACTTAAAATATTATATAGAAAATTTTAAATTCTAAAAGAAGTCTATAAATAATATAAATAAGAGTTATCACTGAAAATTTTTTGAGCTGAAAAATTGCTATTCAAATTTACAGCCTGTTCGACGATATCGAATGAAAATGTATGCGAAAGAAAGCTAGTCAGCCACATTCGAATCAATTTGGGTTTGTCTATGTCACTATTGTTCTTTCGCATAAACTTATTATTACTTACTATTTAACATTAATACATACATTGAGTATTATTGTTAAAAAAATCCTATTATCGATAAACATGTTTCCGTTGGCATTTCCGTATATCTATTCTTACCGTCTATCAATTTCAGAATAGGGATGCATGTAATTTAATACTAAATATTTGTTGTTATCATATCTACGATACGCTTACTCACATATAACATCACAGAATAAACTTACAACATTATCGAATTAGTAGTTAGCATATATTTTTCATTAAATTTAAAGTAAAAAATCTTTCTAACTATTCTATCTAACTATTCAAAAATGTATATAAACCATATGCAGAAATCAGAATATATGTGTTAATATTTGTAGGTATTTTGTAATCAACAATACTATGACGAAGTCAACCATATTGTCGTCCAACTATATTACAACTGTACCGAACAAATAATTGTCACAATTAAAAGAATTTTAACGACGAACCATACTATTGTTGATAACAACCATACTATGTTACATCCAACCATATTAATATGGTTATATATGATTTTTAAATATGCAATTGCTGTCAAAATACCTAACAGATTTATTTTTATTTTAGATAATAGATGCTAGAACCGGTTTAAATCGAAATCGTTTGCAATTGTAAAACCTAATAATTTATACGAACATCGTGGGCCAGACAGTATGTGATAGAATCTTTATTTAACTCTCTTTTTTGTGTTCTCATTCACAGCAACTTGAGTGAATGAATGCAATTCAATAAAATGCTTTAAAAAGCAGTAAAAATTTGTGCACTGAGTAAAATAATAGCCATAATAGGTGTGTTTCTTTACTTTCCGGGCAAAAGAGAGCATGCATGAGTTACTCTCAAATACAGATAAAATTTACCTAAAGTACGGGAACGCAAAAAGCCAAATTTCTAGCCCAAAAAAAAACATATGCTGTGTTTTGATATGGCAAAAAAAATTGTCACTTAGTTTTACGAAAAAATACTGTGATATTTTTCACTTTTTAGCTTTTAAGGTCTTTTGTACATTCCTGTGTATTTAATTTTTATATAAAAACACTGAAATGATTTGTATACGAGTTGATTCAAATGAACTTTGTTTCTTTGCTATTGTTTATTTTTCGAACAGCTGATTGCTTAATTACTTGCCAAAACTAGCCCGAAGAAAAAGTACGGGCTGTTTAGTGCAAGAAGAGGAAGCATACTATTCTCTCAAAAGCGCTCTCATTTGCCCAATTTTAAAGTACGGGAACGCTTTTCGTGCAAATTGGGATCCCGCGGGATCCCAAAGTAGAGTAAAGAAACACACCTAATATGTCTACAGTAATTTCCGCCAAGCTTTTCTAATTCTAAACTCAGCGTTACCAATAGCAAATTTCCCGTCATAAAAGTCTTTGGTGTAATACAAAAAAATATTTCATTTAAACACTATTTATTCTCGTACTTTATTCTTTTGTTATTTATTTCTAAGTTCTGGTTAAATTTATGCTGCTTGCTTTTTTTATACAATATTTATTTTTTTATTCATATAATACATTTTTTTAAGTAGATTTTTTTTTTACCATAAAAGAACGGTATTTCGCGTTAAAATAAATGACGTTGTACATTTCTTCAAACAAAGTATGAATTTTAATATTTTGTTTGTTGTTGAATATTTTCAATCTTTTGCCATGTGTACAACAAGTTTTATGTCTGAGCGCACGTTTGGGTATTTTGAAAAATTTGTTCAAAATTTTTACACACTTATGCACAGTTGCATACATATATGCGTTTTTCAAAACACTTGTATACATAACACAACTTAGCATAATAGCCAGTACTTTAAAAGTAGTAAGACAAATTATGTTACCTTCTGCAGTTATAAGTTTATTTAGCTATGAAGCAACGGCAAGAACAACGAGGGTGGGTGTAAAAATTAATCAAATATGCAAACAGAAACAAAATTGGGGACTTTTCAAAAAGTACTATAGTGTATCCGCCGTGAAGATATAATACTTGCAGGAATTTCTATGTAGTCCAGGCTATATGCGAAATGACACCGTTTTGTTGATACCACATGTTGATCAAGCCCAAATTATACAATTATGGCGTCAAAAAGTATTAAATCATATAACGTTATCGCTCCCCATTAAAATTGTATACTAGACTGTCACTTGTAATGAATGCAAATGTGACTGATTAATAATTTGAGGCTTTTCCATTCAAATGAAATTGTGTCTTGTCACTCTTTATGATGTTTTTCATGAAAATCGGGGTTGTCATGGGCGAGCTGCGGCGGTGTAACTGGTATTGTGGAAGAAGCTCTTGTATCAACTGACTTATATGGAAACCTATGCAAATGCTTGTCAGAAATTGTGATGTAAGTTGTTCTTTGAAGACCAAGCTCCTAAATACGACGCACAGTGGCGCCATTTGAACTTTTTCGTTGCAAAAAGCATAGATTTTGAACCAAATCAGAAGACAGGTAATATTATAGATTTTTTTTTTTTTTTTAATTCTCAACAATTTATTTAGATTGTTGGGATATAAAGTTGAAAGTTTCAAAATATCTTTCAAAAATTTCCAAAGTCTACTGATAATTAGGGTCGTTCCTATGAAATGTCGACATATAGATAGCTGGGAAACATAGAAAACAAGCTATTTATAATTTTTTATTGGTATAAATGTAAGAAGCTAACATAGCGAATAAAAACTCAATTGTTTAATTAAAAATTTTAAGAAGCATATCATAGATAGCTGTTCAGCCTATAAAGAGAGTATTTGAAAAGGTTCTGCGCCTTTTGGGTGCCTAGTTATAGGTTAGCAAAGTTGAAAGTTGTGGAAAAATCAATTTTATGGGAAGTAAAATAATATTTTTTTAATCTTTTAAAATCTTATTATACATAACTGTTCAGCCTATAAAGAGAGTATTTGAAAAGGTTCTGCGCCTTTTGGGTACCTAGTTATAGGTTAGTAAAGTTGAAAGTTGTGGAAAAATCCATTTTATGGGAAGTAAAAAAATTTTTTTTAATCTTTTATTTTCTTTTAAAGGCTTTTATGATCGAAAGCTCTTCCAGCAAAGCTATAATTTAAAAAAAAAAGAAAGGAGGTTATCAGCCCGTGTGTATTTTTTCCCCCTTTTTTATGTTTGTTCCACGATTATTTTGTCATTTGTGATCCGATTTTGATAATTCTGTTGAAAAGTGTTGATTGTAGTTGGGTGTCATAATTTTTTTTTTTTTTTTTTGAAATCGGACAGAAATAAAACCCATCCGAAAACTCGGTACTTAAATAAGATTTCAAAAGCGTTTCTGCTTTTTGTTTGGGTTGGTTGACAGGTTGAACACACTCTCCGTTCGGAAGTTGGTTTTTTTATTTGCAAAAATTATATATAATATATTTTTCAGTTTATTTTTTATAAAATATTACTCACAATCTGTAAAAGAAGACTAATCATTTCTGAGCTATATTTATTTTCTAGCTCTTT
This sequence comes from Thecocarcelia acutangulata, assembly GCA_914767995.1. Taxonomy (NCBI): domain Eukaryota; kingdom Metazoa; phylum Arthropoda; class Insecta; order Diptera; family Tachinidae; genus Thecocarcelia; species Thecocarcelia acutangulata. The sequence continues at coordinate 29,946,599 of OU612096.1, forward strand.
TCGTGACTGTACATGCCACAATGATGAAATTAGTGGATCGGAATTTGCTGCTAACATGTTGTATTACTCATTTTGAATTACCCTTGATGATTTGAAAGTATTCAGCAATCTATAACTTTTATAAAATTTGTTGAGGTACTTCTATGCTTCTTCAGAAAGCTTTCCAATAGGCAAAGTCTGATATTCAATTATATCTTTGACATGTGATAATATATTATCAACAGTTGGAGTCAACTTTTTCGCTGGATATAATTCTGCTAAAAGTGGTGCAGTTTTCCAAGCATATTCTGCATATTTTTCAGAATCAACTTTTTCCTTGCAGTTTAAAAGATTTAAGATCGTTCCTATTCTCTTAACGATTTGATTGTTTATTCCATCGATGCGAGTAACAAGCTCGTAATTTTCAAACAAACTTCTAGATGTGTTTCCATCATTTGTATTTCCGTATCCGTACTTGGGGCGGCGGTCTACTTTTAGTACAATTTGTTTAAAAAATGCATCTTGTATTCGTCTTTTTTAATTCCTTCCCTATCTTTCATCGAAGTGTTCACCCTCTTGTGGAAGCCTATACGCTAACTTTAACAACAACACCATACATATCTGCAGATGCAAAACGTGTGGAATTTTTATATTTTGGTTTTTCTATGCGCTGTTTAAGAAACACAAAATTCCGATTTTTGCTTAAAATATTTCATTTTAATATTTTTATCTGGAATCTTGGAAGAATTTCAAGGTTTGAGTTACTAGTAGGTCCCTAAAGTTGAATTTCGTAAGTTCAGGTATATTCTATGAATACAATTGTTATCTCTGCAATTATTTATTTATATTATTATGTTATGTTTTTCTTTATAATAGTCTTTTAGCAAATGAAGAAAACAAATTTATAAGAAAAATTTTATGATTATACATATTGCAATACATTTTTTTCTTTCTTGCAAAAACACCCCAAAAGTGCTCTAAAAATTTTTACAAAATTATAGCTTTTAAAGTAGTCTCTTGTGGTATTCCATAGAGTATTCACATCAGAGTAATTTAAAAATGGTTTCCAAACTAGTTTACTGTAGTAATCCATGGATTAGTGGCATGGAGTAATTTCAAGACTAACCCTGTGTTAATAATTTGTCGAGTAGTTACTTGGACTAGTTTTTGGATTAGTCTGATGTAATGTTTTTTTGAATTGCATGGTCCTCTCCTAGGACATTGTAATGTAAAATGGAGCATGTTTTTGCAATATATTTGAATTATTTTTGCACTAGTTCTGGTCCCTTGTGGAGGTTTCTTTACACGCATGTAAGGAGTAGTCTCGATTTCTGCAGGTTTATATTCACTGTTATATGTCAAAAAATTCATGCAACACATTTTTGCAGTCATGTCTTCTTACAAAAATTTACTTCTAGCAAAAAAAAGGGGCAAGAACGGGCAGCTACAAACTTTTGCATTATGTAAAAGAATAGGTAAAAAACTTATTTTGGGAATATGGCAAATATAGAAAAATATAGTTTTATCTTCCATCAAAATTGAGAAATATTGAAAAAATGGATAATTGGTAAATATTAATTTATTTGCACAAACACAAAGCCAACAGTACACAGTTTTTTTTTTTATTTTTTTCTTTTCTTAATAAATAGATCTAACAATAATATATAAAAAAATGTGATCCGTTGCCTACTTTTTGAAATACTGCTTCTGAAAGCGGACCAAATTGTCTAAAAATAGTCTATATCTTCTAAACCAAACTCTGTAATATAAGTTGCATATCTGAATTTATTGAGCGATTTCCTGTTAAATAAGTTTATTCAATGTTTTTTATGAGCACATGAAATTTTTGATTTCTGCAACTTCACTTGTTCTACGGGCGTCACTATTCGACGTCGAATTGAGGCCAGCGGATGATTTTGAACACTTTCTTGAGCAGCAGTATTGTTTTCATCCTATCTTACAGTACGTTGTAGTATATGCCTGGGTCCAAAAAACCCAAAAAAATGTTATTTTTGAATTTATGAGATGCAATATATTCATCGAAATTTCATCAAATTCATCCCATCACCTAGGCTTAAAATGACACAAATTATTTAAAAAAATTTTTTTTTCAAAATTTTTAAAAATCGCTATCAGAGCATATTTTGATAAGCACTACCTTGTGTCCCCTATAGGAGAGTACTTCCACCACTTCCCTTATTGCGTATAGTTCCGCTTGGAAGAATGTGGTGTCTCTACTAAGATTTAAATACTTGCATGCTCTGGGCCCCACTATACCCGCTCCAACTCCCCGGATCGTTTTGGATCCATCCGTGTACCTCTTGTGTGATCCATCTCGCAGCCATCTTGATTTCATGCCCCATTCTTCCTTTTTTGGGAAGGTGATCCCAAACTTCTTAGTAAAGAAGTTAGTTGGAACTATGAAGTCACTTGCTGGCGACATGTCTATTACGTCTCTGATACCTTTAAGGATTGCAAGGTTTCTTGTCTTTAGCTTTTCCCTTTTATAGATTGAGATAGCCTGAGCTACAAACCCTCGGCTTTCTTCGAAATGATGTGTATTGTTGAGTTAGTGATGTATTTGTGTTTGAAGTTATTTTTTTTATGTATAGCGTACCCAGGGAGAAGGGTTGGAACCCGCTGGGAAGTATTATGCTCAGAACCACAATCAATAATCAGAGCTAGTTGGAAACCTCCCTGGTCACTGCGGCTATAACATAAATAGTGAGTTTTCTTGGCAAGTTGTTTTTTCCATTAAATTTCACGTAACACTCCCATCGTCTCAGTAATTGGTGATTGATTTTGACAAAATTTTTTTAACGATTACACCACGTTGGTTTATCGAATATTATTCCAAAACAAATTTGCCACGCGTGTACTTCACGACTGCCAAATATGAACCGTCAAGAGTAATGTTTACGAAAATAGCGGCAAAACAAAGTAGTATACCTTCCCGGCGGCCACCCAGTATTTGTCATTTTGCATTCCCAGCCGCGTGCTTAATTTGAGCTGGTGACAAGTCTTACCAAGTGCTTCTATTTCAAACATTTTCAACACCACTTTTTCTCTGTTTAAACAACTGTTCTAACCACCCTCGTTATAAAACGAGAAAAAAAACTTCATAAATGTTTGTGTCACTTTATTAATGACACAGAAGTTTTATTAAATTTGTTCCCTAATAACATTCTTTTTTTTTTTTCTTTCATTTTATTTATGATTGATATTCAAAGCATTTGCTGTACATGTTATTAATAAAAATTTATTAAAAAGTTGTTTTCTTTCTTATTGTTATTAAGCTCCGCTCGCTTGTCTTCTTTCCTTTTTAATGGGTTTTTTTGCTCAAATGAATTTATTTGTTTCCACGATGTTTGTAATATAAAAATGCAAACATTCTTCTTTATTATCAGTAATATGAGTTTTTAAATAATTATAATATTTTTCTTATATTTCTCCCACAGAAGAGTTAAGAATCTAAAAATGTTAAATCTATAGAAGGTTTGTTGACCAGTGTTTGGCTGATTTATTAACAAAAATTTAATTTAATTGTTGGGGTTTTAAATAAATTGTTTTGTTCTTCTTGTTTTGTATGGACGCTCGTATCTGCAATAATAATTTCAATTAAGTTATTTGATTGTGCACTTGAGCATAAGTGAGTGTTCAATAAAATATTTATGCAAATTGTTTAGAGGCAAAAAATATATTTTAAAACAAATCCGGGTTTTCTAATGTCTACTATTTAAACGTTTTATGTTGGCTGTTTAGTGTTAAAAGGATAAAGAATCATGAATTGAATAAAAACAAAAAGAGAGAATTTGAAAAAGTTCACTAAGCGAGTGATCTTTTTACAAAAGTTTTTGTTAACAAAATTAAAGAAACTTTATCTAAAAGTTTTTTTTATGAGTTTCTTTCCCCTGAAAATAATTTTTTAGACTTAATTTGCTTATTAAGGTACTTTTTAAAAACGTACTTTTTAAAAATGTACTTTTTAGAAAGACTGTTTTCAAAACGGTTCTTTTTAAAAAGACACTTTTTCAAAAGATACTTTTTTAAAAAGTACCTTTGAAAACGTATTTTTTAAAATAATACTTTTTGCAAAGGCAAAAGCATACTTTTTAAAAGGGTAATTTTTAAAAGGATAGTTTTTAAAAGGCTACTTTTTAAAAGGGTACTTTTTAAAAGGGTAATTTTTAAAAGGCTACTTTTGAAAAATCTGCTTCTTAAAAAGGTACTCTTTAAAACTTACCCCTTTAAAAAGTTTCTTGCAAAGGCACTTCTTTTACAAAGTACGTTTTTGAAAATGTTTTTGCTAAAATGGTACTATTTACAAAGATACTTTACTTCCAATTTCTTTCTCCCGAAAAGCATTTTTTAACGTTAATTGTTTAGTGAGGTATTTTTTAAAAATATGCTTTTTACAAAACTACTATTTAAAAGGTACTCTTAAAAAAGTAAACTTATAAAAAGTAGCTTTGTGAAAAGTAATTTTTTATACTTTTTAAAATGGTCCTTTATAAAATGGTATTTTTTAAAATCATACTTTACAAAAAGGTACTTTCTTTCTATTTTTTTTTTTCTTCGTATTTCTAATATTATATGATGATGGGTGGGTATCCTTCGTTTGAAAGGGATTTTTTAACGCAGAGTGTTTAATAGTTTTTAAAACCATACTTATTAAAAAGCGTGCTTTTTCAGGAGGACATTTTAGAAAGGTACTTTCTAAATGGAAGGTTTTTTGCAAAAGCACTTTTTAAAAGCGTATATTATGGAAAGGTACTTTTTTAAAAGCATATATTTTGAAAAGGTACTTTTTTAAAAGGTGCTTCCTAAAAGGGTACTTTTCTTTCTTTTGTTTCCCTACTCCTGAATAGGAATTTTTAATAAGGTATTTTTTAAAAAAGTGTTTTTTTAAATGGTGCCTTCAAAGTACTTATTGCCTTATGTATAATAAAAAACCTTGTGCTAACTAACTAGCTGCTATCTTTCCCCTATGGGAATTTACACACAAAAAACTTAGCAGCTAGGTAGTTAGCATAAGGATTTTGATTATACATAAGGCCGTTAATAAACAAATATATACTTCTTGCGAAGTTATATTTTAAAAAGTTACTTTTTAAAAAGGTACCTCTTGAAAAAAAAAATTATTTAAGAAGGTACATTGGTAATAGATACCCTTTAAAAAAATTTTTTTTAAAAAGATGCCTTTTGCAAGGACACCTTTTAAAAACGTAGTTTTTAAAGGTACTTTTGTAAAGCTTATTTTTAAAAAGGGACATTTTTAAAAAGCTGCTTCTAAAAAAAATACTTTTTATAAAGTTCACTTTTAAAAAGTACTTTTGCAAAAAGCACTTTTTTCCTTCTCCTGAAATGGATTTTCTTAACGTAATTTGTTTAATAAGGTACTCTTTAAACATTTTCTATTTAAAAAGGTATTTTGTAAAAAAGTACTATGAAGGTTCTTTTTATAAAGTTTCTTTTTAAAAAGATTAATTTTAAAAAGGTTCTTTTTAAAAAGTTTTCTTTCACAATACTTTATAAACAAATATATACTTTTAGCAAAGTTACTTTTTAAAAAGGTACTTTTTGAAGAGGTATTTTCTATAAAGTAACCTTTTAAAAAGGTTCTTTTTTTAAGTACTTTTTTTTAAAGACAATTCAAAAAAAAAGTTTAAAGGAATACCTTTTGCAAATTCACTTTTAAAAGCGTAGTTTTTAAACAGGTACTTTTGAAAAGTTTTTTTTGGAAAGCAACTTTTTAAAACGGAACCTATTAAAAAAGTACTTTTCGAAATGGCACTTTTTAAAAACATACTTTTCTTTTCTTAACCTGCTTCTGAAATGGATTTTTTAACGTAATTTGGTCAACAAAGTACCTTTTCGAAAAGGTTTTTGTTAAAAATGTTATTTTCAAAAAGTTTTTTTCTAAACAAATTTGCTTTGTTTAATGATACTTAATACAAAAGTAGATACATTTTTTAAAAGCACGTTTTAAAGACGTTCTTTTAAAAAAGTTATTCTTAAAAGGGTAACTTTTGAAAAAAAATTTAAAAAAGTATTTCTTAAAGTATTTTTTAAAAAGTTTTTTTCTAAAAAAATTTAATGATACCTTATACAAAGGTAGATACTTTTTCCAAAAGTACGCTTTAAAAAGTTTCTTTTAAAAAAGTTATTCGTAAAAGGGTAATTTTTAAAAATTTACTTTAAAAAAAAAAATTAAAAAGGTATTTCTTAAAGTATTTTTTAAAAAGTTTTTTTTTAAAAAAAATTTCTTGGTTAATGATACTTTATACAAAACTAGATACTCTTTACAAAAGTACGTTTTAAAGAGGTTATTTTAAAAAACTTATTCGAAAAAAGGTAATTTTTAAAAATGTACTTTTTAAAAATAATTTCTAAAAAGGGTATTTCTTAAAGTATTTTTTTAAACAAATACTTTTTAAAAATATAATTTTCCAAACCTTCCTCTAAAAACGGTACCTTTTTAGAAGGTACTTATTTTTTTAATTGTTTTAGTTCCGAAGCCGCACCTGAAATAAGCTGAGCAAGAGATTTAATGCTATTTATTATTCTCAATGAACAATTGAGTATTTACTTTATTAGCGACTAGCAATTATAGCTATTAAAAAAAAATATACAACTTATTATATGCGTTTCCTAGCTTTCTGTATGGCGGCATTTCATAGGAGCTACCCATCATCAGTAGACTTGGTAATCTTTTAAAAATATTTTCAAACATTTTACTATTCATTCCCTTATTTTAAATAAGTCAATAAGAATTAAAAAAAAATGCTCCAATTATATTTCTCAGCCTCAAAACACAGAATTTTTTTTTTCTCAGAGAACCTTTTATTTATTTATCTCTCAGCAAGTTATACACATTTGGTGTTTGTGTCTTTGCTTTGGTTATTGGCTTAGCTTAAGAGTTCAGTACTTGATTTGAGAATTTTATAGAATGCCACTTTCGGCTTATTTTAATATACTTTTGAGTTATTCGTACTTAAATATTTGAGCGTGACTCATATTAGAGGCAAGTAGAAAAAACTTAAATTTGATGCGAACTTTTTCTTTGTGTGTAAGTACAATTGCTTGCAAATCTGTTTTTGTATTATGATTAAGTCTTTGTGATGAGACGTACTCGTAGTTGTGTGAAATGTATTAAAATCACTAAAACTCAGATTCCGGCAAAACGCATATGAGGCCAACAATATTTTTTATGGCAAAAACGATCTTTAAAAGATAACACTTTTAAATGATTTGAAATACAGTTTTCATAAATTTCATTTCTGTACTAAACTCCCACAAAAACACTTAAAACTTATTTACCTATATACGAACTATACTTATGTACATATATGTGAAGTTAAAACAGAAAAGAAAATTAACAATATGGATGGTAATAAAACACATTTTCCAACCGTCAGTCAGTTTACAATAGTTATAATGAACTTTTTACCAATAAAATTGTTTTAGCCAATATTCGCGGAATGTCTAGATAAATTCAAATGTTAATGTAGTAAAGAAAATATATTTTCTTGCTACTTCCAGTAAAATGTCATTCGATTTAGCGACAGTTTTGAAATATGCTGGCGTTATGTAAATTTGTGTGTAGTGGAGGGAGGCATTAAGAAACGTTTTTTTTATTGTACCCTTCACAAAAATGTTAAGTTTGTGACTCGGTTTGTAATTTCTACAATTTTCTCTTCCGAGCCTGTAATGTATACTCGTATATATTCTGAATCAGTATTGATAAAAAAGTCGATTAAGCGATATTCGTCTGATCGTTTCTGAGAAAACCACTAGACTTGGCAACTGTTTTCTTTCACTTTGTTTTGCTTACAACTTGACAAAATTATTTGGCGTGGCGATTAAAAGGCAAAAAAAAAAATTTCCGCCGATATCGGTCCACACATATCCGAGATATAGCCTAAACCGATCTTTTCATGCAAATGAACTTAAACAACTATTTTTTTACTTAAAAGCAGTTTTCGGAATACAAAAAAGTTATATAAATATAGAAACAGAACATATCCCAAATCGGTCCATATATACACGAGATATAGCCTAAACCGGGTTTTTAATGAAAAGGTCGTGAAAGCGAAGTTATACAACTTTTTTTGCTTAAAAGCTGTTCTGAAAATAAAAGGAATAAAAATAGAAAATGAAAATTTCCGATCACGGTCCATATATGTATATCCGAGATATACGAGTAGCCTATGCTGATTTTTTATGAGAATGTCACGTAAGCGAACTTAGACCATTATTTTTACTTAAAAACAGTTTTAGTAATAAAAGGAGTTTACTTACATACAGAAAATTAAAATTTTCGATATAGGTCCATATAAACCCAAGATATAGCCCAAACCGATTTTTCCATGAAAATGTCGCTTAAGCGAACTTAGCAACTTTTTTTGCTTAAGAGCTGTTCTGGTAATATAAGGAGGTTACCAAATAAAGAAAATGAATATTTCCGATTTTGGTCCCGAGATATAGCCTAATCCGATTTTCAAAAAAATGACGCATAAGTGAACTTAAACAACTATTTTTTTACTTAAAAGCAGTTCTGTTAATAAGGAAAGGTTACACAATGCAGAATATGAAAATTTTCGATATCGGTCCACACATACACGAGATATAGCCTAAACCGGGTTTTCTATAAAAAAATTGTTATTTGCTTAAAAGCAGTTGTGGTTATAAAAGGAAGTTACTAAAATACAGAAAACGAAAATTTCCAATATCGGTCCATATAGACCCGAGATATAGTCTAAACCGATTTTTTTTTTTTTTTTTTTGAAAATGTCGCATAAGCGAACTTGAATAAATTGTTTTGCTTAAAAGCAGTTCTGTTAATAAAAGAAAGTTACACAACACAGATAGTGAAAATTTTCGATATCGGTCCATATATACCCGAGATATAGCCCAAACCGGTATTTTCATGAAAATGTCGCGTAAGCGAAGTTAAACAAATGTTTTTGCTTAAAAGCAGTTCTGGTAATATAAGGAGGTTACCAAAAAAATAAAAATAAAATTTCCGATATCGGTCCATATATACCCGACACATAGCCTAACCGATTTTTACATGAAAAAAATTTTTTTTTGCTTAAAACAGTTTTAATTATAAAAAAAGGTTATTAAGATATATAAAATGAAAATTTTCGATATCGGTACATATATAGCCGAGATATAGCCTAACCCGATTCTTAATGAAATTCGAGGTCGTTTTTTTAAAGTTAAAAAAAAAGTTACAAATTTCTTTACAATTTTGTTTCCCGTTGTAAAACGTTTTCAGGAATAATTGTTCGAAAATTAAAAAACAAATTTTCGAATTTTATGTAAAAAAAAATAAAAATTATTCCTAAAGAAATTTCCCAATGGAAAACGAAATATTCAAAAAATTTTATATAGTAAAATTTTTTTATAAAAAACTTAAAAAACGATCTCGGATTTGCTAACTATTTAAAAGAGGTAAATAAATTAGGATCTGATAATAAAAGTAGGTTGTAGGTAGGTAGGTTGTAGGTTGTACAGGCCGCCAGTTTCATGAAACCAGCCCACTTGGGTCCTTTGGTCCCGTTGTGTCGCCTGAGGGAGAAGTGCAGCCCACGAGACTTACACTTCCCCCGAATAAAAGTAGGTTACTAAAATACAGAAAATGAAAATTTCCAATATCGGTCCATTTATAACCGAGATATAACCTAAAAAGATTTTTCCATGAAAGATTACCTTTTTGGCTTGGCGAATACAAGACAAAACAAATTTTCGCCCAGATATCAGTTCATATACATATATCCAAGCACATTTAGTTCAAATTTGTAATATATACTATATATTTTTGTGACTATTGTGAAGGGTAGTTTAGATTCGGCTCAGCCGGTTATACTACACTCTTACTTTTTTTTCTTTTTGGGCTTAAAGTATTTACAGTTTATGTTTTCAACCTGTCTTAATCCTTTAATTTATATAAACTGCATATATGTAAAATATATTGCGAAAACAGTTTTAAAATTATTTATTTGCTGGTAAATAATAGAGTTTTTTCTGTTTATTTTTTTATATATTTTTTAAACCAAAGACTTGAGAAACTTTTTGCTGTACTTGCGGTACTGCACAGGCATGCTTTTGCCTTTTGAGGCAGACAATTTCAAGGAATTCGTTTATTATTTAAAGTTTTGTTTATTTGACAAATAATTACTCAACCAAATACTTTAAATATTAATGGACCAAACTGACAATTTCCTATAAAAATAAAAATCACTTTTGTTTTCTATTAAAATATTTCATTTATTTCGGTGTTTTTGCTTGTTTGGCTGTAAGGAAGAAGAAATGAAAATCGTGCCTTCGACAATTTATGTAACTTTTTGCTGCAGCTTTTTTTTTTTGGATTCGTGGTTGCTTTAGCACTCGACTCACTTAATGACATTATCATCAGTCTCACATCATTAACCACCACCATCCTCATCTTCGTCATACTCTCATGCCACTACTGCCGGTGCTGTTGCTGCTGCTGCGGCTGCTGCTGCGGCTGCTGTTGCTGCAGTGTTTGTTGGCCAATATTGAAGCATTACTTTAAAAGTCGCAAAAACGTCTAAACGCTATTAACAATTGACTTACTGTGGCAGTTGGTTTATGGTTAAAACACATTGTAAAGATGAAAAGTGTAGTTTGTATACTTTTCTCTATAATTTTTTGTTCCTCTCTTCTTTTTTGCCTAACTGCCTTAAATGGTAAACTTAAATGACCCTAAACTAATACCTTAGTTAGTTTTAACAATGATGGAGCAAACTTTGCCAAATAAATGAAACATGAAAAAAAACCCAAATGCTGGCAACAAATTCAATTTCGTTTAAGTGAAAAAAAATCGAAAAGATATATATAAAAAAAAGGAATTTAAACATGCAATTTAAGGCTACAAAAAAGTTCAGTGAAAAAAACAAAAAACAACGCGACACTACTAACTCCTTTTTTTTTTTTTTTTGGTTTAGACCAGCCTGCGATGTTTGTTGTGTGTTATTTAAGCAAAAACACAGCACAAATAAACGTGACAATAGTGACCTAATAGACCTTAAATTTTTCCCCCCCGTCCACACACATACAAAAAAACTACTGCTGCATAAAATTAAAAAACGAAAAAAAAACTAATATTACAAAACTGCGTTTAAATGAAAGCAGTTTTATGTCTATAAGAAATCCAATAGCTTAAAGCTTAACTTTTTTTTTGCGATTTCCCAGTTTCATTGCAGGCCGTTATGCTGCAAAACCATATTAATTTAATTATTGGCTTTAACCACTTTTTCCAAGCAATTTCTTTAAGGTATTTTCATACAATTTCTTTTAAAACACCAGCAGACAAGTGTATTTTCTTGCTTTGCCTATTTAAGTCGCTTAAATCGCTTGTTTTTTTTCTCATTTCTTTCTTTCACCTGTTTACATCAGTAATCTCAAGAAAATGTCTTTTCTTTGTCTTGTATTACATTAAACAAAAAAAAAACAAACAAATTTCCAAATAAGGCTGCAAAAAAAAAAGAAAAAATACAAGCTGTTGTTTACTGAGCAAACACCCGTTTTGCTGAAAGGAATGTAGTTTTTAATAAATTGGTGCATTGGGATTTCAAATACCAATCGCAAGCAAACATTTTCTAGGAATTTAAGGAATTCGGCGTTTGTGACTTTCATGGGTTTAAGAAGAAAATAAAGTTGCTGCCTTAATCTTTTCACAAATGTTATCTGTTATCCATTAAGGCTTAAATGTCATTTACAAACGGCACTCGTATTTGCAACTGCACTGAAGCGCAGATGTAGCAAAGTTTAAATTTCTAGATATTTAGAATAAATCATTAATGGTTTTCTTTTCGTTGCCGCTTGTTCAAGTGGTTGGTTTTTCTGCGTTCAGACCTGATCATAGAATCGATCACTAATATCTACATGTTGCAAATTTGTCAGGCAAATCTAATTACGAGTATTATGTTTCCCATACATAGAAAAAATATATGGTTAACATAATAATACTTGTGCTGTTTAATTATAAGAATATTACTAATAATACAGGGTGCCCCAAAATTACCAAAGGGATGGCGCTAAAAAGTATACAGTGATGCAAGCAAATCGCATATAAAAAAATGCGAGAAATAAACTTTGTAAATAATGTCTATAAAAATCATTTCATATACAGGAAGGAGAAAAGATATTTTTAAAGATCTTAAAAGTGCTAAAGGCCTTTAGGTAGTTATTAAAGGTGTTGACCCTTGTGTAGATACGGATGACATTAAGACTGGACTGGAAGAAAAATGATTTAAAATAAAAAATGTTGTTAATATTAGGAACCGTGAAAAGATCCCTCAATCCATGTTTAGGGTTGAACTAGAACCCAGAACATGTCCTAAAAAAAGGTGAAATTCATCCAATTTATAACCTTAAATTTATTTTGCATCGTAAGGTTACCGTTGAGGAGCCACAAAAGCGTCTTGGACTGCCAAGAATTTGGCCATACTAAGGCCTATTGTAAGTTGCCCGCAGTTTGCGTTGTGTGTGGCGAACTCCACGGCACATCACAGTGCAAGAAGTCAAAAACTGACTTAAGTGTTAAAAAGTGCAGTAACTGTGGACGTAACCATACTGAAAATTACATTTTTGTCTAGCATTGGCTGGACTTAATTAATTTTATGTATTTAGTATTAAGATTTGAATACATATTGTTAGTTCACTTTGTGAAGATTCAATAAATAATTTAATGAAAAAAAAAAAAAAAAAAATATATATATATATATATATATATATATATATATATATATATATATATATATATATATATATATATATATATATATATATATATATATATATATATATATATATATATATATATATATATATATATATATATATATATATATATATATATATATATATATATATATATATATATATATATATATATATATATATATATATATGTATATATATATATACAGGCTGTCGCACAACTCAACGGCAAGCTGAAACAGGATGACAAGACTGAACTCAACAACTCAACATCAGGCCGAAACAGAGAGACAGGATTGATTGTAAACATCGTGAGAAAAATCAGAAAAATATCAAAAAAAAAAATTGTTACTCAGTTAGAAATATCGTTTATCGCTGTATTTGGACAGACAATTTTAAACACAAAACTTCAAAGCAAAAACAATTTTCGAATATATTTTTTATGAGTTCAATGTTTGTGGCCACTCTCAACCGAGAGTGGCCGCCAAAATTAAGTATATTGCGATTTAGGTGAAGCTCCAATTTACTGATATACCTTGTTGTGTACTTTGAAGAGGAACACAGAAATCCTTATGGATTCGTGAGTTTTTTACGTACCATGGAGCTGCAGTAATCATCCGCAGAGTTTGATTTTGTCGCCTTTGAATTTTTTCAATGTTAGAAGTGGAGGCGGTGCCCCATGGCATGGCCATAAGAAGAAATGATGGGATCATTGGGAATGATGTATCAGGCCATTTAAAACTGCTCGAAAGTCATGTGAATGCTTCAGAAGCAAGAATATTGGGTGGCGTACTAGAATGTTTGGGAATATTTTCGAAAATAAATACATAAATACGAAAGTCTACTGAAATGTCGACATATAGACCGCTAGCAGACATAGAAAGCAAGCTGTTTATAGTTATTTGATTGGTAAAAAAAAATGTTATTCTAAATAATGAAAAAAGAATAATTAAAGAAAATTTTAAATTGAGCCACCACCATTCTAACAAATGATCTGCAATGGGTTAAGAATACATTACAAACTGTCTGACTCATTTTTACGATTTCATTTACTTCTAGACTATTCTTGCAATAGAAAAAGAACGTTGCTCACACAAAAACAAACTTTTTCATGCAATTAAAAAAAAAAAAAAAATTAAATTCAAGATTTTAGATCGTTTGTTAAATCAACGAGCACAATTTTCCAAGTCTGTCTTACAAAAGTTGTTCTTGAGTCTCTCTATAAATTTACTTTTTGCTTCTACTATCGCCCATGCTAAAGTGATGTCATTAATGTCATTAAAGTTTATATTGTCATATTTGTACGTAGGCTCCAATTGGTCTACGCACTGTGATTTCCTTCCTCTGCCATCATCATTATCATCGAATGGTTTGGAAACAGGGTTATTGTAAAATAAATAAAAACTGCAAATTTGCATGAGTCTTGTGTTTAATTTGTTTTTTGTTTTCGCTGCAACTTTTTTTGTTTTTGTTTTATTTCATTATAAGGAAGTTGGCAATTTCGTTGTAATACTTTATTCATGTCAAGACGGAGAAGAAGAAGAAGAAAAAATTAGAGTAATTGAACAGATGTTCATTGATTCTTTTTTTTTTTGCTTTTTGGCATTTGTTTCCTTTCGTGTAATGATGATTATGCAAAATTATTCTTGCAATAAGTTGCAAATCGTTTTTTAAATTACATGATTTGATTTCTTTGATTTATTTCTGGTAACAGTCTTTGTTAAGAGACTTACTTATTGATTAATTTGGAGGCTTAACCTGACTGAGCTTTGCCGACAAATACTCGTATTGTAGGTGTTTTAATAACAGAGCATCGCACTGGTTTGGTTGCTTAATTTATGAACAAACTAGAGCATTAAATAAAATATGAATTATTTATTTTAAAGCATGAGTTTATATGATAAAAGCTATAAGTATTACATGTCTCATAATATGGCTTTCTTAAGCTTAAACTTAAATACAACTTTTAAAGTATGTTGAAGTATTTTAGCAGCTTCCCTTAGTTTATCTTGTTATAGAAAGTCCAGAATCTTAGAACTTCCTTAGTCAACTCTCAAACCCCTTAAAAAGTAAAAAATCAAATGACTTATGTGATATTTCCTCAAGGCAAGCCAGAGAATTGTAGAAAAACAGTTCTGAAAAAAAACTGTAGGGTTAAGCAAATATTTGCCGTAGTTTTTCTGGGCTGCACATAAAATTGGCAAATAGTAACAACGAACGTATTGACATAGAGTGACGCTGCGGTATCTGTCTGGGACGTATTACCGCTCATCTTAAGAAAGTCGCACGGTAAAAGCACCATCGTGCAATCTCGGTGACCAGTTCAGTGCTGAGAACTACGGGATAACTAATAGAGCTATGTCGTTCATGAACGAACGGGTTAAATTGAACGGATCATCTCGTTGAACGTAGTGAGCCGGTCATTAAACTGACCACTTTTCGTTCAATAGTCAGCCGTTCAATTTGGGTAGCTTTCGTCCAAATATCTTTCGTTCTTTTTGTGTCATGTTCATGTTTGTTTTTGTTGTGTAGTTTAACTAAAGTGGGGGTTGTTTTTTCTTTATATTATTTTAAATTATCTGAAATAAAACAAAAATCGATTATGAAACTAATCAAAATTTCACACCAAAATGGTTTTCATTTAAAATTATTTCTTCTTTTTAAAACAATAATTTTTTTTTATCACTTTATAATTTTTTATCTTGCTATCTTGTTTCGTTCATTTTCCAGTGCTGTGTTGATAATTGACCGCAATATTTTAATGTTGGCAGCGTGCCATTGGTTCAAAGTGACCGATTGAACGAAATGAATGAACGGATCTGTATTTTGTAACTGCACGAAAGTGACCGGTCACTAATATGAACGACCCGGCACAACTCTAATAATTAATGTCGTCATAAGCTGCATATAATCGTGAAAGCGAGTTATTTATTCAACCATTTAAATCACTTCGCTTTATCACTTCCTCAGCCAAGATGAAAGAAAGTCGTCAAAAAAATAAATTAAAATACCAGTAAAAAATTATAAATAGCTTGTTTTCTATGTTTCCCAGCTATCTACGTGTCGACATTTCATAGGAACTACCCTAATCATCAGTAGACTTTGGAAATTTTTGAAGGATATTCTCAAACGTTCAACTTTATATCGCAACAATCCAAATAAATTGCTGAGAATTTAAAAAGAAAAATGCTCTAATAATATCCGTCAAAACACAAAAAAAAGCTTTTCTATTTTTAAACGTCTCTAACATTTCTTTGAAAAATAAATTAAAATAGAAAAAAAAAGAAAAATCCTTAAAAAAATCGTAAACTCTTGAACCACACAAAACTAGTATTGTATAGCGTATAGCGCTGTTTTGTTGAATTTCATACAATTAAATTGCATCAGCCAGACCTAATCTGACGATGGACCAATTTTACTCGGTGAACGATCTCAGGTCTCACCAGCGCCATCGTGTGTCTTGCTAAACTGACGCAGGTGGCCACTGCTTTTCTCATGTTTGTAGCAACATAAATAGACCTCTCGCTGAAGAGCTCAGCCCATTTTGTACGAAATTGGTCAAACAGTCAATGGAAGGCAAAGTCTACGAGTTGGTGGCCCGAAGTCCATAAAGAACAGAAGCCTATAACTAATCCATCTGTCTTTCTATCTCTTCTGGTTTCTTTCATTATAAGCATTTGCAGCAAAGACAACAGCTTTTTGAGGACTATAATTAACAGCCTAAAAGCTGATCATGCATCACAGCTATCAGGGAGTGTTAAAAACATCTCCCTTCGATTTTAATTATAAACCACAGACCCAACATTTCATCCAAGATACAGGCGTCAATCACGATCAGCGCCAGGATGATCAACAAAATATATACCACTTTGGTACTTTCTAGACCGCGTTCTGCCAATTAAACTTTTGTAAGTAAGTCATGATGGGAGTTCTTACAGTTTTATTTGCTACAATACAGACCTCTTGCTGAAGAGTTTTATACTCCCAAAAAGCAAAATGCCCTGGATAGGCATACGCCAAGGCAAACGCAGTTTTCTGGTGGTAACGGAGATTAAGATGAGGCCCCCCTCATTTGACAGAATGTGTCATTGTCATTAGGATGAGGCCCCCCATATTTGACAGAATGTGTCTGTAACCGCCACTGTACTTTCATACGAAAAAATGCAACTCTGCCAGTTCTCGAAGGGTCTTATATACATACAAAATACATTGATATTATTCTATATACTTAAACTTACCATATTTTACTGTATTTTTCCCTTGTAAAGTTAAAAGAAGAAACTAATTTAAAATAGCGTGTAGTAGTTGCGCACATAACGTGTAAAAATTTATATTAAATATTTGATGGTTTTAACCAAAAAGTAAGTCAATTTGTAAACTGAATTTATTATTGAAATCTAAAATTATCTTGTAAAATTTAAGGAATTAAAACATATCGTTGCGTCACAAGCTGACAATAAGGAAATAATTGTATTTCAATAAACCTAACGTGTGTTATTAATCCTCGGAAGCCATCACGAACTACTGCCGTTAACAGTGTCATTGATTTACATTAACACCTACCTTTACGGCCTTATCTGACGTCGAAGCAACTCCACGAGTGAACTGTGCATGTTTCACCAGTGCCCCATGTGGCTTGCAAGGCTCACACAGATCACAACTTCTGTCATATATTTATAGCCATATGAACAAACCCCTTGCTGAAGAGCTCGGGCTTTCTAATTCCTCCTATATTCCTTTAGCTCCCCCCGGGGAACAGGTTTTGCCTTGGCGTATTCCTAACTTAGGCACTCTGTTTTTCGGGGAAAAGAGGGGAAGGGGTCCCTCGTTTGGTGCGGCAAACAAAACTCCAGGAAGCCGCATGACTTATATTGTGTTGGCTTCCGAAACCCTTACTAAGGGTATAAATTGGCAGAACGGGGATCAGCATGGCCCCCGGGAAGTTCTGCTTGCGGTTCGACCCGGGCTGATCATGGTTGAGGTGCCTACCTTGGCTGAAACGTTCTGGCTGTGGTTGAAACCTAAAACGCAGGAAGGGAGTGTTAGTATCCTTGATAATTGTTTGGTGATGGTTTTTTTCGAGGGCTAACAATCTCCCGAGGATCTGTTGCCTATACAACAGATACGTGTACTGTAAGGAACCAGTGGTGATGGTTGACGGGTGAGTTGGTTTAAGGGCTGATGCTCTTAGTGGGCTTCGGCCTACCAACTCATTAAGCCTTGGCCTCCATTGGTTGCTGGGAAATTGCATACCTGAGGGATTAGAAAGCCCGAACTCCTCAACAAGAAGTTGTTCATATGACCGCAATCATATGACAAGAATTGCTACCTGTGTGAGCCTAGCAAGCCACACGGAGGCGGTGGTGAATCGTGAAAAATTCACTCCGTGGAACTGATCCGCCATCAGGTTAGGCCGTCAAGGCAGGTACTGATGTAAATCATTTTCACAGTTGTATTCCTTTAGCTCTCCCTGGGGAACAGGTTTTACCTTGGCATACGTTCTTGCTGTGGGTTAAACCTAAAGACGCAGAACAGCGTAGTTAGTTTCCCTGCTAATTGTTGGTGCATAGTCTCGGGAGCTACCAACCCCCTGAGGTTCTATTGTCTTGCTACCTTACGATAGCTCGTATAAGATTAACGAATAATAAACTCATTTATTTTTTAAAATTATTTAAGGTATATATAGTTTTGAGCAGAGGGCCAATATTAATCAATCTTAAGTCAAAGACTGTATTCCTAACCAATATTAATCACAAAATACTTACTAATTGATTTATTTGTCAGCTGCCTAAAACGAATTATATGGATTGTTATAAACAATAATCCAGCTGGATTATTTTATTTATTCAACCATTTAAATCACTCTGGTTTATCACCTTCGCAGTCCAGATGAAAGAAACACACCTCCCTGCTCGTCAAAAAAAAATAAGTAAATTAAAACAGAAAAAAGTAAAAATCCTTAAAAAAAAATCGTAAACTCTTGAACCACATAAAACTATACCTGGCATATGGTCAAAATTAAACCAAATTAATAATAAAAAAACATAAATAAAAATAGCATGACTAACTAAAGTTAAATACCTAAAAAAAACACATAAAAAATGTGAAGAAGAGCCAGCAAGATTACAAAGCAAATGTTAACCGCACGCGCCACTCATTCCACTAATAAAAAAAAAATCCCTTTACAAAAAAATACACACACACACATGCACACACACTCAAAGAACATACCCAACAAACACTGAGGTTTGATTTCAAATTGAGAATGATTTGAAATCAAACGTTTGCTCAAACGAGAAACGTTTGATATTGAAAACATTGTATTCTTAATAAAAAGGAGAAATTATTTTCAAATTGAGAAATTCATTTATTCTCAACTTGGTTTCAAATATTATTCTCAAAGGTTTTTCAAATGTGATGTGATATACAAATTCATATTTCTTTTAATTTATTTGCGATTTCTTATTTGAATTTTCTATTTTTATTATTATTTATTTTATTATTATTATTTTTGTTAGTCTTAAAATTCTCGAAGGGAAGAATTAGTTGGTTACTCTTGGCACTAAATCGCGCTCAAATCATACAATCTCATTATTTCTTATTATTTCATGGTGTTTTCACTTATTAAGACTAATTTTTGCTCCCATTTAATTGCATATTGCTCCCCAACAAATCACATTTATTAATCGTTTCCTGAATTCTTCAAATTGTTTTTTAAATTATTTTTAAATTTTTATATTTTTTTCAGTAATTGCTGACACATTTGTTTTATGGTAGTTACACTCCAAATCAAAAACATAGAGTATCAAATGTTTATATTCAAATGATTCTTAATTTAAATTTAAATGTTAAAATAAACCCATTGAAAAAGGTTTGAAAATTATGTTTGATATAAAACGATAATTTTATATCAAATGTTTGATTTCGTGTTTGTTGGGTATATACTCGTACATCATCAACATCGAGTGTTGTATGTATGTACGAGTATAAACTGAAAAATCCCACTCATCACTTCTACTTTCAGACATAAAGACACGCACGCATGTTGCACACAACAAACAACTAAATAATACTTGATCCTTTAGAATGTGGTTCAAAAAACCAAAAAAAAAAAAAAACAAAAAGAGGGAAATAATCATGGCACACGTTCGTTTTAACAACCTTTTACTCATCTTTCTATGTTGACGATATGTCTTTTGACCCTTTTCGAAAAAAGAGATATACTCGTAATATTTTAGCACCACCATTTTCCAGCCATCCCCTTTTTAGTTTTCCTTATTGTTTATAGCTGTTGAATGACTGACATCACTTTTAGCCCAAAAATGGATAGTTGACCGTAAATGTTTTGCATTTAGCACCTTTTCAAAAAGTAACGCGCACTCGTATCTGTCGCCCCATGAGCCAATGTGTGCATTGTGGACAAGCGTGTGTTTTTATAACAACTATTTAATTTTACCCAAGATAAACATTATTAAAAAAGTAATCCTTAACAAATGACCCTTATGTGTGTATAGCTGTGTGTGTAACTGTCTGTCAGTTGTAGGTTGTTTTTGTTGTTGTTGTCTCTTAACTACACCTTAAAAAATGTTAATGACTATTAATATGCTGTTTAAACACTGTTAATAGTCGTGTGCGTGGAAGGCGCTATTTTCGTTTTTCTTTGTTTCGATATTAAGAGTGATATTAACTCTTTTAGCGCTACAGCCTATAACATCAGTTGCTTCTTAGCTACAACACTTTTGGCTCCCCGGGGTGCTGGTTTCGCCTTGGTGTATACCAAACCAGGGTATTCTGCTTTCTCTAGGAAGCCGCACGACTTATGTTGTGTTGGACTTCCAAACCCCGTACCAGGGCCCGCAGGATATTCAGCTTGCAGACCATTTCGGTGCTGATTATGGTTGAGATGATTTGGCATGTCCATAAAACTAAATTAGCAGGAAGGGGAATTAGTTGCCCTGATAACTTTAATGCACTGCCGGGTTTTGGGAGCCAATTAAGGGCAGATGCTCTTTATGGGCCCTAGGCCTACCAAGTCATTAAGTCTTGTCTTACATTGACCTAAGGAATATTGCATACATGAGGACTACAAGGCAAGGGGTTTGTTCTTATGATTGTGGCAAAGGTTGTGATCTGGCCTTGCCAACCGCAGTGCGGTACTGGTTAATTGCGAATAGTTCACTTCTTGGAAGTGGCAGATAAAGTTGTTAAAACATGTGCTGATACAAATCAATGACATATTCTGGCAAGTTGACGTGTGCGTTTATTTTTCTCAATATATTGTTGCTTACAGAAGGGATTAGAAGAACCGAAATCTTCTGCAAAGGATTTGTTTTTGTTGCTACATAAGAAAAGACGTTGTCCCAGTTTGAACCCTGTGGTGCTGGGGAGCCTTGAAATTTGTCCACGGCCAGGTTAGATCATCATAGCTGGTCTAATGGAACTTTTGATGTAAGAATAATTTCACGAAATGTTCCAGCATATTGGCTGACAAGATAGAGTGATTTAAACCAATTGTATTAATAAGTATTAATTTCACGAAATTGTCAATCTCACAAAGATCGTTTCAGTAATATTAAAAACCTATATATGTTATTTTTTTATGATATAAACTTGTTGAAATTATAAAAAGCAACACCTTATAAATAATTGAGTTTTATTCACTATATTAGCCTCTAACATTGGCACCAATCAAAATTAATAAACAGCTAGTTTTCCATGTTTCCCAGCTTGTTTTCTATGTCAACATTTCATAGGAGCTACCCTAATCATCAGTAGACTTGGGAAATATAAATATAAATGAAAGATATTCTCAAACATTCAACTTTATATCCCAACAATCTAAAAAAATTGTTTAAAATTTAAAAAGAAAAATGCTCCAATAATACCTGTCAAAATACAAAAATTTGTCACATTAACGACATCGAGCTTCAATTATGTCTTAGAGTCATTGAAAATATGGACAAACGGATAGAAGAATCCCATCGAAGCCGTGGTGCACATTTGACTGATATTTAGTTTCAATTATGACTCAGAGTCATTGAAAATATGGACAAACGGATACTCCACCGAAGCCATGGTGCACATTTGACTGATATTTAGTTTCAATTATGACTCAGAGTCATTGAAAATATGGACAAACGGATAGAAGTATTCCACCGAAGCCATGGTACACATGTGACTGATATTTAGTTTTAATTATGACTCATAGTCATTGAAAATATGGACAAACGGAAAGAAGTACTCCACCGAAGCCATGGTGCACATTCGACTGATATTTAGTTTCAATTATGACTCAGAGTCATAGAAAATATGGACAAACGGATACTCCACCGAAGCCATGGTGCACATTTGACTGATATTTAGTTTCAATTATGTCTCAGAGTCATTGAAAATATGGACAAACGGATAGAAGTATTCCACCGAAGCCATGGTGCACATTCGACTGATATTTAGTTTCAATTATGACTCAGAGTCATTGAAAATATGGACAAACGGATAGAAGTATTCCACCGAAGCCATGGTACACATGTGACTGATATTTAGTTTCAATTATGACTCAGAGTTATTCAAAATATGGACAAACGGAAAGAAGTACTCCACCGAAGCCATGGTGCACATTTGACTGATATTTAGTTTCAATTGTGTCTCAGAGTCATTGAACAAACGGATAGAAGTACTCCACCGAAGCCATGGTGCACATTTGACTGATATTTAGTTTCACACATAATTACTATATATCCATCCCTGAAAGTAAAAACTAGTTAAGATAATTCTCCGAAAACATTTTGTTTTATTTACAATTAACATCATGCGTTATAATTAAACCACCAAACTTATTGTTACACTGAAAGAAAATCGCATCGTTATGGAAGTGAAACCGTTTCGCTCATCATTCATTATATCGTTAATACCGTGAGCAGCATAATTTCATTTACTGAAATTATGCTGCTCAGTAAATGAAATTGTTCTGCTCATGGTATTAAAACTTGCACGAGCATACCATGAAAACTTCCATTTCATACACAGAAAAAAATAGATGACATATTGATAAAAAAAAATTGCACTATTTTTATCAAGTTTCCTGTGAAAAAGATTTTTTGCCGGATTGATAATTCAAATTATAAAGTAGAAATAGCTTTTTCACTTAAAAGCAAAAATTATTGAGTTGAAAAAAATTTTTGTTAATATGTAAAATATACTTAACAAAAAATTTTTTAAAGACACAACAACTCTTCACTGTTATATGACAACCTTTTAAATTTATTTATTGAATAACAGTCAATAATTCGGAAAACTTTTTATTAATTGCATTTTATTAAGAGATATTTCCAAAAATTCATTATTAATAATAATTTAATTAAGTCAATGCAAATTTTATTAAATTGCTGGTTTTTTATTAATAACATAACTTGATTGAAAAAAAATCTCATCTATTTTTTTCTGTGTATTCGTACTCCATGGCTGATTTGGTAGAATCCTCGACCAACAGTCGCTGGTTCGATATACAATAGTTCATATTATTAATATAGGGTAAATACGAGGGAGGATTGATATAGAATTTTTTTTCTGAACATAGTCTCCTTTTACCTCAAAGTAGTTAGTACTTTTATATCATCTGAATAACACGATTTTGGGAACCCCTCAAAAAACCAGTTAGTATCGGTAATCACTTCTTCGCTTGAGATAAATCTTTTTTCTCAGGACCATATTTTTAAGTTTGGAAACAGGAAAAAGTCACTAGAATCGAAATCTAGACTATAAGATGGGTGATTAACCAATTTGAAGTGGATTTCATGTAATTTTAGCATCGTATCTAATATTGTGTGAACCGTTTCAGGTGTGTAGTGGTGGACCCATGTTTCATCAAGAGTTATTAATCGACGCCAAAAGTTAACAGCATTACGCTCTATCATGTTCAAATGAAATGAAGTGAAATGGTCTTTCGAACTCGTTTTTGTTCGACACTGAACACACGCGGCACCCATCTTGCCGATAGCTTTTTAATATTTTTTTTTTTTTAACTTGGACCAGTACTCAGGGGATGACCCCTACATATGCAGTGCATTGTACCAGAACTAGGAAAATAGGTTGTGAGGAGGGGGAAAGAGGAAGTAGTGTTTGTGAACATTTGACTTGAACCTTCTAACGTTTTAACAGACAGGAAACACGTCTGCAGGCAACTTGTTCCACAGACGAAGCATACGGCTGAAAAACTAATTCTCTCTGTAATGCGTGGTACGATTCCGCGAGCAATCAACCACAAATGGATGAGCTCTGGACGATGAAAGCGTGCTACGTAAAAATGTGCGCGTTTCGGGAACAAGATCCCTAATCTCGTCGGTGCAAAATCCATTGTAGTAACGATAGAACAGAGTAACGCAGAGTATGCAAATGTTCATGCAAAATGTCGAACACATGTTCATATGATATGCTTACCATTTCAACAATCTTACGAAACAGAAGTTGGCGATGATTCATAACGATATCAAGGATTTTCTTGATATTTTCTTCAGTAATCATTTCTTTACGCCTTTCTGTTGATGGTGCAAGTATTATCGCCGTGCTTGTTCGGCCACGTTTAAAATTAGCAATTCAATATTTTACCATGTAATCCGACGGAGCACACTCCTCACCGTAACGTTTATCGAGCTCTTCTTTTCTCTCTTTCGCACCGTTGTCCCTTTCAAATAATAGCGTTTAATCCCTACACGAAATCCATTTTTCCCCATTTTTCAAGAAACACAAAAGTTGCTTACTTCAAACGACTACAACAAATAGACTAATCGACGAATTTGGATAAAATTTTAACAACTCGCCCTCGTTTTTTTATTATTTGCTCAATATGACCTTATTCTAACACCTTAACTATTTTTATTTGATATTTTTGTTTAAGGCTTTAAAGAGCCTTATATACCCTAACTGTTACGGCAAAGGTCAATTGGGCTAAAGTCATTATTAAATTAACACACACACACACACACACACACACAGCCATATTTGACACAAGTCCTCCTGAGGGGTAGTTTAGGGCCATTGGAATAAACAAAAGGAAAGAAATTTATTTGGCATGCGTGCGACATATGGAAAATATCTTTGTTTATCATTTTTCTGCTTTTCTACCTCTTAAATTACAACTAAAATATATTAATAAAAAAATATTTGTTAGTGATTAATTTACATACATATATTCTGATAGCTCAAGATAAGGAAAATTAATTGGTTTTTAACTAATAAAAATAAAAACAGCAGGAGCTTAATTTACAAAATAAGTGCAACTATAATTACTTTATTGAAACCGCAGTCCTCTCACATTTGAGACACAATCACTCCATCAGCAAACGATCTAACTGGGGCAGCTCATAAACCTGCTAGACTTTTTTCAGTTTTTTTTTTTTGTCATTCAAGCCAGTTTGAAAAGTGAAATAGTTTAAAATAATCAGCCAAATAGATAAGAAAAAAATTTTGATTAAAATAATATCTGTATACATAAGTACATATGTATACATAAATGAACGGAAAAAGCAAACATTACAAGGAAATGATTTAAATAAATTGTAAAAAATTCGTCTTGCATTCAAACCACTTAATGTTCCACATTAATGTTGTCAAGCGAAAAACGTTAAACTTGTATCAGGTGGCAATTGTTTGTCTTATAATTTAATACCATTAACAAAAATTAAATTGCCAATGAAATTATTTTCAAAATTTGGCATAATAAGCAAAAAATAATGTGTAATGAAATCGGCAAATGTTTAGTGAAAAATTGTCTGCCTGACATTAAAATAGGCAGGCGGAATATATATACCTGAATAATTTCATAGGCTTTTATAGCTTTTCCTATTTCATTCGTTTTGGATTTTTAAAATTACTCTGCAAAATAAAGCATATTTTAGGGCGTTATATTCCGAAAACAAAGCCATATGTTTGGCCCTTTAAAGTATGCTGCAGTTTAAAAGCCATTTTAACTTCACAAAACGAATCGGTTTGAAACCATCGAATAATTGAAAGTAATGAAGTCATTTACAAAAAAAACTTTTTTATATACAAATGACTTTTTTTTATACAATAAAAAAAAGTTATATTTCAACGTTCAACGTTTTTCAAAACTCAGAATATTTATGAACGAGTCGTTTTGGGTTTTTTAAATTACTCTGCAAAAAATGGCATATTTTAGGGCGATGTGTGCAAGAAACAAAGACATGTGCTTGACTCTTTAAAATATCCTGCAGTTTTAAAGCCATTTTAGCTTCACAAAACGAATTAATTTTTAACCATTGACTAATTGAAAGTATTGAAGTCATTAACACAAAAAAATTATTTTAAATGAAAATGACTGATTTTTGTAGTATAAAAAAATACATATTTTATACTTTTATCAGCAGTTCATCGTTTTTCTTAGCTTTAGCCAGAATTGAACTTGAGCCAGACGAATGATACCAACCCTATCATCATATAATATTAGAAAAAAAGGTAATTTTTTTATAAAAAGTAAATTTTGTAAAACGTACTTTTTGTATAAAAAGTAAATTTTGTAAAAAGTAATTGTTTTATAAAAGGTACTTTTTGTATAAAAGCTACTTTTCATATAAAAACTACTTTTCGTATAAAAAGTAATTTTTGTATAAAAGGTACTTTTTGTATTAAAGCTACTTTTTGTATAAAAGGTACTTTTGGTTTAAAAAATACTTATTGTATCATATGTACTTTTTATATAAAAGGTAATTTTCGTATGCAATTGTATTGTAAAATGTACAAAAAAATAGTTTTTGTTTAAAATGTACTAAAGGTAAAAGGTGTAAAAGGTCCCTTTTACGTAAAAATTACTTTCGGTCTTTATAAACATTTTTTATTTATATAGTTTTTGTATATAGTGCTTTTTGTATAAAAGTACTCTTCATAATTAAGGTAATTTTTTATCAAAGGTACTTTTTTCCATTTTGTACGAGGTTTGCTTTTTGAGCAAAAAAATTTTGTTTTAAAACTATATATTTTTAATATATTTAATAAATGAGCTAAATAAAATAAATAAATAAACAATTTCTGTAAATATATTCGTATTATAGAACCTTTTCTATTGATAGATATTGAAGAAGATACTTGCAAACTGGGAAGATGATTTCGTTAGGAAAATATATTCATAAGACGAAGGTTTTTGTTTAAAGAGCTGCATTATATATAAAAGGGTATTTTTGGCATGAAAGGCCATTTTTGATCATAAGAAGGCACTTTTTCTTTTAAAAGTTACATTATGTATGAGAAAAAGGGAAAATAAATATAAAATAATAAATGAAAAATTACTTCTTTTACACATGTAAACTACCTGGTGTGTATAAAAATTCCTTTTGTGTGATTAGTACTTTTTGGCCGAAAATGGTACTTTTTTCACATATTTTTGTATTAAATAAATATTGTAGTATCTTTTTTTTATCTTGGACCAGTACTCAGGGGATAGCCCCTATATATGCAGTGTATTGTACTGGAACTAGGAAAATAGATTATGACAAGGAGGAAAGGGTGAGTAATGTTTGTGAACTTAACACAAGGAACGACCAAAACAAACATTATCACAGTAATCACTTTGATATTGGTCTTCCTCAGGGAATTGTCTTTTTTAATAAAAAGTTATTTTCTATCTAAAAGTTGCCTTTGGTAAAAAAAAGGTACTTTTTGTTAACAACACAAAATTGTTAAGCGCATGATATTTCAAATTATGTTGTCACTCACTTCTTTTTTTTTTTTTTTTTGTTGCTTTGTTACAACTGAAACAACTTGAGATGTTATTTTGCTTTTTTGTTTTATAAATCAGTATAATAGAGACATTCAAAATAATGGCGAATGACTGTATAATAAAAATAAAAATTAGAAAATAAAAAATAAATGTAAATGTCATTTGCATTGCTGCATGCACAAATACTTGCAGATAGATGTATGTTCGTGCAATTGCGGCAATAATATTGTAATACATAAAAATAGTTTTCTTGGAATCGTTTTCTGTTTTCATATTTACAAGAAATTTATAATCACATGAAACACTGAGTGTCGTTGTACAGCTTTATCTCTTTAAGATAAATGTGTAAATGTGTGTGTGTGTGTGGTTTTTTTCTCTTAAAGAATTTATTTACAATTTAAGATTTATGATTGCAGAGGCCAATAAAATGATTGCCAGTGATTTTTAATGCAAATTGTTAATGTTGTTTTTATATTTATGACTCATGATATGAAATAGATCGACTTTATGTGAACAACGTAGTAGGAGAGAATATGCTCAGTTGACTGTGATCAGTGAATTTTTAGAGATTATAAAAAGCTTTATTGGCTTTAAAGACAGTTAAAAATATATAAAAACATTTGTGAATGACACGAATCACAGTTGCGAAGCTACAAACTTAATGTCAAACTTGATGTGCAGCTACAGAAAGTATATAAAAATTGTTGTCAAAAACTTCAAAAATATTAGGTGCGTTCCAGGTAAATTAATTTTCCAAAAATTTTTTGAAATATACAGGGTGGCGCAAAAATAACCTTCCGATGTTTTTTGGTTGTAATTAAAAAAAAAAAGAAAAACTTTGATTCCTCTTGTGGATTATTTTTATTTGGTCTTTTAATTTTTTTACATCAAGCCGAGAATATGATGTCATGTAAATGGCCGCCGCCACAGTTGATTGTCATTTGAGCCCTTTTTATAGCATTTCCCATCACATTGGCCAAAACTTCCGGCGATAGGTCCTCACATTCTTGACGGATATTGCCTTTAAGAGCTGCAAGAGTCTGAGGCTTGTTGGCATAAACCTGCGACTTCATAAAGCCCCACAAAAAGAAGTCTGCAGTGGTCAAATTAGGCAATCTTGCTGGCCAGTGCAAATCGCCAAAACGGGAGATTAGGCGCCCGGGAAATGCATGTTTCAACATATCGGTTGGTGCACGTGCAGTGTGTGCCGTAGCACCATCCTGTTGGAACCACATGTTTTCCAATCCCAATTCATTAATTAGCGGCAAAAAGAACTCGTTGATCATTGCTCTGTAGCACTCACTATTCACAGTATCCGTTTGGCCCGCGACGACTTCGAAGAAAAAAGGTCCGATGACGCCTCCAGCGAAAACAGGAATCGTCAATTACATCTGGATTTTTTAGTGGCCCAGAAGCGTAAATTTTGCTGATTTACGTACCCGCTAAGATGGAAATGGGCCTCATCACTGATGATTATTTTTGATGAAAAATCATCTTCCTCTTGGGGTCAAATAAATAGTCACCTATATTCCGCGTTCTGGAGCAATGTAGCGTAACATTGTTTATTAACGTGTATTTCACATGTGTTTACTACACAAATGTCAAAACAGAACTGACATTAGGGGCCAATCGCGAAATTTATAGCATATTCTGATAGGAGGATTACTTTTGCGCCACCTAATATATCTTTTTTTAGTTAATAAACACAAAAACTCCGAAGCATTTTTTGCATGTCTGCATGCCTGCGACCTTGAGACTGTTGGTCGAGTACTCTACCAAATCAGTCATCGAGGCACCCTATCAGCCATCTAGGCACGAAACAGTCAGAACTAGTTTAAAGTTATGCAAAACCCTTACACATAGTAATTTTTGTGCAAGTTTGGGAGAAAATAAGTGCGTAATTTGTCTCATATCCTGTTCAAAATTTTACTTTAGGTGAGTTCGAATTAGAATTAATGTCCCAGTTTATAATATTACATATATTTTTTCGAGCTTAAGGTCGTTCTTGGTTTTTTAAATTTCTTTTATCTGGCAATATTTCACTCTCCTTAGGCTAAATAATATCGGGTGGTTAAATTTCAAGGGCCGATGTTGAATGTGAACCACACCTAAACGCCATGTTTTTTTCCGAATTTTATTTGACATTTCTCTATTTCAGACTTATTCAATTTGAACCATGGAGAGATACACATTCCAACAACGTGTTAAAGTTATCCAGACTTATTATGAAAATGATGATCAATTTTCGAAGAAAATCATCTTCAGTGATGAGCCACATTTTCACCTCAGTGGATTCGTCAATAAACAGAATTGCCGCATTTGGGCGAATGAGAATCCAAGAGTGACTGTCGAAAAACCAATGCACCCACAAAGAGTGACTGTTTGGTGCGGTTTATGTGCTGGCGGCATCATCGGGCCGTATTTTTTCCAAAATGAGGCCGGTCAGGCAGTTACTGTGAATGGTGTTCGCTATCGTGAGATGATAACGAACTTTTTATGGCCCGAATTGGAATATATTGATGTAGACGATATGTGGTTTCAGCAGGACGGTGCCATTTGCCACACAGCTAACGAAACAATTGCTCTTTTGCGCAACAAATTCAATGGCCGTGTTATCTCACGTAATGGCGATGTCAATTTGCCGACAAGATCATGTGATTTGACACCGTTGGACTTTTTTCTTTGGGGTTATTTGAAAGAAAAGGTGTACGTCGATAAGCCAGCAACAATTCAACAGCTAAAGGATGAGATAATTCGGCACATTAATGGCATAGAACCTGCATTATGCCTCAGGGTCAGCGAAAATTTGGACCATCGGATGAAGGTGTGCCGCCGTGGTCGCGGCGCTCATTTGGCCGATATTTTGTTCCATACATAATTGAATAATACCAATATATCATAATAAAATAAAATTACAATAATTTCCTAAATAGTTTGTGTTTTATTCAAAATCAACATCGGCCCTTGAAATTTAGCCACCCTTTATTTATTTTATTTCAATTTTTATATTTCTGCAAAAAAAAATTTATATTGAACAATTTTTATCGCTGCAATTCTTACTTTGGTTTGACACGAGTCTCGATCAAGGAATGCTTTCAATCCTGCATCTCACTATTCCCCCACCAGTTTGACCTTTAACTTCAAATTCAGCGTGCTTTAACACCACTCTTGCCACGTTTTTTCACTAATAGCAGTCTCAGTCACGGTTGCCATATTTGACGATTTTGAGTGCTGAAAATGGCATGTTGACGATTTGTAAAGAGCATTTAAAAAATTTTCAAGCTAAATTCAAAACTTTAAGTCTTTTAAATCCTTACAGTATTATGAAAGAAAGGCGTGTTTTTCCTTCAACGAGTTTTCTTATTTCAGCGTAGAACTCGAAAGACGAGAAATTTACTCTAAATTAAAATAATGCCTGAAGCCTAAACTTGGAAAATTTGTTTTATAATACAGATATGAAGAGGCTATAATTTTTGAATAAAGTACCAAAAATTATGATTGACAAATATTTCCTTTTTGGGGGAAATTGTAGTAATAATACTAGTGTTTGCAATTTTTTCCAAAGTGAGAATGCATTTTTAGAAGAAAAGTTCTATGCTAAGGCGTACTAAAAACTTTGCAGTATGCCCGCTGTTATAAAAGTATTTAGTCAATAACTCCTAAATATGGTATATAAAAAGAACTTTCAAAATACGCTTTATTAAACGAATTTTTATTTTAAAAAGTGTGTTACGGGTATGTACCAAAATACTTATGAAATTAACTTAATGTTTGTACGAGTATGTAGCTGTTGTTATAGCGTTAAATGCTGTAGTGTTTTTACTACTGGCAACCATGAATTGTTTTGCTACATTTTACCCCATTAAAATATACAGTTTATTTAAAAATTGTTCCTTTTATCGGCTGACGATTTCCGATAATCATATTGACGATTTTGACGATTTTTTTTCTTCTTTTGTTTGACGATTTTAAACCAGATTTATCTGGCATCTATGGTCTCAGTTTAAATATTTGAGAGCATTTGATGAACCACAGATTTCTTCATATTAATGCGGATATTAAACCCCCCCACCAAATGACGAGGATATGGTTCTTAAGCTGAGATGTTCAATCGAGAATAACTTTCCAATGCAAATGTTTACAAACACCTAAACTTACCGCTTCGGCCTTCTATTGCTAAATATTTTAAGCAGTACAATTATGTTTTTTGCTTTACAGCAGTTTTAGCGATAAATTGTTAATTTTGGTTAGTAATTTACTTTTTACTTTCATTAGTTCAGTCCGTCTTTATGCCAGATCTTGTGGAATACACCTAATGCTGAAATTTATTATTTATTTGAAGAGCTCAACTTCTTTTTTTTTCTAATTAGCAAATATTTTTTAACACTTTGTTACCTTTTAAAAATATCCTCGTAAACAAAGATACCACATTTTATTTCTTTTTTTTATGTCTTGCCAACTAATTTTTAATGAATTTTGATGAGGGTCAACATAATCAGCACTCAAATATTTTAAGAGATAAAAATCTGAAATTAACTTGAGTCATGTTTTTCAAGCAAAATTAACAAAATAAAAGTTTGTTATTTTATGTCTATAACTTTCTCTCAAATATTTGCACAAGTCATTTGCGCACAAAAAAAAAAAACAAAAAACCAAATCCAAATTTTAATGGTCTTAAGGCATTTATAAATCATTTTAGCTTTTGGGCATAAAATTCTAACAAATTTTTATTATCCATTGTTTTGCATTTTTTTTTTCTTTCGTTTGCAGCCACAATTATTCATAAATTCAAACAAAATTAGTTATGGTTTTCTGTCTAAACAAAAAGAATACGATATCTTCATCAATATTTTTAAGTTTTTTAGTCTATTGTTTTAAACAAAAATGAAAGCACGTGCCTGAAAGCTGTTTTAGATTTAAGGAAGCTTTTATTGTCTTAAGCATTTAATAGCCTGGAAATACAAAAGAAATATTAACAAAAAAAAACAGAAGCATTGTTTAGACTTAATCGGAAAGAAAAATCTTCAAATTAAACATTTGCTTTAGTTTAAATTTATAATTTTGCTTGGAAATCTCTTAAACATGTAGTGTCATCTTTATTTTCAACACCACATGTCCTGTGATACCTCAAGAAAGGGAATGAATCGTTTAGACATTGCATTCATAAAAAAATGCATCTTTACATTGCTGACGGTGTACTATCAAAACTATGACATCAATATTATGTAGCAGTAATGTTTAAATTGGTATCGATTTCAATGACAAAAGTCCTCAAATAATTTTGTCACATATTAAATGTCATGACTGCTACACTCTAAATGACTTTTGTTCAAAATTAGGTCAACAAAAGTAGGCAACCGTTAATCTTCTCTTATATTATTGACCTTGAACAAAAAATAGTGCCCACTCAAAGGGTTTAAGTATCTGAATGAAGAAAAGTTGGACTACGAGGGTGATTCGGAAACTTCTTAGCCTAGCACAAAAAGAGCGGTATAAACAGAAAACAGTTAAGTGTTTTGGAAACTCCCATCTGCTATGAACACATGTTTTGTTTCGATCTGGTAACTCCTGCATATAGAAACAGGTGTTCACAAAAGACGCATCCGCGATTATTTTACAATTCAAAAATTAGAAATGCGTGGTGTCATTAAATATTTACATAAAAAATGTTTATCGGGACAAGAAATTCATAATGATATGGTGAATTTGTAAGGTGAAAGTGCTCCTTCATATGCAACAGCAAAAAATTGGGTTGCTGAATTGAAACGTGGTCGTACAAGCCTCGAAGATGAACCACGTAGTGCACAGAACAAAAACAGCAACAACAACAGAAATTGTAGCCAAAGTGCATGATATGGTATTAAATGATCGACGAATAAAAGTGCGTGAAATAACTAATATCATGGACATCTCAAGCGATCGAGTCCATTTAATTTTGCATGAAGAACTACAGATGAAAAAGCTTTCTGCAAGATGGGGGCCGTATTTCTTAACAGTCGACCAAAAACGCATAAGAATGAATATTTGTCAAGCTTGTTTGGATCGTTTTAAGCGAAATAAAATGGATTTTAAGCGTCGTTTCATAACTGTTGATGAGACATGGATCCACCACTATACTCCAGAGACACAAGAACAATCCAAACAATGGACTGAAGCCGGAGGAAGTGCCCCAAAGAAGGCAAAAACAATTCAATCGGCTGGTAAGAATATGATTCAAATATTTGTACAAGCTAGCAAACACCCCCATAAACGACAAAATGTTTGTACAAACCTAAAACCTTAACTAATTTACCTTAACTAACTTAGCATACTTATTTCAGCGAGAGTTTTTCTGAAAACGATGTCTTATACAATATTTAACGTATCCTTTTTTTATATTTATTTCATAAAGTTGTCTTAAGTCATCGAAACCGATAATCTAAAGGTTAGGTAGACAGACTGCTGGATACCCCGGACTTCAAAGGTATTTTATGGATTGACTATCTGCAAAAGAGTAAAAAAATTAATTCAGAGTACTATTGCTACCTTTTGGATCAATTAAATGTACAAATTCGAGAAAAACGTCCTGGCTTACAACACAAAAAAATAATTTTTCATTAAGACGCACAAGAGTGTTTTAACACCGGCTAAATTCAACGAATTAAAGCACGAGTTGCTTGACCACCCACCTTATTCCCCTGATTTAGCTCCCAGTGACTTTTACCTGTTCCCAAATCTTAAAAAATTCCGCTGGCAAGCGTTTTATCTCAAGTGAAGATGCAATTACAGTTGTAAACCTTTATTTTGAAGACCTTGAGGAAAACTATTTTAATCAAGTAATAGCATTGCTAGAAAAGCGTTGGACTAAGTGTATTGAAGTTTCAGGAGATTATATTGAAAAGTAAAAATATTTTTGAAAAACTAACTATTCTCTTTCATTGAAGTTTCCGAACCGCCTGTGTACTTTGCTTAAACCTTTCCTCGTAGATTGCCAAATAGAATTGTGGAGATGTTGAATCTTCCAGAAAAGGTGACTATAACTCTCGCGGGAGGGAAGAATTATAGTAGTGGATGGGTGGAAGAAATAAAAGGTGTCGTTAAATGTTTGACTTCAGGAGTTTAATTCATTAATTTGATGAACAATGTTACCTGAGGATAGCTGGTCACACTGAGGATGGGAGAGCCAATTGAATGTAATTCGATCACTGGTTAGAAAAGCAATAATAATTAAAGTTCCATGTAATGGCGACCTTCAACCAGAATATTCGGCCTTGGGAAAAAATTTGGGGCCAGGAAGATTTCCAAATTTCTCAACATCAGTGTGCTCAACTTTACATTTTCTTTAGGGTGCTACATTTTAGGTAAGTATAAAAATAGATAATAAATAAGGTGAATATAAGAATGAACTTTTAAGGCAAATATAAAAATTCAAAGATGTAACATTTCAAAAAATAAATAAGAGTTCAGTGGCTGAGTTGGTTAAGCGGCCGTATTAAAAATACATCATGTTTACATGGTTCGAATCCTAGTGGGTGCTGATGAGTAGTGTAGCGACTACGAAACAGCTAGTTGTCCCCCAGCTAAAGATTAGATTATTATTTTTCTTGTC
The DNA here is from genome assembly GCA_914767995.1 of Thecocarcelia acutangulata. NCBI lineage: Eukaryota > Metazoa > Arthropoda > Insecta > Diptera > Tachinidae > Thecocarcelia > Thecocarcelia acutangulata. The sequence continues at coordinate 29,981,647 of OU612096.1, forward strand.
TTCTTCAATCAAAAATGATTGATCACAGCAAATTTGTATTGTAAAAAACCCTTCTTAAGAAAAAAACTTAAGAAAGGAAAAGCTTGAACAATATATCACATTTTTTGTTTTGATCTTCCTTTGGAAAGCAGGCTTTGCCTCGGTGTACACCAAGGCACTTTGCTTTCTGGATACTCTAGGGAGAGGGCGAAGAAGCTTATCGGTGACAGTAGGGTATCCAACTCTATTGACTCACTGGAGAATCGACGCAGCGTGGGGTGCGTTACTCTGTTCTATCGTTACTACAATGGATTTTGCTCTGACGAGATTAGGGATCTTGTTCCCGAAACTCACACATTTTTACATAGCACGCATTTATTGTCCAGAGCTCATCCATTTGTGGTCGATTGCCCCGGGAATCGTACTACGCATTACAGAGAGAATTCATTTTTCAGCCGTACGCTTCGTCTGTGTAACAAGTTGCCTGCAGACGTGTTTCCTGTCTGTTATAACGTTGGAAAGTTCAAGTCAAATGTTCACAAACACTACTCCCTCCTTCCCCCTCCTCATAACCTATTTTCCTAGTTCTGTAGGGGTCATCCCCTGAGTACTGGTCCAAGTTAAAAAAAAAAAATGTGTGTGTATGTATGTGTGTGTATGTATGTGTGTGTGTATGTGTATGTGTGTGTTTGATTTAAATACAAGTAAAACAAAAACAATATGACCAAATACGAGTAAAATGCGGGCAATTGTGTCGACCGGTGATTTCCACTAGTCTAATTTTGGTACATAATTAAATTGTTGAAATTTAAACGTGAAATAGAATTAGAACTTTTTGTTATGGTAAACCTAATATTGTGTAATTTAACTGACTCCACAACTAGAGAAATTGCCTGATTAGAATCACAACGTTGAAAAGTGACATGCGGCCAAAAATGAAGAAAATTAACATTGTATTGATGTTAAATTACATCACAGATATGACTAGTTTTCTAAGAGTGTTTTATTTTATAACGCAGATACTTCTATAACAATAATACAAAAACATATTTTTAATATGAAAATTCCTCAGTTTTCGTTTTTCTTTTTTTTCTCTCACACACATTTCTTTGACACCAATTGGCCACTGGGTTATTTGTTAGCACTTGCAAACAACAACAACAACTACAACTACTCGTGCAACAACAGCAAATACTTGGCTTGCAGTTGAAGTGCGTACGTAAATTAAGCATCTGTCTGAATGTCTTTCCAAAGCAAGCAGTAAGCGAAAAGTCAACAGCAGTAATGCGGTCATTGCACAAAAAAAAATATTGTAAAAAGCTGCTGATATAAATTGAAATTGTTTGATTTTATCGTTGTTTTAGTGTTGATATTTATTTATTAACATTTGTTTTAGTTTGTTTATTTTCATTTAATTTTTTTTTGTATTTTTTCTTAAATGCTTATATGCATTCGAAAACATATAAATATTTTTACTAAGCGAGCATTACTAATATTTTGCGGTCAGTAAGTACAAGTTATGTGAAAAAGGAAAATAAATAATCAATCAGCGTTCAAGTAAAAAATAAATATATTAAAATTAGTGGAAGAAATTTTATTTTGCACTTATGAAACTTATGAAGAGATTGTAGATATTTATGTAGGTGTTCTGGTTTCTAGGAAAAATTAATCAATTATATTTGAGTTAAAGTCTGAGAGAGTGAAGGCAAAATACAATTTAAAAATTGACAAACTAAATTAACATAAAAAAGTTTATTTGAAAAAAATAGCATTTAACAAAGTAGTACAGTGCGAGCTCGATAATGGCAACCTACGATTAAAGCAACTACCCGATTGGCATAGCGGGTAGTTGCAGTCTTTATAACTGCAACCATTTGCTAAAGAGAGTCTGAATAAGTGTAACATTACTATTAAGGTGACTATATATCGGGTGGTTAAATTTTAAGGGCCGCTTTTAAATGTAAACCACACTTGACATCAAGCTTTTTCTGCATTTCATTTGACATTTTTAATTTCAGACTAATATAATTTAAACCATGGAAAGACACACAATCGAGCAACACGTTAAAGGTGTTCAAGCTTAATATGAAAAACTTCGTAATGTTCGAGCAATTTAATCTCCCTAATGTGCGTACAAACGGAACAATTGTGCAAAAATTTTAGCAAACAGGGTTTGTAGGAGATGTGCAAACACCAGTGTATGCTAGGACAACTCGCTGTTCGCGATAGTGCGGCTGAAGAGCCGTCCACCTCAACTCGTCGTCGTGCCCAACAACTGCACCTCTCACGCTCATCGTTAATGAACATTATGCATAAAGACTTGCAGTTACAGGCTTACAAGGTGCAGTTGACTGAAGAAGTCAATCGTCAGAATGATGGCATGAAATGGCAACAGTGGATGATCAATTTTGGAAGAAACCCATTTTCAGTGATAAGGCAAATTTTCACTTCAGTGTATTTTTTTTTTTTTTTTTTTATTGGACCAGTACTCAGGGGATGACCCCTACATATGCAGTGCATTGTACTAAAACTAGGAAAATAGGTTGTGAGAAGCGGGAAAGAGGGAGTAGTGTTTGTGAACATTTGACTTGAACCTTCTCACGTTTTAACAGACAGGAAACACGTCTGCAGGCAACTTATTCCACATACGAAGCGTACGGCTGAAAAACGTATTCTCTCTGTAATGCGTAGTACGATTCCCCGGGCAATCGACCACAAATGGATGAGCTGTGGACGATGAACGTGTGCTGCATAAAAACGTGTGAATTTGGGGAATAAGATCCCTAATCTCGTCAGAGCAAAATCCATTGTAGTAACGATAGAACAGAGTAACGCATCCCACACTGCGTCGATGCTCCAGTGAGTCAATAGAGTTGGATACCCTACTGTCACTGATGAGCTTCTTCGCCCTCTCCTGCACACGTTCGAGTAACCCCAAAATAGACTTTGAGGCACCGGCCCAAACACGAGAGTTGTATTCCATTTTCGCTCGAATGTAGGTGGTATAAATAATAAGGAGATCGGATGGAGTGAAGTACATCTTACACCGTTTCAAAAAACCGAGACACTTGACTGCTTCTTTAGAGACATGAAAAATGTGATCAGTCCAGCGAACATCACACTGTATCTTCATTCCAAGAACATTAAGAGCATCCGATTCTTCAATATATATACCATCCATGAGTACAGATGAAGCAGCATTTGCGGTGGTTTGTTTGTGCGTCAGTAAGCAACATTGGGTCTTGCGAGCGTTAAAGGCGACCCTGTTTTTACGACCCCATTCGGAGATTAATATAAGATCACTATTCAGTGAATCGTTCATATTTAGCCTCTTGGCAGCGATCTCTGATAGGCTATAGCTAAAAGAGTGCGAATGGCAAATGCTGCTGTCATCTGCGAAAGAGTGGATAGGGTTGGAAGTTTGATAGAGAAGGTCGTTGAGGAAAATAAGAAACAAGGTAGGAGAGCGGAGCCTTGCGGCACCTCTAAGTTAATCTTGAACTCGTTTGATGAGACCCCATCTATAACAACTCGTATAGTGCGGTCTGTGCAAAAACTAGATATAAACCGAGAGAAGTCATCACCGACACCAAAAGCAGTAAGTTTTGCCAGTAGTGCACCATGCCCCACTCTGTCAAACGCTTTTGAAATATCCAGAGCCACCACCCTACTTTCACCGAAATGATGGATTGAGTGGCACCATTTCTCTGAGAGATATGCCATAAGATCGCCAGTAGAACGACCCTTACGAAATCCATATTGACGATCACAAAGTAGTTTATGCGGCTCTAGATACCTCATAAGATGATGGTTAACCATGCTTTCCATTAAGTAAAATTGCCGTATTTAGACGAATGATAATCCAAGAGTGATTGTCGAAAAATCCATGCGCCCACAAATAGTAACTGTTGGGTGCGGTTTATGGGCTTGCATTATCATCGGCCCGTATTTTTACCAAAATTAGGCCGGTCAGGTAGTTACCGTCAATGGTGTTCGCTATCGTGAAATGATAACGAACTTTTTATGGCCCGAATTGGCAGATATGAATAAACACGATATGCGATTTCAACAGGACGGTGCCACTTGCTAACACAGCTAACGAAACAATGGCTCTTTTAAGTGACAAATTTAATGGCCGTGTTATCTCACGTGATGACGATGTCAGTTGGCCGCCAAGATCATGCGATTTGACACCATTGGACTGCTTTCTTTGGGGTTATGTGAAAGAAGAGGTGTACATCGATAAGCCAGCAAGAAATCAAAAGCTAAAGCATGAGCTAACTTGGCACATTAACGGCATAGAACCTCAATAATGGCCCAGCGTCAATGAAAGTTTTAATCATCGGATAGAGGTGTGCAGCTGAGGTGGCGGCAATATCTAGCTTTGTGCACAATTGAATCATACCAATATTATCATAACAAAAATAAATGTTAATAGTTCCTAAATACTTTGAGTTTTATTCAAAATCAACATCGGCCCTTAAAATTTAACCACCTTTTTTTTATACTCAATTTCCCTTAGTTTACTCGTATTAACAGTGATGTGCCTAAGTGCACATAAAAATTAATCGCTTTTAAAATATTTAAAACGCTTTTTCTAAAGTTTAGGAAAACTAAATGTTCCATTTTGTTCAGATCTTCAATAGGTGACCTCTAACAAAACAAAAGACTTAAGACACAAGGAACTTTTTCAGAGAACTAAAAAAATTTCGCTCTTCACCTCTTAAATGCTGATGACTAGTTCCTATTAAATCTGTTTAAAGTATTTCGAGCTAATTATTACTATTTTTTCTATTACCGGAACTAGTGAAATTTTTATTGTTACTTTTTCAAGTTGTTAAAAACGAATTTTCTAAACTTGTATTATTTAAATATTTCTTATTTTTGCAGCTAAAGATCGTTTTTTATTTTTTATAAAAAATTCAACCGTATTTATTTTCAATATTTCGATAACAATTTGTTATCATCGTCAGGAAAATTAATATGTTATTAAAAAATTTTTCAATTTCAATTTCATATTAATTAAACAATATCAAGTACTTAAATATCAAATACTTGTAACGATTGATTTTTTTGCTATTATCTTTTTGGCAACACTAGTTTTGACAGCCCACGCACGTTTTGTATCTTGTGTCACTGTCATACATCTTCAGTTTGGTCTATAATTTAATCATGAATCGTCTTACAAACGAACAACGCTTGCAAATTATTGAATTTTATTACCAAAATGCGTGCTCTGTTAAGAAAGTTCATCGCCCGCTTCTTCCATTTTATGGTCAGTTTAATCGACCTACGAGGCTTCTATTCTGGCTATTGTAAAAAAATTTCGCCTCAAATTTACATTGTTGGACATTAAACCACCAACACGCTTACGTAGAGTGCGAACTGAAGAAAATATCACAGCCGTATCGGCCAGTGTTGGTGATGACCGTGAATTATCGATTCGGCGCCGTTCGCAGCAATTGGGCCTCTGTTACTCCACTACGTGGAAAATTTTGCGAAAGGATTTGGGTGTGAAGCCTTATAAGATACAGCTGGTGTAAGAATTGAAGCCAAACGACCTACCACAACGCCAAATTTTTGGTGAATGGGCTCTTGAAAAGTTAGATGAAGATCCACTTTTTTATCGAAGAATTGTGTTCAGCGACAAGGCTCATTTCTGGTTGAATGGATACGTGAACAAGCAAAACAGCCGTATTTGGAGTGAAGAGCAGCCAGAAGCATTGCAAGAGCTACCAATGCATCCACAAAAAACAACCATTTGGTGCGGATTATGGGCTGGCGGCATCATTGGGCCGTATTTCTTCAAAGATGATGCGAATCACAACGTTACTGTGAATGGTGAGCGCTACCGTGCGATGATAACAAACTTTTTTTTTTGCCCAAAATGGAAGAGCTTGACTTGCATGACATGTGGTTTCAACAAGACGGTGCCACATGCCACACAGCACGCGAAACAATGGACCAATTGAGAGAGTTTATTTCACGCTTGGGACCAGTCAATTGGCCGCCCAGATCGTGCGATTTAACGCCTCTAGACTATTTTTTGTGGGGCTATGTTAAGGCTAATGTCTATAGCGACAAGCCCGCTTCGATTGACGCACTGGAAGCCAACATTGCCAACATTATTCGTGAGATACCGGCCGAAATGTTGGAAAGAGTATGCCAAAATTGGACTAAGCGGATGGACCATTTGAGGCGCAGCCACGGCCAACATTTGCATGAAATAATCTTCAAACATTAAATTATATCGACCCAACTATCGATCCAAATAAATATTTCATGCATTTTTCTGAATTTTATGTGTTTTTTTTTTAATTTCCGATAGTTGTTATAAAATCACCCATTATATGTTTAAAGTATTTTGAGCTAATTATTATTATTTTTTCTATTACTGGAACTAGTCAAATTTTTATTGTTACTTTTTCAAGTTGTTAAAAACGAATTTTCTAAACTTGTATTATTTAAATATTTCTTATTTTTGCAGCTAACGATCGTTTTTTTCAATATTTCGATAACAATTTGTTATCATCGTCAGGAAAATTAATATGTTATTAAAAAATTTTTCCATTTCATATTAATTAAACAAGATCAAATAATTAAATATCAAATTCTTGTATTATTTATTCATATTAGGAAACAGACTTAAGTTTATCTATTTTGAATTTAATGATCCCAAGTCTGAATTCAATAACCCTTGTGATTTTTTTTTGGTTAGTTAACAATTTTGTGACACAACTTAACGATTTTTCGATGAAAGAGCGAAATTTTCTAAATTTAAAAATGAAGTTGTTGTACTTTTCCAGTCCACATTAGTATCAACAAGTTGCCAAGAAGCTCGCCAAAGAAGGTCGTCAAAAAGCCGACAGGTATTTACGTAACCATTTAACTTTTATTACAAAAATAAATTAATATGTAAGTACTCAAATTAAAAAATATATGTATAAGTATTTTGATTTGAAGTTGAGTGAAGTTCTCTAGTGTTCACTCAATTGGTACCTAAATCCCTTTAGGTTATTCCCAACTTTTACTCCCTCACACGGTTTATCCCCAAACCGATAACTACCTCATCAGGTAATTAAACAAAATTGCTAAAAACAAACTTGAAGTAATATTATACTTCACTTAGCAACTTTAATTATAGTGAAATTTCAATGTTATGAATTTAATATGTATAGTGCTTCAAAAAAAGCCAATAAATTATTGCTCTTTCTAATCTTTTAATCTGCATTGTGTTAACACTTTTTTTATCTAATCTTTTATCCTCCATATTCCAGACAACTAGCAAAAACCTTTAGAAAACATGGCTGTAATTATCGCTTGACTTTTACATGTCAGACATGTCTGTTATGTTCGTTTGCTACACACTCTTACGGCCACATATCAAATTAGCAACAACATTCAATTTTTAAATTTATACAAAAAAAAATAAAATAAAAAAATATGTTAAAATAAAACAGCACACAATTTTAATAAAACATTGATTAATTGCCAATGCGTTTGTACGCAATCGCATTGCATCAATTTTTATAAAAAATTTTATTTTTTGCTTGTAAACAACTCAGACAGTGACATTGCTAAAATTAATAAAATAAAATTATAAATCTGCGAGTTAATTCAAATAATTTTTATTAGGTTTTTTTTTGGCAATCTTGTTAATCAGATGCTTTGAAGCAACATGGCCAGTGGAGAAAAGAAAGTGAAATATTGTTGTTTACAGAACTTACGAGGGCGGAAGCTACCCAGTAGGTAAAAGCATTTCTTTTTTAACGAATTTATTTCTCAACAAAGACTCCTTCTATCTCAATACACAGTAGTACGATATTCTTATATTTTTATATGATATTATAACTCTTAGCAAAGACACCACAGTCTTCCAAGCAGAACTATACGCAATAAGGGAAGTGGTTGAAATACTCTCCGATAGGGGACGCTGGTAAAAATACTCTCTGATGGCCAATCAGTACTGAAAGTCCTGAGCATATATGACTTTACGTCCAGGTTAGTACTGGAATATTCACAGCAGGCTAAATGAACTGGCAAGCCAGAACCAGGTTACTCTGATCTGGGTGCCAGCACTTGAGGGGCTCTGCGGCAATGAAATGGCTGACATCTACGCCAAAAAAAGAAGCAGAAGGGACTTTTATTGGAACCACTCCAAATTTTGGCTTCAATAAGGGTCTTGTTAATGAGGAGATAAAGAAATATACGGAGTCCAACGTTGAGCAACATTGGATCGAGACAGCTGGTGATGAACACTCCAAGAAATATCTAAACTTTGCTACAAAAAGGGCCGAATGTACTCTAAAATGGCAGGAAAAGTCTCGGAACATTAGCAGGTGCACTTACAGGTCATTATATCTGGCTTACACAGGATAAGCATTTCCAACACAGACATTAGCAGATTCTGCAGTGATGAAGAGGAGTCAATGGAACACTCTGTTGAGCACTGAGGCACAGGAGATATAGGCTACTACAAGCTCATATGTTAAGTAACTGTGACTTAATATCACTCCGAATGAAGGAGCTTGTTCGTTTTCTTGACATACTCAACCCGTTATGAGGCAAGGGAACGCACAATAGATCAACACTGGTCGCAGTGCAAGTGGCCGATGAGGGCCCTATTCCATCCAATAATAATAATAACACGATATTTCATTTTTTTATACCCTCTGAATAATATATTTTTGGGAACCCCTCAAAATAAGCGTTAGTTTCGCGTTTTCATTTTTTTCAGTCGGGAAATAGAAATAAGTCTCCAGGAGCTAAATCTGGACCATGAGGTGGTTGATCAAGCAATACGAAGGGAATTTCACGTAATTTTAGCATCGTACTCTCATCTAATGCTGCGTGACCTGGGGCATTGTCTTGAAGAAAAAGCACTTTCTTTCTGCTTTAAATGTGGTCGCTTTTTCTGGATTGCATCAATCAGTTGATCCAACAATTCACGATAATACGAATTTATTTCTCAACAAAGACTCCTTTTATATCAATACACAATACACAGTAACACGATATTCTTAAGTGGAATCCTTTTTCCAGATAATCGATCAGCAATATTCCGTGTGCATTTCAAAATACAGTGGCCATAACCTTACTAGCCGATTTCACTGTCTTCGCGTTCTTTGGAACACTTCCACCAGCTTCCACCCATTGTTTCGATTGAGTTTTGCTTGCAGTTGTGTAGTGGTCAATCCACCTTTCATTAATATTGATATTTGGCGTTGATTAATAAATCAACGCCAAAAATCAACAGGGTTACGCTTTCTCTTGTAAAAACACCGCTGTGAAGTGGTCTGTCCAACTGATTTTGTTCGACAATGAGCAAACGCGATACCCGTCTTGCCGATAGCATTTTCATATGTTAATGTTCATGCAAAATGTTGAACACACATTCATATGATATGTTTACCATTTCAACAATCTCACGTAACTTGACTCGGGGATTATTCATAACGATATCGAAGATTTTCTTGATATTTTCTTCAGTAACCGCTTCTTTTGGCCTTCATGTTGATGTTATTATAATACCGATGGAACAAACATGTAATTATAATGTAATCTTCGCTGTAGCGAAGACTACATTCATACATTATGGTAAAGAGTCTTCGCTGTAGCGAAGGTATCTGTTGTAAAGGCAACAGACCCTCGGGACGTTGTTAGTCCCTGAAAAAAGCCACACACCAAACAATCGTCAAGGATACTAGCACTCCCTTCCTGCGTTTTAGGTTTCAACCACAGCCAGAATGTTTCAGCCAAGGTAGGCACCTCCACCATGATCAGCCCGGGTTGAACCCGGGGCTATGCTGATCCTCGTTCTGCAAATTTAAACCCTTGGTAAGGGTTTCGAAAGCCAACACAACATAAGTCATGCGGCTTCCTAGAGTTTTACTTGCTACAACAAACGAGGGACCCTTCTCCTCTTTATTATTAAAAAAAAATTTAGTTTGTGCTGCCATCTAGCGCTAGGTAGCTACAATAACAATCCGCCCTCGTAATTTGGTTTCCTGCGATGCTAGGTTTAAACCACAGCCAATGTAAGCACTTGAACCATTATCAGTGCCGTGAGATATGCAAGGCAGAATCTCCCGGGGGCTTTGCTAATCCCCGTTCTGCCAATTTCAACCCTTGTTAAGGGTTTCGGAAGTCCAAGACAATATAAGTAAAGAGGCTTCGCATTTTCAAAAAAAAAAAAAATTTGGGTTTGTGCTGCCGTCTATCACTGGATAGCTTCAATATCAATCAACCTCGTAGACGAGCAACTTGTCTAATAAGTTTTGTAAAAATTTATAAGTTCCAAATTTATTCCAAATCAAGTGACAAATAGAATGAACACATTTAATGGTTAAAATAGTTCCTAGTTTTAAATTAATTAATAACATCAGTTCTCATGTAAACCGTTTTGAGCAAGATTTTCTATGATATTCGTGTTGGCCACTGCTATTAAACCAGTTTACCGGAAATAGACATTTAACATATTCCATCTCCCTAAAATGATGTTCATTATTGATAACCGATTAGTAGGTTACTTTATCTCTGCTCATAAATCTTTTCAAGCTAAATGGAATTTCCTATTTTATTAGAATTTTGACTTCAAAAAAAAATCACACAAATCTTGTTCGTCTTTCTTTTCCCTCTTCTACTGCTAACAAACATAAATATTGCGGTTAAGTGCACTAAATACCACAAGAAATGTTGGTAATCTAAATATTATAACCAACCAATAGAACCAATAATTTACGAGCTTCTGCTATTAAAGATTAATTTATTTGAAGAAATCATTGTCTACTGAACGACCAACTAAAATAGTAAAATAAACTAAAAAAGCTTGTATGTGTATTAGCCACATCTGCTCCAGCGCCGGCAGCTGCAGCAGCAGTGTCTTCTTTTATAGACAGGCAGGGCAGTCCGGTTGGTCTGTGCGGTTGTTGCAATTGATTATAAGAGCTTATCCGAGTGTGGTATTAAGCATTTGCTACGCGCAACAACACAAATCACTACATGAAATGTAAGTTAATGCTCAGCGGGAAGCTTATCGCAGCCACTTTTGAAAATAGTCTTAAACGAAACAACAAAAACTGTTGTTGAAAGAATGATTTCTTAGTCAATCAAAGCTACATTTAAAACAGCGACATAAATTGCTTAAAAGAATTAAGGATTCTTTTTAATAAAAGGAGCTAAATGGATTGTTTCCACTTAAAATTTTCAAAGATTTTATAAAAAAAAGCATTTCTGAGAAAGCATTTCTTTGTTTATATTATGCTAGAAACACAATTGCAATGAATAATGAATTTCGTCCAACAAAACAAAAAAACATGTCAGTATAACTTCGTGCCGTACATTTGTCTTATGCAGCACAGTTGTGAAATTGATTTACATGAGCACATGCCTAAATACGGCCTAATCTAATGATAAACCAACTCAATGCACAAGTGCCCCCGTGTGGCTTGCTAGGCTCGAACAGGTCACAACGTTTCGCTATAAGTTTGTAGCCCACTAGACAAACTTCTTGCTTAAGAATTCAGGCCTTCTAGTCCCTCCTGTATGCAATTTCCCAACAGTTAATGGAACTGAATTAGTTGAGAGGCCAAAGCTTATTAAGAACATCAGCCCTTAATGAACTCACCCGTTCAACCAACACTTGTGGATCTTTACAGTACAGGTATCTATAGTAAGACAACAGCAACGCGGAGGTCAAACCGATAGCGCTAGGGTCTTTCATAAGAAGCAGCGGATGGCTAGTACAGCAGCACGTAACGCAACACTAATTGGTTCCCGCACATCCATCTCCTCCAATCACACTATACTTCCCATAACGTCTATTCTTCTCTTCCTCACTTCACTATCCCACTTTTCAGGCAATCACAAAGGCAACGCCTCAGGACCCAAGTGAGCTGGAAAACCTTGGCTAGTTCGGGGGATCCAGTGGCCTGCCTACCTAACCTAATCTAAACCCCAGCCAGAACTTTTCAGCAAAGGTAGGCTTTTCAACCATGATCAGCCCCGATATGGTCTACAAAGCAGAACCTATCGAGGTATTTGCTGATCCTCATTCTGCCAAGTTTAACTTTTGGTTTATGTTTCGAAAGTCCAACACAACGGCTTCCTAGAGTTTTGTTTGCTACAACAAGCGAGCAACTCCTTCTCCTCTATGTCCCAGAAAACATAATTCCCTGCTTTGGTCCACGCCAAGGCAAAACCTGTTCTCCGGGGAGTGTCACGTGAAGCACAAAAATTACAAAAAAAAGAAAAATAACTGCTACATATATTCTATTATTCAATATATTAATGGCAACACGACTATACTCCTACATTTGTAGCTGCTATCAAATTACACTAATTTCTTATTTTGTTGGATACAATAAGCAGTTTAGTGTTGCCAGTGTAATATAATACCTGAAATACAATTGAGTACTATGGAAAGCAGCAAAACAAACCAAGTAGCACCACTGAATAGCAATAAACAGCTGCACATTTCTTCCTTAAAATTTTATTTTATTGTTACGAATTTGTACCATTGTTAACCCACTGTGCAAGCAGTTGATCTCCTTGTTATAAATGTACATACACATCCAAACAAGCAACTTAAAGCTAAAAACATAATGCAAAAATAAACATACATGATCTAAAGAGAGCAAGAGTTCGAATAAATCAACGATGAATAATTTTATTGTTATTGCTGCGTTCTAAAGAGCGCAAAAGTTCGAGTAAATCAACGATGAATAATTTTATTGTTATTGCTGCGTTCTTATTCTTTCGCGAGCATGTGTACATTTGAGTCTGAAATTATCGTTAGCTAGAAGCTTCATCAACAAAATACAAGATAATAATCAAGTATAATTAACAGGCAAATGTTCGGCAGAGACATACGTCAAAAAAGTAAGCAAGTCTAGTGTCCTAATGCACAGTGGTACTTAATGCGTTTTTAGAGATAAAAATATAATGATGTTAAATTTTGCTTGTTTTTAACACGCTAATATTAGCATCACTTGCAGGTTTGTTTGTATGTGTGGAACTCTCGCCACCCCGTTTTTGCCGTGGAACATGTGCCATTTCAGACCCGGTTATGCGAGTAATTATTCTATTCTTTTGTGGGGTGTTACCAGTTATTGATTGTTTTTTACCCCTATTCGACCGATTTATGTTACTTTTTGCCAGTTTTTTATCAGTTTGCCCAGTTGGTTCTCTTTTTGCGCAACGCAGTAGCAATTTTCAACATTTCAATGGCTTTACTACAGGCTCATACGTTAAATGAACACGACTCCCAGTGAAGGCTACTACAGGCTCGTTGAATGAACAGGACTCCCAGTGAAGGTTACTACAGGCTCATACGTTGAATGAACAGCACTTCCAGTGAAGGTTACTACAGGTGAGGGGATTTTGGGAATTTCCAAAATTCATTACGATTTTTTTTAATTACTATAGTTTTTTTTATTTTTTGACTGGCTCGCTAACCAGTTCGGAAACGGTTTTTCGTGATCCGTGCCCGTGGAATATGTGTCATTTCAGACCCGGCTATGCGAGTAATTATTCGAATTTTTGTGGGGTTTTACTGGTTATTTATTGTTTTTTACCACTATTAAACTTTTTGCCAGTTTTTTTTATCAGTTTGCCCAGTTGATGCGCATTTTGCGCAACGCAGTAGCAATTTTCAACATTTCAATGGCTTTACTACAGGCTCATACGTTAAATGAACAGGACTCCCAGTGAAGGCTACTACAGGCTCATACGTTGAACGAACAGGTCTCTCAGTAAAGGCTACTACAGGCTCATACGTTGAATGAACAGTACTCCCAGTGAAAGCTACTACAGGCTCCTACGTTGAATGAAGGAGACTCCCTTTGAATGATCGGAACTGCCAGTGAAGGGTACTACAGACTCATACGTTGAACAGTGAAGGCTGACTACTACAGGATCATACGTTGAATAAACAGGACTCCCAGTGAAGGTTACTACAGGCACATACGTTGAATGAACGGGACTGCCAGTGAAGGGTACTACAGACTTATACGTTGAACAGTGAAGGCTGACTACTAAAGGATCATACGTTGAATAAACAGGACTCCCAGTGAAGGCACATACGTTGAATGAACAAGACTTTCAGTGAAGGAGTTAGTTCGGTTAATTGACGTACTTAACTCGTGACGGGGTAGGGCTTCCCCACAATACAAGGCAAGTGGCTCTACTCCAATTATTATAATGAAATTTTGAACTGTCTGTAATTAATAACAGCACTCTTTTGTGTTACTGCTTAACACCTCACGTTCCTAAACGATATCTTCTGAAAAAATCTTGTACCTTTTGAGTAACAATTTTTCTGTTTTCTCTTTGTTTTTATGACCAACAAAACTGATCATTCTGTTTAGTAGCGTCTGCCAGTTTTATTTTATTGTTCTTTTTTTATTTTTTTGCCTTTAAGATTTATTTTTTTGTGTTAGTAAGTTGGTCATTCAAATTTTTTCTCCTGACTTAAAGAGCCACACGTAAGTTTCTTAAAACGATGCTGTTGCCTCTTGTTTGCCCGCCCCGCAAAAGCTTTTAGCCGATCAATTTTGTGAATGAACTCACTGATCATTGACAAGTTTTTGTTTTTCATTTATTTTTTTTTTTTAGTTTTTTGTAGATATTCTTCTTTTTCTGTAGTGTTTTAGTTTTAGATCTTCATAATTGTTGTTGGTGGTGGTGTTTTATTTGTTGAATGAAAACCATTTAATTTGCATAATTTTATTAACTTTTTATAAAAACGACAACAAACAACAGCTTAAAGGCGATTATTAAAAATGCTGATGCCAGCGCGGTAGTAATCTTCTGCGGTCTTCCTCTAAATCAACGTGTGGCTTGGAAATGTTCTCTTAAGAAATTTTTAATTTTTTATGCATAAATTATTTTACGAAAGTGTCAATGGTTAAAAGGAAAAAAAAAAATGATTTCAATTTGGCGTTATATTGTTTATCTCAGTTTTCACAACAATTCGGTTTGACACATTTTTTGTTTATATTCGTGGCTTGACTTGGCCACTACTAGGTGTCAACAAATTGTTGACCATTTTAAAACAAACTGTTTATATATTTTTTATATGAAATTTATCTTTTAAATACGTTGCAGCACACAAGAATATGTGCAACACTATTTGTGTGACAGTCTTATCCAACGACACACTTCAATCAGTTATAAAGTCGTGTGGCTTTTTTCTTGTCTCAAATGGCAAATATTTATGTTTGATTTTTACAACAAGAAATTCACAAAAAAAACCGGTTGTTTGTAGTTCTAAGTTATAGCGGGATTTTGGAAATTTAGTATGTTTGTGATTAGCCAGAGTTCAGAGTTCAGTTTGATTTCAGCCAAAACTAATTGTCACCCACTGTTTTTGGAGGGGGAGGCGCGGGACTCTAGTGTATATGCATTAGATTTATTTGTATGAGAATTTTTTTCCAAATATTTATTTATTGAAGCTGTAGACAAACAGATATTAATATGTTATATATGACAGTTGTTTATGTGTTGGAGAATTCTTGCTGTTGTTGCCAGTATAAAATGGAATTTTTATATTGATTAGATTTTGGTTGTTTGTGTAATATTTTGTTGCTAAATTTTCGCTTAAGGCTGTCATGAATAAAGAAAAAAAAAACAAAGAAATCAACAAAACATGTCTACAATATAATTTACATGTATAGACAATTTATCGACATATGGACAGACAACAATGCGCAAATATACCCGGCAGTCTTTTTACTGTGTTTTAACGGGTGTACGCCGGGAAGGTATACTACTTTGTTTATCTTATATTACTGTTTATCTTATATTGATAAATGTTTTATCAAATGTCTGCAAATGAAAGAATTTACATCAGCATCTGCCTTTAAAGACTTATCTGATGATGAACCAGTTTCACGGAGTAAGTGATTCATGATTCACCTGCGCCCCATGTGGCTTTCTCACACAGGTAGCAATTTTTGCCATATGCTTGTGGCCATATGAGCAACTTTATGTTGAGGAGTTCGGACCTTCTAATCCCTCCTGTATGCAATTTCCCAGCAATCAATGGAAGACTAGGCTTAATGATTTGGTAAGTCGAAGCCCACTAAGAGCGTCAGCCCTTAAACCAACTCACCCGTCAACCATCACCACTGGTTTTTTACAGTACAGGTATCGGTTGTAAAGGCAACAGACCCTCGGCAGGTTGTTAGTCCCCGAAAAATCCAAACACCAAATTATCAAGCACCCCCTTCCCACGTTTTAGGTTTCAACCACAGCCAGATCGTTTCAGCCAAGCAGAATCACCCCATACGCGGATCAGTAGACGGGAACCCGTAGAACGGGGGCCATAAACCCTTGGTAGGAGTTTCGAAAGCCATCACAACATAAATCATGCGGCTTTCTTCAGTTTATTTGCTACAACAAACGAGAAATTCCTTCCCCTCTTTACCCAAAAAACCGAACGCCCTGATTAGGAATACGCCAAGACAAAACCTGTTCCCCGGTGGGGGGTCAGCAATTATGTATGGAATACAATATCAGATATCTGTTAGCCTCACAAATTCGAGCTCTTTCGGGCGCATTTTTCATTACATTCTCCCGCATTTCACATGATATTCTATTAATTTCATCACGAGTACTTTGTTTCAGTTACTCTAACGTTTTTGGTTTATTTACATAAACCTTGCTTTTCAGATATCCGCACAAAAAGCAGTCCGTAGTATTCCCGCAAGCCAATCAACATTACTATTTCTTGAAATAACTTGATGTTTCCTCCTGATCCATTTGCACACTATACTATTACTTTTAATGGATGCAAAAGTCACTGATGAATAATTTGAGGGTTTCCCTTGTCCAGAACCGACTGTTCTGTTTATTCACTTATCCATTCAAATGAAAATGTACCTCGCCACTCATTATGATTTTTTTATGAAAATATGAGTTGTCATGGGCGAGCTGTAATATCCTATTGGCATATGTACGACGGCGTAAATAGACTTGTGGAAGAAGATCTTGTGAATGGAAACAAATGTAAATCCTTGTGCAAAAATTGTGGCCAAAGTTCTTCTTTGAAGACCAAGCTCATGGACCAAGCTGATGGCTTGTTCAGAACACTTTCTTTTTTTATCTTGGACCAGTACTCTGGGGATGACTCCTACATATGCAGTGCATTGTACCGGAACTAGGAAAATAGGTTATGAGCAGGGGGAAAGAGGGAGTAGAGTTTCTAGAGCAGCAGTAATGTTTTCAGCCGATCTTGTAGTATGTTGTGGTCCACGCTTGGGTCTATCCCATACAGATCCTCTTTCTTCGAAATCATTCACTGCACGATAAACAGTGCATTTTGTTGGCATGTAGTTACTTCCAAAAATTTCACGTAACTTTCTCATCATCACAGTAATTGATGATGGAGTCTGATCAAATATTTTGACGATTAAATTTGTATGTGTATATATTATTAACAGCAAAAGCTACGTAGTGCGATCTTACTTTACTAAAGTCTAAAACATGATGTACTCACTAGTTGGCAGCACTAAGAGTTATTGTACTGAAGGGTGGTCCGACCGTAATGCACGGTGGATCACACCTTAACCCAAAAATTTTTCCCAATATAACTTAATTTTTTTTGTAAATATTTTAATAATTGAACCAGGATTTTCTGACACTGAACAACCAGTTTTTTAATTTTTTATTTACTAATAATTCTCCTAACTGTGAGACGTATTTGTATGTGATGAGTAGTGCAGCGACTACGAAACAGCTAGTTGTCGCCCAGCTAATGGTATTCAATTACTTTTTCTGTTCTTCTTTGGTCTTATTGTTTCACAGCAATTCTCGTTATAATTAAAAAGTTATACTTCTTCTTGACTGAAGTTGGACTCGAACTCACAACTAATTAGTTAATATCGATCGTACATATGTTAAATTTTTTTTTTTTTTTGTTTCCCTGTTTGACATATATAGCCATGAAGAGGTACACAATTGAGCAGCGTGTTAAGATCGATCAAGTTTTTTATGAGAATGGGCGTTCACACCAAAAATGCGTTTCCTGCACTTCCTGACTTTTCTTTTTGTCTCCTCAGTATATTCGCTAAAAAATGAGAATCCCCAAGTGGTTGGTGAAAACCCGATGCATTCACAAAATATGACCAATTTGTGTGATTTACGGGCTGAGGTTGTCATCGAGCTGTACTTCTTCGGCGAAGCAGTTACCATGAATGATGGAAAATAGGTTATATAATAGAGAAAAGAGGGTTAATGTTTGTGAAAGCTTGAATTGAACCCTCTAACGTTACCCGAGTATATAACAGGAAATACCTTTGCAGGCAACTTGTTCCACGTTATATGGGAAAATATGTTATATGGGAAAGAAACACCAAGGCAATACTATTAGTACTGGCTACGTACTTCTTATGGCCAGAAATTGAAAATATGAACATGGAGGACGTGTTGTTCTAACAGGATGGTGCGACTTGCCACACAGCCTACAAAACAATGGCTCTTTTGTTCGAGAAATTAAATGAACGTATCTGCTCACGTCATGGCTCTCGCAATCATGTGATTAGACACCTTAAGCCTTCTCTCCTTTGGGATATATAAAAGCAAAAATGTACGTTAATAAGTCAAGAATAATTCAAGAGCTAAAGCATGACATAATTCGGAGTATTTACGACTTTGGATCTCAATTATGTATCAGAGTTATTGAAAATACGAGTATGGAACATCGAATAGAGGTATGTCACCAAAACCTTGGCGAGCATTTGACCGATAGTTTATTTCATACACAATTTTTGTAAACCCTTCTATCGTAATAATAAAAAAAATTAATTTTTTGTTCAGAGATAGCAAATGCTGTACTCGTACAAACAATGCGGGCAATTAACAAAATGCATTTGTGATTCAATATGAGATGAATATAGACAATGCCTTGGTGGTTGAGTGGTTAAGGCAGCCGTCCATGATACGTCATAACCCGAGTTCAAGTCCGAAAATCGATGCTGATGAGTAGTGTAGCGACTACGAAACAGCTAGTTTTCCACCATCTAAAAGTTATAATATTGTCTTCTGCAATCAAAAACTATTGATCACATCAAATTTATATTGTAAAAAAAATCCTTCTTAAGAAAAACTTAAGAAAGGAAAAACTTGTACTAAAACCCACTCTACAAAAATTATAAAGTCAACATAAATTCAATATATTAATATTAAAAAAAAAATATTAAGATAATATGCACATTTTTCATGTTATTTAGGGGCACTTCACACTATCAAATTTTGTATTAAGACTTGTCAGAAATGCAAATAATATGTGCAAATGTGATAGTATGAATGTAAAGCGTTAGGAAAATGAGAAATAATACTGTAAGAGATTTGACATCCCATAACACTTCACTATTTTTAGAAATTTGTTTAAACAATAAGATTTTTCATTAGATCAGGGTTGCATTTTTTGCACAAGCAAATAATAAAAATAATAAAACCAGACGTTAAGTAAATTGGCTGTTTATTTTCAAATCATATTTTTTATTTTACTTTAGATGTGTGAAAACAAAATGTAATGACACGTTAGATTTTTTGACAGTCGCAACAAATGTCATTAGATTTTTGTCTCACAAAATCCAATCAAAATCTTAACACTTGTATGATAGTCTGAAACGCCCTTTACCATTATTGTCAAGGGTTTAGATTGCACCAAGCTTTATATTTCAAAATTAGCTTTAGCTTTATATTTCAATATATTGATTATTTGTGCTACTGAAAAGGCTTTTGTTACGTTTGGAAATATTCCCAAAGTAACTTACATTCCTTCACGAAACAAGTATATTTATGTTTGTCAAGAGAACTTTATTTTTAGCCGCACTAATCAGAACTATTGGGTTTTGCTTAAATTTCAAAAAGTATATATGAAAGTGTGTGCTTGCTTCTATAATTGTTAGTTGTAATTTTTTGTTTATGGCAGCAAACCAAAAACAAAAAATTAAAAAAAACGTGATACTTTATGTTTGTCTTGAAAACAATTTAAATTGTTAAAATTCCAAAAACAATTGAAAAAATCAACAAAGACAAAATACATTTAAGAAAAAATTTTTTGCATAAAAATTGCATTAACCTTAGAAGTAAACATCACTGGCGAGAATATCATGACACTATACTGAGAACACGTGATCATAGTGATTTGTTTTGGTTGTTGTTAATGAGGCAAATCAAAAGCAATATTTCTTAAAATTTGTTGAAAAAAATAAAACTTTATATGTTTCAAAACGCTGAACAGCTCCCACCTCTGGCATTATTATATAGACTAAAATTGGAGACATACGGCTTTATGTATAATAAAAAATTTTGTGCTAACTAACTAACTACAGCTAACTGTTATAATAACCTGTAAGTCCATCTGTCAATGTTCTGAGACTTTTCCTGTCCATTTTAGAACACATTCGGTCCTCTTTTTATCAAAGTTTAGAAATTTCTTGGAGTGTTCAAGACCAGCTGTCTCGTTTCAATGTTGCACAACCATGGGTTCTATCCACTTCTTTATCTCCTCATTCAGGAGACCCTTAATGAAGCCAAAAGTTGGCGCGAGTCCAATAAAAGTCTCCTCTGCTCCTTTCTTGGCATAAATATCAGCCATTTCATTGCCGTAATGCTCTTCATGTCCTGGCACCCAGATCAGGATGACCTGGTTCTGGCTTGCCAGTTCGTTTAGCCTGTTGTGACATTCCAGTACTAACTTGGACGTAAAGACAAATTGCTCAGGGCTCGTACTTAGGTAGCTTCAATATCAAACCGCCCTCGTACATCAAAATTGTGTTATTCAAGGCACACAGAAATGTAACTGAAAAATTACAGTCGTATTTCTAGCACAGAAAAGCCAAAGATTTACTTTTAAAATCAGGGTCAATTGGAAGTTTTTGGACAAAAAAATTCATTTAACGTTTTTTTTTCTCTCATACTTTTAACTCAGCAACAACAAAACACAAAGGTGTTAAATGACATTTTATTAAGAGAGTTGTTTTTTTTAGCAACTAAAAAATGGAAAAACTAAAATTTAACTTTCATAAAATATGTAATAAAACTTTGCAAATCAATGTCACCAGTTGGTGTGTCTTTTACAATAAATTTAAAATTCATCAGAAGCTGTTTTCTCTCACCATGTGGCCATCATGTCTTTTTTTTTTTTTAATTCTATCTTTTTATAAATTTTTTTTATCAGTAACCGTGTGTCTGGGTATCTGCATCTGCTGCGCAGTTTTTCTGTCTTTTATATATTGTGTGAAAATGTTTTTTATAAGTGTCACTTTGTCGTTTATTTTCATTATTTTTTATTGTTTGCCGTTTGTAAAATGTGTAAAAGTGGGCGTTTTAGTTAATGGTTTTTTAAAAACGACTGCAATAACAGCAAAAGCCATGTAAAATAATAGAAGAAAAACAGCTTAAAAAATTGCCATCAAAATTGCTCTTAAGTTTTTTTTTTCCTTTTTGATTTTTATTTACACATTTTCTAGGCAATCTTTTTTTTTACGAGTAATCATCATCGTTTAAGTTGACAAGAGACAAGAAAACAAAAAACGCAAAAAAAAATAGGTAAATATTTTGCAGCAAGAGGATGTTGGGAAAAGCAGAATTTGTGGCAACTTCCTAAAGTCATTAGGTGCGCTGGTAAAAAGCGCTGCTTTTGCAAACGATTTGCAGAGAAAAGACATTTTTGGGACTTGCAAAATAGCTTTGATAAAATCTTAAAACACTTTCCGTCAAATTTAGAGTTATGGCAGGTCGGGTTTCATCAACATAAATAAAAATCTTTGCACGTTGGGCCGGCCTGCTAGAAATTTAGTCGTTTATAAAATACTGATTTAAGAGATCTGTGTCTTACAAGTTGTAAATAAAATTTGTAAAACTTCCAAACTTAAGCAATAAACACATTGCAGCCAACAAACAACCGACTTCAATATGTCAAATGCGAACATTTATTTTGACAACCACAAGACGACACGACTGCAGGTTGTTGTCCATACTGATTTTTTTGCCGCAATCGAATTAAACTAATTTCTATTTTTCTTGACTACAAAATAAAAACAGTGTGACCAATGTGTATAAAAACAATTTAGCTCTCGGAAATATTTTATTTTCTAATATAACATAAAATAACAATAAAATTTAAATGGTGTTTTAAATAAATTAATAAATATTTAAACTATTGCTAAATATACGCATACGTTCTTACGGCCGTATTCATAAAATATATTATATGTTTATTAAACACTTGTTTGATAAATTTTCTATAGAAATTTGTCAAATAACAGTTTTTTAATAAACAAACAATATTTTTTATGAATAAGGTCATTAGACTCAAAACAAGAAATCTTAATTTTATTAAATAATTAGGATGTGATTAGATACATATGCAAGTAGTTTTAATTCCATATTTTTTATAATAAATTTTAAGAGAGTTTTGGTCTCCGTTTTAAAAAATTCGATAAATTGTCGTTACACAGAAAAAAATAGATGAGATTTTTTTTCAATCAAGTTATGTTATTAATAAAAAACCATCAATTTAATAAAATTGACTTAATTAAATTAAAAATTGACTTAATTAAATTATTATTAATAATGAATTTTTGGAAATATCTCTTAATAAAATGCAATTAATAAAAAGTTTTCCGAATTATTGACTGTTATTCAATAAATAAATTTAAAACGTTGTCATATAACAGTGAAGAGTTGTTGTTTCATTAACAATTTTTTTTGTTAACTGGGTTGTATAAATTATTAATACGAGTAAAGTTATATATTTAATATGATTATATTTTAAAGTAATGTTTATAACAAGTATGCCCAGCCCTATGCGCTTGTTACTCAATTGTTTTTCTAAATGCGTTTAGCTATAGGGCTGAGCTCTTTAATGCACAAATACTGCGCTCAGCACTAGCAATGTAAAATACACGAACAACTTCGTCTTATACACTTTTTGGCATTCTTCACTGCACACACACAAGAGCTAAGCAATAACACATTCGCATGTTTTGCTGTTAAACATTGACAACAGCGATTATCAGTGTGATATACTGATATACTGCGCTCAGCACTAGCAATGTAAAATACACGAACAACTTCGTCTTATACACTTTTTGGCATTCTTCACTGCACACACACAAGAGCTAAGCAATAACACATTCGCATGTTTTGCTGTTAAACATTGACAACAGCGATTATCAGTGTGAGTTTTGTTTTTGTAAATTGTTTTGGTTTTTACAACAAAAATATTATATCAAAATAGTTTTTCCTTAAATGTATTGGTGTTTACTCTTCTATATAGAACTTGTGGGCACCACTGGTTTACAGTAATAGAATGTCTTAAGTTGGGGGTTGTAATGGACAAAATTTTATTACGATCTTGATATAAAAAAGCCCAGAAATCATTGTTGAAGCATAAGAAACCGTAAATTGTGTAAATTTTAGTTAATGGCTAAATTATGAATGTCAAAAGATTTTCAGTTCGATACGTCTAGCAAGCAACTAATAAATTCTGGTTGCCAAAAAGGCAATAAAGCTATAATTATTTCGTGAACTGCACTATCCTTTTATGGACTGTGTTATTGCAATTCGATATTCATTTATAATGCAGCCATAAAATAAGCTTAACTCAATTTTTGTTTTCTTAGACCTCAACTGAAATTCGTTGTGAAAACAATTGACTGGAGGAGAAGTAAATTTTTTTCCACAAATCAATCAATTTCTCTAATAAACTCAAGTACTCATTCAATTACTGGTATTTTTTCGTTTTTAACAAATGTAACAATACATTACATTCTTAGTTTGCATTTGACACCTTAATTATACAATATTTTTTTCATTAAATTGACATAAAACAATAAGTGAATACCTAATTAAATACAAACAATAAATAAATACAAATAAACTAATAATTAGACACAATCTCAAAGATACAGATATCCATCCACAAGCAACTGAATACACTGCCGTGTACACATGCAATGCAAAAACAATAGATTACTATCGAGAATGGGGGGAAAAATTTTTTTTAAAGAATTAACATTTATCTATTCAGTATTGTATTTAATTTGTCAATCACTTGAAATTGTTCATAAATCACTTTGAATGATGAAAACAAAAACAAAATCGATAGCGATCGTCAATATGTTTTTATTTTGTACGATACGATCAAGAGGGACTTTTGATTATACGCTTACATACATACAAACTTCTGGGCAAATTATTTGATTTGTTGCAAAAGTAACTGAATGAAAAATGTTACTGTTTTCTAATTCACTTTATCTTGATTTGATTGTATTACTCGTACTCTATTATATCTATTCAAATAATGCGCTCTCAGTTTTTTAATTTAAATGGCCTTGATTTTGGTCTTATGCTCATTTCATGGAATGCTTTATTTTCATCAATTACTCGTAATATAGTGTTGTTTAAGCTTGGTTTAAAATATCATAAGCAAATTGTATTTATATACTACAAATTTTAAGAAAGCATAACTTATTGAATTTTGTCTTCATATTTTTGTAGTCATCTTTTCTTAGAATAGTCTTAATTTTGTAACATTTAATAAGCACTATTTTTAAGATTTTATGTTTGGGAAATGAAGAGATTTCGGCACCACTGTGCTTGGGATGGATTTAAGAATGGATATATTGTATTTTGTTTTCAGTCAAGTAGAATAAACATCTGAAGCGATTTATTATTAATATAGCTAATTAATATAGCTAATACAAGGCGATTTTATAAGCCCAACACAGCCAATCGAGAGAGGTGTTCCCCAAGGCAGCATACTGGGGCCTACTTTTATATTTGATTTACGCCTCTGACATGCCAACGATATACGGAATCCACACTTCAACTTTTGCAGATGACATAGCGTTTTTGAGTGTTCATGAAAATCACGAATTAACTTCACGAAATTTACTGGAATACGTTTCAATATTAGAGAAATGGCTAAAACTTTGGAAAATCAAAGTTAATGAGCAGAAATGTACTCATGTCACATTCACACTGTTTAAGCAAACATGTGCACCTATCCAAATAAACAACTCACCTATTCCGCATTACCATGAAGTCAAGTACCTTGGTATACACCTCGACCGTGGAAGTCTCACATTGAAGCAAAAGTCACTCAGTTGAAACTAAAAGTGGCGCAACTAAATTGGCTTATGGGCAGAAACTCGACATTGAAGTTGGATTGCAAACTTTTGTTATACAACGCAATTTTAAAGCCTATATGGTGCTATGGAATTCAATTATGGGGCACCGCCCCAGCGTTAAATATTGAAGAAATTCAAAGGCGACAAAACCAAGTTCTTCGAACGATAAAGATCTGAGTGTTTCGCTGGTAAAAGAGGAATTTTCTAAGTACGCGACAAGGTATGTCAGTAAACTGGAACTTCATCCAAAGCCTCTTGCGCGTAATATACTTAATTTTGGCGGCCACAGTAGGTTGAGAAGAAGGGATACCGTTGCCACCATTAGATTGCTCAATAGGTGATTTTACCGTAATAGCACCCGCATAATAAAACTTTTTGTCTAGCATTGGCCGGACTTAAGTAACAATCAAATTTTTTAATTCTAAATCACATTTTTTAAATTTAAATTTAGTATTAAGATTTGAATACTTATTGTTAGTTCATTTTGAAGATTCAATAAATAAAAAAATGTTTAAAAAAAAATATATATTTTCTTAGAATAGTCTTCATTTTGTAAAGCTACGTACACACGGTTGTAAGATCTTACAATATTGCCAGTAAAATTGTCTGAATATGTATTACAATCGTGTGAACTGTCAATTTTTAACTTACAACGTTGTCAGAAAAACCATTATCAAACAATTGTAAGACGACAATATTGTCAGGTATCTGACAACCGTGAGAACACTCTACGTCGGCATTGCCAGATAATTGGCTGGTATTGTAAGCTCAGTTTTAATTGGCAGATGTATAAAATTAATGCACCTGACAATGGCATCATTGTCAGAAAAAAAAGTTTGATGGGCAACACTGCCAAACAGATGGTTGTTGATATACATAAGTGGCAATGCCTTACAACAAGTCCGGGAATTTTTTTCATCTAACAATCTGACAACCGTGTGAACTGACAATTTTTGTTGTCAGATGAATTATTTGTCAGACCATAGTCTGACAATGAAGTTGTAAGATATTCTTACGATCGTCTGAACACACAATTTACTTCTGTGGGACAATTTTTCATAATCACTACATTGTCAGCATGTTGCCAGATCTTACAATATTGTAACATCCGACAACCGTGTGTACATAGCTTAACATTTAACAAGCATTGTTTTAAGATTTTATATTTGGGAAATGAAGATATTTCGGCACCACTACGGTTGGAATGGATTTAAGAACGGATATATTGAATTTTATTTTCAGTGTACCAGCCACCAACTTTCTCAAGTAAACTAAACATCTGAAGGGATTTATTATTAATATAGCTAATAATTTAATAGCTGGATTATATTAATAATATGTAATATGAGAAACAGTTGCCTCAAAATCTTCAGCTAGATCCACCTCTGGGTCCGTTTAATCATTTTCTGAAATTTCCTAATCTCCCAGCAGCAATTTTTTAATCCATCATTGCTTCCATTAAATCTATTTCTAATTATTTTAACAGCTGCAAAAAGTATACAACCCCATTATTATTATTTTTTTTTTTTAATTTGGACCAGTACTCAGGGGAACTAGGAAAGGGGGAGTATTGTTTGTAAACTTATTTAAATGGAAAAATTTTTTTAAGTAAATTTCATTTGATAAATATCAAATTATCAAATTTATCATTCCTTATCAACAGATTTCTTTTTGTCACGTGAAATGGAAATTTTTAAAATTCTGTGGAATTTATTTATCAGTCGCCAAAAAATTATAGAAAGCAATAAATTCAATAAAATATATATTTTATCTTTCTTTCATCTACATACTACAATAAAATACAAATTTCTTTGTTTATGTTTAATTATAAAACTTAATTAAGCAAATTAGTAAAACCATTATAAAAATCAATCAGACGTTACAAACTCAAATACAAAAAACAAAAAAAATGTAAAAAATTGGTGGCTTGAAATTAAACTAAAAACCCGGTTTACTAAAACAAAAACAAGAAAGGTACTATTATTTAACAAAATTTTTATAAAATTCAACAAAACGAAAATTAATAGCATTTTTATAAAGTTGTTTGCCACATATACACCAACAATTAAAACAGGGTGGCACAAAACTAACTCAGTGGTTTGAATGTTTAATAAATAGTTTAGTCTACGTAGCGTTTAGACAGGAAAGTAATTTCATGAAAGTCGCAATACACTCACACTAACACACTCACATTTTGTTTACTTTCCACTCAGCTTTCAGTAAAAATTTCATGAAACAAATTTTTTGACGTTTGCTCAAAGTAAAATGACACCTTCTCAGCACTGTTGCCACATACAAAGAATAGTACAAACATGCATGTTCTGAGAAACGCAAATCGCTTAAATTTAGCGTTTTCGATTTGAAAACGCCAAATAGGTGTTCTGATAAACGTATAACGCAAGAAATATGGTTTTTCGATTTGAAATCGCTAAATAGGTGTTCTGGAAAACGCCATATCGCTTAAAATTGGGGACTTCAACTCGCATGTATATATTGAAGTGAACTGATTGAATTTGCTAAAACTGAACTTGCAAAAGGCAATAAAATTATTCACATATAAAATTTAATAGGTTTTCTTTTTATTTCAATAAAAAGTTCAAAGAATTTTACACACTTTCATTAAGAAAGTAAAGTTGCTAGAACAGCAAAATTTTATAAAATTAGATATTCATTTACTACATTTTTCATTTTGTAAACATTTTTAAACCCGTTTCTATCACCTAATCTTAAATTTTAGCAAACCCAAATATTGCTCAAATTCTTTTATTAAATTTTCATTGTAAATATTGTATATGTACTTATATTTACCAAAAATAACTAATTACATACGTACATAAGCAACATTACTTTACTACTTCTTAGTAATGCAGGCGGTAAATACTATGATATTGAAAAGTATGTTCTTAGGTAAATGCTACACATTACTAAGTTTTCGCTGGGACTATACAGAAATTTCATGAAAGTACTTTCCTGTGTAATGGCAGCGTTATCTAAAATAAACTGAAAAAGTTATTGAACATTCAAACCATAAAGCTAGTTCTGCGCCACCCTGTATCTGCATAAAAAAAAGAAAATAAATAAATAAAACTAATTAACAGTTCAATAATTTAAACAAAATCATTGATGCCCATAAAAGTTTGATTAATAAAAGACTTTTAGCCAGAAAAAAAACGATTATATTTTAAAGAAAAGCAAAATGACAGAAATTCTGGTCATTCGTCATGCGCAGTGCGCACATGAGCAGTCAGCCAACAATAAAAAGTATTAGATTACTATACTCGTACAAACCTACATACACGTGTACAAGCTCATGTTGATTGATCTATTAAATAATGGAGTCTGTTTGGGCACATAGAAAAAATCCATTAAACCCCTTTTAATTCTTTATAAAAGAAAGAAAAAAGTTGGGAAAGTTTAATAATTGACGCATTTGATATTGAATGTAAAATTTTATATGCATTTGTAAAAGAGTCATATGAAATGTTGAACGACAAAGCTTTTGCGCTGAGTATCACAGTCAATAAACAATAAAAAACGAACTAAAGTAAATAATAAATACTGTTTAAAAAAATAAAAAACAGGCATGGATATCAAACTAATTATTGTAACTTGATAACGTATAACGCGTTCCGAGTTTTTTGAGTTGGAATTCCCAAAATCAGCTTCAGGAATCGCCAAAATCCTCCACTTTCTCGAACACAATATGGCAACTTCAAACTATAGTATAGGGGGATATTTTATAAATAACCATATTCTATGTACTTTATGATAAAAAAAATAGCTGCCAAAAAATTGAAAATTTTTTTAATTCAAATTTTGCGTTAATTTTATATTTAAAAAGATATATTGTGTGTATAGATTTTATTTGTGCTAATGATTTTTATTTACATTGTTTATGCTTCAACTCAAAACTCCATCATCCAAAAGGTACTTGTGGGCTTCATCCAACTATTTAAACTTATACATATCGTTAGTCTCATGTAGAAAGGCCCTAACTCGTATTTTCGCAGAACCGAATTTTTTTAGCGATTCTCTTACGTTTCACGTATATTTAATACAGCATCACAAAAACTTAATTGAAGTGAAAATATTTTAAAATCACTTCAGTTGCAAGCTCTGGTGTTCTACAGTCTACACTTTACTTTTCATTTATGTTTTGTTTTCGAATATTAATTCGTAGTGAATTGTCTGGTTCTTGAAACCACTTTTACACAAAAAGTAGTAGTTTGAAAACACTTTTAACTTTGATTGCAAAAATGAAAAGTTTTACAGAAAAATTGAGTATAATTACAATCCCATTAAAATAAAAGGGTTAGATGACGATATGTTTATTTGAGATACAATTGTGCATATATTCAAAGGGAAGATAAGGAAAATATTATTAAAAAAAAAAACTAATATTTGTTATTTTGTTAACTAAAGTCGATTGGCGATATCATCTCTTATTACAGCAGTTACGGAATTACTAACTCATCCAAATCATCGTCATCAGTTTAATGTGTTGAGTTTACCCCCACCGGCTATATCAAATTTTTGCATAAGATGGTGCTTAAAAAATTACGATCTATAAGTAACATAACCAAATTTCAATATCGAAAAAAAGTAAAATAAAATTTAAAATAGGGTTCATTTCAGTACTGGTCTATATAAAAAATAAAACTGAAAACGTGGTTTGTGTCCATATTAGTTATTTGACAATTTATCCAAGTTTTTTCGAAGTTCATTTCGAACGAAAGAATGAAACACTCAAATTACTACTTTTTCAGAACAACATAAATGAAAAGTTAACTTTTCAAATCATTTTTTATTTTCATTCTACTACTTTTCTGGAACATGCCGGTATATAATTGCATAAACATCGCTTTTGCAAGCAATTGAAAAAAAAAAACAAATTACTTGTAAATAAACAAGTTACTTGTAAATTACTTGTAAATAAACAGGGGGCTAATTTTGTCATTCGTGATCGAAATTACTATCGAGTAGAAAATACTCGACTCGTTACGTAACGGGGTATCCAGCGGCCTGCCTACCTAACCTAACCTACGTAACGTATTTATAACACTGCCAAAAATTGTCAATAAAAATCATATGTTTTAACAAAACAAGTTAAAATTTACAAGCAACAAATTCAATAAAAATAAAAACGCAAAATAAATGGACCCAATATTATTATATTATGCATCATCGTCTGCCTCCGACGAAACGGTTAGTCTTAATACAACAAGGAAAAAATTAAGGGAAGCTGCACTTCCCCTAATTTTAAAGTGCAGTCAATATTTTGTTCAAATAGTTACATCCACAAAATAAAGAATGTTTATTTCACAGTTTCAAGAGAAGATTTGGACTCACAAAGGAAGTGTTTAACTATTTGTTGGGCCAATTAAATTTTGGGGCACTACTTTCCACCGCAGTTCCACCAAAAATTCATTTGGCTGCCACACTTGCGCTTTTAGCTTCAGGAGGATTCCAGCACTCCGTTGGAAATGATTTTTTAATGGGGATTAGCCAAAGTACTGTGTGCAAAATTACAAAGCTGTGTGCAAAATCACATCTTTAATTGGTGGACCAGAAGCGTTCAACTTCATAGCAAGCTCTTGGATTAATACACGTTCCGTCAAGTCGGTAGAATTGGCCAAAATTTCTTTTTGTGTAAAATTAATTTTCGTTACTGCTGACCTGAAATAAAAAATTATTTATACATTTAATATTATATTCAAAACAAATTTTGAATTTACATTTCTTTTGTGTTTTTCTGTTTGATAGTACTTTTGCTTACGAGTAAAAAGTTGAGCGGTTGCATTCGAATGGTTACCCGCTATCGAATGTCATCATTAGAAATTTCGATACCTTTTACTCGATATCGCATGAGATAATCACAAAAGTGTAAGAACTCGTACATTCGGGTAAGAACTCGCTTGTAAGCGAATAACAGAATTAGACTCCAGTTCCCATTATGGCTTTTCCTTCTCCTGTAAAATTGCGATTATGTTTGTTAGGGCCTTTCTGCAGGAGACCAACTATATGCTCACAAGTATATACCTATTTACTATAAATGTTGATATTTTTATGCTCTAGGACTTGTAAAACAAGCCAATACTCTTTAGAAACATTTTGTAATTGTTTATAATAGAATGACGATTTGCTTTTTTAAACTGAATTTTGATTTGCTGTTTCATGTCATGTGTGAAATTTCTGCCGTTTTCTGTTCACATACAAAACAACAAACTTTCATATACATAAATATGGTCGGTTATGGTCATGTTCTAGCGAATTTAAATACATTCATATGCATCAACGAGCGTGTTTGTATAAACATGTGTGTATGCACATACATATATACATATGTATGTAACGCTACAAACACCTCTTTTACACAGAAAAAATATGGTATTTCATTTTAAAAAAAATTGTAATTGAAGCAAAACATACACGTTTAGACTCAAATCATAAAAAATTCTGATATTTTAGCTTTTTTAGTTATTCAATGTTTCTCATACGTATTGTTATGGTTTGTTTTTTATATGCATTGAATGCCAGTATATAAAAGAGATAAAATGAGAGTGTCATATTTGTTTTACTTTCTCTTAGAGAAAAATAACACAATGCAGTGCAATGCAATACTTTTACTCAGCGTTGTCAGCTCGGTGCTCTTCGCACCACTTTTTGTGCTTTTTAAAATTATAGCATTGTGCAACTTCGTTAATTCGCATATATGTCAAATATTTGATACCTTGCTGTTGCCCACATAAATAGATGACCGAAACTAATACACTCAAATGTAATTTTCCAACACATTCACAAAAATGTTATACGTATATAACATTTTTTAGAATGTGGTAGAAAAAACATAACACGTACACGAAACTTTCGGTGATTTTCTTCATATTGCTCTTAATAACTTGATAGAAAGTTGTGACCTATGTTTCGGTGCACAATGTCGTCATATGACCGGTCACTTGATCGTCACTGTTTTTGTAGGCTAATAAAGCAGTTAATATTTTTTTATTTCTGGCTGAATAAGTTTGGAATTTAAGGCTTTTATAGTTCGTTTAGTAAAAGTAATTAATAAAAAAATAAATTCAATTGAAATGCTGTTCAGGCTAGAGGTCTTCAATGTTGTTTATAAAAATTATAACTTTTTTTTTTTCTTAAATTATTTATAAATCAATATTTTGTACTCCTTCGGACTTTTTCAGGGAAATATTTTAAATTTTTTTTACCTTTTATTTTTAAATATTAAAAAAAGTTTTTTAATAAAAATAATGTAGTAAATATTATACTTTTTTTCTGTGTACTAACAAAACTAAAAATACTAATATGAGATCTAATACTTCTATTATTTAGAATACAAGTACTGTTTCACTTTAGAGGAAGCGTTTTGTTAATTGAGACAAACGTTTCGTAGTCAGTTTTTTCTACATCAATATATGTACATATGTATGTACATATCTATATATGTATTCTATACTGAGAGTGTATCTTTTAGTACAGTGTTGTTGTCTCAATTGCATATGTAAGTATATACGTACCAGGGATCACCAAAAATCAAGTTTTTTTGATTAACTCATATACTAAAATTTGTAATCAACAAAATTCAAAGTTGATTGAACTCAAATCGTCTTGTAAACGTTCTGAACTTGTAATCAACAAAAATCAAGCAACAAAGTTCAACTTTGAATGAACTCAAATCGTCTTGTAAACATTCTGAATTTTTAAACAACAAGAATCAAGCAACAAAATTCAATGCTGAGTAAAATCAACTGGTTTTGTAAACATTGCACATTTATTTTAGTGCTGAGTAAAATCAGCTTCATATTTGTTATTGCTTGGGTAGGGAGTTGTATGTGTTTGAAACATATATACATACAGTTTTCTTGGTTATTCTTAATTTCTACTTTAAGTTTCATGTACATATATAGGGTGTTTTTTTAAGCCCGATAGAACTTGAAATTGTAAAAAATAACACAAAAAATTAAATTGTAATCAAAATTTTTTTTTATTCGAAAGATCAATACGTGACATTAACATTTGAAAATGATTTCGGGCATATGGGCACCGCGGCTGTTCTTGACGAAGCGCATTCTGGATGTCCAATTTTGGGCCACTTTTTCGAGCACTGCTGGCCGTATGTCACGAACAACACGAACAATGCTGGCCTCCAAGGCGTCAATTGTTGCTGGTTTATCAGCATAAACCAGTGACTTCACGTAGCCCCACAGGAAATAATCGAGAGGTGTCAAATCGCACGACCTTGGAGGCCAATTGACAGGTCCATTTCTCGAAATCAACTTATCGCCAAATTTTGATTTCAGTAAGTCGATGGTTGCGTTCGCCGTATGGCACGTAGCGCCATCCTGTTGAAACCACATCTCCTCCGGATCAATGTCATCCATATTTTCAAACAAAAAATCATTGATCATGGTGCGGTAACGATCTCCATTGACCGTAACGCGAGCTCCGGCCTCATTTTTGAAGAAATAAGGTCCGATGATGCCACCAGCATGAAAACCGCACCAAACAGTGCATTTTTCTGGATGTAATGGAGTCTGTAGGGTCTCTTGTGGATTGGTCTCACTCCATATGCGGCAATTTTGCTTATTAACAAACCCGTTAAGCCAAAAATGCGCCTCATCGCTGAACACAATTTTGCGATAAAAGTTGCGCGAATCGACGACTGATTTTCAAAGTAAATTTGGATAATTTCGTAGCGTTGTTCAAGCGTGAGTCTATTCATGATGATTTGTCAGAGTATACTGAAACAAATAAAAAAAATGTTTCATCAAAATTTAATTTTTTGTGTTACTTTTTACAATTTAAAGTTCTATCTAGCTTAAAAAAACACCCTAGGTATACATATACCTAATTAAGTAATTTTAGGTCTATATAAATTTTTCTTATTGATTTTTTTGTTATATATGTATGTAGTTATTTTAAGTCTAATTTAATTTTTTAAATCTGTTTTTTTAAGAAAGCTCTAAAAAGAAATATACATGTACATACATATGTATGTACATTGTCGTTTTCTATGAAAGCCTTCTGTTTCTATGTGTATTTTATTTTGATTTTTATTTCAAAAGAAGCATACAGATTTTTGCAGTGGTTTTTGTTAATTTATTTTTCTTTCATTTATATTCACGCACGAACACCTTTACCAGCGTTGCCGTTGTTGGTCTTGTTGACCAAATTTAGTCGGACAATATTTGGATGGTCGGCTAAACCTTATTTTGGTCTTTTTCAGAAAATTTAACTCGTCTAATTTTAATATTTTCCAACCTTGTTGCTTCTGACCCTGATATCATTATTATACAGTGGAGTTTGTTGATCTTAACAGAAATGAATATTTCTGCAGAATTAAATGTTGATTTATTTTGGGACCAAGTTAATTCTATTGAAACCGGATTAAGCCCGCAAAGCTTTGGAAATCTTGCTAACTTTGTATTTAATTTACTTTCACTCCCACATAGCTCTGGAGCTGCTGAACGTAAGTTTTCAACATTTTTTTAATTACAACAAAGATGAGGAACAAACTTGAAATAAATACAATTAACAGTACAATGCTTTGCAAAGAACTTTTAAAAAATAATGGTGCACGCAATGAGAGGTCAGCAAAAAGAGAGAGTATATATGTACAAATGTATATAAAATAAAAAAATATTTCAGGCAACCTTGATAGTTGCTTTGACCTTTATTTAACTTAATATTTGCAATCAGTTTTTTTTAGCTCATTATCCTATTTGGTCTTTTTTTTAATTTGTTATTTTTTTCAATATTTCGTCTTCCCATTTGTTGTTATCTTATTAAGATGTAATGATGTCCAAGCTTGAGGTCTTTTTTATTAAAATTTTTAAAAAATTGTTTATTAAATTCGATGTTTCGTCTTCCTTAGGAAGACTTATTCAGGAAAAAATTTTTTTAATTAAAAAAAATATATATAAAAAAATATTAAAAATGTATTCCTGAAGAAGACGAGATATCGAATTTAATAAACAATTTTTTTAAACAATTTTTTAAAAAAGACCTCAAGCTTGGATTTCATTACATGCTAATTTAAGAAAAAGGTCGAAAAAAGAAAAGTTGTTATTTTATTTTTTCATATTTCGTCTTGTTTCGGAAAACTTCTTCAGGAAAATTGTTTGTGTATTCAAATATGTTATTGAATTTATAATACACAAACAAATAATTCTGAGGAAGCCTTCCGAAGGAAGAAGAAATATGGAATAACACATTTTTTTAAATAACAAAAAAGAACCTTGAGTTCAAAAAATTCGACATTTGAGGCAACGATTGACGATTAATTTTTACTATTTGTTTTCATAACATATACATATTGTGAGCATAAAACTAATGTTACATATTGGCAATGGTCAATAGTAATGCTTTTTTACACGCGTATGTACAAGTATATAAGATTTATATGAATTTTTGTACGCTGTGACATCTTTGGTTTTCGTAACATTATTGCTATTTTTGCTATTCATTCTATAATTTAAAAACTTTATTGAAAAAACATTATACTTTATATGAGAAACACATATGTATATGTTTTTCAATATATAAAAATTTGTCTTGTTGGAAGGATTTTGGTAGATTTTAAATCCAAGTTTGGTTGGATTGAACATTTTTGAGTGGCAAGCCTGACCTTATCGACGATTACACTCAAATAGGTAAGAAGTTGCTCATTGTGTTACTGATTAAAACTCGACTGCACATTTGTGCGGCTGAACTCAAAATCATATATGAACTAAATGTACTGTTTTTCATGTAGTTGAACAAGTATCATTTGTATCAAAGCTGTTCTCTGATTTGTACATATATATGTCTATCTACTGTATTTCGTATACCTAGTTCGTTTATATAGATATGTACACATCTAATTGTATTTAGTTGCCAACCATTGTTATTGTTATACATTATATTTTTTTACAAATATTAAATAGATGTTGTTTTAGCGTTGTTGTATCTTTTGTTTCATTTTAATAATGGCATAAATTGCTTGAAATACATTTGTACATTTATGCGCATGTCTGATTAAACTTATAAATATGGAAGTAGTGGTATGTACAATGCATAGCTGTATACGTTCATACAGCCATACATATGTATATGCTTATATGTATATGGAGGCAAGTATATATGTAGATATGTATGTATAGTATGAATATTAGTAGCAACGAGTTGTATTTTTTTTTGTGTTAATTTATAATGGAGGAAATAATATATTTTTCTCATACTATTTTTTTAGAGGCGAACATTTTTGTGCATGTGTGTATGTTTGGCTGTTATTTCAAAGCTTTGCACACCGCCATTTTTAATTAGTTTATATGTTTGTTTGCTTTATAATTCATTCATTTGTTTTTGTATTTCTATTAATGGAGAAAATAAAGCAAGATATGTTTTTGCATTTCACATGAAATAATTTAAAACATTTTTATTTATAAAAATGGATACTTAAATAGATATTTATATACTTATTTTCCTTACGATTTTTTAGTATTTATGTTACATATGTGCAAGGAGTTACATATGTGCAAGGAGTTCGAAAGGTAATAATACTGTTTACAGAGTTGCCACTCAAAAATTTTCAATCCGAGTAAACTTGGATCTAAAACCTACCAAAATCCTTCCGAAATACGTATGTATGTATTTTTCATGTAAATTACAATTTTTATTCGAAAAAGTTTTTAAATTATAGAATGAACAACAATCATGTAACGAAAACGAAATTTCATTTCTGTTAAGCGCAACAAATGCCACTGTGTAATAATGATATCAGGGTTACAATCAACAAGGTTGGAAAATTTTAAAAGTAGGTAGGTGCACTATAGGCAAGTCTTCTTTAGACAACACTTTACATCGAATACACAAAAAAAATTATAGTAAAAATAAAATCAACAAAATTTTTGTCTGAAAAAATAATTTTTATGCATATATTAAATTTCAAGGGCCGATGTTTAATGTGAACCACACCTAAACGCCAAGTTTTTTTCCGAATTTTATTTGACATTTCTCTATTTCAGACTTACTCAATTTGAACCATGGAGAGATACAGAATCCAACAAAGTTAAAGTTATCCAGACTTATTATGAAAATGATGATCAATTTTCGAAGAAAATCATCTTCAGTGATGAGGCACATTTTCACCTCAGTGGATTCGTCAATAAACAGAATTGCCGCATTTGGGCGAATGAGAATCCAAGAGTGACTGTCGAAAAACCAATGCACCCACAAAGAGTGACTGTTTGGTGCGGTTTATGTGCTGGCGGCATCATCGGGCCGAATTTTTTCCAAAATGAGGCCGGTCAGGCAGTTACTGTGAATGGTGTTCGCTATCGTGAGATGATAACGAACTTTTTATGACCCGAATTGGAAGATATGGATGTAGACGATATGTGGTTTCAGCAGGACGGAGCCACTGGCCACACAGCTAACGAAATCATTGCTCTTTTGCGCAACAAATTCAATGGCAGTGTTATCTCACGTAATGGCGATGTCAATTGGCCGCCAAGATCATGCGATTTGACACCGTTGGACTTTTTTCTTTGGGGTTATTTGAAAGAAAAGGTGTACGTCGATAAGCCAACAACAATTCAACAGCTAAAGGATAAGATAATTCGGCACATCAACGGCATAGAACCTGCATTATGCCTCAGGGTCATCGAAAATTTGGACCATCCGATGGAGGTGTGCCGCCGTGGTCGCGGCGCCCATTTAGCCGATATTTTGTTCCATACATAGTTGAATAGTACCAATATATCATAATAAAATAAAAGTACAATAATTTACTAAATAGTTTGTGCTTTATTCAAAATCAACATCGGCCCTTAAAATTTAACCACCCTTTACATAAATATAAAAAAATAACCTAGGATATCGTATTTTTGAATTTTTAAATTTAAAATTTTTGAGTATATATAAAGTTGTTTAAAAAAATTGCTGTTTTCGTGCAATAATTATTTTTACTAGCCTTTTGTTTGAATCCACGAATTCCTTTACAGGTCTGCATTCAAACAATTTATTAATTGATTCAACGAATTTCGCTATTGAACAGGAATAAAATTTTTTCTCTGTACGTATTTGTAACATATTAATGTTTTCAAATTTAAAATCAAACCTCGATTTCATTTGCTTTAGTAGCTCAATATAAAATGTCAATATTTTTTGTTTAACTTCTATAATTTCATTCAAATTCATATTTTTTGCAGCTTTTGTGCCAATAAAAATATTTGAAAAATATGTTACTTTTATTATTGAAATCGATTTAGTACTTTTACAAAGAAATACCTATTTGGCATTTGCTTTTCATAGTTAGAAGTGAACAGGCTTGCGAGAGCTTCAAATTTTTGAGGTGACCAATGTTCAGAGTTGCATAAAATATAGAGTTGAATTTGTTCAAAAATACCTAAATAACGTTTAGCAGACCAGCTAACCAAGGGAATAATATCCGCGCAAATTTGTTCGGAAAAGACTAACAGTGGCGACGTTGACTGTATAAAAAAAAATTATATATATATATATATATATATATATATATATATATATATATATATATATATATATATATATATATATATATATATATATATATATATATATATATATATATATATATATATATATATATATATATATATATATATATATATATATATATATATATATATATATATATATACATATGTATATATATTTTTTTTTGTATACAGTCAACGTTGCCACTGTTAGTCTTTTCCGGCCAAATGTGCGCTATTAGCTATATGAATTCTGATGCCCTTATTTCAAATCTGCTGCCAATTTTTCTCTATCAGCCAATGAATTTATTTTATGGGTCTGGTTCAATTTATCTCAGTCTGGACTAGAATTTGCTGTGGCAGCGGAAAACTACACAAAATTATATATTACAGAGCAGCCAATATATTAAACACCGATATATTAAAGGTATTATAATCGCACTAAAAGTGGCGACACAATGATTAAATTACTAAAAGGCCGGTACCTGTAAGCATGACATAAGAATAAAAAAAAACAAATTTTCCAATGGTATTTAAATTATCTATAATCTTAAGGGGTGACTGACACAACTTGTTTGTTTATATTCTAGTGTACATGTCAGGATGTCACAGCAGCTGAATTTTGCATGCTATGCTCGCAATTATAGGAAATTGAGAGATTGACCACCACTGGTTTATATTCAAACATTGGCTTTTCCATCAATAAATTTCTTACTTAATTTTGAAATGTTTTAAAATACTTTAAGACCAAAACTTGTATTACAAAGCAATAAAATTTTACTATGTTTTGAAAAATGTCCCATAAATCGCCTTTATTTTAAAGTAAAATATTTTCATTCCTTAAAAAGGGGTTAAAAATCACTCAAGCAATCGATGAACAAACATTTTTATCATAACAAAAACTGTTGCTTTGTATGTTCGATAGTTGGCTAAACTAAAAAACTTCAGAAAAAAAACAAATAAATTAATTGCCCGCAAATCCTGCCGTCCAGTAGGAAATAAATATGTAAGTATTATAATTGAATTGAAGTTTAATAAACAGCAATTTGAATAAAACAAAATAAATGAAAACTGTTGAATACAAATAACTAAAAGTAGCAAATCGATTTGAATGCCTGCCTGCCTGACTGCCTGCAAGTTGGCTTCAGCGTTTAAATATGTGCGTACATGAACGGGTACAGAGTACATTGGAACAATTTCAAGGTTCAATGAGCAGCCATAAAACGAAATTAA
Organism: Thecocarcelia acutangulata; assembly: GCA_914767995.1. NCBI lineage: Eukaryota > Metazoa > Arthropoda > Insecta > Diptera > Tachinidae > Thecocarcelia > Thecocarcelia acutangulata. Next base: position 30,021,512 of record OU612096.1, read on the forward strand.
ACACACAAAAAAACATTAATGACAACAACAGCGCAACAAATATGACCAGTTAGCTGGAAAAAAAAAATCAACTAAAACTCTAATCGGAAAACATTTGCAAATAAGAAAACTACAATAAACAAAAAAAAAAAAAAAACAAAAAAAACTATACTCGTATAACGAATAATTTACCCTACTTCCGTTTTAGTTTTAGAAAATATTTTCCATATAATAATATTCAAAATAAAATGAAATTTAAGCAAGATAAACATTATGGAAATATTTGTTTTCTTTTTAAGAAAAATAAAAAATTGCTTAGTATTTTCAGGCTTGACTAAACACTGATGGTTTATATTTGTTTATTAAACGCTTTATTTTTTCTTCTTGCACAAATAAATTAATGCCACCAGCAGCAGATCAAATAAAAATATACTCGTGTGTATAACGCGAGAGGGTGATTTTTGGTGCTCGATACTCACTCACTCGTCTAAGCAACTTGCATAATTGTATGATAGATATTAAATTTTGAAAACAATTTCCATAATCCATTTCAATGTTTGATTTTCCCATGATCACAAAAACTTTTATTTATTTATTTATTTTCACAACTCTTATAACCAACTGAAAGATATTTCTTTAAAAAAAAATTTTTGTTTATAATTTATTTGCTATTTCACCATTATCTATAAATCATACGCATTTTTCAACTCTTAACCTCTCCAGCCAAACAGGAGTTGATGAAAAATCGCAAAAAGTCTCTAAACGAAAAATGTGCAAAATTTTTTCTATAATTTGTTTTTATTTTATTTTTGCTTTCGTGTACAAATAAATTAATCAAATTTAAAATTTTCTTGTTCGGCTCTGTGTGAAGGGAAAACTTGTTTGTTCCATTTAATGTTTTCCAGGTCGTGTATGAAAACGATACAGTCAATGTGGTGAGACATTGTTTGGAAGCACCCAGTTGGCCATGTTCGTAAGACAGCTTAAACGACGGGTACAAGCAGTGTTTTCAGATCGTAAGAATTATTAATTTTTGCAGGTGTTTTGCGAGTTTTTTTATGAACAGTTTTTGGAAAATTTGTATAACTTATATTGTTATCAGCCCAATTACAAATAAAAATTCCGTGGGAGTTTCTTCACTTTTCCCCAATTATGAACAAAAACCGAATATGATGATTTTTTTATTTCTTCGTTCTCTCCCTTAACTGAAAACATTGAGATTGACTGTTCCATTCCTAGGGGCCAAGTTAACAAAAACTGTGATTTTCTTTTTATTTTGAATTGAGAAAAATACTTTAATTGAGAAATTTCCGGGAGGAAAACATTCCGTGAGAAACAAATTGCGTGAGAATATTCATAATAAATAAAATAGAACCCAAAAGTCACGTGTTTATTTTAAATGGTTTGTAACAATACATATCGCTCCTTTATTGCAACATAGTCATATCTCAAAAAATTAGTTTTTCGAGCTAACAATGCAGAATTGTTAATAGTACCACCTTCTACATTGTGCCAAAACTTTATTCGAATTACTTTTAAACTTTTTTCTTTAGGAGAGATTATCTAAACAAAAAATTCTAAGACTTGTATGGAAGCTAAAAACTTTAAATTCGTTTTTCTCGAGACAAGCTTTTTTGAGTTATTACTATGTTGCAATAAAGGAGCGATATAGTTTAAAAACACGCTTCGATATCAAACTAATTATCCAGATAAATATCCGTATAATGTTTTCCGAGTTTTTTTTTAAATTCCCAAAATTGGTTTCAAGAATCGGCAAAATCCCCCACTTTCCCAAAAACAATACAAACAATATGTCCCACTAAATCGAATGACCGTCAATAGTTCAGACACACGTTTCACGGGCTAAAAGCGGCGTTCCGATTCGATTAGCGAAACGATTACGGGTAGTTTTTTATTTTAATTCCCAAAATCAGCTTTAGGAATCGCCATAATTTCCCACATTACCGGACACAATATGTCACTTCAATTTTTCGTACGAAATCGAATGACCGTTAATAATTCAGATATCCGGTTCACCGAATATGAAAAAGTGGTTCCGATTTAGTTAGCGAAGCGGTTCCGACTTTTTTGGGAATTATCATAGCCTGCTCTAGGAAAAGTCAAAATCCCTCCAACTTCCTCACAAGCAATACGGCAACTTCAATTTTCGCACTAAAGCGAATGATCGTTTATAGTTCAGATGCATGCCACTGCAAAAGCGTGCACGGAATATGGGAAACCAGTTCAAACAGGTAAGCGAAGTGGTTCCGAATTTTTTTTTGCCAATTCTCAAAATTGGATTCATGAATCCCCAAAATTCCTTCACTTTCCCGGAAGCAGTACGGCAACTCCAATTTTCGTACTGAATAATCAACACTGTACACACAGTTTTATATACATATATTTGATGGAAAAAAATTGTTCTCAAATATATAACGATTTTTGAAACAAAAAAATGTTTCAACACTGGCAACAGAAAATCGAGGAAGACTTAAGCTGGATTCACCCCAATATTTTTTGTTTTGAAAAAATTTTTTTATATGTTGTTTGAAGCTCAGTGTTGTCAGATCGTAAGATCACTTTTTTTGCTGCTTTCTTGAGACGCTGAAAAAAACATTTTTTTTTAATATTAAAGATTTTTTAAAAGAAATATATGACAACACAGTTGACGCTTCTCTTTTTGAGAGACCTACCACATCATATTGTATGTACCAGAGATCTGCACTGGTGCACCGCTACCATAAGTATAAAAAAAAGAGTAAAAGAAACGACCACAAATAAGAATGCTGTTATTACCCGCACTCAGTAAGAGGAAGATTTTAAGAAATTTCTATTTCCGTTTTTAATCGTTTTCTCAATAATTCTATATTCTATATTATATTCTACAATTCTAAACATTCTAGTACATGACATGAAACAAACAAATTATAAAAACAACACTGGACAAATCCTTTTGTTATGTATATGCGTCACCTTTTGTTTTACATGAACTGAAATCGTGGCTGCCAGATTTAGTGATTTTTAACCGTGTTGACGATTTTGAGAGTAGTAGGAAAATTCAGTTCAAGCAAATTTCTTTCCACAATTATGTAGTTATATGTAACTATGAATTTATTGTGGCTATGGGTTAAAGCCCAGAAATAAAAATTGTTATAAATGCAAAAATGCATAAAGCAAAAGGAATTTGATGAAGATGTAATTAATTTTAAAAATCTATTTTTAACATAAAAGTTATTGTTTTTACCGATTTGGAACTAAAAATGTTCACAGCAAATATGTGTATAAATTTTCTTGAAAACGCGATCGCTACAAAATGATTTTTTTTCACAACATTCTGGCAACGCCACCCTTAGTACGAATACGTTTATAAGTGTGAGTGAATAAATCCATAAAACTGAACATGCAAACGCTCATGGGTAAGATAAATGTGACTGCAAATTCTTACATGTAAATATTATTTTCGTTATTAAAAAGAAGCACGAGTACGATTGCCGAATGTGGAAAAAACTGATATATTGTGCCACTTGACACACAGCCAACGAAACAATTGCCATGAAGAGAATACGTTGAATGGTTTGCTGTATACCAACAAATGGAAGCCGAGTTTTCGAACAAACTCATCCTAAGCGATGCATCATATTTTCACTTGCATATTCTTGCAAAATTTGCCAAAACTCCCGCTTTTGGGGATCTGTGCACCCACATGTAATTGTCGAAAACCAAATGCATCCACAACGTGTTATTGTGTATTGTGGATTTTGGGCTAAAGGCATATATATTTTTGTTCGCTTGCTTAGAGTATCATTATTTTGCCACAAAACACTTTTACAAGAATGATTTGAACACTGGATGGAACACATTGCGCGCTCATCTTGTCGCCCACTTCCCCTCAAAATATTTTCGGAAACTCAAAACAAAAATATATCGTCGAAAATTATGTTGCCCAGGACCATGTTGCCAATTGGGCAGAGACATATGGATGTCTGCATGTGTATGTGAACTGATGGAGCAGCTTTATTTAAAAGTTGCTTGTTTTTGGCCACTGTTGGTCGCTGTTGCTGATGACCCATTGTGATCCCAAGTGTTGAATGAAACAATGTTAATGGCCAGCAAACCATCAATCAGACGAAATTAGTTATTGATCATAAAGGAAAGCAGTATGAATTGTTCAAAACTGGCACGCGGCATTAAAAAAATTAAGAATTTGATGGAAAGTTATGAGCTATTTGCACAACACTCCCCAGTACTCCATTTATACAAAAATAAAAAAATATATATATATATATATTTACACGCTGTTCACAGAACACAAACGAATGCTTCGTCTAGAATATTTTTTTTTGTTTACTTTATTATTTTATTTATTGAATCTACATAAGAAATGTAATGACAATAAGTATTCAATTCTTAATACTAAAACAAATTGTGATTAAAGTCCTGCCAGTGCTGGACAAAAATTTATTTTTATGCGATTATTATTTCAGAATTCAGTCATCTGTTTAGAGCTCTAATGGTAGCCAAAGTATCCCTCCTTCTCAGACGGGTATGACCACCAAAGTTAAGAATATTAACTGCAAGAGGATTTGGATGGAATTTAAGTTTGTTAATATATTTTGTCGCGTACTTCACAAATTCAGATTTCACAAGAATAGAATATTAAGAAAAAGAATAGAATATTAAGAAAAATTTTAGCTCTCTGTAAACAAAAATCCTAGACAAGACGCCTTCTTTGTGCTCCATTAGTAGCCTATTAATATTTTTGTTTTAAAGGCCATTTTCTTAAATTCAGTTTTAATCAGAGGCCACAATTTAAAGTTCGTAAGCGACTTAAAATCAAGTTCAATTTCCTGCATTCAGAGCTACAAAGCAGAATAAACACTTGTATGCCTCCTGCGATGATGAAAACTAGAACAAAACTTAAAACTAAAACTGCTCCCAACATTTAATTGTCAACTATGAAGCCAAAATTGATGAAAACTCGAATTTTTTTTTTATATATAATCCGTTAGTTAGCCGTATCCACTTTGTGAATAGGAGGAGTAAAAGTAACAGGTATAAAGTATGGCGATATCCTTTATTGCTACACTAAGATGAACTTTATTAAATGCTCATATTGATACTAATTCTCAAAATGTCTTATGTTTCGTCAACATTTTATAGGTGATTATCCAATAAAAAGCAGACTTGGAAACTTTTGAAAAATAATTTCAATCAGTCCACGATTTAGAATATTCAAAGGAAAATAAAGAGACAATTGAAAAAGCTCTATCACCAAGCTTTGATCGTGATTTTGAAAGCTACAGTTTGCAGAGCCATTAATTTTATGAAGAACCTAAGTCAAAATGTTTTTCTACTGCTCTTAAATAAGCGGTGGTCAAACCATAATGCAATTATGAGCTACACTTTTTTTTAACTTGGATCAGAATTCAGGAGATAATTCTAACATATGCACGGCATTTTACGTGATCTAGGGAAATTCATTACGAGCAGGAAGAAAGATTGAGTTGTGCTTGTGGACGTTTACCTTAAACATATCAAAAATAAGAAAGAAAGTTAGAAAATAAATAGCATTTCGTATACTTCATGATCACCACAGTTGACCCAATGTGTCTATAGCCGAGAGAATTGTGCATACATTTCAGCAAAACGGATCTGTACAAAATGTGAAAACGTTTGGTTCTACTGCTGGGTGCGGTTCATGGGCTGGTGGTGTCATTGGCTTATACTACTTCGAAAATGCGATCGGCCAAGCAGTTAAGGTGAATGGTGTACGCTATCACAAGATAACAACGGTCTTTTTGTAGCCAAAAATTGATGGTATGGACCTGGATGATATTTGATTCCAATATGATGGTACCACTAGCCACAAAGCCAACAAAATACTGTCTCTCTTGTGAGAGAAATTCAATTGGCCACTACGATCATGTGATTTGACACCGTTGCACATCTCTCTTTGGAGATACAAGCTTTTCGAAGAAAAAGTCTATTGCAATAATATGTCATGTGTAAACACATTGCCGGTAAGGCAGTATTGGTTAGGGTGGCAGTACCGGTCTAAGCAACTGAACCAATGACAAAAATGAAACAATAACAAAATAAATACTCGTATAAGAAAAATTGAAAATGGAGGATTTACCGAAAAAGATATGGCTATAAAAATTTACCAAAAAAAAATATTACATGGAGAAGACAGAATGGAGTAGTTTTTGACAAGGGGAACGGCTGCAGATTTTGAAGACAGGCGGTAGCAGAAGGAAAGGTGAGAGAATCATTGTTACAGATGACTTAAAAATAAAAATCGTCGCCACAAGTCATCAAGGCGGAGTTCAAATGTAAGTAAACTCCATGAGGGAGGGCAGCGGTAAAAGGCACAGCATCAGTCAAATTGTTGAAGAAAAGTTCGCTTGCCAGTTAGAACTGGAGTGTTTTTCTTCGGGCCCCTTCTTTATTATTGTAAGCTGGTGTTGGGGTGGAATATTTTTCTCAAGAAATAGAAATAAAAAAAACGGGTTTTTTAAAATTCAAAATTTACAATTTATTTCTTCGGGGCCCTTACGTAATTTTTCGGGTTTTCAATGTAATATATTAACATACAAAAAATGCAAAATGGCAAAGGCGCCAACAAAAAGTAGACAAGAGTAAAAAGAACGTCAAATACCTAAGACGTTCACTGAACACCCACGTAGGGTATCCCATACATAAACAGTTGGCATGAATTTTTATTAATGGACATACCGATTCATCGGTAGGACTGCTGTTGAAACATTTCCGAAATCGGTCCATATATATCCGAGTTATAGCTTTAACCGATTTTTCCATGAAACAATTTTTTTTTTCTTAAAATCATTTTTGGTAATAAAAGAAGGTTATAAAAATACATAAAATGGAAATTTCCGAAATCGGTCCATATATACCCGAGATATAGCCTAAACCGATTTTTAATGAAAACAATTTTTTTTCTAATCAGTTATGGTAATAAAAAAAAAGGTTACTAAAGTATAGAAAATTAAAATTTCCGATATCGGTGCACATACTCGTATACCCGAGATTAGCCTAAAGCCGAGATATGGCTAAATCAGTTCTGGTAATAAAAGGAGGTTACTTAAACATAGAAAACTAGAATTTTCGATATCGGTCCATAAATATACGATATATCACCTAAACCGATTTTTCCATGAAAATTTGCATGAAATATTACCTTTTTGGCTTGACGATTAGGCAAAAACATTCTTTCCCCGATATCGGTCCATATGCATATATACTTAGTTCAAATTTATAATATATACTATACATATACATACGTAACTATCGTGAAGGGTATTTTAGATTCGGCCCAGCCGAATATACCACACTCTTACTTGTTAAATCAATTATTATTATGTAGTTATACTAATAATCCAATTTAGAAGAATATTTTTCTTTGTACTGAAATATTTCTGTTATATTATAATTTGAAGCATATATACTAATTATTAAATGCCTTCCGAGCGTGGCCGGAGCGGTCAGCTAGTACTATATATTTACGTGACTATTGTGAAAGGTATTTTAGATTCCGCCCAGCCGAATATATTACACTCTTACTTGTTTTGTTTCGGACAACCTTTGTATTGCTTTCGTAATGACTTTTGTTGCGTCACTCGTACTCAGCTAACTCAACTCACAGCAAGCGTGTGTTCTCATATACATACACGAGTTTTTCCCCCTTTTTTTTAGCTTGTGTCAACTTGATTGAGTTTATGCCCCACCAATATAACTAAGAGTTATCACCACAAAAATTAATTGATTTGTAGCCATTTAACTGCATTTTAAGCCATAATTTTTATGAACCATCAATTTAAGTGTTTCTATTTTCTATAAGTTTATGTCTTTCTTATTGCGAACGTTAAACGAATTTAAATGCTGGAAGCTTCAAAAACAAACAAAACTTTTTTTTTTTTTTTGTTTTCTAAATTTTATGATGATCTTACCTGCTGCATTCGTAAATAATTTCAATTTGTATAAATTTAAGTAAAATTTTATTATCAATTTCGTGCTCATAAAGTCAACAAACAATTAGAAAAGAAACAGTTATTTGCATATGTAAGACTGACTGTTGTTAGATGGATGAAAAGAGGAGGCAGAGTGGTTCTTTTAAAAACAAAAAACTTATTTTAATTTGTTTTAAATTAAATCGTTGGAAATATTTGATGTCCGATAAGTTTTGTTTTATAATGATTTTTAGTTAATTACTTTTACTTTTTCTAAAATAAGAAAAATTTTGGATTTATTTATCAATTAGTTTCAATATAGCTGTTCAACAGCGAAGCCGATCGCTATTTGTCGGCGGCGGCGGCTAACCCTAAAAATGTTCGGCGGCGGCTAATAGCCGAATATATAAGACAAATTCAAAAAATTATTGCATTTTTAAGATTTATGTCACAGAGATTCGTTTATATGAACAATATAAAATGTTTATATAAAAAAGCAAACACCCAAACTTATTTTTTTCAGTTGCTGGTTTTGTTTAAAAATTGTTCAACTACCTCTCATCTTTCTTTTGTATAATACTTTCGTTGTAAAGTAATTAATTTAATTTCTAATTTAACGTATCTTCGTCTTCAGATTCGGAAAATTATTGATCGCGAACAGAATTATTGGTCGCGGCAATTATTGTTATAAAATAAAAATATTTCTTGCCCAAAGCCAGATTTGAACTTGAGCCAGACGAATGATACCATCATATCGCTCCTTTATTGCAACATAGTCATAACTCAGAAAAGCTCGTTTCGAGAAAAACACATTTAAAATTTTTAGCTTCCATACAAGTCTTAGAATTTTTTTTTAGAAAATATCTTCTAAAGGAAACACTTTAAAAGTAATTTGAACAATACTGCATTGTTAACTCGAAAACCTAATTTTTTGAGATAGAACTATGTTGCAATAATTACTATTTTTTATTTATTACTACTTTTTTCTTCTTTTCATGTTTTTTTTTTTTAATATGTTTAATTTTTGCAGCTTCAGATCTTTAATTTTTATAAAAAATTAACAATTCAAAATGTTTTATTTCTCAATATTTCGATAACAATTTGTTATCATCGTCAGGAGAAATTAAATGTTATAAATTTAAATTGAAAAATTATTGTCAAAAAAAAAATTCCATACACAAAAAATTCCTACACTAAGAAAAATTTTAGTTCACACACAAAGAAAAACTCCTAACAATATTAACAAATTGAAAAATTAATATAGGGTGTTTTTTTAAGCTAGAGAGAACTTTAAATTGTAAAAAGTAACACAAAAAATTAAATTTTGATGAAACATTTTTTTTATTTGTTTCAGTATACTCTGACAAATCATCATGAATAGACTCACGCTTGAACAACGCTACGAAATTATCCAAATTTACTTTGAAAATCAGTCGTCGATTCGCGCAACTTTTATCGCAAAATTGTGTTCAGCGATGAGGCGCATTTTTGGCTTAACGGGTTTGTTAATAAGCAAAATTGCCGCATATGGAGTGAGACCAATCCACAAGAGACCCTACAGACTCCATTACATCCAGAAAAATGCACTGTTTGGTGCGGTTTTCATGCTGGTGGCATCATCGGACCTTATTTCTTCAAAAATGAGGCCGGAGCTCGCGTTACGGTCAATGGAGATCGTTACCGCACCATGATCAATGATTTTTTGTTTGAAAATATGGATGACATTGATCCGGAGGAGATGTGGTTTCAACAGGATGGCGCTACGTGCCATACGGCGAACGCAACCATCGACTTACTGAAATCAAAATTTGGCGATAAGTTGATTTCGAGAAATGGACCTGTCAATTGGCCTCCAAGGTCGTGCGATTTGACACCTCTCGATTATTTCCTGTGGGGCTACGTGAAGTCACTGGTTTATGCTGATAAACCAGCAACAATTGACGCCTTGGAGGCCAGCATTGTTCGTGTTGTTCGTGACATACGGCCAGCAGTGCTCGAAAAAGTGGCCCAAAATTGGACGTCCAGAATGCGCTTCGTCAAGAACAGCCGCGGTGCCCATATGCCCGAAATCATTTTCAAATGTTAATGTCACGTATTGATCTTTCGAATAAAAAAAAATTTTGATTACAATTTAATTTTTTGTGTTATTTTTTACAATTTCAAGTTCTATCGGGCTTAAAAAAACACCCTATATATAACCAACACATGCCCTGTTAAAGATTAGAACATGTTGTATCTTATACATATTTTTTTTTAACCAAAATTGCACAAGGTAACAATAATTCATCACCCGATAATCTTAAAGATGCTTAGAAACGAACGCACCGAAGTCAAAATACAAAAAATGATTGACGATTTTATTTGTACGTCTCCTTTTGAACGGCAAAAACACGACACTCACACATATGCACTGATTGACGTGTTTTTTTAATCGTCTTCAGGGCACTTTGTTTCTTTGTTATTGTTTATTTTTCGAACAGCTGATTGCTTAACTACTTGCCCAGACTAGGCCGAAAAAGAAGTACGCGCTGTTTCGTGCAGGAAGAAGAAGCATATTGTTCTCTCAAAAGCGCTCTCATTTGTCCAATTTTAAAATACGGGAACGCTTCTCGTGCAAAATGGGACTCCGCGGGATGCCAAAGTGGAGTCAAGAAACACAACTATTGCTTATAAAAAAATTTTCTGTAGATGATAAATATTGTCATTTCGAAAGCTACTTATACACGGTTGTCAGATCTTACAATATTGCCAGTAAAATTGTCTGAAAATGTATTACAATCGTGTGAACTGCCAATTTTTAACTTAAAACGTTGTCAGAAAACCCATTGACAATCAATTGTAAGACGACAATGTTGTCAGGCATCTGACAATCTTGAGAACACTCTTCGTCGACATTGCCAGATAATTGGCAGATATTGCAAGCTCAGTTTTAATAGTCAGATGTATAAAATTAATGCTCCTGACAGTGGCATCATTGTCAGAAAAAAGTTTGATGGGCAACACTGCCAAACAGATGGTTGTTGATATACATAAGTGACAATGCTTTACAACATATCTGGCAATTTTTTCCATCTAACAATCTGACAACCGTGTGAACTGACAATTTTTGTTGCCAGATGAATTATATGTCAGACCATAGTCTGCCAACGAAATTGTAAGATTTTCTTACGATCGTCTGAACACACAATTTACTTCTGCGGGACAATTTTTCATTGTCACTACATTGTCAGCATGTTGCCAGATCTTACAATATTGTAACATCTGACAACCGTGTGTACATAGCTGCACACCTGGTATGTAAATTTTTTTTAATCTTGAAATTTGTTTTGAAATCTCAGCTGTAAATTAAATCCCTGGTGTATTGTAAGTATATGAATATTCTTTATTTCGGCTTTTGTTTTCATCACCTTGAATTTTTGTAATCTTGTCAGAAAGTTATAATTTTTAGCGCCTTCAATTTATGACGATAAAAAGTCACTTTTAAAAAGAAATCTAGCTTGATTGGGATACCGATTTCATTCGCATGACAATCAAATCGTAAAAATCTTGAAAACACAAATTAATAAAACAATTTTAAAAATACGAAATGTTTCCATAGAAAACTATTTTAAAGCTTTAACAACGACTCAAAACAAAAAAGTTGTTATAGTTTTTTTGTTTCATAATTTTCTTTTCCAATTCAATGAGTCTATTTTTTCACAGTTACAAGCAGTTCTTTGTTGAAAAGAAAAGAAAAAAAGATTTGACACCAAAAAATTTTATTTCATTTTTTTTTTTTTTTTTTTTTAATTTAAAACTTTAACAACATAAGCACGTTTTCTTAATAATTCTTTTTTCTTTTTTTTTACTAAGATTGTTGTTTACTTTTTTGACAAATTCCTATGAATTCATAATAAGCAAGCTTAAAGCACCACCAGTCAGTCAGTCAGTCTGTCAGTAATTCAGTCCGTCAACCACTCACACATATTGATCATTAATGATTGAAAATAACAGATAATATTTTTTATTAAGTATTTTTGTTTTTAATGGTAAAAAGAGACAAAATTAAATGTAAATAGTCTTTAAGCTTGAAAAAAAAACTTTTTCGATTATATTTCTTTGTTTTTTCAAAACTTTTTAAATAAAAGGGCACATCAAATAATAATCACGTGCTGTACGTTTTAATGGCAAAAAAAAAGAAGTATATTGAATAAAAGCATAAAAAATTAACCTCAAAATAATATTTTTCATTTTAAATGAGTTATTTCAAAAAAACACTTTGAAGCAACGCTGCGAAGCCAGGGCTTTAAAGTAATTAATTGTTCAATAAATTTACATTATTATTTGTTGGTTGAACTTGTGGTTCACTTGTAAAATCTATAGTTCTTTATGTAAATTATTAATCAGTGAACTTTTTTTTTAGTTATATACGATACTAACTAATTAGTTGTGAGTTCGAGTCCAACTTCACTCAAGAAGAAGGCTTATTTTTAATTATAACAATAATTGCTGTGAAGCAATAAGACCAAAGAAGAACAGAAAAATAACTGAATACCATATAGCTGGGGGAACACTAGCTGTTTCGTAGTCGCTACACTACTCATCAGCACCCACTGGGATTCGAACTCGGGATCATGTGAACAAGATGTATTTTTAATACGGCCGCTTTAACCACTTCAGCCACCGAGCTCTTTAATTATTCTTACGTTAATGTTTGCCACATATTGATCACATATATGCAATTGTTATAACCCCAGTTGTTTGTACAGGATTTTCTGTCACTGAACAACCAGTTTTTAATTTATTATTTATTAATAATTCTCCTAACTGCGATACGTATTTGTATGTAAATTATTAATCAGTGAACTTTTTTTAGTTATATACATATGTACGATATTAACTAATTAGTTGTGAGTTCGAGTCCTTCTTCTTGACTGAAGTTGGACTCGAACTCACAACTAATTAGTCAATAGTTTTTTATTTTCAATATTTCTTATGCGTCTTCCTGAAGAAGACACACAACGGAGTGTTGAAAATAAAAAACTGTAATTTTTACAATTGAACCACTAGTTCAACCAACAAATAATAAGTTAAATAAAAAGGGTCGAAAAATTAGAAACAAGCAATTAAAAAAAATTTACTTTAGACAAGTTATTTATTTGGAATTTTAAAAACAAAAAAAAACAAAAAACAAATTTTAAAGCCGCTTGGCCACACATCAAACTGGCCAAACCGTCCTACACGACATTGTATTCGAAGATATATGAACGATTTGTGCTGTTTTGTTTAGGTTTTGTAATGAAAAAAGGCCCATATGGGCGACAATGTCTTCCATCTGGCCGCTCATCTGTAGGGGACAGATGAGCCACAATGCCTACAAATTGTTCATGTAGGCATTTCAGAAAAGCAACGCTACTCTAAAATAAAGATGAACCAGGTTTTATATTTGTGTTTAATGCTAGTAACACAACTGCGACGAACGACGAATTTTTGGTCGCGAATATTCGTCGCCAAAGATAAAACACATTGGTGTATATGAAAATGCACACAATCATGATGTTGGTCGATATTCGCAGTTGTGTTCCTAGCATAAATGAGCGACACGAAGAGTGACAATGTCTTCAATCTAATCTTCAAATCGTTCAAGTAAAGTATTTCTGCAAATAAATTAATGGGACTCTAAATAAACAACAAAAATGTATAAAGATTGAATAAACATTTTTACTTAGTTGAGGCTAATATTGAGTTCTTTTTTTCGTGCGAAATTCTTTCAAATTTCATACAAAAGTGTTTAGTATGAAATACCTGCGAAATAAGTTTAGAAATGTAGTACTGAGTTTTTAAAGAGAAAAACACATAATATGTAATAACGACGAATTTTTGGTCGCGAATATTCGTCGCCAAAGATAAAACACATTGGTGTATATGAAAATGCACACAATCATGATGTTGGTCGATATTCGCAGTTGTGTTCCTAGCATAAATGAGCGACACGAAGAGTGACAATGTCTTCAATCTAATCTTCAAATCGTTCAAGTAAAATATTTCTGCAAATAAATTAATGGGACCCTAAATAAACAACAAAAAGATGATTGAATAAACATTTTTACTCAGTTGAGGCTAATATTGAGTTCATTATTTCGTGCGAAATTCTTTCAAATTGCATACAAAAGTGTTTCGTATGAAATACCTGCGAAATATGTTTGGAAATGTAGTACTGAGTTTTTAAAGCGAAAAACACACAATATGTATCTGCAACATGTTTTCATTCAAAATTGTTTCTGGGAATATTTGTTTTTTCAGCTGCGAAATAACATAAGCAAAGCTTTTTTTCGCACGAAGTACAAACATGTATACTTAAAATTAAAAATGAAACGTAAATAAGACAAAAAAATAAACAACACTGAGTATATTTAAATTTTTTCGTACGAAATAAATAATGTTGCTGAAAAATTTTCGCATATTCAATCTTAATACTAGGCTTTATTTAAAAATTGTAAAAAGATTTTTTGGCATTCTCTTCAAATTGTATTGTGACACTACTAATAATTTCATAAAAATGTTCTGATGATTTAAAATAGACTAAATTTTTTAATAGACATGGAAATAATTTATTAATTAGTTTTCATTTCTTATTTTTGCAATTAAAGATCGTTTTGTTTTATATAAAAAATTCAACAGTATTTATTTTCAATATTTCGATAACAATTTGTTTGCCAGGAAAATTAATCAGACGATGATAACAAACTTTATCGAAATATTGAAAATATATACTATTGAATTTTTGATATAAAATAAAGTATTTATTCTCAATATTTCGACAACAATTTGCCATCAAATTATTCAGACGATGATAACAAATTGTTATCGAAATATTGAAAATAAATACTTTTGATTTTTTATATAAAATAAAACGATGTTTAGCTGCAAAAATAAGAAATATTTAATTAAATATCAAATTTAATTAGTTTTCTTTAAATCACTGTCATTGACGACAGTTTAGTGAAGATATCGTCGGAACAATCGTCAACGATTATGTCGCCTATGCAATCGTCGACAATACCGTGGTGGAAATCGTCGCCTAGACAATCGTTGACGAAGTAGTATGAATATTGTCACTTATGTATTCGTCAAAGTCATGGTAGAGGAAAACGTAGTGTATATAACCAACGATTTGTTCGAGGTGTTATTAACACGTCTTCCACAATTTTCTATTTTAGACAATAGAAGATATCTTTAAGACATAAGATGTTTTTAAGACATAATCAACTGGGCGTTTCTTCAAACTAGACTTTTTTGATTGAGAAAAAAAACTCACACGTATGGTTTGATGAGAGTTTGAAATTTACCCAGCGGCGATTCTCTTTCGTAATGTGTGCAACACTTTGTTTTCAACACTGTGTTTTCAATAGAGTATGCGACCAGTGTTGCCAGAATGAAGATTTTACCTTAATTTTCCAGCAAAAAAAGATTTTAAGATTTTTCTCGTAAAATGATAATTATTTTTATGAGATTTAGTATTTTAGCACTAGTGTGAATTATTCTAAAAATATTAACTTTTTTCAACAACATAGAGTTGGGTAGCTCACGAACGAACTAGTGTCACTGAACTATTCACTTCAGGGAGCTAAGCGAGCCGATCATTTCTGCGAGCTCTTTTAGTTCCGTAGCTCATGTTTCTTTCTTTTGTCTTCAAGTTTTCTTTTTCGTTTATGTTTCTTTCTTTCTGGTAGACATGTATGCGGAAGTAGTCAAACAGTGCTGCCAGAATTTGACGTAAAAAGTACGTCAACTATTCAGAATATTAGACAACACAATTTTACTTTGGTTTTTTGTATTATAAAAATAAATGATATGATATGCGACCATAATTGAATATGAAAACATCTAGACATCATCACAAATATATCGTTTTTTTTTTTTCTTTTTAATAAAATTATTTTTCATCACACCTGAAAATTTCTAATCCCACTTTTTATTAATCCTTATAATAATTGCACTTTTCATTTGTTTACAGCAATTCTGTTTTGATTTCTTTATCATGAAACCTAAACAGAGCCGTTCATTGAAAATATTATTAAGGGAGCACTGAACTATTGAACTAAAAGAAAGACATATTTCAGTAAAAAGAGCTGAACTAAAAAGAGCACTCTTTCAAAAGAGCTCATGAACTCAACTCTACAACAACACAATGGCACTGCACTGCATATGTAGGGGTTATCCCCTGAGTACTGGTGCAAGATAAAAAAAAAAAATCATAAGAAAACGGCATCAAATTGGACCCAACTGGGCTGGTTTTTCAATGGCTGGCAGCCAGCCAAACCTAAAAACTTCTTTCATAAAATTAGACTTGATATAATGTTTTAGTTCCTGATTTCAAATCTTTTGCAAGTAGTTTACATAGATTTATGTATTATTATTTTACATAATTAATAGGCAAACATGTTTTTTAAATTCCCTTTTGTAGAAAAATTATATATCATTCTAGAGTTCTCTCTGCATAGAAGTAATCAAGACTAATTTCATTTTGATCGGTTCAGTATTTTAGGAGTAATACGGCTGTTAATTTGTTACTAACACTAACAAAAAAATATGTGCATGTGTTTGCCTTAACTACCCCAGTTGGCCATGTCGTAAAGACATCTTAAACGATGGGTACAAGACAATAGAAACTCGTGGAAGACATGTTGACGCCACCGGAAACAAATTAGTGCTAAAGTTAAGAATGCATAAAAAATTATAAAAAAAGGACTTAGAGCAAGAAATACTAAATATTTAGTGAAAAAAAAAAACACAATAAAAAAAATATTGAAAATTAAAATTCTTTAAATTTTCTGATTTTGATACACTTAAGCATAGAATTTATATAATTTTTCATTCGATATATGTATGTATGTATGTGCATATGTACCACATACATATAGTTTTAACTGTGGATGTAGTCGTTGTGATTTTCTTCGTTGGGCTTTATTGTTTGTCATTGTGACAGCTAATGAATTTTGTTTATACGAGTAAGCTGCTCGCTGCTGCTGCTGCGGCTGCCACTGTTGTTGTTGCTGTTGTTGTTTAAGTTGAGCTTAGCTGTCAATATCTTAAGCTTTGGTAACCGCAACGAAAGTGTGAGTGATTGAATTTTATATAATTTGTGGCAGTTGCTTAAAAAGTCATTGTTCATTAATCTTATTTTTTTAATAATATTTTTTTTTTTCCTCTTTTTTATATTTTGCCATTTAGTCTTCAGTTTCATTTCATACTTTAGCAATTTGAGACTAACATCATTTTCATAGATACATACATTTTTTTTTTATTTAATATTTTGACCTCTAATATTTCATAGAGTACGTGCCATTCTTTTGTTTGAATAATGTTAAAAAGTGCAAAAGAAGAGAAAAAAAAAAATTGGTCATGAATTTTTGTCGGAAAGCATAAGAAACAAAAAAAAAATCGCCATTCATTAAAAATAAATAACATTTTAAGAAAGAAGTTCAGTGATTTAAAACATTATTTCTGTTTTAGTACACGACTCTTCATTGTGGCACAATAAATTTTAATTTTTCTCCAATATAATGGCTTGTCCATTATGTGGAAGAATTGGCATTTAATTGATTTGTAGCCCGCTGTGTGTTAACACCGTTTAATTTCATTCCTTTTCGCATAAAATATTTGCATGATGATGAATTTTTAATTTTGTTTGAAATTTTGCCGTTATTGATAATCACTACAATAACATTTTTTCGCTTTGTTTACTTTTATTCTTATGTAATTAAGCTCAGGCGAAGAGTTTAAGTTGACCTGATTTCGTTTTCGTAAATTTGGCTAAGACAAGATTATTTCATAACAATGAAATTAAAAGTGGTTTTCGTAACTAATTGAGGTGACTGGGCACAAAATAGGCTTTCTAATAATTCGCATGTTATCGTCTATGCAGTGTGTTGAAGCATGATTTTATGACACGCCATTTGCAAAATTTTGAAAATTTTCTTAAGTCTAAGGTAGAACCTATAAATTGTGAAATGGAGAAAGAAATACGAATTGGATGTCGCAATTTTATTTTATTTTTATTGGACCATTCTGGCGCTGAGCATGGTGTACATGCCTACCAGAGATCTGCAACCGGCGCCTTTTTTAATGATCTAAGTACACCCGTCTTAAATCGAGTTTGGCCACTGTATATTGTTTGTACAATATACAGTGTTTCTACTCGTTAAGCTGAAAATCCATAACAGGCGTTCTAAACGTCTGTCAAAAAACTAGAATCAGTGTAATTTTATGTGAAAGGTTACACAGTATAAAGTATATAGGAAGATACTATATATGTACACGCATATGAGTTTAAAAAAAATTACAAAAATTAATAAAAAATAGACCAAATAGCTTATTACTGGAATTACAAAAATTTATAAGCAATAGAAAAAATTGTTAATTACTAGAATTTAATTCTAAGATTATACTACGCTTAACAAAATTTAGGTTCATCGAAAAGTCAATAACTTGGTAAAGTTCATTAAAACAACAGCATAATCTACGGAAGGGATCTGCATTCGTATAATTCGTATTGACGAATAGTACGCTGGGGAACATCAAAATTTAGTTTGGACAACAGATACTCAGAGGAGGTATTGCCGTTAATCAATTTGAAGACAAAAATGGCATTTCATATTTTTCTGCGACTTCACAAAGAAGGCAGTTTTGTTTGTTGCAGTCTGAACGCATGGGATGGTAAATTGGCTACAGTGTTCGGGTAGATATTGCGCAGCATGAAAAGAATGAATTTTTTTTGGATAGACTCAATTCGATCTCTATATACATTATAAAAAGGGTAGCATATAAACGAGCCATATTCCAGTGTTGGCCTGACTAAAGATGTATACAATTGCTTTACAACAGTGGAGTCAACAAATTCTTTAGACCAGCGCTTTACAAAGCCAAGCACCCCCCTTGCTTTACTTGAGCAAAAGCTAATGTGTTGGTTGAATGTAAGTTTTCTATGAAATAAAACACTCAGATCCAGAAATTCGTCAACTGTATCTAATACATGGGCACCAAGCCTAAAATGTCCATGAGGGTTAGAATTTCTTGAGAAGTGCAAGCACTTGTTAAAATTTAATTTTAAAAGGTTATACTTAGACCAATTAATGAAATTATCCAAATCCAGCTGGAGACGTTAAATGCTTACGACGCCAAAAGTAGGTTTACTTTCTACTTTTGCACGCATCATAAGCGTTATTAAAACTGGCAAATCACAATTCATTTTATTTTTATTTATCGCCAAGAATATTTAAGCCGTGGATTGTTATTTTATATTTTTGTGTTAAAAAATGTGTTTATTCAAAAAATAGTTCAAACACAACAAAAAACTTATCGAATGAAAAGCGTTGCATGTAACTTGAGTTTAGAAATGTGTAGAACGCCTAGAAAGTTTGATACATACAACGCGTGGTATGGACCTTTATCTTTAGATCTTGCGTCTGTTAACTAGAGTATATAACATACCCAATCAAGTTTGCATGCGGTGGTTGCTTGATTTAGTTTCTCAATTATTTTTTCCACATTCGGCAATCGAATTCGTACTTCTTTTTAAGAATGAAAATAATCACCCATATCCTGCTCTGGAAACTATGCATGTATGTATTATTAAGAAAACGATTAGAAACGAAAATAGAAAATACTCAAAATGTTTCTCTTACTAAGTGCTAGTAACAACAACAATATCTTTTGTGGTCGTTAATTTTACTCGTAAAAAAATACACAAGATACGAAAATGATTGTATACTTTTTTGATGTATCAAGATTTTGCAAACGAATGTTAAATATAAATAACATCTCATGAAGTTTTAAGTGTTTAAAATATGTACTTATGGTTGCGGTGTACTTTTGGTTGCGGTGCACCGGTGCAGATCTTTGGTTGACATGCCTACTACATCTTGGCTGAAACAATCTGGGAGGGTAATTAGTCTTCCGTGACACATACAGTTCTACTTCTTAACGCTATTCGCGGTTTATGCTTGAACGATTAGTCCAAAATTGGATCTCTCGAATGAACCAAATAAAAGTATTTCAAATACTTTCCCAGCCCTGGACGTAACATAAAACAATCAGATTCCGATTATTATTTGTATATTGTTAATATATTAACTATTTGTATATCCATATCTGGATATATAAAATTACTCAATTATATAATTATGTATTTTTGCCATTCTGGCTAACAACTTTGGGTTTTAATAACAATTGAATTTTGTAAATAGAATTTTAGTAAAAATATTATAAAATAATAATAATAATAATAGCAAATGAGTTTATTCATGCAGCCACACTTAAGAATTTGTTTCTTTGCCTTTTTAATAACTGAAAAAAACGCATGAATAGCATTTTTTTTAAACGCTTGCACACGAGCACATTATTACTAGCAACTGAGTGTAAACAATTTTCCTGTTCGTTGGCAAGATTTGCTGGCTTGTGTTAAGAATATGATTCATGCCATTGAAGGCAATAGCAGTGTTGGGAATTTGGCGCTTAATTAACTTAATTTATATAAAACATCAGCAGTTTATCTTTGTCAACTGTTTATATGATTAATTAAACTATAATTCCACTTAAAGAATATAATTCCACCAAAGAATCGAAATAACAACTATTAGAAACAGCCAATCAATAACTTATACCTGTCCGCTATCAGTAATCTTTGATATAGAAAGAAATATTAATTGAATTATAAAACCATTCCTTTTTTTATGGCTTAAAAATATTCACCATTTAAAGTATTTTGTTTACTTCTAGTTTATTACACATTATAAAAATATTAATTCTACCATAAACAATTTCCACTGCCATTTAATCAATTGCTCAATCTTATTGATTTGTAATTAAATAATCAATAATAAATAGCATAAAACCGTCTATAGATATTCATTTAAATCCTGGCAAGCGATATTAGACTCGAACACTAAATGAAAACTATTTATTTATTTAGCTTTTTTTTTTTTTAATAAAAAAAAGTTAAACAAAGTGTGAAAAAGTCTGTGTTTGTTTTAAGTTTGTAAATAATCGATGGCCCCACCCCCATTTTATAACTTTTTTTTACAACTTAAGATTAATATAGAAAAATATATATTATTCTGCTTTAATTTCCTTCTGATTGGCTAATGGTTGATTAAATACTTTAAACTCATTGAGGTTAATTGATAAGATTAATTTATTTTTTATTTTTTAAATTAACGAGTGGCACTTAGTTGGTGATATTTTTGTATTTGTTTCAAATTCTTTATAATTGACTCGAGCTATTTTTCCGCTTTAAATACTTTCAATTTAAAACGTTTAAAACATGAAGGAAATCAAATGTGTTTAATTTAAATGAAATGTAAAATCAAATGATACAAGAGACAAAAACAAAAATGGAAATTTATTCAATAGCTTAAACTGCTGCGTTAATATTTATAAACATTTATTATTGAACAGTTTTATTAATTAATAACATATTAATGCGCATTCTTGAATAAAAATCGAGATCTGTGTGTGTTTTTTTTTTGTCAAGTATTTTTACGCAAAAATTTCAACAATTACTGATATGTAAATAATTTAATTTGGCTCGTAACTAAAGACACACCCTTTTGATTTGACACTTAAGTTCAGTTGTTTTACAAAGTTTATATAGAATCATTTAAATTAGTTCCGCTTGCGTTTAATTTATCTACAAATATATTTTCTACACAATTTTTCGTTGAAATTGACAACACTGGAAATGAAATTGAGAATTACAATTTGAATTTTCTACTAATGTAATTGAAAGTTTTGGCTGATCTCATGGTGAAAGAAATAGCCATGAATTCGGCTATCAGGCTATGGTCAGGTAGGGCGTGTTTGGAGGCGACGTATGGTCATGGCTTAATAATAGGAAGAACCTTCTGCAGAACATTGACTACTGTTCACCGGCTCTACTGCCCGACAAGAGATTTATTGTAATTTTGTCAGGCACGGTCTCGGATGTGATCCGCAAATATTGTCAAGAGGACGTGATTGAAATCTTTACAGATGGATGCAAGTCGGCCATGGGAGTTGGTGGGGGTATCTTTATCCTCCTGTACGAGAGGAGGATTAGTTACAGGCTGTAAGATGAGGGTAGCGTAGATTAGATGGAAATCGCCGCCATACTGAGGGGAGCTAACTTTCTAAGGTACTACAGAGGTCTATACGACAACCAGGTTGGTTCGTGAATGTCGGATATCTCCCGGAGCTTCTCTCGGTACGAGGGCACCTTGAAGTGCACGCAAATTTAGTAGCTAATAAGCTGGCAAATGCCGCTGTCCAGCTACAGCAAAGAGATATAGATAGGATCGTTTGAATCCCGCTTGCGAGCTGTAAGAAACAAGTGCAGCGTCAACTTGTTGACACCGCGAGAGTTTCAATTGGAAATTGAAAAAGTTTTAAAAAATGTTATATGAAGAAAACTCCAAACGTATTTGAGAATTTTTATTTCAAATTGAGAACGTTAGTTGAACGTTCAATTAAATCGAGAATTTCAGTTTAAACTTGAGAATACTTCAAATACTCGTATAGTTAAGAATTTCAAGTTAAAAATTGAAAAACCTCCAAATAAAAGCAAAAACTTCAATTTTAAATTGGAAAAATTTTAAATATAATTGAGAAATTTAATTTCAAATTAAAAAAAAAAACTCCAAATGAAATGCAGAATTTCAATTCTAAAATCATAAAATACCAAACAAAAATAACAATTTCAATTTAAAATTGGAAAAACTCCAAATATAATTGAGAACGTCAATTTAAAATTCTAGAAGCTGCCAACGCAATTGAGAATTTTTATTCCAAATTGAGAAAACTCTCAATTAAATCGAGAATTTTAGTTCAAAATTGCGAAAATTCCATATTTAAATGAGAATTTGAATTTTAAATTGGAAAGCCCCTTATGAAATCGAAAATTTTAGTTTCAAATTGGAAAAATTGTAAGTAAAAGGGAAAATTTTAAATTCAAACTGTGAAAACTCCAAACAAATCCAAAATTTCAATTTTTAAATTAAATTCTGAATTCCATTTAGAAATTTTTCTACAAGAGATTTTGTGATTTTTTCAAGAAAACGTTTTGCCCAGTTTATATAAAACGAACAATGCGTTCCAGAAAATTCATATGAAAAGTTTTAAATTGTTTTAATATCTTTCAAACGAATTTTTAAGACATATCGCACATACATATCGCTCCTTTATTGCAACATAGTCATAATTCAAAAAAGCTTTTTTTTTTTTTTTTTTTAAGAATATTTTTATTTACAAAAATTGAGATTTACAATACATTATCGCCTCAGCGCCTTGAAGGCTTAAGAGAGGCTATTTGGCAACATATAAACATTATTGAAATAAAAATAAGTTTTTAATAAAATTTAAATAAAAAATAAGATTGTAATGAATGACATAAAAGTAAAATTCTATCATTATTTTGCGAAAAGTTACATAAGAAGTGTTTCAACATTTTCCAACAAGTAGAGTTTGACACTGTTTTTAAATCTTGAGAGATTGTGTATACTTTTTAATTCAGTGGGTAATTGATTAAATTCGTGGGGACCAGCGTATGTAATGCGCTGCGTTGTTAATTCCAAACGACATCTTGAAGGTCTTAAGTTTTCTGATTGTCTGGTGTTTATTTGTGTATGAAATACATTTTGATGAAATTGTATTGACTGATGTGTGTTTTCTCGAATAGTTTTAAAAATATACATTAACAATTTTTGCTTGTACAAGCCTCTAATGGGTAAAATATTTCTAGCATCGTTTCTAAACAGGTCAACTGTAGAATAGCGTAATGGTAGATTAAAAACAAGCTTTAAGGCTTTGTTTTGAGCAGACTGTAAGGATTTAAGTGACTGACTCTCTTTACAACCATATATTATTGGTAAATATGTCAAATGAGAATGTATAAGTGACATATAGATGAGCATTTTCACATCACAAGAAAGTTTGTTCTTAAATTTGTACAGAATACCAGTTGCCGATGAAATCTTTGCTTTAATCACGTTCACGTGAACATCCCATAAAAGGTTATGGTTAAGCTGTACACCCAAATACTTAACAACATCTGATTCCGCTATTGTAGAGCCCTCAATATTGATAACCATTTTATCTTCATTTGAAAAGCGATATGGTTTAAATATCACAAACTTAGTTTTTTTAGAATTAATCATTAACTTATTTAGTCTTGAAAACTCTGCAAGTATAGAGGAATCATACTCTATTTGCGTCTGTAAGACTTTTTTGAAATTATATCTATAAAATAGACATATATCGTCTTGTTTCGAGAAAAACAAGTTTCACATTTTTGGCTTCCATACAAGTTTTAGAAAAAATGTTTAGAAAATATCTTCTAAAGGAAACAGTTTAATAGTAATTGGAATAAATTTTTGTCACAATATAAAAGGTAGTACTGTTAACAATTTTGCATTGTTAACTCGAAAAGCTCATTTTTTGAAATATGACTATGTTGAAATAAAAGAGCGCTATAATAACTTTTCAAACAAATTTCCAAATCTATTTTTGAAATTTTTTGAGATAAAAAATGTTTTGGTGGATTTGTTACTTTTTGAGGGCAACGAGAAAGCAGTTAAAATATTGACCCATATTCCATAAAGCGTCATCGTCATCACATGAAGTCGACACAAATATTTTTTTATTTATTTACTCATTGCCAAAAACAATTGAATGTTGTCGACTGCTTCCATCTATCGCTTTGGTCTAAGAAATACCGAAGGCCTATCAAAGAATACATAATTGCTGTCGCAGGCGAATGTGTAACCGAGTGTCGCCTTGATGTCGTTTTAATGTGACGACGATGATGCCTCCTGGAATATGAGGGATTGTATTATTTAATTGTATGTTTGAATGTGTTCCATGAACTCTACAAAAAGTGTTTTGTTGGATTTGTTACTTTTTGAGGAGCTATTTTTTTTTCATCCTAACTAAATTCTGGCTTATTTTAAAACCATTAATTTCTTTCACTTCTTTTTTCGGCTTAAAATCGTACAATCTTCACACATAATCGAAATGTTTCTTCGTTTCTTGTTTGCGTTTGTTAACAGAGTGGTTTTCCTATAATTAACAAATAAAACCTCTAATTCTGCTTGAGTTCTTTCATAGTTTTATTGATATATTTGACAGCGCAAGCAAATATACGAAAGGTCAAAATATATTAATACGAGTACAATTGTACAAGGATTTTTTTTTATAAATAAAATGTATTATTATTGTTTTTTCTTTTGTTTGTAGTTCTTTTATTTTTTGTTAGCTCTTTGCTTCAAAACAACAACAGCAAAAGGGCCGTAATGAACTTGTAAGACATGTTGTAAAGTCATTCGTTTCATCTTGAGGAATTAACACCTTTTTAACACAAATAGTAAATTAATTGATGAAGTGATAATGACGATGATGATAATGATGACGACTGGTATGATGATTTGTTATAATACTAATAAAACATTCTTTAAGAAACTTACAACAACATTACTAAATATGACATTAAAAGCAAATAAACAAATCGGTTAAACAACATTGCAAGTCACCAAGAAAGAAACGAATATCATATGGTAGATTCATGTGGACAAAAACTAGCCCTTTTGCCAGTTGAACAGAGTTTGCAAAGTTTGAAATCGTTTAATGTATTTAAATATATTTGATTATGTACCAAACTTGTGAATGTAAAACATATAATGAATCCACTTTAACGTTGCGCTAAGGGCGAAATAAATTACATATTTTGGCTTGGGTGGCAAATGCCGAAATTTTTCGTTTGTACAAACATTTTGCGTTGTTTATGGGGGTGTTTTCTTGTTTGCACAAACATGCTACAAATGCAAAAAAATTAGATTTTTGAGCAAACATATTGATTTTTGTCAACCCCTTATGTTGTGTGGCGCTAAATTTTGTAATTTCAGTGAAAATTTAACACAGTGAAGTGATGGAAGTATAAGCACACAAAATATTAGTTGTACCATGAAGTGGTTCGCCTGCCATACCGTTGTGAAATCGGTTTGCATCAGCCCCTGCCTTCAGAGCCTAAACTGCAGATGGACCAACGCCACGGAGTGATCTATTCACGATTAAAAAAAAATATTAAAAAATGGGCACACAAGTTATAAATGATATTGCTAGTACTAAATATTGTATGTGACTCAAAACAGGCGTGGGTTTGGGGGAGAGGAAAATCTAATATCTTATTTTGTTCATAATAGGATTGTCAACTATTTATACCCAAAACGCGCTGTGAACATACCCATAAAAACGCTAGAATATACATATTCGCAAAAAACAAAATATATAAATAGCCAGAATTTGAAGCTTTAACGGAAATAATAAAAAAATCTTAAAATGGAAATTCGTTTTTCTTATCTTTGACCAGTACTTAGCGGATGTCCCTTACATATGCAGGCAATAGCCCCTACATTTTTAGGTTCTAAAACCCAAGGTACAACTAGATAAGCAATATTTTAGAATACGAAGTATTAAAATATATTGCCTGGACCACAATGTCAATCGATATCGCTCGCTCGCATAAATACATGCAAACCAAAAACAACATTTTAAAATTTGTTTTTGTTCCAAATGTATTTATGCGAGCGAGCGATGTCGAATGGCACAGTGGGCCAGGCAGATAATTAAACTAAAATTGCCAGTTTTGAAAGCATGCTTACCTTCTAGACATTTCTATTTCAATTTTATTTTTTACTATTAACACTTGGACTTACATTAGATAAAATTTTTACGGAAAGGTCGCCCTAGTTTTATATGAATTTGTTATACTTTAGTTTCCCGTATATATAAATATAATTGTGAATTTCTTCAATTTTGTTTTCAAAATCTATAAATTCTCTAATAAATTAATTCTTTTACAGAAATTTTAATGATTTCCCGGCCGATTGTTACATAAATATATCAGATAACAATATTCAATCAATATGTAAGTATCACGTTCTAAATTCTAATAATTTACCACAGCTTTTTTAAGATGCGCAAAAGTAACTGCAAAAAAAAAGTGCTGAGCCGAAAATATGCGACATTTTAGATACTGAAAAGCGCTAAATAAGCCACTATGATTTATTCTATTCTGCTTTTTATTCTATTTCTGCCCCATGAGTAAATTATTAATTCCTTTATGCAGCTGCAATTATCTTGTGCATTTATCTGCATACGCTTTAAACTTGCAAAGCGTGCGTGTGGTACCTCAAGTCATCCAGTTAAACAATCAATATTAAAAAAAATGCCGGCGGTAAACGGCTTGTAGAAAAATAAAGACTTGCTTTTACCAATAAAAAAGCAAAATCTCAAAGGCAAAAAACAAACTGGACAACCAGACAATAAAAATAAAAGTTAAAACAACAACAACAAAAAATATCACACGCACACCATATAAATTTATAAACTGTTGCAAACGATTTGTTAATGCTGTTTGTTATCACTTGCACTTCCTTGATGTTTCTAGAGAAGAAAAATAAAACGATTCTCTTACTAAATGAAAAGATGTTTGCTTCACTGCTCTATTCTCATGTTTTTCTGTTTTTTGTTTAATAAACGCGTGTTGTGTACTCATATTATAGTCATTGTTGTATTTGCTTTGGCGATTTATGCGGTGCTTAAGAAAAGGGTTTTTTGTGTGTTTCTTGTTGTTCTTCTTTTCTTGTTGGTTTTCGCCTTTGGGGCGCTTTCGCTTTTTACATTTTTTAAACGGCTGGTAAAGTTTTGGTCACTTTATCTTGAACAATACACGAACACTTTGTTGTTGAATTTATTTCTGCTGCTTTCCCAGCAAACCTATTTTTTCAATATTGCACAACCAGTTGAATCATCTTATGAGTGATAGTGCTGGTGATCAAGCAGTTACATATAAAGATTAATTAATAAAATATATAATAATAAACATAGTAATAATAAAAAAATTATATTAATAATAGTTTAGAGTATAAAGGTAATTTATAAAAAATTGGAAGCACGAGTTTTAAAGAAAAAAGATACATCAATGAACAAAAAACAATTAAACAAGAAGACAAGAAGACTTAAAAAATACCAATTGCAAAATACTAATTTAAAAATTCAATCGAAAAAAAATGTCAATAAAACTGTATTAATCTGAACATATTGAAGCCCGCAGGTAACCCCTTTTTAAACAATAAAGATTTTTAGCAAATGGTCATAAAAAGCAAACTTAAAACTGCATTAAGTTTTGTGTAAAAAATAAAATTAAATGCGCAAAGACATTTGAAAGGTTGGCTGTGGCGTTTGGCGAGTCTACTATGAGCGGAGCACAAGTGCAATTTTTTATTATCTGGGACCAGTACTCAGGGGATGACCCCTACATACGCAGTGCATTGTACTGGAACTAGGAAACTAGGTTATGATGAGAAGGGGAGTAGTGTTCGTGGAGGTTTAACTTTAACAATAACAACACGAAAGACTAAAACACACCCTACTGCGGCATTTAAAGTCTTGGAATCAAATTAGTTAAATCTGATCAGTGCCCATTGTGTATACCTTCGACACGGCTCAGATTAGAAAAATTTACTCCAACACATTCCATACTACAAGGTAATGAAATACATTGAAAAGAAATTAATATTGAACATATAAATAACACATGGACAGCGATGAAAAAATACAAATACTGCTACCTATTCCGGTGCACTTTGATTTCATACGAAATTAATTATGAACATATATACATATGTATATAGAATATACGGACGACGGTAAAAAAGATCGATGCTCGTGCGTAAGTTTTTGGTCAACAACAAAACAGTTATCATGCCTCAACCACCGTATTCACCGGACTTGGCCCCCGCTGACTATTTCCTCTTCCCAAACTGAAGAAACCGATGAAAGGAAAGCATTTTGCTACGATTAAGGAGATAAAAGCATAATCGAAACAGGAGCTGTTGGCGACACCAAAAAGCGCGTTCCAGAAGTATTTCGAGGATTGCATTTGATGATTAGACGGCAGCATTTGAAGTTAACTTGATTTATAATCGTGAAGTTACAAAGTCTGCTGTCGTCCACGTGTTTAAAGCTTTATAAGCCAAATATCTTTTATAATTAAAACCGACGTTTCGTCGATTCTTTTTTACATTTTCAAAGGTTTTATATTTTATGCCATAATAAATTATTTAAAAGATTGAACATTAAAACAATAAAATAGTGAAAATACAATAAACATTTAACGCAAAACTTGCACACCTTTAACACAATATCACAGTTTTAACTGATAGCAACAATGTAGACTAGCATATATGTTGTCTGTATCCTCTTTTAAGTTCATAGTTTTGTTTTAAAAATTGTGATCTAATTAAAAACAACTAGGTGCCCGGTTTTTAATACGTGCTTAGTACATGTATAAAACAACTATACACAGCCAGCCCGGTCATGGCGGAGCTCCAATGAACACTTCCATCTACACTTGCCACAGGTGCTCAAGGTCAGTTGAATTGATTTTTTTCATGGAGTTATGCGAAACAAGAGGTATGGAAAAGGAAACCAAGAATTTTGACTAAATAGAAGCAGTTCATCAAAACAACAACTGAATCAATCTCGACTTTAATTCGCCATTACAAGTTGTCTGATCAGCTGTGGATGAGCATTAAAGTCACTTATACTTTATCGTGTTTGCTACAAAAATGTTTTAATAATACCTACCGAAACGCAAAAAGCAATGGTATTAATATTAGAAACTAAAATAGTGAAAAAAACGCCCATTAGCCCAAAATTATAGGCATTTAATACATACAAACAAAAAACAGGAGTATATAGCTCTTTTGTGTAAAATTATTTAAAAGCTTTTACATTTCTATTTTAAAAAATAATATGCAATTTTATCCTAATATTATTTGATCCTCTTTTATGTTAAATTATTAAAATTTTTGCAGCCTAAAATTAAAATGTTAACATTTGTGAATTGAATCATTATTTTATATACACAATTTTTCAAAAAAAAAAATAAATAAATAAATAAATAAATAAAAAATTCCTTAAGAAGACACACAACAAAGTGTCGAAATGTTGAAAAAATTAAGGACTATAATTTTTACAAGTGGATCACCAGCTCAACCAACAAATAATAATTATTATGTGACAAAATTGAATTTTTGCTTTTGTAATAATTAACAAACGTTATTTTTGACTTTGACATAAAAAAATCAATAGAAAAACGTTTTAATATTTTTTTTTTTTTTTTTCTTAAAGTTAATTTTTTTTTGTCAAAAATTTCTGGCACCTTTCTTCACTTTAAAGATCAAAGTGTTCGCTTGGTCAGCATTTAGTTTTAGTTTTGTTTTTGTGTAGTTTTGTTTTAACAAATTTATTAACTGTACACATGTAGGACTATAGATGCTTTTTAATATTTGCTTGTGAAGTTTCTAGAGATAATTGAAAAATTAAATATTGTTGTCATTTCAAAAAATACTTTCAAATACATGTTACACTATACGGACAGGTTTTTACTTTTTACACTTTAAGTCGCACTTTTTTGTGGTTGTGCTTTGAACAGTTTATTCAAAAGTGGGGGTGTTTTATATTAAGACAGAGTTTTATTTAAAGTGAGTTTACTTTAAACAATTATCAGCTTGTTTTTAAGGCCTTTGTATTGTATATTCAATTCTTTCAATAAATTACAAATTTCGAATTGAAAAAATTTGTTTATACAATATTTTTTTGCTACTGCAGTTTTTTTTCGGAGCCTCTAATCTACTTGCCCCATTATAAATTGTTTGTTCTAGATCCGTTATATCTCTCAGAAAACCTTGTTAACATTATTTGTCTTCTCTTGAAAAATACTTTTAACTTTGTAGCCTATTTATCCATTGTTCCAGTTCTTTTGTTTGTTAACTTGAATACCTTGCACTTCCTGTCATTATCTTTATTGTAAATCATAAAGTGTCATCAAATAAAACTTAACAAGTTGTTCCTTAGCGTTAAGTATTTACATAATTTTTATTTACATTTGTTTTTTTTTTTTCTTGTTCTCTTTTCTAAAAATTTTGTGGAGAAGTGAGAAATATTATAGTTTAATCTTAAACCCAGAGGTGAACAAACTTTAGTTTTTAGAATTTTTCTATTGGGGAGAGAATGTTGATTCGAACAAATATTTCAATTATTCGGATAAGATTTCTCAGACTATTATTCGAATAATAGTTTATATAAATATCGCTCCTTTACTGCAACATAGTCATATATCAAAAAATGAGCTTTTCGAGTTAACAACGCAGAATTGTTAACATTACTACCATTTATATTGTGGCAAAAAGTTATTTTAAACTGTTTTCTTCAGGAGATATTTTTAGATAGAAAAAATTTGCTAAGACTTGTATGGAAACTAAAAATTTTAAATGCGTTTTTCTCGAACCGAGCTTTTTTAAAATAAATAAAATTTGTATTAAATAAAAAAAATTTGCTGTTTCAAACACGCTAGAGTACCTACTCATAGGCATTCATTGCCCCCACGAACTCAGGTTATGTAAGCCAGCACATAAAATTACTAGCAGGTTAAGTTAAATGAAAGTGAATATTTTAACGGCAACATGGCGATACGACCACATTTCTAGCTAACGCCAAAAAGCTGGTTAGGGATGTCAATAAGGAGCAGGTTTTGCCTTGGCTTATGTCTACGATATAGATTGATGGAGTCCCTCATTTGTTGCAGCAAATAAAACTCTACGAAGTCGCAGTATGGATTAGGTTGTGTTGAACCTCTGTAACACACACTAAGGGTTAGTTGACAAAACGTGTGTCAGCAAAGTCCCCAAGATGCAGACCATCTTAGCGTTGATCGTGGTTAACTGAAACGTTCTAGGAGTGATATAAACCTAAAATCATAAGGAGTGTCTTTCGGGGAGCTAATTATAGTCCCAGAAGTGCTATTGTCTTGCTGCAGATACTTGTGTAATGTTAGGAGCCAGGAGTGATGAATGCGTTTGTTAAGAGCTGATGCTCTTTATGGACTTTTTGCCAACAATTCATTAAGTCTCTGGGGAATTGCATACAGTTGTGAAAAAGACTTACATCAGCTCCTGACTTACGGCCTTATCTGATGACGGACAAGTTTCACGGAGTGAACTATTCACGATTCACTAGAAACCCCGTGTGGCTTACTAGGTTCACACGTGAGGAATTAGAAGGCCCAAGCTCTTCAGCAAAGAGGTTTGTACATATTGCTACGAACATATGACAAAAAGTTGCGACCTGTGAGAGAGTAATTTTTTTTATTTCGTGTACAAATTAGCCCAAACTTTTTCTTTGGGTAAGCTCGGACTAGAATCAGCTGTTTTATGTTTACATACATATGAAACTGAAAATGTAATCAGAAAATTTGCAAATTGGGAAAAAGTTTTTGTTTAAAAATAAGTTAAAAGCAAAATGGAAGGTTGCACAAACTAAAAATATCGTTGTGTAGTTTTAAATAGAACACGCAATTGTTATTTGGCTTTTCATTTTATAAATATGATTATAAAAATCTATTAAAAATTTTACATTGCTTTTAATTTTACAGCTGTTGCCAATGTTATGAGTTTTAAGCGTCTAAAATCACTAAAATATTCTTTAATCTAAAAAGTAAGCAGCACTAGTATTGCAAGATGTATAATTGTGTTTTTTTGCGTTCCAGCAGTTTTGGGTAAAATTTACAAATTTAGAGAGTAATTTGCTTTTCACTCTCATTAGTCCGAACTAGTCCGAGATCTCGTAGAACGCACCTAATGATAATCGCATTGCTACATTTATATAATGTGTGTTCTCTTTGTGCGGACCACTGGTTTAATGCATTAGTGAATACCATTTTCTATGAATAATATGTATTACACATTTTCATACCTACATATGTACATATATGAAAAATAAAATTTACACTCTTTTTAATTTAAAGTTGAATGATTTTTGTTCGGTGCAAAACAATTCAGTAATTGAAATCAATTTTAGGTAGACTTTTGGCAAAAGAACTTTTCTGTTACTAATTAGTACGTGCTCAAGGTTGCTTACAACGATATTGTCTTCTTATACAGATATACATACATACATACATGTTTATATATGTATACGTATGCATGTAGGTATGAAGCATTCATAAATTTACCGAAAATTCATATAAATAATCTACTTGCATTAAACTTGTAAACACAACCAACGTCTTTCTTTTCTTGTGCCTTTTGGTATTGTTTTCCCTTGAAATTGTTCGTAAATACTCGTATGTATGTATGTTGGTAAATATACACACATTTTTATGTATTTATAACACTTTGCATTGTATTTTTCTGAACTAATTAAGCTTAAATAGTTAAATATTTGTTAATAAATGTCGCTAAACTTCAAATAATTCACTCACATTCCCACACAAACAGAAATCAAACAAAGCAACAATAAAACACAACAGCCACAACAACAACACATACAAGCAACATTTGTATGAAATAAAACTAACATAAAAGAGTACAAATTAAGTTCTCTTCATTTACAAATTTCAGTTATTTCCTCAGTTATTTTTACTCTTTGTAGAAAATTCAACTAGAATATATGAAATTATTGAGTAATCAATGATAAAAATAATTGCTGCTGTTTAGTTGTTGGGCGGGGAGGATTTGGTTTTTGTTTTCCTAAAGTGTTAATAAGGGGAGTTTTTAACTCTGACTGTGTAAAAGTATCACTCTTTTATTGTGAATTATTTATTTGAAATAGTTGAAATTGGAAGTTAACGATAAGTAAATAATGCTTAACAAATAATAATTATATATTAATTGATGTTGTTGTTGCTATTAACTATTATTGTTATTGTAATTGCTATCATAAATAGAGTTTCCTTAAATGAAATAATTGTTGCTATTTACTTAAAGATAAGCTTTAAAAAATATTTTATGAAACAATTCTTTATATTTTCTCTCGTTTAGAGAAAAGTTCTATTCCCACGGTTACTATCTTTTAAGAGTGTTGCTGTTAGCAAGAAAAAAATTAGAACATATGTATGTATGCATGTACAAAGTTATAATGTTTTCTTAGAATTCAGATATCAAAATTCATATTCAATTTAGTTTGTTTTTCATTTTGTTTATTTTTTTATTTTACTTTTTTTATAATTGTTTTAAAATAAAAACATTTTGTTTTTAATTGTTTGAATTGGACTTGAAGAATTGACAGGAAAAACTGTAGAAAAAGTATTTTTATGTGTACCCAGTGATGCCAGAAATTGTTGTCGAAAAATCTTCATTTGCCATAAAAAATATCGTAATTTTCGGAAAAATAATCTTAATATTTTTTTCTACTGCTTTTTTTTAATACTAAATTAGGTTGGCATAACAATAAGATAAAAATAAAAATTAAAAAAAACTCAATTGGATAAAATGTTTATCCAAAACTTGTTTTACGGAATACTAGAATAGTAAGGATCTCAAATAATTTTATTTTTATTTTATATTTTATTATTTTTTTATCATTAATATTATACAATTTCTTGAGCTAAGGTCTCCTCTTATTTTATTTTTTTTTTTATTATTTTATTATCTGGCAATATTTCGCTCTCGTTCGGATAACTTCTTCAAGCGAAATAATCCCAGCGGCGAACATTGCCTACCACATTACTTCTCTTCGATGATGTGTGCAACACTTTGTAATCAATGAATGATAACTTACAAAGTGTTTGAAAGTAGTATATGGATTTCCCAAAAATGAATTACATTCATCTTTTGTATCACATTTATATTTATATATTTTATTTTTTAGTTGTAAATCAAACGTTCGCCGTCTTTGTCAGACTACGTTGCAAAAATTTTAATTAACAAAATTAGGTAAAAGTGACTAGAAAACAATTTAAAAAAGGTACAAGAAAGATAAAATATCTAGTGAAAAAATGAAAGAATGCTGTAGACAAAAAACGGAACAAATTTATTGAATGGAATATTCTCAAAAAACTGAATTGCGCAGTACGTACGAGCTGCCTACTGCCGGCTTACAACGTATGCGAGATTGTATCCGAACTGCCTACTTCCGACTTACAAAGTATGCGAGATTGTATTCGAGCTGCCTACTGATAGCTTACAATGTATGTTAGGAAGTAATGAGCTTTTGTTGGATGAACACCACACTAGCTCGCTTACTTTGTGTGCAAGTGGTAGGCGTTCACTCTACAAATGCGGCAATGTATATGAAAAAGTATACTAGGTTCGTATATGAGATGGTGTGCATTACTGACTTACAAGTGTGCATCGGATCATCGCTTCTGTAAGCGAAACTTTGGCCGCTGGGATATTACACATGGCCACCACGTGAGATAACGTGGTGGCGATGTCATTTGGCCACCAAGATTATGTGATTTGAAACTGTTGGACTTCTTGCTTTAGGGTTATTGGAAAGAAAAAGTGTATGACGATAAGCCAGCATCATTTCGAGAACTAAAGGATTAACGGCATAGAACCTCAATTATGCCTCAGCGTTATCAAAAATTTGGACCATAGGATTGGGGTGCATCGCCGAGATTACAGCGGCCAGTTGGCCGATATTTTTTTCAATACATAATTGAACCATATCAATATTATTATAATAAAAATAAATGGCAATAATTCCTAAATAATTTGTGTTGTACTTAAAACACTTTAAAACCCTTAAAACTTAACCATCCGTTATTAAGATTTTTTTTATGGTAGATTGAAGATTTTTCGGCAAAATGTTCTACAGATGAGAAATATTAGTACAAAATTGTTCTTTTTGAATTCTCATTAAACTATTTAAAATGGAATATAGGTATATCTAAATGTATGAAAATATTTTTCCAAGTCTACTGAAGATTAGAGTAGCTCCTATGGAAAGTCGACATACAAGCAGCTGGGAAACACAAAAAAAACCCTTTTTGATTAGTATAAATATTAGTAGCTAATAGAGTTATGTGCTGTTCATAGAACACAGACGAGTGACTTGGCCAAAAATTTGTATGGATAATACTAAAAAAATTGAGTAACTTTCATACAAATTTTCTTGTCGAGTTGCTCGTCTGTGGTTTATGAACAGCTTATTAATAATTCTAGACTCAATCTGGTTAAATCAACTTAAAAATTGTACCACTAATCGCGTTTTAAGATTGGTTTTATCTAAATTTTTCACAAATCAATCCCCTCTTCGGCTTTTTTCAAGTACGGATTCGGGACTAGGTGTGTCTAGAAATAAGCAGAAAAGACCTTACAAACCCAATAGTGTAAAAATATCATACTATTTTTCGTACAGCTAAATTGTTTTGCCCCATCAACACTTTCTCTGTTTTCTGCATACCCCTACTTTTGGTAAAGTTTATACCTATTTGAGAGAAATTTGTGTATGCTCTCATTTGCATGTTGTCAGATCTTACAATATTGCCAGCAAAATTGTCTGAAAATGTATTACAATCGTGTGAACTGCCAATTTTTAACTTACAACGTTGTCAGAAAAACCATCGTCAATCAATTGTAAGAAGACAATGTTGTCAGGCATCTGACAATCGTGAGAACACTCTTCGTCGGCATTGCCAGATAATTGGCTGGTATTGTAAGTTCAGTTTTAATTGTCAGATGTATAAAATTAATGCACCTGACAATGCCGTCATTATCAGAAAAAAGTTTGATGGACAACACTGCCAAACATATGGTTATTGATATAGACAAGTGTAAACTTATAATACTTCGAGGTATATATCTACCAGCATTTTGTAAATGGCATCTAGGACTTCCGGAATAATGGCTGACATCGTTGATGCTGATATACGAAATGGATATTGTAGCGACCGGATGTTTTCGCCAGTAGCAAGATATCTTAGCGGCGCATGTTGGTGATTTGCTTTTGAATAAGTGGTCTGACTAAGCTAAGCAGCATATCAAATTGCTCGGAGTCCATTCGCAAAAAATTGGGATACAACTCCGGCTCATCATTTCGCAGCTGCATGAGCAACTGAATATAAAATCCCTCTTGCTGGCGGTGAAGTACCTAATCTTTCACCCAAACTTTTTGGCGTTTTTTTTTTTGTAATTTCTTTCGCATCCTCACTGCTTTCTAACAAATATGCACTCAGAATCATTGCAATGATGACAAGTTGAATTCAATTTTATTTTCTTAATTATTTTAATTTTGAAAATTGTTTTTACTTTTGTAATAATTTTTTTTTCAATTAATCATACAATTGACAACTAGCAATTTCTGTTAGTTTTTTGGCAATGCCTTACAACATGTCTGGCAATTTTTTTGCATCTACCAATCTGACAACCGTGTGAACTGACAATTTTTGTTGTCAGATGAATTATTTGTCAGACCATAGTCTGACAATGAAATTGTACGATATTCTTACGATCGTCTGAACACACAATTTACTGCTGGGGGAGAATTTTTCACTATCACTACATTGTCAGCTTGCCAGATCTTACAATATTGTAACATCTGACAACCGTGTGTACATAGCTTTAGTTTGTTTTTTTGAAAAGTAAAGAAACACGCCTATTATTCTTTTAACTATGGCCAATACTCAGGGGATGACCCCTACATATGCAGTGCATTGTACTGGAACTAGGAAAATAAGTTGTGAGGAGGAGGAAAGAGTGAGTAGTGTTTGTGGAACAATAACAACACGAAAGGCCAAAACAACCTCTATTACAGCATTTAAAATCTTAGAATTAAATCAGTTAAAACTGGCTGGTCTCTATTCCGCAAAATTATTGTTGCTAATATTAGAAGATATCGTTTAAAGAAAGAAAGAGCCATTGTTGCTGTAAACTTAGGACGACTTTTAGCTATTTTTGAAAACGTGAATATTAATATAAAATTTCGAGAATCATGTGACAGTACTAAACACTAGCAAAGCGTTTAACAAAATTAAATTTAAAAAATATTTTTTCTTCAGTGATGTGTAAAATTGCCACCACTACAGATTAATGACACAATAAATTAAAAAGCCATAAAACAAAGTTAGGGCTTGTGTTTTGCTATCTATGATTACTGAGTTTTAAAAGTAATTATAATATTTTATCGAAAAATGTTTTTTATTTTGTCGAACAATACATAATGAAATTTCCCAATTTTGTCTTGTTGCTTGCTTTTTGTTATGATAATTAAATTTAAAATTAATTTGAAAAATAATTTAATAATAATAATTTGATTGATTTATTTTATCACTTAAGCTACGTACACACGGTTGTCAGATCTTACAGTAAAATTGGCTGAAAAAGTATTACAATCGTGTGAACTGCCAATTTTTACTTACAAAGTTGTCAGAAAAACCATTGTCAATCAATTGTAAGACGACAATGTTGTCAGGCATCTGACAATCGTGAGAACACTCTTCGTCGCTATTGCCAGATAATTGGCTGGTATTGTAAGCTCAGTTTTAATTGTCAGATGTATTAAATTAAAGCACCTGACAATGGCATCATTGTCAGGAAAAAGTTTGATGGGCAACACTGCCAAACAGATGGTTGTTGATATACATAAGTGGCAATGCCTTACAACATGTCTGGCAATTTTTTTTTTTCATCTAACAATCTGACAACCGTGTGAACTGACAATTTTTGTTGTCAGATGAATTATTTGTCAGACCATAGAAATTGTAACATTTTCTTACGATCGTCTGAACACACAATTTACTTCTGCGGGACAATTTACATTGTCAGCATGTTGCCAGATCTTACAAAATTGTAACATCTGACAACCGTGTGTTCATAGCTTTACT
Organism: Thecocarcelia acutangulata; assembly: GCA_914767995.1. Lineage (NCBI taxonomy): Eukaryota > Metazoa > Arthropoda > Insecta > Diptera > Tachinidae > Thecocarcelia > Thecocarcelia acutangulata. The sequence goes on from OU612096.1 coordinate 30,060,137, forward strand.
TAGAAACAATTTTTCTTTTTTGAGGATTCATAGCAAAGAGAAAATTCATGTGTGATTCAATAAGAGATAAATATAGATCAGTGGTGGACAAATTTGTTTTACACTTGTGTTAGTGAGATAATTTGAGAGTAATTTAAAATATAGTGACAAGCAAAACTAACATAAATATTTTCGTTTGAACAATTAAATCGCGTGCGTTAATGCTGTTATGACAGTTTCGTAAGAGCTATAAATGTTTCAAAGACGAAGAAACAATTTATTACGTTGTTTACTACATATGAATTTTAAGTCCGAAAATTATTTTTTCACTTAAGTATATTACTACATTTATTCATATTAGTATGGAAGAAATCATAATACCTTCCAATAACATTTTCTGTACAGATTTTATATGTTTGATGGCATAAAACATATAAAAACGCATTTTTCAAGTCCGTCGCATCATATAGGCTTAAGAATTGTGTTGGATACTAAAAGTTTGCAATCCAATTTCAATGTAGAATTTCTATCCATAAGCCAAATTAGTTGCACTGGTTTTAATTTCAACTTTGTGACTTTCACATCAATATAATACTTCCACGTTACCTACTGTCAAAGTGACAGCCAAGATAATTCACTCTGCTGCAGAATAGATGAGTTGTTAATTTGGATAGGCGAACATGGTTGCTTACATCGAAAGATAGCAAAGAGAATCAAATAATTTTTTTCTTAAAAAGAGTTACAGATAATGGAACGAAAAGTAATTGTTTATCAGTCCAAATGCATGCAAACGTTAACGTTTGAAATAGTGAAACAGATCCATAAACTTTGTGGCTTTTCCAAACAAACGAGAGCGAAATTTTAACATATTTCTGTATCTATTTACTACCCCCGGAGTGTTAGCATCCTTGATAATTGTCAGGTGTGTGGATTTTTTCGGGGACTAACAATCTCCCGAGGAGCTGTTGCTTATACAACAGATACGTGTACTGTAAGGAACCAGTAGTGACGGTTTGATGGGTGAGTTGGTTTAAGGGCTGATGCTCTTAGTGGGCTTCGGCCTACCAACTCATTAAGCCTTGTCCTCCACTGATTGCTGGGAAATTTCATACAGGAGGGATTAGAAGGCCCGAGCTCCTCAACAAGAAGTTGCTCATATGACCGCAATCATATAGCAAGAATTGCTACCTGTGTGAGCCTAGTAAGCCACACGGGGGCACTGGTGAATCGTGAATAATTCACTGCGTGGAACTGGTTCATCATCAGATAAGGCCACAAGGCAGGTGCTGATGTAAATCTTTTTCACAATTATATCTATTTACTGTAATAGTTAGTAACACTATCTGATAAAGCTTTCTGGGCTTGTATTGCTAGAAAAAGTAATATGATTTTAGTAATATTCACTTCATAACTGGCGTTTTAGTATCTATTCTAATTTTTGTTTAGAGTGTTTTATTAAACTGTTGTATTGGCCATATTGCTCTTGGACAAAGCGCGGGCGCTATCAAAGCAACCAATATATGAAAATACGGGAGTACTCGTATACGAAATTAATAAATAGTCAAAAAAGTTATACCTAAAAGAATCACTCAAAAGCGATTAACAACTTATTTAAAAAAAAAAAAAAACAAGACAGACAAATATGACAGTATTGTCATACATTTTTTGGAATTATGGCAATCAAAGCGAAAATGTATTCACAACAAAGACAAACAAATAAAAAAAATATGTTCACAAATAAAAAATAAAATCTTATGATTCATATTCATCACAGGACTGACGCACGGACTGATAAGAATTCAAATCCAAATCTATACAAAATAAGATATTATTTGTCTAAAAAAAGTGAATTCAAAACACAATTTAAGAAAAAAAAAGAACCCTAAATATGTTTATAATATAGACAAAAATTCATTAATTAATTAATGGGGCAATTAGAAAAACAAATTTTCTTGCTTTTTTTATTTTTTGACGAAAGAAATTACACATTTATTATGATATAAAAAAGAAAAAGTTATCATATGAATAAAAAATAAAATTAATATTGGATGGTTAAATTTTAAAGGTCGACCTTGAGTGTAAACCACATCTAAACGTCAAGTTTTTTCAGATTTCATTTGACATTGCTCAATTTCAGACTAGTTCAAATTGAACCATGGAAAGATACACAATCGTGCAACGCGTTAAAGTTATTCAGGCTTATTTTGAAAATGGGCATTAAAATCAAAATGCTTATCGTGCACTTTGTGATTTACGGGCAATTTAATCGTCCAATTACGCGTGCAATCGGAAAAATCGTCCAAAAATGTGAACCAACCGGGTCTTTAGGAGATGTAAAAACACCACTGCATGTTCGTACAGCTCGTTCTGCTGAAAATAGTGCTGGTGTTCTCGATAGTATGGCTGAAGAGCCGTCCACCCCAACTCGTCGTTGTGCCCAACAATTGCACCTCTCACGTTCGTCGTTGATGAACATTATGCGTAAAGACTTGCACTTATACGCTTCCAAGATGCAATTGTCTCAAGAACTAAAGCCTCTTGACCATTCCAAGTGTCGCCAATGGACCCAAGGGTGGCAAGAAATGGCCACAAGGGATGATAAATTTTCGAAGAAAATCATCTTCAGTGATGGGCACAGTTTTACCTCAGTGGATTCGCCAATAAGCAGAAGCGCCGCAGTTTGCGCAAATGATAATCCAAGAGTGATTGTCGAAAAACCAATGCACTCACAAAAAGTGACTGTTTGGTGCGGTTTATGGGCTGGTGACATCATCGGGCCGTATTTTTTTTTTCAAAATGAGGCCGATCAAGCAGCTACTGCGAAAGGTGTTCGCTATCATGAGATGATAACGACCTTTTTATGGCCTGATGTGAAAGATATGGATGTGCTTTACAGCTAACGAAACAAACGCACTTTTGTGCGCTAGATTCAATGGTCGTGTTATTTCACGTGGTGGCGATGTCAATTGGCCGCCAAAATCATGTAATTTGACACCGTTGGCCTTCTTTCTTTGGGGTTATGGGAAAGAGAAGGTGTACGTCGATGAGCCAGCAACAATTCAAGATCTAAAGGGTGAAAAAATTCGGCACATTAACGGCTTAGAACCTCAATTATGCCCCAGCGTCATCCAAAAAAATTGACCAATGAAGGTGTACCGCCTTAATCGCGGCGGCCATTTGGCCGATATTTAATTCCATGCATAATTGAATTATACCAATACAATAGTAAAAACCTGCAGCAACCTTAACTTGAGCAGCGTTGAATTTGGCGAGAGCGGAAACAAGTCAAATTATGTAAGTTGAGCAAAATATGAACATTAAATTGCGGCTCACAATAAACATGATGAAATATGATTAGATCAGTAAAAATCTCAGTTTTGGCAAAAAGCGTGTAACATTGTTTCTACATAATACGAAAGATATAGGACTTTAATTTTCTAAGGCCATATACGAAGGCGCATTGATATTCAAGCTACTAAGCGCTAGAAGACAGCTCAAACAAACAAACAAACAAACAAAATTTTTTTATACTGGGTGGCCCAGAAAGACCGAAGTGGTGTGAATTCCTTATAACTTTTTTATTATAATTTTTTTTTTTCTTTTCTTTTCAGTATTTTGTAAAGAAGACTTGGATAATTTATAATGGAGCAATACACAATTGAACAACGTGCCCAAATTGTTGAAATTTACTTTTCAAATCAACGGTCCATTGTGTTGACTCAGCGTGCATACCGTCGTCAATTTAATGTGCGGGTTGCACCCTCTCAGTCAACAATAAACCGTCTGGTTGCAAATTTTCGAGAACAAGGAGCAGTAAGGAACCTTCCTGGTCCCGGCAGACACCGAACTGTCCACACGGCTGACAATATTCAAGTGGTACAGGAGAGTATTCGGGAGGATCCAGAAACATCAACCAGGAGACGTTCGTCACAACTGGGCCTCTCAAGGACGTCGCTACAGCGAATTTTGCACACCATAGGATTGTTTCCATACAAAATTCAACTTGTCCAAGAATTGAAACCAACAGATTACCAGCAACGACTTGACTATGCAATTTATTTCCAGCAAAAAGCACAAGAGAATCCAAATTTTATTCATAACTTAATAATGAGTGACGAAGCCCATTTTCAATTAAATGGGTTCGTTAACAAGCAAAACTGTAGGATATGGGCTACGGAAAACCCGAGAGTACTTCATCAACGACAATTGCACCCAGTTAAGTGTACCGTTTGGTGCGGTGTTTCTTCAGAAAGGATCATTGGCCCATTTTTTTTTTTTGAAAATGAACAAGGTGTCGCCATTTCCGTCAATGGTGATCGATATCGGGCCATGTTGCAAAATTTTGTAAGGCCAGCCGTGGAAAACCATCCGCAAATATGGTTCCAACAGGATGGAGCCACAGCGCACACTGCGAGGGCCACAATGACTCTTTTACGCGACATCTTTGGTGAAAGAATAATTTCTCGTAACAGCAATTTTAATTGGCCTCCGCGTTCCCCGGATTTAACCGCTCCAGACTGTTTTCTTTGGGGCTATTTAAAAGGAAAAGTTTATGTTAATAAGCCTAGGACTATTGAGGAGTTAAAAACCAATATTCGAGAAGAAATTAACAACATACCACCGGAAGATTTGCGAAAGGTCATGGAAAATGTGTTGGAAAGAGCACATTTGTGCGAAGCAGAATATGGCCACCACTTGCGGGATATCATTTTTAATAACTAATCCAAAAATATTCCCCATAAATTTAATGTATTTAAAAAAAAAAAATTAAAAAAATATCTCTTAAATAAAAAGTTATAAGCAATTCACACCACTTCGGTCTTTCTGGGCCACCCTGTATTAGATTTTTGATAATTAAAAAATTATAAAACAAAAGTTTAACAAAAATTACATATTTTGTTTTTTTTTCTGAATTGCGATCTGTTAAACGTCAGCTGTTAAAATTTCAATCATCGATTTGTTTATTTGTTGTATTCGTTTGAAGTAAGCAACTTTTACGTTTCTTGAAAAATGAAAACAGTGAATTTCGTGATTAAACACTATTGTTTGAAAGGGAAACCGGTGAAAGAGACAAACGTTAAACTCGATAAACATTACAGTGAGTCTGCTGCGTCAGCTTACATGGAAAAATATAGGATTGCTGAATTTAAACGCAGCCGAACAAGCACTGCAACAATACCATCAACAGGAAGGCCAGAAGAGGTGGTTACTGAGGAAAATATCAAGAAAATCCGCGATATCGTTTCGAATGATTACCGAGTCAAGTTACGTGAGATTATTGCAATGCTAAACATCTCATGTAAACGTGTGTTCAACATTGTGCATGAACATTTGCATATGAAAAAGCTAACGGTAAGATGGGTGCCGTGTTTGCTCAGTGTCGAAATCACAGCGCTAATTGAACATGATGAAGCGTAATCCTGTTGATTTTTGGCGTCGATTAATAACTGTTAATGAAACGTGGGTCCACCAATAGACACCTGGAACCAAAAATCAATCGAAACAATGGGTGGAAACTGGTGGAAGTGCTCCCAAGAAGACCAAAAACAGTGAAATCGAATAGCAAGGTTATAGCCACTATATTTTGGTATGAACACGGAATGTTGTTTATCGGTTATCTTAAAAAAGGAGCCACAATCACAGGAAAGTATTATCATGTATTATTAGATCAATTAGATCAACATTTAATGAAGAACAAAGCGGTACTTCTTCAAGACAGCCTTAGATACGATGCTAAAATTACATGAAATATACTTCGAATTGGTTGATCAGCTACCTTATAGTTCAGATTTAGCGCCTACTGACTTTTTCCTGTTTTCAAACTTGAAAAAAAGATTCGCAGGAAAAAAATTCTTCTCAAACGAAGAAGTGATTATAGAAACTGAAGGCCGGGGCACATAGAATCCAGGCTACTTTATCCGTCTCCTTTTTCAACTGACATCAGTACAGAAAACCGAACACAATTTGTTTTAAATTTATTTTATATACTACAAATATATTACAAATTTAACCAGGCCTCAATGTCTGTTTTGGGTTTACTCGACCGTGTGCAGGAGAGGGCGAAAAAGCTCATCGGTGACAGTAAGGTATTCAACTCTATTGACTCATTGGAGCATAGACGCAGTGAGGGGTGCGTTACTCTGTTCTATCGTTACTACAATGGATTTTGCTCTGACGAGATTAGGGATCTCGTTGCCGAAACTTGTACATTTTTACGTAGCACGCGTTCATCGTCCAGAGCTCATCCATTTGTGGGAATCGTACTACGCATTACAGAGAGAATTCGTTTTTTGGCCGTACGCTTCGTCTGTGGAACATGTTGCCTGCAGACGTGTTTCCTGTCTATTATAACGTTGGAAGGTTCAAGTCAAATGTTCACAAACACTACTCCCTCTTTCCCCCTTCCACACAAACTATTTTCCTACTTTTGGTACAATGCACTGCATATGTAGGGGTCATCCCCTGAGTACTGGTCCAAGAAAAAATTATCAAAATTCTCAACGTACTAATATATACTTTGTTAAAAAATTGTGCCTGTTTTAATCAAAGTTTATTTTAGTGTATCTGTAGTTGTATAAATATATATGTTACTAGTGCTATTTTCCACACAACTTAGATCAAGAAGAAGTCAACAAAAAATTGACGAAACTTTGGGAAAAAATTTAAATAAAGTTGTTATAATTTACATTGGAAAATTTAGGCCCAATTAGCTTACAAAAGCGCTAAAGTTCATAAAAATATCTCAACGTACGTTAAAAGTTGTCCAGCTTTAATACTTTATGTTGACGGAAAAGTACGGAATGTGATAAAGCTCATAAGAATATGTGTATTTTATTTTAGTTGTCAGTTGAAAGAAGCAACGTACGACAGATTCTATGTGCCCGGCCTTAACGCATATTTTGAGGGGTTCCCAAACGCGTTTTATTCAGAAGGTGTAAAAATGTTTGAATATCGTCTTACTACTCGTAAGAGTATTAAACTAAAATGATACTAAAGCTACGTACACAAGTCAGATCATACAATATTGCCAGTAAAATTGTCTGAAAATGTATTACAATCGTGTGAACTGCCAATTTTTAGCTTACAACGTTGTCAGAAAAACCATTGTCAATCAATTGTAAGACGACAATATTATCGGGCATCTGACAATCGTGAGAACACTCTTCGTCGGCATTGCCAGATAATTGGCAGATATTGTATGGTCAGTTTTAATTGTCAGATGTATAAAATTAATGCACCTGACAATGCCATCATTGTCAGAAAAAAGTTTAATGGGCAACACTGCCAAGCAGATAGTTGTTGATATACATAAGTGGCAATGCCTTACAACATGTCTGGCAATTTTTCGCATCTAACAATCTGAAAACCGTGTGAACTGAACATTTTTGCTGTCAGATGAATTATTTGTCAGACCATTGTCTGACAATGAAATTGTACGATATTCTTACGATCGTCTGAACACACAATTTACTTCTGCGGAACAATTTTTCATTGTCGCTATATTGTCAGCATGTTGCTAGATCTTACAATATTGTAACATCTGACAACCGTGTGTACATAGCTTATTTTTAGAAATAAATTGTTTTTGAAAAAAAACTAATTTTTTCCTACTTATTTGAGTAGCTTCAATATCAATCCGCCATCATATGCATAATCCAACGGTATTCTTATTTTACAAATTCTAAATGTTTTATAGAGGACATTACGTCAGTAGAAATGAAAACCTTTGTACTCATTTTGAAGATTCAATGAATAAAAACGATTGAAAAAAACTTCTGAGAGACATGTTTAAACATATTTTTTGATATAAAATATTAAACTGCACTAGAGCGCATAATAAATTCCATTAACTAATTACTCGTAAATGTTTCCTTTCTAAACACTTTTTCTTCTATTTGATCATGTAAGTACAAACAGTAATTGGGACTCACCTGCATTACCCAATAATTTGTTGTGGCTACAAACTGATCTCCAATCAATATATCCGTATGCATTTAAGTAAATATTTTTAAATTTTCTTAAGATAATATTTTTTTTTTTTTTAAATATTTTTTTCTTGTGAATGAACAACACTTTTTGATTGTGATTTTTTTATAGGAATTTGTTAATGATTTTATTTAAAAAAAAAATGGCACATTTTATTAAGACACTTGTTGTTAATTAGTAAAAATTTGTATTATTACATTTTTAAGGCAACTTTTTATTAGGACATGATTTTCAAAATTAAGAAAAAAAATAGTTTTTTTAAGGCACTTTTGTTAATAATAAATAAAATAAGAGCTTGATTTTTATGGCAATGACATTTTTAATTTTAACACTTTTATTTTAACTTTTTTTTTTGCTTTTAAAAATTTAAATGTTTTTTTTTTTGTATATAATTTTTGGCGTCGGGAAATTTATTTTATTTTTATTTTAAAGAAATTAATTAAAGATTATGTTATATATATTAAATTATCATATACATATGTTATTTTCCAATTTTGTTGTTTTGGCTGCTGTTTTTTTTTTTTTTTTTTTTTTTTTTTTTTTTTTTTTTGTATATAAAATTATTAAAACTTGCACAAATTTCTTTTTTTACATATAAGTATTTTTTGTTTTTGCTTAAAAAACTAAAATCCGTCCGCTTTCCGCTGTTTTGAATTCAGAATTTTTTCATTTGAAAAATGCGACGTTCGAAAAAAAAACAACACGTCAATCAGTCCACAGACAATTTGGCATGAATACGTGCGTGTATTTGTTAGATAAATATGTATGTATATGTATCACATAGAATGAATTCGTGTTGCCGTAACGTTTGCTGTTGTTGTTGGTATATTATACTATCTATTTTTTCTGGCTAAGGTTATTGTTGTTGTATTTCATTTATTTTTTTTTTAATGTTGAATAGGTATTTTTATTTACAAAAAGAATAAAACACAAATACATAGAGAAAATTTTTGTATTCGTATGATCGTAAAATTTATAGAAATTTTTGTTTATATAGAATCATTTTAATTCATATGATTACGCGTCTACTGGCCGTGTTTGTTTCTATCGCTGTCGGTAACCGAGTTCAGACTGAATGACTGGTTAAGCAAAGGTTCAGCTCAGACGTGCATAAAATGTGGTGCTACTCGTACTCTGACATCAGTACCACACCACCTCCACCACTACCAGCAACCAGCAACCAGCCATCAGCCAACCAACCAGCCAAGCAACCAACCAACCAGCCATCATCCTCAGCAGCGTATGAGTTTTTATATTTGTCTTATACGAACGAACAACTTGGTAACAGCCAGCCAGCCAGCCAAGTTTGTATAAGCCACAGCCAGCATAGTTAGTTGGCAGTGTGTGAGCAAAACATTTATTTAATCGGCCAAAACTTGTTAGCAAGCTGCTTAAATGGTTTATATATTTCAAACTTTGCTATAATGTTTGATGATATATTTTGTTTAGTTTTACATAATTGTTTTAGCCTCTTGAAAGCCCACACACCCGTACACACAGGTGTTGAAGAGTCCATCTCAAACAATGCTCCCTCGCATCAAACATGTCTTTAATAAATGTTAAAATTACCTGAGAGCTTAACTTGCTCTCGTCTCAATAATCGATCATTAATATTGATCAAACTTTACTCTCTTATAAACACTTAATTAAGTTTAGTATAATTTTGTTATAAAATTTTATTTGGAATTTAATTCTTCTCTTCTCCTGCTCTCTCACTACCACAAAAACCTAAAAGTTGAGTATGCAAATATGTGTGTGTGGTTGGATCGCTTACAGGTATAAGAGTTTTTTTCTGCCAGGTTGCAGACTTCCAAGAAATTAATGCAAAAGCTGAAATGCAAAAGATACTGATAAATTATACTTAAAAAAAATAATAAAATATTTATGAATGAACATTTTTGCTTTAGTGATTATTACGTTATAAAAGATAATGATGCTCTATTGAGGTAAAATCATCAGAATGATTGCAGCTATGACTCTGACATTGTGCTGACTGCCTTTAGTCCGTTTGTGGGAATACATAACGTGACTTTCCAGCATGTGTGATTGTGTGTGCTTGGAATTTTACACTATAAGGTATTTTTTATATTAACTATGATCACCATAAAAGTGTAATTAATCATAAATTGTTGATAATATAGCTGCCCATATAGGTATACATATGTATATGTATAAGTATTTATGTATTTGTTCACAAGTGAGCAAAGATATTTGAAGAAATTTGTTAGAATTAAAAAAATTTATATTAATTTTATAACACATACCTAAATGAGTATAAAGAATGCAATACAGTTCGCGCTGGATATTCGCGATTAATTCCAAACTGCATGTTTAGTAATATGCCGATCTGGCACACAACAATTAAGAGCTATTCATATATGATATTTTAAATTCATCTCGAATACATACAATATACATATGTATATAACCGATACATAATATTTCAACATTACAAACGTTCTCGTACATACATATACATATATTTACGTACCATAAATATTACTTTTATTTCCTACTTAAATTAACTTTAAAAAGGAAGTATGTATGCATGCACTTGCTTGAAAGATATGACAGTAAAAATGTGATCTGCAAAAATCGTCAAAAACAGGCCTTAAATCGTCAAATCGTCAAAATGCTATTTTCAGCACCCAAAATCGTCATTTTGACACCGCACACGATATCAACCAAGATTAGTCGAATTTTCATTTTGTTATCATGGCACTCGATACCGAATGAATTGTATCGTAATATACCTATAATATAAAAGCGTTAAAGAATTTTTTGTTTTTGTATTCGAACTTTTAGGAATCGTATAGTCTTAATTGAATTTTGACACATCGTTCGCATAGAATAAAGTTAGAAAAACCCCAAATTAATTTTCTTTCGCCTAGAATGCGAATGAACTTATCCTTTCGACATTGGCGAACTGGCTGTAAATTTGAAGATGAGTTCAAAACTTTAACTTCTATAAATGGTTACAATATTATAAAAAAAAGAAAGTGTTTTTTTCTAACATAATTTCATCTTAGGACTCGAAAGATGAGAAATTTAGTCCGAATTAAAGTAACTAAGCCTATTAAACTTGGAAAATTCCTAAATAAATATGAAAATGTTAGATTTTTGGAATAAAATATACTTCTATGACTAAGTTTATAGTAAAAATATTAGTCTTATCGTGTTGTGCAAATGTGTGAGTTTGCATCCAGGTATGTGGAACTTAACAAAATCAAAATGAGAAATTAGTTGAAGAGACCATTTTCGGTAAAAATGTTGTATACCAAAGACCACCTGAAACTTTGCAACTGTAATTGTTATAACTTAGATATGTGCCATTTAAGTTTAGTATAATAATAGTTCCTTTTATTATATGAAATCTTATTTTTAAAATATTCCTACCTATGTCACAAAAATTATAGAATGGTATATTTATGAAATTAACTTCATGTTTGTAGGAGTTTATACTTTTTATAGTTTTATATGTATTATTAAAGGCCACCATGACGTGTTTTTAAATACTTTACGCCGTTGAAATAAATCTTTTATTCAAAAATAATTTATTTTACCAGCTGACGATTTGCAATAATCGTATTGACGATTTTTTCCGTCGACTTTGACGCTTTTAAACCAGATTTATCTGGCATCTACGCGTACAAAGCATTCACACAATTAAAATATGATAATGCGACACGCAGATATTATATTGATGACAGTAAGTTATCAAAATCAATAAAACATTTTTAATTCTCATTGATTTCTTGAAAATGGTAAAATATAAGGTTACACTTAGAGGAATAAACATGGTTGATATGAAAATATATTAAGGCCAAAATACTATGGTTGTATTATATGGTTGAACACAACCACATAAAATGATTTCAATCTGAAATTTATTTACACAACTAAGCACAGTCAAGAAGTAAAATGTTATTATTTAACCATATATTTGGTATATGTTGTATTAATTGTATCATGTCTAACACCGTTATTGGCATTGATTTGGCGCCCGCTGACTTTTTCCTCTTCCCAAAACTGAAGACACCGATGAAAGAAAAGCGTTTTGCTACGATTGAGGAGATGATAGAAAAATTGAAAGAGGAGCTGTTGGTGATACCAAAAAGCGCATTTCAGAAGTGGTTCGCGGATTGGAAAAAACGCTTACTTTGAAGGTGATAAAATAGTTATTGCTGAATAAATAAATAATTTTTGACAAGTAAAATATTATTATTTAACCATATATTTGGTATATGGGTGCTAATGAATAGTTTAACGACTACGAAACAGCTAGTTACTCCCCAGCTAAAGATTTGATTATTATTATTCTTGACTTCTTCAATCAAAAATTATTGATCGCAGCAAATTTGTATTGTAAAAAATTTTAGAAACTAAAACCCGATGTACAAATGTGCAAACCAAAAATCTAATTTAAAAATTATAAAGCTCAACAAAAATTCAATAAATTATTAATCACTCTTAAGTCTAACCCCGTTTTTTGAAACACTAGGCCCCTTTTTCCCGGAGAAGGTCACATACATAGGTACAATGTTAAATAAAACACATAAATTTGAGAGTGAACTTGAAATGTTTATTTATGGTGAAAAGATAGATCAATTTATGGCATTTACTGTTTGATAATTATATCATATAGGTACATAAATATTGGCTACGGCTACATCTGAGGTGGACGGCATGACGACTAATATTTCGCGTATACCACGAGTAATGTTGACTTTCAAAACTTCAATCGCAACTAGCTTATTCCTGAAGACCTTAGACTTTACATATCCCGTGAGAATATACTCCAAAGGTGCCAATTTACCGTACTAAAACGTAAAGTTATGTGCTCACCAAAACGATTGCTCAACAAGTCCGTTGTTGCATGCGCTGCATGTCTCGTAGAGCTCATCAAGACCATGCAAATACTTAGTAAATGATCGTAACCTGCCTTGACTTTTAATAATTTCATTTACTAGCCTTACGTAAGTAACAATTAGCTGTCTAAAGCAGTTTGTATTAGAGAAATACATTTTATTTGAAGACGTTTGAAGGCTTTTTCATTGATTTTTTAGCCTCTACAAGTAGCATTCCGAAGCCTTCGAATATTTTACTCTTGTTCATTTATAAAAAAAAAAGATTTTTCATTCGTTAATTTGCATTGAAAATAGTAAGCAAGCAATAAACTACTATTTTTCTATACAAATTGGCAGATGAAAAAGAGTCGGCTCTTTTAAGCTAAAATACAAAGACTTCTATCGCGATGGGCTTTTACCTACATAAAGGTATATGAATTAAGTAAACATACAAATTTGCTTGTACAGTCACATTAAAATTACACAAATTTTAAACATTTTAACAATAAAAGAAACCAACTAAAGTTACAATAATTTTACCCTCCCCAACTTTTCACATATTCGATTTTAATCACTTCAGCTCACGCTAAGTAATTGAAGAACTAACAGCCACGAGACTACCTATGTACGAGTACATACCAAGAATTTCGGATGGCCAAGAGATAAAAAAAATAGTAGTAATAGTAAATTTTTATGTTAAAATGCAAAGAAAAAACATTTTATTGTAAATTTTTTCAACTAGCAAAAATAAAAGGTGTCAGCATAAAACAAAAGTTTACAAAACAATAACAAAACTTGAAGAAAAACAAACTGAAACCAACATTAACAATAAGGGAGCGGCCAATTGCTAAACAACCAATCACAGTTAAGATTCACTCTGTAGTTAGGCATAAGAGAAAAAGAGCAAGATATAACTGTGTAACCTTAGCAAAGGTACTCATACAAATGGTAAATGGTGGGAGCATGTGTATGAATGAATGAGAACATGCAAGTAATCACTACACTCACCAACAACACCAACTTTAATGAATGTTAAGAAAAACTAAAAACAACAAGACTTTGTATACAAAAACAAAATGAATATTTACCGTTGTTTTATATTTGTATGAAGTTCTGTTTTTTTCAAATAACAACAAAGTATGAGTTTTAATTGAAAAATTCTTGTTTAGCTGAACAGACAAAAAACTAAGTGTTTTTTAAAGTTTATGGTTTGGTTTGGTGGTGGATGTGAAACTCTTTCCCAGAAGTGTAATGTAAGAAAGCATTTTAGAATTTATTTTATTTTGTTATTTTTGAAAAAGAAATAAAAATCTATGTTTTTATGCACATGATTATGTTAACATTGTTTTAACATACATACTTTCCGAAATGTCATTTAATAGGTTTGAGCAAAACAGGGGCAAACAGGAATATAATAAAAATAGTAGGCAGGTAGGTACCTATAATCCATTTTAAATCAAAATTTTATTAATATGTACATATGAACATATTTACGTTCGCATGTGTGAATAAAAAGAAAAATTGGCTGCAGTTTAAAAAATCCATATAGATGCATAGAATGAAAGTAGGCACAAATGTATTTAAATCCTTATGTGAAGTGCACTGATGTACATAATTAGGTCTTCAGATCTAGCTTTTTATTACTCCAGTTGGAATATTGTTTTTCAGCGTTTCTTTCGTGAGTCGTAAAATAAATAGCCCCGTGGAATAATATCACATAATCTTACGTCCAGGTTTAAGATCCGAAACGTAAAATTAGCTGCTCAATAACTTGATTACTCAACAAGGCAAGGTCTTGTGCTGTGTGTGTCAACTAGCACTGTATAATCTAAAGCAGACGGCTGTTCAAACAAATGAACAACCGTTATAGGAAAGGTGTAAAAAAATGTTAGCGACGTGTATAAATGAAAAAGCTTGCTTTTGTGTTTTGACAGGTATTATTAGAGCATTTTTCTTGTCTAAACTCTCAACAATTTATTTAGATTGTTAGGATATAAAGTTGAATGTTTGAGAAATCTTTCAAAAAATTCCAAAGTCTACTGATGATTAGGGTAGCTCCTATGAAATGTCGACACATACTCGTAGATAGCTGGAAAGCATAGACAACAAGCTGTTTATAATTTTTTGTTTGGTGAATAAAACTCAATTGTTAGTATTTTATATTGATTTTTTTCAAAGGAAACATAAAGAAAAACTGTTAAACACACCACTGCATTGATATCTCTTAATATTTTTCTTCCAAAACAAAAACTCAAACGCAAGAAATTTTTGCCGAACTACATGCTCTTTCATTTATATTCAAGCACGACAGCGATGATTGCACTCACCAAGGCGAATTTACACAGGTGAATGCAAGCGGGAAGGCGAATTCAGTACTATGTATTTTGCTATTGTAAAACATATCGTGAATGTCAAAATCTAAATTCGCCTAAGATTGTTCAGCTGAAAAATATTTTGTAAAACGTTATATATAAACTTTTATAATTGTTTGTAATTAAAATCACAGATTATATTAGTTTTTCACTTTTAAATTCACACAAATTTCTTGAAATTGTACTAAATCATACAAAAAAAGACTTTAGATTAAAATGACGCGAAAATTTTTGTAAACAAAAGAAAAAAATTTGACAGTCTCATTGGAAAAAACGCGAGAAGCAAAAAATAATCACCTGAGCTGTCAAGTTCACCTAGTAATGAGTTCGCCTTGGCACTCACTTAGCGAAGATGTTGCTCGTTGTGTTACTGATTAAAAATCAACTGCTTATTTGTGCGGCTGGATACAAAAACATTTTTGAACGAAATAAAATATTTTACATGTTGTTGAGCAAATATGATTTTGCAATCGCTGAAAGCTGTTCTCTGGTAGATACTAATAGGCTGCATGAATATATTCGAGTATACACTGAAAACACAATATTCATTCAAATATTGCGTATAGAGTAAAACGTGTGAAAACATAAATGAGAGCGAATTGCGTTTTAAATTTGATCATAATAAATATATTCTTTCATTTACCTACTCTTTTTAATTCAAATATTCATTTATTTAGTTCTTAATCGTGAAAGCCCCAAATAAAGGATTACAGTTTGACTGAGAACGAAAAATATCAAATGAATAAAGTGAATATTATTTGAATGTATTCGTACATTACATTCGGTACAAAATTCTGTTAAAACGAGAGTTTTTTAAGTGCATGCGGAGTAAAAACAGAAATAGTTAAACTGAGGTTGACAAAAGAACTTTGACTAGTATATGAAGTACGCACACCTATAATTAAAATTTTTATAACAATTTTTACTTATTTATTTTAATAAATGGCCGCAAATATAAGACATAAGTATGTGCATATGTACTTTCTTTTAAAAATCTTAAACATGAAAAAATTGGTAAATAAATTACTAATAGAATACTACATACATATATGGGCAAATCCAGAAAAAGATCCACCGGGGACAAAAAATTAAAAGTTATTAAAATAAATTTTTTTACGATAGTATAATAGAAAAATACTAAAATTTTATTAATTAAATGAGATGAATAATCAATCTGTGCTGCACAAATGCAATTTCTCATTTCTGACAATATTTTTTTTTATATTATAAAAATTCAGGGTATCCAAAAGCTGACCTAATTTTCACATGACGGGGATAACTTAAAAGCAGCGAGAACTTCATATTCACAAAAGAAAATATTATACTTTAAAAATATGAATAATATCTATATTTTTTTTAAGAATAAATTTGGTGAAAATATAGTAATATTTTAATGTTCGAGTTATTGTGGAAAAAATTTCACGTTCGATATGTCACGTATCGACCGAAAATATTGGTAAGCAAAGTATGTAAACACGAAACTTTTGTGTCAAACCGTAAAATTTTGAAATAACATTATTGTTAGGTAAAACTCAGATATTAATTGCAAGACGAAATTGCGTAAGGATTCGCTGAAATTATCTTTTCCAATTGCGTACGCGTGAACTGCTTCCACTTTTGTCACGTTCGACTCACTATTTACTTTTAAATTTTTTGTTTTATTCGAGATTCTGTTTGCTATTAACTTTAATATAAATCACAGTTCACGTTATTAGCTACAATTTAAGATTAAATCGAGCCTAAAACTACTTTTAGTTTTTTCGCTTATTCGCTTTCAACACATACGAATGTCACGTTCAATACCAGGGATTTACCCATATATGAATACATTCGAATACTACTTACATTCTTTTGAATGATGATATATTTGCAACTTTTTCTTCTTGTACTCGTGTTATGTGAATGCGGTTGTATTTGTTTCTTCACGAGTAGAGTATTATCATTATTCATTCGGTTTGCGTACTCATTCATTTGTTTTTATGCAAATATCGGGTGGTTAAATTTCAAGGGCCGATGTTGAATGTGAACCACACCTAAACGCTAAGTTTTTTTCCGAATTTTATTTGACATTTCTCTATTTCAGAATTACTCAATTTGAACCATGGAGAGATACACAATCCAACAACGTGTTAAAGTTATCCAGACTTATTATGGAAATGATGATCAATTTTCGAAGAAAATCATCTTCAGTGATGAGGCACATTTTCACCTCAGTGGATTCATCAATAAACAGAATTGCCACATTTGGGCGAATGAGAGTGACTGTCGAAAAACCAATGCACCCACAAAGAGTGACTGTTTGGTGCGGTTTATGTGCTGGCGGCATCATCGGGCCGTATTTTTTTCCAAAATGAGGCCGGTCAGGCAGTTACTGTGAATGATGTTCGCTATCGTGAGATGATAACAAACTTTTTATAACCCGAATTGGAAGATATCGATGTAGACGATATGTGGTTTCAGCAGGACGGTGCCACTTGCCACACAGCTAACGAAACAATTGCTCGTTTGCGCAACAAATTCAATGGCCGTAATGGCGATGTCAATTGGCCGCCAAGATCATGTGATTTGACACCGTTGGACTTTTTTCTTTGGGGTTATTTGAAAGAAATGGTGTACGTCGATAAGCCAGCAACAATTCAACAGCTAAAGGATGAGATAATTCGGCATATTAACGGCATAGAACCTCCATTATGCCTCAGGGTCAGCGAAAATTTGTACCATCGGATGGAGGTGTGCCGCCGTGGTCGCGGCGCCCCTTTGGCCGATATTTTGTTCCACACATAATTGAGTAATACTAATATATTATAATAAAATAAAATTACAATAATTTCCTAAATAGTTTGTGTTTTATTCAAAATCAACATCGGCCCTTGAAATTTAACCACCCTTTAGAATATAGTTACATCGTAGTCAGTTGTGTTTTATTCAAAAAGCAAATGCATATGTTCAAATGCCTTTGGAGCGTAATCATGCAGAGGTTGCATTTGCTAGTTTTTTTATATGTAGACATAATTGGCATCAATGGGAGGGAGACCATTTAATTTTTGTTGTTTTTCATTACAAATTGTTTTTTGTGAAACACATTCGATACTTTTTGTTGTAATTACAAGATGTCCTTTGTACAATATGATGAGTTTCTTATTAAAAATAAAGTTTATTCAATTTTAATCTTTATTTCGCTTCTCAACGGCTCTACATCAAAACTCATTTTGAACGGTAGTAACAAGTCAAAACCATTTTTCTTTTGGCACTTTATGTGACATAAATTGTTTTCCGCATGTTGTCTTTTTTCTAAAACAATTCAAATAAAATTTTTCTAGCTCACATTTAACAACTCAAAATTTATACTTACATATCTCTTAAAAAAAAATATATATTTTCCTTATCTTGTTCATGGAATTATAAGATCTGCAACTTTGTTAAAGTCATATCAACCAGCATTGTTTTCGCTTAACAATTTTTTTTTTTTGTATTTTTAAGTGACTTTTTACAACAACTTTGGAAAAAAAACCACTAGACACACACACACCCTCTCCTTTAAATCATTTAAATAAAATTTTATGACGGGACAAAAGTAACGAAATAAACTTTGGACATTTACTTTATGTTCGCTTACATTAAGCTGTCAAAACGGGCAAAAAGAATAGAATGGAATGGAATGGCTTTGGAATAACTGCTCTTGTACCTACTCTGTTGTGGTGGTTTGTTAAACAACAACAGAAATAGCCAAACAACAACAACAACAAAATTGCAATAAACAAATTGAAAACATTTAACACAAAATGACATTTCGGTAATTTGTAAATTATTTATAGTTTTTTTTTCTCTCTCGTTTTGTTTTTATTATACAAAAGAGTTCAATTCGTTTAATATGCACATATGCATACATATGTACATACATATATATAGATAAACATATGTATTAATGTACATATGTAAATATTTGTGTCATTTTGTAAGTTATTGTTCAGAGCAATTATTCAAATTTATTTTAATTTTTTTTATAGGTATGCATATGTACATATGTATGTGTGTATATAATATTTATATGTAAAATCGCCTCAAAAACAGCCAGACGCATTATAAGTCAATTACTAAAGCTATGTACACACGGTTGTCAGATCTTACAATATTGTAAGATCTGGCAACATGCTGACAATGTAGTGACAATGAAAAATTGTCCTGCAGAAGTAAATTGTGTGTTCAGACGATCGTAAGAAAATTTTACAATTTCATTGTCAGACTATGGTCTGACAAATAATTCATCTGACAACAAAAATTGTCAGTTCACACGGTTGTCAGATTGTTAGATGAAAAATATTGCCAGACATGTTGTAAAGAATTGCCACTTATGTACACCACTTATGTATGTATTTTGTGCTTATGTATATGCTTGGCAGTGTTGCCCATCAAATTTTTTTCTGACAATGATGAAAATATCTTCTAAAGGAAACAGTTTAAAAGTAATTTCAATTAATTTTTGTCACAATATAAAAGGTGGTACTGTTACCTGCATTGTTAACTCGAAAAGCTAATTTTTTGCGATATGACTATGTGGCAATAAAGGGGCGATATAATATTAGAAATTTTTATACCAGTAAAAAATTATAAATAGCTTGTTTTCTATGTTTCCCAGCTATCTATATGTCGACATTTCATAGGAACTACCCTAATCATTTAAAGTATTACAAGAAACAGATAAACTTTCATTTTTGTAGAGAAAAAACCACAAATTTCTTTTTCTTGCCGTCGACTGAGATGAATTTCTTTATTATTGCCGATTTATGTAAATCTTTTTACACCAATTAATCAATAATGCCACTGGAATTTTAAATTCCTTACATTTGTCAAGACTTTTTTTTTCTTCTTGTCTTTCTGCAGTTTATCTGTTACAAAGCAAAAAAATAATATGAGAATTTCGTCTGAGTTTTAAAATTTTATATCAGATTTACAAGTGTGCAGTTTGCTGCACAAGAATAACAAGAAAAAAAACCTTACACACACACATATATATTCATACATATATACAAATCGGTAAATCAACAGACGCATTTATATTAAAATTAAGTCAAATCAAATCTTTCATTCCAGACTGACAAACGAAAATTTTTACAATAAACCTGTTACCTCACACAGCCAAACAGAGAGACAGACAGACGGACGGACGGCCAGACAGACAGACACTGGCTTGAATATTTTACAGAGACCTGAAGCGTACAGATATTTTTTTTCCTTCTTGATCTGCACTGTCACTTCTTGAGTGTGTGTCTCTTAAGCAGTGGAATGAGTGAACGAATGAATACCCAGCACAGTGAAATGCAACCGTAATGTTTCCATAAAAATAATTATCAGATAAAAGCACGAAGTCTGTGTGACAGTTTCTGGCTTTTTCAAACTTTGATTAATTACGAATCAGATGTATGACAATTTTTTTTTCCTTTTCTTTATTCATTTCTTTTTAAATGTTCTCTGTTATTGAAGCATCGATCTTTTATTTTTTTCTGCTTCAATGTGTTTGATACTCTATAAAGTCAATATCAATGACAAACGTCACGCTTCTGAACTCAAGTGGCTGCTGTCTTCTGCGCATGTGTGACATTATCATTTTTATTGTTTTTCTTTTTTTTTCATTTATTCATATGTTTTTTTAAGTTGCAAGTAAAATTGTACACATTAGTGAAGTTGGGGACTATGTTTGATTTGGAAAATGATTAACCAATATAATACGTAAGTAAGCATTTTTTTAGATTGATTATTGGTTTGGGGAACAAGTAAAATATTACGGATGTTTTTTTTTTTAATGTGGATGCCCCAAAATTAAAGTCAGATTTAAATTAAGCGCCAATCTGTGCAGCAACGTGTTGACCTGACTAACAAACGATTCGGTAGCTGACAGTTTAGGGCAGTGGTCGCCACAGAGAGAACAATCAGCATGTAAATATAAAGCGCTTGACGTCAAAGGTTTACGGTTAGTAAAAGCGGAGCGTTACACAGCGTTAGAACAGCGGTTATTGCTTATTGAACAATATTTGAAAAATAATGAAAGATTGCTTTTTTTATATATATCGAGACGCATTTACAGTATAGCTGCTTTAATGCAAAAATTGTAGTTGCAATATTTCTTCCGGGGATGTAGAGGAATTTTGGGGATTTCCGAAGACGATTTTGGGGATTGTTTAAAAAAAAATCGGTATCACTTTGCTAACCCGTTTGTAAACGATTTTTTTTATACTGGGTGCGCATTTTTATCGCGGAACATGCATCTGAACTATAAACGGTAATTGGCAAAATTGAAGTTGCCGTATTGCTTCTGAGGTTGAGGGTGGGATTTTGTCGTTTCATAAAGCTAACTTTGGGATTTACCAAAAACCTCAGAACTGCTTCGCTAACCGAATCGAAACCGGGTCTTCATATTCGGTGTGTGTTTTGGCCATGGAACGTGTATCTGAACTATTAACGGTCATTAGATTTAGTGTGAAAATTGAAGTTTCCATATTGTTTCACTACTTAGCACTTTGCTAAGTGATTTGAAAACGGTTTTTTATACTCGGTGCGCATTTCTGACATAGAACATGCATCTGAACAATTAACGGCCATTCGATTCCGGTGATTTTGGAAACTCGGAACGCATTATATGGATACTGTTTAATTTTTAGTTTGATCCAAGCGGGTTTTTTAGTTTTTAAACTATATTTTTGAACATTACATCACTGAAATGCAATCCTTCTTCACGCTGGCACTGATTCAACCTAGACCGATAATTTTCCATGACCGCTGTACAGGTATGGTTTGAAATGTTTTGCGTTTCCCCGCATTTTGATTGTGTTGAGTTTTCTCGCTTTCTCATTTTCCTTTAGTTCGGTAAAACTCGTCGGGTTGTTATTGAAAATTTTGCTTTCTAGATATCCCCAAAGGAAAAATTACAGAGAAATCGGGGTTAGCGGATGGTCCCCCGCTTGTTACCGTTTTTCGATGTGAGTTTCTGGCCAAAATTTTAACGAACTGCAGCCAACGAATCATTTGACATTTGGGCATGATGTCCAATCTTATTGTCAAATGCGATTAAAGATCCGGGCATACTTAAAACCACGGACCTGTTACGATAAGAGAGGTTGGGTTGTTCTCGAACAGGTGCTCATACACGCTCTAGGTTTTCCAGTTCCTTGGATGGTTTAGGATGCCCGGATCCTTGTTTTGATAATGTTAGGCCAGCCATCTCGAACTTCTGCACCCATTTCTTAATGGTTTGAATCGTTGGAGAATGAATCCTATCCCAAATATTACAATGATAACAAAATTTGCATTTAGCTTGCGTCGTAGAATCGTTACTGCGATAGTATTCTCATACGCAAAATTCGCGTTGTGCTCCACTAAAGGACGCCATGGCATTAAATCCCTAAACGCCGGTCTCTACTTTCGTAGAATAATATGTGAGTATTATTACATTTCTTGTTCAGCTTAAATCAAGTACAGCTTCGGATTTGAATCAAGTTTAAAAATCTTGAATTAATCGTGTTTTAAGATTGCATCCATCTCAGTTTTTCTCAAATCAATTTTTGGGTTACTTCAAGTACCAATTCGGAATTAAATTTGTCTAAAATTATTTAGTGCTTGAATAACTCCGTACTTGCCATACTTTTGACAATGCTTGATGATGGATTTAAGTACGTATGAATTACATTTTCTTTTCAGTGTATACCAATCATCAACGAGTGCTTTCTTAAGCCTCAATGAGCATTTCGCTGGAAATTTATTTGAAAAGTGGTGTTGTGAATATACCTGACTTTCCTCTATGCTTTTTCACGCACCTAATAATTAAGTGTAACTGGTCTGGATATTGCTCGAAGTGATTGATTTGTTTGAGTATCAATAATCAAATGATTTTTATATTTCACTTTGTTCTTTTACTCCACAAAACTTAAGCAAACGAAAATATTTTATTTTCCTTTAAATTGATTTCTTATTTACACACAAAGGATAAACAAAATATCTTAAAATACGAATATTTTTACATTACAAAATTATATGGTAAATGTGATTTGTCACCCTCTTTTGAATTGAATAATCCAAAACAACAGCAAATGGCTTAAATATGATAGTGGGCTTATGCTTGTTTTCTTAAGGACCTTTAAAAGGCATTACAAGGCAATTTGTTTTGTTAGAACAAAAAAAAAAAGCCATTTCTTAAGAATTAAACGTAATTAACAATAATTATAATATTATTCGCAGAAAGTCCCAGATGAATTATGAGTTTGATTAGAAATCTCTTAAGATTAATATAAAGAATTTTTAAATATGTTTTTATATTTTTACTTAACTTTTTACCACACACATTTATATCGTTAATAAATCTTTTATAAAAGTCAACTGAATTCATGAAGATTTTTTTTTTGTTTTTTTAATATAAATTGTAATTTTAATTTGACTAAACAAGCAACCAAGTTACTTGTCTCTATGCGAACAAGCAACAAACGCCTACTTAACACTAATAATCCATTATGAAGAAAAAAGTTTAAAAAAGGGTGTTTAAATAAATATGTGCTGAAAAGGCCTATAGATAGTAAACTTTACTATCCTTCAGTAAAGTTGGCAAATCAGATGGTAGAATACCATCTGGATGCAGTAATTTATTTCAATGCCCAAAGAATACTACATCGATCAAAAGATAAACAGATCTCCCCTTGGCTATGGGTCAAGCGAGGTCCCATGTCGTGCATCTGGGAAAATGCATCTCCATGAATATCTAAAAGGTCGCTTGTCGGTTGATAGTCTAGCTATGGGTGGTTAAATTTCAAGGGCCGATGTTGAATGTGCACCACACCGAATTTTATTTAACATTTCTCTATTTCAGACTTACTCAATTTGAACCATGGAGAGATACACAATCCAACAACGTGTTAAAGTTATCCAGACTTATTATGAAAATGATGATCAATTTTCGAAGAAAATCATCTTCAGTGATGAGGCACATTTTCACCTCAGTGGATTCGTCAATAAACAGAATTGCCGCATTTGGGCGAATGAGAATCCAAGAGTGACTGTCGAAAAACCAATGCACCCACAAAGAGTGACTGTTTGGTGCGGTTTATGTGCTGGCGGCATCATCGGGCCGTATTTTTTCCAAAATGAGGCCAGTCAGGCAGTTACTGTGAATGGTGTTGATAACGATCTTTTTATGGCCCGAATTGGAAGATGTGGATGTAGACGATATGTGGTTTCAGCAGGACGGTGCCACTTGCCACACAGCTAACGAAACAATTGCTCTTTTGCGCAACAAATTCAATGGCCGTGCTATCTCACGTAATGGCGATGTCAATTGGCCGCCAAGATCATGTAATTTGACACCTTTGGACTTTTTTTTTGGGTTATTTGAAAGAAAAGGTGTACGTCGATAAGTCAACAACAATTCAACAGCTAAAGAATGAGATAATTCGGCACATTAACGGCATAGAACCTCCATGGTGTGCCGCTGTGGTCTCGGCGGCCATTTGGCCGATATTTTATTCCATACATAATTGAATAATACCAATATATCATAAAAAAATAAAATTACAATAATTTCCTAAATAGTTTGTGTTTTATTCAAAATCAACATCGGCCCTTGAAATTTAACCACCCTTTACTACACTTTTTCTTGCCAAAACTTGGTATCACCTGGGTACTAGAAAAGATTTTACGAAAAAGATACATTCTTCCACACCTCCATAAACTCTGTCTCGCATTCCTTATCAAATTTTTTAATTTATTTATCGGGTCTTTATATCTCCACAACCTTCTGAATGTCCCTACAATCCTGCATGATCGGAGGATCTGAAAGAAAATCTGCGATAAGTCTACCCTGCATTTCTCAATTTGTCTTCCTTCTGGTTCTTCTGGCTATTACTCATAACTTTTGAATTCCTATATCGAATTAAATATATAAAAAAAACCTACTTAATCGAAGCCATGCCGCTTAAAGGGCGGAAATAAAGTCCTAGAGACAATGAAAAAACCAGGAAAATAATATAAAAAAATAATTGCATTTTTTTAAAAGCACACGCCATATGTGTAACTGCATACTTTATCGCATTTTGTGCCCAAAAAATGTTTTGTGGGGTACCAAACTTCTTTCATTTTAAGAAAATGGCTGCTGAAAGTTATCGATTGCTGGTAGAAGCTTACGATCAACATAGACTAAAGGCCCATTTAGCCGACCGTAGAAATTGTAACTGTAAGGTAAATGTAAATGTAACGTAAATGTAAATGTAGTAGCACTTATAGAACACGTAAAACCGTATCATGTGTTTTTGATATTAACAAAAAAACACAACTGCATGTGAAGAAAAAGTGTTCACTTATTAATGATTTATAGAAAAAGTGTTCTGCTTTTCATTTTTATATTATTGTATGTTAAAGAAAATAATTAATTTTTCATCACCTATATCTGTATATCAAATAATTTGCAAAAATAAAATAAAAGCAATACAGCTGTTCATAGCAGTGATGAGAGCTCATAGTATTCAGTACATATACAAAAGGTACGAAAATTGTTTAAATAGTACCTAAAATTTCTAATATTTCTTTTTCTGTCTATTGTCGACATTTCATATGAGCTACAGCTGGAAAATATAAAAAACAAGCTTTTTATAATTTTTTTATTAGTACCAATGTTGGAAGCTAATATAGCGAATAAATCTCAAATGTTTGAATTTTTCTTCTCTGCTCTTTGGTACTTCTAAAAAAACAAATTTAACTGCTTATAATATATAATAATATTAATATATAACAGGAGCGTAGTACATTCGGCTGGGCCGAAACTAAAATACCCTTCACGATAGTCACTAAATATGCTTGGATATATATGGACCGACATCGGGCAAAAAATATGTTTACCTTGTAATCACCATTCCAAAAAGGAAATCTTTCATTGAAATTATCACGCAAAAATTGGTTGAGGCTATATCTCGGTTAAATGCGAACCGATAACGGAATTTCCCTTTTTCTGTATTTTACGAGTAATTAATTACCTCGTTTTATAATCAGAACTGATTTCAAGCAAAAGAAATTTTTCACTAAAACATCGGTTTAGACTATATCTCGGGTATATATGGACCGATATCGGAAATTTTCATTTTCTCTATTTGGTAACCTCCTTATATTTTCAGAAGTTCTTTTAAGCAAAAACAAACATTTATAGAAAAATCGGTTTAGGCTATATCTTTTTCGGAATTTTGAAAATATCTCAGCTATATGTGAACCGATATTACTGAATTTCAATAGCAATCCCATGACTCGATGGGGTAATAGAATGGTGAAAGAAAAACGTTACAAGTCTAATGGTTTTCTCAGAAACGGTATTTCAACAACCGACGGATGGACAGACGGACATCGCTTAATCGACTTTTCTATTAATTCTGATTCTTGAGAATATATATACTTTATACGGTCGCAAATAAAAATTGCAGAAATTATAAACGGAATCACAAACTTATATATACCCTTTACATTTTTGTGAAGGGTATAACAGTATTAAAATTCTAGTTATATATAATTATTAGCTTATTATACTTAAAAAGTATTAAAACTTTTTTATTATTACATTTTTATTTCATCACAGACCAAAATTTATACTATATTGTTTTCTTACATTTATATTAGCACAACTATATATTATAAACCAATTTTTAAAAATCATTTTATCGTTGGAAGATTGTGTTTGAGGAACATATTTTGGTAATCGAGCTAATAAATGTTGAGGTTACAAATAATGTGAAAGATGCAAAAATTGTGCGCAGTGTATAAATTATGCTACCAATGTATGTATATCCATCTTGCGTATTTTACAGAAAATTCCAAAATTTTGGAATAAAATATATTATGTGTGTATACAAATTTAACTACTTAAACAGTTCAATTATCAAATAAACAAAAAGTACTAAAACAGGGTTTTTGTGCCGTCCTGCCATTCACAATAATATATAACATCACTGACTACATTTGTCACGTAAACACGTAATGAAATTCTATTTTCTACAGTTTCAGACGTTACGAATACATTTCATTACAGTCAGATAAGCATTTTCATTGTTTCTCGTATAACAAAATCGATCAGCTGTTCCGACTACATTTACATTTCTACATTTACGGTTGGCTAAATGGGCCTTAATACCATGTTCAAACGGTAATATGAAGCACTTGGTTCACTCTTTGAACCACTATTGCGAATCTAGGTGCTCAGATGGTTGTTTTTTGCTTCACACTGATGTTTAAATATTTTGCGCAAACGTTTCACTTTTTATTATTTTTATTTAAATTTTTATGTAAGTATCCAATTTTTATATATTCCATATGTTGTTTGATTTTAGACACACTAATGTGAGGCTAAGAAGTTTCTGAACCGCCCTCGTATTATCTTGTACACCCAATAAGTAAATAGTATTTTATTTCACAGTTGTCAGATTAGTTTGATAGAATATCGCTCCTTTATTGCAACATAGTCATAACTCGAAAAAGCTGGGTTCGAGAGAAACACATTTAAAATTTTTAGTTTCCACAGATGTCTTAGAAAAAATGTTTAGAAAATATCTCCTAAAGGAGACAGTTTAAAAGTAATTTAAATAAATTTTTGGCACAATATAAAAGGTAGTACTGTTAACAATTCTACATTGTGAACTCGAAAAACTAATTTTTTGAGATATGGCTATGTTGCAATAAAGGAGCGATATGGCATTATATTTTTACCTTGCATTGTTATTGAAAATTACCAAACATTTAAACACCCTTTAATTAAACTCATGATAAATTAAATAACATTGTAACTTAAATTAGACATTAACCTACTTTTGGTTCAACCATTTATTTGTCTGTTTGTTTGTTGCATGTACGTTTTTAATTTTTCTCTTCAACTACTCACTTTTTAAGAGGCGTCAATGCAAATGCCTTCCATATCATTTCATTATTATTTGTTTTTTTTTTTTTTAGCAATTTCTGTAGCGAACTGTGGAATAAGGTGCCCTTCTTTTGCTACCCCGTCTGCTTCTTGGCCTGACATTTTTGTCATCATCAGGGTTAACAAAGTTTTCTGCTTCATTAATTATTTTAAGTTTTCGTTGTTGTTCGTGTCTGTCTTCTTATTGAAAATGGCAATTTTAATGCAAATTCTATGCTAATTGAAATTAATTTTTTTTTTTCTTTTTGCTTAATTTACATGTAGTAAAAAGTAATAAATGGCATTAGTAAAAAAAAAATCTAAAATGAACATTGAAAAATAACTGATAAGAAAAAAGATGCTGCTCATGCTGAATAACTCAAGGTGTGAAAAAATTATAACAACTTTATTGTTGTTGGGTGTTTGTGATGATGATGCAGAAGTGCAGAAGAAGTAGTTAGAAATTATTAGAGTGGCAAAAGAAAGCAAGAAAAGTAACTGACAGCTCTGCGTTATATGCAAGAAAAAAATCGAGGTACTTTTTTGTATGAGATTTCTTTTTGTATGACATTTTGTGATCACAACAAATTTTGTAGCCTTCTAAAATAGTTCTTTTATTTGTCAAGAAAGTGTTCATATTCAACAAAAAATGTTTACAAAAATAAAACATAAAATAACGCACCTAACTAACAAATTTACAGCTTGCGACCACTCGGCGATTGTCCAAGCAACAACATAAATTATTGCAAATAAAATAAATACAAGTGGAGAAATAATCAGCGCAAAATTAGGCACCTTTTTAAGATGTATTAATATCTACAAGGTGGCAGCTCTACAGCAAAATTACAACAATAACAGGCATGTGGTAAGCTATGCTTGTCAAAAAATATTTGTAACTTTGTATTATAAACTATGAAAGTTCCATTTCACAATTATAAGTTATCTATCTGCCTGGCCCACGATGTCACTCGATATCGTTCGCTCGCTTAAAGACATGCAAACCAATAACAAAATTTTAAGATTTGTTTTTGTTACAAACATATCTATGCGAGCGAGCGAAGTCGAATGACATTGTAGGCCAGGCACTATATTTATTTGAATTAATTTTATGTTCACAAAATAATTTTTATATTTTTAATTCACAATAAACCATAAAATGTAAATAAAGCATTTGACGTAAATGACACACTATATTACCACTAGCAAAAACTGTCTTAAGCCGTAGTGCTGCCACCTTGTCGACAATAGTGCACCTTGCACCTGATTGTAAAGCACCCCATACACGTTTCAACTCAATTGGCAACTGAGTCGGTTGTTGTCCAAATCAAAGCGTCTATGGCTTTGTCAGTTGATTCGTTTGACAGTTTCCAAGTTGGTTGAAGAAGAATTAAAATGTTTTGATTTTTTCAAGTTGGCTAGCAAGTCTTTTAGTTCGATTGTGTTGTATGTGTTCGAGTCTCTTGGTCAGGTCTCAAAATTTATATTTATACTGTTTTTGCTAAGAGAACGATATATATTTTTAAAATTGTCTATAATTTCTTTGAATTTAGTATTTGAAAAAAAATCGTTCAATTCAGTTTATCAAGTGTGTGGGCAATAATCAATTCAGTTGAAAGACTCAATTCACAATTGAATTGAAACGTGTATGGGCCGCTTAAGATATAATAGCATTTACATATGGCATTTTATGGCAATCATATTTGACATTAGTGACAGACAGTTGCAGAATATAAACAGATAAACAATAAAGAGCTATACTCCGCATGTAGAGCCATCCTCAATCTCAATAAGGAAGAGAACGGGTTCGAGCCGAAAATCTTAATAAGCGACATAACACATTTTCATTTAAACTGTTACATCAATAAACAAAATTTTAATTTTTTTTGTGTCATGCATAAAAAGCTGTTTCATCCACTCCAGGCTACTGTGTGGTGCGGTGTTAATACGGAAGGAGTGATTGGACCGTAACTTTTTGAGTACTCTGCTAAGAGTATCAGGCATTGCTCAAAATTTAGTAAAAAAAAAAATCGTAGAGCACACCAAAACACGACTAAACTTTTTATCTCTCAAAAACAAACTGACAATTCGAAATAGCTGATATTGCCAACATATATAACGGACATGTGTACCAACATAACAGAAAAAAGCGAAAATCGAAAATCACGAATTTTGAAAACAAAGTTTTTTTTATCAGACCATGTACACCAGGAACTATAATGAATATTGTGAAGAAAGCATTTCCTGGTGGCTTAATCATCTGATTTAACCATTCTAGACATCTTTCTTTGAGGTTACTTGAAGTCCTGGATTTATGCCAATAAGCTCCAGACAATCGCAGCCCTCGTTTGAACAAAGGTATCTTGCAAATAATACAAGCTTCATGGTAGCTAGCTTATTTCTGAGGACCTACGACGTTACATGTGTCCAAAGGTGTGATAGTTTATGATGTAGGCAGCTAATCTATCGTAGCAAAATGTGAAATTAAGTGGTCTTCAAAATAATTTACCAGTAAGTTAATTGACTCATGCGACGTAAGGCTCGTAGCGCCGTCTTATTGAAACCAGTGCTCTTCAAGAACATACGCTTGAATTTGACGATCTATATCCGTTAAATTGCTGACAATGACTACGAATTGATTCGCCACGGTCTTTGTGTCTCAACTACAGCCCACCGGCGAGCAGTTTTTGCCTTGGTGTACACCAAACGAGGGCGCTCTGCTTTCTGTGGCATAGAGGAGTAGGAGTTCCTAGTTTTTTATAGCAAATAAAACTCTGGGAAGCCGCATGACTTATGTTGTTTTGGACTACCGACACCCTCAGAAAATGTTAATTGGCACAAAGCCTGCGGGAAGTTTTGCTTGCAGATCATCTCGGCGCTGGTTATAGTTGAAGTGTCTACCTCAGCTGAAGCGTTCTGCCTGTAACTTAAACCTTCCCCCCGCGGAACAGATTTCGCCTTGGCGTATTCCTAACTTAGGCACTCTGTTTTTCGGGGAAAAGAGGGGAAGGAGTCCCTCGTTTGGTGCGGCAAACAAAACTCTAGGAAGCCACATGACTTATGTTGTGTTGGCTTCCGAAACCCTTACCAAGGGTATAAATTGGCAGAACGGGGATCAGCATGGCCCCCGGGAAGTTCTGCTTGCGGTTGAGGTGCCTACCTTGGCTGAAACGTTCTGGCTGTGGTTGAAACCTAAAACGCAGGGAGTGTTAGTATCCTTGATAATTGTTTGGTGATGGCTTTTTTCGAGGGCTAACAATCTCCCGAGGATCTGTTGCCTATATAACAGATACGTGTACTGTAAGGAAGCAGTGGTGACGGTTTGACGGGTGAGTTGGTTTAAGCCCGAACTCCTCAACAAGAAGTTGTTCATATGACCGCAATCATATGACAAGAATTGCTACATGTGTGAGTCTAGTCAGCCACACGGGGGCGGTGGTGAATCGTGAAAAATTCACCCCGTGGAATTGGTCCACCATCAGGTTAGGCCGTCAAGGCAGGTACTGATGTAAATAATTTTCACAGTTGTAACTTAAACCTAAAGTCGCAAGAAAGAGAATTAGCTTTCCTGATAACTACAGTGCAACACCTGTTTTTGGGGCTAATAACCCCGAAAATTGCTGTTGTCTTGTAACAGACTCCTGTAAAGTAAGAAATCAGAAGTGATGTTAAGTGATTTGGTGAATGCCTTATACTTTTAGTGGAATTCTGCCTCATTAAGCCTTGTCTTCCATTGACTGTCTGGGAAAATGCATACAGGAGGTATTAGAAAGCTCGAGTTCTTCAGCACATGGCTACCAACTTATGGCAAAAGTTGCAATCTGTGTGATTCTTGTAAGCCACACGGATCGCTGGTGAAACGTGAATAATTCACCCCGTGGAGTTGGCCCATAAACAGATAAGGACGACAAGGCAGGTGCTAATGTAAAATTTTCACAATCTGTCTCAGCTACAACTGCTATATTCTTTTCACTGCGTGTTGGATGTGTAAGCTGGGACTCAAATTTGCGAATGCTTTTGCCAATAGTGGTTACAGCAGGTTGATTGTGTGCACCGCAAGTTCCTTGCATCGCACAATAAACATTTCTCACAGGGCGCTGTTTCCCGTCAAATAGTTGAATAATTTGGAGACGCTGCTTCAATAGTGATCCTCCAAATGTTACTAACAAATCGGTTTGATCTGAGTCATGCCCGATCTGTTCAAATAAATGCCTATTGAAAATCAAACCTCACGATCAATTACCCGATATAGAAATGACTTCTTTCCATTTTCCTGCGAGAAAAAACCTATTTGTAGAATCACTTATCTATTATTCCCTCTAAATGAGTCCGCTCATTCCACATGAGTTTTCTTTCTACCCGTTTGTTGGAATAGTCATTCACAACAGTCCCATCTCTGTTAGGCAACCAAATTAAATGGGGTCATATAACAAATTATTTAATTAAATTTTACAATCGAATATCAAATCGTCTATTCGAGAAAACAAATTTAATTAAAACCTTGATGAAAAAAATATATGTATTGTCTATATTTGTGTCCAACCAGCCCACGCGTTTCAGCTCATCAAATTCATTGTTATATTTTTGACATTTGAACTGAAAACAATTAAATAACAGACATGCATACAAGTATATACATTTCTTTCAACACCTGGATACTTTTTATGGCTAAAATCATAAATCGCTTAAGAGATTGCCAGTTCACTTTCAGCAGATAATGATCGTTAGTGTAAGTGGGTTTCAAGTTTATCATGCGGAGCTGAAAAATAAATACCATTAAAGATCATCACTCATCTATCCCTCATATTGAGTGCGATCAACATGATTTTTAATTTTTAACACGTGCTTTTGGCTCTTTCGGTCGAATTGATTTATTTTCAATTTGAAAATGATTTTCAAGAACGTCTTAATGAGCTTAAGATGACAAAACACTTCAATTGCAGGTCTTGTTTAAGAAAATATTTAATATTAAGGAATAAAAAATATAACACGATCATACAGGGTGCTCCAGAACGTCAACGTCAAGCAGAAACCGGGTGACAAGATTGATTGTAAAAATACAGATACATTTGAACTGAGTAAAATGTTTGTTGTTTTAGAGTTTTTTTCCTGATTTTTCTCATGATGATTACAATCACACTTGTCGCCGTTGTTTCAGCTTGACGTTGAGTTCTGGCACACACTGTATAATTTGACTTATGCGTTTTATAGACGTGGACGTATAAACCTGTTTGCTATGATTTACATGAATCATCATTGTTGACTGATGACATTGTGAATTCCTGCACAACACAAAAGGGACATTTAATTGAAATCCTGCACGTAGAAAACATTATATGGTTGATATGACAATATTCTAAGGGCAACATACTATTGTTGATTTATATGGCTGTACCTGATAATACTACATAGTTACATATAAAACGCCATTGATAGGACACGCCATAGTACTGTAAACAAATATTATAAGTAACCATAATATATATTTGGTTAACATTGTTATAATAATAAGAAACCATACTCAATCATATTTTTATACTAACCACACATAATTTTCTCATATGTAACAATGTTAATTTCATGAAATAATCATGCTAATATCTCAAATCTCTTTATTGTAATAGAACGATATTTTTGTCATAATTATCCCAATACACACAATTATCACAATACATACATATGATAAATAATTACAACAAAAAGACAGCTTGTTATATATTTTAGCACTATGTTTAATATAAATTAGTTAAAAATAATTGCATGGCATCTCCTCTTCGATGTTGAAATATCCATCTCCTGCAATAAAACAAATATAAATTAAGAATTCCGTTATCGATTGAAATTTTAACAGTGATATGTAACCATATTAATATGGTTACACGTATTGTTACATATGTTTATATCTTTATATTAAACAGACTTACCTTTTTATTTTCGCGAATATTCAATATATATTTTTTATTCAAAATATATTTAAAATTTTTTTTCTCCTTTTTATAAAAAAAAACTTTTAAAATTAAAAGCCCAAAAAATATTTCTTTCTTTCCAAAGAAAAAGTCGAACTGAAAGAAAATTATATGTCAGTGACTGCAAGGAAAATATTATTAATGGCAACAATAGTAAACTTATTTTTTAAACTTTTTGTTGCATATGAATAAGCGTATCATATAAGTATATTATAAAAACAAATATTTTTGTATTGGATGTGATAAAAGCTAAATTAAAAAATTTTCAAAATTGCTATTATTGTATGCAAGCATATCTTGAAGTTTATAAACGGTAACAATAAAATTACAGAAATGCAAACAATAACATATTTATAGAGGAACAAACTATAATTAAACCGATAATACGCTGTGTTTAACAGGAGTACACAACGTTATAGAATATATACTAATGTTGTTGCAACCATATATCAGACTGCCTTTTCTTTGCGTGTGGACGACATTTTCAAAAAAGTTTTGGGAAAATCTTGAACGATACAAAGCATGACAATGCGTTTATGTTGGCATGAATGGACTTTTATAAGGACATATTATAAAGCAGTTTGGGGCATCTTGTCGTTTATAAACTCCTATAGAAGATAGTACAGTAGGTGATATCGATCTAGAATATTTGTGTGTTAGATGTCGTGCACAAACCAACCAAATTGTTATCAAGAGCACCTTTACCAACTAGTCCATTCGATTGGCCTTAAGTCGCCTATCAAATGCATGTAGTCTGAAAAATTTCAAAATTAAATCTGTTCTATTGAACAGTCCTTGTTAAGGGTAGTTAAATTTTAAAGGCCGATGCTAATTTTGAATAAAACACAAGTTATTTCTCAATTATTGTCATTTCCTTTTATTATGATAATATCGGTGTGTGTCAATTATGTCTGAAATAAAATATCGTCCAAATAGGCGCCGTAACCTTGGCGGTACACCACCATCCGATGGTCCAAATTTTCGACGACGCTGAGGCATAATTGAGGTACTAAGCCCTTGATGTGCCGAATTCTCTCATCCTTTAGGACTTGAAATGTTGCTAATTTATCTACGTACACCTTTTCTTTGAAATAAATCTAAAGAAAGAAGTTTAACGGTATCAAATCACATGATCTTGGCTGCCAATTGACACCGCCACCATGTGAGATCACACGGCCATTGAAATTGTCGCGCAAAAGAGTTATTGTTCCGTTAGCTGTATGACCAGTAGTACCGCCGCGTTGAAACCACATCCATATTTCTCAATTCAGGCCTTAAAAAATTCGTTATACGATATAAACGATAGCGAACACCATTTACAGTAACTGCCTGATCGGCTCTATTTTGGAATAAAAAATATGGCCTGATGATGCCGCCAGCCCATAAACAAACAGTCAGTTTTTGTGGTTTTCCAACAATCATTCTTGTAGTATCATTCGCCCAAATGCGACATTTCTGCTTATTGACGAATCCACTGAGGTGAAAATGTGCCTCATCATTGAAGATGATTTTCTTCGAAATTTGATCATCCACTGCTGCCATTTCTGACGCTTGGAATGTTCCAGAGGCTTTAGTTCTTGAGCCAGTTGCATTTTGTAAGCGTGTAAATGCAAGTCTTTATGCATAGTGTTCATGAACAACGAGCGTAAGAGGTGCAATAGTTGGCCACGATGACGAGTTGAGGTGGACGGTTCTTCAACCACACTATCGAGAACAGCAGCAATATTTTCTGAAGAACAAGTTGTACGAGCATGCACTGGTGTTTTTACATCACCCACAGACCCAGTTTGCTCTAATTTTTACACGATTTTTCCCATTGTAAGCACCGAAAGAATTACCCAGTGTACGATATGAATTTTGGTTGAACTTCTATTTTCATGATAAGCCTGAATAACTTTAACGCGTTGCCCGATTGTGTACCTTTCCATGGTTCAAATTGAGTCAGGCTAAAACCGAAAAACTTGATGTTTAGGTGTGGCTCACATTCTTCTACATCTGCCCTTAAAATTTAAGAATTCTCGACTCATGCTCAGCATGAGTTGAGACTTTATGTTTGTGGGATGAATATTTAAGGATCCTTCTTAAGGGCCAAATAAACAGTTCAAGCAGTTTTTTTTTCTTTTTCTTTAACTTGGACCAGTACTCAGGGGATGACCCCTACATATGCAGTGCATTGTACCAGAACTAGGAAAATAGGTTGTAAGGAGGGCGATAGAGGGAGTAGTGTTTGTGAACATTTGACTTGAACTTTCCAACGTTATAACAGACAGGAAGCACGTCTGCAGGCAACTTATTCCAAAGACGAAGCGTACGGCTGAAAAACGAATTCTCTCTGTAATGCGTAGTACGATTTCCCCGGGCAATCGACAACAAATGGATGAGCCCTCGATGATGAACGCGTGCTACGCAAAAATGTGCGAGTTTCGGGAACAAGATCCCTAATCTGGTCTGAGCAAAATCCATTGTAGTAGCGATAGAACAGAGTAACGTTTGACAAACATGCGAAAATTTTACGTTTAAGGATATGTTTGCTTGCATTTTCAACTTTAATAGCGAATGCAACATTTTCTCAATGTGATTTACTTTACATAATGGCATCAATACATCTTTCTAAGGATCATAAAATTTCCATTATGTCTTACACTCACTTTGTTTTATTCAAATGTAAACATATGTAGGAAGCGCTTAAGGCTCTTTGCAAACAAAAAATACCAATTTTTTTACCCTTTAAGACCGAAGCTGAAATCCGGAACCGACCACTGCAACGCTAACTACTCGCAGTCAACAAGCTCTTAATTAATCATTTTCCTTTACAGTGAATTATGAGATTGTGAAAATGTCTATCATGTCTTCAGCATTTTTTCAAGATTAAAATATTAAAAATTTTACTGTCTTTTTTTAAAACATCTTCTAGACATGAACTTAATTAATTAGTTATCTGCTTTGCAGTGTCTCTAAAAAAAACAAACAAATCAACAACTTTAAATCCATCATCTATCTCACACAAAAAACAAAGATGTTTTCAAAGTGGCTAAAAAGCTACAACATTACGAGCAATACTTTTGTGTGCAACAAAACGCGCCTGAAACGCCCACACCAGACCAACAATCAGCCAACCGACCTGAAGCACCCAAGTTACTCATATTTATTACATTAAACTAGTACTTTATAAACTTACAAAATCACAAATATAAAATTTAATCCAAACGTACATTAAATCTTACGCCCAATAAATGAATCATAAAAATGCTCATCTCATATGGAAGTACTCATAATAAAATTAATAGAAATTTTCTGATGTTCACTCATTTATTTGTATTACAGTCTGCTCAGACTTGATTTCTCATGAAATCTTTTGTCTGCGTTGCGTAGCAGACAACAGTTATAAAAATTACAAATTCACAATCAAGTTTAAAATCATAAATAAAACGCCAACCTTAAAAAAGAAAACAAAAAAACTTTTTCAATTTTATTTAGACGCAGTGTTGCCAGAAATTTTCGCCGAAAAATCTTTAGTAAAAAAAAATCTTAAAATTTTTTATTTTAATTATTACAAAAAGATGATTATTCTAACATAGCAGCACTGAAAGAAAATGCTTCGTTATGGGAATGAAACTGTTTCGTTCACCATTCTTTCTTTAATACCACGAAAAGTTTCATTGCGGTTATAAAAGCTTCATTAATGGAACGCAAATTTTGCGTAGCACTTCTTTTGTATATTTTACAAATTCATTCACGTAGAAAAAAATATATGGTTGACATGGCAATATTCTAAGAGCAATATACTATGGTTGAACTGTATGGTTGGTGCTGATAATATTGTATTGTCATATTTGAAATGTCATTAATATACCTATACCTATAATGTCATTAATATAACTATAGTTTTATGAAAATTTTTATAAATAATCATACTATATTTTGGCTGAGAACAAATTTTTTAGCATAGCCCACCATATTAATTAAAAAGAGGACAACTTTCGATAAACAATAATATTTTATTTATTTTTCTACAATATCTATGTTACATAATATACATATTTATAATAACAAATAAGTATAAAAACATTTATTAAAATATTTTTT
Source organism: Thecocarcelia acutangulata (assembly GCA_914767995.1). Classification (NCBI taxonomy): domain Eukaryota; kingdom Metazoa; phylum Arthropoda; class Insecta; order Diptera; family Tachinidae; genus Thecocarcelia; species Thecocarcelia acutangulata. Next base: position 30,098,277 of record OU612096.1, read on the forward strand.
GATAATTTTATATAATTAAAAATAGTTTGCAAGAAATATTTGGGTTGCACAAATGCACATTATGTCATTATTAGCTGAAATAAAAATAATTGCCTAATTAAAAATTATATATATACTCGTAACCATATTTTTATGGTTTAATGTAATATAGTGTGGTTGCTCTCAGCAATAGTATGGTTTGTCTTTAAAATTCTTATGGTGGTAACAGTTGTATGGTTGTACACAGCCATAATATGGTTGGCTGACAATATGGTTGACTTTCTTATAGTATTTTTGATTACAACATCCGCACAAATATCAAAATCTTAATATATTAATATACCTTCCAATTTCTGCAATTTCAGTTTATAGTTTTTCCTTTTGATTAACAAAAAAAAAATTTTTTTTTAATTGAAACCAAAAAATAAATGAAAATTTTGTCAAGGTCTAAAATAAAACAATTGATAATGCTTACAATAGTAAGATTATTCTGTAAATTTATGTTTGTTACATATGAATAAGCGTATTATACATATGATAAAAACAGGTATTTTAGTATTGAGTGTAATACAAACTGTTGTTGTTTAAAAAAAAATGATACAATATTAACATTGTATGCAACCATATTCTAAAATTGATAAACGGTAACAATAGAATTACAGAAACGCAAATGAACACATATTTATGGGGAAAAAAAACTATAATGATATCTATAATAGGCTGTTTTTAACAATAATACACAATATTATGGCGTATATACGTATATATATATATATATATATATATATATATATAACCATATTTTAAACTGCACATGCAGAGAAAATGCAATTTGGAATATTGTTGTAACAACATTAGTATAAACTCTGTCACAGTTTGTTTTGTTGCCGCTTGCGGCGAATTGCCGTTTTTAATATAGTTTAATCCACTATAATTATACTAGTATTAAAATCTTCGCTTTTCTATTGTTACATTCCTATAATTTAAAAACATGGTTGGATACAACAATAATGTTTAAAAATATTTATTGAATAGAACAAAACATATTGTAATGTACAATAATAGCCTGTTAATTTAAAGCATACGTATGGTTAATGCATTTATCTGCGGCCCATGTTTGTTTATAGAATAAACGTACTATTGTTGGTTTTATGCAAGCCGTTGACAAACATAATTTGCGTACACAGTCTTCTTTTAATATTTTTATACATATATGTGTTTTTCAAATTTAATAATATTTTTTTTTTATTTATTTATTTAGTATTAAGTCTATGGACGATTTCCTTACAGACTACTTAAAGTGCTTCAATAATAAATCTATTTAGTTACAGTTAACATTACTGATTTAAAAATAATATAATATTGCGTTTGATAGTACTCAGAGAAAAATCAATAATGTTGGTAAATTGATTTCAGATAGTCTTATTGGGTACGATGGTAGAACCCAGCAACCTCTATAAACACGTCTTAAGCAGAAAATAACAAATTGTTTTTGAACAGATTCAATACGATTGTTGTGAATTTTGTAGATTGGGTCCCAAAGGATACTGCCATATTCCAAAATAGGTGTAACCAGTGAAGTGTAGACCCATTTTGGAATATGGCAGTATGTTAGTAAAATATATATAAGTATTTATTGTTTGGCGAAAATAGCAACAGCACAAGACATTTAAATACAAAAGGGTTTGTAAAATAATATATATATGTATATGTTTTAATATATTTCATTTAAATGTATATGTTTTTTACAGATACATACACATGTGCGCCAAATCAAAGGTGCATCAATTTCAAGATTTTACAAAAATTTTCTAATAATTGTGATCTTTTTTTTTTAATATAACGAGTGATTTTTTTGCTATTATCTTTTTGGCAACACTAGTTTTGACAGCTCACGCACGTTTTGTATCTTGTGTCACTGTCAAACATCTTCAGTTTGGTCTATAATTTAATCATGAATCGTCTTACAAACGAACAACGCTTGCAAATTATTGAATTTTATTACCAAAATGCGTGCTCTGTTAAGAAAGTTCATCGCGCGCTTCTTCCATTACATTAAATTATATCGACCCAACTATCGATCCAAATAAATATTTCATGCATTTTTCTGAATTTTATGTGTTTTTTTTTAACTTTCCGATAGTTATTATAAAATCACCCATTATTATTAAATATATTTATATAGAATAAATCAAAAGCATGTGGTTTTTATTAGAGAAGTTATTTATATATGTATGTATTATGTAATCACATAGTAATGTGACGTTCAACACTATTACGATTAATTTTTCAATAACATGGGTGGGAGTGGTTATATTATATGATTTGACATGACAGTAAAATTTTAATTTTTAAAATAACAGTGTTAGTCATGATACAATTGTTATAACTTTGAACAAATATATGTTTATAGAGTATAGTTTTGGTTCTTGGCTGTACTTAGCTTTTCTAATAAATTTCAGATTGAAACCATATTGTGTGTTTGTATTCAACCATATAATTCAACAATAGTATTTTGGCCTCAGAATATTGTCATATCAACCATATTTTTTTTCTGTGTGCATTTTCTTTTCGTGTTAATGTTATGAAAATTGTTAGTTTGTTGTTTGACGAACATTCTCGAGTCTGCCACAGACTTCTCGAGTCAGAAACAAACAAATTTCATTCTATTTATGATTGTTATTTTTTTAATAAAACAATATATTCGTAGTGCGAATGAATTTTAAACAAATATGCCATTCATTCAAATTTCTCTTCAAAATTTATTTATTTATTTACTTATTTACAGTTTTAGATAATACATAAATGTATTAACCTAAAAATATATATAGATATATATAAATATAAGCTATAGCAAAGGAGCCTTAAGCTAACTCGTTAATTATATAAAAATTACTAATTAGTCTAAGATTAGATGACTTAACTTTTAGTTATATATAATTATATAGGTTAATATGTTTTAAATATTAGATAATCGTTTTAATAGAAGTATATGATGGGAATAACATCAGGGACATGAGATTTATGTCTTTAAACGTTTGTGCTCTCTGGTCTTTGTATCTGGTGCAATCTACTAGAAAGTGGCGATTGTTAAGTATGGAGACATTATCACATTGACATACCATACTGGCGTGCTTTCTTTTGTTAAAATATGATTATGTGTGATTTTTGCGTGTCCTAGCCTAAGTCTCAAAAATTTTTTTAAATCTCTTCGATTTATTTTCCTAACATTATCAGGCCATAAAAAAATATTCTTTTTGGCTGGGTTAATGGACTTATACCAGTCATTTGTTTTGTCCCAAGTGTTTACATTTTTTCTATAATATTCAGTGTTGATCGTTTTCTTTATGTCTGAAAAATTTAAATTGGGTGTCGTGACTAGGGGTAACTTGTATGCGAGTTTTGCTGTACAGTCTGCGAATTTATTCCCATCTATTAAAGTGTGACCTGGTATCCAAATTAGAATAATGTCAGGAAACTTTGCCATTAGTCTTTCTCTGATACTTGTTGTATACAGGTCATTATTGTTAATATTCTTTATTGCATTTATTGCGGATAGTGAGTCGGTACATATAGCATATTTATTAGAGCCCTGACAGTATTTTGGGGCAATATCAATGGCTATAATTTCTCCGGAGAAAACAGAGCAGAAATCAGGTAACAATGAAGTACTGATGACTTTATCTGTCATTGTTATAGCAAACGAGACTATCCCGTTGCACTTAGAGCCGTCTGCATATATAAAGGTCCTATCATTGTATTTATTTTTGATCTCATTGAATAGTAAACGATACTGTGGTAAAGTGAAATAAAAATTAAATTAATTTTATTTTAAGAATAAAGTTAAATATATTTGGATATATGATTATTGTCTTACATATCGCTCCTTTATTGCAACATAGTCATATCTCAAAAAATGAGATTTTCGAGTTAACAATGCAGAATTGGTAACAGTGCTACCTTTTATATTGTGCCAAAATTTTAATTAAATTGCCTTTAAACTGTCTTCTTTAGGAGATATTTTCTAAAAAAAATTTCGAAGACTTGTATGGCAACTAAAAATTTGAAATATGTTTTTCTCGAAACAAGCTTTTCTGCGTTATGACTATGTTGCAATAAAAGAGCGATATGTATATTAGAATACAAAATTTTAAAAATCTTAATTTTGAGAAAAATATCTTCATATGTTATTTAGCTTCTAAAATCTTCAAAAATAAGTTAAAATCTTTATTCTGGCAACGCTGTTTAGCACCCCGTTTTTAGCTCACAGACAACAACAATAACAACAAGATCATATTTTATGACTCTTAATAAGCAGATGCTTAGAGAGAGAAAAAAATAAAAATAAAAACAAAATACAATTTCAATTATTTAACACAAACATTATTAGTTTAATTATAAAACTTAAGTACATATTTGTTTTGCTAGAAAAAAATCAATTATTTATAAGATTAGACAGTTAGAAAAAAAATGAAATAAAAGATAAGTGAAGAAAAACTTGCGTAGGCAGCTTGACAATAATCGCGGTAATGATCATGATGTTGAAGTTTCTCGTAAGTGGGGATCAGTTTTAATGATGATGGAAACAATTTGCTTTATAATTTCTTAATAATTCAAAACAAAATCTAGAACACAGTAAAAGCATGTAAAAGTTTTACCAAAATGAACGCAACATTTGAATTAAATAGAAAACACTGGTATTTATTCATTGAATCATAAAATACCTTAACTATGAATGTACATATGTGTTTGCCCATCACTGCTCAGTGGCGTTTTTACCAAATTTCTAGCTTCTAAACTGCATGGAATAGATTTTTTCTGATATTTCTCATGATGGCTACAATCAATCCCAATACCCCGTTTCAGCTTAACGTTGAGTTCTGAGACATCCTGTTATAATACATTTAAAACAAAATTTTTATCATTGTACATTTTTAAATTGATGGTATTAAGTGTTTTAGTTTTAATTAATATAAGCAGTATAAGAAAAACTCATTTCATCAAAAGAGGAATTAAAAACACGGTCAAATATGTTAAACATCACAAAAATACTAATAATATTCCATTTTTTTTTTCTTTGTAATTATCTTTTCAATTTGACACACCTTAAATTGGTGGAAAGAATGTTTACAATGTTCCGTACTACGAGTAAGGTTCTGTCATGTGATGTTTTGACCACCCAAAGCCGCCCCCACTTCTTTAATCAAACACTTTTTTTTCTTCTAACAAGTAAAACGTAACCAAAGGAGGTCTTATCAATTTCACGACAACAGTAAAATATTCCATTTGTTATCATTATTTTTTGTCAATAGATTTAAACATTTTTTTTTTTTTAATAACTTTTCAACTTGTTCCCCTGAAACAAATTCAAAATATTATACTCGTATAGCATAAAAAGCGAGTAAATAAATAATCAATAGTAAATGATAAGAAACCCGAACTTTGAAGGCTTTTTGTTTGGACCTTTAAAATATTTTAGCCATTATTAACATTTATTTAAGAGACTTTTTCTATGACAAATACAAAAAAAAACATCAATCTCTGGCATGACAATGTTTTTTTTATGAGTAAAAATGGAAACAAAACTGGACTAAGAATAGAAAAGTGTGTAAAAACACGCCAAAACAAATCGTACACAAGAACAGTCCAAGGGGGAGATTGGTATACACACAAACACTCACACACACACACACACATTTGAAAAGTTAACGGACAATCGCGAATATTTTTTGTTGGCTCATAAAACAAGAACAGAAAAAGTAAATTGGAAAATATTCATTAACTAATTGAGCACAAGGTTTTTATGTACGAAAAGCAAGTTAGTTTAGGTATTTAAGCAGAACTTTAATAGAGTAAAATGATTGAAAAGTATTTTAACATATCATGCAACAAAGAAGCAAGAGTCAAAACAAGAGTATTGTTAACTGAACTAATCAGTAAAATAACTTTATTTAGAATGGGGCTCTAAATAAAGTTATTCATATATATTACTCAGATTGAGTATTATATATATAGGAGTTGGAGAAAAGAAAACAAACAGGGTAAGTATTTGTTTTAACTTAGGGGTCTTTTATTAATTGGCTTACCTTTTCGGCAAATTGACAATTCCAGGTAAGTATAAATTTAGGTTGATAAATACAAATTGTGGTTGCTAAGACAATCTACAATGTGGCTCATACTGCACTGAAAAAATTTTGTTCAGAAATTCTCAGAATTTTGACATTACTTTTATGAATTTTTTCATTATTTTTCAACCATTGTAACTTTTCATAGAAATAATGAAACAAATTTTAATTAGATTATTTTAATGAAAACCTTCATAAAAGTAATGAAACATTTTAATAAGAAACATGATTTATTTTCATTAAAAATACGAAAGACAAATCATATGATTAGTGAAAAAATTTCTCTAGATCAAAGAATCAATTTCATAAAGCACATGAAAACTGTACATTAAATTAATGAAAAAGTAACAATTATTTAATGGAATAGCTTCTTTGAACTAATGTAATATATTCATTAAAAATATGAAACTCCTTCATAAGGTCAATGAAGTTATTTCATTTATCTAATTTTATTATTCATCGAGCACCTGAACAATTTACATTAAATCAATGAAATAGTTACATTTGTTTAATGAAATTATATCATAACACACATTAATAAAATATGTTCACAAATGTACGTAATAAGATCAATGGAATTATTTCATTTATTCATTGATACTTTGTTTCATTACACAAACAATACTATTCCTTTTCTTTTGTGAAACTCCTATTGCTTTTGTGAAATTGTACCTAATTATGATAAAAGAAAATGTTGAACAAGTATTCACCAAATAAAACAGATTTTAATAATTCAAATGACTTCATTACACTGGTATTTAAATTTTTTAAACTAAATATTATTATGCTGATTTGAGTACATGCACATATGTACATACATACCCAAGTTCGGTAGCCAGAAATTTATTTGTCATTGATCTAATGAATTCTATTTCATTGGAATTCTGAAAATCATAAAACTTACATTTTAATAAAAAAAACTTGACATTTTTTGAACTGTAGCTTAAGATTAGTAAACGCCCATTAATATATCTTACCAAAATTCAAAGAATTAAAAAAAAAAAAAATTTAATTTTTTTGTTGTCATAAATCCAATGATTTTCTTAATGAAACTATGAAACTTAATGAAACCATTCTGATAATATATATGAAGATAATATATATGAAGTTTCATGCATATTGTGAAAAGTTTTCATTGAAATAATGAAAAATATTTAATGAAACAGTTTCATTAAATATATGACGCATAATTCTTTCAGTGTGGTATTCGATCAGAAGTAAAAGAGTAATAATAATTCATTTTGCCAAAAGTCAATGTGAGAAGTTCGGCCTTTGGAAACCCGAACTTAAAACAATGAATTGTCCACTTGTCAATGTGAGCCACATTTAATACAGTGGTGAATAAATTATATGTTAAACATCAACATTACAGGTAAGTAAAAGGGTGAACAGATAAGAAAAAGGTTCACCCTTTAGTTAGGTAAGTATACTATACTAAATAACAAATGTGAAAGTAAGTATAAATGTATAAATTCATTTGAAATTCACATAATATGTATTGAATATAAGAAATTAATTTTAAAAATTCAAATAAGAATTCACTTTTGCAACATTAAAAAAATTTAATTTAACTTAAAATAATTCAACAAATAAAATATATTGTCCAAATTAGTTTGGACATAAACAATTTTGACTAACAATTAACATCATGCATTATGGTTGGACTCCTTCTTTACATTATTGTAGTTGATTAATTTCTATGGTAAAATTAACCAGCTCTGCAAAAAAAATCCATATACTGAAAAAAATCAATCCAAAGTGTTGTCAAAAGTACAGTAATTTTCTACAATCAAGTTTAGTATTCAAACACTAACAGCCGTATTCATAAAAAAACACTAATCAGCATTTTAAAACTTTTTTAGTTAAAACAGAATTTTCAGCAAAAAAACACATTTTATAAAAACGTATTCATAAACAGCATTTTAGCTAAAAATCATTTTGTTGAAATTTTCTATTTGTGATTGGCAACGCCATCATATCGCTCCTTTTTTGCAACATAGTCATATCTCAAAAAATTAGCTTTTCGAGTTAACAATGCAGAATTGTTAACAGTGCTACCTTTTATATTGTGCCAACAATTTATTTAAATTACTTTTAAACTGATGCCTTAGGAGATATTTTCTAAAAAAAATATCTAAGACTTGTATGGAAACTAAAAATTTGAAATGTGTTTTTCTCGAAACAAGCTTTTTTGAATTATGACAGGCCATAAAAGAGCGATATGTATATACAGTGTTGCTGCTTTAGTGCGAAAATTTAAGTTGCCGTATTGCTTGCGAGGAAGTGGGTGCATTTTGGGGATTTACGAAGCCGATTTTGGGAATTCCTACAAAAATTTGGTACCACTTCGCCAACTGGTTTTTCATATTAGGTGTGTAGTTTTGCTATGGAGGAATATGCATCCGAACTATAAACGGTCATTCGATTTAGTGCGAAAATTGAAGTTACCATATTGCTTCTCGGAATTCCCAAAAAACTCGAAACCGCTTCGCCGGTCGAATCGGAACCGGTTTTTAATATTCGGTGCGCGTTTTGGCCGGGAAATGTGTTTCTGAACTATTAACGGTCATTCGATTTAGTGAGAATTTGGGGGATTGGGAATTCCCAATCATTTGGTTATATGGATAATTAGTTTGGTATCGGAGAAGCCTGTTTTTTTAATTATATTTATTTGGTGCCAGTTTCACGATAACGCAAAATTTTGAATGTTGTTTTTGTTTTAAATGTAATTCTGCGAACGAACGAACAACTTCGTTATCGTGAAATTGGCCTTTGGTTTTCGATATTTTCACTCTTTTACATTTTTAATGTCATCAGTAGGTGGGGGTGTTGAAATCTAATTTGTTTGTATTTACCACACTTCCGAAAATATATGTACATAATATGTATGTGTGCATGTATGTGTGTAAAAATCAACATAGAAAACATTAAAGTGCCACCAAAAAGGAACTGAATGTGAAAATTTGTGCTGAAGAGGGGGTGTTATTCACATGTCTAACCACAAACACGAGTCTATTAAGAACATTTTCATGCACATTATTGATGATACTTTTTATTAAATGACTTTAGAACACACTACAAATTACAACAACAAACCCCCCAACAAAAACACTAAACAGTAGTGTACCAGTGAAAAATATATATGGTTAAAAAAAGAAGAACAGGGCAAATAGAAGAAAAGGCCTCTAAATGACTTTAACACGCTATGGTTTTCAATATGGTCTTTAAATACACTGAAAAAATTTTAAAGCATGAAATAATTACGTATAAATTGTATTGTTTCTAGATTTTAAAAATTGTGGATTTAGATTTTTCTAAAGCTTACGACAGGGTGGATCATTCCATCTTATGTTTCAAGCTCAAAGACCATTTTGGATTCAGTTGTACTGCGTTAAGACTTTTGGAAAACTACCTTTCGGGGCGTCTATAGAAAGTTGTTGAATAGCTCAGAACTCCTTGGAGTTGAAGAAATCCGAAGGTTGGAGAATTGAAGGATTTTAATCTCACTGAGCCTAAACAATTTCCAATTGATGTTGAAACTCAGGAATGCGAATATCGTAAGTTATATATATATAAGAAAAAAGAATAAAGAAACCAAAAGAATTTGTATATAGAAATTGGATTTATTTATTCTGGGGTCTAATCACCGCATACGATATCGAATTAACTATCGTATCGAATAACATTACGATACATCTAAATTATGGCAACCGATGCATATTGGATCGTAATTTAAACAAAATGCAATAGATTGAAAACCTTAGTTCCCTAAAAGTAGGAATACAAAAAATAAATCCTTTAACTTTTTTTATATTATTGCAATACAGTTTATTCGATATCGTATGCCGTGATACCAAAATGAAAAATTTCGATAATTTTGCTCGATATCGTATGCGGTGATTTGGCCCCTGGTGAGAAAAAAATGATCTTACCAGTAGAATGCACAAATTAGTAGATAAGGTATCGGAGATGAGGACAGTTATATCTGGTGTACCTCAGGGGTCTGTTCTTGGTCCCCTTATGTTCAGCATGTTTGTCAACGATATTTTTAGAGTTGATAATTATGTAAAAATACATGGGTATGCTGATGACATTCAGTTGTATTTATCTGATCATGTAGGTCTTCCAGAAGATGTGTGTCGTAAATTAAATGATGGCCTAAATTCTATTGTTGGCTGGGCTAGACTTAATAATCTAATGCTTAATCCAGAAAAATCATTTGTTTTGCCAGTCAGTAGAGCTAAATTTGGCTTCCTAGATATCCCGGAAATTTACGTTAGTGACACGGTGCTCAAGTATGTTGAAAAAGTAAAGTACTTGGGACTCTAAATTAATTCGCCCTTAACGTGCAAAGACCATATAAATGTTGTTGTGATATTATTTAATATTTACCTTACATTGCGTAATTTAAGAATGTCCTCCGAGTTTGTCCCAATTGATGTGAAAAAGAAATTAGTGCTTCAGCTTATACTACCACTAATAACTTATTTCGCTGAAGTTTATAGTAATATTGACTCTCAATCATTACATAAGATTCAAGTGGCCTTTAATAATGCAACCCGCTATGTCTATGGCATAGATCGTTACAGTAGTGTTTCTTTCTGGCATAGGATGATCCTAGGCTTTGATTTATTGGACTATAAGAAATTTGTTATTTTTGCATGGTTTATTGATAAGAAAAAAACCATCATACTTGTATGACACTACTGGTACCAAGAGACTTACATCTCAATACATCCAGATTTTTTTTCATTATCGCCATTAAATTGTGGAACTCTTTACCCTTAAAAATGTCAATTATTCCGAGCCATTTATCAGCATCTCAACAAGCCTATACCAAGGGCAAATCTATTGAGACTGTATTGCATTCGCTCGTGGGGTATGTAGAGAGAGCTCTGGAGCAGGGGAAGTATGCATTGGTTGCCTTCCTTGAAATAGAGGGGGCATTTAATAATGTGTTGCCAAGGGCCATAATAATGGCTCTGGAAAGACTGAACGTTCATCAGTCAATTGTTAGCTTCATAAAGAATTTACTGACCAATAGGGTCATTACTTCCAATATGGGGCGAGCCACAATTTGCAGAGTGGCTAGAAGGGGCACTCCACAGGGAGGGGTTCTGTCTCCTCTTCTATGGAATTTAGCTCTGAATTCGTTATTGATAGAATTAGATTCCATGCTGTTTAGGATAGTGGCATATGCCGATGATATTGCGGTTGCTGTGTCGGGTAAGTACCCGGATATACTATCACAGCAACTAGGCTCTGCGCTAAGCCTTATAGTAGGATGGTGTACAAATAGCGGTCTAAGTGTGAATTCGCAAAAAACGGAGCTTGTGCTCTTCACTCGAAGAGACAAGACTCCATCGTTTACTCTACCAACCGTAAGGGGGTTTGAACTAGTGTTGTCAGACAGTGCGAAATATCTGGGCATCTACATATATCTTGGCAGCAGAATGTCCAGTCAAGGGCAGAAAGAGCGGCTATCGCCTTATTCTTGTGCAAAAGGGCTATTGGGAAGACCTGGGGAATAAATCCTAGGAACTCCTACTGGCTTTTCAGCACGGTTGTAAAGCCCATTCTAACACATGGGGTGCTCGTGTGGTGGAAGTCGTTGGAGAAAACCACTTACTGCAAAATCGCACAAAAGATAATGCGTACTGCTGCTTTGATGGTGACTGGTGCTTCCGGCACTACGCCATCGAAAGCACTTTTCACTATGTTGAACTGGCTGCCGGCTGGTCTCATGGTGAAGGAAATAGCCATGAATTCGGCTATCAGGCTGTGGTCAAGCGGGAGGTGGAAGGAGGCGACATATGGTCATGCCTCAATAATAGGAAGAATAGTGAACCTTCCGGAGAATATTGATTACTGCTCGTCGGCTCTACTGCCCGACAAGAGATTTGATGTAATCTTATCAGGCTCGTTCTCCGAGACGACTGGCACAGATCGTCCAGAGGACGTGCTTGAAATTTTTACAGATGGATTGCGGCCATTATGAGGGCAGCTAACTGGTTAAGGTACTACAGGATATATGGGAATGATATCCGAATTTGTACTGATAGTAAGGCTGCGTTGTATGCACTAGCTGGAGTCTATACGACATCCAGGTTGGTTCGCGAATGTCGGATATCTCTAAACGAGATAGCGAGACATTCGAACCTGGAGCTTATCTGGGTACGAGGGCACAGTGAAGTGTCCGGAAATCTAGTAGCGGATGAACTGGCAAAGGCCGGTGTCCAGCTACAACAAAGAGATATTGATGGGATCGTTGGAATCTCGCTTGCGAGCTATAAGAAACAAGTACAGCGTCAACTTTTTCAGACCGCTCAAGACAGATGGTCTAGTGACCATCGAATATCAAGGCTGACATGACCCAGATATGATAACAGGAGGACTATTATCCTTAGGGGCTTGCCCCGACGGCTGATCTCAGATTGCGTTCTGCTGTGGTGGTCCTGACAGGACATTGCCACATAGGGACGCAGGCAAGGAGGTTAAATATTCCATTTAATGACTTCTGTAGAAGTTGCAGAGACGAGGAGGAAGAAGAGAGCGTTGAGCACTTCCTCTGTCAGTGTCCAGCTCTTTCTCATATAAGGGCATTGTACCTAGGCAGACCGATGCTGCATGATTTGACGGAGGTATCGGAATGCGATGTAAGTGGATTGGACTCCTTTATCCGATCCTCGGGTTGGTTCTAGGCCAGTGATATGTAGATCTACTGAGATACATATCATATCCAGGCAACACAACGGGACCTGACTGAACCCAAGTGGGCTGGCAGCCCGTCAAACCTAACCTACCCTTAAGCTTGAAACGTATACAAGCGAAAAACAGTTTTGCTAAAGCTCTCGTGAACTTTTATTCAAAAAATTGACTATGATTCAAAAATGATTAACTTTAAATTTCTCTTCATTTTATTTGTTATTCTCAAGTATGTTATATGTATGTATTTATATTTTTTAACTTAATAAAAACAGGATTATTATTATATATTCTATAATAATATTTTGATATATGTACATTTGTTTTTCCCTTTATCGAAAATGTTATGAAACTATAAAAGAATAATACTCTTAATGTTCTTATGATAAAAAAAAAATTACTAAAAAAAATATATATTCAGCCTTGTCACAGAGTAGTAGTAGTCTGTTGGAATGTTGTATTTAAGCAGTTTTTTTGGTTATTCGGAAAAAAAGGTAAAACCTTTTTTTCGAAATGGCAACAATGGAATTATGGAAATGTAAGCACCAACATACGACTACATAAAATTGTAGAGTATATACTGGGGTCTAATCACCGCATACGATATCGAATTAACTATCGTATCGAATAACATTATGATACATCTAAATTATGGCAACCGATGCATATTGGATCGTAATTTAAACAAAATGCAATAGATTGAAAACCATACGTTCCCTAAAAGTAGGAATACAAAAAATAAATCCTTTAACTTTTTTATATTATTGCAATACAGTTTATTCGATATCGTATGCCGTGATACCAAAATGAAAAATTTCGATAATTTTGCTCGATATCGTATGCGGTGATTTGGCCCCTGATGTTGCTGTAGCCAGATTTCAAACTGCTTTTTCTTTGTGTGTATCTTTTCAAAATATTATTTGAATTTTACATAATTTTTTTCTGTGTAGTTTTTTCAACAAACTAACATTAGTTCGTTGGTATGATTCAATACTCGTTTATATTTATGTGTATGTGTGGAGATATCGTATCTAAAGAATATCCTTCTAGTCTCTGCAGCAATGTTTCAAAATGTTTGTTATTGCTGGCGTTGTTGCTATTGTTGCTGTTGTTGGTATTTTTCATCTAAAGCTTTAACATTTTGACTTTTCATGCTGTCGTTTGGCTTTTTTTTGCTGTCCAAAATAATATTAACGTCTATTTTTCACGTATGCTACGAATGGAAGGAATATTGAAGATAATTTATGATCTCTAAGCTGGCAGTAAATGTCTTTTGTTTTCAATTTTTTATTTGCGAACGGAATGAAAAACACAAAAAAAAAAACAAAAAATGTTTTGTAAAATTTACATATCGGACATTTTGTATCAAGAAACATAAAAATAAGAATAATAGAGGCAACATATTTAATTGTTATTAACGGAGTAGCTGACTGCGAGTTGAAGGAAAATATGACGGTGGTTTGTTTGGTTTTGGTTTCGGTTCTGGTTTCTACAAGTAGCGAATAACGTGATATTTTGAATTTGCTTCTATTTGTTTTAGTTGATCAATAGTTTGGCGTTAGATATCCTAAAACTAAATCATATGACAAATTATATTTAAGTAAAATAAGAATACATGTTATATGATATTATTGAAGTAGTCACATGTTAAATTTCTGGGCCAATCAATTAATAGATATTAAGGCCAAACGAATGACCTTGTTTACCTTTAATATAAAATCCTCGTTTGATAAAGTAAAGTTTAAATACTTTTTTTTCAGAAATTATATATCCAAAATGGTATTTTCCTGAATTTTTTACGCTTAATTACCCAAACTACGAGTACTAGTTAAATGCAACACCATTGGTAATCTCAATTATATGAGATTTATTTGTAAATATTTTGAAATTTCGTTTAGTTATCCCAAAGAGCTAGTTAAGCATATTCGTATAGTCATTCTCATTGCGTTAGATCAAAGTAAACGCTTAATTACCTCATTAGGCCAATTTCGCAAGTTTGTGTAAATGCTTTTCCCGCTTAATTGCCCGAAAATCTGAGAATTTTAAGCGAGGAATACGCTAATCAATGAGAGAAACACATTTTGTTGCGAAATTATTTTAAGAGCAGTAATTTTTAAAGCAAATTTTTCTGCAGACCCCTTCCTTCTTTAGAAAAAAGATTTTGACAGAACTTTTTTCCAAAAAAAAAAAAAATCTTTTTAGCTAAGCCCGTCAAACACATAGTTATGTGTTTGAAGAAATTCAAAAAGTGATCATCTGCAGATTGACAAACAATTTACCACACTTTATTCATTTTGGTGTTTCTTTTATGACGATATGTACAGAGGAAAAATACAAATTTTAAGTCAAAAAATAAATTTTATTTGTACTTCTCCTTTAAGACAACAATCAGACTACCAAAGACTATTACAGCCAGTTCGTCGATGTCGAAAGGATAAGTTCATTCGCATTCTAGGTGAAAGTAAATTGATTTGGGTTTTTTTTAACTTTATCCTATTCGAACGATGTGTCAAAATTCAACTGAAATACATAAGTTCACCCCAACGAATAATAGTGACATAGACAAACCCAAATTTATTCGAATATAAGTGACTAACTTTCTTTCGCATACATTTTCCTTCGGTATTGTCGAACAGGCTGTAGATACTAGACTCACACACTGTTGTCAGATCGTAGATAAAATTATTCTTTTTTTTTTTTTTGTTTGTTTTGTTTTTTGAAATACAGTACAAACTTCTCATTCTCATTGCGTTATATTAAAGTAGTCGTTTAATTACCTCATTAGGCCAATTCTACAAATTTGCTTAAATGCTTTTCCCGCTTAATTGCCCGAAAATCTAAGAATTTTTAGCGAAGAATACGCTAATCAATGAGAGAAACACATTTTGCTGCGAAATTATTTTAAAAACGGTAATTTTTAAAGCAAATTTTTCTGCAGACCTTTTGCTCGTTTAGAAAAAATATTTTGACAGAACTTTTTTCCAAAAAAATTTTTTTTATCTAAGCCAGTCAAACACATAGTTATGATTGACAAACATGTTTTATGACGATGTGTACAGAGGAAAAATTCAAATTTTTGGTCAAAAAATAAATTTTATTTGTACTTCTCCTTTAAGTGCCATTATTACAACCTAACTAAAGTTCTTGATAGTTAACCTTAACCTTAGTTAACGTGAACGATAAAGTAACCAATAAATTTTTTCCATTTTTACAACTTGAGTTACAATTTTTTTCAGCAGAAAATATGGCAGCTTCAAATCATTAAATTTAACTTTGAAATTTATCATGAGGATAAACTGTTCAGGTTAATGTTAACTTGTAATAATCAAAAAAATATTATCTGTAAGATAAAATCCTAATGTCAACTATTCGTCAGTTGTAATAAATCCCTAAGACAACAAATATACTACCAAAGGCTGTAAATATATAATTAGTCTGAAGTTAGTGTGCCATTCAGTATGGCTTTTCATTGGGGAAATAACTCTCATAATTGTCGCTAATGATAATTAGAGCATTTAATATAATGGTTGATACCACAGCGATGAAAAGTGCCATGAGGCCAAAAATGAGCATATTTGGCATTGCATTGATGTTAATATACATCACAGTTATGACGGGTTTTCTATGAGTGTAGTAAACAGACTGTTTAAAAAAGGCTTTAAGAATTACCTTAACGAATGTTCATGTGTGTGCATTGTTGCTCTTGCTGGCTGAATGTGAGTATGAGTCTTAATATCATATTTTTTTATGTTAATAGAATACTATTTAAAAAACCGTCAAGCCTTTCCTTCATGAGTGGTCATGTGTATGCACTGTTGCTCCTGCTGTGGGTGGATGTGTGAGTGAGTTTGAATAATATCTTTATATATGTTAATAGCAAACAGACTATTTTAGAGAAGCGTCAATAATTCCCTTTATGAATGTTCATGTGTACGCACTGTAGCTCCTGCTGGTTAGGTCTTTGAGTGAGTTTAAAATTATATTTTTTATATATTAGTAGTAAAAATTCTATTTAAGAAAAACGCCTTACCTCCCATTCATTAATATTGGATGTGTACGCATTGCTCCTCCTGCTGGCTGGAAGTGTGTTATATAGGGTGTTTTTTTAAGCTAGATAGAACTTTAAATTGTAAAAAGTAACACAAGAAATTAAATTTTGATGAAACATTTTTTTTATTTGTTTCAGTATACTCTGACAAATCATCATGAATAGACTCACGCTTGAACAACGCTACGAAATTATCCAAATTTACTTTGAAAATCAGACCCGTTGTTTTATCGCAAAATTGTGTTCAGCGATGAGGCGCATTTTTGGCTTAACGGGTTTGTTAATAAGCAAAATTGCCGCATATGGAGTGAGACCAATCCACAAGAGACCCTACAGACTCCATTACATCCAGAAAAATGCACTGTTTGGTGCGTTTTTCTGGATGATGCTGGTGGCATCATCGGACCTTATTTCTTCAAAAATGAGGCCGGAGCTCGCGTTACGGTCAATGGAGATCGTTACCGCACCATGATCAATGATTTTTTGTTTGAAAATATGGATGACATTGATCCGGAGGAGATGTGGTTTCAACAGGATGGCGCTACGTGCCATACGGCGAACGCAACCATCGACTTACTGAAATCAAAATTTGGCGATAAGTTGATTTCGAGAAATGGACCTGTCAATTGGCCTCCAAGGTCGTGCGATTTGACACCTCTCGATTATTTCCTGTGGGGCTACGTAAAGTCACTGGTTTATGCTGATAAACCAGCAACAATTGACGCCTTGGAGGCCAGCATTGTTCGTGTTGTTCGTGACATACGGCCAGCAGTGCTCGAAAAAGTGGCCCAAAATTGGACGTCCAGAATGCGCTTCGTCAAGAACAGCCGCGGTGCCCATATGCCCGAAATCATTTTCAAATGTTAATGTCACGTATTGATCTTTCGAATAAAAAAAAATTTTGATTACAATTTAATTTTTTGTGTTATTTTTTACAATTTCAAGTTCTATCGGGCTTAAAAAAACACCCTATATGTTAATAGTAAATCGTTTTTAGGGCCATGATGCACAGAAAAAATTATAGTAAAAATAAAATCAACAAACATTTTGTCTGAAAAAATAATTTGTATGCACATACAAAAATATCAAAAGAATAACTTTGGATAACGTATTTTGTTGTTGTTTAAACAAATTGTTGTTTTCGATCAATAATTATTTTTACTAAACGTTTGTTTGAATCCACGAATACCTTTACAGGTCCGCATTCAAACAATTTATTAATTGATTCAACGAATTTCGTTATTGAACACGAAAAAGTTTTTTTTGCTGTGTGTAAAACAAACGATTATTTTTTGAAAGGTGATATATTTTTAAAGATATACATACAGCTACGTGCAACTAATTAAGGACACTCACTAGACTAGCTAGAGTAAAATAACACGAAAGGTTGTGTGAATATTTGCAAAATTCATTGTCTTGTTGAAATATCCACGTTACTGGCATATTATCGTCAGCATACGGCATCATTGTATTGTTAAGGATTCTAACATATTGGAACTTGTCCATATTTCTCTCAACTTTGTGAAGCGGCCCCACACCACGTGACGACATAGCACCCCAAAGCATGATAGAACCTCCTCCATGTTTCAAAGTGGCCCGGGTATACTTTGGATCAAATTGTTTCAATTTTGGTCGGCGAACATATTTTTTTCCATCGGGGGAGACTATTAATTTTCGTTTCGTCCGAAAACAATACTCTTCTCCATTCCACAGCGGTCCAATAGCGGTACTTCTTTGCAAACTCTAGTCTCTTTTTTCGATAACGCTCAGACAACAATGGCTTCTTTCGGGAAATTCTTCCAAAGAGTCCAGCTTCTCGTAATCGGCGTTTTACCGTGTCTACAGATGGTTTTCCCTCATTTCCATCAAAGATTGCAGTCCTAATCTCATTTGCTGATTTATGCGGATATTTTTTTGACTCGCGGACAATTAGTGCGTCTTGATGAATTGAGGTAATTCGGCTTCTTTGTTTACGTGGTACTTTTTTTGCAGTCGAATGCTTTCTAAAATATTGCACCGCTTGGAAAACCATTGTTTTGGACACTTTTAAGGCTTTTGCGATTTCGGGGTAAGATTTTCCATCCTGTTGCATATGTGCAATAATCTTTCGAGTACTGACATCACAGGATTTATTTTTACCCATGTCAAGCGCGATGTAAATACTTTTGAACACTCCGTGTAATCACAGTTAATTAAATCTCAACTTTTAAATATATCAGAATTTAATATATTTAAAAATGTATCACTGTCCTTAATTTAGTGCACGATTAATTTCTTTCACAAATTATAAAAAGCAACACAATGAATAAAGTAACGGTAAAAATAGTGTTGCCATCGAGCATTTTAGATAAAGAGAGTTGGATTAACTAAACTGTGTAAAATTTTTGCGTTTTTATTATAAAAATTATCTTTAACATGGGGATTTTAAGACCTAGTGCTACTGTCCTTAATTAGTTGCACGTAGCTGTATATGTATGAATTTTAATCATAATTTTTCTTATAGAAGTCATTTCTTTTAATTATCATAACGCAGCAGATAAAACTTGGCTTTTAGCTGAAGGAAATGAAAAGTGATCGCTATCATGCGTAAAAATATTTCCAAAATATAAACTGCCCTCTGCTTCAACTGCGTAAAACAATTTACATATGTCCCGGCTATTTGATTTTAAAAAATTAAACCATTTTAAAATTAAGACATTTCATGGCTACCAATTTCGCTTCAGTCCTGTTAATATGTTTTTAATTTGAAACAGTTTCTAATACAGAAGCCCATTAATATTCGCTGTTTGTTTTTGTATGTGACACTAATTAATCATTTATAAATATCAAACATGTTTCTAAAACTAATTTGTCAACAAAAGTTACCAAAAACAGATTTTTTGTTTTTTTGTTTGTTTTTAAATTAAATCCAAAAACAGAAATAAAATAAGCATGACCGACCGACCAACCGACCGACCACTACTCAGAGATCATTTAGATCGCAAGACAAATACACAGACACAATGAAAAAATATTTTAAAGCGGCAAAAAAACACAAAAATTTTAAAAACAAATCAAATAAATATTATAAATAATGAACTCTATTAAGTAAGTGACAGATGAGTTGCTCGTGATTGATCACAATAAGAAGTATAAAAACCACTTTCGGTTATCTCTTGTTTTTCTCTTTGGTGTGAGTGTGATGTTGGCACTGCTTAAAACAACGAGGTCTGTGCGATAAGTTTACAATAATATCATATAAAATTTTGTATGTAAGTCTTAAACTGAATAGTAACGATGAAGCAATAACCCGATGGCGTTTATGAGAGACATTTCATCGATGAAGCAAAAATATTAAAAATGAAATAATTAATTATGAAAATTATGATTTTTAGGACCGAGGCACATAGAAAACGTCGTATGTCATCAGTCTTCTTTTTTAACTGACAACTAAGTTGAAGTACATGCCACCTTATGACCTTTGTCTCATTCCATACGTCTCCGTCAATGCAAAGTACAACAGTTGAGCTGCTTTTTACTCTTGACATACATTGAGGACTTTCACAGGCATCGGCTAATATTTTGGTAGGTTTTGATTTGGCTTGTTCTATTGTTTGGTTGCATAAGTATTCGTACGTAAAGCACTAAAATTGTCAACTTCCTCCGCTGTTACGTTAATGTCAGTTGACGTACAGATGACGTACAATGAGTTATATGTACCTCGGCGATTGAAGACAGTGACATAAACAGAGAGAGAGGGAGAGAAAGAGAGAATAAAAGAGTTATGCATGACATGTCACGGTTTCATTAAAAAGAAAGGCTTAGCGACACTATCTGTTATGAGTAATAGTATGAGTGAGCACTGCAGAGCTTTGTCTACAATAAGTCTCCCGCTTTCACTAATTAAACTAGATGATATTTTCTGTTAGGACTCACAAAAAACATCGATACCTACAAGAAGAAATCAACTTTGGTCATCTATGAGTGTTTGGACAAATTCTTAAAAAATTCATAAATGACACTAAACCCAAAGCAACATTTATCACAACATTTATATTTAGCGTTTTACGAAAATGGGCGCTGATATCAAAATGCATTTCGTGCCCTTCATATTCAGGAACGAGGTACACTCTTTACCTCATTGGATTCATTATTTAATTATTTATTTATTTATTTATTTATTTATTTTCTTTATTTCAATTAACAAGCAAAATTGCCGCATTTGATCAAATAAGAATCAACGAGTGATTGTTGAAAAATCCCTAAATGATGGTTGTGCCTTCGAGCTACTTGATATTTCTAGGTAATAACGGGCTGTCTTCATATCTCCATATTCCCCCGGGAAGCATGTTTTGTCTTGGTGTACGCCTAACTAACTGCTTTCGTCATTTGTTGTAGCAAATAAAATTGTTCGAAGCCGCCTGACTTAAGTTGTGTTGGACTTGCAAAATCCTTATCAAGACTTAATTGGCAGAACGAGGATCAGCAAGGCCCCCGTGAGGTTCTGCTTGCAAACCATCTCGGTACTGATAATGGTTGAGGTGCCTACGTAACATTCCGCCTGTGGTTTAAACCTCAAATCACAGTAAGGAGAACCAGTTTCCCTGATAAATTTGGTGCAATGACGGTTTTCGAGGGCTAATAACTCCTGAGATGCTGTCATTCTGCTACAGATACCTGTAATGTAAGAAACCAGTAGCATTGGTTAGGCGGATGAGTTGGTTTAAGAGCTGATGCTCTTAATGCGCTTCGGCATATCAACTCATTGCGCTTTGTCTCCCATTGACTGTCTGGGAAATTGCATACAGGAGGGATTAGAAGGCCTGAGCTCTTCAGCAATGAATTTGCTGATACGGCTACAAATTTATACTCGTAGCAAAAGTTGAGAGCCATGCAAGCCACATGGGGATGCTGGTGAAATGTGAATAATTCACTCCGTGGAGTTGGTTGATCATCAGATACGAGTAAGACCGCCAAGTGTCTAAATAAGTGCTTAAGTAAATCAATAACATATTATGTCTGTGGGATATGTACCTGGACGATACGAGTATGTTATTGGTTGATCATCAGATACGAGTCAGACCGCCAAGTGCCTAAAAAAGTGCCTAAGCAAATCAATAACATATTGTGTCTGTGGGATATGGACCTTATTCCAATTGGAAAGTGTCATTTTGGATACGAGTACAGTCGACGAAACATTGGCTCTTTTACGTGATAAATTCTATGACCGTATTACCTCACGCCATGGCGATGTGATTTGACACCGTTGGACTGCTTTCTTTTTTTTATATTGGATCAGTACTCGGGGGGTGACCCCTACATATGCAGTGCATTGTACCAGAACTAGGAAAATAGGTTGTGAGAAGGGGGAAAGAGGGAGTAGTGTTCGTGACCATTTGACTTGAACCTTCCGACGTTATAACAGACAGGAAACACGTCTGCAGGCAAGTTATTCCACAGGCGAAGTGTACGACTGAAAAACGCATTCTCTCTGTGATGCGTTGTACGATTCCCCGGGCAATCGACCACAAATGGATGAGCTCTCGACGATGAATGCATGCTACGTAAAAATGTGCGAGTTTCGGGAACAAGATCCCTAATCTCGTCTTAGGAAAATCCATTGTAGTAGCGATAGAACAAAATAACGGCCTCATTTTTTTCGAAGAAAATGGTCTTACTATTATGATCAATGAAGACCGTTACTTAAAGGTATTGAAAGAGTTTTTCCTTACAGAATTGCGACGAAGCTTTCTTTTCCGATATTTAAAAAAGTATACGTGAATGAAATAAGGGATGAAATAATTTGGCCCATTTGATGATATTAAACCTCAATTACGTCTCAGATTCATTGAAAAAAGGGTCCTTCGGATAGAGGAACGCCACCAAATGGCGAGCATTTGGCCGATATTTTTTTCACAGATAATTGTCACATATCCTTTTTCTATCATAATAAAATATATTGAGATAATTATCTGAAAACTTTTTGTATTATTTACAATTAACATCGTGCGTTTTGGTTTAACCCCCATTGAAAGTTTTGATTCCCCTGAAAGGCCTATGAACGACATTACGTATAAAATATATCATCGAGGTCATCTGAAATATCCCAGCAAGCATAAATTTTTAAATTAGATTTTTGGTTTTTGTACATTTGTACTCGTACATCGGGGGTTTTGTACAAGTTTTTTAAGTTTTCTTAAGAAGAATTTTTTACAATACAAGTTAAATGGCCAAATCAGTTCGGAATTTCAAATGGTTATTACAATTGCCTAAAATAAAAAATATTTACAAGATTAATTATTAAAAAATATAATTTAAAACTGCTTAAGGCACGTTATCATTAATGAAGTTTGCTTAAATAATGAAAAAATTGGTTCAAATAGCTATTGTTATAGTAACACTGAAAATCCTCATAAATACTGCTTGAGCAAACTTTTGAACTGAGAAATAGATTTGTAAAAATTCTGTTCCTCATATGGAATTACTGTATTCCAAATTCGTGCTACTCTCACAACAAAAGATCTGTTCATCACTAAAGGGGAACGATCAGGGCAGGTCAGCTTTTGATTGAAGAAGACAGCAAAAACAAGCAAACCTTTAGCTGGGGGCCAACAAGCTATTTCGTAGTCGCTACACTATCTATCAGCACCCGTTTTCGGTTTTGAACTCGGGTCATGACGCATCATTTTTGGTTTTGTTTTTGTTTTTCTAAAATATTTTTGACTCTGCCCTTGTAAATTAAATGATTTAGCAACACTTGTGTTTATTTGATTGTTTGACTGAGTGATCGATGCTGGGCATCTGAGTGTTGTTGTCAGTGTAGTGGCAACCGCTTCTGGGCAAATGTTAAATGTTTAACTACAATATCGGCCAATAATCAAAAATCAAAGAAAAAAACCAAAACTGTCAAAGAGAAACACTACTTACATTTGTGCATTTATTGATTTCTTTTTTTTGTTCTCTGTTTCTTCACTTGAATTTGTTTGCCTTCTGTTTGAATTTACGAGTATATTGCTTAACCGCAACATATTAAAGGCGACATCTTGACGACAATCGTAAGAGACTCGTATGTATATGATACACACGCTTTGACAATTTTACTAACTTACACTTGGCCATATACGAGTACATATGTATGTACGTATTCTATTCCTGCACAGCAAACGTATTGTATTTGTATCTTGAAAAAGGCAAGAAAATTTTCTTAATTATCAGCCACGTCAAAGAGTTTAATTCCATTTGGGAATGTAATTGAATTCGTTTTTTGGTTCTTAAAAATACAAAAAGCTGAAAAGTTTATCGGAATGAGAGAATTTCTAATTTCAAGAAAGGAATTAAATTTTTCTTTTAAAAATGATTTCATTCTGAAAAACATTTTAACTTCTGGTTTGTTAAAATAACAAAAATCTGATCCGATTTCATTTCTGAAGGAAAACTGTAACATAGCTATATATAAACTATATCAGAATTTTCACTTTTGAAACCTGATCGTGACTATCTCTCTTTAAACCGAACTAGAGTTCTTGACATGTCCTTTGAGGCCCATATTCATGTTAATAAAATATTTTAATAAAATAAATATTATTTAGCCTGAAGAAGTGAAATATTGCCAGATAATTAAAAACGAAAAAAACTAAAAATTCCAAAAAAATACCTTAAGCTCGAACAATTACTTATATTAAGAAAGAAAAAAGCGGTCGAAATAAAGAAATAATAAGTACTGATTTCTATACAAAATTTTTACAATAAGAGCTTAATAAACATGAACAAAATTTATAAATAAGGCCGTAAAGCTTTAATAAATGTTTGTTGGGTTGTGCAACTGCTGCATTATTTAATCGAATATGAATGCATTGATGCATTGTATTTAAATTGTATTTGTTTGTCTGGCTAAATGGAGATTAGACAGTAGCTGTTTCATTTTTCCTCAAAATTCAAGTTAAAAACAAATATTTTACAACGTTCATATACAATTTTGAGTGTCTACTTTATAAATCTTTTGAGATGAAGGTAAGAAACAATAATCAAAAATAAAAAGCAAGTAAGAAAAAATGCTTTGACCAAAAATTACTTTCCCCAAACGAGTCAAAATAAAAGTGTTTTTTTTTTAATTATGTTTTTATAAAAAGCAGATATACTTTTCTAAATATAAGCTAATAAAAAGTTTGTTTTAACATTTTAAAATATCTCCAGGGAATATCTGAACTGGAGGTTTCTAGGCTCATCATTAAGATTTTAAGGAATTTATTATGTGAAGATAGGAACATTGATGTAGAAACCCAGCGAGGACTTTTATTACTAAGAAATGTATTAAAATGTTAATAATCATACTCTTCACTACTTCTACTTTTGCATTTTAAGTCATTATTTTAACATGGAGATGTCATTTGAAGAAAGTATTTGCCATTCGCAACTATTTGAAAATGTCAGTACAAAAAAGCCATTAAAAAGCTCATTGCTTATAAGCCTTGATTTACGAGTTGGTGTCGATAAAAACTATCAACATTTCTGAAGATGTTTTATATAAATGCATAAGCTGTACTGGATAAGTTTATATCGCTCCTTTATTGCAACATAGTCATATTTCAAAAAAATGGGCTTTTCGAGTTACCAATGCAGAATTGTGAACAGTACTGCCTTTTATATTGTGTCAAAAATTTATTCAATTTACTTGTAAACTTGTTACCTTTAGGAGATATTTTCTAAAACTTTTTTCTAAGACTTGTATGAAAACTAAAAGTTTGAAATGTGCTCTTCCCGAAACGAGCTTTTTTCTGTTATGACTATGTTGCAATAAAGGAGTGATATAATATAAAAAGTCATGACTTTAAATCATGGTATAAATAACACCTTTATAAATGCATTTGTACAAACAAAATCACTTCAAAAAATCCTTACAGAAGTATTTGTGCCTTTTCAAAAGGCCTTTATATTTTTGATATATATTAAGAACCTTTTCCATGGAATTACGAAGGCGGTTCGGAAACTTCATAGCCTAGCACAATAAGCGCGGTATAAACAGAAAAAAGAAAAGATGGAAACTTCCATCTCTGCTATGAACACATGTTAAATTTTGTTTCGATCTGGTAATTCCTTCATATAGAAACAGGTGTTCACAAAAAACGCGTCCACGATTTTTTTACGATGGAGAAATTAGAAATGCGTGGTGTCATTAAATATTTACATAAAAAAGGTTTATCGGGTCAAGAAATTCATAATGATATGGTGAATGTGTTAGGTGAAAGTGCTCCTTCATGGGCAACAGTAAAATATTGGGTTGCTGAATTTAAACATAGTCGTAGAAGCCTTGAAGATGAACCACGTAATGGACGTCGAAAAACAGCAACAACAACAGAAATTGTAGCCAAAGTCCATGATATGGTATTAAACGATCGACGAATAAGAGTGCGTGAAATAGCTAATATCATGGGCATCTCAAATGATCGAGTCCATTTAATTTTGCATGAAGAACTACAGATGAAAAAGCTTTCTGCAAGATGGGTACCGCATTTGTTAACAGTCGACCAAAAACGCATATGAATGAACATTTTTCAAGCTTGTTTGGATCGTTTTAAGCAAAATAAAATGGATTTTAAGCATCATTTCATAACTGTTGATGAGACATGGATCCACCACTATACTCCAGAGTCAAAAGAACCATCCAAACAATGGACTGAAGCTGGAGAAAGTGCAAAGAAGACAAAAACAATTCAATCGGCTGGTAAGGTTATGGCAACGGGGTTTTTTGGGACTTCAAAGGTATTTTATTGATTGACTATCTGCAAAAGGGTAAAACAATAAATTCAGAGTACTATTGCAACCTTTTGGATCAATAAAATGTACAAATTCGATAAAAACGTCCTGGCTTACAACACAAAAAAATAATTTTTCATCAAGACAACGCACCAGCGCACAAGAGTGTTTTAACACCGGCTAAAATCAACGAATTAAAGTACGAGTTGCTCGACCACCCACCTTATTCTCCTGATTTAGCTCCCAGTGACCTTTACCTGTTCCCAAATCAAAAAAAATTCCTTGATGGCAAGCGTTTTACCTCAAATGAAGATGCAATTACAGTTGTAAACTTCTATTTTGAAGACCTTGAGGAAAACTATTTTGATCAAGGGATATAATTGCTAGAAAATCGTTGGACTAGGTGTATTGAAGTTTTCGGAGATTATATTGAAAAATAGAATATTTTTGTAAAACTAACTATTCTCTTCCATTGAAAAGCTAAGAAGTTTCCGAACTGCCCGTTCGGTTTTTAGTACAGTGATTCATCATTTTAGCATTTTAAAAATTTATAATTGATACAATTGAAAGAGCCTACTGTGCTACCAATATAATGCTAACATTAAGTTTACAATAGGTTTTCATAACCTGTTAGTCGTGCCAGAATAGTAAAATTTATAAAAGGAAATATTAACTTACTACATTTTTTACTTTGTAAACATTTTCAAACCGTTTCTATCACCTTAAAGTTTTAGCAAACCCAAGTATTACTCAAATTCTTTTATTCAATTTTCATTAAAAATATTGTATATGTATTGTTAAGAATTTTTATCACATCTAGCCCAGTGCAGTGCAGCTGTTGATCTGCTTGTTTTAAATGTACAACACAGTCACACAAACAATATAAAACTAACACCATAATACACAAACGAGATTTAAAGTACGTAAAATTCCAAGTAAACGAACTACAAATGATGTTGTTAGTGTTGGATTCTTGGCATTTCATTTTATTATTTTTTGTTGTTGTCACTCGCATGCACGGCTTTCACACATAGAAAGTTTACTTTGCAAAGTGTTAAGTTTGGTGGTAGCAAAGGAAAAAGAAGAGAAAAGAGAGCCGCTCTCTCTTCCCTTGCCACCATCAAACTCAAGACTTTGCAAAGTAAACTTTTCGTGTGTGAAAGCGGTGTTATTGTTCGCAAGTATGTGTGTAAATGTGTATATGCGTAATAAATACATTTGTACATTTGATTCTAGAATTATGAATAACTCCTAAATTCATGGCGATTGTAGAAAATGATAAAGACGTTTAAATAGCAGGCAGGTCGACGGCCATTACTCAGTTTATTTTTAAGCTTTGAGCAAGACAGTCAGACAAGACAAAGTAAGCCAGTCTAGTGGTATCAAGTGTACATAAAGCTGTGAATTATTTAAGTACCGTATAATGAACAAGTGTGTGAGTCATTATTTCATTTGCAATTGAAGAATCCGCAAAAGCGTTTTTAGAGGCAAAAACGTAACAGTATATTTTCCAAGACTTGCATACACAACAAATATTAAACAAGTCATTACTTAACCAATTATAAGCAAATATTGAAAATTATGGAGTTACGTAAGCGCATCACATTACCAAGTTTTCGCTGGGAAACAACGCTTATATTTCATTTGTTTCAAATGTTTGATTTTAGAACAATTACTTGCAAAATAGCATTTTTTAAATTATGAATATCTAATACAAGGTGGCGCAAAAGCAATCCTCCTATCAGAAAATGCTGTAAATTTTGCGATTGGCCCCTAATGTCAGCTCTGTTTTGATATTTGTGTAGTAAACACATGTGAAATACACGTTAATAAACAATGTTACGCTACACTGCTCCAGAACGCGGAATATTGGTGACTACTTATTTGACTCCAAGAGGAAGATGATGTTTCATCAAAAATAATTATGAGTGATGAGGCCCATTTCCATCTTAGTGGGTACGTAAATAGGCAAAATTTACGCTTCTGGGGCACTGAAAATCCACGTGTAAACCACGAAGAGCCGTTGCACCCGCTCAAAGTCACTGTATGGTGTGCTGTTTTCGCTGGAGGAAATTTTTTTTCTTCGAAGACGTCGCGAGCCAAACGGTTACTGTTATCAACGAGTTCTTTTTGCCGCAACTTGATGAAACTTGGACGGTGCTACGGCACACACTGCACGTGTCACAACCGATATGCTGAAGGAAGCATTTTCCGGGCGCTTAATCTCCCGTTTTGGCGATTTGCACTGGCCAGCAAGATCGCCTGATTTGACCGCAGCAGACTTCTTTTTGTCGGGCTTTTTGAAGTCGCGGTTTTATGTCAACAAGCCTCAGACTCTTGCAGCTCTTAAAGACAATATCTGTCAAGAATGTGAGGACCTATCGCCGGAAGTTTTGGCCAATGTGATGGAAAATGCTATAAAAAGGGCTCAAATGACAGTCAACTGTGACGGCAGCCATTTACATGACATCATATTTTCGATTTGATGCAAAAAAATTAAAAGACCAAATAAAAATAATCCTTAAGAAGAATCAAAATTTTTCATTCTTTAAATTACAGCCAAAAAACATGGGAAGGTTATTTTTGCGCCACCCTGTATTTCAACAACCGGTATCTTGTTTCTGTAATTTTAGTGAAAAGTTCTCGAAAAATAAACTTTTCCTAACATTTGTCATTTGTCCCAAATTCCACAATGCAAATATTAGTGCTGAACTGAATAAACTTTTAGAGAACGGGGTGAGGCATTTTATCTCATAACATAAAATACTTTATCCCGTTCTCTAAAAGTTTAGTCAGTTCGCCATCAAGAGTTGCATAGTGGAAATTGCGACTGATTGACAATATTTTTTTAATAATGCATTAAATTATCTTTTCCTACTACTTGATTAAAATTAACATATGTAAATAAACAATGATTTTTCAAAACCATTTTTCATCTCTTACAAAAAAAAGAAAGAAATCAACAAAAACTGCATACACAGGTTTAAAACACAAATATTTGTTTTTGATTTAACCCTTTTGGTTAAAAATAAAATTCTCTTTTTTCCAACACACTCAACGTATCGATCCGTGCAACCCAAAACTGGGTAAACACTTTTAAAAGAAAGAAAAAAAAATTACGTTTAAAAGCTAAACCACCCTCCTTCGATCAATCAGTTGTAAACTACAATATTGCTTTGAAATAGAGCATAAAATTGAAAACAAATATGTTTAAATTTCCCATAGAAAAACATTTAGTATAAAAAAGAAATGGAATAAAGAAGTTTTCAATAGAATGGAGTGGTTTCAATGTGAAAGTATATATACATTTGTGAAATTAATTTTCCCAGTTGACCATATCATGCATACATATGATAAAGATAGTAGAGGAAAAAATACATAATATATAATCTATAATCTATGGTTAGGTGGCTTATGTTGGCTTTAAGCTCCATGCAAGATGACGATGGCCTTCATTTGCTTGCCTAGAATGTGGCCAACATGTCTCACGAATATAAAGGGTGATTAAACTTTAAGGACCGATGTTGATTTTGAATACAACACAAATTGTTTAGCAATTATTATAATTTCTTTTTATTCTGATAATATTGGTATGTTTCAATTATGTTGGAACATAAAACCGGCCAAATAGCTGCCGCGAGCTCGGCGGCTCACCTCCATCCGACGGTCCAAATTTTTGATGGCGCTGAGTCATAATTGGGTTTCTATGCCGTTAATGTGCCGAATTATCTGATGTTTTAGCTCTCCCCCGGGGTACAGGTTTTGCCCTGGCGTATTCCAAGCCAGGTCATTCTATTTTTCGGGTAAAGACGAGAAGCAGTCCCCCGTTTGTTGTAGCAAATAAAACTCCAGGAAGCCGGATGACTTATGTTGTGTTGGCTTCCGAAACCCTTACCAAGTGTATAAATCAGCGATGCCATTAGGATACGAAAGATAAATTTTTCGTATCTTTAGATGATTTCATGTACCATGTATAATCCTGACATTTTTCGTATCTCTTTCAATCTGCACGCTAAATGTGCAGAAATACAAAATTAAGCTTTCCGTCTCTGACAAAGTTTCTTAAACTTATCATTTCGTTTTGAATACTAAAAACCCAGTCATAACTAAATGCAAGAATAACATGTATTTTACGCCGTGTCTTCACGTGCCATCGACTTGAATATGACAGGAACATAACGTTGGCAGAGCGAAGGTAAAAATAAGTTCATGTTCTGTATGTGGCGAATTCATATGTTCGGATTTACCTTATCAGAGTGTTCAGTTCGGCGCCATTTTGTGTAATTTTGTTCGTGATGGCCAACTTCATCTGCTTATTCTTGCGTATCTGTGTTAAGATGAAATTTTAGAAGAAAACAATAACGATCTTTACAGTTAATAACTTCAGACCCTTTTTTGTGTAATAGTTTCAAAAAATAAAACAATTTAAATCCCGAGTTAAAAAGAAAGGAAAATAAATAAGTTGACTGCAAATATTATATTATATATTTGTGTATGTACGTATAAACAAAATGAATCAGTCAATTTTACATTTTAAACAAATATTATGTACATATGTTTATATGAAATTATTGGAATTTCGTTAAAATTTACAGGCCATTCTTCAAAAAAGACAACGTACAATTTTAATGATAAATGGCTAATAATAATAAAAAAAGTACAGTTCGTTAAATATGAAATAAAAACGTTATCGTAAACGTAAATGTATCTTTTTGGGGAAAAATGTAGCTTTTTAGAAACTAAAATGTATCTTTCTCGAAATTTCACTGGCAACATTGGTATAAATTGTCAGAACGGGGATCAGCGCGGCCCCTGGGTGGTTCTGCTTGCAGTTCAACCCGGAATGATCACGGTTGAGGTGCATACCTTTAAACGTTCTTAAACGCAGGAAGGAACCTTGATAATTGTTTGGTGTGGCTTTTTTTCGGGGACTAACAACCTCCCGAGGGTCTGTTGCCCTTACAACAAATACTTGAACTGTAAAGAACCAGTGGTGATGGTTGACGGGTGAGTTGGTTTAAGGGCTGATGCTCTTAGTGGGCTTATGTCCACCAACTCATGAAGCCTTGTTTTCCGTTGATTCCTGGCAAATAGAGATTAAAAGGCCCGAACTCCTCAACAAAAAGTTGCTCATATGACTGCAAGCATATGGCAAAAATTGCTATCTGTGTGAGCCTAGTTAGTCACACTTGGGCGCTGGCTAATCACTAATAATTCACTCCGTGGAATTGGTCCATCATCAGATGAGGCCGAACGGCAGGTGCTGATGTAAAACTTTTCCACTACTACGTTCCTGCCGGCCGTGGCGATCATAAGCAACAAGTCACATTTAAAGTATATTGCCAGCAGATATCTTTCGAATAAAGTAAATTTCTTGCCAATTTAAAAATTCATCATTTCAAAGCTCTATATCGCTATAGAAAACACCCATTACTTATATACAGGGTGGCGCAAAAATAACCTTCCGATGTTTTTTGGCTGTAATTTAAAAAATGAAAGACTTTGATTCTTCTTAAGGATTATTTTTATTTGGTCTTTTAATTTTTTTACATCAAGTCGAAAATATGATGTCATGTAAATGGCCTCCGCCACAGTTGATTGTCATTTGAACCCTTTTTATAGCATTTTCCATCACATTGACCAAAACTTTCGGCGATAGGTTCTCACATTCTTGACAGATATTGTCTTTAAGAGCTGCAAGAGTCTGAGACATAAACCCGCGACTTCAAAAATCCCCACAAAAAGAGGTCTGCAGCGGTCAAATCAAGCTATCTTGCTGGCCAGTGCAAATCGCCAAAACGGGAGATTAGGTGCCCGGGAAATGCATCCTTCAGCATATCGGTTGTGGCACGTGCAGTGTTTGCCGTAGCACCGTCCTGTTGGAACCACATGTTTTCCAATCATCAAGTTGCGGCTAAAAAAACTCGTTGATCATTGCTCTGTAGCGCTCACCATTCACAGTAACCGTTTGGCCCGCGACGTCTTCGAAGCAAAAAGGTCCGATGACTCCTCCAGCGAAAACCGTACACCATACAGTGACTTTGAGCGGGTGTAATGGCTTTTCGTGGGTTACACGCGGATTTTCAGTGCCCCAGAAGCGTAAATTTTGCTTATTTACGTACCCGCTAAGATGGAAATGGGCCTCATCACTTATGATTATTTTTGATGGAAGATCATCTTCCTCTTGGGGTCAAATAAATTGTCACCAATATTCCGCGTTCTAGAGCAGTGTAGCGCAACATTATTTATTAACGTGTATTTCACATGTGTTTACTACACAAATATCAAAACAGAACAGACATTAGAGGCCAATCGCAAAATTTATAGCATTTTTTCATAGGAGGATTACTTTTGTGCCACCTTGTAGTTATTTCATGTTCTTTTTTGTTTTGTTTTGTAAGCAAAAGAAAATTCTACAAATTTGTTGTCAAATACATTTTCTATTTTGTAAAAATTTCCGGTTGCGTATCTAATTAAGCTTTTAACATACTTTTGTTATATATTACTTACATACTTACTTACATATGTGTGTACATACTTACATATGTATATTATGTGTTTTTACAAAAGCCCTTTAAACAAATGGTGCTTGAAATTGAAAAAATGAAGTTTTTGTCAATGGTCATTTTTGTTTGAAATAAAACATTTTTTTAAATTAATTGTGTTAATAGTTTACAAAGTTTTAAACGGTACTGTTGAACTTTTTATTGTTGAGCAACAATTTTTTTACAATGCTCATTTATTGCAACAGCGTCATAACTTATTTTATTTGGGTTAAGTTTTACAATTTGTAAAAGACGTTCTTGTTGTGTCTGGCTGCTAATTTTAATAATAACATTTAACGCCAAAATTTGACACCTGTTTTCTTTCTAACTAAAAATAAATTTAAATCATCTTCAGCATTTTACGAGTTTTGACTTTTTGTTGTGTGTCTTCTTCTCACTTCTTTAATTCTGCTCATAAAATATTTATGTCCTTAAAATACGGCTATAAAACACCTTATTCATTCATTGGTCTTGAATACCAAAGAAATGCATAAACAGACATATGGACATTAGAGCGACTCAAGTTGTATGGAAGCGAAATTCGTGCAAGGACCGAAAATGGAATACAACTCTCATGTTTGACCCGGTGTCTCAAAGTCTATTTTGGGGTTACTCGACCGTGTGCAGGAAAGGGCGAAGAAGCTTGACGGTGGCAGTAGGGTATCCAACTCTACCTAGCGGCGAACACTGCCTACCATATTACTTCTCTTCGATGATGTGTGCAACACTTTGTAATCAATGAATGATAACTTACAAAGTGTATGAAAGTAGTATATGGAGTTCCCAAAAATGAATTACGTTCATCTTTTTTATCACATTTATAAGTGCGTATTTAATTTTTCAGTTGTAAATCAAACGTTCGCCGTCTTTGTCAGACTACTCGTACGTTGCAAAAATTTTAATTAACAAAATTAGGTAAAAGTACTACAAAAAACAATTTAAAAAAGGTACAAGAAAGACAAAATATTTAGGGGAAAAATAAAGGAATGCAGTAGACAAAAAATAAAACAAATTTATTTAATGGAATATTCCCAAAAAACTAATGTGCGCAGTACGTACGAGCTGCCTACTGCCGGCTTACAATGTATGCGAGATTGTATCCGAGCTGCCTACTTCCGACTTACAAAGTATGCGAGATTGTATTCGAGCTGCCTACTGATAGCTTACAATGTATGTTAGGAAGTAATGAGCTTTTTTTGGATGAACACCACACTAGCTCGCTTACTTTGTGTGCAGGTGGTAGGCGTTCACTCTACAAATGCGGCAATGTGTATGAAAAAGTATACTGGGTTCGTATATTAGATGGTGTGCATTACTGACTTACAAGTGTGCATCGGATCATCGCTTCTGTAAGCGAAACTTTGGCCGCTGGGCTATTGACTCACTGGAGCATCGACGCAGTGTGGGGTGCTTTACTCTGTTCTATCGTTACTACAATGGATTTTGCTCTGACGAGATTAGGGATCTTGTTCCCGAAACTCGCACATTTTTACGTAGCACGCGCTCATAGTCTAGAGCTCATCTATTTGTGGTCGATTGCCCGGAGAATCGTACTACGCATTACAGAGATAATTCGTTTTTCAGCCGCACGCTTCGCCTGTGGAATATGTTGCCTGCAGACGTGTTTCCTGTCTGTTATAACGTTGGAAAGTTCAAGTCAAATGTTCACAAACACTACTTCCTCTTTCCCCCTCCTCACAACCTATTTTCCTAGTTCTGATACAATGCACTGCATATGTAGGGGTCATCCCCTGAGTACAGGTCCAAGAAAAAAAAGTGTTCCCCCCCAAAATGACCATTGGTACTTTTTATGATGAGATCTAAAATATTTCGGCTCTAGCTTTTAGTTCAGCTCACGAAAGGTCAAAGCTGGAGCCGAAGATGTCATCTTAAAAAAGTCCAAGATTAATTTTTTTTTTTTTTTGATGAGTCGCTCTAATGTTTATAAGTAATGAAAAATTCATTTAAAAAAAAATACTACGCCAGAGGAAGACATGTGCAGAGGAGAGGATACAAAAACCATTTACGACTTTTTACAACTGCAGACACCATCAACAACAAATGGACAAATATTCACACATTAAATTAAAAACAAAAAACTAGCAAGGAAGTTGAAAACTAAACCTGTTACATAAAAAGTTACAAACCATAAGAAAATTAAAAAAAAATAAAATAACATTTTAGTTGACACCTTTTCTTCGGCGTTGTGTTTAGGGGCCGCCAGCAGCCAACAGTCACTTGGACCAACCAACACACAAGGTTACATTAAGTTTGTAAAAAATCATCTTCAGTTGTCCAAACAAATATAATATACAAAGCCAATGACACTCTTATTTTCTTTTCTTATTTCTGACACTTGTCGTTCTCTTTATTATTATTTAAATCGCGACGCAGACACGTTCTCATGGATGAGTTTTATTGTAATGTTTAGTTGGCACCACTTCATGCGAATACTGCCTTAAGTGTTGCATACAATGTATTTTTAATGGGGTTTGGTTAGTAAATTTTAGCATTTAGAATAAAGTTGACCAGCTATATACATATACATACATATGTATAACTATTATAATGCATAAGACTTTTGGATAAAGTTATACTTTTTATAATTCTATGTAACTAGCTGACCCAGCACACGATGTTTTGCTTTCAAATCTTATTTAGATTGATATAAGAGGGTAGCCTAAGTAAGAAAAAAACATTTTTGTTTTTCAAAATCCATTTATTTCCCAACATAGTCTTCTTTTAGCTCAATACACTTATGTTAGTAAGACAAAATTGCAACTTTTTTATAACATCTGAATAATAAGATTTTGGGAACCCCCAAAATACACGTTAGTTTCGGTAATCTCTTGTTCGTTTGGTATGAATTTTTCTCCTGCGAGCCATTTTTCAAGTTTGGAAACAGGAAAAAGCCACTAGGAGCTAAATCTGAACTATAAAGTGGATGATCAACCAATTCAAAGTGTACTTCACGTAATTTTAACATTGTATCTAATGCTGGGTGAACCAGTGTCAGTGTCTGGAAGAAAAATCACTTTTTGCTTCTTTAAATGTGGTAGTTTTTTCTGTATTGCATCAATCACTTGATCCAATAATGCACAATAATACTTCCCTGTGATTGTGGATTCTTTTTCAAGATAATAAGAGAAGCATATTCCGTCTGCATCCCAAAATAAAATGGGCATAACTCTGACAGCCGGTTTAGCTATATTCGACTTCTTCGGTAGCTGGTTCCACAAATTTTTTTCGATTGATTTTGGGTCCACGTTTCATCAACAGTTATTAATCGACGCCAAAAATCAACAGAATTACGCTTTATCATGTCAAACACCGCTGTGAAATGGTATGTCGAACTTTGTTTTTGGTCGACACTGACCAAAGGTGGCACCCATCTTGCCGATAGCTTTTTCATATCCAAATTTTCATACAAATTGTTGAACAAACGAAGCTACTACAAAAAAAACTAATCTGTTCAATTTTTATTGTATTTTATAGATTGATCTGCAAGTTTAACTAAAATGGAGAATTGAAACACTGCAACAAAAATTTGGATAGTGCATCGATTTCACGCTTTAGAGTCCGTTGTTTCCGTCCAAAGAGAATAAAGGCGCACGTTTGGCGGCACTCCTCCTAGCAGATGGAGTATAATGATGCTCGTAAAGAATTTTGCCGAGCGTGGCAGAATCGCAAGAAGACCTTATAATCGAGACACCTCAGTTCGGACGCATGAAACTATCGCTGCTGTAGCTGCTGCCATACAATCCAATCCTAGGATTTCGACAAGCAGCTTATCTGCTCAAATGGGTGTCAGCAGACAGTCACAGCAGGCAGTTTTGCATTAAGACTTAAACTTATTTCCATATAAGATTCAATTAACAAACAAACAGAACACTAGAGACTTCCCGATTCGCTTGGAATTTTGTGAGAAGATCATTAAAATGAGACCAGAGGATGAAATCGTCTTGAGCTGCATTTTTATGTCTGACAGAATTGTTTCATATGGAGTAATTCTAACCTACACATACTCTATCAGATGCAGTTGCATCCACTTTGCATCACAGTGTTGTGTGCAGTTTTCTTACTTTTTCGAAGAAAACGGTCTTACTGTTACAGTCATGGAGACCATTAGTTAAAGATCTCGAAAGAGTTTTTCTTTCCAGAATTGCCCCAAAAGAGAATCCCTTTCAACAAGATGGGGCAACTTGTCACATAGTCACCCCTCTTATGATAGAATTGAGGCAAAAATTTCCCAATAGACTGATTTCAAGAAACTCCACATTCCGTTGGCCTCCCTAGTCTCCTGAACTCACTGCACCTGATTTCTTTTTATGTGGGGATTATTGCAAACAAGAAGTTTACAAAAGAATCCCAACATTTTTGGATAATTTAAAGCAATCTATTCGAACGGCAATTGACACAATTCGCATTGCAACACTACAGGCAGTAACTAATAACTTGTTGATAAGATGTCGCGCATGTAACAACGAGGGTGGAGGCCATTTGAATTCAACTATTTTCAAAACTGAATTACTTTAATAGAAATGTATTATATTTCAAATGAATTACTAAAAAATAAATTACATAAATTTTACAGCAAGCTATTTAAGTTCAAACCATTGAGCTTTATTCACTACATTAGCTTCTAACATTGATGCCAATCACAAGTTATAAACACCTTGTTTTCTATATTACCCAGATGTCTATTACTATTATTATATTTCGAAATTTTTTAGGAGTTTTCGTAATCATCAGTAGACTTTGGAAATTTTTGAAAGATATTCTCAAACATGCAACTTCATATCCCAACAATCTAAATAAATTGTTGAGAATTTAAAACGAAAAATGTTTTAATAATACCTGTCAAAATACCTATGTTTCTTTCTACTGATTATTAGGGTGGCTCCTATGAAATGTCGACATATAGACAGCTAGAAACATAGAAAATAAGCTGTTTTTATAGTTAGTTGAGTTTCTTGCTGTTGCAGAATTGATCAGCCACCCTGTATATGTAATTATGAGAAAATAAACTTGAATGCATAACCATTGTTCGTATTGTAAGTTATTATCTTAAGTACACAGAAAAAAAATTACCTGAAAATTTTCGTCAATCAACCCAAAATTTCTTATTCTATTGTCGACTACTTTTTAACACATTCTTGTCTCTACAAACTCCATTTCGTTGTCAAAAATAATATGTTTTTATGGTTATTTATTTTAGTGGTTTATTATGGTCGCAGCGAAATATAACTAGGTTTTGGTAAATTACATATTATTAATAGCATACTTTAGGGGCGTATGCTTTAATAACTGTGTTATCTAAGCCAACAACCCTTTGTAAGTTAGTTTGTCCCGCGCGGCTTGGGAGACTTTTTTTCATTTACTTTTTTTTATTTTTCATACAAATTTTTTTTATTTTTATTTTTTCGCTTTCTCCACTCGTTTCGTTTCATGGTGTTTAAAAAACTGCAGTCAAAGTAGCAAAAGTACTTTTGATTGATTGTGCTTTTTCTTCGACTTTTCAAATGTTTGCTATTCAAGCATAAACTGTTGCTTCGACTTCTGATTTCAATCACACAAACAGTCGCAGTTAAGCTAGAGACAAAAAACGAAGACTTCTAAAGTCGACATGTTTGAACAGTTTTTGGTTTGCCTAACTTCAACTTCGAATAAGTTCGGAAGTTAAAGTAAATTTGTGTGTCTTGTCAGATCGCAAGATTTATCCTTTTTGAGATGCTGAAGATTTTTATTTTTTTCTATGAAAAGTTTTTTTTTTTTGTTGGAAATTTTTGGCAGCTTACTTTTTTATACCTTTTAAACAAAATGGAACCAAAACCAGAAACTAAGAATTTATTTTTTTTTTTTTGGTGGAAAAAAATTTTTTTCAGCTAATAAAAGATTTTTTGAAAAAATTTATCATATCACTACTTACAATACGCCCATTACAGTTTGAAAAATATTATATATTATATATTATTATTATTATTATTATTATTATTATTATTATTATTATTATTATTATTATTATTATTATTATTATTATTATTATTATTATTATTATTATTATTATTATTATTATTATTATTATTATTATTATTATTATTATTATTATTATTATTATTATTATTATTATTATTATTATTATTATTATTATTATTATTATTATTATTATTATTATTATTATTATCAAAATAATAAAACATTTATTACTGCTAATTTTATAAATTTAAATTATTACACTATTTAAATTATTAGAAACTGATTAAGTTAGGAAATGCTTTAAAAGATATTGCCGAATACCAATTTGATTAATTCTGATATAGAAAATTTTTTACTTTTTCGAGAAGATGATTAACATTAATACTTTTTTAATAACATTTTTTGAAACATAACTTTATTTACTTTGTAGTTCAGAATATTTTTGGAGATCTTTTTGTTTTTCAATACATTTGTTTTGAATAGGTGCATACTCATATGTACATACGAACTTCAAAATGCTTTAAAATCTATTTATTTACCTTACAAAAATACTTACTTACAAAAATACAACGCTGTTTGCATGTTTGGAATCAGAAGTCGAAGCAGATGCGAAAGCAATTACACATATCCGCAGTTTTTAAACGCTGGTTTCCACATTTAGAAACTTTTATTTATTTTTTTTTTTTTTAACAAATACAGTCAAATCCCGATAATTCGCACCCCTATAAATCGTAATTCCGGATAATTCGTAATAAACTATCGGTCCTTTGAAAAAATCTCGATAATTCGTAAAATTTCCATTCATTTTGGTTCCCTCGATAATTCGTAATTTTTTTCCAAATAAAATCTTCTTCACCTCTTATAAATCATAATTGTTTGCTAACTACCAATTCCAATTTTTTTTTTTTTTTTTTTTTTTTTATTTTTTTTATTAAATGATTCATTTTGTAAATAAAAAACATATCGATAATAAGACCTCAGCGCCATAAAGGCATTGTTGAGGAAAGCTGGCAAATAATTTGTGCAATAATATATACAATATTTACAAAATTTTAAATATAAGAATTATAAGCTAAGGTTAAATTTATGTATATATACGTTTATCAATTCAAGAGATAATAACAATTATTAATTAACCGAGAAGCTCTTCAAGATTTGAAGTGATATACGATTTCAAAGAGTTTTTGAAAAGAGAAATTCTGTTCAAGGATTTCAAAGTCTGAGGCAAGTTATTGTATTCGCTTGTACCCATATATTCCACGCGCTGCTTGGTTACTTCGAGTCTACATCTGGCAACCATTAAATTACTGCTACTTCGTGTGATAATAATTTGCTGATTATAATAAAATTGTATTGTGTGGTGTCCAAGATTATAAACACATTTATACATATAAAGCATCATTTGCAGTTTGTAGACACCATGTATCGGCAGAATTGTATTAAACTGTGTACTATATAGCATAACTGTTGAGTAGGTGATGGGGAGATTCGCTACTATTTTCAAAGCCTTGTTTTGTAGGCGCTGCAGAGATTTCAGTTCATTGGTTTTTTTCCAACCGTACACAATTGCTAAATAGTTAAAGTTACTCTGTATTAAGGCATTGTAGATCATTAATTTTGTACCACGATTAAATTTATTCTTGAATTTATAGAGAAGACCAATGGCATGAGCAGTTTTTAATTTCAGACTTTGTATGTGTAGAGACCAAGAGAGATTACTTTGCAATTGTATGCCTAAGTATTTAAGAGAGTTGACTTCATGAATTATTTTACCATCAACAGATACACTGAAATTCTCATCTTGATTCCTAGGAGTGAATTTAACCATTTTTGTTTTGGAAGTATTTAACACCAGTTTGTTTATTCTAAAGAATTTGACCAATAAAGCTGCATCACGTTCAACACTCGACTTTGCTTCTTCAATATTTCTGTAGGGATAAAATAACGACACATCATCAGCATATATGAAAAGTTTCCCAGATAGTGAAAGATTTTTTATGTCATTTAGGTATATTAAAAATAATAGCGGGCCCAGAACACTGCCTTGAGGTACTCCGCATTCAACAAGGCCAACAAAACTTTTGTGCGATTTGATTTGTACAAATTGTTTGCGGTTTTTTAAATAACTCTCAAGTAGAACCAAATTACTGTCAAGTATTCCATAGTCACGCAATTTGCTTAATAATATGTTGTGATCGACTAAGTCAAATGCTTTTGATAAGTCGTAAAAGATACCAATTACTCCATTGTTGCCGTTATCCAGTGATTTGCATATACAATTTACTATATTAATTACAGCTTCATCTGTCCCACAGCCTTTCCTGAATCCGTACTGGAAGTTAAACAGTAAGTCATTCGCTTGAAAGTAAAATAGTAGTTGGTTATATAGAATTTTTTCAAAAACGTTATTGACGACTGAAAGCACAGCTATAGGTCGATACGTATTAACAGTGAAAGTATTTATCTCTTTTGGAACAGGAATAACTTTATGCAACTTTAATGTGCTCGGATATTTGCTTGTATGTATAATACAGTTGAAGATCTTGACTAGATATGGTGTTAGTTCATCAACACATTCTAAAAGAATTTTTGGTGATATATTGTCATGCCCTGAACTTTTAGATGGCGAAAGACTAGATATTACGTTTTTCATATCATCAAACGTTGTGTTATAAAACTCAAAACGATGATCTATCTGGGTTATCGTACTTAACGATTTGTAAGAACTAAATATGCCCTGTTGAATTGTTGATCTTATTGTTTTGACGGATTCAAGAAAATATTTATTTAGGATTTCAGCCTTTGGGAAATCATGAATAATAATATCCCCATTTTCATCTTTTAATTTAATTGAGTCATTTTGAGGCCGCCCCAGGGTATCATTTAAAAATTTCCAACTCTTTCTGGGATTTTTATTAATGTCACTCAAGTTATTAACGTAAAAATTATTCGTAATAAAACAACTGAAACATGGAAAGAATGATTTTTCTTCACCGTTATTTTTTTTTATTGGGTTTTTGCTTGGGTGTGTGTTTGTTTTCTTAAGATCAATTTGTTACATGAATAATAAAGAAAAATGACAAATTTTTGCAGCCTTTGAGAATGGAGGGAAAAAATAGATGTTGCTAAGCGATTTGAAATTACTTATGTACTTCAAAAAAGAGAATTTATTATGCAAAAATCTTCAAGCAGTTAGCTAAAGCGCTAAGAACATGAATATCCGATCTTGAAAAGTGTTTAGTTTTATGGTTTACGCAATCCCGGCAGTCTAACATTTCGATTAACGGCCCATTACAATTTTTTGTTTGATATTAAAATTACACGTATTTTACGCTAATTAAATGAAATTGCTATTTTATTTTAATTATTTTGTATTTTATTTTTAACAATATTTTATGTTTTTTTATAGTTTTAGTAAATTAATTAAAATCCCCCGTTAATTCGTATATATATTATTTTAACCCCGTTAAATCGAAACCTCGCTAAATCGAAAACCCCTATAATTCGTAAGAAATGGAAGGTCCTTTGCGATTACGAATTATCGGGATTTGACTGTAATAAAAAGAAAAAATTCAGGTTTTTTCAAAAATGTATGCCAAATCTATTAAAAAGCTAATAAAAAAAGCTAAAAATCAAAGTTTATGTAGTAACATCTTTTTATAAGCGGGTTGCATCCCAACCGAATTATGATCATCATAAATGTTTTCTGAATACAAATTTTTAATAATAGTTTCTTAACTTTACGCATTTGGTAACAAATATGTACATGAAACCAAAAGTAAATTTTTTTTTGAATAAGACTGGTAATCTTTTAAAGTATAGAGCTAATTAACCTGCGTGAACAAACCCAAGCCATAAGGGGGCACATCATAGGTCTCCAAGTAATATAAACCAGAGGCGCTGTCAAAAGAGATATAATAAAAATAACAATCTTAAAGAGTTAAGGCCGCGGCACATAGAATCCGTCGTACGTTATCCGTCTTCTTTTTCAACTGACACTAACTTAAACGACGTATGAAGTTGGCACAATAAGTACTTTGTTGACTGATATAACATCAACTCTTTTTTTTAATTTTAATTTGAATAAAATCTTTTGATGAATTTTTCAGACACAGCACAAAAAATTTAACACAATTTTTTAAAATTTTGAACGAAAAATTAAAACAAAATATACAAAAAATATTAACCGATAATTGTCAAAGTTCTCAACGTACGTTAAAAGTTGTTTAACTTTAATACTTTGCGTTGACGGAGAGAAACGGAATGTGACAAAGCTCATAAGATTACATGTATTTCAACTTAGTTGTCAGGCAAAGTATAATGTACGACGGATACTATGTGCGCCGGCCTTTAATCAGAAGAGTTTCAAGTACTGAATACAGAAGCCAAAATACAACACTATAGATATTATTCCTTTAAAATGAGCAAACACATATGAGTACCTCTTGGAAACACCCTCCCCCATGTACGCAATGCCCTCTTCGCTTTTTAGCTTTATAGCACCTGCTAGTGATGATTTCGTTAAAGTACTAATATCCAGTTCCCGCAAGCAATGCTCGTGTGAATGTTTCGTTATGGCGACCTTTGAACATGGTATGGCGGGAAAATTTTTTGGCAAACCTACAGACTCGGCGTATAGTGTAACAGCTCTAACGTGGCTGCAACTATCTAAATAAAAATTGTTTAATTAAAAATAACTTCAAGTTCAATTAAGTTTTATTTGCTATATTAGCTTCTAATATTGATACCAATCAAAAAATTATAAGCAGGCTGTCTTTTTATGTGTCCCAGCTGTCTATATGTCGACATTTCATAGGAGCTGCCCTAATCATCAGTAGTTTTGGCAATTTTTTAAAGATATTCTGCTGATGAGCAGTGTAGCGACTGTGAAACAGCTAGTTGTCCCCCAGCTTTAGTGTATTCAATCATTTTTTCCTGTCTTCTTTGATCAAGAGTTATTGATAGCGGCAATTATTGTTATAATTAAAAATATTTCTTGGC
Organism: Thecocarcelia acutangulata; assembly: GCA_914767995.1. NCBI lineage: Eukaryota > Metazoa > Arthropoda > Insecta > Diptera > Tachinidae > Thecocarcelia > Thecocarcelia acutangulata. Next base: position 30,142,388 of record OU612096.1, read on the forward strand.
TTTAGCCAGGGTTGAACTTGAGCTAGACGAATGATAACAATCCATCATATAATATTAGTGATATTCTCAAACCTTCAACTTTATATCCCAACAATCTAAATAAATTATGGGGAATTCAAAAAGAAAAAAATCTTGTTTTTTTTTGTATTTTGAATGGGTATTATTAAAACATTTTGCTTTTTAAATTCTCAATAATATATGAACAAGCTGTTGGGATATAAATTTGAATGTTTGCGAATATCTTTCAAAAATTTCCAAAGTCTACTGATGATTAGGGTAGCTCCTATGAAATTTTGACATATAAACAGTACGCTGTTTATAATATTTTGATTGGTAAAAGTTTTTTCCTAATAAACTATTAAATATTTATACTTACGAGTTTCAAACAAAAGTTTGCTGACTGCAATTAATTTAACATCGTCACAACCTTTCTGGGGCACATAGCCATAATTGGGATAAAAGTCTATTGTACCCCGGGGACTATTGTCACCAAATACGGGATATCCTGTATGGATAACATCCACAAAGATAGCGGCATTTGATTGTAAGCTATCGTCAGCTTCGGGAGTAAAGAGAGGCAAAGCTGGATCCAGACCTGTTACTCTACCCACAGTTCCATTGAAATAGCGGCCCATATTGCCAGCAATATGAGCCCCTAAGCTATGTCCTATGATATGGACTTCAGTTAGAGGAATTTCATGCTTGCTTGAATTAATAAACAGCAAAAAATTACATTCAGGTATACTCCTAAAGCTTAATATATTATACCAATAATACCTGAAGCTTAATATATCGCTCCTTTATTGCAACAAAGTCATATCTTAAAAAAATTGTTACAGTACTACCCTTTATGTTGTGCCAAAACTTTTACTCACATTACTTTTAAACTGTTTCCCTTAGGAGATATTTTCTAAAAACAATTTCCAAGACTTGTATGGAAATTAATAATTTGAAGTGCGTTTTTCTCGAAACGAGCGTTTTTTCATTATGACTATGTTGCAATAAAAGAGCGATATATAGCCATGTTCTAAGAAACGCACGATCTGAAACCGCAAAGCGTGCTGAAAAACGCCTGAAAAATTTGATAACTAACAGACAAATTTTTTAATTTCGTTTTTTTTATTGAAAATTTATAAAAATTTTTCAACTTTTTATTGAAATAAAAAGAAACCATATTCAGTTTCAATTGTGCATGATTTTATTGCCTGTTGTAAGTTTAGTTTTAGCAAATTCTATCAGTTCACTTCAATATATGTAGACATGCAAGTTGAAGTCGCTAATTTTAAGCGAGTTGCGTTTCCCCTAACACCTATTTGGCGGTTTCAAATCGCAAAACTATACTTTTTGCGTTATACGTTTATCAAAACACCTGTTTGGCGTTTTCAAATCGAAAACGTTGAATTTAAGCGATTTGCGTTTCTCAGAACATGTTGTGTATATTCGATACTGAAATGTCACATTCTAAATACTTACATATAAATACACTTACTTTAAAAACTTTTCTAATAACTGCGCCAGGAATACACCAACTGGCGCCACAAGCTCTCTCGATGTGGCATAATCAAATGTAGCTGCACTCTCCCAATCCGCAATAAATATATTCTCTTTTCCTTGGGCCATATAAGCTTTTACAAAATATAAGGAATTTATTTTATATAAAATATATAATAAAGAATCTTGTGGTGCTTCATATCGAAATTTATTCAAACGAATAAGTGATAAAGCCGATTCGACAATATGACCGCTTTCAACTACTTGGAAGACCCTATTGCAAGACCTTGACTTTGTGATATTGGTAATACTCACCATTTTTTAAAGGCATTATAGAATAATGAAAACGACTTCCGAGATAACCGTGAATAATAACTTTAACGTCCGTCTTACTGACTAATTCATCAATAGAGTCCAAACTGAATTCGTGCGGTTTTCCATTTTTTAGACTAGAAACGAATTACGAAAAAAAAATTACGTGGGAGTTTTTTCACTTTTCTCTTTCCTTCAATTATGAAATTTAGTATGACGTTTTTTTTTTATTTTTTCCTATTTTCCATTCACAGAAAACACTAAAGGACGGGACAAATCTTCAATTCCTACGACAAAGTTAACAAAAATTGTGCTTTTTTCTTGTATTTGAATTGAAAAATGTACTTTACGAGAGAAATAAAATCCATGCGGAATTAATTCCATAAGAAATAAATTCTTTGAGAATATGCATAATTGGGCTGAATATCTAAAATCTGATTAATTTGATTCAATGACGAGGTATTGCGCCTAAAAATTATCCCCATGAAATTCTCTACTGACCTACTGCCATTGCAATCAGAAAATACACTTTTTCGTGTTTTGTTGGTAAAATGAGCTGTATATATTTTTAAAAATAAATCTGGACAGAATTTTTATTATAAAAGTGATATGTATCTTAGCAGATCTACACATCACAGTTTAGAACCAATCTGAGGATCGGATGAAGAAGTCCACTTATTTCATATTCTGATATTTGTGCCAAATCCTGCAGCACCAGTTTGCCTAGAAACATATTCCTTATATAAGAAGGGATTGGACACCGACAGAGGAGATGTTCAACACTCTCTGCCTCTTCCTCATCCCTACAACTTCTACAAAATACATTAAATGGAAGATTTAATATTCTTAAATGCTTCCCTTTGTGGCAGTCTCTCGTTAGAACCGCCACAACGGAACGCAACTTCCGTAGGAATAGACCCCTAAGGATAATAGCCCTTCTATCATCATACCTGGGGCATATCAGCCTTGATATTCGGCAGGTAGCCTCACTACACCATCTACCCTGTGCGGTTCCTAAAAGTTGACTCTGCACGTAGTTCTTGATCTATATCTCCTTATTCTAACCGGGCATCGGCCCTTGCCAGCTCATCCGCTAAAGGATGAAAGGCACTATGCCCCCAAACCGTGAAAAGCTCCAGGTTGGAATGATTCGCTATCTCGTTAAGTTTGCTCCGGGGAGCAAGTTTTACGTTGGCGTACACCAAACCAGGATACTCTGCTTTCTGGGGTATATAGAGGGGAAGGAATCCCTTGGTTGTTGTAGCAAATAAAACTCTAAGAAGCCGCTGGACTTATGTTGTGTTGGACATCCGAAACCCTTACCAAGGGTTAAAATTGGCAGAACGGAGATCAGCAAAGCCTCCGAGAGGTTCTGCTGCGCTGATCATGGTTGAGGTTCCTGCCTTGGCTGAAACGTTCTGGCTGTGGTTTAAACCGTAAATCCCGGTAAGGGGAAGGATAACTTTGGTACATGCCGGTTTTCGAGGTTTAAAACTCCCCGAGATGCTGTTATCTTGCAACAAATAGTTGTACTATAAGGAACCAGCGGTGATGGTTAAACGTGTGAGTTGGTTAAGGGCTGATGTTCTTAATGGACTTCGGCCTACCGACTAAGCAAAGGTTTTATTGAAGGTCTACAAATTTATGGCAAAAAGTTGTGATTTGTGTAAGCCTAGAAAGCCACACGGGGGCGCTTGTGAATCGTGAATAATTCACCCCGTGGAGTGGGATCATCAGATTAGGCCGACAAGGCAGGTGACGATGTAAATCTATCCCGTTTAGAGACATCCGGCATTCATGATTATCCAACTATAACGCACGATGTTAATTGTGAGTCACACCTTCATGTCAAGATTTCTTAATTTCTTTGATTTAATATTTGACAACCTCAACCATGAAGACAATTTAGCAGCGCGCTAAGATTGCTGAAGTATTTTATGGCAAATGGTAAAAAAAAGTGGCTAGTTATACGAAGGGTCTGAAATACAACAGCTTTGAAGTAAATAGTAATTGAAAATGGAGTGTAACATTAAAAAAAAATGGTTAAAAGCATACCTCGGTGTCTTCTTGTTGTTGAAAGCAATGGGAAACGCACAGAATTGTGGAAAAAACAAACATGGATTTTTCACCATGATAACGCAACAGTTCACACATCGATTCTTGTGCGTGAATTTTTGGCCAAAGACAAAACTTTTTGAAAAACTTTATATAAGGGTTATTTTTTGATCAGGCCTCGTACTCGTAAGTATTATTTATCTTAGGTTTTATACACAAATGTCTAAAATAAATATCGGGTGGTTAAATTTCAAGGGCCGATGTTGAATGTGAACCACACCTAAACGCCAAGTTTTTCCCGAATTTTATTTGACATTTCTCTATTTCAGGCTTATTCAATTTGAACCATGGAGAGATACACAATCCAACAACGTGTGAAAGTTATCCAGACTTATTATGAAAATGATGATCAATTTTCGAAGAAAATCATCTTCAGTGATGAGGCACATTTTCACCTCAGTGGATTCGTCAATAAACAGAATTGCCGCATTTGGGCGAATGAGAATCCAAGAGTGGCTGTCGAAAAACCAATGCACCCACAAAGAGTGACTGTTTGGTGCGGTTTATGTGCTGGCGGCATCATCGGGCCGTATTTTTTCCAAAATGAGGCCGGTCAGGCAGTTACTGTGAATGGTGTTCGCTATCGTGAGATGATAACGAACTTTTTATGGCCCGAATTGGAAGATATGGATGTAGACGATATGTGGTTTCAGCAGGACGGTGCCACTTGTCACACAGCTAACGAAACAATTGCTCTTTTGCGCAACAAATTCAATGGCCGTGTTATCTCACGTAATGGCGATGTCAATTGGCCGCCAAGATCATGTGATTTGACACCGTTGGACTTTTTTCTTTGGGGTTATTTGAAAGAAAAGGTGTACTTCGATAATCCAGCAACAATTCAACAGCTAAAGGATGAGATAATTCGGCACATTAACGGCATAGAACCTCCATTATGCCTCAGGGTCATCGAAATTTTGGACCATCGGATGGAGGTGTGCCGCCGTGGTTGCGGCGCCCATTTGGCAGATATTTTGTTCCATACATAATTGAATAATACCAGTATATCATAATATAATAAAATTACAATAATTCCTTAAATAGTTTGTGTTTTATTCAAAATCAACATCGGCCCTTGAAATTTAACCACCCTTTATATTGAATTGAGTTTCTAACATTTAGCTTTTTCTTTTATTTTGCTTTTAAATTATTAGATACTTAAACATTTTCTGCGTGTCCCGTTTACAGTGTGAGTAGCTGTAATGTAGCGATACCCACTTATGGTAATAAAGTGGTAAACAAAAGCAAACACTATTTTACGCTCATTTTTTATATAAAATTTATTAAAAATACTAAAAAAATAAATTCATATATTTATTCCTTACTTTGACTTCAATTTTAAGTATATTGTAAGTAAATCGATTTTTTTGAATTCCGTACTTTTTCTCCCAGAGCAAATTTATTTACATTCAGAGCGTAACTATGGATTCTCTTTGGGAATCACTACTGTAATTCCTTGAGAAGTCATATTGTTGAGCAGTTCAGATCGTATTTCTGAGTTCCTGCTTCGATGGTATGATATAATTTTTTAAAGATTGTTTGAATAACCCAAAACTACAATTGTAATAAATAGTTCACTCATATGAAATTATCATAAGAGTGGCTCACAAAAAGTTAATTTTGCATCCTACGTGTTCTTATTTGTAAAAGTGATTACAATGTGCCATCGACGTAGTTGGAAAAGTACTTCTTAATAATACGGACTTTTACATGCTGTTAATCTTGAACAAATTACTCTAAAAAATTGTTTTTATCATGGCTCAGTTCACCAGTGAGTGATGAGGGGACCTCCAGAGTGTTTTGCAAAAACAATATAAAATGAAAGAAAAGTTTAAGGTAGACTTACGGCTGCTGATAATAGATATTTGCTTTCCTTACTGAACTTTCTAGTATGTCTCCTTTTGTTCGATATATGAAAAAAGGAATGACGATATATGAAATTATAAAAAATTTTAACTTTTCCATAACGAAGTGAAGCAACAACTAAAATATAAAAACATGAACTTAAGTAGGTATACATACCTTTTTGAGCGTTTCTTAAATAATTTGCTATTAAATCATTTTCGTTATTAAGAAATGAACATAAAGTGACATGCAAACCAACGTCAACATTATTTCAGTTTCAGATGAAACGCACAATAAGATCAGAAGCGCATCAAGTTGTTCATATTGGGAGTGAAAATTGAAAAGAATTGCAATGCTAGAATATTGTTCTGATTGATCAAATGTGATTGTTTTAAATGTAAAAGTTCTTGTATATTATAAAATGTATTAGAAAAAATACTTATAATTAAAACCAATATGTTAATTAATCTTTTTATACTCTTCAAAAAAATGTAAAAGGTATAATATAAGTTTGTGATTTCTACAATTTTTATTTGCGACCCTATAAAGTATATACATAAATATTCTGAATCAGAATTAATAGAAAAGTCGATTAAGCAATATCCGTCTGTCGGTAGTTGAAATATCGTTCTTGAGAAAACCATTGGACTTAGACACTTTTTTCTTTCACCATTCTGTTACCGATTCGATTCATGGCATCATGATTCATTATTTTTTGCAGTTCTGTATGAAAATTTGTGAAAAAAAATTATTTGTTTTGCTTCAAACTTCACACATGGCAATCAAAAGCCAGAAAATGAAAATTTTCGCTATCGATCCATATATTCCCGAGCTTAAACCGATTCTCCCAGAAAATGTTGCGTAAGGGAACTTAAGAATCATTTTTTGCTTAAAATCATTTCTGGTATTAAAAGAAGGTTACTTAAATATAAAAAATACAAATTCCCGGTATCGATCTATATATACCCGAGATATAGCCAAAACTGATTTTTCAAGAATATTTAAAACAACTTTTTTTGCTTAAAAGCTGTTCTTGTTGTTAAAGTAAGTTACTAAAAAGCAGAACATGAAAATTTCCGATATTGTTCCATATATTCGTATGCCCGAGATATAGTCTAAACCAATTTTTTCATGAAAATGTCGCTTAAGCGAGCTTAAAAATTTTGTCTGCTTAAAATTAGTTCTGCTTACTTCTGGTTACTAAAATAGAGAAAATGAAAATTTTCGATATTAGTCTATATATGTATACCCGAGATATAGTCTAAACCGATTTTTCCATGAAAATGTCGTGCCAAACCGATTTTTCATGAATATATCGCGTAAGCTAATTTAAACAGTTTTTTTGCGCTTAAAAGCTGTTCTGGTAATAAAAGGAGGTTACTAATATACAGAAAATGAGAAATTCCGCTATCGGTCCATATACTAGTATACCCGAGATCTAGCCTAAATCGATTTTTCCATAAAAAAATTTTTTTTTTTGGCTTAAAAGCAGTTCTGATTATAAAAGGAGGTTACTAAAATGTAGAAGATGAAAGTTTCCGATATCGGTCCATATATACCCGAGATATATCTAAAAAAATTTGTTTATGAAAATGTCGGGTAAGCGAACTGCAAAATTTTTTTGCTTAAAAGAAGTTCTGTTTATAAAACGAGGTATTTAAAATACAGAAATTCCGATATCAGTTCATATTTAAACGAGATATAGCCTAAACCGATGTTAGCATGAAAATTTCCATGAAAGATAACCTTTTTGGCATAGCGATTACAAGGCAAATAAATTTTTCCCCGATGTCTGGCCATATATATCCGAGGATATTTAGTTCAAATTTGTTATATACCCAGCCCAGCCGAATATACTACACTCTTACTTGTTTATCTTTTATTTAGTATTAAGATTTGTCTACATATTGTTAGATAAAATTTTAAAAATGTTTGAGAATTATTTTTTTTAATATCAAAATATAAAATTATTTGATTTCAATTTCAACTTATGTTTGCTGGGAAAGATTATATAAAGGTGTTAAATTGTATCAAAACTTTTCCTAATTACCTGACTATATGTTAAAGTTCAGATTTTTCTCTAAAATAATTCTCAATACGAGAAATATGAATTGTGCAATTACTAATCGCTCCTTTATTGCAACATAGTCATATCTCAAAAAATGAGCATTTCGAGTTAACAATGCAGAATTGTTAACAGTACTACCTTTTATATTGTATCAAAAATTTACTCAAATTACTTTCAAACTGTTTCTTCTAGGAGATATTTTCTCAAAAAGTTTACTAAGACTTGTATGGAAACTAAAAATTTCAAATGCGTTTTTCTCGAAACGAGCTTTTTTGAGACATGACTATGTTGCAATAAAGGAGCGTATTGTGATGGAAAATGTTATTATATATAGTATATGTGAAATTTTTGTAGTTGTTCATTCTATTTCAATGTTGTTTTAATTTTTAAAGCAATCGAAATGAATTGCATGTTATATTTACATATACTTAATTATAGCATTAAAAAAACAAATATTATTTTCAAAAGACAGATCTACAGATTGTTCAGCTTGCACTTTAGTTAAATTATAATGATCATCTTGAATTGCATAAAGGGTTCATCGTTTTCAAATGTTATGAAATTGCTTAAAGGAAATAAAACCTTGGGAGAAGTCGAACAAGCATGTACCCAGTAGTCCACAAGTTATTACAATTTGCAAAGCATCCGATTGTAAGCGATTGTGTAAACAGAAAAAAATCAAAATAAACACATCCAACACAACAAACAACTAGCATCCGATTCAGATTAGTATTTTTCTACTCATTTTGTTAAATTGAGTGTACATAAGAAGCAAAGAAGAAAACAAATGCTAATAATATAGTTTTGAACTCATCCAATCTTCGCTTACAATGTATACAGTGTTGGATACATCTTACGACCTATGCCATCGCTGTGTAAATGTAAGTAGGAATTGTATACAGACTTCGGATGGGTCGCACTTACATTGTCAATGCTCTCAGATCGAAGATGTATGTGACAAAAAGTTCACTGGGTAGATAAATGTATCTCTGTCGTGGTGCCATTAAATACTGTTAGATATGAACAAACTTTTTAAAAGTTAAAGTTTAATTGATTCCTTTTATTGCGAAATTTTCCATATAAGAAATCACTGTAGTGAACGAATAAATAAATAGTGAAGTCTTCATTCAACTGCATCTATACAGAAGTTAACTGTAACTCTAAACGGTATCAAAAATATTTTTTAGCTGTTTTAAATTTATAGTTCTACAAAAACAATAATTTCACTACAACTGAGTATTATTACTCGTGTAAGTTATCGAACGGTGGCCACTTCCTCATACAACAAAATATATCAATCAATTCTAAAATTGGCTACGCTGTTGACAAGTCGATGATTAGTGGTTGAGTTGGCAACGCAGTTGTGACTTTGCTAAATGTACTTAGCTCAGACTCAAAGTTATTTGTTTGTTTAGTATAGCCATATACTATATACTAATGTAATAAATATGTTGTGCAGTTTCGGCCAGTAAAGGAATATCAGAGTACCCAGACTATAATTTCAACGATGTTTTACGACAATTTGATAAATTGAGAAGGATGATATTTTTCGTTTGTACATTTGTACAACGGGTTATAAGAGTAGTTCAAGTTATTTCCTTTCTTAAGTTTTTTTTTTTTTCTCCTAGGAAGAATTTTTTTACAAATTACATTTTACATTACGGTTACATTTTTTTTAGAGTAATCATATTTGGTATAAAATTCCCAAATTAAATCTAACATTTAACTTTTTTTCTTACTTTTACACTAGTGCAAGCGCCGGCTTACGGATAACGAACTTGTTCGTTTCTTCGCATAATTATAGCACTTTAAATGTTATTTTACTTTAATACAAATGATAACATAAAATATATTTTTGATGTACAGTGTAATTACCCACTTCTTTGGTCTTATTGTTTCACAACAATTATTGTCATAATTAAAAATAATCCTTCTTCTTGACTGAAGTTGGACTCGAACTCACAACTAGTTAATCTCGTACATATGTATATAACTAAAAAAAGTTCACTCATTAATGATTTACATACAAATACGTCTCACAGTTAGGAGAATTATTTAGTAAATAATAAAAAAATTAAAAACTGGTTGTTCAGTGACAGAAAATCCTGTACAAACAACTGGGGTTATAACAATTGCATATATGTGATCAATATGTGGCAAACATTAACGTAAGAATAATTAAAGAGCTCGGTGGCTGAAGTGGTTAAAGCGGCCGTATTAAAAATATATCATGTTCACATGATCCCGAGTTCGAATCCCAGTGGGTGCGGATGAGTAGTGTAGCGACTACGAAACAGCTAGTTGTCCCCCAGCTAATGCTATTCAATTATTTTTTCTGTTCTTCTTTGGTCTTATTGTTTCACAGCAATTATTGTTGTAATTAAAAATAATCTTTCTTCTTGACTGAAGTTGGACTCGAACTCACAACTAGTTAATCTCGTACATATGAAAAAAAAGTTACTTATACTTTTTTATAAAAGGTACTTCTTTATAAAAGTAACTTATTTATTAAAGGTATTTTTATAAAACTATATTTTTTAAGGGGTACTTTTAGAACAAAATGTATTTATTTACAAAATTAACTTTTTCAAAAGGTACCTTTTTAGAAATGTGTTTTTTTAAGTACTTATTTAAATAAGTACTTAAAATTAAAGGTATTTGTTAAAAAATGTACCTTTTTAACAAGTTTATTTTTCAGATAAGTACTGTTTAAAACCAGTACTTTAAAAGGTAAAAGGTAATTCTTTAAGACGGTACTTTTTTAACAAGTTACTTTGTTTTAATAAAGTGCGTTTTGAGAATTGTACTGTTTTAAAAAAGCACTTTTCTAACAAGTTACTTTTGTAAACAGGTATTTTTTAACAAGGTTTTTTTTATATTATATCTATAATAGTACTTTTTTAAAATTTTACTTTTTCAACAGATACTGTCTTACAAAAGTACATTTCAAAAGCTTACACTTTTCGAAACGTACTTTTTAGCACGTTACTTGTGTAAAAAGGTACTTTTGTGACAAGCTATTTCTTAACAAGCTACGTTTTTAATAAGGTACTTTTGTAAAAAGGTTCTTTTATAAATAGGTTTTTTTTTGTAAAAAGGTACTTTTGTAAAAGAAAGAGCATCTTTTTACAAAAGTAACTTTTTACAAAAAAAAAAAAAAAAAAAAAAAAAACGTTTTTATAAAAGAACCTTTTTACAAAAGTACCTTATTAAAAACGTAGCTTGTTAAGAAATAGCTTGTCACAAAAGTACCTTTTCACACAAGTAACGTGCTAAAAAGTACGTTTCGAAAAGTGTAAGCTTTTAAAATGTACTTTTGTAAAACAGTATCTGTTGAAAAAGTAAAATTTTAAAAAAGTACTGGTTAAAAAATAATATTTGTAAAAAGGTACTTTTTAAAAAACAGTTTTCGTAAATAGATAGGTATTTTAAAAAATGTACTTTTTTAAACAGGTACTTTTTTTAATAGGTTTTTTTAAATGGAACTTTTTTAAACAGTACTTTTCGAAAAGGTACTTTTTGGAAAAGGTACCATTTTAAAAAGATATTTTTTAAAAAGGTACTTTAAAAAAAAGGAATTTTTTTAAATGACACTTCTTTACAAGAAGGTAAATTGTTTAAAAAAAGTACGTTTTTAATCAAGTAATTTTTAAAATGGTATCCTTTAAACCTTTTTGAAAAGTATATTTTAAAATGGAAGCTATTTAAAAAGGAACTTCTTAAAAAGTGCATCTTTTAAAAAGAACTTTAATTTTTTTTTGTGTTTTGTCAGGTATTATTCAAACTTTTTTCGTTTTAAAATCTGAAAAGGTACTTTTCCTCAAACGGTACATTTTTGAAAATGTACCGCTTAAAAAATCGTAAAAATGTACTTTTCTAAAAAGGTGCTTATTTAAAAGGGTACTTTAAAAAAAAACGTTTTTTTTACAAAGATTCTTCTCTAAAAATGTAGTTTTTAAAAAAAGATACTTTTTTTAAAAGATACTTTTTTAAAAAGGTTCTTTTTTGTAAAGGTACTTTTTAAAAAGGTGCTATTTAAAAAAGGTACTTTTTAAAAGAACACTTTGGAAAAAGGTACTTGTTAAAAAGGTAATTTTTAAAAAGGAATTGTTTTTAAAAATACACTACTTTCTCAATGGACTTTTTATGATAGAAATGTTTTTTATTAAAAGTTTGATTTTAAATATGGTCTTTATAAAAACTTAAAAAACATAAGTACATTAGGAATTAGCTATTGTTTGCTAAACAATGATTGGCACTTGAAAATGATGAAGTTCTACAAATATTTATGTATAAAAAAGCCTATAAGTTCTATAAATTCCGAAGAAGTTCTATAAGTTAAAGATCGAGCCTTGTTAGCAAATGCATTTATAGAGACGTTTATAGAGGTTAAGATCTTGACAGGTTATATGAGGACTACTCTAGGAGTGGTTCTTGTGGAGTAATATGTTAGAAATATGATTGATGAATTGGAATGTCATTCAGTAAAAAATTGGTATCAACTTTTAAATATTTTTGTCTGTTAATGCTGGCATAGAATCAAGTTTCGTTCAAACATAAAATTAGCCATTAATTTGTACATACATACGAGCAAATAATTAACGCGACTAGGCTTTTTAATCGAGACTCACTTCTAAACCTTGAAAACTAAACCATTAGAGCAAAAATTCTTCACTAAAAGTAATATGCTGTTTAAATGGCAAACAAATGTGTAAAAAATGTGTTTTACTTACCGTCTAATTTAATTAAAAAAGAATTAAAACAATACTCACACAACAGCAATTCACATTTTTATGACCGTGTAAAAGAAATAAATCATTAAAAATTTAAATTTTAGTTTTAATTGAGAATGAAAAACTCAAATACAATTTTCAAATGCAACAAATTCACAACTGGCACACTGGCTGACCCACTTCGAATTACAATTCGAATGAGCTCCATGTGATGATGACACACTTACAAATAATTATTCAAAATATATGATTTGTTTTTTTTTTCTTTTTTTTTGGAATACTATTGTACAATCAATGAACACAAACACACAGTAATAATTCTTAGGCAGGGTTTGTTTTCTCCTGTGAGTATTTAGTTTAACGGCGGGCATCCTGTTCCGTATTTAAAGGACGTATCATCAATTTGGCCGCTTTGAGAGAATAGGTGGGACCCAACCAGCCTTCCCAGTACATGCCGCGATATTGTTCAATTCTATCATAGTCCTTGTCATAATAAGGACCCATTAAATTGCTAAAAGAAATAAATCAATTTGAAAAATAAAACTGTTAAGAAGAGTTAAGAAAATTGCATTCCCGTTCACCTCTGATCACACCAGTTGTACCACCAGGCTCCTTTATGCGACTGAGCACAATTGCAGTCCACACAGCCATCATTGTCATTGTCGAAGGTGGAAAACTTGCTGCCCGCATGATAACTAAACGAATCCCCGGCATCTCCCTCATATTTGCCCAACAATTTCAATTCGTACGATTCTTGTTCGTTGCCAATTGCAAACAGGTTGTAGCGCGCATATTTACGTTGATTATTGAAATCTTGCAAGGTAATCAAAAGCTCGTGCACACTGGAAGCGGTCAAAGCGTAAAGCTTTTCAAGGCCAATGAAAAATTCACCCGCCAAATTACCAAAACCCTGTTTGTATTCCAACCAGCCGCGTTGAAAGTTGATATCGCCATTGAAACGATTCATTATAACCGTCCAACCGCCGCCCAGCAGCTCCTCCTCACAAACAACATAAAACGGATCCGAAGTGGATGTGAGTTGCAATTTTAAAATACCATTTGTCGGCAACACTCCCTGGGCGCAACTGGTGGTCAGTTGCTGAGCACTATTGGCGGTGGCATAGAAGTTTGGTGTCAGCGCTTGAAAATTTCCTTGATTTTGTTTTCTGTACAGGTTGTTAAAGCGGCGCTGCAAATTACTGTTAAATTAAAAAAAAAAATACGAGTATATTGACAGTATTTTACTAAACATTAAATAATAAAATTATTGACAATATTTTTAATTGTAGTTTATCTGCAAAAAACGCATAAAAAAATATCTAAAACTGTAAATAACTTGAGCTGAGCAAATGCAGAACTTCGTTTTGAAGAGAAGTTGTCTCTCTTCAAGATTCCTATTTGCCGGCAGAATTAAAGATACTCGTACAATTTTGTTAGAGAAAATACTTTTTACTTTATTAAGTTATATAAGTATTGGCCATTATTACAATCTCACGATAAAGTTCCTGCTAGTTAATCTGGACATTAGTTAATGTGAAGGAAAATGTCGCCATTAAAATTTGCGCATTTTTTCCATTAAAGTTACCATATTTTTACTAGAAAATATGGCAGCCTCAAATGCTTAAAGTTCACTTTAAAATATACCATCAGGATAAACCTGCTGTTATCAGTTATCAGCAATTTTTCAGGTTCTAATAATAAATAAAGGGGTGCGATGTACCCTAAATGCAAAAGGATCACAACTCAAAATACTGAAATTTTCAGGAGAGATAAAATACTGTATGTAGAAATGATTGCAATATTTAAAGAAAATATTGTTCCAATATGGAAAAATTCAATATTGATTCTGCTATACTTTTTTCAATTTTATATTATGTTTGCGAAAACATAAAACCCTGTCTTATGGAAAAATTCAGTTTCGGAAAATTTTGAATTGTGACCGTTTTGTATTTAGGGTGCGATATTATTTGTGAGATAAAATCATAACTTTAACTATTTGTTAGTTGTAATACAGGCCTGAATAGTTATAGAACGTGTGCTCCTATTAAAGGTACTTTTTTATAACATATATTTTAATGATGGTTTTTACAAAATCTACTTTTTAAGAAGAGCAAAATGGTTTTTAAACAAAAGCTGGCAAAAGATACTTTTTTATACAAAATATACTTTTTTATATATTATACTTTTTTATAAAAGATATTTTTTGATAAAAAGTACTTATTTTATAAAAGGTATTTTGTACAAAAGGTATTCTTTTATAAAAAAAACTTCTTTATAATAGGTACTTATATATAAAAGGTACTTTTTTATTAAATGCATTTTTTTATAAAAGGTGCTTTTTTATAAAAAATACTTCTTTATAAAAGGTACTTATTTATAAAAGGTACTTTTTTAAAAAAGGTACTTTTTAATAAAAGGTGTTTTTTTATACAAGGTACTTTTTTATAAAAGGTACTTTTTTATATAAGGTAATTTTTTATAAAAGGTACTTTTTTATAAAAGGTACTTTTTTATAAAAGGTAATATTTCATAAATAGCACTTTTTTATAAATAGTTTTTATGAGAGGTACTTTTAATAAAAAATACTTTTCTTAAAAGGTTTTTTTTATAAAAGGTACTTTTTTATAAAAGTACTTTTTTATAAAAGGTACTTTTTTACAAAAGGTACTTTTTTATAAAAGGTACTTTTTTATAAAAGGTACTTTTTTATAAAAGGTACTTTTTTATAAAAGGTACTTTTTTATAAAAGGTACTTTTTTATAAAAGGTACTTTTTTATAAAAGGTACTTTTTTATAAAAGGTACTTTTTTATAAAAGGTACTTTTTTATAAAAGGTACTTTTTAATAAAAGGTACTTTTTATAATAAGTACTTTTTATAAAAGGTACTTTTTAATATACAGTACTTTTTTATATAAGGTACTTTTTTAAAAAAAAGTACTTTTTAATAAAAGGTGTTTTTTTATACAAGGTACTTTTTTATATATACTTTTTTTAGAAGGTATTTATTTATGTAACTTTCTTTTTATAAAAGGTACTTTTTAATAAAAGAAACTTTTGTATATAGAACTTGTTTTAAAGTCATCTTTTTATGAAAGATACTTTTTTATAAAGTGTACTTTTTTATAAAATATAGTTTTTTATAAAAGTTTTATTTTTATAAAAAGTACTTATATAGAAGTTATTATTTATAATTGGTTCTCTTTGATACTAGGTACTTCTTTATAAAAGGTATTTTATAGAATGTACTTTTTTTGAGATCTACTTTTTCATAAAGGCTACTTTTTTACAAAATGGGCTTTTTTTTATTAAAGGTGCTCTTTTATAAAAATTGGTTCTAAAAAAAGGTACTTCTTATCAGAAGTAATTTTTGGATCAGATTTCATTTTACTAAAATGTATTTTGTGTGTAAGGTGCTTTTTTGTGAAAGATAGTGTTCTTATGAAAACATAACAAAAAACAAGTACTTTTTAAGCACCCCAACACGTTTCAACGCAGTTGGTAACTGATTGTCGAGTTGGTTGAAGAAAAATTAAAAAGTTTTGATTTTTTCAAGTTGACTGGTAGGTCTCTCAATTCGATTGTGCTGTGTGTGTGTTCTAGTCTCTTGATCAGGTGTCAAAATTTATATTTGTGGTGTTTTTGTAAAATTATCTGTAATTTCATTGAATTTAATAGTTGAATGAAAATCGTTCAATTCATTTTATGAAATGTGTGGACAATAATCGATTCAATTAAAAGACTCACAGCCAGTTCGCCGATGACGAAAGGATAAGTTCATTCGCACTCTAGGCGAAAGAAAATTGATTTGGGTTTTTTCTAACTTTATTCTATGCGAATGATGCTTCAAAATTCAATTAAAATATATAGTACACGCGAGCGAATCATGGTGACATGAATGAACCCAAATTGATTCGAATGTAAGTGACTAGCTTTCGTTCGCACACATTTTCATTCGATATCGCCGAACATGTTTTTTGAGTTTTTTTTTTTTTTTCGTTTTAAAAAATACTTTTTTTTCAATAGATACTTTTGTTAAAATGTAGTTTTTAAGAACGTATTTTTTTATATTATACTTTCTTAAAAGAGGAAGTGTTTAAAAAATATTGCTTTTTCATTAGAAAAAAGAGAACGTCCAGAGTTGTGCCAAGTCATTCACTTGAGTGACCGGTCACTTTCATTCAATTACAAAAGACTGATCGATCGTTCAATTACAAAAGACTGATGGCATGTGATTCCTGGAAATTTAATGAAAAGATGTGTGTAATATATACTACGAGTAAAATCCTAAAATTAAAAATTTAATGAGAGTTTTTCCACCCATTGCAGAGCAGGATATAGACACGGTTTAATATAAAAGCGAAACTCAAACGTACATACTTGTACAAACGTGTGTTTCTATACAAAATATAAACTGACACAAAACAATGTTGACATAAAAAGAAGGTAAACATTTTGAACGAAGGCCATCGAAATTGAACGGTACACAAATAAATGAAAAATGGTCGATCGAGTGACCGGCTCACTTCGTTCACTTAGATGCAAGGCGAATTTATTACTAGGTTAGCTTGACAGCGCAGGTGATCATTTTTTGCTTCCCTTCTCTTTTTTCCTGGGACTGTCAATTTTTTTTTTTCTTTTGTTTACAAAAATTTTCACGAAATATTAATCTGAAGATTTTTGTCGTATGAATTTCAAGAAATTTTTGTGTTTTTAAAAGTGAAAAGCTAATATAATCTGTGAACAATTATAAAAATTTGTTATGTCGTTTATATATTTTTCCCAAACTAAACAATTTCAGGCGAATTTAGATTTCGACATTCTCAGGATCAAGGCGAATTCATTATTAGGTGGATGCATCGGTGAATTCAGGCGAATTCGGTTAATAATGCGGCACTTCCTCTGTCACGTTTTGTATACCTCAAGGCGAATTCATTACCAGGTGAACTTAACAGCACATGTGATTATTTTTTGCTTCTCGCGCTTTTTCCAATGAGACTGTCAAATTTTGTTTCTTTTGTTTACAAACTTTTTCGCGCCATTTTAATCTGAAGGTTTTTTTGCATGATTTAGTGCAATTTCAAGAAATTTGTGTGAATTTAAAAGTGAAAAACTAATATAATCTGTGATTTTAATTGCAAACAATTATAAAAGTTTATATTTAACGTTTATATAAAATTTTTTCTCTGCTGAGCAATCTTAGGCGAATTTAGATTATGACATTCACGATATGTTTTACAATAACAAAATACATAGTACTGAATTCGCCTTTCCGTTTGCACTCACCTGTATAAAGTCGCCTTGGTATACCTTTTACGGTGCCATTTAAATTTTTGTACACGCTATTCATCAACTACTTTTGACAGCTAAAGTGTGTATTCGTCTTTTTACACAAACAAAATGTTTTTTGTATCATGCTCAGGATGTTTTATAATAACAAAATACACAGCTTGCATTCACCTGTATAAATTCGCCTTACTTAAAATAGTATATTAAATTTAACCCGTTAATTCATGAACGACACATCTCTACTAAATACGAGTAAGCATTCTTGTTTGTTTGGCGTTCATCACCAGGTGCTCGCATACATGTATTTACGTATAATTGAATTTAATTACACAGCATTTAATTTGTCTTTAAAAATTATATTTTATCAATAACCACTTCTTTGCATTAATAACCAACAATTGCTCGTAAAATAATGATTGACACTTGAATACGTTGAAGTTCTACAAACATTTGCGATGTGTTAAAGAAACTTATTCGTGGCTACTATGATCTTAACCGCTTTCAAATACCTTCTTAGAAAAATATAAATTTTGTTTTAACTCTTAAACAAAAAAAAAAAAATTATAAAAACAATGAAATCATCATTTTGTTCGTACCCAGTTGTTTGCATCAATTTGGTGACATTTTGTTGTAATTGAGCTTGTAATGCACTGATTGCAACTCTAGTCGATGTCAGCAAAGTTGCTAAAGCATCCAATTTTTGTGAATCACTGACAGAGAAAACACCCTGCGGCACTTGCGACTGACTTTGAGGCTGAGGCTGAGGCTGAGCTGTTGGCTGTGCACGTTGAGCTGCTGTTTGTCTGGTCTTACGTAATATATTTAGCTCAACTATAAGAAAATAAAAAGGGTAAAGTAATTATTAAAATTAATGAAATTTTAATAAAAATAATAAAATAAATAATATAATCATTAAAGTATTAGTGAAATTTTGCTGAAATGAAGTTGAAGTTTAATTCATACATTTCCTTCTACAATCAAATTACCAGCACCATTATTTACCATTGTCCGAATTGTTGTTTGTGTGATTTCTGTTATCGGTTATTTGGGTGTGATTTAAAATGTTCATATACTCTTCGAATTCACCTAATAATTGATCGACGCCACGCCGGGTTAAACGTTGTATGTGTTCGGTTATGTCCATACGTTTACTGAAATCCAGCTGCTGCACTCCCAGCGAATCTATGCGGGCCAAGTTGCTGGACTCAAATTGCGTTATTCTGAAACATTGAAACATTTTTAATAAATTAAATATTTTTGATATTTAATTATTTGATCTTGTTCAAGTAACTTTGTAAATATGTCGTAAATATTTTGAGAAAAATTACTGATAGTTCTGTATATAATAATAAAAATTCTTTGGAATTGATAGATTAATTTCTTTTGATGTAGTTTCTTTGTTTCCTAGTATACCAGTTGATTTTTTTTTATATTGGACCAGTACTCAGCGGATGACACCTACATATGCAGTGCATTGAACCAGAAACACCCCCCCCCCCCCCCCTTTTCTCTCACCTCTTCTGAGGAGAGGGACAACGTTATAACGGACAGGAAACACGTCTGCAGGCAACTTATTCCACAGACGAAGCATACGGCTGAAAAACGAATTCTCTCTGTAATGCGTAATACGATTCCACGGGCAATCAACCACAAATGGAAGTAACATTTTTTTCACATCATGTTTTTCTCATGGCCAAGTTGTTGGCTTAAGTCGTTTTGTAACGGCCATATATAGTCAAATTTGTACACTCACTATTGATTCTTCCATAGACAAGCTTTCTTCTGTCGAAATCAATGCTTTCATGGTGAAAAATTTATTGGTCAGCTAAATCTATTTAAATCTATAAAATCTAGATTTAGTGGGTTGCGGTTAGCCGATATATTTATTTCTAATATACGTGGGTATGATGTGTATATACACACGTATACTTTGAGCTGCCGTCAAATTTGACAATTTTTTTTTTTTTCTTATTCATTTGTTTATTGAATCTTCACAAAGTGAACTAACAATAAGTATTCAAATCTTAAAACTAAATACATAAAATTAATTAAGTCCAGCCAATGCTAGACAAAAATGTTTTATTTTGCACGATCAATATCGGTGAAATCACCTATTTAACATTCTGATGGTGGCAAGCGTGTCCCTCCTTCTCAACCGAGAGTGTCCTTCGAAATTAATTATATTGCGTGCAAAACGATTTGGATGAAGTTCCAATTTATTGATATGCCTTGTTGCGTACTTTGAAAATTCGTCTTTTACAAGAGGAACACAGAGATCCTTATGAATTTGTGAGTTTTTTGCGTACCATGGAGCTGCAGTAATTGTTCGAAGAATTTTGTTTTGTCGCCTTTGAATTTTTTCAACGTTTGAAGCGGAGGCGGTGCCCCATAGTTGAATTCCATAGCACCATATAGGCTTTAGAATAGCGTTGTATAATAAAAGTTTGCAATCCAGCTTCAATGTCGAGTTTCTGCCCATAAGCCAATTCAGTTGAGCTGCTTTTAACTTTAACTGAGTAACTTTCGCATCTATGTGAGACTTCCACGTTAACCTACGGTCAAGGTGAATACCAAGGTACTTGACTTCATTTTGCTGCGGAATAGGTGAATTGTTGATTTGGATGGCTGAACATGTTTGTTTACGCAGCGTTAATGTAACGTGAGTGCACTTTTGTTCATTAACTTTAATTTTCCAAAGTTTAAACCATTTCTCTAATATTGAAATATACTCTTGCAAATTTCGCGAAGCTACTTGATGGCTTTCATGTACGCTGCAGAATGCTGTATTATAATATAAATTTGACAATGATCATGATTTGGTTGTACAATGCACAACACTTTGATCGATTGTATTTGGGAAAATTGGTGCTTGTAAAATTTTTTCTACGTTCTACGATGAAATCGATCTCAATCTCCAACTAATTCGGTTTTGGGAGTTGGAAGAAGTTCATGAAGTTAAACTACTATCTGAGAAAGATTTGTACTGCGATGATTTATACCCAAGAACTTCATGATCAATTGTAGACTTATAACAACTCAACAAAGTCTTTTCGTAAAAAAAATTACATGAGTTTAAGAGATTTGTACAAGCTAAACAGGAATTAATTGGAATTGAAGCACACGCATGCGCAGAATTATTAATTGATCTGCACAGTAAGAAAACATAAAATTTTGGAAAATGAGATTAAACGGCACATAAAAAACTATATAATGCAGTTTGTTTCTTCTTTTTCAAATTCGTATTTTCGCTATTTATCTGTTTGTAACTGCGATAATAGAGACAATTACGGTTAATCGATGGAAAAATATTAGATTTATAGAAATTTTTACATATTTTCTTTCTCGGATAATCGACGTTTCTGGTTAATCGAACCATGGATAATAAAAGCGCCACTGTATATGCTTTATGTAACAGGAACTAACACCTGGGCACATAGAATCTTTTTCAACTGATAACTAATTTGAAATGCAGGTACGAGTGCTGATCAGAATATAAGAGTTATTTATATTTTTGCGAGTTTCGGGAACAAGATCCCTAATCTCGTCGGAGCAAAATCCATTGTAGTAACGATAGAACAGAGTAACGCACCCCACACTGCGTCGATGCTCCAGTGAATCAATAGAGTTGGATGCCCTACTGTCACTGATGAGCTTCTTCGCCCTCTCCTGCACACGGTCGAGTAACCCCAAAATACACTTTGAGGCACCGGCCCAAACATGAGAGTTGTATTCTATTTTCGGTCGGATGTAGGTGGTATAAATAGTAAGAAGGTCGGATGGAGTGAAGTACATCTTACACCGTTTCAAAAAACCAAGGAGTGTTCTGTCCGTTGTGTTGTGAACACGTATTAAGTGTTATCCGCGTTCAGTGTTTTTTTTTTGTTTTTTTTTCCTTAATTTTTATTTTGTGTGTTGCTTTTTTGTATTGCAAATAAAATAAAAATAAAACCAAATAAAATTAAACAGTTAAAAATCTTTTTAAAAATAAAACAACAAAATACACGGGTGAAAAAAAAAAAATAACATAAAACTCTTAAAAACATGCATCTAAACAACAACAATATAAATATAAATACGACTACCAACAACAAATGCAATAAACCATACAATTAACAAATACAAACAATTATGCATACATGCTGCTACCCAATAAACCAGACAGATCAACAAACAGAAAAAAAAAAAATAAAATAAAATAAAAAAAAAAAAATAATAAAAATAAAAATAGAAAACACCCACAACAACAATAATAATAAAATAATAATAATAAAAATAATAATAATTAACTTTTTAATCTAAATAATATAGATAAATGGCCAGATCAGGGCTTTTATGGCCCTTTTACAGGCATTGTTCCATAATCCTGCAACATACCTTTAAAAAAAAAAAAAAAAAAAAAAAAAAAACCAAATAATTGTTTTGCAATGTTGGTGATATGGGGTTGACTGTTGTTGACTGTATAGTATCGAAGGTATATACACTGGATACTATACAGTCGAATGAACAATTAAGTTAACTTCGGCCTCACCAGCACAGCAGAATTAGCATTTGTACATGATTTTTCTATCGCAATGGCGGGAAACTTTAGAATAGACTTTTGCAACATACGTGGGCTGAGAACGAACTTCTTCTCCGTCTATGCTCACACGTGTCTCCATCGGCCGGATATTTTCGCCCTATGTGAAACCCAGGTATCTGAGAATGCTGATCCACAGGATTTTCATATACCTGGGTATCAATTCCTATCCCTCTTTAACTTCCATCGGGGCCTTGTAATTTACATTCGCAATGAAGTTGTGTTCCAATGCCAGCAACCATTAAGCATGCATGATGCAGAATTTACCTGTCTTTGGGTTAAATTCAAAATCAGATCACACTTTTTGCATTTCGGGTTTCTATACAGAAGTCCAAATGCGGTGAGGAATACTACCTTTTCTGGTTTCGATGCCCTCTCCGACTCCATATCGAAGATCCTGGAAAGTTGTCCGAGCAGTGAAATCGTTGTTGCTGGTGATTTCAATGTTCACAACTCATCCTGGCTTCGCCACTCGAGTCATACAACTCCAGAAGGCCAATATGTCGAGTTATTCGCTGCGTACAACCACCTAGCGCAATTAGTGAATGAGCCAACGCATATTCCATGTGTTGAAGGGCACCATTCAAACACACTTGACCTATTCCTGACTTCACACCCTGAAAAGTATGAAGTCAGAGTTAGTGCACCTCTCGGCAATTCGGATCATTGCACCATTTCTGCCACCTTTTCGATTTCGGGACTTCGTAACGTTTCAAAATCAGCTACGAAACGTTCAATATTTATTTACGAAAAGGCGCGTTGGGCTGAGCTCAACCAATTTTATGAGCATTTTAATTGGAAACTTTGTTTTCTAGATAACGACATAAATGCTTCAGCAAAAATGGTCGAGAACATTATATTGCTAGGGATGAAAACATTCATCCCCTCCAAGCAGATTTCGATTAAACCAAAAGCAAAATCTTGGTTTAATCAGACGTGCAAAAACGCAGTCAGATCCAGAGAGGAAGCATTCAGTAACTGGCGTTTAAACAAAACACCAGACACTGATTTGCTACGCAAAAAGGCAAGATCTTCGTGTGCCAAGGTACTTAGGCGTGAAAAGTCTCTTCACGAACAGCGCCTTCGTGCCAAGGTCCTTGCAGCTCCTCGGGGCAGTAAGACCTTTTGGTCTTTCGTTAAGAGAGTAAAGAACAGTGCTAGTTCATCAATTCCAACTCTTTTAAAGAATGACCAAGCATTCACAGACCCGGTTGACAAAGCTAACCTGTTGGCTGAAATCTTTGCAAGCAATTCCTGCTTGCCGGAAAGCAGTCAGCCACTTCCCGAGCTCGAAAGAGTATCTGTAACTATGCCGAAGATATTCTTCCGGGCGCGAGCAGTTAAAAGGGTTTTGGAAGACCTCGATATAAACAAAACTCCTGGACCGGATGGCATTCCAGCACTGGTCTTGAAGCAGTGCTCTTCTACGCTTGCGCGTCCATTAGCACGCCTTTTCAGCATACTTTACCATACTGGTGAGTTTCCATCGTGCTGGAAGGTTGCTAATGTAACACCAATACCCAAAAAGGGTATGGCAAATAACCCCGAAAATTACCGCCCAATTGCAATTTGCTCTACACTCTCCAAAGTAATGGAAAACATGGTTAACCATCACCTTATGAGGTATCTGGAGTCGCATAAACTACTTTGTGATCGTCAATATGGATTTCGTAAGGGTCGTTCAACTGGCGATCTTATGGCATATCTCTCAGAGAAATGGTGCCACTCAATCCATCATTTCGGTGAAAGTAGGGTGGTGGCTCTTGATATTTCAAAAGCGTTTGACAGAGTGTGGCATGGTGCACTATTGGCAAAACTTACTGCTTTTGGTGTCGGTGATGACTTCTCTCGGTTTATATCGAGCTTTCTCAGAGACCGCTCTATACGAGTTGTTATAGATGGGGTCTCATCAAACGAGTTCAAGATTAATTCAGGGGTACCGCAAGGCTCCGTTCTTTCTCCTACCCTATTTCTTATTTTCCTCAACGACCTTCTCTACCAAACTTCCAATCCTATCCACTCTTTCGCGGATGACAGCAGCATTTGTCACTCGTACTCTTTTAGATATAGGCCCAGCCTATCAGAGATCGCTGCCAAGAGACTAAATATGAATGATTCACTGAATAGTGATCTTCTATTGGTCTCTGAATGGGGTCGTAAAAACAGGGTCGCCTTTAATGCTCGTAAGACCCAGTGTTGCTTATTGACGCACAAACAAACGACCGCTAATGCTGCTTCATCTGTACTCATGGATGGTATAAATATTGAAGAATCGGATGCTCTTGATGTTCTTGGAATGAAGATACAGTGTGACGTTTTTTTCATATCTCTAAAGAAGCATTCAAGTGCCTCGGTTTTTTGAAACGGTGTAAGATGTACTTCACTCCATCCGACCTCCTTACTATTTATACCACCTACATCCGACCGAAAATGGAATACAACTCTCATGTTTGGGCCGGTGCCTCAAAGTCTGTTTTGGGGTTACTCGACCGTGTGCAGGAGAGGGCGAAGAAGCTCATCGGTGACAGTAGGGTATCCAACTCTATTGACTCACTGGAGCATCGACGCAGTGTGGGATGCGTTACTCTGTTCTATCGATACTACAATGGATTTTGCTCTGACGAGATTAGGGATCTTGTTCCCGAAACGCGCACATTTTTACGTAGCACGCGTTCATCGTCTAGAGCTCACCCATTTGTGGTCGATTGCCCGGGGAATCGTACTACGCATTACAGAGAGAATTCGTTTTTCAGCCGCACGCTTCGTCTGTGGAACAAGTTGCCTGCAGAAGTGTTTCCTGTCTGTTATAACGTTGGAAGATTCAAGTCAAATGTTCACAAACACTACTCCCGCTTTCCCCCTCCTCACAACCTATTTTCCTAGTTCTGGTACAATGCACTGCATATGTAGGGGTCATCCCCTGAGTACTGGTCCAATATAAAAAAAAAAAAAAAAAAAAGGCACTTGAATGCTTGTTTGGAGACATGAAAAATGTTTTCAGTATAGCGAACATCACATCAAAAAATGATCTTTAGCTTGTTTAAGTACTTGATCTTGTTCGTATTACTTGATCTTGTTTATGTTTTTTTTTTTCTTCTAAATTTTCCAGCTAAAAATCTTAATTGATTTTTGTTTTTCATAAAAAAGGTTCTCGTTAACAATTTGTTATCATCCTCAGGAAAATTAATTAATTATTTTAATTTTCCTGAGAATGATAACAAATTGTTATCGAAATATCGAAAATAAAATACCGTTAAGCCTTTTTTTTATAAAAAAAACAAAAATCAATCAAGATCTTTAGCTGGAAAATTTAGAAGAAAAAACATTTTTAATAAAGATCAGAAAAAGTAGTTAAATTATTTAAATTTTTGCAGCTTAAGATCTTTTGTTGTTTTTTTTTTATAAAAAAGTAACGTATTTTTATTTCTATTTCAATATTTCACTAACAGTTTGTTAGCATCGTCAGGAAAATTAAAATAATTAATTAATTTTAAAAATCCTGACGATGCTAACAAACTGTTAGCGAAATATCGAAATAGAAATAAAAATACGTTACTTTTTTACAAAAAAAAAAAAAAAAACAACAAAAGATCTTAAGCTGCAAAATTTTAAATAATTTAACATAAAAGAAGATCAAATAATATTAAGATAAAATTGATCAGAAAAAGTAATTTTATGAACTTTTTATTAATTGAGAGTAGAGTTGCTTCTGGATTTATTCGTTAAAACTAGAAATATTTTTGTCGTCTGTGTACGCAAATCGAATGCTTAAAAAATATTTTTTTTTTTAATATGTATAATTAAAACAATCCAACTCAATCAAGCCGGTTGCCAAATTAAATATCTATATATATACACACATATGTGCTCTAATAATCCAAATAAGATCTTAAACCAAAATTGAAATTTAATAGTTCAGCGTCACAAATCACTATTAAGACTTAGAATAGGAATTGAAGTAGTTCAAAGAAAAAAAAACGGTTCGAAGGTTGTACATAGAAAAAATTATAGTAAAAATAAAATCAAGAAAACTTTTGTATGAAAAAATTATTTGTATGTATATTAAGGTGATTTAGCAATCGACATTGTTAATTTGCAATCGATATTGTGCTATCGATTTTTTATAGCTTTTGGCAGAAAAAAAGTTCCACGAAAAAAATCACTTTCGAGACGATCAACTTAATTTTTTTTTTTTGATTTTTTCTCAATACTTGCAAATAATTCGTTCAGCTCAACGTCCTTTTTGTTTGTTTAAAAAATCTTTAATGTATTTTTTTTTTCTTTTTTTTTTCAATATTTCATCTTCCTTTGGAAGACTTTTTCAAGAGAATTTTTTTTGTGTGCAAATTCAATAAAAAATTTTAATTCAATTCAAATTTAAGGCGAAATATTGAAAAAAATACATTAAACATTAAAAAAAAACAAAAATATTGCAAAATATTGAATTAAATAAAGATCAAAGCAAATAGGATCAAGAATTCAAATTTTTCCTCAACTTATGTTTTTAAGGTTTTACTTTTTTTAAGTCGGCTGAATTAAGTTTTTATTGTTTAAAAGGGGTTACCTTCGGGCTTCAATATGGTCAGATAAAACTAAAATAATTTTTTTATATATTTTCCCAACGTTCCGTTAGCTTTATTCTAACATCATAAGGGGTATAAATAAATAGTATTCCTCTTAAAAAAATACATTTTAAAAAAGTACCTTTAGAACACTTCCTCTTGAAAAAATACTTTCGAATAAACTAGCTTTTGTAAAAGTATCTTTTAAAAAAGTACCTTTTTAAAAGTACGTTTTTGAAAAATACCTTTTAAAAAAGTACCTCTTAAAAAAGTACCTTTTAAAAAAGTACCTTTTAGAAAGTACCTTTTAGAAAACTACCTTTTAGAAAAGTATCTTTTAGAAATGTTCCTTTTAGAAAAGTACCTTTTAGAAAAGTACCTTTTAAAAAAGTGTCTTTTAAAAAAGGACCTTTTTAAAAAAAGTACCTTTTTAAAAAAAATACCTTTTAAAAAAGTACCTTTTAAAAATGTACCTTTAAAAAAAATACCTTTTAAAAAAGTACCTTTAAAAAAGACGCTTGCAAGAAAGCATCTTCCAAAAAAGTACCTTTTAGAAAAATACCTTTAAAAAAGTATTTTGTAAAAAGTGCCTTTTAAAAAACTGCGATTTTCTTGCAAAAATTTGAATGTTTGTGTTGTCTAACGCAAAATTTTGTCATTTCAAAAAAAATTTTTGCAGCGTGAAGTGGTGGAAGAAGAGGTGCACAAAATGAATCAAAGAAAATTTTTAGAATTGTATAAACTAAAGTTTAGCTCCTTTGTAGAAATTACACCTAAAGATTATGGAATTTCCAGCAATAGAGGCTAAAACCATTTACGTATTGCAAACTTCATATGGCGAGCAAATTGCCAACATAACAATATATTAACATAATCGCCGTTTACACTCATTAAGAAGAAAAAAATTCCTTAATTTGTGTTTATATCGCTTTTGTTAAAAACAGAATGCGCATGTTTGCCGAACAGTTTGCGTAGTTCATTTGTCCCTTTAGTTGATTATACTTCATTTATGAATAGTTTTAATTTTAAATCTTTAAAGAAAAATTTTAAAAGAGACGGGTATAAATTTTTGTTTCCTAGTTGAATTATTTTTAGTCTACATTTTGAAAACTTCGATATGTTGTTGTAAAGTAACAATTCTTTAATATTATTCTCATCATAGAGCAGAAGATATATCCGATTATATTTTCAACTGTGAAAGCCCGGCGAACCTGAATTAAGCGCAGCAAACAAAAACTCTTAAGCTAAGTTGCTTTTTTTTAGCTTTTAAGACATTTTTTTAGACAGAAGAACTTTTTTCATGAAAAGTTGAATTTCTTAAAGCTAAAAACTCTAATGTGGTCACCCTGAAGTTATGTAAATGAATTTATGTTGCTGCCGTGGTCAAAAGCCGACTACACAGAAAAAATTATAGTAAAAATAAAATCAACAAAATTTTTGTCTGAAGAAATAATTTATATGCATATAAGTACAAAAATATCAAAAAAACAACCTTGGATATCGCATGTTGTTGTTGTTTAAAAAAATAGTTGTTTTCGATCAATAATTATTTTTATTAAAATTTTGTTTGAATCCACGAATTCCTTTACAGGTCCGCATCCAAACAATTTATTAATTGATTCAGCGAATTTCGTTATTGAACACGAAACATTTTGGTTCTGTGTTCACAACTGCAATTGCCGGTTGCTGTATTTGCTGTGGTCTATGTGCTTAAAAACCCTTGAAAAGTGATATTAAAACAGCGATGGACATATAGTCAAGCAATTGTTTGTAAGCAACGCCTTCTTTTTCTTATGCTCTTTAGTTTAGTCGTTCAACAGACGTTGGCGAATGCACATGTCAGCCAGAAACTTTTTCCGCTTACACTAACTTTTTTTCCACTTGCAGTAGATAACATAAATGGCAACGCAAAATTTTTATATGATAAAAAATGCGTTTTTATATGTCTTTTATGCCATCAAACATTTAAAATGTGTACAGAAAATGTTATTGGAAGGCATTATGATATCTTCCATTCTAATATGAATATATGTATATTATAACATGCTTATGTGAAAAAAGATTTTCGGACTTAAAATTCATATGTATTTAGTAAACAACGTAATAAATTGATTCTACGTCTTTGAAACATTTCTAGCTCTTACAAAACTGTCATAACAGGATTAACGTACGCGATTTAATTGTTCCAACGAAAATGTTTATGTTAGTTTTGCTTGTCACTATACTTTATATTACTCTCAAATTATCTCACTAACACAAGTGCAAAACAAATTTGTCCACCACTGTCTTAAAACAATTAAAAAAAAATAATTCTTCTCAAACTAGTTAAAAATTACTCAAAGTAAAAAGTACACCTAAACAAAATTTTTTTCTACAATAAATTTTTTTTATAAAAAGTACTCTTCGTACGTTGTAAAAAAACGACTTGTAAAAAAATGTTTTCCCAAAATTGATTACCTGTAAGACCCTCCAAAACAGAAACGACCTTTTAAAATCAGAAAAAATTAATTTGAACTCCTAAATTTTGTACATACGAGTGTACGAGTGTATACTCGAATACACAAATAACAACAGAAAATTAATTTGTAAAATAACTCTTTGTTGAAAACTTCAAAGGAACACTTATTACAAGTTGTCTTAACAAATACGTGTCGCTTCGGCAAATTCCTCACCACTCAACTTATTTAATGATGAATGATTTGTACACATGTATGTAGGCATGTACAGGGTGGTGCAGAACTGCCATTTTACTACCTGGTTTGAATTGATCTTTGATTTTCAAAATGAAATTCAACAATTTTTGATCGCTGTTTTGCTGGAATTTCTTAAAAGCAGAATTCCTTAAAAGCAGAATTATTCCTTAATTAGTTTTCACTTTCTGTTGCCGTTCTGTTACGTTCATTTCTGTAGCAAATATTTTACAATTACTTTTTCCGTGAAAATATTCAGCTGTTTTTACAGTAGAGCATAAATAAAAGAAACACATTGGAATGCAGAATAAAATATGTACATAAATATTTTCTTGTGTGAAAAAAGGAACAAATTAATAATTTAGAAATGATGATCAAACAGTCCACTTCTATCTCACAATATCTAGACTTTATGACACTTCTTATACAAAATATAATTTTTTCCTTGCTAAAATAATATTCTTTTGATCATTTATAGTTGCTTAATTGGTAAAAATGTTTTAACTTTTCAAAATCTTTAATTGAAAAAAATTTTTTTAGTTTTTGACAAAAAAAATTATATATATACATTTGAATAAAAAATTAATGTTTCCATACCTGAAAAAAATAAAACATACACATGTCTGGCCGTCACTTAACGTTGAATTCTATATTCAACAGATTAGTCCGCAACAGAACAGAACGAAAAAGTGAAAACAAACCATGCACATATAGTTTCAATTGAACAGAAACAAAACAGCTGATTCAGAACAGAAATGAACGTACAAATTAATTCTGCCTTTAGTTTGTAAGTTTTTTTCTGCTCTGAATCAGCTGTTTTGTTTCTGTTCAATATATGTGGTATGGTTTGTTCTTCTTTTCCGTTCTGTTCTGTTGCGGACTAATCTGTTGAAAATAGAATTCAACGGTAAGTGACAGCCAGACATGAGTATATTTAGTTTTTTCTGGTGTGGAAAAATTTAATTTTTGTATTCATATGAATAAAAATTTTGTTGTCGATAACTAAAATAATTTGTTTTAATTAAAGATTTTTAAAATTTAATATTTATTAATCAATTAAGCAAAATAATAAATAAAATAAGTTTAGCGAGAAAGAATATTCTATTTTGTATAAGAAATGTCGTATATTATGCAGATCGGGAGAGACAAGTTGACTGTTTTGTCACCATTTCTACGTAGTTAAATTGTTTTTTCGTTTTGTTTATTCAAATAAAATAGGTTCTATGAAAATTCTTTATTCTTAATTTTAATATTTTTCTTCTAATTGTGCTTTACTGTAAAAAATAGCTGAACTTTTTTACAGAAAACGTTATTATAAAATATTTGCTACAGAAAAGAATATCATAGAACGGCAACTGAAAGTAAAAAATAATTAAACAAGTAAGGCTGGGCCGAATCTAAAGTACTCCTCACGATAGTCACGTAAATATGTTTACACTATATATTACAAATTTGAACTAAATATGCTCGGATGTACACATATGGACCGACATTGGGGAAAAAACTATTTTTGCCTTGTAATCCCTATTCCAAAAAGGAAATCTTTCATCGAAATTTTCATGCAAAAATCGGTTTAGGCTATATCTCGGTTAAATATGAACCGATATCGGAATTTTCCATTTTCTGTATTTTAATTACCTCGTTTTATACTCAGAACTGATTTCAAGCAAAAAAAAAAGTTCATGAAAAAATCGATTTAGACTGTATCTTGGGTATATATGGACCGATGTGAGAAATTTTAATTTTTCTCTATTTGGTAACCTACTTATATTATCAGAACTTCTTTTAAGCAAAAAAAAAAAATGTTTAAGTTCGCTTACCCGATATTTTCATTAAAAAATCGGTTTAAGCTATATCTCAAGTATATATGGACCAATATCGGAAATTTTCATTTTCTGTATTTTAGCAACCTCCTTTTATAATCAGAACTGCTTATAAGCTAAAAAAAAATTTTTTTATGGAAAAATCAGTTTAGGCTATATCTCGGGTATACGAGTATATGGACCAATATCAGAATTTGCCATTTTCTGTATTTAAGTAAACTCTTTTTATAAACACAACAGCTTTTAAAGAAAAAAAAATTATTTAAGTTCGCTTACGCGACATATTCTTGAAAAATCGGTTTTGGCTATATCTCGGGTATATATGGAGCGATATCGGAAACTTGTATTTTCTGCATTTTAGTAACCTTTTTCCACTACCAAAACTGGTTTTAAACAAAAAAAAAATTTGAAGCTCGCTTACGCGATATTTTCATGAAAAAATCGGTTTAAACATTTCGGGTATACGTATATGGACCGGTATCGAAAATTTTCATGTTCTGTATTTTAATAACCTCCAGAACAGCTTTCAAGCAAAAAAAGTTGTTAAAGTTCACTTACGCGATATATTCATGAAAAATCGGTTTTGGCTATATATCGGGTATATATGGACCTATATCGGAAAATTGTATTTTTTGGGTTTTAAGTAACTTCTTTTTATTACCAGAAACGGTTTTAAGCAAGAAAATTCTTAAGCTCGCGAACGCAACATTTTCAGGGAAAATCGGTTTAGGCTATATCTCGGGTATATATGGACCGCTATCGAAAATTTTCATTTTCTGTATATAAGTAACCTCCTTTTATTACCAGAACTGATTTCAAACAAAAAAATATTTAAGTTCGCTTACGCAACATTTTCATTACAAAATCGGTTTAGGCGGATATATATGGACCGATATCCAGAAAATTTTTTTTTGGCTTTTAATTGCCATTCTTAATAAGTATGTGAAGTTTGAACCAAAAAACAAAAACAATTTTTTTCAAAAATTTTCATACAAAATTGCAAAAAATAATGCATTTTTTCGGAATTTTGAACATATCTCAGCTATATGTGACCCGATTTTACTGAATTTCAATAGCAAACCTATGAATCGATGGGGTAATAGAATGGTGAAAGAAAAGAGTTTCTAAGTCTAACGGTTTTTTCAGAAACAATATTACAACGACCGACAGACAGACATCGCTTAATCCTCTTTTCTATTAATTCTGATTCAAAATATATATGTATACTTAATATGTGTAATTCTTCGAGCTTAAGGTCTTTCTTGGAATTTTTAGTTTTTTTGGTTTTTAATTATCTGGCAATATTTCGCTTTCCTTTGGATAGCTTCTTCAGGCCAAATAATATTTTGAATATTATTTGGCCTGAAGAAGCTATCCAAAGGAAAGCGAAATATTGCCAGATAATTAAAAACCAAAAAAACTAAAAATTCCAAGAAATACCTTAAGCTCGAAGAATTACACATATTAAGAAAGGAAAAAACGGTCGAAATAAAGAAATAATAAGCATATATATGTATACTTTATAGGGTCGCAAATGAAAATTGTTGAAATTACAAACGGAATCACAAACTTATATTATACCATTTAAATTTTTGTGAAGGGTATAAAAATATTTATATATGAAAAATATGAATGTGAAGGGTATTCAACATTCAAACCATACAGGCAGTTTTGCGCCACACTGTATGTTATTGATGTCTTGCTGTTTTATTTTTGCTTTTATAACTTTATTTTATTATGTACCTACTCGTATTTTTTATTTTTGTTTAACAAAAACAAACAGATATTTTCAAAACACCTAATTAATATGTAAAGCGCGGGATATTTAAAATGAGCCTAAGATTGGCAGGCAGGCAGGCAGACGGACAGACATGAAATTGTTTTTTATTACACATTGTTTTTTATTAAACAAAAATCTGTTTTGCTGAAATATTTGTTCATGAAGCATAAGCAGCGCTGATTTCATTAGTTTCCAAAAAATAAATTTATTTAAATTTGTTTCTCCCATGAAGGTCGTTTGGTAAACAATACATTTTTGCGATAGTCTTTTTTCTTTGTATATTTTCTTGTTAAACAAATGTGTATTATAATTAAATATTTATTAAATAATAATAAAGTAATTAGTACTAAACTAAGCACAACAAATAGTATTAGTAATTAAACATAAGATACCGGTGCGATGCGGCATCATACAAACGTCATCGTCAACGTCATCATTATCATCAACATTGTGATTCTCACAAGCAATAAAATAATAATTTAAAGTTTCTGAAACAAGTTTTTGTTTATCTCTTTAAGTGAAAAGTTCAAAAGTAAAAGCCACAAGTCGAGAATGTTGAGTATAAGTAAACAAATGGATTGCCTACAACAAGAAGGAATTGCAAGAGATGTGAAGTATTTGATAAAAATACTAATGCCTATATAAAGAAGTATTTTAAAAAAAGTAACCGAATATTCCCAGTATTCGCAATTTGGGTATAAAAAACTGTATACAGTGCTACTGATTCAGTGCGAAAATTGGAGTTGCCGTATTGCTTCCAGGGAAGTGGGGGGACTTTGCAGATACAGTGCTACTGCTGTATTGCTTCCGGGAAAGTGGGGGGATTGTGGAGATTCACGAAAAAGATTTTGTGTACTCTAAAAAAAAAAAAAAAATTGGAACCACTTCACCGGTTTGGAACCGGTGTTTCATATTCGGTGCACGTTTTTGCCGTAGAACATGCATCTGAACTGTAAACGGTCATTCGCTTTAGTGCGAAAGTTGAAGTTGCCGTAAGGCTGCTGAAGAATTAGAAGATTTTGGTATTTCCCGAAGCCAACTTTGGGAATTCCCAGAAAAATACGCAACCGCTTTGCTAACCGAATCGGAACCGGTGTTTATTATTCGGTGCACGTTTTTGCCGCAGAACATGCATCTGAACTGTAAACGGTCATTCGCTTTAGTGCGAAAGTTGAAGTTGCCGTATGGCTGCTGAAGAATTAGAAGATTTTGGTATTTCCCGAAGCCAACTTTGGTAACCGAATCAGAACTGGGTTTTCATATTCGGTGCACGTTTTAGCTGTGCAACGTGTATCTAAACTATTAAGGGTCATTCGATTTAGTGTGAGAGTTGAGGTTGCCATATTGTTTCCGGGGAAATGGGGGATTTTGGTAATTCCTAAAACCGATTTTACGAGTTCCAAAAAATTCTGGTTATACGTGGTTTAGTTTAATAGCGCAGCGTATTTTTAAGTCTTTTTAAACTACATTTATTACAATATTGATGTACTTAGTTATAAGTAAATTTGCTAATAAAACATTTTGTTTTCGCGATTTCCTTTTCACTTTTTTGCCAGAGTTATTTGCCTCCGTAAACTGAGATCATCATCAAAGTTGGCCGAATTCAAGTAGTTGTAATTTTATTATTTTCTTTTGTCTTCAAGTTTATGTATTTCAATACATTATGTAGGTACTCGCTCGTATGTATGTATAAATGTAGTCATCATAAATTGCAAAAGGCATGTGAGAATATGCAGAACTGTTCAAACAAATGAAATGTTCACAAAAAAAAAAAAAAGAAAGAAAACTAAATGTCATGTTTGACTTTTTTAAGCAAACATTAAAGACACTACAAAATTAATTTAAAGATTAATTTCTTATACGAAATTTTTAGTGAAAATAACGTTAAATGGCCGTAATGACAGTAATGCTAAAAATACCATCAAACACAGGAAGGCCTCGGCAGACAGTAACATTATTCTTCGCACTTACGGACCAGCCCAAATTAGCGCAACCCAACATAGTTTAAAGCAGTGGTGCCCACAAGTTCTATATGGAAGCGTAAACACCAATACATTTAATGAAAAACAATTTTTATTTAATAATATTTTTGTTGTAAAAAGCAAAACATTTACAAAAACAAAAGCCACACTGATAATCGCCGTCGTCAATGTTTACCAGCAAAACATGCGAAAGTGTTGTTGCTTTGCTCTTGCGTGTGTGCAGTGAAGAACAACAAAAAAATATATAAGACGAAGTTGTTTGTGTATTTTTCATTGCTATTGCTGAGCGCAGTATTTGTGTATTAAATAGCACAGCCCTATAGCTAAGCGCATTTACAAAAACTATTGAGCATCAAGCGCATAGGCCTGGGCACACTTGGTTTAAAAATTAACTACCTTATTTATAAAAAATTCTTCATGTTTATTAAGCTCTTATTGCACTGATATAATAAGAGCTTAATAAACATGAAAAATTTTTTTTAAATAAGACCGTAACACAGTAATTTAAGGATTTTACTTTTACAGTGCAGCACAAAAGTATACAGAGATGAAACAAGTCACGTTTGAATAAAATAAAATCAGGTTCTTAATTTCCGAAGAGATGAAAGAACGGAGATTGCGGAAATTGATTTACATCAGCACCTGACTTGTCGTCCTTATCCGATGATGGACCAACTCCACGGGGTAAATTATTCACGATTTACCAGCGCCCCATGTGGCTTGCAAGACTCACCCAGTTTGCAACTTTTGGCATAAATTTGTAGCTGTACGAACAACACAAACAACCACCTTACTGAAGAGTTCGTGCCATCCCTCCTGTATGCAATATTCCAGAAGTCAACGTAAGACTAGGTTTAATGAGTTGCTAGGCCGAAGCACATTACGAGAATCAGCCCTTAATCAACTCACCCGTCTAACAATTACATTTGGTTCCTTATATTACAGTTATTTATTGCAAGGCAACAGATACTCCCTCGGGGATTTGCTAACCCCCGAAAACCGGCAATGCATCATAGTTATCAGGGAAACTAATTCCGCTACCTGTGATTTTAGGTGTAAACCACAGCCAAAACGTTGCAGCCAAGGTAGGAACCTCAACCATGATCAGCACCGAGATGGCCTTAAAAGCAGAATCACCCGGCGGCTTTGCTGATTCTCATTCTGCCAGTTAACTCTTAGTAAGGGTTTCAGACGTCCAACAGAGCATATGTCATACGGCTTCCTAGAGTTGGCTACAATATATGAGGAATTCTTACCCCATAAATTAGAGTGCTCTAGTTTGCCAAGACAAAATCTGCTCGCTGGGATGGTCAGAACAAAGCTAGCAGATAGTGTATTATTGATTCCTCTTACTTAGGTATATTTACGACGTTAAAAATTTATTTGTTTACGAATGACGGCACAAAACGCGGAGGAAAAAGTGAAAAGAGTTTGGTAGTTTTACGATTTCGTTGTCCTTCTTTTGTCTTGTTTCAGCCTTGTTTACTTTGTGACCGTAGTGACTAACTTAAACGTTAACGTTGTGCCATGCAGAGTAATGTTCACTAACGCTTCAGTAGAAAAAAAGATGCAAGCTTCTGGAAAGCGGCCGAAAATTCATTATCAGAGAAGGCGATTTTTTAAGTCCCTTAAAGCCAATCGAAGCAGGAGTTCCCCAAGGTAGCATTCTGGGAGCTACTTCCGGAATCCACACTTTCACTTTTGCAGATGACACAACATTATGCGGTGCTTATGAAAGCCATCAATTAGCTTCACGAAATTTGCAGGAATATATTTCAATATTAGAGAAATCGCCAAAACTTTGGAAAGTCAAAGTTAATGAACAAAAATGTAATCATTTTATATTCACACTGTGTAAACAAAACATTGATGCAAATTGGCTTATGAGCAGAAATTCTACAATGAAGCTGGTTTGCAAGCTTTTGCTATGCAACGAAATTCTAAAGCCTATATGATGCTACGGAATTCAGTTATGGGGCACGGCCTGCTATCAAGCATTGAACAAAATTCAAAGACGACAAAACTAAATTCTTCGAACGATTACTGCAGGTTATCGTACGTAGTTTAGGTTAGGTAGGCAGGCCGCTAGATACCCCGAAATAGCTTAGGTTTTCCGGCTCACTTGGGTCCTGAAGTCGTGCCCTTTGTGACTGCCTGAAAAATGGGATAGTGAAGTAAAGAATAGAGGTTAGAGGAATATAGTGTGAGTGGTGGATAGCGTTATATGCTGCTGTATTAGCTATACGCTGCTTCTTATAAAAGAGGCTAGCGCGATCGGTTTGACCGAGGCCAGACATGATAGGCTGTTGAAGTTCCGCTTGCCTAGGCATCTTAGACGATGATGCTCCAATGCCGGGCATGTACCGAAGAGATGAAGAATCGTCTCCTCCTATTTCTCGTCTTGAAAACTTCTGCAGAAGTCGTTATAGGATAGGCCTAGTTCCTGGCATCGTTCCCAAACAGGCAATGCCCAGTGATGACTGCTACAATCACTCTTAGATGAGATCTGGGCAGTTTTAATAGCTCCCACGTTCTCTTAGAGTTAATATGCGGCCACAGGTTCCTTGATATAAGACATGGAGGCTCTGTAGCCTATTTTCCTTGACCACGTTCCAGTTTGTGGAGTTTTATTATTTTCCAACACGCTGATAAAGGTTGTACGCAAAAGGGATTTATATCCCTATCCTATAGGTTTGTCCCTTTTTTAGCTAAGTCGTTAGCGATGTTGTTGCCGTTATTGGACGCGTGTCCACGTACCTATTTTAGGGTTAGGTTAGAACGTCTTGCCATCTTATCTAATATGTCTGGCATTCCTGGACTAGCCTAGAATTGCTGTATATTCCAATCAGGGAGTTGATGGCGGCCTTGCTGTCCATTATCCCTACTGAATATCTTGTGAAACGTCAGCCATCTAGCCTCTTTATTTATAGCCAATGTTATAGCCTGAACAACACTGAATCCGTCTGATAGTCTTATGGTACGTAAAAAACTCACGTATTCTTAAGGATATGTGTGCTCCGCTAGTGAAAGGCAAATTCGCTAAGTACGCGACAAGGTATATCAGTTGACTAGAGCTCCACCGAAATCTTCTTGCACGTAACATACTCGGTTGAGAAGAACGAATACCCTTGCTACCATCAGAGCGTTAAATAGGTGATTTTAGCGATATTGTTTGCGCAATATAATACTTATTGTCTGGCATTGACTGGACTTATTTAATTTTTTATGTTTAGTATTACGATTTGAATACTTAAGCTACGTACACACGGTTGTCAGATCTTACAATATTCCCAGTAAAATTGTAAAATAAATGTTTTACTATTTAAAATAAATGTTTTACTATCGTATGAACTGCCAATTTTTAACGTTGTCAGAAAAACAATTGTCAATCAATTGTAAGACGACAATGTTCTCAGACATCTGACAATCGTGAGAACACGATTCGTCGGCATTGTCAGAAAATTGGCTGGTATTGTAAGCTCAGTTTTCATTGTCAGATGTATAAAATTAATGCACCTGACATTGACATCATTGTCAGAAAAAAGTTTGATGGGCAACACTGCCAAACAGATGGTTGTTGATAGACATAAGTGGCAATGCCTTACAACATATCTGGCAATTTTTTTTTTTCATCTAACAATCTGACAACCGTGTGAACTGACAATTTTTGTTGTCAGATGAATTATTTGTCAGACCATAGTCTGACAATGAAATTTTAAGATTTTCTTATGATCGTCTGAACACACAATTTACTTCTGCAGGACAATTTTTCATTGTCACTACATTGTCAGCATGTTGCCAGATCTTACAATATTGTAATATCTGACAACCGTGTGTACATAGCTTTATTGTTAGTTCATATTTTGAAGATTTAATAAATAAACGATAAAAAAACGAGTTCGTGGCGAGCGTTATCATGTTCTATAATAGTTCAATAATAGTAAAAAAATATTAAGATAATGTTATGAAAACTTTTTATTTTATTTACAATTAACATCGTGGGTTTTGATTGGACCACCCGTTACAAACGAGTACGAGTATGCTGATAATTGATCGTGCGTGTTCAACGCATTTTTTTTTTAATATCACTTAAGTGTAAACGAAACTTTTTCAACACCATAATTTTTATGCCCTTAAAAAACCCACAAATTAGTATCCAATATAAAAGCCTACTTTAAGCTACTTATTATGTATTTTAATTAGTATGTAAATACAAAAGAACTGTGAAATTCCAATACTTAAAGTCACTCACTTCTTTTCAATGTTATCCAAACGTTGGCGCAGATCTTCATCGACCGTTGCTAAAAGACTGACGCGATCATGCAAATTCGTTAATAATTCTTTATAATCACAATTATGGCTGTTAGAAGCTGGAGACACTGTATGCGACTGATTCTAAAAAGGGATTTTAAATACACAAAATATTTTTATTTTTAATTATAATAATTTAAAATAACTCTGTTCTTTATCAAGTTATTTGGGTTTCGTCACCATTTTCTACCAATAAAATGAACAGCTCACACATTGCGTGTGTAGAGTTGTTAGACATGTCTTAATGTTTTAAACAATTTTCAAGTTCATTTGTATAATTTTTTTTCTCTTGTGTCTTTTTGTTATTTGTTTTTCTTTTTCTTCTTCAAGCCAGCATGCGTAAATGTTGAATTTAAAATATTCTTGAACCAGCGTTTAAAAAAACTCGGTTTGACAAAAGACAAAGAACATTTTCAAGTTCTTCTTTTTAAAAATCGTTAAAATACAAAAAGAAAAAAATTGGTTTAACATGACGCAAATTTTGCTTATTCTTGATTGCTTTTACATAGAAATCTTAAAAATATTATATATCACTTATTTTAACGCTGCCGAGAACATTGAACTTTAAGGCACGTTTTGTAACAATTTTGTTTATTAATTTTTAATTTGTAGACTAATCTGTTATTAATGACTTCGCTTAGATTGTCTACTACAAACAGCAGATTCTTTAACCCACCGTTTTCCAACGGCTGACCGTATTGCGTGTTACATGAGCGGCAGGCCGCTGCCAATGTGTCTGACTGGTGGCGGGCGCCGTTGTAACCGCCTCTTCTGTATGACATGTTGTGAAATTATTTAAGCAACAAATAATTAAAATCTCCACAAATATGTGTTTTAATTTATTTAATAATATCATTTTTATTTGCTTAATGATTATTTCGTGTTCAAACTTTTTATTTTATATGCAATTTATATGATTAAATAATCGTAAATTTTGCGTTCGAGTTCATTCAGAACAAAATTTTATCAACGAACCGCTCCGTTCAACGTTTGCAATGAGACTAAAAACTTGTTAAATGTCTGTTAAGAGATTTTCTTTTAAAATAATTTTTGCCAAACGACTTAACGTTAAAAAATATTTAATTTATTTTTTTTTCTTCTAATGAATATATAAACAATAAAACTAAACCCGCTTAAGTAAGATCTCTCTCACAACAACAAGCGCCAAGCTTTAGTTGTTTGTTCTTCAGCAGCTTGTTTGTCAGATAGACAG
This sequence comes from Thecocarcelia acutangulata, assembly GCA_914767995.1. Lineage (NCBI taxonomy): Eukaryota > Metazoa > Arthropoda > Insecta > Diptera > Tachinidae > Thecocarcelia > Thecocarcelia acutangulata. Next base: position 30,183,176 of record OU612096.1, read on the forward strand.
ACAGACGGATGGTGGATGGTTGGATAGATGGATGGTTGGATAGATGGATGCTTTAATGTGGATTTTATTGCTGCTGAAGAGATGTTTAAACAATACATTTTGGTGATTTGTTGGCTATTGTGCACCCTACATGCCAGCCTATAGAGCAATTCACTAACTTTTAATGATTATAAAAGAGCATAACACAACGCGAGCTATTGTGGTTTGCACTAAAGCTATGTACACACGGTTGTCAGATGTTACAATATTGTAAGATCTGGCAACACGTTGACAATGTAGTGACAATAAAAAACTGTCCCGCAGAAGTAAATTGTGTGTTCAGATGATCGTAAGAAAATTTTACAATTTTATTGTCAGACTATGGTCTGACAAATAACTCATCTGACAACAAAACTTGTCAGTTCACACAGTTGTCAGATTGTTAGATGAAAAAAATTGCCAGACATGTTGTAAGGCATTGCCACTTATGCATATCAACAGCTTTCTGTTTGGCAGTGTTGCCCATCAAACTTTTTTCTGACAATGATGCCATTGTCAGGTGCATTAATTTTATACATCTGACAATTAAACTGAGCTTACAATACCAGCCAATTATCTAGCAATGCCGACGAAGAGTGTTCACATGATTGTCAGATGCCTGACAACATTATCGTCTTACAATTGATTGACAACTGTTTTTTTGACAACGTTGTAAGTTAAAAATTGGCAGTTCACACGATTGTAATACATTCTCAGACAATTTTGCTGGCAATGTTGTAAGATCTGACAACCGTGTGTACGTAGCTTAACGCTTATCTGCCATCCCTAAACAAGAGCGGCAAGCGGAACGTTTTTTTCCGCTGAGCTTTAACGCTGAAACACCATCCCAAAACAAAAGCGGCAATGTTATGTCAAAACAATAAAAGCAGGGTTATCAAACAAACAAATAAAACAACCCTGATAATCTTGATAGCTGGACGGACGGCATTATTGTTTATGACTTTTTTATTATATTAAAATAATTAAAGTTTTAAAAATGAGTTATTCAGATAAGTTGGAAGGTTACTATATCATATTGAAAATAGTTTGTAACTCTATTTTCTAATAAGAAATACACAAATTTTTTATTTGCTTATTTATTTTCCTTTCTTATATTTTTTCTTTACTCTTTTGTTTACAATTGTTTTCTTTTGCAACTTACTTCACTGTGAAACGCGTTGTCAAAATTGGATTTTCCAATTGCAAAGCGTTGCCGTTGCGTTGCCGCCGCGTTGTTTCGGTATGCTCCATACAAAATGTACGGACATGAGAATTTTTGACAGATAAAAAACGCTTGCCGCTCTTGTTTAGGAATGGCTGTATGTGATTCACTAACTTTTTTTTAAAACCCCTAGTTGTATGTTAAAGAAATTTGAAATAATGTGGCAGCTTTGTTAAAAATAAAGAAAACCACAAAGAGGAACAGAAAAAAACAAACAAATATGCAAATAATTTTACGTTTACGTAGTGTTTACATGTGCAGGTGCAAGTTCGAAACCCCCCAATACATTCAAACCTTTTTACTTACACACTCACAATCTCTGCACTTGCAACCAACTTTCAACTGAACTGACAAGCAATTTCAGTAGGCAGTGATTTTTTGGCACTTACTGAAAGTCAAATGACAACTGAAATAACAGTGATGCCTTACAACAAGTTTTGCGGAGATTAACTGATTTTAATATAATGTTTTTGTCATATTTAAATTTTTCAAAACATATTTTTAAAATAATACACGTTTTTTTTTTATCGAAAATATATAAATTAAGGAGTCTTTGCCGTTTTGAGTGAAAAAAGTTAAAATTATTCTATTTCATTTATTTATTTTGTTCGGGCTATTCATTTCCCCGAAAAATAAAATTATGGTTTTCTATGGTAGTGCTGTTTTAGGAGCTGTTGTCTCTCCACTGACATTTTTAAACTGAACTTCCATGTTATTCTTTAAATACTAATGCAACTTGCAAGAGAGTCGAGTATTTTTTCGACATTTTCGTTGATAATACGTTCACAGGACTTTCATGCAAGTACTTGTACGTGTAAACGCAGTGTTAAGTAAGTAAAACTAATTAAGTAGCTCAGTCGTAAAGCAGCTCTGGGCTGGGGAACAGCTCTCCGTCATCGTAATTATTTCTTAAGTGCGGTCGGGCTTGTTGTTGTTGTTTGGCCTTCGAGAGTTTTGCGTCTCACTCTCATTGATTAACTGTCTACCTCAACTAACTGTATTAGTTTACAGTTTTTGTGAGGTATTTCGTTGTTAACCACGCGGCAACTTCCTATGTGAAGGCATAGGCCGGTACAGTTAGTCACAGCGCCGCAAAAGAAATACTGTTAATACCATCGTGGTCATAAGGTCTACGTTACTCCGCCCATGCTGTGCATCCTATACATTGCAAATTTATTTGCAACTGTATAGTTATAAATACAAATAAGTAATTAAGTAGCTAAAACTAATTATAAATTTATTAAATTAATTATTTTTTGATAAGTAAGATAAGTTACATGCCGTCCAACTGTTGGAGCACTAAAAGCAGGCTGATCTTCCGACAACCTGTATGCCAAATACTCTGAAGTTATTCTAACAGAAATTTTAACGACACTATTGTTAAAATAAACAGCACAAAAAAAAAATTGGTAAAAACAGCTGATTTAAAGCGACGGCAAATAGTGTTAAAAACTGTTACAGAATCGCGAAAACACCAATTTTAAGCTCTAAACACTTAGACGACAGCAGACTTCACAACTTCACGGCTACAAATGAAGTTAGCTTCAAATGCTGACGTGTCGTCAGCAACATAATTATTTTTAAGACAGCAGCAGCACTTTGTGTATTTAAGCAATGCAAATTTCAGAGGTGCCACATATATATTTTACATGAATAAAATTAAAATTACTGACTGAAAACGTAATAATATCACGTAAAGTTGTAAAAACTCAGCAATTTATTTGTTTATTTTATTTATGTGATGTTTATTTCTATTAAATATTTCAAATAAATTTCAGTTTTTATTGCTGCCAATTTATATTTATAGTGGCAGCACTGCATTTACTTTTTGCTGCTTACGAAAATAGAAATTAATCTAAGTTGGCAGCAACAGCAAAAGCTGTTGTGAAGTCGTGCTGCTGTGTTGTCGTTAAAATAATCGTGTGCATTTAAACACATGTATTTTATTTTTGACAGATTGCTGCTTGCTGTCTGCTGTCATCTATGTGTTTAAAGTTTTAGGTTAGTAAACTGCATGTCTTATGTTACTGAAGTAACATAAGATATGCTATAGAAATGCTAAGACTCTGTCCCACGATGTAGAACGTTAATGGAAAAAAGTGAATTTCATGTAGTGATTAAACACTATTATCTGAAAGGGAAAACGGCGAAATAGGCGAAAGATAAGCTCGATAACAATTACGATAAGTCTGCTGCGTCAGATTAAATGGTAAAATATTGGCTTGCTGGATTTACACGTGGCCGAACACGGCGGAAAGCCGTGAAAGTGGTTGCTGAATAAAATATCAAGAAAATCCTCGATATCGTTATGAATGATCGCCGAGTCAAGTTACGTGAGATTGCTAAAATGTTAAAGTGCGGTCTCCATCTGACTTGAAAACACTAACTTTAACGCTAACTTCAAGTTAAAGTTAAATGTGGACCGCTCATGTTAAAGTTTGGTTAAAGTTATAACTTGGTTGTTAAAACATTTCATTTGGAAACTCTGTTATAACTTAAATTGACAACAGCCTGCTATTTGTAGTTGTTTTTCGCCATTTTTATTGTTTTACTATGGAAAGTTATAACTCTAACATCACTACGAGTACGCCGACTTTAACATATAGATATTTAAACAGCAAGTTTTAACTTCATGTTTTAACTGCGTTTCAAGTTAGGTGTAGACTGCATGTAAACGAGTGTTCAACATTTTGCATGAACATTTGCATATGAAAAAGCTATCGACAAGATGGGTGCTGCGTTTGCTCAATGTCGAGCAAAAACGAGTTCGACCGATCACTTCACAACGGTGTTTGGACACGATAAAACGTAATCCTGTTAATTTTTGGCGTCGCTTAATAACTGTTGGTGAAACGTGGGTCCATCATATACACCTGAAACCAAAAATCATTCGAAACAACGAGTGGAAGTTGGTGGAAGTGCTACGAAGAAGGCGAAAAAATTTAAATCGGCTGTCAAAGTTATGACCATTTTTGGGATGCAAACGGAATATTGTTCAGGGATTATCTTGCAAAAGGAGCTACAGTGACAGGAAAATATTATCGTGCTTTATTGGATCAAGTGATTGATGCAATCAAGAAAATATGACCACATTTATAGAAGTAAAAAGTGCTCTTTCTTCAAGACAACACACCGGCTCACACAGCATTACATACGACGCTAAAATTATGTGAAATACACTTCGAATTGATTGGTTGATCATCCACTTCATAGTCCAGTTTTAGCTCCTAGTGACTTTTTCCTGTTTCCAAACTTTAAAAAATGGCTCGAAGGAATAAGATTCATCTCAAACGAAGAAGCGATTACCGAAACTAAGGCGTACTTTTAGGGGTTTCCAAAATCATTTTATTCAGATGGTATAAAAAAGTTGGAATATCATCTTGCTAAGTGTATTTAGCTAAAAGGAGACTATGTTGAAAGATAAATGGTTTTTGAAAAAAAAAAATAATTAAGTTTTTTATTCGCTATTTAAGCTTCTAACATTTATACCAGTAGAAAACTATAAATAGCTTGTTTTCTATGTTTCCCAGCTATCTATATGTCGACATTTCATAGGAACTACCCTAATCATCAGTAGACTTTGGAAATTTTTGAAAGATATTCTCAAACATTCAACTTTATATCCCAACAATTCAAATAAATTGCTGAGAATTTAAAAAGAAAAATGCTCTAATAATATCCGTCAAAACACAAAAAACAAGCTTTTCTATTTATAAACGTCTCTAACATTTCTTTACACCTTTCAAACAAATGAATAACCGTTAGTTGCTACGATTTGTTTTTTGTTCTCTGCTTTTCGATACTTTCAAAAAGCAAATCGTAGCAACCAACGGTTGTTCATTTGTTTGAAAGGTGTAAAGAAATGTTAGAAACGTTTATAAATAGAAAATCTTGTTTTTTGTGTTTTGACGGATATTATTAGAGCATTTTTCTTTTTAAATTCTCAGCAATTTATTTGAATTGTTGGGATATAAAGTTGAACGTTTGAGAATATCTTTCAAAAATTTCCAAAGTCTACTGATAATTAGGGTAGTTCCTATGAAATGTCGACATATAGATAGCTGGGAAACATAGAAAACAAGCTATTTATAATTTTTTACTGGTAAAAAAAAAATATTTTCTCCTAATTATTAATAGCAATCGTATTACGATCAATTAGTGCAATTTCTACAATTAGTTGCAATAATATGTTTGGCGGGGACGAGTCAACTGTATGGATGGTCACAACAATAATGTGGTTGACTACAATTATAATATAATATTGTATATTGAGATACATATATTTTCGATAGATACATATAAAGTTTTCTTAATACCTTGCCAATATTCTATGCTGATCACTGCTAAGAAAAATTCCATTTATTTGAAAGTAATCGTAAAAGTTTTTATACCTCATATTACATAACACTTGACTATACAAGTAAAAAGAAATTTGCATTACATTTTGAAAACTTCTATTGAAAATTGGTATTTGCTGCAGTATTTCGCTGATATCAATGGATGCTGACGAGTCGTATAGCGACGCCTACGAAATAGCTGGCCGTCCCCAAGCTAAATACGAGTAAAGTAGTTTTATTGCCTTCTCTAATAAAATTATTAATCACAGCAATAAGTTATAATAAAAAAAATGTTCTTTAAGAAAGGATGAAAAATGTCCTTGAACTCATATTATTATAAAAAAATAACAAAAAATTTCTTAAGTGAAGTTCGGCAAGAAAGCGTAATTAGCATTATCATGTTTTGCTACAATATAAAAAATAAATAAATATTCAAAGTGAGATCATTGTTAATGAGCTTCCCAAAAATAACATAAATTAAATTGTTAAAAAATAATATGACATATAAAAAAGTATTAGAAAAACAGCATGTGTGAATAAGTTCTTGGATCATAGTTAATAGTATATTCTAAAACCAAATGTTATTTCTCAAAAAATTTTCAAAATAAAAAACGGCCATTTTTTAGTTAAGTAATAAGAAAAAATTTGCCTAGCACAGTGGTATGTTTTGAGGAACTGAAATGAAATTGTCTATTATGAAAGGGCATTCACGCACGAGTACTTTGTGTTAGCACAAAGAGACGGAAGGAAGATTTGTTGAAAAAAAAATTAGAACACTGTCGTTGAATATAAAAGTTCTTACTTTCCATTTCTGTCTCTCTTTCTCTCTGCCTTCTTCTTTTTATCTTTCCAATATATCTTAAATTAAACGGTTAATCAGCGTTGCCAGAATGAAGATTTTACCTTAATTTTGAAGATTTTTCAAGTAAAATAAGATTTGAAGACCTTTTTCTTAAAATTTTGGGACTTACAGCCTGTTCGCCGATGTCGAAAGGATAAGTTCATTCGCATTCTAGGCAAAAGAAAATTGATTTGGTTTTTCCTAACTTTTCTATTATGTGCAAACGATCTGTCAAAATTCAATTAAAATACATAAGTATGTGCGAACGAATAATAGTGATATAGACAAACCCAAATTGATTCGAATGTGAGTGCATATATTTTCATTCGATAACGCCGAACAGGCTGTTAGTATTCTAATAAAAGTGAGAATTATTTTCAATTATCTAACAAAGTTTGACTTCTTTCATAATATGACATTTGAAATAATTTTTTACAAATCTTTTGTACAGTACATACATATATACATAGTTAAGGGCCATAGTTGGTAGTTCATTGCCTTGCAGTGTAGGAAGAGTAGGACTAATTTTTGTTGGTCTGAGTAGTGCAGAAGATACGTACCTTGTGCTCTACTGCCCCGATCAGTTTTAACTAATTTAATTCCAACACATTAAATAGAATGGTAACGTGTGTTTTGGTTCTTAAGGCTAATATTGGGTTCATTATTTCGTGCGAAATTCTCTCAAATTGCATACAAAAGTATAAAATATCTACGAAATAAGTTTAGAAATGTTGTACTGAGTTTTTAAAGCGAAAAACACAAAATATGTATCTGCAACATGTTTTCATTTAAAATTGTTTCTGGGAATATTTGTTTTTTCAGCTGCGAAATAACATAAGCAAAGCTTTTTTCGCACGAAGTACAAACATGTATACTTAAAATTAAAAAAAAAAAAACATTAATAAGAGAAAAACTAGACAACACTGAGTACATCTCAAATTTTCCGAACGAAATAAGTAAGGTTGCTGAAAATTTTTCGCATATACAATCTCAATACTAGGCTTAACATGTTATTATTGTTGTTGTTTTATTTCCTCGGTCTTCAAGAGTTTTGCATCACACTCGCACTGGTTAATTTTTCGCCTCAATTATTTGTATTGGATTACAGTTTTAAAGAGGTATTTCGTTGTTAACCACGCTGCAACTTCCTATGTGAAGGTATAGGTCGTTATGGTGAGACGCAGTGACGCTACAAACGTACTGTTAATCCCCCATATTCCATAAGGCGTCATCGTCGCCACAAACATTTTTTCATTTGTTTACTCGTTGGCAAAAACAATTGAACGTTGACAGCTTCTATCTATCGCTTAGGTCTAGGAAATGCCTAAAGACCGGGGCACATAGAATCCGTCGTACGTTATACGTCTCCACAAGATGGCACAATCAGTACTTTGGTAACGGATATAAAATCAACTGCATTTTGCTCTAATTTGATTAAAATCTTTTGTTTTATTTTTCAGACACAGCACAGAAAATCTAGCACAATTTGTTTATAATTTATTTTATTTTTGAACGAAAAACTAATTCAAAATTTACAAAAAATATTACCAAATAGTTCTCAAAGTTCTCAATGTACGTTAAAAGTTGATCAACTTTAATACTTTGCGATGACGGAGAAGTATGGAATATGACAAAGCTCATAAGACTACATGTATTTCAACTTAGTTGTCAGTTGAAAAAGGCAAAGTAAAACGTACAACGGATTCTATGTGCCCCGGCCTTAAGGTCGATCAAAAAATATATAACTGCTGTCGAAGGCGATTGTGTAATCGAGTGTTTTTTTATATCATATTGATATGACGGCGATGACTCCTCTTAGAATGTGGGGAAATATCATTTAGGGCTTGTGGTCTCCTTTACCCCGTCCATGCTATGCAACTGTATAGTTAAATAGAAATAGAAGAAATAAATTATTTTATTGCAATTTTTGTATAGCCTATACATCTTGAGACTTGGGGATTATAGACTTTGCTTTTAATTTTCCCACAAAGAAGGCAGACATATTTTACTATTCTGTAAATTCTAACAAGACAATTTTTTCTTGATCTATTTTGTATGATTCTTCTTCTACTACTTCATTCTGCAAAATTTTCTTTGAAGTAAGAAAATTTAGCGCTAAACAACACAAGCGGTTTGACAAACATCAATATGTTTGCACGAAAAATGTTTCGTGCAAAAATGCTTCAAATATTTGTGTAAACAGGCAAATGCTTCCATATATAACACAAAATTTTTGTACAAACAGAAAATTATAGCAGGTTTGCCAAACAGTTTGTGCAGTTTATTCCGTTCTCTATTACATATGATACTAATTTTAAAGAAGGAAATTTCTTTAAATTGAATTTTTATTACAAATTTTATTTTTTGTTAGAATATCCATCCTTTTGTAATAATTAACAAATTTTATATTTGCTTTTAGACATAAAAAAACTTTTGTTTGAGTTCATAAAGTTACGATTTTGTATATGACAAATGTAGATTTTTCGACATTTTCTGGCATCACTGCGGTTCATGCTAAATTGTAGCTGCATTGACGAAGACTTTAGAGGAGGATTTCCATCACATGATTAGGGAGGGTTGATATCACTAGAATAAGCTTTTCAGTTTAAAGATCCGACATAAAATATAGACTGCTTAAAAAAAAACATAAGTATATACAAGTCAATCAATCAATCTACTGATAAAGAGTCAAAATCATATTGAACATAAATGAGCTCAAGCCTGATCTGCGCAAAGAAACAAACAAATAAAAAGAGCTCTAAACAAATCACACTTTATTATTTTTTATTGTCTGATGACTTCTTGTTAACTGAGTATAGTCGGAAACATATTTTTGCGTCATACTTTACAACAACGTCAATTTTATTTATATTTTATTTATAAAATTAATTTTTAATTAACTATAAAACAAAAAAATGATCAGAATTTGTCATCGCTATAATAAATCTTAACTTAAGACAATTATGCATAAGCGACTGAGAACGAAGTATTTTATCAGATTTATCTGCAATGTTTTGTAATGAAAAGAAATCGTGAATTAACAATGACTTTTAAGCTGCATGCTTTCAGAAATATTTATTACGGACGTAACGAATGTCCGTTTTTCGTACTCCCTTAAAAATACATGGGCGAATGGACCAAATTATTAAATCCCACTTTATCCAAATATGGTTGAAAATATGATCTGCTACGACATCTGCTTAAATTTTCTTTAAAAAAAATTTTATACATACATATTACTTAAAAAAAAGGTTTTTATACATACATATGTATGTATGTATGTATACTAATAATAATTTTTGTTGAACCTTTATAAATAAGCGTGCTAATGGACGCGCAGCATACTTTACCATATTGGTGAGTTTTCATCGTGTAGGAAGGTTGCTAATATAACACCAATACCCGAAAAGGGTGAAGCAAATAACCCTGACAATTACCGCCCAATTGCAATTTGCTCTGCACTTTCCAAAGTAATGGAAAGTATGGTTAACTGCCACCGGTGAGATATCTGGTGTTGCATAAATTACTTTGTGATCGCCAATATGGATTTTGTAAGGATCACTCTACTGGTGATCTTTTGGCATATCTCTGCGAGAAATGGTGCCACTCAAGCAACAACTTCGGTGAAAGTAAAGTGGTGTCTTTAGATATCTCCAAAGTGTTTACTGCACTACTAGTAAAACTTACTGCTTTTGGTATCGGTTATGACTTTTCTCGGTTTATATCGAGCTTTCTCAGAGACCGCACTATACGAGTGGGGTCTCATCAAACGAGTTCAAGATTAATTCAGGCGTACAGCAATGCTCCGTTCTTTCTCCTACCCTATTTCTTATATTCCTCAAACTTTCAATCCTATTCACTCTTTCGCGGATGACAGTAGCATTTGTCACTCGTACTCTGTTAGTTATAGGCCTATCAGAGATTGCTGCCAAGAGGCTAAATATGAATGATCCTATTAATCTCAGAATGCGGTCGTAAAAACAGGGTTGCCTTCAACATTATTAACACACAAACAAACGACCGCAAATGCTGCTTCATCTGTACTCATGGATGGTATAAATATTGAGAAGTCGGATGCTCTTCATATTCTTGGAAAATACAATATGATGTTCGTTGAAATGATCACATTTTTCATGTCTCTAAAGAAGCATTCAAGTGCCTCGGGTTTTTTAAACGTGAAAGATGTACTTCACTCCATCCGACCTCCTTACTATTTATACCACCTACATCCGACCGAAAATACAATATATACAACAATACAACTCTCATGTTTCAAAGTCTATTTTGGGGTTAGTCGACCGTGTGCAGGAGAGGGCGAAGATGCTCATCAGTCACAGTAGAGTGTCCAACTCTATTAACTAACTGGAGCATCGACGTAGTGTGGGGTGCGTTACTCTGTTCTATCGTTACTACAATGGATTTTGCTCTGACAAGATTAGGGATCTTGTTCCCGAAACCCGCACATTTTTGCGTAGCACGCGTTCATCGTCCATAGCTCATCCATTTGTGGTCGATTGCCCGTAGAATCGTACTACGCATTACAGAGATATTTTCAGCCGTACACTTCGCCTGTGGAATAAATTGCCTGCAGACGTGTTTCCTGTCTGTTATAACATTGGAAATTCAAGTCAAATGTTCACAAACACTACTCCCTCTTTCTCCTCCACAAAACCTATTTTCCTAGTTCTGGTCCAATGCACAGCAGATGTAGGGGTCATCCCTTGAGAACTGGCCCAATAGAAAAAAAATTAAGAGATGAAAAACTGGAACTTATAACAACCCAATTAGTACATACATATGTACAAAATATTTTATTTTCACTGATTTACTCGTTTTAATGCTTTACATAATCCTCGATATGTCGCACATTTCGTAATAGACTAAAGAGAAAATATGCAAATTTCCTTTAATCTATTACAAACTTTTGAAGATTTCGTGACCGTTATAATTCTCATTAAAAACCCGATTTTAAATGAAGTTAAAATATTTTGTACTCAAAAAATACATACTTCTCATTCGCTAGACCGATATGTGTTACCTCTCTAATATTTTTTGCCTCTTCTTTATATTTAAACAAACTCAGCCACTCACAATGTTTACGGCAGATAAATTCTGAAAATTCATTCATAAAAATAAAACAGTAGACTGGTGTCCGCTAATGACTTAAACGGTTTACAAATCGTTTTTTGAGATCATTTTTAGATTTATCAAAAAGAATAATAAATATTTTTATGAGAAAAAAATTTAGGTCATAAATATTTATTAATGAAGATATAAATATTTTATTTATTGAGTAATTGCACAATTTGTATTTCTTTTGTTTAAACGAAATACGATTGCAAAATCGAATGTCATTTAACTTAACATTTTCAGAAACACGATATGACTGACTCCTGCATTTAATTGTTCTCAAGAAATCTTGTCAAGCAGTCGCTTATAATCCAGGGATGATAATTTCGAAGTTTTTAAATTTGACTCCATACTAAAAATATTAGAAATATAATCAGTCCAATTACAAAATTAACTTTTCTCTTTCCTCGAATTATGAACAAACATTAAGTATGATGTTTTTAATTCTTTCCTTCTCTCCGTTCACTGCATATACTAAAGGGAGATCATCAACTCTCATTAATTTTAGTTGAGAAAGTGAGAAGAAATTCCGTAAGATTTTCATAATTAGGCTGAATATTTCAAGTAGCAATTCTGCTTGGTGAATCGTTAAAACTACTGCACTAAGTATCTGGTAAGGAGCTATTAATTAAAAGGGTGAAAATATGCAAGCGATGCCATAACTTTCATCACACTCTACTCTATCCTAAGCCGCAGCAACTAAGCCTATCCAAACGGGGTAGAAGTCAGCAACCGTCACAACTTCGTTGGAAGGCTATAGAGAAACGTTCAAATCCTATCATATCCTCACCATCAACTGATTACTTAGTTCAAAAACAAAAATTATCTTTGAAACTATAAAGTCTTAGACGGTTAAAGGCTAGAGAGTGTAGATTATTATTTAAAAGTACTGGCACTGATTTACGTCTACAAATCTTAAAAATTGTATACTCTTCTATTGAGAAGTACATATCACATATTTGCAATACCATCGTAATGACATAGCGTTATCCGTTAATGTTGAAAACTGGTATTATTGTACCAATAAGAACACCTGGAGGACCAGGCACTAATGCCTTTCGTCCTATTAGTATATTGCCCTGTTTGTCAAAAGTTATGAAGCATTAAACGGTTAAACAAATAACGGAATATTATGTTATATTCTTCATTAGAAGAAAAATTTTTTCCCAACCCAAAAGCTATCGAAAAATCGTTGGCACAATATCGCCAAATTTTTGTTTTTCCAAATCGATTCCCCCTAAATATATTTCTCTTATCTTTTACCATGAAAAAAATGGTCCTTCTTGCCTAGTTTACTTATTTCCAAAAAAGAAGTACGTATACATACTAAATGAGTCACCGTAATAAGGTTTTATTAGTATTTGTTATATAATATAAGATAAGCAGCAAAGGTACGTTGTTTTAAAACTGTAGCAGTGTTACCAGCTCTGGTTCTAATCGATGTAAAAAAATGTATAATACTCTGGACACTGTAAATCACTTGAGAATAGTTCTATTAATGTTATTTTAATGAAAATCAAATAATTACTTTAAACAAGATCGTTTCAATTAAAACACGACAATACTGTACATAATGAAATGCTGTCACCATACAATGGGCGCGGGTTGAACTTGGCCTTGATTTTTAATTTAAATAAATCAATAATTAATTTTAAGTAAGACTCTTTTTTATAACTTTTAAAGAAAACACTTGACATATGTATATAATTTTATTAAAATTCTTACGACTGTTTGAAAAACAATTTTATAAAAGTTGACAAATAGTTTATACGAGTATGTGTATGAAGATAAATTTAAAATTGTCTAGTACAGACAAAAACCTAATCTATTTAGCAGCGACTGTTAATTTGGTCTAGTTTCTTCTTCTTTAATTGTTTGGTGGCAGAACTGTAAAATAATTCTTGGTTTCAAGCAAAAGTTTAGTAAAAATAATTATTGATTGAAAGCAACTATTTTCCTCAACAACAAGAAATTGTAATATTTTAAGGATAATTTTGTTGGTGAAAAAATGATTATTTCCGAAAGAAAACCTATGGATTTTATTTTTACTATAAACTTTACTGTGTATGATTATGATTGTGCCTCACTTTCTTATTTTGTATGTTTATCTGATTTTTATTTTATAGCAACAAATTTCACCATTTGAACCACTGTTACATAAAACACTTAACAGTTCCGCAATCGCCAACAAACTTATTTCTTATCTTTTGTTTTTTACGAAATCAGCTTTTAAGACTTACTTGACTTTTTGGAAATTCCAAATAATTTTGGGCGCTTACGCATAATTTAACAGCCACCGCTTAAACGTTGCAATTGGCAGAACAAAATTTGTTCCTTGAAGTTTTTTAACTTTGTATGAGTAAAGCTATGATGTTACAATATTCTAAGATCTGGCAACATACTGACAATGTAGTGACAATGAAAAATTGTCCCGCGGAAGTAAATTGTGTGTTCAGACGATCATAAGAAGACCATAGTCTTACAATTTCGTTGTCAGACTATGGTCTGACAAATAATTCATCTGACAACAAAAATTGTCAGTACACACGGTTGTCAGATTGTTAGATGAAAAAAATTGTCAGACATGTTGTAAGGCATTGCCACTTATGTATATCAACAACGATCTGTTTGGCAGTGTTGCCCATCAAACTTTTTTCTGGCAATGATGCCATTATCACGTGCATTAATTTTATACATCTGACAATTAAAACAGAGCTTACAATACCAGCCAATTATCTGGCAATGCCGACGAAGAGTGTTCTCACGATTGTCAGATGTTTGACAACATTATCATCTTACAATTGATTGACAATGGTTTTTCTGACAACATTGTAAGTTAAAAATTGGCAGTTCACACGATTGTCATACATTTTCAGACAATTTTACTGGCAAAGTTGTAAGATCCAACAACCATGTGTACGGAGCTTAAGTACTCGTACATGAAGTGTTCACCTTCATTTTTTGTTTACTAATAAATTAAACAACTGATTGATATTCTTACTTCAAATTTAAATAATTTCATGCCATAAATAAAGTGTCTTGTTTAATTTATTTTTTGTTATTATTATTTTTTTTAACATAAATTATAAATTATGGCTTTGAAACAATTTTTTTTCCATTTCAGATGAAGTGTTACGAATTTTAATTTTTTTTTTTTTTCTGGAGAAGTATTTTTTTCTTTATGAGGATTATATTAACATTTAAACATTTATGAATAATATAAACACTTTAGATGACAAGCTCAATTACTATTATTATAATAAAAATTAAACAAAACATAAATATGTATTGGAATGAACAACATTCGTAAAGTTGTTTTACTTTTTAACTCACGACCTGGTAAGAATGTATATGTGTATGCAGGGCTGGGCAGTATTTGAAATTCTTGTATTTGAAATACAAATACGTATTTTGTATCTGTATTTCAAATACACGACCCGAACTTAAAAGTATTTTGTATTTCAAATACATGTGGCTCAAAAATACATTTTCACAAAATACTGGGTGGCCCAGAAAGACCGAAGTGGTGTGAATTCCTTATAACTTTTTTATTATAATTTTTTTTTTCTTTTCTTTTCAGTATTTTGTAAAGAAGACTTGGATAATTTATAATGGAGCAATACACAATTGAACAACGTGCCCAAATTGTTGAAATTTACTTTTCAAATCAACGGTCCATTGTGTTGACTCAGCGTGCATACCGTCGTCAATTTAATGTGCGGGTTGCACCCTCTCAGTCAACAATAAACCGTCTGGTTGCAAATTTTCGAGAACAAGGAGCAGTAAGGAACCTTCCTGGTCCCGGCAGACACCGAACTGTCCACACGGCTGACAATATTCAAGTGGTACAGGAGAGTATTCGGGAGGATCCAGAAACATCAACCAGGAGACGTTCGTCACAACTGGGCCTCTCAAGGACGTCGCTGCAGCGAATTTTGCACACCATAGGATTGTTTCCATACAAAATTCAACTTGTCCAAGAATTGAAACCAACAGATTACCAGCAACGACTTGACTATGAAATTTATTTCCAGCAAAAAGCACAAGAGAATCCAAATTTTATTCATAACTTAATAATGAGTGACGAAGCCCATTTTCAATTAAATGGGTTCGTTAACAAGCAAAACTGTAGGATATGGGCTACGGAAAACCCGAGAGTACTTCATCAACGACAATTGCACCCAGTTAAGTGTACCGTTTGGTGCGGTGTTTCTTCAGAAAGGATCATTGGCCCATTTTTTTTGAAAATGAACAAGGTGTCGCCATTTCCGTCAATGGTGATCGATATCGGGCCATGTTGCAAAATTTTGTAAGGCCAGCCGTGGAAAACCATCCGCAAATATGGTTCCAACAGGATGGAGCCACAGCGCACACTGCGAGGGCCACAATGACTCTTTTACGCGACATCTTTGGTGAAAGAATAATTTCTCGTAACAGCAATTTTAATTGGCCTCCGCGTTCCCCGGATTTAACCGCTCCAGACTGTTTTCTTTGGGGCTATTTAAAAGGAAAAGTTTATGTTAATAAGCCTAGGACTATTGAGGAGTTAAAAACCAATATTCGAGAAGAAATTAACAACATACCACCGGAAGTTTTGCGAAAGGTCATGGAAAATGTGTTGGAAAGAGCACATTTGTGCGAAGCAGAATATGGCCACCACTTGCGGGATATCATTTTTAATAACTAATCCAAAAATATTCCCCATAAATTTAATGTATTTAAAAAAAAAAAATTAAAAAAATATCTCTTAAATAAAAAGTTATAAGCAATTCACACCACTTCGGTCTTTCTGGGCCACCCTGTACATTTATTTGTTACAGTAAATTCAAAATAAGTTATTTCATACAAAAGCTAAAATTGCTAGAAACTACGACCATGAAAATGTTCATCATTTTGCAAAACTGCAATTCAGCTTTCAATTGTCTTGTCCAGAGCAAATTGATTTTACACTAATCAGGTGATATCAATAAGAATTTCCACATATTTGTCCCCAGCTTTTTCACAACGCTTTGGAATATATATAGGGACATAATTGTTATTACGGAAAACTTTTGTCTGCCTTACTATCTGTGAAAACCAGATTTGATCGACTGCAAATATAGTAATTTGAGGCATTTCAGTTGTATTTTAACAAAATTAATGGAGAGCTTGGAAAAGACATTTAATGAGTTTCTCATGCTGACACGTGAAGCAAATAGAGCCATATTGGCATCATGTCTCCACCCTAGTTCCAGAAAGCGCTAGTTACCAGAAAGCATCTCATTGAAAGAGAGGCAAGGAATTAAAGCCCTTGCAATAGATACCTTGGAGAAAAATTATAAAAACCTTGAAACCAAACGTGCATGCAGCAGAAGAAGTAGTAGTTGCAGCAAAGATGATGAGGATTTTATTGTTTTTATGCATGTATAGAATTTGGCAGCAGCTTATGTTCTTCAGGACCTGTAGGTTTTATTAACTCCCCAACAAGAGGTTGTTTGTCGGATGAGTCATTAAAATATCTTGTTTTAATTAAAGGAAACATTTCTTTTACCGAATATTATAATAGGCTTTAAATATTTTGCCAGTTACGTCCTTTTAAGTTTCAGGTGACTATATACAACTTTGTTTACGTACATATATAAAATAAAATATGTATCTAAAACCAGAGAGGTATATTCTTATGAGATCGAAATACAAAAATGTATTTGTATCTTTTAGTTGTATTTTGTATTTAAAATACGCAGCTTGAAAGTATTTTGTATCTTGTATTTGAAATACGCAACTGGGAAGTATTTTGTATCCTGTATTTGAAATGTGTGTATGTACGGCAGTCAGCACGTGTACCAGCTAGCTTTTTCAATCGTCGAAGACTCTACTGAAGAGTGTTTTTGATCGTCGACGAGCTCATTTTTTAATCACAGACGATCCATCGCACAGGAGTAATTATTACAAAAGCTGATTCTACTACGAGATTCTTACACAACTCAGCATGAGACTCGTATGTTAATCGTATAGGGAATCGTCTGAGACCTGTGACCGCATATTAACTTGAAGAGAACGTGGGAGCTATTAATACTACCCATATCTTACTTGAGGCTCACTGTACACCGTTTGGGAACCATGCCAGGAGACTAGGCTTTTTTTTTATTGTTTTTATTTTATTTTCCGAACTTCAATTTATACATTATACATATAATATTAGAGCCACAGCACTATTATTGGCATTAAAGAGGCAAAAAGAAACAAGTCTTTTCAAAATATAATTGTAAAAACATGGAATTTTGTATCATTACTAACAAATCGATAAAAAACAAGTAAGAGTGTAGTATATTCGGCTGGGCCGAATCTAAAATACCCTTCACGATAGTCACGAATATGTATAGTATATTAAAAATGTGGCCTGAATATGCTCGGTTATATATGAACCGATATCGGAATTTTCTATTTTCTGTATTTTAGTAACCTTCTTTTATAACAAGAATTGCTTTTCAGCAAAAAAAAAAAAAAACAAATTTTTTAATGAAAAAATCGGTTCAGGCTATATCTCGGGTATATATCGACCGACATCGAAAACTTTAATTCTCCATATTTATATAACTTTATTTCATCACCAGAACTGCTTCTGAGCACAACAAATTGTTTAAGTTCGCTTACGCGACATTTTCATGAAAACCCCGGTTTAGGCTATATCTCGGGAATATATGGACCGATATCAAAAATTTTAATTTTCTCTATTTTGGTAACCTTCTTTTATAACAAGAACTGCCTTTCAGCAAAAAAAAAAAAAATGTTATTGGAAAAATCGGTTCAGGCTATATCTCGAGTATATATGGACCGATGTCGGATATTTTCTTTTTCCATATTTATATAACTTTATTTTATTACCAGAACTGCTTTAAGGTGAAAAAAGTTGTTTAAGTTCGCTTACGCGGCATTTTCATGAAAAACCCGGTTTGGGCTATATCTCGGGTATATATGGACCGATATCGGAAATTTTCATTTTCCATATTTATGTAACCTAATTTTATTACCAGAACTGCTTTTGAGCAAAAAAAGTTATATAGCTTCGCCTATGCGACATTTTTATTAAAAATCCGATTTGGGCTATATCTCGGGTATATATGGACCGATATCTGAAAAAAAAATTTTTTGCCTTTAAGTCATCATGCTTAATAAGTGTGTAAAGTTTGAAGCAAAACGAACAACTTTTGTTTTCAAAAATTTTCATACAAAACTGCAAAAAAAATGGCTTTTTTCGGAATTTTGAATATATCTCAGCTATACGTGGACCGATATTACTGAATTTCAATAGCAAACCCATGAATCGATGGGGTAATAGAATGGTGATAGAAAAAAGTTTCTAAGTCTAATGGTTTTCTCAGAAACGGTATTTCAACAGCGGACAGACGGACAGACGGACATCGTTTAATCGACTTTTCCATTAATTCTGATTCAGAATATATATACTTTATAGGGTCGCAGAAAAAAACTGTAGAAATTACAAACGGAGTCACAAACTTATATATACCCTTTACATTTTTGTGAAGGGTATAAAAAGCAGTTATTGCAAATTTCCAAATTAGGTAGCAAAAATCACTTAAGTTCAGTTTTAAACAAAGAAATTAACAAAATATTCCGTAGAGATATAGGTAACTTATTGAATTCGTAAGGAGCAGCAAAACTTTTACGTTGTTTCGACAACTCGAGGCGACATCTAACTAGCCCAATATTTTTGCTTTGTCTTGTAACACGACATGTTACATGTGCATTACTTTGGAAGTATACCCTACAACGACTTCTGTAGAAGTTTCCAAGAGGAGAAGACGATTTTTCTTCGCCTCGGAACATGTCCGGCATTGCAGCATCACCATGTAAGATATTTAGGCAAGCGGAACTTCAACAGCCTATCATGTATGGCCTCAGTCAATGCGACCGCACTAGCCTCTTTTATAAGAAGCAGCGGATGGCTACTATAACAGCATGTAACGCCATACTAAGCGATTCCCACCTTTCCATCTCCCTCCTTCACTCCCACAATATCCCTCTAAATTCTATTCTTCACTTCTCTACTATACCACTTTACCAGGCAATCACAAAGCGAACGACTTCAGGACCCAAGTGAGCTGGAAAACCTAAGCTATTTCGGGGTATCCCTATGCCTGCCTATTTAATCTAGCCTTCTAATCACTCCTGCATGCAATTTTCGAGACAGTCAATGAAAGACAAGACTCAATGAGTTAATAGGCCGAAGCTCATTAAGCATCAGTCCTTAACCACCTCACCTGTCTAACCATCACCTCTGGTTCCTTAGAGTACAAGATAGCAGCACCTTGGGGGGTTGTTAGTCCCCGAAAACCGGCATTGTTCCAAAGTTATCAGAGAAAATAATTCCCGAAGGCTTTGTTGAGCCCAGTTCCGCCAATTAACCCTTGGTGAGGGTTTCGGAAGTCCAATAGAACATAAGTCAAGCGGCTTTCTAGAGTTTGATTTGCTACAACAAATGAAGAACTCCTACCCCTGTATTCTCCAGCAAGCAGAGTGCCCTGGTTAGGTGTACGCCAAGGCAAAACCAAATCCCCGGGGGGACTAGACGTTTAGCAGTAAATATTTGCAGAGCCCATGAAGTCTCTGCTTAGAAATCATTATCTCTATTCACAATCATGTGCATTTGTGATTGCAAATTTATGCAATTGCAAATATATTAAATTAAAATATAATTTGCCATTCAATCCATCATTTCAGTGAAAGTAGGGTGGTGGCTCTAGATATCTCCAAAGCATTTGACAGAGTATGGCATGTTGCACTACTGGCAAAACTTATAGCTTTTGGCGCCGATGATAACTTTTCTCGGTTTATATCGAGTTTTCTCAGGGACTGCACTATACAAGTTGTTATAGATGGGGTCTCATCAAACGAGTTCAAGATTAATTCAGGGGTACCGCAAGGCTCCGTTCTTTCTCCTACCCTATTTCTTATTTTTCTCAATGACCTTCTATTTCAAACTTTTAACCCTATACAGTCTTTCTTGGATGACAGCAGCATTTGCCATTCGTACTCTTTCAGTAATAGGCCCAGCCTACCCGAGATCGTTGCCAAGAGGCAAAATATGAATGACTGAATAGTGATCTTCTATTAATCTCCGAATAGGGTCGTAAGAACAGGGTCACCTTTAACGTTCGTAAGACCCAATGTTGCTTATTAACGCACAAACAAACGACCGCAAATGCTGTTTCATCTGTACTGGATGGTATAAGTATTGAGGAATCGGATGCTCTTGATGTTCTTCGAATGAAAATACAGTGTGATGTTCGTTGGAATGATCACATTTTTCATGTCTCTAAAGAAGTATTCAAGTGACTCGGCTTTTTGAAACGGTGTAAGATGTACTTTACTCCATCCGACCTCCTTATTATTTATACCACCTACATCCGACCGAAAATGGAATACAACTCTCATGTTTGGGCCTGTGCCCCAAAGTCTATTTTGGGGTTGCTCGACCGTGTGCAGGAGAGGGCGAAGAAGCTCATCGGTGACAGTAGGGTATTCAACTCTATTGATTCACTGGAGCGTCAACGCGATATGGGGTGCGTTACTCTGTTATATCGTTACTACAATGGATTTTGCTTTGACGAGATTAGGGATCTTGTACCTGAAACTCGCACATTTCTACGTAACACGTGTTCACCGTCTAGAGGTCATCCATTTGTGGTCGATTGGCCGGGGAATCGTACAACGCATTACAGAGAGAATTCGTTTTTCAGCCGTACGCTTCGTCTGTGGAAAATGTTGCCTGCAGACGTGTTTCCTGTCTGTTATAACGTTGGAAAGTTCAAGTCAAATGTTCACAAACACTACTCTCTCTTTCCCCCTCCTCATAACCTATTTTCCTAATTCTGGTACAATGCGCTGCATATGTAAGGGTCATCCCCTGAGTACTGGTCCAAGATAGAAAAAAAAATATGCTATCAATTGTGAACCATCTCTGTTGGCTTAGTTTGCATTACTTTTTGCAAAGCACGAAATTCACAGCTGATTGATAATTAGAGTAGAAAATAATTTACTAAAATTTTAGTCAAAAATAAATATGCCGAAAAAAGCTTTAAGGAGCAGTTAATGGACTTTTTAATATAAAAAGCGATTTTAAGTTAGATAAAGACATCGTTTGGTGTTATTTGAATGCGGGATGAGCGATGGCAACTAAGCGGCGATTACGACTAATTGGCTTGGATCGCAGATTGTCAGCTGTCGATTTGCAATTAACTTGTGCATAAGCAGAGCAAATAAAAACTATAGGTTTTAAGTATTGCATATACACATGAGACTAGCAAGTGCATTGATGTGTATTTTGTTAGTGTAGAGTAAAAATATGCTAAACCTTTTTGCAAATGCAATGATGCAATACCATTTGCACGAGATTGTGAATAGAGCTATTGCTTTATTCACCCCAAATAGTTTTATTGCGCCCCAGCACATTTTGTTAGAAACTTTATCTTCGCTTATGATCGGATTTGTTTCTTTTATTTGCGTAACATTTAATTATTATGGAAAAATATACTCCATATGTTTTCATTAGTGATTAGAAATATTATTTAATTAATTACATGTGTTTGTATTTTTAAAAAACTTAGAAATGTTTGATCAATTGTTTTGCGTAATTTTTCTTTTCAATTTGTATGTAAATATGTATGTATGTATGTGTGTGTCGAGAATATCTTTCACAATCGTTTGTGTTTAAAAACAATTTGCTTTATTTAATTATTGTGGAAAACATCAAACGAACTCGTATGTACATAAGTATGTACTTATGTGCGTATTTGAAAATCATACCTAGAATAATGAACTTTGGTCCATATTGTTTTTCTTTTATAGCGAAACAGATGAAGTGCTAATGTTAGAAAACTTAAAATCTCTCAAAAATAAACAAATTGACTTTTTTAATAAAAATTTTTTATTTAAGAATTTATTGCTTTTGATGTTTAAGGCACCCACAGACTTTATGTTTTACGTCGCAATTCCTCAAAAGGAATTTTTAATAGGTAGTGGCACTAAATACGACACCAAAAAACATCAAATGTATTTTTTTGGTAAAAATTACGAAAATTTGTCAATATTTTGTTTTACTTTTGTCTGAAAAAGTAAGGAGTTCTATGTGATTTGTCAAATTTACGCAAAGGAAACGTAACAGCTGTGCTTATACAACTACCATGGTAAAGCTGCCTTGATTTCTCATGTATTCTTTCATGTCTGTCATAATTGTCATTTTTACAGACGGTATGTAAAATTTGCTCACAAACAAGGCGAATTCACAACAAGCAAATGCATCATCACCAAGGCGAATTCATTACCAGGTGAACTTAATAGCACAGGTGATTATTTTTTGCTTCTCGCGTTTTTTCCAACGAGACTGTCAAATTTTTTTTCTTTTGTTTACAAACTTTTTCGAGCCATTTTGATCTGAAGATTTTTTTTGTATGATTTAGTGCAATTTCAAGAAATTTGTGTGAATTTCAAGTGAAAAACTAATACAATCTGTGATTTTAATTACAAACAATTATAAAATTTTATATTTAACGTTCATATAAAACTTTTCCCCACTTAAACAATCTTAGGCGAATTTAGATTTTGACATTCACGATATGTTTTTCAATAACAAAATACATTATACTGAATTCGCCTATCCGCTTGCATTCACCTGCATAAATTCGCCCTGATCATCACCAAATCATCAGTAGACTTTGGAAATTTTTGAAAGCTATTCTCCAACCATGGTTGCCATATTTGACGATTTATCGTCATTTTGGCGGTTTTGGGTGCTGAAAATAGCATGTTGACGATTTGATGATTTAAGATCTGTTTTTGATAATTTTTTAAGACCACATTTTTACTGTCATAATTTTCAAGCAACTTATAAGAAATGAAAGAAAAGCTACGTACACACGGTTGTTAGATCTTACAATATTGCCAGTAAAATTGTCTGAAAATGTATTACAATCGTGTAAACCACCAATTTTTAATTTACAACGTTGTCAGAAAAACCATTGTCAATCAACTGTCCGCTTTTAGGGTTTGGAAATTGAAAGACAGACATTTTTCTCATTCTGCTTTGAACTTGCCGAAACCTTTTAGAGCTGCGAAATTAATAGACAGACAGAAATTTTTCGTATTTATATGAAGTTGATGTTGATATGAGAATAATAATATGAAGCAAAAACATGAAAAAATGCGAAGAGACGCAACTTCAAACGAAAAATGTCTTAAAATGTCCAGTATAGTAGAGGTTTACCGCACACTCTTCCTCTTTAATACATCGCCTACAAACTTCGTCTGTCTGTCCATCAATTTCTCAACTGTGAAAGGGTACTTTGTGTCGCAAATTTACTTTTACATCTGGAGTAAAATATACATACTTATATGACACATGTCACATAAAGTACTTTTAGCACAAAAAGTTCGGCAACTGGCATATTTTTACGCATTGAAATTTTTTCTAATAGCTCCAAAGTCAAGGCGAATTCAATACTCGGTGAACTTGACAGCTCAGGAGAGCTGTCACCTGACCGTTTTTTCCAATGAAACTGTCAATTTTTTTTTCTTTTGTTTACAACATTTTCGCACCATCTGAAGCTTTTTTTTGTGTGATTTAGTGAAGTTTCAAGAAATTTTTGTGAATTTAAAAGTGAAAAACCATTATAATCTGGAATTTTAATTACAAACAATTATAAAAATTTTTATTTAACGCTTATGTATAATTTTTTCTTAGCTGAACAATCTTAGGCGAATTTAAATTTTTACATTATTCTCAGCAAGGCGAATTAATTATTAGGTGGATGCATCGGCGAATTCAGGCGAATTCGAATAATATGGCGGCACTTTCTTTGTCAAGTTTTGTTTGCCTTTTTCGGCTCCATTTAAATTTTTGTACATGTTCGCTATCAACTACTTTTGAGAGCTTAAGTGTGAATTCGCCTTTTTACACAAACAAAATACCTGTTGTTTTTTTTATTGTTGTAGCGAAGCGGCTACCTTGTTTTTTGTATCATGATTCTCAGTAAGTTTTACAATAACAAAATACATTTATAAGTCTTCCCGCTTGGATTCACCCATGATACAAAAAACAAGGTAGCCGCTTTGCTACAACAATATAACAATAAAAAACCAACAGGTATTTCGTTTGTGTACAGGCCCATTTAGCCGACTGTAGAAATTGTAAATGTAACGTAAATGTAAATGTAACGTAAATGTAAATGTAGGAGCACTTATAGAACACGTAAAACCGTATCAGGTGTTTTTGATACAAACTAAAAAACAAAAGTGCATGTAAAGAAAAAGTGTTCATTTATTACTGATTTACAGGAAAAGTGTTCTGTTTTTCATTTTTATATTATTGTATCAATTAAGTTTTTTATTCGCTATTTTTAGCTTCTACCATTTATACCAATAAAAATTATAAATAGCTTGTTTTTTATGTTTCCCAGCTATCTATATGTCGACATTTCATAGGAACTACCCTAATCATCAGTAGACTTTGGAAATTTTTGAAAGATATTCTCAAACATTCAACTTTATATCCCAGCAATATAAATAAATTGCTGAGAATTTAAAAGAAAAATGCTCTAATAATATCTGTCAAAACACAAAAAACAAGCCTTTTCATTTATTCACCTCTCTAACATTTCTTTACACCTTTCAAACAAATGAACAACCGTTGGTTGCTACGATTTGCTTTTTGAAAGTATCGAAAAGCAGAGAACAAAAATTCAAACAATTAAGTTTTTTATTCGCTGGGAAACATAAAAAACAAGCTATTTATAATTTTTATTGGTATAAATGGTAGAAGCTAAAAATAGCGAATAAAAAACTTAATTGTTTGAATTTTTGTTCTCTGCTTTTCGATACTTTCAAAAAGCAAATCGTAGCAACCAACGGTTGTTCATTTGTTTGAAAGGTGTAAAGAAATGTTAGAGAGGTGAATAAATGAAAAGGCTTGTTTTTTGTGTTTGACAGATATTATTAGAGCATTTTTCTTTTAAATTCTCAGCAATTTATTTATATTGCTGGGATATAAAGTTGAATGTTTGAGAATATCTTTCAAAAATTTCCAAAGTCTACTGATGATTAGGGTAGTTCCTATGAAATGTCGACATATAGATAGCTGGGAAACATAAAAAACAAGCTATTTATAATTTTTATTGGTATATTATTGTATGTTAAAGAAAATAATTAATTTTTCATCACCCATGTCTTTATATCAAATAATTTACAAGAATAAAATAAAAGCAATACAGCTGTTCATAGCAGTGATGAGAGTTCATAGTATTCAGTACATAAACATAAAGTACGAAAATTGTTCAAAAGGTACCTAAGATTTCTAATATTTCTTTTTCTGTCTATAAGTCAACATTTCATATGAGCTACAGCTGGGAAACATAGAAAAACAAGCTGTTTATAATTTTTTCATTAGTACCAATGTTGGAAGCTAATATAGCGAATAAATCTCAAATGTTTGAATTTTTGTTCTCTGCTCTTTGGTACTTCTAAAAAAATAAATTTAATTGCTTATAATATATAATAATATTAATATATAACAGGAGCGTATTTAGATTTGGCCCAGCCTTCAAGATAGTCACCTATATACATATATATAGTATATATTAAAAATTTGAACTAAATATGCTCGGATATATGTATATGAACCGACATCGGGGAAAATATATGTTTGCCTTGTATTCACCATTCCAAAAAGGAAATCTTTCATGGAAATTATCATGCAAAAATTGGTTTAGACTATATCTCGGTTAAATATGAACCGATAACGGAATTTTCCATTTTCTGTATTTTACGAGTAATTACCTCATTTTATAATCGGAGGTGATTTCAAGCAAAAGAAATTTTTCCAAAAAAAAATCGGGTATATATGGACCGATATCGAAAATTTTCATTTTCTCTATGTGGTAACCTCCTTATATTATCAGAACTTCTTTTAAGCAAAAAAACATTTATGGAAAAATCGGTTTAGGCTATATCTTGGGTATACGAGTATATGGACCGATATCGGAATTTCTCTTTTTCTGTATTTTAGTAACCTCCTTTTATTACTATAATAAGTGTGTGAAGTTTGAAGCAAAAAAAATTTTTTTTCAAAAATTTTCATACAAAATTGCAAAAAATAATGGCCTTTTTCGGAATTTTGAACATACCTCAGCTATATGTGAAACGATATTGCTGAATTTCAATAGAATGGTTAAAAGAAAAACGTTTCTAAGTCTAATGGTTTTCTCTAAAATGCTAGATATATATAATTATTAGCTTATTATACTTAAAAAATATTAAAAATTTTTTATTATTACATTTTCATTTCATCACAGGCCTAAATTTATACTGTATTGCTTTCTTACATTTATATCAGCATAACTCTATAATATGAACCAATTTTTAAAATTCATTTTATCGTTGGAAGATTGTACTTAATAAATATATTTTTGGAAATCGGGCGAATAAATGTTGTGGTTACATATAATGTGACAGTTGCAAAAATTGTGCGCTGTGTATAAATTATGCTACCATGTCTATCCATTTTGCGTATTTTACAGAAAAGTCTTAAATTTATTAAAACATATTATATGTGTATGCAAACATAACTATTTAAATATTGCAATTATCAAATAAACAAAATGTACGAAAACAGGTTTTTTGGGCCATCCTGCCATTCACAATAACATATACCATCACTGACTACATTTGTCACGTAAACACGTAATGAAATTCTATTTTCTACAGGTTGAGACGTTACGGTTACATTTCATTACAGTCAGATAAGCATTTTCATGGTTTCTCGTATAACAAAAACGATCAGCTGTTACGACTACATTTACATTTCTACATTTACGGTCGGCTAAATGGGCCTTAAAAAGACGAATTCACACTTCAGCTGTCAAAAGTAGTTGATAAAGAACGTGTACAAAAATTTAAATGGCGCCGAAAAAGGTAAACAAAACTTGACAGAGGAAGTGCCGCCATATTAACCGAATTCGCCGATGCTTCCACCTAATAATGAATTCGCATTGGATTCATCTGTATAAATTCGCCTTGTCCAAAGCTTTATGCACTAAGAAAACAATTAGAACCAATTGCAGTAGTTCGTCCAATAATATTTCTAATATCTAATTTCTATTATCATAAGAAATAATTAAATATAAAAATTAACAACCATTTTTGTAGATAAATAAACAAATCGTGAGCGTTGCCAAAGTTTTTATTGTGACATCCTTTTTTACTTTGCGCTTGCCTGTTAAAGTTTTAAACGTCACGCAAAGCGACAAAGTGTTATCTGACATGACCTTTAGTACATAAATTTAGTATATAAATTGAATTGTTTGAATAAACTTACTTTGAATTCCGACTTCAAACAATTAACATCTTTGTTTAGCATTAAGTTCGCAGACGTGGGGGAAAAGTTAGTAAGGAAAAGTTATATAAGAATAGAATTCTGAGTTTCAATTGTTCATCCAATGAACAAAATTTCTAATCTTAGAAACAAGATTATTTTAAAGGCAAATATTAAATATATCAAAATATATCGATTAAAAAAACTAAATAAACAAAATGTTGCTGTGTGTGTGTGTTTTTTTTTTTTTTGTTCTTTTGTCATCAGCACTAGTTTAAATAATATATTTAAATTAATTGAACTTTGCAGCAGCACAGCACCACTGTGCACCAATCTTCTCATTGTTTGTATTAAAGTTGCAGCTGATAACAATGACTTATTTATATTGATAAAAAAAAATGTTTAAATACTATATAATAGAACTAAATCTGCAAATGTTTAAATAAAGAAATTGCTGCTTTTAAATTGATGTTGTTTACTTTTGCTAAAAGACTTTTAGATTATATAAGTACTCGCACCTTCTGATAATTTGTTAATTTCTGCTTTTCTTCTTTCAACATAAATTGCAAGAAATCTAAATAATTTACGCAATATACAAAAACATAGAAAACAGATTGTATATAGAACGGAAGCAGAATGAGATCATGAACACGCTTTTCCCTGAATCGAACGTATTGAAAACAATTAATAGGTTATAAATAATATAAACACCAGGTATACTTTTTATACCTATTTGTGTTTTTTTTTTAACAGCAGGAGCTAAAAATTATTATTGTCTTATAAATGAAAACACATTTTATGTTTATTGAGATTTTAACGCACAAATTTGATTTCTATACACGTAGGAAAAAATGTATGGCTTGTGAATGTGGTTGACATTATTTTTTATTTTTATTTCGTTAAACTTAACTTAAATATAACTTATTGCACATGTTTTGAAATCACATGTGATTTTAAAAACAACTAATATCAAATCACTTATTGTATTAAATACCTGTGATTTTATTCCACATGTGATTTTGAAAACGCGTGATTTCAAATCGCATGTGGTTTTGAAATCGCATGTATTTTAGGTGTGCAATATTTTTCGGTGTGATTGTAACTTGTCTGAATTAGAAGTAAACTGTTTTTTTTTTTTTGTATAATATAAAATTTTTTTGTATAATTATTTTCATGTTTTTGTTTTAATTTTCCTTTTTAAAAATTATTATTAATTTTTATTTTAGCTATTGCGTTAACAATGTGTCAAAATGTGCAGGAGAAAAAATTACAATATATAAAATAAATTGTCTTAGAACAAATATATTATTTTGAACAACACTAATAAAAACTCTCCAATTGAAAAGTGAACTTTAAATTAAAAAGTTTTTGGTTTGTACACATGCACATCAGATTCTAGTTCAAGTTTTTTCTTAAGAAGGATTTTTTACAATACAAACCTGCTGTGATCAATAATTATTGATTGAAGAAGACAAGAAAAATAATAATCAAATCTTTAGCTGGGGGACAACTAACTGTTTCGTAGTCGCTACACTACTTTTAAGCACCCACTGGGAACTCGGGTCATGACGTATCATGATCTACTGCTTTAACCACTCAACTCCTAGTGGGTGTCGATGAGTAGTGTAGCGACTACGAAACAGCTAGTTGTCCTCCAGCTAAAGATTTGATTATTATTTTTCTTGTCTTCTTCAATCAATAATTATTGATTACAGCATGTTTGCATTGTAAAAAATCCTTCTTAAGAAAGGAAAAACTTGAACTAGAACCCGATGTACATGTGTACAAACCAAAAAATTTTTAATTTAAAAATTATAAAGTTCAACAAAAATTTAACAAATTGATAAGTAAACTGTTCTAATTTGATCAGTGTACAACATACGTTTACTGTAAAGTTTGAGAGCACGGCCACATACATATCGTTAGTCTCACGTAGAAAGGCTCTAACTCGCATTTTGCTGAATTAAGCTATTTTGGAGATTCTACTACGTTTCACACAAGTACACAGTGTCACAAAGATTTAATTATATAATTTCATACATATCGCTCTTACAAGCACTTGAGCAAAAAAAGTTACTTTTAGATGTACCTATTTATACAGTTTCTGCTAGTATTTTTCCTTCTCCTGTAAAATTGCAATCGTGTTTGTTAGGGCCTTTCTACATGAGACCAACGATATTTACTTAATAAAACAAAACGCGCACTTTTCAGCACACGCTGAAAAAAACATATGGTTGATATGACAATATTCTAAGGGCAAAATACTATTGTTGAATTGTATGGTCGAAGACAACCACATAATATGGTTCGAAGCTAAAATTGATTTACAAAACGTAGTACAGCCACGAACCAAGATTAAACTATGTAACCATATATTTGGTAACCATATATTTGCCTAACCATATAATATTAGCAATCCTACTCATATTATGGAAAAATTGTGAATTATCTTGTCACGTTCAATCGTAATACCACTAATCGTATTATTGAAGTTCACAAAATTATATGATAAAATAAATACACATACATACACACATAAGTTATTTCCGTAATTAAAAACACATTTTTTAAACAATATTTCGAAATTCAATACATTTTTTTTAAACATTACTGTCAAAAATAATATAGAAAACAGCTAAAAGGATCAACAAGATCTTGTTGTTTTGGAAACATTGCTGCATATTTGCTCTGGCCCATAAATCTGCAAAAATATAGATTAAAAACATTAAAACGCATATATACAACATGTATTTTTCGATATCCGCTTGTTCGACGATATCGAATGAAAATTTATGCGAAAGAAAGCTAGTCACTCGCATTCGAATCAATTTGGTTTTGTCTATGTCACTATCGTTCGTTCGTATGAACTTATGTATTTTAATTGAATTTTGACACATCGTTCGCATAGAATAAAGTTAGAAAATACCCAAATCAATTTTCTTTCGCCCTGAATGCGAATGAACTTATACTTTTGACATCGACGAACTGGCTGTAAATATTATACAAGCGTTTTTAATTTCAAATGTTTATTTTTATGTTTCGGTTTATTTGTATTTATTTTCACCAGATAACATACATACAAAACTGATTCGTTTATTATTATAAAAGGATTTGTCAAACATTTTCATAAAACCAACAATAGTTTGTATATTTGGTAAACGCACTTGTGTTGCCTATACAAAACAATAACCACACGCACCTTTAAAATTAATAGTCTATTATTGTACACAACAAAAACTATTGTTGTATTCAAACTAGTTTTTAAAACTTTATTATTGTATTCAACCATATTTTCAAACGATAGAAATATAACAGTAGAAGTGTATAATTGTCAATATTACTATGTTTAGAGTGGATTAAACTACATCAAAAATGATAACTACCGGCAATAATTCACATTATGACAGATTTGCCACAACAATATTCGAAATTGCTTTTTCCCTGCGTGCACAAAATTTGTCGAATAAGTGCTCAATAACAATAATATATTTTTCATAAATAAATACCAGTAAAAAATTATAAATAGCTTGTTTTCTATGCTTCCCAGCTATCTATATGTCGACATTTCATAGGAACTACACTAATCATCAGTAGACTTTTGAAATATATTCTCAAACATTCAACTTTATATCCCAACAATCCAAATAAATTGTTGAGAATTTAAAAAGAAAAATTTATTTGGATTGTTGGGATATAAAGTTGAATGTTTGAGAATATCTTTCAAAAATTTCCAAAGTCTACTGATGATTAGGGTAGTTCGTATGAAATGTCGACATATAGATAGCTGGGAAACATAGAAAACAAGCTATTTATAATTTTTTACTGGTATAAATGTTAGAAGCTTAAATAGCGAATAAAAAACTTAATTGTTTTCATAAATAAATAAAATCGTATATCTTTTTG
This sequence comes from Thecocarcelia acutangulata, assembly GCA_914767995.1. Classification (NCBI taxonomy): domain Eukaryota; kingdom Metazoa; phylum Arthropoda; class Insecta; order Diptera; family Tachinidae; genus Thecocarcelia; species Thecocarcelia acutangulata. The sequence goes on from OU612096.1 coordinate 30,214,990, forward strand.
ATAGATATATTAATGTGCTGTTCATAGAATACAGACGAGCACTCGTCTAAAAAATGTTATATGGCAATCATTCAAAAAATTGAGTAACTTTCATATAAAAATTTTCTACACGAGTTGCTCGTCTGTGTTATATAAACAGCATGTGAATAATGAAAACATACAAAAGAAATTTTCAAATTTACAAATGTAACTTCTGCTTGAATAGTGGCAGCTTTTGAAAGCTTAAAAGCTTTTAATAATTCTGTTAAAACAAAGAAAAATTTACATGGGAACATTTTCGTAGACAGCAGATTAGCAGAATACGAGTATAGTTAATTATGATTTCAATTTAAAGATTATCGTTGTGTTTGCAATTGTAAATATTTCGCAACAGAGAAAAACATAAAATTATTGTTTTATTTATCTTGATTCACGTTTTTTTTATTATTAATTTAATGAAGACGGATTGTTCAATTTGTTTCGATTGTATTACAATTTAAAATATGCAACAAATTGAAGAGTTTCAATAGTTATTGGTTGATTCTTTTCAAATAGGCGTTTGCTTGGTATTATTTATTAGCAGGGAAACCGAAAATTTGCTTTCAAGTATTTTCAAGGCATTGAAGTGCTAAGGAAGCTAAAAACCAAGTGTCTGCATTTTCATAACGATACACTTAAGATTAAGTTGACACAAGAGAACATTTCTTATTTTTGCAGCTAAAGATCGTTTTTTATTTTTTTATAAAAAATTCAACAGTATTTATTTTCAATATTTCGATAACAATTTGTTATCATCGTCAGGAAAATTAAATTGTTATTGTTAATTAAATATCAAATATGTTGACACAAGAGCTTCTTCCACAAAAGTATTTACGCCGCCGTACATATGACACCATATGAGAATACGGTCATTGAATTTGTCGCCTAAAACAGCCATTTTCATTCAAGTGGCACCGTCACGTTAAAACCACGTAGCGTCCACATCCATGTCTTCCAATTCAGGCAATAAAATTTCATTATTATCCCACGACAGCGAACACCATTCACAGTAACTGCCTAAACGGTCTCATTGGGGAAAAAATACGGCTCGATTATGCCGCCAGCGCATAAACCGCACCAAACAGTCACTCCTTGTGGATGCGTTGGTTTTTCGACAATCACTCTTGGATTATCATTCGCCTAAACACGTCAATTCAGATTATTGACGAATCAACTGAAGTGAAAATATGTCTCATCACTGAAGACGAGTTTCTTCGAAAATCATCCACTGTTGCCACTTCTTGCCACCATTCTGACCATTGACGACGCTTGGAATGGGCAAGAGGTTTTAGTTCTTCAGTCAATTGCACCTCCAAAAAATTGTACCTTGTAGCCATGAAAATGTAAGTTTTTATGCATAATGTTCATCAACGACGAGCGTGAGAGATGCATGTGTTGGACACGACGACCAGTTGCGGTGGAGGTCTCTTCAGCCACACTATCGCGGACAGCAGAAATATTTTCAGCAGAACGAGCTGTACGAGCAGGCACTAGTGGTTTCACATCTCCTATAGACCCGGTTTGTTAAAATTTTTAAAAGATTTTTCGGTTGTGCGCGCGTCTGAACGACTAAATTGACCGAACAAATCACCAATTACATATTGATTTGAACGCCCATTTTTATATGTAATAAGCTTGAATGACTTTAACACATGGCTCGATTGTGTATCTTTACACGTTTTGAATTGAATTGGTTTGAAATGCATCAATTGAATTTCATCCTCGCCCCTTAACATTTAACCACCCAATACAAGCCAGGATTTAAGCAAAGTAAGAAAAGTGCAATGAAAATGGTATTTGCATTGGCGAACTGGGTGAGCGTACGAGGGAGGATTGATATAGAAGCTACCTAGGTAGGAAAAAAATTTTTTTTCCAAAACCATTTATTTCTCAACATAGTCTCCTTTTAGCTTAATACACTTACATATGTTAGTAAGACAATATACCATCTGAATAATATGATTTTGGGAAGCCTTAAAAATACCCGTTAGTTTCGGTAATCACTTTGTTTAGGCTGAATATTTCTCCTGCGAACCATTTTTTTCACGTTTGGAAACAGGAAAAAGTCACTAGGAGTCAAATCTGGGCGTTACTCTGTTCTGTCGTTACTATAATGGATTTTGGTCTGACGAGGTTAGGGATCTTGTTCCCGAAACGCGCACATTTTTACGTAGCAAGCGATCGATTTGTGGTCGATTGCCCGGGGAATCGTACTACGCATTACAGAGAGGGTTCGTTTTTCAGCTGTACGCTTCTTCTTTTGAATAAGTTGCCTGCGGACTTGTTCCCTGTGTGTTATAACGTTGGAAAGTTCAAGTTAAATGTGCACAAACACTACTCCCTCTTTGCCCCTCCTCACAACCTATTATCCTTAGTAGTGATACAATGCACCGCATATGTTGGGCTCATCCTCAAGGTTCGTTCAATATAAAAAATAATAATAATAATATGGTGGATGATAAACTAATTCGAAATGCATTTCACGTAATTTAAGCATCGTATCTAATGCTGTGTGAACTAGCGCATTGTCTTGCAGAAAGAGCACTTTTGGCTTCTTTAAATGTGGCCGTTTATTCAACAATGCACGATAATACTTTCCTGTGATTATGGCTACTTTTTCAAGATAATTGATGAGCAATATTTTGTATGCATCCCAAAATACATTGGCCATAACTTCGCCAGCCGATTTCATTGTCATCGACTTCTTCGGAGCTTCCACCCATCGGTTCGATTGGTTTTTGGTTTCAGGTGTGTAGTGGTGGACTCAGGTTTCATCAACAGTTATTAATCGATGCGAAAAATCAACAGGATCACGTTTTATCATGTCAAAACTCGTGTTGGTTCGACACTGAGCAAACGCGGCACCCATTTGGCCGATAGCTTTTTCACATGCAAATGTTCATGCAAAATGTTGAACACACGTTCATATGATATGTTTACCATTTCAACAATCTCACGTTACATGACTCGGCGATCATACATAACGATATCGAGGAATATCTTGATATTTTCTATAGTAACCATCTTCCTGTCGATGGTATTGTTGCAGTGCTTGTTCGGCTGCGTTTATATTCAGCAATCGAATATTTTAGCATGTAATCTAACGGAGCAGACTAGTAGGGGTAGCTTCAATATCAATCCGCCCTCGTATGTTTATGCTTGCATGCCTACAAAGCAAGAGGCAATTTGTAACGAGTGATTTTTTTGCTATTATCTCTTTGGCAACACTAGTTTTGACAGCTCACGCACGTTTTGTATCTTGTGTCACTGTCAAACATCTTCAGTTTGGTCTATAATTTAATCATGAATCGTCTTACAAACGAACAACGCTTGCAAATTATTGAATTTTATTACCGGAATGCGTGCTCTGTTAAGAAAGTTCATCGCGCGCTTCTTCCATTTTATGGTCAGTTTAATCGACCTACTGAGGCTTCTATTCGGGCTATTGTAAAAAAATTTCGCACCAAATTTACATTGTTAAACATTAAACCACCAACACGCTTACGTAGAGTGCGAACTGAAGAAAATATCGCAGCCGTATCGGCCAGTGTTGGTGATGACCGTGAATTATAGATTCGGCGCCGTTCGCAGCATTTGGGCCTCTGTTACTCCACTACGTGGAAAATTTTGCGGATGGATTTGGGTGTGAAGCCTTATAAGATACAGCTGGTGCAAGAGTTGAAGCCAAACGACCTACCACAACGCCAAATGTTTGGTGAATGGGCTCTTGAAAAGTTAGATGAAGATCCACTTTTTTATCGAAGAATTGTGTTCAGCGACGAAGCTCATTTCTGGTTGAATGGATACGTGAACAAGCAAAACTGCCGTATTTGGAGTGAAGAGCAACCAGAAGCATTGCAAGAGCTACCAATGCATCCACAAAAAACAACCGTTTGGTGCGGATTATGGGCTGGCGGCATCATTGGGCCGTATTTCTTCAAAGATGATGCGAATCACAACGTTACTGTGAATGGTGAGCGCTACCGTGCGATGATAACAAACTTTTTTTTGCCCAAAATGGAAGAGCTTGACTTGCATGACATGTGGTTTCAACAAGACGGTGCCACATGTCACACAGCACGCGAAACAATGGACCAATTGAGAGGCGAGTTCGGTGAACAGTTTATTTCACGCTTGGGACCAGTCAATTGGCCGCCCAGATCGTGCGATTTAACGCCTCTAGACTATTTTTTGTGAGGCTATGTTAAGGCTAATGTCTATAGCCACAAGCCCACTTCGATTGACGCACTGGAAGCCAACATTGCCAACATTATTCGTGAGATACCGGCCGAAATGTTGGAAAGAGTATGCCAAAATTGGACTAAGCGGATGGACCATTTGAGGCGCAGCCGCGGCCTACATTTGCATGAAATAATCTTCAAACATTAAATTATATCGACCCAACTATCGATCCAAATAAATATTTCATGCATTTTTCTGAATTTTATGTGTTTTTTTTTTAATTTCCGATAGTTCTTATAAAATCACCCATTACTATAATATCCACAAAGAATTGATTATCAAGAAAAGTATTCTTGTAGGCAAAAGTATAAATATCTTAGTTGAGTTTGTAAGTCACAGTACAATATATTATTCTTATTTGTGCAAAAAGTAATACTTAATAACTTGATTAAACTGTTTTCGCCATACTTTCTGTTACCCACTGGGCGTGCTTATTACGTAAGCACTGTTGTGGATGCGTTGCATCTTGTTTCACTGTGCAACAAAAAAACCTTCCTTCATTCAATTAAATAAAAAAATTCAATTGTTTTTAATTTTTTCAACCTTAGGGTTTATAATACGTCATTTATTTAAAGAAATTGTTGTTTATCGTTTTGTTACTTAAATTAAATATTACGTTACGATAATTTCTAATTAATTTTATTTAGTTTCAATTTCATTTACGTTTTTATTTTTTAATTTAATTTTCATTTTTGTTCATGATTATTTATTTTTTCAATATTTTATTTATTAATGACTTTTTAAAATCCACAGTTCTACAGCAGAAGGAAATAGAAGAAGAGTTGTATTATTTATTTCTTTGTTGATTTTTCAATACTAATATAGTTTATTTTAATAATTATTATTTTGTTTTGTTTTTAATCAATAAATAATCTTCATAAATTTTTATAAAAAATTTATAACATTCAACACGTTGTTATAAATTAAATTTTAATTAGTTTTTTTTTTCTTTTTTGGTATTTTTTGTTTGTTGGTTGTTCGGGAAATTATTGTACAATTTAAACTTAAATTTCAAAATATTATTATTATTTTTTTAAATTTATTTTTCTTTATAAATGACAACAAATATTATTATTTTTTCAGAGTTTTTTTTTTACTTTTCATCATGACGCAAAAATATATACAAATTATTTTAGAGGTTAGAATTCCTTTTTTTTATAATTTCACTATACAAAATATATTTTAATAACTTTATTTAAATTAATATTAATTTTTCATAAAATTTTCTTAACATAGAATTTTTGCTTATTATAATGTAAACAAATTATTTATTATTATAATTATTATTTTCATTTGTTTTAAACAAAGGTACAGTTATTATACAAATATACGATTTTAAACGCAAAATCTTAAGTGATTTTGTATGAAGTTTTGTTGTTGTTATTAGTTTTAATTTTACTAAAAGTTATTTTGTGTTTCTCAAATGTGGCCTTCCTCCCTCCGACATATTGGACGAGCTCACAGACCTAGCTCCCGCGAAAATATACTACTTGGTTTTATCGCCATATTAATAAATATTAGTCTTGAGAATTCATATTTAGCAGCCGTTCGACGTGTTTTAATCGTTAAAACATTTCATCAAAATCAATCATCGATTGCTATGACGTTGAGAAAGTTACGTGAAATTTTCGGAAGAAACAACATGCCCACGATACGCACTATTTATTTTGCAGTCAATGATTTCGAAGAATGAGGGCCGGTAGGTGATAGGCTCAAGTATGGACCCCGACATACTGCAAGATCGGCTGAAAACATTACTGCTGCTCAAAAAAGTGTTTAAAGCTATTCATCAACCTCAGTTTGACGTCGTGCTCAGGAGCTTGGTCTTCAAAGAACAATTTTGGACAAGGATTTCCATTTTTTTCTATTTTAGATCCATTTGACACACGAGCTTCTTCCACAAGACCATTTACGCCGCCGTACATATGCCAATAGGATGTTACAGCTCGCCCATGACAACCCCGATTTTCGTGAAATCATAATGAGTGACGAGGTACATTTTTATTTGCAGGGATATGTGAATAAGCAAAATGGTCGTTTCTGGGCAATGGAAAACCCTTTGCATCCATTAAAAGTGAGAGTTTCGTGTTCAACCATTGGATCTTACTCTTTTGAAAATGAAAACGGCATAACGGTAACTGTGATTAGGGCGCAGTATCGTAATGTGATTGAAAACTTTCTAACACCACAACTACATGCTTTGGGCTTGATTAACACGTGGTATTACCACGATGGTGTCACAGCGCCTACAGCCAGGATTACAAGGGAGTAGTATACCCTCCCATTGGACACCCCTTATTTGTATATAGTGTATAATTTAATTGCAACGCTTTAAATGCTGTGATAATGTCTAGTTTGTTCTCTCTGTTTTGTTATTGATAGGTTCCAACGTCCACAAACATTACACCCACTTTCCTCCTCCCCATAACGTATTCCCCTGACTTGACTTAGAAAAGAATGTTGGTGAAATAACACCGGAAAACGTCGTAGAAGTTATGAAGGAAAGTGAGAGGAAATGGAGTCAAATAGCGACTTATATTGGGAAGATCCTACGAGACAAGAAGCAGGGTATAGACGTGGGAATAGCACGTGCTATCCGGTAGGAATACAACGAATTGCGAAAGCGGTACCGGGGTGGAGACAAGGCTCAAAGAAAAGGGAGGGGTTTCAGTGGATGCAGGCCCCATATACCGGTGTGGTCACAGTATCTGGTGATGTGTTAGGCATTTCCGCTCTCCAACCGAAAAAAAAATTATTATTATTGGATGGAATGTGGCCTTCATCGGCCACTCGCACTGCGACCAGTGTTGATCTATTGTGCGTCCCCTTCCTCCTTTACGGGTTATATCTAACCAGAAAAGGGACAAGCTCCTTCATTGGGAGTGATATTGAATCAAATTCACTTAACATATGTGCTTGTAGCGACCTATATCTGCTGTGTCCCAATGCTCCACGGTGGGTGATCAAGTACTGCATTGACTCCTCTTCCTCACCGCAGAATCTGCAAATGTCTGTGTTGGAAATGCCTATCCTGTACAGGTGCTTAAGGCAGGTATAATAACCTGTAAGTGCACCTGTCAGTGTTATGGGGCTTTTCAGGTCCAGTTTTAGAGTAAATGCGGCCTTCTTTATACCAAAGCTTAAAAATTTCTTGGAATGTTCAAGACCAGCTGTCCAGTTCCAATGTTGCTCAACAATAGACTGCGTACATTTCTCCATTAAGAAGACTCTTGTTGACCCCGACCAGTAAGTGCACCTGTCAGTGTTCTGAGGCTTTTACTGTCCAGTTTTAGAGTACATGCGGCCCTATCAAAGCTTAGAAATTTCTTAGAATGCGCAAGACCAGCTATCTCGCTCTAATGTTGCTCAACAATGGACTCCGTCCATTTCTTCGTCTCCTCATTAAGGCGATTCTTGTTGAGGCCGACCTATAAGTGCACCTGTCAGTATTCTGAGGCTTTTCCTGTCCAGTTTTAGAGCACAATCGGCCCATTTTGTATCAAAGTTTAGAAATTTCTTGGAATGTTTGAGACCAGCTGTCAAGTTCCAATGTTGCTTAACGATGGACTGCATACATTTCTTCATTAAGGAGACTCTCATTGAAGCCAAATGTTGAAGTGGGACCAATAAAAGTCCCCTTTGCTTCTTTTTTATCCATAGATGTCAGCCATCTCATTGCCATAGTGCCCCCCATGTCCTGGCGCCCAGATCAGGGTAACCTGGTTCCGGCTGGCCAGTTCATTTAGCCTTTTGTGACATTACAGTACTAACCTGGACGTTAAGGCGTACCTGGTACGGGTCTTCAGTACTGATTAGCTATCAGAGAGTATTTTTTATTAGCACTCCCTTGTGTCCCCTATCGGAGAGTATTTCAACCACTTCTTTTATTGAGTATAACTCCACTTGGAAGATTGTGGTGTCTTTACTTATTGTTTCACAGCAATTATTGTTATAATTAAAAAAATCCCTCTTCTTGACTGAAGTTGGACTCGAACTCACAACTAGTTAGTTGATATGGTACATATCGCTCCTTCATTGCAACATAGCCATAACTAAAAAAAGCTTAATAGAATTAAAATATTTTTTGGCTTTAGCCAGGATTGAACTCGAGCTAGACGAATGATACCAACCCATCATCATATAATATTAGAAATGAAAAAAGCTTGTTTCGAGAAAAACGCAATTCAAATTCTTAGTTTCCATACAAGTTTTAGAAAAAATTTTTTAGAAAATATCTATTAAAGTAAACAGTTTAAAAGGAATTTTTACATATTTTTGCCACAATATAAAGGGTAGTACTGTTAACAATTCTGCATGGTTTACTCGAAAAGCAAATTTTTTGAGATACGACTATGTTGCAATAAAGGAGCGATATGTAATAACTAAAAGTACGCTTACTGATAATTTATACGTCTTTATTAAGAGTTATTACCTGCGTGCTTTAGGCCTCACTATTCCCGCCCCAACTCTTTCGAGCTTTTTGGATCCATCCGTGTACCACTTTTGTGAACCATCCCGCAACCATCTTGGGTTCGTGCCTTGTTGAGAAAATGATTCTAAACTTCGTGGTAAGTGAATTAGTCGGATCTATCGGGTGGTTAAATTTCAAGGGCCGATGTTGAATGTGAACCACACCTAAACGCCAAGTTTTTTTTTCCGAATTTTATTTGACATTTCTCTATTTCAGACTTATTCAATTTAAACCATGGAGAGATACACAATCCAACAATGTGTTAAAGTTATCCAGACTTATTATGAAAATGATGATCAATTTTCGAAGAAAATCATCTTCAATGATGAGGCACATTTTCACCTCAGTGGATTCGTCAATAAACAGAATTGCCGCATTTGGGCGAATGAGAATCCAAGAGTGACTGCCGAAAAACCAATGCACCCACAAAGAGTGACTGTTTGGTGCGGTTTATGTGCAGGCGGCATCATCGGGCCGTATTTTTTCCAAAATGAGGCCGGTCAGGCAGTTACTGTGAATGGTGTTCGCTATCGTGAGATGATAACGAACTTTTTATGGCCCGAATTGGAAGATATGGATGTAGACGATATGTGGTTTCAGCAGGACGGTGCCACTTGCCACACAGCTAACGAAAAAATTGCTCTTTTGCGCAACAAATTCAATGGCCGTGTAATATCACGTAATGGCGATGTCAACTGGCCGCTAAGATCATGTGTTGGACTTTTTGCTTTGGGGTTATTTGAAAGAAAGGTGTACCTCGATAAGCCAGCAACAATTCAACAGCTAAAAGGTGAGATAATTCGGCACATTAACGGCATAGAGACTCCATTATGCCTCAGGGTCATCGAAAATTTGGACCATCGGATGGAGGTGTGCCGCCGTGGTCGCGGCGCCCGCCCATTTGGCCGATATTTTGTTCCATACATAATTGATTAATACCAATATATCATAATAAAATAAAATTACAATAATTTCCTAAATAGTTTGTGTTTTATTCAAAACCAACATCGGCCCTTGAAATTTAACCACCCTTTATAAGGTCACTTGTTTTAGACATGTCTCTGATACCCTTTAGGATTGCAAGATAACCAATAAGTTTACCTGTCTTTAGTTTTTCCCTTTTGTATATTATGATGGTCCGAACGGCCGGGGTCATACCCTTAGTACTAGCCCAAGATAAAAAATAGCAGTTCCTCTATTGCGATGCGAAAGAAAAATGGTTCATAATCGAAGAATTAGTACCCGGTATTGCTTCCACATTTAATTTTTCCCTTTCGCACATTTTATTTTATCATTCTTCGCTTTTGTTTATGTATATATGTTGCGTCATTTTCAGACTGTTTCGCGGAAAGGTTTGCGCAAACGGCCCAAAGTACTAAATTATACTCTTATCGCATTTACCTTGCGCATCGCAATAGAGAGTAACGCCCCTGTTGTTGTTTTTTTCTTCTCCTATAAAGTTGCAATTATATTAGTTAGTACCAACTATCGTTGTTATGTGAAAAGACCACATAGTAGGAATATTCGCGGCCAAAAAATCCGTCTCTCGCCCCAATGCTGTTCCTCATCATTAATGATGTTAAACTTTAAGCGGCCCATACACGTTTCAATTCAATTGTAAATTGAGTCTTTCAACTGAATTGATTGATTGCATACTTCATAAACTGAATTGAAAGATTTTCATTCAACAATTAAATTCAATGAAACTATAGACAATTTTAAAAATATATAATGTTCTCTTTGCAAAAACACTGCAAATATAAATTTGAAGACCTGATCAAGAGACTTGAACACACACAACACAATCGAATTGAAAGACTTGCTAGTCAACTTGAAAAAATCAAAACATTTTAATTTTTGTTCAACCAACTCGACAACTGCCAAACTAATCAACCGACAAAGCCATACACGCTTTGATTTGGACAACAACCGACTCAGTTGCCAACTGAGTTGAAACGTGTATGGGCCGCTTTAAACAACTTGTGTCGAAATTTTGTGTGAATCCCCGAATTAGTTTGCAATTTCGCTTTAGCCATTCTTCTCATATCGTTTTGTATTAATTTATTTTTTTAATTTACTTTATTATACCTACTCGTATATTCACCATTCTTTATTTAAATCTAGTTGCCTAATGAATAATTTGATTTTAAAATCAAATATCGTTATCTAAAAGTTTCTCACAGTTTTTTTGTTTAATTAATTAAGTTTTTATCTTATATCGTATTGTGTTATATTTTGATGCAAAAAACTCATTCAAAAAAAAAAAACTCCCAGCATCTATTACGTACGATAAACAATAATCAACTGAAAATCAAAAAAAAAAAAAAGATAAAGAAAGAAAGCTTAGCTTTTACCAATTTTGTTAAAAAGTTTCACAAAGCGAAACAGAAGAAAAACCAAAAATCGCTTAAAATCTATGGACGTAACTCCGGGATGGGAAAGTGCAAAAAGTGCGTTACATTTTCTTGTTTATATTCTTTTTCGTTTTTGTTTTTTTGTTTTTTCAATCAATTTCTTTGAAAAGTGCCTAAATTTATAAAATTAACTAAATAAACTAAAACACTCGTTTACATAATAAATTTTCCTTGCATTTGAATGAACGGAAATGTTTACGGGAAATTATATTTAGATTTTTTTTTTTGTTTTTTTTTCAAACAACAATTTCTGCAAACGGAGAAACTATTCGCTGGCATAAAAATTGCAATTTTTCTCTCGAATTTGCTTTTCTTCTATTATTATTATTAATTTTTATGTTTTATTATTATAATTATTATTAATTTTTTGTATTTTCAACAGTTTAAGAACATTTTTTTATTAGATCATTTAATTTTGGTGTATTAGAGGGGATAGAGTGCCATTCAAAAAGTTGTCTTAACCTTCTGTTTTTCATTTGCATTCGTTATAATATAATTTTTAGTTAATCACAGCGTAATTTTAAGTTAAAATATGTTTTAAATTTATTGGTCTATTTATTACGTTTAACATCTCTTTTGCTGCTTCCGCACATTCTAATACTTATACATACAACCATTTCATTTTTGTTTTTCGTCTAAAAGTGTTTAACGTCTGATCCACTCAACACCCGCCGTCTTTAAATCTCTAGCAGAGAGATCGATCTTCAATGCAATTTTAACACATGCTACCCTATTCCAAGAGGCGTCAACGACGTCACATTAAAGGGGACATACAACAATACTCGAACAGTCGCCTTCGATAGTGATCTATTCTCTGATAGGTCTTAATGATATTTCCTTGACCTTAGCGATAGATACGAAACTATTCAATTAATGTTGGCAACAAGTAAATAAATACCAAAATATGAGCGATTACAATATTCTTCTAAAATCACAAAAAAGTACCTTTATTTTTTCAAAGTTTTAGCAAAGTAAATTTTAAAAACAGGTATGAGGTATTTTCCTGCACCTCAGCTGAAAACTTGAGCCGCTTGAGGAAATGTTTTAATAGAGTAGTTCGATATACAGCTACTCACACTGAAAATGGGACACACAGCAAAATTATACATACCCAATATTGGAAAGCGAAATGAACGGCGAGGTTAAATTTTAGAAACTCAGTTTAATATATTTCCTTTAGTTAGCTATATATAAAGTCTAAATTAACTAAAACTTATTTAACTCCTATTAACAAAAACCCTTAAATAAGACATTCTAACTACAATCCAATTGCTTAAAGCCAAGCTCGCACTTAAAGTGGGACGTTATAATTTTTGTGCTAAAACAGTCTGCCATATTGCCAAACTCGACGTTGACGCCGTCATCAATTTTTATATGCAGTCAAATTTAGTCGACACCGACGTCAACACGACAACAAATCGGTATTAATTTGGGAGGATGTATTGACGTCGACGAGCTATTGATATTTTTGAAAATTTATTTGTCACACCAAGTATTTTGACAGTAATTTAATTTGTTTTTGAAGCTTGCGCGAAAATATTACCTACAACGAAAATTTTAATTTGAGAAATTGTATATTTAAATTGTTTACCTTACCTTTTGCCAACCATCGCTGTCTCTAAGTGGCGGTCCAATCGAATGTAACTATATGGCTATTTCGTTCCACTCCTGCTAAAATTTCTTTGCAGTAGAGCTTCTTTGAAATCCTTTTGCCACTGGGTTTATTTTCCAGTTCAGCAATAAGAGTCTGTTTTACAGTCGCCACTTTTAGTTTTTTCCCCATTTCAAATTTTTATTTCTGTTAAAAAAAAATCACAACTTCACTCTCAACTTCAAAAATATTATTGACAAAAACAAAGTCAATATAAGTCAATGTCGGCGTTAAACCGCCTCCATAAATACAAAGTCTTTGACAATAGCAATCGATTACTGACAATATTGACGGTGGTAACGCCGTGAGTGAGCCGTTGAGGTCATTTATGTCTCTCTTGACTTCCGCAATATGGCTGAGTGTGTTAAATTAAGTTTTATTAGCTGTTTCTTATTTCAACTACTCGTAGAAGATACTGAGGTCTGCTTTTAGCCAGTTTTTTTAAAAATTATATTAAAGATTCTTTTATTTGCTAATTCTTATTATTTCAATGCGGTTGTATTTTGAACTTTCGTCTAATTACTCTCTTTTTTTAATTCTACCTGAATGTGTTCATTAACATTAAAGTCTGGAGACTCTGCATGAGTCCCCATAACTTTTGGCCAATTTTAAAGCAGCCAGTGAGCCGCTATATAAGGCTTAGGCTTGACGATATTGCTTTTTAAAGTCGACTTTTATACATTTATTTCACGTTCTATCTTTTACGAGTATGTATTCTTTCGAAACGTTCAAGTTCGACTCTATAGTTTCCTTTTAAAAATTCATTTGGCCAAGCCTATCCACCAATATACGAGTACACCCCCATATTTGGTAGATTTCTTCATGGCCTTTTTAGAAAATTGGAGTGAAGTTTACATTAAGCTAATATTTTTTTATCTGACGTAATGAATTTAAGTTTTATTTCATTGTGGGCTTTTTTCACAGATTGAACGAAATTTAACCTCTTTGGATCAAATAGAAAAAGATTAGCTTGTCGCACACCTAATATTGAATATTACGATAAGGTTACTGAGATAGTAACTAAACACTTTGGTCGTTCCCTGTTGATATGCAGGTGTATGTCGGTGGCTAGGGTAGTTCAAATACATTTTATAAATGAAACTATGGATTCCAACTATTACTCTGACATTTTTAAAGAATATGTAAAAGATAGTATGGGAAATGTTGGTATAAAAGTCGACTTAATATTCTGCGAAGTCAACGACCGCAATCATAAGCTTTAGAAAGCGCGCAATGGGTTACCTTAAAAATGTTCAAAATTAATTCTGGTTATTGTTGGAATAACAACCAGCTACTAAAACCTAATTTAACACAGTGTTTAAGCACGAAAATTATAGCGTCCCACTTTAAGTGTGAGCTTGGCTTTAAACAAATGCAACATAAAACATGGTATATAATATTCTTTTTTAATAGAAAAGGAATAAATTTTAGTTAAATTAGACTTCATATATAGTTACCTAAATGAAGTATATTAACACACTAAAGTTTTACCTTGGCTCTAAGATTGCTTTTAAAACTGGGTACGCAATTTTTTTTGTGTGTCCCATTTTCAGTGTGAGTAGCTGTATTTTCAATCTGAATATCCGAGACTCCATAACAACTTATCGCACATATGTTCTAGGGTGTGAGTTGGGCCAATACTTAGACTTACGACGGATGATCTTCTTTTACAAAACTATTAAATTTGGATATCCAGCTTATTTAGCGCGAAAGTTTCAGTTCGGCGCATGTAATAGAACGCATTGCATCATTTTCCCCAGGTACACGGCTTTAATTATGAGCCGAACTTTTGGCGTTAAGGACTCAAGACTGTGGAACACAGTGATTCCTTACTCAAACAGAAAATTTTCATATTCTATTAGTGCTTTTAAAAACATATTCTTATTGAGTTTATGATTGATCTATTGGAGCTATTTCAAATCTAGTTTAGTTTAAATGTATACGTTGATTTTGTGCAAGTAATGGTGAGGGGAATAACATAAAAGCAAAGATTGAACATATTTGGCTTTATTCATGAGTATTGGGTCTTTGTTGGACTGATATTTAATGAGCATATAATGTTTCCTATGAATGCGGCCGATTAACTTTAAGATATTGTAATATATAATATCAAAATTCGGTTGTATATGTATTGTAGTTCTGCCAATTAGGCCAATAAAGGCTTGCGGCTTATATATAATTAAATAAATAAATAAATAAGTAACTGAAAAAAACACTTTTTAATAAATTCATTGAAATCATAATATAAATCATAAACAGGTGACCGTTTGAAATGTATGGTTCAGATTAAATGATTCTTTTTACCGGCCGTGAATTGGTATGATATGAAATAATACAAGTAGTTTTATAATCACACAAGTGGTTTTCAAATCGCACAAGTGGTTCTCAAAGCACACTGGTGATTTTCAAATTACACAAGTGATGATGAATTTTAAAATCGCACTAGTGATTTTGAAATCACACAAGTGGTGGTGAAATCACATAAGTGGTTTTCACTTTAATTTCAAAAACAGAACATATTTGCAATAAATTTCTGCCGATCAAAAATTCAAAAAAGAACACTTAAAAAATTTTCATTAAAAAGTATCAATTAAAATAAACTATAATAAGTTTTTAAAAATGTGTTTTAGAAAATTTTCCTTCCGAAAAAGCACTTTCTAATAAAAGGTACACTTAAAGACAAGTATTGTTCAGGAAATTTGCTTTTTAAAGCAGGACGTTGTAAAACAGGTGTAGTTTTTTAATATTACCTCTTAATAAGTTTTTAAAATGCGTCTTTGATAATTTTTATTTTGAAAAAGCACTTTTTTACAAAAAGCGCTTTTAAAGAAATGGTCATGAATTGGTCTGACAGAGAGGTTTTGAAATAATGCAAATGGTTTTGAAATCACATAAGTGGTTTTGAAATCGCACAAGTGATGTTACAATCTCATTAGTAATTTTCAAATTACACAAGTGATGATGAATTTTAAAATCGCACTAGTGGTTTTGAAATCACACAAGTGATGGTGAAATCGCATAAGTGGTTTTGAGTTTAACTTCAAAAAAGAACATATTTGCAATAAACTTCTGTCGCTCAAAAATTCAAAAAAGAAGACTTAAAAATATTCATTAAAAAGTACCTATTAAAATAAATTATAATAAGTTTTAAAAAATGTGTTTTAGAAAATGTTCCTTTCGAAAAAAGCAATTTCTTATAAAAGGTGAACTGAAAGACAAATATTACTCAAGAAAATTGCTAATTAAAGTAGAAAGTATTATTCAAGAAAATTGCTTTTTAAAGCAGAACGTTTTAAAACTGGTGTATTTTTTTAATGTTTCCTTTTAATAAGTTTTTAAAATGCGTCTTTGATAATTTTTATTTTGAAAAAGCGTTTTTTTTTTACAAAAAGCGCTTTTAAAATAATGGCCATGAATTGGTCTGACAGAGAGATTTTGAAATAATGCAAGTGGTTTTGAAATCACATAAGTGGTTTTGAAATCGCACAAATGATTTTTAAATCACATTAGTAATTTTCAAATTACACAAGTGATTATGGTTTGGAAACCCGCACTAGTGGTCTCAAAATCACACAAGTGGCTGTGAAATCACATAAGTGGTTTTGAGTTTAATTTCAAAAAAAGAACATATTTGCTAAAAAATTCTTCCGATCAAGAATTCAAAACAGAACACTTAAAAAATTTTCATTAAAAATTACCACATAAACTATAATAAGTTTTTAAAAATGTGTTTTAGAAAATTTTCCTTTCGAAAAAACATTTTCTTATAAAAGGTACACTTAAAGACAAGTATTATTCAAGAATATTTTTTTAATATTACCTTTTAATAAGTTTTGAAAAATGCGTCTATGATAATTTTTATTTTGAAAAAACACTTTTTCACAAAGAGCGCTTTTAAAATAATGGTCATGAATTGGTCTGACAGAGAGATTTTGAAATAATACAAGTGGTTTTGAAATCACATAAGTGCTTTTGAAATCGCACAAATGATTTTCAAATCACATTAGTAATTTTCAAATTACGCAAGTGATTATGATTTGGAAAATCACACTAGTGGTCTTGAAATCACACAAGTGGTTGTTGATATCACATAAGTGGTTTTGAGGTTAGTGTCAAAAAATAACATTTAAAAAATTTTCATTAAAAAGTACAAATTAAAATAAATTACAATAAAGTTTTTAAAAATGTGTTTTAGAAAATTTTCCTTTCGAAAAAGCACTTTCTAATAAAAAGTACATTTAAAGACAAGTACGACTATTATTCAAGAAAAGTACTTTTTAAAGGAAAAAGTTTTAAAACATGTGTGGACTGTATATCCATGGGTCGCTGGTTCATATCCGGTTCGAAGGACCATGAACAAAAATGCTGCTTTTATTCCACTGTAAACAGCAGATTTGTGTAACCCAAGTCCACCATCAAATTGCGAAGCAGACCTGCAGATCGACCTACTAATTTTTTATTATAATTTGTTTGGAGTCTCTTATCGATCTAACCATTAATATTGTGAATTATAAAAGTTAAACAAATTAAATAAACCAACTCAGGTATTGGAAAGAAATAATAATAATACAGTGGAATAAAAGCAGCATTTTTGCTCATCATGTGAAAGAACGTTAAACCTTTCAAAAAAAGATGCTTTTCAAAGCAAAACAAATCAAAAACATTTTTTTACAAAAGAGAGTTTTCAACTTTTTTGAAAAGAGTTCCCTTTAAATTTTCACGCTACTTGGTTTCCACATATTCCAAATCTCCTGTCATGACATCAATAAAAACGGATTTCTTCAAGGTTATTGTTTAGAGATAGCGGGTGTTTAATCGGATTTCGAACGTGTGCAGTTTTCAGACGTTTTCATTCGTTACAAATTTCAATTTCAGTGCGATTTCCGGTGCCAAATTGTGGAAACTAAATTTGTCACTTCTGATTGGAGTTTCCTTATTAAAATTATTTGTTAGATTTTTTTTTTAGAATTTTTAATTTTGCCGAAATTTTCTAGATGTTTGTGTAGTATATTGAGGTTGAGTTTTTTGTTTCCCTACAAACTGTCTTTTATTGTTGCACAAAAATTTTGTTGGTTTGCTGCTTATACTAATTACGATGTCCATTATTTTTTTTTTACCAATTAATGTTTTTATTTTGATTTTTGTTAAAAATTTTGTTCGCATTTAATTTTTGTTTCGGTTTTAAGGTTTTTGTTTTGATTTTTTTATTTTTAACTATTTATAAATTTTTGAGTTTTTTATTTAAATTTTTTTTTATGTTTTGTTGAGTAAATTTTTATTTTATATTATTTATTGAAAATAATTTATTCATTTTGGGTTTTTTTTTGCATATTTTGTTAATGGTGGTGGTGTTGATTATAATTATTTTTATCCGGCCCTGTTGCAATTATTTTTTTAGTTTATGTCCCTGTTTTTTGTGAAAAGTTCTTATTTTTTACTGTATCGTTTAATAAATCATAAATATTTGAAACGGAAAAAGGTACAAAACTCAACTGTTGATAAACCTCCATAACCTTGATAAAATATGTATGAAATTGTAATTGAGTATTTAAAGTTTTTTTTTTCTTTATATTTTTCTTGTTTAAATTTTAAATATTTTCTTTTTTTTTTGTGGAAAGAAGCCATGGAATTTCGTTAAAAATTTATAAAATTCAACAGATTAGTATTGTAATTTATTTAACTAATAATTATAATTTATATTGCAATTGATTTAATTTGTGAAAACCTAAAAGCAATAAACAGGCAAACGTTAAAAAATTCATAAAATTTTTTAATGTATATACATACAATATCTACAAAGCCATGAGTAGTTTTTTCTTTTTAAATATTATTCGTCACTGAATAATTGGGAAAATCTGAGCCATTGACAAAAAAGGGTGTATTATATTATAAATATAATAGAAATGACAAAAGTGTTTTAAAAAGATTTTGCAAAAAATATGGTTTATAGATTAAATTACCAAGTATTTACTTGCTCTTCTTTAAAACCTCCATTTTTTACATCGTATTCACCTACAAAATAAGCTCCAGATAGGTGTTTTACTTGACTTCATAGACTGTGTGCTATATTCTGCACAGTACTGCGTTATGACTTTGCTAAGTGAAAAGCTGTATTTTATCCGTTATAGACGATGGTTTTTATGGAAGTGACTTTATTTGACTATTACAAAGTTTTTTGCAGCTGACTAAAAATGTTTTATTACAAATTGTCTATTTATTCAGCACGATATTTAATTAATTCATATAAACATCACAAGTCGCAAATGTGGTTTTGAAATTACATATGTGGTTTTGAAATAACATGTAGTTTTAATATCACATATGTGGTTTTGAAATCACATATGTGATTTTGATATCACATATTTGGTTTGATATCACATGTGGTTTTGAAATCGCATATGTGGTTTTAAAATCACATATACATATGTTCTTGATATTACACAAGTGATTTGAATTTGCAGAAGTTATTGTGAAATCTCACAAGGACTTTGAAATCTTACAAGAGATTTCGAGATCACACAAGGGACTTTGATATCGCACAAGTGATGTTGATACTATGGTAGTGATTTTAAGTTTACGATTTTAAGAAGTTATTGTGAACTCAGCTATTTTTGAAATAAAACAAGTAATTTTGAAATCATACAAACATGTTTGCACCGAATTAATACTATTTTATAAAAAAAAAACAGCACGATTTTTGATTTAATTTAAATGGAAAATTACATGTGAGCTTAAACTCAAATTTAAAACCACAGAAAATGTTGTGATATATGCAGGAAATTTCGAAATCACCCAAGGGGGTTTGAAATTCCACAATTGCTTTTGAAATCCCACAGTTCATTTTAAAACTACACAAGTGATTTTAAAATAACACAAGTGGTGTCGAAATCGTCAAAAAAAATTTCCACCGAATTGGAACTGTTTTATTTAAAATTGCTTGTTCATCGCGATTTTTGTTCTACTTTACATAAAAAATCACATGCTATCTTAAAATCACATGTAGTTTAAAATCAAAAAAGTTATTGTGCAAACGCACATAAGTGATTTTTAAATCATGTAAGGGATTTTAAAATCACACAAGTGATTATGCAAAGGCACACAAGTGATTTTGAAATCACATAAAATTGTTTTCAAAGAACTGCAACTGCTGTATTGAAAATTGTTTATAAATTTGATATTACACATAAATGTTTGCAGCGAATTGATACCGTTTTATTAAAAACCAGCACGATTTTTGATTTAATTTAGATGAAAAATTACATATAATCTTAAAATCAAATTTAGTTTTTGTGATTTAAAATCACATACCGCAAGGAAGTTCGAAATCCCACAATTCATTTTATAATTCCACAATTTATTTTGAAACCTTACAATTAATTTTAAAATTACACAAGTGATTTTGAAATAAAACGAGTAAATTTAAAATTACACAATTGATTTTGAAATCACACAAAAATTTTTGCACTGAGTTGAAACTGCTTTATTTAAAATTGTTTATTCCGCACGAGTTTTGGCTCTACTTTACATAAAAAATCACATGCTATCTTAAAATCACATGTAGTTTAAAATCAAAAAAGTTATTGTGCAAACGCACATAAGTGATTTTGCAGTCACACTAAAGACTTTGAAATCATATAAGGGATTTGGAAATCATACAAGCAATTTTGAATTCACACATGTGATTTTCAAATCCTACAAGTGATTTGCAAATCTCACATGTGATTTTCAAATCACACATGTGATTTTCAAGTCTCACATGTGATTTTCAAATCACAGCAGTGATTTGCAAGTCTCACATGTGATTTTCAAATCACACAATAAGTTTTGCACCGAACTGTAACTATTTTCTTAAATGATTTCTGCTCTAATTTAAATAATAAATCACATGTTATCTTAAAATCAAATTTAGTTTCAAATCAATCAAGTTATTGTGCAAGCGAACACAAGTGATTTTGAAATCACATTAAAAATTTTGAAATTACACAAGTGATTTTAACATCATATAGGGGAGTTTGAGTTCCCACAAGTGGTTTTGAAATCACACAAGTGATTTTGAAAGCACAAAAAGAATTTTAAAATAATACAAGTGACGTAAAAGCACACAAGTAGCTTACAAATCAAACAAGTGATTTTTTGCTGTTCTGTAAATCGTGCTGATTCTTACATTTTTTTGCATTTTAGTTTTTAACCTGTCGAATATTAAACACTTTATGTAAGTAGCCCTGATGCGAGGTGCTGTAATTCATTATTGCCAGAGATAGACGAACCTGACCACCAAATACAGCTAAACCATAGTTTTACTCAAAACGGCATTTGTGTGTGTCAAGCGGCAAGATGATGGATAACAATCTGACATAACGCAGCACTGGGGCCTGCTAAACGCAATAAACTATAAATCTATGCAAAAATCAACGTCTGCTAAAAACATCACATTTTCTAACAAATTTTATAAGTTTTTTTTAAAATAATTTTTTCGTGCCTGTGCTTTTTTGCGAATTTTTTAAGTCTAAATAAAAAAGAGGACTCAAATCCAATTTTTAGTTTAATAAAATAAAATCAAATTAAAAAAAAAAAAAAAAATAATGTTAAAATGGTTTTTTTATTATTAATTACTAAATAAAATACAAATTATTTATTATTTTACAAATTTTTTATATCACTAATTGCATAATTACATTTAAATGATAACACACATTTAAATAAAAAAATTTTATATTTAATTAAAAATAAACAAAGTTTAATATAAAAGCTAAACTAATTTGAATTTAAAGCAAAACGAAGTCAAACATTTAAATTGCCAATAAATGATTTAGCCAAAACAATAAAACAAAATATAGGTATGTGTAAGAAAAAACAAATTTAAGATAAAAACTTTTTGCCATTTTAAAAATAAATTGTGTTAATAATATTCTAAATTATTCTGTTTAGCTTTTTAATTAAAAACAAAAATAAATTGCATATTTTAAACGTTATTTAAGCATCTGATTCAAGATGTCGAACTAGCAGACATGTCACAGTGTTCAATTCCATTTAAACGGTTTTTTGATTGTTCGAAAATTACGAAATGAAATCATTTTACCAGTAACTTTATCAATTCTACACGATGCCATGGAATTCAATTATGGGGCACCGCCTCAGCGTCAAACATTGAAAAAATTCAGAGGCGACAAAACAAAATTCTTCGAACGATTACTGCAACTCCATGGCACGTAAAGAACTCACGAATTCACAAGGATCTGTGTGTTCCGCTGGTAAAGTCAGATGGAACTTCACCCAAATCCTCTTGCACGCAACATACTTAATTTTGATGGCCGCTATCGATGGAGAATTGAACAGTTAGAATGTTAAATATGTGATTTTACCGATAACTTTTCTGTCTAGCATTGGCTGGACTTATTTAAGTTTTTTATGTTTAATATTAAGATTTGAATACTTATTGTTAGTTCATATTTTGAAGATTCAATAAACAAATATATGTAAAGAAAAATCGAAATATCTTTGCTATATATATTTTTATATCTTGATCTTCTTGGAATGAAAATTCAGTGTGATATTCGCTGGACTGAACACATTTTGCATGTCTCAAAAGAAGCATTCAAGCGTCTTGGTTTTATGAAACAGCTTAAGATTTACTTTCATTTGTTCTTTTTAAGGGCAACGAGGCTAACATGGGTTGTATATGATTGCAGAAGAACTATAGTACAGAGCGATCTTCACCGACGATATTTATATACTTTAAAAGCGTTTTTGACAGCACATTGTCACATAGGAAAGCATTTGAGCAGATTTAACTTTCCATTTAACGATTTCTGCAGATATTGTGGGGATGAAGAGGAGAAAGAAGAGAGTGTTGAGCACTTCTTATGTCGGTGTCCCTCTCTCTTTTATGAGAGCGTAGTATCTGGGCAGAACGATACTGCGCGGTTTGGCAAATATATCGGCTAATAGGGTGAGTGGACAGACTTGTTTTATCCGGATTTCGGTTTGGCATAGATATGTACCATTGGAGTATGTGTGAGTCTCAGATAATAAAAATCTCCTTCAGGCAACATAACGGGATCAAGAAAGGACCCAGGTGGGCTAATTTCATGAAACTGGCAGCCTTGACAACCACTCCTACAATATGTACTCTATTTTAACCGATGCCTTTACGATTTATATAACCAATGTCCGGCTCGTTTGCATGCTTGAGTCGGTGCTTCTATTTACTCGATGTGCAAGAGAGAGAGAGAGAGAGAGAGAGAGCGAAAAATATCAAGTAAGCCGAATCTGATGGAAGTGATTCTCAGCCCTATCTAAAATATTAGCATAACAACGTATGTATCCTCTGAGCGATGGCCGAAGATATATAAAAAAAAAATTATTCGTAAAACGGAAAATGTTTTCTTTTCGAAAAGTTTTTAATTGAATTCCGTTGCTAAACAGATTTTTTTTTTCTTCATTCATTTATTTATTGAATCTTCAAAATATGAACTAACAATAAGTATTCAAATCTTAATACTAAATATAAAAGTTATTTAAATCCAGCCACTGCTAAACAAAAATATTTTATTTTGCGCTAAAAATAACGGTAAAATCACCTATTTAACATTCTGAAGGTGGCAAGGGTATCTCTTCTCCTCCAACGAGTGTGACCGCCAAAATTAAGTATGTTGCGTGCAAGAGGATTTGATCGTCCAAACGGAATTGAATTCCATTTCTAAAGGAAATTGAATTTCCTTTCTAAACGGAATTGAATTTCATTTCTAAAAGGAATTGAGTTCCACTTCTAAACGGAATTGAATTCCATTTTTAATCTGAATTGAATTCCATTTTTAATCTGAATTGAAATCCATTTCTAAACGGAATTGAATTCCATTTCTAAATGGAATTTAATTTAACTCTGTGACTTGATTGTGAAAGTTATTTCCTATGACACAGCATTGTTGTATTTATATTTAACTCATTTTCAAATTTGATTTCAAAATGAATATTTTATTTAGTGCGCTAACGTTCGACTTTGTGAAACAGACTCTTAAGGCGTGTTTTACGATTTCGAAGCTTAACGTTCGCAAGCATTTTGAGTGGCGAAAACTGTTATTTCCAATCACTTTTGAGGTGCAGGTCAAAATATTGTAAGAACACGTAGCAAAGAAAAAACGAGCTTATAATAAAAATAATTTAGTTTTACGGCCGTATTCATAAAAATTATTGTATGTTTATTAAACACTTATTTGACATATTTTCCACAGAAATTTGTCAAATAACAGTTTAATAAACATACAATAGTTTTTATGAATAAGGTCATTATACTACAAATGTATTATTTCTTGACCGTTTCAAATGTTTGCGAACGTTAACGTTCGAAATCGTGAAACAGGCCTTTATTATTTTTTTAAATATAAAGTTGAGGTTTTTTGTTTAATTTTGTTGCTGAATTGTATTT
The DNA here is from genome assembly GCA_914767995.1 of Thecocarcelia acutangulata. Classification (NCBI taxonomy): domain Eukaryota; kingdom Metazoa; phylum Arthropoda; class Insecta; order Diptera; family Tachinidae; genus Thecocarcelia; species Thecocarcelia acutangulata. The sequence goes on from OU612096.1 coordinate 30,239,211, forward strand.
TTAATTTTAGTTTTATTGCTGCGAATGGTGCTGACGCTCATCAAGGGCCTGAGGACCTGGAGGCACGTGTTCTTCTTTAATTTTTTATTTTATTTACTTTTTTTTTTTAATTTATTAACTACAGTAATTGTTTTTTTGCTGTTTCTGTTTAAAGTTTGAAGTTTTCAATTCGATTTCTTTTTGTGTTTTGGCTTTTTCAATTTATTAATTTAGAGTTTTAATTTTTATTTACTTGAAAGTTTTATAGTTAGATTTAATTATTTAATTGTATTAATCTGTTTGCTTAGAATATTTTTTAGTTATTTTGTTTTGTAGGTTTATCAATTTTTCCTTTTTTTTTTTTTTTTTGTTTGTTTTTGTTGCTTAAATTTGAGTTTTACAATTTAGATTTTTTTCTAACAATTTTTTTTCTAATTACGAGTATATAAACATAAAATATAAAAATATTAAACAATATATATAATAACATAAACATGAAATATGTTTTTATACTGCAGATAAAATAACAAAATAAAAGGATTTTTTTTTTATATTATTAAAAAAAAAAATAGGAAATAAAAATGTTGCGAAAAAACATAATTGAATTTTAAATTTTAGCCTTAAAATAAAAAAAATAAAATATATATATAGTATTTTATTTTAGTTGTTAGTTTTTTTTTTTTTAATGTAATGATATCATTAATGGCTGCTTGCTTTGCGGTTGTTGTTTTTGTAGTAGTTTATGCTGTTTTAGTTAAAGTTGTTGTTGTTGTTGTTGTTGTAGTATTTATCAGTTACTGCTAACAGTAGAAACGAACACCATCCACAGACAGGACTTGCTTTAATTTTCATTTGGTCTGTCTATTGGGTTCCGGATACAAATGCACTCCTTCTACGGTAAATATGGAGGTTTCTGAAAAAAGGATACAAAAATTATTTTTATTTATTTTTCAATTAGTAGTTTTAACTTTATTTCCTTATTAATGAAAAAAAAATCACTTATAGTATGATTTCTTCTGGTATTCTATTCCGATTGGCGTTTCCATCAGCTGTGATGGACATATATATCGTTTGCTATCTATATTAATATATTTACGTTTGTTAAGTAAAATGCATTTTCCAGAACACCTTATTGGCGTTTTTAAATCGTCAAACCATTTGTCAGAACACTTATTTGGCGCTTTTACAGTGAAAGCGCTAATTTTAGCAGATTTGTGTTTGTCAGAACATGCCTGTACATATATCTAACAGACAGTTGACGTCCACACTTGCATTTACAGGATTTTCCAATAGTACTGCAATTTTTTGCATTAGCAGTTTTATAGTATGAATTTAAAGTTTTTCTACTACTCAATCACGCAAAACATATATATTAGACATACAACTCTGCTTGTGGCATATTAAAATAGATGGCCCTATAGCGGTAAGTGGTAGTCGACATAAATAGATCGTATATCTTATAGAATAAGCTTAGGTATCGAAATACTAGTCGATTTTTATCTGAATCATAAAGTAAATCTCGATTAAACTTGTCAGCTTATGGGACAATTTTTATTTATTTATTTATGTAACTATACAGTTGCAAAGTAAATTTGCAAAGTATAGGAAGCACATCATGGGCGGGGTGACGGAGACCATATGCCCAAGATTGTATTAACAGTACACTTATAGCGTCGCTGCGGCCTATGGCCTGCACATAGGAAGTTGCAGCGTGGTTAACAACGAAATATCTTTGGAAAAACTGTAAACCAATACAGATAGTTTAGGCAAACCGTTAACTAGTGCGAGTGACGCGCAAAACTCTCGAAGACCAAACGATAAAAACAACAAGCCTGACTGCACTTAACAAATAATTTCGATGATGCGAGAGCTTTTCTTCAGCCCAGAGCTGCTGCTGTTACGAGGCAAATTCTCGCCATTTAAGTTTTAATTTTCTGCTTAATATGAAGAAATCTGCGGCTGAGGCTCAGGGAATGCTTTCAAATAACTATGGTGAGGCCACTATTAGTGATAGAAAGTGCCGGGAGTGGTATCATCGCTTCCAGAACGGTAATTTTGACATCTAAACCCAGCATGGCAGCGGAAGAGAGATGGTTTTCGAAGATGCCGAATTGGAGGCATTATTGGATCAAGACTCCTGTAAAGCAAAAAGCAATTTCCAAATGTTTGAAAGTGTTGCCCTCGGGGAACAGGTTTTGCCTTGGCGTATTACTAACTTGGGCACTCTTTTTTTCGGGTATAGAAAGAGGGGAAGGGGTCCCTCGTTTGTTGTAGCAAATAAAACTCTAGGAAGCCACATGACTTATGTTGTGTTGGCTTCCGAAACCTTCACCAAGAGTATAAATTGGCAGAACGGGGATCAGTATAGCCCCCAGGTGGTTCTGCTTGCAGTTCAACCCGTGCTGATCATGGTTGAGGTGCCTACTTTGGCTGAAACGTTCTGGCTATGGTTAAAACCTACCACGCAGAATGGGGGTGTTAGTATCCTTGACAATTGCTTGGCGTGTCTTTTTTCGGGGACTAACAAACTCCCGAGATACCTGTACTGTAAGGAACCAATGGTGATGGTTGACGGGTGAGTTGGTTTAAGGGCTGATGCTGCTAGTGGGCTTCGGCCTACCAATTCATTAAGCCTTGTCCTCCATTGTTTGCTGGAAAATTGCATACAGGAGGGATTAGACGGCCCGAACTCCTCAACAAGTAGTTGCTCATATGGCCGCAAACATATGGCATAAATTGCTACCTGTGTGAGCCTAGCAGGCCACACGGGGGCGCTGGTGAATCGTGAATTCACTGCGTGGAACTGATCCATCTTTAGATAAGGCCGCAAGGGAGGTGCTGATGTAAACCTTTTTCACAACTATACCGTACGAGTTGTAGCCGAGAGATGTTGAACGGCATTTAACGGCTGCTTGCAAGCTAAAGACCTTCCGGATTTTTGCATCGCATTATAAGTGGGAACGAAAAATGGGGTCATTGAGATAATTCGGAGCGCTGCATATCATGGGGATATGCTGGACTTGATTCCACATCGACGGCCAAACCGAATATTAACCGTTCCAAGGTCATTTTCAGTATTTGGTGAGACCAGCTCGGCGTAATGTATTATGACTGAAACAATCGCAAGTGATCGTTATCGAAACCATTTAACGCGTTTGAACGGAGCATTAAAAAACGAATGGGCACAATGCAACGAGAGATAAAAATACATTTATATCTCCTGGCACAGAGCCTATCAACACACATACATACGTAATAATAAAAAATATCTGGCTGTTCAGTGACAGCAAACTGCAGTACAAACAACTAGGGTTATAGCAGATTGCATAAGTGATCAATATGAGACAAATATAAACGAAAAAATACATAAGAGCTCGGTGGCTGAGTTTGGTTGAGCGGCCGTATTGAAAATACATCATGTTTACATGATACCGAGTTCGAATCCTGAGCAGTGTAGCGACTGCGAAACAGCTAGTTGTCCCCCAGCTATAGTGTATTCAATTATTTTTTCCTGTCTTCTTTAATCAAGAGTTATTGATCGTGGCAATTATTATTATAATTATAAATAATAATATTTCTTGGCTATAGCCAGAATTGAACTTGAGCCAGACAAGAGATAAAATGCTTTGACAGCATGATAATGATCGTACTCATGCTGTAAAAGTGATCAAGACATACTTGGAAACATTGCAATTTTTTTTTTTTTTTATATTGGACCAGTACTCAGGGAATGACCCCTACATATGCAGTGCATTGTACCGGAACTAGGAAAATAGGTTGTGAGGAGGGGGAAAGAAGGAGTAGTGTTTGTGAACATTTGACTTGAACCTTCCAACATTATAACAGACAGGAAACACGTCTGCAGGCAAATTATTCCACAGACGAAGCGTTCGGCTGAAAAACGAATTCTCTCTGTAATGCGTAACGCGATTCCCCGGGCAATCGACCACAAATGGATGAGCTCTGGACGATGAGCGTGTGCTACGTAAAAATGTGCAAGTTTCAGGAACAAGATCACTAATCTCGTCAGAGCAAAATCCATTGTAGTAACGATAGAACAGAGTAATGCATCTAATGGATCTATTCGTGGATCGGTTCAAAATATGACCAGCTTTTCAACGCAGGATTCGTACTCTGATGGCTGATGAATAATTAGAGGGTTTCCCATTGCCCAGAACCGACTATTCTGTTTATTCACATAACTAATGAATAAAATATCATGAAATTTTAACAGCTGTCTTTTGAAGGTTGGTATTAACATAAAATAACATGACTGCAATAAAACTAGCGCAATGAATGTGTTTCAAGCCCATGTAGTAATTACACGAATACATTTAAACGCTTTTTTACGCTTAGTTAACTCAAAAACTGAGTAATTATCTAAGGATTACTGTAGTATGTGCCATACACATCAAAGGTTTCTTATTTTTCTATTACGAGACTTATTCCTCAAAAATTGCAGTACTTCCTTAATTTAAACCACTTAAACTTCTGCATAACGAATAAACAGGAAATACGATTTCCATTTCACTGAATTTAATTTAAACTCAATTAGACGTATACAATTGTACGCACACACAGGAACTCGCAATATAGAACTGGAAACGAGAAACAGTCTTTAGCTGCCACAGAAAACGCAGTTGTCGAGTTTGCACTTTTTTTTTTTTTTTGATACGGTTGCCATTCTGATTTTGCCAAACAACAATTTTAAAATCATGTAAACATTTCAAATGCTCAAATAATATGAAATAGTAAAGAGTAGATTACGAGTACGAGTATTTATATCAAGAACGCACTGGGTCGATTTAAAATATTTGCTACGCAAGCTAAAACAAACACTTGTTGTTTGTCGAAGGACTTGTCGTTGCAGTTTTAGTAGTCGAATGCATTTCAACGCAAATTAAATGTCCACAATGAAAGTGGTCCTCGGTTTATGGTTGGCTGGAAAAACAAATATGTGTATTATTGTGTTGTTGGCCAACGGGTTGAATGGTTTTTATAAAAAGTTAATGAAATGATTACAAAAAAAATAATAAGCCATTTGAAAATAAATACTTATGTAATTATTTTGACTGATTTGTTTTATTTGTTTTGTTACTTTTTATTAAACACAAATTGATTTCAATTATTTGTATAGATTTAATGAATTGTGTTTATTTGCATTAACATAATTTTAAATTGCTGGACAAAACATTTATTATAAAATATTTTCAAAATATATTATAAAATTGTGGAATTTTAAAGTGATTTCAGAGTATTAGTGCATTTAGTTGAACGCTTTTAACACCCGGCATTAATTTACTTAAAATATGAATAATTTATGTACAAATGCAATTTATTTGCTGTAACAAGAATGTAAATTTTATTTTATTTCATTTATTTGTTTAAATTAAAATAAATTTTATGGGCAATTTTGCTATTTGTTATAAGCACACTGTCAAACTAAAAATGTCCTATAATTGCTGTCTTCTAGCACTGCATTTACACAGACAACTAACTTAGAGTAAAGCTTTGTTCAGACGGTCGGCAGAACTGACAGTATTGTCAGAAAAATTTGCACAATATTTCAAACAATCGTGTGAACTTACAATTTGTTCTGACAATGTTATCAGTCAGATACCTGACAAACGTGTAAACACTTTTCCTTGCCGTTGTCAGACGTTATTAGCTTATTTCATATTGTCAGATGCGTGAATTTTTTAACATCTGACAATGACATCATTGTCAGACAAAAACAAAACAATTAAAAGAAAGTTTAAAGCGCGAAATAAAAAAATAAGTTTACTGAATATGTTATTTTACAAATGCAAGTATTGATTACTCGTATGATGGCTCGGTGCATTTCGCACCGTTTTTGGTGTTTAAAATTATTTGTGCGAAAAATTCTTTAGTGGGTGCGTGGTGCGCTTTTCTTTCATTTTCGGTGCGCTTTTTAAATTTCGGTGGCACCAAATCAAATTCAACTCAACTTTTTGTTTTAATATTTATTCAAGTGCAGAAAATTTTTTTCTTTCTTTCTTTAATTTTCCAGAACACGAAGTTATACAGCCATGTCACAGAGCTTAATTCCGTTCGGAAACGGAACTTTTTACTTCTTCAAAAAGCGAAAAACTAAAAAAATGTTCGGAATGAAATCATTTCTAAGTGCAAGAATAAAACTAGTATTATCTTATAGAAGTGATTTCATTCCGAAAGTTTTAAATTTTCGTTTTTTGAAGAATTAAAAAACCGGTTAAATTCCATTTCCGAAAGGAAGTGAATTACTTAATTAACTGTTAACATGGCCAATAATGTGAAAAACGGACCTTAGGTTAGGTTAGGTAGGCAGACCGCTGGATACCCGGAATAATCTAGGTTGTCCAGCTCACTTGGGTCATGTTAAAAAAAAAACGCACCTTATTATATGCACAAAGATGATTATACATATCTTCGAAAGAAAAAGAAACATTTTGTTTTGTAAAATTTGCTGCTTTTAGAGAATTATATCACTTTAATACTTTAATCAGGCAGTTTTTTGTAATGTGGTGTGGGCTCTATCTATCGTTTGTACTGGCGGCTTGTCTTTACTAAATAGATTGAAGAAATGTGAGGTTGATTGTATGCCCTTTGGTGCTCCAATGATTTGGTTGGATCCCAAGTTCATTGTTCAGATGATTGTTATCCGAACTTAAATTTTGTTTCTCTTACAAAGAGAAACATAATGCTGCTCTTGTCATGTTCCATATTTAAATTTTATATTAAAATCAAAGTTAACGAATATTGCTAACACAAGTGATAATTTCGGAAAACATCTAGCGCGACTAATTTCGGTCTATTCAAATTAATTTCAAACTCGAAGCAAAAAAAATAATTTTTTTTTGAAAAAAAAAAAAAAAAAATCGCGGAAAAAAAATCGTCTATGTGATATTTATTTTAAAGACTGAATTATTATTTTGGTTGTGTTTTTAAAGCTTTTTATGCTTAAAAAAATAATTTATTGTAAAAGAAATTTCGTTTTATAAATGGAAATAAAAATCTCTAAGGCAACATAAACATAAATCGCTCCTTTATTGCAACGTAGTCGTAACTCAAAAAAGCTTGTTTAGAGAAAAACACATTTTAAACTTTTATTTTCAATACACGTCTTAATTTTTTTTTTTAGAAAATCCCTCCTAAAGGAAACAGTTTAAAAGTAATTTGAATAACTTTTTGGCATGATATAAAAGGTAGTACTGTTAACAATTCTGCATTGTTAACTCGAAAAGCTCATTTATTGATATACGACTATGTTGCAATAAAGGAGCGAAATGATAAAACTATGAGCTCTCAAAGAAAATATTTGCTTAAAATTAAGACACTTAAATTTTTGCACTCAACAATTTTTTAGCACTGTTTTGATGCCAATTTAGCTCCAAAAATTTTTTCTTTTGATCTGGTTACACTAGCATTGATGTTAGAATACATCTCAGTTATGACGGGGTTTCTATGAACCAAAGAGCTCATGAAACAACTCAATGACTGTGTGAGTCCTTTCTTGGTCGAGTACTCTCGTTTCGGTGATCTCAAGTGGTCACCAACATTGTGTGATTTAACACTACTAGATTTTTTTTATGGTACAGTTCTATGTCAAGCTGCCCACATCCACCCGTACATTAAACGAAGAGAGTCGACGCTGCATCAACGAAATTCAATCACATTTATGCATAACGTTCATGGTAATTTGGTGATATTGACATTCTGTCGATAATTTTGAAGATATAAATATCATCCTCATATATTTTGCTTTATAATAATCGTATTCTTATCCTTTAATATTGTATAAAATCGCTTGGTTGGCTTTAGAGGGCCATAGCTGCTTCATGGTTAAAAAGTAGTACAAGTAGAATAACAAAAAACTATTTTTAAATATATCATTTTGTTCCAACTAACTCTTACATACTTTCGTTTCCTACATGAAGTTTCTATCTCATTAACAAATCAGTTGAGAATTATAATTTTCAAACCATTCACACACACTCGTACTCGATATGAGTTCTCGTTTGATGCAGTGCACGAGTAATGTGCAATTTGAACATTCTCGTACATATATCCTATGTTAATTATAGCGAGAATCTTTTTATGGGATTTAGCACTAAGCCACTTATCTAAACCTCCAATTATTGCAAAAACACATGAGCGTATTGCAACTACAGGCACTTTAATAACCGAACATAATATGCATATTTGATAATTTTTATTACACCAGCAGATATGTAAGTATGTAGATGCTCGCACTCGTACTGGAATCTGTAGCAGCGTGATAATCATCCACATCATTGCAATGTGAATTATGAATGCAATCAGCAAAGCATATGTTGTAATAGTGTGTTTCTTTAAAGTTCATTAAATATGAAAATTATCTACGACGAGAAATGTACATACAAAAATATCGCTCCTTTATTGCAACATAGTCTTAACTCAAAAAAAGGCTTGTTTCGAAAAAAACACATTTCAAATTTTTAGTTTCCATACAAGTCTTAGAATTTTTTTTTTAAATATCTCCTAAAGAAAACAGTTTAAAAGCAGTATGAATAAATTTTTGGCACAATATAAAACATATTAACAATTCTGCATTGTTAACTCGAAAAGCTCGTTCTTTGATATATGACTATGTTGAAATAAAGGAGCAATATGTAGATGAACTGTAATAATTTTTATCAGAATTTATAAGCAATTTTTGGGTTGGTTTCCGAACGGAATTGAGCACCGTGACATGGCTTATAATAGAGCTGCTAGTGTAAACAATATAAGATCATAAATATTCTTTTGTTACTAATACGCAGTTTTTGGACGCCGATTGAACAGCGCGTCTAGAAAATATGAATGAAATTTACTCCAAAAATTCAGAGTTTTTCATACAAATTTTTTAGACACATCGTTCCCACCAGAGATCTGCACCGGTGCACCGAAACCATAAGTACACCGGTTATTTACCCAATCATTTTCACATTCAAGTATTTAAAACACTCTTAAAAACTGATTTTTTAAGAGTAAAAGAAACGACCACAAAAAAGAGTGTTGTTGTTACTACCACTTAGTGAGAGAAACATTTTGAGTATTTTCTATTTTCGTGTCTAATTGTTTTCTTAATAATACATACATAACGTCGTCACAAAATCAACTTGTAAAGACAACACTATCTACAAGTTCTTTTGTTTTATATATGCGTTACTTTTTATTTAACATTAACAGAAATCGCAGCAGAATAATTTACAAACATATTGATGATTTTGCAATCAACATACTGAATGGTGATTTTAAGAATGTTTTTGCCGATAGTTTTGAAACGTAAATTCAATTCAAAGAAAATGTTTTGCACAATTGGTTATACGTATGTGTAACTGTACATTTATTGTGGTTGTGGATTAAAACCATGAAATAAAAATTATTATAAATGAAGAAACATTAAATAAAAGAAATTTGATGAAAATATTTATTTTTTTTTTAAGTAAAAGTTATTATTTTTACCGATTTTGTACAAAATATATTCAAATCACGATCGCCAAAAAAAAATTTTTTTTTTCAAAACCTTATGGCAACGCCGCGCTTAGTACGAATAAGTTTGTGTGAGTGAGTACCCAAAACACGAAATTAAACATTTGATATTAAATGACTTTATCATTCGATATCAAACATAATTTTCAAACCGTTTTCAATGGTTTGATTTTAACGTTTGAATTTAAGTTAAGAATCATTTGAATATAAATATTTGATACTCAATGTTTTATCAATTTGATTTTGGATGCAACTATCAATCAAAAAACAAATGTGTCAGCAATTACTGAAAAAATATCAACATTTTAAATTCATTAACAAAAAAAAAATTAGTATTAATATAAAATACGCATAAAAAAGTGAAATATTAAGATATAATGAAATTATTTGATTTGAGCGTAATTTTGAGCCAAGAGGAACCAACTACTTCGTCCTTTCGAGAATATCAGTCTAAGAAAAATAATAATTGAAAATTCAAATTAAAAATCGCAAATAAATCAAAAGAAATATGAACTTGTAAAGCAAAAATTATTATTTGTATTCCACATCACAATCCACATTTGAAAAACAGTTGAGAATTACATTTGAAACCAAGTTGAGAATAAATGAATTTCTCAATTTGAAAATAATTTCCCCTTTTTGTTGAGAACAAAATTCAATTTGAATTCAAATCAGTACCAAACGTTTGTCGTTTGAGAAAACCTTTAATTTCAAGTCATTCTCAATTTGAAATTAAACCTTACAGTTTTTTGGGTATATACATAAAACTGAACACACACACTCTCATAGGTAAGGTAAATGTGGGACTGCAAATTATTTTCGTTGTTAAAAACATGCCGAATATGGAAAAAATTATTAAGAAACCAAATCAAGCAGCCACCGCATACAAACTTGATTGGGTATATTATATACTCTAGTTAACAGACGCAAGCTATAACGAGTAGAAAATATACTTGAGCAGCAAACAATATGCGGTGACCAATCACACCGCAACTCGATTTAAGACGGGTGCACTTTAAAAAAGCCACCGGTTGCAGATCTCTGGTTCACACCTCTTCCTTTTCTAAGTAATTAGTAATTGATCAAATTTGACTCCTCCCCACTTACCATCAGGCAATTCATATAATTTTTTTGGTAATTGTGCAAAATAGGGATGGTGTAACGCCTCTTCGGCTCCTATTCTTTTGTCAGGATTTAGCTGGAGGAAAGCATTCGCTATCGTTTCACCCTCAACGATATCATATAGTCTAGGAAAATTGTGACCTAATTTGCGAGGACGATAAAAACCTGTAATCAAAGAAACAAATTCAAATTTAGAAACCATTTTGTATGAGAAACTAATTTTTGGAATGATTACCTAATCTGTTTGGTTTATAACCAGGAAAATGTGTACAACCGGGCCACGTTTCTTCGGTTGGTGTGCCCAGCAATTTAAAAATTTTATCTAATTGATCGTACGTATCACGTATACCGGGGAATGTTGGCATACCAGTCACCATTTCAACGAATATACAACCCACACCCCACATATCCAACGATGTGGAGTATTCTGTACTACCGAGCAGGACATCTGAAATAAAATATTATAATAATTAAGTATGTAAGTTTGCTATATTTAAATAAATTAAAGTATGTGAATGAAATAAAACCACCAAGGAAATAAATATTCTTAAAAAAATCAATTTTGCTTTCATATTTTTTGGCATGAATTGTTTGAACTAAGTATTTCTTATCTGCATTTCCATTAGAGCTGTCTTAACACTCCTTATCTACCAACATATACTCGTACAATTTGTATTGTCAATTCCAGAAAATTATGAATACTTCAAATATTTTTGATTGTTATAAAATAATTTTAATATTTCTATTAAATTCTTGTTCAATTTAAATAGCATTAAGCAAAAACAAAATAAATTAAACTAGACAAATTTCAAATAATTCTCAACTCCAGTAATAATTAGGGTGGTACCAGAAAATACTAAGGAATTTTCGAGTTCGAAGTCTGGGTTTCATGTAAGTCACACTTTTTATCTTTTATGAAACGAAATCTTATCAAAGAGAACTGACGAAAGGCAGAAAGAAGAACTTTATACGCAACGTTATATTGCAACAAATTTTTTTTATCGTTAAATTCGTGAAAATGTCGGAAAATTGTCTAAAAAATGTCAGAGCCCAAAGGTATATACACAGAAAGAAAAAGTTCGTACCAAATACAAGTATTTTTTACTTGCTTTTAGTACGAGTCATACTCAAACATTCCAGTGAGAATAACACACAAATGTACTTAAAATAAATATAAAATTCTTTAATCAAATATAGAATTCTTAAACAGAGATACAAAAGTGATATGAATCAATAGCTGAGACATTGGGATAAAAGGTTTTGCGAGAAAAAATGCAGTTTTTTGTGGTTAAGAAATATTGTTAGAACATTTTTTTAATTCTCATTACTTCATTTAAAAAAATAGAATATATATTTAAATGTTTTAAAATAATGTTCGAAGTTTTCCAAGTCTACTGATGATTAGGATAGATTCTTCATATGAAATGTCGATTTATGGGCAGCGGGAACACAAGATTTATATATGTTTTGGTTGGTATTAAGGATGAAAAGATACCACTACGGTATCGATACTTATACTCGATACGGTATTGATCACAAAGTATCGAGACTTACTCGGTATCGACGAAAAAGCATGGATACATACTTGTACCGGTCAATTTCCTCATACGATAGTGGCAGGGAAGAACTTATCGAGCCAAAAATAAAAATTTTCGTTACAGACTTCATCTTTTGATTTACTAGCTGAAATTGAAGTGTCTTAATTAGAATCCCAGAAGCGAAGAATTTTAAAACGCTAGAATTCTATCATAACAATTCTTCTGCTGTATTCACTCAATAGTTTGACTTATAACTGTGTGTTAGATTCAACGTAGGAAGAAAAACTTTGAAGCTTCGATGTAAAACAATTTATCATTGGTATAATTTTCACATAATTCTAACCTGAAGATTCTTTAGTGACAACTTCGAATGGCTTCTGTAACTGGGCTATTTGTTTTAGTATTTCAAGATCGTGATCGCAATCTTATCGTTTTTTTTTTTGTGTGAAATACAAACACACCCGATTTTGATGGTCCAATTCGGATGCAATCTTCCGTGCACGGAATTATTTTATAATAACTTTGATAACAAATAAAATTATGATAAAAATGTGGTGTCCATAACATTTTTTTTGCTTGCACGGATTTATTTTATAAAAACTTTGATAACAAATAAAATTATGATAAAAAGGGTGTCCATAACATTTTTTTTGCTTGCCAATAAGAAAAGAGTATTTCTGACCGATACGAGTATTTTTGACCGATAAAAAGTACTTGGTCTCGAACGAAAAGTATCGAGTACTTACTTGTATTTACTCGTATCGTTTCATCCCTAGTTGGTATAAATACTAGAAGCTAATAGAGTAAATAATCATATACTCAATTAGAGTTACCATATTGAAGATTTTACATTAATTTTGAAAAAAAGAGTTGAAGATCTTTTTCTCAAAATTAAGATTTTTAAAGTCTAGTAATTCTAATAAAGTGTGAAGTTTTTTCAAATATCAAAGTTTGACTTCTTTCATAAAAGGGTGCGATGCAAGAATAATTCATACAAACACAAATTAAGCGCATTTTGTTGTTGTTTTCAGTGACTATACGGCGACAGCGTTGCCTTTGTGGTACTAAAGTATCTATTTGACACTTATTTGAAGTCCACGACACTTTCTGATACACTTTTCTTTAAATTTTCTTTTGTATCATTTGTGATAAATTCGGGGATACTTTTTGCTACCTTCTTCAAATATGAAAGTTTTTGTTGAGAACGATGGTGGTCACGAACAGCTCTTGTGTGTATGCGTAAATACCCACTTTTTGAAAAATCTCAGACAACGCTGCACGAGGATTGTGTTGCAGCAGTCTTGTTTGACATATGAAGCCCGCAAAATATAAATTGATTTTAATGTCATTTCTTTGTAGGCATCAAGATATTGCTTTTTTAAGTTCTTCACAAAAATATAGCCTCTACTTCTTGAGACCCTTTACTTTGCTTTTTATTTTTCCACAAAGAAGGCAGATTTTTTTTTACAATTCTATGAATTCTAATTCTTAATCTATTTTGTGTGCTTTTTCTACTACTTCACTGTGCAAACTTGCCACTGAAATGATAAACACAACACAAGCGGTTTGATAAACATCAACATGTTCGCGCGAAAATCGAAGACTTTTGATTTTGGTACAAAGATACTTCAAATATTTGTGCAAACATACAATCACTCCCATAAATAACGCAAAATGTGTATGCAAACGTAAAATCATGACATGTTTGCCAAGCAGTTTGTGAAATTTATTTCACCCTTTACATACATATACTACTAATTGAAGGAAAGAAATTTGAAAAAATTGAATTTTTACTTAAAATTTTTGGTTTTATTTTTTGTTAGAATAGCCGCCCGTTGTAATATTTAACTAACATTATTTTTGCATTTAGGCATAAAAAAGCATTTAAATATTTTTTTCCTGAAATTAAGATTTCATATTTGACAAGTGAAGATTTTTCGGCAAAAATTTCTGGCAATACTGTACTCAATTACTCTTTGAGAATTATTTGTTATTTTTTGAATGGGATGAAACGCTCAACGGCCACTTGCTCTGCGACCATTGTTGATATTGACCATGTTTCCCTTGCGCCTTCACGGGCTAAGTATGTCAAGTACCCGTGCTAGCTCCTTCACTGGAAGTAATGGCAAGACCTATTCACTCACCGTATGTGCTTGTAGCAGTTTGTAGCTCATTTTTCTTTGAGAATAATATGTGAGTGGTATTAAATATATGTTATTCAGTTTACTTTGAGAACGAATTTGGTATTAAATTAACTTTCTTAGTTTTTCTCAAATTAAATTCATTTTCTGCTTATTTCATGTACGGATTCGGGATTAAGTCTATCTAATATTATGTATTTAGTGCTTGAATAATCTGAACTTGAATCAAGCTCACCGTACTTGATTTAAGAAAATCCGTACTTGCCGTACTTTTGACACCGTGTGGGATAGATTTAAGTATCGATGGATAGTTTTTTTTTCTTTTCGGTGTACTTATATATACCTTGAAATCGGTTCAAGCCCACAACCCCACATTTTTTTAACCGCACACATGTAAAAAATAAATAAATACGGAACGACATTTATTTTTATGCAAACAATTTATTAAACAAACAAGTCCCACCCTACTGAAGTCATATTGATGTGAGTAAGTGTGCTGTTTTATTTTATTGAACATGCCTTAAAATGTTTATTGAACATTTTGCCTAAATTGTTTGTGTACAATTGATTAAAGAAACCAATAAAGATTATAGTCATATATAGTTTCCTGTATGATGATAACCAGCAAACATTTAACTATAATGTTAGTTAACAAAAATCCATTAAATTAATTTGCTGTTTATAGACCACAGATGGACGGGCGGCTCAACTAGAAGGTGCCAAAACCTAACACTACTCCTTCTTTCCTCATCCTTATAACCTGTTTTCCTAGTTACTGTATAATGCACTTCATATGTAGGAGTCATCCCCTGAGTACTTGTCTAAGATTAGAAAAAAACATATTTGGGTAACCAACTTGTATATTAAGGACTTATAAGCAGTTAGCTTAATGACATTTTGAAGTACTCTTAGTTATTCGTAGAAATTTTCGCTGGGACGTTTTAAGTGTTTTATTTAAAACAAAAAAAAAAAAGATCATCCTTCAGATATGTATGTTGAATGAAATTACCACATATTTTACAGTCAGTCCTCTAATAAAAATGTTTGCTTGGTTATATTTAAATCTAAATATGTATCATATGTTTTTGGCATTTTTAATCAATGCATTTGAGAATCTTAATGTTCATGTTACGAGTATTTAAGATTATGTACATATATAACTAATTTGCAATAAAATACAATTTGGTTTAAATGATTAGGAAAAGAAATGTTTTCTTTGAGTAACAAGACTAAATCAATAAAAGAATATATTTATGTAGTACCAATTTGGTAAATGAAGCAACTGGTTTTGCCCCAAGAGCAAATGCCAAACAAAGAAGTCTTTTCAATAAAATAGGTGGTATTGAAGTTTCTAAGAAGTTCTAAACTTTTTTGCTCTGCAATTTTCGTTAGATCATATAAAACTCATCTTCAACTAGAGCAAAACTTCATAAGAAAATTCAATAATTGAAAATATATGAGAGAGCTGCATGCAACAAATTCGCAATAAGTAACCAAGTTTTCAAAAGAAAACATTTTTAATTTCTAGATGGAAATTAACAGTTCTTTTAAAAATGATTTCATTTCGCACGAAAACTTAGAACTACAGAGGGGCTAATGAAAGCGGCTACCAAAAAAAGCGTTATAACTTATTTTCTATGTAACTGTTCCATTTTTATTGTATTTTATAGTTTGAAGTTAAACTTAAATTAAATGTAGAATCTGCTGCTTCATCCGTACACATGGATGGTATAAATATTGAGGAATCGGATGCTCTTGATGTTCTTGGTATGAAGATGCAGTATGATGTTCGCTGGACTGAACACATTTTTCATATCTCTAAAGAAGCATTCAAGTGCCTCGGTTGTTTGAAACGGTGTAAGATGTACTTCACTCCATGCGACCTCCTTACTATTTATACCACCAACATTCGACCGAAAATGGAATACAACTCTCATGTTTGGACCGGTGCCTCAAATCTATTTTGGGGTTACTCGACCGTGTGCAGGAGAGGGCGTAGAAGCTCATCGGTGACAGTAGGGTATCCAACTCTATTGACTCACTGGAGCATCGACGCAGTGTGGGGTGCGTTACTCTGTTCTATCGTTACTACAATGGATTTTGCTCTGACGATATTAGGGATCTTGTTCCCTAAACGCGCACATTTTTACGTAGCACTCGTTCATCGTCCAGAGCTCATCCATTTGTGGTTGATTGCCCGGGGAATCGTACTACGCATTACAGAGAGAATTCGTTTTTCAGCCGTACGCTTCGCCTGTGGAATAATTTGCCTGCAGAGCTGTATCCTGTTGGTTATAACGTTGGAAAGTTCAAGTCAAATGTTCAAAAACACTACTCCCTCTTTCCCCCTCCTCACAACCTATTTCCTTAGTTCTGGTACAATGCACTGCATATGTAAGGGTCATCCCCTGAGTACTGGTCCAAGATAAAAAAAAAACATAAAAATAAAAAAAGAATTGGGACAACGAAACAAGAATTTTGATAGTGCAACGCTTTCACGGACTCTAAGTCCGTTGTTTTCTTCCAAAGAGAATATAGGCGCATGTTTGGCGGCACTTCTTCTAGCAGATGGAGTATAATGAGGCTCGTAAAGAGTTTTGCCAAGCGTGGCACAATCGCAGGAAGGCCTTATCATCGAGATCCCTCAATTCGGACGAAGGAAACTATCGCTGCTGTAGCTGCTGCCATACGAGTACAATCCAATCCTCGAATTTCGACAAGGAGCTTATCTGCTCAAATGGGTCAAGTGCAGACAGTTTTGCACCAAGATTTAAACTTATTTCCATGTAAGATTCAAATTAACAAACAAACTGAACCCTAGAGACTTCCCGATTCGCTTGGTATTTTGTGAGCAGATCATTCAAATGGTGTCAGACAATGAAAGCGTCTCGAACTGCATTTTTATGTCTGACGGAGCCCATTTTGATTTAAACGCCAATGTTACCAAACAAAATTGTCGAATATAGAGTATTTCTAGCCCACAGATACTCCATCAGATGAAATTACATCCACAGTTTCTTCAAGGTTCATTGTCGGAACTTACTTTTTCGAAGAAAACTGTCTTACTCTTACGGTCGATGTAGACCGTTACTTAAGGCTGTTGAAAAAAGTTTTTCTTTCCAAAATTACACCGAAAGAGAATTCCTTTCAACTCTATTTGGATTCAACAAGATATAGCAAATATATAAAATATGGTCCTGTTATGACAGAATTGAGGCAAACATTTCCCAATAAACTGATTTCAAGAAACTCCACACTGCGTTGGCCTCCCAGATCCCCTGACCACACTGCACCTGATTTTTTTGTGGGGTTGTTGCAAACCAGAAGTTTAGAAAAGAATCCCAACAAATTTGGATGATTTAAAGCAATCCATTCGATTGGTAATTGAGACAATTCCCACTGCAACACTCCAGGCGGTAATGAATAACTTTTTGATAAGATGTCGCATATGTGTCAACGAGGGTGGAGCCCATTCGAATCCAATTATTTTCAAAACTTCAAGAATTACTTAAATAAAAACTTATTGTTAAGTGAATTACTAAAAACTATATTGCATAAACTTTACAAAAAGTTATTTGAGTGTCTTAAGGTAGCAAAATTGATCAGCCACCCTGTAGCTTGTCCTAAGCTTTCGGTATCTGAATTCATGCAGAGAAAAGCTTCTTACTCATAAATATCCGCTTGATTTGATATACAGAAAACTTGCCTTTTAAATAATTTTCTATTTAGTAATTCCCCAGTTTAAATAGAATTCTTAAGGATAACTTTTTGTTTTCTCTTTGTGGAAGGATGTTCATGGATTCCATTTAAATGCATAAATTAAAGAAATGCATATTTATATAAGAATAATTTTTGTTTTTTCTTTTATTCAAGAAAAACTTATTTAAATAATACGTTTAATACATCCTACATTTATAATGGCATCAAATTAAATATTTCAAAAGCATTTAACTTGTTAACATGAACAAATACAAAAAGTTTAAGTTAAAGAAAAAGAAAAGCTAAAGTACACATTAAAAAAAGCCTTTTATGCTTAAAGAAAGTACAAAGGAATTACAAAAGTATGCAAGAAAAATAGAATAATTGCTAAATAAAAAGAGAAAATAAAAATACTCAGTCAGCTGAAGCAAACTTTAAAAGAAGTGTTTTTCGTAAGAAGAAAAATCATCATTATTGAGTTAAAAGGGATTTGTAGATTTTTCACTTTTCCATTTTTTTCATAGAGATTTTCCTGTTTTGTCTGACAGTTCTTTTAACTTTGCTTCGATTTTTTTTAAAGAAAATTTAAATAACAAAGATTGTTAAAAAGAGAAAATGGAATATACATATATCAAATGCTTCAATTTTTATTTATTTGAGCGTGAGTTGTGAAATTGAAATTTGCTTGAGTATTAAGGAATTAATAATATGTAGAGTTGAAAGAAAAATAGACATTTTCAATTAAATAATTGTTTTTTGTTAATTTTTGTTTAAGAAGATTATGGAGGGGAGCAAAATGTCACACAACGAATAGAAAGTGCAATATTCGTTACTTTTGGCACAAAATATACACATACATATATCTATTAATAGAAAAATATAAAGCGTCATTCACAAGAAGCAATCGGGTTTGAGTGGTCTATAATTTGTTTTAAAATCAATTAAATGTGTTTCCATAATGAATGACAAATATGTGAAATTTACATTTGAAGAATAACCTCACGAAAGTCCCGACTGTCCGTAACTTCCGACAGTGGCGTGCATTCGTGAGTGCCTGATTCTCCCTATACAGGGGGCGGAGAAGAACTCTTAACTAGTTAACCCCTGATTTAGACTACCATACGGTTAGGCCTGCAGTTACTTACAAATGTGAATTCATGCATAGTGCTACCGCGTCTACAAACACTACTGGTAGATCTTCAGCCACACAAAATTTTGAGGACCTTCACAGATCTATTGTTAGGATGTTATAGAGCAAGAGAAGTTTTTCTTGAGGAAAAGTATAAATTAGTTGTGTGTTATTACACTGCCACAAATCTCTTTTATTTAAAATGTCTTGGAGTCATGGAACTGTACCTGTCCTTTCCTCAACTGCCTCTTTCCTCATAACCTGGTTTCACTACTACTGCTACTGGTCCAAGATAAAAAAAAGGAATTACACCTAAATGCAAATTTAATTTGATATTTCTTTGTTTCAGTGCTTAACAAATTCAACCATGAAGAGCTACACAGCGCGATGGGATTGCTGAAGCCTTTTAAGATATACACCGTCATGTAAGTGAACTGAATGGAGCATGCTCACCACCATAGTTTGGAGCAGAGCCTTCCTAATGCTGCTGCAAGTTGTCTGGGTCAGGGCACACGATTACAGAGCACATCGAATTAAAACTTTCCCGCATTTAGGTATTAAACCACGGCCATCACGTTGCCTTCGAAAGATCTTATCCAAGCCGGATAGAAACAAAATTCCAAGGGCTCCCTCTGATAAGACTATGGGATCCCTAAAAAGAGACCCAAATACTTGGAGGAACTAGCCCTGTGAAATCCATTATTTAGCCCCCTTGTAGCTTAAAAGGCGCAAACAGGTCGCAACTTTTGCCGGGGGTCAGGCCTTCTTATCCCTCTTGTATGCAATTTTCCAGAAGTCTGTGGAAGACAAGGCTTAATGAACTGGTAGGCCGAATTCCATTAAAAGCATCACCCGTCTAACTATTGCCCCTGGTTCCTTACATTACAGGTATTTGTTGCAAGACGGCAGCACCTCGAGGGGTTATTAGCCCCCGAAAACCGACAGCGTATCATAGTTATCGTTGAAGCCAAGGTAGGCACCTCAACCATGATCAGCGCCATGATGCTTTGCAGAACCTCCCGGATACTTTCCCGATACCAGTTCTGCCAATTAGCTTGGCAGCGCTTTTTTTTTGCATAGCAGAACTGCCGGATGCTTTGCCGATATCGGTTCTGCCAATTAGCACTTGGTAAGGACTTCGGAAGTCCAACACAAAACAAATGATGCGGCTTTCTAAAGTTTTATTTGCTACAACCAATAAGGAACTCTTTCCAATTTATGTCCCAGGAATCAGACTGCTCTTGTTTGATATACCCCAAGGCAAAACTTGCTATCCGGGAAAAATTTGACAGACAAGAGAATGAAGACACTTTATAAAGAAAATCTTCAGCGCAATTTGAGAAGCCACGAATGATTGTTGAAAAAAAGATGCATCCAAAAAGGGGGACTATTGTGAGTGGTTTATGGGCTCGCGCCGTCGTCGGCCCATACTACTGCGGCCAAGCAGTTACCGTGAAAGATGTTCACTATAGCGTGTTCACTATAGCGAGTTGATAAAAGACTTCTTGTGAAAAGAAATTAAGGGTGGACGATATATGGTTCCAATAGGCTGGTGCCCCATTAGCCAATGAAACAATGGTTCTTTGCGCGAGAAATTCAATAGCCGTGTTATCTCACCTCATGGCGATATTAATTGGCAGGCAAAATCATGTGCTTGAATACTATTAGACATCTATCTTTGGGGATATTTAAAAGAAAAAGTGTACGGCAAAAAGTCAAGATCACTTCAAGAACTAAACGAGGAGATAAGTCGGGACATTAACGATATTGAATCTCAATTATGTCTCGGAGTCATTAAAAATATGGACCATCGGATAGATGTCTGCCACCGATGCTGTGACGAGATTTTAAGCAAATTTTTTGAACACTTTTTGTTCTATTTATGTTATTTTTAACAGGTTTCTTTACATTTCTCATGCTAAACTTAATATACATTTTAGTTTGTAGCCAACGAAAAAGTTTTAAGACGTTTGATGTTGTGAATGTTTTGAAAGACAGTCAGCGAAATTAAATCACAAAAAGATATTTTTTTTTTTTGGAAACAACTACAAAACAGCAAATAAATAAATGCAAGTAAAACTAAACTTTTCGGAAAACAAAAGAATTTTTTAAACACTTTTAATTAACAGCAATAAAAAGAAGTAAAACTTCCTGTTAGACAAACAAACAGATGGAGAAAGTTTTTGCTTAAAACAACGAAATTTACATGACAATAACTTCAATTAAATATGCTGTTTAAACTGAACAAATATTTAATTTCAACTTTAAACAGGGAAATTAATTAAAGTTGAAGTAAGCAAGTAAAATTAAAGACAAAAATAGAAGGAGAGATTACCTGGAGGACGGTACCATAACGTAACCACTTCATGTGAATATGTATGACTGGGTACACTTTTTGCCCGCGCTAAACCGAAATCGGCCAACTTCAATTCACCACAATCGCTGATTAATAAATTCTGAGGCTTAACATCACGGTGTAAAACACGTCGTTTATGGCAGTAGGAGAGACCACGCAAAAGTTGAAATAAAAATAATCTAACATTACGATGATCCAGACCGCCTGGATGCTTTTCCATATACTGAGATAAATCTGTATTCTGCAAGAGAGAAAGAAGAACGAAAATATACACATTTTCTGTGAGAAAGAGAGAAAGAAATAAACAACAAGTCTTACCACATATTCAAATACAAATGTTAGGGTTTCCCTCGTATGCACAATATCATGCAGTGTTACAATATTTGAGTGTTTCAGTTCTTTCAGTAGGGAGGCTTCACGTATCGCTGTAAATGGTGCACCTTCTTCTTCCTGCAGTGTGATTTCTTTTAAAGCAACCCGTTGATAAGTTAGTCTAGAATAAGAAGAAATAAATAACATTTTTATAATTAGCTTAACTACACAGAGAGAAATTTTAAGCAGAAGTAGGAGAACATTTAGTTTTAAGCGTTTACACTGCCTAGAAAAAAAATCGCCATTAAAATTTAAAAAAAAATTTATTAACAATATTATTTACAAAAGAGGATTTTCAAATAAATTCAGGAAATTTCACTGTTTCAATGAATCCATTAAAGCAGCACGCAATGCCCTCAACGGTAGTGGAGCATTTACCGGGGTTTCCAATAACGGTTTGACAAGTTTTTTTAAATAGAAAGCAAAAAAAAAAAATTCCTAAAGAAGAGTGTCGAAATATTGAAAATAAAAACCATAATTTATAGCAAAACCAAGAAGACCACTAGCTCAACAACAAACAATAATTTGAAAGAAAAATATTTGAGATATTTCCAAACCTTTATGATCGACTTGCAATACAACCAAAACATTTATGAATGGAACTCGACTTCGTTCATATGGCCACCGCGGGCACGTCGGCAGCGTGCGATTAGTTCGACCCGATCAAGATCACATATTTCGGACGTAACGACCGGCATTTCCGTTCAGTGTTCTGAGTTCTTCCAACATCATCTGCATAGATCATTACTCAAAATTTGGCATAAAGTGGTCTCTTGGCGAAGCCCAGTTCTTGAGAACGACACGGAATCGTCCGATTTGGACGGACGCATGAGCGTCATTGATATTTTCGTAAATTCAATCAACCCGTTGTCTCACTGGCACGGCAGTATCATACAATGAATATGTAGTAGACTCAAATTTCATCAGCGTAGATCATTACTCAAAAATTTGACATAAAGTGGTCTCTTGGCGAAGCTTTGTTCTTGAGAATGACACGGAATCGTCCGATTTAGACGGAACCATGAGCGTCATTGATATTTTCGTAAATTCAACCAAACCGTTGTCTCACTGGCATGGCAGTATTATACAATGAATATGTAGTAGTTCGTATATGTTGTTCGTTTCGTGTACTTTACCATGATGAAAATGTTGAGTTTACGGAAAAAAAGGAAAGCAACAGATTATACGACGTCTTTGCCTTGTGGGGCTTTGTGAAATGCCTATCTAATTTGAGTGGCCGGCGCTAATTAACGCCACGGGCCTCTATGATAAGTTGCACTGACAGTTTTATATGCCAGTGTTTATTTATTGGGCAGATAAATGCCAAAGAAATTAAAAACACCGATTAGAAGGCAAAATAATAATTAATTTTTATTAACAAACATACAAATATCCTTTTTTTCATTTATATATCCTTTTTTTTCATCATACAAATTACAAAAAATTAGAAACAATATTCCTGCAATTCGGGAACATTTCCAATTGAAGAGTGTTTATAAGTACGTTTAATTATACGGTATTTATAATAATACTAAATAAAGTAGGTATAAGTCGACTTATTTATACTTTATAGTATGTGTAAATTACAAGATAGATGATCAATGAAATAGTGCGATCACAAATTAAATTCAAAATTGTCAAGTAACTATTGAAAAACACTTTACTTTTACTGAGTTTTCTCTAATTTAAAGTCAAAGAATCAGTAAAGTCAAAGTCAAAGTCAAAGAATCAGCAAAGCCAACTGCAATCGCCGACAACTTACACCTTTACACCTAGAAAATCGTAATAGAAAACCGAATCAGGCAATATAAATACAACTTAACAAACAACTTAAAAACAACCAAAAAAAAATATCTAGAAGAGTAGTAAAATAGTATTTTTTTTATTCAAATAACCTCTGGCAGAGGTCACAGTTCTATTGTGTGTAGTAATATGAAAATGGTTGTATAAAAGTCATAAAATAACGAAGAGAGTGTGTGACACTATTACATTTTTATCACAGCAAGTACAACTAAATAAAATGTACAGATATAAATTGCAAGACAAATATTCAAAGTTTAAGAAGGAGTAACTAACAAGAATTAATGCTAAATACTAAATTAGGATGCATATATTTTAATACACATACACAAATAATCCTAAGGAGGACATAAAATCATACAGTGGGTTCGATTTGATTAAGTGCAGTAGCTATGTAACTTTGAAAAAAACTTTAACATATAAAATTGTCACATAACAAGATTAGAAAAATTAATTTGATACGAATAAGCATAAGATCAGCTATTAATATTGTTACGTTTTTGGCATAAAAATTGTTCTGCGGATTCTTCAATTGCAAATGAAATAATGACACTAACATTTATTCGTTACATAGTGCGATATAACCGGGTGTCCGCCGGGAACGTATACTACTTTGTTTTGCCACCATTACAATACCAATATTTGCCAATATTACAATACCTCTTATATTCTCCCTATAAATGTAGGGTATCCGCCGGGAAGGTATACTACTTTGTTTTGCCACCATTTTAGTAAACATTAGTCTGGATAGTTCATATTTGGCAGTCGTGAGGTAGACACGTGGCAAATTTATTTGCGAAAACTATTCGATAAACCAACGTGTTTTATCGTCGATTACTGTGACGATGAGAAAGTTACGTGAAATTTTTGGGAGAAACAACATACCAACGAAACGCACTATTTATCGTGTAGTGAATGAGATCGAAGAAAGATGGACTGTAGCCTGATAGGCCCAAGCATGGATCACAACGTACTGCAAGATCGGTTGAAAAAATTACTCTGCTGCTCAAAAAATATGTTCAAAACAATCCATCAACCTTCTTAATTCGATGCCGTGCTCAGGAGTTTGGTCTTCAAAGAACAACTTTTTTTTTCTTTTTTATTATTTTTAATTCTTTTTATTTTTCTTTTATTTGTATTATATATAAAATAAAAACTCACGAATAGTAGAGTTGTCGTAATGCCTCTCTAAAGCCATTATCGGCGCTGGGGCACAATTACTCATTGTAAAATACATATGTATACGAAATAAAACTACCTGAACTTAAAAAAAACTTTGTCCACAGTTTTGCACAAGGACTTGAATTTGTTTCCACTTAAGATTCAGTTGACACAAGAGCTTCTTCTACAAAACCATTTACACCGCTGTGCGTATGCCAAGAGAATGTTACAATTCGTCCATGACAAACACCGATTTTCATGAAAAAATCATAATGAACACTATGTAACGATAGTTTATTGCGAAGCGATTTTTCATACGATTTTGAAGTAAAAAATCGCAGTGCGTATTTTTTTTTTTAATTTTTTTTTTTTCATTGCGGACTTTGTTATTCCGTAAATTTTTGACTGTCTCTCTCTTTCCGATGTTGCCATAGTTTTTGAATATTTGGCGATTTTTACAACAAAAAGCATGGCTTTGAAGTTATAAATTTTTGTCATGAAATATAAAAGCTTATAAAACATATTAACGGAAGAAGAAAAATAGACAATGCCGAAAGAGTTATCGAGGAAAATAGGAAGTATGACTTCTTTATAATTTGAAGTCGGGACGTAACAAAAACTTCAAGTACAAAGAAGATTTGTGGTGCAAAATTGGCAAAGATATTGGCGTACTAGGTAAGTGAATTTCTTTCAGTTATTTTCGTTTTTTGTCAGACTTTATATCGCTCCTTTATTGCAACATAGTCATATCTCAAAAAATTAGCTTTTCAAATTAACAATGCAGAACTGTTAACAGTACTATCTTTTATATTGTGCAAAAATTTATTCAAATTACTTTTAAACTGTTTACTTTAAGAGATCTTTTCTAAAAACTTTTTCTAAGACTTGTATGGAAATTAAAAATTTAAAATACGTTTTTCTTGAAACAAACTTTATTTTAGTTATGACTATGTTGCAATAGAGGAGCGATATAATTTTAGCTGAGCAAGTCAAAAAGAAATTTCGAAATTTACGGTATACGTATAAAAAGTGGAAGCAAAATACAATTTGCCATCTTAACACAAACAGTAAATTTTTTACAAAATTTTGTGAAAATGTATGCCGTCTTCCGTTATATTATGTTTATTTTTCTCTCCTGCGACGGGATATCGTACCGTACCGCAAACATTGTGTTCAGACTCTGACGAGGAACATTTTCATTTGAATGGATACGTGAATAAACAGAATAGTCAGCTCTAGGCAATGGAAAACCCTCAATTTATTCATCAGCCATTAAATCAAAACAATGGCAAATGTAGTTTTGCCATTCTTTTGATTGACATGTGACACGGTGCGTTGCCTTGCTGAAACAAAATTGTTTTCTTTGTCATATGCGGTCGTTTCTTTGCTCCAACTGCGCTATATAATATTCACTGTTAATGGTATTTCCTTTCTCAAGATAATCGGTGAATATTACACCATGCTCATCCCAAAATACCGAGGCCATAACCTTTCCAACCGATTGTTGTGCTTTCGGGCGCTTTGGACGAAGTTCACCAGTTTCTGTCCACTCAAATGACGATCGTTTTGATTCCGGAGTGAAGTGATGGATCCATGTTTCATCCATTGTCACATATCGTCGCAAAAACATGGCCAAACACTGCTCAGAATCATCAACACTTTCTCGTTTTTGTCAACAGTGAACAGATGCCGCAGCCACTTTGAATAGAGCTTTCTCACAGTTAAATGCTCATGCAATATAAAGCCAGCACGTTTTTTTTTTTGATATCTTTATGATGTCAGCTAACTCACGTAACTTCACTTTTCGATCATTCAAAACGATTTTGTGAATTTTTTTATGTTTTCCGATGTTACCCCCTCACTTAGACGTCCACTGCGTTCTGCATTATCGGTGTCTCTGCGACCACGTTTGAAGTCAGCAAATCAACGTTTTATTGTTGTTTCTGATGGAGCGGAGTCCCCATAACACTTTTCAAACCATTAATTCGCTTGAACGGTATTATTTTCCATCAAAAAGGAGTGTAAAATTAAAACACGAAATTGTTTTTGATCCATTGTTTTGAAAATAACAAAAGTAGCGTCACTCTTAGCACAATAATTCACAAACTAATGAATAAAATACCATGAAATTTTAATAGCTGTCTTTTGAAGGTTAGTTTTAGCTGCAATAAAGTGTGACTGCAATAATACTAGCGCCATCATAGATGTTAGGCCCAGGACTTTTCATGTAGTATATACGTATATTATCATTTAACACAAAAATCACAAAAAAATTGTGTAGTATGCAAAATCTTTTCCATATATTTACCTCCTTTATTTTTAATTCAAGTGCTGTTTAGTCTTGGAGCAGAGTGCTCAAGAATATAAATCTAACATTTTTATGTGCTGTGCTGTACCAACCCATAAAAAAATATACACAAAAATAAAAAGAAAACTAAAGTGTCAAATTAGGTTAAATTTTATGACACCTTAGTTAGTTCTTCTCCAAATATTTTGTTCAACTTTTAACTGCAAACACAAGCAGCCATAGGAAACCTTAAGGAAAACATAAACAAACTATACATTTCCATGTAACAAAGATTTTGTACCGATTTCAAAAACGTACTCGTACAAACCAAAAGACATCTTAAAAGTTAAGCAACACATGTGGTTGATACTTTACGATGTTCTCATGAGTTTTCAGACACAGTTGTCCCTACAACCACCAACCAACCAACCAACCAACCAACCAACGAACCAACATCATATCACTATTCCTGCTGTACAAAATTTATATTTCTATAAGTAAGAATTGTTGTTTTTGTCAAGCAGAAATGTTGAGCCTTGAAAGCAAACTTGTTGAAAAATGTTAAATTAAGAAAGTTTTTTATGTTTATGGCGGTTGTACTTAAGAGGAATTTTATGAGTTTTAGGTACCATTCTTTTTTTATTTACATATGTGGGCAAACGTTTGATTGCATCAAGCGACATTATATAATATTTAGTACATTAAAATATAGAGCGGCCAGAATAAATTCAATTTAAAATTGCAAACATCAAACATAAAGCAAAAAAAAAAAACTATTGCCTCCCATTTAATATTTAAAAAGTTTATAAATTGAACAAATTTGCCCACATTCACACACACATGGGCACGGATTTTAGGGAAGGCGAAAAAAGATATTCGCATTCCTGCGAATGTCCTGGCTAAAACGCTCTTCATTAAAACCCTTGTGATAGTATTAGATTAAATAAACTCTAAAATCGTCAACGATTATCCTTGAAAAACGGTTTTTATAATATATTCCCATACACAGCCCTGGCAGGCAGGTGATTTAATTAGAAACGCTTCAAAGACTGCCTGAAATGTTCAGCACAATGCTGCGTTATGCCTTTGCTAATAGGCTATTTACACCTAAGCCAAATCTAGTACTTACGGGATTTCGAATCAAATCAAGTTAATGTTGACGAGTTTTTCCATACAAAATGAGATCCAGATTGCGACTAGATTTTGGTGAAATCTAGTAGATTTTGATATGTACTCTATTACTGATTTTCTTCACAACACTACTTAAAATACTACACTGCAATAAAAAAACTATACTTTTACACGATGAATTCATTGTTATATAGTTATTGCAGTCAAACCCTTTGCAAAAATAAATTTTATGAAAATTAAATCCAGTAAAATGTCAATAAACGGAAGTGTAAACGCTTCAGATTTTGTTGAAGATTTTTATTCAAATCTACTAGATTTAGGTTAGATTTAAATGCCTTTTAAGCCAATAGACCTGTGTGTTATCTGTTAATTCAATATATATATTTTTTTAACAGTTGCAAACCAAATAGAAAATGTTTTATTACAAACTGCCTATTTAATCAGCATAATTTTTGTTTTATTTTACATTAAAAATCACATGTGATTTTAAAACCACATGTGATCTTAAAACCACATGTGTTTTTAAAGTACATGTGCTTTTAAAACCACATTTGACATAGATATCAGATTTATTTTGAAATACACAATTGATTTTGAAACCGTAGAGGTATTGTTGAAATCACATCAGCGATTTTTAAAGCACTCAATAAATTTTTATATCACACAATTGATTTTGATTTTAAAAGTACATGTGATCTTAAAACCACATGTGATATTGCCATATTGATATTGATTTTAAAATTATGCAACTGATATTAAATTAAATAAGTAATTTTGATACCACACAAGTTTTTTTAAGCGTTTTTTATTTATTGAATCTTCAAAATGAACTAACAATAAGTATTCAAACCTTAATACTATATATAAAAATTAAAAAGAAATTAAAAAAAAAAAAATAAAACCAATAAAAATTATAAATAGCTTGTTTTCTATGTTTCCCAGCTATCTATATGTCGACATTTCATAGGAACCATCCTAATCATCAGTAGACTTTGAAAATTTTTGAAAGATATTCTGAAACCTTCAACTTTATATCCCAACAATATAAATAAATTGTTGAGAATTTTAAAGAAAAATGCTCTAATAATACCTGTCAAAACACAAAAAACAAGCTTTTTCATTTATACACGTCTCTATCATTTCTTTACACCTTTCAAACAAATGAACAACCGTTGGTTGCTACGATTTGCTTTTTGAAAGTAAAAAGCAGAGAACAAAAACTCACACAATCAAGTTTTTTATTCGCTATTTTTAGCTTCTATCATACTTTCAAAAAGCAAATCGATTAGGGTAGTTCCTATGAAATGTCGACATATAGATAGCTGGGAAACATAGAAAACAAGCTATTTATAATTTTTATACGTATAAATGATAGAAGCTAAAAATAGCGAATAAAAAACTTGATTGTTTGAAAAAAAAATATATAAAAAAAAATAAAAAATATCAGAAAAATTAAATAAATAATTAAAAGTGATTTTGAAATCACTTAAATAACTTTTAAATCACGCAACTGAGTTTGATATCACAAAAGTGATATTGAATCACACAAGCGATTTTTAAATCGCTTAAATAACTTTAAAATCAATCACCAGAAATGATATTGAAATCACGCAAGTGATTTTGAAATCACACAAGTGATTTTGAAATCACACAAGTGATTTTGAAATCACACAAGTGATTTTGAAATCACACAAGTGATTTTGAAATCACATAAGTGGTTTTGAAATCACACAAGTGGTTTTGTAATCTTCCAAGTATTTTGAAATCAAGCAAGTAATTTGCTTTAAATCAAATTTATTAAAACAAGACTTTCGTGTCAACGGCTTGCATCAAAACTGACCCTTGTTGTACAGCCCTATGTAATTCTTTCACCGTAGACCTAATACCTGCCATTGAAACATATTGCCAACGATTTGAAAGAAAGGAGAGAACAAGATGACATGCCGTTCTTGAAAAACTAAATTTATTAAACAGTTTATTACTAAGTAAGTTGTGGCAAATGCCGACAAAAGCTTTCGAGAAATCTAAAAATCTTTTGCAAGTCACGAAACATATTGTAACTGAATTTAAATATTTTTGAAACAAATTATCTGTTCTGTTATCCGAAACTTTATGAATTATGAAATATCAGATAACTCCTGACATTTTTAAAATTCGAACCATGTGAGATCTGAATCGAAGATTAAGGATAAGTTCATTTTATATGCTTTTAAATCCAATTTCACATTAAAAAATACTAATAACTCTTGCAAAAATTTTGGAAAAAGAAAATCTTTAACTATCATTTAGTTTTAGTTGAAAAACGTGCTTTAAACAGTTGTTTGTTAACATTTTGCCACTTGATTTTAGCAGATTAAATGAATGACAGCAAAAAGCCAATTTTGCTCAACCCCTACAAAGAATACGAAAAATCCTTGCGAAACGACTTAAAAAAGAAATAAATAAAAAAAGGTCCTAAGTGATTGATGTTTTTATAACAGAAAAGAGAACCAATTTAAGTACTTTACGTTAAGCTCCTAAATGATTTTGCTACTTAACTTTTTGCCATCTTGTGTGTGTGGGAGTGTAATTTGCTTTTCGACACAGAAACAGACGCACACAAAACTAGAAAACTAAAACCAAATGACGCTTCTAGAGAATACTTAAAGTATTCAAAAGTGTTAATTTAAGTTTAATGTACAATAAACACAGACACATTCTTGTGCACTGTTTAGTTACATAAAGGAAAAAAAATGTTAGTTTAAGGTTTGTAAGAACAATGATGTCGAGCTGCATTGTGAATTGACATCGTCTTAAAAGCAAACTGTGTCATTTTCTTGTTTTTTTTTGTTTTTTTTTTTTTTGTGTTTCTATGATATCTTATTTTATTTGCTGAGGCAATGACATTTTCAAATGGGTGAGAGTATTTCTTCATTATATCGTAAATACTCGTACATAAGACTGTATGGATATATTTTGTGTGGTGTCACTGACCCAGTTTTATTTTGTTGCCCAGCTCTTGAAGTTGATTTCATTTTATCAGTTTTTTAAAGGAGCATGAAAGTGGAATATATTTGAGGGCCACCTCTGATAAGGAGATGAAATACTATGGCTTGTGTAAGGACTTTCCTTTAGAGGCGCAAACATTTTATTTTTTTTCGAAAGCTCACACTGAGACATAGCTGCGGATGTAAAAGTGAAGACCAAAGCTATATACTATATGTGATACTATACGTGATTTCGAAGCACTTGCCGTTTCAAAAGCACAAATGTGATATGTGCCTGTTCTGCAAATCACAATTTTTTGTGATTTTCGATTTAATTTATACTCTTCTGAAGCTTCAATTTGCTGATATTTTTATTTACAGGTTGATTTTTTTTTATTCGCGGTATTATTGGCAAGATAAGGTTAATTTCTCCTAATAAATATAAAAGGTATAGCAAAGTAAACCAATAAGCCAAATCACAAAATAATACAACAAATTTTGCAACAACATAAGCGTATCTGGTTTTTTCTTAAGTTAGTGACCTATTTCGTATAAAATAAATAACTTTACTTAAATAATGAAAAGAAAACACATTAACTTATTTAATAAGGTAATAAATAATGAAATTCATAATGAAAAAAAAGTACGGGCAAATATTAGTATGTGATTTCAAACTGATTACAAGTTAGTTTATCGGTTTAAAATCACAAAAATGAAAAATATTTTGTGTGCAGAACACCTTTTTTGTGATTTCAAATCACTTTCACCAAAAGTGATGGGCAGAAAAAGTTGGATAGCTATCACATTGATGTTGATTTTTAAATCACTCAACTGATTTTGAAACTGCACAAGTGATATTGAAATCACACAAGCGATTTTTATTGCTCAAGTATATATTTTTTAAAATTTAAATCACACTAATTCTTAAATTGCTACAAAAACAAAATGCAACTGATCTGCAAACAACAGGATCGCAATCAGAATCCAACAGCAGTATCAATATAGCAAAACAACTTTACATATTAAACGTCAACAACATAATAATATTATAAAACAACACTTGCAATAGAATTTTGCGATGACAAGAGATATCTTCACAAAATCAACCACCAATACCCAACCCGTGTGAACAACGAAGGAAGATACAAAGTAAAATAACATAAGAAACACACTGGCTGGTAGCACTTCCGAAAGTGTTAAACTCACTACCTGTTGAGATCATAGTTTGTCTATCATATCTTAAATATGCGAAAGAGGCTCATAAGAAATTATTTTATTTACATATCAAAAGCAATGAATTCTATAAATATTCTGTTGATAATTTTCGTTTTGTTTTTTTACATTTTACAAATATTTATCAATCATATTCAATTTTTTAAAATTCAAAAATATTGGTAAAATTTTTAATAAATAAAATAACGGATGTGAAAAAGTGCTTAACATTTTGAATCAATTCCCTTTTGAAAGTGTGTTTAAAAATCAATATTATAACATTTGAACTGTTACACATACATTTTTCCTTTTTCCAAAATTTATAATTATGTAAATAACTGGTTTTTAAATTTGACCTGCAGACAAGCCGCAATGGCTTTGCAAAGTTTAGATTTAATCAATGAAATGTAAAATTTTAATCAAATAAATAAATGTAAAAAATATGATTTTGTAGTAAAACCACACTAGTGATTTTAAAGTCAAACAAGTGATTTTGAAATCACACAAGTGATTTAGAAATCGCTCAAGTGATTTTGAAATCATGCAAGTAAATTTTTGCTGTTTTGTAAAAAACAAGATTTTTTATTTTTTGAGTTTTTATTTTTAACGTGACGAAATCATTTATCAACAGCTGATTGCTTTAGTTTAGACTTTTTTTTGTTACAAAAAGCGAAAAATTTAAAGCAGATTTGATTTTTCACTTTTTATTTTTATATATCGATATTATCGAAACCATTATAAGTTTAAAAATTAGTTTTAATACAATTTAACAAAGACTAAAATTTTTGGGGAAATAAATAGTACATTTGGATATGGCAAAAATAGGTTCGATTTTTTATGTTGCTTGTTAGATAGTTATCGCTATAATGAGCAGCAAGCATGGGATCTTTTGTTTATTATACAAAATAAAAATATTACAAAATTTAAAAGATATTCTTCGAAAGTTAAAAAAAAATAATATAATATAAAAAAATAAAAATTCCTTTCCCACGATATCGAACATTAACTTTCGCTAACATTCTGAACAACAACAACTTTTTATAGAGCCAAAATCGTTCATTTTCCACAGTTTCGTCAACCTTGATTACTTTCGTTTTTTTTCCAAGGCGAAGCCCTAAAGCTACGTACACACGGTTGTCAGATCTTACAATAAAATTGCCAGTAAAATTGTCTGAAAATGTATTACAATCGTGTGAACGGCCAATTTTTAACTTACAACGTTGGCAGAAAAACTATTGTCAATCAATTGTAAGACGACAATATTGTCAGGCATCTGACAATCGTGAGAACACTCTTCGTCGACATTGCCAGATAATTGGCTGGTATTGTAAGCTCAGTTTTAATTGTCAGATGTATAAAATTAATGCACCTGACAATGGCATCATTGTCAGAAAAAAGTTTGATGGGCAACACTGCCAAACAGATCGTTGTTGATATACATAAGTGGCAATGCCTTACAACATGTCTGGCAAATATTTTCATCTAACAATCTGACAACCGTGTGAACTGACAATTTTTGTTGCCAGATGAATTGTTTGTCAGACCATAGTCTGACAAGGAAATTGTAAGATTTTCTTACGATCGTCTGAACACACAATTTATATCTGCGGGAGAATTTTTCATTGTCAGCATGTCGCCAGATCTTATAATACTGTAACATCTGACAACCTTGTGTACATAGCCTAACAGGTGAAGTGGCAGCCAGGTGATAACTTTTTTTTACTTTTAATCTGTTTCAGCCGTCTATGGAATAGGTTAAAAGAATTTGAAAAAAAAAAAAAATTAAAAAATTTGTTTGATTATTTATTGTAGCTTGAGCACTAGATATGATCCAGAGTCCATCCCAATCCGACTGGCTCTTTTCACCTTTCCAAGCTCTAGGATCTGAGACTTTAATTTTCACGAAACAATTAAAAGTTTCACGAAATAATTAAACCTTTTTCTTTTCTGGTAAATATTTTTTTTATCATTTTTTTAATTCCTTATTTTCTTTACATGTTTTCCTTGACATCTGAAAAGTTTTTTTTTCTGTAGTGTTATATTTACTGCTATTGCATTTACCTGGTATGAGTTCGCCTCGTTTTTTTCATAAGATATTTTCTTTTTAATAAAATAAATCAGTATAACTTAAAACATATGTGCATTGGAAGCCTAACAGAAAAAAAGTTATACAGACAAATTTATAGGCTGCGCATGAAGAGAGGGTGGGTGTTTTTCACTTTATTTCACGCAAATAAAAAAATCTGTTTGACAGCCGCAAAAAAGGGCAGCAAAGTTTTCATTGTTAAAATTAATAGCCCCATATTTGGTGATTTATTTTTACATTCACTTACAGTTGTTTGCTTTTGAGAAATTTCACAAGTTTTTTTTTTGGTTAATCTGTGCGCGTTTATATAAATTTTCATAACTATTAAAAAGGTTGTTGAAAGATGTGGTGGGTTTGGTAACCGCGGAAGATGTAGATAATAATGCCCCCAATTAATTAAAAGGATGCCCTATTATGTTAGACAATATTGCAGTAATTTTTCTTGAAAATTTTAAATATTAATAAAAGTAATATTGCTCTGCTGTGTTTTCTGAGTACAATTATATTGTAATTTTTGTTTTAATACGAGGTCTGATCAGAAGCTAACAGTTATTTTTAAATTTCGGGACTTACATATATTAGATTTTCGCATTTTTTTTATGTTACGTTGGTCTGTTGTATATGTTGCCAATGTCAGCCATTTTGAATTGTCAGTTTGTTTTTTCACCGTTGTCCGTGTTTTCTATATATGTTCAATATTAATTTATTCTGAATGTACTTCATTACCTTGTAGTGTTGAAGGTGTTGGACTAAATTTTGCTAATCTGAGCAGTGTCGAAGGTATATACACTGGGCACTGATCAGTTTTAACTAATTTAATTCCAACATTTTAAATGCAATAGAGTTTGTTTTAGACTTTCGTGTTGTTATTGTTAACACTCTGCGAACACTACTCCCTCTTTTCTACCTCATCATAACCTATTTTTCTAGTTCCAGTACAATGCACTGCATATGTAGGGGTCATCCCCTGAGTACTGGTCCAAGATAAAAAAAAAGATAAAAAGGTTAGTCGTGTTTAGGTGTGCTCTTCGATGTTTTACTATTCCAAAAAATAGAGCAAAGAAACTGTATTACAGAGAATAATTCAATGGCTCGGGGCTGAGTGGTTAAGGCAGTAGGTCATGATACGTCATGACCCGTGTTCAAATCCGAATGGGTGCTGATGAGTAGTGTAGTGTCCGTCAACTAAAGATATGCTTATTTTTCTTGTCTTCTTCAATAAAAAATTATTGATCACAGCAAATTCGTATGGTAAAAAATCCATCTTAAAAAGGAGAAACTTGAAGTAGTGTAGCGACTACGAAGCAGTTAGTTGTCCCCCAGCTAAAGATTTGATTATTATTTTTCTTGTCTTCTTCAATCAATAATTATTGATCACAGCAAATTTGTATTGTAAAAAATCCTTCTCAAGAAAAAACTTAAGAAAGGAAAAAACTTGAACTAAAACCCGAAACAAACCAAAACCAAAAATTTTTAATTTAAAAATTACAAAAGTTCAACAAAAATTTAACAAATTGAAACTGTATTAAGTTTTGTGTAGAAAATTAAATTAAATGAGCAAGGATATTTGAAATGTTGACGGTGGCTTTTCGTCATTCTACTATGAGCAGAATACAAGTTCAATTGTGGTATAACCGGTTTAAGGAAGGCCGAGAAGATGTCAACGACGATGCTCCTGGTCCTGGTCGCCCGAGCGCGTCAACAACCGATGAAAACATTGAAGCAGAAAAGAAAATGATTTTGGATAATCGTCGAAACACTATCAGAGAGGTTGCTGATGACGTTGGCATATCGTTCGGCTCATGCCAAGCAATTTTTATGGATGTTTTAGATGTGCGGCAACGAAGATTGTTTCAAAATTGCTAAATTTTGAACAAAAGCAACATCGCATGGACAGCGCTCAGAAGCTGTTGAACATCATCAACGATCCAGATTTCCTCAAAAAGGTCACAACTGGTGACGAATCATGGGTGTATTGCTATGACATTGAAACCAAAGCCCAATCATCCCAATGGAAGCATCCAGAAGAGCCAAGACCGTAAAAAGCACGTCAAGTTCGGTCAAATGTGAAGGTTTTGCTTACTGTTTTCTTCGACTACAATGGCGTGGTGCATCATGAATTCTTGCCGGGAGGTCGTACGGTCAATAAGCAGTACTACCTTGGAAGTTATGCGCCGTTTGCGCGAAGCAATGCGTCAGAAATGCACAGAATTTGTGGAAGAAACAATCATGGATTTTGCACCATGATAACGCGAAAGCTCACACATCGATACTTGTTCATGAGTTTTTGACCAAAAACAAAATCGTTATCATGCCTCAACCACTGTATTCACCGGCCTTGGCCCCCGCTGATTTTTTCCTCTTCCCAACGATGAAAGAAAAGCGTTTTGCTACGATTGAGAAGATAAAAGAAAAATCGAAACAGAAGTGTTTCGAGGATTGGAATTATATCTCAGGGGGACTACTTTGAAGGGGACAAGATAGTTATTGATGAATAAATAAATACTTTTTGAAAAAATTTAAAATAACAGTTGTTTTTTGTTCAGACCTCGTATAAGACTAATATTTCTCTGCTGTGTTTTTTGAGTAAAACTATATTGAAAAAATTTTTTTATAAATATTTAAAGTCACTACTGTTCTTTAACTTGTAACAAAAGCTGATGATTTTGATGGGTCTTGTCCTGCCTACTTAAATGTGAGCATTTGCGCTTCTATTAAAGTGATTGATGGAAGAGAGGGCAAGGATGTCACAGCCAGCGGCATATATTATAAAAAAAGTTACATACTTTTGCTTGCACGATTGGTTTGAACCCTTTTTTAAAAGAAGAAGTTTATTTTTGACGTCTGTTTTCTATGTCAAAAAGTTTTTTTTTATTGATTTACATAAGATATGTGCTTTTAATGCCTTTCTAATCTTATAATAAAAGTTAAAGTTAAACTTTCCAAACTTTGGATTTGTTTTGTCTTGTTCTTTTTAAAGGCGCTCTTGGTCTGTTAAATTATTCAATTGCGTTAAACTGTTCATTTTTTTTAGCTTTTCTCTGTCATCTGATGGTAAGGAACTAAAAAGGAAAATTTGTTAGGAAAGAACATCTGGGTCACCGTCCGCTGAATTTTAAAAATAGGGAAATTCGAAGCAAAAACTAAACTCTTCGATTTTTCACACAAAACATTTGAAAAAATCAAACTTTTATAGGCTCTACCAAGAGGCAGATGTAAATAATGTATTAAAAGAATGCTACAGCTAGAAAATACTAGAGAAGGGGATGCGGATTTGTAAATTTATGCAATCTTTTATGAGTAGAAAGGAACTTTTTCACAAAAAAAAAAAAAAAAAAAGGCGGGCAAAATTTGATGTTTACATACATGGTCTGATCAAAAAATAACTGTTATTTTTAAATTTCGTTAGTTACCAGCGTTGTCAACTTTGAAATTTCAAAACGCACCAAAATGGGAGAAAAAAACGCGTTATCTCAAAGAAAACGCATCCAATTTTTTTTTTATTAATTTTATGCGTTTTTCGCAAAAATGTTAAAAATCGGTCATATTTTCATTAAATTAACGTATTAAAAGCATAAAATTTCCTTTTTACTTAATGTGGTGTTTACAGAACACAGGCGTACAACTCGTCTACAAAATTTGCGTGGAAAGCATACTAAAAAAATTGTTTTTAAACAAATTTTCCAGATGTGTTGTTACCCGGTGTATCACATACAGAAAGTTTACTTAGCAAAGAGAGTGACTTATGTCCCTTGCTAGCACTTAGTTCAAGACAAGCGTTGCCAAAACGAGTTTGGCATAAGAAAAATCAAAATAAACCCCTTTTTAGATTTTTTTTTCTCAAAATTAGGATTTTTTCGGCAAATGATGAGTTTCCGATACAAATATCTGGCACCACTGCTCAAGATATTACAAAGTTAACTTTCCGTGTGTATAATTGTACGCTATTGTTGATGAAATCTGCAACTTTTGCATACTTGTACAAAATTTTATTGAATGTATTACAGATATATAGTGCAAAAAGTTGTTTCTTATACTAGAACCGAAAGTTATTTGAAATTGATATGGTGCCACCGAAAATTAAAAAAAAAAACGCACCGAAAATTGGAAAAAAGCGCACCGCGCACTGGATAAGGATTTTTTTCACACAAAAAATTCCAAAAAGCACCAAGAACGGTGCGAAACGCACCGAGTTGACAACGCTGTTAGTTACGTCTGTCTGTTATATATGTTGGCAATATCAGCCATTTCAGATTGTCAGTTTATTTTTGAAAGGTAAAAAGATAAGTCATGTTTGGTAGTGCGTTTCGATTTTTTACTAAATTTTGAGCAAGAGCAACGTCACATGGACATCGCTCAGGAGCTGTTGAACATCGTCAACGACGATCCAGATTTCCTCATAAAGGTCATAACTGGTGATGAATCAATGAAGTATGGCTATGACATTGTAAGCAAAGCCCAATGAAAGCGGCCAGAAAAGCCAAGACCGAAAAAAGCACGTCAAGTTCGGTCACATGTGAAGGTTTTTCTCACTGTTTTCTTCGACTGCAATGGCGTGGTGCATCATGAATTCTTGCCACAAGGTCGTATGGTCAATATGGAATACTTTGTCAGAAACGCACAGAATTGATGAAAAAACAATCATGTATTTTGCTCCATGATAACGCACCAACCCACACATTGATATTTGTACGTGAGTATTTGACCAAAAACAAAACCGTTATCTTGTCACCAACACCGTATTCACCGGACTTGGCACCCGCTGACTTTTTTCTCCTCCCAAAACTTAAGACACCAAATGAAAGGAAAGCATTTTGCTACGATGGAGAAGATAAAAGAAAAATCGAATCAGAAACTGTTGGCAATACCAAAAAGCGCTTCTCAGAAGTGTTTCGAGGATTGGAAAAAACGCTGGATAAATGTATTAAATCTGAGGGGGATTACTTTGAAGGGGACAATATAGCTATTGAATAAAATAAAAATTAATAAAATAACGCTTATTTCTTGATCAGCCCTCATACACAATCATTTTTATGTAGATGCATGCGTATCAGGTTTTTCCTTAAACATCGTTACTTGTCATTCATCTAACACACTTAACATAGTTTTAAGTCATTCTTAATTAATGCACATCATAATTATCATCTTGCTGATTATTAAAAATGTTTTTCTAATTATCGATAAAAGCAGAAAAAAGCACGTCGCCT
The DNA here is from genome assembly GCA_914767995.1 of Thecocarcelia acutangulata. Taxonomy (NCBI): domain Eukaryota; kingdom Metazoa; phylum Arthropoda; class Insecta; order Diptera; family Tachinidae; genus Thecocarcelia; species Thecocarcelia acutangulata. The sequence continues at coordinate 30,278,910 of OU612096.1, forward strand.
ATTATCACAACAAACTTTATATCGGTGAACTCTTATCTGCAAAACAACCATCATCATGAGTGCTACAATCTCAAGTTACTACAACTAATAATGCAAAAAAAAGTTTAACGAATTATTATTGCCGTGTTCCAATTAAATATTATTTTTCAAAAGAAACAAACAATAACAAAGCAAAATCATTAATACAAGGATCAAAGGATCATATTTAACTTATAAGGGGGAAAAATACAATACACTTGCAAGCAAATGCTGCTCATATTTTCAAAAGCACAACATAAGGCTGATAGATTGTTTGTGTATGGGTGAGTATTTGTGAGTGTGTGTGTGTCTGTCTGTCTGTTTAAATGTGTGTTAATGTTATGTTGACATTCTTATTCAACCAACAGATAACAAAAAGTGAAAGTGAACATGAAATTACAACAAGTATGACTACATGAGTACAAAACTAATGATTATTTTTATAATGAACAAAAATAATAAGAAACACTTCAGACGCTTAACAATGAAAACAAAAGTTCTACATTTTACTCAGTTTTCATTCTTTCATCATTAATAATTTCATTGTTGAGTACAAAAGAGCTCCGCACTATTATTACTGTTCTTTTAGATTTCTAACTTTAACATCATGCATTAAATGAGCTCATTGTAGAATAGTTCAAGTAAGAAAATTATACAAAGGGTTCAACTGATAAAAAAAATTACACTGTGGAACAAATTAAAGTTAGCAAAAGTTAGGTCGATTCTTAGAGCATTTATGTTAGTTTAAATTTTTTTTAATCTACAGTGGTGGACATTAGGTTAGCACACTTCCTATGTCTTACTTATTATGCACATTTTTATTGGTTATCAAAAATGCATGTGCATAAATATTTACCCATAACTGCTGTACGTGCCTTAAAGAATATCTACCGTTATTTTTTTTGTTTCTCTTTTTTGGTTTTTGTTTTAAGTTTGTTTAATTACATTAGTAATAAGTAATCTGCGCTGGACAGCATTTTAGCACATTTTATAAATTTTGATATATTTTTTTATTCTTCGTCTTTAAAATCTTCAAGTGGTAGGTTTTGTAAATACTTTACTTTAACAGTTAAAATAAAATAAAGAAAATAATAATTAGACATGGCTAAAAGCAAGTGGTGTGCAGAGGCGCAGCGTCAGGCAATTCAGCAAATGAGTTCAAGAGGAAGCACTGTAGTGGAGATTGCGCGAATTTTCAACTGCTCCAGGTAGATGGTCTACAACGCATTACGGCATATAAAGATTTATGGAACGTACAAAAATATTGCGCCAGGTACTAGACTTAGAAAAACCTCTCGAAGGGAGGACTCCTTTATATACATATAGAGCCTCAGCTGCAGACCCATTTAAAACCTCGGGCGAAATTCAAAGAGAGTTTTCGAGCAAATTTGGTATTGACATCTCTTCACGAACAATTAGAAGAAGATTAAACGAAAAAAACTTGCGCGGCTGTATAGTACAACGTAAGCCACTAGTTTCAAAGAAGAAATTGAAGTCCAGAATTTCTTTTGCCCGTAAGAATTTAGAGAAACCAATGCTGTTTTGGAAAAATGTCCTCTGGAGTGACGAATCTAAGTTCAGTTGTTTTGGATCAGACGGAAAATGATATGTGTGGCGTCCTCCAAACATACAACATAACCCAAACAAAGACAGTAAAACACGGTGGCGGAAATGTAATGGTTTGGGCAGCGTTTTCTGGGCACGGTGTTGGTCCCATACATAAAATTGATGCACGAACGGATCAACACGTTTACAAAAATAAACTTTTAAACACTATGATTCCATATGCAGAGGAAAATTTGCCACTTAGATGGCGTTTTATGCATGATAATGATCCAAAACACGCTTCGTGCATAGTGAAGTGTTGCTTGGAAGAAAATAATGTCGACGTATTAATGTGGCCAGCTCAATCACCGGATCTCAATCCTATAGAGAATCTATGGAATGATGTAGAGAAACATATTACAATTGTTGAACCCGAAAACTTGAGCGATTTGTGGACCGAAATACAAAAGGCATGGTACGCAATACCACAGGAACGTTGCATAGCCCTAGTGAACATTATGGCCAGGAGATGCACAGCTGTAATTAAAATAATGGATTTCCTACTATATATTAAGTTTTTTTTTTTATTAATTTTAAGTGCAATGAACTCTTCGTTTTCTTTTTTTTTTTTTTCAATGAATATATATTTTTTAATATGTGCTAAATTACTGTCCAGTCATTTTTTGGGGTTTGCGTTATTTTAAGATCAAATAAAGGTTGTTATATACATATATTAAAACAAGAACAAAATAATGTTACGTGTTTCTAGGGCAAAATGTAATATATTAGAGTATAGGAAGGATTAGGAAGTTATATATAAGAAATTGAAATTTGGCTCTGAAGAGTGCATAAAGCTAATGTGCTAACCTTATGTCCACCATTGTACATGTACCTTCAAACTTTGCAGGTTATATGGAAACTTAAGTAATACTATGGTTACTCATTTCTATAACATTGTTGAACCAGAGTATAGTATAGTTACTTATAATATTTGTTTCACAAAACTATGTTGCGGCGTATCATGGCGCTTAAAATATAACAAAATAATATTATCAGTAACAACCATATGATTCAAAAATAGTATGTTGCTCTTAGAATATTGTTATGTCAAGCATATATTTTTTTTGCATGCGTAATTATTCAAGAATTCGCCTTTCAATTTCCGAAAAAGTGCCACAAACTGCTAGCAAGCAGTTTTCTTGCAAATAGTTATTTTAATCGGTTCACAATTGTTAATAAAAAAAAAAAAAAAAAAATACGTTGCTAAGAAAAACTTAAAAAAAACAATAAATTAGCCCGTCTTAATTAAACGTCAGCTCAAAATAATAATTTCACATGAATTTCAATATTTGTTTTGCTTGCGAAGTGAATGACGCGAGTTCAAATCCCAGCCAGAGCAGTTTTTTTTTTAGTTTTTTTTTTGTAGCTTTACATTTCTATTGCGTTTTCCATCTTAAGTTTGTTTTTCAAATATCAAGTTCAAACTACATATTTAAATATCCTTCAGAGTAAAAATTATTTAATGTGAAATAAAATACTTACTTGCTATACCCTCTGTACACTGTGGCATACGAACCCTCTCCTAAGGGTTCCAGCTTAACGTAGGCATCTTGTTTACCAAACGGTGAATCACCCTGAAATAGTAAATTTAAATTATTTATTAACAAAAATCTTGTTACTAAATATAGATATGTCCATATGTATGTAAAAACTTAATAAACTGGTTAAATTACTAACTTTGATTGGGTGCGTTCGAAACAAAATATACAGCTTTTTCCCCTCAAGTTTTGCTAAATATTCTTTTATCTACAATGCCTCACTTAACTAGTTAAATTAGGTGATAGCCATGTATCAAAAAATTCATTGTTTTATTATTTTCGATTCGCGCAATAAAATTAAAAAATTTCAGTATACGAATTAAATTGAAATGTTTTTTAAGCTTGAGGTCAGTTTTGTTTTTTATAAAAATGTTTTAATTATATTCGGAAGTCTTCCGAAGGAAGACGAAATATCGAATATAATTAAAACATTTTTATAAAAAACAAAACTGACCTCAAGCTTAAAAAACATTTCAATTTAATTTATATAAAAAAAGGTCAAATAATTAAGATCAAGATAATATTTCAGTATACGAGTATACCTTTTTCAGTTGTCTCAAAAAATATTTATTCATCTATAAGTTTTTATTTTGTCCTCTTAAAAGTATTCCGGCGTAGATGTGATACCCTTGTGCCAGCGATTTTTTCAATCCTTCGAATAAAAAAATTTTTTTGTAAGAATTTTTTCCCAATGTTAAGAATGTAATATTTGGGAAATGAAGATTTTTCGACAAAAATGTCAGGTACCACCATATTTACTGATGGCAGCCAAGCTGCTGCTACCAGGGTTGTCTACTATTTACAGCCAAAACACTCGGTGAACTCAGAAAGCGCTAAGCTGCACATGTTCACAAGAAAAGCAAAATAAATTGTTCATAGATGTTATTTTGAAATATACATGTTATATTAAAGTTTGGGAAAAGTTAATTTTTACTTAGATGATTCTCGGCTTGCTGGTTATTATCTTACCTACGCGAGAGCTTATATCGACAAGGGTACAGTTTTTAATTTAATTTTAATAATATCGCTATTATTGGAATTTTGTAATCAAGGTAGTAGTAACCTTGCAACTAACAAACAGCCAAAAGAGTTCAATAACAATCTTAAAACGTAAACTCATTTTTACACTGTTAAAGTTCACACAAAAGAGCCGGAAATATTTTGCGCTTACTTTCTAAACTACGAAGTAGTGCCAGCTAAGCAATATTTTAGTATAAGAGGTGAAAATATAATCAAACTAACATTGTGAGTTTTCAAGTCATGCTCATCTTCTGCAGTAAAACTGTTTGAGAATAAGGTTTCTTACACATAAGCATTTTTATTATTAGCATTCGGATTCAAATGGAACACTATCATTTTTATAGCTAGAGTATTTTGTTCTAAACCGTTCTTTTGTATGAATTAATAACTTCGCGGCATTCTTTTTCTTATTTATGATTTGAAAAGATTCATTATAATTCTATGAAAAATCTTCCATTTCACATTAAAAAAAAAAAAAAAAACTATAAAATAAAGACTAAAGGCCCTGATCACTATCCTACACGATCGTACGATTCATTCACAGGAAACTGTTTCAAAAATCTGGCCGACTTGAAAAAATCGCTTCAAAATGGCGTTGTAGGCCCCACTATTATATTTACAAGTATGATTGAAATGATTTATTTACACAACAAAACAACTAAAAACTTTTATTAACACAATAATTTTACATTACTTAAATTTTTTTCTTGAGGAACAAATAATATTCTTATATTTTTCACAATATATACCACACTGATCGCACAAAAACCATAATGTTTTGAAAAGTTTCATAAAATTTTTCAAATCGCACGATTTGTCAAAAACTCTGTTGCACGGTTGCATTTTTAGTACTTTTTCAGCACACATGCTTTATTTAGTAGATCGCACGATCGTGTATAATAGTGTAACATGGCCTTAATAGTAAAGGCACAAATTTTTCTCTAAATAGCCGCGTTCATTTGCCTACAACAAATAAACACAAGCGGCAAATAGAACAGGTGGTTGCCGCAAGCCGCTTACATTGGCCTTTCACTATTACGCTGTCTTTACGTCGGCCGAACCACAGTCTTTGATTCCAACTTCCTGATTAAACAAAGCTTGTATGAATTTATAAATCGGGACACTCAATACTCAAAGACCACAAGTATCTGAACAAAGGGTCCCACCAGGAAAAAGTAAAAAGAGATAAAATTTTTGTTCAATTTAAATGACGCCAGCACAAACTAAGCAATTCATAGCAAAATATTAATCAAGTGTATGAGAATCATAAAGAATTAAAACGATAGCAACTAAAATCCATGAACAAATTGCTTGGTTTTTGTGTTTTGCTGAAGCAAAAGGTGGTTGAAAATATAATAATACACGCATACACATACTTACAAACACCCAGCTAAACAAAATCAGTCGTTCCCAAACTGTTTCAATTTGCTTTGCTCTAAAATAAATTTCGAGTAGTAGATCAAAATTTTCCAAGTTCTTATCAATAAATTAACATTATTTTAGGTACTTCTTTTTCGAAACAAAACCAGTGCTGTCAGATTATTGTCAACAAATCGTTTATTTTCTGAAAAAGTGTTTTTTTTTTCAACCAAAAAAAATTTTCTTTAACAACTCAAAAAGCTATTCAACCCAATTATGAATATTCTCACGGATTTTATTTCTCATGGAATTTATTTCTCTCATTAAGTACTTTTTTCAATTGAAGATAAAGAAAAAAGCAAAATTTTTTGTTAACTTTATCGTAGGAATTGAAGATTTAGTGTTTTTTGTGTATGGAAAAAATAAACAACGTCAAGCTTAATTTTTATTCATAATTCGAGGAAAGAGAAATATGAAAAAACTCGCACGGAATTTTCATTTGTAATCGGGCTTGTTATGGATTTTATTTATAATAAATAAAAATGGAAGCCACACAAATCTTAAAAAAAAATTTTCATAAAGTAAAAAATCTCTTAAAAATTAAAAAAAAAAAGAAAAAAAACATACATAAATATTTTTATCTGAAAATACTGTACAGTGTTGCAGAATAAAGAGTTTACTTTAAGTTTTAAGGTTTTACAAACAAAAGCTTTTTATAAAAATTAAGATTTTTGAAATTTAGAATTTTAATAAACTATATAATTAATAAGCAAATATGCTTTTAAAAACCCCTTCTGTAGCCGTACTACTACACTTGGAAAACTTATATATCGTTTGAAAGTTTTTGCAGCACAGAAGTAAATGAGCTTCATATGCTATAAATTGGAAAGAAATTTGGAAAAATGAATTTGAGAAACAAATCTTTAATTGAATTTTTACTTTTAATTTCTGTTTTTATCTTTTTATTATGTAAGTTTGTATAAACATTTTCTTGCAATAATTAACGATCATTTTGTTTTATTTGACATAAAAAAATCAGGATTTCTTTCCAGAAAATAAACTTTTCTATGGCTTGTGAAGATTTTGCGACAAAAATTTCTGGCAGCAATGCCACTGTATACAACACAAGTAAATAAAAGTTTATAAAAAATTCACGTTGAGTATTATGCTTTAAAAATGGATATATCTAGTCCAAAATTGTTTAATAAAATTTGGGATATACTTGCTATCTTATGCAAAATTTACCACCGGTAGAGTTGTTATATGTCTGTCAACGACAAATAATCTAACACACTCAAAGCAAAATATTTATTTTATTGTCATTTTTTTCATTAAAAAACAATTTCTTTATTAGTACGTTAACTGTTTCTGTTTGTAGTTTATCAATGAATGCTTAACAAAAGTATTTTACACGATATATAAACAATGATGGGCAAATTCTTACCAAGTCTAAAGTTAAACAATTCAAACGTTTAAAACTTTAAAATCTGTATATAAAAAACATCGTGTTCTTTATATCTTAAAAAAATTTTTTGATACACATTCTCTAAAGACAGTCAACTCAATATTTTACAATTTACAATTTGTACAAGAAATCGATGTACAGAGATCCTGTCTACCCACTGTCAAAATCTTTCATAATTTTCGCGATTCTTTTACCACAAAAAATACAGTTGTAACTCTTTTCTTGATATAACAGTAATGCAAAAAAAAACAGTTTTTTCCACTATTGAAAATTTTTAAATTTTGAGTTGGGCTCTCTAGAGAGGAACCAGTGCGATATCTGAGCAACAAACCGTTTGGGAACATCTGGTGATAACACAATTTTACACAGTCTCCTAAAGATATGCAAAGATTTTTTTTCACAAATATTTCATGAGTGTTGCCATAATAGTTCAACCAAATTTTAACTGAGTTGTTTTAAACACGACAGCGGCATAAAAACTGTTAGTCGCAGAAATTTTTGTTTTGATATATGTAAATCAGTCATCTATGCGTGTTTGTACATTAAAAAGTAAGTAAATAGAAATAACAATTCAATAAATGTGTAAAAAACAACTATTTAACTATGTAAATATATTCAAATACAGACGTTTTAATATAATGGCTATCAAAAATCAAATTTTTTTTTCGCGATAAAATATTTTCAAACGCTGATTTGTTTATACTGGCAGCACTGTTTTACAATATACTCAACAAAAATAGGCATTAATTATATTTGAGGGCAGAAAAAATCAGCACGGACTACAACCTGCAGTGGCCTTAGTGCATTGGTGTCCAAAAATGAAAATACAGTTGTGTTGGTGCGAGAGCTACCCAGCAAACATAACGTTAAACGTGTAAAAAAGAAAATCCTATAATATATTTTAAAAATTAATTTGAAAGTTTGTTCATTCTCAAACTGATAAATTTAAAGAAATGGAGGATATGTATTTTAGTTTTGAAATGAAAATAAAAAAAAACAGAGTTCAGTAGATCAAAATTAAATTAATCGTAATATAAGAATTAATATAAGACGTTCTTATGAAGTTCTCTTTTAAAATACAAAAAAAGAAACATAAGCTGAGCTGTTTTATGTAGGCTGTGAACTTTGTTTGTCTTTAATTATATCTTCCATATTGATGCTTTCATGAGAATTTCAAATTAATAAAATACTTTTTAAATGCGAAGAACTGATTTTATTCCGCTGCTTTGAGCAAATAAATTTCAAGTCTGAAAAAATTTGTTCACATAAGTATGTTGACGAGAAAAATGACAAGCACCTCAAAGACACTTTTTTCAACTGAGGATATGCTAAACCATCTAAATTTTTCCAGAACTCAATGGCATTCATTTTATCCAAAGCTTTTCCTTCACTTTGGAGTATTATAAGCTCCGTTTGAATTTCTAACTCGAAATTGTTTACACTACAATTAAAAGGGTTTCTGAACATTTCAAGCACAGGTTGAAGATTTTCAAAATCTTTAAACCTATCTTGAAAATTATTAAAAAGTGTTTCAAGTAATGACGCATGATCTGTTATTTGGGGATAATTTTTTTTGTAATAAATAAGGGAAACTTTAGTAAAAAAATAAACGAACCGCTAAGAATATGTGTTTACTCGACGCTGGCTTAGTGAACATTAAATAAAATAAGAATGTGTATGCTTTTGTTTGTTGTAAAATTTACAACAATGTAAACACACACAATTTTTTACTTTGCTTCGTTGTTTTCAAATGAAATGCTCGTGTTTGTTGGACATGAATTCCTGAAAAAAAGTTATAATCATCCGTCGCATGTGTTTTCATCGCTAACTCAACGATGACTAAATGAAAGAGCATAACAAATACGTGTGAGTTGTTTAGCACAATTGTGCTATGAAGTGGACATCAGTGCCTTAGTGTATTCAAAATAACTCGCTGAAGTACATGTATTTTATATTTCACTTATTGGAGCCGGTAGTCTGCTGGATTCAATACATTTAAGGCATAAGCTAAAATATACTTATGTACATATACATATGTATATAAATTTTATATGCATGTATAGGGTGTTTTTTTAAGCCCGATAGAACTTGAAATTGTAAAAAATAACACAAAAAATTAAATTGTAATCAAAATTTTTTTTTATTCGAAAGATCAATACGTGACATTAACATTTGAAAATGATTTCGGGCATATGGGCACCGCGGCTGTTCTTGACGAAGCGCATTCTGGACGTCCAATTTTGGGCCACTTTTTCGAGCACTGCTGGCCGTATGTCACGAACAACACGAACAATGCTGGCCTCCAAGGCGTCAATTGTTGCTGGTTTATCAGCATAAACCAGTGACTTCACGTAGCCCCACAGGAAATAATCGAGAGGTGTCAAATCGCACGACCTTGGAGGCCAATTGACAGGTCCATTTCTCGAAATCAACTTATCGCCAAATTTTGATTTCAGTAAGTCGATGGTTGCGTTCGCCGTATGGCACGTAGCGCCATCCTGTTGAAACCACATCTCCTCCGGATCAATGTCATCCATATTTTCAAACAAAAAATCATTGATCATGGTGCGGTAACGATCTCCATTGACCGTAACGCGAGCTCCGGCCTCATTTTTGAAGAAATAAGGTCCGATGATGCCACCAGCATGAAAACCGCACCAACCAGTGCATTTTTCTGGATGTAATGGAGTCTGTAGGGTCTCTTGTGGATTGGTCTCACTCCATATGCGGCAATTTTGCTTATTAACAAACCCGTTAAGCCAAAAATGCGCCTCATGGCTGAACACAATTTTGCGATAAAACAACGCGCGAATCGACGACTGATTTTCAAAGTAAATTTGGATAATTTCGTAGCGTTGTTCAAGCGTGAGTCTATTCATGATGATTTGTCAGAGTATACTGAAACAAACAAAAAAAATGTTTCATCAAAATTTAATTTTTTGTGTTACTTTTTACAATTCAAAGTTCTATCTAGCTTAAAAAAACACCCTATATAAATATTAATGATAAGTAGTCGAACATTGTTATATATTTGCAATATTACATAATGTTTTATTTTTCAGGCTAAGTTCAAATCCGGCTTCAGACAAGAAAATTTTTTAATTTTTAATTGTAACTATAATTGCCGCGATGACAATAACTCTTAATCAGAGAAGACAGAAAAAATAATAGAATATTAAACCTGGAGTACGAATCCTAGTAGGTGCTGATAAGCAGTGTAGCGACTACAAAACAGCTAGTTGTTGACCGGTTTAAAGTATTCAATTACTTTTTTCTATCTACTTTCATTACGAGTTATTGATCGCGGCAATTATTGTAATAATTAAAAATTAAAAAAATTTCTTGGCTGCAGCCAGATTTGAACTTGAGCCTGAAAAATAAAACATCATATCGCTCCTTTATTGCAACATAGTCATATCTCAAAAAAGCTTGTTTCGAGAAAAACGCATTTAAAATTTTTAGTTTCCATACAAGTCTTAGAAATTTTTTTTAGAAAATATCTCCTAAGGAAAATAGTTTAAAACTAATTTGAATACGTTTTTGACGCTATATAAAAGGTAGTACTGTTAACAATCCTGCATTGTTAACTCGAAAATCTCATTTTTTGAGATATGATGACTATGTTGCAATAAAGGAGCGATATACATTTTTTATCTATGTTTAATTATAAGAGAAGCAGTTGTATGAACGTGACAAAATCTCTCACCAGATCTCAATTTAAATTGTACTGTTTTGATTTTTTAAACAAATGTTGAGATATTTTGCATGAACAAGTTTTAAGTTCTCTATGGAAACCTAACAAAATTGCGTTACACTTATTATAAGTGGCAATTTAAATGCTGATTCTTTTTCTTATCTAGGCAGATATTTTTTAATTTGTAAAACTACTTATTTAATTTTACTTACACCAAATGCACTGAAACGTTTACGACGCGGATGTTGATCTTGCTTGTTGAGAAATACTTCGGATTTAGGTCTAGGTGGTTTCTTGGGACGCATTATAACTCTCGTCTCTTCTCTAATATCATCATCTAATAATTTGCTATCGGATGAAACGGACAATTGTCTTTGGACACGATCATGGTGGTCATTACTATCTGTGCTACGCCAGTCTGCAAAAGAATATAAAAATAAATATATGTACATGTATTAATTACTTTAAGGATATATGTAAGCATATGTATATAGATATGAGAGGTTTCCCATTATTTTGCGTCAGCCTAAGAAAATAGCTAATGATCAAGAAATAGGTAACTGATTTTATGTTTTATTTATTTATGATAACATATTTCGCTTTCATCAATACAAGGACCTTTTTTTTTATTCAATTGCTTGTTTTCCACTTTTAATTGGGTTAAGTTTACACTAGAAAAATAAATTGTTTACTCAAATAGAAACACTTGTTTCTTAGTGGTTTGTTTTGTATTTCAATGTGGAAGAAAATCGAATATATTATTTTCATTTATATTAAATAAATTATTCTAGTTTAGTCTTTGTTTTTTTTTTGCATTCAAATTCAAGCAGATTATATTGGACAACAGCGAAAATGTCCTTTATATAAAGGTATGTGGACTATACTCAAATCTGTTTAAGTTTTTCTGTATCGCGTACGTCTTTTTTTTACCGGCTTGATTAATTTTACCCAAAAAAAAAAAAAAAAAAAACAAATAATCGACTACTCTAATGTATTTCGGTACAATTCTAGAACGGCTGTACAAGGTGCAATAAATAAAACGCCAAAAGATGTATTACAATCTCTTATCGTGGCATTGTTATTCAAAAAGTTATGGCAGAATTTTTATATAACATTTTTTGTTTGTTTTCAGAACGCAATGAAGAAGGTAAATACAAGTTGTCGCAAAATTAATCATCCAATTTCGTTATTGAAGAACATTTTTACTAAATAAAAAAATATGTTTTGAGTGTTGAAACTCTTTATTTTTCCTGTTAATTGAAAAATATGACGTCAGCCAAGTGGCTGCTAATATTTCTAATGACAACTGTTCAATATTTCTAGTGACAACTGTTCACATTTTTCCCCCCGAGGAACAGGGTTTGCTTTGGCATAGCTCAAATCAGGGCACTCTGTTTTCTAGGAGCATAGAGAGGAAGCCCCCTCGTCCCTCGTTTGTTGTAGCAAACATAACTCTAGGAAACCGCATGATTTATGTTGTGATGTCACATCAAAAAATAACCGTTATTTTCAACTTTTTCAAAAAGTATTTATTTATGCATCAATAACTATCTCGTCCAGCGTTTTTTCCAATCCTGGAAACAATTCTGAAACGCGCTTTTTGGTATCACCAACAGTTCCAGTTTCGATTTTTCTTTTATCTACTTAAGCGTAGCAAAACGCTTTCTTTTATTCGGAGTCTTCAGTTTTGGAAAGAGGAAAAATTCAGCGGGTGCCCAGTCCGGTGAATATGGTAGTTGAGGCATGATAATGGTTTTGTTTTTTTGCCAAAAACTCACGCACAAGCATCGATGTATCAGTTGGTGCGTTATGGTGCAAAATTAATGATTGCTTTTTTTACACTTCTGTGCGTTTCTGACGAATTGCTTCGCGCAAACGGCCTATAACTTCAAGGTAGTATTCCTTATTGACTGTACGACCTTATGTCAAGAATTCACCACGCCATTGTAGTGGAAAAAAACAGTGAAGAAAACCTTCACATTTGATCAAATTTGTTTTTTTTTTTTTTTTTGGTCTAGGCTTTTCTGGACGCTTCCATTGGGATGCTTGGGCTTTGGTTTCAATGCCATAGCCATACACCCATGATTCGTCACCAGTTATGACCTTTTTGAGGAAATATGGATCGTCGTTGACGATGTTCAACAGCTCCTGAGCGATGTCCATGCGACTTTGTTTTTGCTCAAAATTTTGCAATTTTGAAACAATATGCGCTGCCGCACGTTTCATGCCTAAAACATCCGTAAAAACTGTTTGGCATGAGCCGAACGATATGCCAACATCATCAGCAACCTCTCTGATAGTGACTCGACGATTTTCCAAAATCATTTTCTTCACTGATGCAATATTTTCAGCGCTTGTTGACTTGCGACGGGCGACCAGGAATCTACTATTAATCAATTAAAAGTTCAATACTTTTCAGCAGTTACTTTAAAAAAAATTTCTATCAAAACCTTCAGTTTAGTTTGAAGTTTTTGAAGTCAACAAATTGTTATCAATTATTTTAAACAACAACCAAACAGTTTTTTTTCAGTTTCTGCTGTCATAAGACGAGCAGGACAGTACAAAGTTTAACCTTAAAAAAGAAGAAAAAAAATGGACTCAATTGAGATTTATAGAGCTGAGCAGCTGAAAACTTTTATTTTCTAGTTGAGTTTAAGTTTTTGTTTTACAGAAGATTGATGTTAAAACAGTTTTCAAGTAGTCATATTGTAGTAAATAGTTCAAGGATAAGACATTTTTAGTTAAAAGCTCCTTGAAACCACCAACCAGCCACTAAAAGCACAAAAAACAAAACAAAAGGTAAGCAAAACATTTTGAGTGACACAAGCATTTCCTTCAAGCAAACCGAAACAAACAAATAAAAGTCGAACAAAAAAAAAAACTTCATTTTATCATGTTTTGTATTCAAGAATCTTGTTCTGGTTTTTGTAAGCGATTAAAGGCGAACAAAAATAATCTTATAAAAAATAATAATGTCAACTTAAGAAAAACTATTTCCGCTTTTTCACTTTGTGTTTTTGAAATGAAAATAAAAAGAAGTTGAAAGTAGTACTTCTAAAGCTCTAAAAGAAAGAAACACTTAAATCACTAAACGTTTTGGCAGTAGATTGTTGAGGAGTTAACACAATTTTCTTTGAGGTGGCCATTATTTGCGGTTAAAAGAAACGCTGTTAAGTGTTTTCAAAAAGAAATCCATTTCAAATGATTTAGTAAGGTTTGCTTTAAATATTTGAAAAATAAAAATGATAGAAGAGAAAAAATAAAGGAATCGGTAAAACAAGGTATTTCAAACATTATATAACTCAAATTGCCTCCAGTTAAGACACTTCGACAACTTTTTTTTTTAATAAACAAACAAAAAATCTATTGTTCTCAACACCCATTGATGCTTCAGATAAAATAAAATTAAAAAACTGTTTTCCAGTTTGTGTGAAAAGTACCTTAAACATATACCTGGCCTAAGGCCATCCAATCAACATCTACCAACGTTTTTGCCAACTGCCCCCACACTGTTCGGCGACACGTTTTTAACACTTCGCTTGTAGAAAATTATATTTTTTTATTGGTACAAATAAAAAATTTTCAATCAAACGCCCTCCTCTAATATAAACGACATCCGTGTTATGCTCCAAAGTTCATAACTAATGCTGGCTGCAGCGACCGCTGCCACACAAGGGCCATTGTTTTATTTCCAGTCCAGCTGCAAATAATAACTTTCGTTTTTATAAATACGAGTGAATATCACAATGTATTCTATTTCATATAAATATGACACAATGCTATTTAATGTCCTTTGGCGAAATATTAATAGGAGAAAAACAAAATTGTCCAATTTGGTCAGTAATAATTATACAAACAAATACCAGTAAAATACTGGCCGAATTCACAGGAATGGTTGTATCGTATAAAATTGTATCTGGAGAAACAATTTCTCAAGCCACTATTAATTTTGAGGTTAAATCAGCGCACTATGTAATCACCAGCGTTGTCAACTCGGTGCGTTTCGTACTGTTTTTGGTGTTTCTTAAAATTATTTGTGCGAAAAATTCTTCAGTGGATGCGTGGTGCTCTTTTTTACATGTTCAGTGCGCTTTTTAAATTTCCGTGGCACCCAAAACAAATTTTTGTTTTTATATAAGAAAACATTTTATTCATAAGTGTCTAACATTTTTACGCGTCATTTGGCAGAGCACAATCAGAATACGGAGTTATAATGTCAAAAACGCACCTTATTATATGCACAAAGTAAGGCAATCCTGCTATGCTATACATATTCTCGAAAGAAAAAGAACCATTTCGTTTTATAAAATTTGCTGCGTTTAGAGTGTGCTTTGATATCAAACGATCAAGCCAGGTTTGTCAAATACTACAATAAATGTAAGCACAGATATGGAAGTTCGTATTTATGATGGCACATGAATTCGTTACTGTTTTAGTAATTGATAATTACTAAATTATTAACAAAATTAATATTTTTTCAAAACCTTTGCATATTGATTATTTGTTCTAGTTCTGGCAAATTTTTGTATATTTCAATAAATTCTATTAAAGACATCCACTCTAGGCAACTGATTTTTACTACTCGGTTACAAAAACACGAATGAAATTTTCATTGTGTTTGATACAATTGTTTGTAGTGCCATTCTGTAATTTTTAATGATCCGATAATCGTAAATTTCTTAGACATATTTCATCCTCTGCGATAACGATTGCATACTCTATTTTTGTGTACCGGATAATAGGCAGTAAAACTAACATCTGATTGCTAAATAATAAATTTGAAAAATATCGTTATAATTATTGTAAAGATAGTATTGTCGTAATAGTAGTAACAGAATCGCACTGGAGGCTAAGTTTGACAAACACGAATTCTAGCTATTGAACGAAAAGGCTGTTTCATTGTCATGTTTTTTAATAAAAAATTGTATACTTTTTATAATACAAATTGGGGTTTTAAAAATAAAAATTCGGTGCGTTTTCATTGAAATAACGCGCTTTTTTCCGATTTAGGTGCGTTTTTTTTTCTTTTTTTGAACCAGTACTCAGGGGATGACCCCTACATATGCAGTGTATTGTACTGGAAATAGGAAAATAGGTTATGATGAGGTAGGAAAGAGGGAGTAGTGTTCGTGGAGGTTTAACTTAAAAAATAACAACACGAAAGACTAAAACAAACTCTGTTGCAGCATTTAAAATGTTGGAATAAAATTATTTAAAACTGATCAGTGCCCAGTGTATATACCTTCGACACTGCTTAGATTAGCAAAATTTAGTCCAACACCTTCCACGCTACAAGGTAATGAAGTTTCAAAGTTGACAACACTGGTAATCACGTACAACTGGTGTTCTTTGAGCTTCTGTTGAAATTTACAAGACTAGTTGCAGTTTGTAAATTTGAATCTATGCAGCCCTGTCAGAGAGTTAAACTCCGTTTGGAAAGAGAATTCAATCGGTTTTGTTTCTCTTCAGACCAGTGTTGCCAGGAGACTTTTTGTGAAATCTCTACCATAGTGCATAAAAATCGTTATTTTTTCGCTACAACTAAAAAATATTTCCCTATGCAATTTTTCATTTAAATTTTGCGCAAATAAATTATTTTACTACGATATTTATGTTTATTGTAAATTCAAACAGGTAGGTAGATCTAACTTCTGAAATTATCGGTGTGTTAATTATTTTGTTCGACCTTTTGAAATTTCCATGTGTTTTTTACTTTTTTAGGCTCAAGGTCCAGAATCAATTTAAATAAAACTCTCTTTTGTTTTATTAAATAAATTTTATATTTTCTTCAATATATCGAATCACCTTCGGTGTTCTTCTTCAGGAATAAGTTAACAGTAAAAATGTCAACAGTGTATTAACATAGTTTGATGCTTACAAGCACCAATTAAACTTAAGCTCGAATTATATTTAATTTAATTCAAAAATATATTCAAATATATAACTTTATACTTTACTATTTTCAAGAACCCAATGTGAATTAAAAATGTTCTAATGATTTTTATGACTTACTGTCATCAATATAATGTCTGTGTGTAGCATTAGCATTTTACTCTCTACGCTCTCATTATATTCGTTATTTAACTCACGCCACATGTGATGACCAAGGTGAATTTATACAGGTGAATGCAAGCAGGAAGGCGAATTCAGTACTATGTATTTTGTTATTGTAAAACATATCGTGAATGTCAAAATCTAAATTCGCCTAAGATTTTTCAGCTAGAAAAAATTTTTATATAAAAGTTAAATATAAACTTTTATAATTGTTTGTAATTAAAATCACAGATTATATTAGTTTTTCACTTTTAAATTCACAAAAATTTCTTGGAATTGCACTAAATCATACAAAAATATCTTCAGATTAAAATGGCGCGAAAATGCTTGTAAACAGGAGAAGAAAAATTTGACAGTCTCATTGGAAAAAACCCGAGAGGCAAAAAATAATCACCTGTGCTGTCAAGTTTACCTAGTAATGAAGTCGCCTTGGTGATGACTAAGTGTCATCAATATGATATATTATTGTTCATTTATGTATTCGCTTTATAGTTATACTTATTTGCCTTTGCTTAAACAACACATGCAGTGATTAAAAATGTACATCAAATGATGCTTTTTTTCTACTTCTTAAAAAGTAATTTAAGTTTAAAAATATTGATTTTAACTACAAAATTCTGTTCCAACAATAAATTGAAAATATGTATTATAATAATTTTTATATATTTTTTTAAACAAATTAGATGTATTTTCATTATTAATAAAATATATCATTGAATTGTTGTCACCACAGTAGTAGCATTGATGACACTCAATACTTGACAAAATTCTCTGATGACTTTTGTCATTGAGATTGATGACAGTTTTAACATTACTGATAACTATTTACATTATATTGATGTCACAATTCTGATGACCCGCAGTCATCGATATGAAGATGCTTCTTTCTATGAGTGTACATGGTACTGAGTTCGAATCCTAGTGGGTGCTGATGAGCAGTGTAGCTACTCTGAAACAGCTAGTTGTCTTCCAGCTTTATTGTATTCCATTATTTTTTCCTGTCTTCTTTGATCAACAGTTATTGATCGCGACAATTATTGATATACGAGTAATTAAAAAAATAATAAAAATATTTCTTGGCTAAAGCCAGGTTTGAGCTTGAGCCAGGCGAATGATACCATCATATAATATTAGAATAACGTCGACTATTTTTCATTAATAAATAGACTTTTTTTTTTTTTTTGTTTGCGAGAACTTAACATTTTGGCTGTTGTTTGTCGAATGTAAAACGTTCCTCAGTTTTGCAATAAATCGAAGAGAACAAGTTTACTCCTTTTTTGGTCTATTACAAAGTTGCAGCAGATACTTTTTAAATTCGCCAACTTGTTTCATTTAATTATAGTGCAAAATTTTAAAGTATATAGCAAATACTAACTACCAAAATGATACTTGTATCAAGTATTCATAAAAATTCTTTACTTCCATTAAAATCTACAAAACAGAAAGAAATTCACAGGAAATTGAAAATACATTCAATTAAAATGGAATAAATTGGAAAAAAAGAAAAATTAAATCAACTTTTTATAGGACACACTTCAATTAAAATATACAATTCACTCATTCATTATGAATGCAACAGAACAAAAGAAATATAAATCAACCCCAAATTATTTTTTCTTAATTGTATGAGTATCTTCAAAACGAATTGAAAACAACAGACGAAAAAAAAACGACAATAAAGTTCTTAATTTAATTTAAATTTAATTAAAGTACAAGAGAAAGTATATGAAAAAACGATAACACGTTTTTTTTCTCGTTTTGGAATACTGACATAGTTTTGACAGTCTTTCCACATAAAGCGAAACGATATTTAAACATACCGGAAATTAAGTTTAGGTACAACAAATTATTATATATCGCTCCTTTATTGCAACATAGTCATAACTCAAAAAAATGAGCTTTTCAAGTTAACAATGTAGAACTGTTAACAGTACTTTTATATTGTGCCCAAAATTTATTCAAATTACTTTTAAACTGTTTCCTTTAGGAGAGATTTTCTAAAAAAAAATTGCTAAGACTTGTATGGAAACTAAAAATTTGAAATGTGTTTTTCGCGAAACGAGATTTTTTTTTAGTTATGACTATGTTGCAATAAAGGAGCGATATGTATAGTTATAAAAATTATTCAAATTTTTAGCTTAAACCAGTCGTACATTGAAGATGTACCTGGTATAATTGTCAGGAATGTATACAGTTTGCTTTCGGTAGCTCGACAAGACAAAAAAAAAAAAAAAAAAAGGAAAGAAAAAAGGAACGGTGACAAATGCAATCAGCACCGGATGCAGCAATACTGATAATGTGGCACCAGCATGCCACGCTGCAATTTCCCATGGATTAATAATTTTTTACTTATTACATATTTTTAGTGGAATTGTATATTATATTTAAAAAAATCACAGTTAAATTTCTGCGATATTAAAAATTCTATCGCAGTATTAAGCAGTAATCACAAGTTTTAATAAATCACTTAAACTTTATTTTTTAAATCACCAGCATCACTTTAATTTTTTATGACAAAAGTCGGCACAAAAACACCGGATTTTCAGTGCACGGAGGCAAAATTAAATTGGAGGCAAAAAAAAAAAAAAAATGAACGCCTTATAGCTTAACTTTTTGGAGCTGCTAGGGCGGATTGATATTGAAACTACCTAAGTAGGATATTGAAACTGCCTAAGTAGGAAAACAAATTGTTTTTAACAATAGAGTTTTATTCAGTATATTAGCTTCCAGTATTGATACCAATCAAAAAATTATAAACAGCTTGTTTTCTACGTTTCCCAGGTGTTTATATGTCGACATTTCATAGGAGCTGCACTAATCATCAGTAGACTTTGAAAATTTTTGAAAGATATTCTCAAACATTCAACTTTAAATCCCAACAATCCAAATAAATTATATAGTATTTAAAAAGAAAAATGCTTTAATAATACCTGTCAAAACACAAAAAAAAACAAGCATTTCCATTTCTATATGTCGACATTTCATAGGAGCTGCTCTAATCATCAGTAAGGTTTGGAAATTCTTAAAAGGTGTTCTCAAACACTCAACTTTATATTCTAACAATCTAAAGAAATTATTGAGAATTTAAAAATGAAATTGTCTTGATAATACCTGTCAAAATATCTACTGATGATAAGGGTAGCTCCTATGAAATGTCGACATATAGATAGCTTGGAAACATTGAAAACATTTTTTTCCCAAAAACCATTTACTTCCCAACTTAGTCTTCTTTTAGATCAATACATTTAGTAAGACGATATTCCAACTTTTTTATATAATCTAAATACCCAATTTTGGGAATCCCTCAAAAAACGCGTTAGTTTCAGTAATCAATTCTTCGTTTGAGATTTTTTATAACAAAAGTCGAAATTCAGGTCCATTAGCTTAACTTTTTCGAGCTAGGAGGGCGGATTGTTATAAAAGCTATCTAAGTAGGAAACAAATATTTTTTTTTTTTCAAAAACCATTTATTTCTCAACGTACTCTGCTTTTAGTTCAATACACTTATGAATAGTAAGACGATATTCCAACTTTTTTATACCATCCGTATAATACGACTTTGGGAACCCCTAAAAATACGCGTTAGTTTCGGTAATCACTTCTTTGTTTGAGATGAATCTTTTTCCCGCGATCCTTTTTTTCAAATTTGGAAATAGGAAAAAATTACAAGGAGCAAAATCTGGATTATAGGGTGGATGACCAACTAATTCGAAGTATATTTCATGTAATTTTAGCATCGTATCTAATGCTGGGTGAACCGGTGCATTGTCTTGAAGAAAAAGTACGTTTTTTCTTCTTTAAATGTGGTCGTTTTTTCTTGATTGCATCAATCAATAGAGTTAATAATGCACGATAATACTTTTCTGTGATTGTGGATACTTTTTCGAGATAATTAATTGACAATATTCCGTGTGCATACTTAAATTCAGTGACCATAACCTTGGCAGCTGATTTCACTGCATTCGATTTCTTTGCCTTTTTCGGAGCACTTCCACCCATTGTTTCGATTGATTTTTGGTTTCAGGTGTTGATGATGGACCCAGATTTCATAAGTGTTTATTAATCGACACCAAAAATCAACAGGATTACGCTTTATCAAAACACCACTGTGAAGTGGTCTGTCGCACTCGTTTTTGTTCGACACTGAGCAAACGCGGCACCCACTTCTCGTAAAGCTTGTTCATATGCAAATGTTCATGCAAACTGTTGAATACACGTTCATATGATATGTTTACCATTTAAACAATCTCACGTGTTATTATTATTATTAGTGGATAGTATGTGGCCCTCATCAGCCACTTCCACTGCGAGCAGTGTTGATCTATTGTGCGTCCCCTTGCCCCATTACGGGTTAAGTATGCCAAGAAACCGGACAAGCTCCTTCATTGGGAGCGATATTAAATCACATTCGCTTAACATATGTGCTTATAGCAGCC
The DNA here is from genome assembly GCA_914767995.1 of Thecocarcelia acutangulata. Lineage (NCBI taxonomy): Eukaryota > Metazoa > Arthropoda > Insecta > Diptera > Tachinidae > Thecocarcelia > Thecocarcelia acutangulata. The sequence goes on from OU612096.1 coordinate 30,300,099, forward strand.
TATATCTCCTGTTTTCCAATGCTTCACAGTGGTTGATCAAGTGTTACGTTGACTCCTTTTCCTCACCGCAGTATCTGCAAATGCCCATCCTGTACAGGTGTTTAAGGCAGGTATAATATTACCTGTAAGTGCACCTGTCAGTGCTCTGAGGCTTTTCCTGTCCAGTTTTAGAGCACACTCGGTATTCTTTGTATCAATGTTTTGAAATTTCTTAGAATGTCTCGTTCCAATGTTGCTTAACGATGGACTCTGTCCATTTCTTTATCTCTTCATAAAGTAGACCCTTCTGCTTCTTTTTTGGCGTAGATGTCAGCCATCTCATTGCCATAGTGCCCCTCATGTCCTGGCACCCAGATGAGGGTAACCTGGTTCTTACTTGCCAGTTCATTTAACCTGTTGTGGCATTCCTGGAACATGGATACAACTGGCCCGGGCCTTGAGTACTGATTGGCTATCAGAGAGTATTTTTATCAGCACTCCCTGGTGTCTCCTATCGGAGAGTATTTCAACCACTTCCCTTATTGCGTGTAAGTTCGCTTGGAAGATTGTACTGTCTTTACTAAGAGTTATATATCTGCATGCTCTAGGCCCCACTACTTCCGCCCCAAATCTCCTTGGAGCGTTTTGGATCCATCCTTGTACCACCCAATCTCACGTAACTTGACTCGGCGATAATTCATAACGATATCGAGGATTTTCTTCTGCAATCACCCCTTTTGGCCTACCTGGTGATGGGTTGTTACAGTGAATGTTCGGCCGCGTTTAAATTCAACAATCCAATATTTTAGCACAAAATCTGACGGAGCAGACTCACCATAATATTTATCGAGGTTTTCTTTTGTCTCTTTTGCCGTTTTCTCTTTCAAATAATAGTGTTTATTTCAAACGAAATTCACTTTTATCCATTTTTCAATAAACACAAAAGTTGCTGACGTTTGACAGTTCGCAATTTCAAAAAAAAAAAAAAAAAAATGTGCTTGTGCTGCCATCAACCGCTAACTAGCTTCCATTCAATATGCCCTCGTACTTCAAACGAGTACAACAAATAAACTAATCGAAATTTTAACAGCTGATGTTTGACAGCTCGCAATTTCCAAAAAAAAAAAATTATAAATGTTGCGCTAGGTAGCTACAATATTAATCCGCCTTCGTATTTGTATTTATGGATCATTTCAAATGTTAAAAGACTTATAGTCCACCCTGAAAGTGCCATTAAATTTTGAGCAAAAGTAAAACGAAACTGAACATGAATGCCAGAAAAAGTTATAACTGGAAATTTTTAGAGGTAAAAATTTCACTCTTCAATGTGTTGTACAGTTTCCAAAATTTTTAAAATATCGAAACTTGCAATATCTTCCATTTACAGTGTTTCGAATATTCTTTCGGATTACAACGACTACATTCGGTGAATACCATTAAGCGCTTCGCTATCAAAACTTATATGAAACTATAGAATAGATTTCAGATACGAGTACATGATCCTTATGCCATGATCCTTATGCCATGATCTTTATGCAGGGTATTGAACCAATCCTTTAAAGTCCTTTTAAGTTCGTTTGAATAAATGCAGTAACATTAAGCGGTGTTTTTATAATTGTTTTAAAATTCAGTGCATCATGTGCTCGAACATCACCTTCTTGGTTTCATTACTTTTATTTTAAGCATGCTTCACCACAATGAAGCATTTCCCATTTATATTTGGTAGCAAAGGTAAATGTCTTCAGGTTACCAGGTGACCTACTAAATTAAAACATGTACCCCGAAATGTGGATGGAAATCAACATAAATTCATAATTATAATAGCCATAACCAACATTGTACCAAAACTGGGTGATGAACACCAACTACACAAAAAAACACACACATACACATTCCTTCCTATATACATACATATTTCCTTTGTTCGGCACCAAAGTTGTGGCATGAAAATTAAAATAACCACACACATGTTTGTATGTGATTGTATGCAAAACCTCATAAAAAAAGCGCCATGTTATATAAAAATATATGGACTCAGCTGTTGTATAGTTTATGGTGTTTGGTTGGTCGTGTGAAATAAATAAGAAAAAAAAAAACAGAAAAAAGAAACAGAAATTATGTGGGTTACAAGAGATGACTCTTTAGAAAAGTTCATTTCCATTTTGTATCCTTTTTGTGTAGTACATATTTTATTTTAGAACTCCAGGTCAATTTTGTTTGTTTTTTGGTCTTTCTTTTTTTTTTGCTTTTCATTAAGCCAGAAATGTGGTTTGTTCACAAAACAAGTTTATTTTTAGTTTACATATTTATCCTGGAACTTAGATGGCAGAAGTTAAGATGATAAAAGGAAGACAAGAAAAACATATTTTAATTGTGTTAAAAAATATTTATTTTTTAAATTGCTTTTCGAAAAGATATGCAAACGGAAATACCTTGTAATAAAAAGATTATATTTTATGAAAAATAAAATATTTTAGGATGAGTTGAAAAATATTTTTATAACCAACCCATGTGTCGTAAACTTCTAAGTCCTGGATTATTCATTCCGTTCTGTGGTTGCGACCAACATTTTTTGTGCGAAAGGAAAATTATTTCCGTAGTAATTTATTGAATTTTTGTTGAACTTTTACGATTTTTTTATATTAGATTTTTTTACATTCAAGTTTTTCCGCTCTTAAGTTTTTCTTAAGAAGAATTTTTTACAATACAAATTTGCTGTGATCAATAATTTTTGATTGAAGAAGACAAGAAAAATAATAACCAAATATTTAGTTGGGAGACAACCAGCTGCTTCGTAGTTGCTACACTACTCATCAGCACCCATTCGGATTTGAACTCGGGTCATGACGTATGATGAACTGCTGCCCTAACCACTAAGCCACCGAACCATTCAGTTATGCTCTGTCTATATTCATCCCTGTTGCCTTTACAATAGATACCTGTACTGTGAGGTAGCAGTGGTGATGGGTGAGTTGATTTAAGAGCTGATGATGCTAGTGGGCTTCGGCCTACCAAATCATTAAACCTTAACTTCCATTGATTGCTCGGAAATTGCATACAGGAGGGACTGGAAGGCCCGAACTCCTCAACAAGAAGTTGCTCATACGGCACGGGACTGCTGGTGAATCGTGAATAATTTACTCCTTGGAACTGGTCCAACATCAGATAAGGCCGCGAGGCAGGTGCTGATGTAAATTTTTTTCACAATTGTATATATTCATCCCACATTGGATCACATTTGCATTTTGTTAATTCCCCGCACTGTTACAGCGTTTGCTGTCTCTGAACAAACGGACTGCTGGCCCGAAGTTCACAAGGAAAATCAGCTCTTAATATACACAGCCGTCTATTACGTAACTCACTTTATGGGGTGCTTGTTGCAAGGCAACAGTACCTCGGGCACTATAATTAGCTCCCCGAAAATCGGTCATGCACCATAATTATCAGAGTATATGAATAACTCTTCCCTAAAATTATAGGTCTAAAAAAATGTTTCAATCAAGTTGTAGGCACCTCAGCAACGATCATCCTCAATATAGCCTGCAAAAAGAACTTCCTGGGGACTTGCTGATACTCATTATGCAAATTTACTTTTGGCGAGAGTTTCCGGAAGTCCATAACCTGAGTCATGATGGCAGTTCCTAGAGTTTAGGCCCCAGAAAGCTAAGTGTCCTAGTTAGGCAATCACCAAGACAAAACCTGATTCCAGCGGGGGAGGCGGGCAGTGGCAGGCAAATTTTTGGACGATACCAATTCACATGACAGCTAAGATCATCCAAGAGTCCCTATTTGGTGACAATATTCGCTGGGGTGTCATTGATACGACCTTCGCCAGACACCACCCTCATGCATGCATTATAGCTCGAGAATTACTACGTTCTTTTTAGCTTTAATTATATGATATTAGCATAAGATTACTAAAGGCTACATATACTGCAGAAACGATTGCAGGAGATGGTAATTTCACATGGAGGTGATATAAAGTGGCGGCCAATATTGTGCCATTTGACCCTGTCCGACTTATCTTTATGGGATTTTCTTAAGCCGCAAATCTGTGTAAGTTAGCTACAAGTAACAATGAACCTAAAAGTAAACATAAGTTAAACCCTTTGAGATGGAAAATTTAAGTATTTCAATTTACTCATTGAAACCGCGGTAAACGTTTGCATGATATTGTTACGTTTTTGCTTTTAAAAACGCTGTTACGGATTGAAATACTGACACAGACATTTCTGTTTGTTATATAGCACTTAAATATATACTTCACAACTTATTTATAATTAACACCACTGTGTATTAACACACTAGACTTGCTAACTTTTCCGACTTATGACTGTCTTGCACAACGCTTAAAATTAAAATCTGCTTCCGCCGAACACCATCCTGCCATTTATACTTCTTTATTACCTTCTAAATTGTTCACGAGTCTTTAGGTTAACAAAAATTCCAGACTCAACTGTACAAATATAATTTCTATGCACACATGCTTACAAAGCAATAAGAACGCAACAACAACAAACAATAAAAACGCATTAACAACAACAAAATCATTGATGGTTAATTTGTTTGGAAGTTTGCGTATTTTAGATCATGTATGTTTGTTTGTGTATTATGTTTTTAGTTTTATGTCGTTTGTGTGGATGTGCGTGTACATTTATAACAAGTAGGTCAATGACTCGCACACTGGGTAAAATGTCATAAAATTTAGTTACAATATTATATTTCAAACATGATGGCATCGACCGACCTCTCAAACATTTTAAAAATTTCGTTGTTATCGGACACGGGCTTTGTTTTATTTAAATTTAACGTTAAGAGACTTCCTTTAGAGATAACGCATTGTTTGTTGGGTCATCTAATACAACTAGTTAATCAGAAATATATTTGTAAAGTATTATATATTTTTTTTATGTTGTCCTCTAAAAACAAGTAACAAATGTATTCATTCTTTTAAACTACGCATATGCACTAATAGTATACCCAGATTCTATTAAAACAAAGATTCGTTCGAGTTGTAAACAAGCAAGAATTAGAACTCGTTATCTTTCTGAATGTAATGGTAACACAAATATGCACATATTCGTATAAATATATATGAGTTCACTATTTTTTTCCATTCCATTTGCATAAAGAAACGAGAAGAGAGAGGGAATTTTATTGCTGCCATTCAATGTTTTTCATCGTGTGGGCGGTAGGGTGGGTGATTGTAACTATTTTTTCCACTTGAATTTCATCCTTTTGTTTAGTCTATAGAAATGTATAAAATTGTGTAGTTGAAACTCAAGGTTATTTTGGATGATTTTAAAGGAGAACAAATAAGACCTAAACACCTAAAAAAGGAAAACGAAATGTAGTTTTATTTAAAAGAATTCTAAAGAATTCATGTATGAATGAATAAGAAGAATTCGATTTTTCTTTTTTAATGTAATTTAAAAATGTTTGATTTTTTTCATCTCACTTGCGCTCAAATGGTGGGCGGAAGGCTGCTTATGGCTGGGGAAAATATATTGGTATTTAAAATTATGAGCCTGATAGAGGGGCCAAATCCCCTCCCTCTACTAATACTGGATTCATTTGACTGAAAATATTTAATGAACACTTTTTGTTAATGAAGCATAAAACACGCTTTTTTACAGTAATTTGGCCATGATTTTAGATAAGATTTTTTTTCCGACAGTCATATTCTATATTTCGTCTAGTTAAAACTAAATGTTGTTTACCAAAACGCGAAAATATAATGCAAATATTTTAGCCATTCTGCTTAGGCATTAAACACATTTAAGACAGCAGCCTAGCGGCTACATGGCTACAAATGTTACTAGCTACAATTATCGCCGCTACAAATATCGCTACCGGTATGCTGTTGTGTAGTTAGCTACTTAATTATGCTATTGTAAAGCCAGCCCACTTTACAAAAGCTGGCAGCCGGTCAAACTTACTTAATTATGTTAGAAGCGGTACAAAAAACAGCTGATCTGTAATTTCAATTTTCGACTCCTACTGGCTATGCCAAAAGGGTCAAGCAGCTTACCGGCTACATACGCCGCTAGTTACAATTATCGACATGTGGTTAGCTACTTAATTAAGTGTAGTTGTGTTGCCGTTAATATAATCATGTCCATATGAAAGCATACATTTATTCTATTTTTACCCGGTTGTGGTCGGTAGCCTGCTGTCTTGACTGTGTTTAAGGCAATTATGAGTATTCCAGTATTTGCAATTGTTTAACTAATATTTATATATTCGCTTTAGTGTTCTTCTGCTGCTGTAATTAACTCTGTTAATAAGAGACTATTATATTGTCTTATCTTTGGCATTTTTGTATTAATATTGTCATACTTTTATACCTATTTTTCTTGATTATGTTAGTTATTCCATTGAAAAAAGTGTATTCGTACTAAAATCTGAGTTTTTACAATATACCGGGTTATCCATTTTTTAGCTTCAACAGCATAGTAATTCTAAAACAAAGACACATAAAGCAATGATTTCGAAGAAACCTTTATTTCATTAGAATACTTGGACCCTGCCACTGTGTAAGCCATTTAAATTAACGTCTGCAGATTTGTGGAGCAGTGGATCGTTTTATGTTTTATGTTCTGCCTACTGTTCCGCATATTTCGTGCCGGTGTCTCGACGATAACTTAACAAATGTTGTTTATCTAGTGCTCCAGCATTAAGGGATTATTTGCATAGATATGACCTTTTACCTTACCTTTTACCCTTAGTAAATGACGTCAAACGACGTCAAATCACATGGATTTTGGAGTACAACTGACGTCGAAAAAACGTGAAATTACATGTTTTGGAAATTTCTCACGAAATGAAATCAAAACCGGCCATATTGTGTAGCTTGTGACAGCGTCTTGTTGACGCCACATATCAAGCGGCTATAATCTTCAATTGCAGGTCGAAAACAGTCGGTTGTCATGAATAGACGTTAACAGGGTTGCCATACACTAAAAGAAGCACCATCGTATAGCTATAACGGTTTCAGCTCCTTAAAGTTTCTTTATTATTTTCCAATTACTTGCACAGTAGGTCGATTATGGCGACCATTACACCCCGAGATGCTCGAAAAGTCGCCATATTACTAATAATTAGTTGCTTGTTTTAAGAAGATAAAAGTCTATTCTACAAAATTATTCTCCGAGTTTTCGACTACCAAAAAATGAAAATATATTACAATTGTTTTCTGTGTTTTTTTATGCCACTTAGAAAAATATGCAATTTTTTGAGCTTTTCTGCCAGTGACACAGTTTTTGTATTCTTTTAACAAAAAGTAGCAAACCTCCAATCTAGAATTTTCGAATCATCAGCATTTTTTAATCTTAATTGCAAATCTCCAGCATTCGCCACAACAGTCGGCACGCAGAGGCACAAAAAAAAACACAAAAAAGAAAAAAAAAAAACGGAAATAAAAAAAGATTCAATAAAATGGTTGACAATGTTTTCATATTTGTTCTGATTTGTGTTTTAACAAGTTTTTACGTTGGAAAAATTGCAAACCCATATACACGACCATAAAATCTGGTACAAAAAACCATTTTAAATTTTACATAATGTATACAAAGTAAACTTTATAGAACTATCTAGTACAAAATACCAACATACACATGCATGGACAATAGAACGACTCATGCGGCAAGAGAATAAAAAAAGTGATTTCGCTTCATATATTAAGTTAAAGATATGTTTATAATCGTTAAATAACTAAAAGATTTTTGCAATAATTGTATTTTCATAACTTTTCTTCGCTGATAAAATCTATTTATATAAATTTATCCCGCACTTCTTTTTTCTCTTTGAATAGGAAGTTGATGATTCGGTCATTTAGTATGTAAAAGAAACTTTTGGTGAATTCCAACTTCTTTTTATTGCCAGCTGTTTTAGACTTTCGATTATTGTATTAGGAGGACAAATAAGTTTCTATCATTTTTGGCCAAAAAAATAATATTTATTATAAAGAAATACTAGTTTGAATTTAATAGAAAGATTGTTCTTCAGTAGTAACTACCTCTTCCGAACTTTCAGGTTCGCTGGTTCGGCTTCCAGGTCTGAATAATTTCTTACCTTTTCAGGTTATCCACCAACCTAATTTTTGTTATTTTCATATTATGTGAACCATTGTTCCGACAGAGCATATGTCATTGATCGGAACAGATAATTATCGGACGGCACAATATGTGCTGAATACCCCGGATGGGGTAGTACTTCCCAATCAAGTGGTTTCAAATAGTTTTACAGCCACACTGATATATGCGGACGAGCAGTTTGTCGCGTTTGGAGTAGTACTAAGAGCGGCTTTTTTTAGAGCCTGAGGGATAAAAGTTCCTCGTTTGTTGCGTCGAAAAAAACTCTAAAACTCTAGGAATTCGCATGACTTATCTTGTGTTGTTCTGTTTACCGACCATTTAGGCGCTGATCATGGTTGATGTGACCATCTTGGCTGTAACGTTCTGGCTGTAGTTTAAACCTAAAATCACAGGAAAGGGAATTAGTTTCCTGGATAACTATGGTGCAAAACCGGTTGTTGGGGGCTAATAACACCCCGAGGTGCTGTTCTCTTGCAACAGATACCTGTAATGTAAGGAACTATAACTGATAGTTAGACGCGTGAGTTGGTTAAAGTCTGAAGCTCTTAATGGGCTTCGTTCTACCAACTCATTAAGCCTTGCTTTCCATCGACTGCTGGGAAGTTGCATACAGGAGAGATAGGAAGCCTATAACTCTTCAGCAAGAGGTTTGTTTATATGACTGAAAACTTGTGGCAAAAAATTGCGACTTGTGTAAGCCTTGCAAACTACACGGGGGCGCTGGTGAACCATAAATAATTGACCTTGTGGAGTTGACCCATTATCAGGTAAGGCCGACAAGGCAGGTGCTGATGTAAATCTATTACCACAATCTATCGTATTTTGGTAGTTTTTCAGTCATTGTTTTGCTTGAGTCAAGCAACTCGTATTAAACCATACACAACATGAGTTTTTTTTATGGTATACTGGGCTTTACTCTCGATGTTAACCCGCTATTTTGGGCACGTGCATAAAAACTATTCAGACATTGTGAAATTGCATTAAAATTAAGTAACTACGCAAATTTAACAAATCGCTTGTGAATTTTAAATCGCAACTGTGTTGCTTTTCTGTGCTGAAAAGAACGCGTTTTGTTTTATTAAGTAAATTTGCATGTGATCGGGCTCTGGAATCGCCAATTTTTCGGTAAACGAATTTTGTACACTGATCAGATTAAAACAGTTTACTTTTCAATTGGAAAGTTTTTATTAGTGTTGTTCAAAATAATATATTTGTTTTAAGACTATTTATTTTATATATTGTGATTTTTTCTACTGCACATTTTGATACATTGACGCAATATCTAAAATAAAAATTAATAATAATTTCTAAAAAGGAAAATTAAAACAAAAACATGAAAAACTTTTATATTATACAAAAAAAGCAGTTTTCTTGTAATTCAGACAGGTTACGAAATATATTGCACAAAAAAAATACATGCGATTTCAAAACCACATGCGATTTGAAATCACGCGTTTTCAAAATCACATGTGGAATGAAATCACAGGTGTTTAATATAATAAGTGATTTGATATAAGGCGTTTTTAAAATCACATGTGATTTCAAAACATGTGCAATAAGTTATATTTAAGTTAAGTTTAACGAAATAAAAATAAAAAATAAAGTCAACCACATTCACAAGCCTTTTAAACTATAGTCAGAAATGTTTCATAATATAAACGCAAAACTAGCTTAAAGTGAAAAAAATATATATTTGTACAACATTTTTATTTGTATACTTTATTTGTTGTTATAAAGCAAAAAGATACGAGTACAATACCTTCAAATTTACAACACTATGATTAGATAAGTTACAAAATATTTTGATTAAAAATGTTTTATATCATGATGACATCTCTAGACTTCGAATATTTTTGCCGAAAGTGATATTCCCCAAAATCTGCGCAAAATTAAAATACATATTTTTTCCTTGAATCTATCTAATGTACAAATACGTTTAGTGTAAAATTATTCGCACCCATACCTACAATAAATTTACATAAATACATAAATATGTATGACTTAATGTGTACTCGTATATTGTGTGTTTTAACATTTGTATTATTGTTGCGGCATCCATATAAATGAGTAAATATTTTGTTATTGTTATTGTAGTTGTATTATCCATAAAAACAAATATGCAAATAGTATATATTCATGCACTAGCATACACACATATACAAACGAATAGACTTACAATGCAAATGAGATCTGTGTACCCAACTCAACTCTGGGTGCCTCACCCACGCACATGTTCGTACAAATCATTTCAGCTGCTGGTACAGCAAGTCGTTATAAAAGAAAGTGGAGAGAAGGAAAGCTTGCAACAATGTTCATAAAATGAATTTTAAACTGGAAAAAGCAAGGATTTTCGATTTGATCTAATTTGTTTTGTCTAGTAACACAAACGCAAATACGACAGTGTATAATATGGAAGAAGCAACTTATGAGTCTGATCAGAATTTCAGAATAGTATTGGAAGTGAAATTTAGGGATAATTTGCTTAGATAAATTTCAAAATTGATAAAAAGAAGCTTAAAAAATGTTGCTCTAAGTTTAGAGCACATTTATGCGATGATTTGAAGGCATGACTTTTTCTTTCTTTCTTTTAAAATTGCTACCAAAATCATGTTACATTATCATGTTATATGCCTTTTGTTTGTTAATGATTGTTGTAAAAAAAAAAATCATTTGTTTTATCTTATTGTTTTGTGAGCACCGGTGTAGTCATCTTACCAGACGAATGAAGATAAAACGAATGAGTGAAAAAAAAACACAAAACATATTATTTTTCTAAATACTAATTTATTGAATTTTTGTTGAACTTTATAATTTTTGTATTAGATGTTTGGTTTTTGTACATTTGTACATCGGGTTTTAGTTCATTTTTTATTTTTATTTTATTATTATTTTTTGTTGCCGTAAGCAGAAAAAAAACATTTAAAACATGGTTTTGAATCACCTTGTAATATTGTTTTTAGTTAATATTAAATTTTAGTTTAAACTATATTATGTATTAAATATATTCAGAATAGCAGGCTACCAAGCACACGTCGCTAGCCACAATTGCCGCCGTGTAGTCGTCTACTTAATTCTATTAAAAATGGCAGCAGCATAATAAACAGCTGATTTGTAACATCTAAAAAACAGTGGGCTACAAATGTCGCCGTGTAGTCTTAATTTTATTAGAAGCGGTATAATAAACAGATGATCTGTGACATCTGAAAAACAGTAGACTATCCGCTACATGGCTATAAATGTCGCTAGCTACAATTGTTGCTACTTAATTATGTTTAGTATTAAGATTTGAGTACTTATTGTTAGTTCATTTCAAAGATTCAATAAATAATTAAACGCTTAAAAAATATTAAAAGCACCAGTATAATAAATATCTCGTCTTTAATTTTTATCTTCAGCTCGTTGACGATTACATATGAATTTTTTTTGACGTATTTGCATACAACAATACCATAAAAAAATGTTCGTAATGTAAAAAACCCAAGATTAAAAAAAAAAAACAACCAAAAGTTAATTATATGAAAAATGAAGACATAAATAAGAAGCTGCTTATTCCGTTTCCCAGGTTCCACTTGATTTTTTTTTTCGTGCATTTTATATTGAATTAAATCGTATTTCAGGTATTCATTCATTCATATTGGCAACACTAATCTGCTTTTTTGTCGCCAGAAAATTAAAGAAATTGGTTTAAATTGACAACAGCTACGAATATAGCTGTATAGTCGTGTAGCTGTCCTGCCGTTAATATAACAGCGGAACGCCTGTTTAGCCTTTTCAAATTATATTACCATATTTCTTGCTATATACTTTTGTCAGAACACCTATTGGCATTTTCAAATTGATTTGTCATCGGCTTGACAGCAGAATTTCTTTCGATAAGGGTTTGGCGAACACCAATTTGATGTCTTCAGATCGAAAATGCGAATTTTAGCGGTTTGCTTGGCATTTTCAAATCGTGAAACAACATTTTTTGCGATATGCTTTTGTCAGTCCACCTCTTTGGTGTTTCCAAATCGAAAAGCTAATTTTAAGCAATTTGCGTTTGCCGCTACTTACCAATAGAACATCTGTTTGGCATTTTCATATCGTAGAACCGAATATCTTGCGATATGGGTTTGACAGAACACCTATTTGGCGTTTTCAAATCGAAAATGCTAGTTTTAAGCGATTTGTTTGGCGTTTTCAAAGCATAGAACCGAGTTTTATGCTATATACTTTTGTCAGAACACTTCTTATACTTTTTTTTGGTCAGATCATCTATTTGGCGTTTTCCAATTGACAAGCGTTTTCCGATTTGGTAGTAGAATATTTTGCTTGGCATTTTCTAATCATAAAATGGAACTTCTTGCGATAAGTGTTCGTCACAGCACTAGCTTGGCGTTTTCAAATCGTAAATGCTGGTTTTAAACCTATTGTGTTTGTTTAAACATGACTGTATGTTGTATATCTATATTTCAATTCTGCAAAAATAGAGCAATTACATACATATGTATTTGCTATTCCCCCACCCCGTTCATCATATTTGACATGACCACTGCTGCAATATTATATCAATTAAAGTGTTCTACAAAATATTACTTTATTTCACTTCAAAGTTTAACAAGCAGAAACTTTGAGAAAATAAAAATTTCCCAGATTATATTTTGTGTATTTTTTTTTTTTTTTTTGGATCTCCTCCTGTTGGCGGAAGCTCACTTGCACATTGTGATATTTTACAAAGAATTATAAGTAATAAATGAATCAAATGGAATGATTGACTGACTGACTGAGTGACTGAATGAATGATTCGGTTTGAATACGTTTTGATGTGATTTATTATATGAACGAAGAAATTAAATTAATTTCTTACTCCCACCAGTCAACGAGAGCAGTAACAGCAACAACACCAACAATAACAGGAAGAATTCCAGAAGTTGGAGCACTTGCTGTGTCAAGTGCTTTCATGCAACGATTTGAGAGAGTCAACGGAAATTTATCAAAACCTTGTGAAGTTTTTTTTTTTTTTTTTTTTTTTTTTGTAGCATTTTTTATTTATTGAATCTTCCAAATGAACTAACAATAAGTATTCAAATCTTAACACTAAATTTAAAAAATGGGATTCTTAAGTCCGGCCAATGCTAGACAAAAAGTTTTATTATGCGGGAGCTATTTCGGTAAAATCACCTATTGAGCAATCTGATGGTGGCAGCGGTATCCCTTCTTTTAAGCCGAGTGTGGCCGCCAAAAGTAAGTATATTGCGCGCAAGAGGGTTTGGATGAAGTTCCAGTTTACTGACATACCTTGTCGCGTACTTGGAAAATTCCTCTTTTACCAGCGGAACACTCAGATCGTTATGAATTCGTGAATTTTTTACGTACCATGGAGCTGCAGTAATCGTTCGAAGAATTTGGTTTTGTCGCCTTTGAATTTTTTCAATATTTGACGCTGAGGCGGTGCCCCATAATTGAATTCCGTAGCACCATATAGGTTTTAGAATTGCATTGTATAACAGAAGTTTGCAATCCAACTTCAATGTCGAGTTTCTGCCCATAAGCCAATTTAGTTGCGCTGCTTTTAGTTTCATCTGAGTGACTTTTGCTTCAATGTGAGACTTCCACGTTAGCCTACGGTCGAGGTGTATACCTAGGTACTTCACTTCACTGTGTTGCGGAATAGGTGAGTTGTTTATTTGGATAGGCCCACATGTTTGCTTACACAGAGTGAATGTGACATGAGTACATTTTTGTTCATTAACTTTGATTTTCCAAAGTTTTAGCCATTTCTCTAATATTGAAATGTATTCCTGTAAATTTCGTGAAGCTAATTGGTGGTTTTCATGAACACTCAAAAACGCTGTGTCATCTGCAAAGGTTGAAGTATGGATTCCGGATGTCGTTGGCATGTCAGACGCGTAAATCAAGTATAAAGTAGGCCCCAGTATGCTGCCTTGGGGAACACCTGCTTCGATTGGCTGAGTTGGGCTTATAAAATCGCCTTCTCTGATAATAAACTTCCGCCCATATAAGTAGCTTTCCAGAAGCTTGTGAGTATTTACAGGCAAGTTTAACTTTATTTTGTGCATCAACCCGTCGTGCCACACTTTATCGAAAGCTTGAGAAATGTCGATGAATAGAGCTGAGCAATACTTCTTCTCCTCAAAGGTCTGTCTTATGACATTGACTAGTCTGTGCGTTTGTTCTATGGTGCTATGTTTAGCCCGAAAACCAAATTGATGATCAGGGATACACCCCACATTGTTCAATATTGGACTCAACTTCGCCATTAACAATTTTTCGAACAGTTTTGAAATTGTTGGTAGTAGACTTATTGGTCTATATGATTCTACCTTTGTCAGATCCTTCCCTGGCTTGGGTATCATAGTAATCATTGAGACCTTCCACTCTACAGGATAATACTCAAGGCGTAAAATGGCGTTAAAAATAAAAAGTAGAACCCTTCTAGCTACACGAGGTAACTCGTGTAGCTAGAAAGCAGTGAAGTTTTTGTGTTGCAGTGAAGTTTTTGTGAAGCAGTGAAGTTTTTGTGTTGCTTTTTTATTTGTTATTCTTATTTTTTTTTTAATATTCAGCTTAACAATGATTAAATAAATGAATGTATGTATGAATGAACGTATGTAGTAGTAAATGTCATGATACACATAATGTAAAATAGAAAAAGTCTTTCATCCAAATGATACAGAATTTAACAGCAGACTGAACAGGTAAGTTATTTCAAGTGCATGTATGTAACTATGAGCATAAAGATTGACAATTTTAAAAATTTTCAAATTAAAATGAAGTAAGATATTAAGAAAAAAAAAATGATTAATTTATTTCCTTTTAGAATGCAAAAAAATTCAATCAAAATGAAGTCATAAACAGTAATGAATTTCATTGAGATTGACATGCATTATAAAAATGATTTTCCGTTTCATAAACTTTTTCAAAATAAAGAAATCTTGCAAAGAAAAAAATTAATAGGTTTCACAAAGAAAACCCACCAACTTTGATGTAGAAAACAAAGCAACTGAAAACAAAATAATTAAAAGGAAATTGGAAATGTAAAATGAAAAAAAGCCACAAATGCGGAAATAATGTTTTGATTAATATTAATATTTGGAATTGATACTTTGACCAACAGCCTTAAAACAAATATATTTGTGGGCGGCCCACAGGAAGTACAATTCTTAAAATGACCTTTGGTGTCATGTTTCAATAAAGGCATTCGTTAAAGCAGTTGGATTGCGTTGTTCAAACAAAACTTTAATTGTTAAATTCAATAATCGTATTATTTGATCTTGTTTATATTAATTTCTTCTAAATTCTTACAACTAGAGATCATTGTTTTTGTTGTTTTTTTATAAAAAAGATGGAACAAATTTTTATTTTCGATATTTCGATAACAGTTATGATAATTAATTTTCCTGAGAATGGTAACAAACTGTTATCGAAATATCGAAAATAAAAATTGTTAAACCGTTTTTATAATAAACAACAAAAACAAAGATCTTTAGCTGGAAGAATTTAGACGAAATTTAGTTGTTAAACGATTTTCAACAAGAAAAAATATGATAACCAGGTTTTTTTTAGTAGACTGTTACGAATTTTTATCACATCTGGCCCAGTGTGCAGCCGTTGATCTGCTTGTTATAAATGCACAAGCACAGTCACACAAACAAGATAAAACTAAATATATAATACATGATATAAAGAACGCAAAATTCCCAGTAAATCGACTACAAATGATGTTATTGTTGTTCTTGCGTTTTTGGTATTTCATTTCCTATTGCCTGTTGTTTTTGCTTTCTTATTCTTCGTAAGCATGTTTGTAAGTGTGTTATATGCGTAAGAATTATATTTGTACCAGAGATCTGCAACCGGTGCCTTTTTTAATGATCTAAGTACACCCGTTTTAAATTGAGTTACGGTGTGAATGGCCACCGTATATTGTTTGCACAAGTATGTTGTCTACTCATTAAAGCTTGCGCCTGTAAACTAGAATATATAACATACCCAATCAAGTTTGGATGCGGTGGCTGCTTGATTTGGTTTCTTAATTATTTTTTCCACCTTCGGCAATAGCATTCGTACACATGTTAACATGTATGTAAGATATTGCAGTCACATGTTTTACTTAGCCGTGAGCGTTTGTGTGTTCAGTTTTATGTATTTACTCACTCACACTCGGTAAACGTATTCGTGTTAAAGGTGGCGTTGCCAGAAGGTTTTAAAAAAAATTATGTTATTATGTTTTGGCGATCGTGTTTTGAAGAAGTACTAAATTGGTGAAAATAATCAATTTTACGTTAAAAAAAAACAATACGATTTTTTTTAAGCACATCTTCATCAAATTTTCTTTGTGGTCCTTCATTTAAATTAAGTTTTATTTCTTCGTTTTAACTCATAAGCACAATAAATGCATAGTTACATATAACTAATTGTGGAAAGAAATTTGTTTGAATTAAATTTTCGTTTCAAATTGTTTATTAAAAACGATCTTAAAATCATCTTCACATATGCAACCTTCAAAATCGTCAGAATGGTGGTAAATCATTAAATCTGGCAGCCGCGATTTCATTTAATGTTAAATAAAAGGTGAGAATGGTTGTAAATCACTAAATCTGGCAGCCGCGATTTCAGTTAATGTCAAATAACAGGTGATGCATATACACTACAAAAGAATTTGCCGAGAGTGTTGTTTTTACAGGTTGATTTTATGACTACTACCATGTATGTATTATTAAGAAAACGATTAGAAACGAAAATAGAAAATACTCGAAATGTTTCTCTTACGAAGTGCTAGTAACATTATTATTTTTTGTGGTCGTTTCTTTTACTCTTAAAAAAATGCACAAGATTCGAATATGATTGGATATATTTTGGATTTATTAAGATTTCGCAAACGAACGACAAGTATAAATACCACCGCTTACAATACTCAGATGTGAAAATGATTCGGTAAACAACCGGTACACTTATGGTTGCGGTGCACCGGTGCAGATCTCTGTGTTTAATTCTGGAATTAATATTAACTAGAAAGATCATAATGATTGTAGAAGATAATAAAGAAGTATAAATGCAAGCAGGTCTACGGCAGAGGCACAGTTTATTTTTAAACTTTGTGCAAGACAGTCATAAGTCAGAATAGCAAATCTAGTATTTTAATACACAGTGGTATAAAGTGTAAATAAAGTTGTGAAGTATTTCAGTACTGTGTAATGAACAATTGAGTGAGTCATTATTTCATTTGCAATTGAAGAATCCGCAAAAGCATATTTAAAGGTAAAAACGTAACAATACCATAAAAGTTAACTTAAAATTATGTATATTTACTTCTTTACTTTCTGAAAGGATAAAATCTTTACCTAAAGTTAAAACTAAGGAAAGTTGTGTGATTGTATTTCATATTAAAATTTCTTGTGGTTAAAACAAAGTTTTATGATGAGTTAACCTCAGCTTAAATTTTAAACGTTTATGAGCATAACACACACACACACACACACACACACATTTTTAAACTATTATATACTACACTACTACATACTAACAACAAATACTACCTTCACTACTTTTACTACTGGGCTACGATTACAACAAAGGAAGTATAATACACAAAGCGAAAAATACCTTTTGATTTTTCATTTTTTGCAGGTTCAGGACCTAAAACGAAAAAAAGAGAAGGAAAAAAGAAAAAAAGGACCAAATAAATACGAATAAATTATAAAGCAGCAAATAAAGAAATTCTTTTGTTATTTTTCGTTTTTTAAAGCATTACAGAATTAAAAATTAATTAGAGGTTAATTAGGGTGTTTTACATCATTAAGTTGGAACAGTACAAAGCACAAATGGAGTACGAGTCGAATTAAATTCATTTATGCACTTTTGACGTTTAAAATGATTAGTTTTGAGAGAGAAGGAAACAAAAAAATCAAAGTCAAACGAAATGTTAAAAGATTAATGTGAAAAAAAAAGTTATCAAAGGGATTTTGTTAAAAATTGAGGTTGAGTTGTTGTTGGAAGGTAAGTGATGCAATATAATGAAAACGCAAACGATTTAAAGTTAGTAAAATGAATGAGTGGCATAATCAATGTCAGTAGTAAGTAGAAGTTAAGTTAATGATTATTCAAAGCGATTTGTATTTTCAAGTACAATGAATAAATACAATACGATACAATAAATAAATACGGTTATTAGTAATAAAAAATAAGCCTTAAACTATGCTAGATAGTTGCTTGGCCCTAGTGTGAATGCACGTATTGTGAAGCAATTAAGTGTGATATAATTTACCCGATACGCAGTTAATTGGTTCGCTGACGCAATTATAAGAAAGCTGGCCTAATTAAGCGGCGCGACCGCCAGCAGCATTCGGCTTTATCGTTTACACCTATGAGCTTAAAAAATGTAACTTTTTGAAGTTTTTGCACAGCTTTAGAGCTGCGTAGTTAAATTATTTATTCATTAAAACTTTTACAAGCATTCAAAAATATATACGTTACAACAATAAAAAATGAGGAACCACAAAAGGAACAGAAAGTCGACTGAAGTTTTAATGTTATGCTGGGTGTACTCATTTTTAGAAATTAAGAGGGAAGAAGAGAAAGAAAGAAAAAACGCAAAAATTTGCTCATGATATTACAAGATTGTTTCCGAAATTTCACAAGTTGCCTGACTATCGGCAGCATTTATAGTAAACATTACATAACACTTTACACTATGTTTCTTTTTCAAAGTGGCCGGTTTTCTGCTGCATTGCTCCTATATTTCAACCTTTTTATATATTCTGCCGTATTGTTAGATTTTGAGATTGTGGGTTGGGTTTGTGGAGAAAAATAGAAACTTTTTTATGCTTTGGAGTGTTTATTTTTATGAGTGATTATATTTTAGAATATTGGACTAATCATGCTAACAATCGAATTTCACCAAAGTTATTTTTATTTTTCAAACTGATCAGTCTAGCGCTGCATTTATCCAACATTTCAATCTATAATATTCAGTTGTCTCCATCTTCTGCCGAACTTATAGATTTTTTGATTGTAAAACCTATTGCCCGTCTTAATTCCCCCGGGAGGTTCCGATTTGTGCCTTCTGAGGTGCCTTCTTTGTCTGAAAAGTTTTGACTGCGATTTAAATCTAAAATCTCAGGAAGGGGAATTAGTTTTCCTGATAACTTTGCCGCATGCTGGTTTTCGGGGGCTAACAACCCCCGGAGGTGCTGTTGTCCTGCAACAGACACCTGTTGTACTGTAAGGAACCAGAAGTGATGATTGGACGCTCTTATGGAATTTGGTCTACCAACGCATTAGGCATTGTCTTCCATTGACTATTGGGAAGCTGCACACAGGAGGGATTAGAAGGTCAGGACCCTTAAGCAAAGGGTTTGTGTATAGGGCTAAAAAATATAGCAAAAAGTTGTGACCGGTCTATCATCAGCTTAAGACGTAAAACCATCATCAGTTTGGGCCGAAAAGCCAGCCCATTTCGGTCCAATTCGGTCACGTTGTGGTTTTGTGTTACTGTATAAAAGTTGTTAAGAAAACTAGCAAAGTATGAAAACAAAAATGCTTATTTTTTGCATTTGAAGGTATTATTAGAACATTTTCCCTTTTTAATTCTCATTGTTTTATTTAAAATAATGGTACAAATAGGGATGAAACGATCCGAGTAAATACAAGTAAATAAACGATATTTTTCTTTCGGCAACGAGTATTTTTTGTATCGATATTTTACTACCGAGTATCAAGTTGTCAGAACAATTGTTCTCTTATGTGATTAAAGACTGACAAAGAAAAAAAGTTTTGGAACCACCAAAATATAAAAAAGACGATAAAATTGCAGTTACGATCTCGAGATACTCAAACAATTAGTCCATTTACTAAAGCCATTCGAATTCGTCACTAACGCATCTTCAGGCCGGAACTATGTGACCTTATAGAAGATTTTACCAATGAGAAATTTTTTTACATCGTAGCTTCAAAGTTTTCCTTCCTTCATTAAATCTGTCACACAGTCATAAGTATTTGGTGAAAGCACCAGAAGAATGGTTATGATAGCATTCCAGATTTTTAAAAATCTTCGCTTCCGTGATCCATATTAAGACACTTCAATTTCAGCTAGAGGATCACAAGACGAAGGCCATAACGAAGATTTTTGCCGCTATCGTTGGGAGAAATCGACCGATACAAGTATGTCTCGATGCTTTTTCTTCGGTACCGAGTGGGTATCGATACTTTGCGATCGATGCCGTGTCGAGTATAAATAGCGATACCGTAGTGGTAGCGTTTGCTCCCT
The DNA here is from genome assembly GCA_914767995.1 of Thecocarcelia acutangulata. NCBI lineage: Eukaryota > Metazoa > Arthropoda > Insecta > Diptera > Tachinidae > Thecocarcelia > Thecocarcelia acutangulata. The sequence goes on from OU612096.1 coordinate 30,320,439, forward strand.
AGGTATAAACAGTTCAGTTTATTTACTTTATTTGCTTCTAATATTGATGGCAATCAAAAACTACAAACATAATTTTTATTATGTTTCCTAGTTTTCTATATGTCGACATTTCATAGGAACTACCTTAATCACCAGTAGACTTGGAAACTTTTGAAATATATTCTCAAACATTTAACTCTATATCCCGGTATTTTGAGAATTTAAAAAGCAAACTATTTTGCAAAGGTTTCGCAGTCTATATTTTATATAAAAATATCACACACAAACTGCATAATTCTACCAGACATTTTATTGCCGTCATCTTTAATAACAAACTCATAACATTATCCCACTCTAGTGGCATCCGCCGTCTTTAAGCTTTTAATGTCGCAGATAGCAGCACGTCATAATAACATTATATTATAATTACATTAATTTCTTTATCTTTAAGCAATTAAGCTATGAATTTCTTTCAAAATGCGAGTAAATCCAACGATAAATAAATAATTTATGTATTGGTTTTATTCTCTAACTTTTTATTGGTTTTTCTTAAGTCCTTACAAGTCATTGGAGTTCCTATTGATTGCAAATTAACAAGTCATGGCAAACAACAACATATCAGCCAAATTAATGGCAAAACCTGATGGTTGAAAACGAACATAATCGAAGGAAGAAAAATCTACTTACATAAGAAATGCTTAGAATTTTATTAGAACAGCTATAAAAGTAAGAGACTGCAAACAAATAACCTGTCTAATTAAGTAACATGTTATCGAATAACATGTCTTCGCCATTCGCCTACTCCCCAACCTCCACCAGCACCAGCAGCACCATCATCTTTATGTTTCACACACCACTAAACTTCTAATCAAAATTAGAAAAAAAAACTGTTGAAGATGTTTAATACAAACTCTTCAAAACAATCGAAAAAAATAAAAGAATAACGTAGAAAAGCCAATAAGAGTGGCAATAGTTGTTAGAAAATGCTCGTAGGAAAACAGCATAAATTACACAAATCAAAAGATATGTCCGGAAAGAATTTATTTATTACTTTATTTTTGTTTACTCGCAGCTAAGGAAAGCACTTTCATTGCGATTAAGTTGCAAAGGACGGACATACAAACTGAGTGGAAAGTGCGCTAAAACGGAATGAATAAATGAAACAAATATTTAGAATTTTTCTTATCAATATCAAGTTCTTTATTTTCCATCTGGTGTAACAACCTGTATGTCCATTGCCCTGTTACTCATAGACTGGCAACACTTTTCGGGTTGTCTTTTAATAAATTAAATTGTTGTAACAAATTGGCTTTCAGCAGATATGACAAATAATATAAGTTGCAAAGTTTTGAGGTATTTCCATAAGAAAAGTTATTAAGACACTGAACTTTATAAAGATTATATGGAAGAGCCAAGAGACTAAAATTAAGTGGCTCAACCAAAAATCGGGATGTGCATATTTCCAAAGACTCCAAGACATAATTGAAGTTAAATGTTGTAAATGTGCCAAACTGTTACATAATTAAGTTCTTGAATAGTTTTTGGCTTAGTGATGCACACTTTTTCTTTCAAATATCGAAAAAAAAAAATTGTCAAATCATTTGGTCTTGGCGGCGAATTAGCGTCTTCACGACGTGAGATAACACGGCCATTAAATTTCTCGCCCTTGTTTACTTGGTTGTGTGGAGAGTGGCACCATCCTGTTGGAACAACATATCATTCTCGTCTATAATCCCCCATGTCTGGCATGCCAGTTGTGAAAAAGATTTACATCAGCACCTGCCTTTACGGCCTTATCTGCTGATGGACCAGTTCCACGGAGTGAATTATGCACGATTCATCAGCGCCCCCGTATGGCTGACTTCGCTCACACGGGTAGGAATTTTTGCCATATGTTTGCAGCCATATGAGCAACTTCTTGTAGAGGAGTTCAGGCCTTCTAATCCCTCTTGTATGCAATTTTCCAGCAATCAATGGAAAACCAGGCCTAATGAGTTGGTAGGCCGAAGCCCACTAAGAGCATCAGCCCTTAAACCAAATCACCCGTTAACTATCACCACTGGTTCCTCACAGTATAGGTATCTGTTGTAAAGGCCCTCGGGAGGTTGTTAGTCCCTGAAAAAAGCCACGCCAAACAATTATCAAGGATACTAACACCCCCTTTCTGCGTTTTAGGTTTCAACTACAGCCAGAACTTTTCAGCCAAGGTGGGCATCTCAACCATGATCAGCCCGGGTTGAACTGCAAGCAGAACTACTCTGCTGATTCCCGTTCTGCCAATTTAAACCCTTGGTAAGGGTTTAAGAAGCCAACACAACATAAGTCATGCGGCTTCCTAGAGTTTTATTTGCCGCAACAAAAGAGGGATCCCTTCGCCTGTTTACCCGAAAAACAGAGTGCCCTAGTTAGGAATACGCCAAGGCAAAACTTTTTTTCCGGGGGATATGTCTGGCTACAAAAAGTATGTTAAAATCTCTCGATAAAGATTAGCGGTAACTGCTTGGCTCGTCTAGTTTTCGAAGAAGAACGGCCCGATGACACCGCCAGACCATAAACCGCATAAAACAGTCACTTTTTACAGATTCGTCGGCTTTTCAATAATTCCTTGAGGATTCTCATTTGTCTGAATGTGGCAATTCTGCTTTTTAACGAATATACCGAGCTGAAAATGTATCTCGTTGTTGAAGATGAAGTGCACGAAATTTAATTTGAACTGAACACCCATTTTCGTGGTTAAAAAATAGGCATTGTTCAAGTGTAAACAGCGGAGATTTCCGAACCCTGGCTACTGTACTGACTTGGATGAAGATCCATGTAATATATAAGAACATTTTGGCGCAAAAATATTATCGGTTTTTTATTCTAGTTCGTGCTTTGGAAAGTTTGTTTCTTGATAATTTTTAACCGAAAATCATCTGTAACTTTACATGTACGTAGATATAGTTTAAATAAATTATTCAAAGAAGATGTAAATTGTACACTTATCTTTGATATATATCGAAACTTACGTGTTTTAAATTTCTTTTCGGTTTTGGTGATTGAGGTTTCATTTTTGCCTGTCTGTATTGAAGCTTTCTGGTGCAGACGTTTTTAGACATATTTCGTTATATTATACTCGTACTTTCATTATACTCGTACACTCGATTGCTCATTTGGAAGAGTGCTCGACCAATTGTCTCGTTGGCCTAAAAACATCGACAAAATCGTAACATTAACGCAAAAAATTGTTATATATACGAAAGTTTTTCATAGCCCGAATGAAGTTTTACGTTGGCCCAAAAACAACGACAAAATCGTAATATCGACGCAAAAAATTTGTTATATCTACGAAAGTTTTCATAGCTCGAATGAAGTTTTACGTTGGCTCAAAAACAACGATAAAATTGTAACATTAACGCAAAAAATTGTTGTATCTACGAAAGTTTTTCATAGCCCGAATAAAGTTTTACGTTGGCCCAAAAACAACGACAAAATCGTAACATTGAAGCAAAAAATTGTTATATCTATGAGTTTTTTTTTTATTAATGCATAGCGGTATCATAAGATATATATTAATCCAACTTCCTTTCTGAAATGAATACTTTTTATTACAAACTAAAGGTAAATTCGGGCTCCAATAATTAAATTAGAAATTAACTCACAATTTAGAATGAAATACAAAAAAAAAATCAATTACACGAGTATTGTAATCACTGTTTGCACGAGAGAAGTTACAACAATTTAAAACAAAAAATAAAAGCATAAAAACCATAAACAATTTCCCTTATAGCTTCGGCAATTGAAATTAAATGCTGAAAATTAAACCTTTGACTCTGCGGTCGTTCGGTAGATGTGCTAGAATTTTAGTGAATTGTCTTAGTTTTCAACATAGATATATTCAAGTTACATTAAGTGGCTAATTTTGGAAACGACAAGAAAAGTAAATTATAGTTCCTTTAATTTAGAGTATTTAATTTCCCCACCTCCATGCAGCTCATCATAACTCATCACTTTTGTCTACCTGCCCATTTAAGTGGCTTTTCTTAAGATTGGAAACAAAGTTCGAGCAAATTATGCTTAATGTTAAAGTTTCAGTCACTATTATCTTTCTGTAACAAAATTCAAAAATTCAGCTTTAAGCCGCAATAAAAATATGTAACAAATAAAAAACTTTTTAATGCCATTTGTATTTATTTTAAATCTGTTTGCTTTTTCGTTTAAGAATGTGTGTCGCATATAAACATGTACGAGTACTACATAATTATTTGAACTTTTTGTACGTGTACACTTTTATATCCTGTATCTATTGGATATAAAAATAAAATTCATTTTCTTTAAAGTAAAATAAAGAATTTCCTCTATTAATCTCCCAGGAGCAACAATAAAAGCAATGCAAAAGACATACATAGGAAGAAGAAACAGTAATGGAAGATAATATTAAATAAATTGATAAAATAAATTTGTGTACGCATGCAAACGCAACGAGCCCACTGTTTTCCTGTTCCCACACAACACCCCATAAACACGCACACAATAAGATAATGCTCGACTGGATTGTTTTCTGTTTTAATAACCCAATTGTCCAATTGGTTGGTGTCAAACTCTCAAGATATTTCATGTTTTTTTAAAACAAAGTACTATGTATTGTCTTCACAATATAACAAGACAAAGAAGACAAATCTAAGCAACATGAGAAATATTCTGTTCTAATTTTGCGCTTTTGCAGTTGTTCAAAATGACAACTTCGGCAACATTTGAATGGAATTGAACTTTCTTTATACATTAGTTACAACATATAACAGCTTTAGATGAATAATAAATGCATATATTAAAAAAGAAAAAACACCAAAACCAATATTAAAGTAGACATAATAAGGGCCTGTCTCAGGACCTCGTACGTCAACATTCACACCAGTGATGACAGAATGTAGATTTTACCTCTTAGTTTTGAAGATTTTACAAGCCAAATAAGATTTGAAGATTTTTCTCTCAAAATTAAGATTTCGTATTCTATTTTTTATTTTTTTTTTTTGTAAAACAAACACAAAAACTGCGAAACTTTTTTGCTTGCCGTAACACTCATGCTCTGAGGCAGGAATCGAACCTGCGACCTCGAGACTGTTGGTCGAGTAATCTATCAAATCAGACATCGAGAATAATCGAAAATAAAGGTTATTTATTGATCAGTCCTCGTATATAAAACTATAATATACAAATCTGATCGGCAATCAAGCTAAAAGTTTATAATTATAAATAAATTTCTTCTTTGTTTTTAGAAATTGTCTTAGTGAACTGAAAAACTTTTTTCAGCTCCATAACGAAATTCGCTGAAGCAGTTAATAAATTAATTGAATACAGACCTGTAAAGGAATTTAAGGATTAAAAAAAAAGTTTAATAAACATATTTGTTGAATGAAATCAGTTATTTTTTCATTATTTGTTAATTTATTACTCGAGATAATGTGGATTCCAAAAAGTCTGTCTCAACCAGTTATTAAAGCTGCTCACGATACAATTAACGCATGTCATGGAGGATTTGTGAAGACCTTGCACCGTGTTCGTGTTTGTAGTTAGAAGCAGTCGCGTAACATATATAGGTTAAACGAAACAGGCTGTTACTTGGCTTCAATTCGGTGTGAGGATTGAATGAAAAAAAAAAGAGTACAATCTACCGACAACATATTCGAATATATCTGTCATACCATGCGGTACCCATCTTCCTAGATATAACGCTCTTATATAAGAAAGAGCTGGCCAATAGTAGAGGAGCTCTTCAACACTCTCTTCGTGCTCTTCATTTTTGCAATTTATATAGCAATCATTAAATAGAACTTTTAATCTCTTCTCATGCGTGCGTATGTGAAAATGTCCCTGCAGAGCTTCCAGCATAGTACGCAGTATCCATCGGAGCATAATAGCCCTCCTATTATCATACCTAGGCCATGTCATTTTCAGCTGGCCAGTGCTGCCCCCAAGTGTTCACATTATACCTAGTTTTAATAGCTTTTAAACAGTATCCCTACAGTCGTATATTTATGCCCTTGTTGTAACAGGACCTCGGAGTTCGCCAGTTCGACTTCTCTCATATTTTCGGGCTCGTCACTATGTGCCTGTACCTAAAAAAGCTCTAAGTTTTTATACCTCGCTTTTTCATTAAGATATACCCGACCTTCACGAGCTTACTTCGATATTGTATAGAACCCCGCTAGTGTTTTAAATAACACCTCAGTACTCCCTCCTTTCTCCTTCTCATAATCTATTACAGAAGGACCTAGTTCCAGTGCAATACACTCCATAATCTATTTTTCTAGTTCCAGTACAATACACTCACTGTAAGGGTGAGTGCTGGTCCAAGATAAAGAAAAAGGAAAAAAGCATGAACGCGGATATTCTTCTCGTACAGCCTATAGTACCTCAACCAGCGTCATTATAGCCGTGATTTCCGCTTGCGTCCACTACACTTATTGCGCGACTACAGCTAATCCTTCTGTAATGCGGGCGGATAAAGATGTTCCCCCATCTTTCAACATGGGTCTATCTGTAAAGAACTCAACTCCTAATGGGGAACAAGTTTTGCCTTGGCCCACACCAACCCAGGCATTCTGCTTTCTGGAGCATAGATGGGAAGGAGTCCCTCGTTTGTTGCCGCATGACTTATATTGTGTTAGACTTCAGAAACGCTCGCCAAGTGTTAAAATTGGCAAAACGGCGATCAGCAAAGCTCCCCGGGAGGTTTTGCCAGGAAAATCTCTCGGTGCTGATCGTGTGAGGTGCCTGCCTGGGCTGAAATGATCTGACTGTAGTTCGAACCTAAAATCGTACGAAGGGGAATTAGTTCCCCTGATAACTTTGGTGCATGGCAGTTGTCGGGGGCTAGTAAACCCTGAAGGTTCGGTTGTCTAGCAACAGATAACTGTACTATAAGGAACCAGGGATGATGGTTATATAGTAGAGTTAGTTAAGGGTAGTTGTTCTTAATGGACTTCGGCCTACCAACTCATTAAGACTTGTCTTCCATTGACTGTTGGAAAATTGCATACAGGAGGGATTAGAAGGCCCGAGCTCTTAAGCAAGCGGTTTTTCTATAGGGCTACAAATTTATAGCAAAAAGTTGCGACGTGTGTGAAACTAGCAAGACATACGGAGGCGCTGGTGAATTGTGAATAATTCACATCGTTGGACCATCATCTGATTAGGCCGACAAGGCAGGTGGTGATGTAAATCAAATTTACAATATGTAAAGAACTCAAGCAAGTTCTCTTGAAAATCTATACCTATCCCCTGCGATGGTACAGTTAAAATTACGTTAAATCTCTTGTCGGGCAAGTGAATAGTAACCCATATGCAACGGAAGGTCCACTATTTTCCCATAATTGGATTATGAACATTAATCTCCTCCTTCCACATTCTGCCTTAGCCCAATAACTGAATAATTGGCCAGATGTATGTAGCTATAAGTGGAATGTATATTATGTGTAACAACACTATGGAATCTTTAAAAAAGTCTAGATAAACGGCTACAAGATTATATTTAATCAGCAACAATATTAATCAAACTAATTACAACATTTTTCCATATAAAAATTTTGCTAGTAATTTTTTTACTATGATTTGCTCTGGAAATTGGTCAGTATTGTCATGATCTTTGGACAAGTAAATACTATAAATCTTGTAGCCGCCGTCGAAGGCGCATGCACGACATGGTCAATTGGGAAAGCTTTCTATTGATTCAAGATAAAATGTTATCTTCTGTAAGTGAATTGATTAAAGAAACGTGTTTGGTGTAAGACAATAAAATTTCGTGATGTACGAGTAACGACTTTTTATGGCGCTTTTATTCCATTAAATAATAAGTGCATAAAAGTTGAAAAGTTGCGTTTGTTGCTGCTTACATACCTTCCAATTCTGTTTCCTCCTATCAATGGAAATTACCTTCTTTACTTTACTAAACACCATTTAGAGCAAATAAGACATAAATGTACTCTGCCTGCTCCTCTCTCCATCGCTCAGCCTGATCAATTTTGTACAAAACGATGAACAAAAAGTTTTGTTGATAATTTTTAAATCTTATCAAGTGTTTTCATTACAAAAACAAGAAAAAAATCGTTTCTTTCTAAACGCCTTTATTTCATTAAGTTTAACAAAAAAATTAAAAAAAAACTCCCAATATTTAAGGTCCTTAGCAGGAATAAGAAAAAGCGACGCATTATTAAATGCCGAAACAAACCGTAAAATATTCAAGTGCTTTGGCAACAACTGAAAAACAAAAAAAAAAAAAAAAAAATACTTCTTTGTCTGGAAAATTCATAAAAAAATAAGCAAAGCAGACAAGTTATGACAGAAAAGAGCTCTTTGCGTCAAAGAAAAAAAAAATAAAAATAAAAAAGAAAATATGAAAAATAAACAGCATAAAAGCATTTAAGTGAAAATTATGACTTTTTCAGCAGCAAAAAACAATTTTAATTAAAAATCTATGAAAATGACTTTTTTATTAATAAAATTTGCCAAATAATAAAGTAGAAAAAATATTGTTAAGTCAACTCACGACATAAAGAACGAACAAAACTCCCCTCATTAAGACTTTTTTAAGGAATTCTTTAGTCGTTTTTCATTTTATCGCTGTTTAAAAACGTACTGCCATAATGACACCAACAACAACAGCAACAACATTTTGTTTTACTTAATTTTTCCTGTTGTTGTAGTTGGAGGAAACAATACAGCTTAAAGTTGTTTGAAAAGAAGAAAAATAGAGAATAAGAGCAAACAATAAACAGAAAAAGCTCCTGTGGTTAATGTCAAGATTTTTCACGTTTTCCTTACTTTAAGTATTTGTTTTTCGCGATTTTTCTAGTCTTTCTTGGAGTGGCAAAGCATGAGTAATTACGCTCACTTAATACCAATTTATAACAAAACATTAATGCCTTTTGATTTCTCAAGCCAAACACGTAGCAGCTTTTAAAGTCAAACCAAAAACACAGTTTCCACAAAACAGTTAAATCTTTTTTAGAAATAACATTTTCAAAAATATATTTTCTACACACAAGAAATTATAGCAAAAATAAAATCAACAATATTTTTGTTTAAAAATATAATTTGTATGCATGTATGTTCATTAATATCAAAAAAATAACCTTGGATATCCTATTTTGTTGTTGTTTAAAAAATAGTTGTTTTCGATTAATAATTATTTTTTCCAAACTTTTGTTTGAATTCTCGTATTCTTTTGCAGGTCCGCATTCAAACAATTTATTAACTGATTCAACGAATTTCGTTATTGATCACGAAAAAAAGTTTTTTCTGTGTTACTAGGACTTAAATAACTAAAGTTTGAAAAACTAAAAAACAAATTTCAAATCTGTCATTCACTATCGTTTAAGCTTCTTCTTAAATTATCCATATAACCAGATAATTATCCGCATAATGCGTTCCTAGGTTTTTTTGTGGAATTCCCAAAATCGGCTTCAGGGATCGACAAAATCTCCCTACTTCCACAGATGCAATATGGCAGTTTTAATTTTCGAACTAAATCGAATGATCGTTGCTGGATCAGATACGCGTTTCACGGCCAAACCAGCCATCGAATACGAAAAACCTTTTCCGATTCGGTTAGCAAGTGGTTTTGAGTTTTCTGGGTATTTCCAAAGTCAGCTTCAGGAAGCGTAAAAATTTGGCCGATATTTTATTCCATACATAATTGAACCATAATATTATAATAATAAGAAGAAATGGCAATGATCATATATAACACAAGCCTAGATAAGAAAAGTGGGACCTACTGAACACGAAAAACACTGTAATGTTTTTTTTTCCTAAGTACCGTTTTTTAGATAACGGTACTTTTGTGTTTTTCGGTGTATGGTACAACTCAAACCCTTGTGGAGCCCAACCAAAAAGTCCGATCGAGATAAATGGCATAGCGTTAGAAATGTAATTGAATGAAAATGGCTGAGTTATGGCACCTCAATGTTGAAAATTTGACTATTTTTTACTTTTGTTTCAAAAGTTTTAATTTTGATTTCGTTTTTATACCCTTCACAGAAATGTAAAGGGTACATATAAGTTTGTGATTCCGTTTGTAATTCCTACAATTTTCATTTGCGACCCTATAAAGTATACATATTCAGAGTAATATATTCTGAATCAGAATTAATAGAAAAGTCGATTAAGCAATGTCCGTCTGTCGATCGTTGAAATACCGTTTCTGAAAAAACAATTAGACTTAGAAACTTTTTTCTTCCACCATTATATTACCCTATAGATTCATGGTTTTTGGATTGATATTGAAATTCAGTAAAATCGGTTCACATATAGCTGAGATATATCCAAAATTTCGAAAAAAAACATTATTTTTTGCAATTTTGTATGAAAATTTTTTGAAAAAAAGTTGTTTGTTTTGCTTCAGACTTCACACGATTATTAAGCACGGTGACTGGAAGGCAAAAAAAAAAAAATCCCAGTTCAGTCCATATATATCCGAGATGTAGCCTAAACCGGGTTTTACATGAAGAACGTCGCGTAAGCGAACTTAAAAAAATTTTTTTTAACTTAAAATCAGTTCTGGTAATACAAGGAGTTTACTTATATACAGAATATGAACATTTTCAATATCGGTCCATATATACCCGAGATATAGCCTAAACCGATTTTTCCCGGAATAAGAGACGTAAACGAACTTAAGAATTTTTTTTGCTTAAAATCATTTCTGGTAATAAAATAAGGTTACTGAAATACCAAAAATACAAATTTCCGATATCGGTCCAGGTATAGCCAAAACCGATTTTTTCAAGAATATGTCACGTAAGCGAACTTTTTTTTTTGCTTAAAAGCAAGGAGAACATAAAAGTCAGTTCTGATTATAAAACGAGGTGATTAAAATTCAGATAAGAAAATTTCCGATATCGGTCCATATATACCCGAGATAAATGATAAACCGATTTTTTCATTTTTTTTGCTTAAAAGCAGTTCTCGTTATAAAAGAAGGCTACTAAAATACAGGAAATGAAAAATTCCGATATCGGTACGTGTGTATATACCCGAGATATAGCCTAGTCCGTTCTTTCCATGAAAAATTTCCTTTTTAGAATGGTGATTACAAGGCAAACATATTTTTTCCCCGATGTCGGTCCATATATATCCGAGCATAGTTAGTTCAAATGTGTAATATATACTATATACATACGTGACTATCGTAAAAGGTATTTTAGATTCGGCCCAGCCGAGTATACTACACTCTTACTTGTTTTTTCTACGTTATAGTAGAGATCTGCTTAGAAATAGTCTTTCAAAAATTTTCGTTTAAGCTTTTTAATTGAAAATGGTGTCTTATATTGCTTTATAAAATATACAATTTCTTAATTTCTATCTGTAGTTGGATTTTAGAAAGAGACATGTTAAGAACAAAAGAAACAGTCAGTTTCCTTAATTTGATTGGTAAAGCTACTAAAACTGAATTTATTTGATTTCGAATCCCTGAAAATTGAACGTTAATTACATTTCGGGGTTTGTTTTGTACAGAGTCCGTGTTTTTATTTCCTGTTCTTGTGCGAGTGCCTTCTTCTGCTTCTAATTTAATTTAATTGCGGCAATTTTTTTTATTATCTTTGCTACTGATTTATTTTATTGCATTTTACTTTTTTTTTTTTTTTTTGCTTCAGCCATTCAATTATTTGAAATTAATTGTACACAATTTTGCATCAATTTGTGATATTGCAATCAAAATCATTGAATGAAATATTGTGGGGCTTGGAAAGGTGGAAAAAAGAAGAAAAAAGTTGCAAGAGAAGAATTTAAGAGGAACAAAAATGTATGCAAGTAATAAAATTTAATCAAATTATATTCATATTTCAGCAGTAATAAATTGGAAATTGTTACAATGTTGGGAATTGGCAAAAAAAAAAGTGAGTAGAAAAAAATTGTGGTTGATATATTTAAATTTTTGTTACATTTCGATTGGTTTTCTTTTTAATGTGCGGTAATTAAAATAAACTGGATTTGCATTATATTTGTACTTTGTGCTCAAAAATGTTATACCAGCAAAAAAAAAAAAAAGTTGCTAGGAAAGCTACATCAAGTAATGACTTTTTGGGAATTGTCCGAATCTTTATATTTTGGTTAATAAATCGAATACAACGTACTGATGAAATAAAATTGTTTATGTTAATTTTGTTTCATTTCCACTCCGTTTTATTTCACACATTTTTAATATAAGATGGCGAGCCACTTCTTCTGATATATACACTGCTTGCCACTTGAATAAGGAATCACAATTTTTTAACTTTATATACAAGTATGGTGGAAATCACTGGACTCCGCAAGCAACCAACAGACTGCAAATTGTAAAAATCAGTTGAAACATAGCCACAGGGGCCATGATGACAACACCAACTAAAGCACTTCTTGCACTTATGAGCTAGATGTTATGTGACTTGGAAGCCAGGCAGAAAGCAGGGCAGGTTGAACGCCACAGGACTATGGACCCACAGACTATGAGGACACGCCAATATACTTGCGATTGAAAAGGACCTAGTCCTAGATCTAATTCACTCCCACAATCATTCCTCTTCAGAACTCTCTCTTAGAATCTGGATCCTTCTATGTTTACACGGATAGATCCAGAAGGGAAGAAATGGTTAGGGGCAATGCTGACCACAGGGGCCATGAGGACAACACCAACTAAAGCACTATTTGAACTTATGAGCTAGATGTTATGTGACTTGAAAGCCAGGCAAAAAGCACTAAAAACCGCAATCAGGTTGAATGCGACAGGACAATGGATCCACAGACTATGGAATCACACCAATATACTTGCGATTGAAAAGGATCTCGTCCTAGATCTAACTGACTCCCCCAATCATTCCTATCAAGAAGCTACGGTTATCCAATCAAGGACTCTCTCTTAGAATCTGGGTTCTAGATCCACAAGGAGAGAAATGGTTAGGAGAGGCGTTTACATATAAGAATACAATACTAAAATATCCTTCAGACTACCAGACGGATGTAGTGCTCTTCAAGCTGAAATATCGACTATAAATAAAGAGGATAACTGTCGTGATAATAACGGACTGCAAGATCGTCTTGATGTGAAGAACAGTCGAAGACATCTAGCAAGAAAAAAATTTTTTTTCGATCGTTAAAAGTGAACGGTTTTACGGACATATGGCCGTGTCGCAAACATCTGAAGCGACCAAGAAACTCATTAATAACCGAAAAACATTCTTTGCTACATTTTCTTACACTATTTATGCCTTTCTGCTCAAGAGTAGATAGCAAATAGGAGTTTTCGCAACTAAAAATACTTGCGAACGTTAACGTTCGATATCGTGAAACAGACCCTAAATTGTTTTTAAGTATATCACAAAATTTTTATAGACCTATATGCAAAATCTCCGGGTCTCTATCTCTCATTTTTCGAAACAATTGTACTTATATCAACTTTTGATCGAAATTCAAGGCGTTATTAAATCATACGATTCAATTTCACTCTAGGAAGATATAGAGATGCTAACTGTAAAAGAACGAAATGAACAAAGTTTTACTTCATAATCTCATCAATTTTAAAAACATATTGGAAAGTGGTCATCGTAATTCAGATCCCTTGTTCAATTTACCAATTGTATCCAAAACGTCGCGAAATTATCGGACTGCTTTCGATAATCTGGTGAAAATTACGCAATTCCATCCAGCTTAACTCCCCTATTGCAATATTTTTCCTCGTTGTTTCTGTTGCTATATTTTTTTATCAGTCAGTCTATTTCATATTTTTAATTTAAATTTTTAGTAGATTAAACGCTAGTTTATTAACAATGCGTAGAAAATAAACTCAACTTATTTAAATTGAATTCTGCTCTATAAATTCACCAAACAATAGTACTTCTCTTTTTATTGGCAAATGGTTTTAAAAATCAGTTAGCAACTTTTTTTTTTCATTAACGTGTTTAAACGAGTATTGATGTTTATTATTTTAAAGTTTCCAACAACTGTCATAACATCACATCAATATTTTTACTCTTGTTGCCAGTTGCTTAAAATACAAACAACAGCAAATGCCACCATGTCATGGATACAGAAACAAAACATATTTAAAAGTTTAAAAATGGAAGAGCGCTTGAAAAGTTATTAAAATATTGTTCACAATAATATACCTATCATAAAAATAAACTCTCAAGCTTCAAATAAAACAATGACAACAGTTTCAGTTCGATTTTAATTACTTTCATTACTAATATTATTAGCACAAGTATGGAGCCCGTTCGGTGATGTCTACAAAACAAATATAAACGCAAATGATTATATGGCTTTGCGCTGACATATTTTTTTTTATGTCTAACAATGCTTGACAGTCAAGTTCGTCAAACATGAGTCAAAAATTTTATGTATATATAAATAAATGTTTACATATGCTTAACTTCAATCAGAATAACAACTTTATAGGGCTTTAATTTTGAAACTGATACTTCGTTTTCACTGATTACTACTTTTTAATAAATTTCAAATGTTCCTCCATACATTTCCATATTCAATATTAAATTATATGTATGTGAGTTAAAAAAAAAAGCTTTTAAACCAACATAAAATATTGTTTTTAGTGGCAAAGAGCGAATAAAAACTTTACTGATGGTGGTATGTCGATGAGACAAAAAGGGCAAAACTGAAACTACTATTAAATGTGCAACTTAAGCAAAACTTTACTGGCTGTTTGAACAAGAAGTTGTTAAACATCAACAGGCATCACTTGCACAATAACTGATGCGTTTGCTCCTAAAAGCATTTTCATACTTTCATTTATTCATTCATTTAGATGAAACCCACCAAAGAACCATCAGCGAGACAGCCAACAACTTGATGTGTGATGAAATCTATATGTGTAAAAGAAGCAATTTCACTAAGAGCAAAATATCACCATAAAAAGTAAAAAAAAAATAAAGAATTTAAAATAAAATATATATAAAAAATATGCTAGAGAGCCTTAAAAAAGGAAGAGTTATAGACGAATTAGTAAGACGTTATGGAGAGTTCATAGCGCGAAGATATGCATATTGTGCATGTTTCAGTTCTATTTTTATATTTTCAGTACATTTCTCAATATATTATTATTATTTTTTTTTGTATTAAAGTATTAAAGAAACTAAAAAAAATTATATCAATGTTTTAAATACACATGTTTTAAAAATTAAATTCCATGAAAAAATGTCGTCCTTTATAGACAATACTTTAAAGCCATATGATACATATGCAAATACTCGTACATAGTATTTACTATCGATTTCAAATCACCTGGCTATTTTCCGACTATAGTGTAGCGCTTTTCATAAAAATTTACCAATATATTATTTGAGCTGTTGTCTACATAACCGAAATTTTAAGACCACACGTTAGTTTACGATCCATCATTTCAGTGGAACTAAAGTGAAGGGGCACGAAATATTTCGTCTGATACAGTGTGACAAAGTGTATTACTGTCAAAACTTAAGGGACACCGCTAGGTTCGGGGTTTCTCCTACGCTATTTCTTAATTTTCGTAATGACCTTTTTATATCAACCTTCTAACGCAATCCACTCTTTTGAGGATGACAGCAACATTTCCCATTCGCACTCATTCAGCTATAGGCGGCTCAGCCTAATGACCTTTTATATCAGCCTTCTATCTCTATCCACTATTTTGTGGATTTGCTATTCTAGCCTATCCGAAATCGGTGCCAAAAGGCAAAAATATCATGATTCATTCAGTAATGATTTTATTTTAATCTCCGAATGGGGTCATAGGTACAGGACCGAGCTCTACGCCCGCAAGATTTAGTGTTGTTTATTAGCACACAAATCCATAACCATCAGTACTCATGGATGGTATATATATTGCAGGTATTGGAGGCTTTTCATGTTTTTTGAATAAAAATTCAGTGTGATGCTCTCTGGATTGATCAACACTAAGTGCCTCAGTTTCATCACATCCTTATATTTATATCACCTATATCTGACCCAAAATGGTATGCAACTATCATGTTTGAGTCTATGCCTCAAAGTCTATTTTGAAGTTACACGACCGTGTGCCAGAAACAGCAAAGAAGTTTATCGACGGCAGTAGAGTAGCCAACTCTATTTTGCTGGAGCATCGCCGCAGTGTTTTATCGTAACTATAACGGATTATATAGCAACGACATATATATTTTTGCGCAACACGCGTTCATCCCTTAGGGCTCATCCATTTGGGGGCGATTGTGTAGTAAGTCTCACAACTCGTTATAAAGCTAATTCGGTTTTTAGCAGTACGACTCGTCTGTGGAAAAAGTTGCCTACCAATGTGTTGGAAGAAGATACACATCCCTGTTTTCTCCCCGCATACGTATGATTAAATTAATGAATCAAAATATTTTGAAAATCTAATTTTAAAATAAAATGTCACTCCATTCGATACAAAAAATGTATTTAAATAACCTGAATTAATTAAAACAAACAAAAAAAAAATCGCACGTCTGATTTGAAATCACACGTGAATTTAAAATCATATGTGAATTTTAAATCACATGTGAATTTGAAACCACATGTGAATTTGAAATCACATGTGAGTTTGAAATCACATGTGAATTTGAAATCTCTTGTGAATTTGAAACCGCATGTGAATTTGAAATCACATGTGAATTTTAAACCACATGCGAATTTGAAATCACATGTGTATGATATTGTGAAAGTGTGTGATTTCTAAAACGTATTCGTATTATACTCAATTTAAAATATTCTTTTTAGATTGATGAAGTCAGGACATGTGATCTCAAATTCACAAGATGAACCCACATTATCTTCTGCATTAAAATACCGTCACTGTATGCCTGCCAGCATGTCTGTCTGCTTGGCTGTGAGTTCTGTTGTGATAAAATTTATGAATATTAATTAAATTTTTTTAAATAGAGTAAGAGTAAACATTTGGAGTTACGATATGTTGATGCAGCACCGTAGTTGCACACTCACACGTTGAAAAACGTTAAAAAACGTTTAATACATTTAAGATGAAATTACATGCTGCCTTAAACGTATAACAGCGTTGTTGAACATTTTAATGATAATAAACAATATATTGTATTAGTTTTAAAACAAAAAAAGAGAATAGAAAGAATGTGTGTTAGATTAATGGAAATTAAATTGCATATTCGGGTGATCTGATTGAGAACATGTTAAAAACGTCTCGATACTGCTAACGAGAGTTTCAGATGTGATATACATATACATGCCTATCATACGAAGCGTTGAAGGTATTAAGCACTCGTATACTTATTGTTTATTTTTTTTTAATATACGCTTTAAACTTAATTATGTATATTTCTCGGAGCTCTATCTGTTTGATTCCCTGGCGGGAGAAGGAGCTTAGAAAACCTAAAAACTGGAGACTAGCAAGATCAAATTGTTTTACAAAAATTTGCTCTATACACAGTTTACTAAAACAACCTTAATGACTGATTTGCCACACTGAAAGAAAAACGTATCTTAATTAGAATGAAACCTCGTCGTTCACTATTCTTTTCTTAATACCATGAAAAGTTTCATGTCCGCTATGAAATTTTCATTAATGGAATACAAATTTGTATTATTTTTTAAAACTTCATTAATTCTACGACAATTGTTTCATTCGTGCTACGAACAACTTTTGCATGAAAATGTAAGAATTTCATTACACTCGTAGCTACTAAATGAAATATTTCATTGGTAGGGAGTTCTACCCAGAGTCTGGAAGCTGCAGGTTCGATTCCTTCGATTTTTATTAACGAACAAATTTCATTCTATTTACGATTGTTATTTCTTTAATGAAACAATATTCACAACCCGACCAAAGCTTTACGTTGAAAAAAAAATACAATAAAATCGTATAATTAATGCAAAAAATCGTTATGTTTACGAAAGTTTTTCTATCAGTGCAGAGCACTCGACCAACAGTCTCGAGGTCGCAGGTTCGATTCCTCCAAAATTTTCACTTGCATTTTATTAAAACAATATTAGTACGGTGAGCATTAGAACAACATGAAATCTGCTGGGGGGAAACTAACTCCTCTAAGCGTACTATGTCGACGTTTGAAATCAAACTGCTTTTAAACATTTATTTTCTTTTGTTTTCTCCAACATTGAAATAAGATTTCATGGTACAGTGCTCTAATGAAACATTTTAGGAAAGCTTTAAGTTTATAACCTTTAACTTTATAATTTTTTGCTGGCTACAAATTGGTTAAGGTCGTATGTAACTGCGACAAAGAAAGGCAAAACCAGTTAAAACTTTTTTCTATTATAACTTTATAAATAAACTTCACATTACAGTATAAGAAAAGTAAATAATAAAAGAAAATCCAAACATTATTTTTCTAACCTCTAAGCAACGCATTTCCGTTTCCCCAGTGCAGTTTGTTTTTCTATACCACATATTCTGGGTGTTAGCAGTAGCAGTTGTTAAAGAAAATCTAATTTTCGCATAAATATTAGTTGTAATAAGAAGTGGCATATGTGTGTGCATGTATGTGTGACAGCTTATGCAAATACAATTACATATAGGTATATGCACATACGAGTATTCCTTTTTATTATAATCTACAATTTGTTTAAAAAAGAATTATAACATATGACTTGTTATTTAAAGAGCTTTAGTCTACTACATTTTATCATCCTTGGGTTTTATAGCTGACAACAGCAATAACAGAGTACATTTTTTTTTTATTAAGGTAGAATTTTATGCGAGGGTAATTAATGAATTACCGGACGAATTTTAGTTGTACAGTACATATAAAAAAAAATGGTGTCTATACGATACAAGAGCGTCATGCTTAAAAAAATTTCATGCTGAAAAAATCTATAACGAAATATTTTCATTAATCCATTTAACATGTGTGCAAATTTTTCTCCTAAATGCATCTCATTTAACTGCTCTGCACTCATAAATGAGCCACAATTTTTATACAAACATCAAACATCAGTTAAAATTCCTGGATTAAGTGCACAAACGGAGCTTTAGGCTGAAGTTATAGCGTAAATAGTTAACACAATCAAAACTCAGACTTGTTTCTCAATACCGAAAGGTTTAACATGTATTAATGGTGTCTATAGTTTCGCTATAAAATAGCCAGTTAAATGCGCTAGTAATTAAATTAACAAATATTCATTAAAACAAACTATTAGTGCATGTAACTAATATTTTTTATTGATGCTAAGATTTTGTTTCGTTTTAAGGTATTAAGATATAGGCATTTTTCATTAATGCATTTATCCCGGATATGCTGTAGACTGTTTTTGCGACACTGTCCAGACAATCAAACGAAAAAATTTTTGACCTTAATATTGAAATAACTGGCGATGGTTACAAAAAGGTAAGATTTACAGAAAATATTACAAGCTTTTTCGAAATTTATACACTACACACGTTAAGTCTATGTATAATCAAAAATTTTACAAATCCCCCATCTGAATCTACGAAGAATATAAATATTAGGAACTTAAACTATTTTGTATTGTTACGAATTTGCATTACTTATAAGCCACTGTACAGCCGTTGATCTACATGTTGTAAATGTACACGCACATCCACACAAACAACATAAAACTCACAACATAATGCACAAACAAACAAACATACATGATCTAAGGAACGCAAAAATTAAAGCAAATCAATGATTTTATTCTTGTTGTTCCGTTCTTATTGTTACGCAAGCTTGTGTGTGTAGCTATGTGCGTAGCAATTGTATTAGTACATTTCAATCTGGGATTGTCGTTCACTAGAAGCCTCACGAGCAATGTAGAAGGTAATAAAGAAGTATAAATAGCAGGCAGATGTTTCGCAGAGGCAAGACAGTAATAAGTTTAATGCAAGGGTAACCAAAAAATCTTTATGGAAGAGCAAACACCAATACATTTAAGGAAAAACTACTTTTATTTAATAATTTTTGTTGCAAAAGCAAAAATATTTACAAAAACAAAATTTACATTGATAATCGCTGTCGTCAATGTTTACCAGCTAAGCATACGAAGGTGTTTTGCAACAACACTTTCGTCTGCAATAAAGTTGTTTGTGTATATTTCATTGATACTGCTGAGTGCAGTGTGTGTGTATTAAAGAGCACAGCCCTATAGCAAAACGCCTTTACAAAAACAAATGATCATCCAGCGCATAGGTGTTGGGCACATCTGGGCTAATGCGTTGATACACAGTGGTATTAAATTTAAAAAAGTTGTGAAGCATTTTACAGTGTACAGTACAGTGTAACGAACAAGTATGTGACACACACTACTTCATTTGCAACTAAAGAATCCGCAACGCGTTTTTAAACACAAAAACCTAAGTAGGGTATCCAACTTTATTGATTAAAAGAAGCATCACGGCAGCGTGGGTTACGTTACTGGGTTTCATCGTAACTACGATGAATGTTGCTCTGACTAGATTTGGGAGTTTTTTATATAAAACACGTTCATCATAAAGAGCTCATCCGTGCAAGGTAGATTGTCCAGTGAATGGTACAACCCATTAGAGAGAGCTCAGTATGCCAGTGGAATAAACTGTCCGCAGATGTATAAACATATACAAACACTACTCCCTGTTTCCTCCTCCCCAAGACATATTTTTCTGCACATGTACGGATCGTATCCTGGGTACTGGTCACCGTCCGGAGCTAAATCGTTCACGGTATATTGGAGAGCGAATCGTAGACGTACTACAGAGAAAATTCGTTCTTCAGTCGCACGGTTCGCTAGTTGTAATGTTGGAAAGTTCATGTCAAATGTTCACAAATACTACTTCTTCCTCCACATAGCTTATTTTCCTAGTTCCCATATAAGGCACTGCATATGTGGAGACGTACCATGAATACTGGCCATCGTTCAGAGCTGAACTGTTCACGGTAGATTGGCAAACGAATCCCAGACGGATTACCGGAAAACTTTGTTCTTCAGCCACACGTTGGTAAGTTACAAAGTGGAGAGTTCATGTCAAATGTCCAAAAATACTACTTCCCCTTTCGTCCTCACCAAAACCCAATTTCTTCGTCATAGTACAATGCACTGCATAAGTAAGGGTCATCGCCTGAGTACTAGTTCTAATAAAAACTATTATTTGTGCCTAGGTAAAATCTATTTTATTTGATGTATCAGAAAAAAAAAAAATTATGTGAAATTACAAGAAACTATTACAAACAGACGTCTTCTTTGTCTTGTAGACAAAAACATGAAAACTACACTCACATTGATAAACGCATTTAGAATATTTAATTTGTTCAATAAGTTCTGTCATTTGCCTGATTATTCTTAAGAAACAAAATACATCCTTCCAACGATTTCGCTCCAACCCTCGTTAAATTATTATGAAAACGATGTCATTGTCTGCACTTTTATATGTTCAAGTATGTGGCATAAAAATAGTTTTATATTATCATTACAATTTTCTTTAGAGGAAAAAACCCCGTATTATTTCCGGTAAATTAAGTTAAGTGCACAAAAATATATAAAAGACTTTTCTTATTTAAACAAATTGTTTGCAAATCGATTTAAAATTAAGTTTGAAAAAACTTCTAAACTTGTTCAAAATTTTATCGAGAAAAATGTGTTAAGAAAATAAATTTTTTGTGCAATTTTTATCTTCATTGAACTGAAATAGGAAGCATATTTTCAATTCAAGTGCAAAGGAGTTGAGGGTCAGCGTTTATCCAATGAATTTGTTTCAAATATATTTACATAATTTTTGCCTAAAATCACATGATATTATTTCGTTCGTGAATACCAAGAAATTGGAGAGTAAGAAAGCTAAGTTATACTTTAACAAAAACTCTTGGTTTTAGTTGAAATAAAAATATCAATGTGATCATAATAATAGCAACATTCTATTGTTGCATTACATAGTTGTGGATAGACATTTCCTGCGCGTCGTGGAAGATTGGTTGTTATTGGTTCAGTACGTTTTGCTAAATCACTGCGCATGTATATGGCGTTAAGTTATACGTGCAGCCTATAACATAATGTTGCTAGAATGGGGTAGTGTATGGGCAAGGTCTATTTTACGGCCGTTACAAGCAAACACAATGCGATGGATAAATTTAAGTCCGCCGGGTCATTAACATACTACGAGGTGATTATGTGTTGGGCAAGATGTGCCGAAAATATCACCACTGCTCGTAAGAAAGTAAGATTTTGAGCTCTTGAATACAATAACGTGGCATAAGTTGGGCCTATACCAGTATAAAGCTCAACTGATCGAACAGCTGAAGGCCAACTGCTAAACACATCGACCTGCATTTAGGAAATGGACCCATCGAACCCTAATTATATTCCGGGAAAGAAGCCATTCCTTAGCCAATGAATATGCCCACAGTCGAAGTTGTCGAATTACCGCAACCCCCATAAGCTCAAAGCATTCATAGTTATGCGCTTCTATTAGTAGCACCAAAATTTAAGCTACGCAGTGAGACCTCATTCATAGTCATTCGAGTCTAAAGAGCCGATCTTTGCTCAAATGTAAACAAAACATCCACCAAATGTATGTTTTCGCGGTTATCACGAATATTTGTATAGTGTATACGTAGGGTTTCTAGTATATAGGAGGGCGGATTTATATTGAAGCTACCTATGTAGAAAGAAAACATTTTTTTTCAAAAATCATTTATTTCTCAACATAGTCTCCTTTTAGCTCAATACACTTAGTAAGACGATATTCCAACTTTACCATTTGAATAATAGGATTTTGGGAACACTGCAAAATACGCGTTAGTTTCGGTAATCACTTCTTCGTTTGAAATGAACATTTTTCTTGTAAGCTATTTTTTCAATTTTGAAACAAGAAAATCTCATTAGGAGCTAAATCTGGATCAAACAATTCGAAGTGTATGCACTTCCAACAGCTTCCATCCATTGTTTTCACTTATTTTTGGTTTCAGGTGTGTAGTGATGGATCTACGTTTCATCAATAGTTATTAATCGATGGAAAAATTTACAGGATTACGCTTTGTCATGTCCAAATACCGCTGTAGTCTGTCGTTTTTGTTGGACACTGAGCAAAAGCGGCACCCATATTGCCGATAATTGTATGTCGAATACTCAAGAGCATAGGATATCCACATTTCATCTGACGCTGATTAAAAAAGCTTCGAGTGGAATGGAATAAAACTCTTATGTCTGGACCGGTGCATCAAAGTACATTTTGAGAGAGAATCAATGTGGAAATTGATTTATATCAGTACCTGCCTTGTCGGCCTTATCCAATGATGGACCATGTACACGGAGTAAAATATTCACGATTCACCAGCGTCCCGTGTGACTTGCAAGGTTCACACAGGTCGTAACTTTTGCCCCAAATTTATAGCTATATGGACAAGCTACTTGCTGAAGAGGTTGGGCCTTCTAATGCAACTTTTGTATGAAACTTTTGTCAAGACATGTTCAATGATTTGGTGGGACGAAGTCCATTAAGAGCATCAGTCCTTTAACAACTCACCCGTCTAACCATCGCTTCTGGTTTCTTACATTACAGGCATCTGCTGCAAGACGAAACCCGAAAAACGGCATTACACCATAGTTATGGGGGAAACTAATTCCCTTGCGATTTTAGGTTTAAACCACAGCCAAAATGTTTCAGCCATGGTAAGCACCTATACCATGATCAGCATCAACAGCGTCTGCAAACAGATCCTCCCGGGGCTTTTGCTTATTGCATTTCTGCCAATTAAACTTTATGAAGGGTTTTAAAGGTCCAGCACAACATAAGGCCTGTTGCCTACTAGAGTTTTATTTGCTACAACAAACGACAGCATTGTTTGGAGTACACCAAAAGCTGCTCCTCGGGAAGAGAGAGAGCGAGAGATAGAGCGCGAAAAAGCATATCGGTGGCAATAGAGTATTTAATTCTATTGACTTACCTTACTGGAGCATCACCGCAGTATTGGGTACGTTATTTTACTACCGTGGGCTCTGCTTTGACGAGATTAGTAATCTTGTTTCCGCAATTGACATTGTTTTTACGTAATACATGTTCATCTTCCAGGACTTCATTTGTGGTCATTGCCCAGTATACTGTACAATGCATCAATCGTACAGCTCGTCTGTGGAACAAATTGCCAGTCAGTTACGGAATAGGACAGTTGAAGTCTTGAAGTCAAATGTTGACACACATTACTACCTGTTTTCTCCTCCTCATAACCTATTTTCCTAGCTCTGGCAGAATGCATTACATATGTACAGGTCCAAGAAATGCAAACGAAAAATGCATCGGGAAATAATCACAGCTTTTGATTTTAGGCTTCCGCTATCTTTAGTCTTAACCATTGAGTTTGGGCAGGCACCATCAACAGCTTTAGATGTCGGTGATTACCGACTGATTTTGCCTTGCTGTAGCTGAGATGGGCACTCAAGGCATTTGCTTTCAACAGAACGGTAACACATATCATTTGTCGCACCACTTAGTGGGCTTCCTGCAAGACCGATTTACGCACACGACCATCTATGCTGAGCTGGACATAAAAAACCGCGCGATTTAACCCCGTTAAGGCATTTTTTGTTTTTTTTTTTTTTTTTTTTTTTTTTGGATTTTTAAGTCGTTATTTTTTGCTAATAAACCACAAGCCAAAGCGGCTTTTAAAATTAGCATAACAATGAGGCCATGGCTGACATTTGTTGCATGATGTTGTATTCTATGAACAGCACATATATACAGACTTGTCAGAAAAATTTGTATGAAAATTTGTATGTCAAGAAAATTTGTATGAAAAGATCTCAATTTGTGAGTGCTTTCCATATAAATTTTCTAGACAAATCGCTCGTCTGTGTTCTATGAACAGCACATATATGTCATCCATAGGAAAAAAAAAATTTGTTGTCTAACATACATTCCGTTTTGTTTAAGCATAAATACAAGAATCACTTAAAAAAAGACCCTTTATCTAAAGCATAAGCAAAGTGAACTGATTCAATGCACATTCGATTCGTATTTTGTCTCTTAACCAGAATCCTTTATCAGAATCTTATATATTTTTGTGTAGCACAGTGTTGTTGTGGCCTCAACTTTCATTAATTTCACGGATTTTTGTTTGATAACTGTTTCTAAACCTGCACATTCATGCATATTCAGTTGCAAGAGCGCAACATAATCACTGTCAGCATTAAAACTATTTTCAGTCCGCTCTTAAGTACTTAAAACTTGAAGTAATTTGTTGTTTGTTATCTGCTGTACAGTAATAGTCTCTTTTGTGTCATGTTTGTCTTCTACAAAGTTTCTTTTTCGTTTAATCTAATAAATTGTTATGGTATCCCCACTTTTTGCTCGGTTGGAAGTCACCAGACAGACACAAAAACAAAAAAAATAATAATATTATTTTGTTTGTATCGCAATTATACACATGTTTTTTTTTCTGCTGTCTTTGCTTTTCATGTTATTTTTATCTTTTGAAAAAAAAAGAGTCCTTTTACTGGATAAATATTTCCATAATGAAAGCTTGGCTGCTGCCATTGTTGTTTTTGTTAGTATTAAATGTGTTGTTGTTGTTGTTTTTGTTGGTGAAATGGAGAAACAAACGTCTGAATTGTTGTAGATGAACATGAATGGAAGAATGAATGAATCCTTTTGGCAAATAAATGTAAAATAAAAACTAAAAAAGTATTGAATGAAGGAAATACTGCGCCATGGCGGCAAGACTTTTAAGTACGAGAATTTGTATTTGTATGTTTTGATATGGATATGCTTTTTCTCGTTTGTTATTTATGTACAAATACAGATGTAATTGACAGTTGAATTGAAACCGAAAGAACTATTAATTATAAATAAATAATACATAAGAGTACACATATGAATTTAAAAGTCATGCTTACGGTTGCGTAATTTTCCAAGGTAAACGTGATCTAAATATGAAAATACAATTTTATTTGTGCCCGACATTAAATATTATGGAAATGAGTTTTGCAAAAGCTGAAAAAGGATATTACAGAATCGAAAATGCTCAAAAGCGCACCAACATTTTGGGGGGGAAAAAGGATTTTTCTAAACTTATGTACTCTGCGTGACGCAACATGTTTCATTAATAAGTGATTGGCTGCTTTATTAAGATGTACATTTTATATGCAGCTACAGTGCGCAACAAAAAAATAACGCTTTGTATCTTGTACAACTAAAGGGAAGCATAAATGATTAACTTGATCACGGCTTTACGCAATTTTAAAAGACTACACTAGTATAATCGATTTAAAGATTAATATCTACTTGGCAAGGGAAGAGCGATTGCAGTAATCCAAACCGATTCTGTCTTCCATAGTTTAATATGCATCGTCCAAATACCACTCTGAAACTATTAAAATCATAATCTTAAAACACTGTCGTAAGTGCAAGGCAGTTGGCCACTGGGTTGAGGTTTTAAGGTTGATTAATGATCTACTCATCACTAGAAATTGTAAAAGGAGCTAGTCATAACAAACAAATTCTTTTCTTCTCCTTAACAATTCGCTACACAAATTTTTAAACCAGTAAATACTGATTAGCCTATTAGAGCTAGTGTAAATGATTTGCATCAGCACCAGCCTTGATGGCTTTATCTACCTAACTCCATGGGGGTAAACTATATGATGGCCCATCAGCGCCCCCATGTGATAGACAAGGTTCACAAAAGTCGCAAGTTCTAGTCATATATGTGCAGCCATATGAACACATTCCTTGCTAAAAAGCCCGGACCTTCTAATCGCTTTTATATGTAATTCCCCAGACAGTAAATGGAAAATAAGATTGCAGGTGTTAATGTTGCGAACTTTATAAAAAATATCAACTCTTAGTCAACCATCACTACAAGTTCCTTACATTACAGGTAAAGACCTGCTCTACTCTACGGAGCTCTAGTATGGTGGGAAAAAACCAAACAGGTAACTGTCATATCAAGAGTTCGCAGGGTACAGAGACTTCCGTGCCTATTTATCACAGAGACGATGGGATCCTCCCCGACGACAGTTATGAAAGCTTTTTTGAACCCCACTTAATGTGGCTGCTCAAAACGAGGCAGCCGCTCAGGCGATCTCAATTTACAAAATGGAAAAAACTAAGATCAGCTAACCGTATTGGTCATCTTGTAATCCTAAAGGGTATCAGAGACGTAATTGCTATGTCTTAGATGACTGACCTTATAGATCCAAGTCATTCCTTTACTAGGAAGTTTAGGACCATCTCAACGAGGGAAGATTAGAGTATAAACCCATGGTGGCTGCAGGATGGCCAACAAAATAATTACTAGGATGGAGGAGGGAATAGTGGGGCGTAGAGCACGCAAGTGTATAACACTTAGTAAGGACACCAAAATCTTCCAAGCAGAACTATAGACGATAAGGGAAGCGATGGAAATATCTACCGATAGGGGGCACAAGGGAGTGATAACAAAACGGTCTTGAACATTCCAAGAAATTTCTAAGATTATAATTATACATGCCTGTACAGGACTTTGCAGATTGCCAATGGAACACTTGATCACCCATGTGGAATATTGGAACACAGTAGACTCAATTGCTACAAGCGTGAATAGGACTTGTCATCAGACCCATTGAAGGAGTTAGTCCGGGTTCTTGGCGTACTTAACCTGTGAGGGGGTAAGGGGAACCACAATAGATCAACAATGGTCGTAATGCAAGTAGCTGCTTTGGGCCACATTCCATTCAAATAATAATAATAATTTATAATAAATTACAGGTATTAGTTGCAAGACAGCAGCCCCTCGGAGACTATAATTAGTTTCCCGAAAACAGACTAGCACCAAAATTATCAGGGAAGACTAATAACACATTTCTGCGACTTTAGGTTTAACCCACAGCCAGAACGCTTCAGTCAAGACGCAGCTATCTCATCCAATATCAGCGGAAAAGTAAAAATGCACCCTTTAGGGTCTTCGCTGGTTCCCGTTCTGGCACTTAACGCTTGGTGAGGGTGTTCAGAAATACTCACACAACACAAGTCATGCCTGGACTTTCTAAAGTTTTAATTACTACAACAAATTGGCTCCTACTTATTTATACGTCTAGAGTGGCCAAGTTAGAAGTGCACTAAGATGCTTCCCAGGAGGCCTGTTAGAAGTATTGGAAATTAGTATAAACAACTGACAGGGCTTTTAAGATTACTGAATGAACAATTGAGTTTTATTCGCTATATTAGCTTTTAATATTGATAGCAATGAAAAAACTATAATCAGCTTGTTTTTTATGCTATATGTCGACATTTCATAGGAGCTCGCCTAATTATCAGTATGCTTTGGAAATTTTTTACAAGATATTCTTAAACATTCTACTTTATATCCAAACAATCTAAATAAATTATTGAGAATTTGACAAGAAGAAAGTTTTAATAATACCTCACAAAACACAAACGCTACTGATTAGGGTAGGTCGTATGAAATATCGACATAGCTGTGAAACATAAAAAACAACCTCTTTATAATTTTTTATTCTGGAAATAACAATATAAGATTGGAGAATGAAAGTATGGTTTTTTTTAAAGAAACTAATACTAAAACTGCGAAGCCTTTTGCTTCTCTGCATTAATACTCTTTCGCAAGAATCGAACCTACGACCTCAAGACCGCTGGCCGAGTACTCTCAAATCACTCATCGAGGTTTTCATAAAGTATGAGTGTAAGTCTATCTTTGAAAGGTGGGCTTAAAGTGTCTTGATGCTGTATCCCAGACATACTAACTACTTGCTTAATCCCTCTGTAATTAGTTTATTTGTATTTATGAACAAGAGTAATTTTTTTTTTATTACTTTCCTAATATTGTTATGAATATTTAATACATATAACCCAGTGTGCTGCCGTTGATCTGTTACACGATTGTTAATTTAAAGTCGTTCGAAAACGGAATCCAATCCCTTTTTGGGCTCTTCAGAAGAAGGAAAACTAAAAAATTTTCTTTATGAACTCATGTTTTAAGAATGAGATTAAAAATTCCTAAGAGTATTCAAGTATATTTTCCAACATATTTGTTTTTAAAACTTTATGTGATGTTTACAGAACACAGACAGATTGACTCGTTTTAAGAATTTGTATGGCTAGTAAATAACCCAAATGAAATAAAGTCTAACATTCTACATAATTAATTTTTAAAATTCCACTATATATTGATTAGCCACTTATAGGATCGTCTCCAACGCGCAAACAAGACTTATTGATACAGTTATTTGGGTGTATAATAAGTTTTAATGCTTCTTTAAAATTTTCTTAAATTTCTTTCTATTCCTTTTACCCTAGACCTACACCACTTTAAATTGACGGTTATTGTATATTTACACAGACACTGAAAATAATATAAGAACTTATATGTGGAATGTTTTTTTTTTATATTTCATTTTATATTTGCAAAAGTATTCAACTCAACACTAAGATTTATGGCTTGAAAACATGTCAGTATACACATTATTTGACAATTCTCAATAATGTCCAGCTGCAAAAGTTAATATGTTTTTTTCCTCACATCAAGAGCAGGAGGAATAGTTAACAGAATATAACCAAAGGAGTTCTTTGGGGGCGACATGAGAACAAATAGAAAGGAAAACATTTCGCATTATTGATTTCATTGTGTCAACAGTAACACATGATTAAACCCATGACGGACAGGCAAGCAGACGATTGACCAGGCGGGCAACGTCAAATGAAGTATTAAACTGTAAATCAAAATTGTTACAAAAATACTCTTGCATAGCCATCAATGCCACCCCCAGCCAAGACGTCAACTTTAACATTAAAAAAAAAAAAAAGAACAGAAATATCCAGACATGACATATTAAGCGAATATATTTAATGGTCATTTAGTGTTTAAGGATTTTAATGACTGTCGCTCTCGAAGGAAACTCGTCCACGTCGTCGTCGTTGTTCGTCGTAGTCGTTTTTTTTTAAGCAGACATCAAAGTTATAAATGAAGCGTCATGATGTCGACAACTTTGATACGAAATAAAAGAAAATTTAATTTAATTATTTTCGAAGCAATAAAATTAAATTTAAAATGTCATAAGTATTAAAGAAATTTGATTGGCAATTTCAACGAATTTTTAATAAGCAAGTATTTAGCCGTAAGGAAAACATTTATTAATTTACTTAATATCCTTGTTTTATTTTCGCCTTTAAATGTTTTCTACAATGAAAAAATAGAAAAAGAAAAATTAAGAAATTAAGTCCTTTTCCCTTTATTTTTTTCATTATAATCTTCTTAAACATTTCAATTACTAAAGAAAGAATACAAACAACGGCAGCAGCTAAAAGGAAAAAGACCACCTTAAATACTCGCTTTGAGTAGAAACTCTGCACAAAATCTAGACAATTGCCATAAAATATGAGATGATGAACGAACGAGGAAACAAGTGATGAAAAAACCAATTTCAATGACGAAATGTGAGATTTATTACAGTTTTATTAAATTCTTTTCTTTAACCAACGACCATGACAACCTTACTTTTTAGTAAACTATAAAAACTCAATAAAAACTGTGAAATCCAGACAGATATATTAAATGCAGTTCCTTCTGTGTTCTTTCTGTGAAAATCTTTATTTAAATAGGAAAAGATTCTGCAAATAAGCGTAACCGCTTATAACAATAAAATTAATACTTACTTATGTATATGATCAGTACAGCACATTAGTGGGAAAATTTAAATTGCTTTATTTCTTTTTTTTTAGCTTGGACCAGTACTCAGGGGATGACCCCTACATATGCAGTGCATTGTACCAGAACTAGGAAAATAGGTTATGAGGAGGGGGAAAGAGGGAGTAGTGTTTGTGAACATTTGACTTGAACTTTCCAACATTATAACAGACGTCTGCTGGCTCTGCTTTCGGGGAAGGGGGGATTTAGGCGATTCCTGAAGCCGATTTTGGGAATTTAAAAAAAAAAAAAAAACTCGGAACCGCTTCGCCAATTGGTTCGGAGCCAGTTTTTATATTCGGTACGCGTTTTTGCCGTGTATCTAAACTATTAACGGTCATTCGCTTTAGTACGAAAATTGAAGTTAACGTATTGCTTCCGGTAGAGTGGGAATTTTGTCCATTTTTAAAGCCAATTTCGGGAATTTCCAAAGAAATCGGAATCGCTTTGCTAAAGGATACCGAACTAAAAAGTAAAAAATAATTTCACTAGTATTGTTTAAGTTTATTCTTCAAATTATTTCTCACTGTTTAGAGCCTCTGGGTGATCCTGCTTACAGTTTAAACCGGGCTGATCATGGTTGAGGTGTCTACCTTAGCTGGAACGTTCTGGCTATGGTATAAACCTAAAATTGTGTGAAGGCATTATTATCCTTCCCTGATAACTACGATGAGAAGCAAGTATTTGATTATTTGTGCGTAAAGGACTACCACGAAAACATTAATCATATATTTTTGGGCCGCAAGAATTGATAAACTTTTCTTTTTTTTAATTGATTAAGTTTTTTCTAATGCCTTGGATTCTTGTGAAAACTATTCAATAAACACAAAATTTATAATGTCGAAGTGATGTGACAACCATTACAGCTCCTGAATTAAGAGGGAATAGTATACTTTCCAAAAACTGGATTTCCTAGGCAGAGAACAACTTGACGTGAAGCTTTAATTTTCTAAAAGTTGTTTCCTATGAATCAGACATTTGATTTTGCATGCTTTTGGATTTTAAGATCCCGAAATTAACTGGACCACTTTTAGTTAGCTTGAAATAGTGGTTACATCTAACATATTTTTAATACGAAAGAATTTCAACTTTAGTTTAATTTTTTTTCATGTCTTCTCGTTTACTTGTGATTATATAATATGAAATACTTTTACCTATACATGAAAATCTAGTTTTGCAATTGTTGCAACATTTTTATTGTCAACGAAATGTTGAAAATTGTTGCATGATTTCTTTTTGCCACACAATAGCGAAGAATACAGCCGGGTATATATAGAGAGCTAAACAGACAGCTGGATAAATATATGAAGATACATTTATTTATTTTCCTGATTTAGTTGCTGTCTTTATAAAAGCAAAACATTTAGCTTTTTTTTCTAACATACATTCATATATACTTGTGTATGTATATGTCGTTAAAAGCTTATCAATGCCACAAATCTTTAGCAACTGTAGTTGCAAGAATTTGTTGTAGGTTTACATTTATTTGTGGTTGCTTGTACTTGCGGTTGTCATGATTACTTAGAGATTTCCTAACAATCAGTTCAAGGAAATTAAGAGAAAAAAATATCTATGCGAAGATGAAACAAAACCAACATTATATTACTATAAGGATTTTCATTTTAATTTATGTTGGAGAAAGTAAAACAGGTATCCTTGAGAAATTGAAAACTATTATTGACAAAACCGTAAACAATAATGTTAACAGATATTTAAAACAACTTTAATGGGCACAATAGTTTTTAATTTCATGCCACAATTTGTTCTTAATGTTTGCAATTTAAATTTGAGTACTTAATGAAGGTACGATATTCCTACAAAATTTAGATTTTACAAATCTAGTTTTCACACATGCACTCATCCACATATTTATGTTCGGTTATCAAATGATTATTGCAGTAACTTTATATATCCCCCGCGGTAGTAATAAATGATTTGAGTTCGGACCATTTACCAGTTAAGATTTCCCTGAATAGCAGCAACTTTTTCTTGTACGATTTTTGCAATACCAACTGGAATCGTTTCTCCAGATTCGTGTCTAGAAATATAAATGTACCGGACATATTGTGAGTAAAGAGCAAATTGATGATTATATTGAAAATTTCGGAAATGTTTTAAATGATGCAACCTATTATTATGTGTCTAAGAAACACCCTTCAATAAAAAGAAAATCCCTGCCTAACCATGTTAAGAGCATGATATTACCGACGAGATTGGCAAGGATATAGGGACCTAAATGACTTCTATCAAATGAAGATACTCAATTTTAAAATACGTGAGGAAATTGGTTCATTAAAAAACAAATATTGGGACTATTTATTGTTAACACTTCATAAAGGCTCAACGACATTTTGGAACCTAACGAAAGTTATGAAAAAGAAAACTATTGTTCCTATTTTAAAACAGGATGGTGCACGGTTCACCACAAATCATGAAAAGTGCTTCTAACTTCATCTCAGCTTGATGACCCAATTGCATCTTATGCTGTAACTGATGCTGTGGAATCGTATAGATCTTTAAGAGCGAATTCGTTAGATATATTGTCAGTTACAACTGCACAAATCTCAAATATACTGAAAAGTTTAAAAAGTAAAAAATCGCCTGGTGTTGATGGCATAAATAACAAATGCCTTAAAGCGCTTCCCAAAAAAGGTATTAAATTCTTAACAAACATAGTAAATACCTGTCTAAAGCTTTGCTATTTCCCACAAAAGTTTAAAGAGGCTAAAATTATTCCGATTAAAAAACCTGGCAAGCCGCCTGATTGTCTCACTTCATACCGCCCAATAAGTCTATTGTCGAATAAAAGTAATGTAATTCCGCCTTATCAAATTGGTTTCCGCAGAGAACACAACACGGTTCATTCACTGGTAAGAATCAGAAATTTAGTCAAAACAAACTTTATTCAACAAAAATCCACAGGAATGGTCCTATTGGATGTTAAAGCTGCTTTTGATTCAGTTTGGCACGAAGGCCTCGTTTTCAAAATGATCAATATGCATTTTACTTTATCGTTGACAAAAATAGTCCACAGTTTCTTAACTTCGCGTTCCTTTAAAGTCCATATTGGTTCTCTAAGCTCTACAAGGCATCCTATAAAGGCGGGATGCCCGCAAGGGTCATGCTTATCGCCTATCCTTTATAACATATATACATCTGATTTTCCCCAATTAGAATACTGCACGCTATCAATATTTGCTGATGATACAGCATTTCTTAGCTCTGAAACTATGGCGGCAGATATAATAACAAATCTAAAGAGAGCGTTAATTGATGTTTCATCTTATTTCAATAAATGGAAGATCATGCTAAACTATGACAAAACACAAGCGATTTATTTTACAAGGAAGCGTAAAGCATGTTTCATTCCACAGGCCAATATAGTTTTAAATAACAATACAATACCATGGGAACAAAAAGAAAAATATTTGGGTGTTATGCTTGATCCAAAAATGAGGTTTAGAGATCACATACCTTATGTAATAAATAAAGTAAACATTTTAACGCGTATTCTGTACCCTTTCATAGATCGTAAATCAAAACTTAGCATAAATAATAAAAAACTTATTTTAAAGTAAATTTTTCACGCTGTAATGTTCTATGCGGTCCCCGTCTGGTCCACTAGTGCAAATTGCCATATAAAGAAAGTACAGGTAGCTCAAAACAGGCTTTTAATGCTTATATATAATCTACCCTGGCATTTTTCCACCAGACGTCTACATGAAATTGCAGGCCTTGAGCCAGTACTAGAAAAAATTCAGAGGTTAACACAAAATTTTAATATCAGATGTCAAACTTCTGATTTTTATCATATTAATGAGTTATACTCATCCTAGGGTTTAAATTTAGTCGTAGTTAGTTGTGTAAGTAGTTATAAATGAAAATCAAATAGGTTTTTGCCAATTTTCTCCTCCAAAATAATGTATATATGTATATATTATATAGTAAATACTTACTAATAATTAAGCTGAAAAAGAAACGATCTTGTACACTTAAATATGCAATAATTAAATTTTACTTTAAATGCACATATTATGGATAAATAAATTGAATATATCTCTATATCTCTTGACAATTGAAGCCTGAAAGTTGACGCATATTGTTGAAGCGCCATTTGATGAATTATGTGTCATTTACCCACAATGGATTTGCCATTCATTGACAGAGAGTGAAAAAGATTTACATCAGCACACAACATAAGTCTTGCGGCTTTCTAAAGTTTTATTTGCTACAACAAACGAGGGACTCCTTCCGCTCTTTACCCGAAAAATAGAGTGCCATAGTTTCGAAAACGCCAATTCAAAAAAGTGGTTCCCGGGGGGTCATTCCATGACACGCGACAAAACTGTTTCATCAATAAAAAATAATTTATTCGAGAAACGTGTGATATACGCTTTCCCCTTTTGCGTGTGGTCTTAGCCGCTGTGCTGTTTAAAGCGCACAGTGTTGTTGTGACTGATGTACTTGAGCATTTTTGACAGATAAATTACGCCTGACGCGCTAATTTAGTAAACAGTAAGTTAGTAAATTTTAAAAAACGTCTGATTTAACTTATGCTTTCAAATATTACCTTTACAAGGTATTTTAAATTATTGCTGATTTAATTTCGATTAAATTCATACTCGCAACCAAGAAAATTTAAAGCATATTTATCAATAACTTTAATACTCGTTTTTACAATAAAAAAAAGCTCAATTTAAATTGTACTGTCCAAAAGTCAATTTAGTAGCAAATTGTGCATTTCTCTTAGTAAAAAAAAAAACTAAAACAAAAAACGGAAATCAGAAAAATATGAAACAAAATATGAAAAAGTAATAATAATAATAAATGACAACAGGAAGGTTATAGCCAGCCACTTAAGCTTTATTTCAACTTTGCAGACAATACA
Organism: Thecocarcelia acutangulata; assembly: GCA_914767995.1. NCBI lineage: Eukaryota > Metazoa > Arthropoda > Insecta > Diptera > Tachinidae > Thecocarcelia > Thecocarcelia acutangulata. The sequence goes on from OU612096.1 coordinate 30,355,881, forward strand.
GTTCGTCGGTTTGCTTTATGTTGCAACAATTTTTAATGATTTCAGCATAGGCTGACCGACCAGACAGTCAGACCAACCCAACAATCATTGAAACTTTTCTTCTTCTTTGAATGAAAATGATGCCCTGTTTGAGTATCATCATTTGCCAAAAATTTAAAAACTTTGTGCAATAAACTTTTCAATTTTGTACGAGAATTTTAATAAGCAAAACTGTTAATAGAAAGCACACAATGGCATTTTTTTTTCGCAAATGAATTTTAACCCTTTTATGGCCCATGTTGCATGCGCTGAATGTGTTTGTGTGCAGGTGGTGTCAAAGTAGCGCTAGCGGGACTGGTAAAATGAGAAAAATACTAATTTTATAAAATTGATAAGAATGTAAATATTTTAGCAAAAGAAAAATATATTTAGGGAGTTGATTAAACGAATAAATTTAATTTGCAAGCCGTCAAAATTAATTTCTGCTTCCATATTTTAATCAACGCAAGCCAACTAACGAACAGTGTTACCATATACGAAAGAAAAATCAATCCATCCGTGCTTAAATCAGTACCGAGCGGCGTTAAAAGTACGGTAAGTACGGATCATCTTAAATCAAGAACGGTTCGCTTGATTCCAGTACAGATTATTCAATCACTAATTACTTAATTTCAGACATAATTAATCCCGAATCCGTACTTGAAATAAGCCGAAAAAAAGATTTTTTTTTTGATTTGAGAAAAACTGATATCGAACCAATTTTGATATTGATTTAGTTCCGAATACATAATTGAAATAAGCTTGTTTCGTGTAAACATTTTGCATAAAAATGAAAAATTTTTGTTTGTACAAACATAAAATGTTGATGTTTTTGCCAAGCAGTTTGTGTAGTTTATTTGGCACTTGTACTTGCGATTCGTTTTGCTCTCATATTCTTATGTAAATAATCAGAACTATGTCACTCATGAGCGAACGGGTTAAATTGATTAAATTGAATGTATCGTCTAGGTGAACGCAGTGAGCCAGTCAATAAACTGATCACTTTTCGTTCAATAATGTATTATTGAATTTACTCAATAATCTCTCTTATGGCATTATGTCATATTTTTTTTAACACACTTATATTAGTTTCACTTGTATATTTGTATGTTTTTAACAAACGAAACCTATGTCATGAGTGATTATTACATATGTAGGTATAGAATACTGTATATATAGCGTTGCTGCTTTAGAGCGAAAATTGGAGTTGCCGTGTTGCTTCCCGGAAAGTGGCGAGATTTTGGGGATTCATGAAGCCAATTTTTGGAATTCGCAAAAAAAAACCATTTCGGTAAAGGACTATTATACATGTCTTAAGATTTTGATGGGATTTTGTGGGACAAAAATCTAATGATATTTGCTGCGACTGTCAAAAAATCTAACGTATTTTGTTTTCACTCCATCGCACCTAAAGTAAAATAAGAAATATGATTTGAAAATAAACCGCCAAATTGCTTAACGTCTGGTTTTAATATTTTTTTTTTATTTGCTTTTGTAAAAAATGCAACACTGATCCAGTGAAAAATCTTATTGCTTAAACAATGTCAAATGTCTTATCGTATTATTTATAACTTTCATAAAGCTTTACATTCATACTTTCAAGTCTTAATACAAAATGTCTGAAGCGCTCTTCACCGCTGTGGAGACGGTTTCTCATATTCTGTGCGCGTTTTTGCCGTGCAACATGCATCTGAACTATTAACGGTCATTCGCCTTAGTTTAAAACTTGAAGTTGCCGTATTGCATCTGCAGTAGTGGGGAGATTTTATTATTTCTACAAGCCGACTTTGGGAATTTCCAAAAAAAACTGGGAACTGCTTCGCTAACCGAATTGGAACCGGGTTGTCATATTCGGTGCGTGTTTGGATACACAATCGAGGAACGCGTTAAAGTTATTCAGACTTATTTTTAAAATAGGAGTTGGAATCAAAATTACATAAGTGCACTTTGTGATTTTGTCGGTCAACTTAATTGTCCAAATTGCTGCTATTCGCGATAGTGTGGCTAAAAAGCCGTCCACCTCCACTCATCGTTGTGCCCAACAATTGCACCACACCATTATGCATAACGACTTGCATTAACACGCTTATAAGGTTCAATTGACTCCAGAACCATTCCAAGCCTCATCAATGCTTATAAGGTGTAATTAACTCCAGAACCATTTCAAGCCCCATCAATGTTCAGAATGGTGGCAAGAAATGACAACAGTAAATGATAAATTTTCGAAGAAAATCATCTTCAGTGAAGAGGCACATTTTCACCTCAGTAGATTTGCCAGTAAGCAGAATTGCCGCATTTGGGCGAATGATAATGCAAGAATAATTGTCGAAAAACCAATGCACCTACATATACTGACTGTTTGGTGGGGTTTATGGGCTGGTGGCATCATCATGCCGTATTTTTTTTTTTTTTTTCAAAATGCAGCCGGTCAGACAGTTACTGTGAATGTTGTTCACTACCGTGAGATGGAAACGAACAACAGAACGCTTTTACGCGACAAAACCAACGGCTATGATATCTCTAGGGGTGGCGATACATATTGGCCGCCAAGAGCATGTGATTTGACACCGTTGGACTTCTTTCTTCGGCCTTATTTGAAAGAAAATCGATAAATTTGGACCATCGAATGGAGGTGTGCTGCCGAGGTCGCGGCGGCCATTTGGCTGATTTTTTTTTATCCACACATAATTGATCTCTACCAATACTATCATAATAAAAAGATATGACAATAATTCCTTAATAATTTGTGTTTTATACAAAATCAACATCGGATTTTAAAATTTAAATACCATTTGTTTACAATTGTTACTTCTTTAATGAAGCAATATTCATTAGCCGAATAAGGCATCACAATGCCCCAAAAACAGAGAAAAAGTCGTAGCTTTAAAGCAAAAAATCATTATATCTACGAAAGTTTTTCTATCAGTGTATCAGCGGCAATCTCGTTTGGGCCTATGTGCACAATTTGGGAGCGTTGTTCAGGCGGGCAGTCTATTCATGTTGAAATGTCAAATCACGCTAAACATAAATCACTTAACAGCTGACGAAAATAAATGAAATAGTGTTGCCAACTTAAATTGTTATACCTCTATAACAACACTCCTTATATATGTATACAAAATTAGTTCAGACATTTTTTTTGCATGGATAACAAAGTTAATAAAAATCTTAAAATATTGTTTAAATGTTTGCGTGTATTTGAAGCAGGTTTTAAGAAGTGCGGCTCCATTTTATTTATTCATTTATTTTATTTATTTATGACATATTGCAGTACAAAAGCCATCAAGGCCAAAATAAAGTAGTACTGCACAGGTAGATTAATAAGTGCATATACCTGAGTAACTCAAATAATAATACAATTCAAATCCTTATATAATGCAAATCAATTTACAATGTAATTTAATATTATTAATGAAACAGACATCATAGAAATTATATTCATTTTTCTTAATTCAGTCTACAATACAATTCAATTATATCAGTCAACTTAAAAAGTAACAACATACTAAGATAAGATCAAGAGAATTACATGAATTTCATTTCCTTTCCTTTCGAGACTCCCCAGCCCTAGAACATATACAAATATAAGTATGGCAACCAGTATTAATAGCGCAACTCCACACACAAACAAAAAGATAATCACGGCAGATGAGTCAGGGTCAGATGTTGTCAAAGCTTAAGTCGAAATACATTATTAGAATGTGAAAAGATTCTTAGGTCATGCGGCAACACATTCCACCAGCGAGCAATTCTCACAATGAAGGCTCTGCTAAAGGTAGAACAATTAATTCGAGGGATTAAGATTTGTTTGTTCCGAGCCGATCGAGAAAAATGAAAGCGATTACAAAGATGTACGACATTCGCCTCTCTAAACGTTTTGTAGAAAAAAGCAACATTGCGATACCTAATAAAATCCAAAAACGAAAAATCAGGAAATTTAACCACGAAATCAGACACATGTTCTCGTCTGCGAACAGAAAAAACATATCGAACAATAGAATTCACTACCCTACACAGCTTTGCCAGATTAGTAGAAATAGTACCCGATACCACTTCAAGTCCGTATATAATAAAAGGCATCATCAAGGCTCTAGCTACACGCCACCTAACCGAGAATGGTAAATAAATACTCAAGGAGTAAATCTTCCGCAGTGCAAAGGACACTTTCTGATGCACCATATTAATGTGGGGCTCAAATTTAAGCTGGTTATCAATAAGAACACCTAAACATCTATAATGACTGACAAATTCAATAGGGCGCCCAGAAATACAAATATTTAAGTCTTGACAAAATAACCATGAAGAAAAAAATAGCATAGCCTTCGTTTTCAGGTTTCGTTTATCCTTTTTGGTTTCATAACGCTGATGGGAGTGTGGTCAGGTGAATGAATGCAAAAATTTGAAACTCTTGGAAAATAAAATATGTGTTGCTTAATCCTTAAATCTCATACGAACACATGAAAACATTTAATTTATTAAGAAGCTGTGGTTCTCTCTGCCATAATAAGCGGCATATTTACAGCACGACCGGAGGGGTCGCTCTCCATTCTGTACCACAAGTCTTTAGATATTTTTTTCTTTCTAGTAAATAACGCACAACAAGAAGTTTGTTTATCTGTCGTAACAGCTTTCCCCAACAGTTGAAATTTTTTTGCCACAATTTTTGCTAGAAATATTTTCCTCAATATAAAGCAGTTTTACTCTTAAACAAACATACAAAGAAAAATAAAAATGAACCTTAAGTATTCCCTTAATAACGGTTTCTATGCGCGGGTGTCTCCAGCGCCAATTTTTCACAGCTTTTAAGTTTTTATGGGTCATTAATTATGTGTATGTTTGTTTTCACATTTCTCTTTTCAACTGTCGTGTTTGTTTCTGTATTTTTGCCGTTTCGTTTTGTTAAATAAATTTTAATTTCTTGGCAGCAGTTTAATAATGTGTTGGTTCCGCAGCCTCCATCACACCAGCACTCTCAGCTTCATAAATAAGTTGAGACATTTTAATTATTTTTATAGATGCTTACGAGTATGAAGTAGAAAAACTTTTTTTTTTGGGTTTTCGTTATTGAGAAGTAAAAATAATCAATTGAATCGAGTTGCTGGCACCAAATAAAGTAGTAAAGCTTGACAGCCACCAATGAAGAAGAGGATAAAAAAGATCAATGATATAAAAAAAAATAAAAAAAATAAATAAAAAATTAACAAATTTTTAAAAAATTGTTAAAAAAATTAAAAAAGTATTTTTTTTAAATGAGTCTTTAAAGCCAGAGTATATACTAGGGTTTGTTGATTAAGCGATCGATATTGTCATTTTTCTGACGTTACTGTGTCATCAGATTAATGAATTTTTATCATCAAATAGAATTTCTAATTGAGAACTCTTCTTTTAGACGAATTGCTCCTCTACGTCACGCACATTAATATAAAAGGAGTAGACATGAATAGGAATACATGTATGTAATGAGAGGGAATATAATGATTTGAAGAAAACTGTATGTCAATAAAGTTCGCATGTTAGAGCACTATTCTGTTTGAGACTGTTTATTTTAGTTGTTAATTGTTTAGTTGTTTAACCTGATTCGAATTAGGCAATTTGTTATTACAAAATGAAAGTCAAACACATTGCAATTAAGTTTTGAAGCTAAGAGTTCTTTTAGGCGACTCACCTCCGTATCTGCAGTTTGTCTTATCCGTTGGTATATTACCGTTTGGTTCCAGTCTATCCAAATACTCTTCGGAATTGTAACCATTGTAGGGAACTTTGTTACCGTGATTGTGACTATGACCACCTCGATGATGGTGATGATGATGGTGGTGGTGATGGTGCGTGTCATCGTTATCTTCTCGGGATATTGCTGAAATGAAAAGTTAAAACGCTTCATGAATAAAAATTAACTTCTTGCGGTTTAAAATTTCAAATAAAATTTTATTAGATATAAAATTTGTTTTAAAACTTTGTAACAATTCATTTGCAATTCATAAAAGGCATGTTGTGAAACGCAAGTGGCTTTTGTGGTTTATCCTCCCGGCTTACACAAATAATCCACCCACTGCCAATGTACTCGTACATGTACACGTACACGAACGATATCAGACCACAAAATTCAATTTTATGCCCTTTTATTGTGATCCCAAATAAAAATCTACTCATTTTGAAATGCTTAATGCTTGAAACATGTTGTTACTCAAATGGCTGGGAAGGGAGCGGCTCCCTCGCATAAAGTCGAACAAATTTAAATCCATTACATCGCATGTATTACTTCCTCTATGTCAGTTGTTGTTTGTTGGCGTATAACAACAGTCCTGTTAAGTATGTTACATGTACGTCGAATTAATAACAAAAAGGGAGCAAAAGGAAAAAATGAACAAAAAGGGTTACTACGGATGATGCTGGTTCAGTGGCCTGTGATGGCTGCCATAAAATTTTAAAATTGAGTGACAAACACTTATTGAAGGAAATTAAATTTAAAGTAAACTGTTTGAATTTTTTTTAAGCAAGCGAATGATTTCAATTTCGTAAGAGTATTAATATATTTGAATTATTTTTCCCAGGTTTGGAAAAAGATCTGAATAATTTACCCTTGCCAGAAAAAGTATTCGTACACTTTGACATAGAGAGTTTATACCGGAAAAAATTAAAAATAGTACACTTTTGTTAAACAAATACTTTTTTTAAATTAAGTACTAATTTATTTGTTGGCTGTTTTTAATTCACTCTAAAGTTTATTGATTTATAAAAAATAATTTATAACATTTTAATTTTCCTGATGATGAAATATCGAAAATAAAGTACCGTTAAAACTTTTTTATAAAAAACAAAAATCAATCAAGATCTTTGGCTGGAAAATTTAAAAGAAAACAATATAAACAAGATCAAATAATACGAATATTTAATAATAATTAAAAATATATAAAAATTTACAAGAAAAAGTACTCGTACACTTTGAATATTTGTATAAAAAAATTAACTATATGAAATATTGGTGAAGTTAGTAATCTGTCGAATGTCCCTTATGATTAAGGACTTCTGTAAGCCGACTTGACATTGCTTTAACCAACTTTAAAATATCATTTGTACTTATTTCAACCAACTCATCCATTAAAATATTTTTTACCATTTCCTTTGAGGTTATTTTATGTTGTCGGATTCTGTGCTCAAGTAAATTCTATAAATCAGGAGTGCCCAAGCCCTATACGCTTGATGCTCAATTCTTTTTGTAAAAGCGCTTAGCTATAGGGATGTGCTCTTTAATACACACATACATACGTACTCAGCACTAGCAATGAAAAATACACAAACAACTTTGTCTTATATATTTTGTCGATCTACACTGTACACATACAAGAGCAAAGCAACATGCTTTGCTCTTACCCATAAACTGGAGAATTTATGATACGTCTTACATAAAATATAGTTTTTCCCACGCTAAAATTATATTATTTTGATCATTCATAGTAGCCTTAATTGATTAAAAATATTTAATTAAAACAAATTATTTTAGCTTTTGAAAAAAATGTGTATACATATGAATAAAAGATAAATTTTTCCATACCAGAAAATGCAATGCAGCCGTTAACGATTCTATTTTCAACAGATTAGTCAAACAAACCATGCACATATAGTTTTAATTGAACAGAAACAAAACAGCTGATTCAGATAAGAAAATAACGTACAAACTAATTCTGCTTTAAGGCAGGTATAATGACCTGTAAGTGCACTTGTCAGCATTCTGATGATTTTCCTGTCCAGTTTTAGAACACATTCGGCCCTCTTTGTATCAATGTTTTGAAATTTCTTGGAATGTTCAAGACCAGCTGTCTTATTCCACTGTTGCTCAACGATGGACTCCGTCCACTTCTTCATCTCTTCATTAAGGATTTTATTTTACTTATGGCAAAAAAAAAAAGCCAGGCAAAATTTAAATTTATAAATTTATTTGTAAAAATTCTAAATTCTAAGAACAGATGTTTTTCGCATACACTGTCTTTGAACTGCTGTCAAAAGCAAATTTAACTTAATACGAAAAAACAGAATAATAAAAAGCATCCCAAAACGCTTTCAAAGCATGTCCAATTGATTTAAACAGCCTTTATTCATAAACTTTTACGCTGGTCAATACTCTTTTTGCACAAACAGGTTTGTAGATGTGTGTAGTGTGCGCTTCATACAACATAAGTGCTTTAAAAGTGTTACACAAAGAATAAAACGACTAGTCAACTAACATTAATGTCACAGGGTGCATCCCGCACACACATTCATACACAGTATGGAGTTGGTTCATCACAAAACAGACTTGCACTTACATTTGCGAACACACGTACACGGAGAAAAAATCATACAATTAATCAATTCAAATTATATGTGCACAGCATTTTGTGATTCCGGTTGTAATTTCCTAAATTTTCATATCCGACCCCATCAAGTGTACATATTCAGAGGGCGAAGCCGATCGGCTATTAGTCGCGGCTAAGCCGTAGCCGATTAATTTTCTTGCGCAGCAGCCGCCACCAACTTGAAAGGCTCATTTCGGCTAACAATCATTTCTCTCCATAAATTTTAGTAATTACAAGAAAATTTGTACAAAAAAAAAAAAAAAATTGAGTATCAAGTTTGAAAACTTTGTTGCCTACGTTATAAAAATTGCAAGTAAGCACTAGTCGCGACTATTTTTTTTTCTCTGGCATCACCTGCAACGTGTTTATTTTGTTTACTGGCAATATCCAATATATGTGGTAGCATTGAAAAAAAAATGTAACAAGCTGGTGTTTCCCCGTTATAATTTTATACAGGGTGGCCCAGAAAGACCGAAGTGGTGTGAATTGCTTATAACTTTTTATTTAAGAGATATTTTTTAAAAATTTTTTTTTTTTAAATACATTAAATTTATGGGGAATATTTTTGGATTAGTTATTAAAAATGATATCCCGCAAGTGGTGGCCATATTCTGCTTCGCACAAATGTGCTCTTTCCAACACATTTTCCATGACCTTTCGCAAAACTTCCGGTGGTATGTTGTTAATTTCTTCTCGAATATTGGTTTTTAACTCCTCAATAGTCCTAGGCTTATTAACATAAACTTTTCCTTTTAAATAGCCCCAAAGAAAACAGTCTGGAGCGGTTAAATCCGGGGAACGCGGAGGCCAATTAAAATTGCTGTTACGAGAAATTATTCTTTCACCAAAGATGTCGCGTAAAAGAGTCATTGTGGCCCTCGCAGTGTGCGCTGTGGCTCCATCCTGTTGGAACCATATTTGCGGATGGTTTTCCACGGCTGGCCTTACAAAATTTTGCAACATGGCCCGATATCGATCACCATTGACGGAAATGGCGACACCTTGTTCATTTTCAAAAAAAAAATGGGCCAATGATCCTTTCTGAAGAAACACCGCACCAAACGGTACACTTAACTGAGTGCAATTGTCGTTGATGAAGTACTCTCGGGTTTTCCGTAGCCCATATCCTACAGTTTTGCTTGTTAACGAACCCATTTAATTGAAAATGGGCTTCGTGACTCATTATTAAGTTATGAATAAAATTTGGATTCTCTTGTGCTTTTTGCTGGAAATAAATTGCATAGTCAAGTCGTTGCTGGTAATCTGTTGTTTTCAATTCTTGGACAAGTTGAATTTTGTATGGAAACAATCCTATGGTGTGCAAAATTCGCTGCAGCGACGTCCTTGAGAGGCCCAGTTGTGACGAACGTCTCCTGGTTGATGTTTCTGGATCCTCCCGAATACTCTCCTGTACCACTTGAATATTGTCAGCCGTGTGGACAGTTCGGTGTCTGCCGGGACCAGGAAGGTTCCTTACTGCTCCTTGTTCTCGAAAATTTGCAACCAGACGGTTTATTGTTGACTGAGAGGGTGCAACCCGCACATTAAATTGACGACGGTATGCACGCTGAGTCAACACAATGGACCGTTGATTTGAAAAGTAAATTTCAACAATTTGGGCACGTTGTTCAATTGTGTATTGCTCCATTATAAATTATCCAAGTCTTCTTTACAAAATACTGAAAAGAAAAGAAAAAAAAAATTATAATAAAAAAGTTATAAGGAATTCACACCACTTCGGTCTTTCTGGGCCACCCAGTACATATTTACATATATGAAATTGGTATTATGGTGATAAAGTGCGTTGTGAGAAAGAAAAATTACTCAAAAAAATATTCCAAATTATTTAAAAAAAAGTAAAGTGATAAGTCTCCGATTTTTTCTTCCGAATCTGAAGACGAAGATGCTTTAAATTATAAATCAAAAGATTTACTTTACTACGAAAGTATTATACAAAAGAGAGATGATGTGAAAAAGCTAACAAACATTATTATACTCGTAAGACCCACTGAAACGGGAGTAAATCTCGTCATGCTAAAGCAACAATTATTTGTTCTTGACAACAGAGACCTAGTTGAACCGTTTTTAATTGGAAAATAATTTGTGTTTTATTCAAAATCAACATTTGGACGTTTAAATTGGCCATCAAAATCACGAAGTGCATGATATACATTTTGATTTGAATGAGCCTGAATAACTTTAACGCGTCGAGTAGTGAGTCTGAAATTGAGAAATGCCAAATGAAATAAAGAAAAAGCTTGACGTTTAGGTGTGGTATGTGGTATTTGTGAAGAAGATTAAGAGAGTTTAACTTGGAACACTACACAACAGAACACCGATCAAATATTGTTGAATTTTGTTTTGAAAATCAAAAATCAATTGTTTTGACGCAACGTGCTCATCACCGTTTTTTAATATCATTGCTAGACTTTCAGCACCTAAGAAAAACAAATTTTTGGCACCCCGGTACGGTAAGGCACCTTCCATGTACCGGAAGACTACGAACGGTGCACACGGAAGAACATATTCAACGTGTTGTGGGTAGTGTATAGGATAATCCAGAATCAAGTGCACCGTATTTGATTTGAGAAAATCCGTACTTGACGTACGTACCGTACTTTTTGACACCGCTTGGTCAAATCAAGGTTAAATCAAGCCTTTTGTAATGAAATAAATAATGTTAAAACTAAATCAAGTGAGTGTTTTAAAACCAATTTATTTTCATGAGAGCTGTTCACAGGATAATTTTTCTGTGTGTATATGATTATTACATTTTGTCAATGAACCTAAAATTATGCAACAGAATGGCTGTTAAAATCAAAGAATGAGAGAGAAAGGGGGAAAAATGCTGCCAGTTGCATAAAAACCGAAAATGTTTTTGTTTTCCCCAAAAGGGCGGAATTTTTCACCTTCTTCTAACAACGATTTCGAAACTATTGTAAAAGTTAAACATTTATACACCCCGCTTCACTTATTTAAAGGCACTAAAGTTCATATTCAGAAGCCTGTATCTTTTGAAATTTTTAACCGATTGCAGAATTTTAAAATAGAATTTGAAGCTAGACATCCTGAGATAGAAAAACAAAATCATGCCAATAGCCTTTAATAAAAAAAAATTTTTTGAGCAATTTATAAAAAAAAAATTTCAAAAATGTTCAGAAAGATAAACATCGGTTTTAGTTTTTTCCGATCGATTTAAAATTTTTTGTTTTGCCATTTTGACACGTAAATTGATTAAGATGTAATAAATTGTAATAAGCAATCGCTCCGTACAGAAAAATCATCACTTACTTTAAAAAATAATAAAAAAAAACAAGTAAGAGTATAGTATAAGAGTATACTCGGCTGGGTCGAATCTAAAATACCTTTCACGTAGTCACCTATACACATATATTGTATATATTACAAATCTGAACAAAATATGCTCAATTATATATGGACCGATATCGGGGAAAGCACCATTCCAAAAAGGAAATCTTTCATGTTTTTCCACGGTTTAGGTTATATCTCGGTTATACATGAACCGACATCGGAGTTGTTCATTTTCTGTATTTTACAACTTGAACTGCTTTTAAGCAAAAAAAAATTTTTTGTTTTTCATGGAAAAATCGGTTTATGCTATATCTCGGGTATATGCACCGATATCTGATATCATGGACCGATATAGGCATTTTTAATTTTCTGTATTTTGCTAACCTTATTTTATAACAAGAACTGCTTTTAAGCAAAAAATAAAAATGATTTTTTCATGGAAAAATCGGTATATACTATAGGGTGTTTTTTTAAGCTAGATAGAACTTTATATTGTAAAAAGTAACACAAAAAATTAAATTTTGATGAAACATTTTTTTTATTTGTTTCAGTATACTCTGACAAATCATCATGAATAGACTCACGCTTGAACAACGCTACGAAATTATCCAAATTTACTTTGAAAATCAGTCGTCGATTCGCGCGTTGTTTTATCGCAAAATTGTGTTCAGCGATGAGGCGCATTTTTGGCTTAACGGGTTTGTTAATAAGCAAACTTGCCTCATATGGAGTGAGACCAATCCACAAGAGACCCTACAGACTCCATTACATCCAGAAAAATGCACTGTTTGATGCGGTTTTCATGCTGGTGGCATCATCGGACCTTATTTCTTCAAAAATGAGGCCGGAGCTCGCGTTACGGTCAATGGAGATCGTTACCGCACCATGATCAATGATTTTTTGTTTGAAAATATGGATGACATTGATCCGGAGGAGATGTGGTTTCAACAGGATGGCGCTACGTGCCATACGGCGAACGCAACCATCGACTTACTGAAATCAAAATTTGGCGATAAGTTGATTTCGAGAAATGGACCTGTCAATTGGCCTCCAAGGTCGTGCGATTTGACACCTCTCGATTATTTCCTGTGGGGCTACGTGAAGTCACTGGTTTATGCTGATAAACCAGCAACAATTGACGCCTTGGAGGCCAGCATTGTTCGTGTTGTTCGTGACATACGGCCAGCAGTGCTCGAAAAAGTGGCCCAAAATTGGACGTCCAGAATGCGCTTCGTCAAGAACAGCCGCGGTGCCCATATGCCCGAAATCATTTTCAAATGTTAATGTCACGTATTGATCTTTCGAATAAAAAAAAATTTTGATTACAATTTAATTTTTTGTGTTATTTTTTACAATTTCAAGTTCTATCGGGCTTAAAAAAACACCCTATATATCTCGTGACCGATTCCGAAAATTTTCATTTTCTGTATTTTAGTAACCTCCCTTCATAACCGGAACTGATTTTAAGAAAAAAAAATCATTTTTTTAATGAAAAATCGGTTTAAGCTATATTTCGGGTATATATGGACCGATATCGGAAATTTCCATTTTCTCTATTTGGTAAATTCCTTATATTATCAGAACTGCTTTTAAGCAAAAAAGTTGTTTAAGTTCGCTTAAGCGACATTTTCATGGAAAAATTGATTAGTAACCTGCTTTCATAACCAAAACTGCTTTATTATAAAAATATTATTTTAAGGAAAAATCGGTTTAGGCTATATCTCGCGTATACGAGTATATGAACCGATATCGGAATTTCTCATTTTCTATATTTTAGTAACCTCTTTTATTACCAGAACCGATTTTAAGCAAACAAAATTCTTAAGTTCGCTTACGCGACATTTTCAATGAATAACCAGTTTAGGCTATATCTCGGGTATACATATATGGACCGATATCGAGAATTTTTATGTTCTCTATTTTAGTAACCTCCTTTTGTGACAATAACTAATTTTAAGCAACAAAAATTTAAGTACGCTTACGCGACTTATATACAGATATGGACCGTTATCGGGGAAACAAATTTTTGTGCCTTGTCTTCGTCATGCTTAATAATTGTACGAATTGCGAAGCAAAGCAAACTATTTTTTGATCAAAAATTTTTATACAAAATTGCAAAAGTTAATGGCTTTTTTGGGAATTTTGGATATATATCAGCTATGTGTGAATCGATTTTACAGAATTTCGATTACAAATGTATGAATCGATAGAGTAACAAAATGGTGAGAGAAAAAATTTTCTAAGTCTAAGGGTTTTCTCAGAAACGGTATTTCAACGACGGACAGACAGACATACGCTTAATCGTCTTTTCTATCAATACTGATTCATAATATGTATACTTTACAGGGTCGGATCGAAAATGAAAAGTGTGGAAATTACAAACGAAGTCACAAACTTATATATTACCTTTCACGTTTTAGTGAAGGTTATAATAATTCCTTTATTCAAGTGAACTAAAAGGGAAAGCGCATTATAAATTGCTCAAAAAAAGTTCTTTATTTAAGGAACCACTTTTGCCATGACATTTTTTATATCTCAAGATGTCTAGTTTCTATGTCCATTTTAAAAATCTGCAATCGGCTAAAAATTGCAAAAGAGACAGACAGGCTTCTGAATATGCAATTTTTAGTGCCTTTAAATAAGTGAACCGGAGTGCATATTTTTGTTTTTTTTTTCTTCCTTTAGCTGGTATCCTTTTGATACTCAATAATGGTTTTATGGCACTGTAAACAAATAAACAACAACATCAACGCCGTCATTGTAGTCGTCGTCGCGTATGGACGTGTGTTTGTCCTGGCATTAGTTGATAAATTGGGATTTGAAAATTCAAAGGGGAGTCAATAACCAGTTACAGTTACAAACTGAATTCGTGCGAATGACTGAATTTCACTTGCAATAAAAATCTACGATTAAAATGAAAAATAAAATAATCGTTAATAAAGTACTTGTGTTGTCAAAGGATTAAGGATATTTTTTTTATGTTTTGTTTTTAGAAACATGAATATTTTATATATTTGTTTGCCATTTTTCCACGTTTTTTCGAACAATTCAAGCATGAATCCCCGTTTAGTATGCGCCAAATAAAAAAATAAAAAAGAAACTGTATATTTGATAATAAATATAATTTTTTTTTAACTCAGATATGTTTCGTTTGGCTGAAGAAATTGCTGGGGGGATGGTAAAAAAAAGCTGGTTTTTTTCGGAACAAACACGAATTCAAATTTCACTCTGCAAATGAATCGTTTTAAAGAATAGCACATGGTTTGTTTTAAAGAAGACTTAAGGCAGGGTGTTTGTTATGCAGTCAAACAGCGACTAAAATTAGAAATATAAATGTTTTTTTACAGGGCAATAATGCCAACAATAAATACATATTTTAAAAGCATAACTTCAAAAACCAGTTTCATGGATATCAACTCCAGTGTTTGTTTCTGCATTTGTGATTTGTGCTGGTAACATTTTACGCGATGTTGTTTTACAATTTTTTCCTGCTTTTTTTTTTTTTTTTTTGTATTTCAGTTGTTGTTAACAGGACAGGAAATCCTGTCGTTCTATATTTTAAGTTTTATTTCAGTTTTTCTTTTGTTCTGTTTTGTTGTAATATATTTTTGTCATCATTGTTTTTGTTGTTATTGCTATGGCAGAATAATTTACATATTTTTATTGTTTATTTTATTTAAGTTTTCTGTTTTCTTCGTTTTTTGTTTTTATTAACCCAGTTTAACTTCCAACATTCCCATTTTTCTTGCAATTGTTTTGGTTAAATTGCGACATTTATTTAAATATTTTAAGTATTTGGTTTTCATTGTATTTGCATTTCGTTCAGATGATGAGCGAGAACGAGAGAGATATGGTGGTCCAGTGGTGGGAGGATGTGACTGTACTTAGAACTCTTTGCAGCAGAACGAAAAGTTATTAAAAGATTGCATTTGTAGTGGACTCTTCAGTTGTATTCAACAAGAATTTAATTCATTTATGTTTTTGGGTTAAATATATGTACAAGTATACTTTTTTTGCTTTTCACAAATTGCTCAAAAATAAATGAATAAAAAATAATATCCGGCCAAATTTTATGAGATCTTTTAAATGAGACTTTTTTACTTTATAAGTGCAATAAGCAAATGTATTTTTGTTGGTTTGCATTGCCTTGAGCCAAGATGCATCGTCTACAAGGTGACAGCACTAGAGCAAAACTACAACAATACAACAAAAACAGTCATGTGCTAAACCATGCTTGTCAAAAATATTTAAAGGCCCCAGCTCTTCAGTAAGAGATTTGCCCATATCACTACAAACTTATGGCAAAACTTGCGGCCCATGTGAACCTTGCAAACCACACCAGCCGCTGTTGTATTGGGAATAATTCAACCCGTGAAGTTGGTCCATCATCAGATGAGGTCATCAAGGCAGATACTGATGTAAATCAACGACATATTCTCTTGCAGATGATAGCAATATTTTCCATTCGTACTCATGCAGCTCATATCTAATGCCAATAGGCGAAATATGAATGACACGCTGTATAACGATTTGCTGTTAATCTTTGAATAAAGTTGTAAAAATGGGATCATTTTCAGCACGTAAGACCCAGTGCAATATGCAAACACACAACTACATGAGCGTGAATGCTTTTCTCTATATCTATATCATGGACGATATAGATATAGCGGAATGTTTCTGATGTTCTTGGTATGAAAATTCAATGACATGTTCGCTGAACTGAACGCATTATTTATGTCTTAAAAGAAGCGCTCAAGTGGCTCGTTATTTTGAAACGGTGCAAGATACTTCTCTCCATTCGATCTTTTTACTATTGACTCCAGTTATAGGCGCACCGAAATGAACATATTGCATATATGTTTAAGATACCCAGCGGCGAACACTGCCTATCACATTACTGCTCTTCGATGATGCTAACTTACAAAGTGTATGGCAGTAGTATATAGAGTTCCCAAAAATTAATTACGTTCATCTTTTGTATAGCATATTTTATTTTTTAGTTGTAAATCAAACGTTCGCCGACTTTGTCAGACTACGCTGCAAAAATTGTAATTATCAAAATCAGGTAAAAGTTCCTAGAAAACATTATAAAAGTGATAAAAGAAGATAAAACATTTAGTGAAAAAATAAAAGAATGCGGTAAACAAAAAACAGAACAAATTTATTTAATGGAATATTCTCAAAAAAAAAAAAAAAAAGTCAAGTGCGCAGTACGTCTTCTACCTACTTACAAAGTAAGCTAGATTGTATTCGAGCTGCCTACTGCCAGCTTACAAAGTATGCGAGATGGTATCCGAACTGCCTACTAATAACTTACAATGTATGTTAAGAAGTAATGAGCTTTTGTTGAAGGAAAACCTGACTACCTCGCTTACTTTGTGTGCAGGTGGTAGGCGTTCACTCCACAAATGCGGCAATGTGTATGAAAATGTATATTAGGTTCGTATATGAGATGGTGTGCATTACTGGCTTACAAGTGTGCATCGGATCATCGCTTCTGTAAGCGAAACTTTGGCCGCTGCGATATTGCTTTTCGGAGTTGTGTCACTCAGAAACTATTTAAATAGATACTTTCGAACTTCAGCAGTTGAATACTGTGGAGCAGACTATATGTTTTCTACACCACAACATTCACGCATATTGCATTCAATTATACGTGCAACTGATGAAATAACATAAGTGAGGTAAACATAAGTGAAGTAAAAGGTTGATTCGCGACATGATGTGGCATACTGGTAAAACACTACTCAAGTCCATATCTTCCACTTCAAACCATTACAATTCCGCTATGACATTGCCGGAAGCACTTAAGAAAAATTATTAATAAAATTATAAATCATGGTACGTTGGATATTCTGGGAACGTGATAACCTCACGTGGAAGCGATGTGAATTGGCAACCCGATCGTGTACTGCGACCCTGTCAGATTAATTCTTGTATAGCCTCCATGAACCTCAAGCCTACACGAATAAGCAGCAAACTATAGCAGTTTTTAAGACCTATACATGGTCTGATCAAAAACTAACCATTATTTTCGTGAGCTACGTATGTTCGATTTTCGCATTTTTTCTGTTTTGTTGGTTCACATCTCTGTTATATTTGTTGGCAAGATCAGCTATTTTGTATTGTCAGATTGTTTTTTACAGATACAAAGGTTAGTCGTGTTTTGGTTTGCTCTTCGATTTTTTACTAAATTTACTATATTTTACGCAAAAAAAAACGTCACATGGACATGGTGAGTTGTTGAACATCGTTAAGGACGATCCAGATTTCCTCAAAAAGTTCATAACTAGTGACAAATGATGGGTTTATGGCTATGACATTGAAACCAAAGCCCAATCATCCCAATGGAAGCATCCAGAAGTGCCAAGACCGAAAAACTACGTCAAAATCGTTCAAATGTAAAGGTATTGCTCACTGGTTTCTTCGACTGCAATGGCGTGGTGCGTCATGAATTCTTGCCACAAGGACGTACAGTTAATAAGGAATACTACCTTAAACTAATGCGCCGTTTGAGCGAAGCAATAAATCAGAAACGCACTGAAAGAACAATCATGGAATTTGCACCATCAGCTCACACATCGATGCTTGTGCATGAGTTTCTGCCCAAAAACAAACTCAATAACATACCTCAACCACCGTGTTCACCGGGCTTGGCCTCCGCTGACTTTTTCCTTTTCACAAAACTAAAGAAGCTGATGAAAGGAAAGCGTTTTGCTACGCTTAAGGAGATAAAAGGCAAATCGAAACAGGAGCTGTTGGCGATACCAAAAAGCGCGTTTCAGAGGTGTTTCGAGGATTGGAAAAAACGCTGGCATAAGTGTATTACAACTGAGGGGGACTACTTTGAAGAGGACAAGATAGTTATTGATGAATAAGTAAACACTTTTTGAAACAACTAAAAATTACGGTTACTTTTTGATCAGCCCTCGTATACGACATGCGGTTGGTCAAACTCTGGCTGATTTATGTGCAAGGGTCTTGGCAAATTATTCATTTCGGATAAGCATTACTTAGCCTTATGCTATTTCTCAACATGACTTTAGTAGTATGCTGTATCACGCAATGACACCTATAGTCCTTTCAAGCGAATTCATAATTTCGATTTTAGTTTAAAGATAAGCAGCTTTTAAAGGTAAATAGTTCTCTTCCAAATTCTTTCTTAATTTGCATTTTACTTAAGTCTTATTAACAAAACAAGCTGCCAGTAACTGTATCTTGTGCAGTACACCTTTTCTACAAAAAATCCTCAAACTCCTATGCTGCTTCCCCATTTCCAACATCATCTAAGTCATTAATTATTTAAGACAAATTTTAATTCCATCCGAAACATCTTATTAAAGAAACTGACTTATTCTATTAAGTAAACACATTCAGCTAAATTTCTTGTACTCGTACTTATGCCACATTTACCGATCACCACATGCTGGCTCTGCTGCACAATCAAACCCAGACATCACGGTTAAGTTGAAGGAGATGGTCGTTTCTGAATGCCGGTTTGAATTACAATACTGAACGTTGTTGGCCTAGTTTTGAGTGATGTGTGCTTCATAACAAAATGGCCACTTAAACTCGTTCAAAAATTGTCATCAATATTAAATTCATTATTTTAGCCAATAGCTAATTGGGTCAAAAGTAAAGCACCAGCAAAAAAAAAAGGAAAATGGGAAACCCTTAACAGCCCAATCAGTTACAGCAGCAGCATTATAAAATAAACAGTTTGACCGACCGACATTATTGGCATGAGCTAAAGTGCTAGAAAATTATAGTTCTAATTGAAAAACACTAAATGACACACGGCTGGTATGGTGGGTGGAAAAGAACTCATTTTTTTTTGCAGTTGCGGCAGGAAGTCCTATTCGTGTTGAAGGATATAAAGGAACAAGAACGACAGCAATGAACATTAACGGCAACAAAGGCTGTACTAAACAATAAACCTTATTACGGCAAATTGATGGCGATAAGGTGTGTTTGGCTTAAAACAAATTGCCGGCCGGGTAATGAATGAATGTTTTAAATTAACCAGTTTTCCCTCCCCAAAGCAGCAAACTGCAAGTTGTAGTTGCAAGTCCTTTTCAGCGCAAATATGCTTAAATTAATTAACTTACTCGCTTTACAAGCGAATTGTTTGCGCTTTTCTCTTCTAATATCGCCTAAAAATGATCAAAGTGCATTGTCCATTATTATTATTCCTTTATATTTTGGACGAGTATTCACATTAGAATTAGAAAAACAGATTATTAAGAGGAGAAAATAGAACAGTATTTGTGGACCTTTAACTTGAACTTTGCATTACGGAAACTGGCAGAAAACTAGAAAATCAATTAAAATAAACATCATATCGGGCGATCAACATCAAACTCGGCTCTTTATTGGACATCTTTTTACTTTCTATTTATGAACATGTTTTATATACTTGTATAAAAGTGTATTAGTTATACATAGAGGTTATAGAGTTGTACGAGAAAGGATTAAAGGTGAGGGCAAGAAAAGGCATAACCATTCACAGACGAACAGTGCGGCTAAAAACTGAATTTTCTCTGTTATACGTTGTACGCTTAAAGGGGCAATCGACTATAACTGGACGAGCTTTTTGCATTGAACGTTTACTGCGAGCGAATATTTGGGTTTCGCGAACAAGATCGATAATTTCATTAGAGCAAACTCCATTATAGTAACGATAAAACAGAGAGACGTACCCCAAAATGTGGCGATGCTCCAGTAGAGCTGAATATCCTAATGTCATATCGATAAGCGTTTTCGCTCTCTCTCTCTCTCGCTCACAACCAAGTAAATCAAACATTGGCTATGAGACACTACCCAGCGGCCAAAGTTTAGATTACAGAAGGGATGATCCGATGCACACTTGTAAGCCAGTAATGCACACCATCTCATATACGAACCTTGTAACATTTTCACGTACATTGCCGCATTTGTGGAGTGAACGCCTACCACCTGCACACAAAGTAAGCGAGGTAGTGAGGTGTTTATTCAACAAAAGCTCATTACTTCTTAACATACATTTTAAGTTATCAGTAGGCAGTTCGAATACAATCTCGCTGACTTTGTAAGCCGGCAGTAAGTAGGTTGCAGACTTATTGCGCACCTCAAAAACGGGTTTCGGGAATATTCCATTAAATTATTTGGTTCTATTTTCTGCGATTTTCACCAAGTCTTTTTCTATCATTTATGCTAATCATTCTTACTTTTGGCACTGATTTTGTTAATTAAAATTTTTGCTACGTAATTGGACAAAGACGGCAGACATTTGATTTACAACTAAAAAATAAAATACATACAGAGAAGTGTGATGCAAAAGATGAACGTAATTCATCTTTGTGAACTCCATATACTTCTGCCACATACTTTGTAAGGTAGCAGTCATCGATTACAAAGTGCTGCACACTTCATTAAAGAGAAGTAGTTTGGTAGGCAGTGTTCGCCACTAGAATATTTACAGAGAACGACAGCTTAATGTGGATAGTTAAAATTTTTCTTAACTGCTTGCAGCCATTCCAGAATTTTAATAGTTTGAAATGGAATATATGAGCTTTAATAGTGTTTTTATGAGGATGCCACATTATATCACACAACAATCCATTACGAATTTACTTCACTTATCTTATTTCATCATTATTGAATTTAATATTATTATTGAATGTAATATCTGTGAATGGTTAGATGGGAAAAGCGGACTTATTCAACAGATGTAGATTCAATAATAATGGCCATCATCAGCTGTCAAAGGATGATAGTATCTGTTTAAGCCATTTCTGATGCAACGCTGCTGAATAATACCCCATATTCCAAGAGGCGTCATCAAGACGACATCAAAAAGTACTCGGTTATACATTCGTCTTTGACAACAATTATGTATTCTTTGATAGATCTGTGATATTTCCTAGACCTAAGCGATAGACAGAGGCTATCGACAACACTCAATTGTTTTTGGCAACGAGTAAATAAATGAAACTATGTTTGTGTCGCCTTCATGTGACGACGATGACGCCTACTTCTCATAATCTATTTTCCTAGTTCCAGTACAATGCACTGCATATGTAGAGTCCTGAGTACTGGTCCAAGATGAAAAAAATATATATGGGGTAATATATCTACAGACAAACTTATGTAGGAATGTAGGCTACCCGAAAACCATTTCGAAATTTATAGGGGCTTTAGAAGTGTTTGGTTTTAGAGGGATCTCGCTCGACGTCACCGAATGATCAATTACATCTTCAACGTTTTACGTATTTACTTCACTTATCATGCTAACGACTGCCTAGACGAAGACAACTCATCCCCAACAGCGAAATGCACTTAGACCTGCTAAATTATGAATATATATCGAAATATTTTTTCATTTAATTTTCGCTCCACATTAAATTACATAAAATTTTTAATACTTTTGAACAAATTTTCGGAAAGGATTTCACAAAACCACCACATTAAAGATCTCAATGTTTTTCTATTTGTCTTTTCCAGTTGCTTTTGAAGGTGCATAATTTCTAAGTCATTAAATTTTAGTTTAAATTACATGATATTTAATACAAGATATTTGCTCTTTTTAATTTGCTTTTCAAAACATCTATTGTTACGCAAACGTCAACTGTTAAACCGAAGATGACGGACTAACTAAGCAAGTAAGCAAAGCTGTTTAATCCCTAAGGATACTAATACTTTACAAACGAACACACTCTTATATGATAATCCTATTTTAAAATGTATTATAAAACAGAAATTGGCAGCAAATTCAGTGATGTAAACAGCAACAGACGACAATAATTTTGTTGAAACAACAGAGGTGTGCCAAAGTATCAATTGACATGTAACACCACCTTTTGTATTTTTCGTTTGAATCATTTGTGGGTGGGTGCAAAAGTTGTTGTCCTTCTGTTGCTCCTATTAATGACGAAGTTTACGTTATTTTAAAACACTTTTAAAAAATGTTTATTCAAAAGAAAAGGTATAAAAATTATATTAAAATGATTGAAAGGAAATAAATTTAGTTGAAATTTGAACGGCATTAGTCATGTGAGCTTTTAAGTGGAGAAAGTTTTAATTAGGGAACATAAGAGACTGTTTTGCTCTTTAAACTCCACTAGTTTTTTGCAAGTGTATTCCTTAACTTTCACACAGAGAGCAAAGTTACTTAAGCTTAATTATAGCGTAATGCTAAAGTTAGAAACTTTTCTTGAAGTCAGTTAGTTTCAAAGCAAAGGAACATTATCAACAGTTGCATACCTGAGATTCTAAATATATTTAATACACATACACACACACATGCACACCTTTACAGGGAATTGCTTACAAAGCATTCTATACTACTGTAAGAAAAAATGTTTGGAAGAGGAAGGACATCAGCTGAATATTATCCACTGAACAAACAAAAAACTTCTTTTAATTAAAAATAACAATCTCTTTTAAAACAACAACAACGCCAATTATACCAACAACTTGATAGTCTTCTTATGTCTTTGCATTTTATCCTGTTACAGTTTAGAAGAAGAAAATTAAACTTAAGCAAGATGACTTCTATCGCACAAGTGACCTTTTCGAGTTCTCTAGGATACATTGCGTAAAGAAATTGAGCTACTGGTTAAACATATTTTGTTCAATACACATTTTTCACCACAGTCAAGAAACATAATATGTTTCGTGGACAGTCCTAGGAGGGACTGTGGAATCACATATTACCGTATTGAAAAGAATATCAGCCACTTAAAAACCAAAGGTACTTTAATGAGCCACTTGTTAAAAAAAAGCTTTTAGCAAACGAAACTTAATAAAATAAACTTTTAATGCATAAAAGTTTAAAAAATCTTATAATAAATATAACTTTAAATACTATAAACACGCTTCGATATCAAACTAAAAATATTTATTTTTACTTTTTAGTACACTTCTACATGACTACGCTCGAAAGGCATTTAAATATGAATACACATATATCTTTTTATTGAGTAAATAAATCTTAGAACAACGTTCCATTATAAGGTGCCTCACATTTTGTTTTAATAAAAATAATATTAAAAATAAGCTTAAAACAATAGTGTACGAAAAATAATAGTCTTATTATGAAAAATTTACAAAAAAAAAAAAAAAAAAAAAAAAAATCAGTACCGAAAAAACGGGAACCGAATATTAAAGATCGTTTCCGAACCGGTTAGCGAACATGTTCCTAGTTTTTTGTTAATTCCCAAAACCAGCTTTGGGAATTCCCAAAATTCCTAACTTTCCCGGAAGCAATACGGCAACGTTAATTTTCGCACTAAAACGAATGATAGTTAATACTTTAGAAACGCGCTCCACGGCAAAAACGGGCACCGAATATGAAAACCCGGTTCTGAATTGGTTCCGAGTTTTTGGGAATTTCCCAAATCGGCTTCAAGAAATAATAAGACAAGTTCAGTTTCCGCACTAAACCGAGTGACCGTTAATAGTTCAGATACCCGTTCCACTGGTTCTGAACTACGGTAACTTAAATTTTTGCACTAAAGCGAACGGCGGTTCCGAGTTCAACGAGAATTCTTAAAATCGGCTTCAGGAAACAATAAGGCAAGTTCAGTTTCCACAGTAAACCGAATGACCGTTAATAGCACAAATACACGTTCCACTGGTTCCGAACAGGTTAGCAAAGCATTTTCGAGTTTTTAGGAAACTCGCCAAATCGTCCGCGGGAATCGTACTAAAGCAAACGGCGGTTCCGAACCGGTTCCGGGTTTTTTGGGAATTTTTAAAATCGACTTCAGGAAGCTATAAGACAAGTTTAGTTTCCGAATTCGAAACCCCCCACCTCCCCGAAAGCAATACGGCAACTTAAAATTTCGTACTAAAACGAACGGCGGTTTCGAACCGTTTCCGAGTTTTTTGGGAATTTTTAAAATCGACTTCAGGAAGCTATAAGACAAGTTTAGTTTCCGCACTGAACCGAATGACCGTTAATAGTACATATACACGTGCCACTGGTCCCGAACAGGTTAACAAAGCATTTTCGAGTTTGTTAGGAACTTCCCAAATCGTCTGAGGAAATCGCCAAAATCCCCTGCCTCCCCGGAACGGCGGTTTCGAACCTGTTCCGAGTTCTTCGAGAATTCTTAAAATCAGCTATGGGAATCGCCAAAATCATCCACTTACTCGGAAGTAATACGGAAACTTAATTTTTTGCAATTAAACATATGATAATTAATAGTTCAGATGCACGATCCACTACAAAAACGCGCACCTAAAGTCTATTTTGGGTATCCCAAAAATCCGGCAACTTCAATTTTCGCACTAAAGCCAATGACCGTTAATAGTTCATATACACTTTTCATGGCAAAAACGCGCACCGTATATGAAAAATTGGTTCCGAATAGATTAGGGAAGCAGTTTCGAGTTTTTTGGGAATTCCTAAAATCGTCTGTGCGAATCGCCAAAATCACCCACATTCCCGAAAGCGATACGACAACTGCAATTTTCACACGCAAGCGGAGACTAGTATTTTTTTTAATGAAATATTTGCTTTTTGTTGACTTATTTTAAGATTAATATAAAACTCTCTTCATGTACTTTCTTACACTATTACTTAAAAATAAATTACGTGTCTGTGATTTTGTTCCCAAAAAAAAAAAAAAATCCAACAAAAAGAAAAAAATATTGGGATTCCTTTAAACCACAACCTTTTGCCAAAACTCAGTACATAAATTTATATTTAAGCAGGATTAACAATCGGTCTAGTGATGACATTAGTTTTGATTTAATTTAGATTTTCAGTCTGAATGATTTGTTTGATTGTATTATTATTATTATTACTATTTCATTTTGCAATTGTATAGATGATGTGACTGAAGTCTGAACACGTTCAAAAGAAAAAACGAAATAAAAACCTCTTTTTCTTGCTTTTAAAAATAATCCTTGAGAGATTTTCCTGATGATTTCATTCTATTTATTGCTTCAACAATGACAGACGACAGAAAATCATTCAATCGAGTTTGGAACAAGCAATTTGTTATATTTTACATGGATGTGAAGTAGAGAAGGTGGTGACAATTATTATTAGAATTTTTGTTTTGGTTGTTGTTTGATCCTAATGCTGTTTGTTTCTTTTAGTGTCCGTGCTGTATCGTTATTTTTCCAAATTGAATCTTGATTTTGTTTAACCATGTTTGAGTGATATTTGAAGTGAAGTAAAGTGCAAAACTTAGACGACAAACTGTCAAATAAGTTATTCGATTAATATGTAAGAAGTCATAGTTTATTAAATTCAAAGGCGCTGTTGATTAAGAAGGACAGCTAGTTAGCTGCAAGTAAACAGATAATAAAATAAAAAGCTACGAGTATATAAAAAAAATTGATTTTGCTAACCAACATTTCATTGGAAGTATCAAATAAGTTTCCGCCGCGTTGGAAGAAACGGCATGGCATGAGACTTACGTTAGAAATCGCAGATGGTAACCGGTTTTAATATAAGGGCACCTATTTAAGAATATAACTCTAGAAAAATTTAACTAGCAGAGAATAACTCGTATCATATTATAAAGAGTGGTCCAACCAAAATGCCTGATGTTCATGGTAAATAAAGCAAAAAGTTTTCAGAGCATTATGTTTACACTTTTTATTATAATAGAAGAATCTAAGACAGGGGTGCCCAAAAATTCTATATGGAAGAGCAAACACCAATTTCTTTAAGGAAAAACTAATTTTATTTAATAAGCAAAGCATGCGAAAGTGTTGTTTCTTTGCATTTGTGTGTGTGTACACACACCGCCCTCGCATTAATGTAGAGAGATGTTGAACGCTGATTACACAAAAGTAGTAAAGAATGAGTGCATTATGAAAATAAAAAATATTATAGAGGGATCAGCAAAGAGTATTACGAGTTACCGAGAAAATACTTTCAAAAAAAATTATACTTTTACGTGATAATGCACATTCGTATGTAGCGTTTTCGGTGTAAATCGATTTGCAAATATTTCTTTGGGAAGTATTACTCCATTAGACGTATTCAACAAAAATTGTGCCGTACGACTACTAACGACTAGTATTTGTTGAAGTCAATGGCAATTGCTCTTTTGGTGCTGGAGTTCACATTATATGAAGATACTGAATAGCCTCTGGATAGCCTCAAAAGAGTTGATCAGTTGAGAAATTCGAACGTTATCTATACGATCGGAAAGAATATTGGCTACTGCTACTTTACTACGTTTTTGTCTTTAAAAACGCTTTTGTACTGGAACTACAAAAATAGGTTATAATGAGGAGAGGAGCAAAGAGGGAGTAGTGTTCGTGGAGGTTTAACTTTAGCAATAACAACACGAAATACTAAAACAAACTCTTTGTTTATCAAACTATTAAGTAAATAGATTTTAGGAATCCTGTTATTTTTGTTTATAAGCAGGATGATTTTTGTAATAAAATTAATTATTTTCTTAGCCTTAAATCGGCTGGAACCTATTTAGCGCTATCGCGATTATGTGAAAAAGTTTTGCGCACAAAAAAGTCAGATCTGGACGCCGTAGAACAAGATCATAATCAGGATGCCAGACGAAGGATAGTGTAACGAGAAGGGCTGATTAAGCCATTGGGTATCCACCCCGAAGCAATGCTAAGGCGGTCCCGGAGTGGAAATTTTTTATTCCAGGAAGAAGAGGGGGGTTTTTAGTAGGTAAGTTCACTGTGGTGATCAGTCTGACACAAAGCGGAGGGTACGGACCTTCTGGTCAGTGTGCAACGCAATCCCTCGCCGAGAAAAAAAAAATCGGCTTGAACTTTTATTTAAAAAACATGCATTTGTTTTTTATTAAAACCTCAGTAGGCATCCAGCTGCCTTAAAAAAAAAACATTATTTTTATAATTAGAGCCAGTGGCGCTTTTTAAGCGCCGGCTAACAAGTATATATTCCACGCAAGTTTTATTCGTTGCGTCGTCCGTTATAATACCACTGTGTATTAAAATACTAGACTTACTTACTATTCTGACTTATCGACTGTCTTACATAAAATTAAAAATTAAACTGACTATCTGCCGAAAATCTGCCTGCTATTTACACTTCTTTATTACCTTCTACATTATTCGTGAGCTTTCTAGCTATTGACAATTCCAGACAATTGCTACTACGCACATACATATTCACACACATGCTTGCGAACACTAAGAAAGCCACAACAATAAACAATATGAAACGAAATACCAAGAAAGCAATAACAACAATAACATCATTTGTAGTTGATTTACTTGGGGTTTTGCATTCCTTAAATCACGTAAATAAAGGTAGATAAAAAGACCATAAGTAAAATAATTTCTAAAATTGTACTACAGTTTTCTTTTAAAAGTCAGGTCCTAAAAGTATGCGGTAAACGTTTACCAGGAGTCAGATTCCAGTGAACACTCAAAGTAAAATTCACCGACAGGTGTATTCACTTTTCAATAAAAAGCGCTTCTGTAAGCAACAATGAATTTTATTGTGCTGAATGTGTTCGTAAAGGCAGAATGATAAGGAGAATGCTCAAATCTGCTGCCACGCAAGCTGTCTAATGGAAATTTTAAAATATTTTACAAAATCAAAACTCAACGCAGAGTTTTGAGTGAAAAACTTATTCCTAAGTGCTGACTTTACCTGTCAAAACTATTCACTCTCATAATTGCGGACACAAAAATTAAAAGGGAACACTGAAATTGGTGAACATTAAAAAATTCATCGTTACGGACTTTTGCCCCAGGTAGCTCTTAATATGCGTGTCGTGTATTAATTTATATATTTTTTTCTTGGACCAGTACTCAGGGGATGACCCCAACATATGCAGTGCATTGTACCGGAACTATGAAAATAGGTTGTGAAGAGGGGGAAAGAGGGAATAGTGTTTGTGAACATTTGATTTGACCTTCCCAACGTTATAACAGACAGGAAACACGTCTGCAGGCAACTTATTCCACAGACGAAGCGTACGGCTGAAAAACGAATTCACTCTGTAATGCGTAGTACGATACCCCGGGCAATCGACCACAAATGGATGGGCTGTGGAAGATGCACGTGTGCTACGTATAAATGTAAATGTGCGCGTTTCGGGAATAAGATTCCTAATCTCGTCGGAGCAAAATCCATTGTAGTAACGATAGAAAAGAGTAACGCACCCCACACTGCGTCGATGCTCCAGTGAGCCAATAGAGTTGGATACCGTACTGTCACCGGTAAGCTTCTTCGTCCTCTCCTGCACACGCTCGAGCAACCCCAAAACAGACTTTGAGGCAGCGGCCCAAACATGAGAGTTGTATTCCATTTTCGGTCGGATAGAGGGGGTATAAATAGTAATGGGGTCGGATGGAGTGAAATATATCTTACAACGTTTCAAAAAATCAAGGCGTTTGAATGCTTCTTTTGAGACATGGAAAATGTGTTCAGTCCAGCGAACATCATACTGTATCTTCATTCCAAGCACATCAAGTGCATCCGATTTTTCAATATTTATACCATCCATGAGTACAGATGAAGCAGCATTTGCGGTCGTTTGTTTGTGTGTTAATAAGCAACATTGGATCTTGCGAGCGTTGAAGGCGACTCTGTTTTCGGAGATTAATAGAAGGTCACTCACTATTAAGTGATAGAATTCTCTTAAATACCTACTTTGAAGCCCGTGTTAGTGAAAAAAAAGTGCCAAGAGTGGTTTCAACCTTCCAAGACCGGTTCTTTGGACGTCGAACACCAGCATGACTGTGGAAGACAGAAAGTAGATGCTGAAACGGAGGCATTACTTGATCAAGACATTTGTTAAATGCAACAAGATTTGGCAGGATAATTGGAAAGGATGCAATAAGCTATTTCAAAATGTCTAAAAGCCATGGTTAGAGCATGACTGAACAGAGATGTCTCTAAATCTTGATATAATATAATAAAATGTAAAACTTAAGATATTTCTTTACACAAGTCCCCATTTAATTTTCATTGAAAATTGTTAGTTTGCTTTTGCATAAAAAAAATCTATTTTATAATCTCAAAAACACACACATTTTAAAACTACCAGCATAATCTTTTTCAACGCTCTAAAATAGAGAAAGAAAAAAGTCAAAAACGTTACAGAGGCCATTCAAAAGAGTTAAGTAATTACATTATATTTTATAGTCGCTTCCTCCATGTTACCGCATCACAAAAATTGACCAAACAGCACTCCAGCCAAATGAGGAAAATGTTTAAATACAATGAACCAAAAACTCCTGTAGCAAATACATATATTAATAAATATTTAAGCATGTTACTGCCGCATTGACTTGGTAATGGGAAAAGGATATTTTCCTTTTTTTTTTTTTGGAAAATATGAAAAGGGGATAGGGAATGTGGGGGGGGGGCGGTTTAAACAGCTGCACCAACATCAAGTAAATAAACATTTGTACAAATGTTGCAGGTAATAATCATAATCAAATACACAAGAAAATTTATGTGTGTGAGCGACGAGTACAAATGTGCTTGTTTAAGGATTCTCTGGTTGGGTTTTTGGTGTTTAACTTGAAAACATAAATGTATTCATTACATTTACAAGCCATAATACATAAACATTTTATATTATACTTTATGGTCCAAATAAAAGTAACAACAACCTTAACTCACCAGTAAATTTTCGATTTAGTCATGTGTGTGTATGTGTGTGTGTGTGTGTGTGTGTGTGTGTGTGTGTGTGTATATGGGTTGGACTGGGACTTTGTGATATAAACTAAAATACAATTTAAATGTATGACTTTCTGGCAAATATGAATGAATGTTTCATTTGTCTGCTTACAACACAATTTATAAATTTAATTTCGTTTAATTTGTTAAATTTTTGTTGAACTTTTATAATTTTTTAAATTAAAAATTGTTTGGTTTGTACATATGTACAACAGGTTTTTAGTTCAAGTTTTTCCTTTCTTAATTTTTTCTTAAGAAGGATTTTTTACAATACAAATTTGCTGTGATCAATAATTATTGATTGAAGAAGACAAGAAAAATAATAATCAAATCTTTAGCTGGGGGACAACTAGCTGTTTCGTAGTCGCTACACTACTCATCAGCACCCACTGGGATTCGAACTCGTTTAGTTCTTCTCCTGTTGCAGTTATGAAATGAAATTCTACTTCCAACCAGGCTGAAAATCTTCAAATACCTTTTAAATGTTTTATAAATAAGTAATATCTTATGGTTTATTTTTTCTACGAGAAAAGTAATTTAACAAAGGAATATAAAGTTATAAAATAGTTGGCAAATTTATTGGCAACTTGCAGCTGTAGTTAATTAAATAAGTTGAAAGTCGCTCAAACTAAATGAGTAGTAGTTTTAATATGTTGCCGAAGAAAATTTTACTAAAACAAAGCAACAAGACAGTGAAACATGAAATAAACATAATTTGCATACAAAGCTACAAAATTTCATGGAAACCAAGAAACAGGCGACCCGATAACCAATACAAACGGTTTGTTACAACGTTTCAACAGTTTTCTTTCTTTTTTATTGTCTTATCGGTAATATCTAAAATAGCAGCTGAAACATAAATACGTATGTACAATAGGGCTTGTCGATTTTGCAAAGCATATTGTGCCATCAATTTTTCGATCGATTTTGGCATGGGGGAAAAAACTTCCACGATATACCAAAAAAATCATTTTCAGGGCGGAAAAATATTGACAAATATTGGTCCTTCGAAATCGACCCACTCCAATGTTCATGGCTACATTTTAAAACGTTTCGTCTGTATGCTAGTACAGAAAGGGTAGACATGGGTGGGTAAAGTTTCTCCCTTTCAGGGTAGAATTGGTGAAAAAAAATGTTCTCATTAACACAAAACTTTTAATGCAGACGATATAAACTAAGAGCTCGTTGGCAGAGTTTGCTGAGTAAACGAATCCCAGTGGGTGCTGATGAGTAGTGTAGCGGCTACGAAACAACTAGTTGTCCCCCAGCTAAAGATTGATTATTATTTTTCATGTCTTCTTCAATCAATCATGACAATGATTCTGCCAATTCTTGTTACGTTTGACACGAGTCTTGTTCAAGTAAAGCCTTCAGTTCTACATCATCGAAAATCTTCTCAAGTTTTTCATTTCTTAAGTTTTTTTACAATACAAATTTGGTGTGATCAATAATTTTCGACTGAAGACGACAGGGGCGTTACTCTCTTTTGCGATGCAAAAGAAAAATCGAAAAATTGGTACTCTGTATTGCGTTTTCGTATTTTGCTTTCGCATTTAATTTTTCCGTTTCGCACATTTTATTTTATCATTCTTCGCTATTGTTTATTTTGTGGTACCTTCATTTTCAAACTATTTCGCGAAAAAGTTTGCACAAACGGAGCAGAGTACAAAATTATACTCTTATCGTATTTACCTTTCGCATCGAACTCACTTTCGCATCGCTATAGAGAGTAACATCCCAGGAAAGATAATTAAAACTTTAGCTAGGGGACAACTAGCTGTTTCGTAGCCGCTATACTACTCATCAGCAACCCATTTTCGGATTTAAACTCAGGTCATGACGCACCATGAACGGCTGTCTTAACCACTCAGCCAGCGAATTATTCTTTGTCTATATTCATCTCATGCTGAATCGCGAATGCATTTTGTAATTGCCAGCATTATTTGTACAGTGTTAAATTAAAAAAAAATTATTAAAATAAAAAAATAAAGAGTTTTTTGTTTTTTTTTTTTTTTTTTTGACTCTAAAATTTGAATGATTTGTTTCCATAGGGGTTTCCTACGGGCAAATGATGTTCAAGCGCTTGTTTTGAATTATAAATAAGTTGAAAATAATTTTTATGAGTTTTTTTACTCGACGTTCCGTTCGCCTTTTTCGAACACCTTCAGGAGTATAATTTAAATGATCAGGCACTAATACAATAAATTGATTTAGTTGGATGTACTATATTTAATATTAACATTGTGGCACAACTTACGATTATTTGTTTCTTTTTCATATTATTTATCTTAATCTAAAAAACCGGACATTACGACAAATGAAAAATTATAAAGTTCAACACAGCAAACAAGTAATATTTACAAAACCTTCTCGCTGGTCTTTGACGTCAATATAACCGTTCTTGAAGAATTGAAGCCACTCTCGGCACTTTCTTTCCCTAATAGCGCCCTCACCATTAAAAGGAGAAAATTCAAACCTTCCACATATGACTAGAATTTGGCTCGTAATCAGACATGTTTAATCGAGAATAGCTTTATAATGCAGACAAAAGTTGGCTAATATTTCGATGTTATATGACATCTAAGATCTATTTATTTCGACTAACTCATACCACTACAGCTATTTAGAGCAAAAAAGCGAAAGCAAAGTTATACACCTAATATAATTATATATACAGAAGCCTTTTTGGCGAAAGCCGGGTTTGAGCTTTAACCAGAAAAGTAACATCATGTAATATTGCAAGCATTTTGAATGTATTTTAAACTATTTTGTAGCAACTTATTTCCATTTTAATTCAAAACCACTTGATCTTTAAAACAAAATTTATGAATAATAAATGCAAAACAATGATATATTAAAATCTGTTAAGCCTGCTTTCTTGCAGCGCTCGTAGCAGATGCTGTAAACCTTAACAAAAGGATATTCGTTTTAATTACATTTTATTTCTAAATATTCTTTACTAATTCGATTAAGAGAATTGTGTGTAAATCCTTTCCATTCAGTTTTATTTAAAACCAATAACATACCATGCCATTACTTGAAGCACAATAAAAATATTAAAGCATACATTAAGGCGTAGTAATCAATTCATTGTAGAATTTGCCAAACACATTATGGCTTAAGGCAGCCAGTCGTTTTGTATTAAAGCAGATAATTTACAAATGTTTACAAGAATAATAAACAAATGATAGCAGATTTTAAAACGTGTATCTTTCAGGACGGGCACAAGGCTAGTGACGGGCTTTAACAGTAATGAAAACACACTTACATGCTACACTTTGCCCTCGGCCATCTTGAATGCTAAAATACATTTTAAAGCCATTAGTTTAGATATTGACAAGCAAATAGCATGACATGTCTGCTATTTGTTTTCCCCCTTTAACTTATAACATTCATCTCATTTGTTGCCACATCATGCCTTAAAGTGATTTTTGCAATTGTTGTCTCTCGGTTCAGCATAATATTTTACTTTGTGAACCCTTTTTAAGGCACAAGAGATACCAACGAAAAAAGGATTATTGTGTTTCTTTGTTGCAAAACGGAAGCAAAAGGTGTTGAAAATCTATAAAAACCATACTTTAGCTAAATATTCGGGGATAGCGAAAAGTCAAGCATATTTTAGTAGACTGCAAAAAATAAAAATAAAAAAAAAGGGGAAAAAGGATATCCTTTTTGCCAAAATATATTTAACACTAGAAAGGATATACTGACGCGTCATCAGCATGCATATGAATGCTTTGAGTCTAACATACTTAAAAGCTTTTATTTAGTTTTTTGTTTTTCTTTTTTTTTTTCTTTTAATTTCTATTTTCTGTTGTGTGAGTGAGTTGTGTTAACCCGACACATGTCACACACATAATCAAGTGCGAATTTTGTTTTTTTTTGTTCTTTGCCATCCTTTGTCTGCAAATTTTCCTAAAGGTGTTAAAAATGTGTGCATGTTCCTGTACGACGACTGTGGCTTTTTAATAAAGACATTTAAAAGGCAAAGCAGGAAATCCTGGCTAAGCTTGGAAAGCACTTAGAAAGAGTTAAATAACGATTTTCATGCGAAATGAAATTTAAATGTAAATGGTTTTTTCCTCTTATTCCCGAGGACAAAGTACAAAAGCACACTTAAATTTTCTTAATTCTTGTTTAATCGTTTTATTTGTGTGAAATGAGAATGGGTTCAAAATTATTGGTGAAGAGTTCCCAGACCTCATACCGGGTCTTGCAAAATGCACTTCTGAGCTGTGTCGGTTGAAAGCGGCTATATTGCTAAAGCTAAATTTTTTCAATTGACTGTTTGTTCTGTTTAGTTAAATCAATATTGATATAGGAGTACCTTACAGTAAAAATTGGAAATGATAAAATTGTTTAATCAAAATCGGAGCTCTGGTTGGACTTTTCTCAAGCTTTTACGTTTGAGGCACTCCTTTCAGAGATAGCAAACTATTCGCATTGTTGTAATTAAATTTTAATCTACTGCTATGGTAAACATTGCACCACCCATCATTCATACCATGACGAAATGTAAAATACAAAGACTATTCAAAAGAAAAGGTCAATTTTTAAATTTCTCGGGCTATCAGTAGAAGCTACGTCGCAATAGCAAAGACGTATATTTGCACGAATGGCGCTTAATTAGTTTGAAGCTGCCCAGACCTCACCTGAGAGTCACTGTATATTGGATATTGCCCATTTGGGAACCATGCCAGGAGACTACACAGAAAAAATTATAGTAAAAATAAAACCAACAAAATTTTTGTCTAAAAAAAAATTTTTATACATATACAAAATTTCAAAAAAATAACCTTGGATATTGTATTTTGTTGTTGTTTAAACAAATTATTGTTTTCGATCAATAATTATTTTTACTAAACTTTTGTTTGAATCCACGAATTTCTTTACAGGTCCGCATTCAAACAATTTATTAATTGATTTAACGAATTTCGTTATTGAACAGGAAAAAAAATTTTTTCTGTGTAGGCTTACCCTATAATGATTACTGTAGAAGTTGCCAAGAGGAGGGAACAATTCTTCAACATGCCCGGCCTGGGAGCATCACCGCTTAAGATATCTAGGCGAGAGGATTTTCAATACCCTATCATGTCTGGCTTCACTCATTCCGCTCGCGCCAGCTTCTTTCATAAGGAGCAGCGGATGGGTAATACATCAGCAAGTAATGTCACATGAAGCGATTTCCCATTTATCATACCCTCTCTCTGCCTCCCGCTATATCTCTCGAACCACTACTATTCCACTTTTCAGGCAATCACAAAGGGAACAATCTTTAGGACTCAAGTGAGCTGGAGAGTCTAGGCTACCTTTTGGCCTGGTAGGCAGGCCGCTGGCCGCTGACTCATACGACAAAACCAAGGGAATTCACCCAAAGAAGCAACGTATAATTTTTCACGGTATTTTAATACACCAAAACCGATAGGCTTTTAATTTAGAGATGGGATGCACTCAACAAAAGATTAAATTAGAAAAAAAAATTATACAAAATATAGAAAATTTAAAAGCATTGCATCCAATTAGGTAGAAATATATTCAAGTATTTATTCTAAGAGTAGCTGAGAACAAAAACTGTGGAAATAGTTTCCTTTTACACAAATGGTTATGTATGTTCATAAGTTAAAGGAAGCTCAAATGAAAACATTAAGATACAAAAGTGTACTGAATAAATATAAGCTCTTCTCATAATAAAAATGTCTCACATACAGTTTAAATCAAATCCATTCTCATCAATTGAATAAATCCATTTCAACTTCTGGCCCTTGACAAACTAACGTTTCACACAAATTCATACAAAAAATACAATACCAAACATTTGTATTGCCTTTGGCGTTTACCAAAAACAAAGAAGGACCTGAATGGCAATTCATTTTTAGAAACAGTCGAAACATATAAATAACAAAACATTTCAGAAACCTGTTAAAGTGAATACTTGAGTGAATGAATGTTTGTGTGTGAGTGAGTGCGAGTCCAGATTTGTCATCGCCAGTTGAAATGCTACAAATTTTATATTGATGGGATTTTTACTATTAAAAAAGGTAAAAGCCAGTATCAAGTGGTATGAAGTAAACCAACAATTTATTGAAAAAATAAGCACTAGAGCGCTTTAAATGAAGTGTAAAGTAACAGAATGCAGAACACTACAGTAAAATCGAATAGTCCCAAGTGGAAACCAGTTTTACAGCAGTAATGTGGTCAAAAGGAATGATATTAGTGCTTAGTTTACATTCTCTCCGCGTGAACTGATTATGATCGTGTAGAGCAAAAGATTCCTCAATATTTACATCATCCACAAGTAGAGATGAAGCAGCATTCACAGTCATGTTTATGCATTAATAAACAAAGCATTACAGTCAACCTTGTTTTTATGACCTCTAGTTAAAGATATACCCAGACAACGCCGGGCTTCCCGGTTGGAGAGCGCTTACACGTAGAAAAAAATACATGGTTGACACGACAATATTCTAAGGGCAACATACTATTGTTGAATTTTATGATTGTTGCCGACAATATTATATTGTTATACTAAAAAACACTGACTGACCATAGTTTCGTTAAAAAAATTTATACATAACTATACTAATAGGCTAAGAATTTTCCGAACCGCCCTAGTACGGTTGGGTAAATAATAATATTGTTGGCTACCATCCGATTATATAGGTTTACATCTTAGTGTACAATACCGTTCCCCCCGGGGAACAGGTTTTGCCTTGGCGTATTCCTAACTTAGGCGCTCTGTTTTTCAGGGAAAAGAGGGGAAGGGGTCCCTCGTTTGGTGCGGCAAACAAAACTCTAGGAAGCCACATGACTTATGTTGTGTTGGCTTCCGAAACCCTTACCAAGGGTATAAATTGGCAGAACGGGGATCAGCATGGCCCCCGGGAAGTTCTGCTTGCGGTTCGACCCGGGCTGATCATGGTTGAGGTGCCTACCTTGGCTGAAACATTCTGGCTGTGGTTGAAACCTAAAACGCAGGAAGGGAGTGTTAGTATCCTTGATAATTGTTTGGTGATGGCTTTTTTCGAGGGCTAACAATCTCCCGAGGATCTGTTGCCTATACAACAGATACGTGTACTGTAAGGAACCAGTGGTAATGGTTGACGGGTGAGTTGGTTTAAGGGCTGATGCTCTTAGTGGGCTTCGGCCTACCAACTCATTAAGCCTTGTCATCCATTGATTGCTGGGAAATTGCATACATGTGGGATTAGAAAGCCCGATCTCCTCAACAAGAAGTTGTTCATATGACCGCAATCATATGACAAGAATTGCTACCTGTGTGAGCTTAGCAAGCCACACGGGGGCGGTGGTAAATCGTGAAAAATTCACTTCGTGGAACTGATCCGCCATCAGGTTAGGCCGTCAAGGCAGGTACTGATGTAAATCATTTTCACAGTTGTACAATACCGTTGTATGTATACCGTTGCCATAACCTTTCCAGCCGATTGAATTGTTTCTGCGTTTTCTGGGCCATTTCCTCCAGCTTCAGTCCATTGTTTGGATTGTTCTTTTGTCTCTGGAGTATAGTGGTGGATCCATGTCTCATTAACAGTTATAAAACGACGCTTAAAATCCATTTTATTTCGCTTGAAACGATCCAAACAAGCTTGAGAAATGTTCATTCTTATGCGTTTTTGGTCGACTGTTAACAAATGCGGCACCCATCTTGCAGAAAGCTTTTTCATCTGTAGTTCTTCATGCAAAA
Organism: Thecocarcelia acutangulata; assembly: GCA_914767995.1. NCBI lineage: Eukaryota > Metazoa > Arthropoda > Insecta > Diptera > Tachinidae > Thecocarcelia > Thecocarcelia acutangulata. Next base: position 30,393,880 of record OU612096.1, read on the forward strand.
TTAAATGGACTCGATCACCTGAGATGCTGTTTCACGCACTTTTATTCGCCGATCATTTAATACCATATCATGCACTTTGGCTACAATTTCTGTTGTTGTTGCTGTTTTTGGACGTCAACTACGTGGTTCATCTTCAATACTTGTACGACCACGTTTAAATTCAGCAACCCAATTTTTTACTGTTGCATACATATGAAGGATCACTTTCACCTAACACATTCACCATATCATTATGAATTTCTTTCCGATAAACATTTTTTATGTAAATATTTAATGACACCACGCATTTCTAATTTTTCCATTGTAAAACAATCGCGAATACGTCTTTTTGTGAACACCTGTTTCTATATGAAGGAGTTACCAGATCGAAACAAAATTTAACATGTGTTCATAGCAGAAATGAAAGTTTCCAAAACGCTTAACTTTTTTCTGTTTATATCGGGCATTTTGTGCTAGGCTAAGAAGTTTTCGAACCACCTTCGTACATATAGAGCTCTTATAAAATTATGTAATGAAACCAAATTTGTTTTATATAAAATAGATGTTTGGAGTTCCAAGCCAACGAATTTAATTATATGTGCGTTTTTTTTCTTCTCCGGCAGCTTTTCTTGCTTGTGTGAGGAGTTGCTTCAACCTTAATAGCCTTTTCAACTTTTGTATTATTTTAAAGCGTGCATTAAGTGTAAATACCTAAAAGTATGTGGAGATTTTTCTATTTAAAATTAAATACATTATTAAAATTAAATACATTTAATTTTTACTTTTACTGTTTTGAACAGAATCTCAAATAAAAACAGAAACCACTCACATTATGTAAACACTTAGCAAAAAAAAAAAAAAAACAAAGTTTTGCTAATTTAATTTAAAAGCAAAAAATGTTGAACATTAAAAAAAATGATAAAAAACACAAATCCACATCCCCAGCTTCATTAACTTAATCACACATACATACTTAATACTCATTTTAAAGTAACTATCACTTTAGCACATACCCACGCACACAAAAGCGCAAGCTGCTTTCAAATATAGCAACAATTTTACAATTTTTTGTAAAAGATTATTAAGGGGAAAAATCAACGTGGTAGGATGAAATGATTTGCACAATAAAATAAAAAATGCAGTAAAACGCGGCAAAAAAGTGGAAATAAAACACAACAGTTAACTTTAAAATATATAGCATACTTTTAAGAGCTAAAATGAGGTGTGAGTCGGGTTGCATGATTATGGTAATAGATTTCGTTTTTGTAATTTGTCATATATTAAAAATATTTTGGTACTCACAAATGTTGGCGTTCATGTGGAAACATTTTTAAGTACCTAATTAGTGTTGTTGGTAAAAATAAAATCTAAATTTTATAACTTACCTAAAAGCAAAATTGTATTTTGTATTATGTACCTAAAGGTATACTTTAATACAATGAATATTTAAAAGCCTTTTGCATATGCAAATATTTTCAAGGATTATTGATACTTAAAAGCACCTAGTTTACATGTATGATTTATCGATACAAGACTATATGTCACATTATTTAAATTTTGATGAAGAATTAAATAAAATTTAAATGCGGCTAGTAAAATGAGTTAGCCGAAGCTTAAAAGGATAGAAAAGAGATGAGAATATGAGTTTATTTAAGATAGATGCTATGATAGATTATAAAGATGCTAAATGGTCCAGTTAATCTGTATATAAAATTTTATTGCATTATTTGAATTTGTTTTACTGCATCCGGATAGCGATAGAAATATCAGAAAAAGTAGATTTTTGATATCACTTTAATAACATTTTCTTCATTTATTCGAGTTTACTTTATAGAAGTTTTCTGCTTTTTTATATGTATATTATAAAAACTAAAAACAACTGATTAGTTAATATCGTACATATGCACAGTCATAGAAAACCGGTCATAACTGTGATGTATTTGAACATCAATGCAATGCCAAATGTCATCATTTTTGACCCCATGCCACTTTTCGTCGCTGTTATGTCAACCACTACATCAGTTGCTCTAATTATCAACAGCGGCAATTATGACAATTATTTCATCAATGAAATGTCATACTGACATCATGGGGATGCTTTATCGGAATATGTTTAGTATTAGCATGTGATAAATGCAATGAAACTCCAATACCGAAGAAATTACTAAATGAAGTCAATGTAATAACAAAATATCATCAATAGAATGGCGCACTAACATCAGACCAACAATAATTTGGATGCAATCTCGTTGATATGATAGCTCAGTAACATCAGAAAAATGGCACGTGAAGTAAATTTGATGACGACATATCATCAATACCATGGTGCGCTATCATCAACATTAAACTCCGGTTCAATTTAATGATTTCAAAAATATATTCAAACACGTAACTTTATATTCTGCCATCTGCACGAAATCAATCAGAACTAAAAATGTTCTCATAATACTTTTGATGACTTCCTGCCATCAATACAATGTCTGTGTGGCGCATTATCATAATTTTGTGGTGTGTAAGCTTTGTATGAGGATATATTCTCTTTCTTTGCTTCGTGGTTACTCTTTTTATTTTACTCTCTACGCTGTCATTATATTTATGTAACCAACGTGACATATGATGACTTAATTTCATTAATATGATGCCTTTTTTCCACTTCTTAAAAATTAATGCAAATTTAAAAATAATAATTTTAACAACCAAATTCCTTTTCAACAATAAAAAGAAAATATTATGACACTATTCAGGCTTTTTTATAATCAATTTTGACAAATTAGATGTATTATAACTAATGGGTGATTTTATAAGAAAATTTAATGGGTGATTTTATAAGGAAATTTAAAATAACAACACATAAAATTCAGAAAAATGCATGAAATATTTATTTGGATCGATAGTTGGGTCGATATAATTTAATGTTTGAAGATTATTTCATGCAAATGTTGGCCGCGGCTGCGACTCAAATGGTCCATCCGCTTAGTCCAATTTTGGCATACTCTTTCCAACATTTCGGCCGGTAGCTCACGAATAATGTTGGCAATGTTGGCTTCCAGTGCGTCAATCGAAGCGGGCTTGTCGTTATAGACATTAGCCTAAACATAGCCCCACAAAAAATAGTCTAGAGGCGTTAAATCGCACGATCTGGGCAGCCAATTGACTGGTCCCAAGCGTGAAATAAACTGTTCACCGAACTCGCCTCTCAATTGGTCCATTGTTTCGCATGCTGTGTGGCATGTGGCACCGTCTTGTTGAAACCACATGTCATGCAAGTCAAGCTCTTCCATTTTGGGCAAAAAAAGTTTGTTATCATCGCACGGTAGCGCTCACCATTCACAGTAACGTTGTGATTCGCATCATCTTTGAAGAAATACGGCCCAATGATGCCGCCAGCCCATAATCCGCACCAAACGGTTGTTTTTGTGGATGCATTGGTAGCTCTTGCAATGCTTCTGGCTGCTCTTCACTCCAAATACGGCAGTTTTGCTTATTCAAGTATCCATTCAACCAGAAATGAGCCTCGTCGCTGAACACAATTCTTCGATAAAAAAAGTGGATCTTCATCTAATTTTTCAAGAGCCCATTCACCAAAAATTTGGCGTTGTGGTAGGTAGTTTGGCGCCAATTCTTGCACCAACTGTATCTTATAAGGCTTCACACCCAAATCCTTCCGCAAAATTTTCCACGTAGTGGAGTAACAGAGGCCCAATTGCTGCGAACGGCGCCGAATCGATAATTCACGGTCATCACCAACACTGGCCGATACGGCTGCGATATTTTCTTCAGTTCGCACTCTACGTAAGCGTGTTGGTGGTTTAATGTCCAACAATATAAATTTGGTGCGAAATTTTTTTACAATAGCCCGAATAGAAACCTCAGTAGGTCGATTAAACTGACCATAAAATGGAAGAAGCGCGCGATGAACTTTCTTAACAGAGCACGCATTTTGGTAATAAAATTCAATAATTTGCAAGCGTTGTTCGCTTGTAAGACAATTCATGATTAAATTATAGACCAAACTGAAGATGTTTGACAGTGACACAAGATACAAAACGTGCGTGAGCTGTCAAAACTAGTGTTGCCAAAAAGATAATAGCAAAAAAATCACTCGTTATTAATAAAATGTATCATTGAATTGATGTCACACAGTTGTAGCATTGATGATACTCAATATATGACAAAATTATCTGATGATTTTTGTCGTTGAGCTTGATATCAGTTTTCATATTACTGATGACTATTTTATTTAATTTAATTTAATTTTTTTTTTTTTTTTTTTAATCTTGAACCAGTACTCAGGTGATAACCCCTACATATGCAGTGCATTGTACTGCAACTAGGAACTTAGGTTATAATGAGAAGGAAAGAGGGAGTAGTGTTCGTTAACAATAACAACACGAAAGACATAAACAAACTATGATTACAGCATTTAAAATTTTGGAATTAAATTAGTTAAAACTGATCAGTGCCCAGTGTATATACCTTCGACACTGCTCAGATTAGCAAAATTTAGTCCAACGCCTTCCACACCACGAGGTAATGAAGTACATTCAAAATATATTATAAATGAACACATAAAGAAAACACGGAACACGGTGAAAAATTAGAAAAACAAGAAATTGCTTGCTACTTATTCCGGTGCAATTTGGTTTCGAACGAAGTTAATAGTGAACATATATAGAAAATACGGACAACAGTGAAAAAAGAGACAAAATTCCGTAGAAAATACAAACAGCAGCAACAAAAGACGTCTGTACAGGATGGAAGACAAAACAAAACAATCTTGCATACTTTTGATATCACAATCCTGATGACCCGCCTTCATCGATATGAAGATGGTTTTTTCTTAGGTAGCTTCAATATCAATCTACCCTCGTATTTGATAAAAACTCTCAACAAGTCATATATAGTTGAAGGATATTAATTTTTTTAAGTAAATAAGAATTATATTTTAATAGGATATGCAGTTAATAATTTAGGTCCTGTTTTCAAAATTGGACAACGTGCTTTAACTATATTTGAGTTGATGAGTGTGTAGCTAGATATGCCCAGTTAAATTTCGACTATACCGCCAAAAATATATTTAATTAGATTTGAAATAAAATCTGTGCTAAAATCGTTTCCTTCTTGAATGTTGTCGGAAAATATTTCCCTCCATGACATGGCCATTAAGGCAGCAGTTATTTCCTAATTGGTTTCTTCAAAGAAAAATCTTATATGAATGTTGAAAAATTAAAAGGTAGCAGTGTCACAACCACTTGCTAATTCCTGAGTCATCATCTTTGAATGTGTGTGTGTTTTTTCTGTTTTCGTAGGCGACGAAGAATATTTAAAAAGTCAATGTTAATACTTTTTTACACAGCTTTGTACTTACATACTACTAATGTTTGTGTGTAAGTATATCAAGAAGCTCTTCAACACCTTTCGTGAAGTGGCCTGTTTGAGTTTCTTTGCTTTTTGGTTATTCTTTTGAGCAACAACCAACCCCTTTTTGTCAGTTGGGTGTTGATTGCTGGTGGTTGTCTGCCTTTTTGCTAATATGCTTTCGTTTAATTTAAGTGCTTTTAAGAAGTTAAACATGTGCGTGACATTGTAAAATTTTATTTAAATACTGAAATACAATGATGATAAACATCATCTCCATGTCAGCAAAAGAAAGAGAATGCAGGTCTTAGATAAACACCTACCAACACTTGGAAACATGTTGCTGTTGCGTTTGCTGCTGTGAAAATATGTTATCGTTCTTGTTTACACTTTCCTCCTAAAAGTCTACATTACTGTTTGTGTCAAATACATATTCTGGCAGCGCCAAAGTACTGAAAGAAAAGTTAGCAATATAAAAAAAAAAAATTGAAAATAATAGAATAACCAGCTAATGACGATGAAACTTTATGCCAACAGTCTATAGAAATTTAATTAAATAAGAAGTCGTCTAGGGAAATGTTGAGAAAAAAGTAACAAATAAAAGTAAATGAAAACAAAAAACAAAAAAAAAAATCTTAAAATGTTTGTTTGGTAACTTTAGGATCCTTAAAATATACAAGTATCCTTTTGCTTTGTCTGCTTCCTCCACACATGTACTTGAACATTTCATTTAACCAGCTAAAATGTTTTTCTTCCCTTTTTGCTGTATTTGGTTACTTTTTTTTTAACAAACTTAAGAAGTAGTAGAACTGCGGAGAGATAATGTAAGAGACCGGAACAAATGAGCAGAAAATAAAAGAAGGAAACTGCAAGTTTGTAAGCTTTATTTCGGAGTTTAATATTGCATAATAATTATTGCAAGGCAAATATTTGCTTTAACAAGAGGAGAAAAGTAGTTTGACGGCGTAAACAAAATAACATGGTAATTTGATACTTTAATTATTTGCTTAAGGCTTGGTAAAGCCTCCTTGCCTTTTGGCATGTTTAATATAAAATTTTCATGGTTAAAAGTTGGAAATTTTTCTTTACGTTTTTGTTTTTATTGTGCTATCAATAATAATGAAAAGTTCTTCAAAGTATAAACAATTTAAAGTGCGCAAATGAATGTTGTTTGAAAAGTATGCTTCAATTTTACATTTTCAGAGCAGCCAAAAAGTATGCTTCTCATAATGCTATTGATATTAAAAAGAAAACTTTTTAAACAGCAAAAGAGAAAATGAAATGCAAATTGTTACGAACTAAGATAAATCATAAGAATATGATATTGAAAAGTAGAAAGTCAGGTATTTAGTTGAAGTTGCTTAAAAAGTTTTCCAATGGAAAAAAACCAGTTGGCATCTGACAGCATGAGCCGAATTAGTTGAATTAAGTTTTACCATCAATGTCCCTAAAAAATTTTGTGAGTTCCTTAAATTGAAGAAAAAAATATCATCGCTGTTTATTGCTTTTTCAAAGTTTTTATTACTAAAGATAACGAGTGATTTTTTTGCTATTATATTTTGGCAACACTAGTTTTGACAGCTCACGCACGTTTTGTATCTTGTGTCATTGTCAAACATCTTCAGTTTGGTCTATAATTTAATCATGAATCGTCTTACAAACGAACAACGCTTGCAAATTATTGAATTTTATTACCAAAATGCGTGCTCTGTTAAGAAAGTTCATCGCGCGCTTCTTCCATTTTATGGTCAGTTTAATCGACCTACTGAGGTTTCTATTCGGGCTATTGTAAAAAAATTTCGCACCAAATTTATATTGTTGGACATTAAACCACCAACACGCTTACGTAGAGTGCGAACTGAAGAAAATATCGCAGCCGTATCGGCCAGTGTTGGTGATGACCGTGAATTATCGATTCGGCGCCGTTCGCAGCAATTGGGCCTCTGTTACTCCACTACGTGGACAATTTTGCGGAAGGATTTGGGTGTGAAGCCTTATAAGATACAGCTGGTGCAAGAATTGAAGCCAAACGACCTACCACAACGCCAAATTTTTGGTGAATGGGCTCGTGAAAAGTTAGATGAAGATCCACTTTTTTATCGAAGAATTGTGTTCAGCGACGAGGCTCATTTCTGGTTGAATGGATACGTGAACAAGCAAAACTGCCGTATTTGGAGTGAAGAGCAACCAGAATAATTGCAAGAGCTACCAATGCATCCAAAAAAAACAACCGTTTGGTGCGGATTATGGGCTGGCGGCATCATTGGGCCGTATTTCTTCAAAGATGATGCGAATCACAACGTTACTGTGAATGGTGAGCGCTACCGTGCGATGATAAAAAACTTTTTTTTTTGCCCAAAATGGAAGAGCTTGACTTGCATGACATGTGGTTTCAACAAGACGGTGCCACATGCCACACAGCACGCGAAACAATGGACCAATTGTAAGGCGAGTTCGGGGAACAGTTTATTTCACGCTTGGGACCAGTCAATTGGCCGCCCAGATCGTGCGATTTAACGCCTCTAGACTATTTTTGTGTGGGGCTATGTTAAGGCAAATGTCTATAGCGACAAGCCCGCTTCGATTGACGCACTGGAAGCCAACATTGCCAACATTATTCGTGAGATACCGGCCGAAATGTTGGAAAGAGTATCCCAAAATTGGACTAAGTGGATGGACCATTTGAGGCGCAGCCGCGGCCAACATTTGCATGAAATAATTTTCAAAGATTAAATTATATCGACCCAACTATCGATCCAAATAAATATTTCATGCATTTTTCTGTATTTTTTTTGTTTTTTTTTTTTAATTTCTGATAGTTCTTATAAAATCACCCATCACTACCTGCAGACACCGCCAACTTACCCAGCGGTATTAAAAAGTGGGTTAGCAGTATGCTGAATCAAATGTCAGTGAGAGCCTTATTTGGCGACAGTAATCTTTTTTGTGTCACTGAAAATATTCTTTCCTCACATGTTTCCGCATCACTGTTCGTTCCATTTCTAGCAATTATCTTTTATTTAAAATTTCATATTCCTTTTAATTAATCTATATATATTTTTTATTTGCCTCTAGACAGTAATTGTGGTTTTCTTTGTGGAAAAGTGCTGCATGTAACCAGTTTCCACTATTTTCCTTATTCGTTAAGTAAAATTTGTGGTTTGAAGTGGCAGCAAATAAATGTTATTCATATTTTTTCTTGTCGCATTTATCGTTTAAGTTGTAATTCTATTCTTAGTGTAATGTCAACCAAAAACTTTTCTCAGCAAATTTTTTAAGTGTTCCTCCTTTTTTTTGCGCGCTGAGTCCTAACTTCTCGAAAGGCAGGCAGGCAGGCAAGCTGGCCGGCCGGCAGTTCGATAAGAGGGAGAGTGCCTTTGAAAAGGGAAACAAAGAGTTAAGTTTAATTTGCTTCGTTTTTATGTTGCTTTCGCTGTTTCTTGGTAATGAGCTAATTTAACATTTTATGCTGTCACTCACTTGTGTTTTTTATTCCAATTCGTCCTGGTCTATTTTAAACCATTGTTTCTGATTCTTTTTTTTTTCTTCTTTTTTAAGTCATTTGAATGTTTGCTTAATGAGGGAACTTTTTGTTGCAAGAAACCCTAGGAAACCATGGAACTTTCTGCTGCATTTTTCTAGTTGAACTGGATTCTATTGTACAGTTGGACAATAAGCACTGCCAAGCAAAAAGGAATACTCGTAAGTAAAGATGAAAAGCATAAAAAAGAATCGATAAAATAGGTTCCAAATAGGTAGTATAATTTAAGGCGAGTATTAAGCTTAAAGATTTACTGCAGTTTGTGATTTATTTTAGTAATTTGGTAGAATTTCAAGAGTCATATTTGAAATATTTTATGCTACTTTTTAATACCGGATTTGTGCAAAGTACTAATGCACAATATCTGCAGCCGTTTTCCTTTAACATATCTGCAATATAGAGGGTGAAGCAAAATTAGTCACCGCATCTTAAGATGTAGTAGATTTTGCAGATGGTGTTGTATGTAAATCATATTTGTCGTTCGTGATCTAAACAGCTGTAGAATACAAACAGATATCCAAAGGAGCGTTAGACTCCGCATGTAAAACTATTCTCAATCTCAGTAACTAAGAAGGCGATTGTGTGTCAAAAACCATCGCAAGCCACGAGGCGCATTTTCAATTAAACGATTACGTCAATAAACAAAATCTTTATTTCTGGTGCACTGAAAATCCGCGTGTAATACATAGAAAGACTTTACATCCACTCAAGACTACAATGTGGTGAAAAGACTAATTAGGCCGTATTTTTTTAAGGATCACATTGGCAGTATAGCTACTGTCACTGGCGAATGCTGTAGGTCATGGATAAGCAACTTCTTACTTCCGGAATTGAACGAGCGGGGCTAAGTGAACTGTACGAGGGCAGATTGATATTGTATACACTTAGTAAGACGATATTCCAACTTTTCAATACCATCTGAATAATACGATTTTGAGAACTCCTCAAAATACGCTCTAGTTTCGGTAATCACTTCTTCGTTTAAGATGAATCTTTTTCTTGCTAGCTATTTTGCGAACTGTAAAAACAGAAAAAATTCACTAGCAGCTAAATCTGCACTATAAGGTGGATGATCAACCGATTCGAATTGCATTTGACGTAATTCTAGTTTGGTATCTAATGCTGTGTGAAACGGTGCATTGTCTAGAAGAAAGAGCACTTTTTTCTTCTTTAAATGTGGTCGTTTTTTCTTGATTTTATCCAAGAATTGAGTCAATAATGCAAGATAATACTGTCCTAAGATTGTGAACCCTTTTTCAAGATAATCGATTAGCAATATTCCGCGTGCATCCCTGAAAACAGTGGCCATACCCTCGCTAGCCGATTGCATTGTCTTCGCCTTATTCGAAACACTTCCATCAGCTTCCACCCATTGTTTCGATTGATTTTTGGTTTCAGGTGTGTAAAGGTGGATCCACGTTTCATCAACAATTACTAATCGACGCCAAAATTCAAGAGAATTAAGCTTTATCCTGTCCAAACACCGCTGTGAAGTGGTCTGTCGAACTCGTTTATGTTCGGCACTGAGCAAATGCGGCACCTATATTGGCAATAACTCATTTTCCGTATTTTAGTAACCTCTTTTCATTGCCAAAACAGCTTTCAAGCAAAAAAAAAAAAACAAAAAAGCTTTTTAAGTTCGCTTATGCGAACCATTTGTTCATGAATATGTCATTAAAACTCGGTTTTTTCTATATCTCGGGTATATCTGGACCGATATCGGAAATTTATATTTTTGGTATTTTAGTAACCTCTTTTTACTACCAGAAATTATTTTAAGCAAAAAAAAAATCTTAAGTTCGCTCACGTGACATTTTCAGGGAAAACTTGGTTTAGGCCAAATCTCGGGTATATATGGACCGATATCGAAAATTTTCATTTTCTGTACACGAGTACCCTCCTTTTATTACCAGAACTGATTTTAAGTAAAAAAAAAATTTCATGGTAAAATCGATTTAGACTATATCTCGGGTATATATGGGCAGATGTCGGAAATTTTAATTTTCTCTATTGAGTAACTTCCTTATATTATCACAACTTCTTTTAATCGAAAAAAAAATGTTCAAGTTCGCTTGCGCGACATTTTTATTAAAAACCCGGTTTAGGCTATATCTTGGATATATATGGACCGATATCGGAAAATTTTTGCCTGATCATTGCCATGCTTAATAACTGTGTACAGTTTGAAGCAAAACAAAAATTTTAAAAAATAATGGCTTTTTCGAAATTTTGGATATATCTCAGCTATATGTGAACCGATTTGACTGAATTTCAATAGCAAACCCATGAATCGATGGGGTAAAAGAATGGTGAAAGAAAGTTTCTAAGTCCAATGGTTTTCTCAGAACCAATATTTCAACGACCAACAGACGGACATCGTTTAATGGAATTTTCTATCAATGCTGATTCTGAATATACTTTATAGGGTTGCAAATGAAAATTGTAGAAATTACAAACGGAATCACAAACTTATATATACCCCTTATATTTTTGTGAATTGTATAAAAAAATATATATTTTTTTAAACTTTTGTTTCCTTTTGAAAATTGTTACGTGAAAATTTCATTCAAATTACACCAAAAAATTTCGCTTTTAAATTTGAAATTGTTTAATTATAATAAGGGGGAGTACCAACTTTTTTTTTCCTAATGAGCAGGCACAAGTGTTATTTTCTCATCGTCGTTTTTCCTTTTCTTTCTTTTTGTGTTCTTGCAGTTGAAATTAAATTGTGCAGATTTAACACGTTTATTACGCCACACGGTGTAATCTCAATTCATGTGTGTAGTATATATATGTTGCAAATAAACAACGTTGACACGATTATTATAATTGCAAACCCTAAAGGTATGCTATACATAATAATAATCTTGCGATGAGAGTTTGTAGGCGAGTGGAAAAGTATGCATTTAGTTAAACATGATAACAACACACTTAACACTTGCTCACACTATCTAATTGTAGTCGCACTTGTACTTTTACTTTAAAACAAGAAACACAAGCGCATTTACATATAATATCAGCTGCCGAAGTAAACATACGCTTAGCCAGGTATAAATTCACACGATTTGCAACAACATGCAGGAAAAGATTTTTTTGAAATAAAAAGTGAAACAGATTAATATGAATGAGTGTGTTGTGCTGTTGCTGTGTTAAATGAGTTTGTGCTGCAAACAACATTTGTACAGCATAAAAAACTTCCCTCAAGTGTTTTGCCACAAAAAAAACACTTGTGCCCCTAAAAGAATGCAAGTGTTTAGTGCGTAAGTAGTTATTACTCTATGTTGTTTCGTTTTTAAATTGTGCTTAAAATGAGTTTTGACAGAGTTTGTCTGTAAGTAATGCTGTCTAGGAAGTGTTCTCGAGTTGGTTCTAAAATGCAATTATTACTGCAAGATATTAAAATTATGTTATTTCACGAGACAGTAGAGAAAGTAAAAATTAATTTAGAAAACTTAGACCCAGAAACGAAACATGGCTGAAGAATAAAATGCTTATAAAACTATCATGCATAGAAATGTTTTATAGAAAAAAATTAAATAAATTTGTTGAAGTTTCTTTAAGATTTGGTTTCTTAAGGTAATTGTCCAAAAGGTGTATTTGCTGTCTTCAAGGATTCTTAGCTCGTTTAGCTGGCATATTGAAGACATTAAGAATCGTTTTGTTAGAAAATCCTTAAATGCAATTTCTTAATATGTTGTATTTATTTGGTGGTCCCAACATCATCCCCAATTGTACACACACCCACACAAAATCCTTCACAAACCGAACTGGTATATTAATTATTTGATGCGTAAGCACTTTGATAAACATGACGCTTGCATGTCCTGTGAATAAATAAAAATATGTTGCATGAATGATTTTTTCATATTTATTTTACTCTGTTTCTTTTACATTTTAGTTTGCCACGATTTCTTCATATTATTTCTTATAAATAAGAAAAATACTATTATATATGACTTCTTACTGTTCACAGCTTTTTCCGTTTAAGATATTTATGATAAACTTTTTTGCGGTTATAGAAATGCTTTTGATTTTTCATTGGTAATTCACCAGTTTTTATTTCTTTATAATTTTTTTTTTTTTTTTTTTGTCAAATTTATTTCATGCGTGCTTGTATTATTGAATATGGTCTTATTGGATTCTATCTTTTCTTTTTTTATTATCTGATAATCATCAACATAATGGACGCAAAGACTGTTGTTAAATGGTGGTTAAATGGGACATGGAAGCGAATATGAATTTGGGCGATGGAAGGCATAAATTTTGCTCAAATTTTGACATTGTAAACAAAATGGCAAGAAAGTGCCCAACACATGTTTTTTTCTTCTTTATAGTATGACATCCCCCCACATAAACAAATATAAGATAAATATTATTTATTAGTAGGAGTTGGTTTTCAAAAGGATGGATAAGAATATATTAAATTTATTTATTTTATTAGGAAAATTATTAAAATGGAAATGGCCTGGCATAGCATATTTATAAATAAACAAAATTGCTTTCTGGTACTACAAACTCGTGGAGAAAAATATAAAAAGAAACTTTTTTAAACAAATCATCAGTTAAGTATTAAGCACGCTGAAGACCGACTTCAAAATGTCCAATATGAAATACCTGCATTTAACTACGAACGTTTATTTTGACAACAGCAAGACGACACAACTGCAGGTTGTTGTCCGTGCTAATTTTTTTTTTGCCGCAGTTGAATTAAGTGCCAATTTTATGATATTACCGCTGTTCGTTCGTTCGCACAATTAAATTTAAAACATAAACAACATTAAAAATTTTTTATTGTCTTAAATGTAATTGTGCAAACGAACGAACAGCTTCGATATCGTGAAATTGGCACTAAGTATTAAACACATAGACCACAGCAGACTTTACAACTTCAGTACAGCAAATGACACAACCAACTATAATTGTAGTTCTGTAGGAAACTACTGAATTATTTTGATACATCAGTGTGGCCGCCTTAGAGTTTTTGGCTTTACAAAATTCCGTTGCTTTACGAATGAGCTTTGTTTAAATCAAATTTTCATGAAAACAATACTTCTTTTTAAAAGAGAGTCTTTAAAAGTACAATATAATATAAAAAAATTTATTTTTTGACTACATTTAATTCAGGTTAAGTGGGCCTTTGAAATTGAAAATATACCCGGATATATCTTCGTGGACTTGGTGAACAAAAAGCTAAGCTAAAGCTTTAGTTAAGACCTAAAATCACTTTCATCAGATTAGGTTTACTTAATGCTTAAAATTTCAATACAATCAATCACTTGGTTTATATTTATCTTGGACCTCAATGGATATCGTCTACGCTTATGTAGTAGAATGTAATGTAGAAAAAACGGTTATGGAAAAAAGGAAAGAGAGAGAGAGAGAGAGAGAGTAATGTTTGTAAATGTTTGATTTAAACTTCCCAATATTGTAATTAATAGGAAACACATCTGCAAGCAATTTGTTTCATGATGAATCGTATAGTTGAAAAACTTTTTGTAATACATTGTACGATTAGCTGAGTTATCGCAAATGGTCGAGACTTGGAAAGAGAACGTGCATTGCGTAAAAATGTATGGGCTTCGCCAACAAGATCCCTAATCTCGACAGAGCAAAATCCACGATATTCCCCCCGGGGAGCAGGTTTTGCCTTGGTGTATATCAAACCAGGGCATTTTGCTGTCTGGGGAGTAGAGGAGTAAGAGTTTCTCGTTTTTTGTAGCAAATAAAACTCGAGGAAGCCGTACGACTTACGTTGTGCTGTACTTCTGAAAGCCTCACCAAGGCCTAATTAATAGGAAGGGGGATCATAAAAGTAGGCTCTGCTTGCAGACCATCACGTCGCTGATCATGGTTGAGGTACCATACCTTGGCTGAAAAGTACTCGCTGTGATTTAAATCTAAAAATGCAAGAATGGGTATTATTTCTCTGATAACAATGATTGCCGGTTTTCTGGGGCATAGAGGAGTAGAAGTTCCGCGTTTGCTGTAGCAAATAAACCTCTAGGAAGTCGCACGACTTATGTTGGGTTTAAGCTCCTAAAACCCTCATCAAGGATTAATTGATAGAATGGCGATCAGCAAAGCCTCTGGTTGGTTTTGCTTGCAGAACATCTTAGTGCTGATCATGGTTGAGGTGCCTACTTCAACTGACATGTTCTGGTTGTGGTTTAAACCTAAAAACGCAAGAAAGGGAATTTGTTTCCCTGATAACTGTGGTGCAATAGCAGGCTAATAACCCCCCAAGGTGATGTCCTGCAGCAGATACCCGTAGTGTAAGGAACAAGAAAGGATGGTTAGACGGGCCAGTTGTTAAAGGCTGCCGCTCTTAATAAACATTGGTCCACCTATCCTTAACCTTTGGCTTGCCTTCCATTGGCTGTCTGGTATACAGGAGGTATTAAAAGGCCTGAACTCTTAAGCAGCCAACGCCTCAATAGCAGATGAAACAGCATGCACGATCATGCATTTACGTGTTAGAACGTAACATTGGATCTTACGAGAGTTGAAATCAACCTTATTTTTGCCCCCCAATTCGGAAGTTTAGCGTGGCATTCACATCCCGCCAGACAGTCTATTGCAGATGTGGCCAGGCCTATGCACTTGATGTTCAATTGTTTTTCTAAAAGCTGGAGCTGTGGTCTTTAATACACACATACTGGGCTCAGCACTAGCAATGGAAAATACACAAACAACTTCGTCATGTTTTGCTGGTAAAAATTCACGACAGCGATTATCTGTGTAAATTTTGTTTTTGTAAATTGTTTTGCTTTTTCCAAAAAAAAAAAAAAATAAAAATAAATTAAATAAAAGTGTTTTTTCCTTATATACGAGTATATTGGTGTTTACTCTTCCATATAGCACTTTTGGGCACCACTGGTCTATAGCATAGTGATTAAGAATGCTACTGTTTCTTGGTTTAAAAAGGGCACACTATGTTTGCCTAGTTCCAGCCAGCTTTCAAGTATGTAAAATCTATTTTGTGCTCTATATATAATTTTATAATTTATAATATATAATTTTATTTATTCCACTGAAAATTGTTGATTTGTTGAAAGCAAAACTTATTTATTAATACTTGCCCTTAAAATTGTTTAACACAAAATTTCTTTTTCACCTTCCAGAGAAAGTGAGTCTCTATTGTATTTTTTACGAATTATAAAATATGTTGCTTACCTGAAAAGAAAAGGTAAAAAAAAAGAATGCAAATTAGCAGAAAATCTACAAGTAAACAAACTTTCAAAGCATAATCGTCTAGGTAAACAAATTCACTGAAGGTGGTGCCTGCCTGCTTTAAGGCGTAAATTAATTAGAATTAAACTTAAGCTTACAGATTAGTGTCAACAACAAAATAAACGAATTTTTGTAGACCACAATTATAAATTTTTTGTGTTTCATTTGTTGGCTTTTGTTTTAACAAAACATTTGTTACAATTGAGGTCATATTTCTGAGTAGTTAAGTAGTCAAGTCCTTAAGGTATTGCAGCCATAATGTATAGCATGCTTTAAGGGCTTTAGTGATATACATTTATATGTAAGTGCATGTTTCATTTCTCTTTTTTTTCTTACTTGTTTTACATTAATACACAACATTATTGTTGTATTACTTTTGTTTCCCAGCAAGTTTTCATCCTGACCTCATAACTGACTTCCTTCTTTTTGTCTGAATTCAAAAAGCCATTTATAATATTTTTCTCGATTTAAATTCCAAAAACAAAAGGAGGTCAAAGGAAAATTTCAATTTGAAACTAATTTTCTTCGTTATGAATTCTTTAGCACACCAAATTACAATTTAATGACTTTTTACTTTTTTGCAGCAATTTGTTTTTCTCCAGTTCTTTCTACTTGCTAGCCGGTGTTTTTAAATTAACTTTTTCGTTAGAAAACTCTCAAAAATTTATAAGAATTTTATTTTATTTTTTTAATTTTTTTTCCTCTTGCTACTTTTGACTTGTTAAAAAAATCGCTGAAAACAAAATCTGTGCATAATTAAAGGATGAAGAAAAATAGTTGTCCTGCTGGCTGATGTTGTGCAATTTTCTTGCAGACAAGTTTCAAGAAGCGACTCAGCTTAAAAGGAGAATATTCAAAATCATGGTCAGCTATTTTGTTGCCTGACATTTTTATTACAAATTTTGCCAGTCATTAATTAAAGTTTGTCTAAAAATCTGTCATAGTTTCAAGTATAAAATGTCTTGTTAGAAGAACAGCAAAATAAGCAAGAAGTTTCGTTGTTATTTTGGAACAAAAAAAATATATTAAAAAACAAAAATGTATAAACTGCTTTAATCATATTGTGTAGATTAATAAAAATGTTAAGGTTAAAAGACAGTACAAGCATATCCTTGGGCGGAGAGAAATTTAAATTCAGCATTAAATAGTAAGATATACTTTTAGGCATTGAGACAAGCTTTATTGTTTTTATAGCTACTCGAACTTTGTGAAGAAAAGTTAATCTCTGGCCAAACTGGATCACAATCTGTCACAAATTTCAAGGCTGCAATTTCAGCAATTGTAGCAAAATTTGATGTAAGTCAGTTTATAACTTTAATAGGAGTTAATGTGTGTTGAACAGGGTGGGCCAGTAGTTACCATGGGGTTTAAAACTTTAGTAACTTTTTCGTTCATATATATTTTAATTTTTAATATTTTTTTTTCCAGGTTATATAAATAACACTTGGAGAAAAAATAATGGAGAGATACCCAACTGAAACAAAAAACCAGAATAATAGAATTTTTTTATATACATCAGAGATCAATTACTTTAATGCAAAGAGCATTTCGTCGACATTTTAATGTGAGAATTTCACCCTCTGAAGCAATGATTCGTTGCTTAGTTCATCGTCAACACCAACATGACACCGTAACAGTGTTACCTTAAACCGCTAGGCCATGTTTATGTCGCACTACGGAAAATATTGCACGAGTACAGCAAAGTTTTAACAAAGCACCAGAAACATCTGCTAGAAGCCGTTCTGCTAAGCTAGGAATATCTCGTACATCACTACGGCGCATTTAAAAAAAAAATATCCATACATGGTCTGATCATGGTCTGATTATTTGCAAATTTCGTGAGTTACGCATGTTAGTACACATCAGAGATATGCAACCGGTGTCTTTTTAAATGATCTAAGTACACCCGTCTTAAATCGAGTTGCGGTGTGATTGGCCAGTGCATATTGTTTGCACAAGTATGTTTTCAACCCGTTAGAGCTTGCGTCTGTTAGCTAGCGTATATAACGCACCCAGTCAAGTTTGTATGCGGTGGCTGCTTGATTTGGTTTCTCAATTATTTTTTCCACATTCGGCATTTTTTCGACGAACTCGTACTTCCTTTTAACAGCAAATATAACATTTGTATGTAATAATTTGTATTCACACATTTACCTTACCCATGAGAGTGTGGGTATACAGTTTTATGTATTTACTCACTTACACTAGGTATACTAAGCGCGGCGTTGCCAGAAAGTTTTTAAAACATCATGTTTTGGCGATCGTGTTTTGAAGAAAATATCCACACTTATTTTTTTTTTTTTTACATATTTAATACAAAACCAGTAAAAATAACAACTTTTACTTTTAAAAAATAGATTTTTCATGAAGCATTTTCATCAAATTTTTTTTTTATTTTCTGTTCTTTCATTTATAATAATTTTTATTTCTTGGTTTTAATCCATAAGCACAATAAATGTACAGTTACACATATATATAACTAATTGTGGAAAAAATTTTGTTTGTATCGAATTTTTGTTACAAATTTTTCAGCAAAACCAATCTCAAAATCATCATTCAGTATGTTAATTTCAAAATCGTCAACATGGTTGTAAATTATTCAATCTGACAGCCGCGATTCCACTTAATGTTAAAAAAAGGTGACGCATATATACAACAAAAGAATTTGTCAAGAGTACTGTTTTCACAAGTTGATTTTGTGACGTCATGTAAGTATTATTAAGAAAACGGTTAGAAACGAAGCTAGAAAATACTGAAAATGTTGTTCTCACTAAGTGCGAGTAACGACAACACTTTTTTTTTAGTAGTCGTTTCTTTTACTCTTAAAAAATACACAAAATACGAAAGTGTTTGGATACATTTTTGGTGTATCAATATTTCGGAAACGAAAGGCAGGTATAAATACCGCCGCATCAATTTTTAAGAGTGTTTAAAATACTCTTATATAACATATGATGGGATAAACACCGGTGCAGATCTCTGGTATACATGTGTGTTATATATGTTGGCAATATCATCCATTTCTGATTGTCAGTTTGTTTTTAACAGACAAAAAGGCTAATCGTCTTTTGGTGTGTTCTTCAATTTATTACTAAATTTTGAGCAAAGACAACGTCGCATGTACATCGCTTAGGAGCTGTGGAACATCGTCAACAAGGATCCAGATTTTCTCCAAAAGGTCATAACTGGTGACAAACCATGGGTATATGGCTATAACTGGTGACGAATCATGGGTATATGGCTATGGGAATATGGAGTAATTATAACCCACAGATACTAAATAAAATGCAATTACATCCCCTTCGCATCACAGTGTGGTGTGCAGTTTCTTTAAGGTTCATAGTCAGACCTTACTTTTTCGAAGAAAACGGCCTTACTGTTACGGTCAGTGGAGACGGTTACCAACGTTGCCAACTCGGTGCATTTCGCACCGTTTTTTGTGCTTTTTAAAATTATTTGTGCGAAAAATTCTTTAGTGGGTGCGTGGTGCGCTTTTCTTACATGTTCAGTGCGCTTTTTAAATTTCCGTGGCACCCAAAACAAATTTTTGTTTTTATATAAGAAAACATTTTATTCAAGTGCCCAACATTTTTACGCGTCATTTTGCAGAGCACAATCAGAATACGGAGTTATAATGTGAAAAACGCACCTTATTATATGCACATAGTAAGGCAATCCTGCTGTGTTACATATATTCTCGAAAGAAAACGAATCATTTCGTTTTATAAAATTTGCTGCGTTTAGAGTGTATTTTGATATCAAACGATCAAGCCAGGTTTGTCAAATATTACAATAAATGTAACCACAGATATGGAAGTTCGCATTTATGATGGCACATGTATTCGTTACTCTTTTAGTAATTGATAAATTACTAAATTATTAACAAAATTAACATTTTTTCAAAACGTTTGCATATTGATTATGGTAACCTTCCTTCATCTTTTATTTGTTCTAGTTCTGGAAAATTTTTGTATATTTCAATAAATTCTATTAAAGACACCCACTCTAGGCAACTAATTATTTCTGCTCGCTTACAAAAACACGAATGAAATTTCCATTGTGTTTGATAGAATTGCTGTTAATAAAGTTTGATGGCTTGTAGTGCCATTCTGTAACTTTTAGTGATCATGATGACATATTTCATCCTCTGCGGTAACGGTTGTATGCTCCTGCAATATAATTTTAAGGACGGTAGGCAAGCAGCTCTATTTTTGTGTACCGGATAATAGGCAGTAAAACTAACATCCGATTGCTAAATAATAAATTTGAAAAATATCGTTATAATTCTTGTAAAGATAGTATTGTCGTAATAGTAGTAACAGAATCGTACTAGAGGCCAAGTTTGACAAACACGAATTCTAGCTATTGAATAAAAAGGCTGTTTCTCATTGTCGTGCTTTTTAATTAAAAATTTTATACTTTTTATAATACAAATTAGATTTTTTAAAATAAAAATTCAAAATTCGGTGCGTTTTTTATTGAAATAACGCCTTTTTTTTCGCGATTTCAGTGCGTTTTGAAATTTCAAAGTTGACAACACTGACGGTTACTTAAAGATGTTGAAAGAGTTTTTCTTTCCAGAATTGCGCCGAAAGAGAATCCCTTTCAGCACTGTTTGGTTTCAACAAGATGGGGCAACTTGTCACATAGCCATGCCTGCTATGACACAATTGAAGCAAAAATTTCCCAATAAACTGATTTCAAGAAACTCTACATTCGGTTGGCCTCACAGGTCAATAAAGTTTGATGGCTTGTAGTGCCATTCTGTAACTTTTAGTGATCATGATGACATATTTCATCCTCTGCGGTAACGGTTGTATGCTCCTGCAATATAATTTTAAGGACGGTAGGCAAGCAGCTCTATTTTTGTGTACCGGATAATAGGCAGTAAAACTAACATCCGATTGCTAAATAATAAATTTGAAAAATATCGTTATAATTCTTGTAAAGATAGTATTGTCGTAATAGTAGTAACAGAATCGTACTAGAGGCCAAGTTTGACAAACACGAATTCTAGCTATTGAATGAAAAGGCTGTTTCTCATTGTCGTGCTTTTTAATTAAAAATTTTATACTTTTTATAATACAAATTAGATTTTTTAAAATAAAAATTCAAAATTCGGTGCGTTTTTTATTGAAATAACGCCTTTTTTTTCGCGATTTCAGTGCGTTTTGAAATTTCAAAGTTGACAACACTGACGGTTACTTAAAGATGTTGAAAGAGTTTTTCTTTCCAGAATTGCGCCGAAAGAGAATCCCTTTCAGCACTGTTTGGTTTCAGCAAGATGGGGCAACTTGTCACATAGCCATGCCTGCTATGACACAATTGAAGCAAAAATTTCCCAATAAACTGATTTCAAGAAACTCTACATTCGGTTGGCCTCACAGGTCTACTGACATCACTGTACATGATTTTTTTTTTTGTGGAGTTATGTCAAACAAGAAGTTTATAAAAAAAAACCCCAACAATGATTTAAATCAATCCATTCGCTGCAACGCTCCAAGCACTAAGGAATAACTTTTTGATAAGATGTCGTACATGTATCAACGAGGGTGGAGGCCATTTGAATTCAATTATTTTCCAAACTTCAAGAATTACTTTATTAAAAACGTAAAAATTACTTACTAAAAAATAATTTACATAAACTTTACAAAAAGTTATTTGAGTTGCTTAATGTAGCAAAATTGATCAGCCACTCTGGATATAAAATAAAATAAAATCATTTTCTTTCCATTCTACTCTAATAAACTCTTTTAAATAACTTTTAATTTGCAGTCTTAAAATGAAAATATTTCCTTAAAAATGCATTCCTTTTCCTTGCAATATTTTATATATTTTTTATTTTTTTTTTTTTATGGTAAAGTGTTTGCTTATATTATATAACAATTGTTGTGTTCGAATAAAAAAAAAATATTTGTATACATATATAAAATAGCAAAAAAAATTTCATGCAAAACAGGAAAACAAGAAAAAAGTCAACATGACAAAATCATGACAAAAATCTAAATAAAAAATTCTGCGCCACGGAAAGTAAAAAAAAATTGTTTTTAAAAAAAAAAAAAAAAAAAAAAAAAAAAAAAAACGAAAACTTTTTAACATTCTCTAAATCATGCACTGACATTCACATTGTTAAAAATTTGGTTCAAAAAAAACTTAAAACTTAAAATACAAGTCAAGACTGAGTGTACTCGTACGTGTGTGCGTGTGTGTGTGTGTGTGTGTTTCAGTGCGGGGAAAAAATGAGTTTGTGTTGAATGTTGCGTTGTCAGACTTTTCCCTTTTTTTCCTTCTTAGTTTTGCTGTATATGTGCGTACAAGGAGCAAGTGTGTATGAGTGTGTGTGTGTGTGTGTGTGTGTGAGTCCTTATGCATTCTTTCGCCAACTGAAGAGTGGCGCTTCATCATTGTAAAATATACATCCTCTTATCTTGGATTTTACAATATTTCTCGTTTTTATTCAAGTTCTGTTTTTTTTTTCTTTCATTCTCTATATGGTTACTAAACAAATGCATTGTTCAGTACTTTCATTCAGGGATTTTTTACTTATTGCAGATAAAAAAAAAAAAGAAGAAAACAAAATAGTAAAATAAATAATAGTATGTAGTCAAGCATGCATGCTTTGTGCACAAATTCTAGTGTTGGAAATTTTTCTTTCATTTAAATATTTATCAGAAATTTTTTGCTTTCATAAATCCTCAAACGAATTTATGATGGCTTTAAATAAAAATACATATTGATAAATAAAATCATAAAAATAAAACATATAACCACTTTTAATTTGAGCACATATTTCTTTATAATAAAAGCCACAAGACAGGAATTTTATAGAATGAGACTTCTTCTGGTGATGGTGTGTTTCTTTTAATATATGAAAGTGTTTTTTTTTTTACTGAACTCAGGGTTCTACATATGCAGTGCATTGTACCAGAACTAGGAATATAGGTTGTGAGGAGGGGGAAAGAGGAAGTAGTGATTTGACTTTAAAACGTTATAACAGACAGGAAACACGTCAGAGGGCAACTTATTCCACAGCCGAAGCGCAAAATGAATTCTCTCTGTAATGCGCAGCACAATTCCCCAGGCAATCGACCACATATGGATGAGCTCTGGACGATGCACGTGTGCTTCGTAAAAATGTGCGCGTTCCGGCAGCAAGATCCCTAATCTCGTCAGGGGAAAATCCATTGTAGTAACGATAGAACAGAGTAACGCACCCCACACTGCGTCGATGCTCCAGTGAGTCAATAGAGTTGGATACCCTACTGTCTTCTTCGCCCTCTCCTGCACACGGTCGAGTAACCCTAAAATAGACTTTGAGGCACCGGCCCAAACATGAGAGTTGTCTACGAGTATACGTAAAAATATGAGCGTTACGGGAACAAGATGCCTAATCTCGTCAGAGCAAAATTCATTGTAGTACCAATAGAACAGAGAAACGCACCCCACACGGCATCCAAGTCAAATGTTCACAAACACTACTCCCTTTTTCCCCCTCCTCACAAACTATTTTCCTAGTTCTGTAGGAGTCAGCGCCTGAGTACTAGTCCAAGATAAAAAAAAATTTGTGCAATCAAAAACCTCGATATTAGAGAGATGCTGCCCCTAAAAACGAAAAGTGGTAAGAATGCAATCCCAAGAAATCGGAAAAGTGTAAACTTTCCAATAAAACGATATAGCAACGCTATTCTTTATCCTGATAGCATTGAAGTTCTAAGGATATCTAAGGTATACACCAAACGAAGTCAGTCTATTTCGTTATTCCTTTACATACAAATTTCATAATCTTTTGATTGTTGTATAGCTTCAAACATTTGAATTGTATTTAAGCTTTAAAATTTCTTTGTTCAATTTTCTTTTTTTTTTGTGCTCTTTGCTTGTAAGGATTCATTTCGTTTGATGTTTATTGTATACATTAAAAGTCTCAATTAATTTAAATTAATTACAAATAAATCTTTTCATTCCTTCAAGTGCTCTTTTTGCTTCGTTAGTTAATAAATAAGGTAATTTGTTTAGAACGATTTGCTAAATGTGTTTTAAATTCCTTGAAGTTAATTACCTTTTAATAAAACAGTAGCATCTCGCTAATGAGAACAAACTTATATACAAAGTCTTCAGAAACTAGAACCTTTAATTTTAATACCTTAAGCTTTCTCAAGCAAAAATTAAGCCTTTTGATTTCCTTCGCCCCAAAATAATGATTTTATTTTTACTTCTGTGACTCTATTGTGTTACTTATAATTTGAAATCTAAACCTGCAACCCCTCCTCAACATGTATTATCCTTGTACAATGTCTTAGGTAATTAACTCCTTTAAAATTTACTATTGCTGCAGTTAATTGATGGTTTCAAACGTTTTAAGTGCACATGAGCTTGTGTGTGATGACTGTTTTCTCTTGAAGCTCATAAAATTTAAAGTGCCTGTTAACCATTTTCGAACATACAAAGAAAAGTTGCTTTTACATCCATTTATATCAATATTGTGTTTGTATTTCTTCCACCACTTCACTTCACCTTCCTTCAATTGAAAATTTTTGTCACTGTTGAATTCGTCACTGTCGTAGCAGTGGCTGTCATTACCGTTGCCGTTGTCGTCGTTGTCGTTGCCGTCATTACTCACCACCACTCTTTAATTTAATTATAGCCTCTTAATAACAATTACCTAATTTGATGTTGAGTTTATGAACAAATGAATACAACTGTCTTGTGTTACATGACACTTAACAAATTTACATTTCATTTGCATAAATTGAGTGTTTCCTTTGAGGACAACAAAATTTTGAAAAATTAAAAAACGAAACGAGAATAACCATAAAGAAAGAAATTTATTTAAATTATTTTATTATTTAAAGAAAAAAAATGAAGGCACGGCATATATATATACGAGGGCTGGAGGCTTAAGCTTTAAACACATAGACAACAGCAGACAGCAAGCAGCAATCTGTCAAAAATAAAATACATGTGTTTAAATGCACACGATTATTTTAACGACATCACAGCAGCACGACTTCACAACAGCATTTGCTGCTGCTGCCAACTTAGATTAATTTCTATTTTCGTAAGTAGCAAAAAGTAAATGCAGTGCTGCCACTATAAATATAAATTGGCAGCAATAAAACGAAATAGTACGAATGGTGATTGGATACATATTTGGTGTATCAATATTTCGAAAACGAATGACATGTTTAAATATTAGCGCATCAATTTTTAAGAGTGTTTAAAATACTCGGATGTGAAAATGTACTTATGGTTGCGGTGTACTTATGGTTGCGGTGCAGATCTCTGGTGCACATTTCTGTTATGTATCTTTTTGACAGATAAGAAGGCTAATCGTCTTTTGGTGTGTTCTTCGATTTTTTACTAAATTTACTAAATTTTGAGCAAAAACAACGTCGCATGGACATCCATCAGAATCTGTTGAACATCGTCAACGAAGATCCAGATTTCATGCGAAAGGTCATAATTTTTGACGAATCATGGGCTTATGGCTATGATATTGAAACCAAAGCTCAATCATCCCAATGGAAGCGTCCAGAAGAGCCAAGACCGCAAAAAGCATGTCAAGTTCGGTCAAATGTGAAGGTTTTGCTTACAGTTTTCTTCGACTGCAATGGCGTCGTGCATCATGAATTCTTGCCACGAGGTTGTACGGTCAATAAGGAATATTACCTTGAAGTTATGCGCCG
This sequence comes from Thecocarcelia acutangulata, assembly GCA_914767995.1. Lineage (NCBI taxonomy): Eukaryota > Metazoa > Arthropoda > Insecta > Diptera > Tachinidae > Thecocarcelia > Thecocarcelia acutangulata. Next base: position 30,419,671 of record OU612096.1, read on the forward strand.
CTAACGTGAATCAATTCGTCAGAAATGCACAGAACTGCGGAAGAAACAGGCATGCATTTTGCAGCATGACAACGCGCCAGCTCACACATGGATGCTTGTGCATGAGTTTTTGGCCAAAAACAAAATCGTTATCATGCCTCAACCACTGTATTCAGCGGACTTAACCGCCTGCGACTTGTTCCTCTTCCCAAACTGAAGACACCAATGAAAGGAAAGCGTTTTGCTATGATTGAGAAGATAAAAGAAAACTCGAAACAGGAGCTGTTGGCGATACCAAAAAGCACGTTTCAGAAGTGTTTCGTGAATTGGAAAAACCCCTGGCAGAAGTGTATTGTATCTCAGGAGGATTACTTTGAAGGAGATAAGATAGTTATTGATGAGAAATAAATACATTTTTGAAAAAAAATTTAAATAGCGGTTAATTTTTAATCAGATCTCGAAAATGGTTTTTGAAATAAAAAATTTGTTAGGTAGCTTCCATATTAATCCCCCTTCGTACAAATCATTAAAATTTAAAATAACGATTATTTTTTGATCAGATCTCGAATATCGTTTTTGAAACAAAAAGATTGTTTTTTTTCCTACTTAGATAACTTCCACATCAATCCTCCCTCGTATAAATCATACATTACGTTTGCGTCACCCTTTATTAGAAATTTGATTTTTTTATTGTTATTTTACAAGTATTACTTTCTTATTGCAATTTGTATTGTTATTATGGTAAGATATTGTATAAGTTGTTTTTACTCAAGATATCTTCTATTATACATATTTTCTTGGCAATTGTGCATAAAGTTGAGATACAAGTTATCAAAGCCACAAACTCATTAAAGTGTTTTTCTGTTGATTTTCTTTTTAATGTTTTCCATTTGTAAATATTGTTTCTGACAAATTTATTTCATTTCTAACAAGCAGCATATCGTGATTACAACAGGTAAAAAATATTACCAAGACAATTCTATTTTACAAATGCAACTGATGCAAAATATTGTCATTTCCTCTTTTGTTATAATTTTATTTTTTTTTCGTATTCAAACTTTATTTCTGATACTTAAGAAGAGATAATAATAAAAAAAAAATTAAAATAAAAATAAAAAGAAAGCCACAATGACTTGAAAATGAACTAGTAAATTATAAGAAAATAAAAAAAGGAAATGAAATATTGCAACAACTGAAGATGAAAGCAGAAACCAAATAAATATTTATGCATAAAAAAAAGAAGAAAATTAAAAGGAAAAAATAATAATCAAAATGAGAAACTCTTGGGGATTGAAATTTAAGAGTAAAACACTGCATGGGAGGTGCAGCACACTATCCGGTTTGTGCTCCACTAACATTCTATACGAAAGTTACATTCATTTCATTTCTTTGGGCATGAGAACTAAAAAATCTTCCGCTGGATAAGAAAACTTTAAATCAAAAATAAATTATTCTGTGAATCTTGTTATGGCTGCATTTTTTTTCTTTTGTGCTTGTTTTGCTTAATAATAATAATGTTTATTTTTTCTGACAATTCTGTGTTTCTATTTTTTTTTTATATTTTTTGTCAATTGAATACTCGAATATTTTTTCGTGGTTGCTGCTGCTAAAAATACAGATAGATCTTTTTGTGCAGAATTTGTTTGTTGTTTTTACGAGTATTCGTTGTCAATTTGAATTTCAGTTTATTTCTTTAGGTTGTCTTGTTTATTTTGTATTGAAGTTCTTTTTTCTCGTTTTGGTGACATTTTCAGTGCTATTGACATCATTCTTATTATGCATCACAGGTCTTTCGTCACATTTTTGCTGGCAGCAGCAGTTGCCAACCAGTTTTTTCCCCATTTTTTTTTTTTTCTTCTCTTTATAACATCTCATTATTTATCAAGTGAACCTCAACTTGACAAATTCAGTTAAAAGTAAATTTAAATTAAATTTTATTTGAATTTTTAGTTTATTTTATAAGTTGAATATCAACAGAGATATTTATTGCTATATTTCAGCGTCATACATCATAGAGAAATTTTCTCTGAACGAGGTTAGAATTTGAAACAAAGTAAGAGAGAGAAAAAAAATGATTCCAGTAGTTAGATTCCCTATAGTTTTATAACAAAAGTTGTTACTGTTAAAAACTTAAACACGCGATTTAGCGATTTTTTTTTACTGCACTTCTTTTGACAACATTTCTCATTGTTTGAGTCAGCTCTTCTTGTAAAATAAACAACAGTTGTCTTTAAGTTGTTTAGTTTTATCAACAATGTAACATGGTTTTGCCGTCGGCTGAGGTAGCAACACGACGTCCATTGTCTACTTACGGATCCACGAACTTTAAGTAATTAACAAGATAGGATTTGCCTCTTTGGGGCTTACAATAATCCAAATTCTATTTATTCTGTATTTAAAATAATAAAAATGATAGGTTTAGGCTCACGATGCTTGCGGTTCGGCTTTTATCTCGTCTGTTCTTTGTGCGGTTTTAATTAGCAATGATGATTGTCTTGTTGGATGTACATATTCGTATTGACACACCTCGGGTTCGGTACAACAACGGTTGCTGGGGAGAATTCCTCTTAGAACTCGTTGGGTGTATCTTCGTACGGACAGGCTTCGGGTTCAGTATGGCAGTTGTACTCGGCACACTGGAATTCGGTATAGTAGGAACTCTCTTGGGTTCGGTATAGCAACGGTTAATAGAGTCTTCTCGGGTCGGGTGTATTTTCAGGTTCGGTATGGCTATCGTACTCAGCATACACTGGCATCGGGTATGGTGGGAACTCTCTCGGGTCAGGATAACAACGGTTGCTGGTGATAATTCCTCTTAGGACGGGTCGAATATACTTGTATATGAAACGATACGAGTAAATACAAGTAAATATTCGATACTTTTCTTTCGATGCCAAGTACTTTTGCCAAAAAACTGAAATGGTTACCATTTTTACCATAATTTTATTTGTTTTCAAAGTTTTTATAAAATAAATCCATGCATTCCGTGCGTGCAAATGGGAGTACCAAAATCAGGTGTATAGTTGCATTTCTTAAAAATGACTGTAAGATTGCGGTCACGATCTTGAGATACTAAAATATATAGTCCAATTATCAAAACCATTCGAATTTATCACCAAAAAATCTTCAGGCCATAATTATGAGACTTTGTCGAAGATTATATCAATGATAAATTGTCTTACATCCATGCTATAAAGTTTTTCTTCCACCATTGAATGTGTCAGACAGTTACAAGATAAACTATTGGGAGAATGTAGCAGAAGAATTGCTATGACAGAATTCCTGCGTTTTAAAAATCTTTGCTTCCAGGACCCTAAGTAAGACGCTTCAATTTGACGCAGTGGATTAGAAGATCAAGCCCATAATGAAGATTTTGATTTTTAGCTACCTGTGTTCTTCACTACCACAATCTTAAGAAATCGGCCGATACAAGTATGTATCGATGCTTTTTATTCGATGCCGAGCAGGTGTCGATACTTTGCAATCGATACCATATTGAGTATAAGTATCGATACCCTACTCGTATCGTTTCATCCCTACCTTCGCCACAATCAGGGTACTTGCGAATGGAGAGTCTAGCCCAAAGCCCACTGGGGGAACAGTCAGCCGATGCTGCTGTGTATTTGCCTGTAGGCAATGAAACAAAGCTTCTGTTGTGTGGGAAATACAGCGGCGGTGTCATCTCACGCCGTGAAGATATTGATTGAAAACCTTTTAACGCCACAACTGCAGACTTTAGGCTTGATTAACATGTGGTATCAACAAGACAGTGCCACATCGCATTCAGTATACCTTCCTTGCGAACATCCCGTATTTTCATAGCGCATTGACAAGAAATTGTGCACGAAAACTTATATATTACACTTTTTCTTTCCACTGCAAAGTGCAACTTATACTATTTAGGACTTTTCACATGTCACCAACGATAGGCACATCAAGCAGCCGGTGGAGTTATTATTGCTGTACAGTGTTTGTAAGAGCCTCTGAGCCCTTCTTTTTTTTCCATATTCCATAAAAGTTATTGAATTATATTTCTCTAAATGGAAAGGAGATACACATATTTCTTTCAAAATATTTGACCTCATTTATGCTATGAAATAATATTGCCCATAAATGATAAATGACAAAATAAATGTTTCCATTAGGCTTCAAAAAAAAATGAAATTGGGGAAACAACCAGAAAACACAATATTAATGGGAACATAAAATATTTTAAGCCTTAAAGTATGCAGCACTCAAGCTTTCACTTAATCCCCAAATACGAACTAGAAATAAACAATGAAAATCTAAGTCAACACAAATATTTTAAAGAATTTTATTTAATCCTCAGGCAATCTGACAATACAATTTTGTTCGAAAATAATCTTAATATCACACAGAGTTTAAAACCCCCTAAAATACATGCAATAGAAAACCAACCACACAATATTTGTAAGCATTTAGAAACAAAAATATGTAGTTGTTACAAGCTTTTCTGATAACGTATATTACCTGGTTATGGTTGCTTTATGTTGAAGAATGCTGTTGTGAACAACAAACAAAAATAAAAGGACAAAGCTGCAAAATGCGTTTAGCAACCACAAATGCTAAAATTTTTGAAAAAAAAAAAGTAAAAATACAACAACAAGCAATTGTAAGTATGCTGGCTGACTGGCCCAAGGCTCTTTGTAATACATATTTGATTTTATATTTAAGGGCTGATGGCAGACATATTAAACTGCAATGTTACGATAAAAACCTTGATTCAATAATAAAACTGATACGAATAGAAGGGAAATTTTGCAAAAATTTATGAATAATGATGGTGAGAGTTAAGTACCAGCACGTGTTCTTTCAAAATACTGCTATGAAAATTTCAAAAAAGAGGGGTTAATTTATTAAAAACAACATAAAAGAACAGAAATTGAACAATACTTCAAGTTTTAAATAATAAAAAAAAAGGAACAAACTCAAACCTAATTTTTAAAGTTGTTCATAAATATTTTGCTTCGCATGTTTTTAAAGCCAGTATCTTTTCAAGCCCCCTATAAATAGGCTAGAGTTTTTCACTAGAGCTGTGTTTCCCTTTTAAAGCAACCTGTGTTGTAATAAAATGGAAATTGTTGTATAAACAATTAAATAATTTTATAAAGAGCAGTATGCAAACCTTAGGAAAAAATTTTATAATTGTATTTTCCCCCATAAACTCGAGAACTTGTTAAAAAAAAAAGGAAACAACAAAAACTTAAACTTCAGTTTGAATATTAAATTGCAAAAATAAATAAAAGTGAAGCATAACAGTTGGGCGCCAAAGAGGTATATAACCCAACATTAAACTTTAAATAACTTTTCCAGTGTTTAAGAACCCTCTTTTTTAACGAGCGGATGAGAATGTAGATACACGGCAAAAAATATAAATATAGCAGAAAAAATTACAGTAACAACATTTTTATAAAATGGTGGGATACCAAAAATATTTGAAAAATTATGGCAAAATTGGGATCAGAAAAATATATTATTGCCTCTCTTATATCGCTTATTTTACGTAGAGATTTTAAACGTTATGTTCTCTAGAAAATATTACAGAGTACCCATTACTTCTCTACCGAATGTCTCTAACATAATGGTTATTTTAAGCTAGTGATGCCCAAAGAGAAATCCATAGTTATGCTCTGAGTGTAAATAAATTTGCACTGGGAGAAAAAGTACGCAAATCGAAAGAACCGTTTACTTACAATTTACTTAAAATTGAATTAAAAGTAAAGAATAAATAATATGAATTTTTGTTTTTATTTTAATAAATTTTATATAAAAAAGTAAAAAAATACGCAAAATACAGAGAAAAAACAAGGAATAAATTAATACAATCGCGCCCATGTTCATTCGTCGCTGTCTCATAGACGACTACACTAATGAGCATAAGACTGTGTTGCTTTTGTTTGCCACTATAATAATCGCTATTTTAGGTAGATATTTTAGACGTTACGTTCTCCAGGAAATATTAGAGTGTGTCTATTATCTCTTTTCTGAAAGTTATGTATTTAGTTTTGAATCATTGGCATATATTATCTTATAATTGACTTATCAATAATTTAACATCTGCAAATTATCATTCTATAGCATTAGTTAAAATAGAAGATGGACGGCAAGGCTTACCCAGATATTGAGAAATGTCTAAGCAGGAGATTTAGAGAGGTGAATTACTACCTCAACCCAAATATTATCCGGTCACGAATATATTCCTACATTACTCCATAGAGCAGGGAAGTGTAGCACTCCTTTTTGTTTGTATGAGAAATATTGCGCGATTGATGACGCTGGGCATACCTTCTTTGAGTGCGCCCGCTGGGATGTGGATCGGCATCAGCTTGAGCGAGGTACGGGTATATTGATCGCAGCAAATATTGTAGATACCATTATTTCGGACGAAACCCAATGGTACGCAGTAATAAAATACTGCGAAAAATTCTACGATTAAAGATGCGTGCTCCCTCAGAGCAGGGTGGCCGATATACACTACACATTCCTGACAGGTGACGGCGAAAAAAATATTAATTAAAATCACAAGTACAAGGTTAAATTTTGAGCAAACTGTTTGTGTTTCGCAGCTACTAAAAACCAGACATCTTGAATTTTTACCAAAAATAAACTTGATATACACTACCGAAAAGAGAACTCTGCACCATCAATTTCAATGGTAAAAAGTCCATCACATTTTACATGAATATACTGCAATTGCTCCCACTCGACCATACGCCCATAAGCAATACCATTTCAATGGAGTGTTTGGCAATGTTCAATCTCTATTCGGCAAAGTTTTTACGCCGTTACTTAGCGGCCAACATCTAAATATCCCACAGACATAGGAACAATCAAAACAGTAGTTGTTCAGGTTTCTGGCAACCCTTGTTGTCAGAACCAACGAACAGTTTTTTCGTCCGTTCTGGCAACACGTCTTTTAATACGAATTCTCTTTGTGCCATTTTTTGGCTTCATAATTTTTCGTTTTGTCCATTCGCTGTTAAGACGTTGAGCTAAATATTACTAAATTACTAACACGGGTTAATGTGCGCCATAGATGGCAAAGGTGAATCTGTTAATTATCGATTTTTGGAATGAACCTCACAATAGTTGCATTACGTTACTGAAATATGCAGTAGAACCTGATTTTGTATTAGTCATAAGAATTCTGTATATTGCAGACTACAACTTGACGAATTTCACATCATATCTTGACGCCCACAGCTGAAGCAGCAGCTAAGTTAAAAGGTTCTAGACGGCCACGTGTGTGTGCTGAGTGGGCTCTAACTTTAATGAAAAAATCATATTCCACGGTCAGAAGCTCCGCCGCCCTGATGGATGAGTATGACGACAAATAAAATGATAAATTTTAAGGCAAGTAGCACAGTTTCAAGTGAATGCCGCAAATGTTATTGTTGGGTTTGGATTTTGATCTGGCTTATATAGAGTTGTAAGTAAAAAATAATTAACTTGCATTAAGGAAGTGTTTTATTTAGGACGGTGATACGTGTCATGGACATTTTGCACAACCCATTTCAGAATATGGGCATCTAAAAGAGATGTGAACTAGCGGTCGTCGACCCTGGAAGCAGGTTTTGTTTTGGTATGCCTAAATTGGGCACTCTGCTATCTGCGGTATAGAGAAGTAAGATTGCCTCATTTGTTGTAACATATAAAACTCTACGAAGCCGCAGCATTGAAAGCTAGACTTTTGAAAACCCTCACCAAAAAATAATTAGAACTACCGAGATCTGCAAGCCAAGAAGAAGTTCTGTTTTATTGACCTTCCTGGCACCGAAATACACATTTTGAACAAGGTTTTTGACGTTATGGTCATCTGATGTAAAAGCGATGTGCACCGGCCACCATCACTTCAGGAAGTAGGTTTTGCTTTGGCTTATGCCTAACCTATTTCAGGTTATGATCACCTGTTAAGTAGCGATCGACACCCCTGGTAGCAGGTTTTGCTTTGGATTATGCCTAACTAGGGCACTCTGCTTTCTGGAGTATAGAGGGGTAAGAGTAATTTGTTGGTGGGGCATACGAAACCCTCACCAAGGGTTAGTAGACTAAGCTCCCAGGAGGTTCTGTTTCACATACCACCTGGCCCTGATCGTGGTTGAGCTGCCTGCATCTTTGCTAAAAACGTTCTGGTTGTGAAAAAAGAAAACGCAGGAACGGTAATCGATCTTCCCTGACAACTATTGGTGTAAGCCAGTTTGCGGGTGCTAATAACCCCCCAAGGTGCTGTTTTCCTGCAACAGGTATCTGCAGAAATGGTTGAGCGGGTGAGTTTTCCAAGAGATGATGCTGTAAATGGGCTTCGGCCTACCAACTTATTAAGCCTTATCTCAAATTGACTGTTTGGAGAATTGCATACAGGATGAATTAGAGAGCCTTAGCTGGTGCGCTATGAGTTAGTTTACTTCATGGCGCACCAGCCAGATTAGGCCTTCGTAGAAGTTACACAACTTAGCTGGCGATTACATCATCATGCGAAATGATCAGCATGATACGGTAGATAGGCATATACGAATACCACACAATCCGCAGCAACCCGCAAAACGAATATTTTCGATAACATCGCTTAAATTCAGCTTGAATTTAAATTTATCCTTTCAGTGTATTCCACAAATAAGAGCATCGATAGAAAGGCCTACGAAAAAAGGGCTAGCGAGTCTATAGTAAAACTAGATAATGATTTTGTTTCAGTGCAATTGTAAGAAAATCTCATACTTGTGTATCTGCAACTAACACTTTTCCAGCTACAACATACAAACATAACTTCTTTTTTGTACACTATTCATATCCGTAATCATATTTCATAAACTCAAAGGGTGTGCGTTGCTTGAAAGTTGTTCATGTTTGTGTGAACGTTTGTCTTTTTTTTTCACACAAGTAAATGGGAGTAATTTTTTTTTTTGTAGTTTGCAGGCAAAAGCCATCATTATCGTCACCAGCTTTGAATATATTTAGTTAAAGTTCTTTCAAAGAGTCAAATAGTCTTTATGTCACGGTGTGAGTGTGTAACTTTATTTTCTCCTTTTAAACGCTGTCGAAGTTTTACTTGTAACAGCATATGGGTATTTTTGCCACTCATTTTTTATTTTTCATTTTATTTTATTTGTTATTTTTATCTTTATTTTGCCGACAAGTTTAACGAGATTTTACAATATGACAAGTTTATTTTTTCGTTTCGCTTTCAGTCCTTTTATGCAAATGTGTAACAAGTTTAAAGTGTGTAGAATAAAGAAAGTAAGCAACCAAAAAAAAAAAAAAACCTCCAGAGAAAAAGAGAAACGTAATCCATTTAACCATCTTGCATTATCAACCCTTATAAATCATGAAAATTAAAATCAAAAGGAAAATCGTTTGTATGTTACAGTAGAGGTATCGGCATATAATACTGTTAACGGTGTTGATGTAATAGATGACACAACACAATGGCGAATTGGGTTGGGGAATAAGTTACTGTGTCCCTTAAAGGCACGTTTTGGTGGGACCAAAAATATTAGGAAAATACCGTTCTAAAAAGACACTTTTTGAAAAGGTACCTTTGAAGAACGTACTTTAAGAAAGGTGCTTTATTAAAAGGTATTTTTCAAAATGGTACTTTTAGAAAGGTGCTTTTTTAAACGGTACTTTTTTACAAAAGTACTTTTCTAAAAAGGTATTTTTCCAAAAAAACTACTTTTTGAAAAGGTACTTTTTAAAATGGTACTTTTAGAAAGGTACTTTTTTAAACAGTACTATCTTACGTAAGTACTTTTTTAAAAAGGCACTTTTTAAAAAGGTACTTTTTTAAAAAGGTATTTTTCTAAAAAGTTAATTTTTTAAAAAGTTACTTTTTAAAAAAGTACTTTTTAAAATGGTACTTTTAGAAAGGTATTTTTTTTAACGGTACTTTGTTATAAAAGTACTTTTTTAAAAAGGTACTTTTTAAAAAAGTACTTTTTAAAAAGATACTTTTGAAAAATGTACTTTTCAAAAAGGTACTTTTAAAAAGGTACTTTTTAAAAAGGAACTTTTTGAAAGGGAACTTTTTGAAAAGACACTTTTTCAAAAAGTACTTTTTTAAAAGGTACTTTTTCAAAAAATACTTTTTCAAACAGTACTTTTTCAAACAGTACTTTTAAAAAAGTACTTTTTCAAAAAGTACTTTTTAAAAAGTTACTTTTTTTTAAATGTCCCTTTTCAAAAAGTACTTTTGTAAAAAGACAGCTTTTTAAAAAGTTACTTTTTAAAAAATATTTTTTTTTTTAAGTTGAAGAAGTTACGGAAATTATTTCATTTTTCTAGCTAGGAAACCCGAGCCACAAAAAGTTGACAGAGAGGTACCACAGGGCTCTATTCTGGGTCCACTCCTTTTCAGTTTTAACTAATTTAATTCCAGCATTGTAAATGCTGCAATAAAGTTTCTTTTAGTCTGTCGTGTTGTTATTGTTAGAGTTAAACCTTCACGAACACTACCCCATCCTTTCTCTTCATCATAACCTATTTTCCTAGTTCCAGTACAATGCGCTGCATATGTAGGGGTCATCCCCTGAGTACTGGTCCCAGATAAAAAAAAAATGATTTACCAAATGTTGCCATCCGCAGTAAAACGCACATGTATGCTGATGACATACAGTAGAATGAACGAGGATTTGAATATGAAAACTGTTGATATTTTCTAAAAACAGTACTTCTTTAAAATGGTACTCTTTTTGCAAAATACCTTTTTTAAAAGTACGTTTTAAAGAGGTACATTTGAAAAAGGTACTTTCCAATAAGGTACTTTTTAAAAAGGTATTTTTAAAAAGGTACTTTCTAAAAAGGTATTTTTAAAAGGGTGCTTTTTAAAAGGCACTTTATGAAAAGGCAGTTTTTAAAGATACATTTTTAAAAAGGTACTTTTTTGAAAAGGTAATTTTTCAAAAGCTTACTTTTTTAGAAATTAATTTACACATAGTGGACTTCATTTCGCTATAAAGACGCAAGTGTCCTTAAACGGTGCTACATATTTCAAATAAATGCCCTTTTTTTATTCGGTATTTGAAAGATATTCCTTTAAACGTTTTTCTTAAGATATCACTATGTTAGTAACATTTAATATGAAAATGCAATAGCAGCGAAAACAATACAATTACTGCTTCTCATACCCAACTTGTAAGTCATGGCAAACAATCTCTCTTTGTGTCCTGGCAAATTACGATTACATTTTACTATAAAACATCTTCAAACATTTGATGTGTAACATCATCACCAGCCAACATGAGGTATTACAAAAGTTAAATATTATTTGGTTTCAAAATTACAATTAGAATTGAGTTCACACTGCTGAACGAACGTATTTTTGACTTTCTCAGGGTCTGTCTACTCCACCTTAATGACTTCATCATGAAAGCCATTAAACAGGAGCGTGTGTGCCGGAGCTTTGGTGAAACAGTCAGCTCAGCTCGTTTGCATAATTTATCTTTTTTACTTTTTTTTTTTTATTAGATTTCGGTTTGATGATATTTTAGCTGGAAATTAAAATTCATGAATTTGCATATGATGATGGTGACGGAATGGGATGGTAATTGTGACTAGACAAAAGGATATACAATTGCGCGCACACACATACAAGATTTCAGAATATTAAAATATATGTAAAATTTCAAAATCAAATTTTAGAAAATAAATTAAATTGAGCGATTGAAAAAGAATTAAATGAATTTTAAATCATGAAAAATATTTAGGCTAGAGCATGAAATTTTTGGGTTTAAATTTGCCCAGTTCTGTTTGTATTCTACTATTTAAAAAACTTCATAACAAAAGTTTGGAGTTAATTGCGGCAAAAGCATTTTTAAATTGTTTTTTGGCTTCGTTAAACGAAATAAAATTATAGTTTATATACTGAATGAATCCTGAGTAATGCGCGAAGTCAACATTTACAGGGCGTCCGACAGGAAGTTGTACTACTTTGTTAGCTAATAATTTTTGCTTAAATGAAAGAGAATGGATCTTATAGTGATAAATGTTTTATTTAATGTCGGCGAATATGTATGCACAGAAAAAAATTTTTTTCGTGTTCAATAACGAAATTCGTTGAATCAATTAATAAATTGTTTGAATGCGGACCTGTAAAAGAATTCGTGGATTCAAACAACAGTTTAGTAAAAACACTTATTGATCGAAAACAACAATTTTTTTAAACAGCAACCAAATACGATATCCAAGGCCATTTTTTTGATATTTATTATATTTGCATACGAGTACAAATTATTTTTTCAGACAAAAATTTTGTTGACTTTATTTTTACTATAATTTTTTGTTGTTGTTTAACAAAATAGTTGTTTTCGATCAATAATTATTTTTATTAAACTTTTGTTTGATTTCACGAATTCTTTTGCAGGTCCGCATTCAAACAATTTATTAATTGATTTAACAAACTTCGTTATTGAATACGAAAAAAATTTTTTTCTGTAAAAAGTACAACTCGATGATGCCACCAGCCCATAAATTGCGTGAAATACTCACTTTTCGTACAGGATGTCTGCCGGGAAGCTATACTACTCGCAGTAATTCCAACAAAATTCTGGATATATGCCATATGTTGTTGATACTACATGTTAATCAAGCCCAAAGAATGCAGTTGTGGCGTTAAAAAGTTTTGCATCATGCCACGATATCGTTCCCTATTCATAGTTACCATTACGCCGTTTCCATTTTCCAAGAAGTAAGATCCAATGATTTCTCCTGACCACACCAAATTGCACACCAGACTGTCACTTTTAATGGATACAAAGGTGACTGATGAATAATTTGAGGGTTTCCCTTGGCCATCTGTCTATTCTGTTTATTCACATATCCATTCAAATTAAAATGTAGGTCGTCACTCATTACGATGTTTTCATGAAAATCGACGTTGTCATGGGCCAACTCAATCTTTAATGGAAACAAATGCATATCCTTGTGAAAAATTGTGACTAAATTGTTTTTGAGACCAAACTGAGCACGGCGTCGAATTGTGGTTGAGGGATTGTCTTGAACACTCTTGAGCAGCAGTAATTTTTCAGCCGATCTTGCAGTACGTTGTGTTCCATGATTGGTCCTATTACGTATAGACTCTCTTTCTTCAAAATCATTCACTACACGATAAATAGTGCGTTTTGTTGACACGTTGTTGCTCTTAAAAATTTCATCGTCACAGTCATCGTTTTAACGATTAAAATACGTTACTCTGTTCTATCGTGACTACAATGGGTTTTGCTCTGATGAGATTAGGGATCTTGTTCTCGAAACTCGCACATCTTTACGTAGCACGCGTTTATCGTCCAGAGCTCATCCATTCGTGGTTGATTGCCCAGGGAATCGTAGTAAGCATTACAGAGAGAATTCGTTTTTCAGCCGTACGCTTAGCCTGTGGAATAAGCTGCCTGCAAACGTGTTTCCTGTCGGTTTTAATGTTGGAAAATTCAAGTCAAATGTTCACAAACACTACTCCCTTTTTCCCCCTCCTCATAACCTATTTTCCTAGTTCCGGTACAATGCACTGCATATGTAGGGGTCATCCCCTGAGTACTGGTCCAAGATAAAAAAAAAAACGTTGGTTTATCGAATATTTCTCCGTAATAAATTAGCCACGTTTCTACTTTTCGACTGCCAAATATGACCTTCAAAGTTTACCAAAATGGCGGTAAAACAAAATAGCTTACCTTCCCGGCGGAAACCCTTTATTTTGAGCATATATGTATTTAAAAGGGTCTAACAATAATTTTTTAATACATTTGGAAAACTATTTTCCAAATAAGCTTTAATATAGAAAATAATATAACAATACAGTCATCAAGCGTAACCCCGTGCAATCAGAGATGGGATGTTATGAAAATCTTTCCATTTATTTATTTTTTGCATATTTATTGCTTTTGTTTTTCCAACTTCAACAAAATGAATGAAAATTAATATTTTTTTTCTGCAAGTTTTTTTTACAATAAGTGCAAAGAAAGAAATATGCAGTTTCGAAGATGTTATTAAAAATAGAAATGGAGTGGGAAGAAGTAATTTAAGATACAATTGTTTTTATTATTATTATTTTATGTTTGCCTTTTTTTATTAATATTTAACACAGCAATGGGCGACTGTGCAACACTATAATTTTCAAAGCAGACTGCCAGTCGTACACTCAGAGAAAAAAGTATGACACTTAATGCTAAGAACACAACTGCGACGAACAACGAATTTCGCCCATCGCGGCGAATTCGCCTGCAAAAATTCGTTGGATAAATTCGTCGTGTGAAGCACAATACCAACGAACTTTTGTATAGATAACATTGTTTACTTATAAATATTAAGGGTGCCATATTAAGTGAACCTATATAAATCCCATCCGAAAGAGCGGTTTTTGAACAATTTTTCTGAGGTACTTTATATTATGAGAACATCTTCATAAATTTTTTACTACATGGATTAATATAAATATAAAAAGTATGATTTCGTGAAAAATATTTTTATTTTGTTCGTTGTTCCCTGACGAAAAAATTAGAAATCTACTTCAACTTTCGCTGAGTATGACGAATTGCGACCAACGCTACGATTGTGTGCAGTTTCATATACTCCAATGTGTTTTATTTTTGGCGACGAATATTCGCGACCAAAAATTCGTCGTTCGTCACAATTCCTAGCATCAGACAGAATCGACCATAAGTTTCTGAACATTTGAACAGAACTAGAACAGAATTTAGGATTTTAGTGCCACGGCGTCCTTCAGCAGAGCACAACGTGCCGCTTGTTTATAAGAATACTATCGCAACAACAATGTTACGACTCAAGCTAAACGCAAATTTTGTTATCATTTCAATATTCGTGATAGCAATCATGCTCCAAGGATTCAAACCATTAAGCAATGAGTCCAGAAGCTCCAGATGACTGGATCAACATTATCACCAATAAACGATCGAGAGACTGGAAAACATAAAACGAGTACGAATATTTGTTCGAGAACAACCCAACCTTACTACTCGCAAGCGGTCTACGGTGTTATATATGCCTTGATCATCTCGAAATCGTATTTAAAAACAAGATGGGGCAATATGCCATACCTGAAACGAGTCGTTGGCTGCATTTAGTCAAATTTTTGGCCAGAAAATCATATCGAAACATTAACTGACCACCCTGTAGCCACGATTTGTCTTCAATGGGCTTTTTGCTTTGGGTATTAAGTATCTAAAAAGCAAAGCAAAAACTAAAGGAAAGTATATGCAAGGAAATTCAAAACATTCCAACCCATATTTGTAAATGATTTAACTATGAAAAACTATAACCCTATTTCATATTCTTTCGTAATAAATAAACAGTTTTATAAGCATGCGGCCATTTCTTTTTTATGGATCATTTCAAAGAGACTTATTATGGCCCACCCTGTACATTAAACGCAATATATGTACATAAATACCTGTTTGTGTTAGCGTTTGGTTTGAAGACAAATTGAAACTTACCTGAAAAGAAAAATTTAAATAAAACTAGTTAAAACTTTTTTTTTAAAAATGGATTCGAAAAATTAATTTTTTTCTTAACAGATATTAACAATCAAACTTGGCCTGACAGCAACGCTTGATGGCAAACCATCAAACTAGTTTTTTTAAAGCTAAAATTAGTGTTTGTAAAACTTAAAAAAAAAAAATTTATGTATTATATTAACAAAAAACGTAATATATCGTTCAAAAAAAGGTACTTTAAAATCGTGCTTTGTTAAAAAGGTACTTTTGAAGAAATTACTTTTTAAAAAGGTAATAATCAAAATCTACTTTTTAAGAATTTTCTCATTCAAATGCTGCTTCTAAAAAAAGGTACTTTTTTTAATAGGTACGTTTTTTAGAAAGTTCAATTCTTAAAAAGCCACTTCTTTAAAAAGGTACTTTTAAAAAGGTACTTTTAAAAAGTTTCTTTTTAAAACTCTACTCTTATAAAAATGTACTTACTTAAACAGGTATTTTTTTTTATTAGGTACTTTTTTAAAAACGTACCTTTTTAAAATGTTACTTAAAATTTACTCTTTTAAACAGGTTCTTTTTAACAACGGTAATTTTTCTATACAGCACTTTTTTATAAAGGTCGTTTTAAAAAGGTTCTTTTTGAAAGAGGTACTTTTTTAAATAGGTTCTTTTTGAAAGAAGTACTTTTTTAAAAAGGTTCTTTTTGAAAGAAGTACTTTTTTAAAAAGGTTCTTTTTAAATAGGTTCTTTTTAAAAAAGTACTTTTCAAAACATGTACTTTCCAAAAAAAGTACTTCTTTATACCTTTATAAAAAAGGTACTTCTTAAAAAGGTACACTTTAAAGTGGTTCTTTTAAAAGTGGTACATTTTAGAGTGGTACTTTTTAAAGTGCTACTTTTCAGAAAGATACTTTTTAAAAAAGTTTTTAAAACAGTACTTTTTAAAAAAGACCTGTTTAACAAGGTAATTTTTAAAAAGTACTTTTTAAAAAGATACTCTAAAAAAACTTTTTTAAAAAGACACTTTTTAAGAAAGCATGAATGGTACTTTTTAAAAAGGTACTTTTTAAAAAGGTACTCTTTGAAAAACTACTCGTTAAAACGAAATTGTTTTAAAATGGTAGTTTTCAAAGTTGTACTTTTTCAAATGGTACTTTTAAAACGGCAGTTTTTAAAAACGAACTTTTTAAAAAGGTTGTTTTTAAAAGAGTACTTTTTATAAAAGTACTTAAAAAACCTTTATAAAGAGGTAATTTTTACAAAATAACTTTTTAACAAAGTACTTTTTAAAAAGGTATTTTTTTGAAAAGTACTTTTTAAAAAGGTATTTTTTTGAAAAGTACTTTTTAAAAGGATTCCCTCTATAAAGATACTTTTTAAGCAGGTCCTTTTTAAGAAAGTGTTTTTAGAAAAGACGTTTTTAGAAAATGTACTTTTTAAAATGGTGTTTTTAGAAGAGGTATTTTTAAAAAGGTGTTTTTAGAAAAGGTACTTTTCAAAACGGCATTTTTGATACCACTTTAATTTTAAAAAGGTAATTTTGAAAATGATACTTTTTAAAAGGTACTATTTAACCAGGTACATTTTAAAAAGCTAATTTTTATAAAGGTGCTTTATAAAAGGATATTTTTCAAAATATACTTTTCAAACGGGTACTTTTTATAAAAATAATTTATACATAGGTACTTTTTAAAAGAGTACTTTTTAAAAACATACTTTTCAGAAAAAACTTTTTTAAAAGGCACTTTCTTAAAACAAACACTTTTATAAAAATGTATTTTTTTTAATAATTTTTTTAAAAAGATACTTTTTTAAAGAGGTATTTTTTAAAAACGGTACTTTTTTAGTCATTTTTCTAAAATGTTACTTTTTTATTGGAGTATTTGGGTAAAATGGTACTTTTTAATTAAGAGACTTTTTTAAAAAGGTATGTTTTTAAACTTGAACTTTTTTTGAACAGGGTTTTTTTTTAAATCTTTTTAAAAAGGTACTTTTTTAAAATGGTACTTTTCTAGAAAAGGCTTTTTTAAAAGAGGTTTTTTCTTTTTTTTCAGTGCAATTAAAAAAAACAGTTTTTTGAAATATTGAAACTGAATATAATGCAATAATAAATTAGTTTCTTTGCGATGTCTTTAGCAAACTACTCGTATATACATTTGTATAAATACATAACTAACGGCCGTGTTCATAAAAAAATATTGTATGTTTATTAAACAATTATTTGACAAATTTCTATAGGAAATTCGCAGCCTAATAAACATACAATATTTTTTATGATTAAGACCATAACTGTTTACTGTCTCTTTTCTGTGAGTGTAATTGAAGTCTTTGTGGCTTCAAAATGTTAGAAAATAGCAACAAAAAAATTTACAGCTACTTAAGAAAACAATATCAGTGTTTTATCACTTTTTTCTTGCTAATTTTTTTTTAGGTTTTATTTCTTTTAACGAGTAAGAGTCTTATGTCTTGCAACAATGAGATGCAGCAGAGATATAAAACATTAAAACCAAGAAAGAAATTATATGAGGAGTAATAAAAGACAAAACCAACAAAAGCAAAATAAAAATGTTGCCAAGGCAGAAAAACAAAAGCAAAAGAGGAGGAGTGAGTGAGTGAGTATCTGGGATTGTTTAGCAACTAATAAAAAATAAAAATATTGTAACATGTTACTCGCACTCCGAAGGCGGTCGGTGTTGGTTTCCACTTGTCCATCTTGAAATGTCTGGCAGACAACAGTCTGTGGGTGATGGTGTGTGCACGTACAGAAAACAAAACAAACAGCCAACAAAACAAAAACATTATTGTGTTGGACAAATCTAAGTCTGGCAGAGTTTTTTCAAGTGGAAAATTTTTCGTTTTCATTTCATAATGTTTTAGATACTTTTCGTTTATTAATACAATTGCTGCCTGTGGCGTTTCTTATTATTTAATTTTTAAAAAATATATCAGTTTGCTGAAATTACTGTTAATAATTAAGAGGTGAAGAAATAAAAAAAAATGTTTTAAACTGAAAATGAGTCTTATTACTTTCATAAACAAAATGTAATAGAAACCTAAGCGGAAATGCTAATATACATACACACATATGTTTGTGTGAGGTTTTCTTGAAAAGCAAGTAAAAGAATTTTACAACCAAATTAAAGTGGCTCTTAGTTTTTAAACAAATAAAAAAGCTCCTCTTAAAAAAAAGGCAAATGACAAACCCGCTGACATAAAAGTCCTTACAGAATTTATGCTGTAACAGGCAACAAGAGAGGTTTGCTGTGCTTCCTAAAGTGAGAAAAAAAACTTTCCTTTTTTTCATTCTACAACGATCTGATAACTGCCCCCAGAAATGTCAAATGTTGCAAATTATTATTTTTTTTTTAATTTAATATTACAAAAAAAATATCTTAAAACTTTGTCTTTTTACCGTTTTTGCCTGGCAAATTGGCAACCAGAGAGCAAAGCTGATGAAAAAAAAATGTTCCTTTTGTTGTGTCTCTCCCCTGGGACTAGTGTGGAAAAATGTTATTGAAAATATGTTTCTAATTAAAATAAAGAGCAAACAAAAAAAAAAAAAAACAGGAATAAATTCCAAGTTGAAAACAAACATAATAATGAGACACGGTACCCAAAATAATTTTACAAGCTGGTGTACTTTGAAACATGAGAGAAAACTGAGCAGAGGAAAATAACTCAAGGGTCCACTTGGCCAAAAGAGTGTTAAATAAAGCCCGAGGGATTGTGATTAAAAAAATTTTTTTGTATAAAAATTACTTTGAACTAGTTCTTTTACAATATTTGTTGTTGCCTTTTACTGAAAGCCGCAAAGTATATTCAAGTTTTAAGGAATAATATAATTCCTTGGAGTTAAAAATGAAGTGCTGAAAAGATTACTAGAATTTTTATTTAGAGCCATATTTTATATACATGTTAAGTAGAGACAAAAACATGTTAACAAATACTACAATCATAACATTGTTGTCGCAACATCATATGTGAGCTCATATAACAATTATATTGTTGCTGCTACAATGATGCTGTTGATACAAGAAATCTGGTATTTGTTTTGTAACCGTTTTTCTTTAATGTGTTGTTTACAGAATACAAACGAGCAACTGTTTAGAAAATTTGTATGAAAACTATTTAAATTTGCGAAACGAGTTGCTCATCTGTGTTGTGTGAAAAAGATATAAGTACTCGTATTTACAGCACATAACATCGCATAACTGGACACTCACTGTCGTGGTATTTTTGGCTGCTTACTAAAGATAGCCCCTAGTAACAGGTACATAATATTTTAAATATTTTATTATATAAGGTGATTCATCGTGAGGTTTGATTTATAATAAAAATATAATACTCCCCCTTCCTGCTGTTTTATATTTAAACCTCAGCTAGAACGATGCAGCCAAAGTCAATCATAATCAACGCCGATATGATCCACAAGGACAATCTCCCTCAAGCTTTGCTGACCCCTTTCTGTCAACCCTTGGTAAGAGTTTCGGAAGTTAAACACAACATTAGTGCTGTGGCTACCTAGAGTTTTATTTCCTACAACAAACGATAAACTTTTAATCCTCTATGCCCCAGAAAACAGAATGGCCTGGTTTGCTGTGCACCAAGGCAAAATCAGCTCCCCGGAGAGTGATCCACGTACACAATATACCGTCATTATGAGATTAAGTGCTCTCCAAAATAGATCCTTC
The DNA here is from genome assembly GCA_914767995.1 of Thecocarcelia acutangulata. Taxonomy (NCBI): domain Eukaryota; kingdom Metazoa; phylum Arthropoda; class Insecta; order Diptera; family Tachinidae; genus Thecocarcelia; species Thecocarcelia acutangulata. The sequence goes on from OU612096.1 coordinate 30,439,796, forward strand.
ATGTCCTACATCGCTCATAGTGCCGCCTTGCCGAAATCAGAGCGCAACGAGATCGTGATCCTTAGGTTAGGGTAGGTAAGCCGCTAGTCTCCAAGCAGTATCTTAGATTCTCCAGCTCACTTGGGTCCTGAAATCGTTCCCTTTGTGATTGTCTGAAAAATGTAGGAATAGGTGAAAATAGAAATTACTGGGATATAGTGGAAGGAGAGAAGGGAGTAATAAAGAAAAAGTGGGAAACCTCTTTTTAGTGTGGCGTTAGATGTTGATGTACTAGCCATCCGCTGCTGCTTATGAAAGAGGCTAGCGCGGTCAGATTGACCGCGGCCAGACATGATAGGCTGAAGCTCCCACCTAGATATCTTAGGCGGTGATGCTCCAATGCCGGGCATGCTCCGAGGAGATGAACATGCCCGGCATTGGAGCATCTTCCCCTTTTCTTCGTCTTGGCGACTTCTGCAGAAGTCGTTCTAGGGCAAACCTAGTCTCCTGGCATGGTCCTAAATGGGCAATGTGTAGTGATGACTGCTACAGTGAATCTGAGGTGCATTTTGGGCAGTTTTAATAGTTCCTTAAAGTACGCAAAGGTAAAATACGCCAAGTTGCCGAATACAACAACTGCTACTGAGAACAACGACGAATCGACTCGAAGCTACAGCTGCTATATTCGCTACGCTACATACTAAATGTGGTCCACTAAGTTCGAGTATCATATACTGAAGTGGGATTCTAGTTTGCAAGTGGTTAGAGTAGACCCATTATGCGCGTTATGAGTTCCTCGCATCGCACGAAAAACCTTTATCACAGAACGCTGTTTTTCGTAATACAAGTGAGCAATTTGGAAGCGCTGTTGTGGTGTGAGTCTTTCTACTCGTATGATGACTTGCCTAATGATACTGAACAAAGCCGACAAAGCACTTTGATATGAGTCGCAGTTTGTCAAAAAAGCCTACTCGTATATAAAATCACGTTTAACGAGGAAGCATTCGACATAATTCTACAACTTATTAAAGCAATGCTAGGTTAGTCTAAGTGGTTAAAAAATTTATGACGATCAGTTTCAGTTCAAAGTAACTTTCAATAATTTTGATAGGCTACAATGTGGTAAAATCATCTCTAGTAAAATGCTGCAAATGGGAAATTTGTTTTCATCTTTCCACATAAGGATTTATAGCATCAGGAATAAGGACATGAATCTCTTCTTTGAAAACTTCAGTGTCTACACAACAACGCTTGAATTCAACGTTTCAAGGCAGTCATCTTCAGTGTATCCACTTTCAGGTGCTGTGGTAGTGATACCTTGACTTTAATTTTATGAAAATCTCCTAAGACAACAATTTCGCACTTAATTTTTGAATTTCAGAAAATTCTCTAATAATTTTAGACTACCAAAACCTCTGTCCTATAACTGGCTTGAGAATGGTCAAATGTACATAAGTACTCCTTTGCATCATTATCAGCTTTTTCATTTTATTTTAACTTTTTTACAACATTTTTTATGCTTCAAAATCTACAACTCAAAAAAGCAAATCATCTAAATTGAAATAACTTAATTCTTGCTGTTAAGGTCCAAGTACAAACGAAGAATAAAAGCAGAATAAATAACCAAAAGTACCTTTTAAAAAATGTAATATAAGAAACTGTTTTAAAACAAAAAGTAACAAAAAAATAAACTAAATGATATAGAAGCAAAAGCTTAACTTTTGATGTGATTCAGTTGGAAGAAAATCTTGAAATGAAAAAACGGAATAATGTTACACAATAATGCAATAAAGGACTAAGAGCAAACTTAAAAAAAAAATTAATATATATCCTTTCAAAGAATTGACAACAAAGAAGAATTAATACAGAACAATAAAAAGTTTAGGAAAATATATTAGGTGTACAACTTTGCTTCCAATGGTCCAAATTTTCGTTAAAGCTGAGGTAGAATTGAGTTTCTGTGCCGTTAAAGCGCTGAATTATCTCATGCTTTAGCCCTTGAATTATTAGCGCAAACTCGGTGGTACAACTCCATTCAATGGTCCTAAGTTTCGATGACGCTGAGGTAAAATTGAGTTTCTATGCTTTTAATGCGCCGAATTATCTTACTACCCTACCTTGGCTGTAACGTTCTGGCTGTAGTTGAAACCTAAAACGCAGGATAATTGTTTGCTGAGTGGCTTTTTTCGGAGACTAACAACCTCCCGAGGGTCTGTTGCCTTTACAACAGATACCTGTACTGTAGGAAACCAGTGGTGATGGTAGACGGGTGAGTTAGTTTAAGAGCTGATGCTGCTAGTGGGCTTCGGCTTACCAACGCATTAAGCCTTGTCTTCTATTGATTGCAAGGGAATTGCATACAGGAGGGATGAGAAGGCCCGAACTCCTCCACAAGAAGTTGCTGCAAACATATGGCATAAATTGCTACCTGTGTGAGCCTAGTCAGCCAGACGGGGTCGCTGGTGAATCGTGAATAATTTACTCCGTGAAACCGGTCCATCATCCGGTAAGATCGCAAGGCAGGTGCTGATTTAATCCTTTTTCACATCCTTTAGCCCTTGAATTATTGCTGGTTTATCGATGTACACCCTTTACTTCAAATGACCCCTAAGAAAGAAGTCCAACGGCGTCAAATCTCATGATCTTGGCGGCCAATTGATATCGCTACCACGTGAGATAACGCAGCCATTGGATTTGTTGCGCAAAAATGATATTGTTTTGTTAGCTGTGTGGCCAGTGGCACCGTCCTATTAAAACCACATAGTGACAACTTTATGGGTGCTGTGGTTTTTTGACAATCACTCTTGGATTATTATTCGCCCATATGAGGCAATTCTGCTTATCGGCGAAGCCACTGAGGTAAAACTGTGTGCCATCACTGAAGATGATATTCTTCGGAAATTGATCATCCACTGTTGCCATGGCCTGAATAACTTTAACGCCTTGCTCGATTGTGTATCCTTCCGTGGTTCAAATTGAGTTAGTCTGTAGTTGAGAAATGTCAAATGCAATTTTGAAAAAAGCTTAATGTTTAGGTGTGGTTTACATTCCACACCGGCCCTTAAAATTTAACCACCCGATATAAATAATCATTGGCGTATTTTTTGTCACTTGCTGTAAGTTTTTACATAAAAAAAAATTTAAATCCTTAAAGGCCTCAAAAGGGTAGAACATTTAGAAATACAAAAAGCCATTTCATTTCAGCTAAACAGAGAATAGGCACAATTTAAAAAGATGCTGATGCCGGAAGCACCAACAAACTGACATAAAGTAAAACAGAAAAAGAAAAACGGATAAAAAGTGAAAAACATGAAAACATCTAAACAACTATGAGTCTCATGAAAGGAATATTTATGTATTAAGAAATGAATAACATACACCTTGAACCAGTTCTACTGTTTAATTCATAAATGAAAATGGAAATGAAAATAAAAATATATATAAAGTACACACATAATGTGGAAGTTTGAATGATGGTTGGGTTGGCTGACTCCTGCAGCGGAGGTGTCAACTGCTGCATAAATTGCGAACACAAATATTATTTTTTCTACTTCAAAAGATTAACACACTCAAAAAAAAAAAAAATTATATATTTAGTCGTATATGAAAGAAAAGTGTTAACAAAAACGCTTATTTCAGAGTCACAAACAAAGTTTTGCAGCTCAGAGGCAGAGTTCTTTCTTAATAAATAAATCCGTAAAGAAAAAGCCGGAAGCGAAGTTTAAATTTCGAATAAATTTTACAAGTAAAACAAAAGCCTTAAAGAGGGGAATTTTACCCCCCTTCGCCCCACCCACCAACATACTTCTATTAAAAAAAAAATTCTTCATATAAATGTCAAGAAATTTCTTAGTTTTTTAGTAATCTTTGAATTTAAATCTTTTATTTAAATTTTTTTTCCTTTTTGCGTTGTTCACAGTCACGGCCGAATTCAATGTCACCACGCAACTATTTCCTTGACTTTAGATTGTATTTTTGTGTTTTGTTTCGTAAAGTTTTCTTTTCAGTGTTTGTAAACAAAAATACAATAGTCATTATGCTTAAAATTCTAAACTATAAAAAGAAAAAACTTAATCAATTTAAGTAAACAAACAATAAACAAAAAAAAAAAAAAAGAAACATCAGAAAAATAAAATGCCCAACAGACAGACAATCCCCCAATCAGTCATTGAACTTTTACTTTAATCGGCGGCAGACAGAAAATGCAAAATCAATTTGTATGTAAAATTCATTATTCTTGTGTAAAACTAATTAAAGAAAATTATAAAGTCGACTCGTTGCTAGTGGCAGCTGGCATGACACGCTACTAGCAAATTTTAATTGAAATTAAAAAAATTATTTTTTAGACAAGTGTCCAAATGCGTTAAAAAACTAACTCATTAAAAAGTATTTTTTATAAATAATACCTTCTAAACAAACTAATTTAAAAAAAATTTAACCCTAAAATAGTATCATTAAAAAAAAAACTCTTTTAAAAATCAATCCCTTTCAAAAAAGAGTCACCTAAAGAAGGTACCTTTTCATGAAAAAATCTGTTATAGAGAAAGCACCTTGAAAAAAGGTACCTTTTAAAAAATCAACTACGAGGGCGGTTCGGAAGTTTCTTAGCCTATCAATGAAAAAGAATAGTTAGTTTTTCAAAAATATATGTATATATTAAAACATATTTGTGTTATAACATGGCATAGCATGTGGATGTTATAGCAAGCAAAAGTTATAACATGCGTACATTATAACATACAAATATTAAAACATACAAATGTTATAACACAAATATTATAGCATGAAAATATTACAACATGTAAATGTTATAAACTACAAATATAATATACAAATGTAGTAGAATGCGAATTTTATAAAGAGCAAATAACGAGTGATTTGTTTGCTATTATCTTTTTGGCAACACTGGTTTTGACAGCTCACGCACGATTTGTATCTTGTGTCACTGTCAAACATCTTCAGTTTGGTCAATAATTTAATCATGAATCGTCTTACAAACGAACAACGCTTGCAATTAATTGAATTTTATTACCAATATGCGTGCTCTGTTAAGAAAGTTCATCGCGCGCTTCTTCCATTTTATGGTCAGTTTAATCGACCTACTGAGGCTTCTATTCGGGCTATTGTAAAAAAATTTCGCACCAAATTTACATTGTTGGACATTAAACCACCAATACGCTTACGTAGAGTGCGAACTGAAGAAAATATCGCAGCCGTATCGGCCAGTGTTGGTGATGACCGTGAATTATCGATTCGGCGCCGTTCGCAGCAATTGGGCTTCTGTTACTCCACTACGTGGAAAATTTTGCGGAAGGATTTGGGTGTGAAGCCTTATAAGATACAGCTGGTGCAAGAATTGAAGCCAAACGACCTACCACAACGCCAAATTTTTGGTGAATGGGCTCTTGAAAAGTTAGATGAAGATCCACTTTTTTTATCGAAGAATTGTGTTCAGCGACGAAGCTCATTTCTGGTTGAATGGATACGTGAACAAGCAAAACTGCCGTATTTGGAGTAAAGAGCAGCCAGAAGCATTGCAAGAGCTACCAATGCATCCACAAAAAACAACCGTTTGGTGCGGATTATGGGCTGGCGGCATCATTGGGCCGTATTTCTTCAAAGATGATGCGAATCACAACGTTACCGTGCGATGATAACAAACTTTTTTTTACCCAAAATGGAAGAGCTTGACTTGCATGACATGTGGTTTCAACAAGACGGTGCCACATGCCACACAGCACGCGAAACAATGGACCAATTGAGAGGCGAGATCGGTGAACAGTTTATTTCACGCTTGGGACCAGTCAATTGGCCGCCCAGATCATGCGATTTAACGCCTCTAGACTATTTTTTGTGGGGCTATGTTAAAGCTAATGTCTATAGCGACAAGCCCGCTTCGATTGACGCACTGGAAGCCAACACTGCCAACATTATTCGTGAGATAGCGGCCGAAATGTTGGAAAGAGTATGCCAAAATTGGGCTAAGCGGATGGACCATTTGAGGCGCAGCCGCGGCCAACATTTGCATGAAATAATCTTCAAACATTAAATTATATCGACCCAACTATCGATCCAAATAAATATTTCATGCAGTTTTCTGAATTTTATGTGTTTTTGTTTTTTAAATTTCCGATAGTTCTTATAAAATCACCCATTATTTTAGGATGCACATGTTACACATGTTATTATAACATGCATTTTATAGTATATATAAAAAAAAAATAAAAATTTGGTAATAAGAAATTGGATTACAGAAAAGTGTTGCATACACCCATATTTTAGAACACATTTATATTTTAACCTACATTCCTTATAACATTCATATAATCTAACATCCGTATTTTTTATATGCATGTAACATAACGTATGAGGGCGGTTCGGAAACTTCTTAGCCTATCAATGAAAGAGAATAGTTAGTTTTTCAAATATATTTTTATTTTTCAATATAATCTCCTGAAACTTCAATACACTTAGTTCAAAGCTTTTCTAGCAATTCTATCCCTATCTATTAAAATAGTTTTCCTCAAGGTCTTCAAAATAGTGGTTTACAACTGTAATTGCATGTTCATTTGAGGTAAAACGCTTGCCAGCAAGGATTTTTTTTTTTTAGATTTGGGAACACATAAAAGTCTCTGGGAGTTAATTCCGGAGAGCAAGGAGGTTGGTCAAGCAACTCGTATTTTAATTCGTTGATTTTTAGTCATTGTTCAAACACTCTTGTGCGCTGGTGCGTTATCTTGAGGAAAAATTATTTTTTTGTGTTGTAAGCCAGGGCGTTTTTCTCAAATTTTTACATTTGATTGATCCAAAAGGTTGCAATAGTACTCTGAATTTATTGTTTTACCCTTTTGCAGATAGTCAATCAATAAAACACCTTTGAAGTCCCAAAAAACCGTTGCCATAACCTTACCAGCCGATTGAATTGTTTTTGCCTTCTTTGAGGCACTTTCCCCAGTTTCAGTCCTTTGTTTGTTGTTTCTTTTGTCTCTGGAGTATAGTGGTGAATCCATGTCTCATCAACAGCTATGAAACGTCGCTTAAAATCCATTTTATTTCGTTTAAAACGATACAAACAAGCTTGAAAACTGTTCAATCTTATGCGTTTTTGGTTGGCTGTTAACAAATGCGGTACCCATCTTGCAGAAAGCTTTTTCATCTGTAGTTCTTCATGCAAAATTAAATGAACTCGATCATTTGAGATGCCCGTGATATTAGCTATTTCACGTACTTTTATTCCTCGATCATTCAATACCATATCATGCACTTTGGCTACAATTTCTGTTGTTTATCTTCAATGCTTGTACGACCACGCTTAAATTCAGCAACCCTATTTTTTACTATTGCATATGAAGGAGCACTTTCACCTAACACCATATCATTATGAATTTCTTGTCCCGATAAACCTTTTTTTAATTAAATATTTAATGACACCACGCACTTCTAATTTTTCCATTGTAAAAAAAATCGCGGATGCGTTTTTTGTGAACACCTGTTTCTATATGAAGGAGTTACCAGATCGAAACAAAATTTAAAATGTGTTCATAGCAGAGATGGAAGTTCTCAAAACAATTAACTTTTTTCTGTTTACACTGCGCGTTTTGTGCTATAGTCTATCATCGCATTAGATCGTCAAGACAGGTAAAGCAATCACATCACCAGAAGTTATATGAACGTGGGATTATAAAGCTGGCTGAAAAATGGCAAAAGGTCATTGATCAAAATTGGCAACACAAGTACATTACAGAATATAGTTATTTAGTACCATGAAAAAAATTGTCTTGATTTTCTAAAAAACTAAAAAAAAAAAATCAACAATATTTTTGTACCATTTAAGAAATTAGTCTATTATTGTTGTATAAAAATTTTATTCACAATAAAATTGTTTATTATGTTTAACACGTCACCAAAATAAATCATAAAAATTCCAGGAGAATGCGCGAGTGAAAGACAGCAAAAAAACTATAAACCGAATAAGCGACGTACTGTTGCGGCGAACAAGACAACATTGAAATGTACTAAAAACAAGCACGGACAGTGTTCGCACACACTTCGATATACAGGGTGGCGCAGAACTACCTTTATGGTTTTAATGTTCAATAACTTTTTTTAGTTTATCTATATTTTATTTTTTTATTTTTATGTAATAACTTTATGAAGAAGACTTAGGGAATTTAACATGAAACACAACAGAACAGCGATCAAAAATGGTTGAGAAAGATCAATTTTAAGATGGAACGTGCTTGTCGTCGTTTTTTTAATGTGAGTACTGGATCTTCAGCACTTACAATAAACCGCCTGGTTGCAAATTTTCAACAGCTTGGTACAGTAAGACACCCGCCATGTACCGAAAGGCCACGTACAGTTCACACAAAAGAAACTATCTAACGTGATGCCGATAGTGCACAGCAGGGGTGCCGAAAAGTTCTATATGGAAGAGCAAACGCCAATACATTTAAGGAAAACTACTTTGACTTTATTTTTTGTTGCAAAACATATTTACAAAAACAAAATCTACACTGATAATTACTGTCGTCAATGTCTATTAGCAAAGCATGTAAAAGTGTTGTTGCTTTGCTATTGCGTGTGTACAGGGGAGAACGAAAAAAAAAATTATATAAGACAAAGCTGTTTGTGTATAGTGGCTGTTTGTGAGCTAAATACCATTAATTTTCATTGCTAGTGCTAAATGCAGTATGTGCGTATTAAACAGCACAGCCCTATAGCTAGTGCTTTTACAAAAAAAAAAAAAATAGTATTAAGCGCATAGCGCTTGGGCACTTTTGGTGTACAGAATAGTCCAAAAACATCAACAAAAATACTTTCCACACGATTGAGATTATCACGGGGTCCTTAAGGAGGATTTTGACCACATTTTACATGTTCCCGTATAAGGTTCAACTTGTTTAAGAATTGAAGCCGATACACTACAAATACCATCTTAGTTGTGCTATTTCATTCCGACAAAAAGCAGAAGATCGTAATTTCGTTCACAATTTGATAACGAGCAATGAATCCTATATCCAATTGAATGGTTGTGTCAACAAGCAAATTGCAGGATATGGGCTACGGAGAATCCAAAGATAGTTCATCAAAAACAGTTACATCCAGCTAAATGTACTGCTTGGTGCGGTGTATCATCGCAAAATGTCATTTTGAAAAGGTATTTCTTTGTTGACGCTAAATTGATGAAAAAATTTACTTCTTTTTTAAAGGTACTTTGCTAAGAGGTAAGTTTTTATGAGATTCTTTATTAAAAATACGAGTAATGTTACTAAAGGTAGTTTTTTGCAAGATATCTTTTCGGAAATTGTTTTTAAAGGTTTCTAGCAGGTTTTTTTAAAGGACCTTTTTAAAAAGGTATTTTTTTCATGTTACTTTCTTGACAATGTGCTTTTTCAAAAAGGTAGCTTTTTAGAAAGGTACTTTTATACAAAGGAAGCCGCCGGATTGAAAATTTTCGACAACATAGTACAGTAAGACACGTTACATGTACCAGAAGGCCACGTACGGTCCACACAAAAAACCCTATCCAACGTGTTGCGAATAGTGTACAGGATAGTCCAGAAATATCAACAAGGAGACATTCGGTGCAACTGGAGCTATCGCGGAGGTCCGTTTAGAGGTTCTGCCCACATTGCACATGTTCCGCATAAAGTTCAAATTTTTCAAGAATTGAAGTCGCTGTACTACGAACAGCATTTTAATTATGCCATTCCATTCCCACCGTAAAGCCTAGTATTGAGATTGAATGTGCGAAAATTTTTCAGCAACATTACTTATTTCGTACGGAAAAATTGAGACGTACTCAGTGTTGTCTATTTTTTCTCTTATTCATGTTTCTGTTTTAATTTTAATTATACATGTATGTATTTCGTGCGAAAAAAGTTTTGCTTATGTTATTTCGCAGCTGAAAAAACAAATAGTCCCAGAAACAATTTTAAAATAAAACATGTTGCAGATACATTTTGTGTGTTTTTCGCTTTAAAAACTCAGTACTACATTTCTAAACTTATTTCGCAAATATTTCATACGAAATACTTTTGTATGTAATTTGAAAGAATTTCGCACGAAATAATGAACTCAATATTAGCCTTAAAGGTAGTTCTGCGCCACTCTGTAGATGTACTCATGCACACTTCAGTTGTTAACACACTCTCTCACTCACACTCTCGTTAGCATTTTTGTAAGTTTTGTAACGATTACAACAGCAACAAAACAAGTAACACCGAAGAACAAAACAAAAATTTATGTACTTCATTGACATTGCCAGTGTAAAACATACAAAATACGATGGTGGTACGTGTGAAATGCATTTTTAATGCATCGTACAACATTTACAATGTCATAAAATGTATGAATGGGAGGTGTGATGAATGTAAAAATAATTACGGAATGCTTGTGGGGCGATAATTTAAAAGTTAACACCAAAACAAACAAACAAATAAAGTAAAATAAAAATATATATAAATTAAAATATGTATGTACGAGTATATAAAAATATTATACCAGGTTAATAACGGGTTAACTATTTTGGGGTTTCAGAAATAAAATTTAATAAAATACACACAAATCTTTGATTTCGTTGAAATTTTTGCTTTATGCTTAAGTACGAAATACTGGGTGTCCCCAAAACAAAAGCTTTCGTTTACCTTTCTTAATTGTTTCTTTTAGAATGATATGATAGATTATGATATTTTAACAAGTAAGAGTGTAGTATATTCGGCTGGGCCGAATCTAATATATCCTTCACAATAGTTACGTACATATAACGAGTGATTTTTTTTCTATTATCTTTTTGGCAACACTTGTTTTGACAGCTCACGCACTTTTTGTATCTTGTGTCACTGTCAAACATCTTCAGTTTGGTCTATAATTTAATCATGAATCGTCTTACAAACGAACAACGCTTGCAAATTATTGAATTTTATTACCAAAATGCGTGCTCTGTTAAGAAAGTTCATCGCGCGCTTCTTCCATTTTATGGTCAGTTTAATCGACCTACTGAGGCTTCTATTCGGGCTATTGTAAAAAAATTTCGCACCAAATTTACATTGTTGGACATTAAACCACCAACACGCTTACGTAGAGTGCGAACTGAAGAACATATCGCAGCCGTATCGGCCAGTGTTGGTGATGACCGTGAATTATCGATTCGGCGCCGTTCGCAGCAATTGGGCCTCTGTTACTCCACTACGTGGAAAATTTTGCGGAAGGATTTGGGTGTGAAGCCTTATAAGATACAGCTGGTGCAAGAATTGAAGCCAAACGACCTACCACAACGCCAAATTTTTGGTGAATGGGCTCTTGAAAAGTTAGATGAAGATCCACTTTTTTTATCGAAGAATTGTGTTGAGCGACGAGGCTCATTTCTGGTTGAATGGATACGTGAACAAGCAAAACTGCCGTATTTGGAGTGAAGAGCAGCCAGAAGCATTGCAAGAGCTACCAATGCATCCACAAAAAACAGCTGTTTGATGCGGATTATGGGCTGGCGGCATCATTGGGCCGTATTTCTTCAAAGATGATGCGAATCACAACGTTGATAACAAACTTTTTTTTAGATGATAACAAACTTTTTTTTGCCCAAAATGGAAGAGCTTGACTTGCATGACATGTGGTTTCAACAAGACGGTGCCATATGCCACACAGCACGCGAAACAATGGACCAATTGAGAGGCGAGTTCGGTGAACAGTTTATTTCACGCTTGGGACCAGTCAATTGGCCGCCCAGATCGTGCGATTTAACGCCTCTAGACTGACGATTGACGCACTGGAAGCCAACATTGCCAACATTATTCGTGAGATACCGGCCGAAATGTTGGAAAGAGTATGCCAAAATTGGACTAAGCGGATGGACCATTTGAGGCGCAGCCGCGGCCAACATTTGCATGAAATAATCTTCAAACATTAAATTATATCGACCCAACTATCGATCCAAATAAATATTTCATGCATTTTTCTGAATTTTATGTGTTTTTTTTAATTTCCGATAGTTCTTATAAAATCACCCATTATATCTAGTATACATTGACCGATAACGGAAAAATTCATTTTCTGTATTTCAATTACCTCGTTTTATAATCAAAACTGATTTTAAGCAAAAAAAAAAAAAAGTCATGGAAAAATCGGGTTAGACTATATTTCTGGTATACATGGGCCGATATTGGAAAATAACATTTTTTCTTTTTGGTAACCTTCTTGTATTATCAGAACTTCTTTTAAGCAAAAAAGTTAAGTTCGCTTACGCGACATTTTCATGAAAAAATCGATTTAGGTTATATCTCAGGTATATATGGACCGATATCGGAAATTTTCATTTTCTGTATTTTAGCAATCTCTTTTTATAACTAGAAATGCTTTTAAGCAAAAAAATTTTTTGAGCAGGCTTACGCGACATTTTCTTAAAAAAAAAATTGGTTTGGGATATATCTCGGGTATATACATACATATGTACCTGTGACTGTTTTTAAGCAGAAAAAAAATGTTTCATGAATATATCGATTTAGGCTATATTATATCTCGGGTATATATTGACCGATAACGGATTAGTAACCTCCTTTTATAGTCAGAACTGGTTTTAGGCAAAAAAAATTTTTTTCATGGAAAAATCGGTTTCCACTATATCTTGGGTGTATATGATCCGATATCGGATATTTTACTTTTCTGTATGTTAGTAACCTTATTTTATTACCAGAACTGCTTGTGAGCAAAAAAAGTTGTTTAAGTTCGCTTACGCGACATTTTCATTGAAAAATCGGTTTAAGCCACAGCCTATAGATATATCTCGGGGAATTTTTTATTTTTGACTTTTAATCTCCATGAAAAATAATTGTGTCAAGTTTGAGGCAAAACAAAAATTATTTTTTTCAAAAATTTTCATACAAAATTGCAAAAAAAAAAAAAAAATTGCTTTTTTCGAAATTTGGGATATATTTCAGCTATACGTGAGCCGATTTTACTGAATTTCAATAGCAAACCCATGAATCGATGGAGTAATAGAATCGAGAACGAGATAAGTTTCTAAGTATAATGGTGGACAGAAGGATAGCCGGACATCGCTTAATCGAATTTTCTATCAATGCTGATTCGGAATATGCTCCGAATCAGCATCTTTATAGGGTCGGAAATGAAAATTGTATAAATTACATACGGAATCACAAGCTTATATATATCGGTAACATTTTTGTGAGAGCTCTTTTTGCGCTAAGTATGAAATGTATGAGCCCTGTTTTCAGCCGATAGCGAATGATTTCCACAAATAAGGTGTCAATTACTTTTTCCCACATTTGGCGAGTTATCACGGCAAATACTTGATACAAATACTCCAACGTTAAAAGACAATCCACGTAGATACAACCTTAGACGTAGATCGTCTGATTTGGCAGCCAATTGACGTTGGCAGAAGTGAAATTACGAACAAAGGAAACTTTTCGAAAATAGCCCAGCGAAGAAGTCCGGTGCACATGCAGAGCCATAGCGCTCTGATACCCTGGCTTTTCTACAATAACTTCTAGTATCACCGAATCTGAGATGTGATAACTTAGACGCAACCACTTGAATCAATCGCTTTTTAAGAGTGGTTAGATGTCAGTTTTTCTAAAATCAATCTGACTTTTAACTTTTTTCAAGTACGGATTGGGGATTAAGTATGTCTAGAATTAAGTATATAATTCGAACTTGAATTAAGCGCACCGTATTTGATTAAGGAAAATCTTTACTGGCCGTACTTTTGACACCGCTTGGAATTGATTCAAGTGCGCATGAATTGAATTTTCTTTTCGATGTACATAATAATAAAAATAAAATTTCGGAAAATAATTAAAGTAGAAAATTAATAATTCCACAATAACAAAATGAAAAATGAAGAGGGATACTTTTCCCACCCTATGAAACTCCCTTTTCTTATTTACATGCAGGTCTCATTTGTTTATTATGTATTTTTATTTACAAATTAATAATCCCTATTAATATAAAATATAATGAAGATTTTTGATTACCTACGCCGGAAAACAGATGTTCATGCCCCCGCCCATCCGCTTTCGACTCATCGACCGCATCACAAACAAAAGTCACTAAAGTGAAGAATGACTAAAAGTGAAGATGGCGAATGAATGGCATTCTATTATTGTTTGCATGATGGACTAAAGGAAATTATTGACTGATAATTGTTATAATGCTGGCAATCAGCTGATAAGAACACAAAATAAGCAACAACAACAACAGCAACAAAAACAATGAATACAGCAACAGTGGCACTTTATAACACTGCTGCTGATTACGAGTACTACAAGTAGATTGGTAATTCTGTTGCGGTGGTTCTTGCTATTGTTGTCGCAGACGTTGTTTTATGTCACTGATAATATTTAACATTTCCATAATTTATGTTTTTTTTTTAGTTTGACTTTATTTCTTGTCTTTTTGCTTTGGTCAACAGTCCATTACTCCGCTTGGAAAATTCAATTTGTATTTTGCCGCATGCAACAAAAGATGGATGAGGTTTTATTTTAAGAGTGCTTTATCAAACTTTAATAAATTATGACAGATAATACTTGATAGCAAAATAATTAAAGCGGCATTTTCAGCAGTTCTTTCATATTATTTATGTAGACTACAAAATAAAAGTATACTCGTATACTAATATTTAGGAGGGGCCGACAAAATACACATAAGTACATATCGCTCTTTTATTGCAACATAGTCATAACTAAAAAAAAGCTTGTTTCGAGGAAAAAACATTTCAAATTTTAGTTTCCATACAAGTCTTAGAAAATTTTGTAGAAAATATCTCCTAAAGGAAACAGTTTAAAAGTAATTTGACAAAATTTTTGATGCAATATAAATGATAGTACTGTTAACAATTCTGCTCTGTTACGCAGAAAGCTCATTTTTTTTTTTTGATAGGACTATGTTGCAATAAAAGAGCGATATGTGTTATATATCTCACAATCGCATATGTTACACTCGTGCGTCAAAATGCCTTTTAAAGCAAGAAAAACTAACTAGTTTTAACTTTCTTTCTATACATTTAGCTTTTGTCGATGTTTGTTGACGTTTTATATGGAAATCTTTTATATGTACAAGGTTTGAAATACCGTGACGCGACACCTGAAGAAGACACGTCGCGGATTCGAACCCAGACGAACAAAATTTGTTCAGTTGTATTACGAAAAACCGTGTTTTGTAAGAAATGTTTTTCCTGTTATGCGAGGAACTTACGGAACGCAGAATCGACCTACTGAAACCACTAATACCAATAAAATTCATAAATTTGTATCCCAGCTTACATTAGTGGATGGATCCAGCATGTAGCGAAGGGTATATAGCAACCTTAGCTGAAAGTGTACGCTAAGATTGTTGCGATACAGACTGCTACCATGAATGGTAAAAGTTATCGCACCTTACACAGAAAAAAATTTTTTCCGTATTCAATAACGAAATTCGTTGAATCAATTAATAAATTGTTTGAACGCGGACCTGAAAAGGAAATCGTGGAATCAAACAAAAGTTTAGTAAAAATAATTATTGATCGAAAACAACTATTTTCTAAACAACAACAAAATACGATATCCAAAGTTTTTTTTTTTTTTTTTTTTTTTGATATTTATTCAAAATGTTAAACAAAAATTTTGTTGATTTTATTTTTGCTATAATTTTTTCTTTGTCTTTACGGACTATATGCTTCCTGAAACTCAAGCGCATGGTCTCGAAGAGCAAAGCAGCTTGGAATATTGTTGCCACAAGCATTATATTATCCTTTATGAATATTTCAGTGTTGAAGTTTCCACATTTCTAATATTATATATTTATAATTTTAAAATATGATTGAATGCAATAATAATGTTTATTGCATTCAACGAACGAACCACTTCTGAAAACTGCGCGTTTTGGTATCGCCAACAGCTGCAGTTTCGAAATTTCTTTATCTCTGCAATCGCAGCAAAACAAAAATTTTAGTCTTCTGCAAATGTGTGAGTTTGCATCCATTTACATGGAACTAAACAAAACCAAAGAGAGAAATTAGTTGAAGACACCATTTTCGGAAAAAGTGTTGTGTACTAAAAACTATCTAAAACTTTGGCTGTTATGGCTTAGATATGCGCGATTTAACTGAAGTGTTTAATATAATAATAGTAACTTTTATTAAATGAATTCTTATTTTAAAAATTTATATCAAATAAAAAAAATTAATGAAGTTGTTGTTATAGCTTTAAATGCTGTAGTTTTTTATTAAAGGCAACATTGAATTGTTTTCCTATAATTTACGCCGTTGAAATAAATCTGTTATTCAAAAAAAAAATTAATTTTACTAGCTGACGATTTTTTTTTTACGATTTGCAGTAATCATATTTACAATGTTGACGATTTTTTCTGTTGAATTTGACGATTTTAAACCAGATTTATCTGGCATCTATTCATATGACATATGGAGGGTAAACATCTGTTACTATAATCCAGTATTCGTTAGACGCCAAAGCGTAAACACACAGTTTTGTTAATCGCTATTATAATATCGAGTTTTAGGCCTAAAATAAGATGTTTTGCGGGAAGTTTGATAATCTACTTTTATTTGAAGAAAACAGCTGCCGAAAGTTTCGAAATTTCTTTATCTCTGCAATCGCAGCAAAACGCTTTCGATGTCTTCAGTTTTGGTAAGAGAAAAAAGTCGGTGGGGGCCAAATCCGGTGAATATGGATAAGAATCGCTGTGTGAGCTGGTGCGTTATCATGGTGCTAAATCCATGATTGTTTTTTTCACAATTCTGTGCGTTTCTGACCAATTGCTTCGCTCATAACTTATAAGTTGTATTCCTTATTGACCGTACGACTTTGTGGCAAAAATTCACGACACTGTAGTCGAAGAAAACTGTGAGCAAAACCTTCACATTTGACCGAAGTTGACGTGCTTTTTTCGGTCTTGGCTCTTCTGGACGCTTCCATTGGGATGATTGGACTTTGGTTTCATTGTCATAGCCATACACTCTTGATTCGTCACCAGTTATGACCTTTTTGAGGAAATCTAGATCGTCGTCGACGCTCCAGAGCCGATGTCCATGCGATGATGTTTTTACTCAAAATTTAGCACGTTTCATGCCTAAAACATCCGTAAAAATTGTTTGGCATGACCCGAACGATATGCCAACATCATCAGCAACCTCTCTGATAGTGATTCAACGATTATCCAAAATCATTTTCTTCGCTGCTTCAATGTTTTCATCGGTCGTGAACGCGCTTGGGCGATCAGGACGAGCATCGTCATGGATATCTTCTTGACCTTCCTTAAACCCGTTATACCACAATTGAAGTTATGTTCTGCTCATAGTAGACTCGCCAACGCCATAGTCAAGATTTCAAATGTCCTTGCGCATTAAATTTCACTTTATACACAAAACTTAATACAGTTTCTTTGATCCATTTTTCGAATGGTAAAAAAATCGAAGAGTACACCAAAACACGACTAACCTTTTTATCTGTCAAAAACAAACTAACAATCCGAAATGGCTGATATTGCCAACATATATAACAGACATGTGTACCAACATAACTGAAAAAAATGCGAAAATCCAACATACGTAACTCACGAAATTTTAAAATAACGGTTATTATTTGATCAGACCATGTACATAGATCATAAGTCAAACCTCATGATGAATTGCGCAATAGCTAATTTTGCTGATGGTTGCGTTTACATGAGAGCAAAGCTTGCAAAAAGTACTTATCAGCTGTTAAGTTGGTTGTCAAATAAAACAGTGTTACCAACTGAGTGGAAACAACAGGCTTTTATTTATAGATTTCTATAGGAAGACATTGAATAGAATAGTTATACAATAACTTTTGTTTAAACTTTTAAGGTTATTTCTATGTATGTATTCGTATTTATGGCGCTTTAAACTATTAAACTAGAGCAAAAAATAACGAAGTTTTGGTACCAAAAAAAATTTAAGAAAAAAAAGTTTTTTTTTTTAAGTTTAACGAAATTTTGGTACCAAAAAAATTAAAAAAAAAAATTTTGGGTTTATCTCCCTAAATAAGCCTCCTAGAGCAAAAATAACGAAATTTTGGTACCAAAAAAAATTGTTTTTCAAAAAAAAGTTGTTTGCGTTTATCTCCCTAAATAAGCGTCCTAGAGCAAATATAACGAAATTTTGGTACCAAAAAAAATTTTTTTCAAAAAAAAGTCTTTGTTTTGGTTTTGTTGTTCCACGAACAACAATACATTAATATATACAGATACTTACCTCATATAGAAAAAAGTATTGAAAACTAAGCTTCTTTTCAAGTCTTTTATAAACAATTTTGTGGAGGAAAAGCGTATAAAGAAAAGCAGCAGCAAAGAATTGCACAAAATAAAAATTGCCAATAGCCATTTTTTCAACTTGTTCAAATGCACGAGACACCATGATTGTCATTTTGGTCTTTCTTTTGAAGGGAAAAGACCTTTATTAGTTTTTATTTTTTTAGAAAATTCTTCAATGCAAACATAACACAAAGAGTTCTATAAAGACTCTGTCAAAGAATATAAATCGGATTAAACTTTTGTCTTTGAAAGGCCTGGAATTATTTGATGAATTGTTCTCTATTTAAAATTTTTTTTTGCTCCATAGACAAAAAAAGAATTAATTTATTAGAGCAACTAAAAAGAAATTTTTTGCTTGATTTGCTATAAGAAGTGCAGTCCGTTTCAAAGAACAAGAAATTTGCATTTTTATATTCAGTATACAAGTTAATAATGTCGATTTAGGCAACATATGACCATAGTTGCCCTATTTGACATGCGTGTGAAGATAAATATGCCGAGTTAAATATGTTTGACGTAATGGAATGACGTAACGACATATTTAAGTGTGAAGATAAATATGTTTGACGTAACGTCCCAACGAACTAACATGTTTGTTTATGTGTTTGAAATAACTTTTATTTAAAAAAAAAAATACACAATACTTTAAAACGAAAAAAAATTGTGCAAATACAGCATAAACAGCAATTTGCAAGGAAGCTTACTAATTGTTTTCGCGAATTACATTACTGACTCAAAATGTTTTTATGTGAGAAACAATACCTCAGTTCACCATTCACCAGCGCCCTGCGGTGCCGTGCAAGGCTCACACAGTTGGCAACTTTTTGCTATAAGTTTGTTGCTGGAGAGTTTGGGCCTTCTAATTCATCCGTTATGCAATTTCCCGCACAGTCAATGGAAGACAACATTTAATGAGATGTTAGGCCGAAGCCCATTAAGAGCACCAGCCTTTAACCAACTCACACGTCAAACCCCCAACCCTGGTTCTTTACATTACGGGTATCTGTTGCAAGCCAGACAACAGGACATGCATCAAACTTATTAGGGAAACTAACTCCCTTTCGTGCGATTTTAGGTTTAAGCCACAGCCAGAACGCTGCAGCCAAGGTAGGCACCTCAACTAGGATCATTGCCAAGATGGTCTGCAAGCAAAACGTCCTGGGGGCTTTGCTGCCAATTAAGTGTTGGTAAAGGTTTCGAAAGTCCAACGCAACATAAGTCATAAGGCTTCTTGGAGTTTTATTTGCTACTAATTACTAATTAACGAGGGCTTTCTTTCGCTCTATGCCCCGGAAAGCAGAGTGTCCTGATTTGGTGTACGCCAAGAGAAAAGCTGCTCCCTAGAGGGAAGAATTTTTGACAGATGGTTTACGTTTTTCGCGCTAATTTTGGCTGCACTGTAAAATAAAATAGTTTATTGCTTTTAATTGCTGTTTAAATACCATATCAATACAAACAAAGTGGTTATTGAGATGATTTTTGGGATGGAGTATACAGAATTTCTCAGTCATCCCTTGTTAATAGCTTAAGTGATGAAAGAAGCTTAAGATGCAGAGATCACCAATAAGTAATTCACTAGAAATGATGACAAGTTTTTGAAGACTTAGGTCAAAAAGGAAATCAGCACGGATGAAACCAAATAAAGTAAATTTTGTAAATTTTTTTTTAGGTGTATAACAGCTTTCTTTTCAAATCCGTTTCTTAAGTTCTGCAATAGCTACTTGTTGTCTTCATCATGGCCATTTGATTCACGAAAAAAAATTTTAGATAAAATTTGTTTAAGGAGCAAAATAAAAGGAAAAGAAAATATCTTGCTAGTACAAATTCTTAAAGACAAGTAATCTATTTTCATTTCCTGTCTTAGAAACGCTGCAACGAGAATAAGGAAAAGGAACACAAAAATTTGTATGTGTAATACAACTTGACAGTGATTTGTTTAAATGAAAGAACAAAAAAAAAAAACGCAAAAAGGAGAGAAAGATGAAGTATACAAACTGGGAACATTTTCCTTTACAACACAAATCACACAAGAAAAGTAACAAAAAAAAAACAACAACGGAAAAACGAAAGAGAAAAGCACATTTTCAACATTTTGTTCTTAAATCTATTTGATAAATTGTTTAATATTAGAAAATACATAAATTACTAATTTCTCTAAATATTTCAAGTAGTACAAATATGTGCAAAAGCAACTAAAGGAAGGCAAACAAAATTTATATAGAAACATGTAGCGGAAAAATGCAAAGCAAAAGCAGCATGACTGAATGGATGAAAGAATTTTAGAGAATGCTACAACCACCATGACTAAATTTAGGATGATGGCATGACAGGGCGTAGATAATACTTTAAGCAGGCTGCTGCTACTGCTTGCCTCTCATATGGCTCATTAATAATTTAGGCAACATATTTTACTTGCAATCAGGCCATGTTTTTCTATACTACATACGAGATGTAATTCTTTTATTTTATTCATTCATTCATTTGTTTTCTCATGCTTTACAGCCAGCCGTTCGTTCGCACATAGACGTTCAGTTCAATTGATGGCGTGAAGTTGTACCACCCAACATTTCTTTTAATTTTTTGCTAAGCTTTTGAAAAGTGGTTGTTATTGTTGTTGTTCGCTGAAATTATCGGTCCACAGTCAAGTCATGATGGTGATGTTAGAGTATTGGCCATAGTTATGTGTTGGTGTTGGTAGACAGGAAGGAATTCATTGCAATTGTATTTGATTTTTTATATTTTTTCGTAATTCTGGCAAAATTGCTTAAGAAAACTTAAGAAGTGGTAGTGGCATGTAGAAAATTCATTAAGTTCTTTCAGTTTTGTGTATTACTTTTGCTTCATTTGTTTCTTTATTTTATTTGAAATTTTTGCAGTTCCAGTTTTTTTCTTCATCTTCTTCAGTTTTTGTGGTTCAAACATTTGAAGTTATTTGTAGGAATGTGTTTTCTCAAGTTGTGCTGTTGTTGGTAGCAGTAACTTTGCATCCATTTGAGATGCTTTTGTGGGTATCGGCGGTGTTGGCTGTGGAGTGTACCAATTCAACTGTATAAAAGAATGGCTGGAAAAGGCAATAAGCCTCATGAAATTTTGATTAGCACCACGTACTACTATCAGCTTCGCCAACCATGTTATTCAACCGTACTTACATGTATACATACACAAATATAAAGAGGATGTGAACTCTTAATGAACAGGCTTTTAAAGGAATGATTCATTCACTAATTTAATTTGGGTATCTTCTTTCATGAAAGAAAAACACATTTCTTAAACTACAATCATCGCAATAAAGATCTAAATTGATGTTAGCAGAAATAATGAGAACAATTTTAGACCCAATAAAATTTATTATACAGGGTGTGCGCCGGGAAGGTATACTACTTTGTTTTGCCGCCATTTTTTTAAACATTATTCTTAACAGTTTATATTTCGCAATCGTAAAATAGATGCATGGCAAATTTATTATGGAAAAATAGTCAGCAAATGAACGTGTTTTATTCGTTAAAACACTTTATCAAAATCGATCATCGACTACTATAACTGTGAAAAAAAATACGTGAAATTTTTTGGAGAAACAACGTGCCAATAAAACGCACTATTTATCGTCTAGTGAATGGTTTCGAAAAAAGAGGGTCTGTGGATGATGGGACCACAACGTACCGCAATATCGGCAGAAAACATTACTGGTGTTCAAGAAAGTGTTCCAAACAATCCATCAACCTTGAGTCGACACCGTGTTCAGAAGTTTGGTCTTCAACGAATAACTTTCGCCACAATTTTGCTTAAGGATTTGCATTTTTTTCCGTATAAGATTCAGTTGACACAAGAACTTCTTCCACAAGACCATTTACGCCGCTAATATGACATTGCAGCTCGTCTATGACAACCCCGATTTTCATCAAAAAATCATAATGAGTGACGAGGCACATTTCAATTTGAATGGATATCAACAGAATAGTCAGTTTTGGGCAATGGGAAACCCTCAAATTATTCATCAGTCACCTTTACATCCATTAGAAAAGACAGTCCAATATTTTTCGTAAATCTCAACAGTCAATTTAATTATATAATGTTGATAAAATTGTAATATTGTTGCCTAACTTCAACTTTATTTATACATTTTTTTTTATTTTATAAATACTTTTACTCAATATTTTTTTATTTTTTATCAATGCTATTCTTTTACATAGTAATTTTCTGTTATAAATGGTTAATATGTCATTGCCTGTACCTCTATTATTTTAAAACTTAAGTTTTGTTATAGAAGTTACCGCAAATAAATGCAAATACAAATACAAATTTTATCAGGAGGAGTCATTGGACCGTACTTCTTTTTTTATCTTGGACCAGGAGATGACCCCTACATATGCAGTGCATTGTACCGGAACTAAGAAAATATGTTATGAGGAGGGGGAAAGAGGGAGTAGTATTTGTAAACATTTGACTTGAACTTTCCAACGTTACAATAGACAGAAACACGTCTGCAGGCAACTTATTTCACAGATGAAGCGTTCGGCTGAAAAGCTAATTTTCTTCTAATCGGCAGCACGATTCTCCGGGATATCGACTACAAATGGATGGACTCTAGACGATGAACGCGGGTTACGTATAAATGTGAGAGTTTCGGGAGTAAGATCCCTAATCTCGTCACAGCAAAATCAATTGTAGTAACGATGGAACAGAGTAACGTAACCTACACTGCGTCGCTGCTCCAATGTATCAATAGAGTTGGTTACCTTACTGTCACCGATATTTGAAATTTTTAAAACTATTTATTGTTACATTTTTTAAACCATTTTTATGTTAAATTATGAAAACCAATACGTAAAAAGCCAAAAAAATTTAAATTTCCCTGGTAGAGAAACTTTTATTTAGTGTACGTTCCTTACTAAAATCTGCTGTAATGATATTTTTTAGACATTTTGAATATTTCAAAAGCAGTACATGCAGTTGTTTGTTTACGTAAAAATTCAAAATTTAAATTTTAAGTTTTATGAAATATAACAGAGAATCCCCAAAATGGGGTATTTTTTTAGTTGTATTTTTTTAAGAATATAACAGAGAAGATTTATATATACAACCTTTATATTACATTACGAAAGCCAATACGTAAAAAGCCAAACATTTAAAATTTCCCTGTTGGAGAAATTTTTATTTAGTGCAGGTTTCTTACTAAAATTTTATGTAATAATTTTTTTAAAAAAATTTGGATATCTAAGAAGAAATTCATTCATTTTTTTGTACACTGAAATGCTTCAAAATTAAAAAAAAAAACATAAAAGGATATTTTGGTTTAATTTAAGATTTAAAAAATATAACAGAGAATCTTTGAAATTATAAATCTCATTTTAAATTACAATAAAACGAAACTGAAAAAACTTCAAATTGAAAATTTCGTGAGTCGGGATATTTTAACAATTAAAATTTATTTAATTATGAAAAATGTATTTTATTAAAAAACATTTGTTCAAAACTTTTTAAAGGATTTATATACGAAGAAGTTCCCTAATTGGCACATTTTTTAGTTCTAGTTCTAGCCCTACTTTTTTTTTAATATTATAACAGAGAAGCTTTATGTTAAATTATGAAAACCAATGCTTAAAATGCCAACAATATAAATTTACCTTGCAGGGAAATTTTTATTTAATGTAAGCTTGTAAGCCAAAATTACGGTTTTAATACTTTTTCATATTGGATATTTCCAAAGCAATACGTTGCAGGGAAATTTTTATTTAATGTAAGCTTGTAAGCCAAAACTGTGGTTATAATACTTTTTCAGACATATTGGATATTTCCAAAGCAATACATACCTTTTTTCTGTATTCTGTAAAACCTTTAAAGTAAATTTATAATTCTTATGTTAAACGGTGAAAAAATTACTGAAAAACATAAAAATATTAAATTTCCCTTACAGGGAAATTTTTATTTGAGTAAGCTTCTTAAGCCTGGAAGTTTTTTTTTAGGCGTTTTAGATATTTTAACAGCAATACATGCATTTTTTGCATAAGCTTAAAAGTTAAAAATTTCCCTAAAATGGGAAATTTTCCTTTTCATTTCAAGGAACTTAAAGAAAATAAAAAGGACTTTCGGAAATCAATTATTATGTAAAATACTAAAAATCAAACTTTATAATCCCTAAATTGAAAATTTCCCTGGTAAGGAAATTTTATGTTTTACTTATAATAAGTAAAATCTGCTATGATTATAATTTTTTTAAAAGAAATTTTAGATATTTTAACAATATACGTGCATTTTTTCAAACTAAAATAATTTCCTTTGATAGGAAATTTTTGCTTTGAAAAAAAAAAATCTTTCTAAATTACTTTTAAATAATCGGCGCATTACAATAAATGTAATTTGAATGAGAAAAAGCCTGTTAAATATGGTAATCTGAAAATGTTCTTCGCTGATTCAAATCGAAATAAAATCCTTGAATAAATAGCATTTTAGGTTCGTTGCGATCTCAGTTTCGGCTTGTTTTAAATAGGGATTCGGGGCTGAAATTATGTATTTGGTGCTTGA
Organism: Thecocarcelia acutangulata; assembly: GCA_914767995.1. NCBI lineage: Eukaryota > Metazoa > Arthropoda > Insecta > Diptera > Tachinidae > Thecocarcelia > Thecocarcelia acutangulata. The sequence goes on from OU612096.1 coordinate 30,464,591, forward strand.
ATAATCAGTGCTTGAGTCAAGTGCATCGTACTTTACTTAAGAAAATCCGTACTTTGAACACCGCGTGGTCTATATTGTAGTACAGATGGATTGTATTTTCTTTTCAGTGTATGTTTTTTTTTAAATAATTTCTAACAACGTTTTACACTCCTTTAAATGTCTGTTTACTTTTTCTTACATCCCAAGACCCTAATTTTATTTTGGTCTACGGCAACAGCACCACTACAAACAAACAAGCATTAATTCCATAATGTATTTGTATATAAATATTTACTTAAATATATTTGAAAATTTAAAGCACATTACGAGTTTTTTTTTTAAATCGTTGTTGTAATTGCACACGTCATGTGCATGTTTCATTATGTTAAATAATTTCGGTGTTTTTTTTTTCAGTTTTGATGGTGTTTTCTTATGCCCTCTTTGCTACATTTTAAAACAATTGTTATAATATATTTTATAACTTTTTTTTTTTAATACATTTTCTTCTTTTATTCAGCAATAAATCACTTGAAAAGGAAAATTAAATTCAAATATAAAACTTATACATGCTTATAAAGACACATACATACTTACAAAACCACTTGCAAACTCAACACACTCTACGGCAAGATAAATTTATATAAATTATGTATTTAATAAACTTTTGGAATATTAAATACCATAAGCTTTTTCAAGAGGAAACAAAAGAAATAATGATTTACGAAACAAGTTTAAGACTTAAGCTCAAGAGACTTTACAACAAGCAGGATAATCAGTAGATATGATTTATTTAAAAATAAAAAAAAGCCTGCTAATTTTTGCATTATTTAAAATGTCTGTTTTGAAAGCAGATTAATAAAAAATTATTATTAAATTCTTATAAATCCCCTTGGATTTGAAGATATTCTAATTAAAGTTAACAAAAAAAAAAAATTTGTTTTCGTTTTTTTCTTTACAAAAATTTTCTGACACAAAATTGTGTGCCCATAAAAAAAATTTGTGGCAACAATTTTATACTAATAATTTATCTTCAAAAACATTTTTTTTTTTTTTAACAAAGTTGCTTTTACTACAAAATTATTCGTCGGAATCAGTGTTGTCAAAGTTTTTTTTTCGTTTTTTATATTGTAATGGGTGATTTTATAAGAACACATAAAATTCAGAAAAATGCATGAAATATTTATTTGGATCGATAGTTGGGTCGATATAATTTAATGTTTGAAGATTATTTCATGCAAATGTTGGCCGCGGCTGCGCCTCAAATGGTCCATCCGCTTAGTCCAATTTTGGCATACTCTTTCCAACATTTCGGCCGGTATCTCACGAATAATGTTGCCAATGTTGGCTTCCAGTGCGTCAATAGAAGCGGGCTTGTCGCTATAGACATTAGCCTTAACATAGCCCCACAAAAAATAGTCTAGAGCCGTTAAATCGCACGATCTGGGCGGCCAATTGACTGGTCCCAAGCGTGAAATAAACTGTTCACCGAACTCGCCTCTCAATTGGTCCATTGTTTCGCGTGATGTGTGGCATGTGGCACCGTCTTGTTGAAACCACATGTCATGCAAGTCAAGCTCTTCCATTTTGGGCAAAAAAAAGTTTGTTATCATCGCACGGTAGCGCTCACCATTCACATTAACGTTGTGATTCGCATCATCTTTGACGAAATACGGCCCAATGATGCCGCCAGCCCATAATCCGCACCAAACGGTTGTTTTTTGTGGATGAATTGGTAGCTGGCTGCTCTTCACTCTAAATACGGCAGTTTTGCTTGTTCACGTATCCATTCAACCAGAAATGAGCCTCGTCGCTGAACACAATTCTTCGATAAAAAAGTGGGTCTTCATCTAACTTTTCAAGAGCCCATTCACCAAAAATTTGGCGTTGTGGTAGGTCGTTTGGCTTCAATTCTTGCACCAACTGTATCTTATAAGGCTTCACATCCAAATCCTTCCGCAAAATTTTCCACGTAGTGGAGTAACAGATGCCCAATTGCTGGATTAATGTCCAACAATGTAAATTTGGTGCGAAATTTTTTTACAATAGCCCGAATAGAAGCCTCAGTAGGTCGATTAAACTGACCATAAAATGGAAGAAGCGCGCGATGAACTTTCTTAACAGAGCACGCATTTTGGTAATAAAATTCAATAATTTGCAAGCGTTGTTCGTTTGTAAGACGATTCATGATTAAATTATAGACCAAACTGAAGATGTTTGACAGTGACACAAGATACAAAACGTGCGTGAGCTGTCAAAACTAGTGTTGCCAAAAAGATAATAGCAAAAAAATCACTCGTTATAAAAATATAAGCCACACAAATTTCGTATTAACGTTTTCATAGAATAAAAAACCAGCATCAATAATAAATTTTAGCATATGACATTACTGGGGGTTACTCTCTATCGCGATGCGGTAGAAAATGGTTCGTAAGCGAGGAATTGGTACCCTCTATTGTGTTTTCGTATTTCCCTTTCGCATTTAATTTTTCCCTTTCACACATTTGTTTTTATCAGTCTCCGCCACAAATAAACTTGTTCACATATTTTTGTCACAAAACAATATTCTATATAAAATTTTTCATCATCAACAAATATGGTGCTATGGAATTCAATTATGGGGCATCGCATCCACTTCTAACATTGAGAAAATTCAAAGGCGACAAAATCAAATTCATCGGATGATTACTGCAGCTCCATGGTACGTAAAAAACTCACGAATTCATAAGGATCTCTGTGTTCCTTTGAGTTGGTAGGCCGAAGCCCACTAAGAGCATCAGCCCTTAAACCAACTCACCCGTCAACCACCACCACTGGTTCCTTACAGTACACGTATCTGTTGTATAGGCAACAGATCCTCGGGAGATTGTTAGCCCTCGAAAAAAGCCATCACCAAACAATTATCAAGGATAGTAACACTCCCTTCCTGCCTTTTAGGTTTCAACCACAGCCAGAACGTTTCAGCCAAGGTAGGCACCTCAACCATGATCAGCCCGGGTCGAACCGCAAGCAGAACTTCCCGGGAGCTATGCTGATCCCCGTTCTGCCAATTTATACCCTTGGTAAGGGTTTCGGAAGCCAACACAACATAAGTCATGTGGCTTCCTAGAGTTTTGTTTGCCGCACCAAACGGGGGACCCCTTCCCCTCTTTTCCCCGAAAAACAGAGTGGCTAAGTTAGGAATACGCCAAGGCAAAACCTGTTCCCCGGGGGGAGTGCATTGAGCTAAAAGGAGACTATGATGAGAAATAAATGGTTTTTGAAAAAAAAATGTTTTTTTTTCTACTTATACAGCTTCTATATGAATCCGCCCTCGTACTAACTAGGGACAAACTTTGTTTTAGAATCAATTTTAAATTTTGTAAAATTTGCTTTTACTTTTGCTTTAATAAAATATAGAAAATAAATTGCTATTTACAACGAGACGAGTATTATATAAAGTGATACTAATAGCATTTCTTTAAAAGTATTTTCTTGTATTTTAGAAATAATCGCTTAAAAGAAAAAAATTTGCTGCTTATTTATTTATATTTTTTAGAGGATAATAAAAGTTTTTAAACATCGAAGGAAAAGAATCAAAAGTCGGAAACATGATATAAACAAAACAGTGGTTGCCAGCCATTTGTTTTCTTCTTTTTTCGCTTAAGAGTTGAGTTGAAAACAACAGCTCCAATCAATATGTTGGAGTACTGGAGTACGTACACTCAGTGCACGACATGTTCATGTTCCTTGTGTGAGTGTTTTTTTTTTTTTTGTTTTTTGTCTTTTTTGCTATTTTCAGGCAAAAAAAAAGCAAAATGACAATAATGATGTTATCAAACCATGAAGTAAATAAGAAGGTGATGATGACACTGAGGAGAGATGACGTTGATACGCTTCTGTGAATTGTTTAACATTTCAATCAGAATCAGAATCACAATCGAAATCTGCAACAGCATCAGTGTAAAATGATTATCTTCTTATCGGATTTGCTAAAACACTTAAAAGACTTGTCTTTTTTATCACCAGCCATCTCACACTTTAACGGTCACAAATGAAAAATGACTGAAGATAAAAATGATGGCTGATAATGAATGAATGAAGAAGTTCTGAGTTGTTGGATGGAGTTGCGATTTGAATTGCAAAGAAGGCTTAAAAATGCATTAGTCAAGTTCAAAAAGACAGTCCAAGTGAATCAAGTAGGTGTATGTATGTCTACTCGTACATTAATCATCATCTAGTTTAATTTTTCAGCAGCAACAAAACGATTTAAATTGAAAAATTGATTTAGGGGAATTTGGTTTCCTTAAAAAAAAGCAAGAACTGAATGTTTGTGAAAGACATTCAATCATTTTAGGACAGGATATTAACAAATGTTCTACAGAAACTTTCCCACAGTTGCTTACGCTGCAGCCCAGACAAACTACATAAGAAATTCTGCTCTTGAATATGTTTAAGCTCATGGGAAGGGAAAAGGTAGGAGAGATGAGAGGGGATTTATATCTCTGGCACAAACAAATAAATTACGCAGCATTAAAGCGTGTCCCAAAATTAATGCAAGATTTCAATTATATATTAGGCGTACAACTTTGCTTCTGATGAAATTTTTTTTATCTTGGGCCAATACTCAGGGGATGACCTCTACATATGCAGTGCATTGTACCAAAACTAGGAAAATAGGTTATAACAGACAGGAAATACGTCTGCAGGCAACTTATTCCACAGGCGAAGCGTACGACTGAAAAACGAATTCTCTCTGTAATGTGTAGTACGATTTCCCGTGCAATCGACTACAAATGGATGAGTTCTCGACGATGAACGCGTGCTACGTAAAAATATGCAAGTTTCGCGAACAAGATCTCTCTTTTGAGTATATTGGCGCGAAACGGCTTTCGTGAAAAGAGAATCCTCGGAGGATTTAGAGTAGAGATCTCCTCTGGATTTTCTTGACACCTCGCTCAACCAACCTCGAGATGTTTATAAAGCTTACGTCTTTGTAATAATAACGCCAACATAATATTAATCGATTTGCGCCTGCAAGCTATTCTCGATTAAATATGTCAGCTTACGTGCCAAATTCTCGTCATTTGCGGGAGGTTTTAATTTTGTGAAGAATTCTGCAGCTGAGGGTAATCGAATACTCCTAAATATCTTTGGTGAGGCCGCTATTAGTGAAAGAACGTGCCAAAAGCGGTTTAAAGCTTCTACAACGACGTCGTCGAAGAGCAGAATGGCGGTGGAAGAGAGAAATTTTCCGTATATGCAGAGTTGGAGGAATTACAATTTTTTTTATCTTTATATTTCTCTGTGCCCGTATGCATTCTCCGTGCTTGTATGCTTTCTCCGAGCCCGTATACCTTCTCCATGTTCGTATGCAATCTCCGTGCCCATATGCCTTCTCCGTCCTGTATGCTTTCTCCGTGTCCGTATAAAATTTTCCGTGACCTTATAACCGTGCTCAGCTTCATACGGTCTGGTGCGCGCAAGGTGGGAAACGCTGAGGTCTCAAAAGATTCGGAGTTGACCTCTCCTTTCGAGTATTTTGGCGAGAAACAGCTTTCGTGAAAAGAGAATCCTCGGAGTCTTTAGAGTAAAGCTCACCTCCGCATATTCTTGACACCTTGCTCAACCAACCTCGAGTAGTGACTCGCGCTCCATTAAACCACTGAGGGTTTAGAGCTGATCTCCTCTCACCGTATTTTTGGCACGAACCGGCTTTCCTTAAAAGAGAATTCTCAGAGGATTTGGAGCAAATCTCTCCTCCGGATATTCTCGACACTACGCTCAACCAACATCTTGTCGTGTATATGATTCGGGATTCGTCTGATTCTCTGAGGGTTTGAGTTGATCTCCCCTCACCGTCTTTTCGTGCGAACCCTACTTACTACGACATATACGGTCGGCCACAAGCGATGTATTCGTGTTGGCACTGTTGACATTGTATATAGAAAAATTAGTGAGTCGTGTTTTTTACTGTCCTCTGGTCACATATATAAATTTTTGCAACGAATCTTGGCAGTCGTGAGCTATCATAGCCTATAGAGCAAAACCTATCGTTACAATTAATATTTAGTAATAAGATTTGAATACTTATATTTAGTTCATTTTGAAGTTTCAAGAAATAAAAAAACGCTGGCAGTTAAATTAATTAAAACTGGGCCCAGTGTATACTCGTATACCTTAACACGACTGATACGATACGACTGATGAAATATAGGCGATGGTCATCAAATTCAAGTAATGCGTTTAAGCCGAGCATTCAGAGATAAAGGACCGCAATACAACAAGAGACATGGTAAAATGATTTTACAGCACGACAACTGTCGACAATGTTGCGAAAGTGGTCAAGATATACTTGGAAACGTTGGAATGGGAAGCTGTGTCCCACCCGCTGCATTCTCAGACGATGCTCCGTCGTACTATTACTGGTTTCCATAAATGGCACGTGGTCAAGCTGGCTAGCACTTCCGATCTTATGAAGAAGCAAAAAATTTGATCGATTCGTGGATCGCTTCAAAAGATGACCAGTGATATCAGTTCAACGCAAGATTCGCACGCTGCCTGAAAGATGGAATGAAGTAGTGGCTAGAATTACAAATGTATAACCAGTTTTATACAATAAAGTTTGGAAATAAGAACGGCGCAATCAAAGTTGTACACTTATGTACAAAACACAGTTTTTTTTCTTTTGATTGTCGCTTAGGTGCATGAAATATCGAAAACTTAGCAAAGAAAATAAAGCGTTGTCAAATTAGCGTTGGGGAAATTGGTGAATTGTTTCCTGTTGGTAGAATATCGTCTTTGCTGTGCGGGCATAAGTTACATAAAATGGATTTCTACTTACTTAATCTTCCAAAACTGTGTGATAGTCTCTTTTTGAGTTTTTGTAAGGCGCCACCTTTTTTCTCCCGCATCGTGACACCTAAAAATATAAAAATAATACATATATGTTAATTAATTATAAAAACAATTGAGCTTATTCTTATTTGCTTATGCTTCAGAGGTTTTATGACAACATTTTAATTCTCATTGTTTTATTTAAAATAATGAGATATATAGTTAAATGTTGATGAATAGAGTAGCTGCTATGAAATGTCGACAGAATGTGGAATTGATTTATAGCAGCACCTGCCTGCTGGGCCCTATCTGATGTTGGACCAACTCCATAGGGTAAATAATTCACGATTCACTAGAGCCTCCGTGTTAGAGCTGCAAAACTATCGACAGTCGTCCCCATCGATATTTTCGATAGTTTCAAGAAAAACTATCGATAATATCGATACCATCGTTAAGCGCTACTTTTGGCTATGAATCTGTAACTCAGGTGGAAGTTAGTAAACATAGATACATACATATTTATATATGTATGTATAAAATCTTTACGTTTTTTTATTCTATGATAAAAATATAACTTTCAAATACTTTTGTTTTTATTTTTGCTAAACACTTTGAGCTGCAGCGTCACCTGTATGAATAGAGAACAAGGTTTTTTTAATTGCAGTTGACATTTAGCCGCAGCCGCCAGATATAAGTTGCCATGTTTAACTAAAATTTGTTATATAAAAAAACTCCTTTTTTATTTGAGATAAAAGTAATAAAGGATATAATACACTTTACTTTGGTATATAATATGATTTATATAATATATTTTCATTTGTAAATTACGCCTTCCTGAATAAATGGCCAGAAACGTTATGCCGGCTACATGTAACCGGCTTCGTATATTCGTTCAAAAATTGTCGATAGTATCACTATCGAACGAAAACAATCGATTGTTAGCTAAAAATGAAATCGATATCGATTGTTTTGCAGCTCAACTCCGTGTGGCTCGAAAGGCTCACATAGGTCGTAACTGTTAAGACAAATGTGTAGCCATATGGCCAATCTCTGAGTGAAGAGCTCGGGCCTTCTAATCCCACCTGTATGCAATTTCCCCAGTCTATAGAGGACAAGGCTTAATGAGTTGGTGAGCCGCAGTCCATTAAGAGCATCAGCCCTTAGCCAGCTCATCCATCCGTTTGAATATCACCTCTGGTTCACCGCAGTAAAAGTATCTGCTGGGACACAACAGCCCCTTGGAGGGTCATTAGCCCACAATACAGTTAATAGAAGACAAGGCTTGATGAATTAGTGAGCCGAAATCAATTAAAAGCTTAAGCACCCTTAAGCACCCCACCCTTCTTCTACCCCTTTATGCCTCAGAAATTAGACTTCCTTAAGGCAAAAGCTTTTCCCCAATGGGAAGAAAAAGGGATGAAAGAGACAACTACTAAGCAAAATTTTTTTTATAAAAGTTACCTTATAGTTTCAATACCAAGGTATTCGCCTTCCCTTAAGAATTCGTTAGTTGCGAAAATGGATGTGGCCCAGAATCTACAATTTCGTTTACTATGAGGTAAAACTTGATATTTATGTCTGTATAGTAAAATTCTGGTTTTCAAAACAAAATATATAGTTATTTTCAGTGCTTTGTTTCCTGCTCAGTTTTTCGATCATAACTTTCACAAGTTATTCAAAGTATAGGGTGTTTTTTTAAGCTAGATAGAACTTTAAATTGTAAAAAGTAACACAAAAAATTAAATTTTGATGAAACATTTTTTTTATTTGTTTCAGTATACTCTGACAAATCATCATGAATAGACTCACGCTTGAACAACGCTACGAAATTATCCAAATTTACTTTGAAAATCAGTCGTCGATTCGCGCAACTTATAGACGCAAAATTGTGTTCAGCGATGAGGCGCATTTTTGGCTTAACGGGTTTGTTAATAAGCAAAATTGCCGCATATGGAGTGAGACCAATCCACAAGAGACCCTACAGACTCCATTACATCCAGAAAAATTCACTGTTTGGTGCGGTTTTCATGCTGGTGGCATCATCGGACCTTATTTCTTCAAAAATGAGGCCGGAGCTCGCGTTACGGTCAATGGAGATCGTTACCGCACCATGATCAATGATTTTTTGTTTGAAAATATGGATGACATTGATCCGGAGGAGATGTGGTTTCAACAGGATGGCGCTACGTGCCATACGGCGAACGCAACCATCGACTTACTGAAATCAAAATTTGGCGATAAGTTGATTTCGAGAAATGGACCTGTCAATTGGCCTCCAAGGTCGTGCGATTTGACACCTCTCGATTATTTCCTGTGGGGCTACGTGAAGTCACTGGTTTATGCTGATAAACCAGCAACAATTGACGCCTTGGAGGCCAGCATTGTTCGTGTTGTTCGTGACATACGGCCAGCAGTGCTCGAAAAAGTGGCCCAAAATTGGACGTCCAGAATGCGCTTCGTCAAGAACAGCCGCGGTGCCCATATGCCCGAAATCATTTTCAAATGTTAATGTCACGTATTGATCTTTCGAATAAAAAAAAATTTTGATTACAATTTAATTTTTTGTGTTATTTTTTACAATTTCAAGTTCTATCGGGCTTAAAAAAACACCCTTTATATTCTGAATAAATACACTCTTCTTAAATCATATTATTTGTGAGCCACCCGTTATCGGCTTTAAACATCTATTCTGCCTGATTAAAGTTTCCACCGCCTAACCCAAACCAATTACCTGATTACAAAACTTTATTCCCAGGCTCCCACAACAATTACAACAAATTAACTAAGAAAAACGAGAGAAAAAAACAACAGCGAATTGCAAAAGCAAATACGACAACAGCAGCCCGCCCCAAACACTGGTTGCTGTTCGAGAAAATTTTAAAATATTTTTTTTTTGTTCTCTGGAATATAATAATGATGATGAAAAATATGACAATGACGAAAACGTGACTTAAATACACAACAAAAATTTGCGTAAAACTCATCAACTTTTTAAATTGGAGAAAAGAGCAAAAAAAAAAACCAACCACAACAAGAAGAAAAAATCAACAATCTTTTCGAGAAATTTAAGAGGTCTGGGGCAAAAAAAAAGAAAAAAACTGAAGAGTTGGCAGTTAAGACTTAAAGAACATATATGCATATGTATACATAGATGTGTATACATATGTGGGCTTACGATAAGAGCAAAATATAATTTGTTAAGTTTATAATAATAATCAAAATGACAACAAAGTGAAGAAGCTGGTGTTTATGATGATAACGATGATGACGATGATGACGATCAAGACAAGTACAGCGATTTACATAAATGAGAAGCATATTTTTATTGTCATTATTAAAAGATTCAATGAAGTGTATAAATATAATAAAAACAACAGCAAAATGAAAATCAAAAAAGAAATGAGAAAAATATATAATGACAGCAATGTTATTGGTATTGAAATTGACAAGTAGGAAATGGACTAAAGGAGACAAATTCAATTTATTTACATAAGTGCTTAAATATACACAGCAAAACATATTGAATCAAACAGACATATGAACAATTTTATGCGGGCAGTTAAAATTATTCATATGAACACTTTCTGCGGATGTTGAAAAACTTAAGATACTACATTTCTTGGTTATCAACTAGAAAACTTTCCTCCTCAACACTTGGGGGATAGAGGTCTACATTGGAAGTAACCAATTGCATGCATCCATGCTCCGCTACAGTCTCTATTATTAGGGTGCTTCGAAGCCTGTCATACTCCTATGGTCAAACTGCTGTATTCGAAGAAGCAATTCTACGTATTCGGCACCAGTTTTCCAATTGTATTCATTCGCCGACAGTGGACCACATCCTGCAAACCTAGGATATCCTCATCTGCTTCGTACATTACATTGTACTAGACTTGACCATCAGGAATAGATATTTCCAAAAGTAAAAAAAAGTTTTAAAAGGAACATTATAACGTTAAGTTCGTAATTTCCTTAAAATTGATTTGAATAACTGTTTAACTCGTTAATTTTTATTTTTTTTATTTATACCAATAAAAAATGATAAACAGCTTGTTTCCTATGTTTCCCAGCTGTCTACGAGTATATGTCGACATTTCATAGGAGCTACCCTAATCATCAGTAGACTTTGGAAATTTTTGAAAGATATTCTCAAACATTCAACTTTATATCCCAACAATCTAAATAAATTGTTTAGAATTCAAAAAGAAAAATGCTCTAATAAAACATGTCAAAACACAAAAAACAAGTTTTTTCATTTATACACGTCTCTAACAGGTGTAAAGAAATGTTAGAGACGTGTATAAATGAAAAAGCTTGTTTTTTGTGCTTTGACAGATATTATTAGAGCATTTTTCTTTTTAAATTCTCAACAATTTATTTAGATTGTTGGGATATAAAGTAGAATGTTTGAAAATATCTTGCAAAAATTTCCAAAGTTTGCTGATGATTAGGGTAGCTCCTATGAAATGTCGACATATAGATAGCTGGGTGCTGATGGGTAGTATAGCGGCTACGAAACAGCTAGTTGCCCCCCCCCCCCCCCCCCCCCCCCCCGGCTTTAGTATTCGATTATTTTCTCTTGTCTTCTGTGATCAAAAGTTATTGATCGTGGCAAATATTATTATGATTGGAAAATAAAAAAACCTTCTTCGGAAAAGCCAGATTTAAACATACCAGAAAAAATAGAAATAAATTTAACTTGGCGACAGCTACAAGAGTGATCTTGTAGTCGCGTATCTATGCTGTTGTCAATATATTGATTCTCATAAGAATTCGTGTGGTCGGCAGTCTGCTGTCTCGTATGTGTTCAATGCATTAATGGCATTTGCACACTTCTCCAAATCGCCATGTGGGGTAATTGAAAAAAAAAATGGGCATCATCTGCATACAAATGAAGCCCACAATTTGAAAATATATCTGGCAAATCATTTATGTATACACAGAATAGTATCGGCCTCCCAAAAATATACCTTTGGGGAACTCCCATTCCCAATCTTGATGTATTAGAAATATTGTTACTCACATGCACATGTGGAGATCTATTCAAAAGATAGGAATGAATAAGAGTACAAACGGTGTTTCAAAATAGAGCTATATTAATAAAATACAGGGTACCTGGTAGCAAATTTATATTTTTAAATACGCTTATTTATAAAAGTAATAAACCTCTTGGATTGTGTAGATTTCTTAGTCACGAAGTCGCATTGGCCGATTGAGCATCGCGCGGTCGCTGTGGAGAAATTTTTTAAGAGTAACGCTTCTTAAGCTATGTACACACGGTTGTCAGATATTACAATATTGTAAGATCTGGCAACATGCTGACAATGTAGTGACAATGAAAAATTGTCCCGCAGAAGTAAATTGTGTGTTCAGACGATCGTAAGAAAATCTTACAATTTCATTGTCAGACTATGGTCTGACAAATAATTCATCTGACAGCAAAAATTGTCAGTTCACACGGTTGTCAAATTTTTAGATGAAAAAAATTGCCAGGCATGTTGTAAGGCTTATCAACAATCTGTTTGGCAGTGTTGCCCATCAAACTTTTTTCTGACAATAATGCCATGTCAGGTGCATTAATTTTGTACATCTGACAATTAAAACTGAGCTTACAATACCAGCCAATTATCTGGCAATGCCGACGAAGAGTGTTCTCACGATTGTCAGATGTCTGACAACATTGTCGTGTTTCAATGGATTGACAATGGTTTTTCTGACTACGTTGTAAGTTAAAAATTTGCAGTTCACACGATTGTAATACATTTTCAGACAATTTTACTGGCAATATTGTAAGATCTGACAACCGTGTGTACGTAGCTTTACGTAATTGCTCGTCGACAATTTTGTTCAAAGTTCGCTATTCGACGAATGGGTGATGGACCGACAGTAAATTTAATTCATTCGTGGGTGCAGAAATTCCGCACAACTACTATGGCTATGAATCTTCCACGGCCAGGGCCAAGACGACATTCAAGGCCTCCTGATAAGTTGAGCTGGTTGAAATTCCAAAACCAATTATTCATGAAATTTTAAAAAGGATCAGAAGTTGTATTCTTTTAAAATTCAAATCGGTCAAAAACTGAAAAAAGTGAGTTTGATTTAAGCAAACATTTTTGACAAACGATGTTGGTGCTTTTTCGCACTGCAAATCTCCTTTTTTTATAGCGATGAGGCTCGTTTTCACTCAAACGGTCACGTCAACAATCAAAACTGCCGTTACTGGTCTTTTAGACGCCGCAACCCTCGATTAAAAGTTTAAAGACCATTGCATTATACCAGAGTTAACAGTTAGAGGTGCCTTATAACCGCATGAGATAATTGTACCAGTTTGTACGAAAACTTTCGAGACGTGGGCGACGAATGTCTATGGTGAAAACTATCGACGCATGATTACGGAGTTCTTTTTGTCAAACTTGCGAGCTCATCCATCGTAGTCTTCACACACGTAGTTTCAACAGGATGGAGCGACTGCACACACAGCCATAGCTTCGATGAATATATATACGTGACTATCGTGAAGGGTATTTTAGGTTCGGTCCACTCCACTACACTCTTATTTGTTTCTTTTCAGATCATGTTAAGTGAAATGAAATGTCATATGAAATATTGTGGTAATTTAGTGTCCCTCAGGGTTTTAGTCACTTTATGAAATAAATGAAACATAAATAATATAAAATATTCATACGGTTTTTGATTTCAATTTTGAGCACAGCAAGAACTTCATGAAGAAATACCCTTTAAAGGAGCTTAATGTTATTCCTTAAAATCGTGTTAAATGTTTGTCCCTTCAACTTCAACACGAAATTAATCAATAATTTATTTTAGCAAACACAGCTGACACAGCATTATAAATGGCTTATAATTTAAAATGCAAATGTTTGCATGTTATTAGCGTAATTGCAATGTCAAAGGGTAACGCCAAACCGGACAGTATTTTGTCACACAAATAAATATTTTGTTTGAAGAGAAATCCTAATTTGAACATTTTTACATTTATCAGTCACAAAAAAAATTTGCATACTCAGTCGTAGACACGTATGAATGCAAAATTGCATAAAATATTGCAAAAAAAAAAAAAAAAAAGAGGAAGGAAAACGAAAAACCAATCGATCAGAATAAATAACGAAACATTTTATATGCAAATATCATTAAAATAATTGAAAAAGCCAACACATTAGTTACAGATACAAAAACAACACGAACACAAGGGGGTGAGGGGTGAAAAAAATTGGTAAATATTTTTATGCCTATAACAGGGTTTTAGTTGCAAGTTGCAACGCGTGGGCAGTGCAATGCTGAAGTCCATTGCATCAATAGAACCTTTATAAAACACAAAAATTACATCCGAAAACAAATACAACACACGATACGCGATACGCGACAGACACATTCAACCACCCAACCCACAAACGGAGGCAACCCAAACTCATACATCACTGAGTGAGTAGTTTTTGTCATACTCATGAAATCGTAACAAGAGCCTTCTTTTCCATCTTTTTTTTGCCGTATGATGGTTGATGGTACTGGCATAATGTCGCTTGGTGCGCGAACAGTCAAGAGTCAATCGATTTATATGCTAAAGTTTTGTCTATTGGATGGGAGAGGAAGGGAGGTGGTCTCGGTGACTGGTTGATAAAATTGCCATAAAACGTCACAATATTTATGGCTTCTGTGGGTATGTTTGTATGGATATATGTGTGTGTACAGGGTGTCGGACGGGAAGGTATACTACTCGCAGTAAATCCATTGTATGCGTCCTGTTGATATCAAATCAAGCCCAATGCATACAGTTGTGGATCTAAAAAGTTTCCAATCATATCATGATATTGCCCCTTATTCTGAGTTATACTTACTTCGTTATCATTTTCAAAGAAGTAAGGTCCACTGATTACAAATGGTACGACTTCAGGATTCAAGTGAGCTGGAGAACCTAAGCTAGTTCGGGGTATCAGTGGCCTGCCTACCTAACCTAAGATCCAATGAGTCCTCCTGAACTAATTGTATACCAAACTGTCACTTTTAATAGATGCAAGGAAGACTGATGAATAATTTGAGGGTAATCCATTGTCCAGAACCGATTATTCTGTTTCCTCGACTTCAGGATTCAAGTGAGCTGGAGAACCTATCCTAGTTCGGGGTATCAGCGGCCTGCCTACTTAACCTAAGTTCCAATGAGTCCTCCTGACCAAATTGCATACCAAACTGTCAAACTTTTAATAGATGCAAAGAAGACTGATGAATAATTTGGGGGTTATCCATTGTCCAGAACCGATCATTCTGGTTATTCACATATCCATTGAAGAGAAAATGTGCCTCGTCATTTCTTATGATTTTTTTCATGCAAATAGAGGTTGTAATATGCTATTGGTATATGTACGGATGTGTAGTCTTGCGGAAGTAGCTCTTGTGTCCACGGAATCTTAAATGGAAACAAATGCAAATCCTTAAGCAAAATTGTGGCCAAAGTTGTTCGTCCTGGGCACGGCGTCGAAATGAGGTTTATGGATTGTTTTGAATACTTTTTTTGTATTTATTTATTTTCCAAAAAAAAAAAAAAATTACAATATTTATAGTTTTGCCTCAGCGCCGAGTATATAACAAATTTGAACTCAAAATATAAAATCTAAGGTTTTATATTTTATAATAATAGATTAAACGATAATATAAATAATACTTAATATTTAGGGCGATGAGGCAAGAAGTATCTCTATATTTTCTAAAAGATGTGTTTTTAGTATATTTTTAAATGTTGATAACACCCAAGAATTTTTTAAATATTCTGGCAAACTATTGTATTCCACTAGTTCAATGAAAGTTATACGTTGCTTTGTGAGCTCAATGAGACATCTAGCGAAATGCAAGGCCCCAGACAGTCTAGTAGTCCTCTGTGTAATTGAGGAGTTCTGGTGGAACATAATAGTGTGTGATCCCAATCCTTTGCCACACTTGAAAACGTACAATAACACTTGTTATTTGTGAAGTCCTCTAATAGGAAGTATAGTTTGCGCATGGCTGCGATATAAATCTAGCGTAGAAAACTTTATGGGTAAATTATTTATTTATTGAACTTATAATTAAAATTATAAGCTAATATTAATGAGAGGCAATGCCATCGTAGGCCTTCAGCTCAAAATAAGTATTTTATGAAAGTAGTATGATAAAAGGTTTTAATACAATTATAAATATGAGTGATATATCATTCTATGTATATATGTATATAATTACATGAGTTTCAAATTTCGTTATAAAGATACGAACTTAATCCGAAGTGTAATATTTTCAGTTGTGGGATTGGAAAGTAGTTGTAAAGGATCTTTGTTTCGAAGTACTGTTAGCCTTGAGATTTGGATTTTGAGGCAGTCGTTTAAAAAGTGGGTAGGGTTGGTTGGGTACGATATATTACAATCACAGAAATGAGATGTATCAGGGTAAAGTAATGACCCATGAGTGAACCTTGTGTGGCCCAGACGAAGTCGTACTATTTTGACCTGGTCTAATCTGTTTAGCTATGGGTAAATTAAACACAAATTTTAGTGCCTCATTCTGTGCTGCCTGTAAAGTTTAGGAAAAGGAAGATAAGTAAGTTGTGAATGAACAATAGATTGGTAAATCAAGAGTTTTGTCTTTATGTTTAGTATATTCCTAAATTTTTAAAGTATACCAATTCCCGATAAAATTTTGGCTTTTAGCTTACTAATATTATCATCCCATGAAATGTTACTATGCCATCAACGTTAAATTGCTATCAACATGGACCTTCATAGGCTCTTCACGTCTACGACTCCATGTTCTAAATCTTACAAGTTTTGATTTATTTGCATTAAGCGTAAGTCTATTGAGTCTCAAAAACTCGGACAAAATTGCAGCGTCATACTCGATGTGTGTTTGCAAAACTTTTTTATATTTAAAAAAAAAAGACATATGTCATATGCATATATACAGGCATGTTCTGAGAAACGCAAATCGCTTAAATTTAGCGTTTTCGATTTAAAAACGCCAAATAGGTGTTTTGAGAAACGTATAACGCAAGAAGTATGGTTTTGCGATTTGAAATCGCAAAATGCAAATCGCCTAAAATTGACTACTTAAACTCGCATGTGTATATTGAAGTGAACTGATTGAATATGTTAAAACTGAACTTGCAAAAGGCAATAAAATTATTCACAATTACAATTTAATATGTTTTCTTTTTATTTCAATAAAAAGTTGAAAGAATTGGACACATTTTCAATTTAAAAAACTAATTAAAAAATTTTTCTATTTATTGTCAAAAAATTTTTCGTTTTATATAACTACCACATACATATGTACGTATGTAAAACACATGTTATATTTTTTCGAAAAAAAAACTTCGAAACGCCAGTAAAACGCGCGTTGCTTAGAACACCTAAGAATCTATTAAGCGTTTTTCAGAACGCTTTGCGGTTTCAGATCGCGCGTTCTGAGAACATGGCTGATAAATAAGTGTCCATTTTTTTTGTACGTTTTTTAAATCATCAACATAAATTTTGAATAACATTGGACTAAGCAGCACTAATGTTTTCAGCCGATCTTGCTGTACGTTGTGGTCATGCTTGGGCCTGTAACCTACAGACCATCTTTCTTCGAAATCATTTGCTGCATGATAAATAGTGCGTTTTGTTGGCACGTTGTTTCTCCCAAAACTTTCATGTAACTTTCTCATCGTTACGGTAATCGATCATAGATTTTGATAAAATAGTTTAACGATTAAAGCACATTGGTTAATCGAATATTTTTCCATAATAACTTTATAAAGTGTCTACTTCACGACTGTTACATGCGAACTCTCAAGTCTAATGTTTACCAAAATGGCTGCCAAACAAAGTGTTATACCTTCCTGGCAAACACCTCGTACTTATGTGTTGGTTGCATCATGTACTTTTTTGGCTTTTTGCACAACATTTTTGCATTGTTTGAACAGAAAAATGAAAAGCATAAAGCTGACCATTATCACTTTGAACTACGGGTCAGAACTACAAAGCAAAGACAATACACGCCAATAAAAATACAAAACGAGAAAAACAATGAATAGCTCACGTGAATTTTTTTTTTTTTTTTTTTTGTAGCTATACATTTTTTTTTATTTAATTGTAATGTATTTGTGCAAAAGACCCAATAGGAAAATTTTTCGAACGTTTAAACGAAATCCCACTATATTATAAAATACAGTTTTTATATCAATTCATGACACATGCCGAACACAGCACGAAAAATCTCGTACTAAATTTAAACACTCTTTACTTGCTTACAAGTAAAGAAGTACAAGCAGTACTTGAAACTATAAGCACGAATTACACAAAGTGTACTTAAAATAAGCCAAAAACGGAATCGTTCAAGAAACCCAATTTTGTGAAAGAGAAAGTTTATCTAAGAAAAAAAGCTTTTTTTGTTTTGCTTGTGAAATATTATTTGAGCGTTTATCTTTTTAAATTCTCACTAATTTAATTAAAATAATGGAATAAATGTTTGAAAACATTTTTTTAAATTTTCCAAGTCTATTGTTGATTAGGATAACTTCTAGTAAACTAGAAGTGAACACAAAAATAAGCTGTATATATTTTTTGATTTCTATAAATATTAGTAGCTAATAGTGTAAATAATAATAAATTCGGGATTGAATCAACTCTACAATTCTTGAAACAGTCGCATTTAAAGATTGATTCGATCTCAGGTTTTTGATTTTCGTCTTATTTCAAGTAAGGATTTGGATTAAATATGTCTTAAAGTAAGTAATTAGTGTTTGAATAATCCGCAATTAAATCAAGTAATCCGAACTTGATTTAAGAAAATTCGTACTTACAATATTTTTGACACCGCTTGGGATTGATTTGAGTTTTAACGACCATGTAGTGGAGTCACGAAAAAAGTAGGCGAAATATTTTAAGCGTAATTAACTTTTACGACCTACTGTAAGTCCCTGATAATACAATACGTGCTTGCTTTTCCATTGCATTGTGTGTTGAAATATTAAAATATTTTGTGTGTTTGAAATATTAACAATCTTTTTTGTAGGTATATATTTCTTTCAAGTATTATTACGGGCCAGAGTGGTTGGATTTCAAGCAAAGATTTGTATGACTATCTACAAAAAAAATGCAAATACTGGTTTAGGTGATATGTTTCATGATGAGAGGAGAGAAATCAGAAATATTATCTGTCTAACATTATAAAAAATTCAAAGGCGACAAAACCAAATTCTTTAAACGATTACTGCGGCTCTATGGTACGTAAAAAGCTCACGAATTCATAAGGATATGTGTGTGTCAGATCAGCGACAAGTTGGCGCAGAATTATCTTTATGGTTTGAATGATTAATAACTTCCTTATTTAGTTTTTAATTATTATTATTAAAAGTTGCCTGCAAATGTATTTCCTGGCTGTTATAACGTTGGAAAGTTCAAGTCTAATGTTCACAAACATTACTCTCTCTTTCCCCTCCTCACAACCTATTTTTCTGGTTCCGGTACAATGCAGTACATATGTAGATGTCATATAAAAAATTTTTTTTTGCTTCTTTACAAAGCAATTCAATTGGAAATGGGCTGCATCGCTCATTATCACATTACGAATGAAATGGCATAACTAAAACGCTGTTCATAGTCTATTGGCTTCAATTCTTGAACAAGCTCATCTTTATATGGGCCAAAAAATCCTCTAAATGGACCCACAGTTGTGCCGAAGGCCTTTTTGTTAATATTTCTGGACTATCGTGTAAACTATCCGCATAACGTTGGATATATAGTTTTTTTTTTTTTTTATCTCAGAACACCAAATGTGCTATTTTTAGCGATAAACAAAGCCGTCAAGGTGAAATGCTTTATCGCCTAGAATAATTTTGCTCGAAAAATCAGCATCCATTTGTTAATATTCAGCGGACTCTCTGCGCTATACATGTTCATCAGGCCTATTAATTCTACAGTCAGCTGATTTGTAGGGTTGCCAACACCTTACTACACAAATGGCGATAACTTCATATTACGCGTCAAGTTTTTATAAAATGGAATTTTATTTTGCAGAACGTATGGAAAATATTGTCACTTAAATATCACTTTTTTTTTAAGAGCTGGCTTAAAAGCATTCTCCAGAATTTTCTTTAAATGTTGTAAAAAAAAAATAATAATAATAATGAAAATCAAAAACAATGTGGTCATGATTTAAACATAAAACCGTTTTCTTTTAAGTTTAGTTTCACATACGAGTATTAAATAACTTTATTACAATTTTTTCGTCACAAGGACGTCAAGACAATATAAAAAAATATTTAACTGTAAGATGGCAACACTGAGAAAATAAAAAACAAAGAAGTAAAGAATTACATGTATGAGCAGTGTTAGAAGTTGTGCGGTTGACAAAAGAAGTCGTCAAGTTGTATTTTAAAAAAGAGTTGATTAAAAGTTGTGGTATCTAATTAACTATTGTATTTTCAAATCTCTATTTTTCTTATTAAATATTATATTATAAAAATATAAACTGAATTAAAACCTTACTACACAAAAGCAAAGCAAAACTAGTAGTTTTTGTTTTATTTCATTGGCCAAACACTTTACATAAATTTTTCTATGTAATGTGTGTTTATGTATGTATGTTTACACCCCCACATTTCAATTCCAACTGGGCTTTCAAAAGATTCCTTTGAACAGCGCCATGCCGTTACGTTAATTTCCTATGAGACGTTTTGTGAATGGTGCCAGTCTGGCATGCCAAATAGTTCTATGTTTTCAAATCTTGTTGTCTCTTTCTAAAGCGCCACAAACAGTTAACTTTTTGTCGCTGTATGTTTTTTGTTTTTTTTTTTTGTTTTTGGTTTTATTCACTTTTCATATTTGGCTGTTACTCTTAAACGGTTTAAGAGTATGACGAATTGTTGTTGCTCGTCTGTCTGTTTCTTTTTTCTGTTCTTTTCAATAAATATTTTCATATTTATGTCAGATATTTTTTGCGAAAATGCAAATTTTTGTTGTGACGTGATTTAGATTACAACAAAGTGGAAAACACAACAATTTATAGGGGGTGGCAGGTGGCGGATTGGCAAGCAGTTTTACACATAATTTACATTCAAATAATATTATTTTCATATATCTATACCGATTTCATACAGAAGAATCGTGATATTGTATTGAAATGTAATTCGTATAAGATTTATCTATGGATCAAAACTGTTTAATTTTGCAACCCGCTTAAAATACGAGGGCGTAGTAAAAAGTCCGTGACTTTGTAAATTTACTTACTTGAAATGGCAATACTGGCTTTGCAACAAGCAGCTGACTGTTTATGTTTGGCAGCCATTAAAAGCAGACTACCGCGGTTTATGAGAAGAAGTTGGAAAAAGTGAATTTCGAGCGGAAACCTCCATTTTTCAAACCAAGGCCAAGCTTAATAAATATTATGAGGGCTTTACACCAT
This sequence comes from Thecocarcelia acutangulata, assembly GCA_914767995.1. Classification (NCBI taxonomy): domain Eukaryota; kingdom Metazoa; phylum Arthropoda; class Insecta; order Diptera; family Tachinidae; genus Thecocarcelia; species Thecocarcelia acutangulata. The sequence goes on from OU612096.1 coordinate 30,485,807, forward strand.
CCATTTTCATGGTAAAGAAGTATATATCATTAATATTTATTTAAATATGTATGTATGTATTCATCCTTAATGCCATTATACCTACGAAGCTTTATGCCTTGTCTATAGGTTGATACAGTACAAGAAATTATATTTTTCGGCGTTCATTGCGATATTAATACGTATAATTTCTTAATTTTATATTTACCAGCGATATTTAGGAAATTTGTTGGAATTTCGTTATACATCTTTGGTATGTATAGTCTGGTCACCGTAGCTGTTCCTTGTGGTTTCTACTTTGAGCCTACCTCTTGCGCGGAGTCTAGTGTTGTACTGGTGGCTGATTGGTCGAAAATGCTGAGCGTCATTTTTAGTTCTATCAAAAGCGTTAATCGATGTATGGTTTACTGTATTACGATGTGGCCATACAAGCACGGAAGATGCTAAACGTTCTGAACGCCCCGTTCCGAAACAATTAATAAATTTCTCAACATGGTTTTAGCCGATTGGAGGTTGAAAGTAAGAGATACTGTGGAAGCCCTCACATGGTGCAGTGGCTTCAATTTTAAATAACCACTTGGGTATGAAAACGCCTTTCGCCAGATGAGTGCCGCGTTTGCTTACAATCGTTCACAACCGCAACCGTGTGAACATTTCTCAGAAATGTTTAACATTATTCAACTGCAATATAGACGAGTTTGTACACTTTTTTGTACCCATGGACGAAATCTGGATCCGCAAGAACACACCAAAGTTTAAGCAGCAGGCAAAACAGTGGGTTTTTTGGGGTGACTCCACACCAAGGAGGCAAAGGTGAGTTTGTCAGCCAGGCCACTGTTTTTCAGAATGCATGCGTCATAATCCACATTGACTAGCTTTAAAAGGAGAACACAAACTACGGCAGATACTATACCGACCTATTTGGTAGTTTCAATAAGCCACTGACTTAATGAAAAATACGAGCGCTTTGGACCAAGAAAACTTTTTTTCCTAGCAAGCCAATGCAAAATGGTGCACACATGCGCAAATTCCATAGCAAAAATTCATGAATTGAACTACAAATTGCTTCCTGATTCACTCTATCCACCTGATTTAGCCCCAAGTGGCTGTTCCTTATTCCCAAACTAGAAGAAATGACTTGGCAGCAAGGAATTTGTCTCTAATGATGAAATCATCGCCCAAACAAATGCCAGTTTTGATGACCGCGACAAATCCTATTTTTCAAAAGGGATGAAAAAGAAAAGTTGGTGAAACTTTGGGCTAAGATTGTGAAAATTGATTAGCATCAGCATCTGCTTTGTCGGCCTAATTTGATAAGGGACCAACTTTACGAGGATGATTTATTCATATTTTTTTTCTTATTTTTATATTTATGCCCTTTTACTTTTAACTTTTAATACAAATGTACTTATATAATCAGCAACCTTATAAGTTTCTAAGTTTCTGCAGGATGACATAATTATTAAATTAAATACATGTAGACATTGTAAAAAAATATATATGTATGTATGTACTCGTATGTCTGTGCTCGTTTTTTAAGATATTAAACTCATAAAATAAATTTAATAGTTAAATTCATTATTGTGAATTTATAAGATATTTTTTGGTTAACTTATTTCTTTTTTAGTCGGCTGCTCTGTATACACTATTTCACTCTGCATGTTATTGAAAATTGTTGGCAGTTACCGGTAGAGAGCTCCTTCAATACTCATTTGAAAACCGTTGCACCTTGTATCTCCCTTGCGCTCGTCTTTCCGCGTATTGTGAGTATGGTCGATGGGTCGTAAATATCTGCTGCCATTATAGAATTCTTTGCCCAGGCAATATATATTTTCACTAGCGCCCCTGTATAGCTTGCAAGGGCAAACAGGTCGCAACTTTTTCATACAAGTTTAAAGCCATAAAGACAAATCCCTTGCTGAAGTGCTCGGGCTTTCTAATCACTCCTGTATGCAACTACCTAGCAGTGAATGGAAGACAAGGCTTTATGAGTGGACAGGCCAAAGCCCATTTAAAGCATCATCCCTTAACCAACTCACCCGTCTAACCATCGCTTCTGGTTACTTATATTATAGGTAGCTGTTGTAAGACACTAGCTCCTCGGGGGGGTCATTAGCCCGCGAAAACCGGCATTGCACCATACGAGTAGTTATCAGGAAAACTAATCCATATTCTTGCTATTTTAGGTGTAAACCACAGCCAAAACGATTAAGCCACAGTAGGCACTTCAACAATGATCAGTGCCGAGATGGTCTGCAAGCCGAACTTGTCACTAAGAACCTTCTGCTAGTCCCCGTGCTACCAATCAACACTTGGTTAGGGTTTTGGAAGTCCAACAGAACATAAGTTATGCGGCTACCTAGAGTTTTATTTGATATTTCTGAGCGTCTGTGGCAGAGATAACAGAGAGCGCTGGTTTGGTGTGCGTCAAGGCAAAACCTGCTACACGGGGGAACTATGTGCATTGGACTCAAAGGAAGATATGTTGAAAAATAACGTAACTTTTTATATAAAAACCCGTTTTTCGTTTAAAAAGACACGGACTTTTTGATCCGCCCTCGTATGTTTCATGTAAAGCATATAAAACTCATTTTACAGTATTTTTGCACCGCTGGAAAATGTAAAACAACTTTTTTTCGAGTGCTATTATTTTGCTTCATATAAAGTTTTATTTTTTTTTTTTCTTTTTTTGACAATTAGCAATTTGTCTGTCTTTTTGTCAGTTCCTACAAAACATGCATGTTTCTAAATGTTGGTTTAAAAAAAAGTGTTTTAAGTGTTTTAGCATAACTCAAGCAACAAGAAAAAAAAAACCAGAAACTTTTAGTGTTATAGAGTGTAATAAAATTTAGTTTGTTGCAAATAGCCTTAAAGAACAGTGGCACCCAAAGAAACACAACCACTTTAAAAAATTTTGGGTGAAAACACTAGTATGAAAACAAGTGGAATCTTATGTCCTTATTCAAAATGACATATCATTGGCCTCATATGCAAAGGCTCTAACCAACATATTTAAAACTTTAGAGAACAAGGAAATGGAAACTGTATTTATTAACATATACCTGTTTTTGTACAATTGCTTTTATAAATAACCCTTACTTACTCGTACTCCTCGTCTTCGCGGAGTAGGGTGCCATTTTGTGTATTTTTGTTCGTGATGGCTAACTTCATGGCGATCATTGATGCTCAGCCATATGATCGAGCATCAATATCAGAGCATGAATGAAAAATGGATATTAACGGTCCACATTAGCCATTTGCTATGTTAGGCATGATTATCATACCAAATTCATGGCTAATGGAGACCCCAGTTATGAAACTAGTCTATAAAAACACCTGTTAAAAAATTGCGTTTTAAGAAGGAATCTTTACATTTGATGTTTAATTATTTGATCTTCTTTAGGTATTTATCTCTTATTTTTGCAGCTAAAGATCGTTTTATATTATATACAAAATTTAACAGTATTTATTTTCAATATTTTCCTTATTAAATCGCAAAGGTACATTTACTTCTGAAACGCACTGTTTTCTGTTCTGTTTGCATCGCATAGAAAAATTATTAAAAGTTCTTCGGAGAAAACAATCAACATCTACTTGGAATTAAGCCAATTATAATAGAATTTATTATATGAATATAATTTGCATGCAAATTTTCTAACTTGGTGTGAAAATGAAATTAAATTTTATTTATACTTAAAGAGTCATAGACAGAACGAAACAAGTCCTCACTCAATCAAAGAGAAAAAGAAGAAAAAAAAATGTTTTTTTTTTAGAGTATTAAACAAAACATGAGAAATTTAAAATTTTAATGTGCAAAAATAAAAGTATAATTTATTATTGATAAATTTTAATGAAAATTATAACAACAGACAGATTGTCTAAATGTCTGACGTTGAAAGGTATGTACGAGTATATGTATGTATGTGTGTGTGTGTAAGTGTGTGTGAGTGTGTGTGTGTGCATGTGTGTACGTACGCTCGTGTGTAGCAATTCACAGAAGTTGTGTGCTTCTATTTATAAAATTTTATATTCTTTTAAAATAGAAAATTACTTAATGCTCGCTCGTACTTTTAGGCTTTCGACTTTTCCAATTTTCATTTAATTTGCCAATTTTATTGTTTATTTTCTCTTGCGTATATTTGACAATGTTTTAAAAACAAACATTTGCTGGCAATTTGCTTGCGCTTCTTTCTTTGCTGGTAAATGGGTTGGGAAATTAAGAGATAAAATTTAATTTGAAAATCATGAATATGAAATTATTTCTGGTGTTTTAAGATGGAAATTTATATGAGTGGTAAGCGGGCGGCTGGCAACTGTGACAGCTGACAGCAATTTTTATGATTTTCAAATATGAAATGATTTGTAACACGCGTGAAGACAAAATGTAATTGCATTGCTTCGGATAAATTTTTGCTTATACAATAGCACAATTTTTTTTGCAGGAAAATTTTCCGGCAAAGAATTTTCTTAGAAAACAAAAATCTTGTTTAGACCTTTTCTAACGAAACTTTTAGTACAAAGATTGCTTTTTGGAATGTAGTTTTAAAAGAGTTCTGTAGTGTGATTGACTAACTTTTAACACTTTAATAAGTGTTAACTTTAGCCACACATTTTAGTGTTTGCACTAACCACCATGTGATTCGCTAACTTACTTTTAGCCACAGTAAACAGCGTTATATTCTTCTATATTCAAATTGATAAAACAAGGCAACTCTGCCAAGCCATATGTGAAATTAAGAGAAATCACAAAGAATAATACAAGAAAAAAATTTTTTTTTTTAGCTTTTTTTTATTTATTGAATCTTCACAATGTGAACTAACAATAAATATTCAAATCTTATTACTAAATACAATAAAACAAAAAAAATAAACCAAAAACCGTGTATTACAAATTTTACAAATTCTCTTGCAAGGTAAGTAAAACATTATTAATTTTTAATATTTTATTAGTTTTTGGTTAATTTTTTTAGATATTCTAATAGAAAGGCTGCTACTGCTACCAAGAGGAGCCGCACGTCTGCAGAGCAGCTGAGTCAAATGGTTGACTTCAAGATAAATAATCCGGGCTGTGTTGACGGAAAATTTAAGAAGCTCCACGCAAAACTAGAAGGCGACAAAATGTGGATGGAATTGTGAGAAACCCTTAATAATCTTGGCGGTGCATTTTGTTACATTTATGTAAATTAATAAACAAATAATATTATTTTATTTCATTGTTTTATAAAAAAAAAACTTTTTATATAATAAAAAATATCACTAGATATAGATAATTTTTAAAAATTTTTTTATAGAACTTTTTTTGTGAACTGCAAACTGGTTTACGTAGCTTATAAATAGTTCTTAGAGAAAGTTGTAGGTGCTAATTTTTTTCTTATGAACCATTTGTATCCTATGTGAATGACTACCAAGTTGCGAAATAATTTCATCTGCCAATTCCGCATTTAGAGCTTCCTAAATTCTGTAGCTGACAACTCAAAAGGATTGCTCAAATTGCGAAGTTCACGCCGGTTGACTGAGGAAGCACTATCAAATAACTCATTTTTTGATAAATTGTAGCATAAATACCCGATCAGCATTATATTTCACAATATAAGGATATCACAGATTAAGCCACACCAAAAATATCGGCGTTAATGAACCACAATTTCTATGCATCAAAATAACAGCTGACTGCAGTAGCTGTTTTTAAACGCTAGCATAGATAGTGCTAAAGTGTTAGTGAATAGCAAAATGGTTAATTTTGCGGTTAAAATTTTTAAACGAAATAATTGTGGTCAGAGGTTCAATTCGTCGCATAGTTGTCGGCGGCGGCTGGACCAAATGAAGGTCAGCGGCGGCTAATAGCCGGCTGTAGCCGACATATGTGCTTTTTTCGCATACATGTAGTAATATTTTAATTTATTAACATATCACATGCCAAAATATTACTTAAACAAGTACGTTTTTAGACAAATATCTTCTTCACTATTTTTCATCTAAATTCATAAAAGTTTTACGCTAATTAGGTATATACAAATTTACTAAATACCACTGATTTAGTCGAACGAAGTCATAGTTCAAAATATACACATAACTTTTTCGATTCAGCAATGCAGAGTTGTTAACAATACTATCCTTTGTACTGTTCCAAAAACTCATGCAAATAAATTTTGATCTGCCTCTTTTAAGAGCTAGTTTCTAAACATACATATTTTCTAAGACGAGGATCGAAACTAAAAATTTAAAATGTGTTCTATTTTCGAAGCTATTTTTTTTTTTAGTAAATGAGCGATATGTTAATATGAACTTATGAAGTAATTTTTGTGATTTTTAATTATAACATAACCTTTAACTTGTATGTTATATGTTATATGTTTTTTTTTTTTTTTTTTTTTTTTTTTTTTTTGGACCAGTACTCAGGGGATAACCCCTACATATGCAGTGCATTGTACTGGAACTAGGAAAATAGATTGTGCGAAGGAGGAAAGGGGGAGTAGTGTTTGCGAGCTTAACACACGGAGCGACTTATTTAGAAACAAATACGAGAATTTTGAAAAATAAATAGTAAATAACGACACGTTGCTCAATTTATTTACACATAATTTATTTTAAATAACAATATGTTGCTCAAATTATCTAAGATTTAAAGCAAATGTAAGCTTATATAGGGTGTTTTTTTAAGCTAGATAGAACTTTAAATTGTAAAAAGTAACACAAAAAATTAAATTTTGATGAAACATTTTTTTTATTTGTTTCAGTATACTCTGACAAATCATCATGAATAGACTCACGCTTGAACAACGCTACGAAATTATCCAAATTTACTTTGAAAATCAGACCCGTTGTTTTATCGCAAAATTGTGTTCAGCGATGAGGCGCATTTTTGGCTTAACGAGTTTGTTAATAAGCAAAATTGCCGCATATGGAGTGAGACCAATCCACAAGAGACCCTACAGACTCCATTACATCCAGAAAAATTCACTATTTGGTGCGGTTTTCATGCTGGTGGCATCATCGGACCTTATTTCTTCAAAAATGAGGCCGGAGCTCGCGTTACGGTCAATGGAGATCGTTACCGCACCATGATCAATGATTTTTTGTTTGAAAATATGGATGACATTGATCCGGAGGAGATGTGGTTTCAACAGGATGGCGCTACGTGCCATACGGCGAACGCAACCATCGACTTACTGAAATCAAAATTTGGCGATAAGTTGATTTCGAGAAATGGACCTGTCAATTGGCCTCCAAGGTCGTGCGATTTGACATCTCTCGATTATTTCCTGTGGGGCTACGTGAAGTCACTGGTTTATGCTGATAAACCAGCAACAATTGACGCCTTGGAGGCCAGCATTGTTCGTGTTGTTCGTGACATACGGCCAGCAGTGCTCGAAAAAGTGGCCCAAAATTGGACGTCCAGAATGCGCTTCGTCAAGAACAGCCGCGGTGCCCATATGCCCGAAATCATTTTCAAATGTTAATGTCACGTATTGATCTTTCGAATAAAAAAAAATTTTGATTACAATTTCATTTTTTGTGTTATTTTTTACAATTTCAAGTTCTATCGGGCTTAAAAAAACACCCTATAGTAATCTGTCACCAGATCGTATCTTTTCTGATAAAATACCATAAAACTAAACAATTTCGAAGGTAGCACTAAGTATATTGTAACTATTACAAGAAACCGCTTGTGTTATGATCATGTTGGCGAACTCTTACATAAGGCAAAAGAAACTGTATAAAACAAACAAAACCTTGAGGTCATAGATTTTGATAGTTACAAAAAGTCGTTATGCTGCTACGACAATGCCACTTTGAAGAACTAAGTCGGCTCAAGCTGTAGAGTAAGTAAATACGGCGGCTGAAAATAAGCCGATTTCAGTCGCCATAAGGGCGGCGGCTCCAAGCCGGCTGTCAGCCACACGAATTGAAATAGTGGTATAAAAAGCATAGTGAATCGCACTACAGGGTATTTTTTGTATGTAACATCTCCCCCCGGGGAACAGGTTTTGCCTTGGCGTATTCCTAACTTAGGCGCTCTGTTTTTCGGGGAAAAGAGGGGAAGGGGTCCCTCGTTTGGTGCGGCAAACAAAACTCTAGGAAGCCACATGACTTATGTTGTGTTGGCTTCCGAAACCCTTACCAAGGGTATAAATTGGCAGAACGGGGATCAGCATAGCTCCCGGGAAGTTCTGCTTGCGGTTCGACCCGGGCTGATCATGGTTGAGGTGCCTACCTTGGCTAAAACGTTCTGGCTGTGGTTGAAATCTAAAAGGCAGGAAGGGAGTGTTAGTATCCTTGATAATTGTTTGGTGATGGCTTTTTTCGAGGGTTAACAATCTCCCGAGGATCTGTTGCCTATACAACAGATACGTGTACTGTAAGGAACCAGTGGTGATGGTTGACGGGTGAGTTGGTTTAAGGGCTGATGCTCTTAATGGGCTTCGGCCTACCAACTCATTAAGCCTTGTCCTCCATTGATTGCTGGTTAATTGCATACATGTGGGATTAGAAAGCCCGAACTCCTCAACAAGAAGTTGTTCATATGACCGCAATCATATGACAAGAATTGCTACCTGTGTGAGCCTAGCAAGCCACACGGGGGCGGTGGTGAAACGTGAAAAATTCACTCCGTGGAATTGGTCCACCATCAGGTTATACCGTCAAGGCAGGTACTGATGTAAATCATTTTCACAGTTGTATGTAACATCTAAGTAAAGCAGTAACACTGTGTTTAAAGGTATTTTTAATAATTATGGCAGTCTATTTTAAGTAACACTTTTTGAATCCACAATTTTCTAGAACACTTTTCAAAAAGTATGTTTTAAAAATTATTATTTTACTTTTGTATTTTTTTTTTTAAGAAAGTTGCACTTTTTTAACAACTACTTCTTAAGAGGGTTTCCTTTTTAAAATGTGTGCTTTTCTTAAAAACTAATTTTTTAAATCAGCCATTTTAAGTACTTTCCATCACTCTGACTATTCTCAGCAATGAAATAATTAAAATTATTTAATTATGTGGTTTCGAAACCGCAAAGTATTTTTTTTTTCTTTTTATTCATGTTTTAGTTGTAATTTTAGTGGATAAATCAAAATACAACTGAATTAAAATTAAAATGAGTTACAAAAAAAGAGACAAACCATGTTCTATTTAACATCAACAATTAGTTTAACAATGAATGTTGCTGAAAACAACTAAATATGTAATAGCATAAAATATTTAAACCGTATTTTTTCTGGTTGCTAAACAAAAACTAGAGATAACAATACCATTTACGAAAAAATTTCAATAAAATAAAAATTGTAATCATTTCTGGCTCAATGCCCTTTGAGATGATGTTGCTACTGAAAACATAAAATATATTTTTATTAATGTTTAGAACACAAAAATAAAAAGGTTTAAACCTTTGTTTAAATATTTAAAACAATTATATGTGCAATTACAGGCACAGAGTACACGCAAAGAAAATTCAGTTTGTAATATGGTTACAGCAACATTAGTATATACGGCATGCCATTGTGTATTATTGGTAAAAACAGTATATAATCCATTAAATTTAAACTTTGTTTCCCCATAAAAATGTATTGGCTTTGCAACTCTGTAAATCTTTGTTATCGTCTATCAATTTCGCAATGGAAGTATTGCAATTTTCTAGTATGAATAATAGTACATAATCCACTAAATTAAACTTTGTTTCCCCATAAAAATGTATTCTGTAAATCTATGTTATCGTCTATCAATTTCGATATATGGTTACATGCAATAATAGTATTGTAATTTTCTAAAATTAACAATAGTGCACAATCCATTAAATTAAACTTTGTTTCCCCATAAAAATGTATTCGTTTTCAATTCCGTAAATCTTTGCTATCGTTTATTGAAATATGGTTGCATGCAAGGTCAGTATTGTAATATTTAATAATAAAAAAACAACAATAGCTTTTTATCACACCCATTTTAAATATATTTATATATATATATATATATATATATATATATATATATATATATATATATATATATATATATATATATATATATATATATATATATATATATATATATATATATATATATATATATATATATATATATATATATATATATATATATATATATATATATATATATATAGCGAAACAGTTAGTTGTCCCCCAGCTTAGTAAATTCAATTATTTTTTTCTGCCTTCTTTGATCAAGTGATATTGATCGCGGCAATTATTGTCATAATTAAAAAATAAAAATAATTCTTGGCGACAGCCAGATTTGAACTTGAGCCAGACAAACACCATCATATAATAATTGAAATACTTAATTTGATCATATATATGATACGCTTACTCACATATAGTAAATACAAGTTGACAAAATAAACTGACTATGGTCAGCATTCACTATAGTTTTGTTTTAGTGGTTGGCATATAATTTTCTTTTAGTTTAATTTTTTATAAAGAGGAAAATTTGGAATAAAAATTGTGCCCAGAATACATGTAGAGCGTTTGCAGCAATCAAAAGCTATTTTAGAATATTAAGATATTGATATTTAGTTGTATCACGACTATGTAATCAACAATACTATGACGAAGTCAACAATATTGTCGGCCAACAGTATTATGATTGGGCACAAAACCATACTATTGTTAGATTGCATGATTCTGATGAAGGCTATTCAATAAAGTATACCACCCACACTAAACCAAAAATTTACCTAAGTACTGCAAAATGGGATGTACACTTGAAGAAATTTAGGTTATTTACAACTTACAAAATATTTTATTTAAATTTGCTGGGAATTTCAACTATTATAATTTATTTAACTAAAGTAAAATTAAGAACTTTCTTTATTTCTACAGGTGTTTATTCAATAATACATACCTTTAGTTCAATGGAAAAATATTATTCAGGTTCAATAAAATAAATTAATTGAATATAGAAAAAATTTATTCAATCCTACATGGTGAATTTTGTTAACAAAATTTAATCAAAAAAAAATTTTTTTTATTCAAACTAACATATTTTCAGGATGTAAATTTGAATAGTTATGTGTGCTTTGCTATTAGTTACTACTGGTTTAACTAAATTTTTACTGATTCAACAAAATTTGGGCTTCATTTTTACCAAATCTTTTTTGAAATGTACAAATTTATATTTTTAATAACACCCGGTGGAGTTGAATCAAATAATATTTGTTTATTTGAATAAATTTTGTTCCGATTTGAAAAATAATCTTGTGATTTGAATATTTATTTTTCGTGAAGGGTTTACTAAATTTTTTCTTAATAATACCGACGAAATTTGGTTCAGTGCAGGCTGGCTCGTTTGATGGCGAAAATCAGTGGTTCGTTACCAAGGAAACGGAGAGACTGCTTATGCGAGCAACAACCCCATTTTCATTTACGGGTGCGAGATCTGGCAGCGACAAAGTAAGGATAAAAGTAAGAGCAAACGCTTTACAAGCGGTCCAGGGGACAGCTGCATTGCGAGTAACCTCGGCATACTGCGCGGTCACTGTACGCGTAGTATTGGTCATTGCAGGTATGATTCCATTTGATCCGAGTATATTAGAGAGAAGAAAAAAATGAGTGTAAGAACAGTCGCATAGAAATTGGAAATTCTTAGGTGCGAGAGTCTACAATGTGGCAGGATATATTGCATACTGACACACGTAATGCCAATCCCCACAAAGGGTGAAGCAAATAATCCTGAAAATTACCATCCAATTGAAATGTGCTTTGCACTTTCCAAAGTAATGAAAAGTTTGGTTAACTACCACCTTATGAAGTATCTAGAATCGCACAAATTACTTTGTGGCCGACAATATGGATTTCGTAAGGGTCGCTCTACTGGCGATCTTTTGGCATATCTCTAGGAAAGATGGTGTCACTCAATCCATCATTTCGGTGAAAGTAAAGTGGTGGCTCTGTATACTTTCAAAGTGTTTGACAGAGTGTGACATGCTGCACTACGGGCAAAACTTATTGCTTTTGGTGTCGGTGATGGCTTCTCGGGCTTTCTCAGGGACCGCACTATACGAGTTGTTATAGATGGGGTCCAATCAAACAAGTTTAAGATTAATTCAGGTGTACCGCAAAGCTCTTTCCTACCTTATTTCTTATTTTCCTCAACAACCTTCTATATCAAACTTCCAACCCTATCCACTCTTTCGCAGAAGACAGCAACATTTGCCACTCGTAGTCTTTCAGTTCCAGGCTTAGCCTATCCGATCGTTGTCAAAAGGCAAAAATCGGATATAAATCAGAATGAAAATACACTGTAATGTTCGCTGTAGTTAACACACTTTTCATGTCACTAAAGAAGCATTCAAGTGCCTCGGGTTTTTGAAACGGTGTACTTTACTCTATCCGATTTTCTTACTATTTGTACCACCTATATCCGACCGAAAATGGAATACAACTCTCATGTTTGAGCCTTAGTCTATTTTGGGGTTACTCGACTGTGTGTGTTATGGTTGCTGAGCATTATAATATGGGTGCGTATGTCATCATTATGGTAGCTTTTATTGATACCGTGGTTGCTGGATATTATAAAAAAACATGAACCAGAATTTAGTTTAGTTATTTACAACATTTTTCTTACAAAACTATTGTCAGGTATATCCAGGGCGTTTCATATACAAAAATACAATATTATGAGCACTTACTTCAACAATGGAATATAGTCATGTCAATCATATATATTTTCTATGTGTACAGGAAATGTATTCCTGTTTTGGTGAATATTCTTTAAACATTAAATACGGGAGTGTCAACAGTTTTTCTTTCTTTTTTTGTGCTTGCAGTATTAATGAAATAATGTAAAATTAATTTTTTTTTGTCTTCGCACTTAACAGACATTGTTGTGGATGCATTAAGCCTTTAATGGTTTGTAGGATGTTCAACATGATGTTTAAATTTTATACAACGACAAAAAAAAAAAGATAATTTAAAAATAAAACACGTTGTCTGTCATTCGCACCAACTCAATGTATGAGTGTTTTTTAAACACTTTTCTTTTATGCAGATTTTTGTTCACAGTCTAATTAACAGAAATTCACACAAGTGTATTATTTAATCTGCCTTTGTATTATTATTTTTCTGTTCGACTTAAAAGGGGGAATAATTACTGCAGGAAACACCTTCATAAATTGCAAAACGATTAAATCAATCCGATTAATTTCTCTTGACGCGCTACATCATGTTGTAAACGTTCGCTTGCTGTTAATTTTCCCAAATTGAAACATGTCACTTTGAAAACGTACAAATTAATAATTAACAGCTGCTGCCAGGCGAGTTCTTACTGCTTAACGATAAGATATGTCTGTGGAACAGCTTTAAAAAAAAAACTTTAAATGTTTAAAAAAAATACTGATTTACAGGTTTGCAACTAGGTATTAAACTTTTCTAGGCCGAAGACGAACCCCAAGGAACTACTAGTGCATGTAAGATTTGTTGTTAACCATAACTTTTCATGAACAACAAGAAAGTATTACTCTCAAACAAAGAAAACAATCTACTGTAAACAGGTTGAGTAAAACGGCTCACTGTTTATTAGAAGAAAATGTCTTAGCTGGCGATAAGAAATATTGAAACCAATTGTTCGGCGAAGCGCAGCAGTTTCTAAACACTCGTATTTATATTAAAAAAAAATCTGTATTACTATTTCTAAAATTGTGATTTTAAGCTCTGTGCCAGATTTCAGTTTAATAGATGCAAGAATATGCCTACCTGCCACATGTCCTTTATTTCGATTGACTTAATTTTTAAAGCTCTAGAAAATTAGTTTATTAATTTTATTATTTTAATTAATTTTAAATAAATTATACATTTATTTTGCATTTTAATTAAAATTATTTTTTTGCATTTTAATTAAAATTAGCATAAAGGATACATAAAATTAAAGTAAAGGATACATAAAATTTGTTTGTATCCTTGAATCAATTTAGTTGAAATCAGGAAAATAGTTGAAACATATTAAAACATATTTTCAGGTATTTCCGTATACTGATAAGGTTTTTTTCTGAAGTTACAATTTTTAACTAAAGGATAACTGAAAAGTAGACATATCCTTGCATCATTTAAAACTAAAATATAAGCCATAAAAGTTTCTATGTGATTTTAATCAGCTCAATCATGAGCTAGCATACATATCTTTTAACAAACAAATTGTTCAAGTCCCTGCAAGGATACGTTCGCACACATATATCCTTTATACAAAAAATTTAATTTTTTTGAAGTAACAACTTCGGAAATCATGGTCTCTAACTCTGTACCAAACTTTACTTCTATAGCAACAAGGATTTGTTTGCCTTCTGTTTATCCTTTATTTCATAGGTCAGTTTTTTTACCACAAGTATAATCCAAATTAAATTAAAAAAATTATTATTATTATTTTTTATTATAAGTATTATTTTTTTAATTAAAAATCACATTGTTTCACTTTTTACACAAAGGATATGAAAAAGTCGACATGAACTTGCGCAATTCAACGTCAAATTCTACTTGGAATTGAAAGCTCTTCCGGTTTCAAAACTGTTTATGCGATGTTCACATTTCTGTGAGCAAATTTTGCTTAACAAAACTTTTTTTTCTACATGTAGTATCAATGACAGATTTGGATATCCTTGTTTTAGTACAAAACCAAGCCAACGTTTCCTAAGCTAAGTAAATCAATAAGCATCTTTTAATGCCACAACTATTACAAATCCTAAAATTTCATATCAATGTAAGTAATACGTATGTGTGAGGTGTATCCTTTAATGTAAAAATTTTACTTTTTTTACATTTGTTTTTTATATAATCTCGCGAAAAAATCACGTTATAATTAGAGAGATTATGGTATTTATCTTTAAGTAAAGTTTCCATCCTATAGCTGCAAGGATATGCTTACCTCAGGAATGTCCTTTATTTGCAGAAAAATAAAAATTTTAAAAAACTACTAAAATTGAATTTTATTAACTAAGTTTTTTTATTTATTTAATTTTTTATTGTTTCAGCTAACATTTTTGACACCACATTTGTTGAAAATTCCATTTTTACATAAAGGATATGAAGAAGTCAACATGAACTTGCGCAGTTCAAGGTCAAATTCTACTTGGAGTTAAAAGCTCTTCTGGTTCCAAAACTGTTTACGGGATGTTCACATTTCTGTGAGCACATTTTGCTTAACAAAATTGTTTTCTGTACATGTAGTATCAATGACAGGTTTGCATATCCTTGATTTGGCACAGAACCAATGTTAAATCAATAAGCATTGATTAATGCTAAAACTCTCACAAAATCTAGAATCTTATATCAATACAAAGAATACATATGTTTGACGCGTATCCTTTTATTTTAAAAATTTATTTTTTTTATATTTTTTATTTAAACTTGCCAGGAAAAAATCACGTTACTATTAGAAAGATTATGCTATTTATCTTTTTGTCAAGTTTCCATTCTATAGCTGCAAGGATATGCTTACCTCATGAATGTCCTTTATTTGCAAAACATAAAAATTTATAAAAACTACTAAAATTAAGTTTTATTAACTAAGTTTGAAACTATTTATCAAGCTTTGCTTTATATACAATAGTTTTGTACACTTAAATTACATTTGCAAGATAAAGGATATGTGACAGGCCAGCATGTACTTAATCTGATTAAAGTAAAATTCGCCATATAGCTAAAGGCTAAAATTTTACAAATTGTTAATAATTTATTTTTAAGTCCTGAAAGACTTTTTTCTTACAATGTGATTTGTATAATTTAAGTTACATGACAGATGAGCATGTCCTTGCTGTCTTTAGACTTAAATGTTTGACAGATTTTCTTAATATAATTCAAACCGTTTTAAAACCAGTTTTTATGGCATCTTTTTTTACGTTTCCTTTAACATTCCACGTGAATTTCTTTACGTAAAGTATTCTTTGTTCAAGAAACGTTGTCATTTAATAAACTTTTATGTTATATTTCACCTGTCATTCATACCATCACTCATTTTTAATTTGTCTCAAGTCGACTACAAACAATTTTATAATTGCCTGAGTAGAAGCAGTTGCTTTAGAATTTGTTTTGTTGCCCCGTAAACATCGTTGTTTAAACGTAGTCATTCATATTTAACAACCACTGACCATGAGACTAATAAGTAAGAAGCAAAAATTAAATGAAAAAACAACTACTCGTTTGATAATGAAACAAAACAGCAAAATAAAAACGGTAACAAAAAACCAAACATATGACCATTGCGTTGTAATTATTCATCACCATGACAATTTTAATATTTTATATTTGTTTTTATTGCATTTATATTTAGCGTATTTTTTTGCCACAAAGGCACTCATGAAAAAAGTCAAGGTTAACTGCTGCGATTTTTTTTTATCAGCTGGTGCCTTTAAGAGCAATAAAAAGTTTTGTTGAAATTTGTTTTAATACGAATTGAATGAACCATCGACAATTTTGTTTTAATAAGAGACATTTATTATGTATTAAACTTTTTCACCATCTTAAGCTATGTCCACACGGTTGTCAGATGTTGCAATATTGCAGATCTGGCAACATGCTGACAATGCAATTGTGTGTTCAGACGATCGTAAGAAAATCTTACAATTTCATTGTCAGACTCTGGTCTGAGAAATAATTCATCTGACAACAAAAATTGTCAGTTCACACGGTTGTCAGATTGTTAGATGAAAAAAATTGCCAGGCATGTTGTTGCATGTATATCAACAACCATCTGTTTGGCAGTGTTGCCCATAAAACTTTTTGCTGACAATGATGCCATTGTCAGGTGCAGTTAAAACTGAGCTTACAATACCAGCCAATTATCTCGCAATGTCGACGAAGAGTGTTCTCACGATTGTCAGATGCCTGACAACAATGTCGTCTTACAATTGATTGACAATCGTTTTTGTGACAACGTTGTAAGTTAAAAATTGGCAGTTCACACGATTGTAATACATTTTCAGATAATTTTACTGGCAATATTGTGACAACCGTGTGTACGCAGCTTTAGATGTTTTCAGCAGAATTTTCCTGGTTAAATGAGGCTTCAGTGTAGATTATTTAAATTATTAATTCTCTCTTTATCTTTCTAATAAATTAAAAACCAAAAATCTTAATTCAAACAGAATTTTAGCATTGTGCGTTTGTGTGTGAATTGACAGCAGACTGCATGTGTTTGAGTGTGTGTGCGTGTGTGTGAGTGAGTGTGTGTGTGTATTGTGTACTGCTACTACATTTGTAATGCAAAAGGCGTCAGCAATTCTGCAAGACACTTTTCTTAATGAAAATTTTATTCAAACAATGACAGACAGCAAAACAAAAATAAACACATTCATAATTAAACAAACCCACTTAATGAAAATGTTTAGGCGTGTTTTTTTCTCTAGTACTTGAAATTTGTTGTCATTTCTAATTGTATAAAATGTTTTAAGTAAATTTCGTAGATAAACAAATTTAGTCTGTACGTATGTAAGTGAATTCGCAACATTTTTAAGGTCAACTTTGCTTATGAATACTTAGTACAGGTATGCCAACATTCATCCTTGAGAGCAAATTATTCTCTTCAGTCAACTGGCCGTAAAAAAAAAGAAATTGCAAACAATTTGGGTCAAGTGATAAAATAGTAAAAATGTTGCTTTACACGAACGAATGAGAAGCAGTAATTAGAATAATTTTTTTCTTTGAGGATTTTGGTAAACCACGTTTAGACCTTCAAAGCAAAAAGTTGGTTACTTTATAATTTCTGAAGAGCGAGCAGCAGAAGAAATATTTACCTACTACTAGAAACATGTTTAAAATATAATAAATTTATGCAGAATAACCCAGAACTCAATATCAAGCCGAAACAGGGTGACGAGATTGATTGTAACCATCAGGAGAAAAATCAGAAGAAAAAATCTAAAAAAAAAAACAATTTAAGCAGTTCAATGTTTTTCATTCGCAGAAGCTTTTCGTAGATCTTTTTCTGATTTTTCCCACAATGGTTGCCATCAATCTTGTCATACTGTTTCTGCTTGACGTTGAGTTCTGAAACACCCTGTATTCGAAAAAAAAGAATTGCATATATAAAGGAGGTGCTGTCAACGTTCTTAACGATTTAATCGTGTCCAGCATATTCCTGATTCTACCTGGAAGTGAGAATAATTCAGAGAGTAATTTGTAAACTTTGGTGTTCTACTTTTTACTCTACATTTCTGCTTTAATTTCAAATATTATTTCGTAGAGAATTGGCAGATTTTTTATACTACAGGGTAATCCAACCGTAATGAACAATCACAAAACACAAATTAAATAAAACTAACTTTAAAAAATTATAAAAAAGAAATTAATAAATAATATTTTTACCAATAAAAAATTATAAATAGCTTGTTTTCTATGTTTTCCAGCTATCCATATGTCGACATTTCAAAGGAGCTACCCTAATCATCAGTAGTTTTTGGAAATTTTTTGAAAGATATTCTCAAACATTCAACTTTATATCCCAACAATATAAATAAATTATTGCGAATTTAAAAAGAAAAATGCTCTAATAACATCTATCAAAACACAAAAAACAAGCTTTTTCATTTAAATAATATTTTTTCCATGTTTTTTTTTTTTAATAAAAAAAAAAAGATTTAAAATAATACATAGTTGTTGTTTAAAAAAAATAGTTTCCGTTGATCAATGATATTTTTACTGAACTTTTGTTTGAAACCACGACATCCTTTACTTGTCCGCATTCAAACAATTTATTAATTGATTCAGCGAATTTTGTTATTGAAAATGAAAAAAATATTTTTTCGCTGAATGTTAATTGTAGCAGCATCAACTTTTTTGTCCTACTTAATCCCCCTGGGGAACAGGTTTTACCTTGGCGTATTTCCAACCAAGGCACTCTGTTTTTCGGGTAAAGAAAGAAAGAGGTCCCTCTTTTGTTGTAGCAAATAAAACTCTAGAAAGCCGCATGACTTATAATGTGTTGGCTTCCGAATCCCTTACCATGGGTTTAAATTGGCAGAACGGGGATCAGCATGGCCCCCGGGTGGTTCTGCTTGCAGTTCAACCCGAGTTAATCATTGTTGAGTTGCCTACATTAGCTGAAACGTTCTGGCTATGGTTAAAACCTAAATCGCAGGAAGGGGGTGTTGGTACCCCTAATAATTGTTTGGTGTGTCCCTTTTTTCGGGGTGTAATAACCTCCTGAGAGTCTGTTGCCTTTACAACAGATACCTGTACTGAAAGGAACCAGTGGTTATGGTTGACGGGTGAGTTGGTTTAAGGGCTGATGCTCTTAGTGGGCTTCGGCCTACCAACTTATTAAGCCATGTCCTCTATTGATTGCTGGGAAATTGTATACAGGAAGGATTAGAAGGCCCGAACTCCTCAACAAAAAGTTGCTCATATGGATACAAACATATGTCAAAAATTGTAAGCCACATGGGGACGCTGGTGAATCGTGAATAATTAATTCACTCCGTGGAACTGGTCCAGCATCAGATAAAGCCGTACGGCAGGTGCTGATGTAAATCTTTTTCACCACTGCCCTACTCAATTTGGCATTTCTTTGTTTTAGTCTTTGACAAATTGAAGAGCAGCGCCTTAAAATTGCTGAGACCGTTTACGAAAGTAGGCGTTCAAATAAAAAAAACACTCAGTGGATCGTTAATCAATATAACTATCGCACTTGGGCAAATGAGAACCCACGAATGATTATTGGAACGCCAACGCATCTACAATGAGTAACTGATCGGTGTGGCTTATGGGCCTTACATAAATTTTATACAATTTCTAAAAGTAAATCTTATTAATTATTTATTTCATTTATTCCCCCTCAATTTCAGTTCATTTATGTTTTAAATTATTTTAGCAAACAAGTAAATATTTACTTCAGAAACTGTTAAAACTTGAGCAAATACTTTTGGAAAACGTTTAAGGCTACAAAGCTCTTAAATAAATATTTATTAATTAACATATATTTGAAACATTATTTATGACAGCAAATAAAATCACTTGTCGGCAATAAAATATGCTCTGTTTTTTTGTTTTGTTAAACAGATTTAATTAAATTTTTACAGTTCATAAATCATTTGGAGTCGTTTCAAAAACAAAAACATTAATTATAAAAATTATAAACCACTTCCAGTGGAAACAGTAGATGAAAATCATTTTTATTGAATCAAATATTTTTGTTTTTGGGGCTAATAACAATTTGTAAACGTTTTTAACTGCCGTAGAGGTGTTTATTAGAGTACAACAGAACGCTAGGGTTTGATGCAGTGTTGCCAAGTGTAGGGATTTTTCCCTTTTTGTACAGATTTATTTGTTTAGTTCTACATGTCCCGCGATTGACCTCTGGGCCGAAGAGCGTAAATAGCTGTGGGGAGAGCGAAGGAAAAACTGGCGAGGCAGCAACGGAGATTAGCAAGGGCGAATAATATGCGGAAGTGGCAAGAAAGATGGAACAACGAATCACAAGGCAGAAGGACAGCGAGATTGATCATCGATATAGACAAGTGGATTAACAGAAAGCATGGTGAGATAGATTACTATATAACACAGATGCTTTCTAGACACGGGTATTTTCAGGAATACCTCCATAGAATGGGGAAGACAGATACATCGATCTGCCCTTATGGAGATAACTGCGTGGCCGATGTAGAACATACATTTTTCAGATGTGACAGATGAAGGCAGGAAAGACATTACTTAGAGGAGAATGTTGGTGAGATAATACCGGAAAATGTCGTACAAGTTATGACGGAAAGTGAGAGGAAATTGATTCAAATAGGGACTTATATTGAGAATATCCTACGAGACAACAAGCAGGATATAGACGTGGGTATGACACGTGCAATCCCGTAGGAACAAAGGAGGAGCCATTCTGAAGCAATGCAAATGTGGTACCGGGCTGGAGACAAGGCTCAGAGAAAAGGGATGGGTTTTAGTGGGTGCAAGCCGCACATACCGGACTGTGTGGTCACAGTATCTGATGATGCGTTAAGGATTTCCCCTCTCCAACCGAAAAAAAATTACACTAGAGAGAAGATTCCGGATACCGGCCTACTTGCTAAGAATCGTAAGGAACTATCTTAAGGATAGGGAACTTGTATATAACACTACGGAAGGTCGGAAAAGAAGGAAATTAATATCAGGAGCCGCGCAGTTATTCCACCTTGCGACCAGACCTATAGAACCTTAGCTATGATGAAATTTTTCAAGTGGAAACGCCGCAGGATAGCGTTGGATATGCGGGCGACATTGCAGAAGTCATTAGGCCAGAGATGTTGAGGAGGCAAAAAGAAAGCTGAAGCAAGTGACGATAAAAAGAAAAAAAGTCTAAACTATTAATCCTTAGCAGACGTCATATTCCAATACAAATTGATATACAGTTTGCTGACTTGATTCTGACAACGAGGAAATTCGTGAATTATCTCGGGATAAGGCTTGACTCAAAGCTAACTTTCTCGTTACAGGTTCAGTATGCTGTTAACAAGTCTACTGGTATAACAGCACGATTAAGCCGGTTAATGGCAAATATAGGAGGCCCGCTAGCAGAAAAACGTAAACTTTTAATGGAGGCATGCAATAGCACCCTTCACTAAGGGAGCAATATCTGGGGGGAGAAAGTCAGGACACAAAGTAGAGCAAAACCATTATTAGCGGTGTAAAGGGGGGATGTTTTAGGGGTCACAACTGTGTACCGTATGGTATCGGCGGGCGCAATTACAGTTATAGCAGGTATGATCCCTATAGATCTACAGATTCTAGCACGAAGGACAAAAAATGTTACACAGTTGGCAGTCTAGATAGAGTACTGACACTAGGGATAGATGGACGGAACCTCACATTCCCAGCATCGAGTAATTTTTGAACAGACGGCACGGAAATGTGAACTATTACCTGATTTAAATGCTGTCAAGTCACGGCTATTACCGGATCTACTTATACAAAATGGGCAAAAGTAACACACCCTTTTGTTTACACGAAGAAGAAGAAGCTCTGGACGACGCCAAACACACTTTCTTTAAGTTTATTCGATGGGCGGAAACTTGTAGAGAACTGGATATGGTAGCTGGCTCAATAACGGTAGAGAATGTCGTGGACATCATGATAGGGAGCGAGGCCAGCTTTTTAGCGGTATCGTGATCCTGTGAAAAAGTTCTGCGGACGAAAAAGCCAGATCTGGAGGCCGCAGAACAAGATCATAATCAGGATGCCAGACGAAGGATAGCGTAAGGAGAAGGGCTGATTAAGTCATTGGGAATCCATCCCGAAGCAATGCTAAGGCGGTCCCGGAGTGGAAATTTTTATCCCAGGAAGAAGAGTCGGTAAGTTCACTGTGGTGATCAGTCCGACACAAAGCGGAGGGTACGGACTCTCTAGTCAGTGCGTAACGCAAAACTTCTACCGATACTGGCAAAAAGAACGAAGACTCGTCTTTATGGATTATTATATTGACGAGATAACCTCGTAAAAGGATCAGCAGCAGCATAATCATCTCTACAAAATTTTATGAAAATAGGCTTATAATAACGACAGGATATATTACTAAAAATTTGCAACAAATATTATCACTGACAAAGTTAACCATAAAAGATATATTAAACATTGCACGGCCACTTTTGAGAGTTGGTAACTTTATTAATGATAACCTGCTAGTATATGAAGGAAGATTTTTTGAATACTTCTCTCAAAGACCACGTAAACAGAATAGCAAGAATTGTTTTTGTACGGATTCAATACAATCATAATGAATATTTTAATACAGATCCCACATAATCAAACCATATTCTAAAATAGGTTTAACTAGAGACAATTATTATGTGAACACTTTTCTTTTTCAATTCTCATTGTTTTGTTTAAAATATTAGAGTATATAGTCCAATTATTAAATTAAACCGTTTATATTTATTAATTATATTTATTAATAGCAATAAATATTTATATATTTAATGAATAAGAAACACTTTTAACAGACATTTTATTATTTTATTTTTATTTAATAAATAATTTACTAAATTGTAAAAAAAATATAAAGCATTTTGTTTATTTTTAATTTGGTTTTTTTCACGCAAAGTTGAAGGCAATAACACGTGTTTCAGATTTCATGTTTAATAATTAGTTGTTAATTATTTGCTAATTTATTTGCTGCCATTGTAGTTTTAAAGCAAAATTTATTTTTATTTGCGGTTATCGTTGAATATGGAACATGATTTTCTGTTGTTGTTTTTAAGATATTCAATATACAGAAATTAAAATACAATTATGATTTAAATATTTCCTTTGCAATATCAAGGTTGATTGGCATTAGTAAATTGTTGCAAAAACACAAATATAATCAATGGAGAGAAAATAAAATTGTTTGGAAAAAAATGTTGGTTTTCAAATTAGTGGTGTTCACGCAGAGTTGCGAAATTGAAAGAAAAAAAATAAATAGCCCTATTCACAATCTTGTGCATATGGCCTTGCATCATTGCATTTGCAAAAATAGTGGAGATTATTTCTAATTTACACTAACAAACTACTCACAAATATTTTATATTTGCAACTGTAGAAATATGAAATCTGTAATGCCCAAGAATGATTGTGGGTAGGTGTAATACATAAAACATGTAAATTTGGACTCGTGGTGTTTCCATAGTCGCTGGCTGGTGTTGGTACATCACAAACAGACAGTTGACAGTCAAACTCTGTTTGACTGTCTATCAAGAACGCACTCAATAAATGTGAAATTTTGCCCTAATGCTGACACTTATATATTGGTGGTGTGGTAAAATAATAAAATTTTATACACATTCTATAGTTTTTTACATTTAATCCGCCAAATATACTGCTTTTATGTGAAAGTTTCAAATTTAAAAATTGGGTGCATTGCTTTAAGCGTTGGTATTCATAATAAATGGTGTATCTTTTAAACGTGGTTTGTGTCTTTAATAACCTATACCTTTTGTGTCTTTAAAAACCTATAACTTATAAGAGTTTGATATATACTTGGAACATGTAAAATTTTGTTCCCAAAAAATGTTATTTGCCCAAAAATTTTAGTTTATTTGTTGAATTAAAACAAGCGTCTCTGAAACACACTGTTCAACGTAGTATTTGGTGACTGTGGTCCATCAGTTTCAAAAGACAAATGCGATGGTATGTGCAGTTCTTAAGTGATGATTTTTCCAAGAAAGACAAAGATCGTCCAACTAGCCAAAAAAAAAATTTTAAAGACCAAAAGTTGGGCGTAATAATTAACCTTCTCAAAGAGCTTACAAAATTAAGAGAATATGCTCCAGCAGCAAAGCTTAAATCCTTTGCAAGGTGCGTTACTCTGTTCTATCGTTACTACAATGGATTTTGCTCTGACGAGATTAGGGATCTTGTTCCCGAAACTCGCACATTTTTACGTAGCACGCACTCATCGGCTAGAGCTCATCCGTTTGTAGTCGATTGCCCGGGGAATCGCACTACGCATTACAGAGAGAATTCGTTTTTCATCCGTACGCTTCGTCTGTGGAATAAGTTGACTGCAGACGTGTTTCCTGTCTGTTATAACGTTGGAAAGTTCAATGTCAAATGTTCACAAACACTACTCCCTCTTTTCCCCTCCTCATAACCTATTTTCCTAGTTCTGGTACAATGCACTGCATATGTAGGGGTAATCCCCTGAGTACTGGTCCAAGCTAAAAAATAAAAAAAAATATATAAAAAAAGTATATATCGAAAATTTGACATCATATGAACCAAAAGGATGATCTATCTCTCTCTCCTATATTGCAATAGCTTCTCAAAACTAGCTCGTTTCCTCTTTTCTGGACTCAGTGCCCTTCAATCCTGTCTCTGTGAGATATACCCAGGAGAAGGTTTTGCCTTGACCAAGACACTCTGTTTTCTGCGACATAGTCGTATGTAAGGGTTATTACTAAACGCTGATAATTATGGTGCAGAGCGGAGAACCAATTGTGGTCCCCGAGATTCATACCTGACAACAGATATATGTAATGTAAGGAACCAAACGTGATAGAAAGACGGGAAAATTGGCAAGAGGTTGGTGTTATATATGTACTTCGCGCCACTAACTTTGGGAGAATAGACTTCCTATGAACGTCTGAAAACTACCCACAAAAAGGATGAAAGGGTCCGAGCTCTTCAGCAAGGTGTTTGTTTAAATGGTTGCAAACATAACAAGAACTTACTAGCTGTATGAGTTGTGAACTAGAGCACATCCGAGAATTGGCCCACTGTCAGATTAGGTCATTATGGCAGCTGCCTTCTATCTGTCTAGCTCTTTCTATCTTTCTCTCTGTCTTTCTTACTTACTTGTTAACTTTCAGTTTTGCTCTCTCTCTCTCTTTCTTTCTTTCTCTTTATATATCTCTATATTTTAATGTATCTCCATATCTTTCTTCTTTTTTTGCTAGCACACGCTTCACTTTAGAGCAGGGCAATCGAAAGAGGCTTGATTTGCTATTGGCTTCGAACAGTTAGTAGTTCTTTTGGTTCTGCCATTATTTTCAACCGGCCTTTGTGGTGCTGGTTTTGTCAAAGAAAGGTTTGTTGTAAGGAATATTTTCAACAGTGACAAAAAATGTTTTGTTCAATCTAGATCAAGTGTGCTCAGCCCTATGCGCCTGGTACTCTATTGTTTTTGTAAATGCGCTTAGCTATAGGGCGTGCTCTTCAATACACAAATACTGCGCTCAGCACTAGCAATGAAAAATACACAAAATTCGTCTTATATATTTTTTTGTCGTTCTTCACTGCCTACACACAAGAGCAAAGCAACAACACTTTCGCATGCTTTACTGGCAAACATTGACGACAGCGATTATCAGTGTAAATTTTGTTTTTGTAAACGTTTTGCTTTTTACAACAAAATATATTAAATAAAAATAGTTTTTCTTTAAATGTATTTGCTGTTTACTCTTCCATATAGAACTTGTGGGCACCACTGATCTAGATGTTTTATAAAAATTTATTCAAAATTGACTTTATATGTTAACAAAATTCAACCAAGCTTATCATTTTTATTTACAAGATTTAAGTTCATCAACAAAAAAAAATACAACAGGACCAATTTAATTGACAAGCAATTTTTAATTAATAATTAAAGCAGACCATTAAAAAATGCAACGAATGCCGTTTTTATAAAATAATTAATTACACACACACACAAAGCCAGAAAATAAATTTCAACAAAACAAGAAACGCCGTACGCCACGCCACTCACTCCAGTGGCAAGACACAATTTTACCAGATTTTCCAATTTATGTGCATATGAAAAGAGCAACAAAGCAGATTTAAGGCAGTAGAAGGAAAACCAAAACCGAATCAGGAACAAAATTTTTAACCGCATACCGGCAGCAGTACCAACAACAGCAGCAGCAGCAGCAGCAGCAGCAATAATACATAACCATACATTTCCCTTTATTTAAATGTGCAACAAATAATTGCAATTTCTGTTTGAAAAAAATATATATATCTATCTATATTTAAGTATATCTGAAGGTAAAAATAATTGTGATATGCGGGGCAAGGGCGGTGGGCAGGCAGCAATAGCGAGCACAGGATACAGGGATGTGGAGACAAGCCGACACACGGTGGTTTTAAGTAAAAACCACAAAAAGGCTTAATGAAAAATCATAATATGGTTGGTTATGCTTCATCAATGAATGCATAAATGAACGGAAAGATGGACAAATGAACAAATAATAAATGAACAAACGAGCAAACGAAGGCAAGGACAATTATGTATCTAGTGAAAAAATCACGATATCCCTGACAAACTATTTTAACTGGCTAACCATCAGCCAGGCTTATACATATACATACATACGTGCCATACATATAGATGCATGTGTATGTGTGCACATTCATACATTCTACATATTTCATGCTCATAATTACGACAAGAATTTTATGTGAAAAATATTTCATATTTAATTTTTTTTTTTTTTTTTTTGTCAATTTATGTTATTTTTTACTTTATTTTACAATTTTTTATTTATTCTCTTGTTTTATTTTTGCAAAAATTTTTTACATTCTGATGTGTGATGCTGTTTGTGCTACGTTTTAATGAATATTTAAATTAAATGTATAAATATGTATATGGGAGTGTGTGTGTGTGTGTGTTTGTATCTGAAGTTTTATTAATATTAACACTAACGGCAAATAATATTAAATTGTAATGTATTTTTGGTAAAACTACAATTACAGTTGAGATCAAGAAAAAGCGGCATACTTAAAAAATAAACTTGCTTTTCGAACTTTTTTCCAATAAATTGGGCGATTCTATATAGAAGTACTCGTAGTTGGGCAGGGACATGGCGGCTAGAGTTCATGCAGCGATTACACCTGAAAAGTTTTCACAGCCAAAAGCAAACGTCAGATGATTTGGCAACTTTCGATAGCCTTTAAGCGACCCGGTGGCTTCAGTTCATATAGCGACCACACTTCAAGAGTTTTCACAGCCAAAGCCAAACGTCGGATGACTTGACAACTTTCAATAACCTATATCAAAAACTTGGCGGTTATAACGAGTGATTTTTTTGCTATTATCTTTTTGGCAACACTAGTTTTGACAGCTCACGCACGTTTTGTATCTTGTGTCACTGTCAAACATCTTCAGTTTGGTCTATAATTTAATCATGAATCGTCTTACAAACGAACAACGCTTGCAAATTATTGAATTTTATTACCAAAATGCCTGCTCTGTTAAGAAAGTTCATCGCGCGCTTCTTCCATTTTATGGTCCGTTTAATCGACCTACTGAGACTTCTATTCGGGCTATTGTAAAAAAATTTCGCACCAAATTTACATTGTTGGACATTAAACCACCAACACGCTTACGTAGAGTGCGAACTGAAGAAAATATCGCAGCCGTATCGGCCAGTGTTGGTGATGACCGTGAATTATCGATTCGGCACCGTTCGCAGCAATTGGGCCTCTGTTACTCCACTACGTGGAAAATTTTGCGGAAGGGTTTGGGTGTGAAGCCTTATAAGATACAAGAATGCAAGAATTGAAGCCAAACGATCTACCACAACGCCAAATTTTTGGTGAATGGGCTCTTGAAAAATTAGATGAAGATCCACTTTTTTATCGAAGAATTGTGTTCAGCGACGAGGCTCATTTCTGGTTGAATGGATACGTGAACAAGCAAAACTGCCGTATTTGGAGTGAAGAGCAGCCAGAAGCATTGCAAGAGCTACCAATGCATCCACAAAAAACAACCGTTTGGTGCAGATTATGGGCTGGCGGCATCATTGGGCCGTATTTCTTCAAAGATGATGCGAATCACAACGTTACTGTGAATGGTGAGTGCCACCGTGCGATGATAACAAACGTTTTTTGCCCAAAATGGAAGAGCTTGACTTGCATGACATGTGGATTCAACAAGACGGTGCCACATGCCACACAGCACGCGAAACAATGGACCAATTGAGAGGCGAGTTCGGTGAACAGTTTATTTCACGCTTGGGACCAGTCAATTGGCCGCCCAGATCGTGCGATTTAACGCCTCTATACTATTTTTTGTGGGGCTATGTTAAGGCTAATGTCTATAGCGACAAGCCCGCTTCGATTGACGCACTGGAAGCCAACATTGCCAACATTATTCGTGAGATACCGACCGAAATGTTGGAAAGAGTATGCCAAAATTGGAGTAAGCGGATGGACCATTTGAGGCGCAGCCGCGGCCAACATTTGCATGAAATAATCTTCAAACATTAAATTATATCGACCCAACTATCGATTCAAATAAATATTTCATGCATTTTTCTGAATTTTATGTGTTCTTTTTTTTTAAATTTCCGATAGTTCTTATAAAATCACCCATTAAATCGAAATGGATGAGCAGGGACCTGGCGCTTTCTTTTCATTTAGGGATCACACCTTAAAAAATTTAACAGCGAAATCCACACGCCCGGTAATTTGGCAAATTTCGATCGCCTTTACCAAAAACTAGGTTTTCCAATATCTTGAATAAAATTGACGATTATGCATAGACATAGATGGACAGCGACCATAATTTAATTTTCGTTAAACATAATATTTTATATATTTGTCCGTATAAACTGATGCAGCTATTAAATTTTATAAAGAATTTATTAATTCCAAACGCCTGTTGTTGTCCTCATTGGAGTTCAACAATCTAAATTGTATTGTATTGTAACGAAGTTTCTCATCGCTACATGCATTTTATGGATTATTTACTTTACATTTTGAATGAATTAATTTATTTACATTTTGAATGAATTATTTACTTTATATTTCACTATGGAAATTTATATTACTTTTCTATTTTTATTATTATCTTTATATTCTTATTATTTTTATACTTTATATATTAAGCAGCACGCTCTTATGATTTTATATACTTTTTTCATCTCAATTTTTGTAAGAGCAAATGGTTAAGAGAAACGAAACAAGAGAAGTGTCATATGTTTAAATGCGCTCTCCCACTTACACTACTACACATCGTTGATCAGCTGGTGTGTGTAGTGCTATATGTTGGCGTGACTAGCACTACACCGACAGTTGGCTTTGGTTCGTCTTGGTGGTCGGACACATGGCCAACTCAGTGTAGTGGTAGAGGGTTCTACTGGTTTTTACAGCCATAGTTCCCAGACCAATTAATAAGTAGTAGTGGTAGAGGGTGACTACTGGTTATTACAGCCGTAGCGCCCAGACCAAGTTGTAGTAGCGCAGGGGGAATTTACAGGTTTTATAGCCTTAGGTCCCAGGCTTAGCATTTACTAAAACACTAAGGATTCTTTAGCCATACAGTCGTCTCACGGGTAATCCACGACACTGGTGTTCCGGTCATTTTCTTTAAAATTACACGAGGACTAAATTGTTTTCTTAGCCATTTCTCTACTTTGAATCTGCTGAATTTATTTAATTTTAATCAAATAAATTGGAAAAAATATTTCAACGTGTTTTTCTACGCCTGGCCAAACCCGGCGAGCTACTCCAGCATTTATCCCTTATAGTATTGTATTGTATTAGTAACTATACAGTTGCAAAAAAATTTGCAAATTATAGAATGCACAGCATGGGCGGAGTAACGTAGACCTTATGCCCACGATGGTATTAACAATATTTTTCTTGCGGCGCTGTGACTAACTGTACCGACCTATGCCTTCGCATAGGAAGTTGCCGCGTGGTTAACAACGAAATACCTCACAAAAACTGTAAACTAATACAGTTAGTTGAGGTAGACAGTTAACTAATGAGAGTGAGACGCAAAACTCTCGAAAGGCCAAACAACAACGACAAGTCTGACCGCACTTAAGAAATAATTACGATGACGCGAGAGCTGTTCCCCAGCCGAGAGCTGCTTTACGACTGCAATCTAAATTATTTTTTTGTAATATATATAAATTTACTTATAGCGCATTTACACCAACTCGAAATCTATTAGATTTGAATTGAAATCTACAACGAAATCTATATCGTTTACACCACCGTTTTCTGACATCTAGCAAGATTTCATTTGCTCAAAAATAATTTATGCATGCGGGTTTGACAATACAATATTGTCGGAGACTGAATACACCAGCATTAAAGTGTATATTTTTTGTGCCCAGAGACTGCATACACCACATTATAGTGCAATTTTTGTTGCAGCGTAGTATTTATGCATGCGGGTTTGACAATACAATATTGTCGGAGACTGAATACACCAGCATTAAAGTGTATATTTTTTGTGCCCAGAGACTGCATACACCACATTATAGTGCAATTTTTGTTGCAGCGTAGTACTTTTTGCAACAAATCACAGATGCATCGCTTAGTACTGAGTAGATTTCAGGAGATTTCGTCGAAATCTAATCATAAAGTAGATTTCATTTTGTATGGGAAATCTTCTCAAAATCTACTAGATTTGGCTTGAAATCTCGAATTAGCAGATTTGCTTTTTGCAACAAATCACAGATGCATCGCTTAGTACTGAGTAGATTTCAGGAGATTTCGTCGAAATCTAATCATAAAGTAGATTTCATTTTGTATGGGAAATCTTCTCAAAATCTACTAGATTTGGCTTGAAATCTCGAATTAGCAGATTTCGCTTTGGTGTAAATAGGCTATTATTATACTTAAATGGATAGATTGTAAATAGAAAAAGCATTAATAAAAAAGAAAAAATAACTATGGGCTTGAGCATAAGTTCGGAAAAAAATTAGCTATTTTAATAATTGGAAAACCAAAAAAACAACCAGGTGAATGTATCACCAATCTAAAGAAAATGATTGTCTTGGTGTTATTTTCAAGATTCTCGCCTATTTTAATTAGTGGGTCAATTTAAAAACAAGTTGCAGTAAAACTGTCTTAATGTTAAGAAATCTCTGGATGTAATCCTTCACACCTAAGACATCGGTTGCTGAAGTTTTTTTTTTTTTTATTTTTTGTGCTTCGATGACTAAGTTGGTAGAAATGATTTCATTTGGAAAAAAAAAACTTATTTCTGTTTCAAAAAAAAAGAAAAAAAAAAAAAAAAAATCTACACATACAAGAGCGCAAAAGATCTTGACGCTACCTTAGTAAGCAAATAATATTTTATCTTTCACAAACCTGTTAGCTCAATACACTTAGTAAGATAAAATTCCAACTTTTTTTATACCATCTGTTTGCTATGATTTTGGGAACTCCTCAAAATACACGTTAGCTTCGGTAATCACTTCTTCGTTCCAGATGAATTTTTTTTCTTTTTTTTTAACATTATTATTTTATTTATTGAATCTACATAAAAAATGTAATGTCAATAAGTATTCAAATCTTAATACTAAAAAAAATTGTGATTAAAGTCCTGTCAGTACTGGACAAAAATTTATTTTTATGCGATATTATTTCAGAATTCAGTCATCTGTTTAGAGCTCTAATGGTAGCCAAAGTATCCCTCCTTCTCAGACGGGTATGGCCACCAAAGTTGAGAATATTAACTGAAAGAGGATTTGGATGGAATTCCATCTTTTTCCTGTGAGCCATTTTTTTGCAAGTTTATAAACAGTAAAAGTCAATAGTAGCTAAATCTGGACTATGAAGTGGATGATCGACGAATTCGAAACGTATTTCAAGTAATTTTAGCATCGTATCTATTGCTGTGTGAACCGGTAGATTGTCTAAAAGAAAGATCACCTTTTTTTATTCTTTAAATGTGGTCGGTTTTTCTTGATTGCATCAATCAATTGCTGCAATTCGGCACGATAATACTTTCCTGTGATTGTGGATCCTTTTTCAAGATAATCGATGAGCAATATTCCGTGTGCATTCCAAATTACAATGGCCATAACGTTGCCTTCCACCGGCTTCATTCCACCCATCGGTTTAATTGATTTTTGGTTTCATGTGCGTAGTGATGGACCCACGCTTCATTCGCAGTTATGAAACAAAAATCAGCAGGATTACGCTTTATCATGTCCAAACACCGTTATGAAGTGGTCTGCCGAACTCGTTTTTGTTCGACACTGAGCAAACACGGCGTCCATCTTGTCGATAGCTCTTTCATATGCAAATGTTCATGCAAAATGTCGAACACAAGTTCATATGATATGTTTACCATTTAAACCATCTCAAGTATCTTGATTTGGCGATCATTTATAACGATATCAGGGATTTTCTTGATATTTTCTTCAGTAACCACCTCTTTTGGCCTTCCTGTTAAAAGGTTCGGCCGCGTTCGATGCTTGTTCGGCCGCGTTTAAATTCAGCAATCCAATATTTGACCATGTAATCAGATGGAGCAAACCCACCGCAATGTTTATCGAGCTATTCTTTTGCCGTTTTCCCTTTCAGATAATAGTGTTTAATTACTGCACGAAATTCACTTTTTTCCATTTTTCATGAAAAACAAAAATTACTTAATTCAAACCACTACAACAAATAAACTAATCGATGAATTTGGGTGAAATTTTAACAGATCGCAGTTTCCGCTCTTATATAGTCAGACCAGTTATGATGAATTTCAAGCGAAAACCGCCAACAGGTGCACTTTCCACAAGGTCTTAGCTAACTGCACCAGACTTTGTGTGCAAAAGGTGTAGAAAGCAAATACTACAACACAATGGAAATGACATCGATTAAAACACAAAGTATCTGAATTTTATACAATTTTTTTTTTTTTTTTTTAGCAATTTTTACTTCGAAAAACTAATGAGTTTTTTCTCTAAATGAAGGCTTTTTGATCTTGGCTTAGAAGAAAGGATACCGTTGCCACCATAAGATTGCTCAAACGTGATTTTACCGAAATAGCTCCCGCATAATAAAACTTTTTCTCTAGCATTGGCCGGACTTAAGTAAAAAAGCACATTTTTTAATTTTACAGCACATTTTTTAATTTTAAATTTAGTATTAAGACTTATTGTTAGTTCATTTTGAAGATTCAATAAATAAAAAATAAAAAAATGCTTAAAAAAATCTTGGGCCAGTACTCAGGGGATGACCCCGACATATGTAGTGTATTGCACTGGACTTGGAAAATAGAATTACGAGGAGGAGGAAAGAGGAAGTAGTGTTTGTGAACATTTGACTGTCAATAACAACATGTAAAGACTAAACGTGATCACAGTATTAACAGTGTTGGAATTAAATCAGTTCAAACTGATGAAGGCCCAGTGTTTATACCTTCGACACTGCTCAGACTAACAAAATGTATTCCAACACTTCCCACACTGCAATAAGTAATGAACATATAAATAAAATGCGGACGACAGTGAAAAAAGAAAAAAAAACACTTGTACACAAGATGGGAAATGAAACACTACTTGTCTTCAATCGTTCTTGAAATAAAATGTACTTTCATTCCGAAAACGTTTTTGAAGAAACATTTAACGGATTCAATTCCGCTTCCAATCGAATTTTCCAGTTAATATTAAAATAGTCACTGCTGCCAGTTAAATTCTTTACCTTACTCACTGTTCATTCATTTTAATCATAAAATTTTTAAGTATATTTTTTCTTAATTGAACAGAAAAAAATACATTTGTTATTAAGATTAAATATATTTGTATATTTTTAAGTTTGGTTCTGATTCAAACTACTCAAAAAAATAACTGATTTTAATACACATTTTTTACTGCCATCATTTAAATAAAAAGCAAACAGTTGTAAAGGTAAATACGGGCAAACAAACATTTGCTGGTATTTTCTGCTTAAATACCTTTTAATTGGTTGGCCGCACAAACAGAAAACAGCATTAATTGAAATTATTAAAAAAATACATAAATTTTATTGAAAATGCAATAAGAATAATTTTCAAGATGAATTGAGACGAAGGAATTAATTATTTTAATGCTGAAATAGTAGAAGAATTTAAAATAAAATAAAAATGAGTCTTAAAGCATATATAGACTACTCGTTCAGTGATGGGCAGCGAGCGCTATGGATAAAAGAGACTAAATAAATTGCAACATTTTTAAATTCTGGTTCAAATAAATACGATGAGTAATTGTAAATACCAGAATAATTGTATAAGTCAGACAAACAATTGCCATTATTTTGGATACTTCAAAAAAAAAGTAAGATAATTTGGAACTTGAGAAAACTGAAATTCTGGAAGTGATGCTAAAAAATACTGTATAAATTTTTTTTTAACAAAAGATTTTAAATTATATCGATTTAAAAACTGGTTAAAAATTAATAGATGTTCAAAAAAAACTCCCAAATATAAGCTGAACTTTTATTGGCATCAGTACTTGATACGGATGACAACCACTTGCAAACACCATTGCCATGACTATGCTAATCTTAACCCACAATTTTAACCAATTGATCTACATCATCGCCTTCAAATATGCAGCAAAAGCCTTGCTGAAGAGCTTGGTTGGTTTAAGCATTTCCGGCAGAATTGCTCAGTAATTAAACTGTGAAATTTATCGTTGATTACCTTTTAAGAATGTCGGCACTGATATGCCTAAACACTACGCTATCCAGTATCCACGATGATAAGATAGTGTTGCTAGACCTCGAACAATATTTAGACTCTCGAAAATAGGATCCTGGCGGGCCTATCAAATCAAAACCAAACTAAAAAGTTGAGACAGTGAAGAAAATTTGTAATGAAGAATCGTCGAATCACTATTAGAAGAAATATAGAGAATGTTGGCATATCGGTAGGCTTGAGCCATATGGGATCGTGGAAGGTCCACTCCGCCCCAGAGATTGCTTAGAAATCAAACAGTTAAATTTATTGCTGGGAGCGCTATAAAAACGTCGGGCCTGTTACGTCTAACATTTCGCTATAAAGTACCCAAGAAAACAGGCTCGTATTGCAAGTCCTCAAACGATATTCAGAAAACAGGTCTCTAGAGGGTCCATCACATCAAAAACCGAAAAACCAGATTTCTAAACACTTTAATTAAAATATTTGAATAACATAAATTTGAACGCATTAAAACTAACATTAAAAATTTAACAAACGGGTTAAGTTGTTACATAAATGTAAGCATCTGGCTATAGGTTTATTATTGGCATAATTAGTCCTTAGATAGCTCTCCTCAAACATACGATTATTTCTTAAATCCCTGGGAGGACAATATAAGGTAAAATAATTTTTTTATTCTAGGCAATCAATATTGTTAGATAAAATATTATAGGCCAGCAACAGCAGATTTTAGCCTCTGCAACTTTTTCTTGTTCCCAAAATTGAAGGGAAACTTGAAAAAACCCGCGTTTTGAAACGATTGAGCGGATAGAAACCGAATGGCTGACAGAGCTCCAGACCAAACCAAAATATGCATATTAGCAGCGATGCGAGGATTAGGAAAAAAAGCTGGCTGGTATTATATCCAAGGAAGAACAAAGAAACTAGAATGCCCTAGTTTCTTTTTCGGGGTATAGAGGGAAAGAGTTCCTTGGCTGGAACGTTCTGGCTGTGGCTTAAACCTAAAGGCGCAGGAAAGGGGAGTTAGTATCCGTGATAATTGTGTGTTGCATGGCTTTTTTCTGGGACTAACAACTCACAGAAGTGATGTTGCCTTGCAACAGTTACCTGTTGTACTGTAAGGAACCAGTGGTGATGGTTGGACGGGTGAATTGGTTTAAGGGCTCATGCTCTTGGTGGGTGGGCTTGGGCCTACCAACTCATTAAGCCTTGTCCTCCATTGACTGTTGGGGAATAGCATACAGGAGGGATTAGAAGGCTCGAACTCCTAAGCAAGGGATTTGCCTATAAGGCTACAAACATATAGTAAAAACTGCGAACTGTTTGTGACAGAAAAATTACACGGGGGAGCTGGTGAATCGTGAATAATTCACACCGTGGAATTGGTGCATTATCAGATAAGGTCAATGTAAATTACTTTCACTACTAAGGGAGAATACAATACTTTGAAGAAGATAACTAACAATATAGAAACTGATAAATAAATAAATATTTTTAGGGAAAATCTAAAATTTGCCTCCTCTATTGGAGTCCTGGTTGCTTACTTATTGCAATTGTTTTCTATGACAGGTAAAAACTTTTAATGAGAGATAAAATTTTTATTGACTTCACAAGGTAATTTTTATATTAAATTCGGATTGTTCGTTAATGGTTTAAAGTTTTTTAAAAGTAGAAAGCAATTTTGGTTTTTAATTTACAATTATACTTGATAATTATATTCCATATATAAGAACTGTTAAAATATTTTCTAAAATACTTTACCTATATTGTTGTTGTTGGTTTTGACGTTTGTGGTAGCCAATATGGAGCCGTTGTTTGTGGTACTAAAATCAGTACCACCGATATGATTCAAACTAATGAACTCAGCAATTTTGATGGCGGTATCTTTGTAAAAGTATTTTCAAAATTCAGAATCGTTGTAAGGAATTAATTTCCCTTTTTTTTTTTATTTTTATTACTTTTTTTTAATATTTATTTAAAATCGATTTTATGACACTGGTAGATATGTACACACGAGTATATACTGCGACACAGTCAATAGCAAGCAAGTGTAAGCAAGTTGTAGTTGTAGTTGTTGTATTTTTTTATGCTAGTTCATTTGTTTACGCGTTTTGTTGTAAATTTGTCTCAATGAATGAGAAAACGAATGGAAGGAAACCCAACTGGAACAAGGAGTCTGGCTGGTTGCTGTCACAGCTGCGACTTTTGTTGCTGCTGACGCTGCTGTTACTGCTGCTGCAGCTGCTGCTGCTAAACAAAAACAATGGCTGAGAATTTGTTTTTCAAGTATTTGTTGCAAATTTGAAGAGCACATCTACACATACACACACACACGCAATTACAGTTTTGCTCTCTTAGTTCAGAAAAAGGAAACAGGATTTGTTAGACGTATTACAACAGCAATAAAGTTAAAAGAACTTTTGTAAACACTTGGCTGGCAAACAAGAAAAATCTTATTTTTGTTTTTTCCCGTTTTGTTGGAGAATAATTTTCTTTTTTTTTTTTTTTGTTTTTGTTTTTTGGTATTACACAACAATTTAAATATTCTCTGGGTTAAAGACCGACCAGACTTGAAACGATAAATGGTGTTTATACTTTTTTATTGTTGTTGTTTTGTTTTTTGTTGTTGTTGTTGTTGTCACTGTTTTTGTGATTTTTGTTACAAAAACTGTTATTGCGTTGAAAAATTTTGCTGGAAGTTGGGTTTTTTTTTTGTCTATATTGTTGTAGCTTTTATATATTACATAGTCGTATTACATATGTTGAGTTGTTTTTGTAGTTCCTTTTTTTCTTGTGTGTGTTATCCTTAGAGAAAAACACAAATTTGACGACAAAATAACGAGGTCAAAAACAATGCTTCGTAGATTTTTTTTTTTTAATGTTGTATACTTTATGGCGTTTATTTTCCGGCTATTTTCTATTAATATATAAACACAGACTTATTTATTTGGCAAAGAAACTTAATATACGTAAATACACAAGCACAGAAGCCTTTTGCATTTAATTTGCTAGAATTGTAAGTTTTGCTATTAGAATAAGAACACATAAGCAAACATTTACTTAAGGATATATTTTAAAGTGTGTCTGTTGCTGATCCGATCCTGTGTTATCTGTTCTTTTTATTATTATTATTAGTATTATTTTTAATAAAATCTGTTCAACTTTAAATTCGCTAAAAGAAAATCATAATTGTGGTTATTCTTTTTATCATTAATTGATTTTTTTTTTTTTTACACTATTAACGTTTTTTTTTTTTCTTTTTTTTTTCATTAATTAATAAATTTGTGTTTTAGGTATTGGCCAATTCTTTATGTTAAGCATTTTTCCCCATTTCTGGTTTAGTAGGCAAGGCCTAATATCTTTTATAATTAAAAAAAACGTTTTAATTATTATTATACTACCCGACGTTTCGTCGATTTTTTGCCGACTTTTTCAAGGGTTATTTTACAATGACTCAAGGTTTAATAAAACAATAGATCATCAATATAACACTAGACGACGAAAACAAGGCCGATTCAAAGTTGAAAGATATGAAAACAATTATGGAAAAAACACCCTAAACGTTACGATACCAACAATTTTCAATAGGCTGCCAGTAAAAATTCTACAAACCCAAAACAAACACAAAAGGAAAAAACTTATAAAAGATTTTTTCATAAGTTCGCAATGAACTATAAATTTATGTATGTATGTAATTTTTATCCTAAATTTAATACAAGAAACAGCACAAATTAATAAGAATTATTCCTGCAGACAAGCTATTTTCCTTCGCAGGTTTAGGTTTAAGATAATTTGTAAATGAATTCTTCAAATAATAAATTCCAAAAAAAAAAAAAAAAATTCTATTTTATACCAAAGTGAATTATTTAAAACACATTGAGAACAATCCCCCATATTTTATAAGGCTTCATCGTCGTCGCATGAAGTGACACATTCACACGTCATTTATTTACTCGTTGCCAAAAAAAAATTGAATGTTGTCGACTATCTATCACTTAGGTCTAGGAAATACCGAAGGCCTATCAAAGAATACATAATTGCTGTCGAAAGCGAATGTGTAACCGAGAGTTTTTTGATGCCACCTTGATGCGACGACGATGACGCTCCTTGCGGATTATTTTTGTTTCAAATCAGTTCTGGTAATAGAAGAAAGTTATTAATATAGAAAAATAGGTTATTTCCGATATGGGTCCATGTATAGCCCATACCAAAATATCGCATTTAAAAAAATAATCGTTTAAAATTTCGCGACGCCTAAAATAAATTTGCCAATAAAATTGGTACATTTTTATACATTCACATATGTATGAGGCAATCCAAGTCAACTTGGACAGTTCGAAGAAAAAATTTGTTTGATCTGCTTTATTTTTTACTGTATTGATGTTCCTTCCTTTTGAACACTACATCTTACAAAATTTTCGGATTTTTTTGGCTTATGGTTTCAGAGATATCGGTTTACAGATATATAATTTATACGCTTGCAATAATTATTTTCATTAAGTTACTAACGTTTCTTATTGCCATATTATGGCCCCCCGGGGAACAGGTTTTGCCTTGGCGTATTCCTAACTTACGCGCTCTGTTTTTCGGGGAAAAGAGGGGAAGGGGTCCCTCGTTTGGTGCGGCAAACAAAACTCTAGGAAGCCACATGACTTATGTTGTGTTGGCTTCCGAAACCCTTACCAAGGGTATAAATTGGCAGAACGGGGATCAGCATGGCCCCCGGGAAGTTCTGCTTGCGGTTCGACCCGGGCTGATCATGGTTGAGGTGCCTACCTTGGCTAAAACGTTCTGGCTGTGGTTGAAACCTAAAACGCAGGAAGGGAGTGTTAGTATCCTTGATAATTGTTTGGTGATGGCTTTTTTCGAGGGCTAACAATCTCCCGAGGATCTGTTGCCTATACAACAGATACGTGTACTGTAAGGAACCAGTGGTGATGATTGACGGGTGAGTTGGTTTAAGGGCTGATGCTCTTAATGGGCTTCGGCCTACCAACTCATTAAGCCTTGTCCTCCATTGATTGCTGGGAAATTGCATACATGAGGGATTAGAAAGCCCGAACTCCTCAACAAGAAGTTGTTCATATGACCGCAATCATATGACAAGAATTGCTACCTGTGTGAGCCTAGCAAGCTACACGGGGGCGGTGGTGAATCGTGAATAATTCACATCGTGGAATTGATCCACCATCCGGTTAGGCCGTCAAGGCAGGTACTGATGTAAATCATTTTCACAGTTGCTATATTATGGACATTTTGAAGAATTTCATGAATAATTATTATTATAAATTGAAACAGCATATTTAGTTCAAATTTGTAATATGTAATAAATATTTACGTGACTATTGTGAAGGGCATTTTAGATTCGGCCCAGGCGAACGTAAATTTTTTTGTATCTGTTCTAAAATTTATTCATTCTCTACAGCAGCTCAAGAAAGAGATTAAACCCGTTTTTGAATTATGTCGTTCTTGCAAAACTGTTTTTCTTTAATACTTTTTGAATTGTTTTTTATTAAATTAATTAAATTTTATTCATTTTTACCAATAAAAAAAAAATTATAAATAGCTTGTTTTCCATGTTTTTTTTTTTGTCAAAGCTTTTAATTATAAATTAACTTGTGAAAAATCCTGTGTGCGTATAATAAAATATTGTGTGTTCTTGACATCGCTTTACAAAATCTCGTAATGAAAAAAAAAAATTATAACTGCTTGTCATAGATTCAATTACGATTTTTTGTTCAATGCGAACCTGTACACGGATTTTAATAATTAAAGAATTTTTTGTCTTATGCCATTATGTTGTAGTAGACGAACTGCCAATGGGCGGTGTACAGCTGCAACAAAGGGATATATTTGGTATTGTTGGAATCCCGCTTAGGAGCTGTAAGAAACAAGTACAGCGTCAACTATTTGAAAACGCTCAAAACAGATGGCCTAGCGAGGTTATCTGTCGAATATCAAGGCTGACATGGCCCAGATATGATAACAGTAGGACAATTATTCTTAAGAGCCTGCCCCGATAGAGGTAGTGTTCTACTATGGCTATCCTGGTGGTACATTGTCATATATGGACGCAGGCGAGTAAGTTAAATTCTGTAGAAGTTGCAGAGACGAGGAGGAGACAGCATTTTCTTATTTAAGGGTTTTGTGTTTAGGCAGATCTATGCTGCATGATTTAGCGGAGGTATCGGAATGTGATGTAAGTGGATTGGTTCTGAACCAGTGATATGTAGATCTTCTGAGCACATATCACACCCAGCCAACACAACGAAACCGAATTGGACCAAAGTGCACTGGCTTTTTAATGGCTGACAGCCTGTTACGCCTAATCTATATGACCCAATCCTAGTGAGTGCTGGTGACTAGTGTAGCAGCTACGAAATAGCTAATTGTCCGCTAGTTTAGTGTATTCAATTATTTTTTTCTGCCTCTTTTTTGTTCAGAGTTAGTGATCAAGAACATTATTGTTATAATTGAAATAAAAAACTCCTCTCGGCTAAAGGCAGTTTTGAACTTTAACCAGAAAGCTAACATCATGCCATATTAGAAATCTTAGAAAAATTGTGATAAATAGTTTTTTTATTTTTCTCTAAGAAAAATTTATTTTAAAATTTCAAGCAATGCCAGTGAAATTTTCGTTTGTATGTTAATATTGTTACGTGTTTGGCTCTAAAAAAAATTTTCGGACTCTTCAATTGCAAATGAAATATTGACTCACAGAATTGTTCGTTACACAGTACTAAATAAAACTTTATTTACACTTATTACCATTGTGTATTAAAACACTAAACTTGCTTACTATTCTTATTTAGGACTGTCTTGCACAAAGTGTAAAACTGAACTGACACGCTGCCGCAAATCTGTTAAATATTTATACTTATTTATCACCTTCTAGAATCATCGTGAAGTTTCAAACCGTTCAGAATTCTAAAATCAAATGTACATATATTATTCTTACGCGTATACACACTCACACACGGGCTTGTTGAACAATACGAAAGCAACAACAACAAGCAATAATAAATGAAATACCAAGAAAGCAAGAACAACAATTATATCATTTATAGTTGATTTTCTTGGAATTTTGCGTGCTTTAAATCATATATGTTTGTTTGTGTATTAGTTGTACCTTGTTTGTGTTTAGTACATTTATAACAAGCAGATCAACGGCTGTACACTGGGTTAGATGTGATACAATATCGTAACAATATATTAATTTTAAAAGTTTAAACTTCCAGTTTTCTTTGCGAGCAATGTTAAGAATTTTAAAAATTGGCGGTTAAGTTATAGTGAACTACCTCTAATAAACAACTTTGTTATAAAGGATTTACAACTTAGGTTTTTTTTTCTTCTGAGCAATTTTAATATTTTTTTTATATATGTAATTTAAGAAAATTTGCTTACTTAATGAAACAATTGCTACATTGACAACTCAGTCGTATCGTGTGTCGATGCATTTAGAGAGACAATTTCAAACACAAAACTTCAAAGCAAAAACAATTTACAAATATATTTTTTGTTTGTGTTTGAAAATGTCTTTCTACATGCATCGACACACGATACGACTGGGTTTGTCAATTCAGCAAATTTGTTGGCAAAAACTGTAAATTTTATTGCCCATGGAAATCCCTCCGGAGAGCAGGTTTGGCCTTAGCGTATTACGCCAATAAAATTATCGTATGCCCCAATATGGTTATGTTGGGGTTTCCGAAACCTCTATCAAAAGTTAATGGACAGAACGGAAATCATGCAGGCCTCTAGTGGGTTCTGCTTTGGAGACTAACTTTTTGCTATTCGTGATTGAGGTGCCAGCATTTTAGCTGAAATGTTCTCGGCAATTTGTGTTCCACGATAATTATAATCTTTTGCTAAATTTTTCGCACAAATCCTGTGCCAGTTTTCAGTTTCTTAATCTTTCTTCAAGATATTCGTAATATGAGCTGGTAGAATTAACAAAACTCTATTTATTTTTAGTAACAAGATTGTAAAGTTAATTTGTAAATGATAGAGCGTGGTATAGGATCTGATATCTGGGGTAAAGTTTTTGGAAAATTGAACTGACAGAATGCATAAATTTGGTTATTTGACGGCAGTCACATGAAAGAAATCGTGGTTCCTAAATGAATGGCAGTAAGTGTTATTGGCAAAAAATTTTAATTTGTTAATTTTTATTTTTATTTTTATAAAAGCGCGTGTTTGTATCATCCGTTATTAATATTATCACGTTTTTATGTCCGTTAATATTTTAATTTTTCGCATAACGGAATTTGGCATTTCTACTAATTTTTGTCTTGATTTCATTTTTCTAAAAAAGTTCATGTGTGTTTGAATTAAAAAAGTCAATGAACTAACTCTTCAAAAGTTTTTAATAGATTCCTTTATATTGCAAATATGTTTTATTTAATTAACTTTGGTTTTTGCCAGCAAGTAACAAAAGATCCTTAAGATTTACATATATTAAATTTAAAATAGTTTTTATTACTTTTCAATAAAAAATTTTTTTTTTCAAACTAACATCTTGATTTGCATATTTATTTATTTCACACAAAATATTCAGTTTTGTTTTATATTTGGTCTAGCCGGTGTAAAAGCAAGAAAACAAAAAAAAAACTTGTCTTTGTCTGAAGTCACACTCATCTTTTGGCGAAATTGTTTTATTTATTTGAACTGTAGTTGCTGCTGGCTCTGCTGCAGACATCTTGTGATCATCGTACAAACAAACAATTTAATCATTTTTATGCAAATTATTATTTATAGAAAAGTTACAGAGTGCTTCAGAAAAGAACTTCAAAGGAATGACTTCTTAAAAAGAAATTGGTTATATTGTTGACGTTTTTCTTAAAAAAAAAAATCATTGAAAGCATATTTACATTAAGAAAATATCTGATAAAAAAAATGTTTTTTACATCTTTTGCGGTTGGTACAATCATCAGCTCTTTTTCGTCATATCTTTTCTTAGTAAGAAAATGAAAATCAACGTAAACAGCCAGTTAATTTTTTTAGTGTAACAAAAATCGACCCACAAGCATTAAACACATTGAAGCCAGCAGTCAACCGACTTCAATATGTCAAATATAAAATACGTGCATTTAGATGCCAACGTTTATTTAGACAACAGCAAGATGAAACGACTGCAGGTTGTTGTCCAAGCTGATTTTTTTTTTTTTTTAAATATAAAAAAGAGCTAGTTAAAGGCGAAATAAACTACACAAACAGCTTACCAAACATGATAAAACGTTTGTACGTCGGTACAAATATTTAGCGTTGTTAAAGGAGGTGTTTGCTTGTTTGTACAAATATTTGAAGCATGTTTGCACGATTTTTGTGCAAACATCTTGAATGTTTGTCCTGTCTAACGCAAAATTTTGTCATTTTAAAAAAAAATTTTGAAGATGAGGCACATAAAATGAATCACGAACAAGTTTTCTTGTTAGATTTTTTAGTATTTTATAAAAGTAGAAGTTAAAAAAAACAAAAATTATAGAAACAGAATTTGAAGAAATATAATCTAAAACAAGTTATACAATGATTTATTTATTGTAAACTTCATATGGCGAGCAAATTGAGGCAACGTCATCGTCGTTTACTTTCATTGAAAAAAAAAAATTACTAATTTGTGTTTGTATCGTTTATGTTCAAACGGAAAGCAGTTGTCTTCCGAAATGTTTGCGTAGTTTATTTTTCCCTTTAGATCAGGTATGCCCAAAAGTTCTATATGGAATAACAAACACCAATACATTTAAGTAAAAACTACTTTTATTT
This sequence comes from Thecocarcelia acutangulata, assembly GCA_914767995.1. Classification (NCBI taxonomy): domain Eukaryota; kingdom Metazoa; phylum Arthropoda; class Insecta; order Diptera; family Tachinidae; genus Thecocarcelia; species Thecocarcelia acutangulata. The sequence continues at coordinate 30,530,355 of OU612096.1, forward strand.
AATATTTTTTGCTATAAAAGCAGAAAAATAAAGGACGTGTCCCTAATGGGGGTGGAATGGTTTAAACCTGTGTGCCCACAAGTTCTATATGGAAGAGTAAACACCAATACATTTAAGTAAAAACTACTTTTATTTAATATTTTTTGTTGTAAAAAACTAAATATATTTACAATAACAAAATTTACACTGATAATCGCTGTCGTCAATGTTTGCCAGTAAAGCATGCGAAAGTGTTGTTGCTTTGCTCTTGTGTGTGCGCAGTGAAGAACAATAAAAATATATATAAGACGAAGTTGTTTGTGTATTTTTCATTGCTAGTGCTGAGCGCAGTATGTGTGTATTAAATAGCACAGCCCTATAGCTAAGCGCTTTTACAAAAACAACTGAGCATCAAGCGCATCGGGCTTGGGCGCTCCTGCTTTAGATATATACCAATTAATATTACTTCATTTATTAGTAGTTTTAATTGCATATCTTTGACGAAAAACTTTATAATTTATATAAATTTGTCTTTCTTGAGTCGAATCATTTTTTTCCACATTTTGAATAATTCCATATAAAGTTTCAATTCTTTAATATTGTTCTCATCATAGATCAGAAGATATGTCCGATTATACTACACTACTCATCAGCACCCACTGGGATTCGAGCTCGGGATCATGTGAACATGATGTATTTTTAATATGGCTGCTTGAGCAACTCAGCCACAGAGCTCTTTAATTATTCTTAAGCTACGTACACACGGTTGTCAGATCTTACAATATTGCCAGTAAAATTGTCTGAAAATGTATCACAATCCTGTGAACTGTCAATTTTTAACTTATGACGTTGTCAGAACAACCATTGTCAATCAATTGTAAGACGACAATGTTGTCAGGCATCCGAAAATCGTGAGAACACTCTTCGTCGGCATTGCCAGATAATTGGCTGGTATTGTAAGCTCAGTTTTAATTGTCAGATGTATAAAATTTATGCACCTGACAATGGCATCATTGTCAGAAAAAAGTTTGATGGGCAACACTGCCAAACAGATGGTTGTTGATATACATAAGTGGCAATGCCTTACAACATGTCCGGCAATTTTTTTCATCTAACAATCTGACAACCGTGTGAACTGACAATTTTTGTTGTCAGATGAATTATTTGTCAGACCATAGTATGACAATGAAATTGTAAGATTTTCTTGCGATCGTCTGAACACACAATTTACTTCTGCGGGAAAATTTTTCATTGCCACTACATTGTCAGCATGTTGCCAGATCTTACAATATTGTAACATCTGACAACCGTGTGTACATAGCTTAACGTTAATGTTTGCCACATATTGATCACGTATATGCAATTGTTATAACCCCAGTTGTTTGTACAGGATTTTCTGATACACTAATTAATAATATAAATACAAAAACGTGAACTATTAGTAAATAATAAATCAAAAACTGGTTGTTCAGTGACATCGTTGGATTTCCTTTTTTTTTTTTGGAGGTACTGAAAAAAGAAAGTGTTCATCAATAAGAACAGTTCAGGAGTTAAAGGATGAGATACTGCGGCACATTAACAACATTGAATCTCGATTATGTCTCAGAGTCATTGAAAATATAAACCATCGGATATTGAGCAGGGTTGTCAACTATTTATAAGCAAAACACGCCGTAAACCTGCCCAGAAAGCGCTAAAACTCGCTAAACTACACATATTCACAAAAAAAAACAACATGAACAAACAGTCAAAGCTTGAAGATTGAGGCAAAATAACAGATACAAAAATTTCAATTAAATTTTAAAAACAATCTTAGAATTGAAATTTTGTTTTTCATATAAGAAAATGACCCACATAAAAGAGTCTATAAAATACAAAGTAGTAGGGCCAATTAAGCAAAATTTTAGAATATGAAATACTAAAACGTGATCAATTTAAAGTTGCTAGTTTTCAAATCATGTTTATCTTCTAGTCAAAAAACTGTTTGGATATAATATTTGGATATAATATTTCTTATAAGTATTTTAACAATTAAGTTTTTTATTCGCTATTTAAGCTTCTAACATTTATACCAGTAAAAAATTATAAATATTTTGTCTTCTATGTTTCCCAGCTATCTCATAGGAACTACCTTAATCATCAGTAGACTTTGGAAATTTTTGAAAGATATTCTCAAACATTCAACTTTATATCCCAACAATCCAAATAAAATGCTGAGAATTTAAAAAGAAAAATGCTCTAATAACATCCGTCAAAACACAAAAAACAAGCTTTTCTATTTATAAACGTCTCTAACATTTCTTTACACCTTTCAAACAAATGAACAACCGTTGGTTGCAAATCGTAGCAATATTATTAGAACATTTTTCTTTTAAATTCTCAGCAATTTATTTGGATTGTTGGGATATAAAGTTGAATGTTTGAGAATATCTTTCAAAAATTTCCAAAGTCTACTGATGATTAGGGTAGTTCCTATGAAATGTCGACATATAGATAGATGGGAAACATAGAAAACAAGCTATTTATAATTTTTTACTGGTAGAGGTATTTTAACTTACATCAAATGGAATAATATTATATTTTATTAAAATTATTATTCCGTTCTACGCCCTTATTTCATATGAATTCATTTTATCATATTTAACCGTTCGTAATTACGTTTTCCAAATCAAATAAACTCTCAAAAAAAATATAAGGATGACCTTCTTGATCTTGTTAGGCAACAAAACAAAATTTTTTTAAATTAGTTCTTTTTCAGAACTTCTAATATTGATTTCTCGGCAGAGTCAATATCACCTTCCACATTGCTAAAATTCACTACAGACTTTTGAAGATATGCTAAAATTAAATGTATAAAAAGCGCCATTATAGCGGATTTAAGAAAAAAAACCGCTGAGGCGAAAAAGTGCAGCTTTTAGGGTACTGAAAAGCGCGAATTTAGCGCGAAACCGCTATAGAGAGATATGCTACTGAAGCCGTGGCGAGCGTTTGGCCGATATTATGACTTATAAATAATTGTCATCGATCCTACTATCGTGAAAAACATATCGCTCCTTTATTGCAACATAATAATAACTCAAAAAATTAGCTTTTCGAGTTACCAATGCAGAATTATTTTTGACAGTATTTATGTTGTGCCAAAAATTTATTAAAATTACATTTCACCAAAAATTCAATAAAATCAAATTTCACCAAAAATTCAATAAAATCAAATTTCAATATTCAATAAATTCAAATTACTTTTGAACTGTTTCTTTTAGGAGATAGTTTTTAAAAATTTTTTCTAACACTTGTATGGAAACTTCAAATTTGAAATGTGTTTTTCTCGAAACAAACTTTTTCTAGTTATGACTATGTTGCAATAAAGGAGCGATATTAAGAAAGTTCTCTGAAAACTTTTGGTTTTATTTACAATTAACATCTTTCATTTGGTTGGACCACCCTTTATATTTCATTTTTATTCGCTCATTTCGGCTTTTCCTTACTTTATAATTAGAAATATTCCATCACTGCAAAAAACAACAACTACCATTTTAACAAATCGCTCACAACATTTTTCGTTATGATAACAAAAAAAAATAACATAACTTTCCCAGGTCATAAAATTTTATTAAAACAATAGTCTGGAAAAAATTACCCCTACCTTTTAAAACTACTTTAGCTGCTCTAATTAATAAAAAAAGCACAACAACCCGGCAGAATGCACAAAAAAAATCTGGGAGTCTACAAAAACTATTTCAAGAACCTTAAACTCTAATAATTTTTGGTTTTTATAAACTTTAATATATATATATATATATTCTTACGTCTTTCTTATATGCCCCTAAAGTGTTACACATTCCACTTTAAATATTTTGCAGCACTTTAACTTTATTTAAGTTTATTTTTTTCTGCACTCAGTTTCAATGTTCACCTTGTGCCAATAAAATGATTTTCGCACAGAAGGAAAAAATAGGCGAGTAGGAAGAAAAAGGAAAAAAAATTATCCTTCACACACAATAATTGACCGGGTAAATTGGAATACAGACACTGCTACACAGTGGCTTTTTTGCAAATACGAGACTTGCACACACACACACACACACGCACACGCTCATACACATACAAACACTTATAAACGCATAAAGCGAAACTTGTAAAAACGTTTGTGGAAAAAATTGCCGTAATTTTTTTTTTCGATTTTTCAAATTTTTTTTAAAGGATTTAATTTTTTTTTTCTACACTATTTTGTAAATTTTTTTCATGTCCACAGGATTAAAAGCTGAGACAAGAAGAATTTTTGCCGTTAAAACAAGACTGGATGCGTCGAGATACCGTCACAAAATGAGGTCAACAAGATAGTTGTACATTGATACTACCATAATACCGTTATACGATGTACGAACATCGTACAACAACAAAAAACTCTTGCTGCAAAATAGTCATACACTGTAAAAAATATTCAACCACATTTATGGAATATAAGCCAGCCTCCTCCCCTCTCTCCACAATTGTTTGCTAGAAATTGCCAGTGCGGCTGCAAAGTGTTGCAGAAAAGGAATAGAAATAAGAGAACAACAACAAAGAGTTTATAAAAGTTTATAAAGGATATGTAGATTTTTTCTGTATTTAGCCTACTGTTAAGAGTAAAACCTGCAAATATCTCTCTCAATAGTTCTGGCGAGAGATAAAAGTGAAAGAGCATAGAAAACACGTACAAGTTTTGCCAGCATTAAAGAAATGCTGCAAGTTGAAGCAAAAGCAGCAATTAAAAATTTAAATTTTAATAAACTTTTTACAAAAATTGTTGATTTTTTTTCTTTGCAGTCCTGAAATCATTTCAATATCAAAGAGGAACTTCATTTAAATAGCATCATTTAAGTTTTAAGAGCAAGCAGAAAGATGTGCATAATGTGGCCAATGATTTTTACTTTGGTATCGATGACTCTACAACAGTCGAGAGAAGAGAGAACACTCAGTATGTCAATACATAAGTGTGATGAGCAATGCTCGCTGGTCTTTTTTAAAAAAGCCCTAAACTGACACAATTGTATTTTTACAGGAGAGAGTTCTGAGAAACGCAAATCGCTTAAATTTAGCGTTTTCAATTTGAAAACGCCAAATAAGTGTTCTGACAAATATACATTTAAATTATGATTTTGCGATTTGAAATCGTCATATAAGTGTTATGGTAAACAATATCGCTTAAAATTGGCGACTTCAACTCGCATGTGTATATTGAAGTGAACTGATTGAATGTGCTAAAACTAAACTTAAAAAAGGATATATAATTATTCACAATTAAAATTGAGGGCCTGTTCCACGATTTCTAACCTTAACGTTCGCAGATATTTTGAGTGCAGAAAACTCCTACATAATATACAGGCATGTTCTGCGAAACGCAAATCGCTTAAATTTAGCGTTTTCAATTTGAAAACGCCAAATAAGTGTTCTGACAAATGTACAATGCAAGAGTTATGATGAAATCGTTATATAGGTGTTATGGTAAAGCAATATCGCTTAAAATTGGCGACTTCAACTCGCATGTGTATATTGAAGTGAACTGATCGAATGTGCTAAAACTAAACTGGCAAAAGGAAATATAATTATTTATAATTATAATTTAATCTATTTTCTTTTTATTTCAATAAACTGTTCAAAGAATTTTAAACATTTTCAATTAAAAAAAAAAACAAATTAAAAATTTCTCTATTTGTTGTCATATATTTAGATATCGCTCCTTTATTGCAACATAGTCATAACGCAAAAAAGCTTGTTTCGAGAAAAACGCATTTCTAATTTTTAGCTTCCATACAAGTCTTAGAAAAAAATTTTATAAAAGGTAGTACTGTTAACAATTCTGCATTGTTAACTCGAAAAGCTCATTTTTTGAGATATGACTATGTTGCAATAAAGGAGCGATATGTACGTATGTAAAACACGTGTTGCATATTTTCGTAAACAACTCCGAAACGCCAGCAAAACGCACATTCCTTAAAACACCTAAAAATGAATTAAGCGTTTTTGAAACCGCTTTGCGGTACAACTGCTTGCTAGAACGTTACATATGACTCTATTCTTAATATATTTGTGCCAAGCTGCATTAAAGCGTTATGTATTGTATGAGCGGATCACTTTTTTTACTTTTCCGCCTCTTACTTAATTTCAGCACTATTTCTGTCAACAGGCAACTGTCAGCAGACTACCGCGCGTTTTGAAAAAAAAAAATGGAAAAAAGGTACTTCGTGTCTTCATTCAGTATTACTTCAGGCGGAAACCCCGTGACTCAAACCAAGGCTAAGTTTGACAAATATTGTGGGGACACTGTACATATCAATCATTTTCGTGGTAAAGAAGAGGTTTTTCTGAAGATGACTAACGTTTAGGAGATCTCTCCATACGAAACCATTTAGAAAATTCAGAATACAGATTTCACTGATCAGAGCATGAAAGTGTGAGAGATTGTGATATTTGATCAAAACGCACAGAAAAAAAATTTTTTCGTGTTCAATAACGAAATTCGTTGAAGCAATTAATAAATTTTTTTAATGCGGAACTGTAAAGCTATGTACACACGGTTGTCAGATGTTACAATATTGTAAGATCTGGCAACATGCTGACAATGAAAAATTGTCCTGCAGAAGTAAATTGTGTGTTCAGACGATCGTAAGAAAATCTTACAATTTCATTGTTAGACTATGGTCTGATAAATAATTCATCTGACAACAAAAATTGTCAGTTCACACGTTTGTCAGATTGTTAGATAAAAAAATATTGCCAAACATGTTGTAAGGCATTGCCATTTATGTATATCAACAAGGATCTGTTTGGCAGTGTTGCCCATCAAACTTTTTTCTGACAATGATGCCATTGTCAGGTGTATTAATTTTATACATCTGACAATTAAAACTGAGCTTACAATACCAGCCATTTATCTGGCAATGCCAACGCGAAGAGTGTTCTCACGATTGTCAGATGCCTGACAACATTGTCGTGTTACAATTGATTGACAATGGTTTCTCTGACAACGTTGTAAGTTAAAAATTGGCAGTTCACACGATTGTAATACATTTTCAGACAATTTTACTGGCAATATTGTAAGATCTGACAACCGTGTGCACGTAGCTTTAAGGAATTCGTGGATTCAAACAAGAGTTTAGTAAAAATAATTATTGACCGAAAACAACTATTTTTTTAAGCAACAAAATAAGATTTCCAAGGTTTTTTTTTTTTTTTGATATTTATGTATATGCATTAAAATTATTTTTTCAGACAAACAATTTGTTGATTTTATTTTTACTATAATTTTTTCTGTGCGATTTTATTGTCTAGGGAAAATATGGTTTAAAAAAGAAACGACAATTTTAGTTGGTCACGCTTTTCTTTGCAGTCTTCAATACTCGTAACTATCTAGTAAGAGCAGTTACAGAAGCAGCAGAGATTTTTATGTGTTATTAAACATTTTATCACGCGTTTTATAACGCTGCTATTTTTTTATAATAAATTCAAACATTTATTTAATTTATTCATAACTAAATATTTAAAAATATATTTCTACATGTTTCCTTTCATCTACAACAAAATGTTAAATTTTTATTAGATGATTCTGCTTCAATCTCTTTTTTTTTTTTTTCATTAAATTAAACCGGAATACGATTTTGCAATTTACGTCACATATGATTTCTTGTTTTTGTTGTTTTGTAGCTCTGAGCTTTGTTTACAAACCTCCCCTCTAAACGCTTTACTTTGAAAAAAAAACACCCACATAAACTCACACTATTTTGTTGAGGTGTTCAACTCAGTTCGGTTCGGTTTAATTTTTTTTTTTTTCATTTTTCATTTCTGCACACTCTTATACTTTTTGTAGAGTAGATTTTAAGTTTAAGTAGATTTAAACAATAAACAAACGACCCTGAACTCAAGCAAAAAAAAAGAACGCGTTTATTTTTATCCATCATTCGCAAACACAGTGGGAATTTACAACTACAGCAGGCCAATTTAACTCAATAAAATACTGAATTCAACAAATTTACAAAAATGCCTAGAGAATATCGTTTAACGCATGGTTAATTAAATGTTACAAACTCACTCACTTAAGGTTTCATTTAACTTAATAATTCAAGATTTTTATCAAGATTTTTATTTTTTGCTGTTGTTGTAATTGAGTCACAATATTTACTTATTCGAAAGAAACACAAATTTAAAAACACCAAACACGTCTGTTTGGTTTGTTTTTTTTTTTTTTTTCGTCAAAAAAAAAAAAAAAAACAAGAAAAAACACTTTCGCTTGCAAGTTTGTATCAATAAAAATATATAATTAATTCATTTAGACTGCGAGTGGTTTTTTTATAATTTTTTTGTATAGGAAATTGTATATAATTTAACCGGTAGCTGGTGTAAATTTAGCACAGCGACGCGTAAATTATAGTTTTAGACACACATAGGTACATACCTATCTAAATATATATTTTTTAACTAAAGCACACATTAAAATTTACATTATTGCAAGCAGCGCGTACATATGTACTCGTATGCATAAATAAAAAAAACGCGTAACAATTCTACTTTATACGATAAAAGAAGCGAACACTTCACAGCGGATACGCGCAAACCCGATACAAGTGTACGTTAAACACAAAGCTCATTTATGAACTGAAACGTGACATTAAAATACAAATGCATTGCAACCCTAAAAATACAATATCCACACACTCATACACACACAGGCAGCTACACGCACCCAAAAGCTAAATCAAACAAACAACAATTGCAAACAAATTTAAACAAAGTGGCAGCAGCAGAAATATGAAACGGACAAACAAACAGACGGACAGACAATCATTAACAACCAGTAGCTGATAGAAAATAAACAAAAACAAATAAAAAACACAAAATGAACTCAAACAGGAAACTTGTCTCTTTCAATCATTCACAATGGCGAAGATGCAGTGAGCATAACAGAACTTCTCTTTAAATTGTATCTCTTGATTTTGTAGTTGCTTGCAGTGATGTTAACTTTTATTTCCAAAGTACTGTACGAACTTAAAATAATTACCGTTTTTGAGCAAAATTACCGTACTATCTAACAACGAAGTGGATATTTTAAACATGTATTAAACTAAAAGAACCAATTTTGCAAAAGTAACAATTAAATTATGTATACGAGTATGCACATACTCGCATGTAATTTAATCTAGTTCTAGTTTTCTGAATGAAAAATCTAATCTAATATTAATTTATCAAGTAAACAAAAACTAAAAATATTTTTGGTACTATGTACAAATTTTACATGCATATGTAAAATGTATTCAATGGGAGAGAAATCCGAATTCAAAATTTTACAACTGGTCGGAAAATATTATTTTTTTTTTTTGTTTTTTTTTTTTAACTTTATTATTTTATTTATTGAATCTACATAAGAAATGTAATGACAATAAGTATTCAATTCTTAACACTTAAAAAAAATTGTGATTAAACTCCTGCCAGTGCTGGACAAAAATTTATTTTTATGCGAATATTATTTCAGAATTCAGTCATCTGTTTAGAGCTCTAAAGGTACGTTCAGATCTGTGTGGATTCGAGAGTTTTGAGTCTGTAATTCTACGGAGAATTCTATTTTGACTGCTTTGAATTTTTTCAATGTTGGATGCCGAGGCTTCAATTTCATCTGCGTTACTTTTGTCTCGATGTGCGACTTCCATGTTAGTCTACGGTCAAGGTGAATACCGAGGTATTTGACTTCACTGTGTTGAAGTATTGCTTTATTGTTAATAGTAATGGGTGAGCATGTTCCTAGACGCAGTGTGAATGTAACATGGGCACACTTTTGTTCATTAACCTTGATTTTCCAAAGCTTGAGCCATTTCTCTAGTTTGTCGATATGTTCCTGTAAATTTATTGATGCTTGCTGGTGGTTACTATGTATGCTAAGGAATGCTGTATCATCTGCAAATGTTGTAGTGTGAATGTTGGTGCTTGTCGGCATTTCCGACAAATCTTAATTTTAAAAAGCATTTCAGAAAACTCAGCACACCATCGCCTAATTTGCCTTTAGTTTATGTTAAGTAAAACCAACGCAAAAATTTTTTTATATAAATAAAAGAGCTCTATAAGTAAACCATATTTAGTAATTATTTACGTTATTTGTTTACACAGATGAATTCGATTAAAATCGCTATCGTTTTTGCTCTTAGAAGATGTAATTTTAATTCATTTATGCCACATTGCAGTAAATTTGGCGATTCTTACGAAGTTATAGTAAGATAATTGTATTTTTAATAAAGCAACTATTATTTTTGAAGTACTAAAAATAAAACCCAATAAAATTTTTTTTTAAATTACCGTACAGGTAATAAAATTACCGTGCTACAGTTTGACGGTAGCACGTACAGTTAACATCACTGGTTGCTTGCATGGCTGCCAATTTAGTGCCTTTCGCGCTATATTCAGCGCTTTTAAAAACCTAAAAATCGGCTTTTTGCGCCTCAGCGCTTTTTCAAAAAAATACGCTAAGCTAGCGCGTTTTTATATACTTACTTTTATGGTGATTTAAGGGCCAAATATACCACACAAACTGCTTGCCAATAATGTCAAAATTTTAGGTTCGTGCAAACATTTTTGTTCGTATGTGGGGGTGTTTGCTAGTTTGTACAAATATTTCTAATATTATAAGATGATAGATTGTTATCATTCGTCTAGTTCGAGTTCAATCCTTTGTTTGTACAAATATTTGAAGCATGTTTGCACGAAAATCAAAAATTTTTGATTTCCGTGCAAAGATTGTGAGTGTGTGTGAAAATTTGGTAATTTCAATGAAATTTATTGAAGAGTGAGGTGGTGGAAGAAGAAGCATACAGAGTGAATCAAGAAAATGTTTTTTTGTTATAATGTTTAGAATGGCGTAAAAGTTTACTTTTATTATGGAAATTAAAAAAACAAAGATTACAAAACAAAATATCAAGAAATAGAGAGTAAAACAATTTATAAAACAATGTGTGTTTTGCAAACTTCATATGGCGAGCAAATTGCCGCAACACAATGACCGTCTACTCTCATTGAAAACAAAGAAAAAGTGATTAATCCAATATGTAAATTACATTCGCATATTGGATATTCGTATGGTTTGGGTGCAAGCAGCAAGCATTTTGTGTAGTTTATTGGGCCCTTTAAAAATTTTTATTGACTGCGTATTATATTAATGTTACTTTCTGCTACAGGTAGAACAATTAATTCAAGGGATTAAGATTTGTTTGTTCTTAGTCGATCGAGAAAAATGAAAGCGATTATAAAGATATACGACATTCACATCTCTAAACGTTTTGTAGAAAAAAGCAACATTGCGATAACTTTTTTCATTACGAATAAAATGAACTTGAATAACTTTACTATTACTTTTTTGTACATCATTTTTGTGTGTGTAATTTTTTGTCACTCAAAAATACAAATTTATTAAAATTGCAATATGAATGAAAGAAGTACATACAAACAAACATTCCTTCATATGTATTTGGACACATTTTTTCAATTTCTTTTTCAGTTTTAAATAAAGTTTTTATTTCAAAAATTTTTTCATTAATATGTATGTACATATGAACATATCTACACACATATGCATGTTCACTCTTATATATGACCAAATGGGATTTTGTCCTGAAAAATTATATTGAGAACAAAAACCAATAAGAGGAATTATGGCTTAAAGTAGGTTTAAAAATGGGCAGAAGGTTTATTAAAATTTCAGCATTTGACACTGATTTAATATTTGTATATTAAACAAATGTTGGTTTTTGAATAATACTTTAGGGAATTTTGCTTAATAACGATAAGTAAACGTTTAGTAAGTTTTTTTTTTTGAATAAGGCTGTTAGTTTTTTTTTTAATATTTCAAAAATTTCTGCTTCAGGAAAGTTTTTAAATTTACTGTTTAGAATTTTTTATAAAATTGTAAACAAATTAAAAAATTTAACAACTTTGCTGAAGAAGACACACAAACAAGTGACCTCAAGCTTAAATAAACAACAACTATAATTTAAAAAGGTCGAAAAACTAGGATCAAGGTACGAATATAACATACTTTTATTTAATTTTAAAGTAAAACTATACATATAAACATATGTAAGTAGATACTTATATTTTATTTATTAAATATACATATCTGTGGCGTTTTATAATAACAGCTTAAGTTGGTTTCTGAAAATTGTAAAAATTGCTGCTAATTTTATTATTTAAATAAATGGTATTCTTGTTTGCAGAAATAATATTTCGTATTATTCAAAAAATTCAGCTATAATTATGGTTTATCTTTTTTCTTATTAAATTGAGTTCTTCATTCAAATTTGACTTCAAAACTTTTTTTGATCTTATCTTGACTTAAGCTGTTATGATAAAACCCCACAGATATATACTATGGCCCATTTCAGCGCTTTTGGATTACAAATAGTTGACAACGCTGGCTGCTTGTGGGGTCAATTATTCATCATCAACATTCACATGCAATCCACAACAATAAAAGCTGCAAATTGAGGCCGTCAAATTGAGTAGGTGCACAAAATAAACAAAATAGAGAGCCAAGAGCAGAAGAGCTGTAATTGTTTTCATCGGCAAATAGTATGTATGATTAATCAGAATAGTAGATTTCCTTTTCTGTTACAACTTGTAAAATATTTTCAAATACAGAGGGGCTGATCAATTTTGCTACTTTAAGAAACTCAAGTAACTCTTTGTAAAGTTTATGTTGCTCATTTTTTTAGTAATTCATGAAGTTTTGACAATAATTGAATTCAAATGGCCTCCACCCAAGGTGACACATGTGCAACATCTTATCAAAAAGTTATTCCATACTGCTTGGTGTGTTGCAGGGGGAATTGTCTTAATTACCTACCGTTCGATGGACAAATCATCCAAATTTGCTGGGGGGGTTTTTGTTTTGTAAACTTATTGTTTGCAATAACCCCACAAAAAAAAATCAGGTAAAGTGAGGTCATGAGACCGGGTGGCCAATAGAAGGAGAGAAACAGGAGTTACTTGAAATCAGTTTATTAGGAAATTTTTGTCTCGATTCTGTCATAACAGGCGTGGCTATGTGCTAAGTTGCCTCATTTTGTTGAAACCAAGCTGAGTTGAAAGAAATTCTCTTTCGGCACAGTTCTGGCAAGAAAAACTCTTTCAACATCTTTAAGTAACAGTGTCCATTAACCGTACCAGTAAGACCGGTTGCTTCGAAAAATTAAGGCCCGATAATGAACCTAGAAGAAACTGCACTGTGATGCGAAGTAGATGTGATATCATCTGATGGAGTATCTGTGGGTTAGAATTAATCCATATTCGATTATCTTGTTTGTTAACATTGCCGTTTATATCGGGTTAAAAAATGCAGTTGAAGACGTTTTCATCCTCTGACACCGTTTGTATAATCTCACAAAATTTCAGTTTGCTTGTTAATTGAATCTTATATTGAGATAAGTTTAAATCTTGGAGCAAAATTGTCTGCAGTGACTGTCTGCTATAGCTTCTTTCATAAGAAGTAGCGGGTGGCTAGTAAATCAGCAAGTAATGCCACATTAAGCAGTTTCCCACCTTTCCTTTCCCTGTTCCGCACTCCTTCAATATCCTTACAACTTTTATTATTATTATTTTTTTTCTATTATACCCTAACTTTTCTGGCAATTACAAAGGGAACGACCTTCAGGACCTAAGTGAGCTGGAGTATCCAGGTATTTTTTGGAGATTCCAGCGGCCAGCCTACCTAACCTAACCTGACGGTCTGCTGACAGCCATTTGAGCAGATAAGCTTCTTGTCGAAACTCTAGGATTGGATAGTTTCCTGCGTCCGAACTGATGCTCTTATTTAGCTTCAGCCTACCAACCCATTAAGCTGTGTCTTCTGTAAAATTACATACAGAAAGGTCTAGAAGGCCCAAAACTCTACAGCGAGTTGTTTGTCCATATGGCTGCAAGCTTATGGCAAATGTTTCGAACTGTGTGAGCATTGCAAGTTACAGAGGGGCGCTAGTGAATCGTATATTTAGAAGTCTAAAGCAAAGGTTTTTTTTCAGATAGCTGCGATTTGTGTAAGCCACATGGCGCTGGTGAACCGTGAGTTAGTTTTTCCAGTGGAATTGATTTACCTGCTTGAAAGCGGGTGCTGACACATATTAATTTCAAAGCCTCTCTTCTTTTACATCATCAGCCAATAATCGATTTTTCAGCCAAGATTTTTGAAACATACCGTCTACAGTACGATTATGGGGCAACTGTGAAACTGTGAAAATGATTTACATCAGTACCTGCCTTGACGGTCTAACCTAATGGTGGACCAATTCCACGGAGTGAATTTTTCACGATTTACCACCGCCCCCGTGTGGCTTGCTAGGCTCACACAGGTAGCAATTCTTGTCATATGATTGCGGTCATATGAACAGCTTCTTGTTGAAGAGTTCGGGCTTTCTAATCCCTCATGTATGCAATTTCCCAGCAATCAACGGAGGACAAGGCTTAATGAGTTGGTAGGCCGAAGCCCATTAAGAGCATCAGCCCTTAAACCAACTCACCCGTCAATCATCACCACTGGTTCCTTACAGTACACGTATCTGTTGTATAGGCAACAGATCCTCGGGAGATTGTTAGCCCTCGAAAAAAGCCATCACCAAACAATTATCAAGGATACTAACACTCCCTACCTGCGTTTTAGGTTTCAACCACAGCCCAAACGTTTCAGCCAAGGTAGGCACCTCAACCATGATCAGCCCGGGTCGAACCGCAAGCAGAACTTCCCGGGGGCCATGCTGATCTCCGTTCTGCCAATTTATACCCTTGGTAAGGGTTTCGGAAGCCAACACAACATAAGTCATGTGGCTTCCTAGAGTTTTGTTTGCCGCACCAAACGAGGGACCCCTTCCCCTCTTTTCCCCGAAAAACAGAGCGCCTAAGTTAGGAATACGCCAAGGCAAAACCTGTTCCCCGGGGGGATGATTATGGGGCAATAGAGATTTCAAAAGTCACAAAATTTTGGCAAATTTTTCCTAAAACTAAGAAATAACGTCTAAATTAAAGAGATAATTATTCCAGCCATAATGAAATAGCAAAGTTATGTACCCGAATCAATTTCGCAGAACCGATACAACTGTTGCCCACAACAAATATGTGCCTAGCATTAAAAATAATTAAATAAATATACTGCAGGGCCCCTTAATTTAATTGTCACTTACCTCCCCCATAAAGTGGATTGAATTTGTGTTTTGAATTCCATTTCAAAACCGTATAAAACTGTTAATTTGTGAGATTTGTCTTACTTTCCACGAGACTCATTCATATGCATGAGGCTGTTGTAGTGAAAATAGTAAATTTTATGTTGCATGCACAGGAAGGCATTAAGACACGCATATTCATGTTCATACATGGAGCGTACACAAATCAGGGTTGGGAGTTCTAACTTTACAAATAAAAGGTTAAGATACTAAATGAAAATGGTTAAAGCAAAACTTTTCTTTTATGTGAAGCTGTCCAAAATTACTTCATTATATGTTTAATACATATGCTAGGTGCTATAAAATTCAATTTCAATTTAGTTTAAGACTTTCCAGCCCTGCCACAGACATAATAAACAAAAATTGCACCACGAGTATAAAATACTACTGCTGCTACTTGAAAATAACAAAAGTTATAATCAAAATAATAAAGTAGTAAATAAGAAAACTTTAAGAGCACGTAAAATCCATGGGAAATGTCAGGTTATGTGAAAAAGTAACGAAATTTATGTGGCATGTTGAGCATACGAGAGCGGATACTCCTCGTTTATGAATATTATTTTATAAAATACAATATGTGTGTATGCGTGTTTGAGAGTGTGGCTGTGTTCAAGTATAAGTCTACAAAAAATATATTTATTTGTTGAATAAGAAGAAAAAAAAGGAAACGTTCAAGTGTTTGGATGACCGAATGACTGGCTGCTGGATGATGATTCGTTCGTTGTGCTCAAAAGTTTATTAAAGAAGTTTTGCAAATGTCTACAAAGAAATTATTTAATAATAAATCATTACTGAGTACAATTGAAAGAAATTCAAGAATTAAAATGTTGCCAACCGATGATTGTTGTGTGCGAGTTTTGAGATGGAAAAAGTTTTGCAACTTCATTTCAAACTGGTATCATAAATTTATGAGCTTTAAGAAGTAGGAAAAAAACTTCAAAATGTATAAAAAAGTGAATTTTTTAGATAAATGAGGAAGATAAAAAATGGAAGATTTAGTTGTGTCTTTTTCCACTTTTTCATTTGATGACACTTGTGTTGAAAAACAAGAAGACGTGAAGTAATTATACTAGTATCATATTTGGGTAAACTTAGTTTTAAATTCTAGGAATGAAACTCTAAACACTTAGACGACAGCAGACTTCACAACTTCACGACTACAAATGAAGTTAGCTTCAAAAGCTGCCGTCTCATCAGCAACATAATTATTTTAAAGACAGAAGCAGCACTATGTGTATTTAAACAATGCAAATTTCAGAGATGCCACATATATATTTTACATGAATAAAATTAAAATTACCGATTGAAAACGTAAAAATATCACGTAAAGCTGTAAAAACTAATCAATTTATTTGTTTATTTTATTTAGGTGAACTTTATTTCTATTAAATATTTCAAACAAATTTTAGTCTTTATTGCTGCCAATTTATATTTATAGTGGCAGCACTGCATTTAATTTTTGCTACTTACGAAAATAGAAGTTCATCTAAGTTGGCAGCAGCAGCAAATGCTGTTGTGAAGTCGTGCTGCTGTGATGTCGTTAAAATAATCGTGTGCATTTAAACACATGTATTTTATTTTTGACAGATTGCTGCTTGCTGTCTGCTGTCGTCTATGTGTTTAAAGCTTAAGATTTACCATACCAATTGTTTCTTACTATCGGCCAACTTTTGGTATTTACTTGTACAGAGGGGATGATGAAGTGAAGATTTAACAGGCTGCCAGCTATTGTAAACCCAAATCGGTCCGATTTGGTCCCGTTGTGTTGCTTGGATGTGATAAGTATCTCAGCAGATCTACATATCACTAGTTTAGAACCATCCCGAGGATCGGATGAAGGAGTTCAATCCATTCACATCACATTCCGATACCTCCGCCAAGTCGTGCAGCACTGGTGTGCCTAGATACAAAGCCTTTACGTAGGAAAGAGCTGTACATCGACAAAGGAAATGCTCAACACTCTCTACTTCCTCCTGGTCTCTGCAACTTCAACAATTTTGTCGTGCCCGGTTATGGTCCGACTCTTAGGGGATTAACGTGGTAAATATGGTTTAAGCTCAAATCGCAGGGAAAATCCATTTAAACTTGGTGTGGAATCACATTGCAATCAGGTGCTGTGATCAGCAGTAGTTTTAGAAACTCCAAGCGCGATTTCACGTCCAAACAACAGACGATGTCTGATCAAAAAATAACCATTATTTTAAATTTTTTCAACAAGTATTTATTTATTCATTAATAACTATATTGTCCCCTTCAAAGTAATCCCCCTTCAGATATAAAACACTTATGCCAGCGTTTTTTCCAATCCTCGAAACACTTTTGAAACGCGCTTTTTAGTATCGCCAACAGCTTCTTTTTCAATTTTTCTTTAAACTCCTCAATCGTAGCAAAATGCTTTGCATTCATCGGTGTCTTCAATTTTGGAAAGAAGAAAAATACAGTTGGTCCAAGTCCGGTGAATACGGTGGTTGAGGCGTAGGAACGGTTTTATTTTTGGCCAAAAGCTCACGCACAAACATCGATGTGACAGCGTCATCAAGGTGCAAAATCCATGAGTGTTTTTTCCACAATTCTGGGCGTTTCTGGCAAATCGCTTCGTGCAAATTTCAAGGTAGTATTTCATATTGACCGTACGATCTTGTGGCAAAAATTCATGATGCACCACGCCATCGCAGTCCAAGAAAGCAGTGAGCAAAACCTTTACATTTTACCAAAATTGACGTGCCTTTTTCGCTCTTGGCTCTTCTGGAAACTTCCCTTGAGATGATTGCGCTTTGGTTTCATTGTCATAGCCATACACTGCCATGATTCGTCACCAGTTATGACCTTTTTGAGGAAATCTAGATGCGACGATGTTTTTACTCAAAATTTAGCAATTTTGGAACAATCTTCGCTGCCTCACGTTTCATGCCTAAAGCATCTAAAAAAAAAAAAAAATTTGCTTGGCATGAGCCGAACGATATGCCAACATCATCAGCAACCTCTCTGAAGTGATTCGACGATTATCCAAAATCATTTTCTTCACTGCTTCAATGTTTTCATCGATTGTTGACGTGCTCGGGCTGCCAGGACGAGCATCGTCATTGATATCATCTCGTCCTTCCTTAAGCCCGTTATACTACAATTGAACTTGTCTTCTGATCACAGTAGACTCGCCAAACGCCACAGCCAATATTTCAAATGTCCTTGCGCATTTAACTTAATTTTTTACACAAAACTTCACGCAGTTTCGAATGGTAAAAAATCAAAGAGCATACCAAAACACGACTAACGACTGTCAAAAATAAACTGACAATCCAAAATGGCTGATATTGCCAACATATATGGCCATAGTTGCCATATTTGACGATTTATCGCCATTTTGACGATTTTGGGTGCTGAAAATAGCACTTTGACGATTTGACGATTTAAGGTCTGTTTTTGACAATTTTTGTAGATCACATTTTTGCTGTCATATCTTTAAGCAACTACATGCATACTTATTTTTTTAAAGTTAATTTTTGTAGAAAATGAAAGTAATATTTATGGCACGTAAATATAGATGTATGTTTGTAATACTGAAATATTATGTGATATTTATTTTAGTGTATACATATATTGTATATGTTGGAGATGAACTGAAAATATCATATGTGAATAGCGCTTAAGCAAATTTTAAGCTAAATTTGCACAAATTTGTATGTTAAAGCATATGTTCCTATTTTAAGGATACTAAATTTGAAGATGAATTCAAAACTTCAACTCCTACAAATCCTTACAATATTATAAAAGAAGAAAGTGTCTTTTTTCTAACATAATGAAAGAGTTTTCTTATTTCATCGTAGAATTCGAAAGACTAGAAATTTAATTAAAGTAACTAAAATTTATTTTACGCTATACATATAAAAATGGTAAATTTTTGGAATAAAGTATCCTTCTATGAGTAAGTTTATAGCAAAAGTATAACACTTATCGTCTTCTCAAAATGTGTGAGCTTGCATCCAGATACGTGAAGCTTACCAAAACCAAAGTGAGAAATTAGTTGAATAGACCATTTTCGGAAAAACTGTTGTATACTAAAGACTATTTTAATCTTTGTAACTGTGTTTGTTATGAACAAGATATGGGCGATGTAACAGAAGTGTTTAGTATAATAATAATACCTTTTATTAAATGAAATCTTATTTTAAAAATATACCTAAATCACAAAAATTAATGAATGGTTTACTTATGAAATTAAATTCATGTTTGTAGGAGTATATATTTGTTGTTATAGCTTTAGATGCTGAAGTTTCACATTCAGGCCGTTAAAATAAATCTTTTATTCAAAAACAATTAATTTTATTAGCTGACGATTTTTTGACGATTTGTAATAATCATATTGACGATTTTGACGAATTTGACGATTTTAAACCAAATTTATCTGTCATCTATGTATATGACAGACATATGTACTAACATAAGAGAAAAAAAAAATGCGAAAAACGAACATACTCGTACGTAACTCAAGAAATTTGATAATCTGAATTGAATTGGAACTTAAGCAGGGCAGTTTTTCATATGTGACACTGTGGGTAGACGTATTCTCTGGGTGCAAGGAGAGATTGGCAGGTACCCTTAGATATCGTTTTTACGTTTTAGTAGTCATCAACACGTCTTTCATGACTTTTTATTGAGTTGTGACCGTCGTTTAAGACGTTATGGCCAACTGGGTTATTTACAAATCAAAAACAATAATTATTACATCTCTTCATGAAGTAAACAAATACGTTATACTAAAGTACGTATAGAACAATAAAGTAATTAAATGTTCTTTAAATTCAAAACTATAAACTCTTGAAGATCAGTTGTAAATTTAACTCGTTTTGAGAATGCGTCATACTAATTTAACTACTGAAAAAATTCTCAAGCAAGAACCACTTAAAGATTAATATAATCAAACACAACTACATGTATTTATTACTCAACAAAAGTAAAAAAAAAAAATAAAAATATCTTAAGCAGTAAACAATGCTTTTGAATAAATCGAAAATACAGAGGAAAAAAATGCAATTTCATACAAAAAAAAAAACACTGATCTTTGCGTCATTACGAATGCGATGCACATGAATATATTCCGCGGGCAGTCATACAAAATGATAAAATCAAATCGAAAAAAAAAGTAAATGAAAAACATATATACATACATATATGTATATACGTATATTTTTTTATAAAAAATTACTAAAATAAATGAAAATATTCGCGTTCATAAAGGCGTTCGTATGCATTTCCCCATTCGGCTGCCAGCACATTTCTTGTAATGAGCTCATTTAACTTACAATGAGAAGAACCCCAACTGCATACTTCTGACTTTGCCATGCCCATTTATAAATTCTAAACCATAATTGTTATGCTGCTGTACGTTCTGCTATGCCGCCACCTCAACGGATAAAATCGTCTTTTAATTTCAACTCGCACACTTTCACATACAATACAAAAAAAAAAAAAAGAAAACAAAAATAAGAACGAAAGAAGGAAAAAAACGACACAAAAGCAAATAAAACATGTCAAATGTACACATGAGGCAGCCACAAATGCAACTTTAAGAGATGCAAGTGAAAAATAAACCAACATGCAATTCCATAAAATAAATTATTCAAAATATTTTAAGATGAATCATCATTCACATCGTCTTGGTTGCACTGTGGGCCAATGGTGAGAGAATGAAAGAAAAACTTTAAGGGCCAGTTTCACGATAGCGAAGCTGTTCGTTCGTTCGCACAATTACATTTAAAACAATAACAAAATTTTGAATGTTGTTTTTGTTTCTGGTGTTAAATTAATCCTGCATTCCTTATTGCATTTAATGATAGGAAAGAGTCCGATCTATCAACTGCATACTTTTAACGTAAGTAAGATTTTATCTTTATTTTCAAAATTATTTGCTTTAAAATTTTTGGAGGAAAAATTTGGGTAGTAAAAAGTAGTTGATCATGCGAGCTTCCTACATGCATATAATCAGATTGAAATTAAAGGTATAAATGATTCATTTTGATAGCTATCGGGCTTATGAATAACAAAAACAAACGACCTTTTTCGACACATAGTTCATTATAAATAATTTTGAGCAATTAGTATAACAACAAAACATTGCATAAAATAGGAATGCCAGATTTAAAATACAAAGTATGTAAAAATAGCCAACACACATGATTTTGATAACGCCAGTCGCCAAACCAAAAATCTAGTCGCCATAGTAGCAAAAAATTCGCCACGTTTGGCGAGAAATCGCCACGTCTGACAACCTAATCGCTGCGTTATAGAAATAAAGCCCAGTTCAGACTATAATACTTTGTATTAATACTTGTCAAAAATTCAAATAATACGTGCAAGTCTGATAGTCTGAATGTAATCCGTCATACATACGAAAAATAATACGATAAAAATTTGACATCCCATACGACTTTTTTGTTTTTTGAAACTTTTCAAAACGATAATACTTTTCATTGGATCAGGGTTGTGTCTTTTAGGAAACCAGCTGTATAAAGATTTACTAGCCGACTATTTATAAGCCGATGGGGTGCCGTCACTAATAGTATTTTTTGTCGTTATAAAAAAGCTGAAAATTTGGAATTTAGTTGTCATTTATAAATGTATTTTGCTCATGCTATATTTAGAACAAAAAATATGTTTGTGCTATTGAATTTGGATGTGTTATACATAATTATTATTTTAACTGTCGAAGAATTTCACGCGCCGTCACGTCTATCGCCTACGACGAATAGCGCACCTGACGCCGTGAAAAGTTTTATGATGGCACATCTATGTTGGTTTATATCAAGTGTGATGGTGTGAATGCAAAATCTAATTTACGTTAGACTTTTTGACAGTCGCAAAAAATGTGTTTAGACTTTTATCTCACAAAATCTAATGAAAGTATTAATACTTGTATAATAGTCTGATTGGGCCTTAAGTAAGATATATTCTAAAAAAACGTTCATAAGATATATTCTAAGAAAAAACTTTCATATTGGAAACTATTGTAGAACCACTGTGTTATTTTTTTGCTTCATAATTATCACACATTCAAATTTAATTGTGTGTAAGTTAAGCGCACAAGAATTTCCTGATGCATGTATCTGAAATGTTGGCATTGTTGATGGTGTAAACAAAAAAATAATAATAAAAATAAATAAGCAAAATAACGAAAAAAATAGAAAAAAAAACAAATAAGATTTGTAGTTACGTAGCCATACAGTCAGTCAGTCATATTCTAAAGAATTTGGTCACTATATGATGACGGAAAATTAAGTACAGAAGAAAAATAAACCGACAAATACTAGCTGAACTAAACATACACACACACACACACATACACACATGTATATGCACACTTTGGCGCAAGCAAAATTGGCGCAAAATTAAAGAAAACTATAGAAAAATAGAAGATTGCAACAATACCCATACCAGAACGAAAATGAGATTTTAACGCAATCATATGTTTAAAGCAAAAGTAAAGAGATATCAAAATACTTTTTAACAATTGTGCTCTTTTGTTTTTTATTCTCTTTAAAATACCAAAACAAATAACTTCCACAAAATTATTATGTATTGTGGATTAAAAAGAAAGATATCACAAATACATTTTGTTTCAGCTCTCTTTCGTGCTCTTACTCTGCAACATTTCTCTTGTTAAAACAGAAGGCATAATTGGTGAGTGTGCTATTAACGAAAGTCTCTTCGAAAACTAAAGTTACAAATATTATTGACCTGATGTAGGTGTAATTTGATAAAAGTACTGATTATAGATGAAAAAAGTAAACAGTTTATACCTGGAATATTTATGTTTAAAGTCTCAAGTTGCAGAAAAACATATTTCAAGCACGAAATGTATTTTTTATAAAAAGGGTTTGATAAAAACAAAAACACGAAAGGACTAGACTTTATATTACGAGTAAAAGGCTATCAAAAGGTGGAGTTCTTACAAAGTGTCTGATAAGTTGCGTTGCTTGTGGAAAATAAAATTCATAACTAGGGTGTTTCATTAAGTGGCATTTTCTTAAATTTCGGATTGTTGCTTTTATAATAAAAACA
The DNA here is from genome assembly GCA_914767995.1 of Thecocarcelia acutangulata. Taxonomy (NCBI): domain Eukaryota; kingdom Metazoa; phylum Arthropoda; class Insecta; order Diptera; family Tachinidae; genus Thecocarcelia; species Thecocarcelia acutangulata. The sequence continues at coordinate 30,553,613 of OU612096.1, forward strand.
ATAGATTATAATAAACATTCGCCTTTAAGGACAATAGACATTATTAGAAAATACAGTACCTGTCCAGGGACAGCGGTAAAAATAATCATGTACCAATCGCTCATTAGACCAATTCTTACATATGGTTGTCCTATATGGTTTAACATCTCACCATCCTACATGGAAAAAATACGGGATTTTGAGAGAAAATGTTTAAGAGCTGGCACGTCGTTGTTTAGATCAACTAAGAGCAATTTTCTAAGATATGTTTCAAACAAACATTTATATAACAAAGCAAATATTATTAGAATTGATAACTTTATCATTACCTTAATTAGGAATTACATTTTGAGATCCTTATGCTGCACCGAAAATAATTTAATAATGGCGCCATACTACGCTAATTTTTCTTATATTGCAAATGCTCTGGAAAAGGGATTAGGCCCACCTGAGTCTTTCTTATATTTAGATTTCGCGACGCGAAAGTCATAGCGATGCGCAAATGAATTGCGATGCGAAAGATATTTGGTATTCTGTAAGTCTTTCGCATTCGCAACTAATTTCGAAATGTGGCAATACTCTTCCAAAGTAAATACATAAACCTCAAATTTATTTCTTATTCGACAAGTTTTACAAGTTCAAAAATTGTTTCGTGGCTTTGAGTATAAAAAATAAATAGTTTAATTAAAAAAAATTGTGAACAACTGAGTTTTATTCGCCATATCAGCCTTTAATATTGATAACAATCAAAAAATAAAATTAGAGACGTGTGTAGAAGAAAAGCTCAAAATTCTCAATAATTTATTTAGATTGTTAGATATATATATAATATAAAGGATATAAAGTTGCATGTTTGATTAGGGTAGCTCCTATGTAATGTGGACATAACACAGCTGGGAAACGTAAAAAACATGGTAAAAAAATTGTGTCATTTCCAAAAATTAACTCGGTTGCACTATAGTGTGATGACGAAGATGGAAATAAAAAAAAATGAGAGAATAGACAGAAGATTGCCTAGAAGCAAATCCGACATTCTAAATTTGAGTGAAAAAATTTATTTTATTTTGTCTGACGAGTATTTAGTGTTTTTAAGTGACCTTTCGCCAAATCACTATGCCTTTTCATGAATTCCATTATTACTTCGAACTGTCGCATCTTAGTAGTCTTGTTGTTAGTTTCCCTGAGTAAAATTTCATTATTAAAAGCAATTAATCTATCAGCTACCACAATAAGTTATTATTTGGTTTATAATTGTTTGTGTTATTTTAACAAATCAAATAGGTGAATAAACAAAAAATAACATAATACTTTCATTTTCATGCTTTGCTAATGCTGTGTTGCTATCGAATGAATTTTGCGAGTATGACATTTGTTTTCGCAATTAAGAATGCCGACCTTTTCGCATTTTAAATGCGAATAAAAAAGTACTGTGCGAACATCGCAATAGAGAATAGCAACTCTTCGCATATATGCATATTCGAGTAGCATTACCATTCGCATCGCAATTCAGAATTAGCCTCCAGGATGAAAATAGTATTCCAATACTATATCACAAATATAGATGGACTAATGATAAGATGGGCAATTCAAATTTTTTGTGTAATACAAATAGATACGATAGAAGTCTTAGTATTAGAGAACTTTAAGGTAAAAATACCAGGGGGGTTACTCTCTGGTTACCCTGGGCTCTAATCACCGCATACGATATCGAAATAACTATCGTATCGAATAATATTACGATACATCTAGATTAGTGCAAGCGATGCATATCGGATCGTAATTTAAACAAAATATAACAGACTTAAGTCCATATGTTTCCTAAAAGTACGAATACAAAAGAGAAATTATTTAACTTTTTTATATTATTGCAAAACAAATCATTCGATATCGTATGCCATCATACCAAAATGAAAAATTTCGATAATATTGCTCGATATCGTATGCGGTGATTTGGCCCCTGTATTGCGTTTTCGCATTTAATTTTTCCTTTCGCACATTTTATTTTATCATTCTTCGCTATTGTTAATTTTGTGATACCAGTGTTCCTTCATGTGCACAAACAGCACAGAATACCAAATTATACTCTTCTACTCGCATCTACCTTTCGCATCGCAATAGAGAGTAACCCCCCAGAAAATTCTGGTGGATGCATGAATAGTATAATATATCAATTTTTCTTATATTTTGTTTTTAAGCCTAGACCGTAACTTTTAACCTAACTTCATAAACATGTAATTTTTTTTATAATTTTCATTACAAATTAATTAAATTTTTCGCTTAGCGCGAGATTAATATATTTTATTAAAAAAAAAAGAAAAAACTAATTGGTGTGTAAAAAAAGTACTCGAGTGCCGATTCGGGACATTGTATTTATGTAAATATGTATACTAGCGTTTATTATAGTATAAGCTTATCATAAGTTGAAAACGAATAAACAAACTTGAAAAAAAAGGAATAGCGGTTATATTATCAGTTATAAGCTAGATTATAATTAAGTTTTATTTTTAATGGAGTTTTATATTTCCGCTGGGGTTTTATATTACTTATTTTTGGCATATTGCTTAATTAAATGCTAAAGTATGGTCTCCACCTGACATGAAAACACTAACTTTGACGCTAACTTCAAGTTAAAGTTAAGTGTGGATCGCTCATGTTGAAGTTTGGTTAAAGTTATAACTTGATTATTAAAACATTTAATTTCGAAACTCTGTTATAACTTAAATTGACAACAGCCTGCTATTTGTAGTTGTTTTTCGCTATTTTAATTTTTTTGCTATGAGAAGTTATAACTCTAACTTTACTACGCTCTAAAATGTCCGCCACCTTAAACAGACAGATATATAAACAGCAAGTTTTAACTTTATGTTTTAACTGCGTTTCAAGTTAAGTGCAGACTGTATGTAATTTTGGAATTTTATCATTCTGTCATTGTTGTTGAAAAAGTGCTATTTGAAAGGAACATCGATGTTTTTATTATTATTAATTGTTTTTTCCCTCCTATAGTTTTTTATTTTAGAATTAGAAAAAGGTAAGATATGCCTTTTATGACGGAAAATTTGAATATTTTTGTAGTTATTCAATTTGTTAATTGTTTGTTTCTGCTTAGTACGGGAAAGGCTCAAAACAATTCTCCAAAGTTATGTAGAAAAATAGAAGCATTTGTTACCAGTGTTGCCAACTATTTATAGCCAAAAAGTCAAAACATGCCGTGAACCCACCCAAAAAGTGCTAAGAATCGATAATCTATACATATTCAAAAAAAAAAAAACGAACAAAGTTTGAAAATTTAGGAAAAATAACAGATACAAAAATTTTAAAATATAAATTAAATTATAAATACAATCTTAAAATTGAAATGTTATTTTTAATATCTGGAACCCACACACACAGAAAAAAATTATTTTCGTTTTCAATAACGAAATTCGTTGAATCAATTAATAAATTGTTTGAATGCGGACCTGTAAAGGAATTCGTGGTTTCAAACAAAAGTTTAGTAAAAATAATTGTTAATCGAAAACAACTATTTGTTTAAACAACAACAAAATACGATATCAAAGGTTGTTCTTTGTATATTTATGTATATGCGTACAAATTATTTTTTCAGACAAAAATTTTGCCTTGTGGCAAGAATTTATGATGCACCACGTCATTGCAGTCAAAGAAAACATAGAGCCAAACCTTCACATTTGAACGAACTTGACGTGCTTTTTGCGGTCTTGGCTCTTCTGGACACTTCCATGGGTATGATTGGGCTTTGGTTTCAATGTCATAGCCATACACCCATGATTCGTCACCAGTTATGACCTTTTTAAGGAAATCTGGATAGAAGTTGACGAAGTTCAACAGCTCCTGAGCGATGTCTATGCGATATTGTTTTTGCTCCAAATTTAGTAAATTTTGTAAAAAAAAAATCGAAGAGCACACCAAACCCCGACTAATCTTTTTATTTGTCAAAAACAAGCTGACAATCCGAAATGGCTGATATTGCCAACATATAATAAGAGACATGTGTACCAACATAACAGAAAAAATGCGAAAATTGGACATAATTCCCAGTTTCCACTGTACAAGTCTTATTGCTGAACTGATTAACTTTTAGAGAACGGGGTAAGGTATTTTACCTCATCCAGTCAACGAGTGCATACTTGCATGTACTTGTAATTCGTTTTGCCTTCATATTCGTATGTATACTATTCAAGCTCACATCAGTTCAGTTTAAGCAATAAGACTTGTACCGTGTAAACGGCAAAAAAAAGTTCAAAAAAGAAAATGAAAAATTGAAATCTTATTTTCTTGTATACGAGTTGTGGAAATTTGAAAATAACGGTTATTTTTTTATCAGACCATGTTTATCAAGCCAAATGAATTGCCTTCATCGATTTGAAAGGGTATTTAGCGATGAACATTCTGTTAGTGCTGCAATATAGTAAACAGGGTGTCGCAGACCTCATCGTCAAACCAAAAAAGGGTGACAAGATTAATTGTGACCATCTTGAGAAAAATCAGAAAAAAAACTTTTTACTCAGTTCAAATTCTTTTTATTCCGGTTGTCTTTTTTTAGATTTTTTTCATGATGGTTACAATCAGTTTTGTCACCCTGTTTCGGCGTGACGTTGGACTAGGGCAACTTGTTTGTCTTGGGATTTAACATCTGCGCTATTACCTGAACTTCTCTGAACAAAGAAGCAGAAAAGAAGTCTAGCGTTTAGAGAGGATAATCAATTACTTGGCAGTCTGAAAAAATCAAATGTCTTATGAAAACGTTTGTTCCATCATTTGCCTACACTAGCTGTCTGAGGACATCAACTATAGCAAAATGCCGGTAACTATTTTGTCTAGCAAATATCTCTCTTCAACAAAATAACCCTTTCGAGTTATCACTACTGGGCTGAAGACCTCTTGCATGCAAAGTACTTTTCTGTAAGCGCGCGTTTGTTTCTTGTTTTCCTTTTAATACCAAACATTCTTGAGTGTTATCGCTTAATTTTTTATTCTGTATTGTTTTAACATTCTTTTAATTTAACGCAATATGCCCTTTTTCGCAACTGAACTTTCATGATATTACATATTTCGTTTCTTACCTCGACTCCTTAATATTTTATTTAACAGAAGCATGGACATACACACGTATACGAGTACAGCAATAATAACTACCTTTAACATGTAAAAAATAATGAAAAAAAAACTTTTTCATTTTACAAACACGCATAAGAGAATTTATGGTTGTATGGGAATATGAGAAGGTGTTTGGGCATTTCTTATCCCTGCTAAACATGCCAACTTTGTACACTGAAAGAATTATGCGTCATATATTTGATGAAACTGTTTCATTAAATATTTTTCATTAATCCAATGAAAACTTTTCACAATATGCATGAAACTTCATATATATTATGAAATAGTAGCATCAGAATGGTTTCAATAAGTTTCATAGTTTCATTAAAAAAAATCATTGGATTTATGGCTACAACAAAATTAAATTTGTTTTAAATTCTTTGAATTTTGGTAAGATATATTAATGGGCATTTATTAATCTTAAGCTACAGTTTAAAAAATGTCAAGTTTTTTTTATTAAAATGTAAGTTTTATGAGTTTTATAATTCCAATGAAATACAATTCATTAGATCAATGACAAATAAATTTCTGGCTACCGAACTTGGGTATGTATGTACTACATATGTGCATGTACTCAAATCAGCATAGTAATAGTTTAAAAAATTTAAATACCAGTGTATTGAAGTCATTTGAATTAATAAAATCTGTTTTATTTGTTGAATACTTGTTCAACATTTTCTTTTATCATAATTAGTTACAATTTCACAAAAGCAAGGAATAGTATTGTTTGTGTAATGAAATAAAGTATCAATGAATAAATGAAATAACTCCATTGATCTTATTACGAACATTTGTGAACATATTTTATTAATGTGTGTTATGATATTATTTCATTACACAAATGTAACGTTTTCATTGATTTAATGTAAATTTTTCAAGTGCTCAATGAATAATAAAATTAGATAAATGAAATAACTTCATTGACCTTATGAAGAAGTTTCATATTTTTAATGAATATATTACATTAGTACAAAGAAGTTATTTCATTGAATAAATGTTACTTTTTCATTAATTTAATGTACAGTTTTCATGTGCTTTATGAAATTGATTCTTTGATCTAGAGAAATTATTTCACTAATCATATGATTTGTCTTTCATACTTTTAATGAAAATAAGTCATGTTTCTTATTAAAATGTTTCATTGCTTTTGTGAAGGTTTTCATTAAAATAATCTAATGAAACTTGTTTCATTCTTTCTATGAAAAGTTACAATGGTTGAAAAATAATGAAAAAATTCATAAAAGTAATATCAAAGTTCAGAGAATTTCTGAACAAAATTTTTTGAGTGTAGAGAAATTATATTTTAAAGCCATATTTAACAAATCCCTTTAAGGAAAGAGCCTCTAAAACTGAAGTTCAAATTAAAAAAACGGGGAGTTTTATTAGTTACAACTAATAAAATTATGATTTTTAAAACGCAATTCTGGTTTGTACAAAACAACAAAGAAATACTCGTAAATGTAGTTTAATAAATCTTTGTCATATACAGTGGTGGTCAAAACATTTCCAACTGCAACTGTAGTTTGTATTATTGTAGATTTTTTTAATTGCTCATTTTTAAAAACTTTTTGTTTATTTCTTATTTCAATTCATTGCTCTTGTTAAACATGTAGAAAAAACCAAATTCCTTCCTTTATAAAAATAATAAATCAAAAAATGTAATTTTGATGAAACAGTGTAAATTAAAGTGTTCAAAACATTTGCAGCTCTCCTTTCTCTTATTCTTTACTACGTAATTAACACTAACAAATTCTAAGATATAACAGTAATCACATACTTTTTAACAATTTAGTATTATATTTTTCGTTTTCTAGTAAAAAATGCAGTTAGTTAATGATTATTTTAATGCAGTTACAGTTTGGATGTAAGAAAGTAAACATCGTTTTATAAATTTTTGAGTCAAATAGCTGGAAATAAATACAGTTCGGATTCAAGATTAAAAGTTTTAAGTGAGGTTCAAAATGGGATGGCCTAAAAAGAAATATCGAGAAAATTCGTCGAATAAGTAAAAGTAAAAACATTGATACAGTACATAAGGTTGGAAGACCTCGTGCAACAACAACAATAGAAGATAGGAAAATTAGGAATTTTACTAAATTCCCAAAAGCTGTTACCAGAGAAGCAAAAACCGATATTTCTGTAGACATTAGTCTCTTCACAATAAAAAGAAGAGCCCGAGAATATGGTCTTAGAAGCTACAGGTGCACAAAAAAACCATATGTGTCAGAAAAAACTGTAAAGCTCGCCTTCAATTTGCTAATTCTCATACAAATTGGACTCCACAGCAGTGGAAGAACGTGTTATGGTCTGATGAATCTAAATTTAATCTCCAAGGTTTACGTAATATCGGGAAAAAAGTTTTTCGAAATGGAACAAAACTTTTCGTTCAATTGGAAAAGCAATGGAAAACTTATTTCTTCAATGCCTAACAGATGTTCCGAAGTAATAAAATACAAAAGATATGCTACAAAATATTAAAAATTCAATATTGTACTTTTAAGTCAATTTAAGAGTTGCAAATGTTTTCAATACTTGAATTTCCACTTATTTCGTTAAAGCAATTAAAAAAAGTTTTGTTATTTTATTAGCATAAACAAGAATAATAATAAAAAGTTAAACTAAAAAGGCGCTAACAGAGTTTTGATTTAATAAATAGAAATTTAGTTTAAATGCGCTTTTAGTTGCAAATGTTTTGACCACCACTGTATGTTAAATAAAGCTTTACTGTGTTGAAATATTTTATATTAAACGGTATGAATTTCGAACACGTCAAGCACCTATCCGCTGAATAAATTTTAAATTCATTTGTAAGGAATCCTTACCCCGTGTTATTTTAAAATTTGCTGCATGCAAAATTCGCACTTACCTGAAAATAAACAACAAATGGAAATAAATAAAACGATAAATAGTTTTCACAACACAAACAACAGGAATTAAGAGGAGAAAAATGAAATGTATATAACTTAAACTTTACATTTGAATGCAAACACACAAAAAGTAGTTGCGTACGGCAACCGAATGTGGTGCCAATAGAACTTTGCCAGTTGCAATGGCAACATTTAAAATAAACTTTAATTTAAGGGCTGGTGTTTAAGCGTTAAAGAATTTTAAAAAATTATTTGAAGTACTACAGAAACAAAACATTGAAAGGATTTAAATAAACATACTACTTTTGATGAGTTTTTTCGGTTTATAATGATCTTCCTTAGAGATCGCGCTGTAGTATCTCACCGAACGAGTTCATAATTAATTCTGCTTTACCACCGTAAGGGTCAGTCTATTTCCTAATTTTCTTAAAGACCTTCTATGCAAAACTTCCGACACTATTCCAGCAGCATTTGCTGCACGTAGTCATATAGTTATAAGCCCACAGCCTATCCGAGATTACTGCCAAGGGGCAAAATATGAATGCTTCACGAAGTTATCATCTGCTTTTAATCTCAGAATGGAACCAATTTCAACGCTCATAAGATCCAGTATTGTTAATTAACACACAAACGCATGACCGTAAAAGTCCTGGACGGTATAGATATCGAGGAATCGAATGCTCTTGACGTTGTTAGCATGAAAATTCAGCGTGATGTTCGCTGGCCTAAACACATTTATCATGTCTGTAAAAAAGCATTAAAACGGTTTGGTTTTTTGGAACGTAAAGGATTTACTTCACTTCATCTGATCACCTCACTCTGTATGCCATCTATGTCTGACCGATATGGTACACAATTCTCTCTTCGTTCTCTCTCTCTCTCTCTCTCTCTCTCTTGTATCAAAATGACTTTGAGACACCGGCCAAACTAGAAAATCTATTTTGGGGTAACTCGACCGTGCGATAGTTAGTACGAAGGAGCTTATCGGTCACAATAGGGTATCCAACTCTACTGACTCACTGGATCTCTGCTGCACTATGAGGTGCGCCTATGTTACTATAATGGATTTTGCTTTGACGAGATCATGTTTCTAAAGAAGCATTCAAGTGGCTTCGTTTTTTCGAAAGGTGTTAAGTGTACTTCACTTTAATCCATCTATATTCGTCCAAAAATGATATATAATTCCCAATTCGCTCTCTCTCTCTCTCTCTCTCTCTTACACATGATTATAAAATCAATGTATCAGTATGGTGGAAATCACTGAACACCACAACCAACAGACTGCAAATTGAAAAATTCAGTCGAATCATGGCAATACTGACCACAAGGGCCATGAGGAGCACACCAACTAAAGCACTTCTTGCAGTTATGAGCTGGATGCCATCTACCTTAGAAGCAAGGCAGATAGCACTAAAAGCCGCGATTAGGTTGAACGCGACAGGAGCATGGTCCTACAGACTGTGGGGACACGCCAATATACTTGAGATTGGAAAGGACCTGGTCCCAGATCTAATTGACTACTGCATCACAAAACCATTCCACTCAAGGAGCTTCCGCTATTAAATCGAGGAGTCCCCCTTAGAAGCTGGACCCTTCTATGTTTAAACGGGTGAATAAAGAAGGGGAGATAGGGTTGGGAGTGGCGTTTACGTAGAAGAATCTAACACTAAAATATCCTTCAGACTATCAAACGAATGTAGTGTTCTTCAAGCTGAAATTTCGGCTATAAACAAAGCGGTAGGCATGTCATGATAATAACGGACAGCAAAGCCGCCATCAACTCCCTGATTAGAATATACACTAATTCCAGCCTGGTTCAATAATGCCAGACAACTTTAAACAAGATGGCGAGACATTCTAACCTAACCCTAAAACGGGTACATGGACATGGGTCCAACAACGGCAACAACATCACTGATGACCTAGCCAAAAAAGGAACAACCCTAGAGGATAGGGACATAGATTACTTTTGTGGACAACCCTTATCAGCGTGTTGGTAAAGAATAAAATTCCACACGCTGAAACGTGAACAAGAAAAATGGCTCACTTAGCCCATATGCCTTATATCAAGGAATCTGTGGCAGCATATTAACTCTAAAAGAACGTGGGTGCTACTAAAACTGCCCAGATCTCACCTGACAGTCACTGTAGCAGTTAGCACTGGACATTGCCCGTTTGGGAACCATGCCAGTATACTAGGCTTACCCTATGATGACCTCTGCAGAAGTTGCCAAGACGAGGGAGAGGAGAAGATAATCCTTCATCTCTTCGGAACATGCTCGGCATTGAAGCATAACCGCTTAAGACATCTAGGCGAGAGAAGCTTCAATAGTCTATCATGTCTGGCCTCGGTCAAATCGACCGCACTAGCTTCTTTCATAAGAAGCAGCGGATGGATAATACATCAGCAAGTAATGCCACATTAAGCGGTTACCCACCTATCCAACCTCTCGCTCCCTCCTACTATATCTCTCCATTTTCTTGTTTCACCTCTATTATTCACTTTGCAGACAATCACAAAGGGAACGATTTTTAGAGCCGAAGTGGGCTGGAGAATCTAAGCTCCTTTATGGAGAATCCAGCGGCCTGCCTACTTAACTTAACCTAACCTATCCAAATTCTTGTTCTATTATCCCAATTGTCCATTTTAGCTAAACTGAAAGATAAACTACAATAAATATGGAATAGGTTAGTTATACAGAAAATAATTCATTACGTTTTTTTTTTTTTTTTTTTTTTTTGTAGCAGCTACCTTTTATGCTAACAGCAGCAGAGTTACCATTCCAATTAAGATTCGTGAAATTTAAAAAGTCACGGACTTCTTACGTCTCCCTTGTAAATTCCTTTTAAACCTGTAACTAACATTCCATGCTCTACTTTCGCTATCTAATCAAATGTGGTTTTTCTGGTCAACTAAATACAAAAATATATTTACAAAGTAAATGTTAAAATGTTAATTTTCTACAAGACAACTATATTTTTACATATTAAACTCAATATGTGGTGAACATTTGCCCAAAATATAAGAAGACATAAAATGGGAAAAAGTTAAATATTCATGGAATTTAAATAGAAAAATAAAACAAGTTGATTTATAACGAAATTAAGTTTATATAGACAAACCAACCAAAAAATAAACTGGATGGCATTAACTAAATTAAGTGATGAAATAAAAAGTGGGCAGGCAAATCAAGTATATAAATGGAAAACTTTCAAGTAACTTTATAAACTAAGAGTATCTTCAATTTTCCAGATTTAAAGACAATTTACTATTTTCAAAAAGGAGGTAGAGACAACATCAAATTAATACAAAAAAAATCAATCATTTCATAAGAAAACTTTTTCAAGCCCTAAAATGCTTTAGACAATTTTTTTTCGTCTTCTCTTTGTAAATTTTGGTTTTTATGGGTACTAAATGATGATCCTACAAACAAATTGAATATTGCATAATCAAAAAATTTTTTTAAATGGTATGAAGGAGAAGCCGCACTACAACAGCAATATGTATACACAATTGTAATGAAACCGATTATGAGCTGTTCCTACCAACATACTGGCATACAGAATTACACTCGTATTTACAAACTGGCAAGGATTAAAATGGTAAGGGTTTCGTTTTGAGACATGACAGTTATCATGTGCTGGTGGAGGAGTGAACAAAAGCCTCATTTAACTTACAGTTCAATATTCATGAGCAAATTTTAAAAGCAGAGCTGTAAGATAATGATGATGATTTTTGTACAAAAAATCTTCAAAGATTGTCTGAAGAGAGGAATAATAAGGCAAATAACAATATAAGTGTTATAATCTTCGGTAAAATGTACTACTGTACTTGCCAATCTGGCAACCATATTATCTGTCAGTTTTGATAGTTAAAACGGCATGCGCTATTTCCGTTTGCGTGTGACATCATTCTTCTGATTCTTCGACTTTTCACACCACGTGCATTTTTTTTCAAGATATTAAAAAGAAGTATTGTAATATTAGAATTAAATAAGTAATAATATATATTGAATTAAAATACAGGACGAGCTTTTTATTTATTCAAAAATACAACAGTTTGGCGACGAGGATAAAACTCGTTCAAATACAAGTCTGTGTATACATAATTTGGTTAAAGCAGGTGCAAGCTTTATATTAATCGAAATGAATGCCGAACAATTTGCCGTATTTATGAAGGGTCAACAGGATTTATTTTCGCTTGGGTAATTAAAAAAAAGGGATTTATTAATACCTCATAACCATGGGCTGAGAAAACACGGACCTAACAAAGAAAATACAGTGTTTTTTGGTTCAAAATTAGCTTTATTCTATCAACGTAATCTCCGTCAAGAGCAACGCTATCATTCCAGCGCCGCTCTAACATTTCAATACCACTTCTGTAGAGCCTCAAAATAGGCCTGAGTTTCGGCGATAACTTCTTCATTCGTGCGAAATTTCTCACCGGGGAGCAGTTTTTTCGGGTCTGTGGACAGCTGAAAGCCAAATCTGGCGAAATGCAGTTGATGTGGAAGCAATTCGAAGTTCAGTTCATGTAGTTTTGGCATCGTTTTGATTGACTTGTGACACGGTCCGTTGTCTTCATGAAACAAAATTTTTTATGCGATCGTTTCTTTGCAATTTCGGCCTTCAAACGCTCCAACAATGGTATATAATATTCACTGTTAATGATATTTCCTTTCTCAAGATAGTCGATGAATATTAAACCACGCACATCCCAAAATAACGAGACCATAACCCTTCCAGGGGATTGTTGTGCTTTCAGGCGCTTTGGACAAAGTTCCCCAGTTGCTGTTCACTCAGATTACGATCGTTTTGATTCCGGTGTGAAGTAAAGTGGATCCATGTTTCGATGCAAAAATTCCGGTTTGATTCGTTTAAACATGGCCAAACACTGCTCAGAATCATTAACACGTTCTCGTTATTGATCAACAGTGAGCAAATACGGAAACCACTTTGAACAGAGCTTTCTCATAGTCAGATGCTTATGCAATATAAAGCCAACACGTTCTTTTCAAATCTTTACGATGTCAGCTAACGCATGCGACTTCACTTTTCGATAGTTCAAAACGATATTGTGCATTTTTTTTAATGTTTTCTAGTGTTACCGCCTAATTTGGACGTCCACTGCGTTCTGCATCATCGGTGTTTCTACGGCCACATATGAAGTCAGTAGACCAACGTTTCATTGTTGTGCCTGATGGAGCGGAGTCCCCATAACACTTTTCAAGCCATTGATTCGCTTGAACGGTATTTTTCCCCATCAAAAACGAGTATAAAATTAAAACACGAAATTGTTTGTGATACATTGTTTTGAAAATAACAATAGCAGCGTCACTCTTAGCACAATAATTCACAAACTAATGACTAGAATATCATGAAATTTTAACAGCTTTCTTTTGAAAAATAGTTTTAACTGAAAAAGTTAGTATTCACTACAATAAAACTAGCGCCATCTACGTGTTAGGCCGGGGACTTTTCAGCCCATGTTGTATATACAGTCACTCACATTTAAAGCCGGGCAAACATTGTCGAAAATTTATGATCTTAATATTTATGCTTTGATAAAAGATGATGCGTTTAACTTTTTTTTGTTTTAAAAACTCTTATTAATAGAAAAACCATAGAAATTTTATTTTAAGTCCCGTTATAAAATACATAAGAATAACAAAGTGAGAAAAAGTAAATTCTCTGTCTCACATTGAAAGTCGGGCACTTAATGTTTTGTACAATGAAAAACTGAAATATACCGTTATTTCCACTTTTTTCTTCTTTTGTCTCCAAAACAATTATTTCTTCTTACACTATCATTCGATCAGTGAAGATTATAAAAGTTTTTTGAAAAATGCCGCGCAAAATTAAACAATCCACCTTCGAAGAACGGAAAATAATAATTGAGTTGCACTTAGATGGAAAATCTGAAAGGGAAATATCTAATTTGATAAAAAAAAGCAAATCTACAGTGCATGATATCATTTCTAGATATAAAGAAAGTGCAATAAAAAACGCGGAGCCCGAGCAAGAAAGCTTTCACCCAGAGATCAGAGCATGATTTTAAAACAGGTGAAGAAAAATCCTTTTATTTCTGCTCCAAAACTGACAGCAATGGTCAAGGACGCTTCTGGGACGGAGATAAACCCAGAAACAATAAGAAGACTTCTTCGCAAGAATGACTTTCATGGCCAAGTGGCACGGAAAAAACCTCTTATAAGTAAGAAAAACCAAAGCGAACGGCTTGTTTTTGCTCGTCAATATATGACCAAAGATTTTGATTTCTGGAGTACCGTAAGTTGGAACAAACATAAAAATTAAATTAGGCTTATTATTAATGTTTAGGTATTGTTTACTGACGAAAGTAAATTTAACTTATTTGGGTGCGATAGAAGAGGCAAAGTATGGCGCAAACCAAACAAAGAGATGAAAGGCAAGAATTTAAGAAAAACAGTAAAGCACGGTGGTGAATCGGTTATGGTTTGGGGATGCATGGCAGCCTCAGGAGTTGGAAATTTGCATTTCATTGACGGTGTTATGAATAAGAATATTTATTTAAATATTTTGAGAAAAAATTTAAAAGAAAGCGTAAAAAAACTCGGCATGAAACCAATTTCCAATTTTACCAGGACAATGATGCTAAACATTCCGCATATGATGTAAAGAATTGGCTGCTCTATAACTGCCCGAAGGTTATTAAAACCCCTGCACAAAGTCCGGACCTCAATGTTATTGAACATTTGCGGGACGAATTAGGCCGCCGGATGCAGGACAGGCAGTGTACGTCAATTCCACAACTAAAGAATGCCTTACAGGAGGAGTGGAATAATATAAGTCCTGAGGTTTGCAAAAAATTAGTGGAATCTTTGCCTAACCGCTTACAAGCTGTTGAAACCCAAAAAGGTGGATCTACAAAATATTAATTTTGCGTTATGTTCACATAATGCTAATTTTTTATTAATTGCCCGACTTTAAATGTGAGACTGAAAAGTGACCCTATTTAAGTTAAGCCTTCGTATACATTTAATAAAAGAACTTGGAATAAATTGTTTTTGTTGTTTTTAAATAAAAGAACTTTTGTGATAAAATAAACAAAATTAAAACGACTTTTTCTTCCGTCAGCTTATAAATATTGGGACTAAAAGTTTTTTCATGCGTCTGCCCGACTTTAAATGTGAGTGACTGTAGATTATTTTATTATTATTATTATTTTCAGCGCCTTATTGAAATGTTACGAGTAAAAAAATATTTACTATTAACAAAGTGCAGCGTCTGTTTTGCAAATTTTCAACGATCTTAAAATACAATACTTTTTATTTCTTGTATTATTATTTTCACGAATAAAAGCTAAAAAGGCAGAGAATATACCAAGAGGTAATACTACTTTTGTTCTGTACTGTCTCGGTTGTGTCTGGTTTCATCTGTGTCAACTATATTGTATCATCAATTTTTATCCTGCGTGAACATCTATCAAAGCATACAATATATCGTTCTTTAGTGTTTTTACTTCCTTAACAGAGCTGAGAAATTCAATCCATCAAACATGCAAATAAAGAAAAAAAGAAACATTCTTTCTAGGTACTGCCATGATTCCATAACAAACTTATGAACTTAATTTTTGCAACGAATACACATACATATATGCATGTGTGTATATGCTTGCATTCTGATAGTGTTCATTACATTATATGCTACAATTACAATGAATGTCAAAAACATCAGCATCAGTATCCACTGTGAGTTGATGTCGCCATAGCCATCCCAAAAACTTATTTAATTTTTTGTGCTAAAGAAGCCGAGTGTTAAAAGTTGACATGTGTTTCATACACGAACAAAACACAACTCTTTTTCGCACTCACACTAGAATTATGGCATGTTGCAAAGGCACAGCAGAAGGTCTTTTATAACACACAATTTTTGTGTGTCATGTGGACAAGTAATTTTGTTTTGGATTTTTTAATCGTTTACATTGCACACACTTACACTCACACACACACACACTAACAGGCTGAAAGGAAAACACAAGTAGACAAACGGGCGGCTAGAGATAGAGTGACAGTTAGTCAGAAACTCATGATAATTGTGCATTGTATGATACAATGAGACCCGTAAAGATATGTCAAATAACTATTTGGACTTGATAAAACCTCCATAAGTGGTCAAGTTAAAAAAAACAAAATAAAGCAAAAAATATAAAGCTTTCAGCTCTGTTCGGTATAAAATTTTATATTACATTCAGTAACATACTCGCAAACAAGATGCAGGCAAAGTGCAGTTCACATGGTAGCCAGCCACAGCCAGCAATCCATTCAAATCCACACAACCAGTCAGTGTCAGTTTTTATGTGAATACAAAAATATGAATTACGATCATTATAGTTTCCATAGTATAATCTTTTTTTTTTTTTTTTTTTTTTTTGTTGTAAATGAGAAGGTACTATATTTGTGCAAAAAGAAAAATTCTTATATTTGTAGTAGACAGTGCATAAATTTCAGATGATATGGAAATTTTTTGTGACAATTCAATTATAAACAGATTAGTTTAAATTAAATTTACTTAGATTTTTCTTCTTTTTTTTTTGCATGTCTGCATAAATTTATAAACGAATGCTTCTAATGATATATTTGTATTGTTTCAAGACAAGACTGCCCGAAAAATTCAATAAACATTTACAAAAGAAGAATTTGCAAATCAACATATGAGAATCTTTGTTGTTGGTCTCCAAAAAGAAAAAAAAAACACATTTCCGGTCTGATTTCGCATGATATGTGTTCAGATAAAGTCTTATTGAAAGTAACCAAGCAAACACATTTCTTTTTAAACGAAAGGTTTCACAACAGACGATTTGAAAACATTAAAAAATATTTGTTAAAGAATATACAATATCACATTGATAAATAATTAACAGTATCTGAAAGGCAAGGTAAGAAAAAATTCTGCTCGCGTATATAATTTTATTCAATCTTCTCGTTTATAAATTTGTATTTAAAAATAAAATTTACAATCAGAATTTTATTTTGCGTTCTTGGGTTTATTAATTTTTCTCACCAACGAAAAATAAACTGATTTAGAGTCTGAACACAATGTTCTTTTTTTCATTCATTTATTTATTGAATCTTCAAAATATGAACTAACAATAAAGCCCAGTTCAGACTATTATACTTTGTATTAATACTTGTCAAAAATTTAAATAATACGTGCAAGTCTGATAGTCTGAATGTAATCCGTCATACATACGAAAAATAATACGATAAAAATTTGACATCCCATACGACTTTGTTGTTTTTTGAAACTTTTCAAAACGACAATACTTTACATTGGATCAGGGTTGTGTTTTTGAGCAAACCAGCTAATTCAAAATTGAGTAGTCGGCTGTTTCGTAGCCGATGGGGTGCCGTCACTGATAGTATTTCTTGTCGTTATAAAAAAGCTCGAAATTTGGAATTTAGCTGTCATTTATAAATGTATTTTGCTCATGCTATATTTAGAACATAAAATATGTTTGTGCTATTGACTTTGGATGTGTTATACATAATTATTATTTTAACTGTTGAAGAATTTCACGCGCCGGCACGTCTATCGCCTACGACGTAGCGCACCTGCGGCCGTGAAAAGTTTTATGATGGCACATCTATGTTGGTTTATATCAAGTGTGAATGCAAAATCTAATTTACGTTAGACTTTTTGACAGTCGCAAGAAATGTGTTTAGACTTTTATCTCACAAAATATAATGAAAGTATTTATACTTGTATAATAGTCTGATTGGGCCTTAAGTATTCAAATCTTAATACTAAATATAAAAGTTAGTTAAGTCCAGTTACTGCTAGACAAAAAAGTTTTATTTTGCGCTAATAATATCGGTAGAATCACCTATTGAACGTTCTGATGGTGGCCAGGGTATCCCTTCTTCTCAACCGAGAGTGGCCGCCAAAATTAAGTATGTTGCGTGCAAAAGGATTTGGGTAAAGTTCCAGTTTACTGATATACCTTGTGACATACTTAGAGAACTCGTCAGTTACCAGCGGAACACACAGATCCTTGTGAATTCGTGAGTTTCTTACGTACCATGGAGCTGCAGTAATCGTACGAAGAATTTGGTTTTGTCGTCTTTGGTTTTTTTCAATGTTAGATGTTGAGGCGGTTCCCTATAATTGAACTCCGTAGCACCATATAGGCTTTAAAATTGCGTTATATAACAAAAGTTTGCAGTCCAACTTCAATGTCAAATTTCTGCCCATAAGCCAATTTAGTTGCGCTACTTTTAATTTCAACTGAGTGACTTTCGCATCTATGTGAGGCTTCCACGTTAGCCTACGGTCGAGGTAAATACCAAGGTATTTAACTTCATTATGCTGCGGAATAGGTGTATTGTTAATTTGGATAGCCGAACATGTTTGCTTACGTAGTGTGAATGTAACGTGAGTACATTTTTGTTCATTAACTTTTTTTATTTTCCAAAGTTTCAACCATTGCTCTAATATTGAAATATACTGCTGCAAATTTCGTGAAGCTTCTTGTGATGGTTTTCATGAACGCTGCAAAAATGCACAAATACACAATGTAACGATAATTTATTGCGGTGCGATTTTCCATACGAATTTGAAGTAAAAAATCGCACTTTCTCATTCTCTCAATTTTTTACTCCCTTTCTCTCTTCGATGTTGCCAAATCTTTTAAATAATTGACGATTTTCACAACATTATTGTGAAAAACATGATTTTGGAGGTTATTATTTTTTTCACGAAATATAAAACTTAAAAAAATATATTAACGGAAGAAGAAAACATGAAAAAAGTTGGAGGTATGACTGTCTTTATAATTTGCAGTCGGGAAGTTACAAAAACCTCCAGTATAAAGAAGATTTTTGGTTCAAATTAACAAAAATTTTGGCGTACTAGGCAAGTGAATTTCTTTCAGTTACCTTATTTTTTGTCAGACTATTTAATTTTAGCTGAGGAAGCAAAAAGAAAAAAAAATCTAAATTTACGGGATACGTATAAAAAGTGGAAGCAAAAGGACAATTGGTGCATTAACGCGTCTTACCCACCATATCCTGATAGCATGTGCCGTAGTTTCTAATTCCACATACAAATCAAACAGCTATAATTTTTTTTAATAATGCCATTACAAACTATTTTACACAACAGTAAATATTTTAGAAATTTTTATAAAAATGTACTCGTATGCACAAATAAATTAATAAAAATGTAAACTAACAATGACAAGTATTGCCGTCTTCCGTCGTATTATGTTTATTTTTCTCTCCCGCAACGGAAAATCGTTCCGCACCGCAAACATTGTTTTTAGACTCTTAATTCGTTCGCGAGCAGAGTGAAAAAATTCCCGAATCTGCTTCCGGATTTACAAGAAAAAGTTCGCGAATTTAAAAATAAAACTAGTGAGCAAAATTTTACAAACAAGAAGAACAAAGAAAGTAAACTGCTTCTAAACATTTAACTGAGCATGGTGAGATTACTTTTGTTTTGCAGCGTTACCAGAGTGATGATTTTAACATATTTTTGATGATTTTTGAACCAAAATGTGATTTGATAATTTGTTCGGGAATAATTTGCGTATTTATTTATTTTTTTTTTTTTTATCTTGGACCAGTACCCAAGGGATGACCCCTACATATGCAATGCATTGTACCGGAACTAGAAAAATAGGTTATGAGGAGGGGGAAAGAGGGAGTAGTGTTTGTGAACATTTGACTTGAACTTTCAAAAGTTATAACAGACAGGAAACATGTTTGCAGGCAACTTATTCCACAGGCGAAGCGTACAGCTGAAGAACTCTCTGTAATGCCTAGGCAATCGACAAGTGGAAGAGCTCTGGACGATATATGTGTATTACGTAAAAATGTGCGAGTTTCTCGTTGGAGCAAAATCCATTATTGTAACGAGATTTAATTCTCCCACGAATTAAATTAATTCTCTCATAAATTTTATTTTTAAATTCGTGAGCAGAATTTAATTCTTCTTTGCATTTTAAATTCGCTCACGAATTTCATGGATAAAATTTGCGAACGAAAAAGAATAATTCTTTGAAATAAGGAAAATTAAATTCGTTCTCAAATGGATTTAATTTGAGCTTTATTCCTACTCTGCTGAAAAGTTTTGCTTGAAAAAAGTTATTTACCAATCATTTTCTTAAACGAAACTAAATAAATTTTTTTCGTTTCTGGGACCACAGTGTTCGGATAGTGTTTTTATTGGGAGGTAAAGTCGTAGATTGTCTTAAAGTAAAATGTGCATCAGCCATAATGTACGATATAAATTCTGAGTTATACTTTAATGTCGAGTATTTTGCTCAACTTAATTTGACATTTCTTTCGTTTTAGTGTTTGACAAATTCAACCATGGAGTGGCACACAATTGAGCAGCGCGTTAAAATTGTTAAATATTTTCATGAAAATGGGGGTTTACATCAAAATGTCTATCGTGGACTTCGTGATTTTTTTTCTATTCTACTCATTGTGGACCTTTCGTCAACTGAGAGTCTACGAGTGATTGACGAAAAGCCGATACATCGACAAAAAATTACTTTTTAGTGCGGTGTCATGGGGCTGTACCTTTTCGAAAATGTAGTGTTCAGTAGCGTAAAATTTGTTTGGCCAAAACTGTATCTTGTGTCTTAAACCAGCGTGCCACACCAGTGATTTCATCAATCCCTGGAGATTTCTTAGAGTTTATTTTATTTATGACGTTTTCGACATCTTTAAAACTAAGTCTCAAAGACATCATCCACGGTACCATTTGTAATAAAAACGTTTTTCAAATGATTAACATACACCTTCCCTTTTTCAGAATCGCTTCTTCCCCAGTAACTCCTCTAACAGGTATTTTCAAACCTTTTATCACAATAAAAAATTTCAAGATAATAAAATAAGTTTTATTTATAGTATTGTGCATGTTGGTTGGACTACCCTTTACTTCTAAGGGCCATTGTTACAACTTAATGAAAAAGTTCGTGATAGTTAACCTTAACATTAGTTAACGTGAACGATAAAGTCGCCATTACATTTTTCCAATTTTTACAACTGAAGTTACAGTATTTTAAGCAGATAATATGGCAACTTGAAATATTTAAAGTTAACTTTGAAATTTTCCAGGATGATAAACCTGCTGTTAAGTCATCAGTAACTTTTCAGGTTGATGTTAACTTATAATAACTAATAAAATTATCTGTAAGATATAATCTTAATGTTAACAGTTCGTCAGTTGTAATAATGGCCCTAAATGTAATAAGCTTTCTGTACAACTGTCTACAGCCATATTTTTTGTCGCTTTTAATGTTTCAAGACAAAAGTCTTCAACACTGCTTCCTTGTTAAACTATTTTTCTAGTACCGATATAACTTACTGTATATGTAGAGATCGTATCCTGATTACTAGTCCGAGGTAAAAAAGAAATTACATTTTCTTTTTGAGTTAATGGGCAAACGTTTGCTGAGTTAGTTTCTTGTGTATATTTGTATTGTAAATTAGAATATTTGCTATTTTCACACTTTTGTTTTGGGGCTTTACATTATTATTTAATTTGAATTGTAAATCAAGTAAATATCCAATGCTCTCCCACAAACAAACACACACAAACACAAATGTCATACGCATACACATCTCAAGCTCATGAATAAAAGTCTATTGACTTTTTGTTGCTATTGATGCTACTTTTGATGAACGGTACTTTACGAGTATACAGGAGTAGTAAAAGTAAAAGATCAGACATTGATAAATTTATTTGTACACACTGCCAACCAAAAATATCTCCCTGTTCGTTCATATGTACGTGTTTGAACAAACGTATTTGTGTAAACATTTTTAAAATTGCAATTTTCTTATTCATGCATAAATTGTGCTTGAAGTAGCTCAATACAATAACGAAAATACAGTCATTGAGTAAATAAGCATTTATCGCTAATGGATGAAAGAAAAAGCTTCGCTTTTGTCTAGTTATTGTTGACGGTGTCATTTGTGCATGCGAGCAAAGACACGAGCATGTTTGCAGTGTTGGAATTATCTTTAAAAAAATGTTTTATTCATTAT
The DNA here is from genome assembly GCA_914767995.1 of Thecocarcelia acutangulata. Classification (NCBI taxonomy): domain Eukaryota; kingdom Metazoa; phylum Arthropoda; class Insecta; order Diptera; family Tachinidae; genus Thecocarcelia; species Thecocarcelia acutangulata. The sequence continues at coordinate 30,575,610 of OU612096.1, forward strand.
ACGAGATGCAAATGAAAAGACTATTTGTATGTATTTCAGCACATTCATAGTAAGCCTATAGGATAGCGAAGAAAAAGCTCATATTTAATACATTCGATCCCAATATGCAAGAGGGTTTTCGTTATTCCATATGCACTGACCGAGAAAGAGATGATGACAATAAAATCAATAAGCAAAAATTATATGAAGCTGGTTTGGCTAACATGCCACCTAAATGGCGATTGTTCAGATATATCGCCAGTGCAAATGGCAACTCCTACACGAAGGAAAATCTATGTTTCTCTCATCAGCATTTAGAAGAAAAAACATGAATATTGCCATCTAATAGAAGAATACATGTTTTTTTTTTAATATTCACTTTACCCGATTTTATAAGCCCCTCACAGCCAATCGAAGCAGGACTTCCCCGAGGTAACATCCTGGGGCCCAGTTTATGTTTGATTTATGCTTCTGATAGGCCGGAATCCATATTACAACTTTTGCATATAACATAGCGTTCTGTAGCATTCATGAAAACCATCAATTATCATCACGAAATTTGCAGGTGTAGTGCCATCACTAGTAATACCTTTTATTACAACGCTGGCACTTTTCTCCACTCTACATACATTGTAATTGTAGGTTTAAGAGGAATATGAATAATAAAGAAATGGCAGTTGCTAATCGACCACCACAACTCAAACATCGTTTCTTTTTAATAACACAGGCATATATATCGATAGTGGAAAAATGGCTAAAGCTTTGGAAAATTAAAGTTAATGAACAAAAATGTGCTAATATCACATTCGCACTTTGTAAACAAACATGTTTGCCTATCAAAATTAACAACTCACCTATTCCGCAGCGAAATGAAGTCAAGTACCTCGACCGTAGGATAACGTGAAAGTCTCACATTGATGCAATAGTCACTCAGTTGAAATTAAAAGCAACGCAACTAAATTGGTTTAAGAGCAGAAATTCTACCTTGAAGTTGGCTTGTAAACTTTTGTAATCCTAAAGCCTGCCTACATGGTGCTATGAAAATCAATTATGTGGCACCGGCTTCGGCGTCAAACATTGAAAAAATTCAAAGACAACAAAACCAAATTTTTCGAACGATTACTGCAGCCCCATGTTACGAATTTTCGAAGTACGCAGCGAGGTATGTCCAGTAGGCTGCAACTTCATGGAAATCCTCTTGCACATACTCGGTTGAGAGGGCACGTGTCATCACCAGCACGTTAAATAGGTGATTTTACCGATAAGATTCCAGCAAAATAAAACTTTCTAGCATTGGCCGGACTTAAGTAAAAAGCACATCTTTTTTAAATGCTTACGCTTATTATTAAGATTTGAATACTTATTGTTAGTTCACTTTAAAGACTCAATAAATAAATTAATGCAAAAAAAAAATTAATGCTATTAATAAAGCGAGGTCTAAAGCTATGTACACACGGTTGTCAGATCTGGCAACATACTGACAATGAAAAATTGTCCGCAGAAGTAAATTGTGTGTTCAGACGATCGCAAAAAAATCTTACAATTTCATTGTCAGACTATGGTCTGACAAATAATTCATCTATCAACAAAAATTGTCAGTTCACACGTTTGTCAGATTGTTAGATGAAAAAAATTGGCAGACATGTTGTAAGGCATTGCCACATATGTATATCAACAACCATCTATTGGGCGGTGTTGCCCATCAAACTTTTTTCTGACTGTGATGCCATTGTCAGGTGCATTAATTTTATACATCTGACAATTAAAACTGAGCTTACAATATCATCCAATTATATGGCAATGCCGACGAAGAGTGTTCTCACGATAGTCAGATGCCTGACAACATTGTCGTCTTACAATTGATTGACAATGTTTTCTCTGACAACGTTGTAAGTTAAAAATTGGCAGTTCACACGATTGTAATATATTTTCAGATAATTTTACTGGCAATAAGAAAAAGTAAGATCTGACAACCGTGTGTACGTAGTTTAACCAAACCGCAAAATGTTAAATGTAAATAAAACAAAACATTCTCGGAGATCTGTGTTAATATTTTTATAATACAAGGATCTGTGACACAAAATATCGCCCCAGTGCCGACTGCAGCTTCAATGATATACCTCTGTCCGATGGCACATATTCTTAATAACTCTGAGACATAATGGAAGTTCAACATTGTTAATGCGCTAATACTTTATGTCTGGAAGTATGCTTAGCTTAGTGACATACGCTTTTACTCTCAAATATCCCCAAATAAAAAAGTTCTAACCGTGCCAAATCACGTGATCGTGTCATCCATTAATATCGCCACGACGTGATATAACACAGCCCTAAATTATCTCGCCCCAAAGAGCCATTGTGTCGTTGGCTGTGTGGCAAGTGCCACCAACCTGTTAAAATTACATATCTTACAGGTCCATATCCACAATTTCTGGTCACAAAAACTTCGTTATAGCTTTGATTTAATCAAAGAAAATTTAATTTGAATTACACGACTTACAGAGCAAACTAAATTAGGGCGTAAAGCGCAACGCAATTTAACGTTTTGATTTTACTATCTTAAATTAGAGCGTTAACATTGTGCCATAAACAGCATTGCTCACTAGCATTGTTTAATGAAAATCCCTAAATAGAAATAATAAATAGTGATAAAGCCGTTAAATTAATCTGAAAGCACCTAAAGTGTGATTACTAATGGCCGCAAAAATGAGTAACATTTGTTTTGGAGCGAACTTTACTGAGAAGCTGTAAAGCTTTCTCTCTTACGTTCTGTCCAAATTGGATTTTCCAATTGCAAGGCGTTGACGCCGCGCTATTTGGGTTGGCCTCCCCCATAGATATTGTATGTACATGAGGATTTTTGACAGATAAATTACGCTTGATGCGTAAAGCAGTAAATATTTTTAGAAAGTTGGCATATAACATATAACCAATTTAAACTATATTAAGAGATTTGAGGTGCTGGCGATTAACTCTTAGTAAAACGAGGTATTTCAAATGAATGCCAAAGGCTAATTAACAAATTTATCTCTTAATTCCCAGTCGATTGAACTGCAAAACGCAATAAAACAAACATCGTTTTCAGACTGCTCTCATACATGCACATTTTTCAAACCATTAATATATCTAAATACGAAATGAAAAAAATACATTTAAAAAGAGCTATACTAAAATATCGTTTGTAGCGGAAGTCATGAAAAATTTGCATAAGTGATAGAGACTTTTAAACAAAAAACAATAATACATCTCGCAAAAAACGAAAGCATACACAACATGCAGCAAATGTTGGTGAGAGTCTATGAAGTATGGCAAAATCAATGGCGGCAACCGTCTACAGTGGCAGCAAAATTGCCATATGAGCAGTCAATAAAATCGTTTCTAAAGCATTTTAATTACAAAGAACACTTAACATCTTGGAATAATATTATTCTAAACATTTTAAATTGTGTAAATAATGCAAGAATATGATTAAATAATTTGTGTTGAAATAAACAAATGAAGAGTTAAGAGGAAGTGCAATGAATGCCTTTTAGAACAAAATGGCATTTCAATACAAAAAGGAAAATTATGTACAATAAGATTTTGATCGCACAACTTCTGAGGGAGGAAAATACGTTTTAGAAAAATTCTTTTGAAATTTAATTACAAGCGAAAAGCTAATTAACGAATGTATTAAAAAATAAGTTTAATTATTGATTTAAGGAGTCTTAAAATTATTGGGCTGTATTCATTATCAATAATTAAATTCGACTCTTGCTAAAGTAAATATTTAAGGAAAAAGTATTTATAGCTGAAAAAAATTATACTTAAAGTAGAACTCACAATCCCTAATCAAACATTGGAAAGTGGCAACCTTGCACAGCTGTTTTTCTTTTGTTTACATTTCTTTAAGAATATAGTAAAAACTTATGTTTATTTTTTAATAATTTATAAGTTGATTTGAGAAAAATTGCGAAAAATAGAGAAAGTATCAATCAATGCTTTATATTCAGCAAGTGAAAAAGCCAAGGGATAGAGACCAAATTGAGATGCCGCTTGGTTGTTCAATGAGTTAAACACAGGTTCATGATACAAAAAAAAGGTAGCCGCTTCCCTACAACAATAAAAAAACAGCAGGTATTTTGTTTGTGTAAAAGGCGAATTCACACTTCAGCTGGCAAAAGTAGTTGATAAAGAACATGTGCAAAAATTTAAATGGCGCCGAAAAAGGTAAGCAAAACTTGACAGAGGAAGTGCCGACGGATTGGCCAAATTCACCGATGCATCCACCTAATAATGAATTCGCCTTGGGTATTTTGTTTGTGTAAAAGGCGAATCCACACTTCAGCTGTCAAAATTAGTTGATAAAGAACATGTGCATTTTTAGTATTTTTTCAACCTTCGTGGAGGTCTGCAGAGGAAACTAAACATTTTATTTGCTTAGCCAAAAGATAATACATAATTACAATGCTGAAGGTGAAAACAACATTACGAATGGTCGTCGGGCGGACAACATTTTAAGAAAACAAGAAACAAAACTAATCAAGCATAAAGGCTAGCCTTTTTATTGTTATAAAATAAACGATAATAACATTGATGCAAAAAACATTTTGGATATTAATTTTTGTTCTGTTCTATTTTCTCTTTGAAATTTATTTTTACAAACGGAACAAGTTCGCCTTTTTAATATTTGTCTCCAACTTTGTATCACGAAGTGCCGACGAATTGCCAAATTCGCCTTGCACAGGGCTCAGCTGGTTTTAAATTTAGAGTTGGTTTTAAGGTCAAAACTATACTTTAAGTTGTCTATAAGTCGATTCTTAGAAAAGATCACTTTAGTTGTCTTAAAGTATACTTTATTTTCAACTATGAATAGAACCCACTGTTTTTTCTCTTTTCTTAATAAATTTTAATATTTAAAATTCAGTTTTGTAGCCTTAAAAAACTTAAATTATTTTATGTTTGATATTTTATATTTAATAGTAGAAACAGGACACAAGTTGATATTCTTTTGTCCAAAACTATTGAAAGGATAAAATACAGTTATTAAGAAAAGGAAAATATAAAATTTTAAAACATAAATTTTTATTATTTTTGGTGATAAAAGTCATATTAAATCAAATTACAAATTCAACATACAATACAGTCAAGTAATAAATTTGAGCACAAGATAGAATTTGGTTTTCAGTTTGTGCCCATTAATAAAATTTCACTTTATATTTTTAAAAATTTAAGTACAAGGTGGAAGGGACCCCAAATTTTTAAACTACTAAAGCGTTCCGGAAAAAAAAAATTGTTTTTCCACTTATTCTACTCCATATATTTGCAATTTATCAATGTAGTGCCTGACTCGAAATAACTTTTGTTTTGCACTAAATAAAAATTTGAGAAATATTACGAAAATAGTGGTTAATTCGTTTCAGAAAATATTCAATACTGCTTATGTTCCTTAGCATTGGTATATTCCGGAAGTCGTGTGCGACTATTGCTATAGAAACTTATGCAAGTTTATTGATGAAAGGTCAACAATAAAGTACGCTGTACCAACAATTAGGCTACCACGCACGGAGCACTGCAATGAATTGTTCAACTTTTGCGTAACTTTCCCTCAAACTAAAGGGTAGCAATACTTTCGCAGCAACAAAATTCGCTACGCTAATGTAGAATCGGTTATTCCAGCGGTTCTGTATACACTAGAAGAACGTATAGCAGCTTCAATGGAGAGTTTTGATGATGCTCCCGAAATAAGCCATGGAAAATCAACAGTAGTTCCAACAATGCTATCAAAATTTCTTGCATGGTATGCGAGAGCTCAGAAGTATCGGAATATGTAGCAACATCCAGAGAACTTGGGACTGCCGTAACGCATATAGTAACACAAGCCGACTTCAATGACACAAATGCTTACAAACGCAGGAATAAAAGGCCGAAGTTTCTTTAAAAGCAAAATTAAAAACAAAATTAATAAAAAAAAAAATCGGTGACAGCTCTGATCATACAGCTTAAAGGAGCGAGCTATTCAATGACTGTGTGGCAAGTGGCACCATTCCGTTGGGATTACATATCGTCAAGATCCATATCCTGATTTTCTGGCCACATGAAGCCCGTTATCATCTCACGAATGAGAACACTATCCACGGTAACTGAGCGGCCGTACTCATCTTCTAAGTCCATATCAAGAAAAAAGTTTTTTATCATTTCGCGATAGTAAATACGACGACGAATCAGGGTCGACGGCATTTGTAGCACACTGTCGCGAACAACGGCACCGGAGAACCAACTGGGCATATCCATATCCTCATTTTCTGGCCACATTAAGCCCGTTATCATCTCACGAAACAGAACACTATGCACGGTAACTGAGCGGCCGAACTCATCTAAGTCCATATCAAGAAAAAAATTTGTTATCATTTCACGATAGTAAACACGACGACGAATCAGGGTCGACGGCATTTGTAGCACACTGTCGCGAACAACAGCACCGGAGAACCAACTGGGCAAGCGCGCACATTTGTTTTCACACATTTCCTGCATAACTGGTTTACTGAAATTTGCGCACAATTATACCGCTTGTTGAGGCTTCTGGTGGATTATGCTGACCAAAAATACTCCGAAGTGCACGAAATGCGTCTTGATGTTAAGAAACATTTTCGTGAAAAGCTTCAACAATTTTAACGCTCTACTCACGGTTGGGTTTTTCGAACACTGAAACAAAGAAATGTCAAACCAAGTTGGGCAAAATAAACTCAATTGTTAAGATGTGACTCACAATTAATATCGTGCATTATTCATTGAAAACAAAATGTTGCATTTTATTGAGAACAAAAATAAATTACTTTTAGTTTGCATGGCAATTGATAACACACTTTTCAGCAACTTTGCTGCAATCACTTCTATAGAAATATTACACCAGCTTCTGTTTTCTTAATCTTATCTGGCAGCATATAAAAGTATCCTTTCTCCTTAGTTCAATCTCGGCATAATTGTAGCTGATGAAGTAAAACTTACCTGCAAAGAAAAGAATAAAGAATATGATTAATAGTACAACTAATAGAAAATATAATAAAACTTTAAATGAATATTTTAGTTGATGATACTATGAAACAGCCCTTATTTATAATACGTATAAAAAGGAAACTCTACAGTTCATCCTGTTTGAACTTTAATATATAATGAAACTTTAACAATGCCAAATTAAAATAACTTTGCTAAGCTGGGGCATAAAAATAATAACAATAATAGAAAGAGAATAATATTTCATGGCGTTCATACAGCATGAAAATACATATTAATAATACATACATATATACTAGTATATTGTAGAATAGTTTTCTTTTACTTGATTTTACTAACGAATTGTTAACACAATCTTGAAGAGAGAAAACTTATAGAGTTTGTTTAATTTTCTGTTTTATGCAAAATTCTAAGTGTTTTTTTTTTCTTTCGTCTAAAGAACAAAAGAAGACAAAAGTTGTGTATATAACCGGTTATGGAGAATTTATGTTAATAAAATTTTAAATGAAGCAGGTCGTTTGGAGTTGTTTTGTTGTTCCATAACGGAAGCATTTTGCCCACATACTCTATTCCACAAAAGACTTTCGTCTTTAAACTGGCTTACAATAATAGATTTATTATTTGTTACTTTTATTTTACTTAAGTTTTTCTTCTTTTATTTGGGTTCAACAAGTCAACTTTATTTTTGCAGTCAAATAGAATTTTTTCGTTTTTGTAAGACATTGTAGTGGCAGATTTGAATTCAAATTTATGAGTTGAAGTTTTCGTACATCATCAAGGCAACATGAAGAAAAAGTAGTCATAAAATCAATGCATTGCAAGGATTTTTGCAAGGATACTCGTTTTTTCATCTTATGAGCAGTTTACTCAGCAAAGAGTAATAAAATGTCCAAGTTTCAATGCATAAAGTCATTGTTGTTTCAAAATCTGTATGCATTTGTTATAAATAAATGTAAAAAAAGTTTTTAAAGTTTTGAAAATTGCGAGGGTTAAACGTTACTTTATCCAAAATTTACTGAAATTTTGAAAGAAAACACAAGTCTGTATAAAAAAGTTATAAATTCAGGATTAAATTAATCGTAAAATGAGTCCATACTTCTCGACAGCATCAGAGAGAAAATTTAATTGAGTTGGTGTAAAACTAATACGAAAGCTTTAAATATGAAGCGCCCAAGCCCTATGCGCTTGGTGCTCATATGTTTTTGTAAAAGCACTTAGCTATAGGCTGTGCGCTTTAACACAAGTGCAAAGCAACATGACTTTCGCATGTTCTGCTTGTTAAATAAAATGAGTTTTCCCTTAAATGCATTGGTATTTGCTCCTCCATATAGTACTTTTAGGCACTCCTGCTTTAAACTTGGCTGTAAAATACCATTGAATTATGCCACATTCAAGAATTTTTATTAGGATTCAGACAAGCAAAAAGATTTGAAAACTCCTTGGTGGCCGAATACGAGTACTGAATCAACGACTGACTGGACACTGGAAACCGAAGTTACATATAAATGGATTCTGAAACAACACTGCAGATATTATACAAGTGAATTTTGCGATTATGTGATCAATTGTAAAGGGTTTTCCTGGTTCGCTAGGAAACTCTTCTACCAATAATAATCAACTACTGGATTAAATCGTTCATTTAATCTGTTATCTCAATATTCTTCAGTGAACCTGCCCAACATCTGCATTTTTAAATTTATTTATCATTTCTATTTTTTTTTTTTTTTTGTATTCTTTTTTTTCTATTATTTTATTTTTTTTATTTTATTTTTTCTTTATTATTATATTTTCTTTTTTGCTTTTTTCTTTATTATTATTTTTTATTGTTATTTTTTTATTTTTTTAATTTAATTTTTTTTTCTTTATTTTTTTAGGAACTAGGAAAATTACATAATATGCACTATACATAACAGAGTACATAATATGCACTATAGCTTTAAATATGCCAATATACTTATATGCTTTAAAATATACCAAGAAGTTTTAATTGAACAATTCCCATGACTTTCTAACCTGGTGTTAGAAGTGCTGCCTTGATCATTCATCAACTACTAAGTACCTAGGTATTGCTAAGGCGCCATTTTGAACATATGCTGAATAGTGTTCAGCACGATTTCAAGAAGCTTGGTCAAGGGTCAAGTCCACTTCTGCGTCTAGGGTAAGCACCTACAGCAGTCTCGAAGTCATAGAATCGTGAGAGTCCAAATAAAGGATGGTCCAACTATATGGCATCCTTGTGAGGCACAGCTTAACGTCAACATTTTGCTTGGTTTAATTTCAGATTTCTTTATATCAGTGTTTGACCATAGAGAGATATAGAGTTAGGCAGGGCGATAAGATTGTTGAAACTTTTTAAGGAACTGAGCGTTTAAAGTAAAAAGCTTTTCGTGCACTTCGTGATTGCTTTGGCCAGTTTAAAGCCAAATTGCCGCACTTCGACATGTGAGAATACACGAGTGAATGTTCAAAAACCGGTGCATCCACAAAGAATGACCGTTTGGTGGGGTTTGTGGGCTAGCGTCGTCATCGGGCTGCACCTTTTCGAAAATGATGTTGGCCAAACTGATACCGTCAATGGTGTTCGCTACCGTGTCTTGTGGCCAGAAATTGAAGGTATGGATCTGGGCGATATATGTCTTCAACAGGATGGTACCACTTGCCACGCAGCCAGTGGCTATTTTGCGCACTAAATTCAATGGCCAAATTATCTCACATCGTTGCGGAGTTAATTGAGTGCCACGATCATGTGATATAACACCGCTGGATTTCTTTTTTTGGGTCATTTAAAAGAAAAAGTATACGTCAATAAGCCAAGCCCAATTAATAGATGAGACGATAAAGTTTGGCAAGTTCAATTATGACTCAGAGCTAATGAAAATATGGACCATCGGATAGAGGTATGTCACTGAAGCCGTGGTGATATTTGTCTGACACATAATTGTCATAGATCCTTCTTTCATAATAAAAATTATAATGCAATTCTCGGAATATTTTTTGTTTTATCGTACGTTTTTGTTGAACCGCCAAGATAAACACTTCAGCTAGATCCACGCTTAAATATAGCAAATAAAATATGCTTGCTTCTCTCTTTGTCTGACATATAATTGTCATAGATCCTTCTATCATAACAAAAATTATAACATAATTCTCCGAATAATTTTTGTTTATTTACAATCAAGATCCTGTGTTTTGGTTGGACCACCAAACTAAACGCTTCAGCGGGATTCACGCTTAACTATAGCAAATCAAATATGGTTGCTTCTCTCTTTGTCTGACATATAATTGTCATAGAACCTTCTATCATAATAAAAATTATAACATAATTCTCCGAACAATTTTTGTTTTATTTACAATCAACACCCTGCGTTTTGGTTGGACCTCAAAATAAATGCTTCAGCTGGATTCACGCTTAACTATAGCAAACCAAATATGGTTGCTTCTCTCTTTGTCAGACACAATTATCATAGACCCTTCTATCATAATAAAATTTATACAGTAGTTGTCCGAAAATTTTTTTTTTATTTTTTTTATTTACAATCAATATCCTGCGCTTTGGTTGTACCGCCAAAATAAACGCTTCAGCTGGATCCACGCTTAACTTATAGCAAACAACATATACTTGCTTCTCCCTTTGTCTGACACATAATTGTCATAGATGCGTTTATCATAATAAAAATTATAACATAATTGTCCGAACAATTTTTGTTTTATTTACAATCGACATCCTGCGTTTTGGTTGGACCACTAAAACAAACGCCTCAGCTGAATCCAAGCTTAACTATAGCAAACAAGATACATTTGTCAAGTATATACAATTGGCGTATTACAGTTCTGCATGGATGCGTGAAAATATTTTACTCTAAAAGCTAACATTTCCATTAAACCTCTTCAACGGGTGAATTTAAGTTTACCACGATATTGAGGAGATTTTTCGATATATTTTGTGTAAAATTACAAAGCATTTTCACCACAATCATGGCTTTTTAAACAATTCTCAAACATTGGCAGCGCCAATAAATGATCTCTAGCAATACTGTAGTTTTCATTACTTATCAATTCCTCCACTGACATCAACAAAAAGGCGAAAAGTGTAACAACAACAAAAACAAACTCTTTGTTACTTCAAACAAGTTTTATGAACTCCAGTGGTTGCGTAAAATAAATTTTGCATAATTAGACAATTACCAGAGCAAATAGTTTGAGGTTACTCCAGCTACGAGTTGAAGTGCTTAAGTACTTTCTTCAGCCATTGGTGAAGAGCTAGCACAAACAGATGAGCAATTTTATTTTCTTTTACTTCGAGTTTGTTTGTTTGTTGCTTTGCAGCGAAAAAGAAGAAAAAAAACTTTATGTTGGCTGAAGCTGTTGTGTGGCAACATCAAAAGATACGAGACGATACGATAAAATGACTTCTTAGCAAACATATTTTTATTGCTGTTGCTACAACTTTCCTGGCTTTTTCGACAATCATGATAAGACCGAACGACCAACAACGCAAGTAGTGAGGAAAATATAAAAACTGAAAAGAAAAATTGTTTTTCAGGAAAAGAGTAATGAGCACACACACACACACACACACGCACACACACACACAATTTTGTTGTTTGAACTTTAATACAATATTCCTCTCAAGCTTGTGTCTCTGGAACAAATTTCGTAAAGTGAATATAGTGATAAATTAAGTTTGATAGTTTTTAGTAAGTAAAAGAAAGTAGCTGGCAGCATGTACAAGTAATAATGCCACTGATAAAAAGTAGCAAAAGCCCATAAAACACATCCTTGTATGTGTTTTATTGTCTTACCACGTCGTTTCTTTTCTCTGTTTTAAAGCTTTTAGTGAAGATGCAACAAACAATATACGAGTATTAGACAATGTTGTACATGTTTATGGTCATGTCTTGATAGAGTCTAAAATTTAAATAAGTTAATTCACAAAAAAAAAAAAAACGAAAAAAAAACTAACTATGCAGTCGGAAAGTCACTTTCACGAATTCGGAGATTCATGGCAGAATGCGATCGAAGCGATATTCGTTGCGAGAGTGTTTTGTAGCTAAAGAACAAAACTGCGGCTTGATTACCACTTCTGAATGTCAATTACCTATTTTTAAATTTCTCACTATTAACTTTTCTTAAACAATATATACACTATATACAGGGTAGTTGGGAAGCTAGGTACTGGGGTTAAAAACTTTAATAACTTTTTATATATTTTTTTGGAAATTATATAATGAAGTGATACACAGCTGAACAAAGTACCAGAATATTAGAATTTTGTTATTTAAATCAGAGATCAATTGTTTTAATGCAGACAGTCAGAATTTCGCCCTCCGAAGCAATCATTCGTTGCTAAAGGCCCGATCAGACTATAATACAAGTATAAATACCTTCATTCGATTTTGTGAGACAAAAGTTTAAACACATTTCTTGCGAATGTCTAAAAGTGTAACGTAAATTAGATTTTGCATTCACACCATCACACTTGATATAAACCAAAAAATTTGAGTAGAAAAGAAAACAGCTGTTCATATTTTTTTATTTACCCAGCAGAGAGATGTGCCAACATAAAACTTTACACGGCGGCAGGCGAGCTTTTCGTCGTAGACGGTAGACGTGCTGGCGTTTGAAAATTTTTAGCAGCTAATATAATAATTATGTAAAACAGATCCAAATTTAAAAGCACCAAAATATTTTATGTTCTACATATAGTATGTGCAAACTACATTTATATACGACAGCTAAATCCCAAATTTCGAGCTTTCTTATAGCGATAAAAAATACTATTGGCGACGGCACGCCATCGGCTAATAAATAGTCGGCTAGTAAATCTTTATACAGCTGGTTTCCTAAAAGACACAACCCTGATCCAATGAAAAGTATTATCGTTTTGAAAAGTTTCAAAAAACAAAAAAGTCGTATGGGATATCAAATTTTTATCGTATTATTTTTCATATGTATGACGGATTACATTCAGACTATCAGACTTGCACGTATTATTTGAATTTTTCACAAGCATTACTACACAGTATAATAGTCTGAACTGGGCTTAAAGGGCACTTTACTTTGTATTAAGACTTGTCAAGAATTCAAATAATACGTGCAAGTGTGATAGTGTGAATGTAAAGTGTTATGAAAATGAGAAATAATACGGCACGACATTTGACATCCCATAACTCTTCACCATTTTTAGAAATTCGTTTAAACAATAAGATTTTTCATTGGATCAGGTTTGCATTTTTTTACAAAAGCAAACAATTAAAATATTAAAACCAGACGTTAAGCAAATTGGCAGTTTATTTTCAAATCATATTTCTTATATTACCTTATAAGGTGCAATTGGCGCAAGAATTAAAACCCGCAGACAAACGGCAACGTCCAAAAGAATGTCTCGTATGCGCAATTACTCCTCGGCGCATTTAAAAAAAAAGATTTACAGTGCATATTAGGTGCAATTAGTGCAAGAATTCAGGTTTTAATTCATCGGAAACGTCTAAATTTTGCAGTTAAATTTCAAGAGTTGGCCAGAAATGAAATCAGCTTTATTGAAAATTTGATTATGAGTGATGAAGCTAATTTCCATTAGAACGGCTTTGTTAATAACCAGAACTGTAGGTTCTGGGGTTCTGAAAACCCAAGAGCCATTCATCAACGCCAATTGCACACCATTAGGTATTGTACACCTAATAGCGTGGTATCACATCTGAATATATCATTGGGCCTTACTTCTTCGAGAATGAAAAAGGAAGTGCTGTAACCATAAATGGTGAGCGGTATCGGCTTTTGATAGAACATTTTTTTGCATACTGCTCTTGAGAACAGGCCTGGTATGTGCCTTCAGCAGGACGGAGCCACTGTCCACACTGCCCGAGAAACAATGGCATTTTTGAGTAAAATTTTTGGACAGAGAATAATTTCCAGAAATTCTGAAACTATTTGGCAAGCGCGATTGCCAGATTTGACAGCACCTGGCCATTTTCTTTGGAGTTAATTGAATCAATCCTTGAACTCAAAGCAAACATTTTTGCAGAAATTCACACGCTACAACTACAAATTTTGAAAGATGTTATGGAAAATGCTTTAAAACGAGTCCATCAATGCATAGCTGTTGCGGATGACAGCAGCATATGTTATTCGTACTCTTTCAGTTATGGGCCCAGCCTATCCCACTGAATCTTCTATTAATCTGCGAAAGGGGTCGTAAAAACAGGGTCGCCTTTAACGCCCGTAAGACCCAATGTTGCTTATTAACACACAAACAAACGCCCGCAAACGCTGCTCCATCTGTACTCATGGATGGTATCAATATTGAGGAATCGGATGCTCCCAATGTCCTTGGAATGAAGACACAGTATGATGTTCCCTGGACTGAGCACATTTTTCATGTCATGTAAAAGATATACTTCACTCTATCCAATCTCCTTATACCACCTATATCCGTCCGAAAATGGAATACAACTCTCATGTTTGGGCCGGTGCCTCAAATGCTATTTTGGGATTACTCGACTATGTGCAGGAGACGGCGAAGAAGCTTATCGCTGACAGTAGGGTATCCAACTCTATTGACGCACTGGAGCATCGACGCAGTGTAGGGTGCGTTACTCTATTCTATCGTTACTACAATGGATTTTGCTCCGACAAGATTAGGAATCTTGTTCCCGAAACCCATACATTTTTACGTAACACGTGGTTATCGTCCAAAGCTCATCTATTTGTGGTCGCTTGCCCGGGGATTCGTACAACGCATTGCAGAGAGAATTCGTTTTTCAGCCGCACGCTTCGCCTATGGAATAAGTTGCCTACAGACGTGTTTCCTGCCTATTGTAACGTTGGAAAGTTCAAGTCATATGTTCATAATCACTACTCCCTCATTCCCCCCTCCTCACAACTTATTTTGCTAGTTCTGGTACAATGCACTGCATATGTAGGGGTCATTCCCTGAGTACAGGTCCAAGATAAAAATAAAAAAATAATTCCGTATTCTATCCCTTCACCTGAAACAGGCTTGCAGTAAAATGAAATGCAATGCAATAAAGATGAAATCGGATTCTTTTTTCAAGGAAGAGTAGCTTTTAGGATGCTGAGATTGGCATTAATCACTTGCCGCCGAGGGAGAGTAGATTTTAAGATGGCAGATGTTATTGAGATTGGGATTACATAAGTGCCGCACTTACGCCAAGCCCATCACCTCAAGCAGAATTCTTGTTAGCAGTGATCTTCTGGCTCTCACTATAAGCTCTAAAGTAGCCTTAAGATCGAGATACTTTGTAAAGTATAGACGATTTCATGCGGAGTTGTAAGGCTACTATTAGACCACGTAAAAAAAGTATTCCTTAAAAAAGTATTATTTAGGCTTCTGTTTTATTGAACAGGATTAGACTTGGTCAGGCTTTTTTTTAGCAGGATTGGCATATATATGTCTTGAGTTGCTTTTATTTAGAAATGCTTTGTCAAGTATCCATTTCATTTTATGCGAGAATGGTCATCTTATAATTTATTTTTTTCTTTCTGTTGTAGTTATCCTTGGAAATATCTTTAAGTTTGTTCAACCAAGCGCTTAAAATCCTCTGTTAATGTCAAAATTCAAAATTTTTTTTCCTGTTTTTTAAATTTTCACTAACGTGGCCAAAAGCATCACATAAAACATTCATAATTCTTGGCCAAGGAAATAGCAAAAAAAAAAATAACAGCAAATTCTGTTGTTCCTTCCATAACTCAGTGATTTGAAATGTTATGAATTTTTTGTTATTGTTACTGCTGCAGTTGTGGGGATATTAATGTGATGGCGCCTTTTTGACGCCCTTGTTTCCAGTCAAAACAATTATTTAGTCTTTTTCTAGTTGATTTTTTTGTTTTCACCAATAATTTTTTTCAAAACAGGAAAATGCGAGTAGAGACAAACAAGCATTTGAAAATGCTGAAAATGTTTTGTGTCACACGCTGTTACAGTCGGGCAGATCTGACGACAGACATGCAGTCTGTCAGTTAGTTGTTGTGTTTGCTCTTTTTGCACAACAAGTGTATGTCATGTCATTCGTCGTTGTGGACATTTTAAAGGAGCATTGTGTAATGACAGAGGGGAACAGTTTAAAAACACAAATTGCAGGAAGAGAAAAAACAGTGGAAAATTTCATCCATGGCTTAACGAGTGTAACATGACAATAATGGTTCCAAAAAATTGCCACAGTATGTGTACTCGTATGTGTGCGTATTAATTGATGCTGACGACAATGGGGTTGGAGCTTTGATGACGGCGATAATTATTATTAGTTTCATAACCAAAGCAAAAAAAAAACAACAATAGTAAAGACAACAATAGTAAAGACAACAATATCAGCAACAACACGATTAGTTGGAACATTAAATGCAACCATGCAAAATAATAATATGGTTGGTCGGTTGTTGCTTGATTGTATTTTTAATCCAAAATTTAATGTTGTGTGGCACCCATGAATAAACCGGCATAAAAGCAATATTAAAATGTTGTTGACTTTTTTCACTGCTTCAGCTGCTGTTGCTGATGCTGCTACTCTTGTATTGTTGCTGTCAATGAAACCTTCTGTTACGGTTTGTCATTTAAGCTGATTGTTAAATTGTTTCAACATCATGTTTGCAATTAAGTTTAGACAACAACAGCAACAACACAACAGCAACGACTATAAAATATTCAATTTAATTGTTAACTCTTGTTTGTTGCTGCCAAAAAAAAAGGATATATGGTTGCATAAAAAAAAATTAAAACGTTTGACAAATAAAGCAATAGTAATCATGAAACATATCTGTTGAATGTCACTTTAAATTCATTTACAATTTGCAGTGATTTATTAACATTGGGCGACAGTGAAGAGCAAAGCAAAGGATTAAACATGGCATAATCCCATTCACAGGATTAAAATTTTAAGTGTTATTGCAGCTGTGACTTTCAGCATATTTAAGCGATATCAATGTGGAATTTTAACTTTAAATCTGCTTGTTTGAAAAGATAAATTTGTTTTAAAGTAAATTTTTACTGAAGAAAAATATTTGTAAGTAAAGGAAAAGGACCTTCGGGGACAACGGGCATCGACGCCATTAGGTGTAGAGCATAAAGTCGGCAAACGAATGCTGCATTGCGCGCATTCGAAATCGTTGATTCTATTTGAATCTAGCACACAAACCCAACTGAGCTTGCCACATGGCATGGGTTACGTCAACCGTCACTTTAAAAACCTCTCAAAATAAGGACTATAGGGGCTGATTTCTAATTTCTATAGGGGCTCATTTCTAATTTCTAAAGCCATGCCTTTTTTCATAATACTCTTTTAAACCTTCTACCAAAGTCATGTTACATCTTTACGATGATTTTTAAGTCATGTCGTTTTTCTAATTGTTGCCGTTAAAAATAATCGTTTGTTTCGTTTTACCCTTTTGGTAATATCGGTGTGGTTACCTTGCCAGTCGAATGAAAATAAAACCATTTAAAAAATTACTTACACTGACTGACAAGTAGAAATTTTGTCGAGTAGTAGGAAACATTCCTACCTCCTATACATATGTGTTAAGACTTCTAACGAGTGATTTTTTTGCTATTATCTTTTTGGCAACACTAGTTTTGACAGCTCACGCACGTTTCGTATCTTGTGTCACTGTCAAACATCTTCAGTTTGGTCTATAATTTAATCATGAATCGTCTTACAAACGAACAACGCTTGCAAATTATTGAATTTTATTACCAAAATGCGTGCTCTGTTAAGAAAGTTCATCGCGCGCTTCTTCCATTTTATGGTCAGTTTAATCGACCTACTGAGGCTTCTATTCGGGCTATTGTAAAAAAATTTCGCACCAAATTTACATTGTTGGACATTAAACCACCAACACGCTTACGTAGAGTGCGAACTGAAGAAAATATCGCAGCCGTATCGGCCAGTGTTGGTGATGACCGTGAATTATCGATTCGGCGCCGTTCGCAGCAATTGGGCCTCTGTTACTCCACTACGTGGAAAATTGTGCGGAAGGATTTGGGTGTGAAGCCTTATAAGATACAGCTGGTGCAAGATTTGAAGCCAAACGACCTACCACAACGCCAAATTTTTGGTGAATGGGCTCTTGAAAAGTTAGATGAAGATCCACTTTTTTATCGAAGAATTGTGTTCAGCGACGAGGCTCATTTCTGGTTGAATGGATACGTGAACAAGAAAAACTGCCGTGTTTGGAGTGAAGAGCAGCCAGAAGCATTGCAAGAGCTACCAATGCATCCACAAAAAACAACCGTTTGGTGCGGATTATGGGCTGGCGGCATCATTGAGCCGCATTTCTTCAAAGATGATGCGAATCACAACGTTACTGTGAATGGTGAGCGCTACCGTGCGATGATAACAAACTTTTTTTTGCCCAAAATGGAAGAGCTTGACTTGCATGACATGTGGTTTCAACAAGACGGTACCACATGCCACACAGCACGCGAAACAATGGACCAATTGAGAGGCGAGTTCGGTGAACAGTTTATTTCACGCTTGGGACCAGTCAATTGGCCGCCCAGATCGTGCGATTTAACGCCTCTAGACTATTTTTTGTGGCGCTATGTTAAGGCTAATGTCTATAGCGACAAGCCCGCTTCGATTGACTCACTGGAAGCCAACATTATTCGTGAGATACCGTCCGAAATGTTGGAAAGAGTATGCCAAAATTGGACTAAGCGGATGGACCATTTGAGGCGCAGCCGCGGCCAACATTTGCATGAAATAATCTTCAAACATTAAATTATATCGACCCAACTATCGATCCAAATAAATATTTCATGCATTTTTCTGAATTTTATGTGTTTTTTTTTTTTAAATTTCCGATAGTTCTTATAAAATCACCCATTACTTCGCGCAGAAAATTTCTAAGGATATCAGCCTAAATAAATCTCATCGTGAGAGGGAGGGGAGTTCTGTCCGATTCCACCAAGGATATATGCAAAGTATATCCCATTTTGGATAGCTTGTCCGCTTATTCATTACCATAAAGGAATCTATATACAGGGACCCATACCGAAGTAATGTTAAATAGACAGCCCAGCAACTCAAATGTTACCAGTTTTTTGTGACAATAAAACCTTTCAGGCTGCCACCCATTCGCTGAAGGCCCCCGGCAACCCAACCTAAATTCCGTTTCTCTTGGCTGTCTTGGCAATTGCAACACTTGTTTATACTCGTATGTATATTTCACCAGCCGAATCTTAAAGCAAATTAAATGGGATGGACAAAGTTTCTGGTTATCAACTATCCAAATTCGTTTTTAATCGGTAATTATTTAAATTAAAACTTAAAAAGTTATGCAAAAAGTGCCGTTTTCCAACCACACACTTATTTTATCACATTATTCAACTCTCTTAACATTAAAGTAGTTAACACAATATTTTAACACAATTCGTTGAAGCACACCCACATATGTGTATATTTTTTTCTCTCTCTCTGTAGCTTTTTACACACATCTGTATATTTCATTTCAATGATTCATACTTTAATTTACAAACAACAATTCTTTCATGCCTTGAAATACGAGTACAACACACAAAAGAGGAAGAAAAAAAAACTATTTTAACTGCAACAGCTGAATAGAAAAAGCCAGCAAGCAGCAGCAGGCAATTGACAGCATAAAGTAGATTGAAAAAAAATATATAAAAAAAAATTAAATTGTTCTACAATAAAAACAAACAACCAATAAAAATAAATGATTGTTGCATTCGACATGTTGGTGGTCAATTGGAAATGCAATTGCTTTAAATTGAAGTGCCTCCCTAACAAACAACAGTGTGTAAAGGTTAGGCAGAAGTGATTAGGGAAGTTCAAATACTGGCCAGGATATAATCCAAGCATGTTTCGATTATAAAACTATTGCCAAAAAATGACAAAAATTAAATCAATTAATATCAGGGTGGCTGATGAAAGCAAAGTTCCATTGGGACAATGAAACAAGAATTTGGATAGTGCAAAGCTTTCACACTTTAGATTCCGTTGTTTCCGTCCACAGATAATATAGACGCACGTTTACGAGGGCGGTTGGGAAGCTTCTTAGCCTAGCACAAAAAGCGCGGTATAAACAGAAAAAATTTAAGTGTTTTGGAAACTCCCGTCTCTGCTATGAACACATGTTAAATTTTGTTTCGATCTGGTAACTCCTTCATATAGAAACAGGTGTTCACAAAGGACGCATTCGCGATTTTTTTACAATGGAAAAATTAGAAATGCGTGGTGTCATTAAATATTTACATAAAAAAGGTATATCGGGACAAGAAATTCATAATGATATGGTGAATGTCTTAGGTGAAAGTGCTCCTTCATATGCAACAGTAAAAAATTGGGGTGCTGAATTTAAGCGTGGTCGTACAAGCATTGAAGATGAACATCCAAAAACAGCAACAACAACACAAATTGTAGCCCAAGTGCATGATATGGTATTAAACGATCGACGAATAAAAGTGCGTGAAATAGCTAATATCACGGGCATCTCAAATGATCGAGTCCATTTAATTTTGCATGAAGAACTACAGATGAAAAAGCTTTCTGCAAGTTGGGTGCCGCATTTGTTAAAAAATGCATAAGAATGAACATTTCTCAAGCTTGTTTGGATCGTTTTAAGCGAAATAAAATGGATTTTAAGCGTCGTTTCATAACTGTTGATGAGACATGGATCCACCACTATACTCCACAGACAAAAGAACAATCCAGACAATGGACTGAAGCTGGAGGAAGTGCCCCAAAGAAGGCAAAAACAATTCAATCGGATGGAAAGGTTATGGCAAGGGTTTTTGGGACTTCAAAGGCATTTTATTGATTGACAATCTGCATAAGGGTAAAACAATAAATTCAGAGTACTATGGCAACATTTTGGATCAATTATATGTACAAATTCGAGAAAAACCTTACAACACAAAAAAATAATTTTTCATCAAGACAACGCACCAGCGCCAAAGACTGTTTTGACAATGGCTAAAATCAACGAATTAAAGTACGAGTTGCTTGACTACCCACCTTATTCTCCTGATTTAGCTCCCACTGACTTTTACCTGTTCCCAAATCTAAAAATTCCTGGCTGGCAAGCGTTGTACCTCAAATGAAGATGCAATTACAGTTGTAAACCACTATTTTTAAGACCTTGTGGAAAACTATTTTAATCAAGGGATAGAATTGCTAGAAAAACGTTGGTCTAAGCTCCAGTTTTTGACTGCGTATTTAAATACAAAACTAGTTCATTTTCATTTATATTTAAATACTACTTCAGTTTATCACTATTAAATTATTGTTCTTATTTAAATGCAATGAAAGTGTGCAAGCTCTACTTTAATTCCAAATATTATGGAAAGTATTCCATAGAATAGCTGTTTGTAAGTGGAAGAATGGAAAAATTCTTAAAGAAAAATATTAAATTTATTAACGGCATAGAAAAACTTAACAATTTTATTTTACGCTAAGTTATTTTTAATAAATTATTGTACTGTGCTGTTGTTTAGTGCAAAATTAGCAACTAATTTTCGAATATCTTCTGCAGGCAATAGCTCGTATGTGTGTTTTGTTCACCTTTTTTGCACTAATGCAAATGCAAGCACACAAAAACCATATGGACTATGAGAA
Organism: Thecocarcelia acutangulata; assembly: GCA_914767995.1. NCBI lineage: Eukaryota > Metazoa > Arthropoda > Insecta > Diptera > Tachinidae > Thecocarcelia > Thecocarcelia acutangulata. Next base: position 30,597,170 of record OU612096.1, read on the forward strand.
AAACTTAAAGAAAACTTAAATGAAGAAATTTGGGCATTTAAGTTTAGTCCAAATTTTCGTATTTAAATGGAACTTAAAGCTAAATAACATTTAAATACGAACTCAAAAACTGGGCCTAAGTATTGAAGTTTCAGGAAATTACACTCCAGTTCATTTAAATAACAACAGCAAAAACTGTATTAGTTACTGCGAATTTTTGACTAACCAACCAAAACAAAAAGATGCAATAATTTTTTTTAGATACTTTATTTCATTGTTTATTATAATCGACAAAAATTTTTTTCTTTAATGTTCTTGTTATTTATTTATTATATTTAGAACAAAAAAAAATGCTGGAAAACTAAAAAAAAGTAGTTCATTTGAATAACAACGACAAAGAAAAGTTTGGAAAACATAAAAGTTATTCACTAGATTAGTTTTTATTGTTAAGGACTATTTGTTTTGACGTGTCCTCTAACGTTTAGTAATGAGTGCTGCCTCCATGGTGCTTTATAACCTCAAATATTCGACTTGGAATGGAATCGTAGAGAGTTTTAAGGTAATTTAATGAAATATCGTCCCAAGCGGTCTCGATTGCATGGATCAACGATGGAATTTCTTCATATTGCTTACCTCCTTCATAAACTTTCCGTGAAAGCCATCCCCAAACGTTTTCAACTATGTTTAAGTCGGGTGAGTAAGGTGGCCAGTCCATCAGCTTCACATTTTGTTCACTTATCCGGGCTTTTACCGCTCTGGCATTGTGTATCGGAGCGTTATCCTGCTGGAAAATCCAAGGCAAAGACCCAAAGATGTTACTGCATTCCGGAAAAGCTTGTACGAGAATGTTCTTGTATTGTTCTGCTTTAAGTTTTGTACTTTTAAATTGTAGTTTAATTTGGCCATAGTATGATATGGCACCCCATACCACAATTCCACCAATGCGACTGTGTCGACGGCTTAATATTACCTCCTCTTTTCTCATGTCATGGTAATAATAATTAAACCCATCAGGACCATCAAGGTTAAATTTTTTTTCATCAGAAAAGACAACCGTGCGCCATTCGGTATTCCACGTCATGTGAACTTTAGCAAAATCCAATCGTTTTTCTCTGTGAATAGTCTTTAATACAGGTTATGCGGAGCACCCACAATCAAGCGCCGAACAGTCGAAATACTAGCAGAAATTCCGGCTTTTGCCTTTATTTTTGGTATGGAATCAGGGGTGTTCGATGCTATTCTTAAAATTGCGCGCTTATCTGTTGCCGATAGGACACCTGCTGGTCTTCCTTTCATGTTTTTCCCATATGAATTCTTATTTTTGATGTAATTGAAGACAACACGATCACTTCTTCCGATTTTCTCTCCAATTTCTCTGAATGATAACTTTTGGGTAAAATAGGCTTCAATTTTTCCTCTTTCTTCTCCAGTTAATGACTTTCCTTGTCCCATTTTAAAAGATTTATTATTTTATGAGATGCAATTTATCAAACTAATTAAAACTGAACAATCTGCGTAACACAATCGCTAAAGAATATCTAAATCCAGCTTCTGTTGTTATTCATATGAACTATTTCAAAAGCACATTTTTTTGCTATTTCAATACGAATGCGTACATAGCAAACGTAACGGGACTTTTTTATTCTTCTTTTGCACATTTTCTTAAGCCAGTGTGGTCAACTAATATAAAATGTAAGTACATACAAATCGGTTTTTGTTAGTTTTCCCACAATGTCAATTTTTAGCATTGATTATCGCTGTTGTTATTTAAATGAACTAGAGTGTATATTGAAAAATAAAAATATTTTTGAAAAACTAACTATTCTCTTTCATTGATAGGCTATAAGAAGTTTCCGAACCGCCCTCGTAATTTATATATATTTTTTTTTTGCAGTGTACAATTGAGTGTATACAATTTTTTGCTTAAACTTCTATTTAAGTAATTGTTTTTTTCTTCTTTCTTTTAGAATGCATGTTAACCACTCCATTTTATCGAAAATTGTAGGAAAATAAAGAACGAATTTTGCATTGTCAGCCATAGTGGCACTGCGAACAATCAACCAAACAATCAAACAGTCAGCCTTAATGGTCGAGTACAATAAAATCCGTTAGCAAAAACTAAGCCATGCGGCAAAAAGAACAAAAAAATGACCAGAAATAAAATAAAAATTGAATTTTTTTTTTTGTCTAAACGCTTGAATGTTTGCGGGTCGAATTTTATTTTTCGAAAAATGAAAGGTAGAAAGATGAAAAGCTAAATGTAAATTATGATTATTTTTGCAACAGTTTTAGTTTAGATAACGTTTAGCAGGAAATAAAAAACAAATATTTAAGAGAAAGAATGCTTGACAAGCCGTTTTCAACTTTCAAGCAACATTTCAAATTAACATTCCTAGACGAAAATCTCAACAAAAATTCTTGTGGCTGGCTTTTGATTTAAACTAAACTTTTTCTATCTTCTATATTCTCGTTTTAAATTTACATTAACTCAATATATTTTGTTTTATTCTTGTAACATTCGCTTTGCAATTAAAAGTAACTTGTGAAAATGTAACAAAAACATTTTTGGGCGGAGTGTTTCCTTTGGTGTGTTTATCGATGGCTGTTTTGGCTGACTGGGTGGATAAATGTTTTAATTAAAATTGTAAATTTAATTTAATGCACAAACAAACCGACAGACAATAAACAGCACAGAACACAACACGTCACAATGTTTCATGGCACATATTTGTTTTCATTTCCTATTTGGTTTAAACATGCACAGAATGGAAGAGTATTTTTTTTTTATTCAGCTTATTTTTCTATTTTGCTAAGACAAGCTGACTTTCAGAATACAAGCGTTTTTGCCAAATCTTTAATTCATTAAAAGAAAACAAATTTTTTCCGCAACGCAAGCTTATTCAAAGTTTAGGAATAACATTAAACGAACAAGTTGAAAAAAAAATACAGCTGGGCCGAATCTAAAATACCCTTCACGACAGTCATGTATATTTAATATAGAATTCAAATTTTGTATTGAATTTACACACAAAAAAAAAACAAATTTTCCTCAAGAAGTCTTCCAAAGGAAGACGAAGTATTGAAAAATACATTAAAGATTTTTTAAAAAAACAAAAAGTACCTTGAGCTGAACGAATTATTTGCAAATATTGAATATATAGTATATATAACAAATTTGAACTAAATATCCTCGGATATATATGGACCGATATCGGGGAAAAAATTTATTTGCCCTGTAATCGCCATGCCAAAAAGGTTATCTTTCATAGAAATTTTCATCGAAAAGTTGGTTTAGGCTATATCTCAGGTATATATGGACCGATATCGGAAATTTTAATTTTCTGTATTTTAGCAACCTCCTTTCATAATCAGAACTGATTTCATGCAAAAAAAAAATAATAATAATTTATGAAAAAACGGTTAAGGCTATATATATATATGAACCAATATCCGAAATTTTTATTTTCTCTATTTGGTAACCTTCTTATAACTATTACCACAACTGCTTTTAAGCAAAAAAAAGAAAAAAAAATGTTGCATATATAAAACGGTTTAGGCTATACCTCCGATATATATGGACCGATATGGGACATTTTAATTTACCATATTTATATAACCTTATTTTATTACCACAACTGCTTTTAAGCAAAAGAGAAAAAAAAATGTTGCATGAATAAAACGGTTTAGGCTATACCTCCGATATATATGGACCGATATGGGACATTTTAATTTACCATATTTATATAACCTTATTTTATTACCACAACTGCTTTTAAGCAAAAGAGAAAAAAAAATGTTTTAGTTCGGTTACGCGAAATTTTCATGAGAAATCTGTTTTGGCTATATCTCGTGTATATATGGACCTATATCGGAAATTTTTATTTTCTGTATTTTAGTAACCTCCTTTTATTACTGACTTTAAGCCAAAAAAAAAAATCTTAAGTTCGCTAACGCTTATGCTATATCTCGGGTATATGTGGACCGATATCAGAAATTTCCATTTTCTGTATTTAAGTAACTTGCTTTTATTACCAGAACTGATTTTAAGGACACAAATGTTTTTAAGTTCGCTTACGCGACATTTTCATGGAATTTCGGTTTCTGCTATATCTCGGGTATATGCGGACCGATATCAATAATTTTCAGTTTCTGTGTTTTGGTAACTTCCTTTTATTACCAGAACTACTTTTAAGCAAAAAAAAATTGTTTAAGGTCGCTTACGACACATTTTCACTAAATAATCAGTTTAGGCAATATCTCGGATATATGTATATGGACCGATATCGGGAAAACATTTTTGTTTGCCTTGTGATCAACATGCATAATAATTGTGTGAAGTTTGAAGCAAAATAAACATTTTTTTTTTTTTTTCAAAAATTTTCGTACAAAATTGCAAAAAAATAATGGCGTTTATCGGAATTTGGGATATACGAGTATCTCAGCTGTATATATAGTGAATAATGGTTTTTAGCCCATTTGTACAATTCGGAAGCGTTGTCCAGGCGTCATTGTATTCATGTTGGACTGCCAAAGCAAACTTAATATAAATCACTTAATAGCTGACAAAATGGCTTCACAGCTGACAAAGTGTTGCTAGCATAAAATTGTATACCTCTACAAAAGCACCCTTTACAAAAAAACAATTCTGCTTACGCAGCAAACGCATACTTGTACTAAGAAAAATTTTGTTAGTCTCGCTCTTTTCAGGTTTTGGCTTCTCTTTAACATGGAGCAGGGATAACAAGAATTTTTCATTTTAGCTACATTTTGGGTTGAGGGGCTTCTTGCTACTACTCGTAAGTTTTACATACGCAATATTGTGCTATATAATGCAATATTTTTGATCGTTTATGTCTTTATAAATCCTTATAAATTACGTGTGAAAATTATACGTAGGCTTATTAATATGTTAGTTTCTCTTTCATCAAGACTAAACAGCTTACCAAATTTCAATGTACCTCAAACTTTATATACGAGCTCAGTTAGAATGGTCCAGTCCGATGGAACCGATATTTCATCCTAAACAAAGCCAAAAATATGGCTTTGTTTATGTTAATATATCGATAGCAGAGCGATAAACAGAAAGGGATTCAAATAACTTTTCCACCTCTGTTAAACGTTAACAAAGTTTTTTCTCTGCTTCTCACACCAGCGGTAGTGCACATCCCTAGTTTAAGCCATTGCCAGGAAAAAAGGAAGATTGTGTTGCACTTATGAACATATGTTTTTCTACAAGCTATTTGAATTTGGCTAAGTGTAGCAACTTACTTAGTCTCGTTTTTTCAGATCTCTCTCTGCCCAGCACTGGTGTTAAATAATACGTTTTCGGTTTTTTTTACCAATTCTTTGATAAACATTTATTAATACCTGCGTTTTGAGGAAATCGTTAATTCTAGATTTTAAATTCATTTATTTCAGTCAGTGGTGGTCAAACACAGACATCTATGCTTATACGCTTGTATTAGTGGTAGGAAAAAACGAAGCTGTGTTTTTGGAACCGTACTTCAATAAAGACTAAAGAGCAGCTTATTTGATGATCTTTGTTGAAATGTAAAAAAATTACTAGTCATATGAACGAGGGCGGATTGATTTTGAAGCTATCTAGCGCTAAAAGGCAGCACCAACACAATTTTTTTTAGAAATTTCGATCTGTCAATCGCCAAACCCAAATTCATCGATTAGTTTATTTGTTGTAGTCGTTTGAAGTACGTGTAAAAAAATTTTTGTGTTTCCTGAGAAATGGAAAAAATCGAATTTTGTGTAGCGATTAAACACTATTATTTTAAAGCGAAAACGGCGAAAGAGACACAAGAAACGAGCAATAAACATTACGGTAAGTCTGTTCCGTCAGATTACATGCTAAAATATTGGATTGCTAATTTAAACGTGCCCGAACAAGTAGTTGTGAAAAAGATTTACATCAGCACCCGCCTTGCGGCCTTATCTGATGATGGACCAGTTCCACGAAGTGCATTATTCACAATTCACCAGCGCCCTGTGTGGCTGACTAGGCTCACATGAGGAAATTATTGTTGACGAATTTGGGCCTTCTAATTCCTCCTGTATGCAATTTCCCAGCAATCAATGGAAGAAAAGTTTTAATAATAAGTTGGTAGGCTGACGCCCACTAAGAGCATCAACCCTTAAACCAACTCACCCGTCAACCATCACTACTGGTTCCCACAGTATAAGTCTCTGTTGTAAAGGTAACAAATCCTCGGGAAGTTGTTCGTCTCCGACTAAAGTCACGCCAAACAATTATCAAGGATACTAACACTCCCTTCCTGTGTTGTAGGTTTCAACCACAGCCAGAACGTTTCAGACATGATCAGCCCGTGTTGAACTGCAAACAGAACCACCCGGGGGTCATGCTGATTTCCGTTCTGCCAATTTAAACCCTTGGTGAGGATTTCGGAAGCCAACACAATATAAATCATGCGGCTTCCTAGAGTTTTATTTGCCACAAGAAACGAGGGACCCCTTCCCCTCTTTACCCGAAAAACAGAGTGCCCTGGTGAGGAATACGTAAAGTGGGGGGACAACCACTGCAATAATACCAGCAAGGCCAAAAAGGTGGTTAGTTACTAAAGAAAATATGAAGAAAGTCCTCGATTTCGTAATGGTCACTGTATTTTGGGATGCACACGGAATCATGCTCATCGATTATCTTGAAAAAGGATCCACAATCACAGGAAAGTATTATCGTGCATTATTGTATCAACTGATTGATGCAATCAAGAAAAAACGACCACATTTAAAGAAGAAAATAGTGCTCTTTCTTCAAGACAACGCACCGGTTCACACAGCGTGAAATACATTTCGAATTAGTTGATTATCCACCTTATAGTCCAGATTTAGCTCCTAGTGACTTTTTCTTGTTTCCACACTTGAAAAATTGGCTTGCAGGAAAGAGATTACCGAAACTAATGCGTATTTTGAGGGGTTTCCAAAGTCGCATTATTCAGATGGTATAAAAAAGTTGGAATACCATCTTACTACGTAAGACGTAAATATATTGAGCTAAAAGGAGACTATGTTGAGATATAAATAAATTTTGAAATAATATGTTCTCTGCCTACTTAGGTAGCTTCTATTTCAATCCGCCCTCGTATGTCATCGTGGTTCTCACTAAGATTTTTATAGTGTCTCTCATTCATGTGCGACGGGACGCTAATGAATTTTATGTCTTATACTAGCGATGATAGGAAGTTGAGATTTTGGCCACCACTGCTTCAATTTTTGTTGATGTTATTAATAAATAATAAAAATAAGAAAATCTGTAACGGCAACCACGCAAATTGTATCATCTGCCTAGTGAGTGAGTAAATGAGTGATTGAGTGAATACGTACAAACCACAATAAGAGCAAAATAAGCTTCGCAAAAGAAAAAACAATTCAAAACAATGGCAATACAACTGAAAATATTATAAAATCACTTGATAAAATAACAACAGCATAAACTGCAGCAGCACTGGCAGCACAAATCTACTGCTATACAACACACACACACACACACACGCACTCACATATATACATTCATAAGCAGATACTATACTTATTGAAATCATGCAAGAAAAAAAAAGTCATATATGTGAATGAATGAGTTAGTTGGTGAGTGAATGAGAAGTGGTGGTGGTGGCACAGTCGCGTGTAGATACACTTCCTCGGTCGTTAACTTGCAAATTGCAAGAAAATAAAAATCATAACAACAACACCAAACTAGAAGAGAATAAAAAAAATGTATGTATATGTATTAACGAATACCACACATAATACTGGGTAACAGAATAAGACATTTTCCCCGTCTAAAAGTATTAACTACATGCAACAAAACATACCAACAATGCAACCATTTTAACAACCGACATTTATGAATCTTACATTACCACACATTTCTTTTATTAGTTTTTTTTTTTTTTTGTTTTGATGGGGTCCCTCTTTCCCATTCTCTTTCTAAATCATTTAAAGTGCCACAAAATGCCATCGTTATTCGTGCAAACACAAAAAAAAAACAATCTAAGCTTTAATAGAATGTACGATAGAAATGTTAAGACTCTTGTTGCTGTTGCAAGCCGGAAAGAAATAACCGACTGTTAGCAATATTAAAACAAACAGCAAAAAAATGGTACGTGCAACTATAAACATTTGTTTTCTGCAACGTATGTTGTGTACCTTAAAGTGTATATCCATACACACATACTTCCACCTCTCACATATAAACCGGTGTCTTCGGTGAGTATTCGAATCGAAAAGAAACAGAGATAATCGAATAACATATCACATCTAAAACAATTTTTATTTTAGCCAGCAAACTAAAAATAGGAATTTAAAAAAAGATATTAAATGTATGGAGTAAAATTTAGGTAGGCGTGTAGGCTTGTGCACAAATTGAATCCGTTTTATGGATTTTTCAAAAACAAATATCTAAAAAATTTTTCGGAATGAAATCAATTACGAGTACGGTTCGGAAACTTCTTAGCCTAGCAACGAAAGAGAATAGTAAGTTTTTCAAAAATATTTTTATTTTTCAATATAATCTCCTGAAACTTCAATACACTTAGTCCAACGACAAGCTATGCGCTGTGGGTGAATCTTTTCCTCATGTAGTGATATAATGGCACGAATTCTGAAATTTATTTACTTTTTACATCACTTACCCACAAATTTTCAATAATTTTTACTCTATATATAAAAAAAATAAATAAAATTTCCTGAAGAAGTCTCCAAAAGTAGAGGAAATATTGGAAAATACATTAAACATTTTTTATATGCTTATAATTTCTTTATTTCGATCGTTTTTTTCCTTTCTTAATATGTGCAATTGTTCGAGCTTAAGATCGAAAAAAAAACTAAAAATTCCAAAAAAGGCCTTAAGCGCGAACAATTACACATATCAAACATTAAAAAAAACAAAAAGGACCTTGAGCTGAACGAATTGTTTGCAAATATTGAATTAAATACTCGTAAAGATCAAAGCAAAAAGGATCAAGAATTCAAATTTTTCTTAATTTATATATTTTTCTTCCCTATTGTACACTAACTACATATTGATAGCAAAACATACGTTCCAACGTTGTCAACTCGGTGCGTTTCGCACCTTTTTTGGTGCTTTTTAAAATTATTTGTGCGAAAAATCCGTTAGTGGGTGGGTGCGATTTTTTTAATTTTCGGTGCGCTTTTTAATTTTCGTTGGCACCAAATCAAATTCAACTCAACTTTTTGTTTTAATATAAAAAAAAGTTTATTCAAGTGCAGAAAATGTTTACCTTTAATTTTGCAGAGCACAACCAGAACACGGAGTTACAATGTGAAAAACGCACCTTATTATATGCAGAAAAACGATCTTGCTTTATTATATATATCTTCGAAAGAAGTAGAAACGTTTTGTTTTGTAAAATTTGCTGCCTTTAAAGCTTGTTTTGATATTAAACGATCAAGCGAGGTTTGTCAAATATTACAATAAATGCAAAGACAGATATGGAAGTTTGTATTTATGATGGCGCGTGAATTCGTTACCAAAACAGTAATTGATAAATTACTAAATTATTAATAAAATTATAAACGTTTGCATATTGATCATCTTTTATTTGCTATAATTCTGGCAAATTGTCGTATATTTCAACAGATTATTTTAACGACACGCACTCTAGCCAACTGATTTTCACTGTTAGCTTACGAAAACACAAATGAAATTTACATTTTGTATGATAGAATTGCTGTTAATAGATTTTGATCGCTTGTAGTGCGAGTCTGTAACTTTTAATGATCCGATAATCGTAAATCTCATCGACATCTTTCATCACTTGCAGTAACGATTGTATGCTCCTGCAATATAATTTTAACGACGATACACAGCTGTATTTCTGTGTACCCAATATTAGTTGATTTCAGTCGGCAGAGAATATAATTAAATAATTTTGCTCAATAACAAGTTTGATAAAATATCGTTATAATTATTGTAAATATATCATTGTATTAATAAAAGTAACAGAATTCCATTAGAGGCCACGTTTGACAAACATGAATTCTATTGAAGGAAAAGGCTGCTTCATTATCGTGTTTTTAACACAAAAATATTATACTTTTTAAACTAAAAAATGGGTTTTAAAAATAAAAAGAAAAATTCAAAATTCGGTGAGTTTTTGTTGAAATAACGCGTTTTCCCCCCATTTTGGTGCGTTTTGAAATTTCAAAGTTGACAACGCTAATACGTTCCCATGATATTCATGATAGCAAATTTCCCTACTTGGGAAATGAAAATAAAAATTTCACATTTTATTCACGATAGGGGTGTATAGTTTATTTAGAATCTTTGGATATAAAATTAAATGTTTGAGAATATCTTCCAAAAGTTTCAAAGTCTATTGATGATAAGGGTAGCTCTTATGAAATGTCGACATATAGACAGCTAGGAAACACAAAAAACAAGCTATTTATGATTTTTTGTCTAGTAAAAATCTATTGTCGCAGTAGCGCCATCCAAAAAAAAAGGAAAAATTTTTTATTTTATTAGAAATACATTATTAATTGAATAATGGAAATCTTAAGATTTAAATTTGTTCAAGTTGATAACACTTGAGCCTTAATATATAAAAATTTCCCTTGTGTGAATAAAATTTCCTTTTTAGGGAAATGTTTTTATTTTTAATCAAATTGAGGATCAAAATTAAGCCATGTTTTTTAGAAATTAGAAAAATTTAAGATTTAAATTCGTTCCTGTGGTTAACACTTGAGCTTTAAAATATAAAAATTTCCCTTGTGTCAATAAAGTTCCCTTTTTAGGATTTTTTTTAATCAAATTTTGAGATCAAAATTTAGCCATGTTTTTTAAAAATTAGAAAAATTTAAGATTTAAATTCGTTTGTGTGGTTAACACTCGAGCCTTAATATATAAAAATTTCCCTTGTGTGAATAAAATTTCCCTTTTAGGGATTTTTTTTTTTAATCCAGTTTAAGATCAAAATTTAGCCATGTTTTTTAAAAATTAGAAAAATTTAAGATTTAAATTCGTTTGTGTGGTTAACACTTGAGCTTTAAAATATACAAATTTCCCTGGTGTGAATAAAATTTTCCTTTTAGGGAAATTTTTTTATTTTTATTTTTAATAAAATTTAAGACCAAAATTTGGCTATGTTTGTTAAATATTTAGAAAAATAAATATTTCCCTAAAAGGGAAATTTTTAATTATTTTGAAAATACATTGAGATATAAATCGAAAAATTTTAAAACATGGTTTTAGACAGAAATATTACAATCTTATTTTTGTTTTTTCAATAGTTATACATGTAAATAAAACAATTCAATTTTATTAATCGTACAATTTTATGCCAGAGAGATTGTAATCGGGTTAATTTCGACTCGAAAAGTTGTCAGCCTTAATGAATGGCTGGTTCTGTTCTCATTCTACGTCTTGTTTACTTTAACTTACACCCAGTTTTTAAAGTTTTTAGCACCTTTTTATGTTGTCTTAGTTTCCCTTCCATTTAAATTATTCTTTTTATTCTTCTTGAGAGGAAAACCCACCATAAACAATTGTGACAACAAAATTTATATCTTTAGTATGAGTACGCCAGCCATACGCCGCACTGCCACCTTTGCGAAACTTAAGAATATGACAAACTTTTGCAAGAAAAATAAATTAATAAACTGGGTAATAAATTGCTCAAGTTTTTTGTCTATGAACGAACCCTTTGCTACATTTATGAATTAAAAGTGTTTTAAAGATTGCTGTTTTGTTAAAGCAATTTAAGGAATCCATACGAGTATGAAATGAATTCTATTGATCTTGAGAGTATTTAAAGTAATAATAAAAAAGGGTAAAAAATAAAATTTTAGCAAAAAATAATATCTAGTTACAATATCTTTAATATGATGGAAGTTTTGTAAAATTAACTCAACATAATTATGTGCTGAACAAAAAGCTCCATTTCCTAACAAAATACTTCTTAAAAAAAAGAAACGCCTTTAAAACATTTCTGCATGCATTTCAAATCATGTTGGCTTTAATAGATTTTTACCATAAATACTTCATTTTACCCCCCTTTACCCTTTCCAAAAGTAAATTGACTACTTTTGTGTGTGTGTGTGTGTTCTGTTTTTTTCTCTCTTAACAACAAAAAAAAAAAGTAATAATGCTAGATTTTTAATGAATAGCAGAGTGAGTAGTTGTAAGGACGTTGAAGGTGAACTAGAACAACTGGTTTTGCCACCTCTTTTTATTGCCATTCCTTTTTTTCAGTTTTAATTGTTTTTGTTTTTATTGTTGTTTTAAAGTGGTGTAGCGTTCTGAAGGTAGATTGAATGAGTGTTTGGCTGTTATTTGGTGAAGTTGCTTGCAGTTCGGCTTTAGAAAATTTTATGAAGCAAATAAATTTTTGAAAAACAATCTGAATTTTATTTTTAAGTCTTCATACGCCTCGTTGAGCAGGTTTATTGTGCTTTTGCTTCTAACGCACATACTTTTTTTTTTGCTTTTTGTTTTCAATAGTTCTTTTAAGTTGCAGTCAATTGAATATTTTGAAAGAAATATGTTTTTGCAAGCAAACACTTTTTTAAGCAATAAAATTTAATTGTTTTTTTTTCTGTACAAACAAAATCGTTTCCTTGGAAAACATTTTTACTATTAATATTTATTGTCAGTTTATTTTTAAAGATTTTATACATAAAGAAATGCCTAAAAAATATCAATCAGTGCTTTACCCGTTATTTATAAATAGCAAAATTATTTAAAGGGTGGTCCAACCATGACACCCGATGTGAATTGTAAATCACGTCTTGTTTGCCTAACTTATGCCGGCCATACACTACACAAGTTCATTGTTCAAGCCCAGCACATCACAGCGCATTTGTGTAGTGTATGGAACTGTTTCCGCTGTTTACACAGTAAACTGAGCAAAACTCAAAACGTATTTGCTCAAGTTTGAAAAACTGTGCAGTGAACTTGTGTGTCTGTTGAAAATGTTCAGCTGCGTGGCGTATTTTAAGGTGTAGGCAAAATATTATGTACAGAGTTCCTTGAACTACATGTATATATTCTTTATCGCCTATATGTACTTTATTATAGTAATAAAGTCATGAAAAATTAGTTCTGAAATCAAAGGAAAAATTTCTGGATTAATATCAGTTTTTACAACGCAAGTGACTTCCATCTTTTATTTTCTTTGTCTTTATTGCTGCAGCATGCTATGTGATAGCCCTGTATATCCACATGTTGTCTTTTATATTGGTCTTTTTCAAAATTAAAATTTGCGCAGCCTACTTGCTTCGTCAGATTACATAGTAAAATATTGGATTGCTGAATTTAAACGCGCTCGAACAAGCGCTGCAACAATGCAATCAACAGAAAAGCCAAGAAATGGGTGGTTACTGAAGAAAATTCTCGATATCGTTTTGAATGATCGCCGAGTCAAGTTACGTGAGATTGTTTAAATAGTAGACATATCATACGAGTATGAACCTGTGTTACGTCATCTTCTTCCTCCCTGTCTGCGGAATTTCTACATTTTTCAATCTTAAATCCACGAATGGCGTTCTTTATTTTATGTTTGGTATCATAGACGACATTCTTACTAAATAATGCGAGAGCAACAAATATGTCCAAAGAATCTATTTCACACTTTTTGCGATTCATCATCATATATCGAGGCATAATCAGAAATCACTTTCAAAATATTAAAATCATTATTAGATCGAGATATTTTCGGACCAAAAATATGTTTGAGCAGTATATAGCTTTCGCCAGCTATGCAGCATAGCTGATGGCGCGTCTGGTTGTCAATAATGATAATTTAATTTTTCGGAATGCAAGCAATTCTAATTCCAAGAATTAAATTTGTTTTTTTAACGGTTTCATTCCGACAAATTTTTTAGGTTTTCGGGTTTTGAAGACGAAAAGAATTCACTCATTTCTAATTCCAAACGGTATTGACTCTTTTTACATTGAGAGCATTATATTTGTGCAGACTGCTACTACACAGTTTGGCAGATATATCGGAACGCGGGGTAAGCAGGGTGGATTCTTTTATAAACGCAAAGAAAAGTGAATTTGAAATATGGTTACAACAACATTAGTATACATGCTATAACATTGTGTGTTATTGTTAAAAACAGAGTATTTAATTGAAGTTTATTGTTGTAAAACTATGTTATTGTGCGCATTTCTGTAATCGTATTGTTACCGTCTGCAAATTTCGAAATATGATTGCATACAATAATAGTATTTATACAAATTTTGCTAAATACAACAAAAGGTTTTATCACACCCAATATCACATACAACATAACTAAACTTTTTTCCCTCAGTTTTATTTTTTTTATATTGAAAAAAAAAGTGTTGTGTGTCGTTTTATTTAAAGAAAGATATCTCTATAAATGTATATATGTTGAAATAAACAAAATAACATGAAAATTGTAAAAAAAAACTTGTTTTGAGTGATAGTGTAAATCAAAACGTTCATGTTATTCATAGAACACAGACGAGCAACTCGTCTAAAAAATTTGTATGAAAGTTGCTCAATTTTTTAGTGAATTCTGTGTTCTATGAACAGAACAGTTATTTTATTAAGATCTAAACATATGTATGTACCTGATAACCAACAATACTATAACGTAGCCCACCATACTTACAGCTAACCATGTTATGGTTGTTTCCAACAATACTATTGTCACAATAATTACATCATAGTATGATCAATCATAGTATGATATATGCAACCATATTAATATAGTTATATATTACCCTTAAAATCCCAATTTCGGACGAGTTAATAGATACTTCAACATTAAAGACGAAATTTGTGCTTTCATCCAATCGAGTAACAATCCGATTGAGTTATCGAACTAGTTCTAATTATTTTATTTCATGATGTGGTTCTATTAAAATAAAGTTATTTGCGTCATTAGTATAGTTCTTTAATGAATGTAATGTAGTTATATTTATTTATTTATTAGTATTATTCCACCCACAAGACTTAATATCTTATATTGCAATGTGGAACTGAGTTGAGGAAGAGATTCATACATGATCACATTAAAATTAATAATATTACAAGATATATAAAATCAAAAAAAAGTTAATGTCACAAATATTACAATATTATGTTAAACAATTTAAAAATAGATATGAAGTTAAAGAACTAATAAAGCGTAACATGTCTAAAAACAAGTTTCATGATATGTGTATAATTATAATGCCTGAACTTTAGGACGCAGCAAAAATCCTTATGCAAAAGCGAAACAATTTAAAAAATTTTAATTACAATAAATGAAAAATAAACTATTGAGAAAATATATTAATTGAGCACTTTTTAAATTTTCGTGCGTTACTTAAAGTTTGAAGACTATAAGGAATTGAGTTCCAGAGATATTTTGCGTAGATAAAAAAGTGCCACTGTGACATGAGACTTTTATACCTATATGACCTAAGTCGCTTGCCTTTATAATTCTCCGAAAACACTAGTCTATTAAATAGGTGTTCTGGCTTTTGTGTGTATATTAATCTATGCATCAGAACCAAACCTTTTAAATTGAGTAGGCTTTCAAAAGATATACCATATAACATTGAGGAGAAATTTGAAATCCTTGAGCGTTTACTCAAGCCATATACATATCTAATGATATTGTTATGTGTAACTAATAATTTTCTTTTACTTGCGTAATCACAAAAAGCAAAAAGTTCGCAGCCATAAAACAAAATGGGCATTAGATAAGTTTTAGCCAAGAGCATTTTAATCTTTAATGGAGTATAATATTGCGTCTACCAAATTTTTCTCAGCATAGAGAATGCTCGGCCACAGGCATAATTAACATGATTAGACCATGTTAATGTGTTATTAAAAATCACTCACACTTATAGATAAATTTGGTGTTATAACCGACTTTGTGGGCCGCTTTTGGATTACAACACATTTTGATTATTTTCGGGTTTGTTTCTAACCCGTTTTCTGAGGCCCATTAATGAATTTTAAAAAGTTGCTGATTTAATGAAAAAATTTGCTAGTTTATAGCATAATTCTTGCAACTTGAATAAAGTTGTACATCATCAGCATACATTCTTATCTTGCAGTCTATAATTATAGACTGCAAGATAAGAATGTACATATGACTCGGTATAATAATATAGTTGAGTATGATACTAATATGGTAACTTCAATTAATACTATAGTTACTTACTATTATAACAATATTGCACCAAAACATAGGATAGTTCTTTATAATCTTTTTATACAATACTATGGAGCGTCATATCTATGGTGTTTTAAATATAACAATATAATACTATCAGGTACAACCATATAATTCCACAATAGTATGTTGCCCCTAAAATATTGTTATATCAACGATATATTGTTTTCTACATGTATGGTTTGCCAGATGGTTTGACTCTGAACTCTTTAGCAAAAGGATTTTTAAGTACTGCATAAATCGGTTGACATTTTTATATTTTTCACGCTGCCTTTCCTCCACTCCAAAATTACAATTCTTCGTGAACACATGACAGGAGAATATAGAGAATTACTGTAAAGGCTTTTCTCGTTACTATTAATGCTAAACTTTATGTAACTTTCCCTAAGCTAAGCTTGGGCTTAAACGTTTTTTGAACTGACAAACTTATTAATAAAGTCGAACGCTTGATGAAAGAACACTAGCCACACAAACCTGCTTACTTAAGAGACTCAATATAAATTAACTCATCTAACAAACGTTCAGTTCTTAAGTTCGAATTACATACGTTGCGTTAATATAATTCCTTTCGCTAGCGATTGCAATTAAAAATAATTGAAATAATTATGCATTCCAGTGGCTTCGTACATATGTCTTGCATATACATATGTATATGCAAGACATTAGATCTCTACCGCCTGCTGCGCAAGAAACATATTAGCCCTATTCACAATCTTGTGCAAATGGCTTGGCATCATTGCATTTGCAAAATGGTGGAGTATATTTTTACTTTACACTAACAAAATTCACCCATAAGTCTCACTTTTGCAATTGCAGAAATATGCAGCCTCAAATGTACAAGATAGTGAATCGAACTATTGTGAAAGCGGGCGGTGAGGTGTTGCAGAGCAGTGAAACATTTAAATAATAAATCCATTTAGAGTAATGCAATTGCGTTGGTCGGACAAGGATACAAGAAATAGTGAAATAGTCATCGTTATTGCTGTTGTTGTTGCTGTTGTTCCTGCTGTTGCATAATTTGAAGAAGGGGGGGAAAAAATAATAATAAATTTTTAATTTATGTCATGTTATCAGTTTACAAGCATTTCACTGTCTGACATGAGAAGTATGGAGATGGATGGACGGATGGATGAGTTATAAACTTGATTACAAACTTTTTAACGTGCATGCTAGTGTTTGACTGAGCATGATTGTGCATGTGCATGAGTATGTGTGTGTGTTTGTATTTGTTAGTCACTTGGTTGTTGAGTTTATGTTATAGAAGAAAAACAGTTACAAATCTGGTTGTCATTGTGGCAGTTTCAAGCAACTATTGTTGCAACATTTGCTTGCTTGTTATTATAATAAACCACTTTTTTTTTCTTCTTTTTTTGCCTTCTTTCTCTTGCATTTTTTCGCTTTGTTTAGTTTGATGTAAGTTTGTTTTCCACCAGCCACAGTTTTAGTTGTTCGGCTTAATAATGTGCCTGCAGATGACTTTGATTTGTGGTATTTTTCCAGTGTTAATGTCAAGGTTAAACATTGCACTTTACTTTCTAGCCTTTGCTAACGTTTTATTCAGTTTTTTTTCTCTCTTTTTTCCATTTTCTGCAAATGGAAAACTGCATCATCAGCATTGTCTCCGGTTATTGTTATTGGCACTTTTTGTGTTAGTTGTGGCTGTGGCTTTTACTACTCAGTAGTAGAACGTGGTTCCTTTTAAATCCTCATTTTCACTCGCTCTTTCATTGTCATTGGCGTCATCAGCGTCTTCATTATATGCTATCGTCAAGTTCAGAGTCTGTTGTCATTATTATTATTATTATTTCTGGAATTTCTTTTATTTTTCGATTAAATCTGCTTTTTTCGCCCCATTATTGTTCACATTGTACAATATTTGTGGAGTAAAATTATCACAAATATGCACATATCTCTGTATGTCTTCTGCTCTTGCCCCGCTTAGTCTGTATTTCCAATTGTCTGTTGTGTCTATCTGATTGTTTGCTTGTCTTTTCAACTGTTTTCTTCCTATTAAAGTTATTAATGTCGTGTTCATATTCGTACAATATATTTCTTCACAAGTCTCAAGTTTGTGTGCCACTAAACATTATCATGCAACCTTGTAGTGTCACAGTTGTGTCAGCAGTAGTTGTTAGTGTGCTGCAAGAGCTGACAATTAATTTGTCGTACTATATTTTATAATTTCTAATATTTTATGCAGCTTGATAATGTTAAAAATAGTAAACAGTGTTTGTCTTTTCCACCCCTGCAATAAGGTATTAGAATAGAAAACTGAAAGTGTTTTTTTCTTTCTTGCCGGTGAAAGGTTTACAGAAGGCAGAGATTTAATTCATTTAATTGAAATATACTTGGAGAAGTTAAATGCAATGCAAAAAGCAATTAAATCAAATTGTTTTTAATTAAACTGGAAAATAAATTTAACAAATCGCTTTGCAATGAAAGCAAAATTATGGAAATTCCTTGAAATCCTAAAAGATGAAGTGAAAAATATTCAAGGAAGGTGTTTGGTCATAATAGCCAAGTTAAATAATAATAATAAATAAAAAAATAAATTAATATAACAAATAAATAAATCGATTGTAAATAAAATATTTGCACATAAGCGATTTTTAATCAAAATGAATGTTTGAATATTAGATTGAAAATTGAATGCTTATGTATCGGGTGGTTAAATTTCAAGGGCCGATGTTGAATGTGAACCACACCTAAACGCCAATTTTTTTTCTGAATTTTATTTGACATTTCTCTATTTCAGACTTACTCAATTTGAACCATGGAGAGATACACAATCCAACAACGTGTTAAAGTTATCCAGACTTATTATGAAAATGATGATCAATTTTCGAAGAAAATCATCTTCAGTGATGAGGCACATTTTCACCTCAGTGGATTCGTCAATAAACAGAATTGCCGTATTTGGGCGAATGAGAATCCAAGAGTGACTGTCGAAAAACCAATGCACCCACAAAGAGTGGCTGTTTGGTGCGGTTTATGTGCTGGCGGCATCATCGGGCCGTATTTTTTCCAAAATGAGGCCGGTCAGGCAGTTACTGTGAATGGTGTTCGCTATCGTGAGATGATAACGAACTTTTTATGGCCCGAATTGGAAGATATGGATGTAGACGATGTGTGGTTTCAGCAGGACGGTGCCACTTGCCACACAGCTAATGACACAATTGCTCTTTTGCGCAACAAATTCAATGGCCGTGTTATCTCACGTAATGGCGATGTCAATTGGCCGCCAAGATCATGTGATTTGACACCGTTGGACTTTTTTCTTTGGGGTTATTTGAAAGAAAAGGTGTACGTCGATAAGCCAGCAACAATTCAACAGCTAAAGGATGAGATAATTCGGCACATTAACGGCATAGAACCTCCATTATGCCTCAGGGTCATCGAAAATTTGGACCATCGGATGAAGGTGTGCCGCCGTGGTTGCGGCGCCCATTTGGCCGATATTTTGTTCCATACATAATTGAATAATACCAATATATCATAACAACATTAAATTACAATAATTTCCTAAATAGTTTGTGTTTTATTCAAAATCAACATCGGCCCTTGAAATTTAACCACCCTTCTTTACTTGGCTTTAAGATAATTTTTGTACATAAATAATACTTGCAAAGTAATTGTGAAGCAAACGAGTCGTGTTTTCATTACACCCATACCTCGCTCTGTATGTGTGTACGTTCAAGAAAAACATGACGCAAAGTGAAAATAGATTTTCTATAGCAAAACATTTAATGATCGGAGATGGGTACCAGGCTCACGAAAATACTACCTTTTAAAAATATATTGAACGAAGTAAAATTTTTCAAACAAAAATAATATACAAAAACGTATTCAATTAAACAAAATACTCTTGATGGGCTTCAGGAACCAACCTCGACGACGAATAGATCCCTTCCACTTTTGTGCATTCAACGCAGCCTTACTACAGGTATAAATTAGGATACTCTGTCCGTATTGCCTGTAGTACCTCAACCAGTTATCTGGCCTCATTATAGTAGTTATAAAACAGTAAATTTATTGGGCAACCTTGAAAATCTTAACTAATAAAAAAAGGTTTTTTTAATACGTTGAAATTGTTTTTTGGATACTATAGGGGCTTAACCTTCGTGAACTGACTCTTGGCGAATTTAACTCTCAAACACATATAAAATTCATCTGAGTCAAAAGTTGCATCGCCATAAACAACTTCACGTTTTCTCTAAATCAGTGCTGGAATGGTTGGATAATCTTCGTCGATACGATCTATTTTGCAATACATGACAACGTCAGTCAACAGATGGTATTGTTGAATTATGTGTGTGAAGTGAATTTGTATATTTTTTAACCCTAGACATAAACCAATTGGCTAAATTACAGAAATTAATTGTCCCACGGTTCACCAGCGCCCATATATGGCTGGCAAGGCTCACATAAGTAGCAAGTTGTTGTCATATCGCAACATAGTCATATCTCAAAAAATTAGCTTTTCGAGTTAACAATGCAATATTGTTCATTTAATTCAAATTACTTTTAAACGGTTTCCTTTGGGGAATATTTTTTTAAACAAATTTTCTAAGACTTGTACGGAAACGAAAAATTTGATTTGCATTTTTCTCGAAACAAGCTTTTTTTAGTTACGACTATGTTACAATAAAAGAGCGATAAGTTTGCAGTCATATACATTTAAACCGTCTTGACGTACTCGAGCCTGCTAATCTCTTCTGTATGTAAATCGCCAGATAGTCAGAGCGGGGCACAAAGTCCATAAAGGGCATCAGCCCTTAACGAATTTATCCACCTATCTATCACTTTAAGTTCTTTACATAACAGGCATCTGTGGCAAGACAACACCACGTCGGGGATTATACTTAGTTGCCCAAAAATCTGCATTCACCATATATTTTAGGGAATACTAGTAGCCCCCGCCCCTTCGATTTAGGTCTAAATCACAGCTAGAACGTTACTGGGAAGATGCAGGCATCTCAACCTCTACCAGCTCCAGGATGTTCTATCAAACAGAACCTTCTGGGGACTTGTGGTTTCCCGTTCTGCCATTTAAACCTGGGTGAAGATTTTCGGAAGTGGCAATACAACCTAAGTCGTAATGAGACTTCCTAAAGCTTTATTCGCTATAACAAATAAGGGTACCCTAACTTTCTATATCCCAGAAAACAGAAGTGCCCAAGTTGAGAATACGCGAAGGCAACACCTGCTCTCTGGTGGGGAAGAAGATGGGTGAGACATTATGATAGAATTGGTAGACTTTATGAAACATAACATACTTCTATAGGAGTGCCTGCCGGGCAGAGCCAAACATTTAAAACTCTCAACACTATATTTAGAAAATATGTATGCATGTGCATTTCAACAAATTCTGGACAGTTTGTGAAGATTTTAGCATTTTTTGGGGACATTTTAGCCGTGGAAGCGAATTACTTCTTGCCAGAATATTTAAATGTTAAAACAGACCATCCTCGCGCTGTTTTTAGTGCTTACTCAGATAAAAACGTAAGTGCAGCGGTGTGTGCAATGCGTGCTTTGCCTTAATTTGGCAATTCAAGTATTTGTTCATTAATTCATTGGAATATGATGAAATCTGCAAAATATCATTGTCATGCAGAAAATCAGCAAATGCATTATTCAATATGACACATGATTTTAAATGCAAACTTTTTTGTTTCAACACATCATGATGCCCTGAAAAAACCGCTGCACAACGACCACATGACAAGACAGCAAGCAGCAACTTACAAAAACAAGAGCAAATAATAGAAGTTAAAAAAAAAAAACAAACAAAAAATTTATAAACAAAAGAAAACCAACTCAAGACAAATAACAAAATTTTAAAAACTATAAAACCAACCACATTACAACCATATAAAACGACAACAACAACAACTACAAGAACAAAAAAGAACAAACAGAAAAACTTACAAAGATACTTTTTCATTGCAATGAAAACAAGACCACTAGGAAAATGTACAACAAATTTTAAAGAAATTACACAAATGAATGTAGAAAAAAAAATTAGGCAAAATAAACAAAAAAAAAAAAAAAAAAAAAAAAAAGAAAAGAAGAAGTAAAGGGAATGAAACTTTAATTCAAAAGATAATGGTCGCCCAAATGTCTACAATTATTAAGTTTAACTTTGAGTTGCAAAAAGTGCAAATATGGTGCGGTTGTGTGGGCGTGATATGCTCAAACATGTTTTCAGGAGACTACTTTAAAGGCCCTGTGACGCTACAGTGCTTACAAACATGGTTGCCATATTTGACGATTTATCGTCATTTTGACGATTTCGGTTGCTGAAAATAACACTCTGGCGATATGACGATTTTTGTAGATCACCTTTTTTTGTCAACTGCATGCATACTTCCTTTTTTAAGTTAATCTGTATAGGAAATTAAGGTAATATTTATGGTATGTAAATAAATATGTATGTTTGTAATACTGAAATATTATTTGATAGTTATACGAGTATACATATATTGTATATGTTAGAGATGAATTTAAAATATCATATGTGAATAGCGTTTAAAAAATATTATAAGCTTAAAATTTTACAAATTTGTGAGTAAAAGTGTGTGCTCATAATTTAAGGAGACTAAATTTGAAGATAAACTCAAAACTTTAACTTCTATAGATCCTTACAATATTATAGAAGAAGGAAGTGTCTTTTCTAACATAATGAAAGAATTTTCTTATATCATTGTAGAATTCGGAAGACGAGAAATTTAATACGAGTTAAACTTGGAAAATTTCTTTTCCGCTATAAATATGAAAATGCTAGATTTTTGTATCCTTCTATGAGTAAGTTTATAACAAATATATTGGTCTTATCGTCTTCTGCAAATGTGTGAGTTTGCATCCAGGTACTTGGAACTTAACAAAACCAAAGTGAGAAATTAGCTGAAGAGCTAGTTAGTTAGTTTTTCTTTTTTTTTATATTGGACCAGTACTCAGGGGATGACCCCTACATATGCAGTACATTGTACCAGAACTAGGAAAATAGGTTGTGTGGAGGGGGAAAGCGGGAGTAGTGTTTGTGAACATTTGACTTGAATTTTCCAACGTTATAACAGACAGGAAACACTTTTGCAGGACACTTGTTCCACAGACGATGCGTGCGGCTGAAAAACGAATTCTCTCTGTAATGCGTAGTACGATTCCCCGGGCAATCAACCACAAATGGTTGAGCTCTAGACGATGAACGCGTGCTACGTAAAAATGTGCGAGTTTCGGGAACAAGATCCCTAATCTCGTCAGAGCAAAATCCATTGTAGTAACGATAGAACAGAGTAACGCACCCCACACTGCGTCGATGCTCCAGTGAATCAATAGAGTTGGAAACCCTAATGTCACTGATGAGCTTCTTCGCCCTCTCCTGCACACGGTCGAGTAACCCCAAAATAGACTTTGAGGCCCCGGCCCAAACATGAGAGTTGTATTCCATTTTCGGTCGGATGCAGGTGGTATAAATAGTAAGGAGATCGGATGGCGTGAAGTACATCTTACACCGTTTCAAAAAACCGAGACACTTGAATGCTTCTTTAGACATCACACTGTATCTTCATTCCAAGAACATCAAGAGCATCCGATTCCTCAATATTTATACCATCCATGAGTACAGATGAAGCTGCATTTGCGGTCGTTTGTTTGTGCATTAATAAGCAACATTGGGTTTTACGAGCGTTAAAGGTGACCCTGTTTTTACGACCCCATTCGGAGATTAATAGAAGATCACTATTCAGTGAATCGTTCATATTTAGCCTCTTGGCAGTGATCTCTGATAGGCTGGGCCTATGACCAAAAGAGTACGAGTGACAAATGCTGCTGTCATCTGCGAAAGAGTGGATAGGGCGTAGATATGCGCGATTTAGCAGAAGTGTTTAGTACGTATTATTAAATGAAATCTTATTTTAAAATTTTACAAAATTTTACTAAAATTCATTTCAAATATATTTCAGTTTTTAATGAATACGACCATGAATGGTACGTAATGAATGGTAGGTGTACTTATGAAATTAACTTGATGCTTGTTGGAGTATATATTTGTTGTTGTAGCTTTAAATGCTGTAGTTTTTTATTGAAGGCAACCACGACTTGTTTTTCTATTTGTACTAGCTGACGATTTTCTGTCGATTTGCAATAATCATATTGACGATTTTTTTCGCCGAATTTGACGATTTTAAACCAGATTTATCTGGCATCTATGCTTACAAATCTTCTTCTAGTACAAAAGAGTTCACATTAATTAAGGCAAATAGGTTTGGTTTAAAAATATACAGTGGTGGCCATATAATTAAAACATTATTGATAGTAAATTAATTTACTGTTTTGATGGGTGTATCTAAATTTGGGTTGTTGCTTAACTAGACGCCGTACATAGTGTTTTACATCTGATCCACGTCGGCAAAACTTCATAAAATATTTTTCCATCATCTTATTGGTTTCTTAATGTTTTTCTCACAAAAAACCAATCTGGGCATAAATATGTTTTTTTTAGAGACTAAAGTTTTTACGGTGCGATGCAGTCACGTAAGGTACCTTCACTTAGCCGCCGATTAATAGGTCTATATAGTATATTATACTGATATCATATGATGACTCTAAGTACACTTTTAACTGTTCAGAACTTTTATATCGGCCAGCTTTGGAGGCCCTCACGACTATTTTATCGTCTCTGGCTGTGGTTTTACGTGGTTTAGATGGGTACCTTATTTAAGCTCCCAAGAGGCTAAATATGAACGATTCACTGAATAGTGACCTTCTATTAATCTCCGAATGGGGTCGTAAAAGCAGGGTCGCCTTTAACACTCGTAAGACGTAATGTTACTTATTAGCACACAAACAAACGACCGCAAATGCTGCTTCATCTGTACTCAGGGATGGTATAAATATTGCGGAATCGGATGCTCTTAATGTTCTTGGAATGAAGATACAGTGTGATGTTCGCTGGACTGAACACATTTTTCATGTCTCTAAAGAAGCATTCAAGAGCCTCGGGATTTTGAAACGGTGTATGATGTACTTCACTCCATCCGATTTCCTTACTATACCATTTATATCCGACCGAAAATTTTTAATTAAAGAGCTCGGTTGCTGAGTTGGTTAAGCGGCCGTATTAATAATACATATGTTCACATGCTCCCGAGTTCGAGTCCCAGTGGGTGCTGATGAGTAGTGTAGCGACTACGAAACAGCTAGTTGTCCCCCAGCTAAAGATTTGATTATTATTTTCTTGTCTTTTTTAAGCAAACCTTGTGAACCACATGGAGCGCTGGTGAGCCATGAAATAGTTTATTACGTGGTATTGGCGGTCATGGCAGGTGCTGACGCACATCACTACTTAGTAAGTGATCACGATCACACGATACTACCACCATTATGGGAGGCCTATACGAATTCGCCACAAACCACAGCTAACCTCAAAAATAACATTACCATTGATATCGCTCTAATTCTAGTGAATCGTGAATTCGCTCGGTAAACATGGCTCATCCGAAAATGAGCCTCATGTCTACAGACAAGCCGGTTATCAGGGCTTGAAGCTAGGGTACATTCAGTTGGGTGCAATATCTGTACACAATATTATAAAGTTGTTTTGACGCGCTCGTCGTTAAATGAGAAGACGTTCATTTCTGACTTTGTGTTGTTCGAACTGATAGCGGAAAATATCCAATTATCCTCTCATCGGTTGAGTAGTTGCAGCTATGCTCATTTGTGGTTTTGTGGCGTGGCTATGTTGGTTTCTGCATGTATCTATTAACTGTTTTGCTGTTTTCTGTTCTCTTAACCCTTAGTTGGCCTCTGCGAATCTGAAAATAGGCGTTGATCGATGTAAACCAATCCCACTCTCAAGAACTTTGTGTAGGCCAAAATTTGCTGAATTTTGGATCCTTACAAGGTTTCGTGAAAAATAGAGGTCCTCTTCTAAACTGCAGCACATTTACTTTGAAAATAAAGTTTTATAATTTCCATGTGACGTTATTTGTCATGATGCATTGGCATCAGCAGCTGAATTGTAAGCAGCAGAACAACGTGTCAGTCACAGGCCGCCACCACTAACCGCGCCAATTGAAATCATCTAGAGTTTAAAATAACTTCCAGTAAATAATATGTAATGTTTTCTACGAAATTTCAGCTTATGGAAGTTTGTATATTCAATAGCTAACTGCAAACATTATGGCATTTAACAAACTAGACATAATCATGATTATTTATGTATCTTACGAATACAGACCAACACCAAAACAACATTGTAGTAACAATATTTATTCCCAAGTTAAATACACACATCAATATATTCTTTTCAAAATACTGTAAAAAAAAAAATAAGGAAACCAGCAAATAAAAATTTCAGCCAAATAGTGAAAGACACAAAAAATAAACAAAAAAGTGAAGAGAAAAGAATTTAGCTGGACACGCAGTGATTTGGCACAACTCCAATAGCAGCGGCAGCGGCAACCGGCAAAGGAGAAAAGACAAAATTATCTAGACTCATCGTCCCTAAGAAACCCAGCTAAACATTTTTAACAAAATTGATTTGTTATAAGAAAAAAAAAGGAGAAAAAATTACACAGCTGAAACCCCTAAAACACATCATAAATTCTGCCACACAATTTGTTAACAAGAGTGCAAAAATCTCGTACGAAAAAAAAGAAAACTTCCCACAAAAGAAATAGAAATATCTTTGAAAATAAATTCTATTTACTCGTACTGAACAAAAACTTAAAAGCAACTTTAAAACTACAAAAGGCAACGAATTTTATGCGACACAGACTGTTTTTGTAATAAAGTGGTGGCTAGAAAAATAAATGAAAAAATTATGACATGTCATAACATTTTGAAATGAAATGACATGACATGTCTGTCATATGTTCG
Organism: Thecocarcelia acutangulata; assembly: GCA_914767995.1. Taxonomy (NCBI): domain Eukaryota; kingdom Metazoa; phylum Arthropoda; class Insecta; order Diptera; family Tachinidae; genus Thecocarcelia; species Thecocarcelia acutangulata. The sequence goes on from OU612096.1 coordinate 30,624,209, forward strand.
AATAGGGAATACAAAAGAAACAGCAACAAAACTCTCTCATAAAAATTTACAGATTTTGTTAAAACCATATAAACTTAACAGACAAACGAAACCGTTCAAACAGATAAACAACGGACGGACGTAGGAGCGAACGACAGACAGACTGACAGACGGACAGACAAATAGAACGAACAACTTAAACAAAGATAGATGTAGACAATTTGTCATGTCATTTAATTGAGAATTGTGAAAACTATTATATTTAATTAAAATTGCTTAGTGTGAACTTTTCTTCTTCACTAAAATTGAAAGAAGATGAAGAAGAAAACATGAAATCAAGAAAAAAAAGTTGCAAACAAATTGCAACAAATTTTAAGGGTGATCGATTGATTATTCGAAAAAAGTTTTTAGAGCTGAAATTTTTAAATACTCATATGATAGAAAATTGAACAACGATGTTTTAGATTAAGAACTTGATTATGGTCCAGCAAGAATTGCTGAGAACTGCATTCAAACAATAGGCTAACTAACAGCCAGTTTACCAATTTCGAAATAAGGTGAATGACACAATCATGCACAATTTTATTAATACTGTGGTTGCTTCCAGTTAGAACAATGTTGAACCAGAGTTTAGTATAGTTATTTTACAATATTTTTATTTATTTATTGAATCTTCACAATGTGAACTAAAAATAAGTATTCAAATTTTAATAATAAATCCAAAAAAAATAAACTAAGTCCAGCCTATGCTAGACAAAAAGTTTTATTTTGCGCGAATAATATCGGTAAAATCACCTTTTTAATGCAAGAGGGTTTGGGTGAAGTTCCAATTTGCTGATATACCTTGTCGCATGCTTTGAAAATCCATCTTTTACCAGTGGAACACATTGTGAATTCGGGAGTTTTTTACGTACCATGGAGCCGCCGTAGTTGTTCGAAGAATTTTGTTTTGACGCCTTTAAATTTTTTCAATGTTTGACGCTGCGGCGGTGCACTGAATTCCGTAGCACCATTTAGGCTTTGCGTTGAAATGGGTGGTTAAATTTCTAGGGCCGATGTTGAATGTGAACCACACCTAAACGCCAAGTTTTTTTCCGAATTTTATTTGACATTTCTCTATTTCAGACTTACTCAATTTGAACCATGGAGAGATACACAATCCAACAACGTGTTAAAGTTATCCAGACTTATTATGAAAATGAGCGTTCAAATCAAAATGCATATCGTGCACTTCGTGATTTTTTTGGTCAATTTGATCGTCCAAATGTGCGTACAATCGCAAAAATCGTGGAAAAATTCGAGCAAACCGGTTCTGTAGAAGATGTGAAAACACCAGTGCATGCTCGTACAGCTTGTACTGCAGAAAATATTGCTGCTGTTCGCGATAGTGTGGCTGAAGAGCCGTCCACCTCAATAATTGCATCTCTCACGCTCGTCGTTGATGAACATTATGCATAAAGACTTGCATTTACACGCTTACAAGGTGTAATTGGCTCAAGAATTAAAGCCTCTTGACCATTCCAAACGTCGTGAATGGGCAGAATGGTGGCAGTGGATGATTAATTTTCGAAGAAAATCATCTTCAGTGATGAGGCACATTTTCACCTCAGTGGATTCGTCAATAAACAGAATTGCCGCATTTGGACGAAAGAGAATCCAAGAGTGACTGTCGAAAAACCAATGCACCCACAAAGAGTGACTGTTTGGTGGTTTTTATGTGCTGGCGGCATCATCGGGCCGTATTTTTTCCAAAATGAGGCCGGTCAGGCAGTTACTGTGAATGGTGTTCGCTATCGTGAGATGATAACGAACTTTTTATGGCCCGAATTGGAAGATATGGATGTAGACGATATGTGGGACGGCGCAGGACGGTGCCACTTGCCACACAGCTAACGAAACAATTGCTCTTTTGCACAACAAATTCAATGGCCGTGTTATCGCACGTAATGGCGATGTCAATTGGCCGCCAAGATCATGTGATTTGACACCGTTGGACTTTTATCTTTGGGGTTATTTGAAAGAAAAGGTGTACGTCGATAAGCCAGCAACAATTCAACAGCTGAAGGATGAGATAATTCGGCACATTAACGGCATAGAACCTCCATTATGCCTCAGGGTCATCGAAAATTTGGACCATCGGATGGAGGTGTGCCGCCGTGGTCGCGGCACCCATTTGGCCGATATTTTGTTCCATACATAATTGAATAATACCAATATATCATAATAAAATAAAATTATAATAATTTCCTAAATAGTTTGTGTTTTATTCAAAATCAACATCGGCCCTTGAAATTTAACCACCCTTTATAACAAAAGTTTGCAATCTAATTTCAATTTAGAATTTCTGCCCATAAGCCAATTTAATTGTGCTGCTTTTAATTTCAACTGAGTGACTTTCGCATCAATGTAAGACTTCCACGTGAACCTACGGTCGAGATGAATTACAAGGTACTTGACTTCATTTTGCTGCGTAATAGGTGAATTGTTAATTTGGATAGCCGAACATGTTTGTTTACGCAGTGTGAGTGTAACTTTTCTTCATTAACTTTAATTTTCCAAAGTTTTAACCACATCTCTAATATTGAAATATACTCCTGCAAATTTCGCGAAGCTGCTTGATGGTTTTCATGTACGCTGCAGAATGCTGTGTCATCTGCAAAAGTTGAAGTGTGAATACCAGATCTGGTTGGCATGGCAGAAGCGTAAATATAATGTGGGTCCCAGAATGCTACCTTGGGGAACTTCTGCTCCGATTGGCTGTGAGAGACTTATAAAGTCAACTTCTTTGATAACAAATTTCCGGTCGCATAAGTAGCTTTCCAGAAGCTTGTGAGTGTTTGCAGGCAACTTCAACTTTATTTTGTGTATCAGTCCGTCGTGCCACACTTTATCAAAAGCTTGGGAAATGTCAAAGAATAGAGCTGAGCAATACTTTTTGTCCTCAAAAGTCTTTCTTATAACATTAACTGGTCTATGCGTTTGTTCTATGGTGCTGTGTTTAGCCCGAAAACCAAATTGATAATCAGGGATGCATCCTACATCATTCAATATTGGAGTCAACATCGCCATTAACAATTTTTCGAATACTTTTGAAATTGAAAGTACAGTCAAATCCCGATAATTCTTAATTGCAAGGGACCGTCCATTTCTTACGAATTATAGGGGTTTTCAATTTAGCGAGGTTTCGATTTAACGGGGATTTTTAATTTATTTATTAATTTAACTGCCTTATAAAAAAATTTTCATGTTATTGCACTGATTTCTATACAAAAATATACGGCGTAAAACTAAAAAAAAAAAACATAAAATATTGTTAAAAATAAAATACAAAATAATTAAAATAATATAGCAAATTCATTTAATTAGCGTAAAATACTTGTAGTAATTTTAATATCAAACAAAAAATAGTGATGAGCATGTTAGACTGCCGGTACTGGGTAAAAATAAACACTTTTCATGATCGGAATATTTAGGTAGTTTTTCGCGTGTTAGCTTACTGCCTGAAGATTTTTGTATAATAATATATGTATATATTTCTTTGTTTTTGAAGGTTTGAAGTAAGAGCTGATGGAGCAATTTCAAATCGCTTAGCAACATCTATTTTTTCTCTCCATCGTCCATGGCTGCAAAAAATTTGTTGTTTTTGTAATACCTAGAGAGTTTTATGCATGCGCTTTGACATTTTTCTTTATTGTTCATTGAACAAACTGATCTTAACCCATGACATAGACTATGCGACAGTCGCTACAACACGTTGGCTTGCCGAGTTGTGTTTTTTGCGCACAAACTGTGTAACATTAATTTACAATTTCATTTCTTAAAAAATGTTGTTAAGAAAAGATGACCACAGATACAACAATCGTATATATAAAATATTAGCAAATCAAAATAAAGTTGTACAACATGCTACTAAATTTTACAACCGGTCGATACAACTACCCAAAAAATCAAAACTTTACAATCTTTCGTAATGGGTGATTTTATAAGAACTATCGGAAATTAAAAAAAAAAAAACATAAAATTCAGAAAAATGCATGAAATATTTATTTGGATCGATAGTTGGGTCGATATAATTTAATGTTTGAAGATTATTTCATGCAAATGTTGGCCGCGGCTGCGCCTCAAATGGTCCATCCGCTTAGTCCAATTTTGGCATACTCTTTCCAACATTTCGGCCGGTATCTCACGAATAATGTTGGCAATGTTGGCTTCCAGTGCGTCAATCGAAGCGGGCTTGTCGCTATAGACATTAGCCTTAACATAGCCCCACAAAAAATAGTCTAGAGGCGTTAAATCGCACGATCTGGGCGGCTAATTGACTGGTCCCAAGCATGAAATAAACTGTTCGCGTGCTGTGTGGCATGTGGCACCGTCTTGTTGAAACCACATGTCATGCAAGTCAAGCTCTTCCGTTTTGGGCAAAAAAGTTTGTTATCATCGCACGGTAGCGCTCACCATTCACAGTAACGTTGTGATTCGCATCATCTTTGAAGAAATACGGCCCAATGATGCCGCCAGCCCATAATCCGCACCAAACGGTTGTTTTTTGTGGATGCATTGGTAGCTCTTGCAATGCTTCTGGCTGCTCTTCACTCCAAATACGGCAGTTTTGCTTGTTCACGTATCCATTCAACCAGAAATGATCCTCGTCGCTGAACACAATTCTTCGATAAAAAAGTGGATCTTCATCTAACTTTTCAAGAGCCCATTCACCAAAAATTTGGCGTTGTGGTAGGTCGTTTGGCTTCAATTCTTGCACCAGCTGTATCTTATAAGGCTTCACACCCAAATCCTTCCGCAAAATTTTCCACGTAGTGGAGTAACAGAGGCCCAATTGCTGCGAACGAATATTCTTCAGTTCGCACTCTACGTAAGCGTGTTGGTGGTTTAATGTCCAACAATGTAAATTTGGTGCGACATTTTTTTACAATAGCCCGAATAGAAGCCTCAGTAGGTCGATTAAACTGACCATAAAGTGGAAGAAGCCCGCGATGAACTTTCTTAACAGAGCACGCATTTTGGTAATAAAATTCAATAATTTGCAAGCGTTGTTCGTTTGTAAGACGATTCATGATTAAATTATAGACCAAACTGAAGATGTTTGACAGTGACACAAGATACAAAACGTGCGTGAGCTGTCAAAACTAGTGTTGCCAAAAAGATAATAGCAAAAAAATCACCTAGACACAACTTCACACGACGACCCCACACACTTTACAATCTAATAACCAACATCGTCATGTTGTACAACTAGTCGCATAGTCTGTGGCTTGCATAAGAAAACAAATACACCCCCAAGCAAAAACACAGGAAAAAATAGCGGTAAACAAAAATCATTCTTTCCATTTTTCTGTTGTTTTATTACGAATTGGAATTGGTAGTTAGCCAACAATGACGCTTTATAAGAGGTGAAGAAGATTTTATTTGGAAAAAAAATTACGAATTATCGTGGGAACCAAAATGAATGGAAATTTGACGAATTATCGAGATTTTTTCAAGAGACCGTCAATTTATTACGAATTATCGGGAATTACGATTTATAGAGGTGCGAATTATCGGGATTTGACTGTAATACGATTGCTTGGCATAATAACATGGTTAGATATGGCATTATCAAGCAAACTTTTATTAATAGTATGGTTGCTTCCAGTTATAACAATGTTGAACCAGAATTTAGTATAGTTATTTATAACATTTTTCTTACAGAACTATATTAAGGCAAATCAAAGAATGGCGTCCATATGTAGGTTAGGTTAGGTAGGCAGGCCGCTGGAGTCTCCAGAAAGTACCCGGACACTCCAGCCCACTTGGGTCATATGTAACAATATTATATTTTCGCTACCAACCATATTATTCACCAATAGTATGTTTCCCTTATAATATTGTCATATCAACCATACATTTTTTTTCGACGTGCATGTAAAGAAATTAAAAGCGGATACCCTTAAAACTTACCAATTAGCAAATAGATAAGTAACTTTAACTGCAGAGAATTCATTGACACTTTACCACATTTTCAAAGTATACATACATACATACATACATTTGTATATTGAGGTTTGAATGGAAAAAACCAGTAAAATAAAAATTTATGCTTGAAAAATAAGGAGTCTAAAGGAAGTTTTCTAAATTTAACCTCAAATTGAAATTTTACACAAGGTGGCAAAACTTGTGGTAAAACAAATCCAAAGTTTAATGAAGATATACAAATGTCATATACTGCAGTCTGTTGACGATGGCACAAATGGCCAATTTACTTGTACGTTTTTCTTCTTCTTCTTATTGTAGTTGAAGTTAAAAATGTCCTGGTTTAATAATTTTTGACATTTTTGAAACACAAGAATAATGACTAAGAAAAATAGTAAACAAACAATCCGTAGAGAATAAAGTCTCTGCCATAGCAGAAAGAATCCAGCTGGAGAGAAATTTATTAATTTTCAGAGACAAGAAATGTTGGTGAAGGTAGAAAAAGCTCTTGATAATATTGAATCAGACATGTGCCACAACCACTGTGAAACTTTCTTTTACACCATTGGCTAATATTTGATTCATATCCTTGAAATAAGATCCTTTGCTATAAAATTTCGCTAGTATTAATAATTTAATTGAAAAAGCGGGCACATAATGAATGTACCAGTTAAATATTTATATATTTTAATTAATAACGAAAACGTAAGCATAACTAAGCAATCCAATTAGAAACCAAAGCAAAATAACACTAACGCAAAAGAAAACGTTAAAACAAAACATTTAGATTAATTAACCATTTTGTGCGTCATCATCATTTACATCCCGATAACGTTTCAAGCTGATGATGATGATGATGATGGGTCTTCTAACACTTCATTTGTTTATTAAGAAGATACTGACAAAGTGCACACGCTCAAAGTAGAAAGAAAGGATATTCCATTTACAATAATTATAATAGAATAGAAACACATACAATGGAATAAAAAGAATGAACGAACTACGCAAGAAGCAATGAAAAATCATAAGAAGACAATTTATAACAGAGTCCGGTAGTTAAAAGTTTTAACGGAAAACATGAGAACAAAGTTAAATGGAATGAAAGTTTACTGAAATATGTAGTCGTAAAATGATAAAATGCAAATTAAACAAAAAATAACGTTTGAATAGAAAATAAAATACACAAATTGTATAACTCGACTTCATTAATCCCAGCTACCTCCTAATGAGATAGCGAGATATTCGAATCACGAGTTTTTCTGAACACCGGGAAGCATTGAAGTGCTCAGCAATATTGTAGTGACGACCTGACAAAGGTCGGGCATTTGCTGCAACGGAACATTAACAGGAATGTAGCAAATCCGTTTATAAGTTGTAAGAACAAAGTGTAGAGGCAACTTGTAGAGGATGTATAGGACAGATGGTCGGAAGAGATTGCCTAACAGATAGTGAAGCTAATATGGCCTGTGTATGATTACATGTGACAATAGTGCTTCCTTAGGTGTTTTTTCACCCGGCGTGGGTTGCGTACTTTGGCGGCGGGATCGAAATTAAATTTTCTATTTAATGATTTCTGTATAGAACCTTAAGGGATTAGGAGGAGGAAGCGAGTGTTGAGCACTCCCTCATACTCTTCCCCGCGGGGAACAGGTTTTGCCCTGGCGTATTCCTAACTAGGGCACTCTGTTTTTCGGGTAAAGAGGGGAGGGAGTCCTTCGTTTGGTGCGACAAACAAAACTCTAGGAAGCCGCATGACTTATGTTGTGTTGGTTACCGAAACCTTTACCAAGGGTATAAATTGGCAGAACGGGGATCAGCATGGCCCCTGGGTGGTTCTGATTGCAGTTCAAACCGGGCTGATCATGGTTGAGGTGCCTACCTTGGCTGAAACGTTCTGACTATGCATAAAACCTAAAGCGCAGGAAGGTAGTGTTTGTATCCTTGATAATTGTTTGGCGTGGCTGTTTTCGGGGACTAACAACCACCCGAGGATCTGTTGCCTTTACAACAGATACCTGTACTGCAAGGAATCAGTGGTAATGGTTGACGTGTGAGTTGGTTTAAGGGCTGATGCTCTTGGTGGACTTCGGCCTACCAACTCATTAAGCCCTGTATTCCATTGATTGCTGGGACATTGCATACAGGAGAGATTAGTAGACCCGAACTCCTCAACAAAATTGCTATCTGTGTGAGCCTAGCAAGCAACACGGGGGCGCTGGTGAATTGTGAATAATTTATTCGTGGAACTGGTCCATCATCAGATAAGGCTGTAAAGGCAGGCGCTGATGTAAATCTTTTTCACAACTGTCCCTCATACTCTTCTTCTATGAAAGCATTATTTCTAGGCAGAGTGCGGGGTGAGCGCACTAGATTATTTTATCTGGATTGGTTTGGATCTGCGCCGTCGGGAGATTTATAGGCCTCAAATGCTGCATATCTTCCTCTGGCAATATAATGGAGGCAAGAAAATACCCTAAAGGGCTAATTTCATAAAACCGGCAGCCTATACAAATTATGCTTAAATTTTTCTGGGTAGAACAATACCTCATACATGGTCTGATCAAAAAATAACCGTTATTTTTAAATTTCGTGAGTTACGTAAGTGCGATTTTCGCATTTTTTCTGTTACGTTGGTACACATGTCTGTTATATATGTTGGCAATATCAGCCATTTCGGATTCTCTGTTTGTTTTTGACAGATAAAAAGGTTAGTCGTGTTTTTTGGTGTGCTCTTCGATTTTTTACTATTCGAAAAAATGGATCAAAGAAACTGTATTAAGTTTTGTGTACAAAGTGAAATTAAATGCGCAAGGACATTTGAAATCTTGACTGTGGCGTTTGGCGAGTCTACTATGAGCAGAACATAAGTTCAATTGTAGCCGGTTTAAGGAAGGACGAGAAGATATCAATGACAATGACAATGCTGCTTGTCCTGGTCGCCCCAGCACGTCAACAACCGATGAAAACATTGAAGCAGTGAAAAACATGATTTTGGATAATCGTCGAATCACTATCAGAGAGGTTGCTGATGATGTTGGCATATCGTTCGGCTGATGACAAGAAATTTTTATGGAAGTTTTAGGCATGAAACGTGCGGCAGCGAAGATTGTTTAAAAATTGCTAAATTTTGAGCAAAAACAACGTCGCATGGACATCGCTCAAGAGCTGTTGAAAATCGTCAACGACCATCCAGATTTCCTCAAAAAGGTCATAACTGGTGACGAATCATTGAAACCGAAGCCCAATCATCCCAATGAAAGCGCCCAGAAGAACCAAGACCGAAAAAAGCACGAGAAGTTCCGGCAAATTTGAAGGCTTTGCTCACTGTTTTCTTAGACTGCAATGGCGTGATGCATCATAAATTCTTGCCACAAGGTCGTACGGTCAATAAGGAATACGAATACTACCTGGAAGTTATGCGTTGTTTGCGCGAAGCAATTGGTGAGAAACGCACGGAATTGTGGAATAAACAATCATGGATTTTGCACCATGATAACGCACCAGCTCACATATCGATGCTTGTGCGTGAGTTTTCGGCCAAAAACAAAACCGTTATCGTGCCTCAACCATCGTATTCCCCGGACTTGGACCTCGCTGACTTTTTCCTCTTCCCAAGACACTGATGAAAGGAAAGCATTTTGCTATGATTGAGGAGATAAAAGAAAAATCGAAACAGGAGCTGTTGCTGATACCAAATCGTGCGTTTCAGAAGTGTTTCGAGGATTGGAAAAAACGCTGGCAGAAATGAATTATATCTAAGGGGGATTGTTTTGAAGGGGACAAGATGATTGATGAATAAATACTTTTCGAAAAAATTTAAAATAACTGCTATTTTTTTATCAGCCCGCGTATAATAACATTTTCTGTATATTTTTATTGTTTCCCTTTATTTTTTTTTTAACTTTATGTTGTAATACTTTTAAACTAATTTCATATTTCAAGGTAATTTTATACGAGTATGCAAAAAATCAACTTCCTTTTGTAATCTTAATAATATTCTCGTACTACAACTTAATGATGTTCTTAAATAAATTTTTTTTTTTATTCCTGTGCTAAAATTAAAATTTAAAGAGTTTTCTATTTTTTCTAACAGCCAGCTGCTTGTTGATCGCATAGTTCTAGTTTTTAAATGTTTCCTTAAGTTTGTCAAGTTGCGACTCTAATGAAATGTTAACACAATTTTATTTCATTTCATCTGGTGCTTGCGTTGTTTTTCCTACTTAAACAATTTGCCAGCCTGGTTTGCAGCTTACAACGAAAAGCTGAATATTTACATTTAAAGCAAACAGAAAGGAAAGGCTGAGTGCGGCGTCCAGCATTCATACTGGGTCGTAAAAGAAAGCATATAATTTCATTTTTATGAATTTTTGCAAGTGGTGTTGCTTTTGTCTGTCTGCCTATATGCTGCACGTGTTTTAAGCAACTAACTACCCGTTCTCTGCTTCTTCACGGTTAATGCTAAATATGAAATTTAATGTTTGTCCTGTCCTCTCCCTCAAGTTGTTAAATATTTTCTGTTTGTGTGTTACCATTTACAGACCGGGAACATTCACCGGAGAACTCCAATGAGAAAAGTGGCGTTAACGTTAAATTTCCAAATGTTTTGTTCTTATTATTACTTGCTTTGTTAACATTTACGAGTTATAAAATCTTATGGTTTGAAATAATACCATAATACTGGCAGTCAGTCACCGTTAGTGCCTTTCTTCGCATCTTGACAATTTTCCGTTGCGCCTCATTCAGTTTTATGTGAAAAATAAAACGCAAAAGTAAAAGAAACACGTTAAACAAAATTTTGTGTAACAGATGAAAGGAACGTGCAGCAATATCTTCAATGAAAGATGCGATTGCCAGATTTCAGGAGTCACGTTGCAAATGTTTGTTGGCAGTAAGAAAGTACGCCGGGACGTTTTTCTGCAGTTTATATATAAACGAGAACTTCTGGGTGTACATCTTATTTTTTTTAATACCATGTATTCCATACGCATAAATTCCATAGGTATCACGGCAATAGTAATATACTAACGTCTGGGTATAGCAGAGTTCACTTAGTACACCATATTACGAGGACGGATTGATATTGGAGCTACCTAAGTAAGAAAAAAACAATTTCTTTCCTAAGACCATTTATTTTACAACATAGTCTCCGTTTAGCTCAATATACTTAGTAAGACGACATTCCAACCAACTTTTTTATACAATTTTTGGGGGTTTTGTGAACCCCCAAAACCGTATTATTAGTTTCGGTAATCACTTCTTCGTTTGAGACGAATATTTTTCCTGCCAGCCAGTTTTTCAAGTTTGGAAGCAATAAAAGTCACTAGGCGCTAAATCTGAACTATAAGGTGCATGATCAACCAATTCGAAGTGTGTTTCATGTAATTTTAGCATCATATCTAATGCTGTGTGAACCGGTGCGTTGTCTTGAAGAAAGAGCACACAACATACGACCGCAAGTGCTGCTTCATCTGTACTCATGGATGGTATAAATATTGAGGAATCGGATGCTCTTGATGTTCTGGGAATGAAAATACAGTGAGATGTTCATTGGACTAATTATATTTTTCATGTCTCTAAAGAAGCGTTCAAGTGCCTCGGGTTATTGAAACGGTGTAAGATGTACTTCACTCCATTCGATCTACTTACTATTTATACCACCTATATCCGACCGAAAATTGAATACAACGCTCATGTTTGACGCGGTGTCTTAGAGTCTATTTTGGGGTTACTCGACCGTGTGCAGGAGAGAGCGAAGAAGCTTATCGGTGACAGTAGCGTATCCGAGTTGTATTGACTCACTGGAGCACCCCGATGCAGGGGGTGCGTTACTCTGTTCGATCGTTACTACAACGGATTTTGCTCCGACGAAATTAGGAATCTTGTTCCCGAAACTTGCACATTTATACGTAGCACACGTGCACCGTCCACAGCTCATCCATTTGTGGTCGAGTGCCCAGGGAATCGTGCTACGCATTACAGAGAGAATTCATTTTTCAGCCGTACGCTTCGTCTGTGGAATAAGTTGCCTGCAGGCGTGTTTCCTACCTGTTATAACGTTGGAAAGTTCAAGTTGAATGTTTCTAAACACTACTCCCTCTTTCCCCCTCCTCACAGCCTATTTTCTAGTTCTCGTACAATGCACTGCATATGTAGGAGTGATCCCTTGAGTACTGGTCTAAGATAAGAAAAAGAGCACCTGTTTTATCTTTATATGTGGTCATTTTTTCTTGATTGCATTAATCAATTGCTCCAATAATGAACGATTATATTTTCCTGTGATTGTAGATCCTTTTTCAAGATAATCGGTGAACAATATTCCGTGTGCATCTCAACAAAGAGTGATCTTGCCAAGCGCTTGCACAGTCTTCGCCTTCTCAGGAGTACTTCCACCAGCTTGCACCCATTATTTCGATTGATCTTTGGTTTGAGGTGTGTATTGGTGGACCGACGTTTCATCAACAACGCCAAAAATCAACAGGATTACGCTTTATCCAAGTCCAAACACCGCTGTGATGTGGTCTGTCCAACTCTTTTTTGTTCCACACTGAGCAAAAGCGGCACCCCATCTTGCTGATAGCTTTTTCATAGGCAAATATATTCATGCAAAATGTTGAATACACGTTCATATCATATGTTTACCACTTCAACAATCTCACGTAACTTGACTCGGCGATCATTTATAACGATATTGAGGATTTTCTTGTTATTTTCTTCAGCAACCAGCTCTTTTGGCCTTTCTATTGTTTTGCGCCTAAAAGAGATGTTTTGCGGGGAAGTCTGATAACATTCTTTCATTTGCCGAAAACGGCTGCTCAAAGTTATTGATTGGTGTTAGAAGCTTTACCGTAAGCTTCTAAAACTAATTAAAAAAGCTTATGAACGATAATTTGCGCGATTAAAAAGTGCTGAAAGTGCCAAAATATTCCACCAGCCACGAGACCATAATCTTCCATCATGACAACGCTTGGCCTCAAGTTGCAAGGTTGTCCAAAACCTATTTGGAAAACAGTGGATGGGAAGTTTTAGCTCACTCGCCGTATAGCCCAGACCTTGCCCATTCTAACTACCATTTGTTTCGATGTATATAGAACGGTCTTTATGGAATACAGTTCACTTCAGAACAGGGTGGCAGAAATGGGTTTGATTCATTCTTTGCCTCAAACCTGGAGCAGTTCTTTTTGGCGCGTAGCCAATCTGGAAAAAGTAGCGATTATTGCTGCACAGTACTTTGTATAATGTATTAAATTATTTTATTATAATAAATTCATTTTGCAAGAAAATCGACAACAAACTCGTCGCTATTAACTTGTGTATTTCATATTACACAATATTTCTAAGAACAATACACTCATAGAAAACCTGTCATAACTATGATGTATTTTAACATCAATGCAATGCCAAATGTCATCATTTTTGACCCCACGACACTTGTCATCACTGTGATGTCAACCATTACATCAGTTGCTCTAACTATCAACAGCGGCAATTATGACAAATATTTCATGAATGAAATGTCACACTGACATCATGGGAATGCTTTATCGGGATACGTTTGATGAGAGCATGTAATGAATGCAAGGAAACTCCAAAACACAGGAAATTACTAAATGATGTATGAATGTAATGACAAAACATCATCAGTATAATGGCGCACTAACATCAGAGCAATTATGAATAGGATTGATTTGGAAGTAAATTTCATGACGACATCATCAACATTAACCTCCGGTTATATTTTCTGATTTCAAAAATATGTTTAAACACATAACTTTCTATTCTACCATCTTAAAGAAATCAATGAGAATTAAAAATCGTCTGATAATACTTTTGATGGCTTCCTGCCATCAATACAATGTTTGTGTAGCGTATTATCACGTAACGTATTGCGTGTATGAGGCAATATTCGCTTTCTTTGCTTCGTAGTTCTTCTTTTTATATTACTCTCTACGCTGCCATTACATTTATGTAACTAACGTCGCATATGATGACTAAATGTCATTAATATTATGCATTTTTTTCTACTTCTTAAAAATTAATTTAAATTTAAAAATAATAATTTTAACAACTTAATTCCTTTTCAACAATAAATAGAAAATATTATAACACTATGTAGGCTTTTTTATAATCAATTTTGACAAATTATTAATAAAATGTATCATTGAATTGATGTCACCACAGTTGTAGCATTGATGATACTCAATATATGACAAAATTGTCTGATATTACTGATGACTATTTACATACTATTGATGTCACAATTCTGATGACCCGCCGTCATCAATATGAAGATGCTTTTTTCTATGAGTGTACGGTGAACAGAACTATTGTATGAGTATAGAATGATGGCTTTCCAAACAATTTACATCCCTTTACTGATATGTTACTTTTAACGTTTAAATTTGGTGGCTAGCAAAAAAAAACCAACATCTGGCATCCCTATAAAGCGCTCACACATGCAAACCGAAATGTCGACCAAAATCAGGTCATTATGTACGTTTTATAACATTTTTTTGCTTTTTTCTTTTTTGATTTTTAGATTTTATTAAAACGTACGTTTTTACATTAGGTCGTTTTTAGTCGCTATTATTTTTCATTTGAAATTCATTGTGGCAGAGCGCATTATTTTCCCTCCCTGCACACCTCGCTGGCCCCACCATCAACATGTTACGACGTCTATTTGTTGAAAAACAAAAGCTTCCAAAAAAAAAAATTAGAAATATCACAAAAAACACAAATTATCCTTGAAATATAATGTAGCAACAAAGATTTGAAAGCATTTAAAGGAGAAAGGAGGGAAAGAGAGATTGTTGTAAACATTGTTTTGGCATTTAAATATGAATCTGTGTCAGAGGTTTAGTTTTATTTACCCGACCGAATACATGCTGACGAGTACACAGATAGTTATTGCTTGCTAGCCCAGTTTAAATGAAAATGCTGAAAATGTTGTGCGGTGCGCTCTTAACACAAATATCCTTTTTTAAGTTTGTTAATTGTATCTACATATGGCCGAAAGTATTTCAAGCAGTCATGTGTTATTGAAAACATATTTCTCATTACAAAGGATATTAGAAAATAAATCAACTTTCGAATCAAACTGGCAATTGGAAACTAAAATTAGTTTTACTACAAAGTTGATACATGATAGTAGTGTTCTCGGGTTCTAGAGGAAAATTATAGCAATTTGATTGTGTGTGGAGCAGCAGTAGTAATTATATATCAAGTGGCAAACATAATTGTGGGAAAATGCGGATGAAAAGATATCGTAATAATTCATTAGTTAACAAAGCAATTTATTAATTCATTTTTGTAGATAAAGTAAAATAATTAAATTTAATTACATTTTTGTAATACTCACATTTTCAAATATATACACACATATGTATGTGTATTGTTTAAGGCAAAAGATATTGACAAATATTTGAATTATTGTTATTTGATATTCAATGCAATGCATTGGCACACATACATATGAACGAGTATATTTGTATGTGTATGTAGTCAGTCGTACGTACCTGCAAAGACACAACAAAAGAGAAGATGAAAATGAATGAATAAGAAATTGTTGTTGTTGTTGTTGTTGTTGCTGTTGCTGTTAAGTAAATTAATTTCTTTTTAATTTCCATTCAACTGCAAACAATTGTATGACGCAAATTGGAAAATAAATAGAATTTTCTTTAAATGGAATTTATTTGTTATTAACTTAATAGAAGTCAATATAAGTTTACACTCGAAAAAAAAACACTGAAAAAAGTAATAAGACTGTTTTCAACTTAAAGTATAGGGTGATTCATGCCCAAGTTTGATTTATTTATTAATAACAAGTGATTTTTTTGCTATTATCTTTTTGGCAACACTAGTTTTGACAGCTCACGCACGTTTTGTATCTTGTGTCACTGTCAAACATCTTCAGTTTGGTCTATAATTTAATCATGAATCGTCTTACAAACGAACAACGCTTGCAAATTATTGAATTTTATTACCAAAATGCGTGCTCTGTTAAGAAAGTTCATCGCGCGCTTCTTCCATTTTATGGTCAGTTTAATCGACCTACTGAGGCTTCTATTCGGGTTATTGTAAAAAAATTTCGCACCAAATTTATATTGTTGGGCATTAAACCACCAACACGCTTACGTAGAGTGCGAACTGAAGAAAATATCGCAGCCGTATCGGCCAGTGTTGGTGATGACCGTGAATTATCGATTCGGCGCCGTTCGCAGCAATTGGGCCTCTGTTACTCCACTACGTGGAAAATTTTGCGGAAGGATTTGGGTGTGAAGCCTTATAAGATACAGCTGAAGCCAAACGACCTACCACAACGCCAAATTTTTGGTGAATGGGCTCTTGAAAAGTTAGATGAAGATCCACTTTTTTATCGAAGAATTGTGTTCAGCGACGAGGCTCATTTCTGGTTGAATGGATACGTGAACAAGCAAAACTGCCGTATTTGGAGTGAAGAGCAGCCAGAAGCATTGCAAGAGCTACCAATGCATCCACAAAAAACAACCGTTTGGTGCGGATTATAGGCTGGCGGCATCATTGGGCCGTATTTCTTCAAAGATGATGCGAATCACAACGTTACTGTGAATGGTGAGCGCTACCGTGCGATGATAACAAACTTTTTTTGCCCAAAATGGAAGAGCTTGACTTGCATGACATGTGGTTTCAACAAGACGGTGCCACATGCCACACAGCACGCGAAACAATGGACCAATTGAGAGGCGAGTTCGGTGAACAGTTTATTTCACGCTTGGGACCAGTCAATTGGCCGCCCAGATCGTGCGATTTAACGCCTCTAGACTATTTTTTGTGGGGCTATGTTAAGGCTAATGTCTATAGCGACAAGCCCGCTTCGATTGACGCATTGGAAGCCAACATTGCCAACATTTTTCGTGAGATACCGGCCGAAATGTTGGAAAGAGTATGCCAAAATTGGACTAAGCGGATGGACCATTTGAGGCGCAGCCGCGGCCAACATTTGCATGAAATAATCTTCAAACATTAAATTATATCGACCCAAATAAATATTGCATGCATTTTTCTGAATTTTATGTGTTTTTTTTTTTTTAATTTCCGATAGTTCTTATAAAATCACCCATTATTATCTTATTAAACGAGCAATTATATATATATATTTGCAATTGGGTTCTCGAAAATGGCTCTAACGATTTTGATGAAAATCGGTATCCAGGGGGTTTGGGGACGAGAAATTTATTTAAGTTCGTCTCGGGTCCGGGAAAATCCATTTTCTCCCGGGTTTGACCCATTATAAGTTTTTAACCACTTGTAATAATTTCATTGGTTCTCGAAAACGGCTTCAATGATTTTAATGAAAATTAGTATCTAGGGGTTTTAAGGATGAAAATCGATCTAGAGTTTCCCCGGCCCCGGGAAGACGCATTTTGTCCCGGTTTTTGCCCATTTGTAAAACTTTATTGGTTCTCGAAATCGGCTCTAACGATTTTAATGAAAATCAGTTTCTAGGGGGGTTTTAAGGTCAAAAAAGCGATCTAGAGTGCCCCGGGTACAGGGAAATCCATTTCGTCCCGGTTTTTAAAAATTTGTAATACTTTTACTGGTTCTCGCAAACGGCTCTAACGATTTTAATCAAAATTAGTATGTACGGGTTTTTTAAGTCAAAAGAAATAATCTAGGTAGTTCCCGGTCCAGGGAAAACCCATTTTGTCCCGGCTTTACCCATATGTAATGCTTTTATTGGTTCTTGCAAACGGCTCTACCGTTTTTAATGAAAATCAGTATCTAGGAGTTTTTAAGGTCAAAAAAGCGGTCTAGAGTATTGCCGGCCTAGGAAACACCCATTTTGTCCCCGTTTTTACCCATTTGTTACACTTTTATTGGTTCTCGAAAACGGCTCTTACGATTTGAACGAAAATTTGTAACTATTGTGTTTTAAGGTAAAAAAAAAAACGATCTAATGATTTTGATAAAAATCGGAATCTAGGAGTTTTAAGCTCGAAAAAGCGTGTAGGTCTCGATATCGACTAAACTGACTTTGATTATTCTAGCGATCAAGATTTCATCACAATTTTTATACGGGTTTTACTAACATTCGACGTTATGGCATATGAAATGTTTTCGGAAATCGTTTCAAAGAGTCAGTATCTAAAACATATATGGTGAAATTTTGATATGGATATCAAACTAAGAATTTTTAATGAGAACACAGAGGTTGATTTTTTTGGAGAGAAACAGAATAATAAATAAGCGAATTGCTATATTGCCCTCACTCCACAAAATATTAAAAAAAAATAAAAAAGGTAGTCAAAGCACAATTTTAGCGTGACTTTTGCTAACAGCGTAAAAATGAAAAAATCTTGTGAATTAAGTTTTACTAAAGTAAATATATCTCAGTATGTATACAATTTGAAAGCTGCGAGTAACGCTCGGGGCCCCAGGTACTATAAAATAAAATACCGAAATTTTAAAGTAAACTGAAAATGTTTACAAAGAAAACCATTTTTTTCATATTCTGAATCAATTAATAAATTGTTTGAATGCGGACGTGTAAAGGAATTCGTGCATTCAAACAAAAATTTAGTAAAAACAATTATGGAGCGAAAGCAACTATTTTTAACACACTTGTTTATTCATTATTTATAACGTTATAATAGGAAAAATAGCTGCAATTAAATATAATTTCTTTTTTTATACTTTCCAACAAAGAGTCAATAATACAGTGCTGCTCAAAACATTTGCAACCATTGCACCCAATTGACAAAAACTGTAATTTCAATTAAAATAATATAATAGAAATAGAAACTTTAACTCAAAAATCTTCTTTATTAATTCATATCAATGGGTTATGAAACATAAATTAATTTTTGATAGCCATTTCTAGGTAAACTAAAATATAACGTAAAAGCTCATATTTTACAGTGTTCAAAACATTTGCAACTTATATTATTTGGCTTCGATACTTTATTTATTTAAATTTTTAGTTAATAATTGATAGCGTAACCATGTGTTCTAATTACTTCTGCACATCTTCTTGGCATGGACCGAATTAAATTGTCAATTATATCTTTATGGATAGAGATCATATAATAGAGATCATCAGGTTTTTTAAAAATTTTGTTACCAACTTTTCTTTTTACCATCTCCCAAAAGATTCTCTATTGGATTCAGGTCAGGGAACTGGGCAGGCCGATCAAATACACACAATTTCTCATTTGCTAACCAATGTTTAACCACCTTAGACGTGTGCTTGGGGTCATTATCATGTTGAAACACCCAAGCAAGAGGCATTTCCCAAGAAGCGTATGGTAATATAATGTCCGACAAAATTTTTTTGTAGTCCTCTGACCTAATAATTCCCTTGATTCTATGAATCGGGCCAATTCCTTGGGCAGTTGTGAAAAAGATTTACATCAGCACCTGCCTTGCGGCCTTATCTGATGATGGAGCAGTTCCACGGAGTGAATTATTCACGTTTCACCTGCGAATCCGTGTGGCTTGCTAGGCTCACACAGGTAGCAATTTTTGCCATATGTTTATAGTCATATGAGCAACTTCTGGTTGAGAAGTTCGGGCCTTCTAATCCTTCCTGTATGCAATGTCCCAGCAATCAATGGAAGACATGGCTTAATGAGTTGAAAGGCCGAAGCCTACTAGCAGCATCAGCCCTTAAACCAACTCACCATCAGAACAACAAAAATGAAATCTCGTTTTTCAAATCATTTTTATTTTCATTCTACTACTTTTCTGGAATATGCCGGTATGTTACAAATAAAAGGTTTATGAAAAAAATTGCATTTTTCTTACTTAGATAGCTTCAATATAAATCCGCCCTCGGATGTAGTCGGTCAAGATGCTTAAAATTTGAACATAAATAACGGATTTCACAAAAATCCACATGCAAACATTTACAAACGTTTTGTATTCCGTAGAAATTAAATTTAATTTAATTAAAACACAAAAACCGGCTGCGCCTTAAAGATGTCACTTTAAATATTTTTTAAAACGCAATCTTTTATTAGTATGGCGCTCCTAAAACTATGCACTTTCACAAACTCATTTATAAAAATATTAAGTCGTTTCGTTTTTTGTAAGCCGAATATCTGTTTCAAATGCATTTCAATTTGCAGTAAAAGGTCGAATGTCATAAAATAACCAAATTTCAGCAACTTGCTTTTTTAACTCGTAACGAAAGAAAAGAAAATTTTTTTATCGACTTTATAAGCTGTTTGGAAGTTTGGTAATAAAAAAAAAGAATACCATTGAAAAGCACAACGGAAAGGCTGCCTTGTAAAGCCCACAAAAATACAGAAAAATTCTTCAAAAAGTCTGTTGATTTTTTTATGTTTTTTGACGAAATACCTCAAAAACCATTGAGCATTAAAGGAGATGCCATTGAACCAGGCAGGAAAATCATTTTTCATTTGAACGTGTGTTTGTTTGGGCCACAGTTTATAAGATTTTTTACGTTTCCGGTTACGTCAATGCACTGTTATTCCCTGCCTCTATGATACTCATATGAATATATTTCAGAGAGAAAAAAAATAGAATCCTCTAAAACCAAACTGTGACAAAGGATTGTAGTGTCTTTTTGTTGCTTTTTTGTCGTTCTTTCTTTCTGGGTTCTCGCCTACAATAATTTTTTTGTTCATCTAAACGCACAATATCCAACAATACACACAAAACAAGCCAGCAAACAGCTTTACATTTGAAAACTAGCACATGTGTATGAGCGTTTTGTATTCAAAACACCTTCGTTTTTGCATTTAAAGTTTGCCTGCCCTGTCTGGAGCTCCATCCAGCCTATTGTTAATGATGGTTTATGTCTATTGTAGAGTTACTAAAAATCGTTGGCAGGTTTCGTTAGAATCTATTGTTTTGCCACCACAACAAAATACAAGAAAAAAAAAGAGGGCAAAACTAATTTATTTAAAGCAAGAAATATCGCCTTTAAGGATTCTGCTGTAGCATACATCTAGGCTGTCTATTTCATGAAAACGTACTGCATAGAGTTGCAGAATAATTTTTTATTTTCCAAGGATTTGTTGCAAGTATTGAAATCTTTTAAAGAGCCATATGGTTTTATTAATTTATGCTGGTCTTTACATGTAAGTGAATAGCAGCACATATTGCCGTTGTAAGTGCTTTTTGAGGGTTAATATTTTCATGAAACAAACTCAATTTCAGACTCAAATCTGCGAGAATCGGAACATAGCAAACCAGCTAGCTACACGGTGTTCTTCCTGTTCTTCCGTGTAGCTGACTTAAAATATAAATAATTTTAAGAATTTAATTATATAGGAAATGTAATACCGAAAACACTTCAAGCAGTTAATAATTATATGAGGATTCAATTTTATCAGCTTTTCAAGTTTCACATTCTTAGTCATTTTATGATGATTGTGATGGGGTATATTCGGCTGGGCCGAATCTGAAGTACCCTTCACGATAGTCACGTATATGTATAGTATATATTACAAATTTGAACTAAATATGCTAGGATATATATGGACCGATATCGGAGAAAAAATATTTTTTCCTTGTAATTACTATTCCAAAAAATAAATCTTTCATGGACATTTTCATGGAAAAGTTTAAGTTATATCTCGGTTATCTATGAACCCATATCGGAATTTTCAATTTTCTATATTTTAGTAACCTTCTCTGCTAACAAAAATTGCTTTTCAGGAAAAAAAAAAAAAAAAAAAAAAAAAAAAAAAAAAAAAAACATATTAATGGAAAAATTGGTTCAGGCTATATCTCGGGTATGTATGGACCGATATTGAAAATTTTCATTTTTTATGTTTACATAACGTTATATTATTACCAGAATTGATTTTAAGCAAAAAAAAAAGTTGTTTAAGTTCGGTTACGCGACATTTTCATAAAAAACCCTGTCTAGACTATATCTCGGGTATATATGGACCGATATTGGAAACTTTCATTTTCCGTATTTATATAAACCTTATTTCATCACCAGAACTGCTTTCAAGCAAAAAAAGTTGTTAAAGTTCGCTGACGCGACATTTTCATGAAGACCCCGGTTTAGGCTATATCACGGGTATATATGGACCGATATCGGAAATTTTCATTTTCCATATTTATATAACTTTATTTTATTACCAGAATTTCTTTTAAGCAAAAAAAAAATTGTTTCAGTTCCCTTACGCAGCATTTTCAAGAAAAACCCGGTTTAAGGTATACCTCTGGTCTATATGGACCGATATCGGAAACTATCATTTTCCATATTTATATAACCTTGTTTTATTACCAGAACTGCTTTTAAGTAAAAAACAAGTTGTTTCAGTTCGCTTACGCGACATTTTAATGAAAAACCCGCTTTAGGGTATATCTCGGGTCTATATAAACCGATATCTGAAAAAAAATGTTTGCCTTTTAGTCACCATGCTTAATGAGTGTGTGAAGTTTGAAGCAAAACAAACTATTTTTTTCAAAAATTTCCATACAAAACTGCAAAACAAATGACGTTTTTCAGAATTTTCGATATATCTCAGCTATATGTGAACCGATATTACTGAATTTCAATAGCAAACCCATGAATCGATGGGGTAAAAGAGTGGTGAAAGAAAAAAGTCTAATGGTTTTCTCAGAAACGGTATCTCAACAGCGGACAGACGGACAGCGCTTAATCGACTTTTCCATTAATTCTGAATATATATACTTTATATATATATACTTTATAGAGTCGCAAATAAAAACTGTAGAAATTACAAACGGAATCACAAACTTATATATACCCTTTACGTTTTTGTGAAGGGTATAAAAATTATGCACAAAATATTGGGTCGACAGCTGCGAAATTGATGTACAACAGCCTGACGGCCTAATCTGATAATGGACCAACACCAAGGGGGTGAATTATTCTCGATTCACCAGCGCCCTCTAGGCAACTTTTCGCACTCATGTACCAAAATCGCGAACCTTAGAGAAAGTTTTAGATAATCATGTTCCACGTTCTCTAACACTATCAAACGATTTCATTGGCAATATTTTATTTACCCAGGACATCAACCACCTGTGTATTTTTTTAGATCTTAGAAACCGTTGGAACTTGCAAAGGGGCTGACTGTGTGTTGATGAAAATTTGCTTCATAAAAAAAAATATATTTTTTAAGTAAAACTTAATATTTTTACCGGTTTTGTACTAAATATGTTCAAATGAAATATGTGTATATATTTTCGCCACAATATGATGTTTTAAAAACCTTCTGGCAACGCCGCGCTTAGTACGAATACGTTTGCCGAGTGTGAGTGAGTAAATACATAAAACTGAACACACACACTGTCATGAGTAAGGTAAATATGTGACTGCAAATTCTTACATACAAATATTATTCTCGCTGTTGAAAAGAAGTACGAGTTCGACTGCAGAATGTGGAAAAAATAATTGAGAAATTAAATCAAGCAGCCAGCGCATACAAACTTGATTAGGTATATTATATACTCTAGTTAATACACGCAAGCTCTAACGAGTAGAAAATATACTTGTGCAAACAATATGCGGCGGCCATTCAGACCATAAATTGATTTAAGACGGGTGTACTCAGATCATTAGCAAAGCTACCGGTTGCAGATCTCTGATGTGTATCAACATAACAGAAAAAAATGCGAAAATCACACATAAGTAAAGTAAGGGTTATTTTTTGATCAGACCTCGTATCAATAAAAGTGGATACTAAATGCAGAACTTGTGAAGGTTACTTATAGGAATGAGACAGTGTGCATTAAAGCAACAAAAACAGTTTGGGAAATTCAGCTTGTGCTCGCTGTTTTGAGTATTTTCCACATAAATTTATAAGATGAGTTGCTCGTCTGTGTTCTGTAAACTGCCTATAAGTATTCCCAAATTTTTCAAACTTTAGTTACCACTCTACCGAAAATTCTTCCCATCATACCGGTGACACAGCACACGGTGCGACGTAAAATTCAATTAAAAAAAAAATCTAATAAGAATCGCAGCAACACTTTGTGGTCTACCCGGATTTCTCATGTTTTTTATTCAGCTTCTTTTTCTCCCCTTTCGTGTTTTCTTATTTCGTTTCTATTTATTGTCTTCTCGAGCAGTTGTTAGTTTCATTTGTTCACATCTCAAGTCATCATTATTGCCAGTAAAAACAAACAGTAGAAAATGTAACTGTTTGCATTACAATTGTGGCTTTCAAAAGCGTTAGAAACCCAGAAATGTTGGTTAACTTTGTTTTATTTTTCATTTTTTTTTTTTTTAAGGGAACTGTGTGTTCAAGCAACTACCGTCATACTTCGGGCTTTATTTTAAGTTAAAGTTTTTTTTTTTTATAGTTGAGAGAGAAAAAAAATGTATGTTAAAATAAAACTACTCTTATAGCAAGTGCAGCATCACAATGAGAAATATGGCAAAAGGAAACGGATGTTGAAATGTATGTGTGCAGGGATGTGTGTATGTGAGCTTTTTATAAAAAGCTTGGTTACCTTTTCTCAAAAGAACTGAAGCACAAACAAACACTTTAAAGTTGCAAAAAACATTTAAAAAAAAACAAATAATATTAAAAAAGTTAATTTTAATTTTAGTTTTCCTAATAAACAAGTTATAAAAGTTAAGGTGAATGCATTTTATTATTTTAGTTTTTATTTGCAGCACAAACAGGGTTAAGAAACTTTTCATAAAATGTTTTGTGAAACAGGTTCAGCTTAATTACTTTAAATGACATTTTCATGCCACATTCAATGAAAAGTCAACTTGAGATTTGTACAGCTAGAAACCAAAAAAGTAAATGGGAAAAGAAAATATAGACCTTCGAACCGGAGTAACCAATCTCTATTGCTCGACAAGATATCTGATGCAGTTTTGTCATGCATCGAGGGGTGATCGCTATTGATCGTCAAAGAGAATCTAAGTTGGACTCGGGAAATGTTAAATATTAAAACGAAAAATTTACTAATATTATATGATGATGGGTTTGGTACCATTTGTCTAGTTCGAGTTCATCCTGGCTAAAGCCAAGAAATATTTTTATTTATAATTATAACAATAATTGCCGCGATCAATAACTCTTGATCAAAGAAGACAGAAAAAAATAATTGAATACACTAAAGCTGGGGGACTATTTAACATTAACACATATACGAAAAACTAACTTTAAAATTACTTTAAATTACTTTTCATGCCACATTCAATGAGAAGTCAACTTGAGATTTGTACAGCTAGAAAGCAAGAAAGTATATATTTAGTAAAAGAAAAAATAGTCCTTCGAACCGGATGTGAACAATAAATTTTAAACAACAGTTGGTCGGCATGGAATTCAGCACAGTTTGTTGTGCTAGAAACTTAAAAAGACATTGCTGATTATGCTGCCGGCAAATGTCATGGTGAAGAAAATGTCGATGAATTCGGTGGCCAGACTAAGGGCAACTGGGGTGTGGAGGGAAGCGACAGTTTATTATGATTCAATTATAGGAAGAATAGTGGATATGCCGGAAAATACTAATTACAGTTCACCAGTTCTGTTGCTAGACAAAAGATTTGATGTAGTTTTGTCAGGCCTCGAGGGTGATCGCTTTTGATGGTCAAAGAGTATCCAAGTTGGGCTCGGGAAAGGTTAAATTTTAAAAAGAAAAATTTACTTTAAAATTACGTTAAATGCCATTTTTATGCCACATTCAATGGGAAGTCAACTTGAGATATGTACAGCTAGAAACCAAAGAAGTAAATAGGAAAGGAAAATATAGTCCTTCGAACCGGAGTGGAAAATAAATTTTAAGCAACAATTGGTCAGCATGGAATTCAGCACAGTTTGTTGTGCTAGAAACTTAAAAATAAACGCCAATATATGACAAATTATTCTTCAAACCGACCAGAAATCCATTACATTCAATAATTAAATTGCGTAAAGCCTTGGAAAAAACCATCGACTGCAAAGACAGTAGAGAGGATAATGCGACCATATGCCTTGATAGTAACTGTCGCTTCGTGCGCTACGCCATCAAAAGCATATTTTACTGAATATGTTGCAGAAAATGTCCATGAATTCGGCGGCCAGAGTAAGGGCAATTGGGGTGTGGAAGAAAGCAACAGATAAATATGATTCAATTGTGGGAAGAATAGCGGATCAGCCGGAAAGCACTGACTACGAGGGCGGATTGATATTGCTGCTAACTAGCGCTAGATGGCAGCACAAACAGAATTTATTTTCTTAAATTGCGAGCTGACAAACGTCAGCTGATGAAATTTCACCCAGATTCACCGATTAGTTTGTTACTTGTAGTCGTGGAAGTAAGCAACTTTTGTGTTCCTAGAAAAATGGTAAAAGCGATTTTCGTGCAGTGATTAAGCACTATTATTTGAAAGGGAAAGAGAAAAACAAAGAATTTAATAAACATAACGGTGAGTCTGCTCTATCAAATTATATAGCAAAATGATAGATTGCTGAATTTAAAAGCGGCCGAACAAGCACTGCAACAATACCTTCAACAAGAAGCCTAAAAGAGGTGGTTACTGAAGAATGAATCAAGAAAATCCCCGATATTGCTACGAATGATCGCCGAGTCAAGTTATGTGAGATTGTTGAAATGATAAACATATATGAACGGATGTTCAACATTTGGCATGAACATTTGCCTATGAAACAGCTATCGGCAAGATGGGTGCCGCGTTTGCTCAGTTTCATACAAAAACGGGTTCGACAGACCACTTCACAGCGGTGTTTGGATATGATAAGCGTAATCCTGTTGATTTTTGGCGTCGATTAATAACTGTTGATGAAACGTGAGTCCACCACTACACACCTGAAACCAAAAATCAATCGAATGGGTGGAAGCTGGTGGAAATGCTCCTAACAAGGCGAAGACAGTAAAATCTGCTGACACAGTTATAACCACTGTATTTTGGGATGCACACGGAATATTGATCATCGATTATCTTGGAAAAGAGTCCACAATCACAGTAAAATATAATCGTTCATTATTGGAGCAATTGATTGAAGCAATCAAGAAAAAAACGACTGCATTTAAACATGAAAAAGGTGCTCTTTCTTCAAGACAACGCACCGGTTCACACAGTTTTAGATACGATGGTAAAATTACGTGAAATTTGAAGAAAAAAAAAATGCTCCTTCTTCAAGACAACGAGACGGTTCCCACAGCATTGGATACGATGCTAAAATTACGTGAAATACAGTTCGCACTAGTTGATTGTGCACCTTATAATACATATTTAGCTCCTAGTGATTTTTTCCTGTTTCAAACTTGAAAATATGGCTCGCAGGAAAAAGATTCACCTCAAACGCAGGGTTACCAAAATTATATTATTCAGATGGTATAAAAAAGTTGGAATAACGTCTTTCTAAGTGTATTGAAGAAACTTTGTTGAGAAATAAATGGTAAAAAATAAAAAAAAATTTCCTCACTTAGGTAGCTTCAATATCAATCCGCCCTCATACTGTTCACCAGCTCTATTTCCAGGGAAGAGATTTGACGTAATTTTGTCAGAAACGGTCTCGTGGGTGGTTTTTGTAGATCGTCAAGAGAATCCAAATGGGACTTGGAACAGGTAAAATATTAAAAGGCAAAATGGTCCTTCGAACCGGCATATGTTGACAGAACAAAAGCTGCAACTAGAAGATACGTTTGACAGCAAAACAAATCCATATAATTATATGCAGAATGAGGGGTTACACTTTCAACTACCAAATACTCCTACGAACTGTGCATACCAACGACGGAAACAGTGGGCGATGAACATTGCATATACATATTCTGTTCTGTTTATAAAACCCGCTAACTTTGCAGATGTACTACAAACTTTAATTTATTTAATAACACAAAATATCGCACAAGACAACCATAAATTTCAGCATTCAAAGTGTCGGCTGTCAATGGCGTGATTTGCAAGTGCTAAAACCAACCGAACGTGTAAAATTTCCAGCAATTTTCACTTTTAGACGAAACAAAAAGAAAACGCACACACAGAGCATGAAGGTGAAAGGTTAAAATAAATGTATGAAGTGAATATTTTGACAGTAGACTAATTTCCTTAATGGTTGAGAAATAACATAAATCTTTTTGTTGCTCTTGCATATGTGTCTTTTCAATTGCAAATGAGTGTGTGCGTGTATGTGTTTTCACAGACACACGTTATGCAGAGTGGTAAGAACTTTAACCCTTTTTCCTTTTCACACTTGTTTAATGGAGTGGATGTTATTATTTTCAATGCTTTTTTTTCTTCTTCGTTTTTTTGCATATTTTAACTATTTTGTTGACTCTTTGTAGTTTTTTGTTTGGCTGCTCTTTTGATTTTACAGAGAAGTGAAATTTAAAGGTAATCTGTTAAAATTAAAAATAAAAACTTATACAAAAAGCAACGAGATGCTTAATATACAAAGAGCAGGGGGGTTACTCTCTATTGCGATGCGAAAGTAAGTTTGATGCGAAAGGTAGATGCGATGAGAGTATAATTTGGTTTTATGTGCTGTTTGCGCAAACTTTTTCGCGAAAAAGTTTAAAAATTAAGTAACACTGGTATCACAAAATAAACAATAGTGAAGAATGATAAAATAAGATTTGCGAAAGGGAAAATTAAATGCGAAAACGCAATACAGGGTACCAATTCTTCGATTTTTCTTTCGCATCGCAATAGAGAGTAACCCCCCAGGTTTCTGTCAGGCAACATATTAGAATTAAATTTTTTGTGTATATAACTTAACTGTTAAGTATCACAGTTCAATAGTTCCTCTTAACTCAGGACTTACTGTCTGACTCGATATCGAGGAGCTACTTGATAGAAATTTAAATGATTGGGATTAAGGCAATCGGCGAGTAAGCATTTGATTACATTCTGCTCGATAGCAACAAAGTTATCGTGTGCAAATAACTAAATTTGTTATCACTGCTGAATCTATCCTTAAGCTGAAGATTTTTTTATATGGGATTAGGAGATAACCCCTACGTATGCAGTGCATTGTAGCAAAACTAGGAAAATAGGTTGTGAGGAGGGAGAAAGAGGGAATAGGTTTTGTAAGCATTTGACTTGAATTTTCCAACGTTATAACAGACAGGACACATGTCGGCAGGCAACTTATGCCACAGGCGAAGCATATGGCTGAAAAACGTATTCTTTCTGTAATGCGTAGTACGATTCCGCGGGCAATTGACCACAAATGTTCGTGCTACGTAAAAATGTGCGAGATTCGGATACAAGATCCTTAATCTCATCAGAGCAAAATCCATGGCAGTAACTATAGAACAGAGTAACGCACTCTACGCTGCATCCATGCTCCAGTGAGCCAATAGAGTTCGATACCCTGCTGTCACCGATAACCTTCTTCGCTCTCTCCTGCACACGCTCGAGTAACCCCAAAATAGACTTTGAAGCACCGAGCCAAACATGAGAGTATGTATTCCATTTTCAGTCGGATGGAGGTGGTATAAATAGTAAGGAGGTCGGATGCGAATGAAGTACATCTTACACCGCTTCAAAAACCCGAGGCACTTGAATGCTTGTTTAGAGACATGAAAAATGTGTTCAGTCGAGCAAACATCACACTGCATCTTCATTCCACGAACTTCAAGAGCATCCGATTCCTTAATATTTATACCATCCATGATTACAGATGAAGCAACATCTGCGGTCGTTTGTTTGTGTGAATACAAGTCACCTTACGAGCGTTAAAGGTGACCCTGTTATTACGACCCCATTCAGAGATATATACCCAATTCAGAGATATATCCATATTGATCGGAACTTGTGCACGAACTATCCTTAGGAAAGTATGTCTTCATGAGCTCTTATGGTCAGTGAACCCAAGTGAAACCACTACCAATTTAGCTGTGTAATTGATTTGTTTCAGCACCTGCCTGAACGGTCAAATCTGACGGTGGACCAATTCCATTTGGTTAATTATTTTACGATTCTAAAGCATCGCCATTTGGCTGACAAAGTTCACGCCGGTCGCAACATTAACCGTGTGAACAGACTCTTTGCCGAATATCTCCTGCATCCAACTACCCAGACATACAATGGAAGACAAACCTTCACGATTTGGTGGGCCGAAGTTCGTGAAATGCTTAACCATCTCACCTGTCTATCTATCACTACTGATTCCTTACATTAGAGATAGCTACTGCAAGAGGACAACACCTCGTGCACTATAATAAGTTCGATAATCGACGTGAACCATAATTATTGAGGAATATTAAAAATACTTCTCTGCGAGGTGTAGTTCTCAACCACAACTAAAAAGTTTCATCCAGGATCTTCTCAATCACAATAAAAGCCAGTAGAACCATGTGGGCGTGTGGTGCTTCCCATTTTGGTAATTAAGCCTGGGAAAGGCTTTTCGGAAGTGTTAGCACCACCTATGTCAGCTAGGGACATCTAGGGCGCAGTGAAGACGTCAAGGCAGATTATGAAATTGATTTACATTACCACTTGCCTTGACGACTTTATCTGAAGTGATGCTTTTCGGAAGTCCTAACACAACCTATGCCATCTAGGGACTTCTTAGAGTTTTCTTTGGTGATGTAAAGCGGTGAAGACCTAATCCGCTCTCCGGGTAGAGGTGAATCAGATTATGAAATTGATCTACATTACCACCTGTCTTGACAGCTTTATCTGATGATAAATCAACTAACTCCACGGGGTGAACTATTTACGATTCCCCAGCGCCTCCATGTGGCTTACAAGGTTCACACAGGCCGCACCTTTTGCCATAAGTTAGTAGCCATATAGACAAACTCTTTGCTTAAGAGTTCGGACCTTCTAATCTTTCGCGTGTGCAATTTCCCAGCAGTCAATGAAAAACAAGACTTAATCAGTTGGTAGACCGAAGCCCTTTAAGAGCATCAGCTTTTAACCAACTCACGTATCCAACCATCACTTCTTGTTCCTTACATTACAGGTACCGGTTGCAAGACAACAGACAACAGCACCCCGGGGTTTATTAGGCCCCGGAAAACGGCTTTGCACCAGAGTTATCAGGGAAACTAATTCCCCTTGCTACGATTTTAGGTTTAAAACACAGCCAGAACGTTTCAGTCAGACCTCAACCATTATCAGCGCCGATATTGTTGCAAGCGGAATCTCCAGGGAGCTTTGCTGATCACCGTTCTGCCAATTTTTATCCTTGATAAGGGCTTCGAAAGTCCAACACAACATAAGTCATGTGGATTCCTAGAGTTTTATTTGCTACAAAAAACAAGGACTCCTTTCCCTCCGAAAGCAGAATGCCCTGGTTTGGCAAAACTTGCACCCCAGAGGGAGACGAAATGAATCAATAGTTTATCAATATAAAGTGAAATATTTAAACAAACAAATACGTGCACTCAGCATGGATAAGCGTCAAGTCGCTTGAAGGAATCCACTGAATTCATTGACGGGGTAGAAAACTAGTTCTTCTACCATACTGTAGGCTATTGCTTTACAACTTTTCTTAAATTAACACAAGACCAAAACTCGTTCAGTCAACCGCAAGATAATTAAATTAAAGGGATAAATTCAAACTCCTTCCTTACTTTGAACATATTTTCGATTCCGAAAACTTTATACCAAACATATTCCTTTCATTTCACACCATTTTTAAAGCAAAAACATAAAAATATTGACGTAAATTTAGTTTCACAGTTACTGAAATCAAGAAGAAAAAATTGACTGCTACTCTTTCAAAATGGCACGAAAAATTTGCATTTCACTGCCAATCACTCGATTTATGTGTCCTGCCATTGTTGTTAAACAAATCTATATATTTGTAACACCACTACACCGCATATTCCACTCAGTATCTGCTGTTTTCCTGCTTAGAAGATGCGCATAGATGTTAGTACTTGATACAAAGGATTTGTTAAGTGTCGTCTTTAACAGGATAATACAACATCCTGTTGTGTGTTCATGTACATGTGTTTGTGTGTGTGTGTGTGTACTTCTGTCTATTATTTATTCACTTGCCTGAAATATGTGGTGAATATTTGTGGTTTGCCATGTTTTTTTTTTTTAGGAAAATCTTTATATTTTCATGTTTTCATTTGTGAAGTCTATAGATTTCACTTACGATACGACTTTGAACATGGTTAAAGGTTGTGCTGCCTGCCTGACTGCCTGTTAGGTGTGTGGTTATATAAGAGTTCTTGTCTGACATACAAAATATTAGTTATATTAGAAATGAAATTTGTTTCATATGCAAAAGACAGCCCGGTTGGGTGGACAGGAGCTCTTCTAAAGGATTTAAAACGGCTCTGAGAGGCAAACAAACAATCTGTCTGACATTAGTTATTGATGAGAATTTCGAAACACATTGTTAATAACAACTTCAAACATGTGGCTTCTTCCTGATGATTTTATTCTATTTGTAAAGGTATGTATATTAAATATAAAATTTAAATTTATTACAAATAAAGTTGGTTAAGCGATGAATGGGACTGGATTGGAAACCGAATGCAAAGCATGGCAAAGTTCAAACTGAAATATGTGTTTATAAAACTTGGTATTTGTGTCTGAAATAGTTTGATTAATTAAATACTCGAAATAAATTCTATATGATAATATATTCGTAGAAACTTTTAAATTATCGAAATAAACTTTAAATTTTAGTTGCTAATGAAATTTCATATTTAGAAAATTGATTAAAATAGTAGCAAATGATTCAATCCCATAGAATATATTATACAAACAGTTATACAAACAATTATACAAACAACTATACCGAGTGTCGCCGGGGAGGCAGACACTTGTTTAATTAATTTAATTATTTGTTTCCATTGTATATGTGACTTGATAGGCAGCACTAAAAACCGCGATCAGGTTGAACGCGACAGCGACTGCAGATCCTGGTCCGTGATCTAATTGACTACTGCATCCCAAACTATTCCTCTCAAGGAGCTTCGGCTACCAAATTGAGGAATCTCTCTTAGAATCTGGATCTTTCCATGTTTACACGACCCATCCAGAATGGTAGAAAAGGTTTGGGGGAGAGAAATTCGACACTAAAATATCCTTCACACTACCAAACGGATGTAGTATTCTTCAAGCTGAAATATCGGCTATAGATAAAGCGGCCAGATGGCGGACGTTTCACAAGATATTCGGTAGGGATATTATGATAGTAACTCATAGAAAAGCTGCTATCGACTCCCTGATTGGAATATACACTAATACTAGTCTAGTCCAGGAATGCCGGACATTTTTAAATAACATGGCGAAACATTCTAATCTAACCCTAAAATGGTGACTTAGACATGGGCCCAATAACGGCAACAACTTCGCTGAGGACTTAGCTAAAAAAAGGACAACCCTAGAGAATATGGATGTAGATCCCTTCTGTGGACAACCCTTATCAGCGTGTTGGAAAAGAAAAGTGGTTCACAGAGCCCACATGCCTTATACCAAAGAATCTGTGACACGATATTAACTCTAAGAGAACGTGGGAGCTATTAAAACTGCCTAGACCTCACCTGAGAGTCACTCCAGCAGTCATCACTGGACATTACCCATTTGTGAACCATGCCAGGAGACTGGGCTTACCCTATGATGACCTCTGCAGAAGTTGCCAAGACAAGGAAGAGGAGAAGATAATCCTTCATATTTTCGAAACATGCCAGACATTGGAGCATAACCGCTTAAGATATCTAGGCGAGAGAAGCTTCAATAGCTTTTTTCTATTTACTTCTCAAAAAGCGCGGTAATAAGATGGCGGAACATTCTAGCCTAACCCTAAAATGGTTACTTACAATAACGGCAACAACATCGGCGACTTAGCTAAAAAAAGTGGACAATCCTAGAGGATAGGGATATCAATTATAAGTTGCGGACAACCCTTCCCGATGTGTTGGAAAAGAATAAAGTTCGGCAAGCTGGAACGTGCCCAATAAAAATGACTCACAAAACCCACATGACTTATATCAAACTGCCCAGATCTCACTTGAGGGTTACTGTAGCAGCCATCACTGGACATTGCCTGTTTGAGAACCATGCCAGGAGACTAGGATTACGCTATAACGACTTCTGCAGAAGTTGCCAAGACGAGGAAGAGGAAGAGAATATCTTTCAGCTCCTCGGTACACGCCCGGCATTAGAGCATAACCGTCTAAGATATTTAGGCAAGCGAAGCTTCAACAGTCTATCATGTCTGGCTTCGTTCACTCCGACCAAAGAGCAGCAGATGGCTAGTACAAGAACAAGTAACGCCACACTAAGCGGTTCCCACCTTTCGACCCCTCTCCACCACTCCCACTATATCTCTCTAACTTCTGTTCTTCACTTCTACTATACCACTTTTCAGGCAACCACAAAGAGAACGACTTCAGGATCCAAGTGAGCTGGAGAACCTAAGCTGTTTGGGAGTATCTAGCGGCCTGCCTACCTAACCTAACCTACCTGCTGCTAAACGAAGTTTTGTTTGTTTTCTGTTTAACAATTTATCAGCCAAAAGCACATGAAAAATATTATAAGAAAAAAAATTAACTAATGACTTATTAAAAGTTGTCGTACTCCTATATAATATTAAAAAAAAACATTAAGGCAGCATTTTAGTCATTTGTTTCGCTAACTTTTAATTGATATTTTGATAAGTTTATTTAATTATTTTTTTGTTTTTTTGCTGAGTTTTGTAAACTTTTGTAGTTTCAAAGATAATATTGTGAAAACGTAAATGGAAAACAAACAAATAATATTAAAAAAAAAAAATGGAATGAAATAGCGCTGTTTATTTTGACGAGTTGATGGCAAAAACTGGCAGTAACATTTAAGAACTAATTATGGGCGAAAAAAAAAATAAGTGAAAAGAGTAAAAAAGAAATGAAATATGTAGCGCAATTAATTAAACAGACATGTGATAAGAATAAATTTAACATATTATCACACTAATTACAAACAAATTAAAATTATGGCAAAATAGGAGAACGCTCATAAGGCGATCAATGGTCATTGTACTCAAAAAGTATTTACTTATTTATCAATTTCCACTGAGTCCTCTATACAGTCTTCCGCCTTCGCTAGAACACACTGGTGCCAGCGATTTTCCCAATCCTCGAAGCAGTTCTGATATGCACTTTTTGGTATGGTCTTGAGCTCCCTCAGCAATTTGGTTTTTATCTCCTCAATCGTTGCAATCGTCTCTTCAATTTTGGGAAGACGACAATGTCGCAGGGGCCCCAATTTAGTGAATAAGTCAGTTTCACAAATTTTTGCTGTTTTGCACACAAAATAGACTTTTATTATGAAACTTGCTTTAGAGTAAATCGAAGTATTTACGAGGACTGTGCAAGAGAAAAGCTGAATTTTGAAATACCTGCATTTGATTAAGCGCGCTTCTCTCGAACATATCGCTCTTTTATTGCAACATAGTCATATGTCAAAAAATTAACTTTTCGAGTTAACAATGCAGAATTGTTACCAGTACTACCTTTTATATTGTGCCAAAAATTTATTCAAATTACTTTTAAACTGTTTATGAGATATTTTCTAAAAAAAATATTCTAGGACTTGTATGTAAACTAAGAATTTGAAATGCATTTTTCTCAAAACAAGCTTTTTTTAGTTATGGCTATGCTGCAATAAAGGGGACATATGTTCTTAGTTAAGTCCGTTTGTGAGAGTCATAACAGTTAGAGGTACAGAGTGGCGCTTAATTAATCACCCTATCGTTAGATGTACTAGATTTTGCAAATGGCGTTTTACAGCAAACATATTTGACGTTTGTGAACTAGACAGCTGCAATACACAAACTGACGAAACATTGAAGTGCCATACTTTGCATCTAGAGCCAGTCTCAATCTCAACAACGAAAAGGACGATTTTGAGTCGAAAATCATCATCAGCGATGAGACGCAATTTCATTTAAACATCTTTATTTCGTTGCTGGGCCATTGAAAACCCGCGTGTGATACATGAAAAGCCATTACAATCACTTAAGGCTACTGTGTGGTGCGTTGTTTAGGCGGGATTAATGGTTAGACCGTATTTTATTGAGCACGCCATCGGCATAATTACTGCCGGAGTTGAATGATCAGGGCTTAGTGAACATAAGTTTGCAGCAAGACGGGGCAACCGCACACATAGTTACGGCTACTAACGAATGCTACAGGGTCATGATAAGCGACTTCGTACAGGTGAAAATTCTCCCCGGGGAGCAGATTTCGCCTTACCACTCCGCTTTCTGGGGCATAGAGGGATATGTTTTCCTCGGTTGTTGTAGCAAATAAAACTCTAGAAAGTAGCATTACTTGTATTGGACTTCCCATAACCTTACGAAGGCTGAATTGGCAAAACGGAGATCGTCTAAGCCCCCAAGAAGTTCTGCCAGAAGACCATCTCGTTGCGGACCATGGATGAGGCGCCTACTTTGATTGAAATGTTTTGGCTGTGATTTAAACCTAACACCGCTGGAAGGGAATTAGTTTCCCTGATAGTTATAGTGACATGATGCTTGATGAGGTGCTGTTGTCTCGCAACAGATACCTGCAATATAATCAGGAATGATGATGGTTAGACGGTTAAGCTGATGCTCTTAATGGACTCCGGTCCACCAACTCATTAAGCCTTGTTCTCCATTGACTATCTGGGAAATTCCATGCAGAAGGGATTAGAAGGTCTGAGCTCTTTAGCAAGGCGTGTGTTTATATGGCTACAAACTTAGGGCAACTTTTGCAACCTATGTGAGTCTTGGAAGCTACAAAGGGTCGCAGGTGAATCTCCTACCCTATTTCTCATTTTCCTTAACGACCTTCTATATCAAACCTTTAACCCTATCTACTCTTTCGCGGATGACAGCAGCATTTGCCATTCGTACTCTTTCAGTTATAGGCCCAGCACATCCGAGATCGTTGCCAAGAGGCAAAATATGAACGACTCACTGAATAGTGACCTCCTGTTAATCTCCGAATCCGGTTGTAAAAGCAGGGGCGCCTTCAACGCTTGTAGGATCCAATGTTGCTTATTAACACACAAACAAACGACCGCAAGTGCTGTTTCATCTGTACTCATGGATGGTATGAATATTGAGGATTCGGATGCCCTTGATTTTATTGGAATGAAAATACAGTCTGTCGTTCGCTGGAGTGAACACATTTTTCATATCTCTAAAGAAGCATTCAAGTGCCTCGGATTTTTGAAACGGTATAAGATGTACTTTACCGCATCCGATCTCCTTACTATTTATACCACCTATATCCGACCGAAAAGGGAATACAATTTTCATGTTTGGGCCGGTGCCCCAAAGTCTATTTTAGGGTTACTCGAATGTGTGCAGGAGAGGGCGAAGAAACTCATCGGTGACAGTAGGGTATCCATCTCTGTTGACTTATTAAAGCAACGACGCAGTCTGGGGTGCGTTACTCTGTTCTATCGTTACTACAAGGGATTTTGCTCAGACGAGATTAGGGTTCTTGTTCCCGAAACTCGTACATTTTTATGTAACACGCAGGTTGTCGTCCAGAGCTCATCCATTTGTGGTCGATTGCCCGGGGAATCGTACAACGCATTACAGAGATAATTCGTTTTTCGGCCGCACGCTTCGTCTATGGAATAAGTTACCTACAGACGTGTTTCCTGTCTGCTATAAAGTTGGAAAGTTCAAGTCAAATGTTCATAATCGTCCAGAGCTTATCCATTTGCGATCGATTGTTCGGGGAATCGTACTACGCATTATAGACAGAATCGTTTTTCAGCCGTACGCTTCGACTGTGGAATTAGTTGCCGGCAGACGTGTTTCCTGTTTCAAACACTACTCCCTCTTTCCCCCTCCTCACAACCTATTTTCCTAGTTCTGGTACAATGCACTGCATATGTAGGGGTCGTCCCCTGAGTATTGGTCCGATATAAAAAATATAAAAAAACACTCTTGTGCCCATGTTTAATCAATACTGGCGGCAGCCACTTG
Source organism: Thecocarcelia acutangulata (assembly GCA_914767995.1). Classification (NCBI taxonomy): domain Eukaryota; kingdom Metazoa; phylum Arthropoda; class Insecta; order Diptera; family Tachinidae; genus Thecocarcelia; species Thecocarcelia acutangulata. Next base: position 30,661,987 of record OU612096.1, read on the forward strand.
GCTGATATCATATTTCCCAATGAAACACAAAGCATTGTACAGGTCCAAAGAAGGATTTCCAATACTCAAAATAAGTTTTTTCATTTAATAAAAAAGTTATTCAAAATTTATATATTAATTTTGCGCCACCTGATAAGAAAAGACTCAACTATTCTTCTTAGTATGTAAGAATTAACAAATGCCATTTTGTTTAGAAAATATGTTGGCAAATACAATTCTAGCAAATTCTTGAGTAAAACGAAAGAGATTTATCAATTCTTGCAATAATCTGCTTCTTTTGATGAATTATTTAGTGTTAATTTTGTGTGTTTTTGTAGGAATTCTGAAACATTTTTAGTAGATGCTCCATCAATTGATTATGATTTTTTTGTGGCATTTGTTGGTTGGTGGTTTTATGCGTTTAAGATATTTCTTTTTCTGCTTTTTGCGGTTGTAGGTTCTTGTGTAGATGATTTAGTAGTAAAGCATGACAGAAAAAAATGAAAATAACATAAAGTATTAAGGGATAAAATAAAAACAAACAAAGAAAAAGAAAAGCATGTTATCGAAACTTAACGAGAGACACAACAAAAACTAATTAATCACTGTATTATATGAATATTTTTGAAAGTTTGAACTTTTTTTTAAGTTTTCGAAGGGAGGCAGGGAGAGCAAAAAAAAGTTTATACATTTTTGATAAAAAAAATTGTGATACAGATAACAAGCAAACTCATTTGCTAAGTGGCTGGCAAATAATAAAAAGGGGACTTTTGCTTGTAATTCCATTTAAAAACATGCACACACACATGCATTTACTTAATCCTCTAAAACAAGAACAAAAACTTTCTTTTAAATTGTTTAAAAATGCATGATATCTTTCACAAAACAATATTATTACACAGAAAAAGTTTTCAAAATCATTTTGGGGGATTACTAAAATTATATACAAAAAATAAAGTTCATAGTGAAGATTTTAGATTTATATAAATCAAAGAATTTAACCCACCACGTACAGAAACAAGCATTATTTCAATTCATAATCTCGCCTATTAGTCGGGTGTGTTGTGTAACCGTCCAATTCTATAGTATCCCAACAAACATTAAGGTTTGATTTCAAATTGATAGTGATTTGAAATCAAACATTTTCTCAGACGAAAAAGGTTTGATTTCAAATTGATAGTGATTTCAAATCAAACATTTTCTCAAACGACAAATGTTTTATACTGATTTTATTATAGGGTATCTCTCAATCAACGCAAGATTTGAATTTGTCACCATTTGTAAAATAAAATGTAATTCGACAGCTAACAGTTCAAGATTACCTTTAGCCTATTGCACTTGTCACTAACGACGATAATTAGTCGTTTCTTCTTTAACTAGGATCAGTTTACAACTACCTCAGAGGCATTCAGCGAACACTCATCGTTGGGTTTGGTCAGTTATCTCCAGTTCGTTTTTTTTTTACTTTCACTTTTTAATGGGACTAGTACTCCAGGGACGATCCTTACATGTAAAGCACATTGTACTGGAAGTTGGAAATCTGTACGAATAAGTGGTATACATTTTGAGGAGATATGGATGCTCCCGATATTTTTAGAAAGAAAATACAGTGTGTGTGATCGCTGGTCTACATACATTTTTCATATCTCCAAAAAAGCATTCAAGTGTCTCAGTTTTTCCATCCGACCTCCTTACTATTTATACCACCTACATCCGACCGAAAATAGAATATAACTCTCATATTTGGGCTGATGCCTCAAAGTCTATTTTACTACATTATCCGACTGAAAATGGAATACAACTCTCATGTTGGGGCCGGTGCTTTAAAATCTATATTAGAGTTACTCGACCGTGTGCAAGCAAAATAGAGAGAGAAAGGATTATTGGTGATAATAGATCTGGTATCCTTACTACCTATACCATCTATATCCGTCCGAAAATAGAACACAACTGTCATGTTTGGGCTGGTGACTTAAAGTATATTTTGGAGTTACACTACATACTACATTATCCGACTGAAAATGGAATACAACAATGTTGGGGCCGGTGCTTTAAAATCTATATTAGAGTTACTCGACCGTGTGCCAGAGAGACAGAGAGAGAGAGAGAGAAGATTATTGGCGATACTAGGGCATCCAAATCGACTTTAGCCGATTGCAAATGTAATACAACTCTCAATCATGTTTAGTCCGGGGCCTATATTAGATTGTGTACAAGCGAAAGAGAGAGAGAGCAAAAGATTATTGGCGATAGTAGGGTATCAAACTCTATTTATTCACAGTTTCTCAGTTTAGTACAATGGATTTTGATTCTACGAGATAAGGGATTTTGCTCCCGAAACCCAAATATTTTTGGGCAACACGCATTCATCATCCAGGGGTCATGCGTTTGTGGCTAATAGCCCAGTGAATCGCACAGCACATTAAAAAATAATTCGTTTTTCATCTGTAGGGTTCATCTGTGGTGCAAGTTGCCTCAGACGTGTTTCCTGTCTCATATAACGCCTCTCGTGGAACAGGTTTTGCCCTGGTGGTCTACGTCTAACCACGACACACTGCTCTCTGGGGCATAAAGGCCGTTTATTGTAAGTTAGAACACTGCATGAATTATGTTGCATTGGACTTCCCAAACCCTCACCAAGGATTAATTGGCAGAACGGGGATTAACAAAGCTCTCAAGGGGTTCTGAGTGCAGAACGTCTCGAAGGTGATCACGGTTGAGGTGCTGCATCTTGGCTGCAATGTACTGGCTGTGGTTTAAACCTAAATTGCAGGAAGGGGAATTTGTTTCCCTGACGACTACCGTGCAACGCCAGTTTTCGGGGGCTAATAATCCCCCGAGGTGCTGTTGTCTTGCAATAGATAGCTGTGATGTACGGAACTACAAATTATGGTTGGACGGGTGAGTTGTCGTCAGGGTACCTCGATGGCTGATTTGGTAGAGTACTCGACCAACGGTCTCGAGATCGCAGGTTCAATTCCTGTCTCAGGCCCAGGGTGTCAATGCAGGCAAGCAAAAAAGCTTCGCAGTTTTTGTGTTAAAAAAAAATTATAAAAATAAAAAGATGTAGGTCCAAAAATATGTTTCGAAAGGCCCTATTAGAAGTCTCGGTATTGACTAAGCAAATACGGGACCACAGTGCATGCTTAAGCATGTTTTCTTTTAACCTGTGCTACTTTACCCATCACATCTGTAGAATTTTGGTGCCCCCAAAAACTAAACTCTTTGTTGTAAATCGCAAAAAAAAAAACTGATAATAAACTTTAAAGCAAAATGATGTCAACTGCCAGTAATATTTCAAATATTCAAGAGTATGTCACAAAAATTTAACCTGCAAATACTTGTATCATATACATATATCCTATAGAAAAAAAAGGAAGAAAAATTTGGAAGAGAATATGGAAAGCAAATTGATGTTGGATTAAATCTAAATCGAACGTAATGCACCTGACTTTGAAATGAATTTTGTAAAACAATTACTGTCGGAAATCGAACAAATACAAACTGCAAAATTGATGCAGGCCAAATTAAGTGACAAGAGCACAAGGAGGACCTGGATGGATGAAATGATAGAAAGGTAGGGAATACTAAACATCTGCCAGTTGTAATAATTTTGCTATGGAATTAATGCTTCACAAAAACAAAATGAAATGAGAGAAGAAATATTTCTGCAATTTCTTTTTTAACTGAATGAAAAATTAAACATTTTTTTCGAAATTTATTTGCTAATAAAAATTTAATGGATCTCATTTTTGCTTGTTTGAATATTTTTTATTACAAATTTCTTTTTTATCATTCATTTGCTTTCTTTTTATTTTATGGCCGTAACAAAATATTTAAATTGAGTGCAATGAATTTTTATTGCATGATTAATAGATTTTGAGACGAAGACAACAACTACAACAACAACAACGACAACAGCGACATCAGTTTCAACACAAAAAAAACACGAAATAAAAAAAGCATCCAAATTAACACACTTCACAAGTGCTGTGTAATAAATAGGCTTTAATTGGAACTAATTACTTCAGTAGCAGCACATGAAAGATAATTTTGTCTAAACTGCAAACATATTCTACAAGTAGGTGTCAAAAGTCAGGGGCGCGCAGCATGATTCAGGCGGAAACAGACTGGTATATCAATGTCTTTTACTATTTTAGTTAGAAAAATTTCAAATTACGTTGGAAATAAAAAGTATTGACCCAGTAAAATAATGGTAAAAAAAGAGCAATATATACACATAGAGAAACTTTTGTTGAAATACTTTGCTAACGTGTGCCGTTTACACAACACATACGAACGACTTATTTAGAAAATTTCTATGTAAATCACTCAGCTTTTCATACAACTTTTCTAGACGAGTTACTCGTCTGCATTTTGTTAACAGCTTATAACTGTTATAACTAACGCAGTCCATTTTCCACCTCCTGATTAAAACAACATTAAATTTAAAATCCACAAATATAGAAACGTTTCGAGTGTTTAGTACATATGCTTATAAAACGTCATGTTCATACTTCATAACAGCTAAGTCTTACCAAAAATCATCGCCAAGTGTGGTTGGTGCTTTGGTTAAACACATGCTTTCCCATCTCTGGATTGAGAAACGTGTTAGGCCAACTTTATGATCAACAGAAATAGAAACGTTTAGAATGCTTAATATTTTTACAACCATTACAGAACATTAGCGTCATACACCATTAAATAGCTGTTATGCAATAAGGTTGTGGTCCTGGCTACATACGTGATTGAGAAAACTATTAAGTTGAAATTCGAAACCACAGTAATAGATACGTTTAGAATGTTTCGCATTTGTGAAAACATAAAATAACATTTAAATTATTAATCAGTGAACTTTTTTAGTTATATACATATGTATGTACGATATTAACTAATCAGTTGTGAGTTCGAGTCGAAATTTAGTCAAGAAGAAGGATTATTTTTAATTATAACAATAATTGCTGTGAAACAATAAGACCAAAGAAGAACAGAAAAATAATTGAATACCATTAGCTGGGGGACAACTAGCTGTTTCGTAGTCGCTACACTACTCATCAGCACCCACTGGGACATCGTCATACCTCATAAAACAGCTGGACAAGCTGTCGTCATTTGTGATTTTTGTCTTGGATAAAAGCATTCTTGTCTTAGAGTTTTCTTGCTCAGGAAGGTTGAGAAACGTGCAGATCAATTACCTAGAATCTTTCCAGAGTTCGCAATCTGAGTGCATAACTAATGAATAGTTTAAAAACAGTGTGAAGATAGTTATAATCTTAAACTTGAACAGTGGACAATGGCGAATACAGCGAAGTTTTTTTCCTTAACAAATACAAAAAACTGCGAAGATATATGTTTGTTCCCCCAAGGAGTAGGTTTTGCTTTGGTGTACGCCTACCCAGAGCATTCTGCTTTCTAGGGCATAGAGGAGCAGGAGTTCCTGGTTTGTTGCAGCAAATAAAACTACATGACTTATGTTATGTTGGACTGCAAAACCCTCCGGGAGGTGCTGTTTGCACACCGACGCGGCGCTGATCTTGGTATAGGTGCCTACTTTGGCTGAAACGTTCTGACTGTGGTTTAAGTCTCAAATCACAGAGAGGAGAATTCGGTTCCTTGATAACTGTGGTGCGATGTCGGTTTTCGGGTGCTACTAGTGAAGGCGCATTTGTCGTACAACAGATAGCTGTAATATGTATAAGGAGCCAGTAGGGATGGTTAGGCAGATGAGTTGGTTAAGGTCTAATGCCCAATCATGTCATGTGCCTTACAAATGCATAAGCCCTGTCCTCCATCGACTGCCTGGAAAGATAAGAAAACCCTCAGCTCTTCCGCAATGGGTTTGTTCTCATGGGTACAAACTTATGTCAAAAGTTGCGGCCTGTATGAGTCTGGCAAGCTACATCATACAATAACAATATAAAAGATTATTGCTACTTCATAATTTTCCCAAAGATATCGTTTTAAATATGTTTGCACTTGCTAAGAATTTTAAAGTCAATACCTCAACAGTCACTACATAGTCACTTACTCTGTACTAGCGTTACTACAATTGTGAAAATTGATTTATACAATAGATTTTGATCTGTCAATGTAAGGGATCTTGTTCCCGAGAACCTCATATTTTTATGTGATCCAGGTTAATCGTTCAGGGCTTAGCCAATTGTGTGCCCAGTGAACCATACAACGCGCTACAGAGAAATTTCTTTCTTCAGCCGTTACCGGCGCCAGGGTTTTCTATCAGTTATAACATTATAGCCTTAAGGCCCTTCTACACTACCCTACACGATCGTACGATTCATTCACATGAAAGTAAAACACTTTAGCCGACTTTACAAAATTGCTTCAAAATGGCATTGTAGTCCACACTATTATACAAGTATAATTGCAATAATTTATAAATGTAGAGCAAAATAATTAAAAGCTATTATTACAATAATAATTTTACTTTAATATAATTTATTTCTTGAGGCGCCAACAATATTCTCATATTTTTACAATATATACCACACTGATCACCCAGAAATCATCACGTTATGAAAATTTTTATAAAATTTTTCAAGTCGCACGATTTGTCAAAAGCTCTGCCACACAGTTGCATTTTTAGTACTTTTTCAGCACACATGTTCTATATGGTAGATCGCACGATCGTATAGGATAGTGATTCACGGCCTTTAGAGTGAAAAGTTGCGACCTGCGTGAGCCTAGCAAGCGACACGGGGGGCGCTGGAGTATGGTGAATAAAGTTCACCCCGTGGAGTTGATCTATCATCAGTTTAGGCCGTCATGGCAGGTGCTGATGTAAATCAATTTCAAAACTGTTCATAACCTATTTTCCTAGTTCCGGTACAATACACTGCATATGTTGGCATCATCCAAAAATATTCTAAAATATCTACCTCTACGTCACTGGTTACACGAAAGAGTAATAAAACCAATGAAAAAAAACACGCAAAAAAAATCTACTTCAAAATTTTAAAAATGTCATAAAGAAAATAACATTTTTAAAATTCCAACTGTAATAAAAATTGCTTTTCATCTAACAGCCATTCATTGCAATGGGCTAAAATGGAACGAGGTAACCAGCCCACAATCTGTGCAACAGTAAAGAGCAGCATCAACAACAGCTAGAGCAGCAGCAGCAGCAGCAGTAAGAACTCTACAATGCAATGCTGCATGCATAATTTAATACATGAGTGAATAGAAAAAATTTGTTGCAACGGAGAAGGCTAAAAAAAAAAAAACAAAAACAAAAAGAAAAAAGTGAATAAATTCAACTAAAAACTTTTGAAGAGAAGAAAAAATTAATTTTATTATTTATGTTTAAATTCTTGTTTAAAGTTGCAGTTTGCTAAAAGAATAAATTTAATTAAAATGTGTTTTTCTATTCAGAAACACAATCGAGTCTCTTAATTGCACAGACATTGTCGGTTGAGTTTTCATTAAATAGATGTTTTCATTTTTGTTTTTTTTTTTTTTTTTGTGATTATAAGATAAAATTTCTTAAGCAATTATTAGCTTCTATCAGTTACCAATTTGTTTAATTAACAAATGTCATTCTATTATAAGTGCAAATAAACATGGGATTACGAGTAAATGAGTTTTAGTTGAAAACAAGTTGTATTAGAAACTGAAATGGAATAAACTGTTTGTGTACACAGAAAGAAATTTTGTTAGTGTGGTAAAGAAAAATTCTTTACTACGAATATTTTTCAATAGCCTAGAATTCCAATACGATCACATTTTTAGATATATTATATTACACTCTTGCTGCACACATCTACTACTAGCAGAAATGAACGACAATCGAGAGGCGCTAAATGAGTTATTAAGAATAAATTTGTTTAAAACAAGAAAATATGTTATTGAGTTTGTCGGTGTCACCAAAATGTTAAAACAATTAAGTTATCTCATTTATAATTAAACAAGTTTAACCAACCCCTAATACACAGTTGATCATAAATTAAATAAGACAAAGAAAGTGTTTGTGATCACAGGAAAATAAATTTTCATGTTGAATAAAGGCATTTATTGAATCAGTTAATAATTTGCTGATATATGTATTTGTAAAAGAGTTCGTGTAATCAAGCAAAAATTTTGTACAAATAGTTGTTGATCGAAAGCAGCTGATCTTCTTTACGAACTTCAGGCTACTTACTCGCAAAGCTTAGCCTTTCTCTGACTGTTTGGGGAAATGATCACTGGGGACCAGGTTTTGCCTTGGTGTTTGCCTTACCAGGGCACGCTCTCTTCATGGGCAGAGAGGGGTCGTAGTTGCTCATTTGTTCTAAGCAAATAAAACTCTAAGAAGCTGCATAACTTATGTTGTGTTGGACTTCCACACATTCATTAAGGGTTAATTAGCAGAAAGGGTGTCAGACCATCATAACGCCGATCGGGGTAGACACATTTTAGCTTTTTTTTTTGTTTTTTTTTTTTTAGAGAAACAAACATAAAAAATGAAATCCGTTTTTGCTTGTCTGCATTAACACCAAAGGTCTGGAATCGAACCTGCGACCTCGAGACTGTTGGTCGAATACTCTACCAAACCAGCCATCGAGACATCCAAAATCATGGAAAGAGGAATTACTTTCCTGATAACTATGGTGCACACCGGTTTTCGGGGGGCTAATAACTCCCGATGTGTTGTGCTCTTTTCTATAGTTTTATTAGCTATAACTATACTCATGAATACCTTACACCAAGGCAAACCCTGCTCTCCAGTACTCACTTTCCTAGACAGAATGAAATTGATTTACATCACCACCTGCCTTGACGGCCTTATCTGACGATGTGCTAACATCACGGTGTGAATTATTCACGATTCACAAGCGCTGCCATCTCGCTTGCAAGGTTTACACAAGTCGCAGTTTCATAAATGAACAAAACCCTTGCTTAAGAATTGGGGCTTCTAATTCCTTCTGTATGCAATTTCCCTTGGAAGACAAGGGTCAATGGGTTGGGCCGAAGCCCATTAAGAACATCAGCGCTTTACGAACACGACCGTCTAATTATCACTCCTGGTGGCTTACAGTGCCAACAGATATCTGTTTCAATGCGACAACATCGCGGGGGGTTGTTAGTCCCCGAACACTGGCGTGCGCCATAGTTATCAGTGAAACTAATTACGCTTCCTGTGATTTTAGGAACGTTTCAGCGAAGGCAGGCACTTCAACAATGATCAACAGATATCTTCAACAATGATCAAAAGACTTTTTTGATCCCCGTTCTGCCAATTAACCCTTGGTGAGGGTTTCCAACACAACATAAGTCATGCGGCTTCCCAGAGTTTTGTTTGCTACAACAAAGGAGGGACTTCTTCCCATTATGCTGCGAAAAACAGAATGTCATACTTTGGTCTACGCCAAAGCACAGAGAGTGGAAAAGATTTACATTAGCACCTGCCTTTATGGCCTTATCTGATGATGGACCAATTGCACGGAGTGAATTATTCACGATTCATCAGCGCTCTCTTGTGGCTTACCAGGCATACACAGGTGGCAATTCCTGCCATATGTTTGTGGCCATATAGACAGCCCATTATTGAGGAGCTCGGGCCTTCTGATCCCTCCTGTAAGCGATTTCCGAGCAATCAATGGAAGACAAGGCTTAAGGAGTTTGTAGGCCAAAGCCCAGTAAGAACATCAGCCCTTAAACCAACTCATCCGTCTAACCATCACCACTGGTTCCTTACAGTACAGGTATCTGTTGCAAGGTAACAGCACCGAGAGGAGTTGTTAGCCCCCAAAAAAGCTATGCATCAACAATCATCAGGGATACTAACTGCCCCTTCCTGCGTCTTTAGATTTGAACCAGAGAGACTCCTTCCCCTCTTTATCCGAAAAACAGAGTGCCCTAGTTTGGACTACGCCAAGGCAAAAGCTGTTCCCCGGGGGGAGAGGTTTATTGACAGATAAATTATGTCTTACGCGCTATTGTAGGTTGCACTGTTAGTCATTGAAAATATGGATGACATTTTCTATCGTCAATCACAATTGGAAACTATCAAAACAATTATACGTCAAATTAATACATCAAAAGTTTATGATTTTCATCAATCAGAGCCGACAACCTATAGGTTTACACGAAAAAGCACGACTGCACGCACACACTTAGGACGTTGACATGTTTTTTTGATCATCTCCAGCGCACTTTAGTCATTGAATTTATGGATCATCGTATAGAGGTATGCCACCGAAACCCTGGCGAGTATTTTGCCGATATTATCCTTCTATTATAAAAATAATATTCTCTGAAAACTTTTTGTTTTAATTGCAATTAACATCGTGCGTTTTGGTTGGACCGAACGCTTTATTTAAAAGAAAAATCAGGAGCTGTTAAATTTACATGCGCAGTTTCGCCGCCAGTAAATGTAAAACGAAACACTTTTTCCTGTGACCTTGACAAATCAGAGCAAAAATAAGCTATTTGCCATAATACGAGTAGTTTCTTTTCTAGTTTTAAACACAATCCTTGTGAATAATATTTGTAACAAGCAGCTAATTTTCTTTAAGCTTTGAAGAGGCATTTGCATACACATACATTTTGTATAAGTAGCTCAAGTTCGTCTTATCTTTTTTCCACAGTGCATTTTTAATATTGGCAGAATTGCAAAATACTCGTATTCTTCCATTTCTCTGTTCGCCGCCGCCCTGTTTCTCTGCTTTATAAATTATTGTATGCCCGCCTATTTAACAAGGATTTTTGTCATGTTCGCAAACACAAACAATAGTTGACTTTACAGCTTTATTTGTAGGATTAATTTAAGCTTTTTTGCGTTGCCGCCATCCATCTCGCAACAGCCGCTGCTGCCGTGATTTCTGTTCGTGCCAAAGTCGCTTGTGTGGGATTTTTGGTTAATTTTGTACAAGTTTGACTTTGGTATATTTGATGACATATACTTACATATGCATATATGTATGTGTGTTTGTGTGTATGTGTGGGTGTGTGTGTGTACATGAGGATTGGTATTAAAATTCATATGCAAATTTACTTTAACTAAATATTGACTTAAAAAAAGAGAATGAGGTTTAAAATTAAAACAAAAACCAATAATTTCGCTCAGAGTGGAATTGAAATGCAAGTGAAATTAAAATAGAAAAATGAATAATTAAGATGATTTTATTGCTACTCCTTGCCAGAGATCGATAAAATGAAACAGCTGTTGCAGACTGGTCTTGAGGTTCAAAAGACTGCAAATAAAGTAGAGACTGGCAAAGAAAAAATTTATACTGTAATAAATTCGGAAGGAAATGGAATAAAATTTTTTAATAAAGCAGAGAAAAAAATGATGAGTTTTTGTATGTTTCCAGCTTTAAAGGGTGTATTTTTAGAGCTACGTGTGTTTAAATTGTAGTAAAATAAAGAATTAAATTAAACTGATGGATGGATTTGTTATTTTTTGAGGGTAAAGAGAAAATCTTATCAAATATTCTATTATTTAAGTTTAAATGCATTCCATGAAGGCTACAAAGACTATCTTTTGTTGGATTTGCTACTTTTTGATTTGAAGTAGTTTTATCAGGTACGGTTTCGCAGGTAATCGGCACAGAGGGGTTACTCCCTATTGCAATGCGAAAGAAAAATGGTTCGTAATCGAAGAGTTGATACCTTGTATTGCGTTTTCGTCTTTTCATTTCTCATTTAATTTTTCCCTTTTGTACATTTTATTTTATCATTCTTCGCTATTGTTTATTTTGTGGTACCAGTGCTGCTACGTTTTCAAACTATTTCGCGAAATAGTTTGCGCAAACGGCACAGAACCCCAAATTATACTCTTATCGCATTTACCTCTCGCATCCAACTTACTTTCGCATCGCCAAGACGACGTGCTTCAAATCTTTACAGATATATCCAAGTCAGACTGAGAAGTTAGTGGGTGTACCTTTATTCCCCTTTATGAGAGGAGGGTTAGTTTTAGTTTGTAAAATGAATGTAGCGTAACGCAAGCTGAAATCGCGGCCATAAGGAGGGCAGCTAATTGGTTAAGGTACTACAGGATATACGAGGAGAATATCCGAATTTATACTGATAGTAAGGCTGCGTTGTATGCCCTAACTGGGGTCTATATAACGTCCAGGTAGGTTCCTGAATGTCGTATATCTCTAAACGAGATAGCGAGACATTCGACCCTTTAGCTTTTCTAGGTACGAGGGCACCGTGAAGTATCCGTAAATGCTGTAGCGGACAAAGTCCGGTGGCCAGCTACAACAAAGGGATATAGATGGGATCGTTGGAGTCCCGCTTAGGAGCTGTAAGAAATAAGTACAGCTTCAACCTTTTGAGACCGCTCAAGGCCAAGATATATTAAACTTAAAGGATTTTTTTTAATTTTTTTTTTTTAAATTTTTTTTTACAAACACAAAAACTGCGAAACTTTTAGCTTGTCTGCAATAACACCCAGGGTCTATGGCTGGGATCAAACCTGCGACCTCAAGACTGTTGGTCGAGTACTCTACCAAATCAGCCCTCGAGGCACCCGATTTTTTTCTGTTTCTGATAGAGGACGAAGCGTTGGCAAATGCGTGAATACGAGTATTGCTGTGTTTACTTGTTCGCTACATAAATTGTTTAAACAGTATTTTATTAAAATAAAAATCTAAATATATTTTGCTTAAGTTTTATAACAAACCTTGATAGCATCTTACAGGTGTTCCTCGAATTTTATTACAAACATTAGAAACTGTTTTTATGATCATGGATACATGTGTAGCAAACAAAAAACAATAGTTCTCTATTTTCATTCGATACAAAGCAAAAAAAAAAGGAAACACATGTGTTGATACTTAATATCAATATTTTCTCTTGTCTAATATTATAAACAAATTATGCAGTGGGATACAAAAATTAGTGAACAGCTATGATATTGATTTGTGGCAGCACCTGCCATAAGGGCATAATCTGATGGTGAACCAATTTCACGAGATACGCTATCTTACGGCTCACCAGGGACGCATATGACTTGCAAGGATCATACTGATCGCAACTTCTTGTCATATGTTTGTGGCCCTATGAACAAACCCCTGCTGAGGAGCTTCATTCTTCTAATCCCTACTGTATGCACTACCCCAGACAGACAATGAAAGATAAGGCTCCAAGAGTTGGTGGCCTGAACTCCATAGAGAGCATCAGCCTCCAAACCGCTCATCCGCTCTTCCAACACTTCTGGTTCTACAGTACAGGTAGCTGTTTTAAAAGAACAGCGCCTCGTGGACTATAATTAGTTTGCCGAAAATCGTCGTGAGCCATAAATATCAAGCATTGCTAATAACTGTTTCCTGCAATTTTAACTCTAAACAATATTCGGGACGTTTCAGCCAGGATGCAAGCACTTGAACCACCTGGAACCGATCTGAATCTCCTCTTGCATACTAATTCTTGGTGAAGACTTTCGGAACTCTTAACACAGCATCTGTCATGCAGTGACTTCATACACATTTTATTTAGTGATGCCGAAACGTCAAGGCATATCCTGCTCCCCGGAAGAGAAATTAGTCAACAGTTCGTAAAAATAAAGAAACCCATTTGAACTAAATTTCCATTAAACTAAATTTCCATTAAAGAAATGGGCTTTCTCCAATCCGAGCTGGGTGTTTGAAAAGAAATGGCTGGTAATAATAAGAAAAGAAGATTGAAGAAATTTAATTTAACCTTAGTGAATAAATTTTCCAAAAGATTTTTAATTTCGAATAAATGATGACTACACATTTCAAGGACTGCACAGAACAGATGGTCTAGAGAGTTTATCCGGCAAGTATCGATTCTAACGTGGTCCAGTTATGGTAATAGGTGAAAGAGGTGAAATAGTGTAGGACACTTTTGCATGGGTATAAATATGATAAGGTTAAATCTTTCTTCTGTCAGGGATGAAGAGGAAGAAAAGGAAGTCGAACACTTCCTCTGTCGTTGTCCGAATCTTTCTTATATAAGTTGTATCTAGGCAAACGGGTAGTACATGATTTGGCAGATATATCGAAATGCGCTATAGGTGGGATCCCTTAAATTCAATCCTTACCCTAATTCAAAGCTGGGCCGTATGGGGAAATACACCGTGATGTTTGATTTTGCTTTTTCATTTTTGTTCAGTATCGTTTTGAAAAATATCGTGAAAAGACTCACACCACAATAACTTTTCCAAATTGTGAGAAATGTTTTGCGTTCGACAAGAAGAACTTGCGGTACTCATAATCGATCTACTGCCACCACGATGGCCAATAACATTCGAGTCCCAGTTTTTAAAAGTACTTCAACGGATGATACGCAACAGGTTAGATCATATCTAACTAATCCTGTGATGTCTTAAAATAAATATAAAGCTCTGGAAGCAAAAGCAAAATTCTTAAACCGATCAATAAACTCAAAACAAAGACACAAATACATGCGAGTACATATGAATGAATTGCGGAGATAGGAAGAAAAAGCTCTCTGAGAAAAATTTTGTTTTTGTGATTGAGAAATATTATTAGAACATTTTTCTTTTTAAATTCTCATTAATTTGTTAAAAATAATGTAATATATAGTTAAACGTTTGCACATACTTTTTAAAGGTTTCGAAGTCTAATGATTAAATGTCGCCTTATAGCCACAGTTAGAGGACATAAGAGACAGCTATATATGTATATAGTTTTTTTGATTGATATAAATACTACTAGCTAATAGAGTAAATAATAATACTCAATTGGTCTTTGAAAATAATATGTGAGTGTTATTAAGTCTCTTGTTCAGCTTATTTCAAGTACGGATTCGTACTTGATTCAAATTATTGAATCAAAAGCATTTTAAGATTAATTTGATCTCAGTTTTTTTCTTAATCAATGCCATTTTCGGCATTGTGGAAAAACTCACTTCACAATAGCGGCTCCAAATTGTTCAGCTGTATTATGAAAACCAGCGTTGTATGACATATATTTGGGCTGATGAGCATTGCGAAGAGCACCAAGAGCTAACATTATATCCATTACAGACATTAATATGGTGTAGCTTGAGGGCTGGTGCAATCATTGGTCCAAAAATTTAGACACATCGGCATGTTATCATTAATGATATCGTATCATGTTAACGTACCACGTAAATGCTTCTTGAAATTCAAGCGCATGGTCTCGATAAGCTCTAGTTTAGACAAGACCGCACAGAGCGTGGAATTTTTAAGAAAATATTTTGGTGAGCACTTACTTTCAAGTTTATCTTAGGTAAATTAAACATCTAGATCGTGCGATATCCCATCTTTACACCATTTTCTCTAAGAATACGAGAAGTCTGAGGTCTTCAGGAATAAAACCCTGCTATGATTGGCATATTGGAAGCCAACATTGATCGCATTTTAGGCGAGATACCAGCTACCCGAAATTCGATTTTCCGACGTGGCCAACATTTCCATGAAATCATTTTAAAACAGTAAACGCCATAAATAGGTGTCTTAATTGATAATGAAAATTTCAAGTTTACTTTTAAATTTAAGTGTTTTATTTTATATTATAAAACAAAACACACGATGAATCATCGTCAGGCAAATTGCGTCGAAGCGGGCTGTCTTTTTTAACCAGTTCACTCGAATCTAACTGTTGACTTAATTTTGTACCACACTGTATTTACATGTATATCTCCTTGTATTTGTTTCAACAATATTTTAACATTTTATTGCCACTTTTTATGTAAATGTGCGTATTTTGGGATATCGTCTATTATAAATTTTTTGTTCTTTTTGGTTAAAGATATTTGATTTTTGTTTTTTTTTTTTTTTTTTTTGTTTTACCACAAACAGCAAAACTTTTGTTTCGTTTTATTACGCCTCCGTAATTTTTCCCTTTATTTGCTGTTTTTTTTTGCGGAAATTGTATTTTAACCCATCTTTGTCAGTTTTCAATAAAATTTAGTTGTTTGGTTCGAAACGTCTGAGCGAATATAATAAAAACATCTTGTATTTAATACAAAAAGTTGCAGTACATTTAACAATTTTTTAATAAAAAAAAATTCACTCAGAATGTTGTATAAACACAAAAAAATAGGAATTTTTATATTTGTATTTTAATAGCGAAACAAAAAACAAACACAGGAAGAAACAAAGGATTGTCTATTACTTTTAAGGAGTAGGCAAGCACAGGCAGGCAGACAGACGTTTTTACGATTTTGTTGTGGTAGATACTTATTCGTTTTCGCCCCTTTTACATTTCTTAGACAACATATACAACGTTAAAATTATGTAAGAAATCATGAAGAAGTTGGCATTTGAGGTTCGTAAAATTAGGAAAACAAACGAATATTTTAAAGCAACTTACTGTCGTCAGGAGATTGTGCGTGAAACTTACCTGAAAGAAAAAAATAAGAGATATTTTATTGTGCAATGAATAGAAATGAGTGTAAACGACTATTTACAATTAAGACTTTAATCTAAAAGAATCAACAAGTGTTTCTTCGTACTAAAAAAGTAAGCATTTGCTTAGAAAAGCAAATTTCGTATTGCAATTTAATTAACTATAGAAAGTGGAAAATATAATTTAAAAATCTTATACAGTAAAACGTCTCCTAGCCTCCGGTAACAGGACCAATAATATTGACTGCTCTATCGAGTTTCAAAACAATCAGACAGCCAAATAGAACCCTCAAGCACAAGATAATAAATATACTCTAAAAACTAACAGAAATGCTTCGATATTCAACTAAAATAATTATCCATATAACTAGATAACGCATTCTGAGTTTTTTTTTTTTTTTTGAATGCCCACAATCAACTTCAGAAATCGCCATAGTACCCTACTTCCCCGGAAACAATACGACAACTTGAATTTTCTCACTAAGTCGAATGATCGTGTAACGAATATGAAAATCCGGTTCCGATTCAGTTAGCGAAGCGGTTCAGAGAACACCAAAATCCCTCTCCTTCCTCAGAATCAATACGGCAACTTCAATTTTCACACTAAAGCAAATGCCCATTTATAGTATAGATGCACTGAATATGAAACGCCGGTTAGCGAAGTGGTTCCGAATTTTTTTGAGAATTCCCAATCGACTTCGTAAATCTGCCGAAATTCTTCCTTCCCCGGAAGCAATGCTAAAGCAGCAACACTGTACATACAGTTTTATATACCTGCATATTTTGCAAATTCCCAAAATCGACTTCGTGAATCTCCGAAATCCCCACCTCCCCGAAAGCAATACGGTAACTCCAATTTTCGCACTAAAGCAGCAACACAGTACATAGAATTTAATACACCTGCATATCTAGTAAGAAAAAAACATATCAAGGGTGATTTATCGTGAGGTTTGATTTTCGAGACAGCCACGTGGAGTCGCAAGAAAAAGGAAAAAAAATTCGCCACCAAACCAAATATAGGGTAATTCATTGTAAGGTCTGATTTTCAATACGCTTTTTTTACGACATGAATCATATGAAACTGTTTTTTGATTTTTGTTCAGTAACAAGTTATCATGGCAGTAGCAAGTTATCATGGCAAGACTTACACCACAACAGCGTCTCTAAGTGTTCAGCTGTATTACGAAAACCAGCGTTCTGTGAGAATTGTTTTCGTGCAAATCGGATAATTTACAATGCGCATCATCGATCTACTGAAATCACTATCAGTAATAACATTCGCGAAATAAAGTCCCAGTTGGAATAAATGGATGATACTTGACCGGTTACACCACATCCAATAAGTAGTTATGAGCGCATATCACCTGTAGCTGAGTGTGTGCAGAATGTGGAAATTGATTTACATCAGCACTTTGTCGACCTTATCTGATGAGATACCAAATCCACGGGGTGAATTATTCACGATTCACTAGCGCCTCCGTGTGGCTTGCAAGGCTCAAACAGGTAGCAGCTTTTGCCATAAGTTTGTATTTCATGTACAAACCCCTTGCTGAAGAGCCTGGGCGTTCTAATGCCTCTTGTATGCAATTCCACAGATAGTGAATGTACAGAATGTAAAATTGAACTACATCAGCACCTGCCTTGTGAGCCTTATCTGATGACGGACCAGCTCTGCGGGGTGAATTATTCACGATCACGTGTGGCTTGCAAGGCTCATACATATATAAACATATGGCAACGTTTCGCCATATATTTGTAGCCATATGAGCAACATCTTGTTGAGGAGTTCGAGCCTTTTAATCCCTCCTGTATGCAACTTCCCAGCAATCAATGGAAGACAAGGCTTAATGAGTTGGTAGGCCGAGGGCCATCACCACTGGTTCTTTACTGTACAGGTATCCGTTATAAAGGCAACAGACCCTAGGGAGGTTGTTAGTCCCCACGTCTCATTTGGTAGAGAGGTCGCCGGTTCGATTTTTGCCGTAGATCCTGGGTGTTATTTATTTAATTTTATTTACTATAGACTAGCCACTCCTTCCCCTCTTTACCCGAAAAACAGAATGCCTTGGTTAGGAATACGCCAAGGCAAAACCTGTTCTCCAGACTGACAATGGAAGACAAGGCTTAGTAAGCTGGCAGGACGTAGCCCATTAAGTACATCATCCCTAAACCAACTCACCCGTCTAACCGCGGGTTTTTTGCATTACAAGTACTGTTACAAGGCAACAACGCACCGGGGGGTTATTAACACCCAAAACCCGGCATGCAAATGCATCAAAGTTATCAGGGAAACTAATTCTCCATCCTGCTATTTTAGGTTTAAACCAAAGCCAGAACGTTTTAACCTAGGTAGGCACCGCTACCATGATCCGCAAAGTCGAATAATCGAACACCCTAAAGTTACATAAGTTTTATTATTTTGTTGTGATTGCAAACAATATATCTTTTAATTAATAGAAGAAAAACCGCTTCAAAACATAATTCTTAAAGTTGTGCAATTAACACTTAATATTCTTCATTTACTTTAGAATATATATAAATGTATATAACATTTTAATACAAAATAGAAATTGCAACAATATTAAATATGTAAGACTACACATGTTCATTCATACTTATTGGCAGCATCATAATTTTTGTACTGTCAACTCTTAATAACACTTGAGGGAAAATATTTCACACAATTTACGAGTATAAGTAAAATTAGAAATACAAAAAAGACAGTTAGTTAAAAAGGAAAATTCAAGCAGTCAACCACAATCAAAATGTAGCAGAACAAACTCAATTGAGAAAAAAAAAAATTCTTTTCTTGTCGTCTTCTGTTTGACGTCAGCACAAAACGACACAGCAAAAGAGAAATATGCGACAAATCGTATGCATTTCACAAACTAAATACACATTTGAAAGTTCTGTTTGTACAAATTTTATTCCATCTGCGACTTGTGAAAAATAAAAGATGAATATTTAGAATACGAAACGAAAATTAATGTTCATTTACTTAAAAAAAAAAACAAGAAATAAGAGAAACGAATGAATGCAATTTCTTATGCTTTTAAACATGAACGTACATGTTTTAGCATGTTCAAATGAGCTAAAATAGTAAACAAGATTGAAGATACAATACTCGTAATAAGAAATAATTATAGACGATATGTATTACTTATTTCGTAATTCATAACTACAATCAAAGCTGCCCTAGTTGGTTTTATTCTTGTGCCAAATTAAGGAAATGATAGATGCCATACAGCAATAGATCATACAGTATGGCAGCACTGCATGTTAAAAACACTGATAAATTGAGCACTTGAAGTTCGAGCAGTGGAAGCGGTTATACTATATGTAGTCAGTTTTGCCAAAGCGCCATATTATTCTTTATTCATAACTGTTATTCTATTCTGGCAACGCTACATGAGCTTAGCCCATTTTACGGTCGTAATAAATTTCTCCCCGAAAGTACATCTGCAGTGTGATAGATCAATTAATTAAAAAATTGGCATAGACACACAAGGATTTTTTGCTGCTCTGACTAAATCCCTGTACGGCAACATCTCTTCTTAGCAGACAGTGTAAAAATGAGTTGTCAAGGCTGGGACGCCCATTTAACACTTCAACCTAATTTAGGTTTTAAGCTGTAGTAAGTTACTTAAATAAGAGCGTTAAAGTTATGGCATGAACAGTATTGCTCACTAGCCTTTTAAGTAAAACCACTAAATACAGACAATAAATAGTGATAAAGTTGCTAAGTTAGTAAAAAAAACCCAAAGTGTTCATATAGCATGATCTTGTTGGCCAATTGCCTTCATCTCCCCGCCGGTCGACATGTTTTGCCTTGGTGCATAGTAAAGCAGCGCACTCTGCTTTCTAGGTTATAGAGGGTAATTCCTCGTTTGTTGTAGCAAATAAAGCTCTAGGAAGCCGCGTGTCTTATGTTACGTTGAACTTCCGAAACCCTTGCATAAGGTTAATTGGCAGAAGAGGGATCAGCAAAGCCCCCGGGAGATTCTGCTTAAAGACCATCTAGGTGCTGATCATGGTTCTGGTTTCTACCTTGGCTGCAACGTTCTGTTTGTGGCTTAAATCTAAAGTTGGTGGAAGAGGAATTAGTTTCCCTGATAATTAAAGTACAATGCCCAGTTTACGGAGCTAAAAACCCCCCAAGGTGCTGTTGTCTTACAGTATATAACTGTAATGTACGTAAACAGAAATGATGGTTAGACGGGTGAGTTGGTTAAGGGCTGATGCTCTTAATGGGCTTCAACCTGCCAATTCATTAAACTTTGTCTTCCATTGACTATCTGGGGAATTGCATACAGGAAGCATTAGACGGCCCGGGCTCTTCAGCAAGGGTTTATGACAAAAATTTGCGTCCCGTGTGAGCCTTCCAAGCCACATGGAGGTGCTGGTAAGTAGTGAATAATTTAACCCCTGGAGTTAGTCCATCGTCTGATAAGGCCGATAAGGCAGGTGCTAATGTAAATCAGTTTCCACATGTTGTCATTAGGGTGACGAGTGCCCAGACTATGATGACATTAGGAGAGGCGCGGATTGGGTCTTAGAGGTTAGGCGGTTTTGCACGCGGGATTTTCAATAGGATAAGGTTAGATTACGTAGTAAAAGCAGCCTTCCGTTATAACCCTGCGCAACCGAAGTGCTCAACAGGCCTTGTCTGGCAGCTGCTAACGGCTGCCGCTGCACCACCCCTGTAAGTTAACGATTTTGCTGTTCTCCGTTTATATCTTGCTGTCTCCTTGCCTTATTGCGAATCTGTGTAACGTTGCTATTTTGCGTGTCCGTGTTCTTGTGTTTTGGTATTGCTATTGTTTATTCCTGTTTTTGATATTTTATGTGGTGCTGTGTTCTTCAAATGGGTTAAAGTTTACCTATTTTTCTTTATATGTGTGTCCCAGTTGTTCCTGATTGCTTCTTTTGTGTGAAGAAGTTTAGTGTTGCTGTTGTGCTGCTTATGAAGGCTAGCAGTTCCTCGTACCGTTTGCGTTGGTTTAGAACAGTATTAGCCCTTTTTAGGGATGCAATTATCTAAGCTATTATATTGTTGAGGCTATTATTTTCTGGCAAAACGGCAGCGACGGAAACTTTGTTCCCAACTGGCTTGGCTGAGGTCCTTCGGCGGCAACGTGGTAGTTGTGGTTCAATACCCAAATGAGGGTAGTTTTCGAACTCAATGTGGCGATGCATTGCAACCGCGTGCCGTCACCCTGAGATTGGCAGCAGTGTTAGGAAGGGGCCGCTGCTGGGGGACAGCATGCGCCATTCAGTATGTAATTGAAAATGGTACCCATGCAAGACAATATGTCATGCATGACGGTTTATCGTGCATTGGAACGTCTGATTAATCGTTTTATTTTCACTTGGTGTGAGCATCACCTTGGGGCTGGGACCTCAAGGTGGGAATACACCTTAAACATCTTCAGATTCTGTCATTATGATGGAAGCTAAAATGCTATTCCTAAGAAAAGAAAGGAATGTATGACTGTAAACACTCTTAAATAAGGTTTTCCATCCCTGATTTAGACTGTGCAGATAATAACGCGCACGAATTTATCTACTATTATATTTTTTATTTAATTTAAAGAAAAGAAAGAGTTTTCGTATTTGTTTTTTAATACAATAGAATAAAAATTTTGTATCTTTTGGAAATGCTCTACGTTTGTACGTATGTAGTTGATTCATTTTATTTTCTATTTTATTTTTTGCATCTCTGTTTGTGCTGGCGTTGTTTTTGTTGTGTCATAAAACTCAAGAGTTTCGTTGGAAATTTTCCAACATATTTAAATTTATATTTTATTTATTTATTTATATGTATGTAGTATTTGAATACTTGTTTTAAGTACATACTTTTTACGGGATTAAATTTTATGCCAGGCGGCAACAAATATTTGTATGCGAGGGTCGGTAAACAGCAACCTGCATATGAATTTGCAAAAACAGAATTTGTTTGCCATAGTAAGCAAAAAAAAATCAATTTAAAAAGTTCTTTCATTTTTCAATTTAATAAAAACTTCAATTGAAATTTTGTCTTGCAGGTTTGTCAATGTCGGGTAGACACGGTCAAAATGCTTAACAAGCATGGTAATATTAGGTGTGAAAATTCGTTAATATGTGCGATACGGACATTGCTTGAAGTAAAATCAAAAATTTTTGATTTCCTGACATGCTTACTGCCACATTTTGTGTTGTGTGTAGTGCAACACATCAAGCACGAACAAATTTTTATTATTATTTTCTTGTAAAGAGAATAAATAAATGAAAAAGTGATAACAAAGAAGCTATTGAATAGAACAAAGAGGGAACCATTATGAAAAACTAAAAAGTGTAGTGATAATTTTGTATTTGATTAGTACTTTTATTTAAAGTTTATTAAGAAGCCAGATCATTATAGTTAAGGAAATTTGTGGGTCAAATATATTGTTTTGTTAGTGTGTAAAAATAAAATATGTATTATAATTAAGTGTATAAGAAAAAAATGATGTGTGAGTAAATTTATTAGGAAGGGGTTGGTATAAAAGGTAAGGTGGTGACGTGACTTTGGTATATGACTGGCTGGAGAACAACATCACTCTCCTTCGTAACGCTGATGCGGATAGTATGTATGTAGGTTCAGTTGTTTTGTAGTTGTACAATATCTTATTGGTATGGTCCTGGGGATGTGGACGAGGGTTGGGACCCCTACTGAGTAGTCTCATGCCTGAGTAGCTAGCCGTCGTTCAATCCCACGTTAGCAGGTGACATATAGCAGGTGACACATAACAATAATAACACAAAAAAAAAACTAAAAACACAAGCAAATAAAAACATTTGTGACAAAATGTAAGACGTTTTGGAAGTTATAGAAGTTTACCAGTTTTTGCTTGCCAAACAAACGCCGTAAAATCAAAATTAATGCTTGTTGGGCTATCAAGAATAACATTTACAAAACATCAAGCAGACGTGCACTAAGTTTAAAGCAAACGTATGGATCGTTTCTATGCTTGATGGGTCATCAAGCATAAAACGTGCAAATCATCAAACACACGTACACTAAGTTAGAAGCAAGCATTCTGATCCTCTCTACACGGCTTTGGACATATAGCCAGCCGTAAAATCAAAATTAAACGAACGCTTGATGGATCATCAAGCATAAAATGTTAAAATCATCAAGCACACGTACACTAGGTTGAAACCAAGCATTTTAATCGTGCTCGGCTCTGGGCACATAGCCAGCCAGAAGGCCAAAACCAAGCATTAAATTTTCAAAGTAGAGAGCAAGCATTTTGATCGTCTCTACCCGGCTTTGGACACATAGCCAGTCGCAAAATCCAAATTAAGATGAATGTTTGATGGGTCATCAAGCATAAAATATGCAAATCATCAAACACACGTACATTAAGTTAAAAGCAAGCATTTTAATCGTTTCTACCCGGCTTTGGACACATAGCCAACCACACTAAAATGAATGCTTGATGGGTCATCAAACATATAATTTTCAAATTTGAAAGCAAGCATTTTGATCGCCTCTAGCCAGCTTTAAGCACATTAAACAACATTCGGCAAATTAAAATTAATATAAATGCCGGATGCGCCATCAAGCATAAAATGTTCAAAGCATCAAACACATGTATACTAAGTAGACAGGAAACATTTTGATCGTCTCTACTGGGCTTTAGACAATATAGCCGGCCGAACATAAAATACAAAAAAAAAAAAAAGTACGGAACTATTTTCTGGGATTCATAGCGTCTTGAACATTCTGACTAATTTGAAATCCAAATTAGTTAAATTCTATCCTCATAAGTCCGACAGCCCATCAGAGAAGGTTCCTTATTCATGTTAACGAATTTCCATATACTCGTAATTTTGCATCCACCTTCGTTTGTTTCAAAATACAAATGTTAAAACAATAGATTTGGGGAAAATGACAACAAATAACAACTCCTCTGGAGTATTTATCAATTTAAAGGAGATCTACAGGATGGGTAAATGTAGAGAATCGTACTGCAATACATATGACATGAAATATGCACAATTGAATATTTTATTTGTAGACTGTAACATTTTTAAAGTAATTTTTTGTATTTTTTTTTATGGTTTTTTCAATTGTTGTCGAGTGAATGAATGAATAAATAAATACAGATTACACACCTCTGTTTGTCACTGAAAACAGAAATAAGAAGATTTAAATTTTATGTATGAATGTATGTGTATATTAAACTGGTGTCGGAATCTAAAGTTTAAAATAGAGTTTTCAATTGCAGCAAATTTTTCTCTTAAGAAAAACAAAAAAAAAAACATGGAAAAGTTCAGGTTGAAAATCGTAAAAACTAAACAATTTCAATTGGTAGTCGAAAGTAGCCAAGCGTAAGTGTTAAATCAGTAGACATTTTAGGCATTTTACTCGTCTATATCGGGGTAACTTGAACCCTTCTCTTCGTAATAAAACAAAAATTTGCAAATAAGATAGGAATATAATCAAATGCCTTGATTTATTATCTCTGTGACTACACCGCCTAACCATACTTATGTCTAGCTTACACGGACATCGAAAAGTCCAAACCAAGAACTCATTTCAGCTTACTTCGAAATAAAAATGAAGTGAAATCAAAATGAAGTGACCATCTCTTGATGCTGTCATGCAACCCCACTTTTAGAATGCTGAACGACGCCAGTGTGTTTGATAATACAAATTCATTATAAACGTAACTGCTCGTATTTAATATTTTTAAATTAGATAACTGAATAAACAAATAAAATGCCTGTAAGTATCTGCCTTTTTATCACAAATTAATATCAAGCACACGCAACCACACAAATGTAGATCATTTTTAATATAAGTACGTATATGGGGCATTCCAAATCAATTCGCATGGTTCGGAGAAAAAAAAATTTTGATTTGCTTTCTTTCTTTCTCAACAGCATATGTGATTATTTATTAACATGACCAAGTGAAGTAAATTTTATGACAAAAAAATCATATTTAAGAGCTTTCAAATATATCAAGTTTGTCTTATAACGAGGGCGGATTGCTATTAAAGCTACCCAGCGCAAAAAACAATTTTTTTTACCAATAAAAAATTATAAATAGCTTGCTTTCTATATTTCCCAGCTATCTATATGTCGACATTTCATGGGAGCTACCCTAACGGAGATCGTACTTTTTAGTAAAAAGTATAAAATCCCACATTTCACACCTCCAAAAATGGATGGCACCACGCTCATCCTATCGGATAAAGCGAAATACAGGGTGGCCCAGAAAGACCGAAGTGGTGTGAATTGCTTATAACTTTTTATTTAAGAGATATTTTTTTAATTTTTTTTTTTTTTAAATACATTAAATTTATGGGGAATATTTTTGGATTAGTTATTAAAAATGATATCCCGCAAGTGGTGGCCATATTCTGCTTCGCACAAATGTGCTCTTTCCAACACATTTTCCATGACCTTTCGCAAAACTTCCGGTGGTATGTTGTTAATTTCTTCTCGAATATTGGTTTTTAACTCCTCAATAGTCCTAGGCTTATTAACATAAACTTTTCCTTTTAAATAGCCCCAAAGAAAACAGTCTGGAGCGGTTAAATCCGGGGAACGCGGAGGCCAATTAAAATTGCTGTTACGAGAAATTATTCTTTCACCAAAGATGTCGCGTAAAAGAGTCATTGTGGCCCTCGCAGTGTGCGCTGTGGCTCCATCCTGTTGGAACCATATTTGCGGATGGTTTTCCACGGCTGGCCTTACAAAATTTTGCAACATGGCCCGATATCGATCACCATTGACGGAAATGGCGACACCTTGTTCATTTTCAAAAAAAAAATGGGCCAATGATCCTTTCTGAAGAAACACCGCACCAAACGGTACACTTAACTGGGTGCAATTGTCGTTGATGAAGTACTCTCGGGTTTTCCGTAGCCCATATCCTACAGTTTTGCTTGTTAACGAACCCATTTAATTGAAAATGGGCTTCGTCACTCATTATTAAGTTATGAATAAAATTTGGATTCTCTTGTGCTTTTTGCTGGAAATAAATTGCATAGTCAAGTCGTTGCTGGTAATCTGTTGGTTTCAATTCTTGGACAAGTTGAATTGTGTATGGAAACAATCCTATGGTGTGCAAAATTCGCTGCAGCGACGTCCTTGAGAGGCCCAGTTGTGACGAACGTCTCCTGGTTGATGTTTCTGGATCCTCCCGAATACTCTCCTGTACCACTTGAATATTGTCAGCCGTGTGGACAGTTCGGTGTCTGCCGGGACCAGGAAGGTTCCTTACTGCTCCTTGTTCTCGAAAATTTGCAACCAGACGGTTTATTGTTGACGGTATGCACGCTGAGTCAACACAATGGACCGTTGATTTGAAAAGTAAATTTCAACAATTTGGGCACGTTGTTCAATTGTGTATTGCTCCATTATAAATTATCCAAGTCTTCTTTACAAAATACTGAAAAGAAAAGAAAAAAAAAATTATAATAAAAAAGTTATAAGGAATTCACACCACTTCGGTCTTTCTGGGCCACCCAGTACTTAGGCGTCATTTTGGACAGCAAACTATCATGGAAAGAGAATATACAGGCTAGAGTAACTAAGGCTACAACAGCCATCTATCTATGTAAGAAAGCAATAAGCACAACATGGGGCATACAACCAAAAGGAGTTGTATGGCTTTATGAAATGGTTACAAAACCAATAATTTTCTACGGAGTATCAGTATGGTGGAAATCACTGGACTCCGCAATCAACAGACTTCAAATTGAAAAAGTCAGTCGAACCATGGCAATACTGACCACAGCACTTTTTGCCCTTTTGAGCTGGATGCCATGCGACTTAGAAGCCAGGCAGATAGCACTAAAAACCGCGATCAGGCTAAACGCGACAGAAGCGTGGACTTACAGGCCGTGGGGACATGCTTATATATTGGAGATTGGACGAGACCTAGTCCCCGATCTAATTGACTACTGCATCCCAAAACCATTCCTCACAAGGAGCTTCGGCTACCAAATTGAGGAATCTCCCCTAGAATCTATATACTTCTATGTATACACGGATGGGTCCAGAAGGAGAGAAAGAGTTAGGGGTGGCGTTTACATAGAGGAATTTAACACTAAAATATCCTTCACACTATCAGACGGATGTAGTTTACTTCATGCTGAAATATCGGCTATAAATAAAGCGGCCAGATGGCTGACGTATCACAAGATATTCGGAAAGGATATCATGATAGTAACGGACAGCAAGGCCGCCATCAATTCCCTGATTGGAATATACACCAATTCCAGTCTAGTCCAGGAATGCCGGACATCTTAAAATAAGATGGCGAGACATTCTAACATAACCCTAAAATGGGTACGTGGACATGGGTGCAACAATGGCAACAACATCGCTGACGAATTAGCAAAAAAGGGACAGCCCTAGAGGATAGGGATATAGACCCCTTTTGCGGACAACCCATATCAGCGTGTTGGAAAAGAATAAAACTTCACACGCTGGAACACGTCCAAGAAAGTGGCTTAAAGAGCCCACGTGCCTTATATCAAGGAACCTGTGGCCGCACATTAACTCTAAGAGAACGGGAGAGCTATTAAAACTTCCCAGATCTCTCCTAAGAATGACGGTAGCAGTCATCACTGGACATTGCCCGTTTGGGAACCATGTCAGGAGACTAGGCCTACCCTATAACGACTTCTGTAGAAGTTGCCTAGACGAGGCAACTTCTCGGCACATGCCCGGCTTTGGAGCACCATCGTCTAAGATGCTTAGGCGAGAGGAGCTTCAATAGTCTATCATATCTGGCCTTGGTCAAACCGACTGCTATAGCTTCTTTGATAAGAAATAGAGGATGGCTAGTAAATCAGCAAGTAATGCCACTTCAAGCAGTTGTCCACCTTTCCTTTCCCTCTTCTGCACTCCTTCTATATCCTTACAACAACTTTTATTTTTCCTTCTATCATACCCTAACTTTTCAGGCAATCACAAAGGGAACGACCTTCAGGACCCAAGTGAGGTGGAGTAACCGGGTACTCTTTGGAGAACCCAGCGGCCTGCCTACCTAACCTAACTTACCCTAATCATCAGTAGACTTTGGAAATTTTTGAAAGGTATTCCCAAACATTCAACTTTATATCCCAACAATCTAAATAAATTGTCTAGAGTTTAAAAAGAAAAATGCTCTAATAATTCTTGTCCTTTCTTAAAACAACAAAAATGAAAAGTTAACTTTACAAACCATTTGTTATTTCATGCAACAGCTTTTCTGGGACACGCCGGAATGTCTAAAATGCCATAAAATAATTTAGAAGTATTTCATTATGTTTTTCTTTATTCTGTTTGGACTCATATTGAAAAAGTTATATGAGTATTTGTTTATTCGAACACAGTTTTCTTATAATGCGATTTTTTAAAACTCCAAAAAAATCTGCAATTTTGATGAAATATGCTATTGAGAAGCAACATCAACACAGTAAAAAAGATTGAAAGGGTTCTACTTTTTATTTTTAACGCCATTTTACGCCTTGAGTATTATCCTGTAGAGTGGAAGGTCTCAATGATTACTATGATACCCAAGCCAGGGAAGGATCTGACAAAGGTAGAATCATATAGACCAATAAGTCTACTACCAACAATTTCAAAACTGTTCGAAAAATTGTTAATGGCGAAGTTGAGTCCAATATTGAACAATGTGGGGTGTATCCCTGATCATCAATTTGGTTTTCGGGCTAAACATAGCACCATAGAACAAACGCACAGACTAGTCAATGTCATAAGACAGACCTTTGAGGAGAAGAAGTATTGCTCAGCTCTATTCATCGACATTTCTCAAGCTTTCGATAAAGTGTGGCACGACGGGTTGATGCACAAAATAAAGTTAAACTTGCCTGTAAATACTCACAAGCTTCTGGAAAGCTACTTATATGGGCGGAAGTTTATTATCAGAGAAGGCGATTTTATAAGCCCAACTCAGCCAATCGAAGCAGGTGTTCCCCAAGGCAGCATACTGGGGCCTACTTTATACTTGATTTACGCCTCTGACATGCCAACGACATCCGGAATCCATACTTCAACCTTTGCAGATGACACAGCGTTTTTGAGTGTTCATGAAAACCACCAATTAGCTTCACGAAATTTACAGGAATACATTTCAATATTAGAGAAATGGCTGAAACTTTGGAAAATCAAAGTTAATGAACAAAAATGTACTCATGTCACATTCACTCTGTGTAAGCAAACATGTGGGCCTATCCAAATAAACAACTCACCTATTCCGCAACACAGTGAAGTCAAATACCTTGGTATACACCTCGACCGTAGGCTAACGTGGAAGTCTCACATTGAAGCAAAAGTCACTCAGATGAAACTAAAAGCAGCGCAACTAAATTGGCTTATGGGCAGAAACTCGACATTGAAGTTGGATTGCAAACTTCTGTTATACAATGCAATTCTAAAACCTATATGGTGCTACGGAATTCAATTATGGGGCACCGCCTCAGCGTCAAATATTGAAAAAATTCAAAGGCGACAAAACCAAATTCTTCGAACGATTACTGCAGCTCCATGGTACGTAAAAAATTCACGAATTCATAACGATCTGAGTGTTCCGCTGGTAAAAGAGGAATTTTCCAAGTACGCGACAAGGTATGTCAGTAAACTAGAACTTCATCCAAACCCTCTTGCGCGCAATATACTTAATTTTGGCGGCCACACTCGGCTTAAAAGAAGGGATACCGCTGCCACCATCAGATTGCTCAATAGGTGATTTTACCGAAATAGCTCCCGCATAATAAAACTTTTTGTCTAGCATTGGCCGGACTTAAGAATCCCATTTTTTAAATTTAGTGTTAAGATTTGAATACTTATTGTTAGTTCATTTGGAAGATTCAATAAATAAAAAATGCTACAAAAAAAAAAAAAAAAAAAAAAAATGGAATGCCCCATATGTAAATATACATACGTATACATATACATACATATGTATGTAGCTTTGTATATTCATATATACATACATACATTTGTATTTAGTTTTTAATCTTATTTTATTTTTTTGTGTTTGTTTATAAAGCTCTATTTAACTGAATAATTATTATTGGGATACGCCGGCTTATTGCAAAGTTACACAAATATTTGTTTATTTAGCAAATTAAGTTAAAAAGAGAAGAAAATTATTATATACACTTGTTTTCTTTAATTAAACAATATTTTTCACACCTTGTTAGTGTTTGAGCACAGTTATTGTTTAATTAAGTTTTTAGTTTAAATTCAAGTTTATGTGGGCAAGTGTGTGTTTGTGTGTCTTTATGTTTAAAAATCTTTGACGCAAGTAAAGAAAATTAAGTTATTAATTATCCAAACATTTCTATGATTCATTAAAGTTTAAAAGAGACCTGCTGGGGCCAAATCACCGCATTCCATGTCGAACAAAATACACGAAATCGAATGAATGGTATCGTATTAATTTTACTGTTTGAATTCGTACTTGAATTCGTACTTTTAGGAAACACATGGTCTTAAATCTATTGCATTTTGTTTAAATTATGATCTGATAAACATCATCTCACATAATCTACACGTATCATAACGTTACTCGTTAGGATAGTTACTGCCAATTCCCGAATAACGAAGCTGTTCGTTCGTTCGCACAATTACATTTAAAACAAAAACAGCATTTCAAATTTTGTTATTGATTTAAATGTAATTGTGCGAACGAACGAACAGCTTCGTTATCTCTTTCGACGTAATTCTGGAAAACAAAACTGTTTCAACATCTTTAAGTAACGGTCTCCATTGGCCGTAACAGTAAGACCGTTTTCTTCGAAAAAGTAAGGTCCGACAATGAATCTTGAGGAAACTGCACACCACACTGTGCTGCTAAGAGGACGTAATTGCATATGATGGGTTAGAACTACTTCATATTCGAAAATTTTGTTTTTTGGCATTGCCGTTTAATCAAAATGTGCTTCGATAGACATAAAAATGCAGTTCAAGACGTTTTCATCCTCTGACACCATTTGAATGATCTTCTCACAAAATTCCAAGCGAATCGAGAAATCTCTACAGTTCCGTTTGTTTGTTAATTGAGTCTTGTATGGAAATAAATTTAAATCTTGGTGCAAAAATGTCTGCAGCAACTGTCTGCTGACACCCATTTGAGCAGATAAGCTCCTTGTCGAAACTCTAGGATTGGATTGTATGGCTGCAGCTACAGCAACGATAGTTTCGTGCATCCGAACTGAGGGATCTCGATGATAAGGCCTTCTTGGGATTCTGCCACGCTCAGCAAAATTCTTCACGGGCCTTATTATAGGCCATCTGCTAGGAGGTGCGCCGCGAAACGTCCGCCTATATTCTCTTTGGCCGAAAACGATGGTCCCTAAAGTGTGAAAGCGTTGCACTATCCAAATTCTTGTTTCATTGTCCCAATTTTCCATTTTAGTTAAACTTAAAGATCAATCTACAAAATACAATAAATTTGGAACAGGTTAGTTACACAGAAAATAATTTATTAGTTTTTTTTTTTTTTTTTTTTTTTTTTTTTTTTTTTTTTGGTAGCAGCTTTTATCAACCACTCTGTGTTTATATTTCTGTTATAGCTTCCTCATAATGCAATTTAGTCCTGTAATGTATTTATATTGGCCAACAGCCCATATGTATTACAAATGAATAAATAAAATAAACAATTCAAAATAAATAAATAATTAGATCTGCAACTTCTAGCTATTTATATATTTTACTTATTTACGGTAATATAAAGCCTTCATGGTCAAAACAACAATATTACAAAGCATCATACCCTGAGCATGTAATTAAAAGATATAACAGATATATTCACACATCAGCAAAGCTTAAATATTCTTATAACAATATACCTACCTGTAAGTATAAGTCTTACATCCATAATTCATTAATGGGCTCCCAAGCCAGAGAAACTAACATAAAAAGGGGAAAGAATCAAGTTTACCAACGCAGATCCAAATAAAATAAAAAGTATATGGGGCGATAGAAAATTGCAAAATAATAAGAAAATGTTAAATGGCAATATTGGCGGAAACGCCGCTATTATTGGCTACATTTGGAAGTTTATGAACGTATCTCTTCAAACCTACTAAAACTCATGGAAAAAACTTAGCTCGGTTAATACCATTAATTTAAAAAAAATTTTATATCTAAGTGTTACATACATACATATGTATGTACATACAATTTAAAATCCAAATAATATTTAATTACATAATAATAACCGGCTTCGCTACCAAAGTTTTGTTGCATAGCCGTCCTTCGGCCGGGTGCAGGGACTCTCTCCTCTGTGGCTTAACCAACATCTTTATGCTACCTATAACAAACACCGGCTTCGCTAATAAGTTTTTTTTGCTTAGCCGGCTTGTGGTCGGACGCACGGTTTCTCTCCTGTATAGTATAGGAGATCTATTAACAAGCTTTCAAATGATACCAATAATGACGATATAGGTTGAAAAATGTGTTAGAAAATTGCTTATAATTATATGTACATATATATGAAAATTTCTTAGGTCCATAACTTGGTAACTAAGCGTTTCCGCCAATATTATCATTTAACATTTTATTATTATTTTGCAATTTTCTAGCACTCTATGTACTTTTTTTTATATTTATTGTGAGCTGCATTGGTAAACTAAATTTAAGCCTTATTTTCTTGTAATTATTTTTGTAATCAATAGTATCAAAAACTTATCAATATCTTGTTTCATCAATATCTTGAACAGTGATATAATAATACTTAGTTATTAATGAAAATGTATTTATAGTTTATTTAAAAATTGCAGGTTTTTACAAATATTTATAAAACCTGTGCAAGCAAAATCTTCCATTATTTATTCATTACCTCCAAATACAAACAAAAAGATAATAACAGCCACTTACCATCTTTAGAATTTGTTGTAGCTGCTGCAGCCATCGTTGTTGTTTGGCCTGAAGCGTTAGTAGTGCCACCAGCTGATATGCTACGCTCCATGGAACAGTGCATTAGTCACGTTTTTGTTCTGATAGAATTTAGCAACTTCGAATAGGTATAAATAATAATATATGTTATTTGAACGGCACAACCAACATACAAGGAGAGAATGTTGCAATCTAAAGCACTTTTCAATTTAAAGAATTATTATCAGCAAACACTTGAGAACTTTAAAATATTATTCACTTATTCGTTTAAGTTGTTAAAGTTGCAAAAGTAAATGCAGGCTGAATTTGTATTATTAGTATTACTTTTTAATTTAACTTTCGCCCTCCAAGCCAATGTTGTCATTATATTTTTTGCAAGATTATTTTTTATTGCTATTTTAATACATATTTAAGTTTTTAAATATATCAAGATTTTTTTTTTTTTTACATTTTATAATTATATTCCACGAAGACAACTGACCGACCAACGAAAATAAACGACACGTTTAATAAAGAAAAATATAATCAGAAAACCTTA
The DNA here is from genome assembly GCA_914767995.1 of Thecocarcelia acutangulata. Taxonomy (NCBI): domain Eukaryota; kingdom Metazoa; phylum Arthropoda; class Insecta; order Diptera; family Tachinidae; genus Thecocarcelia; species Thecocarcelia acutangulata. Next base: position 30,695,700 of record OU612096.1, read on the forward strand.
CTGCAATGTTTTAATTACAATAGCAACACAAATTTTTACTACTAAAATTTCTTAATATTTTGGAAAATTGTTTGTAACAAAAATATACTTCTGTTTTAATGACACTTCATTTGAATTGTTAGTGGGATTTTTGTTAAAAATTGCAATTGTTATATTCCTGCTTGTTTATATTTTTGTTATAACATTTTGTTTCTTGCTGCACAAGAAGAAATAGTCCAATTGGTACTGAAGTAGTTCCAATTTAAAAAATAAAATGCAAAAGCAAAACAACTAAACATACGCACACACACGGGCAAGAAGAAGAGGTAAGAAAACAAATATAAAAAAACAAGTTATGAAAAATGCACAGAGAGCGGCACACGTTTTTCTTTTGCAAACAAACAGTACAACTGTCTCTTTTTAGCATTTGCTGTTGTTATGGTTAACGAAACAATTACAAAAAATGACAATTGCTGTCAAGTGTTTTTGTCTCCTCTTTAAGAATATGAGTAGGCAGCAAAGTTAGTAAATTTATATTTTTACAATTTAAATTTGTTTTTACTTTAATAAAACTTTTAAATTGTGAGAAATTGGCTCTGAAAAGTTCTTGAAATTTTCTTTAACGTGCACTAGTTTCGCTATTTTGCTCCATATAACATGTTTTGTTGCTACAAATTGTTGTAGGCTTCACTCACTGCGCTCATCAATAACAGGAATATTTTCTGCTGAATTTACTTTAAATTCCTAAACATTTCTTTAGCATATGTATATGTAAACATAACCAGCACAAACCAAAGTTTATTTATTACAATGGAATTATTTTTGCATTATTTTATTAATATTTAAAACAATAATTTTTCTGATGTCGTGCAATAATTTTTTGAAAAACCGTCCGTCACACATACGAAATCGTAATGTTTTTTTCACAGAAGAAGGAAAACTGAGAAGTGTTGTCAACAAAACAATATGACAGCTCTCATACTCATAGATGCCAGATAAATCTAGCTTGAAATCGTCAAATTCCTTAATGTTGTTAGCGCAAATCGTCAACGAGTAGAAGTTTTTCTTGTAAAATCAGAAAGATTTTTCTTAACGAGCTATAATATAATACAGCCAAACATATAATGGTCATCTCTAAAAAATGTATATACGGCCTTGTTAATAAAGATTGACAACAAATATATACAAATGTAAAGTTAATGTCATTAGTAAATATTCTATGACATTCATAAAATTTTTTATTATTATCCAATCTATATGCAACACAAGCTCACAAAGCCATATTAAATATTACAAAGCACAATTAATCTGAGCTTTCAATGACTAATAAAAATTATAAAAACCGTATATGTACATGAGCATATAAAAGAACATGTACAGATATAAAAACATTTAAATATAATCTAATCCATAAATATATTACCCCTTTTATTCCCCATCAATGACTTAATATGAAAAAAATCTCACAAATCATGCGGTAAATAATTCCAACACCGATCAACCTCTGCCAGAAAAGAATTTTTTTTTTTTCTGTGTATCTTGATTTGTGGATAGCTACTAGAGCGTGCTAACGTAACTAATTCAAAAACCGGTTAGAGCCCATCAGCTTTAATTATTTTATAACAAGGAATAACACTACGAATGTGAACAAATTTAGTTAAACTACAATTAACAAACCCCAAGACATATTTAATAATATGAACCTATATTTTTAAATTAAAAACAAAGCATACAATAATAACTTGATATAATCTTGGCAAATTTCCTGATGCCGAACCAAAATATATATATTTCATTTTAAGGGGAATGAGAACTGTAAAAAGTTTATATATTGCTAACGTAGACTCACACTGTTGTATTATTGTGCATAAAACAGAGAATATACATTCACCCGTTTGGATTATTGTTTGCATAGACATTTTTTTATTACTCTTCACAAAAGAGAGAAAAGATTTTTGTGTAATAGCAACGCAAATTAAAATACTGCTGTGTTTTGAATTTTATTTTTTCTTCTTCTTCTTTTTTTTTTTTTTTTTTGACAGATCTCAATACAAAACAACAGTAAAATGCCTTGTTGCTGTTGTTATTTATTATTATTGGCTTGTTGTAGTTTTGCTTTTACCTAGTATATTAGTTTACCATGAACAAAGCATTGGGTGTAATCCTGTTAGCAGTCAAGGAACTAATATTACTCCATTCACAAATTGATTGAAGAGAAAAATATGTTATTTTCAAGAACATCTCCAAAGTTCCTATCACATGTGAAGAGGAAGGTTATATTATTATATTTATTTTAGTCTTATTTAATAAATTTCACTACAATATTTATCATACAAACCTTCAATAAAGTATTTTTTATGCTTAACACAGTTTTTATAATATATGAAAGATTTGATTTAGTAAGATATTTGTAAATTCGCTTATATATACTGTACTTCTGAGAACAACATTATTTTAATTAAACATCTTTTAGGTCAAAACAAAGTTTATATTTTAAAGCAGCATTTTTCAACTAAATTCTAACTACTAATTGCAATATTTACTGAAAAGTGCGATACAATATAAAAGTAAATATGTGATCTAGAAAAATCGTCAAAAACCAAAATTAAATCATCAAATGTGATATTCAACTCCCAAAGTCGTCAAAATGAGGAATAAATCGTCAAGTACGGCAGCTGTGTTCATCCTAAATAAAAAGAAGGCTGCCATACTCGATGATAAATGTTTATCTTTGAAGGGATGCCACAATTGTTCAACGTGGAAATGGCAATTACCATTCGGTCAACACTGAAAATAAAAACATTGTTGTTGTTGGTGTTGTAATAGCTTGGCTATCTCGTTTGAAAAAATATCTGTTTGTTATTGGTGCTGTAATAACATTGCTTTCGCATTTGAAAAAACTTTGGTTTGATACTATTGGCTCAGGATCGATAATCTTTAAAACCGAATATAGTTCGTGCTCAAGAGAGCAGATCTAGTTGTCATAAAATAAAATACCTTACTTCATTCTCTAAAAGTTTATACGTTCAGCAAATAAAACTTACATAATGGAAATTGCAACTCATTTTATTTATCTATATTATATAAACAATTTTTAATTTTATGTACTGTACCAAGGCGAATTCATACCGGGTATATGCAAGAGAAATAAATACAACACTACAAAATATAAATCATTTTCAATGTCAAAGGAAAAATATAAACACAAAAAGAATTTAAAAAAAAAATGTAATACAAAATATTTACAAAAAAACCCAAACTTTTAGTTATTTCGTGAAAATTAAAGTCCCAGATCATAGGGCTTAGAAAGGTGAAAATGGTCAGCCAGATTGGGGAGGATACTGGATCTTATCTGGCGCTCAAGATACAATACATAATTTAAGAATTTATTTAATTTTTTTTTCAAATTTGTTTGAATTATGCCATTGACATCTGAAAAGGTTGAAATTAAAAAAAAAGTTATCAGCTGTGCTGTTAATGTCACCTTTGTATATACTGTAAATGTATACTGTACTGCTGAGAATAATATTAAGATTTGGATTATTTGATCTTACTTATGTTTATTAGTTCTTATTTTTGCATCTAAAGATCTCGATATATTTTATTTTAAAGTTTGACAATATTAATTTCTTTTTTATTGGTATCAGTATTCGAAACTAACAAATGTTTGTTGCTCAACATTTTTTACAGTTTTTGAACTCAGTACTTACCTCCATTATTTATCGGCTGATAAACTATCACAGGTCCAATTTGACGGCGGCATCAGTTGAGTGAAAAAACATCGATAGCCGATGTAATTGCTAAAAAAATTTAAATTTTTTTTAAATAGATAAGTAGGCTAAAATGACGCAAATCTACCATAAATAAGCCAGCACGAGCCGAATTGAACTTCTGTATATCGCACTTTTTACATAAAAAGCTGTCGTTTTCATATGTTAAGGGCCAAATAAACTACACAAACTTTTTGGCAAACAGGCCAAAGTTCTAGGTTTGTACAAACATTACCGTTGTTTATAGGGGTGTTAGCTTGTTTGTAGAATTATTTGAAGCATGAAAATCTAAAAATTTTCATTTTCGTACACAGACGTTGTTTATAAGGGTGCTTGCTTGTTTGTAGAATTATTTAAAGAATGTTTGCATGAAAATCAAAAACTTTTGATTTTCGTGCAAACATCTTGCATGTTTGTGTTGTCTAGCTCTAATTTTTGTCATTTCAAAGAACATTTTGCAAAATGAAGTGGCGGATGAAGAAGCACACAAAATGAATCAGTTTTTTGTTTGAATTGTATAAAAACTTGTCTTCTTTGTAAAAAAAAACATAGGTTATTGCAACAGAATCTCAATGAAAACGCGCTACAACAACTTATATCTTGTGAACTTTATGTCACTAGCAAATTGCCGCAAAACAATTACTGTATATTGCAAACGAAAAGCGTGTGTGTTGCCAAATGGTTTGCGTAATTTATTTGGACCTTTGAGATTTTGCTCAAGTTGGCGAAAAACGCTGATGCAACCACACTAAACTAGCTAGCTCCATGCGCAGTAATCTGAAACATTTATTTGCAGGTACATTACGAAATAGTTGTTAGCAGTTTTTTTGAAGAAATAATGTTCAACATATATTGTCAAGTGCAGTTGTATTTTTTTCAGCATTAGTTGTTCGCGTTTAAAAAGAACAGTTTGTGGTCGTGAATAAACTTATAAATGTGTTTACATTAAAAATAAAAGAAAAAAAAAATCCAATGTATGTGAAATATATTGATGTGAATATTTATTTTATTATAATTACAATAACATATATCGCTCTTTTATTGCAACATAGTTGTATCTCAAAAAATGAGCTTTTCGAATTAACAATGCAGAATTGTTAACAGAACTACCTTTTATATTGTGCAAACATTTAATCAAATTACTCTTAAACTGTTTCCTGTAGGAGATATTTTCTAAAAATAATTTCTAAGACTTTTATAGAAAAGAAAAATTTGAAATGCGTTTTTCTCGAAACAAGTTTTTTTTAGTTATGACTATGTTGCAATAAAGGAGCGATATCATTATAAAAATTATAGTATATATATTTTTATTTATTGTAAGCATACATATTTCAGTAAAGGTAGTTTGATTTTAACACATTATTAAAAATAATCTTTTCTTTGTTTCTATTTCCCAACTTCATACAGTTTTATTTTTTTATTATTATTACTATATTGTGCATGCATACACTTCCATACAGAAGAACCTTTGACGGAGAGTTTTTTAAATTTATGTCTAATACACATAACGTGTTCCATACCCAAGAACATAAGCTTGAACATGCACATATTTTTGCTGTTAGCCTGCCGACGTTATAGCTTTGCAGCAAGAAATAAATATGTTTCATGTAACTGTTAAAGAAAATCCACACACACTGTGGTGAATAAATAATTTCTGTATGGCAATATTGTTTTTAAGGTGGTGAATTAATATGAAGCCGTTAATTTAAAGGCTTTTTTATTTGGTTAATAAAAAGCTTTAGATCTAAGCAAATGATAACAATTTCTCTTGAAAGGAAACACTTGTGTCTTATTCTTTTTTATACATTGGGCTTGTTTAGAGCTTGCAAACAAGCATATACTAACAATTAATTAATATTTTTGCAAGTGTTTTTCGTGATTTTTAATACATTCAAATGTTGTAAATCGTTTAAGCGAGCGTAGTATGGTTTATACATATGTATACGGGTATATGACACAACATTATTTGATGAGTGAATTAAAATTGATATAAAAACATTTTAGTTACATAAATATTTAAATTTGTGTGTATACCGTTTCTTTTGCTATTTTGTAAACTTCACCTCATTACCTGATGAGAAACTAGGATTTTTTTCTATTAAGTAATACAAAAACAATTGCTTTTTCAAATAAATTTAATTTCTTTTTTAAACATTTACTTTAAACCAGTCGTAAAGAGGGCAAATTGTTAATTTAAAATAAATAACAATTGGTACATTTTATTAAACACCTTTCAATTCAAAGTTGGTGAATATAAATTGACGTCACGTTTTTTTAACGGTATTCCGTATTGTCATAAAAATGACGTATCTGAAATGAATTTATAATTAATTTCTACTCTTATTTAATGTTTATCAAATAGCTAAGTAAAAATGCACTTCAAATTGTAAATATATGCGAAAAATAAAGCACGTTTTTTATTTATTTATGCAATATGATGAACGGCAAAATAGTGCTTGCAACTTGAAATAATACAGGGTGTCCGCCGGGAAGGTATACTATTTTGAGTTATTGAATTTTTGTTGAACTTTATAATTTTTAAATTAAATTTTTGGTTTGTACATCGGGTTTTAGTTCAAGTTTTTCCTTAAGAAGAATTTTTTTTACAATAAAAATTTGCTGTGATCAATAATTTTTGATTGAAGAAGACAAGAAAAATAACAATCAAATCTTTAGCTGGGGGACCCATCGTCCATTGCGATTTAAACTCGGGTCATGATGTATCATGATCTGCTGCCTTAACCACTCAGCCACCGGGTATACTATTTTGTTTTGCCGCCGCCATTTCGATAAACATTTGTTCATATTTGGTAGTCATGGAGTAGACACGTGACAAATTTATTATGGAAAAATATTCTATAAACTAGCGTGTTTTAATCGTTAAAACATTTTATCAAAATTAATTATCGATTACTTTGACGATGAGAAAGTTACATGACAATTTTGAGAGAAACAACGTGCCAACAAAACGTACTATTTATCGTGTAGTGTACGATTTCGAAGAAAAAGGGTCTGTAGGTGATAGGCTCAAGTATGGACCACAACATACTGCAAGATTGGCTGAAAGCATTACTACTGCTCAAGAAAGTATTCCAAACAATCCGTCAACCTTGATTCGATGCCGTGCTCAGTAGTGCGATTCTCTAACTTTTAACGATCCGATAATCGCAACTCTTGTCATAAAATTGCATCGCTTGCACTAACGATTGAGTGTTTCTGTAACTTAATTCTAACGATGGTAAACAGCTGTATTTTTCTGTTCATTCATATAAACATCACGTGGCATCTCTGTCAGAAAAAAAACGAAAACCACAAAGAAGAAAAAAAAAAGTAATAAATTTTCTCATAACAATATGTATCAAGGCAGCTTTATATAGGTAGTGGCAGAATTACAATAAATACAACACCAACAAACATCAACATGTATTTTGTTGGTAAAATTTACGAATAAATGTCAAAATTTTGACAATAAATATTATGACAATAAATATTATTTAATTTGTATTAAGGTAAGTAATATAAAATATGAGTTTTATTCGTTTATAGATGTATGTACTAATTTCTGTATGCTCAGAATGACCACATCTAAGGCTGGTGATAATGAATATAATTTTTTAAATTCATTAACTGTCAACTCCGGATAAATACACTGATTATCGCTTGAAACCTTCAAACTTGTTTCATCCCTTGCAAGTCCGAATGCCAAACGTTCAATAGCTATTTCAACACAAAACACACTTTACCGGTTAAAAAATTATACTGAAATTTTTGTTTTTGAAAATGTATTTAATAAATATTTTATGTATTTAATAAACATTTTTATGTATTAAAAATCTGGTTATTAGCACTTTATTTCATGGAAGCAAAACTTAAAAAAAAATACACTTTAACGATTGAATAAACAGCAAGAAAATTTTTGTCTTTAAGATATCGACAATCGGCAGTAAAATTAACAGCTGATTTTGATCGACATCGTATATCGCTAAAAATATGTTACAGAATAGCAAATTCGATCTAATATCTTTATAATTATTTTAACGATTCGGTTATCGTTATTAAAGTTACAGAATCGCACTACAGGAAATGGGTCTTCAAAGTACAACTTTGGCCACAAGTTTGCTTAAGGATTTGCATTTGTTTCCATTTAAGATTCAGTTGACACAAGAGCTACTTCCACAATACCATTTACGCCGCCATACATATGACAATAGGATGTTACAGGTAGCGCATGACAACCACGATTTTCATGAAAAAATGATAATAATTGACGAGGCACATTTTCATTTGAATGGATATGTGAATAAATGGAATAGTCGGTTCTGGGCAATGAAAAACATTCAAATTATTCACCAGTCACCTTTGCTTCCATTAAAAGTGACAGTCTGGTATGCAATTTGGTCGGGAGGAAACATTGGACCTTACTTCTTTGAAAATGAAAGCGGTGTCACGGTAACTGTGAATGCGGAGCAATATCGTGATATGATTGAAAACTTTTTAACGCCACAACTGCATTCTGTGGGCTTGTTTAAGGCACATTTACATGGTAATAAAATATTTAGATCTGTCAAAAATGTGTGTAGAATAAAGGATATAGGTATTATCGTGTAAAACAATATATAATCGACAAGCGGACGGTAAATCTTCATTTTCTAGACCATTATAGAAAACTCTGTATTCGCATCACATCAGAGGTGTATTATTAAATTTGCATTGGCAGCACTTCGAGTACGAGTATTTATTCAAGGCGGTACAACATTCAGAAACCCAAACAATTACAGTTTTAGGGCCTTAAGCTACGTACACACGGTTGTCAGATCTTACAATATTGCCAATAAAATTGTCTGAAAATGTATTACAATCGTGTGAACTGCCAATTTTTAACTTCGGCGTTGTCAGAAAAACCATTGTCATTGTAAGAAGAAAATGTTGTCTGGCATCTGACAATCGTGAGAACACTCTTCGTCGGCATTGCCAAATAATTGGCTAGTATTGTAAGCTCAGTTTTAATTGTCAGATGTATAAAATTAATGCACCTGACAATGGCATCATTGTCAGAAAAAAGTTTGATGGGCAACACTGCCAAACAAATCGTTGTTGATATATATAAGTGGCAATGCCTTAAACATGTCTGGCAATTTTTTTCATCTAACAATCTGACAACCGTGTGAACTGACAATTTTTGTTGTCAGATGAATTATTTGTCAGACCATAGTCTGACAAATAGTCGTCTAAACACACAATTTACTTCTGCGGGACAATTTTTCATTGTCAGCATGTTGCCAGATCTTACAATATTGTAACATCTGACAACCGTGTGTACATAGCTTTATTCATAAAAAATATTGTATGTTTATCAAACTGTTATTTGACAAATTTCTATAAAAAATTTGTCAAATAAGTGTTTAATAAACATACAATATTTTTTATGAATACGGCCGTAAGAATATTGCATGTTGTTTTTGTAAATGTTGTAGAGTTATAACTGTCAGTAATTTTTTTAAACTTTCATTATGATACTTTGATTATACTTATCCCACAAGTGTTTTTTTAAGTACGGAGAGAATTTCGTAATATTTTGCTCCTACAAAATCTAAATATCTTGCATTACCATGTAAACGTGCCTTAAACATGTATCAAGGGGATGCTGCCACATCGCATACAGCCAGGAATTACTTCGAGTAGTATACCTTCCCGGCGGACACCCTGTATTTTTGTAAAATATGACAAAACTAATGACTACGAGGGTACATACGAAATTTATGGAATTTTCATTTAATAATGGGATATCATTGATTTCGTATAACATATTAATTGAAAGTTAATTTATAAGTTGGCTTATTTGCTTGGTTAAGTTGTGCTGCTCTCTTCGCAAACTTTTACTTTAAATGGTGCAAATAACACTTTTTGTTTAAACAAATTCATGGCCATTTTAATTTATCCAAGAAGGTTTATGTATTTACCTTTTGCTACTTCCAATACAAAGTATTTTATATTTTATGAGTGTGTTTCATTTGTACGGTTATTTTTTATTTTTGTTATGATTGACTTGTACTGATCTGTTTTTATTATTTATTTTAATTTTGCTGCAAATAGAGTGAAAGTGTCTTAAATGGCGACATGTGTTCAGGTCTTATCGTCATCCCATCCATATGATTTGAATTTGTTGTTTTCAGTTTGTTTGCAGTCGGTTGGTTGGTTTGTTGTCTGTCCGTCTGTCTCTCAACCTGTCATATTGAAATTAACCAAATGTATGAATGAAACGCGAGCACTTTTTTCAAGTTGTGTACATACATAAATAAGAGTACATATGTGTTGAAGGTGTTAATTACTTTAAGTGATTTCAATTTTTTTACTTCTTCTTCTCTTGAAATTGTAAAAATGCTAATTTGGTAAAAATATTTAACTCACCATCAGCTGAAATCAAAACAATGGGTGGACAGTTGTTTAAGTCAATACAGGGAATATAAATAAATATTTTTTTCTTCTTTCATATATTATGTAATATTTAATAGTAGTACTTTATTAAAAAAAAAAAAAAAATACAAATATTTGTATTTGTTTTATTTTAGATTAAAAAAAAACTTTGCTTATTTTATGATTTCTTGTTCATATTTGGTGGCAATGACAGCAAAATCAAGCATATCAGTTCGGCTTAGATGTACGCCTATATTTAAATATAAGCAATATTTTTATTAATAAAATGAGCAAGAAAATATGTGTGATGTACATAAAAGTAGACCTTGTGTAAATATAAAAAAAATTGTATGTACAAAAACGTTACCACTATTAGTGATACATGATTTAAATATTTACAATGATTAGAACGAATTATAAAAGCTGATCGAAACTAGTAAAGGCACCTTTACATAGTAAAGCTTTAAACACATAGACGACAGCAGACAGCAAGCAGCAATCTGTCAAAAATAAAATACATGTGTTTAAATGCACACGATTATTTGAACGACTTCACAGCAGCACGACTTCACAACAGCATTTGCTACTGCTGCCAACTTATACTAATTTCTATTTTCGTAAGCAGCAAAAAGTAAATGCAGTGCTGCCACTATAAATATAAATTGACAGCAATAAGAACTAAAATTTGTTTGAAATATTTAATAGAAATAAACATCATATAAATAAAATAAACAAATAAATTGATGAGTTTTTACAACTTTACGTGATATTATTTCGTTTTCAGTCAGTAATTTTAATTTTATTCATGTAAAATATACATGTGGCACCTCTAAAATTTGCTTTGTTTAGTGTCAGGTCACACACAGCAACTTTCGTTGGGCAATTCTTGACTTTATAGAAGCTTTCGGTGAGGGGAATAAGAAGGGAAAAAGAATTGCCGGTACTCAGCAATTCCTTACTTTTCTCTAATGTGTGTGTGTGTGTGTGTGTGCAAATACAATGTAAATTATATGAAATAATTAGTAGAGAAAGCTTAAGAGTTGCCGAAAAAAGTTTTTGTGTGTGGACAAGAAAGCAATTCCAAAAGAAAATTGCTAAAAAGTTCGGAAATTAAAATCGCTTTGTCTGACCTTAGACTTAAATACACATAGTGCTGCTGCTGTCTTTAAAATAATTATGTTGCTGACGAGACGGCAGCATTTGAAGCTAACTTCATTTGTACCCGTGAAGTCTGCTGTCGTCTAAGTGGTTAGAGCTTAAATCTTCATTTTCTAAATCATTTCAGAAATTTATGTACTCTCATCATCTAGCGTCTCCACATAGCAATATTTATTACGGAAATTGTCAAATTTGATTGCGTCCATAGAATTTGTGATGTGTAGACCGCAAATTGCTATAGGTAGCATTCCAAGGTGCATTAACGTTTACACAGTGGCAGCACTACGGCATATGACAGTTTTTTTGCTACTGGCAATATAGTAAGCTATTTACGTCAAATGTATTGTTTACATTTTTGAAAGAGAATTTAGTGTTTTATTCTAAATTAAACATATACAAAGTATTTTGTGAACACAAAAATAATTCAAATAAAAATAATTTATAATTATGAAAAGGTACATTCATAGTTTATAATTGTAAAAATAGTTACAAATATTTTTGATAAATATAGCTTACCACATGCCTGTTTTTGTTGTATTGTTATAATATTTCTTTAGTGCTACCACCGTGTAGACGTTAATGCACCTTGTAGCATTCTATTGCGCAATGATTGCTCTACTGGTTGCTTGAGCAATTATTGCCAAGCAATGAGTTGTCAGTTGTTGTAATTTGGTATAAAAATATAACAAACACAGTGATGTGCATACAACAAACACAGTGTTGTTCATACAATTTCTTACGTTGAATTTCGTTAGTATTTGTGATGAAGCGGTAATACGTTTACGCCACCAAGAGCAAATAGCAATCGCTGTAATGTTATTTTGCCGACGTTTTTGCTTGAGCTTAGCAAAGAAAATTGCTATGTGGAGACGCTACGTCACATTAGAGGTCAGCGTTGTCAACTCGGTGCGTTTCGCACCGTTTTTGGTGCTTTTTAAAATTTTTTGTGCGAAAAATTCTTTAGTCGGTGCGGTGTGCGCTTTTTTTAATGTTCGCTACGCTTTTTAAATTTCGGTGGCACCAAATCATATTGAACATAACTTTTGATTTTAATGTAAGAAAAGAGTTTATTCAAATGGCTACAATTTTTACATCTTATTTTGTAGAGCACAATGTGAACACAGAATAATAATGAGGAAAACGCAGCACATCGTATACACAAAGTGAGATAATCTTGCTGTTGTATATTATACCCCTTCTCGAAGTAAACATTTCGGTTTATACAATTTGCTGTTTTTGCTGACTGCTTGCTGTTAAACGATCAATCCAAGTTTGTCAAATATTACGAAAAAATCAAACACGGAATAGTGCAGTTCCTATTCACATAGGCGCGTGAATTAGCGCCTTCTAAATCGAGTTTGATGGCTTGTAGTGCGATTCTGTAACTTTTATTAATCCGATAATCATAAAGACTGTAAGCTCTGCAATATAATTTTTACGATGGTAAGTAGCTGTATCTTGTGTAGCTGATAGCGTTCTTTTGTAAAAAATTTTAATGTTATTTTTAAATAATTCGTTTTTCAAAGGAAAAAAATTTAAAAAAAAACAATAAGAACTTGAGCTGAACAAATTTATTACAAACACTGATTAATATAAAGGGAAAAGCAACTAGGATCAAGATAGATCGTTATAAGTATTGCAAATATACCATTGCCTTAATAAAACTAACAGAATTGCACCAGAGTCTTATTTTGACAAACACGATTTTTAGCTATTGAACGAATTTGATGGCATGACATCTGCCGGTGCTATCAAACCCGGTTGAATGTCTAATAGCCGCTTAAAAGGTTGTTTCGTTATCATGTTTTTATTTAGTTAGTAACTATACAGCTGCAAAGTAAATTTGCAAAGTATAGGATACACAGCATGGGCGGTGTGACAAAGACCATAATCATGTTTTTGATATTTTTAAATATGAAAACAAAAATTCTAAATTTGATGCGTTTTTGTTGAAATTACGCGATTTTTTCCTCATTTCGGTGCGTTTTGAAATTTAAAAGTTGATAACGCTGTCAGAGGTGTATTTTTAAATTTGTATTGGCAGCACTTTGAGTATTTATTGAAGATGGTACAATATTTACAAATCCAAACAATTGCATTTCAAAATTTTGTTTATGTATATGTTGTAGAATTGTAACCATCAGTAATTTTATTAGACGTTCATAATAATACTTTGATTACAATTATCCTATAAATATAAACATGAAAAATACTTGCAACATATTTTTGTTTGCTTGTTTTTTGAAGTGCGGAGAGAATTTCGTAATATTTTGCTCTCACAAAATCTAAATATCTACATGTACTACAAAAACAACATATTTAGTTTGTGTAAAATTCTTTTGGTTGTCATAAACGTGAGAGTAGAGGATCAAATAAACTATCCAAATCGTTTGCGAAGCATACGCTTGCGTTGGCGCACAAACGCCACAAACATGATTCATTCAAACACATTTAATCAGTTTTTCTTTTCAATGAGAGCAGATGCTCGCAATGCAAAATCAATAATTTTTGATTGAAGAATACAAGACTAACATTTTTGTACATTAAAAATAATTTGACTCGAAAAATTAGCCTACATATGTTGACGTTTAATAACCCATTCAACGAACGTTGCTCTATCCTGTAACGCGCGCAAAGCAAAAGGTGTAGGTCACAATAAAAACTTTGGCAACGCTCACGATTTGTTTATTTATCTAAACAAATTTTTACATTTAATCATTTCTTATGATAACAGAAGTTTAAAATATTATTAGACGAATTACTGAAATTGGTTCTAATTGTTTTCTTAGTGCATAAAGCTATTCGAAAAAACTTCAACGCGTAAAAAGATGAAAGTTGCTGAACTTTTCGCTTCGCGTTGCGTTAAAAGTGCTCTATATGACATGTTTCATATAAGTATACATATTTTATCTTAGATGTCAAAGCGAATTTGTAACTCAAAGCGAAGCAAAAGTTTTATCTGACACGGCCTCAAATGGCAGTTTTTGAAGCTGCAGCCGTCGTTTCAATTATGTGCCTGTTTTCTCTGAGAGTCGTTTTTGCTTGAAGCTGAGGACGTATTCTGTTTCATCATGAAGGCTTGATGAGGTTTTCGATACAATTTGACATAAGAGAATGCGGTCGTACAATTAAATCTATTTTGACAGCGATTTTTTTTATGCTCTAAGGTTAAAGAGTTTGTCAAAAAAATAGAATCAGTGCAATTGAATGAAACAAGTTGCACATCACAATGCCTAGGAAGCATAGACGCGTACGACACAAAAAGTAGGTTTACTTTCTACTTCCGTACACGTAATAAGCGCTACAAAAATGTCAGCTGTTTTTGAAAGCCGCATATCACAATTCATATAAATTTTTGTGATGTGGATTGTTATTTTATATTTTTGTGTTAAAAAAAGTTTGTATTTAAAATATATTTCAAATACAGCAAAAAACTTATCGCATTAAAAGCGTTGCATGTAACTTGCGTTTGGAAAAGCATAGAACTCGTAGAAAGTTTGAAACACGCAAAAAACGACAACGTTTACGTTAAAAAAAAAGCTCTGCAGAAAAAAACGTTCAACGGCTCTTTCGAACTTTGAGCTTTTTGTAGCAACCACATATTTCGATTTAACTTACGGCTGAATTTCACATGCACCAATACGCTAGAATGAGAAAGCTGTTTTGCCAAAGCGAGTGTAATGCTCCCTTCAGTTTGCTTCACTAATATTTTGTAACTTTTAGTCCTTGTAAAAGCTTTAATTATGATAAAGGTGGCATCTGTTGTAATTATCAACAACGAAAAATTTACTTTCGGATTAGTGAAGTATGTATGGAGTAACGTTAACGTTCGAGTTAGGAAAACCGACTATTAACTAAATTAACTTAGTGCATGCTGCTTTGCAAGTTTATTTTTTATTTTTTTTTTTTTTATTTTGAAATGCGTAATTTTTCTCATCATTATTCTCTTATTGATTTGTCTGAGTTTTCCATTTTTCTTTCTGGTTCTGATAAATTAAATCCAACCACTTTTTTTTTGGTTGCAACAAGTTGGCTTTTGGTTATTTGTTTTTGTTGCTGGTAAAAATTTGCAAGAAGTTGCAAGCAGAAAAAGTGATTCTACCACTAAAAGTGGTTGCAGATTCTGGAATTGATTAAAAAAGTTGTTGATTTTTTCACATGGTTGTCTTGCAGACAGCATAAAAAGTCATTGAACTTGCCAGCAAGCAGCAAGCAGCATTAACGCAAGTGGCAAAAGCAAAACATTCGAGCACAAATGAAGATGCATTTGATCGCATAAAATGCCAGAATATATATGTAATTCTTATTGGGGGAAAGGAAGACCTTAATAAGCATTTTCAAGTTGTTTTGTATTGGAATTTATCGTTGTTGTAGTTGTAGTTGTTGTTGTTGCTGGGCCTGAAAAAGGTTTCATTTTTGTTTTCTTTTCTTGTGGGTAAATAACTTAATACGAGTACACAGACTCTTTGACCAACTTGGACCAAGAAGAAAGACTGGCTTATGCAACAAATGCATTTTATTTTTAGATTGAACTTTAACAAAAGAATTACAAATTCATTTTCATGAAACTGGTTTCTTTGCTTAAAGAAAAAAGTAAATTTAAACAAACGCTAAAGAAGCTTTTTTCCCAAGTCAACAAGTTTTTAGGTTTTAATTAGAACAAAACAAAAAAAAAAAAAACGAAAAAAAAAGAAATCGTTTAATTAAAACAAGCAACATTTAAATAGGCTTTAAAAATAAATTTTTATTTCAATTTCGTTTTCATCTCTAGCGATTCTCGCTGGATGCGCCAGCAACGTCGACCGTTAAAAATATATAAAGAAAGTGTGTTTAGTTTAAGAAATTTTCTTTAGCGATTATGCAAATTTTGTGTGTCGTTTTCACGTTACAGTTTTAAAAGGCCCAACGATTTTTATTGTTGTTCAGTTTCAGTCGAAATGGGTCAGTTAAAAAAACGAATTTTGTCAAAAGCTGCTTTATTTAAAGAAAGCCAGTTTTTTTCTGTTTATGGGGGAATTATATTTTGATAAAAGTAACTTAAATAAATCTTTTAGGAAAGTACATTAGTAAAAAGTATCTTCAAAAATGGAGTTGAAAAACTGCAATTTGGAATTGATATTGTAAAATAGTACCATTTAAAGTTTGTGTTGCAAAACAAAGTATCGGGTCATTGATTTTTAAACAAATCACGCTTGACTCATATCAAAAACTATTTTGCTTGACATATCAAACTATTTTGAAAATTTTGTTCAGTATCGCTTGGCAAGTCATCATTGAAAGACTCACACAACAGCTTCTCAAAATTGTTCAGCTGTATTACGAAAACAGCTTTCTCCAAAAATGTTTTCGTGTGATTCGAGGAACTTACGATGCGATCGATAATCGATCTACTGAAACCACTACAGCCAATACCCTTCCTTATTAGAAAGTATATTCTTACAAAAGCATTTTTTTTAAGTTCTAAAAATGTACTTTTTTATATAAGACCGTTTTAAAAAGAAGTACCTTTTAAAAATTATCTCTCTAAAAGAGCGCCTTTAAAAAATTAAAAAAAAAGAAAACCCTTTTTACCCTATATATAGTTTCATGCATAAAAAATGATTTTTTACTAAAGTACCTTATTAAAATACCTTGTTTAAAAACTACCTTTATAAAAAAATATCTTGAACAAGGGATAATTTTAAAAAAGAACCACTTTACAAATGTACCGTTTTTAAAAGGTGAATTTTTAAAAAGGTACTTTTTAAAAACGAACTTTTTTAAAAAGGTACCTTTTTTATAAAAGCACCTTTTTAAAAAGGTACCTTTTTTATAAAAGCACCTTTTTAAAAAGTACAGTTTTATATACGTACCTTTTAAAATAAGAATCTTTTTATGGAAAGTACCATTCAATAAGTTACCTTTTTGAAAAAGTACCTTTTCGCAAAGGTATCTTTTTAAATAGGTATCTTCTTAAAAAATATTTTTTTGATAAGAAAGCCTTTAAAAAATGTACTTTTAAAAAAAGTACCTTTAAAAAAATAATTTTAAAAAAGAAACTTAAAAAAATAGCTTTTGAAAAAGTACCTTTTGAAATGTACCTTTTAAAAAAGTACCTTTTAAAAAATCACCTTTTAAAAAAGTACCTTTTAAAAAGTACATTTAAAAAAAACTTTTAAAAAGGACTTTCTAAAAAAAGTACCTTTTAAAAAAGAACTTTCGAAAAAAGTATCTTTTAAAAAAGAAGTACCATTAAAAAAGTACCTTTTAAAAATGAAGTACCATTAAAAATGTAAGTTTTAAAGCAAGTATCTTTTTAAATAATTACCTTTAAAATAAAGTTACTTGAAAAAAAGCATTTATGGTAAAGCATATTTAAAAAAAAACCTACTTAGAAAAGTACCTTTGAAAAAGGTACCTTTTAAAAAAGTACCTTTTTAAAAGTACCTTTAAAAAGTACCATTTCCAAAAAGAAATTGTTTTAAAATACTGTTATAAAAAAGTATCTTTGCAAAATATAAATTTTTAAAAACGTAGCTTTTCAAGAAATTGCTTTTTAAAAAAATGTCTTTAAAGTATTTCTTAAAAAAAAATTCATCTAAAAAAATTTAATCTTTACAACTTTAACAGCCAGTTCGCCGATGTTGAAAGGATAAGTTCATTCGCATTCAGGGCGAAAGAAAATTGATTTGGGTTTTATCCAACTCAATTCTATGCGAACGATGTGTCAAAATTCAATTAAAATACATAAGTTCAAGCGAACGAACAATAGCGACATAGACGAACCTAAATTTATTCAAATGTGAGTGACTAGCTTTCTTTCGCATACATTTTCATTCGACACCGTCGAACAGGCTGTTAAAAATAAACATAATTCTTGGCGATAGCCAGGTTTGACCTTGAGCCAGATTGAATAATACCATCATATAATATTAGAAAAAAAGATCTTTTAAAAACAATTATTTTTCAAAACAAGTTTCTTTTAATAGAAAAAATTGCGGTAAAAGTAATTTTTAAAAAACCATATTATCATATCAGATTTCTTTATACATTAAAAAGTAATTTGTTTTGCAAAATAATCTTTATAAAAACTTTTATAAAAACGTACTTAAAACATTTAAAAAAATATTGTTAAAAATAAACATTTTATAAAAACAGTGTTTTTTAGAAACGTAACTTTTTCGAAAAATCACCTTTTCAAAAAAGTATAATAATTTTTTATATATGTAACTTTTTAAATAAGAATTTTTTATAAAAAGTACCTTTCAAAAAATTGCCTTTTTGAAAAGGTAACTATAATACTATAAAGCAGATGTGCCCAAGGTCTATGCGCTTGATACTCAATTGTTTTTGTAAAAGCGCTTAGCTGTTTAGCTCTTTAATACTTTCTTATAGTAACAACACTTTCGCATGCTTTATCATGTTAAATAAAAGTAGTTTTTCCTTAAATGTATTGGTGTTTGTTCTCCCATAAATAACTATATATACAGGGTGGCCCAGAAAGACCGAAGTGGTGTGAATTGCTTATAACTTTTTATTTAAGAGATATTATTAATTTTTTTTTTTTTAAATACATTAAATTTATGGGGAATATTTTTGGATTAGTTATTAAAAATGATATCCCGCAAGTGGTGGCCATATTCTGCTTCGCACAAATGTGCTCTTTCCAACACATTTTCCATGACCTTTCGCAAAACTTCCGGTGGTATGTTGTTAATTTCTTCTCGAATATTGGTTTTTAACTCCTCAATAGTCCTAGGCTTATTAACATAAACTTTTCCTTTTAAATAGCCCCAAAGAAAACAGTCTGGAGCGGTTAAATCCGGGGAACGCGGAGGCCAATTAAAATTGCTGTTACGAGAAATTATTCTTTCACCAAAGATGTCGCGTAAAAGAGTCATTGTGGCCCTCGCAGTGTGCGCTGTGGCTCCATCCTGTTGGAACCATATTTGCGGATGGTTTTCCACGGCTGGCCTTACAAAATTTTGCAACATGGCCCGATATCGATCACCATTGACGGAAATGGCGACACCTTGTTCATTTTCAAAAAAAATGGGCCAATGATCCTTTCTGAAAAAACACCGCACCAAACGGTACACTTAACTGGGTGCAATTGTCGTTGCTGAAGTACTCTCGGGTTTTCCGTAGCCCATATCCTACAGTTTTGCTTGTTAACGAACCCATTTAATTGAAAATGGGCTTCGACGGTATGCACGCTGAGTCAACACAATGGACCGTTGATTTGAAAAGTAAATTTCAACAATTTGGGCACGTTGTTCAATTGTGTATTGCTCCATTATAAATTATCCAAGTCTTCTTTACAAAATACTGAAAAGAAAAGAAAAAAAAAAATTATAATAAAAAAGTTATAAGGAATTCACACCACTTCGGTCTTTCTGGGCCACCCAGTATAAAGGCATCTCTTTAAGCAAGTGGTTTGTCAAAAACCTATATCTTAAGATTTTTTTGAAAAAAACTTACTTTTAGAACAAATACCTTTTACAAAGTACCTTTAAAAGAAATACTTAAAAAAAAGTACCTTTTCAAAAAAAAAATTCCTTTTGAAAAAAGCATGGTTTAAAAAAGTGCCTTTTAATAGAAGTACTTTTTAAAAGAAGTACCTTTTTAAAAAAGTACCTTTTAAAAAAAGTAACTTTGAAAAGTTATCTTTTAAAAAAAAGTATATTTTAAAACAAGCAACTTTGAAAAGGTACCTTTGAAAAAAAGTACCCTTTAAAAAAATATCTTAAAAAAAAAGTATATTTTCTGAAAAGTACCTTTTAAAAATGTACCTTTACAGAAACATTAAAAAATAAGTATATTTTAATAGAAGTACTTTTTAAAAAAAGTATCTTTTAAAGAAAAAGTTCTTTTAAAAAAAATTACCTTTTAATAAAAAAGTAACTTTTAGAAAAAGTACCTTTTAAAAACTTTTAAATAACGTAACTTTCAAATAAAGTACCTTTGAAAACGAGCACCATTTATGAAAGTACCTTTTAAAAGTAGTAAGTTTAAAAAAGTAACTTTTAAAAATAGTACTTTTAAAAAAGTACATTATAAAAAAAGTACTTTTTAAAACAGTATCTTTAAAAAAAATACCTTTTAAAACAGTATTTTAAAAACAGTACCTTTTAAAACTGTGTACCTTTTAAAAAAGAACCTTTAAACAAGTTTTTCAAAAAAACCTAAAGAGTACTTTCTAAAACAATTAGCTTTAAAAAATTTTTTTTTGTAAAAAGTACCTGCGACAGAAATAACTAGATTATAATCTTAAAATAATATTTTTTTTACTCTAGTACCATTTTATAAAAGTATCTTTGAACATTTTAACTTTTTAAAAACATTCCATTTCAACAAGCACATTTTACGAAAGTACTATTTGAAAAAGTATTTTTAAAGTAGTTGTCTAAAACAGAAATCCATTTAAAAAAATATCATTCTAACTTCTTTAAAGAACTTCTTATAAAGCAATTTTTTTTCTTCAAATTTGCAAGTTTGAGGTTGTTTTTTTTTATTTAATACAAAAAAATATAGAAAAAAATTATAAACCGCTTGTTTTCTATGTTTCCCAGCTGTCGTCATTTCATAGGAGCTATCCTAGTCATTAGCAAACTATCGATGATGTTTTAAAAAACTTGCTGAGGAAGACTTCCGAAAGAGAAGGGAATATGGAAGTAAATATATCGCGCCTTTATTGCAACATAGTCATAACTAAAAAAAGCTTCTTTCGAGAAAAACAAATTTCAAATTTTTAGTTTTTATAAAAGTCTTAGAAAATTTTTTTAGAAAATATCTCCTAAAGGAAACAATTTAAATAAATTTTTGGCACAATATAAAAGGTAATACTGTTAAGGATTATGCATTGTTATCTCGAAAAGCTCATTTTTTGAGATATGACTATGTTGCAATAAAGGAGCGATATAATTAAAGAATATTTTATATAAAATAAAAAAGGGCCCTCAAGCTTGCAAGTTACCAAGTTTGAATTTAAAAAAAAAAGTAGAAATAGCAGAAAAAAACAACTTTTTTAAAAAATTTCCAAAATTGCTATTTAAACTTATTTTTTCGTAGAAATGTACCCGGGAAAAAAGTGGCTTTTTAAAAACTAAGTTCAAAGATTATCATCTGAAGATGCTTTTTGACTAGATACGTTTTAAGCAACTAAATGAAACCAAATGAGACATTTTTTAATAAAAAATAGTTTTTATCATATTTATTTATATTTTTTACTAATTTTGTTTCTATTTTGAAAATACTGCTTTTAAAAACTGCCCTTTACCTTTAAAAGAATCTTTAAAATAAATTCCTTTTCAAATAAAATAAGTTTTAAAAAGCTGATTTAAAACAAGTACTAATTTTCACAAAAAGTATTTGAAAATAATGTGTTCTAGGAAAGAAAAGTATTTCGTAATTACAATAGCTCTCATTAAGATGTCAATCTAAACAAATATTTAAAAAAAGATACCTTCTTTACCAGGTTTTTTTCTTAAGTCTTTTGTTTTTTTGTATTCCACGAACAACAATTTCTTGTGTTATTCCGCCTTTTAATACAATTCAATAAAATACTAAATAAAGATAACTATTTCAAACGATTTTATTCCACACAACAACTACATATTTTAAATTTCTAAGTATTTCCTAATTATCTTTTATTCAGCGAATACGAGTTTCTTAAATCAAAGGACAACGTTCAATGGCAGAATTTTTAACAAGACTTTTTTTTTTATTTGCAACATTTGCTGCCATGGAGAGCGACTTTAATGTTTTTATTCCCATCAATACAAATACAGTGTAATACATAAATATTTATAGAGTCCAAGTGGGGGAAAAAGAAGCAAACAAACGCACAGATCATATAATTGAATTCAAAGCCAAGTACAAACTATGACGATCAACAATATTTGCGGTGGACGCTTCAACGAACAAATACAACAAATACAACAAAAACAACAAAGGCAACTGGCTTGTTGTAACAAGCCGGGTATAAATGCGCTTCTGCCAAAGAAATTTCAAACAGTTTGTAAAACGATTTTTAAGTGTTAACAACACAACAAGAGCGGACAAGAGCTTTTGGCAGCGGCAAAATAAAATATTTGTTGGATTAAAGAGTAGTTTTGCAAGTGGATTATAAAGGAATTGAGACAACTAAATACAATCAGCTGCCATGCGTTTCTTTGCCGGACTATTAGGATTGTTCCTGCTGGTTGCCTTGAGCAGCGCCAACGTTGCCCAGCGACGCACTTATCGCAATACAGAGGAGATACTTGTGCCAGTGACCATTATACAAGATGGTGAAGAGATCAAAGAGCCAGTGAACTTGAAGGAAAATGAAATTGAACTTAAAAACTTGCAGCCCGAAGCGATTGCAGAAAATGTTGTGGCTGCAGCTGCAGAGGCAGAACAAAATTTGGCAGCTATAGAGGCTGTGGTTCAAGCCGAACGTCGCATTGATGAAGCCATTGTTGAGCAGGAAATCAACGAGGCCATAAAAGAGCAATCAGTTAAAGAAAAAGAAGTGGAAAACAAAGTGAAAACAACTTTGGCTGAAAATGCGGAAATTGTTTCAATTCCGGAGTCTGTAGAACAAGTTGAAACAGCCTCAGACTTAAAGTCTGCAGCAATTGTGGCTGAAAGTCCAGAACAAGTTGTGGCAGTGGTAGAAGATAATGAGAGTGTAAATAGTGCCAATAGTGTGGCTCAGCAGCCAGATGATTTGGTGCGTCAAGCCACTCAAGCCACACCCACACAAACTACTACTCAACAAAATTTTGTGCAGCAATTAATCCAAAACTCTCCATTGGGTCAATTCTTCAATCAAATAACCGGCCAAACAACTCAAACCCAGTCGGCCAGTGATGAGACTGCTGGTGCTCCCCCACCTGGACTTCCTGGCTTATTTAATCCGGTAACTGCTGTACAAAATGCCGCCCAATCTGTGGTCAACACTACGACACAGGCTTTCCAAGGCTTGCAACAGTTTGCCTCGAGTCTGGGTAATCAATTCCAAAGCACTTTGTCCGGCTTGGGAGGTCAGCCACTTCAAGCAGCTAATGATGCCACCACAGCCAGGCCACCAGGTCCCATACAACAGTTGGTCAATACCTTTATACCTCAACAGGCCCAACCTGCTCCCACACAACAGGGTCCTCTGCAAGGTCTACTCAACATCTTCCAGGGCAATAACCGGCCTCAACAAGCTGCCGCTGCTCCTGCCGCTGCTGCTGCTGCTGGCAGTGCAACGCCTGAAACTCAACCTGCCAGAGAACCCGAAATCCAAGAACAAACTCAAACGGCTGCAGCTGCCGAAACCACTGATCAAACCAGCAATGAAGTACGTGACAGTGGTGAAGCCAATGATTCTTTTGAAGAATCCGTCCAGCCGGAAGAACTTATTATAGTGAATGATGAAACCACCCAAACGGAAAACAACGCCGCATAGAAATATACAAAAAACTGGAAATGTTTGTGGCCCGGTGTAGTCCATAAGTTGTAACGTGTAAGCAGTATTTTTAAGTGTTTCGCCCACAAATCGAGTTTCTTTGACAGAAATTGATTGTGTTCAAAAACTTCAATTCCTTTGCCGCCATTCTCAACGCCATTATTTTCAATTACTCGTAATTAAAAGTAAGAAAAAGATAACACACAAGTTTAGATTCGTGAACGATAACAAAATTATTTATTTTTATTCTTATTTAATAAAACAATTAAAAGCAAAAACAAATAAATGCTAAAAAAAATTTAAATTTAAGATAAGTTTATTATTTCCAATGTTATGGCAACTAGCAAAATTTATCTGCAGTTCGAACAAAGTATCACATTTTAAACAATTGCCATTGACTCCTCCTTCCCATCACAAAATCTGCAAATGTCTGTGTTGGAAATGCCCATTCTGTACAGAAGCTTACAGCAGGTAACTGCACCTGTCAGTATTCTAAGACTGGAATGGAAATCCAGTTTTAGAGCACTTTCGGCCCTCTTTGCATTAAAGATTAGACATTTCTTGGAATGTTCAGCATAATTTGTCTTATTCCAATGTTTCTCCACGATGGACTCCATTTCTTCACCACCTTTAAGAGGGTGGTGAAGAAATGGAACGTTCTGGCACTCAGATGGAATGTTCTGGCACTCAGATCAGAGTAACCTCGTTCCGGCTCGCCACCCTCTTAAAGGGACTCTTATTGAAACCAAATGTTGGAGTGCGTCCAATAAAAGTCCCCTCTGCTGTTTTTTGGGATAGATGTCTGTCTTTTCATTGCTATAATGCCTCTAATGTCCTGGCACTTGTCGCACAAAAGAGCCATTGTTTCGTTAGCTATGTGGCAAGTGGCACCGTCCTGTTGAACCCACATATCGTTCACGTCCATATCTTCCAATTCGGGTCATAAAAAATTCGTTATCATCTCACGATAGCGAACACCTTTTACAGTAATTGCCTGATCGCGCACACTTTGGAAAAAATACCGCTCGATGACTCATAATAAAACTTTTTGTCTAGCATTGGTTGGACTTAAGTAAAAAGCACATTTTTATATATTTTTTTTATTTTTATACTTAGTATTTAGATTTGAATACTTATTGTTAGTTCATTTTGAAGATTCAATAAATAAAATTATAAAAAAAAAGCAATACGGCAACTTCAATTTTCTCACTAAAGCGAATGCCCGTTTATAGCTCAGACGCACGGAATATGAAAAACCTGTTCCAAACCGGTTAGCAAAGTGGTTTCGGACTTTTTTGGGAATTCCCATAATCGGTATAGTGAATGCCCAAAATCCCCCCACTACCCTGGAAGCAATGGGGCAACTCCAATTTGCGCACTAAAGCAGCAACACTTAGTTGCAAACATACAAGTGAAACTAATATCAGCGAAAATCGACCTCGAGCTTGGTGATTGTTGATAAAGAAAAATTAGTTATTTATTTATTTATATAAAAATAAGTATAAACTTCAATGTCACCACTAACTGACCAAACGGGTCGACCGATTTCAACCAAAATATAAAGGTATGTTGGCAATAAAGATGGTTTATGTGAAGTTTCCACAAAATCGGCTTAGTGGTTCCAGAGATATGACATTTAGATTTTCCTATATATTCCCATAAAAATTTCAACAAAATTCGCTCCATTTTCCAAATTATGATCTTTTGGACTCCTGAGCTGTATCTTTTCAGGCGTTGTTTCGACCATTCGATTTTTCACTTGCTATATACGATTATTGTATCAAAGGTAATGCTCGATCAAAATTTAAAGGAGATCGCAAGCTGAACGATTATCTCAAACCAAGAGCAATGCAATGCCAAACTACATCTGCGGATAGAAGTCCAAGAAATCGAACATCGCGGCGATTAACACGACTTCCACGTCATTTTGTACAAGACGTGTAATATGCTGCTTTTAATTATGAGTGCGAAATTGAAAGCAGTCTACATGGATGTAACGGTGGAATGACGTTGAGATGTCCACATTTCCAGGTGGAACCACTGGCCTGTGTTGTGCTAACGTAAATTGAAATTGATAAAATTTTAATCTCCATCCGATCCAATCCATTTATTGGTTTTTGGAACATCACCAAGTTCCAAACATTTTTGGTTCATACTCAACAATCTGACTTCTTTCGGTGTGATAAACATGATGAGAGATAAATATAAGCCGACGAATATTTTTATGTAACTTTTATGGGCCATAAATCGTGTTGCTGTGTTTCACGTTTGTCTAGTGGATACTTGCGAATTTTTCTTACGAAAGAAAAATTAAAGTATCATGTAAAATTTATTTTCTGTGAATGCGAGTCCATATGCATTCATTTCATATACGCGGCGTTCTATATACTGAAGCTAACAAAAAAGTAAGTTCAGGTTATTATTGTTCATATCGGACAAATAGTTTGTGAAAATAAGGAGAATTACATCTTGAAGTATCGCCGTCTACTCCACCAATACGCTGGCAATATTACATTACCAGTCCCTTTCTGTTATTTTACCGAATCAAAATCTGAGCTCACCAGCAATGTACCTACTCTCAAATATTTTACAAAATTCATGTCTAGTTGACCGAACGTGATGTCATCGATTTGAATTTTCGGATTCAAAGTTATACTGCTTGCGACTAGATGATGTAAAAGTTGATGGCTCTCTTTACTTCCCAAGTTAAAGTGGTCAATTCTACAAGCCAGTTTTTCAACTCGCTAGAATTAGTTAAAGTCAGATCGGTAACCATAATATTATGAAATATAAACCAACCATGTCTTTGTAATGTCATTTGGCTTCCGGTGAAAAATTCGATGATCGACGTTTTAAAAAAAGAGTACTTAAAGGAAAGCTGAGGACGTTTTGATACCTTGAGTCTTAATGTTTGCGAAAGACATAACATCCCATTTTAAACATTTGCAGTTGTCAATACGGCTTCCACTGGTAATGACAATTTGAAAATTTTAAGTCATTCATATCATGTAAACAAAATTTGAAGGCAAAACAACGTTTCCCTGGTCAGCTAGTTTATTATAATTAAAACTACAATAATAATAAACCTTAAAGCTAAAAACACTAGCATCGATGGCTGTTCAAACAAAACCTTTTCAAAGAATTATCTTAATATTTTTTTATTATGATATAATTATTGCAGTTATATGTGAAACACAATTCGTCACGACTTCTGTGGCATACTTCTCCGATGGTCCATATTTTCAAAGCCTCCGAGACATAATTTATATTCAATATGCCCAATTATCTCATTTTTTAGCTTTTGACTTGTTATTGGCCTGTTAACATACACTTTTTCTTTTAAATATCCCTAAAGAAAGAAGTCGAACGGGGTTAAATCGTGGCAGGCTTCAGGGATGTATTTTTGCAAACCAAGTCTATCACTGAAAACCAAGAAATTAACAGGATATTCAATCTTTAAAACCCTGAGCTTAATTTCGTATTGTCTACTATGAGAAAGGTCTTAATATTTGTATAGTATACGAATAATTTTTTATACTTTCTAATAAATTAGAAGGTAAATAAATTATTTTAAAGTAAGAAAAATCATTTTAAAAAAATGTTCACAATCGTCATTGTTTTATCACTGATCTGTTAAATTGTTTAGATTACAAAATATCTTGATTATGAATTCTTTTTTTAACTAAACATTGTTTATACTATAAGTTTAGTATTAAATTAACATCAAATGCAGAGAGCGAAATTATTGGAATTAAAAAAAATATTTGTTGATTGAAAAATATTTTGAATTAAATTTTCGAGCAGATTTCAAGGCACAAAAATGATTTTTGCTTTAATGATGTCAATTAATCAGCCATGTGCCGAGAAGCGCACGATCTGAAACCGCAAAGCGTTTTGAAAAATGCTTAATTGAATTTTTGGTGTTCTAAGGAATATGCGTTTTACTGGAGTTTCGGAGTTTTTTCTGAAAAAATACAACATGTGTTTTACATAAATATTTTCGATAAAGCAAGTTTTAGAACTTTATTTGAACACCCAAACTTAAAGACTAATCTGTTTAGTTATAAATTATTCAAATACGAGTATAACTTAAATGATAAATTTAACATTAAAGAGATAATTTTAATGATTACGAACTAAAAAAGAGAGGATGAAGAACTTAAATATAACTTGGTGGCATGATGCACTACTGGCAAAATTTACTACGTTTGATGTCGGTGATAACTTCTTTCGGTTTGTATCGAGCTTTTTCAGAGACCGCCCTATACGAGTTGTTATAGATGGGATCTCATCAAGCGAGTTCAAGATTAATTCAGGGGTACCGCAAGGCTCCGTTCATTCTCATACCCTATTTCTTAGTTTCTTCAACGACTTTCCTATCAAACTTCCAACCCTATTCACTCTTTCGCGGATGACAGCAGAATTTGCCACTCGTACTCTTTTAGTTATATGTCCAGTCTATCGGAGATTGCTGCCAAGAGGCTAAATATGAATGATTCACTGAATAGTGATCTTCTGTTAATCTCCGAACGGGGTCGTAAAAACAGGGTCGCCTTCAACGCTCGTAAGACCCAAAGCTAGTAACACACAAACAAACAAACGACCGCAAGTGCTGCTGCATCTGTACTCATGGATGGTATAAATATTAAGGAATCGGATGCTCTTGATGTTCTTGGAATGAAGATGCAGTGTGATGTTCGCTGGACTGTACATATTTTGCATGTCTCTAAAGAAGCGTTTAAGTGCCTCGATTTTTTGAAACGGTGTAAGATCTACTTCATTCCATCCAAACTCCTTACTATTTATACCATCTACATCCGACCGAGAATGGAATATAACTCTCATGTTTGGGTCGGTGCCTCAAACTCTATTTTGGAGTTACTTGACCGTGTGCAGGAGAGGGCGAAGAAGCTTATCAGTGATAGTATGGTATCCAATTCTATTGACTCACTGGAGCATTAACGCAGTGTGGGATGCGTTACTCTGTTCTATCGTTACTACAATGGATTTTACTCTGACGAGATTAGGGATTTTGTTCCCGAAACACATACATTTTTACGAAACACGAGTTCTTCGTCCAGAGCTCATCCATTTGTGGTCGATTGCCCAGGGAATCGTACAACGCATTACAGAGAAAATTCGTTTTCAGCCGCACGCTTCGCTTGCGGAATAAGTTGCCTGCAGACGTATTTCCTATATGTTACAACATTGGAAAGTTCAAGTCAAGTCAAATGTTCATAAACACTACTCCTTTTTTCCTCTTCCTCACAACCTATTTTCCTAGTTCTGGTACAATGCACTGCATATGTAGGGGTCATCCCCTGAGTACTGGTCCAAGATAAAAAACCAAAAAAATAATTTGACAACAAACAGAAAAATTTCTTTAATTCGGCTTTTTTAATAGGAAATGATTAAAATTCTTTCAACTTTTTATTGAAGTAATAAGAACACATATTAAATTTTAGTTGTGAATAATTTTATTGCCTTGTGCAAGTTCAGTTTTAGCAAATTCAATCAGTTCACTTCAATATACACATGCGAGCTGAAGTCGCCAATTTTAAGCGATATGCGTTTTCCAGATCAACTATTTGGCGTTTTCGAATCGAATACGCTAAATTTAAGCGCATTGCGTTTTTCAAAACACCCTTGAATAATTTAAAAACATGTTTTTAAACATATAAAGGGTTTACCCAGGGGTGCCCACAAGTTCTATATGGAAGAATATAACATTTAAGGAAAACCTATTTTTTTTTTAAATTATTTGTTGTAAAAAGCAAAACATTTACAAAAACAAAGTTCACATTGATAATCGCTGTCGTCAATGTTTACCAACAAAGCGAAAAATATATTAAAAATAAGAAAAAACAAAACAAAAAGGAGCTTGAGCTAAAGAGTCAAAGCAAATAGGATTAAAAAGAATTAAAAAAGATATGCTTTTTACTTAAGTGCTAGACGAAAATTTTTATTATGCCGAAACTTTGTTGGTAAAATCACCTTCTTCTCACGCCAACATTAAGTATGTTGCGTGCAAGAGGATTTGGGTGACGTTCCAGCTTACTGATCTACCTTCTCGCATTCTTTGAAAATTCGTTTTTTACTAACGGAACACACAGATCCTTTCGAATTCGTGTATTTTTTTACGTACGTTTAGAATTTGTTTTTGTTTGATAAATTAAAAAAAAATCACTCAGATGTACTCAGTGGAACAGAACTCTTTGTTTGCACACTTTTTCTTTGCCTGTAAATCAGCAGTCACAGGTCTAATACAAAACAATATTATGCAAATATATTACTACTCCCACTGTAATAAAATTTAAATTTTCATAAGCTAAATAACTATTTTCTTGATAAATAAAACACATTTTAAGTTTTTTTTTATGTTTGATACATACAGTCGCAGTTTATTATTAATATTCAATTGAATTATTAAATATTTTTTGTTATTGTTTAATTATACATTAATAAATTTTTAAAGTACTTCAGTTTTCTTTTTATTTTTTTCTTTATCTTTCCTTTTGTTGTTATAAATATTTAGGCTTACACAATAAGGTGGTTGTTTTGTTTTTTATTTAGATTTTTAATAAGAGCAGGTAAAAATACAGAATTCTTTTTTTTATAAATAGTTGCTGCTTTTATTAGAACTTATTTTTCATTTTCTTTTGCTTTGATTTTTAACAAAACACTTTCTCTTTCTCTTTTAAAAAATACAAAACTTAAAAAACAAACAACAATTAGCCAACTTAAATATAGTTTTACACAACTAATAAATAGTTTTTGTTGTAGTTTTAATAATATTTTTTGTTTTTCGTTTGTTTCTATTAGCAAATTAATTTAGAATTAATAACAATAGATTTTGTTTTGATTTTCAGTGAAGTTTTAGTGTCAATTTTGTTGTTGTTAAAATAATAAGTACTTTTACCGTTAACTGTGTAAATTGTTGGAAGAATGTTGATGTGAACAAAAACAAAATACATTCAAAATGAAAAGAGAGGGAGTGCGAAAAAGCAATGTTTACATTCATAATATGAGTGTGTATGTAGTGTAGCAATTAAAGTGACCAGATTGTTGAAAAAAAAACGAAATTTAAAATATCTGCAAATATTTTCTTGTTGATAAAAATAATTTAAGTATAAGAAAATGTTTACTTATTTATATGAAATTCATTCACTTTTTACTGTGACAAATTTTAATTAACTAATGAAAAGTGGAATTGCTCGTTGACGAGTTAATTTTTTAATCGTAGTAATTGTTACACGACCTAATTTTTCCATGATACTCTTACACAACACAGCAAAAGAAGCTTATGTTAACCGTAGAGGTTATCGTGTGAGTCTCGTGTGGATATGCAGTCCTATTGCGAAAGTCGTTGCCGACTTCGTTGCCGCAGTCAAATTTGGTCGAGGCAGACGCTAACTCGACCCTCAGTTGGTATTAATTTGAGCGCATGTGTCACCGTCCACATGTTATCGATAATTTTGAAGAAAATATATCATCTCCATATTAAATTTGATTTCTAAAGTTTTGTGAAAAAATTTGAATCAAGTGAAAGTAGTGATGAAGAAAGGCTTAGGATTGAGAGAAAAGTAATGAGACAGAAATCAGATATTTTTATTTTGCCGGACAGCACGTAAGTAACCAAACAATTTGTCACGTATTTGTAATAAAACACGGACTTTTTATTTTTGGTTCTTTTGAGCAGTTTTGTTGAATATGTTCGATAGGATAAAACAGCATTTTAATTCGTATTAAAAAACTTAACTGCCACTTCCTGTATTTCGAATAAATATATTCATTCGCATAAGTACATTTAAAACAGAAACAAATTTTTAAACTTTGTTTATGTTTTTGTTTCAAATATTTTTATCCGAATGAAAATATTTATTGGAAATAAGGGAAGTGGCAGTGAGACTTTAAGAAAAAGCGACATTCGTTCATCACCAATTTCTAACACATTAAAGTTAGCTACAATATTGTGGTTCTTGGCTCAAGACTCATACCAATCGAATGTTGGTAATGAATGATTTTAATATTGGATTATCGCAACCAACTGTATCCTTAATTTTGCATAAAATGCTCGATGTTTTGAAAAGAGTCATCTGCCCCCTTCTTATTAGATTTGAAATGACTGAGGCTCCTAAAAAGGGGATCAAAATATGTAATATAATAGAAAAAGATTTTTTAGTTTAAATGCTAGAAATGCTGATAGAAAAAATTATTTATAAAATTTAAAAGCTCTCATTTGCCTCATAAATTTCCAGATCTGTGACCATAGAATTTTTAACAATTATCCATGGCACAAAAATGTTAAAAATGTTTTACTTGAGAACATAAATTCACTATGCCGACGCTAAAAATTTTGTTGACAAAGACAAAGTCAATTCCGGTCAACGTCGATGTAATATTGCCTTTATTTATATAAACTTGTCGCCGATAACTCTCAATCGCTCTCGAGATTGACGGCGGCTATACAATGAGTGTGCCGTCGGCATCAGTTGTAACGATATCGATATTTGCAATAAGGATGATTATTTTACAACTCGTGAGGGAAACATCCGTGTAATCCTTATATGATTCATATAGGACATGGCAAAAAGCGAATTTGATTTTTTCAAAATTTTCATATAGATTAACAATTTTGAAGACTCACCACGCGCACGTTTTATATGCTAAACTTAAAACATCGTTGAACAATATTTTCTGTTTGTTTCTGTTTATCTACATATAATATAAAAACTGATTTCAGAAAATGTTTAAAAAAGAAATAAAATAGTAGATTCATTTGTAATTGTTACTTGTTAGATGATGATTAGAAGATTTTTTTGGGGATTGCATATTAAACACAATCGTCCTACAAACTTCGAATGTTAGTTGTGTGATAACGTCTTATGACGAGTGTTTTTGATCGCTGACGAGTTCAGTTTTTAATTGTAGGAGGTCCCTCGCACGGGAGTAATGGTTACACGAGCTGATTCATTATTCTATGCGCCGGTCACACAACTCAGTAAAATATACTTATGTTTATCGTAAATGGAATCGTCTGAGACTCGTGTAGATATTATCTTAGAGCTCGTGAAAGAATCAGCCGTGTAATTCTCGTTGGTTACTACGATATGTTTTTCTGAGAGTATCAAAGACTAGAGAGCAAACATTCAAACAACTGAGTTTTTTTACTTTATTAGCTTCGAATATTGATACCAAACAAAAAGTTATGAACAACCAACAATTGGTTATTTGTTTAAAAGGTCTTAAGAAAAGTAGAGGCGTGTGCAAAAGAAAAGTATTTTCTTTGTGTTTTGAAGGGTATTATTAAAACATTTTTATTTTTAAATTCTCAACAATTTATTTAAATTATTGAAATATAAAAGTGAGTGATAAAGAGTATCTTACAAAGGTTTCCAAGCTTACTGATGAGTACTGAGAGTAGCTCCTATGCAATTTCAATAGCTAGGAAATATAGAAAACATGCTGTTTATAATTTTTTGGTTGGTATCAATAAAAATATTACACTTTTTATAATACAAAAATAGCTATTTTCGCTATTACGGTTCGTTATGAAAATTCATAATTTTCAACGCTGGTGCCCACGTCAAGTCGATATTATTGAGAAAACTATTATATACGCAAATAGAATATACTCAAAATTTTGCTCTTACTGAGTGCGAGAGTCAATAACACTCTTTTTATCCGCTTGACAAAAATGTAAAGGCTGCACATATATATTTGTATTCTTTTGTAAATATTTTCATTACGTTAATGTTTCTTATTACCATATTATGGAAATTATTACGAATTTTATAAATAAGTATTATTATAAATTAAAACAGCATATTTAGCTCAAATTTATAATATATATTATATATTTAGGTGACTATTGTGAAGGGTATTTTAGATTCGGCCCAATCGAATGTACTACACTCTTTCTTGTTTGTGGTTGTTTCTTTTACTCTTAAAGAGAAATACACAATAAACGAGAATTAATAATGTATAAAATACTGGGATGTGAAAATCATTGAATAAACAACCTGTGTACTTACGACCGCGGTATACCCATGCAGATCTCTGATCAACGTGCAAATTCTTGATGAATCAACTCATACAATGACTTTTTTCCACTCCGTTTAAATAGAAATACTCAGTTTATTTATTTTATATATAAAATATGCTTAATGAAATCCAATTCATAGATTCGACTTAATATTTGTGTTTTTATCAAAAATTATTCTAAAATTGAATTGAGCAAATATGTTACTTGTTTAATAATAAAAAATATTTTTACTTTGTGTTGTATAAAAAAACGAAAAACACATAATTATTCCTATTATGTATGTTGGTGTTAAATGTACAGCTACTTACACTTAAAATGGGACACGGACACATAGAAAAATTTTGTAGTCAAGATTTAAAAGCAAAATAAAAGGTAATAGCGTGTTCAGACATACATAATTATTAAGATTACCGCAATTAACGCCTTAATTGAACTCAATATTCCATACAATTAAGTTATTGAACAATTTGCACGAAATTGTTTTAAAATTGAGCACAATATGAAATACAACACTGTTGCAGCTACGTTCAGTTGGCAAAATTACTCACAGTAACAGCTGATATGTCAAAAAAGAAAAGTAAATAAGGAAAAAAAATAATGTCAAGTTGATGATAAGTTTATTAAAATTAAATTTATAATAAACAACGAATATAAACAATTTACTTTTAAATAAACAGTACACAAAACTAAGAAAAAACGAATGGATTGAAGTGAGACCAGTAAAGCAGCTCTGCTGGACATTTGGCCGAACAAAATGGATGGCCTACGCGGTCACCGCAAAAATGGTCATATTTTTTAGACCATTTTTAATATAATGTTACCTTGACCATAATTATAACGATATTTTAGCAAATTTATTATTAAGCAATATCATTTAATTATATTTGCTGTCAAAATCAGCTGTTACTTTTACTACCTATTATCAGGATCAAAAAAATACAGCTGCTTACCGTCGTCAAAACTATACTACAGGATCATTTAACCCTTACTGTCGAAAGAATTTACGATTATTGAATCATTACAAGTTACAAAATCGTACTACAAGCCGTCAAATTCAATTAATAATAATACTATTAAACATAGTGCAATTTTCATTTGCGTTTCCGTAAGTGGTGTCTGTAAAATAATTTATTGAAATATGCAAAAATTTGCCAGAATTACAATATATGAATGAAGTTTACCATAATCAATAATTAATGCAAACGTTTGGGAACGTTATTTAATAATTTTTTAATTTCTCAATCACCAAAACCGTAACGAATTTACGAGCCAACGTAAATACGAACTTCACTGTTTATTACAAACTTGGCTTGATCGTTTAATAACAAAACACTCTCTAAAAGTGGTAAATTTTATTAAACGAAGTGTTTCATTTTCTTTTGACAGCGTGTATAATATATAATAGCAAGATTGGCTTACTTTGTGCAATGACATGGTACTTTTTCCACGCAAAAGGAAATGTCAATTTTGGATACTTGACTAAACTTTTTTCTTACATCAAAACCAAAAGTTGAGTAGAATTTGATTTTGTGCCACCGAAATTTAAAAAACGCACCGAAAATGCAAAAAAAGCGCACCACGCACCGACTAAGGAGTTTTTCGCTCAAATAATAGGTGTGTTTCTTTACTCTAATTTGGGATGCCAATTTACACGAAAAGCGTTCCTGTGTTTTAAAATTGAACAAATGAGAGTGTGCTTCCTCTTCATGCACGAAACAGCCCGTACTTTTTCTTCAGGCTAAATTGAGCATGTAGTGAAGCAATCAGCTGTTCGAAAAATCAACAATAACAACGAAACAAAGTTCATTTGAATCAACTCGTTTACAAATCATTTCAGTGTTTTTATATAAATATTAAATCAAAAAGAATATGCAAGAGTGTGGCATGGTGCACTACTGGCAAAACTTACTGCTTTTGGTGTCGGTGATGACTTTCTCGGTTTATATCGAGCTTTCTCAGACACCGCACTATACGAGTTGTTATTGATGGGGTCTCATTAAACGAGTTCAAGATTAATTCAGGGGTACCGCAAGGCTCCGTTCTTTCTCCTACCCTATTTCTTATTTTCCTCAACGACCTTCTCTATCAAACTTCCAACCCTATCCACTCTTTCGCGGATGACAGCAGCATTTGTCACTCGTACTCTTTTAGTTAGAGGCCCAGCCTATTAGAGGCGTAATATGAATGATTCACTGAATAGTGATCTGCTATTAATCTCCGAATGGGGTCGTAAAAACAGGGTCGCTTTTAACGCTCGCAAGACCCAATGTAGTTTATTAACACACAAACAAACGACCGCAAATGCTGCTTTATCTATACTCATGGATGGTATAAATATTGAGGAATCGGATGCTCTTGATGTACTTGGAATGAAGATACAGTGTGATGTTCGCTGGACTGAACACATTTTTCATGTCTCTAAAGAAGCATTCAAGTGCCTCGGTTTTTTGAAACGGTGCAAGATGTACTTCACTCCATCCGATATCCTTACTATTTATACCGCCTATATCCGACCGCAAGTGGAATACAACTCTCATGTTTGGGCCGGTGCCTCAAAGTCTATTTTGGGGTTACTCGACCGTGTGCAGGAGAGGGCGAAGAAGCTCATCAGTGACATTAGGGTTTCCAACTCTATTGACTCACTGGAGCATCGACGCAGTGTGGGGTGCGTTACTCTGTTCTATCGTTACTACAATGGATTTTGCTCTGACGAGATTAGGGATCTTGTTCCCGAAACTCGCACATTTTTGCGTAGCACGCGTTCATCGTCCAGAGCTCATCCATTTGTGGTCGATTGCCCGGGGAATCGTACTACGCATTACAGAGAGAATTCGTTTTTCAGCTGTACGCTTCTTCTTTCTAATAAGTTGCCTACAGACGTATTTCCTGTCTGTTATAACGTTGGAAAGTTCAAGTCACATGTTCACAAACACTACTCCCTCTTTCCCCCTCCTCACAACCTATTTTCCTAGTTCTGGTACAATGCACTGCATATGTAGGGGTCATCCCCTGAGTACTGGTCCAAGTTAAAAAAAAAAAAAGCCCAAAAGTTAAAAATATCACAGTATTTTTTCTTAAAACTAATTGCCAATTTTTGGTGCCACATCAACACACAGCATATGTTTCTTTTTGGGCTAGAAATTTGGCTTTTTGCATTCCCCTCCTTTAGGTAAATTTTATCTGTATATGAGAGAAACTTATGCATTCTCTCTTTTGCACAAAACTTGCCCGGAAAGTAAAGAAACACACCTAATCTTGAAAAGCACGAAAAACGGTACAAAATGCACCGACTTGGCAACGCTGTGCCTTTTATTTTGCTTGTAAATCTTGGCTAGGCAAAATTTTCCTGTGTATCCCATTTTCAGTGTGAGCGGATGTACATATGTTTGTACGCATGTTTGTGTTTTGTATTTATATATTTAAAATATTAAGGGCTTATCAATTTAAATATCAGTGTAGTGTTTTCTTGTTATGTCTTTCTAAAACATATGTGTGTGTGGTGTATGTATGTATGTATTGGTTAAGGCCAATTATTTATCTTGTTTTTTATATATTAATACATTTAAATATGTTTGATTTTTGAGTTGCTTATGGTATGAGAGGTGGTTAATTATATTATATATGATTTGTTTAGGTTTTTTTAAATAGTTTAAATACAATTGGACCAAAATATTAAAATTGTTTTTTGTTTTTAAATATAAATGAAGCCGTTTAAATGATTTGTTTAAGGTTTCTTTCATTATTTTAAGGGAGTTTAAATATGTTTTTATATAAAGCATATATTTCTTTAACATTTTCTTTATAAGCTATAAATAGTGTTTGTTGCTTTGGTATATAATTATGTAATATAATAAAAGATTTGATCTTTTTTAATGTTTTTTTGAAAAAAGAAAACCTTATTATGATATAGGATTTAAATGTAAATGCGAAAATAATAAATTTGCAAAAGAAAGTTGATATTACGGATTTTTAAAATTAACATTAAATGCTGCAATCCCTTGTCAAGGGACTAACAAGCTAAAAATAATATTCTAGCTGTTTGCCAGGCTTAGACGCTGGGCGTGAAAATATCGAAAGTATTGAAAAATTATTGAAAATATTATAATAATATAGAATAATACAAAAAACAAAAGGAAATTATAAATTGCTTAGAACGAAAAAGGTATTCGAAAACAATAATTTTTTATTTAAAACTTTTATTTAGTAAGAAAAATGTCATGAAATGATAAATAAATAAAAAATGGGTTATTAAAACTCAGCTTTTGAAGAAGTTTTATTGGTTAGCGCAAAGCCTTTTGCCACAAAAAAAAAAAAAAAAAATTATTTGAATACCAATGGCTTTAGAACAACGTATCAGTAAATAACAATAGACTTTTTGAAAAAGGGATTTAATAATATATAAAATTAATATATAAAACTAATATATAAAACTATTAAAATTAATTCTTCTTAATAAAAGTAGTTTTAACCCAGTGGGGGATTTTGGCGATTACTGAAGCCAATTTTGGGAATTCCAAAAAACACGCTTTTAAAGAATACGGAACCAAAAATAAAAAATAAATATAAAATCTATAAAAATAAGTTTTATGTCATACTTTTCATATTTCGAGCGCCCGGCGCTTAATTCACAATAATACTAGTATTTTTCATTCACTATTGATTAAGCTTCTTCTTAAAATAATTTCTTACGGCCTTATGTACAATCAAAATTCTTATGCTAGCTAACTAGCTGCTAAGTTTTTTGTGTGTAAATTCCCATAAGGGAAAGATAGCAGCTAGTTAGTTAGCACACGGGTTTTTATTACACATAAGGCTGTTAATATATCTAATATTATATGATGGTATCATTTGTCTGGCTCAAGTTCAATTATAACAATAATTGCCGCGATCAATAATTCTTGATCAAAGAAGACAGGAAAAAATAACTGAATACACTAAGCTGGAGGACATGCAGCTGTTTCGCGCAGTCGCTACTTTGCTCATCAGCAGCCACTAGGATTCGAACTCAGTACCTGCAAACATGATGTATTTTCAATACGGCCGCTTAACTAATTAATAATTAATAAATAATTTCTCAATTTTCTGTTTGAAATCGAAGCGTGTTTTTAAGTTTTTTTTAAACTAAATCTATCGATTCGGTTAGCGAAGCTGTACCGAGTTTTTTGTGAAATCGCTGCAGCGTTTCGAGTCGATTGCCATAGTCTGTATCCTTTAATTCTGGAACTAATTGAATTCTATAGGCTTTAAGATGCAAATATTTCTTTAAAACCGAATGTAAGCACGATTTTTTTATGTTCAACGGTTGGCTTTGCTTTTGGATGGATAATGACGGATTTTGACGAACCGACTTCTCAACTTCTTTTTGCTGCTTCATCGCGAACTGAACGAGGGTGACCAGAGCTTTAAATTTTAATCGTAGCTCCTGTATTCTTGAATATCCTAAGCCATTTCCTAATGCTATCGTCACTTGGCGCGTGGCGTGTACGATATTCCGCACGATACAGACGTTGTTTAAAAACGCTTTAAAACTATTACCGGCAACAAAGTTCCATCCTTGTGAATAATTGTTAATGGAAACATTCACCATAAATTGCACTTTTTCGCCTTAAACTTTTATAATTGACTGGTTTACGGTTTTCATTTGGTTATTATTCAGGGCGAATTCATTACTAGGTGAACTTGACAGCTCAGGTGATTATTTTGTGCTAGCCGCGTTTTTTCCAATGAGACTGCCAATTGTTTTTTTTTTTTACAAACATTTTCGCGGCATTTTACGAGTAATCTGAAGTTTTGTTTGTATGATTTAGTGAAGTTTCCAGAAATTTTTGTTAATTTAAAAGTGAAAAACTAATATAATCTGTGATTTTAATTACAAACAATTATAAAAGTTTATATTTAACGTTTATTTAAATTTTTTCCCAGTTAAACAATCTTAGGCGAATTTAGATTTTGACATTCACGGTATGTTTAACATTAACAACCAAGGCGAATTCATTACTAGGTGAACTTGACAGCTCAGGTGATTATTTTTTGCTTCTCGCGTTTTTTCCAATGAGACTGTCAAATTTTTTTCTTTTGTTTACAAACATTCTCGCGCCATTTCAATCTGAAGATTTTTTTTTGTATGATTTAGTGCAATTTCAAGAAATTTGTGTGAATTTAAAAGTGAAAAACTAATATAATCTGTGATTTTAATTGCAAACAATTATAAAAGTTTATATTTCACGTTAATATAAAATTTTTTCCCAGCTGAACAATCTTAGGCGAATTTAGATTTTGACATTCTCGATATGTTTTACAACAACAAAATACATAGTACTGAATTCGCCTTCCCGCTTGCATTCACCCAAGGCGAATTCATTACCAGGTGAACTTAACAGCACAGGTGATTATTTTTTGCTTCTCGCGTTTTTTCCAATGAGACTGTCAAATTTTGTTTCTTTTGTTTACAAACTTTTTCGCACCATTTTAATCTGAAGATTTTGTGCATGATTTAGTGCAATTTCAAGAAATTTGTGTGAATTTAAAGGTGAAAAACTAATATAATCTGTGATTTTAATTACAAACAATTATAAAAGCTTATATTTGTTATTGTTTCAAAAATTTTTTAAACAATAACAAATATTATTGCCCTGAAGAAGCTATCCGAAGGAAAGCGAAATATTGGCAGAGATATTGAAATAAATAAGCTAAAAAGGACCTTAAACTCAACGAAATACTACTTAATTAAGAAATAGAGGTCGAATAAAAACCAAATACTAAAGCTTATATTTAACGTTTATATAAAATTTTTTCTCTGCTGAGCAATCTTAGGCGAATTTAGGTTATGACATTCACGATATGTTTTACAATAACAAAATACATAGTACTGAATTCGCCTTTCCGCTTGCATCCACCTGTATAAAGTCGCCTTGCATTCACCTGTATAAATTCGCCTTGATTAACAGCATACATAGTACTGAATTCGCCTTCCCGCTTGGTTTCACCTGTATAAAATCGCCTTAGTTATTATTATTCTTGCGGACTCTCGATTAAGAAGATCCTGTGGCGTCTTGATGTTTTGAAGTTATCTAAATTGAAGTTTCACTGAATTATAACAAGTTTTGGTTTGTAAATAAATTTACAAGAAGGTAAGTAATTGGAAATCTATTTGCGTATTTATTTGAGAAAATTAACAGGAACGTCACGAAACCCCTCCTGCCCATAGTCTTCATTCCCTAGACTAACGTTATTCCACTACCTTTGCCATGCTTATGCATACTGCCATGCATTAACTTGTCCTATTTCCCAATCAAACGATTTCAATTAAACCCATAATTAAACAGACGTTAAGCAGTCACCAATAAATCACCGTTACGATAGTGCGCTCGTACGCGATGCGTCCCCGAGTACTGTTCCATCGTGACTAAAACTCAACAAAATGAAGGACGTCATGGACCCCACCCTGCTCCCTTTCATCACCCCTTTTCGCATACGGAGCTAAAACAAATAGCTGATACCCATTCTGGACACCTTACCGGCGGACACCCATATTTACACATACCATTTATTACCATATTACGGTCTGAATGAAATATTACTTAAGATTGAAAAACTGAAGTTGTATTTAAGTACAAGTTTAATTTAAATGAAAATTAACTAAATGTGTGTAAAATAATTTAAGTATGAACCTGGCCACAAGAAATAAAATTTTTTAACCTTAAACAGTTTTCTGGCAAGTTTTCCCATCTAGAGTTAAGTTTCAATGTATTCTATAGTAAGAGGTGTAAAAAATAGCTTTTAGAAAAGTTCTTCAGAAAAATATAGTATTTTAAAATAAGTTCATTAAAAAAACGAATTAATTTAAAATGAATATCGTAAAAATTACATAAATTAACAGTTTTTTGATTATTTGCATCATTAAATTAAAAAATTAAAAATTTAAAACGTAAT
This sequence comes from Thecocarcelia acutangulata, assembly GCA_914767995.1. Lineage (NCBI taxonomy): Eukaryota > Metazoa > Arthropoda > Insecta > Diptera > Tachinidae > Thecocarcelia > Thecocarcelia acutangulata. Next base: position 30,737,416 of record OU612096.1, read on the forward strand.
CCATTTCGCGTGGAATATAAAGGCTTGTTCGGAAATGCATCACTGCGCTGCATCTGATGCGCATCTGTACTTAGTTTGCGATACTGATGCAAAACAGCTGATTCTGATGCGCATCAGATGCAGCGCTGTAAACGATTGTGAACGATTTGTTTACAATTATCAATGCGGGAGTATTAAACATGAACAAATTATTAATAAATTTATTTGTGGACTTGAATGAATATAAAAATGATTCGAAATTATACAATCAGCAAAATAAATGCCATTTGAAGTATAAAAAATCTTCAAAAAACAACCACTTTGTGGCATTTCTTCAAGACTCTTTATTTCTGGATTTTATTTTCCTATACGTTGCTAGCAGGTTTAGAAACTTCCTATGAATTTGTTCTCTTGTATAATTTATATTAAATGCCTGCTCCTTAATTTTTTCTAATACCTTTCTCCCTGAGAACAGATTTTTTCTTCTTGCCTGCGGAAAATTCTTCCTCCATGTCCAAGCGTTTTCTTATCAATAACTTTGAATATTTTATATTACTCTATATTCTAAATAAAATTAAAAGCACAACAAATAACAAATTAAAGAAAATAATAAAATATTCATTACTTAAGCTCTAAATACTTAGACGACAGCAGACTTCACAACTTCACGGCTACAAATGAAGTTAGCTTCAAATGCTGCCGTCTCGTCAGCAACATAATTATTTTCAAGACAGCAGCAGCACTATGTGTATTTAAACAATGCAAATTTTAGCGGTGCCACATATATATTTCACATGAATAAAAACAAAAATTACTGACTGAAAACGTAATAATATCACGTAAATTGTAAAAACTCATTAATTTATTTGTTTATCTTATTTATATGATGTTATTAAATATTTCAAACAAATTTTAGTTATTATTGCTGCCAATTTATATTTATAGTGGCAGCACTGCATTTACTTTTTGCTGCTTACGAAAATAGAAATTAATGTAAGTTAGCAGCAGCAGCAAATGCTGTTCTGAAGTCGTGCTGCTGTGATGTCATTAAAATAATCGTGTGCATTTAAACACATGTATTTTATTTTTGACAGATTGCTGCTTGCTGTCTGCTGTCGTCTATGTGTTTAAAGCTTAACTCTTCCACTGCATCAGCCATTTTTGATCTTTTTCTGCGCATCATCTGCTTAACATTTGCATTTTAGAGCGCAAGACATTTGCAGTGTTGCAAACTTTTGCTTTTCAGAACGTTTTACGCATCAGATGCAGCACAGTGATGCATTTCCGAATAAGCCCTAACTTTTACGTTGAGAGGATATATGAATAATGGGATTGTTGTTTTGTTTAATACTAATTGTTTATATAACATATGTATATATATGTATGCATTGTATGTATGTTTATTGTAGATATATAAGAAGCTTTGTTAAATATATGTTTGTATGTATGTATGTAGTTGTGTATACTTTGTTGTTGTAGTTGTAACATTTTTTTTTTTTTTTTTTTGCTTTCTAGGTATTTTTTTAAGGAAGGATTTGAGTTTTGTTTTCTTTTTTTGTTGTTATAAATATTCAGATTTCTATAGAAAAAGGTACTGCTTTAAATAGTTGTCATAAATACGTTTTATATGTATGTATGTATGTTTGTATGTAGTGTGAGAAAAAGCTCAAAATTTCCAAAAGAATTCATTTTAAATTCTATATGTTTTAAAAGCTGAAATGAATTTTGAAATGGTTTTTACTTGTTGTTAACTAATATTTATATATTATTTTGTGTACTATATTTGTTTGCTGATTGATTGATGTTTGTTGCTGGTTTTAAAGAAAAATAAAGCAAAAACAAAATAGACTTATTCACAATGTTATGCAGGTGGCAAGTTTGTGCAATTGCAAATATTTGCTGACAATTGTGAATGGCAAATTTTGGGTTGATCGACTTTGCTCTCTGCTTAGTGCCTGGTCACACACAGCAACTTTGGTTGGGCAATTCTTGACTTTATAGAAGCTTTCGGTGAGGGGAATAAGAAGGGAAAAAGAATTGCCGGTACTCGGCAATTCTCAGCAATTCCTTACTTTTCTCTCATGTATGTATGTGTATGTGCATATACAATGTAAATTGCATGAAACAAAAGGTAGAGAATTGCTCAGGAATTGCCGAAAAAAGTTTTTGTGTGTGGACAAGAAAGCAATTCCAAAAGAAAATTGCTAAAAAGTTCGGCAATTAAAATCGCTGTGTCTGACCTTAGACTTACCAGATGCTTGTTTGCAATTAACGGTTGTATGCATTCAATATAATACCCTGTTTAGACGGCAACGTTGCCTTTACACAGGAAAGTACTTTCATGAAATTTCTGTATACGTATTATAAATAAAAATTTCAATGAAATAGACGACTTTCATGAAAATTTCTTGTTCGTAGTGAAACTTCATTTGAAAAATATTGTCGAGGCAAAAAGTTTCTTAAAGCAGAACACAGATAAATTGTGCGTTATTGGAAAACATAATAGAAGTATATAAAAGAGTAACCCACGCAGACTTATGTAGCCGTAATTTGAATGGGTTGAATCGTAAAATATGTATCAAATAAACGAAATGTCTGAGTGAATCACAGAAAGTTGCAGCTGAATAATGAAATGCAGTTTACGATCATAAAGCGTCTCCCTCAAGCTTATGATTTATTTCTAAAATAGCAAATTTATTATACTTTTTCGCTTTGTGCAATGAACGGCAAAAACTTTTAATCATTCAATATTTACTCACATAAAAACCGGAAATATTTTTTCAACAAAAATATTTTTTCCCTCTTTCAACATCTTTCCTTCTCTACACTCGACCACAGCATTTTTAAACTGTTCAGTTAGTTGATTGAATGATTTTCTGCTAATTGGCAAACATTAGCGGAAAATCATTGACATCGATACGTTTTAGTCAGTCATTGCGAAAATACTTTTCTTCATTTACGCTGCCATTACACAGGAAAGTACTTTCATGAAATTTCTGTATACGTATTATAAATAAAAATTTCAATCAAATAGACGACTTTCATGAAAATTTCTTGTTCGTCTACACAGGAAAGTGAAAGTTCATTTTAAAAATGTTGTGTAGAGGCAAAGAAATGGCTCTACACTCTTATTTTGTTTACTTACTAATCAGAGTTGCCAAACTTATTACATATACAAATTTATAGGCAATAGTTAAAAAAACTTAGCACTATAAATTTTTCTATGATATTATTTTTATAAAAAGACTTTAATTGTTTTCTTTAGGTGTTAAATATACAATACAAGGCAAAATCATTATTTTCATAGACTTGCAAAAGAAGTTAATTTTATAATTATTATTTTATCACAATACTGCAACTTTGTATAGTTCTTTGCATGTGGCAACAGTAATTAGAATTTGTCATTTTACTTTCAGAAAACGTCAAAAAATTTGTTTCATGAAATTTTTACTGAAAGCTGAGTGGAAAGTAAGCAAAATGCGAGTGTGTCTGTAAAAAAGTGTGAGTGTAATGCAACTTTCACGAAATTATTTTCCTGTCTAAACGCTACGTAATATGAAACACTTGGTTCGCTCTCTGAACCACTATTACGAAACTATGTAGGTGTTCAGACGGTTTTTCTTTGCTTCACACTGCTGTTTACATATTTTGTGCAAAGGTTTCACTAATTTTTCTTTTTTTATTTAAGTCTTTATGTAAGTATCCAAGTTTTATGTGTTCAATGCAGTGTTGCCAGTAAAATTTCGAGAAAGATACAATTTACTTTCCACAAAGATAAATTTATTCCCAAAAAGATACATATTGAAAAAAATTTGAAAATCGCTTTTTAACGTTTAACATTTTTATTTCATATTTAATAAATTGTACTCTTTTATTAACAGCCGTTTATCATTGTTCTATCGCTACTACAATGGATTTTGCTCTGACGAGATTAGGGATCTTGTTCCCGAAACTCGCACATTTTTACGTAGCATGCGTTTATCATCGAGAGCTCATCCATTTGTGGTCGATTGCCCGGGTAATCGTACTACGCACTAGAGATAGAATTAGTTTTTTAGCCGTACGCTTCGTGTTTGGAATAAGTTGCCCGCAGACATGTATCCTGTCCATTATAACGTTGGAAAGTTCAAGTCAAATGTTCAGAAACACTACTCCCTCTTTATCCTCACAACCTATTTTCCTGGTTCTGGTACAATGCACTGCATATGTAGGGGACATCCCCTGAGTACTGGTCCAAGATAAAAAAAATTATTAACTGTAAAGATCGTCATTGTTTTCTTCTAAAAGAAGAACTTAAGAAACCTAACAACAAAATATATATTATTCTTGTATTTAGTTCTGAATGTTTTTTTTTTTTTTTTTTGTAGTATTCATAACGAAATGATGACTTTAAAAAACTTTGTCAGAGACGGAAAGTTCAGTATCTTATTTCTGCACATAGTGCGTGCATATTCACAAGATACGAAAAATGTATCATTCGTATTCTACTGGCATCACTGGTTCAGTGTGTTTCTTTTGATTTTACACACATTAATTATCTACTTTTTCTTTGTATACATTTTTTGAGAGCTAGTTCAGATAAACTAGCGATAATTTATTATCAATTTTGGAGATGATAGTTTTTGCTTGTTTCGCAACAAGATTCAAAATAAACCAAATTGGTTTGGTCTCAAAATTTTCTATGGCGAATTATGTTGGTTTAATCTAGATTGGGCCGCGAACCACGAATATAAGCCTTCGCCTGAACATGTTATAAAAATTCATTGTATTTTCTGTTTATATGTTTCCCATTTTTGAAGTTTTTCTTCTTCTTCAAAGCTTTATTATTGTGTACGTCAAATTCTTGTGATATTCCGGCATGTTCCAGAAAATAAAAAATGGTTTGAAAGGTTAACTTTTAATTTTTCTTGTTCTGAAAAAGTAGTAGTTTGGGTGCAAGGCGAACTCATTATTAGGTGGATACATCGGCGAGTTCAGGTCAAGTTTTGTTTACCTTTTTCGGCGTTACTTAAATTTTTTATTCTATATAAAGAAATACTGGGAAAAGTGATATAAAGTTGTGAAAAATATTAAAAATGAGAACTTGTTCCGTGTGTAAAAATAAATCTCAAAACGGGAAGGGAACAAAATTTTATATCCAAAATGTTTTTTGTATCATGGTTATTATCGTTAATTTTATACCAATAAAAACAACAAATTGATGTATTGGATATTGCTTCAGGCTACACAAATGATTAAAAAGCATATATGTAAATTGATTCAGAGTGAAAAGTTGATCGCCTTTCTTGGCCAATGCTAAGCAAAAGGAGATTCTTAAATGTTAAAAAAACTTAACATTAACAGCCTGTTCGACGATATCGAATGAAAATGTATGCGAAAGAAAACTAGTCACTCACATTCCAATCAATTTGGGTTTGTCTATGTCACTATTGTTCGCTCGCATGTATTTATGTACTTTAATTGAATTTTGACACATCGATCGCATAGAATAAAGTTAGAAAAACCTCAAATCAATTTTCTTTCGCCTAGAGTGCGAATGAACTTATCCTTTCGACATCGGCGAACTGACTGTAAACCTTTTAAAACTTAACTATCTTGGACCAAAGGGACAGGTGAATATAGTCAAATTGCATGTTTTTGCTGAATGAATTGTAAAGAAGTAAATATTATAGTTATATATGTAGGAGTTGGAGAAAAGAAAACAAACAGGGTAAGTATTTGTTTTAACTTAGTGATCTTTTATTAATTGGTTCCAGGTAAGCATAAATTTTTAGGTTGATAAATACAAATTGTGGTTGCTAAGACAATCTACGATGTGGCTTACACTGCACTGAAAAAATTTTGTTCAGAAATTCTCTGAATTTTGACATTACTTTTATGAATTTTTTCATTATTTTTCAACCATTGTAACTTTTCATAGAAATAATGAAACAAATCTTAATTAGATTATTTTAATGAAAACCTTCATAAAAGTAATGAAACATTTTAATAAGGAACATGATTTAGTTTCATTAAAAATACGAAAGACAAATCATATGATTAGTGAAAAAATTTCTCTAGATCAAAGAATCAATTTCATAAAGCACATGAAAACCGTACATTAAATTAATGAAAAAGTAACAATTATTTAATGGAATAACTTCTTTGAACTAATGTAATATATTCATTAAAAATATGAAATTCCTTCATAAGGTCAATGAAGTTATTTCATTTATCTAATTTTATTATTCATTGAGCACCTGAACAATTTACATTAAATTAATGAAATAGTTACATTTGTTTAATGAAATAATATCATAACACACATTAATAAAATATGTTCACATATGTACGCAATAAGATCAATGGAATTATTTCATTTATTCATTTTATATTTATTATATTTTCCTTGCATATTAAATTCATTTGGTGCAATACTTACTGCTTTTTTCAGCAAGTAAAATTTTTAAACTCTTCTGCAGACCTCTACCAGGGTAGAAAAAATACTAAAAATGCACTACTTTTGACAGCTGAAGTGTGAATTCACCTTTTACACAAACAAAATACATGTTGTTGTTTTTTTATTGTTGTAGCGAAGCGGCTACCTTGTTTTTTGTATCATGCATCTATTTTTACAATTTCACCTGGTAAAATGAATTCGCCTTGCATCTCTCTATATATTTTGCTACAGTAAAATAAAAATATATTCTGCCATTTGAAAAATACTACATTGCGAACCCGTTTGCATAAGTTTGTGAACAAGGCTAATTTTTAATTTATGGTAGTGGAGTTTTGAAAAACTATTGTACAATCTACATACAAGATGTGTGTATGTATGTTCATATGCTTGAAGTAGGAATGTTTCAATACATCATGTTTAATAAACTATTGCTTTTTATTATTTTTTAATTTAATTATTATATGTATATATATTACAGCTGCATAGAAAGAAACTCTTTATGCTTTTAGGCATATTTTATAAATACAATATTTGTTTTATTGATTACACTGGTAAATGCATTTTTATTTGGGGATCTGGCATTTTATAACTACTATTCACAGTTTATTGGAGTATAAATAATTAAATGTACTCGTATGCATATTTTTTAGGTATGTGTATGTATGTATATATGTATGTATGTATATAAGTATAATCAACTTAAGCGATTTTTTTTTTAATATCTAAAATTTTTATAAGAAACTATGTTTTAATATGCCTTTTAATTGCTTATAGCGTTATATTTAATCTTTTAATTTCCGTTTAGCTCTATAAAGTTTTTTTTCGGGTGTCCCACAATATCGAACATTAAAGTTGGCCAGTATTTTGCGGATCAGAAAGCTCAACATGCTATTGATAAGTTCATCTAAAGGCCCTGATGCACTATTTCTACACGGTCGTACGGTCTATTCACAGGAAAAGGTTTTAGAAGTCTGGCCGACTTTACAAAATCGCTTCAAAATTGCATTGTAGGCCACACTATTATACAAGTATGATAATTTATATAGTTACTTAAGCCCAGTTCAGACTATTATAATTTGTATTAATACTTGTCAAAAATTCAAATATTGCGTGCAAGTCTGATAGTCTGAATGTAATCCATCATACATACGAAAAATAATACGATAAAAATTTGACATCCCATACGACTTTGTTTGTTTTTTTTTTTTTTTTTGAAACTTTTCAAAACGATAATAGTTGTGTTCATTTACTAAAAACTTTTACAAATTTGTAATAATTTTTACTAGAAAGCGTTCATTAACCCAAAAAATTTGCAACGAGAGAGCGTCAAAAGAGCGTAAAAAATTGAGAGCCATAAAAATTCTTGCAAGTTTTTACAAGTAAAATTTTTACTTGCAATAATTATTCAAACAGCAAGAAATTATAATTGTATGTAAACTTTTAAGCCGATTAAAAGTATTAGGAAGATTACAAATGTATTTTTGTAGTCTTTTTAATAAAATAAGAAGTCTAAGGGAAATAAACTAAGCAACACAGTATGCAAGCACATCAGTGGCAAAGGATGTTCCGGCAAATTTACTTGCTTGAATGTGTTTAAAGCTTCTAGGGAGGCAATTAAATTCGCACTTGGATCCTTCCATTTGTAATTATATTAACATTTATCTAATTTTAACCTCTAAAATATTTCTGTTTTTTGTTTCTTTATTTTTTACAAACCATATGTTATTTTTAGTATTGTAAATATTATGAGTACCTAGCTACTCGGTACTTTACACTTTGAAATTATGCTATGCTAGGCAGGCAGTTATAACGCATAAATACACGTTTCAATTCAATTGTGAATTGAGTCTTTCAATTGAATTGGTTCTTGGCAACACACTTCATAAACTGAATTGAAAGATTTTCATCCAACTTACAGATCAGATTCAATGAAATTAAAGACAGTTTTAAAATTATTTAACATTTTCTTTACAAAAAATTACAAATATAAATTTGGACAATAATTTATTGAATTTTTGTTGAACTTTATAATTTTTAAATTAAATTTTTGGTTTGTGCATTTGCAGAACGAGTTATAGTTCAAGTTTTTTCCTTTCTTAAGTTTTTTGGACAACTGATCAGGAGACTCGAACATACAAAGCACAATCGAATTGAGAGACTTACTAGCCAACTTGAAAAAAAATCAAAATGGTTTGATTTTTCTTCAACCAACTCGACAACTTCCAAACGAATCACTTTAAACGTCTTGATTTGTACAACAACCGACTCGGTTCTTGAGTTTATCGCAAAGGGAACAATCTTTCAGAACCCAAGTGAGCTGGAGAATCCAGGTACTTTTTTGAGAATCCAGCGGCCTGCCTACCTAACCAATTGAGTTGAAACGTGTATGGGGTAAGCGCCCCTAAAAATAGATATTTTATTCAAGAGTATCTAATCACCCCTGTATTTAGCGTATTTCGACTACGTCTAGTACTAGATTAAATAAAATTGTAAAACTTATCTTTATTCGGTTACAAGCCGTACTCAAAAAACGCCAGCCACGACAATGCTGAATATAAATGACCACAACCACGCTCTTTTTATAACAATATACATATGTATAATTTGTCCAAAAAATATAAGAATAGTTATTAAGTACTCATATATACCTATACATAACAACACTACTCTAACTTGCAAATTTTAGCTAGAAAATTGTTCATTTACTTTTTCACATTTTTGAGAGTAATTTTGCAAAATTTCTTGTTACTCTCTCGTTACTAGTTTTTACTAGTAAAGTAGATGAACACACCTAATACTTTACATTGGATCAGGGTTGTGTTTTTTAGCAAACCAGCTAATTAAAAATTGAGTAGTCGGCTATTTCGTAGCCGATGGGGTGCCGTCACTGATAGTATTTTTTGTCGTTATAAAAAAGCTCGAAATTTGGAATTTAGCTGTAATTTATAAATGTATTTTATTTTATAATTTATTTAATATTTCATATATTTCAGACTATCACACTTTCTATAAAGACTTGGCAAAAATTCAAATAATACGAGCAAGTGTGATAGTGTGACTGTAAAGCGTTATGAAAATGAGAAATAATACGATAAGAGATTTGACATCCCATAACACTTCACCATTTTTAGAAATTTGTTTAAACAATAAGATTTTTCATTGGATCAGGGTTGCATTTTTTACAAAAGCAAATAATAAAAATATTAAAACCAGACGTTAAGCAAATTGGCTGTTTATTTTCAAATCATATTTCTTCTTTTACTCTAGGTGTGATGGTGTGAAAACAATATGTAATAGTACGTAAGATTTTTTGACAGTCGCAACAAATATCATTAGATTTTTGTCCCACAAAATCCAATAAAAATCTTAAGACTTGTATGATAGTCTGAAACGCCCTTTAGCACATAAAATATGTTTGTGCTATTGGATTTGGATGTGTTATACATAACTACTATTTTAACTGTTGGAGAATTTCACGCGCCGGCTGGTCTATCGCCTACGACGAATAGCGCACCTGCCGCCGTGAAAAGTTTTATGATGGCACATCTATGTTGGTTTATATCAAGTGTGATGGTGTGAATGCAAAATCTAATTTACGTTAGACTTTTATCTCCCAAAATCTAATGAAAGTATATATTTATACTTGTATAATAGTCTGATTGGGCCTTTATAGTAAAATAATTAAAAACTATTATTTCCACAATAATTTTACGGTCGTATTCATAAAAAATATTTATATCTTTATTAAACAATTATGTGACAAATTTTCTATAGAAATTTGTCAAATAACAGTTTAATAAACAAGTAATATTTTTTATGAATAAGGCCACACCACTGATTGCACAGAAACCATTATGTTATGAAAATTTTCATATCGCACGATTTGTTAAAAACTCTGTCCCACAGCTGCATGTTAAGTACTTTCTCAGCTTACATGTTATATTTCGTAGATCGCACGATCGTGTAGAATACTGTATCAGGCCCTTACCTAATGTTTAGACATGCGAGTAAGAGCAGCGTTGTCAACTTTGAAATTGCAAAACGCACCAAAATTGGGAAAAAAGCGCGTTATTTCAACAAAAACGCATCGAGTTTTTAATTTTGTCCTTTCATATTTAAAAACCTATTTTATATTTTTATATTAAAAACATGATACTGAAACAATCTATTAAGCGACTATTATACGATCAAACTGGGTCTGGTAGCACCGCCTGGTGGCATTCCATCAAATTCGTTCAATAGCTAGAATTCGTGTTTGTCAAACTTGGCCTCTACTGTGACTCAGGTAGTTTTATTAAGATAATGTTACCTTTGCAATAATAATAACGATATTTTATAAAATTTATTTTTAAGCAATATCACTTAATTATATTTGCTGTCGACCGAAATCAGCTGTTACTTTTACTGCCTATTATCAGGGATCCAAAATACCTGCTTACCGTTGTCAATATTATATCTTAGGAGCATGCAACCATTATTGTCGAAAGAATTTACGTTTATCGGTTCGATTCGATTAATAGCAATTCTATCAAATACAGTGTAAGCGGTGTTTTTAAAAGAATATATTGTAATTTACGAAAATTTGCCAGAATTATAACAAATAAAAGATGAAGTTTACCGCAATCAATATTTAATGCAAACTTTTTGGAAAAACTTTACAACTTATTTAATAATTTGGTAATTTCTTAATTACCAAAACCATATCGAATTTCTCTGTTCAGAGACTGCATTTATTGCAATATTTGACAAACTTGGCTTGATCGTTCAATAGGTGAACACTCTCTAAAAGCAGCAAATTTTTTAAAACGAAAATTTTCGTTTTCTTTCGAGAGTTTATATAATTGGGTTTGTAAATACTATACCACCTTCAGTGGACACTTAATTTGCTGCCAATATAAATTTAAACTGTTGTGCTGAGACTGAAGAGTTTTCTGAAATACTTTAGAAAACTTAGATTTACTGACCACTTATCAGATTTTGCATTTAGATATCTCTCATATTGACTACACAAATATTTGACGAATCTAATAAATTATTGCAGATGAGATTTTTTATAGAAGAAACCAGATTAAGATTAAAATTTCTATATATATGTGGCAGCACGACCGCAATTGACAGTTGTCATCACCGAAAGATTGAAGAACAATGATCTGGCAACTTTTTCTTTGCTTGTTTTGATACCGGCACCACGTTTTTTCTTTTTAACCTTGTGGAAGATTGATTAAAATAAAGATTAAATAAACAATAAATTATAGTTATTTTTGTGACATTTGTTCTTTAAATAAATTTTTAAATGCCCACACTTTTTGTTTATTAGCGTCGGTAGTATTACGAGCAGTTCAGCTAAATACTTCCCGTATGGTCATTTTGCTCAAAATATGGTAATTTGTATAAAGTCGTACAGTACTTTGAAAATAAAAGTTAACATCACTGCTGTTAACAGTCAAGATAGAAATGGCTGTGGCGGGAATAATAAGCTGTGGCGGGAATAAGAGTTCGAAAAACTTAATACGCTCACATTTTTTTACTACCACATTCACATTTTTCGCACTCGCAGGTCTACACGCAGCTAAATTTGCATGCGAGTGATTTTTTGGCACTTCCATGCTATCAAATGTCAAACAAACAAACAGTGTTACCGTGTAAATAGTTTTAAACAAATCAATTGGATCATTATAAAATTAAAACTTAAGTTTTAGCTAGTTTGTATGTTAATTTATTAAAACTAATACTATAGATAGAAATGTTTAAATTATAAAGCGTTAAGATCAATAATATAATGGTAATACAAATTAATGCCAACTATTTTCACGGCAACTCCAGTTTATAAACACAGCCAAAGAAACAAAATATATGAAGGAAACAAATTGTTTGAAGTTCACGTGCTGACGACAAATTTAAAAATGAACTCTCACTCGCATGTGTAGACAGAAATGAAAGTTGCAAGAGATTCGAGTTTTTCGAAGACATTTTCGTTGATAATACATATTCAGCACTCACATGAGTTAACTCGTATGTCTAAATGCAGGGTTACACTGCTGGTTCGAACAGCTGTTTTCTATGGTTATGGCTAAGTCAAGTCTAACTGAACCTTTAAACCTTTTATTCAGCAATGCTGAATATGCAATATGGTTTGGAATGTGATTTGTGGGAAATAGTGGGAAAACGCCAGGAAATCGTTATTTCCTTTCTTAATAAAAATCAGTTTTAAATACATATGTATGTATGCAGTATATAAAAAATAAATTTGCTTAAAAAGAACTTAATAACTTCAGACATTAATTCTAGGTTTTGTTATCTCTATAAACATTTGTTTTAAATATATGTATATGCATGTATATTAATATTATGATAAGAATATAAATGTTATCCCATTGAAAAGAGAAACAATAATTAATGTCAAAATAATTAAAGAAACACACGTACATATTGCAATTATATATAATCTTTATACTTGACCGCTCGCTGCTAACTACTTATTTGTATTTACTAAGAAAATAATTATTTCAATTTTATGGACACGGAATAACTAAAGTTACGAGTACTATTTTTTTTTTATCAAGGGTTTCTATGATTTCTTTTTTTTATATATATTTTATATTTAGGCTTTTTATAAATTCGTTTCAGTTCTTTGGGGCATTAGACCGTTTTTTGTTGTAGTTGTTGTTATTGTTTGATTATTACTTGATGAGGAGTTCATATTGGAAGTCGAAGAAGAAACTTTTAAATCGTTAAATTTTGCTGCCACCGCCGCTGGTGCAGTTGAGGAGTTTAACGCATTTGCAAGATTTGAGACCACTGTACTGCTATTGTGTTGACTGAGGGTGGTACGGATGCGTTCGCCTTTTCCCGGCCCTATGCCAGCCGTTGAAGTGGTAAAGAGTTTAATGTGTCTTATGGAAGATTGTCTATTTGAAGTGTTGGCCGCAGCAGCAGTGGTGTTAATTGGTTTAGAATTAGTCAAGTGATTTTGACTGCGAGTGGTGCGCATGGACCATTCATTTTGTTTCAAAAGGAATTGTTTTACGTTGTATTCCATTTGAGCAATATCGACATTTTGAGTTGTAGTGTGAAGTTCGGCTTTAATAGCTCTCGTTTTATCACTGTCATTGGGATAGTATTTATAGTTAAGTATATCACAAGTGGGCTGTTCGGGTATTATTTGGGAGCACTGGGAGCTGGAGTCTTGAGCATCTTGCGAGGCCGCTGTATAGGCCACAGGTAGACCAGAACGCGAGGTACGCCTGTAATAGGTTAAGGGCGTGGTATAGATTTGTGTGTTGTCTGTTTGTTGCTGCTTAGGTGATGATGTATTGGAATCTGAAGTTATTTGTCCTGGATTTTGTGGGAAATTCAAAGGACTCTCATTGTTCAAGTCCGACTTGGGTGATAAAGAGTCTTCAGAAGTTTTAATAGTTTCATCTTGGCTGGAATTTGTTATGGGTTGTAGTTGTGGAGTTGTCTTATAGCCTGAGTCCATTGATAGTTTTTCCACTGAAACCGAATCTAATTGATCTAAAGTGGAAAATGAGGATTGATGATCCGTTGCGGATGAATCACAGTGGTTTAAAGTGTTTAAGTGTTGTTGTTGTTGCTGCTGCTGCTGTTCCATTTCCATTTGCTGGGTATTATTGTGCACCCATTCGGCTACACGACTTAGTTGCTGTCTTCTTAATATCACGGTCTCTTGCAAATCAATTGTTTCGCTTATGGAACTTGATTGAGTACCCGACACTTTGGATGTGTTATCATAGTTAGTAGTTGCTGTTGTTGTTGTGTTTTGTAGGCAGGGTTTGGTTGTTTCCGTCTTAATTTCTAATAAATTATCAGTCTTTTCATCACCACATGCTAAAATTGTTTCGTCGTTTATTTTTGCTGCCTCCAACTCAATGGAACTATTGTTTGGATTTTCTTCTTCTATTGTAACACACTCTTCTGCCTTTGTATCATCTGTGGTTACCTCTATTTCTAAGGCTTCTTTGGCCGTTTCTATGACCGCATGAATTTCTGCGGAAGTTTTTGAGGTTATAACTTCTTTGCCATCATACAGTTCTTCGTCCAACAAGCGTTCACGCCGCCTGTAGATAACTGGTGTAATTGCCTCAATTGACTCGATATTGTCCAACAATATATTGCTCTGTCCATTCTGTTGTATGCGCATCGCACACAGACGGGGTCCCCGATATTTAGGATTTTCAGCCTGAAAGTAAACATATAATTTCTTCGGTAAGAGAACATTTATTGAAATAAGTTCGTATTAGATAATTTGACAGTGTATAAATTGCACTAAACTAAATGCCCAGCGGTGAAAGTTGACCACCATATCACAATTCTGTAATGATGTGTACAACACTTTGTGTGTGAAATAGTATTCAATTCTACCTGCTCTCAAAGCAAGCTCCAGTGGAACAGGTTTTACCTTGGCATATTTTTAGCCAGAGAATTCTGTTTTTCTGGCAAAGAGGGAAAAGAGTCTCTTGTTTGTTGTAGCAAATAAAACTCTAGGAAGCCGCATAGCGAATGGGATAAGAAGGCCCGAACTCCTCAACAAGAAGTTGCTCAAATTGCAAAAATTGCTACCTGTGTAAGCCTAGTAAGTCACGCGAGGGCGCTGGTGAATCGTGAATAATTCACTCTTTGGAATTGGTCCATCATCAGATAAGGCCGTAAAGGCAGGTGCTGATGTAAATCTTTTTCACTACTGCTCTCAAAGTAACCCCCTGGGAAATAGATTTTGCATTGAAGTTCATCAAGTTATGCTCTGCGAAATACACAGCTCATGTGAGCGAGGCAAAATCGACTGCGTAACATTCTCTGGCCGACTCACGAAAAGTTGCTTGAATAGAACAGCCATTTTGAGAAATAAAAGTTTATCATGCGCCGGAGAACACTACTTTTGTAGCATGGGGACTGAACATATGACAGTCAGATCGACAGAGATATCTTTAACAATATGACTGTCAAAATTTGGAAGATAATGTCTTTACTACTAAAGACAAATTGGCATAAAGTAATGTAAAAATGTTAAAATAATCGCTAAAAAATTATCACTCGGTTAATCTTAAAAGATGAGAATGATTCAGCTCAAATATCCACAAAATTATGATCTAATACGAATGAAAATGAACTCACCTTTATAGTTTTGATCAAATTTCTATTGAAATTTTCAAATATTTTAGCTCCTTCGCAACTGCTTGTTTTACTCCAAACACTATTTACACTACCCGAAATTTGGGTCTTTACTAAATTGTTTGTCGCCTTGGGGTCTAAAGCACTCTTAGTGCTGGCTGTTGGCGACTTAATCTGGTCCCGTGCCACAATTAGCTCACAAGAACTTTCAGTTCTTAGTTTAGTCTTGACTTTAAGTTGCTCTCTCCTGGCATCCGTTTCGTTATTTGTATTATTCGAATGCAATGTACTGTTGCCCAATAAAGGTTTTTGCTCGTCCTCCATATCGTCATTACCGTTCACATCTTCCGCAGCACTCAGCTTGATCAAATGATGTTTGGAGTTTAATAATTTCGAACGTTCTTCCAGCAACTCCAAGGCTGTACCACCGCCATCTATAAAACGCCGCTGATAGCCGTTTAAAGATTTTATGTTATCTAGAATGGTATTATACGAGGTCTTATTAACGACCGCTTGACCGCTCACGCCTTTAAGTAAAGAAGTGCGTTCGCACAAACGGTGATGACCCAATATGGGATTGACCATTAAATCGTCTTTTTTCGCAGGCGTAAACAGCTTATCCATATCATTTAGATCAGAAACAGAACTTTTAGTTTCCGATATAACTGAATCACTGGATTTTAAAAGATTTTTGGTGAACGGACTATTTGTGCGTGACGGAGAGTTTAAGTTGCTGTAACAACGCAGACATAATTGGTTCATTGAGTCGTTAAGATTACCGGTGGCACTGACCGAGTTGACCACAAAAGGTGTTTGTGTAGCCACCGAATAGGAGCGTGATACATCGGCAATCACGGTGAGGTCCTTCGAGCACTGACATGTATCACAATGTTTTATTTCACCAGCTTTCAATTCATCTTCCAGAAACTTTGCCATGACAACCGGTGAAATCATATCATTTCCATTGAGGGCACAACTTGTGGTATTTGTTGTTGTGTTCAATGATGTTGTTGAGTTGCATGTTGTGGTATTATTGCCAGAGTTGCTATTGTTATTGTTGCTGTTATTGTTGAGCGTATCACTTGTGCTGTTGTTATTGTTATTATTTGATAAATTTATTGCAGTTTCGGAATTTTGTTTAGCATCTAAAATTTTGAGTTTTTAAAGAAAATAAAACTAGAGTTAGAGAAGTATACATATAGTTTTGTTTAAAGATGTAGTAAAAACTGAAACATGAATGTTTGCCAAATCGACCCACCCTGATATACCAATAAAGTTTAACAACTTATAATGGCGAGTGAGAAATGATAAATGTTAAAACTAAAAACAATTAAATTTAATAACATTCATACAAACCAAATATTAACTGAAAACCAAAAAAAAAAGTCCAACAAAAAGCCAAATCCAAAGAACAGAAGATAAAAATTAAATTGAATAATTCAACATATAATAATTAAACATGAGTTCTATAAAGCTCTTTTTCATTATCTCTGATAACTTCTAAAGAAAACAGAAATAAATTTCATTTATACATCCCTGTTTTCAAGACAAATTTTCAGACGCATTAAAACAGAGTTAAATGGAATCGGGCACTGAGAGAAAAGCTTTCGTAGATGTGACTATTTTTTGCATTAATGTAACGATTTTGTCGTTATTTTCGGCACAACGTAAAGCTTCATTCGGGTTATCAATACTGTTTCATTAAAGAAATAACTACAGTAGATGCAATTAAATTTGTTCGTTTATGTAAATAAACATTTCCATTACAAACACGAAAAATTCAGCTTTTGAATGCAAGAACATACTAGTGTATTGGGTAGACAAGCTAATAATATCGATTTGGACAACATATGGCATAACTATTACATATGATTTGTGTTAAAAATACATTTTTTTGTATTTTTTTTTTTTTTTTTTTTTTTTTTTTGAGGGTAAGCTATCTGTCATTATAATTCAGTTTTCTGATAGAGACCAAAATGAAAACACACAATTGCTATAATAATGTCGAGGTTTGTTTTTAACAGTATGGTCATAAAATCATAAGTCTTCTGACATAAATTATTTTATATTTGAGGCAGCTGATATGTTTACGGTTTAGTTACGGCAAACTCCGTTTAAAAAGTCTTATTACGAGTACTTTTTGATTTTTTTGTTCGAAGTGTAATATAAAATATTATGACATTTGTAATGCCCAAAGTCGGAGGCCTCGTTTTGGAGCAACACACGTGAAGTCATATTCACGTTTTTCATAAATTTGGTTATTTCATTTATTAGAGTGATTTTTTTGCTATTATCTTTTTGGCAACACTAGTTTTGACAGCTCACGCACGTTTTGTATCTTGTGTCACTGTCAAACATCTTCAGTTTGGTCTATAATTTAATCATGAATCGTCTTACATACGAACAACGCTTGCAAATTATTGAATTTTATTTCCAAAATGCGTGCTCTGTTAAGAAAGTTCATCGGGCGCTTCTTCCATTTTATGGTCAGTTTAATCGACCTACTGAGGCTTCTATTCGGACTATTGTAAAAAAATTTCGCACCAAATTTACATTGTTGGACATTAAACCACCAACACGCTTACGTAGAGTGCGAACTGAAGAAAATATCGCAGCCGTATCGGCCAGTGTTGGTGATGACCGTGAATTATCGATTCGGCGCCGTTCGCAGCAATTGGGCCTCTGTTACTCCACTACGTGGAAAATTTTGCGGAAGGATTTGGGTGTGAAGCCTTATAAGATACAGCTGGTGCAAGAATTGAAGCCAAACGACCTACCACAACGCCAAATTTTTGGTGAATGGGCTCTTGAAAAGTTAGTTAGTGAAAAGTTCAGCGACGAGGCTCATTTCTGGTTGAATGGATACGTGAACAAGCAAAACTGCCGTATTTGGAGTGAAGAGCAGCCAGAAGCATTGCAAGAGCTACCAATGCATCCACAAAAAACAACCGTTTGGTGCGGATTATGGGCTGGCGGCATCATTGGGCCGTATTTCTTCAAAGATAATGCGAATCACAACGTTACTGTGAATGGTGAGCGCTACCGTGCGATGATGCAAAATGGAAGAGCTTGACTTGCATGACATGTGGTTTCAACAAGACGGTGCCACATGCCACACAGCACGCGAAACAATGGACCAATTGAGAGGCGATTTCGGTGAACAGTTTATTTCACGCTTGAGACCAGTCAATTGGCCGCCCAGATCGTGCGATTTAACGCCTCTAGACTATTTTTTGTGGGGCTATGTTAAGGCTAATGTCTATAGCGACAAGCCCGCTTCGATTGACGCACTGGAAGCCAACATTGTCAACATTATTCGTGAGATACCGGCCGAAATGTTGGAAAGACTATGCCAAAATTTGACTAAGCGGATGAACCATTTGAGGCGCAGCCGCGGCCAACATTTGCATGAAATAATCTTCAAACATTAAATTATATCGACCCAACTATCGATCCAAATAAATATTTCATGCATTTTTCTGAATTTTATGTGTTTTTTTTTTTAATTTCCGATAGTTCTTATAAAATCACCCATTATTTCTAAGTTTAAAAATTGTATTTAAAATTAACGGTCAGCGTAGAGGGCACCACCACACAATGAATAAATATCAACCATGAGACAATGTTTGCTAAACACAGCCGCATATGGTTGCGCGTAAATGTTAGTAAGTGCATGTGTGCTCAGCGTAGAGTATAAAAGCACGAACATCCGAACATATGGGGAGTTTGGCAAGTGAACGGCCTGCAGGTAAGGAGTGCCTTGAAGAAGAGTTTTTAATTCTAATTCAAAGCATATAGTTTTTTTGAGTGCCCATAGCCGCGGCAAAGTACCAATAAGGGGTAGTGAGGAGTTCTTAATTCCTAACATTTTACTCTGGAGAGGTTCATCTTTGCCTGGTTTGCCTCATCCTCGGTTGGTATTCGAGGGAGAGTTTTGAATTCTCCTGAGAACAGTTTGCCAACGTTGGGGGGGCGACGGAGAGTGAAGGTGTTATTAATACCTTCGCCATCCGCCAGAGGAGTTTTTAATTCCACTCCAGGGCGATACCAGAGGCAGTGAGTCGGTGGGGAAACGAGTGCGTCCAGGCAGGAGTTTTCAATTCCTCCATAGCAGCCCGCAACCCCGCTCCAACGTCAGCCGTACGTGGTGCCACAGCCGCACGTGACCAAACACATAAGACAGATTTTGTATTAGTTTATTTAAACAAAGAAACCACTTTAAAGACTATTTCTGTTTCTTTGTTTCTTTATTGAACGACCCTGGACCACGCTGAGCTATCCCAGCATAAAGCGTAAGTGTCGTTACACATTATGCGTGAATCCCCCAAATATGTTTTGCGGGGAAGTTTGAAGTTTAAAAGTATTTCGAAGTTTAAAAGTATTGAGATTCATTAAAAGGCAAAGAAACAAGTTGACAAGCTTCAACTTGTGAGTTGGGTAAGCGGGCATATTAAAATACATCGCGTTTACATGGTACCGAGTTCGAATTACAGTGGGTGTTGGTGAGCAGTGTAGCGACTGCAAGACAGCTAGCTGTCTCTCAGCTTAGTGTGTTCCCTTATTTCTTCCTGTCTTCTTTGATCAAGAGTTAATGATCGCGGCAGTTATTGTTATAATTAAAAAATAAAAATAATTCTTGGCGCAAGCCAGGTTTGAACTGAGACAGACAAATACCATTCTATTGTTAAGAATTGTTTGTCACATCCAACCCAGTGTGCAGCTGTTGATCTGCTTATTATAAATGTACAACATATGCACACAAACAGGATAAAACTAAAAAATACACAAATAAACAAACATACATGACGTCAAATTCCAAGTAAATCAACTAAAAATGATGTTGTTGTTTTTCTTGTATTCTTGATATTCGTTTTATTATTTTTGTTGTTGTGGCTTGCTTATTGTTTGCAAGCATGTGTATGAATGTGTATATGCGAAGGAAATACATTTGTACATTATGAACGACTAGAAAATTCATGTCGATTGTAGAAACAGGCCGGTTGGCAGCAGCCAGTCAGGTTATTTTTAAGCTTTGTGCAAGTTGACAGTTATAAGTCAAAGTAAACAAGTCTAGTATTTTGGAAAACAGTGGTATCAAGTATAAATAAAAATACGCAAAAGCGTTTTTGGAGGCAAAAACGTAACAATATATTATTAGAAAGGAACTATTTTCATTATATTTTCTACTGTCTTTAGTAGCTACAACGAAATTCTTTTATTTCCTGCAAAACTTTTTCGCACTACGAATGAAACAATTTTCGTAACATTAATGAAGTTGTAATAAATAATATAGTTATGCTAAGCAAAACTTTCATCTCATTAATGAAGCTTTAATTAACTAAATGAAACCTTTCATGATATTAACAAAAGAATAATGAATGAAACGGTTTCATACCCATAACGAAACGTTTTTCTCTCAGTGGGGGATTAAAAAAAAAAAATAAAAATAAATAAAATTATAAAAAAAAATCATGGTCTACTAACACTTACCAAGGCCCCGCATAGAATAAACCATAGCTGTGGGGGGAAAGGGGCAGGGTGCCGGTGGTGGTGAGTCATTTGCTGGAAGCACTTTATAGGCAGCTGTTGTTGTAATACCAATTCCCGTTACACTACCCTCGGAATCGGAATGGGAATTTGTATCCAAACGCATGTAAGAGGATACTTTCGATTGTATATCAATTGGAAGCTTAATGAAATGTTTAAAGATTAATGAAGACAAGAACCATTTTGGCTTTCCTAAAATGCAAAGCAAAACTTACTGAAGATATTTTTTGTGGCACAAATCCATCCGGTTTGCATTGCAATAACTGTATGGCCAAACTGATGTCGGTTTTGTAGCGCTCCTGCAAATAAATGGAGAAGAATCAAAATAATCAAGTTGTTATTCCTTTTTTTGTTTTTATATCACAATTTTAAATTTAAAACATTTTCCTCTTTAGCAAAACGTGTATGCAAAGAGGGGATGCACCCTTTTTTGTTTTTGCTGCTGATGAAGTGGAAATTGTTTCAAATGTTTTAATCTTGTTGAGTTTTTTTTCTGCCTTTTTTTCAAATTCAATACAATTTTCTACGGATATGCACACATATGTACATACATATGTATTCATGTATAAAATTTTAACTAAATAATTTGACATGTTAGCAAGCATTTCCACTTGATTGTTTTAGAATTCTATGAAAGTTTAACTGAATAATATAAATCCCAGTTATTTTTCAATATCATTTCTAAATGTAGCAGTTGCATTGACATGTACCACATTTTTAGTTTTTAAGAATAGTTTTTGTTTATTTGCTTAGGGCCGGCCACACGTTAAAAAAAAACAAAATATTTGAAAAAACATTTTAAAGCCATAATTGCTCGCTTATCAGACTACAAATTGTCGCTGTAGAAATATTTTAAAATCAAAATTAAATTTCTAGGACGGAAAAAATCACCTTCAATTAATAGTCAACAACAATTATACATATGCAAATTAAACTATTTGACATGATGTACACAATTCTAGCTCTATGGATGAACAAACAGATAGACAGATACAGTCAGGAATTCTCACGAACAGACCTACAAAGTCATCTTGCATATTACAACATTCATCCTATACACGAACACCTAGATTTCCATGCATAAGCACAGACAGATAGATATGTAATGACGGCTTTATATGACAGCGGTTCAACTTCATGGGGTGAACTACCTACCTCGCAGCTCACCAGTGCCCTCATGTCACGTACAAGGTTCACAACTTGTCATATGTTTGTTTGGCAACTTTTTATCATATGTTTAAAGTCATATGAACGAACGTCTGGGTGAACAGCTCAGGAAATCTAGTTCCTTCTGTATGCAATTATACCCTACGAAGAGCAGGTTTTGATTTGGTGTACACCAAACCAATGCACTCTGCTTTCTGGAGCATGGAGGGGTAGAAATTCCTCGTTTGTTTTAGCAAAAAGAAACTCAAGGAAGCCGCATGACTTATGTTGTGTTGAACTTCCGAAATCCTTACCAAAGGTTAAAATTGGCAGTACGGGTATCTGCTTGAACACTATCTCGGTGTTGATCACGGCTGAGGTGGCTACAACGACCTGGATGTGATGCAATGCCGATTTTCGGCATTGTGCTGTTGTCTTACAACAGATACGTGTAATGAAAGGAACCAGGGGTGCTGGTTAGACGGGTCAAGAGCTGATGCTCTTAATAAGATCCGGCCTGCCACCTCATTAAACCTTGTCTTCTATTAACTACTGGGAAATTACTTACAGCAGGTATTAAAAGGCCCAAACTTTTAAGCAAGGTGTTTGTCTATGTGCCTACAAACTTATGGCGAAAAGTTACGACTTATGTCAGTCTTGCAAGTCACATGGGGGGGCTGGTATATCGTGAATAATTCAACGCGTAGGGGAGTGGGTCCATCACCAGATTAGGCCGTCAAGGCAGGCGCTAATATAAATCAATTTCACAATCTGTCATATGTTTGAAGCCATATGAAAAAACGTTCTGGTTCCTCCCGTATGCAATGCACCCTAGGGAGCAGCTTGTGCCTTGGTGCATAACTACGACACTCCGCTTTCAGGCACTCTTTTGTTGCAGCAAATAAAACTCTGGCCATCTCGTCGCTGATCATTATGGAGCTGCCTAACTTGGCTGAAACGTTCTGTCTGTGGCTGAAACCTAAAATCGCAAGAAGGGGAATTAGTTTCCTTGATAACTGTGGCGCATATGGGTTTCGGTGACTAATAACCCCCAAGGTGCTGCTGTCATTGCAACAGATACCTGTAATGTAGGAAACCAGAAGTGACAGACAGACGGATGAGTTGCTCATGCTCTTAAAGGGCTTCAACCTACCAACTCACTAAGTCTTGCCTTCCATTAACTTCTGGGAAAATACATATAGGAGGGACTTGAAGGCTCAAACTTCTGAGCAAGGGGTTAACCTTTATAGCTACAAAATTATTAAAACACAGGTTGCAACTTTTTACCATAAGCGACTACATGTTGCAGGCCACATGTAGTCGCTGGTGAATTGTAATTAATTCGCCCCGTGAAGCTGGTCCAACATCAGATAAGACCGTCGGCTGATGTAATCAATAACATATACTGACTGGCTAGGGTATTACATACAGAAGGTATTAAAAGGCCTGAACTCTTCGGCAAGAAGTTTGCTCTTATGGCTACAAACAGCTTGAAAGTCATATGGGCGCGCTGATGAATCATGAGGTAGCTCTGTTGGTCTAGCATCAGATAAAGCCACCAAAACAAATGCTGACGCATGTTAAATACAAAGCTGTAATAACTTGGGCCTGCTTT
Organism: Thecocarcelia acutangulata; assembly: GCA_914767995.1. Lineage (NCBI taxonomy): Eukaryota > Metazoa > Arthropoda > Insecta > Diptera > Tachinidae > Thecocarcelia > Thecocarcelia acutangulata. The sequence goes on from OU612096.1 coordinate 30,761,271, forward strand.
CATCCGATCCAGGATGTAGAGGTAAATGCTCATATACAATGACTTGTGCTCGCCAAATGGTAAATGCTGACATTATTAAATAAATTTTTAACAAAGAATCATATTCGGCATTGAAGACGATTTCTGACTGAATGTGGTCGTCAAAAAAATTAACTATCCATTTGAGGACTATATCAATCCACATGAGATCCAAGAGCATGCAACGTATGCTTAAAAAGGTACGCAACAATGACACCGATGGCTTTTGAGATCTTTTGAGCCATTATTTTAAATACCCAGCGGTGAAAACTTTGATTACAGATGCGAAGTCAGAGTGCACGCAAGTAAGCCAGTAATACACTTCATCGCATATACGAACCTAGTATGTAATTTTGGACACATTGCCGGATTTGTAGAGTAAACGCCTTCCACTTGTACACAAAGTAGGTTGGTCCATTTTCAGATGAGACTGTCAAAATAGAAGCAGATGTAAATTAGTGACACATTCTGTTTTGTTCGGATTTGTAGAATAAACGCCTTCCTCTTGTACACAAAGTAGGTGGGTCCATCATCAGATGAGGCCGTCCAGGTAGATGGTGATGTAAATCAATGACACATTCTGTTCTGTTCGGATCTGTAGAGTAAACGAGTTCGACTTGTACACAAAGTAGATTGGTCCATCATCAGATGAAGCTGTCAAACCAGGTGCAGATGTAAATCAGTGACACATTCTGTTCTGTTCGGATTTGTAGAGTAAACGAGTTCCGCTTGTACACAAAGTAGGTTGGTCCATCATCAGATAAAGCTATCAAAGCAAGTGCAGATGTAAATCAATGACACATTCTGTTCTGTTTGGATTTTTAGATTAAACGCTTTTCACTTGTAAACAAAGTAGGTTGGTTCATCATCAGATAAGGCAGGTGCTAATGTAAATCAATGACATGTTCTGTTCTGTTGTGTTCTACCATAACGCTTCAATTTTGCTAACCCTAAACTGTCAGCTGTCGAATTGTGTTTTTAGGGCTGCCAACACTTTACTGCACTTATGGCGACAAATTGGAATCTTGTGTTAATTTTGGGACACACTGAACTTAACTACAAAAACAAAAAATTGTTTTATTATTAATTTTTTTTTATCTGAAACTGTTCAAATAAATTAAATTTACACTTTGAAACCCGAATTCAACAACTTTTGTCAACAAACTGAAACCTCGTAAAAAAGTGTTTTGTTCAATTTGATTTCCATTTTATTCAAACTAAAAGGACACTCATTTCAATCAAGTTTTTCAAAACTTTAAACCAAATGAAATAATTTTTATTTTTTTGTTAATCTAGTTAAAGAAAAGAGATTCTCAAAACTACAATATAGAAAAAAAATAAAAATAAAAAATATAAATAAACCATTTAAAGTTGTAGAAACTAAATAAATTGATTCAACTCACTCGGTTTGAAACAAAAATTTCATTTATTAAACCCCATGTTCGTGAGTGTGTGTGTGTGTGCAACTTTGAATTGGAACATGGCAACAATTTTACAACACCCACGTACACGTAGATACATACATACATATGTACACACATACATTTAAATAATAAAAAACAAATAAAATGCATCTGAACACAAATAAACAAATCACAAAACATTTGGGTCAAATCCATTCCAAATGCCGAATGATAAATTGCAAAAATAAAAGAATATGTTAGACCTTTTTTTTAGCACCGATTAAAGCTGTCATCATATATGAAATTTGGAAACTTTAACAAGGATTTAACTGGATTTAAAGCCTATTATATACCGGGTGATTTATTGTCAAGCTTGATTCTCAACGCGAATGTCTCTTATCAAACTGCTCTGTCATTTTTGCCCAGTAACGTTTGACAAGTCATCATGAAAAGTCTCAGTTCAGTTGTCTTACGAAAGACAGAGTTCTGTATTTGCAACAACAAACGAGGAATTGCTACCCCTCTATTCCCCGTAAAAAAGATTGCCCCGGTTAGCCGTACAACAAGGCAAAATAACATTAGAACAACGTGTCTTCATTGTTTAATAATATATTGAAATGTTTTAGCAAAATCATCTTAAGCTATTAAAAGACCTTGTTAGTGGCCAAATTGCCGCTCTAGGAGCTCTGGGAACCCACAAGTAGTTGTATGAGCACTTCAAGACAAGATCCCTAGTCTTGGCAAAAATCCATTGAATTAACGATAAAACAGAGTAATTCACTCCAAACAGCAGCGATGCTCCAGAAAACCAATAAGCTTATACGCTCTCTCTTTCACACGATCGCTTAGCCTTAAAGAACTCCAGCTCCAGCCCAAACGTGAGAGCTTCATTCAATTTTCAGTCGGATAGAGGCGGTAAAAACAGTAAAAAGATTGTGAAATTGATTAACTTCATCACCTGCCTTGTCGCCCTAATCTGATAATTAACTAACTCCACGGGGTGAACTATTCATGATTCACTAGCGCCACTGTTGCTCAAATAGGTTGCAACCTTTGCCATACGTTTGTACACAAAACCCCTGCTTAAGAACTCGGTCCTTGTACGAGTAATCCCTGCTATATGCAATTTCCCAGAAGTCAATAGAAGACAAGATTTAATGAATTTGGTAGGCCGAAGCCCTAACTAACTCACTCGCCGAACTATCACCCCTGGTTTCTTACATTACAGGAAGCTGTTGCAAGACAACAGCACCTTCGGGAGTTACTAGTCCCTGAAAACCGGTATTGCATCATTGTCGCCAGCGAAACCAGAAAGTTTCAGTCAAAGTAGACACCTCAACTCTGATCAGCACCAAGATGGTTTGCAAGCAAAACCTCCCGGGGGGCTTTGCTGATCTTCGTTTTGCGAATAAACCCGTGATAAGGGGTTCGAAAGTCCAACACAATATAAGTCACGCGGCTACCTAGAGTTCTATTTGTTACAACAAATTCCCCCCGGGGAACAGGTTTTGCCTTGGCGTATTCCTAACTTGGGCGCACTGTTTTTCGGGGAGAAGAGGGGAAGGGGTCCCTCGTTTGGTGCGGCACACAAAACTCTAGGAAGCCACATGACTTACGTTGTGTTGGCTTCCGAAACCCTTACCAAGGGTTTAAATTGGCAGAACGGAGATCAGCATGGCCCCCGGGTAGTTCTGCTTGCGGTTCGACCCGGGCTGATCATGGTTGAGGTACCTACCTTGGCTGAAACGTTCTGGCTGTGGTTGAAAGCTAAAACGCAGGAAGGGAGTGTTAGTATCCTTGATAATTGTTTGGTGTGTGGCTTTTTTCGGGGGCTAAAAATCTCTCGAGGATCTGTTGCCTATACAACAGATACCTGTATTGTAAGGAACCAGTGGTGATGGTTGACGGGTGAGTTGGTGTAAGGGCTGATGCTCTTAGTGGGCTTCGGCCTACCAACTCATTAAGCCTTGTCCCCCATTGATTGCTGGGAAATTGCATACAGGAGGGATTAGAAGGCCCGAACTCCTCAACAAGAAGTTGCTCATATGACCGCAATCATATGGCAAGAATTGCTACCTGTGTAAGCATGGTAAGCCACACGGAGGCGCTGGTGAATCGTGAATAATTCACTCCGTGGAATTGGTCCATCATCAGATTAGGCCGCAAGGCAGGTGCTAATGTAAATCATGTTCACAATTGTAAAAGACGAATTTTCAAAGTACGCAACAAGGTATATCAGTAAATTGGAACTTCATCCAAATCGTCTTGCACGCAATATACTTAATTTTGAAGCCCACTCTCAGTTGAGAAGGAGGGATACCCTTGCCATCATCAGAACGTTAAATAGGTGATTTTACCGATACTGACCGTGCAAAATAAAAAATTTTTGTCTAGCATTGGCTGGACTTAATTAATTTTATGTATTTAGTATTAAGATTTGAATACTTATTGTAGTTCCCTTAGGCCGCAAGGCAGTGCTGATGAAACATAGAAAACAAGCTATTTATAATTTTTTATTAACGGTTAAGTTTTTGGCGTTTAATTTAATTTTGGCGTTGGGAGTTATTTCGTTTTTTTTTAATTTGGGAGTTATTTAATTTTTGTTGGAACTTATTTCATTAGGAGTTATTGCATTGGGAGTTATTTCACTTAGGAGTTATTTCACGGTACCGTAAAACCAACACTCTGCAAATATGTTTGTTGTGTATATGCGTTACTTTTTTTTTTAATATTAACTGGAATCGTGGCTGCCAGATTTATTGACGTATCACCAATTTGACGATTTTCAAACAGCGTACTGATTGAATGATGATTTTAAGTTGGTTTGTGATGGAAAATTTTAAAAGCAATTTGTTTAAAAAACTGAAGACTGAAACCCTCATGCCTTAGATGAATGCGTGTCTGCAAATTCTTAAATACAAGTAAATGTTATTTTCATTGTTAAAAAATACGTTTGCCGAATGGGGAATTATAATTGAGAAACCAAATCAAGCAGCCACCGTATACGAATTTGATTAGGTATGTTATATACTCAATAAGTAAAATATATGTATTACTTGTACAAACAATATGGGGTGGCCAATCACACCCTCAACTCGGTTTAAAATGAGTGAGCCTAGAGCATTAAAAAGGCACCAGTTGCAGATCTCTGTTGTTTACCATAACTGAATACAGCCATTTGTGAACCCCCCTAATTTGTAAGCTTATTAAATTATTAAAAATACAAAATGACAAATTCACAAATTCAATTATCCAGTTCAGTAGGTACTTTTGTAATTATAATAAATTAAATAATTTTGTATTTATTCGCTCTGTTAGTTTAATATTTGCTCACTCATATTGTTTGTATAAATAAATTACAATAATATTTTCAAAATATTATAATTTCATATTTGCTGATATTTTCTTTCACAATCTGCACTGTCATCCACACGGTCTAACTTTTCGCACACATTGTTTAGATAAGAAATTGTAATGCAGATAAAGAAAATACAAAAGTTTTTCACATGATGTGACGCATTAAGCCAGTAGTACCGCAAGGGTTAATCTATGTAGGATTTTTATTTTGTACAAAAAAGAAGTTATTACCAAGTCCTGTTAATTGCTGACTAAAAGGCTTTATTAATTAACATAAAAATACAGTAGACAAACGCCATTACATAATTAAAAATGAGAAAAAACTACAAAAAAAAAAAGAAATAACTCTAAATACAAATTAGTGTGTAAAATATGCCTGTTTTAATTGAAGTTTGTTTAACAAAAAATTGTAACTAATAATAATAAAAATAATGATTTTTTTGTTTGTTTTTGTAAGGCATACAGGGTGTTCCTTAATTGAATTTTCACTCATCACACTTTCAAGCCCGTTTGGGAAAATAAACTCAAAATAGATTCTCAAAAAAAAAAAAAAATAAATAAAATGTAAAGAAATACAAATCTGAGGAGACAAATATCCTTTGAAATAGTAAAATTTAATCAGGATACAATATAGGGTGATTTTACAAGAACTATCGGAAATTAAAAAAAAAAGCACATAAAATTCAGAAAAATGCACGAAATATTTATTTGGATCGATAGTTGGGTCGATATAATTTAATGTTTGAATATTATTTCATGCAATTGTTGGCTGCGGCTGCGCCTCAAATGGTTCATCCGCTTAGTCAAATTTTGGCATACTCTTTCCAACATTTCGGCCGGTATCTCACGAATAATGTTGGCAATGTTGGCTTCCAGTGCGTCAATCGAAGCGGGCTTGTCGCTATAGACATTAGCCTTAACATAGCCCCACAAAAAATAGTCTAGAGGCGTTAAATCGCACGATCTGGGCGGCCAATTGACTGGTCCCAAGCGTGAAATAAACTGTTCACCGAACTCGCCTCTCAATTGGTCCATTGTTTCGCGTGCTGTGTGGCATGTGGCACCGTCTTGTTGAAACCACATGTCATGCAAGTCAAGCTCTTCCATTTTGGGCAAAAAAAAGTTTGTTATCATCGCACGGTAGCGCTCACCATTCACAATAACGTTGTGATTCGCATCATCTTTGAAGAAATACGGCCCAATGATGCCGCCAGCCCATAATACGCACCAAAAGATTGTTTTTTGTGGATGCATTGGTAGCTCTTGCAATGCTTCTGGCTGCTCTTCACTCCAAATACGGCAGTTTTGCTTGTTCACGTATCCATTCAACCAGAAATGAGCCTCGTCGCTGAACACAATTCTTCGATAAAAAAGTGGATCTTCATCTAACTTTTCAAGAGCCCATTCACCAAAAATTTGGCGTTGTGGTAGGTCGTTTGGCTTCAATTCTTGCACCAGCTGTATCTTATAAGGCTTCACACCCAAATCCTTCCGCAAAATTTTCCACGTAGTGGAGTAACAGAGGCCCAATTGCTGCGAACGGCACCGAATCGATAATTCACGGTCATCACCAACACTGGCCGATACGGCTGCGATATTTTCTTCAGTTCGCACTCTACGTAAGCGTGTTGGTGGTTTAATGTCCAACAATGTAAATTTGGTGTGAAATTTTTTAATAGCCCGAATAGAAGCCTCAGTAGGTCGATTAAACTGACCATAAAATGGAAGAAGCGCGCGATGAACTTTCTTAACAGAGCACGCATTTTGGTAACAAAATTCAATAATTTGCAAGCGTTGTTTCGTTTGTAAGACGATTCATGATTAAATTATAGACCAAACTGAAGATGTTTGACAGTGACACAAGATACAAAACGTGCGTGAGCTGTCAAAAGTAGTGTTGCCAAAAAGATAGTAACAAAAAAATCACTCGTTACTTGTTAGTTTCATACAAAAAGAAAAAAAGAGATTAAAAAAAATAAAAACCCATTTATTTGGCGATATTGTCGATTTTTGGCATTGAACTCACCGTAATGGGTCAAAATAAATCTGACAACCCTGTACGCTATCAGTCTGACATCGGTTACTGCATTTCGCTCATTCGTCTACTGTGCACCTTTTCGTACCCGCATGTGTTGATTTAGTACTGACAACTTTGGCTTCTATTTTGGAGCGTTTACAGTGTTGTCATATATGGCGATTTGCCGCCAAACTTAGTGGTAACGAATTGTTATTGTCAACGAAAATTTTAAAATTCTGATTGGCGAGATATATACATATCATTTTGGACACGATATTTGTCTTTGTTGATTTTTTTGTCCATATACATGGTATTCCAGAACTATGGATGGAACGATACCAGTAAATACTCGATACTTTTCTTTCGATACCAAGTACTTTTGGTATCGATGCTTTAGTATCGAGTACCAAGTAGGTGTCGGTCAAAACTACTAGTATCGGTCAGAAATAAAATGACGGTGAGATTGCGGTCACGTTCTTGAGATACTAAAACAAATAGTTTAGTCACTAAAACCACTTCAGTAGTGCAATTCACTCACCTGTTTTAACGCTACTAAAATTCGTTTAGAGAAATTAACACTAGCATTGGTGTTTTCGCGATTCTATAACAGTTTCAAACACTATTTGTGTTCGTTTTAAATCAGCTGTTTTATAGCCTGACTGATTAGCGTTAACTGAACACCAATTATTTTTGTGGTGTTTATTTTAACAACAAGAATGACATTCTTTCTATTAGAATAGCTACAGAGTATGTGGCATACGAGTTGTCGGAAGATCAGCCTAGTTTTAGCGCTCCAACAGTCGGTCAGCGTGCTCTCCCTGAGGAGAACTTATCTTATTTCTCAAAAAATATTTTAAATAATAAATTTATAATTAGTTTTACTTACTCTAAACATGGAATTATTTGCAAATTTGTTTGATTTTTTTTTTGTTCCTCTTTGTGGTTTTCTTCATTTTTAACAAAGCTGCCACATTATTTCAAATCTTTTTAAAATACAACCAGAGGTGTTAAAAATAAGTTAGTGAATCACATAAGCCGTTAGTGCAAACTACAATAGCTCGAGTTAAGTTATGCTCTGTTAAAATCGTTAAAAGTTAGTAAATCGCACTACAAGTCACTAAAAAATCTTCAGGCGAGAATTATGTAACTTTGCCGCAGATTATACTAATGATAAATTGCTTGTCAAGCTACAAAGTTTTTCTTCCAAGTCTGAGACTGAATGTAGCAGAAGAGTTGTTGTGATAGAATTCCTGGGACACCCTATATGCTATTGTTGAACAAATTGTTCATTAATTTTAATAATCATTTCCTTTACTTAACGGAATTAAAAAGAATACTTAAGCACGTTTTTTCCTCCCAATGAGCACACACACACACACAAATATACATACTTAGACATATGTGTATGTAAGTGTATGCGTTTGTGCAAACAAGAAAAAACAAAAAAGTGACAAGAAACCACTACCAGTACGAAAGAGAAATAGACAGAGGCAGTCGGACGGAAAAGGAAACACGTTAATAAAATACTTAATTGTACTACTGTAAAGAAATGCCTTTCGTTGACAGCTTATTTAAACAAACCATCACTTTAACATGACACAATTTATTTTTCGTAAGAATTTTAATTTTGCAACAAAATTATTTTGCACGATTGTTGTTGTCATTTATTATGTCAGTCGTTTGCTTGGCATTGCTTGCTTCTCCTACGACTACAAACGCCAGCGCGTTAAGGAGTCATGGCAGTCGCGTTTATACAGCGGCTGTCTGCTCGTCATCGTTGCGACATTTATGCCATTTGCTTTACACATCCTGTACAACAAAATGACATTTTTGCGACAAAATCTACTGCTCTCATATGTGGGTTATATACGGTATGGCATAGTGTTGCTGTGCGCCTTAGCCACTCTTTATATGCAGATGTACAATCGCAATGCCATTATGGAGTGCGTTAATAAGATGCTGAAATCAAGACACATTTTGCAAGCGAATGTCAACAATGATGTGCGCTCTCACACACATGTCACTGGCAAAATCATGGCTAAAGCTTTTGCAATCATGTTGCAACTTAGCTGGGTTATATTCTTAATCGTAAATGATGAGGCCAGCAAGAGTTTTTGGTATTTGTTCACTTTGCTGTACGTGGAATACTGTCATTTGATAATGGTGACCACCTTAAATTTGTTATTCTATGGCTGTTGGATAATTGCTTTAATCACCCAGGAATTAAATCACAATTTACTGGATCATTTAAAACATTTGAAAGGTTTAACGTATCATCGCAGGGGTCAGCACAGAGTTCGCTGCCAATATTTGGTACAACAGCTCAGACACGTGATGCGACTGCATTGGGAAACATACAAACTGAGTCGGAATTTTATGCGTCTGTACGTCTGGCAAATTGTGTTTTTCCTGACATTTGCCATTATTGAGTGTGTCACACAAATATTTGTTATGTATTTTGTGGCAAAGGACATTTTAGTGGGCAACCATGATTTGCAGCAAGGCAGGATGAGTGACGAGGCCATAATTGGAAATGCCAATAATATAAATAAGGGCGAGGAGGAGGAGGAGATGGTGGTTCAGCGTGATAGTGAGAAGCCTAAATTGCATATTGTTATAAATCCATTTGCTTTGATGTATGTTTCGGGAATCATCTGGGATATAGTTTTAATTCTGCTGATGATTGATGAAATGCGTGTGAATTTTACAAAAACCCGTTTCATATTTTCCAGTGCAATTTGGCTCAAATCGTTGCTGTCGTCGGCAAATAGAACAGTGCATAAATGCGTAAGTTTTAAATAGTTTCTTATTTCTTTTTAAACAAGTGTTTCAGCTGAAGCATATATATCGGGTGATTAATCGTGAAGCTTGTTTCATAATATAAAATAAAAAAAAAACTGTTTGTTCAGTGACAGCAAACTGCAGTACAAACAACTGGCACTATAACAAATTGCATATGCGATCAATATTGAAGCAAATATAGACGAAAAAATAAATAAGAGTTCAGTGGTTTAGTTGGTTAAGCGGCCGTATTAAAAATACATCATGTTCGCATGGTACTGAGTTCGAATCCTAGTGGGTGCTGATGAGCGGTGTGGCGTCTGCGATCAAGAGTTATTGATCGCGGCAATTATTGTTATAATTATAAATAAAAATATTTTTTGGCTTTAGCCAGGATTGAACTTGGGCTAGACGAATGATACCAAGCCATCATCATATAATATTAGAAATAATAAAATAAAACATAAATACGAGGTCTGTATTTATTTATTCATCTTATCCTCTTCAAAGTAGTCCCCCTCAGATATAATACACTTATGCCAGTCTATTTTCCAATCCCTGAAGCACTTCTGAAACGCGCATTTTGGTATCGCCAACTGCTCCTCTTTTTCTTTCCTTTCACAGGGGTCTTGAGTTTTGAGAAGAGGAAAAAGTCAGCGGGGGCCAAGTCCGCTGATTACGGTGGTTGAGGCATGATAACACTTTTGTTCTTGGCACAAGCATCAGATATCGATGTGTGATCTGACGCATTATCATGGTGCAAAATCCGTGATTGTTTCTTCTACAATTCTGTGCGTTGCTGACGAATTGCTTCGAGCAAACAGTGCATAACTTCAAGGTAGTATTCCTTATTGACCGTACGACCTTGCAGCAAGAATTTATGATGCACCACGCCATTGCAGCCAAAGAAAACAGTGAGCAAAACCTTCACATTTGAGCGAAATTGATGTGCTTTTACGAACTTGGCTCTTCTGGACGCTTCCATTGGAAAGATTGGTTTTTCCATGTCATAGCTGTTTATTCGTCACTAGTTATGACGCTTTTGAGGAAATCTGTACCGTTATTGAAAATGTTCAACATGTGTATCAACATAACGGGAAAAAATGCGAAAATCGAACATATGTAATTCACAAAATTTGAAAATAGCGGTTATTTTTACGATTTCGTTTAAGGTGGTCCATTCAGAAGGTCTAATTGTGAGTAACTCATTCGAGCATAGTGACTGGTATCTTGTGAATATCACAAGTACACTGAAAGAAAAACGCCTCGTTATGGGAATGCAACCGTTGCATTAACTATAATTTCGTTAAATTCATGAAAATTTTCATTTCGCTTAAGAAAGTTTCATAAGTAGGATGAAAAATTTGCATAGCACCGCTTTATTTTTTATTTTTAACAACTTCATTAATGCTACGAAAACTGTTTCGTTGCAGTTACAAGAAATTTTGTAGTGAAAATATAAGAATTTCGTCATAGCTACTAAAGGAAGTAGTAAATATAATGAAAATATTTCATTAAGGTAGGACTTTCGTAACATCTACGAAAAACTGTCGTTAAAATAATGTATATATTTCATCATATATTGTAAATGGAAGAATTTCATTATACTTGTATATTTCATAGATGATTTGCTGGAGTTTTCGATCAAAAGTCTCGAGGCCGCAGGTTCAATTCCTGCCGCAGACTCTTAAGGCCCATTTAGCCGACCGTAGAAATTGTAACTGTAACGTAAATGTAAATGTAACGTAAACGTCAATGTAGTAGCACTTATAATAAATTCAGAGTACTATTGCAACCTTTTCGATCAATTAAATGTACAAATTCGATTTGTGTTGTCCTGGCTTACAACACAAAAAAATTATTTTTCATCAAGACAACGCACCAGCGCACAAGAGTGTTCTAACAACGGCTAAAACAAACGAATTAAAGCAGGAGTTGCTTGACCACCCACCCATGATCCTAGTGACTTTTACCTATTCCCAAATCTAAAAAAATTCTTTGCTGGCAAACGTTTTACCTCAAACTACAAGATGCAAGATGGGTGCCGCATTTGTTAACAGTCGACCAAAAACGCATAAGAATGAACATTTCTCAAGCTTGTTTGGATCGTTTTAAGTGAAATAAAATGGATTTAAGCGTCGTTTCATAACTTTTGATGAGATATGGATCCACCACTATACTCCAGAGACAAAAGAACAATCCAAACAATGGACTGAAGCTGGAAGAAGTGCCCCAAAGAAGGCAAAAATAATTCAATCGGCTGGTAAGGTTATGACAACGGTTTTTTGGGACTTCAAAGGTATTTTATTGATTGACTATCTGCAAAAGGGTAAAACAATAAATTCAGAGTACTATTGCAACCTTTGGGATCAATTAAACGTACGTCCTAGCTTACAACACAAAAAAATAATTTTTCATCAAGACAACGCACCAGCGCACAAGAGTGTTCTAACAACGGCTAAAATAAACGAATTAAAGTAGGAGTTGCTTGACCACCCACCTTATTCTCCTGATTTAGCTCCCAGTGACTTTTATCTGTTCCCAAATCTAAAAAAAATGCTGGCAAGCGTTTTACCTCCAATGAAGATGCAATTACAGTTGTAAACCACTATTTTGAAGACCTTGAGGAAAACTATTTTAATCAAGGGATAGAATTGCTAGTAAAACGTTGGATTAAGTGTATTCAAGTTTCAGGAGATTATATTGAAAAATAAAAATATTTTTGAAAAACTATCCATTTTCTTTCATTGATAGGCTAAGAAACTCACATTACGAGCCGCCCTCGTAATGTGAGTTTCGCCTGTAACTGTATGACATCTTCCATATTTTAATATTTTTTTTATTATTATTTTTCAAATCTAGATAGAACATATACCGCCTCTTAAACACGTTTTTTACATGCAGAGTAATTTATATATATTTTTTTAATATTGTCTGTACGACTGGAATTGAACAGCATCTCAAATTTTCTTCCTTTCTTCGTTGCTTCAAATGTAGAAACATATTTTGTCTTTTTTATACAACATTGTTTTTTCCATGTCCTTAAAATTTGTTTTTATGTCCTTAATACTTAATATTTATTTATTATCTTCCCCTTTTATTTTGCAGCTTTCACACTTTAACCTTTATTTGGTATATCTTCAACCTTGCATTTCGTACACCGCCTGTGGCCTTTTCACATTCGATAAACATTTAATTTTACGTTTATTGGAGAGTATTTTCTTGTATTTGTTACTCTTAATACAATTTGATATAATAATCAATTAAAATTAATTGTATTGTGCAAGAGTTTCTACTTAAAGATTTACTGGTATTTGATTGTGTTTAATGGAAATTGGCTTAAAACTCGATGTGTTATAAAATGGGGAGAAAAATTATAAAAAGCTTACAGTATTTATTGTTAAGGAATATTATAATATGTTTTCTTATTAAGTGTTTGATAAAATTAAATTAAAAAATAAATAATTCTTTGGTAAATGCAAATTCATTGTTTTTAATCAAAATTGAGGCAAAGATTTTTTTTTTTTGGGGAATTTCCAAAATCTACTTCAGGAATTTACAAAATTCTTACTCTACCCCGGAAGCAACACGGCAACTTCAATTTTCATACTAAAGCGAATGACCGTTAATAGCTCAGATACGCGATAAAAACGCGTACTGAATATGAAACACTGGTTCCGCAACGATTGGCGGAAGCGGTACCGAAATTCCCAAAATTGGCTTTAGGAATCGACAAAATCTTCACTCTACACCGAAAGCAATACGGCAACATTAATATGCCCACTGAAGCGAATGCCCGTTACGTTGCCTTTACACAGGAGAGTACTTTCATGAAATTTCTTTTCTATTCTTGAATTTTCTATTATTCTTGAATTTTCTATTATAAATAAAAAATTCAATGATATAGAAGACTTTCATGAAAATTTCTTTTTCGTCTACACAGGAAAGTGAAACTTCATTTTAAAAATGTCGCCGAAGCAAAGAGTCACAAAATTTGCCTGTACTCGGATTTCTCTCCATTCTTATTTTATTTGCTTAATAAATAGAAAAATTTATTTCTTGATCCTATTTGCAAAAAATTTGTTCAGCTTAAGATCCTTTCAATTCAAATTTTGTTTAGAATTTACACACAAAAAACAAATTTTCCTGAAGACGAAGACCAAGGCGAATTCATTTTACCAGGGGCCAAATCACCGCATACGATATCGAGCAGAATTATCGAAATTTTTCATTTTGGTATCATGGCATGCGATATCGAATAAATTGTATTGCAATAATATAAAAAAGTTAAAGAATTTATTTTTTGTATTCGTACTTTTGGGGAGCATATGGTCTTCAATCTATTACATTTTGCTCAAATTACGATCCGATATACATCATTTGCCATAATCTAGATGTATCGTAATGTTATTCGATACGATAGTTAATTCGATATCGTATGCGGTGATTAGACCCCAGGTGAAACTGGTATTACAATAAATACAACAATGCAAAAACAACATGGGGTTTTGTTGTTGCTTGAGCGACTCGTGTGTCAAAAATTTTTTATAGAAAGTATCCAAGTTGAGAAAATCGTCCTAGACGACATTGTCTTTGAACATATATGCACGATTTGTCCTCTTTTGTTTAGGAATTTGTATTTGTGTTTAAATGAGCGACGCGATGGGCGACAATGTCTTCAATCTAGTCTTCAAATCGTTCAAGTAAAATATTTCATCAAAAAGGTTAACGGAACTCTAAAAAATACCACAAATTTATATTATTTGAGTTTACATTTCTACTCAGTTCAATATTAACAGCAGTACGAGACCTATCGTCTGGACATTTTTTGTGTGAAATAAAAATATGTATTATAAATAAATTTAACATACTTTTTTTCAATTATACATGCATACAAATTAATTTTTTTAAATAATCGATATCAAAAATATTGTTTATTCTTTTGTAATTAATTTTTTTACTTTTTTATATTATTTAAAAAAAAATTTAAAATATTCTTATGTTATTTTGTTATTTCGCTGACAATTTGTTAGCATTCTCTACAAATAGTATTATGACATCATTAATAATTTTATAAAAATTTTCTAATGATTTAAAAGAGATCAAACCACCCTGTCGGAAAAGCAGTTAACTTTAAACTAACTCTAAGTTAACTATTCCTCATAGTGTAGATTGACACTTGGATTACTTTTCAATGGAAGCAACATTGTGATGTCCTAGGGAGTAGTCAATTGTGCGACTTTACACTACTTTTCAACTAACTTACAGTTAACTTGCTATATGTTAACTTTCAACTAACTTTTTGAAGCTGCAAGTAAGGTATTTTTCAGTCAACCATAAGTTAGTTTAAATCAACGAAAAGTTAATTGTTGACACTATAGGTGAAAAACAACTTTTTATATTTATTTGACACCTAACAATCATTCAATTGTAATATTTTTTCGTAGTAAAATAAATTAGTCAACACTTTTAACGTATTTATTTCTAATTTTTCAAAAATAATTTAATACAAATTTCATTTTTATATTACATATTACACTAAACAAAAAATATTACATTGCATGTTGTAAAAAACTTTAAAATTTCAGAAATAATTTAAATAAATTATATTGCATCAGATGTTTGTTTTTTGGCGTCTGCATTACGAGACCTTTAAAAAGGCTTCTTAAATGTCTTTTGTTAACGACTCTCATTCTTGTACTTTTAATTAGAATTAAAACAATATTAATATCTTTATTATTTGACATATTTACTTACATAAAAAATTTTATTTTAGAAAACTTGTCAAAAATATTTGTAACTTTTTTCACAACTATAAACTACGAAAGTACGTTTGGTTTGAGATGTGTAGTGCAGATTATTATTTTTCTTGTGTTCTTCAATAAAAATTATTGATCACAGCAAATTTGTATTGTAAAAAAATGCTTCTTAAAAAACTTGAGAAAAGAACAAAATCCAAAAATCTACTTTGAAAAAAACAAGTAAGATGTGGTATACTCCGCAGGGCCGAATCTAAAGTACCCTTCACGATAGTCACGTATGTATAGTATGTATAGTATATATTACACATTTGAACTAAACATGCTCGGATATATATGGACCGATATCGGGGAAAAAATATTTTTGCCTTGTAATCATCATTCCAAAAAACAAATCTTTCAGGGACATTTCCATGGAAAAGTTTATTTAAGCTATATCTCGGTTATACATGAATCGATATCGGAATTTTCTATTTTCTGTATTTTAGTAACCTTCGTTTATAACGAGAATTGCTTTTCAACAAAAAAAAATCGGTTCAGGCTTTTTTATCTTGATCCACTTGTATGGACCGATATTGGAAATATTCATTTTCCATATTTACATAACCTCATTTTATTACCAGAACTGCTTTTAAGCGAAGAAAGTTAAAAACCCCGGTTTAGGCTATATCTCGGGTATATATGGACCGATATCCGGAAAGTTTTTTTTTTTTTTTTGCCTTCTAGTCACATTGCTTGATAATTGTATGAAGTTTGAAGCAAAATAACCAACCATTTTTTTTAAATTTTCATACAAAATTGCAAAAAAATCTATACGTGAACCGATATTACTGAATTTCACATGGCACGATGGGGCAATAGAGTGGTGAAAGAAAAAAGCTTCTATGTCTAATGGTTTTCTCAGAAACGGTATTTCAACAGCGGACAGACGGGCATTGCTTAATCGACTTTCCATTGATTCAGAATATATATACTTTATGGGTTCGCAAATAAAAATTTTAGAAATTACAAACGGAATCACAAACTTATATATTGTAACGAAGTTTCTCATCGCTATATGCATTTTATGAATTATTTACTTTACATTTTGAATGAATTAATTTATTTATATTTTGAATGAATTATTTACTTTATATTTCACTATGGAAATTTATATTACTTTTCTATTCTTATTATTATCTTTATATTCTTATTATTTTTATACTTTATATATTAAGCAGCATGCTCTTATGATTTTATATACTTTTTTCATCTCAATTAATGTAAGAGCAAATGGTTAAGAGAAACGAAACAAGACAAGTTTCATATGTTTAAATGCGCTCTCCCACTTACACTACTACACATCGTTGATCCACTGGTGTGTGTAGTGCTATATGTTGGCGTGACTAGCACTACACCGACAGTTGGCTTTGGTTCGCCTTGGTGGTCGGACACATGGCCAACTCAGTGTAGTGGTAGAGGGTTCTACTGGTTTTTACAGCCATAGTTCCCAGACCAATTAATAAGTAGTAGTGGTAGAGGGTGACTACTGGTTATTACAGCCATAGCGCCCAGATCAAGTTGTAGTAGTGCAGGGGGAATCTACAGGTTTTTATAGCGTTAGGTCCCAGGCTTAGCATTTACTAAAACACTAACGATTCTTTAGCCAACCAGCAAGCCATACAGTCGTCTCACGGGTAATCCACGACACTGGTGTTCCGGTCATTTGCTTTAAAATTTCACGAGGACTAGTTCGTTTTCTTAGCCATTTCTCTACTTTGAATCTGCTGAATTTATTTAATTTTAATCAAATAAATTGGAAAAAATATTTCAACGTGTTTTTCTACGCCTGGCCAAACCAGGCGAGCTACTCCAGCATTGTTCCCTTATAATATACCCTTTACATTTTGAAGGGTATAAAAATTATAAAGTTCAACAAAAATTCAATGAATTAATATATAAAATTAATTTTTTTATTCCGGTAGAATCCCAATCCTAAACTATTGTTTTATTTATTTATATATTTTTTACTCCTACTAAAGTTTTTGGTGTTTGCATGAAAATTTATTTCTTTGGGCTTTTAAAGCCCTTTTTTCAAGCCTTAAATCCGAATGCTTTCATTTTTTGTTTTGGATTTATTTTGTTGCATGAAAACAAAAATATTGATTTGAAACAATGGCTTCTGGCCAAATACATACATACTTATTTGAAGCCTGCTTACACTAGTAGCAAGAAAAGATATACATACGTTTGTATACGTATGTAAATACCCTGTCGGAAATTGAGTTAATTTTAAACTAATTTTTAGTTAGCTATTCCTCAACTGGTGCTGACTGACACTTGGATTACTTTTCAATGGGAGCAACTAACTATTTTAACATTGTGATGTCCTGGGCAGTAGTCAGTTGTCCGACTATACATTTGAAACAAACACAAATTTTAAAATTTAGTTTTAGGCATGCATGTATTTATGCGAGCGATCGATGTCGAGCGACATCGGTTTTTGCATACAATTTATATCTTAATTATTTGACACTCAAAAACAATTTTATTTTAGAAAACTTTCACAGAATTGCAAAATTTATATGTATATAAAAACAACTTCAATATCACGCAGTAGTATTAAAGTAAAACTGAAATCTACGGCGCCTACCAGGTGACGACATTGGAAATACATATTTGCATTGTATACATGATAGCTTAAAATTGGTTCACAGAAAAAATTTTAATTCGTGCTCAATAACGAAATTTGCTGAATCAATAAATAAATTGTTTGAATGCGGACCTGTAAAAAAATTCGTGGATTCAAACAAAAGTTTAGTAAAAATAATTATTGATCGAAAACAACTATTTTTTTAAACAACAACAAAATACGATAACAAAGGTTATTTTTTTTATATTTATGCTAGGAACACAACTGCGACGAACAACGAACTTCGCCCATTTCGACGAATTCGCCGTCAAATATTCGTTGTATAAATTCGTCGTGTGAATCACAATACCAACGAACTTTTGTGTAGATAACATTGTTTATATATATTTTTTTATAAATAATTAATGGGGCTATATTGAGTCAGCCTATATACATATGTAAATCAGATCCGAAAGAGGAATTTTTGAACAAATTATGTGAGGTAATTTATATTTTGAGAACATCTTCATAAATTTTTTACTACATGGATTAATATAAATATAAAAATTATGATTTCGTGAAATTTTTTTTATATAAAAAACATGGCCACCTGATACTGTTTTGTTCGTCGTTCGCTGACGAAACAATTAGAAATGAATCTATTCCAACTTGCGCTGAGTATGACGAATATCGATCAACACCATGATTGTGTGCATTTTCATATACACCAATGTGTTTTATTTTTGGCGACCAAAAATTCGTCGTCCGTCGCAGTTGTGTTCCTGGCATTATGTATATGCCTACAAATTATTATTTTTTCAGACAAAAATTTTTTTGATTTTATTTTTACTATAATTTTTTCTGTGTTCATATAAATTAATTTAAAGTTGGCTATTTTTGTAGTCAGCTACTGATTATCCGACAGGGTATGTTTGTTATGCATGTTTCACCGCAACCAAAAGAATGACAAAAACTTTTCACTCCTAAAAGTATGCCAAACATAAATAGCGATTAATAAAGTTTCCTTTAAGTTTTGCGAATAATACAATAATAGTACTCGTAATAATGGTTCTGCCACTCAAACACTCATTTGCAATTCAGGTTTTATTTTTGGCCACATCTTTCAACACGTTTCGTTATTTATATGCTGCCAACAATGTGTAACAGAAAAAGTGTACAAAACGAAAATTAAGCTGATGTTGTTAATAAATTTGTTACATATTATAGATAAGTATGAATGCTTAAGAGTCTTCATTATTTCATATAAAATTAACTATTCCAAATTACGTATTAAGCCTTCGATAATGCAAATTTTCTTGCCAAGGAAACAGCACTCGAATGGGTTGGTAGTAGGTTAAAACGAATGATAGTGAGAGTCTCACTTGGCTCCATTGATATCTGTGTCACTGCGGTTAAAGGATACCTTCAAGGTGGAGTTCTAACTTCCCTTGTTGACGACCTTACCACTTTCCTTAAGCGAAAGGCTTACAAAACCATTAAGTACGCAAATGATACTACTAACTAGTGGTGATCATCCTGACACGTTTGGTGTGATGATGCGAGATGTATTGAACACATCTGGGGAATAGTGTAAAGAAAAGAGCTTTTAGTAAGTCCTGGGAATACAACAATTTCGCCATTTAGGAGGAAAAGGGAACTAGATATACGATTACCTACTATAAAGATAAACGATTGCTCCCACGGGAGACTTGAAATATCTGGGCATAATAATGCTTCCTCATCTGGAAGCCCGACCTTGATTTGGTTATAAGAAAGACTACAAAAAGTTTATGGACTGGCAAAGTACGACTGGGTAAGTGCTCAGTCGTAAAGCAGCTCTGGGTTAGGGAATAGCCCTCGCGTCATCGTAATTATTTCTTAAAAGCGGTCAGGCTTGTCGCTGTTCTTTGGCCTTCAAGAGTTTTGCATCTCACTCTCATTGGTTAACTGTCTCAACTAACTGTATTAGCTTACAGTTTTTTTTGAGGTATTTCGTTGTTAATTACGCAGCAATTTCCTATGCGAAGGCATAGGTTGGTACAATTAGTCACAGCACCGCAAAAAATACTATTAATACCATCAGTCTAATTTACTCCGTGCTGTGCATTCTATACTTTGCAAATTTATTTGCAACTGTATAGTTATTAGTAAGTCCAGGGGCCTAAGCCCTAGGATGACATACTATTTATACAATCAAAATGTTAAGACATACTACTCGTATACTATAGGAAGCTCTAGTATGGTGGGGGAAATCCAAACACTAACGGTCATATCGAGACTTTGCAGGGTACAGACATTTGTATATCTATACCTATACCTATACCTATACCTATACCTATACCTATACCTATACCTATACCTATACCTATACCTATACCTATACCTATACCTATACCTATACCTATACCTATACCTATACCTATACCTATACCTATACCTATACCTATACCTATACCTATACCTATACCTATACCTATACCTATACCTATACCTATGTGATGAAATAGATAGTAATCCTTGGGGCTTAGCATATAAGCTAGTAACCAGGAAACTTAAATGTCTTGGCCCATCACCGCCAAGAGAAGAGAATATCCTGAACGGAATTGTAGACCATCTTTTTCCTCAACAGGAAGCTCCGACATGGCAACACAGCTATCCAGCTGAATTATTCGACATTCCTCCGGTTACGGTCGTCGAGATAGAAGGTGCTGTCTCAAAATTCAAAGACAAGAAGGCACCAGGCTTAGATTGCATCCCAAATATGGTACTGAAGGAGGCTGTTAAGCTCCATCCTGATTATTTCCTGAAAGTAATAAGCGCATGCTTGATTCAGGGAACTTTTCCAACAATCTGGAAGAGGCAGAAATTGGTGTTGTTACCTAAGGATAACAAGCCGCTAGACGACCCTTCCTCCTATCGTCCGCTCTGTATGATAGATACAAGTGGAAAACTTCTGGAGAGTATAATCTGCAGAAGATTGGAAGATTGCGTACAAGCTAACCTAGGTTTATCAGATAACCAATTTGGCTTCAGGAAAGCAAAGTCAGCGGTGGACGCTATCAAAGTTGTAGTAGAAACCGCTGCTCAAGCTATCCAAGGGAAGAGGTGGAGGAATGGAACAAAAGGGTATTGTGTGGTTATAACCCTAGATGTAAAAAACGCCTTCAATACGGCAAACTGGGAGCATATAGTTAATGCTTTGGTCCGTATAGACATCCCAGGGTATCTACTAGCAATTGTACGGAACTATTTCCGGGATAGAGAGCTAGTTTATGATACCGATAAAGGTACTAAGAGGCGCAAGATCATTGGTGGGGTGCCTCAAGGTTCAGTTCTTGGCCCACTATTGTGGAACGTCATGTACGACGGAGTATTAAGATTGGATCTACCGGAAAAGGTGAAGATAGTTGGATTCGCAGACGACATAGCGTTAGTGTGTGAAGGGAAAGAGTTACTAGAGGTGGAAACCATTGCAAACGCCAGTATTCAGATCGTAAGATCTTGGCTAAGATCAATGGGCCTAACTCTAGCTGACCATAAAACGGAAGCGGTTCTGATTAGTAGTAGGAAAACTAGGGAAACTGTCAGGCTAAATATTGGCACGTGTAGCATAGAATCTAAGGAATGTTTAAAATACCTTGGGGTCATGATTGACACTCGTCTGTCTTTTCAAGAGCACTTGAAGTACATAGGCAGTAAAGCATCAAAAACATGCACAGCGCTATGCCGGATCATGCCGAATACAAGAGGTCCAAAATATCTGCAGAGGAGATTACTCTCTAGTGTAGTAAGAAGCATTATCTTATATGCATCGCCAATATGGTCAGGCTCACTTAGATATCCTACTTATGTGAACCTGATATCTCCTGTGTATAGGCTGATCGCCTTGCGTGTATGTAGCGCATTCCGAACTGTATCGGACCTGGCCGCTTTTGTCATTGCCGGCATGATACCGATCGAGCTAGAGGCCGCTTCGGACATCACGGTTGGGTTGAGAGAATCGTGTCTGCGAAAATGGCAAGAAAGATGGGCGACAGCTGACAAGGGAAGATGGACCTACTTACTGATACCAGACATCAGAGCATGGCTATCAAGAAAGCATGGCGATTTGAACTACTATATTACACAGTTTCTAACTGGGCATGGTTGTTTTAGGTCGTACTTGTACCGTTTTGGACATGACAGTACTCCGTTCTGTCCGAGTTGTGATGGTAATGTCTTGGAAGATGCTGAGCATGTGTTCTTCATCTGTCCACGGTTTAATAGTGATAGGGAATATTTAGAAACAGTCCTAGGACGTAGCATCAGTCCGAGCAGTATCGTTCCAATCATGTTGGAATCTTTGTGCAACTGGACGTACGTCTGTAGTTTTGTAAAATTGGTTCTGTTGGAACTTCGTAGGTTAGAACAGATTCGCAGCAGAATCAATGTAGTTTAGTTTAGATGTAGGGTGTATCACCTTTCCCACCCCGAGACGTAAAGCCTTGCGGCAGTCCCTCGGGGAGCATCTGGGTCAGGGCGAAGGGGTGTTTTTTAGCGAGTTAAAGTCTCGCACTACTGGCAACCACCATCACTGCCAGTGCCTTTCGATGGTTTTTCACCCCGCGAATAAAAAAAAAAAAAAAAAAAAAAAAAAAAAAAAAAAAAAAAAAAAAAAAAAACCTATACCTATACCTATACCTATACCTATACCTATACCTATACCTATACCTATACCTATACCTATACCTACACCTATACCTATACCTATACCTAAACCTATATCTATACCTATACCAAGGACAGACATGGAAGATATTTTGTACTTAAAGCCGATTAACGTTGCTATCCTAGACAAGGTAGCCGTGCAGGCGATCTTAATTGACAAACGGGAGGAACTAAAGTCGGCGAAACTTATTGGCCATCTTGGAATCTTTAAGGGAATCATACATAGTTAATATAGCTCTGGCGAGTGAGTGACCACTTATATCCAGGCTATTTCTTTATCAGGAAGTTAAGGATCATATTCCCGATAAGGGAAGAATGGGGAACGAAATCAAGGTGATTGCGGAATGTTTCACAAAAGTGGTACACAGATGGATCCGAAACACTTGAAGTATTGGTAGTGGGTATAGTAATACTTTCTAAGCAACAAGCTTAAGAAAGAATACGGACAAATTAAGATCTAAGGTTGCCCAACAAACAAAGTTCAGAAAAAAAATGAATCGAAAGTTTTGATACAAATCAAAAAATTATAAACAGCTTGTTTTTTGTTTCATAGGAGCATTTTCCCCAAAATGAGACCAGTCAGATGGTGGTGTTTGCTATCGGGAGATAATAACGAACCTTTTATGGCCCGAATTGGAAGATATGGTTATCAATGATATGTGCTTTGGTTTCTATGGGACGTTGCCACTTGTCACACAGCTAACGACAAAGTCAATGTCCGTTTTACTGCACGTGATAGCGATGTCAATCGGCCACTAAGATAATGAGATTTGTTACCGTTGGACTTCTTTCTTTGGGGTTATTTGACAGAAAAGATGTACGTCGAAAAGCCAGCAACAATTCAACAGCTAAAGGATGAAATAACTCGGCATATAACGGCATAAAAATCACAAAGGGAATGACCTACAGCACCCAAGTGAGCTGGAGTTTAGGGGTACTTGCTGGAGAATCCAGCGGCCTGCATACCTAACGGAATAGAACCTTAATTATGCCTCTGCACCATCGAAAATTTGGACCATTGGATGGAGGTGTGCCGCTAAAGTTGCGGCGGCCATTTGACCGTTATTTTTCCACACATATTTAACCCATACTAATAATATCAAAATAAAAAGAAATTATAACAATTCCTAAATAATTTGTGTTTTATTCAAAATCAACATCGGCCCTTAAAATTTAACCATCCTTAATTAATATTTTTTGTACCAAATGACACCCAAATAAGTATAAAGCAGTAATAGGTAGTGTTTTTTTTATCTTGGACCAGTACTCAGGGGATAGCCCCTACATATGCAGCGCATTGTACTGGAACTAAGAAAATAGATTATGAGGATGAAAGAGGGAGTAATGTTGTGAACACACGGAAAGACCAAAACAAACGTTATCACAGCATTTAAAGTGGTGAAATTAAATTAGTTAAAACTGATCAGTGCTGATGATCAGAATAATAAAAATTAGTTCAACACCGCGCACACCGTAAGGCAATTGTCCTTCATCTTGTGTTCGACTCAAATATCCACAAGTACTACGCCCTTTTTCCTGCTCCTCATAAATTATTTTCTTAGTTTCAGGACAATACAATACATATAGCAGTATAGCTTTTATATAAAAAAAGGTGGAGTCAGACCAAAAACAATTACCGCTATTCTGTGTTAATCATCTCCACAGGAACCCAGCAGTAAATTTACCATCATACCGTAGCCGACTAGCTCTTATTAATGTCCCTACAATGAAAAGCCGAAGAATTATATTAAATATATTGTTAAGAATTTTTGTCACATCTAACCCAGTGTGCAGCTGTTGATCTGCTTGTGTTTATTTTAGTTTTTCCTTGAGGGTTCCCTAGAAATCGCAGGAAATACTTATTATTATTTTACTAAATGAAAACAAGAGTTTAATTTAAATTATATTTTTGATTGTTTATTCATTAAAACTTGCTCACTAACTTCTTTCTTTTAAACATTTATTTTTATTTTTATACAATTATTTTGCTGCTGCTGCCGCTGTTGTAATTATTGCTGCCTGTTTTGTCAGCATACCGTGTTGTCAGCAGTTATAACTTTGTTGGTTGGCGTTTAGATATTGTTTCGCAACTGCTCTGATTTCATATTTCGCAACATCAACCAATTTGTGCTGTTGACCTAATTGACTGAATTATTTCCGCATGTTGTTGTTCCTGTTGATATTGTTTAATAACTCACAACACTTGTTAAAATATACAACACATTCATACAAACCAGATAAAACTAAAAACATAATACACAAACAAACAAACATACATGATTTAAAGTATGTAAAATTCCAAGTAAATCAACTACAAATGATGTTGTCGTTTTTCTTGTTTTCTTGGTACTCGTTTTATGATTGTTTGATGTAGTGACTTCCTTATTGCTCGCAAGCATGTATGTGAATGTGTATATGCGTAAAGCACCCCATACATATTTCAACTCAGTTGGCAACTGAGTCGGTTGTTGTCCAAATCAAAGCGTGTATGGCTTTGTCAGTTGATTAGTTTGGCAGTTGTCGAGTTGGTTGAAGAAAAATTAAAATGTTTTGATTTTTTCAAGTTGACTAGCAAGTCTTTCTATTCGATTGTGTTGTGTGTGTCCGAGTCTCTTGATCAGATCTCAAAATTTATATTTGTAGTGTTTTTGCAAAAAGAACGTTACATATTTTTAAAATAGTCTATAATTTCATTGAATTTAATAGTTGAATGAAAATCTTTCAATTCAGTTTATGAAGTGTGTGGGGAATAATCAATTCAATTGAAAGACTCCATTCACAATCGAATTGAAACGTGTATGGGACGCTTAAGAATTATATTTGTACATTTGAGTCTAGAATTATGAATGACTAGAAAGATCGTGACAATTGTACAAGGTGATAATGAAGAATAAATAGCAGGCAGGTCGGCGGCAATCAGTCAGTTTATTTTGAAGCTTTGTGCAAGAAAGTCATAAGTCAAAGTAAGCAAGTTTGGTGTTTTGCAGACAGTGGTATCAAGTGTAAATAAAGTTGTTAATTATTTAAGTACTGTATAACACACAAGTGTGTGAGTCATTATTTCATTTACAGAAGAATAATCGCCAAAAGTGTGTTTTTAGAGGCTAAAATGTAACAATATTATTCTTTGTAAAGTTATTACAAGGGAATATTGGTGCAATTCATCTTCGCGAAAGAAAAAATATTAATATGCCTAACAGACAGTTTCGATCATACATTCCACTGTATCTTCAATTTCATCGATCAAACTTCTTAAATTTTGTTACTTTCCGAAGAGTTTGTGGCAAAGTGAACAGATTTTATGATCTCATCGACTTATCTGACCACATTCATGTTACTAAGAGAAGACTTCTTTTGTATTTAAAGCCTGGTGATTATATTTGTAACTGTTTGTAGTTTTCTAATTAATTCTATACATTTCCTTGTTATACTAATTTCTCAGCTGTTATTAAACATTTAGCTAAAATAAATATATAAATGTAGGTGTCATCCCCTGACTACTGGTCCAAATCAAAAAAAAAAAAAAAAAAAAAAAAAAAATAGCTGACTACACGGCGACAATTGTGGCTAGGGACATTTGTAACTGTTTAACCGTTAGCCTGCTGTCTGAAATTTAACACTTCTGTGCGAAAATCATTCACAAAACATTTGCAGGCTTTATTATTTACGAATGCCAGGGTTTGCTGGGTTATGATATGGTCGTATGTGTAAGTGTATGTGTGCTGGCAAAAACTTGTTTTTAGTTAAACGCAAGCCGAACAACAATGACTAAATAAACTAATTTATTATTTAATTAAGTATATCAAATTAAACTGTGTACGATATGAGAACTCATATAATGACAGCAATGTGTGCAGCTTGTGCATATGTGTGTGACGAAGGAGTACTTATGTATGTATGTGTGTATGTATGGGATTGTGCTAAATAATTATTAAGCTGAATTATTACAAAATTACAAAAGTTTTTAATTAAAACTCACAATTGATACAATATTTGTAACAGTAGTCAGCCGAAAACACTTAAGTTTACGATGAAGTGATTACACGCGAGTAACGTCTCCAAATTCCTGACAATTCCACAACCGCTTACAACTTTTTACACACTCCCCCACCCCATCCCGGGAGACTAAATCAGCACGTAAGTATGTTATTTAATTATCATGTTTTATACACAAATATCAATCATGTTTAATAAAATTAAAAAAGAATTTACTTATTAAGCATTTTCTTGATTGCGTAAAGTAATTTCAACTTTCAAAAAGTGTTCTGATTTAAAGTGTTTTGGCGCCAAAATTGTGGAAGTTTGTTGCATGTATGTACAATATATTTTAGTATTAAATTTTAAAAAGTTTTAGAAATATATACAGGTTTGTTCTGAAAACCGCGTGAAAATGCATTCGCAGACGATAATCCCTAGGACAGAAAATCCTGCTTCCACGTTGACGGCCAAATCGAGTATTCACGGTTCCAAGGCTATGCTCAGTATGCGGTGGAACTAGCTCCGCGTAGTGTAATATGAGTTGTTAACAACGACTGTAGCAATCACAATGTAGTCGAATGCAGTTAAAGCGTTTGAGCCCAGCATTGAAAGACAAACGACCGCAATACAATGAGAGACAGATGTGAAAACGATTTCCGTGGGTACCTGCCATGATGGCCTTACCCGACGGTGCTCTAACACCGGGTGAAAATAATGCGTTCACCAACGCCCCCATACATGACATAGTCATGCAAAAGTACCAATTCAATCACATGCTATTTGGAAGCATGATCTTCCCCTTGGTTAGGAGCGGAGCCTTTCTAAAACTCCTTCTGATCTCTGGGACACGGCACCCGGTTGCAATGCAACTCCACACCGAGCTCAAATAAACTCTCCCCGCGATTTGAGTTTAAACCACAGCCACCACGTTACTCCCCGAAGGGCCTCACCATAACCAGGCAGGAACAAGTTCCTGGGGCACCCGGTTCCCGTGGTACCAGACTTAAGTCTCTGGTCAGACTTCGTAGCACAAGGGCTACTACAAGTTTCGAGCTCCAAATACCCCAGGGACTTGTAGCCCTGCTACAATGAGAGACATGGCAAAATGATTTTACAGCATGGCAATGCTCGGCAATGTTGCGAAAAAGGTCGTGGAAACGTTGAAATGGGTCCTAACAAATCCGCTGTATTCTCCAGACGTTGCTCCAGCGTACTATCACTGGTTTCGAACAATGGCACATGGTCTGGCTGACCAGCCTTTCCGGTGGATCGATTCGTGGATCACTTCAAAAGATAATCAGTTTTTTCAACACTTGTTTCGTACGCTACCCTAAAGATGGGAGAAAGTAGTGGCCAGCAATGGCCTGTTTTTTACCATAAAGCCACGAATTTCGGAAGAAACGGCGGAAAGAAAGTTGTACACCTATGTACTCGCATATAAACAACTTTATTAAATTCGTAATGAAAAATATGGAAAGCTAGTCATTTAGCTGACTGGTTTAAAATCGCATGATTTCAATATCTTCTGTGCGTAGAACGCCTTTTGCGGGACTTGAAATCACTTTGATAAAAAGTGATTTTCAGAACACACCAAAGTACACGACAAGGTATATCAGTAAGCTGGAACTTTACCCAAATCTTCTGCACGCAACGTAGAACAAGAGACACCCTTGCCACCATCAGTACTTTAAATAGGTGATTTTACCGCTACAGTTCCCACATAATAAAACTTATTGTCTAGCATTAGTAAACTTAAAAGACACATTTTTTATTTTTATGTTTAGTATTAAGATTTGAATACTTATTGTTAGTTCATTTTGAAGATTCAATATATAAAAAAGCGCTTAAAAAACAACACATCTGATACATTTATTTTATAGTGCGTTTCCATTATAAGCAAATTAAGTTGATTTGAGGAAATCACTTCAAAGTGTTGCCATTTTGTAAGTAAATTTTTTTTCGTCGAATTTTCGAAATCAGTTTGACGTTTATATTATTTGATTAGATTTCATCATAGAAAAAACAAAAATTTTGTTCAATAAAAAATTAATTATAATAAAAAATTAATAATAAGAAAAAAATCTGTAACAATTGCGCAATAATTCATTTACATACATTCAAGCTGTTATCGCTCATATCAACACTTCTAGCGGTCATCCTGACATCACCTTTATAAAAGTTGTTTAAAAATCATTACTTGAAAAAACAAAACCAAAAAATACCTTTTATCACAAGTACCGAAATAACAACTAGTATCAGAAAGGTCGTACAACCATGGTTGCCATATTTGAAGATTTATAGCATGTCGATGGTTTGACAACTTAAAGTCTGTTTTTGACGATTTTTGACGATCATATTTTGACTTTCATATTTTTCAAAAAACTTTGGTTTTACAACTATATAACTGATTTATGTAGGAAATAACTATATAATTAATTTATGTAGGGAATAAATCCGTAAATATGTATGCAACACTGAAATGTTATGTGAAATTTATTAGGGAGTATACATATACGAGTATAAGTCAGAGATGTATTTAAAGATCATATTTATTTTGTTTTATTTTATTTTACTTTATTTTATTTTATTTTATTTTATTTTATTTTATTTTATTTTATTTTATTTTATTTTATTTTATTTTATTTTATTTTATTTTATTTTATTTTATTTTATTTTATTTTATTTTATTTTATTTTATTTTATTTTATTTTATTTTATTTTATTTTATTTTATTTTATTTTATTTTATTTTATTTTATTTTATTTTATTTTATTTTATTTTATTTTATTTTATTTTATTTTATTTTATTTTATTTTATTTTATTTTATTTTATTTTATTTTATTTTATTTTATTTTATTTTATTTTATTTTATTTTATTTTATTTTATTTTATTTTATTTTATTTTATTTTATTTTATTTTATTTTATTTTATTTTATTTTATTTTATTTTATTTTATTTTATTTTATTTTATTTTATTTTATTTTATTTTATTTTATTTTATTTTATTTTATTTTATTTTATTTTATGAGAACATTTAATTTCAGAACATAAATTCAAAACTTTATGTCTTAAAAAAACTGGCAACGTTATAAAAGAATAAAGTACTTTTATATCTGATATAATCAGAGCTTCCATACTTGATCGTAGAATTTGGCGAAACATTTAATCCGAATTAAACCAACTGCAATACAAATATAAATATGCTATATTTTTGGAATAAAATATCAAATATAATTCTTCACTAATATTCTTTCATTGGCTAAGAATATAGCAATAATATTAATCTTAACGTATTTTTATGCAAATATGACAAGGCTCGCATCCAGATATATAAACCCTAACAAAACCAAAGTGAGAAATTAGTTTAATGTGCTGTTCACAGAACACAGACGAGTACCCGTCTAAAAAATTTTGTTATGGAAATCACTCAAAAAATTTAGTAACTTTCATACAAATTTTCTGGATGAGTTGCTCGTCTGTGTTCTATAACCAGCATGTAAGAAAATAGTATATACTAAAAACTACTCAAAACTTTGCAATTTACTCGATTTAATAAAGATGTTTATTATAACAATGCGTGTATAGCTCTTAAATATGGTATATGTATGTAAAATGAACTTTGGAAACACTTTTTATTAAATGCAATCTTATTTTAAAAACTGTGCTGTGTACCAAATGTACTTATGAAATTAAAGTGCTGTTCACAGAACACAGACGAGGACTCGTCTAAAAAATTTTATCACTCAAATCACTCAAATTATCGAGTAACTTTCTTACAAATTTTCTAGACGAGCTGCTCGTCTGTGTTCTATGAACAGCACGTAACTTAATGTTTGTGCGAGTATATACTTGTTACTTTAGTTTTAATTATTGTAGTTTTCGTAGCGAAGGCAACCATGAATAAATTATTTTGTTATATTTTACGTAATAAAAATACATGTTTTATTTAAAAACGATTAATTTCGTTTGCTGACGATTTTTTGCCGATTTAAGATAATCATATTGACGATTTATTTTCAACAACAACGTTGTTTTCAACTACGTACAGCAACATTTTCATTTGCAGCATTATCAATTTGTACACCTGTATTATCATGTTTTCACACTGCGTTACCATTTTTAGCATATGAAACAATGCATAAGCAATTTGATTGCCATCTATAGTCCCACCATGAAATAACATTAAACTGCAAAACACTCTGTTTTAGATAAATTTACATATGAAAGGATACGAAAGTGACTGCTAAAATCAGAGTGTGTAAAATTTCATATTTTCTGCTGACTTGCAGGCAGGCAGGCAGGCAGGCAGCAAACAATATGCTGGCGAAAATGTCATAAATTTTTGCGTTTGTAAAATATGATATTCATACATTTGTATACAAGCACACATAAGTAATTAAATTAAAACTTTCAACATGGGGAAATATGTAAATGAGTAAACAAAAATATATACACACACACATACATGCATAGCATACATATGTATATATGTACGAGTATTCATGAGCAACCATCCATGTTTGAGTAGTTAATAAATTTATGCTTTAATTTTAGCATACACATGTAATTGGCATTACTATTTTATTATAATTATTATTTTTTGATAACTGAAGTACCAAGAAGAATACGAATACTTACATGCATTTGAGTTTCATTAAATCACATATTTTGGACTGGATCGAAAACAACAAAATATCAGAAAACAAGTCCTACTCACTATACACTTGAAAACTACAGGGTTGTTGCTGCTAAGGTAGGTCAGATTAGGTAGGCAGGCCACTGGATACCCTGAAATAGCCTAGTTTTTCCAGTTCACTTGGGTCCTGAAAGCGTTCCCTTTGTAATTGCTTGATAAGTGGGATGCACTCAAGAAAACCGGTCATAACTGTGATGTATTTTAATTTCAATGCAATGCCAAATGTCATCATTTTTGACCCCATGACACTTTTCGTTGCTGTGATGTCAACCACTACATCAGTTGCCCTAATTATCAACTGCGGCAATTATGACAATTATTTCATCAATGAAATGTCATACTGACATCATGGGGATGCTTTATCGGAATTTAATCAATGCAATACCGAAGAAATTACTAAATGAAGTCAATGTAATAACAACATAGCATCAATACACTCATAGAAAACCGGTCATAAATGTGATGTATTTTAGCATCAATGCAATGCCAAATGTCATCATTTTTGACCCCATGACACTTTTCGTCGCTGTGATGTCAACCAGTACATCAGTTGCCCTAATTATCAGCAGCGGCAATTATGACAATTATTTCTCCAATGAAATGTCATACTAACATCATGGGGATGCTTTATCGGAATTTGATCAATCCAATACCGAAGAAATTACTAAATGAAGTCAATGTAATAACAAAATATCATCAATAGAATAGCGCACTAACATCAGACCAACTACAATTTGGATTCAATATCATTGCTATGATAGCTCATGAACATCAGAAAAATGGCACGTGAAGTAAATTTGATGACGACATATCATCAATACCATGGTGCGCTATCATCAAATCAATAAACTCCGATTCAATTTAATGATTTCAAAAATATATTCAAACACGTAACTTTATATTCTACCATCTGCAAGAAATCAATGAGAATTAAAAAAGTTCTAATAATACTTTTGATGACTTCCTGCCATCAATACAATGTCTGTGTGACGCAATATCATTATTTAGTTGTGTGTAAGCTTTATTTGAAGACATATTCTCTTTCTTTGCTTCGTGGTTATTCTTTTTGTTTTACTCTCCACGCTGTCATTATATTTATGTAACCAACGTCACATATGATGACTTAATTTCATTAATATGATGCCTTTTTTTCCACTTCTTAAAAATTAATGCAAATTTAAAAATAATAATTTTAACAACCAAATTCCTTTTCAACAATAAAAAGAAAATATTATAACACTATTCAGGCTTTTTTTATAATCAATTTCGACAAATTAAATGTATTATAACTATTAATAAAATGTGTCATTGAATTGATGCCACCACAGTTGTAGCATTGATGATACTCAATACATGACAAAATTATCTGATGTCAGTTTTCATATTACTGATGACTATTTACATACTTTTGATATCACAATTCTGATGATCCGGCGTCATCAATATGAAGATGGTTTTTTCTATGAGTGTAGCGAAGTGAAGAATGAAATTAGGAGATGGATGGGAGGGAAAGGGAAGGAAAGGAAAGGAAAGGAAAGAAAGGAAAGGAAAGGAAAGGAAAGGAAAAGGAAAAGGAAAAGGAAAGGAAAGGAAAGGAAATGAAAGGAAAGGAAAGGAAATGAAAGGAAAGGAAAGGAAAGGAAAAGAAAGGAAGGAAAAGGAATGGAAAGGAAAGGAAAGGAAAGGAATGGAAAGGAAAGGAAAGGAAAGGAAAGGAAAGGAAAGGAAAGGAAAGGAAAGGAAAGGAAAGGAAAGGAAAGGAAAGGAAAGGAAAG
Source organism: Thecocarcelia acutangulata (assembly GCA_914767995.1). Taxonomy (NCBI): domain Eukaryota; kingdom Metazoa; phylum Arthropoda; class Insecta; order Diptera; family Tachinidae; genus Thecocarcelia; species Thecocarcelia acutangulata. The sequence goes on from OU612096.1 coordinate 30,794,375, forward strand.
GAATGGAAAGGAAAGGAAAGGAAAGGAAAGGTAAGGAAAGGAAAGGAAAGGAAAGGAAAGGAAAGGAAAGGAAAGGAAAGGAAAGGAAAGGAAAGGAAAGGAAAGGAAAGACGGGAACGTCTTAGTGTAGTGTTACCTGCAACTGTACTAGCCATCCGCTGCTTCTTACGAAAGATATTGGCGCGGTCGGTTCGTTACGCTATCACCTGATGTATTATACGTAAATACATAATTGAAACATTTTCATTCATTCTGAAATATTTGACAAGCAGAAGCATGAGAGAAAAGAATAAATTAATTCACTTAATCTTTCTTAAAGAGAATGCAAGATTCACACAAATGAAAGATTTTGCCCAACACTATATCCCACATAATTAGACATACGCATGCAAAGGTGGGTAGTCCCTTTGGCCGATTTGTTGTAAATAAATAAACTTCATATCATGATTCATTAAAAAAATAGCATTCCAAATACTAAAAACTGTGTTTTCTGTTTAATTCATATCTTGCATTCGTTTTGGGACACCCTTTATTGCTATATAATAGACCTTTGAATAATAACTAACAACAGTTCCTTTGCGATATCCAAACCCCCCGATTACTGGACATATTTCAGCATTTGTATCCATTTGAGCAAATTGAAAGTCTTTAATGTTTTGTCATGTGGTTTTGTATTCCATTAACGAAATTAAATTCAATTGAATGCAAAATTTTAATTATTATCAGCATTTTATAATAGATACGAGTACAGCCAAGCATATTACACTTACTTGTGAACACACACACACACACACACACATAAATTCGTTATTAATTGATTACTGTCAGTATTGACAGGACATTAAAAACACAACTTTTGAAACAGAAGCAAACAAAGTGTTGGCTATAAAAGATTACAATTTCAAAGAATTTATTAAAGGCTTTGCTGTTGGGTGTGATCAAGGCAAAAGAGCTTTAAATTATTTTTTTAATTCATTACGTTAACTTTTTTTTCGTAAAGATTTAAAACGATATGTGAGATATATAACAAACTTCTAATGTTTATAGAAGTAATTAGGAAAAATATCTTGATTTTCTTTAGAAAACTCAATATTTGTAGAAAATTTATGTGTAATTGGTACTTGAATTTGATGATAGAAAAATTACCGGCAATTTGAACTTTGTATTGTAAAAGTTTTTACACGAAACTTAACCACAGTTTGACAATTTTTTTGGAAACTAAGTTTTTTTTTTATCTATAAAAATACATTTCCAACTTGAATTTCTATTTGTCCAGAATTTTGAATAAACTTAAAGTCACAGCATTAGGTGGTTATGAGACACAAATGAATGATACATCTGGAAAATTTCTATGAGTGCATTTGATAAAAGTTTTCTAGACGTTTCACTCATTCGTGTCCCATAAACACACAATTAGAATCCGTTCGGATACGGAATTTAATCGATTTTTTTTTTTTTTTTGGTTTATTAGAAAACGAAAAATCAAAAAATTTCAAGAATCAAAAACAGGTTGAATTCCGTTTTCGAATGGAATTCAACTCTGCGAGAAGACGATAAAGAAAAACACATCAACGTTCTAGGTGTGTGCGTGCGGTCGTGCTTTTTCGGGTACACCTATAGGTTGTCGGCTCTGCTTGATGAAAATCCAAAACTTTTGTTATTTTATATTGACGTGTAATTACTTTTGACGTGTAATTACTTTTGAATTACAATTGCACAAGATAACAATAATTCATCATCCTATGATGACCTGTTTAGAAACGAACGCAGCGAAGTCAATATACAAATCATACAATATACGATATTATTTGTACGTCTCCTTTTAAACGACAAAAACACGACACTCACACATAGGTACTGATTGACGTGGTTTTTTGATCGCCTCCAGAGCACTCTCGATGGTTTTACATTTCAATAGAAAATTTATCGATACCTCAATTTTCTTTGCAGTAAAGTTTTTTGTTATTTATAAGTTGATTTTTTGTAGAAAAGTTAATAATAACTTTATCGATAACATATGCTGAATTCACAAGCTCAGTCGTATCGTGTATCGATGTATTTGGAGCGAAAATTTCAAACACAAAACTTTAAAGCAAAAACAATTTTCAAATATATTTTTTGCGAGTTTAATGTTTGTGTTTGAAATTGTCTCTCCAAATACATCGATACACGATACGACTGAACTTGTGAATTCAACAATAGTTTCCTTTAGAGAAAAGATATTTATAGCTTGAATTTTCTGTAAAGAACTTAATGATAACTTAATTTTTCTTTAGATAAGTTATTGGTGACTTAACTTTTCCGTAAAAAAGTTATCGATAACCTAGTTTTTTCCAATTAATTGGCTAGTTTACTGAAAAGTTATCGATAACTTTACTTTTTAAATGCAGAGTTGCCGCTAACTTAACTCTTCAGTGATAAGTGAAGTTATCGGATAACCTTGAAGTTATTGACATAGCTGTATAAAAAAACTAAACTTTTCCAATCAAAAATTTATCGATTATTTTACTTTTTTATACCAAACCCCTCAATTATTTTATAATCTTACAGAAAATTGATGATAGCTTAAGTTTTCTGCAGAAAAATTATCGAATACATAGTTTATTTAATAGAAAATTATTTATAACTTAACTTTCTGTAGAAAAGTTAATGATAAATTAATTTTTTTTTGAGAAAAGTTATCGTTAACTTAGTTTTAGCCGAACAAAATTGTCGATTGCTTAACTATTTTACCGAATAGTAATCGATGAATAAATTCTTTAACTGGAAGTTGTCGTGAAGTTATCGATAATATGACACTCCTGTATAAGAAAAACTAAAGTACTTCAGCAAAAAACTTATTGATTATTTAACTTTTTTTTTTTGGAAAATCTATGAAATATTTTAGCATTTTACAGAACAGTTAACGCTTAACTGTTCTATAGAAAATTATAAAAAATCATAATATCTTAAGTATAAAACTTTTTTTATAATATGACTCTTTTACAAGAAATTAACTTTTCTTAAATCAATAAGACTACTTAACTTTTGTGTAGAAAAGTAATCGATTACTTAACCATAGTTCAACCTAAAGTCGAACAAATATATGTCGTGAGCATGGTATCCCTAATTCTAGTTAAAAATAAAATAAAACAAAAATGTAGTTTAAAACACACGGCGAATTGGTGTCGCTGCATCGTAGCTAAGGTTGCCGTAACTTTTAAAACAATTTGTTAATTTACTATTACTTTGAAACAGAAGCCACTACGAACATCGTTTTTACCTTATTATAATTTTTTTTTCTTTAACATACATTTTTCCAAAGTATTAAATGAATTTATTGTCCTATTCATTAACATCATTGGATTAAATTAAAATTGGATTGAATAAAAACCTAAATATTCCGCTTTTTATCTATCTCGTGTATGGTCAGTTGGGTGTCCTACATCAAAAACAGAAAGTAAATACATCAAAAGTATTCAACCATTTTACCAAAAAGTTATCGATAACTTATCTTTCTGATAGAAAAGTTGTAGATAAGTTAACTTTTTACTTGAAAAGTTAAATTGTCGATAATTTGACATTCCTGTTTAAGTTTTTAATAACTTTTACAGAAAAGTTAATGATAACTTAACTTTTCTATAGAAGAGTTATCGAGTACATAATTTCTTTTATAGAAAACTTATCTTGACTCTTAAGTTATTAATGAATTAACTTTTATGTAGAGAAATTATCTGTAACATAGGTTTTGTCACAAAAATGTGTCTATTACATGTGTCTATTAAACAGTTCACCGAAGGCATATCGATAATACAACTTTTTGGCAGAAAAATTATCGATAGGTTAACTTTTTAAGTGAAAAATGGCCGATAAGTTAATTTTTTACTTGAAAAGTTAATTGGAGATAGCTTGACCTTTCTATATAAAAGTTAATAATAATTAAACTTCTACAACAAAAAAGCTATAGATTATTTTTGACAGAAAAGTTAATGATAACTTAACTTTTCGGTAGAAAAGTTATCTAGTACATAATTTCTTTTATAGAAAACTTATTTAGAACTTGACTCTTTTGTTGAAAATTTAATGATAACTTACCTTTTCCTAAAGTTATTGATGAATTAACTTTTGTGCAGAGAAATTATCGGCAAAAATTTGTCGATTACTTAAACAGTTTACCTAAAGCTTATCCATAACAAAATTTTTAAATAAAAAGTTGTAGCTAGCTTTTTATTAAAAAGTTAAGTTATCGATAAATTCCTAAACAAAAGTTATTATATATACCAACTTTACCAAAAAAAAAAAATATATGGATTATTTTACTTTTCTATAATACACCTATCACTTATTTAACTATTTTGCAGAATAGTTATTTTTAGTAAAAAGTTAAGTTATCGATAGTTTGACATTTCTGTACAAAAGTTATTAATAACTAAACTTTTCCAACAAATAGATTTTCGATTGTTTACAGAATCGTTATGGGTAATTGAACTTTTAATTTTAAAAGTTGTCGATAACTTAACATTTTTATTGACAAATTATTAATAATTTGACTTTCCTGTATAAAAGCTAACCACAACTCATCTTTTACAAAGAAAAGTTATCCATTTTTTTTTTTGTACTTCTGTAAAGCATGTTTGTCGATATTTTACTTTTCTACTGAAAAGCTATCGATTATTTTACTTCTCTATAAAAAAACTTATCAATTGTATTTATTTTTTTATAGAGAATTTATCAATTATATTTATTTTAATTTAATAATTAAACCAATAAAAAATTATAAACAGCTTGTTTTCTATGTTTCCCAGCTATCTATATGTCGACATTTCATAGGAACTACCCTAATCATCAGTAGACTTTGGAAATTTTTGAAAGATATTCTCAAACATTCAACTTTATATCCCAACAATCCAAATAAATTGCTGAGAATTTAAAAAGAAAAATGCTTTAATAATATCCGTCAAAACACAAAAAACAAGCTTTTCTATTTATAAACGTCTCTAACATTTCTTTCTTTATATTTGTTTTAATAATGAAAACAAATATAAATGTAATTTGTATTCTCTAAGCCACATTTATGGATAACTTGAGCTTTTTAAATAAAAGCTATCGATTTATTTTTCAATAGAGAAGTTTTCAAAAACTAAGTTTTGCATTAGAATGAGTATCGATAACTTGAAAGTTTTACAGAAAAGATTACAGCTATTCCAGTTTTCATGAAAAAATAAGTAATTAAAACTACAATTGAGTTTATTTATTGAGATCATTCACTCTGTGATTCTTCAACCGCGCGGTCGTGTTTTTAAAAAGTGAACAAAAAAAAAACAAACCAAAAATCATTGTGCTAACATATTTTTAAACTTACATATAAAAACAATAATATATTGTATTAAATTGTAAAAACAATAACAAATTATTTTAAAAAAACAACGGGAAAATAAATTCCTTACATTTCATTAACTAAACAATAAAATCAATTTCAATAAAACAATTGCGGTGGCAGTGCATTGTTTTTGTTGTTATTGTGCGTGAAGATAACCTACCCAGTGGGAAAAAAACTATACACTAAAGTTTTGTTTGCTTGCAAAACCGCAATAAGTAGAAGAGCAAATTTATACAAAAGAAAAACTTTGTGACAATTATTTTTACATACTTTTAAATTAAAAAAAATATAATTAAAAAAACAAAAATTGCATGAGTGTACCTATTAGATGCAATTCTGTGAGGGAGCTTAGCTCCACTAGAAAAAACCTCTGGATATCTGAGGAAGAATCACTTAAAAAATCATTGGATAATCTTCTGTCTCTAAGAGATAAAAAACGCACGCGTTCGTGTTCGCCAAACATTGCTGTTACAACAGATGACATACCATCTTCCAGTTTAGCTATTGTTGATAAACCGAAAACTCAAGTGGGTATGGATAGGTATATAACCGTGGTTAAACGTCAGCGAAGCCCTAAATCCGCGCAAATAGCATCGCAACCAAAAATGTCTAAGGGCGATATTACCTCTGCGACAACGGATAGTAATAGGTTTGCTATCCTTCAGACTGACGAGCCAACTGCATCAAAAAAAACATTTAAACCGCCACCAATATACTTGAGAGAACCTACATCTAATGAGTTGGTAAAAGCACTTATTTCGGCAATTGGTAAAGACACCTTCAACGTAACATCAGTGAAGCACGGACAAATAAGTGAAACAAAAATCCAAGTCAACTGCGAAAATGATTACCGAAAACTTTCTGCCGCTCTGGAAAAAGAAAAAAGATCTTTTTATACTTATCAACTTAAAAGTGCTAAAGGCCTTCAGGTTGTTATTAAAGGTATTGACCATTGCGTAGATATTGATGACGTTAAAACCGGATTGGAAGATAAAGGTTTTAAAATAAAAACCGTAGTAAATATCAGGAACCGTGAAAAGATCCCTCAACCCATGTTTAGGGTTGAACTAGAACCCAGGGATGTTGTCCTGAAAAAAGGTGAAATTCACCCTATTTATAACCTTAAATTTCTTCTGCATCGTAAGGTTACCGTTGAGGAGCCACATAAGCGTTCAGGACCCGTTCAGTGCCTAAACTGCCAAGAATTTGGCCACACAAAGGCTTACTGTAAGTTGCCCGCTGTTTGTGTTGTATGTGGCGAACTTCACGGCACAACTCAGTGCAATAAGCCAAAGGCCGACGCAAGTGTTAAAAAATGCAGTAACTGTGGAGGTAACCACACTGCAAATTATAGAGGTTGCCCTGTCTATACTCATTTTAAGCGGTCAATGACAAATAAGCCATTGATTTTAAATATGCCACCCCAGCAGTCAAACACCATTTCAACAACCAATTTTCCCCAGGTACGCCAGCCAACCAGCCATATACACGTGCAAAACCCCCAACAAATTTCTTATGCGAATGTGGTAAAATCCGATAAACCAAATTTGAATCAGGAGCCCAAGCCTCAAAACTCCGACCAACATTTTAGCAATCTTGAGGCAACTCTGCAGACTCTTGTTCAATCTATAAATACATTTACGGTGTCCATGACAAACATGATGCAGGAAATGCTGAAAATGCAATCCACCATTTTGCAGGCAATTTTAACAAAATGAATTGGTTAAAAATATGTTTCTGGAACGCAAACGGCATTCGCCAACATAAAAATGAACTTGAGCACTTCCTTATGGAAAAGCAGATCGATATAATGATGATTGCTGAAACCCATTTGACAACCAACAGTTATTTCAAAATTAATGGCTACACATTATATGACACAAAAGATCCCCGTGGAAGATCTTGCGGCGGTTCGGCAATTTTGATAAAGACCAGAATTAAGCATTATCAAATGAACGGGACACGTGAGGAATATCTCCAAGCTACAAATATATGCCTTGATTATTTTCATGAAAAAATCGTTATATCCTCGATTTACTCACCACCACGATTTTCAATAACAGAAAGCCAATATTCAAATTTTTTCAAATCGCTTGGTTCTCGATTTTTAGCGGCCGGCGACTATAACGCTAAACACACTTTTTGGGGATCACGTTTAATTACCTCGAAAGGCCGTGTGCTTTTTGATACCGTTTCCAAAATGGGCTTAGATGTGGTTTCAAACGGACACCCCACTTATTGGCCGTCAGACCGACGAAAGATCCCTGATGTTATAGATTTTGGAGTTGCGAAAAATTTTCCTTCAGAGTGGATGCAAGTGGAGCCTTCATTGGATTTGTCATCAGATCACTCACCCACTATAATCTCTGTTTCGTTCCCCCAAGAGATTGGCTCCCCGTTGACCGTCAATAGAGTTAATTGGCTAAAATACAAAAAATTTTTGAGTACACATTGTAGTGAAAATATCGCCTTGAGAACACCTGAGGATATTGATGCGTCAATTAACGATTTTTCTGAAAACCTCAAACTGGCCGTACAGCATGCTACCACTAGTCATATAAGACACAGAAATGAGAACAATAGAACTTATTCGGCTGAAATTGAACAACTTCTGTCAGAAAAAAGAAGAGTTAGAAGAGAGTGGCAAACTCGCAGGTCTCCCCAGCTTAAAACTAGGCTACGGGAATGCGTAACTCGACTAAGAAATCTGCTTGAAATCCAGAGAATATCTTCCCTTAAAACATATTTGGAAAGCTTGGATGGTACCCCGCAATCTGACTATTCTCTGTGGAAAGCGACAAAAGGTCTGAAAAGACCCGTAATAGGTAAGCCACCTTTGCGAACTTCAACTGGCGACTGGGCACGAAGCGATTCCGAAAAGGGGATGGTGTACGTTGATCATTTGAGAAATGTTTTTACGACAAATGATTCAGCGGATGCTGCAGTAGAATTTCCGCCGTATGCTGTTAGACAGCCTGTGTCTTTGAGACTTAACTTTCAAGATGTCGAAAACGTTATCAATAACATAAACCCCAGGAAAGCTCCAGGTATAGATCAAATTACTGGTAAAATGCTTGAACAGTTACCTCGTGTAGCTAGAAGAGTTCTACTTTTTATTTTTAACGCTATTTTACGCCTTGAGTATTATCCTGCAGAGTGGAAGGTCTCTTTGATTACTATGATACCCAAGCCAGGGAAGGATCCGACTAAAGTAGAGTCATATAGACCAATAAGTCTACTACCAACAATTTCAAAACTGTTCGAAAAATTGTTAATGGCGAAGTTGTCTCCAATACTTAATGATGTGGGATGTATCCCTGATCATCAATTTGGCTTTCGGGCTAAACATAACACCATAGAACAAACACATAGGCTAGTCAATGTCATAAGGCAGACTTTTGAAGACAAAAAGTACTGTTCAGCTCTATTCATCGACATTTCCCAAGCGTTTGATAAAGTGTGGCACGACGGACTGATGCACAAAATAAAGTTGAACTTGCCGGCAAACACTCACAAGCTTCTGGAAAGCTACTTATACGAGCGGAAATTTGTTATCAAAGAAGGTGACTTTACAAGTCTCTCACAGTCAATCGGAGCAGGAGTTCCCCAAGGTAGCATCCTAGGACCCACTCTATATTTGATTTACGCATCTGACATGCCAACGAGATCCGAAATCCATACTTCAACTTTTGCAGATGACACAGCTTTTCTTAGCGTTCATGTAAACCATCAAGAAGCTTCACGAAATTTGCAGCAGTATATTTCAATATTAGAGAAATGGTTGAAACTTTGGAAAATAAAAGTTAATGAACAAAAATGTACCCACGTTACATTCACACTGCGTAAGCAAACATGTTCGGCTCTCCAAATTAACAATACACCTATTCCGCAGCATAATGAAGTTAAATACCTTGGTATTTACCTCGACCGTAGGCTAACGTGGAAGCCTCACATTGATGCAAAAGTCACTCAGTTGAAATTAAAAGCAGCGCAACTAAATTGGCTTATGGGCAGAAATTCGACATTGAAGTTGGACTGCAAACTTTTGTTATATAACGCAATTTTAAAGCCTATATGGTGCTATGGAGTTCAATTATGGGGAACCGCCTCAACATCTAACATTGAAAAAATTCAAAGACGACAAAACCAAATTCTTCGTACGATTACTGCAGCTCCATGGTACGTAAGAAACTCACGAATTCACAACGATCTGTGTGTTCCGCTGGTAACTGACGAGTTCTCTAAGTATGCCACAAGGTATATCAGTAAACTGGAACTTCACCCAAATCCTCTTGCACGCAACATACTTAATTTTGGCGGCCACTCTCGGTTGAGAAGAAGGGATACCCTGGCCACCATCAGAACGTTAAATAGGTGATTCTACCGATATTATTCGCGCGAAATGAAACTATTTTGTCTAGCAGTGGCTGGACTTAAATAACTTTTGTATTTAGTATTAAGATTTGAATACTTATTGTTAGTTCATATTTTGAAGATTCAATAAATAAATGAATGACAAAAAAAAAAAAAAAAAAAAAAAAAAAAAAAAAAAAAAAAAAAAAAAAAAAAAAAAAATTTATTGAGAAATTTTCAAATCCTTATGGTATATCTTTCTTAATAAAGCTCCACAAAATTTTCTTTAAAATCGAGTCTTTAAATTTAAACACTTTTACGTACATGCATAAGAGTTTTGCCATATTTTCTTTCTTAGAACTTAATCAAAAACACAAAAACTTAAACGATTTAAAAATTGATTTGCAGCGTTTTCTTACATCTTTTATATTAACTGCATATTTTTACACAATGAATAATAGGTCGACATTGGTTGGGCCAAGGATGAGAAACAGGCGGCTTTTATTCTTAGTTTTTAATTACTCGTAGAATTTTTTTTTTTACTTTTAAAATAATTTCTCTTGAAAAGTAAAAAATATGCCTAGTAAAATCGAAGAAAAAAAAATGCCTTGCACATCTAGTTTTAATATTTCATAACAGTTTCTTACCATTCTACGGCTTTAATTCTGTTTTCTTTGCTTTCTTCAAATTTCTAATGAAAATGTAAATTTTTCCTTTCATTTCATTTATGCATGTTGCTTTTTTTCGCAATTTTTCTTGTCATCTGTTTTTATGAGTAGATGGTGAATTTTTTTTTCTTCTCGGATTCAAAAGGAGAAAAAATTTGTTGTCATTTTCCACTCATGAATTTGCAGGAACTTTAACAACATTCATCTTTCTCGCCCACACTAATACAACAACTACTGGGGGGCCATAAACTATAACCCAACAAACATCTACTCATTGTTTTGAAATTGGGCTTTAATGTTTGTTTGACATCAAAAGATGTCACTTTAGTTTTTTGTTGGCCAAATAAATGTAGAATAAAGCAGAAAAAAAGCACACAAAGGAAGCTGTTTTACATATATGCATATGTTTGTGTGTGTGTGTGTGTTTGGCAAATGAAAAATGAAAACATGTGCATTTTGTTTTTGAACCATAAATTTTATTTTCCATAAACACATACATATGTTTGTACATCAGGGAAGAATTATTGTACGATTTTTGCATTTGGATTCGCTAGAACCTCTTATTTTGTGGGGGGTTTGATCAGGGCTGCCAGAATTTAAAGAGGTAAAATCTGCAAAACTCAAAAATTTTTCATGAAAAAATCTGCTCTTTATTTTCCAAATTTTCAAAATATCTTCAAACTCTTATAAATATGCCTTTTTTTATAAATCATATTGAAAGAAATTATGAGTTTCAGAATATTAAAATGCAATTAGATATAATGAGAAAACAAACATATGTATGTACATGCAAGTTGTTAAAATTATTTAATGCCTAAACATATTCGGACTTCTGTGTCGTTAAAATTTACATAGCTAAAGATTCTCTCCACATTTGCTGATGAATGTGGTAAAATCATTATATATATATATATATATATATATATATATATATATATATATATATATATATATATATATATATATATATATATATATATATATATATATATATATATATATATATATATATATATATATATATATATATATATATATATATATATATATATATATATATATATATATATATATTTAAAAAACTTGGTTAGAATCTGAAAATTATGTCAGAACTAGCCGGTTTTATTTTAGATACAGCTCTGGGCTGGAGAACAATTCTCGCATTATCGTAATGATTACTTGAGTGCAGTCAGGCTTGTTGTTGTTGTTTGGCCTTCGAGAGTTTTGCGTCTCGCTCTCACTGGTTAACTGTTAACCTCAACTAATTGTATTAGTTTACAGTTTGAGATACTCCTTTGCTAACCATGCGGCAACTTCTTATGTGAAGGCATAAGTCGTTATAGTTAGTCACAGCACCGCTGCAAATTACTGTTATTATTATCGTGGGCATAAGGTCTCCGTTACTCCCGCCATGCTGTGCATCCTAAACTTTACAAATTTATTGGCAACTGTAGAAGTATAGTTAAATAAATAAATAAACAATTGAGTTTTTTATTCACTATTCTATCCAATTAAAAATTATAAATAGCTTGCTTTTTATGTTTCCCAGCTATCTATATGTCGACATTTCATAGGAGCTACCCTAATCATCAGTTGACTTTGGAAATTTTTGAAAGTTATTCTCAAACATTCAACTTTATATCCCAACAACTTGATAGAGCTGCTTTAACAAAGTAACTTTTTAAACTTTGAGTCCAAAAACAATCAACTGCAGGTAGATTGCATCCTGTATAATTTTTTCGAAATTTCGCTTAATATTCTTACATAACATTCAAAAACATGTGCAAGATGTTATTCCATTTTGTCTATTTTATAATAATTGGTATTTTCGTTCTAACATAACTTAAACAAATGGTAGTAGAAATATAAGACGAAAAGTACAAAAAGTTACTTAATAAAAATTATAAAAATCTGCGGTTTTAGGCCAAAAATCTTCAAATCTTTATTTAGTGTTTTTGGAGAGAAAAAAATCTGCAAAATAAAGATCTGCATTTCTGGCAACAGTGGGTTTGATAAAAAATTTATGAACCAAAAACCAGAACGGGAGTTAAATGCTTCGTCGCATCGGTGCCAGAGGTAGAGCGAAATGGCAAAAAATCTATAAGAAGCTTTATAACTGCCTCTGAGTCGCTCTTTCTCTAGAGGCCATTGAAAATTTGACAAAATTTTTTTCTTATAAAATTTTTTGTTAAATCTGTTGACTGTTGGTTAAAAAATTATCAATAACTTGGCATTAAACAAAAAGTTATCATTATTTTTTCTCTTTTATGGAAAAGTTATCAAATAGCATGATTTTCTTTATCAAATACAACGTGAGTGCTTCTTAGAATTGCTAACAATAACTGATCCTTTCCATTAAAAATATATCGCTCATTTACTCAAACAACGTCATTACTCAAAAACTAAAGTTTTTGAGCTAACAATGTAGAATTGCTGGCAGTATTATACTTTATACTGTGACATAAGCTGTCTCCATTAGAAGCTATTTTCCGAACTTTTAGTAAGAATGTTAAAAACTAAACATTTTTAATGTGCTTTTCTTGAGGCAAGTTTTTTGAGTTATGATGTTCTTTCTTTTAGGACATTAGCGATATGTAATCTAAATCTACTACTCGTATAGAAAAGTGCAACGATAACTTATTTTTTTATAAATATTGTTGACATTTAGATTTTTCCTATTATCGATATTATGTACATAAATTATCGATAGCTTGAGTTATCATATAACCTGATTTCTCTTTAAAACAGTAATCGATTTAAATCGTTAGCATATAAATAAATATATTTTTGTTGAGTAGTTTTTATTGCATTTTCCTTAAATTTTATGCACATACAAACGTATGTGCGTATGTAAATGTATATTTATATGTACATATGTAAATATGTTTGCAATAAACGTGTTTGCATGTGCTTTTGTCGACGACATTCATGCATTTGTTTTTATGTTTGTTTGTTTTAACAATAGAAATTTTGTTTGTTCGTTCGCTCGTTTCTTTGTTAGTCTATTGACATCATGAATAATTGATGAGAGCATTTAAGACTCAAGTAGTAGTGAAGTATTATTTAAGTCAAGGATACAAATACAAGCACGCATAGATGTAAGTATGAGTAACTAGAAAACATATGTATATATGCATGCATGCATATACAAACAAACGACTAAATATGAGAGTTCAAAAGAAAATGAGCATAAGCCAAAAGTATTGATGATGATACGAGTAGTTAGTAGTTCAGAGCAAATATAACCCTAATGCATTAAACATATTCATGACGGCAGGCTACCAGCTACAATCTGGCAAAAAATACAGGGTGGCCGCTGATATGGTATACTACTTTGTTTTGCACCGTTTTGGTAAACATTAGCCTTGACAATTCGTACTCGTATGTGGCAAATTTATTATGGAAAAATATTCAATAAACCAACGTGTTTTAATCGTTAAAAATTTTTATCAATATTAATAAACGTTTCATCAACAGTTATTAAACGACACCAAAAATCAACAGGATTACGCTTAATCATGTCCAAACAACGCAGTGAAGTGGTCTGTAGAACGCGGGTTTGTTCGACACTGAGCAAATGCGGCACCCATATTGCCGATAGCTTTTTCAAATGTTCATGCAAAGTGTTAAACATAACGTCTACACGGTGGCAGCACTAGAGCAAAATTACAGCAATACAACAAAAACAGACATGTGGTAAGCTATGCTTGTCAAAAATATTTGTAACTTTTTCACAACTATAAACTACGAAAGTACGTTTTAAATGTTATATATTATTTTGTTTGAACTATTTTTATGTTTGCAAAATAATGTGTAAATGTTTAATTCAGAATAAAATACTAAAATCACTTTCAAAAATGTATACAATACACTTGACATAAATGGCTTACTGTATTGCCAGTAGCAAAAAAAACTGTCACATGCCGCAGCGCTGCCATCTTGTAGACATTAAGCCACCTTGGTTGAACACATGTTCATATGATTTGCTTACCATTTGAACTATCTCAGGTAACTTGACTTGATACTTTTTCTAGTAACCATTTCTTTTGACTTTCAGGTTGAGGGTATTGTTGCAGAGCTTGTTCGGCCGCGTTTAAATTCAGCAATTCAATGTTTTACCATATAATCTGACGCAGCAGATGCACCGTAATATTTATCGATATTTTCTTTTGTCTATTTCGGCGTTTTCCCTTTCAAATAATAGTGTTTAATCGAAATTCACTTTTTTCCATTTTTCAAGAAACACAAAAATACACTAATCGGCGAATTTGGGTGAGACTCTAACAGCTGATGTTTGACAGATCGCAATGTGAACAAAAAATATTTTGTGTTTATGCTGTGCCATTTAGTGCTATATAGCTTCAACATCAATCCCCCCTCGTACTTTAAACGACTACAACAAATAAACTAATCAATGAATTTGACTGAAACTTTAACAGCTAACAATGTGGGCAATTAACAAAATGCATATGTGATTCAATATGAGATGTATTTAGATAGAAAATAATTAAATGCTCGGTGGCTTAGTGGTTAAAGCAGTAGATCATGATACGTCGTGACCCGAGTTCAAATCCCAGTGGGTGCTGATGAGTAGTGTAGCGACGACTAGCTATAGTTGTCCCCCAACTAAAGATTGGATTATTAGATTTCTTGTCTTCTTCAATCAAAAATTATTGATCACAGCAAATTTGTATTGAGAAAAACCCTTCTTAAGAAAAATTTAAGAAAAAGAAACTTCAGAAAACTTGAACTAAAACCTGATGTACAAATGTACAAAAAACCAAAAATCTAATTTAAAAAAATTATAAAGTTCAACAAAAATTCAATGAATTTAACAGCTGACGTTTGACAGATCGCAATTTCAACAAAAAATATTTTGTGTTTGTGCTGCCATTTTTTTTTTTTTTTAAGTTTATAAGTGAAATACAAAACAATGTACTGTACCTTCCCGGCGAACACCCGGTATTAATTTTGTAAATAAATTTAATTGAGTTGACTATTTTCTTTAAATTTTTATTCCATCTTCTTATTATGGTAGAATATTTATCCATTTTAAGATTTCTTTTTTTTTCTAAAATTAAGATTTTCATTTTGAAAAATTAAGATTTTTCGACCAAAAGTTCTGGCAACACTGATAGCAAATGATAAAGTCATTTTATTTCAAAGGTTTGATTTCAAGTTTGTTGGGTATATATGTACATCCTTCATGTGTCCTTAGACTTATGGCGGCTGTTGATTTCATAAACCAAAACATATGTACTCGTATGTAGCAGTTTAGAGAGTTGATGCCAATTTATTTACATGCCATTAAAATTTTAAGCTAGTTGTTATTGTTTTTTGCTATTTTTTATTCTTCACTTATTGTTGACTATTGTATTTACAAATACACACACACACTTACAAATATACCCAGTTGGCCATGTCTTAAAGACATCTTAAGTGATGGGTACAAGACAATAAAAAATCGTGCACGACATGTTGACGACACCTCAAATAAATCGTTCACGAAATTTTCGAACAAATGGCCACGAAATCACGCAAGACCACACAAGCGACAGTTTCCCTCACCACATCGCCGAAGTTTATATACACTCCATTTTCCTCTACCATGTCGTCGACGAATACATACGTGACAATATTCACACTGGCTCGTCAACGATTGCGTGGGCGACGATTTCCACCACAGTATCGTCGACGATTGCATAGGCGACATAATCGTTGATGATTACTTCGACGATATCTTCACTAAACTGTTGTGAATGATAATGATTTAATGAAAATTATTAATCAAATTTTTCCAGATTTCGATGTCTTTTAAAAAATTTACTCTATTTTAAATCATCAGAAAATTTTTTTAAATTATTAATAGTATCATAGTACATCTTGTAGCGAATGCTAACAAATTGTCAGCGAAATATTTAAAATAACATAAAAATCATTCACATTTTTTAAGTAATATAAAAAAATATAAAAATTCATTAAAAAGAATAATCAATATATTTAATGTCGCTTGTTTAAATTAATTTGGATGCATGTATAGTTAATCGAAAAAAATGTGTGTTACATTTATTGAGAAATTCCTTTTTGTTTCAATATAATTTTTAAATATAACGAGTGATTTTTTTGCTATTATCTTTTTGGCAACACTAGTTTTGACAGCTCACGCACGTTTTGTATCTTGTGTCACTGTCAAACATCTTCAGTTTGGTCTATAATTTAATCATGAATCGTCTTACAAACGAACAACGCTTGCAAATTATTGAATTTTGTTACCAAAATGCGTGCTCTGTTAAGAAAGTTCATCGCGCGCTTCTTCCATTTTATGGTCAGTTTAATCGACCTACTGAGGCTTCTATTCGGGCTATTGTAAAAAAATTTCGCACCAAATTTACATTGTTGGACATTAAACCACCAACACGCTTACGTAGAGTGCGAACTGAAGAAAATATCGCAGCCGTATCGGCCAGTGTTGGTGATGACCGTAAATTATCGATTCGGCGCCGTTCGCAGCAATTGGGCCTCTGTTACTCCACTACGTGGAAAATTTTGCGGAAGGATTTGGGTGTGAAGCCTTATAAGATACAGCTGGTGCAAGAATTGAAGCCAAACGACCTACCACAACGCCAAATTTTTGGTGAATGGGCTCTTGAAAAGTTAGATGAAGATCCACTTTTTTATCGAAGAATTGTGTTCAGCGACGAGGCTCATTTCTAGTTGAATGGATACGTGAACAAGCAAAACTGCCGTATTTGGAGTGAAGAGCAGCCAGAAGCATTGCAAGAGCTACCAATGCATCCACAAAAAATAACCGTTTGGTGCGGATTATGGGCTGGCGGCATCATTGGGCCGTATTTCTTCAAAGATGATGCGAATCACAACGTTACTGTGAATGGTGAGCGCTACCGTGCGATGATAACAAACTTTTTTTGCCCAAAATGGAAGAGCTTGACTTGCATGACATGTGGTTTCAACAAGACGGTGCCACATGCCACACAGCACGCGAAACAATGGACCAATTGAGAGGCGAGTTCGGTGAACAGTTTATTTCACGCTTGGGACCAGTCAATTGGCCGCCCAGATCGTGCGATTTAACGCCTCTAGACTATTTTTTGTGGGGCTTTTTGAGGCGCAGCCGCGGCCAACATTTGCATGAAATAATCTTCAAACATTAAATTATATCGACCCAACTATCGATCCAAATAAATATTTCATGCATTTTTCTGAATTTTATGTGTTTTTTTTTTTTAATTTCCGATAGTTCTTATAAAATCACCCATTACATAGATAAGGGCCTAGCTATAATACATATTTTTTATTTCATACACAAAATGTACAGAAAAAGCTGGCGATATGTCTCGTACTGCTGTTAATATTCAATTGAGTAAAAACGTTTACTCAAATTTTATACAATTTTGTTGTTTCTATAGAGGTCCGTTAAGTTTTTTGCAGAAATATTTTACTTAAACCATTTGAAGACTAGATTGAAGACATTGTCACCCATCGTGTCGCTCATTTAAACACATATATAAATTATTGTTTAGCTTTTTTTAGAGTACAGTTACTTGTTTGAAATGCCTACATGAACAATTTGTAGACATTGTCCTTCATATTTCCCCCACAGATGAGCGGCTACATTAAAAACACTGTCGCTTATAGGGAAGAGGACAAATCGTGCATATATTTTCAAAGACAATGTCGTCTAGGAAGATTTTGCCAACTGGGTATATACCCATATATGTACATATGTAATTAAATCTTTAACTTAAAAGTAAAAATATTTTCGCCTGAAACACCAGAACAAGCTGTTGAGCCACAACAATATTAATAATATACTGTGGAAAATTGAAACGTCAACAAATTAAAATTAATACATTTAAATAATGTTGTATGTATGTATTTGCCGCTCTGTCTAATAAGTAGTATATTCCAGACCTCCAGTGTTTGCTCTTACTTAGAAATTCCCATTGTAACCAACTATTGTAATTGAAATTGCCATCATTGTTGCTGCCGTCTTAATTTGAATGAAATGAAAATTATATTTAAAAACACTTGAAACTTGTAGTGTACTCGAATAGATATTCCATAAACGTCAAGTAGAGATTTCCATTAAACAGAAACAAATAATTTTTTCTTCAAGTGTAGTATGCAAAGCTTTTTCTTTTAAATTTATTATTAGTTAAATTTTGTGGGACTTTTGATTGCTTTGCAATAAATTACTTGTATTTAAATATTTGTTTTGTGGTTTTTGAGGCATTTCAATTATTTTGTTTAAAATTAAAGGAAATTGAATAGATTGTTGAGACAATTAAAGTTCTGTCAGAGAATTAATTCAAAAATAAAATTTTATTCAGTTTTCAAAATCAGACGAGATACATATTTTTACTATTAAAAAATTCATAAACAATAAAAATTTTATTCTAATCTGTAATCTGAATTCGTAAAGGATTGTCAGCGCTTCCACACGTCATGCCAAATATGCAATGGAAACTCGGGGAAAATGTTATCTGTAAGTCAGTTTTACATACACAGACAGGAAACACATACGTGTTTTACTTACGCCACTCCCTCTTTCCCTCTCCTCTCAAACTATTTTCCTAGTTCTAGGAGTTATCTTCTGAGTATTGGTCCAAGATAAAAATAAAATAAAACTCTGGGAAGCCGGATGTTGTGTTGGACTTCCGAAACCTTACCAAGGGTTAAAATTGGTAAGCAAGCAAGGGTCTATCTATAGGTTTTTACGTTCAAATTAACGATTTTTGTATTCAAATTAAATTTTTTACAAGTCAAACACAATGTTTTACAACACAAATTCAATTTCTTGCACTTCAAATTAAATTTTTTTTCATATCATATTAAATTTTTTGTCTTTCAAATTAAACTATTTTTATTTCAAATTAAATTTTTTGTGTTTCAAATTAAATTTATTTAACTTCGAATTCAATTTTTTATTTATTTAGCTAAAAATTTACAAAATAAAATAAAAATAAACTTATTGTTGTAACAGGGTTATGTTTTAATGACGCCAAAAATCTGAATTATATTAATCGGTAACAGAACTTTCAATTGAAAAATATTAAGAAAGCATATTCGTATAATAAAAAATTATTTGCTTTCACTTTCAGTGAAATATTTTAATGAAAAAAGTTTAAAAAAATATATTAATAAAGCTAAATTAAATATTTTTTCGAAAGCGAGGGAAAGGTTATTTTTTTCATTCAGAATAAACAAAACTCGATTAATCTTCTCTTAATATTTTTAAAATTTTGTATATCGCTTTTGAGTTGTCTTTTTTTTTTTTTTGTCTTGGAGAGAACATCATACATAAATATATTTCAACATATTTTTTCATTTTATTTTCAACATATTTTTTCATTTTATTTTCAAATTTAAAGAATTTAACTTGAAGTGCAATACATTGAATTTGTGTAGCAAAACACTGTGTTTGACTTGTAAAAAATTGAATTTGAGTACAAAAAACTTTAATTTGAAAGTAAAAACCTATATATGGCTGCAAGCTGATGGAAAAAATTTGCGACATATGTGAGTGTAGCGGTGTGAATAATTCACACCGTGAAGCTGATCCATCATACGATAAGACCGACAAGGCAGGTGCTGATGTAAATCGATTTCACAATCTCTCTCTCTTTTTTTCTTGCGTATGGTCAATTAACCGTCAAATAGACTTTGATGCACTGCCGCAAACATGAAAGTTTTATTCCATTCTTGCTCAGATATATCCAGTAGTGCAATTCACTAATTTTTCACCCCAATTAGAAGTGTTAACTTTACCAACACATTTTGTGGTTTGCACTAACCCCAACGTTATTCACTAACTATATTTAGCCACCGTAAAGGGTTTGATTTTTGTTCACGTTCAGATTGTTACAACGTGGCAACTCTCCATTTCATTGTTATTAGCTATTGTACTGAATCTCTTTTTTCTTTGTTTTCTTCATATTTTGTAACTTTGACCATTTTATATACATACATATATATAAAAATCTTAAAAATAATATATGAGCTCGAGGATCTCTCTATAAAAAACAATAATTAAAAGCTTTTTGTTAAATTTTTCTTTAAACATTTCTTTAGAAAACATCTTAAGGAATGTATTTGTTTACTAATTATCAAGTTGTATTTTTGTTGTTTACTAACTTTTCGTGTTTTTATTAGATAAATTTAATGAAATAAATATATACACAACATAAATCAACACTTTTTTTTTAGTTAAACCTACAAAAAATGCGGGTGTTAATTAACACCTATGTAGCGGTTAAATATGACAGCTGCCTCAAACAGCTGACTTTAAACTCCAGCATATGGTGTTTAAAGTACTTGTGAATAGGAAAATGGTTAATTTTGTGGTTAATAATTTTAACCGAAATAATTGGGGCTTAAAAAGCATAGTGAATCGCACTACAGGTGATATAAATAGTGAGAAGATTATATCGAACGAAGTATGTATGTCTTGTACCATTTTGTAATGTCTTGGTACTTTAATGCTTTTTAAGAGACATGAAAAATATGTTCGGTCCTGCATCTAGCACACGATGCAGGGTTTGTACTTTGTGGGGGAAAAAACTATTTTTAAAATCGGTTCAAAAATTGGGGAGTTACATATATGTATAAACATTTTGTCTGCTCAATGTTTACATTTTTGAGCCGTTGACGAACCCTTTTAATAGAAAATAGAATTAATATGATATAATATCTTGAGCTTAAGATCTCTTCTTATTTTAAAGTTTTTGGTTTTTTATTATTTTATTATCTGGCAATAATTCGCTCTTCGCGAAATATTGCCAGATAATAAAAAACCAAAAGCTATAAAATCAGAAGAGAACTTAAGTTCAAGAAATTATATCATATTAAGAAACAAAGAAATAATACGAAATTAGAATTTATAAAACCGATTTGTAAATGGCAGAATTATTTAGGTTAGATTTGACGGGCTGTCAGCCACTTGAGTCCAGTCGGGTCTCGTTGTGTTGCCTAGATGTGATACGTATCTTAGTAAGTCTACATATCACTGGTTGAGAACCAACCCGAGGATCGCTGCATCGTCTGTCTAGATACAGTGCCCTTGCATAAGAAAGGGCTGGACTCTGACAGAGGAAGTGCTGAACGCTCTCTACTTCCTCCTTGTCTTTGCAATTTCTACAGAAGTCATTATATGAAAGATTTAACTTCTTCGCCTGCGTCCCTATGTGGCAATGTCCCGTCAGGACCGCCACAGCAATACGATAACCTCCGTCGGTGCAAGCCTCTAAGAATGATAGTCCTCCTGTTATCATATCTAGGGCAGCCTTGATATTCGACAGGTATCCTCACTAGACCATCTGACTTGAGCGGTCTGAAAAAGTTTACGCTATACTTGTTTCTTACAGCTCGCAAGCGGGATTCCAACGATCCCATCTATATCTCTTTGTTGTAGCTGGATACCGGCCTTTGCCAGTTCATCCACTTCTAGATCTCCGCACACTTTACTGTGCCCTCATACCCAGAAAAGCTGCATGTTCGAATGTCTCACTATCTCGTTTAGAGATATCCGACATGCACGAACCAATCTAGATGTCGTATAGACTCCAGCTAGTGCATACAATGCAGCCTTGCTATCAGTACAATTTCGGTTATCATCCCCGTATATCCTGTAGTAGCTTAGTTCCATCTGCACTACGCTACACTCATCTTGCAGCCTGAAGCTAATTCTCCTCTCTTACGGGGGTATAAAGGTAACCCTATCAACTCCCGAGTCCGACTTGGATCTATTTCTAAATATTTCAAGCACGTCTTCTTGACGATCTGTGTCAGTCATCTCTGAGACCGAGCCTGATTAAATTATTTAACAAAATTATGTTTCGAATGTACTTTTATCCCCCTTATGTTGATTCTCTGCCTCCAAAATATTTCCATGGAGAATTTCATCTAAATTCGTTAAGCGTTTTAGATGTAAAAAAAACAGACAAACAGACGGACAGAGTTGCTATCATATTTACAATCTTAGTAAAGATTAAGTTGTGAAATTCTACAAAGAAAAAACACTCTTTCCTTTAACCAAATGTAATATAATCAACATTCTTATCATTATTTAAAACTATAAGTGCCTCAATCAATTAAAAGTAATAGACAATATTATGAAATATTTAAATATATAGTTCTAAGCTCTAGACAGTGGTGGCAAAAAGTGTTTCATGTCATCAGACCATAAACGCAATTTTAATAGCTTTTTTATTTTATTTTGCTATAAAGCAGCCAGCCAACCATATGTAGTATAGAGAAATCAATTATATAACAGCTCTTAACTTATATAAATGAAATATAAAACCTTTTTGCTCAGTTTTAGGCTTGTAAAATATTGCCTCAATTAAGTCTACTTTTAGGCGCCACATCAAACATGAATTCATTTTTTGTTTAATTTAAAAACGAATTTGTGTCACTCATTTTGTTCTTCTTTTGTTTTATGACTTTGTTGTTGTACAGCAATCAACAATTTGCGTGTTTTATGGCCATAAAAATAAACAATTTTATTTATTTTGTTCTTGTTGATTTTTTTTTTAATCTTTTGTACACAAAAAAAATGTAATTACTGATAGTATAATTGTAAAATTTGGTTTTTAATCTGAGATTTACATTTTTTGGTGAGTGAAATGTTTGAATTAATATAACTAATAAATATATTTTTGAGAAAAATTAAAATTTAGCTTTTCTATTGAACAGACCCCGTATACCACCCCCTGGTGCTTAAAACGAAAAATTTTTAAATACTTTTAGTTTATTTCGATATTTAATTTTCATCTAAGTTATTTGATATGATTAAGGGAACAGCATTAATAAAACAAGAAAAGTCTTGGGTAACTTTTTCCTCTCATAGCCCAACAAATGATCCATCATCATTTTTCGAATGCAATATAATATGTTTTTATGTCTTAAGACTGCCAGTCTGCTTGTAAACATCCTGTTTAACAGCATCAGTTTAAATGTCCTTTGTATTAAACTCGTAAAATGTACATTTTGCGTGCATGCGATAACACATTTCGTTTACTTTCTTCTTTACAGACTCAAATTTCTTTCCAAAAAATTATGATTCATTTTCAGCAATTATCGTGTGATTCACTGTGAGGTGAACGTACCCAAGAAGAACCTTCAGCCATTTTTCCAATATTGAAATATATTCCTGTAAATTTTGTGAAGCTAATTGGTGGTTTTCGTGAACGCTCAAAAACGCAGTGTCGTCTGCAAAAGTTGAAGTGTAGATTCCAGATGTCGTTGGCATATATGAGGCGTAAATGAAATACAATGTAGGCCTTTCCTTGGGGCACTCCTGCCTCGATTGGCTGAGTTGTGCTTATAAAATCTCTGATAACAAATTTTCGCCCATACAAGTAGCTTTTCAAAACTTGTGAGTATTTGCGGGCAAGTTTAACTCTATTTTGTGCATCAAGCCGTCGTGCCACACTTCATCAAAAGCTTGAGAAATGTCAATGAATAGAGCTGAGCAATAACGAGTGATTTTTTTGCTATTATCTTTTTGGCAACACTAGTTTTGCCAGCTCACGCACATTTTGTATCTTGTGTCACTGTCAAACATCTTCAGTTTGGTCTATAATTTAATCATGAATCGTCTTACAAACGAACAACGCTTGCAAATTATTGAATTTTATTACCAAAATGCGTGCTCTGTTAAGAAAGTTCATCGCGCGCTTCTTCCATTTTATGGTCAGTTTAATCGACCTACTGAGGCTTCTATTCGGGCTAATGGAAAAAAATTTCGCACCAAATTTACATTGTTGGACATTAAACCACCAACACGCTTACGTAGAGTGCGAACTGAAGAAAATATCGCAGCCGTATCGGCCAGTGTTGGTGATGACCGTGAATTATCGATTCGGCGCCGTTCGCAGCAATTGGGTTCTGTTACTCCACTACGTGGAAAATTTTGCGGAAGGATTTGGGTGTGAAGCCTTATAAGATACATCTGGTGCAAGAATTGAAGCCAAACGACCTACCACAACGCCAAGTTTTTGGTGAATGGGCTCTTGAAAAGTTAGATGAAGATCCACTTTTTTATCGAAGAATTGTGTTCAGCGACGAGGCTCATTTCTGGTTGAATGGATACGTGAACAAGCAAAACTGCCGTATTTGGAGTGAAGAGCAGCCAGAAGCATTGCAAGAGCTACCAATGCATCCACAAAAAACAACGCGGTGCGGATTATGTGCTGGCGGCATCATTGGGCCGTATTTCTTCAAAGATAATGCGAATCACAACGTTACTGTGAATGGTGAGCGCTACCGTGCGATGATAACAAACTTTTTTTTGCCCAAAATGGAAGAGCTTGACTTGCATGACATGTGGTTTCAACAAGACGTGGCCACATGCCACACAGCACGCGAAACAATGGACCAATTGAGAGGCGAGTTCGGTGAACAGTTTATTTCGCGCTTGGGACCAGTCAATTGGCCGCCCAGATCGTGCGATTTAACGCCTCTATACTATTTTTTGTGGGGCTATGTTAAGGCTAATGTCTATAGCGACAAGCCCGCTTCGATTGACGCACTGGAAGCCAACATTGCCAACATTATTCGTGAGATACCGGCCGAAATGTTGGAAAGAGTATGCCAAAATTGGACTAAGCGGATGGACCATTTGAGGCGCAGCCGCAGCCAACATTTGCATGAAATAATCTTCAAACATTAAATTATATCGACCCAACTATCGATCCAAATAAATATTTCATGCATTTTTCTGAATTTTATGTGTTTTTTTTTTTTTAATTTCCGATAGTTCTTATAAATCACCCATTACTTCTTGTCCTCAAAGGTCTGTCTTGTGACAGTGACCAGTCTGTACGGTTGTTCAATGGTGCTGTGTTTACCCCGAAAGCCAAATTGATGATCAGGGACGCAATCCACATTGTTCAATATTGGAAAAAAGCTTATGGAAAATCAAACCTCACCAGGAATTACCTGTTATTAACAACAATAAGAGTAACAATCATTTCTCGAATGACATCATCGTTGCCCTTTGCAGACACTGAAAGTCGTCGTATGTCTCGTTACTGTCTGGTATTGATGATGCTGTTTTCTTGTAACTTTCAACGAACAGTTTTCATATATTTTTCCTTGAATTTGTTTTCATTTTCTGTTTTTTTTTTTTTTATTATTTTTAATTTATAGCTAATAAACGTTACATGATGTGCTTTGTAGCAGTATCCTTGTAAACGTGTTTTAGGATTAAATGACATTTATATAACAACAACTAAAAGCATGAATTTGTTTTTAAGTGTGTGTGCGTGTGTGTATGTTTTCGTGTGTAAGTGTATGTTTGGCTTTAAATTTCGCATAAATATTTTAGAGGTTTTCCATGAAGCAGGAAAATTATGAAAAAAGGACATGGCGATGATAAAAAAAAATACTTATATTATAGCCAAATAGATTTTACAATATTTTTTCGACTTCATTAGATATTCATTGTTCTTGGTAAACCTCTTTTCAGGTAAGCAGACAGACAGACAGTCGGACAGAGAGACAAACAACGTGTAAAAGTAGTAGATATGCTCAAAGGCTCTTAAAAGATATTGTGCTTGATAGATAAATAATCTGCTTACACACGTAATAGCAAACAAACCATATTTCACAATATGTTGATAAGAACATGAGGAAAAATGAATTTTATTAAAGGAAACATACTCGTACATGATAAAAATTAAGAATGAACAAAGATCTCAAAAAGAAATTAATTTTTAATCACTTTTATATTAAGGAAATGCAATATAACACCATAAACCATAAAAAAAATTTCACATTAAAGTGGCTTGCATCAAAATTAAAAATTTTTTATAAGTTTTATTGAAAAGCATATTTCATAATTCTGGTTTTCATTGTAAATATAACGACATTATGCCAAAATTGATTACAAAAGTCTTACATATATAAAATTTCAACAACTTTTGTGAAAAGAAAGAAAATAAATGCAACAGAAAGCTTTTCACTCACACCAGCGTTGCCATTGTTGGACTTTTTCGACCAAATTTGGTCGGATATTAATCGTTTGATCGACTGGTCGGCTAAACCTTATTTTGGTCTTTAAAAAAAAATTCCATTCCAATAATTTTAGTATTTTTCAGCATTGTTGATTGTGACTCTGATATCGTTATTACACAGCGGAATTTGTTGCGCTTAACAGAAATGAATCTTTCCGCAGGTTGATTTATTTTGGTATCAAATGAATGCTGTTGAAAACGGACTAAATCAGAAGAGCTTTGGAGATCTTGCTAACTTTGTATTTAAATTACTTTCGCTTCCATATAGGTCTGGAACAGCTGAGCGTCAGTTGTCAACACTTTTTTAATTAAAACAGTGATAAGAAATAAACTTGAAATAAATACAATTAACAGTATAATGTTTTGTAAAGTACTTATGAAAAATATTTTTTAAGCGTTTTTTATTTATGGAATCTTCAAAATGAACTAACAATAAGTATTCAAATCTTAATACTAAAGATAAAAATAAAAAAGTGCTTTTTACATAAGTGCAGCCAATGCTCGGTAGAACCATCTATTGAATGTTCTGCTGGGGGCAACGGTATCCCTTCTTCTCAACCGAGTGTGGCCGCCAAAATTAAGTATATTGCGAGCAAGAACGTTTGCATGAAGTTCCAGTTTACTGACTTACCTTGTCGTGTACTTAGAAAAGTCCTCTTTTGCCAGCGGAACACACAGATCTTTATGAATTCGTGACTTATTTACGTACCATGGAATTGCACTAATCATTCGAAGAATTTGATTTTGTCGTCTTTGAATTTTTTCAATGTTTGAAAATAAATTATGCACGCATTGTGAGGTCAACAGAAAGAGAGTGTTGTGTCGAATAAATTACGTACATGTCGCTCCTTTACTGCAACATAGTCATATCTCAAAAAATGAACTTTTCGTGTTAACAATGCAGAATTGTTAACAGTACTACTTTTTATATTAAGCCAAAAATTTATTCAAATACTTTTAAACTGTTTCCTCTAAGAGATATTTTGTAAAAAAATTTTTCTAAGACTTGTATGGAAACTAAAAATGTGATATATGTTTTTCTCGAAACAAGCTGTTTTTTAGTTGTGACTATATTGCAATAAAGGAGAGATGTGTATATAAAAGAAAATATTCCACAGAAAATTAATCGTCGGCAAAAATTTTTCACTGGTAGAAGATATGTATTCAATATTTTTTCAGTAGAAAAGAATTTTTATAAAAAATTCAGCGATAGTGAAAGTTTCTCATAAAAAATTTCTCTATTACAAAAATTTTTAATAATATTTTTTCGATAACAAAAATATATCGATAGCACAAATAGGAAATTTATCTATATAATAAAATGTTACAAAACAATCGATTACATTTCCATAAAAAAATCGATTTTCTGACGGAAATTTATCGATAGCACAAAAATATTTTACAGAAAATTTATCGTTGGCAAAAATTTATTTATCTATATTATAAAATGTTACAAAACAATCGATTACACTTCGATACAAAAATCGATTTTCCGACGGAAATTTATCGATACCACAAAAATATTTTACAGAAAATTTATCGTTGGCAAAAATGTATCATTGGCGGAAGTCTGTATACAAAATTTTTTCAGTAGAAAAAAATTTGTACAAAAATAGTAAAAGTTTCTCATAAAAAAAATTTCTATTGCAAAAATTTTTAATAATAATTTTTCGATAACAAAAATATATCGATAGCACAAATAGCAGATTTATCTATAACTGTGTATCCAAGGTGCATTAACGTTTACACGGTGGCAGCACTAGAGCAAAATTACAACAATACAACAAAAACAGGCATGTGGTAAGCTATGTTTGTCAAAAATATTTGTAACTTTTTCACAATTATAAACTATGAATGTACCTTTTCATAACTATAAACTATTTTTATTTGAATTATTCTTATGTTCACAAAACAATTTTTATATGTTTAATTCAGAATTTTTATTGACTTTCAAAAATGTAAACAATACATTTGTCGTCAATAGCTTACTGTATTGCCAGTAGCAAAAAATTGTCACATGCCGTAGCGCTGCCAGCTTGTAAATGTTAATGCATCTTGTGTGTATCGGTAGAAAATATTTTGTATAGAAAAGTTTCTTAAAGGGAATTTGTCTATTCGAAAAACATTTTTCGGCAAAATATATCGATAGTACAAAAATATCTGATGAAAATTTTATATATGACAAAAATTGTGTATCAGTAGAAAAACTTTTGTATAGAAAAGTTTCTCAAAAGAAATTTTTCTATTCGAAAAACTTTTTTCGGTCATAAAAAATTTTCTAAAGATATAGACTAATAGCAAGAAAAGTTATAGGTAGAAAGAATTTTGTACAGGTAGTAAAATATTGTCATAGACAAATTTTCGATTATAAAATTATTAAAATTAAATAAATATTTTATTGAAGATATATATCGATGACAAAATTTTTACATCGAAAACTTATTGCTAAAAAAAAGTTGTGCATAGAAAATTCAGTGATAGGAAAACTTACTCGTAGAAAATTTGTCTATTTTAAAAATATTCGATAAAAATTTTTCGATAACAAAAATTTTCGATAGCAAAAGTTTTTTACACAAAATGTATTAATAGCAGAAAAATATGTTATAGGAAAAAATCTATTTAAGAAATGTTTGATAAAAATTTTTCTATAACAAAAATTTCTCTAAAGAGAATGTATCAGTAGAACAAAAATATTATATAGGCAATTTATCGATGACAAAAATTTTGCATAGAAAACTCAACGACGGAAAAGGTTTCTCATAAAAAATTTGTCGTTTGTAAAATGTTGACAAACAATTTTTCGATAACAAAAATCTCGTAAAACAAATTAATTGACAGTACAAAAAGTTTTACAAGAACTTAACGATAGAAAATAATTATTTACAGAAAATCTATCGATAGCAAAAAAGTTGTATAGCTGTAAATGGCGTCAACGTCAGCTCAAAACTACAGATCAGCTGTTTATTGTGCTGCTATCGCTTCTAATATAATTAAGTAGTTGACTACATGGCGACAACTGCAGCTAGCAAAATTTGTAGCTATGTAGCCAGTAGCCTGTTGTTTCAAATGTATTTAACGCATTAAATTAAAAATGAAGCATTAATATTTTTTATTGGCTGCAATATAAATTTTCAGACATGATCAAGAAAAAGTTTCATACATTCAAGAGGTTAATTAAGAGCTGAAATTATGAAAAAAATAATTGGCGTTTTTAAGTTTTGTTAAAAATACATGCCAATTTTTTTTTTTTTGTTTTGGTTTGTTTATTTTATTTTTCAATAGCTACTCTTTATAAAATTTTATTAATATTTATAAACTAAAACTGAATCCTGTTGTACGATACCAAACTAGTAGTATTCATATGTATATATACACATGTATGTGTGCATGTATGTGTGTGTGCCAGTTTTTGCAGTTTTACTGATTACATCAATTTGAAAGTTAATTGCTTCTCTAGAACAAAAAAGGTTGTTCTTAACAAAAAAAAAGAAAAAAATCAAATCAGTGTTCAAAATCATTTACATGCGAATCTAGAGCTTTAAAGTTTGACATACAGCTGCTGTATGTTTAATTGGTGGCTGTGTCTATAAAAAGGATCAATCAATAAAAAATCACGGCAGAATTAAATTATGTTTGCAGTCGGCACGAAAAACAAAAATGCTGAAAAATTCAAATGAAAAACTAAAAAGTGGGGAAAATAGAAGTAAAACGAAAAACTGACAGAACAAACGTTATCAGTTTTAATAAATATTATGGCAGTAGTTCGTGATGTAACGTTCATATACAAACACATACACTTGCATGTTGGCAAGCGCTTTAGAGTTGTCGACTTATTCGAGTTTAGCATTATTCGAATAAAATTGTTTTTCCTAAGCACTTAAGAATATAGTTTCTGTTTACCTGTTTTGTCAACAGAAATATAAAGTTAATTTTTGATACAATCTAAATCGTTATTGTGATTGATTTGCTTGATTTATCTGCAGAAAATGTATCGAAAGCAAAAAATTTGTCGCTGGAAAAACATTTTCAAAATTTCTAAAAAGAATTTATCGATAGCAACGACCTTTCTACACAAGATTTATCGATAGTAAAAAATTTGTTAAAAACTTTTCTATCAGTTGATTACATTTTAAGGGACGATGTTGACACCTAAACGTGAAATTCTTTTCTGCATTTCATTTGTCATTTTTCAATTTCACACTAACTCAATTCGAATCATGGAAAAATACACAATCGGGCGTCGCATTAAAGTTACGAGTATTTAGGCTTATTACGAAAATGGGCGTTCAAATTAAAAAGCATATGGCAGCATGCAATGGTCAGAATGGTGACAACAAATGGCAACAATGGATGATAAATTTTTAAAGAAAATTATCTTCAGTGATGAGACACATTTTCACCTTAGTGGATTCAACAATAAACAGAATTGCCGCATTTGGGCGAATGACAATCCAATAGTGATTGTCGAAAAACCTATCAATCAACTCACAAAGAGTGACTGTTTGGTGCGGTTTATAAGCTGATGGAGTCATAGGTCCTTATTTTTTCCAAAATGAGGCCGGCCAGGCAGTTACTGTGAATGCTGTTCGTTATCGTGGGATGATAATGAACTTTTTATGGCCCGTATTGGAAGATATGTATGTGGACGATATGCTGTTTCTTCGGGAAGTTGCCACTTGTCACACAGCCAACGAAACAATGGCTCTTTTTCAATGACCGAGTTATCTCACATTATGGCAATGTTAATTGGCCGCCAAGATCGTGAGATTTGACACCGTTGGATTTCTTTCTTTGGGGTTATTTGAAAGACGTCTACATCGAAAAACCAGCAACAATGCAAGAGCCAAAGGATGAAATAATTCGGCACATTAACGGCATAGAACCTCAATTGTGCCTCAGTGTCAACGAAATCTTGGACTATCGGATGGAGGTGTTCCCCTAAGGCCGCGGTGGCCAGTTGCCCGACTTTTTGTTCCATGCATAGTGGAACCATACCAATATTATCATACATCATAATAAAAAGAAATGAAAAGTATTCTTAAATAATTTGTGTTTTATTCAAAATCTACATCGACCCTTAAAATGTAACCACCCTTTAAAAAAAATTTATCGGCAGCAATATATTTGTCTCTAATAAAAACTTTATTGATAGCAGAAAATATTTCATAGAATATTTATTTATCTATAGAAAAAACAGTCCCTAAAAATTTTTGAAAGAGAAAATTTCTACAAAAAATTAATCGAAAACAAAAGAATTTATCTATAGCAACAACTTTTCTAAAGAAAATATATCGATGGCAACCACTTTTCTACACAAGATTTATCAATAATAACAAATTTGTACAGAAAAAAATCATTTTTTGGAAGCAGTCTAAATCGTTATTGTGATTTATTTTCCTTTTCTGGTACGGCAGTAGTATAATAGATGTTTACTATTGTTTTGCATGTCACTAAGTCCACACCTACGAAAATATGTAAGATGAGAACGTCAAATTCAATAGCAGAGAGAATTCTGTTACGTGTATACTTCAAATCAGTGTTTTCGCAGTCGTATAATAATCTTTACGAGAGCCTTCTTATGAGAAATCTCATGGCAATAAGAGCTGTTTGTACTTTTTTTTTGTTTTTTAATTTTTTCTTCCTTATTTGTTATTTGTATGCATATGTATTTTATTCGACTGCTAAATGTCTATTCGAATAGCCGAATATTTTTGTTTTTTGTTTGAATGACAACTACTCGTATACTGTGAATATTTTCAAGTATGTTGGTACGTGTGAGCATATAAGTGTACTTGCATTAAGTGCCTCTATTGTGGAAGCATGTAATTTATCATTGCATTTTTTCAACACTGGCACTATAACACTCTGCAGCAAAAAAAACGGCAATCATAGAGAAAGGGAGAGAAAAAAAACACTCAATTGTTCTCGAAAAAAGATTATTTTCGTATGTGGAACATCAATAAAATGAAAACATACAGATTAAAAATCATCATACACACGAACACTGTTGTATTTTATTTTGGCTTATAAATATGTGAGCACGTCGAATTGTCTGCGCATTTGGTAATACTTCTATGTACATATGTGTATGTGCATGTTTAAATACTAAAAGCTAGTGGAAATATTGCATAAAAAAAAGAATAGAAATGAAACAAAAATCGGAGCTACAAAAACCATTTTTTCGTCGTTGTTAAACATTTTTTTTCTCTCTATTTTGCACTTTCTGTTGTGTTGATAAGTCACTGTTACAACCGGCCGTCAGATACACAGACTTACGTACCGGCAGACCACATATGGCGAAGAGTAAAGCATAAATGGTATTCCAATTTCTTCCATAATGGTAGCAACAACTACAACTCTACAACTTCAATAAACAAACCAAACAAATGAACGCAAACATGAATTGAATTGTTGCACACAACCAAATCATGTATCACTTTTGTTACAATATTTACAGTTGCAAAAATTATTGTTTATTTTTTGATACACTGAAAAGAAAATTCAAACATACACGTACGGTAAAGCTACGTACACACGGTTGTCAGATCTTACAATATTGCCCCTAAAATTGTCTGAAAATGTATTAAAATCGTGTGAACTGCCAATTTTTAACTTACAACGTTGTCAATGAATTGTAAGATGACAATGTTGATTGGCATGACAATCGTGAGAACACTCTTCGTCGGCTGGTATTGTAAGCTCAGTTTTAATTGTCGGATGTATAAAATTAATGCACCTGACAATGGCATCATTGTCAGAAAAAAGTTTGATAGGCAACACTGCCAAACAGATGGTTATTGATATACATAAGTGACAATGCCTTACAACATGTCTGGCAATTTTTTTCATCTAACAATCTGACAACCATGTGAACTGACAATTTTTGCTGTCAGATGAATTATTTGTCAGACCATAGTCTGACAATGCAATTTTAAGATTTTCTTACGATCGTCTGAACACACAATTTACTTCTGCTGAACAATTTTTCATTGTCACTACATTATCAGCATGTTACAATATTGTAACATCTAACAAACGTGTCAGATGATGCACGCTGCGCTTGATTTAAGTACGGATTAGTCAAGCACTAAATACAGGGTGGCTGATGAAAGCTGCTACCAAAAAAAAAAAAAAAAAGTTCCTAATAACTGTTCCATTTTTACTGTATTTTATAGATTGATCTTTAAGTTTAACTAAAATAGAGAATTGAGATAGCGTGGCACAATCGCAAGAAGGGCTTATGATCGAGATTCCTCAGTTCGGACGCAGGAAACTATCGCTGCTGTAGCTGCTGCCATACAATCAAATCCTAGAGTTGCGACAAGGAGCTTATCTGCACAAATGGGTGTCAGCAGACAGTCACTGCAGACAATTTTGCTCCCAGATTTAAACTTATTTCCATACAAGATTCAACTAACAAAGATATTGAATCCTAGAGACCAAGGCGAATTGATAACAGGGGAAATTAACAGCGCAGCTGATAATTTTTTTTTTTTAATTTTTATGTGTTTCAGATGTCAATGGCATAATTAAAACAAAATTGGGAAAAAAATTTAAAACAATTTTTTAAATTATGTATTCTATTTTGAGCGCCAGATTTTACCCAGAATCCTCCGCAATCGGGCTAGCCATTTTCCCCTTTTCAAGCTCTACGACCTGAGACTTTAAGTTTCACGAGAAAATTAAAAGTTTCACATTATAATTAAGTTTTTCTTTTATTGTAAATTTTTTTATGGAAATTTGAAAAAAAATCAAAACAGTTTTTTAATTATGTACTGCATCTTGAGCGCCAGCTATCATTCTGAATCCTCCCCAATCTTGCTGGCCATTTTCACCTTTCTAAGCACAATGATATGCGACTTTAATTTTCACGAAATAATTGGAAGTTTCACGAAATAATTAAAAGTTCGTCTTTTCTTGTAAAATTTTTTTATTATATTTTTTGAATTCTTTTTTGTGTTTATATTTTTCCTTTGACATTTGAGAAAGATTTATTTTTTGTAGTGTTGTGTTTATTGCTCTTGCATTTACCTGGTATGAATTCGCCTTGCTAGAGACTTTCTCATTCGCTTGAAATTTTGTGAGAAGATCATTCATATGGTGTCAGAGGATGAAACTGCATTTTTATGTCTGAAGAGGCCCATTTTGATTTAATCGGCAATGTTAACAAACAAAATTGTTGAATATGGAGTAATTCTAATCGACAGATACTCGCTCAGATGCAATTCCATCCACTTCGCATCACAGTATGGTGTGCAGTTTATTCATAAGCATAAGTTTTTAAAAACATGTATATATGTATGTATGTCATAGGTCTATGTCCTTTTGCCAACAATTTTAGTCATTAAAATAAATTTTTACTGTCTATGTCATTAAACACTTAATTTTGTTTTTTTATTTTTTACTTTTTTTCTTTCTTTATTTATTTTAAATTTTTAATCTCCTGTTGTCTGCCGCTCAGAGACAAATGTAGTAACGAAGTTTAAATAGCTGTGAATAAATAATAAATTATGCGTTTTCGTGTCACTATAAAAGGAATGTCTTTTATATTTAAATGCATTTTCGCAGGCAATTTCCATGACATCATGTCATTCACTCGCTTGTGATCTTATACTCACTGCAGCCTTACTAGCAGAACACAACTACACACACACACACACAATTACTGGCAGGCAGACAGTTGCACAAATTCCATCAACAACTAAAAACAAACAGTTGAAATAAAAATAAATAAAAAAAAAAAAGTAGTCGTAACTTTTTTTACTTTCGGCGTGACATATTTACTTTTTTCTTGTGTTTTTGTTTCTGTTTTTTTTTTTATAAAAGTGTTAAAAATAGTTGAGTTTTTAAACTTTAGATCAAATTATTTAGTATAACTGCTGCCTGTTTAAAAAAAAATGCATGAGTTTTTGCTTTTACCTGATGGTAAGTGAAAAATTCCTGGTTATTTATTTATTTATATAAAATTGATTATTATAACAATATTTATAAAAATTAATTCAAAAGAAAAAAGAGTACTACCACTTATAGCAAAACCCATCTTCATATTGATGACGGCGGGTCGTCAGAACTGTGGCATCAATATTATGTAAATAGTCATCAATAATGTGAAAACTGACATCATTCTCGATGACAACGTCGTCAGAGAATTTTGCTATATATTGAGTACCACCAATGCTAAAGCTGTGGTGACATCAAGTCCATGATACATTCACGTAGAAAAAATATGGTTGATGTAACAATATTTTAAAGGCAAAATACTATTAATTTATTGAATTTTTGTTGAAATTTTTATAATCTTTTTTTTTTTTTTTTTTTTTTATAATATTTTATTTGCAATCTGTTTACTAAAAAAAAAAAAACAATAAGCAAATCTATTAACTATACTTAGAATAATATAACAGTAGTGTTAAATTCCATTAAATTTAACAATTTAAAATTATTTTTGGTTTTTTTATAAATCTTACAATGGTGTTTTTTATCAAAATATATACGCCTTAAGAACTAAAGGGGAGATCAAGTATATGTAGTCTTTTTAGTCGTCTTACTTCATCACCGTCATCTAATAGAGTTATCGCAAGAACATTTCCATGGCCGCTAAGTCTTTTTAGATAATTCGTGCTGTACTTTTTAATTTCATCTTTAATACTTGGAATATCGAGATCATTATGTATTGTAGTGTTTCTTATGTACCAAGGAGCACCTATTATAAGTCTAAGGGTTTTAGACTGATACTTTTGAATGATATCAATGTTAGAGTAAGAAGCTGTTCCCCATAATTGAATACCATATGTCCATACAGGTTTTAATACTGTTTATACAATAGTAATTTGTTTTTAACACTTAATTTCGACGTTGGCCCGAGAAGCCAGTACATTTTTCTTGTTTTAGTGTTCAGTTGTTTTCTCTTTGCTTTTAAATGTGCTTTCCATGTTAAACGCCGGTCAATGTTGAGACCTAAATACTTAACTTCATTTGATTGAGGTATTACAACTCCGTTCAGATATACAGGCGGACAATCTCCATTTTTGAGGGTAAATGTGACGTGAGTAGATTTTTCTGCATTCACTTTAATGTTCCATTTATTAAGCCAATCACTAATTAAGTCAAGCTGCATTTGAATGATGTTAGATGCAATACCTGCAGATTCATTTACTGCAAGTAAAGCTGTGTCATCAGCGTAGGTTGCGACCACTACATCGTTTTTTGTTGGCATGTCAGAAGTGAATAATGTGTACAGAGTTGGACCCAGTACGCTTCCCTGCGGCACACCAGCCTTGATATCACCAATTTCAGAATTCTCGTCATTGATGTTAACATAAAAAGTACATTCACTCAGATAGGACTTGAGCAGTAAGTAGAATGGAGCTTCTAGCAAATACTTTAACTTAAACAGAAGGCCATTATGCCACACTCTGTCAAATGCTTGTTTCACGTCTAGAAAAACAGATGAACAGTATTGTTTGTTTTCAAGAGACTCTCTTATTGATTTAACAACTCTATGACATTGTTCGGGAGTCCAATGTCCATCTCGAAAACCAAATTGATGATCAGGTATAATCCGTAGGGATTCTAACTTTGGCATTAATCTTTTTTGAAAAAGTCGTTCAAATAGTTTCGATAATACGGGTAGCAAGCTGATAGGCCTATATGACTCAACGGAGTTTTCCGGCTTGTTAGATTTATGTATCATAATAATTTTTGCATGTTTCCATTGAATTGGAAAATATGACAGCCGTAACACAGCATTAAATACAACTGTGATAAAAATGATAGCTTTTCTAGGTAACTTTTTCAGAACGTTTCCGTCTATGTTGTCATAACCTGGAGACTTTTTTGTATTAAGCTTACTAATTTCTGCTTCAATTTCTCGACATCTAAACGACTTAATTGGTTTACTCATTTGACATGCGACATCCAAAAAGTAATTTACTTCGGTGTCTTGCTGCGTTGAACAAAAAGAAAATGGAGTAAAAGTGTTTTCGAGGTGGGACCTAAAAGCAGCAGCTTTACTAACATCAGATCTACACCATTCGCCATTTGTATCTTTTATTGGAACGTTTCGCTTTTGTGCATGCTTTAGGTATTTTGTAGCTTTCCAAAGATTATGTTCATTATTATTTTCTGGACGTAAATTACCTAAATATCTACCAATGGAATCGTTCTTTAGCTCTTTTAATTTTCTTTTCAAATCGTTAGCTGCACGATTGAAGTTTGTTTTATCTAAGGGTGACCTTGTTCTTTTCCAGATTTTCCGAAGTCTCCTTTTCAATGCAATTAGTTGCCTTATTTCAAAAGATAAGTGCAAATTGGAATTTTGATAATTCACTTGTGGTGTTGAAACAAACGAAGCTTCATGTATTAATTTTGTAAAATTTTCAATGGCCATATCTATCTCGTATCCGGACTTTAGAGACAAATTTAAATCAAGTTCAGCTTCAATAAATTGTGTGAAGTAGCTGGTGTTAGTGGTTTTAGAAATAAGCTTAGGATTTTTGATTCGCTTTTTACACTCAGTTGCAAAGTTAAGGATAATTGGACTATGATCCGAACTTAAATCATCACTTGATGCTATTTCCAGAGAGGAAGGAGGGATTCCTTTATAAACAAAGAAATCTAGCAGATCGCGTATTCTGGAACTATCAGTTGGCCAGTATGTAGGAGCTCCTGTCGATAACGAACTGTAGTTGTTTTTAGAAATACATTTAAAAAGTTCTTTCCCTTTAGGGTTTGTTAACCGTGATCCCCACCAGGTGTGTTTCGCATTAAAGTCACCACCAACTATGAATTTATTGCCAAGATTTTTGAAAAAAATTATCATATTGATCACATTTTATACTATATCTAGGAGGTGAATACACAGAATAAATTGATACACTACAATTATTGCAAGTTATTTTAACTCCGGCTGCTTGGATATATAACTCAGTAATTGGTTCTAAAATTTCATATTTGATTGTTGATTTGATGACAATAGCTGCTCCGGCATGTGCCCTGTTGTTAGGTTGATTGGCTGTTATTATGTCAAATCCTCTTATACGAAAGAGGGATTTGCTTGTAAGGTGTGTTTCGGAAAGTAATAAAATATCTATAAAATTACTTTTCAAGAAAATTTCTATTTCGTTTATATGATTTAAAATGCCGTTAGCATTCCATTCTGCAATTATGAGATCTATTTGCATAGTTTTGTCATTAACATTGACATCATATTCATCAATGTATTTGTCAACTCAATTTGTTTTTCAAGCATCGCTTCTATTTTTTGAAGAATATTATTTACTCCATCGCTTGTGCCTCTGACGGCCTGGGCATATGTAAATTGCCCACTATTTTGAGGAGCAGCTGAGACGTAAGGATTGAAACTATAATTTTCTTTTACATTCCTGGCAGTTATATTTGTGCGTTTATTCACCAGTTTTTGATAAACCACACAGCCTTTGTAGTTCGCAGTGTGATTTCCTAAGCAATGAACGCATTGTGGGGGAGTACTTCGCGATTTTGTGCATTCATTGGTCGGATGCTCTAGACCACATTTAACGCATGAGTATGGTTTTCTGCAATAAGACTTAGTGTGTCCGAACTGCTGACATCTAAAACATTGAACAATATCATCAAATTTTTTGGGAGCTTCGATAACCACGGTGGCATGACCAAATGTCTTCAAATTATAAATCTCATTATTGTTAGCTTTAGGGTCGAAGTCAACGAAAAACATAGGCAGAGGGTTCTTTGTTACTCGGCTAGTTATGTTTCTTACGCTTCTTACTTGATGCCCTAACAAAAGCAAATTCGCTTTTATATCATCGATTGGTGTTGTGTGATGAAGCCCTTTGATAACTACAGTGAAAGCCCTTTCCTTTGGTACGTATGAAATATAATTTTATTGTCGTCAAGGTACTTAACTATTTTTCGGTATGAGTCAACTGTTTTAACGGTTAAACGAACCTGTTGATCACTATATGACTTGTAATAAAATTCATTGCTTGCTACAACTTTGCTTAATTTATTAACCATTTTGGCAATATCACCGACATTTGGAATTAGAATTGGTGGGGGTTTTGATTGTTGGGATTCTTGAGGCGATGTATCGTCATTTTCGCTTTCATTATTGTTGGCAAGAGCTGAAAATCGATTTGAAGTAGATGGACCTGATTCTAGTTGCTGACGTTTTGGTTTGAATATTTTTGGCGATTGGGAATTTGTTCTCTTACGATTTTTCTCGGGCACATACTGCCAGGTAAAGTCGTCATCAGAACTGCTGTCGCTATGATTCACGTTATTCAGATTATTGTGATCATTATTCTCAACCGTGATAGTCTGGTTTTCTTTGTTTATTTTTTGTTGTTTATTATTATTTTCACTAGTTGACATGCTTGTGCATGCACAATATAGTTTAGTTGTTGTCAACAAGAATGTTCAACCAGTAAACGTACAATGAATGTACGTAGTTGTTATTGTAACATCAAGTATAGGGTGTTTTTTTAAGCTAGATAGAACTTTAAATTGTAAAAAGTAACACAAAAAATTAAATTTTGATGAAACATTTTTTTTATTTGTTTCAGTATACTCTGACAAATCATCATGAATAGACTCACGCTTGAACAACGCTACGAAATTATCCAAATTTACTTTGAAAATCAGTCGTCGATTCGCGCAACTTATAGACGCAAAATTGTGTTCAGCGATGAGGCGCATTTTTGGCTTAACGGGTTTGTTAATAAGCAAAACAGACTCCATTACATCCAGAAAAATGCACTGTTTGGTGCGGTTTTCATGCTGGTGGCATCATCGGACCTTATTTCTTCAAAAATGAGGCCGGAGCTCGCGTTACGGTCAATGGAGATCGTTACCGCACCATGATCAATGATTTTTTGTTTGAAAATATGGATGACATTGATCCGGAGGAGATGTGGTTTCAACAGGATGGCGCTACGTGCCATACGGCGAACGCAACCATCGACTTACTGAAATCAAAATTTGGCGATAAGTTGATTTCGAGAAATGGACCTGTCAATTGGCCTCCAAGGTCGTGCGATTTGACACCTCTCGATTATTTCCTGTGGGGCTACGTGAAGTCACTGGTTTATGCTGATAAACCAGCAACAATTGACGCCTTGGAGGCCAGCATTGTTCGTGTTGTTCGTGACATACGGCCAGCAGTGCTCGAAAAAGTGGCCCAAAATTGGACGTCCAGAATGCGCTTCGTCAAGAACAGCCGCGGTGCCCATATGCCCGAAATCATTTTCAAATGTTAATGTCACGTATTGATCTTTCGAATAAAAAAAAATTTTGATTACAATTTAATTTTTTGTGTTATTTTTTACAATTTCAAGTTCTATCGGGCTTAAAAAAACACCCTATACTTATTAATATTTTGTTTTGTTATGATCAAGAATTTATGAATATTTGTCACTTTGTTTTGAGATTTGTTGTTGCAAAAATATAAAAACAAAAGGAATATTTAACGCAAACTCGCTTTTAACACGTCTTTAAGTGATCGCACTCAAATTGTGTTGCCAGATCATAGATAATAAAAATCAACCCCTGAAGAAGTGGGAAATAACCCAACGAAACGTCGGGAATAAATTAAGATAACTAAATGTAGTTTTTCTTTTATATAGGAAGATCAACACATTGACCTTGAAAGCCCGATTTGGTTTGAAACCAAAAAAATAAAAATAACTAATTGAATATTCTTGTGTTTTGAACTTTTTAATAAACATTTCATGTTCTCTGTGTTCATTGAACAGTTGACTTTTCTTAAAATTTCTTACTTTCTTTCTTTCTTTCTTTGTTTTTTTTTTCTAATATGCAATTTTTAACACTTTAAGCTAAAAATGTGCTCTAAAACGAAATGAAACAAATACAAAATTGGCAAATATTTTATACGATTTGTATTTGATATAGTTTTCGAATGTTCGTTTCTTTTCTTTATCCTAAAATTTTGTAGTCTTAAGGCGGGGTTTCTGTTGTTGTTGTAGTTGCTGTTTGGTTGTCAAGAGTTACCAATTTCTTAAAACTGTTTCTTAAAAGTTGCTGTTGAGTGTTTGAATATGTATGTATGTGTGTAGGTGTAGCAGTTGTTGGTATGATTCTTATTTGCTGTAGTAGAAATAAAACTTTTTTGTTTCGAATCGTTTCATTATAAATGTGCATTTTACATGCACAAATAATCTGCACTAAAGTGCATAGAGCAGAAGGAGCTAATGGCCTTAGGATTACTTCTTTACTTAAACGAGTTCAATACTTACAAACAAAGAAAAGCGCATATAATGCACTTGTACAGTAATAGTTATTTAGCTCAAGATCAGTGCTGCCGCTTTAGGCTGATTGCACCAAAATTAGTAGACTTTTTTATGAAATGAATAATTTGGTAGTTAAATGTTTTTCTTGCCTTAAGAATTTTATACTCATTAAGCGTACTAGACATGATTAAAATGCTTGCTGTTTACTTTGCGTACGAGCGCTTGATGCTTCAGCATTATGCTTGATACGACTCCGCCTGAATCCACCAATTGTATTTAAATCAGAACATTTATTTTCTTCTTTAGCTTCCATACAAGTCTTAGGAAAACTTTTTAGAAAATATCTCCTAAAGGAAACAGTTTAAAAGTAATCTGAATAAATTTTTGGCACAATATAAAAGGTGGTACTCTTAATAATTCTGCATTGTTAACTCGTAAACCTCATTTTTTGAGATATGGCTATGTTGCAATAAAAGAGCGATATGACCGCAAGCATATGGCAAGAACTGCTACCTGTGTGAGCCTGGTAAGCCACACGGATTCGCTGGTGAATCGTGAATAATTCGCTCCGTGGAACTGGTCGATCATCAGATAAGGCCGCAAGGCAGGTGTTGATCTTTTTCACAACTGTATACAGTTTCCCAAACAATTAATAGAAGACAAGGCTTATGAGTTATTAGGTTTATTAGCATAGCATAGCCAGGACGTTTTAGCCAAAATAGATACCTTAAACAAGATCGGCGCGGGGATAGTCTGCAAGCAGAACCTCTCGGAGGCTTTGCTGATTTATCCACGCCCTGC
Organism: Thecocarcelia acutangulata; assembly: GCA_914767995.1. Taxonomy (NCBI): domain Eukaryota; kingdom Metazoa; phylum Arthropoda; class Insecta; order Diptera; family Tachinidae; genus Thecocarcelia; species Thecocarcelia acutangulata. The sequence continues at coordinate 30,836,838 of OU612096.1, forward strand.
TAATTTTAACCCTTGGTAGGGGATTCGGAACTTCCACACTACATAAGTCGTGCGGCTTTCTAGTGTTTTATTAGCTACAACAAAAGAGGAACTTCTACCCCTCTACGCGCCAGAAAGCAGAGTGCGCTGGTGCCTTAATAAATGAAATGATTCATGACAATTTGTTAATATACTAAAAATAAATTCCCAAATCAAAATGTATAGCTGTCTGCGTTTTCTAGCTGTCTGTACATATGTATATCGTTAATTCAAAACAAAGTAAATACATTTTTGCATGCAAAACTTTATGCCACTGTACTTTCTTTAATGTGTTTGGTTTGTGGAAGTCTTTCTGCCAATATTGAAGCACATACAATCATACCCAAAACCATCTGTTATAATTTGTTTGGCTTAAAGGGTTATTAAAGTCAGCCAGGACTAGGAATCAGTGTACAAAGTATGATTTTCTGGTCATTGTGTGGCTTCGTTGAATGCAAACAAGACGACAATTCTCAATTTGTTTCTGTTTTCATTCGATTGCTAAGGATCACAAATGTTTAAATTTTTAATGGAAAATTTGATAAATCGGAATCTTTAAAAGTAATTTATTTAACAAGAATGAATTTTGTTTCAGAGAAAGAAAGAGAGGGAGAGTGCAATAGCGTGGAAAAAAAAGAAGTGCTAAATTTATTGCGAAACTTAATTTATGTATTTTCGGACTGCAAAATGAAATAATAAAACTTATTGTGTTTGGCGTTTTTATGGCGAAAGACGGGCGTTTTTGAAAAATGGTACCGTGATTGGCGAAAAACGCCAGTGAATACCATTAAAATGCAACATTGCTTGGCGTATGTCTTTCAAAAAGGAGCAAATTTGTCGACAACGTAATTGTTCACGACAGGTAAGTAAAATCTGATAAAATAAAAATATATAAAAAAAATATATGAATTCTCCTTTCTCGATTTTTTACAAATTATTGCTGTTATATTTACGCATTTGAAATGAGTATTTATTTATGTATATTTAAAAAATAAATAGTAAATCGGCGGGACACACTGTTTGCGAAAATTTAAATTATATTGGTCCACCATCCCGTTCCGTGGAGGGTTGTACGAAGGCCTGGACTGATTTTAAACATATGTGAACAAACATTTATAATACAATATTTTCTAACATATTTTTTGTTAGAAAGCAAAAATATTTTTACTTGCTGCTGTCTCAGCTGCTTTTTATTTAATTAGTTTAATGTTTGCTTTTCCACTTTATATTCAGAGGTTACTCATCCTCTACAACACAACATTTTTACAAAATTTATTTGCACAAATTAAATGAACAATATCACAACAAAATATTACTATTTTTATTCCCTTTGTTATTTATAAACATTTGTTTGGCACTTCTTTAACAGGATGCTTCATAATCATTTAGTTCGACATAATCTTTTACATTATGATTCATTTACAAAATTTTGCGTGTCGAAAATTTTAGACGGTAACATAAGAGTGTAAATACGACAGCTACTACGACTACGGGTGAATATAAAAAATAAAACTAATGAAATTTTTGCTTTTTATTTGGTAAGTTTTTCAGAATTTCTCATTACAAAAATATTTTGAAGGTGGCAACGCTGGTATGGAAGTGTATACATATATATGTGGAAGGCCACTTCTTAATGACCTCCTATATCAAACTCAAACCCTTCCACTCTTTTGCAGATGACAGCAGCAGTTGCCATTCGTACTTATTAGGTATTGACTCCTTAGTCATTCCAAATGGGGTCTGTACTAATGGATGGTACAAATATTGATGTTATTGCTGATGCTCTTGATATTCTTAAAGCGAAAATACAGTATGCCATTCGTTAAACGGAACACGTTTTTCATGTCTCAAAAGTTTCTCCGTTTTTCGTAACGGTGTATGATGTACTTTACTTCATCCTATCGCCTTACTTTTTATACAACCTATATCTGACCGAAAATGGAATACAACTCTCATGTTTCGGCCGTTGCCTCAAAGTCTAACTTGGGGTTACTTGAATGTATGCTAAAGTGAAGAAGCTTACCGGTGAGAGTTGGGTAACTATATTAACTATTAGGCGGCTATCCGATTTGTATAATACGCTTCTCTGTTTAATCACTACTATCATGGATTTTGCTCTGACAAGTTTAAGGATCTGACAAGTTTAAGGATGAAGAGAACTTTTTTCCAGCTATACAGTTCGTGTGTGAAACAAGTTGCCTGCAAAAGTGTTTGCCGCCACATATAATATCCCATCTTGGAGTAGGTTTTCCTTGGCGTACGCCTTATTAGGGCATTCTGCTTTCTGGGGCATAGACGGGTAGAAGTTCTTCATTTGTTGTAACAAATAAAACTCTAGGAACTCTAGTATAATGGGTTTAATTCCGATAATCGGCTTCAGAAATCACCAAAATCCCCCACTTCCCCAGAAACAATATGGCAACTTCAATCTTCGCACTAAATCGAATGACCTTTAATAGTTCAATTACACGTTCCAATCAGTTCGGAATTTTTTGGGAATTCCCAAAGTCGCCTGCAGGAAACTTCAAAATCTCTCCACTTTCTCAGAAGCAATACGACAACTTCAATTTACGCACTAAAACGAATGAACGTTTATAGTGCAAATGCATTCTCTATGGTAAAAATGCACACCGAATATGAAAAGCCGGTTCCAAACCGGTTAGCGAAGTGGTTCTGAATTTCTTTGGAAATTCCCAAAATGGGCTTTGTGAATCCCCAAAATTCTCCCACTTCCCGGGAAGCAATACGACAACTCCCAATTTCACACTAAAGCACATAAATATCGCTCCTTTATTGCAACATAGTCATAACGCAAAAAAGCTTGTTTCGAGAAGAACACGTTTCAAATATTTAGTTTCCATATAAGTCTTCGAAAATTTTTTTAGAAAATATCTCCTAAAGGAAACAGTATACAATATAAAAGGTAGTAATGCTAACAATTCTGCATTGTTAACTCAAAAAGTTAATTTTTTGGGATATGACTATGTTGCAATAAAGGAGCGATATGTGATAATCACTCATATTGCTCCTTTATTACAACATAGTCATACTTAAAAAAAGCTTGTTTCGAGAAAAACACATTTCAAATTATTAGTTTCCATACAAGTCTTAGAAAATTTTTTTTAGAAAATAGCTCTTAGAAGAAACAGTTTAAAAGTAATTTGCATAAATTTTTGTCACAATATAAGAGGGGGTACTGTTAACAGTCCTGCATTGTTAATTCGAAAAGCTCATTTTTTGAGATATGACTATGTTGCAATAAAGGAGCGATATGGCACGGATTTCCAGTGTTGCAAACATACAATCAAATAAACCTACAAGTGAAATTAATATAAGCGTGATAAAAAGGCCAATATCTCGGTCTGTACTTGCAATATTTTGCCCTTTTTCTTGCAGCGTATTTAGAAAAAAAAAAAGACGTTTATTATTTATACGGCGGCCTACTTTTTAAGAAAGCACATTAAAGCGGGCAAAGTGTAGAGTACTTGTAATATTTTTGTTAGAAAAGAAAACGTCATAATCCTCTATTGTAATTTATATTAAAAAAAAAAGATAAACAGCCGTCAAACGTTTATTAAAATCATGAATCGATTAAAAAAGATTTAAAAAAAAATGCTTAACAATTCTTTGTCAAACATTTCCTGCCTCCCAGTCCCCAACAGCTAAAGTTTGATATTGGTAATAAAAAGCACTTAAAAATCAAAAAGTATTTATATTTTTTTTATATCAGTTTTCATCAATTCATGATTATATATACAATTACTTATAATTCATTTCCCTCTTCAGCAGCTTTGTTGCTCGGTAGCTCGGTGCCTCGCTCCATCACCCACCCACCCACTCACTCACTCCTTAATGCATTTATCTGCTTCTTAACAATATTTGGTTGACCAGATTACAAAACCATTTTTCACACTTTAGCAAACATTTTAAGTTTTTTTTCTCTTCTGCCACTTTTATGCCATCTTCTTTTTTTTTTTTGATTTTGGCAAAATAGAAAGACCAAAAAAAAAACAACAAAATAACGGCACAAGTGTTGCAATAAGATTGAGTTTTATGTAGTTGATGGCAGAGAGGGAGAGGGAGAGGGGGAAGGCAACAAGCACGTAAGAACTAAAAACTTTTTCATTTAAGCTTTTAAGGAAAAACTTGTCGCATACGACCAGACACAACTGCGTTGTATTTTCCAGCCATTATTACAATTTTTGTTTTTTACTCACATTTTTTGGTTTAATAAAAATTTGTTGCAGGAAAATTTTCCTGCTTTTTTTGTAATATACACACACACACAGTCACACATACATATACAATAAATATGACTTTTCTACATCATGTTCCTTGTGGTTTGCAATGCAACATGATGTATTCGTAGAAGATGAAAAAAAGAAACAAGAACTTTTAAAAACAACCAGAATAATAATGGTTTTTATGAACGATGCCAAAATGAACGAACGTATTTTATACTACAAGTGGTTGTTTAAGTACTTTATTTTACTTTTTTTTTGTGTCTTCTAGTATCCACGAGTGTAAGTACAAATTTACTTCAATCAGTTACTAAATACAAACATTTACTTCCACTACTTTGGCGCGTTGATGGACCCGCAATTGAAATGCAACCAAAAATATTAGCACATTATTTGCCTTTGCCTGCAAATGAGAACGAGTGAATGAATAATAATAATCCGGAATGGAGGGGGCAAGACAAGTTTGTAGAGTTTTAAACAAATGCTGTAAGTCCTAACGTTTATGCTTTTCTAAATATTTTATAATTACAATGTAAAGTGCAAGAAGATACTGTGCTAGAGCTATGCGGCAAATAATGTTAAAAGCTTAAACCTTTTATGCCGCTCGCCTCAGCTGACGTATATTATTAGATACGAGGGTAAGATAATAGGTGTGTTCATTTACTAAAAATTTTTACAAATTTGTAGCAATTGTTACTAGAAAGCGTTCATTAACCCAAAAAATTTGCAACGAGAGAGCGTCAAAAGAGCGTAAAAAATTGAGAGACAGAAAAATTCTTGCAAGTTTTTGCAAGTAAAATTTTTACTTGCAATAATTATGCAAACAACTGTTTTGTGTTTATGTTTACAAAAAAATATTTCTAAATTAAGTTAAAAATAAAAATATTTCGGAAAATATACGAAATTATAAGTGTATGTAAACTTTTAAAACGACAAAAAGTATTAAAAAGGTAACAAATTTATTTTTGCTTAACTTAGAAACAACTGAGGTAAAATGAGACGTCTAATGGAAATGAACTAAGCAACACAGTATCTGGCACATCAGTGACAAAGGATGTTCCAGCAAATTTACTTGCTTCAATGTGTTTAAAACTTTTAGGGGAGCAATTAAATTGACACTGAATTCTTCCATTTTTAATTATATAAATATTTTTCTGGTTTTAACCTCTGAAATGTTTTTTTTTTTTTTGTTTCTTTAAATTTTACAGATCAGCTGTTACTTTTAGTATTATAAATATTATGAGTTGAAATAAAAATGCTATGTGTATGCAGGCTGTTATAACGTATAAATAAAGCGGCCCATACACGTTTCAATTCAATTGTTGAGTCTTTCAATTGAATTAATTCTTGGGCACACACTTCATAAACTGAATTGAAAGATTTTCATTTAACTATCAGATTCAATGAAATGAAAGGCAATTTTAAAAATATATAACGTTCAGTTTGCAAAAACACTATAAATATAGGGTGTTTTTTTAAGCCCGATAGAACTTGAAATTGTAAAAAATAACACAAAAAATTAAATTGTAATCAAAATTTTTTTTTATTCGAAAGATCAATACGTGACATTAACATTTGCAAATGATTTCGGGCATATGGGCACCGCGGCTGTTCTTGACGAAGCGCATTCTGGACGTCCAATTTTGGGCCACTTTTTCGAGCACTGCTGGCCGTATGTCACGAACAACACGAACAATGCTGGCCTCCAAGGCGTTAATTGTTGCTGGTTTATCAGCATAAACCAGTGACTTCACGTAGCCCCACAGGAAATAATCGAGAGGTGTCAAATCGCACGACCTTGGAGGCCAATTGACAGGTCCATTTCTCGAAATCAACTTATCGCCAAATTTTGATTTCAGTAAGTCGATGGTTGCGTTCGCCGTATGGCACGTAGCGCCATCCTGTTGAAACCACATCTCCTCCGGATCAATGTCATCCATATTTTCAAACAAAAAATCATTGATCATGGTGCGATAACGATCTCCATTGACCGTAACGCGAGCTCCGGCCTAATTTTTGAAGAAATAAGGTCCGATGATGCCACCAGCATGAAAACCGCACCAAACAGTGCATTTTTCTGGATGTAATGGAGTCTGTAGGGTCTCTTGTGGATTGGTCTCACTCCATATGCGGCAATTTTGCTTATTAACAAACCCGTTAAGCCAAAAATGCGCCTCATCGCTGAACACAATTTTGCGATAAAACGACTTTGCGAATCGACGACTGATTTTCAAAGTAAATTTGGATAATTTCGTAGCGTTGTTCAAGCGTGAGTCTATTCATGATGATTTGTCAGAGTATACTGAAACAAATAAAAAAAATGTTTCATCAAAATTTAATTTTTTGTGTTACTTTTTACAATTTAAAGTTCTATCTAGCTTAAAAAAACACCCTATATAAATTTTGACAGCTGGTCAGGAGACTCGAACACACACAGTACAATGGAATTGAGGGACTTACTAACCTATTTGAAAAAATCAAAATCTTTTGATTTTGCTTCAACCAAATCGACAACTGTCTTGATGTGCACAACAATCGACTCAGTTATGAATTGAATTGAAACTTGTATGGGATGCTAACTAACAATAGATATTTTATTCAAAAGTAGCTAAACATCTTTATAGTGCTTAGCGTATTTCGATTAAATAAAATTTTAAAACTTTTCATTATTCTATTACAAGCCTTACTCGACTGGTATAGTCAAGACAATGTTGAATATAAATGACCATAATCACATTATTTTTATATGTATAATTTGTCCAAAAGATATAAAGGTAGTTATACACAACAACACTACTCTAACTTGCAAATTTTTGCTAGTAAAGTGTTCATTTACTTTTTCACATTTTTGAGAGAAATTTTGAAAATTTTCTTGTTACTCTTTCGTTGCTAATTTTTACTAGTAAAGTAAATGAACATACCTAATAACTTGTTGAGATTTAGCTACAAGAAAATAATAAAATACAATGCAATACAGTTCTTTTAAATACAAATGCTTCACTTGTATCATTAACGAAAACCAAAAGAAAAATGCTTTTGATGTGCTTAAAAACTCTCAGCAATACTAATTGCTTATGATGAGAACTGCACTCGTAGAAAACTCGTCACAACTATGATGTATTTTAACATCAATGCAATGCCAAATGTTCTAATGTTTGACCCCATAACACTTTTCATGGCTGTGATGTCAACCATTTGATCAGTTGCCCTAATTATCATAAGCCACGATTATTTAATCAAGTGTCATACTGACATCATGGAAATACACAGAAAAAAATTTTTTTCGTGTTCAATAACGAAATTCGTTGAATCAATTAATAAATTGTTTAAACGCGGACCTATAAAGGAATTCGTGCATTCAAACAAAATTTTAGTAAAAATAATTATTGATCGAAAACAAAAATTTTTTTAAACAACAACAAAATACGATGTCCGAGGTTATTTTTTGATATTTATGTATATGCATACAAATTATTTTTTCGGACAAAAATTTTTTTCATTATATTTTTACAATAATTTTTTCTGTATGCTTTATCAAATACGTTTGATGTAAGCATGTGATTAATGCAATGACACTCTAATATCGAAAAAAATTACTAAATGAAGTCAAAGTAATGACAAAATATCATCAATACAATAACACAATAACATCAGTCCAACAAAAATTTGCATTCAATTTTATGTAACCCCACATTGATGCGATTGCTTAATTAACCCATGTTGCGAAAGTGGTCAAGACATACTTGGAAATGTTGAACCCCCTGCCGTTTTCTTTATACGCTGCTTCCACCGACTATCAGTTATTTCGATCGATCGTAAACGGCCTGGCTGACCAGAACTTCCGGTCTTATGGAGAAGTAAAAAATCTATTTAAAAGCTAATCAGTTTTTTTTACGCGGTATTCATACGCTGCTCAAAAGATGGGAGAAAGTAGTGGTGAACGATATAAATATATGTATGTATATACAATTTTGTATTGGTTTCACTTGTATGTTTGTTTGTTTGCAGCACTCGAAACCCATAATAACACTGAAATATATTTACTTCAATAAAACTTAATTCACAAGATTTTTAAATTTTTACAATGGCTCTTTCCTGGACCGGAAACATTCTAGATCAATTTTTTTTTTTGGCTTAGAAACCCTTAGATACTGATTTTCACTAAAATCGTTAGAGCCGCTTTCGAGAACCAATAAAAGTATTAGAAATAAGTACAAACTGGGATAAAATGCATTTTCCCGGGACCGGGGACAATCTATAACGTTTATATTGACCTCAAAACCCCCTAGATACTGATTTATATTAATATTCTTAGAGCCGTTTTCAAGAACCAATAAAGTTTTACAAATAGGCAAAAGCCAGAACAAGATGGGCCTTCCTGGGACCGGGGACATACCAGCTCGATTTTTGAACTTTAAAATTCCCTAGATACTAATTTTCATTAAAATCGCTGAAGCGGTTTTTGGGCACCAATGAAAGAATTTCAAGTGGTTAAAACTTAAAATGGGTCAAAACCGGGAGAAAATAGATTTTCCCGGACCCAACCTAAAGTGATTTCTTGTCCCCAAAATCCCCGAGATATCGATTTTCATCAAAATCGTTAGAGCCGTTTTCGAGAACCCATACCCAACTATATATTTATATATATATGTATATATATATATATATATATATATATATATATATATATATATATATATATATATATATATATATATATATATATATATATATATATATATATATATATATATATATATATATATATATATATATATATATATATATATATATATATATATATATATATATATATATATATATATATATATATATTTTTTTTTTATATATATTTAAGCTGTATACACAGTGCTGCCACTTTAGTGCGAAAATTGGAGTTCTCGTATTGTTTCCGGGGAAGTGGGGGGATTTTGGGGATTCATGAAGACGATTTAGGAATTCCCAAATAAAATTTGGAACCGCTTCGCTAACCAGTTTTTCATATTCGATACGCTTTTTGCCTTTTAAACATGCGTTTGAACTACATATAAACGGTCATTTAATTTAATACGAATATTGAAGTTGCCGTCTTGCATTTGATGTAGCGGGGGGACTTTGACGTTTCCCAAAGCTGACTTTGGAAACTCTGAAAAAACGGAACAGCTTAGCTAACCGAATCGAAACCGGCTTTTCATAATTATAAAATTTTCTTGTTTTACTTAAAAATAAAAATTTTCCTGTCAGTTTTTATTTTCTTTAGTTTTGAACGCTTTCTTTCTTTCTTTACAAACTGTATATGTATTGTAACCCATAAATAAATGTACATGCTACATTATCCATTAAACGTCCATTCTAGTTAAAAAATTTTTCTTGTAATTATAATAGCATTACAGTTGGTGTAAAATTAAATTTTCAAAACCGCCAAGGATGTTAAAAAAAAACGCCGACTTAAGTGTGTGACTGGGTATAAAATTTAAATTGTCCCACCGTTTTGTTCTTATAGTCACATAGAAAATGAAACAAAATAAAAGCAACTTAAATATGCTTATAAAAATAAACGACAAGGTGTAACGGTAAGGCAGAGAGTATGAGATTGAAATGGCACAAAACTTTCTGGTGTTCTGAAACCAACATCAGCTAACAACAAATACTTAATAGCTGCCGGTGTGTGTTTCCATTCTCAGCACATTCACCATTTCATACTTTGCACGTTCTTTTTGTTTTTGTTTGTTATTGTTGTTTCTTTATTGTTATTGTTTGTATCGTGTAGATATGGCGCCAAATTGTATGTATGTGTGTATGTACGCTATATATTTTAATTTTTTACTTAATTTAAATGTACCTGTCGCCTTTCCGAACACCGGTGTTTCAGCAATAGCAACAACTTTTATAAATGAGTTTGTTAATAAGTTGTACTCTGTATGACTGTTGTTTGTGTTTGTTAGTGTGCTATGCTCGCTCATGTACACATGTACATGCATATATATGTATGTAGGAATGTAGGTATATGCCAATACTTACCATATTGATTGGCTTAAGATTAATTTTATGTGCAGTGCTTGCTTTAAAATACATATCGCTCCTTTATTGCAACATAGTCGTATCTCAAAAAATGAGTTTTTCGAGCTAACAATGCAGAATTGTTAACAGTACCACCTTCTACATTGTGGCAAAACTTTATTTAAATTACTTTTCCTTTAGGAAATATTTTCTAAAAAAAAATTTCTAAGACTTTTATGGAAGCTAAAAATTTTAAATGCGTTTTTCTCGAAACAGGCTTTTTTGAGTTATGACTATGTTGCAATAAAGGAGCGATATGTACGAGTATGACGTTAAATATTTGAGTCTGTGGTTGTAGAAGAAAATCTAGAGCTGCTCATTTTTGTGAAAATATTATTAAGAGTGTAATTATTGTTTATAAAAATAATATTTATAAGACGACAAATGATAATTCACAAGTAAAATTTTCTGTGTAATCGGAAATTTTATCAGTAATTTTTACCACTACTTTTTGGTTACGATGCTTAGCAACTTCGAATTTATAGGTTTTCATTAGGAAATTCATTAGTTCTTAGCATTATACTTAAGTTATATAATTAATGTTATGTAATGTTGCTTACGCACAAAAAAAATGTTTGTTTTGAGTTACTTTTATTCATTTATTGCGTCAATGGTTTCAATCTTTGCAGACTAATATGCTGTTCATACATACACTTTTAATTAAAATTTTGCAATTAACGCCTGAATTGATTTTAATTACCCATACGAAATTTTAATTAACTCAATTGCCAATTAACAGTCAATTGTCCTAATATTTAGTCAAATTAAAAATACAAGCCTGGGGCAACCGTGTTCAGTTAGCACAATGAACACATTTTGTTCAAATTTGACAACTCAAATGTAAACAAATGCAAACAAAAAATGGCGAGTCAAGTTGAGTGTAAGTTTTGAATATAAAATTTTTAAAATAATTATAAATAAACAAATAATATCAATTTCTTCTTTGTATTATATATTAGCAAAATCTTTTAAAATTCTAAATTTTGTTTTCACATTTGTAAAATTATTACAAAAAGAAATATTCACAATTAAAATGTAAACAAATTTTCTGTCAGCTTTTGTCAAACGTTAATTGCATAACCTAGCGTTTAGACAGGAAAGTAATTTCATGAACGTAGCAATACACTCACACTTTTTTACTAGCACACTCGCATTTTGCTTACTTTCCACTCAGCTTTCAGTAAAAATTTCATGAAACAAATTTTTTGACGTTTTCTGAAAGTAAAATGACAAACTGTAAGTACTGTTGCCACATACAAAGAATTACACAAAGTTGCAGTATTGTAGTATAATAACAATTATAAAATGAACTTCTTTTGCAAGTGTATGAATATAATTATGATGATTTTTGCTTGTATTGTATTATTGTTTTTTCAACTATTGCCCCATAAATTTATACATGTAATAAGTTTGGCAACTCTGATTAGTAAGTAAACAAAATAAAAGTGTAGAGAAGTAGAGGCAAATTTTGCAACTTTTTGCCTCGACAACAGTTTTAAAAAGAAGTTTCACTTTCCTGTGTAGACGAACAAGAAATTTTCATGAAAGTCGTCTATTTCATTGAAATTTCTATTTATAATACGAATACAGAAATTCCATAAAAGTACTTTCCTGTCTAAAGGCAACGCGGGCAATACTAAGTATGTATGAACACTTAAAATATTTTCTAGTTAACTGATAATTGAGTTAATTAAAAAGTGCATATAAGTACAAAAAAGTGGTAGTGCAAGTAATTACAAAGTTTACAAAGACACAAATTTAAAAACTAAATTATATTTAATTATATACAATATTACATGATATTTTACTTTTCAGATTCGAGCTCTAGTCTGGCTTCAACCAAGAAAATTGTTAATTTTTTAATTGTAACAATAATTGCCGTGATCAATAACTCTATCAAAGAAGACACAAAAATATAATACCTATTATTATTATGCATTTATATTAATATTAAATAAAAAAAATATGGGCAAAAGACTTTAAAAACTTAAAAGAGAAAAAGTCATATAATGTCTTCTTCAATCAAAAATTATTGATCACAGCAAATTCGTATTGTAAAAAATCCTTCTTAAGAAAAATATTTAAGAAAGGAAAAACTTTAACTAAAAACCCGATGTACGTACTTATGTACAACCCAAAAATTTAATTTAAAAAAGAAAAAATCATATAATTTATTCATTAAACTAAATGACAATTTTTATTGCCGCCCAAAAAGTAAATAAACACATCTAGGATCCCTACTTGCCAGGCAGTATAAATACGAACTGTTAAGATTGGGCCGTCTATATAACACTACTCTAGACCCTGCATGTAGACTTCTGTGATAATGATCGAGTCAAATGGTATCCACTTTGGATATAACCTTCGCGGAATCGATCAGAACTGCGATGAGGTTTATAAAGAGTAGTAACTTTTGACTTTTTCTGCGTTAGGCCACGGGCAAATAACGAAGTTTATACAAATGCAGAGTGACAAGATTAATGCAGCTAATGTTAAAAAAACGAAATAGGTAACATACAATCGATAAGCCGTAAAAAGAAAAAAAAGTAAAAATATATCACAATTTATATTATTATTAAGAGCAGTTAGTTCAGCTATATTGAAAAAAATCTGAAAACGTCAAAATGTATCAACATGTTGTCAATAAAAAGTGGGATGTGTCGAAAAAATTCAAAATAAGTTTGCTTAAAAATGACGTTTGAAGTTTAAAATACTACTGTGCTGTTAAGTTTTAGTTCTATGCCTGAATGTAGAGATTTTTTCTCAACTAAACGATGTTTTCGTGCACATAATGATGATGCATCAATTTATTCGAGCAAAACATATAATTTTTGTACAAAATTATATATTATTATCGTTTTGCGTACAAAGTGGCCGTATTTCTTCCGGGGAAAGTTGGCAGTTTTGGGCTTTTCCCAAAAACTGTTTTGGGAATACCCAAAAAAAAATTCGGAACCACATTGCTAACCGGTTTTTCTTATTCGGTACGCGTTTTTGCCGTGGAACAGGCATTTGAACTATAAACGGTCATTCGCTTTAATGCAAAAGTTTAAGTTACCGTATTGCTTCTGAGAAGATGGCGGGATTATGACGTTTTCTAGAGCCGACTTTGGGAATTCCCACAAAAAAAAAGTTGACACCGCTTTGCTAACCGAATCGAAGTCAGTTTTTTATATTCGGTGTGCCTTTTGACCGTGAAACTTGTATCTGTATATCAGTAGTAGTTTGTCTTTCATTTCGTGCACATGTTTTTCTAACTATCGTCCGCGTTTATTTTTATATTTTTATATTTATATGTTGTCAAGTGCACATGTTTTAGTTGTTGTCGGGTTATTCTTTTTTTTATAAGTTATGTTTTATTTTCTATGCGGTGTTTTTTTTTTTTTGTGAACAATGTTTAACAAAATATAATTAAAATTTAAAGTGCATTCATAAAAGAAAAACAAAAAAATTAAAATCTCAATAACGTACAGTTAAATAAGAAAAAGAAAAAACAAAATATCAACAAGAAATCAAAAACAACAACACTATACTAATCAGAAAAACCAAAAGCAATAATCAATTTTACAAAAGTTTAACTACAATAATGCCACCCAACAAACCATTCAATAACCATTTCTAAAATAAAAAAAAAAAATAAAAAATAACACAATAAAACAAAGCAATAAAATAAAACAAAATGAAGCTAAATTAATATAAATAAAATAAAAACAAAAATAACAATAATAATAAATAAATACACGTTAAATTACATGGCCAGATTAGGGCTTTTATGGCCCTTTTTCAGGCATTGTTATCAATTCCTTACCGCGTCCTTCAGTTGAAATTACTTTGCAATGCAAGGGGTGCCTGATTAATCGTTGTAGATCATTATAGTATCGAAGGTATATACACTGGATACTATATGATCAACTCAGCAACGATTAATTTCGGTTTTCACCTGCACTGCAAAAATAACATTTGTTTGTTGATCTTCCACCGGGATGACAGGCAACTTTAAAATAGACTTCTGCAACATACGTGGGCTGAGATCGAATTTTTTCTCTGTCTATGCTCACACTTGTCTCCATCGGCCGGATGTTTTCGCCCTGTGTGAGACCCAGGTATCTGAGAATGCTGATCCACAGGATTTTCATATACCTGGGTATCAACTCCTATCCCTCTTTCATTTCCATCGGGGCCTTGTAATTTATGTTCGCAATGAAGTTGTGTTCCAGTGCCAGCAACCATTAGGCATGCTTGATGCAGAATTTACCTGTCTTTGGGTTAAATTCAAAATCAGGTCACACTTTTTGCATTTCGGGTTTCTATACAGAAGTCCAAATGTGGGGAGGGATTCTACCCTTGCCGGTTTCGATGCCCTCTCCGACTCCATATCAAAGATCCTGGAAAGTTGTCCGAGCAGTGAAATCGTTGTTGCTGGTGATTTCAATGTTCACAACTCATCCTGGCTTCGCCATTCGAGTCATACAACTCCAGAAGGCCAATATGTGAATGTGCCAACGCATATTCCATGTGTTGAAGGGCACCATTCAAACACACTTGACCTATTCCTGACTTCACACCCTGAAAAGTATGAAGTCAAAGTTAGTGCACCTCTCGGCAATTCGGATCATTGCACCATTTCTGCCTCCTTTTTGATCTCTGAACTTCGTAACGTTTCGAAATCAGCTACGAAACGGTCAATATTTATTTACGAAAAGGCGCGTTGGGCTGAGCTCAACCAATTTTATAAGCATTTTAATTGGAAACTCTGCTTTCTAGACAATGACATAAATGCTTCAGCAAAAATGGTCGAGAACATGATATTGCTAGGGATGAAAACATGCATCCCCTCCAAGCAGATTTCGATTAAACCAAAAGCAAAATCGTGGTTTAATCAGACTTGCAAAAATGCAGTCAGATCCAGAGAGGAAGCATTCAGTAACTGGCGTTTAAACAAAACCCCAGACACTGACTTGCTACGCAAAAAGGCAAGATCTTCGTGTGCCAAGGTACTTAGGCGTGAAAAGTTTCTTCACGAACAGCGCCTTCGTGCCAAGGTCCTTGCAGCTCCTCGGGGCAGCAAGACCTTTTGGTCTTTCGTTAAGAGAGTAAAGAACAGTGCTAGTTCATCAGTCCCAACTCTCTTAAAGAATGACCAAGCATTCACCGACCCGGTTGACAAAGCTAACCTATTGGCTGAAATTTTTGCAAGCAATTCCTGCTTGCCGGAAAGCAGTCAACCACTTCCCGAGCTCGAAAGAGTATCTGTAAGTATGCCAAGTATATTCTTCCGGGCGCGAGCAGTTAAAAGGGTTTTAGCAGACCTCGACATAAACAAGACTCCTGGACCGGATGGCATTCCAGCACTGGTCTTGAAGCAGTGTTCTTCTACGCTTGCGCGTCCATTAGCACACCTCTTCAGCAAAATTTACCATGGTGGTGAGTTTCCATCGTGCTGGAAGGTTGCTAATGTAACACCAATACCCAAAAAGGGTGAGGTAAATAACCCCGAAAATTACCGCCCAATTGCAATCTGCTCTGCGCTTTCCAAAGTAATGGAAAGTATGGTTAATTACCATCTTATGGGATATCTAGAGTCGCACAAATTACTTTGTGATAGCCAATATGGATTTCGTAAGGGTCGCTCTACTGGCGATCTTATGGCATATCTTTCGGAAAAATGGTGCCACTCAATCCATCATTTCGGTGAAAGCAAGGTGGTGGCTCTAGATATTTCCAAAGCGTTTGACAGAGTGTGGCATGCTGCACTGCTGGCAAAACTTACTGCTTTTGGTGTCGGTAACGATTTCTCTCGGTTTATATCGAGCTTTCTCAGAGACCGCGCTATACGAGTTGTTATAGATGGGGTCTCATCAAACGAGTTCAAGATTAATTCAGGGGTACCGCAAGGCTCCGTTCTTTCTCCTACTCTATTTCTTATTTTCCTCAACGACCTTCTCTATCAAACTTCCAACCCTATCCACTCTTTCGCAGATGACAGCAGCATTTGTCACTCGTACTCTTTTGGTCATAGGCCCAGCCTATCAGAGATCACTGCCAAGAGGCTAAATATGAACGATTCACTGAATAGTGATCTTCTATTAATCTCCGAATGGGGTCGTAAAAACAGGATCACCTTTAACGCTCGTAAGACCCAATGTTGCTTATTAACGCACAAACAAACGACCGCAAATGCTGCTTCATCTGTACTCATGGATGGTACAAATATTGAGGAATTGGATGCTCTTGATGTTCTTGGAATGAAGATACAGTGTGATGTCCGCTGGACTGAACACATTTTTCATGTATCTAAAGAAGCATTCAAGTGTCTCGGTTTTTTGAAACGGTGTAAGACGTACTTCACTCCATCCGATCTCCTTACTATTTATACCACCTACATCCGACCGAAAATGGAATACAACTCTCATGTTTGGGCCGGTGCCTCAAAGTCTATTTTGGGGTTACTCGACCGTGTGCAGGAGAGGGCGAAGAAGCTCATCAGTGACAGTAGGGTATCCAACTCTATTGATTCACTTGAGCATCGACGTAGTGTGGGGTGCGTTACTCTGTTCTATCGTTACTACAATGGATTTTGCTCTGACGAGATTAGGGATCTTGTTCCCGAAACTCGCACATTTTTACGTAGCACGCGTTCATCGTCTAGAGCTCATCCATTTGTGGTTGATTGCCCGGGGAATCGTACTACGCATTACAGAGAGAATTCGTTTTTCAGCCGCACGGTTCGTCTGTGGAACAAGTTGCCTGCAGAAGTGTTTCCTGTCTGTTATAACGTTGGAAAATTCAAGTCAAATGTTCACAAACACTACTCCCGCTTTCCCCCTCCTCATAACCTATTTTCCTAGTTCTGGTACAATGCACTGCATATGTAGGGTTCATCCCCTGAGTACTGGTCCAATATATAAAAAAAAAAAAAAATCTGAACTATTAACGGTCAATCGATTTAGTGTGGAAATTGAAGTTGCCATATTGTTTCCAGGGAAGTGGGCGATTTTGCTGATTCCTACACCCGATTTTGGGATAAATAAAATTGGAACTCGATATGCGGATAATTATTTGGTTATATGGATAATTTAAGAAGATGTCTAAAGGTGGTATGACACTTCATTTTTATTTCATTGAATTGTTATACAATTGTTAGAAAAAAATAGCAAATGTTAGAAAGAATAAACTATATAAAACATAGGCAAAACGTTTTTTTGCTGAAAAAAATTGACATTTCAAAAATAACCAAAAAAGAAAACGTAAATTTATGAAAAAAGTGATTATAATAGAATAAAATGGTAAAAGTTTGGTTAAAAGAAGAAGTTTTATATAATAAATGAAGTCAAGCAAGTGCCTTATATTTGGGATGCAAAGAAAGTTAAGTTTTGGGAGGAGCTGACCATAAAACTTGCTTTCTTGCTTTGTAATATATGGCACTTATATGGAATTGTGCTAAAATTTTCGCAAATTGATGAGGAGTCATCCTTAAAATGAGTCTTCACGTTCAATTTCTTTGAATAGTTTATGTTTAAATCCTTCGTCTTTTCTGAGAAGGAGCCATCGGGAAGAACATTTTTTTTATTTCTTTTTTTTTACTCCTGCTTGCAATTAATATGCTTATTGTATTTAAGGTATTTAATGCAATGGAATCTATAATGGTATCATCGATTTTGTAAACGTTTATCGTTTTGAAACTTTTGTTTTTTGAGTTTTTTATACAAATATTAGATATATTTTAGTTTTTTCACGGTAGTAATATTATGATGGGTCTAAGTGTCGTTCATTTCTTATTCAAGAAACAAAACGCGCAGGTTAGAAAAAAATCACATAAAAGGCGCTATCTTCGAAAATAAATTGCTGAACTAGCAGCAATTTTAAATTTCCAAGCTGGATTTGTCAATTTTATCATGAACATTTTTAAAAATTTTTTTTTTTTGACATTTATTCATTTTTTACCGATAACAAGCATATAATTTTTGATATTCTAACATTTTGTTCAATATATCTGATCTCTTCGAACTTATTTAATTTTTCTATTACAATATGTACTTACTACTTTCCAATACTAGAAAAATGAAGTGTCATACAACCTTAAACAATAGTAAATGAAAAATTTTGTATTGAAGCATTTTGTTTAGCTTTTTAAACTATATTTATTTCATAAACGAACAAATTTCAATTTACTTACGATTGCCATTTGCTTAATGAAACAATATTCATCAACCGAATGAAGCTTTACGTTGGCCCTAAAACAATGACAAAATCGTCACATTAATGCAAAAAATCGTTATATCTACGAAAGTTTTTCTCTTAGTGTAGGAATACTGTTAAAGTTTATTAAAGTTTTCGAAAATAAAAAACCAAAAACAAAAATCACAAATTGAGTTTTTGTAAATAAAAAAAGCGAAGAAAACTATTAATACAAGTTTTTCAAATAAAATTGCAAAAAATATTATATTAATTTTCATATAATTTAAATATATACAATTTAAAGTTTTTCCTCTTTGCAACATTTTCTCTTTTCAAAAGCGTTTTCATATCCTGACCCCCGCTGCTACTACAGCTGCTGCTGCATTTAGCCATTATTAGTCATAAGGGATTTTTTATATTTAACTTGTGTTTTTAATTAAAAACGAATCTAAAGTTTGCATGTTTTGCACCATAAAATATTAATATTAAATAAGAAAAAAAAAAACAATATAAACAATTTGCAACAATATCAAAATAAGGGTACAATCCATGGCAACGCATGGCAAAGTGTTCGATAGCAAAGTTTCGATAAAACTTTTTATTGTTTGACGTGTTTTTTTTTTTTCTCTTTTTCTGCAACTTTGTTAAGGGGCTAGTATAAAGACCTTTTCAACTAGCTACTTTAATTGCACACAAACATAAATACGGCAAGAACTCATGTCGCAAAACTTTTATAAGAACGAACGATAAACGCTAGAATAATTTTAGATGCAATAAAATTTTACTATAAATTGTAATAGAAAATATTTTTACAAATCGTCAAATAAATAAATCATTTAGTTAAACATTACAAAACGTTTACTGACTGGCTCCCTGTGGAATTAAAGCCAGTTGCGAAAAAAAAGAAAAATTAAAAATGGTAGATAAATGTTCAGTAAGTTCCTTCCACCGCACAGTGGGGCCAAAGAAGAAAAAAAGAGTAGAAAATCTGTATCTTTGAAACATGCGATCTGATCATAAAGCAATATATGAAGGAATCATAGAGGAGGAAATAGGCTTTAATAATAAATGAAATTTGAACCACCTTGTTATATCACATGGTGATCTGCAGGGTGTCAAAGGTGACTATTGCGAGTATGAAATTTGTTCGCCTCATTACTTATGTAAATATTATCTGATTTAAATAAATTTTAACTTTTTGGAAAGTTAATTAGAATACATTTATTTTATTTAAATATCTATTAATAATTAAGTTTTTTATTCGCTATTTCTAGCTTCTACCATTTATACCAATAAAAAATTATAAATAGCTTGTTTTCTATGTTTTCCAGCTATCTATATGTCGACATTTCATAGGAGCTACCCTAAGCATCAGTAGACTTTGGAAATTTTTGAAAGATATTCTCAAACATTCAACTTTATATCCCAACAATCTAAATAAATTGTTGAGAATTTAAAAAGAAAAATGCTCTAATAATACCTCTCAAAACACAAAAAACAAGCTTTTTCATTTATACACGTCTCTAACATTTCTTTACACCTTTCAAACAAAAAATGAATTAATTTTGAAACTTTTATTTTGGTCCTTGACTTTTTTCCTATTTCGTACATATCTATGTACGTTATCAGCATGCCGAAAATTTAAAAAAAGTTTATATATAATTTTTAAGATATTCCTTGACAATACACTAAGGAAACTTTTTAATTATCTACAGGCATGTGCTCGTGAAAAGAGATCTAAATCAAGTTTTTGAAAAATTTGTGAAAAATGGCTAAATCTTGACAAAAATGGTGATTAATTGTTTGGCGTTTTTTTTAAATAAAAATTAAATAAAAAAAATTGTTTTTAATATGGTCAAAGAATAGGCTTTGAAATTTACTAAATTTTAAGTTGAAAAAAGCATGCACGCTACATCCAGCATTGAATGGTTATGGTAAAATTTTCAACAAAGTTTTGAATTAATTAATCAAAAGCAAAATTCGACCATGGTGTTTCTCAATTTTTTTTATAAATTATATTAGATATATTTAATAAATTTAATCTGACTTTTTATTGTTGTCCACCCAGTGAAAACTGTGATCAGGGTAGCAGATTTATTAAAACAAGCCAAATTTTTAGCATCATTTTGTTTAAGGGCCAAATAAACTACACAAACTGCTTGCGAAACATGTCAAACTTTTAGTTTCATACAAACATTTTTATACGTTTATGGGGTTGTTTGCTCGTTTGTGCAAATATTTGAGGCATATTTGCAGGAAAATCAAACAAAAAAAAGGCGAATGTGTGTGTAAATTTTGTCATCTCAATGAAATTTTTGCAGAGTGAGGTGGTGGAAGTAAAAGCACACAAAGTGAATGAAGAAAATGTTTTTTTGGAATAATACTTAGAATTGTATAAAAGTTTACCTTCAGCGTAGAAATTAAAAATTATGATTAAAAACAGAATATCAAGAAATAGAGAGTATAACAATTTATAAAACAATTTGTATCTTGCGAACTCCCTATGACGAACAAATTGCCGCAGCACAATAGCCGTCTACTCTCATTGAAAAAAAGTGAAAGTGATTAATTTGTGATTGAATGTGTGATTAAATTGCATTTGCATGTATTTGTATTTGTATGGTTTTTGGTGCAAGCGGAAAGCGTGTGTTTGTCAAACGGTTTGCGTAGTTTATTGGGCCCTTTATGTGCATAAAAATTATACTAACTTTAATTTTTTTCGCTGTATATTTCTGTCATTTATTAGAAAATATTTTAATCTGATATAACAAGGTGGCTCAAATTTCATTATTCTTAAAGCCTATTACCTCCTCTATGATTGCCTTATGATCAGATCGCATGTTTCAAAGATATAGATTTATTAAATTTTTTTTTGTTTCGCCCCACTGTGCACCACTATGTTAAATTGTTCTGACAATTGAACAGTTCTTGGTATTGGTGTTTTCATTCATTATATTGCTGTCATAAATAAACTATATTTCATGATGATGGCTTCAAATAAACTCCAGAGAGTAAAATGTTTCCAGTTACAAATCGTTTGCTAACAGTGAAATATTATATTTTAAGTAATCATTGCAAAAACAGTTTGAAGACCTAAAAAAAACTAAGTGTTTACATTTCATCATTTCATCATTTACATCAACTTTTCTTTTAAGGACCACTATTACAACTTACAAATAGTTAAATTTAAGATGCTGTCTTATCGATAAAAATTTGTTGGCTATTACAAGTTAACATTTACCTGAAAAGTTACTGATAACTTACCACGCCGATAAATCACATAAGAAATTTCAATGTTCTCATTTGAAGCTGCCATATTTTCTGCTGAAAATATGGTAACTTCAGTTGTACCGGTGGGAAAAATTTAATGGTCACTTTATCGTTCAGTTTAAATCATTAAACATATAGACGACAGCAAGCAGCCAAATAATATACAAGTGTTTAGATGAAAAAGATTATTTTAACGACATCACAGCAGCACGACTTCACAACAGCATTTGCTGCTGCTGCCAACTTAGTATAATATATATTTTTGTAAGCAGCAGAAAGTAAATGCAGTGCTGCCACTACAAATATAAATTGCCAGCAATAAGAACTAAAATTTGTTGTAGTATTTAATAGAAAAAAAAAACATCACAAAACTACAATAAACATATAAATTGAAGTGTTGTTAGTGTTTTACGTGATATTACGTTTTCGATGTTGATTTTGAATAAAACACAAATTATTTAAAAATTATTGACATTTATTTTTACTAGGGCAATATTGGTATGGTCAATTGGGTACGGAACAAAATATCGGTCAAGTGGCTGTCTTGACCTTGACGGCCCACTTCCATCCGATGGTACAAATTTTCGATGGCGCTGGGGAAAAACTGAGGTTCTATGCCGTTTATGTGCTGAATTATCTCTTCGCCATCACGTGAGATAACACGATCATTGAATTTATCGCGGAACAGAACCATTGTTTCATTAGCTGTATAGCAATGGCACCAACCTGTTGAAACCATATACCGTCCACATCTATTTCTTCCAGTTCGGGGCATGAAAATTTTTCTTTGTCATCTCACGATAGTGAACACCATTCACAGTAACTGGCTGACCGGTCTCATTTTGGAAAAAAATACTGATGCCGCCAGCGCATAAACCGCATCAAACAGCCACTCATTCTGGCTGCATTGGCTTTCCGACAATCAGTCTTGGATTATCATTCACCCAAATGCGACAATACTGCTTTCCACTGAGGTGAAAATGTGCCTCATCATTGAAGATGATTTTCTTCGAAATTTGATCATCTACTGTTAGCATTTCTTGCCACCATTATGACCACTCACGACGTGTGGAATGATCAAAGAGCTTTAATTCGTGAGCCAATTGTAACTTGCAAGCGTGTAAATGCAAGTCCTTATGCATAATGTTCATCAACGACGACGAGTTGAAGTGGACGGCTCTTCTGCAAATGTTTGCGCAAACTTTTTCGCGAAAAAGTTTCAAAATTAAGTAACATTGGTATCACAAAATAAATTATAGTGAAGAATGATAAAATAAAATGTGCGAAAGGAAATATTAAATGCGAAAAGAAAATACGAAAACGCAATACAGGGTAGCAATTCTTCGATTTTTCTTTCGCATCGCAATAGAGAGTAACCCCCCAGGTATAGTAGCAAAACATGTCTTGTAAAAAAATTATCAAAATAAATTATATGCTCATGCGGAATTTCATTACCTTTTTTTAACACGCTTTTATTAGTTTCACTTGTATGTTTGCAACACTCTTTTATTAGTTTCACTTGTATGTTTGCAACACTCTAGATCCATGCCATATAAGGGATTATTACATGCGTAAGTAAATGAAACTGTATATACAGTGTTTTCGCTTTAGTGCGAAAGTCCGGGGAAGTAGGAGATTTTGGGGATTCACGAAGCCGAATTTGGGAATTTCCAAAAAAAAAATGCATCTGAATGATAAACGGTCATTCGCTTTAGTGCGAAAATGGAAGTTGCCTTATTGCTTCTAAAAAGTGGGGGGATTTTTGCGTTTCCTGGAGCCAACTTTGAGAATTCCCAAAAAATTCTACTTCACTAACTGAATCGGTACCGGTTTTTGATATTCGGTGCGAGTTTTGGCCGTGGAACGTGTATCTGAACTATTAACGGTTATTCGATTTAGTGCGAAAATTAAAGTTACCTTATTGTTTCCGGGGAAATGTGGAATTCTGACGACTGCTGAAGCCGATTTTGGGACGTGTTGTACGGTTACATGGATAATTTGAGAAGAAGCTTAAACAAAAGTGAATAAAAAATTTAATATCGAAGCGTATTTTTTAGTTTTTTAAACTATATTTATATAAAAGACTCTTCACTACTTTTGACCCCAAAGATTCATTACTCTCATTCAATACCGATTTGTAACCAAATCGCATCGACTTGCCTCTTATAAACTGCTTTGCTGGATGAGGTCCAAAATATTTCACGATTCATTCATCAATGGAAAGATTCTGATGAACTACACGCCTTTGGAGAAATTTGTAGATAAGTAAATCGGCAAAAGCTACGCAGAAAATAAATTACGTTTATTTTTTCAGCCATCCTGTATTAAAAATGTTGTTCTATTAAAAACACCAATAGCTTTTTTTTAAGGCAACTATTGTATTACAAATGCTTTTGACACATGCTTCTGTTCTAACAGGCCCAGAATTCAGATTTCCATTAAATGCCACAAATGTTTTAATTTTGCGATTTTTTTACTGCATAGAAAATAATTTGCTGTTTACTACAATTTAAATACACGAAAAAATAAAATCTACCACAAACATTTCTTTTTTTTTTACAACCAAATATTAAATTGCAGTGTTCGCCATACACTTCAATTAAAAAAATAAATTGTGCAAAAGTTAAGAAAAAAGAAACTTTGTGCTAGTTTTTGTTTTAAGTGGGCATGTTGTGTATTTTTTTATTGAAATTAAATATAAAAAAACCGCTTTTACTGCATTATAAACTATTAATTTTTGTTATTTACGAGTGTGTCCTACATTTGTTCTCCCATCTACATACATACATACTCGTATCTTTTCAATAGGCAACGAAAGATTTCAGGACTGCAGGTTGGTTGCGTGCAGTGCCTTAATTAAAAAAGTAACATTAACGCTTGAAAAGTGCTGACGATTTTAATATTATTGATAAATAAAATATGTACTCTGTATTATTTAATGTAAAATACAAGGTATTTTACAAAGCAGTACGCCGAGAAGGCGTACTACTTTGTTTTGCCGCTGTTCACGCTAGCAACCACTCAATCAACAACCGTCTGGCAACTCCTTGCAGTCAGAACTTAAAGCGGCCCATACACGTTTCAATTCAATTGTGAATTGAGTCTTTCAACTGAATTGATTATTGCCCACACACTTCTTAAGCTGAATTGAAAGAGATAATAATAAAAAATAATAAATAAAAATTTTCATTCAACTATTAAATTCAATGAAATTATAGACAATTTAAAAAATATATAACGCCGTCTTTTCAAAAACCGTACAAATATAAATTTTAAGAACTGGTCAAGAGACTCGAACACACACAGCACAATCGAATTGAAAGACTTGCTAGTCAACTTGAAAAAATCAAAACGATTTAATTTTTCTTCAACCAACTCGACAACTGCCAAACTAATCAACTGACAAAGCCCTGCACGCTTTGATTTGGACAACAACCGACTCAGTTTTGCCAACTGAGTGGAAACGTGCATGGGGTGCTTAAGGAATATGTTTCCCACATTTTTTTTTTTTTTTTTTTTTTTTTTTTTTTTTTTTTTTTTTGAGAGAGCAAGAGCTCGACTTGAAGCCGATGGGCTCTTTTGCAGACGTTTAGCAGCAGTGTAAGATTGATCTCCCAGTTATTTGAAAAAAAATTTTTTTCTTAATTCAATAAATTGTTGTGTAAAAATTTTCCTATTTGGTGTTTCAATAAAGCATTGAAATAAAAACAACAAAAAAAAGCAATATTCGTTTGAAATTTACAATTTTATATAACTTTGGTGGAGAAATTTCTCATTTTCAAGGTTTAGTTGGATTGTTGTAACAATCCCAAACTGAAGTTGCTTGATATAGACAAAGACCAGTGCAAAGGTCTAATTTATTTTCAAAGCTTGGAGTTTGAAAAGAACTGTATCACTACCGAACTGCAGCACTACCGTATCATCCGACGTCATCATCAAAGGGCCATTCCAGACGACAACCGAGCCATCACAATTGACCTTCTCCACTGGACGACAGTCATCGCTGCGATTCACGCCAGCTCGTTGCATCGCCATTGCCACCAAAGGTCCATTCTACGAGTAGGTCCCACTTGCATCACAGAAGTGTCCCGTCAAAGCCTTGGAGCTGGTAAGTCCATCATCTCTTATTTAATTAATACTCCTTAATCTCGGTATGGCTCGCACAGCCATCATTTTGGTAAACATTAGTACTGACAGTTTATATTTAGCAGCAGAGGTTCAATTCGCTGATTTCTATTTTTGCTTATTTAATAAATATCTATATGAATGCGCGCAGTTCTCAATGTCTGTTTTACAGTTCATCCTTAGTCCCAATTTTCACGAGGCTACTTTAGTTGTGCAAGTCTTGAGTTTGTGGACAAATAAGTGTGGAAAGAGTGGGGAGTGTAAAAATGAGTACAGACTAAGGCGAATGCATCGGCAAATTCAGGCGAATTCGATTAATATTGCGGCACTTCCTCTGTCAAGTTTTGTTTTCCTTTTTCGGCGCCATTTAAATTTTTGTACATGTTCTTTATCAATTATTTTTGACAGCTAAAATATGAATTCGCCTTTTTACACAAACAAAATATCTGTTGTTTTTTTATTGTTGTAGCGAAGCGGCTACCTTGTTTTTTGTATCATGAGTACAGACTTGCTTATACTCGAAAAGTCGTTATGTGCTGTCATTCGTAATGTCAGAAGTTTTACATTTTCTTTTATTTCTGTCTCTTTTATGCATTCATATGTTGTCCGTGTTGAAAGTCATATTGGCACGAAGTTGTGATATTTTAATTCAAAAGAAAAGAAAAATTTAATAGACCGGCTAAGTAATAATATTGTGGACAACCTCAAAAAACAGACAGCAGAAGTGAAAATTAAATGTAAAAACTTGAGAGTGCAGTACATGCAAGATTAAGAAAGTGTAAGCAATATAAAACGAAAGTTGCTTAAGTAAAATTGCTGTGTCTGAGCATAAAAGCAAGTTTAAAAGAAATTTTGATAAGAATTGCGTAACTAAACTTGCCTCGTGAAAATTGGGAGTATTAATTATATGTAACATTTCTATGGTGAGTCTCTTTTTGTAATTATTTTCTTGTTGTAGTTTTGTTGTATCGGTGATGTTGGGAGAGTGTCCGCTATGTGCACTGTGGGTTGCTAACGTTTTTTTTGGTCTATTTTTGTTTTACATATTTTATAGTCAGATTTAAGCGCGGCTAATCCTGTGCGTAATTTTGTTTTCGTAGTTCCAACATATATTTTGCTGCATATGTTCGATCCATCTCCGTTACAAGGTATCTTATATATTACGTTTGAAAATAACATGTTTACAGTCTTACTTGTTTTCTGAGCAATGTTAATATGTTGATTGTCATATACATCGGTAGAGATTTTTTCAAAACTAAAAGATTTTTTCATGCATATAATAATGACGCATCACTGAATGTTAAAAAAAATAAGCAAAACAAACACAAAAAGAAAAACAACAAAAAATTTTTTGCAGTTTAAATGTGTTTGCCAAAATTATAGACGACTCCAATATTACACTTCAATAATTATGAAGAAGCTTTTGCCCTTACTCTTTTGGTTTTTTTATAATAATTTTTCACTAATTTATATGAAGAAAATGGACACAAAAAAGGTTTATTTATGAACAAAATTGCATGTTATTATCGCTTAATTTACAAATGGCGTATTTATGTGCACATAAGTTATTTTGTTGTAACTTATATAATCGTCACTTTCTATTATTGACTTTTTCACTCTTTCAATCTTAGATTAAAAAAAAAAAGAGTTGAAAAAAGTAAGTGTCATTACGGCTTTAGTCGTTTCATAAAAAATACTTCTTCAGATCACTATTTGGCATACTGTAAAAAAAATGCATTTGCCTTAACTGAATATTAATTATGATTTCTTATTCTAACGTTTGAATTCCATATCATTGCTACACATAATACATATATACAAACCACAACAAAGGATTAGTTTTTCATAGAGTTAATTTTTTATCCAAAATAGGCACAAAAAAGGTTTATTTATGAACAAAATTGCATGTTATTATCGCTTAATTTATAAATGGCGTATTTATGTGTACATAAGTTATTTTGTTGTGTTTTATATAATCGTCACTTTCTATTATTGACTATTTCACTCTTTCAATCTTAGATTAAGAAAAGTTGAAAAAACTAAGTGTCATTACGGCTTTAGTCTTTTCATAAAAAATACACTTTTTCATGAAAAATATCACTTCTTTCAGATCACTATTTGGCATACTGTAAAAAAAAATGCATTTGCCTTAACTGAATATTAATTATGATTTCTTATTTTAACGTTTGAATTTCATATCATTGCTGCACATACATATATACAAACCACAACAAAGGATTAGTTTTTCATAGAGTTAATTTTTTATCCAAATCTCTTTTTACCTTAAACAAAATCAATATAAAAAAAGAATAAATTTTTATTATAAAAAGTAATTCTTTTATAAAAACTAGTTTTGCATAAAACAAAACTCTATGAATGAAAAGTCACTTTGAATACAAAAACACAAAATGCATTTTTACAAGAGAAAAAATCTTCTCAACCCCAAGTTCTTTTGTTCGTTGGGTGCAAGTGAGCGAAAGTGGCAGGAAAGTGTTGTTTTTTGACATATTGGTTCATTTTAATGGTCTTAATTACACAGCGCTCTTAATGTAGTGCTTGAATACATAAATTCATTTTTTTCTCTTCTTTTTTCCTTTTTGCAAATACAGTTTGTATTGGTAGTTGTTGTTTTTATGCCATGCAAGTAAGTGTATTTGTATGGGAAAAAGAGCATGTACTCGTACGTAAATAAAACATAAACACATTTGGGTTACCAGCAGAAATGACTATAACGACTTTATTATGAGTTTTTTTTTTTTTTTTTTGTAAAAGATATACATATGTATTTATGTTTAAACATACATAAAATAGATTTCAACCATACAAAAGTATTTGTGCCATTTTTTATTCCCACATAACACAATTCTGTCTTTGTAAGCATGTATGTATGTTCATTGTATAAGTGTATGTGTTAAAAGATTCATTAAAAAATTTCTTGTAATTCTTATTTGTACAAGTATTTGTTCCTTTAACATTCGTTACATTATTGTTGCACAAAAACAATTACTTGTTCGCAGGAATTTTGAATTAACGAAACAAAAACAGAATGCATATACAACTCATTTTCTTTTTTTTTACATAAGTATGTTTTCTTTTTATTATAAAAAAAGTCGTATTCTTTTTTTAAAGTTTGTGGTAAAACTTGTGCATTGAAAAAATGCTACAATATTATAAGATTTACCAAATTGAGTACTTCTGGAAGTATTTTGCCCCGTTTTTGTTTGTGTTTTGAGAGGTATTATTAGAGCATTTTTCTTTTTAAATTCTCAACAATTTATTTAGATTGTTGGGATATAAAGTTGAATGTTTGAGAATACCTTTCAAAAATTTTCAAAGTCTGCAGATGATTAGGGTATGAAATGTTGACGCATAGATAGCTGGGAAACATAGAAAACAAGCTGTTTATAATTTTTTTTATTGGTATCAATGAATAAAGTACTATATTTTGATTGGTTCAGTAAAATTTCTTTTGAAACTATATAAGTACCTAGCAAAAATGTTCATCTTATCTTATATAGTGTCCACTAGTGTGGTTCGACAATGTATGAATAAAGACAATGTAAAAACAATTCAAAAATTCTTTCTTTTAATTTTTTTTTTTTTTTTTTTTTTTTTGCAGCGCCTACAAATACCGCCCTTTTAGTATTTTGTTCACTTTGTCGCAATTCTTAGACCCATCATATCATTTTACATATCGAAGTTCGCGGCTCTGTAAGAGCTATATTTCTGTCTTTAATAGTTTTCCACTACCACGCCATATTCTAGTCACGTCTTGTAAGTTTTTTATTTTTTTACATATTTTCTTTTATATTTAGTATTAAAATTTGAATACCTATTGTTAGTTCATTTTGAAGATTCAATAAAGAAAAATGTTTAAAAAAAATAAAAATAAGTAAGCGGACTTAAACAGCTTCTTTTGGTCAAAAGCAGTTATAGTAATAAAATAAGGTTAGTAAAATACAGAAAAATAAAACTTCCGATATCGGTCCATATATAGCCGCGTTATAGCACAAACCGATTTTTCCATGAAAATGTCGCTTAAGCGAACTAAAACCATTTAGATCTTGATATAGTAAAAAACCGATTTTTGCATGAAAAAAAATCTTTTTTGCTTAAAATCACTTCAGATTATAAAAGGAGGTTACTAAAAAACGGAAAATGAAAATATCCGATATCGGTCCATATATACTCAAGATATAGTCAAACCAATGTTTCACTGAATTTTTATTTTTTTTTTTTTGGTTAAAAGCCGTTGTGGTAATAAAAGGAGAGCACTAAAATACATAAAATGAAAAATTCTGGTATTGGTCCATATATACCCGAGATATAGCCTAAACCGATTTTTTCGTGAAACAATTTGTTTTGTTCTGCTTATAAAAGGAGTTTGCTTAAATACAGAAAATGAAAATTTCCTGCATCGGTCCATATATACCCGAGATATAAGCTAAACCGGCTTTTTTCAAGAAAATTCCATGACGATTACAAGGCAAAAAAAATCCTTGATATCTGTCTATATCCGAGCATATTTAGTTCAAATTTCTAATATATATTATATATTTACGTGACTACCGTGGAGCCCATTTTAAATTCGGCCCAGCCGATAATTTTACACTCTTACTTGTTTTGTATTACAATGTTAACTTAAAAACTTGATATATTTTTTTTTATTTAAATCGACCTTAATGACTATCAAGGCTGTTCTGCAAATCACTTTTTGTGAAAGTGATTTGAAATCACAACGAAGGTGTTCCGCACACAAAATATTCTTGACTTTTGTGATTTTAAATCAGTAAGTTAACTTGCAAGCAATTTGTAATCACATACTAATTTTTCCATGTACTTTATTATGAATTTCATAATTTATTACATTAATAAATAACAAAGTGATTTCTATCGATTATGTAAGTAAAACTATTTATTTTGTACGAAATATTTCACTAAATTATTTTTTTTTTTGCAAAATTTGTTATATTTTGTGATTTTGTTATTGGTTTATTTTATTTTATTTTATTTTATTTTATTTTATTTTATTTTATTTTATTTTATTTTATTTTATTTTATTTTATTTTATTTTATTTTATTTTATTTTATTTTATTTTATTTTATTTTATTTTATTTTATTTTATTTTATTTTATTTTATTTTATTTTATTTTATTTTATTTTATTTTATTTTATTTTATTTTATTTTATTTTATTTTATTTTATTTTATTTTATTTTATTTTATTTTATTTTATTTTATTTTATTTTATTTTATTTTATTTTATTTTATTTTATTTTATTTTATTTTATTTTATTTTATTTTATTTTATTTTATTTTATTTTATTTCACCTTTTAATATTAAGCTTATTTTGCAAAAATAATACCGCGAATAAAAAAATTGAGCCTGAAAATAAAAACATCAGTAAATTGAAACAAAAAGCAGCAGTTTGTGCTTCAGAAGAGTATAAATCTCATCGAAAATCACAAAAATGGTGATTTGCAGAACAGGCACAAAATCACATTTGTGCTTTTGAAACAGCATATGCTTTGAAATCACGTGAGTTTTAGAATAGGCCTGTATGGATTCTTATAAATATAAGGGAATTAACAAACGATAAATGTCCACGAGATATTATTAACTATTCAATAGTAAATAAAAGTATGCTAAAAATTGTCAACAAGTCGTGTAGGGCAACTTCGATTGTAATCAGTATTTAATTTACCGTTGCCCTCTCTGGTTTTCTGGTCAAGAGCTGGTTTTGCTTTTCTCACTCTTTTCATGCAAAAATTTAAGAGATACTAATGTCGGTTTTTTGCAATTCAAAAAAAAAATTCAATAATTTTAATGTTCGAGCCCAGCAGTCCACAAGTTACTACAATTTGCAAAGCATCCGATTGTAAGCGATTTTGTCAACAGAAAAAATCCAAATAAACATGTTAAGCACAACAAACAGCTAGCATCGGATTCAGATTAGTCTTTTTTTACTCATTTTGTTAAATTGAATGTACATAAGAAGCAAAGAAGAAAACAAATGCTAATAATATAGTTTTTAACTCATCCAATCTTCGCTTACAATGTATACAGTGTTGGATGCATCTTACGGCCTAGGCCATAGCTGTGTAAATGTAAGTAGGAATTGTATACAGACTTCGGATGGATCGCGCTTACATTGTCAATAGTCTTAGATCGAAGATGTACGTGACAAAAATTTTACTGGGAGGTAAAGAAAATAAAAAGGATTTAAAAGAATAAGTAGAAGTATCATTGCATCAATGTGTATTATAAGAAAACTTGTGTATATATTTTATATGTTTATTTGCAAACAAAAAAAAAGCAAAACAAAAATAAAAAACAAACACAAGGGACGATGATAATAACAAGAGGTAAAAAAATAAAATCTAAAACGAAGGAAGCGAAAAACTTAAGATACTCGTACGCTATAAGTAGAAACAAACAATACTTTAAAAAGACTGCTTTGCTTGTTAACTAGATATTTCTTTTCACACACTTCACTCACTATGAACAGTGAGTGCTTATATTGTGTGCTTAGGAATGTCATTTAAAATTATTTGCAATTTTTTCTTTTATATACAAAATCAAACTGGATGTGAGTTTTTGCGAAGAAAACTAAATTAAATTTCTTTGCTTTAAAATAAAAAATAAAAGTAACAGATCAATCTAAGTTGGCGAGAAAAGCGTAATGTAATTTAACGCTTAGATTTTATAAAGAAGTGAGTAACTTTTATAAGAGCGTTAACGTTAAGCCACGAACATTAATGTTCACTAACTTGTTTCGCCAAAAATCACTAACAGCGCAACACAAATCAGCGCATCAAGCATAATTTATCTATCAAAAATCCTGAAGCACATACAAAATCTATAATGGAAAATCCAATTTTGTCAGCGCGTAAAAAAGTAAAATGTTCTCTCCGCCCAACACCATGGGGGAGAGCATGCGCAATTCAGCATGTGATGGAAAATGATTACCATGCAATTTCTCATGCGTGACAATTTGTTATGCCGGGGGAACGTTTTTTCACCTTGTGAAAGAATCACCGTGGTTGCGCCGCGATTCTGTCAAAAGTCCTCATGCACACATAAAATATGGGAGGCCAACCCAAATACCGCGGCATCAATGCTTTCCAATTGGAAAATCCAATTTTGACAACACGTAAGAGAGTAAACTTTTCTTTCTTTCTCCCTCTCTCTCTCTTGCTCAGTAAAGTTAGCTTCAAAACAAATATTACAAATTTTTTGTTCCAGTTAGTAATCACAGTTTAGCTGCTTTCAGATTAATTTAACGATTTTATCACTATTTATCAATTCTATTTAGTGATTTTTATTAAACGGGGCTAGTTAACATTACTGTTCAACGGCACAACATTAACGCTCTTGTTTAGTTACGCTTTACGCCTTAATTTAGGATGCGCTGTAAATAGGAATAATAAATAGAGGCAAAGTCATCAAAATTCCCCAAAAGCGACAATTTTTGCCAACTTTTGCCGGAAAAATCAGCCTCCAATCTTTCATTATTTTTGAAATATTGTTCAATAATGAACATATGTTGAGCTATTAAGTAACGCTCTATTTTTGTAACCTTAAATTGTCAGCTGTCGAGTGGGTTTCCGAACTTACCAAGACTTCACTAACAAATACTCAAGTCTTGCGTTATTTTTGGGACATCCTTTATGTATATATTTAATACTTAGTTGTATACAACAATTAAATCAATACAATCATAGGAAAATCTTGTTCGTCGTTTTCAGGATTTTATTTGTTTGCCTTTATCGCTCATTCCACTTTTTTCTCCCCTTTTTTTTAAGACAGGATTAAAGTTTTTTAAAATGACTCACTGTTAAAACGAAAATGTGAGTGGGCTGTAGTGGGAGTTGGTGCATTTTTTTTTTTGCTTCTATTTTGCTATGTACATACATACACACATATTGTAGGAGTATTTGCTTGCTTTCAACAGGAGGGCACGTTAAAATTTTCTTTTATTTTGGGGACTTTTTTTTGGTGTATTTGCAACTGTCTTTTATATCCACTGTTTGTAAAATGTGTTATTTTTGTAACAAAAACATGACCAAGTGCTTAAATTCCTTTCCGACACTTTTATAAGCTCGTTGAAGATATGTCGTCTGTAACAACAATAAAATAAATTTTTACACAAATGTGAACACGAGCAACAAAAAAATATATACACATGTGTGTGTATCAGTGATCACCAAAAATCATGTTTTTGGTTGAGTAGCTCATACACTAAAATTTGTAATAAAAAAAAAATCAGGCAACAAAGTTGAACGCTGAGTAAAATCAACTCGACTTGTAAACATTCTAAATTTGTAATCAGCAAAAATCAAGCATCAAAGTTCAACGTTGAGTGAAATCAACTCGCCTTGTAAACAACCTGAATTTGGAATCAGCAAAAATCTAGCAACAAAGCTCAATGCTGAGTAAAATCAACTCGCCTTGTAAATATTGCGCGTTCGTTTTAGTACTGAATAAAATCGGCTAAACGTTAGATATGGCTTCGAATGTGTGTTGTATAAACAAATTTGAAACATATTTTCATACATATTTTGCAGGTTAGTTTAAAGGGCAATGTTAATTTAAAAGCACAGTGAAACAAGTGTAGTTTTTATTATATGTATAAGCATTGTGTTTTTTAACAAATGTTCAAAAATAAATACATATATGCATATGCAAATTTGTTTTTTCTATGAAAACCTTTTGTTTTTATGTATGTGCATTTTAATTTGATTTCTTTTTCAACAGAAGCATACAGAAAAACTGTTGAATACATCACTGCATTGAGTTTTGTTAATTTTTTTTTCTTCCAAAATAAAAATTCAAACACAAGAAATGAATGCCGAACTATATGCCCATTCATTTATATTCAAGCACGAACCTTAACGATGATTTCACTCACATAGCGAAGTTGTCGCTCATTGCGTTTACTGATTAAAAATCAACTGCGCAGTTGTGCGGCTGAATACAAAATCATATTTGAACGAAATTAAATGGTTATCATGTTGTTGAGCAAGTATGATTTTTTTGCAATCACTCAAAGTTGTTCTCTGGTGTGTGTATATGCTGCCAGAATATTGCAAAACAGAAAACGGTTGTTCGAAAAAAAAACAATAAAAAAAATAAAGGCCCCATAAACACACATGCATTTTTTAATAGCACAACTTGCACACATACTCATACAAACGAACGGCAAGCAGAAAACAAAACAAAGTGATTGTTGAAACAAAAAAAGGGGTTATTGACTTCCTGTAATGAAACGAGTCAGGATATGAAAAAGGAAAACTAAAAAGTCACGCAAATAAACTGCTATTGAATTTTTTCCATTCAGCTTTTGTTTTAATGTAACATATCGTATTTTCAGAATGTTCGCGTATGAGACATACTCGTGTACATATGTGTTCCCATGTATGTGTGTATATATATACATATACTGTTATATGATACAATCAACAGATATTTTAATGATATAGTAGATATTTATTGAGAAGGAAGGCTTTAAAGATTCAAGTTTTCTTGTTAAAACATGTTAATAAAAATATAAATAAAAATTTGCAATCATTTTTGAATTCATATGTGCTTATACGAGGTCTGATAAAAAATAACCGTTATCTTCATATTTCGTGAGTTACGTATATTCGATTTTCGCATTTTTTTTTTTTTTTTTGTTATGTTATACATATATGTATGTACATGTGTTTTGGCAGTATCAGCCATTTTGGATTGTCAGTTTGTTTTTGAACGATAAAAAGGTTAGTCGTGTTTTGGTGTGATCTTCGATTTTTTTACTATTCAAAAAAATTAATCAAAGTTAAGTTTTATTTAAAAAATTACATTAAATGCGCAAGGACATTTGAAATGTTGAATGTGACGTTTGGCGAGTCTACTATGAGCAGAACACAAGTTCAATTGTGGTATAACCGGTTTTTGGCCGAGAAAATGTCAATGACGGTGCTCGTCCTGGTCGCCCGAGCACTTCAACAATCGATGAAAACAGTGAACAAAATGAATTTCGATAATCGTCGAATCACTATTAAAGAGGTTTCTGATGATGTTGGCATATCGTTCGGCTCCTGCCGAGCAATTTTTATGGATGTTTTAGGCATGAAACGTGCGGCAGCGAAGATTGTTCCAAAATTGTAAAATTTTAAGCAAAACAACGTCGCATGGACATCGCTCAGGAGCTGTTGAACAGCGTCAACGACGATCCAGATTTCCTCAAAAAGTTCATAACTGGTGACGAATCATAGATGTATGGCTATGACATTGAAACCAAAGCCCAATCTCCCAATGGAAGCGTCCAGAAGAGCCAAGAACGAAAAAAGCATGTCAAGTTCGGTCAAATTTGAAGGTTTTGCTCACTGTTTTTTTTTTTTTTTTTGTCTGCAATGGCGTGGTGTATTATGAACTCTTGCCACAAGGTCGTGCGGTCAATAACGATTATAACCTGGAAGTTATGCACCGTTTGCGAGAAGCAATTCGTCAGAAACGCACAGAATTGCGTAAAAAACAATCATGGGTTTTGCACCATGATAACGCACCAGCTCACACATCGATGCTTGTGCGTGAGTTTTTGGCCAAAAAACAACACCGTTATTATGCCTCAACCACCGTATTTACCGGACTTGGCCTCCTCCGATTTTTTTCTCTTCCGAAAACTGAAGACACTGGCGAAAGGAAAGCATTTTGCTATGATTGAGGAAATAAAAGAAAAATCGAAACAGGAGCTGTTGCTGATACCAAAAAGCGCGTTTCAGAAGTGTTTCGAGGATTGGAAGAAACGCTGGCATAAGTGTATTATATCTGAAGGGGACTACTTTGAAGGTGAAAAGATAGTTATTGATGAATAAATAAATACTTTTTGAAGAAAATTGAAAATAACAGTTAGTTTTTAATCCGGCCTCGTATACATATGTAAGTATGTACTTCATTTCAATTGGTTAGCATCAACAGAATTTTTTTACGTTCGTATCTATATACACCAGTGGTTTACACAAAAAGAGCACTCAGTATGTAAATGCATAAGCGTGAATACCCTTGAGGACTTTATATGGTGATCAATGATGTATGAGCATAACATAAAAACAAACAGTTTAAGTTTTAAAATCTAAAAAACGGCAAACCCCACTAACATTAACTTATGTGGTATAGACTTGTGTTAATCATCAATGAATTAATTCAAGTGAAAGAAACATTTCTGTATTCTTTCATCATTTTCTTTCCCTACATAGTTTTTCATTCGTTCATCCAGGGCCCGTAAACATTTGATATCAATTATAAATTTTATTTCATACTTTTAAATTTAAATGAATTTTAAAAATAGAAATTTTTTTATTTTGCATTTAAACAAACTAATAATTCGTGTAGTTGCTTTATAATAATTCCTTATGCTGCCACTTCATAGAACAGGTGAAATTGACAGCGCAGCTGATAACGTTTTTTCAATTGCAATCTGTTTCGAATGTCAATGGAATAATTAAAAGAAAATTGAAAAAAAAAAATTTAAAACAATTATTAAAATTATGTATTGTATCTGGAGCGCCAGCTGTCATCCAGAATGTTCCCAAAACTGGCTGGCCATTTTCACATTTTCAAGCTCTATATTTTCTCACGAAATAATTAAAAGTTTCAGGAAATAATTAAAAGTTTGTCTTTTCTTGTAAATTTTTTTATTATATTTCTTTTTATTCCTTTTTGTGTTTATATTATCCCCTTGACATGTGAAAAAGATTTATTTTTTGTAGTGTTGTATTTATTGCTCTTGCATATACCTGGAATGAATTCGCCTTAAAATTAATATTTACAATTAAAACTTCATTGCATATTTGTAAAAAAAAAACTCTAAACACATTAATTAGAATACTAAATTTCAAAAATCTTAAATTTTGACAAAAATATCTTCAAATCTTATTTTGCTTGAAAATCTTCAAAATTAAGGTAAAATCTTCATTCTGGCAACACTGTTCACACAAAAGAAAGATTTTGCCGAACACATGTGGTATATGTACTCGTATGCATGTTTGTGAAAAATAAATATCAATCATACGACCCAATGTGTAATGGAGTGGGATATCTGTACCTTCACTGTTAAATAAATTTCCTCTTCTATTGTCATAAGTATGTGCAGTTTACAGATGACGAATAAGTGACACAACTAGAAATTTATTTAATGAAATGTACTCCAAAAATATAGATGTTTTGCACAATTTGTCTAAAACGCATCGCCTATTTGTGAACTGTAAACTGCACAATAATGCTAAAAAACAAAGCAAAAAGATATACATAATATGCATACATACGTATTTTAAATATGGAATTCTCTTCACTGTATAAATTCATGCATAAGCATGTACATGTATATATCTTACTTACATTTACATACAATTATCTATAACTTTATACATATCTTTCTCTTAGCAAATCATTTTACTACAACCATTTAATTTACCTGTAACTTTTCTAAACAAACAGTCCACAACTGAAACCAAACAAAATAATAGTAGAATAGACAGCAACAGTAGTATTGTAATTATGTCTCTTCCTTTCTTTAAATACTTTTTAAACTTTGTATGAAAAGAAAATAAATAAAAAACAAGTCACATTTCAGTTGCACTCTTTAAACTAAGATAACGGTACTGCTACTTCCACTTTTTTCTTACTTCTCATAAAATATAACAGAACACTCAATATCCATTAAAATACACATGCAAACGCACATACACTTCGACTCATCGTCTTTAGTGTGCTACACATTTTGCATTGTTGTTCTCATTCTCAGTGGAGAAAACTTTTGAAAAAAAAAAACGAACAGCACAAATAGCAACCACAACAACAATTGCATTAACAGCAATAACAATGGCCTGCAATTTATATGGTTTTACACCTTTAAGTGTTTTTTTGTTCATAGAGTAAATAGAATGAAGTGAAAAAAATACAAGGGCAAATGAAAAATAAACACATACATACACACATACACAGTCAGTATGCAAAAGGATAATTTTTGTAACTATGTAAACATAAAACCAAATAATAGCCACTATTTATTCTGAGCAATTTTGGAACAATCTTCGC
The DNA here is from genome assembly GCA_914767995.1 of Thecocarcelia acutangulata. NCBI lineage: Eukaryota > Metazoa > Arthropoda > Insecta > Diptera > Tachinidae > Thecocarcelia > Thecocarcelia acutangulata. The sequence continues at coordinate 30,875,811 of OU612096.1, forward strand.
TGCCGCATGTTTCATGCCTAAAACAAACATCCGTAAAAATTGCTCGACAGGACCCGAGCGATATGCCAACATCATCAGCAACCTCTCTGATAGTGATAAGACGATTATCGAAATTCATTTTCTTCATTGCTTCAATATTTTCATCAGTTGTTGACGTGCTCTGGTGACCAGGGCGCTCATACTAGACTCTCCAAACGCCACAGTCAACATTTCAAATGTCCTTGCGCATTTAATTTTATGTTTTACACAAAACTTAATACAGTTTCTTTGATCTATTTTTTCGAATACTAAAAAATCGAAGAGCACAACAAAACACGACTAACCTTTTTATCTGTCAAAAACAAACAGACATGTGTAACATCATAACAGAAAAAATTGCGAAAATCGAAAATGCGTAACTCACGAAATTTTAAAATAACGGTTCGGTTTTTATCACACCTCGTATGTATATAAAAAGCTAGTAATAACAATCTGTATAAGAAACATTGAAAAACACTCAAAAAAGCACAAGTAGCAAAGATTTCAGAAATTTGTGTGTTTTGAGTGTAACTGTGCATGTATATAAATATTGTTTTTATTATTTTCCAAAATATTATTTTATTAAATTAAACCTGCATTGTAAAGAAATTAGCTACTTACTAACTATTTAATTTCCCATTTTCTTCAATTTTATTCAAATATTAAAAATATATGATTTTTTTTTATGGTTACAAAACAGAAATTCTCTGCTGCAAGAATCAAAAAAATTTGAAACACACAACTTTACGACCTTTTTTGTTAAAACCAAGAGAGGAAATTGTTGGATTTCATAATAAAAATACCGCAAAAAGCAATTTTCATTTTGTAGGTTTTTAACTTGCTGGTTGAACAACAACAGCAATAACAACAACAGCAACAAGAAATCAAAGAAAACAAAACAACAAAAAAATGCCGTAAAAACAGGAGAACATAAATGAGTAAATAACCCAGCGGCGAACATTGCCTACCACATTACTTCTCTTCGATGATGTGTGCCACACTTTGTAATCAATGAATGGTAACTTACAAAGTGTATGACAATAGTATATGGAGTTCCCAAAAATGAATTACGTTCATCTTTTTTCTCACATTTATAAGTGCGTATTTTATTTTTTAGTTGTAAATCAAACGTTCTCCGTCTTTGTCAAACTACGTTGCAAAAATTTTAATTAACAAAATTAGGTAAAAGTGCCTAGAAAACAATTTAAAAAAGGTACAAGAAAGATAAAAAAATTTAAAGAAGGCAGTGGCCAAAAAACGGAACAAATTTATTTAATGGAATATTCCCAAAAAACTGAAGTGCGCAATACGTACGAGCTGCCTACTGCCGGCTTACAATGTATGCGAGATTGTATCCGAGCTGCCTACTTCCGACTTACAAAGTATGCGAGATTGTATTCGAGCTGCCTACTGATAGCTTACAATGTATGTTAGGAAGTAATGAGCTTTTGTTGGATGAACACCACACTACCTCGCTTACTTTGTGTGCAGGTGGTAGGCGTTCACTCTACAAATGCGGCAATGTACATGAAAAAGTATACTAGGTTCGTATATGAGATGGTGTGCATTACTGACTTACAAGTGTGCATCGGATCATCGCTTCTGTAAGCGAAACTTTGGCCGCGGGGAAATGTTTCAATGAAAAAATGTTCTACAACAATACCCAGCGGCCAAAGTTTCGCTTACGTAAGCGATGATCCGATGCACACTTGTAAGTCAGTAATGCACACCATCTCATATACGATCCTAGTATACTTTTTCATACACATTGCCGCATTTGTAGAGTGAACGCCTACTACCTGCACACAAAGTAAGCGAGCTAGTGTGGTGTTCATCCAACAAAAGCTCATTACGTCCTAACATACATTGTAAGCTATCAGTAGGCAGTTCGAATACAATCTCGCATACTTTGTAAGTCGGCAGTAGGCAGCTCGAATACATTCTCGCATACTTTGTAAGTCGGCGGTAGGCAGCCTGAATACATTCTCGCATACTTTGTAAGTCGGCGGTAGGCAGCTCGAATACAATCTCGCATACTTTGTAAGTCGGCAGTAGGTAGCTCGAATACAATCTCGCATACATTGTAAGCCGGCAGTAGGCAGCTCGTACGTACTGCGCACTTCAGTTTTTTGGGAATATTCCATTAAATAAATTTGTTTTGTTTTTTGTCTACTGCATTCTTTTATTTTTTCCCTAAATGTTTTGTCTTTCCTTTTGTCTTGTACCTTTTTTAAATTGTTTTCTAGCACTTTTATCTGATTTTGTTAATTAAAATTTTTGCAACGTACGAGTAGTCTGACAAAGACGGCGAACATTTGATTTACAACTAAAAAATAAAATACATTTGTATATAAATGTGATACAAAAGATGAACGTAATTCATTTTTCGGAACTCCATATACTACTTTCATACACTTTGTAAGTTACCATTCATTGATTACAAAGTGTTGCACACATCATCGAAGAGAAATAATGTGGTAGGCAATGTTCGCCGCTGGGTATGGAAGTACTAGAGGAGCACCACTGGGTTTGTAAATATGTATAGTAGTAGTACGAGCAAAAACAAACAAAACTGTAGGAATTAATGAATGAAATTTTTAGTTAAAATACACACATATGTACTTATGTTTATTAACATTTTGCTGAAATTTCACACAATCTAACTGTGGTATCACAACAATATCACGGCTTTTACACACAGAAAGGTTATTTTGCAAATGCTTGAGTCTGTTAGTGATAAGGAAAAAACAAGAGAAAAGAGAACCGCTCTCTTTCCTTTGCCATCATTAAGCTCAATACTTTGCAAAGTAAACTTTTCATGTGTGAATGCGGTGTATGCAGGGCTGCCAGAAAAAATATGAAAGAAATCGTCAAAACCCCGATAATTTTTTAAAATATCGTCATTTTAGTTTTGAAATATCGTCAAAAAAATCGGACGTATAAAACGACAAAACTTTTAGTATACTTTATTAAAAAATATGAATATTAATTTTCCTGACGATGATAACAAATTGTTATCGAAATTATGAAAATAAATACTGTTAAATTTTTTATATATCGGAATACAGATCTTGTTTTTCATATTTATTTATCAAATGATGAAAGTTGTTTTTTTTTATTGACAGTATTATTAGTAGTTTTTTTTTTTCAAAATCAATCCATGTTTTTAAAAGTAAACTAGAATTGTAATAAACTATTTAAAAAGTGAAAACGTTAAAATCAAGCGCAATGAGTGTAAAGCCTTCAATAGATAAAAACAGTAAGTAAAGATCCAAATACAAACCAAACTCAACGCCATAAAGACATTACTTGCGAAAAAGTTTAAAATCTTTTCTATTTCGCTGGTTCTGGACATTGTTATTTATTAAAAAATTTATACACTTATAATATTATACACGTATAATTGTAAACAAATGCAGATTTTTGGCAACTCATGCTAGTGCAGCCAGGGGGGTTACTCTCTATTGCGATGCGAAAGAATAATCTAAGAATTGGTACTCTGTATTGCGTTTTCGTATTTTCCTTTCGCATTTAATTTCTCCCTTTCGCACATTTTATTTTATCATTCTTCGCTATTGTTTATTTTGTGGTATCAGCGTTGGTTCGTTTTCAAACTATTTTGGGGAAAAGTTTGCGTAAAGGGGATAGAGTACCAAATTATACTCTTATCGCATTTACCTTTCGCATCGAACTCACTTTCGCATCGCAATAGAGAGTACTCCCCCAGAAGTATTTTGTGTTTCCAGAAATACGGCACATTCCATAAAAATACACGGATATGCTCACGATCAACCGTAATATGCACTGCAAATTTACAAGCTGCAAATTTCCAAAATTATCATCGTGAAAATGTACTAATTGGCTCGCCAACAAATAATTCAAAAAATTTAATTATGCCATGGGTTTCGTATAGCAAAAATCTTAATTTTTTGGACAAAAATCGTCAAGTCGCAAAATGACGACGAAATTTGAGCATGAAAATCGTCAAAATTTATAGTCAAATCTGGCAGCTATGGGTGTATGAAGCAAAGGCAGCGTTGCCGATTGCACTGTAATTGTCCAAAAATGGGGCAAAATAAAAACTTTTGTATAATTTTTACGTAATACAATTTTGGTATATTTGTATTACAGTTTTGTATAATTTCTCTGTAAATCATAGTGTCATAATTTTTCATTTCGTATTTTTATACAAAATTGTTAAAACAATAAATACATTTTCGGTGGAAAATATTTCATGGTTTTTAATGTTTTATACTTTTTTTGACTATTTATCTTCCTTCTCTGACTAAATGTTTTGTAGACTTTTGCCAAACATAACTTTAGACGTTGAAAGTTATTGTTCAAAAGCTTGAAAAACAAATTGTATCCTTAAATTTTTTTCAGCACTAAAATAAAGTGGATACCAGAAAAGGAGACATTCATTTGAAAGTGTAGATTTTAAAATTTAGTAAATATTATAGTGAGAAGATTTGTATATAATTACCACATATGTACTAGGAAATGTTTGGTTCTACTTTATTGAATTCTGCTTTTGTCAAAAAAAAAAAAAAAATCTGAGCAAAAAATATTTTTTTTTTTTGATTTTCGCACATACCACATTTTTTATTTCAAATAAAATCAGTTATTAGTGTGCTTCCAGTTAATTTATTAAGTTATCAATTATAATATTATTGTATGATGAATTCTTTCCTTAGTTCAAAATAATATCCGACAATTTTTTCGACACCTTGTCTAGCAAATAGCCTATAATGTACTAGGGAGGGTTAATTAGTCCGTGATTTTTCTAATATACCGCCGCTTAACTTACATAAGAATACTACGCCCAGCGTTGTCATGGTTGAAATTTCAAAACGCACCAAAATGAGGAAAAAAGCGCGTTATTTCAACAAAAACGCACCGAATTTTAAAGTTTTCTTTAATTTTTTAAAACCAAATTTGTATTTTAAGAAGTACAATATTTTTATTTAAAAACACGATAATGAAACAGCCTTTTAAACAACTATTATACAATCAAACTGGGTCTGACAGCAACGCGTGATGGCATGACATTACACTCGATCAATAGCTAGAATTTGTGTTTGTCATACTTGGCCTCTAGTACGACTCTGTTAGTTTTATTAAGATAATGTTACCTTTACAATAACTACAATGATATTTTATCAAATTTATCATTTAATTATATTTGCTGTCGACCGAAATCAGCTGTAACTTTTACTGCCTATTTTATCAGGGACTTAAAAATTCAGCTGCTTAACGTCAGCGAAATTTATTGCAGAGGCATACGACTATTACTGTCGACAGAATTTACGATCATCGGATCATTAAAAGTTGCAGAATCGCACTACAAGCCTTCAAATTCGATTCACAGAAATTCTATCAAAAACAGTGTAAGTTTCATTTTATTTTCGTGCGGATGTCTTTAAAAGAATTTATTGAAATATACGAAAATTGGCCAGAATTATAACAAATAAATGATGAACTTTACCCAAATCATTAAACGTTTTGGAAAAAATTTATAATTTAATTATTAATTTTGTAATTTCTCAATTAGCAAAACCGTAACGAATTCAAGAGCTATCATAAATACGAACTTCACTGTTCAGAGACTGCATTTATTGTAATATTTAATAAACTTTAAAATCAGCAAATTTTTTAAACGAAATGTTTCTTTTTCTTTCGATAGAGTTTATAATATACTACTGCAAGATTAACTTCCAACTTCATTCCACGCAAAATGAAACGTAAAAATTTTGGTCACTTGATTGCACTTTTTTCTTACATTAAAACAAAAAGTTGTGTTGAATTTGAATTTGTGCCACCGAAATTGAAAAAACACACCGACAATGTAAAAAAAGCGCAGCCCGCACCGACTAAAGAATTTTTCACACAAAAAGTTTTAAAAAGCACCAAAAACGGTGCAAAACGTACCGAGTTGATAACGCTGACCACGGCGTCATTGAGTTTGTATTTAGCGATGTCCATCTTAATATTTAACAAGGAGTATACGTAGATTTGTTAATCTTATAACAATTCATAAATCACTGAAAGCCGAGAAGAAAGCACTTCTTTGCGGTGAATAGAATATTATATGAATTTTGTCTATGCGCACATTTTGTACAAAATTAATCACGTATAGTATATATTTATTGCATAAAAACAAATTATTTTCCATTTAAAAGGCGTTTTTTAAAAGAAAATTTGCAAAATTAATAATCGGTAAAATTGTAATGGCGCCTTTTTTTACACAGACACATACACTGTCGTTCTTTTGACAGCTCTTCTTATAAGATCGTTGCCATGAGATTTCTCATAAGAACGCTCTCATAAAAATTATTATAAGACAGCGATAACACTGATTTGAAGTCTACAGATAACAGAATTCTCTCTGTGATTGAATTTGACGTTCTCATCTCAGATATTATCGCAGGTGTGGACACTAAGTAACAGCAGAAGAGAAGAATATGAAAAACGTTTTTTTGCGGGAAAAGCCGCAAATTGATTGTTTTTATTCTTATTTTTTTAGGCTAGGCTTAAAAAACATTATGGAGACTCTGCACCAACCATAGTAAAAAAGTCGCACGGAAGATGTCTAACATTCTGGACAATCAATTGAGAAAAATTAATTCACAATATGGTGAAAATTAAGAGTGAGAGATATTGTCGAAGCAATAGGCATTTCATATGACTCAGTGGTTTCAATTCTGAGTGATCACATATGTATGAAAAAGCTTTAAGCAAGAGGCGTGAAGCGTTTGATCACAATCGAACACAAACGTAACCGTGTGACAGTTTCGATGAAATTCAGAGTATTTTGCACCATTTCGTAGCCGTGGATGTAACATGGATCCACCATAACACAGCAAAGACCAAACTTTTAATATATCTAATTTATTTTCGTTATTTAAATTAAAATTAAGTTATCTAAAAAAATTTTCCACTAAATGACAATAAAAATGCCATTTTGTAACCGTAGACATAAAGTAGAATCACCACGACACATCACAGACCAAACAACGGTCAAAACAATGGTTTAATCGGAGTGAATCGACGTCAAAGAAGACAAAGATAGGTTTGTCAGCCACCGCTTTTTTGGCACGCACGCGATCTAATTCATATTGACTAACTTCGAAAGGCGAAAATTATATCAAATTATTGGGTAGATTTACTAAGCAATTGAAAAAACACAGTGCATTCGAAAAAAAAGTTATTTTCCGCCAAGATAATGCAGGCAAAGTGTAAAGTTTTCTTGGCAAAAGTTGGTGAATTCGGCTACGAAACGCTGCCTGATCCGCCCTATTCTACAGATTTAGACCCAAGTAACTATTTATTGTTCTCCAACTTCTAATGAAATGAAAAGGCGGAAAGAGATTTGACTCCAACGATGAAAGCTTCTCACAAACAAAAGATTCCTTCAAATGAAAAATTTGTTTTCTAATATTTCTAATTTATTTTCGTTTCTTTTCAATTTAAGTTTACCACAAAAATTTTCCACTGAATAACTATAAAAGTAGGAAAATTAAAAGTTTTTATACAACAAATTATAGCAAATTTTAAATCTCAAGCTCAAGTTTCTATTTTCATCTCTAATATTTTATATAACATTATTTTCTTATTTAAGTTTTATATTGTGAAAAATAAATTTTAAAAATTTACTAGTAGTTTTCTGTAATATATTGAATTTTGTGTAATTTTGAGGGCTTGTCTGTGAAAAATTAGATTGCGTTTCCGGCAACACTGGGCAAAGAGCCATAAATAGTGTTTGATAACGTAAAAATGTTTGTATATAAAGTAAAGTTTACACCACCTGAAACAAATTCTCATAGTTCTATTGATTTTCTTTAACAAATATCCTTTTAGTGTATAAAAAAAACTGAGTTCAAAAAAGAAGTTGTACTTACAATATCTCTTTGCAATTTCGATATATTGAAATTGGCCTGTGCCAAACGTACACTCAGTGTGGCCACATCGCTGGTCAGCTGTGCTCTTTCACCCGTATTACGATCTACCAATTTCAAAAGTTTATCCTCTAGACTTTGATTGACTTTTTGCACCCGTTTATGAGACTCATACAGACGATCGTATTTATCCTGCCAGGCAATGACACTATCTTCTAGTTCGACTTGACGCTCTGATTCTGTTAAGCATGTAGCCTCCATGGCTAGCAAAAGAGTTTCCTTTTCGTGTAACGTTTGCTTAAGGGTCTCTATTTCTTTAGCTGCTACGGCGGCGATGGTAACAGCCACCGGCGCTAAAGTATCGCAAATGTTCTGAAAAAAAAAGAAAAAAAAATTATAAAAATTAAATGCTAATATCACTTAATGAAGTTATTTTAATAACAGCGCGAGCTATATTAGAGCAATGTAATTTAATGCAAAAATAGAACATTGCAGAACATACATACATATGTATATTCATTGTTGAACAATATTTCAAAAATAATGAAAGCTTGCAGCCTGATATTTCGGGGAAAAGTCGGCCTAAGCGATAAAGCTCATTTTCACCTAGATGATTTGCTTAATTGCCAAAATTGCCGCTTTTGAGGAAATTTGACGACTTTGCTTCTATTTATTATTCTTATTTACATCGCAAACTAAATTAGGGCGTAAAGCGTTAAATTAAGATGAGAGCGTTAACGTTGTGCCATGCACAATATTGTTCACATTTGGACTAAACTGAGATAATGCGCAGACAGATGTCATCACATGCAGTCTACTCCTAACTTGAAAATCAGTTAAAACATAAAGTTAAAACCTGCTGTTTAAATATCTGTCTGTTAAAGGCGGCGTACACGTAGTGATGTTAGAGTTGTTACTTATGGTAAAAAAATAAAAATGGTGAAAAATAACTGCATGTTGTCCATTTAAGTTATAACAAAGTTTCCAAATGAAATTAAAAAATTAAAACTGCCCAGATCTCAACTAAGAGTGACTGTCATCACTGGACATTGCCCGTTTGAGAACCATGCCAGGAGACTAGGCCTACCCCATAACGAATTCTGTAGAAGTTGCTAAGACGAGAAGGAGGAGGAGACGATCCTTCATCTCCTCGACACATGCCCGGCATTGAAGCATCATCATCTAAGATATTTAGGTGAGCGGAGCTTCAACAGCCTATCTTTTCTGGCCTCGGTCAAACCGACCGCGGTAGCCTCTTTCATAAGAAGCAGCGGATGGCTAGTATAGCAGCATGTAACGCTACACTAAGAGGTTCCCGCCTTTCCTTTCCATCCCCGCCCATCCATTCCACTCACACTATATTCCTATAACTTCTTTTCTTCACTCCACTATCCCACTTTTCAGGCAATCACAAAGGAAACGACTCCAGGACCCAAGTGAGCTGGGCAACTTAGACTATTGCGGGGTATCCACCGGCCTGCCTACCTAACCTAACGTAACCTTCCAAATGAAATGTTTTAACAACCAACAACAACAAATTATAACAATTATTTTCCTGACGAAGTTTTTCAACGGAAAACGATATATTGAATAAATTTATTTAAAAACTTTTATAAAAAAAACGACCTCGTATATTGCAAATTATTTAAAACAAGAAAATTATTTAATAAAGGTCAATAAATTAGGATCAACACCAATTTATAACTTTAACCGAACTTCAACATGAGCGGTCCACATTTAACTTTAACTTGAAGTTAGCGTCAAAGTTAGTGTTTTTATGTCAGGTGGAAACCGCACTTTAAGGATTTATTGCAAAATAAAATCAATAAAACGTTTAACTTTTTTTTCAAAATTTTTGAAATATGGCCACACTTTATACAAAGAAATTAGAAATCACTTGCAGGTTTAATATTATATTTGCTATTTTGTTTTAATTATTTTTAATCAAAGTTTCCACTTACACTAACAACGTATTTTTAATTGTTTTATATAAGGAAGCTGCGTTTTATTTTTAAAATTGTGAATTTAGTTTAAAATTTAGTTGAATTATATTATTTATTTGCAAAGCACTCGAAGCGAGACTATTTTTATTTTTAAATATGATAACATTTTTTTGTCATTTTCACAAAATTTTAGTTCTAGTGTCTACACACATTTAAAGAAAATACATCACAATATCTAATAGATTTCCCTCCTGTCTTAAATAAATTTCATAATTATTTTAACACTTAATGTTAAGACAAGAAATATTTTATGGTGGAAACTTATTAAACTATTAAAGAGTTTAGTAATATAAAACGACAAAACAATACTGAAATTAATTTTAATCAAATCAGCTGAATGTAAATTATAACGGGGCATCATCAGCATCAACGTCATCATCATCATCATCTTCAGCAGCAGCGGCAACACCAGCACCAACACAATCTTTGCTTTGCTGTCGTAGAAAAATAATTCAAATTATGATAAATGAATCTGCAGGCATAGACGACTTCAAAACGCTTTTATTTCCAAGCAGGCAACTAGATGTTCGGTTTTGAATCAACTCTAAAATCAAGGGGGAGGCTGTTAATTCCTGTATGTGTTTTTGGCTGGCTGTTACCCAGCATAATACAGAGTTGCATATTTCTTAATTTTTTTGTCTTTTTTCACCGTTGTCCAAGTTTTCTTTATATGTTCAATATTAATTTCTTTTTAATGCATTTCATTATCTCGTAGTGTGGAAGGTGTTGGACTAATTTTTGCTAATCTGAGCAGTGTCGAAGCTATATACACTGGGCACTGATCAGTTTTAACTAATTTAATTCCAACATTGTAAATGCTGCAATAGAGTTTCTTTTATTCTTTCGTGTTGTTATTGTTAAAGTTAAACCTCCACGAGCACTACTCCTTCTTTTCTCCTCATCTTAACCTATTTTCCTAGTTCCAGTACAATGCTCTGCATATGTAGGGGCCATCCCCTGAGTACTGGTCTCAGATAAAGAGAAAAAAAAAATGGATACCAATAGTTTTGAAGAATACATCACGTTAGAAATTGAGAAGGGAAGAGAAGTTTTGTTCTATTTCCATATCACTATATACTAAATATTTCATGAAATTAAAAATATTTGCAAACACATATGGAATAATAGCAAAATTAAATTTATTTAAACTTTTAGCACAATATTTAAATGTTGCTGTTTTTTTATGCCATATTAGAAAATCAAATATTTCCAGGCGCTAATTTATTTAACATATTTTAACACATTGGCAACATTGTTTTTATCGAGTAGTTAATTTTTAAGGGCCGATGTTGAATATGAACCACACGTAAACGTGAAATTTTTTTCTGCATTTCATGTGACATTTCTCAATTTCAGACTAGGTCAATTTGAACCATCGAAAGATACACAATCGAGCAACGCGTTAAAGTTATTCAGGCTTATTATGAAAATGGGCGTTCAAATCAAAAAGTATATCATGCACTTCGTGATTTTTTTCGATCGATTTAACCGTCCAAATGTGCGTACAGTGGTGAAAATGATTTACATCAGTACCTGCCTTGACGGCCTAACCTGATGGTGGACCAATTCCACGGAGTGAATTTTTCACGATTCACCACCGCCCCCATGTGGCTTGCTAGGCTCACTCAGGTAGCAATTCTTGTCATATGATTGCGGTCATATGAACAACTTCTTGTTGAGGAGTTCGGGCTTTCTAATCCCTCATGTATGCAATTTCCCAGCAATCAAAACAAAACAAAAAACAGAGCGCCTAAGTTAGGAATACGCCAAGGCAAAACCTGTTTCCCGGGGGGAATTTCCCGTACAATCGGAAAACCTGTGTAAAAACGTATGCTCGTACTGCTCGTTTTACAGCAGATATTGCTACTGTCCACCATTGGATGGAGGTGTGCCGTTGAAGTTGAGGCTGCCATTTAGCCGATAGTTTATGTTTTATTAAAAACCAGCATTGACCCTTAAAACCTAACCACCCTTTATGTTGAAGTCAAGAAAAATCGAAAATAAAATTATTCGTTTGCAGCTAGGGTTCCCACCTTTTTCTTTTGCAATTAAAGTACATTGGCTATTAAAGCTTAAAAATAAAAAGTACACAGTACAAAAATAAAGTACAATATGTTTTTATTTATTGTTATTTTATTACTTTTTATGAAATAATTGTCATTGCTAAACAATTAGTTACCCAATGACCATGTTCAATTTCCCACGAATTTTTATACTTGTGCAATTGTTTATTCTTCAGTTTGATCGCATCATATATTTTTACGCATTTATTAGGACTAACATATTCACTGTCTCTTTGATCCGTTTTGTTAACAAAATTTCGTTTTGTGGGAGTATTGCGTTTACTCGTATTTAAGTTGTCCATGGCTCCACTCATTTTATAATAAATATATAAAATTTATAGATCGTATTCTTATTGAAAATAAGGAAATAAACAATTAGTGTTGCCAGATTATCTTCTACGAAAAATCGATATGGCATGGTCTTAAAGAAATAATCGCTAGTTCAACAAGTCAACTTGACTGATGTAACAGGAATCTTAATTTCTGGATAAATTAAATCATGTGAAATAAAGTATTTTCGCGTACTTTATTGTTCTCATAAAGTATAAAGTACAATTAACCGAAATAATGTACAATACTTTATTATAAAGTACGGGTGGCAAGCCTATTTGCGGCAGATAAACGAACAATTTAAATACAGCATTTCTGCCAAGTAGGAAGGTATACTACTTTGTTTTGCCGCGAGTTTCAGGGACAAGATCGCTAATCTCGTCAGAGCAAAATCCATTGTAGTAACGATAGAATAGAGTAATGCACCCTAAACTGCGTCGATGCTCCAGTGAGTCAATAGCCGTTTACCGGCGTTGAATTCAACCCTGCTTCTACGACCTGTTTCAAACAACTGTGAAAATGATTTACATCAGTACCTGCCTTGACGGCCTAACCTGATGATGGACCAATTCCACGGAGTGAAGTTTTCACGATTCACCACCGCCCCCATGTGGCTTGCTAGGCTCACACAGGTAGCAATTCTTGTCATATGATTGCGGTCATATGAACAACTTCTTGATGAGCTTTCTAATCCCTCATGTATGCAATTTCCCAGCAATCAATGAAGGACAAGGTCGAATCCCATTAACAGCATCAGCCCTTAAACCAACTCACCCGTCAATCATCACCACTGGTTCCTTACAGTACACGTATCTGTTGTATAGGTAACAGATCCTCGGGAGATTGTTAGCCCTCGAAAAAAGCCATCACCAAACAGTTATCAAGGATACTAACACTCCCTTCCTGCGTTTTAGGTTTCAACCACAGCTAGAACGTTTCAGCCAAGGTAGGCACCTCAACCATGATCAGCCCGGGTCGAACCGCAAGCAGAACTTCCCGGGGGCCATGCTGACCCCCGTTCTGCCAATTTAAACCCTTGGTAAGGGTTTCCGAAGACAACACAACATAAGTCATGCGGCTTCCTAGAGCTTTGTTTGCCACATCAAACGAGGGACTCCTTCCTCTCTTTACCCGAAAACCAGAGTGCCCAAGTTAGGAATACGACAAGGTAAAACCTGTTCCCCGGGGGGGTACCTGTTTCAAACAGTGAGTTATTCATATTTAGCCTCTTGGCACCGATCTCAAATACGCAGGACCTATAACTGAATGATTATAAATCACAATTGGTGCTGCCATCTGCAAAAGACTGGATAGGGCTGGCAGCTTGTTAAAGAAGCTCATTAAGAAAAATAAGAACTAGAGTAGGAGAAAGAACCGAGCCTTGTGGTAATCCTGAATTAATATTGAACTCATCTGATGAGACCCCATCTTTCTAGATTTGTGGTCAATTTGTGTGTAACTAAAGATGTGTCGTTTATGCTGTTTCTGTTATTTCTTATTTTAGCGATTACCTTTGTTTGTCGCCTTCTTTTGACATTTACTTTCGTTTATTACAGAGATGTTCATTTTGTAAGTACCAAAAATGGAAATCTTTTGTAACTTCATAAAAACGTAACTGCCATTTTATTCGTTCGAATAAATATTTTAATTTCACAAAAGCTGAAAATTTTTTAAGTCATATCTCAAACCTATATAACCAACCTTCCGGCGTAGGCGAAAAAAGGGTACAAGTAAACAAACTAAACGTTATCATAATTATCAGTGAAACAGAACCGAACAACGCAGGCAAACTTTATATGTATGTAGAAATGTGTTATCAGAGATACAGCCCCACTAAAGACACAACAACAACAACAACAACAAAACATTTAACCAAAATGCTCTTAAAAGATTAAAACAAAACTAATAATAATAAAAACAGTGAGAAGAGTATGAAGCTACCAAAATAGATAAGCAGCTAGAAAATCTGTATAAAATAAATAAATTGTATAAAATTAATGAAATATAGGGTGTTTTTTTAAGCCCGATAGAACTTGAAATTGTAAAAAATAACACAAAAAATTAAATTGTAATCAAAATTTTTTTTTATTCGAAAGATCAATACGTGACATTAACATTTGAAAATGATTTCGGGCATATGGACACCGCGGCTGTTCTTGACGAAGCGCATTCTGGACATCCAATTTTGGGCCACTTTTTCGAGCACTGCTGGCCGTATGTCACGAACAACACGAACAATGCTGGCCTCCAAGGCGTCAATTGTTGCTGGTTTATCAGCATAAACCAGTGACTTCACGTAGCCCCACAGGAAATAATCGAGAGGTGTCAAATCGCACGACCTTGGAGGCCAATTGACAGGTCCATTTCTCGAAATCAACTTATCGCCAAATTTTGATTTCAGTAAGTCGATGGTTGCGTTCGCCGTATGGCACGTAGCGCCATCCTGTTGAAACCACATCTCCTCCGGATCAATGTCATCCATATTTTCAAACAAAAAATCATTGATCATGGTGCGGTAACGATCTCCATTGACCGTAACGCGAGCTCCGGCCTCATTTTTGAAGAAATAAGGTCCGATGATGCCACCAGCATGAAAACCGCACCAAACAGTGCATTTTTCTAGATGTAATGGAGTCTGTAGGGTCTCTTGTGGATTGGTCTCACTCCATATGCGGCAATTTTGCTTATTAACAAACCCGTTAAGCCAAAAATGCGCCTCATCGCTGAACACAATTTTGCGTCTATAAGTTGCGCGAATCGACGACTGATTTTCAAAGTAAATTTGGATAATTTCGTAGCGTTGTTCAAGCGTGAGTCTATTCATGATGATTTGTCAGAGTATACTGAAACAAATAAAAAAAATGTTTCATCAAAATTTAATTTTTTGTGTTACTTTTTACAATTTAAAGTTCTATCTAGCTTAAAAAAACACCCTATACAAATAGAAATTATTATAACAAAACCACAGTTTGTTATTAGTGATAGTAAAACGTCATTGTCTTCAACAGCGGCAGAAAGAAAACAATAAGTACAAAGATTATACACATATGTGCTTAAATATGTGTATAAAATTATTTTAAATGCTGCTGTGTAGTCGCACACAAACACTTCCGCGCATAAATTTAATTGTTTAATCATTCACTGAATTATAATACTTCATGAAGACACAACAATAACAAGTGTCATTCGGTTGAGTTCAACAGTGACAAAGAGTGGGGAAATATTTATTATCATTTAACAGACGGCTGGCAAAACAATCAAACCCTTCATCATCGGCCAAATTGTCAGGCGATAACAATTTCGCAAATTCATTCATAACAAAACCACAAAATACGACTAAAATACAAAAAGATAAAATAAAAAAAAGTAAATGTTATAAAATGAAACGATTTTAAAATGAACTTTGGCGGCAGTTATACCACAAAGTATACAGAGATGAAACAAATGGCATTTGAATAATATAAAATCAGTATTTAAATTTTCGGAGACATGTCAGAACAAAGATGTGAAAACGATTTTCGTGTGTACCTGCCATGATGGCCTTACCCCACGGTGTTCTTAACACGGGAGGAAAACAATGCGTTCACCAACGTCCGGTTGCAATCCAACTTCCCACCGAGCTCAAGTTGAGCTTTCTCCGCGATTTGGGTCTAAACCACAGCCACTCCGTTACTCCCCGAAGCCAGGCCGTAACTAGCTCTTGGAGCTCTTGGTTCCCGTGGTACCAGATTTTTAAGTCTCCGGTCAGAAATCGTAGCCCAAGGACTACTACCAGTTTCGTGCTCCAAATATTCCAGGTATTGGCAACACTGCAGTATTAATGCTTTCTCTTAAGCTATGTACACACGGTTGTCAGATGTTACAATATTGTAAGATCTGGCAACATGCTGACAATGTAGTGACAATGAAAAATTGTCCCGCAGAAGTAAATTTTGTGTTCAGACGATCGTAAAAAAATCTTACAATTTCATTGTCAGACTATGGTCTGACAAATAATTCATCTGACAACAAAAATTGTCAGTTCACACGGTTGTCAGATTGTTAGATGAAAAAAATTGCCAGACATGTTGTAAGGCATTACCACTTATGTATATCAACAACGGTCTGTTTGGCAGTGTTGCCCATCAAACTTTTTTCTGACATTGATGCCATTGTCAGTAAGTGTTCTCACGATTGTCAGATGCCTGACAACATTGTCGTCTTACAATTGATTGACAATGGTTTTTCTGACAACGTTGTAAGTTAAAAATTGGCAGTTCACACGATTGTAATACATTTTCAGCCAATTTTACTGGCAATATTGTAAGATCTGACAACCGTGTGTACGTAGCTTTACATACGTATACTTTTGATGTTAGAAATTTTTTTGTTTACAAATGAACGCCCAAACGCGTAGAGAAAAAGCGAAAAAGAGACATGAAATTTTACGATTTTTTCTGTCCCTTGTTTGTCTTGTTTCATCTCTGTTTACTTTGTGGTTATACCATGATTTGAGGTAATTAATATCCCAGAATACATAGAGCTGTTAAAAGTGAGTTTTGTAAAATACCCAAAAATATTTACGAACTAAAAGGTGGTCCAACTAAAATGCATGATGTCAATTGTGACATCTCGTTTTTTGCCCAACTTAATGTAACATTGAGACGCCAGCATACTTGGAACCAATTCGGTCTCGTTTTATTGTGGGTGTCAGATACGTATCTCAGCAAAACTACATGTCACGGGTTCAGAACCAACTCCAGGATCGGATAAAGGAGTCCGATCCACTTACCTACGCCCAATCATGCAGCATCGATCTGCCTAGATACAAAGCACTTATAGAAGAAAGAGCTGGACGACGACAGAAGTGCTCTCTACCTCCTCCTCCTCGTCTCTGCAACTTCTACAGCTGTGATTAAATGGAAGATTTAATCTCCTTGCCTGCGCCGATAAGTGGCAGTGCCCCGTTAGGGCTGCCAAAGCAGAACGAAACCTTTGTCGGAGCAGGCCTTTAAGGGTGATAGTCCTCCTGTTATCATATCTTGATATTCGACAGGTAATCTCACTAGACCATCAAAAAATTGACGCTATACTTGTTTCTTACAGCTCCTAAGCGGGATTCTAACGCTCCCATCTATATCCCATTGTTGTAGCTGGACACCGGCCTTTCCCAAATCGTCCGCTTCAACATTTCCGGGCACTTCACTATGCCTCGTACCCGGAAAAGCTTCAGGTTCGAATGTCATGCTACCTCGTTTAGAGATATCCAGCATTCTGAACGTCGTATATACGCCAGCTGATGCATACAGCGCAGTCTTATCATCAGTACAAATTCGGATATCCTCCCCGTATATTCTGCAGTACCTTAACCAGTTAGCTGCCCTAATTATGGCCGCGATTTTCGCCTGCACTACGCTACACGTATTTTGCAGCTTGAAACTCATACTCCTCTCATACAGGGGGATAAAGATACCACCACCAACTCCCGAGTTCTACTTGAAGCCATGTGTAAAGCTTTCAAGTACGTCCATTTTTTCGATCTGTGCTGATCACTCCGAGATCGTGCCTGACAAAATTATATCAAATCTCTTGTCGGGTAGTAGAAGCAAAGAGCAGTAATCAATAAATCAGTCCACCTCAATATTAAGCGATATGGGCTTACCGCAACACCTATTTGGCGATTTCAAACCGACCTCCGAGATTGACCTCCGCAGCCTTACTATCAGTACAAATTCGGATATCCTCCACGTATATTCCGTAATACCTTAACCAGTTAGCTGCCCTAATTATGGCCGCGATTTTCGCCTGCACTACGCTACATGCATTTTGCAGCCTGAAAGTCATCCTCCTCTCATACAGGGGGATAAAGATACCACCACCAACTCCCGAGTTCTACTTGAAGCCATGTGTAAAGCTTTCAAGTACGTCCATTTTTTCGATCTGTGCTGATCACTCCGAGATCGTGCCTGACAAAATTATATCAAATCTCTTGTCGGGTAGTAGAAGCAAAGAGCAGTAATCAATAAATCAGTCCACCTTAATATTAAGCGATATGGGCTTACCGCAACACCTATTTGGCGATTTCAAACCGACCTCCGAGATTGACCTCCGCAGCCTTACTATCAGTACAAATTCGGATATCCTCCACGTATATTCCGTAATACCTTAACCAGTTAGCTGCCCTAATTATGGCCGCGATTTTCGCCTGCACTACGCTACATGCATTTTGCAGCCTGAAACTCATCCTCCTCTCATATATGGGGATAAAGATACCACCACCAACTCCCAAGCTCTACTTGGAGCCATGTGTAAAGATTTTAAGCACGTCTTTTTTGCGATCTGAGATCGTGTCTGACAAAATTATATCAAATCTCTTGTTGGGTAGTAAAAGCGGTGAGCAGTAATCAATAAATCAGTCCACTGCAATATTAAACGATATGGGCTTACCGCAACACCTATTTGGCGATTTCAAACCGCAAAACCATAATTCTTGCTTTATACGTTTTCCAGAACACTTATTTTTCGTTTTCTAATCGAAGGCACTAATTTTATTGTTCAATAATGAAGACACGTTACTCTATCGTGTAAAGCTCCTTTTTTACTAAACCCAAAATGTCAGCAGACGAATTGTTTTTAGGGTTGCCAATACTTTACTGGACAAATGGCGACACAATCATATTGCGATAGTTTTGGGTCACTCTTTCCTTATAACATTTTACATTTGTATGAATAATTGTAAAATAACTTCTGGCATCAATTTCATTTCCTATTTTTATCACTCCATTATTCGTATTTATTTCCTTTTATTCGTCATCAATTTTAATACTTTATCACACTTTATCACACAACCAAGAAATAAACTAAAAATATCCAGATTCCAACAACAAAAACTAAAAAGTGAAAAAGTTAAGAAATAAATAGATATTTTGCAAGAAATTTTTGCCTTCAACAACGAATTGCAACAGAGCGAACTAAAACCACAATGTGTCTGTGAATTTCAAATATTTTTGCCAAAGAATCAAATAGGAAAAAAATAAGAAAGAAACATGTAATAAAGAAAATAATCCTTTTCCTAAGAAAACTGCAAGATGAACGAGTGATTGGAGTAGAGCATAAGAACTTTAAGCTAAAAAGATAAAATGCTAGGAATAAAGAATGGAGGATTTGAAATGGAGAAAATAAGCTTTTCATTGAATTACATCAGCAAACATATGCAGTTGAGTAGAAATCGAGTGAAGAAAAGAGTAGTAGGTGGAGTACGATTACAATAGCCTTTCAAAACATCAGGCGGTATCGTTTCCTAATATGTTTTTTTTTTATCGTAATGATTTACGGAATATATTTTAAAAGTTTTAAGAAATTGAAAGGCAACAAGTTTTATTAAGTCGAAAAGAAAATAAATCATGTATAAAAATTGCATAAGTAAAGACTCA
The DNA here is from genome assembly GCA_914767995.1 of Thecocarcelia acutangulata. NCBI lineage: Eukaryota > Metazoa > Arthropoda > Insecta > Diptera > Tachinidae > Thecocarcelia > Thecocarcelia acutangulata. Next base: position 30,895,532 of record OU612096.1, read on the forward strand.
ATTAGCAGACGGGAGAGCAACAGAGCAACCTAAATTAGCGCGCAAAGCGAAAGGTAATTTAACTCTTAGATTTTATGTTGAACTGAGTAAACTAAATAAGAGCGTTAACGTTGTGCCGTAAGCAGTAATATTCAATTATCGGAGTCTAAACACAATATAACGATAATTTACTGCGGTGCGGTTTTTTTAACATCCGCCGAATTTGTTTCAGACAAAGGACGATTGTATAAAAGGTTTGAAGGTAAAAAGCTTTGGATGGTCCCTAAAGCCCTAAGATATAAAGTAACACAAGACGCACATGATAAATATGGTCATCTTAGCCTTAATAGAACGATCGAAAAGATCTTACAGCTGATGTGGTTTCCACGAATGCGTAATTTTGTAAAATCATACATCAAATCCTGTGTTTCTTGTGCATTGTACAAACCATCGTACGGAAAGAAAGAAGGCGAATATCATTACAGCGATATTGAACCAATTCCATTTAAAACTGTTCACGTCGATCGTTTGGGCCCATTTCCAAAATCCAGTAAAAGAAATGAATACGTCTTAGTCTTAATCGACGCCTTTACCAAATATACAATAATCAAAGCGGTGCCATCAACAGCGACGAAACACGTTCTTAAAGTATTTAGCGAAGCCAGCAGCTATTTTGGTATGCCAGAGCGTATAATAAGTGACCGAGGTACGGCTTTTACCTCGAAAGAATTTGAGAACTATTGCAACGAAAATCGAATAAAACACGTCCTAAATGCAGTTCGAACGCCAAGAGCCAACGGACAGGTTGAGCGGATGAACCGAACTATATTATCAATGCTTCTACCGTCAACGAAAAATGATAGAAAATGGGACGAAGAACTGCGAGTCATTCAACATACTATCAACTCAGCCGTTAATTCTACAACCAAACGATCCCCGAACGAACTCCTGTATGGATACAAACCTCGTGATATTCTTGGCAACAAATTATTACTAGTATTACACGATGACAATACTGAAACCCCAGCTAATGAAGACCAGCGGTTACAACACTTAAATGAAATACGTCAAACAGCCGTACGTGATATCCAGATTTCTCGAGAGAACGCTAAAGCTCGGTACGATAAAAGGCACTCCCCTCCAAAAGCATACGCCGTAGGTGATTTAGTCCTTGTAGGGAATGAAGCTCCTAGTACAGGGCACACACGTAAACTCGAACCACGTTTCAAAGGTCCGTTCATCGTGACGAAGGTACTTGACAACGACAGGTATGTAGTGGAAGACCTACTGCACTCCAAACGTACATCGCGCCACTACAGCTCAGTATATGCCTCAGATGGATTGAAGCCTTGGTGCGTCCTTCCACCTGCTGATGCAGCAATGACGAAGAGCCGAGTGAATTCTGCGAGGACGCCGAATACGTCAGGAAAGGCTGACTGTGAGAAACGAAGATGATACAGCCTTATTTACTATTTATATGCATTACTTTTATTCTTGAATTTAGTCTTTTGCCTAACGTTGAACGAGCAACATCTTGTTTGCTAAATAAATCTTTTTATTAAATACCTGTGTATGTATTTGTGTTGTTTTTATTCCTCATCGAAAACTATTATAACAATTGTAAACAAAAAACCTGATTTGAAAGATTGTCATGAAATATAAAAGTTTAAAAAATACTCGCATATTAACTAACGAAGAAAAAATGGACCATAACGAAAGATTTATCGAGAAAGTTAGGAAGTATGACTGTCTTTATAATTTGCAGTCGAGAAGTAGCAAAAACTTCCAGTATAAAGAAGAATTGTTGTGCAAAATTAGCACAGATGTTGGCATACCAGGGAGGTGAATTGCTTGCAGTTATTTTCATTTTTTGTCAGACCTTACATAATTTTAGCCAAGGAAGCCAAAAAGAAATTTCAAAATTTACTTAAAAAGTGGAAGCAGAAGGATAATTTGTCATCTTAACAAATAAATTAATAAAAATGTAAACTATCAATGACAAGTATTGCTGTCGCCGTCTTCCGTTGTATTATGTTTATTTTTCTCTCCCGCAACAGCAAATCGTACCGCACCGCAAACATTGTGTTCAGACTCTCATGTCTGACAAAAACCGCTATAATTAATAGAGATAAAAACGCTAAATTGAACTGAAGGCAACTAACGTGTGATTACTAATTACCACAAAAAATGCGTAACAGTCAGTGGTGCCAGAAATTTTTGTCGAAAAATCTTCATTCGTCAAGAAAAAAAATCTTCATTTTAGAAAGAAAATCTTAATCTACATTTTATGTTTTTTTTTTATTTTCGTTTATGTGAAAGTCAAAAATAGTGTGCTTTGATTATTACAAAATTATGATTATTCTAATATAACAATGAGATAAAAATAAAAATTTTAAACAAAAATTCAAATCAAATTTAGCTCTTGTAGTACAGGGTAGCTGACGAATCGTGCTACAGTAAGAAAATAAAATAATGTTTTCTTCATTAATGTATTCAATCTTTTTATTATTATTATATTTTTTTTTTTTAATTTTATATATAATTGTTGTTTACTTGAGCTTGAGGTCACTTGTTTCAAAAATTATTCGTTTATTAATGTTTCGATATTTCGACACCCCCTTGTGTGTCTTCTTCAGGAAAATTTCTAAATTTTTTGTTTACAAATTTTTATAAAATTGAAAACAAATTGATGTAACAAAAAACAAATTACACATAGAGAAAAAAACAACACTCTCGACAAATTCTTTTGTTGTGTATATGCGTCACCTTTTATGTAACATTAACTGAAAACGTGGCTGCCAGATTTAAACATTTACAACCATGTTGACGATTTGAAAGTAGCAAACTGAATGATGATTTTAAGATTGTTTTTGCTGAAAATTTTAAAACGAAAACTCAATTCAAACTAAATTTTTCCCCCATCTATTGTGCTTATGGATTAAAACCAAGAAAAAAAATTATTATATAAGAAGGAATATAAAATAAAAGAAATTTTATAAAAATGTGCTTCATAAAAAAATTTATTTTTTTAAAGTAAAAGTTATTATTTTACCAATTTTGTGCTAAATATAATATGTGTATATCGTTGGTCTCACGTAGAAAGGCCCTAACTCGTATTTTCCCTGAATTAAGATCTTTTAGGGACTCTACTACGTTTCATACAAGTACACGATGTCACAAAGATTTAATTATATAATTTCATACATATCGCTCTTACAAGCAATTGAACAAAAAAAGTTACTTTTAGATGTACCTATTTATATAGATTCCATTACGATTTTTCCTTCTCCTGTAAAATTTTAATTCTGTTTGTTAGGGCCTTTCTACATGAGACCAACGATATATTTTCTTCAAAACACGATCGCCAAACCATGATGTTTTAAAAAACTTCTGGCAACGCCACGCTTAGTATGAATACGTTTACCGAGTGTGAGTAAGTAAATACATAAAACTGAACACACACACTCTCATGGGTAAGGTAAATGTGTGACTGCTAATTCTAACATACAAATATTATTTTCTTTGTTAAAAAGATGTACGAGTACGATTGGCGAATATGGGAAAAATAAGTGCGAAACCAAATCAAACAGCCACCGCATACAAACTTGACTGGTTATGTTATATACTCTAGTTAACAGACGCCAGCTCTAACTAGTAGAAAACATACTTTTGCAAATAATATGCGGTGGCCAATCACACCGCAACTCGATTTAAGACAGGTGTACTTACATCATTAAAAAAGGACCCGGTTGCAGATCTCTGTTGCCTTTATTGCTGCTAATTTTTAAATTTTACAATCTTGTTGATTGTAACCCTGGAATTTTTTGCGGTTAACAGAAATGAAACTTTGTTTTCGTTACATTATTGCTATTTTTGTTATTCATTCTATAATTTCAAAACTTTGTCGAATAAAAATTTTACTTTATATGAAAAATACTTATATGGTTTTCAATATTAAAAAATTGGTCTTTTTGCAAGGATTTTGGTAGGTTTTAGATCCAAGTTTGGTCGGATTGAACATTTCTAAGTGGCAACCCTGATCCCGTGTGACGTAATGTGCAACAGAAAACTATTTTGCCAATTTTTCGGCATCATCTTAGTTATGTTCTATGCTACATGGTCAAACAATAGTTCTGTTTCATCATTTACAGAGTAGCAAAAGGAATAACATATCGCTCCTTTATTGCAACATAGTCATATCTCAAAAAATTAGCTTTTCGAGTTAACAAAGCAGAATTGTTAACAGTGCTACCTTTTATATTCTGCCAAAAACTTATTCAAATTACTCTTACACTGTTTCCTTTAGGAGATAATTCCTAAAAAAAAATTCTAAGACTTGTATGGAAACTAAAAATTTGAAATGTGTTTTCTCGAAACAGGTTTTTTTGCGTTATGACTATGTTGCAATAAAGGGGATTTGAAATGGTTTGATTTGTTAAAGCTACACTTTCAAACCAAACTTTAATTAAAAAATAAAAAACGTGTTGAGTCAAGATGCTTTTATTAGATTCTACCACGTTCTTGTTTTTTCAAGTATTTATGTATTTAATAGGTCGTATATTCGTTTCTCATTTCCATATCATGATTGCAATTTTGTTAAAATAATCTTTGAAATAATAAAACTGTCTCAAAAAAATCTCCATTCTTTTCTTTTCTACGCTTTTAAGCCTCAAAAATATACATGTGTATTTGTATTAATGTATGTGAGAGTTTTTAATGTAAAACACAAAATTTATTACTTTCTTGTAATTAATGACTCCTTTTGTGTTTATCCCCGTACACGTTTAACAATTAGAGTTTTGTTAAACAAAGCATCAAATAAATATTTCCCTGCAAAACCTTTTCTATTCATTACTTTATGAAGACGGAAAATCTTAATAAAATAATACAACAGCCAACAATAAAAACTGTCAGAGAAAAGCACACAGAGAGAGAGAGAGGGAGAGACAGACCTAAAAACCATTGTCTATTTTAAGGCTTGAGCAATTAATATAAGCGAAAACAAATATAAGAAAAAAGATTAAACAATAAAATTGATTTCCTGAAAGGAATGAACAATAAACAATAAAAATAAACAAACGCAAAAAGAATTTATATAAAGAAGGAAGAAAACTAGGAAACGCACACAATCATACAATTTACACAATGTAAAGTGCACTGTTTTAACTTCAACGCACACATATGCACGCATATGAATGTAACTTCCCCGCAAACATAAGAAAGTTAAAATTTATTATAAAATTATCCAAAAGGAAACTTTTAAGAGCCATTATTACAACTGACGAGTAGTTAACATTAGGATTTTGTGTTTTTTTTTTGTTTTTTTTTTTTTTTTGTTACAAGTTAACATTAACCTGAAAAGTTACTGATAACTTAACAGCAGGTTTATCCTCAAGGTAAATTTCAATGTGAACTTTAAGCATTTGAAGCTGCCATATATTCTGTTGAAAATATTCTAACTTCAGTTGCAAAAATGTGAAAAATTTAATGGTGACTTTATCATTCACGTTAACTAACGTGCATGTTAACTAACGGGAACTTTATCGTTAGGTTGTAATAACGGCCCTAACAGTCATATCTAAATTGGCGTGTCAAGCGGTGTACGAAGAAAACTATAACAACGAAAAGTCAATACCACATGTTGACAGTGCGTTAGAATACTAGGGGAATTGATTTTGAAGCTACCTAAGAAGGAAAAAAAACACTTTTGTTTTTGACAAACCCTTTATTTCTCAACATAGTCAACTCAACATAGTTTTAGCTCAATACACTTAGTAAGACGATATTTCAACTTTTTATACTCTCTGAATAATAGGATTTTGGGAACCCACCAGTTTCGGTAATCACTTCGTTTGAGATGAATCTTTTTCCTGCGAGCCATTTTTTCAAGCTTGGAAAAAGGAAAAGGTCACTAGGAGCTAAATCTGGACTATAAGGTGGATGATCAACCAAGTGTATTTCACGTAATTTTAGCATCGCATCTAACGCTGTGTGAGACGGTGCATTCTCTTGAAGAAATGTTTTCTTCAAGAGAATGCACTTTTTTTCTTCTTTATATGTGATCGTTTTTCTTGATTGCATCAATCAATTGATCCAATAATACACGATAATACTTTCCCGTGATTGTGGATCCTTTTTCAAGATAATCGATGAGCAATATTCCTTGTGCATCCCAATACACAATGCCTATGATTCTTGCCGATTTAATTGCTTTCGCCTTCTTTGGAGCACTTCCACCAGCTTTCACCCATTGTTTCGATTGATTTTTGGTTTCAGGTGTGTAGTGGTGGACCCACGTTTCATCAACAGTTATTAATCGATGCCAAAAATCTACAGGATTAGGCTTTATCTCGTCCAAATACCGCGGTGAAGTGGTGTGTCGAACTCGTTTTTGTTCGGCACTGAGCAAACGCGGTACCCATCTTGCCAATAGCTTTTTCAAATGCAAATATTTATGCAAAATATTGAACACACGTTCATATGATATGTTTACCATTTCAATAATCTCACGTAACTTGACTAGGCGATCATTTATAATGATATCGAGGATTTTCTTGATATTTTCTTCAGTAACCACCTCTTTTGTCCTTCCTGTTAATGGTATTGATGAAGTGATTGTTCGGCCGGTACCCTTTCCGTTTGCATGCTGAAAGGCGTATGCTCTTCCCCATGGCTTGGAGCGAGGTCTTCCTAACACTTCTTGCAGTACAGCTCCACATCCATTTCGAAAACTCTCCCCACCACGTTGCCCCGTAGTATCCCACCCTATCCAAGCGAAAACAAAGTTATCAGGGCTCCCGTGGTACCAGAAAATAATAACGTCTGGTCAGACTATCGTAGCCCTAAAAATGACTACTATAGCTTTAAGTCCCACACGGGCAGAGGCGAGTGACCAGGCAAATAGATTGGCTATGAGGCTACACAATCTAGACTGACGTTCAGCCTAGAACCTAGCCGGAACATGCTGCAAAAAAGTTTGCTCAGGCTTCGGATTCTCCCAGCAGATTGATGGCGAATAACGGAGGACCAAAATACTTCAAGATGAAACTGATATTGGTAATGTTGTGTGGGTCCAAAGTTTGGGGGCATGGCTTACAGAATAGCAAAGTACACTGCATTGGGTACAATACAGTATACTGCGGAAGGTAAATGAATCCATCTATGTCTATGGAGATAAATGCGTGGATGCTGCAGAATACACATTCTTTAGGTGTGATAGATGGAGATAAAAAAGACATAATGCGGAGGAAAATGAAATGCAAAATGAAAGGAAATGGAATGAGGTAGCGACACTCATTGCAAAGCTGTTAAAAGACAAAAACCAGGCCCTAGACGTCGGTAAAACACGTTTAATTCGGTAGGAACAAAGGAGGAGGCCCACCCTGATTTAATGCGTGAGCGGTACCGGGATGGATACGTAGCTCAAGTGAAGAGGGGCGGACTTCTAGTGGTGCAAACCCCGCATACCAAAACTTGTGAAGCCATATCTGAGATACCCCCGCCCCTCCACCGAAAAAATTTTTGTGGGTTTTGTTAAATAGTGTTGGTGCTTTTATTTATATATGCTAGTAAAGAATTAACACGCAGCATCAGCCAACTCAGCCTTCAACACGCCATTTTCGATATGGCTGTTAGTCTCGTTTATGATGGAAAATGTTTGCTGGGTACATGTGTATGTAAATATATAAGCAATTACAAAAAATACCAACAATAAAGTCTTAAAGTTAAAAGTTTTACAATCTTATATGCTTGATGGAAAAGCAACCTGACAACAAAAATTTTTCTCAAATTAACCACGGCATACTTTAAGGCACAATAGCACGTTTATGTGTCAGTGCATGGACTCGTTTAAGGCTTAAAGCATTTTAAAATGTGTACTCTTATTCACCATAAAAGTTAAGTGATATTAACATTTGTTCTGGGCTTCATCGTTACCAAAGCAGCAACAGCAACAACAACAATAGCCATTATCGCCTTGCGAAAGATTGTCAAAGACAATAAATTCTTTAGACATAAAAGGATTTAAAACAATGTAGCAACAAGCAAAAATCAGCAATGATCTGAACCAAAAATTCACAGAGTTACCGAAAGGCCACCATGGGGCCTAAAACTTTAATTAAAATTTTTTTTTTTGATTATATATTTTTTATTTATGTTTTTCAGATTTTAAAATATACAAAATAAAATTTTTTTATAACAAGTAATGAAAATAATGTCACTTAAATGGACATGGTTTGTAGCTAAAAGTGCCTAGTTTGCAAAAAGTCGGAAATTGATTGGCCAGCACGTTCGCCACATTTGTCAGCATTTGAATATTTGCTTTGGGGTTATTTGATGTCATACCTCTATTCGATAGTCGATATTTTCAATGACTCCAAACACAATTGAGGTTTAGTGTCGCTAATATGCCGAACTATATTATCCTTCAGCTCTTGAAGTGCTCTTAGCTTACTTAAATATCAAAAAAAAAAAAAAAAAAATCCGGTTTCAAGTCAACTGATCGTGGCGGCCAACGTGAAATAACACGGCCGTTGATTTTCCTGCACAAAAGAGCCATTGTTTCGTTGGCTGTCTGGCAAGTAGCCCCACCCCGTAGGAACCACATACATACATCCAGGTCGATATCTTCAGTTCTAGGCCATAAGAAGCACGTTATCATCTCGTAATAGCAAACACCACGATAACTGCTTGGCAGACCTCATTTTCGAAGAAGTACTTTATCATCTCACGATAGCGAATACCATTCACAGTTACCACCTGACCGGCCTCATTTCCATAAAGCACGCCAAATAGTCACTCTTTATGGATGCGCTGGTTTTTCAACAATCACTGGCAATACTGTTTATTAACGAATAAACTGAGGTGAAAGTGTGCCTCGTCGCTGAAGATTCCTAGCTAGCAGTTCCTCGTACCGTTTTGGGGTTTAAAACTGTAGCAGCCCTTTTTAGGGCTGCGATAGTCTGACCAGAGGCTATTATTTTCTGGTACCATGGGAGCCGGGAGCCCCGGGAACATTGTTCTCGCCCGTCTATGGTTGAGGACCTTCGGGGGCAACGTGATGGTTGTGGTTTAATACCCAAATGCGGTGAGAGTTTTCAGACTCGGTGTGGAGTTGCACTGCAACCGGGTGCCGTGACCCTGAGATCGTAAGGAGTTTTTGGAAGGCTCCGCCCTACACCATGGGGGAGAGCATGCGCCATTCAGCATGTAATTGAAAATGGTACCCATGCGTGACGATTTGTCATGCTTGGTCATGCGTGACAATTTGTCATGCATGGGGACGTCCGGGTGAACGTTTTTTTTTTTTGCCTTGTAAGAGAATCACCGTGGGGTTGGGCCGTCAGGGCAGGAACCCACGTAAAACATCTTCTGATGTTTTAAACATCTAAACTTCGTAAAACATCTTCTGATGTTTTACGAAGTTTTACCTTAGCGTAGACTAAACCACAGCTTTCTATGGCATATAGGGGAAGGAGCCTTGCGTTTTTTGTAGTAAATAAAGCTCTAGGAAGACGCATGTCTTATGTTGTATTGGAATTGAGTTCAGATAAGCCCCCGGGAGATTGTTTTTTGCAGGCCATCTCGGTGCTGATTATAGTTGAGGTGCCTGCCTGTGGTTTAAACCTAAAAACGCAGAAAGGGGAATTAGCTTCTCTGATAACTTTGGTGCATGGTAGGTTTTCAGGGGCTAACCTGAGGTGCTGTTGTCTTCCAACAGATACTTGTAATGTAAAAAACCAGAGCTTACGGTTAGACGGTTGAGTTGGTTAAGGGCTGATACTCTTAATGAACTTCGGCCCGCCAACTCATTAAGCATTTTCTGACATTTACTGTATGGGATATTGTATACAGGAGGGATTAGAAGACTCAAACTCTTCAGCAAGCGGTTAATCTATATGGCTACAAACTTATGACAAAAATTTCGATGTATGTGAGCCTTGCAAGCCACACGGGGGAGCTGGTGAATCGTCAACAATTCACCCCGTGGAGTTGGCCCATCATTAGATAAGGCCAACAAGGTAGATGCTGATGTAAACTCGGGGGAGCAGGTTTTGCCTTGATGTATACTAGGGCACTCTGTTTTCTGGGGCATAGACACATAGGAGCTGCTCGTTTGTAGTAACAAATAAAACTCTGGGAAGCCGCATGACTTATGTTGTGTTAAACTTTCGAAACCCTTACTAAGGGTTAATTGGCAGAACGGGTATCAGCAAAGCCACCGGGAGGTAGTGCTTGCAGGCCATCTCGGTGCTGATCATTGTTGAGGTGCCTATTTTGGCTGCAACATTCCGACTGTAATTTAAACCTGAAATCACAGGGAGTTAGTCTTCTCCAATAACTTTGGTGCAATGCTGGTTTTCGGGTGCTAATAACCCCTAAGGTGCTGTTGTGTTACAATAGATTCGTGTAATGTAAAGAACCAGTAGTGATAATAAAGCAGGTGAGCTGGTTAACGAATGTTTCTTGTAATGGGCTTTGCCCTACCAACTCATTAAGACTTGTCGTCCTTTGCCTGTCTGGGAGATTTTATGCAGAAGGTATTAGAAGGCCCGAACTCTTCAGTACATGGCTACAAACTTATGTTAAAAGTTGCGACCCATGTGAGCCCTCCAAGCTAAATGGTGCAGAACGAGAATAGTGAATAGTTCATCCCGCGGAGTTGCACCATCATCAGATAAGGCCGTCAAGGCAGGTGCTGATGTAAATCGATAACACATTCTGCCTAGTCAATTAACCACTTGACGCTTAAAGTAGTCAACTCTTGAGCTAATTGAACGCTGTAAGTATGTCATTTTAAATGTTTATTCAAGGCCGAGGAGGCACAGGACCTACATGCCCGGTTTGCCCAATTGTGTACACATGCCAATTTAAATCTTTATTCAAAGCTCGGAGCAGTGATGTTCGTAAGATGTTCAATTGCTGGGCTCGACGACAACTCGAGTTTGCGGGATCTTCTGTAACACTACCGCGAACAACGGCAATAGCTTCCAGAAAACAAACTGGCGGAGCAGCCACAGGGCCTACAGGCCCGGTTTGCCTAATTGTGTATACTGTTGGTCACTTATACTGACCTAAATAATCACAAAAAGCACGAAATGCATTTCAACTCCAATTTTGGTAAACGTCTTTAACACTCTTAACACGCTGATCAATTGTTTACCTCTCCAGGGTCGAATTTGTCAAACTGTGAAACGAAGATATATCAAAAATTAACACCATGCATTATGTGTGAATCACCCTTTATTTTAGAAACGCCTAAAAGTATGCTCTAATAATATTCATGAATCATATCAAAAAATTGGTTTCACTAATGGATGTTTGTGAAATATGGCATTGAAATTTTATCAAAAGAAATTTGCTTGATACACACATATATCTATGTATGTATGTGTAATATAATATCACATAATTTAAAATATTTCTTGAGAATAAAACCATAAAATTTTCATTTAGCAAAATAAGATTGTGAAAAGCTGTAAGCCCGATGTTCAGTCTCAAACAAGTGGCACTTATTTAACATAAGAATGCAATTCAGTTCAAAAAGAAACTAAAATGTTGCTTTCGCTTTCAAAACCATTAATTTCGTACTTTTTCCTACTCAAAAATTCGGTTATAATTTCACTTTATTTGTAATGTTGTCGTGCGATATGCTTTACGATGCCCGAAGTAGTGATTATAGTTATAAATAAATGTTTTGTGTACAAAATAATTTTCAATTGCTGGAATCAACGCTGAAGTTAGTTGACATTACGGCGAAGCTTTAATAAAAAAAAAAAGAAAATAACGTCAATTCTAAAGAATATTTTTAGGTGTTTAATTTACATAAAATTGTGTTTGCTCTTTTGTGATCAGCAGCATAAACTCTGGATGAGATGGGGGGTAAAAACGAAGTCGTATAAAATATGAAAAGCAAAGAAGAAAAAAAGTAAAACGCAATAAAGAAATATTTTATTCCCCATAGAAAATTACTGGCCATTGTTTTATAGAAAAATGTGGAATGATTTTAAATGGAAGATTATTACTTGACTTAGTTTTTTTCTATCTTTTTACAGTTATGTGGGGAAAATCTATAATTTAAAAGTGGAAAACAAACTAAAGCATACATTTAGACAGAATTTAAATATTAATTTTATAAATGAGCTTTAAAAAGCTTTTGCTTTGAGGAACTTCTTGTTTTTGTTAAAAAAAAAAAAAAAAAACTTGTTCTAACATTATATTACAAAAGAAAAAAGTTTTTACATATTTGGGCCACAAATTTTAATTAAAAACAAACTGTTTTAATTAGCTGATACAAAAATACACTTGTTTTCATTGTACCAAACATGCTTTCAGTAATAAAGAGTGAATCAAAATTATACGATATTATTGAAACAGTGTCCCAGAATCTGGCAGCATAATCGACTAAGTTTGCCTTCAATTGCAAGAATTGTACGCAAATTTCAGCAAACCATTGCTTTTGTCCGCGATAGTGCGGCAGACGATCCATCCAACTCGACGTGCCTTTGTGTCAAATAATTGCGGACTTATTGTTCCCAGAAATTGTAGATATGAACCTGGATGATATGTGGTTCCAATCGCATGCTGCCACTTGCCACAAAACAATGACTCTCTTGCGCAAGTGATGGTAGTTGGCCGCCATGATCATGCGATTTGACACTGTTGATATTTCTTTTTGGCATAAAAATGCGGTTTAAGACGTTTTCATCCTCTGACACCATTTAAATATTCTTCTCACAAAATTCCAAGCGAATCGGGGAGTCTCTAGAGTTCAGTTTGTTTATTAATTGAAGTTTATATGAAAATAAGTTTAAATCTTAGTGCAAAGTTGTCTGCAGTGACTGTCTGCTGACACCCATTTGAACAGATAAGCTTCTTGTCGCAACTCTAGGATTTGATTCTATGGCAGCAGCTATAGCAGCGATAGTTTCCTGCGTCCGATACGGCCTTCTTGCGATTGTGACACGGTCGGTAAAATTCTTCACCAGCCTCATTATAGTCCATCTGCTAGTAGGAGCGCCGTCAAACGTACGTTGTTCTATCCAAATTCTTGTTTCATTGTCCCAATTCTCCATTTTAGTTAAACTTAAAGATCTATAAAATACAATAAAAATGGAACAGGTTACGTGTAGTTACACAGAAAATAAGATATTACGTTTTTTTTTTTTGGTTGCAGCTTTCACCAGCCACGCTGTATAAAGTGTGGTCCAACCGTAATGAATGTTATTGATTGTGAGCCACACCTTAACGTCAAGTTGTTTGTCCAACTTATAATCACCGAGGTGCTGTTGTGTTACAACAGATACTTGTAATGTAAGGAACCAGAAATGGTGGAGGAGTGGTTGAGCAGCTGAATTACCAATTCGCAAAGCCTAGCCTTTCTCTGATTGGTTAGGAAATTGCATTGCTCTTCAGCTAGGGATATGTTCATATGACTACAAACTTGTGACAAGAATTTGCCACATGGGTGAGACTTACAAGCCACATGAGGGTACTGGTGGTCCGTGAAATAGTTCACCCCGTAGAACTGGTCCATCCATCGAATGAGACCGTTATGAAAGGTGCTGACGTAAATTCATTCCACATTTCTGCCATTCGTTGTCTGCCGGAGCACCAAGAAGAGTCTTTACTGCCCCTTGCTGTCGAAAATTTTTAGTCAATCATTATAACAACCATGATATATACGCTGCATCAAAACAGTGCGTTCAATTGTGGACTGTTCCTGTTTTAAATTCCCCAAGACTTGTTTATAAAATACTGAAAAGCTAGAAAAAAAATAATTTGATAATTTTGGGCCACCCTGTACTAAAGGTTGATAAAAATCCAACATGTCATCAATTTAAAAATAAAGTGCATTTATTGCTATTTTATAATTCACTTTAATTTATAATGCAAATGTTTATAAGAGATGCAATGGATCATTCATTATGTTTTTACTGTTAACTTTTTTGTTACATTCATAAATAAATTAATAAAAAAAATAGTATGCCATTAATATTTTTTTTCTTTTTTTATACCCTTCACAAAAATGTTAAGGGTATATATAAGTTTGTGATTCCGTTTGTAATTTCTACAGTTTTTTTTTGCGACCCTATAAAGTATATATATTCTGAATCAGAATTAATGGAAAAGTCGATTAAGCGATGTCCGTCTGTCCGTCTGTCCGTCTGTCCGCTGTTGAAATACCGTTTCTGAGAAAACCATTAGACTTAGAAACTTTTTTCTTTCACCATTCTTTTACCCCATCGATTCATGGGTTTGCTATTGAAATTCAGTAATATCGGTCCACGTATAGCTGAGATATATTCAAAATTCCGAAAAAAGCCATTTTTTTTGCAGTTTTGTATGAAAATTTTTGAAAACAAAAGCTGTTCGTTTTGCTTCAAACTTCACACACTTATAAAGCATGGTGACTAAAAGGCAAAAAATTTTTTTTTTCAGATATCGGTCCATATATACCCGAGATATAGCCCAAATCGGATTTTTAATGAAAATGTCGCATAGGCGAAGCTAAATAACTTTTTTTTGCTCAAAAGCAGTTCTGGTAATAAAATTAGGTTACATAAATATGGAAAATGAACATTTTCGATATTGGTCCATATATACCCGAGATATAGCCTAGACCGGGGTTTTCATGAAAATGCCGCGTAAGCGAACTTAAACAATTTTTTTGTGCTCAAAAGCAGTTCTGGTAATGAAATTAGGTTACATATATATGAAAAATTAAAATTTCCGATATCGGTCCATATATACCCGAGATATAGCCTAGAACGGGTTTTTCATGAAAATGCCGCGTCAGCGAAATTAAACAACTTTTTTTGCTTAAAAGCGGTTCTGGTAACAAAATAAGGTTATATAAATATGAAAAATGAAAATTTCCGATATCGGTTCATATATACCGCAGATATAGCCTGGAACGGGGTTTTCATGAAATTGCCGCGTAAGCGAACTTAAACAACTTTTTTTCCTTAAAAGTAGTTTTGGTAATAAAATAAGGTTGTATAAGTATGTGAAATGAAAATTTTCGATATCGGTCTATATATACCCGAGATATAGCCCAAACCGAGTTTTTCATAAAAATGTCGCGTAAGCGAAATTTAACAACTTTTTTTTGATTAAAAACAGTTCTGGTAATAAGATCAGTTTATATAAATATGGAAGATAAAAATTTCCGATATCGGTCCATATATACCCGAGATATAGCCTAAACCGGGTGTTACGGCGATTAGCGTAAGCGCCTAGTTTTATCAGATTGTGAACGTCAAATAAAAAACCACAATTCAGGAATTTCAGGTTTATATTTGAATGTTAAAATTCCTAAATTTTAGACAAATTCATATTTAGGTATATAATACACAGATAATTAATTTCATTATTTACATACTTTTTGGTATAAAACAAAGCGCTAAATCGCACAGTAGATTCTACTTTTTAATATTTATAAAAAATGTGTACGTTTTAAAAATACAAAATGAAGTTTTCCTCTGGCAGATGCGCGCCTTTTCTTTCCAGCTCTCTTTTTTCTTCTTTTTGTCTACAGAAAATTGTTACGTAATTGATGTACCGGTTACATAAATACTCGATTATCTAAATATTGTTTACACGAAAGTATTTCATTCACAGTGGCGATAACACCCCCGCGCAGTATGGCAAGAAGGATGTTCGCGGCCTTACTCCCTATTCTGAGCCACGTCGAGTACGGCCAACTTTACAGCTGGCCTCTCTAGCACACCACAGGCTGTCATAATTTTTGCCTTGCGAACTTGACCATCGCTTGCGACTGTAATATCCAAAACCTTTCCTTTGGGCCACACGTTACGTGGGTTGCAAGGGTCAACCACAACAACCAAATCGCCTTTACATATGGGTTTCGATTTTTCGAACCATTTCGTTCTGCATGTAAGTGTCGGCAAGTACTCAGCCACCCATCTTTTCCAGAACTGCTGAGCAAACATCTGAGACTGTAACCAGCTATTTTTTACGATGGTGTCACTATCATCGTATTCAGACAACGGTTTAATTCCATTTGAACTCCCTAGCAATAGATGATTAGGCGTAAGTGCTTCTTGGTTTTCACTGTCTATTGGCACATAGGTTAATGGGCGTGAATTGATTATATTTTCCACTTCACACATCATGCCGCGGAGTGTTTCATCATTAGGTGACCTTGACATCGGTATTTTGTAGATCACCGTTTTAATGGAACGCACCATTCGTTCCCATACTCCCCCCATGTGAGGGGCAGCAGGTGGATTAAAATTCCATTTAATAGTAGAAGTTGTAAACTGCTTTACAAATTCATTGGAATCAACTTCCTTAACAGCCTCGCGTAACTCCCTTTCTGCTCCTATAAAGTTGGTTGCGTTATCGCTGAAAAATTCCCTTGGCGTGCCACGTCTGGCCATAAAATTTCGAATCGCTAGAATGCAGGAACTGGTGGTTAGAGTATGCACCATCTCAATGTGAACCGCTCTGATGGTTAAGCACGTGAACAAAGCCCCATACCTTTTCTCTTTATGGCGATTGACGGTAACCATTATCGGCCCAAAGAAATCAAGTCCAGTAAACGTAAATGGTGCAACTTGTGCCAACAACCTTGCCCTTGGCAATTTTGCCATTTGCGGGACTGCAGGTTGAACTTTATTGATTTTGCACATTTGGCACTTCCGAATCACCTTTTTATAAGTGGTTCTTAAACGGGGTACATAATACTTTTGTCGGATTTCATTTATAGCAGTTTCGTGGTTTCCATGGCGGTATTGTTCATGAAAATGCATCATAATTAGCTCGGTAATATAGCTCTGCCTTGGCATTATAATAGGGGTTTTTTGTTCCTCTGAAATAGGAGCGAAATCTATTCGACCGTTTATACATAAGATATCATCGTTATTTAAAAAAGGGCATAATTTATAAATAGAGCTGCTTTTGCTGATTTTGTTGTTATGCTTTAATGAAGTTATTTCGGCTTCATACGTTTCCATTTGAGCTTGCTTATGAAGAACTACTTCCGATTTCTTTAGCTCCTCTTGGGATAAATTATTTTGCTTTGTGTTCTTTTTCAGTTTATTAGCATAGTGTATTACATAAGCTACGGCTCTAAGTGCTCTACGCCACTGGGAAAAGCGTTTGATTTCTATAAAGTTATCAGTTTCGTTAATTTTTAGCACATGTTGTTTAACTTCGCAATCAACGTTAGCGTTTATTGAACCGTCGAATGGCCACAAACTTTCATTTGTTTTTAGAAATGCTGGGCCGTTAAGCCATTGACTGCCATTTGACAAATCAGGACCACCTTTGGACCACTTTGTTGCTTCATCCGCCACGTTTAGCTTACCAGGAAGCCATCGCCATTCTTCTAGTAAAGTTAAGTCAAGAATTTCGCTTACACGAAATGCCACAAATTGATGATACCTTTTATGATCAGACCTAAGCCAGCTAACGACGGTTTTTGAATCCGACCAGAATACCCTTCGGTTAATTTTTATTGTCAAACTTTTTAGTATATTACTGGCAAACCGCGACGCTATCACTGCAGCCATAAGCTCCAGACGGGGAATTGAAGCTATCTTCAGAGGGGCGACCCTTGTTTTTGATCCCACGAGAGATACTACAACTTCAGTGCCACTAGATATCCGCAGATACGATACTGCCGCATACCCGTTTTCGCTGGCATCAGCAAATGTATGCAACTGCACGTCGACTTGATTATAAGTTTCGAGAGTTTGGAGATAGCATCGGGGTATTGATATTTTCTCGATTTCTGGCAACAATGAGAGCCATCTGGTCCACTTAGCCAAGTGCTGTGGTAAAATTTCCTGATCCCATGTAACCCCACTTCTCCATACGTCTTGCAATATTATTTTTAGGTACATCAAATAGTGCCCTATTAGACCTAGAGGGTCGTATATTGACATTAAGATACGCAATAGTTCCCGCTTTGACGGATTTTTATTTTTTATTAGCTCATTATCCACCAGATTTGTAGATATTTTAAACGTAAGACAGTCGTTGGATGATTTCCAGTACACTCCAAGCACCTTGTCAGCTTTCACTTCGTTCCCAAGGTTGAGGCTCTTATTTTGTTTATTATCAAAGTTATTTATTGCAGCTAAAACTTTTTTATTATTGCACATCCAATTTCTAATATTAAAACCGCCTTCACTATGAATGCGTTTAACTGCGAGTGCTAACGTTATCGCCTCTTCTGTTGTGTCTACAGAATCTAAGTAATCATCAACGTAGTGGTTATTTTTTATAGCGGCTGCGGCAGTGGGGTTGTTTTCAGAAAACTTTTCAGCGTTGATATTTTTTATGTACTGTGATATACACGGGGAGCAACTAGCGCCGAATATCATCACATTCATTATGTACACATCCGCCTCTTCGCTATTTTCCCCGCGCCATAAAAAACGTTGTGCATTACGATCCTCCTTTCGAATGAAAATCTGGTGGAACATCTGTTCTATATCTCCACAAATGGCTATATTTTTTTGGCAAAAGCGAAGCAAAATCGAAAGCAAAGAGCAAAGCATATCCGGTCCTTTCATTAGCATATCATTTAACGACACTCCGTGAGCTTTAGCAGCAGCATCCCACACAATTCTAGTTTTACCTGGTTTGTTTTTGTTAAAAACAGGAAATATAGGTAAATACCACATTCTTTCTTTTTTTGTGGGCGCTAAGCGGTTATTTTCTAGTTTTGTTATGTAGCCTTTTAGCCTATATTCATTTATGGTTTTATTAAAAATATCGTTCAAGTTACTATCGCTCTTCAACTTTTTCTCTAAGCATTTGTACCTCTTTAGTGCCATATCATAACTGTTAGGCAATTCTAAATCTTCATTCTTCCACCATAGCGCTGTTTCATAATGTTTGTCAGAGCGCTGTACCGTAAACCTTTTTAAAATTGACAAGGCCTTTTCATCGTCTTTACTTATAGTGTTTATTTTATTATCTATACAAGCTGTCTCTAAGCTATAAAATTTTTTTATTAAATCTGCTAATAATTTGTTACTACATTCATCTACGTGGCATTGATGGTGTTCGATAAACTTATTTTGCCCTGTTGTTCCGTATACTAACCACCCTAGCCGAGTACGAATTGCAGCGGGTTCATGGAACTTACCTTCCTTAATATTGTTGTACACACAAACATGGGCATTATTTATACCGATTAATAATCGTGGAGTAGCTTCAACATAACCTTTTACTGGTAGTCCAGTTAAATAGGGAAAATCTTTTATCAGCTTTTCCATATCAACCGTTTGTTGTGGTAAAGAAAGCTGTTTTACAGTTCTAACATCTAACGTATGTACCTTTTTATTAGGACCTGACACGTTTATGCAAAGACGGCGTGAATTGTTTTCATATCGCTCAACGCTCCCAGTCCATTTAAGGCATAAAGGTTCAGCAGTGCCGGAAAGTTTTAAATCTTTCACAATTTGCTCGTCTATCAAAGTTGTTGAAGAACCATCGTCGATAAACGCAAACGTCTCTATAAACTTATTTTCGTTTCCGTAAATTGTTATAGGAATAATTTTGAAAAAATTTTTGCATAACGTTGCACTGTGTGCATTACAGCTGTGCGTTTCTTTGTTTTGATCTGCTGTTTCTATTTTGTTTGGCTCAGCAACATTTGCCGTTTTTTTATGTAAAAGATAATGGTGTTTGAATTGGCAATTACCGACACCACAATAATTTTTGTTAGTACATTTGCCAAAATGTTTTCATAAACAATGTTTACAGAGGTTTAATTCTCTCACAATATTCCATCTGCTAGTTCTGTCTGCTTTTTTAAACTCTTGACAGCTCGCAACATTGTTGCAACCACCATAGCAAACGACACATTTTTTCCTACTTTGTTCGGAGTGTGTGTGTACGTAAACGTTTTTCTGCCTACTGCCTGAGAGAGGCTCTGCGGCAGAGCTATTGCTGTTTGAAATGTTGACGCTGCTTGCAGAGACTCCGATGTCAAACATCCAATCAGCGAATTCTGACAGGTTTACGTTTTTGTTTTGTTTTGCTAAATTTAATTTATAAGTTCCCCAGTTTATTTGAAAATATGAAGGCAATTTTGATACTAATTCATGTAATAATGAAGGATTATTTAATTCGTAATGAAGACCACAGGCTTCAGTTGTAGCTTGAAGACCTTTTACCTGTACAGCAAATGAGGTAATTGTATCCAGTTTATTGACATTAATTGTTGGCAGTGATCTTATTTTCTGTTTCAGCGAGTGAAGAATCTTCTCTGGTTGGCCGTATAGTAATTTCAGAGTTGAAATTGCGGCTGGAACGCAAGATGGGTGGATTAACATGTGTTGTACTGACTTTAGAGCTTCTCCCCGCAGAGCCTTCTGTAGACGTATTAAATTTTCGGCGTCTGTCAAGCCACATACTGCTGTAGACCAGTCGAATGTAGAACTGAATAGAGGCCACTCTACCGGGCTACCGCTAAACACTGGTAAATCTTTCGGAATGGATTGCCTTGAATTTATCTGTTGATGGGTGAGATTTAAATTGGTGCTGCTGTTCGGAATAGAAGTAAATGATGGATGAAAACTGTAATTCACCGGTGCTTGTAAAATGCTTGGTGTGGCGGCTGTTGTTGTTTTTGGGTCAGCTCCCATTTTATTAATAAATGTGGTTGTATTTTTATATGAAGTGGAGCTCAAGGAAGCGTGTTGTGTTTTATTTTGAGTGTTTGTGTTTACATAATTTATTGGCATGTTGCTTTGTGAATAGTGAACTGCTGTTGGACATTGTTGTGGCATCGCGGCTGTAATCGTCACGTTATTTTCTAAATTATGGTTTTGCATGTGCATATTAGCTGTCGTAGTACAGTGTTGAATTGTATCAGACAAATTTGGAAGGTTATTTTGAGCTTTTAGCCATTCATGAACAGAGTCAATATCAACAGAGCTATTATCATCAGCTTCTTCTTCGGTTTCTTGTAGAAGTCGATATTTTTGTTTCAAGAATTCCGCATCTCGCTTTTCTGCAAGTTGCCGTTGTTCTTCAAGACGTTGAAGCTCCAAGTTTCTCCTTCGGATAACTGAATTAGTGGAGGATTTGCTCCGTTGGCTGCATATAGACTTTGCAAAACTTGGTGATTGAATTGCAATTGTGCAGTTGTCACAAAAGAACGTTTGTTCGTTGTTTTCTTTATTTACACATTTTAAGTGATAGCTTTTTTGGCAATTTTGGCACGATATAAAGTCAATCGTAGCTGGTTCCTTGCAAGAGGAACACATTGCTGTGGCTGTTAGTTCTGTGGCGAGTTCTTGAGGTTGTTGTGGTGGTTGACCCTGAAAAGAAAATTTATCCATGTTGGTTTAGACTTACAGTTTTTTTTTTGCCGGTTGGATGTGCTTTCTGTATTGAGACGGTTGCCGGTAGACTTCGAACAGCGATTGAGGTTATGTTTATATGTCTTAATCACCTGGCCGCAAAAAGAATTTTAATTTGTTACGGCGATTAGCGTAAGCGCCTAGTTTTATCAGATTGTGAACGTCAAATAAAAAACCACAATTCAGGAATTTCAGGTTTATATTTGAATGTTAAAATTCCTAAATTTTAGACAAATTCATATTTAGGTATATAATACACAGATAATTAATTTCATTATTTACATACTTTTTGGTATAAAACAAAGCGCTAAATCGCACAGTAGATTCTACTTTTTAATATTTATAAAAAATGTGTACGTTTTAAAAATGGAGATGTTCGCGATACAAAATGAAGTTTTCCTCTGGCAGATGCGCGCCTTTTCTTTCCAGCTCTCTTTTTTCTTCTTTTTGTCTACAGAAAATTGTTACGTAATTGATGTACCGGTTACATAAATACTCGATTATCTAAATATTGTTTACACGAAAGTATTTCATTCACAGTGGCGATAACACCGGGGTTTTCATGAAAATGCCGCGTAAGCGAACTTAAACAATTTTTTCGCCTTAAAGCAGTTCTGGTAATTAAATAAGGTTATATAAATATGGAAAATGAAAATTTCCGATATCGGTCCATATATACCCGAGATATAGCCCAAACCGGGTTTTTCATAAAAATGTCGCGTAAGCGAACTTAAACAACTTTTTTTTGCTTAAAACAGTTCTGGTAATAAGATGAGGTTATATAAATATGGAAAATGAAAATTTCCGATATCGGTCCATATATACCAGAGATATAGCCTAAACCGTGGTTTTCATGAAAATGCCGCGTAAGCGAACTTAAACAACTTTTTTCACCTTAAAGCAGTTCTGGTAATAAAATAAAGTTATATAAATATGGAAAATTAAAATTTCCGATATCGGTTCATATATACCCGATATATAGCTTAACAGGTTTTTTGATGAAAATGCCGAGTAAACAACTTTTTTGTGCTCAAAAGCAGTTCTGGTAATGAAATAAGGTTATATAAATATTGAAAAAGAAAAAATCCGATATCGGCCCATATATACTCGAGATATAGCCTGAACCGATTTTTCCAATAACATTTTTTTTTACTGAAAAGCAGTTCTTGTTATAAAAGAAGGTTAAGAAAATAGAGAAAATTAAAATTTCTGATATCGGTCCATATATACCCGAGATATACCCTAAATCGGGTTTTTCATGAAAATATCGCGTAAGCGAACTTAAACAATTTGTTGTGCTCAAAAGCAGTTCTGGTAATGATATAAGGTTATATCAATATGGAAAATTAAAATTTTCGATATCGGTCCATATATACCCGAGATATAGCCTGAACCGATTTTTCCATTAAAAATTTTTTTTTTTTTTTTTTGCTGGAAAGCAATTCTCGTGATAAAAGAAGGTTACTAAAATACAGAAAATAGAAAAATCCGATATCGGTTCATATATAACCGAGCATATTTAGGTCACATTTTTAATATACTATACATATTCGTGACTATCGTGAAGGGTATTTTAGATTCGGCCCAGCCGAATATACTACACTCTTACTTGTTTAATTTAGCTTTAATTCTGCGAAAATTCTTTCAAGCATAAGTACTGTGGCTTGAATAAAATTTTATTTCAATCGGAGAAAATAAAAAAGCAAACAATGACAGTGAAGATCAAAAAATAACCATTATTTTCAAATTTCGTGAGTTGCCAATTGGTTGGAGTTGGAGATAAAAGCAAAATCGAAACCGGAGAAAATCATGTCGCTAAAGAAGCATTCAAGTGCCTCGGTTTTTTGAAACGGTGTAATATGTACTTCACTCCATTCAATGTCCTTACTATTTGTATCACCTATATCCGACCGGAAATGGAATACAACTCTCATGTTTGGACCGGTAGCCTAAAGTCTATTTTGGGGTTACTCGACCGCGTGCAAGAGAGGGGACAGTAGTGTATCCAACTCTATTGACTCACTGGAGCAGCGTGGCAGTGTAGGGTGCGTTACTCTGTTCTATCGTTACTACAATTTAGCTTTGCCGAGATTAATGATCTAGTTCCCGAAACTCGCACACTTCTACGTAGCACGCGATCATCGCCCAAAGGCCAAATCTCCGCATACGATATCGAAATATTTCATTTTGGTATCATGTCATACGATATCGAATGAATTGTATTGCAATAATATAAAAAAGTAAATTTTTTTTTTTTGTATTCGTATTATTTGATCTTATTTATATTGTTTTCTTCTAAATTTTTCAGCTAAAGATCTTGATTGATTTTTGTTTTTATAAAAAAGGTTTAACGGTATTTTTATTTTCAATATTTCGATAACAATTTGTTATCATCATCAGGAAAATTAAAATGTTATAAAAAATTATTCGAAAAAAAAAATAATAATTTTTATAACATTTTAATTTTCCTGATGATGATAACAAATTGTTATCGAAATATTGAAAATAAAAATACCGTTAAACCTTTTTTATAAAAACAAAAATCAATCAAGATCTTTAGCTGGAAAATTTAGAAGAAAAGAAACATATTGTATTTTAATTGTGTGTTTGAATGCATTCCATGAAGTCTACAAAGAGTGTTTTGTTGGATTTGTTACTTTTTGAGGGCAACGAGAAAGCTTATCAAATATTGTATTAGGAAACATATGGTCTTAAACCAATTATGATATACATACATCGTTAGCACTAATCTAGATGTATCGTAATGTTATTCGATACGATAGTTAATTCGATATCGTATCGAATAACATTACGATACATCTAGATTAAGGCAAACGATACATATCGGATCGTAATTTAAACAAAATTTAATAGATTAAAGACCATATGTTTGCTAAAAGTACGAATGCGAAAAGTAAATTGTTTAACTCTTTTATATTATTGCAAAACAATCCATTCGATATCGTATGCCATGATGCCAAAATGAAAAATGTCGATAATATTGCTCGATATCGTATGCGGTGATTTAGCCCCAGGGCTCATCTATTTGTGGTCGGATGCGCGGGTAATCGTGCAACTCATTACAGAAAAAGCCATACGCTTCGTCTGTGGAATAAGTGGCCTACAGCCGTCAAATGTTCACAAACACTACTCCTTCTTTCCCCCTCTTCACAA
This sequence comes from Thecocarcelia acutangulata, assembly GCA_914767995.1. NCBI lineage: Eukaryota > Metazoa > Arthropoda > Insecta > Diptera > Tachinidae > Thecocarcelia > Thecocarcelia acutangulata. The sequence goes on from OU612096.1 coordinate 30,920,032, forward strand.
CCTATTTTTCTAGTTCTGGTACAATGCACTGCATATGTAGGGGTCATCCCCTGAGTACTGGTCCAATATAAAAAATAAAATACAGTGTGCTGGTTTGGTGTAAGCCAAAGCAAGCCCTGCTCTCCAGGGGAATGTTACAGCAGAGTGAAAAAGATTTACAACGGCAATTACACGGAGTGAATTATTCACGATTTACTAGCGCCCCTGTGTGACTTACCAGGCTCACACAGGTAGAAGTTTTTTCCATATGTTTCTAGCCATGTGAGCAACTGATTATTGAGGAATTTTGGCCTTCTAATCCCTCTTATATGCAATTTCTCGGCAATCAATGGAAAACAAGGCTTAATAAGTTGGTAGGCCAAAGCTCACTAAGAGCATCAGCCCTTAAACCAACTCACCCAACAACCATCACGACTGGTTCCGTACAGTAGAGAAATCTGTTGAAAAGGCAACAGACCATCGGGTGGATGTTAGTTCCCGAAAAAAGCTACATCCCAAACAATTATCAGGGATGCTAACTCCCCCTTCCTGCGTTTTAAGTTTCAACCACAGGCAGAATGTCCCAGCCAAGGTAGGCACCTCAACCATGATCAGCCTGGGATGAACTGCAAGCAGAACCACTTGGGGGTATGCTGTTCCCCGTTCTGCCAATTTATACCCTTGGTAAAGGTGTCATGCGGTTTCCAAAAGTTTGTAATATGCCAAGGCAAAACCTGGTCCCCGGGGGAAGGGATGTTACTGCAGACAGATTTGTGAAAATATTGCACATGTCGGCTGCAGCCAACCTTTAGCCGCCGCGTGCCTTATTTATTTTACCCAGATGCAGCCGCCTACAACAATATGACAAATTGGAGTTCTGATCTTGTCCTTGATGTTGCACAGCATGATTGAACAAGCATATGCATGATATTCAAGCATATTCCATTCCTTATCTCAAGCACGATTCAACCAGGATTAACGACTGCATTTCACAACATTTTGAAACCAAAAACCATTTAAAGCTTGGAAGCAGATACAATGACTGACTGCATTTATTACAGCTGCTCACGTATTATATTGTATTCTTATTGTTTTTTGAATGTTTTTCTTTTTTAATTTTCTTTTTTTTTTTTTATTTAAGTTTTTGTTTTCTGGTTTTGTTTTCTAGCTGTTTCTAAAACATTAGTTTTAAATAGTTTGTTTTCCAGTCGTATGTTTGATTGTGTGCTAATGTGGCTTATCCTGCCGTCCGTATCATTATTGGTTTCCTTAAGCACTGACATCACGTGTTTGCAATTTGCATTGCTGTCAGTTTGATGTCTTTTGTTTGTCTTGTTTCTTCGTTTACGTACTCGCATACAATACTCGTATACTCGTAGTGTAATACAGTAACATGAGAAAGCGTATTTTTAGAAAAACTCTTTAAACATTAGAAACCCTTAAATAGAAGAAAAAATCAATAGACTTGGATTTTAACTAAAAATAGCCGTAATAATAATTAAAGCAGGTATTTTTATTACTTTATTACGGCGCAATTTTTATATTTATGCTATATAAAAGACATTCACACAGTTTACTCATGTACTTTCATACAAAATGTTAAATATCAATCAGGAAATATCTTCATAGTTTTTGTAAAAGTAATTTGTGTGGTTTACAAGTCCAGTTGGTCAAAGTCATGTAGAGAATATTAACGAGGAGAATTTCTACAAAATAAATATATAAATAAATATTGACAGTTTGGTAGGTTAGGTAGGCAAGCCGCTGGATCCCCAAGTGTACCTTACTTGTCCAGCTGACGAGGATCCTTATCGTCCACATAAATATCTTCTCGTAAGGCCTTCGAACCTAGAGGAAATGTTGAGGAGTATTTATCTGCAATGAAAAACAAGCTACGAATTGCTAAATAAGATTAACTGATATTTACGACCGCGCTCATCAATTTCAAACTGACGGTACATTTTTGAAATATCAGCTGTAAGAGCGAATTTATTTAAACGAAATGAAAAAAGAGTTGTGATTAGGTCCTGCTGGATGGTGGGACCAACCATTAAAAGTTCATTTAAAGATTTGTTAGATGAGCTACGAGCAGAGCCATCAAATACGACACGAAGTTTAGTTGTTGTGCTTTGTGGTCGAAGCACACAATGATGTGGGATTACAAAGTGCGAACCAATTAATGGTTGCTTATAAAGTGACATATGTCCATAAATTGGACATACATATTTTCAGCGATGAATTACGATTGAAGCGCCTTTCAACAGAGAAAAAACGCCTTTTAGCCATTTCAAATGAATTCCCAAGAAGCTTAGGCGAGTTTTTGAAGGGTAACCGAACTTGAATTTTTCCATCGGGTTTAACTACAACATTGTCAATGAAATGTTTTTCACATGCAATTTCTTCATCTGTGAATTTGGAAGGCGTGTTGACAAAATCTTCAATTTCCCAAAATCTTTTCAATGTTGATTCTAGCGAGTCTTCATTCGCACCAATTGCTAAATTGCATGTAAGTGCAATCGACGTAGGTTGGGATGAAAAACTACCACCCACAATCCAACCGAAAACTGTGTTTTTTAATGTGGGTTTGCCGTCACCTAATGAAATTCGCCCGTCAACCAATAAATCCAAGAATACTTCCATGCCTATGAGCAAATCAATACGCTGAGGCTTATAAAAGAGTGGATCGGCGAGCTGTATGGCTTTAAGAACTTCCCATTGAGAAGTTTCAATGCACTCTGTAGGCTGTCGTGACGAGATTGATTTTGTGACAGCAAACTTTGATGACCATTCGAAAGCGTTAAGACGAGATTTTATAGTCACATCAACGGAAGATTTAATTTTAGTGCGAACTTCACCAATACCACACACTTCCTGGTTATAAGTCTGGAGTTTCAAATTTAGCCTCTTAGCGGTTTCTTCCGAAATGAAATTAATTTCCGAACATGAATCAAGCAAGGCTCTGACTGGTTGAAATGCACCATAAACGTCTTTTATTAAAACGATTGCTGTTGGAATTAAAGCTCTTTTCAGTGCTCTCGTAACAAAAGAAACGGGGTTATTACTTTCTAACTCAACTTTGTTAGTTATTGGCAGACCATTAGGCGGATTTGTGTGAAAGGAGCTGATCGCTGGCATACCAGTACTTTCGGTTCCCTTTGTGGTTGCCTGAATAGAAAAAAATCAGGAGCGGAAAAGAGAGAGGGAGATAATATGTTGAAATAGAAAATGGGGTATTTAGTGGTTGTGGGATGGGGAAAGTTGGGAAACTGTTTGGTGTGGCGCTACGTGACATTATACAAGCCATCTGCTGTTCCTTATGAAAGAAGCCAGCGCGGTCAGATTTACTGAGGCTAGACACGATAGGCTATCGAAACTTTGCTTGCCTAGATATCTGAGGCGGTTGTGTTTTAATGCCGGGTATGTTCCGAGGAGGCGAAGGACTATCTCCTACTCGTCTTCGTGCTGCCAACTTCTGCAGAAATCATTATAGGGTAATCCTACTCTTCTGGTAAACGGGCCATATCCAGTGATGACTGCTACAGTGACTCTCAAGTGAGATCTGGGTAGTTTTTATAGTTAATATGCGGCCACAGGTTCCTTGATATAAGGCATGGGGACTCTGTGCACTTTTTCCCTGGGTACATTCCAGCGTGTGGGGACTTTATTCTATTCCAGCATGCTGATAAGGGTTGTCCACAAAAGAGATCGATATCCCTATCCTCTAGGGTTGTCCCTTATTTGGTTAAATCGTTAGCGATATTGTTGCCATTGTTGGACCCGTGTCCACGTATCCATTTTAGAGTTAGGCTAGAATGTCCCGCCATCTTGTTTAAAGTTGTCCGGCATTCCTGCACTAGACTGGAATTGGTGTAAATTTCAATCAGTTGTTAAACGTCCGCCAACTAGCCGCTTTACTAGTCTGGTAGTCTGCAATATACTTTAGTGTTGAATTCTTCTATGTAAATGTCTCTTCCTCCAACTCTTTTCTCCCCTTCTAGATCCATCCATGTAAACATAGAAGGATCCAGATTCTAAGGCAAATTCCTCGATTTGGTGGCCAAAGCTCCTTGAGAGGAATGGTATTCGGGTTCAGTAGTTAACTAGAACGAGGACTACGTCCTTTCTAATCTCAAGTATATTGGCGTGTCTATGGTCTGTTCAGCCTGATGGCGGTTTCCAGGTCACATGACATCCAGCTCATAAGTGCAAGAAATGCTTTAGTTGGTGTTGTTCTCATGACCCCTGTGCTCAATATTGCCATGATTCTACTGATTTCTGTTGGTTGAGAATTCCAGTGGCTTCCACCATACTGATACTCCATAGAAAATTATTGGTTTTATAACAATTTCATATAGTCACCCAACTCCTTTTGGTTGTATGTCCGATACTTTTTTACATTGGTAGATGGCTGTTGTAGCCTTAGCTACTCTGTCCAAGCTAGTTTGCTGTGTAGTATGACGCCTAAGTATTTTGCCTTATCCGAAAGGATAAGTGTGGTACCATTCACTTTTGGCGATGTGAAATATGAAATTTTATACTTTTTACTGAAAAGTACGATTTCCGTTTTTGCATTGTATACTCCATTAATTCACCATCTGTAGAGTGTATTCTAACTGCTCAGTTATAGTATCCAAATAAGTTCCAGAGACTGTAATCGCTACATTGTTCGCGTAGGCTGCAGTCTTTATCCTCTTAGAATCTAGGTCTTTAAGCAGATTATTCACTACAATATTTCACACCATGGGTACCCCTCCTCCCTGGGGCGTACTTTTGAATACTTTTCTCGTAATTCTGGTATTCCCCATTATACTCGTAATATGCATGATTGTGAGTCGCTTAACCTCCAGACTGTCAAGTGCATCTATGGCTGCTTGGGTCTCGACATTATTGAATGCACCTTCGATATCCATGGAGGCTACTAAGGTGTAGTTTTTGTATTGCTTACACCATTCGATAAGACTGACCAAAATGTTTAACGCCGTTTCAACGTTGGCGACAATTGGCTATTGCTATCCTGTTGAAACCACATATCGTCCAGGTGTATATCCTCACTTTCTGGTCACAAAAAGAGAGTTGTCATATTGCAGAAGCGAACACGATTCACGGTAACTGGTAAGCCGAGCTCAAGTACGGTCCGATGACACCGCCAGTTCATAAAACACTCACTTAACCAAATGCAACAAAGCTGAGAGATTTGTGAGGTGAGCATTGATAGAAAATTCGATTAAGCGATGTCCGTCTGTCGGTCGTTGAAATACAGTTTCTTAGAAAACCAGAAACTTTTTTCTTATACCATTCTATTACCCCATCGATTCATGAGTTTGCTATTAAAATTCACTAAAATCGATTCACATATAGCTGAGATATATCCAAAGTTCCAAAAAAAATCCAATTTTTTTTTGCAATTTTGTATGAAAATTTTTGAAGCAAAATTTTTGTTTTGCTTCAAACTTGACACGATTATTAAGCTTGGCGAGTATTTACAATGCAGAAAAAGCTCCCCAATATCAGTCCAAATATCTCCGAGATATAGCTTAAACCTGTCTTTTTGTGTGAAAATGTCGCATAAGCGAACTTAAAGAACTTTTTTTGCTTAAAAACAGTTCTGGTAATAAGATCAGGTTATTTAAATATGGAAAATGAAAATTTCTAATATCGGTCCATATACACCCGAGATATAGCCTAAACCGACTTTTTCATGAAAATTTCGCGTAAGCGAAACTACTTTTAATGCTTAAAAGCTGTTCTAGTAAGATAAAGAGGCTGTCAAATACAGATAATGCAAATTTTTTATATCGGTCCATATATATCCCAGAATATATAGTGCAAATTTGTTGTATATACTATATATTTACGTGATTAACGTGAAGGGTATTTTAGATTCAATCTAGTCGAATATACTACACTCTTACTTGTTTTATCTTGGACCAGTACTCAGGGAATGATACATACATATGCAGTGCATATACTGGACGTTGTGGTCGTTGGACTTAAACCTTTCAAAAGCAACACGGAACGACCAAAACAAAGATCATCACAGCATTTGAAGTGAATTGAATTAGTTAAAACTGATCAGTGCCCAGTGTATATACCCTTCGACACTGCTCAGACTAACACAAATTAGTCCAATGCCTGCTACACTGCGAGGTAATGCATCGAATAGCAAGAACATTCAAATCGAATATAAGTGGTTTAAGGCGATCGGATGGATTAAAGTACATCTCATACCGTTCAGTCCAGCGGACACCACATATAATTTTCATTCGAAGAACATTAAGATCATCCGATTCCTCAATATCTATACCACCCATAAGTACAGAATTAATCCTAGTCAGTTTTGAATTTTTTGTATCTTTCAGGGCTGTTCTGCAAATCACTTTTTGTGAAAGTGATTTGAAATCACAAAAAAGGTGTTCGCAGACAAAGTATTTGTAATTTTTGCGATTTCAAACCGGTAAGCTAACCTGCTATCAATTTGAAATCACATTCTAATTTTTACAGGTACTTTAATATGAATTTCACAATTTATTACATTATTATATAACTTAATGTGTTGTCTATTGATTACTTATGTAAAACTATTATACGAAATAATGGACTAAATTATGAAAAAACTAGATACGTTTATTTTGTTGTATTTGCTTTGCGATTTGGTCTGTGGGACTATTTAACTTTTTTGTACTTTAGCTTTTATATTTATCAGAAGAAATTAAATTTATTTTGCAAATAATTCCGCGACTAAAAAAATTCCACCTGAAAATAAATTGATCAGTAAATCAAAGCAAAACGCAGCTGGTTTTTTTTTTTTTTTTTTTTTTGCTTCCAAAGAGTATAAATCAAATCGAAAATCACAAAAAATTGTGATTTGCAGAACAGGTACAAAACACATTTGTGCTTTCGAAACGTCATGTGCTTTGAAATCACGTGGTTTTTAGAACAGGCCTGTTTGATCTTTTTATATGAATATATCAAAAAAAATTTTACAATATTCACTCACAAATTTACATTTCTTTTTTTCAATTACCATTCATGTACAAAAATTCAATTACTTTTTTCTCTAAGTGTATCATGTAGTTAATGGAAAGTGCCCAAAACAGTTTAGTATTAAAACCAGAGTAAATAATTTCTTAAACAGAACAAATTGCTCCATCTATGAACTTAAAAAAAAGGAATATATTTTAGGCTTAACAACATGCGTACAAACAAACGTTTGCTTGACCTCTTTAGGGTTATGGTTTCTATTCAGTTGGTGTTCAGCTAAGATTCATTGATGAAGAAGATACATACATACTCGTACATGCCTACACACATGCATACACATGACTTTTGTTGTACTAATGAATAGTCTTGCATAAATTCCTATTACAGCGCTCTTTTTTTTTTGTAACATTTTGTTACATATATCCTCTTCCCTTTTACGTTGGCAATCGTCCAGTCATGTTTTGGCTAATATGAAATTTCTTTTACAACTTGTGGTTTTCAAAATGAATTTTCAATTTTGATGTGTGCAAGTTTTTAATTTCTTTGGTCTTGTAAAATACATGACTTTTTTGCAGACTAGTGTTAAAGAGCTATGCCAAGTTTCCAATGTTTTTATTTAATTTAAAGAATTCAAGCAATAACCATTGAAACTATAAACGACAATAGCAAATTAAAGCTTAATAGAAAAATTACATTATCTATCTTCTTTTTTATCTTGGACCTGTACTCAGGGGATAACCCCTATGTATGCAGTGCATCTCGCGGAACTAGGAAAATAGGTTTTGAGCAGGGGGAAAAGGGAGTAATGTTTATTAACATTTCACATTTCCTCATTAGTTTTTACTTTCTGTTGCCGTTCTGTGACGTTCGTTTCTGTAGCAAATATTTTACAATTACTTTTTCCGTGAAACTGAAACTAAATATCGGGTGGTTAAATTTCAAGGGCCGATGTTGAATGTGAACCACACCTAAACGCCAAGTTTTTTTCCGAATTTTATTTGACATTTCTCTATTTCAGACTTACTCAATTTGAACCATGGAGAGATACACAATCCAACAACGTGTTAAAGTTATCCAGACTTATTATGAAAATGATAAATTTTCGAAGAAAATCATCTTCAGTGATGAGGCACATTTTCAGCTCAGTGGATTCGTCAATAAACAGAATTGCCGCATTTGGGCGAATGAGAATCCAAGAGTGACTGTCGAAAAACCAATGCACCCACAAAGAGTGACTGGCGGCATCATCGGGCCGTATTTTTTCCAAAATGAGGCCGGTCAGGCAGTTACTGTGAATGGTGTTCGCTATCGTGAGATGATAAAGAACTTTTTATGGCCCGAATTAGAAGATATGGATATAGACGATATGTGGTTTCAGCAGGACGGTGCCACTTGCCACACAGCTAACGAAACAATTGCTCTTTTGCGCAACAAATTCAATGGCTGTGTTATCTCACGTAATGGCGATGTCAATTGGCCGCCAAGATTGTGTGATTTGACACCGATAAGCCAGCAACAATTCAACAGCTAAAGGATGAGATAATTCGGCACATTAACGGCATACAACCTCCATTATGCCTCAGGGTCATCGAAAATTTAGACCATCAGATGGAGGTGTGCCGCCGTGGTCGCGGCGCCCATTTGGCCGATATTTTGTTCCATACATAATTGAATAATACCAATATATCATAAAAAAATAAAATTACAATAATTTCCTAAATAGTTTGTGTTTTATACAAAATCAATATCGGCCCTTGAAATTTAACCACCCTTTACAATAAAAATAAACTGATGTGCTGTTTACAACACACAGACGAACAACTCATCTAGAAAATTTTGCATACAAGATTTTCATACAAAATTTTGCAGGCAAGTCAGTCGTTTGTGTTCTGTTTGCTAAAATAAGCAATTCATTTTGGTTGTGAAGATATGCACCTGGACGATATATGCTTCCAACAGGATGATGCCACTTGCAATACAGCCAACAAACAAACGGCTGTTTTGAGCGAGAAACTCAGTGGCCGTGCTACTCACATCTTACGCCGTTCCAGTGTTAATTCGCCACCACAATCATGCCATTTAAAAGCAAAAAGTGTACAACAATTCAAAATTAAAAGGATGAGGTAATTCGGCACATTAACGACATTGAATCTCAATTATGTTTCAGAGCCCTTGAAAATATGGAACACATCTATTAGAGGCATGTCAACAAAGCCGTGGCGAGCATTTGGCCGATCGTATGTTCTTCTTTCAAAAGACAAAACATTTACGTAATTCTCTGCCAACTTTTCGTTTTATTTACAATTAACATCATACGTTTTGTTTGGACCACCCATTATGAAACACAATTTAAAAGACAATTTATTTTTTGAGTTACAACTTTGTTGTAATAAAGGAGCGATTACATATATACATGCACAAACAAATTACTAACTGACTTGGCTTGACTGGGAATACCGTTTTCAGCATGAAAATATAAAGAACGGACCTTAACAAATTACAGTGTTGTCAGAACCTATAAAACACAATTGAAGGCATAAACTTCCTGCTAGTGCTCCGTAGTCACATATTTACGCATGGCATTTGGAAAATATTAACATATGAATTGACTTAAATGCATTCAAATGTTTCATTTAATCAAATCCTAGCTTTTACTACTCTTTACATTATAAACTTTTTTTAACACTGTTTGTTATTTTCCTTTATTTTTTTTAGATCGAAAAAAAAGTATTCTTGCCCTGACATTTAAAATCCTGCATAACAAAGAAACTTTGTTTCAAGTAACTTGACTTTATAGAGAAACAAACAAAAAAAAAACATTAAGATTGAACAAGTTTCTACTCGTTCGCATGCAGATGTTCGGGACGGTCATAAGTGCACTTAATATTATTTACATATTAATCATACGCTGCCACTGCAGCCACAAAAATTAAAAAACAAACACGCACAAACATTTAAACATACTCGTACATATATTTTAGTTAACTTTTAAAAACTATTAAACAAAACCAGTTCATTGCTTCATTTCTCTATGGTGGCTGTCTTCTAAAGCAAAATACCGCATGTGGAAGCAAAACACAACAGATGGAAACTTTTTCCAAGCAAAAAGTAAAGCATACTTTATATGATAATTTATGATGTTCATAAGAAGGTAAAATAAAACAAAAGTTGCTACTAAAATCGTTAAACAACAAAGTATTTCATAGTTTTAACTGGTGCGACAGTACTGTGACTGCAGTATTCAAAACAGATTTTAAAACAATAATTTTTATAGCATTTTTTTTATAACTACTTTAAAGCTTTTAGCAAAAATAATTGTATAAAAATGTACACAAAGTACGAGTATATAAATTTATCGTTTTCATATATAGGGTGTTTTTTTAAGCTAGATAGAACTTTAAATTGTAAAAAGTAACACAAAAAATTAAATTTTGATGAAACATTTTTTTTATTTGTTTCAGTATACTCTGACAAATCATCATGAATAGACTCACGCTTGAACAACGCTACGAAATTATCCAAATTTACTTTGAAAATCAGTCGTCGATTCGCGCCGTTGTTTTATCGCAAAATTGTGTTCAGCGATGAGGCGCATTTTTGGCTTAACGGGTTTGTTAATAAGCAAAATTGCCGCATATGGAGTAAGACCAATCCACAAGAGACCCTACAGACTCCATTACATCCAGAAAAATGCACTGTTTGGTGCGGTTTTCATGCTGGTGGCATCATCGGACCTTATTTCTTCAAAAATGAGGCCGGAGCTCGCGTTACGGTCAATGGAGATCGTTACCGCACCATGATCAATGATTTTTTGTTTGAAAATATGGATGACATTGATCCGGAGGAGATGTGGTTTCAACAGGATGGCGCTACGTGCCATACGGCGAACGCAACCATCGACTTACTGAAATCAAAATTTGGCGATAAGTTGATTTCGAGAAATGGACCTGTCAATTGGCCTCCAAGGTCGTGCGATTTGACACCTCTCGATTATTTCCTGTGGGGCTACGTGAAGTCACTGGTTTATGCTGATAAACCAGCAACAATTGACGCCTTGGAGGCCAGCATTGTTCGTGTTGTTCGTGACATACGGCCAGCAGTGCTCGAAAAAGTGGCCCAAAATTGGACGTCCAGAATGCGCTTCGTCAAGAACAGCCGCGGTGCCCATATGCCCGAAATCATTTTCAAATGTTAATGTCACGTATTGATCTTTCGAATAAAAAAAAATTTTGATTACAATTTAATTTTTTGTGTTATTTTTTACAATTTCAAGTTCTATCGGGCTTAAAAAAACACCCTTTAGAAACTGTTGCATGCAAAAATGTGAGGAAAAATTGAATTTATATGAAACACAAGAACAATAGGTCTGTTCTATATTAATAGTCTCCACTATATTGCAAAGGAAAATAAAATCGAAGATCTTTTTTAACTGCACAATTATTGATCATTTTCAGAGCAATCAATTTAACAATTGCCTTTCAATATAAACATGTTTTATAACTTTTCTTTTCTATAAAAAGTAAAGTTATGTATAGAAAAGTGAAGTTACCAATTAATTTTGCATAAAAGATTAAGTTATATAATCACCCCTATTCTGCGTTTCGATTAAGTCTCCGCATTCAGTTCCGTTGCGATCGAAAATTGGTATTCTGATAAAAAACGGAATCGAAAGAAAAAGAAGAAGACAACAATGTTTATAAAATTAATAGCATCACTGTGGAATGTGGAAATGAAATTGCAAAATAAGCAAGTTTGTTATCGTTTTCATAAATAAATGTCAAATTTAATACAAAAAGTTGTTTGTATACATAATTAAAAATAAGTTCTTAATAAACTTTAATAAGAAAAAAGAAATATATACAAAAACAAACTAAAATTAATTGTTCATAAATATATTATAGTGCAAAGAATCTTGTGAAGATAAAGGTACATTATAAAAAAAAAATTAATAGTGTTGTGATTAAATATGGAAAGACCAAAATAAAACTTTAATAAAAACTTTAGGGGATTAATTCACTGTGTTGCAATTTATATTTTTTAATAATATCAATAATTTAATTTTTTAATTTCTATAACAGCTGCATTATTGTTGGTCAGAGAGGAGAACAATATGAGATATAACGAGGCTGGCATTTTCTGTTGGAGGGCCAAGTGCATTGATGATTCCTGCAACTTCCTCCCAGAACACTGTTACTTCTTCCTTTGATCGCTGGTGATATCCACATGCAATGTCTGCATTAGATGACATTAAATTTGTCAATTTTTCATACTGCTCTGGTGTTTTGTTTTTAACCTACAATACATAAAAACACATCAGATTCGGATACAAAAAAAATTTTTTTTAATTAAATTAATTAATTAAAATAATTGTAAAAGTTTTTTTATCGTTAGTGAACATTTTATATCATTTTCTACTTACATTTTTTTTAAGCTTAAAATTTTTTAGCTGATGAAGAAAACTTTTACGCTAACAAAATAACAACTGAAAAAAGCGGAGTTCCGATCGTAATACAGAATACATACAATCGAAAGAAACTGAGCGGAATCGAAACGCAGAATACCCAAGTTGCTAGACGGAGAGTATTTCGATCAAAATCGAAATACAAAATAGCCCCCAATAATTATTTTAATTAAATTTCTATAAAAAATACAAAATTTAGCTTACTCAGTTAGCATTTGACAGCTGAAAGTGAAAATATTTATTTTGTGATAAATTCCGCTTTTCGTGGAGAATTCTACTATATAATAGAAACATATTGTTGTTGCAGTTAGTGTAATCGACTTTTAATTCCAAAATAGCTTTAAATAAAAAAAGAATATATAAGAATTCTGAAAATGTTTGTAAAGCTTAATTAGAATTACAATAAATACAACACCATCAAACATCAACATGTATTTTGTTGGTAGAATTTATGTATAGTTGTCAAAATTTTGTTTGAAAAAGCAAGGAAGTCTATGTGTTTTTGACAAATTTACGCGAAGGAAACGAAAGACAGCTGGGCTTATACTACTACCGTATTAAAGATGCCTTGGCTAAAATGTTTTTGCTTCCTTATTTTGTGAATTAAGTTTTTTGTTGATATTTGTGTTGTTATTGTGAATAGTTTTGCTCACTAAGCACACCTGAAACAGCAGTGATTTTCAAACAGTACTTAATTTTATAACAATTATCTACTAATTGTTCAACAACTTAATTGAATTTTTGTATGAAAAATTAAGCTCAAATAAGGCGTTAATACGGTAATCTCAATATTAGTGTATGTCTGAATAGCGCATAAAGTTTCTGTAGAAAAGTAAAACAATAGACGAATATAGCCAAGTAAAGTTATCGATAAATTTTTTTTTATAAACTTTAGTTCTCAAAAGCTTTTCTTCACAAGTATTAAGTATCTATAGCTTTTCTTCAGAAAAATAAAGCTATAGACAAAATTTCTATAAAAAAGAGAAGGTATCGACCAATTTTTCGTGAAAGGGTTATGTTATCGATAACTGTTCTATACAAAAGCCAAGTTTTTTGAGAAAGGTAAAGCTATAGACAGCTCACCTGTAAACAAATTAAGGTATCGATCATTTTTTCATGAAAAAGCTATGTTATCGATAACTTTTCTATATAAAAGCCAAGGTTCTTTAGAAAAGTAAAACTATGAATAACTTATCTGTAAAAAAGTTAAAGTATTGACAAATGTTTCTATAATAAGTTATGTGATCGATAACTCAAAGCTAAAAAAGTTAAGTTATCAAAACTTCTTTCATGAAATAGTTATGCCACCGATAACTGTTTTATATAAAATGAACTTTTTTTTTAAAGGTAAGCTATAAATTCGTAAGCTTATTTGTAAAGTAAAGTTAAAGTGTCGATAATTTTTCAAGTCATGTTACCTACAACTGCTGTATATATACGTCAAGTTATCGATAACTATAGATGAATCAGCTATAACAAAGTCAAAGTTTCGATAATTTTTCCATAAAAATTTATGTTATCGATCACTTTTCTGTATAAGATTAAAGTCTTTAGAAAGGTAAAGCTATGAATGACGTATCTGTAAAACAGTTAAAGTATTAATAAGTTTTCTATAAAAAGTTATGTCATCGATAATTCTCCTATATAAAAGTCAACATGACGGTAGCTATAGATGACTCATCTATAAAAAAAAAGCTAACTTAATTATAAATATTCTGTAAAAAGTTATGTTACCGATAACTGTTCTATATAAAGTTCAAGTTTCTGTAGAAAAGTAAAGCTATAAATAACTAATCTGTAAAAAATGTAAGTGTTAAATACTCGCAATACAGTGCAAATTGGAATTCCCTCATTCTGGTCTCTTTCTTCACACAAAAAACCAAATTACAAATATAATTGTGCCGATGCTTAATGGGCACAGTTAAAGAATACAGTTGAGTTGTTGTAATAATTATATGTAATTATATATAAGGTTATATGTTGAATTTTAAAGTAAAGATTGGAATTATTAAGAGCAACCTGTTTCATTAAATTGATACTAATTTAATATGAAGGTATCAATAATTTTTTTATGAAAAATTAATGTTATCGATATTTGTTCTGTTTAAAGTATAGATAATATTTCCATAAAGACTTATGTCATCGATAGCTCTTTTATATAAAAGTTATATCATCATTAGCTACAGATGACTCATCTGCAAAAAATTAAAGTATCGATCACTTTTCCATAAAAAGTTATCGATAATTGTTCCATGTAAAAGTCAATCTATTGATAGCTATAAATGACTCATCTGTAAAAATAGTTAGTGTCGATCATTTTTCCACTAAAAGTTATGCAATCTTCTATATAAAAGTCAAGTTATCGATATCTTTGCTATGAAGAAGAAAAATCATCGTTCATTTTTTATCGCATATCTTTCTATATCGATAGCTATCCTATGAAAAAGAAAAGTTACCGGTTTTTTTATAAAATACCTAAATTATCGACAAAGTTTTTTATAAAGTCACTTTTATATGAGGTTATTAATTATTTTGCAATGAAAACCTATGTAATCGGCAACTTTTCTTTACAAAAAATTAAGTTATCAATCATTTTTCTAAGCAGTTATTGATAACTTTTGTATGGAGTAGTTAAATTATCAAGGTGTAGTTATTGATAGCTTTTGTGTGCAGCAGTTAAGTTATCAATAATATTTCTATAGAAGAACTAAGTTTTCGATACTTTTTCTATTGCAAAATTAAGTTATCAATAAATTTTCGTAAATTAGTGATAGCTTTTACTCAGAAAAGTAAAACATTATATAGATTTAAAAAAAAAAATTGAGTTATCGATGACTTTTCTACAAAAAATATTATTATCGGTAACTCTTTTGTGGAAAAGTCGAGTTATCTGTCATTTCTCTATAGAAAAGCCTGGTTATTGACAACACTTTCACAACAGATTTAAGTTATTGTTAAACTTTTGATACATACAAGTTATCAATCATTTTTCTACAGAAAATTGTTTTTGATAGCTTTTGTTTAAAAAAGTTAAGTCATTAATAAACTTTTTTATAGAAAAGTTGAGACATCGATAACTTTTTAGCTTTTTGGCTGAACCGTTCTGGCTGTAGTTTAGACCTTAAATCGCAGGAAAGTCATTAGTCTTCACGAGCCTTCAAAGATCGGTATGTGTTTTCAAAACCGTGTCGTTGGTAGACACATTGTATTCACAAGATGACTAGATCATCGTGGGCAGGTACAACTTTGTTTATTGAAAATTACATAAAGCCCTACTGGAACAAACCCCAAAAATACTGCTTGTGCTATTGAAACTATTCTTCCAATTATCAGAATCCGACGAAATCTTTTTATGAGTGGTTTCAATTAGTGTGGTATTGTTACAACACAAATAAGTGGATTCTCTCACTCACTTGACTCTCTCCCATACAAATTTTTTAATCAAGTCTGGCAACAGCACATGAAGCTATATGACCAAAAATATTATTTTACAGAACACAGATGAGCGATGCGTGTAGAAAATTTATATGAAAAGCACAACATTTTCTAACGAATTTTCTAAATGGGCCGCTCGTCTTTTAAACTAAAAACTCATTTGTGAAAATCTTGCAAACTGTAATATCTTACACTTTTAAAATAGTTTTTACAGAACTGCTGGACCAACACAAACGAGTGTAATCATTTACGTATGCGATTCTTGTTAAGTGTATGTAATTTTAACTTTGTTACTTAAAAGAAGAAGTGCAACATATTTTTTAAAACAAACTTAACAACCTTGTGTGGCAACAAAATGCATTTCATAACCAATCACACATGCACACACAACCACACCAACAGAGACGGAAGCAAATTAAAAATTGTATCGTCTATCAGTACGAACGAACATGTTTGCAGTCGCATGAACAATAAACAATGAAAAACTTTGCAGATTCTTCCGAATGAAAAATTGTCGTTTACATAAATGATTGCAAACATGTAAAATGTGTTGTGCAAATATCATTTTACTAACAATAACGAAAACAATTTGTTAGAATGTTTTTAGAAACGATTTTGGTTTCACAAATGGAAAATTATATAATTTCCTTTCAAAGAAATTACAAAGTAATTGAAAAAATAGTTTACACAGTGGCACTACATACAGGGGGTAAAATGAGTAATGGGACAAATGAAAATAACAAACGGAGATGAGCTAACATTATGCTAGGAACATAACTGGCGGCAAATATACGTTGCCAGAAATACGCTTGTATTAGTAGGAGCAAAACATAAAGGTGTATTTTTTAAAAGCTACACGGTGAGATCGTACTTCAGTAAAGTCTAACAAGCAACTAATTTGATGATTTTACAGAAATGTAAAGTAAACCTCAACCAAATATACGACTTTGTGATTATCATGATGATTTTTGAGTATGTAATATGAGTATGCTAGGTGAGGGTGAGAACTGTCAAAAACCCTTTATATTTTGCTAACATACACACACAATTTTGTATTATTGTTTACAAAAGTGAGAATACACCCTACTAGATTGATCGTTTATTCGACTTTTTTCAAAATTTTTTTTTCGATAACAAATTCGAAAAATTCCGGTTTGCAATAAAACACTAACGGCCTTATATATAATAAAAAATTTAGTGCTAACAAACTAGCTGCTATCTTTCTCTTATGGGAATTTACACACAAAAAACTAGTGCTAGCATAATGATTTTGATTATACATAAGGCCGTAAAGAATTATTGCATCGTTGATTGCATCTCTTAAATAATCTCTCAAAAGCAATATGAAGTTCAATTGTTTTATACTACATCTAGTTTTTTCTTTTGTTTATATTATTAAGGAATTTTTTTCACATCTAACCCCGTGTGCACTGCTTATTATAAATGTACAACACATTCATACAAACATGATAAAACTAAAAACATAATACACAAACAAACAAACATACTTGATCTAAAGGTAAAATTCCAAGTAAATCAGCTACAAATGATGTTGTTGTTTTCCTTGCATTCTTGGTATTCCTTTTATTATTGTTTGTTGTTGTGACTTGCTTACTGTTCGCAAGCATGTGTACGAATGTGTATATGCGTCAGAAATACATTTGTACATTTCATTTCTAAAATTATGAATAGCAATAGAAAATTCATGTCAATTGTAGATACTAATAAAGATGTATAAATAGCAAACAGGTCACCGGCAATCAGTCAGTTTATTTTGAAGCTTTGAGCAAGAAAGTCATAAGTCAAAGTAAGCAAGTCTAGTGTTTTGGCACACAGTGGTATCAAGTGTAAATAAAGTTGTGAATTATTTTAAGTACTGTATAACTAACAAGTGTGTAAGTCATTATTTCATTTACAATTGATTGATATTGAAGATACCTAGCTCTAGATGGTGCTCTGTCTATCGTCAACTGTTAAAATTTCAACCAAATTCATCGATTAGTTTCTTTGTTGTAGTCGTTTGAAGTAAGCAACTTTTTTGTTTCTTGAAAAATGGAAAAAGTGAATTTCATGCAGTGATTAAATACTATTATTTGAAAGGGAAAATGGCGAAAGAGACAAAAGAAAAGCTCGATAAATATTACGGTAAGTCTGCTCCGTCAGATTACATGATAAAATATTAGATTGCTGAATTTAAACGCCAAAAGAGGTAGGTGGTTACTGAAGAGAATATTTAGAAAATCTTCGATATCGTTATAAATGATCGCTGAATCAAGTTACGTGAGATTATTGAAATGATAAATATATCATATGAACGTGTGTTCAATATTTTCCATAAATATTTGCATTTGAAAAAGCTATTGGCAAAATGGGTGCCGCGTTTGCTTAGTGTCGAACAGAAACGCGTTCGACACACCACTTCACCGCGGTATTTGGACATGATAAAGCCTAATCCTGTTAATTTTTGGCATCGATTTATAACTGCTGATGAAACGTGATTCCACAACTACACACACCTGAAACCAAAAATCAAACGAAACAATGAGTGGAACCTGGTGGAAGTGCTCCGAAAAAGGCGAAGGCAGTGAAATCGGCTGGCAAAGTTATGGTCACTGTATTTTGGGATGCACATGGAATATTGCTAATTGATTAGCTTGAAAAAGGATAACCACTCACAGGAAAGTAATATGTATGTAATATAATAATGCATTATTGGCTCAATTGATTGATGGAATCAAGAAAAACCTACCACAAGAAAAAAGTGATCTTTTTTAGATACGATGCTAAAATTACGTGAAATACATTTCGAATTGGTTGATCATCCCCCTTAGAGTCCAGATTTAGCTCCTAGTGACTTTCCTGTTTTCAAACTTGAAAAAATGGCGCGTAGGGAAAAGATTCATCTCAAACGAAGAAGTGATTACCGAAACTAATGCGCATTTTGAGGGGTTCCCAAAATCGTATTATTCAGATGGTATAAAAATGTTGATATATCGCCATGTTATCAGCCATGTTCCGAAAATGCGCGTTCTGAAACCGCATTGCGTTTTGAAAAACGCCTAATTGATTTTTAGGTGTTATGAGGAACGCGCGTTTTACTGGCGTTTAGGAGTGTTTTCCGAAAAAATACAACATGTGTTTTACATACGTATATACATATGTATGTGGTAGTAATATAAAACGAAAAAAAATTTTACAAAAAATAGAAAAACTTTTCAATTTAGTTTTCTTAATGAAAATGTGTAAAATTCTTTAAACTTTTTATTGAAATAAAAGGAAAACATATTAAATTTTAATTTTGAATAATTTTATTACCTTTTGCAAGTTCAGTTTTAACAAATTCAATTAGTTCACTTCAATATATGCATGCGAACCCCTATTTGGCGATTTCAAATTGCAAAACCATATTTCTTGCGTTATACGTTTCTCAGAACACCTATTTGGCGTTTTGAAATCGAAAACGCTAAATTTAAGCGATTTGCGCTTCTCAGAACATGCATGTATATTGAGAAATAAACGATACTTAGGTAGCTTCAATATCAATACGCCCTTGTATGTCCTAGAGTCATTGAAAAGAAGAGGTATGCCTCCGAAGCCACGGCGATTATTTGACTGATCATGGATTCTTCTTTCATAAGAAAAAATACTAAGATAATTCTCTGAAAACTTTCTGTTTCATTTACAATCAATATCGTGCTATTCGGTTGGAAATTCTGTTTTCATATTGATTCCAAAATTTAAGTTTTTGCTTAAAAATATAAAAATTACTAAAACACTAATGAAATTTGTTGAAATATCTCATGTATGTGTGCTATGAAAATGGAAGGAAAACTCAAACACATACCTGCAAATAAAAAATAATAACAATAATACCTGTTTGTTTCCGATCATTTTAAAATAAAAAATAATAATCAAGGATAGTATCTAATGCACTTTAGAGACGAAAACGCACTCAAATGCATCCGCTAACAAGATAACATTCAAGCCCAAACGACGACGAACACATGTTCGTCGCTAACAAACATGGCGGTTACATATGACTGCATTCACATGTATCTGTTCACATATGTGCATACATACCTATGCGCATACTTACATATATGCAGTTGAATACGTTTGGGAAAACTGTTCTAAAAACTGCAAATAAAAGCAAATTTCTCATAGCAATATTTCAGTACAGGGTTATGTAAATGATACCTACAGCAACTGAACGGTGGTCGTAGTTAGAAATGTGTACAAGTATTTGCCCGTTTGTGATGTGCTGTTGGATGTGGGAGACAGATACCTGAGCAGGTTTATATGTACATACATAAATATGGATATATACAGATATGAACAAAGAAAAAGGAAACAATAATTTTAAATAAAATAATTGTATAACAACACAAAGGTCGCCCAAGTAACGGTTAAGTGCATGAGCACACACTTGTTCATAATTAGCCCACAGCATGAATACCAGCTCTCATCCCTTTAAACACTTGATCCACCATCCGACCCAGGGATGAAAAATGTTGCCTATTAAATTTCACTGAAATCAATAGAAATTTGCTTGTTTGTGCATGTAATATATGCTGCAGTAGGTTGATCAGAATTTATGTTTATGTCCGCAAAAAAATTGATTTATAGAAACTTAAGTTATCATATGTAAGGATTTTTAAACTTAAATTTAATCACTTATAAAACAATATTATATATAGATAATACTAAAAAAAAATTTTATAAGTATGGGGTGGTTAAATTTCAAGGGCCGATGTTGAATGTGAACCACACCTAAACGCCAAGTTTTTTTCCGAATTTTATTTGACATTTCTCTATTTCAGACTTACTCAATTTGAACCATGGAGAGATACACAATCCAACAACGTGTTAAAGTTATCCAGACTTATTATGAAAATGATGATCAATTTTCGAAGAAAATCATCTTCAGTAATGAGGCACATTTTCACCTCAGTGGATTCGTCAATAAACAGAATTGCCGCATTTGGGCGAATGAGAATCCAAGAGTGACTCTCGAAAAACCAATGCACCCACAAAGAGTGACTGTTTGGTGCGGTTTATGTGCTGGCGGCATCATCGGGTCGTATTTTTTCCAAAATGAGGCCGGTCAGGCAGTTACTGTGAATGGTGTTCGCTATCGTGAGATGATAACGAACTTTTTATGGCCCGAATTGGAAGATATGGATGTAGACGATATGTGGTTTCAGCAGGACGGTACCACTTGCCACACAGCTAACGAAACAATTGCTCTTTTGCGCAACAAATTCAATGGCCGTGTTATCTCATGTGATTTGACACCGTTGGACTTTTTTCTTTGGGGTTATTTGAAAGAAAAGGTGTACGTCGATAAGCCAGCAACAATTCATCAGCTAAAAGATGAGATAAATCGGCACATTAACGGCATTATGCCTCAGGGCCACCGAAAATTTGGACCATCGGATGGAGGTGTGCCGCCGTGGTCGCGGCGCCCATTTGGCCAATATTTTGTTCCATACATAATTGAGTAATACCAATATATCATAATAAAATACAATTACAATAATGTCCTAAATAGTTTGTGTTTTATTCAAAATCAACATCGGCCCTTGAACTTTAACCACCCTTTAGATGAGATTTAAATAAAAAGTAAATAGTGCGGCCACTCATTTAATGATGGGAGCATGCGCACATGTTGAATTTATTGGTTCAAAATAAGTCTGCGCTTTGAAAATTGAATAATGCAGTCTTCCCTTTTGAAATCATTTGTTTTCTCATTCTCTTTAGAAAATGTGACATTTAGTTATGTAATTATCATCGCTGTCGTATACTACTGTCCTAGTAATTTTATATTTGACTATTACACCTACGTTAGGTTTAAAATTTAAAACTGCAACATACATTTAAAATCCACTGGATTGGTGGACAAAGGGCTCTAAATTAAGAATGTAGTTAACATCAGGAACCGTGAGAATATCTATCTCCCTCAGTTCATATTTAGGTAGACATAGAATCAGGGAATGTTATTCTGAAAAAGAATGAAATTCATCCGACTTATAGCCTTAAATACCATTTGCATCATAAGGTTACCATTGCATAGCCGCATAAGCGTTTAGGTCCCGTCCAATGTCTATGCCTTCTAATGTCTCCTGCCTGCAATTCGCCAAACAATCAAGGCTAGGCTTCATAAGTTGGTGGCCCGAAGCCCATAAAGTCACTTCAGCCCTCACCCGTCTATTCATCACTTCTGGTTCCTTATGTTACAGGCAGTGTGACCAGATCCAAAAAAAAAATTTTGGAGCTAAATTGGCTCGAAAATAGTGGTAAAAAAATTTTTGAAAATTTGTTGGCAAACGTTGTCGTAACTGATATATCAATTGTTTAATAAAACTGCGACATACATTTCGTATTTCTTTCTCCATTTCAAGCTTTATAGAAAATTTTAAAAATTATATAGGGCTGTTTTGCAAATCACTTTCAAACCACTTTGCAAAAGTGATTTGAAATCACAAAAAGTTGTTCTACACACAAAATATTTTTTTTATTTTTGTTATTTTAAACCGGTAAGCTAACTTGCAAACAATTTGTAATCACATCCTAATTTTTGCTTGTACTTTATTATGAATTTCATAATTACATTAATAAATAACTATTCTTACGATTGTTAACGTAATATTTTTGCATTTTGTTTTTATTTTTGTTAGATCCTGAAGAAGAGTAACAAAGGTGCTCGAAATATCGAAAAAATAGAACCAATATTAAATAAAACAAAAAAAAGAGTTTTATTTAAAAAACAAAACTTAAACTCATTAAGGTCAAATAAATCAAACAACTTTATAAAATACAACAATCATCTTAACCTATTGATATAACATAAAAAAGCAGGTTAAAAATATTGCCACAAGAAATTACTAATATTATACTGATATGATGGTATGTATCTGGCTCAAGTTTAAAATCCGGCTTTCTCCAGGGATTATTTTTAGTTATAACAATAATTGCGATCTTGATCACTCTCGACAAAAGAAAACAGAAAAAAATAATTGAATACACTAAGCTGGCGGACAACTAGCTGTTTCGTAGTCCCTACAATACTCATCTGCACCCACTAGGATTCCTAATTATCTCAATATTTTATGCATTGCCTCAAAATTTGCAGCAATTTTTTTTTATAAGAATATATTTTCTTTTTTTTAACTAAGAAAGTTATTAAAAAATTATAAATAGCTTGTTTTCTATGTTTCCCAGTTATCTATATGTCAACATTTCATAGGACCTACCCTAATCATCAGTAGACTTTGGAAATTTTTGAAAGATATTCTCAAACATTCAACTTTATATCCCAACAATCTAAATAAATTGTTCAGAATTTAAAAAGAAAATGGTCTAATAATACCTGTCAAAACACAAAAAACAAGCCTTTTCATTTATACACGTCTCTAACATTTCTTTACACCTTTCAAACAAATGAACAACCGTTGGTTGCTACGATTTGCTTTTTGAAAGTATCGAAAAACAGAGAACAAAAATTCAAACAATTAAGTTTTTTATTCGCTATTTTTAGCTTCTACCATTTATACCAATAAAAAATTGTAAATATTAGAGACGTGTATAAATAAAAAATCTTGTTTTTTGTGTTTTGACAGGTATTATTTTTAAATTTTAATTTGACTGATGATTAGGGTAGCTCCTATGAAATGTCGACATATAGATAGCTGGGAAACAGAGAAAACAAGCTATTTATAATTTTTTATTGATATCAATGTTAGAAGCTAAAATAGCGAATATAAACACAATTGTAAGAAAGTTATTTTTAGTGGAGTGTTTATTTAGTACGCTTTAAAATAGTACTGAATTTATCATTCCTGAGCCAGCATACATTAATGTTCTCATACGCTCTCCTACAACTGTTTACATTCATATAATGATAATGACAATGACGAAAAAGTACTGTAGAAAGTATGATGACATTACAGCTTTTACTTAGCAAAAACAGAAAAAAAATTTATTGTGTACATTTTTCTTGTACGAGTGTTTACAGTTGTTGTTGTTTTCTTTCCTTTTGTCATTTGTTAGTGAATTGTCAGTAGTAAGTTGTGTCATATTACTGTTGCTTCAGTGAATACACACTCAAAAGAGTAAAAGCCAACATTGACAACTTTATTTAAATGAATATACGATTGTAGTTTTTTACTTGTTAGGACAGTTGGGGACAAAATGAGACACACACTGAAATAATTATGTAAGTTAAGAGGTTATAAAATATATAATGGTCGTATAGGTAAAAAAATCAGAACTTTTTTATTAATTTTTTTACAAGCTTCCAGTGATATTTGCTCAGATAAGAAATGCGCAATCAATCTTAAAAAGTCTTAAGTGGAGGGAGGAAAAATCTCGGTCTAATAGAAGAAAACTGTGCCTTAAAATCAATATACATATATATTCCATATATATTTTTATTCAAATTCACAATACTTTTTTTTGTAGAGTATTGTAATTGATACACACAGATGGACAAGTCACAGTCATTTAGCTCCTATTCAAGTAAAAGGCTTTTTCTTATTTGCTTTTAAGGGAGATAGACACAGTCGAAACAATTGCTGTCAATTTTGTGAACGTGTGCCTGACGCTTTAAAAAGTTCGTGCTTGATACTCATCAAGCATTTTTTTTTTTTTTTATTTGCAATATTGTTTTTTCTTCTTAATTCCCTTCTAAAATTTATTCGCAGCATATTTATTTCCTTTAGCTATTCTTCTGGATATTGATTTGAAAATGTTTTTAAATGTATTCGATATTATTCATCCTTTAAACAGCGATCGCTGTAGTGTGTGCTATTCACACCACAAAGAGCTGTTTTAACTTCAATAAGTTCAAAAGTATCTTGATTATCATCCATTTTTCCTTTTCATAAAATATTCTTCAGAATTTAAAACAATAATTCAATTTTATTTCCACTTGAAATTCAAAATATTCCATTTTACTTTTACATTCAATTTTTTATTTCTCTTCACAACTATTCACTACGAAAACCAAATAATAATAAAAATTTGTTGGTGATTGATAGCTTGCACTAGACACAACCAAGCATGTGACAGCAAGCATGTCAGAAAATCAAAATTTTTTTGATTTTCCATCAAGCATCGTCAATGTTACACATAGTAACAAATCTTCATAAACACACTATTACCATGCTTGTTAGGCATTTTGACCGTGTCTATCCCCCTATGGTTATTTATAAAGTTGGGCTCAAGAGCTCTTTTAAATGAATACCCTTTTTAGATCAACTCTTTTCACTGAAATATGTATTTAATCCACAACCGGATTCACTATTTTTAATAGTTTAATAACTTTTTCCTTTATTAATTTTTTTTCTAAGATTATATACGAGTAATATAAAAAATTGATATTTTTTGACACTAAGTATGAAAAATAATGTCCGTTAAACGACCACTGTTTTTAGCTTCGCACTTCCTTTTAGAGCATCTTCCATAACATCTTTCAAAAATTGTGGCTGTATCGTTCGAATTTCAGTAACAATGTTTGCCTTGAGTTCAAGGATTGTCTCTGGCCTGTTCACTTGCACTCGCTCCTTCAAACAACCCTAAAGAAAATAGGTCAAATCTGGCAATCGCGCTGTCCAAATAATTTTCGAATTGCTGGATATTATTCGCTCTGCAAAAATTTGACTTAAAATTACCATTATTTGTCGGGTAGTGTGGGCTATAGCTCCGGTCTGCTACAACTGCATACCAGGACTGTTTTCAAGAGCAGGACGTAAAAAATTTTCCATCATAAACCAATACCGCTCTACATTTACGGTTACAGTACTTAAAGTAACAAGAAGTAAGACCCAATGACATTTTCAGATGTGATCCCACACCATATTGTACACCTAATGGGATGCAATTGGCGTTGATGAATGGCTCTTGGATTTGCAGAACCCTAGAATCAGAGATCTGCAACTGGTGCCTTTTTTAATGATCTAAGTACAAACGTCTTATGTGTTGTATATGGGACACGAATGCGTCATACATCTACAAAATTTGTATGAAAAAGACTCAAAATATTGAGTATATTTCATACAAAGTTTCTAGACGTACCAATTATTCGGCTTTCATAAATACCACATAAATTCGAGTTGCGGTGTGACTGACCACCGTATATTATTTGCAGTATGTTTTCTATCCAATCAAGTTTGTGGCTGCATGATTTGGTTTCTCAATTATTTTTGCCACATTCGGCAATCGAACTCGTATTTCTTTTTAACAACGAAAACAATATTTGTATGTTAGAATTTCAGTCACACGATTACCTTACCCATGAGAGTGTGTGTGCTAAGTTTTATGTATTTACTCACTCACGCTCGGTAAACGTATTCGTACTAAGCACGGCGTTGCCAGAAGGTTTTCAAAACATCACGTTTTGGCGATCGTGTTTTGAAGAAAATATATATACACACATTTTATTTGAACATATTTAGTACAAAACCTGTTAAAATAATAACTTTTAGTTAAACAAATAATAATTTTTTGTTATGAAGTACATTTTCATCAAATTTCTTAAATTTTATAATAATTTTTATTTTTTGATTTTAATCCATAACCACAATAAACGCACAATTACACATACATATATCGAATTGTGAAAAAATTTTGTTCGAATTGAATTTTCGTTCCAAATTTTTCAGCAAAAACAATCTTAAAATCATGGTCGTAAATTATTAAATCTGACAGCCGCGATTTCAGTTAACGTTAAATAAAACGTGACGCATATACACAAGAAAAGAATTTATCGAGAGTGTTGTTATTACAAGTTGATTTTATGACGACGTCATGTATGTATGTATTATTTAGAAAACGATTAGAAACGAAAATAGAATATACTCAAAATGTTTCTCTTACTAGTGCTAGTAACAACAATACTCTTTTTCATTTCGTTTATTCTTAAAAAAAAATACTCAAAATCGGAAAGTGATTGAATACATTTTTTTTTTTTTTTTTGTTTTTTTTTTTTTTTTTTTGGACCAGTACTCAGGGGATGACCCCTACATATGCAGTGCATTGTACCAGAACTAGGAAAATAGGTTATGAGGAGGGGGAAAGAGGGAGTAATGTTTGTGAAGATTTGACTTGAACTTTCCAACGTTATAACAGACAGGAAACACGTCTGCAGGCAACTTATTCCATAGACGAAGCGTACGGCCAAAAAACGAATTCTCTCTGTAATGCGTAGTGCGATTCCCCGGGCAATCGACCACAACTGTATGAGCTCTAGACGATGAGCGCGTGCTACGTAAAAATGTGCGAGTTTCGGGAACAAGATCCCTAATCTCGTCAGAGCAAAATCCATTGTAGTAACGATAGAACAGAGTAACGCACCCCACACTGCACACACAGAGTTGGATACCCTACTGTCACCGATAAGCTTCTTCGCCCTCTCCTGCACACGGTCGAGTAACCCCAAAATAGACTTTGAGGCACCGGCCCAAACATGAGAGTTGTATTCCATTTTCGGTCGGATGTAGGTGGTATAAATAGTTAGGAGGTCGGATGGAGTGAAGTACATCTTACACCGTTTCAAAAAACCGAGGCACTTGAATGCTTCTTTAGAGACATGAAAAATGTGTTCTGTCCAGCGAACGTCACACTATATCTTCATTCCAAGAACTCCAAGAGCATCCGATTCCTCAATATTTATACCATCCATGAGTACCGATGAAGCAGCACTTGCGGTCGTTTGTTTGTGTGTTAATAAACAACACTGGGTCTTACGAGCGTTGAAGGCAACCCTGTTTTTATAACCCCATTCGCAGATTAATAGAAGATCACTATTCAGTGAATCGTTCATATTTAGCCTCTTGGCAGCGATCGCTGATAGGCTGGGCCTATGACTAAAAAAGTACGAGTGGCAAATGCTGCTGTCATCCGCGAAAGAGTGGATAGGGTTGGAAGTTTGATAGAGGTCGTTGAGAAAAATAAGAAATAGTGTAGGAGAAAGAACGGAACCTTGCGGTACCCCTGAATTAATCTTGAACTCGTTTGATGAGACCCCATCTATAACAACTCGTATAATGCGGTCTCTGAGAAAGCTCGATATAAACCGAGAAAAGTCATCACCGACGCCAAAAGCAGTAAGTTTTGCCAGTAGTGCAGCATGCCACACGCTTTGGAAATATCTAGAGCCACCACCTTACTTTCACATTTTGTATGTATCATGATTTCGCAAACGAACGACAAGTATAAATCCCAGCGCATTAATTCTTAAGTGTTTAAAATTCTTGGATGTGAAAATGATTGGGTAAACAACCGGTGTAATTATGGTTGCGGCGCACCAGTGCAGACCTCTGCCCAGAACCTACAGTTTTGCTTATTAGCAAAGTCATTCAAATGAAAATTAGCTTCATCACTGATAATCAAATTTTCAATAAAGTTGATTTCATTTCTGGCCAACTCTTGAAATTTAACTACAAAATTTAGACGTTGCCGATGATCTACGGATTTTAATTCTTGCACCATATAAAATCTTATTTTTAATGCGCCGTAGTGACGTACGAGACATTCCTAGCTGAGCAGAACGCCTTCTGGCAAATGTTTCTGGTGTTTCGTTAACATTTTGCTCGTGTACTCGTGGTTTACCGGTTCGAGGCAAATCTATTACGGTGCCACTTTGCGACGAATAATTGCTTCAGAGGGCGAAATACTGACGTTGAAATGTAGACGAAATAATTGATCTCTGATTCTGATTCTGTTCAGTTGTGTATCTTTCCATTATTTATTCTCCAAGTGTTATTTATATAATCTGAAAATAAAATAAAGTAAAATGAAATAAAATAAAATAAAATAAAATAAAATAAAATAAAATAAAATAAAATAAAATAAAATAAAATAAAATAAAATAAAATAAAATAAAATAAAATAAAATAAAATAAAATAAAATAAAATAAAATAAAATAAAATAAAATAAAATAAAATAAAATAAAATAAAATAAAATAAAATAAAATAAAATAAAATAAAATAAAATAAAATAAAATAAAATAAAATAAAATAAGAAGAAATATATAAACGAAAAAGTTAATTAAATTTTTACCCCATTGTAACTTCTGACCCACCCTGTACATATTAAAGTCGTTTGTTTGCTGGCTTCAATTGTGTTTATTAATGCTTAAGTTTAAAAAAATTGAGCGTTTGTTTTCTTCGAATGGAGACTAAATTTCTGCAAAAATTTTGTTTTTACAGATTTTTTCTTAGTACTCGTAATCTAAAAATTCCAATTTTGATCACTTTATTGAGTATCGAATTTCGAGTTTCGTTTTTGAGATTTTTTATTTACATATTTATTTGCCATTGCCATTTTTCAAAGGGCTTGCAACTGCAAGTCAAATATTCTGCAAACTTCCCCCTTTTCATCTGCACTTTTTTTATGTGTCTGTACATATGTTATTTTAAAGTCTTATTGTAGTTCGGCTGCCTGAAGAATGAAATTGGTTGGCTGGTTGCTTAGTGGGTTGTTCATACGCACATGCACATGCATGATGGGTAATTTAACTATTTGTTTGTGCAATTTTCATGACATACTGAAAACGTTGTTGTTAATCGAGCTGAGTTAGTTAGTGTGTTGTTACTGCCTGTAAGTACATACGAGTATATTGCTCCTTTATTGCAACAACATCGTAGCTAAAAAAAATGCGGCGTTAACGGTATTATCTTTTATATTATGTCAAACATTAATTTAAATATATTTTCTATGGAAATCAAAAATGTATAATTAGTTTTTTTCCAAACAATTTTTTTCTATGTATGATGTTGTTGCAATAAAGGAGCGTTATGTCAAAAAAGCTTGTTTCGAGAAAAACACATTTCAAATTTTTAGTTTCCATGCTTCGAAATTTTTTTTATAGAAAATATCTCCTAAAGTAAACAGTTTAAAAGTAATTTGAATAAATTTTTGGCACAATATAAAAGGTAGTACTGTTAACAATTCTGCATTATTATTTATTATTTATTATTTATTATTTATTATTTATTATTTATTATTTATTATTTATTATTTATTATTTATTAATAGATATAAAATTTTGTACATATAAGGTTATAATTTTACAAGATTTCTTTATCTATAATGGCAAAACATAATTGTCGTGCGCCAGATTGGCATGTTACTAGACATACAGTACAAATGTTTATTTATGTATATTTGATTGAGTTGGCAAACATAAATTATCTGCCTAACTATGAATAAAAATTCCGTGGGAATTTTATTACTTTTTCCTTTCCTCCAATTATGAACAAAAATTAAATATGAGGTTTTTAAATTTTTTCTTCTCTCCATCCGTTGAAAACACTAAATGAAGATCAACTCTTCAATTCTTGCAGCAGTAATATACTTTCGAAAATATCAAGACCAAGGCGAATTCATACCAGGTAAATACAAGAGCAGTAAATACAACACTACAAAAAATAAATCTTTTTCAAATGTCAAGAGTAAAATATAAACACAAAAAGGAATTAACATGATATAATAAATACAAGGTAGTTTCATTCTCTTTTTATTATTTGTAATAAGGATTTTTGAAGTTTCTTTTTAGAGAGAAATATAAAAAGGCGTTGCCACACAGTTGAATTAGGGAATTTACCCCTAGAATGGATGTTTTCTGAAATGTGTAGTGCATTGTTCATATTAGAAAAAGCTAGAAATAATAAGCTGATGTAAGTAGGAATCTGTGGTCATTTTGAAACCCATGTTAGGTTTTTTTTTTTTTTTTAACTTGGACCAGTACTCAGGGGATGACCCCTACATATGCAGTGCATTGTACCAGAACTAGGAAAATAGGTTGTGAGGAGGAGGAAAGAGGGAGTAGTATTTGTGAACATTTGACTTGAACCTTTCAACGTTATAACAGACAGGAAACACGCCAGCAGGTAACTTATTCCACAGGCGGAGCGTACGGCTGAAAAACGAATTCTCTCTGTAATGCGTAGTACGATTCCCTGGGCAATCGACCACAAATGGATGAACCCTGAACGATGCACGCGTGCTACGTAAAAATGTGCGGGTTTCAGGAACAAGGTCCCTAATCTCGTCAGAGCAAAATCCATTGTAGTAACGATAGAACAGAGTAACGCACCCCACACAGCGTCGATGCTCCAGTGAGTCAATAGAGTTGGATACCCTACTGTCACCGATAAGCTTCTTCGCCCTCTCCTGCACACGGTCGAGTAACCCCAAAATTGATTTTGGGGCACCGGCCCAAACATGAGAGTTGTATTCCATTTTTGGTCGGATATAGGTGGTATAAATAGTAAGGAGATCAGATGGAGTGAAGTACATCTTACACCGTTTTAGAAACCCTAGGCACTTGAATGCTTCTTTAGAGATATGAAAAATGTGTTCAGTCCAGCGAACATCACACTGTATCTTCATTCCAAGAACATCAAGAGCTTCCAATTCGTCAATATTTATACCATCCATGAGTACAGATAAAGCAGCATCTGTGGTCGTTTGTTTGTGTGTTAATAAACAACATTGGGTCTTACGAGCGTTAAAGGCGACCCTGTTTTTAGGACCCCATTCGGAGATTAATAGAAGATCACTGTTTAGTGAGTCGTTCATATTTTGCCTCTTGGCAACGATCTCGGATAGGCTGGGCCTATAACTGAAAGAGTACGAATGGCAGATGCTGCTGTCATCCGCGAAGGAGTGGATAGGGTTGGAAGTTTGGTATAACAGGTCATTTAGGAATATAAGGAATAGGGTAGGAGAAAGAACGGAGCCTTGCGGTACCCCTGAATTAATCTTGAACTCGTTTGATGAGACCCCATCTATAACAACTCGTATAGTGCGGTCTCTGAGAAAGCTCGATATAAATCGAGAGAAGTCATCACCGACACCAAAAGCAGTAAGTTTTGCCAGTAGCGCACCATGCCACACTCTGTCAAACGCTTTGGAAATATCCAGAGCCACCACCTTACTTTCGCCAAAATGATGGATTGAGTGGCACCATTTCTCTGACAGATATGCCATAAGATCGCCAGTAGAACGACCCTTGCGAAATCCATATTGGCGGTCACAAAGTAATTTATGTGACTCTAGATATTTCATAAGGTGATAGTTGACCATACTTTCCATCACTTTGGAAAGCGCAGAGCAAATTGCAATTGGGCGGTAATTTTCGGGGTTATTAGTTTCACCCTTTTTGGGGATTGGCGTTACATTAGCAACCTTCCAGCACGATGGGAACTCACCAACATGGTAAAGTTTGCTGAAGAGGTGTGCTAACGGACGCGCAAGCGTAGAAGAGCACTGCTTCAAGACCAGTGCTGGGATGCCATCCGGTCCAGGAGTCTTATTTATGTCGAGGTCGGCCAAACCCCTTTTAACTGCTCGAGCCCGGAAAAATATCTTTGGCATAGTTGCAGATACTCTTTCGAGCTCAGGAAGTGATTGACTGCTTTCCGGCAAGTAAGAATTGCTTGCAAAAATTTCAGCCAGCAGGTTAGCCTTGTCAACCGGGTCGGTGAATGCTTGGTCATTCTTTAAGAGAGTTGGAATAGACGAACTAGTATTGTTCTTTACCCTCTTAACGAATGACCAAAAGGTCTTACTGCCCCGGGGAGCTGTAAGGACCTTGGCACGAAGGCGCTGTTCGTGAAGAAACTTTTCACGCCTAAGTACTTTGGCACACGAAGATCTCGCCTTTTTGCGTAGCAAATCAGTCTCTGGGTTTTTCTTTAAGCGCCAAATACTGAATGCTTCCTCTCTAGATCTGACTGCGTTTTTGCACGTCTGATTAAACCAGGATTTCACTCTTGGTTTAACCGAAATCTGCTTGGAGGGGATAAATGATTTCATCCCTAGCAATATCATATTCTCGACCATTTTTGCAGAAGCATTTATGTCGTTATCTAGAAAGCAAAGTTTCCAATTAAAATGCTCATAAAATTGGTTGAGCTCAGCCCAACGCGCCTTTTCGTAAATAAATATTGAACGTTTCGTAGCTGATTTCGAAACGTTACGAAGTTCAGAGATCGAAAAGGAGGCAGAAATGGTGCAATGATCCGAATTGCCGAGAGGTGCACTAACGCTGACTTGGTACTTTTCAGGGTGCGAAGTCAGGAATAGGTCAAGTGTATTTAAGTGGTGCCCTTCAACACATGGAATATGCGTTGGCTCATTCACTAATTGCGCTAGGTGGTTGTGCGCAGCGAATAACTCGACATATTGGCCTTCCGGAGTTGTATGACTCGAATGGCGAAGCCAGGATGAGTTGTGAACATTGAAATCACCAGCAACAACGATTTCACTGCTCGGACAACTCTCCAGGATCTTCGATATGGAGTCAGAGAGGGTATCGAAACCAGAAAAGGTAGTATCCCTCTCCGCATTTGGACTTCTGTATAGAAACCCGAAATGCAAAAAGTGTGACCTGATTTTGAATTTAACCCAAAGACAGGTAAATTCGGCATCGTGCATGCCTAATGGTTGCTGGCATTGGAACACAACTTCATTGCGAACGTAAACGACAAGGCCCCGGTGGAAATTAAATAGGGAGAGAAGTTGATACCCAGGTATGTGAAAATCCTGTGGATCAGCATTCTCAGACACCTGGGTTTCACACAAGGCAAAAATATCCGGCCTATGGAGACATGTGTGGGCATAAACGGAAAAGAAATTCGTTCTCAGCCCACGTATGTTACAGAAATCAATTTTAAAGTTACCTGTCATCAACGATGAAAGACCAACAATCAAATGTTGTCTTTGCCGTATAGGTGAGGCCGAACTTAATTGTTGCTGGGTTGACTATAAAGTATCCAGTGGTATATACCTTCAATACTATTATAATCAACAACAATTAACTCGGCGTCCCCTACATTGTAAAGTAGTTTCTATTATGCGATGGAGGTAGGGAGTTTAGTAACAATGCCTGTAAAAGGGCCATAAAAGCCCTGATCTGGCCATGTCTTGGTATTAAATTATTTTTGTTGTTGGTGTTGTTTTATTTTATTTAATTTAGATATATATATGTATATTTTTTTTTTTTTATAGTGATGGTTGTTGAAATTGTTTATTGGGTAGCATTCACATTTTTTTTTTATGGCATGCACAAAATTATGCTTGTTGGTGGGTTTAAGTGTTTAAATGAATGCAACTGATTTGTTATTGTTTTTGTTGTTGTTGGTTTTTTTTCTTTTTTAACTGTTTATTCATTGAACTTTAAATTATTGTTTTTATTTTAACTGCGTGTAATTGCTTTATAATTTAGTTGGTATTTTATTGAAATTTATTTTATTTTAATTAAAAACATAAACACGAAAACAAACGCATAGAAATAAATTTATAAAATAAAAAGCGCGGATCACATGTGCTTTCTTGACAACATAAAAGTCTCCGACGATAATACAAAAAACGTTTGCATAACACGAAAGACAAAACACTACTCCCAGCTATTGTAAAGCCAGCCCACTTGGGTCCAATTTGGTCCCACAAACTAAAAGCACGGACTCCTGCTTATCCGTAAACTTTACGAAAGCATTAAAACGAATGCCTATTTTAAAGAAAATATTATTTCATTTAAAAGAAAATACTCTTTTGATATTAAAAACAAAGGGGAAAAATTTGATGATTGTGGTTTAAAAATATATAAATAATTATTACTACTAGAATGACCCAAGAAGCAGCGACAAAACTAATGCAAGTAACCTTGAATATTCTTCATTATTTACAATAAGAAAAACCTACTTCCAAAAAAAGTCATTATTTGCATGTATAGCGAAAATTTGCATATAGTTTTCCGTCATTTCCGTGCCTTCAAACTTGTTTTGGACGTGACTTGTAACTTCTCTAACAAATAGCGCGATATAATTATTTAGTGCATTTAAAAGAAAAAATAATAACTGATTTTAATAACGGCCAATCAGTGACCACAATTCCAAAAAATTTGACTTTCACCAAGAATTATAACCTGTTTTCGTTGTTCGGGTACTTTGGTTACAGAACATAAAGATGGACGTTCCCGTAAAACCAGTAAACGAGATGACCAGGCAAGAATCTTCGCCACACAATTGTCATTAAATATTAACCCCAGAAGGATACAAAGGCAGGCTGCAGAAGGCAGACTAAAAACATACCATACAAAAGTTCAAAATAGATATTTATATCACGGAAAAATAGACTGGCCAGGTTGGAATTTGCAATGGAACACATTAACTTGACCACCACACAAAGGAATTCCATACCATTCTCCGATGGGCCCAAATTTAATTTACAAGGTTCCGATAGATTAAGACTGGTTAGATGACCGAAAAGCCAACGTTATACTTGTCACATTGAAATGTGGTGTCGGTAGCATTTTAGTCTGGTGATGTTTTCCAGGCCATTTTTATATATTTTAGATTTATGTATTTTATTTTAAAATTTTTTATTTATTTTTGTTAGAAGTCACAATTTAACTATTATTTTCAGACAAAACTTCACACAAAACTGAAAACAAGGGAATGTATAAACTAATACGGTAGCACAATTTTATGGAAAATGTCACAATCCTTATACTTGTCAGATGGTGATTGTTAAGGAAAATTGAGAGAATAAAAGTACCTTGTATTTTTTATATCATGGGAATTAAAATAAAAATATATTTAAAAAAATTTACAATAAATGACAAACATTTAATTATTTGGTGAAACTTTTAGTTATTTCGTGAAAATTAAAGTCATAGATCATAGAGCTTGGAAAGGTGAAAATGGCCAGCAAGATTGGGGAGTATTCTGGGTGATATCTGGCGCTCAAGATAGAATACAATTTAAATAATTGTTTAAGTTTTTTTCCAATTTTGTTTTAATTATGCCATTGACATCTGAAACACATAAAAAGTAAAAAAAAAAGTTATCAGCTGCGCTGTCAATTTCACCTGTTATGAATTCGCCTTGATCAAGACTAAAAAAATAATAATTGAAAATTCAAATTAAAAATCGTAAATAAATCAAAAGAAATATGAATTTGCAAAGCAAAACTTAGTTTTTATTTGTATTCTACATCACAATTCCCATTTGAAAAACATTTGAGAATTACATTTGAAACCAAGTTGAGAATAAATGAATTTCTCAATTTGAAAATAATTTTCCTTTTTTGTTGAGAATACCATGTTTTTCAATTTGAAAATTAGTATCAAAGGTTTGAAAAAACCTTTAATTTCAAGCCATTCTCAATTTGAAATCAAACCTTACTGTGTGTTGGGTATAATTATTTTGTTTCATTTATTTACCTTTTCATTTTTTGTAGACATTTTGTGTTCAGTTGTTTAAGTCAGATAGGTATATGTGTTGGTTGGTGTTAATTTTTGATTTATGAAAATAAATCAAAATTTTGGGTTTTTCTGTAAGAAAATTTTGCTGTCGATTTAACAACTTGTTTTACTTATAATGCCCGATTTAGTTTTTTAGCAAACATTTGCAAATTTAAACTCGCACGAGATTATTTACATATATTTTCATTTTTCAAACATTCACACATACATAATAAATAAAAGTACACATGCATAAACTATCATACACACACAGGCAAGCAGAAACACTTTTTATACGAACATACATATATGTAGGTATGTATTTATGTACGCGCACACAAGCTTAGAATATTTCCTTGCAAAGACAATAAATAACCTTAAAAATACTTTTTTACGTAATTTTTCTATTATAATGAAAGAACCGTGCGTTAAATATTTCCACAATTTTTTTTTTATTTATTTATTACACTTTTGTTTAACTCTTAAGTAAATTACTGCTGATGTTTTAAAATTAGAAACTTATTATTTGAAGTTAAATTTTCTTTTTAATGATCATTTCTTTACTCCGTTAAGACTTTGTGTTTCTTGCTTTTAAGTTATAGTATATAACGCTATTATCCTTCTACCGCAACTAAACTACTCCTGTTTTAAAAGTAATATGTATATTTCTTTGGTAAAAAAAGGAAAAAACACATAATGACAGAATTAACAAGTGTATTTGTAGTTGTAAAAAAATATTAAATAAAGTACAGCCAACTTCGCTCAGGACATGCGCAGTTAAACATTTGATATCCTTTCAGATGATGCAATTTGCGAAGGATAATATTTATAATTTTGAAATTATATATTTCTAATTTTCAAAAACCATTCATAACCACAGTCTTAAAAACATAACAGTAAATTCTAAGTACAATATTAAAAACTCTATTCAATTTAAAGATAGAATTAAAAACATTAGGATTGAGAATAATAAACAATTAATATCTTTAGATGTTGTCTCACTTTTTCCTAGTGTTCCGGTTGAACTTGCAATTGATATTATTGAAGATAACTGGAGCAGATTATCAGAATTCACTAATACGAATAAGAACTTGTTTTTAAGAATTCTTAGATTTTGTTTAATTGATAACAGATATTTTCAATATGATAAAATCTTTTCGCAAAATAAGGGGCTTCCTATGGGATCTCCAGCTTCCCCCGTTGTAGCAGATATTGTTATGGAAAATTTATTGGATTCATGTCTTGAGAAATTGAGAGTTAAACCTAAAATCTTAACTAAGTACGTAGATGACTTATTTTGTATTATAAATAAAGATGTTGTTAGTTTGTTTTTTTTTTTTTTTTATCTTGGACCATTACTCAGGGGATATCCCCTACATATGCAGTCCATTGTACTGGAACTAGGAAAATAGATTATGAGAAGGAGGAAAGGGGGAGTAATGTTTGTGAACTTAACACACGGAACGACCAAAATAAACGTTATCACAGCATTTAAAGTGTTGAAATTAAATTAGTTAAAACTGATCAGTGCCCAGTGTAAATACCTTTGACACTGCTCAGAATAACAAAAATTAGTTCAACACCACGCACACCGTAAGGTAATAAATACATAGGAGGAACATAAAAAAGATATTAATAATAACAAATAGAGAAAAAGGAAACGGCAGTAAAAACATAATAAAATAAAAAAACACGTGCACACATGATGCAAAACAAAACTCTACCTATTCCTGTATAATTTTTTTTTTTTAGAAATTGATAATGAATTGAATTGATAAGTATTGAATTGATAAGTATAAGTACAGAAAACACGGACGACAATGAAAAACACGTGTGTACAGAACGGAAGATGTGTGTACAGAACGAAAGACAAAACATTATATTTCATAATATATAAGAAGTTTCATCCTTGTTATTGTTTCATCATTGTTATTATCAACTTTGAACTCTTTTGACCCATGCATTAAATTCACTATTAAAAGTGAATTAAACAATAGAATTGCATATTTAGATACATTAGTTATGAGAAAAGGTAATAATTTATTAATAGATTGGTATGAGAAACCAACATCTTCTGGAAGAATAATAAATTATTTCTCAAAACATCCAAAGAAAGTGATAATAAATACAGCTAAAAATCGTATAGACAGAGTATTTAATATAAGCGATATTAGATTCTATAAGAAGAATAAAAACATTTTGAAGAGTATATTATCAGTCCAATCATAAATAAAAATTCCATAGCAATTTTATCATTTTACCTTTCCTCCAATTATGAACAAAAATAAAATATGAGGTTGTTTTATTTTTTCTTCTCTCCATTCGTTGAAAACACTAATGAAAGTTCAACTCTCTAATTTTTCCTGACAAAAATTGTGCTTTTTTCTTTCATTTGATTTGAAAAAAGTACTTTATGTGAGAAATAAATTCCGTGAGTAATAAATTCCGAGGGAAATAAATTCCGTGAGTAATAAATTCCGAGGGAAATTAATTCCGTGAGAATATTCATAATTGGGCTGTATATGAAAATAGTTTTCCTAAAAACCTTGTTTGCAAATTAATTAGACAGTATGATAGTAATACATTAGATATTAGTATGGAAGCAAAAGTATATAAATCGTTAGCTTATGTGCCTGGATTGTCTGAAAGGTTACAAAGGACTAGTATATTTGATAAAAGAAAGTATAAAATAGCACATAGGATTTATAAATTTGTCTGATCAGAAATATAGAAATATTAATTCATCAGAGAAGACGGCTTTGTCGATACATTGTCGTGATTTAAATCACAATCCCGATTTTAATAAAGTTTCTATATTAAATACAGAAAATAGTTATAGAAAACGGTATATGTAGAATTAATTCTAGAAAAGATACAGAAAGTTTAGCTCAGAACTATAGGCATTTAATTAATAAGAATAGGGTAATAAATTAGCTAATTAAGATATCTATAATTATGTATAAAACATTATGTTAATAATCTTTTTATGTACTTTAACTTTTTGTTACAATGTATGTTGAATGTTTTTATGTATGTTAAAATTGTTTTCAATATGTTTTCAAATATTTTTGATATTGTAAACAAAACTAAAAAGTTTTTTCCTGAAGAAGTCTTCCGAGGGAAGACGAAATATCCAATATAATTAAAGCATTTTTTTTTATATAAAAAACAAAACTGACCTCAAGCTTAAAGAACATTTCAACTTAATTTAAAAAAAGGTCAAATAATTAAGTTTAAGATATTATTCAACCATTTTGACATCTACAAGAAAAGGTATCTAACGAAATAATCCATTCTCTTCGTCAACCTTTAATATTTAATGTTGAATATATAAGTTTAATACCAGGATTTATATTTAACACCCCATGCAATATTTCTAAATTATCTCACAAAATGTTAGTAATGGAAGTAACAGAAAACTTAGAAAACACTAAAATTATCATAAAATTATTTTAAGATTATTAAGTAAACATAAACAAATGTTCAAAGCCTAGAACAAATCAGACAAATTAAGGACAATAACTCTTTAACAGTTTAAGACGAGATGTGTTGTGTACCACAACAACAATCACTCAAAATAATAACAAATATGTTGGCCACACACTGTATGAAAATATTGTAACATTATATATGTGCTGTTCATAGAACACGGACGATCGAATTGCCTGGAGAATTTATATGGAAAGCACTCAACAAATTGAGTTGTTTTCGTACAAAATTTTTTAACAAGACTCTCATCTGTGTTCTATGAACAGCATAATAATATGTGCAATCAGTATGTGTGACTGAACGAAATGTTGGACATATCAATGCAATTGTTTATGAGTCAATATCATATGTAATTGAGTACATTGAAATGCATTGATTTGTGATTGGTTGTTGAATAACAACTTTTTGCCATCGAAAGGAAAGAAAATGTAAAATAGAGAAGCTAGAGTAAATTAGAGAGGCTAAGAACGCTTTTCATAAGTATTATGGGCTTGTTCGGAAATGCACCACTGCGCTGCATCTGATGCGCATCTGTAATTAGTTTTCGATGCTGATGCAAAACAGCTGATTCTAATGCGCATTAGATGCAGCGCAGTAAACCATTGTGAACTATTTGTTTACAATTATCACCGCAGGAATATTAAAAATAGACAAATTATTAATCAATTTATTTGTTGACTTGGATGAATATAAAAATGATTCGAAATTAAAATCTTCAAAAAACAGCCACGTTGTCGCATTTCTTCCAGACTGTTTATTCCTGGATTTTATTCTCCTATACGTTGTTAGCAGGTTTAGAAACTTCCTATTAATTTTGTTCTTTTGTATAATTTATATTAGGTGCCTGCTCCTTCATTTTTTCTAACACCTTTCCCCAGAGAACAGATTTTTTCTTCTTGCCTGCGGAAAATTCTTATAATAACTTTGCAAATTTTACATCACTTTCTATTCTAAATGAAATTAAAAACACAACAAATAACAAATTAAAGAAAAAATTCATTACTTACTCTTCCACTGCATCAGCCATTTTTGATGTTTTTCTGCGCATCGTCTGCTTAACAGTTGCATTTTAGAACGCAAGACATTTGCAGTGCTTTAAACTTTTACTTTTTAGAAAGTACTGCGCATCGATGCATTTCCGAACAAGCCCTATATAAGACTTTTGATTGTAAACATAATTCGGCAACATCTGCCTTTGGTTTCTTTCTCAAGTTTCACTCTTTCGACATTCTTTTGAACGCAAAAAATTACTGTTAATACCATCGCGGGCATAAGGTTTTCGCTACTCCGCCCATGCTGTGCATAATATATTTTGCAAATTTATTTGTAACTGTATAGTTACATACACAAACACATTCAAATAAATCGAATATAAGAAAAATTTTCAACTATATTAGTATTCGAATGAATGTATTTAGTATTCGAATATATTCATGTTTGTGCAATGTTTTATTAGCTATTTGTTTGTCATTTTTTTATCTTCAGGATTTTGAAAAATAAGTACATAGTACTTACATATGTAAATTAAAATTATGTCTTTATTTCATATATTTTGCAATAGATGGCTGTAGTGGAACTAGTAGATGTCATACAATAAGCTTAGGTATTTGCAAACATATCGCCATCGAAATATTAGCCGATTTCTGTTTGAATTGTACTTGTGGTCTGCATCATAAAGTTAAAGGACAAATAAACTGCACAAACTGGTTGTCAAACATGTTAAAATTTTAGGTTCGTACACCCAAGTGGGCTGGCTTTTCAATGGCTGGCAGCCTGTTAAACCTAACCTAGATTCGTACAAACATTTTTGTTCGTTTATTTGGGTGTTTGCCAGTTAGCGCAAATATTTAAAGCACGGTTGCACGGCAATCAACATTTTTTTTATTTTCGTGCAAACATTGTGTGTATGGATGTGTAAATTTTGTAAGGAAAAGGAAGCACACGAAGTGAATCAAGAAAATCTTTTCTTGTAATAATGTTCAGAATTGCGTAAAAGTTTACCTTTATTGTTGAAATTAAAAAAAATAAAGATTACAAACAGAATATCAAGAAATAGAGGGTAACAATTTGTATGTTGCAAATTTCATATGGCGAGCAAATTGCCGAACACAATGGACGTCTACATTCATTGTGCTTTAACAGACGAGAACAATTTTTAGTCCGAACATTTTTTATTTTAAGAACACGCGAGACTAATGCATCCGGCATAACACGTATAAGTATACACAGCATTGTGTATGTATTCGTTTTTTTGCAAATAGCATTGGTTTGTTCTGCTTGTGCCGGCATTAAACTGCTTGAAAAAATTATGCTGACAAAGTTTCACTTTCATCCCCCCGTTCGCCAACAAGCTGCAGAACAATTGTTCTAGTCTGTTATTGCCCAGTGGGCAATATTTATATTTAATATTTGTATACATTTTTTTGCCGAGCATAAACACGAATCATTACAGAATGCCTTGTATACGTACGTATACATGTTATGCCGGACTAATTAAGCTGGATTAACCTGTTTGCCAAACGATTTGCATAGTTTATTTGGAGGAGGTTTTAATTTTTTATTTTAATGCCTTGTCTTGTCCCCATAAAACATTTGTTAGCTGTTAACGGCAGCACTGTAAATATGTTAACATTCCAGAGTATATCGAAAAAAAGAAGCAGCACAAAATTATTCGTGGTGCCTGCGTCAACAGTTGTTTTAATAAATCTTTGCTTGTTGGAATATTTAAACATTTTACATAATGAAAATAAATATAAGAAATTTTAAAACGTCAAATTATTAAACGAAATAACACATCGTCTTTTGAAATTACAAAAAATACGAGTGAAAAAATGTAAACAATAGAATACAGAATTTCGCAAACGTTACAAAAAAGTGCAACGAAACACTAACAATCCCGTAAGTAAAAGGGAAGTAGTGCTAGAAGATAATATTTAGCAGAAAAATATTTAATCCAACCATATGTTAGAATTTTTCTGCCTATAAACTAATGCCAATAAAAGCAGTTTCTATTTCCAAAGGGTATAAAACAACAACTAATGGTATTTTAAACACCTATGAGTTAAAACAGGTAAAAATACTTTGTGATTTACCACAAACAACTATTTGATTTGTTTTCATTTTTCAGATAAATAAATACCTCATCAGTTAAATTTAAAATAAAAAACATTATTATCTTAAAATGTCTCATGTGCGTTACGATAATCATAAATATTCCCGCTTAAATAATCGTGAAATAAAAACGCACAAATCTTTTTCGGAAGATGACGAAAATGAAGAAATTGATTTAGGAACTCAACATCGCTTGAGGCAAACCGCGGAATCAGACGATAATAAAGATAAAATTGTCAGCAGCAAAAGACATCAAAATGGTTGTTTGGGTCACCAAGGTGATGAATCGCAGCAATATTCAGACGATAATACAGAAATTAATGGCACCTCAGTCACCCTGAGAGATCGATTAAATGATTCGCGTCTGATGCAAATGGCCATTTGTTCATTACTTACAATTTTGCTGTATCTATTGTTATCCATATGTTTGACATTTTATCAGAAAGCTTTAATAAAAGAACTCAAGTTACCTCTGAGTATTGTCACTTATCATTTGGTGCTAAAGTTAATCATCGCTTCCGCTATTCGTGCTATTTACAAGGCTGTTATGGGCAAATCCCGAATTAATTTGGATTGTCGTACGTCAGTGAGAAAAATGGCCCCCACAGGTTTGGCAAGTGGAATTGACATTGGATTTTCTAATTGGGCTTTGGAATTAGTATCAGTTTCTCTATACACAATGACTAAGTCGTCAACCATAGTATTTATATTAATATTTGCCATATTATTGGGATTAGAAAAAAAGGTAATGTCATCGTTTTTAATATTTCACTTTAAATGAGATATAGTGTAAGCTAAGAAATTTTTTTACAGAGTTGGTCTTTGGTAATTATTGTGGGCCTTATTGCCACTGGTTTATTTATGTTTACTTACAAATCCACACAATTCGAGACAGAAGGATTTCTTTTTATACTAGTGGCATCATTAAGTGGTGGCATACGTTGGAGTTTGGCACAATTTGTAATGCAAAAATCAAAACTAGGCCTACATAATCCCATAGATATGATATACCACATGCAGCCTTGGATGATAGTAGCTCTATTGCCTTTTGTTATCATTTTTGAAGGTAAATAATTTATATAAAATTTACATTAAATTATGAAAACAAATATATACTTTTTAGGCAAATACTTAGTAGAAGTTGTGGTAAACATGGGCAACTATAAGGATAGTGTCATCTACATAGCACTGTTGAAAATATCAGCTGGAGCCACTTTGGCTTTTTG
Source organism: Thecocarcelia acutangulata (assembly GCA_914767995.1). Lineage (NCBI taxonomy): Eukaryota > Metazoa > Arthropoda > Insecta > Diptera > Tachinidae > Thecocarcelia > Thecocarcelia acutangulata. Next base: position 30,963,967 of record OU612096.1, read on the forward strand.
CATGGAAGTAAGTGAATTCATGGTGTTGTCTAAAACTTCCAGTTTAACACTGTCAATAGCGGGTATATTTAAGGTAACAGAAAAAAAACTATGCAAATTGTGCTTGGTACTAAAATATATTTCTCTGTTCAGGATATTTTTCAACTTGTCTTGGCTGTTGAGTATAATGGTGATCAACTAAGCACAGTTAATTCTTTAGGACTAATTGTTTGCTTAGCTGGAATTTGTTGCCATATAATTCATAAATATTCAACTTTGACAAAATTCCAAAACATCAGTCCTTATGACGGTTCTTCAGATTTACATTTAAATGAGGCTTCTGTAAACAGTGGGGATGACGGTGGTGGTATTACAGCCTCAACAACGACAAGTTCGAACATTAATGATTACGCATTTGCAACAACGAAAACACATTCCTCTTTAACTGTTCCTCTATTAGAAGAAACCGATTCGGACGATGAGGATGCATCACCAAGTAAAGAAAATTCTTCAGATGTAATATTTGATATACTAAAACGTCGAGATATGCAACGATGAGCATATATATATATTCATTCAGATGGTTTGTAAATTATGCAAAATTTGTTAAAAATATTATTTAAAGAATTCATATATTGAGAGGATCTAATCAACCCTTTAAGCAGCTCTATGTTATATAAACTTTGAACTGCTATAAATTATAAAAAAATTATAATTTTGATTATTATGTTGTGTACTGCAGTGAGCTAAAGTTGATATGTAGTATTTTGAGATAAATTTTTAATATGTAGTATTAAAACTCGTACAATTTTATAGTGAGAATCCGTAATACTTAACTCCTTTTTTCCGTCGGGATGATTTTGTCAAATTACAATGTAAAGTATATATGTATGTATACTATTTATAAAGTACACTTGATAAGCCATAAATTTTAGTTACAAATATTTGACAAAAACAATATAATTTTGATTGATGCGGATTTTGTTTCGTAAATAAAAAAAAGTTTAAAATGCAAGAACAATCAAAACACTCCCGATCTGTTCCGAGCAGTAAGAATTTCATCTATGGTGGGCCAAAAGAAGTCATCCGATGTTGTTTAGCTCTCTTTTTTTTTTTTTTTTTTTAATTAAAATACTTCGGTTCTCTTTCGCTTACAGTGAAAAAAGAAGTTAATTTTTCTGTATAAACCTCTAAGCTTTTCTATTGTTTAGCATTGATATCAGTATAATCGATACCAAATCATTTATCCTTAATTTTCCTTCGTAAGGAGTTCTAAACAACTAAACTATTATGTTAAATTTATCATTTTCAGATCTGTTCACCATCGTGATGATGGTGATTTCTTGGTGTTCTGATAATAACGACCACAAGTATTTTCATACAAATAAAAACCGCTGACAGTTAAAAAGCAAAATTTAAATCCGGAAAATTGTCAAAAGTATTTTTTTTTTCTTTAGAAGAAAAAAGCGATACCTTCAATAATTTGTTAATATTTATATTTCTTTTATATAAAAAATACAATATTATTGCGTAAATTGGCAAAAAAACACATTATATTAAATAATCAATCGGTTTTTTATTAAGCTCATAAGAAAATAAATAAGAAATATGAAGAAATAATTTAAAATCAGCAGCCGTTTAACTGACCGGTTTCAAAACTAAAATTTTTGTGCTTTCAAATGACTTTCGTGAAAAGTGATTTACAGAACATGTCTGTTTATTTTAAATTTGCACTAAGCATTTAGCTTTTTCAGCTCCTTTCTACACACATATTTAAGTATGTTTTTATGAGAATTTTTTAACAAACTGTTTAAATATCTGAATGCTAATTAACAACTTTACTTATTAGTACCCATAAGGGATTTCATTTTCGTTTTGTTTGGCAATAAACATCTAAAAAAATTTCTTAAAAATTAAACCAAAAACTATCGAGTGGCATATTATCGCATATAAAGCAAAGAGCAATTTCTATTCATGTTTCGGTCAATACTATGAACTAAGCATTTTACTTTTATTCCAGAAAACACCTCGCTTAAATTTTAATTGTTATTTTGTAAACGAAAAATATCTCGGTTAAATTAAAATTGGTTGCTTTTGCGATATTGTAATCAAAAATCCTAAAATTTCACTTTTTGCTTTTTTTTATAGAAAAAATAACCCAGTTAAGTCTTATGTTTATTATATTTGACTTAATAATATAAAATTGTGACCAAAATAATTCTGTATTATACATGTATATATTACATATGTCTGTTATTTTATTTAAGGAATCTATATTTGATTTTTTAAATGTGTTAATTTAAGAAATTTAAATATTATTAATTAATTAATGTTGATTTTATCTAGGAAGGCTAATATTTTGCGATGAATTTATGATATTGTGTTAATGTGTTTAGTTTCTCAAACAGTTTAATGTTTGATAGTAATGCCATTAGCAGCATGACCCATTTTATTCACAAATCGTTGCGGTAGGCCAGGAAAAAGTTCTAATTCTAAGATATTCCGTCTTCAAACAATTGAGTCTACTACTACTGATAATTAGGGTAGCTCTTATGAAATGTCGACATATAGACAGCTAGGAAATATAAAAAACAAATTGTTTATAATTAAAAAAATTATAAACAGCTTGTTTCCTATGTTTCCCAGTTGTCCATATGTCGACATTTCATAGGAGCTACCCTAATCATCAGTAGACTTTGGAAATTTTTGAAAGATATTCTCAAACATTTCATAGGAGCTACCCTAATCATCAGTAGATATTTAAGAATATCTTTCAAAGATTTCCAAAGTCTACTGATGATTAGGGTAGCTCCTATGAAATATGGACATATTAGACAGCTGGCAAACAGAAAACAAGCCGTTTATAATTTTTTGATTGGTATCAATGTTAGAAACTAATATATTACTTAATATAAATGTGATAAAAGTTATCTATAGGATTCTGCTCAGATATAATTAATTCAGTTTTCTTTTGTAATTTTTTTTTTTGTAATTATTATATGCGTCAAAATATATATGATCTAATCAGTTATACAATATAATCTCGCTCGTAACACTTCCTAAAGCAGTATGAAGATGTCACTTAAATGTATAAGATTTTTTTTTTTAATTCCTTAAGATGCTTTTTCTAATGTTTTATGTAAATGTGAAAAATGTATTTAAATATTCTAGACTTGTAAGTACTTATTTTAATCTATGTATAGTATATTTTCACTTCATTTTGCTTTATTATTCAGTACTATTTTATATTTTATTGGTTTAAAAATACTTACCTTTCAATATTTTGAAAACCTTATTTTTGTTTAATTATTCAATCGAGACGATAAAAGGCATAGCTTGATTTAGTAACATTAGATTCCTTCTGCATTTCTAGTAAATCTAAAAAAAGAAACAAAGAAAAAGACTATAATGATTCAAAACTATATATAATTTAGAATAAGTTTAATTAAAAATATCATTTTGTTGTGTTTTATCAGTTATTTAAATAACATGTTTATTTTATAATTATAATTTTATTTACCTTACATAGCAATTAAAATTCCAATTGCTTAAGAAGAATTATATAAACTGTAGTTATGATATTTGTGATCAGCATTTGAAACCATTTGAAAATGTTGTAAAAACTAAATTGGCCATTAATAACTGAAATAAAATTTTTTTTATAATCAGTTGATATAATTTTAAAAAATGTGAACGTATGAATGTATGTATTTTAATAAATAATAAAACTTGAAATTTTATTTCAAAATAAAGATATTTGATTCTATAAAAAAAAATGTATTTAACATCAGAATAAAAAGATAAACGTAAGAAATTAAATTTTTACTGGATTAACTGCAATTCAATTGTATCATAGTTAAAGTATGAAAAACATTAAATAAAGAGCTTAAACTATAAGGGGGCATTTATACTTCAGATAAATATTTAAATATTTAAAATATACGTCTTCTTTTTGCTGGCTGAGGGTATTCTAAATAACAACAAGCTTCATCTTCTTGATCATCCGAATTAACGGGTACATTGCAAAGATCCTGTTTAGTAGCAGTTACACAATCGTCTTCATTGTCGCTATCAGATGTCGTAGATGTTGTATCATTTCCTGATACAACACCAGAATCTGGACTATCATATAACACGGTGGCCTGGCCAGCAGTTGAAACCGGTGTACTGGGTGTAGCTTGCAATATTTTCAGATGCTCGTTATTGAAGTGTATTCTATAAATCGCTAAAACGGCTTCAACAAATGGCGATATCATATCAGCAGTACAATGAGTTAGCTCGTTTAAATATGGTGTCCATATTGGAAATATTCCATAAATTTGACGCACAGCTGCTATACAAGCTGAAGCTATTAGCGAAGGTCTAGCATTGGCAAATTTAAGATCTGAAAGAAAGCATTAAAAAAAACTTGGTTGTTAGAACCCGAATACTGTATTATGCAACAAAATACTGCCGTTACGCAATAAATCTCAGTATACACACATCAGGTTTTCTAGATCAATTCTGCTTTAATTTGCTTTTGAACTTGCATTTATGTTGATGTGTGTAAACTGGCACTAACCTAATTTACTTAACAGCCGGTTTACCAATCTCGAAAGAAAATTAATGGGAAAGAAAGCTGCTTACTCACATTCGAATCAATTTGGATTTGTCTATCTCACTATTATTGGTTCGCCATATACAGGGTGGCTGGTGGTAACTGTATATTTTTAAACACGATTATTTCAAAAAATAATAAACGGTGCGGTCAGAGAGTGGCGCTGTTGGAATTATTGATTGTGAGGATTTGTCAGTCACGATGTCGAGTGGTCGAGTGAGTATCGCGCGTTCGCAAGCACTCTGTCGATATTGCTAAACTGGCTGTAAAATTTACAAAGCTTTGTCCGTTTTTTTTTTTATTATGAATTTTTTTCTAAACAACTGAGTTTAGTATTTGTATTAATTTTATATGCTAGTATAGTGAATAATAAATCCAGTTGTTTGAATTTTTCTTCTCTGCTTTTTGATACTTTCAAAGATCAAATCATAGCAACCAAAGCAGCTTTAATTGCGTAGTGGTATAGGCAAAGCTGTCCTTCGTTTCCTTTTGTGTTTGTGCGGATTTGTCAGTCACGATGTCGAGTGGGTATCGCGCGTTCGCAAGCACTCTGTCGGTATTGGTAAACTGGCTGTAAGATTTACAAAGCTTTGTCCGCTTTTTTTATTATGAATTTTTTTCTAAACAACTGAGTTTAGTATTTGTATTAATTTTATATGCTAGTATAGTGAATAATAAATCCAGTTATTTGAATTTTTGTTCTCTGCTTTTTGGTACTTTCAAAGATCAAATCATAGTAACCAAAGCAGCTTTAATTGGGTAGTGGTATAGGCAAAGCTGTCTTTCGTTTCCTTTGCGTAAATTTGTCAAAAACATATAGATTTCCTTGCTGCAAAACAAAATTTTGAAAATTATTCGAAAATTCTACCAACAAAACACATGTGATGTTTGTTGTTGTATTTATTGTAATTCTGGCACTACCTGTTAAAAGTTGCCTTGGTAGCAACCAACACGGTTGCCAATTTAGCGCCTTACGCGCTAGTTTTAGCGCTCTTCAGTACCCTAAAAGCCGCATTTTTTCGCCTCAGCGGGCTTTTTAAAAAATCCACTCAAATTCCGCTTTTTATACACTTACTTTAGCAAAAGTCTGTAGTCGATTTTAATAATTTAGAAGGTGATATTGGCTGTGTATTGAATGATTATTGTTATTTGGCATAAATAATTGAGTTTTATTCACTATAGTAGCTTCTAATATTGATCCAATCAAAAAAAAAAAATGTTTATTTTTTGTGGTTTGACAGGTATTATTTAAATACTTTTCTTTTTAAATTCTCAATTATTTATGTAGACTGTTGGGATATAAAGTTTGGCAATATCTTTCCAAAAAAATTTTTGTTGCCATACAGAGGCTAACAATATCAAGAAGGGCATTCTTATAATTTTTAGAGAGTTTATTGATTTTGAAAACGAAATTGTAAAATTTACAATTGTTTTTATGTTTACGGGTAAATACAATATAATAAATTCATATAAAATATGGGCGTAGAACGGAATAAATATTATAATATTTCATCTGATGTAAGTCAAAATACTTATAATAAGAGTTAGAAATATTATATCCAAACAGTTTATTACTAGAAGATAAACATGATTTGAAAACTAGCAGCGTTAGATTTATCATGTTTTAATAATTTACATTGTAAAATATTGCTTAAATTGCCCTACTCGTACCTTGTGATTTATAGACTCTTTTATATGGGTCAATTTCAGAAATGATAAAGATTGTTTTTAAAATTTAATTTAAATTTAAACATTTTTGTATCTGTTATTTTGCATAAATCTTCAAACTATTGACTGTTTGTTTTTTTTTTTTTTTTTTTTGTTTTTTGGAATAAGTATAGTTTAGCGGTTTTTAGCCCTTTTTGTGTAGGTTCACGGCGCGTTTTGGTTATAAATAGTTGACAACTCTGGCAACCAACGGTTGTTCAATTGTTCGAAAGGTGTAAAGAAAAGTAGATAGGTGAAAAAGGTGAAAAATAAAACGTTTGTTTTTTGACGGGTATGGTTAGGGAAGAAACGATACCACTATGGTATCGATACTTATACTCTATGCGGTATCGATCGCAAAGTATCGATACCTACTCGATATCGAAGAAAAAGCATCGATACATACTTGTATCGGTCGATTCTTCAAACGATTAGCGGCAGGGAAGAACACAAAATTTTCATTATGAACATGATCTTCTGATCCACTGCCGGAAATTGAGGTGTCTTAATTAGGATCCTCGAAGCGAATACTTTTAAAACGCAGGAATACTATCATAACAATTCTTCTGCTCTATTCACCCAATAGTTTGTACTTTAACTGTGTGACACAACCAATGGAAGAAGAAAAGCTTCGCAGCTTGAATGTAAGATAATTTGCCATTGGTATATTTTTCGACAAAGTCACTTAACTCTGACCTGAAGACTACTTATTTTAGTATCTCCAGATCGTGACGGCAATCTTACAGTATTTTTTATGAAATGCAAGCATACACCCGATTTTGGTAGTCCCATTTGCATGCACGGGTTGCAAGAATTTCTTTTATAAAAACTCTGAAAACAAATAAAATTATGGTAAAAATGGTGACCAACTCAGTTTTTGCCGGTCAATAAGAAAATAGTATTTCTGACCGGTACTAGTATTTTTGATCGATACCTACTTGGAATTACTTGTATTTACTCGTATTGTTCCATCCCTAGGTATGGTTAGCGCAATTTTCTTTTTAACGTACCGTTTAGACAGGAAAGTAATTTATAAAAGTTGCCATACACTCACACTTTTTTACTAACACACTCAAATTTTGCTTACTTTCCACTCAGCTTTCATTAAACATTTCATGAAACAGATTTTTTGACGTTTTCTGAAAAATAAAATGACAAATTCTAAGCACTGTTGCCATATACGAAGAATTACACAGAGTTACAGTGTTGTAGTAAATTAATAATTGTAAAATTAACTTCTTTTGCATGTATATGCAAATAATTATAATATTATTTTCTTATATTGTATATTAAACACATAAAGAAAATAATTAAAGTATTTTTATAAAAATATCATAGAAAAATTTATATAAGTTTTTTCAACTATTGCCTCATAAATTTATATATGTAAGAAGTTCGGCAACTCTGATTAGTAAGCAAACAAAATAAGAGTGGAGAGAAGCAGAGGCAAATTTTGCAACTCTTTGCCTCGACGACATTTGTAAAATGAACTTTCACTTTCCTGTGTAGACGAACAAGAAATTTTCATGAAAGTCGTCTATTTCATTGAAATTTTTGTTTGTAATACGTATACAGAAATTTCATGAAAGTACTTTGTTGTGTAATGGCAGCGTAAATTCTCAATAATTTATTTAAATTATTGGAATATAAAGTTGAATGTTTGAGAATATCTTTGAAAAATGTCCAAAGCCTACTGATGCTTAGGGTAGCTCCTATGAAATGTCGACATATAGATAGCTATGAAACAAAGAACATGCTATTTAAAAGTTTTTGATTTGAATTTTTTCTAATATATTTGAGATTTTCGTTTACAAAAGAATAGTCCCAATTTTCACGAGGCAATTTTAGTTGCGCAATTCTTGAGTTTGTGGACAAATAAGAGAGGAAAGAGTGGGGAGCGTGAAAATGAGTACAGACTTGCTTGTACTCGGAAAGTAGTTTTGTACTATCATTCGTAATATCAGAAATTTTACATTTTCTTTCATATGTGTTTCTTTTATGTATTGATATGTTGTCCGTGATGAAAGTAATATTGGCGCGAAATTGCGATATTTTAATTCATTTGAAAAAAAAATTCTAAATATTATGGACAACTTAAATAAATAAACAGCAGAATTAATTTAGAAGAAGTGAAAATTAAATGGAAAAATTTGAGAATGCAGTACATGCAAGATTAAGAAAGTGTAAGCAATAGAAAACGAAAATTGCTTAAGTAAAATTGCTGTGTCTGAACATAAAAGCAAGTTGAAACGAAAATTTGATAAGAAATGCGCAAAATAAAACTGCTTATTTAAAATTACTCTAATTCATAGATATACAGTAGAAATTATAATGGTCATTTATTTTTTGCATTACCATATCGTTGGGAGATTTCGTAATGCAAAAATCACAATGTGGCAACTTTACATGTATGCAAAAGTATGCGAACACAAAATGCAATTGTATTTTGTAACGTTTCTTTGTAAACAAATGATAACGAATTTAGTGCAGCTAGTGTTTTAAACTTATAAATCCTACAGGAGAGGGTCTTTTAAGTTTAATTAAAATTGAAAAAAATGGCAAGAGGAAAAGAAATAAATGTGGCGGAGAGGAAATTATTGTACATCTATTGAAAGAAGGGAAAGCTTTGCGGCATATTAATCATACAGTAGAGAAAAAGATTTACATCAGCACCTGCCTTTACGGCTTTATCTGATGATGGATCAATTCCACGCAGAGGTAAAAAAAGTCTTAACAGCTTAGAATCAAATTTGTATAGAAAACACATGCGGCAATTTGGATAACACAAATCCTTAGGATAACTAACTAGCAGCTAAGTATGTGTATAAATTCCCATAAGGGGTAGCTGCTAGTTAATTATCACAAGTTTTTCTTTCATAATGCATAAGGAAATCTTTACGTAAAGCATTTCTTTTTTAAAATATGAAGCATTCGTTGCAACAAATTATATAACTATAATGGTTAACGACAGTTTTTGTTTTCTGATTTCATAGAATGTACATACATATATAACGCTCAGATCTGCACCTTGTAACATATTTTAAATTGGCCAAAGAGTGGCTTTTATATTACTTTGAATAAATAAATCTAAATCTAGTAGCACTTGTTGTTTAACTTACAATTCAAAGAGACATCAATTAAATCAAAGAAAGTTTTACTCAAAGCCGCTAACATGTTCTCGTAATTGTTGTAGGGGCATGGTGAGCTAATAATAATACAGGATGATATATTTACTAATTCACCAGCAAAATTGTTTTGTGCTTGCAGTTCATGCTGCTGTTGTTGATGGTTATTTAATATGATCTCGTTATTCCAATGATTTTTGAAGATATAGTAGTCTTGTATAGTTATTATACTATTGGCAAAATATTCGGCGAATGTTGCTGATGTTGGACGAATTAAATCAAAATTAAGAGTACCCAATACTTTACACTCAACATTTTTAAATTCATTTAGAGTGTAAATGTCGTTTAATAATTTGTTTAAGTCGGCAAATTTTGGCATATCAACATCCGTCTCCTCTATTTTGGCAGCTATAATAAGGCAAGTTATAGCTGACAAATTGAGTTTATCCGCTCGTATGGTGTAACAATCCATAAAACAGTCGAGAAGATATACAGCTGGAAAAAAATATAAATTAAATAATTGTGATTATAAGTTTATAATTATTGTTTGTACCTGCTTTATTAAAATAATTTAAAAACAACATACATGACAGTCTCTTTTTCTCTAATTTAGATATCGTTACTTGCTAGTGTATTTTTTCTTACCATATCTCTCAAGGCGAATTCATAACAGGTATATGCAAGAGCAATAAATACAACACTACAAAAAATAAATCTTTTTCAAACGTCAAGGAAAAATATAAACATAAAAAGGAATTAAAAAAAATATAATAAACAAAATTTACAAGAAAAGATAAGCTTTTAATTATTTTGTGAAACTTTTAACTATTTCGTGAAAATTAAAGTCTCGGATCGTAGAGCTCGGAAAGGTGAAAAAGGACAGCCAGATTGCGGAGGATTCTGAATGAAAGTTATAATACAAAACTAAAAAATTGTTTCAAAAAAATTTCAACATTTTCAAAAAAAATTTACAACAAAAGAAAAACTTAATTATTTCGTGAAAGTTTTAATTATTTCGTGAAACTTAAAGTCCCAGATGATAGAGCTTGAAAAGGTGGAAATGGCCAGCCAGATTGGGGAGAATTCTGGATGATACCTGGCGGTCAAGATACAATAATAATTTAAAAAATTGTTTTAAAATTTGTTTTTTCAAATTTGTTTTATTTATTCCATTGACATCTGAAAAAGATTAAAATTAAAAAAAGTTATCAGCTGCGTTGTCAATTTCACCTGTTATGAATTCGCCTTGATATCTCTTATATTCTCCCTATAAATATAGGGTATCCGCCGGGAAGATATACTATTTTGTTTTGTTGCTATCTTGGTAAACATTAATCTTAATAGTTCATATTTGGCAGTCGTGAAGTAGACACGTGACAAATTTATTACGGAAAAATATTCGATAAAACAACGTGTTTTAATCGTTAAAACATTTTATCAAAATCAATCATAGATTACTGTGACGATGAGAAAGTTATGCGAAATATTTGAAAGAAACAACGTGCCAACAAAGCGCACTATTTATCGTGTTGTGAATGATTTCGAATAAAGAGGGACTGTAAGCGACAGGCTAAAAGCATTACTGTTGCTCAAGAAACTGTTCAAAACAATTTATCACTCAATTCGATGCTGTGCTCAGGAGCTTGGTCTTCAAAGAACACAATTTTGGCCACAATTTTGCACAAGGATTTGCATTTGTTGCCTTTTAAGATTTAGTTGACACAAGAGAGCTTCTTCCGCAAGACCCCAATTTTCATGGAAAAATCATGAGTGAAGAGCTACATTTTCATTTGGATGCATATGTGAATAAACAGAATAGTGGGTTTTTGGGAACGGAAACCCCTCTCAAATTATTCATCCATCACCTTTACTTTCATTAAAGGTGACAGTCTCGTGTGCACTTCCGTGTGCGTAGCGGTAACTGTGAATGGGGGTGGATATCGTGATATGATTGAAAACTTTTTAGCGCCACAACCGCATGCTTTGGGCTAGTTTAACATGTGGTATCAAGAAGACGGTGCTACATCTCGTACATCCAGAATTACAACAGAATTACTATGAGTATTATACCTTCCCGGCGGATACCCTGTATATTACAATAAACGAAAACTGACTTATCACTGCCCGCTGTCAAACATCTGCCCGTTTTTTATACTTCTACATTGTTCGTGAGGCTTCTAGCTAACGAGAATTTCAGACTGAAATATACAAATATGATTGCCACTCACATACACACACATGATTGCGAAATAGTAAGGACGCAACAACAATAAATCATGGATAGTTGATTTACTAGGAATTTTGCGTTGTTAAGATCATGTTTTTGTTTGTGTACTGTGTTTCTTTAGTTTTATGTTGTTTGTGTGGAGGTGCATGTACTTTTATAATAAGCAGATAAAAGTTATCGGCTGCTCTTTCATTACGAAGCATCGTCAATATTTTGTTTTTCTTTTACTTGAAAAAGCAGCAGAAATTATGTACATTGTAAATTAAATTCTGAAAAATGTGCGGAACGGAAAAAAAGAGAGCTGTGCTTATACTACCTGATAAAGCTACCTTGGGATAACGTACGACAGTTTCTTTGTCCACCTGGGGCCGAATTCCGCAACGATGAATTTTGAAATGTTCAGCAATTTTAATGTTCACTTTTGATTTCTGAGCCCGCAATGGTGAGAATGAATAATTTTGACACTTAAAGTGTACACCTAATAATAATTTTTTCACTCAAAAATCTTCGGTGGCTTTTGGTTTTTTGTAAAATATTTTGAAGTTGAAAAAAATAAATCAAAGGATTATGCGTTTATATTAAAATTATCTACTAAAACAACTTGTGTGACACAGTTAATTTAAGAAATCAGCATATCATTCAGCCTGAAGAAACATATTCAGCGCAATAAAGTTCATTGTTTCTTACAGAGTGGCTTTTTAACTGAAAAGTGAACACTGTGCCTGTCGGTGAATTCATAGTTGCGGAATCTGCAACCTGCTCTTAGCATATTAAATTATTTGTTGGTTAAATATTTTCAAACATTTAGGGCCAGTTTCACGATAGCGAAGCTGTTCGTTCGTTCGCACAATTACATTTAAAACAATAACAAAATGTTGGATGTTGTTTTTGTTTCAAATGTTTCAAACGAACGAACAGCTTCGCTATCGTGAAACTGGCCCTTAATTAATAAAAAATTTATGTTCCTCAAGAGGTTTGTAAGCGTACTGCTGATTAGGAGCTACGAAATGTCGACATATAGACTCCTAGCTGTATATATTTTTTATTGATATAAATCAAAACTTGTATGTATTTTACTTTTTAATTAAAAAAAACAGACTTTCGCAAACATTAAGTTGAAAGCAACTATAATGCAACTTTAACTGAAAATAGTTGTAATTCTTAACAAACATCAGATTAACTGAGCTGAGTTGTGAACCATAATTTTAACAAATCGTTAATACTTACATACATATCTTATATTTATATGCTCTTTTCATTATATTTATATGCACTTTTCAAATAAGACAGAAATCTTCACATATTTACCTAAATGCAACGTGGTTCTAGAAAGTTTATTTTTTTCCGAAGCTGTCCTAAGTAGTTTGAGAAGCATTGGCCGTTGACAAATTTGCGGAGATCGAAAACACACAAAACGGCGCCTCAGCTCTGTCTCTTTTAAAGTTTGAAAAATGTCATCGGAGTAATCAGTTATCCAGTGTGTTTTATCTATACGTTGCTAAAATAAATGATTAATGATTATTGGAGAATTTAAGAAAAATTCGAAATTCACTCACCTGATTACAATCTATGTGAAATATTGTAGTAAACACACGGCCAAATTCAAATGTTTGCGCAGCCTGTATATGAGGTATTATAGGAGATGAGAAACTGTTGGCACTCTCTTCAAAGTTTTGTTCAGACAAACTGCAATATATTAAAATTGTGAAATGAAAGGACATTATTCCTTTAAAGTATTTCTGTACAATTTTTGCATATCTACGTGTATATACATACAAAAACTCGTAAGTATGACCGCATATTCACATAAATATAAGAGATTATACTTACATCGGATTGCTATAGAGGACATAAGCTGACTGTGGCGTCTCCATTTTGTTTCCACTTTTCTTTATATTTTATTAACCAATTTTTAAACAGCGAGCATTTTATACGGAAAAAAACTTCTTAGTAAAATTCCCATTTTCCTCCACAAATTAAAACTTAGCAGAATATTATTTATATGCAAATATTTAATTGTGGAAAACCAAATTCCAATACTAACGGTTCTTTGAAAACCTCATGTGGATAAATAAGTAGTAGATTTTTTCGTTAACAAAACTGTGTTGAACATACTGTATACAACTAAAAATGTGGTAGTACGTTTACACGTAACATATTAAGCGCGTTACCAATGCATATAAACGTACGGCTACCCCAATGCATTTTTTGAAAAACTCAAATCTCTTGCAATATTCATATCTGTTTGCCCATGAGAATAACAGTTCATTTTAAACTGTCATCAGCGGGTAAACTTTGAACAATTTGTTTTTTTTTTTTTAAATTCTGATTCCATATTTAATGTATCTTCTCTTATTATTTAGAGCTGCCGAGTTCTTCATATAAATATATATTTAGAATAGTTGGCATTAATTTTTATTATTATTATACAATAACAGACGAGAATAGTTTGTATAGGTTAGTATTATAAATAAAAATGTTTAAATGAAAATTTCTTGTTCGTCTACACAGGAAAATGAAAGTTAATTTTTTAAACGCCGCCGGAGCAGAGTCACAAAATTTGCCTGTACTTTTCACTATTTTTATTTTGTTTGCTTACTAATTAGAGTTACCAAATTTATTACATACACAAATTTATGGAGCAATGGTTGAAAAAACTTATCATTATAAAGTTTTTTATTAAATTAGTTTTTATAAAAAGACTTTAATTGTTTTCTTTATTTCTATTAAAAGTAAAAAATATTATAATTCTTGTCATAACGTGTAAAAAAAGTTAATTTTATAATTATTATATTACAACAATACTGCAACTTTGTATAATTCTTTGTATGTGGCAGCAGTGCTTAGCAATTTGTCATTTTACTTTCAGAAAACGGCAAAAGATTTGTTTCATGAAATTTTTGATGAAAGCTAAATGGAAAGTAAACAAAATGTGAGTGTGTTAGTGAAAAAGTATGAATGTATTGCAACTTTCATGAGATTACTTTCATGTCTAAACGCTACGTAAGAACATAACATGTTTTTGCGGTTATTATGCCGGTTATGCAATAGCTTATGTTCGAAAATAAATATTACTAGTGGAGATGTACAGTAAAATAAAAAATGTCTGCATACTGTGTCTAAATGTAAAAGCAGCCTATAATATTATTTTGAACATATGGCAGCACTTCAATTTATATATCAGAAAAAGCGGCGTATGACTTTTTTTCTGAAGCCTCATCTTCAACTTACAAAATGCAGTCAACGTTAAAATAATTTCATTTTAAATATCTTAAATAATTCATATGAAGTAGTTATTGAAATACTGTGAATTCTTTTATGTCTCCATCATCTTAATAAGCAATACCGTTCAATTTCTAACCCACACAAAACATTCAACAACAAAAGATGGACTCCGGATCTGGATTACCAGGGTCAAACCTTTCAGCAACAAAATTTAAAATTTATCAGTCTGTGCCCGCTAGTTCTATAAAAAGAGGCCCCCACACAATTGTACGAACGGCAGATTTAAATGATGGCATTGAAATTAAACGCAGATTTGGTAATTTTCAACACAAAAAATATATATATACTCAATGCAGCACTTTCTACATGTTACCTGCGTATTTGTTCAATTGCAACATTAATCGTAAAATTATTTTTAATAATTGTATTAAAAGAAAATCAGTGTAATATACAGATTTTAATTAGAACTTTAAACAAATATGCAAGTTGCAACTTCATAGTGACTGTCTTCAATCAACATACTTTCGGCACGTTGAGGATAAAGATAAATCGACCTTACTGTGAGTATAATAAAAGGACGAATATTTATTTGTAGCATCAGAATTTAGTTACATTTGCTCCTTCAATTTGTAAATTATTGGACATAACACTTTCATTAAAGGAAATATCATTCAATGTACTATTGGATTAACCAGCTAATTTTGTACGAAGATAAAAGGATCTCTTCAATCAACATACTATCGGACCATTTAGCACGTTTGGGATGAAGACGAATCTTATTGTGAGTATAATATAAAAGGACGAATATTTATTTGTAACAACAGAATTCAATTCGCTCATGTCAAATTGTTGGTCGTAACACCTTTACGAAAGAACACATCTTCAATCAATATACTATTGGATTAACCAGCTAATTCAGGACAAAGATAAAAGGATCTCTTCAATCAACATACTTTCGGGCTATTTAGCATATTTTGGATAAAGACAAATGAATCTTATGCTGAATAAAATAGAAGAACGAATATACGTATATTTGTAACAAAATTCAATTCGTTCACATTAAATTGTTGGCTATACCACCTTTATTAAAGTTAATGTCTTCACTCAATGTACTATTGAACTAATCACCTGATTTCGGAAGAATACAAAAGGATCTCGCAGTGAGTAAACTATAAATACATTTGTTACCTATATAGACATGAATTTTAATAATTTTAAGAAATAACTATATATGTTAGAGGTATAACGGATACACAGACTAGACTTTATTATATATTTTTTTTTTATAAAACAAAAAAAACTGCGAAGTGTGTGCAGAAATACCTCTGGGAGGAATCGAACCTAGTGGCTATTGGTGGAGCACTCTTACTAACTGGCCCATCTAGGAACTCTAAAACCTGTATAAATTATATAATTTATTGGGAATTTAAATAACTACAATTATTTATTATCCCTGAGTAAACACACCTGCAAAGTTAATTTTTATAACTACAATTTTATTACTAATACCATCCATTCTAAGTAACGTGTTTGTTAAACTCTTCATTACAAAGTCTGCTCCTACGATGAAATCCTCCGCGACTGATGCATCTTTTTTAAGATTTCTCATCCCATAATTAGCAGAAAAACCTCGGGTAAATAATGCTATAGACGATGAGACCACCTAAACACGCCATCCAAACAAAAGTTGGCGTTACTACTAAAAGTTACAACATCATCAAAAGTACTCTTAAGCAACAAAAATACAACATCTGCAAACGAAAACATATCACTTATACCCGAGCTGACCGAACCAGGTAAGCTGTTAATAAACAATGTGAATAAAAGGAGCACTGAGGGACACTCAACATAACAGAACGCACAAAAAAAAAATCAAAAACCACGAATTATGATCAACACGTAAGGCAAGAGCAAATCAATCTACATGCTGATCTAGCGAAATTAAAATCATTTCCAAGCTTAAAAATTAGCATGAGGCTATTTTTTTTTTTTTTTTTTTTTATTCACATGCTGTCGAGCATTGTCTTTCAAGGAAACTAATAAAAAAGTTGTGCTAAACCCATGCTTCCCATAAATATATTTTTAACCATAATCTAATATTTGGTTCTTAATAACCTGCTTTACAAGTTTAGACGAGGAGGGTAGTTTTGATATAGGCCGGAAATCATCGGTTGCCTTTATACCTTTTCTCTTAAGTGTAATAAGAAAAATAAGGGGAAACAACAAGAGGTGAGTAAAGTATTGATAAGGGATAGAATATGTCAGAAACAGAAGGATAAATTAATTTAATAAATCAAATGGATATAATACCATCAATACCCACCGATCCTGACTTAATGCAGCGCCATCTATAGTTCGGGTTTCTTTATGCAGCGAAAAGAAAAAGACATCATCAGGCAAAAATTCAGAGTCATAAGCACTAGAGCCCTGTTAAACACTCCAGAATAATCCAGACGAGTTTATGACTGATAATGCTGCATTTGGTTAACTTAAATGGCTTTACCAATTTTAAAAATCTCTTCGACTGAAAATAACAGTTTTAACGTTTTAATTTTATATTTCATCATTTCCATATTTGAAGTATTCTTATTTTACAACGTTTTTTGCTAATGTAAATTTAGCACAAGAGATGTTTCGTACTTTTGCAAAAACAATTTTCAAATATATTTTTTGTGAGTTTAATGTTTGTGTTTGAAATTGTCTCTCCAAATACATCGATAAACGATGTGACTGAGCTTGGGAATTCAGAACATATTTTTTATAACTGGGGAATTTGTTATGGAAAACTATTTATATGAACACTATTCATGCAAACGGACGTTTTTCCTCATTTTGCCAATTTTAGAGTTCGTAAGTATATTATTATTAAAAGCTAATTGATATGCTGTCTTCGATGCAGTTAAAATTAGAAAGCAACAATCAACATACCATTGATTCAAAGCAAGAAAAATCGGCTTTTAGTGGAAAAAATCATTCAACTTAACTTCAATCAACATTCCTTTCGAGACTGAAGCAAAACATCTAACTACAATCAACATAACCAACACAGCAACAAAAATTCGAGGAAATTGCAACTTACCACATATGGGAAAGAGAAGCTTAACAGTTTTGTTTTTAAAGAATATAATGTTTGTTTTTACTATTTGTAATATTGTACATTAATATGGATTGCCGAAATTTTTGAGACACAAAATATCTTATAATAATGTAATAATTTATTTTTTTTTTTTTTTTCTAATTAATTAAAATAATGCTTTGCTTAGTATAATGATAATAATCTTTAATTCGAAATTATATATTAATTTTTTATACAAAAAAGAAAGTGCTATTATATATAAAATTATCGATACTAAATTAACTGTTTACAAAAATAAGTTCATAAAAAAGTTCGCAACATAGCAACATACTACAATTCTTTTCAAAGCAATTTTTAGCATTTAAGTTAACTCAATTTTTATTTTTTGTTATGTTTAGGTGAAGGTTCTAAGCCTTTATTCGCTGATATCGCAGTTAAACAAACACCTGCTGACAGCCATGAGAATAGTGGCTGTAAGGATCTTAGTTTAGGTTGTAAATCAAAAACAAATAGAAGAAGTTCTTCAACGGTAAGTAAAACATATTTTACAAATAGGCTCTAAATAAAAAACATATAATTGCGTCAATTGAACTCAAAAAAAAAATTAATTGAATAATCAAAGTAAACACGCGATAATTTAAATCAAGCCAGTTCATATACGATTTTTTTTTTTTTTAATTTTAAAATGCAACTTTTGCTGTTTTTCGATATCAATCCGCTACCCAGGGTATTTTTGGCCAGTAAGTAAAAGCGCAGCACAAAGCGACTAATTTAAAAATTTCATCTCTGTTTTATTCCATTTCATTGTTCTATACCTCTGTAAAAACACGTTCAGCCCAATTATGAAAATTTTCACGGAATTTAATTCTCTCGTAAAGTACTATTTTCAATTTAAATTAAAGAAAAAATCATAATTTTTGTTAACTTTATAGTAGGAATTGAAGATTTGACCCCTCTTTAGTGTTTTCTGTTAATAGAAAACAGGAAAAAATAAAAAAACGGCAAGCTTAATTTTTGTTCATAATTGGACGAAAGAGAAAAGTGAAAGAAACCCCATGGAATTTACGTGGTCCATACCACGCTTTATATGCGCTGTGCTTTTACGCGTTTCAAACTTTCTGCACATTCTACACTTTTCTAAACTCAAGTTACATGCAATAAGTTGCGTTCAAGAGCTTTTTCAATAAAAACATTTTTTAACACAAAAACATAAAATAATTTTGGCGATAAATATGAAAAAAAATAAATAAAATGAATTGTGGTCTAAGGCTATCAAAAATAACAGACAGTTTTTATAACGCTTATGATGCGTGCAAAAGTATAAAGTAAATCTACTTTTGGCGTCGTACGCGTTTAACGCGTCCTACGCTTTTGTGCTGTGTATCCTGTCACATAAAATTATACTGATTCTACTTTTTGACAGGCGCTTAGAATGCGTGTGTGGACTTTCAGCTTATAATCGGGCTAATGTTCCTTTTTTCCATTCACTGAACACTAAAAAGAAATCAAATCTTCAATTTCTACGGCCAAGTTAACAAAAATTTCGCATTCCTTTTTAATTTGAATTGAAAAAAGTACTTTATGTGAAACACAAAATTCCGTGAGAATATTTATAATTGGGCTATCTATATTTAGTAGATTTTTTGTAACGCATTTTCTGACGTTTTACTTATTGAATTCGGTAAAGACATCCTCGAGTTCTTGCGCAATACATTTTAGAGTAGTCGGACTAATTTTTAGTATAAAATTAACCAGGACTGTGAAAACTGATTTTAATTCGACTTTTGAAGATCAATACAGTCCACATAATTTTATTCAAAGTACATTTTCGTTCTTGCACTGTGCTATTATAAGTTCGGTTATAACATCATTTTATTAAAAAAAAAAATTTTTTTACTCAATTTGAAAAGATTTTTTGGTTTAATTTGTTATGATACAAGCTCTACATATTTATATGTATGTAAAATAGAATTATAAATTTACATTTCAAGGAATCTAGTTCACCAGAAAGATACCGGCATCGTGAAAATAAGAAACATTCATCTCCAATATCAAGTCGACATAAATCTCCAGGAAGATCAAGTGGTCATGAAAGACCAAACCATAATCGGGATAAATATGCTTTTAGTTCCAAATTCGAAAGTGCAAAGACTGATAAATATAGAAGAACGGAGAAAAGCAAAACTCGTTCGCCATCACCATTAAAAAAGAGGCCAGCTGAAAAAATTCCATATTATCGTGATGAACGGCGTGAAAAAGAACGTTTGAGGCGATTATATGGTCACTCACGCTCCCGTAGTCCTCCTCCGGCAGCTAAAAGAAGAGGTAGTCCAATTGCTAAGCGACGTATTGAAAGCCCACCAAGAAGAAGACGATTGACAAGTAGAGACCATCATTACAGATATTCACCACAACGCAGTTCCGGTAGAGATTACAGAAGGCATAGGTCACGGACTCCTACCAAAACTCGGTCTCCCCAAAGACATGAACGACATAAACGTTCAAGTAGAGATTTGGACAAAGAGCAAAACGAAGATTCCAGTTCCTTATCTGCTGCACTTATTCCTGCTACTCCTCAGTATATTCCAATACCTGTGCCTGTACCAGCTGATTATAATCCCTATTCATTCGTAAGTAATTATATATTTTAAATACTAGTCACTAAAATTATGTTCAGTAGAATCCCATTACTTCAATAGTATCTTTCGTGAAATTACTTTGATTATCAAATTATAGGATACTAGATTCTGTGGTTTTACAATGCACTTTATCGATATTGAAAAATATTTATGTACATGTTTTACTTTCAGACCGGTTGGACACCGCCACAATTGCCTTGGCATCCCACACCTCATCGGCCGCCACCAGCCTCACATTTTGTTCCTTTTCCTATGTGGCCAATGATACCTTCGATAAGACCACCACGTCAAGCAACATTTGCCAGAATGCCAGCACCTTTGACGTATACGCAAATCGCACCGCAATATCGGCCTCATGCTTCACAAAGATATCAACCACCTAGACACAACATAAACAACTCTCATTCTAGACTTCAAAAGCCATGAAATGAAATATTACATTAACAATATAAAACTGTAGAATACAGTTCGTAATTATAGTTTTGTGCAACAAATGTCTTTATACCTCTACATATGTACTCATACATAAGTACATACATACATATGTATTAGGTAGATGTGGATGAAAACCCCATTTTTGGAATATTCGATATAACCGAGAAAGCAAAAGCTATCATTTGAAACCGATTTAGGGCATTAAACGGAAATAAAAATTTTGGAGTAACTTTTTTGCAACATTAGTTGTTTTTTATTAATAAAATATTTAATGAATACGAGTATCATGATTTTTTTATATTAAATATTCAATCAGATTTTAAAACTGTTTTTGTTTAATGCTTATCGACCCAGGCGAATACTAGTTAGCTATTAGTTAAGATGTATTAACTAGACTTGTGTTATTCATGAATGAATTATTTCAACTGAATGATTCTTTCAAAGGAAATGTATAAATATTCTTCCTCTATTTCATCATTCTCTTTCCTTAAATATTTCTTAATTACTCAGAACCGGCAAACATTCAAAATCAATTAAAAGAAATTGTTATTCATTTTGCTTTAAATCAATTTTGAAAAGAAATATTAAGATTTTTTATTTATATTTTGCATTTAAACCACGGCGAATTCATTACTAGGTGAACTTGGTGATTATATTTAGCTTGCCGCGTTTTTTTTTCCAATGAGACTCAAATTGTTTTTCTTTTGTTTACAAACATTTTCGCACCGTTTTAATCTGAATTATTATTTATTTATTTTTTTTTTTTTTGTATGATTTAGTCAAGTGTTAGGACATTTTTGTGAATTTTAAAGGTAAAAACCCATTCGAATCTGTGATTTTAATTACTAACAATTATAAAAATTTGTATTTAACGTTTATGTAACATTTTTTCTTAGCTGTTTAAAAATTTTTTTTTTTCCAAATTTCTTTCAAAAAAAAATTACAATAAAAGAACGTAAATATTTCGTGAAAATTAAAGTCTCAGATCATAGAGCTTGGAAAGATGGAAATGGCCAGCCAGATTGAGGGGGATTCTGGATGGTACCTAGCGCTCAAAGATACAATAAATACAAAAACAAAATAATAATTTGTTTATGTATTGTAGCTTGAGAGCCAGTAATTCCTTTTTGTGTTTTCCCAGACATTGAAAAATAATTTTTTGTAATTTTTGTTCTGCTGCATTTATTTGGTATGAATTCGTCTTGCTGTGAAACAAACAAATAATGCCTGTGTTTGCTGTGTATAACACCGAATTTTCACAGTGACTTTTAAAGACACGTTTGTTTTTTATTTTAAAGCTGCTACCAAAATCATTTTACATTTTCATCATGATTTTTTAAGACATGTCTTTCAATTGTAGTTGCAAAATAATATCGTTTTTATCCGTTATGATCAATGTAGTTATCTTGCCGAACGAAGGTAAATGAAAAAAAATAACAATATTATAAATGATAACAAAAAGGAATTAGGAAAAAAACACGAAAAACAGAGTTCGTGTCTTTTTGTTTACCCCTCTTTCATTTCTATCAAATTTGCCCACAAATGTGAAAGGCATGACTTAAAGGCGTTTGAAAAAATCGTGAAAATTGGGTGTAAATTATGCTGCCGTCTGACATAGTGCATAATGGACATAAAAAACAGCTGATTCAGAACAAAAAAGAACATAAAACTAATTCTGCCTTACGCGGTATAACGAAGTTACATATCGTTGGTCTCACGTAGACAGGTCCTAACTAACATGGTTGCAACTTCAGATATGAAGGAAAAAACAATTATTCATCAACATGTAACTTTTTTTGTACAACTGCATGCAAGTCCACCACTTATGAAATTATTCTATTAAATCTATTTGGTGAGGTGTATTTATTTGAAATGTATTGGAATCACTAAAAAACTTAAAAACAGACAAATGCAATTTGGGGCCTTTGTACATGAATCCATCGATATACAAAACTTTAGGGTTTGCCAACATTTGGTTTGTTTATTCGGGTGGCTACACTATGAAATTTTTGCTTCTTCTATTTTGACATAGGACTTCGCAAGAGCTGCCAACTCTAAAATATAAATATTTTGTAAACGATTGAATTGGGCCTGGCTTATGAAAAGCTTATCACCATTATTCCATTTTTTAATGATTTTTTTTAAATACATGTACAATACAATACTAAAGAATATTAATATGCACAACATTTATTAATCTTTACTTATAAATGTGGAAATAAGTTTGTTACTTTTTTGCGCTTAAGCCGCTGAAGCGATTCTGATGAAATTACATATGCAGATATTTTGAAGTCTGAAAATCAACATAAGACCGATTTTATTCTGAAAGTTAAGCCATCAGGGGGAGGAAAATAGTAAAATATGCATGCCAAAAATATTATTCTTAATAACTCCACCATTTATGAGCTGATTTCAAAAATTTTGACATCTCTTAAAACCGCTTAATATATAATCTGCTTACATGCGTCCCTATATGTCAACGCTATAGCATTTCGAATGTCTTGCTATCTCGTTTGGAGATATCTGGCGTTTACAAACCGGCCTGAATGTCGTATAGACCCCCACTAGTAAATTCAGCGCTGCCTTACACTCAATTTTCACGACGACTTTTAAAGACATGTTTGTTTTTTATTTTAAAGCTGCTACCAAAATCATATTACATTTTCACTATGATTTTTTAAGACGTCTTTTTTTCAATTGTAGTTGCAAAATAATATCGTTTGTCTCTTTTTATCCTTTTGTTAGTATCGATGTAGTCATCTTGCCGAACGAAAAATAATAAATATACAAATGATAACAAAAAGGAATTAGGAAAAAAAACACGAAAAACAGAGTTCGTGTCTTTTTGTTTACCCCTCTTTCATTTCCATCAAATTTGCCGACAAATATGAAAGACATGACTATAAGACATTTGAAAAAATCATCGTGAAAATTGGGTGTTAGTATTGGTGCAAATTCGAGTTCGAAAATAGTACAATTTAATTTAGTTTTAAATTTATTTTACTTTAACACGCTTTTATTAGTGTACACTGATAGATTTAATCCAAACTTTGTACACTTTGGTGAGTACAACATAAAAATTTTACAAAAAGAAACACTCTCTTTTATAAAAACTAATAAACAAACAAATTAAAAATAATTTTAATAGAGCCCTATTTCAATATTCATATTTTTTCATTTTTACACTTTTAACTATAAAACTTTCAATTACAATTTATTTCAATCAAAATCATAAATTTCAAATATTTCTACCCTGTTGCCAAAATTTACACTAGCCCCCTGAGCTAATGTATATTTTATTCACCTCGGAACTGCCAAAATTTTACTTAGGCCGCTTTTATATTTGGACAGGCAGACGAAATTTTATGGTACTGTAATGAAAATTGATGGGGGAGAGTATGTAATACACGACTTTCTGTACTAGACATTTGTTGACATATTTTGTTTCTTTTTTTAATTTTTCAAATTTTTTATATTGTACCAACATCAGCTTTATATTAGCACACTAGGTGTGCTTAAAAAAGCAAAGACGAAAAATAAAGAAAGGAGAAATTAAAAGTTTCTGTCTGGCTATTAATTTCTTAAATTTAAAAGGTTAGGTAAGACCAAGAGAGATATAGACAAATGTCTGCCCGTCGTCTGTCTAAATGTAAAAGCGGCCTTACGAGAGCGAGAGAGTACTTTTACACAGATTGCCCATTTATTTCTCTTGCCCAAATCTTATGCTTGAAGATGTAAGAAGTAAGAGCAGTTTGAATGCGGAAGAATTGCTGAATCGTTTTCTTCGCACAATCTTGTTTTTTATGTTTTTGATATTTTGTTCTGTTTGTTTTTCGTTGCATTCAAAATATTAAGAAAATTTAGATAAAAGAAAATTAAAGTTGTGCAACTAAATTGCTATATATAAACCACAGAATACAATATAAACATAAAAGCAAGTTTAAAAGAAAATAAACAAAAAAAAGTATAAACAGATTGTTTTTTATGTTTCCCATCGGTCTATATGAAGATATTTTACAGGAGCTACATTAATCACCAGTAGACTTTGGAAATGTTAGAAAGATATTTTCCAACATTTTACTTTACCTTTTATATTTTTCAAAAAATACCGCGAATGAAAAATTCAATCTGAAAATAAAAATATCAGTAAGTTGAAGCAAAAACAGCTGTTTATTTGTGCTTCAGAAGAATATAAATCACAAAAATGTGTCATTTGCAGAAAAGGCACAAACAACATTTGTGATTTTAAATCACATGAGTTTTAGAACAGGCCTGATAGTATATGTATATTACAAATTTGAGCAAAATTTATAAAAAATAATTATTTAAAATATATTAAAATATTAATTCGTTAAAATTTCCTCAAGCCGACTACTTATGGCGCACAAAGTCGACCGCCGCTGAAGGCATAGAGTTCTAATGTCAGTTTTTTAAACATGACAAACTACAACGCACTCTGTTTGAAATTTTGTCAGATGACTTTGCCCATGTTTTTTTACGACGCAATGTTTTTGAGGTAACAGACGACATGTAGGCATTTTACATTGTGAAAAATGGCATCTACATTGTTGAAAACATATCGTGTGTTATTTACTTAAGCTCGCTTACGCGACATTTTCATTAAAAAAAATCGGCTTAAGCTATATACATATACATATCTCGGGTGTATGTGTTCTGTATTTTAGTAACTAACCTCTATATATCACCAGAACTGCTTTTGAACAGTTCTTGTTACGCGACATTTTCCTTAAAAAATCGGTTTAGGCTGCATCTCGGATATATGTATATGGACCGATATCGGAAATTTTCATTTTATTGCCAGATCTGATTTTAAGCAAATGATTTTAAGCTTATGTAACATTTACACGAAAAAAACGGTTTAGGCTATATATCGGGTATATATGGACCGATATCGAGGGAAAAATTTTTTTTTTACCTTTTAATCGCCATGCCAAATAACTGTATCAAGTTTGAGGAAAAACAAACAATTTTTTTTAGCTTTTATACATAATTGCAAAAAAAAAAAAATCGGAATTTTGGATGTATCTCAGCTATACCTGAACCGATTTTACTGAATTTCAATAGCAAACTCATGAATCAATGAAGTAATAAAATAAATAGTGAAAGAAAAAAGTTTCTAATTCTTAATGAATTTCTCTTGGCAATAAATTTAGCTAAAAAGTTTGTTTGGTAAAAATTTTACTACAATTTATGTGTATAAAAAGAAAACGCGAATATTTATTCTAATCGAAGTTATATAATAAATTTACCAGTGATTCGTAGAAAAAAGTATGTTGGAAAATAGATCGTGAGAATGGTTTAATTCGAATTCGCCTTGAGGTATGCTATTAAAAATTTCCGCTAAGTTAATTATGAATATAATACATAATTATGTTTATTTGTGATAATTTTTGCAGCTAAATATCCTGATTAAGTTGTTTTTATTTATTTTCAATGTTTCGATAGCAATATGTTGGCTTCCTCAGAAAAATAAAATTTTAAAAAAGATCCTAACCAAAATCTTTAGCTGTAAAAAGTAGAACAATAAACATAAACAAGATCAATTAATATGAATATTGAATATAATACATACATATGTACCACAATATGTACGATCAAAAAATTTCCACCAGACAGTAGTTTTCTTGCCTAGCGAAAATGTTTAATGAGAAGCCTGGCAACTCTTTTTGATTATGGGAGAAAATATTGACGCGTTAAACTTTTTTATATTAAAGGATTAAATTATATTCTCTCAACTTTAAATAACTATTTGTAAAATATAAGCTTGTAGTGTAAAAATCATAAAAATTTATCATGATGGATGTTCATTCCATTTGTCGAATTTGTTTAGAATATCTACAAAATGGCAATTCATATGATCTGTTCTTGGTACCCGGATTGGCTAAAAAATTATGTATGTGTACGGCATTGTCAGTGGAGCCGCAGGACGGGTTCCCAAATAATATATGTGGAGTATGTTATACTCGCCTCAGTGATATGGCTGAATTTCAAAAGTTGTGTGTAGAATCAGTTAAGAAATTCCAAGAAATGTTGGCAAGCAGTACAGTGGTAATTGCACCCACATTTGATATAATGGAGGCACCGGCCACCGCACCAATTGAGGGTGTACAAATGCCGGAGGATGAAGATGACCATTTGAATTTTGATCCTTTACTAACCAATCACAAAATGGAAATGTTAGAAAATGAGGAAGATGTTTTTAAAATGCTTGAATCTGTGGATAAAGAGGAAGTGGAAGTGCCTGCAAAAATAAAAGAACAAAAAGCTCTTAGTGAAGAGTCAAGTGATAACGATAGATACAGTGATGAAGACTTTCAATTTCCTGATTTGGCAGGTAATGATAAAGACGATGATACCGATAGTGACAGCGACGATGACAAGCCCTTAGCCTCAAGGATACGAAACATCAAAAAAGAAGTTAAAGAAGAAAATGATAATAAATCAGAAACAGATAATAAAGATCCAAAAATAAAACCTAAACGCAAAAGAATTCCGGCAGCAGAGCGACACTTGCATCGTATAATAGAATGCCACATTTGCCACCAGAAATTCAAAAAAACTAAAAACTATGAGGAACATATGAAATATCACAACGACAAATTACCATTTCAATGTGAGGTGGAGAACTGCAAGCGAGGTTTTACAACAGCATACGGCTTACGTTTACATGTTGAACATTGCCACGACGAAACTGTAGAAAAAATTCCTTGTACTCAAGAAGGATGTGACATGAAGTTTACCCGTCGTCGCATATTAAATTGGCATTTGAAAAGGGTACACAAACTGGCAAAAGAAGATGTTCCCAAATCGTACCCTTGCAATGAATGCGAGAAGGTGTTTAAGTGTCCTATGGCTTTGAAAAAACACATGTTTAAGCATACTGGCCAGGAATTGCCATTTCCATGCAATATTTGTGGTAAGCGATTCGTCATTAATAGTGCTCTAAAAGACCATTTGATGCGCCATGCTGGTATCAAAAATTATGTGTGTCCATATTGTGGTGTTGGAAAGACTACTCGTCAAGAATGGAATACACATATTGCAACACATAACACTGAAAAAAAATTCAAATGCCACCTTTGTCCACATGCTTCGCACAATAAGCAGAATTTGCGAATGCATGTTCGTGTAGTACACGAAAAGATCAAGGATTATGCTTGCCAATATTGTGGCAAGCAATTTGGAAAATCAAATGCATGTAAAATGCATGAGATGACACACACTGGTGAAAAGAGATGTGAATGCAAGGTATGTGGCAAACGTTTCCTATACCCGAAAGGACTTACTAAACATCTTAAGACTCATGAAAAACGTGTATTACGAGCAATAGAAGTTTATCGCAAACGTCAGGTAGAGTTGGGTGAAGTACCAGCCGATGAAGCAGAACCAATGCCAGACCTACCAAATCCGGAAAATACACAAGAATCTCATCAAAAAGTGGCAGATGAAATCCTCAAAGTTTGTGCCGATTCTGTGAATTCAATACCTAAAGACCCAAGACGTGTTGAACGCGTTGATATTGCTGATTTGGCTGGCACCGCTGTTAATCCTATTCCTCAAGTAGCATTGCCATCATGGTCTCCACAGATAAATTTTATGATGAAAGAAGGCAAATATACTTGTCCGGATTGTGGCCAAGGATTCAATGGTTCTGGTAACCTTAGACGCCATCACAAGATTGTTCACCAGGGTGTTAAAGATTTTGCTTGCAGGTACTGCCATAAGCGTTTTGCAAAAGCGCAAACTCTGAAACATCATGAAATGACTCATACAGGTGAGAAGCCACATGCATGTACTCATTGTGATATGCGCTTCATCCAAGTTGTTGCTCTAAAGCGCCACATGAAAGTTCACCAGGAACGTCCAACTTACATACCTCAAGCAGCCTTTAAGGCTAAAGAAGAACTGGTGAAACAAGAGCGTAAAAAGTATGCCATAAAACGTGATCAACAGAAAGAGCGTGAAGCAATAGCTGAAGAAGCTCGCAAGCAATTGGAAGAACTTAAGCGGCAAGAAGAGGATCTACAACGACGTCAACGGGAGGCATTGGCCAATGTGCCTAAAGCCATACCAAAAGAACGGCTACCACCAGGTGCTGATATTTCAATAGCAACTAATGTATTGCCCAGTGATTTAACAAGCACACAAAATTCTATCACAACAACCTCCTCCTCGGCTGGAAATACAGAAGCTTCCTCTTTGGACACTGCTCTTAAAGTAGAAACTCATGACGATATATCTTATCCGGATATTATGAATAATTATTAAAGTGATTTACGCGACACATTTACGAAAATGGTCCGGGTATTGAAAAAAATTAAATTTAAAAACTTAGGACTTTAAAGCTTATAAATGCATTTTGATAATTTAAAATTATATATACTCTGAACATTTTTTTAAAAAATTATTGTATGTATAATTCAAAACGATTGTAATATTTAATTCGGTCTTATTATTATTTTTTTTTTTAATTACAGTTAAGAACAATTTTTTTAATTTAGGATACTCTTCTTACAGTTTTTTTTTACTTTGTTGCAATAACCAAGATAGTTTAATAGAAAAAATATATATGTATGTTATATATTACGTTCACAACTTTTGTACAGAAGAATACACAAAAAAGCTCATGCATATTTTTACAATTCTTCGAAACTTTTGAACAAGAACTTGTATTCGCATTGGCACTTCGAAATGTATTACAATAAAAATATTAAAAAGATAATACATATAGATTGAATATTTGTTTTTCACTTCATTTTTTTTTAGTTCAAGCTAAAAAAAGTAAAAGAAATCGTCAGTTTATTAAAAGTTATGCTTTTTAAATATTAGTTGGAGACTAATTCTTGCGGACCGACTAGAGTCCAAGCTTTGAATTTTCTTAAAAGATGAACTAATAGGTATATTGATGTTCATATCGGAACCCTCGATTCATTTTTCGAAGAGAATCCGTACAAAACTTGAGACAGAAATAGGGAACTACGCTATTACAGAGAAAAACTCGAATTTTCTCTTGCCTTTTTGCTTTTAATAAAAATATTTTTTTATGCAAATGCGGCAAAAAGAAAACTAATATCGAAAACATAGAACCTGCTAAGAATGACTAAGATCTTAATTGTTAACGCTTATATTTGATAATAAAAATTTAACTAGAGTTAGTTTCCGTTTTGCAATTTTTTTTTTATTCATTTTACATTTGCTTGTTATGTTTTATGATGAGAATGAGCACTTGGTTAAAATGAGTGATGATTGTGATAGATTAAAACAGGAATAGGTGCAGTTCTTAGAGCTGTGTCTTACAATTTTTAATAAGATGTTTGCAAAGAAAAAAAAATGATAATATTAAATAAAAAACAGGTTTCCAGCTTGTTGGAAAATTATAAATTGATATCGATATAAAAAAATAAAGATTAAGATTGTTCAGGTGTTTTTAAATTGTATTTGGTCTTGATGTTGTTTAACTCATCTTGTTTTTTATCAACATCCAAACGCTTAAACGCCTTATTTGATTGATAATATAACACCACAAGATAGCGATTGCATACATTGAATCCAGACAAGTGGTCACAAGCATTTTTTGCATCAAATATGTCCTCGTAGACAACAAAGGCCGTACCACGCGTTTCTGGCGTATTTCCGCTGAAAAGAAATCACATTATTAATCATTTTAAAATATAGAAAATATATTAAACTTACACCCTAATTTGTCGTATCGCTCCAAATTTTCCAAAAATATCATACATTTCTTCAGATGTAATTTTATAAGGTAAGTTGCGTACATACAAAAGGCGATTGACCTCTGGAGGTAAACGTATCTTAAAATATTTAAACGAATACACTATTAAACTCATACAAATAAGCATTTTCTGTTTTAAATAACTTTCATTGAATTAAAAACAATCAATGAACTTGTACAGCTTTATTTAAAATTGACTTACATTGTTACGTTTATTCATTGCCAAAAATTATATTACGGAAAGTGGTTTGACTGGAAGTGACAATTTTAGAAGAATGTACACAAACTTTACCGCTGAGTCTTCTAGCAGAGCGTGTTATTCTTTGCTTAATCGGCTGAAGACTGATTCACCGTGATTAACTTGCAAACTTTCTTTGTTTATGATATGCAGTCTTTTAAAGGTCCTTTGTCCTTTTGTTTCACACACTATTTTTTTTTTTTATATCTAACTTTTTTTTGCAAACAAGAGGAATTTCGATGTTTCGCCCGAAAACTTTTGTCTTTATTTGCTTTTGCTGCAAATAATTGCTCAAAGAGAATCAGCGTTGCAATAAATAGTCTTAGATGAACTATAAGGTTGCCAGGTATATTTAAGACGTGAAACATAATATATGAAAAGAGTGACCCAAGGCGACTTTATACAGGTGAATGCAAGCGGAAAGGCGAATTCAGTACTATGTATTTTGTTATTTGTAAAACATATCGTGAATGTCATAATCTAAATTCGCCTAAGATTGCTCAGCAGAGAAAAAATTTTATATAAACGTTAAATATAAGCTTTTATAATTGTTTGTAATTAAAATCACAGATTATATTAGTTTTTCACTTTTAAATTCACACAAATTTCTTGAAATTGCACTAAATCATGCAAAAAAACCTTCAGATTAAAATGGCGCGAAAAAGTTTGTAAACAAAAGAAACAAAATTTGACAGTCTCATTGGAAAAAACGCGAGAAGCAAAAAATAATCACCTGTGCTGTTAAGTTCACCTGGTAATGAATTCGCCTTGGAGTGACCATTAATTTTTTTACAAACAATTCGTTAAAGAGGAAATAACTTTAAGTGTTAAGATGTCGTAAACTTTGCCAGCTTTAAAGTAAGCAAATATAAAGACATACAAGGACGATAAGTACGGTCACTCAATAATCGCCAATGGTGTGATAATATAAGTAAAATATTCAAAACATTGAGTTTATTTATTTTGTTAGCTTCTAAGTGCCAGTTTACACACATCAAGTTTGACTCGTCAAGTCTTGAGTTTTTGGGAGAACGGGGAGAAGAGAGCGGAAAAGGGTGCAGACTTGACGGTACCGTCAAGTCTAAAACGGAATGCCAGAAAATATGAAAACTTTAAGGCAAAAAAACTTAAACTTGACGATATAAAACTTTTGTGTGTGAACGTGAATGCAAGTTCAAAAGAAAATTGAAGCAGAATTGATCAAGAAAACCTGATGTGTGTAAATTGAGACTAATATTGATACCAATCAATCAATATTGTTTGTATTGTGACGTAGAGAAATCTATTGTTCACTCTCTGCTAATGTCACAACTTAATTATTGCTTGAACATTTTTCGGGTTGGAATTCTGGTAATAGAAGGAGGATCAAATCCATTGTTCATAAAGTTGTTAGATTTGTATATGGACTTAGAATAACAGCACATGTTTCCAGTCATTTAGTAAATTTTTTGAAATTGTCGTTTGATGATTATCCTAAATTTCGTTTACTCATATATTTTTATAAATTGTAAAATCTCAAAGGCCGCGGTAGTCACACAAATTATTTCTGCTAAAGTCCATTAGAAACCCGCAGATTTTTATTCCACGTAGGTATAGATATATAACAGAAATTACAAATTTGAGATGTTTTTCAACGTCATTTACTACTTTCAAGCGTCATCTCTTAGAATATCTGTCCAACAGTAGTCACTAATTATTTAAGTGTCTAAGTTTCTTTTTTCATCTTTTTTCTTCTCTTCTTGCGTGTGTGTGTGGTGATTGAGTGATGCTGGGATGGTAAGGAAATTTTATTTTTATAATCTCATCGAGTTTTTTATTTATTTAGCAACTATATAGTTGCAAAGTATAGGATAGATAGCATGGGCAGGGTGACACAGACCAAAATGCCGAAGATGGTATTAACGGTACTATTGTAGCGTCGCTGTGACTAACTATAACGACCTATGCCTTCACATAGGAAGTTTTCACGTGGTTAACAATGAATAACCTCTAAAAAAAACTGTAAACAGTTAGTTGAGGCAAACCGTTAACCAGTGCGAGCGAGACGCAAAACTCTCGAAGACCGAACAACAAACACAAGCCTGACCGCACTTAAGAAATAATTACGTTGACACGAGAGCTGTTCATCAGCCCAGAGCTGCTTTACGACTGTTATCCAGTTTTTTATTTTTTATATATACATATCAATATAAGCGTAGACAAATGAATTTTGCTTTATTTTTTTATAGTATATTTAATACACAACGGGACCAAAAGGACCCAAGTGGGCTGGTTTCATGAAACTGGCGGCCTGTACAACATATTTAATACAAATTCTGTATTGACCAAAAATAAATCAAGAAAAAGATTGATATAAAAACTTTCCTGACAATTGGTAAATTGGATTTCTAAAATATTAATAACAACATACATACATACCTTATAACCTATTTTTATGGTCTTTTATATTATGTTAGAGTAAATTATTTAAAATATTGCAAATACAATAAACATTTAACTCAAAACTTAGACACCTTTAACCTAATATCACAAATACAAAACTGTGGTGTTAGTTTAAATTTATACAAGTTTTGTTTTAAAGGTTTATTGCATTTGCAATATGTTAATGGTTTCAATAATTTACTCTGACATAAAATGGAAAACCCTTTAAGAAAGGTCGACGAAACGTCGGGTGCAACGACAGATAAAAGATATTATTAGGTCTTACCAGCTAAACCAGAAATGGATCATATTACTAAAAATACAGAACAATTGGTGCCAGTTCACCAATAACGAAGATGTTCGTCCGTTCGTACAATTATATAAAAAAAAAACATATAAAATTTTGTCATTGTTTTAAATGTAGTTTTGCGAACGAACGAAGAGTTTTGTTATCCAAAACACTTGAATTACCTTTCGTGAAGAATCTAAATAAGTACATACATACGTATGTATTCAGTTTTATGCACATATACATATCGTTTCTTTATTGCAACATAGTCATATCTCAAAAAATGAGCTTTTCGAGTTAACAATGCAGAATTATTAAGAGTACTATAATTTGTATTGTGCCAAACATTTATTCAAATTGCTTTTAAACTGTTTCCTTTGAGATATTTTCTAAAAAATTTTGCTAAGAAAATGCGTTTTTCTCGAAACGAGCTTTTTTGAGATATGACTATGTTGTTCACCATGGTATGTATTTATATTTTATTATAGTCAAGACGAATTCGCCTTTTGCACAACACAACTTGATGTCAACAGGTTATCAAGAAATAAATTTATCTTTTCTAAAATAATTTTTGATTCTGCTATAACACATGAAGAATTTATTTAAGTTTAGCGAATTTTGAAGAGTATGTATGTTGTAAGCTCATAAAAAAAATTACGCTTAAGCTACTGGAATAAATATGTATTTAAAAAATTACACTTCCCCTAATATTGTCATTTTGAGCGAATCACGAGATTTAAGCGCTTTCCACGAGTTCTGTTAGCGAGTCTTTGGTAATTAGTTGCAACAGAGCTCCAGACTTTGGTCGGCTTTCCCCTTGTGTCCATTTATGAAAGTACCTGAAAAACCAATTAAACATACAAAACATATAACACATAAAAAGAAAAATCATTTACTAACGTTGCTACTTCAGTCAATGGAGTCCATGTAGTGAAATCGGCTTTGGGCATCCACTTTCGGTTCATTGGAGTGTCTAAAGTTACTGGTAAAATAGAAACAACTGTAGCACCTTCAGGTAACCCAGAATCTTTGCCGGCCAAAGACCGAGTAAGCTGATGAACGGCAGCTTTGGCCATACCGTAGCCAATCATGCCTGGAGTACCTTCTAAAGCTGGCTTGGCTCCAGTTAGTGCCAATAATCCTCCTTCTTTTAAATGATGAGCAGCGACTGATGCTGATATAGCAGACGTCCAAACACTTTGCCGCCACATTAAATCTGAGTTTTTGGCCAAATCTAGTTAAGTTTTAATAAATATGTACATAAAAATGCAGTTTATAAGGAAAATTACCTATATATATGTATGTATATTCATATTCTTAAATAGAAAAGCAACTACCTTTCTTAGCATTGCCACCAGCCCAACCGCCAGCGACACAAATGACAGCATCCAGTTTGTTGCCCTGTAGAGCGTCTCTAACTTTAGTTAAAACTTCTTGCTCCTGTTCCGACCAAGAAGCATCACGGGGTACAACAATGCTTTTGTCAGCTTGATCATTTTCACTCAAATCAATACTTCCAACCCACTTTTGAACATAAGAATATAAGCCAAGATTTTTCATTAAAAACTTACAAGGTCAATTAAAAATATCGTTGCAATTAAATATACTTCTGAATTCTTAACTCACATAGTTTTTACTTTTAAAGTGAGAAACACAAGCGGCTCCTAATGCGCCTTTCCCACCGTAAACCAACACGCGACCAACGGACATGATTACTTTTGTTTAATTTAGAGCCAGCTGCAAAAACACCAAACGTTGGGAAGTAGACTCAAGATACTACTAAATAAAAATAAAGTTGATTAAGTATAGAGATTGTAGAAAAACCAGTCAATAACAACTCGATTGGGAAAGTGTATGAACTTGTAGTAGGTACACGAATTCATAATTCATTAAAAAAGCCTGTTTGTGATTAAGTGAATACACACCAGTGGTGGCCACGCACACACATTCATAGGTATACACAAAGCAGCGCTACCAGGGTAGCGGTATAAGCACAGCTGACAGCCTTTGCGTAAATTTCGTTACCTTTGCGTAAATTTGTCAAAATTTTGTTTAAGTGCCCTGGAGAAGATAAAAAAAAAATCAATGTTCTAAGTGTGTGCCTGCAATCGTGCTTTTTCGGGTACACCTATAGGTTGTCGGCTCTGATTGACGAAAATCAAAAACTTATGATATTTCATTTTGATAGTCTCCAGCTGTTATTGACGATAGAAAATGTCAGTTTTGTTATCGAAAGGGGCAAAATAAGTAAAATAACAAACTACATCTATATTTATTATGATTATTGAATTTTATTTTGTTTATATGTATACATATCGCTCCTTTATTGCAACATAGTCATATCGCAAAAAAGCTCGTTTCGAGAAAAACGCATTTAAAATTTTTAGTATCCATACAAGTCTTAGCAAATTTTTTGAGGAAATATATCCTAAAGCAAACAATTTAAAAGCAATTTGAATAAATTTTTGACACAATATAAATGGTAGTGCTGTTAACAATTCTGCATTGTTAACTCGAAAAGCTCATTTTTTGAGATATGACTATGTTGCAATAAAGGAGCGATATGTTCATGTTCAATCTTATGTTCTTAGGTGTGGAACACGTATTGTGTATTGGACATAAATTTAAAAATTTCGTCCCGAAAGGTTTAGTTAGTACGAAAGCGTAAGGATGTACTTACATGTCCAATATACTAATAACAATAATAAAATAATGTAAATTTGGAAACAAATAAAACTTATTATATATGTTACAATTTTTTGCTACTGGCAATATAGTAAGCTATTTACGTCAAATGTATTGTTTACATTTTTGAAAGTCAATTTAATGTTTTATTCTGAATTAAACACATAAAAATTATTTTGTAAACATAAAAATAATTCAAATAAGAATAATTTGTAATTATGAAAAGGTACATTCATAGTTTATAATTGTGAAAAAAGTTACAAATATTTTTGATAAACATAGCTTACCAGATGCCTGTTTTTGTTGTATTGTTGTAAATTTGGTCTAGTGCTGCCACCGTGTAGGTATTAATCCACCTTGGTAATAGCGGTCCACACCTGACATGAAAGCACTAGGGCCTAATAAACTACACAAACTGCTTTCCAAATATGTCAAAATTTTGGCGTTTATGTTTATGGGAGTGTTTGCTGGTTTGTACAAATATTTGAAGCAGGTTTTCACGAAACTCAAAAATTTTTTTATTTTTGTACAAACATTATGTATTTGTGTAAATTTTGTCATTTCAATGAATTTTTTGCAGAGTAAGGTGACGTGTCAAGAATATATTTTCTTGTTAATTGCTAATCTTAATTGTAGAGCAACAGAATATCAACAAATAGCGGCTATAGCAATTTATAAAACAATTTGTATCTTGTTAACTTCATATGGAGAGCAAATTATCGCAACGGCCGTCTTTCATTTGTTGTAGCAAACAAAACTTTGGAAAGCCCCCCAAAGCCCCCATGTTAGGTTGGACTTCCGAAACACATACCAAGGGTTCAAACCCGCATGCCGGTTTTCGGTGGCAAGTCGTTTGTCCATAAGACTACAAACTTATAGCAAAAAGTTGCGACTTGTGGGAGCCTAGCAAGCCACAAGGAGGTGCTGATGAATCGTGAATGGAGTTGCTCCATCATCAGATTAGAACATCATGGGAGGTGCTGATGTAAATCAATTTCACAACTATATCGTTTATATGCAAATATGAAGCGTGTGTTTTCCACACGGTTTTCGTATTTTATTTGGATCTTAAGACTTACGTATAAACGGGATATATTGAGGAACTCGGAACAAGTCCAGTTTACGCACATAGCTCCGAATTGAAAAAATATATGTAGGGGGTAGGAAAGTGAAAAATAACAAGTAAGAGTGTGGTAAATTCGGCTGGGCCGAATCTAAAATACACTTCACAATAGTCACGTATAAAAACCCGTTCTAGGCTTTATCTCGGGTATATATGGACCGATATCGAAAATTTTTATTTTCCAGATTTATATAACCTAAGTTTGTTACCAGAACTACTTTTAAGCAAAAAAAGTTGTTTAGCTTCGCCTATGCGTCATTTTCATTAAAAGTCCAATTTGGGCTATGTCTCGGGTATATATGGACCGATATCGGAAATTTTCATTTTCCATATTTATATAATATAATAGCTGGCAGCCTGTTAAACCTAACCTAACCTATATTTATATAGCCTTATTTTATTACCAGAACTACTTTTAAGCAAAAAAAAAGTTGTTTAGCTTCGCCTATGCGACATTTTCATTAAAAATCCGATTTGGGCTATATCTCGGGTATATATGGACTGATATCTGAAAAAAAAATTTTGCCTTTAAGTCACCATGCTTAATAAGTGTGTGAAGTTTGAAGCAAAACAAACAACTTTTGTTTTCAAAAATTTTCATACAAAAATGCAAAAAAAATGGCTTTTTTCGAAATTTTGAATATATCTCAGCTATACGTGGACCGATATTACTGAATTTTAATAGCAAACCCATGAATCGATTGGGTAAAAGAATGGTGAAAGAAAAAGTCTAATGGTTTTCTCAGAAACGGTATTTCAACAGCGGACAGACGGACATCGCTTAATCGACTTTTCCATTAATTCTGATTCAGAATATATATACTTTATAGGGTCGCAAAAAAAACTGTAGAAATTACAAACGGAATCACAA
This sequence comes from Thecocarcelia acutangulata, assembly GCA_914767995.1. NCBI lineage: Eukaryota > Metazoa > Arthropoda > Insecta > Diptera > Tachinidae > Thecocarcelia > Thecocarcelia acutangulata. The sequence goes on from OU612096.1 coordinate 31,002,358, forward strand.
ACTTATATATACCCTTTGCATTTTTGTGAAGGGTATAAAAAGGAAATGTTAAGTGAAAAAGTTGGCGTAAACTTCGTTTTTTTAAGTTTTGATATACGTGTACATGAAGTTGCGATTTTTCATTACATTTCTCAAGCATATCCGAAAAGGCCTATTTAAAGCTTTCAAATGATAATAAGGTTGTCTTAATACCTTGAGAAATGTAATGAAAACTCGCAGTTTCTTCCATATATATCAAAGCTTTAGAGTTCAAATAACTCAGTAATTATGCGTTTCCGCCTACTTTTTTTTTACTAAATATTTTTTTTTTTTTTTTTGTAATTTTCTAGCCTCCTCTATAATTTGGAAGACTCGTAAACTTGACTTAATTAAGCTTGGATGGTTTATAATGAATGGAAAAAATCATATCGTTTGTATTACTTTAATTGAATAAATAAATAACAAAAACTGCGGGCAAGTACAACAATAAAAATAAACTATGGAAGAAAATTGCCTATGGGAATAATTAGAAATTATCAAGTGTAGACACCATGCAATGAATCTGACACTTGACGTTCGTTTCTGCAATGCTACCAACATAGGAGAAGTGCCGAAAAAAGTCAGAGAAAAGTAAGAAAATAAAAAAAGCGTGTCAATTTTTCTTATAAATTATAGGATATGTTGTACATTTGATTTATTAATTCGTTTTGAGATATCTCAAGGATTCTGGCAAACAGTTGCAATGGTGCTAAAATGAAAATTTCCTAATAAAATGTTTAAATAATATAATAAAGATGATACAAATTATAGAGTGAACGATTGTGTGTTTAGAAAAAACAAGGTATGTAATTTGAAAGCCACCGCAAAGGCTTCGCAGGAAATTAAGTTTCAAATACGTGCAATACATAAATTATTATGATCAAGTGCTCACAAAATGGAAAGAAGAGTTAAGTTGAAATCTATAAATCCTCATATTACCTGCAAAATATGTGGAGGATACTTTATTGATGCCACCACAGTTACAGAATGTTTACATACCTGTTAGTATCAACAACACAGCAGTTTTGTTTGTTTTCTTAATTAATTAAAATATTTATCTTTTTAAGTTTGTAAAAGTTGTTTAGTAAAACATCTCGAAGAGAAAAAGACCTGCCCTACCTGCGAAAATGTTATTCATCAATCACACCCTCTCCAATATATCAGCTTTGATCGGACAATGCAAGATATTGTTTACAAACTAGTGCCAAATCTTCAAGAAGGTACGTAATTTTTAAGCTTATATTTAAATAGCTTTTTAATAAACCCCAAATTCGGCCAAACGTTTATTTATTTGTGTTTTTTTTGTCGTCTTTAACTTTTTAACTTTAAAAAACGCGGAATTTCTTAGTCCATTTACAAATCTTATAATTTTATAGACAATTGACTCGATCCTTCTGCTATAAGGCCGGTACGGAGTTCTTACAGAAATTCACGTTTGAAAATATACAGTTATTTCTACACGGAAAAATGATTGTGTAGGTTGGTGTAGAAAAGCTATATGTATTTATGAAAATACATACCTCATTCTATGTTCACCGTCCAAATAAAGGGCAAGCAATTCTTCCTCCATTTTATTAACAAATTGTCAAAAATTCCGAAGGCAAGTAAATGCATGAACATTAGTTTTTGTTTCAGTTAACGAAAAAAAGTCTCCACTTTTACTTTTAACATACCTGTAATAATAAAAAGATATCAAAAATTCAGTTTACTTTTCTTTAAGAACTCCGTACCGGTATCCGGAAATTTACAGAAGGAATTTACCAACTTGAATTTCTGTAACTTTTTTTACACACAATCCTTATGGAAACCTGAATTTCCATAACAACTGTGTACTGGCCTATAACTAGAATTTGTCTAACTATTGCTTTGCATCGTTATTTGTTTACAACGCTAATTTCTATTTTTTTTTTTTTTAATTTCCCAAATTTTTCATTCGTAATTACATTTTTTCTCATATACCTGTGAAAATGAATCTCTATTTTAACACACAGTTTATTTCTTTTTTCCCTAAGTTAAAAGAAAATTCCGTTTCCAAAAACCGATTTACATGTTTTTTAAATGAAGATATACTGCTCAATCGAACTATCAACCTTACTGTCTGATAAAAACAATTATGTGTATCTTTTTCTTTTTAACTTTCATTTATTTATTGAATCTTCACAAAGTGAACTAAAAATAAGTATTCAAATCTTAATACTAAATATAAAAAATTAATTAAGTCCATTAGATGCTAGACAAAAAGCCCACGAAAACGCTATACAAACAATGTGGGCAATTAACAAAATGCATATTTCATTCAATATGAGATGAATATAGATAGAGAATAATTAAATGACTCGATGGCTGAGTGGTAAAAGCAGTAGGTCATGATACGTCATGACCCGAGTTCCCAATTGGTGCTAATGAGTAGTGTAGCGACTACGAAACAGCTAGTTGTCCCCCAGCTAAAGATTTTATTATTATTTTTCTTGTCTTTAATTAAAAATTATTGATCACAGCAAATTTGTATTGTATAATATCCTTCTAAAGAAAAAACTTAAGAAAGGAAAAACTTGAACTAAAAACTGATGTACAAAATTTACTAACCAAAAATTTTATTTAAACAATTAAAAAAAAGTTCAACAAAAATTCAATAAATTAAAAAGTTTTATTTTCCGCCAATTATATCGGTGAAAACACCTATTTAACGCTCTGATGGTGGCAAAGGCCGTGTGTGACCGCTGAAATCAAGAAGGATTTTTTACAATATAAATTTGCTGTAATCAATAATTTTTCATTGAAGAAGACAAGAAAAATAATCAAGCCTTTAGCTAGGGGACAACCAGCTGTTATGTGTATTTATTAAATAAGTTCCAAGGGTGGTCGCGTGGTTTGACTTAACCCGCTATATGAAAAAAAAATCAATGAGATATATAGACAGTAAGGCTGCGTTAAATACTTTAGCTGGTGTACTCGCAAAATCTAGATTGAGTATATCTCAGAGCGATAGCGTGTATTTCGAACCTAGAGTTTGCTCAGAAATATTGTAGCCAAATCTGTAACCATTTTTTTAAAGCTATAAAAACAAGTACAATTTCTATTATAGACCGCATAGGCCACATGATCTAAAAAATTTTGGTGCCGTTCGGCTAAATATTACCCAACAACGTTTCTAATAAAAATTTTTTAGTGTATTTTATGGTTTTACTAGTGAAACAGAAGTGATGGGTGTTTTTATATATTGTGTTGAAATAATTGGAAAAGTTGTGTATATAACAGTTGGAAAACATAAAAAACTACACTAATTTGAAAAATATTTGATACGAAAATGCCATTTTATTTTAAAGAACGCATTTATTCTTTATCTTCACATCATTTAGAACCAATTAATAAAATCTGTAAATTTATTTATTGGTTCTTTAGCTGTTTAAAACACAAAACGTGATAGTTTTATGTATGTATGTTATGAAATAACAACAATAACAACATAGCTAGTTAATACAAGCATTTATTTTTATAACTTGGTAATAAGGGGAATACCGGGGCACAGTGGAGTGCCTGGAAATATTGTGGCGGATGAGCTGGCGAAAGCCGGAGCTCGTCTACAGAGAGGGGACATTTATACGATGGTTGGAGTCCCGCTTAACAGCTGTAAAAACCAAGTGCAGCGTCAACTTGTAGGGACTGCGCAGGACAGATGGTCTGGTGAGGTCACCTGCCGAGTAGCAAGGCTGACATGGCCTGTCAGCCTTGATCGTAGTAGAACTGCGGTCTTAAAGGGGTTTCCCCGTCAAAGGTTGCGTACCTTGGTGGCAGTTCTGACAGGACATTGTCTCATAGGGACGCATGCTAGGAGGTTAAATCTTCCATTTAATGATTTCTGCAGAAGTTGCGGGGATGAGGACGAGGAGGAGTGTTGAGCATTTCCTCTGTCGATGGCCGGCTCTCAGTTCTATGAGAGCGCTGTACTTAGGCGGACCGATGCTGCACGGGTTAGCAGATATATCGGAATGCCGAGTGAACGGACTGGATTCCTTTATCCGGCTTTCGGGTTGGTTTGAATCGAACCGTCGGGGGAAGTGTAAGTCTCGCGGGCTGCACTTCTCCCTCAGGCAACACAACGGGACCAAAAGGACCCAAGTGGGCTGGTTTCATGAAACTGGCGGCCTGTACAACCTAACCTAACCTAATAAGGGGAAACATATAATTACATAAAAAAATTAATAATACAAAACCCAGTAAGTTGGTAAAAATAGAACCACAAAAGTATTCTTTCAAACTCATACATACATAACTATGTATTTGTTTATAACTTTTTTTTTTAATTTTTATTTATTTATTCCACAAAAATAAAAATTTGATGCTCCTGCGTCTCAAAGGACATTCAAGGTGGTAATTAGCATTGCGTTGTATGTATAGATATAATAAATACAATTAATTCAACTACTAATTTCAGTAACAATAAAAATATAAAAGAAAAAAAATAATAATAATAATGAATAAAAAAATTTATATAGTTTGCTCTTTGGGCTAAAGCCGAGATCAATAATCGAGTAATAACACCAATTAGTTACAGTAGATTACCTTGTCCAGAATGTTAAAACCAAAAGCTTAATTACTAAATCGATCCAACAATTTGATCTGGTATGACCGTACAAAATTTGTGACCTTATATTTCTATGTAACTATACAGTTGCAAAGTAAATTTGCAAAGTATAGGATGCACAGCATGGGCGGGGTGACGCAGGCCATATGCCCAAGATGGTATTAACAGTACGTTTGTACGACCTATTACTTCACATAGGAAGGTGCAGCGTGGTTAACAATGAAATACCTCTAGAAAACCGTAAATAAATACAGTTAGTTCAGGCAAAACAGTAACCAGTGCGAGTGAGACGCAAAACACTCGAAGATCGAACAACAAGCCTACCGCTAGATATAATTACGATAACGTGAGAGCTGTTCTTCAGCCCAGAGCTGCTTTACGACTGAGATTGTGACCTTATATATTTTTAAGATTTGATTTATAGCTTGCTTCTATATCCTAAATACGACTGAGATTATGACCTTATATATTTTTAAGATTTGAGTTATAGCTTGCTTCTATATCCTAAATAAATAGCTTTTAATTTTTGATTATGTATGTATGTATAATTGAATAAACATGAACAAATATATGTACTTATGTGTGTATATAATTTTTCATTTTTAATATAAGATGAAACCCGAAGAGAGCGAGACTTTTATAAGAGCCGTAATATGGCCTGTCCGAAGGATTTGCCTCAAAATCATGATGATGACAATGAAAAGGTTATGGAAGCACATGCTGAATCCGATTTCCACAGACTAGACGAACAAGTCAACGTATGCTTGGAATGTATGAGTAACAATTTCAAAAACTTGCAAAGGCGTTTTATACGTTGTAGTTCACAAGCAACAATTACACATCTGAAAAAGTTAGTTGCGAAAAAGATTTTAAATGGCATTGATAAATATCGAGAGGTAATGTTTTCAAAAAATATATAGTATAATAAAATTTGTTTCTATATAGGTATACAAGGCAGCTTTATACAGGTAGTGGCAGAATTACTATAAATACAACACCAACAAACATCAACATATATTTTGTTTATTGTAATTCTGCCACTACCTGTATAAAGCTGTCTTGATAGGTATATTCATTTTTTTTTTCTCTAATTTTTTAGATTGACATCTTGTGTAACGAGGAATTATTAGGCAAGGATCATACATTGAAATTTGTTTATGTAACCCGTTGGCGTTTTCGAGAACCTCCTCTACGGTTACAGTTTCGTCCTAGAGTAGAAATATAGGCTAACACATTCTTTATACATATGTATAAAAATATAATAATTACATTTTAATATTTTACGTAATAAAAAAGTCTTAATTTAAGAACCAGTTCTTAAAAATCTTATTTTAAATAAGTTTTTTTTTTATATATTTATGTACGCTTTAAAATTATTGTATTTATTTTTATTATTTTATACTTCTTTATGAACACCTGACCTTGTATTTCGTATTTTAACATTTTTAATCAAAACTATCATTATTATTTTAAATCTTCCATTATGATTTCAGATAAACTTTACACAAAGAAATAGTTTTATATATTTATATATATTTTGTATATACACAAACTATTTTCTAGATAAATAAAAGATTTATAAGGTTAATATGATGTTGTTTTTTTTTTCTCAATATAAATAAAAAAAATTATACAACAGCTAGTTGTCTACATGTCGACATTTCATAAGAGCTACCCTAATTATCAGTAGACATGGAAACCTTTGAAATATATTCTCAAACATTCAACTTTATATCCCAATGTTCAGAATAAATGATTGAGAGTTTAAAAAGAAGAATGTTAATAAAACACAACACAACAAAATTGAGTGGTATCAATATTAGAAGCGAATAAACTCAATTATTTTATGTGCTGTTCATTGAACTTGTTGAAAAAAATTTGTATGGAAATCATACAAAAAATTTAGTAACTTTCATACAAATTTTCTAGACGACTACTCGTCTGTGTTCTATGAACAGCACATTAATGTTTGTTGTACGCTGTGATGTTAGTTCTCTAATTTTTGATACTTCAAAAAAAAAAAAAAACAAATCGTAGCAACTAAGCAGTGATGTTAACTTTTATTTTCAAAGTACTATACGACTTTAAAAAAATTGCGTTTTTGAGCAAAATTATTGTATGGAAAGTTATTTAGCCGCGCTAACAAGTAAAAGCCGTGTCCAAGGCGAATTAATACAGGTGAATGCAAGCTGGAAGGCGAATTCAGTACTATGTATTTTGTTATTGTAAAACATATCGAGAAGCTAAGAAAAACTGTTACATAAACGTTAATTACAAATTTTTATTATTGTTTGTAATTAACACAGATTATCGTTAGTGAGAAATCAGAATACGTAACCAGAATCCGAAAGCGTGGTACACGCGGATGATTGCCGAGTACCAGCAATTCTTTGTTCCTTCTTATTCTCCTCACCGAAAGCTTCTATAAAGTCAAGAATTACCCAACTAAAGTTGCTATGTCTGACCTGACATTAATTGTGGAAAGTCACAAATATTTTTGACAAGCATAGCTGCCTGTTTTTGTTGTAATTTTGTTCTAGTGCTGCCACCTTTTAAACTTTATACACCGCAATACACTGAAACTAAATTAAGTTGTGAATGTTTCCTAGCAAAGTTAAGTGCGGTCTCCACCTGACATGAAAACACTAACTTTAACGCTAACTTCAAGTTAAAGTTAAATGTGGACCGCTAATGTTGAAGTTTGGTTAAAGTTATAACTTGGTTGTTAAAACATTTCATTTGAAAACTCTGTTATAACTTAAATTGACAACAACCTGCTATTTGTAGTTGTTTTTCACCATTTTTATTTTTTTACTATGAGAAGTTGTAACTCTAACATCACTACGTGTACGCCGAATTAAACAGATAGATATTTAAACAGCAACTTTTAACTTCATGTTTTAACTGCGTTTGAAGTTAGGTGTAGACTGCATGTAACTATCTGCTAAAGTCGGCGTACACGTAGTGATGTTAGAGTTATAACTTTTCATAGTAAAGTACGGTCTCCACCTGACATGAAAGCACTAACTTTAACGCTAATTTCAAGTTAAAGTTAAATGTGGACTGCTCATATTGAAGTTTGGTTAAAGTTATAACTTGGTTGTTAAAACATTTCATTTGGAAACTCTGTTATAACTTAAATTGACAACAGCCTGCTATTTGTAGTTGTTTTCCACCATTTTTATTTTTTTACTATGAGAAGTTATAACTCTAACATCACTACGTGTACGCCGACTTAAACAGATAGATATTTAAACAGCAAGTTTTAACTTCATGTTTTAACTGCGTTTGAAGTTAGGTGTAGACTGCATGTAAAGTGCGGTCTCCACCTGACTTGAAAACACTAACTTTAACGCTAACTTCAAGTTAAAGTTAAATGTGGACCGCTCATGTTGAAGTTTGGTTAAAGTTATAACTTGGTGGTTAAAACATTTCATTTGGAAACTCTGTTATAACTTAAATTGACAACAGCCTGCTATTTGTAGTTGTTTTTCGCCATTTTTATTGTTTTACTATGAAAAGTTATAACTCTAACATCACTACGTGTACACCGACTTTAACAGATAGATATTTAAACAGCAAGTTTTAACTTCATGTTTTAACTGCGTTTCAAGTTAGGTAGAGACTGCATGTAACTATCTGCTAAAGTCGGCGTACACGTAGTGATGTTAGAGTTATAACTTTTCATAGTAAAGTGCGGTCTCCACCTGACTTGAAAACACTAACTTTAACGCTAACTTCAAGTTAAAGTTAAATGTGGACCGCTCATGTTGAAGTTTGGTTAAAGTTATAACTTGGTGGTTAAAACATTTCATTTGGAAACTCTGTTATAACTTAAATTGACAACAGCCTGCTATTTGTAGTTGTTTTTCGCCATTTTTATTGTTTTACTATGAAAAGTTATAACTCTAACATCACTACGTGTACACCGACTTTAACAGATAGATATTTAAACAGCAAGTTTTAACTTCATGTTTTAACTGCGTTTCAAGTTAGGTAGAGACTGCATGTAAAACAATAAAAATGGCGAAAAACAACTACAAACAGCAGGCTATTGTCAATTTAAGTTAAAACAGAGTTTCCAAATGAAATGTTTTAACAACCAAGTTATAGCTTTAACCAAACTTCAACATGAGCGGTCCACATTTAACTTTAACTTGAAGTTAGCGTTAAAGTTAGTGTTTTCAAGTCAGGTGGAGACCGCACTTTATGGTCAGCACACTATGTTATATATAGAAGCTGAAGCGCATACAAGTCTTAAGATGAAACAGCTGTTTTGATTAGCTGTTGCAAAACATCAAAATTATTTAAGAATTTAAGAAAATATTAAAAGTTAATATTCTTCACGTACATAAATTAGATTTTACATGCACACATATGAATGCCATTATTGCTTTGTGTCATTTTTGTGAAGCTCACGGCCCGTCTTCAATTTTTTGTACGCAAACTCTCAGAGACACTAAGTTAGATGAACTGTGTTCTGCGGCCACTTCACAGACATCAAATAGTGTTGCAGGAAAACAGTGTGCAGCTTGCAACTCAATCGGACTTGTTAACGGATTATTTAGTAAAGATAATGAAAGCGAAGCAACATTTTTAAGTACTCAACAATCAGCATTGCCAGAAGTGGCAACGTTAGTGAAGCAGGCAGCCGTTAGAAGTTTAAGCTGTGAAATAAATTATAATAAGGATGGAGGATTTGTATTTTTTGGTGACACTTCAAGAGGACACGTTTTAAGTCACACATTTCACCTGAGTGATTTACAAGTAAGTTTCTAAGTAATGGCTAAAAAAAAATGCGATTTTAAGAACTTCTTCTCTGGGATTCAAGGCTCGAGGATTTTATCAGTTATTTTCGATAATAATCCTTATGAAAGACAAGTATTTCTTGTTGAACATGAAGCCGTTTTTTGCAGAACATTTGCGAAAAATATCATCAGAACTACAGCTTGGAGCGAAACGAGTTCGGGACGGTGAAGAATTAAAATGTTCACCAAGACAGAAGAGACTTTCTGGTTCACAGCCTATAGTACAAACACCAAGATCTTTAATAGAACTCACTGGAGAGGAACATATTTTTGCCATCTTACATTCACACTTTTCTTGGCTTTTATTAGCTGGTTCAAGATTTTTAACAGAGCATGTGACATTTGGCAACCTTCCTTGGCTACCTCCACAGAGTAGTAGTCATCCGCCACAGCAAAGGCTTAATTACAATATAACAACACTTCCAATGATACAGAAATATGAGGCACTTGATGATGCAGAAGAGTTTTACTCACTTAGATATATTAAACAGGTTGTTAGAAAAGCAGAGTTTGCCTCTATTTGTTTTTGTGCTTTAACTGGCATTAAGGTAGGTTTTTTCCAATAATATCCAAATCGTTCCCTTACAAAATAAATTTATAGATTATTGTTCGAGGTGATCCGGCTCGAACCTTTCACTTTATGGAGTGCCTTAAAAAGCTTTTACCCGAACAAATGCACATCCTTATAAGAATTAACGCTCAACATCAACATTCAATTAGTGCTGATTATAAAATTATTTCTATATCGAATGAAATCGCTGTTCCCATGGCCAGTTCATCTGTTTTTCGAATAGATTTTTTGGACGAAGCTCTGGGTAATGATGTTTGCATAAAATGGCCAGGATCTGCTCCAACAAAATGTAAGTTAAAATTTTCTTTTTAATGATTATTGAAGGGCGAGTCCATCAAAAATTAAAATGACTATATGAAAAAATTTAAATAAAAAATCGTAATTCAAAGAAAAATTTGTTTTATATTAACAGAGAATCAGAATGAATCTGCTTGTATTTACCAAGGCAAAGCTGCCTTGGTATTTATGTACCTTACTAAAAAATTTACATATTGCTGGTCTCAGGTAGAAAGATCCTAATATAATTTTAACTTTACAGGAAAAATTGTAACGCAAACTGTGTCTATATATCGACAATTAATTTTTTGTATAACTGCTTGAAATCCATTGTTTATGAAGCTATTACATCAAATCTTTGTAAAGACGTATTTGCGAAAACTGTGTTAGAATCACTAGAAGAGTAATAGTTATTACCTATATTGTAGAGTTATTTACATTGTTATTAATATACCATGTATATTGTACATATACAGTGATGTTCGATGAAATAGAGCCACACTCCTTTTTTCGTATATTGTCTATCAGAACCGTTAAATCAAAATTTAAATGTAAAAGTCATCCTGTACTTATTTTTTTACTTCTCTTGTGAACAAAGTTCCGTTATTTTTATTTGAATTGTCGCGTCATTATTTTCCAGGTTAGTACATTTGTAGTATTACTAGTGAAAACAAGTGTTCCAAAAAATAGAGGCGATTTAAAAAAATATTTTTTTTGCGAGTGTTTTGCTATTTTTATACCCTTCACAAAAATGTTAAGGGTATATATAAGTTTGTGATTCCGTTTGTAATTTCTACAGTTTTTTTTTTGCGACCCTATAAAGTATATATATTCTGAATCAGAATTAATGGAAAAGTCGATTAAGCGATGTCCGTCTGTCCGTCTGTCCGCTGTTGAAATACCGTTTCTGAGAAAACCATTAGACTTAGAAACTTTTTTCTTTCACCATTCTTTTACCCCATCGATTCATGGGTTTGCTATTGAAATTCAGTAATATCGGTCCACGTATAGCTGAGATATATTCAAAATTCCGAAAAAAGCCATTTTTTTTGCAGTTTTGTATGAAAATTTTTGAAAACAAAAGTTGTTCGTTTTGCTTCAAACTTCACGCACTTATTAAGCATGGTGATTAAAAGGCAAACAATTTTTTTTTCAGATATCGGTCCATATATACCCGAGATATAGCCCAAATCGGATTTTTAATGAAAATGTCGCATAGGCGAAGCTAAATAACTTTTTTTTGCTCAAAAGCAGTTCTGGTAATAAAATTAGGTTACATAAATATGGAAAATGAAAATTTCCGATATCGGTCCATATATACCCGAGATATAGCCCAATCCGGGTTTTTCATGAAAATGTCGCGTAAGCGAACTTAAACAACTTTTTTGTGCTCAAAAGCAGTTCTGGTAATAAAATAGGGTCATATAAATATGAAAAATGTACATTTTCGATATCGGTCCATATATACCCGAGATATAGCCTAGACCAGGGTTTTCATGAAAATGTCGCGTAAGCGAACTCATACAACTTTTTTGTGCTCAAAAGCAGTTCTGGTAATGAAATAGGGTCATATAAATATGAAAAATGAAAATTTTCCATGTCGGTCCATATATACCCGAGATATAGCCCAAATCGGGTTTTTCATGAAAATGTCGCGCAAGCGAACTTAAACAACTCTTTTGTTCTCAAAATCAGTTCTGGTACTGAAATAGGGTCATATAAATATGAAAAATGAAAATTTTCGATATCGGTCCATATATACCCGAGATATAGCCCAAATCGGGTTTTTCATAAAAATGTCGCGCAAGCGAACTTAAACAACTTTTTTGTGCTCAAAGCAGTTCTGGTATTGAAATTAGGTTACATAAATATGGAAAATGAAAATTTCCGATATCGGTCCATATATACCCGAGATATAGCCTAGACCGTGGTTTTCATGAAAATGCCGCGTAAGCGAACTTAAACAACTTTTTTGTGCTCAAAAGCAATTCTGGTAATGAAATTAGGTTACATAAATATGGAAAATGAAAATTTCCAATATCGGTCCATATATACCCGAGATATAGCCTAGACCGGGGTTTTCATGAAAATGCCGCGTAAGCGAACTTAAACAACTTTTTTGTGCTCAAAAGCAGTTCTGGTAATGAAATTAGGTTACATAAATATGAAAAATTTCCGATATCGGTCCATATATACCCGAGATATAGCCCAAATCGGGTTTTTCATGAAAATGTCGCGTAAGCGAACTTAAACAACTTTTTTGTGCTCAAAGCAGTTCTGGTAATGAAAAAGGGTTATATAAATATGAAAAATGAAAATTTTCGATGTCGGTCCATATACACCCGAGATATAGCCCAAATCGGGTTTGTCATGAAAATATCGCGTAAGCGAACTTAAACAGTTTTTTTGTGCTCAAAAGCAGTTCTGGTAATGAAATAGGGTCATATAAATATGAAAAATAAAAATTTTCGATATCGGGCCATATATACCCGAGATATAGCATAGACCGGGGTTTTCATGAAAATGCAGCGTAAGCGAACTTAAACAACTTTTTGTGCTCAAAAGCAGTTCTGCTAATGAAATTAGGTTACATAAATATGGAAAATGAAAATTTCCGATTTCGGTTCATATATACCCGGTGTATAGCCTAACAGGTTTTTTGATGGAAATGCCGACTAAACAACTTTTTTGTGCTCAAAAGCAGTTCTGGTAATGAAATAAGGTTATATAAATATGGAAAAAGAAAATATCCGATATCGGTCCATATATACTCGAGATATAGCCTGAACCGATTTTTCCAATAACATTTTTTTTTTACTGAAAAGCAGTTCTTGTCATAAAAGAAGGTTACGAAAATAGAGAAAATTAAAATTTCTGATATCGGTCCAGATATACCCGAGATATAGCCTAAATCGGGTTTTTCATGAAAATATCGCGTAAGCGAACTTAAACAATTTGTTGTACTCAAAAGCAGTTCTGGTAATGATATAAGGTTATATAAATATGGAAAATTAAAATTTTCGATATCGGGCCATATATACCCGAGATATAGCCTGAACCGAATTTTCCATTAAAAAATTTTTTTTTTTTTTTTTTGCTGAAAAGCAATTCACGTTATAAAAGAAGGTTACTAAAATACAGAAAATAGAAAATTCTCATATCGGTTCATATATAACCGAGCATATTTAAGTCACATTTTTAATATACTATACATATTCGTGACTATCGTGAAGGGTATTTTAGATTCGGCCCAGCCGAATATACTACACTCTTACTTGTTTTTGTTTTTATATTTGGAAGAAACGGTAAGCTTAGCCCTTTAATTTTATAAATAGTAAATAATCGACATAAGCAGTTACAATTTAGAACACAAAATGGGCAGAGGTAAACACTGCAGTATGGAAAACAGTACGATTATTAAAAGACTGCATAATGAAGGCAAGAGCTATAGGCAAATAGCAGAAATATTTGGATGCTCGAAGAAAATGGTGGAAAATGCAGTGAAATATAAATTCAAGCCGGAAAACAGAGGGAAAAAGAGCAAAATCACTGCTCATTTAGAGCGAAAAATCCTGCGCCACGTGCGAAAGGACCCATTTGTTACATCTTCTGCAATTAGAAAAGAGTATAACCTGGATATTTCCACTTCAGCAATAAGAAAGTTCTTAATTAAGAACAATTTGAAAGCAAAGAGTGCGCGTAGAGTTCCATATCTCACTAAAAAGCATATAGAAAAAAGATTAAAATTTGCCGAAGAACATTTGAAATGGCCAACAAGCAAATGGCGAAACATATTGTGGTCAGATGAAACAAAAGTAAATTTGTTTTATTCTGACAGAAGCAGCTTTCGTGTAAGAAGACCTGCAAACAGCGAATTCCGTCCCGAGTACACAATAAAAACCATTAAACACGGTGGAGGAAATATAATGGTATGGGGCTGTTTCTCTTACAATGGAACAGGGCCTTTATTTCGTATTGAAGATAGAATGGACGCCATATCTTACACAAATATTTTATGTAGCACCATGTTGCCATACGCTGAGTGGGAAATGCCGCTTCGATGGGTGTTTCAACAGAACAATGACCCGAAACACACATCGAAGCGGGCAAAAGAGTGGTTTCAAAATAATGAAGTCAAGGTTTTAAGCTGGCCGGCACAGTCGCCAGACTTAAATCCTATAGAAAACCTGTGGCAAATAGTGAAATCAAGACTTCGAGGAAAAAATGCATCCAATAAAGACCAACTATGGGCATTAATTCAAGATGCGTGGCAAAACATCCCTGTGAGCACTTGCCAAAAACTTGTGGACTCAATGCCAAAGCGTTGCTTAGCTATTATTAAAAATAATGGTTATTCTACTAAATACTAAGGATAACAAAGGAGAAATGTACAAATATTCATGTTTAAAAAACTTCAAAAACTTGTATTTCCGCTACCGAAAACCGATGGCTCTATTTTTATTCACACCGAAAATTGGAACTTTTTTTTATTTTTATGTATAAGAACTTTTTAAAATCCTTAATTACAAATTTTGCGCTGAAATATTTTTTATTTTTATGTGATATGAAGAGAAAAAAAATAAAACCCCCATTTTATATACTTTTTGATCATTATTTGCAGTTTTAAAGTACATGACAGAGGGTGGCTCTATTTCATCGAACATCACTGTACTGTGTTATTTTGGCTTTATATTACTGAATTGATCATTCAAATAAAATTCGTAAAAAATGCGAGTTAGGGCTTTTATGTATAAAATGAATCTTGAAATAAATTCAAATGCACCATTGCAAATGCAAATTTATCTCGGTTTTGGTGCCAAGAATATTTGATATAAATTTGTTATAAAAACTTAAATATACCTTCACCACGAAATGAATATTTTTAACACATGTGAATGGTAAACTATACAAGACAAGCCAGCTTCGAAGCTGGCAGTCCTATGTATCCAGTTCAACAACGATACCAAATTGGACCCAAGTGTGCTGGCAGCCTGTTAAATCTAATGTACCCAGTAACTATTTTGTTTTTATAAGTTTTTAAAAGGCACCATTTATTCAATAGCAAAAATTTTGGCGAAAGTTCCAGATTCAATTTGATTTATAAATGCAGTTGAGTACTTTCAAATATGCAAATGTATGCGATGTTACATTAACAGCCAGTTTACCAATCTCGACAGCGTGCTTGCGTTCGCAATCCATGCGAAAGAAAATTGATTTGGGTTCGTCTAACTTTTTTTTATGCGAACGATCTGTCAAAACTCAATGAAAATACATAAGAATATGCGAACGAATAATAGTGAGATAGACAAACCCAAATTGATTCGAATGTGAGTGACTAGCTTTCTTTCGCATTCATTTTCATTCGAAATTGGTAAACTGCCTGTAATTGAATGTTTCTGGTTAAAAGTCCTAATTCTTTTCATTTCACCCTTGTTGATGAATATGATATTCTTATTGCATTGAATTCTATTAAGTCTAATGCTCTTGGACATGATAAAATTCCTATAAAATTTTTAAAATTAATTTTCCCTCTAATTTCCAATTATCTGCTCTACCTGATTAATAACATATTTGTTGTCTCCCAATTTCCTTATTTTTGGAAGTTAGCACGCGTAGTACCAATCGGAAAAAATAAGACTTTTGATGTTAATAACCTCAGACCCATAAGTATATTGCCAGCTATGTCTAAAATTATTGAAAATATTATGAAAGCACAAATTTTATCACATTGTACGCGTTTTTCACTTCTCAGTAAAAATCAATATGCATTTCGCCATAACCACAATACTACTTCACTGCTGATTTCACTTACAGATTCAATAAGAGAACAGCTCAATAAGCATGAAAGCTCAATTATGATATCTCTTGATCTCACCAAAGCTTTCGATCGAGTAAACCATAATTTAATGATAAATAAACTTTATTCTAACTTTAATTTTTCAAAATCAGCATGCAAGTTAATTTATTCTTATCTAAATGATCGATCGCAATTTGTCTCCATTGGTGGTCTCGATTCTAGTATCGGATCTATTACCTCAGGTGTTCCTCAGGGCTCTGTTTTAGGGCCTATATTTTTTATGTACTTGAATGACTGCATTCCTCTTATGGAAAATTCTTATTGTAAACCGTTTGTATTCGCAGATGACATCTTCCTAAATTTAAATTTTAGCTCTAAATCGAGTACTGGTCCTATTCTTAACGATCACTTACAAAGTATCTCTGACTGGATGGAATTCAATGATCTCGAAATTAACGTTAGTAAGACAAGAGCATTATTTTTCCACTTGCCTAACCAGCAATTCATATGTCCTAGAATTATTATTGGAAATCAGTTGATACATTTTGATGATTCTTTAAGGTGCTTAGGAATTATAATTGACTCAAAACTCAACTTCGAGACTCATATTAACTTGCTAGCATCCCAGATTGTATCTACCCTAAGATCGTTGTATGCCTATAAAATGTACACACCAACGCATGTCCGAGTCCGATTGGCTAATGCCCTTCTTATGTCCAAGTTAAACTATGGATTGGAAGTCTACTCAGGCACTTTGCTGGGTAATATTGCCATACTAGAGAGACTCTTTAGAAAAGTTATTCGTTATGCATATAATATCCGGATTTTTCATCACGAGAGGGTCTCTGAAACTACTCCCTTGTTTTTGGGTTGTAGTTTCCGTAACTATCTCCATCTGCGTGTTCTTTTACATTTTTATAAAATCTTTAGGGTAGGGCAACCTATTGCTTTAGTAAATAAATTTTCTTTCATAAACTCTACCCGTAATACTCAAATAGAAATTCCGCGAATATTCCTTTCCATTTTTGAACGTTCCTTTCAGATAAGAGTTTGTCGCATTTGGAATAGCTTACCTACTGCTCTCAGATTATTTTCATATTCTACGTATAGAGTTAAAAATTTGCTTTTGAGGTGGTTTAATTTTGGTGAGTGATATCGCTGGTTACATTTATGATAAAAGATTTTGTTTTAAATTTAGCAGTGTTTGTGAGGCAGGGGAGCCATTTACTTTTTTTTTCCTATATGTATATACATACAAATTTAAACTAATGTTTTTAGAATAGCAATAATACTCTATAAATACATGTATAATAGGCCTTATAGGCTTCCAATGTATTGAAGTAAATAAATAAATAAATAAATAAAAAAATGTCAATTGGATAGTGTTCAACTACACAGTAAATTCATGTATTCCACAATTTTTTTATTTCTAGTGCCCGACTTACTTGTCAAGCTGTTAAAAGCAGTTGATGAAGCGCGTTTTACAGAGCTGGTTTTAAACCGACATACTAAAGCATTAGTAGAGGAATGGAAAAAGTATATGACCAATTTCTTATAAAATTCCATTAATTGTTTTTTCTTTCGCAGTAAAGTTGTATGCCTTAATCACGCAAAATCCTCTAATGGCCAAGTTAAACTGAAAAGAGTATTAGGCATTCAGCCTCAGGACCACCCACTTTTAAATTACTGGAGTGCTCATTTGCATTAGAAATTTTAACACTGCACAATTATTCACAAAAAATTTTAGTTTAAATAAACAAATATTTTTAGATACCACTCATATTGTTTAATTTAAAGAACTGATTTTTTATTCCCGTCAGTTTTGATGGATTAAAAAAAAAACTAAATTACAAAAAAAAAGTACTTAAAGGTTACTTTACTTTTTGTAACCACAGCTGGAACGACGTCCACGAGCACGTTCAAACTTTCTGCCCTTGGAACGAACATACGGGCGAGTATGAGAATGTGGTACACCAGGTGCTTTACCAAAGTGCTTGCAGGCAGTACGTGCGGTACGTTTACCCTGCAACAACAAGCAGTTTTTGCCTGTGGGTGACTTCAGAGCCAACTGATCAAAAGTTATGACTTTACCACCAGCTTTCAAGATGCGTTCCCGAGCAGTTTGGGTAACATGCAGAGCACAAACGCACATTTTTGGTACCGTCAATAGACGCACATCATCGGTAACAGACCCAACAATAACAACGGTTGATTCAGGTTGTTTCGCAGCTTTAAAAAAACGGCTTACGCGCTGCAATGACATGGGCGGCCTGTTTGTCTTGCTCATAAACAAACGTTTCAACACGATACGGTTGAATTTTTTGTTGGTGCGGCGTTGGAGGAAGCGGTACAACTGAGAAAAAATAATACACATTAGTTAGCATAACTCAAATTAATATTAAACCAGTTGCAAAACACATAATTTTATCTGCAAGTATTCAAACTTACCTTTACCAACAGACGTAAATAAACATCCTGGGATTTGGGCTCAGTTCTGCGAACCTTACGATCATATTTGTGGCTGATATCAATACCCTAAAACATACGGAAAATATATGTTAATCTACATCTCCAGAATGCTGATTTGCACAACTTTAAATTTCACTTCTTTTATACATCAGATTTTTCACCGATTGTTTATAATTTAATTTCAACAAAATCTTCACTACAAGTCTTACCATTTTGGTGACCGGAAAAAGAAAGAGACGTAGCTCGCACTATAGAAACGTCAATTTGACATTTCATATCAGTATGAAGTTTGCTGTAGTTTATTTCGTTGACATTTTAGCAAGGCGACTTTATACAGGTGAGTGCAAGCGGAAAGGCGAATTCAGTACAATGTATTTTGTTATTGTAAAACACATCGTGAATGTCATAATCTAAATTCGCCTAAGATTATTCAGCAGAGAAAATATTTTATATAAACGTTAAATATAAGCTTTTATAATTGTTTGTAATTAAAATCACAGATTATATTAGTTTTTCACTTTTAAATTCACACAAATTTCTTGAAATTGCACTAAATCATGCAAAAAAACCTTCAGATTAAAATGGCGCGAAAAAGTTTGTAAACAAAAGAAACAAAATTTGACAGTCTTATTGGAAAAAACGCGAGAAGCAAAAAATAATCACCTGTACTGTTAAGTTCACCTGGTAATGAATTCGCCTTGCATTTTAGCTAATAGTTTTATATATGGCAGTACTTTAATAGGTTTAGGCATACGCTGATTTAGCGGGTGCGAGAACCAAAATATTTAGAAAACTAAATCGAATTATGCAAAACTACTCTTTACTGTTCCTAGAGGAAAACTACCAATGTACTATAATGACAAAGTTTTCAGTAGTTTACAGCATGGAAAGTTGTTTATTTTATTTATTTATCTGATCAATTCAGTAATATACATTTTTCTTAACTTGTTTTCGTAAACTGTCCTGGGGTAGTACGGATGCTTATGAAGATGTTATTAATTATCAAAACAAAACAAGAAAAAATTGTTTTTCCTTTATTTGATTAATTTCTTGTGACTTACTCTTTCTATAGTAATAAATTTTGAATTGCTTTGTAATATAATTTTATTGGCCAAAAGGCTATGTGTTACAATAATGAATAAATAAATAAATACCTATGAAGCCAAAAATGGCCAGCAGAAGGGATTAAATTTGTATAAGGATACTTTCCTTTTAAAAACACTTTGCATATTTGTAAATTTTGGAGTCAAATCTTCCGGGAAACTTAAGCTTGCCCTCATTTACACGACCTTTACCCAATACGTAAAGAAACATCTTATACAAGTATGAATAAATGGAAAGTGACTACTCTTCTCCATATACCTACTTTCCACTGAATTGAAAAGCCGTTTAGTTTTTTAATACTTCTTTTTTTTTACTATTTTCATGAACAAAACCATGGCTATAAATGTTGCTATCACAAATACAATCATTAACCACATCCAACATTTCCAAGCATTTCGTGAGTGACCTTCCAATTTTTCTGTTTCTTTATTAAGGGCACCTATATTTCGTTCAGCCATGCCAGAGGAGCGGGAGACCATTTCCGTATCTTTTTTTATAATTCTGTTTGCCGTTTCTGTCTGCTCTCGCAGATTTCTGGTCAACGACAACATATGCTCAGTAATCATTTCTTGGTTTTCTCGTATATATTTTACAGCTTCACTTTGTTCTCCGCTGGCTGCTTCATCAATTGGTTTGCGTCGTCTTAGTGAATCTTCTTGCAACAACTCCTTTCGTAAGTCTGCATAAAGCTTTGAAGACTGGAGTTGATTCATTTCCTTAAGAGCTTGATCTCCAGTGTCTGTCGCAACACCCCTTAATCTATATGAATTTTGGCGGCTAGCGGGCGGAGGACTGTCGATATAATGGGTAATGATTTTTAAATTTTGCAGTCTATGAGTATAAACAGGAATTTTTTCGTTGCTGTACGGACTGAAATTAAATGTGTTGTTGGTTTCAACATGCATTCTTACATATTTTTCAGTAAAGTGCTTGCTTACTCGTTCATGGTTTTGAGCTCCTCAATCATAGTATCCAATGATTTGATGAATTTTTTTAAGCGCCAAAAATTGACTTCCTCTTTGGCCAATTCTTCGCAATTTGCCAACAGTGACCGTATATTTACATTAAGTTTAGTAGCCATTTAAAAAGTTTTTTATCGCGAATTATATTTCTATTTCTAAACGTAAACAAACACGTCATTTTAGTTGACATGTAAGTTTTATTTGATACGGTACTCACAAGGAACTATTGACCTTTTTCACTGAAATTTACATAGAGTTTATACGTGACATAATATCAAATATTTGTTAATCAGCAAACATCAATTTGATAGCAGAGAGGATTATACCACGTGTAGCCTTCAAAATTAGTACTTTTGAAATATTATATCAGATATCACAATATTGTTTTGATAATATATATTTAGAAAACCCTATCATATAGGAAACAAGTCCAGTTTACGCATAGTGCTTCTCATTGAAAAACAAAGTATATAGGGAGGTAGAAAATTGAAAAATAAGAAGAAAATGTTAAGGGAAAAAGTTGGCGGAAACACATAGTTTCCGAGTTAAGTTAAACCCCACTGGGGTTTAACAGACGAGAAAAAATTTTAGTCCGAACAATTTTTTGTTATTTTACTGGGGGTCTCCATTAGCCATGAACATGGTATGAGCATCATGTCGAACATCGCAAATGGCTAATGTGGACCGCTCATGTCCATGTTTCGTTTATGCTCTGGCGTCGATGTTCGAGCATATGGCTGAGCATCGATGTTCTCCATGAAGTTAGCCATCACGAACAAAAATACACAAAATTTGTATTGTAAAAAATCCTTCTTAAGAAAATGTGGCAGCGCTACGGCACGTGACAATTTTTTGCTACTGGCAGTATAGTAAGCCATTTGCGTCAAGTGTATTTTTTACATTTTGTAAAGTGAATTTAGTGTTTTATTCTGAATTAAACATATAAAAATTATTTTGTGAACATAAAAATAATTCAAATAAAAATAATTTCTGATTATAAAAAGGTATATATATATATATATATATATATATATATATATATATATATATATATATATATATATATATATATATATATATATATATATATATATATATATATATATATATATATATATATATATATATATATATATATATATATATATATATATATATATATATATATATATATATATATATATATATATATATATATATATAGTTTATAATTGTGAAAAAGTTACAAATATTTTTGACAAACATGGCTTACCACATGCCTGTTTTTGTAGTAATTTTGCTCTGGTGCTCCCACCGTATAGATATTGATGCACCTTGGCTGCCAACACAGAAACACTTCGCATCCAACATGATACAAAAAACAAGGTAACCGCTTCGCTACAACAATACAACAATAAAGAAAACAACAGGTATTTTGTTTGTGTAAAAGGCGAATTCACACTTAAGCTGTCAAAAGTATTTGATAAAGAACATGTAAAAAATTTAAATGGCGCCGAAAAAGGTAAACAAAACTTGACAACGAAAGTGCCGCCATATTAACCGAATTCGCCTGAATTCGCCGATGCATCCTCCTCATGATACAAAAAACAAGGTAGCCGCTTCGCTACAACAATACAACAATAAAAAAAACAACAGGTATTTTGTTTGTGTAAAAGGCGAATTCACACTTAAGCTGTCAAAAGTATTTGATAAAGAACATGTAAAAAAATTTAAATGGCGCCCAAAACGGTAAACAAAACTTGACAACGAAAGTGCCGCCATATAAACCGAATTCGCCTGAATTCGCCGATGCATCCACCTAATAATTAATTCGCCTTGCATCCTCCTAATAATTAATTCGCCTTGGCATCCAACTGATAATGAATTCGCCTAGCTCTAAACTTAAACAAAATACCATGATACAAAAAACAAGGTAGCCGCTTCGCTACAACAATACAACAATAAAAAAAACAACAGGTATTTTGTTTGTGTAAAAGGCGAATTCACACTTAAGCTGTCAAAAATAGTTGATAAAGAACATGTACAAAAATATAAATGGAGCCGAAAAAGGTAAACAAAACTTGACAGAGAAAGTGCCGCCATATTAACCGAATTCGCCTGAATTCGCCGATGCATCCACCTAATAATTAATTCGCCTTGCAAAATACCATGATACAAAAACAAGGTATCCGCTTCTCTACAACAATACAACAATATTGAGAATATCTTTCAAAAATTTCCAAAGTCCTATGATATGTCGACATATAGATAGCTGGGATCAAGGCGAATTAATTATTAGGTGGATGCATCGGCGAATTCAGGTGAATTCAGTTAATATGGCGGCACTTTTTCTGTCCAGTTTTGTTTACCTTTTTTGGCACCATTTAAATTTTTTTACATGTCTTTATCAACTACTTTTGACAGCTTAAGTGTGAATTCGCCTTTTTACACAAACAAAATACATGTTTTTTTATTGTTGTATTGTTGTAGCGAAGCGGCTACCTTGTTTTTTGTATCATGGCTGGGATACATAGAAAACAAGTTATTTATAATTTTTTATTGGTATTGTGAAAATAGTTACAAATATTTTTGAAAATGCCTTTATTTGTTGTATTGTTGTAGTTTTGCTCTAGTGCTGCCACCGTGTATACGTTAATGCATCTTGCATGATACAAAAAACAAGGTAACCGCTTCGCTACAACAATACAACAATAAAAAAAACAACAGGTATTTTGTTTGTGTAAAAAGGCGAATTCACACTTAAGCTGTCAAAAGTAGTTGATAACGAACATGTACAAAAATTTAAATGGCGCCGAAAAAGGTAAACAAAACTTGACAGAGAAAGTGCCGCCATATTAATCGAATTCGCCTGAATTTGCCGATTCATCCACCTAATAATTAATTCGCCTTGCAAAATTCGCTTGGAAATCAGTACCATTTTATGCAACTAAGTCAGTCGCCATTTTTTTTCCAAAGAAAATTTTCAACTATACCACAAAACATTTTGCAAAACTTTGTAAAATAAAATATTTAATTTTGATTAAACTACATCAAAAAATTAAATATAGATAAGAAATATATAAGGCAATTCTTGTGTTGTGACTTATTTTGAAAATAGGATATATCTTGAGAAATTGGTAAGTAATTTTGTGAAAGGAAATTCGGTATAACAGTACACACAAATTTTGGATGAAAAAGAAATGCGTCTCTAAACGTATTTTTTTAATTTCTTATCGATTGTGCAAAATTGTAATACCAAAATAAGTAGTTGTATGACACAATTATTAAACTTCTGATTTATGTGAAAATATGATATTTGTACACACGGTATGTATGTGTACTTATGCAGAATAAGTACAGGTGTGATTGGGTATTATAATGCTGGTGACATACATAAATAGTTATCGTTTTTCAACGTGCACCATATGTAATTTTCCTTCTATTTTCAAGTGTTTTACCGTGTGGTAAAATGAAGTGGATTTTAATGTGTGTATATTTATTGCATAAATATTTATGTGCAGTACTACTTTGTTTTAGCCTTGATGGCTTTTGTACTGCAATATAAGTAAATAAATAAAATTAAATTTAAAAAATTTCAATATTTGCTTTAGGCGTTTGGGCATCCGCAACTTTTCCGATTTATGCATAATATTTTCATTTATGTATAGACATTACATATAATTCTATATTGAGAAATATTTCAATATTATAAACTTAAAGTTATACCCCGAGGAGTATTAAGAAGTAATATCAGCACAACAACACACAACCTTGTAATACTTATAATAATTACCTAGAATAGTATCCATTTAATAGTTCACAGTAAAATACTGTAAATTTAATTGTTAGCCAATTATTATTTTTTTTAGCTTTTGTTTATTGAATGTTCACAATGTGAACTAACAATAAGTATTCAAATCTTAATACTAAATACAAAATGTTTTATTTTGCGCTAATTATATGGATAAAATCACCTATTTAACGCTCTGATGGTGGCAAAGGTAGCCATTCTTCTCAACCGAGTGTGGCCGCTAAAATTATGTATGTGTCGTGCAGGAGGATTTGAGCGAAGTTCCAGTTTGCTGATATACCTTGTCGCATACTATGAGAATTCGTCTTTTTTATCGGAACATCTGAATTCGTGGGCGAAGTTCCAGCTTGCTGATGTACTTTGTCGAATACTATAAGAATTTGTCTTTTTTTAACGGAACCTCGGAATTCGTCAGTTTTTTACGTACCATGGAGCTGCAGTAATCGTTCGAAGAATTTTGTTTTGTTGCCTCTGAATTCAATGTTTGACGCTGAAGCGGTGCCCAGTAATTTAATTCCTTAGCACCATATAGGCTTATTCAGCTAATTATATAATTACTCCCAATAGCCTCTTATCCAAAAAAACTTTCGAACGGAAAAATATTAAAAATTCGTTAACTTTAAGATTTACGTGAACAATGTACGCTATTGTATTAGCCTAGTATACATTAGTCGTAGCTCCCTTCGGCTCGTCATTTCGAACACTCTTGTATAGTAACCAGTCAAAACTTGACCACCTTACATGACGGAAATAATTTTAACCAACCAGATTTTCAATATACCCCTATGTGCAGCGTCACAATCTGCAACCATTTTTAAAACTGATTACTGTTTTTTGCCTGGTGACTTCAAGCGGTCGATTGGTTTTAAACAGTTTTGAAGCTAAAATTAAAGCTATAATCAATTATTCAATTACACTTTTTGATTATATTCTTTTGACTAGTTTTGTTTATCATATGTTTTTAGTCATAATAAACTTTAATACAAAGAAATTTTGCGGAAAAAATTTGTAAATAGGCCGTTTTTGGCTTTATATTGTTGAATTGATCAAATAAATAATTCAAAGTACTACCAAATCAAAGTACTATCACAACTTTATTTATTTGTGTTCCCATTTGCCCAACTTGCGTAAAAGAACACGATTTAATAAAAATTTTATAAACATGCATATACAGATGCATATAAGATATAAAGCGAACGATCCTGTCAAATTGTAAAAAAGTCTCGAATTATAAATTTTTGGGTTATGGGACACTATAAAACTTAAATTCTATAGTTTGTTTAAAAACAAACTGCTGATTCACGTTACGAAATAGTGATGGGAAAATAAAGTAAATGTATGGATGTATTGTATCGCATGATCATTTTTTTTAAGATCTATCCATCCATATATCGAGCCAAACCTACTACATGGGCTGAAAAGTCCCGGGCCTAACACATAGATGGTGCTATTATTATTATTTTTATTATATACAGCTGTTATAATTTCATTAATTTGTGAGTTATTGTATTAAGAGTGACCATACTTTTGTTATTTTCAAAACAGTAGATCAAAAACAACTTATGTTTTAATTTTACACTGGTTATTGATGGGAAAAATGCCGTTCAGAAAGAACAATAAAACGTTGGTTTGCTGGCTTCAAACGTGGCCGTAGATACACTAATGATGCAGATCGCAGTGGCCGTCCAAATGAGAAGGTAACACCAGAAAACGCAAAAAAATACACAAAATCGTTTTGAATGATCGAAAAGTGAAGTTGCTCGAGTTTGCTGACAACGTAAAGATATCAAAAGAACGTGTTGGCAAAGTGGGTGCCGCGTTTGCTCACTGTAGACCAAAAATGAGAACGTATTGACGATTCTGAGCAGTGTTTGGCCATGTTTCTACGTAACAAACCGGCATTTTCGGACCGATACGTAACAATGGATGAAACATGGATCCATCACTTCACTCCGGAATCAAAACGATCATCATCTGAGTGGCCAGCAACTTTTTGAACCTCATCCAAAGCGCCGGAAAACACAACAATTGCCTGGAAAGATTATAGCCTCGGTATTTTGGGATGTGCATAGTGTAATATTCATCGCCTATCTCGAGAAAGGAAAATACTATTAACAGTAAATATTATATAGCGTTGTTGAAACGTTTGAAGGCCAAAATTGCAAAGAAACGACCGCATAAGGTCATGCATTGTGTCTCAAAGTCAATCAAAACAATGGCAAAACTATATGAGTTGAACTTCGAATTGCTACCATATCCACCGTATTAGCCAGATTTGGCTCCCAGCGACTACTTGCTGCTGACAGACCTGAAAAAATGCTCGCTGGTAAGAAATTTTGCACGAATGAAGATGTTATCGCTGAACTGAGACCTATTTTGAGGCAAGAGATGGAGATTACGTTTGTGAATAAAGCTAATTTTGAACCAAAAAAACTGTGTTTTCTTTGTCAGGCCCGGGACTTTTTAGACCATGTCTTAAGGTGCCCTATAGACGATCAATTAAATCGTCAATCAGTTGAGATATGCAGTATGCTTGTCGTTTTAAGGAAGCACAAATGAAAACGCAATAGGTCTATATTTATTTCGTCGATCACAAGAGACAATCAAATAAAAAATCAAAACTTTATTTTCATCATGGATTCAAAAATACGACCGCTCACGACTATGTGATTGACGAGTAAAAATGTAATTCCCCTCAGATATAATACACTTATGCCAGCATTTTTTCCAATCCTCGAAACACTTCTGAAACGCGCTTTTTGGTATTGCCAACAGCTCCTTTTTCGATTTTTCTTTTATCTCCTCAATCGTAGCAAAACGCTTTCCTTTCATTGGTGTCTTCAGTTTTGGGAAGAGGAAAAAATCAGATGGTTGAGGCATGATACCAGTTTTGTTTTTGGCCAAAAACTCACGCACAAGCATCGATGTGTGAGCTGGTTGGTGCGTTATCATGGTGCAAAATCCATGATAGCTTTTTCCACAATTATGTGTGTTTCTGACGAACTGCTTCGCGCAAACGGCGCATAACTTCAAGGTACAATTCCTTATTGACCGTACGACCTTGTGGCATTTAACTCTCAAACATTCGGGAGCAAACCTAGAATAAACTCATACGCGTATGTATTATTATTATTTAGTGATAACATGAGTCATGCCGCATTACTCAACAGTGCAACCGAAATTAGGGCGTAAAGTGCAACGTAATTTATCGCTTTGATTTTACGCTATAATAAGTAACTTAAATAACAGCATTAACGTTGTGCCATTAACACTATTTTTCAATAACTTTTTTTAATAAAAATCACTAAATAGAATTAATAAATAATAAAGTCGATAAATTAGTCTGAAAGCACCTAAAGTGTGATTACTAATGGACACAAAAAATGAGTAACATTTGCTTTGAAGCAAGCCTTACTGAGAGACAGAAAAGCTTTCTCTCTTACGCTCTGCCAAATTTGGATTTTCCTATTGCAAAGCGTTGACACCGAGCTATTTGGATTGGTCTCATGCATTTTGTATATACATACATACATGAGGATCTTCGACAGATAAATTATGCTTGACGCTTTTAACTTAGGTTGCAGTGTAATGCGGGGTATAGATGTTATTACAAATCGTACAAGTATGAAATTAGTAATGTGTATCATGCTGTCGTACTTGTGAAGTATACTTTGTAGTACGAAAATCAAAAGGGTTTGACTTTCGTGTGCGGAGCTTTCATAAGTATGGAAAAAAGTTTTGTGTATCATGATATAGTACAGCGAAATTTGTTTTACGAACAGCAGATTTATATAGAGCGGGCTTTTATGCCTTATGTGTTGGATATTCTGTTTGAAAAATAATAACTTTAAGTTCTTCCAAATTCGTCCAGCTAAAGATCGTTGTTTTGTTTTTTTTTTTTTTTTTTTTTATAAAAAAGGTTTAAAAATTTTATATTTTCTATATTTCGCTAACAGTTTGTTAAGTAACATTTAATTTAATTATATTTTAATTTTGCCTAAAGATGCTAACAAACTATTAGCGAAAGAAATATCGAAAATATAAAATTGCCAAACCTTTTTAATAAAAACAATAGAACAACGATCTTTAGCTGGAAAAATTTAGATGAAATTAGTATAAACAAGATCAAATAATACGAATATTGATTTGCCGGCGTGTGTATTGTCTTTAAAATCTTTCAAATGAAATAGTATGAGTTGTAGTAACGTGTATCTGAAAACCGTACTAGTTACAACTCATACTTCGCTAAGTACGAAAATTATTATCGTCTATATTCCGCATAAGAGGGCCATTGTCTTAAACTTTTTCTGTAAAAAGATTCATCTGTTTTTAAAAGTAGAACATAATAAAATAAATTGAGATGCAAGATTACAGACTCGTCCGCAGCATAATGACAAAATTGCCACGGCTTCACTTGAACGGCTTTTACAAGTGTACTTAATCGAGCATATACTTAGTAGTAAAGGACGATTATGTTGACCGAAAATATTTATCATTTCTATTAAGCGTTTTTGGCCGAAATTAGATGGATTATAAGTTTTGCAAAGCTTCAACTACTAAAGAACCTGTTATATTCCAATATATCCCTGTTGGAAAACAAGGCTTTTCCGTATTTTTTTTTTTTTTTTTGTAAAATAACGATATATTTTTGTTTCATTACTATTATTTTTATTGTTTAAAAAAAGATGTTTTTTAAATAAAATTAGAACAGTTTACAAAATATTTTTTTACTCATGTCTGGAATGTAAATAATTCTTACACTAAGTTTACACGTGCAAGTAACTTGTTACAAGTAGCGTGTACATATTAACAACCAATACATCGAAAAAAATAATAAAAACACTTGCAATTTGCACGATTGTTTACACACGCAAGTGCAAGTTCATTTTCAAAATGTCGTCGAAGACAAACGTTGTACGCCTTTGTACTACATGCGCTTTTGATGTCTGTGCTGCCAAAGTTTTAGCCTAGCAATATTACAGGGGAATTATATTAAGTACATAAATTTTTCACAATATAAATAATAAATTTGTAATCCAAAGAAAAAATAAGTTATAGATGATTATTTATTTTTGTATTTTTATATTATGTTTTCGGCATATAACTAAAAATATTAAAATTTAAAAAATTTTTCATTGAAAATTACCTATTAAAGTGAAAATGAAATATCTATGGGCAACACTGTTTGTTTCTGCTTGCATGCAAGTGAAAAAATCACTGCCAACCAAAATCAGTTGCAAGTGAGGCTACTACTTGCAGGTGTGTGTATGTATTAGTAAAAAAATGGTAATGTATTGGGTTTTTTGCACTTGCACTTGCGTGTGTAAACATTAAGTTACTTATGAAATTGGTTTTTGAATAATATCGTATAAAAACAAATGAGTTATTCTAATTAATACTATTTTATTTAACTTTGTCCTAAGAAAGAGCAAAAAATACAGTTAATACTTTAAACCACGTGATCGAAAAATATTTGGTTTTAGAAACCCATTATTGAAGTTATTAACCCGGTAACCCGGTTGTCCGTTCTGAAAGCCATTGACATTGTAATTAGTGCCAGGTCCTCTGCTGACATCATTAAGACCAGCACGTAAGTTCGGAGAAACATAAGGACGTTGGCTAGTAGATTGAAATGAGGTTTGACCTTGTTGTGGCTGTTGCTGATTTTGTTGCGGGGATTGCTGTTGTTGATTCGATTGAAAATTATTTTGAAATGGCGGCTGCAAAGAGTTATTTGGAAGCTGGGGCTGTTGTTGTTGGTTGTTAACACCACCTGCCAAATTTTGCTGTTGCAAAAAGTTATTAAGTGTGGGATTGTTATTATTTTGCGGTTGTTGCAACGGTGGAACTAAAGAGTTTATGGGAAAAACCGGAACATTTAAATTAGGTGTCTGGGTAGATTGTTGTACATTTTGCGGCCTCCGTGTTATAGCTGGTGCTAAATATGGCGTTATGTAAGAATTATTATTGCTAGGTATGTTATATGTTTTACCCGAAGGTGTTGCTACAGTAACGCTGCCAATTGGTTGGGAGTGAACGCATGGCTTAGGATAGTCGTAACCACCAACTTCTTTTCCTCCTTGACTTAATTGCACATAGTTTTCAAAATATTGATGAACTGAGTGGCCTGGAGCAGAGTAATTTAAATTTATTAAAGATTCTCGTACCTTTAGCCGGCTGCTATTAAAATTAGGCAATAACTCAGCATCACCCTTGATTTTTTCTATTTCTTTTATATTTTCTGTTAATTCTTCAGATATTTCAGCAGAAGCTTCCGTAACAGGCTTTTCTATGTTTTTTGAATCTGTTTTGTTACGTAGAGCTGTTTTCCTCTTGTCATTTTTATTGACCACGTCCTTTTTACTGACAACGTCCTTTTTATCATCTAATTTAGATTCTATAACTTCTTCTTTTTCTGTTTTGCTGTTATGTTTTTTATTTACATATTCGAAGAGATCGTCAACATCAGGTACATCCGGTATAATACCATACGAGTCAAAGTTGTCTTTAAATGCTTCCGCCCAGTTCTCATTTTTATGGAGCTTCGGATCAATTTTTAATTTTTCATTTTTTTCATTCAAATTTTTTATGACCGTTATTGTTTTTACTTGAGTTCCCTGTTTATTATTTATATTTGTAGCTGCATAGGATAGGCTAATGTCCCTTTTTTCTTGGTTAGTCGATCGTCTTTTTATAATTCTACTTCCAAAAGATTTAAAAAAATCATTCAAGTCTGCACCATAATGGCTATCAATACTACTGTAATCTTTAAAAGTTGCTGCGTATGTCATCGTTATCATGAGGAGAATAAAATACAATTTCTGTTAAAAATATAACAATTTAAATCACTATTAAGTATATAAATAGTACAATAGCTTAAAATAAGAACAATTATAAAGTTTTTCCTGTTAAATAAGAAAAGTAGGGAGAGGTAAGTAAATTTATTAATGATATTCTTAAAATTCGGTTCGTAAAAGGTAATTCGGTTCGTTATAAGGTAGCAAACGAAAAATGTCACGTAATTTTTAACATTTTATCAAATAAAGCAATTTTCTTAACGTGAAAATTTATACTTGATGATTTACATCTTTAAAAATGTTGTTCAAAAATTGAGATGAAACTTATCATATGAATTAATAATCGAATTTTTTAATCAGTGTAAACAACTCGTCTTGGTTTTATCTTGATTAGATAAAAAACCAACAATGACATCAGCTCTTTGGCTTATATTTAAATTAATTTATTTTTGTTAAAGTTAAAAATGAAGTGTTAGGCGCTATTCAAATCCCCATGAACATCCGGAAACGGCGTAAGTAGGCATATAAAATCCATAGATTTATTTATACTTTTCAAATATTGAACATACTCGAAGTTCCCTGCTTGTTTCAAATATATGCATTTTTCGTTTTTAATCATTGCGTTTTTTGTCCGAAGGATCTCATCAAAAGGCAGTGGCAAAATATAATTTTTTTTTTCATTAAAATATTCCAGCAATCAAAATAAAACTTAGTTAATAAATGTGTCCCACAAGTTTTCGGACGAGTACGGACTAATGAAAAACCTTCTATTTCGCTTACAAACTAATTTTTAATAAAAACATTTTCTTTTTGTAAAATTTTCTAACTTTTGAAGTTATAATGAAAAATTAGCTGATCATCTAATTATCTAGTCCGATCTTACCCGAAGAAAAAGTTCGTGTAACTTTGTACAGGAAATGAAAAGAAATTACTCAATTTTGCTTTTTTTTTAATTGCACAATAATCGTTCCATGCCTTACATAAACTGAAATATGAAATTAACAAGTAAAACCGACAGCGCAGCTGATGACTTTGTATAGTTTAGTCGTCATTGGATGTCTAAATTTCAAGAAACAAAGTTTTGCCTTTGGAATTTGCTAATAGTTTAATAAAATCAAACTATAGTTGGAGTTTACGCTGAGTTGTTTTGATGGCGAGTTTATCCCGGCTTGGCTATAAGTACACATTTTTCGAAGACACATAATGTTAAAAAAAAACTTGCATCCCTTTTCTCGTAGTCCCTTTATTTTACACTCGCTCACAATTATTTTATTACACTACAGTATTTTATAATTATTTTTTGTCATGGTTGATACAGGTAAGATTGCTTGTTAAAAACATTATTAACATATGAAAACATTTGAGCGCAAAAGTAAATATGTAAATAATATTGAATAATTGTTAGAAAAATAACTCACAATAAAATTCATTTTTTTTTTAAAGAAATTATTGTTTAGTGAGACACACAACAGCGATCGATGACTTGCAATAAACTTTTGAATAAAAATCTTTCCAGTACGCTTTTATAATAATGAACTTTATTCGTTTCCTCCTCATGTTAACAAGATCTTCCAATATTGAATTGTTTGTTACATATTACAATACCACATTACAACAAACATATTCCCTGCATTTTTTTGCAGAGGTTTTATTTGTTGCTTGTTTGTAAGACAACATGTTCAGCCAGGGAGCGAGAAATGTTAAAAAATGTTGAAAAAGTTTTGTGAAGAAAGATTTCGGTAAAAGTTTTTTGAATATTGTGAATCTAAGAAATGGAATGCATTGTATCATATTAAAAAAAAATATCAGTAAATAATCCAGTAAAAAAAAAATTACTGAAAAAACAAAAATATTAATTGTAAAAGTAAATGTTTTTGAAAATGTATGGCTTTTTTTTCTAATATTTCTGATATTTCACTAAGTCAACAACATTTTTAGTTGTTTGGTCATTCATCAATATACGAACATTTATGTTATGTTAACAAAAAAAAATTTTTTTTATTTATAATAGTATGTAGTACAGCAGTGGTCCCCACAAAGAGAACACTCACTTTGTAAAAATATAAAGTATTCCTTGAGGGAATTACGTGGTGATCAATGATATACATACATATAATCAAATACCTCTCTAAGAATTCTCTTGTCCAAGCTTTTGTTATAATACTTCTCCACGTTCGCTCTATTTACGAGAAGAAAAAACAAAGAAATAAATATAATTCAAGAGACTAAAACACACGATTCGATATTAAACTAATTATTTATTAACCAGATAATTATCCCTATAACGCGTTCCAAGTTTTTTTTGAAATTCCTAAAATCGGCTTCGCGAACCCACAAAGTCACCTCCACTTCCCCGAAAGCAATACGGCAACTCCAATTTTCGCACTAAAGCAACAACACTGTATGTACAGTTTTATATATCTACATATGTAAAAAAAACTCGTATGACATGGGCAAATGAAACTAATAGAAGCGTTCATAATTAAAAAATGCTTTCATACAAATAAAAAAGCACACTTACCAGGCATTACTTTTATAGCTAGAGAGCTGAAAATTTTGCTCAATGTGCAGTGCTAACTATGTCTAGCTGCAACACAAAAATTTTATAAAGAAAATACCCTAAAAGATATTCTTTCTCAGTTAAAATCACTTACGGCCTTATTTATAAAAATGTTTTCATTTTTATTAAGCTCTTATTACACAAATTTTATATAGAAATCAGTGCGATAACAGCTTAATAAACATGATTTTTTTTTTATAAATAAGGCAGTTAATATTTAGAAATGCAGTTGTGTAAGAATGACTAATTATTGGATATTTTATAAAAAATCAATTTTCAAAATCAAAATGATCGTTTCGATCATTATTCTTTTAAATATATTTTTTTTGCAAGTATTAAAGAATTTTATTGCGAAACAGTTTTAAGATAATTAAAAAATAATGATCAACTCTATCAAATAGTGTGCTCAGCGGATGTGCCAGTTGTTCGAGAAAGTCTTCGGGTTGCTAATAGGGCGAGCGAGCGATGTCGAATGCCATCGTAGGCCAGACAGTTGAGTTCGCTTACCAAAACAGCGGTTAATAATTTTTTACATTTAATTATTTATATAATTTTTTGAGCTTAAGGTCTCTTCTTATTTTATAGTTTTTAGTCCAAAAAGCTACAAGAAGGAGACCGAAATATTGCCAGATAATAAAATAATAAAAGAACCAAAACTATAAAATAAGAAGAGACCTTAAGCTCAAGAAATTATATAATATTAAGAAACAAAGGATCGACACAAAAGAATATTAAGCATTTAATTATTTATTATAAAACTAAAAGTAAAAAATGTTATTGGCCGATATATTGCAATTGGTTCTAGTTGTGCTCTTACTGCTTTTAGCACTGGAGCTATTGGAAAAAACTTGAACGCGTAGAAAGATGGGAGTTGCATTTTTAATAATGCAAAATGCTTTATGTAACATTTTCCGTATAAGTATACATATGTATTTGATCTTAGAAGTCAAATTGAATCGAATTGAAATTTTTATGTGACATGGGCTTAAAAGCGGCAATATTGTTTATCTAGAAATGAGCATTATCAGAAACGAATACTGAGCTCAACACTAGCAATGAAAAATACACAAACAACTTTGTCTTACATATTTTTTTGTCGTTCTTCACTGCACACATACAAGAGCAAAACTTTCGCATGTTTTGCTGGTAAACATTGGCGACAGCGATTATCAGTGTAAATTTTGTTTTTGCTTTTACAACAAAAAATATTAACTAAAAGTAGTTTTTCCTTAAGTGTATTAGTGTTTGCTCTTCCATATAGAACGTTTGAGCAGCCCTGGTCTATGGAATACGTTTGCTTTTATAAGCTTTCAAACCAATTTGCTGTTGTTGAATCAATTTTAGCACCGTTTTCAGTCACATTCTGCGGCAGCTGTAATATTCAGCTCACTGTGATTTTAACTGAAATCAATTATGCACTTCACATATTACTGGATGTGCACGAAAAACCTTGCACAGTGCGCTCAATGTTTTGGAGACGTTATTGAAATACAAATTTTAACTTGACGTCTGCCACTGAAAAGGACTATTATTAAGCGCTGTTTTGAGATTGTTTTTTTTATTTTCATACGTTATTTACTGTGGCTGGGGAACATAAATATGAGTGGTTAATGGTTGTAAATTGTTTATGAATGGTTGAGGTTGGTTTAAAAACAACGGAATCTAGGAGACAGAAAAACATTTTTTATTTGATTTTTAAATTAAATATCTGCTATCTCTCCCTCTGTTTTAAAAAGACAAGTTTTCCCAATAATAATGTTGTTTTTCTTAATGTGCATTAATGTTTTTTCTATTGTGTTTTTATGAAAAAAAACCAGTCCTGCGTTAGGCACTATTTCGAGTTGCACTGCTTACCTATTGACAATTTACTAACTCGCTACTATTATTATCCATGGAAGATAATGAGGAAATTGTTATTTGTTTATAATATTGTGAAAGTTTAAAGACATCAAATTTTTATCTTAAAAGAAAAAAAGTAAAATTAAATCAATTTAAGCTAATTGTGTTTGAGTGTTAATAGCATAAAGAAATAAATATTCGTTAATTAGTACTTATGTTTACGTTTGTCACACAAGTGCCTACGTTTTACATTAAGAATTAATTTATGCCCAAATACAAATTAAATAAATGTTATCAATTTAAAACCACTTGAGGAAATTGATTATATTTTTTTAACTTATGGAAAATGTTTACATAGCTAAACATAAACAAAGGGGTCAAAAAGTTAAGTGGACTGGGAGTAAAGTGTTTAGTAAGCAACATAAATTTACATTAAGTTCAAGTATTATTTTTTTTTAAATAAATTTACTAGATTATTCATTTTATCGCGTGATATTGCAGAAATACTTGTACATATCACTCATTTACTAAAAGAACGCCATAACGCAAAAAAGTTTGTTTCGTGAAAAACGTATTTCAGGTTTTTAGTTTTCATAAACGTTTTAGAAATAGCTCCTAAAGGATTGAGTTTAAAAACCATTTGTATAAACTTTTGACGTTGTTTGAGTAAATCAGTGGTATGTATGTACTTCGCTCTTTGAAAAATCGCCTAGTTTGAAAATGAATTAATACAAATATTAATCTTATCCATTGGCAACGGTTTACTCTGGCTTTCGAAGATGGGTGCATTAACAAATTGTCGAACATACATGCTTATACATACGGCAATTCTTAAACTTTCTCTAGCTTTAATTGCTGAATATCGGAATATCTTTTTCCCTTCTTATTCCCCTAACCGAAAGCTTCTATAAAGTCAATAATTGCCCAACTAAAGTTTTTGAGTCTGACCTGACACTATTGTTCTCAACATGAAGTTATGCTAAATATCACATTTTTTAAGTAAAGTATTATAAATACGGAAGTACGGAAAAAAAAATTTTATGTTTATTAGTAAAAAAATATACAAATGTATTTGTATTGCTTTGGCAGTAACAGTCGAAAAGAAAAGTATGCCTCCTATCAGTATAAAATATAACTTGTAAAATTATAATATGTCTTACGATATCGATGAACATCAAAAATCTAATCGCAATGTGTGACAAAATAAAGTTATTAAATAGTCTCCAAATAATAAGTTTTTTTTTGCGTTCGATCTTGTGGAACGGGCTATGCTTGTTTATGTCAATACCTTGAAATCCATCACTAATGATTATGCGATGTACGTAGATCCAATACTGGCATTTCAAGGCTTATGCAAATTGTCAAAGATCCTAAATGTTAAAACAAAAGCGATCACACATCCACCTAAAAAAATATGTAGGCAGCTTTAAAGATAAATAATATTATTTAACGTTATAATAAGGATTCCGGCAGCAAACAACTTATTTTCTCTTAATTTTAAGGGGTCCTAAATTTCTTAATTTTCTTTAAAAATCACGATTTTAAATATAAACTCTACTTACGAGGGCGGATTGATATTGAAGCTACCTAGGGCTGGATGGCCGTACAAACACAATTTTTTTTTTAACTTGCTGTCTGTCAAATGTCAGCTGTTAAAATTTTACCCAAATTTATCGATTACTTTATTTGTTGAAGTCGTTTGACGTAAACAACTTTTGTGTTTCTTAAAAAATGGAACAAGCACTGCAACAATACCATCAACAGAAAGCCCAAAGGGGTAGGTGGTTACTGAAGAAAATATCAAGAAAATCCTCGATATCGTTATGAATGGTCGCCGAGTCAAGTTACGTAAGATCATTGAAATGGTAAACATATCATATGAACGTGTCTTCAATATTTTACATGGTCATTTGCATACG
This sequence comes from Thecocarcelia acutangulata, assembly GCA_914767995.1. Taxonomy (NCBI): domain Eukaryota; kingdom Metazoa; phylum Arthropoda; class Insecta; order Diptera; family Tachinidae; genus Thecocarcelia; species Thecocarcelia acutangulata. The sequence goes on from OU612096.1 coordinate 31,039,853, forward strand.
AAAAAGTTATCGGCCAGATGGGTGCCCCGTTTGCTGAGTGTCGAACAAAAACGAGTTCGACAGACAACTTAAGAGCGGCGTTTGGACATGATAAAGCGTAAACCTGTTGACTTTTGCTGTCGATTAATAACTGTTGATGAAACGTGGGTCCACCACTACACACCAGAAAATAAAAATCAGTCGAAACAATTGGTGGACGCTGGAGGAAGTGCTCCGAAGAAGGCGAAGACAGTGAATTCAGCTGGTAAAGTTATGGTCACTGTATTTTGGGATGCACATGGAATATTGCTCATCGATTAGCTAGAAAAAGGATACACAGTCACAGGAAAGTAATATCGTGCATTATTGGATCAATTAATTGATGCAATGAAGAAATAACGACCACATTTAAAATAGAAAAAAGTGCTCTTTCTTTAGATTTAGTTTAGTAAGTCCAGATTTAGCTTCTACTTTTTCCTGCTTCCAAACTTGGAAAAATGATTCGCAGGAAAAAGATTCACTTCAAACGAAGTAGTGGTTACGGAAACTAACGCGTATTTTGAGGGGTTACCAAAATCGTACTATTCAGATGGTCTTATTAAGTGTGTGTATTGAGCTAAAAGGAGACTGTGTTGAGAAATAACCGATTTTGGAAAAAAAGCTTAGGTAGCTTCAATATCAATCCGCCCTCGTACACATACATATATTTTGTTCCAAATAAAAACTATACAATTGTTTCGTTTCCGTTTTGACATGGTTTTTCTAAAGCGAAAGAGTAATAAATTAATGAATAATTTTCCAAAATCATGACTAGAAATTATGAACACTTTCACTTTTCTATGCCACTGTATCCTTGTAAACAACGAATTATGTGCGGAAAGAAATAACGCGAAAGGTGAAATTATCATTGTATAAATGGAAATTGCAACTTTAAAAAATAGCATTGGATTTTTTTATTGTCTATGGGAATTTGTATACACGTTAAAAACCACTACCCTACTTAAGACAATATAAAAGATATGAATGCGTATTTAGCATATATGTATGTACATGTGAAGCACGTACATATGAATGCATGTACATGCCACACGAACTGGTATTGTATTAATTTTCGAAAAAGTACAACATTTATCTTTGGTGACCTAATTTATATGACCTGCTTTTTTTTTAATATCAAAATTTGTAGACAATTGCTAAATTCGCGATTTTTAAAAATTTTTTTTATAATTAAAAATTTTGGAATTTACCTTATTTGTCGAGGAACATAATGTAGTTATATATGACTTTGTTTAATAGTTTCCACAAATTTTAAATCAGAATTTTTAAAGCGAAGTTTATAAAAAAATTGCGGTTTTCCTTCTTCAAAAGGCATTCTTCTGAATGCATGCTTAGAAAAAAATACGATCGCTACTGATTGCAGTCATTACATGTCTACCATGAATATTTGTTACACCCTTGTTTTTACACATAAAACTATACTTCAAGGTTTGTAGTTGGCTCTAAAGGATCATGGATATTTATGTAGCTTAACTTTTTGATAAAAAAAAAAAAAATGAATACCTTTATAACAGGACACTTAAAACAGGTTCGTCTCGTCTCAACGATTTTATTTGGATGAAAGTGATCTTCAAAGTGTTAAACTATTACATAAAAGCCAGAAAATAAGCGCTATATTTCAAAAACAACAGAAACATCAAAACCTGCAAAGTCGAAACTAAATCAAACCTAAATACACAAATAAAACTTGTCTTTTCTTTATATGGGAATTTTCTGTATAAAAGAAAAGCAAATCACGAAAACCACCCCAGCGCTCGATAGACATGCATAATGGTGAGAGTAGTCATGATATGGAAATTTATAGCAGTGTAGATAATATGGAGTTTATAGATTTCAAAACGTGCGCTTTATATGAAGGAAGTGATGACGGAGAGAGGAATGGCGGAAATAAAGACCGCTGAAACCATTCACCTCGTTAGTATTATGCAAAATTGGTTTAAAAAGGTTTTAAAATTTTATCTTTAATTTTAATGTATTTAACATGTTTAATGTTTTTATGGGCGCAGACTTTTGACGTATAAGTTTTCAAAGTGAGTAAATATACTTTTTTATACATATATTTGTAAGTAAAAGCTCAATTACAAACAAAATGATAACCTGCACAAAATCCAATGAAATAAATAAAGTATTTGACTTTGTAAAAAACAGATTAAAAATATTAGTTTTTCTTTAAAGAAGTGAATTGAATTCTTAAAGAGCGTAGATTTATGACACCTTGTGTATGCAACTACGAGTACTCGTATGTTACTAGATTTTAATAAAACTTTACTCCTTAAGAGAAGGTATATCCCAGACGTTTCGTGAGTTAGAAATTGAATAAAATTCGTTTTTGTTTTCATTCAGAATATCGAAATTGATCTGGAAATATTGTATCGCCATAGAAAATCGAAAAATATGTATCAACAAAACAAAATCTTTTTTTTTTTTTTTTAATTTTTTTTATTTGCAATCTATTTACGAGTACAATAAAATAATAAGCAAATTTACTAGGTATACTACGAGTTATTTAACAGAAGTGTTAAATTCCATTGATTTTAACAATGTAAAGCTCATACAGTTTATAAATGCTTACTGTAGGGATATATATTTACATATGTACATATATTAAAAGATGGGCCATAGAAAATCGAAAAATATGTATCATCAAAACAAAAATCTGAATCAAGATTTTGTTTTATTATGAATCGCTAGGTTAACTTATATGCATCTACCAAATTTTGAAGTAGTTTGGTTGATGTGAATATTTTGTTTTCTATATCTAAAGTATTTTTTAGAATTAGTGATGCTATGTACCGATATAGAGCTATTAAAAAAGTATGAATTTCAAAAAAGAATCAAAATTAGAAAATAAATTTATAAAATACTTGGTAGTGCGACCATTTTGCCAGAACAAAATTTAAAAATTTGGCAATAGATCAAATGATTATGATTATTTTTGAGCTTCGAAAACTATAATTGTGCATCCATGTTCGATTCTAGTGAATTTTAAGACTTTTTATTATTGCAAATGAAATAAAAATGGTTGCAATTTGTGCTATTACTTTCACCAACACTGTATACATTTTGTTTTTCTTATTAATGTTTGAATTATGAGGCATGTATTGTATTTTTTCTTTTTTTCTTTGCAGAGTTTGTAAATGAAACCTTAGGTTTTTGGAATTACAATAAAAAATAAAAAAATCAACGTATATTATGATGCTTAGTGCGCTTGCGTGAAAATTATTAACACGCATGACTTGGCATTAAGTTTCAAAGTTGTAGCTCCTGCGCATAAACAGCTACCATCCCCTTAGAAAAAGGAGAGACACTTCCTGTTTAGAGTTTTAGCAAAAAAAAAAAAGAAATATATTATATAAGTTTGGAAAATAAATTTATTCATAAACGATAATCAACATCATGAGTGTTATTATTCGTTTACAAAATTTACCATGGTCTGCCAATGCTTTGGATATACGGCAATTCTTCCGAGGTCTTTCAATTCCCGAAGGTGGTGTTCATATTGTCGGTGGAGAAATGGGTGATGCTTTTATTGCTTTCAGGTAGATATTTAATAAAACACAATAATTTCATGTAGATCTTAAGTTAATCGAATGATTTGATATTGAATGAGATAATTAATGGTCAAATATAAAAGGATTTTTCGGTTTTAAATGGGTAAGTTTTCGTTTGCGATAGTAATGCGCTAAGAAAGTTTGAGAGCAAACACGCTATTATATATTTGAAGGCTACTCGTAAAATACAAAGTAGTGTACAAACATATTTTTAATTGGTTTGGAAAAAACGTAAATAAATATATATGAATGTATATGAATTGCATGATTCAAGACAGCAAAATGGGAGAAACTTTTATGTTGGGATTCTTTATTTGAAACCTATGAGAATATCAAGTTAAATGTCTTTCCGTGCAGTTGTTAAAGCTATGCGAATTAAAATTATTAACCCACTTTATACGGCAAATAGTGCAACAACAAAAGAAAAAAAATATTAAAATAAGAACAACCGACCAAGGTTGTATAGCAACTTTCACTCTAATGAATTGCGAGACAGATTTAAACGCCGATATTTTAGTTAAATATAAAATGCGAGATTATGGTTTTTGAACCAGTTCATTTGTTCGCATAATTACACTTAAAACAAGAATAACATTTTTATGTAATTATGTGTACAAACGGAGAGGTTCAATTCGATAATCGTGTGCTTTTATTTTTATGTAAAAAATAATTTTTTGATCTGAAATACTAATTAAACTCTTGTTACTTTGAGCTAGCGATCATTATTACTTTTTACCTCGTACCAGTACTCAGGGGGTGACCCCTGCATATGCAGTTTACTGGAACTAGGAAAATATATTATGAGGAGGAGGAAATAAATTAACAACATGGAAAGACCAAAACAAGCGTTATCACAGCTCACTATTCTTATATTATCAAGAATTTTATATTATCAATTTTATATTATCTAAAAAACTATAACAATTTAACTTATCATTTCTATAATCCTAATTTTAATTCAAAATTGCACGTGGGGACAGAATATTTGTAAATTCTGTGGGGTTTTATCTTCAAAGACGGCGAATTTAACAATTTTTGGAGATACATAAAAAATTTACAAATTATTTAAATTATGTTTAATGCAATTTGTGTGAAAAGATTAATGTATAACATTATATAATTCATTAAAGTTGTTCTAGGGAAATTCCAAAATTATTATACAGATGAATTAGAATTTAGCCACTATCCTGTTGATTTAAATTTCAGTACTATGTAGTTAAAAAAATATAAAATTAAGCTGTTCATGTTTTATGGCTTTTTTTAGAGTAGGGAAATATAGAGTGTTCATATTATCACGAGTGCATAGTAGTTTGTCGAGTACTAGCAAATTGATACTAAATCCACCTGAATTCACCGAGGTGGTAATCTGGGTCGATTGGCTAGTTGAAGGCATCATCTAGCAAGTTACAGAATTCTTCGATTTCGATAAGCGAACAATTTGAATTCAATTCGTCGACGTAACTTTGTTTCGCAGCCAATACAGCGAGTTCGCTCAATCAATCATGAGTTTTGTAATTTTGTGCAATGTGTGGAAGCTCCTTGTGGATGGGTACGCATTTTAATTGCTTAGCTGGCATAAAGCGACGGGAAATTTTCGAAATTTCCCTTGAACAATTAAACTTGCACATTAAGTTACACGAGAATTTAGAAAAGCGCGTAAAAGCGGGTCTAGACAATCTTAAAGCACCCATGGACTATTACAAATATTTAAAGAAATTTTCGACAGCGGTGCAGGCAGGCATTCATCGAGTTTAGATATCATAAAAGTGGGCGTAAAAGTTTTTGTGTTATGTTATGCAAATATTTTATAGAGTGCTAGTATTAAGTTAAATAGGGTGCTCGGCTTTCCCAACCAGAAAATTGCGAAAATTGTGCAATGTTAGTGGTAAGTGTACGAAGAGTCAAAACTGAAGGAGTGAGTCAGAAGTATATTGATAAATATGTGTTGGGAGTAATATTTTAAGTTATTTATTGAGCCTTAATACTATTTATTCTATACTATTTTTTTTCTTACATGAAAAACTAGAATTTTTAGTATTTTACGAGTATATTGCATAAGAAACATTAACTGGCACATGTAAGTATTAGTTGTACAACATTGCTTCCGCCATTTTGCAATAGATTGCTGTAGCGGTAAGTGTTAGTCGAAATAAACAGATCGTACATGTCATGCAAAAAACTTAAGTATTTGTAAACATAACACAATCGAAATATTAATCGATTTGTGTCTGCATCATATACTTATTCTCGGTTAAACATGTCCGCTTGCTAGCCAAATTCTCGTATTTTGCAGGAGTTTTTAATTTTCTGCTTTAATATGAAGAAATCTGTGGCTGAGGCTCATCGAATACTTTCAAATACCTATGAGGAGGCCGCTATTAGTGAAAGAACGTGGCAAGAGTGGTTTCAACGCTTCAAGAGCGGTGATTTGAACGTCGAAGGCTAGCATGGAGGTATTACTTGATCAAAATTTGTGTCAAACGCAATAAGAATTGGCAGGTTGATTGGGGAAGACGCAAAAAAATCATTTCAAACCGTCTGGAAGTCATGGGAATGATTCATAGATAAGGAAATTGGGTGCCGTACGAGTGGAAACCGAGACATGTAGAATGGCGTTTATTTGCTTATGGGCTGTTTGCGAGACAAAGACATAACAAATTTCTGCATCGTATTGTAAGTAGGGGCAAAAATGGGTTCATTACATTAATCCCAAGCGCAGAAAATCATGGGGATATCCCGGCCATGCTTCCACGTCGCCGGCCAAACCGAATATTCAAGGGTCCAAGGTCATGCTCAGTATTTGGTGAGACCAGCTCGACCTAGTGTATTATGAGTTGTTAAAGCCGACTGAAATAATCACAGGCGATCGTTATCTAACCCAAGTAATGCGTAGGCAATACAATAAGAGACACGATAAAGTGATTTGACAGCATGACAATACTTGGACCCATGTTTTGAAAGTGGTCAGGGCACTTGGAAATATTGAAATGGAAAGCCCTTCCTCACCCGCTGTATTCTCGTTACTCGCTCGGACTACCACGTTTCGATCAATGGCATACGTACTGGCTGACCAGCACTTCCGGTCTTATGAAGAAGTAAAAAATTAGATTGATTCGTGGATCGTTTCAAAAGATGTCCAGTTTTTTCAACGCGGGTTTCGTATACTACCCGAAAGATGGGAGAAAATAGTGGCCAGCGATGGACAAAACATTGAATCATAAATGCATAACCAGTTTTTTTACAATAACGCTTCGAAATTCGGAAATATAACGGCGGAAGCAAAGTTGTACACTTAATACAACCAAAAGATAACTAAAAAATATGCATTAAAATTGAGCTAAAATTTTTTTGCATCATTTCATGTTCTAAAAAAATCTGCATTATGTATGTATGTGTTCTAAGAATAGCGAATTAAAGTTTCGTAAGAAATGGAACAGTCTGTCCGGTTTGATTCAAAATATATTTTTGTGAAAACTTGAACGATTTACATAAGTCATAACTAAAAAAAGTTCGTTTCGAGAAAAACGCATTACAAATTTTTAGTTTCCACACAAGTCTTAGAACTTTTCTTTTAGAAAACATCTCCTAAAGGAAACAGTTTAAAAGTAACTTTAATACATTTTTGGCACAATATAAAAGGTAGTACTGTTAACAATTCTGTATTGTTAACTCGAAAAGCTCATTTTTTGAGATATGACTATGTTGCAATAAAGGAGCGATATGTATACATACAGTCTATATATGCCTTAGATATATAATTCTGGAATTTTAGTTGCTTATTTTAAAATTATTGCTTTGGTTGGTAGTTTTCAAATACAGCATTCGCATGTTCAAGTTTTTACATATGTATACCGCTAGCCAAAATTCGTTTAAATTGGCGTAGGCTGCACGTAACTTGGAAGTTTTCTAATTTTCAAGATGACAGCGTCAAAATATTTGCTAAGAAAAATATTTAATAAATCTGTGGTCAAAAGCAGTGACAATCGAAAATCTTGCTTTTGAGTAAAGTCAATTTGAATATTCAAAAATATGTCTGAAAAGTTTTGTGATTTTTTTAGAAAAAAATACATATATTTAATTCTAAAGATTTATATATGTAGAATATTTTGATAAATATTAGTTATTAAAATGCTATTAATTTATGATATCTTAAAAAAAGAAAATGTACGCAAATCTTAATTGCAAGCTGAAAATGTTAATTTGAAAAGATTAAAACGACAATGGTTTTAAGAGGAGTAGACACCGTCAAAATGTTTGCTGTCAACTTCGTATATGTGTGCTTTATGCTTTGCAATTTTCATTTAAATTTTGGTATGGTCGCTTGGTAGAAAAAAACCAGTGAACTTCAAACATTGTATTACTCAATCGATTCATGGGTTTGCTATTGAAATTCAGTAAAATCGGTTCACATATAGCTGAGATATACTTATCTAAAACTCCAAAAAAGAAATCAATTTTTTTTTGCTATTTTGTATGAAAACTTGAAAAAAATTGTTTGTATTGCTTCAAATATGTCTCACTTATTTGGCATGGCAATTTAAAGGCAAACAAAATTTCCCCGATATCGGTCGATATAGGTATATCCGAGATATAGCCTAAACCGTTTTTTCCATGAAAATGTCGCGTAAGCGTAATAAAAGGCGGTTACTAAAATACAGAAAATAAAAATTTCCGATGTCGGTCCATATATATTTTTATTTATTCATTCAATAATAATTATATAATACAAAGCCTATTTGGCCGATTTCATGGTATTATACAGTAAAATATAAAATAGCAATATAAAATACTGACAGTAAAAATTATTTTAGAATTTACAAAATAATAGCAACCCATCACTCAAAAAAAAAATACAAAATGTATTAATTTCTGAAAAAAAAAATATAATTTAGGAAAAGAAGAATATAATTTAACGATTCAAATGAGCTATAAGTTTTTTTCTGTATACAGAGACTGAATCAGAAAAATACCTCAGCTTAAAAGGTAAAAATTTCCATGACCTGGCTACCCTAATTACAAATGAACGAGAAAAAAATCGTAATTAATACGAGGTATATCAATTTGCAAATTACGTGAAGAGCGAAGAAAAACGAAGCTATTGCATAAATCAAAAGGAACACCATACTTTAAAACTTTGAAAAAACATAATAAGGTTCTTAAAAGAACACGATTCTTAAAACAACATGACACAGCAAGATTAAAGCTTGAAACAGTCACGCGTCCGTAAGCAATAAACAAATCTCAAAACCCTGTTAAAAACTTTTTGCAAATTATCAATATATACGCGAGATATAGCTTAAACCGATTTTTTATCATTGCTGAGGTATTTGGGAGGTATCGGAATGTGATGTAAGTGGACTGGACTCCTTTATCCGATCATCGGGTTGGTTCTAAACCAGTGATGTGCAGATCTATTGAGATACATATCACATCCAGGCAACATAACGGGACCAGACTGGACCCTAGTGGGCTGGCTTTACAATAGCTGGTAGCCTGTTAAACCTAACCTATCATTTCTGATATATGTGAGTAAAGATTGTGGTGCTGGATATTGTATGACAATAATCACTTAACTATAATTATGCTCCTTATGCTTATTGAACTAAAAATTAAGAAATAATTTCAAGAATAAGCTTAAACAATAGTGTATGAAAAATACTATAATAGTATTATTGTGAATGAGCGTCGGAGCTGGATATACGAAAAATATGACACGAAGCGACCTATGTCTTGCTTAAATATAAATTAATTTTTTAAAATTTATGGCCCTAAAGGGCTCGGTTAAATTAATAAATAAATAAATAATTAATCGTCGGATATTTGTATAAACGGCTCCAATATGACCTTTAATAGTTCAGATACACATTCCACGGTAAAAATGGCACCAAATATGAAAACCTGGTTCCGAACCGGTTAGCGGACGAGTTCCGATATTTTTGGGAATTCCCAAAAATCGGTTTCGCTAATCTCCAAAATCCTCTTACCTGCCCGGAAGCAATACGGAAACCTCAATTTTCGCACTAAAGCGAATGGCCGTTTATAGTTCAGATACACGTTCCACGGCAATAACGCACACCGAATATGAAAAACCGGTTAACTCCCAAAATCGGTTTCGATAATCCTCAAAATCTCCCCTCTTCCCCAGAAGCAATACGGCATCTTCAAAATTCGCTAATGCGAATGCATGTTGGTAGTTCAGATACCGTTGAAGGTGTTCTGAGTTTTTTGGTAATTTCCAAAATCGGTTTCGCGAATCCCCAAAATACCCTCACTTTGCCGGAAGCAACACAGCAACTTCAGTGTTCGCACTAAAGCGGCAACATTGTATATACAATTTATATACCTACATACATGTGTAATAATCACTCATACAACCAGGGTTGTCAGATTTTTTTACACCTTCAGCGCCAAACTGGCATTTAAAATTCGTCAAAATATATTTTTTACAATCTTTGAATGACAGTAAATGAATTTTCATAGTTTTGTAGTCATATATAATTTTATTCTTTTAATTCATTCTTATGTATTATATATATTTGAAAGGTTATAAATCTGAGTATCGTTTGATGTGTTCTCTACTCGTACATCACACATAACATTAGCATTGAATTTTTCCAACATGGCTCAAACGTATTGTAACAGATCTATTTACATGCGTATAATTCATTGTTCTTATCAATGCATCAAGAAGTTTATTTTGCACTAAATTTTGCGAACGTGTTTTGGTATAATACAATACCAACAAATACTCTTTCTACACAAGCGTTGCTAGTTGGAATAACCAACATATTGAATACAGCTAAGGATAGTTCTTTAAGATGAAAATGTACCCGCTGTCTCTTTGTAGTTGTAAACGTTAGGCCAAAAACCAAGTATATTCGTAGGTATTTTTTTCATTGAAATAATCTCCAAATAATATAGCATATCCTTGCCCATTGAATCCCATATTCACCTGCTGAAACTTTTGTGCTTATAAAATCATGAATCAATCACTTTGCTTGAATTAGCGGATTACAGACTCAGAGCCATAATCTATTGTATTTATTGGTAGGAAAAAATTCGATCGATCAATGGCTGCATTTACCGTAAGCAAGAAATTATTTTTTCATGATTATTTGAATAACATTTTTGAGGTAGCAATTATTTGATCATGCATGCTTCCTCCATGCATGTAATCAGACTGAAATTTAAAGTTTTAATTGATTCTTTTTGATAGCTATTGGACTTAAGAATAACAAAAACAGAAAATTTTTCCGACTCGTAATTCATTATAAATCATTTGAGCATTCAGTATGACAACAAAATGTTGGATAAAATAGGAATGCCAGATTTAAAATACAAAGTATGTAAAAAATAGCCAGCTATTTCGCGACATGATTTTTAAATCGACAAAAATTTATAGCGTATTTACACCTACTCACATCTTGGATGATGTGGAAGATGTTGCAAATTGAAAAAAAACTGTTTACATTACATTTTCAACATCTTTCATCTGTCAAGTATTACTTCACGTGTTTGAGCAAACAAAAAATACCTAATAAAATGGAATTTAAAGATTATACATTTATTGGATTAATTATTGCTCTTAGAGAGCAAAACCATCATTACTGCTTCAATTTGCAGAATTATTAGAAATTATGCCAGACGACGACGACGACGAGGATGAAATTTTGCTTTATGTGCAATGTGTTTCGAGTCCGAGATGCCTGTGGGCATTTTTTAGAATTTTAAATAATTTATTAAGATTTGAACTAATAAATATAAATAATAACACCTTAGAATCGAAATGGTAATTTTTTTTTTTGAAAAGGATATTTCAAGACTACAGCAGTAAACACATTGAAGCCAGCAAACAGCCGACTTCAATATGTCAAATATAAAATACATGCATTTAAATGTGAACATTTATTTTGACAACAGCAAGACGACACGACTGCAAGTTGTTGTCCGTACTAATATTTTTTGCCGCAGTCGAATTAAACTAATTTCTATTTTTCTGGACTACAAAATAAAAACAGTGTGACCAATGTGCATAAAAACAATTTAGCTCTCGGAAATATTTTATTTTCTAATATAACATAAAATAACAATAAAATTTTAATGCTGTTTTAAATAAATTAATAAATAATTGCACTATTGTTAAATATACGCATACATACTTACGGCCGTATTCATAAAATATATTTTATGTTTATGAAACACTTATTTGATAAATTTTCTATAGAAATTTCTCAAATATCAGTTTAATAAACATAAAATATTTTTTATGAATAGACTCAAAACAAGAAATCTTAATTTTATTAAATAAGTAGGATGTGATTAGATACATACCAGTTGATTTTACATAACGTACAAGTAGTTTTAATTCCATATTTTTTATAAAAAGTTTTAAGAGTTTTGGTCTCCGTTTTAAAAAGACTCGATAAATTGTCGTAAAGTTTAATTTCTTTAACACTGTTCTCATTATAGATCAGAAGTTATATCCAATTATATTTTAAACTTTGAAGGCCCATATGATCTGAATAATTCGTAGTAAACGAAAATTTTTTTTAAGTTAAGTTGCTCTTATCTTTTTAAGACTTGGGCCAGTTTCACGATAGCGAAGCTGTTCGTTCGTTCGCGCAATTACATTTGAAACCAAAACAACATTCAAAGTTTTGTTATTGTTTTAAATGTAATTGTGCGAACGAACGAACAGCTTCGCTATCGTGAAACTGGCCCTTTATTTGTTAGACAGAAGAACTTATTCATGAAAGTTTGATATAAACAGATCTTGTTCTGTAAATCAACAAATTTTGTGAAGCTAAAAACTCTTAGGTGGCCACACTGAAATATAATTTTTTTGATATGAATTTATGTTGCTGCCGTGTTCAAAATAATTCAGTAGTGCCCCTACACGACTACAATTGCCGGTTGCAGCATTTGCTGTTGTGAAGTCGTGTAGTCTGCTGTGGTCTATATGTTTAATGTTTACCAGTCCACCAGTTTTTCAAAGACAGCTTAGGAATGGATCGTGCAACTTCACTGCTATTTCCTGGAAAATATGCGAATTTTTCCTCTCACTCCGCAGTTTTTCTTGCCAAAGGTCTATTAGCAAACTCCCGTCAGCAGCAGACCATACAACACGAAGTCTTTTTTTTTTTCTTTTTACTTTAAATAAATGTATTGTGTGTATTATTATTTCTAAAATTTACTTATGTACATTGTTCGCTCCCGTTCATTGTAAACATTTTTGACACTTGTACCTATATTTTCTAGTGATGGTATGAATTTTTGACAATTTCTTTAAACTTTTTTAGTGATGAAACTAAAATAATCGAAAGATGTTGAGTCCAGCAAAATGAGTAACCAACATATTGTAACGATGTTGAGTTTTTTTTCTTATACACTTTAGGAATATTTATTTATTTAGTAACTATACAGTTGCAAAGTAAATTTGCAAAGTACAGGACGCAAAGCATGGGCGGGGTGACAAAGACCATAATGCTCAAGATGGTATTTATTAACAGTACTTTTGTAGCGTCGCTGTGACTAACTATAACGACCTATGCCTTCTTCAGCCCAGAGCTGCTTTACGACTGATATAGGAAGATGTTAACATCTTGCCAAAATGATGAAAGATGTAAGTGTAGATATGCTATTAGTCGCTATAGTAGATAAAAATTCGCCACGTTTGGGGAGAAATCGCCACATCTGACAACCCGGCATACAACATAAGTTTCAAGAGTTGCAAACATACAAACAAATATACAAGTGGGGCTAATATAAGCGTGCTAAAATGAAGATGTATAGGGTGTTTTTTTAAGCCCGATAGAACTTGAAATTGTAAAAAATAACACAAAAAATTAAATTGTAATCAAAATTTTTTTTTATTCGAAAGATCAATACGTGACATTAACATTTGAAAATGATTTCGGGCATATGGGCACCGCGGCTGTTCTTGACGAAGCGCATTCTGGACGTCCAATTTTGGGCCACTTTTTCGAGCACTGCTGGCCGTATGTCACGAACAACACGAACAATGCTGGCCTCCAAGGCGTCAATTGTTGCTGGTTTATCAGCATAAACCAGTGACTTCACGTAGCCCCACAGGAAATAATCGAGAGGTGTCAAATCGCACGACCTTGGAGGCCAATTGACAGGTCCATTTCTCGAAATCAACTTATCGCCAAATTTTGATTTCAGTAAGTTGATGGTTGCGTTCGCCGTATGGCACGTAGCGCCATCCTGTTGAAACCACATCTCCTCCGGATCAATGTCATCCATATTTTCAAACAAAAATTCATTGATCATGGTGCGGTAACGATCTCCATTGACCGTAACGCGAGCTCCGGCCTCATTTTTGAAGAAATAAGGTCCGATGATGCCACCAGCATGAAAACCGCACCAAACAGTGCATTTTTCTGGATGTAATGGAGTCTGTAGGGTCTCTTGTGGATTGGTCTCACTCCATATGCGGCAATTTTGCTTATTAACAAACCCGTTAAGCCAAAAATCGCTGAACAAAATTTTGCGATAAAACAACGGGAAATCGACGACTGATTTTCAAAGTAAATTTGGATAATTTCGTAGCGTTGTTCAAGCGTGAGTCTATTCATGATGATTTGTCGGAGTATACTGAAACAAATAAAAAAAATGTTTCATCAAAATTTAATTTTTTGTGTTACTTTTTACAATTTAAAGTTCTATCTAGCTTAAAAAAACACCCTATATTTATGAGAGAGCTACCCAGCAAACAAAATGCCACAGACTTGAAATACAAAAAAAGTTTAAATATAGAACTTTTGCGAGTTATGTAGCTACGTATTAAATGAATGTTGTTTAAATTTTAATGAAAAGAAAATATACACATATATTTTCCACTTTTTTTCAGTTGTAATGAAACCCATATTTTTACTATGCTTCATTCAATAATGCTTAATAAATTTCTGAAAAAAATTAAATTACTACGCACCCGCATGTATATTTATAGATTGCTTAACGTTCAATGAATAAAAGTCTAGAACTTAAATGCATGTAAATTTTTTTAAATAACATCACTGATTCAGATGTGTACCTTTTCCTATAAAATGCTATTAAGGGTTATAAGTGAAATTTTTTTATTTGTTATGTACCAACAATCAATTAGTTACTGGTATTTGTGTGAAAACATCACAAAATTCTAAATATACTCGTTAAATGTTTTGTCACATTTCTAACAACTAAAAAATGTGTATTGTATATTCTAAAATTTTATTACAGCAAAACAATTAAATATCAAATAGCAGACGTTTGCGTATTTTAAGGGCCAGTTTCTTGATCTCAAATTTTGTCGTTTGCAAACATTTTGAGAAACAAAAATTACCATTTGCGGCCCAGTTTTAAATTCAATGAAACAATTAAAAAAAAAATGTAGCAAAAGACATACTCATCATAAAAGATTTTATTTTGTGGTTTATAAATATGTTTGCTGGTTTGAATTTTTTCGAACGTTACCGTTCGAGATGGTGAAACATGCTACAACTCTATTTTTTCAGCCCGTAGTTTTAAGAACAAGAACTGCTGATGGGGGAATAAAAAAGTCGCTGTTGGAACAAGTTTGGAAACAAATCTAAGAAATAATACTGGAATTTTTATAAAACGCTGCAAAAATGAATGAAAATGATGTGTAATGTACTACATTATCGAGGTAAGTATTATCAAATATTTGTACGGAAAGACCGTTTTTATTAGATATTATTAGCACAGTTTTTCTTAAAAAAGAAGATATTCTGTTAAAATTGCGTTAAGGGCCAAATAAACTACACAAAGTACCAAAATTTTAGGTTTGCACAAACATTTAGCATTGTTTATGGGGATGCTTGTTTGTACAAATATTTGAAGCATGTTTGCTTCAAATATTTGTGCAAGGAGCCTTAGTCCAGAGCTACTCTACGGTTAACTGAAGTATTATGCATGTCACAGAACTCAACGTCAAGCCGAAACAGGGTGACAGGATTGATTGTAACCATTGTGAGAAAATCAGAAAAAATGTCTAAAAAACAGTTCAAATGTTTTTATTCGCACAGGGACTTGTATTTTTTTCTGATGCTTCTCATGGTAGTAACAATCAATCTTGTCACTGTTTCGGCTTGATGTTGAGTTCTGGTACACCCTATATACTATATTTATTGATTTATCGTGAAAAATTCATTAGTGAACAGCTGATAAAATTCATCCATATGTAACAGCGCACATAGGGCTAATGGCAGATCCGACATAATCATATGGCATAGTCATATCTTTCCTCAGATCTCCGCTATCCAAACTCCAATTAAAACTTGACAATATTTTACTGTGTATACAACGGTTATAGTTATTTGCTGCGATCAATTAGTTTGTGATCAGATAAAATTTTCCAAAAAACGTGTCTAAAAAGAAATTTTGTCTCCACATATTGCAGAGCTGCATAACTAGAAGTTAACTGTCAAACATCTATTAAAAATAAATAAGGTGTGCTATTTTCTGTTTTTGGTTACTTTATTTTGTTTACAAATGTGCTTATATATGTTTTTCATCTTACTAAATTTTACTGCATGAAATTTTTGCAGTAAAAATTTGTAAGGCCTCAGTGAAAGAACTCTATTTGTGTTCTCATTTACTGCAAATTCAGTAAACGAACAACATTCAGTTAAATACAGTAAAAATTTGTACAAAATTTTGGGTAAACGATCAGCCATAATAGGGTAAGTTTCGTGCAAATGCAAATTCGGGCAAGCACAAGTTTTGCATTCACGTACCAGAAGTACGGGAACGCAAAAAAGAGAACATTCCTAGCAAAAAAAAAAAAAACATATGCTGTGTTTTGATGCTGCAATAAAAATGTTCATGTTGTTTATGATTTTTTACACTTTTGGGGTTTTAAGGTCTTTTGCACTTAATTTTTTTTTAATATTAATATAACAGCATCGAAATGATTTGTATATAAGTTGATTCAAATGAATTTGATTTCTTTGTTATTGTTTATTTTTCAAACAGCTGATTGCTTAACTACTTGCCCAAACTAGCCCGAAGAAAAAGTACGGGCTGTTTCGTGCAACTAAAGGAAGCATACCATTCTCTCAAAAACGCTCGCATTTGCCCAATTTTAACGCACGGAAATGCTTTTCGTGCAAATTAGGATTTCGCGGGATCCCAAAGTAGAGCAAAGAAACGCATCTAATATAGTATTTGTTTTTTGTAAATTTGCAAGAGTAATAAAGAAGTTGTTGTTTGGTAAGTAACTTTCATATGTTTGCCGGATACATACACGCAGCAACTGATTTAAATTAATTTAAATTAAAAAAACACTTGTTCATAAATAATGCGTAGTAATTGTACTCAAATCAAGTATATATACAAGTATGCTTCCTACTAAACGTCTGCATTATTACGCTGAAACAGCATTTGAACACATTCATTTGCTTTTTGAATGAATAAAACTTCGTATCACACAAAACTGACTACGAAGTAACTCATATTCTATTTTAATAAAAACAAATAAATGAATACACAAGCCGAACGAATAATGATAATAACTCGACTCGTGAAGAAACAAATACAATCACAATTCAAATAAAACGAAAACAAGATGAAAAAGTTTCAAATATATTATCATTCGAATGAACCGAAGTAGTATTCGATTGTATTTATACATATGTATCTATTAATGTATACATATTTCTATGAGACATGTAAAAATATATACATGCATGTCCTGAGAATCGCTTAAATTTAGCGTTTTCGATTTGAAAACACCAAATAGGTGTTCTGAGAAACGTATAACGCAAGAAATATGGTTTTGCGATTTGAAATCGCCAAATAGGTATTCTGGAAAACGCATATCGCTTAAAGGTGGCGACTTCAACTCTCATGTGTATATTGAAGTGAATTGATTAAATTTGCTAAAACTGAACTTGCAAAAGCAATAAAATTATTCACAATTACAATTTAACATGTTTTCTTTTTATTTCAATAAAAAGTTTAAAGAATATTGCACATTTTCATTAAGAAAACTAAATTGAAAAAATTTTCTATTTATTGTAAAATTTTTTTTTCCTTTTATATTTCTACCACATACATACATACGTACGTAAAACACATGTTTTAATGCTCCTAAACGCAAGTCAAATTTACGTTCCTCAGAACACCTAAAAATCAATTAAGCGTTTTTCAAAATGCATTGCGGTTTCAGAACGCGCGTTCTCGGAACATGGCTGGTAATAAAATAAATAAATATGTATGCACCCTGCCGGATAATGAGTAGCTAAACTACGAAAATAGCCAACTTTTAATTAACTTGCTATCTAGTACGCAATGCAAAATTTCCTTTAACAAAAATTTATTTTCTGTACCGTCGTTATCCATTTTGGTTCTTATTTTTCGTTTGAAAAAAGACAAAGCTGATAAAAATTAGAGCGCCTCCCAGCAGATTTTATTCAGTAAAAAATATTGCCTTTTAGACGGCTTAAATAAAATTAATTTGAGTATTTATATAGTATGTATGTTTTATTTTATATACGTATGTATATTTCTACCAACATGTCAGACATCAATTTTTTATTGTACGACATATAATAAATCAACAAAACGGGACCAAATTGGGCGCAAGCGGGTTGGTTGCCTGTTATAGCTTCCCTGTATTAGTGAAACCTTGTTTTATGTTTCTGAAAAAGAATTCCTTTCATTTTTCCAAAGATATGCAAATAATATAGTACTGCTAGGTTCAAAACATTAACTGAAAGTTAACTTTTAGTAAGTTAACTATAAACTAGTTGAAAAGTAGTGCAGAGTCGGACAATTGACTACCATCACAATGTGTCAGTCAGCACTAGTTAAGGAATAGTTAACTTAAAGTTAGTTAAAAAAAATAACTCTGTTTCCGATAGGGCATTTATACTTATGTGTGTATGTAGGTATGTATGTATGTGTGTATAATAACATACCATCAAAGTTCTTTTCCCAACTCCAATTTAAAATTGCGCACATTTCTTAAAAGCAAATTATGTCTTAACAAAATGTTTTTCCTTGTAGTATAACGAATGTAATGTGCATTCGAATTATAATCGTTTTATTCATTCATTCATTCGATATTTCTTGCACTCTATCAAACAGGTATATTGTATTTGCGTGCTTTTGCTCTTAAATTTGCGCACATTTCTTTAAAGCAAATTATGTCTTAACAAAATGTTTTTCCTTGTAGTATAACGAATGTAATGTGCATTCGAATTATAATCGTTTTATTCATTCATTCATTCGATATTTCTTGCACTCTATCAAACAGGTATATTGTATTTGCGTGCTTTTGCTCTTAGAAATAAGAGAAAATATATATTTAAAAAGTAGAAAGAGTATACGACAGAATCTATTTATTACGTAATTCATTCTCTTTTCTGTGTCTTCTCGTTTTACTTTGTTAATCTCTCTTAAAGTATTCGATATTTTAATGAATATTGTATTTTCAGTGTGCATACAAACAAATGAATGTATTCTTGCAGCCTATTACTTCCTACTGCCAACTACATTTTTTGTAACAGTTTTTTTTTCTTATATGCAATTTGAACATCAAAATTTCGAGTGCTTGATTAGTGCTAGTTCACACACATCAACTTTGTTGCTTGAAAAAGAGAAAGAAGGAGATGTTAGTATAGTTCATAGAGATTATCTTTCTTACAGAAGAACCAAAAGTTACGCAATAAAAGTTGATGTGGTGAACAGGCACTTGATTGTAGTATTAAAGTTGTAGCATGGCATAATCGTATTCGTTGCAGCTCTCCGATGTGCATGTGTATGCCATGTTTATTAAGCTCTTTCTTATTGGGTAATAAACATAAAGTATTTTTTTTTTATAAATAGGACCGTTAAAATATATGACAAAAGATTTTTTTTATAAAACCGAATAATTGAAAGCATACCCTAACTCGGTCTATCAATATATCCGGATTAGCGAATAAAAATTTAAACATTGCTTTTATATTAAAATCGAGGGAGTTAGTATTGTAGTCATGATAGCGCATGAGTATGTGTGAAATATTTTTGTATTTTGCCAATTTTATTAGCTACGCTCAGTGCTATCAGATCATAAGGTATATCTTATATTTGCGAACGTTGACGTTCGAGATCGTGAAAAAATCTCGTACTATTTATTCCAAAATAAGAAAAATTTTTTCAAGTTTTATAAAAAAAAGAAAACAGTTGCGTAGCAAAATAGTTTGTTTTTGCAGCAAATACAAAAGATAAAACTGCAGTTGTGGCCAGACACATATAGGGTGTTTTTTTAAGCCCGATAGAACTTGAAATTGTAAAAAATAACACAAAAAATTAAATTGTAATCAAAATTTTTTTTTATTCGAAAGATCAATACGTGACATTAACATTTGAAAATGATTTCGGGCATATGGGCACCGCGGCTGTTCTTGACGAAGCGCATTCTGGACGTCCAATTTTGGGCCACTTTTTCGAGCACTGCTGGCCGTATGTCACGAACAACACGAACAATGCTGGCCTCCAAGGCGTCAATTGTTGCTGGTTTATCAGCATAAACCAGTGACTTCACGTAGCCCCACAGGAAATAATCGAGAGGTGTCAAATCGCACGACCTTGGAGGCCAATTGACAGGTCCATTGCTCGAAATCAACTTATCGCCAAATTTTGATTTCAGTAAGTCGATGGTTACGTTCGCCGTATGGCACGTAGCGCCATCCTGTTGAAACCACATCTCCTCCGGATCAATGTCATCCATATTTTCAAACAAAAAATCATTGATCATGGTGCGGTAACGATCTCCATTGACCGTAACGCGAGCTCCGGCCTCATTTTTGAAGAAATAAGGTCCGATGATGCCACCAGCATGAAAACCGCACCAAACAGTGCATTTTTCTGGATGTAATGGAGTCTGTAGGGTCTCTTGTGGATTGGTCTCACTCCATATGCGGCAATTTTGCTTATTAACAAACCCGTTAAGCCAAAAATGCGCCTCATCGCTGAACACAATTTTGCGACAAAACAACGGGTCAGTTGCCAACTGCTAAATTTGGATAATTTCGTAGCGTTGTTCAAGCGTGAGTCTATTCATGATGATTTGTCAGAGTATACTGAAACAAATAAAAAAAATGTTTCATCAAAATTTAATTTTTTGTGTTACTTTTTACAATTTAAAGTTCTATCTAGCTTAAAAAAACACCCTATACATACATTCATAATTATACGCAAGATGTATTATCGTCTATAAAGTACCTGTTTCGTTATACTACACGTTCGTACGATTCGTTAGACTAGAACACATTAAAAAAGTTTTTGTTCTAATCCATCACACACGATACTAAAGCTGTTATGCTTAATAAAAAACCTTGTGCTAATTAACTTGCTACTCTTTCCTTTATGGGAATTTACACACAAAAAGCTTAGCAGTTAGTTAAGCCCCTGATACACTATCCTACAGGATCGTGCGATCTACCAAATATAACGTGTATGCTGAAAAAGTACTAAAAATACAACTGTGTAACAGAGTTTTTGACAAATTGTGCGATTTGAATAATATTATGAATATAACATGTTGGTTTCTGTGCGATCAGTGTGATATACATATATTGTGAAAAATATGATCATATTGGCGCCTTAAGAAATAAATTGAAATAATGTAAAATTATAATGATAAAAATAGTTTTCGATTATTTTACTAAATATATAAATTATTGCAATCATACTTGTATAATACAGTCGTAAAGCAGAGGGTTACTCTCTATTGCGCCACGAGATTTCTCATAAGAACGCTCTCATAAAAATTATTATAAGACTGCGATAACACTGATTTTAAGTCTACATGTAGGGATGAAACTATACGAGTAAATACAAGTATATACTCGATACTTTTGGTATCGATGCTTTACTACCGAGTACCAAGTAAGTATCGGTCAAAAATACCCGTATGGGTCAGAAACACTCTTTTCTTGTTGACCTGCAAAAAAAGTTGATCACTATTTATACCATAATTTTATTTGTTTTTAAAGTTTTTATAAAATAAATCCACGCAAAACCGTAAATGCAAATGGGACTACCAAAATCAGGTGTACGTGTATGGTTGCTTTTCATAAAAAAACGATAAGATTGCGGGCATGATCTTGAGATACTAAAATAAATAGTCCAGTTACTAAAACTCTTCGAAAAATCTTCAGCACAGAATTATGTGACTTTATCGAAGATTATACCAACGATAAATTATCTTACATCGAAGATACAAACTTTTTCTTCCTCCATTGAATGTCCGATAGTTACAAGACAAACTATTAGGTGAATGTAGCAGAAGAATTACTATAGTAGAATTTGCTTCCGGGATCCTAATTGAGGCCCCTCGATTTCAGCCAGTGCATCAGAAGATCAGGTCCATAGGTTCCCTCTCGCTAATTGTGTGAAGAAATCGACCGTACAAGTATGCTTTTTCTTCGATACCGAGTAGGTATTGATACATTGCGATCGATACCGTATCGAGTATAAGTATCGATACCCTAGTGGTATCGTTTCATCCCTATCTACACGTAACAGAATTCTATAATATTAGATGGCAGGTGTGGACACTAAGTAAGGTACATCCAAGGTGCATTAACGTCTACAAAGTGGCAGCACTACGGCGTATGACATTTACGTCAAATGTATTGTATACATTTTTGAAAGTTTTTTCTGAATTAAACATTTAAAAATTATTTTGTGAACATAAAATTAATTCAAATAAAAATAATTTATAATTGTGAAATGGTACTTTCATAGTTTATAATTGTCATAAAAGTTATAAATATTTTTGACAAGCACAGCTTTTGTTGTATTGTTGTAGTTTTGCTCTAATGCTGCCAACTTGTAGACGTTAATGCACCTTGGTTTAACTCATGCAAGGGCGGCCTATTTTATGCGTTTTCAAATCATATAGTGCTGTTTGTACTGTTGTATGACGTCATTTGACCAACATACACAGAAAATAAACTTTTTGTGTTCGCGTTGGCGTAATATGTAATTCTAGTAGTCTCGCTAAATTCATTTGTTGAAGTGTAAATAAAGTGTTAACCAAATGTAAGCCTATTTTTTATCTTGGACCAGTACTCAGGGGATGACCCCTACATATGCAGTGCATTGTATCAGAACTAGGAAAATAGGTTGTGAGGAGGGGGAAAGAGGGTTTGTGGTTATAACGAAGATTTTTATACTGTACACGATGTTTTTTCTAGTGTACGAGGGCGGATTAATATTGAAGCTACTTAGGGCTAGATGGCAACACAAACACAATTTTTTTTCAAACGTCAACTGTTAAGATTTCAGCTAAATTCATCGATTGGTTTATTTGTTGTAGTCGTTTGAAGTAAGCAACTTTTATGTTTCTCTAAAAATGGAAAAAAGTGAATTTCGTGCTGTGATTAAACACTCTTATTTGAAAGGGGGGTATAGCGAAAGAGACAAAAGAAAAGCTCGATAAACATTACGGCGAGTCTGCTCCGTCAGACTACATGGTAAAATATTGGATTGCTGAATTTAAACGCGGCCGAATAAGCACTGCAACAATACCACCAACAGGAAGGCCAAAAGTGGTGGTTACTGAAGAAGATCCTTTATAATGTTATGAATGATCGCCGAGTCAAGTTACGTGAGATTGTTGAAATTGTAAACATATCATATGAACGTGTTTGCAACATTTTGCATGAACATTTGCATATGAAAAAGCTATCGGTACGATGGGTGTCGCGTTTGCTTAGTGTCGAAGAAAAACGAGTTCGACAGACCACTTCACAGCGGTATGTGGACATGATACAGCGTATCCTGTTGATATTTGGTGTCGATTAATAACCGTTGATGAAACTTGAGTCCACCACTACACACCTTAAACCAAAAATCAATCGAAACAATGGGTGGAACATTATTGGATCAATTCATTGATGCAATCAAGAAAAAACGACCAAATTTAAAAATGAAAAAAAATACGCTTCGAATTGGTTGATCATCTATCTTATAGTCCAGATTTAGCTCGTAATGACTTTTTTTCTTGGCTCGCAGGAAAAAGATTCATCTCAAACGAAGAAGTGATTATCGAAACTAACTCGTATTTGGAGGGGGTTCCAAAATCGTATTATTCAGATGGTATAAAAAAGCGGGAATATCGTCTTATTAACTGTATTGAGCTAAAATGAGACTATGTTGAGAAATAAATGAATTTTGAAAAAAATATGTTTTTTTCCTACTTAGGTAGCTTTAATATCAATCCGCCCTCGCATATGTGAGTGCTATGCAGCAGATGAATTTTGTGTCCTGTACTCGCGAGCATAGCAAATTCGGATTTCGGTCGCCACTGCTTTAGAGTAATAATTGATAGAGATTAACATTACACAACAGTGGTTTATATGCAAACCGGATTATAAAGTTGCATTCATTCCGGATTATAAAGTATACAATAAAACAAACGGTGATGTGCGGATTATATTTACTCTATACTCTTATAATTAGTTAATTGCCCATTGTTTTTATAAACTATAAATGTACACACTGCAGTTTTACTAAAATTAAAAAAAAGCAAGTTTTACTGATTACAAAAAATTTCAATGTTCATTTAGACTTTACGGGAAATTGTTAGATTTTATTCGCATTACGAGTAAAATTATAGTGACTACAGACAGAGTTCACTGCACATTTTTCACAGGAAATACTCATTCAGGCATTTATTGTAATGAAAATTTATTGCAACTTTGTATGTATATTATTGTATAAACCTTTCTACAAGAAGTAATTAGGCGCCATTCTGGGAACTTGATATCAATTTGAGAAAATGTTAGTCAATAATTTATCATCGAATAAATATATCAATTTAAATCCGAATGTTAATCTCAAATCTCTAACTGAATAGAAAAAAATAATAATAAACCACGCAGTTTAATTATTAAAACTTGGAATCTTTTTGGTATAATAAAGATATTAATATATAGGGTGTTTCGAATACATTTGGACATTAGAGATGAAATGCTCTTAAAAAGCGCTTCATATTTTCTATTAAGACTTGCCAAAAATTCAAAGAACATCTGAAAGTGGGATAATGAGAATGTAAAGCTTTATGAAAATGACAACACGGTAAGAGATTTGACTTCCCATAAGACTTCATGATTTATAAAAATTTGTTTAATAGGGCATTTGCACCTTACAAGATTTCCCAACCAAAATTAAATATAATTTGGGACTAGACTTTGACGAAACCTATTAGATTTTTGTAAATACTCTATTACACAACTATGATTTTGTTCACAACAGTGCTTGAAAATACTACGTTGCAATAAAAAAAAACTATACTTTTAAGCTGAGGTCCATACCACGCGTTATATGCATTAACGCGTTCGAAGCGTCTGTCAAACAAGTGGAATTAATGCAATTGTATGAGACAAGTTACACATCACGACGCAAAAAGTATGTTTACTTTCTACTTTTCTACGCGCCATAAGTGTTATAAAAACTCAGTTGTTGTTGATATCCGTAAATCACAATTCATTTTATTTTTTCAAAAACTTATCGCATCAAAAGCGTTGCATGTAACTTTTTTTAAAAGCATTTTTTATTTATTGAATCTTCAAAGTGAACTAACAATAAGTATTCAAATCTTAATACTAAATTTTAAATTAAAAATGTGCTTTTTACTTAAGTCCGGCCAATGCTAGACAAAAAGTTTTATTATGCGGGAACTATTTCGGTAAAATCACCTATTGAGCAATCTGATGGTGGCAACGGTATCCCTTCTTCTTAGCCGTGTGTGACCGCCAAAACTAAGTATATTGCGCGCGAGACGGTTTGGATGAAGTTCCAGTTTACTGACATAACTTGTCGCGTACTTAGAAAACTCCTCATTTACCGGCGGAACACTCAGATTTTTATGAATATGTGAATTTTTTACATACCATGGAGCTGCAGTAATCGTTCGAAGAATTTGTTTTTGTCGCCTTTGAATTTTTTCAATATTTGACGCTGAGGCGGTGCCCCATAATTGAATTCCGTAGCACCATATGGCTTTAGAATTCCATTGTATAACAAAAGTTTGCAATCCAACTTCAATGTCGAGTTTCTGCCCATAAGCCAATTTAGTTGCGTTGCTTTTAGTTTAAACTGAGTGACTTTTGCTTCAATGTGAGACTTTCATGTTAGTCTACGGTCGAGGTGTATACCAAGATACGTGACTTCATTGTGCTGCGGAATAGGTGAGATGTTAATTTGGATAGGATGTAACTTGAGTTTAGAAAAACGTAGAACGCGGAGAAAGCTTGAAACGTGGTATGGACCAGAGATCTGCACCGGTGCACTGCAACCATTAGTACACCGGTTGTTTACACTCTTAAAAATTGATGCGGTGATATTTATACTTGTCATTCATTTGTGAAATCTTGATACATCAAAATTGTATCCCACCACTTTCGTATCTTGTGTATTTTTTAAGAGTAAAAGAAACGACCACAAAAAAGAGTGTTACTAGCACTTAGTAAGAGAAATATTTTGAGTATTTTCTATTTTCGTTTCTAATCGTTTGCTTAATAATACATACGTGACGTCGTCACAAATTCAACTTGGAAAAACAACACTCGACAAATTCTTTTGTTGTTTTATTTAACATTAACTGAAATCACGGCTGCCAGATTTAATAATTTACAACCATATTGACGATTTTGAAAGTAGCGTACTGAATGATGATTATAAGATTGTTTTTACTGAAACGTTTGAAACGAAAATTCGATTCAAACAAAATTTTTTTCCACAATTGGTTATATGTGCATTTATTGTGTTTATGGATTAAAACCAAGAAATAAAAATTATTATAAATAATGGAACATTAAATGAAAGAAATTTGATGAAAATGTGCTTCATTAAAAAATAATTTTTTTTTAAGTAAAAGTTATTATTTTTACCGGGTTTGTACTAAATATGTTAAAATAAAATATGTGTGTATATATTTTCTTCAAAACATGATGTTTTGAAAACCTTCTGACAACGCCGCGCATAAAACTGAACACACACACTCTCATGGGTAAGGTCAATGTGTGACTGCATATTCTTACATACAAACATTATTTTCTTTGTTAAAACGCTGTACGAGTACGATTGCCGAATGTGGAAAAAATAATTGGGAAACCAAATCAAGCAGCCACGGCATACAAACTTGACTGGGTATGTTATATACTCTAGTTACCAGACGCAAGCTCTAGCGAGTAGAAAACATACTTATGCAGACAATATGCGGAGGCCAGTTACACCGCAACTCGAAAAAGGCACCGGTTGCAGATCTTTGGTATGGACCTTCAGCTTTACAAGACGAACACACTGTGATATAGTTTCTGATATAGTTCTTGCAAAAATAAATTTTATGAAAATGAAATCTTGCAAGGTCTCAAAAACCGGAAAATCGACTAGATTTTGCTTTGGTGTAAATGCCCTTTAATCAAAAAGATTTTGCGTTGAATCAGGCAGGGTTGCATTTTTTACAAAAGCAAATAATAAAAATATTAAAAGCAGAGATTGATCAAATTGGCTGTTTATTTTCTACACATATATTTGATTTTATTTCAGGTGTAATGACGTGAAAACAAAATGTAATAGTACGTTAGATTTTTTTTACAGTCGTAGCAATTACCATCAGATTTCTCTCTCACAAAATCCTAAGAGAGCTACCCAAAATCTAGTAGATTTGAATGAAAATCTTCAACGAAATCTTAAACGTTTACACTTCCGTTTTTTGACATCTACTTGTAACAAGATTTCATTTTCATAAAATCGGTTTTTGCAAAGGGTTTGACAGCTATAACTACTCGTATATCACAATGTATTCATCGTGTAAAACTATTGTGAACAAAATCACAGTTGTGTAATAGAGTACTTACAAAAATCTACCAGATATCGTTAAAGTTTTGCTTAGAAATCTCGAAATTATTAGGTTTGGCTTATGTGTAAATGTCTAAATAAGACTTTAGACACACCTTTGAAAGTTCGATTTTTAAATGGTTTGTCATAATTTTTCAATTTTATTCCGCCATCAAGTAAACAACGTTACTTATTGTTATTTTTCATGATTGTGTAAAAAACAAACTTTATTGCAAAATTTACAAGTTTAAAATTAAGTATTTCAACTTTGTTTCTTTTAAATTATATTGTTGTCATTGTTAAAGCTTTTTCTTACAACAATACAAAAAAGTAAGTTGTCAAATTAGACGCGTTTTAGACGTCTTAACAGCCGTGTTAAGGCGGCGAGAAAACAGTAACATGGTTTTGCTGTTTCTGTTATTGTTTTCATATCAGGTATAATATATTTGGCCTAGCTCTACATCCCGCTTGAAAAAATGTGGATGTCACGGTTGCTCACACACGACCATAAGAGCAACGTGACCACTCCAAAGGATGTCCATTCGCAGTTAGCACTAGTGTTACAGAAACACAGCATTCATTACAATACCCTAGATACCAAGGAAAAATCAGAACAAGGTGTGCTGAACTTTTGGTGTTCAGTATAACCAAATGAAACAATCTTCATTCGTTGGCAGTCAGATTATAACTGATTCACTTTATTGTGGAATATTCTCATATACTTATTGACTAGAGTTTTAGCAGTCTCAATTATAATGAGTATAAGAGTATAAAGAGTACACGTTCACCAGGTGAACGTGTACGAAAAAAGGCCAAGGTGAGTCTGTCAGCCAACTAGGTCATGCCACAGTTTTATTTGGCATGCACATGGTAGAAAGGCACCAAGAAGCTTACTTAAATTACTTACTAGCGTAAAATGAAAGCGTTAAATTACGTTGCACTTGAAAGAAATTTCAATCCATCCGTACTTAAATCAAGCGGTGTAAAAAGTTCGGTAAGTACGGAATTTCTTAAATTAAGTACGGCACACTTGATTCAAGTACGGATTATTCAAGCACTAAATGCTTAATTTTAAGCATACCTAATCTAAAATCCTTTATTTTTATTTTGGACCAGGGGGGTTACACTCTATTGCGATGCGAAAGCAAGTTCGATACGAAAGGTAAATGCGATAAGATGTAATTTGGTATTTTGGTAATTTGAAAAAGAAGCAACACTGGCACCACGAAATAAACAATAGCGAAAGGGAAAAATTAAATGCGAAATGAAACTACGAAAATGCAATGCAGAATACCAATTCTTCGATTACGTACCATTTTCGCATCGCAATGTAATGTAACCCTCCAGTACTCAGGGGATGACCCCCACATATGGTGTGCATTGCACTGGAGCGCAGAAAATAGATTATGAGGAGAAGGATAGATGGCGTAATGCTTGTGGACGATGCATATTTGTACCTTTATTTTTGCTCTTTTTAATGATCCCTTCGAGTGCCATTGCAAAGTTAAGGCCTTGCTACACTATCATACACGATCGTGCGATCTACTAAATAAAGCATATGTGCTGAAAAAGTACTAATAATTTAACCGTGCGATAGAGTTTTTGACAAATCGTGTGATTTGAAAAATTTTATAAAACTTTTCAAAACATTATGGTTTCTGTGCGATCAGTGTTGTATATATTGTGAAAAATATGAAAATATTGTTGGTGCCTCGAGGAAGAAATTTAAGTAATGTAAAATTATTATGTTAATAAAAGTTTTTAATTGTTTTATTGTGTATATAAATTATTTCAATCATACTTGTATAATAGTGTGGCCTACAACGCCATTTTGAAACGATTTTTTCAAGTCGGCCAGACTTTTGAAACAGTTTCCTATGAATGAATCGTACGATAGTGTAGGATATTGAATCAGGGCCTTTATAGTGGATCACTGATGCGCAGTAGAATAATTGGTGCCTCCCATTTTGAGTTGCAACACATATGATGGAAGTCCTGGAACACCAAATGAGTTAGAAAAATCAAAACGATAATTGACAGCATCCTCATCTCTTATCACGATATCGATAGATTTTTGTGTAACTGTAAATTCGCTGATTTTATTTAGAATTGTATTGTTTATTGAATTAACATTAGTGTTTTTGGCTGGAAGTGATGGTCGCTTACGTAACCACTGTTCATTTTTCAAATTGCCTATGTCATATTACACAATGCCCATGGAAAAATAATGCAGTTTGTGCACATTTATTACAGCTCGCATACTTGTTGTTAATTTCAATACGCCAAAGAAGATGTGATTTGAGGCACACACTAAGCTCATCATCAGTGGAATTGCAGGCAATTTTCGATGGAGATCACCACAAATAGTGCTCCTCTAATAATAATTTTTTGTTGCTTCTAAAATGCTGTAATTTTTTTTTTTATCTGGGACCAGTACTCAGGGGATGGCCCCTAGATATGCAGCGCATTGTACTGAAAAATAGGTTATGATGAGGAGGAAAGAGGGAGTAGTGTTTGTGGAGGTTTAACTTTAACAATAACAACACGAAAAACTAATAAAACAACCCCTATTGCAGCATATAAAATGTTGGAATTAAATTAGTTAAAACTGATCAGTGCCCAGTGTATATATCTTCGGCATTGCTCAGATTAGCAAAATTTAGATTAACACCTTCCATACTACGAGGTAATGAAATGCATTAAAAAGAAATTAATATTGAACATGTAAAGAAACCACAGACAACGGTGAAAAAGGCAAAAAAAGAAACACGTGTACACATACGAATTTAATTAATGAACATACCACATATAGAAAATACGGACAGCAATAACAAAAGACGTGTGCAGATGCTGAGAGACAAAACACTACTCCGATCAAGGGCATCTGAAGATTTTTTGTGGGTCATTGTGCATTTATCGCATACTATGATCTTGCAAATTTGTAGCCTTTACCTTTTGAGGATTGTTTTTTTAATATTGCATGTGTGCGTATCTTAGAATTGTGGCTTTAGATGTAATTTAAGTGCTAAATACGCTGTTCTGTTACATATAAATTCATATGCAACTGAAAGTAAAAACGAATGAGGCCTTAAAGTTTACTCTCTTAAGCGCTGTACAAATTGTATTTTCCAATCGCAAAACGTTGAAGCCAGGTTACTTGGGTTGCCCAGATAAATTATGCTTGGCACGGTAATTTAGGTTGCGCTCTTACGTAACAGTTTTGTTAGAAAGAAAAACGCTATAAATTATGCTTTACATTTTAAATTGTGATCAAAAATGAAGAGAGTAAGTATGTGTGGGTGAGTTACAGTTGCCATTCAGCGCTTGCAAATCGTTTATGTACTTGACCAAACAATTATCTCATTTAATGTGAATGTTTTTGACGTTTTTTTTTCTTGCGTAAATTTATATTTATGTATTTGCATTTATATGCATTTTTTCATACAGTACTGATGAAGATGCTCGTCAAGCCATGATGCACGATCGTGAGGCAATCAATGGTGTGCAAATACGTCTCTTGTTATCTTCGCGTGCAGAAATGCAAAAGGTTATTGAAACAGCACGCCAACAATCATTGTTGGCATTGAAAAAAGCTTCGGGAGTAATTTTGACCCAACCTAAAGCTTCGCCTCCTGCAGTAGTTGCGACGAATATACAAAAGACGGTAGTGGCTCCACAGCCTCCAATTATAACAGTTAGCTCTTTTCAAAATATACTATCGTCCTCTACTGCAGCAATTACTCCGTCTTTCCTAACCTATCAACAACAAGCTGGCTTGAATTTAATACCCGAGACGACTATTAATACGGGCGCACCATCTAATAAAAATAACAATGACTCTGATGATTCGGATTCACGACATTCTCGCGATCGACACCGTTCGATTTCTAGAGAACGTCGTCGTTCGAGATCTCGGTCAAAAGAACGTGGAATTTTTAGGCGGCGTCGTGAACGCAGTCGTGATCGTTCAAGGGAACGCGATTGGACTAGCGGAAAAAGATCGTCACATCGTCGCTCACGCAGTCGTGAAAGAAGTCGTGCTCATAGTCGTGATAGAAGTCACGAAAGAGAACGCTCCCGTACCAACAATAGAGATAGCGATCGCCGTAATAGCCGAGAAGGTTCAACCAGCAGTCGTAATAGAGGCTCAGACTCTGACATGAAGGCAAAATCTAGTAAAGCGCCTTGGAGTTTAACTAATTCTTATCAAGCCAGCTATAATACTGGTGAAACAGGACATCATTCCGTTAGCAAAATGCCGTCTTCATTCGCAAACATTAATAAACCTATTGGAATAACATCTCCATCAGTTGCTGGCGTCGCGGTTACAGCAGTTTCTACGACCTTACAAAATTATAATATTGCAAGCCAGTCCCTTACAGCACTTAACAATTACAGTTTGAGTGGTATCATAGGTACTAATAGTAGTGATTCTTTTAAGGGATTTGCTTTACAAAACCCTTACACTACTGCCCAAAATGATACGGCTACTAGCAAAGAAACTGATTCAAAAACTACAAGCAGCTCGGCTATTCCAGGCATCTTTGTTGAAAAGAAAACAGATGAAGCGGACAATACTGAAGTCACAATTGAAAGCGGAAATAATTTACCCCAAGAACCAATTGCTTTTGCTAATGTTAATCCATACGAGCAGATGTATCCGACCCTGTTTGCTCAAGCGGCTGCTCTCAACAGCGGACAAAAGTCCGGTATTTCTAAACAATCTTCAGTTTCCATGCCTACAAATTCGCCGAAAACAGATGAAAGTGGACCCAAAGAAGTTGATCCAAATGAAACAAATTGCGTTAAACTTTCCAACATGTGCTCCAGAACAACCTATAGCGATTTGCGAAAGTTCTTTATCGGCTTGTTTATACCACATAATGGTATCAAGTTGTTAAATGATAAACACGGTCTACGTATTGGTATTGCTTATGTGCAATTTTCACGCCAATCTAGTGTTTCGAAAGCGTTATGTCGCAGCAACAACCTTTTAAGAGGACGATCAGTTATAATTGAAGCTGTTAGCGAACAAGAGTTCTTAGACGCTGAAGATAGCTTTAGACCTCTAAATCAGGAACGTGGCAATGATAGCGATAATGAGAATGGCGAACACAATTCACAAAGCAACAATAATGGCGGCTTTAGTGCTCTACATCCTTATAAAAGAACAACACAATTAGATCCTTTTTCTGTTCTTTATATTGAAGATATACCGGCTTTGGCCACTGAGCAAGATATAATGAAAATGTTTAGCTCTTATTCTCTCTACGATATATTGCTTATTGCAAGTCCAGAAAACAGAAGAGAATTTGTTGCTCATGTACGCTTCTCAAGAGAGGAAGATGCAAAATCAGCCTATGAGGATAGAGCGCATCATCAGATCGGTTATCGCCGTGTCAGAGTTCGTCCCGGCAGTTTAGAAGACATGGAAAATGCCAAGGAAAAGATAAGGTTGGCAAATGAACAACTATTGAAAGAGGAGCAAGCTGCGGAAGAAGAAGAACTTAAGAGAAAGGAAGAAGCTAAGCGAAAGTTGGAAAAGCTTATCACTGACCATATAACTCAAGAAGAAATGAAAGAACAGAACATAATAAGTATGGATTTAACAAATGAAGATGGTGACGTCGAAATTGTTAAAAATGATGTAGTTCAAACTACAACAAATCTTCAAGATAGTGCAAACAACGATGGTGATATGGATGTTGCTAGCGATAATTATGATGAGGAGGACGTACGAAAAAATCTCAACAATGTTGATTTGCAAAAAATGGATTGCTTTTCAATGCAAACTCAACTTAATAATAAGTTCAATACAACTTTGGATCCCAGACGACCTCAAACCCCAAATATACCCAGCCTCTTTGATTTGGATCCAATAAATAATGTGCGCAATCAGAATCGTCCAAACCAATTTAATGATCCACGACTAAGAAATATGAGTGATAGAATGGCGGCTTCTGCTACCAATGACATTGATAGTAAAGTAAACAACCCAACAACGATGATGGGAAGTAACAATTACAGCAGCTTAAACTCCAATCTTAATAATGCTAACGATATGAATCCGCCAATTAATAACACTGAAAATAATTTTGTTATTCTTAAAAATTGCGATTATAATACACGCATAAATGATGTGGCCCAATTGCTGTTAACTGCAAGTTTGGCTCTTAAGCACATAGAACCACTGCGCAATGAACGGCTATTGTCAACAGGCGAGTTTATTGTTGAGTTTCGTAGAAGCAACGATGCCGAAATTGCTGTTAACCGATTTCATAATATTCAATTTCGCAATCGTAGCTTAAGAGTTTTTCCGATATCGCCCCAAGAAATAGCAGACCGTTTAGGTAAACCGTTCCTTAGTTACATTCCAGGTGGAAATGGTATACGAATGACCAAAAGCATGACAATCGATCGTCTATCACGCAACGATTTGAATTTATCACCTAGTCTTATGAACAATAATAGTAATATGCGTTATGGGAAAAATTCTCAACAGAGCATGAATATGGATAGTTTGCCAAGGAGCAATCCTTTTAGTGATAATGGCAAAAATGGAAAATTAAATATAAATAGTAGCAACACTAAAAATATGTTAAACAATGGCGGCGGCAACGGCATACCTGACAAATTTAACAATCCCGGCTGTGTTTTGTCTATGGAAAATGTGCCATACAAAGCACAAATATCAGACATTTTACGCTTTTTTCAAGGCTTTGACTTGATGCCGGATGATATTATACGACGCTTTAATGATGATGGTTCGCCCACAGGCGATGCACGTGTAGCTTTCAATTCGCCGGAAGAGGCCAGGGCCGCATTTGAAGCGAGAAAACGGAAACAAATATTTGGTCGTAACATTTTCATAAGAATACTTTAAACAAAGCTGTTTGCTCTTCTATTGTATAAACTAAGTTTGTAGAATAAGTTATTCACATATATACATACATACATACATACACACGTTTCCTGTAAATATGTTTTATATTAAAAACACATGAATCAATCTTTTCATCAAAGATTACAAATAATTTTATTGAATAAAAATCATAAAATTTATATATATTTAGGTATATTTTATTTTTAAATCTCATCAACAGGTAAATTGAAGAAAAGAACTGAAACCGTGTCTGCTGATAACATTCGAATTAAGTTTTCAGTCGTTGGTATCCAAATTTTCTTGCTCCCAGCTCAAGATTGTTGAAAATTGATTAATACATGATATTGAAATTTTTCTCCGCGCCGCTAGTTCAGCCAAATGTGCAAAACTCCCAAATACTATAAAAAATTTGACATCCCATTGGATTTTATCATTTTTGTCTAAAAACAAGACTTGCGCTAAGATCAGTTTTGCCGTTGACTAAATTGACAAATTAAGAATAACGTTACGACACGTGCAGGTTATGGCAAATAATTGCTGAATTCACAAACTCAGTCGTATCGTTTATCGATGTATTTGGAGACACAAAACTTCAAAGCAAAAACAATTTTCAAATATATTTTTTGTGAGATTTTATATAATACAGCAGAAACAATAAGAATTGATAATTATATAATTTATCTTTTAAGAAATCATATACTAAGATCTATGTCCTGTATTGAAAACAACATCATTATGGCATTATATTGCGCAAATGAAGAATATATTAAAAATACTCTGAAATTAGGGTTTGTACCACCAGAGGCATTTCTGTATCTTGATAAAATTAAATTTATCCAAAATGAAAATGCAGTTCCAATATTTTATCACAATATTCGAAGGGCAAATATTAAAGCTGTAGATTGCAGTACAGTACAAAATAATGATGATAGGGTAGTTCCTATGAAATGTCGACATATAGATAGCTGGGAAACATAAAAAACAAGCTATTTATAATTTTTATTGGTATAAATGGTAGAAGCTAAAAATAGCGAATAAAAAACTTAATTATTCTATGTACATATATTAAACTTGAGAGCTCTGAAAAGGGACTGTGTGTATTTGTAAATATTAACTATTGTTTATTGTAGTTTTTTTCTTGTTAAATTTTCTAACTTTGATTATTAATAAAACAAAAATACATTGATAAACGATATGACTGAGTTCGTGAATTCAGCAAATGTGTATCAGATCGTAATTTAAACAAAATAATAAATTTAAGACAATATGTTTCCTATAAGTACAAATAAAAAGAAAATTTAAGCTTTTATTTTATTTCGATACAATTCATTCGATATTGTGTCTCTTGTTCGATATCGAATGCGGCAATTTGGCGGCCCCTGTTTAGTTTTTACTCATAATTTTCATTTTGCTTCAGGTCTGATGTTGTGAAAGCAAAACATAATCATACATAGAATTTTTGAACAGTCGCGGCAAATCTCATTAGATTTTTGTCACAGAAAATCTTAAGACTTATATGATAATCTGCACACACCTTAATCTGCACACCCCTTTTTTCAGCCGAGAGCGAATAATTTCTAGAAATTCGGAAATTAATTGGCAAACTGTCGCCTGCAGTGTGGAGACAGTTAAATGTAAGTAATGCTAAAAATAAATTTTAAAATAAGTTTTTTTTTTACATATTTTTAAAATAAATTATATTACTATAATCAAGGCGAATTCATAACAGGTGAAATTGACAGCGCAGCTGGTAAATTTTTAATTTTAATCTGTTTCAGATGTCAATGGAATAATTAAAACAAATTAAAAAAAAAATTTTTAAACAGTTTTTTTTTTTATTATTATTGTATCTTGAGCGCCAGGTATCATCCAGAATCCTTCCTAATCTGGGTGGCCATTTTCAAGCTCTATGGTCTGAGGCTTTAATTATCACGAAATAATTAAAAGTTTGTCTTTTCTTATAAATTTTTTTGTATATTTTTTTTTGTTCCTTTTTGTAGTGTTGCATTTATTGCTTTTGTATATACCTGGTATGAATTCGCCTTGAGTATAATGCATTAATTTACCAAAATTCCACAAATATTTTACTTTATTTCAAGAAGACAACGTTGATTCAAATTGAAGACAACGTTAATTTAAATATGTAGATTTTTAATGACTTAAGGCTCAACCAAGGCGAATTCATTATTAGGTGGATGCATCGGCGAATTCAGGCGAAATCGGTTAATATGGCGGCACTTTAGCTGTCAAGTTTTGTTTACCTTTTTCGGCGCCATTTAAATTTTTTTACATGTTCTTTATCAACTACTTTTGACACCGTAAGTGTGAATTCGCCTTTTACACAAAAAAAATACCTGTTGTTTGTTTTATTCAAGGCGAATTTATACAGGTGAATGCAAGCGGAAAGGCGAATTCAGTACTATGTATTTTGTTATTGTAAAACATATCGTGAATGTCAAAATCTAAATTCGCCTGAGATTGTTCAACTGGCTAAAAATTTTATATAAACGTTATATATAAACTTTTATAATTGTTTGTAATTAAAATCACTGTTTATATTAGTTTTTCAATTTTTAGTTCACACAAATTTCTTGAAATTGCACTAAATCATACAAAAAAATCTTCAGATTAAAATTGCGCGAAAATGTTTGTAAACAAAAGACAAAAAAATTGACAGTCTCATTGGAAAAAACGCGAGAAGCAAAAAATAATCACCTTGTAATGAATTCGCCTTGGTTTTATTGTTGTATTGTTGTAGCGAAGCGGCTACCTTGTTTTTTGTATCATGGGCTCAACCATCATATACATATACTGGCTTAAGCTTATATCAAAATTAAACGAAAAGCCTGTCATATACATACGTGAATAAAAAATGAATTTTAGTTGGCCATAATGTTCTTATATGAACTTAATGATTTTAAACTCATTGTTGTACAAATGCGTAACACTTGTGTTTTTCCTGAGTGGTTATGTAAAAAAGTACTAACAATAACAACAACGTATTTGTATGCAATAATTTCCAAACAAAAAGTAAAAAAAATTTTGCGATAATTTGTTTAATTAATTATAAATGGAAAGAAAGCTACAACACATTTCTGTTAAACTAAAGACAAATATGCTTCAATTTTTTTTTATTTTAATAATTTTTGTAAACATACACACAAACTTCTGAAAATAAAGGATTCCGTACAGAAAGTGCATTCAGTTTCGTACTTTGCGTAAGCAACTGACATTAGACGAAACTTAACGAAAAGTTTATTAAGTACATTACGGTTGTTTAAGCTGGCTAAGTTCAGTTTATGCATATTATAGTTAAGCCTATAATCAAATTTAAATCCTTAATGAGTTTCAGTTTTGATTGATTCTCTCTTAAAAATCACCCTCGTATCTTACACATTTCCTACAGTGCAACTTGAATTAGGACGTAAAGCGCAACGTTATTTAACGCTTTGCTTTGAACGTTAATGCGTTGAATACATTTAAGGAAAAACTACTTTTATTTAATCTTTTTTGTTGTAAAAAGTAAAACTATTCCAATACAAACAAAAAATCTACACTGATAATCGCTGTCGTCAATGTTTACCAGCAAAGCATGCGAAAGTGTTGCTTTGCTCTTGTGTAGGCAAGGCAAATTAATTATTAGGTGGATGCATCGGCGAATTCAGGCGAATTCGATTAATATGGCGGCACTTTTGCTGTCAAGTTTTGTTTATCTTTTTCGGCGCCATTTAAATTTTTTTACTGGTTCGTTAACAACTACTCAAGGCGAATTCATTACCAGGTGATTACACAGGTGATTATTTTTTGCTTCTCGCGTTTTTTCCAATGAGACTGTCAAATTTTGTTTCTTTTGTTTACAAACTTTATCGCGCCATTTTAATCTGAAGGTGTTTTTGCATGATTTAGTGCAATTTCAAGAAATTTGTGTGAATTTAAAAGTGAAAAACTAATATAATCTGTGATTTTAATTACAAACAATTATAAAAGCTTATATTTAACGTTTATATAAAATATTTTCTCTGCTGAGCAATCTTAGGCGAATTTAGATTATGACATTCACGATGAGTTTTACAATAACAAAATACATTGTACTGAATTCGCCTTTCCGCTTGCACTCACCTGTATAAAGTCGCCTTGCAACTACTTTTGACAGCTTAAGTGTGAATTCGCCTTTTTACACAAACAAAATACCTGTTGTTTTTTTATTGTTGTAGCGAAGCGGGTACCTTGTTTTTTGTATCATGTGTGTAGGCAATCTATTGTGTCTTAATCAAGGCAAGCGGGAAGGCGAATTCAACACTGTGTATTTTGTTATTGTAAAACTTACTGAGAATGTCAAAACCTAAATTCGCTTAAGATTGTTTAGCCAAGATAAAATGTTACAGAAACGTTAAATACACATTTTTATAATTGTTTGTAATTAAAATCACAGATTATAATGGTTTTTCACTTTTAAATTCACAAAAATTTTTTGAAACTTCACTAAATCATACAAAAAAAAACTTCAGATTAAAATGGTGCGAAAATGTTTGTAAACAAAAGAAAAAATTTGACATTCTCATTGGAAAAAACGCGGCAAGCAAAAAATAATCACCTGAGTTGTCAAGTTCACCCTGTAATGAATTCGCCTTGGTCTTAATACTAGCAATAACGCCGGCAGAATTACGTCATCAAATTGCTAACCTAGCGTCTCCACATAGCAATTTTTACTGCTAAGCTCGAGCAAAAACGTCGGCAGAATAACAGTATAGCGATTGCTAATTGCTCTAGGTGGCGTAAACGTATTACTGCTTCATCACAAATACTAACAAAATTCAACGTGAGAAGTTGAATGAACAACACCATGATACAAAAAACAAGGTAGCCGCTTCGCTACAACAATAAAAAAACAACAGGTATTTTGTTTGTGTAGGTGCCGCCATATTAACCGAATTCGCCGATGCATCCACCTAATAATGAATTCGCCTTGGAACAACACTGTGTTTGCTGTATGCACATCACTGTGTTTGTTATATTTGTATACCAAATTACAACAACTGACAGCTCATTGCTTGGCACCATGATACAAAAAACAAGGTAGCCGCTTCGCTACAACAATACAACAATAATAAAAACAACAGGTATTTTGTTTGTGTAAAATGGCGAATTCACACTTAAGCTGTCAAAAGTAGTTTATAAAAAACATGTAAAAAATTTAAATGGCGCCGAAAAAGGTAAACAAAACTTAACAACGAAAGTGCCGCCATATTAACCGAATTCGCCGATGCATCCACCTAATAATTAATTCGCCTGGCTTGGCACATGATACAAAAAACAAGGTAGCCGCTTCGCTACAACAATAAAAAAAACAACAGGTATTTTGTTTGTGTTAAAAGGCGAATTCACACTTCAGCTGTCAAAAGTAGTTTATAAAGAACATGTACAAAAATTTAAATGGCGCTGAAAAAAGTAAACAAATCTTGACAGTGGAAGTACCGCCATATTAACCCAAGGCGAATTAATTATTAGGTGGATGCATCGGCGAATTCGAATAATATGGCGGCACTTTCTTTGTCAAGTTTTGATTACCTTTTTTGGCGCCATTTAAGTTTTTGT
Source organism: Thecocarcelia acutangulata (assembly GCA_914767995.1). Classification (NCBI taxonomy): domain Eukaryota; kingdom Metazoa; phylum Arthropoda; class Insecta; order Diptera; family Tachinidae; genus Thecocarcelia; species Thecocarcelia acutangulata. The sequence goes on from OU612096.1 coordinate 31,079,777, forward strand.
GCATGTTCGTTATCAACTACTTTTGACAGCTTAAGTGTGAATTCGCCTTTTTACACAAACAAAATACCTGTTGTTTTTTTTATTGTTGTATTGTTGTAGCGAAGCGGTTACCTTGTTTTTTGTATCATGTATTAACCCAAGGCGACTTTATACAGGTGAGTGCAAGCGGAAAGGCGAATTCAGTACAATGTATTTTGTTATTGTAAAACTCATCGTGAATGTCATAATCTAAATTCGCCTAAGATTGCTCAGCAGAGAAAATATTTTATATAAACGTTAAATATAAGCTTTTATAATTGTTTGTAATTAAAATCACAGATTATATTAGTTTTTCACTTTTAAATTCACACAAATTTCTTGAAATTGCACTAAATCATGCAAAAACACCTTCAGATTAAAATGGCGCGAAAAAGTTTGTAAACAAAAGAAACAAAATTTGACAGTCTCATTGGAAAAAACGCGAGAAGCAAAAAATAATCACCTGTGCTGTTAAGTTCACCTGGTAATGAATTCGCCTTGGTATTAACCGAACTCGCCTGAATTCGCCGATGCATCCACCTAATAATGAATTCGCCTTGGCTTGGCAATAATTGCTCAAGCATGATACAAAAAACAAGGTAACCGCTTCGCTACAACAATAAAAAAAACAACAGGTATTTTGTTTGTGTAAAAAGGCGAATTCACACTTAAGCTGTCAAAAGTAGTTGATAACGAACATGTAAAAAATTTAAATGGCGCCGAAAAAGGTAAACAAAACTTGACAGCGAAAGTGCCGCCATATTAATCGAATTCGCCTGAATTCGCCGATGCATCCACCTAATAATGAATTCGCCTTGTGCTCAAGCAAGCAGTAGAGCAATCATTTGCGGTCTACACATCGCAAATTTTATGGACGCAATCAAATTTGACGATTGCCGCAATAAATATTGCTATGTGGAGACGCTAGGTAAAGCTCAATTGGCAATTATTGTCGTGGCAACTGCCAAAATCGATTGCCGACACAAGATATTTGCGTGTGGACTGCACGGATATGTGTCCAAACACATGTCCAGCAATTGTTGCTAGAAAATATGTTGCTGATCAATTATGTGTGAACATGAGCTGTCAAATTTCACAAATGTGCAAATTATTATAAAAAGTGATTTTATCAACAAAAAAAATGTAATTATTTACATTTTTGAGTTCATAAAAAAAAAGAAATGGATTGCTCGGGATTGATGCATTTAAGGCACTCATTTTTAAAAGAATAAAAATATATAACAATTACAATTAATTAAAACACAAGCAATTTTCTTTGCCAAAATATATCAAATTATGTTTTTTTTAATTGTTTTCTTCTAAATTTTCCAGCTAAAGATCTTGATTGATTTTTGTTTTTTATAAAAAAGGTTCAACGGTATTTTATTTTCGATATTTCGATAACAATTTGTTATCATCATCAGGAAAATTAAAATGATAACAAATTGTTATCGAAATTTAGAAAAAAAACAATATAAACAAGATCAAATAATACGAATATTTAATTTTTTGTTTTAAATTTTAAAATATGTCTCTTTATTTAAAAAAGTAGCTTCGGTTATTCAATAATAAAACCAACATTTCATAAATGATTCCGCAGCTGAACAATTTGTGACTTTTTCAACGCCTCTCTGCACAAAGGGCATTCTTCTTGTTCATCTAACCAATTTAAAATACAGTTCCAACAAAACAAATGTCCGCAAGGCGTAAGACTTGTATTCACACGTGGTTCTAAGCATAATATACATTGTGAAACAGTTTTTTGTGCATCTGGCTTTCTCGTAGGTGCTTCTCTATGCAAAAACTGTTTTGAAGACTTTTCAATTTCATAGCGTTTTCTTCTTTTTTCTTTCCAAACATCAAATGCTGCTATGGCAAATGACATGGACACTTGTAAAAATGTTGCAATGCCCAAGATCTTATAGCCGTACAATGAAAAGGTTGGTTTTAACCAGTGGCGAATAAGAACATAATTTATGCCTGTAGCTCGTTTTGAGATTTGATATTTATCCGATTTCAAATAGAACATAGATTTGTGTAAAGCTTTTAAGTAGCTCGGAGAATAGCGCATTAGACTTATAAATGCTTTAATCTTCTTTTTGGCTTCAGGTACAATATCTTGCTGGTCATCAATATATTTGTCGAGTTTTTGCAAAACCTTTAGAAATAACGCATCACCACCAAATTCCAAGATAATAGATATAAGTTGAAGCTGTAAAAAAGTAGAAATTTTCTTAAATTTAGTTTTACTATTATTATATGATGATATTTTTCAGGCTCAAGGTCAAATCCGGCTTTACCCAAAAATTATTTTTATTTTTAATTATAACAATAATTGTCGCGATCAACAACTTTTGATCAAATGCAGAAAAAAAATAATTGAATAAACTAAGCTGTAGTTTTTTTTTTGAGGTCTTTCTTACACGAACATGCTACTTTATGTACAATTAATAATAGCAACAATATTAATCTCAGAACAATATTACTATTATTATATTATTTTTATTTTTAATTATAACAATAATTGTCGCGATCCATAACTTTTGATCAAAGGTAGAAAAAAAAATAAGTGAATAAACTAAGTAAGTTTTTTTTTTGTATTTCATACACGAACATGCCACTTTATGTACAATTAATAATAGCAACAATATTAATCTCAGAACAATATTACATGGTACAAAATATGTGTTACGAGTTAAACGCAACGTTAACAAAGCCGTAACATTTACGTTGGAGTAATTAGTTGTTATAAAGCTGTGCCATCTCTGTTTTTCTTATTTATCGGTGGTTGCTTGTCAAGAAAACTGCAAAATTACAAGCAAAAAGGTAAACAAACTAGAAAGGAAATTAAACTTATTTGAAATGTTAAATATATAAAAATGGAAGCGAAAACGAAAGCCATTGAAAAAATTCTTCTATCACGAAGAATCTCAGTGACATCGAAATTGATGGAGGAATCTAAATTGTGTTCTGTGGCATTACTCCAGCTCCAAAGGAAACATTTGCAGATACTACAGCAACTGCATTTTCTTCACACTGCAAAGATATCTTTGGCATTTGAAACATCCAGTCGAAAGAAAGTAAGTTTATTTTTGTAAAATGCTAGAGCGGAAAATGCGTTGTTGTGCATTTACACAAGTACAATACCGTTTGTCTCATGTAGAAAACTCTTAATATAATTACAACTTTACAGAAGGAAATACAATACTGGGCCTTAAAGCGGTGCGTGGACTTTTGGCCAAACAATTGTTTATGAGCAACGCCTTTTATTTCTTATGCTCTTTAGTTTTGTCGTTCAACAGACTTTGACGATTGCACATGTTAGCTGGATGATTAAAGATTTTTTTGTTAATTACAGTGGTTAACATAAATGGAATGCAATTAAAAATTAATGTGTTTGGAAATGTTCAATGTCTTTTATGTTATCAAACATTTTAAAGGTATTGAGAAAAAGATTATATTCTAATATGAATTAATAGGTATAATGACTTGGAAAAAATTAGTTTTTTAATAATTTAATAACAAAATTTTTTTTTTTTACAAAGTTATTTGTGCTAAGCAACGTAATAAAATTAGTTCTACGTCTTTGAAACATATACTGCTTCTACGAAACTGTCTATAATAACAGGATTAACGTAGATTATTTCATTTTTTTTTAATTCTTCATGCGAAAATCTTTGTGTTTAGTTTTGCTGGCCACAGTACTTTCAAATTACTCTTAATTTATCTCGTTAACACAAGTGCAAACAAATTTCTCCACCACTGCCCTAAAATCACAAAAATTATATAGTTAATTTGAATAAATAAAAAAAAATTGCATAGGGTTATAGAGAATTGAAAAACAATCCAACCAAAACGATGTTAATTGTAAATAAAACAAGTTTTGAGAGAATTATCATAATGCTTTTTAGTACGTTAGAAGGATCTATGACAATTATGGCCACGGCCTTGTTGGCATACTTCTAGCCCATGGGTCTAATTGTTGCTAAATGCCATTAATGTGCCGAATTATCTTATCCTTTAGTCTTGAAATGCTTTTGGCTTATTGACGTACTCTTTTTCTTTTAAATATCCCCAAAGAAAGAATTCCAACTGTGCCAAATAACATGATTGCTACGACATGAGAAAACACGGCCATTAAATTTGTCCCGCGGAAGAGCCCCGGCGGAATTGTATTAACATGTATATGTGTTACTTATGAGACTCGTCCATTAAATCTTTGTAACAGGATTGTATTTCTCTGAAATTTCTCATAAAAAATTAACTTCTACATGAGACTAAGGATACACATTAATATACATATATGAATGTATATATGAATTACAAAAATCCCAACTTACAAATCAAAGTTGTTTACAAAGATTTCCATAAATTCAAAAGGAGGAAGAATATGAGATTTTTATTTGTTGATACAATAACTTTTTTTTTGTTTAAAAAGCTATGGTTATAGTTTGTTACCATAAAATTTTTTTAAACATTCATCACCAATATTATATCATTTATATGCCAACTGAAATTTCTTTTGAAATTGGATCTATCTACGATGCCGAACGTAGACGTTCGTAAACATTTTGAACGGCAAAATCTGATTAAGAGCAAACTAAAGTTCAAAGTCTTTAAATCAGATTTTGACCTCAGAAATGTTAACAAACGTCAACGTTCAATATCTTGGATCAGGCGATTAATTTAATTTATTTTAAAAGTATAAATTCTAGTAAAATAAAAATTACAAATTGCTTTTGCAAAACATTCTTAAGGCTACTAATCTCTAAAATAGAACTCGATACTCTTCGTCCAGTGCAAACAATTTTTTTCTCTCTTTGTCAACAAATTTAATATAAAAAAAAACTAGAAAGATAAATAAGCACATACATACATATGTAAATTTCGTTAGTCTTGAGACAAATTAGATGAATATATAAAAACCGTTTCTTTTTTTTTTAATATTAAAAGAGAAAAACAAAAACCTTTTGGGAAAAAGATTGCCAGTTAGCAGACGAGGTTATTTTCCGGCAAAAATTTCGTATGGGCAGAAATATATTTGATAAGTTATGTAAGCTGTTATCACCGGGCCTGTCACAAAGTTTTACCAATCAAAGTAAAAGGCTCACACTACAGAAAGGGATTGCAATAGCTTTATATGCCCTTGGTTCAACGGAAGGGTATCGTAAAATTGGAAAAATATTCGGTACGAAAGAAACAACAGTAGTAGATATTATTCTAAGATTTTGTGAAGAAGTCTGGAAAGTTTTGGGTTCAATGTATTTGAATAACTTTCCATTAAAGAAAGAAAAAGTAGAAACATTAATGGAAGGATTTGAAGCCATAGGATTTCCTCAATGCATGGGTGCATTGGATAGCTGCCAAATCGGAATCAAATCCCCAAGTGCCAGCTCCGCAGAAAATCCAGTTGTGCTTTTAACACTAGTAGACGCCAGGTATAATAGCTAAATGTATACTTATGTACAATCTTGCATGAAGAATTTGATTATTTTGTGGTTCTTCAAGGTGCCGTTTTATTTATGCAAGCTGTGGAAGTCATGGCCATTGCAACGAATCCCAAATATATCAGGAGTCTTCATTAAAGAAATACTTAGACCAATGCAAGCTTTTGCGGGAATTACAAAAAAATATAGCAGACGTGAATATACCAGCATTAATAATTGGTGATTCATCTTATCAATTAAGTGAAGAGCTTATGACGCCTTATCCTTCTAATACATTACAAACTCAACAGCAAAAACTATTTAACCATGTGTTATCAAAATCTTTAAAAATAGCGAAAAATGTTATTTTACAATTAAAGGCTCGTTTTACACGTATCGAAAAAGCCATAGATAATTCTATAGGAAACGCAAATGCAATAATATTGTCGTGTTGCGTCCTTCACAACTTTTTAAATGAATATAATGATGTGGTCGATGAAGGCTGGTTGCAAGCTCTACAAATTACGGAATCGAATGGTTCATACACAGAAAGAAGTATTTTACCAGCAGATTTAAATAATAATCCAGAAACAATACGGCTAGCAATTGCATCTTACCTCTGTAAGTTTAATTTTATTTGCAATAACTAGAATATTTTTTTTAAAAAACGTATGCATAGTTATAGAAAAACTTTAAAATACCTATTCCTTTCTTTGTTTTCGTTTGTTTCCCAATGGTAACATTTTTATTCCTCATCAATTTTGTTTAAATGTAAAAAGAAAATCATCAAATACTATCTTTTCTTCCTTTTCTTTTTTTTTGCAGCGGGCAACGATATATCAGATGATGATAAATATGAAGACCTAGACGAATCTGAAGTCTTTAAAAGAGAGGATGAAGCTGGAGAGTCAAGCGTTGACAGAAATGATATATTTACGGATTATGACAATAGATCAGATATTATAGACGACTTACTGTCCGAGTAGAGAATAAGATGTACATATGTAAATTAATTTCACATTACTTGGTAAAGCACAGCAAATAATTCTCACAGAAACTTTAAAATTAGCACGACTTAATCATTAAAAACACCGTTAATTTAAAAAAATTAAAAAGTGTTTTTCGTGTGTTGTTCAAACATTATTTATAACGCAAAAATCCCATCACCGACACTAAAGAGGGGCTCAATAAAAATTATGACTTTTCAATAGTTTAGTGATTTACTGAGTTTCCTTACAGGTGTAGCAAAACAATAGCACACGATTTGTAGGTCGCCCAAAGCGATTGTGACGTCATAATTAGTCGATCGAAGAATTAGTGTGAGGTGTGGAAAGGCTTCTCAGAATGAATATTTGCTCTGAGCAACTGTCACAATATCTCAAGCTTGACTATGTAAGTGCAGTAGTCATATACAGGCACAGTCCATATATATGTCTAATTTAATTCCAACATTTTAAATGCTGCAATAGAGTTTGTTTTAGTCTTTCGTGTTGTTATTGTTAACACATCGCGAACACTACTTCCTCTTTCTTCCTCATCATAACCTATTTTCGTAGTTCCAGTTCAATGCGCTGCATATGTAGGGGTCATCCCCTGAGTGCTGGTCCCAGATAAAAATAAAAAAAAAGTGCAATGGTCATATACAGGCACAATCCAAACACGTCTTCACAATACAATATGGCTGGATTTATTACAACACACCAAAAAAATTAAATCTGTTTTTTTTTATTTTTTTTTTTTTTATTTTATTTTTTATAGATACATACTTCAATATTTACACTTTTATTCTAGATCCCAGCGCCTTTAAGGCATTATTGGGACAAGTTGGCATTGTAAATAATATACTAAAAATTCAACTATTAATTAATTTAGTTATTAAATAGTATTCAAAAAGAAGAAAAAAAAAAAAAACAATAAAATAAATAAACGAAAGAAAAATATTACAGAATATATATATACATACTTATATACATATATACAATAGGCTTTGAATACAATATATTACAAGAGTGTTTCAAATCTATGAAATAATTCCTGTTTACACGCAATTTTAAACAAAGAAATTCTCTCAATTTGCTTGATGTTTATAGGTAAGTTATTAAATTTTGTACTTCCAGTAAAATCAATTCTCTGTTTAGTGGTTTCCAATCTACACCTGGGAGTTCTTAGATTCATTCCGTATCTTGTATTAAAATTTTGTTGATTATGATAAAAGGTTATGACACGATGTCCAATATTCTTAATACATTTGAAAACAAATACCAAAACTTGATATTCGTGCAACCCATATATTGGTAAAATCGTCTTGCTTATATCCCTATACAATGCAACAGTCGAAAACGCAATTGGAAGTTTATAAACAGTCTTTAACGCTTTATTTTGCATTCTTTGTAATGATTTCAGCGAGTTACTTCTATTATAGGCATAAACAATTGAAATATAGTTTATGTAAGCATTTTCTTTGCGTTACCAAACGGGACTGAAGTGGCTCTGACAGTCAACCGGTTGTGATCATAGTAACTAAGGAGGTCTTACAACGGGACCAAATTGGACCCAGCCTGTTAAACCTAAAAGTTTTTCAGTATAGCAGAAGGTGTAAAATAGAGCACTAAATAAAGCTTTTATAGATTGTTGCCCTCATTAGATCTAGACACAAAAATTATACATATATTATTTACACCAAATATCATGTTCGTGTCACGATGTAACTTGTAGGGATTAAGAAACAACACATTTTGTTTTACTGTTGAAAAATGAAAACATAAAATAATCTTGGCCCAATTTTCACTTTAACGAACGTAGGTGCTGACATAACAATAATTAGATAAGTAATGGCAAAAGATCATTTATAGTGTGACACAAAACAATTGCTTTTGAAAATGTTTACCAATATTTAATAAATATTTACAAAAGGATTAGTATATGTTCATCAAATCGTTTTTCTTTTTAAAGGCCGGTACGGAGTTCTTACAGAAATTCACGTTTGGAAATATACATTTATTTCTACACGGAAAAATGATTGTGTAGATAGGTGTAGAAAAGCTATATGTATATATGAAAATACTTACCTCATGCTATGTTCACCGTCCAAATATACGGCAAACAATTCTTACACCATTTTATTAACAATTTGTCAAAAATTCCGTAGGCAAATAAATGCATGAACATTAGTTTTTGTTTCAGTTAACGAAAAAAATTCTCCACTTTTACTATTAACATACATAATTGATACATACCTGTAATAATAAAAAAACATCAAAAAATTCAGTTTACTTTTCTTTACGAACTCCGTCCCGGTATGCGGAAATTTACATAAGGAATTTAACAACCTTAAATTCTGTAACTTTTTTTACATACAGTTCTTATGGGAACATGCATTTCCGTAAGAACTGCGTACTGGCCTTTAAACTATTTTCAAAAATGATTTCTGATGTTTGGAAGACCTATGTACTCACCAGCCTTGAAGGTATATGTTTATATTTTGAATCAACCTGTATTATACCCGTATATTCTTCTCCCAAAGTTTGCAAACAGTTGACAGAAGCAAATCCATGGTAGCAGATTTCAGCTATCAATTTACACATTTGGTTGTACTTTATCCAATTTCTGGCTCCCATAAGCCTTAAAATGTCAGACAAATCTTCACATAGCTCATTTGTATAATGAGCATCTTTTTGCACAGATCTTACAATTTCTGGTTGACGAGCTTTGGCGTTGCGAAAATTCATTATGGAAATATTGATTTGAACGCTAATAAAACTATCAAAGCATGTTTAATTCATATGTGTATAATTGTAGACGTGCTCTGTGCTGTAGGCGAACAAAGTGCAGTTTTACAAGAAATACCAAGGTGCATTAAGGTATACACGGTGGCAGCACTAGAGAAAAATTACAACAATACAACAAAACAGGCATGTAGTAAGCTATGTTTATCAAAAATATTTGTAATTATTTTCACAATTATAAACTATGAATGTACCTTTTCATAATTATAAATTATATTTATTTGAATTATTTTTATGTTCACAAAATAATTTGTATATGTTTAATTCAGAATAAAACACTAAATTCACTTTCAAAAATGTAAACAATACATTTGACGTAAATAGCTTACCATATTGCCAGTACCAAAAAATTGTCACATGCCACCGTGTATACGTTAATGCACCTTGAGAAATACGAACAATAACAAAATTATTAACAGCTGTTTTAATATCATACATTGTTCTAACAGCGACATTTTGTTTACGGAGAAGTCGCGACTTTTTGAACCAGCACTTTTCATAGCTGTCTGCTTTTACATTTGGACACACGATGGGCAGACAGACGAAATTTGTGGGTGCTGAAACGAAAAATGTCAGTGGGGGAGAGTGTTGCATATATTGCAAGTGCAATAAAAAGGTGTGTTCCACGTGAATAACGAAACAGTCCAAAAGCGTTCCATGTAACGATTTTTGTGCAATTTTGAGAGCAATTTTTTTCATTTGCTGTACATATTAGCCCAAACTTTTTCTTTGGGTAATTTCGGACTAAATTTGAATAATCAGCTGTTTTATGTTTTATCATTACTTTTTATGTAATTGTTATACCGTTGCAGTTATGTGAATAAAAGACGTTGTTCTTAAGTGATGGTCGATTAAGGCCGAGGCACATAGAATCCGTCGTACGTTATACGTTGCCTTTTTCAACTGACAACTAAGTTGAAATACATGTAGTCTTATGGGTTTTGTCACATTCCGTACTTCTCCGTCAAAGTATTAAAGTTAAGCAACTTTCAACTTTTAACGTACGTTGAGAACTTCTCAGAATATCTGATAATATTTTTACATAATTTTTTGTTCAAAAATTAAATAAATTGAAAAAAAATTGTGTTAGATTTTTTGTGCTGTGTCTGAAATATAAATTCAAAAGATTTTAATCAAATTAAAGTAAAATGCAGTTGATTTTATATCCGCTAACAAAGTACTGATTGTGCCAGCTTCATACTTCGTATACGTTGATGTCAGTTGAAAAAGGAGACGGACAAAGTACGACGGATTCTATGTGCCCAGGCCTTTAGCAACTCTCGTCATTTTATTATTCTTATTATACCTATTTCTACCATGTGTGTAGAGTTGAGATAAGTGCCAGCGTTGTAGTAAAGAGTATTACCAGTGATGGCACTACAGTTTACATACATATAAAAGGTGTGTTCCACAAGATCTAGTACATAGATTTTATAGTACATTTGTGAATATGCCCATTATTAAAACACACGCTCTAATCAATATAATACTGTTTGCTTCTAAAAGTTCAAATGATAAATATACTGTGTATGTCAAACTCGCTATTAGACGAGCTTTAAGCATGCCAAACTGACATACACGAATTTTCGTTATTTGACGAGTATGATGCCTTTTTCGCATACCAAGTACGACCGTCTAATAGCCCCTTAACTTTTAACGGGAGGTTTTGTATTTGAAGTTGCCACATTTGCTTAAGTTGCCATACCTTTTATTCAATAAATTACAGTGAAAATGAAGTTCAGTAGCCACAATTTCCTAAAAGTAGTCTTTAATTTTTGTGGTACTGCTATACTTTGAAAAAATAAATTAAATGTTTCAGGCAAGTTGTAGTAACGACAATTTCTTAACGGTTAATGACTAATGGTACCTTCAACTAACGGCAACCTTACCGCTAAGGCATTAAGTACATTACATCAGCATGTGACCTGTTGTTGCAAACATGAAAATAATTTAAAACAATTAAAAATGATACAATATTTAATAAAAGGAAATAAAAACATGACGTTTTCGTTGGAATTTTGTATTTATTCAATAAAGCTTTCGAAGAGAGCGTTTTCAAGAACTATTTTTTTTTTGCCCATTATGACTTTAGAAAAAAGGCAACAACTTTTCAAAAAATAATTAATTTCTTCTTAAAAATTCTAATAAGGCATCTTGTACTTCGCCCTCTCGTTCAACAAACAGTTTTAATATATCTTTTTTTTCTTGTTCGATAGTAATAATTTTTTCCATTGTGGTTTTTATGTCCTCGTTAATTTTTTCCATCGTTTGTTCTAAGTTCTCAAAAAATTTATCGAATTCTTTCTTTTTTTCCTTTGCAGCGAGAAACGATGTATCCGATGATGCCGATTCTGAAGATCTAGACGACAAAGGCGAATCTGGTGGCTTTAGTGGAGAAGTTGGTGCTGAAGATTCAAGCGTTGATGGAAATAATGAGGAAGTATTAAGGGCTGGCGACAGTGGATCGATCACAATAGATGAGTTGATGTCTAGATGAAAAATACACATATATTTGTACATTAGTGGCTGCAACATACTTGTGGCAAGTTACATTTTTCAATCATACAGATGCTGAGGGCACATTTTATGTATTTTGCTAATACGCTAACCTTTTGGTTATTATTAAAAAAATCACTACATCAAACTAATAGAGTTTACGTTACTACACAAAAAAAAAATGCCGCCTTGTTCAAAGTTAAAAACATAAATTTTCTGCAATCTTTGTAAAAATTCAATTTTTTGTTTGCTTACAACAAAAGACAAGATATGCAAAAAGAAACTTCTGTTGTTTAAATAACTGACAGTTCTTATTCAAAGAAAGGGCTGAAGAAAAGAAGAGTTTTAAATAAAATTACACATTTTTGCAGAAACGAAAACACCATAAATAGATAAATTATTTCTGATGTGGCACTCAAACAAATACTACATGCAATATTTGTATTGACAAAAAGGTACTGAGGAGAAGACATAAGAGCCAAGAAAGCAGGTCGCTAGATTCTCCAAAAAGTACCTGGATACTCCAGTTCACTTGGGTTCTGAATATCGTTCCCTTTGTGACATAAGAACCAAAGAGATGTACTTTTACAAACGGTTGCCCCATATTTTGAGTATATTTTCTTACATTTTATTCATGGTATAATAAAGTGTTGGTTTCGAGATGAATGCGTGAAAACACCCCATAGTACAATGATACGGGTCTAGAACTTTTCTTTATTTAATAAAAATAAGATTCTAATTTTCGGCACTACAAATTCGTGAAAGTTTCGGACAAAGAATGAAAATATGCCAAACTCATAAAGAATATTCAACATTAACAATGACCATGACCGCTACTTTATATGGAGAGGCAGAGCGGATTTATTTATTTTTTGTAATATATATATTTTTTTAATTTTAAATAATTTCAACAAGTTGAGGGCAGAGGTCGATAACAAATAAATAATATATAATAATAATTAATTCACTTAGAACTATAGATGTTATTGCATAGCGTATAAATTGTTAAAGTTTTATTGTACAGTACATTTTTTATTGGCCCAGAAGGCTTTATGGTAGGTAAAGCCTTTTGCTGACTTTTTTGTTTAGGCGTTTTTTTTTTTTAAATAAACTTTTATGGTGGTTAAAATTTATTTTATCATATAATAAAACAATTCACTTACTATTTATGCTATCGAATATAAAGTTATCAGCACCCTTCCCCATTTTAGACTTAAACAAAATATCCATTTCCTTTACAACATCCCATCCATCGCTTGTGACTTCACTTTTTTTAATTCCTCGCTTTTCTTTCCTGTCAATAAAGAATTTATCATTTCGATAAGTCAGTTTTACAAAGATATCTGTGGCGTGTTATCATAACTGCTTAAGGCGAATTTCAAAAACGAAAAAAGTGTTTCTTATGAATACATTATTTAAACAAAAATGTTTATAATTGATTTTTTGGAGGTAAAAAATTAAAACCATCTTAAACACTCATACACACGTTTTAAGTACGCTGGGCCATACAGGGAAAATATGTACATACGTGTAAGAATCTTGATTTTAAGTGCAAAGTTTCTTCTATTACTATAGAAAACAAGTAAGAGTGTGGTATATTCGGCTGGGCCGAATCTAAAATACCCTTTACGATAGTGAGATACGTGTATAGTATATATTACAAATTTCGGGGAAAAAATGTTTTTGCCTTGTAATCACTATTCCAAAACCGAAATCTTTCAGGGACATTTTCGTAAAAAACCCGGTTTAGGCTATATCTCGGTTATATATGAACCGATATGGGAATTTTCTATTTTTTGTATTTTAGTAACCTTCTTTTATAACAAGAATTTCTTTTCAGCAAAAAAAAAAAAAAAAAAAAAAAAATGTTGATGGAAAACTCGGTTCAGGCTATATCTCGGGTATATATGGACCGATATCGGAAGTTTTCATCTTCCATATTTATATAACCACATTTTATTACCAAAATGGCTTAAAAAAAAGTTGTTTAAGTTCGCTTATGCGACATTTTCATGAAAAACACGGTTTAAGCTGTATCTCGGGTATATATAGACCGATATCGGAAGTTTCTCATATTTATATTACCTTATTTTATTACCAGAACTGCTTGTAAGCAAAATAAGTTATTTCAGTTCGCTTACGCGGCATTTTCATGAAAAACTCGATTTGGGCTATATATGGACCGATATTTGCCTTTTAGTCACCATGCTTAATGAGTGTGTGAAGTTTGAAGCAAAACAAACAATTTTTTTTTCAAAAATGTTCATACAAAATTGCAACAAAAAATGGATTTTTTCGGAATTTTGAATATATTTCAGCTATACGTAAACCGATATTAATGAATTTCAATAGCAAACCCATGAATCGATGGGGTAAAAGAATGGTGAAAGAAAAAAGTTTCTAAATCTAATGGTTTTCTCAGAAACGGTATTCCAACAGCGGACAGACGGACATCGCTTAATCGACTTTTCCATTAATTCTGATTCAGAATATATACACTTTATAGGGACGCAAATGAAAATTGTAGAAATTACCAACGGACTCTCAAACTTATATATACCCTTAACATTTTTGTGAAGGGTATAAAAACAAAATGTCGCTCTCACTGAAGTCTTTTGACGGATGAATGCTGAATGCATCAAGAGATTTGAAAAGAGTACAATTCTAACTGTCTTTCGCCAGAAATGTGAGAAATGCTCCAGAAATAAAAGACAATATAATATAACGAAGGCGGAAAAAAAAGTTTGTGTATCTCAACATTGTACAATTTTTTGTTTCATAAAAAAGCATATAAAGTAACAAGTCCTGAGATTACTTATTTAATAATGAATTAAATTTGCAACAAAATAAGTTCGTAAATTTTGAATACAAATACTACCTACTGATACTTCAAATAGTACTCGTAAAACGCGATGATACAGCTAATACATAATAAATTAAAATTTGAGGAACCGAGGAGTTCTATGTCTTCTATTTAATTTTAGGCGGAAATTTTATGCATAACGCTTAAAATAACTTTCATTTATTTTTACTGCCTGGCCCACTGTCACTCGACATCGTTCGCTCGCATAAATACATTTGAAATAAATACAAATTTTAAAAATGTTTTTGGTATGCATGTATTTATGCGAGCGATGGATGTCACACACACACTTTCAAAAATGGTTACGAAGTAGATATGGAACGATAATAAAAATTGCCGTAAAATATTCGAACGTTTTTTTTTTCTAAATTAAAAAGTATTGAAAACATTAGTTTGATTATTTCGTTGTAATAAAATAAAAATACATACGTACGTACCTATAGCGTGATGTCAGATTTTGTATTTTGGTTTTCAACTCCATATTCGTAAATTCGAAGCCTTGAGCTTTCAGTTCCTCCGCCATTTCTGCTACAATGTGACTGTTTTTCCGGCAACCACGAAGCCTGCTGATATTTTTACTCCATACCAACAATAAAGCTTTCTCACTGCGCTTATTCCATTGTATTCTTCCTTTTAACATCCGCGTTTGTGTGCATAAATAAGTATGTATGTGAATATTAATTACAAATAATAATTATTATATCAACTTACCTTTTCTATACATTTTTGAGGAACCGTAAATAAACAAAAATACCTACGTCAACTTATGTATTTTACTTAATTAAAAACTATTTTCAGAGCGGGAAAATTACCACGTACGAGTAGATAGATACCTATATCAATGTAAGTAGCCCTTTATGTTACCAAATGTAATTTTAATTATTAAAACGAAGTCCTCAATGATTTACATAAAACAATTAATTTTGTAAATCATCTCTAATTAAATAATTTTTGATTTCAAATTTATGAAATTTGTTTTCCAAACAAAATTTTAAAAATGATTCTATTTTTTTACACAGGATTGTCGATGTTAATTAAATAATTAATTAGTTAATTTGAAAATTAAATATTTGCGTTCACATTATTACTAAAGTGTTTTCGATACACATTTTATCAGCTGCTTGCTCACAGTGAGATGAATTTATAAAAGATGGTGGTTAAATGGTAGCAATATATTTGTGTTCATTAACTAATTTTCATTTATTTATTTAAGATAAAACTTTTTTTGTTGTTATAATTTTAAATAGTGATTTAATATAAAGTTCTTACAATTAATCAATCAGAACTTTTAACTTATTATATTTTTTAATGCGATTTTATTTTATTGTGGTTGCCATATCTAATGCTTGGACTACACGAGCGATTAATTAATTGACAAAACATTTTGTGTCAGCGGTTAAACACGGCCTGTTAGCATGTATTGATTGGAGCAGTCGGATTACAAGAGCGATTAGTTGAAAATCATTTGTGTGGTATCGTTTAAACACAACTTTTTATCATGTCTTGATAAAAGCAATCGGACTAGACGAGCGATTTGTTAAAAATATGTTTATATGCCAACGTTTAAACACGTTTCACAAAAATTTTTTGTTTTTATGTACTCAAAAATAGTTTGATGCTTGTGTACAGTTTACACGTACTTCTTGTACAATATAAAGCTTTGTGCAATTAATTTTTTGTGCAGTTGATATTGGCAGGGAGTTTTTTGAACAAATCTCTTTCCACTTTCATTCCAAATATGTGAATTTTTTCGAGTCTTGATGAGGCGAGAAAGGGATAAATGGTACTAAGCGGGCTATCCTTTGCATATTTACCACAGAATACAATATTTACACTCTTGTATGGAAATAGATACATTTGTCATGGAATAGACTTTCCCTTAACCAGTTTGAATTCAAGCTATTCTCTCTACCGCTGTTTTTACAATGGGAAGTGTTATTTACGTGATCTCACATTAAGTTGAAAGCACAGATATAACGTTGAAAGTATATAATATACTTGTATTTTGAACGTGCAACTCTGACAAATTTTTTTAATTTTAGCTGGCTAAAATTTATTTGCAGCTGTTACAAAAATCTTAGTCTCGTGGCAACGCTGTTAACTGTATTTTGTTTTTGCAATTTTTGTTGACTTTGTGTTTTGTCCAAAGGTCTATTACATTGAATTTGGAAAGTAATTTGTGTTTTTAAGTTTTTGTACCAAGAATGGCTTCCACCGGGCTTTTGGTTGTTTCTAACGTTAAACATTTCCCTCAAACAATACGATCTATTGAAAAATACGTTAATTCTCTTTACGTACATTTAAATATACCTGTTACTAAAGCTCCTGTCTCTTCTTGGGGACGTTTAATATCACAATTATATGTCGATAGTAGCGTTAATTTTAATAAGAATGTAGACATGAATATTTTGCTGGCACCTTTGAAGAAGCAACAAACATATGAAAGCTTAAAATTAAGGCCAATTGATTTGTTATTTTCCGATGCTCACCATCCGGATCTATGTGAAAATTTACGACAACAACTGAGAATAGAGAAGCCAACAATTTATTTAGCCGATGAAAATTGCAACGATCTTTTGAAATACCAACAATTGGAACCTGAAAGTAAAATTAAAATGTACAATAATGTTGTTCTAGGCGGAACATTTGATCGCATTCATTTGGGTCATAAAATATTCTTATCAGAAGCTGTAATTCGAACTTGCTGCCGTCTGGTAGTAGGTGTAACCACATCAAAGTTGACAAAATGTAAGTTAAAGCATATTATAAATTATCATAGGAGCTATTTCCTTACAGTCGGTGTAGCTATTAGTCTAATAGGTTTAAAAATTAAAATATTTTTATGAAGAAATTTGAGGAAACAGCAAATCCTTGGCAAAAATCAACCGCAATTTTTGTTTACATATGTGTATATATTTGTATATTTTTATTTTTATCTTTATTGTTTAATAATTAGAAAATTTATATTAACGATTTTCTGTTAAAGTTGTGTAAATATATATGTAGATGAATCATTACTACTTAGGTATTAAGTTTAATAATAAAATTTGTATAGAAGGGTGCCGAGGCCTTTTAATAGGTACTTGTTTTGAAATTAAAAAAAAAAAAAAAAAAAAAAACAGTAGATAAGTAGGTTCGCACAATGTATTAGATCATGTTCTTAGCTAAATCACCTACGTATTATTTATTTTATCATTCTCTTAATATTAATGTATTATAGCAAAAACGTTGAGCGAACTAATTTTTCCTGTTGAAAAGCGAATAAATGAACTGATAAAATTTCTTAGCGAGATTGATAATACAATAGATTACGAAGTTGTGCCAATAGATGACCCCTTTGGACCTACAAAAAGTGATCCGAATATGGATATGATTGTTGTTAGTACGGAAACTTTACGAGGTGGACAAAAAATTAATGAGATACGGCAGGCTAATAACCTTAAAAAGTTAGACATATTTTGTATAGAATTATTAGAAGCCAAAGACAAGGACGGGCCGAAGGAAAATAAAATCAGTTCGAGTAATATTAGAATTGATATTTTGGGAACACGTTTCAGACAACCAAAAGTATGTACATCAACAAGTTTTTGAGATTTATGTATTTTTATGATAATTTGTATTAGCTTAAACCTCATTTACCAGATATGCCTTACATTGTGGGACTTACTGGCGGTATAGCTTCCGGTAAAAGCAAAATGGCACAACGTTTTGCTAGCATGGGAGCATATGTTATGGACTGTGATAAGATTGCTCACGAAATTTATGAACCGGACCAGGTTTGCTATAATCGTGTTGTTGAATATTTTGGAAAAAATATTCTCGATGAAAATGGAAGAATCAATCGTAGTAAATTAGGATTAATCGTTTTTACCAATCCAATAGATTTAGAAAATCTTAATAAAATTATTTGGCCGGAATTGATGCTAGAAGTGAAAAGGCGTATAAATAAGATAGCTGCAAAGGAGAATCCACCTAGAGTGGTTATACTTGAAGCCGCTATTTTACTTAAAGCCAACTGGGACCAAGAGGTGCACGAAGTATGGTCAATGATTATACCACCAGAAGAAGCAATTAAACGCGTAATGGCGCGCAATGGCTTAACAGAAGAAGAAGCTAAACAAAGGCTATCTAGTCAAATGAGTAATGATGATATTGTGGCAAAATCAAATGTGGTTTTTAGTTCTCTGTGGGACTGCGAATTTACTCTCAAGCAAGCTGAAAAAGCTTGGAAAATGTTATCACAAGAACTTGAAGCCAAAAGTACACAACAAAGATACGAAGATAAATAAATATTGTGACAATGCGCCTTTTAATTGCAATAAACAAGTACATCTGTATATTTATGTAAGATACCTATATTATTAAATGTAAATAATTGAAATATGAAATTTTGGGAGTAAGTAATAAAAAGTCAATTAATATCTTTGAATTTATTTTATAACTATTCTTTATTTGGGTAGAAAATGTTTAGTGACTTTCACCTTTTTTGCCTGCTACTCGTTTAAAGTCATTCATTTTAGTAGTCATTATTGGAGAACCAATGAAACCCAAATAATCTAATTGAGTTACTTCTCCACCTGACTGATTGTTTCTCACAAAAATTTGTATATTTTGTACACTTTGGAATTTAACAAAACGAAGTGGTACAGGATTTCCCTTTTCCAAATCTTTCGCTTCTAAGCTGAAAGAAAATATATTATTTAGCAACATTTTCCAAGGCAGTTGAGTACTTACGTTAAATCTTGAACACTAGACATTGATTCAGCTTGGTCAAAATCAATAGTCCTGGGTTGATTAATAAAAATCTTTATCTCTTTTGGTCCTAATTGTGGAGGTGCCTTAAATTTTAGAGAGTGTATTTTAACCAGCTGGTTGAATGTGATTGACAAAATCAGCTGCTCGTCGCAATCGGATTGTAAAAAGCCTCCATTGGAGGATAAACAATGAGTCATGGGATGGTCATCAGCTTCGTTGAGGCACTCACACTCTTGTTTTGAAATAAATGTATTTATTTCCATCTGTAAATAGCTGTGCAGCATTATGTTTGTGTATAGAATTGTTAAAAAATTACCAATCCTTGTCCATAGTCTTCAAAGGTTTCGTCACCGCCATTTGAACCTATATGTTCTTGAATTTTGGTTTCAAGACTGTTAATATCTGCTCCCTGAATACGATCAATCTTAGTCTAAGAATAATCTTTGTAAAGATGCTTGTAAAAAGTAATTGAAATCTGTTTGTTACCCTATTTCTGTAGAATATAAAAGTAGGCATAGCGGAAACACCCTGACTGGATGCTGTATCTTGACATTTATCTACGTCAACCTTCAAGAATATGGCTTTAGGATATTTGGCAGGCAGCATTTCAAAGTGCGGAGCTATACGTTGGCAAGGCCCACACCTGCAAAGTAAATATAAAAAAAATATATCACAGTACATATAGTATGTTTATACTTAAGTACATACACATGAACAAATTTCCACATTTTCAGATTTTATTACATACCAAGTAGCTGTAAAATCCACGACTACTAAACGAATACCAGCAGCAGCTAGTTCAGTTTGGAAATGCGCTTCATCATTAATTACACGTACGGACATTTTATTTATTGTTATTCATAAAACGTATAAATCAAAGAAATTACAACTTTTTTTTACAATATCACAAGAATGACAAGCAATTCCACCGAGGTCTTCTTCTTAATTGGGTTCTATTCACAAATGCTAGATGCTTATTTTTTTTTTAACAATTTTATATAAATTTGGCAGCACTTTTCAAACTGACATTGTTAATCTGACTAAAAAGTTTTGCCAATATTGTTGGGTGTGATTTTAACGTAGAAAGCGGAATTCTCTGAAAAATAATAAAAATTACATCAGCTGATAATTAAAGTCTAGTTGATTTACTACTTGAAAAATATAAAATATGTCTCGCCAAAGTTCTAAATTAGATCCTAAAAAAGTGGTAAGTTTTTCCAAGACGGCGTAAAGACAAATTTATATTGCAGTAGCATAAGTTAGTAGAATTTGTGGAGTGGCCACCCTCGATAAAAACAGTTTCAATGCGATTTTACAGTAGTCCCTCCAATTTGTGGATTAAGGAATGAAGTGGTTAAAGAAATAAACTAGAGAAATGGAAAGTAGTTCATCAAATTCGGTTACTCAACAACATCAAGCAAGTTCCGACCAGCCAATGAGCACGAATAGCAGTACCGTTGCTTCAAATCAAATACAAGTAATACCAATGCCCGTAATGACAACAGCAGGTGGGCCAGCACAAATTATTATAGGACAACAGCCACAACAGGTCGCAGGTCTTCAATCACAATTAATTCCTTTGCAAGGAAATCAAATTATGTTGCAGCAACCGCAGCAAACAGCGCAGCCTATGCAGCTTATGCAATTACCAGACGGTCAAACTTTATTTTATCAGCCAAATGTTTTAAGTGCCAATGAAAGTGCGAATAATACAATCCAAACTATACATCCACAATTTATAAATATTAATGGCCAATTAATGCAAATAACATCTGCAGCACAACTCCAGAACGCCGCGGGGACAGGAAATTCCGGCGCTTCTAGTAACCCTTTAACACAGCAAATTATAATGGTTCCCCAGTCAACAGCTAATCAATTGGCATCGGCAACAGCAGCAACCAATATTGGCAATACAACTGTTCGAGTTTCGACACCAGCTCCTGTTTCAACAACACAAACCCAAAATTCAAACAGCACTACAACTACCTCTAGCACATCTGCTGCAGCAGATTCAGTTTCGGCGCCATCCACTGAAGATACGCAGTCACCGGAACCCGAGGAGGAGCCTCTTTATGTAAATGCTAAACAATACAAACGCATTCTTGTGCGACGACAAGCTCGCGCCAAACTAGAGTCACGCATTCCTAAAGAGCGTTCTAAGTATTTACATGAATCAAGACATCGACATGCAATGAATCGTGTTCGTGGGGAGGGTGGCCGCTTTCATTCTGCACAAGAAAAGGGTGATTTACAACAACAAGGGATGGGAAATGAGGAGCAGCATCATACAGCACAGTTGTCAAGAGCTTCAGTGCCGAGAGCACCACCGCGGGTTATAGCACCACACCAAACAAATTTGACAACACCAACACCTAATATAACTATAACACCGATCAAGTAACATCAACATGCGCTCATTGGAGCGCCTGTCATTCTCAATCAATGCCCTGCCCACTCATTTTCATATAGAATGTTTGAAACTGTAAATACAAATTAGCCTTTAGTTTATTTAAGTCATGTTAGAAATAAAATATACATATTTTAAACAAAGCCCAACAAACACAATAATGAACGAGAAAAATATGTTATCTTAATTAAGCAACTTTCTTCACTTATTTACACAAATTTCCTCAACGGCCTTTTAGAACACCGAACTCTTGACACTTACCTATGGAGCACTGGTAACACAAATGCTGCGTGATTTGGAAAATGTTGAAGACGTCAACAAACAACTGGAACGTATGGGATATAATATGGGTATGCGCTTAATTGAAGACTTCTTGGCTCGTACTTCTGCAACGCGTTGCTTAGAAATGCGTGAAACTGCCGATCGCATTCAACAGGCTTTCCGTATCTATTTAAACATTCAACCAACTATTACAAATTGGTCTCCAGCATCTGACGAGTTTTCATTGCAATTCGAAACAAATCCCCTAACCGAATTTGTGGAACTGCCACCGGATCTAACAAATTTAAGATACAGCTCTATCATTAGTGGCTGTATAAGAGGCGCTTTAGAAATGGTTCAATTGGAAGTTCAATGTTATTTTGTACAGGCAAGTAAATGCGCATTGTAAAAGTTTTCTCAAAAATAATTACAAACTATTTATTACTAATTTAGGATCAGCTAAAAGGTGACAATGTAACAGAGATACGCGTTAAGTTTATTCGCCGTCTTGAAGATGCTATACCAGCTGGTGAAGATTAATATGTTCATATTGGAATTTGTTGACTTATCTCAATTAATGTATTTAAATTACCTTTAGCTTTCAGTTTAAGTTTCATTCCATATGTTTTTATAATAAAAAACCATATTAATTGTAATACAAATAGTATATACATATTTTCAAATGTATTGATTCTTAAAATAATACACAAAAAAGAAAAAAAAACTACCAAGCACTGATATTTGTTTCCAATAAATACAAATGCCTTGAATACAAACAATTGAGTTTTTATTCGCTATTTTAGTTTCTAACATTCATACCAATAAAGGTGTAGAGAAATGTTATGAGACGTTTATAAATGAAGAAGCTTGTTTTTGTGTTTTGACGGATATTATTAGAGCATTTTTCTTTTTAAATTCTCAACAATTTATTTAGATTGTGGGGATATAAAGTTGAATGTTTGAGAATATCTTTCAAAAATTTCCAAAGTCTACTGATGATTAGGGTAACTCCTATGAAATGTCGACATATAGATAGCTGGGAAACATGGAAAACAAGCTATTTATAATTTTTTCAATAAATAATTAAAATATATGATTTTAAACATTGGTAGCAGAAAAGAATATACATATGTAGTTCAGTTTAAAATATTTATTTTACCAGACTTGTCACATATGGTACTAACCTATCGTTTAGACAGGAAAGTAATTTCATGAAAGTTGCAATACACTCACACTTTTTACTAACACACTCTCATTTTGCCTACTTACCACTCAGCTTTCATCAAAAATTTCATGTAACAAATTTTTTGACGTTTTCTGAAAGTAAAATGACAAATTGCTAAACATTGTTGCCACATACAAAGAATTATACAAAGTTGCAGTATTCTAGTAAAATAATAATTATAAAATTAACTTCTTTTGCAAGTCTATGAAAATAATTATGATCATTTGTCATTGTATTGTATATTTAATACATAAAGAAAACAATTAAAGTCTTTTTATAAAAATAATTTCATAGAAAAATTTATAATGCTAATTTTTTTTAACTATTGCCTATAAATTTGTGTATGTAATAAGTTCGGCAACTCTGATTAGTAAGCAAACAATAGGTGTGTTCATTTACTAAAAATTTTCACAAATTTGTAACAATTTTTACTAGAAAGCGTTCATTAACCCAAAAAATTTGCAACGAGAGAGCGTCAAAAGAGCGTACAAAATTGAGAGACAGAAAAATTCTTGCAGGTTTTTGCAAGTAAAAGGTGTGTTCATTTACTTTACTAGTAAAAATTAGCAACGAGAGAGTAACAAGAAAATTTTCAAAATTACTCTCAAAAATGTGAAAAAGTAAATGAACACTTTACTAGCAAAAATTTGCAAGTTAGAGTAGTGTTGTTGTGTATAGGTATATATAAGTACTTAATAACTACCATTATATCCTTTGGACAAATTATACATATATGAATGTTATTATAAAAATAATGTGATTATGGTCATTTATATTCAGCATTGTCTTGACTGGTGTTTTTCGAGTACAGCTTGTAATAGAATAATGAAAAGTTTTACAATTTTATTTAATCTAGGACTAGGCATAGTGGAAATACACTAAGCACTATAAGGGTGATTAGCTACTTTTGAATAAAATATCTATTTTCAAATAGCATCCCATACACGTTTCACTTCAATTCGTAACTGAGTCGGTCGTTGTGCAATTCAAGAAGTAGTTTTTTTTTGCAAGGAGACCGTTAATAATTTTTTAAATTGTCTTTAATTTCATTAAATCTGATAGTTGAATGAAAATCTTCCTATTCAGTTTATGAAGTGTGTGGCCAAGAATCAATTCAATTGAAAGACTCAATTAACAATTGAATTGAAATGTGTATGGGCTGCTTTATACGTTATAACAGCCTGCATACACATATCATTTTTATTTCAAATTGTAAAGTACCGAATAGCCAGGTACTCATAATATTTACGATACTAAAAATAATAGTTGGTCTGTAAAAATTAAAGAAACAAAAACATTTCAGAGGTTAAAACTACAAAAATATTAATATAATTAAAAATGGATGGTGTCTAAGTGTCTATTTAATTGCTTCCCTAAAAGTTTTAAACACATTCAAGCAAGTAAATTTGCCGGAACATCCTTTGCCATTGATGCGCTACATACTGTGTTGCTTAGTTCATTGCCACTAGACGTCTTATTTTAACTCTGTTGTTCCTAAGTTACACAAAAATCAATTTGTTATCTTTTTAATATTTATACTCGTTTTAAAAGTTTACATACACTTACAATTTCTTAAATTTTTCAAAATATTTTCATTTTTAACTTAATTTAGAAATATTGTTTTGTAAACACAAACGCAAAACAGCTGTTTGAATAATTATTGCAAATAAAAATTTTACTTGCAAAAACTTGCAAGAATTTTTCTGTCTCTCAATTTTGTACGCTCTTTTGACGCTCTCTCGTTGCAAATTTTTTGGGTTAATGAACGCTTTCTAGTAAAAATTGTTACAAATTTGTGAAAATTTTTAGTAAATGAACACACCTAAAATTTTTATTTGCAATAATTATTCAAACAGCTGTTTTGCGTTTGTGTTTACAAAACAATATTTCTAAATTAAGTTAAAAATGAAAATATTTTGAAAAATTTAAGAAATTGTAAGTGTATGTAAACTTTTAAAACGAGTATAAGTATTAAAAAGATAACAAATTGATTTTTGTGTAACTTAGGAACAACAGAGGTAAAATAAGACGTCTAGTGGCAATGAACTAAGCAACACAGTATGTAGCGCATCAATGGCAAAGGATGTTCCGGCAAATTTACTTGCTTGAATGTGTTTAAAACTTTTAGGGAAGCACTTAAATAAACACTTAGACACCTTCCATTTTTAATTATATTAATATTTTTGTAGTTTTAACCTCTGAAATGTTTTTGTTTCTTTAATTTTTACAGACCAACTATTATTTTTAGTATCGTAAATATTATGAGTACCTGGCTATTCGGTACTTTACAATTTGAAATAAAAATGATATGTGTATGCAGGCTGTTATAACGTATAAAGCAGCCCATACACATTTCAATTCAATTGTTAATTGACTCTTTCAATTGAATTGATTCTTGGCCACACACTTCATAAACTGAATAGGAAGATTTTCATTCAACTATCAGATTTAATGAAATTAAAGACAATTTAAAAAATTATTAACGGTCTTCTTGCAAAAAAAAACTACTTCTTGAATTGCACAATGACCGACTCAGTTACGAATTGAAGTGAAACGTGTATGGGATGCTATTTGAAAATAGATATTTTATTCAAAAGTAGCTAATCACCCTTATAGTGCTTAGTGTATTTCCACTATGCCTAGTCCTAGATTAAATAAAATTGTAAAACTTTTCATTATTCTATTACAAGCTGTACTCGAAAAACACCAGTCATGACAATGCTGAACATAAATGAACATATATAATAACATACATATATGTATAATTTGTCCAAAGGATATAATGGTAGTTATTAAGTACTTATACATATATACCTATACACAACAACACTACTCTAACTTGCAAATTTTTGCTAGTAAAGTGTTCATTTACTTTTTCACATTTTTGAGAGTAATTTTGAAAACTTTCTTGTTACTCTCTCGTTGCTAATTTTTACTAGTAAAGTAAATGAACACACCTAATATAAGAGTGGAGAGAAGCAGAGGCAAATTTTGCAACTCTTTGCCTCGGCGACATTTTTAAAATGAACTTTCACTTTCCTGTGTAGACGAACAAGAAATTTTCATGAAAGTCGTCTATTTCATTGAAATTTTTATTTGTAATACGCCAAGGCGAATTCATTATTAGGTGGATGCATCGGCGAATTCAGGCGAATTCGATTAATATGGCGGCACTTTTTTTGTCAACAACAATAAAAAACAGGTATTTTGTTTGTGTAAAAAGGCGAATTCACACTTAAGCTGTCAAAAGTAGTTGATAGCGAACATGTACAAAAATTTAAACGGTGCTGAAAAAGGTAAACAAAACTTGACAGAAAAGTGCCGCCGTATTAATCGAATTCGCCGATGCATTCACCTAATAATGAATTCGCTTCGTAAAATACATAGCACCGAATTCGCCTTTCCGCTTGCATTCACCTTATAAATTCGCCTTGCTGACAAAAAAATTAAAAATTAATCTATTTCAACTTTTGCTGAGTATGACGGATTTTGACCAACACCATGATTGTGTGCACCAAGGCGAATTAATTATTAGGTGGATGCATCGGCGAATTCAAGCGAATTCGATTAATATGGCGGCACTTTCTCTGTCAAGCTTTGTTTGCCTTTTTCAGCACCGTTTAAATTTTTGTACATGTTCGCTATCAACTACTTTTGACAGCTTAAGTGTGAATTCGCCTTTTTACACAAACAAAATACCTGTTTTTTTATTGTTGTAGCGAAGCGGCTACCTTGTTTTTTGTATCATGGTGTGCACTTTCATATACGCCAATGTATTTTATTTTTGGCGACGAATATTCGTCGTTCGTCGCAGTTGTGTTCCTAGCATAAGTTTTACAATAACAAAATACATAATATTGAATTCGCCTGTATAAATTCGCAATGTTATCTACACAACAGTTCGTTGATATTGTGCTTCACACGACGAATTTATACAACGAATATTTGCCAGTGAATTCGTCGCGATGGGTGAAATTCGTCGTTTGTCGCAGTTGTGTTCCGAGCATAACACCAGTTCTGCCCTTCTCTGTATAAGAATCGAACTAAGGATATAATTATAAAACAAAGTAAATTTTTATCAAACCGTTGAAATTCTCATTGACATCACACAATTTTTTGTTGTTGTAAATATATATACATATTTTTATTTAATAAACATTTTTGGTATAAGGCACATTGACGATAGTTTGTTTAACTTTTATAATTAAATAAAATTTAATGTCTGTTCGTCGATATTGAAAGTATTTGTCCCATTGCATAATAATATATAACGACTAACGCCATATTTTGAATTGTTTTTATTTAATTTATTTTCACGATCGATCTTTCGTTATTCACGAACAGACAATTGTAGTACACAACCGATTTTGTTGAATTCACTAATGCAATTAAACTGAAAATTGGATCGGAAAAAGAAATTAATTGGAAAAACTATATTAAATTTTTTGTATTTTAAGCATGCTGCCACAAACTGATAGATATACGAGCAAACTTTTCTTTCTTTGATTTTTTTTTATAATGATTAAAGATGTTATTTGACTTTAAATTATTTATTACAAAAGCAACAAAATATTTATATTATAATTAAGTATAAAATTTTAAACAAAAAGTAAATTTAAGAAACTGTTTTATACAGCAGCGATTTCAAGCAAATAAAAAAAAAACATAATTGCTTGCTTGTAAATAACACAGAGCTACGAATTTTTTGTAGAATAAATCACTTCCATTATTGAGGCTTTGGTTTGTTTGTATATACAGTGGCTCACAGCTTATTTCAACCAGCATCTTTTAAAAAGTATAGTGCATATACATATGTAACAATATATAAAAAAAATGTTGTTAGGAATTTATAGATAATCTGCCAGACTTAAAAAAAAAGAAAAATAACTTTTATGCGGCTTTATATTTAAATTTAAAGAAAGTATTAATCAAAAACTCGTGTGCATAAGCAGTCACAGTTTTTTCAACCAGACAATTCTGCGATCTGTTACTGCGCAACCTAAAGTAGCGCATCAAGCGTTTTTTATCAGTTAAAATTCCTTAAAAAACACACGTACGTACAAAATATATGAGACGAACCCAAATAGCGCGTCGTCAACGCTTTGTAAATGAAAAATTCAATTTTAATAGAGCGCAAGAAAGTAAACTTTACTCTCTCTCTCTCAGGAAAGTTACGCAGTGAAATTTTTGTCACATACATCTTCGATCTAAGACCATTGACAATGTAAGTGTAACCCATCCGAAGTCTGTATACAATTCCTACTTACATTTACACAGCGATGGCCTAGGCCGTAAGATGCATCCAACACTGTATACGTTGTAAGCGAAGATTGGATAAGTTCAAAACTATATTATTAGCATTTGTTTTCTTCTTTGCTTCTTATGTACATTTAATTTAACAATATGAGTAGAAAAAGACTAATCTGAATAGGATGCACTATCTGATTACTTTTTATTTAGATCTTCACAAAACTCCTTAAATGGTAAAAATTTCAATAATGATAATGATGTAAAATCGTACCTGATTCAGTTTTTTTACTTATAAAAGCTAGAAGTTTTATGAAGGAAGAATTATGATGCTGCCTGGTGGATGGCAAAAGACCATTCACAAAAATGAGCAACACATTACGGAATAAAGTTATTTAGTTCTATGTCAATTTCAATCAATTCTTCAATTCGTCAATTTTTGATCAACATCAACACCACCTCAATTCTAATTTGATATTCCCTAACAATATTAAAATGATGTTATCTAATTATCGATAACTTTAATACACATATCGAGTATTTGATTTATTTGAAAAATATATTGGGGGACAACGTTGTTTATTCCTATTACACATTCCAAATCAAATAAAGAAGAAAAGAAAAATTTAACTGTGGACAGTTAAATCGCTTCTCAGCGATAAATCAAACATATTTCAATTGTCCGATGAAAAGTAGTGATAAATTTAAAGCCTTCTAATTATAGATTTTGTTTTCTTTAAAATGTTTCAAAGTTATATTCGACAGAAGAGAACAGTATTTAAGAATTTAGTTGAAAATATAACTGCCTATTTAAAGAGCGGAGTCAAATCAACACTATAAGGGGCTGCATAAAAGTTGTTTATATATTCCGTCTGCACACTCAGCTTTGTGAGCTTTCCTTTCGACATTGCATTCCGAGTCCCGCCGAAACCCAAAATTTTGCTATACAGCATATTTCATTTAAAACTATTTGGAATAAGTTTTGACGGTCGTCACCACATTTTTTCGGTGGACCAAGTGCATTGAGCTTATTATTGAGTTTATTACGTTGTGGAAAATATAAAAGTAAACCAGTCTTCGTCACACCAATAACACCGATGACAAAATTAGAATCAATTTAAAGCAACATCGTTGTCACATTTTCTTAGAGAATATGTTCCTAGCAATCGATAAACTGCAATATTGACAAATAGAATAAAGGTGATTGTATACTCGCCGAGCTTAGGGTCAAAAGCCGTTTGTTATGCTACTATTACTTTTAAAATAACAATAAATACGGTAACATTTGTTGCTAGCGACATTTGTAGCCGGAGTAGCTTACTGTTTAGAATGTGTTTAATTCATTTTAGTGTGGGAATGAATGCTTTCGCTATCACGAGCCAGGCAGTAAAAAAATCATTTCGATTTTATATCGTTCACATAGAAATAAAGTTATTTATATTAAATATTATCATGTAATTAAAAAACACTTAAACGAAGTAAAAGTACTACTGCAAATATCTATCATTTTACTTCATTTTTACGCTACTACTGGAGTGAAAGTTTACAATCTTCCCGGGAGGTACTCTATTTTAAAATGCGCCGCTTATCGAAAATTTTATAAGAAAAGAGCAGAGGGGGATTCCAGATGTACAAAGTTAAATATACTATCACAATTTTGCAAAGTATCGCAACTGCTCCTCTTACTACTTTGAAAAAGAAGATGGGAGTTGAGAGCCTGCTAGCTCTTGAGCCTTGGTACTTATTGAAATTGGTAGCTTCATTTTTTTTATTGTATTATATACAATTACATGTTTGCTTTTCAGCAAAACACTCATACATCTACATACTATATGCACTGCGCAATATTTATTCTAGGTCTGTGTTATTATGCTCAAAAAAAAAAATTAAATCCTAGTTATTCTGATTTTGGGGACAAAGCATTAAATTTAAATTTTTACGTGTCAAAACTTTACGCAACGCCTGCAGCGTTTTAATACAGATAACAACACAACAACCATTTGCTACACCTTCTGATGGGCTCTTGCAAGTACAACTGGAACTTTTAAGAGCTTTGGATGAGTTTGTAGGAGACGGCGGTGGCATCACTTTATTACTTGCAGATGAACAGCATGAATTGCATTTTGCTGGCGTTGATTTTTGTGTAGAACAGCAGGCAGAGGCAATTGGTGCAGCTTTTGAGCAACAAGAAGATATAGATTTAGTTGGAGAAGTATTTGCGCTATGACAACTGGAACTAAGCTTCGGTGTAGCTGTTTTGTTGGCACCGCCACAACAACTACTGGTTTTGCCATCACCCATGGAGGCGAGATTTTGCAACAACATGGCCACATCTTCAATATTTTGATTCATTTCTGTTTCCCGTTTGCTGAGCGGTTTTTTCCCTTTATTAGTTTTATTCGCACTGCAGGCCTCTTTGGTGGTTGACGGTTTTTTGCCACACGGTATGTCGCTAGAACAGTCGCCTCGGCAGTTTTTAGTTTTATCACATTTACAATTTGTGCAGCTACAGATTCCTGCATCGGCCGTTATTTGCTTCAAGGTGGGTCTATTATTACGCAAATCCACTTCTATAAGACTTGTAGTGTCTGCCGGCACTTCTTCGGCTTGCTGAAGAGTTTCTTGCAGTAGACTTGTATTATTGTCTATGGTCATTAGTATATCGTTTAGTAGCGATTCAGTTTCCATATCAGCATCACTCAAGTAATCAGTATCCTTTAATAAGTCTTCTATGTTCTCCTGAAGAGGCAAAACATCTTGAGCGAAATTGCCTGCAGAAGCTATTTGCTGATAGGAACTTTGATTTAATTTGCCATTAATACTGTTGTTGATTGTATTATTATTATCGATTTCCATAGTTACATTGGTGTTTTCGGTGACATTTGGGTTGGCCACTGGTAAGTGATATTGTGGGTTGTCCATAGCTGACATGGCATTTGAATAGTTGGGCTGCAAGTTCACATAGCTGGGTACTTCCGTCGGTAAAGCCACGCAAGCTGAAGTTACAGGGGCCATGGGCAATATAGGTTTAGGCACCAACACACCAGCATCTATCCAAGGCTTAGGTATCTCCTCCTCCGCAGCATAGGCCAGCTGAAATGCTTGTGATGTTTCTGGCAATGGCATACTTTCAATTTTGGGAGCCAAGTTGTTATAATGAGATGCTTTTATTTCAGGCATTTTGACGTTGTACATGTCGTTTACGTTACATTCTAATACTTCGGATTTAATATAAGAAATTACTTGTTTTTGTTGCTGCTTTACAGCACTATCTTTATAATCGTTTTCTTCAAATTCGGAGTTGTTTAGTGCGAAATTGGTTTCTTCCGGGAAGACATGTATTTTATCAGCTTCCTGTTTTATTGATCGTACATCCTGTTCTCCAGCACTGCTGTCGTTTGGATTATTTTCGTTCTTACGATTTTTAATCCTTAATTTACGCTCCCTTGGCGGACGATTTTGTGTTTGTTTCTGATGGGTTTTCTTGTGCGATTTTAAGCTGTGCGAAGTACTAAAAGATTTATGGCAGCTGGTTTCTTCACAAGGATATGGCCGTTCACCGGTATGAGTACGTATGTGGGTCTTAAGATGGTGTGAAGCTGTAAATGCTTTGCCGCAAGTATCTTCGGGACATTTATAAGGTCTCTCCTGTGTATGAGTTCGCATGTGTTTCTTTAAGTCACTCAAAGTGGTGAAACATTTCTTGCATTGATCACAATTGAACGTTTGGCCATTGTGCAGACGCAAATGAGCATGAAGCCTGTTAAAGAGATAAACATTGTTTTTTTTTAATAAACATTAAATAATATCAAATCTTAAGAAGAAATAACGTTAAAATTAGAGAAACATTAAAACTAAACTTGAAAAATACAAATCGAGTCGTATTTCTTTACAACAGAGTCAATTCCGCGAACGGGCTGAAGCTCAAACTGATATCGAATTTCCGTTCTCCAACGAAGTCTATTTTTGTTTTAATGAGAACGTATAAGTGGAATAAGAATAATCTACAGGCTTTTGTCGAAACACCACTTCATCTACAGAAAATTGCTATTTGGTGCACTTGTCGTAAAGCAGATCTGGGCTATAGAACAGCACTGAAAAATATTTGCTTCATATTTCCAATGAACCCCATTCATTAGATAATTTTCATTAACGGAATGAAAAATTACGTTCCATGAATGAAAATTCATAGCATTAATGAAAATATTCATTAAAATTGATTCATTAGTTTTCATAATTTCATTAGAAAATTTCATTGGATTTGTTATAAAAAATTTTTGAAGGCTGTGTGCAAAATTTTAGAGATTTATTAAAAGTGAGAAAATAAATATATTATAACTACTAACTAAATGACAAAGTAAATTGTTTTATACACTAATTACTGTGTAAAAAATTATTTTAATAAAAGTTTCAATAGTTTTTTAGTTCTTATGAAAATTTTCATTATATTAACTAAACTTTTCATTAGAATTCATAAACTACCCTCATTTTAAATACCTACATAGTTGAAATCAAAAGCAAAGAGATGGGCTTTTCTCTCGTTTTTTGGTTAAAAGAATATTTATTCCGTTACAAATGCAACAACAAAGTCACACTTAATTTTTTCCTTAGCGTTCGTTGTGAACAATTATGTATCTATACCCAAAGCAAACGTTTTGTTTTTGCACGCAACGGGACTTTTTTTTTGTTCTTCAAAAAGCAAAACATCACAAGTTTCCAAAAGCAGAAGCAAACGTTTAAAAAAAGAAATGAGTTTGCTGAAGTTCATTTTTTAAAGTGAAGTTTGCTGAAGTTCATTGTTTAAAGGAAAATTAATATTTTATATGTTTTCCTGACGATGATAACAAATTGTTATCGAAATATTGAAAATAAATACTGTTGAATTTTTTATAAAAAATAAAACGATCTTTAGCTGAAAATAAGAAATATTGACTTAAACAAGATCAAATAATTAAATGTCAAATAACCATTGTTTAAACTTATTTAATTATCCAAAATGTTTACATATGTAACATTACATATTATTTTTTAAGTTATTTTGTGTTGAATTAAAATGTTTTGATTTTCTTTTAACCATCATTCCAAATGAAATTTATTAGTATTATTAATTTTATACTATTTTCCATTATTATTAAAACAACAAAAAATTCTTCTATGCCTAATATAAAAAAATTGTTTAGATTATTTTCAGTAGCACAATGCTAATGAAAAAAGGTCATTAGAATAATGAAACTCCTCCTTAAACTAATGATTTTATTTCATTAGAATGAAGAAAATTTTTCACCAAATTAGTGAAGATTATCATTGGTTCAACGAATGTATTCATTGAAATAGTGAAAATATATCATAAAAATGATTTAACACATTCATTGGCCTAATGAACAAATAGCGTTTGAATAATGAAAAAGATTCATTAAAGAAATGAAAGTTTTACTTAATGTTAATGTACCAAATTCATAAAACTAATGAAATTGAGTCGTTAGCCTAATGAATTTTTTCATTGTTTTAATGAAAAGTATTCATAAATGTAATGATTTATTCTTCATTAACTTAATGAAGTTTTCATTAATCTAACGAATGTATTCATTAAATAATTTTTAATGAAAGAAGATTCATTAGTCCAATGAAGGCCATCATTGGAATGAAGGAATTCTTTTCAGTGAGGCTTGTTGTCTTTCAGCTTTCGAGATTTTTGCGCCTCGTTTTCACTCGTTAACTGCCTCAACTAACAGTATTAGTTTACAGTTCTTTTGAGGTATTTCTTTGTTAACCACGCGGCAATTTCTTATGTGCAGGCATAAGTCGTTATATTAAGTCACAACACCGCTGCAGATTAATGTTAATACCATCATGGGCATAAGGTATTCGTTACTCCGCCCATGCTGTGCATCCTATACCTTGCAAATTTATTTACTACTGTATAATTACATAAATAAATAATATTTTCCGTACTTTATGTGCTGACGAATTCATTGGTCTATAAGTCATCAAAAGCGATGATGGCCAGAACGTGGCTGTTAATGGTGAGTCGTATAGGGACATGACAATAATTTTGTTCATATCTTAATAAGCTGGCATGAATCTTATTGACGAAGTCACATGTCAAACAGCGCGAGCTTTAATTGATTTACTGAAGGCAAGTTTTGATGAAAAAATAATTTCAAGTAATGAACCAAAAAAATAATTAGACACCAAGATCGTGTGAGATAACCCCAATGATTTATTTTCTTTGTCGCTGTTCTAGGTCAACAAACCAGAGATAATTGAATTTGGCGGTAGACCAATTTCACGAGGTGACCTAGTTCGCGGCTCACCGGCGTCCACATGAGGATTACAAGGCTCACGCAGTTTGCAACTTCTTGTCATATATTTGTTGAAGAGCACGGACCTTCTAATTCCTACAGTACGCTTCAAAAATAATTTAAATGCTTAAAATGCGTTGAAAATAATTTATGAAAATAATAATACATAATTAATTTTCTTTATATACATTTTTTTTCTTCATTTTCCTCTGTTTTGTAAACATGTTTTTGACATTATGGTGGAATTTTTATACAAACAAAATATTATGTATCTAGTACAGCAACTCTAATGCTGCCACCTAATAATTGCACCATGACTAGTATTTTTCGTTCACTATTGTTATATTAAAAAAAAAAAAATTTTACCTTCTAGTTCGATACCGAAGCGTTGTTTTTAGTAGGTTTTAACTGTATTTTTACTTTTTAGTTGATGTATCTACTATGAAATCAAGTATACGAATGCATATGAGTAGCGAAGCCCTTTTATCTCTCCCTATAACTAATCATTCATACGCCATAGGTTGCGAAAGTTACAAACATAAAAATTACAAAAAAACTAAACATGCATATGAAGCTAATACAAGCTTGTTAATAACCGTTCCAGTCGTGTAGATAGCAGCTTCTTAGCCTCCACGAAATCGGCAGAAAACATTGAAAAGTACTACTGAATTTAAGCTTGCTAGGTTCGATTTTCGAAAAAGCTGGTCATTTTGAAAAAAAAGAATCTTGAGAGTACCAAAATTTTACTGTCAAAAAAAAAAAAAAAAATACTTATGCTAAGTTCATTTGGCAGTGTAAACTATTTTAACTGGAAAGCAATAGTACAGTAAATAGTTTGTTTTTCTGGGACTTAGAATCAATATTAATTTTATAAACAGCGTGGCATTTTAGTTGGTAGTGATAATATATTTCGGGTGGACATATTGTCTTTTTCTCAGATAAATACATACATATTTAAAAAATTGCTACTCGTAAAAATAATCGTATGTTTGTTAAAATTGTTTGCTTTTCTGTTGCATGTTTGCTGTAAAAAATATAATTTACTATACATGTTCTTTCAGCTTTAATTTTTAACAATAACCATAAAATACTTTTGAAATGCAACTCTTTTCAAAGTTTCTCTTTGTATGGAAAGTTTAAGAAAAAACAAAAGCATTCGAAGTGTACAAAAAACTTCTGCTTCGAAGCAACAGTCAAATTTTCAAACTTTTGCTTTTGTAAGTTAAGTTTTTTAAACACTGCTAACATACAAGCGAAGTTAATATGTATAAGTGTCAGCGTTGTCAACTTTGAAATTTCAAAACGCACCTAAATGGAGAAAAAAGCGCATTATTTCAACAAAAACGCACCGAATTTTAAATTTTTTCCTTTCGGTTTTAAAAACCTATTTTATATTTTAAGAAGTACAATACTTTTAGAATTCCTGTTTGTCAAACTTGGCATCGAATACGACTTTGTTAGTTTTAAGATACTGTTACTTTTACAATAATTACAACGATATTTTATAAAATTTATTATTAAGGAATAACATTTAATTATATGTGCTGTCGACAGAAATCAGTTGTTACTTTTACTGACTATTATAAGGAACACAAAAATACAGCTGCTTAACGACATCAAAATTATATTGCAGGAGCATACAAACATTACTGTCGAAAGAATTTACGATTATCGGATCACTAAAAGTTACATAATCGTACTACAAGCCTTTAAATTCGATTAATGGCAATTCTATCAAACACAGTGTACATTTTAATTGTGTTTTCGTAAGCGGTGTATTTAAAAGAAGTTTTTGAAATATAAAAAAAATTTTCAGATGTATAACAAATAGAAGATGAAGTTTACCATAATCAATGCTTAATGCAAACATTTGGAAAAACTTTACAGTTTATTTAGAAATTTGATAATTTCTCAATTACCAAAACCGTAACATATTCACGAGCCATCATATATACAAACTTTATTATTCAGAGACTGCATTTCTTGTAATATTTCACAAACTTTACTTGATACTTCAACAGCAAAACACTCACTAATATTTAGCAGCAAATTTTGTAAAACGAAATGTTTCTTTTACTTTCGAGATTGTGTATAATATACAACAGTAAGGTTGTCTTACTTTGTGCATATAAGGTGGTACGTTTTTAATGCAAAATGAAACGTAAAAATGTTGGACACTGGATTAAACATACTTTTTTTTACATTAAAACACAAAAAGTTGAGTTGAATTTGATTTGGTGCCACCGAAATTTAAAAAACGCACCGAAAATGTAAAAAAGCGCGCCCCGCACCGACTAAAGAATTTTTCGCGAAACGCACCGAGTTGACAACGCTGATAAGTGTGTTAAGAAATCACTTTTTACCTGTAGCGTGTATTAAAAGCCTTTTCGCAGCCGCCCACATCACATTCGTAGGGTTTAACTTTAGTATGTACTCGTATATGGATTTTCAAACTGTATGAAGTTAGAAAGGCTTTGCTGCATCCTTCTTCCGGACACTTAAAACGATATTCACCTTTGGATACAAAAAAAGAAATACAATTTATAATTTGCTCTAAAGTTTAAAGAAAGTATTCAATTAGTGTTTTTTTTTTTGCTTTTGCCACGTACCCTTGTGAGTTTTCAAATGTGTTCTCAGATTACCGATTGTGCTGTAACTGCGACTGCAATTTTCATAATTGCATTTGTAGCGTGACAATGATTCATCCGAACTCTAATGGAAATTTCAAATAAAAATACTGATTAGAAGTTTCTTATGTTGGGGTTGAAATAGAATAAAATAATAAATACATACATAAATAATTTAGTAATAAAAATGGGAAATAAATCATTTATATATCTATGTCAGTATGTACATGCAAATAATAATTTTTTAAATTAATTATTTTGAGGTTTTTTTTTCGAGACAGCAACTAAACAGCAGCAGCAAGCATATAAACATATAACAAGTTTTTCTATATATTGTGTATTTTCCAAGTTAATATTATTTTTTTCTCTCATTTTCTTTCTATAATATGCTTGTATTATATACCTTTAATTTGCATGTTATTCAGTTTTTTTTTTCTAAAAATGATTATTTTATGGTTAAGGCCAGGTCAAGTAGTTTGCTTGTTTATTAAACGCATCTGAGTTTAACTGAAATTTGCACTAAAAAGCAGAAAGTAAGTATATCAAAAATTAAAGTAATTAAATAAAATTAAAGTAATTTGTTTCTTATTATTACTACTATTATTTTTTAACATGATAGACACATAAATATTAAACAAAAATGTAATATACTCGTATTCTAATCAAAACCTATAAGCAGAAAAAAAATTAATTTCGTGTGTTGATTAGACAATATTTTTTGCATAAAAAGCCATCACTGAAACCAAGGAAAGACATGATAAACACTATGCGAACCGTCTATTTCAATGGTTAAGAACAAGAATTCATTTTTACCAACTGTAACTGAAAAACTTGTAGAGCATCAAGTGTCAAAAGTTGTTTCCGATTGATACTGATTTACATAAGCACCTGTTTTTAGGGTCTAATCTGATGATGGACCAAATCCACGGGGTGAATTATTCACGTTTACCAGCGCCCCCGAGTGGCGTGCTAGGCTCACACAGGTCGCAACTTTTCGTTATAAGTTTATAGCCTTACACACGAACCCCTTGCCTTCTAATCTATCCTGTATGCTAGTTCCCAACAGTCAATGGAAGACAAGGCTTAATGAGTTGGTAGACCGTAGTCGATTAAGAGCATTAGTCGCTAATCAATTCATCCAACCATCCCTTCTGGTTCTCTACATAAAGGTATCTATAGCAAAAACAACGGCACTTCGGAGGTTGTTAGCCCCCGAAAACCGGCATGCACCACAGTTATCAGGGAAACTAATTCCCCTTTCTGTGATTTTAGGCCAGAACGTTTCAGCTAAGATAGGCATCTCAACCATTTTGCAAGGCAGAATCTCCCAGGGGCTTTGCTAATCCCCGTTCTTCCAATTTTAACCCTTGGTACGGGTTTGGGAAGTACAATGCACATAAGTCATACTGTTACCTAGAGATTTGTTTGCTACAACAAACGAGAGAGTCCTTCCCCTCTATTTCCCAGAAAACAGAATGTCCTGGTTTGGTCGATGCCAAGGCAAACCTGTTCCCCGGCGGGATACACAAGTCACAATGAGCAGCAATAAAGCTTTATGTTGCTTTTGTATGGTTGTAATTCCAGTTTCGCCTAGAAGAAATGAATTCCCTCGCGGGATCCCAAAGTAGAGTAAAGAAATACACCTAATGCTACGAAAATTGTTTCATACGTGTTACGAAAAACTTTTGCGAGAAAATGTAAGAATTTCGCTACAGCTAATAAACAGTGTAAATGTAATGAAAATATTTCATTCCATTACTGTAAAACTTTCGTAACAGCTACGAAACAATGTGATTAAAATAATGGGTTATTTCATTTTCTATATATGTATATAAAAATGGTGTAAAAAATGTATAGTAATTCATAAAATGAGAACAGCTGGGCCGATTTCTGTAAAATTTTTAGTCAGTTGTTCGTATTTTCGAGGCGAAGGTTTTTACGGAAAGTCGGAAAATTGGGGCGAAGCGAAGTTCGCCGGATCCGCTAGTATTTTATAAATGTAAGACTATTATTATAAACTCAATGGCTGATTTGTAACACTGCTCTAGTAATGGTCTTGAGGTAGCCGATTCGATTCCTGTCGCAGATTCTGGGATTTACTGCAAACAAGCAAAATAGCTTCGCAGTTTTTGGTGGTGTTAAAAAAAAACAATAAATAAATTTTTTGGTGTTTGATGTGAAAACTTTTCTTTCCTAAACAAACAAATTTCATTCTATTTACGATTGTTATTTCTTGAATGAAACAATGTTCATAACCAGAATGAAGCTTTACGTTGGCCCAAAAAACAACGACAAAATAGTAACATTCAACCATTTGCTAAGAAATGTAAAACTTTTAAATTACTTGTGGGATCAAAATCGCAAATACCATTTTTCTGTGTGCTGAACATACGAGTAGCTGCCATCATTTTGACGATTTCCATGCTCAAATTTTACAAAATGACGATTTGACGATTTTTGTCATGAAAATTACGATTTTTTCTACTTGAGACAGAAAATATATTCGTATCTACTGTGTATAAGTAAATGCAACACGAAAGGAATTTTGTTTGTGGAAAAAAATTGCTTATGACAAATGTGATTGGCAACAAAAACAAGTAGTGTTTTGTCATCGTCGACTCAATGCACACGTGTTTTTACAATCTTCTGTATTTTTTATGTGTTCATTATTAATTTTTTTTTTTTTTTTTTTTTTGAACCGGAGTAAGTAGCGTTCAGGAATAAATAGTATTTTGTCTTTCATCCTACGAACACGTGTTTTCTTTATATCTTCGTTATTGATTTTAGTGTCATTCCCTACTTTGCAGCGAGGGATTCCGTTGGTCTCACTTTTCTGGTCTGAACAGTGTCGCAGGTACATACGAGTACACCAGGCACTAAACATTTTAAACTAATTTAATTCCAACACTTTTGTTTTGTCTTTCCGCGTTGTTCTTGATAGGTGCAATTCAAAGGTCCACAAAAAAAAAACACTACTCCCTCTTACCTCCTCTTCGTAATCTATTTTCCTCCTTTCAGTACAATGCAATGGATATGTAGAGGTCATCCCCTGTATATTGGTCCAAGATAATAAAAAATATATAAAAGTATGCATAAAGTGATATTAAGAGCTGTGTAAAAATGTAAGAAACAATAATGTAAATTGTGTAAATTTCAAATTTCAAAGATACTGAATTATGCAAAAAAAACATACTTCTGATAATATTGTCAATAAAAAGAGTAATTCTCCTTCAAAAACTTCATCATCTCTCATCAGGGGATCTTATTCCGAGTATTGTATTCCCCACTTTTTTAGATTTTGAAGCAATTTTTGTAAACTAGGAAACAAGTTTTGGCAGATTTTGAAAAATAAAAATATGTGAATTGAAATGCGAGCGTCTCCAATATACTTATTTTATTCCAAAATATAGTGAGATGTTGCAGAAAAACAGGCTCTCTGCGAATATTCAGCCAAGTTAGTTAAAACAAGACAAAAATATGAAACTCTTTAGAGAATGAACCACTTGAAAGCGTTTTTTATAGACTAATTTTTTTTATTTTTATCTTGGACCAGTACTCAGGGGATGGCCCCTACATATGCAGTGCATTGTACTGGAACTAGGAAAATAGGTTATGATGAGGTAGGAAAGAGGGAGTAGTGTTCGTGGAGGTTTAACTTAAACAATTACAACACGAAAGACTAAAACAAACTGCAGCATTTAAAATGTTGGAGTCGAATTAGTTAAAACTGATCAGTGCCCAGTGTATATACCTTCGACACTGCTCAGATTAACAAAATTTAGTCCAACACCTTCCACGCTACAAGGTAATGAAGTACATTCAGAAGAAATTAATATTGTGCATATAAAGAAACGCGGACAACGGTGAAAGAAGAAACAAAAAGAAACGCGTGTACACATACTGCTACCTATTACGGTGCACTTTGATGTCATTCGAAGTTACTAATGAACATATGTATGTATATAGAAAATACGGACAATGGTAAAAAACTAGAGAAAGAAAAATAAACACGTGTACACAGCTTACTGCCTATTACGGTGCAATTTGGTTTTATATGAATTTAATTAATGAACGTACACATATAGCAAATACGGACAGCAGTAACAAAAGACATGTGCACACGACGAGAGACAGAACACTACTTCAAAATTAATGTGCTGTTCATAGAATACAGACGAGCACTCGTCAAAAATGTTACATGGAAATCACTCAAAAAATTGAGTAACTTTCATACAAATTTTCTAGACGAGTTGTGCTCGTTTGTGTTCTATGAACACCACGGTTATAACTTATTTTCTGTGTAACTAACCTGTTCCATTTTTGTTGTGTTTTATAGATTGATTTTTAAATTAAACTAAAATGGAGAATTGGGACTATGAAACAAGAATTTGGATAGTGCAACGCTTTCACGCTTTAGAGCCCGTTGTTTTCGACCAAAGAGAATATAGGCGCACGTTTGGCGGCACGCCTCCTAGCACATGGAGTATAATGAGGCTCGTAAAGAATTTTACCGAGCTTGGCACAATTGCAAGAAGGCGCTATCGAGATCCCTCAATTCGGACGCAGGAAACTATCGCTACTGCCATACAGTCCAATCCCAGAGTTTCGACAAGGAGCTTATCTGCTCAAATGGTTGTAAGCAGACAGTCACCGCAGACAATTTTGCACCAAGATTTAAACTTGTTTCCATATAAGATTCAATTAACAAACAAACTGAACCCTAGAGACTTCCCGATTCGCTTGGAATTTTGTGAGAAGATCGTTCAAATGGTGTCAGAGGATGAAAACGTCTTGAACTGCATTTTTATGTCTGACGAGGCACATATTGATTTAAACGGCAATGTTAACAAACAAAATTGTCGAATATGGAATAATTCTAATCCACAGATACTCAATCAGATGCAATTACGTCCACTTCGCATCACAGTGTGGTGTACACTGTCTTCAAGGTTCATTGTCGAGACTTACTTTTTCGAAGTAAACGGTTTTACTGTTATGGTCAATGGAGACCGTTACTTAAAGATGTTGAAAGAGTTTTTCTTTCCAGAATTGCGTCGAAAGAGAATCCCCTTCAACACTGTTTGGTTTCATCAAGATGGTGCAACATGTCACATAGCCACGCCTGTTATGACAGAATTGAGGCAAAATTTTCCCAATAAACTGATTTCACATTCCGTTGGCCTATCAGTTCTCCAGAGGGGTTACACTCTATTGCAATGTGAATGTAAGTTCGATGCAAAAGGTAGATGCGATAAGAGTATAATTTGGTATTCAGTGATGTTTGCGCAAACTTTTTCGCGAAATTGTTTGAAAATGAAACAACACTGGTATCACAAAATAAACAATGGCGAAGAGTGATAAAATAAAATGTGCGAAAGAGAAAATTAAATGCGAAAAGAAAATACGAAAATGCAATACAAGGTACCGATTCCTCGATTTTCCTTTTGCAACGCAATAAAAAGTAATCCTCGTGACCTCAAGCTTTAAACACATAGACGACAGCAGACAGCAAGCAGCAATCTGTCAAAAATAAAATACATGTGTTTAAATGCACACGATTATTTTAACGACATCACAGCAGCACGACTTCACAACAGCATTTGCTGCTGCTGCCAAATTAGATTAATTTCTATTTTCGTAAGCAGCAAAAAGTAAATGCAGTGCTGCCACTATAAATATAAATTGGCAGCAATAAAAACTAAAATTTGTTTGAAATATTTAATAGAAATAAACATCATATAAATAAAATAAACAAATAAATTGATGGGTTTTTACAGTTTTACGTGATATTATTACGTTTTCAGTCAGTAATTTTAATTTTATTCATGTAAAATATATATGTGGCACCTCTGAAATTTGCATTGCTTAGAGCGCTTTTACATTTGGACAGACGATGGGCAGACAGACGAAATTTGAGGGTGCTGTAACGAAAATTTTCGGTGGGGGAGAGTGTGTAGTACACGACTCTCTGTACTAGACATTTGTGGACATTTTTTCTTTCTCTTTTTAACTTTTCGCATTTTTTATGTTGTTGCTTCATATCATTATTCTCATATCAACATCAACTTCATATAAACACACTAGCTGTGCTTAAAAAAACAACAACAACAAAAAAGAAAGAAAAGAGAAACGAAAATTTCTGTCTGTCTATTAATTTCTTAAATGTAAAAGGTTTAGGCAAGACCAAAAGAGAAATGAAAAAATGTCTGCCCATCGTCTGTCTAA
Source organism: Thecocarcelia acutangulata (assembly GCA_914767995.1). Lineage (NCBI taxonomy): Eukaryota > Metazoa > Arthropoda > Insecta > Diptera > Tachinidae > Thecocarcelia > Thecocarcelia acutangulata. Next base: position 31,123,414 of record OU612096.1, read on the forward strand.
ATGTAAAAGCTGAGTTAAATACACATAGTGCTGCTGCTGTCTTTAAAATAATTATGTTGCTGATGAGACGGCAGCATTTGAAGCTAACTTCATTTGTGTTTGTGAAGTCTGCTGTCGTTTAAGTGTTTAGACCTTCACTGTAACTGATTTTTTTTTGTGGGGTTATTTCAAACAAGAAGTTTATAAAAAAACAATAAATTTAAGTGATTTAAAGCAATCCATTCGAACGGTAATTGAGACAGTTCCCGCTGCAACACTCCAGGCAGTAATGAATAACTTTTTTAATTTTATATGATGATAACATTTCTAATATTATATAATGATGGGTTGGTATCAGTCGTATAGCTCAAGTTCAATCCTGGCTAAAGCCAAGAAATATTTTTATTTATAATTATAACAATAATTGCCGCGATCAAAGAAGACAGGAAAAATAATTGAATACACTAAAGCTGGGGGACAACTAGCTGTTTCGCAGACGCTACACTGCTCATCAGCATCCACTAGGATTCGAACTCAGTACCATGTAAACATGATGTATTTTTAGTACGGCCGCTTGACCAACTCAGCCACTGCACTCTTATTTATTTTTTCGTCTATATTTGTCTCATATTGATCACATATGCAATTTGTTATAATCCCAGTTGTTTGTACTGCTTGCTATACTTAATAAATTACTTTAATAAAAACGTATTATTTTTCAAATGAATTTCTAAAAAATAAATTACATAAACTTTACAAAAAGTTATTTGAGTTTCTTAATGTAGCAAAATTGATCAGCTACCCTGTATATGCTAGTTTACCTAGTGATCATTATATTTTTTGCTTGCGAGTTAAAATAGCAAAAATTTTTTGAGATTGTGTTTCTCAGTACACAAAATTTTGTGACTTCAAAACTTAATAAAATTTTTCTTGCGAAATGTGAGTTTCAGCATATGGCTGACTAATGCACAAAATTGTTATATCTATGAAAGTTTTTCTATCAGTATAGCGATTTTTCTTGGCCGTTTATGCCTAAATTTTGGACAACCTATACACTGAGCAAGCTTGTCGCTATAATGAAAACCTCTTAAGCATTTGTTTGCATATTCTTGAAGTTTATTATTCATTAACTCGTTTTAGAGTTAAAAGCAAGATAAGTTAGAGTTTCGTATTGGAATTTGAAGAGAGTTTTTGTAGAATTTTCTGTTAGCTTGTAGCAGACCTGTAGTGCGATTCTCTAGCTTTTAACGATCCGATAATCGCAACTTTTGTCATCAAATTTCATCGCTTGCACTAACGATTGAGTGATTCTGTAACTTAATTCTAACGATGGTAAACAGCTGTAGTTTTCTGTTCATTCGTATAAACATCAGGTGGCATCTCTGCCAGATAAAAGCGAAAACCACAAAGAAGAAAAGAAAAAGCAATAAATTTTCCCATAACAATATGTATACATATTGATTTTTACTCGTTGTGATTTTTGTTTTTAAGTGACAATAAATACTTTTTAATCTGTAATAAGGTAAGTAAAAAATATAAGTTCATACGTTTCATTTATTCGTTTATACATGTACATATGTAATAATTTCTATATGTTCAGAATGACCACAACTAAGGCTGGTGATAATCAATATAACTTTTTAAATTCTTTAACTGTCAACTCAAAGGAATTGTCCAACTCCCGAAAAACACACTGATTATCCCTTGAAGCGTTCAAACTTGTTTCATCCCTTCCAAGTCCGAATGCCAAACGTTTAATAGTTATTTCAACACAAAACACACTTTACCGGTTAAAAAAATATATTGAAATTTTTGTTTTTGAAAATGTATTTAAAAAATATTTTATGTATTTATTTAGGTATATAATAAATATTTTTATGTATTAAAAATCAGATTATTAGCACTTTAATTCATGGAAGCACAATTAAAAAAATGCACTTTAACGATTGAATAAACAGCAAGAAAATTTTTGTTTTTAAGATATCGACAATTGGCAGTAAAATTAACAGCTGATTTTGATCGACGGCGAATATCGTTAAAATCATGTTACAGAATAGCAAATTCGATAAAATATTGTTATAATTATTTTAACGATTCGATTAAGTTGCAGAATCGCACTACTGGTTCTATGTCCTTTTGTTTGAAATTTTAGTGTAGTAAAACATTTCATTTGGCACCCCGGATCTTTTTTCTACTACCGAAAGCAAAGAAAATATTAACGTGATTAATGTCCTTTCTGCTTTTTGCTTTCGGTTTCGTTTTTTAAAGGATGTCCAAAATTTGGACATTCGAACTATCATGTTAAAAAATATTATTTACCATCATAGAGTACAGAGAAGGTATGTGTCCGATATAAACGCTGATAATTTTGTTTACAAGTAATACAACTTTTATCTGAAATTTTATTTATGTCTGCTATTAATGTTGAAATAAATTTTAAAAATTGTTGTTTTTCAGTCTTTCGTTTCTGGCCGGCTACAAAAAAAAAAAAAAAAAAAAAAAATTAAGCGCTTTTTATCGCATGCAGCAAAGTTGCAGGTAGCTATGCTTGTTAGCAAAAAAGAAAATCACACTTCTTTGTACTCTATATGAAAAAGAAATTGTTTAATGCAAATGTTAAAATTTTTGCAAATATTAATTGTTATTTAGCTGTTGTTCAATAATTTTTTGTTTTAGAAAAAACTGTTGTAATTAGTTTGGTAGTGTTGTCAATATGTTGTGGAAAAAGTTAAAGTACCTCGAAAGAAACTGTTGCATAAGTTGGCTCTCCTTTCTGTTTGTGTAAAGCACCAGGCCGAATACATATTGAAAATTCATCAGGTTCATTATTTACTTCCATATAACTAATCAAACAATTTAAACAACGATCATTATCATTTTTTTATCATTAATCATTCCGATATTATTATTTTTTTGTGTTTTAGTATTTATATGTTTCGTTATATTGTTCATGTTGTTGTTGTTGTTTTCGTTGTTGATGGTGATGATGTATTAAAATCCGAAAAAAAACCAAATCGAAAAAAAAAATCTTATTAAAATTTTTCCTTTTGCTTGGCCGGATCTGTTTTTCATATGTACAGTAGTGGTCAAAATTTGTGAAACAGTTCCATATACATACATATACGTATGTATTGTAAATACATGTCGCTCCTTTGTTGCAACATAGTCATAACTAAAAAAATGCTTGTTTCGAGAAAAACACATTTCAAATTTTTAGTTCAGTCTTGGAAATTTTTTTTTAGAAAATATCTCCTAAAGGAAACAGTTTAAAAGTAATTTCAATTAATGTTGGACACAATATAAAAATTAGTACTGTAAATTAGTACAATTCTGCATTGTTAACTCGAAAACCTAATTTTTTGAGATATGACTATGTTGCAATAAAGGAGCGATATGAAAGCATTTATGCTAGTTACTGAAGTAATTAAAGTTTCCTTTGAAATTTACGTTTTATCTATTGAAATTTTATAATTTCTGGTTTTAAATATTAAACTAAAATGCTAATTAGAAACTTCTATTAGCAAAATTAAATATTTTTAGTCACAACCTTGGTAGTGTTGAAGAACAAGTATTTCTCCATTCTTAAAACCTTATGAAAAATTTCGCAAAAACTAAAAGCTTTATGGAGTGGGAACACTTCACACTTTAAGTTATCAGTTAAAAAAATCTATTAAAATTTGATTAAAAGACGATAAATGTCAGTTGTTGTTATGGTATAAATAAAAATTGGTTTGCATTGTGATACCAATATTGAAAGACAAAAACTCACATAATTTTGGTTTATCATCAAGCATTGTCGGTGTCACATATAATATCCATGCTTGACATGTGTGTATCCTACTTAATATACGTCTGTCATTCATTATATTGGGTATCTATTACATATGTCAATAATAACAGATATTTTCTTTAGAAGGTAGACATTTGTCCGCTATAATAATGTCGAATTTTATGCCTAAAAAAGAAAACGGCTGCTGAAAGTTATCGATTGTTGGTAAAAGCTTATGGTCAACCTGCGCCAACTCAATAAAACTTGTGAAGGATGGTTTGCGTAATTCAAAAGTGGTGATAAGAAGAGGCCTGGACAGCCGAAAAAGTTTTTAGATTCGGCTTTGGAAGCACTACTCGACGAGAGCAAGAACTTGCATCATTGGCCACACAAGACAGTTTTTAAAAGTGGGATTCATTAAAAAGCAAGGAAATTGGGTATCATATAAAGTGAAGCCGAGAGACGTTGAAAGGCGTTTTTGCACGTTGGAAATAATGATTGAACGCTAAAAAAAGAAGCCATTTTTGTACCGCATTGTTGCTGGTTATGAAAAATGGATAGAATGTATGACCCCAAATACAAAAAGCCATATGTAAAGCCCGGCCAACCAGCCAAATCAACCAAATATCTATAACGCCAAGGTAGTGTTCTGTATCTGATGGAATCAGAAGGGCATTTTGTATTATGAGCTATTAAAATCGAGTCACACGATCACAGCTGACCTGTACCAAGACAATTAATTCGCTTGAAGAGAACAATCAACGAAAAACGACCAGACTCAGCTACATAAAGCAAGATCGGTCAAAAATTATTTGGAAAACTGTGGATGGGAAGTTTTAGCTTAACCGAACATTCCTTGCCTCTTCTGACTACCATTTGTTTCGATCGAAACTTGCTGTCTTGCGCCATTCTTAGTACGTTAAGCGCAAATAAAAATTTTAATTATAAATTTTTCTGAATTCTTCCAGCAAAAGATCGTTTTTTGCTGTTTTTTTTAACGCTTACATTAGTTTCACTTATATGTTTGTTTGTATGTTGGCAACACTCGAAACCCATGCCATATGAGTGATTATTACATAGGTAGGTATATAAAACTGGAGTTGCCGTATTGCTTCTAGGGAAGTGGGGGATTTTGGGGATTCCCAAAAACATTCGCTAACCGGTTTGGAACCGGGTTTTCATATTCGGTGCACGTTCTTGCCGTGGAACATTCATCTGACCTATAAACGGTCATTCGCTTTAGTGCGAAAATTGGAGTTGAAGTGTTGCTTCTGAGCAAGTGGAGGGGATTTTAACGTTTCCTGAACCCGCCTTTCGGACTCCCCAAAAAATCTCGGAATCGCTTCGCTAGCGGAATCGAAATCGGCTTCGGACGTTAACAGTCATAAGATTTAGTGCGAATATTGAAGCTGTCAATTAATTTATTGAATTTTTGTTGGACTTTATAATTTTTTAAATAAAATTTTTTGTTTGTACATATGTCATCGCCATTTTGGCGATTCCTGAAGCCGAGTTCGGGAATTCTAAAAAAACTCGGAATCCATTATATGGATATTTCTTAATTTTTAGCTGGAAGAATTTAGAAGAAATTAATATTAACGTCATATAATACGAATATAACGTCATACGAATATTAAATTCAATTATAATTAACCCTAAAACTTTTTAAACTTAACTTTAGGTCCTAAGAAAAAATAAATTTATGTGATGGTAAAAAAAAACTGGTCAGATAAAACTTTTGCTTTGGGTTGAAATTGTTTCGTGTTGACATCGTAAGATGAAATACACACACTTTACGAAGCATGTTCGTGTGAAGCAAACAGTTTGGCACCCCCCAAATTTTTTAATCTTATGGTGGAAAAATTCCACGGGGTGAAACAGTTCACGACTTATTACAATGTGGCTTCTGTATTATGTGGTTTGCCATACGAAAAATCCCCTTGTTGAAAGCTTGAGCCCTCTAGTCCCTACTGTATGCAATTACCCAGACAGAGGAAGATTAGTTGGTAGACCGAGGTCCATAAAGAACATCAGCCCGTATTTCCTCCACTTATTACATTACAGGCATCTGTTGCCAGACAACAGCATCTCGATGACTACAAAAATGAATTATTTAAAAAATAATTCATGGCCGTTTTTACTACGTACGTACATTTACAACAATTAAATATTCAGTAAATACATATATGATTACAGTTACACACATTTTGACCCCACTGTACATTTTCAATGGTACTCGTATTAGAAAAGAAAATTCGTGGTATTACGAGTTATTGTTTAAGTTTTGTTTTTATTTTATTTTTTTGTTAAGTAGCAAAAACATAAATAACTTGTAAAATTTTATTATTTAAATTTAATACTCATTTATTATTATTATTTTAGTTTTTGTTTTGTATTGATTTTAGTAATATAAACATACCAAAACAAAAACAGCAACAACAAACATTTTTACAATAGATCATGTTTTTTCAATATTTGCTTAGGGTTTTGTTTAATTTAAAAAAATATAACAACAAAAGACAATCACATGTATATATTAAAAATAAAAAACTATGCAAAAGCAGTTTTTGATATTTTAGTTTTTCTTTTTTCAAACAGCCGGCGAATAACAAAATTTGCTTTTATGTACATTATGTATGTCCGTATATACAATTTGTTTGTTTAGTTTATTGAAAATAAAAAATAAATAAAATTTATTAATATTATTAAATAAATAAAATGTTATAAATTTTATTTCCACAGAGAGATTAAAAATATTTTGACCTTGATTGTTGACATAGAAATGAGCAAAACCGAAAAAATAAAAATATTTCAATATTTTGAAGGCATTTTATTAGAACGACATTTAACAAATTAAAAATATTTATTTCAAAGAAATTTAATTAATAATTAAAAATGAAAGAAACATTTTAAATTAATAGCACTCAATTAGAGAATAATGTATAATTTATATTTATCTATTGAATTACACACAGGGTTGCCAGATTTCATTTCATTTGATTTAAAAAAAAATCTTGATAGAGGCCCTGATACAGTAACCTACATGATCGTACGATTCATTCACAGGTATATATTTTAAAACAAAATCGCTACAAAATGGCGTTGTAAGTCACACTATTATACAAGTATGATTGCAATAATTTATATAATTACAGCCCTGAGATACACTAACCTACCTGAGTGTTTACACGTGCGGTAATAAGATGCGAACGTTAAATTCAATCTCAGAGAGAATTCTGTTACGTGTACACTTAAAATCAGTGTTATCGCACTCTTGTAATAATTTTTATGAGAGCGTTCTTATAAGAAATTTCATGGCACGGATAAGAGCCGTCAAAAAAGCGATTGTGTGTGTGTTTGTTCACAAAAAGACGCCATTGCAATTTTACCGATTATTAGTTTTGCAAAATATCGTTTAAAACCCCATTTTAAATGGAAAATAATTTTTTTTATCCATTAAATATGTATATACTATAAAGGCCGTGATTTACTATCCTACACGATCGTACGATTCATTCGCAGGAAAATGTTTTAAAAGTCTGGCCGACTTTACTATGGCGTTGTAGCCACACTATTACACAAGTATGATTGCAATAATTTATATACACCATAATAATTTTGCATTGTTTAAAGTTTTTTCTCGAGACGCCAAAAATATTCTCATATATTTCACTATGTATATCTTTATTTATATGTTATCTTTTTTTTCAAATTTTATGATTATTTTTTTATATTATATTTTCTAGTTCTAGTTACCCACAGAAAATGTTCGGTCAAATTTGTACAGGAAATGAAAAAAATTACTCTCTTATTTTCTCTCAAAATCTACCAAAAATTATGTTTAGTTTCTTTACTTTCCGAGCAAGTTTCGTGCAAAAGAGAGCATGCATAAGTTTCTCTCAAAAACTTATCTGTTTTTTATCTAAAGTACGGGAACGCGAAAGCCAAATTTCTAGCCCAAAAAGAAACAAATGCTGTGTTTTGATGTGGCAACAAAAATTGGAATTTAGTTTTACGAAAAAATACTGCGATATTTTACACTTTTGGGCTCTTAAAGTCTTTTGCACATTCCATTTTTTTTAATATTTGTATAAAAATGCTGAAAAGGTTTGTATACGAGCTGATTCAAAAGAACTTTGGATATTTGTCATTGTTTATTTTTCGAACAGCTGATTGCTTAACAACTTGCCCAAACTAGCCCGAAGAGAATGTAGCATACTATTCTCTCAAAAGCACTCTCATTTGCCCAATTTTAAGGTACGGGAACGCTTTTCGTGCAAATTGGGATCCCGCGGGATCCCAAAGTAGAGTGAAGAAACACACCTATTATTACATGGAACGCTTTTGGACAATTTTGGACAAGTTCGCTTTTCGACTTTGGAACGGGAACGCTTTTCGTGCAAATTGGCATCCCGCGGGATCCCAAAGTAGAGTAAAGAAACACACCTATTATTACATGGAACGCTTTTGGACAATTTTGGACAAGTTCGCTTTTCGACTTTGGACTAGTTTCTGTTTCATTATTCACGTGGAACACTCCTATTGATGTACAAAGTAGAGTAAAGTAGGACACCTATTATTACATGGAACGTTTTTGGACAATTTTGGACTAGTTCGCTTTTCGACTTTGGACTAGTTTCTTTTTCGTTATTCACGTGAATCACTCCTATTGATGTGCAAAGTAGTAAAGAAGCACACCTATTATTACATGGAACACTTTTGAACAATTTTGGACTAGTTCGCTTTTCGATTTTGGACTAGTTTCTGTTTCGTTATTCACGTGGAACACACCTATTGATGTGCTATGATAAGAATAAAAATTTGTGATGACTCTAATTTCTGGATTTTTTCACCATAATCTGGACTAAACGCTCAAATTGAACTTTGCTAGCTATTTTTAAAAAGTTTCGAAATTAAGAAATTGGTTAAAGTTATTACTCGTATATTAGCAAAGAAATATTTAAACGTAAGTTTCCATTTCATTTTCTTTCTTTTTTTGCCGTCTATTACGCAATAGAGCAGAGACAATAAAAAAGTTATATATGTATATACTTAAATACTTTTTTTTGGATACGTACATATCGCTCCTTTATTGCAACATAGTCATATCGCAAAAAAGCTCGTTTCGAGAAAAACGCATTTAAAATTTTTAGTATCCATATAAGTCTTAGCAAATTGTTTGAGGAAATATCTCCTAAAGGAAACAATTTAAAAGCAATTTGAATAAATTTTTGGCGCAATATAAATGGTAGTACTGTTAACAATTCTGCTTTGTTAACTCGAAAAGCTCATTTTTTGAGATATGATTATGTTGCAATAAAGGAGCGATATGTGATAACAGAGCGTCAACAAAATGAAAAAGAACAACTAATCCTTATCGAAATTACTTATATTTCAGCACTTTGTAATCAGTGATATCCTCTTTTTATCTTTCTTGTTTATTTCTTAAACAAGAAAGATAAAATATGGGAAATATTTTTATGAAATAGCTGGACACCAAATTGCATGCTGTTCACTTCATTCCCAGCAAAATAGAAAAATAGTTTCACAATTGCACAATTTCTGTGCATAAATTGATAACCTATTTTCTGAAATAATTTAAAAATTCTTTAATGCAATCCCAATTGTATTTTAGATTTTGTTTCTTTTTTAATTTTATTTCGAATGCCTTATAAAAACTGAAATGTTTTAACATTTTTTTTGCCATAATCAAACACATCACTGCAATCTATTTTTATACTTAAAAATTATTCTTGAAAATATTCACTTAAAGATAAACGAGTAGCCAAAATATTAAGTCAAAAATTATTTATGATTTTGCATCAGGTGTAAAATTATTTAACAACAGACACCTGATGTTTCAGCGAAAAAGAAAAGAGAAAACATTAGTCACTAAATTAACGGCTTTGTTGATGAAAATTTAGACAATACAAGAATAAAATAAGTATTTACGAAAATTCTGATAACGCTACAAAGATTTATAAAGCTTAGCCAACATATCGTTCTACTAAAGTTATCTTCTCGTATCTAAATTTTATTTTTAATTGAATTTTAAAGCGCAACCTAAATTAGGGTGTAAAACGCAACGTAATTTAACACTTTGATTTTACGCTGTAGTAATCATGTCCTTACACAGGAAAATACTTTCATGAATTTTCTATATGTGTATTATAAATAAAATTTTTATAAAAAATATGTATAACTTTCAACAATTTTAACAAACAAATTTGCAATTAAAAAATACATTTTTTATATGATTGCTGTGTTGCATTTGTTTAGTTTAAAAATTGCGACTTTAGATGGCAAGGCTGGTTGCCCTATTGATACTAACAGCCATTTTCTGAGAAACGCGCGATCTGATTCGGAGTTTGTTTTTTCGGAAAAAAAATACACAGGCATGTTCTGAGTAACGCAAATCGCTTAAATTTAGCGTTTTCGATTTTAAAACGCCAAACAGATATTCTGAGAAACGTATAACGTAAGAAGTATGGTTTTGCGATTTGAAATCGCCAAAAAAGGTGTTGTGGAAAACGCATATCGTTTAAAGTTGGCGACTTCAACTCGCATGTGTATATTGAAGTGAATTGATTGAATTTGCTAAAACTGAACTTGTAAAAGGCAATAAAATTATTCACAATTAAAATTTAATATGTTTTCTATTTATTTCAATAAAAAGTTGGAAGAAATTTTCCTATTTGTAAAATTTTTTTTCATTTTATATAAATATCAGTGGCAGAATTACAATAAGTATAACACGAACAAACATCAACATGTATTTTGTTGGTAGAATTTACGATTAGTTGTCAAAATTTTGCTTAAAAAAGCAAAGAAGTCTATGTATTTTTGAAAAATTTGTGCATAGGAAACGAAAGACAGCTGTGCTTATACCACTACCATGGTACAATAATATAACAGGTAAACGCGGAACTACAACAAGCCAACAATAAAAAAAAACAACATGGCTTTTTATTGTTGCTTTGTGTTGATAACTGTCAAAGAAAACAAAAGAAAATAAAAAAACAAACGTATATTTTTATTCGTGTTTTTATTTTACAAATAGTTTTTCAATAAGTTTTTGCATTTAAAACTCGTGCAATAAATTAAATATATAAATAAAGATCAAGAAAAAGCTGTGTGTTGTGTTTGAAGCTGTTTTTGTGTTTCAAAATTATTATTGGAACATTTTTTTTTCAAAAACTTTTTCAATTTGTATACAATAATAAAAAATGTGTGTGTATGTGTGCACTTTTGATAGTTATCATCACAGAAAAAAAAATGTCGGCCACAGTTGCGACACTACCTATATATTATTGTACCATGACCACTACCGTATTGATTTATACGTATGTTACCAAATTTTACACAGTATTTTTTTCAAATACATTAACTTTTGAGGAATTTTTATTTAGTTTTTATTGATAAATATTTTTATATTTTCTTACATAAATACTTTTTATGATTAATTGTTATTAATTCTTTTTTTTTACAATTAAAATACTTATATATTTATATTTTTGTTTTTAAAAAATTGGACCCTTTTTTCTTTTTGTGCCACATTTTTTTCAAAATACCTTTTCTATGCTACTTTTTCAAAATTTGATGAAGGCAACACTGGACACAACTAGTTTTTGCCATACAAAAAGCAAGTGCTACCAAATTTTACACATATTTTTGCTCAAACAAAACGCGCGATCTTCAGCATACAGAAAAATAGGATTTGCGGTTTTGCCCATACAAGTGATTTAGCGTTTTCAGCACATGTTTGTTAATAAAAGTTTTTTATTTTTAAAAAATTTATTTTATTTTTTGTTACAATATCTCACTTTCTCTTAAGTGTTAATTTGCGGTGAGCCATTTTTCTAGACCACAAAAGGAATCTGTATCCCTATCCTCTAGGGGTATCCCTTTTTTGGCTAAGTCGTCAGCGATGTTATTGCCGTTGTTGGACTCATGTCCACGTACCAAATTTAGGGTTAGGTTAGAATGTCTCGCCATCTTATTTAAAGATGTCCGGCATTCCCGGACTAGACTAGAATTAGTGTATATTCTAATCAGTGATTTGATGGCGGCCTTCCTGTCCGTTACTATCACGGTATCCCTACTGAATATCTTTTGAAACGTCAGCTATCTGTCCGATTTATTTGTAGCCGATATTTCAGCCTGAAGAACACAGCATCAATCTGATAGTCTGAAGGATATTTTAGTGTTGAATTCTTCTATGTAAACGCCACCCCCAACCCTTTCTCCCCTTCTGGACCCACCCGTGTAAACATAGAAGGATCCAGATTTTAGCGAAGATTCCTCAATTTGATAGTCGAAGCTTCTTGAGAGGAATGGTTTTGGGATGTCGTAGTCAATTAGATTGGAGACTAGGTCCCTTCTAATCTCCAATATATTGTCATATCCCCACGGTCAGTAGGTCCGTGCTCCTGTAACGTTCAACCTGATCGAAGCTTTTAGTGCTATCTGCTTGGCTTCTAAGTCACATGGCATCCAACTCATAAGTACAAGAAGTTTGGTTGGTGTTGTCCTCATGGCCCCTGTGGTCCCTATTGCCATGGTTCGACTGACTTTTGCAATTTGCAGTCTGTGGGTTGCAGAGTCCAGTGACTTCCACTGTTTTGTCCATGTATGTGTATATATAAAAAATATTGCCTTTAGATAAAACATTTGTTTATATGATAAAATTTTATTCGGTTTGATATGATTCCACTCAAAGTGTTTGATGAACCACAGCACATGAAAAAAATAATATTGCATACAGAAGTAGTTAAACATTTGTTGCTTGAATGTACTCATATAAAACTCACTGCCCACAAACAAAAAATTGTGGATTTTTTCTACATTATTTTAGATTCAAACAAATTAAACTGAAATTTAAAATATTTTTGCCAAATTATACAAAACTGTATAGAAATAAAGAAAAAAAAAAACAGCACAACAAATTTGCAAAAATTCACTTATAAACAACAAAAAAAAAAAAGGAAAAAACAATATCGAATGCACAGTAGCAGCACATAAAAGAGAAAATATAATGTCCGTCTGTAAACGCCCCCAATAAATACAAAAATAATAAAGAAAATACAAATGCATGCACATCTGTCTGTATATGGACACAATTTTTATGTTTTATGTAAAAACCCTTTAGTGCCAAATCAGGCAGGGCAATTTTACTGGGACAATTCTTGACTTTCGGAGAGAAGATTAAAAAGGAAAATATAATTGCCGGTACTTAGCAATTTCATACTCTTCTCTCAAGTATTTTTATATACAATGTAAATCAGCCAATTTACACTAGATTAATTTTTAGTCCGCTTAAGTTTTGTTCTTTCCAAAATACACTTGATTAATTCATCTGGCTTAACATGTATACGTATCAGTGATCATCAAAAATCATGTTTTTGCTTGATTAACTCATATATTCAATCGTAAAGCAGCTCTGGGCTGGGGAACAGCTCTCGCATCATCGCTGAAAAGTGCGGTCAGGCTTGTCGTTGTTGTTTGACCTTCGAGAGCTTTGCGTTTCACTCACATTGGTTAACTGTCTACCTCAACTAACTGTATCAGTTTACAGTTTTTTGGAGTCATTTCGTTGTTAACCACGCGTCAACTTCGTATGCGTAGGCATAAGTCTGTACAGTTAGTCACAGTGCCGCAAAAAATACTGTTAACACCATCGTGGACACTAGGTCCACGTTACTCCGCCCATGCTGTGGATCCTATACTTTGTAAATTTATTTGCAGCCGTACAGTTACAATGCAATACAATACAACTCATACACTAAAATTTGTAATCTACAAAAATCAAACAACAAAGTTCAACGCTAAGTAAAATCAACTCGTCTTGTAAGCATTCTGAATTTGTAATCAGCAAAAATCAAGCAACAAAGTTCAACGTGGATTGAAATCAAATCGTCTTGTAAATATTCTAAATTTGTAATCATTTGTTTAATATTGTGTAAAATCACCTCGTTTTGTAAACATTGCGCATTCATTTTGGTGTTGAATTAAATCAGCTTCATGTTTGTTATTGCTTTGTAAGTGAGTTGTATGTATTTGAAACATGTATACATGTATATTTTTCTTCGTTTTTCTTAAGTTCTCTTTTAAGTTTCACGTACATATGTACCCAATGAAGTAATTTTGCTGTTGTTCATAGAACAGAGACAAGCAACTCATCCAGAAAATTTGTATGAAAGTTACTCAATTTTTTGAATAATTTCCATATACAATTTTTTAGACGAGTGCTCGTCTGTGTGCTATGAACAGCACATTTATGTCTGATATATGTATTTTGTTATATATGTATTTTAATGTCCTGTTCATAGAACACAGACGAGCAACTCGTCTAGAAAATTTGTATGAAAGTTACTCTATTTTTTTTAGTGATTTCCATATAAAATTGTTTAGACGAGCACATTAATGTTGTGTTCAAAGAACACGGACGGGCGCTCGTTAAAAAAAATGTTATATGGAAATCACTCAAAAAATTTAGTAACTTCCATAAAAATTTTTTAGACGTGTTGCATATTGTGTTAATGGTTAAAAATCAGCTGCGCATTTGTGCGGCAGAACACAAAATCATATTTGAACGACATGTATTTTTTTCATGTTGTTGATTAAGTATGATGTTTTTGCAATCCCTCAAAGCTGTTCTCTGATACATATACACAGCATTGTGCGTGTATAAGTATTTTTGTATTTATTTGATTGCATGGATTTATGCTGCTTGTGCGGGTACGAAGCTTGTTGAAAAATTATGCCAACCAATAACAACTCTCTTCATCGAAAACGCCTACAAGCTGGCATATTATGCCAGCATAATAATTCTAGTGTAAACTGAGTCCGTTGTAAGAAATAAGAGCTAGAAAAACGCAAGAATTGTCGAAAAAATTTGTTGTGTGTGAACATAAAAACAAGCTCAAGAGAAAATTATAAAAAAGTTGGTTAATTAAATAAAACGCCCTGTCGGATCTTAAACTATTCCAACTTATGAGTATATTAGGGATTGTCGTATAGCTTGCAATATGTACAACACATTTACATTGTAGTGAACAAGTTATAAACTGCCTCAATTTCAAGCTTTGAAGTTTTAAATACAATCTACTTTTTATATTCGCATTCGATTAGGTGCGTTTCTTTAATTTTTAGGTTAATTCAGTGCAAATGACAGCAATCATAAGATAAAATTATCAATAGAGATAAAATTATCAATATTAAGCATTAAAAAAATTTAGATTAAAGAAAACTACTTAAAACGCAGTATCATTAATGAAGTTTGTTTTAAAAAAACCAGAAAATATTTAAAATATTGTTAAGAATTTTTGGTCACATCTAACCCGATGTGCAGCTGTTGATCTGCTTTTTATAAAGGTACAACACATTCATACAAGCAAGATATAAACAAAAAACATAATACACAAACAAACATACATCTTTTTAAGTACGTAAAATTCCAAGTAAATAAATTACAAATAATGTTGTAGTTTTTATTGTATTCTGGGTATTCGTTTTATATTGTTTGTTGTTGTGACTTGCTTATTGTTCGCAAACACGTGTATGAATGTGTATATGCGAAAGAAATACATTTGTACATTATGAACGATTAGAAAATTCATGTCGATTGTACAAACTGATAGACGTATAAATTGCAGGCAGGTCGGCAGCAACCAGTCAGTTTATTTTTAAGCTTTGTGCAAGAAAATCCTAAGTCAAAGTAAGCAAGTGTAGTGTGAATTATTTAAGTACTGTATAACGAACAAGTCTGAGTGTCATTATTTCATTTACAATTGAAGAATCCGCAAAATCGTTTTTATAGACAAAAACGTAATAATATCTATTATTGCAACAGTGAAAGTTCCCATAAATACTGCTTCAGCAATCCTTTTTGCACTGAGCAATAGATAAGTTCCGTTCTACAAAAGATCTACTCATCACTAAAGTGTAGTGATGAGACAAGTCAGTATATTCGTTTTCGAAAGGCGTCCAAAAAGACATTTTTCTTAAATTTATAGAAGCATTATATTAGTTTTTTTTTTTATATTGGACCAGTACTCAGGGGATGACCCCTACATATGCAGTGCATTGTACCAGAACTAGGAAAATAGGTTGTGAGGAGGAGGAAAGCGGGAGTAGTGTTTGTGAACATTTGACTTGAATTTTCCAACGTTATAACAGACAGGAAACACTTCTGCAGGCAACTTGTTCCACAGATGAAGCGTGCGGCTGAAAAACGAATTCTCTCTGTAATGCGTAGTACGATTCTCCGGGCAATCAACCACAAATGGATGAGCTCTAGACGATGAACGCGTGCTACGTAAAAATGTGCGAGTTTCGGGAACAAGTCCCTAATCTCGTCAGAGCAAAATCCATTGTAGTAACGATAGAACAGAGTAAGGCACCTGACACTGCGTCGATGCTCCAGTGAATCAATAGAGTTGGATACCCTACTGTCACTGATGAGCTTCTTCGCCCTCTCCTGCACACGGTCGAGTAACCCCAAAATAGACTTTGAGGCACCGGCCCAAACATGAGAGTTGTATTCCATTTTCGGTCGGATGTAGGTGGTATAAATAGTAAGGAGATCGGATGGAGTGAAGTACATCTTACACCGTTTCAAAAAACCGAGACACGTAAATGCTTCTTTAGAAACATGAAAAATGTGTTCAGTCCAGCGGACATCACACTGTATCTTCATTCCAAGAACATCAAGAGCATCCGATTCCTCAATATTTATACCATCCATGAGTACAGATGAAGCAGCATTTGCGGTCGTTTGTTTGTGCGTTAATAAGCAACATTGGGTCTTACGAGCGTTAAAGGTGACCCTGTTTTTACGACCCCATTCGGAGATTAATAGAAGATCACTATTCAGTGAATCGTTCATATTTAGCCTCTTGGCAGTGATCTCTGATAGGCTGGGCCTATGACCAAAAGAGTACGAGTGACAAATGCTGCTGTCATCTGCGAAAGAGTGGATAAGGTTGGGTTTATTTAATAAATCTGCAGCATAAATCGTTAGTCAATGAAAATTATAAAAATTCAGAACCTAGCGCTTTTGCTACGTAAGGAGATACATTATCTCTATATTGTAGGCCATATATAAAACGAATAACTCTGTTGAAGTAAAATTTAAGCTTAGAAATGTTTTGCTGAAATATACCCAAAAGCATTTCAATTTCTTACAAGCGACAACATAAAGAGCTACACGTTTTCTCATAGTTACAGGCAAGAAAATATCCAAATTTTTGAAAACTCAAGGAAACTCTAGATGTTATTGAATTAATATTATAATGAAAGTCCAATTCTTTCCATGTACGAGTACAGTGTTTTTTAACTTTACGCAAAGTATATCGCTTTAGCTTGTGTATACCAGTTCATGTTTAGAAAGTTATGGCTAATGCGCTAATTATGTCTCAGCTGAACTATTGTCTAGAGGGCTATTCAGGATATAGTCTGACTAATCACAACAAAATTAAGTTATTAGTTCATAAGGCTGTAATATTTGTATATGGTCTAAGAATTAGATCCCATGTGAAGCAAATTTTACCCGTTAGTTTTGAGGGTTCATGAGTTAATTTATCTCTTCAGAATTACGAAATATCGGTGTCGCGATAACTTGGTGCAAATATTTATTATATGAGTTCGCTAAGAATGCAAAGCAAAAAAAAAAAAAAACAGATTTTAAACCATTGAGTAATCTAACGTTTCACATTTCATGCTACCTTCTAGTTTTTGAGCAGAAATTTGATTAGGGGTTTTAAAGATACATACTATAAGTATATATATATATAATAATAGTTTTAAAAATTAAAGGTTTGCCATTGTGAAACGAAGTTATTAAAAACGCCGAACGTAGAGTACATTTAGAGTATTTTTACGTGTATTTGGACATATTTTGCGAATTTCTTTTTTGTCTAGAAATAACATTGTAGTCAGCTACGATATCTGTTTAAAAATATATATGTATGTATATTTTCCAATTCATTTCACAAAGCCTAAAGTGAACATTTAAAATATTTCAATACCAATGAAGACTTTTGCTGTTTAATGTCTGTATGTTTGTTGTTTTACGTGTACACACATTAAAAGAACTTTTCAATAATTATACTATCGTTCTTCTATTTCATCTAATATTTTTGTTAATTTCTTTTTATCAATATACTATTTATAGACTTGTGATTTTCATATCACAAATTCGAGTGAGCGTCGTTGGTATTCTTAAATAAATAATAAAAAAAAAAAACAAAATATTAATATTGCGTGGGACATTAAATTGTAAATTTTGTACAAATGTATACTATGTAGGTATATTTCACGCATACTATGTAGGTATATTTCTTTTTATACGCAATAGGGAAGAAAATAGATTGTTGGTAAACTGTCCACACTGTATTTTAATAGTGTTTTCATTCCAGTTTCATTATTTACAACAAGAAAATTTTTAAATTATTATTCCCAAAAAGGAATAAAAGCTCCCTTTTAACTCAATAGTTGAAGGCATCAGCAAATTTTGCAAAAAATAAAGTTTGTTTTAGTAGGTAAAAAGCCTAAATGCAACAGTAAGTCTCGTTTGGTATTTAAAGCAAATAGCAGTTAACAAATTAAATCATAAATAAAAACCAATGACAAATATATTTTATAGATTTGAGAATGTTGCGATAAAGTTTAAGCAAAGCTTTTTATAATAGCATCTATATTAACTAGTAAAATGAAGGCAAGCTATTAAAGAAAAACAAAAACCAATGCAAACTTTTACATATCAAACTATAAACTACCTTTCATTCGATATATCGACCGTCTTATGTATTGACGACGTTTGGGAAGGGTTTATTTCGTAAGGCGGCGCTATTAATGATGATGGCAGTTCTACTACACCTCCACCATCAGCTGTGTCGTATGATGAACTTTTTATAGAAATGGATTCTGTGAAAGAAGCCACACTATTTGTTGCATTAGGCAGAACTGTAATTGTAGGTGGTGGAGGTTGAACTTGCACTAATTTTTGATTTTCAAAAGCATATTCAAATTTAAAACATATACCGTTTTCTCCCGATGAGAAATCATTAAATGAATTGATGCTACTATCACTACTAATGCCAATTACCGGACGGGTAGCATTAGAAGACGAAGAAAACGACGATTCTTGAAATTCCAAATAGTTAATGTCCGATGGTAACGAGTCTGTGGATGGTGTATTCGCTGCAGTTAGTAAAGATGATGGTGAATGTGTCAAAGATGACGATGAGTATGGGTTGTTTGTATCAGTAGAAGTTAACGGATAAAAACTATATGCTGTTGATGGGTGTTGCTGCTTCGATTCTGTTGGAGGGTTTAAACAGTTCAAAATAAAATCATCATCTAAATATAAATTTGAATCGTTCGATAAACTCAAAATTTTATTAGTGAAACTATTATCATCATTATTATTGGAATCGATTAGGGAGGGTATAGCTGTGCCATATAATGTACATGAATTATTATTTATGGTGTTTTCTGTGATATTTTCTGTAGTTTCGTTAATGGTGGCATAATTAAGATCTAAATTGTCGTCGTATAAATAAAAACCTAATTGTTGCAGCACCTGTTGATTAATATGTTGTTGTTGCTGTGATTGGTTCAACATCTGTTGCTGCTGTTCATTACTTTTCGATTGTTCCTGCAACTGTGTTGACTGAAAAAAATCATTAAGCAATGCTGTTTCGTCATGTTCTAATTTTGTGTAACCATCAGCGGTCATTGTTTCAATTTTTGCTATCGTATGGGATTTAGTAAATGACAGTGGCGGCGAAGATATAGACGAGCTATTTGATAAGGAAGACGTTGATACATTTGTACTTGTATTGTATGTACAAGAGTCATAATCACTTGTTATTGTTTCATTTTGGTTATTTTGATAAAATATATCTTCACTTATTGATTCCATTATAATTCATACACACTTTCGTTTCATATAATTTGTTTCATTAAAAGAAGTAGTTCCGTGATAGAAAAATAATTTTTCCGATATACATATGCGTTCTAGCCCAAGAATATTTTTTATTTTTCGTGAGCACACAATCCGTCCGTAGTAAAATATATAAACACTTTGACGACTTTTAATGAAATACGTAACCAAATGTTGCCAGACTGCTTATTTTAACACAGGCAGAGATAGTAAATTAAATGCTTTTATTTTGTATCAATGAGTATACTGCATAAGCAGGCATTTACCTTACAGTTACACCATCAAATTTATTTCAATTCAGCATCAAGTTTTTTACACATACTGTTTGTCAAGATTTAAACAAATTGAAAGCTGTGACGTAGGCTGCATGCAACTTCAAAGCAATTTTATTTTCAAGATGCCGGCATCAAAAAAACAACTAAAAATAATTGCTTCCTTAAAAATAATAAATTTGATTTCTAATAAATCTCTACAAATTTAACTTATTTTCTAATAAATTAACACAAAAAACTATAGCGGCAGAATTTTTAAACACAAAAAAAAAAATTTGTTCATTAAAATAGCTATCAGCTGTTTTCTTACCTATAAATTTGAACGCAGAGTTGGAAAGCAAATTTGAAAGCAAATTCGTATCAAATTCGCATCAAGTTTTAAGTTTATGAATGTATTAGTAAAAAAGTGAGAGTATATTAAAACTTGAAAGGCAAAACTTGCTCGTGTAACCCCCAAGCTAATGAAAAATATTTTAAACTTTTTTTCATAATATGAAGCATTTGCGGCATAAAATTTCTAAGTACTCTTTTGAAACTGCATTCGTGTCCGCACAGAAGTTTTTGTTCACAGTTTGTATTGTTTGAAGAAATGTTTGGGCAAAACGAAAATATTTTTTTATCCTAAAATTAAATGTATTAATTACATTTTTGTGCATTAATATTGTATTATATTTTTAGTTTTTGTGAAACTATTTCATTTCTAATATTAAAAAAGTTAGAAAAGCTTTTGATCGGTGGAAATAAAGAAATGAAATAAAAAGAAATGTCCAATATATTTGTAGCTAACTTTATGTCGAAAAGTGTGAATGAGCTCAACGAGAACTGCATGTACATGAAACATAGTACATGTTTCCGTTTTGCAGCAAAGGTTTTATAGTATGGATGGGGACTAGTTATATATTGTAGAATTTTTTTTTCAAAATGATTAAATTTTCACAAAATATTTATATATGTCATATTGATTGGTATTAACCACTAAATTCGCTTTCAAAATGTAAACAATATATTTTACGTTAAGTTACCACGATAATACCAGTAGCAAAAAACTGTTAGATGACGTAGCGCTGTCACCTTGTAGACGATAGTACACCTTGATAGGTAAATGGAGAAAGTATGTGTATATGTAAAAGTTTTTATTGTACTTTCTTGACTTAAGACTTGTGGAGATAAACATTAATGGCGTATTTTTTAATTTTATTTTTATGTTAATTTTATTTTAGGAATGGCTTATAAAATATTAATATTTCTAATTAATTATATGCAGAAAAAAATATAGTATAGTTTATGCGTACAGCTTTTGTTGATATTTTGAAAATGATCGCGCATGCAAATTGCAAGGGTAGGTTGTTAAGTTACGTACTTGTGTGAACGCAGCGTCATGGTACAATAACACACAGGCTAGAAGCAAAGCTATAGCAGACCAACAATAAAAAATAAAATCAAGACGGTTCTTTATTGCTGCTTCATTATACGAACTGCCAAATTACAGAAAATAAAAATAACAAAACCAAGTTACTTTATAAACAAAGTTTCTCTATTTTGTAAACAGTAATAAAATAGATTTTTGGTTTTTGAGCATTTGTACATGGAGTTTTAGTTCAAATTTTTTCTTTCTTAAGTTGCTTAAAAGTTTGATTATTTTTCTGGTCTTTTTCAATGAAAAATTATTGATCACCGCAAATTTGTATCGTAAAAAATCCTTCTTAAGAAACTTAAGAAAGTAAAAATTTGAACTAAAGACCGATGTAGAAATCTACAAAAATCAAAAATCTACTTAAACAATTATAAAAAAAATCGATGAAAAAAAAAAATTATGACACTTACTATCACCAAAGAGTCAGCTCGAGCTTGCACACTACCTGTATATTATAGTACCATGCTCAGTATAATTCTTTTAATTTTATTATTCCAAGGCTGAAACGAAGTATATGCTCTCCCTCTAATGAATAAATGTATTTAGGTAGTAACTCCCAGCCCTGACGACGAAAAACGAAACCAAAACAAAACGTAAAACTTTTCATCAGTCAGTTGTTGTAATTGATACTGAGTGTGTAGACTACAATATTTCTTGCAGTTTTCTCGAAAATTAGGTATTAAAAAATAGTGCAAACATATTAGATAGTTAGAGAAAGCGTTTAAAATAAAGATATCTTATAAGTTTTTTAATTTTGGTAAGTACAATTCTAATAAAATTACAAATTACTGACTTCCGTTTTGTAATGGACGGATGTGGAAGTGGTGGTGTAAAATTTTTTATGTGGTAACATGCGCAGGACAGTAGGAAAGCTTTAATTGTGTAGGTAATTTAGAAATGTCGTGATATTTATGTGATTAATTGCTTGCAAGCTTAAGGAAATCAAACAAATTTTTCTGCAATATTGTACAGCAATTTCCGTTTGTTTTTTTTTAGTTGGGTAGAGTTGCATTCAATTCGTAAAAATTCATATACATATGTATGTGTGCATGCATGTTCAGATGTGAATAAAAACTTTTTAGAGATGGCAAAACGATGAGGAAACCAAGCATAAAGAAGATTCGAAAAGTGTATTTGCATGAGTTGCAATCAAGTTTTAGCTTTTGTGAAATGAAAAACAATGCGCACAACAGGAAAAAATTTAACAAATTCTGTAAATTAGTTTTCTCTTTCCATTAACCGTTTAAACTTAACTTCAAGTACAAAAAATATTTTGTATAAACAAAATACCAAGGCGAATTCATACCAGGCAATACATACAACACTAAAAAAAATTTAACTTTTTCAAATGTTATGGGAAAAATATAGACACAAAAAGGAGTTCTAGAAAAATATAATAAAAAAAAAAATTACAAGAAAAGAAAAACTGTTAATTATTTCATGAAACTTTTAATTATTTCGTGAAAATTTAAGTCTTAGATCATTGAGCTAAGAAAGGTGAAAATGGCCAGCCAGATTGGGGTGGATTCTGGACGCTACCAGGCGCTCAAGATACAATACATAATTTAACAAATTGTTATAATATTTTTTTTTTAATTTCTATTATTCCATTGAAATCTGAGAAAGGTTAAAATTAAAAAAAAGTTATCAGCTGCGCAGTCAATTTCACCTGTTATGCATTTACGTTGCAAAGTACGTTAGTAAAATAATGTTTAAACTTTCGACATATAATATTGGATTATGATAATTCGTTATGTAATATTCTTTGTGTAACAGAATCATGGCAATTTTATAAAATCATTCATATACACAATTGCTACAATAAACTAAACAAAAATCAGTGCGTTTTACGGAACATTCTTAAATAAGTAGCTAGTTCTGTTTAGCATATTTATTCAAAAAGATTTAAGCCCAGAATTACAACAGCATAAAATTTTGAATAAGCCGAGCTCCACACCTAGCGCATATGCTAGATCATATTGAAAGCGCAGTGCAACCACATCGCTAACGAAAAATATGAATAATCGATATTGCCACTCGGATAGAAATTCCTCGGATAGAAATTCCTCGAATTTTATTTAGTATTAATGTAGGATAGGAGTGTGGTAGCTCTAACCAGGATACACTTAATAAGGTAACCTCGTCAGTCGAACCGTTACTCATCTGGTGTGGCCAACTTGTCAAAAATTGTTTATATTCTTGTTTGTTTACATTGTTGTTTTCTTTAAAATTTTGCACGCGCCAAAATTATTAATTGCGAAAGACAAGTCTTTTTGTGGTCAAAAATTGTGAAAAGTTAAATTAAAATTTGTAAAAAGTTTTTCATTGTGTTTTTTTCAAAACAATAATAAAAATGTCCATTTGTGCTGTACGCAAAAGGAGAGACGGAACTATGTTTCGTATCCCAAAAGATGTGGTGATGAAAAAAAAGTGGAGTAAAATTTGTGGGGTTGAATTTACAGCTTCTGCAAGGATTTGCTCAAATCATTTTTTGCCTTCCAACATTAAACATCTTGGAGGACGCTTCCACATGCTTCCAAATGCTGAACCATTTATTGAAAAGTTGCCACAAATGTGTTCTTTTGCACAGTAAGTAACCTTTTTTATAGTGACAAATATACAAATCTAGTTTACCAACGCAGCTGCAAATTAAATAAAAAGTTCACAGGGCGATAGAAAATAGAAAAATATGTAATAAGAAAATGTTAAATGACAATATTGGCGAAAACGCTTAGTTTCCAGTTATGGAGCGAAGAAGTTTTCATACATACATGCAATTTTCTACTACATTTTTTAATCCATATGGTCAATATTGGTATCATTTGAAAGCTTATTAACAAATCTCTTATACCATATAGGAAAAAATCCTATGCATGTAACCATTATGTACTCTTGATTTCATTTGGAGCTGCGTTGGCAAACTAGATTTAGGCCAAAATTTTTTTGTTTCACAAAACTGTGTTTTTTTTTTTGGAAACTAATATAGTTTTATTATCATGTCATGTATACTTTAAAAAACAGGGCAGAGGAGCACCCTAATGACCAGAAAAATATTAAAAAAGACAACCACTTAAGTTGTTAACAGCCACAGCCACTTAAGTTGTTGAGATGAGAAGTCCAAAGATAAGTATAAAATAATTGACTATTTAAATGCAGTTTTTAACTTTTCTTATTTCCTATTCATATTTCTTATTTCAAAAAGTTAAATATACTTTGCAACCACCGATAAATAAGAAAAACAGAGATGGCACAGCTTTATAACAACTAATTACTCCAACGTAAATGTTACGGCTTCGTTAACGTTTCGTTTAACTCGTAACACATATTTTGTTTCATGTAATATTGTTCTGAGATTAATATTGTTGCTATTATTAATTGTACATAAAGTAGCATGTTCGTGTATGAAATACCAAAAAAAAAAACTACAGCTTAGTTTATTCAATTATTTTTTTTTTCTGCCTTTGACCAAAAGTTATTGATCGCGACAATTATTGTTATGATTAAAAATAAAAATAATTTTTGGGTAAAGCCGGATTTGACCTTGAGCCTGAAAAATATCATCATATAATAATAGTAAAACTAAATTTAAGAAAATTTCTATTTTTTTACAGCTTCAACTTATATCTATTATCTTGGAATTTGGTGGTGATGCCTTATTTCTAAAGGTTTTGCAAAAACTAGACAAATATATTGATGACCAGCAAGATATTTTACCTGAAGCCAAAACGAAGATTAAAGCATTTATAAGCCTAATGCGCTATTCACCGAGCTACTTAAAAGCTTTACACAAATCTATGTTCTATTTGAAATCGGATAAATATCAAATCTCAAAACGAGCTACAGGCATAAATTATGTTCTTATTCGCCACTGGT
Organism: Thecocarcelia acutangulata; assembly: GCA_914767995.1. Taxonomy (NCBI): domain Eukaryota; kingdom Metazoa; phylum Arthropoda; class Insecta; order Diptera; family Tachinidae; genus Thecocarcelia; species Thecocarcelia acutangulata. The sequence continues at coordinate 31,148,667 of OU612096.1, forward strand.
TAAAACCAACCTTTTCATTGTACGGCTATAAGATCTTGGGCATTGCAACATTTTTACAAGTGTCCATGTCATTTGCCATAGCAGCATTTGATGTTTGGAAAGAAAAAAGAAGAAAACGCTATGAAATTGAAAAGTCTTCAAAACAGTTTTTGCATAGAGAAGCACCTACGAGAAAGCCAGATGCACAAAAAACTGTTTCACAATGTATATTATGCTTAGAACCACGTGTGAATACAAGTCTTACGCCTTGCGGACATTTGTTTTGTTGGAACTGTATTTTAAATTGGTTAGATGAACGAGAAGAATGCCCTTTGTGCAGAGAGGCGTTGAAAAAGTCACAAATTGTTCAGCTGCGGAATCATTTATGAAATGTTGGTTTTATTATTGAATAACCGAAGCTACTTTTTTAAATAAAGAGACATATTTTAAAATTTAAAACAAAAAATTAAATATTCGTATTATTTGATCTTGTTTATATTGTTTTCTTCTAAATTTTCCAGTTAAAAATATTGATCGATTTTTGTTTTTTATAAAAAAGGTTTAACGGTATTTTATTTTCGATATTTCGATAACAATTTGTTATCATCATTTTAATTTTCCTGATGATGATAACAAATTGTTATCGAAATATCGAAAATAAAATACCGTTGAACCTTTTTTATAAAAAACAAAAATCAATCAAGATCTTTAGCTGGAAAATTTAGAAGAAAACAATTAAAAAAAACATAATTTGATATATTTTGGCAAAGAAAGTTGCTTGTGTTTTAATTAATTGTAATTGTTATATATTTTTATTCTTTTAAAAATGAGTGCCTTTAATGCATCAATTCCGAGCAATCCATTTCTTTTTTTTTATGAACTCAAAAATGTAAGTAATTACATTTTTTTTGTTGATAAAATCACTTTTTATAATAATTTGCACATTTGTGAAATTTGACAGCTCATGTTCACACATAATTGATCAGCAACATATTTTCTAGCAACAATTGCTGAACATGTGTTTGGACACATATCCGTGCGGTCCACACGCAAATATCTTGTGTCGGCAATCGATTTTGCCAGTTGCCACGACAATAATTGCCAATTGAGCTTTACCTAGCGTCTCCACATAGCAATATTTATTGCGGCAATCGTCAAATTTGATTGCGTCCATAAAATTTGCGATGTGTAGACCGAAAATTGCTATAGGTAGCAATCTATTGCGCAATGATTGCTCTACTGCTTGCTTGAGCAATTATTGCCAAGCCAAGGCGAATTCATTATTAGGTGGATGTATCGGCGAATTCAGGCGAGTTCGGTTAATATGGCGGTACTTCCACTGTCAAGATTTGTTTACTTTTTTCAGCGCCATTTAAATTTTTGTACATGTTCTTTATAAACTACTTTTGACAGCTGAAGTGTGAATTCGCCTTTTAACACAAACAAAATACCTGTTGTTTTTTTTATTGTTGTAGCGAAGCGGCTACCTTGTTTTTTGTATCATGTGCCAAGCAATGAGCTGTCAGTTGTTGTAATTTGGTATACAAATATAACAAACACAGTGATGTGCATACAACAAACACAGTGTTGTTCCAAGGCGAATTCATTATTAGGTGGATGCATCGGCGAATTCAAGCGAATTCGGTTAATATGGCGGTACCAAGGCGAATTAATTATTAGGTGGATGCATCGGCGAATTCAGGCGAATTCGGTTAATATTTAAATTTTTTACATTTAAATTTTTTACATGTAATTTATCAAATACTTTTGACAGCTTAAGTGTGAATTCGCCTTTTACACATACAAAATACCTGTTGTTCTTTTTATTGTTGTATTGTTGTAGCGAAGCGGCTACCTTGTTTTTTGTATCATGGGCGGTACTTCCACTGTCAAGATTTGTTTACTTTTTTCAGCGCCATTTAAATTTTTGTACATGTTCTTTATAAACTACTTTTGACAGCTGAAGTGTGAATTCGCCTTTTAACACAAACAAAATACCTGTTGTTTTTTTTATTGTTGTAGTGAAGCGGCTACCTTGTTTTTTGTATCATGTGCCAAGCAATGAGCTGTCAGTTGTTGTAATTTGGTATACAAATATAACAAACACAGTGATGTGCATACAACAAACACAGTGTTGTTCCATGGCGAATTCATTATTAGGTGGATGCATCGGCGAATTCAGGCGAATTCGGTTAATATGGCGGCACCTACATAAACAAAATACCTGTTGTTTTTTTATTGTTGTATCGAAGCGGCTACCTTGTTTTTTGTATCATGGTGTTGTTCATTCAACTTCTCACGTTGAATTTTGTTAGTATTTGTGATGAAGCAGTAATACGCTTACGCCACCTAGAGCAAGGCGAATTCATTATTAGGTGGATGCATCGGCGAATTCAGGCGAATTCGTTTTATATGGCGGCACTTTCTCTGTCAAGTTTTGTTTACCTTTTCGGCGCCGTTTAAATTTTTGTACATGTTCTTTATCAACTACTTTTGACAGCTTAAGTGTGAATTCGCCTTTTTACACAAACAAAATACCTGTTGTTTTTTTTATTGTTGTATTATTGTAGCGAAGCGGCTACCTTGTTTTTTGTATCATGACCTAGAGCAATTAGCAATCGCTATACTGTTATTCTGCCGACGTTTTTGCTTGAGCTTAGCAGTAAAAATTGCTATGTGGAGACGCTAGGTTAGCAATTTGATGACGTAATTCTGCCGGCGTTATTGCTAGTATTAAGCCCAAGGCGAATTCATTACTAGGTGAACTTGACAACTCAGGTGATTATTTTTTGCTTGCCGCGTTTTTTCCAATGAGAATGTCAAATTTTTTCTTTTGTTTACAAACATTTTCGCACCATTTTAATCTGAAGTTTTTTTTTTTGTATGATTTAGTGAAGTTTCAAAAAATTTTTGTGAATTTAAAAGTGAAAAACCATTATAATCTGTGATTTTAATTACAAACAATTATAAAAATTTGTATTTAACGTTTCTGTAACATTTTATCTTGGCTGAACAATCTTAAGCGAATTTAGGTTTTGACATTCTCAGTAAGTTTTACAATAACAAAATACACAGTGTTGAATTCGCCTTCCCGCTTGCCTTGATTAAGACACAATAGATTGCCTACACACATGATACAAAAAACAAGGTAGCCGCTTCGCTACAACAATACAACAATAAAAAAAACAACAGGTATTTTGTTTGTGTTAAAAGGCGAATTCACACTTAAGCTGTCAAAAGTAGTTGTTAACGAACATGTAAAAAAATTTAAATGGCGCCGAAAAAGGTAAACAAAACTTGACAGCAAAAGTGCAGCCATATTAATCGAATTCGCCGATGCATCCACCTAATAATTAATTCGCCTTGCCTACACAAGAGCAAAGCAACACTTTCGCATGCTTTGCTGGCAAACATTGACGACAGCGATTATCAGTGTAGATTTTGTTTTGTTTGTATTGGAATAGTTTTACTTTTTACAACAAAAAAGATTAAATAAAAGTAGTTTTTCCTTAAATGTATTCAACGCATTAACGTTCAAAGCAAAGCGTTAAATAACGTTGCGCTTTACGTCCTAATTCAAGTTGCACTGTAGGAAATGTGTAAGATACGAGGGTGATTTTTAAGAGAGAATCAATCAAAACTGAAACTCATTAAGGATTTAAATTTGATTATAGGCTTAACTATAATATGCATAAACTGAACTTAGCCAGCTTAAACAACCGTAATGTACTTAATAAACTTTTCGTTAAGTTTCGTCTAATGTCAGTTGCTTACGCAAAGTACGAAACTGAATGCACTTTCTGTACGGAATCCTTTATTTTCAGAAGTTTGTGTGTATGTTTACAAAAATTATTAAAATAAAAAAAAATTGAAGCATATTTGTCTTTAGTTTAATAGAAATGTGTTGTAGCTTTCTTTCCATTTATAATTAATTAAACAAATTATCGCAAAATTTTTTTTACTTTTTGTTTGGAAATTATTGCATACAAATATTTTGTTGTTATTGTTAGTACTTTTTTACATAACCACTCAGGAAAAACACAAGTGTTACGCATTTGTACAACAATGAGTTTAAAATCATGAAGTTCATATAAGAACATTATGGCCAACTAAAATTCATTTTTTATTCACGTATGTATATGACAGGCTTTTCGTTTAATTTTGATATAAGCTTAAGCCAGTATATGTATATGATGGTTGAGCCCATGATACAAAAAACAAGGTAGCCGCTTCGCTACAACAATACAACAATAAAACCAAGGCGAATTCATTACAAGGTGAACTTAACAGCTCAGGTGATTATTAGTTGCTTCTCGCGTTTTTTCCAATGGGACTGTCAATTTTTTTGTCTTTTGTTTACAAACATTTTCGCGCCATTTTAATCTGAAGATTTTTTTGTATGATTGAGTGCAATTTCAAGAAATTTGTGTGAATTAAAAATTGAAAAACTAATATAAACCGTGATTTTAATTACAAACAATTATAAAAGTTTATATAAAATTTTTACCCAGTTGAACAATCTCAGGCGAATTTAGATTTTGACATTCACGATATGTTTTACAATAACAAAATACATAGTACTGAATTCGCCTTTCCGCTTGCATTCACCTGTATAAATTCGCCTTGAATAAAACAAACAACAGGTATTTTGTTTGTGTAAAAGGCGAATTCACACTTACGGTGTCAAAAGTAGTTGATAAAGAACATGTACATGATACAAAAAACAAGGTAGCCGCTTCGCTACAACAATACAACAATAAAAAAAACAACAGGTATTTTGTTTGTGTAAAAAGGCGAATTCACACTTAAGCTGTCAAAAGTAGTTCATAGTGAACATGTACAAAAATTTAAATGGCGCCGAAAAATGCAAACAAATCTTGACAGAGAAAGTGCCGCCATATTAATCGAATTCGCCTGAATTCGCCGATGCATCCACCTAATAATTAATTCGCCTTGGAACATGTACAAAAATTTAAATGGCGCCGAAAAAGGTAAACAAAACTTGACAGCTAAAGTGCCGCCATATTAACCGATTTCGCCTGAATTCGCCGATGCATCCACCTAATAATGAATTCGCCTTGGTTGAGCCTTAAGTCACTAAAAATCTACATATTTAAATTAACGTTGTCTTCAATTTGAATCAACGTTTTCTTCTTGAAATAAAGTAAAATGTTTGTGGAATTTTGGTAAATTAATGCATTATACTCAAGGCGAATTCATACCAGGTATATGCAAAAGCAATAAATGCAACACTACAAAAAGGAACAAAAAAAAAAATATACAAAAAAATTTATAAGAAAAGACAAACTTTTAATTATTTCGTGATAATTAAAGCCTCAGACCATAGAGCTTGAAAATGGCCACCCAGATTAGGAAGGATTCTGGATGATACCTGGCGCTCAAGATACAATAATAATATAAAAAACTGTTTAAAATTTGTTTTAATTATTCCATTGACATCTGAAACAGATTAAAATTAAAAAGTTACCAGCTGCGCTGTCAATTTCACCTGTTATGAATTCGCCTTGATTATGGTATGTAATATAATTTATTTTAAAAATATGTAAAAAAAAACTTATTTTAAAATTTATTTTTAGCATTACTTACATTTAACTGTCTCCACACTGCAGGCAAGAGTTTGCCAATTAATTTCCGAATTTCTAGAAATTATTCGCTCTCGGCTGAAAAAGGGGTAATTTTATGGTGTGTGCAGATTATCATACAAGTCTTAAGATTTTCTGTGACAAAAATCTAATAAGATTTGCCGCGACCGTTCAAAAACTCTATGTATCATTATGTTTTGCTTTCACAACATCAGACCTGAAGTAAAATGAAAACTATGAGTAAAAACTAAACAGGGGCCGCCAAATTGCCGCATTCGATATCGAACGAGAGACACAATATCGAATGAATTGTATCGAAATAAAATAAAAGCTTAAATTTTCTTTTTATTTGTACTTATAGGAAACATATTGTCTTAAATTTATTATTTTGTTTAAATTACGATCTGATACACATTTGCTAAATTCACGAACTCAGTCATATCGTTTATCAATGTATTTTTGTTTTATTAATAATCAAAGTTAGAATTAGAGGTAAAACCAAAAAAGTAAAAGCAAGATGACAACAGTGCTTATTCATTTAACCACCAAAATTTATTGATATTTATCATTTTTAGAAATACTTTTTTCATATCTTAAATTATTTTGTACTGTACTGCAATCTACAGCTTTAATATTTGCCCTTCGAATATTGTGATAAAATATTGGAACTGCATTTTCATTTTGGATAAATTTAATTTTATCAAGATACAGAAATGCCTCTGGTGGTACAAACCCTAATTTCAGAGTATTTTTAATATATTCTTCATTTGCCATAATGATGTTGTTTTCAATACAGGACATAGATCTTAGTATATGATTTCTTATAAGATAAATTATATAATTATCAATTCTTATTGTTTCTGCTGTATTATATAAAATCTCACAAAAAATATATTTGAAAATTGTTTTTGCTTTGAAGTTTTGTGTCTCCAAATACATCGATAAACGATACGACTGAGTTTGTGAATTCAGCAATTATTTGCCATAACCTGCACGTGTCGTAACGTTATTCTTAATTTGTCAATTTAGTCAACGGCAAAACTGATCTTAGCGCAAGTCTTGTTTTTAGACAAAAATGATAAAATCCAATGGGATGTCAAATTTGTTATAGTATTTGGGAGTTTTGCACATTTGGCTGAACTAGCGGCGCGGAGAAAAATTTCAATATCATGTATTAATCAATTTTCAACAATCTTGAGCTGGGAGCAAGAAAATTTGGATACCAACGACTGAAAACTTAATTCGAATGTTATCAGCAGACACGGTTTCAGTTCTTTTCTTCAATTTACCTGTTGATGAGATTTAAAAATAAAATATACCTAAATATATATAAATTTTATGATTTTTATTCAATAAAATTATTTGTAATCTTTGATGAAAAGATTGATTCATGTGTTTTTAATATAAAACATATTTACAGGAAACGTGTGTATGTATGTATGTATATATGTGAATAACTTATTCTACAAACTTAGTTTATACAATAGAAGAGCAAACAGCTTTGTTTAAAGTATTCTTATGAAAATGTTACGACCAAATATTTGTTTCCGTTTTCTCGCTTCAAATGCGGCCCTGGCCTCTTCCGGCGAATTGAAAGCTACACGTGCATCGCCTGTGGGCGAACCATCATCATTAAAGCGTCGTATAATATCATCCGGCATCAAGTCAAAGCCTTGAAAAAAGCGTAAAATGTCTGATATTTGTGCTTTGTATGGCACATTTTCCATAGATAAAACACAGCCGGGATTGTTAAATTTGTCAGGTATGCCGTTGCCGCCGCCATTGTTTTTGTTTAAGTGTATCCTGGTACCAATGAGTATACCACAGAATATGTGTGGAGTATACTGTCCAAATTACAACAAAACTACATAAACAGGCGTTTAATGAAAAATATGTTAAATTTTTTTCATAAGTTACGGTTCATAATATGAAGAATTTGCGGCAAAAAATTTCTAAGTACTCTTTTAAAACTGCATTTGTGTCCGCACAGAAGTTTTTGTTCACAGTTTGTATTGTTTGAAGTCCTGCCTTCCTTTTTCTTTTATTTACTTTTTGAAATGTTTGGGCAAAACGAAAATATTTTTTATCCTAAAATTAAATGTATTAATTATATTTTTCTGCATTAATATTGTATTATTTGTTTAGTTTTTGTGAAACTATTTCATTTCTAATATTAAAAAAGTTAGAAAAGCTTTTGATCGGTGGAAATAAAGAAATGAAATAAAAAGAAATGTCCAATATATTTGTAGCTAACTTTATGTCGAAAAGTGTGAGTGAGCTCAACAAAGACTGCATGTACATGAAACATAGTACATGCTTCCGTTCTTTTTTCCTGTAACATCACCAAATTCGAAAGTTTTGCAGTAAAGGTTTTATAGTATGGATGGGGACTAGTTAAATATTGTAGAAGTTCTTTTTCAAAATGATTAAATTTTCACAAAATATTTATATATGTCATATTGATTGGTATTAACCACAAAATTCGCTTTCAAAATGTAAACAATATATTTCACGTTAAGTAACCACGATAATACCAGTGGCAAAAAACTGTTACATGACGTAGCGCTGTCACCTCGTAGACGATAGTACAACATTGATGGCGTATTTTTCCCAATTTAAAATTAACATATATTTATTTAACGTCAGTATTAACTTGCGAAGGTGCAATTGCAAAAAAAAACGTATATATTTTAATATTTTACTAATATGTTTTTTAAGTTGTGAGCTCACTTGTAAGAAATGTTAATACCCAGTGTTTTTTTTATTTGCATACCAAAAGCAAAAGCTGGTATTTATGTTAATTTTAATATAGGAATGGTTTATAAAATATTAATATTTCTAATTAATTATATGCAGAAAAAAAAAAATATTGTATAGTTTATGCGTACAGCTTTTGTTGATATTTTGAAGATGAGCGCGCATGCAAATTGCAAGGGTAGGTTGTTAAGTTACGTACTTGTGTAAACGCAGCGTCATGGTACAATAACACACAGGCTAGAAGCAAAGCTACAGCAGACCAACAATAAAAAATAAAATCAAGACGGTTCTTTTTTGCTGCTTCATTATACGAACTGCCAAACTACAGAAAATAAAAATAACAAAACCAAGTTACTTTATAAACAAAGTTTCGTAAAAAATCCTTCTTAAGAAACTTAAGAAAGTAAAAATTTGAACTAAAGACCGATGTAGAAATCTACAAAAATCAACTTAAACAATTATAAAAAAAATCAATGAAAATAATAAAATAGTATGTGTGTATTTCAAAAAAAAAAAAAAAAAATTATGACACTTACTATCACCAAAGAGAATAAAAAGTCAGCTCGAGCTTGCACACTACCTGTATATTATAGTACCATGCTCAGTATCATTCTTTTAATTTTATTATTCCAATAAAAGGCCGAAACGAAGTGTATGCTCCCCCTCTAATGAATAAATGTATTTAGGTAGTAACTCCCAGCCCTGACGACGAAAAACGAAACCAAAACAAAACGTAAAACTTTTCATCAGTCAGTTGTTGTAATTGATACTGAGTGTGTAGACTACAATATTTCTTGCAGTTTTCTCGAAAATTAGGTATTAAAAAATAGTGCAAACATATTAGATAGTTAGAGAAAGCGTTTAAAATAAAGATATCTTATAAGTTTTTTAATTTTGGTAAGTACAATTCTAATAAAATTACAAATTACTGACTTCCGTTTTGTAATGGACGGATGTGGAAGTGGTGGTGTAAAAATTTTTATGTGGTAACATGCGCAGGACAGTAGAAAAGCTTTAATTGTATAGGTAATTTAGAAATGTCGTGATATTTATGTGATTAATTGCTTGCAAGCTTAAGGAAATCAAACAAAATTTTCTGCAATATTGTATTGCAATTTCCGTTTTTTTTTTTTTTTAGTTGGTTAGAGTTGCACTCCATTCGTATAAATTCATTAACATATGTATGTGTGCATGCATGTTCAGATGTGAATAAAAACTTTTTAGAGATGGCAAAACGTTACCGATGAGGAAACCAAGCATGATATAAAAAATACAAGGTAGTTTCATTCTCTTTTTATTGTTTGTAATAAGGATTTTTGAAGTTTATTTTTAGAGAGAAATATAAAAAGGCGTTGCCACACAGTTGAATAAGGGAATTTACTCCTAGAATGGATTTTTTCTGAAATGTGTAGTGCCATGTTCATATTAGAAAAAGCTAGAAATAATAAGCTGATGTAAGTAGGTATCTGTGGTCGTTTTGAAACCCATGTTAGGTTAGGTTTAACAGACTTGGGTCCAATTCGGTCCCAAAAACTAAAAGCACGGAGTTCTGCATATCAGTAAACTTCACGAAAGCATTCCAACGAATGCCTATTTTGAAGAAAATATTATTACATTTAAAAGAAAATACTCTTTAGATATTAAAAACAAGGGGAAAAATTTGATGCTTGTGGTTTAAAACTATGTAAATAATTATTTCTACTATAATGACCCAAGATGCAGCGACAAAACTAATGCACGTAACCTTGAGTATTCTTCGTTACTTACAATAAGAACAACCTACTTCCAAAAGATGTCATTATTTGTTTAAATATCAAAGTAAACTTGTGTAGCGTAAATTTGCATATAGTTTTCCGTCGTTTCCGTGCCTTCAAAAAAAAAAAGTTTGACATTCACCAAGAATTATAAGCCGTTTTCGTTGTTCGGGTACTTTGGTTGCAGAACATAAAGGTGGACGTTCCCGAAAAACTAGTAAACGAGATGGCCAGGCAATAATAAGTTTGATAAAAAAAAGACCAATTCGTGTCGTCAAGAACCATCGCCACACAATTGTCGTTAAATGTTACCCCCAGAAGGATTCAAAGGCAGGCTGTAGAAGGCGGACTAAAAGCATACCATACAATAGTGTAAAAAAGATCTTTACATAACGGAAAAATAGACTAGCCAGTTTGGAATTTGCAAGGGACCACATTAATTTGATCACCACACAAAGGAATTCCATACTATCCTCCGATGAGTCCAAATTTAGTTTAAAAGGTTCCGATATATTAAGACTGGTTAGATGACTGAAAAGCGAACGTCTAATCCATGTTATACTAAAGGCACATTGACACATGGTGTCGGTAGCATTTTAGTCTGGGGATGTTTTTCAGGCCATTTTTATATATTTTAAATTTATGTATGAATTTTATTTTAAAATGTTTTATTTATTTTTGTCAGAAGTCACAATTTTATTAATATTTTTAGACACAATTTCAAACAAAACTGAAAACAAGGGAATGTATAAACTAATACGGTAGCACAATTTTATGGAAAATGTCACAATCCTTATACTTGTCAGATGGTGATTGTTAAGGAAAATTGAGAGAATAAAACTACCTTGTATTTTTTATATCATGAAACCAAGCATAAAGAAGATTCGAAAAATGTATTTGCATGAGTTGCAATCAAGTTTTAGCTTTTGTGAAATGAAAAAAAAAAAAAATAAAATTTAACAAATTCTGTAAATTAGTTTTCTCTTTCCATTAACCTTTTAATTCGTTTAAGCTTAACTTCAAATACAAAAAATATTTTGTATAAACAAAACACCAAGGCAAATTCATACCAGGCAATAAATACAACACTACAAAAAATAAAACTTTTTCAAATATTAGGGGAAAAATATAGACACAAAAAGGAGTTCTAGAAAAATATAAAAAAAAAAAAATTACAAGAAAAACTGTTAATTATTTCATGAAACTATTAATTATTTCGTGAAAATTAAAGTCTTAGATCATTGAGCTAAGAAAGGTGAAAATGGCCAGCCACATTGGGGTGGTTTCTGCACGCTACCAGGCGCTCAAGATACAATATATAATTTAACAAATTGTTATACAATTTTGTTTTCAAATATCTTTTAATTATTCCATTGACATCTGAAACAGGTTAAAATTAAAAAAAAAGTTATCAGCTGCGCAGTCAATTTCACCTGTTATGCATTTACGTTGCAAAGTACGTTAGTAAAATAATGTTAAAACTTTCGATATATAATATTGGATTATGATAATTCGTTATGTAATATTCTTTGCGTGCCAAAATAATGGCAATTTTATAAAAACATTCACATACACAATTGCTACTAACTAAACAAAAATTAGTGCGTTTTACGGAGCATTCTTAAGTAAGTAGCTAGTTCTGTTTAGCATGTTTATTCAAAAAGATTTAAGCACAGAATTACAACAGCATAAAATTTTGAATAAGCCGAGCTCCACACCTAGCGTATACGCTAGATCTTATTGAAAGCGTCAGTGCAACCACATCGCTAACGAAAATATGAATAATCGATATTGCCACTCGGATAGAAATTCCTCGAATTTTACTTAGTATTTATGCAGGATAGGAGTGTGGTAACTCTAACAGTTGTTGGCATTTACGAATGCCTGTACAAAACAAAAACCAAGTGAAGAAGAAAATTAATTTAAAACAAATTTAAAGAGGAACCAGAAAAGCTTGGGAAAATAGTGCGTTTATTTCCTTTTCCTTTTATTTAATTTTTTATATACAGTTTTTAATAAATCTACTTTATTACGGAACTATAAGTGATTGTCAGAGACGGCACAACATAATTTTTCAAAGAGATATTCCATAAAGCTGTACAAGAATGGTTGGCGGAGGTGGTGGCAGTAAAATTGTTGCCACTTTGAGAGCGGACGGCAAGGTATTTCCCACGAAAGAAGGCTCAAATACAATTGCCCAATTGGCAAATTTAATGAATTATAAAATCGTAAGTATTTATTTGAAACAGTATTTGTGTACATACAATTACCCAAATTATATTTTACAGCGCACGGAAGGTGAAATTTTAAATACCAAGTCATTGAGTACGCTAAGTGTACCAACAACTGTTGTAGATTTGGGCAAACAATTATTGCAATTTGCCAGAGATTCTGATTTGAAAGGTGTTAAAAATGCTTTATCCCGTGGAGCACCATTTACCTCGGACTGGGTATGTTTCGATTTTATTATTTACATTTATAGATATCAAAGCTTAAACTCAGCAACAGGTTTCTGATTCAATTTTTCTTTTTCTCTTGTATTTACTTACTTTTCTTTGTTATTGTTGTTGTTGCTGATGTCTCTAATGCATGCTTGGATGCTCTTCTTTCCTTTTCGCTGCAGTTGGGTATGTCGGCGTTACATTTCGCTGCCATGAATAATCAAATAGAAATATGCCAAGTTTTGCTTAATGGTGGCATCAATAAAGATTCGAAAACCAAAGTCGATCGTACTCCATTGCATTTAGCCTGTTATTATGGTAATGAAAAAATTGTTGAGTTGCTGTTGGCGAAAAAATGTGCAGTCAATCCAAGAGATATGGTGAGTCTCTGTAAATGCATTTTGATACATGCATTCATATTTCTTATTTAGCTTCGCATGACACCTTTACACTGGGCTGTTGAGAAACGGCACAAAAACATAGTTCGTCTACTACTCAAACACAATGCAGATGTTACCTTAGTCACCAAATTCGGTCGTACACCTTTAGCACTGGCAGTCTTAACCGAACAGGCCGATCTCTTGGAAGAGTTAGAAGCAGCCAGGCAAGCTCAAGCAAGTCGAAAATATAACGAAGAACATGAGGTATGAAATGATAATTCACATAATTTTATTGATAAAAATTGTTAAAACTCTTTAAGATAAATATGAAAAACTAGCAAATGTGGTTAAACGATATAAAAGGCAAATTCTAAATTTTATTTTAACATTTGAAACTAAACTAACTTTTAAATATATATGTATACCTGAAAAACCCTTTCATGCGCATATGCGAATTAGGACCTCCCTAATTTTTTCTCAAGTTCAGTTTAAAATTTACTTTAAAAAATCCTTAAAATCTAAGTTGTCGAAAAAGTTTGTATATTTGAATATTTCAACGACATATTTTCCTTTTTATGCACAAAAGTGGAAATAAAGTTGTCAGATAACATGCGTTGTTATTAAATAATATTATATAATACGAATATTATATATTATATAGTACGAATAATTTTGAAAATAGTTTATAAGTTTATTAATACAAGGTAATAAGGCAGCTTTAAAGCCGCCTTGAAAAACTCCATACAGAATTTTTTAAAAATTCATTTCAGTTACATTTTAATTTTTTATGAATATACCCATCAGCATACGTATCATAATCCTCAACTGAATAGTAAGTAGCACGTTTTGCTATAAATATTCTTACGTTTTTGCCTCTAAAAACGCTTTTGGGGATTCTTCAATTGCAAATGAAATAATTACACTCACGCTTGTTCGTTACATAGTACTTAAATAAATCACAACTTTATTTACACTTGATACCACTGTGTACTAATACACTAGTTTGGCTTACTTTCTGAGTATAAAAAATAAACTGACTCGTATCCGCCGACCCAAGGCTGCCAATTTAGCGACCTTCGCGCTAGTTTTAGCGCTTTTCAGTAACCTAAGTGCCGCAATTTTTCGCCTCAGTGTTTTTTTTAATCTGCTAAAATGACGCTTTTTATACACCTTTAGCATATCTTCAAAACTCTAGTGAGTTTAAATAAATTTAGAAGGTGATATTGAATCTGTATTAAATAAATACTATGATTTGGTATACTTATGTAAAACTCTGCCGTGACATCAATATTAAAAGTTCTGAAAAAGAATTAATTAAAACAAAAACTTTTTTGTTGTCTTACGGAGGCTAACAAGATCAAGAAAAATTTACAATTGTTTTTATGTTTACGTGTAAATATAATATGTTAATTCATATAAAATAAGGGAGTAGAACGGAATAAATATTATAATATTCCATCTGATGTAAATCAAAATACTTATAAGAATTCCAAATATTATATCCAAACAGTTTTATGACTAGAAGATAAGCATGATTTGAAAACTAGCAACTCTAGATTGATCATGTTTTAATACTTCATATTCTAAAATATTGCTTAATTGTAAAAAATTGCTTAAATGTATTTTGCAGACTTTTTTATGTGGGTCAACTTCAGCAATGAAAAAGAAAATTTTAATTTTAAGATAGTTTTTAAAATTTACTTAAACTTTTTGTATCTGTTATGTTGCCTAAATCTTCACACTTTGACTGTTTGTTTATGTTTTTTTTTGTGAATATGTATAGTTTAGCGGTTTTTAGCGCTTTTTGGGTAAGCTCACGGCGCGTTTTGGTTATAAATAGTTGACAACCCTGTGCTGACCTGCCTGCTATTTATACTTCTTTACCATCTTCTATAATCTTCATGTACAAGTATAATTCTTAGGCATATAATCATTCACACACATGTGAACAATAAGCAAGTGACAACAACAAACAATAAGAAACGAAATACCAAGGTGCAAGCACAACAACAACAACAACATAATTTGTAGTTGATTTGCTTGGAATTTTGTGTACTTTAAATCATGTATGTTTGTTTCTTTGTGTATTAGGTTTTTAGTTTTATATTGTTGGTGTGCATGTGCTCTAACAAACAGATCAACGGCTGCACGCTGAGTTAGATGTAATAAAATTTCGTAACAATATGTATTACTTTAAAAATAGATATGTATACATATTAATATATGCAAGTACATTCAAATGTGTAAAACACATTACATATATGGACTAAGTACATTTTTATATTTTTCAGGATTTTATAATTCTTTGAATTTGATATGAGTTTAATTGTAAAGTTCTATACAAAATTTTGTTAATTTATTTTATTCCTTTCGTGAATAGGCATGTTTTTATTTAAATATGTTTTGACTAACATAGTGTTTACACGTGCAAGATCAGAAAACTCAAAATCCCCAGCTAAAGATTTGATAATTGTTTTTCTTGTCTTCTTCAATCAAAAATTATTGATCCCAGCAGATTTGTATTGTAAAAAAAATCTTTCTTAAGAAAAAACTTAAGAAAGGAAAAACTTGAACTAAAACCCGATGTATAAATGTACAAACCAAAAAATCATATGTAGGTTGATTTATCACAAAATACAAATAAATGTATGATTGTACTTTTAGTCTTATTGTTAGGTTGTAAAGGCATCACAACGGGACCAGACTGTGCCCAAGTGGACTGGCTTTACAATATTTGGCAGCATGTTAAACCTAACCTAGGTTGCAAAAGCTGCCAGTTTCATAAAACCAGCGACCTTGGGTCACATTTGGTACCAATGTATTTATTGTTATAGTTAAACAAAAATGAATATCGGGCGGGCAATGCCGCGGGTATGGAATGTTTTGTAACAAGTATTTTTCTTTAAATAATTGAAACTTATATATTTTTTGATCTCTGAAAAAATCTCTTACAAAAAGTTTCGCCATTGAATTTTTTAAATAATTTGTTGCTGCGTACAATTTTTCGATAAAAACAAAATCAAAAAGTTAAAAACTTACTTGGGTTAATTTTGAAACAAGTGTTCTTTCATTTCATAGATGATTAAACAATTTTTTGCTTCTAATTTTACTTTGTTTTTAACTGTTTTTATCCACGTAATATAAAAAAAATCGCTTAAAACAAATGTCAACCGAATATTGGACTTAAATTTAAAAACAACCAACAGAAGAATAAATTTCAAGCTTGTGTATGTATTTCCTTTTTTTTGAAATTTATAAAACAAAAATAATAATTTGGCAAAAATATAATTTGGTTTAAATAAATATGTAAATACATATATGTATGTATATATAAAAAATGTTCTCACAACAAAATTCAAAATTAAAACATCTTTTGTTAACGTTCATAAAATCAAAATTTCTTTAATTGCAGAAAGAAACCTCAGAAGCTGTTAATTCAATTATGGGCATATCATCTGATGTTATTGAAGAACCAGATTCTATACGCCAAATGGAACAAGATGAAGAATATGCTGCAGCTAGAATAAAGGATTTAGACAACATAAAAGGTAAAATATTAAAATAAAGTTTCTTAAAAGCTATTCATGCATGTTCTGAGAAACGCAAATCGCTTAAATTTAGCGTTTTCGATTTCAAAACGCCAAATAGGCCAAGTCCGGCGACTTGACTTCGGAAACGCGCTTTTTGGTATCGCCAAATGCTCCTGTTTCGGCTTTTCTTTTATCTCCTCAATCGCAGCAAAACGCTACGATTCATTTCCTTTTACATTACATCATTAGTTCGAACTTGCCCGAGATCTTATGCAACACACCTATAATTTCGCTATTTTTCCTGCCTCTTTATTGCTATGTTTGTTACTGTATTCGTGGTCAACAAAAAGATTTTTATGGGATTTATCTTCTTGTTTAGTCTTCTTCCTTTATTCTTCAAGTTTTTTTTCGACAAATTTAACTAGTACAGTAGTCTAATCACCGCATACGATATCGAATTAACGGTCGTAACGCATAACACTACGATACGTGTCGATTATAGCAAATGATGCCCGTCAGATCATAATTTAAACAAAATGTAATAGATTGAAGACCATAGGACGGGGCACACAGAATTCGTCGTACGTTATACGTTGCCTTTTTCAACTGACAACTAAGTTGAAATACCTGTATTCTTATGAGCTTTGTCACATTCCGTACTTCTCCGTCAACGCAAAGTATTACTGCCTGGCCCACTATGCCACTCGACATCGATCGCTCGCATAAATACATGCATACCAAAAACAACATCTTAAAATTTGTTTTTGTTTCAAAGGTATTTATGCGAGCGAGCGATGTCGAGTGACATAGTGGGACAGGCAGTTAAAGTTGAGCAACTTTCAAGTTTTAACGTACGTTGAAAACTTTGACAACTATCTGGTAATATTTTTTGTATATTTTGACTTAATTTTTTTTCAAAAATTAAATAAATTGAAAAAAAATTGTGCTCGATTTTTTATCCTGTGTCTGAAATATAATTCAAAGATTTTAATCAAATCAAAGTAAAATGCAGTTGATTTTATATCCGTTAACAAAGTACTGATTGTGCCAACTGCATGCTTCGTGTACGTTGATGTCAGTTAAACAGGAGGCGGACAAAGTACAACGGATTCTATGTACCCCCGTCTTATATGTTTCCTAAAAGTACAAATACAAAAAAAAAAAATCCTTTAACATTTTTATATATTATTACGATACTATTCATTCGATATCGTGTGTCTTGTTCGATATCGAATGTGGTGATTTCGCCCCTACATGAACACGTTTTAGCTGCTCTTTCCTCTTGTATCACTTGACTCCAATAGTTTCATAGCCTGAACGAGAACAAAGAAGGCAAGCAAGAACTGCCATTTCAATTTGTTTCGGTTTAAAATTTTACAAAAACAGACAATATTCAAACAAAAACTATTACATATAAATATTTTCTTTTAATTTTAGAAACCGCCATTTTAGGAGACTCAACTATAAATTTATTAAAATCTCATGGCATTTCGATGATGCCTGATGATGATACATCCAAGGACATGCTAAATACTGCTCTACAAAATGGTCGCCAATTAATATTATCCGAAGGTGGAAAGTTACTATTAAATGAAACAAAGAAAATACAAAACATCACAAACAATAACAACAACTCAAATAATAATAATTTAAATATATTAAAAACAATGGTGCCTGTTAGAGTGCGCAATGACGGCTCAACTTATGGCAACACTTCCTCAGCAAACAGTCCTCTTAATAAACAAAAACCGAATATAATATCAAAAGCTAAAGATAATACTAGTACGGGAAGGAATAAGGTATACACATACATAAATACTTATAAAGGGTGGTTCAACCACAACGCACGATGGTAATTTTAAATAAGGCAAAATGTTTCCAGAGATTTATCTTAATACTTTTTTATTACAATGGAAGGATATATAGCAATTATGCATACCGAATGTTCCGATATTCCATATTTTCAATGGCTCTAGTAACGTAATTTAGCTCTTATATTGTTCTTGACGTATTGACGTACACAGAAAGAAGTTCAGCGGTGTGAAATCACACGATCGTGACGGCCAATCAACATCGCTACAACGTGAATTTCTCGCACAAAAAAGCTATTGTTTCGTTGGTTGTGGCAGTCTGGCAAGTGGCATCATCCAGAAAGAAAAACGACGCTGTTAAATCACATGATCGTGGCGGCCAATTAACTTCAACACGGCGTGAGTCGTTGGCTATGGCAAAAGGCACCATTCAGTTGGAACCATGTATCGTCTAGGTCCATGTCCTCGATTTCTGGCCACAATAAGTCCGTTATCATATCGCGATAACGAACACCATTCACGGTAACTGCTTGGCCAATTTCATTTTCGAAGGAATACGGCCCGATGACGGCCCATAAACCACTCAAACAGTTGCTCCTTGTCAATGCATCGGCTTTCCATTCTGATTTGCCCAAACGTGGCAATTCTGCTTGTGAACGTATTCACTGAGGTGAAAGTGTGGCTCGTCGCCTATTCTCGTAAAAGTCTTCAGCAATCTTAGCGCGCTGCTCAATTTTGTAGCTTTCCATGGTTGCATTTGTCAAATACTGCAACAAAGAAATATCAAATTAAGGTGGGCAAGGAGTCCAATAACGGCAACAACATCGTTGATGAATTAGCCAAAGAAGGGATAACCCTAGGGGACAGGGATATTAATCTCTTCTGTGGGGAACCCTTATCAGCGTGTTGGAAAAGAATAAAGCTCTACAGGCTGGAATATGCCCAAGAAAAATTGTTCACAGGGTCCGCATGCCTTGTAACAACGATCATGTGGCCGCATATCAACCCTAAGAGAACAAAGGAGCTCTTAAAGGTACCCAGAACTCAATTCAGAGTTACAGTGGCAGTCATCACTGGACATTACCCGTTTGGAAACCATGCCAGGAGACTGGACTTAGTCTACAACGACTTTTGTAGAAATAGCTAAGACAAGGACGAGGAGGACACGATCCTTCACCTCTTTGGAACATGCCCGGCATTGGAGCATCACCGCTTAAAGTATTTTGGCGAGCGGAGCTTCAATAGACTATCATGTCTGGCCTCGGTCAACCTGACCGCATTATACTCATTCATAAGGAGTAGCGGATGGCTAGTACCATAGCACGTAACGCCACATAAAACATTTTCCAACTTTTTCCCCCTCCTTCGCTATTTCCTTTCCTGACTATACACCTATAATACTATATCCCCTTTCAAATCTATCTCTTCACCTATCCTTTCTACCGGCAAACACAAAGGGACCAAATTTAGGACCCAAGTGAGTGGGTTCCCGGCTTCCTGCCTACTTAACCTAACCTAAGGTGGGCAAAAAACTTGATGTTAAGGTGTGATTCACAATTAATATCGTGCGTTGTGGCTGGACCACTCTTTATTTTATTTATATTTTTCCACTTATAAAAGATGAATTTCATAATTTTGTTAAAATTTTAGAACATACGCATAATTTCCTTGAATGATTTTAAGAAACTCTATGGCAATACAAATTTAAAAGCTATGCAAAAGTTGCCACAAACTTTATCAAGGTATTTATAGTGTCGGAAAATTAGCTTTGAATTCATAATGCAAGGTTTTAAAATGTTGTTCAATTTTTAGCCAGCGTTTGGTCAATGTGAGACAGCCCAGTCAAAGTAAAATTCAGCAAGTAAGTAAATTAATATGGAAGAAATATTTTTTTTTGTTTAATAAAATCATTTAGAAATCAAAACATATTTTCTTGCAAATTACTTTTTCAATAAAGAGTTGAGATTTTGAAATCAGGCAAATGCTGAAGGTTATCAGCTTATCAAAGCGGTTTCATAGCAGCCGGGAATCTTGCAAATATATTGAAAAATGTCAAACTTAAAAATTATACTGTGGAAATGTTGACAGCCATTAGGGACTAACGTATATAAACAGTAATCAGCTGCGCTCTCAATTTCCCGTGTTATGAAATCATCTTGAGTTTAAATGTCGCAGTTGGGGGATTTCGAATATAATAGGTGTTTACATTAATTGAATTTTTCGAATATAATAAGTGTCTTACTATAATTTGTAGTTAAATAATGAGCCAATGAAAGTAAATATTAGTTGCTCTCAATAAGATAAAATTTACTAAAAAGTAGGGGAACGCAATGTTGTCGATTTGTTACTTTTCAAGGGCTACGAGAAAACTTATCAAATATTGTATTATTTAATTGTGTGCTTGAATGCATTCCATGAAGTCTAATAGATCCTTCTAACGTAATAAAAAGTATTATTATAATTCTTTGAAAACGTTTGTTTTATTTACAATTATCATTGTGCATTATGGTTGGACTACCCTTTACACTAATAAAACTGGTGGAAGGCATTATACATATATTAAATATATGGCCAGGGCAGCTTTAATACGTTAGTGGTATAAGCACAGCTGCCTTTCGTTTCCTTTGCGTAAATTTGTCAAAAACACATAGACTTCCTTGCTTTTTCAAACAAAAGAAAAACAAAATTTTGACAACTTTTCTACCAACAAAAACATGTGATGATTTTTGTGTTGTATTTATTGTAATTCTGCCACTACCTAAAGCTGCCTTGGTCCACCCTGTACAATGAAAACATTTCTTTCTTAACTGCAGAACGTTTTTTTTTTCAGAGAAAAAAACACTAATGTGCTGTTCATAGAACACAAACGATCAAGTCATACAAAAAATTTGTATGAAAATCACTCAAAAACTTGAGTAACATTCAGAAAAATTTTCTAGACGACTTGCTTGTCTGTTGTGTTCTATGAACAGCACATAAAACTAGTACGATGTAAAGGAAATACTTATGTATATACATTTTTTCTAAAAAAAATTTTACTTCACAAATATGTATGTATGTATGTAATTGCGAATCTAATTATGTCCTATTTCCCTTTTATTTTCAGATTAAAATCGATACACAATCTAACAGAATTCTATCGAAAAATGAAGAACTAGATGATGATGAAAATTTTGCGCACATTATACAAATTGAAACAAAAGATAATGAGGCTGATGATAGCTCAGAAACTATATTTAAAATTCAGCAGCAACATCAGCAATCTACACAGCAACAGCAGACTTTAATAAAACAACAACAACAGCAGCAGCAAAATGTTGCCAAACAGCCGGTGCGTATTGTACCAGCCAAACGTGTGGAACACATGGGTGCAGTGCAAATACGTCAAATGCAGGCAAATGCTGTGAAAACAAGCACCAATAGTGCCAACAATCAGGAGATAAAAGGTTTCACAAAATCCGCTGCCACAACTTCTTCCTCCTCCAGTCCCGCAGTTGTACCAGTTTTATCAACGCCGGAAATATGTCGACAACTGCACGAATTGCGCAAACAAAATGAAGAACTAAGACGCAAATTTGATGTAGTGCAAAATGAAAAGGAAGAATTGCGGCAACGCTTGGAGAGATTAGAGGAACTACTGCTAGTAGAGCGTACTGATGATGATTCTTAGTTCAAAACAACGAAAACAATATTTTGAAAAAATTATAATTTCATCATAGTTTTCTTTGATCTTTTTTCGTTAAATAAATTTTATTTTTGCAGATATAGAACTTTTAGGTTTTTTATAAAAATATTATAATTCTTGATCCTATTTGCTTTGACCTTCATTTAATTCAATATTTGCAATAAATTTCTTCAGTTCAAGGTCTTTTTTTAAATTTTTAATGTATTTTTCAATATTTCGTCTTGCTTTGGAAGACTTCTTCAGGGAAAACAAATTAATTTTCCTGAAGAAGTCTTCCAAAGGAAGACAAAATATTGAAAAATACATTAAACATTTTTTTTAAAAACACAAAGAATCTTGAGCTGAAGAAATTTATTGCAAAAAAAAATTATATTTTATTTCGATATTTCACTAACAGTTTGTTAGCAACGAAAGAAAAAGAAAAATCTATAGCTGCAAAAATTAAATTTATTTAAAAAATTATAATTTTCTTTTGGCTGCCTTTATTAATTTATAAATTATCTTATAACACAGAAATCCATTAATGAAGTTTTATTTAAGTTTTAGTTTGACTAAATATTGTTGTTTAAAAATTTTATGAATTTTGGCTTTTCATTCTTGTTTTTTTTTTTATTATTATTGGTAAATGTACATACTACATTCATATATAAAATTAAGATATAAAATATAAAAAAACACTCACCAAGTTTAATAAATTAGTTTTTCTTTTGCAAATATTATTATCAGGTTTGGCGCAAATGGTTTCACGAAAGAGAGCAAATGCTCTCATATTTGTGGCATACATTTGCCCTTTGCGAGACTTTTTGCACCAGACCCTGAACTTATATTCTTTAAAATTTACTAATATTATTAATGGACATGCTTTAATTGGAGTTTAATACATACACACATGCAATGCTAAACAATTTACTATTATACGAAATGCAATATTCATGCATTTGTTTTATTAAAAATATTTAAGAAAAATCTGAATTTTAAGGGAAACAAAATCAAACAAAAAAACTGTTACTAACTTTTTAAAATATTATAAATCTTATATGTAAGCATTTTTTATATAAAAAATAGACAGTAAGAAATGTAATTTAAAAATAAACTTTATTGAAGTTAAAATTTTTCACGCGTTTTTATTAAAGTTAAAATAGGTATGTATACTCATACACAAAGGGAACGACTACAGGACTCAAGTGAGCTGGACAACCTAGATTATTCCGGGGTATCGAGCGGCCTGCCTACCTAATCTAACCTATGTATATCAGCAGAAGAATAAAATTTCTAATAAGTAGTATTATGTTATTTAACGAACATTATTTCAATAAATGCCTGATTTAAATGTTTATTAACAGGCCTGTTCTGAAAACGGTGTGTTTTCAAATCACGAACCGTTTGGAAAGCACGCAGACAATTTGAAGCTGTTCTGCAAATCACGTGATTTTACGGTTTTCGACGTGCTTTTAATTTGTCGAAAGCACGAAAAAACAGCTATTTTTACATTTTTGTTTTGTTTATTTATAGTTTTATATTCCAATAAAAATTATAAATAGCTTGTTTTCTATGTTTCCCAGCTATCTATATGTCGACATTTCATAGGAACTACCCTAATCATCAGTAAATGAAATGTCGACATATAGATAGCTGGGAAACATAGAAAACAAGCTATTTATAATTTTTATTGGTATAAATGGTAGAAGCTAAAAATAGCGAATAAAAAACTTAATTGTTTGAATAGTTTTATATTCTTAACCACAATAAAAAGTGAATATTAAGTAAAAAAATAAACCAGCTGACTGCTAAAGAAAAAATGTAAATCCACTACTATTGGTAAACACAGCAAAACAATTTCTCAAAAAACAAGCAGTGTCAATAATTTTATTAATATTTATGTTTCTGTGTGAATAAAACTTAATTTTATTACAAAAATCAACAAACAACACATCATTTAAATACATAAAAATAGTTTTATTAAATTTGTATTGAAAAACACAGAGAAAATAACCAAGTGATATCAAAAAGTCAACCATTTGGCTAACCGGTTTAAAATCACGTGATTTGAATATTTTCTGTGTGCAGAACACCTTTTGCGTGATTTGAAATCACTTTGACAAAAGGTGATTTGCAGAACAGCCCTGTAAAACTCATTTTGTAAAGCTGTTCACTTATTGCAACAACGTCATAACGGGTGTATACCATTTGGCGGCGACAACATCGTCGTCAATTTTAGGTTAGCATCACTTTTGCTCAACGTCAACGCCACCTCAGTTCTAATTTGATATTTCCGAAAAGTGTTAAAGTGACGTTGTAATTATTTCTTATTTTTGCAGCTAAAGATCGTTTTTTATTTTTTATAAAAAATTCAACAGTATTTATTTTCAATATTTCGATAACAATTTGTTATCATCGTCAGGAAAATTAATATGTTATTAAACATTTTTTTTACAATAATTTTTCAAATTGAAAAATTTTTTAATAACATATTAATTTTCATGATGATGATAACAAATTGTTATCGAAATATTGAAAATAAAAAACGATCTTTAGCTGTAAAAATAAGAAATATTTACATAAACAAGATCAAATAATTAAATATCAAATACAAATATGTAATATTTAAAAACATTTGATTTATTTGGCATACAAATTTTTTTTGGAAAAATTTGTTTTAATCTTATTTTTTTCATCTTTCTAATGGTTCAATGAGCATTGATGGTTACTTGACGGTTTATACTGATGTCATGCATTTGGAATTCTTCTTTACGGTTACATTAACTTCCTCCATCCAGTACTTCCGGTTTGGTTGTGTGACACTTCAAATAAAGACACATAAGACACACAAGGTGTGTGTTAAAATAAAGTTTATTTACGTAACTAATGTATTTATAGTTTGATCATGCCCTGTCGGGTAATCAGTAGCTGACTACAAAAATAGCCAACATTTAATTAATTTTTATCATGGTACAATACTATACAGGTAGTGTCGAATCGGCAGCCGACATTTTTTTTTCTGTGATGATAACTATCAAAATTTTTTTATATTGTGCACACACACACACACACATATTTTTTATTATTGTTTACAAATTAAAAGAAATTTGAAAAAAAAAATGTTCCAATAATATTTTCCAAACACAAAAATAGCTTCAAACATAGCAGACAGCTGTTTCTTAATCTTTATTTATATATTTAATTTATTGCACTAGTACTTTGTAATATAATTCGACCTATTGTTGAATTTTAAGTTGTGCTATTTTTTTGTGGGCTTTTTAGGTCGTTTTTCCTTTTTTAATAAAACTACAGCTTTGTTTTATTTAGTTTTCCATTCTACGTTTCGCTGGATAATCCCAACTTCTTCAGGAATGTTTTATTGTGTATTTCGAGACACAAACGTTTTTGAATGTAATATCACAGTTTAATAGCCCAGAAAAAAATAGCACAACTTATTGAAAAATTATTTGTAAAATAAAAACACGAAGAAAAAAATACGTCACAGCAATTATTGTTATAATTAAAAATAATCCTTCTTCTTGACTGAAGTTGGACTCGAACTCACAACTAGTTAATCTCGTACAAAAGCCATGATGTTTTTTTTACTGTTGGCTTGTTGTAGTTCCGCTTTTACCTGTTATATTAGGTGCTTTCCACGTGAATAACGAAACAGTCAGAACTAGTCCAAAAGCGTTCCACGCAACAATTTTTGTGCAATTTTGAGAGAAAAGGAGAAAGTAAATTTTTTCATTTCCTGTACAAATTAGCCCGAACTTTTTCTTTAGGTAAGTTTGGACTAGAATTGAATAATCAGCTGTTTTATGTTTACATACATATGAAACTGAAAATGTAATCAGAAAATTTGTAAATTGGAAAAAAGTTTTTGCTTAGAAATTAGCTAAAAGCAAAATGAAAGTTTGCCCAAACGAGAAATAACGTTGAGAAGTTGTAAACAGAAAATGCAATTGTTATTTGGCTTTTGATTTCATAAATATGTACAATAAAAACCTATTGAAATTTTTACATTGCTTTTAATTTTACAGCTGTTGCCAATAATGCAAATCTTACGTTTGTATGATGATACACGTTTTAAGCGTCTAAAGTCGCTAAAATATACTTTAATCTAAAAAGTAAACAGCACTTGTTTTGCGAGATGTACAATTTTAGTTTTTTGCGTTCAAGTAGTTAGGGGTAAAATTTGCAAATTTGGAGAGTAATTGTCTTTTTACTCTCATTAGTTCGAACTAGTCCGAGATCTCGTGGAACACACTGATTGTTGTACCATGATTTTTATGAACCAATTTTACTTGTGGTTTCCACGCGCAATAAACTTGTAAATAATTATGTTCTCAGCTGTCAAATTCTATAGCCAACACCATATGTGCACGTGTGGACCGCAAAAACATTTATTTGCAAATGCGAAAAAGTTGTTGACACTTTTTTTGAAGAAATAATGTTCAACATAAACTGTCAAATTTAGTTGTATTTTCTTCAACATTTGTTATTCGGGTATAAAAAAATGCTTGTGGTTATGGAATAATTATAACTTAGTTTAAATAAAAATAAAAAAGATAAACATGTCTTTTTGATTATGTATCAAGTGAATATTTATTTTATTATAAATATAATATAAATTAAAAAATGTTGTTATATTTTTATTTATTTATTGTAAACATGACAGATTAAATTTATAATAAACAAAGTAAATTTAATAGTTTAAAACAATAAGTTTTATTTGTTTCCAAATTTACATTATTTTATTATTGTTATTAGTATATTGGACATGTAAGTACATCTTTACGCTTTCGTACTAACGAAACCTTTCGGGACGAAATTTTTAAATTTATGTCCAATACACAATACGTGTTCCACACCTAACTTGGGGTCTCCACGCGCAATAAACTTGGAAATAATTATGTTCTCAGCTGTCAAATTCTATTGCCAACACCATATGTTCACGTGTGGACCGCAAAAACATTTATTTGCAAATATATTGCGAAATAGTTGTTAACACTTTTTTTGAGGAAATAATGTTCAACGTAAACTGTCAAATTTAGTTGTATTTTCTTCAACATTTGTTATTCGGGTATAAAAAATGCTTGTGGTTATGGAATAATTATAAATTTGTTTAAATTAAAAAAAAAATACAAATGTATATTTAATTATGATCCAAGTGAATATTTATTTTATTATAAATATAATATAAATTAAAAAATGTTTTTATTTAATTATTGCAAACATGATTGTTTAAGTTTATAATAAATAAAGTAAATTTAATTATAAAACAATAAATTTTATTTGCTTCCAAATTTACATTATTATTTTATTATTGTTATTAGTATATTGGACATGTAAATACATATTTACGCTTTCATACTTACGAAACCATTCGGGACGAAATGTTTAAATTTATGTCCAATACACAATACGTATTCCACACCTAAGAACATAAGTTTGATCATGAACATAATTTTGCTGTTATTCTGCCGACGTTATTGCTTATGTTCGAAAATAAATATTGCGAATGGAGACGTGCAGTAAGAACATAAGCTCGAATATGAGCATATTTTTGCTGTTATTCTGCCGACGTTATTGCTTATGTTCGAAAATAAATATTGCAATAACTGCACGTCTCCATTCGTTTAGTTTTGAGAGCATCAGGGTGTTTTTCTGTTCAGCGTGCGATATATTTTTATTTCGAAAATATTAGCTTGATCTGGCATCTCCACATTTGCAATAATAAACAACTTTTGCCAACAGCACGTGTATTTATATTTTGCTTGTGATAAAATATTATAGATTTAAATTTTCTATTTAGATGGCAAGTATTTGTGTAAATATTTTGTATTTTTGAATTTATATTAATGACTTTTTGTCTAGGGCAAAAATAAACTTGACGATTTGCCCGGTTTTCCTGCGCTGGGTAAAGGAGCCGATGATAATGAACCTAGTAACTTGTTGAAATCCAAACCTTCAGCCAAGGCAAAGAAAGGTGGTGGTTTCCAGTCGATGGGTCTGAGTTTTGAAGTAGTCAAAGGCATAACCAAACGTGGCTATCGTGTGCCAACACCCATCCAACGTAAAACTATACCTTTAATATTGGAAGGACGCGATGTTGTTGCTATGGCTAAAACTGGTTCCGGCAAGACAGCTTGTTTTCTGATACCGCTATTTGAACGTCTCAAACGCAGAGATCCCACCAAGGGCGCCAGAGCGCTGGTTTTGTCTCCTACTCGTGAATTGGCAGTACAAACGTTCAAATTTATTAAGGAGCTGGGCAAATTTTTGGATTTGAAAAGTATTTTGGTGTTGGGTGGCGATTCAATGGACTCACAGTTTTCTGCTATACATACCTGCCCAGACATCATTGTAGCAACACCTGGTAGATTCTTGCATTTATGTGTAGAAATGGAATTAAAATTAAGTTCCATAGGTAAAAGTTTGTCTCTAAAAAATGAGTTTGAAAAAAATATTTATCAATTTCTTTTAACAAAGAATATGTTGTGTTTGACGAGGCTGATCGTTTGTTCGAGATGGGTTTCGGTGAGCAGTTAAATGAAACTTTACGTCGTCTGCCTCATTCTCGCCAAATGGTTCTGTTTTCGGCCACTTTGCCCAAACAATTAGTGGATTTTGCAAGAGCCGGTTTAAATGACCCAGTGTTAATACGTTTAGGTAAATTGTTCTCTAAATATTATAAATAAGATGTTATATGTATATATTGCTTAGATGTTGAATCCAAGTTGCCTGATGCTTTAAATTTAAAATTTATATACTGCCGCCCTGACGACCGTTACACGACCTTAGTAACTTTGCTGAAATATGTCATTCCAAATGACGCTCAAACTGTGGTATTTGCTGGTACACAACATCATGTTGAACTTATATCCTTCGTAAGTACTTTGGAGCATTTGTTTTATTGTTGTTAAATGGAATAATTATTTTATTTGCGACTAATTCAAAGTTATAACTCTCGGAGGAAATGTTTATTTTCAATTATTTCAGATCCTTACGGAGTGTGGTATAACGAACACTTCTGTTTACTCAAGTTTGGATCCCTCAGCCCGTAAAATAAATACCGCCAAATTTGTAAACAAAAAAGTCTCGGTTTTAATTGTTACTGATGTAGCTGCCCGTGGTATTGATATACCCAGCTTAGATTATGTTGTTAATTTACATTTTCCCGGTAAACCGAAACTATTTGTACATCGTGTAGGCCGTTGTGCCCGTGCTGGTCGTACTGGTACAGCATACTCGATATTCTCCACTGACGATACGGCGCATCTATTGGATTTGCACTTGTTTTTGAATCGAGAATTTAATATAAATGATTCCTCGGTGATAGGAACAGTGCCACAAGACCTCTTAGAAGAAGAACATTTGGCAGTAATGGAAATTAAAAAAAATACAAATATCGTAAGTATTTTTTTATACTTAAAATAGGAAAATAAATGTAATTATCTCATTAAGTAAAGCAATTTCACTATTAACGGGCATGTTGACACTCGCATTACATTTGCGATTGTGACTTGAACTCGCAAGATAGATGTTCTGTAAATCGCAATTGCCAGACTCTTGGCGAGTTCAAATCACAAGAGTATACCAAAGTGAACTGATGAAATAACACTAAACAACTGATGAAGTGACGTAATTAATAGATTGTACAGGCCGCCAGCCCACTTGGGTCCTTTGGTCCCGAACGTAAATAATAAATTAAATGTGTTTTCTGTAAAACTAGAACTAGACGATTTTTCATACAATTTTTGCTAAACCATTATATGTTTCTAGAAATAAACCTTTATACATTCAATTCTTGATTACATTTTTAACCCAATACGCATAATATGAAAGCTGCTGGCATTTTCAATTTATATTTTAGTTTATTTGCTTTGGTAAAACATGTGCTTTTAGCATTCAAATTATGTCCACTCGCAACTGGACATAATTTGAATGCTAGAGAGTCACAGAACACCTAAAATAAATTTGGCGTTTTCAAGTCGCCTGGTGACTTTGAAAACTTGCGAGTGTGGGAAAATGCCTGTTAATGAAATCGACAGAAAATTTATAATTTTGTTTTGTTTCTCATGTTGTTTGTAGAGCGGAGTTTTACGTACTAGTGAAAATGCCTATAAGAAGTATCTCTCCTCTCGTCCAGTAGCCTCTACCGATGCCAATGCTAGAGTTAAAAAACTCAAATTTTTCGCTTTGAAACCATTAGAAGATTATATTGTCAAGGCCATGCCGAAATTGGCAGCTGCTAGTGAAACAAAATCCGCAAAATCAATTGAAGAAATCACTGAAGAAGAGCGCGAGCTGCAAAATCAAAAGCACGAGTTATTATTAAAGATGCGTAATTTTAAACCACATAATGTAATGCTATATAAAGACATGATTAGTTGTCAAATAACTACAATTTTTTATTATTTCAGACCATATTTGAATTGAATAATACCCAGAAATCGGTACCTTTTATGGTTATGAAACAGAAACGTTCTGATCATTCGGACACTATTGAGAAGTATCGCACTAAAATGGACGAATTAGATAAAGAAGAGGAACAACAGGCCGCAAAAGCTATCAAGGAAAAGGTAAGTGGTTAAACAAAATACTGTTTAATTCTTTACTCTATTCATGGCTTGCTAAAAAATCTGCCAACAACTCATTACTGAACGTTATTTAAATCCTTTTCCAAATTTATTAAAAATGTTTGTTAAGGTTTTTAATTTTGCAAGTTTGATAAAACAATTATCATAATTTTTTTTCCATCTCATTTATAAATATTGCTAGCTAGCACTTCTGCTACTAACTAATATAGTGCAGATAATAATGTTAAATAATACTAATTTTAAATAAATAAATTCCCAGAAAATAGACAACAAAATCTCAGTCAACGAAGAGGACATCAATTCAGCCTTTAAAAAAGTCGTTGCTCCCAAAAGACCTCAAAATATGGACGATCTTTATAAAGAAAATTCCAAAAAACAAAAGAAATCAATTAAAATAAATGTTAAAGACACTGAAAACTTTATACCCTACCAATCGGCCGATAAGCACACCGAAGATGGTTTGGCCATAAATTCATTTGAGCGTCAAGCCATGAATGCTGAATTTTCAGTTATCGATCGGGAAACAAATGAGGTTCGCCATAAACCCGGTTTGAAGAAATGGGATCGTATAAAAAAGAAAATGGTCTCTGTACAAGATCCCAGAGCTGGAAAGATTCGTACAGAATCAGGTGCTTGGATACCGGCTTCATTTAAGACCGGCCGTTATACCAGCTGGAAAGACAAAACTAAAATCGAAGAGCAATTGGCCAAAGAAGCCAGTAGTGATGATGACAGTTTTAGGCCATTATCACATGAAAAACGTTATCCTGTCAGCCGGCATGCGCGTCATAAAGTTAAAGTGGAGGAAAAGAAAAGAGCTGGTACAGGCGTTGGCAAAGAACTGCGTACGCCTGAGCAAATTGTTAAATCTCGCATGCGTTTGGAATTTATTAAAAAACGTAATGCAGAAAATGCAGAACGTAAAGCAGAGAATCGTAAACGTAGCATGCGTAAAAACCAGAGACCGCGCATGGTTGGAAAAGCTAAAGGTAAAAGAAAGTAGGCTTTGAAATTGTTTTGTTTAATAGTTTTTATATGAATTTGTAGAGTTATTTCTTTTCAATAAATAAAAAATTAATATAATCCACCTTGTCTGTTATTGCTAGTAGTCTAAGCTAACATTTTTAAATTTGCTTAATAATGTTAATAAACATTTTTAATCTCATCACCATAACAGCGTAATAGATTTGCCTCGAACCGGTAGACCACGTTTAAATCGCACTGCGTAAAATATTGAACGTGTACGGCAAAGTGTTAACGAAAGACCAGAAACATCTGCCAGAAGCGTTCTGCTTAGCTAGGAATGTCTCGTATGTCACAACGGTGCAAGAATTAAAACCCGCAGAACATCGGCAACGTCTAAATTTAGCAGTCAAATTTCAAGAGTTAGCCAGAAATAAACTCAACTTTATTGAAAATTTGATTATGAGTGATGAAGCTCATTTTGATTTGAATAGCTTCGTTAATAACAGTAGGCTCTGGTGTTCTAAAAATCCAAGAGCCATTAATCAACGTCAATTGCACCCTATATCGCATTTGAAAATATCATTGAGACTTTCTTCTTCGAGAATGAAGATGGAAGTGCTGTAACCGTAAATGGAGAGCGTTATCGGTTTATGTTATGTTATCGGTTATGAAACTTATTTACGTCCTGCTCTTGAAAACAGCCCGAGAAATAATGGCACTTTTAAGTAAAATTATTGGATAGCGAATAATTTCCAGAAATTCGGAAATTATTTGTTCAGCGCGATTGCCAGATTTGACAGCATCCGACTATTTTATTTGGGGTTAATTAAAGAAGCGAGTGTAGCGTAAAAAAATTTTATTTTGTATATTATATAATCTGAGAACAAAGATTATTAAAATTTTAAACCTCATAGTGACTTCTGGCCCGCTCTTTAGGTCCCAGGGCGTCAATTGAAGTCATCAAGATGACTCATAATAACATTCGAGTTGCGTAAAGGCTACGTTTATCGAAGCTCATATCTGCCTATTCTGGATATGTACTCGTAAACATCAGTCTATCAGGCAGCATTTTCGAAAAAAAAGTCATGATGCTACAACTCTTTGACAGCACTTCAACAATTATTAATTTATTACATATTACTGTCAACGTAAGCGAACGGACTTAAGGTAAAGAACAGTGAAACGGCACAGAAAAAGAGATGAAAAATAAGTACTTGCTTTCTCAATTTGCTCACACTTTGCGCTCTCTTGCGGGTAAATGTTTTTCGACCCTCGCATTGACGATAAATCGCGTCCAGTTTATGAAAAGGATGCTTTTTATAAACGCATACTAAAACTAAGTTTGCAACACTTTTATAACTGACGACCATTTTGTCACCTGTTAAGTGATTTATGTTTAGTTTGGTACATACATATGTCAACATGATGCCTAAAAAACATTTCCAAATTGTGAAAATTTATTCATGGTTCTTGCGCACTCTATGCCCATTTTACAGGCAATTCGATTAACTATGGAACGTTTACGTACCACGTTTACTCTGATGATAATAAGTATGCACAGAGACGTCGTAGAGTGCTTTATCGGCTGATGAAGCGATGTGCGAGTGGTTTTATCGGCCTATACAATAAAATATCCGAAATACGACTTAATATAAAAAAAAGAGCATGAAAAATTTTACAGTGGCACTACGGAAAGAGAATTTGCAGCTGCTTATTTGTTTCTCAATTTTTCTTTAAATTATTTTTGGTCGGGGTTTTTTTTTTATTAAATCTCGTGTTTTTTTAGCTGGTTAGTATTTTCTATATAAATTCTATAGAAGAAATATTAGTGGGCGTCAACAAGTTGAAGGTCCAATTTACAGAATAGCTGTTTATTGTACGGCTGCCGCCTCAAATATGGTAAATTCACCACACCAAATTAAAATATACGCTTTCTTATGAGAATATTTTGAATACATAACAGCTATATGACAAAGTAGATTTAGTAGGTGACTACACGGCAACAATTACAGCCGTGTAGCCTGCTGTATTGAATGTATTTAAAGCATTACACGATTAAACTGATCTGAGTGGAGAACCGTAATAGAGCAGTAATTTTGAGGTTACATAAATTATTGTTTATAAAGAGGGGCGCGGAGAGAATAAATGAAGGGGATGCATATATTTCTAGGTGTTTTCCTTTTTCTTCTTTTTGTCTTGCTTAACTTTTGTTTACTTAATGCCGATTATACGCTTTCGATTTGAAATTTCATTGTTACATAAACCGGCCGCAAAACGAGTGCTTGCCATTCTTAAGGAAATAATATAAAGAATAATTTTAAAACAAATTCAAATTGCTTTCTATTTAATATAATTTTAAATTACGAATTTGGTTTAGAAAATTTCAATGTCTCAATATCGTTAATAGCAATCAATATTAAGTAATTAGCTGGCGTAAAAAAAATCTCCAATGTAAACAATGAAATAAATTTAGAAATAGTTTCGCTACAAAATCAACTAACTTAATTATCCCCTTTTAATTTTTCAATATTATTTTCGACTAATTGGCTATTTTCACGCATAATAAATGAAATATTTGGAATTCCAACACGTTTCTATGGAATGCATATTAATTTTTATGAAAATATAGCAATTTTTATTTATATTTTATTTTGTAATTGCTGTTCATCAAGTTATGAATAAATTATATTGAATATAATAGAACTTAGTTAAGCGCTTTAAATGAAAATAGTTTGTGCTGGAAAAAAGAAAAATGACTGAAAAATGTTCGCTCTGAGACGAAACTAAATCCTCAGATTGTGATATTTCACATCAGTTTTAACAGCACAATATACAACCACGATCACGAAAATACAAATTATTGGGTGTACAACTTTGCTTCCGCCAGTTTGCAATAGATGGCTGTAGCGGTAAGTGGTAGTCGAAATACAATAAGTTTAGGTATTTGCAAACATGACGCCATTGAAATAAATATTAGTCGATTTGTGTCTGCAATTCTGTGAGGTGAAATTATTCTGTGATGTGAAAATATTTCAAGGCAAAATATTATTCAAGGCAGCTTTAAACAGGTAGTGGCAGAATTACACCAATACCCCGGCTTGCGACGCTTCAGTTTGCGTCGTTTCGATATAGCGTCGTTTGGAAATTTCTGAGGTTTCGATATTGCGTCGTTTTTGTTTCAGTTTGCGTCGCATGGCTTCGATATTGCGTCACATGTGCTTCGATT
The DNA here is from genome assembly GCA_914767995.1 of Thecocarcelia acutangulata. Lineage (NCBI taxonomy): Eukaryota > Metazoa > Arthropoda > Insecta > Diptera > Tachinidae > Thecocarcelia > Thecocarcelia acutangulata. Next base: position 31,183,384 of record OU612096.1, read on the forward strand.
TGCGTCGCTGAAATAGAAATGTTTTTACAAAGCTAAAACAGAAAAAGGGGATTTCCCGTTTAAGTTGAATATAAAATTGCAGGTGCACGTTGTATGCATGTTGAATGTCGTGAGTAGTTTCAAATTACATGTGGTGGGGCTAAGTTCGGTCTTAAAATTTAAAAAAATTAGCCAAAAAAAAAAGCAAAAGATAAAGATAAAAATAAAAAAAATATTTTCATTGAAAAATCTTTTATTTTAGTATTGTTTATTAATTGTTATATGTTAAATAAAGATTATTAAAAAAATATATAAATAAAAAAAATATTTTCATTGAAAAATCTTTTTTTTTAGCTAAAATTTTTAAAACCTGAACTAATTAAATGAAAATAAAAAAAAAACTTAAAAATTTGGCTTCGATTTGCGTCGTTTCGGTTTGCGTCTCATTTCACCGGTCCCAATTAACGACGCAAACCGGGGTATCATCATCATCAACATGTATTTTGTTAGTAGAATTTACGAAAAGTCGTTAGAATTTTGTTTTTCTTTTGTATGAAAAAGCCTGAAAGTTTATGAGTTTTTGACAAATTTACGCAAAGGGAACGAAAAACAGCTGTGCTTATACCACTACCCTATTAAAGCTGCCTTGATATTATTCATGATTAGGGAATTTTTTTTTTGACATGAAAATTATTTAGGATATTATTCACAACTCAGTGATTATGGGAATTAATCATGATTACCATTAAATGAAAAGTGAAAAAATTTAGAGTGAATAATTATTTACGATAAGGGTGATTATATTTTAATTGTGAATAATTTTATTGCCTTTTGCAAGTTCAGTTTTAGCAAATTTAATCAGTTCACTTCAATATACACATGCAAGTTGAAGTCGCCAATTTTATTCGTTTAACAGAACACCTACTTGGCGATTTCAAATTGCAAAACCAGACTTCTTGCGTTATACGTTTCTCAGAACACCTATTTGGCGTTTTCAAATGGAAAACGCTAAATTTAAGCGATTTGCATTTCTCAGAACATGCCTGTTAATTGCATTTCTTTGACGACGAAAACTTTTAAAAGGGACGGTTATAAATTTTTGTTTCTCGAGTCAAATTATTTGTAGTCCACATTTTTAAAAAATTCGTTATATCGTCGTAAAGTTTCAACTTCCTAATACTATTCTTGTTATAGATCAGAAAATATATCCCATTATATTTTGAATGTCAGCCTAACCTGAATTAAGCAAAGCAAACGAAAACTCTTTTATGTTAAGTTGCTCTTTTTATCCTTTTAAGATGCATTTTAGAGAGAAGAACAATCGTGAAAGTTTGATATAAACATAACTCATTCTATAAAGCAACGGAATTTTGTAAAGCTAAAGGCTCTAAGGTGGCAGCACTGAAGTATAGTTATATGTAAATGTTGCTGCCGCGTTCAAAATAATTAACGCTGCCATTACACAGGAAAGTACTTTCATGAAATTTCTGTATACGTATTATAAATAAAAAATTCAGTGAAATAGACGACTTTCATGAAAATTTCTTGTTCGTCTACACAGGAAAGTGAAAGTTCATTTTAAAAATGTCGCTGAAGCAAAGAGTCACAAAATTTGCCTCTACTTCTGTCCATTCGTATTTTATTTGCTTACTAATTAGAGCTGCCAAACTTATTACATATACAGATTTATGGGACAATAATTGAAAAAACTTCATTATAATTTTTTTTTTATGAGATTATCTTTATAAAAGACTTTAATTGTTCTCTGTATATGCATTAAAAGGAAAACATACTATAATTTAATTTTTTTTAACATTGCATGTTATGAAAAAGAATTTAATTTTATAATTAGTACTACAATACTGCAACTTTGTATAATTCTTTGTATGTGGCAACAGTGTTTAGCAATTTGTCATTTTACTTTCAGAAAACTTCAAAAAATTTGTTTCATGAAATTTTTTATGAAAGCTGAAAAAGTGTGCAACTTTCATGAAATTACTTTCCTGTCTAAACGCTACGTTAGTAGTATACTACACGACTACTATTGTTGGTTACAGCATTTGCTGTCATGGAAACATGAAGTCTGTTGTGGTCTATGTGTTTAATTCTTAAAGACGACAAACTTTTATACAGTTCTAAAAATTCTACCAAGAAAACTTTTTCTTGATTAATTTTGTGTGATTTTTCTTCTACCACCTACCTCATCCAGAAGAGTTTTCATTACAATGACAAAATTTAGCGTTGGACAATACAAACGATTAAGATGTTTGCATGAAAATCATAATATACTTATTATTTGTTAATTTCGACCCTCTTTTTTCTTTTTAATACAATTTGGCCGAAGGAGAGCGAAATATTGCCATTTACCGGATAAAGAAACACCAAAACAGACCTTAAGCTCAAAAATTATATAATATTGAAAATCAAAATTTCTTCAATTTTTGTGCAGACCTGCTACAAATATTTGTGCAAACAAGCAAACATTCCCATAAACAAGTCTAAATGTTTGTACAAACGTAAAATTTTAGCATGTTTGGCAAGCAGTGTAGTTTATTTGCTCCTTAAGTAACAAATTGGCTTTGTAGCAACTGAAATTAGAATAAACACGATAAATAGCCGAAAATATTGAAACAACTTCGTAATTCAGATAAACAAGTGCCCTTCGCTGTTTCAGAGCAATCCACACAAAACTTCTGTAGTGATATGAAAGAACATATAGCATGAATTTTAGAATTTCGGCCATTCCGCACTGAGATTAGGACTGATTGTACAAATCACAATAGAAATGAATCATCTTAATACGACGGTAAAAATGATGTTCATATAGAAAATCTTTCTTGAACAATTAATGCCAGAAATTGATTGAAAATATTTTTCGCAGCGTTATAAACAAATATGATTAAACATTTATACATATATACAATATCAATACTAATGTTGTTTAATAGACCTAGTAAAGGAAAAATTTATTTTTTACTACATAAACATTTTGAAATACTTAAAAACACATTTGAATATTGAACAAAAATAAGAACACACTTTACAAACAATGTTTGCTTCGTTTTTATGCTGGAAGTGAAAATATCAAAACTATTTTTTTAAGAATGTGTGAAATTTTTCCATACCATAAACGATTTTATTCCTTCGATAACAAATTGCCGTTTGAAACATTATAAGTGATAAAAAGTCACTAGCAGCAGCAAATGCAGCAGAAAAAAATATATAAAGAATTTTATTACGTTTGTGCCCCTTAAGTGGCTTTTTAAGTTTTATTAAAAAAAAAAAAAAACATTTTCGTTAACAACAACAAAAATACTCGCAAGAATTTCTCATACAATTGCTATCAAGAGTATAATTTTTCTAAATAAAAAAATATGTAGAAAAATATTCTGTTGCATTGAAGAAGACAATCAACATGTTATTGTGGCATAAAAATTGCTTGCCGCATATGAGTACACACATGGTAAATGACAGATAATAAATTGAAAAAATATGTATGTACGAGTATGTGTAATGAATGTGAATATGTGAAGTTTATTTATATCCCCAAACGTTTGAAGTTTCTTGTAATTTAAAACAATATTTCTATTCATTTCTCTTGCTTACACTCCCACCCCCTCCCTTTCGACAATCCTTTAATAGAAACACATAAAATCACTTAGAAAAATTTGAAAGCAAATTAGAATCTGCAACTATGCTATTGATGTGTTAACAAACATTTTTTTGTCTTTCAAAAACCATCTTGAAGTTTTATTTTATCAAAAAGTAAAATAACACTTCAAGAAAATTTATTTCGAAATGTGTTCTCATTCAAAATTTCTGTACAAAATTACTTTAAAGTTGATATCACACATATAACGGGTATTTTTATACACAGAAAAAAATAGATCGCATATTGATAAAAAAAAAATTGCACTATTTTTTATCAAATTTCTTGTGAAAAGGATTTTTTGCCAGATTGATAATTCAAATTATAAAATAGAAATAGCTTTTTTACTTAAAAGCAAAAATTATTGAGTTGAAATTTTTTTTTGTTAATATGTAAAATCTGCAAAATATACTTTAAAAAAAATTGTTAAAGAAACAACAACTTCTCATTGTTATTTGACAACATTTGAAAATTTTTTTATTGAATAACAATCAATAATTCGGAAAGCTTTTTATTAATTGCATTTTATTAAGAGATAATCGTATTTCCAAAAATGCAATATTAATAATAATTTGAGTCAATACAAATTTGATTAAATTGATGGTTTTTTATTAATTACATAGCTTGATTGAAAAAATGTCATCTATTTTTTTCTGTGTAGGGACAGAAAATTAATTTGGCAGCACTTTTTAAACTGGCAGAAATTTTGTCAGCTGTTAAGTGATTTACAAGGTGCATTAACATCTACAAGGTGGCAGCGCTACGGCATGTAACAATTTTTTGCTACTGGCAATATAGTAAGCCATTTACGTCAAGTGTATTGTTTACATTTTTGAAAGTGAATTTAGTGTTTTATTCTGAATTAAACATATAAAAATTATTTTGTGAACATAAGAATAATTCAAATAAAAATAATTTATGATTAGAGTACATTTAGTACATATATATATGATATAGTACATTTTGTGATAATTGTAAAAAAAGTAACAAATATTTTTGACAAACATAGCTTACCACTTCCCTACTTTTGTTGTATTGTTGTAATTTTGCTCTAGTGCTGCCACCGTGTGGACGTTAATGCACCTTGGTGATTTATGTTTAGCTTCGTTTAAGGCGAATTCATTTCTAATAGGTGAAACTGGAATTACAATAACTACAACAATACAAAAACAACTTGGTGTTTTATTGTTGTTTGAGGAACCTTTACATGGTAATACAGATATTTAAACCTGTAAAAAATAATATGTGTAGAGTAAAGGAAATCTTACCGTGTAAAAACAAAAAGTATTCAGTAGGAGACAAATCCAAATGCAAAACTTGGCAGGCGGTCGGTAAATCTTCATTTTCTAAACCATTTTAGAAAACTCTGTGTACTCATCACATCAGAGGTGTATTTTTAAAATTGCATTGGTAGCACTTCGATTGATAAGGTGGTAAAACATTAATGTCTGTCAAAATTTTTCATTTTTACTCATATTTGCTCACAAACGTACATGTACATTTATGTCTGACATTGTCTATGCTTTTTATTATTATAAAAAATAATTATTTAAAACAAATTAAAATATTAACGGATTAAAATTTTCTCAAGCCGACTACTTATACCGCCCAAAAACGGCCGCTGAATTGAGTTCATAGAGTTCTAATTTCAGATGCTTAAACATAACAAAATAGAACACATTCTATTTGAAATTTTGTCAGACGACTTTGTTCATGTTTTTTCAAAATCAATGTTTTTGAGCAATGACATGTAGAAATTTTACATTGTGAAAAATGACATCTACATTGTTAAAAATGTATCGTGTGTTATCTACTTTAGAAACCCAAACAATTGCAGTTCAATAATATTGCATGTTGTTTTTGTAATTGTTGTTGAATTGTAACCATCAATAATTTTATTAGACTTTCATAATAACACTTTGATTTTACTTATCCTACAAATGCAAACCTTCAAAATACGTAGAACACACATTGCTCATTTTTATTTTTATTACGGAGAGAATTTTATAATATTTCGTTCCCGCAAAATCTAAATATCTTGTATTACCATGTAAACGTGCCTTTAAGCGACTCATGTGCCAAAAAATTTTATAGAAAGTATGTTTATGCATACTAGAGGTCTGCTCAAGCACAAGAAAAATGTCCTACAAGCTATCGTAATGTTTTCAAGTACTAACCATCTACGGTTGCCATATTTGACAATTTATTGTATTGGAGTGAAGTACTTCTGACAACGTTTCAGAAAACCAAGACACTTGACTGTTTCTTTAGAGACATGAAAGATAAAAGATGACGAACATCACACTAAATTTTCATTCCAAGAACATCAAGAGCAATATCCATACCAATATCCATACCAACCATACGTGCAGATGAAGCAGCATTTGCGGTCGTTTGTTGGTGTATTAATAAACAATACTGGGTCTTACGAGCATTGAAATCAGCCCTGTTCTTACCAGCCCATTCAGAGATTAAAAAATGTTAATTATTCAGTGCCCCTTGGCACCAATCTTTAATATACTGGGCCTATAAATGAATGCGTATGAATGGCAAATGCTGCTTTTATCTGCAAAAGAGTGGATAAGGTTCGATGTTTGGTGCGGTCTCTAAGAAAACTCCGAGTAAAATTATGGCCGACACCAAAAGTAATATGTTTTTACCGTAATGCGTCATGTCACACTCTATCAGATGCCTTGAAAATATCCAGGGCCATGGTCTATTATATTATGAAATGCGTGGGCCTCCACAGCAGAAAATTTTTTAGTAGGGACGTTTTCATTGTGTCAAATCATAAAAAGTGTGCGTTTGAAAACATTCATTATGCCTAAGAAAATAATTAACCAGTAAACGGGCAAGTACGGGCAGATCGTTTTGGCCGTTTCACAACAACAAATAAGCAAATTAATAAACAAAACCATATTTGGACCGAATCCGATCGAATCCCAAAAGATGCACTCCACCAAACTAAAGTATATAACACTTCAAATCTGCTATCGGCAATGTTAACTTCTACAACGTATTTCTATTAAACTAGATAATCACAGATCACAAATATATTTTTTTAATTAATACCTACTTTCTACTTTAAATGAGAACAATACTTTATAAAATTATTAATCAAATAATTTAATATTGCCAAAAACCACGCACTGAGTAATTTGGCGCCAATCTTTCAATGCACTTGCTGCAACTTATGTTATATTTGACAGCTAACAGCTGTGCGAAGATTGAAAGCAAAACAAATGTAAAAACGTAAGTTTGCTCAGTGGAGTATCGGTTATCGATACAACATTGATCGATTTTAAAGTTTTAAAATTTGACTTAAATGCCGTCAGAACAATGATTTTGACCACTGTGCAGCTCACACATCGATGCTTGTGCGTGAGTTTTTGGCCAAAAACCAAACCGTTATCATGCCTCAATTTCTGTACTCACCGGACTTGGCCCCCGCTGACTTTTTTCTCTTCCCAAAACTGAAGACACCGATGAAAGGAAAACGTTTTGCTAAGATTGAGGAGATAAAAGAAAAATCGAAACAGGAGCTGTTTCGAGGATTGAGAAAAACGCTGGCGTAAGTGTATTATATCTGAGGGGGGTTATTTTGAAGGGGAAAATCGAAACAGGAGCTGTTTCGAGGATTGAGAAAAACGCTGGCGTAAGTGTATTATATCTGAGGGGGATTATTTTGAAGGGGAAAATATAGTTATTGATGAATAAATAAATACTTTTGAAAATAACGGTAATTTTTTGACCAGACCTCGTACATATTTTCGAAATCATTAAATTAAATAATCGGAATCAATTTTTAAATAATTTTTAACTCACATCAACATGTAACCCAACGAAACGAAATAAATTTGGGTGAAACTCCATTTGATATGTAACAAAGCGGCAAAAAAAAAAAGAAAAAAGTTTTTGATCTGCATATTTATTTCTGGAAGAATCACAATTTTACATTTTTGGAGCATAAAATGACGACTTGGCTGACTTCATCACAACAAAAGCGCCCATTTCATCAGCAAAACACATTTAGTCGCTTTTTTTAGTCGATGATGATAAAAATAAAAAAAAAAACAACAACGACAACGACAACAGAAACGAAATAATTTTCAAATATGTGGCGCACAGCATCAAGTAGGAGGTGATATTGCACTTTGACTCATGGCAGGCTTTAAATTTGTGTGTTTTATTTTTGAAATTGCACTTTTATGAGGGCACAAGTAAAATAGGAAACAGAAAACTTTCAAAAGCATTTTATTTATTATTTTGTCTGGCGCAGATTTCTTTTTAATTTTCAAAAAAGGGCGTTTATCCAGGAATTTGTCGCTGGAGCATGCGAAACATGTGTTGTGGAAAATATTTTTGATGGAGTTTTATTTTCTTGTTTCCTCTTCTTTCTTCATCAGAAATAATTATTTAAATGGGGTAAATTTATTCTGCTGTTTCTTTATTTTTATTTTTTGTATTGGAAATTAGTCATATGAGTAAAAATAAAACTGGAGTAGGTTTGCCGAATTTTAGTAAAAACTTTGTAATATTGTAAAATGGAGTCAATTACGAGGGCGGTTTGGAAACTTCTTAGCCTATCAATGAAAGAGAATTTTTTACTGTTGCATATGAAGGAGCACTTTCACCTAACACATTTACCATATCATTATGAATTTCTTGTCTCGATAAACCTTTTTTATGTAAATATTTAATGACACCACGCTTTTCTAATTTTTCCATTGTAAAAAAATCTTTTGTGAACACCTGATTCTATATGAACGAGTTACCAGATCGAAGCAAAATTTAACATAGCAGAGATGGAACACTTAACTTTTTTCTCTTTATACCACGCTTTTTGTGCTAGGCTAAGAAGTTTCCGAACCGCCCTCGTATGTTCCACTATAAGGTTTATTAGTTTACTTTACAGTAAAATGCAGTAAATAAGTAATTTTTCAACAAATTGTAAAAATTACTCACTGAAAACTCTTTCGTCAAAAAAAAAAAAAATTTGCTCGAACGGAAAAATAGTAAAAAATTCGTAAACTTTAGTAAACAGCTGATACAATTACATCCATATGTAACAGTGCACACAGGGACAACTGCAGATCTGACTAGCCAAAAGTTTATCAAACATATTTTTTATAATTCTGAATTAGTGTTTAGGTTTTTGGCGCATATATATGTACATTGGGATTTAGTTCGAGTTTTTTTTCGTTTCTTTAAGCTAAGAAGGATTTTGTATTAAAATATCAGTTTGTTATGGTCAATAATTTTGATTGAAGACGACCAGAAAAATAATGAAATTTTTTAGCTGGGGGATAGTTGTGAAAAAGATTTACATCAGCACCTGCCTTGCGGCCTTATCTGATGATGGACCAATTCCACGGAGGGAATTATTCACGATTCACCAGCGCCCCCTTGTGGCTTACCAGGCTCACACAGGTAGCAATTCTTGCCATATGATTGCGGTCATATGAGCAACTTCTTGTTGAGGAGTTCGGGCCTTCTAATCCCTCCTGTATGCAATTTCCCAGCAATCAATGGAGGACAAGGCTTAATGAGTTGGTAAGCCGAAGCCCACTACACTCATAGAAAAAAGCATCTTAATATTGATGACGGCGGGTCATCAGAATTGTGACATCAATAGTATGTAAATAGTCACCAGTAATAGGAAAACTGACATCAATCTCAACAACAAAAGTCATCAGACAATTTTGTCATATGTTGAGTATCATCAATGCTACAACTGTGGTGACATCAATTCAATGATACATTTTATTAATAGGTATAATACATCTAATTTGTCAAAATTGCTTGTAAATAAAAAAGCCTACATAGTGTTATAATATTTTAATTTATTGTTGAAGAGGAATTAGGTTGTTAAAATTATTATTTTTAAATTTAAATTAATTTTTAAGAAGGAAAAAAAAAAATGCGTCACATTAATGGCATTTAGTCATCATATGCGACATTAGTTATATAAATATAATGACAGCGTAGAAAGTAAAATAAAAAGAAGTACGAAGCAAAGAAAGCGAATATTTCCTCATACACAGCGTACACGCAATTAAAATATGATAATACGCCACACAGACAGTGTATTGATGGCAGGGAGTCATCAAAAGTATTATCAGAAGATTATTAATTATCATTGATTTCTTTAAGATGGTAGAATATAAAGTTATGTGTTTGAACTTATTTTTGAAATCAGAAAATATAACCGGATGATGTCATCATGAAATTTACTTCCAAATCAATCAAATTTATAGTTGGTCTTATGTTAGTGCGCCATTCTACTGATGATGTTTTGTCATTACATTGACATCATTTAGTAATTTCCTGGGTATTGGAGTTTCCTTGCGATAGAGCATCCCCATGATGTCAGTGTGACATTTCATTGATGAAATATTTGTCATAATTGCCGCTGTTGATAATTAAAGCAACTGATGTAATGGTTGACATAACAGCGATGACAAGTGTCATGGGGTCAAAAATGATGACATTTGGCATTGCATTGATGTTAAAATACATCATAGTTATGACAGGTTTTCTATGAGTGTAAGAGCATCAGCCCTTAAACCAACTCACCCGTCAACCATCACCACTGGTTCCTTACAATACAGGTATCTGTTGTAAAGGCAACAGATCCTCGGGAGATTGTTAGTCCCCGAAAAAAGCCACACACCCAGAACGTTTCACTTTTTTCGGCAATGCTTGAGCTTTCTCTACCTATTATTTCATACAATTTTTACATTGTGTATGCACATATACATACACACATGAGAGAAAAATAAGGAATTGCCCAGTACCGGCAATTCTTTTTCCCTTCTTATCCCCCTCACCGAAAGCTTCTATAAAGTCAGGAATTGCCCAACTAAAGTTGCTGTGTGTGACCTGGCACTAAACAAAGCAACATGTTTGTACAAGTGCAAAATTTTGTCATGGTTGCCAAGCAGTTTGTTTAGTTTATTTGACTCTTTACAAAAGAAAAGAAATTTATCGCATGCAATATTTTTTCCATACAAGCCATCGTATATTTTTTGCATAAAATTTTACATATCGCACCTTTATTGCAACATAGTCATATCTCAAAAAATGAGCTTTTCGATCTAACAATGCAAAATTATGAAATTTTATATTGTGCCAAAATTTTATTTAAATTACCTTTAAACTGTCTCCTTTAGGAGATATTTTCTAAACATTTTTTCTAAGACTTGTGTGGAAACTAAAAATTTCAAATGTGTTTTTCTCGAAACAAGCTTTTTTGCGTTATGACTATGTTGCAATAAAGGAGCGATATGTATAGGGTGTTTTTTTAAGCCCGATAGAACTTGAAATTGTAAAAAATAACACAAAAAATTAAATTGTAATCAAAATTTTTTTTTATTCGAAAGATCAATACGTGACATTAACATTTGAAAATGATTTCGGGCATATGGGCACCGCGACTGTTCTTGACGAAGCGCATTCTGGACGTCCAATTTTGGGCCACTTTTTCGAGCACTGCTGGCCGTATGTCACGAACAACACGAACAATGCTGGCCTCCAAGGCGTCAATTGTTGCTGGTTTATCAGCATAAACCAGTGACTTCACGTAGCCCCACAGGAAATAATCGAGAGGTGTCAAATCGCACGACCTTGGAGGCCAATTGACAGGTCCATTTCTCGAAATCAACTTATCGCCAAATTTTGATTTCAGTAAGTCGATGGTTGCGTTCGCCGTATGGCACGTAGCGCCATCCTGTTGAAACCACATCTCCTCCGGATCAATGTCATCCATATTTTCAAACAAAAAATCATTGATCATGGTGCGGTAACGATCTCCATTGACCGTAACGCGAGCTCCGGCCTCATTTTTGAAGAAATAAGGTCCGATGATGCCACCAGCATGAAAACCGCACCAAACAGTGCATTTTTCTGGATGTAATGGAGTCTGTAGGGTCTCTTGTGGATTGGTCTCACTCCATATGCGGCAATTTTGCTTATTAACAAACCCGTTAAGCCAAAAATGCGCCTCATCGCTAAACACAATTTTGCGATAAAACAACGCGCGAATCGACGACTGATTTTCAAAGTAAATTTGGATAATTTCGTAGCGTTGTTCAAGCGTGAGTCTATTCATGATGATTTGTCAGAGTATACTAAAAAAAATGTTTCATCAAAATTTAATTTTTTGTGTTACTTTTTACAATTTAAAGTTCTATCTAGCTTAAAAAAACACCCTATACATACGTACATAGTAAATGTTTTATTACAACATATTGTATCAGCGTTTAATTGAAATTTCGTATCTGTTGACAAATTTTTCAATGTGGAATTTCATTAAGTGGAACAATTAAAATACAGAATAAACTTCTATATTGAATTACATGCCATACACAAATATGTACTTATGTACTCGTATGTATGTTATAAAAACTTTTTTTTTTATAATTTAAGCTTTCATTGAGTAGTTTAATAACTGCACCAATGTGAGAGTTCTTTACAATATATATGTATATATTTTTTTTTATCAATTAAGTATTACAATTGAGTTGACGTAGTCGTCATTCTACACATTTTGTTTTTAACATTTAAAGATTGTTTATAATCAGTTGGTGTATGGAAGTAAGAAAAGTTTTAGTTGTGATAGATGCCAATGGACGAGTGCATTGAATTGACGTACGAGCGTAATAAAAAACACCCACCCTCTTACAGAAAGTCATTCGCCGTTTTAAGATATTTTGTCTACAACTGCATTTCAAGCAGCAGATACATCTTTGAATGAAAAAATACTATTTTTAATATAAATATAGAAAATATTTATAAACATACTTACATATACATATGTGCATAACATAAATATATCGTTAGCTAAAAGGCAAGACAGCATAACTAACAAAAAATTTAAAATCGAGTCTGATTGATTATTATCAATGTTGTTAAACTACATATTATATTAACAAGTAAGAGTGTAGTATATTCGGCTAAGCCGAATCTAAAATACCCTTCACGATAGTCACGTAAATATATAGGGCCATATCCAAAAAAAATTCTTACTTGAGTTTTAACGCATACGTTAGTTACCAAACACTTTAGCACTACCATACATTTGTTAAAAATTTTTATGCAAAAATAGTACGTTAACTTTTACATGTAGTAAGGAATTTAATAGTTTTGTTATGGCAACGCCGTTATGTTCAGTTGTAATTTTTTGAATAGTGATGAATAAAAACTAATATTCGAAAACCGAAAAACATATTTAAAAAATAAAAAATTATTATTATTACATAAAATAACATATTTTTGACAAACAGTTCTTGGATTTACCTTCTTAATAAATAATGAATATATAATATGTAGTATATTAATGAAATTGAGAAAAAGTAATAGGGGTACTTATCTAGAAAAATTGTTATTATTCGAATAACGATTTTCATTGTATTCGTTTGATTGAAAGTGCATCACTAACACAATTGTTATATATATTTTTCTTTCAAAATTAATATTTTCAGTTTATATAAAATGGAATGTTTCAATTAATGTATGTAATAAAAATAATAACATCTTTTGTTTTTAAATTTTCCCAATATTGTGTTTTTCAAGAAAAATAATAATCGGCAAGTCAAGTGTCATTTTAACGTACAGTTAAAGAAGTATACTCAATTCAACTTTAATCGAACGGTAAGCTAACAATTGTTTTTGCATACAACGTTAAGAAATTTGTCGTAACAATTGTTTACCAAGCTTTGTTAAGTTTTTTTTTGCATACGGCTGATAGTATATATTAATATATATTAAATTTGAGCTAAATATGCTAGAATATATGTATTTGGATCGATATCGGGAATTTTCTTCTTTTTATTACCACAACTGCTTTTAAGCAAAAAAAGTTAATTAAGTTCGCTTACGCGACATTTTCTGGAAAAAAATTGGTTTAGGCTACATCTCGGGTATATATGGACCCATATCGGAAGTTTTCATTTTCTGTATTTGGTAACCTTTTTTTTTTTTTTTTTTTTTTTTTTTAACTTGGACCAGTACTCAGGGGATGACCCCTACATATGCAGTGCATTGTACCAGAACTAGGAAAATAGGTTGTGAGGAGGAGGAAAGAGGGAGTAGTATTTGTGAACATTTGACTTGAACCTTTCAACGTTATAACAGACAGGAAACACGCCAGCAGGTAACTTATTCCACAGGCGGAGCGTACGGCTGAAAAACGAATTCTCTCTGTAATGCGTAGTACGATTCCCTGGGCAATCGACCACAAATGGATGAGCCCTGAACGATGCACGCGTGCTACGTAAAAATGTGCGGGTTTCAGGAACAAGGTCCCTAATCTCGTCAGAGCAAAATCCATTGTAGTAACGATAGAACAGAGTAACGCACCCCACACAGCGTCGATGCTCCAGTGAGTCAATAGAGTTGGATACCCTACTGTCACCGATAAGCTTCTTCGCCCTCTCCTGCACACGGTCGAGTAACCCCAAAATTGATTTTGGGGCACCGGCCCAAACATGAGAGTTGTATTCCATTTTTGGTCGGATATAGGTGGTATAAATAGTAAGGAGATCAGATGGAGTGAAGTACATCTTACACCGTTTTAGAAACCCTAGGCACTTGAATGCTTCTTTAGAGATATGAAAAATGTGTTCAGTCCAGCGAACATCACACTGTATCTTCATTCCAAGAATATCAAGAGCTTCCGATTCGTCAATATTTATACCATCCATGAGTACAGATAAAGCAGCATCTGTGGTCGTTTGTTTGTGTGTTAATAAACAACATTGGGTCTTACGAGCGTTAAAGGCGACCCTGTTTTTACGACCCCATTCGGAGATTAATAGAAGATCACTGTTTAGTGAGTCGTTCATATTTTGCCTCTTGGCAACGATCTCGGATAGGCTGGGCCTATAACTGAAAGAGTACGAATGGCAGATGCTGCTGTCATCCGCGAAGGAGTGGATAGGGTTGGAAGTTTGGTATAACAGGTCATTTAGGAATATAAGGAATAGGGTAGGAGAAAGAACGGAGCCTTGCGGTACCCCTGAATTAATCTTGAACTCGTTTGATGAGACCCCATCTATAACAACTCGTATAGTGCGGTCTCTGAGAAAGCTCGATATAAATCGAGAGAAGTCATCACCGACACCAAAAGCAGTAAGTTTTGCCAGTAGCGCACCATGCCACACTCTGTCAAACGCTTTGGAAATATCCAGAGCCACCACCTTACTTTCGCCAAAATGATGGATTGAGTGGCACCATTTCTCTGACAGATATGCCATAAGATCGCCAGTAGAACGACCCTTGCGAAATCCATATTGGCGGTCACAAAGTAATTTATGTGACTCTAGATATTTCATAAGGTGATAGTTGACCATACTTTCCATCACTTTGGAAAGCGCAGAGCAAATTGCAATTGGGCAGTAATTTTCGGGGTTATTAGTTTCACCCTTTTTGGGGATTGGCGTTACATTAGCAACCTTCCAGCACGATGGGAACTCACCAACATGGTAAAGTTTGCTGAAGAGGTGTGCTAACGGACGCGCAAGCGTAGAAGAGCACTGCTTCAAGACCAGTGCTGGGATGCCATCCGGTCCAGGAGTCTTATTTATGTCGAGGTCGGCCAAAACCCTTTTAACTGCTCGAGCCCGGAAAAATATCTTTGGCATAGTTGCAGATACTCTTTCGAGCTCAGGAAGTGATTGACTGCTTTCCGGCAAGTAAGAATTGCTTGCAAAAATTTCAGCCAGCAGGTTAGCCTTGTCAACCGGGTCGGTGAATGCTTGGTCATTCTTTAAGAGAGTTGGAATAGACGAACTAGTATTGTTCTTTACCCTCTTAACGAATGACCAAAAGGTCTTACTGCCCCGGGGAGCTGTAAGGACCTTGGCACGAAGGCACTGTTCGTGAAGAAACTTTTCACGCCTAAGTACTTTGGCACACGAAGATCTCGCCTTTTTGCGTAGCAAATCAGTTTCTGGGTTTTTGTTTAAGCGCCAAATACTGAATGCTTCCTCTCTAGATCTGACTGCGTTTTTGCACGTCTGATTAAACCAGGATTTCACTCTTGGTTTAACCGAAATCTGCTTGGAGGGGATAAATGATTTCATCCCTAGCAATATCATATTCTCGACCATTTTTGCAGAAGCATTTATGTCGTTATCTAGAAAGCAAAGTTTCCAATTAAAATGCTCATAAAATTGGTTGAGCTCAGCCCAACGCGCCTTTTCGTAAATAAATATTGAACGTTTCGTAGCTGATTTCGAAACGTTACGAAGTTCAGAGATCGAAAAGGAGGCAGAAATGGTGCAATGATCCGAATTGCCGAGAGGTGCACTAACGCTGACTTGGTACTTTTCAGGGTGCGAAGTCAGGAATAGGTCAAGTGTATTTAAGTGGTGCCCTTCAACACATGGAATATGCGTTGGCTCATTCACTAATTGCGCTAGGTGGTTGTGCGCAGCGAATAACTCGACATATTGGCCTTCCGGAGCCTCCTTATATTACCAGAACTTTATTTAAGCAAAAAAAGTTTTTTAAGTTCGATTTTAATGCAAAAATCGGTTTAGACTATATCTCGGGTATATATGGACCGATATCGGAAATGTTTTTTTTTCTGTATTTTAACAACAATCTTTTTTTCATGGAAAAATCGGTTCAGGCTATATCTGGGGTATATATGGACCGATATCGGAAATTTTAATTTTCTGTATTTTAGTAATCGTATTTTTTCCATGGAAAATCGGTTTAGACTATATTTCGGTATATATGGACCGATATCGGAAACTTTAATTTTCTGTATATTACCAGAACTGCTTTTAAGCCAAAAAAGTTGTTCAAGTTCTCTTATGCGACATTTTCATGAAAAATATCGGGACCGATATCGGGGAAAAATTTTTTAATCGCCAAGCTAAATAATAAAAATATTATTAGGCATGGCGACTACAAGGGGAAAAAATTTTTCCCCGATATCGGTCCACATACTTATGTATATCCGAGCTACATCATAAACCGATTTTCCACGGAAACAATTTGTTTCGCTTAAAAGAAGATTATTAAAATACAGAAAATGGAAATTTCCGATACCGGTCCATATATTTCCGAGATATAACCAAAACCGATTTTCTCATCAAAAATTTTTTTTTTTGCTTAAAAGCAGTTCTGGTAATAAAAGGAATATATAAAGAAAATAAAAATATCCGATATCGGTCCATATAAAACACGAGATATAGCCTGAACCGATTTTTCCATAAAAAACTTTTTTTTTTTTGCTTAGAAGTAATTCTGGTAAAAAAAGGAGGTTACTTAAGTATAGAAAATGAAAATTTCCGGCATCGGTCCATATGTACCCGAGATAGAGCCCCAACCGATTTTTTGCTTTTTTTGCTTAAAAGCAGTTCTGGTTATAAAAGGAGGTTACTAAAATACAGAAAATGAAAATTCTCAATATTAGTTCACATACATGGTCCATATACCTGCTCGCTTATCCGAATCCGCCTCCTTAATTTGGCTTTTATGCAGTCTGGACTAAATCAGATTTTCTGTTTAACTTTTACCGTGCTTAAGATGTAAACAAATTAATATTTATTTTGAATGGGTGTGTCAACTTTATAATATTTTTTTTCTTTTCTTACAAACCATCTTCTGGAAATTTCAAACCATACAAAGAACAAATTAGTCAAATCACTCCAGCCGTTCTCAAGTTATGTGATTACATACATTTCGTAATTAATTTCTTATAGATAAGTTATTTTGTTGTGACTACTATAATCGTCACTTTCTATTATGAACTATTTCAATCTTAGATAAAGGAAAGTTGAAAAAAGTAAGTGCCGTTAAGGTTTAACGTCAACAAACAATACTCCCTCTTTCCTCCTACTCATAACCTATTTTCCTAGTTCCACTACAATGTACTGCATATGTAGCGGCCATCCCCTGACTACTGGTCCAAGATAGATAAATGAGGTTGCGTTACCGAACAATATTCGCGGAAATTGCTTGGCCGACCTCATTTTTACTAGCGCAAACAACAACAACGTTTTTCGGAAAGCGAACTAGGCGAGCATGCACAACTGGTTTCACATTTCCTATAGACCCGGTTTGCTAAAATTTACGCACAATTCTCCTGATTATGAAGACATTTCGTCGATAGTACTGTCCAAAAAATCACGAAGTGCATGAAATGCATTTTGATTTAAAGTCCCATTTCATAACAGACTTCAACAATCTTAACGAGCTGTAAATATTCCATAGTTGAATTTGCAAACACTGAATCAAAGAAAAACTTGACGTTAAGGTGCAACTCACAATTAATATCGTGCATTATGGTTGAACCACTCTGTAACAAATATCCTCAGGCGAAACTTCCTGTAAATCATTATAAGGATTTTGTAAACAACAAAAATATCATGAAATGTATAATTTTTATAATAATAAAATATTGTGCGTGCGTTACAGCATCAAATACAAACAAATATGTATGTATGTAAGTAAAAACAGGGCATGTGAAATGTGTGTTCTTTTACAAACGGGTATGATACAGAAATTTACATACCCTGCCAGGAAATTAGTACTCAACTGCAAGTATAATCAACTAAAGGTAGGATCACACGATTGCCGTAAGTAGACAAATCTGACTCAAGTTCTATTCTGTTCTACTACATGGTTGCTCCATTTTTCACAAATTTGTTGCCTAAATATTGTGAAAATCGATTTTGTGGCAATAATTGCCGCTTATCAGTCACACAATGGTTCTAACATGTGGCAATACTACGAACCAGCTGCTACACCGCCTTTTAATTTGTTGACCAGTGATTGAAAATATTTTCCTAAAAAAAGCCAAAATAAAAAACAAACAGAAAAAATATTACAACAAAGAATTATCTCTTTTAGAGACTTGGGAAAGCCCAGTGATGGCATGTATGGGGAAAAAATTTAAAATTTCCAAATAAACATTTTCGTATTAATGATAATACTAATATATTATTATATAAGAATTATATAATGATAATACTAATATATTATTATATAAGTATTATATAATGATAATACTTATATATTAATGTTATACTTATACACTATTCATCAGCATCCACTACATTCAGAGAAAAAAGTATCTTCATATTGATGACGCCGGGTCATCAGAATTGTGACATCAATATTATGTAAATAGTCATCATAATGTGAAAGCTGACTTCAATCTCAATGAAAAAAGTCATCGAAGATTTTTGTCACACATTGATTATCATCAATGCTACAATTGTGGTGACATCAATTCAATGATACATTTTATTAATAATTATAATACATCTAATTTGACAAAATTGATTTAAAAAATGATAACTAGTTATAATAATTTCTATTTATTGTTGAAAAACAATTTTGTTGTTAATTCATTATTTTTAAACTTAGAATAATTTTTAAGAAGTATAAAAAAGGCATCATATTGATGTAAATTTGTAATCACAGCAAGTATTGTTTAAGCATATAAATATAAAAATATATAAAAATAAGTATAACTATAAAGCGAATATATAAATGAGCGATAATACATCATATTGATGACATTTAGTTATCACATGCGGCGTTAGTTAAATAACAAATACAATGAGAGCGTAGAGAATAAAATAAAAAAACTAACGCGCAATTAAAATATGATAATGTGACACGCAGACATTGTATTGATGACAGTAAGTCATCAAAAGTAGTAAAACATTTTTAATTCTCATTGATTTCTTGAAAATAGTAAAATATAAAGTTACATGATTGAACATATTTTTGAAATCATTAAATTTAACCGGAGCTTAAGTTTAGTTGATGATAGCGTGTCATGGTACTAATGACATTTTGCCATAAAATTTCACATCAACGCGATTTTTACATGAAATTGTAGTTAGTCTGATGTTAATGTGATATTCTATTGATAATATTTTGCCATTATATTGCCTTAATATGATCATTTTTTCGATATTAGAGTGTCACTGCATTGATCACATGTTCACATCAAACGTATTTCAATAAAGCATCACCATGATGTCAGTTTGACACATCATTGATGAAATAATTGTCATAATTACTGCTAATGATAATTAGAGCAAATGATGTAATGGTTGACATCACAGCGATGAAAAGTGTCGTGGGGTAAAAAATTATGACATTTATCATTACATTGATTCGAACTCGGTATCATGTGAATATTATGTATTTTAATAGATGAATAGTTTATACCATGCTAGGCTTTTTAAGCGTCTAAAATCACTAAAATATACTTCAATCTAAAAAGTAAGCAGCACTAGTATGCAAGATGTACAATTGTGGTTTTTTGCGTTCCAGCAGTTTTGGGTAAAATTTGCAAATTTAGAGAGTAATTTGCTTTTTACTCTAATTAGTCCGAGGTCTCGTGGAACACACCTTATGCTGTGCAATGTTTTGTGTAGCTTTTGTTGACATGCGGTACGTTTTTTAAAGTTCTATAACTATACAAACGGCCGTACGTTAAGGTACGTTAAGTTTTCCTAACGTAAACGTTCGCATAACGAGCCCTTTAGGAAGACCAAAAGAGAAATGAAAAAATGAGAAATGTAAAAGCAGACTAAAGGCCGGGGCACATAGAATCCGTCGTACGTTATACTTTGCCTTTTTCAACTGACAACTAAGTTGAAATACATGTAATCTTATGAGCTTTGTCGCATTCCGTACTTCTACGTCAACGTAAAGTATTAAAGTTGAGCAACTTTTGACTTTTAACGTACGTTGAGAACTTTGGCAACTATCGGTTAATATTTTTTGTATATTTTGTTTTACTTTTTTGTTCAAAAATAAAATAAGTTTTAAAAAATTGTGTTAAAATTTTTGTGCTGTGTCTGAAAAATTAATCAAAAAATTTTATTCAAATTAAAAAAAAAAAAAAGAGCTGATGTTATATCCGTTAACAAAGTACTTATTTTGCCAACTTCATACGTCATTTGCGTTAGTGTCAGTTGAAAAAGGAGACGGATAACGTACGGCGGATTCTATGTGCCCCGGCCTTAACTAAGTTGCCGGCAGGGTATTTGCATATTATATATTTGTGTGTGTATATATTTTAATAAAACATCCGGTATTTAACAAATAAACAGGCTTGCAACAATATATATATTTTTTTTATTCAAACATAAAAAAGAACATGTTGAGCAAGGCCTTCACATCAATACACAACACAAACAATCCGATGTCCGTCCACCAACTACCACAAAAATTCGATATAAATGAATAAGTACACACATATGTATGTACTTGTGTATGGCTTTAATACTCCTCAGTCTTCTCGTGTTTGCTTTCCTGAACAGAAAGGTGTTGACAAGGTTAAGTTTGTTAATATGACTTTTTTTTTATTATTGTTATGGGGATTTTAGGCAAAATTAACAAATTCAGAGTTGGAGTTTGTGCTTTAAATTGAAAACACATTTTCCTAAAAATTAAATTCCCTGCCAACAACAATTTATTGCTTTGAACAATGTATCTGTTTATTGTAATTTTTTCATTTTCATCCCATTTTATTATAATATCATGAGCTGTTAGGACTTTTTTGTTTTGTTTATTGCCTCCACTAGTTGTCTTAATAATTTATATGTAGTTTAAAATAATTTTCCAAAATACCAGCAGTTCGTTTGATGATTTTTTTTTTTTTTTTTTTGAAGTAAAAGCATGTGTAATCTCTTAATAACTTAAACACATTCATGACAGCAGGCTACTGACTACAACCCAAGGTGCATTAACCTTTACACGGTGGCATGTGACAGTTTTTTGTTAATGGTAATATAAGGTGTGTTCCACAAGGTCTTGGATGAGAGTAAAAAGCAACTTACTCCCTAAATTAGTCCATTTTACCCAAAACTGCTAGAACGCGAATTTATATTTACAAACTTAAATAAAAAACGTAATAATTGACACAAAGTTTTATCAAGAGCCTACATAGCCTAACCTTATCACATTGTCGTAAAGCAGCTCTGGGCTGAAGCACAGCCCTCGTGCCATCGTAATTATTTCTTAAGGGCGGTCAGGCTTGTTGTTTTTGTTGTTCAGTCTTCGAGAGTATTGCGTCTCACTAGCACTGGTTTGCCTCAACTAACTGTATTGGATTACAGTTTTTTAGAGGTATTTCGTTGTTAACCACGCTGCAACTTCCTATTTGAAGGCATAGGCCGTTATAGTTAGTCACAGTGGCGCTACAAACGTACTGTTAATACCATCTTGGCCATATGGTCTCCGTCACCCGGCCTATGCTATGCATGCTATGCTTTGCAGATTTACTTTGCAACTACATAGTTAAATAGAAATAACTTTATCACAAAGGGAACGATTTCAAGACCCAAGTGAGCTGGAGAACTTAAGCTACCTTGGAGCTACATTGGAGAATCCAGCGGCCTGCCTACCTTTATTAAGAGCATTGACCGATAGAATTTTTTTTTCTCATTCATTTGTTTATTGAATCTTCACAAAGTGAACTAACAATAAGTATTCAAATCTTAAAACTAAATACATAAAATTAATTAAGTCCAGCCAATGCTAGACAAAAATGTTTTATTTTGCACGATCAATATCGGTGAAATCACCTATTTAACGTTCTGATGGTGGCAAGGGTGTCCCTCCTTCTCAACCGAGAGTGTCCTTCGAAATTAAGTATATTGCGTGCAAGACGATTTGGATGAAGTTCCAATTTATTGATATGCCTTGTTGCGTACTTTGAAAATTCGTCTTTTACAAGAGGAACACAGAGATCCTTATGAATTCGTGAGTTTTTTACGTAACATGGAGCTGCGGTAATTGTTCGAAGAATTTTGTTTTGTCGCTTTTGAATTTTTTCAACGTTTGAAGCGGAGGCGGTGCCCCATAGTTGAATTCCATAGCACCATATAGGCTTTAGAATTGCATTGTATAATAAAAGTTTGCAATCCAGCTTCAATGTAGAATTTCTGCCCATAAGCCAATTCAGTTGAGCTGCTTTTAACTTTAACTGAGTAACTTTCGCATCTATGTGAGACTTCCACGTTAACCTACGGTCCAGGTTGACCGTAGGAATTGTTGATTTGGATGGCTGAACATGTTTGTTTACGCAGCGTGAATGTAACGTGAGTACACTTTTGTTCATTAACTTTAATTTTCCAAAGTTTTAACCACATCTCTAATATTGAAATATACTCCTGCGAATTTCGCGAAGCTACTTGATGGCTTTCATATACGCTGCAGAATGCTGTATCGTCTGCAAAAGTTGAAGTGTGGATTCCGGGTGTCGTTGGCATGTCAGAGGCGTAAATCAAATATAAAGTAGGCCGCAGTATGCTGCCTTGGGGAACTCCTGCCTCGATTGGCTGAGTTGGGCTTATAAAGTCGCCTTCTCTGATAGATAGACCGATAGAATGAAAAAGCGGATTTTATTTTTTAAGTAGTATACCATCCAGATGTCTTCTGTCGAGTTGAACACATTGTTCAAAGTGGAGCCATGTATAGGGTGTTTTTTTAAGCCCGATAGAACTTGAAATTGTAAAAAATAACACAAAAAATTAAATTGTAATCAAAATTTTTTTTATTCGAAAGATCAATACGTGACATTAACATTTGAAAATGATTTCGGGCATATGGGCACCGCGGCTGTTCTTGACGAAGCGCATTCTGGACGTCCAATTTTGGGCCGCTTTTTCGAGCACTGCTGGCCGTATGTCACGAACAACACGAACAATGCTGGCCTCCAAGGCGTCAATTGTTGCTGGTTTATCAGCATAAACCAGTGACTTCGCGTAGCCCCACAGGAAATAATCGAGAGGTGTCAAATCGCACGACCTTGGAGGCCAATTGACAGGTCCATTTCTCGAAATCAACTTATCGCCAAATTTTGAATTCATTAAGTCGATGGTTGCGTTCGCCGTATGGCACGTAGCGCCATCCTGTTGAAACCACATCTCCTCCGGATCAATGTCATCCATATTTTCAAACAAAAAATCATTGATCATGGTGCGGTAACGATCTCCATTGACCGTAACGCGAGCTCCGGCCTCATTTTTGAAGAAATAAGGTCCGATGATGCCACCAGCATGAAAACCGCACCAAACAGTGCATTTTTCTGGATGTAATGGAGTCTGTAGGGTCTCTTGTGGATTGGTCTCACTCCATATGCGGCAATTTTGCTTATTAACAAACCCGTTAAGCCAAAAATGCGCCTCATCGCTGAACACAATTTTGCGTCTATAAGTTGCGCGAATCGACGACTGATTTTCAAAGTAAATTTGGATAATTTCGTAGCGTTGTTCAAGCGTGAGTCTATTCATGATGATTTGTCAGAGTATACTGAAACAAATAAAAAAAAATGTTTCATCAAAATTTAATTTTTTGTGTTACTTTTTACAATTTAAAGTTCTATCTAGCTTAAAAAAACACCCTTTATTCCGAAAAATTTCGAAAAAAAAGAGTTCAATTATCTCATGCCTGATTAAGTACCTAACAATCGAAGGTGTCCGGTTTATGGAGACCACTAACGACAGTTTTGCTTTGTTGACGTGGAAGTTTAAGTGAAAATGAGACTTGTCGCTCTAAAAAATTGGATTTACAATGCAAAAGCGCTGCAACCAAAATGACTCGATAGCGAACACGCGATGCTCACTCGATCACTGCGATATCGTGACTTAAAAATCCGCACAATCGATAATTTATTACTTTTTGAAATAAACATAATAAATAATACTAGTGAGTATTACCAGTCGATGAAATCGACCGTAGTCCTTTCTTATCGCTCTTGAATAACGTACTTTCATATAAAATCCAATGTTGAAACCAATAATAGCATGAAAACATACATACACATATGTTCTTTGCTAAGATTTGGCCACACTATGTTTGTTTTACTTGTAGTTAAGTCCAGAAAGAACTTTAAAACGATATATAATTTTTCTAATTCCATGCATTAGTACGGCTACAAAAGGGATTTTAAAAAACCAGACACCCGTTATTTATTTATGGCAGAATGCCCAAGCCCTATACGCTTGGTGCTCATTTGTTTTTGTAAAAGCACTTAGTTATAGGCTGTACGCTTTAATATATGGTACACTTGCGTGTGTACACACACAAGTGCAAAGCGACCAATACTTTCTTATGCTTTGCTTATTAAATAAAATTAGTTTTTCCTTAAATGTATTGGTGTTTGCTCTTCAATATAGAACTTTTGGGCACCCCTGATTTATGGTAATGTTCTATGTAAATAAACGTCGACGAAGAGAACTTCCTTATGCTGCTGCCGCCTGTAAACTATTTAATCTGTTACACGGCGATAATTTGTTGCCAGCCGCATTTGTAGTTAGTAGCTTGCTGTCTTGTATGTGTTTAATGTAGAAAGTCACAAATAAATATTTCGGGCGGTGTTTTAGTTTTTGTTTTTCGTTAGAAAAGAGAACAAATTCATTGCCACCACTTTACATTCCGTTACGTATAAGTTCAAATTTTCTTAATTGATTTTCCGTTCATTGACTTTGATAACTGTCATTTTCATCAATTAAATGAATTTCAAATTCATTAAACTGACACTTTAATGGTTTCAATTTTTTTTTAAATATGTACATATGTATGTGTGTATGTAGTTGTTGTTTTATGATAGATGGAGAATTTTGTTTTTTTTATATTGAAATATGAATACTTAAGAAAGAATAAAGAGTAATTTTCAATAGAATCACTTGCAATGAAAGAATATTAAAAAGAAAAATCAATTGTTAGGAATCACTGCGTTTAAAAGTATTTCTTACAATCTCATCTAAAGGCCCCGATTCACTATTCTACACGATCGTACGATTCATTCACAGGAAACTGAAAATATCGCTTCAAAATGGCGTTGTAGGCCACACTATTATACAAGTATAATTGCAATAATTTATATACACACTAAAATAATTAAAAACTTTTATTAGCATATTAATTTTACATTACTTAAATTTTTTTTCTCGAGGCACCAACAATATTCTCATATTTTTCACAATATATACCACACTAATCGCACAGAAACCATCATGTTTTGAAAAGTTTCATAAAATTTTTGAAATCGCACGATTTGTCAAAAACTCTGCTGCACGGTTGCACTTTTAGTACTTTTTCAGCCCACATGCTTTATTTAGTAAATCACACGATCGTCTATGATAGTGGCCTTAATAGAATTTGCCGGTCTCTCCTTCATAATGGTAAGATTTGATAGACAGTTAAGGCCGCAATTCATTATAATACACGATCGCACGTTCTACCATATATAACATGTGTGCAAAGTACTAAAATGCAACTGTGTGGCAGAGCTTTTGACAAATCGTGCGATTTAAAAAATTTTATGAAAGTTTTCATGACATGATGGCCGTAACGATATCACCTTATAGACGTTAGTGCGCGTTATATATTACTTAATATAAAAAAAAAGAAGCGAAAACAAACCAAATGGCTCCACTTGAAGAGCTGACTTCACGGATACAACTGTAGCTAGTGATATATAATATGTGCGCTGAAAAAGTAATATAAAATGCAACTGTGTGAAGGAGTCTGAACAACTTTACAAAATCGTTTCGGTCTTGTCACCCTTTTTCGGCTTGCCGTTGAGCTCTGGGACACCTTGTATAATCTCAGATATTTTGTTCAACCTAAATTAAATTTTCTTGGTACGAAAAGATCTAATAATTGCCTTTTTATGACCATCATTATGTTCTTCTTAAATCAGCAACCCAGAAGGGCTCATCAAATTAATTGCTTTATATACACATGTACATACATACGCGCATACATCCATTATAATAGTAAATTATTGCCTAGTTTTGACAATGTTGAACTTATTTTTTTCTCACTAAATATTTACAACATTTTCTTAAAAAGGGTGTTTTTTAAAGAGGCATACAACTTTGAAAAATATTTTTTTTTAATTGACATGAAATTTACTTTATTCGAATCGTCTGACACTATAATTTAAATATACATAACTTATGGCACATGATCGCCACGGCTGGCTCGGACGTATTCAATGGATAGGTTCAATTTTCAATGTATTTTTCTAGCATTTGTCAATCCAAGTGGTCAATCGTTTCGGGCTTATCGGCGTAGACTAGCGTCTTCACATACCCCCACAGAAAACAGTCTAACGGCGCTAAATCCTACTATATTAGCGGGTTCAAAACTAGAAAGTCTAGGGTTACCAAACGTAAATCAATTGTGACCTGTGGCCACAAAATATATAGTGATGAAACAAATTCATTTAAATAAAACAAAATCAGGTCTTTTAATTTTCGTAGAGATGTTCTTTTTTGTGAAAGTGATTTGATATCACAAAAAAGGTGTTTTAAGGTGTGAAGACAAAATATTTTTGTGATTGTGAAACCGGTAAGCTATCAATTTGAAATTTGCTATCAATTTGAAATCACAATCTAATTTTTGCAAATCACATTTATGCTTTTGAAACGGTATGTGCTTTGAAATCAGGTGGTTTTTAGAACAGGCCTGACTGTATTATTATTTTCTGTTCTTTACGTGTTCTTTATTCGTATAACAAAGTTATAAACTTAAGAATAAAAGTTTAAAGCGCGGAGAGCTTGGTCTCCTTTCATTTCTGTTTGCTTTATGATGTTGTGCCATTTTGTTGAAACCACAGCTCCTGCACATCATGGTTGTTCAATTGATGAACGAAAAAGTAAATAATATTGGCTGTATAGTCATCAAAGATTCCATCAGCTCATACACAGGGTGTCCGCCGGGAAGGTATTTGTTTTGCCTCCATTTTATTAAATATTATGTCGTAAAGTACACACTTGGCAAATTTATTATGAATTCGATAAATCAACGTGTTTTAATCGTTAAAACATTTTATCAAAACCAATCGCCGATATTCATGAAAAAATCATAATGAGTAACGAGGCAGATTTTCATTTGAATGGATATGTGAATAAACAGAATATTCGATTATGGGCAATGGAACACCACCAAATTATACAGCAGTCACCATTGCATCCATTAAAAGCGACAGTCTGGTGTGCAATTTGGCCAGGAGGAATCATTGAACCTTGTTTCTTTGAAAATGAAAACGGCGTACGGTAACTGTGAATGGGGAACGATACCGTGATATGATTGAAAACTTTTTAATGCCACAGCTGCATGCTTTGGGCTGAATTAACATGTGGTATCAGCAATACGGTGACGCACCGCATACAACCAGGATTATAATGGAATTACTGCGAGTAGTACACCTCTCCGGCGGACACCAGTTACGGTGGGATTATCATGATACACGGCCGTTTTGTTTATAATATAAATCACAAACCAGCTAAAATAGCCGCTAACTACAAAAGTGCTGCCAAGCTGACGTTTTATATCGCTATAAGAAACACCCTTTATTAGAAACGTCTGCGGTCAGCCTGTAGAAACAGCCTTGATATGAACAATAAAATAATGTCATTAAATGTTAAACTTCACAAAAAAATATGTTGTCATTAAAAACAACTTTATGGGAAAATTTCTTTTAAATAATTGGAAAATTACTACTCATTATAAAAGAATATTAACTAATCAATTAATTATATTTAATTGAAATATCCAACAGGCTGTAAAAAGGCATTAAACTTTTATTGTAGACTAAATAAAAAAGAAAAACATACATTTACTATACAAGAGGGATTCTTCGGGGCACAAAGTATACAGAGATAAAAAAGTGACGTTTGAAGAAAAATAAAATAAAGCTTTTAATTATCGCGGAGATATCTGAACAGAGATAGCAGATAATGTATTATTGCTCTCTCTTTCTCTCTCTCTCTCTCCTACTTACGTATTTTCCTGAGGTTACAAAGCTAATTGTTTACGAATGAAAGCACGGAAAGAAAAAGTGAAAGAGATACATACATGCATGTTGTGATAAATGGAAATCGTTTAAAATTGGCGTTTTCAAATCGATAAATAGGTGTTCTGACAAACGCATAACGCAAGGAGCATGGTTTTGCGATTTGAAATTGCCAAATAGGGGTTCTGGTAAACGCATATCGCTTAAAATTGGCGACTTCAACGCGCATGCATGTATATATTGAAGTTAACTGATTAAATTTACTTTAACTAAACTCGCAAAACGAACTAAAATTATTCACAATTAAAATTTAATATGTTTTCCTTTAATTTCAACAAAAAGTTAAATGAATTCTACACATTTTCAATTAAACATACCAAATTAAAAAATGTCTCTATTTGTTGTCGACTTGTTTTTGTTTTATAAACCTACCGCATATACATATATGCAAACATGTAAAACACATTTTGTCGTAAACAACTCCGAAACGCATCTAACACAACATCTAAAAGTGAATTAAGCGTACGGAAGCCTGGTAAAGATCCGACTAATCCACTATCATATGGTCCTATCAGTTTGTTGGCGTCAGTGAGCAAATCCTCGAAAAAGTTATTAAGAGGAAATTAATAGATTTTATCGAAATCTATAGCATAATTACACATTTAATTCATTATTTTGTTCACAATAATACTTTAAAATCCTGCGCTGCAATAAAAAAAACTATACTTTTACATGATGAATTCATCTTCTATATATATAAAAAGAAGTGTACACTTTGATGTCATCACTAACTGGCCAAACGGGTCGACAGATTTCGACCAAAATATAAAGGTACGTAGCTGTAGATGGTTTTTGTGAGTTTCTACAAAATCGGAGTAGTGGTTCCGGAGATATGATGATTTTGGTATGTATTCTCATACAAATATCAACAAAATGACTTCCATCTTCCATATTATGATTTTTTATTGTCACCAAGGTTGCCAGAAATGCAGATTTATCTTCATTTTGCAGATTTTTCCTCTCTTAAAACACTAAATGAAGATTTGAAGATTTTTGGCCTAAAAACGCAGATTTTAAAAATTTTTAATAATAAAGTAACTTTTTGCACTTTTTCTACAAGAACGAAGTTAGAACGAAAATATCAATCGTTCATGTTATAAAGTAGACAAAATGGAATAACATCTTGCACATGTTTTTGAATGTTATATAAGAAAATTAAGCAAAATTTTGAACAAATTATAAAGGTTGAAAGCTACATGCAATTGATTGTTTTTGCATTCGAAGTTTAACAAATAACTTTGTTAAAGCAACTTTGGCAAGTTTCTAGAAAGTAATATGAGCTTATGCATACGATAATTTAGTATTTTTTATAATACTCTTTTAAAGTTGTTACCAAAATCATGTTACATTTTTACGACGATTTTTAAGTCATGTCTTTAATTTTCGACAATTACATCCCAAGGCAGCTTTAATATGGTAGTGGTATAAGCGCAGCTGGTTTTCGTTTCCTTTGCATAAATTTGTCAAAAACACATCGACTTCCTTGCTTTTTTAAACAAAATTTTGACAACTATTCGTAAATTCTACCAACAAAATACATGTTGATGTTTGTTGGTGTTGTATTTATTGTAATTCTGCCACTACCTGTATAAAGCTGCCTTGTTACATCCTTTTGCTAATATCGATGTCAGTGAAATGAAAATAAAACAATTTTAAAAACATAACAAATAAGTCATAATTTTTCAGTACAACAATAAATGCCGTTTAGACATCTAAAATATTTATTAAACTATACTCGTACAGTTGCGAAGAAATTTGTAAAGTATGGGGGGAGTAACGAAGACCTTCTGCCCATGATAGTAATAACAGCAATTTGCAGCGGCGCTGTGACTACCTATAACGACTTATGCCTTCACATAAGAAATTGCCGCGTTTTTAACAAAGGAATGCCTCAAAAAACTGTAAAGTAATACACCTAGTTGAGGCTAACAGTTAACCAGTGAGAGCCAGACTCAAAACTCTCGAAGGCCAAACAACAACGACAAGCCTGACCGCACTTAAGAAATAACTACGATAACGCGAGAACTGTTCCCCAGCACAGAACTGTATCTAAAATAAAGTCACTTAATTCTAACATAATGTTCAAATTCTAACCGAGTTTATTAAATATACAGGGTGGCCCAGAAAGACCGAAGTGGTGTGAATTGCTTATAACTTTTTATTTAAGAGATATTTTTTTAATTTTTTTTTTTTTAAATACATTAAATTATGGGGAATATTTTTGGATTAGTTATTAAAAATGATATCCCGCAAGTGGTGGCCATATTCTGCTTCGCACAAATGTGCTCTTTCCAACACATTTTCCATGACCTTTCGCAAAACTTCCGGTGGTATGTTGTTAATTTCTTCTCGAATATTGGTTTTTAACTCCTCAATAGTCCTAGGCTTATTAACATAAACTTTTCCTTTTAAATAGCCCCAAAGAAAACAGTCTGGAGCGGTTAAATCCGGGGAACGCGGAGGCTGTTACGAGAAATTATTCTTTCACCAAAGATGTCGCGTAAAAGAGTCATTGTGGCCCTCGCAGTGTGCGCTGTGGCTCCATCCTGTTGGAACCATATTTGCGGATGGTTTTCCACGGCTGGCCTTACAAAATTTTGCAACATGGCCCGATATCGATCACCATTGACGGAAATGGCGACACCTTGTTCATTTTCAAAAAAAAATGGGCCAATGATCCTTTCTGAAGAAACACCGCACCATCCGGTACACTTAACTGGGTGCAATTGTCGTTGATGAAGTACTCTCGGGTTTTCCGTAGCCCATATCCTACAGTTTTGCTTGTTAACGAACCCATTTAATTGAAAATGGGCTTCGTCACTCATTATTAAGTTATGAATAAAATTTGGATTCTCTTGTGCTTTTTGCTGGAAATAAATTGCATAGTCAAGTCGTTGCTGGTAATCTGTTGGTTTCAATTCTTGGACAAGTTGAATTTTGTATGGAAACAATCCTATGGTGTGCAAAATTCGCTGCAGCGACGTCCTTGAGAGGCCCAGTTGTGACGAACGTCTCCTGGTTGATGTTTCTGGATCCTCCCGAATACTCTCCTGTACCACTTGAATATTGTCAGCCGTGTGGACAGTTCGGTGTCTGCCGGGACCAGGAAGGTTCCTTACTGCTCCTTGTTCTCGAAAATTTGCAACCAGACGGTTTATTGTTGACTGAGAGGGTGCAACCCGCACATTAAATTGACGACGGTATGCACGCTGAGTCAACACAATGGACCGTTGATTTGAAAAGTAAATTTCAACAATTTGGGCACGTTGTTCAATTGTGTATTGCTCCATTATAAATTATCCAAGTCTTCTTTACAAAATACTGAAAAGAAAAGAAAAAAAAAAAATATAATAAAAAAGTTATAAGGAATTCACACCACTTCGGTCTTTCTGGGCCACCCAGTATAATGTTTTTACCACATTCATCAGCATTTTTACCACATTCATCAATTTTAACAACTTTCATATATGTTTGTTTTCTCATTAAATAATCTATTTGCATTTTAATATTCTGAAATGCATAATTTCTTTCAATATATTGTTAGTATTTTTGAAATTGTTTATGAAAAGTTCATATTAATAAGAGTTTGAAGATTTTTTGAAGATTTGGAAAATAAAGTGCAGATTTTGCAGATTTTTTCATGAGAAATTCTTGAGTTTTGAAGATTTTACCTCTTTAAATTCTGGCAACCCTGATTGTCACTTGAAAAAAGTACCAAACCATGTATCGTTTTAATTATGAGTGCGAAATTGATTGCAGCCTACATGGATGTATTGGTAGAATGAAGTTGAGACGTCCACATTTCCAGATGGAACCACTGGCCTGTGTTGTGCTAACGTAAAGTGAAATTGCTACAATTTGAATCCCCACCCGGTCCACTTCATTTATTGGTTTTTGGAACGTCACCAAGTTCCAAACATTTTTGGCTCATATCCAACAATACAATATGACCTTTCAAATGACTCCCTTCCGTGCGATAACAATGATGAGGCTTATATCAATGATTTTGATATAAGCCGAGGAATATTTCTATGTAACTTTTATGAGCCATAAATAGTATTCCTGTGTTTCACGTTTGCCAGCTGGATACTTGCGAATTTAGAAAAAAACAATTTTAACCGCAAAGCAGGGAATGAAAAATTAAAGTATTACGTAAATTTTTTTTTCTGTGAACGCGAGTCCATAATGAATGGTTGTGCATTCATTTCATTTACACGGCATTGTATATATTGTAATGACGCTGGCGAACGAACTTGCCTTAAAATCAAAATTTAAAATTAACGGGTGAAATTCTTAAATACAGCTGTGAGTTATAGAAGGAAAAATAGTGAGAAGCAAAAAAAGAAACTAAACGGTATCTTCTTACCGATAAGCAAAAAAATAAGTATAGATATTATGCAAAGAACGCTTGTGATTGGTAGATAAATTATTTTTCCATTAAGCTATTAAAACATTGATAAATCGCCATATATAAAGGACCTTCCTACAACGAGGTGTCTTTTCCGTAACCAAACCTGCTGAGCTAATATCAGTGTGACGGTGAACAAATAATTTAAGTGCAGAGGAAAAAAAAACCTAAAATATATAACAATCACATTTCATTTTTAAAAAGAAAAAAAAAGAGGAATTATATACCAATTTAAAAGTAAAAATACAGACTTGGAACACACATAAATTGTTGCGATCCAAAGAGGGGTAAATTATAAAAATTTTATTAATAACCACTTTGGTTGCTAAAATAAAATGTAATACATTTTACAGATAGGGCAAAAATTCCGTAAAGCCTTAAACATTTCATCAACCACGAACGAGATACGCAAAGCGAACATTTGTATATTTTATACCACACTACCGAAGATTTTTGATCTCGCTCTTGTGGCAATGTGATTGAATGCAGGTGTGGTTTGAAATACAAATTGGCAAGTGGGAACAGATTGGGAGAGAAATTTGCACCTGCCTCAACGGCCTAAAAAAATTACAACTTCCACGATTTCATAATTTAAGATTGTATTAGATTCACCATCAAAGTTACGTTCCAAAACAACCTGAGATCAATTTTGAATTCTTACCTAAACGCAGGTGTGGTTTTAATTATGACGTCATAATCTTAAAACATCAAATATCTAGATAGAATTACGTAACAAAGGTCAATCAAAGAGAGCACATCAATCATTTAACCTATATTTGTCTCCCTTCAGACTACAGGATCATCATTGCTGAATGGCCATTCAACTTTAGATGCCTGCTAAAATAAAAGAGTAAGTAAAACCTGCACACCTATGTACGTAGAAAAAAAATGCATTATTTCTTTAGTCTTCTTCGCCCCTTAACGGAGGCAATCGCGGTTGGAAAAAAACGAATTGTAAAAGCTCGAATTGTGAAAAAAAAGAACCAAGTTATGTTAAAATATACATAATTATTTGTCAGTGAAATTTTTATAATAATCTTAAAATAGCAAAAACAGAAAAAAAAACACATTTTATATTAACATTAAGCGGTAGAAGAAGACAAAGAAATATGCATTGAGTTTTTTTTATAAGAGATAAATATAGTGAAAATTGATGTGAAGAAGAAGAGAGCTAACAGAAACGCAAAACTAACAGAAGATTGAAAAAAACAAGATTAATTTTTGCGATATCAAGAAAAATTCTAATATTTATTGAACTACTTAACATGTAATTAAAACCTCACCCCAGTTATTATAGAAATAAAAAGGTAAGGTGCCAAAAGACATCTTTGGCCTATTGCACCCGAATCCTTACGGAATTCGTGGACGAATATGTTTGTGCAGCTCACATAGAGCAACATTCACATTCTCATTTGATGTATTGCTCTTATTGAGATACATCTTTGCCTTTATTTACATAATACTGAATGATCATTACTAGAATTTAATTAACCTACTTTCATATGTCCTACATATTTACTTAACTAAGACGTTATATACACACGTACATATCTCAACAACGTACAGGGTTGGGAACACTAGTGTATTTACATTGAATTCCAAATATTTAGAGTGTAGATTTTACTAATTATAATTAATATCTTTGTATATAAATACATATATAAAAAAAAAAAAAAAAACAAAACAAAACCAAGAAAAAAAAACACAGAAAACAAAAATCGAAAACAATGTGTAACTTCGACATATCTTATTTTATATCTTGAATAAACCTATGAATTTTTTTAATGAATTACTAAAAATATTAAAGGTGATTATGTGGTAAGAGTTGCATGAGGTAAGGGTTGTGGTACTAGGGATTACCGGAAACATAAAACGGATTACATAGTAACCAGGTAATCAAAGGTAGGGAAGGCAGTAAGGTATTCCAAAGTCATCTGGGAATGCCATGAATTAGTTGGCGTAATCAATACCGGAACTGTACGTTCGTCCCGTTCAATTCATCAATTTTTTTGTTCCCTTTGCTTCTGAAATCATGTAGGCATGCATTAAAATAACTTCTAATGTAGCTAAGGTTCCAACTAGTTTAAACCCAAATACCCCCACCCGATTGCCGACGAGCCAGAGCCGGATATATTGCATGCCAGGGTTAAAACAAGATAACCAGTGAGGTACTCGCACCTGCTGTATGTTGTATGCTACAATATATATATATATATATATATATATATATATACTGAAGCTAACAAAAAAATAAGTTTAGGTTATTATTATTCATATTGGACAGATACTTTGCGAAAATACGGACAATCACATCTTGAAATATTCCACCAATACGCTGGAAATATTTCATTATCAGTCCCTTTCTGATATTTTACCGAATCAAAATCTGAGTTCATCAGCAATTTACTCTCAAACATTTTACAAAAATCATGTTTAGTTGACCGAACGGGATGTCGTCGATTTTTCGGATTCAAAGTTATACTGCTTGCGAATAGATGATGTAAAAGTTGGTGGCTCTCTTTACTTCCCAAGATAAGGTCGTCAACTCTACAACCCAGTTTTTCAACGCGCTAGAATTAGTTAAAGTCAGATCGGTAACAATAATATTATGAAGTATTAACCAACTATGTCTTTGTAATGTCATTTGGCTTCCGGTGAAAAATTTGATGATCAACGTTTTAAAAAAAGAGTACTTAAAGGAAAGTTTAAAGGTGAGGACGTTTTGATACCATGAGTCCTAATGGTTGCGAAAGACATGATATTCCATTTTAAGTACTTGTCAATACGGCTTGCACTCGCAATGACAATTTGAAAATTTAAAGTCATTCATATCATGTAAATAAAATTTGAAGGCAAAACAACGTTTGCCTGGTCAGCTAGTAATACTTTAAAATCCTGCACTGCATTAAAAAAAAAACTATACTTTTACATGATGAATTTATTGTGATATAGATATTGCTGTCAAACCGTTTGCAAAAAAAGATTTTATGAAAATGAAATCTGGTTAGATATCAAAAACGGAAGTGTAAACGGTTAAGATTTTACTGAAGGTTTTCACTAGATTTTTTACTAGATTTTGTGTAGATGTAAATGCCCTATAAGTAGTGTTAGATTTAGGTAGATTTCATCCAAATCTAGTGATATCTAATTTATCATTTCGTATGTGAAATCTAGAGATTTTGAGACAATTTGAATGCACTATAAAATTAAAATCAAATATAATCTATGTTCTAAATTCTTTACAGATAAATTATATTAAAAATTTTCTATATGTTTTAAAAATACATATATAAAGTACCAGAATTTCGAGAAATTCAAATCAATCGGGAGAAGCAAAACTCTCAAATAAAATCATATGTACTGCTGTTGCTCATGCGTAGCGATATTAAACCTCAAACACAGTTAAACATAAAACCTTTAACTTTAAATTAATTAAAGGTTGCATTACCTTAACCTTTGTCATAAAACACGTTCTTTTTCCCAAATAATAGCAACTTTTACTTGGCAATCACCATAAAATATTAATCATCTTTTGTGGTGCATTGAAGCCCTTTTATATCCATTAAAAAGAATGTTTAAAACGACACCAATCTCAATACATACATACATACATACATACATATATATGCATAGATATATATGAGTTTGAAATGAGTATCAAAACTACTCACCCTTAATTTATGAGTTTAAAGGGGAAACATTACATTCTCATTGTCAAACAAAGAATCCAGACTAATAGAAATTAAACCACATACGAGTATAAAAACATTTCACTGGCTGACAGACGTTGTAACAAACATTAAAGAAAGAAAAAACAAGCATGCAGTTTGTTTGGATTTTAAATCAACCAATTTTTCATATTGTAACCGTTTATTCTCTTATTTTCATTAATCCATTCATCTGTCTGTCTGTCTGTGCGTCCGTCCACCCGTCCACAGCCAAAATAAATTATAAAAATCCAATTCATCAAAAATAGCAGTGAAAAGAAAACAAAAGTAATAAAAATGAAATCCATATGTCCTGTCAAAGTGGTGGATTCAAATTTACAACAAGTCGTGTGTGAGTTGAGGGTGTTGCCAGCGCAGTCAGCCCCTATGCAAGAATTCTTTTTTTTGCCGTACAAGGTAATAAGGAAAGAAGTGTTAAAATATATTGTTATAAAAGATCTTGCAAAACAAAAAACAAGAAAAATCTATTAGAGTTGGTCTCATTATACACTACGGAAACTGGCAGGCAGAAATTTTTCTCCTTGGCTTTTAAACTTACCTAAGCCCAGTTTTTGACTGCGTATTTATATACAAAATTAGTTAATTTTCATTTAAATTTAAGTTGTATTTAAATGCAAATTCAGTTTATCACAATTCTTCTTATTTAAATACGATGAAAGTGTAGCAGCTTTTTTTAAATTTCATATATGGAAAGTGTTCCATAGAACAGCTGTTTGTTGGTGGAAGAATAGAAAAATTCTTAAAGAAAAATATTAAATTTCTTAACGGCATAGAAAAACTTAATAATCTTATTTCATGCGATGCTAATTTTAATTAATTATTATATTATACTGTTGTTTATACAAAATTAGCAACAAAATTTTCAAATATCTTCTATAGACAATAGCTCGTATGTGTGTTTTGTTTACCTTTTTTGCACTAATACAAATGCAAGCATACAAAAACCATATGGAGTATGAGAAAAACTTAAATAAAACTTAAATGAAGAAATTTGGGCATTTAAGTTTAGTCCAAATTTGTAGTGAAAAACTGATTTATATGGAACTTAAAGCAAATAACACGAACTCAAAAATAACTGCGATTAACTCTGATATAATATCAGAGAGAACGTCAAAGAATGAGAGAACGAATTTTCTTTCTTTAACCACAGATGCCAGATAAATCTGGTTTCAAATCGTCAAATTCGGGCATAAAAATCGCCAATATGATTACCGTTTAACTAATCAAGCTCAAAGTATGAAGTTGTGACGTTAAAATCACGATATCGCTCCCCATTCACAATTATCGTGACCAAACACAGGAGACTGACTTGCTCAAAATTAATTTTAAGCTTAAAATGTCTGTTTCATTATAACTTTGAGTCTCCAGACGCTCAAAGTTATAATGGAACAGACAACATTTTAAGCTTAAAATTAATTTTGAGCAAGTTTAATTCTTAAATTAAAAAAAAAAATTATTTATACTTTAATAAAATAAATGTGGACAAAATATACGTTCTAAAAATTATCAAGATTTACGGCACATTTTTTACATAATTAGTTGAAGAATGACAGCACTAGAAAAAAGAGATCAAACTTATAATGGAACACCGTGTTATTTCACATTCATATCGTTTCAAAGTAGTGATTTTAAAACTTTCTTAAAGCTATACTTGAGTTTTAATACTGTTAGCATTCGTTTTTATTAATAATTTTAAAATGGCACTGCGTAGAGTTCAAACTTCACCAGGTCTTAGGGAACTCATACAAAAATTGTCAAATGAGGGAAAATCAGTTCGAAAAATCGCAGATATCGTGAACCGTGCTCCTCAACTGTTTTTAACATAATAAGAACAGCAACTGTTTTTAACATAATAAGAACAGCAACGATTTCGAAAATAAGTTAAAACCGAGTAAAAATAAAACGTTCTCCCATTGCGACGAGCAATATCGAGTACGGCAAATCAAAAGAAATCCACATTAAGCGCATCAAAATTGGCGGCAGAGGCTGAAAAATACCTGTGAAAGAAAGTAAAACCTGAAACTATTCGTATTGTTCTTCGACAAAATAGTTTTCATGGTCGAGTTACACGTAAAGAAGCCTTTATTAGCAGCGTTAATCAAAGAAAGCGTGTGGAGTTCGCAAAAAAGTACCGCAACAAGGATTTTTCATTTTATTTACAGATGAGAGTAAATACCATGTTTTTAGGTCTGATGGACGATCTCATGTGTGGAGAAGAGCCTATGCAGAGCTCCAAAAAACAACTTGCAACCCACAGTGAAACATGGTATGGGGTGGAGTATCTGCCGCTGGACCAGGAAATTTACACATAATCGATGGCATTACGAATTAGGTTACCTATTTAGATATACTTAAGAACAATCTAAATGAAAATGTCGAAAAATTAGGGATTAAAGAGGAATTTTATTTGTATCAAGATAACGATCCGAAACATAAAGCTTATTATGTCCGCTCATGGCTTTTATATAATTATCCTCAGGTTTTGGAAACCCCGCCACAATCACCAGACCTAAATATAATTGAGCATTGAGCAATTGAAGAAATACTGAAAAATTATACGATTTCTAAATGTTATCGTTGCGGAATGGGTAAAAATTGAGCCATCATATTGCGAAAAACTCGTTAGTTCAATGCCTAGCTGATTAGAATGCGTAATAAAGTCAAAAGGCTTACCAACAAAGTATTAATTTTTTTTATTTTATAAATTTTGTGATAAAAACTACCTGTGGTCAATTTTATGTTTGACATGAATTTTTAGCCATTTTAAGTTTTTGTTGTTTTTTTAATATATGATTTCAGCCATTAACGGTTTTTTATGTAAATTGCATAAAGAAAGTTTTATGGCATGTTTCCACATAGCAGGCAAGTGTTCAGACAAACAAGTACCACACAGACAAGTACGTAAAAATATGAGTATTTTTAAAACACTTGTCTAGCTTACGTAGTATTTTACGTTTTATTAAACTGCAGGATTGATGTAGTGAATATTTTTGTACAGTGTTTACTTTTTTCCATACAAAAACACAATAATTTCATTACTCAGTGGCAACTCTTGAACAAAAACAGCTGGTTTTGTTTACAAATTAAAATTTCTTATACATACATACATATATGCATACTTACAATTTTTTATCGTTCAAGTTCATATCTGCATATATAATTTATGTAATTTTACTTTTAGCAAAAAACAAATTGTTTTTTATGAAAATTACTGAAAGTTTATAAGTTTATTATTTTATAACGTACACAAGCATTTTTTTGTGCTTGTCTGTTTTTGACAGTTGCAATACAGATATCACCAAAAAATGATAGCCTTACGTTGTAAAAAAAACTGATGTAAAATAAACTGATATGTGTGTAGTGGAACCCCAAAACACTTTTTTTCACTCTATCAACAAACAATTTTGAGTGACTTGGTATATAGAAACATGCCATTAGATAATGCGAGTTTTGAATAAATTCTTTTATTTTCTAATGCGAACTAAGTTTTTCTTTTATACTCGTAGTTGTCTCATTTCTTTTACTGTTCCTTTATAACTTTGACCCTCGTATATTAGACAAACCCAAATCGGGTTTCTTTCGCTTACATAGCAAACGCATGCAGTCTGTTGAGATTGGTAAACTGGCTGTTCAACTTAAAGCAAAAAAATATATATTTAATACCAATGAAAAACACTTTATTGGATAGAAAATTTTCAAATTTGATTTCGGCCAAGATGCCGCCATGACTGGCGCGCACAAAGTCTGGAACACAGATTTTCGCCGTTCCTCATTGAAAGCAGCACTCTGACCATGGACGTTTTTGTGGACTTATGGAGCAAGGACTTCGTTAGCTCATAAAGTTTATCTATTCAATTTAAAATCACTAGCACTTTGTCCAGCTTTACGAGTAGTTGTGTGTAAATGAAAGTAACACCAACTTTTTACATTGCCTGTTAACGTGAGTCGTTCCCATTTCTCAAAATCGATCACATTACCAACACATATACATTTTCAGACGGGTACATTTTTCCTACATTTATTTAATTTTCAATTCTTTTGCATTTTGTATAAAGTTAAGTGGTTCCTTTTGCATTCACTGTCACTTGAGCATGTGTTAAAAAGGTTCAATTTTATTTGAAATGGAGTTGTTGTTTGCATTTAGAGGCACTCTGCCATCGGTCATACTTATCCTGTTGAGAGCATCGGTTGAAAAATAAAGGATGTCAAATGAATGTAAATAAATACTTACTTTTACATGGGTGTATGTATGAGTGTGCGTGTGCGGACGTGTGAGTAGGGGCTTATGCGTCAGTTTGCGTTCAATGCTTCAATTAATCATTTCAGCATGTCTTCGAAATTATTTTCTTACAATAAGTTCTTGATAGAACATAATTTTTGTCACGCCTTGGTTACAGGGTGATAATTGAAATGGATCTTAAGAAAATTTCAATTTGTTTACATCATCAAGAGGTCACTGTTCTTTCAGAGGCATTTAGAAAATGAAATTTGTATTACTGAGATAAATGAGTTTATGGAAAAATGTTTGAGATAAAATATATCTAAAGCTACGTACACACGGTTGTCAGATCTTACAATATTGCCAGTAAAACTGTCTGAAAATGTATTACAATCGTGTGGTGTGAACTGCCAATTTTTAACTTACAACGTTGTCAGAAAAACCATTGTCAATCAATTGTAAGACGATCATGTTGTCAGGCATCTGACAATCGTGAGAACACTCTTCGTCGGATAATTGGCTGTTATTGTAAGCTCAGTTGTAATTGTCAGATGTATAAAATTAATGCACCTGACAATGGCATCATTGCCAGAAAAAAGTTTTATGGGCAACACTGCCAAGCAGATAGTTGTTGATATACATAAGTGGCAATGCCTTACAAAATGTCTGGCCATTTCTTTCATCTAACAATCTGACAACCGTGTGAACTGACAATTTTTGTTGTCAGATGAATTATTTGTCAGGCCATAGTCTGACAATGAAATTGTAAGATTTTCTTACGATCGTCTGAACACACAATTTACTTCTGCGGGACAATTTTTCATTGTCACTACATTGTCAGCATGTTGCCAGATCTTACAATATTGTAACATCTAACAACCGTGTGTACATAGCTTGAGTTTCAGTGTTGATTTGTTGTTGTAATTCTTGATTGCCATCAACAGGGCTGAACAAAACACTGCATTAAAATATCTGGGTAAGCACCAAATTTTAAAGGGCGTTTTCGAGTATTTTCGCTAAATTTATTTATTTAGCTATACAGTTGCAAAGTATAGAATGCGCCGCATGGACGGGAAACGGTATTAATAGTACACTTGTGGTGTCACTGCGACTAACCATTACGACATATTCCTTTAGAAAGGAAGTTGCAGTGTTTTTAACAACGAAAGGCCCCTAGAAAAACTGTAATCCAATAAAGTTAGTTGAGGCAAACCGTTAATTAGTGCTTGTGTCTTGAAAGCTGAACAAAAAGCCTGAACGTTCTTAAGAAATAATTAAGACGAGCTGTTTTTCAGCACAAAGCTTCTTTATGACTGTTTTCACCAAATTATTCCTAAATATCTAATAGTGCAGTCATGCACATACAAAATGTATGAGACCAATCCCTACTACAAGCTCGGCGTCGACGCTTTGCAATTGGAAAATCCAATTTCGAAAGAGCGCAAGAGAGTAAGCTTTACTGTCTCTCAGTAAAATTTGCTACAAAACAAATGTTATTATCACTTATCACACTTTAGATGATTTCAGATTAATTTAGCGACTTTATCACCTTTTATTATTTATTTCTATTTAGTGGTTGCAATTGGAAAATCCAATTTCGACAGAGCGCAAGAGAGTAAGCTTTACTGTCTCTCAGTAAAGTTTGCTACAAAACAAATGTTATTATCACTTATCACACTTTAGGTGAATTCAGATTAATTTAGCGACTTTATCACTTTTTATTATTTATTTCTATTTAGTGGTTTTTATTAAATAAGTTTAGTAAGCAACACTGGGGGGTTACTCTCTATTGCGATGCGAAAGAAAAATCCAAGAATTGGTACCCTACCCTGTATTGCGTTTTCGTATATTCCTTTAGCATATAATTTTTTCCTTTCGCACATTTTATTTTATAATTTTTCGCTATTGTTTATTTTGTGGTACTGTTCTGATGCTTAATTTTTGGAGTATTTCGTGAAAAAATTTGCGCAAACGGCACAGAGTACCAAATAATACTCTTTTCGCATTTATCTTTCGCATCAAACTTACTTTCGCATCGCAATAGAGAGTAATTCCCCTGTTTATGGCACAATGTTAACGCTCTTATTTAAGTTACTTACTATAGCATAAGTCTAAAGCGTTAAGTTACGTTGCGCTTTATGCCCTCAATTAGGTTACACTGTATATTTGAATAAACCACTGAATTCACTTTCAAAAATATAAACAATAGATTTGACGTTAAGCGCTCAGTATTTTAGAAGTAGCAATGAAACTGTCACGCTGCCACCTTGTAGTAGGTAATACACGTTGGCTGCCACCTAGCTGTCGTTAATACACCGTGGTTTCTATGTACACGCGTAATTTTGGCAACCAGACGTGTTAATTTAGGTATGACTGTAAATTCGTAGTTTAGACCAAGGCGAATTTATACAGGTGAATGCAAGCGGAAAGGCGAATTCAATACTATGTACAAGGCGAATTCATTACTAGGTGAACTTAAAAGCACAGGTGATTATTTTTTGCTTCTCGCGTTTTTTCCAATGAGACTGTCAAATTTTTTTTCTTTTGTTTACAAACTTTTTGCGCCATTTTAATCTGAAGATTTTTTTTTTTGTATGATTTAATGCAATTTCAAGAAATTTGTGTGAATTTAAAATAGAAAAACTAATATAATCTGTGATTTTAATTACAAACAATTATAAAAGTTTA
The DNA here is from genome assembly GCA_914767995.1 of Thecocarcelia acutangulata. Classification (NCBI taxonomy): domain Eukaryota; kingdom Metazoa; phylum Arthropoda; class Insecta; order Diptera; family Tachinidae; genus Thecocarcelia; species Thecocarcelia acutangulata. The sequence continues at coordinate 31,226,905 of OU612096.1, forward strand.
ATTTAACGTTTATATAAAATTTTTTCCTAGCTGAACAATCTTAGGCGAATTTTGATTTTGACTTTCACGATATATTTTACAATAACAAAATACATAGTACTGAATTTGCCTTTCCGCTTGCATTCACCTGTATAAATTCGCCTTGACTATGTATTTTGTTCTTGTAACACTTACTGTGATTGTCAAAATTTAAATTCGCCTAAGATTGTTCAGCTAAGAAAAATTTTACATAAATGTTAAATACAAATTTTTATAATTGTTTGTAATTTAAAAAATGGATTTTCCCTTTTAAATTCACAAAAATTTCTTAAAACTTCACTAAATCATACAAGAAAAACTTCAGATTAAAATGGCGCGAAAATGTTTGTAAACAAACGAAATAAAATTTGACAGTCTCATTGGAAAAAACGTGGCAAGCAAAAAATCACCTGAGCTGTCAAGTTCACCTAGTAATGAATTCGCCTTGGTTCAGGCCGAGCAGCGTACTTCGCTGTTCTGAAATCTGGTATCGCCTGCTTTTTTTATAAGGCATCATTCAAAAAAACACTCTATTATTCATTCTTCTTGATTATTGTATTTTAAAGCACGTTATTGTGCTAAATTTCTTATTTAAATAACTTTTTTGTCTGTTTATGAATCTTTTACCGCCTCTATTTATACACATTTTTTTGCCACCTTCTTAAACCATAAAAAAATTAATAAGTACAATTCATTTCTTTATTCATAAATATTCTATTTTATTGCTTTTTAGGCATTTGGTTGTCTAATCTTCGCACCCGACAACAGAGAAACGCTTTTGTCAGTTTATGCTGGCTGCTGGTTGATTTTATTGTTCCATAAAATATTAACAAAAGTAACCAATAAAAATAACTATAAAAATACTTACATATGTATGTGTACGAGTAGATATGTATGTTTCATTGGTATTTATTGTACTTTAATATGTTTTCATGAAAACATTAAACCTTCATAAAAATTCAAACAAACATAAAATTCAATTAAATTTGATGTGATTTTATTTGATTTGAGTTTTTTCCCAGCAGCAATTCTGGCACTCAAATATACGAGTATATGCACATATGTGCATAGTTATATACGTATGTATGTATGTACATAAATAAAAATTTACTGACTTATGCTTCCAAACAAACAAATAATTTCTAATTGTATCACAAATTTCCCCTATTTGATGTAATGTAAATAGAATGCCTTGCACAGTGTAGACCAGAACTTTTTCTATATATCCCATACAAGGCGAGTTTATACAGGTGAATGCAAGTGGGAAAGCGAGTTCAGTACTATGTATTTTGTTATTGTAAAACATATCGTGAATGTCAAAATCTAAATTCGCCTAAGATTGTTCAGCTGGGAAAAAAAAATTTATATAAACGTTATATATAAACTTTTGTTTGTAATTAAAATCACAGATTATACTAGTTTTTCACTTTTAAATTCACACAAATTTCTTAAAACTGCTCTAAATCATACAAAAAATTCTTGGGATTAAAATGGCGCGAAAATGTTTGTAAACAAAATAAAACAAATTTGACAGTCTCATTGGTCACAAGTTGCGTTTAGGAAGTCGACCTTGAAGATATGCGACGTTTGCGCTAAGCAATTCGTCAGAAACGCACACAATTTTAGAAAAACAATCATGGATTTTGCACCATGATAACGCACCAGCTCACACACCGATGCTTGTGCGTGAGTTTTTGGCCAAAAAACAAAACCGTTATCATGCCTCAACCACCATATTCATCGAACTTGGCCCCCGCTGACTTTTTCCTCTTCCCAAAACTGAAGACACCGATGAAAGGAAAGCGTTTTGCTACGATTGAGCAGATAAAAGGAAAAATCGAAACAGGAGCTGTTGGCGTTACCAAAAAGCGCGTTTCAGAAGTGTTTCGAGAATTGGAAAAAACGCTGGAATAATTGCAATATATCTGAGGGGGATTCATTTAAAGTTATTAATGAATAAATAAATACTTTTTGAAAAAATTTTAAATAACGTTTATTTTTTGATCAGCCTTCTGATGTCCATCGGTTGTGCAAAAAACTAATTTTTCTTTAAGTTGCAACTAAAATCCTTGCGTGTGCATATATTTTGTCCACCACTGTATGTAAAGGAATTTTCATTCACATAAAGAACACTCTGCCAATTGAAAGCGAAGCGGATAAAGATTCTTTAAATGAGAAAAAAAGTTTTATGTATTTATAAAAAGAAATAAATTAGATTTATTTAAAAAAATATTTAGATTTATTGTTCGGAGATAAAAAATAGTCATATTTCATTCCATTAGGTATCAAATTCGAGAACTCAGCAAAAATAATGAAATTGTATGCACGAGTAACAACAAACAGCAGTTGAAACAATATTGATGGCATGGAAGATTGTTGGCGATTAAGAGGATAAGATATAGTAAAAGTTCATTGGAATATTCTTTACGAGTATTTGGGAAGATTGTTGCCGATTAAGAGGATAAGAAATAGTAAAAGTTCATTGGAATATTCTTTACGAGTATATTGAGACTGTTTTCATTTACAGATTTGGAGAAAAATTTGGTTAATTTATTCAAAGCTGCCATTAGACATAATTGTATTGTGTCTTAAAGTCACTTTTGCACACTGTGTGTATTTCGCAGTGGCTTTTCCTGGTTTCGATCAAGGCGAATTCATTACTAGGTGAACTTGACAGCTCAGGTGATTATTTTTTGCTTCTCGCGTTTTTTCCAATGAGACTGCCATTTTTTTTTTCTTTTGCTTACAAACATTTTCGCATCATTTTAATCTGAAAATTTTTCTTTATGATTTAGTGCGATTTCAAGAAATATGTGTGAATTTAAAAGTGAAAAACTAATATAATCTGTGATTTTAATTACAACAAAAACAATTATAAAAGTTTATATTTTCCGTTTATATACAATTTTTTCCCAGCTGAACAATCTTAGGCGAAATCAGATTTTGACATTCACGATATATTTTACAATAAAAAAATACATAGTACTGAATTCGCCTTCCCGCTTGCATTCACCTGTATAAATTCGCCTTGGCTTTGATTCATCTGCAAGGCGAATTAATTATTAGGTGGATGCATCGGCGAAGTCAGGCGAGTTCGGTTAATATGGCGGCACTTTCTCTGTCAAGTTTTGTTTACCTTTATCGGCGCCATTTAAATTTTTGTACATGTTCTTTATCAACTATTTTTGACAGCTTAAGTGTGAATTCGCCTTTTTACACAAACAAAATACCTGTTGTTTTTTTTATTGTTGTATTGTTGTAGCGAAGCGGCTACCTTGTTTTTTGTATCATGATTCATCTGCAATTATAAAAGTTTATATTTAACGTTTATATAAAATTTTTTCCCAGCTGAACAATCTTAGGCGAAATCAGATTTTGACATTCACGATATGTTTTACAATAACAAAATACATAGTACTGAATTCGCCTTCCCGCTTGCATTCACCTGTATAAATTCGCCTTGGTTTTGATTAATCTGCAATTGCACATGTGTGTCAAAAATCTCGTTTTAAATTGGATTAAATTGGATAGTTTCCGAGTTAAGAACCTCCGATGTTTTGATGTACATGATGTACAACAACTTTGAAAAGTATTTCCAATTTTAATTTCTAATTCCTGTTAGCTTATGACTAAAACCATGCCTCCAGCAATGTATTAAATATTTGTTTTATGTCTTCTGAAATGAATAGGAAGCGGAATCTACAACTCAATTGGCAACATGTGACACATCAACTGGACATCAAACAAAATAAACCTGACTACCTGAATAGCAATATTTTTATATTTATATACACGTATGTGAGAAAGACCAAACAAAACAGCCAAATGGTAAGTACGAACATGAGGAGAAAATCACATTTGAAAAAACCAGAAGACTTTTTTCTTGTACAAGAATGACACTAGAGTGACACCAGAAGAAACTAATTCCTTATCTGTGTTCAATGTGCTGTTTGTTATTTCCCCAAAGGTAAACCTTAAATAAGAATTTTCTTTTGACATTGCAAACCTTGCCTTTAACAATTTTACGTTTTGCTGGTTTTCCTAATCACACACATGAACAGGATTATAACCAACAAATAACATAATACTCGTTTACACTCCTTTATTGTAGAACTTCTCACACACTTACATGCCACACTATCATTAGGGCATTGGAATGCCAGTAAAAGTGATTTTTGTTTAAATCAACTTGACATGAAACATGATTGACAAGCAGGTAATTCACAGGTATGTAGGTCATACTTAAATGAGTAAATGGCTAAATAAATGTCTGTATTAATGCCAGAATAAACAACTGATACTAGTTTTTTACTTAAAATGAAATAAACTTAAAAAGTTAAACAAATTAAAACCACAATAATGTACATGCATACATATATACCGGATACTTGGCTATAAATGTCTCTAGCTACAATTATCGCCGTGTAGTCAGCTACTTAAGTACATTAGAAGCGGTAGCAGCATAATAAACAGCTGATTTATAATTTTGACCTTTAGCTCATTTACGTCTACTTACAATTTATTCGGAAGACTTTGCATTGAACAATGCTATAAGCAAATAGTCGTAATAAGTATAAAAAACACAGGATTTAATAAAAAAAATAATTTAAAATTAATTTAATTAAAAACGACAAAACAAATGAACAGCTGTTGAAAGCCGGGGAACATAGAACCTGTCGCGTGGCAGTCGTGTCCGTCAGCGTTGTCAACTTTTAAATTTAAAAACGCACCAAAATGGGGGCAAAAGTGCATTATTTGAACAAAAATGCACTGAATTTTGAATTTTTTCTTTCCATTTTTAAAAAGTTATTTTATATTTTAAGAAGTACAATATTTTTATATTAATAACACGATAATGAAACAGTCTTTTAAGCCACTACTTTGCAATCAAACTACCAGCAAATTCATACAATAGCTAGAATTCGTGCTTGTCAAACTTGATCTCTAGTACGACACCATTAGTTTTAGATATTGAGATAATGATACCAATAAAAAATTATAAATACCTTGTTTTCTATGTTTCCCAGCTATCTATATGTCGACATTTTATAGGAGCTACCCTAATAATCAGTAGACTTTGGAAATTTTTTAAAGTGTACTGATGATTAAAATTATTTTAGTTAATTTATTTAATTAAATAAATTTTTTTGTTTGTTTTAAATTTTTGTACCCGAATCTTATGTGTTTTTTATGTATTGTAGGTCAAAAACAACAACACAGTATGAAGTATGAAAAATTGGCAAATTTAATGTCATCTAATGCAGACATTGGATGTGGATATCACCAGCGATCAAAGGAAGAAGTAACAATGTTTTGAGAGGAAGTTGCGGGAATCATGAATGCACTAGGCCCTCCAACAAAAAATGACAGTGCATTTTGTATTGTAAAAAAATCCTTCGTAAGAAAACTTATGAAAGAAAAAATTAGAGTTAAAACCCGATGTACAAATGTACAAAACCCAAAAATCTAATTTAAAAATTATAAAGTTAAACAAAAATTCAATAAATTAATATTTAAAAAAATATACATATTTTGTTATACTCAAATTATGCCTTTTATTCGTTGCTCTCTTCTCTGACCAACAATAATGCAGCTGTTATAGGTTCTATTCCTGCTTGAAATTAAAAAAAAAATAGATTGCAACACACTGAATTAATCCCCTAGAATTTTTATTAAAGTTTCATTTTGGTCTTTCCATATTTAATCACAACACCATTCTTTTTTTTATTATTCTTTTTAAGATTCTTTGCACTGTAATATATTTATGAACAATTAATTTTAGTTTATTTTTGTATATATATTTCTTTTTTATATGCTTATTGTTTCTTTATTTCGACCGTTAGTATGTGTAATTGTTCGAACTTAAGGTCTTTTTTTGAATTTTTAGTTTTTAATTATCTGGCAATATGTCGCTCTCCTTTGGAAGAAGTCTGTATTACTCGCATCGAGAAATTTCTCACAAGAAACAACGGAATTGACAGAGAAACTATGCGAATAGACACAACAAATGGAGTTTCTCACACAAATGTTTCTGTATCTTTGAGAAGCGAGAAATATCTGTCAAAATAGCTTTTTTGACATAATTCATTGGAAGCTTGTGAGTAAACCTGTTTCTGTATTAAAATTTTGTGAGAAGTTTCTCGCTAGTGTTGTCAAAACTTTTCACAAATAAAAGAGTTGCGGAAATTATAAATTTAAAAAATATATAATTGACATAATGAATGCAAAAAGTGTAGAAAAGGTAAAGTTTTTAAATATTTATACACATATTGTCGTATTCATAAAAAATAATTTGCAATTAGTAAAAGTTTACTTGACATACATATTTTTACACAAAACTTGTAAATTAAACCTTTGTTATGTGTAAATTATTTATTATGAATACGGCAGATATTGAATGTAGCTCATTATTCATTTCTTCTTTTTATTTTAGAAAATTGGAAGAATTTCCACGGAGATATAATATAATAAATATATAAAAATTATGAATTAAATTTTTTTGGTTTTTTCTTTATTTCTTAATATTTATGTACATACATACAGTATGATAAATTACAAATTTAATGGCAAAATCTTAATTTTAGCCTGTCTCGAATGCGAGAAGCTTCCCTCATCGGTTCAGGAACTAAAAAAGGGTCGGTTGCAGCCTTTAATCTCTGGCTGTAAATGCGCAACATGTTCCGCCGGTCATATTGGTCAGCAACCATCGCCACAAAACTATACCTTATTGAAAGTTTTTATGAAATTTATTTATGATTTGAATGTGTTTTTATTTATGTACACGTGTTATTGATTGACACAATTTTATTTTAGATATTTATAACACTAAATTCAATTGTTTTATTCACTGCTAAACTTAAATTTTCTTTTTGTTTGATAAATTTTTCCTATATTCGTCTTCTTATTTGTTTACTTTTTGCATTTTGACAGCTGCTTAATGGAAATATTCCAATAAAGACGTAACTAGTATTGCCTCTTTTCGATTTAAGATACAGAAACGCTGTTTTTCTCGATAGTCGAGAAACGATGGAATTTTATGTTTCGTAGTTTTCGATGCGAGACACTTTTCACTAATCTTACAGAAACGAGGCACTGAAGAAGCTATCCAAAGGAAAGCGAAATATTGCCAGATAATTAAAAACTAAATAAACGAAAAATTCGAAAAAAGACCTTAAGGTCGAACAATTACACATATTAAGTTTTTTTTTTCTTATTAAACTTCATCAAGAACTTATATATATGTACTTATCTATATGTACATAATTAAAAATATATTTTTAATTATGTACATATACAAATTTGAGATTTGTTTATGAACATGATAACAAACCTGCTCATTTTGCTATTTCATTTCCATATTCCACAGTGATGCTATTAATTTTATAAACATTGTTGTCTTTTTCTTTCGATTCGGTTTTTTTCAGAATACCAATTTTCGATCGCAACGAAACTGAATGCGGAGACTTAATGGTAACGCAGAATAGGGGTGATTATCTTCTAGAATTCAATTAGTAATTACTACTGTCACCATTTTTAGAAATAACCTCAAAAATACGATTTAGCATCGACTTGCACTCTTAAGTAATTTAGTTAAATTCAACTCATGCTTCCGTAATTGCATCCTTTAGGGATTCTATCATCTCAAATAGTTTTCCTCCTTCATAAACTTAATTAAATTTAAAAAAAAAAATGTGATTCCTTATTCAAGTGGTAGATAGTGTAAATATTGTTTTCTTAATACAAATAGAAATCATTTGGAATTTTTTTCACCTGCAGACCTACATTTGCATTATTCATAAATTATGTTTTTCTTTTAGGTTTTATTTTGAAATTCTTAAAAGACCACATTAATTTTGCAATTCCCAATAAATTTATGAAGTTTTCTGAACTTTTGCACACAAGATTTGTAATGCAACAAAAGAAAAATCTCTAAAGGTAAAAAAAAACGGAAACGCGCTCCAGTTTTCAAATACGAATGAATTACATTGTGTGGAAATGTTTTGTGTAGTGAAGTAAAAGTATGAGTGTATTGGATTCACTGAACGAATGAGAATAAGTGAGTGCATGTGTGTGTGTTTGCATGCGATTTTGGAGTGAAATTTGCTAAAATGGTTTAATCTGGGAGCATTAACGAGCAGCAAAATTTTATTCAAATTCAATCATGTTGAATGAGAAATAATCGATTTAATGCAATTCAATACAATTTATTAATGAGAGTTTGTGTGTGTGTATGTGTGTGATTGCGAGCATTAGTAGAAAAAAATGAAAGGATTTCTCAGAAGCTTTAAAGAGGTGTAATGAAGTGAAGTCAAATATACCGTTTGATAAAATAAAACAAGAGCATTAAGAGTTTTGAGATGTGGTGTGGCGTGGTGTGGTACGACAGGTATAATTTCATATTAAAATGCTTTCTTCCTTTTGGAAGCTTTTTTTTTTTTTGTTTTGCATTTTACTCTCGTGGTCATTGACCACCATTCCTGCAAATATTTACATGTTTCATTTCACTTTATTTTCTTGTACAGCTTGACTGAATTTTTTTAAATTTGTTTCTTGTTAATATGTATGTAAGTTTGCTTATAGATTTATCCATTTCCCGTTAAATAAATGATATGTATGTATTGTATATATTGTATGTTTGTAAGTAGTTGTACTACCAATCCTGATACCACAGGATCTCTTTATTGAAGGAGTTTGCAAACAAGCATTATCGCTTTTCCTCTATACTGTTTCCACATTGATTTTTTTCTGTCTATACTACTTATGTATGTTTTGTTTCTTCACCTTTTTTTTTTGCTCAACGGATAAAATGAATCTGTTTGACATTTACTATTTCCGGTTGCCAAGTTCATATACGAGGACTTGATAGCATTTCATTGACTATCCCATCACTGACATTCGTTGTATAAATATTAAATGTAAGTGGTTAAAATGTGTAGTTGATGCAAAACCCTTTAGATCTCAGACAATGTTGAGTTGAAATCGAGAAAAACGTATAAATGTATTTTTTTTATGTTGGACCAGTACTCAAGGGATGACCCCTACATATGCAGTGCATTGTACCAAAACTAGGGAAATTGGTTATGAGGAGGGGGAAGAGGGAGTAGTGTTTGTGAACATTTAACTTGAACTTTCCGACGTCATAACAGACATGAAACACGTCTCTGGTCAACTTATTCCATAGGCGAAGCGTACGGCTGAAAAACGAACCCTCTCTGTAATGCGCTGTACGAATATCCGGCCAACCGATCACAAATGGATGAGCTCTAGACGATGAACGCGTGTTACGTAGAAACGTGCGAGTTTCAGGAACAAGTTCCCTAACCTCGTCAGAGCAAAATTCATTGTAGAAACGATAGAACAGAGTAACGCATCCTACACTGCGTCGACGCTCCAGTGAGTCAATAGAGGTGGATACCCTACTGTCACCGATAAGCTTCTTCGCCCTCTCCTGTACATGGTCGAGCAAGCCCAAAATAGACTTTGGGGCATCGGCCCAAACATGAGAGTTGTATTCCATTTTCGGGCGGATATAGGTGGTATAAATAGTAAGGAGATTGGATGGAGCGAAGTACATCTTACACCGTTTCAAAAACCCGAGGCACTTGAATGTTTCTTTAGAGACATGCAAAATGTGATCATTCCAAGAACATCAAGAACATCCGATTCCTCAATATTTATACCATCCAAGAGTACAGATGAAACAGCACCTGCCGTCGTATGTTTGTGTGTTAATAACAACATTGGGTCTTACGAGCGTTAAAAACGACTCTGTTTTTACGACCCCCTTCGGAGATTAATAGAAGATCACTATTCAGTGAGTCATTCATATTTTGCCTCTTGGCGACGATCTCGGATAGGCTGGGCCTATTACTGAAAGAGTACGAATGGCAAATGCTGCTGTCATCTGCGAAAGAGTATACAGGGTTGAAAGTTTGAAATAGAAGAAAGAACGGAGCCTTGTGGTACCCCTGAATTAATATTGAACTCGTTTGATGAGACCCCATCTATAACAACTCGTACAACAGTGAAAATGATTTACATCAGTACCTGCCTTGACGGCCTAACCTGGTGGTGGATCAGTTCCGCGAAGTGAATTTTTCACGATTCACCACCGCCCCCGTGTGGCTTGCTAGGCTCACACAGGTAGCAATTCTTGTCATATGATTGCGGTCATATGACAACTTCATGTTGAGGAGTTCGGGCTTTCTAATCCCTCATGTATGCAATTTCCCAGCAATCAATGGAGGACAAGGCTTAATGAGTTGGTAGGCCGAAGCCCATTAAGAGCATCAGCCCTTAAACCAACTCACCCGTCAACCATCACCACTGGTTCCTTACAGTACACGTATCTGTTGTATACGAAAAACAGAGCGCCTAAGTTAGGAAACGCCAAGGCAAAACCTGTTCCCCGGGGGGAACAACTCGTACAGTGCGGTCTCTGAGAAAACTCGATATAAACCGAGTAAAGTCATTACCGAAACCAAAAGCAGTTAGTTTTGCCAGTAGTATAGCATGCCACACTCTGTCAAACGCTTTGGAAATATCCAGAGCCATCACTTTACTTTCACCTTTCAAATTATGGATTTGGATCAAACTGAACACAAATTTTTATTTATTAGGTGGAAAATTTTTCCAAATACATTTTAATTTTTTTAAAAACGTTGAAACAGCCCTGTTTTGAAAGGCTAGTACGCTTCAAAATAAATTTCTTTAGCTTTGAAAATTCACCTAGTCGTATTATTACAGTTTTGTTTAAAGGCGAATTCATACCAGGTAAATACAAGAGCTATAAATATAACACTACAAACAGATATATATTTCCAAATCTCAGGAGAAAAATATAGACACAAAAAGGAATTCAAAAAAATATATATTAAAAAGGAATTAACAAAAAAGAAAAAATTTTAATAATTTCGAGAAACTTTTAATTATTTCGTGAAAATTAAAGTCCGAGATCATAGAGCTTGGAAAGATGAAAATGGCCAGCCGAATTGAGGAGGATTTCGGATCATAGCTGGCTCTGAAGCTACAATACATAAAGTGTGTTCCGCGAGATCTCGGACTATTTCGTACTAATGAGAGTAAAAAGCAAATTACTCTCTAAATTTGTAAACTTTAGATATATTTTAGTGATTTTATACGCTTAATCGTATAACGTATATGAAAGAAAAGATGTACGTCGATAAGCTAGCAACAATTCAAGAGCGAAAGGACGAGATAATTCTGCACATTAACGGCACAAAACCTCAATTAAGCCTCAGCGTCATCGAAAATTTGGACCAACGGATAGAGGTGGGCCGTCATTGAACCATACCAATATTATCATAAAAAAAAGAAATAGCAATAATTCCTAAATAATTTGTGTTTTATACAAAATCCACATCGGCCCTTAAAATTTAACCAACCTTTAGCTATTAAATTGAAAATATCCTTCGCTGGGAAATTTCAATCAAATAAAAACTTAAACTAAAATTCTATTTAAGTAACGTTCTTTTCAAATCATTTGCTAAAAATGCAAAATAGGCTTAAAAAATTAAAATTTCCCTCAAAGGGAAATTTTTATTAGATATAAGTTTTCTAAAAAATTCAGCTTTAGCAAACTTTTAATACGAAAATTCTTTGTAAAATGCAGTAAATACTTGAAATTTCAAAATTTCCCAAGTTGGGAAATGTTTAAATAATATTAGTTTGTAACAAGAATTGTTAAATATAATTTTGCAAATGCAACTAAACGGATATGTGTTACAAAAAAACTTTGAGAAAAAAATTCCATCGAGAAATAATTTTCCCATCAAAAATTTTTAATAAAAAATTTAAATATAAAATTAGATGTAAATTTAAATTGTTTGAAACTATAAGATTACCTGGAAAGGATTTTATATTCGATGTAAGCTTTTATTGAACTTCAGCTTAGGTCACTGTTTCATACGGAAATTGCACTTTAAATTTATTTTGTTGGGAAATTTTCAAGCAATGCCATTTGCTAACATTGTTCAATATAATAATCAGTTAAAACTAGACCTATACTAGATTAAAAATTTAAAGAAACCTTTATACTTCGTAATATTTGAATACTTCTTGTTAGTTTATCTTGAAGATTCAATAAATAAAAACGTAAAAAAAAGAATGGGAAATATTTTGCCAACACTAGATCTTACAAAAAAAATTGTATAAAATAGTTTTCACTATAAAATTTACTGCAACTTTAATTGAAACCTTTGCAGTAACTTGGAGATTAGAAGTTTCCCTCATAGGGAAATTTTTATGTGCTGCAAGTTTTTATTGAAGTTCAGCTTGAATGAATTTTATTATATGGAAGTTTGATTCAAAATGCAGTAAATAAAGGGTGTTTTTTTAAGCTAGATAGAACTTTAAATTGTAAAAAGTAACACAAAAAATTAAATTTTGATGAAACATTTTGTTTATTTGTTTCAGTATACTCTGACAAATCATCATGAATAGACTCACGCTTGAACAACGCTACGAAATTATCCAAATTTACTTTGAAAATCAGACCCGTTGTTTTATCGCAAAATTGTGTTCAGCGATGAGGCGCATTTTTGGCTTAACGGGTTTGTTAATAAGCAAAATTGCCGCATATGGAGTGAGACCAATCCACAAGAGACCCTACAGACTCCATTACATCCAGAAAAATGCACTGTTTGGTGCGGTTTTCATGCTGGTAGCATCATCGGACCTTATTTCTTCAAAAATGAGGCCGGAGCTCGCGTTACGGTCAATGGAGATCGTTACCGCACCATGATCAATGATTTTTTGTTTGAAAATATGGATGACATTGATCCGGAGGAGATGTGGTTTCAACAGGATGGCGCTACGTGCCATACGGCGAACGCAACCATCGACTTACTGAAATCAAAATTTGGCGATAAGTTGATTTCGAGAAATGGACCTGTCAATTGGCCTCCAAGGTCGTGCGATTTGACACCTCTCGATTATTTCCTGTGGGGCTACGTGAAGTCACTGGTTTATGCTGATAAATCAGCAACAATTGACGCCTTGGAGGCCAGCATTGTTCGTGTTGTTCGTGACATACGGCCAGCAGTGCTCGAAAAAGTGGCCCAAAATTGGACGTCCAGAATGCGCTTCGTCAAGAACAGCCGCGGTGCCCATATGCCCGAAATCATTTTCAAATGTTAATGTCACGTATTGATCTTTCGAATAAAAAAAAATTTTGATTACAATTTAATTTTTTGTGTTATTTTTTACAATTTCAAGTTCTATCAGGCTTAAAAAAACACCCTATACTTTCCCTCGTAGCGAAATTTTTACACAATGCCAGTAAGACTAATACTATTTTTCGATCAAAATTTAACTTATATTTGACTAAAAAATGCTAGAAAATCTAAAAAGAAAATATTTCTCTTAATGGAAAATTTTTTTTAGCACTAATTTCTAAAAAAAAGTATATAAAATATTTTTCAATATAAAGTTGTACCATATTTCATTGTATTCGTGGGAAAATCTAGACATTTTTCTCGAAGGGAAATTTTTGATTCCGTACAAAGTTGTTTAACAACTGTGTTATTAAGTATAATTTATTATTTTACAATAGATAAAACTTATTGTTCTTTGTTTTTAACGACTTTCATTATCTAAATTTTCCCGCTGTTCTAAAGCCCATATTAAAAACAACAGGAAAATTCAGATTAAACTTATTATTTGTTAAATATGCTGTTATTGTAGTTACTACAATAAGTAAAATTGAAAATATTTCCCTATTGTGAAATAGTTTTTTAGCTCTAGCTATAACTTTATATTGGGAAATTTCCAATTGTAAGGATTTTTTTTTACTTAAAGCAATTACCCAGCAAAAAAGTAAAGTTTTGTTTCTAAAATAAAAAAAAAAATACCTAAAGGTAAAGAATTTCCCAAAAAGGCACATTTTTATTTCAACGCAAGTTTTTGTAAAAAAAAAAATTTTAAAAGCTTTCTTTTACGATTATCAATAAATCAGAATTAAAATGTTGAAACAGATTTCAAATGGAAAAATATAATTTGGTGGTTATTTTTTTTTTAAGTTCTTCTTTTTTTATATAATTTTTTAAGTTTTTCTTTAATCACTGGAGTTTACTCGTATTTTTTTTAATATTAGTGTTTTCTAAATCTATTTTATATATTACCTCTTATTAAAATAAATATATAAATATGGATTTTTCTAAATACTGAAGAGCCTATTTTTAAAATTATGTCTGCACTAACGGGCAGGACTGAATTACACATACATACATACACAAACATGTTCATGCTGTAAACCAGTAAAAATACTCTCTCTGTTTATATTGGCGGCCTAGTTTTCCATGAGTCACTTTATTGGCAAGTGTCATTGATGGCTGACGACGGCGATGACTTCCACACTACAGAAAAAAGGGTGCAGTCAGGAAGGAAAGGCATAAGGATATACAAATAATAATGTTATCCTTTTGCTTGCCATTTTTTTAAATGTTAAATGCTGAAATTGCACAGAGCCTCGCGTTGTTTATTGAACTTTAGATAAAAGTTATGCAACAGGGTGGCCATCAGTGAAACTACTTGTGAAACTTAAGTGCCAATATCACTGATCATAAAACTTTCTATCGATATTGGAGTATATTATTTGGTTCCTTGCTCATACATACTTTTGTACATTGGGTTTGAGTTCAAGTTTCTTCCTTTCTTAAATTAAGAAGGACTTTTTTATTACAATACCAATTGAATTTTGAATGAAGAATACCACAAAAATGATCAAACAGCTGTTTCACAGCCGCTACGTTTCTCTTCAGTCCCCACTTGGATTTGAACTCGAGCTATTGAAAACAAATTATACACGAGAATTTTCCATTAGGGAACTTTTTCCATTAACTGCATTATATATTTACAGCCTTATTAAAAAAAAACTCAGTAAACTTCACTTATCGTTATTAAGTAAAATTCCCTAAAACCAATATTTGCTACATACGTATATGAACTCAGTTTCAATAGTTGAATTTTATTAAACCTTCACAGAAAAAATTATAATAAAAATAAAATCTACAAAACTTTTGTCTGAAAAAATAATTTGTATGCATATACATAAATATCAAAAAAATAACCTTGGAATAGTAATGAAAAAAAAAAATTGTTGTTTTCGATCAATAATTATTTTTACTAAATTTTTGTTGGAATCTACGAATTTCTTTACAGATCCGCAGTCAAACAATTTATTAATTGATTCAAAGAATTTCGTTATTGAACACAAAAAAAACTTTTTCTGTCTTTTTGTCATAATTTCTCTTATTGGTTTTTGTCCTCAATATATAACTACTCAGGACAAAATCCTATTAGGATAAAAAATTAACCTTTATTTTCAAATTTTGAGAGTTTCGTATACTCGATTTTCGCATTTTTTTCTGTTATGTTGGTACACTGGCTGTTAGCAATATCAGTCATTTTGGATTGTCAGTTTGTTTTTGACAGATAAAAAGATCAATCGTAATTTGATGTGCTCTTCGATTTTTACTATTCGAAAAAATGGATCAAAGAAACTGTTTTCAGTTTTGTGTAAAAAATGAAATCAAATGCGCAAGAACATTTGAAAGGTTAACAGTGGCGTTTGGCGAGTCTACTATGAGCAGAACACAAGTTCAATTGTAGTATAACTGGTTTACGGAAGGCCGAGAAGATGTTATCTTGAAAGCGTAGTAAATAAAATAATTTTGGATAATCGTCGAATCACTATCAGAGAGGTTGCTGATGATGTTGGCATATCGTTCGGCTCATGCCAAGCAATATTTATTTACTTATGTTTTAGGCAAGAAACGTGTGGCAGCAAAGATGGCTCCAAAGTTTTGAGCAAAATCAATGTCGCATGGACATCGTTTAGGAGCTGTAGGACAGCGTCAGCGACAATCCAGACTTCCTCAAAAAGGTCATAACTGGTGACAAATCATGGGTGCATGATTGTGACATTGAAACCAAATCATCCCAATGAATACGAGCTAAAGAGCCAATACCGAAAAATGCACGTCAAGTTCGGTAATATGTTAAAGTTTTGCTCACTGTTTGCTTCGACTACAATGACGTGGTGCATCATGAATTCTTGCCACAAGGTCGTACGGTCAATAAGGAATACTACCTTGAAGTTATGCGTCCCTTGCAACAATCACATATCGATGTTTGTGCGTAAGTTTTTGGCCAAAACCAAAACTGTTATCATGCCTCAACCACCGTATTCATCGGACTTGGCCCCCGCTGACTTTTTCTTCTTCTCAAAACTGAAGACACCTACGATTAAGCAGATAAAAGCAAAATCGAAACAGGAACTGTTGGCGTTACCAAAAAGTGCGTTTCAGAAGTGATTCGAGGATTGTAAAAAACGCTAGCATAATTGTATTATATCTGAGGGGGATTACTTTAAAGGAGACAATATAGTTATTGATGAATAAATAAATACTTTTTGAAAAAATTTAAAATTTGTTAATTTTTTTTATTAGCCTTCGTATGCAAGACGATTTTACCAGAGTTGTGGTCTATCAATGCTTATCGTTTTCTTCGCGTAAGTAGACTTTCTTACTTTTTCACACAAAAGTAAAACAAAATTTTTACAACTTTTCCTAATTGGTAAATACCAACAAAATACATGTGACGTTTTTTAGTATTGTATGTATTGTAATTCTGCCACTACCTATTAAAGCTGCCTTCAATGTACAGTATTGGGCAAAACCTAAGAAATGCTGCTTGATTTTAGCTTGTAGTCAAAATTATATTTAAATGAACATATTTCAATTCAATGTTTTAATGCAGTTTTATTAGTAAATGTGTCATACAATATTACAAAAAAAATTTTTTGTAATTATCTCTCACCTAACGGTTCTTTTAGTACAACAACAAAAAATACTCAAAAATTCATTGGGCAAAACCTAAGAAACTTTTAATATTTGGTATAATAACCCTTATTTTTTATTACTGCGGCGCACCGACGCGGCATAGATTTGATTAAATTATCAATTATTTTTGGATCCGTGCGTATCCATTCATCCTCCAGGCACAAAAATAAATCGTCTCTATTGGAAAATCGTTTCGATCCAACATTCCTCTTCAATATGGAAAATAAATTTTCGATTGGGTTCAAATCGGGAGATTGAGCCGGCCAATCAAGCACTTGAATCCCTTTCGATTTTATCCAGTCCTTCACCAACTTCGATGAGTGTTTCGCATCGTTATCATGTTGAAACACCCATCGAAGTGGCATATTCCACTCGGCATATGGCAATATCTTATTTTCTAAAATGTACCAATACACAAATCTGTCCATTTTGTAGAAATTCTGTGGAACGGCCATAGCCATGACCTGAAAAACACGTCCACACCATCACACTGCCACCCCAATGCTTGATAGTGTTTTTTACAATTTGCCCAATACTGTATGTATGAAAGGTAGCTTTCCGTTTCGGCTTGACGTTCAGTTCTGAGACACCCTGTATACTTGTATTCTAGTATGTGTGTATTTTAAGAGTATCGACAAATTAAATTGGAAAAAATCACATTAAAAAAGTCAAACCAAATCAATTATCTAATATTGTTCCTATATCGCGATTAGTGACATTTGGCCACACTGATATCTTATTTGTTTACTTTTTTTTTTTTTTTTGACATATTTTAAGTAAATCCAGGAAGGATTTTTATTTTAAAGTTCAGTTGAGTTGTTTGACCGATTTTTGTTGTACTCGTAGTTTTTAGTGAGTACTCGTATTATTGAAGATGTTTGCCGTTGTGTTTTTGTTTGCATCTTTTTTTTTCATTTGCTGAATACTTCAACAACTCTCTGCAAAAACTTCTTAAAAATGTAATCTAAACGATGACATGGCATCTTAACAACAAAACCACCCCCCACCAACACTTTTGTTTGACCGAACAACAAATTTTCTACAAAATTTGAACGTAAACAAAGATTGTTTATTGCGAATGTATGTATGTGTGTAAATTCGTATTTATGTATGTTTGCGTCTGCATGAAAAATAGAAATTTTAGTGAAATTACAATAAATATAGAAAGATAGTTGTTGTAATCTCGAGACTAACAAATTTAACGGTCCATCGAGTGGAGTTTTCCTTTCTTTCATTTTCATCTTTAGTTTTGGATGACATCATAATCTTTAGAATTCATTTTCTTCTGAATATCCAAGAGGGTGGCGCTGAATGAATTGTCGAATAATAAATAATTTAGCTATAGTTGCAATTATTTATTGTTTTTGTTGTTGTTGTTTTTTTTTTGTTGGTAGCATTTATTTTTCTTCATTTAGACAGTTAATGTTGTTTGGAATTTAATGAAGCTGTTATTTTATCTTTTGAGCCGAAGAGAGGGGAGAGGGAGAGTATTATTGCAATTTCTTTCAATCAGTTCGTTGAGTTGAAAATATTCAAAACAACACAACATTAATGCTGTGAAGGCTGGTGTTTTAAAGAAGGAAATTATGAATTAAAATGATTGTAGGATTCAAAGAGGATGGTATGCATGTATGTAGAAATGCACAAAATTTTGTTCATGTACGAGTATGTTTGTATGTGGACACACCTCCAGTCATCTGAATATGGTGTTAGACCTTTTTTATATACGAGGTCGGTTCGGAAACTTCTTAGCCTATCAATGAAAGAGAATGGTTAGTTTTTCAGAAATATTTTTATTTTTTAATATAATCTCCTGAAACTTCAATACACTTAGTCCAACGCCTTTCTAGCAATTCTATCCCTCGATTAAAATAGCTTTCCTCAAGGTCTTCAAAATAGTGGTTTCCATCTTCATTTGAGGTAAAACGTTTGCCTGCAAGGAATTTTTTTAGATTTGGGAACAGGTAAAAGTCACTAGGATCATGGGTGGGTGGTCAAGCAACTCGTACTTTAATTCGTTTATTTTAGCCATTGTTAAAACTCTCTTGTGCGCTGGTGCGTTGTCTTGATGAAAAACTATTTTTTTGTGTTGTAAGCCAGGACGTTTTTCTCGAATATGTACATTTAATTGATCCAAAAGATCGCAATAGTACTCTGAATTTATTGTTTTATCCTTTTGCAGATAGTCAATCAATAAAATACCTTTGAAGCCTCGAAAAACCGTTGCCATAACCTTACCAGCCGATTGAATTGTTTTTGCCTTCTTTGGGGCACTTCCTCCAGCTTCAGTCCATTGTTTGGATTGTTCTTTTGTCTCTGGAGTATAGTGGTGGATCCATGTCTCATCAACAGTTATGAAACGACGCTTAAAATCCAAACAAGCTTAAGAAATATTCATTCTTATGCGTTTTTGTCTTTAACACGTTAATATCTTTCTGTTACCAATATATACATACTACATGGGCTGAAAAGTCCCGAGCCTAACACATAGATGACGCCAGTTTTATTGCAGTCAGTTAATACTAACCTTCAAAAGACAGCAGTTATAATTTCATGATACTCTATTCATTAGTTTGTGAGTTATTGTGCTAAGAGTGACGCTACTTTTGTTATTTTCATAACAATGCATCCAAAACAATTTCGTGTTTTAATTTTACACTGGTTCTCGATGAGGAAAAATACCGTTCAAGCGAAGCAATGGCTTGATTTTGAAATTGTATGGGGACTCCGCTCCATCAGAAACAATAATAAAACGTTGGTTTGCTGACTTCAAACCTGGTCGTAGAGACACCGATGATGCAGAACGCAGTGGACGTTCAAATGAGGCGGTAACACCAGAAAATATTTAAAAAATCCGCAAAATCATTTTGAATGATCGAAAAGAGAAGTTCCGCGATTTAGCTGACGCCGTAAAGATATCAAAGGAACGCGTTGGCTTTATATTGCATGAGCATTTGACTATGAGAAAGCTCTGTTGAAACTGGGTGCCGCGTTTGCTCACTGTTGACCAAAAACCAGAGCGCGTTGATGATTCTGAGCGTCGATATGTGACAATGCATGAAACATGGATCCATCACTTTACTCCGGAATCGAAAAAATCATCATCTGAGTGGACGGCATTTGGTGAACCTTGTTGTAAAAGTTATGCCCTCGGTATTTTGGGATGTGCGCGGTGTAATACTTATCGACTATATTGAGAAAGGAAAAGCGTTAACAGTGAATATTATATAGCGTTATTGGAGCGTTTGAAGGTCGAAATTGCAAAGAAACAACTGCATATGGCAAATAAAAACATTTTGTTTCATCAAAACAACGCACCGTGTCTCAAGTCAATCAAAACAATGGCAAAACTATATGAATTGAACTAACACATCCATCGCGTTCGGCAGATTTGGCTCCCAGCTGCTACTGGCTGTTCGCAGACCTGAAAAAGATGCTCGACGGTAAAAAATTTCACACGAATGAAGATGTTATCGCTTAAACTGGGCCTATTTTTAGTCAAAATATAAATCGTTCTACAACAGTGGTATTGAAATGTTAGAGCGGCGCTGGAGTGATTACGTTGCTCTTGAATAAAGCTAATTATGAGCAAAAAAAAACTGTTTTCTTTGTTAGGTCCTGGACTTTTCAGCCCATGCGCAATGTACACGTAAAAAGCGCATGGTCACAATATTTCTAAATTTTACATTATTAAATTTTATCAGCTTTTTAGTTCCCAGCGAATCAGTTCTTACTTTGATGTACTTCTCAAACTGGCAAACTCTGCTTTCTGGGATACCATGGATGAAGAGGAGGAATGCATTTCTAGGAAGTTTCACAGGAGCTCCCGAAAGCTTCTCCAAAGGCTAATGGGCAGAGTGGGGCTTGCTTGTCAAATATTGTAGACTGACCATGGTTGAAGTGCTTACCTTGGCTGCGACGTTGGGGTACTAAATCGCAGTCACCGTGCGTTGGGGATACCTAATTATGGAGAAGCTAGTGACCCGGGTGTCCAAACGTTGTTCTTGGCCTTTTGGTCTACAAAATATGCTTTAGTAGGAGAGCTGCTTCCGGCGAACTATTGGGATGAGTCGATTATAGACTAATGTCTCTACTTTTCCCAATTATGAACAAAAATGAATTATGAGGTTTTTTATTTGTTCCTTCTCTCCATTCACTGAAAACACTAAAGAAAGATCAACTCTTCAATTCCTTCGGTCAAGTTAACAAAAATTATCCTTTTTTCTTTAATTTGAATTGAGAAAAGTGAGAAATAAATTCCGTGAGAATATCCATAATTTTGCCGTTTAATTCAATAAAAATAATCATAACCAAAATATTAAAAATTATAAAAAATATTGGGTTTTCTACTTAACTGAAATTTGTGTTAATTGTAGGACTCTTTACTTCCATATCCATAGTTTCCTTTACATCCATAGTTTGGTACGATTCATATACCACTTCTATGGGCACTTATCATTATTTGTTCTAAGAAAATATTCTGTTTTTAGCAATATGATACATTATATGATCATAGCAGTAGGTGTCGAAAACCAGTGACTCTGTTCAAGTGTCTGACAGTGTGGTATGTAAGCTCATTTGATCTGGAGCGTTGAAAATTGCTTGTAATATAATTTTGTTTCAGTTTTATAATTGTCTGTTTTAATGGCCGCAAATTTTGTTGTTGGAAATGGCAAAGAATTGGCATAAAGCCGGGAATATTTGAAATTGGGTTAAAATTCTTTAAACTCGTTATAAATTTAAATTATTTTACTACCCAGCGGCAAAAATTATAATTACTGAGGTGACGCACATATGCAACACACAATAATGTACACCAACTCATAAACGCATCTAAACTACATATTCGAATGTATTGCCGCATTTGTGCAGTGAACGCCTGCCACTTGTACACAAGGTAAGCAATACACTGAACTGTACATCCAATGTGCAAACAAATGGCTCCAGTGCACTGTAGGTCGCCTGCTAGAATAAAATCTAACTTAGTTTGTGTGCAGGTAGAAGACGTCTCGAATACTACTTCGCACACATTGTAAATTCGCTTTAATTGAACACAAACTTTATTAAAAAGATGTATTGCCATAGACAGGGTTTGCCGCTGGGTAGTTTCATAACTGAAACCAAAATATGAACATAAATATGTATTTATGTATCCAGCAAACAAATGAAAGTTAAAATTTAGCTAGACTTATCCAAAAAGTAACTTCTTTAACACACCATCGTGTGCTCTCGCCCATTTTACGAAAAACATATGGAATAACAACCATTTGTGAGCTACATTTTAAATATTTAAATGTCAGTGAAAACATCAAAACTGTCACTAAAATACTAATTTCAAGATAGTTAGAATAATTAAAAAATCATGTAACAAATTTCTTAAAAACTAAAAGAAATTTCTTAAAAGTTAATACTCGAAGGTAACTTTCTAGAGATGAGACTCTAGACCAGGGGTGCCCAAAAGTTCTATATGGAAGAGCAAACACCAATACATTTGAGGAAGAACTTTTATTTCATATTTTTTGTTGTAAAAAGCAAAACCATTATCAAAAACAAAATTTACACTGATAATCGCTGTCGTCAATGTTTACCAGCAAAACTTGCAAAAGTGTTGTTGCTTGGCTCTTGTGTGAGTGCAATGAAGAATGACAAATAATATATAAGAGGAAGCTGTTTGTGTATTTTTCATTGCTGGTGTTGAGTGCAGTATATGTGTATTAAAGAGCACAGCCATATAGCTAAGCGCTTTTACAAAAACAATTGAGCATCAAGCGCACAGGGCCTGCGCACAACTGCTCTAGACAAAACTGTTAATAATTAAAAGAACTACATACAGGAGTAAGAAAGAGAGAGAAAGCAATAAATATATTGATATTACATAGGAATTATTTATTGCGTTCTGGAGTAGTATTCAGGGAATGAGCCTTACATGTGCAGTGCATTACACTAGAACTAGAAAAATAGCTTATGAAGAAAAAGAAAGGGGAAGTAGTATATGTGGACGTTTGACTTGAATATTCCAACGTCAACATCAGCACCTGTCTTGCCGGCATAATCTGATGGTGGACCAACTTCACGTGGTGAATGATTCACCGACGCTTCTCTATGGCTTACTAGACACAGGTCACAAAATTTTTCCATTAGTTTTTAACCATATACATATATATACTCCTTGCTTAAGAGTTCCCGCGTTCTAATCTGTCCTGTATGCAGCAATAAATTGGCGCAAGAAAAATGAAACTTTTTCTTTTTTAAGCAACTTTCTTTTTTTTGCGCTAATTTATGAAGAAAAATCATCGTTGCATAAATAAGTAAGTAAGTGAAAAGTTGGTGAAAAAAGTGTTTTTGTGCAAAGTGCTCTTTCTTCGGAAGAAACCAAAATGTAAATAAAGTGTAATAAATAAAAATAAAAAAATGTAAGCAAAGTAAAGTGCAATAATTATATTTTGCTTTTTCCAGGATCCGAAAATGTATAAGGGGGGTGCCGTGATGTTTTGAAGCTGCATTCGTTCCTAAAAATAATGGTAAGTCGTTTATTAAAAATTTAAGTTTTCACATACATATGTATATAGTATTGTGTTGGAAACAGTACATCATTTTGGTTGGCATTATATTTTTGGCAAGGCTTAGTGAGTTGGTAGGCCGAATTCCATTAAGAACATCAGTTGTTAACTAAGTCATCCGTCTAGCCATCACCCCTTCTTTCGTCAATTTGCTGACATCCGTTGCAAGACAACAGCACCTCGGGGGCTATTTGCCCCCAATAACCGGGGAAATTAATTCCCCTTCCTGCGATTTTAGGTTTATACCACAGCCAGGACATACACCTCAGTCATGATCAGCACCGAGAGGTCTGCTATGCAAATTCTCCCGGGGCTTTGCTGATCCCCGTTCAGCTAATTTTAACCCTTGATAAAGGTTTCAGAAGTCTAATAAATCATGTCATGCGGCTTCCTAGAGTTTTAAATTATATTTTTAGTTTTTGTACATCTGTACAACGGGTTTTACTTCAAGTTTTTCTTTCTTGAGGAGGATTTTTTACAATATAAATTTGCTGTGATCAATAATATTTGATTGAAGAAGACCAGAAAAAAATTTTAAACCTTGTTAGTGGAGAGACAACTAGCTGTTTCGTAGCCGCTACACTACGCATCAGTACCCATTTTCAGATTTTAACTTGGATCATGACGCATCATGAACGGCCCCCTTAACCACTCAGCTCGGTGGCATTGAATTATTTTCTATCTATATTCATCTCATATTGAACCACATGCATTTTATGTTAATTGCCTGCATTATTCCTAGAGTTTTATCTGCTACAACAAAAGAGAAGAAAGCAGAACACTCTGTTTTGATGTATGCCATGACAAAACCTGCTGCCCGGGTGGTACGCTATATGTGACAGGAAGCTCGTCTGCAGGAAAATTGTCTAACCGTACGGTTGAAAAACGAATTCTCTCTGTAAAGTGTTGTGCGGTAAGCTGGACAATCGACCAAAAAAGAATAAGCCCTGGACTATGAATGCGTGTTGCATAAAAATATGTGAGTTACGGGAACAAGATTC
Source organism: Thecocarcelia acutangulata (assembly GCA_914767995.1). NCBI lineage: Eukaryota > Metazoa > Arthropoda > Insecta > Diptera > Tachinidae > Thecocarcelia > Thecocarcelia acutangulata. The sequence goes on from OU612096.1 coordinate 31,251,346, forward strand.
CTAATCTTATCAAATCCATTGTAGTAGCGATGAAACCGAGAAGCGACGATGGATACCTCCCCAGCGGCGAACATTTCCTACCACATTATTTCTCTTCGATGATGTGTGCAACACTTTGTAATCAATGAATGGTAACTTACAAAGTGTATGAAAGTAGTATATGGAGTTCCGAAAAATGAATTACGTTCATCTTTTGTATCACATTTATATACAAATGTATTTTATTTTTTAGTTGTAAATCAAATGTTCGCCGTCTTTGTCAGACTACTCGTACGTTGCAAAAATTTTAATTAACAAAATCAGATAAAAGTGCTAGAAAACAATTTAAAAAAGGTACAAGACAAAAGGAAAGACAAAACATTTAGGGAAAAAATAAAAGAATGCAGTAGACAAAAAACAAAACAAATTTATTTAATGGAATATTCCCAAAAAAACTGAAGTGCGCAGTACGTACGAGCTGCCTACTGCCGGCTTACAATGTATGCGAGATTGTATTCGAGCTACCTACTGCCGACTTACAAAGTATGCGAGATTGTATTCGAGCTGCCTACCGCCGACTTACAAAGTATGCGAGAATGTATTCGAGCTGCCTACTGCCGGCTTACAAAGTATGCGAGATTGTATTCGAATTGCCTACTGATAGCTTACAATGTATGTTAGGAAGTAATGAGCTTTTGTTGGATGAACACCACACTAGCTCGCTTACTTTGTGTGCAGGTAGTAGGCGTTCACTCTACAAATGCGGCAATGTGTATGAAAAAGTATACTAGGATCGTATATGAGATGGTGTGCATTACTGACTTACAAGTGTGCATCGGATCATCGCTTACGTAAGCGAAACTTTGGCCGCTGGGCGATCACTGCCACCGATAATTTTTTGCGCTCTCTCTTACACGCGATCGAGTAAACCCAAAAGAGACTTTGTGGTACTTGCCCAAACATGAATGTCGCATTCCATTTTCGTTCGGTATAGTTCTTGTTCAAATTACAACTTTAATAAAAATAATTGTAAATAATTTAAATACTTATATGACAGCTTTAAATAAACTTCAAGTTATCTCAGTTCATTAAATAAATTGTTTAAATAATTATTTAATATTTGTTTTCTTTCATTTTGCGACGACATTTTTATATTACAAAATAAATTTATAACGCGTTTTCAGCGGTTTTAAGTTGGACTCTTGCGACAAACGTGCTTTGAAGCGCAGCATCTAGAAGGTTTAATGACCTTTTGTCTTTATTATACAATTTAGTGCGAAACTAGTGCAACAACTACTGCCCACAACAATAACAACAACAATAATTTACAATTATCAACGACAATCTTCAAATTCATTCAAAGTGATCTTTAAGAGTCATTTTTAGTGTGTACTTTTTGTTTTTGTTTTTTTTACTAAACATGGCTGCTGATTTGTAACGTTTCTACTTGATCATGTTTGTTTGTGAGCTACCCAGTGGTAAATGGGAATGGCTTTAAACTGTAAAAGTTTTCACTTTCCATACTTACTATATCAATTTAGTAATAAAGTGCCATTTTAGCTTTGCACTTTTTCATATAGGATGATTCATCGTAGGATTTGATTTTCAAGAAGCATTTTTTCACTAACTCACATCAAACTCCTCCGTCACACAATACGTTTCACTTATTTAAAGGCGATAAAAACTCCATATTCAGAAGCCTGGTCCCACTCAAACCCTTGTCGAGCCCAACCAAAAAGTCCGATCGAGATAAGTGGCATATCGTTGGAAAGGTAATTTTTCGGCGATATAAACCGGCGAATTTCTATCTGACAAGAAATGGCTGAATTATGACACCTCAAAGTTCAAAATTTGCCTATTTTTTACGTTTATTGCCAAAATTTTCATTTGTATTTTGTTTTTTTTCTACGTTGTAGTAAAGATCTAGAATGTTTTATTTCTTTATTTAATTGCCAACATTTTAAGCGCAATTTGAAAAAAAACTGATTTTTGTTAAGGATTTTGTGGAACGACAATATTTTTATTTTCATTGGTCACACACTATATTCGGTGTAAATTCAAAACATTAAACATTAAATTAATATGACGAGCGATTTGAACTTTTCCGTTTTTTTCAGATGGATCTTCGCAAATGAGGAACCGCCATCATTTGTTCATCCCACCAGCGTTTGTAACGTCTCTCGATTTCTTCCATTTCCTGGTGAAATCTTTCTCCTTGTTCATAACTTTCGAAGCCCAAGTTCGTGGGGCAAATATAACTGAATAAGTGCAGTTTAGGTGTCATGTTTGAACCTAAATTTTAAAAACAATAAACTTTCAAATGATAACGGCCTTTTTGCTATACATGCCTTCACACAACGCTTACCAATGGCATTGAATTTTTAGAGTAATGTATCGATATTCTCAGCGCAATCAGGACTGCTGTAGTTTCCCAAAAAGTATCTCGATCGGACGTTTTGGTTGGGCTCCACAGGGGTTTGAGTGGTACCTTACACCGAAAAACACAAAAGTACCGTTATCTAAAAAACGGTACTTAGAAAAAAAATTATAGCGTTTTTCGTGTTCCGGAGGTCCCAATTAACTTATCTAGGCATGTGACGTTTTTGGTATTTTTCCAAATTTAAAATTTGTAAAGCAGTGTAATTAAAGCGCTATTTACATTAATATTGCTACCAATTATTTACATTTTGAACATTTGCCAGACCAAACAATTACAACTTTTTCATTACAAATTGGTGTATAAACAGTGTGAATAGGCTACGTATAAACGTGATATATTACGCTATCATTTTAGAACCAATTTCTATTATAGGTGATACTTTGCCGAACTGTGTACTTATCAATTTAAACATTACTAATAGCTGCAGGGCGTAATTGTGCATTTCTTGTTTTCTCGATGCATAAATCGAAATTTAATGGCCAAATAATTTTATCACTGGTACTTTTGAGCATTGCACACTAGCTAAAATGTAATGTTTTTATTCTAATTTAGCTGTTTCATAGCCGCTACACTACTCATCAGCACCCATTGGGATTCGGAAAAATACATCATGTTCATATGACCCCGAGTTCCAATCCCAGTGGGTGCTGATGAGTAGTGTAGCGGCTACGAAAGAGTTAGTTGTCCCCCAGCTAATGGTATTCAATTATTTTTTCTGTTCTTCTTTGGCTTTATTGTTTCACAGCAATTATTGTTATAATTAAAAATAATCCTTCTTCGTGACTGAAGTTGGACTCGAACTCACAACTGATTAGTTAATATCGTACATATGTATATAACTAAAAAAGTTTACTGATTAATAATTTAAATGTAAGGTTTTTAATTGCCGAACTTTTTAGCAATTTTCTTTTGGAATTGCTTTCTTGTCCACACACAACAACGTTTTTCGGCAATTCTTGAGCTTTCTCTACCTTTTCTTACATACAATTTACATTGTCATACAATTTACATTGCTACAATTCCATTGGTGCCTTGTAATCTATGTTCGCAACGAAGTTGTGTTCCAATGCCAGCAACCATTAGGCATGCATGATGCAGAATTAACCTGTCTCTGGGTTAAATTCAAAATCAGGTCACACTTTTGCATTTCGGGTTTTTTACCAGAAGTCCAAATGCGGGGAGGGATATTACCTTTTCTGGCTTCGATGCCAGAAAAGGGGGTCTGACGAGATCAAGGGTCTTGTTCCCGAACCTCGCACATTTTTACGTAGCACGCGTTCATCGTCCAGAGCTCATCCATTTGTGGTCGATTGCCCAGGGTATCGTACTACGCATTACAGAGAGAATTAATTTTTCAGCCGTACGCTTCGTCTGTGGAACAAGTTGCCTGCAGACGTGTTTCCTGTCTGTTATAACGTTGGAAAGTTCAAGTGAAATGTTAGCAAACACTACTCCCTCTTTCCCCCTCCTCACAACCTATTTTCCTAGTTCTGGTACAATACACTGCATATGTAGAAGTCATCCCATGAGCACTGGTCCAATGATAAAAAAAAATTATTTTTTCCCTTCTTATTCCCCTCACCGAAAACTTCTATAAAGTCAAGAATTGTCCAACTAAAGTTGCTGTGTCTGACCTGGCACAAATCAATTTTAGCTTTTTGAGAGTTTGTTCTGTTTTCGAAAGGTGTCAAGAAGAGTAGAGACGTGTGCAAAAGAAAAAGCACGTTTTTTATGTTTTGACAGGTATCTATTATTAAAATTTTTTTCTTTTTAAATTCTCAGTTATTTATATAGAACATTGGGATATAAAGTTGAATGCTTGAGAATATCTTTCAAAGGTTTTCAAGTCTACTGTTGATTAAGGTAGCGCCTATGAAATATGCCCGATACAAATGAAAATTCCGTTCGAGTTTTTTCACTTTTCTCTTTCTTCCAATTATGAATAAAAATTAGGTACGTAGTTTTTTACTTTTTCGTTTTTTTCATTCACAGAAAACACCAAAAAGGGATCAAATCTTCATTTTCTACGATATAGTTAACAAAAATTGAGTTTCTTTCTTTAATTCGAATTGAAAAAAGTACATTACGAAAGAAATAAATTCCGTGGCGAATAATTTCCGTGAGAAATAAATTCCCTGAGAATATTCATAATTGGGCTGATAGACAGCTAGGAAATTTGGAAACCAAGCTGTTTACGATTTTTTGAAAAATAGACTTTATGATTAATTTTGCGCCAATTTGTATAAACACACATACACACATGTAATCTATTTTTGACAGATTGTAGTTGGTCGCCTGCTGTCTGGAATGTGTTTAATACATAACATTTTGTTTTTCCTTCGAATTCACAACTTTATTCGCTTCCCAGTGTAAACAGACATTTATTGAATAAAATGTTCAATTTAAATTACAATTATTTATTTATTTTTTTCATACACATACTTGACCATTGTACTGAATGAACACTCGCTGTGTGCGTGAGATTGTTCCAACAATGAACATAATTTTCATTTATATACATTTTTTTTTTTTGTATTTTTATTAAAGTGTGTGCATTTAAGGAATTTAAATTTTTTTCTATAATAATTTTTGTAATACAACAAGCATGAGTTTTGAGAATTAAGCGCACAAGAAGTAGAACGCATCACGATTCTTTAAGCAGAGATTTTCAAACAAAAATTTGTCTTCATAAAATCCAACATTTATTTTTATTTCATTTGGGAAACTCTGCTTTCTGTGGAATGTTTAATAAATTGCTCAATATGCAACATAATGTGGCCAGTTTATATTATTTCGTGTTAATTGTTGGTTTCCCGTATACAATTTCAAACATAAATATTTTGTTTTTTCTTCTTTTTTTTTCTTTTCTTTCTGTTATCGTGAGTTCTTTATGATGATGGATGCTTATCGTTATAATATCTCGTTATGGTATTTCAGAATTTTATACTCAAAATTATCTTATTTGGAATTTCCTTTTCAATTAAAACTGATAAAGTGGAGTTATGGTGATGGAAATGTTCATTTGTTCTTTGCTGACAGTCTTATGAAACAAAATTTTAGAATAAATGAACATTTTAGCTCAATGAGAAAACTAAAGAGCTTTTATTTTTTAAAAGCAATTATTGGAATCCTTAAAAATCATGGGCTTTCAGTTTTCTTTTTTTTTACCATTTTTAAAAATCGAAAATAAACCTGATTGTCTTGGCGTATTGCTAACTAGGGCACTCTCTTTTCTGGGATATAGTGGTTTAGGAGTTCCTCATTTGTTGTGGCATAAAGGATTGTGTTGGAATTTTCGAAATCCCTCACAATTTGGCAGGGCGGGGATCAGCACCAGCTATAGTTGCCATATTAAATAACACGATTTGACGATTTAAAGCTAATTTATTTATTTATTTGATAAACTAACACAACAAGATATAACATCTTATAAAATGACAGTGTTAGTAATAAGAGCAGACAATGATAATATAAGTATGTATGCAAATTTTATCAAAAGAGAAAAACAAAAGTAAGAAACAAAACAATTAGTGTTATCACTTACATAAAAGGAAAAACATGAATTACTAGCGGTACTAGGCAAAAAGAAACCAAAAATAAATATTTTAATTCTATTTTAAACCTATTAGCGTTGCTTATCTTCTAAATATGATTTGGTAATACGTTCCAAAAACTTAATGCATGTATTAAATACTGGCGTTTGCGATATAAGACTCCTACATTTTATTTGGATAATTTTTCTATCACGATTTGATCAAGCAAATTTTATTCTTTCATAGATACGAGTATGTGACGGTTGTTTAGAAAAAATTATTTTATGCAAGAAGGTTAGACATTTATATTTCAGTAGATTGTCAAATTTGAGGCGCAATATTTGGTATGAGAATTGTGAAATGAGATCAAGACGCCGCTTCTGGAAAATATACCGTGCCATATTGTTAAAACCAACATTTAGTTTACGCCTGTCTTCGCTGCCACAATTTGCAAAGATTTCACAACTGTATAAAAAAAAGAGAAGGAATAAGATCCGTTTTTGCTTGTAGCATACGTGTGTTAAATGGGGTGGAGTCTTTGGCAGTCCACAAATTCCTCACCATACTATACACTCTACTTACAACAATGCCAATATGTGAAGACCATGTCAACCGCTCATGGAACATGATTCCCAGATTGGTTGCTTTAGTAACAAAGGCGATTTCATCGTTATGGATTCTAATGTCACGTATAACTTTCGATTTTGAAATAATAATACATTAAGATTTAGAGAATCAGATCATTTGCCTCGGCCCAGCTGTCAATTTTATCCAGGTCGCTATTAATCCTGCTTATACAGGAAGTTGCACGATTATTGAGCTGCAATCGTTATTAAGTTGAACATCGTCAGCGTACTACTTGCGAGCGATTAGAAAGGTACAAAGCTATAAGTCTACCAGCAGAAGTTGAAAAATTTTAAAATTTTCTAAGTTTTGATTACAAAACCTGGTAGTCCACCGTATCGAATGCCTTACTGTGATCTAAAAGAATCAGAAAAGAAACCATATTATCGTCGATTTTAGATCTTATGTCCTCAACGGCATTCACCAGTGCTGTTATACAGCTTCTACCCTTCATAAAACCGGATTATTTTGCTAAAATCAAGTTCTTGTTGTTCAAATATTCGTTTATTTGTTTAGAAATAAGGTTTTCAAGCAACTTAGATAAATACAGGAATATAGCTATTTATGTAGGAAATTAAAGTAATATTTATAAAAATATATGTAAGTTTGTAATACTGAAATATGATGCAGTAGTTATCTTAAAGTATACATATATTGTGTAAGAGATGAATTTAAAATATCATATGTGAATAGCGCTTAAAAATAAAGTTAATTAATTTATTTTGGTGTGTGCTTATATTTTAAATAGACTAAATTTGAAGATCAATTCAAAACTTTAACTTCTTTCAATATTATAAAACAACAAAGTGCCTTTTTTCTAATATAATGAAAGAGTTTTCTTATTTCATCGTATAATTCGAAAGACGAGAAATTTAATGCGAGTTAAAGTAACGAAGCCTATTATACTTGGAAAATTTATTTTACGCTATAAATATGAAAATACTATATTTTTGGAATAAAGTATCCTTCTATGACCAAGTTTGCAACAAAAATATTAGTCTTATCGTCTTCTGCAAATGTGTGAGTTTGCGTCCAGGTACGGGGAACTTACCAAAACCAAACTGAGAAATTAGTTAAAGACACAATTTTCGGAAAAAATGTATACTAAAGACCTAAGATGGCCATATTTGTTCTTACAAAAATTGTGCAAGAACAAATATTTTATAGTGCCCTTAAAGTGAACCGGAGTGTAAATATTTAAATAAATACTTTTTTGTTTGTTTGTTTAAACCAGATGTGCCCAGACCCTATGCACTTGATGCTCAATTGTTTTTGTAAAACCGCTTAGCTATAGAGCTGTGCTCCTTAATACACACATACTGCACTCAGCGTAGCAATGACAAATAACTTCGTCTTATAATATAAGAGTTATATATTTTTTGGTCGTTTCTCACTGCACATACACAAGAGAAAAGCATCAACACTTTCGCATGCTTTGCTGGTAAATATTTACGACAGCATGGTTGCCCTATTTGACGATTTTGGGTGCTGAAAATTGTACTTTGACGATTTAAGGTCTGTTTTTGACAATCTTTGTAGATCACGTTTACAATTACAGACATACTTCCTTTAAGTTAATTTATGTAAGAAACGAAAACAATATTTATGGGTAGAGAAAGAACGGTAGTAAAATAAATGCGTGTGTAAATTTATTTATATACTTAAATATTTATTTGGAAGTACAGATATATTCCATATGTTAGAGATGTATTTGATCATATGCGAATAGTACTTCAAAAAATTATTATACGAGTATAAGCAGAAACCTGTTCAAATTTTTATGCAAAAACGAGAGATCATGTTTTAAGGGGACTTAAATTTAAAGATTAAAAATTAGGTTAGAGTTTACATATTATTAATGGAAATCATAGTTCGCATCTCTGCTAATATGGGCTCTAATGTTTGTTCGCAAGTTCAGGCTCTGAACAAAACTCTATTAAGCAAAAGATTTAAGGCAAAGTTAATTATGTCTCCTTTGGTACCTTTCGTAACCCGGGGAGCATTTGATGAAAGCCACCAGCAAACTCAAAACTCACTCCACCCATAAACGATGTAGAGTTTCCAATGCGCTTCAATGCTCAATCCGCAGCTTAGACATGATATTTGTCATTATTATTTATCATTTTATTATTTGTCATTTTTATCAGATTCACTAGATGTAGTGGTAAGCACTGTCTAATTGCTTTAATAAGCCTATCAGATAGAGTCAATGTAATGACTTTAACCTATTTCATTTTAGTTGCCGTTTCAACAATGGCTATATACATATATGGTAAATAAACGATATCTTGAACACTGATCTATGGCTTATTTTACACTGGTCACAAACTATCAACGAAGTATTTTCTAAAAACTTTTTAAAAGAACTATTCTAGCCTATAAAATAATGATTGCTTCTCCATATTCCCATCGCTCAATAGCGTAGCGCAGCAGCAGTCCCTGAAAAAGCGACTGTCAAGCAGCCTTGAAGATTGCCTTATTTTTGCAATTAAAAACTTAAATTGTCGATCTGGGACTAATTTTGATATTAACTTCATGTTTGTACAAGCACATATCGCTCCTTTATTGCAACATAGTCATATCTCAAAAAATGAGCTTTTCGAGTTAACAATGCAGAATTTTTAACAGTACTACCATTTATATTGTGCCAAAAATTTATTCAAATTGCTTTTAAACTGTTTCCTTTACGAGATATTTTCTAAAAAAATTTACTAAAACTTGTATGGAAACTAAAAATTTTAAATGCGTTTTTCTCGAAACGAGCTTTTTTACGATATGACTATGTTGCAATAAAGGAGCGATGTACATACATTTGTTAAAGCATTAAATGCATTAAATGCATTAAAAGCATTTCATTGAAGGCAACTATAAATTATTTTGCTATATTTTAATATATTGAAATACATATTATATTCAAAAATCACTCATTTTACTAGCGGACGATTTTTTGAAGATTTGCGATAATCATTTTGACGATTTGAACGATTTTTTCCGCCGAATTCGACGATTTTAACTGGCATCTATGGACTACAGAGGTTATCAGTATAAATTTTGTTATGCTGTTTGCAACAAAAAATATTAAATAAAAGTAGGTTTTCCTAAAATGGATTGGTGTTTGCTCTTCCATATAGAACTTTTGGGCACTCTTGGTTTAAACCAGTGATGCAAACAAGTTCTATATGGAAGAGTAAACACCAATACATTTAAGGAAACACTATTTTTGTTTAATATTTTTTGTTGTAAAAGGCAAAACATTTACAAAAACAAAGTTCACGCTGATAATCGCTGTCGTCAATGTTTATCAACAGAGCATGCGAAGTGTTGTTGCTTTGCTTTTGTGTGTGTGCGGTGAAGAACGAAAAAAAATATATAAAAGACGAAGTTCGTTGTGTATTTTTCATTGCTAATGCTGAGCGCAGTATTTGTGTATTAAAGAGCACAGTCTTATAGCTAAGCGCATTTACAAAAACAATTGAGTATCAAGCGCATAGGGCTGGGCACACTGGGTTAAACCATTAAAGTTTTTTTTTTTATTAATATTTAGCTCTTTTTAGCGTTTTTCGATTAGTTATAATATAGCGCTATTTGGATATTTATAACATAGCGCTTTTTGTGTATTAAAGAGCACAGCCTTATGGCTAAGCGCATTTACAAAAACAATTGAGTATCAAGCGCATAGGGCTGGGCACACTGGGTTAAACCATTAAAGTTTTTTTTTATTAATATTTAGCTGTTTTTAGCGTTTTTCGATTAGTTATAATATAGCGCTATTTGGATATTTATAACTTAGTGCTTTTTCCGCTTCGAAATGGGCTTTTTGCTTTGAAAATGTTGGCATCGCTGATTCTTATTGTGTAAAAGTTTTACACTATAGCCACCGCGATGATTTGTGCAGCACTGTACAAAAATAACAACAAAGGCCAATTTGGGTAGGGTTGTATATGTGTGTGTGCGTGTGTGCCTTTTTGTTTGGAATCAATTCATAGTTATCTGCTTAACAAATTTGTATTAACGTTTTACAACACTGCCCCGCGAATACAAGAAAATTTAAACGAAAACAAAACGCAAAAAAATACCAAAACAACGCAGAGAGAAAAATAAACAATTCTCTTCGTATGAAAAAAAGAAAACAAAAATGTCAAAGAAGTTTTTATTATACTAAAAGTAACCGGTGGTTATTGGTTACTAAGATGTGCGGGCAAATAATTGTGTCTTTGTAGTTTCGTGCGAGTTGTAGTCGAATGAAGACGTGTAAATCGGATGTGACAGAGGTTGTTTTATCAAGTAAATTTTTTTTAATTCAGTAAAATTAAAGATTAAAAGTAAATCGTTAATAATAATTAGAAGTAATATAAAGATTATGATTGAATAAATCAGCAAAAGAGAAAAACGTATGAAGTAAACACTTTGTGCTTAAGCAGAGAAATATTGTGCTTAATGAAACCAAGAGGTACAAGAAATAAAGGTGCAAAAAACCTGTGAAAAAGGCGCAGTCTTTGTCGCAAAGATTTTTTTAATACAAGTTTTGATGCGAGAAAAAAAAAATTTATGAAAAAGTGGGGATTTGTAATTAAAAATATTTGAAATTACTATTGTTAAAATGCAAAATAAAACTTTGAATTATTTTTTATATGGTTAATAATTAAAAAGTTTGTGAATGTGTGTGAATAAGTTTGCAAAATAGAAAAAGATATATGTACCAACATACATACATACATATGTATCTAAGCGAAAAAGATCAGCTTTCAATTGTTTTTGCTGGCAAGTGAAACCTTAAAAATTTTCCAAAAGAAATACATACAAACATACAAGTTAAAATATGTACAAACAAACATACACACATACATATGTATGTACATAAACTAATTAAAAGCAAGTTTATTAAGCAATAAACATACATACATACCTACATAACAAAATATTAATTAACTAACTGGATATGTATGTACATATATACATATGCATATTAAATATTTATTAGCTGTTATGTGATTGAAATGAAACAAATACATTTTTTAAACTACCTACAATAGTTTAATTAAATAAGTTGTTATTTTGGCGAACAATGCAAAATAACAATCAAGTGAAAGTATGAAAATATTAAAGATACAAAATTAATTGATCAAATTTAAAGCCTAAACAAACCAGTCTTACACATTTTGCTTACGGATGAATTATCTATCTACTTGTTTCTAATTATTTAAAAGGATTAAACTGCTACATACCCACGTAAACATAATAAATATTGTTTGACAAAAAGGTTAGTTCCAAAAATAAAAACAAAAAAAAAAAAAAGAAAACAAACATCAAAAAAGGCAGCTTCAATAAGAAATTGACCTTTGTCTCTTTGTTGCAAATTTTTCTGCTTTCCATTGTTGTTTTTGTAACCAAGTGTAAATTTTTTCCAACGTGTTTTTTTTTTTCTTTTACCTGTTTTTGACTTTATGCTTTTTGTATCTTTTCCATTTTTGTTTTCTTTCTCTTATGCAAAAGGGCGCTCCTTTTTCTTCTTAAATCCTTTTTACGCTTGCCATTCCATTCTTTGTTTTATTACTTTTATAAGTTTTTAGGTGTTTTTCTTTTGTGTTGTTTGGCTTTTCTTGGTTTTTTCCCCTCTAATTTTGCTACAATTATTTTCATAGGATGCAGTGGCTTTCAAACTGTTTATTGTTTTCTTACTCTCATAATTTTCTGTTTGTAGTTGTAATCATAGCTGCCAGATTTGACGATAAATCGTCATTTTGACGATTTTCATGCTTAAATTTAGCAAAATTACGATTTTTGTTATAATTTTCGAAATTTGCATTTTGTAAATTTGCAAAGCATATTATGGTTGGTCTTATACCATATTCAGATGGTAATATGAAACACTTGGTTCGCTCTCTGAACCCTTATTGCGAAGCTAGGTGTTCAGATGGTTGTTTTTTGCTTCACACTGATGTTTACTGGTCATATTCATAAACATTTAAACGAATTTGAAATGTGTTTTAATTCAAAAATTCCTTACTAAATTTGACTAAAATTAATTTCAAATACATATAATTTTTTCATGAATATGCACATACATACATATTTTGTGCAAATGTTTCACTAATTCCTTTTTCAATTTTTATTTAAATCTTTATGTAAGTATCCAATTTTGACATTTTCAATGTGTTTATTTTGATTTTACACGCATTAATTACATATATGTTTTTACTTTGTTTGGATTTTTTTTTTGCAACTAGTTCAGATAAACTAGCGATAATTTATTATCAAATTTGGAGATTCAGAATGAACCAAGTTGGTTCGCTCAGAAAATTTTGTATGGCGAATCATGTTGGTTAAATCAAGATTGGGCCGCGAACCACCTATTAGAGAGCGAACCCCTAAATATATATTAGTTGCTTGTTGATGATATGCAAGTCGAATTCATTATTAGGCGGATTCATCGGCGAATTCGGTCAATTCGTCGTCACTTCGCTTGTCAAGTTTTGTTTACCTTTTTCGGCGCCACGTAAATTTTTTTTTCCATAAAAAGAAATACTGGGCGAAGTGATACAAAGTTGTGAACAATATTAAAAATGAGAACTTGTTCCGTTTGTAAAAAATAAATTTCTAAAGAGAAATGGAACAGAACAAAAATTAATATCCAAAATAATGATATATGGATCATATATCAATGCCTCAGAAGCGTAAATTTTGCTTATTTACGTACCCGCTAAGATGGAAATGGGCCTCATCACTCATGATTATTTTTGATGAAAAATCATGTTCCTCTTGGAGTCAAATAAATAGTTACCAATATTCGGAGTTCTGGAGCAGAGTAGCGTAACATTGTTTAATAACGTGTACACAAATGTCAAAACAGAATTGACATTAGGGGTCAATCCCAAAATTTATAGCATTTTCTGCTAGGAGGATTACTTTTGCGTCACCTTGTATACTGATGGGGGGGTTTTTGATGACCGTCAATGACAACAGTGCTGTTCTGCTCGTTATATTGCCTATTCTTTAAATTTAATGTATATTAAAGATTATCTTTTAATAAATACTAATTTCTAAGATTGAATTAAGTAAAGTATAAGTGCATTTTTGTTTGCTTACATACGCTGCGTACTCGACGACTCAGCTGTTATATGTAATCGTTGCAGGTTATCGAGGGCGGATTCATATTGAAGACTAACCATGGGCTGGAATAGTCCTGGGCCTTACAAAGAAAACATAGTTTTTTTTGGTTCAAAATTAGCTTTATTCATCAACGTAATCTCCATTAAGAGTAACGCAATCATTCCAGCGTCGCTCTTACATTTCAACACCACGTTTGTAGAACGATTTATCTTTTGCCCCAAAATATGCCGCAGTTTAAGCGATAACCTCTTCATTCGTGTGAAATTTCTTACCGGCGAGATTCTTTTTCAGGTCTGCGAACAGCCAAAAGTCACTGGGGGCCTAATCTGGCGAATACGATGGATGTGGTAGCAATTCGAAGTTCAATTCATGTAGTTTTGCCATTATTTTGATTGATTTGTGACACGGTGCGTTGTCTTGATGAAACAAAATTTTTTTCTTTGCCATATGCGGTCGTTTCTATGCAATTTCGGCCTTCGAACGCTCCAAAAACACTATTCACTGTTAATGGTATTACCTTTCTCAAAATCAAGTCGATGAATATAACACCACGCTTATCCCAAAATACCGAGGCCATAACCTTTCCAGCCGATTGTTGTGTTTTCGGGCGCTTTGGACGAGGTTTACCAGTTGCTGTCCACTCAGATGACGATCGTTTTGATTCCGTAGTGAAGGGATGGATCCGTGTTTCATCCATCACATATCGACGCTCAGAATCATTAACACGCTCTCGTTTTTGGTCAACAGTGAGCAAACGCGGCACCCACTTTGAACAGAACTTTCTCATAGTCAAATGCTCATGCAATATAAAGCCAACCCGTTCTTTTGATATCTTTACGGTGTCAGCTAAATCGCGCAAGTTCACTTTTCGATCATTCAAAATGATTTGAGGATTTTTTAAATATTTTCTGGTGTTACCGCCTCATTTGGACGTCCACTGCGTTCTGCATTATCGGTGTCTCTACGACCACTTTTGAAGTCAGCAAACCAAAGTTTTATTGTTGTTTCCCAGGGAGCGGAGTGCCCATAACACTTTTCAAGCAGTTAGTTCGCATAAACGGTATTTTTTCGCATCAAGAGTGAAGCAGCGTCAAATTAAAACACGAAATTGTTTTCGGTCTATTGTTTTGAAAATAACAAAAGTAGCGTCACTCTTAGCACAATAATTCACAAACTAATGAATAGAATATCATGAAATTATAACAGCTGTCTTTTGAAGGTTAAGCTATGTACACACGGTTGTCAGATGTTACAATATTGTAGGATCTGGCAACATGCTGACAATGAAAAATTGTCCCGCAGAAGTAAATTGTGTGTTCAGACGATCGTAAGAAAATCTTACAATTTCATTGTCAGACTATGGTCTGACAAATAATTCATCTGACAACAAAAATTGTCAGTTCACACGGTTGTCATATTGTTAGATGAAAAAAAATTGTAAGGCATTGCCACTTATGTATATCAACAACCACCTTTTTGGCAGTGTTGCCCATCAAACTTTTTTCTGACAATGATTCCATTGTCAGGTGCATTAATTTTATACATCTGACAATTAAAACTGATCTTACAATACCAGCCAATTATCTGGCAGTGCTGACGAAGAGTGTTCTCACGATAGTCAGATGCCTGACAACATTGTCGTCTTACAATTGTTTGACAATGGTTTTTCTGACAACGTTGTAAGTTAAAAATTGGCAGTTCACACGATTGTAATACATTTTCAGACAATTTTACTGGCAATGTTGTAAGATCTGACAACCGTGTGTATGAAGCTTTAGTATTAACTGAAAAAAAGGTGTGAGGAACTTTTTATAGCCCATGTAGTAAAAGGAGACTATTTTGAGAAAGAAATAAAATGGTTTTTGAAAGAAAAAAATACTATTTTATTCCTGCTTAGGTGGCTTTAATATCCGCCCTCGTATATACTCTAGTGCTTGAAATAATCTAAATGTTGAAACAGTGTTTCGGATTTTCTGTACGCATTTAACACTTTCAATGATACTGCTGACTAAACGGCCTACATTTATTTTTAAATATTTTTTTTTGTCTGAGCAGACGGCGGAAAAACGGCTGTAAATTTCGTTGTAGAATTTTTTTTTTATTTCTTATCATTTAAACAAAACAAAAATGCAAAATTGAACTTTAAAATGTCAAATACCAACAAACGCAATAAAATTTAAAGATTAAAATAAACAAATATTAGTACTTTTAAAAACATATGTTTGTACTCGTCTGTATGTAAATCAAATTTAAACAAAGTTAAAAAGAATATTTTTATTCCATGTTTTAGTTAAACATGTGTTTAACAAATTTATTTTTTATTATTTTCATTTTATTGCATCAGTAAATATAAATAATTTTTTTTTCTTAATTTATTGAACGAGCTACCTATAAAGATTAATTACGAGTAGTGAGATATATTTTTGCCTTTGATGTATTTGAAAACATTTTTATAGAAAAAAATTGTTTTTTAATTTTTAATAATTAATTTAATTTTACTGGTAAATATTATTTCGCTATAAACAATCTGCTCGTACATGTCGCTGCTTTATTGCAACAGAGTCATATCTCAAAAGATGAGCTTTTCGTGTTAACAATGTAGAATAGTTAACGGTACTACCTTTTATATTGTGCCAAAAGTTTACTGAAATTACTTCTCAAGTGTTTCCTTTCGGAGATATTTTCTAAAAAAAATTTTCTAACAGCTAGTTCGCTAGCTAGATTCGAAAGGATAAGTTCATTCGCATTCTAGGCGAAAGAAAATTGATTTCTAATTTTATTCTATGCGAACGATGTGTCAAAATTCAATTAAAATACATAAGTACATGCGATGTGTGTGAAGATAAATTTCAAATTTAACTAGTACAGACATAAACCACA
Organism: Thecocarcelia acutangulata; assembly: GCA_914767995.1. Lineage (NCBI taxonomy): Eukaryota > Metazoa > Arthropoda > Insecta > Diptera > Tachinidae > Thecocarcelia > Thecocarcelia acutangulata. The sequence goes on from OU612096.1 coordinate 31,267,912, forward strand.
TTTGCAATTTTCGTTAACAGAGCTCTGTTAACTTTTTAACAGTGAATGTTAATTTGGAATATATTTTTCTTAGAGAGAAATCTCTATATATAACTGGGCCACATACATATACAGAATAAATTGGAATATGCTCTCCAGGGGCCAGATTCCGCAACTATGATTTTTTTTTTTACCAGTGAACACTCAAAATAAAATTCACTGACCGACACAGTGTTCACTTTTCATTAAAAAGCGATTCCGTAAAAAAAATAGATTTTATTGCGCTGAATGTCTTTCTTCAGACTGAATGATATGCTGATATGTCAAAATAACTGTTTCACACAAGTTGTTGAGTAGATAATTTTAATATACATACATAATCCTTTCGTTTATTTTTTTCAAGTTCAAAATATTTTACAAAAAACTAAAATTCACCGAAGATTTTTGAGTGAAAAAATTGTTATTAAGTGTACACTTTAAATTGCAAAATTATTCATTCTCACCATTGCGGGCTCAAAAATCAAAAGTGAACACTGAAATTGGTGAACATTTCAAAACTCATTGTTGCGGAATTTGGCCCCAGAATACATATTTTTCAGTTTTGCCTTAAAAGTACATAACTCAAAATTTAATATCTTTTATTTCTCAATATTTCGATAACAATTTGTTATCATCGTCAGGAGAAATTAAATTGTAAATTTTTTATAAAAAAAAGTTCTAAAGCTGCAAAGCAAAAATTAAATTTATTTAACAAACGAAGATCAAATAATATTGAGATAAAATAAAAAAAGGCTATTTAAAACATCTGAAAACATCTGGAAAGAAAAGTGGTCATAACAAAAAAATAAGAAATACTACACACATCCCAATATATAGAAAAGATAACCCAATGGGTCCTCTAAGCCGTGGTATAAGTGGTATTTCTGAAATAATTTTGAAAAAAAAAGTTTTGAAGAATAATATTTTTTGTGAGACTATTCTTCAGAGAAAAAGTGGATTTTTTTGAAAAAATACAAAATACTACATATATCCCACTATATAGAAAAGATGACCCAAAGGGTCCTTTAAGCCGTGGTATAAGTGGTATTTCTGAAATAATTTTGAAAAAAAAAAGTTTTGAAAAATAATGTTTTTTGTGAGACTATTCTTCAGAGAAAAAGTGGATTTTTTTGAAAAAATACAAAATACTACACACATCCCACTATATAGAAAAGATGGCCCAAAGGATCCTCTAAGCCGTGGTATGAGTGGTATTTCTGAAATAATTTTGAAAAAAAAAGTTATATCACCTGTATGTGTGTGTATGACATTCATACAGGTGATATAAGTATGGAATTGCTGAGTGCCGGCAATTGTTTTTCACTTTTTATTCCCCTCTCCGAAACCTTTATAAAGTCAAGAAATGTCTGAATAAACTCGCCTTGTCTGATCTGACACTAGTTGTTGTTTAGAACAAGTTTTTCTTACCATAGTCTAAAACCATATTCTAAAATTGAAAGAGTTTAACAAGAGATTTGCAGAAGCGAACAAATATTTATTAATGGCAGAATAAACTGTAATTAAATCGATAATAGACTGTATCTGACAATTAATTATGTTGACCTTTGAGGCTTTGTGTTGTATATTTTGTAAATAAATGGAATGAAAAGAGAATGTGATGGCGTGTACTAGTTTACTATTGTTGCTGTAACCATATTTCAGATTGTTTTTTCTTTGTGCGCACTTGCCTTTATTTTAAAAATATATATATTATTTAAAACATATTTTTTTAAAATATTTGTACACAAAGACATACTCGTACGTACATATTAAAGGCCTGCACAGAATGCTCTAAAGAACACGGCTCACTACTGTGCAGTAGCTCCAAGCACTGTATTTCAAAACAATTCTTAAAACAAAACAAACAAGCTATAGAACATTTAGAAGCAGAACAAACACTTCATAGTTTTGAAACGCTTTCACGGCAGTGTTTGAATGTACTGGAATTCTGTTGCGCAACAAAATCCAAAACAAAACATCACAATAAAGCAAATAAACGATGATGAGTTGCAGCAAGCACATTGACATTTGAGCATACTGTGTCTTAAATGTTTGTGCTTAATACAAAGACAAAAACCATTAACAACAACAACACACACGCATAAGCATACTGTACATACAGCACTTGTGCACTAATACAAAGACAAAACCCATAAATAACAAAAAAAAATTTTATAAACAAAACTGAAGTAGAACATTGCTTCAATGCTTGAAGTTCTACTTCAATTTTGTTCTATTTCATTTGGTTCTACTTGTGTTCGGTTCTGTTTGTTCTAAATGCTTATAAGACAGTATTCGTTTATGTGTTTAGAACATTTCGGCACTGAAGTGTTTGTTTTGAAATGTGAAAGAAGACTAGGGATAGTACTTGAAAATACTCGCACTACGATGTTTTGTAAGACATTTTTATTGTGCTTGAGCAGCCCTCTAGTAAATATTTAAACTGTTTTGATGTTTTTCTTTATGCCAACAATTTACGATTGAGAAAGAGATGGAGCGGTTACGGCTGCTTTTTAATAAAAACGCAAAATATTGAAAAAACAAAAACAATAGTTGGCGTTCTTGAAAAAGTTCAATGACTGAGTGGATATTTGTGTTACAAAAAGTAAAAACCGCTAAACAAAGAAAAGTACAAAAAAAAAAAAAAAAAAAATAATAATAGTTAAGCATACGGTTGACGCGCACTAAAAGATTTGTTGTTATTAAAAAAAAAACACGGTTGCACACAAATGTCTTCAAGTATTTTTATGATATTTTTACGAAATCTTTTCAACCAAACTTGTGGAAAAAACAAAAACCCAAACAATTACTTAACACAGAAAACAATACTTGCATACATACCTACATACATATGTATGTACATACATATATGTATGAACAAACAACTGGTCAGACTGGCTGACTGACTGCCTGACTGACTGCTTCACTACTCGACTGGCTGACTCGTGTTCCAAAAATTAAAGAATTTCAAAATCAATTGAAACCAAAAAACTGAAAATACAAATTGAATTATTGAACCATTGACTGATTGACAAATTTGGTCAACAACTTTAGATTTTGTTACCAAAACGCTAGACTTACAAAACAACATCAACAATTTTTATATTTTTGGTTGCTACTTTTTTTTGGCCAACTCGTCGTCTGTCATGCGCTTGTAAGTTTCATTTTTAAATTAATTGTTAATTAAGTCATGCTGCCTGCCTGAGTTGCAAACGCTTAAATTGATTTTCTACGATTAATCGTTAATTAAATACTAAAAGGTCACATTGACATTAAACAAATTTAAAAGCATAATTAATTCTTTAATTGCAATAATATGTTTTCCGTTGCGGTTACTTTTCGATTTGCAGCAAAATGTTTCACAATTTTTTTTCAATTTCTGAAAAAAATGATAAAATTTCCTTTAATGTTTGATGAAATAAAACCTAATGAACTAAAAAGAATTAAATAATTTTAAAAATAAGCTTAAAACAATACGAAAACCACTAATATTAATATTATTTATTGTGAAACAAGCGTTGGCCGCTCGCTATATGACACAAACATGCAAGTGGTTTAATGTGAAGGGCCGATGTTGATTTTGAATGAAACACAAAATATTTCCATGTTTCCACATATTTCATAAGGCGTCATCGTCGTCACATGAAGTCGATACAAACCTTTTCTCGTTGCCAAAAACCAGCCATGTTCCGAGAAACGCGCGTTCTGCAAACGCAAAGCGTTCTGAAAAACGCTTAATTGATTTTTAGATGTTCTAAGGAACGCGCGTTTTACTGGCGTTTTGGAGTTTTTTTTTTCGAAAAAGTACTACATGTGTTTTACATTCGTATATATGTATGTGGTATTTATAGGAAATAAAAAAATATTTGACAACAAATATAAATATTTTTTTTCAGTTTTTTTTAATTGAAAATGTGTAAAATTCTTTAAATTTTTTATTGAAATAAGCGATATGCTTAAAATTGGCGAACACCTATTTGGCGATTTCAAATCGCAAAACCATACTTCTTGCGTTATAGGTTTCTCAGAACACCTATTTGTCGTTTTCGACAGCGAAAACGCTAAATTTCAGCGTTTTGCGTTTCTGGCTTCCTAGTTTTTTTTTAGCCTTTTTTTTAATATGACGTGAAATTTGCTTCTACTGTTAAGTCGTTAACAGAGCTCTGTTAATTGAAAAATGTGGCTATGCTAAGAATGAGTGGTGTTTGTCTGAGAACTTAAATACGTATTTATCTTCACACACATAATCTTTGATTGCATCCATATAACTTCTGTAATGCCGGAGCAAGAAAATTCTGTACCATCACAGTGAGGTTGAGTTGTTCTCGGACAGACACACGATGCTTGTACTCGCTTTACGTTTTCCGTCCCCTGAACTTTTAGAACGCCTGGATCGTTATTTTGATAATGTTGATCCAGTCGTCTGGAACTTCTGGACCCATTGCTTAATGGTTTGAATCCTTGAGGAATGTTACCTATCGCGAATATTAAAATGCGAACGAAATTTGCGTGTAGCTTCAGTCGCATAATCGTTGTAGCGATAGTATTCGCGTACGTAAAATGGGCGTTGTGCTCCTCTAAAGGGCGTCATGGTACTAGATCCCTAAAGACCAGTCTCCAGTTTCGTTTTATTTAATTTATTATTATAATAATTTTAGTTTTTTGTTTTTTTTTCTTGCTTACCGAATATATTTTGAAGTTTAAGAAAAGTTTTCAGTTTTTTCACAACTTCCAATTCAAAGAAGAAAGATCACGCAAAATAGTAATAATAAAAATAAAAATTATGTAAAACTTCAAAGTCTTAAATGGTTATTGAATCTCTTCGTTTTTAATTTTCCAAAAAATTGTTTGGGCCTTTTTTTTTTCTCAATAAAACATCTTGCAGCTAAAAAGCCCGGAAATTTTTTGTTTTGCAGCAAAAAGAAGGAAAAGAAAAATTAATAAAGCAAAAATGTTGGACACAAAATTATTAAAAGAAAAATAAATATTTTAGCCAAAGAAATTTGCTAAAAGCAGCTCTCAGTACCACCAAATGGCCGACATGCGAGCCCCACTATGGCTACAAATATTCATGTTTCATGTTTCCAGTTTATAGAGGCCAAAAAAAAAAAGAAAGAAAAATGAAATGAAAAAATGAATTAATGGGAAAAAACCTAAAAGTGAAAGTCTGAGTTTTTTTTTTTTTTAATCAAAACAAAACTACAAGTTGTGCTCAGCTCTGCACATCAAAGCGCGATGATAGAAGTATAAATGAATGAATGAAAATTGTAAAAATACATACATATGTATGTAGATACATACATATATGTATATATGTACATATGTATGCTTGGGCCGATGAAGTGTTGAGGAGTTTACTGAAGCGTCGTCTTGTAATTTTTGGTTGGAGAGAAAAAAAGCCTCAAATTTCAAATTATGATTTAAAACATTTTGCATATTTCTTTCTGATACAGGGTTTTTTTTTTGAGGTACAAAAAAGTTAAATCGTTATAAAGAGCCACTCATCAAACCGTTTCTTCAAACTACACTTTTATTGATAGTGTTGGTGAGAATAAATTAAGAGAAATGGTTTGATGGTACTTTGAAAACCTCATACAGCTCACATTGCGGCGATATTCCAGTGAGTCACCCTACTGTCATCTACTTCACCGAACTATCTACGTCTTCTTCTTGTACCCTACCGTCAGCGGTAAGTTTCTGCGCTATCTCCTGCATACGATTGTGCAACTCCAAAAAAAGACTTTGAGGCACCGGCCCAAACCGGTTCCATTTCCCCTGTTAATATATGATTTCAGCTTTTTACAAAGGGAATGTTGATTTCCAGTAGTGTAACTTGTATTTACGATAATCATATCGCTAAAAAATTTATAACGATATTTTAACGAATTTGCTAATCGGTAATATATTTTTTTAACGATATTCGTTGTCGACTAAAATCAGCTGTTTATATGTATATGAAATATATGCAAAATTCGAGGTTTCGTTTTACACACCATCCTGGCGCTGGTCGTGGCTGCGGTGCCTGCATCTTGACTGAGCAGTCGTGTTTGTGGTTTAGACCTAAAATTTTAGGAATGGTTGTTAATATTCCCTGATAATTGGAAACTGCGGCTGATTTTCGGGGTCCTAATGGCAGCCGACGAGGTTGTGTATGGGATTGGCACTCTGTTGTCTATGGGATGGGTACTCCGCTTTCTGGAGCATAGAGGGGTAGGAATTCCTCGTTTGTTGTAGCATATAAAACTCTGGAAAGCTGCATGACTTATGTTGGGATGAATTACCGAAACCCTCATCAAGGGCAGAGCGAGGATCAGCAAAGCCCTTGGGCGACGAGCATGGTTGAGATACCTGCCTTGCCTGAAAAGTTCTTGCTGTGTGGCAGGAAGGGGGAATTAGCTTTCCTAATAATTATGTTGCAATGCCGGTTTTCGGGGGCTAATAATCCTCCGAGGTGCTGCTGTCTTGCAACAGATACTTGTAATGTAAGGAAGCAGAATTGATGGTTAGACGGATGAGTTGGCTAAGGGCTGATGCTCTTAATGGAGTTTGACCCAATCACTACCTACCTGGAAAATTGCATACAAGAGAAATTATAAGGTCCGAGCTCTTCAGCTAGGGTTTGTCCATATGGTTACAAATTATGACAAAAGTTGCGACCGCCGTGTGTTTTGCAAGTCACATGGGAGCGTTAGTGAATCGTGAATAATTCGCCCCGTATAGTTGATATATCAATTTCCACATTCTGTCTGGGCGAATTGTATACAAGAGGGCTAGAAGGTCCGAGGTCTTCAGCAAGTCGTTTGTTAATATGGCTACGAACATATGACAAAAAGTTAACACCTGTGTGAGCCTAGCTTGCCACATGGGGTAGCTGGTCAGTGACACCTAAACTAGTTCATCCCGTGGGATTGGTGCGTTGTCAGATCAAGCCATCATGGCAAATGCTAATGCAAATCAATTACTTTTATTAGTACAATTGTCGCTGGATTACCGATGTAGATGAGTGATTTTACCTAACCCTAAAGAAAATAATTGAATGGGATTAAATCACACGATTTTGGTGAACTTTTGTCTTTTATCAAATACTTCTTAGAGTAAATCAATGTCAGAGCGGTGTGTTGCATGTAGCTCCGTCCTGTTGCATCCGCATACCTGCAAGATTAAGCCCACCTAAGTGAGAGACGAAAAATTTTCTGTTCATGTCCGCATAACGTTAATGGGATTGTTCTTGAAGACACGTGTACCAATGACTCCGTCAATCTATAAAACGCTACAGTAGAAGCTTGTAGAATATACTTTTTTCAAATGCAACAATTCTACTTGTTTATGGACCAATTCAACTTAAAATGTACTCGTAGGCTACATCAAACAACAAAATTTTAAATTCAATATCACTTGACAAACAGACCTATTATTATTAACGAATAGTTGCAACAATTTGCAAGTGTTGCTGTGGTGTAAGTTTAACCAAATGAAATATCACACACCAAACTAAACAAAAATCAGCTATCAGCTGTCAAATGCATTACCAAGTAAAACAGTGCTGTCAACTCAAAGTTGTGGATCTCAAATAATAAACGCCCAATATTTAGTAAGCTTTTTCCACAGGCTGCATTCACTTGCTACTAACTAAACTCCAGACACTTTTTCTTTTTTAATTCATAAACTTAAAACACGTTTATCGGAGAAGCAACAATTTTAAACATTGCTGCCATTCCACACGAGTTGCCCGCAATTTTTCACTATTGTTTCACCAGAAATTTTTTGTTCTGTTTAAATATAATTTTTGTTAACACGTCCTAAATACGAGTACACGTACATCTGTGTTTGATTTCGTGTTCCAAAAACTCAATTTGTTGATTTTTCTTAAAGTCTGTTTGTTCTTCTTATTGGTCGACACTCGACGTCTATAACGTATTTTCCCTCCAACGGAAGTACGCGAACGTAATCAACTTCAAAACCGTTTTTTTTTTGTTTATAAAAATAACTGCGACAAATCAAACAGTCACAGCAACAGGCCAACAGACAGACAGACAGAGAGACACTCAAACATGACAGCTAATACTGATAGTAATACTCGTATCGAAGCAATTCATGTTTGTGTTTGTGTCTATTTTTATTAATGCATAAATAATAAAAAACAAAATAAAATAATTACCAATAAAACGGAAATTAAATAACAAAAAACTGTAATTGAATGAAGAAAAAAAAATTACAATGAGAAGAAACCAGAAATAATTAAATGTTCAAGATATCCACTGTATTTGAAAAAGTAAATATTAAAAAAAAAAAATTGCCATAATTAAAAATTTAATTACAAGATTTAAGAAAAAAAAAAACATTAAGTTGGAAAGCTCTTTAAGTTATTAAACATTAAAATAAGTTGTTACGAGTATTAAAACACTTTATAAAATATTTTTTTCCATCAATAATTTATATAAAAAAGCGGATGTTAGATGAGTTGATTTGGCAATAGAGAAAAATCTTTTCTTAAATCATGTGAAAAATTTTGTTATTTTTCCAATCAATGAATTTTTATTCGATTCATTATTATTCCACCCAACCAAACGTTTTTCATTTTATCAAAGCGTAGTGTTAAAGGGAAAATTCATAGTGAAAATTTTATTCGATTAATCGGAGTTTCAGGTAAAAAAAGTATTAATTTTTTTCTTAAATCATTCTTTTAAAAGAATTTCTTTTGCGATTAAAATATGTTTTTAATCGAATAAAAACATTTTTTAATCGAATAAAATTTTTTTTCGATTAATCGGTGTTTCGGGTATAAAAAGTATTACATTGTTTTTGTTAAATCATAGTTTTAAAAGAATTTTTTTGTGATAAAAATTTTTTTAATCGAATAAAAACACTTTTTAATCGATTAAAAAAATTATTATTATAAAAAGTTTTTTAATAAAAAATTTTTTTTATTTATTCGATTAATCGGTGTTTCAGGTGGAAAAAAGTATTAATTTCTTTTTTTTTTTTTTGTTAAATTATAGTTTTAAAAGCATTTTTTTGTTATAAAAAATTTTTTTGATCTAATACAAAACACTTTAATCGAATAAAAAAATTATTATTGCAAAAAGTTTTTTAATAAAAAAATTTTTTTATTTATTCGATTAATCGGCGTTTCAGGTAAAAAAAGTATTATATTTTTTTCTTAAATCATACTTTTAAATAATTTTTTTTTTGCGATTAAAATTTTTTTTAATGGAATAAAAACATTTTTTAATCGAATAAAATTTTTTTTTCGATTAATCGGTGTTTCGAGTAAAAAAAGTATTATTTTTTTTATATCATTGTTTTCAAAGAATTTTTTGTGATAAAAAATTTTTTTAATCGAATAAAAACACTTTTTAATCGAATAAAAAAATTATTATTATAAAAAGTTTTTTAATAAAAATTTTTTTTTTTATTTATTGGATTAATCGGTGTTTCAGGTGAAAGTATTTTTTTTTTTTTTGTTAAACTATAGTTTTAAAGGAATTTTTTTGCAATTAAAATTTTTTTAGTCGAATAAGAACATTTTTTAATCGAATAAAAAATTTTATATTGGATTAATTGATATTTTAAGTAAAAATGCAATAATTTTTTTTAAATCGCAGTTAAAAAAAATTTCAGGTAAAAAAAAGATGTTATGTTTTATTAAATTATATTTTTGAAAGAGGAAATTTATTTTGAACATTATCGAAAAGGTTTTGAAATTTCGTTATTTAACAAATTTTTATTCGATTAACCTATGTTTTATAAAAAAAAGTGTAATGTTTTGTTATCCGAATAAGAATTTTTAAACTTTTTTAAACGTTTTACGTTTTCTATTCGAATAAAAAACTTATTCGATTAATCGGTATTTTAGGAAAAGAATATATCATGTTTTATTGAAACGTTGTTTTAAAAGAGGAAATTTTGAATATTGGCTAAAAGGCTTTCAAATTTCTTTATATAACGAATTTTTTCAATTATTCGGTGTTTCATGCCACAAAACGTGTTAAGTTTTGCTATTCTGATAAAATATTTTAAAACTTTTTTTATTTTACGAATTTTTATACGATTAATCGTTGTTCACCATACAAAAAGTTTTTTTTTTCAGATAAAAAATTTTTATTCGATTAATAGCTATTTCACGTAAAGAGAGTGTTAAGTTTTATTAAATCGTGATTTTTAAAGAGGAAATTTATTTTGAACATTATCTGAAAGGCTTTGGAATTTCTTTATTTAACGAATTTTTCCATTAATCGGTGTTATATGCCACAAAACGTGTAAAGTTTTGCTAATCAAATAAACATTTTTGAAACTTTTATTTTTATATTAATAATTTTTGTACGATTAATCATTATTCATTCAACGAAAAGCTTTATGTTTTTTAATCTGATAAAAAAAACTTATTCGATTAATCCGTATTTCAGATAAAGAAAGTATTATGTTTAATTAAATCTTAGTTTTAAAAGAAGAAATTCAGTTTGAAAATTATTTTAGACGCTTTGAAATTCATTTATGTAGCCAATTTTTATTCGATTAATCGGTGTTTAATAAAAACAAACGGTATATGTTTTGTTATTCGAATAAAAATTTTAAATTTTTATTGGATTAATTGTATGCATCCAATAAAACGTTTTATGTTTGTGGTTCGCATAAAAAAACTTTTATTCGATTAATCGGTGCTGCATGCAATAAATGATTTATAATGTTTTTATAGTAGTTTTAAAAGAGGAGGCTCATTTTGAAATTTATCCTAAAAACCTAAGATGTCCGTATTGAAAGAATTTTTGTACCATTAATTGGTGTTTCATAAAAAAACGTTTTATGTTTGGTTATTCCAATAAAAGCAATTCAACCAATAAAACATTTTATGTTGTTGTTCAATTAATTGGTGTTGCATGTTTTTTCTTAGTTAATTTAATCCTGAAGTGCGCACCCGTTTAAAAGTCATCGGAAGCATTTTGGAATTTACTGACTTAACGAATGAGAATAAGAAATTTATATTCGATCAATCAAACTTTCGTTGATCTATACAGATTTTGCTGGTTTAAGCGTATTTTTTTAAAAAAGAAAAACATTTTTTTTTTAAATTATGAAGTTTATTCGATTTATCGACACTCTTTCTATATATTTTCTTTTTACTATTTATTCGATCAATCTAATTTTCGTTGAGATATACAGATTTTTTTGGTTTAAGCGAATTTTTTTTAAAAAGAAAATATTTTTTCCAAAATTATGAAGTTTATTCGATTTATCGACATTTTTTCTAGTAGAACATCTTTCAAAACTCATTCCTTTTTTTACTTATATTTAATTTGTAACTATTTTTTAGATTCATCATTGAGATTGTGATTATGAAATGTAATCGATTAATTAATCATTCGTTTTAGTAAATTTATCTGCAGTTGAATAATGTATTTGCATATAATAAGAAGGTTTTGTTAAGTTTTACCATAAAATGTTTATTTGATTAATGATATTTATTCGATTAATCGGTGTTTCGATTTTGTTACTGGCATTTATTCATTAGCCTGTATGTTTCATCACATTTCAAACTGTGTGTCTTCTAATTTTCATCAATATTTCCTTTTTGTATTCGTTCATAATATCAGAAATGATTTCAAATTTCATTCCACATACGAGTACTTCTTGCCGGAAAAAAAGTTTTATTGCAAAATTCTTCTAGTGCAGAAACGTTTGACAATGAGTGATCATGTTATTTCTATTAGTCAGTTATTTATTTTGATTAAATAAACCCAGCCAGCAATTCAATTAACCATAAATTAAAATCATTTTATTTTAGGTACAAATTCCAAAATTTACAAATTTACACTTCACCAACAATTTGCTGTCTATTGAAAAAATAAATCCCAGTAACATTTAAGGCCTCATTAGTTTTCACTTTCTGTTGCCGTTCTGTGACGTTCATTTCTGTAGCAAATATTTTACAATTACTTTTTCCGTGAAAATATTCAGCTGTTTTCTACAGTAGAGCATAAATAAAAGAAACACATTGGAATGCAGAATAAAATATGTACATAAATATTATCTTGTGTGAAAAAAGGAATCTCCAGACTTTATGACACTTTTTATACAAAATATAATTTTTTCCTTGTTAAAATAATATTATTTTGATCATTCATAGTTGCTTAATTGATAAAAATGTTTTAACTTTTCAAAATCTTTAATTGAAACAATTTTTTTTAGTTTTTGACAAAAAAAATTATATACATTTGAATAAAAAATGAATGTTTTCATACCTGAAAAAAGTAAAACATACACATATCTGGCCGTCACTTAACGTTGAATTCTATTTTCAACAGATTAGTCCGTAACGGAACAGAACGTAAAAGTGAAAACAAACCATGTATATGTAGTTTATATTGAACAGAAACAAAACAGCTGATTCAGAACGGAAAAGAACGTACAAACTAATTCTGCCTTTAAAGTATTCAGTACACTTGCACTCTAAACTATAAAAATGTGTTGAAATAATTAAATCAAACAACTGAAAAAAATTTGGAGTCTTTTGAAAAATTAAGAAAAAACTTTCGCTTGTTTTTTTGCCTGTTGTTTAGTTTTATTGCGTATTTTAATCGCTTCAGTGAAAGAAAAACAAATTACTTTAAGCGTGAATGTCAAATAAAATCATGTGTTCATGTCAACACAAATTTCGTTTCAATTCCAGTTAAAATATTTTTAGTTTTGTCATCAATATAGAAGTTATTTGCTTTAATTATTCTGACTTTATTCTATTTTTTATATCGTAATTTATAGTTTTGATTTCATTTCTATTTATGCAAATGTTGTTCTAAGACACTAATTAATTCTCGGTGACCATCAAATTCTTGATTTGTGAAATAAGAATAAAGTAAATAAGTTTTCATCAGCATTTTGTTAATCCCATCATTGCGAATAACTTAATATGGTATAGCGCATTTAAACAAATATAGTATATAACTATATTTTTCCTAAATCTTGGACAGTTTTATTAGTTTTCCGTTTACTTGTCATAATCGTTCGAAGCAATATTCAACTGAACAAATTATTCCTCTAAGAAATTTTTTAGATTTTTGCAATAAGCAATCTCGATTCTGTGTCAAGAAAACTGTGCTTAATTTTGAATTGTTTTTTTTTTTCGAATAATTAATCGATTAAAAATTTATTCGAATAATTAATCGAATAAAAAATTCATGCGAATAAACCAAAATTGATCATATTTCCGGTGTTTGTAAAATAACTTACATTTTTGCAGCTTAAGCACCTTGTGCTCGTATTGTTTTTTTTTATAAAAAAGTAGCAGTAAAATAAACAAATAATTAATCGAATAAAAAATGCATGCGAATAAATCAAAATGGATCATATTTCCGGTGAAAAATCTCTACTACATTTTATCCTAATGTTTTTCAATCTTATTTGTTAAATAATTTACATTTTTACAGCTTAAGCACCTTGTACTCGTATTGTTTTGGTTTTTATAAAAAAGTAACAGTAAAAAAAAACAGCTGAGTTTTTTATTCGCTACACAAGCATTTAAAATTGATGCCAATCAAAAAATTATAAACAGCTTGTTTTTTTGTTTCCTAGCTGTCTATATGAGTTTTGCAATGAACAATCTGTTCTGTGGCAAACTGTATTTAAGTTTTTATTTTCCAACATGTATTCGAATCTTATTCGAATAATTAATTAAATAAAAAATGCATACCAATAAACCTAATTTGATTATTTTTTCAGTGAAACAAATAGACTATAATTGGAGTTTTTTTTTTTATCAAATCGTTGCGCTTTTTCGAAAACTTAATCAAACGAAAATTTCAAATAATGAAGCGAATAATAAAGCGAATTAAAAATTTATTCGAATAATTAATAAAATAAAAATTTATCGACGTTTCCATTGTTCTACAATTATTCGCAAAATTATTCGAACAAAAATTTTATTCAGCTAAAAAATTTATTCGAAAAATCAATCAAACAAAAATCTTTTCGAATAGTGAATCGATTGAAGAACTTATACGAAAATATAATCAAAATTTGCATTAAATTTCTTTAGCTCAAGGTCCTTTTTGTGTTTTTTTAATTTTTAATGTATTTTTCAATATTTCAATATTGAAAAATACGTTAAAAATTAATCAACAAGAAAAGGAAACGAAAGGACCTTGAGCTGAAGAAATTTATTGCAAATATTGGTCAAAGCAAATAGGATAAAAAATTTAATTTTTTTAAGAAATAATCAAATAAATAAAATTTTTCCACTAAGCTATTTCGATTCTGTCCTCCAACTGCATTTAATTTAAATTTATTTTTGAAAATTTATTCGAATAATAATTAATCGAATAAACAGTTTATTCGAATACATCAATATTATTTATTGCAACGAAAATATTTTAGCGTAAATACCTACTTTTTAATATATAAATTAAATTTTCTTCTTTCCTCTACTCCACTAATCGAAAGCTGGCAGCTTTTTGGGCCGATATCTTTGCAATCGTTTTATATTACGTTTACGTCTTTTTATATTTTTGTTAGACCGAAGTTGTCGCTTCACTATCGAATTTGGCATTATTTGACGGGGTAATTTTTTTAAGCGCCTTTTGGCAGGCCATGTTAACCGGGGTCGCACAACATTTTTAGTTTCCTAGCAAACAAAAATAAAATCTGAATTAATTCATTCCCCTCTTTCGAAAAGAGCACAAACCTTTTGTTTGAAACGTTTTCTTTCAGTGTTATTCAAATTTTTCCAAGCTTTAAAACCATTTTGTAAAATTTTCCTTAAACCAAGACGTGGGTGTTGGCTTTTGTAGCAGCGCAAAAAATTCAAATAAGAATTGCAAGTCAAGAGTTGAGGGTTCCGGGATACACGGCGTCTAAATTTATGGGCTGCAGACATGATCGCCAAATATTTAACACTATATTTTAAAATTTATTTCGAATTGTGTGTGTTGCCAAAGAATTTTAAATGTCACAAAACAAGTGTCCGTCCGTCTTTTCACATTCAACGAATTGATGAATAATTCAAATGAATATCAAAATTTATTTTTATATAATTTTTCTTTTAGGATTTTGGCAAAAGTCTCTTGCGACTTCTGGTTTTTTTCGACCTGATTTTTAATGTTTTATTTGAAATTTTAATTTCTAATTTGATTGTTTTTGTTTTGAAAAATTGACAAATCACGTTTTGATAAAAAAATCGGAAAACTGTTTTTTTAGTATTAAAAAAAACGACATTTAAAAAATCAAAGTGATTTAACTTTGATGTGATACAAAAAATAGAAGCAAGGACAGTCTAGCGTCTAGTACAAGAAATGAGAGCACAACAGCAAATAATTGTAAAATTTTATGGAAATATATATTTTTTAAATAAATGGACATATGTATATGTATATATACTTATGCAAGTTGTAATTTTATTTGAATATAAAATTAAACTTTTTTATATTCGCCGCATTTTTTTCGAATAATTTATGAAAAAAATGTACTCCTGTAGTGAATCAAAATATAAATTTATTCGAATACTAAGGGAAATATAATGAACAAATAAAAATTTATTGCTTTTTTCAATGCGTAACCTCTTCTGTGCAATAGTATTCAAGTTTAATTTATTGCAAAAAATTATTCGATTAATTAATCGAATAAAAAAATTTATTCGAATATATAAATAGCTAAATTTTTAAAGTACAATCTGTTTTCCGGAAACTGTATATAACATTTTTTATATTTATGCGATTAGTTAATCGAATAAAAAATTTGTTCGAAATAACAAAAAAAAAAAAAAAAAATTAAATTTTTAAAGTTTTATTTAATAGAATAGAAAATTATTAAATTCGTATCTTCATCCTAGTTGTTCGAACTTTTTTTTAAATATAATTGTTTTATTAAAATTATTTTTTAAAGTATCATCTGTTTTGTGGCAAACTGTATTTAATTTTAGTTTGTTTCAAAAAATTTATTTGATTAATTAATAGAATACAAAATTTATTCGAATATTAAAAAATTATTTTTTTAAAGAAAAATTTGTTTTGTGGAAAATTAATTAATCGAATAGAATATTTATTGGATTAATTAAAATATTATTTTTTTTTTTAGAAAAGATTCTGTTTTGTGGCAAACTGTATTTAATATTAGTTTGTTCCAAAAAGTTTACTCGAGTAATTAATAGAATAGAAAATTTTGTCGAATAATTAAAAAAATTTTTTTTGAAGTAAAGTCTGTTTTGTGGCAAATTAACTAATCGAATAGAAAATTTATTATTATTTATTAAATAAATAATTATTTTTTAAAGTACCATCTGTGGTAAACTGTATTTAATTTTAGTTTGATTCAAAAAATTTATTCGATTAAAGTTTATTCTTTTTTTTATTAAAAATCTGTTCTATTGCAAACTGTACATAATTTTAACTTATTCAGTTAATCAATTTAAATTTATTTGAAAAAAAAAACTATTCGATTAATTAATCGAATAGATAATTTATTCAAATCAATCATATTTTTTAAATAAACAATCTGTATTGTGGCAAACTGTATATCATTTTAATATATTTAAAAAAATTTATTAGAGTAATAAATCGAATATTGAATTTTTCGAATAAATCAAATTGTATATTTTTAATGCAAAATCTGTACTGTGGCAAACAGTATGTGATTTTAAATTATCTTCCTAAATTTATTCGATTAATTATTCGAATAAAAAATGTATTCGAATAAATAACATATTATTTTTTGAAGTACAATCTGTATTGTGGCGAACTGTAATTAATTTTAATTTATTTAAAAAAGATGTATTTGATTAATTCAGCGAGTAGAAAAATTATTCGAATAAAAAAATTTATTTCTTCTCTAATAAACAATCTGTTCCATGGCAAATTATATAGTTTTAATTTATTTTCCTAACCTTATTCGATTAATTAATCGCATAGAAAATTTATTCGAATAAATAAAAGCTTGTCATTTTTGGTAATATGCACTATTATAGATTTAGTTCTCTTATAGAATTGTATAATATATATGTACATATATTTTTTTAAACAAATTGAATTAATATGCATTCAAGTTAAAGTTGTTAAAAACTGTTCTGAGGTTTTGCGTGCGGTTGGCAGTCATGTTGGTAACAGAAATTTGATGTAAATTAAAACAACTTCCGTCAGTCACGAACAAAAATATGCAATCATTTTTTTCTCTGCTTGTTTTCTTTTCTCTTTTTGGTTTCACCCTTTTAAAGAACAAAAAAAAAACGAGAATTAACGTAACTTAGGTATTTAATATTCTTGTACTGTATTACATATTATTTCGCATTTTTATTTGGCTGTTATAATAAAATGTAAATAAAAAAATACATATACCAGAGATCTGCAACTGGCACCTTTTTTTAATGATCTAAAGACACCGGCTTTCAAACGAGCTGCAGTGTGTTTGGCCACCGCATATTGTTTGCACAAATATATTTTCAACTCGCCTCTTCTACCGAATCAAGTTTGTATGCGGTGGCTGCTTGATTTGGTTTCTCAATTATTTTTACCACATTCGACAATTGTACTTCGTACTTCTTTTTAACAACGAAAATCATATTTGTATGATTTTGAAGTCATGCATATACCTTATTTGAAGTCATGCATATACCTTACCCATGAGAATTTGTGTGTTCAGTTTATGCAGTTACTCACTCACACTCGGTAAGGGCGGCGTTGCCAGAAGGTTTTGGAAAAGAATGAAACCAAACAGAAAAGAAAACAAGTAGAGAAAAAAAAAAATGATTGCATATTTTTGCTCATGACTGACGGAAGTTGTTTTAATTTGCATCAAATTTTTGTTACCAACATGACTACACACTCGGTAAACGTATTTTGACTGGCGGCGTTGTCAGAAGGTTTTGGAAAAATCATGTTTTGGCGATTACGTTTGGAAGAAAATATGTGCACATATTGCATTTGAAGAGTTTTAGTACAATATCGGTTAAAACAATAACTTTTACAGTAAAAAAAAAAGTTTTTTTTTATAAGTGGCATCTTCATCAAATTCGTTTTATTTTATGTTACGCCATTTATAATAATTTTCATATCTTGGCTTTAACCCATTAGGACAATAAATGCATAGTTGTGAAAAGAAATTTGTTTGATTTAAATTTTCGTTTCAAATTCCTCAGCAATAACAATCTTAAAATCATCATTCAGTACGCAACTTTCGAAAACGTCAAAATTATTGTAAATTCTTAAATCTGGCAACCACGATTTCAGTTAATGTTAAAAAAGGTGAGGAATATACACAGCAAACAAATTTGTCGGGAGTGTTCTTTTTACACGTAGATTGTCTGACTTTGTCATGTATGTATTGTTAAGAAAACGATTAAATAAGAAAATAGAAAATATTCAACACCTTGCTCTTACTGAGTGCGAGTAACAACAACACTCTTTTTTTATGGTAGTTTCTTTTACATTTAGAAAAATACACAAGAAAAGACAGCGATTGGATACATTTTTGATGTATCGAAATTTCGCAATAAAATGACAAGTACAAGTACCAACGCCTCAATTTTTAAGAGTGTTTAAAATACTTGGGTAGACAACCGGCGTACTTATGATTGCGGTGCACCGGTGCAGGTCTCTGATATGCACATACATATGTATCTATGTACTGTATATGTAAAATGAAGCATGTAGTAGCAATATTTCATGTTTCTGTTTGTGAATGTTTTCAACTCGTCTTTTATTACAATTTTGAACTTAAATATGCACAAGGTGGTCTAAATACAAGTGTCTTTTGACTTTATTAGAGGTAACAAATAATGTGTCTATCACAATGTTCGAACAAAATACAAAAAATAAATTTTTGGCTGTCCTTTAAATGAAAGTATGTGGACTACGAAAACGGATTGATATTGAAGTAGGAAATTTTTTTTTGCAAAAATCATTTATTTCTGAACATAATCTCCTTTTAGTTCAATACACTTACCCAGCGGCGAACACTGCCTACCACTCTATTTCTCTTCTCTTCAGTCTGTGTTCAGTGAAAGCAAGGTTTTATTGTTGGAAAGTTTCATGCTTTCAGGCTCTCTTGAATTTTGGGAGTATGATGAGCATTAATGTTACGTTAATGTTGTTGTTTTTGGGCCAACGTAAAGTTTCCTTCAAGTTGAGAACATTGTTTCATTAAAGCAATAGTAATAACAGAGTTTTCATTGTAAACACGAAGAAATTCATCTCTTGAATGCCAGATATAATATATACATATCGCTCCGTTATTGCAACATAGTCATATCTCAAAAAAGCTCGTTTCGAGAAAAACGCATTTAAAATTTTTAGTTTACATACAAGTCTTAGCAAATTTTTTGAGAAAATATCTCCTAAAGGAAACCGTTTAAAAGCAATTTGAATACATTTTTGGCACAATATAAATGGTAGTACTGTTAAAAATTCTGCATTGTTAACTCGAAAAGCTCAATTTTTGAGATATGACTATGTTGCAATAAAGGAGCGATATGTATAATGAATAAACTCATCAATATTTTTTCTGTAAACAAACACAAAAACTGCGAAGCTATCTTGCTTGGCTGCAGTGATGTCCTGCGTATATGGCAGGAATCGTATCTGCAACCTCGATACTGTTGCTCGATTACTTTACCAAATCAGTTATCGAGTATATAATGAAAGTTTTTCATTTATATAATGCAAAATGCTCTCAATTTAAACCACATTGTTACGTAGCCGTTACGAAAATCCTAAATTAATACAATGAAATATTTCCATTATATTTACTATACTGTTTGGTAGCTATAACAAAACTTATGTTTTCGAAACAATTTTCGTAACATTAATGAAGTTGTAAAAATATTCTTCCCATTAATGAAGCTTTCATAACCGAAATGAAACCTTTCATAGTATTAACAACGAAAGTATGGTGAACGAAACGGTTTCATTCCCATAACAAAACGTTTTTCTTGCAGTGTAGGAGTATGTATTTATTTGTAAAATTTATGTAAAAAACAGCGCTACCTTATTGGGAAGTGTTATTATTATTATTTCCTAAATACTTTTACTTCATTCTTTATTCTTTCTTTCTTAAGGTTCTGTTTATTTTTACAAATTTTTTTTATTGCACTTCATTTTCTTCAGTGTTGACATTACTGTGATTGAGTGTATGAGTGTGTGTGTTTATGTGCGCTAGTATTTTTTTTTTATTTAAAAATATTCTTGCTTCAAAACCCGTTAACAAGAGTTGACAACTTGACGTTCAGTTTTATTATTATTTTTTCTTTTTTCAAATACTCGTATTTTAAAATGCACAAGCGAGTTGAATTTTAAACAAATTCCTTGAATATTTTATTGTTTCTGTTGAAATGGTAAAAAAATGCCAACATTTTCAAACATATTGAAGGTTCCAAAATAAACTGTAAATTTAAATGATTTATTTAAAAGATTTTGTATAAATATTTTTGAAGATTTTTTAACAATAATGTATGTACATATATGCAATAAATTTAAGTTTTTATCCCCTCAAATAAGTAAAGAACTTATTAATCGATTACATTTAAAGATTTTTAATTAATAATTAACGTGGCACGGGGTATTTTATTTAATTCAGTTTTTAGTGAACGCTTTAAGAGAGCTTCTTGAAATTTCACTTGGCTACAGCTGAGACGTTTCTTAACTGATGTGGAAAAGCTTTGTAAATCAGATGTGAATTAATCGAATAGAAAATATACATTCATTATTTTTTTAATGTATAATCTGTTCTATGGCTAACTGTATTTAATTTTAATTTATTGCATTAATTAATCGAATAGAAAGTTTATTCGATTAATTAATCGAATAAAAAGTTTATGCGAATAAATAAAATCTTACCTTCGATTCGTATATAAATACTGTTCTGTGACTAACAATATAATTTCAATTTATATTTTAAAATTTATTGGATTAATTAATCGAATATAAAATTTATTCGAATATATAAAAATTAATTATTTGCTTTAAAATACTATCTGTTCTGTGGCAAAATGTATTTGATTTTAATTTTTAAAATGTACTTAATTTTAAATTATTCGATTACTTTTCTAATATAAAAACTGTTCTGTGACTAACTATATAATTTCAATTTATATTCTAAAACCTGTTCGATTAATTAATCGAATAGAAAATTTATTCCAATAAAGAAAAAATTATTTTTTCTTCCTGTAATATACAATCTGTTCTGTGGCGAAATGTATTTGATTTTAATTGATTTGATGTATTCGATTAACTAATCGAATAGAAATTTTTTTCGAATAAATAAACTCTTATTAATATAATATATATTCTTTGTTAAACTGCATATAATTTCAATTTGGTTTTCAAAATTTATTCAATTAATTAAACGAATAGAAAATTTATTCCAATAAGTAAAATCTTATTATTTTTTCTTATATAAAATATAATATACTGCATATAATTTTAAATTATTTTCCTAAATGTGTTCGATTTACTAATCGAATAGAAAATTTATTCGAATAAATAAAAATGTTTTCGTTTTCTAACATAAAAAAATTTATTTTCCAAATTTAGTTCGATTAAGTAGTCGAAGAGAATGTATATTCGAATATATAAAGTTTTTTTCTTTCCGAGATAATACAAACCAAATCTCATTGGGAAAAATATAGTTTTTTATACACTAAACTTAATTTAATAACATGTCAGGGAAGATATATTGTAATTGAAAGCAAATATAAAAACGGCAACACCTGCCCAATTTTCTTTATTTTCTCTCCGAGATAACGCAATCTAAATTTCTTTGAGTTTTTTGTGTATTAAACTTAATTAAATATTATGCCAGGGGAGGAGATACATTGTAATATATTGTAAATAATGTCCAACATGTTCTGCAATAAAAGTGCTTTCTTGCGGAAAACCACTTAAAAAAAGTCTCATTGAGCCAAGTTATAAAATGACGAAATTTGAAAATTGTTTCACGTGGGTGTGATCTAAATTTTTTTTCTCCTTTTCTCCCTCCCCCTTAAACCTTCACTTTCTGAAGAAAGTGTGACGTAATTGCTACTTTAGTAAAATCTTTCATTAGAATTTATCTTAATTTTATGTCTCGTTTATCATATGTCTGTCTTGCTGGCTGGTCGGCTGGCTGGCCTTGGTAATGATGTGGTTTTTAAAAATAACTCAAAGTGGAAAGAAAACTCAGTATCTTAATTATACTTAAATAATTATACTAGAAAAAATAAATAAAAATATATGAGTTAATATGAATACTTATATTTCTGCATCATAATTATATTATTATTTAAAATTTTAATTCTGCAAATGGTTTTATTAAAGCAAAGAAAGAAGGAAGGAAGAAACCATGTGTGTATATATTTTTTTATTTTTATTTATGAAAAATTTAATTGTTTCTTTTTTATTGTTTAGAACAAAAATTTAACAAAAATGTTTGCTTTAAATTTAAATAAAGATTTAAAAATGTTGTTATATTATTTGTAGCTTAAAAACGTGGTTAAATCGGAAAGTGGAAAAAATTCTTGTAGTTTTGAATTTGGTGAAACAAGAAACCCCAAGTCCAGGGGAAATACTTTGTGGTTTTTTGAGCTAAAACTAAAAAAAAACGTAGACTAATTTTGGTATAAATCATAAATGAGATACATATGTTTTGAATTTAGTGAAACAAGAAACCCCAAGTCCAGGGGAAACACTGTGGTTTTTTGAGGTAAAATTGAAAAGAAAGCATAGATGAACTAATTTTGGTGTAAATCATAAATGAGATACATATGTTTTGAATTTAGTGAAACAAGAAACTCCTAATCCAGAGGAAATACTTTGTGGTTCTTTGAGGTAAAAAAAACATAGACGAACTAATTTTGGAGTAAATCATAAATGAGATACATATGTTTTGCATTTAGTGAAACGAGAAACTCCAAGTCCAGGGGAAATACTTTGTGGTTTTTTGAGGTAAAATTGAAAAGAAAACATAGATGAACTAATTTTGGTATAAATCATAAATGAGATACATATGTTTTGAATTTAGAGAAACAAAAACCACAAGTCCAGGGGAAATACTTTGTGGTTTTTTGAGGTAAAATTGAAAAGAAAACATAGATGAACTAATTTTGGTATAAATCATAAATGAGATACATATGTTTTGAATTTAGAGAAACAAAAACCACAAGTCCAGGGGTAAAATAAAAAAAAACATAGACTAACTAATTTTGGAGTAAATCACAAATGAGATATACATATGTTTCTAATTTTTTGTTTAATTTTCAAATACCTTTATGATTATATATAAATATATTTTTTGATGTCGTTCCGATTTATTTTTTTAATTAATTTAATGCAGCTTGATCTTGATTTTTATAAAAATATTTAACAAAATATATTAATATAATTCAATATTTCGTAAACAGTTTGTTAATCTCCTAAACTGTTTGCGAAATGTTGAATTATATTAATAAATTTTGTAAAATTGTTGTATAAAAATCATGATCCGAAATGGCAATAAATTAATTAAATAAATAATACATAATCCGGCATGTTCCAGAAAAGTAGTAGAATGAAAATAAAAAAATGGTTTGAAAAGTTAACTTTTCATTTTTGTTATTGTGTGAAAAAGTAGTAAATTGTTATCCAAATTCTTTTAAAAAAGTAGAAAAAGAGCTTCGAAAACGTTCTTCATAATTTTTAAGGACAAAAAACCAATTCCGATGCCTTTCATAAGCTTTTTTCCCTGATCTTTGATCATTTGCCTTGTCTACCTCCGATATATGCGTTAGTTGAATAACAGTTGACTCTAAGTCATTTATTTTTAATAAAAAACATTAGCAAACGCCAACGAAACGACATCGTGAGCCAGGCAGTTTTACTCACTTGAATAAATTTTCAAACAACTAGTAATGACACGAACCAGGTTTTCATTTTTTTTTTTTATATAAATCAGTACTGAAACGAACCCTATTTTTAATTTTATTTTCTTTTTTTGTAATATGCCTTTTGCCCAAAAAACGACGCGCAATATATTTAATCTATCAATTTTGAACTCGAAATTTGTGATGACGTTGGCCAAGACGGTGGTGGATTTGACTCAACGATACGTCTGAGTTCAGCTAGTTTTCTTCGTATCTTCACCAGCTTTCCACCTCTTTTATATTTCGGACGTTCAACTTTCGTGATTCTGGTAAATTTTGCTGCCTGCTCCTATACTCTTATATTGTTATTGGCTTGGGGCCTGCGTTTACTGGTGGTGCCCTATACTCTGCAGCCTCTCTGACAGCACCTGCGGGTTTACATTATTTTACAGGAATGTGTTGACTAGCCTGATTTGGCAGGATCGCCATGTGAAGTATAGAGTACGGGTGTGAATAGTGTGTGGAAAAAACTGCCTACCCGGGGTAAGCTGCCGGCGCTTAATAACGCCACTGGCTATAAATCTTAGGAGGCAGTTTTAATGCCTTTATTTATTTTTATTTTTAATGGTTGCACTCCTACCTTACTAGCAGAAAGCAGAAAGTAATTTTTTAATGTGTTACCTCTAAAACAATTCCAGTGACATCTGGGGTTCCTCAAGGAAGTCATCTTGGACCACTACTTTTTGCATTATTTATTAATGATTTACCAAGTGTTATAAAAAATTCATATGTGCTTATGTATGCTGATGACGTAAAAATTTTTTACTCCTAGAACAATTATATAATTAATTATGGATCACAAGTTTCTTCAAGATGACTTAAACTCGCTATATTCGTGGTGCAGTGCAAATTTAATGAAATTAAATTTAAAAAAATGCAAGTATATGTGTTTCTTCAGAAAATGCCATTTAAACATTAAATACTTTCTGAGTGGTTACGAGTTGGATAAGGTTGATACTTTTAAGGATCTGGGAATCATGTTAGACTCAAAACTTAACTTTATTCAACACATTACTTTGGTTGTCAATAAGGCAAGAAGTCTTCTTTGTTTGATGACCCTTATGTCACTAAACAATTGTTTACATCTCTTGTTCGGCCAGTTCTGGAATATGGCTCAACTATATGGAATCCAACATACAAAGTTTACATTGATAAAATTGAAGCAGTGCAGAAACAATTTCTATTATTTTGTCTAAGAGGATTACAATGGAATCCAAGAAGTCTTCCCTCTTATACTGCGAGACTTACACTTATTAAGTTACCATCCTTGCTTAGTCGCAGAACTATGCTGAACGTAATGTTTGTTTGGAAAGTAATTAATGGTAATATTTACTCTAGTTTTCTGGTCAGCAATTTAACTTTTAATGTTCCACGCTACTCTTCACGCTTCTACTTTCCGCTTATGATTAAAACATTTAGAACAAATTATGCCAACTCTGCATCTCTAATTAAATGCTGCAAAGATTTCAATAAGCTTTATTGCCACATGGATTTCTCCTTAAATGATGATGTTATAAAACGTAATATTATTTATTCCTTAAACTCTTAAATTATTATATTTTTGAATTTAATTTAATTATTTATTTGTAAGTTCAACTTAAAAAAGTCTAAGAATTTGTAATTCATAGACTTGTAAAATAAATAAGCAAATGAATGCTTAATTTAATGAAAGCCGATTGTTAGGCTGATAAAATTATGACCTTTATTTTCAAAAAGTTGTCCTTATAAACTAAAACAACTGGATTCTTAAAATTAAATCATTATAATATTTGTTATTATAATTCCAATAATTCACTTCCATTTGAGAGAATTGTTGATAATACAGTTTAAGAAAAAAATTCAGTTGTGAAATAGTGTTTCACACAAGGCAAGAAATATATAAATTAAAATAAAAAGTATTTAAATATAAAATACACTACAGTTTGTTATTTTATAAGAGCAAAATTTAGTTAGGTGTATCAATTTCTCCGTGAACAACGATAAACGTAAATTTTTAAGCGCTATTTTATGCAAAAATTTGATATAGTCGGTTGGGGTAAACCCAAGACATGAAAGTGATGACGATGATTCGAATGAACTAGTGATTCCGTAACTGCTGTAATAAGAGATGATATCGCAATCGACTTTAGTTAACAAAGCAACAAATACTACTTTTTTATATAATATATTCCTTATTTTCCCTATGAATATATCGCTCCTTTATTGCAACATAGTCATATCTAAAAAAATGAGCTTTTCGAGTTAACAATCCAGAATTGTTAACAGTACTACCTTTTGTATTGTGTCAAAAATTGATTGAAATTACTTTTAAACTGTTTCCTTTGGGAAATATTTTCTAAAAATTCTTTCTAAGACTTGTATGGAAGCTAAAAATTTGAAATGTGTTTTTCTCGAAACAAGCTTTTTTTTAGTTATGACTATGTTGCAATAAAGGAGCGATATGTACATTCATATCTCAAATAAATATTTCGTCATCTAACCCTTTTATTTCAATGGGATTGTAAGTATATTCAGTTTTTCTGTAAAAGTTTTCATTTTCACAAAAAAAAATTTAAGTGTTTTCAAACTACTACTTTTTTTTGTGTGAAAGTAGTTTCAAGAACCAGGCTCACTGCGAATTAATGTAATGTACGAAAACAATACATAAATGAAGAGTAAAGAGTAGAATGTAGAACATCAAAGCTTCCAATTGAAATGATTTTAAACTATTTTCACTTCAAAGTAGAATCAAGAACATACCCGAATGTTGTTAGTTTTGTTAACTACGAAAATACTTTTAAAAAGGAAATTTTTGGGGGCGGCAACATTTTTCGTGACGTTAGGCACAAGTACTGAAAATGATAATGCAGTCCAGTAAAATGGTAATACAGGTAACGAAATGATTAATGCCTATCACAGTTACAGTTGTTGCTTTATTGCTTCTCTAGTAATCAGAAATTTCGGGTTTGAAAAAAAAAAAATAGATTGTTGTGCCTCTAGTGGTACTGTATTATATTCTTTTATATAAAATTAGTTACATATCCAGGGCAGATGTAATAAATTTTAATAAAATGAAGTATTTACTAAAATATATACCTTTGTTATTTGGACTTAAGCCCGTAGTTGTAATTATTTTCTAAACATTCAGCGCATTTGGCAAAATTAAAAATAATAAACGGCTTGAACCAAAACATATACATTTTTGGTTTATTCAGGAAATAGTTATGCTCTGTAAGCGTAACAATTTATCAGCCATGTTCTGACAAACGCGTGATCTGCAACCGTAAAACGTTCTGAATAGTATTAAGTTCATTTTTAGGTATTCTGCGGCACAACCGTTTTACTGGCACTTTGAAATTGTTACGAAAAAGTAATGCGTATGTATGTGCTACGAGGGCGGATTAATGTTGAAGCTACCTAAGTAGGAAAAAACATGTTTTTTTCAAAAACCATTTATTTCTCAACATAGTTTCCTTTTAGCTTAGTCCACTTAGTAAGACGTGGAATGCTCCATATAATAATCAAAATCAATAACCAACCGGTATTACGAAAAAAAAATTTCCTGGCAAAATGATCATTTATGGAGTAAACAATTTTTATTTCCGGTTCGTTTTTGATGTTTTCTTTTTTTTTTTGTATTTTTTATCGGATTGAAAAGTGAATGGCAAATTTATGTCATTTGTTTAAAGTGTTTTATTCAAATTAATTTTTATCATATCTTTTGAACTAAATTCGTTTTGAATGCAAATTCGTTTGTTATTTTATTTATTTATTTATTTTTGTTGTTGTTGTTGTTGTTTAAGATTGTTACGTTTGCCAATGAATTTGTTTAATGAAATTGTCTGAATAGAAATGGTTTTGTTATAACGAAAATACATCATTTATTGATTGTTTTTAATTCAGTTTATTTATTATCTAATATTATGTGAATCCGCGTGAATGAAACGTGCTAAATTTATTAATATTATGAACGCTTTTGTTAAATAAACATAAACAAAGGCTTTGTTTAACGATGGCAACTGATGAATTGAGACATTAAAGTTGATTTAACAAATGATGCCACTAGATCTCGAAATCGCTCAGTTTTCGAAATGGAAAAGTTTCGTGAGCCAAATTAGGGCATGTCCAGTGCAGAAAATTAATGCAATAAGTTGCTTTAAGAGTGTAAGGTGTTGAACTGAATTTTGCTAATCTGAGCTGTGTCGAAGGTATATACACTGGGCAGTGATCAGATTTAACTAATTTAATTCCAACATTTTAAATGAAGTAATAGAGTTTCCTTTGGTCTTTCGTGTTGTTATTGTTAAAGTTAAACCACCACAAACACTACTCCCTCTTTCCTCCTCATCATAACCTATTTTTTCAGTTCCAGTACAATGCACTGCATATGTAGAGGTCATCTCCTGAGTACTGTTCCAGGATAAAAAAAATTGCTTTAGGCAGCATGTAGATTTAAGATTTCTCGAAGCGGAAAATTTTTTCCTCCTTGTGCAGAAATTTTTTTTTGTAGATCATTATCTTTTGATATAAAATTTCCCCTAATAGAATATTTTTATTAAGAGTAATTTTTTTTATTGAAATGTATAAAAATTAAGTTTTAGTAAGTGTTAAAAAAATATATAGCCAAATTATTGAAAACTGAAAATTTCCCTTGTTATTTAGCTTAGTTTTCATTGAGATTGGTTTAAAATACTCTTGGTTAAATTTTGCATTAAATATTTGCAAAACACGGTAAAACTTTTGCTGGAAATTCTCATAACGTTTAATTTTTTTAATCTATTTAACATTAATTTCATTTAAGTAAAAATTTCATGCACAAGAAATTTTTTTCTCTGTACAAAATCTTAACGTAAGCGGACTAAAACTACTAATGGCCGTATTCAGAAAATATATTGTGTATTTATTAAAGACTTATTTGGCAAACTTTGGGCAAAGATTTTTCAAATAAACCTTTAATCAACAAAAATAACTTTTTTATGAACATAAATGTAAAATTTTAATATCTAAAAATGTAAATTTTATTAAAACTTCTGCTAAAAGCATTTGACACAAAAATATCTCTAATGAAAAAATATTTAGTTAAAGAGATTTTTCCTTAAATCGTCTAAGAATAATTAATTTTGCCCAGCAAGCATCATTAGTTACGTAAAACAAAAGCAAAAAACCTTAAATTTTAAAATCTCCCTGAATGGGAAATTTTTTTTGCTTTGTTACTTTTTTGTTTTTTTTTTAATATTTTTCTTTTTGTTTTCATACAAAACGTAGCTTAAATTCATTTAAGTTTGAAAATATCTCTCATTGTGAAATGAGTCTTAACAAACTGCTTTGCTTGATGTAAAACCAAAGCAAAAGCCTTAAAATTGAAATTTTTTCTTGATGGGAAATTATTCTATTGAGCGGATATTTTGCAAAAGCATTTTCGAATAGCTTCCTTTTTGTACTTTCACAGAACTGATATTAATACCATTCAAATTTAAAAATTTCCCTTGATGGGAAATTTTTTTAAGAATCTAGTTTTAAATCAAAATTCTTTAATTCTCTTGATGGGGAATTTTTCTAGCAAACATTATTGCAAAATGTTTAAATGAAACAAATTTTTATGCCTTTTTTTTAAATAAAATCTTTTATAATATCTTTAACTTTGTGTTTATACAGAAATTAGCATAATAACATGCAAATTTGGAAACTTCCCTAAAAAGGAAACTTTTTATGAAACTTGCTTTAAATCCAAATTCTCTAAATATATTGATGGGAAATTTGTTTTAGCCTTTAGCATTGTAAAATATAAAACAAACACAAAGGCTTTAAATTGGAAAATATCCCTTACTTGGAAATTTTTATGCCTTGTGTTTTTTTATAACATTGTTTACAATGTTTTCAATTTTGTATTTATACCGAAATTAGCAAATTTCAAAACTTCCCTTGATGGGGAATTTTTTATGTCGCTGGTTTTAAATAAAATTTTTTTACATCTATTCATGGGAAATTTGTTTTAGCCCGTAGCGTTACTACTCGTAATCATAAAACAAATACAAAGGCTTTAAATTTGAAAATTTCCCTTGCTGGGAAATTTTTATGCTGTGTGTTTTTTTTATAATATCTCTTAAAATGTTGTGTTTATACAGAAATTATTATAATAACATGCAAATTCGAAAATTCCCTTGATAGGTAATTTTTATGAAGCCGGTTTTTAATCAAAATTCTTTAAATCTATTCATGGGAAATTTGTTGTAGCCTGTAGCATTGCTAAATATAAAACAAACACAAAGTCTTTAAATTTGAAAATTTCCCTGGCTGGGAAATTTTTGTATTTAATCAGAAATTAGCAAATTCTAAAACTTCCCTTGATGGGAACTTTTTTATGAAGCTGGGTTTAAATTAAAATTCTTTATATCTACTGATGCGAATTTTGTTTTAGCCTGTAGCATTTCTAAACATAAGACAAACACAATTGCTGTAAATTTGAAAATTTCCCTTGCTGGGATTTTTTTTTTTTTGTAATGTCTTTTAGAATATCTTTAATTTTGTGTTTATACATAAATTACCACAATACCACTCAAAGCTTCCCTAGAAGACAAATTTTTTAATTGAAGCTAGTTTTAGATCAAATTTTTTTTTTGTTCCCTTGATGGGGAATTTGTTTTAGCAGGTAGCATTGCTTAATGTGAAACATAAGCATAAACTTTCAATATGAAAATTTTCTTTGGTGGGAAATTTTTGTGCTGCGTAATATTATCTTTGCGTACAAAGCTTCTGAAATATTTTTATTCCTGTTTATACAGAAATTAGACTAAAAAAACTTCCTTTGAGGAGAAATTTGTATACCATGTGATATTTTGACAAAAACCGTTTTTAAGGGGTTTTCTCGTGTGTTTGTACACAGCTGCCATTAACATTTAAAAATTTCCCTTGGTGGGAAATTTTTATACTACGTGCGTTTTTTTACAAAAACCTTTTTTAAGAGCTTTCCTTGTATGATTATACAGAGCTGCAATAAAAATTTGAAAATTTCCCTTGAGGGGAAATTTTTATACCTTATGTGTTAAAACATTTTGCAATAGCTTTCTTTGTATAATTAAACCGAACTGCCATTAAAATTTAGAAATTTCACTTGGAAATTCATCAAAACAAAAATTAAACCCGACCTTTAGCAGTGGCCTAAGGGCCATTATTACAAGTTAACGATAAAGTTTTTGATAGTTAGCTTTGACATTAGTTAACGTGAACAATGAACCTAACAATTAATTTTTCCCATTTTTACAACTAAAGTTACAACATTTTCAGCAAAAAATATGGCTGCTTCAAATGCTTAAAGTTAACTTTGAAATTTATCATGAGGATAAACCTGCTGTTAAGTTATCAAAAACTTTTCAAGTTAATGTTAACTTGTAATAACAAAAAAAAAAAAAAATTAACTGTAAGATAAAATCCTAATGTTAACTATTCGTCAATTGTAATAATAATGCTAAAAGGTCCTAAAAGTATGGGCAAAGTTTTAGTTAGTGTAATTTTGTGAT
Source organism: Thecocarcelia acutangulata (assembly GCA_914767995.1). Lineage (NCBI taxonomy): Eukaryota > Metazoa > Arthropoda > Insecta > Diptera > Tachinidae > Thecocarcelia > Thecocarcelia acutangulata. The sequence goes on from OU612096.1 coordinate 31,299,274, forward strand.
TTAATTTTTTTTTGCAAAAATATTTGACTTACTTTGGCCCATGGCTTCGCTGGCCAACAAAGTTTCATACAAACTTTTATCCCCTTGAGGGTAGAATTAATCAAAATCCTTTTTAACGGATGTTAACTTAACATCTTGGGTTGATTTGGGTTGTGCGTTGATAGATCACTAAATCTGTCACTTTTGAGTCATATATACTTAGATTAAATCTTATTCGAACTGTTTGAAATTATCAAAACCATTCCTTGCTAAGCTCCAAAGCCATTTTCAATTAGATGTAATCAATTTTTGTAAATTTTTTTTTTTTTTTTGTTTTTTTTTTTTGTTTTTTTTTTTTGTTAAAAGATCAAGTTTGTTTTCTTTGCTAGGAATATATACTAAATAAATAATATATAATCAATACATTTTACTTATGTATATACAAGCAGCACGCGGAACCTGCTCATTACGTATCACTTTTAATATTTAACAAATTAAAAAAATTTTGTTTAATTTCAAGCACAATTTGTAGAAGTCATGAAAAATTATTGCTCAAAATATTTTGAAAATTTGTTTTCAACACGTAAAAATTTAGTTTTTGCCCTTTTTTTCTTAATGGACTTAAATCAGCAAATTAATTTTTTTCTTACAAAATTATTTAGAGATTATAAATTGTATGTGTTGTTGTAAAGAAATATACAATAAATGAATAAGAAACGTTTTCTGTCATAAAATTCCGAAACATAAAAACATTTTGTAAGACTTTTCTTGTATAGAATTTATTTTTTGTTTCTTAATAAGATGTATTTCATTGAAAATATTTCCCATATTCATTATTCATTTACTTGAGATTGGTGTGAAAAAGTAAAAAATAAATATTTTTTTATTTATTTCCTTATAGCTTAAACGAGTAGAATGCCAGTTTTTTCTTTTGTATCAAAAATTTATAAAAATATTTATGCTGATTTATTCATTTGCATGCTTCTTAAATGTCACGTTTTCTTTCCTTGTTCAAAATCTTTTTTATTTTCCTTATTTTTAATTTCTCTCGTGTTATTGAAGAAATAAAAAATCCCCTCGATTATTTTTTTTCCTGTTTATTTATCGATTGCATCTTCAAGCAGTGCGGTTACTTTAGCGATTTTTGTGTAATAAATAGTGCTATTAAATTAAACTTATTTTGAATAGTGTTTTGTCTTCCATCCGGTGTTTTTTTCACTGTCGGCCGTGTTTTCTTTCATATGTTCATTATTTATTTCTTTCCAATGGAATTCATTACTTTGCAATGTCGGATGATGATACCGGACTAATTTTTGTTAGTCTGAGCAGTGTCGAAGGGTTCTTCCTGAAGAAGACATACAATGGAGTGTCGAAATATTGAAGCAATTAAGGAACAATAATTTTACTAGCTCAAACAACAAATAATAATTTAAATAAAAACGGTCGAAAAATTAGCAGCAAGAAATATACATATATATGTATTTATCCTAAAATTCCAGAGGTGTTTTGTTTCCCTAATAAAACTAAGAACCCTTATTGTTCTTCTAAATGAAATTTTATTAAAAAATTTTGTTCAATACTCGTACTGCCTTATGCTAGAAACACAACTGCGACGAACAACGAATTTCGCCCATCGCGACGAATTCGCCGGCAAATATTCGTTGTATAAATTCGTCGTGTGAAGCACAATACCAACCAACTTTTGTGTAGATAACATTGTTTGCATATAAATAATTAAGGGGGCCATATTAAGTCAACCCATATAAATTCCATCCGAAAGAGGACAAATTATCTGAGGTACTTTATATTTTGAGCACATCTTCACAAATTTTTTACTACATGGACTAATTTAGATAAAAAAAGTATGATTTTGTGAAAAATATTTCTTTTTATATAAAAAACCTGGTCACCTAATACTGTGTTGTTTGTCGTTCGCTGACGAAATAAATCTATTTCAACCTTTGCTGAGTATGACGAATTTCGACTAACGCCACGATTGTGTGCATTTTCATATACACCAATGTGATTTATTTTTGATGGCGAATATTCGCGACCAAAATTTCGTTGTTCGTTGCAGTTGTACTCCTAACATTAAGCTTTAAACACATAAGCCACAGCAGACTTCACAATTTCCTGTAACCGGCAATTGTAGTTGTGTAGGCGACGACTACTGAAATATTTTGAACACGGCAGCCACATAAATTTATTTGAATAAAACTATACTTTAGTGTGGCCACCTTAGAGTTTTTAGCTTTTCGAAATTCTATTGTTTTACAGAATGAGTTCTGTCAAGGCAAATTTTTTAGCAAAAAAAAAATATATATATATAAAAAAAACCAGGAAAAATAGCAGTTATTCAAATCAAAGTTAACTACAAAAAAAAAAAAAAAAAAAAAAAATAGAAAATCGAAGAGAACAAACCGTGAGAAAAATTTATTTAAAATATTAAATCCTTTAGTGTGGCCACCTTAGAGTTTTTAGCTTTTCGAAATTCTATTGTTTTACAGAATGAGTTCTGTCAAGGCAAATTTTTTAACAAAAAAAAAATATATATATAAAAAAAACCAGGAAAAATAGTAGTTATTCAAATCAAAGTTAACTACAAAAAAAAAAAAAAAAAAATAGAAAATCGAAGAGAACAAACCGTGAGAAAAATTTATTTAAAATATTAAATCCTTTAGTGTGGCCACCTTAGAGTTTTTAGCTTTTCGAAATTCTATTGTTTTACAGAATGAGTTCTGTCAAGGCAAATTTTTTAACAAAAAAAAAATATATATATAAAAAAAACCAGGAAAAATAGTAGTTATTCAAATCAAAGTTAACTACAAAAAAAAAAAAAAAAAATTTAGGAAATCGAAGAGAACAAACCGTGAGAAAAATTTATTTAAAATATTAAATCCCGAAAATCGCGTCAAGCCCACTGTACATACTTTTTTTTGTTTGTATTTGTAGATAGTAGACAGAACAAGAAAAACAATGCAAAACAATTATTCAGTTTGGACTAATATTGAAAAAGTTATGCGTATTTTTTGGCAATGGTTTTCTCATAATTCGACTTTTTTAAAAAGCGATATCTCTGAAATCATGAGCCAAAAAAATCTGAAAATTTGCTGAAATGGTCTGTTCAGTAGTGACATCAATACAATAAAAAAACAAAGCAAATAAAAAAAATTTTTTCTCCGAACTGTCCGATTTTGTACGTATGTATGCATATATGTATGTGTGTATGTATGTATGTGTGTGTATGTACGTGTGTGTATTTATGTATGTATGTGTATGTGCGTATGTATGTTTTTTTTTTTTTTTTTTTTTTTTTATTCGCGGGGTGAAAAACCATCGAAAGGCACTGGCAGTGATGGTGGTTGCCAGTAGTGCGAGACTTTAACTCGCTAAAAAACACCCCTTCGCCCTGACCCAGATGCTCCCCGAGGGACTGCCGCAAGGCTTTACGTCTCGGGGTGGGAAAGGTGATACACCCTACATCTAAACTAAACTACATTGATTCTGCTGCGAATCTGTTCTAACCTACGAAGTTCCAACAGAACCAATTTTACAAAACTACAGACGTACGTCCAGTTGCACAAAGATTCCAACATGATTGGAACGATACTGCTCGGACTGATGCTACGTCCTAGGACTGTTTCTAAATATTCCCTATCACTATTAAACCGTGGACAGATGAAGAACACATGCTCAGCATCTTCCAAGACATTACCATCACAACTCGGACCGAACGGAGTACTGTCATGTCCAAAACGGTACAAGTACGACCTAAAACAACCATGCCCAGTTAGAAACTGTGTAATATAGTAGTTCAAATCGCCATGCTTTCTTGATAGCCATGCTCTGATGTCTGGTATCAGTAAGTAGGTCCATCTTCCCTTGTCAGCTGTCGCCCATCTTTCTTGCCATTTTCGCAGACACGATTCTCTCAACCCAACCGTGATGTCCGAAGCGGCCTCTAGCTCGATCGGTATCATGCCGGCAATGACAAAAGCGGCCAGGTCCGATACAGTTCGAAATGCGCTACATACACGCAAGGCGATCAGCCTATACACAGGAGATATCAGGTTCACATAAGTAGGATATCTAAGTGAGCCTGACCATATAGGCGATGCATATAAGATAATGCTTCTTACTACACTAGAGAGTAATCTCCTCTGCAGATATTTTGGACCTCTTGTATTCGGCATGATCCGGCATAGCGCTGTGCATGTTTTTGATGCTTTACTGCCTATGTACTTCAAGTGCTCTTGAAAAGACAGACGAGTGTCAATCATGACCCCAAGGTATTTTAAACATTCCTTAGATTCTATGCTACACGTGCCAATATTTAGCCTGACAGTTTCCCTAGTTTTCCTACTACTAATCAGAACCGCTTCCGTTTTATGGTCAGCTAGAGTTAGGCCCATTGATCTTAGCCAAGATCTTACGATCTGAATACTGGCGTTTGCAATGGTTTCCACCTCTAGTAACTCTTTCCCTTCACACACTAACGCTATGTCGTCTGCGAATCCAACTATCTTCACCTTTTCCGGTAGATCCAATCTTAATACTCCGTCGTACATGACGTTCCACAATAGTGGGCCAAGAACTGAACCTTGAGGCACCCCACCAATGATCTTGCGCCTCTTAGTACCTTTATCGGTATCATAAACTAGCTCTCTATCCCGGAAATAGTCCCGTACAATTGCTAGTAGATACCCTGGGATGTCTATACGGACCAAAGCATTAACTATATGCTCCCAGTTTGCCGTATTGAAGGCGTTTTTTACATCTAGGGTTATAACCACACAATACCCTTTTGTTCCATTCCTCCACCTCTTCCCTTGGATAGCTTGAGCAGCGGTTTCTACTACAACTTTGATAGCGTCCACCGCTGACTTTGCTTTCCTGAAGCCAAATTGGTTATCTGATAAACCTAGGTTAGCTTGTACGCAATCTTCCAATCTTCTGCAGATTATACTCTCCAGAAGTTTTCCACTTGTATCTATCATACAAAGCGGACGATAGGAGGAAGGGTCGTCTAGCGGCTTGTTATCCTTAGGTAACAACACCAATTTCTGCCTCTTCCAGATTGTTGGAAAAGTTCCCTGAATCAAGCATGCGCTTATTACTTTCAGGAAATAATCAGGATGGAGCTTAACAGCCTCCTTCAGTACCATATTTGGGATGCAATCTAAGCCTGGTGCCTTCTTGTCTTTGAATTTTGAGACAGCACCTTCTATCTCGACGACCGTAACCGGAGGAATGTCGAATAATTCAGCTGGATAGCTGTGTTGCCATGTCGGAGCTTCCTGTTGAGGAAAAAGATGGTCTACAATTCCGTTCAGGATATTCTCTTCTCTTGGCGGTGATGGGCCAAGACATTTAAGTTTCCTGGTTACTAGCTTATATGCTAAGCCCCAAGGATTACTATCTATTTCATCACAAGCATCCAGGAAACACCTACGCTTGCTCCTACGAATTGCAATCTTCAATGCCTTTCTTTTATCCCTATACAACTGGTGCTGCACGTTATTCTCTAACCGACCCCTCGTTCGTGTATACCGCCTTCGGGCGCTAATACACTCTGAACGCAAGCTAGCAATTTCATCATTCCACCAATACACTGGAGGCTTATTTGGCGATCTTTTTCGCCTTATCATAGCTACATTGCAGGCACTAGTGATATTGCGCACTAATTGCACTGCCATGCCTTCTGCTGAACCAGCCATTTCCATGTTCTCCATGCAGGCTGCGAAGCTATCCTTATCAAAGGTATTTACCTTCCATCCTGTCAAGACACGTGCTTGTACAATAGCACGGGGCTGTGCGTCTTGCACATCTATTATTATAGCGCTATGATCGCTATGTGTATAGATGTCAGATATTCTCCAGTTCACTTGGGTTGCGATACTGGCACTGACGAATGTAATGTCAATTACTGAGCCAGCATCACCCCTTCTGAAGGTGTGTTCAACTCCATTATTGATGAGTACAACACCCAGTACAGAAAAGGCTTCCAAGAGTATTCTTCCTCTTGCGTTTGCTGAGGAACAGCCCCATTCAACAGCCCACGCATTGAAATCACCTGCTATTATTACGGGGGTTCTTCCAACTGCATCCGTTACAATACTGTCAACTATTACCCGAAAGTCTTCTATAGAATACCTAGGGGGTATATAACAGCTGTAAATAGTGATGCCAGATATAACCGCTCGAGCATATCCGCATTGCGTTGTTATTCTATCGCGTATGGTTAGCGTGCTGGTGTTCCATATTGCCGATGTACCCGTGTTATCGGAAACCCAGTTTACGTATGTATGTATGTATGTATGTATGTATGTATGTATGTATGTATGTATGTATGTATGTATGTATGTATGTATGTATGTATGTATGTATGTATGTATGTATGTATGTATGTATGTATGTATGTATATTATTATAAAATAATTTTTAAAATTGTTGCCTAATGTTTAACTGTGCTCAATTAAGTATAGTAGCACCAAATGGGTTAAGATTTGTATACAGGAGATATGAAATGGCGCGCATGAAAATGTGTAAAAACAAAAATGAAAAAATAAACAAATTTTGATAGTTCGGTAATGAGCACCTAAAACAGCTGTCGATCAGCTACGGTAACGAGACCACCTGGTACTAAATTCGCCTTGATTTTTATTATTAATATTATGATTAATTTTTTTAATTGGGATTTTTTTTTTTTTTTTATTAGCATTAGGGATACCAGGTCCACGAGATATGTATATTTATTCAACTTTAGTTTGAACAAAAATATTTCACGTTTATTAAACTCTTATTACACATATTTCCATACAAAATTTATCTAATAAAAGCTTAATAAACATGAAATATTTTTTTAAATAAATGCGAGTAGTATCGCATTTATTCTCGTCCGCTGCTTTTATTTATTTTGTTTACAGTTTTACTGCATTATTAAGCAACAACAAAAATAATAAAAAATTAAGCACAAATACACTCATTGGTAACATTGGAAGTATGTATGAAATTTCCGTCCGGTTTCAAACAGATGTTTTAATTAAAATTTAGTTTGGAATGCAAAATTTCTTTTGTTTATCCCAGTGACATCACAACTAATGTTTTGCCTTCTTATTATTATTATTGCTGTTATTAACAATTAGCTTTTTCTATTTATTTTTAACATTCCATAAATTTTAATATACTTCCGTGATATATATATTTTAATTAAGATAATTTTTGTTTCTCAACTGCAGTAAAAGCAATAAATTTTAATAAGTAATAAAAATGGATACAAAATTGCTGCACAATTTTTAACTTTGAAAATTAATCAAATAAACATTTGAGTTTACTATTAAAGAGTGTTTTTTTAAAGGCTCACAATTTTAGAGGTTAACCACTATGAGTTGGCAGCACTGCTCTGTTTTAAAACTCATTTACGTTGCCTTTACACAGGAAAGAACATTCATGAAATTTCTGTTAACGTATTCTAAATAAAAAAATTCCATGAAATAGACGACTTTCATGAAAATTTCTTGTTCGTCTACACAGGAAAGTGAAAGTTCATTTTAAAAATGTCGCCGAAGCAAAGACTCACAAAATTTCCCTCTACTTCTCTCTATTCTTATTTTATTTGTTTACTAATTAGAGTTGCCAAACTTATTAAATATACAGATTTATGGGGCAATAGTTGAGAAAACGTATCATTATAAAGTTTTTTATAAAACTTTATAATGAAAACTTATCATTATAAAGTTTTTTAAAAATACTTTAATTGTTTTCTTTATATGCATTAAAAAGAAAAAATATTATAATTCTTTTCATAATATGCAAAGGAAGTTAATTTTATAATTATTATTTTTTTACAATACTGCAACTTTGTATAATTCTTTGTATGTGGCAACAGTGTTTAGCAATTTGTAATTTTACTTTCAGAAAACTTCAAAAAATTCGTTTCATGAAATTTTTGATGAAAGCTGAGTGGAAAGTAAACAAAATATGAGTGTGTTAGTGAAAAAGTGTGAGTGTATTGCAACTTTCTTGAAATTACAGCTGATAGTTGTTTTTCGTTTAATTTGTTTTCAAATATTATTATGGATAAACTTGTACTCTGTATCACTGTATCACTCTATCAAAATAATGGGTCTGTTCGTCAAACTTAACGTTGAATTCGAATTTTGTTTCTCCGTTTGGCATATCCAAACTGGGAAGCATAAATCACTTATATAACGTCTCCACGTAGCAATTTTTATTGCTAAGCAAAATTGTCGCTAGAATTTCAGTACAGCGATTGCTAATTGCTTTAAGTGACGTAAACGTAACAACAATACAAAAATACACTGTACATTGCCAGACCTGAGCACTGAACTTGTTTAGTGTATGGCCGGCAATAACAATAAATGCTCAAGCAATTAGTAGAGTAATCATTGCGAAATAGATTGCTACCTATAGCAATTTGCGGTCTACACATTGCAAAGTTTATGGAAGCAATAAAATTTCACAAATACAGCTATAAATAGTGGCTACATGGAGACGCTCTGTTAAGAGCTGATAAAATAGCCGGCAGCTTTGGAAGTTGCCAGCTTCAAGTTTTATACCTCTGTACAAAACAGCCTTTATTTTGATTTGAATTAAAGAAATATTTTGCAAAGATTTTTTATTTAGTACTTAATTAACTATTAAAATTCAATAACTCTTAATATTTTATAAAAATATTAATAAATATTTTATAAAATTTTTTCTTTTGTTTTTTTTTTCTTGCAGGTAATTACTCGTAAATAGACTGATGCTGCGATCTTTAAGAATTATTAGCCCAATTACGTGAAACTGCTGTTGCTTTGAAGAGACCTTTAACAATCATAAAATATCTGTTATTTTATAATTTTTAATTAAAGGTAATAATAAACTGACAGGAATAAATAATTATTTGTTAATACCGGGTGTCCGCCGCGAGGATATACTACTTGCAGTAATTCCGTTATAATCCTGGCTGTATGCGATGTGACACTGTCTTGTTGATACTACATGTTAATCAAGTCCAAAGAATGCAGTTTTCAACCATATCACGTCATCGCACCCCATTCGCCGTTTTCATTTTCAAAGAAGTAAGGCGCAATGATTCCTTCTGAACAATTTGCACATCAGACTGCGACTTTTAATGTATGCAAAGGTGACTATTTTGATATATATGATGAATAATTTGAGCCTCGTCATTCGTTATGATTTTTTCATGAAAATCGATGATTGATTTGATGAAATGTTTTAGCGATTAAAACACGCTGGTTTATCGCATATATTTCCATAATAAATTTGCCACCTGTCTACTTCCCACGACTGCCAAATATTAACTGTCCAGAGTAATGTTTACCAAAATGGCGACAAAACAAAGTAGTATACCTTCCCGGCGGACACCCTGTATATTAAAATTCATATGAATAAAATAAATGAATAAGAATTATAAAAAAATCCATGGAAAGTTTTATTTTTGATTATATTTTTTTTTTGTGTGTGAAGATAAATTTTAAATTTAACTAGTACAGGCATAAACCACATTTGCAAGTTTTCCCCCGTTAACAGAACTCTGTTAACTGTTTAACAGTGAATGTTAATTTGGAATATATTTTTCTTGGAGAGAAATTTCCATAACTGGGCCACAAGCAAATAAAGACTAAATTGGAATATGCTCTCCAGAATACATATTTCTTAGTTTTGCCTTATCCCTTCTAATAAAAAAAGGCTATTTAAAACATCTGATTTCCTTGGAAAGAAAAGTGGTCATAACAAAAATATACGAAATACTACACACATCCCAATATATAGAAAAGATGACCCAAAGGGTCCTCTAAGCCGTGGTATAAGTAGTATTTCTAAAATAATTTTGATTTTGAATATATTCCAAATTAACATTCACTGTTAAACAGTTAACAGAGCACTGTTAACGAAAATAGTTGCAAATGTGGTTTATGTCTGTACTAGTTAAATATAAAATTTATCTTCACACACATTATTTTTTTATATTTTGACTTTTTGTTACATATTTTTTATTTTTTTTAAATATATTTTTTAATATAATTTTTATATGTATTTTTTATATTTTTATATATATTTTTAATATTGTTTCATATATATTTTTTTACATATATGTATATTTTATAAATTTTTATTTTTTTTTCGAATTCGATTCTACATGATGTCTTGTCGGTGCAAGATATATGTTTTTTATATATTTTTTTTATATAAAATTAAATTTTTTTTTATAGAATTGAAAAATATATAAAAAATTTTTTAAATATATTTTTCTTTCTATATAGTTTTTACATATATTCTTTAAAATAATTTTTCTATATAAAAGAGTTAGTTGAAAAAATTGTTTTTAAATATATTTTGTGTTTTATTTTTTTATTTTATTTTTTTGTATTTGTTTACAGAGTGACAACATATTTGTTAACTGAGTGACAAAAATTATTATTTTTTCTTAATTAAAAATTTATGCTTGACAACGTTTTTATTAACAATTGTATTTCCCCTTAAATGTTTTGCTTTTGTTTGTTTGTGATTTTATATTTGTTAGGAGAGAAAAAGTCATAAAAGTGAAAATTTTATTAATCGATGTTATTTATTTTTTTTTATAAGTTTTGAGCTATAAAAAATATATTTAGTTGTTTTTTTGCAAATGCGGTTTTACATGATGTTTTGTCGGTTCAGGTTTGTTCTACTGTACTCGTAGTTTTAGGATTTCACATATAGTTTTTAGGGGTGTAAAATTCATAAAATAGCGCATATTTATTTGTGCTCCATTAGAAATTTGTGTATATTTTATTTAATGTATTGATATTGACTTTTTGCTGTTTTTTTAAGATTATGGCGAAGAGTGTCGATATAACGCAATTGAAATTATTACTAACGGCAAAGAGTTCAATTATATTGAAAATAAATATAGTTTAAAAAACACTCTTCAATATCAAATTTCACACTATTTCATTCACTATTGTTTAAGCTTGTTATTAAATTAAACATATAACCAGATAATTATCCGTATAAAGCGTACTGAGTTTTGTTTTAGAATTCCCATATTCGGCTTCAGACATCGCCAAAATTCACCACGTCCCCGGAAACAATATGACAACTTTAATTTTTAAACTAAATTGAATCCACGGCCAACACGCGCACGGAATATGAAAGCCCGTTTCCGATTCGGCTAGCGAATCAGTTCCGAGTTTTCTGACCGAATGAGCTTTTATAGCTCAGATGCATGTTCAGAGTCAAAAACGCGCACAGAATATGAAAAACCGCTTAGCGAAGTGGTACCAATTTTTTTTTTTTTGGAATTTCCGAACATTCCCCGCAAACATTAAAGCAGCAACACTGTACATATAGTTTTATATGCCTACATATGTAATAATCATACATATGGCATGGGTTTCGAGTGTTGCAAACCTAAAAAACAAACACACAAGTGAAACTAATATAACATCAAATTTTTCAACATATTCTCGATAAAAAGTGGAAAGCGTAAAAAAACCGGAAAATCTTTGCTTAAAAGTGGCATTTGCGGCTTAAAATGTTACTGTGCTGTTAACTTTTTAGTTTTATGCTTGAATGTAGATATTTTTTTTTTTTCAACTAAACGATATTTTCATGCATATAATAATGAGGCATCATTGAATGTTAAAAAAAAACAAAAAGAAAAAAAAGCTATACAAGCGCAAAAACAACAAACAATATTTTACAATTTAAATGTGTTTGCCAAACTATGAGTTGAAAACTATAAACGAACGGCTTTTGCCCTTACACTTTTGGTTTTTTGTAATGAGTCTTCATTAATTTTTTTGAACAAAATACACGAAAAGTATATTTTTGACCAAATTGCTTGTTATTACCGTTTTGTTTGTATGTGTACATAAGTTATTCTGTTGTCACTTATATAATTGTCTCTTTCTATTATTGACTATTTCACTCACTCAATCTTAGATTTAGAAAAGTTGAAAAAAGTAATTGTTTTTACGTGTATAACATAATGTGATTGCTAGGCTCGCACAGGTCGCAATTTTTGACATAAGTTTTTAACCATATGGACTAACCTCTTGCTGAAGAGCTCATGCCTTCTAATCCCTCCAGTATGCAATTTCCCAGATAATCAATTGGAGACAAGGCTTATGAGTTAATAGGTCGAAGTCCATTATGGTTTTAGCCCTTAAACAACTCACCTACCTAACACAGCAGCATCTGCGGAGTTATTAGACCCCTAAAACTGGAAGGGAAGACTAATTCCTCTACCTGTGATTTAGGTTTAAACCACAGCCAGTAAGTATCAGACAAGGTAGCACCGCAACCATGATTAGCTCCGGGATGGTCTGCTAGCGAAACCTCAACAACAAGCGAGGAACTCTTATCCCTCTATGACCCAGGAAGTAGAGTTCCCTGGTTAGGCGTACATCAAGACAAAAACTGCTCCCCGGGGAAACAGAGTTACTTTCACATTATAAAATTAGTTAGGTCTGACTACACTGATCAAAAAAATAACCGTTAATTTCAATTTTTTCAAAAAGTCATCATCATCAAAAAGTATTCATCATTGTTCCCTTCAAAGTAATCCCCCTCAGATATAATACACTTATGCCAGCGTTTTTTCCAATCCTCGAAACACTTCTGAAACACGCTTTTTAGTATCGCCAGCAGCTCCTGTTACGATTTTTCTTTTATCTTCTCAATTGTAGCAAAACGCTTTCGGTGTCTTCAGTTTTGAGAAGAGGAAAAAGTCAGCGGGGGCCAAGTCCGGTGAATACGGTGGTTGAGGCATGATAACACGCACAAACATCGATGAGTGAGGTAGTGCGTAATCATGGTGCAAAATTCGTGATTATTTTTAGTAAAAAGTCGAAGAGCACACCAAAACACGACTAACCTTTATATCTGTCAAAAACAAGCTAATAATCTAAAATGGCTGATATTGCCAACATATGCATATAACAGATATATATGTGTATCAACATAACAGAAAAAACTTCAAAAATTGAGCATACGTAACTCACGAAATTTAAAAATAACGGTTATATTTTGATCAGACCATGTATTGCGTTTTGTTTTGGAACCACCCTATATGTAGCTGTAGCTGTTGGAATAAATTTGCTAATTATATGGAAGGCTATAAAAAGCAAAGACGATTCAGACAAGTGGCCATTATGTTTATTTTGATATATTTCAGCAACATTTTCAACCAAATTTGGCTTTATTTGTCAAATTCCCGCTAGCCGAAAAAGCATTAAAGCAACAACTACTTCAGTTGAGAGCAGCAGTATCATTTAACTAACTGCATTATTGTATTTTCATATCAACACCATCCTGCTTTATCATGTTCAGTGATTGGCAACTCAACTGCATGTCAGTTGCCAGCTATAAGACAGATTTATATTTTTACTTTCAAGATAATAATCGCACATTTGTAAATTGTTTTAATTCTTCCTTCAACACATCGCTCCTTTATTGCAACATAGTCATAACTCAAAAAAGCTTGTTTCGAGAAAAACACATTTCAAATTTTTAGTTTCCATACAAGTCTTAGAAATTTTTTTTTTACAAAATATCTCCTAAAGGAAACAGTAATTTCAATAAGTTTTTGGCACAATATAAAAGGCAGTACCGTTAACAGTTCTGCATTGCTAACTCGAAAATCTCAGTTTTTGAGATATGACTATGTTGCAATAAAGGAGCGACATGTAATGAATGACAGTGAATGAAACATGACAGAATAACTTGCCCACTCGTTGCTGGAGAAATTATCTTCTCTAAGTCTTAAACTTGATAAATGATTCCCTTCACTAAAATTATGGCATACATATGGATGTAATATAGTATAGTAAAGCAAAACTCTAAAAAGGCCCATTAATGAAGCTTAAAGTAAATAAAAATTAATTAAAAGAAAGGAAAAAAAGCACAAGCATGCATTCATTATTAATAATATAAATTAATTTTATCATGTGCTGAGCATTTATTATATATTTTTTTCAATTTTCCTGCTAAATGTAACAGCTTCAGTAAAAGATAACAAAAATAATTTTGAAAAAAAGAGACATAAAAGCAACAACAACTTATACGAGTGTATGTACATTACCCAGCATCCAACAGATGTCCATAGAAAAACGCACAAACAAACACACACAAACATACAAAAAAAAAATGTTTAATAATAACCATTAAAAAATGACAGATGATTTTCCATTAAAATAATTTTAATGCGGCTGAATGGATGTTTATTAAATTTTTGTTTTTGTTGTTTTTGTGTTAAAATTTCAATAAAGTATTTGTTTGCATGTTAAAAAATATGGGTGATCGCGGGACTGGCGCTGAATGAATGTGAAGAACAAAAGAAAGAAAGAAAAAAAGAAACGCAAACAAAATTCCTACAAAATCATCTGACAGTTTCAATTTCTTAAACACACACACTCACTCGCAATAGTAAACATCTGACAAAAGACATTCAAAAATGACAGCAAATGGACCGCCATTCATTAGTTTTGTTAGTTGTCTACAAAAAGTTTCAATTTAGATTGTTTGTAATGAAGTGAAATCGGCCAACCGACCTCTTGGGGTTAATGATAAACATATACATATCGGGTGTTTTTTTTAGAGGTTAATAACTTTGAGTTGGCAGCACTGCTCTATTTTATTAACCATTAAACAGTTGTTCGTTAGTTTTTTTTTTTTTAGTTTGGTTTGCCTTTACTGCCTGATCTGATCTGATGATGGACCAACTTCACGGGGTGAATTATGCAAAATTCACCCGCGGGGTTATGGAAGTCCAACACAACATAAATCATGCGGCTTCCTAGAGTTTTGTTTGCTACAACAAACGAGGAACTCCTACCCCTCTATGTCCCAGAAAGCTGAGTGCCCAGGTTTAGTTAACGCCACCACAAAACATACATATCGGGGGCAGTTATGTTTGACAGTTCATAATTAACGGACTTACATCAGAGGCAATTTGAACAAAGCCCTTGCTGAAGAGCTCAGGTTCTCTTGTTCCTCCTTTATCCCCCCGGGGAACAGGTTTTGTCTTGGCGTATTCCTAATCAGAGCATTCTGTTTTTCGGGTAAAGAGGGGAAGAAGTTCCTCGTTTGTTGTAGCAAATAAAACGCTAGGAAGCCGCATGTCTTGTGTTGGCTTCCGAAACCCTAACCAAGGATTTAAATTGGAAGAACGGGGATCAGCATGGCCCCCGGGTGGTTCTGCTTGCAGTTCAACCCGGGCTGATCATGTTTGACGAGTCTACTTTGGCTGAAACGTTCTGGCTGTGGTTGAAACCTAAAACGCAGGAAGGGGGTGCTAGTATCCTTGATAATTGCTTGGTGTGTGGCTTTTTTCGGGGACTAAAAACCTGCCGAGCGTCTGTTGCCTTTACAACAGATACCTGTACTGTAAGGAACCAATGGTGATGGTTGACGGGTGAGTTGGTATAAGGGCTGATGGTGCTAGTGGGATTCGGCCTACCAACTCTTTAAGCCTTGTCTTCCATTGATTGCTGGGAAATGGCATACAACTGGGATTTGAAGGCCCGAACTCCTCAACAAGAAGTTGCTTATATGGCTTCAAACATATGGTAAAGACTGCTACCTATGTGAGCCTAGTTAGCCACATAGGGGCTGGTGAATCGTGAATAATCCACTCCTTGGAACTGCTCTATCATCAGATAAGGCCGCAAGGCAGGTGCTGATGTAAATCTTTTTCACAACTGTTCCTCCTTTATGTAATTTCCCAGACAATAAATTGTTCCGTAAGCTTCGCTAGTTGGTGGCCCAAAGTTCATAAAGAGCCCCAGCACTTAATCAACCTACCCGTCCTACCACCACTTCCGGTTTCTTACATTATAGGTATCTATTACAAACAACAGCGCCTTGGAAACTGTAATTATGCCCCCAAAATCGGCCATGCATCCCAAATTTCGGAGATTTTAGTTTTAAACCACAACCAGAACGTTTTAGCCAAGATGCATACACCTCAACCACGACCAGCGCTGCCAAGATGGTCTGTAAAACAGAACGTCCTGATGGCTTGCTCACCCCGTTTCAGCCAGTTAATATTTGGTGAAGGATTTCGGTAGTCCCACCATAACCTAAAGGCCTAACTATAATGTGCATAGATTGGCTTAAGCTTTGACCAAAATTAAACGAAAAGTCTGTCAAATGCATATGTGAATGAAAAACGACTTTTAGTTGGCCACAATGTACTTATATGAACTTAATGATTTTAAACCCATTGTTGCACAACTTCGTAGTACTTGTGTAATTACTAAGTAGATTATATAAAAAGTACTAAAAATGACAACAAAGTATTTGTATGCAATAATTTCCAAACAAAAAGTAAAAACAATTTTGTGGTAATTTGTGTAATTAAAAATTGAAAAAAGCTAAAATACATTTCTATTAAATTAAATACAATATTATTTGTTTAAATTTTTCTTTATTTTAATAATTTTTGTAAGCACACACACACAAACTGCTGAAAACAAATGATTCCGCACAGAAAGTGCGTTCAGTTTCGTACTTTGCTTAAGCAACTGACATTAGACGAAACTTAACGAAAAGTTTCATTAAGCACATTATAGTTGTACACATTTGATTATACGTATTCGCACAGTTGCTTAAGCTGGCTTAAATTAGTTTATGCACATTATAGTTAGGCCTTAAGTCATGACGGAACTTCCTAGAATTGGTATGCTATATCATAGCAAAAGAGGCACTGCTGCCACCCCATATCCCAGAAATCACAATGCCAATGCTAGAAATATGCCTAGGCAAAATCTGTCCCCTCGGAGTCACACTCAATTGAACACTTGGCAATCAACATGCGAGGGAGGAGCTATTGGCGAAAGATGGCCGAAAAATCTGTGTGAAAATTGCTACTCCTTGACCGCGCAAGCTGTTTCGGCCACATGTGCGAAATCATATTTAGACATACAGTGCTGTTCCTACGCTAAGCAACTCACACTGTATTTTACAAAAATGTTATTTTTCTCTCAAATAAGAAGACCTTACGAACTCATTTTAATATATATTTATCACTTATATGATAACAAAACAGTTTATAAAAAAATAACAACAAAAACCTTTTTTGATATTTCAATAACGAACAAAAACAAAACTAACTCTATGAGAGGCTGTACCTACGCTAAGCAACTTATTAATATTTCGTATATGACCCTTTGTTTTTTATGACTGCAGCACATCTCTTGGGCATTGAGGCAATTAAATTTTGCAATGTGCTTTTGGGGATGTTTTTCCATTCATTTTGAAAACCGTTTAACAAATTTTCTTTATTTGTAAATCGACTCGATCCGAGGCGTCGTTTCACAATGGCGAACAAATTTTCGATAGGATTCAAGTCGGGTGATTGTGCCGGCCAATGTGTGTTTCGGGTCGTTATCATGTTGAAACACCCATCGAAGTGGCATATTCCATTCTGCATATGGGAGCATTTTCGTTTCTAAGATGTCCTTATACACGAATCGATCCATTTTATCGTTTATTTTGTGCACAGGACCAAGGCGTTTGCCAGAGAAACATGCCCACACCATAATGTTTCCCCCTCCATGTTTCATTGTTTGCTTACAATAGCGTGGATCGAGCCGATTTCCTTTCATATGCCGCACAGTGCATATGCCGTCTGAATTGAAGAGGTTTACTTTGACTTCATCGCTAAAGAGCACACTGTTCCACTTTGTGATAGTCCAATTAATGTGTTGCTTTGCAAATTCAAGACTAAAAATTACAAAAGTCCTATAGAATTTGTTGTTAAAGTAAATTAAAATTCACTTACCGTTTTTTCATGTATTTTTTTGTCAGCATTGGTTTTTTGACAGCCCTATAACTTTTTAAGCCCAGCTTGATGATATGTTTTCTGACTGTGCTGGAATCCACATTCAAATTAAGTGATTTCATTACCTCTTTTGAAGTTATAAATGGTTTTTTTTTTATTAATATTTTAATTTGTCTGTCGTCACGGTCGGAAATTTTACGTGGAGGTGCGCCTGTATTGGGTTTTACGACAGTGCCTATCGTTTTATAATTTTGAATCCACCGTGAAACCATTGATTTGTTAATTTTTAAATTATTAGCTATATCAATTTGACTTTGCCCTGCCTTCCACAATGATATAACGGAAGATTTGAAGCTATTATCGTATTGAACGCGCTTCATGTTGAAAATTTATAGTTTAAAGACGAAGAAAGTCTTAGTAGGACTAAACTGCATTGATTTAAGTAATTTGCAATTAATGAACTCAAATGCATCGCAAAAGAACCGTTATATTTAAGGGAAAGAGAATAAGAAAATTTGTTGCTTAGCATAGGCACAGCCTCTCATAGAGTTAGTTTTGTTTTTGTTTGTTATTGAAATATCCAAAAAGGTTTTTGTTGTTATTTTTTTATACATTTTTTTTTTTTGCTATCATACAAGTCATAAATAAGTATTATAATGAGTTCTTAAGGTCTTCTTATTTGAGAGAAAAGTAACATTTTTCTAAAATACAGTGTGAGTTGCTTAGCGTAGGAACAGCACTGTAAATGTTATAATAACATTTTCTATCCAGCCTGTTTTATTAATGTTAAATATGAAGTTCTTCGTTTTATTATGAAATAATCTTCTATATAACTCTAAGGAAAAGCACCCTGTATAAAGAGCGTACATGACAGCAAATTGTTGTCAACCGAAAGATGTCA
Organism: Thecocarcelia acutangulata; assembly: GCA_914767995.1. Classification (NCBI taxonomy): domain Eukaryota; kingdom Metazoa; phylum Arthropoda; class Insecta; order Diptera; family Tachinidae; genus Thecocarcelia; species Thecocarcelia acutangulata. The sequence continues at coordinate 31,317,948 of OU612096.1, forward strand.
CAAATTTTGATGTATTCAATAATTTTTTTAATTGTTTCAAATACGAGTACATTGTTTTTTCTTTTGTGCGGTCTTTTCTTAACGGCAAAAAGCAACAAACGAAAACAAAATGTCATGTCACTAATTTACATGAAAGCGTGCTTTCCTTGCAACATTTTTTTTTTCATTTCTTTTACTTTTTCCATTATAAAATTTTACAAAATTAACAAAAATCTTGTTGTTGTTGTACGAGTACTTTGAAATCTACACATTAAATGACATTGAATTTTTTAATTGAACTTGAACTTGTTTCATGCTGTTGACTTTATTTTTAAGTCATTTCAAATAAACTCACATCAAAGTCTCAAAAAGCAGTCGTCATGAGCGTTAACAATTTTAAATATTCTCAAAGCAAAAATAAAATTAAGAGCAATGAAGTCATAAAACAAATGATGACATTAAAAACCCTATACGTTTACAAAACGCGATTACAAAATAAATTTTTATTTTCTTAACACAATTACAAACAGAAGCGGACAACAATTAAGCTGCTAATGAATTAAATGTTTTAAAAATTTAAAAGAAAATATAAATGATGGTGTTTAAAATGTAAAGAGTGTTTTTGAAATTTAAAGGGTGCACGATGTCAATTGTAAATAAAAAAATGTAAAAAAAAGTTTTCTTCATAGTTATTACAATGATAAGATGTTGTTAAGTGAAATATCGGCCAAATGCTAGCCAAGGCTTCGTTAGCATACCTCTATCCAATGGTCCATATTTTTAAAGATTCTTAAGACATAATTGAGGTTCAATATCGTATCTCATTCTTTAGCTTTTGAATTGTTGTTGGCTTATTGACGTGCACTATTCTCTTTAAATATCCCCAAAGAACGGTATTAAATCATATGATCGTGGCGGCCCATTAACATCGTCACGATGGAAGAGAACACTTTCAATGAACGTTTAAAACAGCCGTTGTTTCGTTGAATGGACATTGTCCAAGTCCATATCCTTAATTTCTGACCCAAAAAGTGTGTTATCACCTCGCGATAGCGAACACCAATCACAGTAATCGATATGTCGACCACATTTACAAAGAAGTATAGCTCGATGAGGCGCCAGCCCATAACCTGGACCTGACAGTTACTCTTTGTGGATGCATCAACTTTTTAACAATAACTCGCGGGCGCTCAATTGCCTGATTTTCGAGGAAGTACAGCCCGCTAAGGCCATAAACAGCGCCAAATAATCAGTCAATCTTAGTGACTGCATTCGCGGTTAAACAATCACTCGTGGATTATCATTTGCCCAAATTAGGCAATTCTCCCGATCGTGAAAATATTTGGCTGATTATGCTGACAAAACAAAAATGTTGAAGTGCCCGAAATGCATTTTCATTTTAACGTCTACTTTTATAAAACGCCACAACTATCTTAATGCGCTGTTCAATAGTGCAACTCTTCATGTTTGAAACAAAGAAATATCAAATTATGCTAAGCAAAAAAAAAACTTGACGTTAAGGTGTGACTCTTAGCTAACATCGCGCATTATGGTTGGACCACAGTTCTTCCTAAAGAAATTCCCTTTAATTTTCTGCAAACTTTAACAAAGTAAAATTGTCGCATTTTAGCTTCTTTAAATCAAAGCGAAATTGTTGAAAAGCCTCTGCATGTCATTGTTGTGTGCTGGGTTCTGGGCCACAGAAGCGCAAGAATGATAGAATACATGATTACGAATACTCTCACACAAAACTGAAATCTTCTGCGCATGTTGGTCAAATGACGTCACGAACCCCTACATGATTTTAAAATACATCGTTGGTCTCATGTAGAAAAGCCCTAACAAATATAATTACAATTTTACAGGAGAAACTGTATACCTAGGACCATCTAAAAGTAACTTTTTTGTTTAATGGCTTCTGAGAGCGATATATATGAAATTAATTAATTAAATCTTTGTTACACTGTGTACTTGTGTGAAACGTAGTAGGATCCCTAAAAAAGCTCAATTTAGGGAAAATGCCAGTTAGGTCTTTCTACATGAAACCAACGACATACTCTTGCATAGGTTAAACTACGTCATCCAGCGAAAAATCATGCGCATGGCGTAATCTAGTTTTATTATTCTTGACAGAAGCGTGATACAGTATTTAGCTTTGGAACAGTCACTTGTAATTGTTATGTTGAAAAACTACTAATTATAAGTTTGGTTTTGACATTCGAAAAAATGCATGAATCCATTTTTTTTTTTCATCATAACGTAACAATTTTAGTTGTTGTTGCAAAAAAACTAAAATTTTCCATCAGATTGTTGGAAAACTAATGAAGAGAACCTATATTTTTTCGTATCTTAATAACATAAACTGATAATCACATCTTACATACTTATTTTCCATGTGTTAAACATACATATTTAATATTTTATTATAATATTTTAATGATCAGCTTATGCAACCCTGCAAAAAAACTTTAAAAGAGGTCATTAAAATATCTATAAAATGAGATGTATGAATGTAAAATTAAGTGTTAATGATACTCCAAGTACCCAATAACCGCTCAAACAACAACAATAATAACAACAAAATGTAAAAACATCAATTACTTCTTAGTGGTTTGCCCATTTAATATAACAGTAGTCTGATGAAACAGTAACAAAACACCTTCAGAGATAGGGGAGAATTTATTGTGCTCATTGCAATAACAACACAACATCTTCTTTTACCATCACACTTCTTTTACACACAGTAACAATAACAACTAATTACCATCATCATTATTATTATTATACATACGAGCATGATAAAATGTAAGTATATTTGATTATAATAAAACTAATTGAAAAATACTACAAACACTACACTGAATGGTGACAATTTTATTTATTTGTACAAAATGAGAAGAGTGTTTACACAGAACAAGTTTCTATCTCTATTATTGTACTCATATATTGTAAGGAACTTCAATGAGAAATTGTTTAGATGGCAACATCACCGGAAACTAAACGATTTATTATGCCGGTTGTTAAGAATATTTAATTATAAAAGAATATTTACGATTAACTGTTAATTTGTAGTATTATTTAAGCATTAATTTATTAGGAATTACTTACACCTACAAATTTTGTGAATTTGGTATACCTATATTCTCTTTTCTTTTTATTATTTAAAATTTACTTTTGGTATGAGTGGGTTTTTTTGTATATGATTAAAATTATATAAAATATAAAGATAAAGATAGATATGTGTATATAAAACGGTTTTCTTTTAACTAAACACTCAAGGTAGAATATAATGACGAAATACTTATTATTTAAATACAGTGAAATAAATTAAGAATTTTATTAAAATACTTATCAACTCTCACAACGTTGTAGGAGTTCATTCAAACGGTCTAAATAAAGTATGTGTATCAATCACTGAGTAATGAGCTGTATTGACGACTTTCGAGTGTAAATTTCGAAAAAGGCTTTATAACTTACTTAGAGTTTACACATGCCACTCACAATTTTTTACTAATACACTCACATGTTTTGCAATGGCAGCTCCAGTGGCAGCAAATTTTGCATGCGAGTGGAAGGAAATTTATCATTTGCATGCCACTGAATGTCAAGATGTTAAACAATGTTACTCTGCCAAGAACTTAATGCAAATTAACTGGATTATAGCAAAATGTAATTACCTATTTTAGCTTCTTATATGTATTATTAGGATTTATTTCTTGAAATACGCATAAAAAGAACAATTTCATTAATTATAAAGCACTCGATAATGAAAATAATATTAATAAAAATAAATTTTAATGGTTTCTCCAAATATATCTTCATGTGATGAGCTCGGTAACTCATTTTATAAAGAGAGGACAAATTCAAAATGGAGGCAAAATTCGAGAAGTAAACAAATTGTTTGAAGTATACGCTTCGACGACATTTTAAAAATGAAATTGCAATGACATGTTTAAACAGAAAAGCTAGCGGCAAGAAATTCGAATATTTCGACTTGTTTTTAGCCGATAATACGTATACAAAATGTGCATGCCACTACTTGCCTGTGTAAATGCAGCGTAAAGTTTTAAACGTATAGTTAAAAGTTACAGAACTTGAAAGTATTAGTCAACAAAAATTTGTTCTTCATATAACTATTATGCAGCTCAGTGAGCGCGAACTCAGCTATAACCCAGTGGTATAAGGGACTAGTTCCGTACGTGTAGATGCGCTAGCTACACCTCTAGCACAAGCACAATATATCTCTCATTTATTTGAGTGTATGTGTGTCGCCGTATCGAACAAGTGAGCTAATCGTTTGTTGTTTCAGAAAAATTCTTTAATATGCACTTATAAAGTGAAAAAATGTGGTTATCAATTCTTAAACAATAAAATAACAACTTATCTCGCTTTAGTCAAACGTTTTAGCTTACAGCCAGCGTTTTAAAAGCGCAAAAATATACCTGACAACCTTGATTGTCTAATTTATAAACAATTTAAAAAAATGCAACTAAAGACTTGAAAAAAATTGGCCAATTTAATCAGCATAAATACTTTCAAAAATATCGCAAACAAAAAAGAGTCAACAAACGCCAACAGAAAATCAAGGAGAAGGGGACTGACAAGACAGGTCGTTTGAATCAACCATTCTGCACGTTTGTTTTCAAAATAGATATACTGATTTATTTATTTATCAATTAGTTTGCAAAAAAAAAAAAATTAATTCATTTCAAACACTTAAGCAAATGCTTTAATAGTTTTTCTCTTTTTTGTGTTGCAACAAAAGTTTTAGTTAAATTGTTGGCGAAAATTATTTAAAAAAGAAAAACACTTGTTAACATGAAATGACATTGGCGTTTAAAATGTTACACTTTTCTTCGCATTAACGATTGAAAAGATTTCTTACAAATATTTTATCTTCTTCGAAATTTTATTGATGTTTGGCATTTAAAAACAAAATAAATTTTTTTTAAACAAGAAGAGAAAGTTGTGTTGCTCCAATAATTAAAAAATATTAATTGGTAAACTACACGATTTTTTATTAAATAGGTGCCGCTCAGTTTGCGCCGCTTGAGAAGTCAACAAGACAAGATCTTGTCGGGGTCATAGAAATTTTATGTAATAAAATTTTTGTGATATGAGAAGAAAGCAAAAAACTTTAATTGGAATTCAAAAAAATAAAAGTCAAAATAAATAAAAATCAAAATGTAATAAAGTTGGTGCAAAAGCCCACAATTCAGATTTTGCCAGTATTATTTTCAAATATATATGTGTACACATTTATATTTTCATTTACGCAAATCAAAAAATATAAATGTTTTGTGTATTTTCTAGTTTTATATATTTCGGCTTTTCATAGGTCCATCATTAGTAAACCTGAAAGCCTTTGAAAAATGTATTCAAACATCTATACTCAATTATTCTTTAAAAGATATGAGCATTATAAAATGTTCTGATGGCAAATTACATATGTATAGACAGCTGGAATGTACATTTGTGTGTTTGTTTTGATTCAGCGTTGTCAAATGAAGAATTTTACTAGTAACATAAGACAAAATTAAGATATTTGAAAATTATTCTAATAAATGTGTAAACTATTTTCAAATACGGGGCGAACTTTCATAACATGAGATGTATTTTACGTCTTTTTCGCATTTGGTTCCAAATCTTTTAGTTTTTATTTTGTGTGTTAGAATAGTCATCTTTTTGTAATAATTAACAAATACTATTTTTGTGTTTAACATAGTCATCATACTGTGATATTAAAATTAAGTTTGACGAATTATTGTTGTGTTGTATCACTTTTGTATTTATTTATTATTTATATATTTTAAGAAATATACGTTTTAAAAGAAGTATCTTTAAAAAAAGTACGTTTCAAAAAAGTACCTTTTAAAAATGTAAAAAAGTACCTTTTAAAGAAGTATTTGTTGAAAAATGTATCTTTTAAAAAGAGCACATTTTAAAAGAAAGTCCCCATTAAAAATAGTGCCTTTTAAGTAAAATACCTTTAAAAAAATTCCTTTTATAAAAAGTACTTTTGAAATAAAGTGGCCTTTTAATAAAGTACCAGTTAAAAAAGTACGTTTTAAAAAAAGTACCATTTAAAAAAGTAGATTTTAAAAAAAGTTCTTTCAAAAAAAGTACGTTTTAAAAACGTACCCTTTAAAAAAAGTACGTTTTAAAAATGTACCTTTTAAAAAAAGTACGTTTTAAAAACGTACCTATTAAAAAAAGTTCATATTAAAAAAGTACCTTGCAAAAAAAGTACCTTTTGAGTAAAGTAGCTTTAAAAAAATATGTTTTAAATTAATTAACTATTAAAAAAGTACCTTTTATAAACAGTACCTTTTATAAAACGTACCTTTTAAAAACAGTACCTTTTAAAAAAGTATTTTTTAAAAATATGCCTTCTTAAAAAAGTATCTGCTAAAAAAGTACCTTTTAAAAACGTATCTTAAAAAGAAACCTTTTTTAAAATGTGGTTTTTAAAAAAGTACCTTATATTAAGTGTTAAAAAAGTACCTGTTAAAGTAGATACCTTTTAAAACAAGCATATTAAAAAAAGTACCTTTTAACTCAATGAACCTTTAAAAAAAAAAAATACCAAAAAAATTCGCATTTAATAAAGCAACTTTTACAAAAGCATTTTTTTAAAGTACCTCTTGAAAAAGTCTAAAAAATTATATATTATAGCGCATTTACACCAACTCAAAATCTAGTAGATTTGAATTGAAATCTACAACGAAATCTATATCGTTTACACCACCGTTTTTTGACATCTAGCAAGATTTCATTTGCTCAAAAATAATTTATGCATGCGGGTTTGACAATACAATATTATCAGAGACTGAATACACCAGCATTAAAGTGTATATTTTTTGTGCCCAGAGACTGCATACACCACATTATAGTGCAATTTTTTATGCAGCGTAGCATTTTTAAGTACTTTTTGCATGAAATCACAGTTGCATCGCTTAGTACTGAGTAGATTTCAGGAGATTTCGTCGAAATCTACTCATAAAGTAGATTTCATTTTGTATGGGAAATCTTCTCAAAATCTACTAGATTTGGCTTGAAATCTCGAATGAGTAGATTTCGCTTTGGTGTAAATAGGCTATTAGTTAAAATCAAAAAAAGTAGTTTTTGAAAGTATATATGTTTAATAAAAACTTCATTAATTGTTACGAATTTGTATTACTTCTGACCCACTGTGATAGCCTTTGATTGGCTTGTTATAAATGTGGATGCACATGCTAGTTATAAATAATGCGAAATTTCAAGTAAATCGAACACCAATGAACAAGTTGTTGCATTTTTTACTTATGCATTCTTATTGTTTCGCAAGTATCGCGAATTCTCTTTAGGTAAAAAGCTCACGAATATTGTTGAAGGTAATAAAGAAGCATAAATTGCAGGCAGATGTTCGGCAGAGGCAGAGTTTAATATTAAGCTTTGTGTAAGACTGTCATAAGTCAGAATAGTAAGCAAGTCTAGTGTGTTAATACACAGTGGTATTAAATGTAAATAAATTTGTGAATTGTAACGAACAATTGTCTCATTATATCATTTGCAATTGAAGAATCCGCAAAAAACGTTTTTAAATACAACAAAACAATATTAATAAATGTAAAAGCACTTTATTTGTAGAAACGAGTTTTTCGGTTCAGACTTCACTTAAAATTAGAGATATCTTCATATGTACGATATTAACTAATTAGTTGTGAGTTCGAGCCCAACTTCAGTCAAGAAGAAGGATTATTTGGTATATCTTATTAGAGATATCTTATTTTGGGAACTTGTTGCATCGTTTTGTTTGTTTCGTTTTGTTGGCCTAGACAATTGCTTAAGTTTATATAAGAAAGAGTTTGAATTATAGGAATAATTTAAAGTATGGACTCGTATTTTAAGAACCAACTCATTTTAAACTAAGATGAGAGGTACTTTTGATGAGCGTTAGCAATTTTTGCGAGTAATTTTTCAAATGTTTTCAGATTCAATTCTGCCTTCAATAAACAGATAGACGCTAATATTTTCTGCATACTTTACAAGTTCATTGAATAATAATTCTCGTATTTAATTTTTCATCTATTGTTTATTCTTTTTGTTGCTTTTAGTGCATAATTTACCTAAAAATAAAAACGGGAATTGCATGATTTAATTACATGTTTTGGAATTAATTTAGTTTTTTATCTAAATGTATTTGCTTTCTTTTAATATTAACAATAATAAAATAAAAAGCTGAGATACATTTTCATTACTTTCATAAACTTTCAGCAAAGTTGTTGTGGTTTTACAAAATAAATAAAAGAAATTTATAAAAGCTTTAAAATAAAATGGAAAATTTTCCGTTGCAGATACAAAAACAAAAACTCAAAGTAATTGTTTATTTGTAAAAAAGAACGACTAATGTAAAGTAACTTGTTCTGAAAAAATTCTTAAACAAAAATACTCGAAAAAAATACAATAAATTTGCTGCAACAAAAAGTTCTGTGCTTTTACGAGTAAATGCTCACACAAAGCAAGCTTTACAATTTTGTCCAAGATTAAAAATGTATACGAGCATATATATTTTTTAATTATACATAATAAAAAAGAAAAAAAAATCAAAGGAAAACAAGTTTAAAAATGTGACATGTTTGCCAAATATAGAACGTCTGTGCAAAACTTCACAACATTGAAAAATAATTATTAAAAGCTGCAGATAAAAGAGGGGCAAAAGCAGAACAAAAATCAAAGTTTGCCATTTAAGGGAAATGCGGTTTTCTTCTTGTCTTGCCGGAGAGGCTTTGGAAAACCAAATCAGATGATACACTTATAGAAATTTATGTGTAAATAAGCAATTGGGCGTTGCAACAATTTAAAATTTAGTGTTTTATTATTTGCAATAATTTTTTGCAAGTATTTTGCTTTAATTTTCGGTATTTGCAAGACTTTTTAAGATTTTCCAAGACATATATTTCTGTAACAGCTTTCAATTTTGGCAAAATGCTTTAAGTTTTGCAAGGCTTTAATAAGAAGTAAGAACTTTAAATGTTTTGTACGGTTTTTGTATTTTTTGCAAGACCTTTTAAAGTTTGCAAGACATTCTAATTTTTGTAAGACTCTAGCCCTATTCACAATCATGTGCAAATGGCCTTGCGTCATTGCATTTGCAAAATATTGGAGTGTATTTTAACTTTGCACCAACAAAATATACCTAAAAATGTGACTTTAGCAATTGTAGAAATTTGCAATTTCAAATGCACAAGATTGTGAATAGAACTTCAATTTTTTTTTGTCTTTTGCAAAACTTTGTAATTTTTTCGTAAAGACCAATATTTTTGAAAAGCCCTTTAATTTTTATTAGCTTTTGCAAGACCTTAATTTTTGTAAGTCTCTGTACCTTGTGCAAGATGTTTTTAATTTTTGCAAGAGCTTTAAATTTTTTTAAAAACTTTTTAATTTTCTAATTTGTTTTAGTTTTTGAAAGACCTTTTAATATATTGCAACAACTTTAAATATTAAATTAAAGGCTCATTTAGAAATTGTAGATGTAACGTAAATGTAAATGTAGTAGCACTTATAGAACGCTTAAAACCGTATCATGTGTTTTTGACATAAACCAATAATAACAAGTTTTTTACTTCGGGTTTTTATATCCCGGATAATATTTGCTATACAGGCATTGATTTGCCTGCACCAAAAAAAAAAATGGTGTTTCATTCTACAAATATACAACATTTTTATACAATTAACATTTGCGTAGGTGCCTTTATTATAAAATTTCACAAAAATCACTTAGGATGTCTTAATTTCCACAACACAAAATATACATAATTCCATTAAGTAAAACTTTGCTTATTGCAATTGTTGGGTTCTCTTCATTAGTGAGCACATCCGGCAGTTACACCCCATTTTGTTGTTCAGCTGCCAAAACATCTAACTAGTTCAGCCAAAACACCGTCTTCTTCGTCTCCTTGCGTAAGTGCATTCCATAGCAAAGAATCAATTTCTTCCTGCTTTTCAATGTCTTCATGAGTTTCGTTCATTAATTTTTCAATTTTATTAATGCCTACCTGAATTTCGATCTGGATGAACTCAATATCTGCAGCTAACTTTTCTAGCTGTTTGTCTGTTTTGGCAAGCAAAGACTCCTAGAACTTTTTCTTACGCAAAAGTAATATTGCACTCCTAAAAAGAAATTTGTTAATAATGGATACATATACATAAGGAATATATTAAATTTTCTTACCTCACATTTTTCTTCCTTCAGATAAGCATTATCTAGCCAGTTAGTAGCCTATTATTTTCCAAAGATAGCTCAATCCATTTCTGTTACTGTTTTAATCTATCTCTTTGTTGTTGCTGAATTTTTATATTGTTGAAAAATTGTTTAATAAGATATAAATTACAAAAAACAAATAAAAAGCAATACAGCTGTTCAAAGCAGTGACGAAAGTTCATATCATTCAGTACATATTCAAATGGTACGAATCTTGCTTCAAAAGTACCTAAAATTAGTCTTATGTATACATATGTATTACTTCAACATGTAATAACTTTGATAAAAAGTTATATTATAATGCCTTATTATTAATGTATTATACTTAAAAAATACTAACATTTTTTATTATTACACTTATATGTCTTTACAGACCTAAATTTAATAATGTATTGCTTTCTTACGTTCATAGCACCATAACTCTGTGTTTTGAACCGATTATCAAAACTTATTTTATCTTTGGATGATCATGCTTGTGGAATATATTGTATTTTTGGAAATCAGGCGAATACATGTAATGGTTAAATATAACCTCACATTTGCAAAAATCGTGCGCAGTATGTGAATTGTGCTACCTACATATGTACATTCATTTTTACAGTATTCAGAGAAAAACTCTTAAATTTATTAAAATATATTACGTGTGTATACAAATTTAACTACTTAAATAGTTCAATTATCAAATAAATAAAAAGTACCAAAACAGTGCTTTTGTGCCATCCTGCCATTCACAATAACGTATACCATCACTGACTACATTTGTCACGTAAACACGTAATGAAATTCTATTTTCTACAGGTTCAGACGTTACGGTTACATTTCATTACAGTCAGATAAGCATTTTCATTGTTTCTCGTATAACAAAATCGATCAGCTGTTCCGACTACATTTACATTTCTACATTTACGGTCGGCTAAATGGGCCTTAACACTTTTTGATTTTTTCAGATTTGTTAATATATTGCAAAACCTTAGAGGTTTTTGCAAGGCTTTAATTTTTTGTAAGACTTTAATTTTTTTTGCTACACTTTAATTGACTTTTGCTATATTGCAAAAAATTTTAATTCTTTGGAAGTGCTCTTAATTTTTGCAAATTCTCGTAATGGTTGCTGGACCTTTTAATTTCTGCAAGATCTTTTAATATTTGGAGGATTTTTAATTTTGGCCAGACTTTTTAGTTAGTTAGATTTTTTTTATTGTTTGCAATACCTTTTATGTTTTCGCAAAGACTTTGTTATTGACAAGCCTTTTAATTTTTTTCGCCTTTGCAAGACCGTAATTTTTGCAAGTCCTTATAATGCTTGCAAGACTTTTTATTTTTCGCAAGACTTTTTTAATTTTGTAAAACATTTTTGCAATGCCGTTTAGTTTTGCAGTACTTTGTGATATGTTGAAAAATCTTATGATTTTTACAAGACCTTTTGATAAATAGCAACCACTTTTAAATTGTAAACCTCTTTTAATTTTTTTTTTAAATTTTTTGATTTTTGCAAATGTTTTGAGTAAGCAGAACCTTATAAGTTTTCGCGAGACTTTTTCATTTTTGCTGGGCATTTTAGTTTTTTCAAGACTTTAATTTTTTTTTTGCAGAAATCTAATTATTTGCAAGATCTTTTGATATATAACTCATTTAATCATTTTAGTGGTTGATAAATTCTTTAATTTTTGTAAGATTTCTTAATTTTTGGAGGATTTTTAATTTTTGCAAGACTTTTTGATATATTGCAAAAATTTTTGAATTTTGCAAGGCCTTTTAATTTTTGCATGCCTCTTAGATATATTGCAAAAACTTTTAATTTTTTAATGGTTGCTAAGCCTTTTAATTTTTGCAAGTCCTTATAAAGTTTGCAAGACCTTTGAAGTTTTGCAAGACCTATTAATTTTTTCAAGACCATTTGATGTTTTGAATGCCAATTTATTTTGCTAGACTTTTACATATTTTTTGAACTATAATATATTTTTTGCTAAAATTTTTAATTTTTGCAACACATTTTAATGTTTGCAAGGCCTTTTCATTGTTTTTGCAATAGCTTTTGCACCATTCATTGAATTAGCTTGTTTGGAAGTTTGTTTTAATATAATTTTTTTTCGCTTCAGTGTTATAAAGACAACAGTATTTTTTTCTTCTGTTTGATAAACTCGATCGCATCTACTTTTTGTGAAGTCATTTCATATGTGGCAATAAAAAGTAAAAATGTTTTCTATTTTAGGAAACTTGTAGATGACAACTTTTCATTTGCAATAGGTTTTTGTGGCTTGATTTAAAGTTAGTAAAGCAATGAAAGAAATTGCTAATGGAATCTTGATGCTGTTGTAAGAAAGTTAAAAGTGAGACGTTTTTTTTAGTTTTTGTACCATTCTTCAGTTGATGTGTGCTACGATTCAAAAAATTGTCAATAAACAAGCCTGTTAGAATTTCTTTCCACTCGTTATGTTTAACATGCGTAAAAGTAATTTCAAAAAAATTTTCAAAATTTTTAAAATTTTATTTAGGTTTAACTGTTATACCTTAACTGTTATTTAATTCATTCGCATGCTAGATCGTCAAAATTACCCTCTCAAACGCATTACTCATGCAATATTCATGGTATTTTCTTGTTAAAGCATTGAGTAGTATACATTTAATTACCCCATCGAATTCATTTAAATGCTTTTCCCGTTTAATTTTAGCCGCAGTAATTATCCGAGTCTTACTGTGATTTTATATCTCTAACACACAATCTAATTATGTAGTCTTAGCTCCAGCCTGAAATTTATTCCTTTAGACTTCATAAAAGTTATTTGCAAACTATTTCATTACATACTTACATATGTATGTACAGGGTGACCGCCGGGAAGGCTTAAAACTCCCAGTAATTCCATTGTAATCCTAGCTGTATGCGCTGGGGCAGCGTCTTGTTGATACTACATGTTAATCAAGCCCAAAGCATGCATTTGTGGCGTTAAAAAGTTATCAATCATATCACGATATCGCTCCCCATTCGCAGTTACCGTTATTTTCAAAGAAGTAAGGTCCAGCGATCACAAAAGGAACGACTTCAGGGCCCAAGTGAGCTGGAAAACCTAAGCTAGTTCGGCGTATCCAGCGGCCTGACTACCTTACCTAAGGTCCAATGATTCCTCCCGAACAAATTGCTTACTAGACTGTCACTTAATGAATACAAAGGCGACTGATGAATAATTTGAGGGTATTCCCTTGCCCAGAACCGACAATTCTGTTTATTCATATATCCATTTAAATGAAAATGTGCCTCGTCACTTATTATGATTTTTTGCATGAAACTCAGGGTTGCCATGGGCGAGCTGTAACATCCTATAGGCATATGTACGGTGACGTAAATGGTCTAGTGGAAGAAGCTCTTATGTCAACTGAAACTTACATGGAAACCAATGCAAATCATTGTGCAAAATTGTGGCCAAAGTTGTTCTTTGAAGCTTCTGAGCACGGTATCGAATTGTGGATTTTTTTGAACTCTTTTTTGAGCTGCAGTAATGTGTTCAGCCGATCTTGCAGTACGTTGTGGTCCATGCTGGGGACCATCACCCACAGACTCACTTTCTACGAAATCATTCACTACACGATAAATAGTGCGTTTTGTTGGCACGTTGTTTCTCCCAAAAATTTCACGTAACTTTCTCATCGTCACAGTAATCGATGATTGATATTGATAAAATGTTTTAACGATTAAAACACGATGGTTTGTCGAATATTTTTCCATAATAAATTTGCCACCTGTTTGCTTCTCACGACTGCAAAATATCAACCTTCAAGACTAATGTTTTAAGCTACGTTCACACGGTTGTCAGATCTTACAATATTGCCAGTAAAATTGTCTGAAAATGTATTACAATCGTGTGAACTGGCAATTTTTAACTTACAACGTTGTCAGAAAAACCATTGTCAATCAATTGTAAGACGACAATGTTGTCAGGCATCTGACAATCGTGAGAACACTCTTCGTCGGCATTGCGAGATAATTGGCTGGTATTGTAAGCTCAGTTATAATTGTCAGATGTATAAAATTAATGCACCTGACATAAAATTAATGACCTGGCATCATTGTCAGAAAAAAATTTGATGGGCAACACCGCCAAGCATATACATAAGCACGTATTCTGTGCTTATGTATATACCATAAGTGGTATGTATAAGTGGCAATGCTTTACATGTCTGGCAATATTTTTCATCTAACAATCTCACAACCGTGTGAACTGACAATTTTTGTTGTCAGATGAATTATTTGTCATACCTGACAATGAAATTGTAAGATTTTCTTACGATCGTCTGAACACACAATTTACTTCTGCGGGACAATTTTTCATTGTCACTACATTGTCAGCATGTTGCCAGATCTTACAATATTGTAAGATCTGACAACCGTGTGTACATAGTTTAACAAAATGGCGACACAACAAAGTAGAATACCTTCCCGGCGGACACCCTGTATGTTGGCATGTATCTAAGTATAATAAGAAAATGAGACAAAACAAGACGAAAAATTTAATAAAAAAATATATATATTTTTTCGCAAAGTTTTGCTGCCAAGTAGAAAATAAGTTGAAAACTAATTTATCTTATTTAAGGGTATTAAGAAATAAATTGCGAATATTTGCTTATTTAGTAAATCAGCATATTTTTTCATTCTCATTCAATATTATGTTCCGGTGACACAAGAAAGATAACAAGATCAAAAAATGTCGTTCATGTCTGTGCGTCAATTTTTTTTTTTTTCTCTTTTTAAATTTTGTTAACAAACTTTTGTATTAATTAAATTGTTAAATAATTTCAAATAACAAAACGTTGGTCATAACGAGTACATTTTTTTCATAGTATTTATGAAATAAATAGATAAATCTTTTTTTTTCAACATCATTTTTGTTTGTTTGGCAACAATTTAATTGGTTAAAGTTAGAGACAGACGGCAGCAAACGTCATTAAAATCGCATTTAAAGTTCATACTGGTAATTAAGATTCGCCGTCGTTGACGAAAATTCATGACATCATTAACAACTGCCTTGGTGGGCATAACTAGATGAACACAAAATTACAAATTGTATCTGGTTTAAAACACACACACACTCACACATAGACACCTAAAATGATTACTCTATTAAAGATAGTTCCACAAAAAATCGTACAAAAGGAAAACGAAAAGAAAAAAAGGTTGTAAAAATTTACTTATATATGTGATTCAATTTTTTTAATATAAAATTTGTTTTCCCTTTCACCTGGATATGCAACTAATTAAAATTTACACCAGGTTGCAAATGCTGGCATACGATTACGAGCGAGTCTTTAATCGAATATACAAATTGTTTAACTTTTGGGATTCTCTCACTCGTTATCGAATAAAGTGCATCGAAATTTCTAATGATGTCACTCGAAAACGAGATATCTTTCGAATGCCACCTTGCGAATTCTTACTCGATGATAAAATACGATGCTACTCGTAAATAAAATTTTTCAGCAAAAATTCAGTAAAAAGAAAACGTAAGCTACAAATTTGTGTAAAGCAAAAGCAAATAAATTACTATATATTCAATTTTAGGTCAGCCAGTTGAATTTTTGGGGGAACTTTTGTTAATACGTGTAGGTAACCGTCAAACTCCATAAGCCCAAGAACATAAATATCAGCCGTTTCCGTTCGGAAACGGAATTGAATTCTTTTTTTACTTCTTCAAAAAACGAAAAACTAAAAAAAATCGGAATGAGATCATTTCTAAGAGAATGAAACTAGTATTATCTTATAAAATTGATTTCATTCCGAAAAAGTTTTAAATTTTCCTTTTTTGAAGAATTAAAAAACCGATTCAATTCCATTTCAGAACGGAAGTGAATTCTGTCGCATGGCCGATAATAAGAGTTTTAATCACATGACATTAGCTCTAACTACATGACGCTAGTTTTATTATCCGACATAGATTTGAAGCAAGGAACGTAAGCTTTAATGTTTGATGTAAGTTGTAATTATTTCTAGCTAAATAATCTGAGCTGAACTTAGAACTAAAAGACTTGAAGTTAGTACTAAGGACTTATTTTTTGTCAGCCGAAAACGTTTTTTAAACCTTTCGGAAAGGATATACTTTTTTAAATACCATAAAATCTTATTTTATTATTTTTAACTTACTCATTATTTGGTAAATTTAGAGGATCGGCGGTGTCTCTTATTTTCCTCCGAATGACATTGAAGTTTTCATTCTCATCAGATTCGGAGGATGACGAATAAAAGAAGAATTCCGGATTCATAATTTTTCAGTTTTAAATTTTACTTTTTATAAATTTCTTAATTCAAAAACTATATTTTTCCAACAATCCAAATGATTTTGTTTGCTTACGTTTTTTTAGTGTTGTAAAACGTATTTATACGCACTTATTGCTCAACACTAAAGAAACAAATCGATTCGCTTACTTGCCGATAACAGAATTAGAAATAATGGTGCAATCGAAATTATTTTTCATTCGAAAACAAATTCTATCACGAGTGACAGACTTTGCCCCCAGGTCCTTAACGGCGTGTAACCAGGGTTGCCAGATATGGGGATTTCTCGCCATACGCAAGTAGCAGACACTTGGTAAATATGAGGATCAGTAAAACAACATTGTATCATAATATTGATTCATATCGGGTGCATTTACAAACTTTAGAACCGTAAATCTGAATAAGACCTTGCCAAACCACATAAAACAGGACCTTTTACATTATGCATGTGAAAACTGTATTTATTTTCGATTTTTTTTTTTTTGCAATATTTCTGATCTTAAATATATTTTTTTACTTTTGCATCAATTTATTAATATGGGCATTTTTTCACAGAACCATAAAAGAACACTCTATTTGACATTGAAAGATATTTAACAGCACTATTAACTCCTCTCCTCTCTTTCTGATGTTTTCTCACACAGTTAAAATGTGGTCACTCAACTGTGATTGCAAACCGGTGTCAGGGCTTTTGCAATTTGCTGTTAATCGTTTTGTAGACTCTGAGACAAACAAGATACACACATACACACTTGTACTTTTAACTGGTTTTATTTAAGTTTGTTTTAAGCTCATTTTATATAATATTTTTTTGCAATACCATATTTGCTTTTGACAAGAATGTGGGTTGGTTTTGTTGGCTATTTAAGTTTTACATTTATTTTTAGTTTCTAAAATCAGTTTATGACACATTGCGAATTTTGTGAATTTAGTTTATTTTAATTTAGTAATTATTTTAGAGTGCATATGAGACTTGCAAAAAACCATTTCATTTAGCTTTTTATGCAACAATTCACAATCTTATCTAATCTTTTGAATATTTTTGTTTTAACTTGAAAATACTTGTTTAATATTGTTTGTGCTAAACTGATAAAACATTTTTTTCAATTTATCTCAAGAAGTAAACTATTATGTTAATAAAAATTTCCTCTATTTCCTTGATATTAGGTTGTGTCTAACGTTTATATAGGTACATATATATTTTTATTTTGTAAGTAATAGTTATAGCAATAAATTTAAGTGCTTGTCCGTACATAGAAAAATATTTTCAGAGCAATTTGTTTAAAAGAAATTTTTTGAACAATAAAAAAAACACGCTCTTAAAGCCCACATAACAATTTGTAAAACGTTAAAGACCTTTAAAAAAATGTGAAATAGTGGCCCACATCAACATAGTTTTTCTTCTTTGTTGTTGTAATTTTTGCACAATTTCGCTCTCTTGTTTTTTTTTGTTTGCAATTCTGTAACAGTTTTTGTTTTTATTTTCGGTATTTAGACTACATTTTCATAATTGCTTGTTGTTTCTTTTGTTGTTGTTAGTGCAGCTGCTGCTCTGGATGTTTTATTATTTTACGCTCTGTTAGATTAAATGGTTCTTTTATTTATGTACGATTATATACTAGTATATGTGTATGTGCTCTTTTTTTTGCACTTTCAAACAACAAACAAATTTCACTTTATTTTTATTTGTTGATTATTTTTTTTCATATTTCTGTTTCCAACTGCTGCTTAGACGCTTTTTCTCAACTCGCATGAAAACAACAACATCATCAAGTCATCACCAATTGCCCAGTTGGTTAAGACAACATAATCTTCGACGATATATGCACGATTTTACTTGTTTTATTCAGGTTTTTTTTTTTAAATATATTAAGGGAAGGTGGGCAACGATGTCATTAATCTGTTGCTCAACTGTAAGCGACAAATGTATTCATGTTAAACATGTTGCTCTACATATGCAGTGCAATGTTAAGCACTTGTATAAAAAAGCAACGGGACTCCAAAAAAGAGCTGTTGTGTTTGGACACGATAATGCTAGGAACTGCGACGAACGACAAACTTCGCCCATCGCGACGAATTCGCCGGAAAATATACGTTGTATAAAGTCGTCGTGTGAAGCACAATATCAACGAACGTTGTTTACATTCCGTGCAAAAAAAAAAAAAAAAAAAAAAATTTATATAAATACTAAGGTGACCATATTAAAAGTAGACCTATATAAATCCCATTCGAAAGAGGGATTTTTGCACAAATTATCTCAGGTACGTTATATTTTGAGAACATCTTCATACATATTTTACTACATGGAATAATATAAATTATAAAAAGTATTATGTCATGAACAATACTTTTGTTATGTAAGAAAACTGGTCACCTGATACTGCTTTGTTCGTCGTTCGCTGACGAAACAATTAGAAATGAATCTATTTCAACTTTCGCTGAGTATGACGAATTTCGACCAACACCATGATTGTTTGCATTTTCATATACACCAATGTGTTATATTTTTGGCGACGAATATTCGCGACCAAATATTCGTTGTTCGTCGCAGTTGTGTTCCTAGCATAAAGCGTAATACTGTGGCTGTGCTCTGTAACTTTGGCGAGAAGTTCTCGCGTCGAAAACTTGTGAAACAAATTATTCCATCGTTTCTCGAAAAGTGAGAAAAAACTGCGTCTATAACTCATATCGAAAACTATTCAAAGCGGTTACGTCGTTACGTTAGAAATGTCTGAAAATATAAAACGTTGCCGACATTCAATTTTAAAAATGAAAGCGCCAGCCACAATTAGTACCGCCGCCGACCAAAAATTACTAAAGTTAAGAAATTTAGTTCGATGGCGTCATATAATAACCGCCGGCTATTTTAGAAAATGTATGGTATGGCTCTAACGTTTACATTTTATTTACAAATACATACATACATACTTATGTACAAAATTTTGTAAAATTAAAAAGCAATTGCAGTTTGTGAATTGTGAGAAAACAACATTAGCTCCATTGACAATCTAGTGTATTTGTGATTGCAAATTTATGCAATTGCAAATATATGCTCTCAATTGTGAACCACCTCTGTTGGTTTAGTTTGCACTACTTTTTGCAAATCACGAAATTCACAGCTGATTGATAATTAGAGTAGAAAATAATTTACTGAAATTTTAATCAAAAATAAATATGCCGAAAAAAATCTTTAAGGAGCAGTTAATGGGCTTTTAAAAAAAAAGCGATTTTAAGTTAGATAAAGACCTCGATTGTAGTTATTTCAATGCGGGATGAGCGACGGCAACTAAGCGGTGATTACGAACTAATTGGCTTGGATCGCTGATTGTCAGCTGTCGATTTGCAATTAACTTGTACATAAGCAGAGCAAATAAAAACTATTGCCCTACTCACAATCTTGTGCAAATGGCCTTGCATCATTGCATTTGCAAAATAATGGAATATATTCTTGCTTTACACTAACAAAATACACCCAAAAACTTCACTTTTGCAATTGCAGAAATATGCAATCTCAAATGCTCAAAATTGTGAATCGGACTTATAGGTTTTAAGACTAGCGTAAAGAGTAAAAATATGCTAAACCTTTTTGCAAATGCAATGATGCAATACCATTTGCACGAGACTGTGACTAGAGCTATTATAAAAGTATTACATTGTTGGGTCGGAAATCAAAATTGTAGAAATTACAAACTTATATAAGTATTCCCTTAAAACTTGTTGTGTGAAAGGTATAAAAATTAATTAAAAAGTTAAAATAAAAAAACAATTATTCTAAACTGTGTACATAAATATATTAATCAGTATTATTATTCATTTAATGATGATTATTGTTATTTGAAATACTATCTCACAGCCTTTTTACTTGCGAGAAATAATAACAGTTGAGAGCGGGAAATTTTTTGACACAGTTTTACTGTAAAATGGCAAGTAATTTCCTTACGTGACAGCTATTACTCACCAAAAAAAGTTATAGCTACAGTTTAGTGAGAAAAGCAGCTGTTTATTTCAACTTTGTTTCATTTCACACGTTTCAGTCGAGAGAGTTACAGAACACAGCCACTGTTGATTTTTGGCATCGATCATTAACTTTCGATGAAACTTGGGTCCACCACTACACACCTGAAGCCAAAAATCAATCGAAGCAATGGGTAGAAGTGCTCCGAAAAAGGTGAAGCCAGTGAAATCGACTGGCAAGGTTATGGCCACTGTATTTTGGCATGCACACGCAATATTTCTCACCGATTATCTTGAAAAAGCATCCACAATCACAGAAAAGTATTATCGTGCATTATTGGATCAGTTGATTGATGCAATCAAGAAAAAACTACCACATTTAAAAAGAAAGAAGTGCTCTTTCTTCAAGGCAACGCACCAGTTCACAGAGGATTAGATACGATGCCAAAATTACGTGAAATACACACCGCTTTCACACGCGAAAAGTTTACTTGGCAACGTCTTGAGTTTGGTGGTGGCAAGGGAAAAGAGTGTGGCTCTCTTACACTCTTTATTTTCCCTTGCCACCACCAAACTCAAAACTTTGCAAAGTAAACTTTCTGTGTGTGAAAGCCGTGGCACTTTGAATTGGTTGGTCATTAACCTTACTCGTATAGTCCAGATTTAGCTCCTAGTGACTTTCCTGTTTCCAAACCTGAAAAAATGGCTCGCAGGAAGAAGATTCCTTTCAAGCGTAGAAGTGATTACCGAAACTAATGTGTATTTGAAGGATTCCCACAATCGTATTACTCAGATGGTATAAAAAAAGTTGGAATATCGTCTTGCTAAGTGTATTGAGCTAAAAGGAGGTTATGTTAAAAAAAATAATGGAAACCAACTCGCACCGGAATAGGTAGCAAGTGTTTCTTTTTTTCACAGTTGTCCGTGTTTTCTTCACATGTTCATTATTACAGTCTATTCGCCGATATCGAATGAAAATGTATGCGAATCAATTTGGATTTGTCTATGCCACTATTATTCGTTTGCATATACTTATGTATTTTAATTGAGTTCTGGTACATCGTTCACATAGAATAAAGTTAGAAAAACCCAAATCAATTTTCTTTCGCCCAGAATGCGAATGAACTTATACTTTCGACAGCGGCGAACTGGCTGTTAATTTCTTTTGAATGCATTTCATTACCTTGTAGTGGTGGAAGGTGTTGGACGAAATTTTGATAATCGGAGCAGTGTCGAAGGTATATACACTGGGCACTGATCAGTTTTAACTAATTTAATTCCAACATTTTAAAAAATATTGCTCTGCCTTATTCATCGACGTCTCACAGGCTTTTGATAAAGTGTGGCACGATGGCTTAATGCATAAAATAAAGTTTAACTTGCCTGCAAACATACATAACCTTTTGGAAAGCTATTTATATTGTCGCCAATTTATAATAAAAGAAGGCGATTTCATAAGCCCCGCCCAGCCTATTGAAGCTGGAGTTCCGCAAGGCAGCATATTAGGGCCTATCTTATATTTGATCTATGCATCGGACATGCCGACAAGCACCAACATTCACACTTCAACATTTGCAGATACAGCATTTCTTAGCATACATAGTAACCACCAGCAAGCATGAATAAATTTACAGGAACATATCGACAAACTAAAGAAATGGCTCAAGCTTTGGAAAATCAAGGTTAATGAACAAAAGTGTGCCCATGTTACATTCGCACTGCGTCTAGGAACATGCTCACCCATTACTATTAATAATAAAGTAATACCTCAACACAGTGAAGTTAAATACCTCGGTATTCATCTTGACCGTAGACTAACATGGAAGTCGCATATCGAGGCAAAAGTAACGCAGATGAAATTGAAAGCATTGCAAATTGACTGGCTAATGACAGAAATTCTTCCATGAAGCTTGATTGTAAATTTTTGCTGTACAATATGGTGCTATGGGATTCAATTATGGGGCACAGCCTCAGCATCTAACATTGAAAAAATTCAAAGAAGTCAAAATAAATTCTCCGTAGAATTACAGATGCTCCATGGTACGTTAAAAACTCACGAATCCACGCAGATCTCAACGTACCTTTTGTGAAATCTGAATTTGTGAAGTACGCGACAAGATATATTAACAAACTTGAATTCCATCCAAATCCTCTTGCAGTTAATATTCTTAGCTTTGGTGGTCATACCCGTCTGAGAAGGAGGGACACTTTGGCTACCATTAGAGCTCTAAACAGATGACTGAATTCTGAAATAATATTCGCATAAAAATAAATTTTTGTCCAGCACAGGCAGGACTTCAATCACAATTTTTTTTAGTATTAAGATTTGAATACTTATTGTCATTACCTTTTTTATGTAGATTCAATAAGTAAAATAATGAAGTTAAAAAAAAAAAACATTTTAAATGCTGTAGTAGAGTTTCCCTTTGTCTTTCGTGTTGTTATTGTTAAAGTTAAACCACCACAAACACTACTCCCTCTTTCCTCCTCATCATAACCTATTGTTCCAGTATAATGCACTGCAGATGTAGGGGTCAAAGTTAAAAAAAAAAGGTTTTTGAAAAAAAAAAAAAAAAAATGTTTCTTTTCCTACTTAGGTAGCTTCAATATCAATTCGCCCTCGTACATGGCGGGATTTTCCTATTTAATTGAAATCTTGTGTTAATTTTAAAACACTATGCCATGTCATAATGACATCGTACACACACTTTGTTTGTTGTTATATAAATTCATAAATGGGAAGCTCTTGATAAAGTATCCTTCGTGTTAGCCAGAATCCTTTGACTAGTCCACTTTATCAAAAGAATTTCACTAATGAAATTTACTCAAACTTCGTTAGTTTTGCATTAAAGTTTAACTTAATTATAATTTCCGACGCTTAATTCTATAAAAATCGTTTCTTTTTATGTAGCAAACTTTAGGAACCTTTCAGGATATTTTTTTTTTGCGAGCGGTAAAGCGGAAAACACAAAAAAAAAAATTATATTTTATATTCAGTCTTTGCGTTTTCATGATATTTGCATCTTTTCTATGACTTTATCTGTGCACTTCTTTTTACAAAAACTGAAGTGCAATGCAGTTTTAATATTTTTTTTTTTTCAAAGGAGTTTTTTTTAATAAAAGTGGAAAAAAAATTTCATGTTCCAGCCTTTTACTCTTCTACTATAGACATTGTATATACACTGAGAAAAATAAGGCCTACAAATACAAGTTCTTAGTTTATTTTTCAATGTAGT
Source organism: Thecocarcelia acutangulata (assembly GCA_914767995.1). Taxonomy (NCBI): domain Eukaryota; kingdom Metazoa; phylum Arthropoda; class Insecta; order Diptera; family Tachinidae; genus Thecocarcelia; species Thecocarcelia acutangulata. The sequence continues at coordinate 31,341,619 of OU612096.1, forward strand.
GTAAAAAATAAAAAATGTAAAAAATAAAAATCTTTATAAAACGTTTTAAAGAGCGCTATTGTCGCTATATGACGTAATATGTTGTTATTTCTTAATGTGAACTTATATCATTATGCGACCAGAGTTTCACTCACCTGACATTGTTTCTAATTATGTGACGTAGGTTTTACGTAATGCATTTTTTAATTGAGGAATGTACGTTTTAATTGCTAGATGCAAGTTTTGATTACGTGACGTAAGGCAGTTTAACATAAAGTAAAAACTGACGTAAGTTTTAATTACTTGTTTCCTTAATTCCATTCGGAAATAGAATTGAACTCTTTTTTTACTTCTTCAAAAGACTAAAAACTGTTCGGAAAGAGATCATTTGTAATTGCAAGAATGAAACTAGTATTGTCTTATAGAATTGATTTCATCCCGAAAAAAAGTTTTATATTTTCGTTTTTTGAAAAATTAAAAACCGATTCAATTCCATTTCCGAACGGAAGTGAATTCTGTGACATGGCCGATAATAAGAGTTTTAATCACATGACATTAGCTCTAACTACATGACGTTAGTTTCATTATCCGACATAGATTTGAAGCAAGGCACGTAAGCTTTAATGTTTGATGTAAGTTGTAATTATTTCCAGCTAAATAACATGAGCTGAACTTAGAACTAAAAGACTTGAAGTTAGTACTAAAATACTTATGTCATATTCAGAAAAAAGTTTTGTGTTTATTAAGGGGAGGTTTTTTTTTAATTTCTGTACAAAGTTTGTCATATAAACCTTTAAAAAATGAGAAATATTTTTTATTTCTAATATCTTGACGTAGTTTTTAGTATCCTGCCGTAGACTTCTATTAATTAATACATGTTTTATTAGAGTGCTTTAAGTAATAGTGACGAGTCGCAGGTTTGAATTACGTGACATAAGTTTTATTGTATTAGTACGTAAGTAATTTGGTTTATATTAATCAAATAATATACGTAAAACTTAAGTTTTAATAAAATCATGCACATTTTAATTACGTCACGTAATATGAAAATATTAAAACATATTTATTTATACGTAATATTCGTACGTATATTATTTGGTAAAAACAAGACAATATTACTTACGTTTAAGTGCAATAAAACTTACGTCACATAATTATTACTTACAACACATAATAAAATACACATTTCTTAATTGTATTCAACGTCAAGAAATTAAACCTTAAATTTCTTAGCGCGAACTTACCTGCCTATTATATATATTTATAGAACATAAATTACACTCACGTCGTTTAGCTGAAAGCTACAAGATGTACATAAATTTAAATATAATTTTACTTTACCATCAGGGTTTTATTGCTAATGTTCAGTTGTACTTCATATATAACCTCAAGTTCTTATAGCTAATGTTTGTTTCACTTAATATATAAAGAATTTTCCTTACGCTATGCAATACTTAATCTACCTAATACATTGTATTCAATTCATATACTTATGTATATACATATATTCATATACTTATATATAGATAAATATGTTATAATGAAATAATGCTAATTTTAATTACGTAACGTAATCTCTAAATGTGTTACGCAAGTATAAAATATTTAAATTTAAATATATTCTTTACTTCACTTTACCAGTTTTTATTGCTATTGTTACACAAGTACAAAGTGTGTAAAATGAAAATTATTATTTACTTTACCATGATGTTTTTTTGCTAACTAAATGCACTTAATACATGACGTTACGTTGCGCAAAAGCTTTGTGATTAAAACATTGTATTAATCAAGTTATATGTATATTTATTTATAGATAAATATGTTTTAATAAAATCACACACATTTTAATTATGTGAAATAAAGCCGACATACGTTACGCAAGTATAAAGTATGTAAATGGAAATATATTATTTACTTTACCATCATGTCTTTCTTTTGCTAATGTTTAGTTGTTATGTATAGATAAATAGGTTTTAATGAAATCTTACACATTTTCATTAAGTGACCTAATTTTTAAATACGTTACGCAAGTATATAGGGTTTAAATATATTCTTTATTTTACTATCAAGTTTTTATTGCTAGTGTAACACAAGAACGTAGCAAAATATGTAAACTTATATACATTCTTTACTTTACAATCATGTTATTTTTTAATGTTTGGTTGCACTTAATACATAACGTATTTTTGTTACGTTATGCAAGAGCTAATCTGACTAATACATTGTATTAATCGAATCATATACTTATGTATAGATAAATATGTTTTAATGAAATCATGCACATTTTAATTACGTGACGTAGTCCTGATATACGCTACACAAATGTAAAGTATATAAATTTAAATATATTCTTTACTTTACCATCAAGTTTTATTGCTAATGTACACAAAGTGTGTAAATTGAAATATATTGTCTACTTTACCATGAAGTTCTTTTTTTGCTAATGTTTAGTTGCACTTAATAAAAAACGTATTTTTGTTACGTTACGGAAGAACTAATCACAAGTATAAAGTATGTCAATGGAAATATATTTACTTTACCTTCATGTTTTTTACTGATGTTTAGTTGTTATGTATAGATAAATATGTTCTAATGAAAGCATATACATTTTAATTACGTTACGTAATATCTTTAGATATAAGCATAAATTATGTAAATGGAACTATATAATGTGCTTTACCATCAAGTTTTTGTTGCCAGTGTTTAGAGGTACTTATAAAACGCATTTTCGTTACGTTACGTAAGATTTAATATAGCTGAAACATCAGAAAAATGCTAGCTAATTATAATATCATGTGCGGCTTGATTTTCCAATAGCAGATAGATATCAATCTTTGAATGGAAGGTACAAATGGACTGTTGAAAAATTTCACTAATGTCCAATGGCATCATATGAGGAAGTTTTCTCTCAGTGTTATTTCATCTGCATACTTTTATACTTCAACTTTTTTTATTTGTATTTCTAAAATATTACGCAAATTTATTTATTCATACAAAACAATTTTTCTCTTTATTTTAATTTCTATAGAGGGTTATGCGTTGCTGATTTTTTCTATTTTTTGCATTTTTTGTTTTTTTTTTTTTTGTTGTTTGCGAATATCTTGTGGTTTTTACTACCTGTGAGTTTTTGTGCTTAAGTATTAGTTTCAAACAATTTTTTGTTTAATTTTTATTTTTCATTTTCTGTTTAAGAAATAATGCATACTACACAAGATATTGTGGTTTATAATTTTTTCTCTTTTTTGCACAAAGTCGTTCTTTGAGATGGGAAGAAGGAGGAAATTCACATCTAAATAATCTAATATTCGTGCTGTTTTATTTTTAAAGCTGAAAAGATTTTTATTAAAGCATTTTGTTTTAATTTAAAATATTTGTTTTAGTTTAGCAATTGTTTTTAGAATTTCAAAACTTTATTTCTTAATTAAAAAAGAAAAATCAAATCCAACTTAAGGTCAAGGGGGTTCGCTGGATCTTGAAAAAAAGTTTTAATAGCTAAATAGAAGCCTTAAAAAATGAGCGTGAAATAGCGAAATTTTTATTTGATTTAAATAAAATTGAGAAATTAATTAAATTTTAAACTAAAGACAAATCAGCGCAAAGTGATGCTGTGAATCCGCTTCTGAATTTCGTGAATGATTTCGAACACAAAACAAACTATAATTACCTGTCACCTGTGATGGATATATAAGTCAAACTTATTTACTCAGCTGTCATTTATGTTTGCATCATCCCTGGAAAATTACATTAATCTTCTTTAAATTAACTTAATTTTAAAGTCAATAGCAAACATCCTAAAATGATGTGGAGGACAGACTTCGCTTTTTGCGTATATTTTCTGTTAGAAAATGCCAAGTTTGTTTACCAGTCAGTTTTGATGCATATACATATACAAAATTTTATTTATCAGCTGTTATTCATATTTCCATCATCGCTGACTAGCAAAAGCCATAGAATACGCCATACAATACATGTGGCATTTATATAACATTGGGTGTTTCAATGAGGATGAGTAGATGTTGAAACAAGCTTTATGTGAGGTATTAACGAAATTCCTTCTTTTTTTTTATATGACAGGCCCATGACTGCAAATATGTATAGAATATAACATTCCGACGGATGATATAACATTCAATGACTCTGCAGTATAGCTCTAGCTGAATTTCAGCAATGGCCTGGGTTATATTAACTTACAGGTCTTCGCTCAATTATTTGCATATACCTGCGATTTCAGCGATTCCACAAGCAAAAGTGGCAGTCAAATCGCACAACCTAGCTAGCCACAATTGACGTCAACAGTGCCAAATTCATTTACATCAGGACCTACCTGGTTCCGCTTTGCAGACCATCTCAATGCTGATCAGGGTTGAAGTGCCTGCCAACTTTGGCGGCAACGTTCTGGCTGTGGTTTAAAATCGCAGGAAGGGGAACTCTCATCCCTGATAACTAAGATGCACTGCCAGTTTTCGGGGGCTAGTAATCCCCTTAGGTACTGTTGTGTTGCAATAGATGTCTGTACTGTACGGAACCAGCAGTGATGGTAAGACGGCTGATGCTCTTACTGGGGTTCGTCTTACCAACTCATTAAAGCATGTCTTCCAACGACTTCTGGGCATTTGCATACAGGAGGGATTAGATGCCCAAACCCATCAGCAAGCAGTCGTCTGCTACAAACTTATAACGGAAAGTTGCGAACTGTGTGTATCTAGCAAGCCACACTGGGTTACTGCTGAATCGAGAATAATTCACCTCGCGGAGTTGGTACACCATCAGGTTAGGCCTTAAGGGCAGGTGCTGGTGTAAATCAATTTCACAACTGTCGATGCATTGCCACCTGGCAAATCTTGTATGCGTTGGCGTTCCTCCATATTGCTTGCTAGGTAGGCAGGCCTCTGGATATCCCGAAATAGCTAGGTTTTCCAGCTCACTTGGGTTCTGAAGTCGTTCCCTTTGTGATTGCCTGAAAAGTGGGATAATGAAGTGAAGAATAGAAGTTAGAGGAATATAGTGTGAGTGGTGGCAATGGAGGGTCGGGCATGGAAAGGAAAGGTAGGAGCTTCTTAGTGTAGCGTTACATGCTGCTGTACTAGCCGTCCGCTGCTTCTTTTGAAAGAAGTTAGCGCGGTCGATTTGACTGAGGCCAAACATGATAGGCTGTTGAAGCTCCGGTCGCCTAGGTATCTTAGACGATGCCGGGCATATACCGAGTAGATGAAGGATCGTCTCCTCCTCTTCCTCGTCTTGGCAACTTCTGCAGAAGTCGTTATAGGGTAGGCCTAGTCTCCTGGTATGCTACCTAAACAGGCAATGTCCACTAATAACTGCTATGGTCACTCTTAGATAAGATCTGGGCAGTTTTAATAGCTCCCATGTTCTCTTAGAGTTAATATGCGCCCACAGGTGCCTTGATATTAAGCATATAGGCTCTGTGAGCCACTTTTATTCAGCACGTTACAGCATGTGGATTTTTATTCTTTTTCCAGACGCTGAAAAGGGTTGTCCGCAAAAGGGATTTATATCCCTATCCTCTAGGCCTGCCCCTTTTTTGGCTAAATCGTCAGCGATGTTGCCGTTGTTGAACCCATGTCCACGTACCCATTTTAGGGTTAGGTTAGAATGTCTCGCCATCTTATTTAAAGATGTCCGGCATTCCTGCACTGGACTAGAATTAGTGTATATTCCAATCAAGGACTTGAGGGCAGCGTTATTCCTACCGAATATCTTGTGAAACGTCAGCCATCTAGCCGATACTTCATCCTGAAGAACATTGCATCCGCCTGATAGTCTAAAGGATATGCTTGTTATACATTCGTCCAAAAATGCGCCTCATCCCTAAAGACGGGAAAGATTGGCTAGAAATGTATAATATATTGTTTTAGTCGGTTTGATCCTAAATTAGGTTTAGACAAAATGAAGAATGCTTTTTATTTCTTACTTTGTTGCAAAACGACTAATATATTTTATTTCTTAAATTTAAAAGAGGTACAATTGTTTGGTTATTAATATCAACCGACCAGGGGCTAGATTCCGCAACGATGAATTTTTTTTTACCAGTGAACACTCAAAGTCAAATTCACCGACAGGATTTGTGTTCATTTTTCAATAAAAATCCATTCCTTAAGAAACAATGAATTTTGTTGCGCTGCATGTGTTCGTCAAGGCAGAATGATGAGCTGAATGCTCAAATCGGCTGTCACGTAAGTTTGTTTATTGTCAAAATGTGACCATTGCGGACACAAAAATGATAAGTGAACACTGAAATTCGTGAACATTTAAAAATTCATCGTTACGGACTTTAGGCCCAGCACGTGTCTCCTAACAAGAACACATATGACGTGGTTTCTTTCTTTCTTGTTCTTCTTTTTCATCGTTGCTTATTTTGGTAGTATTTTAACAACTCATATCAGCGAGCTGCCACGAGTATTAACATTTGAATGTGCTGCTCAATCGTATAACTTGGCCATGGTGTTTGGGCATCAGTAACTCGAGTATAGACGCTACCGAAACAACATCGCAGTAACATGCCGCCAACATTTACTCGCCCCTATGCAAGCCCTCTATGTGTTTGAAAGCGGTTCCATAATATCTTCGATATTTGCTTAACACTTTAAACGAAATTTTGTCGTGTGACTTGGACGTTCACCTTCCACCGTCTAAAGTGTTCAAAACCACATTCTTATTCATCAAGTTTTCCATACACATATGCTGGAAGAATTTAATCGAAACATTCTTTTACGACTACACCTTCCACTAGTTAAAGTGTTCAATGCCACTAAGGAGTGGTTTTCCAAATATGTTCTGCTTTGTCTTTAGTATTTAAAAAGAAAAAAAAAATGTATTAGCTCCGCGAACTCAAGACACAAGTTTTCTAAATGGTACTTTATCATATTCTTACCAACTTCAAAACGAATAAGAATTTTTTACACTTTTTTTTTTTAAATAACATTTTAAATAACCATACTGCATAATAATTAAATATTTTTCTTTTCTTTATTAGCAGCAAAATATCAGGTACTTCAACATTTTGTCTTGCAACTTTTAACCTGTATTTTCTTCAACTGCAAACCAGTACAAGCAGAACAGAAGAGCCAAACGACTTTTATTGCAAATATATATCTTTTCAATTGCAATAGAGAAACTTTCATTATTAAATTGCAAATTTCTAAGCACTTAACTTGTTCAACTTTAAAACAGTATCTACGAGTTTATTTTCTTTAGATTTTAGGTCTGAAGGAAAACAGCATAATAAAATGGAAGGTTTTCTTACAAAAATACTCGTAGAGGAAGTTTTTAATATCAAAATAAACAACAAGTCGCATAACCTCTTCACTTCTACTGGTGAGTTGGCTGGCTGGCTGGCTGACATTTTATTTTATGCGTTAAGCAAAATATAAAAAAAAGTTATGTTTTTAAAAATAAAACTAAAGAACAAGTCCAAAGAAAGACATAAGCTACTCGTAAACAGAAAGGAATCAACTCTATTTTTATACAAGTTATAATATAAATATTTTAAAAGGTTGAAAAGTTAAAACGCACTTGCGTCAATAACAAAAATAAAGTCAGCAAACTCGTATAGCGTGTACAAAAATATAGGCTTTATTTAAATAATAAGTAAGCTTTATACTCTATCGTAACGGGTGATTGATTTATCGATCACTTTATTGCACAAATGGCGTTTCCCCCCAGGGCACAGGTTTTGCCTTGGCGTATTCCAAACCCACTGGAGCATCGACGCAGTGTGGAATGCGTTACTCTGTTCTATCGATACTACAATGGATTTTGCTCTGACGAGATTAAGGATCTTGTTTCCGAAACGCGCACATTTTTACGTAGCACGCGTTCATCGTCTAGAGCTCACCCATTTGTGGTCGATTGCCCGGGGAATCGTACTACGCATTACAGAGAGAATTCGTTTTTCAGCCGCACGCTTCGTCTGTGGAACAAGTTGCCTGCAGAAGTGTTTCCTGTCTGTTATAACGTTGGAAGATTCAAGTCAAATGTTCACAAACACTACTCCCGCTTTCCCCCTCCTCACAACCTATTTTCCTAGTTCTGGTATAATGCACAGCATATGTAGGGGTCATCCCCTGAGTACTGGTCCAATATAAAAAAAACCAGGATAAAGAGGGGTAAAAGTTCCTCGTTTGTTGTAGCAAATGACTTATGTTGTGTTGGCTTCCGAAACACTTACCAAGGGTCAAAATTGGCAGAACAGGGATCAGCATGGCCCCCGGGTGGTTCTGCTTGCAGTTCAACCCGGGCTGAAACGTTCTGGCTGTGGTTGAAGCTTAAAACGCAGGAAGGGGGCGTTAATATCCCTGATAGTTGTTTCGTGTGTGGCTTTTTTTGGGGACTAACATCCTCCCAAGGGTCTGTTGTATTTACAACGGATAAGGAACCAGTGGTGATGGTTGACGGATGAGTTGGTTTAAGGGCTGATGCTCTTAGTGGGCCAACTCATGAAGCCTTGTCTTCCATTGATTGCTGGGAAATTGCATACAGGAGGGATTAGAAGGCCTGAACTCCTCAACAAGAAGTGGCTCATATGGCTACAAACTTATGGCAAAAATTGCTACCTGTGTGAGTCTAGCAAGCGCTGGTGAATCGTGAATAATTCACGCCGTAGAATTAGTCCACCATCGGATAAGGCCGTAAAGGAAGGTGCGTTACTCTCCAGTGCGAAGCGAAAGTAAGTTTAATGCAAAAAATAAATGCGATAAGAGTATAATTTGGTACTCTGTCGTTTGCGCTAACTTTTTCGCGGAATAGTTTGAAAATGAAAAAACAAGCAACACTGGTGCAACAAAATAAACAATAGCGAAGAATGATAAAATAAAATTTACGAAAGGGGAAAACTTAATGCGAAAGGAAAATACAAAAATTGAAATACAGGGTACCAATTCTTCGATTACGAACCATTTTTTATTCGCAATAAAGAGTAACCCCTCCATGTGCTGATGTCAAATTCAAAATTGAACAATACGATTTTCGGCTTATTTCAAATAGACTTGTGTGTTATTCGTCCTTAAAGTTTTGTGTACGACTCGTACTAAAAGCAAGTAAAAATTACTTAAATTTAGTACGAAATTTTTCTTTGTGTATATATACTATGCAGTACATTGTACTGGAGGTAAGAAAACTTACTATGTATTTACAATTGCAGTCATGTATAAACAGGCCTCATCGCTGAAGATAATCGCAAACTGCTGCTAGGTTCATTCAGGGAACACACATCTTTTTTCTTCAGCTTCTGATCAAGTCAATTCGAAAGGCCGAGATCTTTTGAGTGTTGTGAAATCGAATGCTTCGTGTGATTTAGCAAACTTTCATACACAGAGCTTTGCCGATTTTGGCCGTTTCTTCTGACACTGAATAACTGAATTCTGAAAAAATTCTTCCGAAAAGAAAATAAGCGGTAATGGGTGGACAGAATACCTAATTTGATAAACAAACATAACTGTATAAAATATTTGTCAACTGAAAATATCAAATGTGTGTATAGTATGAAAAGTATGGCAAAGTTCTGAATGCCCAACTGCAATTAGTTTTTTTTCTCTCTTCTCTATTATTTGCAATATGGTTTCTTTGTATAACAGCTTGAAGTAATGTTTACAAATTGACCAGGGGCGGAAAAATCAGCTCATTATTCTTTGTTTATTAGTTAATAACAAAATATAAATATGCAAGTCTATTGAAAACAAAATGTTATTTCTTTTTTTGAAAAAGAAAAAAAACTTAATTTTGTTTATATAGCTACTAAATTAAATATCAAAAAATCACCGGCATCAAAATCATCATAAACGGAAACCGAATTTGGTTCAAAACTTACGGCTTTATTGGCAAAATTTATTTTATATTCATTGATATTTTATATTTATCCTATTTGACAAATTTTGTACAAAACATTGTCAAATAAGAGCTTAATAAACATAAAATATTTTTTACGATTCAACTCAATTGGCAACTGAGTCGGTTGTTGTCCGAATCAAGGCGTGTATGGCTTTGTCAATTGATTAGTTTGACGGTTGTCGAGTTGTTTGAAGAAAACTGAAAACATTTTTATTTTTTCAAGTTGGCTAGTAATCACTCTGTGATTCTTCAACCGCACAGTCGTGTTTTTAAAAAGTGAAAAAAAACAAACCAAAAATCATTGTGCTAACATATTTTTAATCTGATATACAAAAACCATAATATATTGTATTAAATTGCAAAAACAATAACAAATTATTTAAAAAAAAAACAACGGGAAAATAAATTCCTTACATTTCATTAACTAAACAATAAAATAAATTTCAATAAAACAAGTGCGGTGGCAGTGCATTGTTGTTGTTGTTATTGTGCGTAAAGATTACCTACCCAGTGGGAAAAAAACTTGCAAAACCGAAAATCTTTATGACAATTATTTTTATATACTTTTAAATTTAAAAAATATAAATAAAAAAAAAAAAATTGCATGAGTGTACCTAGTAGATGCAATTCTGAGAGGGAGCTTAGCTCCACTAGAAAAAACCTCTGGATTTCTGAAGAGGAATCATTGAAAAAATCGTTGGACAATCTCCTGTCTCTAAGAGATAAAAAACGCACGCGTTCGTGTTCGCCAAACATTGTTGTTACAACAGAAGACCAACCATCTACCAGTTCAGTTATTGCAGATAAGCCGAAAACACAAGTAGGCATGGACAGGTATGTAACCGTGGTTAAACGTCAGCGAAGCCCGAAATCCGCTCAGATATCATCACAACCAAAGATATCCAAAGAGGATAATACCGCTACAGCAACGCAAAGTAATAGATTTGCAATCCTCCAGACTGATGAGCCAAATACAGCAAAAAAAACATTTAAACCGCCACCAATATATTTGAGAGAATCTACTTCTAATGAGCTGGTAAAACAACTTATTACGGTAATCGGTAAGGACAATTTCAACGTGACATCAGTTAAGCGCGGAAACATCAATGAAACAAAAATTCAGGTAAACCATGAAAACGACTACCGAAAATTGTCTGATGTCTTAGAAAAACAGAACAGATCATTTTACACTTACCAGCTCAAAAGTGCCAAAGGTCTTCAGGTCGTTATTAAAGGGATTGACCCATGCGTAAGATAAGGGTTTTAAAATAAAAACAGTAGTAAACATCAGGAACCGTGAAAAGACCCCTCAACCCATGTTTAGGGTTGAACTAGAACCAGGGGATGTTCTGCTAAAAAAGAGTGAAATTCACCCAATATATAACCTCAAATATCTTTTGCATCGTAAGGTTACCGTTGAGGAGCCACATAAGCGTTCAGGACCCGTTCAGTGCCTAAACTGCCAAGAATTTGGCCACACTAAGGCTTACTGCAAGTTGCCCGCTGTTTGTGTTGTATGTGGCGAACTTCACGGCACAACTCAGTGCAATAAGCCAAAGGCCGACGCAAGTGTTAAAAAATGCAGTAACTGTGGAGGTAACCACACTGCAAACTATAGAGGTTGCCCTGTCTATACTCATTTTAAGCGGTCAATGACAAATAAGTCATCGGTTTCTCCAGCAGCCCAGCAGCCAAATGTCGTTGGCAAAAACAATTTTCCCCAGGTAGGCCATCCAACCAACCTCACAAACACGCAGAATACCAAACAACTTTCATATGCTAATGTGGTTAAATCCGACCAAAACTTGAACCAGCAACCCAAGCCCCAAATTTCCGATCCAAATTTTAGTAACCTAGAGGCAACTCTGCAGACTCTTGTTCAATCCATTAACACTTTTACCGTCTCTATGACCAACATGATGCAGGAAATGCTAAAAATGCAATCCACTATTTTACAGGCAATTTTAAAAAAATGAATTGGTTAAAAATATGTTTCTGGAACGCAAACGGCATTCGCCAACACAAAAATGAACTTGAGCACTTCCTTATGGAAAAGCAGATCGATATAATGATGATTGCTGAAACCCATTTGACAACTAACAGTTTTTTCAAAATTAATGGCTACATACTGTACGACACAAAAGATCCCCGTGGAAGATCTTGCGGAGGATCGGCAATTCTAATAAAATCCAGAATTAAACACTTTTTAATGAACGAGACATGTGAGGAATATCTCCAAGCTACAAATATATGCCTTAATTATTTTCATGAAAAAATTGTTATATCCTCGATTTACTCACCACCACGGTTTTCAATAACAGAAAGACAATATTCAATTTTTTTCAAATCACTTGGTCCTCGATTTTTAGCGGCTGGCGACTATAACGCTAAACACACTTTTTGGGGATCACGTTTAATTACCCCGAAAGGCCGTGTGCTTTTTGACACCGTTACCAAAATGGGCTTAGGTGTGATTTCAAGTGGACACCCCACTTATTGGCCGTCAGACCAACGCAAGATCCCAGACGTTATAGACTTTGGAGTTACAAAAAATTTTCCCTCAGAATGGATGCAAGTGGAGCCTTCATTGGACTTGTCCTCAGATCACTCACCGACTATAGTTTCTGTTTCGTTCCCCCAGGGGGTTGGTTCCCCGTTTTGTGACTTGGCGTTGACCGTCACTCGAGTTAATTGGATAAAATATAAGAAATATTTGAGTACACATTGTACGGAAAACATTGCCTTGAGAACGCCTGAGGATATTGATGTGTCGATTAACGAATTTTCTGAACACCTTAATCTAGCCGTACAACATGCCACCACTAGCCATATAAGATCCAGAAATGTGAGCAACAGAACATATTCGTTTGAAATTGAACAACTTCTAACAGAAAAAAGAAGAGTTAGAAGAGAGTGGCAACTTCGCAGGTCTCCCCAGCTTAAAAGCAGGCTACGAGAGTGCATAGCTCAGTTAAGAAATCTGCTCGAAATCCAAAGAATGGCTTCTCTTAAAAATTATCTGGAAGGTCTTGATGGTACCCCTCAAACCGACTATTCTCTATGGAAAGCGACAAAAGGTCTGAAAAGACCCGTAGTAGGTAAGCCACCTCTGCGAACTTCAACTGGAGATTGGGCAAGAAGCGATTCTGAAAAAGGGATAGTGTATGTTAATCATTTGAAAAACGTTTTTACTGCAAATGATACAGCGGATGATGTTGCTGAATTTCCGCCATATGCTGTTAGACCGCCTGTGCCTTTGAGACTTAGTTTTCAAGATGTTGAAAATGTTATTCGTAACACAAACCCCAGGAAAGCTCCAGGTATTGATAAAATTACTGGTAAAATGCTTGAGCAGCTACCTCGTGTAGCTCGTAGAATTCTTCTTTTTATTTTTAACGCTATTTTACGTCTCGAGTATTATCCTGCAGAGTGGAAAGTGTCCATGATTACTATGATACCCAAACCAGGGAAGGATCCCACTAAGGTAGAATAATACAGACCAATAAGTCTACTGCCAACAATTTCAAAACTGTTCGAAAAATTGTTAATGGCAAAGATGAGTCCAATGTTGAACACTGTGGGATGCATCCCTGATCATCAATTTGGCTTTCGGGCTAAACACAGCACAATAGAACAAACGCACAGACTAGTCAATGTCATAAGACAGACCTTTGAGGAGAAGAAGTATTGCTCAGCTCTATTCATCGACATTTCCCAAGCGTTTGATAAAGTGTGGCACGAGGGCTTGATACACAAAATAAAGTTGAACTTGCCTGCAAATACACACAAGCTTCTGGAAAGCTACTTATGTGGGCGGAAGTTTGTTATCAGAGAAGGCGACTTTATAAGCTCAACTCAGCCAATCGAGGCAGGAGTTCCCCAAGGCAGCATACTGGGGCCTACTTTATATTTGATTTATGCCTCTGACATGCCAACGACACCCGGAATCCACACTTCAACTTTTGCAGACGATACAGCATTCTGCAGCGTACATGAAAGCCATCAAGTAGCTTCGCGAAATTTGCAGGAGTATATTTCAATATTAGAGATGTGGTTAAAACTTTGGAAAATTAAAGTTAATGAACAAAAGTGTACTCACGTTACATTCACGCTGCGTAAACAAACATGTTCAGCCATTCAAATCAACAATTCACCTATTCCGCAGCAAAATGAAGTCAAGTACCTTGGTATTCACCTGGACCGTAGGTTAACGTGGAAGTCTCACATAGATGCGAAAGTTACTCAGTTAAAGTTAAAAGCAGCTCAACTGAATTGGCTTATGGGCAGAAATTCGACATTGAAGCTGGATTGCAAACTTTTATTATACAACGCTATTCTAAAGCCTATATGGTGCTATGGAATTCAACTATGGGGCACCGCCTCCGCTTCAAACGTTGAAAAAATTCAAAGACGACAAAACAAAATTCTTCGAACAATTACCGCAGCTTCATGGTACGTAAAAAACTCACGAATTCATAAGGATCTCTGTGTTCCTCTTGTCAAAGACGAATTTTCAAAGTACGCAACAAGGCATATCAATAAATTGGAACTTCATCCAAATAGTCTTGCACGCAATATACTTAATTTTGGCGGCCACTCTCGGTTGAGAAGGAGGGACACCCTTGCCACCATCAGAACGTTAAATAGGTGATTTCACCGATATTGATCGTGCAAAATAAAACATTTTTGTCTAGCATTGGCTGGACTTAATTAATTTTATGTATTTAGTTTTAAGATTTGAATACTTATTGTTAGTTCACTTTGTGAAGATTCAATAAACAAATGAATGAGAAAAAAAAAAAAAAAAAAAAAAAAAAAAAAAAAAAGTTGGCTAGTAAGTCTTTCAATTCGATTGTGCTGCATGTGTTCGAGTTTCCTGATCAGCTATACATATATGTAGTTTTTGTTTGCAAAGAAATTTTTACATATTTTTACAATTGTCTTTAATTTTATTGAATTTGATAGTTAAATCAAAATCTTTCAATTCAGCTTATGAAGTGTGTGGCCAAGCATCAAGATGTGTATGGGCAGCATAACGCTTTTATTGTATAACATTAAAATCGTCAGGACATGTAAAAATATATATTTGTTTCAATTGTTATGCCGCCCGATCACTAATCACGAATAAGAACATATAGCATATTTCGTATAAAATTTCAAAAAATAACCATTCCCTCGAACAAACCATACGACTTTTTTCACGAAGGAGTAAATATCTATTAAATTTATATTATTTAATTCTAAATTTAATTAAAATTTTCTGCAGACACAGCTAGTTCAAATGTAAAACCTAATAAAGTGGTTGAACAAATTTTTTAATATTATTTTTCTTAACAATTGAAGTCCATCAAACATGTAATTTTGTAACACATATGTATGTACATATACATGTATATGTGCATTTGTGTACATCCATATTTATTCTGTCTGCGAAATTTTTTTCTCACCATTTGATTTTTATCGATTCACACGTGCAAATTATCACAAAAAAGTACATATTCATAAAACAACACACCTTTGTTGATAATTTAGCAAAGTATCTGTAAATATTTGTATTTTTTTTTTCTTTTTGTGTTAGTTCGCATAATTTAACTTTTGATTATATAATAAAAAATAGTAATAAATATTTGATTTAAAATGAATTATTTCTGCTTCATCAATCGATCGATACCCAAGTGCAGCTGTGCTTAAAATCAGACTCACAACGAGAGATTTAATATTCATAATTTGTGCGGTTTTATTTCCCTTTTTATTACGATGATAGTTGCTACAAAAAAAAAAAAAAAAAGAAAAAAACACTTGCATTTAAATTTAAATGAGATTCTCTTATTAGAGGCATCCATAAATGTCTACAAACACTTTTTTAAATAATAACTATATTTGCTGAGAAAAGTATAGCATACGCTATTATACATCTCTGTTGAAACAGTATTCATGTGGCAATACAATGTTATTGGAACCGTTAATATTCGAGGCAGGGATGGAAACATCAGTGTGCTTATATTGAGGAAGAAAATATAAAAATGAACATTTTTAATATAGTAGGAAAAAAGACAATTTGAAGAGAAAATTAAAATACTACAATGGAAAATTACAAAAAGTAAAATTATATTTAATTATGAAATGTCACATGAACAAAAAATCGCCGAAAATACATGTATACATAACGTTGTTATTTTAGGGGTTAGAAAATGGGTAAATTTGAATTATAAATACATTACACGAATAGGATCAAGGCAGCTGTAACAGGTAGTGTTAGAATTACAATAAATACAAAAATATTAGATCTAACTTTATATTTCAAAAATGTTTTTTTTTATATATGGTTAATACATTTCTTTAAAATAAATTTTTTTTTTGTAAGTTTACCATATTATTTTTCCCAGTTCAAAACAAAAAAGATATCGAACTAGTTCATACTTTTTATTTATAACTTTATTCAACTGTTCGTTTTTGTTCCAAAGTAAATTAGATTTAAAATAAAATGAAATAAAGGGAATAAAGAAAACAATTACTTGTAAAAATAAGAATTTAGAAAAATATTAGCCCTTACTGTGGCTGGCGGTTAAAAAAAACGCCTACCATAATTTTGTAATACGAGTATATAAAAGCAATCAAGGTTAGGTATTCATTTAAGTATTACAAAATTGTCAGCCGTTTTTTTAGCACGTCAACCACAATAAGACGCACTATTTTTAGGTTGGTTTCAATTGGCAACACTAAATAGCGGCACTTATTGTGAATAGTGAAGTTACAACTGTTTTGTAATAGATTAAACCGAACAACTTCCATGAATTGGCTTATCAGACTATGGTCAAGCGGGGCGTTGAAGGAGGCGACGTATAGTCTTGCCTTAATAATAGGAAGAATAGTGAACCTTCCGGAGACTATTGATTACTGTTCACTTGTTCTACCGTCCGATAAGAGATTTGATGTAATTTTGTCAGGACGGTCTCGGAGGTGATCGTCACAGATCGTCAAGAGTATCCCTGTATGAAAGGAGCATTATGCTGCAAAATGAGTGTACCGTAGCGCAGGGGGAAATCGCAGCCATACTGAGGCCAGTTAACTGGTTAAGGTACTACGAAATATACGGGAAGGATATTCGAATTTCTACTGATAGTGAGCACTGGGGCCTCTGCGATGGGGCCTCCAGGTTGATTTATGAATGCCGGATATCTCTAAACCCGATAGAGAGATATTCGAATCTGGAGCTTTTCTGGGTACGAGGGCTCAGTGCAGTGCCCGGAAATGTTGTAGCGTAAGAACTGGCAAAGGCCGGTGTCCATATACAACAATGAGATATAGATGGGATCCTTGGAGTCCCGCTTAGGAGCTGTAAGAAAGAGTACAGCGTCAACTTTTTCAACCCGCTCAAGACAGCTGGTCTAGTGAGATTACCTGTCGAATATCAATGCTGACATGGCCCAGATATGATAACAAAAGGACTATCATTCTTAAGGCTCTGCCTCAACGGAGGTTGCGTTCTACTGTGGGGGTCCTGACGAGACATTGCCACATAGCAACGCAGGCGAGGAGGCTAAATCTTCCATTTAATGACTTCTGTAAAAGTTGCAGAGACGAGGAGGAAATAAGGAATGTTCAGTCGGTGTCCAGCTCTTTTTTATATAAGAGCTCTATATCTAGGCAGAAAAATGTGGCATGATTTGCCAGAGGTATCGGAATGTGATGTAATTGTATTGGCTTCCTTTACC
The DNA here is from genome assembly GCA_914767995.1 of Thecocarcelia acutangulata. Lineage (NCBI taxonomy): Eukaryota > Metazoa > Arthropoda > Insecta > Diptera > Tachinidae > Thecocarcelia > Thecocarcelia acutangulata. The sequence goes on from OU612096.1 coordinate 31,359,159, forward strand.
CAACCCTCGGGTTGGTTCTGAACCAGTGATATATAAATCTGCGGACCCAAGTGGGCTGGGCTAGCTTTTCAATGGCTGGCAGCCTGTTAACCTACCGTAAACCGAACAAGTTTACGTACTCATTAATCCACTGAAAAAATATTGGTAGACGCTTTTAAATTCGCCAACCACAATAAAGGGGAACATTTCAAGATAAATTCATAGAACTGTACCAAAGCAAGCAAATAAAAAATTGTTAGAAAATAGAAATAGACGCTTTGCGCAGGTCCGTTATGTTGTTTACATCAGTTAGCTGTATAATGTGACGTAGACAGTGATTGTGGCATACAACGAGTATTGCAATACCAAAAGAGAACGAAGAAACAACAAACTATAGCAAAAGAGAATGAGAAAACAAAAAATTGTAATCCCATGTGACGTGATGCGCAGTTGGAAATTATTTTGTCAACTTTTCGTCGTCGTTTTAGCTATTTGCTTCATGGCATAGTATAAGACAAAAGTTTTTTCACTTTGTTCTTGGTATTCGGGAGTAGTTCAAATGAATTAGTTCGCTCATGAGCATTACAACTCAAGTGGGAAAATCACTATCACTTAATTTTAAGCTCTACCTTTGATTGTAAAATATTAATCTTAAAACGTTGTTAGTACATTTGAAGTTAAAGATGAATAGTTGAGTGATTGAGCACATGTGTTTTTTTGAATAAGTGATTCACCCTACTATGATTCTTTTTATTCACTTCGATTTCTGTATTGTAGTTTTTGCTTTAAAAAAACCGCCGTTCATTTACACAAGTCTTGTTCTCGAGTATGAATATTTTTATTCCAAAGCTTATATATCTACTGGCATTTAATATTTGTAACACCTACGCACGTGAAAATTATGTATTACCAAACTTGTTCAAATAGTTAAGGCATTAACAAACATTTTTTGTTTTGTTCCCTTGAGAGATTTGGTTTGTTACGAATTATTTTTCCTAACGAGTGAGAGCTCAATTTTGCTAAAATAGAATTTTTTTGCTTTTGCTGTTTGCTTTTGAGCTCTATTAGATATTACATTTTTCTATCAGTGCTGCCTACTCAAACCTCACACTAGAAAAAAATGAAAAAGCTCTTATTTTTAAGCATATAATTTAAGTTAAAGGTTGTTTGAAAACAGCTTTGTTTTAAACATTATTTTTATTTAATACTTTTTAAATATAAAATTTTTTCATTTTCTTTTTTCGTCTTGTTTATATAACTTTTGAGACTTTTTTTTGTATATGCATTTGCCCTTTACTTTGTGAAGAACATTTAAGACCCTGGGGAATTACAAAAAAAAAAAAAAAAAAAAACGCCGAGACTTAAAGGAGCCGCACCTTCTTTCTCTTAAATAACCAATCAAAAAAATTTTTTTTTTCAATATATTTTTATGTTTTTCATTTTCTTTTGATTTCTCTATTTTTGCTTTCTGTTTTCTTGTGGTTTGAGAAAGGTAGTAACAAGGCATACAATGTATAATAATTGTAATTTATGTGAGCCTTTTATTTTCTAAATCTCCTTTTATTTTTCGGGTTTGTTTTCAACCTTGAAAATGAAAATATATACTTATAATCCTTTATCAAATGGAAAATACGAATAAGCTTTGTTGATAATAATTAGTGTTGAAATTGCAAGAACAAGCGGGGTAAAATCATACCGGGTGGTGCAAACGATATAAAAGGGTTTAAATAGTAGAAAATTTGAATGAAATAAAGTTAATTTAAATTCTTTTGAGACAAAACCTGTCCCCTGGAGAGATAAACCAGAGACCTTGGCGGCCTAATCTGATGGGCGACTAACTCCACAGGGTGAATTATTCACGATTCACCAGCGCCCACGTGTGGCTTGCAGGGCTCACTCAGGTCGCAACTTTAGGGTTTATGCTTGTAGCCTTGCATAAGAATCTTCTAATCCTTCCTATATACGATTTCCTGTAGCTAATGTAAGACAAGTCTTAATGAGTTCGTAGACGGAAGGCCATTAAGAGCATCAGCCCTTAACCAAGTCACCCGTCTATACAGATATCTGTTGCACGACAATAGCACGCCGGGGACCATCAGCCCCCTAAAGTCGGCATGCAGCAGAGCTATCAGGGAAGGCTAATTCCTCCCCCCCTCCCCTCCTTGCAATTTTAACTTTAAATGACAGAACTTTTTAGCCAAGATATAGGGACCTAAACCAAGATCTCTGCAAGCAGAACATCCCGGCAGCTTTGCCCACCTCCATTCTGCCAATTAACCCTGTGAGGGCGGATTGATATTAAAAGCTACCTAGCGATAGATGACAGTACAAACACAATTTATTTATGTATACATTTTTTCGGATATTGCTATCTATAAAACGTTAGCTGTTAAAATTTAACCCAAATTCTATTGTAGTCGTTTGAAGTAAGTAACTTTTGTGTTTCTTGAAAAAAGGAAAGAAGTGAATTTCGTGCAGTGATTAAACACTAAAGAGGCAAAACAAAACCTCGATAAACATTATGGTAAGTCTGCTCCGTCAGATTACATGGTGAAATATTGCATTGTTGAATTTAAACGCGGCCGAACCAGCCCTGCAACAATACCATCAACAGGAAGGCCAAAGAGGTGGTTACTGAAGAAAATATTAAGAAAATCCTTGATGCCGTTATGAATAAATATCGTTATTAATATGAACGTGTTCAACATTTTGCATGAACATTTGCCTATGAAAAATTTATCGGCCAGATGGGTGCCGTTTTGTTTGCTCAGTGTCGAACAGAAACTAGTTCGACAGACCACTTGAAAGCGGTGTTTGGACATGATAAAGACTAATCCTGTGGATTTTTGGCGTCGATTAATAACTGTTGATGAAACGTGGATCCACCACCACACACCTGAAACCAAAAATCAATCGAAACGATGGGTGGAAGCTGGTGGTAGCGCTCCGAAAAAGGCGAAGACATTGAAATCGGCTGTCAAGGTTATGGCCACTGTATTTTGGGATGCACACGGAATATTGCGCATCGATTATCTTGAAAAAGGATCCACAATCACATTAAAGTATTATCGTGCATTATTGGATCAATTGATTGATGTAATCAAGAAAAAATGACCACATTTAATGAAGAAAAAACTGCTCTCTTCAAAACAACGTACTGGTTCCCACAGCATTAGATACGATGATAAAATTACGTGAAGTACATTCCGAATTGGTTGATCATTGAAACTTGAAAAAATGGCTCGCAGGAAAAAGATTCATCTCAAACGAAGAAGAAGAAAATCACCGAAACTAACGCATGCGAGTATTTTGAGGGATTCCCAAAATCGTATTATTCAGATGGTATAAATAAGTTGGAATATCGCTTACTAAGTGTATTGAGCTAAAAGGAGACAATGTGCAGATATAAAAGGTTTTTGGGAAAAAATTTTATATTCATACTTAGGTAGATTCAATGTCAATCCGCCCTGATAGGTGAGGATTTCGAAAGTCCAACACAGAATAAGTCAAGTGGCTCCCAGAAACTCCTATCCTTCGAACACCTGATAATCTAGTTAGTGAATATTAGTGTTCCAGATTGTGCCTTGTACGCGCCAGCCGTGACTGCCTCATGACCAAAACATTTGCCCTTTTGTGTTTGACGGCTTTAAAATCGCCAACGAGAGTTTTGTAATAGATTAAAGCAAACTAGTGTATTAATTAATCTATTACTAAACGTTTATAGTCGTTTTTTTTTAACTTGCCAACCGCAATAAAAAGGCATAGTTATTTCGTTTTCTAATAGGGAATTTATATTATTATTTTCAAATATATTTTCTTTAATTTAAATATGTATAACTTTAAAGAAAACGCCCTGTATATTTGATTACCCTTCAACATCTTACAAAAAACTTAAAAATACTTCTTAGCTCAAAGTGAAATGATTTTCGACATTGCTATTTAATCTCCTTGCTGTTGTTGTTGTTGTTTCTGTTAAACAATATGATGAGGCTTTGTTCTTCTTAAATGACTAATTTAACGCAATTTTGTTTCGGGTGCGTTATCAACTACAAAACTCCACATCAAAATTTTAATAGAAAACTGGGAGGAGACAGGGAGAGATGTCTGTCATGCTTGTGTGACATTTTCAACAAATAATTCGAGCAGATAAATTGTAAAATGGCATAAAACTTGCTAACAAATTCATTCTTTGCTTATGCCACACACACATAAACACACTTTTCATTCATATGAAAATTTGTCTTCCAAACGAAAAACTTTTAATCCTTTTATTTTCGACTTAATGTTGGTTAAAGTGAATTAATTTGAAAACATGACAAGACTTGATGTATGAAATTTTCCAACTAATTTTCACAAAATTAGCTGCAACAAATCTGTTTCTGAAACTTTTCAAGTGACTTGTCAAAGAAAAATTCAACAAATTAAAATTGTTTAAATGTTATTAATTCTGAAAATATTTGAAAATAAATCTGGAAATTATTATTTGGCGTTTTTTAAAATTCTGTAATTAATTATGTGTACCCCGCAAGCAAAAAGTAATTAAAATTATTATAGACTTGCCCAAAACGTAACTTCTCTAACAAAAGTAATTAAAATTATTATAAACTTATCCAAAACGTAACTTCTCTAACACACATTCATATACTCGTACTCTCGCCAATTTTACAAAAAAGTGCAATAACATGAAGCAAGTAACTAAGATGACGCCGAATTGTTGACAAAATAATTTTCTATTGCGCATTACGTCGCACGTGTGATCTCGTGTGACGTACAATAATTTGTTGTTTCTTCACTCTCTTTTACTATCTCAATAATATACGAAAATCACTGTTTACGTCACGTTCTACAGCTCACTGATGTAAACAATATAATAGACCTGCGCCAAGGCGAATTCATTATTAGGTGGATGCATCGGCGAATTCGGTTAATATGGCTGCACTTCCTCTGTCAAGTTTTGTTTACCTTTTTCGGCGTCATTTAATTTTTTGTACATGCTCTATCAACTACTTTTGACAGCTGAAGTGTGAATTCGCCTTTTTACACAAACAAAATACCTGTTGTTTTTTTATTGTTGTAGCGAAGCGGCTACTTTGTATTTTGTATCATGACCTGCGCAAAGCGTAATCTCCTATTTTTGATTCATGATTGACGACTAAATTAATGAGCGTAGGACTGTTTTTGTTTACCTCTTAAACACCATGGGTGGGCCTCATAGTTGCCACATAAATCTGGTTTAAAATCGTAAAAATCGGCAAAAAAAAGTCGTTAATATGATTATTGCAAATCGTAAAAAAAACAAATTGTCAGCTTGTAAAATTAATATTTTTTGAATAAAATATGTTTTTCAATGGGGTAAAATATAGCAAAACAATTCATGGTTGCCTATAATAAAACAACTACAGCACTTAAATAAGAGGGCGGATTGATATTGGGGCTACCTAAGTAAAAAATAAACCCATTTATTTCTCTATATAAATACTTATCTCAATATACTTAGCTCAATATACTTATTAAGACTATATGCCTAATTTTTTATACCATCTGAATAATATGGTTTTTGGGAACCCTTAAAATACGTGTTAGCTTCGGTAATCACTTCTTGGCTGGAGAAGAATCTTTTTCCTGCGAGCCATTTTTTGGAAACAGGAATATATTGCAAAAAGTTTTTTCTTATATTTGCAAATAATTCGTTCAGCTCAAGGTCGTTTTTTTTTTTTTTTTTTTAATATTTAATGTATTTTTTCAATATTTCGCCTTCCTTTGGAAGACTTCTTCAGGAAAATGTTATTTTTGTGTGTAAATTCAATACAAAATTTGAATTGAATTTACACACAAAAAAATTAATTTTCCTGAGGAAGTCTTCCAAAGGAACACGAAATATTGAAAAACTATATTAAACATTAAAAAAAAAAAAACAAAAAGGACATTGAGCTGAACGAATTAATTGCAAATATTGAACTAAATAAAGGTCAAAGCAAATAGGATCAAAAATTCAAAGTTTTTTCTTATACTAAAACAAAAAGTTGTGTTGAATTTTATATGGGGCCACCATTTTTAGAAAAGCACCGAAAATTACAAAAAAAAAAACAACCGCACCACACACCGACTGAGGAATTTTACGCAAAAACTGTTTTAAAAGGCATCATAAACGGTGCGAAACGCACCGAATTGACAACGCTGTTAGTACATTTAGATTTTTGAGCAAATGAGAAAATTATGTTATATGGTCTTGGTTGACTTCACTCTCACTAACACTCAACTAGCTAAAGTATGAGAATGTGTTTTACTTTTACATACAAGAAGACTTTATTTGTCAACAGAATGTTTTACAAGTCAAAAAGTAGTCTTTATCCTAATTTGAAGCGATATGTTATTATACATCTCTGCTCAAACGGTATTCATGTGGCAATACAATGGTATTGGAACTGTTAATATTCTAGGCAGGGATGAAAACAGCAGTATGATTATATTGAGGAAGAAAATATAAGAATGATGAAAAATTTTAATACAGTAGGAAAAAAGACAATTTGAAGAGAAAGTGAATATACTGCCTACCTAGCTAGTAGCTTCAATATCAATCCGCCCTCGTACGTAATTAAAGTTAAAATGATGTGATTCTTTATTCAAATGGCAGACAGTCTATGTAGTCATATTTGAAAAACACTATAATATTGAAACTGTGGCAAAATGTTAAATTGGTTTTAAATCTAAAATGCCCCTATTTTTCTATTGGACAAGAATTTTTTCTATTTTCCCTTTAGATTTTTCTTAAAGTACGTGTGTATACTCCTATATTTAGATATTTCATTTTTATGAAATTCATATTCATTTCCTGTTTTAAATCACTGGATTTTCATCTCCATTTCTTACTTTGTAACAAACTTTATAACTTTTATTGCATAAAGATGCTTTTTGCCTTTTTTATACTCGTATTTCGACAAAAATCAATAAAGAAAAAAACAAAAATGTGTGTTGTGCGAAAAATTTTCTCAATAAATCTTTTATTTTTACTATTAGTTTTTTTCTATGATTTTAATACTTGTTTTTGCAACAAAGTTTTCATTTTATGCGTCTTCCTTTCATGCATCTTTAACAAGTGAAATGGATAGTTTAAGTTAAGGGAATTGCAGGCAACATTTTTTCTTTCTTTCTTTTTTTTTTTTTGCTTTCATACTTATTACGAAATACACATTGGTATACATACATACGTTCGTATATATACGATATACGTATATAGTTATGCAGTTAAGTTAAAAAACCTGTTATCTTAAACGCGCTTGCTTGACATTTTGTATATATACGCTTTTTCTCTGCACTACATTTGTGCATTTACGAGTAACAGGATTTTTTATGAAAATATTTTCCCAAAACTTGTTTGATTTAATTAAGTTATAGTCTGAAATGTGCACATTTCATACAATATGTGCAGTGTTGGTTTGGGCATTTCAAAGTATTGTTTATGAATATAATATATTCCCAACCAAGAAAGATAATTAAGTCAAACAATCTGTTGTCTTAAATGCGCTTGCTTTATATTTTGTGTATTTACACCTTAGTACTCTGGACTATATTTGTGTAAATTTGTGCATTTAAATAGAATTTTTTAATGAAAATATCAAAAGATTGTGCATAAGGCTTATATCTGTGAATACATCTTGTAATGCCAATAGATTTTTGTTCCCAAAAAAAGTTTTTTTTTATCTTAGACCAGTAATCGGAGGATCGCCCCTACATATGCAGTACATTGTACCAGAACTAGGAAAGTAGGTGGTGTGGAGGGGGAAGGAGGGAGTAGTGTTTGTGCACATTTGACTTGAACTTTCCAACGTTATAACAGACAGGAAACCTGTCTGCAGGCAACTTATTCCACAGACAAGGCGTACGGCTGAAAAACGAATTCTCTCTGTAATGCGTAGTACGATTCCTCGGGCAATCGACAAAAAGTGGATGGGATCTGGACGATGAACGCTTGCTACGTAAAAATATGCTAGTTTCAGGAACAAGATCCCTAATCTCGTCAAAGCAAAATCCATTCTAGTAACGATAGAACAGATTAACGCATCCCACACTGCGTCGATGCTCCAGTGAGTCAATAGAATTGGATACACTACTGCCACCGATAAGCTTCTTCGCCCTCTCCTGCACACGGTCGATTAACCCCAAAATAGACTTTGAGGCACCGGCCCAAACATGAGAGTTGTATTCCGTTTTCGGTCGGATGTAGGTGGTATAAATAGTAAGGAGACTGGATGGAATGAAGTACATCTTACACCGTTTCAAAAACCCGAGGCACTTGAATGTATGAAAAATGTGTTCAGTTCAGCGAACGTCACACTGTATATTCCAAGAACATCAATAGCATCCGATTCCTCAATAGTTATACTATCCATGAGTACAGATGAAGCACCATTTGCGTTCGCTTGTTTGTGTGTTAATAAACAACATTGGGTTTTTGGAAGCAGTAAAATTATTTATGGCGCTAAGAGAAGAGGGAGATCTAATGAATCTAGATGAGTTTCTTTGTGCTTTAACATTAAAAGCAACTATGTTAAACGATAATACAATGGGATCTGGCAACAACCCTACAAGATGGCCGAAACTAATACACTCAAATGTTATTTTCCAACACATTCACAAAAATGTTATACGTATATAATATTTTTGAGAATGTGGTAGAAGAAACATCACACGTACCCGAAACTTACGGTAATTTTCTTCATTTTGCCCGTAATAACTTGATAGAAAGTTGTGACCTAGGTTGCGGTCAACAATGTCGGTCATATGACCGTCATTGTTCTTGTAGGGAAAGCAAATAGAAAACAACCCTACAAGAACAATGACGTTAATTTGACCGGTCATATGACTGGTAGAAGTTTCTATCTTATCTATCTTAAGGGCAATATGAAAAATTACCGAAACCTTTATGAACGTGTGATGGATGAGTCTTCTAACACATTCTCAAAAATATTATATACGCGTAACATATTTGTGAAAATATTGGAAAATAGCATTTGGGTGTATTAGTTTCGGTCATCTCTCGCTTGTAGGGAAATGAGTGAAAGTAGCGTGTTTTGGATTCTCAACTGCATGTAACAACAAAGATCTCATTAATGGCACACCGCGAGCAAAATTCTTGCCTTCTTGAACCGCTTTCTGCAACGGACAAGTCTCAGCTCCCCATTCAAAACCTGCTTAGCTTTTTTGCTGGGTAAGAAAAATAAGCCTTCAAAATAGTAACTAGCTGAACCAAACTTGCAAAAGTATAATTTCGATTTGCCAGCTGCTTTTAGAAAAAGTACAATTTTCGTGTATAGATAATTTACTTTTATTATTTTACTCTGATTCTATCAACGTCGGCTTTTTTGCAAGAACTTTATAAGACGACATTGAATTTATGCCTAAGATTTAATACATATTCTAGTGCCTTTTTTGAAATTTCTATAAATTCAGGATCATTATTACAAACTCCCCTGTTTTGTTGCTTTTTAATATATATTTGTTATCTTGTAAATTATATAAAATTTATTACTGTCGTTAAGGCGGAAAAAGAAAGAAACTAATTTAATATGGTTCCACTTATGGCAAACATTCTCTTTAAATATGTTTTCATGTTTTTTCCTGCCTCAACACCCAACATGCGTCGTCATGACACACAAACCTCCCACATACTCGTACGAGTATCATGAGTGTAACCGTGAATTTAAATTTTATTTAAAAAAATATATATTTTTGTTTTTCTGTTTATTTATTTGCTTGTGTAGTTCTTTCGTTCACTGGCTGGCTGTACGTTTGATACAATTTGCTACTGCGGCTGCTGTTCTACACGGGCTCCCCTCTGTGTTGGAAACGAGTTGTGGAAAGTAAAAGGTGTGTAGAACAGTGGAAAAGGCATCCGTAATGTGATACATTATCTTAATGAGTTTATATACTTTGCATAACAATGTGTTAAAAAATCTGACTGGCCTGGATGATTAGGAATTCTTCTTCGTGTGCACACTGTTATCCCAGTTCGGAATGTATTTAAGACTTCTTGAGCGGCAAATCATGCAAGATATGTTGACGAAAGTTCAGGCAAAAAGCATTGATAACATTTTCCAATAAATCATGCAAGACCACCCAAGCGACAATTTCGCTTGCCATATCGTTGGCGATTATATATATCAACGACAATTTTCTCTAATCTGCAATCAAACATCAGCACCCGCCTTCACGGCCTTATATGATGATGGACCAACGCCACGAGGTGAATTACTCATAATTCACAAGCGCCGACATGTGGCTTCCAAACCTTATACAAGTCGCAACTGCCGCCATAAGTTTGTAGACATATGGAAAACCCCCTTGCTGAAGAGCTTGGCCCTTGTAACCAATCCCTCCAGTGTGTTATTTCCCAGACAGTCTATGTAAGACAAGGCTTATCAGTTGTAGGCCGAAGTTTATTAGAGCACCAGCCCATTAGAGCATCAGCCCTTGCAAGACAGTTGTGAAATTGATTTTCATCAGCACCTACCTTTACCACAATCCGATGATGGACCAAGTCCACGGAGTGAATTATTCACGATTCACCAGCGCTCCTGCGTGATTTACCAGGCACACACGGGTTTCAACTAGTTATATGTTTGTAGCCATATAGTCAAACCCCTGGCTAAAGAGTTCGAGCCTTCTAATCCCTCCTGTATGAAATTTGCCGCAGTCAATGGAAGACAAAGCTTAATGAGCTGATAGGCTGAAGTCCACTAAGAGCATTAGCCCTTATGAGTAAACCAACTCACACATCATACCACTGGTTCCTTAGAGTACAGGTATCTGTTGCAAGGCACCTCAGGGGAATGTTAGCCCCCGAAAAAAGCCATGCATCACAATTATCAGGGATACCGACTTCCTCTTTCTTCCTACTCCTTTAGGTTTTAAACCACAGCCAGAAGGTGCAAGTAAAACCAACCGGGGCATGCTTACCCCGTTCTGCCAATTTATACCTTTGGTAAGCGTTCCGGATGTCCTTAGCCGAACATAAGTCATGCGATTTCCTAGAATTTTGTTTGCTACAACAAACAAGGGATCCCTCAATACCCCAGAAAACAGAATACCCTGGTTTGGTCTATGCCAAAGCAAAAACTGTTCTCCGTGGGGAGTCTGCTGCAAGATAACAGCACTGCGTGGGTTATTAGCCGCCGAAAATAGGCATGCAGGAAAACTAATTCCCTTTCCTCTGATTTAGCTTTAAACCACACCCACAACGTTTTAGCCAATTAAGGCACCTCAACCATGATCAACGGAATGATCTGCACGTAGAATCTCCCGGGGGGTTTTGCCGATCAACCTTAACCATGATATGCGCCGGAGTGGTCTGCACTCAGAACCTCCAGTGGGCTTTGTCGATACCAGTTCTGCCAATTAACCCTTGTTGAGGGTTTCCAAATCATGCGACTTCTTAAAGTATTATTATCTACAACAAACGAAGGAACTCCTACCCCAGACAACAGAGTGGTATTGGTATCGGGGGTATTGTAATCGACAGAAAGTGCATCTGCAGGCAACTTAGTCTACAGACGAACCGTACGACTAAAAAACGAATTCTACTTGTAAAGCGTTATACGATTCGCTGAGCAATCGACTACAAATGGATAAGCTCTGGACGATAATCGTGTGTTGCGTAAAAATATATGGGTTTCGCGGAACAACATGCCTAATCTCGTCAGAGCAAAATCCATGGTAATAACGACAGAACAGAGTAATCCATCGCGCAGGGCGGTAATGCTCCCGTGAGTAAATAGATTTAGACACCCAACTGTAGCCGGTAAACTTCTTTGTATTAGAGTTATATTCCATTTTCCGTCGGTTATAAATGGTATAAATAGTAACGCCGCATTCACACACGGAAAGTTTAATATGCAAAGTCTTGAGTTTGCAGATGGCAAAAGAAAAGAGAGCGGTTCTCCTTCATTTTGCCTTTTTCTTGTCACCACCAAACTCAGGCCTTAGCAAAGTAAACTTCTCGTGTGTAAAAACAGGTATAAGGACTTAAAGCAAATAACTAAGATGACGGCAAAAAGTTGGCAAAATAATTTTTTAATGCTCATGACGCCACGCAGGACTACAATTGTTTGTTTGCAAGAAATAAATGTTTGCGTTTTGTTGCTTCTTCTCTCTCTTTTTCTTTGTTTACATTTGATGTAAACAACATAACGTAACTGTAATTGTCTGTTATTTTAGATTCATGGTATGGGGCAGGAAGGCCCCAACCCTATGCGCTTGGTGCTCATATGTTTGTGTAAAAGCACTTATAAAGTTATAAAGCTATAATATACGCATGCAAACACTTTCGCAGGCTTTGCTTATGAAATGAAATTAGTTTTTCCTTAAATGTATTAGTGTTACCTCTTCCACATAGAACTTTTGGGCACCCCTGTGATAAGGAAATCTAATGGAGTGAAATATATCTTTCACCTTTTTAGAAATCCGAGAGTCCGTCGTCGCAGGTAAAAGTTAACTGAATAAACAATTTTATATATCTTAAGTTTGCTTTCGTAGATTCCAGCTTTTTTTCAAAAATATTTCATATAAGTGGTTTAAAGACATTGTCCCCATGTATACAACAGTTTGATAGACTTTTGCTCAGCTCTTTTTTTACGGCTCGCGTTGTTTTACATAAACATGTTAAAAACTTTGCGGCTCGTCTCTTATCTACGGATAAACAAGTAAATCGAAGATATTGCCACCCATCTGGTGGTCCACCTTCCCTTAAAATATCTCTAGAAAATTAAAAAAAGGAAGACAAATTTTACTTTTGTACATATATTGTCGAATACTATTTCACTTACGACAACTTTGCCAACTGGGATGCAATTGGTTGTCGGTGTGTTTATGCGTGTGTGAGTTTGTCTCAATGCAAGTGTCTCACTTTAATATCACTTTAAATTAAAGTCGAATTTCTATAAAAAAAAATGTATTTTAAATAAAAAAAAAAAAAAAAGATGTGACAGCGCATTAATTTAACTTGCTCCGGCGGAACAAAAATAAAATTATAAATATAAGCAACAGGAAGAAAGAAATACTATCAACATTTGGTGAAGATTTGTTTGTGTTGTTGTTAAAAATAGGCACAACTTTGTTATGTTTATTAATTAAAACAAAAAAGAAATGAATTAACATTAAACAATTTGATACTGAAAAAAGCATTCGGGAACTTTCACATTGGGGAATGGGGGACGGCTAAAAACAGAGCCAATATAACCAGATTAACACACAATATCAAGTTGAATCATGACAGCAATGACAACAAGAGCAACAAACATACATGCTCGTACATATCTACATAGTTTTCTTTTATCATCAATCAAAATAAAAACGCATACAAAAACAACAAAACCATTCATTTACAATCAGAACACCATGGAAGAGTACGCAAAAAAAGAGGAAAACAATAAACAAAAACACGACTCTGTTCATGGCAGCTTCTTAAATAAACCAGGAATGGAAATGTGTGTTTCATAATTTGGCTGTAATGTGTAGTTGCTTATAAACAGAAAGTAAAAACATAAGTACACAAAGATTTTCTTTTTGATACCGACGAAGCTCAGTGTGCAGTAAAAATTTGGCATCCATGTGACAGAAAAAGTATCTTCGTTAATAAAAAATTATTGTACAAACTAAAAATACTCACTTTTCCATCCCCGCAACTGCATGTGTACATGTTGAACTCATTTTGTTTTCTTTTCTTAAATATTATTTTTAAATTTTTTTCTTATTTTGATCTTTGGGGTCTACCATTTCTGTGAATTTAGTCAGTAGTTACATGCAGGGTCTGGCATGAATGAACTGATAAGGCGACACAACGATGTTCACTTCTGGTTGCTTTTCTTTCACGTGATTTGTGTATCACCATCAGCCAGTGTGTCAGTGAGCGAATCATAATGAAATTAAAATAAACTATTGCTTTCATATTGAATGTAGACATGTAAAATAAATTATATTTATAATTACGAAAATAAGATTGCCAGTAAGAAATACATATGCACATACATATGTATGTACATACATATGTACTATGTATATACTCGGATGTAAAGCTGACAAGAGTTGTAATCAATAATTGCCAAGAACAATTATGTTTTTCATTAAAATATTTAACACAATAATATACATACATATGTATATTTCCACTCTCGAAAACTGTTCAAAATAGACTGAAGAGAAAATAATACTAGAACAGCTGTTTTTTTTTTTTTTTTGGTGTTATAATACCAAAAAATTGTTACAGTTTCTTGCAAGCTACATAATTCGAAGCAAATTCACAGATTTTAACTATACAAGTTGACTTGCATGTCTCTCTACACTCATAGAAAAAATCATCTTCATATTGATGTCATTGAGTCATCAGAATTGTGACATCAATATTGTATAAATAGTTATCAGTACTGTCTAAACTGACATCAAACTTATTCGCAATTTCCACTATGGAAGTCCTATGAGCTGAGCTGATTAGCTTTTAAAGAACGGGGTGAGGTATTTTACCTCATGAAGTAAAATACCTCACGCCGTTCTCTAAAAGTTAATCAGCTCAGCTAATAAGACTTGCATAGTGGAAATTGCGAATTAATGACAAATATCATCGGAGAATTTTGTGATATATTGAGTATCATCAATGCTACAACTGTGGTGACATCAATTCAATGCTATTAATAACTATAATACATCTAATTTGTCAAGAACAGGATAATATTATAATATTTTCTATTTATTGCTGGAAGAAAATTTTGTTGTTAAATTATACCAATAAAAATTATAAATAGCTTGTTTTCTTGTTTTTATAATTTTTATTGGTATAAATGGTAGAAGCTAAAAATAGTGAATAAAAAACTTAATTGTTTGTTGTTAAATTATTATTTTTGAACACAAGTTTGTCTTGTATGTTTGAAACGCTTAAAACCCATGCCATAAGAGTGATTATTACATTTGTAGGTATATAAAACAGTATATACAGTGTTGTTGCTTTAGTGCGTAAATTGGTGTTACCGTATTGCTTCCGGGGAAGTTGGGGAATTTCGAGGATTCACGAAGCCGATTTTGGGAATTCGCAAAAAAAAATCGGAACCACTTCGCTAACCGGTTTGGAACCGATTTTTTATACTCTGTGTGCGTTTTTGCCGTGGAACATGTATCTGAACTATAATAGGTCATTCGCTTTAGTGCGAAAATTGAAGTTATCGTATTGCTTCTGCGGAAGCAGAGGGGATTTTGACGTTTGCTGAAGCCGATTTCGGGATTTCCGAAAAAACTCATAACCGCTTCACTAAACGAATCCGAACCGATTTTTCATATTCGGTGCATGTTTTAACGGTCATTCGATTTAATGCGGAAATTGAAGTTGCCATATTGTTTCCGGAGAACTCGAGATATTTTGGGTATTCACGAATCTGATTTTGGAAATTCCATTAGTTTGGTTTTATTCTCATTTAATTTTAATTTATTCATTTTTTTTGGGAATTCCATTAGTTTGGTTTTATTCTCATTTAACTTTAATTTATTCATTTTCAGCCATCTATTAATTTTACACATATCTGTTTTTAATGTTTCATAACACATATCCTCTGTCTGGACTTCTGCGAAAATCAGTGTATCATCTGTATATAGCTCTATTTCACAATTTTCTAAAACTTTTTCGATATCATTAATATATAAAATAAGTAACAAAGCACCTAAAATTGAGTCCTGAGGCACACCAAAATTATTTTCTTTCGCCATTGATTTTATATTATTAACTTTTGTCATCTGTTTTCTATTAGTTAAGTAAGATCGAAACCATTTTAATTCAATGTCTTGTATTCCATATTTTTTAAATTAATAAAAAAAAATTCTATTCTTTTTTAAGAAACTGAAACCTGATAACCAATCTTTCGAAAAATGCAAGAACATCTGAGAATTGATGAGAATTTACTTTTTTTTAAATTTGAAGTGATATAGACTTTTTCACGAGTCTGCCTGCAAAAATTCACTTAATTGGGACACGGAAAAAGGGTTAAAAACGTACACTGAAAGAATTATGCGTCATATATTTAATGAAACTGTTTCATTAAATATTTTTCATTAATGCAATGAAAACTTTTCACAATATGCATGAAACTTCATATATATTATGAAATAGTTGCATCAGAATGGTTTCATTAAGTTTCATAGTTTCATTAAAAAAAATCATTGGATTTAAGACTACAACAAAATTTATTATTTTTTTTTTAACTCTTTGAATTTTAGTAAGACATATTAATGGGCATTTATTAATCTTAAGCTACAGTTTAAAAAATTTCAAGTTTTTTTCATTAAAATGTAAGTTTTATGAGTTTCATAATTCCAATGAAATAGAATTCATTAGATCAATGACAAATAAATTTCTGGCTACCGAACTTGGATATGTATGTATTCAAATCAGCATAAAAATAGTTTAAAAATTTAAATATCAGTGTATTGAAGTCATTTGAATTAATAAAATTTGTTTTATTTTTTGAATACTTGTTCAACATTTTCTTTTATCATAATTAGATACAATTTCACAAAAGCAAGGAATAGTATTGTTTGTGTAATGAAATAAAGTATCAATGAATAAATCAAATAATTCCATTGATTTATTACGTACATTTGTGAACATATTTTATTAATGTGTGTTATGATATTATTTCATTAAACAAATGTAACTATTTCATTGATTTAATGTACATTTTTCAGGTGCTCAATGAATAATAAAATTAGATAAATGAAATAACTTCATTGACCTTATGAAGGAGTTTCATATTTTTAATGAATATATTACATTAGTACAAAGAAGTTATTTCATTCATTATTATTTACTTTTTCATTAATTTAATGTACAGTTTTCATGTGTTTTATGAAATTGAATCTTTGATCTAGAGAAATTATTTCACTAATCATATGATGTGTCTTTCATACTTTTAATGAAAATAAGTCCTGTTTCTTATTAAAATGTTTCATTACTTTTATGAAGGTTTTCATTAAAATAATCTAATGAAATTTGTTTCATTATTTGTATGAAAGGTTACAATGGTTGAAAAATAATGAAAAAATTCATAAAACTAATGTCGAAATTCAGAGAATTTCTGCACAAAATTTTTTCAGTGTATTGAAAGTCTTTCACACAGGCACAAAGACGGACTCTACGAGCTTTACATATTATACAAAAAATAAAAATAAAAAATTCGGACGTGTACATGAAAATCGCCGATAAATGTGTATTTTTATTTTTTCTCCCCTTTCCAAAAAGGATATTTGGTTCATAGGACAGAATGTGTGTAATGATGTGATCAAAATTTTCTGCGTGTATTCGTGCAAAACCATAGAAAAAGTTGCGAAATTTGTCGTCTTCTAAAAATAAAGTACTTTCGTCCTGCTTTCATTCACATCCTTACAAATGAGGTCTACCTCCTTCCAGCATATAAATGAGTAACAACAATAGTTCTTTTTTTTCGGTTTTTTTTTTTTCTTTTATTTATTAATGGAAATCTGATGGACGGATGTAAAGCATGACGACGCTGGCTTCCGTTTTATAAGAATCCACCGAAAACAATTTTTAACATTGTAATTGTTTGCTGTTGCCGTTTGTTTTATTTGTTTATTTTGTAATAAATTACAACATTAACTCTTGTGCTTTTCACACCATGTTTGTTGTTGGTAAGTGAGCAGCAACAGCGGCTGAAAATAAACAATTGAATTGTTTTTAATTGGGGGCTTAAAAATAAACTTCATTCTCACCAAAAAGAAAAAAGAAAACATGTGTATTGTATATATATATTTTTTTTTCATTTATAACATTAAGTGATAAAAACCATACATATTAATTTGCCGAAGAAGGATTTCCCTTTTTTGTGTGTGGACTGCAAAAGCAGTGGAAAGCAACAAGAACAACAGCGGCATTTGGGAATACATTAATGTGTGATTAAAGCTGTGGTTTGTTACCCACCATCCATCCATCTATCCATCCAGCCATCCATGTGTATCTCCTTAATGTAATAAATCAGCATTCGGTGTCCACTGTCATGTTGTTGTTATGGTTGTGGATAAAAATTAATGTTAATTACTTTACTTTACTTTTCTGGTTGCAAAGGGGCACAAATGTGAGTGGAGGTTGAAGTAAATAAGGAATTTTTGCAATTATAAAGGGTGTTATTATAGATGTATAAAACTCAATTTAAAAAATTAATTTTTTAAATTGAGTAAATTTTTTTGTAAATTTTGTTTTAGCGTTTTTTATTTATGGAATCTAGTGTTGCCAAGCGTAGAGATTTTCCCCTATATGTACAGATTTATTTGTAGGGAAAAACGGACAGATTTTGAAGGATTAGGCTTACTGTAGGGACTTTTAAAACTATTACGAATGGTTAACATAAGAGTATAATTTTCCCGACTATGAAGAAAAATCATTGTCTAAATTAAGTAATTTTAATATAACTTAATATTTTCCAAGGACGCAAATATGATTAAAATCCTATTGAGACTGCATCTATAATTCCCAACGTAATTCGTGAAGTTTCAAATTTCGTATGCATTCTAAAGCATAACTTTACGATTATAAATGAAGTTAACTTCAAATGCTGCCGTCTCATCAGCAGCATATTTATTTTAGAGACAGCAGCAGCACTATGCCTATATAAGCAATACAAATTTCAGAGGTAACTCCAGTTGTATGGCTGATGAGAGGAAATCGGCGACAACCACAGCTCGCGCGTTTGCACAGGAAGAGGTTATGCCTCCTCTTCAAAATCTAAGGGTCGATTTTAAGGGCCAATGTTGGTTTTGAATAAAACAAATTATTTAGGAATTATTGTCATATCTTTTTATTATAACAAAATATCGGCCAAATGGCCGCCGCTATCTAGGCGGCATACCTCCATCCGATGATCCAAATTTTCGATAAAGCTGAGACATAATTGAGGTTCTGTGCCGGGTTATCTCATCCTTTAGCTCTTGAATTATTGCTAGCTTATCGACGTACATATTTTCTTTCAATAAATCCCAAAGAAAGAAGTCCAACGGTGTCAAATCATATACAGCCCAATTCTGAATATTTTCACGGAATTTATTTCGCTCGGAATTTATTTCTCACATAAAGTACTTTTTTCAAATTAAATTTAAAAAAAAAATAAAATTTTTGTCCGTAAGAATTCAAGAGCTGTTCTCCCTTAAGTTTTTTCGACAAATAGAGGAAAAAAAATAAAATGAAAAAACCTCGTACTTAGTTTTTGTTGATAAGTGGAGGAAAGGGAAAAGAGATAAAATTACTACGGAATTTTTATTTATAATTGGGCTGATAATCTTCACGGCCAATTGACATCGCTACCACGTGAGATAACACGGCCATTTCGTTAGCTGTATGGCAAGTGGCACTGTCCTGTTCAAATCACATGTAGTCCACATCCAATTCGGACCATAAAAAGTTCGTTATCATCTCACGATAGTGAAAACCATTCACAGTAACTGCCTGACCGATGTCATTTTGGAAATAAATATAATATTAAGCAGCTTGTTTTCGATGTTTCCCACCTGTCTATCTGTTGGCCCTACGGGGAACAGGTTTCGCCTTGGCGTATTCCAAACCAGGACACTCTGTTTTTCGGGTAAAGAGGAGAAGGAGTCCCTCGTTTGTTGTAGCAAGTAAAACTTTAGGTAGCCGCATGACTTATGTTGTGCTGGCTTCCGAACCCCTTACCAAGGGTATAAATTGGCATAAGGAGGGGTACCATGTCCCCGGGTGGTTGTCTTTGCAGTTCAATCCGGGCTGACCTTGACCAGAACGTTCGGGCTGTGGTTTAAAACTAAAGACGCAGAAAGGTGGAGTTAGTGTCCCTGATAATTGGGGCGTACCTTTTTTCGGGGGCTAAATAAATATTTAGAAAGAAAAAAAAATATTAAAATCAAGTGCAAATAGTAAAGAACCCTCGACAAGCCAAGACAATAATAAAAGGTCCAAATAGAAACCAAAATTCGCGTCATAAAGACCATTATTTGCAAAAAAAAAAATGTGTACGATCTTTTTTTCACTGTTTCTGATCATTCTTACTTATTAAAAATTTATTTAAATATCTTGTGTATGTATAATTGTAAGCAAATGTAGATTTTTGACGACTTCCGCTAGTGTAGCCAGCAGTTTTTTATGTTATTTTAGAAAGGGGGAGCATTTGCAAAAAACTAAACGGGTATGCTCGCGATTAACCATAATATGCCCTGCAAATTTACAACTTGCAAATTTGCACGATGATTACCGTGAATACCCTTAATATTTGGTTATGCTGTATTTGCACGTCTTTTTTTCGTTTTAATATATAGTGTATTTTGTTGTTAATAAAAGTTATTTAAAATACATAAACAAACATGTTGGTTCGTTGACATGTTACGTCACGTTTTTTTAAATTTTAAATCACATTTTTTAACTTTAAATTTAGTATTAAGATTTGAAGACTTATTGTTAGTTCATTTTGAAGATTCAATAAATAAAAAATGCTTAAAAAAAATTTTTACCTCAAACATATTTGCTTTCACAGTTATATACAAATATAGTTACGTCATTCCAATACGTCAAACATATTTAACTATATATTTATCTTCACACACACATTATTTAAATATAAACTGCTCCGTATTGAATTGAAAATATTGGCGTTTACTGAAAGTTATTGAAGAAAACAAATTTTGGGCCTTCATTTTTATTATTATTATTTTTTTTTTTTTTTTTTTTGACAGTTGTAGGTTATCGGATCATGGTCTTTGACACTATTGCTGTAGTCGTGGATTTTTTTTACATTTTGTTTATTTGCTTAAAATTTCAATAGTTTTTTAAAAACAAAAATTACAAGTAAATGTGATGTATTAAGTCATTGAAAAATAAATATCAACCCTGGCATCGAAATATTTTCATTGCAAATGAACAATTTTCATACATAATTTGTTTTCCCATCATTTAACTTCAGACAGAATACATGGAGGAATTCTTTTTCCCAAAATTATTATATAAACAATTTTCTCTTTTTTGCGTTTTACTTTAAAGAAATGTGGTTGTTTTAAAAAGGTTTTGTTATTTCATTGTATAAAATATGGCCCCCCTTGTTCTTAAAAATTGATTTCTTATCAATGGAATTTAATTGTGTAGTGTAATTCAATATTCCTGCCTCGGTTGTAAAGTGCCCTTTAAGACATTTTGTTAGTGTCCGTGTGTTTATAAGTGCATGTACGTGTGTGTGTGTGTGTTTAAATGTGGTTACAAGGTTGTTATTTGGTTTTGGGGTACAGTATTTTCCCACTTACCCAGCAAACACTTTAACTTGAATTTAAATTAAGAAAAGTAAAATTTTTGTAGTCAAGTGTTGGTAAAGGGTGTTTTTTACAAAGCTACAGCAAAACCCGCTTAATTACCTCACTCAAGTTGCTGTAATTTTTGGGTAATTGGGCGAGTAAGGTATTAAAGCCTAGACGTTTAACTACCTCATAGAGGTAATTATGCGAATACGCTTAAATACCTCTACAAAGGTGGCATTCTTCTATAGCAAATGAAATAATGGCCCACACGCATGTTTGCTATACAGAACTTAAATAACTTTATTTACACTTGACACCACTGTGTACCAAAACACTAGACTTGCTTAAGCAGATAACATACGATATGTTTTTAACAATGTACATGTCATATTTCACAATGTAAACAGACATATCGTCTGTTACCTCAAAAACATTGCGTCTGTAAATAAAAAACATGAGCAAAGTCATCTGACAAAGTTTCAAATAAAGTGTGTTATATTTTGTTATGTTTAAACATCTGAACATTAGCACTCTATGCCTTGCGAACAATTAAGAGACCGTTTTTGGGCGGTACAAATAGTCGGCTTGAGGAAATTTTAATGCATTAATATGCTAAATGCTTTAAATAAATATTTTTTATAATAATAAAAAGCATAGGCAATGTCAGACGTAAATGTACATGTAGGTTTGTGAGCAAATTTTATAAACCGTCTGTAAAAATGAAAAATTTTGACAGACATGAAATTACATATTAAAAAATCAGACGTATAAACATATCCTCTGTGGCTGCATTCACTTTGTCTTATGACTGACTGTCTTGCACAAAGATTAAAACTCATGCCGTCGACCTACCTGCTATTTATATCTCTTTATCAGTTTCACAATCGATATGAATTTTCAAGTTATTCATAATTCTAGACTGAAATGTACAAATATAATTCTTACGCATATACATATTCATACACATTCTTGCGAACAATAAGCAAGTCACAACAACAAACAATAATAAAACGAGAAGCAACAACATCATTTGTAGTTGATTTGCTTGGAATATTACGTACTTTAAATCACGTATGTTTGTTTCTTTGTGTATTATGCTTTTAGTTTTATCTTGTTTGTGTGAATGTGTTGTACATTTATAACAAACAGATCAACAGCTGCACACTGGGCTAGATGTGATAAAAATTCTTAACAATATGTATGTATGTTTTTCTTTGGTTTTTTTACTCGGTTCAAGATTACTTACTCTAAGACATTGTACGATTAGTTTTCCTGAACAATCTCGTTTTCGGCTTATTTCAAATAGACTTGTTTGTTATTCGTTCTTAAATTTTTGAGTACAACTCGTTCTAAAAGCAAGAAAAAATATTCAAATTTAGCTTTTTCTTGCTGTGTACTTTTAAGCTCTCATTCTGCTAAACTTAGTACATGTTTTAAGAATCAAGATTTATAAATTATTTTTTCTATATTTTTATTTAAGAAAAGTTAAAAAACGTATTTTAAATAAATCAAACAATACAAAGTTAAATTAAACAATATAAAATTAAATAAATTAAACAATAAAAAATTAAATTAAACAATATAAAATTATAAATTAAACAAAATAAATTAAACAATAAATTTGAATTCTTGATCCTATTTGCTTTGACCCTTATTTAATTTAATATTTGCAATAAATTTCTTCCGTTCAAGGTCCTTTTTGTTTTTTTTTTAATTTTTTTAATGTATTATTCAATATTTCGTCTTTGACTTCTTCAGGAAAATTTTTTTATTTTTTTCTGATAAATTCAATTCAAATTTTGTATTGATTTTATCACACAATTCGTCTTCTTTTGGAAGACTTCTTCAGGAAAATTTGTTTTTTTTTTAATAACAACAAAAAGGACCTTGAACGGAAGAAATTTATTAGAAATATTAAATTAAACAATAAATTCTAAAAAACTG
This sequence comes from Thecocarcelia acutangulata, assembly GCA_914767995.1. Classification (NCBI taxonomy): domain Eukaryota; kingdom Metazoa; phylum Arthropoda; class Insecta; order Diptera; family Tachinidae; genus Thecocarcelia; species Thecocarcelia acutangulata. The sequence continues at coordinate 31,382,379 of OU612096.1, forward strand.
TTATGCTTTTGATTTGGGCGTTAAGGGGTTAAGACAGCTTAATATATTTAGCTTTCATATTGAATATAACAATTATGTTTGGAGCATACGTTGCAAACATTTGTTGCTTTTTTCCCCCCTTCCGCACGAAAATGTGCATAAGAAGCCGGTATGCTATCCCCTTATTTGTGCAGTTCGTTTCTTTCATTAACTTGTTTGCAAGCAAAAAATATAAAAACGAAACATAATTAAATGAGTAATTTTCATGGTAAAATGATTTTCAAAATTATATTTTCTTTATTCAGATTTTTCTTTTTATTTATGTATTTAAAGTGTTAAAATGTGAATTTTTCAATTTTCTTGTATGGAAATTTATTAAAGCAATTTTTGATGCTTTCACATCACATCCTCCGCCACATCAACGTTTTGGCTCACTTGTGTATGTGTGTATGTATATGTGTTTGTGTGGCTCGTAATCAAAAACGCCACAATTTAATTTTTGCTTTTTCTGGCTCATTTAATTTCAGTACTTAATTTAATAAGTTTTACGAAAAATTTCAAAGAGAAAACAACATTGACTCGATTAAATGTTGGGAAGTAAAAATCTTCTAAAATGAACTTTTGCAAATTGTTAAAATGTTTATTGCAAAGTTCTTAAATGAAAATATCAAATCATTTTTAAAATTAAGTTTTATCTCTAGCAAAATAATCACTTATTTCGCTTGCATTAAAGTTAATGTAGTTTAAATAAATTAAGTTATTAAATATTATTTCTTAATTATGTTTAATATGCTGTTTTTATTTATCTCTTCTAGGTAATTTTCTGTCTAAAAGAAGTCTACTTTAATTGTGAGTACAAAAAATAAACAAACAAATTAAAAATTTCCCAAAAATACATTAATCCAGAATAATAATAAAGAGGGGAGGCTTTCATTGTGTATAAACTGAATTATGAAAAGAAGACAATTTTGATAAACTTTGAGATAAGACGGTTTTTGGTTTAGTGAGCGATATGTTATTAACTGCTGTGCACAAAACCTTTTTTTTTAAATATTGTTATAAGGGATTTTGACGTTTCCTGAAGCCGAAAACTCGAAACCTCTTCGCTAAGCGAATCGGAACCGGTTTTTCTTATTCGGTGGTTCAGGGAAGTAGGGGATTTTGACGTTTCCTGAAGCCGACTTTGGGAACTCCAAAAAAAAAAAAAAACTCGGAACCGCTTGGCTGAGCGAATCCAGTATTCATTGCTAATCTAGACGGGGGGTCAAGCAAAGGAAGCTTTATCAACAAAAATTTCTGGCACCACTGTACCCATTTTCTAAAATATTAAATTGTTGCTCTTCTCGCTCTTCACACTGTGTTCATTCACCGTTTTGATTTCAGTGACGGTTGCAACAACAGTTCAGTTATGAATTAAAGTTTACTTTTTAATAAATTTTAAAGTAATAAAAAGTAGTCATTTAATTTCAGAGATATTACTTTGTTATCTGTTTGTGACGGAAATGTTTCTTAACAGCACAGCAATACCGTAATTCTGCTACATTTTGTTACTCTCCCCACTTTATCTTGCTTGTGCTCTCACTCCATTACTTGTGTGATGAGCAGTAAAAAGAGTTCATGACCTAATCCATGAACACATAAAATTAAGCAATAAAAAAAAACGTTTTTTTTTTTTAAGGAAGCACGTTAGAAAAAAAGTAAAACGCTTAGAAACAAGCAAGTTTTCAATTACAAAAAGAACATCAAATAATATTTGACCAGTGTGTTGAAAGCAAGTACGACGGCATTGATGATACAAGTTTTTCAATTAATTTAAGTGCAAAATTGAATACCTTCAAAGTTTTCTCACACACACACACATTTTCACCATCGCGATGGAGAAACAGGGTTGTCAACTATTTACAACCAAAACACAACGTGAACTTACCCTAAAAGCGCTAAAACCCTAAATATTCAACAAAAAATTTTATGAAAAAAAAAACGGCCAAAATAAAGAATAATAGAAAGAAAATTATAAAAACAATCTAAAAATAAATATTCTCTTTTACATTTCTGAAGTTGAGCCATATAAAAGTAATCGATAATATTTAGCGTTTACTTTCTAAAATACACTAAGCAGTTAAGCAATATTTTAGAACATGAGGTGTTAAAACATAAACTAAAATCGTTAGTTTGCAAATCATACTTATATCATAGCCTGTTTGAATATAATATTTCGAAATTTTATAAGCATTTTTATTACTAAAGGCCTCATTAGTTTTTACTTTCTGTTGCCGTTCTGTGACGTTCATTTCTAAAGCAAATATTTTACAATTACTTTTTCCGTGAAAATGTATTTATTTAGCTTATAATTAGAAATTATAAGATAAATTTAAGCAATGAGCAAACGCATCGTACTCGTAGAATAAAAAAATATGGTTGATATGACAATATTTTAAGGGCAAAATAGTATTGTTGAATTATATGGTGGCACACAACCACATAATATGATTTCAATCTCCATTTTTTTTGTATATTATTAAGTACAACCAAAATTATACCATATATTTGTTAAAAGTAATAAAATTTGTTTCATGACGAATACTGTTATGGTAAAAATTAATATTTAACTGTCATATCCAACCATATAATATTATCATTACTACCCATATTATTGATAAGTTTTAAATTCTATTGTTACAATCAATCGTACTGGTGTTGGACGTCACAATATTATATGGTTACATAATAAATACAAATACATATGAACACACACATAACTGCTATAATTAAAACAAAATGTTTTTAATTTAATAAATATTTTTTTCCAATAAATATTTTTAAATCTTGAATGATCGAATTTTACAAAACCTTGATGATGGAGAATGATTGATTATTTTCACTCTGGTCCATATACTCGTACATATCTGTCAAAATACAAATAAAATTCAAGCAGATTAAAACACATATAGGTATAAATGCATTTGTCGAGTTAAATTATTGTACCAACCTTTTTGCTTCTATAACCAATTTTACGCATTAATATTTATGCACTCTATTATTTTTTATATAATTAATATTGCAAAAAACACATGCAAATGAACTAAAATAAAAAATGAAATAAAAATATGCACATGTGTTGCTGATACATAAAATAACCGTACGTTAAAAACCATTCTATTATTGTAAATAATAAAAACTATTGTTGTGTTCGAATTTAAACATTATTATTGCATTCAATCATATTTTAAAATAATAGAAATGTAATAATAAAAATGTGCAAACTTCAACACTGATATATTCATATAGGATATAAACTATATTAAAATCGATAATATGCAGCTAGTGGCAACAAATCAAATTATGATGGAGCAAACATTAATGTTGCGACAACAATATTCCAAATTGATTTTTCTTTGCGTGTAGGCCTTCAGCTCAGCTAAATTTTAAAATATGATACGTTATTTTATATTTACATGTATTGACTTATTACGAGTATATGTACCTATTATATTAGGTTAGATTTCATTATATAACTTTGATTTTTAGAGAAAATTCGTTAATAGTGCTATATTTTGCATTGTTGGGTTGGAAAGAGTGGATAACGGGTTTGAGGTATAAAATATTTCTGTGAAAATATTTAGCTGTTTTTTAACAGTAGAGCATAAATAAAAGAAAAACATTGGAATAAAGTATAAAATATGTACATAAATATTATCTTGTATGAGAAAACAAAAAAAAGAAACAAATTAATAATTTAGAAATGGTGATCAAACAGCCCACTTCTTTCTCACAGTCTGCAGCGTTTATGACACTTCTTATACAAAATATTAATTTTTTCTCGCTTAGATAATATTCTTTTGATCATTCATAGTTGTTTAATTTATAAAAAAAATGTATTAACTTTTAAATTCTTTAGTTGACACAAATTTTTTTAGCTTTTGACAAAAAAAAAATTACTTTGAAGAGGATAAGCTGATGGAAAAAATGAATACTTTTTGAAAAAATTAAAAAAACGGTTTTTTTTATCAGACCTTGTACATAAATATACCAGAAAACAATATTCTATCAATACGGAGTCAATATCACCTTCTAAATTATTAAAATTCACTACAGAGTGTAAGTATATAAAAAACGCTATTTTAGCGAATTTTTAAAGAAAAGCGCTGAGACGAAAATCTGCCAGTTTTTGGTACTGAAAAGTGCTAAATCTAGCGCGAAAGGCGCTAAATTGGCAACCGTGTGGAGAAAATCTAACCTTGTAGAAATTACAATATTTGGTGAGAAAGAAACAGACATAAAACAGCAGCAAGAATTTCTAAAAAAAAATAATAGAATTCATTAAACAACATGTAAAAATATGTATAAATGTTGTTTTTTGTTTACTTAAAAAAATACTAAAGATTCACTTAACACATGTGTGTGTCAGTGTGTGTAGCATTTTATATGCACGAGTATTTCCATTCTTTATGTTTTTCGAACAAGCAATTTAGCCAAAGTTCATGGGTATGTTGTTGTTGTGTGGTTCAAATTATGGGGTTAAATACACGTTTATTTTTAAACCTGAATATGATATAATGAAAATGTTAAAGAAATGTAAATATTTGTCTAAAAGCGTGAGTAACATGTAGTGTGTAACAGAGATCTGCAACCGGTGCCTTTTTTAATGATCTAGGTACACCCGTTTTAAATCGAGTTGGGGTGTGATAGGCCACCGCATATTGTTTGCACAAGTATGTTTTCCACTCGCTAGAGCTTGTGTCTGTTAACTAGAGTATATAACAGACCCAATCAAATTTGTATGCGGTGGCTGCTTGATTTGGTTTCTCAATTATTTTTTCCACATTCCTTATTCGAACTCGTACTTTGTTTTAACAACGCAAATAATATTTGTATGTAAGAATTTGCAGCCACACGTTTACCTTAGTGTGTGTGTTCAGTTTTATGTATTTACTCACTCAGACTCGGTAAACGTATTCGTACTAAGCGCGGCGTTGCCAGAAGGTTTTTAAAACATCATGTTTTGGCGATCGTGTTTTAAAGAAAATATATACACATATTTAATTTGAACATATTTAGTACAAAACTGGTAAAAATAATAACTTTTACTTTAAAAAAATAGATTTTTTATGAAGCACATTTTCATCAAATTTCTTTTATTTAATGTTCCTTCATTTAAAATAATTTTTATTTCTTGGTTTTAATCCATAACCACAATAAATGTACAGTTACACATACCCATAACCAATTGTGAAAAAATTTTTGTTTGAATGGAATTTTCGTTTAAAAATTTTCAGCATAGACAATCTTAAAATCATCCTTCAGTATGCTACTTTCAAAATCGTCAATATAGTTGTAAATTATTAAATCTGGCAGCCGCGATGTCAAATAAAAGAATCTGACCGATCAACCGCTGCACAATAGGTTAGAAATGATGTAATTTCGTAACAATATTTTTTATCTAAGCTTTTATGTTATTATTATAGAAGATGTCCAAATTTGATGTATCATATTAATTTTACTGCTATTTTGCTATTTGTATTTTCAGATTCTAAATACAGTTAATATGCAATGTGTTACGAAGGAACAATGTATTTTATTAAGAAAATGCGATGTTTTGTTTACAGAAAGAAAAGTTCGAAAATCTCTTTATTTCTTGTAATGGAAGAGTAAATTGGCCGCCAAGATCGTACGATTTGACAGCTTTAGATTTTTTGTGGGTTTTTTTTTGGAATCGAAAGAGTATACCAGTAAATGCAGAACTGTACAAGAGCTTAAAACCAACATTATTGAGCAGATTTCAACCACTGACAGAGCCAGTAAGGAGGATCACTTGATCGACATATTGTAATTATTTGTATTTAGCCAAAGCCTAGTTGTAATAAACTGAAATAAACATAATTTTAATATTTGGAAAAAAGTGTTTTTTATTCAAATTAAAATGATAGCTTAATTTTAAAAACCCATTATTACAAGTCGTGATGTTTCATTTAATTTTAAAATTCTACAGCCTTTAAAAAGTAGTTTTCCAACTTCAAGCTTTTGAAAAAAAAATCTGTTACCACTGCCATGCTATTAAAACCTAATTTAATGTTATAAAGCACACTTTAGTTAAAAATACTCTTATGTAAGTGGCAACAAGTGAACAAGCAACAAATCCACGCACCCAAATTGAATAAATTTTTCCCACTTTGTTTTTGTTTAACTAATTTTGTAAAGAAATTTCTAGTCCGTGAGAAACAAGAAAAAACTGATTTTGTATATTCCGTTTTACAAATTCTTTAGTCTGCTATAGAATTAATTTTTTCTGTTTTTGTTTAAACAAAAATAATTAAGTTTTAATTTTAGCCACATCACGCAGCCTATTGAGTTGTCAGTTTGAAACAAATTTATGTAAACAAAATATTTTAATAAACAAATTGTTATAGACAGTAATATTTAAGTATAGAGTTTAAATAAAAAAATAATGATTGATTTATTAGTTGATAGCCAGTAGAGTGATTTACAGAAGGAAAGCATTTAAATCAACTATAAATAAACACAGGGTGGCTCATAATTACCGAAGGGATTTGAATTCCTTCTAAATTGTTTATTATAAATTTTTTTATTTATTCTCAGTCAAATGAAATGTTTTTCAGGCTCTTGAATTATAAACTGCTCTCAGTATCTCAATCTGGAGCACTGAGAAGTGTTCAGGAATTTAAAATATAGGGTGTTTTTTTAAGCCCGATAGAACTTGAAATTGTAAAAAATAACACAAAAAATTAAATTGTAATCAAAATTTTTTTTATTCGAAAGATCAATACGTGACATTAACATTTGAAAATGATTTCGGGCATATGGGCACCGCGGTTGTTCTTGACGAAGCGCATTCTGGACGTCCAATTTTGGGCCACTTTTTCGAGCACTGCTGGCCGTATGTCACGAACAACACGAACAATGCTGGCCTCCAAGGCGTCAATTGTTGCTGGTTTATCAGCATAAACCAGTGACTTCACGTAGCCCCACAGGAAATAATCGAGAGGTGTCAAATCGCACGACCTTGGAGGCTAATTGACAGGTCCATTTCTCGAAATCAACTTATCGCCAAATTTTGATTTCAGTAAGTCGATGGTTGCGTTCGCCGTATGGCACGTAGCGCCATCCTGTTGAAACCACATCTCCTCCGGATCAATTTCATCCATATTTTCAAACAAAAAATCATTGATCATGGTGCGGTAACGATCTCCATTGACCGTAACGCGAGCTCCGGCCTCATTTTTGAAGAAATAAGGTCCGATGATGCCACCAGCATGAAAACCGCACCAAACAGTGCATTTTTCTGGATGTAATGGAGTCTGTAGGGTCTCTTGTGGATTGGTCTCACTCCATATGCGGCAATTTTGCTTATTAACAAACCCGTTAAGCCAAAAATGCGCCTCATCGCTGAACACAATTTTGCGATAAAACAACGGGTCTGATTTTCAAAGTAAATTTGGATAATTTCGTAGCGTTGTTCAAGCGTGAGTCTATTCATGATGATTTGTCAGAGTATACTGAAACAAATAAAAAAAATGTTTCATCAAAATTTAATTTTTTGTGTTACTTTTTACAATTTAAAGTTCTATCTAGCTTAAAAAAACACCCTATACAACAGTAAGTACTCAATTAAACAGCCTGCCCAATTTGTTGAACTTTATTTCTCATATCAACAACGGTGCCTCGATGGCTGATTTGGTAGAGTACTCGACCAACAGTCTCGAGGTCGCAGGTTCGATTCCTGCCACAGACCCTGGGTGTTACTGCAGACAAGCAAAAAAAGCTTCGCAGTTTTTGTGTTTGTTTATTTAAAAAAAAAAAAAAAAAAAAAAAAAAAAACGGTTCATTATTGTTGTATTATGAAATGTAATTGTTGTCTGTTTTTAAATTGATGAAAAAATTCAAACAAAACTGCACTCATAAGTTGCCATCAGCCATTTCTTTCCATCAAAACGTTATCAAATTCTTTCTACCTGCAAACTGTAAAGCAAAATTCTATTTTAAATGGCAAACAACAGCAGATAGGTTAGGTTAGGTTAGGTTGTACAGGCCGCCAGTTTCATGAAACCAGCCCACTTGGGTCCTTTTGGTCCCGTTGTGTTGCCTGAGGGAGAAGTGCAGCCCGCGAGACTTACACTTCCCCCGACGGTTCAGATTCAAACCAACCCGAAAGCCGGATAAAGGAATCCAGTCCGTTCACTCGGCATTCCGATATATCTGCTAACCCGTGCAGCATTGGTCCGCCTAAGTACAGCGCTCTCATAGAACTGAGAGCCGGGCATCGACAGAGGAAATGCTCAACACTTTCCTCCTCGTCCTCATCCCCGCAACTTCTGCAGAAATCATTAAATGGAAGATTTAACCTCCTAGCATGCGTCCCTATGAGACAATGTCCTGTCAGAACTGCCACCAAGGTACGCAACCTTTGACGGGGAAAACCCTTTAAAACCGCAGTTCTACTACGATCATACGCAGGCCATGTCAGCCTTGCTACTCGGCAGGTGACCTCACCAGACCATCTGTCCTGTGCAGTCCCTACAAGTTGACGCTGCACTTGGTTTTTACAGCTGTTAAGCGGGACTCCAACCATCGTATCAATGTCCCCTCTCTGTAGACGAGCTCCGGCTTTCGCCAGCTCATCCGCCACAATATTTCCGGGCACTCCACTGTGCCCCGGCACCCAGAAAAGCTCCAGGCTCGAATGTCTCGCCATCTCATTAAGAGATATCCGGCATTCCTGAACCAACCTGGACGTCGTATAGACACCCACAAGCGCATTTAACGCAGCCTTACTATCAGTACAGATTCGGATATTCACCCCGTATACCCTATAGTACCTCAACCAGTTAGCTGCTCTCAAAATAGCTGTAATTTCAGCCTGCATTACGCTACACTCATCGTATAGCTTAAAACTGATCCTCTTCTGATACTGGGGCATAAAGATACCACCACCAACTCCCATGTCCGACTTGGATCCATCTGTGAAAATTTCAAGCACGTCCTCTTGGCGACCCATTTGGTTCGCTGCCGAGGCCGTCCTTGATAAGATCACGTCAAATCTCTTGTCGGGCATTAGAGCTGGTGCACAGTAATCAATATACTCCGGGAGGTCCGTTATACTTTCTATTATCGATGCGTGACCTTCTGTCGCTTCTTTCCACATCTCACTGGCTTTTAGCCTAATTGCCGAGCACATGGCCACTTCCTTCACCATGAGATCAGCTGGCAGCCAATGCATCATCGTAATTAGTGCTTTAGTTGGCGTAGTACAAGAAGCACCAGTTACCATCAAAGCAGATGACCGCAGTATCCTTTCTATGAATCTGCAAATAGGTGGTTTTCTCTAAAGCCGTCCACCAAACAAGCGCCCCATACATTAATATGGGCTTTATTACCATGTTAAATAGCCAGCAAGAATTCCAAGGATTTATACCCCAGGTCTTCCCAATGGCCTTACGACACAGGTACAAGGCAACAGCCGCCTTGTCCGCTCTAAATTGGACATTCTTCTTCCAAGACAGTTTTGAATCAAGATAGATTCCCAGGTACTTGGCACTATCTGCCAAACTAAGCTCAACGCCCTTTAGGGTTGGCAGATCGAAAGGAGGAGTCTTGTATTTTCGGGTGAAAAGTACAAGCTCCGTTTTTTGTGGATTCACACTGAGACCACTATGGGTGCTCCACCCATCTATGATCCTCAGTGCGGAATTCAAACACTGTGAGAGGGTGTCCGGATATTTACCCGACACCGCCACAGCAATATCATCGGCATATGCCACAGTCTTGAAACGCATGGAGTCTAACTCCACCAGTAATGAGTTTAGGGCAAGATTCCATAGGAAGGGAGATAAAACTCCCCCCTGCGGAGTACCCCTGTTTGCCACTCTGCATATGGTGGCCCGTCCCATACTAGATGTTATGACCCTCTCAGTCAGTAGACTCCATATGAGACTTATAATCGGCTGACGAATGTTCAGCCTTTCCAAAGCCATAGTAATGATTTTTGGCGCAACATTATTAAAGGCTCCCTCTATGTCAAGGAAGGCCACCAATGTAACAACAGCAGATAACAAATATATATTTGTTGTAAATAAATACTGTACAAACAACAAATACAAATTGTTCCACGTTATGAATCATTTCTAGTATCGTAAATACCAAAACATTGACTCATTTTCTGCGTCCTTAAAAGTCTGCTTTCTTTTTGGTGAATAGTTCCGCCCAAAAAATTGGGTTTCTAAAATAAATAAAACATAGAATATTAAATAATTAAGTTGAAAAATATTGTCAATAAACAAAAGTAATTGACGGTCTTTTGTTTATGTCACTCTAAAGAAAAACATACAACGACCTAAATAATCCATCTTATCATAAAAATAAAACATTCTGTCATCATGTGTTTCTACCTGCCTGCTGGAAAGTGTTTAACCGAAAACTGTGTCAACTTGGCAAGGACACTTGACAAACACAAAAAAGTAAACTAATTATGAAGTATTTAAGCACCAATTAAAAGACAGATATAAAAATTTATGCGTTTTATTTTAAAATCAATACAGAAAAAAAAAAATTAAAATAAAACCAACTCTTGTCTATTTAATACACAAAGTACAGTAGAAATGGACACTGAGAGAAATTTGAAAATGGTATTCTTTAGCAGCAGAAAAAAGGGAGAAAATTTAGCATTTATGTACATATATTACATTTTTTTTTGTACATATCGCTCCTTTATTGCAACATAGTTATATCTCAAAAAATGAGCCTTTCGGGTTAACAATGCAGAATTGTTAACAGTACTACCATTTATATTGTGCCAAAAATGTATTCAAATTGCTCTTAAACTGTTTCCTTTAGGAGAAATTTTCTCAAAAAATTTGCTAAGACTTGTATGGAAAGTAAAAATTTTAAATGCGTTTTTCCCGAAACGAGCTTTTTTGAAATATGACTATGTTGCAGTAAAGGAGCGATATAATGGATGATTTTATAAGAACTATCGGAAATTCAAAAAAAAACACATAAAATTCAGAAAAATGCATGAAATATTTACATATTTGGGTCGATATAATTTAATGTTTGAAAATTATTTCATGCAAATGTTGGCCGCGGCTGCGCCTCAAATAGTCCATCCGCTTTGTCCAATTTTGGCATACTCTTTCCAACATTTCGGCCGGTATCTCACGAATAATGTTGGCAATGTTGGCTTCCAGTGCGTCAATCGAAGCGGGCTTGTCGCTATAGACATTAGCCTTAACATATCCCCACAAAAAATAGTCTAGAGGCGTTAAATCGCACGATCTGGGTGGCCAATTGACTGGTCCCAAGCGTGAAATAAACTGTTCACCGAACTCGCCTCTCAATTGGTCCATTGTTTCGCGTGCTGTGTGGCATGTGGCACCGTCTTGTTGAAACCACATGTCATGTAAGTCAAGCTCTTCCATTTTGGGCAAAAAAAAAGTTTGTTATCATCGCACGGTAGCGCTCACCATTCACAGTAACGCTGTGATTGCATCATCTTTGAAGAAATACGGCCCAATGATGCCGCCAGCCCATAATCCGCACAAAACGGTTGTTTTTTGTGGATGCATTGGTAGCTCTTGCAATGCTTCCGGCTGCTTTTCACTCCAAATACGGCAGTTTTGCTTGTTCACGTATCCATTCAACCAGAAATGAGCCTCGTCGCTGAACACAATTCTTCGATAAAATCGATCTTCATCTAACCCATTCACCAAAAATTTGGCGTTGTGGTAGGTCGTTTGGCTTCAATTCTTGCACCAGCTGTATCTTATAAGGCTTCACACCCAAATCCTTCCGCAAATTTTTCCGCTTAGTGGAGTAACAGAGGCCCAATTGCTGCGAACGGCGCCGAATCGATAATTCACGGTCATCACCAACACTGGCCGATACGGCTGCGATATTTTCTTCAGTTCGCACTCTACGTAAGCGTGTTGGTGGTTTAATGTCCAACAATGTAAATTTGGTGCGAAATTTTTTTACAATAGCCCGAATAGAAGCCTCAGTAGGTCGATTAAACTGACCATAAAATGGAAGAAGCGCGCGATGAACTTTCTTAACAGAGCACGCATTTTGGTAATAAAATTCAATAATTTGCAAGCGTTGTTCGTTTGTAAGACGATTCATGATTAAATTATAGACCAAACTGAAGATGTTTGACAGTGACACAAGATACAAAACGTGCGTGAGCTGTCAAAACTAGTGTTGCCAAAAAGATAATAGCAAAAAAATCACTCGTTATTACATATTTTTCAAAAATATTCTACAAATTGAAATTAAATAAATATTATTTGGCCTGAAAAAGCTATCCAAGGGAAAGCAAAATATTGCCAGATAATTAAAAACCAAAAAAACTAAAAATTCCAAAAAAGACCTTACATATATTAAGAAAAAAAAAAAAGGTCGAAATAAAGAAATAATAAGCATAAAAAATTTATTCTTAGAATATAAGAAATACCTTTAAAAGCTTGTACTGGACCAAAATCACGTAAACTCATGTTGACATTTTTTTCCAGATTCCAACATGGATTCACTTTGTCTTTTTCCGCGAGATTTATATTTTATTTCGCATATCCACTGATATCTGACAGAAATTGTTCATCAAAATGTCGTGATTTTTAAGCTAGACGAAAACATCATATAATGAGAAGCTTACAAAGTTTAATAAAGATAAGACGTCAAGGTTGTGATTACCAGAAAAATGGCTTAAGACTCTCAACATAATTTTTTCACATAAACTTTGCTTCCTCTCATCATAAATTTATTTCACACAAACTCAACTAAGGGACGGATAGAAAAAACAAACAACGCAATATCTCTTAACAAACGAAAAAAAAGCAATCTAATACTCATATTCCCTTTCACTTTAAAAATCCCTATTTTATACTCATAGAAAAGAAAAAAGTGAAAATGAATTCCGTTATATCTGCATTTAAAAGCAAAAAGAACTCCAGCCAACAGGCCAATAATGCCACTAGCTCCACAAGTGGCTCGAATGAAATTAAGCAACACAACAATCTGAGCATGATAGCGAATTCGCTGACTACCGGTTCCTCGAAAAAGAAGGCCATCAATGCCCAGGATAACAGTTATCAATACTTAAGGCATATTAGAGAAATCGATACAGCCACTAAAATGCTTTCGCCGATTGTGGGAGCAGAAGAGTTAATAGAAACTGATATGCTGAATTTTAGGCCGGTTGCAACGGTGGCGGGTGTTGATGTTGTGGATCATGTTCCTTTACAGACGGTACGTTTGACACCCTCCCCTCTGGAGTCCGGCCTGGCCGATTGTAATATGAATGGTGGCAAAAATCCGCTGACAGATAAACCAGTAGAAAATGGTAATTGCCAAGATTCCTTGGGAGAAAATCTAAGTGATTACAGCAACCTGACAAATGGCCAACACAGCTTAACCAGCAGTCCCACAGCTCATTTTAACGAAGCGGATGATGATGAATCAGAACATTCTATAACAGCCTGCACCAGCACCACCAGTAGTAGTTCGAGCGATCAAAGCAACAGTACTGTCGTGCACAGTCCCATCGCACCTACAGCCGCTGCAGCAGCAGCAGCAGCAGTAGCAGCTGCTAACACTACGTGCACAGCCAATAACACAACCACCACCACCACTTTACCAAGTCCCGCCAAAAGTCTGAATTTGAGTCTGAGTAGTAATACAACATCGCCATCATTGTTATCATCATCCTCTTCAATATCTGTATCTTCCAATTCGAATACCTCTCTTGCCCTGTGCAATTCTGGTCCTAGCTCTTGTTCATCCGCTACCAGTTGTGATGTTAGCAGCAACGATTATTCTCATCCATCTTCGCCCACCATGGTGACACGCCGCAGTTCCCAGTCTTCAACGACATCTGAATATGTGCCCGCTTTTATGAAATCATCACATGTTACATTGCCGATTATAATGCCAAACAGCAGCAGCAGTTTGGCTTCCTTGCCACCCAATAATCAGAGTTTTGGTGGTACGCCGGTCAATTCAGCAGCCACCACACCTAAGCACACACGTTATTCCAAGCCTCGTTTAAGTTTGAGTCGTTTTATAAATCACTCAATGCCATCAGTTCACGGACGACCGAACTTGAGTTTAGCAGCCGGTACACCGGGCAGTGGAGTGAATGGACTGGGCGGATCAGGAAACGGTGGCAATCCGCCTAAACGAGCCTCAACACATCAGCGAAATTTAAGTTTGGATTTTAGGTAAGTCAAAACTCACTTTTGTCTCAAATTATATAATAAAATTTCATACGAAGAAATATTTGATGTCAAATTGTGTAATTAACGTCTTAAGGACGACAAGAAACGTAGTTGCGGACGTTTAAAAATGAAGAGAAGATTAAATAGCAAACCACTTAGGTAGCTACGATGGAAAACATGTCTTACCAAAAGATTAACTTGTAAAGAGTGGTCCAACACAAACGCACGATGTTAATTGTAAATATTACAACAAGTTTTCAAATATATACCACAATTAAGCAAACTCTTGAGACGTACTTAGATTTAGTGCCCTTAATGTGCCGATTTATCTCATCTTTTAGATCTTACATTGTTCTTGGCTTATTATTATTCGGATGGGAAGAGGCCATCCACGGCCACTTGCTCTGCGACCATTGTTGATCTATTGTCCTTCTCCTTGCCCTATTACGGCTTGAGTATGTCCTTGATTGGGAGTAATGGCAAGTTCCATTCATGCAACGTAGCAGCCTGTAACTCCTGTGTCCCAATGCCCCACAGTGGGTGATCAAGTTCTGCATTGACTGACTCTTCTTCCTCATCCCAGAAACAGCATATGTCTGTATTAGAAATGCCCATGCTTAAATGCTTAAGGCAGGTACAACGACCGATAAGTGCACCTGTCAGTGTTGTGAGGCTTTTCCAGTCCAGTTTTATAGCACATTCCGCCCTCTTTTCATAAAAGTTTAAAAATTTCTTGAAATGTTCCAGACCAGTTGTCTCGTCCCAATGTTGTTCCACGATGAACTCCATCCAGTTCTTCATATCCTAATTAAGGAGACTATTGTTGAAGCCAAATCTTGGAATGGAGCTTATAAAAGTCCCCTCTGCGCCCTTTTTGGCGTAGATGTCTGCCATCTTATGGACATAATACCCCTCATGTCTTGGCACCCAGATCACAGTAGCCTGGTTCTGGTTTGCCAGTTGAGTTAGCTTGTGACATTCCAGTACTAACCTGACTCATTGACGTACACTTTTTCTTTTAAATATTCCCAAGGATAAATTCAGGGGTACCGCAAGGTTCCGTTCTTTCTCCTACCCTATTTCTTATTTTTCTCAACGACTTTATCAAACTTCCAACTCTATCCACTCTTTCGCGGATGACAGAAGCATTTGCCACTCGTACTCTTTCAGTTATAGGCCCAGCCTATCAGAGATCGCTGCCAAGAGGCTAGATATGAACGATTCACTGAATAGTGAATTCTATTAATCTGGGGTCGTAAAAACAGAGTCGCCTTCAACGCTCGCAACGCTTCGACTGCAAATTCTGCTTCATCTGTACTCATCGATGGTACAAAATATTGAGGAATCGGTTGCTCTTTATGTTCTTGGAATGGAGATACAGTGTGACGTTCGCTGGAATGATCACATTTTTCATATCTCTAAAGAAGCATTCAAGTGTGCAGGTTTTTTGAAACGGTGTAAGATGTACTTCACTCCATCCGATCTCCTTACTATTTATATCACCTACATCCGACCGAAAATGGAATACAATTCTTATGTTTGAGCCGGTGACCCAAAGTCTATTTTGGGGCTACTCAACCGTGTGCAGAAGAGGGCGAAAAAGCTTATCGGTAACAGTAGGGTATTCAACTCTATTGACTCACTGGAGCATCGACGCAGTGTGGGGTGCGTTACTCTGTTCTATCGTTACTACAATGGATTTTGCTCTGACGAGATTAGGGATCTTGTTCCCGAAACTCGCACATTTTTACGTAGCACGCGCTCATCGTCTAGAGCTCATCCATTTGTGGTCGATTGCCCGGGGAATCGCACTACGCATTACAGAGAGAATTCGTTTTTCAGCCGTACGCTTCGTCTATGGAATAAGTTGCCGCGTTTCCTGTCTGTAATAACGTTGGAAAGTTTAAGTGAAATGTTCACAAACACTACTCCCTCTTTTGCCCTCTTCACAACCTATTTTCCTAGTTCTGGTACAATGCACTGCATCCCCTGAGTACTGGTCCAAGTTAAAAAAAAGGAAAGAAGTTCAGTGGTGTCAAATTACATGATCGTGGTGGCCAATAAATATCGCCACGCCTTTTTTAAATTTTCATTATAATTAAAATCTTCTTCTTTGAATCTCTGACTTAAAGCCTAAACTCGTACATTAAAAAAAAATTTAAAAGCGTGTTTACAAAAAACATTAAAAAATATTTTTTAAACAGAATATATAGAAACTAGAACGAACATTATTAAAAAAAAAATAAAGAAATTAAGAGAACAAGACTGAATTTACCTCGTTAAAACCATGGAAACACTTTTTATACAATTAAAAGAAAAAAATCTACAGAAAATGGAAATAACAATAATAATGGCTTGTGTAACGGCTAGAAGCTTAAAAACCCATTAAAAATACAAAAGAAAATCAGGCAAAAACAAACAAAAAATAAACTATTGAGATATTAATACAAATGCATGCATGTACATATGTACTTAAACCTTTTATTCTTCCTTACCCTGCAAACATTTTCTGGCCAAAATGAGACAAAAAAGTGATAACAAAACGTGCAAGACTGTCATATGTGATAATCACTTTCTTATCATAAAAGTGGAACTGTTCAGTAAGAAACGAACTACCTGAATAATACTTATAAAATATATCCATTTAGTGCCATGGAAGCGAATACGATTTTTCTTTTTTGAGTATGAGAAGGAAAAAGGCTTTAAAATTATGGGGAGGAAAAAGGTTAAAATTTGCATTACCAACAGAAAAACCTTCCTCTTCCACATTCAGGAGATTGTTGCCCACCTTGGAACCGCTTTTAGATTACTTCAATCAAGATGGCTCCCAGCCATATGATGCCTCGTTCCAAGCTCCATTATTGATCCTCTTATTAGAATGCTTGTGATCCTGTTATTCTTTTTTTTTTTTTTATCTTGGACCAGAACTCAGGGGATCCCTGACCCCTACATTTGCAATGCACACCTTATTCCACAGGCGAAGCCTAAGGCTGAAATTTTTTTTTAATTATTGACTTAAAAGATTTTGTAGACATATTACTACGTATCAAAAAGTATCAGTGTGATTAAATCTTTTCATATTACGAAGGCGGCTCGGAAACTTCTTAGCCTATTAATGAAAGAGAATAGTTAGTTTTTCAAAAATATTTGTATTTTTCAATATAATCTCCTGAAACTTCAATACACTAAGTCCAACGCCTTTCTAATGATTTTATCCCTTGATTACAAAAGTTTTCCTCAAGGTCTTCAAAATAGTGGTTTACAACTGTAATTGTATCTTCATTTGATGAAAAACGTTTGCCAGCAAGATTTTTAGATTTAAGAACATTTGGGTAAAAGTCACTGGAAGCTAAATCAGGAGAATAAGGTGGGTGGTCAAGCATCTCGTACTTTAATTCGTTGATTTTAGCCATTGTTAAAACACTCTTGTGCGCTGGTGCGTTGTCTTGATGATAAATTATTTTTTTGTGATGTAAGCCAGGACGTTTTTCTCGAATTTGTACATTTAATTGATCCAAAAAGTTGCAATAGTATTCTGAATTTACCCTTCTGCAGATAGTCAATCAATAAAATACCTTTGAAGTCCCAAAAAACCGTTGCCATAACCTTACCAGCCAATTGAATTGTTTGTGCCTTCTTTGCCGCACTTTCTCCAGCTTCAGTCCATTATTTGGTTTGTTCTTTTGTCTTTTGTGGTTTTGGAGTATAGTTGTGGATCCATGTCTCATCAACAGTTCTGAAACGACGCTTAAAATCCATTTTATTTCGCTTAAAACGATCCAAACAAGCTTCAGAAATCTTCATTCTTATGCGTTTTTGGTCGACGTTTAACAAATGCGGCACCTATCTTGCAGAAAGCTTTTTCATCTGTAGTTCTTCATGCAAAATTAAATGGACTCGATCATTTGAGATGTCCATGATATTAGCTATTTCACGCAATTTTATTCGTCGATCATTTAATACCATATCATTCACTTTGGCTACAATTTCTGTTGTTGTCGCTGTTTTTGGACGTTCATCTTCCATGCTTGTACGACCACGTTTAAATTCAGCAACCCAATTTTTTACTGTTGCATATGAAGGATCACTTTCACCTAACACATTCACCATATCATTATGAATTTCTTGTCCCGATAAACCTTTTTTATGTAAATATTTAATGACACCACGCATTTCTAATTTTTCCATTGTAAAAAAAATCGCGGATGCGTCTTTTGTGAACACCTGTTTCTATATGAAGGAGTTACCAGATCGAAACAAAATTTAACATGTGTTCATAGCAGAGATGGACGGAAGTTTCCAAAACACTTAACTTTTTTCTGTTTTAATTAATAATTTTTGTGATATTTTCACTTATACTTAAATGTTTAAAATGTATGTAGTTAAAAAATTATTATTATTTGATTTGGTTTTTGTAAACAAGAATATGTGTTAAAGGAATCTCTTTTTGGATAAGTCTTTCCCAAATTTAACTTCCATGTGTTTGCAGGGTAGTCATACATACATACACATACTAATATGCACAAAAGCACTCACTCACACGCCTACTCATGCGCGAGCCTCAAGTGTATGGTAGGAAGTTAATGCAATTATATTGGTATTGCTATGGAGCAGCAAAACAAAATACTACTCGTATATTCCAACCTGACCCAACCAACAGCCAGCCATCAAACAAACGAAACAAACCATCATCCATCCGGCAACCAGTCATGCAGGCTGTTCATCAGTTGCCATCATGTTTTGAAGACGATGAGCCAGATACTCGTATGCATTAAGTGACGAAAACTAAGAAAAGCTCAGAGTTTAAATGGCATAAAATATCAATTTGAATGGAATGGAATTGAGAATGGTTTAACGATGCAAAAACTTTGTGTTCTTTCTTGTTTTTGATAAATCTGTTGATAATAAAACGGCCAGTAAACAAAACTACTTTTATTTAACTTTTTGAATGTTTTTCTTTTCCATTGCAAATGATATCGTAGAATAGAAGGGAGTATATAGAAGTAGTTTTCGTATTGAAATATGTACGAGTATATGTAAATAATAAGTTTATGCAAGCTGTTTGAAAAGTTTGAGGAGTATTTAAAGGACTTTGCACCAAAAGCTATAATATTTTGAGTTTTTGTGCTTTCAAATAGATTTATCTTGAGTGCGTTTTTTTAATCATAATCCTAGAAAGTAGAGAAAAACTAGATTAAATTAAAATTGGCAAAATTGTACAAGAAAAATATGACTTGGGAAAATGTTTCCACAACAAATACAAGGTGGCACAAAATTAATCCTACAATTTTTCAATAATTTTTTTTTTTTTTACTAAAGACGTGTACGAAACGGTAGCAAAGTTTTATGGTGAAAAATAATTTGTCTGTGGTGAAAAAATTGCATGTTTTATGCTAGGAACACAACTGCGACGAACGACGAATATTTGGTCGCGAATATATGTACGTCGCCAAAAATAAAACACATTGGTGTATATGAAAATGCACACAATCATGGTGTTGGTCGAAATTCGTCATACTCAGCGCAAGTTGAAATAGATTCATTTCTAATTGTTTCCTCAGCGAACGACGAACAAAACGTATCAGGTGGCGAGGTTTCTTACATAAAAAAAAAGTATTTTTCATGACATAATACTTTTTATAATTTATATTTATCCATGTAGTAAAGTATGTATGAAGATGTTCTCAAAATATAAAGTACCCGAGATAATTTGTTCAAAAATACTTCTTTCGGATGGGATTTATATAGGTTTACTTTTAATATGGCCACCTTAGTACTTATATTCATTTTTTTTTCTTTGCACGGACAACAATGTTTGTTGATATTGTGCTTCACACGACGAATTTATACAACGAATATTTGCCGGCGAATTCGTCGCGATGGGTGAAGTTCGTCGTTCGTCGCAGTTGTGTTCTTAGTAGCATTAAACAAAACAGAAAAATATTTTAACAAAACTAATAAAAAATAAATAAATAAAAGATCAAATTAAGAAATAGTTATAATAGAGCCATTTTTCAATTTAGTATTATTTGATTTTTACACTTTTAATTATAAAATTTTCAATTATAATTTATTTTAATCAAATTCTACATTTGAAATATTTCTATCCTATTGTCAAAATTTATATTAGCTCCCAGAGCTAGTAAAATTTTATTCACCTTAGAAATGTCAAAATTTTACTTACGAGAATACTTTTCTACCGTTTCACACATGTCCTAAATAAAAAAAAGAAAGAATTTTTCCTGTATAATTTTTTGTGTTAATTGGAAAATAATCAGTGTTGATACATATTTGTATCCGTTTTATCACATTTTCCATAATTTTCCGCAATATTTTTGGTGCTAACTGTTAGCAATCCTGTCGAATGCTCTCCTTAAGGTCTGCGATTATCTGGGACTTGGCATAAACGCACGATTTCAAGTAGCCTCAAAGAAAGAAGTTTGGTATGGTTAAATCTAGCGATTTTGCTAGCCATTCCAAATCGTAAAGCATTTGACAAGGTATATCAGCGAATTGGAACAAGGTATATCAGCGAATTGGAAAAAAAAATTCCAAATCGCCGAAAAGGGTGATTACACGACCAGAGAAAGTTACTTCCACAATATCCATTTTGGCTCCTGGCGTGTGTGCGGTTGCCTCTCGGGGAACAAGCGAACCGCGCATTATGTTTTTCAGGTAAAGAAGGGAAGGAGCCCCTCGTTTGCTGTAGCAAATAAAACTCCAGGAAGCCGCATGACTGACATGTTGTGTTGGCTTCAGCAATCCTTACCAAAGATATAAATTAACAGAACGAGATCAGCATTGCCCCCGGGTGATTCTGCTAGCAGTTCAACCCGGGTTGATCATTGCTGAGTTGCCTTGGCTGGAACGTTCTGGCTGTGGTTTAAACCTAAAACGCAGGAAGGGGGAGTTAGTATCCTTGATAATTGCTTAGTGTGTGGCTTTTTTCAGGGACTAACAATCTCCCGAGGGTCTGTTGCCTTTACAACAAATATCTATACCGTAAGGAACCAGTGGTGATGGTTGACGGGTAAGTTGGTTTACCAACACATTAAGCCTTGTCCTCCATTGATAGCTGGGAAAGTGTATACTGAAGAAATTAGAAGTCCCGATCTCCTGAACAAGGAGCTACAAAAAAATAGCAACAATTGTTACCTGTGTTAGCCTAGTTAGCCACACGAGGACGCTAGTGAATCGTGAATATTTCACTCTGTGGAATTGGTCCATCATCAGATAAGGCCGTAAGCGCAGGTGCTGATGTAAATCTTTCACACTACTGTGTATGCGGTTGCACCATCTTCTTGAATTCTTAAAACCACAATTGTGGCAGTAACAAATCGCTTTTCAGGGGCTTGTAGTGCTCGTCAGTATCTGCATCTGTATTGCTGGTGGCGTACTCAAAAAAATACGGTTCAATCCCTCCTCCTGCATGAACGCTGCACCACACAAAAGCCTTGAGGGGCTATAACGTCATACGCGTATTTTCGGTGCCTGGGAAAGGTTTTGTTTATTGTTTTAACCGTTTAAATGAAAACTGGCCTCGTGGCTATTTGGTTCACAAATGCCAACATACATATGATTGAAGTATAACGTCATTTGCAAAAGCTATTACACTGAAAGAAAATATAAGAATGCATCAACGAAATTCAGCCGGATTTATGGTCTTGCGAAATTTCGTCAAACTGGTACATATGAGAATGGAAAGCCTGGAGACTATTTGCTCGATCTGCTATTTTATAAATAGCAAAAAGATTACCTGTAGAACAATCACACCGAAATCCAT
Source organism: Thecocarcelia acutangulata (assembly GCA_914767995.1). Lineage (NCBI taxonomy): Eukaryota > Metazoa > Arthropoda > Insecta > Diptera > Tachinidae > Thecocarcelia > Thecocarcelia acutangulata. The sequence continues at coordinate 31,404,363 of OU612096.1, forward strand.
ACTGGCGATCACTCAGTTCACTGAAAAGAAAATTCAATCTATCCGTACTTAAATCAATCAATGTCTCACCATCTTGTTTAAAGATATCCGTCCGGCATTTCTGGACTAAACTGGCGGCCTTGCTGCCCAGTTGTTATTCTGTTATCCCCGCCGAATATCTTGCTAAACGTCAGCCATCTAGTCGCTTTATTTACAGTCGCTATTTCTGTCCGAAAAACACTACACCCGTTAGCTGGTCTGAAGGATATTTTAGTGTTGAATTCTTATATGTAGATGCCTCTCCCAGCTCTTTCTCCCCTTCTAGACAACACAAAAGGATCCAGACTTTAAAGAAGATTTCTCAATTTGGAAGCCAAAGCATCTTGATAGGAATGATTTTGAGATGCGGTATTCAAGTAGGTCACTTTCGATCTTAAGTACATACATATATTATAGTATCCGTATGGTCTTAGGGCCCACGTTACTGTTGCCTTCAGCTTAATTGCGGTTTTTAGTGCTGGCATACAGCTCATAAGTGCAATAAGTGCTTTGGTTGGTGATGTCCCCATGGCCTCTCTGGTTCGACTAACTTTCTCAGAGTTTTATACTTATTTTAAGGCATCACAAGATTGCTTTTCTCGAGCAATACCGTTTTCGGCTCATTTTCATTACACTTGTGTGTTATTCGTACTTAAATTTTTGACTGCGATTCGTCGTATTAAACACAAGTAGCTAACATTTTAATTTAATACGATCCTTTTCTTCCTGTGTAGCGTTGTGGTTTCGCCCCACAAGTTTAAAGTAAAAAAAAGCAGACTTAAACTTTGTTGTAAATTTAGCAATATTTCTTAATTAAGCACATTTTTCTTTCATTTTAATTAAAGTTATTTTGACCATTTAAACTTTACAAAATCCATTAAAGGAAATTTCTTCTATTTACGAGTATCTATTTCATTTATGAGTATTTTCAGCAAACAAAGTTGCATTAAGTGGTTTTACATAGAGTTTTCCTGGTTAACGATGTAAAGTGAATGAAACTTTTATTTAATTTAAACATTATACTGGCCATCACCTAAATTACCCTCTATTCATTTTAAATAATTGTGTACCATGATAGATATGTGTACACATATCGTTAGCTTCACGTAGGAGTAGCCTAAGTGTTACTTTTCCCGTATTCGACTGTTTTTGTTTGGTGATTCCAACACTGAGTTTACACATGCAAGTAACTTGTGACAATTTGCGTATACATAATTCCGTATTGTGAGCTATCTCATAGTTCGCTCTGTGACCGCCCGTATGGATTTCGTAGGGGTCGGTCTACTGGCGATCTTTTGGTATATATCTCGGAGAAATGGTACCGTTATACTGGGCATCGATTTATCATTTCGGTGAGAGTAAGGTGGAGGCTCCAGGCATTTCCAAGGTGTTTGATAGAGTGTGACATGGTGCATTACTATCAAAACTTATTGCTTTTGGTGGCGGTGATGATTTTTCTCAGAGTTGTTATAGATGGGCTCTGATCAAACGAGTTCAAGATTAATTCGGTAGTACCGCTCGCTTCTTTCCCCTACTCTATTTCTAATATTTCCACTATTTTGCAGATGACAGCAGCATTTGTCATTCATACTCATTCAGTTATAGGCTCAGCCTATCCGAGATCGCTGCCAAGAAGCAAAATATAAATGACTTCTTAAGTAATGATCTACTTTTAATCTCCGAATGGGGTCGTTGTTTTTTAACACACAACAGCATGCCCGTGAAAGCTGCTTCATCTGTACTAATGGATGGTATAGGTATTGAGGGATCGAATGCTCTTGATGTTCTTCGAATGAAAATACAATCGGATGTTCGATAGATTGAACACATTTTTCTTGTCTCCAAAGAAGCATTCGATTGTCCTGGTTTATTGAAACTGTGCAAGATGTTCTTCGCACCGTCCGATCTCCTTACTATTTATACCACCTATATCCGACCGAAAATGGAATACAATTCTCATGTTTGGGTCGGTGTCTCAAAGTCTATTTTTGGGTTTCTTAACCGAGTGCCAGAGAGAGAGAGAGAGAGAGAGAGCGAAAAAGCTTATCAGTGACAGCGTGATATACAAATCTATTGACTCATTGAAGCATCGCCGCAGTGTGTTTTATCGATACTACAATTGATTTCGCTCTGACGAGATTAGGGGCCTTGTTCCCGAAACCCACATATTTCTACGTAATACATGTACACCGTCTAGAGCTTATCCATTTGTGGTCGATTGCCCACTGCGATTCGCAAAACGCATTAAAGAGAGAATTCGTTCTTTAGCTGTACAGTTCGCCTGTGGACCAAGTTGCCTGCGTATGTGTTTCCTGTCTCGTATAACGTTGGAAGGTTCAAATCAAACGTCCACAAACATTACTCGGTCTCTCCTCCTCCACATAACCTATTTGCCTAGTTCTGGTATAATGCACTGTATATGTAGGAGTCATACCCAGAGTACAGGTCCAAGACAAAAAAAAAAAAAAAACTATATATCGAAAAAAATAATCACCCCTATCGTAAACAGTCTTTCCCATAAACAAAAAATTGCCCATTTCCCAAAATTGTAATGCTTAATACGTTTCCCCTAGAAATGAGTTCCCATTTTCTATGTGTAAGTCAGTTTGAAATAATAACACTTAAAAAAATTAACATACGGTCAAAATACACCTAATCGTAAACATATATTTCCTTGGTATTATTTTTGTTTTTTTTTTTTTTTTTGTTTTTCACTTTGATTTGTTCACATAATTTTAGCTGACGGACTTAATTCATCATGTTAGTAATTATTTCTTTTAATTAAAATGTTAAAGCTTATACTCAGCTATTTTAGGACTAGATTTGTGAATAAGGCAAAATGATATTATGCTGAATAGAATGCAAGGTAACGGGTCGATTACAAAGTTTTTCCTCTAAGACGTCTAAGACTTGTGAGAGCATTTCACTGAAGTTTGATTGTACCATTCCTACCTGATAATCTCTGTCTATACCTTTTTGGTATCCACCTGCTGTTGGTATATTATTGTCCAGCACTTCTAGAATGTACATAGGAGCGGTTTGCTTATAGAATAAGTAACTTACGATGTATTGGGTTACTCCAACGGATTAAACTCATCTCGTAAACGTCTACGAGCAATTCGGTAATGTCGAGATTCTTTCTCATGTAGTTCAATTAAATGATGAAACAGAATACGTCCGCAACTTCAAGCAAAAACGACTTTCAGAGAAAACATGCACATAATTGAAACGACGGCTGCAACTTCACAAACTGTCATTTAATGTTCTTTTTTGTTAAGTAAAAAACAGCTTTTTCTATTATTTTTACTTTTATTCGCGCTAAAGCTTTTGAAGCTTTGGCTTTGTTTGCAAAATGTATGAAATTTACTAAAAGTGTGGTAATATTGTTGAAAGCTTTTCTGCTTCAAAGTAAGAGCATAAGAAAAATCGCTGAAAAAATAAAATAGATTCTATTTTACGACCGCATTCTCTGGCGTTATTTTATGCCAAATTGTATGGAGAAAATCGTTATGCCCTAGTTCTGTTTCATCATTAATGCTCTAATTCTAAACATTTTATTTTAATTTCAATTAAACAAATTTTCATACTTTTTCTTCACTACTCTTATTTTACATTCACTATGTACTGATAGTCCATACAAGAGCTTCCATGAAATTGACGATAGCAATTTCCCCTTTCTGGGAATTGAAATTTTTATGGGAACAAATGTCTCCCATCTTATTCACGATAGGAGTGAATAACAACACCTGCAAATTGCTCGATTGAGTTCGAAATCTCTTGCACGTGTTCCCACTACTTGGAAATGTATCAATGGTTAGTAAAAAAATTACAATTTATTGGCTTTTTGCACTTGCGTGTATAACCACCGAGTAATAAATTTCACACACGTACATATGTATGTATGTACATCTCGTCACAAATATTTAATGGAATAGGTTCGTAAGTAGCCGTTTTTTTGTAATGTTGCCATTATGATAGTTAAGGACTTTCTTGGTGAGACCAACGATACATGTATGTAAAATATATGTACGTTCATGTAAATCAAGTATCTCTTCGCTTAGTCAATAATACTTGCTGTATGTGTATGTATGTAAGTGTATATGTGTGTAATGTTTGCATATGAAATACATTGCCATATCCAACCAAGTAAACACAATTTTGCTTGTTTGCATTTGCGTTTTTCTGGCCGTGTGCAGCGGAGATGATAAATTCAGTACAATTGTACTTTTCTCTCAATACAATAAGAATATCACAATTAAAGCAAATTAATTTTAGGCAAGAAAGAATAAAAAAATTCAATACGAAATTTAGCAAAATTATAAAGACATTTCATTTATTACGTTTGAACTCAGAAATGTATTGATGTTTTCATATTGCAGTTAGTTTTATTATAACAGTTAAACTTGGATATAACGGACTTTGTATAACGGAAAACTTAATACAGCGAAAGTTTTACTAGGGGAGGCAGTAAAGATAATTTAAAATTAATTTTATAAGAAAATTTTGGTTCAACAAAGAGTTTAAGTAAAAAGTTTGTTAAACTAGTTCTTTAAAAAACAAAATTTGAAGCTCCGGAAACAGCACATTTCTTAATGGACAACTATTAAAAGATTTAGGTGTTGAAAATTTCCTTTATTGGGAAATTTTTGTTTAGCAAAGATTTTTAATAATAACATTAAAAAAAATTTTTTTTTCCTTAAATAAAAAATGGATAGATGATGATTTATTTCAAAAATGTTCATGTTAATTTACATAAGTATATAATTTGGAAAAAATATAAATCAATAAGTCATAACACAAAATGTTGTGTGTCTGATTGGTAATTTACAACTATAATACATAAGAATGTGTGGTAAGGTTTCAAAAATGACGCAAAAAAGAAATTAAACATACAAATATATATGAAATAAATATTACATTATACAAAGTTATCTGTATTCAGTTATAATAAGTTCTCTATAATTCAAGCAAAATTTCAAAAATTTATATAAACGCATATAATCTCCACCGTTCAATAGTTCATGCACCTCTTCAAGTGATAGGCATCTTTTTGGAAAAGATAGGGTATTTGCTAATACAGTGGTACGTATTTTCATTTGAGTTACACAATGGCGTTCAAACTTAGTAACCCACCTCTGGCTTTCATAACTAGACTCACACGATGAAATAAGGTTGTATGTCATAAATAAAAAATATAAATTTCCGGAAACATTACATTACATAATTGGCATTATTATTAAATATTTTGGTATTAAAAACTTCCAGCCAGTCCGTCAAAAGGATAAGTTCATTCGCATTCAGGGCGAAAGAAAATCGATTTGGGTTTTTTCTAACTTTATTCTATGCGAATGATGTGTCAAAATTCAATTAAAATATATAAGTCCATGCGAACGAACAATAGCGACATAGATGAACCCAAATTTATTCGAATGTGAGTGACTAGCTTTCTTTAGCATACATTTTCATTCGATATCGTCAAACAGGCTGTTCATTTATTTGTTAAGTAAAGATATGAAGCAAATCAACATTTTGAAATTAGTTTTTTTTTTCTTTTTTTTTAAGAAAAAAGCTTAAAGTTCTGTAAATTGCACATGACTTAATTATTATGAAAATAAAGAAAATTTCCCTTGTGGGGAAATTTTTGTTTAGCAAAGATTTTAAGTAAAAATTTTTTTTACAAATTTTTTCTTTTCTTGAGTTTCTGTAACCAGCAAATTACTTAATTGCCATTTATTAAAAGGTCTAGGTGTTGAAAATTTCCTTTGGTATAATAATATTTTTAAAATAATTTTTCTTTAAGTAAAAAAAAGTATAAAGCTACGTACACACTGTTGTCAGATTTTACAATATTGCCAGCAAAATTGTCTGAAAATGTATTACAATCGTGTGAACTACCAATTTTTAACTTACAATGTAGTCAGAAAAACCATTCTCAATCAATTGTAAGACGACAATGTTGTCAGGCATCTGACAATCGTGAGAACACTCTTTGTCGGCATTGCCAGATAATTGGCTGGTATTGTAAGCTCTGTTTTAATTGTCAGATGTATAAAATTAATGCACCTGACAATGGCATCATTGTCCGAAAAAAGTTTGATGGGCAACACTGCCAAACAGATGGTTGTTGGTATACATAAGTGGTAATGCCTTACAACATGTCTTTCAATTTTTTTCATCTAACAATGTGACAACCTTGTGAACTGACAATTTTTGTTGTCAGATGAATTATTTGTCAGTCCATAATCTGACAAAGAAATTGTAAGATTTTCTTACGATCGTCTGAACACACAATTTACTTCTGCGGGATAATTTTTCATTGTCAGCATGTTGCCAGATATCTTACATCTGACAACCGTGTGTACATAGCTTAAGTTTTCGGAAATATTACATTACATAATTAACAATTAATTATTAAATGTTTTGTTATTGAAAATTTTCCTTTGTAGGGACATTTATGTTTATTCAAGATTTTAAGTAAAAATCTCTTAAAATAGTTTTTCTTAAAAAAGTTATTACATAATCGAAATTATTACATAATCGAAAGCTATTAAAAACTTTTGGTATTGAAAATTTCCTTTGTCCCTATTAAGAGATTTTGGTATTGAAAATTTCCTTTGTAGGGAAATTTTTGTTTAGCTAAGATTTTAAGTAAAAAGTTTGCTAAAATAGTTCTTCTTTAAGAAAAAATTGTTAAGTTCCGGAAAGCACATGACTTCGTTGACAATTATTAAAAGGCTTAGGTGTTGAAAATTTCCTTTATAAGGATATATTTGTTTAACAATGATTTTAATTTAAAAAATGTTTTAAATAATGAGCAATTTAAAATTGAGAAATCTATAAACTAAATCGAGAATTACAGTTTGAACTCATCTTAGTAAGCCATCATCTCATCTTAATTTTAGTCAATAACATAATGTATATATAGGGTGTTTTTTTAAGCCCGATAGAACTTGAAATTGTAAAAAATAACACAAAAAATGAAATTGTAATCAAAATTTTTTTTTATTCGAAAGATCAATACGTGACATTAACATTTGAAAATGATTTCGGGCATATGGGCACCGCGGCTGTTCTTGACGAAGCGCATTCTGGACGTCCAATTTTGGGCCACTTTTTCGAGCACTGCTGGCCGTATGTCACGAACAACACGAACAATGCTGGCCTCCAAGGCGTCAATTGTTGCTGGTTTATCAGCATAAACCAGTGACTTCACGTAGCCCCACAAGAAATAATCGAGAGGTGTCAAATCGCACGACCTTGGAGGCCAATTGACAGGTCCATTTCTCGAAATCAACTTATCGCCAAATTTTGATTTCAGTAAGTCGATGGTTGCGTTCGCCGTATGGCACGTAGCGCCATCCTGTTGAAACCACATCTCCTCCGGATCAATGTCATCCATATTTTCAAACAAAAAATCATTGATCATGGTGCGGTAACGATCTCCATTGACCGTAACGCGAGCTCCGGCCTCATTTTTGAAGAAATAAGGTCCGATGATGCCACCAGCATGAAAACCGCACCAAACAGTGCATTTTTCTGGATGTAATGGAGTCTGTAGGGTCTCTTGTGGATTGGTCTCACTCCATATGCGGCAATTTTGCTTATTAACAAACCCGTTAAGCCAAAAATGCGCCTCATCGCTGAACACAATTTTGCGATAAAACAACGCTCGAATCGACGACAGATTTTCAAAGTAAATTTGGATAATTTCGTAGCGTTGTTCAAGCGTGAGTCTATTCATGATGATTTGTCAGAGTATACTGAAACAAATAAAAAAAATGTTTCATCAAAATTTAATTTTTTGTGTTACTTTTTACAATTTAAAGTTCTATCTAGCTTAAAAAAACACCCTTTATAAACGCACTACAATCACTATGTGAAGTGAGTTCTGTTTATTATTTTTCCATCTCGAAAGATCTGGCAGCCCAGTTTAAAGTTTTTTATTTACAAACGGTTGTCGTTGCTGTTGTTTTAGTATTTACTTTGTTTGTTTTTTTTTTTTTTTTTTTTGTATTTGGAAGTGATTTGACATGTTGCAATTCGCTGTACGGTTAGTTGTTTTTATTGCTGTGCATATCACGGATTTTTTTGTCGGAGATGTTTATGTTGTCGCTGTAATTTCTATACGAAGCAACGAACGGCGACAACGACACACAATCTCTCGGTGTTTTGGGCAAAAACTCAAATGCAATTTCCAAATATTTAACAATATTTTGATTGCATGTGTTTTTTAAATTTTATTTTGGTTTACATTCTCCCCTTGTGCCTACAAAACAAACAATATATAGAAAACTGCAACAAAAGTCAAGTGATTTATCAGTGAGGAATTTTTTTCAAATGTTATTTTATCAGTTTTTATTTTTTTTTTACTTGCGTTGCTTTTATTTTGGACCAACTCTATTGCCAAGTGTGTCATTTAAGATGATAAGAATTGTGTAGTTACTAGTAAAGTTTAAACTGCAAACATTTAGGTATATTGAAAATGTTTGCAAAATATTTTTAGCTTTTTAAAGAGTAAATAGAAATTTAATTAAGAAATAATTTATGTAATAATTAAATGTGATTATGAAAAAGATGATTTTTCTACATCTGGTTTCTTTAAATATCATAAAAGACTGCTGATAATTATTATTCTGTATTGAAAATTTCCTCTATTGGGAAATTTTTGTTTAACAAAGATTTTAAATAAAAAATCTGTTGAAATAGTTTTTCTTAAAAAATTTCCTTCTTTTCATAATTTGCAATATTCGAGGTTGTTTTTTTATAAAAATGTTTAATAAATTAAAACAATTTCTGTTGTTGTTGCTTTTTTTGGACGTCTACTACATGGTTCAATGCTTGTACGACCACGTTTAAATTCAGCAACCCAATTTTTTACTGTTGCATATGAAGGATCACTTTTACCTAACACATTTACCATATCATTATGAATTTCTTGTCCCGATAAACCTTTTTTATGTAAATATTTAATGACACCACGCATTTCTAATTTTTCCATTGTAAAAAAAATCGCGGATGCGTCTTTTGTGAACACCTGTTTCTATATGAAAGAGTTACCAGATCGAAACAAAATTTAACATGTGTTCATAGCAGAGATGGAAGTTTCCAAAACACTTGACTTTTTAATGTTTATACCGCGCTTTTTGTGCTAGGCTAAGAAGTTTCCGCCATTTTGAAATGTTTTGGTATTGAAAATTTTCTTTATAGGGCAAACATTTTTAAAGGCCTACCAACTCATTAAGCCTTGCCTTCCATTGACTGTTGAAAAATTTGCGAACAGTAGGGATTAGAACGCCTGAAATCTTTAAGTAAGGGGTTTTGTCTATGTGGTTACAAACTTATAGCAAAAGTTGCGACCTGTGTGAACCTATCAAGCCACACTAGGGCGCTGGTGAATCGTGAATAGTTCACCACCCCTTTTAAAGCTTATGTCTAACTGTTTGTAAAAGTTTTTAAGCAAAAAATTTCTTGGGATGAAAAACTTTTATTTTTCTTTAGGAATTTTATATACATATAAAATAAAATTGTGGAAGCAGTTCTTTTAATCAATTTTCTACTTGTTAAAACAAAAGGGAAATTGAATTGACTTAAAATAATTAGTATTAAGATTTGAATACCTATTGTTAGTTCATTTTGAAGATTCAATAAATAAAAATTTATATAAAAATTATATTTAGTGATTAGGAATTTTTTATGTGCCTTAGATTTGTGGTAAATTAAATAAAACTTAATTATAATTCTGTTACAGGTTTCACGTTGAAATTTATCCAAGTGGGAACATTTTCATAAAAAACTGTTTGTAAAAGTTTTTAAGCAGATATATTCCTGGGATGGAAAACTCTTTTTTTTTCCTTGGGAATTTTATATACCTATAAAGTAAAATGGTGGTAACAGTTCTTGAAAAGAATTTTCTGCTTGTTAAAATAAAAGGAAAATTTAACATTTTCATGAATAAAAAAAATTTAGTATTAAGATTTGAATAATTATTGTTGTTAGTTCATTTTGAAAATTCAATAAATAAAGATTTATATAAAAATAAAATTTCGTGACTAGGAATTTTTGATGTGCCTTAGATTTGTGTCAAATTACATAAAACTTAATTAGAATTCTGTTACAGGTTTCACGTTTAAATTTATACACGTGGGAAATTTGTCATAAAAAAACTTACTCATAAATGTCAATTAGCATAAGTAAAGATTAATTTTAAATTTAATGAATTTCGTTAGCTTATAAGGGGCAAAAGGACATAAGAAGAAATTAAATAAAATGAAAATTTCATTTAGAACAAGAAAAAATCTTTCCTGCTGCTTTTGTTGGCATCAACCATAAAATTTCCAGCAATTTATTGCGTTCTTCTTGTGTTCATTTTGTTGCCTCAACTGCTGTCATTTGAACGAAAAATAATCCTTTTTGTACTGCAAAGATTTAATTATCATCCTTAGTATTCAGTTCATTTTCTTAGCAACCTAAAATTCTTTACCTCCACTTTACTTACACTTTACGTCACTTCATGTAGTCATAAAAAAAGGGGAGAAAAATAAGTGAAAAAAAATCCTGCTAATGAAACAACATTCGCTTTCTCATTTAAATTGTTTCCGCAAAAAAAAACATAACTTTCACTGTTTTCTAAAGAATCCAGCTTATTTTCTTTTTCCGCATTTTATAAAGGAGTGCTTGAAATTTGTGTTCCTTTATTTGGTTGGAGTTTATAATGTGGCCATCATCCCTTTTGCTGGCTGCCGTTTAACAAATGGAATTCTCAATTTTGTAACTGGGTCAGTGATTTCTTTGTCGTTGGCAGCCACTTTTTTCATCCTTTTTTTCTTTTTCTTGGAAATGAAATAATTTTTGTTGGTCTATAAAAATTTAGAAGACACATTTTAAGCTGAAATAAACAGCAGCCAACAGATTTGTTTAAATATATATGTAATACATATATTTTTTTTTTTATTCAACTAAGTAAGGCAAAGTTCACAATTATGTTATTTCCTACGGAAACGGATGTACTAAAATTTTAAATCTTGTTTTACAAACAAACATATTTGCTGTGTTCTTAAATGTAAAAACAGTATTCAGTGTTCGTTTGTAACAAAAGGCAGGCATTAGGTTTTATATGATTTTTGATCGTGTAGCACATTTTTTACGATTTTCTCTCAGCATAAATATTTTTTAGGAATTTTTTTTTGTGCCTTATAGCTCTAAACGTATTTTCGGAAAATATACAAATTATGAATTAAAGGTTTATATTAAAAGCAAAAATTCCCTTTGAGGGAAATTTTTATACAAAAGTCTACTGCACTTTATTAATGCTCAATGTTTAATTTGAATTTATTGCTTTAAAAAAAGTTATAAAACATAAAATTTCCCGATAGGGGGCATTTTTTAAATATAGAGCAAGGGAAATTTAAAGTTAATACCAATATTTCTCAAAAAATTCTGGTTAAATTTGTTTAATGGAATGCTTTTTTTTAACAATATTTTTAAATATCTTTTGTAAATTTAAAATATCCCAGGGCGTGAAATTTCAGCTACTATATTTTTTCAGCCCTCAACATATAATTTAAACTAATTTCTTTAAAAAAAAAATCATAAAAAAAATTTCCCAATGGGGAAAATTTTCGGACGTTTTAAATTTATACATATATATTTTTCATGAAATTCTAGTCAAATTTTTTAATGAAATTCTCTTTTAACTAATTGTTTTAAATATCTTTACTAAATTTAAAATATCCCGGAGAGGAAAATTTCAACTGCTGAATATCGTGAGTCGTCAACGTGTAATTTAAACCTATTTCTTTAAAAAAAAAAATACTAAATAAAATTTCCCAATGTGGGAAATTTTAGAAATGAAGAGCATTTTTATAGCAAGGAACATTTTAAATTTATACTAATATTTATCTAGCAATTCTAGTTAATTTTGTTTAATGGAATGCTCTTGTAACTAATTGTTTGAAAGATCTTTATTAAATTTAAATTTCCCAGACAAGAAAATTTCAGCTACTGGATATTTTCAGTTCTCAACGTGTAATTTAAACTAATTTCTTTAAAAATAATAAAATAAAAAATTAAAATTTTCAATAAAGAAAATTGTTGGAATGAGTACTATTTTTTAGCAAGAGTCATTTTAAATTTATACTAATATTTCCTATTATATTGTAGGTAAATCTTTTTAATGGAATGCACAGAAAAATTTTTTTTTCGAATTCAATCACAAAATTCGTTGTAACAATCAATAAATTGTTTGAATGCGGACCTGTAAAGGAATTCGTGAATTCAAACAAAAGTTTAGTAAAAGTAATTGTTGATCTAAAACAAAATTTTTTTAAACAGCAACAAAATACGATATCCAAGGTTAATTTTTTGATATTTATGTATATGCATACTAATTATTTTTCAGGCAAAAGTTTTGTTGATTTTATTTTTACCATAATTTTTTCTGTGATGCTCTTTTAACTGTTTTAAATATATTTGCTAAATTTAAAGTATCCCAGAAAGGGAAATTTTAACTACTGGAATTTTTCAGCTCTCAACGTGTAATTTGAACTAATTTCTTTAAAAAAAATTATTCTAAATAAAATTTCCCAATACGGGAAATTTTCGAAGTGAAGAGCAATATTTTAGCAAGCGACATTTTAAATTTATACTAATATTTTTCATAAAATTATTATTAAAACTTTTTAACAGAATCCTCTTTTAACTAATTGTTTTAAAGATCTTCACTAAATTGAAAAAATCCCAGAGAGGGAAATTTCAGCTGCTGGATATTTTCAGCCCTCAACGTGTAATATAAACTAATTTATTTAAAAAAATTCAAATAAATCAAATTTCCCATTACGGGAAATTTACGAAATGAAGAGTAATTTTTTTTTCCTAAATTGGAAATTTATACTAATATTTCTTATGAAATTCTAATTAAAACTTTTTAACGGAATGCTTTTTTAACTAATTGTTTTAAAGATCTTCACTAAATTTAAAATATCCCAGAGAGGGAAATTCCAGCTGCTGGATATTTTCAGCCTTCAACGTGTAATATATACTAATTTATTTTAAAAAAGTTGTAATAAATAAAATTTCCCATTACGGGAAATTTACGAAATGATGAGCAAGTTTTTAGCAGGGACATTTTAAATTTACACTTAGATTAATATTTTTCATGAAATCCTAGTTAAATTTTTTTAATAGAATACTGTTTGAACTAATTGTTTTAAAAATCTTTACTTAATTTAAAATATCCCAGTGAGGGAAATTTTTAACCTTATGGTCTTTAAAGTAACAGTAAATAAAACAAAAGTTATATTAAACTCCGTGTTTTAAATTTAGAGATATTCCCCAAATATAAAATTTCCCAACCAGACTTCAACGTACGAATACGTTAGAAAAAATTAGAGGTCCGTAAATACAACAACGGTATTTTAATTCTCATGTATCAAATTTTAAAATATTTCCTAAACATAAATGTCCCAGCAAGGGAAATTTTCAGCTTGACTTTTATTTAAATAAGAAAAGAATATTACACACATAGATTTTATGTAGAAATTGTGCTGAAAAAATGCCCCAAATTAGAAAATTCTTAAAACTCAAAGTTTTTCTAAACAAATTATAAAATTTTCATTTTTTAACTTTCTGCTATTGAATAGATCTTAAGGAAATTTAAATTTTTCTTATATTACCTTCGCTATAATTTTGTTTTATTAAAATTTATAATGGAAAGTATGTCTTTACTGGAAGCTAAATTATTTGTTCACCTTAAATTTATTAAAAAATACTTGTAGGTATAATTAGAGTTTCAAGCGGAAAGTATTAATATTTTTATAGATTTTTGTCACTAGTAAAATACCTGCAAGAGCATTTTTATATATCAAGCATTATTTTTATGACAATTTTATTATAATGCTTAAATACCTTTAAAAAAAATCCACTTACAAGCAATTTTCCCATCGACGGATTTTTTCATTAAAAACCAATTTAAAGTGTTTACAAAAAATAAAAAGCTAGTGAAAGTATTCTATTAATTTTCCTATGAAATGAGAATATAATCGAAATAGTAAAAATGTATAACATTATTATTGTAAATTAAATATTGTTCAGTTGTTCGTTTACTTGCATGCGAAAATTATTACAGTCCTTATCACACAATCAATCGCCCAAATGCACAACGTGCATTCTGTGCTGCCACCCAAACTCGTTTTACGTTCTCTTTTGTAAATTTGGTAGCACTCTTTCACTCTCGTTAATTATTAAGTAAACAAAAAGCTCATTTGTATTTGTTGCCATTGAACTAAAACGCGACTAAAAAAAAAGTAAGTAAAAATGTGTAGAGGTAAATATGTATGTATATGTATGCACATTTGTATGTCTGTTTGTATGCAAAAAGTGGAGTGTCTGTATGTTAGCAATTTAATGTAGACATAAAATCGGCGCCTTGACCAACGTCACCCATTGAACCCAACCATCAATTTCATCTTTGCGCATTGCCTCCTTTCTACCGGTAACCAAACCAAACCATCATGTCGAGTACCTTTTGTGTATTTTACGTTAATTAAAAGCAAATATAAAAACTTTTCATTTGTATTATTCAAAATTTGTAGTTTTAGTTGGAAAACAACACAATATTAAAAACCCTTCCACCATTTACATATTTATTTATTATTCATACACACTTTGCAACAACAACGCTAATAAAACAGCAAAACTAAAAATACTATTATGAACGTTTTCACAGTCAGTCATAATTGTAAATGGACAAAACATATAATAAGTCTAAAGCAAACAAAAAAATAATAAATAAAGTAGGGGAAAATTAATTTGCCAAAACTGATTGCATAAATGACATCTACACATAGATGTAGCTCCAACATTATGCGCTCTGTTTGCTGTTCCGAAAGCCCGTATGGGAAGATGCTTTTGAAATTCTTCACATTCGTGTAAAATTATCTCCCAACTTTTTTGCAGCACTGAAAAACAAACATGTTTTTGCTTAAACCTGGAGTGCCCAAGCCAATTTTATATGTAAAAGCTCTTAGCTATAGGGCCGTGCTCTTTAATACACACATACTGCACTCAGCACTATCAATGAAAAATACACAAACAGCTTTGTCTTATATATTTTTTTGTCGTTCCTTACTGTACACACACAAGAGCAAAGCAACAACACTTTCGACGACAGCGATTATCAGTGTAGATTTTGTTTTTGTAAATATGACTTGCTTTTTACAACGAAAAATATTAAATAAAAATAGTTTTTCCTTAAATGTATTGGTGCTTGCTATTCCATATAGAACTTTTGGGCACTCCTGGCTTAAACTATTTCATGTAATGCATTAAAATCATTCAAGGCAGCAAGCTATAAAAGAATATATTAAATAATTGTATTAAAGCAAACCGACTAAATGACTACTTAGCTGCATTTGTAGCTGTCGTCAAATTAAACTAACAGCACAACATAAAGGTGTTGATGTAAATGTTTTTCGCAACTGTCTATATGTTGGCCTCCCGGGGAATAGGTTTTGCCTTGGCGTATTCCAAACCAGGGAATTCTGTTTTTAGGGTAAAAAGGGGAAAAAGTCCCTCATTTGTTGTAGCAAATAAAAGTCGAGGAAGCCGCATGACTTATGTTGTGTTGACTTCCGAAACCCTTACCAAGGGTATAAATTGGTAGAACAGGGATCAGCATTGCCCCCGGGAGGTTCTGCTTGCAGTTCAACCGAGGCTGATCGTGGTTGAGGTGCCTTGGCTGGAACGTTCTGGCTGTGGTTTAAACCTAAAACGCAGGAAGGGGGAGTTAGTATCCCTAATAGTTATTTGGTGTATGGCTTTTTTCGGGGACTAACAATCTCCCGACTTCCTGTTGCCTTTACAACAGATACCTGTACTGTAAGAAACCGGTGGTAATGGTTGACGGGTAAGTTGGCTCTTAGTGGGATTCGGCCCGGGAAATTGCATACAGGAGAGATATAAAGATCTGAACTCCTCAACAAGAAGTTGCTCATATGGGTATAACACACGGGGGCGCTGGTGAATCGTGAATAATTCAGTCCGTAGAATTGGTCCATCATCAGATAAGGTAAAGACAGGGTGCTGCAGACCAGCTGCTTATTATGCTTCTGCCGCTTCTAATATAATTCAGAGCCGACAACAGAGCTACAATTGTAGCTAGCGAAATTTTTAGTCCAGTAGTCTGCTGTCTTGAATGTATTTAATGCATAGTAAATATAATAAATTAGATATCGCTTTTCTCCAGCCTCAGTAAAAACTTACCTTTTAATTAAACTAGATAATTGCATTAATTTTAATACTCTTGTGGTTTGCGGGTGCAACGTCTAACCTGGTTTGGCCAACACAACCAAAACAATGTATACAACTTACATATGTTATGACAATTTCATTGACGCCTGTCTAAAATGAAAAAGTTTTTGTTTTTTCATATTAATTTCGCGCTAAAAGACAACTTTATATATGATTACAGGAAGTGTTTGGTGACATTATTATTTTGTATATAAATCCATGTGTGTGTACAGAAGTATGTGTGTGTGTGTGTGTGTGTGTGTGTGTGTGTGTTTGTGATGTTTTTATTTCATTTTATGTTCCTCATTAAACTGAAACTAAAACTGCACAAATAGTAATAATAAAAGCAAAAACAAAAACAACTTATACTCCACGCTGCATATTTAATTACGGTTTGATAAAAAAAAAACACAATTCTTGTTAATTTAAATGACATTATTTACAGTAGATTTTAGTTTCAAGCAGAAACTAAAAAAAAAGAGGACTTGAAGGAGAAGTGGCATTACGTGTGTAAAAGGGCTGAATAAAAAGCTAAACAGCGAATTAACTAAAAATATTCCAGTTAAACACAGGGCGGTAGCAAACACACATTCCGCGAACATGATGAGTGGTTTTTTTGTCTACAAATGAACAAAATATTAATACATATGTAAATATGTTGTTAAACAACAATAAAAACTATTCATTTAAACTTCATTTTACACATAGTGAGTAAACATAGTGAGAGTAGTAGTTCTCAGTGAATGAAAATAAACGGTTTATTTCTCAAAAGTATTTCTCTCGAGAACAAAAACTTTTACAACTTTTTTTTACAATGAGCAAAACTAAAACAAATTCCTTTTTAAATGACAAAGAGTGCAAATAAAACAATTGATTTTTTACCCATCTGCTTGCTAGCGTTGTCAACTCGGTGCGTTTTGCACCGATTTTGATGCTTTTTTTAATTTTTTCTGCGAAAAATTCTTTAAAGGCGACTTAGACGGTAATATAAGTTGTAAGATATGCTAAATTTTGGTGTAGAAGAGCACGGATGGTAACGTCTGAACTTCATACCGCTCCTTTATTGCAACATAGTCATATCGCAAAAAAGCTCGTTTCGAGAAAAACGCATTTCAAATTTTTTGTTCCCATACAAGTCTTAGCAAATTTTTTGAGGAAATATCTCCTAAAGGAAACAGTTAATTTGTTAAATTTTTGTTAAATTTTTATAATTTTTTAAATTATTGATCACAGCAAATTTGTATTGTAAAAAAAAATCCTTCTTAAAAAAAATTAAGAAAGGAAAAACTTGAACTAGAACCCGATGTACATATGTACAAACCAACAAATTTTTAATCTAAAGGAAACAGTTTAAAAGCAATTTGAATAAATTTTTGGCACAATATAAATGGTAGTACTGTTAACAATTCTTCATTGTTAACTCGAAAAGCTCATTTTTTAAGATATGACTATGTTGCAATAAAGAAGCGATATGTAATGAAACCATACGACATAGAACATGCGGATGGAAATTTGACAATTGTACGGCTCTCATCGGTTTTTTACATTTTTCAATTCCATCACACATCATTAGATCAGAGTTGTATTTTTATGTCAAGACATAAACAAATAATAACATCTCTGAAAAACTGAAAAAAAGGCGCAAACAATAGAAAAGAAAAATAATGTTTGCTGCAAATTATGTTTAGAAAAGGAAGGAATAATTGAAGCATCGCAATTCATAGTTAAGGTGAGTTAACTATGTTTATTTATGTTAAATGTATTCACAATTGTAAGAAAGTTTCTTTTATTAAATAAAACGATAGATAATATATTAATGCTGATGCGTTTCGTCAGCCGTTTATTTAGAGACTGGCGTCATGAAAAACTATTTCAACATAATTGGCGTTGCCAGATTTGAAATATTTAAACAATTCAGAAAATAAAAGCTATTTATACATAATTGGTGTTGCCAGACATGAAATATTTGAACAATTCCTATTTACAGATATTTAAAGTTCCTACACAATGTAAATTTTGTGTGCATGTTTATGTATGTCTTTAGATCGACTGGAGCCAAGAAATTGTGGGGATTTACCAAGACTTCAAAATTTTCTTTTGGAAAGTCTGCAAAAGTTTATAAAACTCTTTAGGTCTTTTTTTTTCATTTTATTTATTTGCTACTCTTTCATAGCAGTGTATGCTAATTCTTTTTCCATATAACTTCGTTGGAGCCATTCCCGGCACCAAATTTCTCGGGAATTTCTTTTCGCGAATTCCTTTCTTTCGCTTTATTCACGTAAACTTATTATAACTCCCGCAAATAAAGCCCCCATTGCATTTTCGTTTGCCATTTCTTATATTAAATTTCCTTGTTTATTTGAATGAACACGAAATTTATTTGTAAAATTATTTTGCGGGCCGTGTTAAACAGTTGTTTTCATTTTACTTTTGGTTTTTTACCAATGATGTAAACGTAAAAAAATCTGTTGTCAGATTTCTACTCTCATTTTTAATATACGGAGATAATATCAAGTGATTTTCTTTTTGATTCTAAGTACGACTTGTATTACCGTCTAAATCCTCTTTTAGTCGGTGTCACTAAATCATATTCAATACAACTTTTTGTTTTAATGTAAAAAAAAAATTTATTGAAGTGTTAAATATTTTTGCATATCATATTGCAGAGCACAAACAGACCGCGGAATAATAACGTTTAAATTGTACCATATCGTATGCACAAAGTAAGATAATCACCTCTATCGTGAATAATATGGGAAATATTTCTTCCCATAAAATTTTCAATTCTCAAGAAGGAAAAATTGCTATGGTGAATTTCATGGGAACTCTTGTACGTGCTATCACTACGTAGTGCATGTAAAGAAGATTAATAAAAATATCAAACTGTCAGCGCAATGAAGAAAAAGTGAGAACATTTTTTTAATTGAAATTAAAATAAAATGATGAACAGCTTATTTTCTATGTTTCCCAGCTGTAAAATAAAATGATAAACAGCTTGTTTTCTATGCTGTCTATATGTCGACATAGGAGCTGCCCTAATCATCATTAGACTTTGGAATTTTTTTTAAAGATATTCTCAAACATTCAACTTTATATCCCAACAATCCAAATAAATTATTGAGAGTTTAAAAAGCAAAATGCTTTAATAATACCTATAATAATACGGAAAGTTTAATATTTTATATCTGCGCTTTTTGCGTACAGATTCAAAAGATACGAAAAATGTCAGAATTGATTATACATGGTACAATAAAGTCATCAAAAGGTACGAAAAATGTATCTTTCATCACAGAAATACAGTTAAAAAAAAAACTAAAAACACGCTTTTAAAGTATATCGAACTAAAAAGTAAGAAAAAATTTTAAAAATAAGCCTAAAACAATAGTGAACGAAAAATACGGGTATTATTGTGAAAAAAAATATCGGACGTTTGATATATGAAAAATATGGCACAAAGCGTCTCAAAATAGTGTAATCGCTCTCATCTCTCGATCTCAATCGCTCTCGAAACAGAATGATATGAAACGATAGTTTATATCGCTTACTTTCTTACTCTGGTAGTTGTAATGATTAGTAATTATAATCATTAATAACTAAATTATTTTTATTGAAAAGGTATAAACAATCGATTAAATATAATTATTGCTAATATCTCACGATTAGTAATTCATCACGTATATATTTGAATACGTCTTTATTATTATTTTTTGTTCATTGCAATGCAACAAGTTACAGCATCTTATGATTTACAGCATAATGATCAGATAAGTTATGCATTTAATTTCTAGGAAATTGTTGCCTAAGTAAGAATAATGAATAATTAATTGGACACGCTTAACGATAATCTAAAATCGCTATTTCTTTAAATTGTTAAGAAATAATGAAACGGAATGAAAAGTAATTCAATTACTTCCAGAGATTACTTTTCATTATTCTCAAGACATATCGCTCCTTTATTGCAACATAGTCATAACTAAAAAAAAAGCTTGCATACATTTGATTATATTTTTCTAATTCCATTTAGTTTTGCAAACTATCCAGCCTATCCAGTACCAGCTGCTATGTGGAATACTAACTTTCACAAACTTTCGTGAGGCCAATTCGGTGACGAATATACTGCGAGTAACAATTCAATATAAAGGGTGCTGCCAATAATGATGTACAATACTAATTGTTAATCGAACCTTAAAGGTCAAGGCCATTATCACAACTTACCGGTAAGGTTTGCGTTAGTTAAAAGTATTTTTAGCAGAAGTGAGCGATAAACTGACCGTTAACCATTTTTCATTATTACACAACTTGCCCGTAAAATTAAATTTGCCTTTTTGAAAGTATGGCAACAAAATACAAATAAATACCACTTTTAATAGGTAAAAATTGTAGTGGCAACAAAGATACATTTTAATTGCAAATATGGTAACTTCAAATATAAAACCTATCGTTAAAATTTACAGTTTGGATGTCTTCCCGGTAACTTAGCATTTACTTTTAGGTGAAAAGGAAGTTGTAATAATGAAATGTGATTTATCCGGCCTAAAATAAAATCCTACCAAGTTGTAATAACGGGCCTTAATTTGACATGTGTTTGTTTCGGTGCTGGAAAAATTCAACCATTCGTACACAATTCAGCAGCGCATTAAAGTTGTTGTTTGCGAATATTGCCGCTCAATTCAACAAACCACGAAAGCCAACAACCTCGACGTGTGGTCGTGTTCGCTGTGGGGAGAGATGCTAACAAACTTCTTGTGGCCAAGAATTCAGGTTATGGATCTGGACGATATGTGATTTCAACAGGATGGCACCACTTGCTACACAGCGAACGGATCAATGGCTCTGGTTGCGCAAAAAATTCAGGATGTGGAAGTTCTTTCTCCGGAATACTTTACTATTATTGGCAACAGTATGCCAGAAAAGCAGTCAGTCTAGCCTCGTCGTCGTGTTTGCTATGGAAAGCTGCTAACAGATTTCTTGCGTCCAGAAATTCGAGATATAGACCTGAAAGAAATGTGGTTCCAACAGGAACCGCCAATGTAGAAATTCAATGGCGGTGTTGTGTCGTGGAGGTGTTGATTGACTGCCACGATCATGTGATTTGGGCATATTTAAAAGAAAGAATGTGCATACGTCAATAAGCAAAGAACAATTCAAGGTGAGATAATACGGCACATTAATATTCAACATTAAACCTCAATTATGTCTCAAAGTCAGCAGGTCGGCGAAGCCGTGGCAAGCATTTTGCCGATATTTTGTTACACACATAAGCGGCGTAAATCCTTCCATTACAATTAAAAAATATTAATCTAATTGTTTCAAAGTTTTTGATTATATTTACAATTAACGTGGTGCATTTTGGTTGGACCACCCCTTACCATAACACAAACATAATTATGCATCGACTCAGGAATTGGACATTTCAGTGATATAATTTCTTTTTTTAATTGTCACATCAATTTTACACTTTCAAACAAAATTTTATGAACACAGCGCTATAATTCTATTTACTGGTTTAACAAAATGACGACCAATTCCAGATACTGTGACATTATTTATAAGTCTACAATCATTAGGATTCTTTTTGTAAAATAATCTTATTAAGTACTAATCGAAATGTTTTTATTTTGTGGGGCTTATTTAGCTAACAAACAAATTTAACCATCAAAAGTTGTTTATAAAACGGAAACAAATTACAGCCACATTAGAGCAAATTTGGATAAAGCTGTTCACTACCTTTTGCTGCCCTCTTACTCTTTATATCACATTATAAATTAACTTTGGTAATTTGCCAAAAACAAAAAAAAAGAAATAAACAAAAATACCATCTTCACAGATTGCCACAAAAATCACTCACACTTAACGAAAGAGGCAGACGAGAACAGCCCTAACCACACATTAATAGCAAAAGAAGAAGAAGAAGAGGAAGGCAGGAAAGTTGAGACAAATCGTTTGTCTCTACTGGTAATTGATTAGCTAAATAAAGCGATAGTCATTGTTAAAGTTTCAACAACTTTTTTACGTCCTATTAAATTAAGCAAACATTTTTGGCTTAATAAAATTTCTTAAGAGCTGCCACTTAACAGGTAACGGAATGGGACAGGATGTTAATCCCTTAAGGACAAATGTGTGGTTTGGACTCACGTTTTTGTTCCCTTAATTATATACGTTATACAAGAACTCAACAAAAATTTTAACCCTAATTTTGAAGTTCGACGTCTGTGTGGGTGACCAAAAAGAGACAAACAGAGTGGCCACTATTTGATTTTTTTCTATACTTGAATCAAGTTACCACACCATTGGTGTCCTAATTTTAAAGTTCGACGTCTCTGTGGACGACCAAAATAAAAAAGAGACAAACAGAGTGGCCGCTACTTGTTTTTTTCTATACTTACTTGAATTAAGTTACCACACCATTGGCGGTATCATTTTTATCCCTCAACGTGCGAGAAGACAGCAGCGTCACGCAGGCCGAACTGGGTGAGAAAATGTAGCGCATATGGGGAGAGTAACCTAATCTGTACTGGTGGTAATGCTTCATAAAATGAGCTATACGACATCCACGGCCCGAATATGATTGCAGAAGGTCTGTAGTGTTGAGTGGTCTCTCTGTGAAGGTGTCAGCAAGGGTGTCCTGATTCCGGAGGATGTAGGAGACGGTCTGAATGCATGTATGTTGAGGAGATTGCTAGCTTAAAACCATGTGTTAAGATGTTTTCACTATATGAAGAACCTCAGATAATTTGTTCAAAAATCCCTCTTTCGGATGGAATTTATATAGGTGTACTTTTAATAAGCACGGAATGTAAACAATGTTATCTACACAAAAGTTCGTTGATATTGTGCTTCACACGATGAATTTATACAACGAATATTTGTCGGCGAATTCGTCGCGATGGTCGAAAATCGCAGTTGTGGTCCGAACATTACTCCGAAATCGAGAAATGTCAAATGAAAATGTCACATTCAATATCGGTCCTTAAAATATAATCACCCGATAGGTCGCGTTTATGATGGGACATTGTCACATAGCAACGAAGGCGAGAATATTAAATCTTTAAGTTAATGATTTTTGTATAAGGGATGAGGAGGAAGTAGGGAATGCTGAACACTTGCTAAATAAAACAGTGTTTTATCTGGGTAGGCCAATACTGTACGGTTTGTCAGCACTATCCGGTGCCCGAACTAACTATTTTTATCCGCCTCCGGGGTGCAGAAAGATAATTTTCATCTGTGTTGTAAATAACTTTATCATCACAGTCCTAAAGCAGCTCTGGGTTGGGGAACATCTCAGTTTTGTCGTTGTTGTTTGTCCTTCAAGAGTTTTACGTCTCCTTCTCATTGGTTAACTGTCTACTTCAACTAACTGTATTAATTTGCAGTTTTTTGAGGTATTTCGTTGTTAATCACACGGCAACTTCTTATGCGAAGAACATAGGTCGGTACAGTTAGTCACAGCGCCGCAACAAATTACTGTTAATACTATCGTGGACATAAAGTCTTCGTTATTCCGAATATGCTGTGCATCCTATACCTTGAAAATTTATTTGCAACTGTATATTTACAAATATAAAATACAAAACTTTATCATCAGCTGCGTTTTGCAGCAACGTTACCAGATTGTACTGTCCAGTACTGCCCGCATCTAAACGAATACAAAATGCGAAACTTAATTAAGTATAATTTGTTAATTAAGACTAAAGGAAAAATGGAAAATTAAAATATATGTATGAATATGTATGTACTCGCACATAAAAAGATTTTTTTAGTTCGAAAAAAAAGTTTTTTTTTTTTTAATTTTATGCACGAAAGAAGCCAAGCCCTTGAATATTTACAATTCCTATTTCTTGTGTAAACAAACGTATGATTAAGCAAAATATGAGGAAAAAGGAAATTTAGTTTTTATTTGGCACGCAAGCAAGCCCGGCAAGGATTTTATCTTCTTTTTTAGAAGTCTCCTATTTTTGACATGCAAAATGGGTGAGGCCTTATGTACTTGTAAGAACGAACGACTCTCAACTGGTGTGAAGTAAATGAAGCAAAATATGTTTTCTTTGTAAAATTGAACTTCATATGCTGTCATTAATGTTTGCATGCGATTGTGACGGACGAACATTTGCTAAAAACAAACAATCGAATAATAACCTAAAAAAAAAGGGGAGTCTATAACTTCTTTTATCACTTAAAGTAATAAATTCTTGATTGTTTTCCCTACAACTTGAGATACAACGTTACAACGAACGAACGATAAATAATGCAAGTTTGTTATTGTTGTTGTTATTTTTGCTTTCTGCATTACTGAGACACTGGCGTCAAATTATTTGGCGTCCAATAACAACACATTCATTAAAAACCCATCATCATCACCATCACACACTATATGAAATGTAAATATCCTCATCATTATGCTTCATGCAAAACGGGTGACACGGAAAGTGACGGGGCATTTTACTAAATAATATGAGTGCAATATGTATGTGAGCAATTGCCAGCAGTTGGTAAAGAAAATATTTTTAAAAAAATGAACACCAATAATAGTTTTTAGACATAATAAAGCCTGTTTTTATAGATAAATATAAAGCTTAAAGGTGGCAGCACTATTCGTCAGCTGTTAAGTGATTTATATTTGATGGCTTGGAATTTTGACCTGAATAGAGTGGTGCCAACAAATTCTGTCGGAAAATCTTCTTTTCCCAAGTATAAAATCGTAATTTTAGGATAAGAATCTTACGAGTAGGCCCAGTTTTTAACAGCATATTTATATAAAAAATTAGTTAATTTTCATATGTACAATAATAACTAAGCAGTTGTGAGTTCGAGTCCAACTTCAGTCAAGAAGAAGGATTATTTTTAATTATGACAATAATTGCTGTGAAACAATACGACCAAAGAAGAACAGAAAACTAATTGAATACAATATAGCTTGAGGACAACTAGCTGTTTTGTCGCCGCTGCACTACTCATCAGCACCCACTGGGATTTGAACTCGGGATCATGTGAACATAATGTATTTTTAATACGGCCTCTTAACCAACTCTGCCACCGAGCTCTTTAATTATTCTTACGTTAATGTTTGCCACATATTAATCACATATATGCAATTGTTATAATCCCAGTTGTTTGTACACGATTTTCTGTCACTGAACAAAATTAAAAGTTCTCTGATTAATGTTTTAGTTAATTTTCATTTAAATTTATGTTGTATTTAAATGAAAGTTCAGTTTGTCAGTCTTAAATAATTGTTCTTATTTAAATGCGATGAAAGTGTGGCAGCTTCACTTAAATTCCAAATATTATGGACAGTATTCCATAGAACAGCTGTTTGTTAGTGAAAGAATAGAAAAATTCTTAAAGAAAAAAAATATTAAATTTATTAACGGTATAGAAAAACTTAATCATTTTATTTCATGCGAAGTTCATTTTAATTATTTATTATATTGTGCTTCAAATATCTTCTACAGACAATAGCTCGTATGTGTGTTTTGTTTACCTTTTTTGCACTAATACAAATGCAAGCATACAAAAACCATATGGAGTATGACAAAAACTTAAATAAAACTAAAATGAAGAAGTTTGGCCATTAAAGTTTAGTCCAAATTTGTAGTGAAAAACTGATTTTCGTATTTAAATGGAACTTAAAGCTAAATAACATTTAAATACCAGCTCAAAAACTGGGCCTTTATATGTTTTATTTAATGTCTAAACGCAAAACTATAGTCTGTTAATTATTCTAAAACTATGACTGCTCTGACAAGAGAATTTAAAGCAAAAGTTCAGTTCAATCAAATTTCCTTTCTTAAAGTTGGTAATATATGTAAAGGGCCAATTAAACTGTTTGGAAAATATGCCAAAATTTTTCTGTTTGTGCAAACATTTTGTATTATTTATGGGAGTGTTGGCCTGTTTGCACGAATATTTAAAGCAAGTTTACACGAAAATCAAAACGTATTGATGTTTGTCGAAACGCTTCTGTTGTTAAGCGCTATAATTTGGTATTACAGTGAAAATTTTGCAGAGTGAAGAAGCACATAATGGATTAATTATTTTCTATGAAAATTTGTAATCGATTAAAATTTGTGTACACAAGTTTATTATCGTTCAAAATTTTCTATGCTAATTTTTGTGTCGATTACAATTAAAGTGAAGATTTGCTATCGCTTAAAAATTGTCATGAAAATTGTTTATTAATTACAATTTCTCTACGAAAAGTTGCTATATATAAATTAACATTATTCTATGAAAATTTATTAAAGATTTAAATTTGTCTACCGAAATATGTTATTATTCGATAATATGATATGGAAATTTGTTACCCATTAAAATTTTTCTATAGAAATATGTTATCGATTAATATTATGCTAGGGACATTTGTTAGCGATTAAAATTTTCGTACACGCATTTAAAATTGTTTAAAATTTTCTATGGTAATTTATTGCCAATGAAAATTATTCTTTGTTTATTTGTTATCCATTACAATTTTTCCATGAAAATTGGTTATCGATAGAAATTTCTCTACGAAAATTTGCTATAGATTAAAATTATTCTCTGAAAATTTGTTATAATATGACATGGAATATGTTATCGGTTAATAATATGATATGGAAATTTGATTAATAATATGATATGGAATTTGTAAAAATTTGTCTATGAATATTCCTTATTGATAAGAATTTACGGAAATTTGCTAGCGATATCCTATGAAAATAAATAGTTTTCGATAAATCACTGATAGCAGAAATAGTATTTAAAAAAAATAGTTTTTAAAAAAATTATCCGCAGAGATGCAGGGTATTGAAGTCTGTAATTTCGAATGCATCGACGCTACTACTATTGGCATATGTACATACATATGTACACATGAATGCATGTATGTATATATGTATGTACGCATGTAAGTATGTATGCAAGAATGTATGTATGTACTGTGTATCTTCATATTTGTATGTGAGCAAGGATCTGTCCCTCGATGGGAAAAGAAACAACTATGAATTTGGCTCTTCTTTCCCTTTGCTTTATAATTTTCGCCTTAATCAACTGTGACCTCTATGATTCGTAAATAAGCAATCACGAGACATGAACATGTGCTAAATTATGTATGTGCATGTGTATGCTGATTGTCTAGGTGTCTAAGGTTTGCGGCAAAAACTAAAATTTATCGCAGACAATCACATGAGTTTTCTTGCGTGCAGTGACTAATAGTTTTTTCTGTTTTTTTTTTTTTTTTTTTTACTTTTGTGGAAGTTTGCTGACAAGGGACTGTCAGCTTTTTCTTTATTTTTCTCATAAAGCACTAAAATGGGAAATGAAATAAATTTTTCAAAATGTCAAACCAAAGTAACGACATTAATATATCAAAAATATAAAAATGCTTGACTAGTAGTAGACTAGTAAATTTCTTTAACCGTTTAACCTGTTGCCATCAAAGTGATTAGCTTTTTGAAGAAGCATTCAAACTTAAATAAATTTTTGTGGGATTATATGTCTAGTAATCCAACTTGTAATAGGTGCATAACGCACCTATTATCACTTTTTTACAATAAAAATTTTAGGATTCGCTTTTTGAATAATTCCAAAATCTATATTTTTCAAATTTGATCAAATTTTAAAATTTGAAATTATAAAACTTTAAAATGATCAAATATTAAAATTTGAAATTTTTTGGTTCACTTGTTGAAGCAGCACTCAAACTAAATCAAGTTCCAAAATCTATATTTTTGTGGGGTTACTTGTCCAGTAATCCATGTTATCTGCAGAAGGCACCTGTTATCATATTTCTTTAAAATTTTATGGTTTACTTTCTGAAGAAGCATTCAAACTAAACAAATTCCAAAATCTATGTGTACGTTTTTGTAGTAAACCATATTATCCACATAATGCACATATTGTCATATTTTTAAGTTTAAAATGTTATTATTTTCTATTTGAAGAAGCATTCAAACTAAATCAAATTCTAAAATCTATATTTTTTTTATGGGATTACATCCCTAGTAACCAATCGTATCTGCATAACGCACCTATTATCATATTTTTAAAAGTAAAATTTTATGCCTACCTATTTAAAGAATTACTCAAACTAAATAAAATTCCAAAATCTATATTTTTGTGGGGTTACATGTCTCTTAAATTCCATTTTATCTGCATAAAGCACCAATTATCATATTTTTAAACGTAAAATTTTATGGTTCACTTTTTGAAGAAGCACTCAAATTAGAACTAATTTCAAAATATATATTTTTGTGAGCTTACATGTCTAGTAGCCCATTTTATCTGTATAACGCACCTATTATTATATTTTTAAATTTTGTGATTCGCTTATTGAAGAAGCAGTCAAACTAAAACAAATTCCAAAATTTTTATTTTTGTGGGGTTACATGTCTTGCGCATCCATCATCTCTGCCTAACGCACCTATTATATATTTTTAAATGTAAAATTTTATCATTCCGTATTTGAAGAATTACTCAAACTGAATCAAATTCTAAAATCTATATTATTTATGGGATTACATCCCTAGTAATACATCTTATTTACATAGCGCACCTATATTTTTAAATTTAAGGGCCAATTTCACGATAACGAAGGTGTTCGTTCGTTCGCACAATTAGATTTAAAACAAAAACAACATTCAAACATTTTGTTATTGTTTTAAATGTAATTGTGCGAACGAACAGCTTCGTTATCGTGAAATTGTCACTAAATTTTATGGTTCGCTTTCTGAAGTAGCACTCGAAACTAACAGCCAGTTTGCCGATGTCGAAATGAATGAGAATGAAAGTAGATTTGGGTATTTTCTAATTTTATTCTATGTATGTGTCAAAATTCTATTAAAATACATACATATGTTCATGCGAACGAACAATAGTGACATAGACAAACCCAAATTTATTCGAATGTGAGTGACTAGCTTTCTATCGCATACATTTTCATTCGATATCGTCGAACAGGCTGTAAATCAAATTCTAAAATCAATGATATTGTGGGGCTACATGTCTAGTAAACCATCTTATCTGCACAACGCACCTATTATCATAGATATTTCTTATGTACAATACCTCTTATCCACATAACGCACCTATTATTATATTTTTAAGTTTAACATTTTAGAATTCTTTTTTTGAAGAAGCACCCAAACTAAATTAAGTTTGAAAATCTATGTCTAGTAATCCATCTTATCTGCGTAACATACCTATTATAGCCTTTGATGCTAGTGCTTTTAGCTTTAAGATTTGTTGTAAATTTAATTGTAATAATAAATATGTGGATAAATAAATAATTTTATGGTTCATTTTCTAAAGAAGCACTCAAACTAAATCAAATTCTAAAATTTATATATTTGTGAGGTCACATGAGTAGTAATCCATTTTATATGCATAACGCACCTATTATTAATATAATTATAATATTATGGTTTGCTTTCTAAAGAAGCACTCAAACTAAATCAAATTCCAAAATCCATATTTTTGTGGGGCTACATGCCTAGTAGACCACCTTAACTGCATAACGCGCCTATTATCATATTTTTAAGTTTTGTGATTGCCTTCTTGAAGAAATACTCAAACTAAATCAAATTCCAAAATTAAAATTTTGTAAGGTCACATGATACATAGCGCACCTATTATCATATTTTTAAATTTAAATTTTATGATTGACTTCTTGAAGAAGCACACAAACTAAATCAAATTCCAAAATTTATATTTTTTCTAATCTCACTTGAGTAGTAATCCATCTTATGTGCCTAACGCACCTATTATCATATTTTAAATTGAAAATTTTATATCTCAAAACAAATAAAATTTCCAATTTAATATAAAGTTCAATGTTTCTTTCTTCTTTACCATTTTTTTTTTTTTCTTAATCGAAATTTAAATACGCACTTCCTTCTTAGAAATAATAATTTAAAAGAAATTCAACAGCAATTATATCACCAACATTTATAAAAAAAAAGTACTCATGTTTGCCGCTTTAATTGCCTGGCATTTTTTTTTTCTATTCTACTGACAAACAACCACTTGCCTGCTTTAAGCCGTTTGGTAAAATCGATAAATCGTATTATTTCTTGAAATATTTGCTCTTTTTCTCAATCTTTTTTTTACCCTTGTCTGCAGTACAGCACACATTCAATAGCCTGCCTGCTTAAATGCCACAAAAGTTTAAATCACACAATAAGTCAAGTCAACTGTGTACTTTGGTAACAAAAAAAAAAAAGGCAAAACACGAAAACGTTCTCGTTAAGGATTAACAGAAAAAATAAAAACGTAACGAAAAATGTGAAAAAAGAACGGAAACCTTGCAATTCATAAAATACACTTGACCAACATTTTGTGAAGAGAATAATTTTGTGCACAAATACAAAATCTTAGAAGCAAAATATCGCAAGAAATGTTCTGGCGGAGCAAAATTTAAGACTAACTTTGTTTAAGCGCAAGTAAATGCTGCCTATAACAATTAAAGAATAGATGAGGTTTAGGTCAGAGCTTCTCCTACCAGGTTACATATTTGATTTGTATTAGATTTATTCGTAAGATTTATTCATGAAATAATAAATTATCAAAGAAAATCTTTACCCATAACAAATTTCAATCAAAAAATTTATACAGCTATTTTTTTATGTTTCCTAGCTGTCTATATGTTGACATTTCATAGGAGCTAAGCTAAACATCAGTGTACTTGGAAACCTAAGTACGAAGCCTGATCAAAAAATAACCGTTATTTTCAATTTTTGTCAAAAAGTATTTATTTTTCCATCAATAACTATACATATCTTGTCCCCTTCAAAGTAATCCTCCTCAGATATAATACACTTATGCCAGCGTTTTTTCCAATCTTCGAAACACTTCTGAAACGCACTTTTTGGTATCGCCAATAGCTCCTGTTTCGATTTTTCTTTTATCTCTTCAATCTTAGCAAAACGCTTTCCCTTCACCGGTGTCTTCAGTTTTGGGAATAAGAAAAATTCAGTGGGGGCCAAGTCCGTTGAATACGGTGGTAGAGGCATGACAACGGTTTTGTTTTTGGCCAAAACTCACGCACAAGCATCGATGTGTGAGCTGGTGCGTTATTATGGTGCAAAATCCATGATTGTTTTTTCCAAAATTCTGTGCGTTTTTGACGAATTGCTTTGTGCAAACGGCGCCTAACTTCAAGGTAGTATTCCTTGTTGATGGAACGACCTTGTGGCAAGAATTCATGATGCACCACACCATTGCAGTCGCAGAAAACAGTCAGCAAAACTTTCACATTTGACCGAACTTGACGTCCTTTTTTCGTCCTTGGCTCTTCTGGACGCTTCCATTGAGATGATTGGTCTTTGGTTTCAATGTCATTGCCATGCACCCATGATTCGTCACCAGTTATGACCTTTTTGCAGGAAATCTGGATCGTCGTTGACGATGTTCAACAGCTCCTGAGCAACGTCCATGCGACGTTGTATTTGCTCAAAATTTAACAATTTGGGAAAAATGTTCGTAGCCGCCCTTTTCATGCCTAAAACATCCGTAAAAACTGCTTGACATGAGAAGAAGGATAAGCCAACACCATCAGCAGGCCCTCTCTGATAGTGATTCGAAGATTATCCAAAATCATTTTATTCACTGCTTCAATGTTTTCATCGTTTGTTGACTTGCTCGGAAGACCAGGACGAGCATCGTGATTGACATCTTCTCGGCCTTCCTTAAACCGGTTATACTACAATTGAACTTGTGTTTTGCCCATAGTAGACTCGTCAACATTTCAAATATCCTTGGCATTTAATTTCATTTTTTAAACAAAACTTAATACAGTTTCTATGATCCATTTTTTCGAATAGTAAAAAATCGAAGAGCACACCAAAACACGACTAACTTGTTTCTCTGTCAAAACAAACTGAAAATCTGAAATGGCTGATATTGCCAACATATATAATAGACATGTGTACCAATATAAGGGAAAAAAAATGCGAAAATCTAACATACGTAACTCACGAAATCTGAAAATAACGGTTATTTTTAGATCAGACCTCGTATAATGTACCTGAAACAGTCAGAAAATTTCATGAGATTAATGACGCCGGTAAGGTGCAATCTCAAACACCAAATTTTACCATTCATCATTGACTAACATTCTAATCATCACCGTTTTTGCAGATATATTGACCAAAGAACCCGTCAGCCCATAAAATGCATTGAACAGTAATTTTCTGTGAATATAATGGTGTTTCGTCAAAATACTAGTGATTTCCCTAACTCCAAATGCAGTAATTCTGCTTTTAACCAAAAATTGGCTTCATCGGACAACAAATTTTTAAATAGAAATTCAATACCAATTGATTAGCAGAATTTTTATTTTAATCAAAAAAATTTCAAGAATTTGTATGCGTTACTCTAGTATGGAAGTAGCCATAATGAAATGTCAAGCCAAACTAAACTAAACCAAAAACAGCTGTCAGCTGTTAAATGGATTTGTGACCTTGTTCAAAATACACTTTATTTATATTAAAAAAAAAATAGCTGTCTACTCTATACTTTCTCCCACCCATTCAGACAAAAATTGGCTTCATTGGCGAAATTCAACATTAATTCACGAACAGAACTATTAATTTAATAACAAATTTCAAAAATTTGCAAGTGTTGCAGAAGAGTCAAGTTTAACCATAATGAAATATCAAAGCAAACTAAACAAAAAAAAAAAAAAAAAAAACATCTATCAGCTGTTAAGTGAAATATCAAATAATGCAGTGTTGCCAAATCGTCGTTTCAACCTCCTAATAAAATACACCCTTTATATACACTCCAGTTAACTTATTTAAAGGCACTAAAAATTTCATATTCAGAAGCCTATATCTTTCGCAATTTTTAACCGATTGCAGAATTTTAAAATAGAAATGGAAGCTAGCTATCTTGAGACTATTTTTAGTGCCTTTAAATAAGTGAACCGGAGTGTACATGCATTACACAGTAAAGCAGTAGATTGAAAAGCAATAAAAAAAAAGTTGACTGAAAACTTTTCTTGAATAATTTTACATATTTTATTTTATTCACATCAATTAAAAATTAAAACAGGTTTGACGCATAAATATACGAGTATGCATATATGTATATCAAATAAATGCGTACATGTACTCGCACATAAATTTTCTTGATGTATATATATTTTTATAAGAAAATGTATTACCATTTAAAAAAAAATTATTTCTTATTTTTGTAGCTAAAGATCGTTTTATTTTATATAAAAAAATTAACAGTAGTTATTTTCAATATTTCGATAACAATTTGTTATCATCGTCAGAAAAATTAATTTGAAAATTTGTAAGAAAAATTGAAATTAAGCTCGTTCACTTTTGTGCAGAAAGAACTTTACAACGATATATAATATTTGTAAATCAGAGCAGTAGTCCGGCTATAAAAGGGATTTAAAAAAGCGTGTTTGCTTATTAAGTATCTAATCAAATGAGTTCAAGATTAATTCAGGGGTACCGCAAGGCTCAGTTCTTTCTCTTACCCTATTTCTTATTTTCTTCAACGACTTTCTCTATCAAACTTCCAACCCTATCCACTCTTTCGCGCATTTGCCACTCGTACTATTTTCGTCATAGACCCAGCCTATTCGAGATCGCTGCCAAGAGGCAAAAAATTAATGATTCACTGAACAATGATTTATTAATCTCCGGGTCGCCTTTAACGCTCGTAAGACCCAATGTTGCTTATTAACAGACAAACAAACGACTGCAAGTGCTGCTTCATCTGCTGCTTCACTCTTGATGTTCTTGGAATGAAGGTATAGTGCGACGTTCGCTGGACAGCAAACATTTTTCATGTCTCTAAAGAAGCATTCAAGTGCCTCGGGTTTTTGAAACGGTGTAAGATGTACTTCACTCCACCCGACCTCCTTACTATTTATACCACTTACATCCGACCGAAAATGGAATTCAACTCTCATGTTTGGGTAGGTGCCTCAAAGTCTATTTTGGGGTTATTCGACCGTGTGCAGGAGAGGACGAAGAAGCTCATCGGTGACAGTAGGGTATCTAACTCTATTGACGCACTGGAGCATCGACGCAGTGTGGGGTGCATAACTCTGTTCTGTCGTTACTACAATGGATTTTGCTCTGACGAGATTAGGGATCTTGTTCCCGAAACTCGCACATTTTTACGCAGCACGCGTTTATCTTTGATAGCTCTTCCATTTGTGGTCGATTGCCCGGGGAATTGTACTACGCATTACAGACAGAATTCGTTTTTCAACCGTACGCTTCGCCTGTGGAATAATTTGGCTGCAGACGTGTTTCCTATCTGTTATAACGTTGGAAAGTTCAAGTGAAATGTTAACAAACACTAATCCCTCTTACCCCCTCCTCACAACCTATTTGCCTAGTTCCGGTACAATGCACTGCATATGTAGGTGTCATCCCCTGAGTACTGATAAAGATGAAAAAAGTATGTAGATTATGTTGTATTTCAGATATTTTATTATATTAGCAACTGGGGGTCTCCATTAGCCATGAACATGGTATGAGCATCATGGCGAACATCGCAAATGGCTAATGTGGACCGCTCATGTTCATGTTTCGTTCATGCTCTGACATCGATGCTCGAGCATATGGCTGAGCATCGATGTTCGCCATGAAGTTGGCCGTCACGAACAAAAATAAACAAAATGGCGCCCAACTGAACACTTTGATAAGGTAAATCCGAACATACGTATACGCCACATCAAGAACATAAATTTATTTTTACATTCGCTCTGCCGACGTTATGTTCATGTCAAGTTCAAGTCGATGGCACGTGAAGACGAGGTGTTATTGTTGCCAAAAAGATATCTAGAAATTAGTTAAATTGACGACAGCTACAAATGTAGTCATGTAACCATACTGCCATTAAAATAATTATTTACACTTAACCACATGGTATACCATATATTCGTATGACGGGTTGCAGTCGGTAGCCTGCTGTCTTGAATATGTTTTATACATAAATGTAAGACAAATTTGCTTTCAGTTGAATTCAACCCGCTATTGTTGTCGCCAGTGAAGAAATGTTTCACTTGTTTTCAATATTTTTCAGTTTCATTGACAACTAACATATCCTATTGCAGCACTCTGCATGCAGTGATTCTAGAGAAATTTATTCTAAAGTAATTGTACTTGTGTTACATTTGAAGTGTATCAAGAGTATCCTTGAACTATTTTATGTATTTTCTTCGTTATTTATGCAACTACATGGAATACGAAAACTTTTGTAATATTTGATAAATGAATTTCTTAAAACACTTTAAAGGAAAAATCACTGAAAAGCAGTTTAAACAAAAGAATTTGTGAGACGTTATATTAGAATGTACAAGATGGAAAGTTTTTCAACGAACATTTAAAATCAAGCAAAATTATTTTTCATTTAATTATATTTTCCAATATTATTCACAAAAAAATATGTTGTGCACGTTTTGTGCTGCTTTCCGTTCATTGTTGAGCTTATGCTAATCCTCTTAAAGCCATACAGCGTTTATGAAAGGCGATGACTTTTCAAATTTTAGAAAAAATTTAATTTTGCTGGCACTTGCTCGCCTGTCAACAACATCTAGAAAACAAAACGCAGGAAAAACGGTTTTCACCAGCCAAAAATTCCTTAACACCTTCCTGCCTTTCAAAACACAATCGCTTCTAACAACCAGTACAACCCACCACCATCATCTGTCACTACCTACCACAAGGTGTGGTAATGTTATCTCAGCAGCTTACTTCACACAGAAAGCCTCACGCTACACGCACAAATTAAAAAAAAAAAAAAACAAGTGCTATTGACAACAAAAAAATTATAGATATGTACTCGTATGTATGTATGTATATAGT
Source organism: Thecocarcelia acutangulata (assembly GCA_914767995.1). Classification (NCBI taxonomy): domain Eukaryota; kingdom Metazoa; phylum Arthropoda; class Insecta; order Diptera; family Tachinidae; genus Thecocarcelia; species Thecocarcelia acutangulata. Next base: position 31,440,473 of record OU612096.1, read on the forward strand.
ACACATACTCGTACTCATAAACAAATATAGAAAACGTTTAAACGAATTTACTCCACAGCAACAAGAAATAGATACTTTTAATAACAATCACCGCAGCCTCAGCGAACATTTTGGAACATGCAAAATTTAAGCAGTCACGGAAAACCCCAAACACAACGAACGGTACAGTAATATTTGAAAAAGTAAAATGCTGCCAGACTTGATTTTAATATTCAATTCGGGAAAATTGAGTTTGTTGCCTTGGAATGTTTTAAACATACACAAACCTTCTTAACGCAACACTTTTCCCCGTTTTGAAGAAAGAACTGGTAGCAGTTAGTTTTAGTAAAGGGTGTTCCGAAATTAACGTAAAATTTGTATTACTATACTATAAGGGCCAAATAAACTACGTTTGTACAAGCGTTGTTAAAGGGGGATGTTTGCTTGTTTGTACAAATATTTGAAGCATGTTTGCACGATTTTTGTGCAAACATCTTGCATGTTTGTGTTGTCTAACGCAAAATTTTGTAGATTTAAAGAAAATTGTGCAGAATGAAGGGGTGGAAGAAGAGGCACACAAAATTAGTCATGAACAAGTTTTATTTATTTCAGCTTGTTACAACTAGGTTCCAGTTAAAAATTAAAAATTATGTCGTTCAGGTGGCTCGGCAGGCTTCCAATCCTTTACCAAACTTAACAATGCTATTTTTGAGTATGTTTTTGAACTGTTTTCAATGCTTGATATATGTTCGCTAGTGTTGGTTTTTTAAGCCCTTGAACTGTTGTGGGTTTATTGCTGCACACTTTCGATTTCAAAATAATGCTCAAAAAAATCTAAAAGTATGAAATCACACGATCTTGGTGGCTGCTCCTGTTAAAGCAACATATTCTCTACGTCTTGCTAAATCATCTCACTGTAGCTCACTTGACCGTAATAGAATTACCATTAAAAATATGGTCCGATCATTGCTCTGGATCACAAACGATACCAAACAGTACCTTTTTGTGTCTTCACCCCAAATGCGGCAATTCTGCTTAATGACGTTGCTATTGAGATGGAAATGAGCCTCGTTGTCGTGAAGATTTTATTTAAAAAATGTCTTTAACAATAAAAACAATGTTTTGGTAATAAAATTACGTTGTTTCTTCGTATAATGAAGAACACCACTCTATATATAGGATAAAGTTATTTATGGATAAACATATCGGGCACGGATTTTTTTTTATCTTGTATTAGTACTCTGGGGATTCTCTCATATGTACTCATTGTCCATGTACTAGGAAAATTGGTTATTAGCAGGAGGAAAGAGATGGAGTAGTATATTGCATTTTCCAACGTTATATCTGACTGGATGCACGTCCGAAGGCCACTTATTCCACGCGGACGAACCGTACGTCTGAAAAACGTATTATGAACTAGGGATATAGGTTATTAGCAAGAAGAAAGCCAGAATAGCATTTGGCACTTTCCAACGTCATATCTGACAGGATGCACGCCCTGGAGGCAACTTGTTCTACAGACGAACAGTCCGGCTGAAAAACGAATTATCTCTATTATGCGTTGTGCGGCCACAAATGTATGAGGCTTGGACGATGTGCGTCTATTACGTAACGGTAAAATAGAGTAACGCAAGTAATATTGCAGTTGTGGTTGTGGCCAGTATCTACGTGATATCATTTTCAAACAATAAATGCCATAAATTGTTGTTTCTAGCGATAACAAACATTTTAAGTTATTTCATATTATAAATCCAAGCTCACGATGAATCACCCGATATTATTAGATTTGAAAATTAAATCATGCCCACCTTTTATGCAACGTTTGTTTTACAGACCTAAACTACCAATCTGGCCACTCTTAGTTTAAGTAAGGGTGGTATTAAGAGGTGTTAAAAAACAAATCACGGAACTTATTTTACTCTCGTTTTATTATTTTAATTTTTTATTCACACAAACTCGTTTGTATTTTGTACATACAATTTGCTTTTTATTATTCTTTGTGTTGTGTATATTGTGGGTTGTTTGAAACTTACGCTCCCCGTACATTAATCGCATTAAAACACCAACTCTGCAACTTCTCGCTTACTCCATTTCTTGTTATGCCCATGATAATTCTGCTGTTAAAGGGTGTGGCTTTTTGGGTGAACTGTGTATATTTTCTTTTTGTGTATTTTATTATTACTTAAACCCCACAATTATGCACATTCAGAAAAAACACACACACATACACACACAACATACATGCATACATATACAGTGACACAGAAAACTATGCATATCCCCCGAAAAAAATAATTTTATGTAAAACTCTAAAATCTTTATATAAAAAAAGGTATATAGTAGTATTTCTTGCCATAAATAAAAAAATTTCCAAAAATTTTGTTTGTTTTTTTTTAATAACCGTTAATTAAAAAAATAAAAGAAATTCACTTTTCACAGAAAATGTTGACTAACGGTACTATTCCCATGGAACATCTTTACACTTGTTTTGAAGCTGCTTTTTAATACTTCAGTGCGAGTTAGTTAATGATTAAAAATATTTTTGATCAGACGCATAAGGTTTTCGGTAGTTTAGGACTAAAAACATCATTGTTCAAGGAAGGAGTGTCCTGGAAAAAGCCATTCATAAGCGATGTTAAAGCCAAAGTATTAAAATTTGCGAAAACTTCTGGAAAATTGAAGTCTTTAGCGACAAAAAAAAATTCAACTTATTTGGATATGACGGGGAACAAAAAGTTTGGTGCAAAAAAAATGAACTAAGAACTTAATGGTCACAGTAAAACATGGAGGCGGTTCTGTTATGGTGTGGGTTTGTATGTCGGCGGCTGGAGTCGGCAATTTAGTTTTTATTGGGACAACAATAGATTGGTATGTATATCAGAAAGTTTTGAAAGACAATCTGCAGGAATCGTTATCCAAAATAGTCTGTCTGATAATTAAAAATAACCGTTGTTTTAAATTTTTTCAAAAAGTATTTATTCATAAAGCATAAAGCTTGTCCTCTTCAAAGAAATCCCTTTTAGATATAATACACTTATGCCAGTTTTTTTCGAATCATTGAAACACTTTTAAAATGAGCTTTTTGGTAACGTCAACATCACTTGTTTCGATTTTTCTTCTCAATCTTAGCAAAACGCTTTCCTTTTATCGGTGTCTTCAGTTTTGGGCAGACAAAAACGTCAGCGGGGCCAAGTCCGGTCAATACCGTCGATAAGGCATGATAACGTTTTTGTTTTTGCCCTAAAACTCACACACAAGCACCGATGTGTGAGCTGGTACGTTATCATGATTGTTTTTTCCACAATTCTGTGCGCTTCTGACGAATTGCTTCGCGCAAACAGCGCATAATTTATTGACCGTACGACCTTGTGGCAAGATTTCATGCTGCACCACGCCATTGCTGTCGAAGAAAACAGTGAGCAAAAACTTCAAAACAATCTTCGCTGCCGCACGTTTCATGCCTAAAACATTCGTAAAAATTGCTTGAGCCAAACGATATGTCAACATCATCAGCAACCTCTCTGATAGTGATACGAAGATTATCCAAAATCATTTTCTTCACTGTTTTCATCGGTTGTTGACGTGCTAGGGCGACCAGGGCGAGCATCGTCATTGACATATTCTCGGCTTTCCTTAAACCGGTTATACCACAATTGAACTTGTGTTCTGCCCATAGTAGACTCGTCGAATGCCACAGTCAACATTTCAAATGTCCTTGCGTATTTAATTTAATTTTTTGCACAAAACTTAATACAGTCTCTTTGATCCATTTTTTCGCATAGTAAAAAATCGAAGAGCTCACCAAAACACGATTAACCTTTTTATCTGTCAAAAACAAACTGAAAATTTGAAATGGCTGATATTGCCAACATATATAACAGACCAACATAACAGAAAAAAATGCGAAAATCGAACATACGTAACTCACGAAATTTTAAAATACCGGTTATTTTTTTTATCAGAACTCGTAATTTTTGTCTGTGCATTAAAACAGAGTTTTTCTTTAATAAATGTTGACTTTTTACAAAAAATTAAATTTTTTGATAATGCTTTATTACAAGGAATAATACGATATAATTTTTTTATATAAATATTTAAAGGTTTTACAGAAAATCATTTTTTTTCTGGCGATATGTATAGTTTTCTGTGTCACTGTATGTACATAATTATCCAGGAACAGACAGTCAGTCACTCAGTCTTCTAGCCAGCACAACGTACTGTTGGTTCCCGTACTCCTTGTACTCACACTTTTATTGCAATGTTAAATAATGTAACAATTAATTGAAAAATATTTTATGGTTTCACTTCATGGTATTTATTTATTGCATTAAGTATTTACGGTGGAATGCTGAAGTGAGTAGATTTATTGTTATTCGCTCTTTAAGTAGTATGGTAATACTCTTGTAAGCATTCACAGATATTCGAGAGATGGTAATTGTTTTTTTTTTTTTTCTTTTTGCTCATAGCAACAGTTATTCCCATTTTATTGTTGTTTTTTTACTTTTTGAAGGGCTAAATATCTCTTTTTTCAATTTTTTTTATTTTCTTTTATTAAAGGAGTGCTGCTTGCATTTTTTTATCGTTAGTAATTGGCTTTAAGGAGGAGTAGTAAAGGCAGAAGGTGAATAATTGCATAAATAAAATTTCATTTGAGGGTTAATTTAAATAAAAAATTTTATTTTTTTGGGTCTTAAAGGAAAAGTATTCAAAAAACTATAATAGTGAATTCTAATATAAGTAACTCTCTAAGATTTTTCTTTGCATTTAAACTCAATAAAGCAGGGAGGCTTGGCCGATTTTGAGGGAACTAATTATAGTCCCCGAAGTTCCGTAGTCTGGCCACTGATATCTGTAATGTAACCAGAAGTAGTATAAAGATGGATGGGTTAGTTAAGGGCTGATGTTCTCTATGAACTTCGAGTCAATAAATCGCGAAGTCTTGATTTCCCCCGACTATCTGAGGAATTGCATACTGGGGATATTAGAAGGCCCGGGCTCTTCAATAAGGGATTTGGTCATATGATTACAAGCGTATGACAAGAAGTGACCTATGTGAGTCTTGCATGTCACATGGCAGGGCTTGTGAGCCGTGAACTAGTTCACCTCAAGAAATTGGTCCATCGTGAAATCATCATGGCAGGTGCTGACGTAAATTAATTAAATATCTGCTCAATTGTGCAAATTTTTTCTACATATTTCATCGCTTGCAGCAACCATTCTATCATATAATTTTCGTATCGACGGCTAACAGCTGTATTTGTGTGTATACAGAGTGTCCATAAACTCGACGTCAAGCCCAAACACGATGACAAAATTGATTGTAACCATCATGAGAAAAATGAGAAAAAAATCTAAAAAAAAATTTACTCAGATCAAAAGTTACTTTTTAGACTTTTTTTCAGATTTTTTCCATGTTGGTTACAATCAGGGGGACACCCTGTATGATAATCGGCAGCAGATGATTTTGTTAGATAACGAATAGCGTTAAAAACTGAATAGCACATTCGATTAAATATTGTTATAATTATTTTAACGATATTATTACCATAATAAAAGTTGCAGAACCCACTGCGGATATCGTGGGTTTCTCGACGTACGAGTAGATAAGTGAATTTACATTACCACAGAGAAAATAATCTAATCCAATCTTTTGTCACAAAATGTTTCTTCAGCCACTCGTCTAAACAATATAATCGTGAAGCACTCAAAAACTGAGCGTTTCCCATATAAATGTTGTAGACGAATCATTCATCTGTGTTGTGTAAACACCACATAAATTTTTGTTTGTTTCATTCTCTTTTTAAACGAAAGAAATATAATTTCTCTTACTAAGAAATTTGTTTTACAGCTGGTAAATCTACAAGTTCTTGAACACATTTCTTTGCAGCAGATGAAAATTAAGTCAACATTTTACTTTTATTTAAAACGGTTTTCAGTTTTTTTTTTCCTTTTTTTCACTACTAATCTGAGGAGATAAAAATTTCTTTAAGACTTAAAGCTGAGAAAAACACCTTTCTGTGCTTTCAGCCTGACTAACTAAACAAGTGACTGCTGAGTGACTCTGCCTGTCTGTCACATGAAAGCAATACTTTGTTATCTAATTAAAAATGCAATGACCAAAAAAATAATTGTTACAAGATTTATATTAAAGTCAACAAAAATTTATATAAAAGTATCATTAAAAGCAAAATCTGCAGCTGGTTGGTTGGCGGTTGTTCGGCCAGTCTGCTGTATTTTTTCTTGCAGCTTAAAACAACATTGCAAAATTATTGCACCTGCCTCAAAAGTTAAGAAGAAAAATAAAAAATAAATGAATAAAATATAAATTTAACACAAGCAGTGCTTTTCTGATGTTATTGTTGTTGGTTTTCTTAAAATCCCTGTTTTAATTTGGTCTTGTTTTAATATCCAGCAGTCCAGTCCAGCTGTATTTGCACGCAGATAACTCAAATACAGAAAAGTATAACAAACAATTTATTTGGCCAGTTAAGAATGAGCGAGCGAGTGAGCGAGCAGGCCTGCTGGTCAGCTGCAGGTAGTACTTGTGTTTTCAAGTGTGATTAGCTTTAAGCTCAAAACTATTATTTTGCCTTTAACTAAATAAAGGCTTAACTAAAAGTAAAAACCGTTCGATAAATATAAAAAGCACATTGCAGCTTTTTTTTTATTGAAATGAACTTTTAAAGTGTTTAAGGACTTTTTACTTTTTTAATGTTTGAAAAGCAGGCGATTACAATTATTGCACCAAAACAGAATTGGAGCTGAAAATGTTTTTAGCTGGGAAATTTTTCATCGAGTTTTTAATGAAAACTTATAATAGCTTAATTCCGTTCGAAAACGGAATTAAATCCAGTCTTTGGTTCTGCAGAAAATTAAACACTAAAAAGTTTTGGAAAATAATATCAGTGAAATTTTTAGATTTATGGTTTTAAAATCACATAGGTGATTTCTTGGTGTTCTGAAAAGAACGAGATTTTAGCTTTTTCTTATGCCGAAATCACGAGTAATCCCCATGAATGTGGTGCTTTTTGATACCGTATCCAAAATGGACTCAGATGTGATTTCAAGTGGACACTCCTTTTATTGGCCGGTAGACCAACGAAAGATGCAAGACGTTATAGATTTTGGAGTTGCAAAAAATTTCGTCTTAGAATAGATACAAGTGGAGCCTTCATTAACAGTGGTGCCAGAAAATTTTCCTTCTTCCTTCCTTCCTAAGTTCATTTCCCAAATATAAAATCTTAATTTTCGGAAAAAAAAAGATCTTAAAATGTTTTTTATGTTAATTGTTACAAAACGATGCCTTTTTTAAGAAACGACAAAAACAAAAATTTTGAAGCCAAAATCCAATTCAATCTTATTTCCTAGCTAGCATTTTTAATCGTGGAAGACTCTACTGGGAATCTCATGAAGAGTGTTATTGATCGTCGACGAGTACATTTTTCAATCACAGACGGTCCCTCTCACGGGAGTAACTGTTACAAGTGCTGATTCTAATCGTAGAAGAAATCGTCTGAGACTCGTAGTAGATATATATTATCTTACAACTACTTAAGGAATGAGCTGTGTAATCCTTGTGTGATTCATAAAGGAAACAGCACAAAGCTCATTCCATATTTTCATACTAATATAAATCGCACAAGTTCACCGCACTTTGTTTTCATGTTAATCTATAAAATATTAAAATATGAGTAAAATCTATAAAATTTTTCATCGTTTAAGAAACACTCCAAGATGGTGTGACGGGCGTGTAGGAAAACTGGTAGAAAATAAATAAAAAAGTAAATTTTTTGTTATTGTTACTCGTCGGAGAATCAACAGAAGATTCTTTTGGGGATTGTATATTGAACGCAATCGTCTAACTAACAGCGTATGCTAGCTGGGTTGATTTCTTAAAATTAGTAGTACATATAAGGGCATAATAAACTCCACAAATTGCTTGACAAACATGGCAAAATTTTACGTTTGTACCAATATTTTGCGTTGTTTATGGCGGTGTTTGTTTGTTTGTTTGCACAAATATTTAAAGCGTGTTTACATGAAAATCAAACGTTTTTAATTTTTATGTTTGTCAAGCCGCTTCTGTTGTTTAGCGTAAAATTTCGTCATTTCAGTGAAAATTTTGTAAGGTGAGGTGGTAGCAGAAAAAGTGGTCTTGTTAAAATTTATAGAACTGTATCAAGTGTTGGACTAAATTTTGTTGGTCAGAGCAGTGTCGAAGCTATACGAGGGCTGATCAAAAAATAACCGTTATTTTACATTTTTTCAAGAAGTATTTATTTATTCATCAATAACTATCTTCTTGTCTACTTTAAAGTAATCCCTCCCTGATATAATACACTTAAGCCAGCGTTTTTCTCCAATTCTCGAAACACTCCTGAAACGCGCTTTTTGGTATCGCCAACAGCTCCTATTTCGATTTTTGTCTTATCTCCTCAATCTTAGCAAAACGCTTTCCTTTCATCGGTGTCTTCAGTTTTGGGAACAGAAAAAAGTCAGCGGGGGCCAAGTCCGTTAAAAACGGTTGTTAAGGCATGATAACGGTTTTGTTTTTGGCCAAAAACTCACGCACAAGCATCGATGTGTGACCTAGGGCGTTATCATGGTGCAAAATCCGTGATAATTTTTTCCACAATTCTGCGCGTTTCTGACGAATTGCTTCGCGCAAACGGCGCATAACTTGAAGGTAGTATTCCTTATTGACCGTACGACCTTGTGGTAATAATTCATAATTCACCACGCCATTGCAGTCGATGAAAACAGTGAGCAAAACCTTCATATTTGACCGAACTTGTCGGTCTTGGCTCTTCTGGGCGCCATTTGGATAATTACGCTTTGGTTTCAATGTCATAGCCATACACCCATGATTCGTTACCAGTTATGACGTTTTTGAGAAAATCTGAATCGTTGTTGACGATGTTCAACAGCTGCTGAGCGATGTCCATGCTATGTTGCTTTTGCTAAAAATTTAGAAATTTTGGAACAATTTTCGCTGCCGCACTTTTCATGCCTAAAACATCCGTAAAAATTGCTTGGCACGAGGCAAACTACATCATCACGAGGCCAACATCATCAGCAACCTCTCCGATAGTGATTCGACGATTATCCAAAATCATTTTCTTCACTGCTTCAATCTTTTTATCGGTTGCTGACGTGCTCGGCCAACTCGCCAAACAGCACAGTCAACATTTCAAATGTCCTTGTGCACCCATGGTGCAAATTGAATTAGTCTGAAATTGAAAAATGTCAAATGAAATGCAGAAAAACACTTGACGTTTAGGTGTGGTTCACCTTCAACATCGGCCTTAATCTAAACATCCGATACATATACATTAATGTCATAAAATTGGCTGTCCCATAAATTCCTTTTTATTGATATTAAAAATGTAATATTTGGTTATATGATGATTTGATGTAACTTTGAAAAAAAAACACCCTGTAATTATGCAACATTTTTCCCCCATTTTCTTTGCATTCCTCTACAAAGTAATAAACTGCTGCTCTTGCAAAGCTGCCCAAGCAAATACTGGTTGTTGTTGTTGATTTTATTGGAGGTTACCTCCCATTTAATCCCTATAAAAATTAAATAAAGAAAAACTTTTGTTGTTATTGCAATAGTTAATGGTTCTAAAATAACGTTGCAACAAATAGTAAAACAAAACAAAAACGAATAATAAAAAAAAAAGCAGAAAACATTTTGAAATACAAGTGCAAATACTATAATACGAATACTCGTATTTGAAACGCAACTTAATGCCATTGAACTTTGATTTCAATGTTTGGTTTTAAACGCAGAATGTGCAAATAAACGTAACAAAACAACAACAACAACAAAAACAAGAGAATACACGAAATGACACAATTGCTTAAATATTTAATGGTTGCAGAATTTTCAATTTAAATAAAATTTGCATTTAACTGAAGAGAAATTTAATTTATATATAAAAATAAATTTTCAAAAAAAAGTTATAATATAATATAATGTCAGATTGGCTGCTAAAAGCGAAGCGATGATAAAAAGCAATCATATTCTGTGTTATATCAAAACTATAAGGCAGGAGTGCCCAAAAGTTCTATATGGAAGAACAAACATCAACAGATTTAAGGAGAAACTAATTTTATTTAATAAGCAAAGCATACGAAAGTGCTGCTGTTTTGCACTTGTGTGTACACACACATGTGTATATTAAGGCGCACAGCCTATAGCTAAGTGCTTTCACAAAAGCAAATGAGTACCAAGCGCATGGGGCTTGGACAGTCTTGGCTGTAAGGCATGAGAGTAAACGCTTTATTTTATGTAAGAAAGCTATTTTTTGTTGCTGTGAATGCTTCTTTACGCCTGTAGATATTTAGAGAGTCCTACTGGCAGTTAAACAGCTCCTAAAAGCTAGATCTAGTGAGTTTAATTAAACCAAAATTTCCAATAATGCTATGATGACCGCAGCTCGTGTTTTTTCCATATAAACGTTTTTTTTATGTAATTCTATTAGGTGTACAAATGAGTTTATGTCATTTTGAGACAGATCACATGGCATGGGTATAGCTACCAGATTTGACGATAAATCGCCATTTTGACGATTTCCATGCTCAAATTTAGCAAAACAACGATTTGACGATTCTTGTGCTAAAAATTACGATTTTTTAATTGTTTGTAGGTGGGACCCAAAGTATACCTACTCGTATATAAATAAATGCAACTCGACAAGAATGTAAAAAACAGGCATTTTGTTCACGCAAAAACATTTTTTATTATTATAATTTATTTTTTGGACTGGAATAAATACCGAGGAATAAGTTTCAAAGTAATTCACTACCTTCCAGAGTGGGTAATGTTGGACTAATTTTTGCTAGTCTTAGCAGTGGCGAAGGTATGTACACTGGACATTGAACAGTTTTTACTAATATAATACCAACACTTTCGTTTGGTCTTTTTGTGTGTAAGCAACACTCGTAACGCATGACATATGAGTGATTGTTACATGTGTAGGTATATTAACCTGTATATACAGTGTTGCTGCTTTAGTACGAAAGCTGGAGTTGCCTTATTGCTTCCGGGGAAGTGTGGGGTGGGATTTAGGGACTCACGAAGCCGATTTTGGGAATTCCCCAAAAAATTTTGAACCAGTTCGCCAACCGCTTTGGAACTCTTTTTTTTTATATGCGGTGAGCGTATTTGGCGTAGAACGTGTATCTGAACTATTAATGGTCATTCGGTTTGAAACCGGTTTTTCGTATTCGGTGCGCGTTTTTGCCGTGGATCGTGTATGTGATCTATTAACGGTCATACGATTTAGTGCGAAAATTGATGTTGCCATGTTGTTTCCTAGAAAGTGGGGAATTTTGGCAATTCCAGAAGCTGATTTTGGGAGCTCAAAAAAAAAAAATACTCGGAACACGTTAACGTGAATAATTATCCGATTTTTGTCGGTTTTTATAATTTTTTTTAAGTCTAAATAAAGTTGTGAAACATTTCAGTATTGTGTTGTGCAAGATGGTCATAAGGCAGAATAGTAAGCAAGTCTAGTGTGTTAATACACAGTGGTATTAAGTCTAAATAAGGTTGTGAATCATTTAAGTACTGTGTAAGAAACGGCGAGAGAGAGAGAGTTTTATTACAATGTTGTGCAAGACGGTTATAAGTCAGAATAATAAGCAAGTCTAGTGTGTTAATACACAGTGATATTAATTCTAAATAAAGTTGTGGAACATGTAAGAACTGTGTAATACGCAGCTGTCGCAGTCATTATTTCATTTGCTATTGAAGAATCCGCAAAAGCGTTTTTAAAGGTAAAAATTTAACAATATGTCACACAAAGACAACGATGTTCTGAGAACTGCAAATCGCTTAAATTTAGCGTTTTCAATTTGAAACCGCCAAATAAGTGTTCTGACAAGCGTATAACGCCAGAAGTTTGGTTTTGCGATTTGAAATCGCCATATAGGTGTTCTGGCAAACGCATATCGCTGAAAATTGGCAGCTTCAACTCGCATTTGTATATTGAAGTGAACTGATTGAATTTGCTAAAACTTAACTTGCAAAAGGAAATAATTAATATATATAATAAATAAATTAAATTTAATGTGTTTCTTATTTCAATAAAAATTTTGAAGAGTTTAACACATTTTCAATTAAAAAAACCAAATTAAAAAATTTCTCTTTTTGTTGTAAATTTTTTCTTTCGTTTTATATAACTACCACCTACATACATATATACGTATGTAAAACATATGTTGTATTTTTTGGGAAAAACTCCGAAACTGACCTTAGAACACCTAAAGGTGAATTAAGCGTTTTTCAGAACGCTTTGCGATTTCAGATCGGGGGTTGCTCAGAATATGGCTGTTAATCAACCTTACAAGCAATTTTACAAACAAAGTTTTATGTTGTTCTTAAATACAAAAATTATGTTGGTTAGAGCCTTTCTACTCCAGAAACTCCGACCTTTCGCATGTTTTTGCTCTGCCGTTAAACATTTTTTTAATAAAACTACACGAGGAAACGCCTTTGAAAAGTATTTGTTTGTTTTCAGAAGTTTGATGAAAGAAATATGTTAAAAAATTAAATATATTTGAAAATAACTTTAATAAAATTTTGCATAAATTTTTCAAACTAAAACTCATTTAAAATTCATTTTAATTTTTATGAATACGCCCAATAGTATTTTGTATTTATTGTAGTAATATTTTCTGGCAACTCTGCTTAAAACGTTTAATTTTCTGTTTGTTTGCTGGGTAGTGTTTAATATTTGCAGGAAATTTATACATTTTGGGCGAGAAGTTTCCATGTTTTCTTTTTTAATAAAAATTTAAAATTATTACATGCTTAACACACATGCAAACTATTAAAAAGAGAAATTAATAATAGTTTGATGTTTGTTGTTTCAGCCGTTTCAAATTAAATGAAGCTTGAAATAATTTAATTTTCAAAAAAAGAAACACACTCACACACATGAAAAAATTTTTCAAATATTCTATTTAAGGTTTTAATCATACTTTCTTCACATGCTTTAATTTTTATCTTTTATTTATTTAAATTATTTAAATGTGTTGTTAATAAATTTTATTGCTTTATTTTTTATGCGAGACAGATAAACTCATATGGAAATTGTTGCCTCAAGCAAAAACCAAACGCCAACTTTTTTTTTTTGAACACTTTGAGCAATAAGCATTTGTTTCACGAACATAAATTTAAACAAAATTTAAATAATATAATTATGTGTAAACAAAAAAAAAATCAGTTTTGCATGCCGCTGCTTAAATTTGCAGGTTAATGACTTGTGTCCGGTGTTTGTTTTCTTGCAACACGAAGTATTGTACTCACTATTGTTTATAATCTGATATTTAATCAATTGAGTGCAAAGGTCACTTAAATGGAAAGTTAATAATTCATGTCATACATTTGTGAATCAAAATTTAGTTGAGGCAAATATTCAGCTCAGTCCTTTTCGTTCTGCATTCCAAGTGAATTAACAACGCTTCAAACTTCGATCATTTATTTACTAAATAAACTTAATCAGACCTAAATTGAGGAGTGAAATACATCTAAAACTCGAGGCACTTAGGTTAAAAGAAATTCAGAAACTTGTATAAATGAAAAAGCTTGTTTTTTGTGTTTTGATAGGTATTATTAAAACATTTTTCTTTTTAAATACTCAATAATTTATTTACGACGGCGGTTTCGAAACTTCTTAGCCAAACACAAAAAGCGCGGAATAAACAGAAAAAAGTTAAATGTTTTGGAAACTTCCATCTCTGCTATGAACACATGTTAAATTTTATTTCGATCTGGTAACTCCTTCATATAGAAACAGGTGTTCACAAAAGACGCATCCGCGATTTTTTTACAATGGAAAAATTAGAAATGCGTGGTGTCATTAAATATTTACATAAAAAATGTTTATCGGGACAAGAAATTCATAATGATATGGTGAATGTGTTAGATGAAAGTGCTCCTTCATATGCAACAGTAAAAAATTGGGTTGCTCAATTTAAACGTGGTCGTACAAGCATTGAAGATGAACCACGTAGTGGACGTCCAAAAACAGCAACAACAACAGAAATTGTAGCCAAAGTGCATGATATGGTATGAAATGATCGACGAATAAAAGTGCGTGAAGTAGCTAATATCATGTGGCATCTCAAATGATCGAGTCCATTTAATTTTGCATGAAGAACTACAGATGAAAAAGCTTTTTGCAAGATGGGAGCCGCATTTGTTAACAGCCGACCAAAAACGCATAAGAATGAACATGTCTCAAGCCTGTTTGGATCGTTTTAAGCGAAATAAAATGGATTTTAAGCGTCGTTTCAGAACTGTTGATGAGACATGGATCCACCACTATACCCCAGAGACAAAATAACAATCCAAACAATGGACTGAAGCTGGAGGAAGTGCCCCAAAGTAGGCACAAACAATTCAATCGGCTGGTAAGTTTATGGCAACGGGGTTTTTGGGGCTTCAAAGGTATTTTATTGATTGATAAAATTTGCAAAAGGATAAAACAATAAATGCAGAGTACTATTGCAACCTTTTGGATTATTTAAATGTACATATTAGAGAAAAATGACCTGACTTACAACACAAAAAAATCATTTTTCATCAAGACAACGTACCAGCGCACAAGAGTGTTTTAACAATGGCTAAAATCAACGAATTAAAGTACGAGTTGCTTGACCACCCACCTTATTCTCCTGGTTTAGCTCCCAGTGACTTTTACCTGTTACCAGATCTAAAAAATTCCTTGCTGGCAAGCGTTTTACCTCAAATGAAGATGCAATTACAGTTGTAAACCACTATAGATCTTAAGGAAAACTATTTTAATCAAGGGATAGAATTACTAGAAAAGCATTGGACTAAGTGTATTGAAGTTTCAGGAGATTAGATTGAAAAATAAAAATATTTTTGAAAAACTAACTATTCTCTTTTTTATTGATAGGCTAAGAAGTTTCCGAGCCACCCTCGTAGGTTGTTGGGACATAAAGTTGAATGTTTGAGAATATCTTTCAAAAATTTCCAAAGCCTTCTGATGATTAGAATAGCTCCTATGAAATGTCAACATGTAGACAGCTGGGAAACATAGAAAACAAGCTGTTTATATTTTTTTCAGAAGTTCATTTCAAATAGTTAGCTACATGTTTCAGCTAATTCCAATCTTCATATGTTGGATTGCTTGTCTTTCTTGCCAATATTGAAGTGCTTGAAGACATATCAGGACGTGTATTAACTGACTTATAATCATAACATCTTATCAATATATTGTTTTTGTTGTATCTTGTAATTAAAAGTGTCAGTTCTAATAATCTCCGAGATATATTGGGAAATTGCACCAAGATTGTTTACTTGAAATTTCTTATGTAACATATTACAAACATGTTGTATCTGAAGATTATTTTTGGTAGCAACAACCAAGTCATCAACATAAATAAGTACGTAAACAATGTTTACAAAATTAGTAATGTGCCTAAAGTACACGACCTAGAAATGTATCATGCAGTAATTGAATTGTTGCACGGGTTGCATGGCAAGTATTCTGGTTGAGGGCATATATTGGCCCTGTCAATATCCAATTTGGGTAGAAAAAACTGTGTTATCTTGACGCGTTATCCAGCGCTAGTAAAAGTCACTGCTTGAGCCGTAACATGAGGGAGTGAGTTAATTTTACAAGAAATAAGGCCTGATGGTATCATCAACAAGTAAAAACCGATAAACAATACACTCGTATAGTTCTGGGTATAATGGAGTCTGTAGCGGCTGTTTACGACTTGCTCTCACTAAGCATTAGGCAATTATGTTCTAAAATTTACCCACAGTTCGACAGATGGGCTGGCTCAGATAAACAATTGTCTACGCCGTGAAACTCTCAAAGTCGTTTATAACCGATAACTGATTTTCAAGGTAAAAATGATAACGTTGTTCAAGCAGTCATATACTCATGAGTATGTACCAGATTAAACTGATAAGAACTGTCAAATTGGGAGCGCAGTGTGACAGTTCGTTTGACAGCTAAACTTTACGTAAGTTCTATAGTAGGCTATATAGGGCTTAAAAACACTGCAATTAGTAGTGTTAATTAAAGTAGTAGTAGTTGTGGCTGTTTTTCAGTTAAAAGCAGCTTGCAATAGAGTTTCCTTATTAAATTATTGATATTAATGCATTTGAATGTTTTGGCTCATACTAATTTCTTGTACTTTTTCTCTCTTTTCAGGTAATTCGTTTTCTTTTAATGTATAACCATCTTCAAGGTATCGTAAGTAAAGATTTAAACTATTCAAAAACTTATCTCTTATATACAGCCATGTCACAGAGCTTAATTCCGTTCGGAAACGGAATTGAATTCTTTTTTTACTTCTTCAAAGAACGAAAAACTAAAAAACTTTTCGGAATGAAATCACATCTAATTGCAAGAATGAAACTATTATTGTCTTATAGAATTGATTTCAATTCGAAAAAGTTTTAAATTTTCGTTTTTTGAAGAATTAAAAAATCGATTCAATTCCATTTCCGAACGGAAGTGAATTCTGTGACATGGCCGATAGTTTATAAAAAGTAGCAAATTAATGGGAGTTGCCACTAATTGATTAAACTAAAAAGCAAATCAGATTAAGACAAAACAAAAAGTTTACGTAATTTAAGAAGTACTGAGTGCGAGTATGAGTACGTTGGCATATATGCGACCTGTTAGAAGAATAATAAAAATTTCTTTTTATCTTACAACTGCGAACCCAATACCTGGAGCCCCACTCATAGAAAAATCGTCATAACTGTAATGTCTTTTAACATCAATGCAATGTCAAATGTTCTCATTTTGGACCCCATAGCACTTTTCATGGCTGTGATGTCAACCATTGTATCAGTTGCTCTAATTATCATTAGCGACTGTTATGACAATTATTTCATCAATGAAATGTCATACTGACGTCATGGCATTGCTTTGTCGGAATTAGTTTGGTATGAGCATGTGATCAATGCAATAGCACTCTAATATCAGAAGAAATGACTAAATGAAGTTAATGCAATGACAAAATATTATTATCAATAGTATGGTACTCTAACATCAGACCAATTATAAGTTGGATTCAATTTTTTGTTTAGCTTTTATTTATTTATTGAATCTTCACAATGTGAACTAACAATAAGTATTCAAATCTTAATACTAAATTAAAAAAATTAACTAAGTCCAGCTAATGCTAGACAAAAAGTTTTATTTTGTGCATATTATATCGTAAAATCACCTCTTTAACGCTCTGATGGTGGCAAGGCTATCTCTTCTACTCAACCGAGTGTGACCGTTAAAATTAAGTATGTTTCGTGCAAGAAGTTCCAATTTGCTGATGTACCTTGTCGCATACTTTAAAAATTCCTCTTTTACCAGTGGAACACACAGATCCTTGTGAACTCGGTAGTTTTTTACGTACCATGGAGCTGCAGAAGAATTTTGTTTTGTCGCCTTTGGATTTTTTCAATGTTTGACGCTGAGACAGTGCCCCATAACTGAATTCCGTAGCACCATATAGGCTTTAGAAATGCATTGTATAACAAAAGTTTGCAATCCACACTTTATCAATAGCTTGGGAAACATCATTGAATAGAGCTGAGCAATACTTTTTGTCCTCAAAAGTCTGTCTTATGACATTAACTAGTCTATGCGTTTGTTCTATTGTGTAGGGTACATCCTACATCATTCAATATTGGAGTCAACTTCGCCGTTAACAATTTTTCGAATAGTTTTGAAATTGTTTGTAGTAGACTTATTGGTCTTTATGACTATACTTTAGTGGGATCCTTCCCTGTCTTGGGTATCATAGTAACCATAGACACCTTCCACTCTGCAGGATAATACTCTAGGCGCAAAATAGCGTTAAAAATAAAAAGAAGAATTCTTCTAGCCACACTAGGTAACTGTACAAGCATTTTGCCAGTAATTTTATCAAAACCTGGAGCTTTTCTGAAGTTTACTTTATTTATAATGTTTTTGACATCTTGAAAACTAAGTCTCAAAGGCGCAGGCGGTCTAACAGCATATGGCGGAAATTCAGCTACATCATCCACTGTAATAAAAACGTTTTTCAAATGATTAACATATACCACCCCTTTTTCAGAGTCGCTTCTTGCCCAGTCGCCAGTTGAAGTTCGCAAAGGTGGCTTACCTATTACGGGTCTTTTCAGACCTTTTGTCGCTTTCCATAGAGAATAAGGGGTACCATCAAGACTTTCCAGATAATTTTTAATCGAAGCCATTCTTTGGATTTCAAGCAGATTTCTTAATTGAGTTATGAATTAAAAACCTTATTAACATAAGAAAAATTACTAAATCGAAATTTCCACTATGCAAGTCTTATTAGCTAAGCTGGATTAACTTTTAGAGAACAGTATGGAGTAAAATACCTCACTCCGTTCTCTAAAAGTTAATCAGCTTAGCTAATAAGGGGTCTATATTTGCAGCCATTTATTAAAATAGATGAGTAAAAATTTATTAAAAAATTAAAATTATATGCGTATTTTATATACGAGTTCTTATGTCAACTTCAGTTTAACTATTTCTGTCTTTACGAGTACTCCACATGCACTTAAAAGCAAACCTCGTTTTAACCGAATTTTATACTGAATGTAATAAACATTCGATTAATATTCACATCATCCATTCATTCATTTGATAGTTTTTGTACTTAGTCAAACTGTAATCGTGCATTTGTGGCTTTTGCGATTACAAACTGAATAAATGAATATTCGAATTAAAAAGAGTACAGGAAAGAATCTATTTATTATGATCAACTTTAAAATGCAATTCATTCTGTTTTGTGTTTTCACACGTTTCACTCAATACTCAATATTGGAATGAATATTGTGTTTTCAGTGTACTCGTATATATAACAAACGAATATATTCATGCAACCTATTCAGTTTTTAGCGCCAGTGTAAATTTTGATAAAATAAAAAATACCTGTAAAAATACAACAATAAGATAAGATGTGAAGTATATGTACATACTCGTACATATTTAAGACAGTTACTCTTTTGAGAATTTCCACTACGGAAGAATGCAATCAGCAAACACTCATCGTAGTTGTAAGTATAGTACGAGACTACGACTAAACACACACACACACACACACACATACATTCGTCATACAACTGTTTACTACAAAATCATTCCGCAAAAAAAAAGTTTCTTTTTCCAACAATAAATAAAAATAAAATCAGGAGAAATAGTGGAAATGAGTGAGAGAATCTCTGTAGAAGTAGACGATAGAAATTCTAACAAAACTAAAAGCAACAAGCCTTTTATATCGAATCTATGGCAGACGTAATAGTAGTAGACCTGGAAAAAGAAACATCTTATTATCACGTTCAACGAACTTTAAACTATAATTTGACTTACACAAAGCTTTTGCCTGGCAGAGAATACAATGAAGTTGTAAAAATATTCATGTTGCAAATCTTCAACGAAACCATTTTTTTTCTTTTTTTTAAATGTCTTGAATGGTTGTTGCTATTTAGCAGGATTGTATGTACTTACTACAATACATACTCGTATTTATATATATGTATGTGTGTATGTGCTTTACATTTTAGGTAAGAAATTTTACTTTTCATGAAAACAATGTACTTTAGGTCGCTTAAGTATACTCCACTATTAAAAATTAATTATGCTTTAGTTAAAGTACTAGCGGTTATGCTGATATACATATACGAGGGCTGTTGTGTAATTATTGCCTATTATTAACTATTACCTTCTACGTTGTTCATGATACTTCTAGACTCAAATATACAAGTATAATTAATTACCACACACATACGCATGCTTGCGAAACAATAACAACAACCTCAAAATCATTGGAGTTTGATGACTGGAATTTTACGTTCTTTTGATCAGAAGTGCCCAAGCCCTATGCACTTGATGCCCAATCGTTGTTGTAAAAGCGCTTAGCTATAGGGCTGTGCTCTTTGCTAGTGCTAAAAAATACACAAACAACTTTGTCTTATATATGTTTTATCGCTCTTCACTGTACATGCACAG
Source organism: Thecocarcelia acutangulata (assembly GCA_914767995.1). NCBI lineage: Eukaryota > Metazoa > Arthropoda > Insecta > Diptera > Tachinidae > Thecocarcelia > Thecocarcelia acutangulata. The sequence continues at coordinate 31,460,470 of OU612096.1, forward strand.
CAGCAAAGCAGCAACACTTTCGCATGCTTTGCTCGTTAACATTGACGAGAGCGATTATCAGTGTAAATTTTGTTATTGTAAATATGTTTTGCTTTTTACAACAAAAAATATTAAATAAAAGTAGTTTTTTTTTTTTTTTTTTTGTTAAATTTTAAAAGTAGGTTTTCTTTATTGAATTTTTGTTGAACTTTATAATTTTTAAATTAGATTTTTGGTTTGTACATTTGTACAACGGGTTATAGTTCAAGTTTTTCCTTTCTTAAGTTTTTTCTCAAGAAGGATTTTTTACAATACAAATTTGCTGTGATCAATAAATTTTGATTGAAGAAGACAAGAAAAATAATAATCAAATCTTTAGCTGTGGAACAACTAGTTGTTTCGTAGTCGCTACACTACTCATCAGCACCCACTGGGATTTGAACTCGGGTCATGACGTATCATGATCTGCTGCTTTAACCACTCAGCCACCGAGCATTTTTTTTTTTCCTTAAATGAATTGGTGTTTGCTCTTCCATAAAGAACTTTTGGGCACCCCTGCTTTGGATCATGTACGTTGTTTGTAAATATATTTTGCTTTTTACAACAAAAAATATTAAATAAAAGATTTTTTTCGCTGCATTACTCATCAGCACCCATTAGGATTTGAACTCGGCTCATGACGTATTATGATCGGCTGCTTTAACCACTCAGTCACCGAGCATTTTTTTCCTTAAATGAATTGGTGTTTGCTCTTCCATAAAGAACTATTGGGCAATCCTGCTTTAGACCATGTACGTTGTTTGTTTGTGTACCAGTATTATTTTTTTAGATTTATGTTGTGTGTGTGGATGTGTGTACATATTTATAACAAGCATAGCAACGGCTGCACAGTGGGTTAGAAGTGATGCAAATTCGTAACAATATAATATTGCTGACTTGAGTGAGAGTAGTTTTGAAAGTTTAAAAAATGTGTTCTTGATATAGAAGGCAAAGAACGCAGTGGAAGGCCACCTATTTAAAAGGAATTTTTGGAGGATGAATCGTCTCAAACACAAACACTTGAGGAGCCGTTCATAACCAGGCAGTTTCGCTTCTTTTATAATCATTAGATATGATTCACAAACAAGTTAATTGGGTTCTATGGAAATTAAAGGAGAAAGATTGTGCATGATTGAAATGCTGGGGTGTTACTCCCTATTGAGATGCGAAATTAAGTTCGATGCGAAAGGTAAATGCGATAAGAGTATAAGTTGGTACTCTGTGGCGTTTGCGCAAACTTTTTCGCGAAATAGTTTGAAAATGTAACAGCACTGGTAGCACAAAATAAACAATAGCGAAGAATGATAAAATAAAATCTAAAAAAGGGAAAAATTAAATGCAAAAGGAAAATACGAAAACGTAATAAAGGGTACCAATTATCTATATATATCTAGTCAGAAAAAAACATGCATTTTACACCGAATCGCCACTGACCATATCGTGATTATACAAAAATAAGCAGTTGATAAGGACTACTTGGCAAAATTGGAAAAAACTTATGCTGTGTATGCGATGGGATCTGCTAGGTGTGACGTTCTACGAATTGCGAGAAGAGTACTAAAAAGGACTAAAGTCCAGGGCAACAATAATATTTTTCGGCAATTCTTTAGGTTTCTCTAGCTTTCTCTAGCATTTATTTCTGATAATTTACATTGTATATACATGAGAGAAAAGTAAAGAGTTGCTGAGCATCGGCAGATATTTTTGCCTTCTTTTAACCTTCACCGAAAGCTTGTATAAAGTCAAAAATTGCGCAACTAATGTCGCTATGTCTGACCTGGCACATAAGGCAGGTATAGTGGCTAGTAAGTGCGCCTGCCAGTGTTTGCGTCATAGCTTAGAAATTTCTTGGAACGCTCAAAACGCTTTGTCTTGCTCCAATTCTTCTCTATGATGGACTCTGTCCATTTATTCACCGCCCTCTTAAGGAGCGGAATCTCTTGTTGAAGTCAAATATTGAAGTGTGGCCTCTCTGCTCTCTTTTTGGCTCTCTTTTTGCCAATATGCCAGAGTAATCTGGTTCAGGCTTGCCAGTTCATTTAACTTATTATGGCATTCCAATACTAACCATCCCACACCCACTATGAGTTCGTGCCCCATTTATTTAGATACTTATATATGTGCGTTTGCACTTATGACATTGTAAACGACTTAAAATTTTAAACTTACATATTTTACATTCCGTTTGTCATTAAGCATTCCCATGTCTGCTTGAATACATGCTAAGACATGCGTCTGTCTAAGCAAGTGTAAAAATGCGTTTATTTCATATCAGCTCATAAACGAGCACTTGTGAATGGAATGATTATGCAAGTGATGCTTAATTTTATTTCTATCTATCTAATGTTATTATCAATCATTTTCCAGATTTACAAGCTGCTGCGTTTCTAAATTAAAAATTGAAATCATGTACATATAATAATTGTATGCCTTCATGCAAAAGCAAAAAAAAAAATACTTCTTTATTCTTTATGCCGCTCAGTGAGTAGAAATAAAATGTTCGCTCGTTCGTTCGTTCTACTTGTGTCCATGTGACCTTCAACTCGTTTTGCAAAAATGTTTTCCACATAAGAATTTCTTAGATATTTTGATGATTGAAGAATTTATTATTAAATATAAAAATATTCAAGCGTACAAATGTTATTTGTGCAACAAATTAATTAATAAAAAAACAGTAAAATTCTAACAGGCTTTTATGTGATGTTTCCACAACACAAGCAAGCGTCTTGTCTAAAGTATTTGTATAGAAATTATTAAAAAAATTAAATGCTTTCTATAGAAAATTTCTTGACAAGCCGCGTGCTTGTTCTGCGGAAACATCTTATTAATTTTAGATTTATTTCTTTTTTTACAATTAATAAAGTAATTCTGAAAAAAGACATAATAAACGGTGTTTTTAAAGAAGTATAAAAATGAAAGTTGCCAACACTTTTAACTGGTGGGCACTTTGTCAGCTGTTAAGTGATTTATGTTTAGTATAGTTTTTCATTTCAATAGACTGACGGCTGAACGAACAACTCTTCCAAATTGTAGAAATGGATCCAAAATAAAAATGTTTGTATGGATACGTCAATATTGTTTCCACCAGTGTATGTTGAGAAACTGTTACATCCAGAAAAACAGGCTGTTTGATAAGATTTATGGGCTGGTGGAATCACTCATCCGTACTCCTTTAAAACCGATGTTAATCAGAACGTTACAGAATGTATTATTGATTTACATCAACACCTGACTTGACCTTATCAAATGATGGAGCAATTTCGCGATTCACCAGCGCCCAAGTGTGTTTTGCGAGGTCTCAACTTTTGCCATAAGTTGGCAGCTAGGGCCTTCTAGTCCGTTATGTATACAGTCAATGGAAAACAAGATTAATGAGGTATAGCCCTAAGTCCATTAAGAGCATCACCCGTTTAACCATCAATACTTTTTCGCTCGAATACAGATATCTGTTGCAAGACAACAGCACCTCAGAAATTATTAGGTTCCGAAAACTAGCATCATTTCGCTGAAAGTAAGGTGGTGGCATAGATATTTCCAAGACGTTTGATTGGGTGTGACATCGTACATTGCTATCAAAACTTACTGCTTTTGGTATCGGCAATGATTTCTCTCGGCTTATATCGAGTTTTCTCAAAGACCGCTCTGTACGAGTTTTTGTAGATGAAGTCTCATCAAACGAATTCAAGATTAATTCAAGGCTCGCTTCTTACTCCTATTCTATTGCTTCTTTTTCTTAATGACCACCTATACCAAACTTCAATACCTATCCACTCTTTTGCCGATGACAGCAGCATGTGTCATACTTACTCATTCAGTTATAGTCCTAGCCTATCCAAGATCGGTGCCAAGAGTCCAAAATATGAATGACTAATTGAGTAATGACCTTCTTATAATCTTTGACTGGGGTCATAAGAGTATAGTTGACTTCAACGCTCGTAAACCCAGTGTCATTCATTAACTCACAAACTAATGATCGTGAATGCTACCTCCTCTGTACTCGTGGATGGTACAAATATTGAGGAATCAGATGTTCTTTATGTTCTTGGAATGAAAATTCAGTGTAGTGTTCGCTGGACTGATTACATTTTTCATGTCTCTAAAGAAGCATTTAAGTGTGTCAGTTTTCTGAAACAGTGTAAGATATACTTCACCCCATCCGATCTCCTTATTACGAGTATTTGTACCGCCAAGATCCAACTGAAAATGGAATGCAACCGGTTTGGACCGGTGCCTCAAAGTCTATTTTTGGGTTACTCAACCAAGAGCAAGTTTTATCGATACTACAATAGATTTTTCTCTGACGAGATTAGGTAACTTGTTCCCGAAACCCACATATTTCTACTTAATACACATACATCGTATAGAGCTCATACATTTGTGATTGATTGCCCAGTGAATCGCACAGCGCATTACAGAGAATTCGTTTTTCGGTAGTACGGTTCGTCTGTGGAACAACGTAAGTCTTGCAGCTACCTAGAGTTTTATTTACTACAAAAAACGAACAACTCCTATTCGTCTATGCCTCAGAAAGCACAGTGCTTAGGCATACACCAAGGTAAAGCCGGCTGCCGCCCTGGAGTTCAGGTTTTAAAGTCACACAGCTCGTGCCACAATTGATTTATTGAAGAAAACATTTGGTAAACACACAGTCGTGCGATTTAATGTCGCTAAACTATTTTCTGTGGGACATTTCACTTTATACTTGTATGTATGTTTCTGGTAGCAGATTTATACTTTCAAGCTTAAATTAAAAAACGTAAAAATGAACGCAAAGTTTTATTAAAAACATTGAAGGATAGACTGGAAACGTGGATTTTATTTTTTAAAGAGTATGTCATCCAGATGTCTTCCGTCGAGCTCAATATACTGTTCAAAGCGGAGCCTTGTGCTCTGCGGCACACTTGGAGCAGTCAACTTGGTTCAATTGAGCTGATTTCTCGACAAATATTTTGCTTTAAAGTCACGAAAAGATTGGGGATTGTCATTACAACTCCTCTCTTTGAGCTAGCCGCATAAAAAAATTCATGTTAGTTAGATCAGGCGACCTCAAAGCGACTGATAAATTTTTGAGAGAATTTTTCCCGCATCAAAGTCATCGTTCTGGCTGTGTGTGCAGTCGCCCCATCTCGTTGAGTGATGAGCTCCCAGGTTTGGCAAAAATAATTTTTTTGACATTCGTTGACATTCGTCGCCTGGCATCGAAAATTTAAAAAAAAATAGTACAATTATCTCAAGCGGGGATAAGGCACACCAAACAGTTACCCTGGGGCAATGCCATGGTTTTTGATGTTTCAGTCGAGAGTTGTGGGTTCTTGGCGACCAGTAACGGCAGTTTTGCTTGCTGACGTGACCTTTTTAGTGAAAATGAGCTTCGGTGCCCCAAAAAAATGGACTTTACAGTGAGGAAACGCTCCAACATCGTTTCACAAAAATTTTCGCGTAAGACACTTTATTCAGTTCTTAAACGATTTGCATTTTAAAAGGATATAACTTCGGATATTTTTTAAAATTTCATGAATAATCCCTTCTGGAAGTCCCAGTGAGGTTGTTTGCTCTTTGTCGTACTGAAAATCGCAGATTTTCTCGTAAACTGTTTTCGACCACTACACTATTTTCGCAAGTCCTAGAAGATCGACAGGGCCCTAGCTGTGGGACATTTATAGCCGAAGCAGTTCTTGGGATCTCTGCACCCACGAATTTACACTCGGTCCATCACGTATTCGTCGAATACCTAACTTTGGACAAAATTGTAGACGAGGAATTACGTAAGTTTCAGTTTACACACATCAGGTTTTCTTGATCAATTCTGCTTCAATTTGCTTTTGAACTTGCATTTATGTTCACACACAAAAGCTTTATGTCGTCAAGTTTAAGTTATTTTGCCTTTAAGTTTTCATATTTTTTGGCATTTCATTTTAAACTTGACGGTACCGTCAAGTCTGCACGCTTTTCCATTCTCTTTTCCCCGTTCTCCCACAAAGTTAAGACTTGACGAGTCAAACTTGATGTGTGTAAACTGGCACTAAGAATCTTTACCCTTAAAAAATTTCTTCACAGCGAACGTGCGATCTTGACTCGACTACTACGACATCGTGACTGATAAATCCGCACAGTCGATATTTGTAACGGCGCCACCTCTTTTTTACTTTTTGGTATAATCGTATTTAAAAATTTGCCGCCAGACATTTTATATAAATGTAACACCATACCAGTCACTATGGAATGCCCCATTTTTTTTTTATTATTTATTGCGTTTTGTTTTGTCCTTTCACAAAAGAAGACCGGCACATTAGTTTGTTTGAAACAATGCCAAATGCACAACAGAAACATTAAATGTCCTTTTTTCAGATGTAATTCTTTATAGATTTTCTTTGTATAATAAGCAGAAAGTTTTAAAGAAAAAACAAATTCATTTTAGAATTGAATTTTAAGATTTAAGAAATTCAAGTTTTGCTGGAAAGATTAATTGTTTTTTAAAATATTTTGCGTGTTAAGACCATATGTGTTAATTTCAAATAGATAAATAACAACCATAAAGCCGAGTGACTTTAAAAATATTTTATGTTTATTTCTGAAAATTTTACTTTTAAATAAACTATTTTAATGAAAGTAATATGATTCTTTGGTATAATAACATGGTTAGGTATGACATCATGGTAACTCTTATTAATACTGTGGTTGCTTTTAATTATAACAATGTTGAACCAGTATTTAGTATAGTTATTATAACATTTTTCTTACAAAGCTATGTTAAGGCATATCAATGAATGGCGTTCAAATATAGGGTGTTTTTTTAAGCTAGATAGAACTTTAAATTGTAAAAAGTAACACAAAAAATTAAATTTTGATGAAACATTTTTTTTATTTGTTTCAGTATACTCTGACAAATCATCATGAATAGACTCACGCTTGAACAACGCTACGAAATTATCCAAATTTACTTTGAAAATCAGTCGTCGATTCGCGCAACTTATAGACGCAAAATTGTGTTCAGCGATGAGGCGCATTTTTGGCTTAACGGGTTTGTTAATAAGCAAAATTGCCGCATATGGAGTGAGACCAATCCACAAGAGACCCTACAGACTCCATTACATCCAGAAAAATGCACTGTTTGGTGCGGTTTTCATGCTGGTGGCATCATCGGACCTTATTTCTTCAAAAATGAGGCCGGAGCTCGCGTTACGGTCAATGGAGATCGTTACCGCACCATGATCAATGATTTTTTGTTTGAAAATATGGATGACATTGATCCGGAGGAGATGTGGTTTCAACAGGATGGCGCTACGTGCCATACGGCGAACGCAACCATCGACTTACTGAAATCAAAATTTGGCGATAAGTTGATTTCGAGAAATGGACCTGTCAATTGGCCTCCAAGGTCGTGCGATTTGACACCTCTCGATTATTTCCTGTGGGGCTACGTGAAGTCACTGGTTTATGCTGATAAACCAGCAACAATTGACGCCTTGGAGGCCAGCATTGTTCGTGTTGTTCGTGACATACGGCCAGCAGTGCTCGAAAAAGTGGCCCAAAATTGGACGTCCAGAATGCGCTTCGTCAAGAACAGCCGCGGTGCCCATATGCCCGAAATCATTTTCAAATGTTAATGTCACGTATTGATCTTTCGAGTAAAAAAAAATTTTGATTACAATTTAATTTTTTGTGTTATTTTTTACAATTTCAAGTTCTATCGGGCTTAAAAAAACACCCTATATAACAACATAATATTTTCCCTACCAACCATATAATTCAACAATAGTATGTTGCCCTTAAAATATTGTCATATCAACCATATATTTTTTTTCTACGTGTGTAAATAAGGACCTTTGTAAAGGCAACTACATATTCTTTAATTACTTATTTTTCCAAACTTATGATATCTATTTCTCGGCAGACATTATAGATATAAAAGTACCAGATAACACTATCATTCTATATAGAGTCAGTATCAACATCAAAATTTAACACAATCTCCTTAAGAAATGCATAAAATAAATGTATCCGCTATTTTAGCGGATTCTTTCAAAAAAGCTCCGTGCCGAAAAATCCGGTTTTTTTGGGTAATGAAAAGCACTAAGTCTAGCGCGAAAGGCGCTAAATTGGCTACCGTGGTTCTTAGATACAAATGTAAGGCGCTTATTGTTTTTTCAGGCTCTTTGTTTACTTTTGTATTTGTTATTTTCGTCATGTGTTTTTTAAAACATTTTTGAAACTAAAAATTCTTGTTTGTTTTATTATTGTAACAATTCTTTGTTTTTTATTTTTGTTTTCATTTTATTATTGCACGAATAGCTAAAACTTCTCATTTTTGTTTTGTTTCAGTCGTTAAACGTTTCTCTCTTAAATGTTCTTTGGAAAAGCTTTTGTTGCTCTTAAAAGTCTCTGCAAAGATTACAAACTTTTGGCATTTGTTGAACACAGTATTAAATGTTAAGTTCAGCAATAGTTTATTATTTACTTCTCTTGGGTGCGGTGTATAAGTTGAGTTTTTTGAAGTTATTTCTTCATTAAAAAAAAAAGAATAAAATTCTTTTTTTTTTTTTTTTTTTTATTTTTTTATTTATTTTTTCTTTATTTAATTAAACCTTTTTGGTTGACAATTACTTAAGAACTAACTTAAAATAAATTCCTAAGTATTAATTAAACTTGCTGTAGGTGGTGATCACGTCATATGAATTTTGCTGACCTGGTGGAGTGTGCAGGAAGTCGTTTGATTTTTGTTTAATTTCATAAATGTTGCACAATTTGCTTTTACACGTCTCTCTTTAGCTTTAATTTAAAAGTGCTGAATGGGTTTATGTTACAGTGTATGTATGTCTGTTTGTAATATTGCATTAGCTTTTGCAATATTAACTCCTCCCTTCTCAAATGCTAACGTACCCGTTGGCAGAAACTTGGCTTCGGGCATCGACCTTCTTTTCAGGTTCATTTTCTTGTTAATTTTCCATGATGCATATGCGAGTGCAACAATAAGGGTGACAAATGCAGCTAAAGTGATTGAGTTGAGTGTTAATCCAATTTTGTTGTTTGTGTCAATTTTGGAAATTCTTTTCCTATTAGTGATCTCGAGTTCTTTAATCATTTCCAAAGAGAGAACTTCTTCTAATTCATCATTCTTTGATTTTTGCTGAAAAACGGCTGGCAACGGCTCAAAATATATTTCTTCGCGTATGTAAAAAATTTTATTTTCAATCTTAATTGTAGAGTTATGGTGTTTTATGATAAAAGTTCCAGTCAGTGTGAATTGTTGTCCATCTATCTCTATCGTGCCATTGAAGTTGTTGAGTAATAGTATACCAGGATAAATTTCTTCCGTATCCGATATGTGATCAGCATTAGTTCGTGAACAATTAGATGATTGGCTTCTTACAAGTTTACTTATACAATGATTATCGCTTAATTCTACTAAGTTATTCTTGTTACAAATGGCTTTTCTATTATATTCTTTACATTTAGATTTTATTCCAAAAATTTTCTTTTTACAATTCAGAATTTTGTCATATTGGATTTTATTGATTCTATTGTTTAATTTTACAGGTTTAAGTGTAAGTATTTCACATTCTTCTTTTTCAGTTGTAGGCAAGCTAAGAATATAAATTATCATAGAACCATTTGCGGCTATGCTTACGTCTGTAAATTCTAGTTCCTCTTCAACATTTATGTATGGTATGCCTTCATGTCTAACAATTTTTTCTATGGTTTCAATTTCAATACTTGACAAAATAAATGAATTAACTACACTGGATTTTGCCCAATGTAAAGCATATTCGATATTTAATAGTTCTTCTTTTATAAGTTGTATTTTATATTTTATCTTAAGACTAATTTCTAGCTTATTGTCTACATTAATAATTTTCATAATTTGGTTACTTTTTTCGGTTTGTTCATTTAATTTCTGTATCAATTGTTTATTTATAATTATCTGATTGTTATTATTTTCATTTAATGTTTCCAAATTTTCATTTATGATTTCTAGGTCACGGTGGTCGGGGTTTCCTGCGACCCATTTCCACGCTGAGCCTATAAAGTCAAGAGAACGTTTTTCTCTTGCTTTAGGAGAAATTTTTGCAATAAGAGTCCGAACTTGAGATACTTCGTGTATTAGGAGAGGATATAATTGATGTTCTGCATTAAGGCTATTTCTAATAGTATTTTCTATTTCAGAAGTTAGTTTTGCATATTCTTCCAAATTTATTACATGAATTATCTTAAAAGATCCTTCTTGAACTCTTGCAGTGTCGTCTTTTAGAGTGATAAGTTGCGAATTCGTGTAATCGAATATTTGAAATTCCGCATGCACTAGGTGCATGGTAAGTCTGCAAAATTAGCATAGAATTTTTTTATTATATGTCTAGGTAAAGCTTTTAATTCTTAATAACAATAATAAAGATTAATTTATATTTTAATGTTGCGGGTTTTTTTTTTTTTTTTTTTTTTTTTTTTTTTTTTTTTTTTTTTTTTTTAAATTAATATTTTTTATAAATCATATTTTCTTTCAAAGTAGTGAGTTTTACAATTTTATAATACTTAAATTTAAAATCGTATGCCTATGGCATATTATTCGATTGTTCTTTTCTTGATTTACAATTTTTCTCTTACTAAATGAAGGTATCGTACGCCTATGGCATATTGCTCGATCCTTTTACAAGCTTTATCATTACTTAGCAAATAATTAATTCACATATTTTGTTTTGTTTGATTCGTTATCATTTTTTTACATTTAGTTTTTAATTTTTTCTTAATTCTATTTAAATTATACATATCTTTCATAAATGTTGTAAAAATATTGTTAAGCTTTACGATATTGTTTTCATTTTATACGAGTTTATATTAAAATTTATTTTAACTTCTAATGTGTGACTTATGAACTATCCTTCCTGATTCTGTCAGTGTTGTGTTTCCTCTATCTTCTTTTACTGTCTCTTCTTTATATCTAGGCGTTAGCTTATTTCCTATTCTCTTATTGTTTCTTACAAATATTTTATCGTTTGCGTTGTACGAACGAAAAGGTATCCTTTTCTTATTATGAAATTCTAAGTCTTTGTTTTGTTTTTCTACGAGTCTATTAACGCTGTCCTGTCGGTCTTTTTCGATTTGTTCTGGGTCTGTACTAACTGTTCGTCCAAAAAATGCTTCAACTGGTTTTTTCTTGATCGTCGAGTGAATAGAGAAGTTGTATTTGTAAAGGGATCTAAGTAGTAAGTCTTCAAAATTCCTATGTGTTTTTTCGGTTTTAATGCATCGCATTATTTCAGAAAGAGTGGAGTGAAACCGCTCTATTTGTCCATTTATTGTACTCGTATAGGGTGGTGTCTTGAATATTTCTATTCCATATTGATTTTCAAGCATAAATACTATAGGTGCTGAACTAAGAGACTTTTCGTTATCTATAACGATTTTCTTCGGGATTCCAAAAGAAATGAGCAACTCTTGAAGGGGTAATTTTATATCTTCGGTTGACCGTGATTTAACTAATTTCACTAAGGCATATTTCGAAAGCTTATCAATGGCGGTTAAAATGATTTTATTGTTTGTGCGGTAAATGTCAATGTGAACAATATGTCCGGGATATTCAGGGATAGGAGAAGGTTTCAAAATTGGAGAAGTAGGGTGTCTTTCGTATTTATTTTCCTTGCATATTTTGCATTGTTTTACAATAGCTGTGATCTTTGCACTCATATGAGGAAAGTAAAATTTATCTAGCAATTGGATTTTGTTCTCGACTGCGTTCCTATGAGCTCTATTATGTTCTTTTATAATTTCTGTTTCCTGGTCTGCCTCTTGAGTGAGATTTTCTACTTGTTTCCTAGTGTAACGTGTTCTGTATTGGGCAAAGTGTTGTGGATATATATTTTGTATTTTACCTAAAATATGATCTTCTGTGAAAATACCATTTGTCACAGAAGGATTTAAATATCGTTTTAAAATGTTTACTAAGTTTTCCTCATTAAAATCTGGTTCTATTATGATATGCTTATGGTAGGTGGGAAAAATAATTTTGAACTGGTACGAGGCTACATCGCCAGTAGAAAGAAACAACTGGTTCTTAAAAACATTTATTGGGGAATCTGTATAGGGAATAAGATTATGCGAAGAACTTCCATCACTGTGCATCGTTGGTGTAAGAGAATTGATTTGATTATTTGGAGTTCTAGATAATGTGTCTGCTACTACGTTTGATTTTCCAGGTTTGTATTTGAGTACATAATTATACTCCTCTAAAATTGCTTTCCATCTCTTGAGCTTGCTGTTGTTATTTTTATTACTTAATGCATACGTTAAAGGTTGATGATCTGTGAATATTTTTACGGCAACAGGTCCATACAAATAACTTCGCAATGTTTTCAGAGCCCAAACGATAGCTAACATCTCCTTTTCGTTGGTGGCATAATTTTCTTCTGCTTTCGAGAGAGTCCGTGATATAAATATTATTGGTTTGTCATCCTGCTCCAAAACTGCGCCTATAGCGTAATTGGATGCATCTGTAGTAAGACTAAATTCTTTGCTAAAATCAGGATACTGTAGCATTACCTCGTTAGAAGCGAGAGTAGTTTTAATTTTATTAAAGGCTTCTATTGCATCATTATCTAACGTTATTTCTTTTTTTGCCGACAAACGTTTGGACATTCGTCCTTCCTCCCCTCTCAAAATTAGGGTTAGTGGTTTCGCTAACCTGGCATAGTCCTGAATGAAGCGCCTGTAAAATCCAGACATTCCTAGGAACGATCTGAGATCCTTAAGGGTCTTTGGTATAGGAATCTTTTCTATCGCTTCAACTTTTAATGGGTTTGCTTTTATTCCATTGGGTGTTACAACAAATCCTAAAAATTCAACTTCATCGGCAAAAAACTTGCATTTGTCTAATTGAACTTTCATATTCGCCTGTTCTAAAGTGTTAAAAATAGTCTCTAAATGTTTAGTATGATCCTGTTCTGTTTGACTAAAGATGATTATGTCATCAATGTATACGAAACAAATTTTACCAATGTGCATTCTTAAGATGTCATCTAAAGCACGTTGAAAAATGGAAGGGGCATTTTTAAGGCCAAATGGAAGACGAGTAAATTCGTACTTACCATTATTGACAGAAAATGCTGTCTTTTCGATGTCTTTTTCTTTTAAAGGAATTTGGTGGAACCCGCTTTTAAGATCTATGACAGAAAAAAATTTGTTTCGTCCTAATTGCGAAAGAACTTCGTTGATTTCGGGGATTGGGTAACGGTCGGCGATAGTAACAGCGTTTAACTTTCTGTAATCAATAACTAATCTGTATTGCTTGTTTCCCTCTGAATCTGGTTTTTTATTTACAATCCAAACGGGCGAATTGTAAGGGGAACGTGATGGTCGGATAATCCCATCTTTAAGGAGTTTATTTATCTGGTCTTCGACTTCGTTTTTGAGCGACATGGGGTATGGGTAATATTTTGTATAGACTGGGGATTCCGTTGTTGTTCGAATCTCACCTGTAACTCTCGTAGTAAATGTTAATCTTTTGTCAGGTTCTGCAAATAATTTTGAAAATTTTCCTAATAATGATTTAATAACGGTTTGCTGTTTAAGGGTAAGATGGTCTGTTTTTACTTCTATACTATTTACTGATTTTGCTATTTGCTGTTTAATAGGTATTTTAATTTTATCTTTAATTATCATTAGGTCATCTGAAGTGTAAATAACTGCTTTAAGTTGTTTTAAGCTGTCGTTGCCAATAATAGCATCAAATGATTTAAGTGTTGGTAGTATAAAAAATTTAAGTTTTTCGTTCTTGAGATTAAAAAGATAAAGTTCTATGTGCTGAGATATTTCAATTTTTCCTCCTACTGAATCTGCGAAAAAAATATTTTCGTTTTGTTTAGGGTTTTTTGCTAGTGAAGGTTGAATATAGTTTTTATTTGATCCGGTGTCGATAAGAAATTTTAATATTTTTCCATCGCTTCTTTTACATTCGAAATACGGAAGCGATGAATTTGTTAACCTAAAAAATGAACATCTGCAAATTGATTTTGATTTTCGCTTGGATAATTCTGTTCCTGTTGTTCATAGTTATTATAATATTCCTGCCAATTCTCCTCATTCAGATTTTCGGGCATATTTGAGTTATAATGTTCCATATTATTTGTGAAGTTTTCAGCCTGGGAAATGTGGTTAACTCTTTGGAGTTTGTTTGGAATATTACGAGAAAATTGGTTTGATGGCGGTGGTGCACGCTTTCCTGCAAATGTGTTATAATTTGGTCTGTTCATATAATTGACATTACGCGTTTGTTGGGAACTGTCGACTTCCATAGGTATAGGTTTGGGTAATGGTTTAGGAGCATAAGGTCTTTGTGGTTGAAAATTTTGATATTGTGGAAAATGGTTGAAATTTTGTGGAAAAGCGTTGTTGAGTGAAGGGATGTTTGCTTGATTATTTATGGGTCTGTTATAAGAAAAAGGTCTAAACTGTTGAGGAATAAATGCTGTTTGTGCAAAGAAAGGTGGTTTTCTTTGCATTTGCTGCGGTGTATGCATTGGTGGTGATTGGAATTTTCTATTTTTATTCTGGTTGTACGCGTATTGTGTCCTGTATCCCTGGTTTTCAAGTTTAAGACATAAATGTAAGGCCTGAGGTAAATCAGATGGTTCTTTCATGCCTAATAACTTTGGGAAGTCACCATTAAGTCCCTTAACAAATGTGTCTAATGCTTTGTTTCTGTAAGTCTGTGTCAAAAGGTTAAGAGCTTCCTGTCCCATGGTAAGGCTTGATAATTTGTTTAATATTAAAGAAAGGTGGTTGTATACCTCTTGGTAAAATTCGGGTATGGATTTCCTTCCTTGCACCAATGATGCAAGTTGGCATTCCAATGTCGTTATGTCGCGTCTGTCTGCGAAGTGGAGATTGAGGCAATAGATTATTGCTTTCCAGTCTAATGGAACGTTATAGGATTCTAAAATCACGTCGGCATTTCCTGTAATTTTATTTCTAATACTACTTAGAATCCCAAAATACTTTGGTGTTCCTTTCGTATTTTCATAAATTTTGAGGACGCGTTCTATGCTTTTCCTCCACGAACTAAATTCTGAAGGATTTCCGGAAAAATCCCTTAAACTACGAACAATGTCCGGTATTTTGTCTAAGTCATTAATTTGTCCCTGGTGTTCCGGTCTTATTGTCTCGTCTGTCGCGGTAACGAGTATGCTGTCCGGGTTATTTAGAGCTAAGTTCTCCTGAACAACCCTGTTTACTATATTGCTTATTAGCCTTTCTAAATCAGGTGCTGCTACTGGCTGTGATGAATTAGTGGACTGATTCTGTGCGCTAGAGCTACCAGGATTTTCTAAAATGCTAGGTCTAATGAGATTATTTGGATTAGACATATTTAAAAATTTTCTTAATTTTAAAATCGCCTTAAATTTTTACTATTTATTTACTTCAAAACCTCCTTAAATTTACTTTTTCCTTATTTTAAAACCTCTTTAAATTTTTATTTTCTGTTTTCTCGTTGAAAATAAAAATTTCACTGTTAAAAAATTAAAATTACTAATTTTTTAATTATATTAGGGCAATTTGTGAATTAATATTTTTCTTTTTTAATTAGATATTTAAATTAAAATTTATTTTAAAGAATTTCTAAATTTTTTTGTGTTTTTTTTTTTTTTTTTTTTTTTTATATTCACTCGAAAAACGATGAATTAAGTTAATATTCTTTTGTTTTAATTAAATATTTGATATTGCTTATTAGCTTTGGATTTATTTTTAAAACTTTCTTATTTTTCTTTTTAAATTTAATTTTATATTTCACTTTTATAATTAACCATTTAAAACTTTTACTTAAATATAAAGCTTACATAAAAAATATTGTAATAACCATCCCACGGCGCTGGAGAATTATCCTTTTTGCTGTCTGCTACTGAGGGTCCCGCGATGCGCACTCTGCGTGGGTGTGCGTTTCGTCCTCTTTGGGCTTTAACGCTGATTGTAGTCACTGCCTGTTACTTCCTATCGCACTGCTTAAGGGCTTTTATTAAGGACTTTTCCCTTTTTTTTGAAAATGATAAACCACGTATGCTTCTTAAGGATCTTATGGTTTTTCACTCACACTTTACTTTTTTATTTCACAAAAAAAAGTCCTTCGGAACGTAACGCGGTAGCGACCCTTTATTGTTGGGCGCCAGTTGAGTTTTTTGAAGTTATTTCTTCATTAAAAAAAAAAGAATAAAATTCTTTTTTTTTTTTTTTTTTTTATTTTTTTTTTTATTTTTTCTTTATTTAATTAAACCTTTTTGGTTGACAATTACTTAAGAACTAACTTAAAATAAATTCCTAAGTATTAATTAAACTTGCTGTAGGTGGTGATCACGTCATATGAATTTTGCTGACCTGGTGGAGTGTGCAGGAAGTCGTTTGATTTTTGTTTAATTTCATAAATGTTGCACAATTTGCTTTTACACGTCTCTCTTTAGCTTTAATTTAAAAGTGCTGAATGGGTTTATGTTACAGTGTATGTATGTCTGTTTGTAATATTGCATTAGCTTTTGCAATATTAACTTATACAAATAGTATTTAGAAATGAAATTCTTGTGTTCGTGTCATAATAATTAAAAATTGTAAAACAGTTCATATAACAATTTATACAAAAAAAAAATTAAAAATCTCCTTACAAATAATATTTTATATTAAATTCACCAAAGTTGAAAGTATGCTTACATTTGTATTTATTTAAATACAATTTTGTATATTATATATAAAACAAAAACTAACATGTGGTATGTTTACAATTGATTTTAAAATAAGTGTATCGGCCCATAATTCTTTTATTTAAATAAACATGAATAAGTTTTAATTGAGTGTAATTGATAAGACTTTGCTTTACTTAACTTGTTTTATTATTTTTTATTATAATGTCTATATATGCAATCAAGTTAACTTTCTAATTAGGTACAAATCTTGGTTATGTATATATTTTTATGAAAAAAAAAACATATTTTTCTGCTTGTTAATCTAATCATTAAAAATTATAAGAACATGCGCTGTTATTAATATCTTTCCTCTCTCTTTTCACTCTTAAAGAATATTATTTGAATTACGTTTCTAATTTTACACACATATCTATCTTAAATTTTAAGGACTAGGTCAATTTTGTGTTTGCTTGCTTCCGTGCATATTGATTTTCTATGTGTTTATGTCACTTTGACTTTGCGTCGATTATTTTTTCTATTAATTTGTTTAAATAAAGAAATTAGCAGCGTAAAAAACATGAAAACCCCAGAAACTAAGTGCTACTATCTATATAAAGCAAAAAATGGCAATATTCTTATGAAGCCAAAAATGATGAAGAATGATCTCCTTTGGGTAGTATATTTGTCTAACCGAAAAAAAATTGCACAAAATTCTCTAATTTACATATTTTAACTTGTTATCAAAACAATACAATTTTATAGCGAATAAATGTTTTTCATATACGAGTATATTATATGTATTATGTGGTCTTACGCCACAATCTCTGAGACCCAGTTGTAAAAAATGATTTTGTGCATTTGCCCACAGAAAATAACCATCAACATTGAACAATATTGATTTTGCATTTTTAGCAGATAATTTAAAATAATTTCATGCGTTTCTCAGTAGCTTTGTTTAAATATAAACATTAAGAAAACTATTTAATTTATGATATGTAATGATAATTTAAAATTAAAAAAATAGTTACAGTTAATCTTCGATATAACGAATTGATGCGTTGTACTCAGAAAATAAAGTTCGTGATAACTTTAGGTTTTTTTTCTTATGGGTTGACACATTATTTTTATTTTGTTTGCATTCTACGTTTTCTTGCCTTTCTGGTCAAAAGTGAAGCGGAAATAGGAGTTTTCGCCAATCAAAATGCTTGCGAACGTTAAGGTTCGAAATCATGAAACAGGCCGAAATTGTTCTAGAAAACCAATCCTATGATGTCTTAAATTAATGATTGAACGTTCTTTACTTTTGACGCTTTGATTTTTGTTAATATTTACATTTTTCCCTTTGAATTTTTTTCTCATTATTTGTTTATTTATTGCTTTTTGACAGCTGTTTAATTGCTTACTTTTTATTTATTTTGATTTTGTTGTACAAAAGCTTTCGAGTGAGTAATTCGCTATATAGGGTCTTCATTGCTCAGAAACTGTTCGTAATAATCATAATGTAATTTTGTATGAAAAAACTTCGCAATAGAAGGATTTTTTTAAAGGATCTCAATAAAATATTTATTGTATTAAGTTTTTCGTTAAAATAAAGTTCCTTATATCGACGTTTAACGGCATTTTCTGTATGTTGGTCACTCTTTTCTACCCGTATCTGTCATGCATTGTTGATGCCATAAAGCGCGCTATCAACTGTTGTCCTGGTTTATATCTAAAGGGTAATCTTTAAACTTCTTATTTACATTTAAATTCAAAGAGAACCAAATTATATTTCATTGAAAACACATTTAATTTTCGTTTCGATTTGTGCAAACTTATAATAGTGAGCTTATTTTGGCCACGACTGTCTTTAAATTTTTTTTTAACTACTTATTTTGCTAGAGAAATTATTGGCTTTCTCAAATATGCAATAATATTGTTTTTCTCTTTCTCATTTCATGCTGTTTTTCTCTCACTTCATTGCAGTTTTATGGAATGCAACTTGTTGTTTTGCGTTCGCTTGTTCTCTTTATTGTCAAGAGAATGGAAAAATAAATGCATCTCTTCTATAAACACGTTTTACTGTATAGCTTTAATACACATGCAGCATAATAATATTGACTGCAAAATGTAATGTAAAAATGATAAGCCAGGGTTGAGTAAATTACTAGACACTCCAACCGTTAAGCCGGAATGATACTTTTTTCTGTCTTTTTAAAATGACGTTTGAAGCTTAAAATGCAACTGAGCTATAAACTTTTTAGTTTTATGATTGTATGTAAAGATTTTTTCTCAACTAAACGATTTTTTCATGCAATTAATGATAATGCATCACTAAATGTATTCCAAAAAAAAAAAAAAAAAAAAACGCGGAAACAAAAATTTCAAAAATTAAACTAAAAACTATAAGTTAAAAATTAGAGACACTTTGGTTTTTATAATAAGTTTTCAATAATTTATTTGAACAAAATACACAAACACATACATTTTCAAACAAAACTGCATGTTATTATCGTTCTGTTTACAAATGTCACATATGTATATGTGTATATAAGCTATTTTGCTGTAACTTATATAATCGTGTCTTTCTATTATTGTCTATTTCACTCTTTTAATGTTAGATTGATCACAGTTTAAAAAAGTATTATTATGACCATAGATCTGCTTTGAAATCGTTAAATTCCAGGAAAAAAATTTTCAAAATCCCTAATATGATTATCAAAAATCGTCAACAGGTAAAATTAAGCATTTTTAAATAAAATAAATCTTATAATGTGGTAAAATATAACAAAATACTTCATGGTTGCTTTCAAAAAAAAAAAAAAAAAAAAAAAAAAAAAACAGCATTTCAGGCTATATTAGCAAATATATACTCACACCAACATGAAGATAATTTCATAAGTGTTTTGGTATATAACACCTTTTTTAAAATAAGATTTTATTTAATAAAAGGTATTTTGAAAGTTCATTTTATATATATGATACTTAGGAGTTATATACGCATTACCGCACTAAACACTTATTAAATTGGGTAAATTTCTAAGTTTTAACTAGTCTTTAGTAAATAATATTTCTTCTAAAATTGGTTTCTTCAACTAATTTCTCACTTTGGTTTTGTTAAGGTTTGCGTACCTGGATGCGAAGTAGGACAAATATTATCGCTATGAATTTAGCCAAGCAGGAAAAACTAGTGAAGAATCACTTTTGATACTTTACTCCAAAAATCTAGCATCTGTATCATAATTCAAATTTCCCACGTTTAGACTTCGTTGCTTTAGTTTGCATTAAATGTCTCGACTTTCGACTCTGATGATATCAGAAAAAAATACTCTCTTCTAATATAATATTGCAAGTATTTATAAGTATTCATAAAAAAATATTGTATGTTTACTAAACCATTATTTGACAAATTCTCTATAGAAATTTCTCAAACAACAGTTTAATATACATGCAATATTTTTTTATGGATATGGCCATTAATATTATGTATCTTTATATTTAAATTTTTAACTTACAATTTTTTAAATGCTATATACCTATGTACATATAATCTCTTAAATACATCTATCTCTTATATATATTTGTATACTCCCAAAAAAATATCACACAATATTTCAGTGTTACATTTACTTTACTATCGTTTTTCTCTATACGATAAATATTGCTTTCATTCTCTACATAAATTAACTTAACAAAAAAAGGAAGTATGTATGTGGTTGTGAAGCCAACATTTTTGTTTAAATATAAAAGTTAAAATGTGATCTACAAAAATCGTCAAAAACAGGCATTAAATTGTCAACATGCTATCAGCATACAAAATCGTCAAAATGACGTTAATCGTCAAATATGGCAACCGTAATTACGGCTATAGCCGCCTAATTAAATAACTTCTCTCTATCTCTTGAGCACAAAATAAAAATTAGCATTTCCTACTAATAAATATATCGATGACTAAAATTATTATTATATATCGCTCCTTTATTGCAACATAGTCATATCTCAAAAAAATTAGCTTTTCGAGTTAACAATGCAGAATTGATAATAGTACTACCTTTTATATTGTGCCAAAAATGTATTCAAATTACTTTTAAACTTTTTCCTTAAAGGCCTTGTTATACTATAACACACGATCGTGCGATCTACTAAATAAAGCATGTGTGCTGAAAAAGTACTAAAAATGCAACCGTGCAACAGAGTTTTTGACAAATCGTGCGATTTGAAAAATTTTGTGAAACTTTTCAAAACATGGTTTCTGTGCGATCAGTGTGGTATATATTGTGAAAAATATAAGAATATTGTTTGTTCCTCAAGAAAAAAATTTAAGTAATGTAAAATTATTATGTTAATAAAAGTTTTTAGTTGTTTTATTGTGTAAATAAACTATTTCAATCATACTTGTATAACAGTGTGACCTACAACGCCATTTTGAAGCGATTTTTTCAAGTCGGCCAGACTTTTGAAACAGTTTCCTGTGAATGAATCGTACGATCGTGTAGGATAGTGAATCAGGGCCTTTAGGAGGGATTTTCTAAAAAAAAATTCTAAGGCTTGTATTGAAACTAAAAGTTTGAAATGTGTTTTTCTCGAAACAAGCTTTTTTGAGTTATGACTACATTGCAATAAAGGAGCGATATATATTTTGTCAGTTTTTAATCAATATATTGTTTTGTAATTAATTGTTTGGTAATTCATTTTCTAAGAAAAGCAGTTGTTTTACAAAAAGTGCCTTTTTCGAAGACTAAATTCATTAAATTAAGTGTCTATTTTTTAACACAGTAGAGTACATGGCGTAAAAAATGAAAAATGACAATTCAGCTCTCCATCCCTGCTGCAAAGTTATCGGAATGCAAGAAAAAAAAAAAGAGTAAATAGGAATAATTGCAGTAGTTTGCTAGTTTTACTAACATGCCTACAAATCTACATACATGCATCCATCATACTCGTAGTATTTTATAGTTTGTTGTTTTTGCTTTTTATGGAAAGAAATTTGTTTTGTTTTGTTTTTATTCATTTATTTATTTTTTATTAGTCAGCAGTATAACAGACACTTGGATTCGTCGTGTATTTTTCAGATGTTCGTTTATGGATTTTGTTGTTGTTGATTGGTTTTCAACTTGTTTTCTACTGAATATTTTTCTTGTTTTATGTTTGTTTTTAATTTTATTAGTATTCGTTTTATTTGTGTGAAGTTCAGTCTGGTATTTATTTTTTAGGTAAAAACAAATACCTATAATATTTATGCATCTGTTTGTGTGGTGATTGGGGATACATATATGTATGTGCTTATGTACCTAAAAGTGATAAAGAAATAAAAAATTTTAATAATTTAAACGAATCTAAATAAATATACTACCTACATACATATGTATATGGTGACCATACATGAATTTAATTTAAAAAAACAAGTGCAAACTTGGCCGAACAACTTGTTCACCTGCTAAGGGCAAAAGTTATTGAATTTTTTTTTTCTTCGAACAAATTTTTGCTTACTACTGTCGCGTCTGGATTTGTTGTTACACAAGTATTTTTATTTATTTATTTATTTTTTTCTCTTTTGTTTTCTTCTTATTCATGTTTTGCTATTTTTTTTTTTAATATGTAAGTACTAGTACCTACAAATATTTTTCAAACAATATTTACAAAAGCAAACAATACTTAGAAACATATGTACATACATACATATGTTTTCTTTGTTTCAGGTTAGAAACTTTTTGTAACGCTTTTCCGTATCTGCTTAGCGGTTTTATGTGCTATCAAAATGAAATATTTTCTTTGTACAAGTAATTTTGCCTAAATCATTGCAATTGTTAATGTATCTGTTTTATTCTTTTGATTTTTCAGATCTATGGGCATTTTATTGCCACCCGTCTCCCAAGTGACTAATACCCGCATTAATTTAACGCAACATCATCGTAACCGCAGTCTTGACAGTGCTTTACAACGGATACCAGAGGTGAGTAGTAAATAATAAAATCAAATATGATTTTCATAGAAATATTTATAAACACACAAGTGAATAAGTGAATTTTCCTCATAATCAAAATAGAAAAAAAAATAAATTTTTTATTTGTAATTACATGCACAGTACAGAGAAAGAAAACGGCTATGAAAAATGCATTCTAGTGTGAATACACTCACGTGCGGACTCCTAAAGTTGGTTGCACACATGTTGTCCAAATTAAATTTTTGTCCGGATAAACATTTTTTACTGATAGTGTTCGGAAACACGATTAATCCATTTCGAACTATTTGTCTGGAAAATCAAAACTGCGATATGCGAACAAAATCTATTGGTTTTGCAATGAATATAAAGGTGTTCCAAAATTAATCCAAATTTTAAATTAAAGAGAAAATACAGTTTTTAATATTGATTGGAGCTTGTACTCTTCACTCGGAGAGAGAAGACTCGACTCCATCGTTTGCTCTACCATCAAGTTGTCAAATAGTACGCAAATCCGACTATTTCCTTGTTCTTGTGTATAAGGGCCATTCCGAAGACCTGGGGAATAAATCCTTGGAACTCCTGCTGGCTATTTGGCATGGTTGTTAAAACTATTTTACTGTATGGGGCGCTCCTATGGTGGAAGTCGTTGGAGATAACCACTTACTGCAAGGTCGTCGAAACGATAATGCGCACATCTTCTTTGATGGTGACTGGTGCTTCCGGCACTACGCCATCGAAAGCACTTTTCGCAATGTTGAACTGGCAGTTGGTCGATCTAACTGTGAAAGAAATAGCCGTGAATTCGGCGATCAGGCTATGTTCAAGCGGGACGTGAAAGGAGGCGACATGGTCATGCTTCAATTATGTAAAGAATAATAGACCTTCCGAAGAATATTGACTACAGCTCACCGGCTCTACTGCCCGACAAGAGATTTGAAGTAATTTTCTCAGGCACCGTCTCCTAGAAGACGTGCTTAAGACCTACACAGATGAATGCAAGCGAACTGGGGAGTTGGTGGTTGTATCTTTATCCCCCTTATGAGAGAAGGATTAGCTTTATGCTGCCAAATGAGTATAGCGTAACGCAGGCGGAAATCGCGGGTATTATGAGACAGCTAACTGGCTGTGGTACTACAGCGTATACAGAGAGGATATGCGAATTGGTACTGATAGTAAAGCAGCGTTGAATGCACTAGCAGAGGTCTATATAACGCCCAGGTTTGTTCATGAATGCCGAATATATCTTATCGCGATAGCGAGACATAGTGATTGCAGGGAGCGAATATAGATGTGTCGTTGGAATGCCGTTTAAGAGCTGTATGAAACAAGTACAGCGTCAACTTTTAATGACTGCTCCAGACAGAAATAACCTGTCAAATATCCAAATGAAATAACCTGTCAAATATCCAGACTCACGTATCCCAGGTATTATAGTAGGAGGACTATTATCCTTAAGAGCCTGCGGTACTAACGACATACCGCCACATAGGGACGCATGCAAGGATATTAAATCTTTCTTTAATGATTTTTTTAGAAGGTTTAGAGGCGAGGAGTAAGAAGAGAAAGTTGCGCGCTTCCTCTGTCGCTGTCCAGCAATTGCTTTATATAAGGCTTTGTATCTAGGCAAATCCACACTGCACGATGCTATTACACCTAACCTAGTCTAGTTATTTTTTGTACATAAAGGCAAATGACTTCTAAAGAAAGAGTAAGCAGGTCTTTTGAAATGCCTGATTTAGCAGACAGAAGTGCTTCTTACTCGATTACACATTCATTTATTTTTCACACACCATGTTCTAATCAGCCGAGGCCTTCCAGTTCTCATGGAAGGCGGGCTTTAGTAGGCCTTATTGAAGGATGAAGCTGATCAGAGAGAATGTAGGCCTTCATTGGAAGCCAGGCAAGAAGGAAACGTTTGAACCCGTTCCTACAGCAAAGAGGTGTAGGTAGGCCTTTATCAGAAGGCAGGTAAGCATCGGATCTAAAATAATGTCTTATAAGGCCTTCAAGAAAGTCTTTTGAAGAAGACCTTTAAGTTTCCCTCTGGTGGTATATCATTTCTCACACAGTAGAAAGTTAAAGGGCACTTCTCAATCCAGGGATGGAAAATATAAGAATATTTTCGTTGATACAAACGAACGCTAATCTCAAAACAATAGACATGGTCCGCCTCATAAGCAATTGGACTTCACTTTGATAACATTGAAAATGGTATCAAAATGCTTTTTTTAGGAAAATGAGAAGGAACAGGAAAAATTTTAACCCTTTGGTTTTGAAAAACTTTTTCTAAAATTATGCGCGGTGTGCAATTATTATTTTTCGCTGTTTGTATTAAAAGCTGCTGATTTGTGTATTCTTTATTATTATTTTTTATTTATATACATATATTTTTTGTTCACTGTCATAAGCTATACTCTTTTTTTCCTAGAGTTTTGTTTCTGTGAACTTTTTTCTTGTCTAGTTATCTAATATTGCTTTTATAATATTAAAGTAATTTTAAAATCAAGACAAGAAAAATACTAATAAAAATCGTGAATTTAATTACTGAAAGGAAATTAAAACTTACATTAGTTGTTTGCATAATTTTTTACTAGGTTTATTTTTTAAATAATATCCATGCCAAAACAATCAAACTGCTAAAAATACGTGCTAATTACTTTTCTTTAAAAAAAGATACATAAATCACTTTAATCGTTAAATTATTAAAAAAATATTAAATTTAAAAAAAAAAAAAACACCTTCAATAAACATTTCCCATTTGTTTTTTGTTTATCTTCAATTCTTTTATTCACTGTAGTAACTTGTGCTCTTAATAAGATATGAGTAAAAATAAAAACAAATTATCTCTTATAAAATTCTTTAGGTCGAAGTCTCTTCACCCAATGCCGAGAGTGAGAATACATTTTGCACACCATCTATTCTCGGGTCAACAATGTGCTCGAAAATTGTAACAACCGCAGCAAATGTAACAGCGGCTCTTACAACCACCCAAACACCCGCACTTACGTCATCTTCAACAACAAATCCCTTGACGCCAGCTGCCGCAGCAGCAGGTACAGTTAATGCTGCGACATCATCAACATCATCTTTGCTATCATCATGCTCTGGATATGAAAATGCAGAAATTGAAACAGTTTCAACAACAGAACCAACAAGCATACTGACGACACAACAACAATCAACAACAACAGCATCAGCAATAAGAGCAAGAGAAGGAAGTGATAGTAATACAGTCATTGGTATGAAGAATAAATTTGAATTCAATTTAAGTGTAGAATTTATACATTTTTATATCACTTTTTCATTTTTGTACTTTTTTTTTATTATTATTATTATAGTAGAGCCATATTGTGCTAGCACACGTTTAAGGCCTAAATCATCAGATTCAGCCACCTCATCAGCATCAACATCATCATCATCATCTATGGTACAACGAGCTGCTTCATCAGCATCTACTGCTTCCTCAAATGCATCATCAACAAACTCATCTTTTGCTAGTGGTTCAAATAGCGCTTTGGCCGTTGTAAATGGTTCAGGTCATGTCAATCAAAATGTTAAAAAACGAGAGGATCTAACCAGTCTCGGTTCAGATGATTCTGGTGAGTAGATCGTTACATGATTTTAATATGGTACATGAATATACACATATATAAGGGAATCGATCAACATTTTCGCTGTGACACACTCCCATTGTAACTGCAAGTTGTCCGCATATATTGCCCACAGCAACCAAAAATTAGAATTCACTCCTATGATCTTACAACTTTTGTCATTTGCCACCATAAACATAATTACTGTCTGAAGATATTAGATATACAATAGGAAAAAATATTCGCTAGGAAATGCGAAATTTCCAAATCACTTACAAGGTCAAAATAGAAAATCGAATTTTTTATGTGCTAACGAAGATTTAGCAAGCAAAAAAATCGCCCGTTATAAATCAGTCCAGCTCTCTTATATACTTGTCCACTGAAGCCAAAACTGCAAGGAAAATTTTGCGCAAAGAGTTTATTGACAATGTGAAATGAAGTACGAGTAAAAATTTGTTTTTGTGTTTGTTTCCAATGTGCAAACTCACTATTGACATACTATATATCATTTGTTCATAAAACTCAGAAGTATTGTTGTACAACTTTGCTTCCGCCGTTTTGCAATAAATGACTGCTGCGGTAAGTGGTACAATAAGCTTAGCTATTTGTAAACATAATGCCATCGCATCATAAAGTTATTCTCGATTAAACTTGTTAGCTTACGAGCCAAATTCTCGTCATTTGCGGCAGGTTTTAAGTTTCTGATTTAAAATGAGAAATCTGCCAATGAGACTCATCGAATGCTCTCAAATACCAATGGAGAGTCCTCTGTCAATGGAAAACGTGCTGAGAGTGGTTTCAACGTTTCAAGAACGGTGATTTTGACGTAAGAGAAAAAAGTTTTTGACGATTCAGAATTGCAGGCATTACTTGATCAAGATTCGTGTGACACGCAACAAGAATTGGCAGGATCATTGGGAGTGATGCAACAAACCATTTCAAAACGCCAGAAAGTTATGAGAATAATTCCCAAACCCGTTCGATTTGAAGACGAGAGATGTCAAACGGTGTGTGTTTGCTTGTGAACAGCTGCTTGCAAGGCAAAAACAGAAGGGATTTCCGCATTGCATTGTGACTGGGGACGAAATATGGGTTCATTACGATATGGAATTTCCCGACCATGCTTCGACATCGACGTCCAAACCGAATATTCACGTTTCCAAGGTCATGTTTTGTATTTGACGGGACCAGTTTGACGTAGTATATGAGTTGTTAAAACCGACTGAAGCAATCACAGGCGATCGTTATCGAACGCAAATAATGCGTTTGAGCCGAGAGTTGAAAGACAAAAGGCCGCAATACAGCGGGAGACATGATAATTGATCGATCCCATGTTGCGAAAGTGGTAAAGACATGCTTGAAAAGTTGAAAGGGGAAGTCGTATCACACCCGCTGTATTCTCCAGACGTTGCACTTTCGGACTTGTTTCGATCAATGGCACACGGCCTGGCTGACCAGCATTTCTAGTCTTATAAAGAAGTAAAAAATGAGCTAGGTTAGTGGATCGCTTAAATCGCCAGTTTTTTTTTTTTTTTTAAGCAAAATTCGTACGCTGCCCGAAAGGTGGGAAAAAGTAGTGGCCGGTGATAGACAAGACTTTAATTCATAAATGTATAACCAACTTTTTACACGGCGGAACCAAAGTTGTACACCTATGTTGATCTGCCAACAACAGATGTGTGGCAAGTTAACGTTGTGAGGCTTTCCGGTCAGATTTCTAGAATTAAAGTTAGCTTATACTTTAAATAAGATCCCTTAGATGTAGGGTAGAAATTATTAGAGGTATTATTGTTTTATTGTGTAGCAAGCAGAATCGGAGTTTCATCAGTTCTAATTTGTACGCAACAAGTCCTTGCGCTCAAAAATGTTGAGCTTCTTTTACTATTCAATACAAAAAAATAAAATAAAAAAATAAAAATAATAGTAATAACACCACCCTGTTTTTTATCATACATGTCATTTTTATTGTTATATTACAGGTATTATTTGCGGTTCGGATTCGGATCAAATATCTTTAAATCGCATACGACATTCTCACGAATCTCTGGATTCGGGTGAAATGGACAACGAAGAAGAGTGCATCGATATGTTGGAAACCACATCAATGGATGAGGAGTACAATATGCTGCAATCGGATCTGTGCTTCTATCAATCGCCTGAAACCGACTGTCGCACTCTTAGACCTTCCAAAAAGAAACACAGCAATATCATACAACAACATCTTGCCAATAATGACAATGAAAAGGCGTTGTCGCCTCAAGTTGCAGAAGGTGAAGATATCGACGCAGTGGGAGATGCTGATACCATAAGTGAACGTCAACGTTATCGCGAAATGAATATGTCTCAAGCCGCCATTAACATGGAGAAATGTAAAATTTCAACTGACAGCGAGGTGGCGTCCTCATCACACAATGAAACTAGTTCCGTAGATGTTGTAGATTGCCCAACACCTACTTCAAATTCTAGCAGCCAGCCAGCTGCGGTGCCAACAGCGATTGTTGGTGCTAGCGCCGGTGCCAGTGGTAGTGGTAGCAAAACGCCTTCGACACCAAGCGAATCATCGAAGAACGATGTGTTGTTTAAGAATTTCTTTGGTGCCACCAAAAATGCTATTTTTCGTACAGCTCAAAGTATCATTGAAAATCATGAAAAGAAAAACGCCTCAAAACAAAATCAAAAGGCTACAGAGGACACTAATAGTACATCAAGTAGTGTGACTCCTATGGAGCAAATAAAATCACCTACAGACGTTTCAAAAAAGAAAGAGTTCTTTAGTTTATTAACAACACATACCAGCAAAAAGGCAGCTGCAGCTGCTGCAGCCGCTGCCTTGTCTAACAACTCACCAGTAACTACTCCCTTAACACCAGCTGCTGAGCAGGTGGTCAGCATAACAGATAAAACAAGTGAAAAAGATGCCTCCTCCTCCGAGTGCACGGAGAAGACTTTAAACTTACAAGTACCTAATGCCATTTCTTCTTCTTCATCTTTAATTACAAAATCATCCTCCATATCATCACTAAATAAGCTCAAAGTACCCGGTGTAGTGAAATGTTTTATCAAAGAGCGTCCTACAGTTTTGCAGGAGTTAGCGAATCAACAAAAGACTGAAAAAGGTCCCAGTGGCCTGTTGAGATTTTTTGAATCCCCAGTTTTTAACATTCATTTCGCCATACATTATCTGTTTTACTCAAAAGAACCTGGAGTTCTCAGTTTTATTGGCAACAAGATCTTCAGTTTCCCGGATCAAGAGGTTGATTTGTACATACCACAATTGATTGTCATGTACATACAAATGGACGAATTGGCCGAAGTGTTGGATCCCTATTTGACCATTAGATGTCGTAAATCTGTAGACTTTTCTCTAAAGTGCCTATGGCTATTGGAGGCCTACAATTATCAACATGTCGATACTATGGGTAGCCGCAAATCGCAGTTGGCTTTAATGAAGGAAATCTTCTCCAAGAAAGAACGCAAGCAGTTGAGTAAAGCTGACACAAATGAAACCCTCGCTGCAAATGCAGCCCATCAGAGCATGGTTTCCCCTTTGACCAAAAAAACTCATCACAGATCCCAATCAGATGCCACAGTACTCTTGGCCGACTCAAGACGTTCAAGTTCTAACTTAAGTATATCGAGTCGACTGTACCAACAGCCTCCTTACACTACACAAACCTTGCCTACAACACCCGCCAAATTATGTCTGGGAGATTTGACTTCCGGTCGAGCCTTTGACAATGGCTGCACTTGCTTTGAAACAGTACGTGGTCAAGTCAACGATTTGCTTGGCCAGAAAACGGTGTGTTCATGTAGTGCCCCCAAAACGGCACCGCAAAAAGAGTTCATGAAAGCTCTGATAAATGTGGGGAAAAATCTTACAAATCTTCCCTCGAAAGCCGAAAAAACTTCAGCTTTGAGAATGTTTTTGAATTTGATCAATAAAAATCTTCCCGCCCGCGTTTGGTTGCCACTCTATTCAGACATTCCACATCATGTTGTGCGCATTACTGAAGAAAAGACTGCAGTTTTAAATTCAAAAGATAAGACTCCTTATATTATTTATGTGGAAGTGGTAGAGGTGCCAGACATCTACTCTTCATCGCTCATACCCAAAATGATGCCCTCATTGCGCCATACAAAATCCGAAGAGCATTTAGAAGGATGTCTAACGACTTGCCAACATTCTCAACATCATTCTACCTGCAGCCGTACTTCCAGTTGTAGCAGTCATAGCAATCCATCCAGCAGGCGTAAAAAGGAAAAATTACACTCTGAATCATCCACTGGCCTAAATGAGCAACAAACAAACTCCTCAACAATTGAACAACAGCAAACTTCAAGTGGATCCGTTAGTATTGGCTTAAGTTTAACACCTCCCCAGCTAAACGAAGATGATGTGTGGTCGCAGGAAGATGATGAAATTACAGCCCAATATTTACATATGCGCAAAATGCGTTCACAGTGCGAACGCGATACCATCTCACAGATGTCACTAGACTCATGTGACTCACGAGATCAAGGTAAACCTTTTTCCATCGTTACGTTACGTTTCATTGTGCTGAAAGCAAAATTTTTGCTTCAGATTATGCCAAAAAAAATTTTGTATTGTAATTTTTCTAAACTGTTTTTGTTTTATTAATTCCATAAAGGTTTACCCGTTTTGTTCAACATTGGAGATGTACGCACCCGCCATTGCAACAATTTAAGTTGTGAAAATACAAAATCTTTTAGCAATGATCCCGAAGATCCCTCAGCAGCTGCTCTTAAGGTAATGTGAAGAAAATTATATATTTGGGGAGTTTTTTTTTAGAGTTTCACAACTTTAAGCTGGCAATACCGTCTTATTATAGTTGCTCTCTGTTCGGTTTGGTTTAACATTTCATTATATAGACCTAAACCAGAGCAACGCTTATGAAAGGCTTGAAGCATAAATTGATAATAAATTTCCGTTCAAAACTTTCCTTCCCCCATTTTTGGTAGCAGGAGTACCGAAATAAGCAAAATTGCTGCATTTGGAGCTTTTGTTGAAACACCCTTATATCTATTGAAAATGACTGTTTGTTGCGCTTTGTGGGCTGGTAATGTCATTGGTCCATATGTCTTCAAAATCGATCATGGTCAGTGTTGCTGTCAATGGTGAAAGGCATAGGAACATTTATCTAGTGGACATGTGATTCCAACAGGACAGAGTCAGAGTATGCCATACAGCGAAAAAAACTTTTGATGAAAGATTAATATCGCCTAATGGTTCAATTAATTGGCCACCAAGGTCATGTGATTTAATTTAATTGGATTATTTTCTTGGGGGCTGCATAAAATCACTTGTCTTCGTTGCCCTGATGGCCTTATCTGACGGTACATCAATTGCACCATGTGGGCTTATTAACGCATATGGGCTCACACAGGTCGTAGCTTCTTACCATACGTTTACAGCCCTATGAATAAAATCCGTGCTAAATATTCGGATCTTCTAACCCGTCCTGTATATAACTCCCCGGACAGAGAACGGCTAGGCTTCACGAGTTAGTAAGCCGAAATACCCGTGCCTCCACCACTTCCTTACATTACAAATATTTGTTGCAAGACAACAGCACTTCTGGGAGTATAATCAGCTCCACGAAAAATACACTACAATTATCCAGGAATATTAGTAACTCTTCTCTGTGATTATAGGATAAGTCACAGCCAGAAGTCTTCAGCCAAGGTGTAGTCAACTCAACCATGATCAACGCCGGGATAGTTTCTAAAACAGAAGAGCCTTTTGGCGTTCTTGCAATACTGGAGAGAATGTGTCATTGATTTACATCAGCCACTGCTTTGACGGCCTTATCTTATCAATTATTCACGATTTACAAGCGCCCCAGTGTGGCTTGCAAAGCTCACACAGATAGCGACTTTTACCATAAGCCGGACTTTCTAATCCCTCTTGTATGCAGTTTCCCAGATAGTCAAAGGAAGACAAGGCTTAATAAGTTGGGAGCCCATCTGTTTAAGTGCATCAACACTTAACCAGCACAACCAGCTAATCGTCACTCTTCGTACTTATTTTTGGTCTGCAAACAGTACCTACCGACGACCAGACAAATCTCGATCTGCAAATTAACCCTTGTTAAGGAAGTCTAACACAACTTAAGTCATGCGGCTTCTTAGAGTCATAGTAAAGGAAAATAGATACCTACAATGAAATATTCTTATTTGTACAAAAATTAATGCTTAGTTTCATAGTTAAACAGTTTTCGCAATACTTTATGTTACTCTAATGCACATATTTAGTCCCAACACAACTAACCTATATCATACTGGCAATTCCTAGACTTTTGCTTGTTATTACAAACGAGGAACTTTTACCCTTCTATGCCCCAGCGTGCCCTGGCTAGGTGTGTACCAGGGCAAAACCTGCTCCTCGGCGGGATACAACTGGACACCTGGAAATTATTGTTTAAGTAGTTATTGGCGAAATACGGCTGGAATTACTGCGAAAAATTTGTGAAAATTGGTATTCCAGATTGAATGTTGCATGCGTCCACCCTGACGGCCGAATCATGCGCGTATATATGTAAACATTAATGTTATAAAATTTCTTATCTAACAAAGTTTATTTCATTGATTTTAAAACATATTTCTCTGTTTTAAGATAATTTAAACTTGTGTAACTCTAAAAAAACACCCTGTATATAGATATGCAAGTAAAATGAGAATTGTGACGAAAACTTTTATTATAATTGTAGGAACCGTGGCATGAAAAGGAAAAACAAATACGCGAGTCTTCGCCGTACGGACATCTTTCCAATTGGCGCCTCCTCTCAGCCATTGTGAAATGTGGAGATGATTTAAGACAAGAACTAATGGCTACCCAATTATTGCATGTAAGTGTAACTCTTATTTTTTCATTAAATGTTTCACCTTTCATGTTGTAATTCACATGAACATTTTAAGGCTATTAGACTAGTGTGGAAATCCTCTCGCTTGTCATACAAATTTTCTTAAAGAGCGGCTTGTGGCTGTTCTGCAAACAGCACATTGATGTGATAATTTTCCTTCCGCCAGGGTTTATTATTTTTATTTATTTTGTTTTTTCAGATGTTTAAAATAATATGGCAAGAAGAAAATGTTGATCTCTGGGTGCGTCCCTATAAAATTGTCTGCCTCTCCAACGATAGCGGTCTTATTGAGCCCATACTGAATACTGTATCATTGCATCAGATCAAAAAGAATTCCAATAAATCACTACGCGACTATTTCATAGATGAATACGGGCCGCCAGACAGCGATGCTTTTCGTTTGGCCCAAAAGAATTTTGTACAAAGTTGTGCAGCATATTGCTTGATATCGTATCTTTTGCAAGTTAAAGATAGGTAAATAAATACAACCACAAACAGTCAATCATTCATAAACTCTTATAATAAATTAATTAAATTTTTCTTTCAGGCACAATGGCAATATACTGTTACATTCCGATGGCCATATTATACATATAGATTTTGGTTTTATTTTAAGCATATCGCCGAAAAATTTGGGTACGCTTTTCAACATTTGTGTTTGCCATATAAATTTAATTCCATTTCTTTTTCTAAAATCTTTCCTAAGGCTTTGAGCAATCTCCTTTTAAGTTGACACCCGAATTTGTGGATGTCATGGGTGGCACAAATTCCGAACATTGGCGTGAATTTAATCGTTTATTGCTGGTGGGCATGATGACAGCACGCAAACACATGGATCGCATTATTAATTTTGTGGAAATAATGCGTAGCAGTAAGTATTGATTTCTCAATTTATGCCAAAGAAACATTCGAATTTATATTTGAAACCAGCTTACATGCTGTCTTAGAAATAGTGAAGAGTAAGTTTATTACCATTTCAAAACATTACCTGGCAATAGAAATTTTCAATGCGACGCTTCGATATCGAACTAAAAAGTAAAAAATATTTAATATAAGCCGAAAAACTAACTCTTATGGATAGATTATTTTAATCTTTTTATCTATCTATATCATATTTATCTATATTAAATATTCTTGTTTTCCTGCTCAAAAGGCAATGAAATTATTATTATTATTATTATTGTTTTCTTCTTTTCCAGATGCTCAACTGCCTTGTTTTAAAAATGGCTGCTCCGGTACTGTACAGAATCTCCGCAAACGTTTCCACATGAATTTAACTGAACAGGAAATGGAGCGCAAAGTTGAACAACTGGTGCAAGACTCCCTAAAAAGTCTCTCAACAAAATTATACGATGGCTATCAGTACTATACGAATGGCATATTGTGAGAAAGGTTTTTTATGAAAATTTAAACAAGGCCAAACGAAAACAAAAACCGAGGAAACATTTAAAAACAAATATTTTATTTCCTTCTTCTTTGCAATATTAAAAATGTAGTTGATTTATTTATTTTTTTTTTTTTTTTTTTTTTTTTTTTTTTTTTGTGTTTCGTTTTTTTTTAATTGTACTTCCTAAGGAAAGTTTAACGTTTTTCAGAATATTTTGAGGTATCAGATTGTGTATTTTCCAGAACATGCCTGTATAAATTTATTTTTCAAGCCCTACAACAGGATGTTTATTTTTTTATTACCTTTTTTGATTACTAAAGACAGTTCAACGCTTTTTAACACATTTTGAGGTTTCAGATTGCGTGTTTTCCAGAACATGCCTGCATAAATTTATTTTTCAAGCCCTACAACAGGATGTTGTTTACTTTTTTTTATTACGTTTTTTGATTACTAAAGAGGGTTTAACGTTTTTCAGAACATTTTGAGGGTTTAGACCGCCATCTAAACGCACGTTCTTTGGAACCGCTCAAAATGAGTTTAAGGTTTTTCAGAACATTTTTTTTATGTTTCAGATGTTGCGTCTTTTCCAGAACGTTTATTTTTCAAATCCTACAACAGACAGCCGCCGTTGATTTATTTTTTTTTATTTCGTTTTTTGATTATACGTATTAGAGTTTAAAAAATTTTTTTATGTTTCAGATTGTGTGCTTTACAGAACATGCCTGTATAAGTTTATTTTTCAAATCCTATAACAGGATGTAGCTCATTTTTTCTTCATTTTTTGAGCGTACGTACTAAAGAGAGTTTAACGGTTTGCAGAACATTTTGAGATTTCAACATCGCCAATTAGACGCATTTTCTCTAGAATACCTCAGAATGTGTTTAACGTTTTTCAGAACATTTTGAGATTGTATGTTTTCCACAACATGCCCGTATAAGTTTATTTTACAAGTCCTACTACAGGATGCAGTTTATTTTTTTTATTTCGTGTAGTTAATTTTTTATTTCCTTTTTTTCCATACTTACTAAAGACAGTTTAGCATGTTTCACAATGTTTTAAGGTTTCAGATCGCCAAGTAAACGCACGTTCTTTAGAACATCTAAAAATGAGCTTAACGTTGTTCAGTACAATTTTAGGTCTTAGATTTTGTCTTTTCCAGAACATGCCTGTCAGGCCTTTTCTGAGAAACGCAAATCGCTTAAATTTAGCGTTTTCGATTTGAAAACGCCACATAGGTGTTCTGAGAAACGTATAACGCCAGAAGTATGGTTTTGCGATTTGAAATCGCCAAATAGATATTCTGGAAAACGCATATCGCTTAAAATTGACGACTTCATTTCACATGTGTATATTAAAGTGAACTGATTGAATTTGCTAAAACTGAACTCGCAAAAGGCAATAGAATTATTTACAATTAAAATTTAATATTCTTTTTATTTCAATAAAAATTTAAAGAATTTTACACATTTTAAATTAAAAAAACTAAATTAACATGCATGTTCTGAGAAACGCAAATCGCTTAAATTTAGCGTTTTTGATTTCAAAATTCCAAATAGGTGTTCTGAGAAACGTATAACGCAAGAAATATGGTTTTGCGATTTGAAATCGCCAAATAGGTGTTCTGGAAAACGCATATCACATGTATATATTGAGGTGAACTGATTGAATTTGCTAAAACTGAACTTGCAAAAGGCAATAAAATTATTAACAATTAAAATTTAAACCAATAAAAAATTATAAATAGCTTGTTTTCTATGTTTCCCAGCTATCTGTCGACATTTCATAGGAACTACCCTAATCATCAGTAGACTTTGTTTTAATTGTTTGAATTAAAATTTAATATTCTTTTTATTTCAATAAAACGTTAAAGAATTTTACACATTTTCATTAAGAAAACTAAATTGAAAAAAATTTTCTATTTGTTGTCAAATTTTTTTCGTTTTATATTACTACCACATACAAATATACGTATGTAAAACACATGTTGTATTTTTTCGGAAAAAACGCCAGTCAGCGATCGTCAGAACACTTGAAAATCAATTCGGCGTTTTTCAAAACGCATTGCGGTTTCAGAACGCGCGTTCTCGGAACATGGCTGTAAAAAATTTTTCTATTTGTTGTCAAATTTTTTTTTTTTTCGTTTTATGTAACTACCACATACATATATACGTATGTAAAAACAATGTTGTATTTTTTCGGAAAAAACTCCGAAACGCCAGTAATACGCGCGTTCCTTAGAACACCTAAAAGTGAACTAAGTGTTTTTCAGATCGCCTTGCGGTCTCAGAACGCGCGTTTCATTTTTTGATTATACTTACTAAAGAGGGTTTAATGTTTTTCAGAACATTTTGTGGTTTCAGATCGCCCATTAAACGCACGTTCTTTAGAACACCTAAAAATGAGTTTAACGTTTTTCAAAACATTTTTAGCTTTCAGATTGATGTTTTCCAGAACATGCCTCCTGCATAAGTTGTAGTTTACAACTGTAGCAACAGAATATAGTTTATTTTTTTGTTATTTCGTGTTTTTTTATTTCGTTTTTTTTTTTTTTTGTGTTTAACGGTTTTTTGAGTTTAACGGTTTTCAGAACATATTATTTAAGTTAATTTTTTAAGTTTTTGTTTTTTTTTTTTTTTTTTTTGTTTTTTCATTCATTCGACTTACTAAAGAAATGTGACTGTAGAATATATAAATTATTCAAAACCGATCGTTGCGATTTTTTATCACACTTTCTAAATTCGAATTGCCAGTTTCATTAATATGTCTGAATAGATTTATTAAATATGAACGTATGTAAGAGTTTGAAAATGTTATTTAGAACATCCAAAAGTTTTACAAAGATGAATGTAAATATATTTATAGAGTCTTCATAAAAGAAAACAAAAATAACTCTATAATTGAAATACACATTAGTCATGTACTGAAAAGTTAGAATTAAACCTCCTGGCTGATTTTTCGAAGTAACCACAAACTACAACGGCAAATTTTCTATTTCAATTTATTAAAATTGAAGGAAAATAGAACGTTCGGCGGGGTTACCCTCTATTGCGATGCGAAAGAAAAATTGTTCGTAATCGCAGAATTGGTACCCTGCATTGCGTTTTCGTAAATCTTTCGCACTTAATTTATCCTTTTCGCACAATTTATTTTATCATTTTGTGGCGCAAGTATTGCTTCATTTTCAAACTATTTCGGGAAAAAGTTTGCGCAAACGGCACTGAGTACCAAATTATATTCTTATCGCATTTACCTTTCGCATCCAACTACTTTCGCTTCGCAATAGAGAGTAACGCCCCCTGGAACAACATTTCCGGCAATAATTGTTTAAAAAAACGACAACTTATCAGCCATGTCACAGAATTCAATTCCGTTCGTAAATGTATTTTACTAATAATCGATTTTTTTTAGTTGTTTAGAAACCGAAAAGGGGTTTTCGGCATAAAATCATTTTTATAGGCATGTTCTGTAAATCATAGAATATTTCGTTTTAAGAAAAATCAAAAACCAGATTATCAGCCATATAGTAGAATTCAATTACAATGGGAAGCGGAATTGAATCCATTTTTCTGTTATTCAAAAGAGGAAAAACTAAAAAGGCTTTCGGAATGAAATCATTTCTATGGAAAGGAATATATTAGCAAGTATGTTAATTTCATCCTTAAAAATGGAAATGATTTGATCCCAGAAACGCGTTTTAATTTTACTGTTTTTGAAAATTAAAAAAAAAAAACGGACTCAATTTCGTTTCCGAACGCAATTGAGCTCTATGTGGTTTGCCAGCGGAATTGAGCTTTGCGATTTGGCTGATAAGCTGATTGCCTATATTTCTGTTGCATTTTAGTCACGACTGGTTGTCATAATTTCTAGACAAAATTATTTCCTTTTTTTTCAACATTTCACAAAGTTTAGTTACCGGTTTTTGAGGAATTAAAAAACGGATTCAATTCGGTTTAAGAACGGAATTGAGTTCTTTAAAATGGCTGTATATGTGGTTTGCCAGCTGAATTGGGTTTGGCGATTTGGCTGATAAGCTGATTGCCTTTATTTCTGCTGCATTTTAGTCACGACTAGTTGACATAATTTCAACACCAAACTATTTTTTTTTCTCAATATTTCGCAAACATGTAACAGTTACAAGTTGTGAAACTTTTTAGTCTTCCGGTTTTTGAGGAACCAAAGAACGGATTTAATTCTGTTTAAGAACGGAATGTAAGAGTTACAAATTGTGAAGCTTTTTTAGTTTTTCGATTTTTTAGGAACTAAACAAACGGATTCAATTCCGTTTAAGATCGGAATTGAGCTCTATGATATGGCTGTATATGTGTTTTGCCAGCGGAATTGAATTTGGCGATTTGGCTCATAAGCTGATGGACATTATTTCTGTTGCATTTTGGACACAACTGGTTGTCAAAATTTTCAGACCTAATTATTTCATTTTTTTCTTCAACATTTTACAAATATGTAACCAAGGCGAATTCATAATAGGTGAAATTGACAGCGCAGCTGATAACTTTTTTTAATTTTAATCTTTTTCAAATGTCAATAGAATAATTAAAACAAATTAGAAAAAAAAAAATTTAAAACAATTTTTTAAATTATTATTGTAGCCTGAGCGCCAGGTATCATCCAGAATTCTCCCTAATCTGGCTGGCCATTTTCACCGTTTCCAGCTCTATCATATGAGATTTTAAGTTTCACGAAATAATTAAAACTTTCACGAAATAATTAAGTTTTTCTTTTGTTGTAAATTTTTTTTTGAAAGAAATTTGAAAAAAAAAAATTTTTTTAACAATTTTTTAGTTTTGTATTGCAACTATCATTCAGAATCCTCCGCAATCTGGCTGGCCTTTTTCACCTTTCCGAGCTCTATAATCCGAGACTTTAATTTTCACGAAATAGTTAAAAGTTTCATGAAATAATTAAATTTTCTTGTAAATTTTTTTTTTATATTTTTTTTTTTTTTTGAATTCCTTTTTGTGTTTATATTTTTCCCTTGACGTTTGAAAAAGATTTATTTTTTGTAGTGTTGTATTTATTGCTCTTGCATATACCTGTTATGAATTCGCCTTGTATGTAACAATTATAAGATGTGATTCGTGAATTACTTTAGTTAACTTTAATTTACAATTTCAAGTTGTGAGAAAGAGAGAAGGGAAAAAATATTTGTTAATAAAATTATTTTGTGAATTTTCATACAAAACAGACATTGTCTTTTTTAAATAATTAAATCAGATAATAATTGATTTATCGCATGTGTCACAAAAGTCTTTATCATTACATTTCTCTAAACGCATAAAACAACAAAACAATTAAAAATAAATAAAAATAAAAATTTTAAACTAAGAATTTTTTACATTATTACTATTTTTTAAATATACACTTAGTTAATCCCTTTTTTATATATAACTCTATTTAATAACCCTTCTTAATGTAAAAGTATTTAAATGTAAGTTGCTAGCAAACAAAAACTCTTGTTGGCTTTTGTTTGGCAAAAGAAACGAAAAATATTTTAGTTTTTAATGAAAAATTTCTAGTATAGAAACAAAATAATAATAATAAAAAAAGTTTTATGTGTATATTTAATTAATTACTTTACTTTTCCGCAAAATCAAAATTCTATAAAGTCTAATTACAAAATACTATACTCTAAGAAACTTATGCATAACAGTTAAATAGTAAAAAATACTTCTTAAAGCCTTTAAATTACAAATAAATAAAAATAAATAAATAAATACCTTAACAAAAACTGTATGTGTTTGTCTGTATAATAAACGTATGCGTGTAATTCTGTTTGTTAACATTTAAAATAAATGTCTAAAATATAATCAAATATATTAAATAAAATATTTTTTATCTTAAAATAAATTTGTTATTACAGCTCGTAAAGTTTTCACACACAAACATACAAACACACACACACACACACAATAAATGTAAAAAAAAATCAATAACTAAAATACATTAATCAATTGCACTTCTTAAAAATTAGCTAAAATAAATCATTAACCTTTAAATAAAAAATATTAAACTTAAATAAAACAAAACCAACCACAGCTTGACTCTTTTGTTTTTAAGTGTTTTTTTTTTTCTTTTCGTTTAACTGAAAAATACTTTTACTAAAATCTGTTTAAACAAGATATTAAAAATTTCTTTTTTAAATATTGTAAAATAAAAAAATTATAAAACAAATGTGCGAAAACTTATATTTAAGATTACATTAAAAAAACAACAACAACAACTACATACACATTATTACAAAAAATGCATCCCATTTATCATTGAAAAAAAAAGAAGAAAAAAAATTATCTACAATAAGTAAAAAGTAAAAAATTAACTTTTTTTATTTGCTTAAACTAAAATAAATATACATACAACATACAAATATAAGTAAAATGTTAAATCAAAACGAATATATAAGAGTTTCATTGCCTGAGGGATATTTTTCCATTGGTCTCGCTTTGCACTAACTGGGGGTCTCTATTACACCCAATTTTCACGACGACTTTTAAAGGCATGTTTGTTTTTTATTTTATTTTAAAGCTTTTAATTTAATTTACACTTCTGACATGCCAACCAGATGTGGTATTCACACTTCAACTTTTGCAGATGACACAGCATTCTGCAGCGTACATGAAAACCATCAAGCAGCTTCGCGAATTTTGCAGGAGTATATTTCAATATTAGAGATATGGTTAAAACTTTGGAAAATTAAAGTTAATGAACAAAAGTGTACCCACGTTACATTCACACTGCGTAGACAAACATGTTCAGCCATCCAAATCAACAATTCACCTATTCCGCAGCAAAATGAAGTCAAGTACCTTGGTATTCATCTCGACCGTAGGTTAACGTGGAAGCCTCACATTGACGCGAAAGTCACTCAGCTAAAATTAAAAGCAGCGCAATTAAATTGGCTTATGGGCAGAAATTCTACATTGAAATTAGATTGCAAACTTTTGTTATACAACGCAATACTAAAGCCTATATGGCGCTATGGAATTCAATTATGGGGCACCGCCTCAGCGTCAAACATTGAAAAAATTCAAAGGCGACAAAACAAAATTCTTCGAACAATTACTGCAGCTCCATGGTACGTAAAAAACTCCCGAATTCACAAGGATCTGTGTGTTCCACTGGTAAAAGATGAGTTTTCAAAGCATGCGACAAGGTATATCAGCAAATTGGAACTTCACCCAAACCCTCTTGCACGAAACATACTTAATTTTAGTGGTCACACTCGGTTGAGAAGAAGGGATACCGTTGCCACCATCAGAGCGTTAAGTAGGTGATTTTAATATGCGCATAATAAAACTTTTTGTCTAGCATTGGCTGGACTTAGTTAATTTATTGTATTTAGTATTAATTTTTGAATACTTATTGTTAGTTCACATTGTGAAGATTCAATAAATAAATAAAAGCTAAAAAAAAAAAAAAAAAAAATTTAAAGCTGCTACCAAAATCAAGTAACATTTTCATCATGATTTTTTAAGTCATGTCTTTTTTCAATTGTAGTTACAAAATAATATCGTTTGTCTCTTTTTATCCTTTTGTTAGTATCGATGTAGTCATCTTGCCGAACGAAGGTAAATGAAAAATAATAACAATATTACAAATGATAACAAAAAGAGGTTATAAAAAAAACACGAAAAACGAAGTTCATTTCTTCCAAATTTGTCCACAAATATGAAAGACATGACTTAAAGACGTTTGAAAAAATCATCGTGAAAATTGGGTGTTAGCCATGAACATGGTATGGGCATCATGGCGAACATCGCAAATGGCTAATGTAGATCGCTCGTGTCCATGTTTCGTTCATGCTCTGACATCGATGCTCGAGCATATGGCTGAGCATCAATGTTCGCCAAGAGGTTGGTCATCACGTACAAAAATACACAAAATGGCGCCGAATTGAACACTGGTAAAAGTAAATCTGAACATACGTATTCGCCACATACAGAACATGAACTTTTTTTTACATTCGCTCTGCCGACACGGCGTAAGGAAGTTTTTCTTTCTAATAGTGAAGGGCCAATGTAAGCGGTTTGCGGCAACGAGCGGCAACCAACTGTTCTATTTGCCGCTTGAGTTTATTTGCTGTAGGCAAATGAACGCGGCTAATTGAAGAAAAATTTGTGCTTCGAAGATTAAACATTTTGATTTTGTTAAAGCCAAAATAAATAAACAAATTCAATTGTTAAAATTTCAAAACCGAAAATTAATTTCTGTCTTCTATTTTTTAAATTTTTTTCCTTTAAGTTTTTGTTTGACAAATTGAAGCGGCAAAACAAAAAGTTAAACTGAATTAAAAAAGTTAAACGGCAAAACAAAAAGTTAAACGGCAAAACAAAAAGTTAAACTGAATTCACCATTGCCGCTAGGCCGCCTTGAACGGCACTGCCAAATTAAATTAAATTCAACATGTTGAAATTTTTGTGTGAATATTCTTATAAAAAAACTTATTTTTTGTAAATGGGTCACATTGTTTCCGCCCGCTGCCGCATGCCGCTTACATTGGCCTTTCACTATAAAAGTCTGGATCAGAGAAGCAAGCCGAAGAAAAAATTTCGGCGGCGGCTAAAAGACAAATATTTTCGACGGCTAAACGGCTCTGCGCCGATGTTTTAACAACAAATATATACATAAGAAGAAATACAAAAAAAAAACTTTTTTTTGGTATACTTATAAATATTTTATTAAAAAAATTTAGTTGTAACATCAGGCCGATGTTACAATTTGCATTTTACTTTTTTAAGAAGGAACCTATTTAGTTTTTGGAACTGTCGCAGGCAAAACTTATTGATTTAATTTTTAGAAAAGGTTCAACTCTTTAACCCAATGTTTAGACATACGAGCAAGAGTTCGAAAAACTCAATACACTCACATTTTTTTACTAAAGGGTGGTTAAATTTCAAGGGCCGATGTTGATTTTGAATGAAACAAACTATTTAGGAAATTATTGTAATTTTACTTTATTATGATATATTGGTATTATTCAATTGTGTATGGAACAAAATATCGGCCAAATGGGCGCCGCGACCACGGCGGCACACCTCCATCAGATGGTCCAAATTTTCGATGACCCTG
Source organism: Thecocarcelia acutangulata (assembly GCA_914767995.1). Classification (NCBI taxonomy): domain Eukaryota; kingdom Metazoa; phylum Arthropoda; class Insecta; order Diptera; family Tachinidae; genus Thecocarcelia; species Thecocarcelia acutangulata. Next base: position 31,504,009 of record OU612096.1, read on the forward strand.
AGGCATAATGGAGGTTCTATGCCGTTAATGTGCCGAATTATCTCATCCTTTAGCTGTTGAATTGTTGCTGGCTTATCGACGTACACCTTTTCTTTCATATAACCCCAAAGAAAAAAGTCCAACGGTGTCAAATCACATGATTTTGGCGGCCAATTGGCATCGCCATTACGTGAGATAACACGGCCATTGAATTGCAAAAAAGCAATTGTTTCATTAGCTGTGTGGCAAGTGGCACCGTCTTGCTGAAACCACATATCGTCTACATCCATATCTTCCAATTCGGGCCATAAAAAGTTCGTTATCATCTCACGATAGCGGACACCATTCACAGTAACTGCCTGACCGACCTCATTTTGGAAAAAATACGGCCCGATGATGCCGCCAGCACATAAACCGCACCAAACAGTCACTCTTTGTGGGTGCATTGGTTTTTCGACAGTCACTCTTGGATTCTCATTCGCCCAAATGCGGCAATTCTGTTTATTGACGAATCCACTGAGGTGAAAATGTGCCTCATCACTGAAGATGTTTTTCTTCGAAAATTGATCATCATTTTCATAAAAAGTCTGGATAACTTTAACACGTTGTTGGATTGTGTATCTCTCCATGGTTCAAATTGAGTAAGTCTGAAATAGAGAAATGTTAAATAAAATTCGGAAAAAAAACTTGGCGCTTAGATGTGGTTCACATTCAACATCGGCCCTTCAAATTTAACCACCCGATACTACATTCACATTTTTCGCACTCGCAGGTCTACTCGCAGCTAAATTTGCATGCGAGTGATTTTTTGGCACTTCCATGCAATCAAATGTCAAACAAACAAACAGTGTTACCGTGTAAATAATTTTAAACAAATCAACTGGATCATTACAAAATTAAAACTTAAGTTTTAGCTAGTTTGTATGTTAATTTATTAAAACTAATACTATAGATAGAAATGTTTAAATTATAAAGCGTTAATATCAATAATATAATGATAATACAAATTAATGCCAACTATTTTCTAAAAATATTCTCAAGTGAAGAACACGGCAACTCCAGTTTATAAAGACAGCCAAAGAAACAAAATATATGAAGGAAAAAAATTGTTTGAAGTTCACGTGCTGACGAGAAATTTAAAATGAACTCTCACTCGCATGTGTAGACAGAAATGAAAATTGCAAGAGATTCGAGTTTTTCGTAGAAATTTTCGTTGATAATACATATTCAGCACTCGCATGAGATTACTCGTATGTCTAAATGCAGCGTAAGGTCTGCATCAAAGAATACATAATTGCTGCCGAAGCCGAATGTGTAACCGAGGGTTTTTTGATGTCGTCTTGATGTGGCGGCGATGACGCCTCTTGGAATATTTCAATTTATTTCTCGAGCCGCCAACAATATTCTAGTATTTTACACAACATATATCACACTGATCGCACAAAAATCATCATGTTGTGAAAATTTTTCAACTAACACGATTTGTCAAAAACGCTGTCACACAGTTGCATTTTTAGTACTTTTACAGCACAGATGTTATATTTTATAATTCGCACGATCGTGTATGATAGTGTATCACGGCCTTAAGCGCACCATAAGAATTTTTTATATGAATGTGACTCTACAGATTTACGTGACTATTGTGAACAGTATTTTAGAATTGGCCCAGCCGAATATACTACACTCTTAATTGCTTTTTTTCAATAATTATTTTATATATATTAATACCTATTTTCACTTGCATTTAAAAGCTTAATTGTTGGCTTTATTTTTAAGTAACTTAGAGAATCAATTAAGTTCTTTAGACTTGATAACGTTAAAAAGAAATTTTTCTTTTTTATTCAACTGCAAAATGTACAAACTGTCACGTACATTCTTGAGCATTAGCCACAAAACCTAGATAGAGAAATATCAAAGAAAAGTATTAAACTGATAAAAGAAAAAATGGATACATAAATATGTATGTAGGTACATTTGTATGTATATATACCCAGTTAGCATTTTCAATCGTCGAAGAGTCTACTGGAATCTCGTAGAGTGTTTTTGGTCGTCGACAAGCTCATTTTTTAATCACAGACGATCCCTCGTACGGAAGTAAAGGCCGTGTCAGATAAAGCTTTTACTTCGCTTTGCGTTGCAAATTCGCTTTGACATCTAAGATAAAATCATGATACAAAAAACAAGGTAGCCGCTTCGCTACAACAATACAACAATAAAAAAAACAACAGGTATTTTGTTTGTGTAAAAAGGCGAATTCACACTTAAGCTGTCAAAATTAGTTGATAGCGAACATGTACAAAAATTTAAATGGCGCCGAAAAAGACAAACAAAACTTGACAGAGAAAGTGCCGCCATATTAATCGAATTCGCCTGAATTCGCCGATGCATCCACCTAATAATTAATTCGCCTTGAGATAAAATGTATATACTTATATCGCTCCTTTATTGCAACATAGTCATATCTCAAAAAATTAGCTTTTCCAGCTAACAATGCAGAATTGTTAACAGCACTACCTTTTATATTGTGCCAAAAATGCATTTAAATTACCTTTAAACTGTTTCCTTTAGGAGATATTTCCTAAAAAAATTTTCTAAGACTTGTATGGAAACTAAAAATTTGAAATGCGTTTTTCTCGAAACAAGCTTTTTTGCGTTATGACTATGTTGCAATAAAGGCGCGATATGAAACATGTCACATAGAGCACTTTTAACGCAACGCGAAGCGAAAAGTTCGGCAACTCTCATCTTTTTACGCGTTGAAGTTTTTTCAATAGCTTTATGCCCTAAGAAAACAATTAGAACCAATTTCAGTAGTTCGTCTAATAACATTTCTAACTTCTGTTATCATAACGTAGTGTTTACTCGTGCTGGTGCAAGTTCGAAAAACCCAATATACTCAAATTTTTTTACCAACACACGCACAACCTCTGCACTTGCAACCAACTTTCAACTGAACTGACAAGAAATTTCAGAAGGCAGTGATTTTTTGACACTTACTGAAAGTCAAATGACAACTGAAATAACAGTGTTGCCTTACAACAAGTTTTGCGGAGATTAACTGATTTTAATATAATGTTTTTGTCATATTTAAATTTTTCACAATATATTTTTAAATTAATTCACATTTTTTTTATTGAAAATAATTTAATCTCAATATTATTTGATCTTCGTTTGTTAAATAAATTTAATTTTTCCAGCTTCAGATCTTTGTTTTTGTTTTTTATAAAAAATTTACAATTTAAAATCTTTTATTTCTCAATATTCCAATAACAATTTGTTATCATCGTCAGGAGAAATTATATGTTATAAATTTAAATTTATAACATTTAATTTCTCCTGACGATGATAACAAATTGTTATCGAAATATTGGGAAATAAAATATTTTAAATTGTAAATTTTTTATAAAAAACAAAAACAAAGATCTGAAGCTGGAAAAATTAAATTTATTTATTGAAAATATATAAATTAAACAGTCTTTGCCGTTTTGAGTGAAAAAAAGTTAAAATTATTCTATTTCATTTATTTATTTTATTTTATGAATTCGCCTTGGGCCCGATAAATATAAAAATATTATAATTTTTATAAGAAATGGGACTTAAGACCGGGGCACATAAAATCCGTCGTACGTTATACTTTGCCTTTTTCAACTGACAACTAAGTTGAAATACATGTAAAAGTTGAGCAACTTTTAACGTACGTTGAGAACTTTGACGCCTATCGGTTAATATTTTTTGTATATTTTGTTTTAATTTTTCGTTCAAAAATAAAATAAATTTTAAAAAATTGTGTTAAATTTTCTGTGCTGTGTCTGAAAAATAATCAAAAGATTTTAAGCAAATTAAAATAAAAAAAAAGAGCTGATGCTATATCCGTAAGTCTAAGATTAGACAGAGCGATTTTAATTGCCGAACTTTTTAACAATTTTCTTTTGGAATTGCTTTCTTGTTCACGCACAAAAACTTTTTTCGGCAATTCTTGAGCTTTCTCTGCTTATTATTTCATACAATTTACATTGTATATGCACACACACATACACACTTGAGTGAGAATTGCCGAATACCGGCAATTCTTTTTCCCTTCTTATTCCCCTCACCGAATGCTTCTATAAAGTCAAGAATTGCCCAACTAAAGTTGCTGTGTGTGACCTAGCACTTAACAAAGTACTTATTGCGCCAACTTCATACGTCGTTTGCGTTAGTGTCAGTTGAAAAAGGAGACGGATAACGTACGACGGATTCTATGTGCCCCGGCAAGGCGAATTCATAACAGGTGAAATTGACAGCCCAGCTGATAACTTTTTTTTAATTTTAATCTTTTCAAGATGTCAATGGAATAATTAAAACAAATTTGAAAAAAACGAATTTTTTAAGCAATTTTTTTAGTTATTATTGTATTTTGAGCGCCAGGTATCATCCAGAATTCTCCCCAATCTGGCTGGCCTTTTTCACCTTTCCGAGCTCTATGATCCGGGACTTTAATTTTCACGAAATAATTAAAACCTTCACGAAATAATTAAGTTTTTCTCTTGTTGTAAATTTTTTTAGAAAGAAATTTGAAAAAAAAAATGTTTTTTGAAACAATTTTTTAGTTTTATATTGCAATTATCATTCAGAATCCTCCGCAATCTTTCACCTTTTCAAGCTCTATCATCTGAGACTTTAAGTTTCACGAAATAATTAAAACTTTCACGAAATAATTAAGTTTTTCTCTTGTTGTAAATTTTTTTTGCAAGAAATTTGAAAAAAAAAAATTTTTTTAAACAATTTTTTAGTTTTGTATTGCAACTATCATTCAGAATCCTCCGCAATCTGGCTGGCCTTTTTCACCTTTCCGAGCTCTATGATCCGAAACTTTAATTTTCACGAAATAGCTAAAAGTTTCACGAAATAATTAAAAGTTTATCTTTTCTTGTAAATTTTTTTTATTATATTTTTTTAATTCCTTTTTGTGTTTATATAGGGTGTTTTTTTAAGCTAGATAGAACTTTAAATTGTAAAAAGTAACACAAAAAATTAAATTTTGATGAAACATTTTTTTTATTTGTTTCAGTATACTCTGACAAATCATCATGAATAGACTCACGCTTGAACAACGCTACGAAATTATCCAAATTTACTTTGAAAATCAGTCGTCGATTCGCGCAACTTATAGACGAAAAATTGTGTTCAGCGATGAGGCGCATTTTTGGCTTAACGGGTTTGTTAATAAGCAAAATTGCCGCATATGGAGTGAGACCAATCCACAAGAGACCCTACAGACTCCATTACATCCAGAAAAATGCACTGTTTGGTGCGGTTTTCATGCTGGTGGCATCATCGGACCTTATTTCTTCAAAAATGAGGCCGGAGCTCGCGTTACGGTCAATGGAGATCGTTACCGCACCATGATCAATGATTTTTTGTTTGAAAATATGGATGACATTGATCCGGAGGAGATGTGGTTTCAACAGGATGGCGCTACGTGCCATACGGCGAACGCAACCATCGACTTACTGAAATCAAAATTTGGCGATAAGTTGATTTCGAGAAATGGACCTGTCAATTGGCCTCCAAGGTCGTGCGATTTGACACCTCTCGATTATTTCGTGTTGTTCGTGACATACGGCCAGCAGTGCTCGAAAAAGTGGCCCAAAATTGGACGTCCAGAATGCGCTTCGTCAAGAACAGCCGCGGTGCCCATATGCCCGAAATCATTTTCAAATGTTAATGTCACGTATTGATCTTTCGAATAAAAAAAATTTTGATTACAATTTCATTTTTTGTGTTATTTTTTACAATTTCAAGTTCTATCGGGCTTAAAAAAACACCCTATATTTTTCCCTTGACGCTTGAAAAAGATTTTGTTTTTGTAGTGTTGTATTTATTGCTCTTGCATATACCTGTTATGAGTTCGCCTTGTGCCCCGGCCTTTAGAAATAATTCTATACTTGGTGCGCTTATGTTGAAATAACACGTTTTTTCGCCATTTTGGTGCGTTCTGCAACTTCAAAGTTGACAACGCAAATTGGGATCATGCAGAATCTCAAAAGTAGAATAAAGAAACACATTTATTACTGGCGTGTTCGCCGTGACGGAAGTCCACATTATCGCTAAGCAATTTTACATAATGATGATAACCCAAATACTTTGATAACAATGCCAAAACACCACACAAACGAATACACAAACAGTATATATTTTTTTTTTTTATCGAAAAAGATTTCTCAAATTGATTAAAAAAACGTTTCTGTTCTTTTTTTAACATAAAATCTTCGAAATTAAAAATCAATAAATACACACAAACATGAGTGAGCACACAAACAATATGCAAACAATTTAAATTCATTTGGAATGCTTTATTTAAGATAAAAGAAATTGAAACAAAGGCAAACAACAACTGCGGGTGAAAATTTAATGAGTCAAAGACGGTTAACTACAAAACTTATCTTTCGAATGCAAATAAATCTATAAAACCTTAAAAATATAGCAATTTCGTTACTATTAATTGCTAACAGCCGCATTTAGTAGTCAACTGGCGGTTTGAAATATTGAACAAACAGTGAAAAAAAAGCAACAATCATGTCTCAAACGTACGGCTTGTGCGAAATCTCAGAAAACAATGGCAAAAACGGGAAACCCGTGTGGATTATAGTTAAGAGTGTAGTTTACGATGTAACCAAGTTCGTAAAAGAGGTAATTAAGCAAAGTTATTTATGTCCAATCGAACATTTGGATACGATTGAAAGCAATCTACGGCATGAGTGTCCAAGTGCAGGTTAATTGCCAAACATAGCAAAAAATATTTAAAAAAATAAAAAAGTTAATAAAAACACCAACCAAGGCAGCTTTACACAGGTAGTGGCAGAATTACAATAAATACAACATCAACAAACATCAACATGTACCCAACAAACACGAAATCAAACAATTGATATAAAATGACTTTCATAGATTTCAAACCTTTTTCAATGGTTTGATTTTAACATTTGAATTTACAGCCAGTTTACCAACCTCGACAGCGTGCTTGCGTTCGCAATCTAAGCGAAAGAAAATTGATTTGGGTTCATAGAAACTTTTTTTTATGCGAACGGCCTGTCAAAACTCAATGAAAATACATAAGAATATGCGAACGAATAGTAGTGAGATAGACAAACCCAAATTGATTCGAATGTGAGTGACTAACTTTCTTTCGCATTCATTTTCATTCGAAATTGGTGAACTGGCTGTTAAATTAAAAATCATTTGAATATAAACACTTGATACTCAATGTTTTATTAATTTGATTTTGAATCATAAATTAATCATAAAGCAAATGTGTCAGCATTTACTGAAAAAATTTCAACATTTTAAATTTATTTACAAAAAAAAATTAAGAATTCCGGAAAAACTAGTAAATGTGATTTGTTTGTGACCAATATTTAATTAAATGTCAGAAAAATTAGTTTAAATAAGTTAAAACGCATGAAATAAAACATAGAAAAGTGAAATAATAAGAAATAATTAGGTAGTCTGATTTCACCGCGATTTAGAGCCAAAAGGAACCAACTATTTCTTCCTTTCAAGAATTTCAAGACTAAGGCCCAGTTTTTGACTACGTATTTAAATACAAAATTAGTTAATTTTCATTTAAATTTAAGTTGTATTTAAATGCTAGTTCAAGTTTATCAGTCTTAAATAATTGTTCTTATTTAAATGCGATGAAAGTGTGGCAGCTTTACTTAAATTCCAAATATTATGGAAAGTATTCCATAGAACAGCTGTTTCTTAGTGGAAGAATAGATAAATTCTTAAATAAAAATGTTAAACTTATTAACGGCGTAGAAAAACTTAATAATTTTATTACATGCGAGATAAGTTTTAATTAATTATCATATTGTGCTGTTGTTTAGTGCAAAATTAGCAACAAATTTTCAAATATATTCCACAGGCAATAGCTCGTATGTGTGTTTTGTTTATCTTTTTTCCACTAATACAAATACAAGCACTCAAAAACCATATGAAACACACTTAAATAAAACTTAAATGAAGAAGTTTGGGCATTTAAGTTTCGTCCAAATTTGTAGTGAAAAACTGATTTTCGTATTTAAATGGCACTTAAAGCTAAACAACATTTAAATACGAACTCAAAAACTGGGCCTAAGGAAAATAATAATAATAAAATAAATAATAATAATAATGGAAAATTCAAATTAAAATCCGCAAATAAATCATTTTATTTGTATTCCACTTCACAATCCACATTTGAAAATTACGTTTGAAACCAAGTTGAGAGTAAATGAATTTCCCAATTTGAAAATAATTTCCTTTTTTTATTGAGAATACTATGTTTTTCAATTTGAATTCAAATCAGTATCAAACGTTTGTCGTTTGAGAAAACATTTGATTTCAAATCATTCTCAATTTGAAATCAAATCTTAGTGTTTGTTGGGTATTTTGTTGGTAGAATTTACGAATAGTTGTCAAAATTTTGTTTGAAAAAGCAAGGAAGTCTATGTGTTTTTGACAAATTTACGCAAAGGAAACGAAAAACAGCAGCGCTTATACCACTACCATATTAAAGCTGCCTCGTTATACACAACTGTCTTTTGTGTTTCCTACAATAGCTGTACATCTGGCCTGTTCTGAAACTCACGTGATTTAAAACCACATGCCGTTTTAAAAGCACAATTATATATGTCGGTTCTGCAAATCATATTTTTTGTGATTTTCGATGTGATTCATACTTTTCCAAAATGCAAACATTACCACGACTAAAAAAAGTAGCTTAGCGTTTTGAAATCACAAAAATCAGACAGATTTGTTAATAAAATTTATTGTCTGATCAAAAAATAGCCTTTATATTCAAATTTCGTGAGTTACATATGTTCGATTTTCGCATTTTTTTTTCTCTCTTATATTGGTACAAATGTCTGTTATATATGTTGGTAATATCAGCCAATTCGGATTGTCAGTTTGTTTTTGACAGATAAAAGTTTTGGTGTGCTCTTCGATTTTTTACTATTCGAAAAAATGGATCAAAGAAACTGAGAGAGAGAGAGAGAGAGAGAGAGGGAATAATACAAAATATCATACTCACTGTTTGTTTATAACTGGAGAAAAGTGAAAAAGCTCCCAAGGAATTTTCATTTGTAATTGGGCTGATAAACACAAATACATAGCTATTTGTGACTACATGTAGTTGGTAGCCTGCAGTACTGAATGTATTTAACCCTGCATTTAGACATACGAGTAATCTCATGCGAGTGCTGAATATGTATTATCAACGAAAATTTCTTCGAAAAACTCGAATCTCTTGCAATTTTCATTTCTGTCTGCACATGTGAGTGAGAGTTCATATTAAATTTGTCGTCAGCACGTGAACTTCACCCAGTGTTTAGACATACGAAGTAAGAGTTCGAAAAACTCAATACACTCACATTTTTTTACCACCACATTCACATTTTTCGCACTCGCAGGTCCACTCGCAGCTAAATTTGCATGCGAGTGATTTTTTGGCACTTCCATGCAATCAAATGTCAAACGAACAAACAGTGTTACCGTGTATATAATTTTAAACAAATCAACTGGATCATTATAAAATTAAAACTTAAGTTTTATAGTGTGTTTCCACATAGCTGTTTTGCTCGAAAACACGTGTTTTTCTCAAAACATGTACAAATAAACATGTTTTCTCTTACATTTTTGAAAAGAGCAAAACACCTCAATCTACGTGTTTTGGAGCAAAACACTGCGAAAATGTTCTAAACAACACTGCTTTTGTTCAGTAATAAAAGATACAACATTGTGCTATCCATTAAAAGTGAGTGACAAATTCGAAAACAAACAAAATTTGTCATATATAAAAATTAAAATATCAAACCATAAAATAATAACATTACAGCCCGTCTACATTAGACATGGAACGCCGTTAAGACATACTGTTAAAACATACCTTTGACGGCTCGATTGTTATATGGTGGAGTCCCCGTATGTCTTGATTTTTCATTATTTCAACTCCGTCAACAAAAGCGCATCATCACTTTTTATGTCCCTTTTTACAGTTTGTGGAAAAAATATGTTTTTATTGCAAAATTTGCAATTTAAAATAAGAACTTGAACTTTTTTTTTGCAATTTCTCTTAATTTGATACTATTTTTACTTTTTTCATATTAAAATGTAACTTTCTGTTAAGACAAAGCTTTTAAAACAGACGTCTTAACAGCCGTGTCAAGACTGCAAGAAAACAGTAACATTTACAGTCTACACCTGACAGTAACAGTATTTTGCTGTTCCTGTTAGTGTTCTCGTATCAGGTGTGGACAGCACTTTAAAATACCAGCAGAAATCGCTTCAAAAACGGGTCTAAAATAAAAATTCCAGTAACTGTGGATTACGACGAAATACTGGAGGCAATTTGAGTAGAATTTAGCGAAAAAGATGCAATAAGCCACCATCTGCTTTACTATTTGCCACGAAACAAAATAACTGCCTTTACGGAACTCTTCGTAGCGATCGAACTCTGTGCACTGAAAAAAGTGCGGGTGAGGTGTTTATCCGCCAGGCCAACTTCATGACGATTACATTTTATCCATCATAAATTTCTTAGATTTATATACATATGTATGTTTATGCACCCAATCTGTAAATCGAAATACTTTTTTGGAAAACTTATTTTTGTAAACTAATTTATAAATAAATAAAACTACAGAGTTTCATCATCCCACACATCTGTTGCCATTTATTTTCTAACATCAAATTGTAAACACTAATGGCTGTATTGCATTGAAACACATTCTTCTTCAACATAGATCCTTGATAAACATTTCTATAGGATGAGTTCTAATGCAGCACCAGAAGTTGGCGCTTGATTTTCTTGTCTTCGTGAACCTGTGGAAATCCCATTTTCATTTGGATATATTTTTTTTTTATTTAGAAAAATACGTAAATACATATTGTACGTAAGTAAATTAAAATAAAGTGTAAACTTTCTTGTCATGTCACTTCTTCCGTTTCTTTAGTTCTTCTTGCAGATATCTTGGCTTCGTTGGTTTTATTAGCTTGTGATCCAATTTTATTTCAAACAAATATAATTACACGAACGTCACAAATTTGATCAGCATATACACAGCAGTTATTAAAAATGATTAATTTTCATAATATTGTTGTAATATTTTGATTGAACAAAGTATAAATCAAATCTATTTCGAAAATTCGAAATTAAAAACACTTCATTACATAATGGAAACACTTCGACATGTTTTCCTCAAAACATGTGTTTTTCTTTGTAGTGGAAACATAATATTAGCTAGTTTGTTTGCTAAATTGGAAATGTTTAAATTATAAAGCGTTAATATCAATAATATAATGATAATAAAAATTAATGCCAACTATTTTCTAAAAATATTCTCAAGTGAAGAACACGGCAACTCCAGTTTATAAAGACAGCCAAAGAAACCAAATATATGAAGGAAACAAATTGTTTGAAGTTCACGTGCTGACGAGAAATTTAATATGAACTCGCACTCGCATGTGTAGACAGAAATGAAAATTGCAAGAGATTCGAGTTTTTCGAAGAAATTTTCGTTGATAATACATATTCAGCACTCGCATGAGATTCCTCGTATGTCTAAATGCAGGGTAAAAATCAAACCTCAAGCTAAATCACCCGATTTATAACGAAATTAAAGTTTTTTTATCAGAAAATTAAGCCTTGTATTTGGTAAATATTCGAAAAATTTTCCAAATTTTCTTCTGAATTCTTACAGCTAAAGTTCTTTGTTTTTGTTGTTTTTTATAAAAAGGTTTATTTTTAAACCTTTTTATAAAATTTTTATTTTCAATATTTCGATAACAGTTTGTTGTCATCCTCAGGAAAATTAATTAATTAAGATTTTTAGCTGGAAGAATTTAAAAGAAATTAATATAAATAAACAAGATCAAATAATACGAATATCGATTTTTCCAAAATTTTGGTTCGGTTGGACACTAAGCCCCAGTTTTTGAGTTCGTATTTAAATGTTATTTAGCTTTAAGTTCCATTTATATACGAAAATCAGATTTTCACTACAAATTTGGACTAAACTTAAAATTTATTAAAAATAACTTAGCGTAAAATAAAATTGTTAAGTTTTTCTATGCCGTTAATAAATTTAATATTTTTCTTTAAGAATTTTTCTATTCTTCCACTTACAAACAGCTGTTCTATGGAATACTTTTCATAATATTTTGAATTAAAGTAGAGCCACACTTTCATCGCATTTAAATAAGAACAATAATTTAATAGTGATAAACTGAACTAGCATTTAAATACAACTTAAATTTAAATGAAAATTAACTAATTTTGTATTTAAATACTCAGTCAAAAACTGGGCCTAAGAAAGAATTACATTTATTTTATAATTAAAAATATTATTAAGTGTATAAATTTTTAGCATCCCGGCGGTGATGAACTAATTTTAGAATACGCTGGTAGAGATGCAACGAAAGCGTTTAACGATGCCGGCCATTCTGTTGATGCCATACAAGACATGAAATTATACAAAATAGGAACTGTAGATAATCAGGTATTTATTTATTGAATTTTTGTTGAACTTTATAATTTTTAAATAAAATTTTTGGTTTGTACATTTGTACAACCAAAAAAAAAAAGTCAAAATTTTGACAACTATTCGTAAATTCTACCAAAGAGCGCTTTTACATTTAGACAGACGATGGGCAGACAGACGAAATTTGATGGTGCTGTAACGAAAATTGTCGGTGGGGGAGAGTGTGTAGTACACGACTCTCTGTACTAGACATTTGTGGACATTTTTTTTTCTCTTTTTAACTTTTCGCATTTTTTATGTTGTTGCTTCATATCATTATTCTCATATCAACAACAACTTCATATAAATACACTAGCTGTGCTTAAAAAAACAACAAAAACAAAAAAGAAAGAAAAGAGAAACGAAAAGTTTCTGTCTGTCTATTAATTTCTTAAATGTAAAAGGTTTAGGCAAGACCAAAAGAGAAATGAAAAAATGTCTGCCCATCGTCTGTCTAAATGTAAAAGCGCTCAAAGAAATACATGTTGATGTTTGTTGGTATTGTATTTATTGTAATTCTGCCACTACCTATTAAAGCTGCCTTGGAGGGTACTTTTCTACCGTTTCATACAGTGTTGTCAACTCCGGTGCGTTTCGCACCCTTTTTGGTGCCTTTTACAATTATTTGTGCGAAAAATTCTTTAGTCGGTGCGTGGTGCGCTTTTTTTAAATTTTCGATGCGCTTGTTAAATTTTGGTTGCACCCAATCAAATTCAACTGAACTTTTTGTTTTAATATAAGAATATTTTTAGGTGTCATTTTGCAGAATACATTCAGGACACGGAGCTATAATATGAAAAACGCACCATGTTATATGCGCAAAGTAAGATAATCTTGCTAATTTATAAATAGTCTCGAAAGAGAAATAAGCATTTCGTTTTATAAAATTTTCTGTTGTTAGAGCGTGTTTTGCTATTATGCGATCAACCCAAGTTTGTCAAATATTACAATAAATTCAGTCCCTGAACTGAAGTTCGTATTTATGATGGATTAATTAAATTATAAAGTTTTTCCAAAACGTTTGCATTAAATATTGATTCTGGTAAACTTCATCTTTTATTTGTTATAATTCTGGCAAATTCTTTTAAAGACACAATACTGAATTCCGCCGTTCGCTTAAGAAAACGCAAATGAAATTCACACTGTATTTGACAGAATGGATGCGAAAAGTTGTAGAATCGAACGCAAATGAAATTTACACTGTATTTGATAGAATAACTATTAATAGAGTTTGATGGCTTGTAGTGCGATTCTGTAACTTTTAATGATTAGATAATCGTAAATTTCTTCGATTTTAACAACAGTAAGCAGCTGTAGCTTTGTAAAAGCTAAAAGTAACAGCTTATTCGGTCGACAGCGCATATAATTAAATAATATTGATGAATAATAAAATTTCGTTATTATTATTGTAAAGATACAATGAAAGTTATAGCATCGAACTAGTGGCCAAGTTTGACTAACACGAGTTTTAGCTATTGAACGAATTTGATGGCATGCCATCAGGCGGTGGTACCAGACCCAGTTTTAAGTATAAAAATATTATAGTTTTTACAACATAAAAAGCGGTTTTAAAAAAAGAAAAATTGAAAATTCGGTGCGTTTTAGTTGAAATAACGCGCTTTTTTCTCCATTTTGGTGCGTTTTGAAATTTCAAATTTGACAACGCTGGTTTCACACACGTCCTAAAAAACTAAATTGAAAAAATGTTCTATTTGTTGTAAATCTTTTTTTCGTTTTCGTTTTATAAAACTGCCACATACATATGTATGTAAAACTACTTTTTCGGAAAAAACTCCAAAACACCAGTGAAACTCGCGTTCCTTAGACCACCTAAAAATCAGTTAAGCGTTTTTCAGAACACTTTGCGGTTTCAGAGTAATAACCAACAAAAAAAAAATAAATCTTATGATCTAACAACACTTTTCTAAAGTGAATATCTTCTTAGCTAATATTTTCAAAATTTTTTCTGGTGTCTCCGAAATGCAGCGCATTGTACTGGAACTAGGAAAATAGGCTATGACGAGGGGGAAAGAGGGAATAGTGTTCGTGGAGTGTTAACAATAACAACACGAAAGACTAAAACAAACTCTATTGCACCATTTAAAATTTTGCAATTAAATTAGTTAAAACTGATCAGTGCCCAGTATATATACCTTCGACACTGCTCAGATTAGCAAAATTTAGTCCAACACCTTCCACACTACAAGGTAATGAAATGCATCGAAAATAATATTAATAATAAGCATGTAAAGAAACCACAGACAACGGTTTCTCTCAAAATTGCACAAAACTTGTTACGTGGAACGCTTTTGGACTAGTTAGGACTTGTTCGGACTGTTTCGTTATTCACGTGGAACACACCTATTGCTTTTAATTTTACAGCTGTTGCCAATAATGCAATTCTTTTGTTTATATGGTGTTATGCGTTTTAAGCGACTAAAATCACTTAAATATACTATAATTTAAAAAGTAAACAACACTACTATTGCAAGATGTACAAGTGTGGTTTTTTGCGTTCCAGCCATAGTTGCCATATTTGACGATTTATCGTCATTTTGACGATTTTATGTGCTCATAATAGTAATTTAACGATTTAAGGCCTGTTTTTGACGATTTTTTTAGATCATATTTACAACTACATACATATTTAATTTTTAAATATTTCTTACAGCCAGTTTACCAATCTCGACAGCCTGCTTGCGTTCGCAATCTAAGCGAAAGAAAATTGATTTGGGTTCGTCTAACTTTTTTCTATGCGAACGATGTGTCAAAACTCAATCAAAATACATAAGAATATGCGAACGAATAGTAGTGAGATAGACAAACCCAAATTGATTCGAATGTAAGTGACTGGCTTTCTTTCGCATTCATTTTCTTTCGAAATTGGTAAACTGGCTGTTATTTTTGCAGCTAAAGATCGGTTTGTGTTATATAAAAAATTTAACAGTATTTATTTTCAATATTTCGATAACAATTTGTTATCATCGACGATACATATGTAAAAATAAAACAGCTGACTATTCAATTCTAGTTCGAACTTACCCAAAGAAAAAGTTCGGGCTAATTTGTACAGGAAATGAAACAAATTACTCTCTCATTTTGTCTCAAAATTGCACAAAACTTGTTACGTGGAACGCTTTTGGACTAGTTCGGACTGTTTCGTTATTCATGTTTTACCAAAATAAACTAAAAAATAAATTGAAAATACTAGCAGCATTCATATTATATTTTGGGTTAAAATGGAAAGAAAAATTTGAAAAAAATGGAATGAAAGCATAAAAGATTAATTCCAGAAAGTTTGGTTACTGTTTTACGTACATATATTTAGCAAAAAATTGTGTGAAAAATCGTCTACTTTTAATATTAATACAAAGAAAACATATTTAATTAAATACATGATATGCCAATTTATTCTTTGTTTAAGGTTTAGTTTAGGCCAAATTCATCAGTTCCTTTTGGTATACGGTTGTGATTTGAACTCTCCCAGAATCTGCTTTTACGGCACGATTGCGATTTACAGAACATCTCTCTTGCGAGTTCAAGTCACAATCGCAAATCTCATGCTCATGCGAGGATGAGAACATGCCCGAATATTTATTTCATTGATACAAATATTGAAAATGTTCGAAATTAAATTCCAAATTTTAAACTAAGGTTAGGCTTCTTGTATTAAACGAATAAATAAATAAAATAAAAAATGTACTCAATATTTTGAGCGTATTACATACAAATTTTCTAGACGTATCGTGTCCCATAAACTGCCTCTTAAATTTTCTTTAAAAGTATATTTATTCGCTTTTATTCCAGTGTTCGCAGAAACGTGCAACGTCCACCATTTCAACAACGCCAGACCAAAAAATTTCTTGTGACCTTGAGGCAGATCAACAATATGGACGCAAGGAAAAGAAGCGTTTTAAATTATTCTTTTGCTTTTAATGGTGCAAATAATTTATGCATTAAATAGTTTTAAGAAATTATGTAACAAATAAAAACGAAATAAAAGCAAACTTTTTAGAATTTATCATTATTTTCAAATGTATATTAACCACATTTAAATTTTATTCAATTAATTACATTAAGAAAGGAAAACTAATAAAATAAGATATACTCATTAAAAATTTTGTTTATATATTAATTCTATCTTTGTTTCTTTATATTTATGTATCATGTTTGGTTTATACACAAACTACTTGAAAAAAAAATACCATTTCAAAAATTTACTTTTCTTTTGAGTGTTCACTTGTGGTGTTCAGCACTTAAGTAAGTGTGTATATGTATAGCATATTTAGCAAATAAAGGATTGACTATGTTGGTTTTGTTAACGTTGCGTTCGGTGATGAATTCTCTTGTAGAGCGGTATCTTGAAATGCTTCGCAGGCCTGATCGAAATGTGCAGTAGAAAAGCTGGGCAAATTGGTAGTGTAATTACGTAAATAATGATAGAAACGCGTTGACCTTCGTTCTAAGGTGGAGCGCATTTGTTCACTACGACATATTGACCGTAAAGAAGGTTCATAATCTAAAAAACGAGCACGACTGGACCGCAATTGCACCGAACCTAATTCCTCACACAAAGATATTCTGAAAGTGATTTTGAATATTAGTTTAAGGCATAATAAGCAAATTTCTTATAGATGTTTTACCTATTTTTAGGTGTATCAAACAGATTGTAGGAAGTGAAATCGGCTTCCAAATTTACTTCTATCGATTTTTCCAGCAAACAGTGGGCTATCGATTCAGAAATATTTGGCTGCAAACGATCAATAATTGAAAGCTTTGTTTTATTTTGAAAATGAAGTATATAGTCTTGTTCATCCATGAGTGCAGCAGTCGATAAATTTTCATAAAATGAACACAGATTATCCAAAGCAGTTTTTAGGTTGGTGTTTGCTGTTGTTAACCACTGTTTTTTCGGCGTTTTTGTTTTACGTTTGTTTGTGCCATTTTTTGCATTTTCTTCACAGACTGTAGTATTACAGTCCTCTTTAAGTTTTCTAGAAACTTGAAATATATCATTAAGATTAACATTTAATAAATGAAAATCAATCGGAAATGGTATACGGCAGTTTGGATTTTGACCCACGGTAAAGAATTCGAATAAGGAACGATGCATGTAGATCTGTTCACTTATTTTGGTGCTGATATTGTTTTGCTCAGCAGGAGTATTATTGTCAGTTGTTTCAGATTCTTGTTGTTCTACTGAGAACTGACGCTTTCGTGGGGAGGCGAAATAATTTGTATTTTCTTTCTCAGTTGAGTTGCAGTTTTGTTTGTTTTGCAATTGCAGTTGCCTATCGCCACCACTCTGTATAAAGAATTGCAATTCCAATAAAGTTTTCCTTAAATCACGATTATTATACAGATAAAGTGATATCAGATCATCCAACTGTATAGGACAGTTTTCAATAAGAGATAATACAGCTAAAAATTTTGATATATTCAGTACATTGGGCGAAGAAAAATGAATGGAGTTTTGGGATATTAAACGTTGCAAGTGAGCACAGTTTGGATTTGTTGCGACAACTATAACAGGTCTCTTTGAGCTAGATGTCAGAGAATATATTGCCTCAGTAAATCCAGCATCCGTTTGATCAAACACAATATCGGCATCTTCAATTAAAATTAGACATTTTCTAGCTGAATTTTGCTGCTCAGAAGAGTTTGAATCACTGTTTTGACCTTCTATTTGTGCGGAGTTTGAACCTTGCCTTTTTAGTTTCGTCTTAAGACCATTCAAAGACATTTTTAACAAATTCTTTTGCGAAGAACCAGTGCCAGCAGCATCTTTACGTATTTGATGAGATTGGGTGGCCTCTTGCAACTCTTGTATCAAACGCTTACCTGTTCTCTTCATGCCGGCATTGATTTCCAACACATTAAAATTCATTTCATTGGCTAATGCAAAAACGGCATATGTTTTGCCACTCGATATGGGCCCCAATAGTACAATAGTATTACTTGAAGGTGTCTGATTGCTAGAGGTAGAATCATTTAAGTCCATAAAATCATCTAGAGTTTGAGAATTCTTAGCACTTCCACTGCTACTAATCGACCAATTAGAAAGAAACTCTTTTAGCTGTGTTACTGGATTTAAATTTACTAAAACTTGCTCAAATAATAGAGGCTTATATTTTTCACTAAATAATAGTTCACCATTAGGAGCAGTCGCTGGTGGCTTATATTCTTCATCCGGACTATCAACGTCTTTTCTCCTTTGAGCTTCCATAGAACGGCGTGTTTGTCTTGTAACTACGAATGATTCACTCACTTGTTCAGTGTCTTGGGCAGAATCAATTGCACTAAAATAACGATACTTTTCCCGCATTTGGTTATAGCATTTGTAAGTAGGGAATCGCTCAAATTCAATTTTCCAATTTTTGATTACATCTCTTTTATTTGCTAGAGAAGGTAAGACAAATTTATCTGCGGGAAACTCTAGACACTTGTTGTTCTTTTGTAACTACAAATAAAATATATAAATGTATTATATGTAATTTACAAATAATTAACTATTTACTTGAATATCTTTAGCTAGACAATCTGATAATGAACCAAGAATAGACGATCGCTTTGTAGATCTTGATTTAGATTTTTTCAAAGGTGATGGAGACAAAAGCCAAATATCTTCGTTTTTTAATATAACTGAACATTTAACTTTTTCTTTATCTGATTCCAATTCGCAATCACTTAATTGTTTAATATGAGAAATTTTTGGGAAAATATCCGTAGTTTCTTCAAAGTTCTGTTCAAATTGTTTTTGTTTTTCCTGTTCAATACGCAACTTTTCAGGAACTCCAGATTGCAGGAATGCTTGACGTGCCTTAATAATCTCAGGATCAGGACTGGGCTTTGGCACTGACCTAACAAAAAGTGGGGCTAGTTTTTTGGGTGTGCCAAGTGGAGTGGGACTATCTCCAGTACTCGCATTTGTACTATCATCCAAAATTATTGCTTCTATACATTCAAGCTCTTGACTAATTTTAACACTTTGCGTGTTGGCCTTTCGAGTTGTTTTACGTATATGGGGATCTGTCCCTCCGTTTTTATGTTTCAAAGGACTCTCATCCAAATCGTAATCATACCGGGTTTTACCTGCACAAGAACGTCTGGGCCTGCCACTGGGGGTACAACTTTCTGCAGTTTCCTGTAACTGTCTACAACTTGGAGTAGAAGTACTTTGATTTGTTAACAACTTTTTATTACTTGCTTTTGGCGTACCACTTTTTATTTTATTGTGCTTTTTTATCTCCCTCGAAATCCTTTTATCCGCCGATTCTTTAGGAGTTTCTTTTTTCTGAAAGTAGCCCAGTAAGCTGTCTCGTTTTTTTGTAGGGGAATTTAATTTTGATAAAAATTCAGAATTCTCGGCATTAACTTCTTTCGATGTTGGCAATTCAAATGTATCTACAGAGTCCACAGTACTCATCCTTCGTGATCTGTCACTTTTCCGTTTTTTATATTTAGTCTTTTGAGAGTTTTCTTCTATTTGAATTTTGTCATTTTTAACTTCGCTTTCTGTTTTACCAGTTTGAGACTTCTTTGAACTTGATGGACCACCAGATACCAGCATTCGCTTAAATCTGTTCCATAAGAGCATACAGACGTAAATCAATTGATATACGCGTAATAAAATAAATTTTTAATTTATAATTTTTAAATTTATTAAAAACTTAACATTTTACCTTTTAGCTCTTTGTTCCAATTTTTCTTCGACATAAGCTTCACGCGCCTCTTCATCCAGTCTGCGTTTGGCACCTCCCATTTGCTCAGCCCATTCTTGTAATTTCAGCTTGCGTTTCGCATTTACGGCAGCCAATTCTTTGTCAATTACTGGAGATGGAGAATCCTTGCCGGGAGTGTTAGAGCCTATACTTTTGTTGCGAGCGTTCATCATCACTTCAAAGGCATTAGTAACTTTCGAATTATTTGGTAGGTCCAAATCTTCTTTGACATTTTCGCTTTCATCTATTATAACGTTGACTTCGTCTTGATTTAACTCTTGATCATCCTTTTTGGGTGTTCGAGAAAAATGCTGCAGAATTGTACCACTTTTAATGGGGCTTTCCTGTAAACATTTTCCATTTTCAGCTGTAGACTTTTCCTGTACGAGAATTTTCTTTGAATTACGCTTTTCTTTATGTTTACGTTTCTTTTCCGAGTGTTCCTTATTTCTGTCTTTCGCCACTCCATGTGACGACGATACAACTTCCGTACCATTTGCTGTTTCAGTCATGGACAACTTTTTTAACTCTTTCTTACGTCTGTGCTTTTCTTTGTGTTGCTTTTTCACTGAATCCAAAACTTCCTCCATATTTTGCAAAATAATTTTCGAATCTAAACGTGGATAGTACAGAGGGACTAGTAAGCGCTTAGATTCTTCCACAGTATTACTCGAAGTTGTACCAATTTCAGCTCGATTTGGGACTATGTTTAAATTATTAATGGAATACGTATTCAATTCAGTCATAATGTATTTTGCACATTAACTTATTAAGCTTTAGATTTTGTTTAATAAAAGCACATTTACAAATTAGAAAAAGAAACAATATAAAAACGATATAACTAATATATTCACATATTAAAAAAAATTAATTCACTTATCTCAAATAAATATACTAATTAAAATTAATAAAAATCATAATCAAAATTTTTATCAAAGAATACTTACAATCAAATTGTTGGCTTCCAATTTATTGTTGCGTTCTGTAAGGCCACACACATAACATACAGATATATGCTAATACTTTCTAGAATCACATATTATAACGCAATTCTAAATAAAAATTATTAATTTATAAAAACCAGAAGTTTGAAATATTTGAAATTACCTATATTTATCAAAAATCAAACGAAATTTCTATTATTTTGCAATTTTCTGTAAAGTTGTCAAAGCAAAAGGCGCGAAAGGAACTGACAGTAGTCAGCTATTGTCAATAAATAATGAGTGATGCCAGTTAATCGTTTAATCTGAAAAATCGTCTATAAACTCTGAAGAATTTAATAGCGTTTTCTTTTCTAACATAGAGTCTACATATAACATAATATTGGAGGTGATTTTGTTTGCTCAAAAAGTTAATTATAACAACAACATAACAATTGGAATGATTCAAAAATATGACAGCAAGTTTTTATCTTTTTGTCAAATAAACTACATAAAGCGCATGGCAAATATGCCAGAATTTAAAGCTTGTACAAACATTTATAAGACATTTACAGCCAAATCTAGTTTTACGAAATTTCTAGTCAAAACAAGTTCAACTGAGTGACTTTCGCATCATTGTAAATAAAAGCTAAAAAAACAAATTGATTTTGTCGAGAGTCCCCTACAAAATTAAATCTGCATTACGACTAGAATTTCACGAAATAAATAGGTTTTTGTAAGTATTATATTACACAACAGTGATTTTATTCACACCAGTATTTGAAAATACTCCGCTTCTATATTTTGGTCTTGCCTAAACCTTTTACATTTGAGAAATTAATAGACAGACAGATAGTTTTATTTTCTTTCATTTTCGTTGTAGATTTTTTTTTTTTATAATGAAAGTGAAAAGAGAAACAAAAAACATCCACAAGTGTCTACTACAGAGAGTAATGCTCTGCCCCAACGACAATTTTCTTTACAGCACCCTGAAATTTCATAATAATTATCAGGTTTATTCGTTTACGTCAAAGTAAAATGCAGCAAATAAGTAATTTGCAGCAAATTGTAAAAATTACTCTCTGTAAACTCTCTTGTCCAAAAAAGTACTCGAGCAGAAAAATAGTAAAAATTTACAACTTTAGTAAACATCTGATAAACCTGCACCCATATGTAACAACGCACGCAGGGGTAATTGCTGATCTTACTAGCCAAAAGTTAAGTTAGTTAAACACATTTTATTCCCTCCCCCGTAATCAGCAATGCTTATAGTAAGTAACCAGCCAAAACTTTACCACCTTTTATTGTGCATACGTCGACTATCGTAATTGTGATCGTTTAGTTTGTGGTCAAATAAAATTTTTCAAAAAACTATATAAGTCAAAACACAAAAAACAAGCTTTTCTATTTATACACGCTCTAACATTTCTTTACACCTTTATTGGTATCAATGTTAGAAACTAAAATAGCGAATAAAAACTCAATTGTTTGAATTTTTGTTCTCTGGTTTTCAATACTTTCAAAAAGCAAATCGTGGCAACCAACGGTTGTTCATTTGTTTGAAAGGTGTAAAGAAATGTTAGAGACGTTTATAAATAGAAAAGCCTGTTTTTTTGTGTTTTGACGGATATTATTACAGCATTTTTCTTTTTAAATTCTCAGCAATTTATTTGGATTGTTGGGATATAAAGTTGAATGTTTGATAATATCTTTCAAAAATTTCCAAAGTCTACTGATGATTAAGGTAGTTCCTATAAAAATGTCGACATATAGATAGCTGGGAAACATAGAAAACAAGCTATTTATAATTTTTTATTGGTGTAAATGTTAGAAGTTTAAATAGCGAATAAAAAACTTAATTATTAGAAAATAAAATATCAGGAAATAGACGGTAAAACAATTTATACATTATAGCAAATTGCCACTACACAATCGCCTTCTACTTTCATTGAAAATAAAGAAAATGAGTGATTAAATTACATTTGCATGTGTTGTATTTGTATGGTTTGGGTGCAAGCGGAAAGCCTGTGTTTGGCAAGCAGTTTGCGTAGTTTATTTGGCCCTTACTACGGGTCTCCATTAGCCATGAACTTAGTATGAGCATCATGTCGAACATCGCAAATGGCTAATGTGGACGGTTCATGCCCATGTTTCGTTCATGCTCTGACATCGATGATCGAGGATATTGAATTGATGTTCGCCATGAAGTTGGCCATTACGAACAAAAATACACAAAATGGCACTGAATGATGAACACTTTGATAACGTAAATCCGAACACACGTATTCGCCACATACAAGAACATAATCTTATTTTTACCTTCGCTCTGCTGACGTTATGTTCATATCATTTTCAAGTCGATGGCACACTAAGACGAGGCGTTAAGTCCGCTTTTAGAGTTTGGAAATTGAAAGACAGACATTTTTCTCATTCTGCTTTGAGCTTGCCGAAACCTTTTAGAGTTGCGAAATTTATAGACAGACAGAAATTTTTCGTTTCTTTTTTGTTGTTGCTGTTTTTTAAACACAGCTAGTGTGTTTATATGAAGTTGATGTTGATGTTGATATGAGAATAATAATAATAATATGAAGCAACAACATGAAAAAATGTGAAGAGAGGCAACTTCAAACGAAAAATGTGTTAAAATAATAATCTAATAATGTGGAGAAGCGAAAATATAAATTAGCGATTTTCAATAGTGATTCATTTCATTATAGCCACACTATAGTACAAATTTATCTAACTGTGTTATTTAATTTAATATTTCATCACTGCTGTAAACAAAATATCAGATGAATATATATTTTATTTCATAATATTAAAGAAATACTTTGGTGAAGAACTTTGTTTGAACAAAGAAAAAATTTTCAAAAATTTAGGAAAAGTGCCAATAAAACATGGATAACAACGAAAAGCAAGAAAGTGACGATGGCGCACAAGGTTTTACTAAGCCAATTGAAGAACAACCTGAACAAGCGCTTCTATATAGCAAAAAAACAAACACATCTATAAAGAAAATAAATGAACTCAAAAAATGTGTTATTGAGAAATTGGCAAAAACGCGTGAACAGTTACAGATTAAAGCAAAAGATTTGGAAAGCAACAGTGATAGTACCATGCAAAATGATACGTATGTATATAATTCTTTGAATTTATTAGCAGGCGGATCATCAGAAGAGCGGAAAACATGCAACAACCTGCTTACAAGTGCATCAAGAAAACAAACGAGTACAAATTTGATGACTAAAAAAGATTTGATGGCGATCATAGAAGGTTATGAGCAGCTTATTTCGAAATTAATTTCCAATAACAGAAATTTATTAACGTTATTTGGAAACGCAGCGCGGAAAATAAGCGTTTTAAAGGACTTACCTCTATTTGAAGAAATTGAAAAATATCGCAAGAAAAAGACTCGCAACGATTCTTTGTTTTCGGATAAAGTAAATAAGTCGGAATCATCTAGTTTACTTAAAAGCGATAAGGAATTTGCCTTATCGCTAAGAATAGAACACAAGCCAAGTACTATCAGAACTTCCGTAGATACATTTTGTGAATATATCAATAAAATATTATCTGAAATTATTCCTATCTACTGCGTAGAAGCTCGTGAAAAATATAGATGTTCTCCCGAACACATTGAAGACTTGGAACAATATAGTAATGCCTTAGTGGAAGGTGGGTTTGGGAAAATAGTAGAAGAGGAAATACGTATTAATGCTAAAAACAATCACCAAAGTTTCATTACAATGACCAAGAGTAGAGAAACAAATGAAAGAGATGCTTTTATTTCATTGCCTGTAGCTCGACGGTATGCGCTTGATGGCGATGTCGTAAGAGCCTTTGTAATAAATGCTGACAATGTTGTTAATGAAAATGGCGAAATTGAAGATGAATCTTCAAACGAATCGATTAATAATGACAATTTGGACAATAACATAAGCAGTGTTCCCGATAACAAAAAGTGCCCGAACGCATTTGTTATAAAAATCATTAAGCAAACTGAGTTAAGAGATATTGTAGGTTCGATAAACTTTACATGTACAACGAAAATTGGCTCTGAATTGTATTACAAACTAAGGCCCCATGATACCAAAATTCCCATGGTTTTTATACGCAGCGATAAGTGTGAAGCAGAATTAGAAAACATGAGTGTAGAGAATATATGCGGCATGCTTTATGTTGCAAAAATTTTGGAAGTTGATATAGAAGGTAATTGTATAGGTGAACTAGTTCAGCAGGTAGGAAAAGTAGGATGTTTAAAAGCGGAAATCAAGGCAATTCTACTGAGCAATGGCCTGAAGGATCTAAAGCCTTATGAAGAAAAATATGAAATTTTTGAAAAATCGCCGAACGATACAGATTTAAAACACCGTGAGGACTTGCGAAAACGTTGTATTTTTACTATAGATCCATTGACGGCCAAAGATCTTGACGATGCTGTATCGGTGGAAAGAATTAGTAATTATGAGTACGAAATAGGTGTTCATATCTCCGATGTTTCCTTTTACCTACAAGAAAACTCCGAACTTGATAATTTGGTTAAGCAGCGGGCGACGTCGGTTTATTTGGTAGACCAAGTAATACACATGCTGCCTACCTCCTTGTGTTTGAGATGTTCTCTGCTGCCAGGAGAAGATAAATGTGCCTTTTCCGTTTTCTGGAAGTGGGATTCGGAAAAAGAAGAAATAAGTGCCCCCAGATTTACAAGATCTATTATAAACTCATGTGCACAACTTGCCTATGAGCATGCGCAGACAATCATTGACAATCCCGCGGAAGATTTAGATAACAATGATTTACCCGACATCCTTAACGAATGGACGCCAAATGATGTGAAGTGGCGAGTACTGTTTCTCCACCACATAGCTCAAAAGCTTAAACACAAACGTTATAAAAATGGTGCCATATCTATAAACAACCCCAAACTGCGTTTTCAGTTGGACCCCAAAACTGGCGAGCCTTTGAGTTTTGAAATTGAGCGACGTCTAGAAGCCCATTTCTTAATTGAAGAACTTATGCTATTAGCTAATCAATCTGTTGCGAAATTCATACACGATTCTTTTCCCGACAAATCAATTTTACGTAAGCATGCACCTCCTTTGGATAAATCATTGAAATCTCTAAAAGAACGTATGAAAAATATAGGAATTGCCTTTGATATAACATCTTCGAAATCTATTTCTGAGAGTATGCAACGTTTGTGCAAAGATGCAGACGATCCCAAGGCTATCGAAGCATGCATAAATGCTATATTGACAAAACCTATGGCTAGAGCAAAGTAAGAGTTTAAGCCGAAATATACTAATATTATAATAATTTCAATCAAAAAATATATAAACTTGTCTTTTTAGGTATCTTAGGTCCACATTTCATAGCATCTACTATAATAATCAGTAGACTTTAACATCAACAAGAAAAAAATTAAAGCATATAATTTTTGTTCATAGAACAAAAAGAAAAGTGAAAAAAACCCACCGAACTTTTATTTGTGATTGGGCTATATATATCTCAACAAGAAAAAAAATAAAAGCATATAATTTTTGTTCATAGAGCAAAGAGAAAAGTGAAAAAACCCACCGAACTTTTCTTTGTGATTGGGCTGTATATATCTCACTATTTTAAATAAAACAATGAGAATTCAAAAAGCAAAATGTACTAATAATGCCCTTCGAAGGTATATACAAGTACAGTTAAATGTTAGAAAATATTTTGCGATGATTCACAAGTCTACTGATGTTTACGGTAGTTTGCTAGTAAACAAAGAAAACTCAATATATTTTTTGATTGGTATAAATATTAGTAGCTAATAAAGTAAATAATAATAAACTCAATTCTTGTATTATTTCTTATATATGACTTTTCAGATATTTTTGTAGCGAAGGAAAGACATCTCAGCATGACTTTTGGCATTTTGCTTTGTCTATACCTATATACACTCATTTTACAAGTCCTATACGACGTTATGCCGATATTTTAGTACACAGGTGAGCAAAGTTTTTAATTTTCATTTTAAACGATGCACGTAAATTTTTTTATTATGATTTTAAATGAGTTCAGGAAGCAACTCAACAGCCTCGTTCTGAAACCGCAAAGAGTTCTGAAAAACGCTTAATTCACTTTTCTAAAGAACGCGCGTTTTACTGGCGTTTCGGAGTTGCTAACGAAAAAAATATGTATTTTACATATGCACATGTGTATGTAGTAGTTGTATATAACTAAAAACTCACGTGATTTCAAAGCACATGCCGTTTCAAAAGCACAAATGTGATTTGTCAGATCTGTTTTGAAAACCACGTGCTTTTAAATAGGAACCGTTTTAAAAGCACGCAGACAAATTGAACCTGTTCTACAAATCACGCGGTTTTACGGTTTTGGGCATGCTTTTAACGAGAAAATAGCTCTTTATTTAGATTTGTACTTTGTTTCTTTATATTATTACTTGGTTAAAATACAGTAAAAGTAAAGAATATGCTGGGAGCTAGTTTATTGGCAATAATTGCTTTAAGAAAACACCATTTAATATGTGAGAGTGGTAAAAATCGTCATTTACGGGACTCATGAAATTCTATGGAAGCAAATGAAACCTCGCAAGAATCCAAAATTTAATTGATGTAAAATCCAATCACTTTTTAGCTTTGGCTTTTACTGAGCTTTCCAAATGTTATTAGAAGATTCAGCACCAAAGATACCCCAAAGCGTTATTCCTGCAAATACTCAACTAACGGCTGCGCTCAATAACCAAGAGGTCTTACCAATATAAACCAACTGACTGCTAGACAGAAAAAGTAAATTACTAGCATTGGTAACCAAAAAAAAAATCACCAAACAAAGAGTATCTTATAAATTTAATAAAATATATCTTTCTGTGTGAATAAAATTATAGTTAAATTATATAATTATAAATTTTAACGGCCGTATTCATAAAAAATATTGTATGTTTATTAAACACTTATTTGACAAATTTCCTATAGATATTTGTCAAATAACAGTTTAATAAACATACAATATTTTTTATGAATAAGGCCATAAGTGTATAAAATCAATTTTATTAAATTTGTAATGAAAAACACAGCAAAAATAGTCAAGTGATACCAAAAAGCTAGTCATTTAGTAGAACACCTTCTGCGTGATTTAAAATCACTTTGACAGTGATGTAAAGCCATTTTTTATAATTCTCTTTTAAAACTGCTACCAAAATCATGTTATATTTTTACGATGATTTTTGAATCATGTTGTTTTTTGATTGTAATCGTTTGAAAAAAAAATTATCCTTTTGCTAGTATCCATGTAGTCGTCACCTTGACAGTCGATTGAAAATAGAAAAACAATTTTAACAAATATCAAATGCGTCGAAGTGAAATTACCTAAAAAAAATTATTTCGAAAATTAACTTTGATTTCGATCCCTTAAACCTATTTATTTCTTTCCTATAGAACATGGGTGGAGTTAACTCTTTCTAGGGTAAATCAGTTTCAGCGTTACGCATGTAACGCAATTAGTGGCATGCAAATTTTGTATATGTATTATCAACGAAAAACAATTCGAAATTCTCGAATCTCTTGCCACTTGCTTTTCAGTTTACATTAAACATCTGCATTGTTACACTCAAAGCAGACAGGTTTTTGAAATTTCAAATACTTGTAGATATTTTTGAGTTTTTCATCGTTTCTTGTACAAATGGTTCTTGTATTTTTTTTGCATAAAGTGAATGCGTATGAGTGAAACGGATTATGAAAATACCATAATCGATTTACTTTGCTTGAGACAATAAACCACAACACAATTATTATAGCTCTCAATGCTTTACAAATTGTATATACTTTGACCACGCAATTGAAACTTTGGCACAAAAAAAATTCCAATAATTGCTGCACGGGTTGGAGAACTACAAGTGCATGTGCGTATGCGTGTATTTATGGCACGTGTACAAACCAGAGGCTGACGCAAATATCACTTAAGTATTTATAGAAAATAATAATTTTAAAATGCGCACAATTATCTTTGTTTTGTTTTTTAATTGAAGTGTCAGTTTATTTTGTACAGTGAAATATTTTTGGTACGGGTTGGGAAGCATATGCGTTTGAATGGACATTTTTTGCGAATAGGTAATGGGTATACCCAATAATGAAATTTGAAGATTAGTTCTTTATTTATCAGTACTGATTGTCATTCTCTGGTACAAACATAATAAAAAAAATAAAAATGCTTAGTTAAGGAATACTGCAACAAAAAAATTTATTTGTCTGACTAACAAAAAAACCTTACAAAAACAAAATAATGCATTCGTTGAAATGTGCATATGTATGTTTTATTATGTACGTATGCATTATTATATACTTACTTTTTTCTAACTTTTCAAAAACAACACACTTTGTAACGCACTTAATCCTCAAAAATTTTAAGACTTCGAAATTATCCAAATTTACTTTGAAAATCAGACCCGTTGTTTTATCGCAAAATTGTGTTCAGCGATGAGGCGCATTTTTGGCTTAACGGGTTTGTTAATAAGCAAAATTGCCGCATATGGAGTGAGACCAATCCACAAGAGACCCTACAGACTCCATTACATCCAGAAAAATGCACTGTTTGGTGCGGTTTTCATGCTGGTGGCATCATCGGACTTTATTTCTTCAAAAATGAGGCCGGAGCTCGCGTTACGGTCAATGGAGATCGTTACCGCACCATGATCAATGATTTTTTGTTTGAAAATATGGATGACATTGATCCGGAGGAGATGTAGTTTCAACAGGATGGCGCTACGTGCCATACGGCGAACGCAACCATCGACTTACTGAAATCAAAATTTGGCGATAAGTTGATTTCGAGAAATGGACCTGTCAATTGGCCTCCAAGGTCGTGCGATTTGACACCTCTCGATTATTTCCTGTGGGGTTACGTGAAGTCACTGGTTTATGCTGATAAACCAGCAACAATTGACGCCTTGGAGGCCAGCATTGTTCGTGTTGTTCGTGACATACGGCCAGCAGTGCTCGAAAAAGTGGCCCAAAATTGGACGTCCAGAATGCGCTTCGTCAAGAACAGCCGCGGTGCCCATATGCCCGAAATCATTTTCAAATGTTAATGTCACGTATTGATCTTTCGAATAAAAAAAAATTTTGATTACAATTTAATTTTTTGTGTTATTTTTTACAATTTCAAGTTCTATCGGGCTTAAAAAAACACCCTCTATTTGAACAATGAGTAATGCATAGTAGCTTAGTTAAACTGTTTTTGCAGTACTATATGTTACACTCAAGCACATGTTTAGTTTACATATGCCATTGCAATTTCATTTTAAAAATGTCTTCGAAGCGTATACTTCAAGCAATTTGTTTACTTCTCGAATTTTGCCTCCATTTTGAATTTGTATTCTCTTTACAAAATAGAGTTACCGAGCTCACCATATTTGGGGAAACAATTAAAATTTATTTTTATTAAAATTATTTTAATAATCTAATGCTTTGTAATTAACGAAACTGTTCTTTGTATGCGTATTTCAAGAAATAAATCGTAATAATACATATGAGAAGCTAATATTTGTAATTACATTTTGCTATAATGCAGTTAATTTGCATTAAGTTCTTGGCAGGGTAACATTGTTTATCATCTTGACATTCAGTGGCATGCAAATGCCAAATTTTCACTCGCATGCAAAATTTGCTGCCACTGCAGCTGCCATTGCGAAAAATGTGGATGTATTAGTGATAAATTGTGAATGTATTGAGTTTTTCGAACTGGCAGTGGCATGTGTAAACTCTAAGTTACTCTATATACAAATGTAAGTATCAGCTATAGGGCATGCTTGGAAGTGTGAGGCAATCAATCATTCGAAATACTTGTGGAAAATGCAAAAATTCTCTTGTCCCGGAAAGCAAATCTCTTAGATTATTTATTGATGATAACGAACTTTCGATACGTGCTAAAATTAAGTATCACTTTCAATAAACTTTTTAAGTTTAACGACAACTGCTTTGTCTTTATTATTAATATTATTCTTAAACCTACACTTACAATATTTGTAGAGTGGAGACAAGTGCCAGCGTTGTAATAAAGGGTAGTATTAGTGATGGCACTACACATGGAAGATGTTTACTAATAAAATTATGAGCTATTTCTCAAGAATTTTATAGAACACAAAAGTTTACCTTGTAAAACTAAATTATTATTGTACAAGACAAGCCTGAGGCCAGTATTTCTTTAAGCGTTTTCTATTTGGTGCAATGTTTCTCCGTCTTTTATTAAAGAAATGGAGATTTTTAAACGAAAGTGTTAAGATGCTGCATAGAAAAAAATTTGAACCTGTTTGTAAACGGTATTCAAACTTGTTCATTTACAACGAATCAAAAGTTACTCGCATTAGTCTTTAAGTCTGTGATGTTTTAAAAAAAATTTATAGCAAGACTTTCTCATCACGTGAATAATGTAGTAAGGAATGCCTTAAATGGACAAATAAACTTTAGTTGGTCGAATACAAATTACTTATTTAAATAAAAATTTAAAATTAGGATCCTCTTAATTTTAACTGAAATATTAATTTGCGTCCCCCATTTTTATTTTAAGAATATCCATCTTTATTATTATTTTATTTATTTATTATTATTATTATTTTTTTACTCCTTTTGTTTTATTTATTTTAGTTTTTAAGTCTTACATATAAGTTAGTTTTAAGTTTATTTTAGAGTTATACTTTCATTCGTATCATGTTAGCTCCGCGAGTAAGAGCTTATTATGCTTCATTTTTGCATATCGTAATATATTTTCTTATGGTTGCTGTTTAATTATATTGTTATTAGGATAATAGTTTTTGCTTTTCATTGTATTGTGATTTGCATGGTTTCAAATTCTCAATAAATCTGTAAGCTATAGGGCACGATTTGTTATTGCTGACTATTTTCGGCATTATATGTAGTTAGTTTAGCATCTGGTGAAATATGAAGAATATTGATATCTTGACTATTCTGTAATTGGTTTGGTAGCTAAATACATAGTATATGCTTAAAAATAGCATTATTAATCGTTGTGTGATTTTTAATTCGCTTCTACAAAAGGCGAGTATCACCAAATACGCAAAGTCATTAAGCTCTTATTATGTAACTAAAAGACATACTCGTATGTGTTTTATTGTGAATTAACAATAAATTTCATTAGTAATAATTTTTCAAGATTTTTAGTCGCCACTTAAACTATGAAATGCCAAAATCATGTCCTCATGTAACTGGCGCAACTCGTTAAGGATATTTTCTTCGCCATCTTTTAAGGGATCCTTAGAAAAATAAATTCGTCAATATTGTAAAAGAAAAGTATCAATAAATATTTTACCATGAATTTCATTGACGACAACTGGCGCAGTATATCACCCATTTGATTACGGATTTGATCCCATGTTATATTCTTCTCCATATGGATAGTTTTTTGTACAGAGTTAGAGGCGCTTTCATAAAACGTTATCATATTTTTTAACATGCCAAACGTTTTATAAAACGGGCAAAATCGATCGTAGGCAGAGTAAGAGTTTTGTTGAAGAAAATCATCCTTTATTATTTTGGCCACCTCTAATGTGACTTTGTCCGCTTCCGCCAACGATGCCTTACCCACTAATTGTACAATTTCGGATAAGTCCTCTTCTTCTTGAAGTATCTCTTTAGCTTTGGTTCTAAGAGAAACAAATCCAGGGAAGTTGGTCTCATAGTACTCGTCCAAAGCGCGGGTGTAATTTGAATAAGAAAGTAACCAGTTGACAGAAGGAAAATGTTTACGTTGAGCCAATTTTTTGTCGAGACCCCAAAAAACCTGTACAATACCTAAAGTGGCGGAAGTAACTGGATCGGAAAAGTCACCGCCTGGTGGT
Source organism: Thecocarcelia acutangulata (assembly GCA_914767995.1). NCBI lineage: Eukaryota > Metazoa > Arthropoda > Insecta > Diptera > Tachinidae > Thecocarcelia > Thecocarcelia acutangulata. Next base: position 31,537,019 of record OU612096.1, read on the forward strand.
GAGACAGCACCGACAATTGACACGGAGCCTTCTCGATCTGGACTACCTAAACATTTGACTCGACCAGCTCTTTCATAAAATGCTGCCAAACGAGCGCCTAAATAGGCCGGGTATCCCGAATCAGCTGGCATTTCTGCCAAGCGTCCAGAGATTTCTCGCAAAGCTTCCGCCCACCTCGAGGTCGAATCAGCCATCATTGATACATTGAATCCCATATCCCGAAAGTATTCCGACAATGTTATGCCCGTGTAAATAGAGGCTTCTCTGGCAGCCACCGGCATATTAGAAGTGTTGGCCACCAAAGTAGTTCTTTTCATTATAGATTCCGTAACACCATCGATTTCAATGGAAAGTTCAGGGAAATCCCTTAAAACCTCAGACATTTCATTACCCCGTTCGCCGCAACCCACATAGACTATGACATCAGAATTCGAATACTTTGATAAAGCTTGCGATATAACGGTCTTGCCACAACCAAAAGCGCCCGGTATGCAAGTCGTACCGCCCAACACAGAGGGAAACAACGTATCGATTACTCTTTGGCCCGTCAGAAGAGGATAATTTGAAGGCCATTTTTCAGCTACAGGTCGGGGATGTCTTACCGGCCACACTTGTAACATTTTGTGGGCCGTTTTTTCTCCTTCAAATTCTGTCTCCAAAATAACATCGTTTATTGTGTAATTACCCGAGGGAGCAATATAAGTGACTCTGCCTTTGGCACGCGGCTGCAACATCAAACGATGAGTCACCAAAGAATTTTCTTTAACAAAACCATAAATATCGCCTCCAGTTACAACAGAACCCTCACGAAGATTACACGATACAAAATCCCATGAGGTATCTCGGGGCAAACTTTTGACATTGATGCCCTTGGGTATATAAATTGATTTCGTTTGCTCAGATATAAAACGTAAAGGCCTTTGTATACCATCAAAAATATTACCCATTATGCCGGGACCAAGCTCGACCGATAAAGGCTTTCCGGTACGAATGACGGGATCACCCACTGCTAAGCCCGATGTTTCCTCATAAACTTGTATGGTCGCCATATCACCCTCTAAACGTATAATCTCCCCAACTAATTTATAATAACCAACTCTTACCAGTTCATACATGGCTGCACCTGTCATGTATTCGGCAGTCACCACAGGGCCAGATACAGCATATAAGCGACCAAAGCTGGATTCATCTTCTTCATCAAATGCAAAATTTTTATTCACACTACATTTTTGTCTAGTCAATTTTTCGTTATCTTCCGCTACAGTTCCATTTACAGGAAAATTTGAAGGTGAAGATGAGTTTTCGAAAATAGGATCAAAGTTTTGTGATTCTTCGGAATCTTCCAAATGGTTTGACATTTTTAAAGTTCCTCTATATTCGTTATTTTCCAATTCAACAAGCAAAATATTCGATATTTAATTTTTTAAATTTATTGAAATTAGACAGAGTGAAAGAATTTATAATTAAAAAGTTAAGCCTACATTGAAAATCGCCCAAAGCAGAGAACAAATAATAAAACCGGGTAAGCTTGATTTTATTTTTAATTTTCCAAAATCCTGCGAAATCGATTGGCCGTCGCGACATGGATAAAATAAAAATATAAAAGGCGAATCCATTCTAATAGCGTGTTCAGACATACACAGTTATTGAAATTACCGCAATTAACGTCTTAATTAAGCTCAATATTCCATACAAAAAGTCAGTTAGCTTATTGAACAATTGAATTGGAATTGTTATAATATGGAGCACAATTTCAAATACAGCACTGTCGCAGGTATGTGCAGTAAGCAAAATCATTCACAGTAGCAACTCGAATGTCAAAAAGTAAACAATAAAAATGGCAACTCAAGTTGATGACAAGTTTATTAAAAGAGATGGCCCATGAGCTTGGTCAGCAGAGCTATTCGTACGTGCCAATGGATATACAAGTAAAATTGGAAAATTTTACATAGCGCTATAAGTATATATACACAACATAACAAGTCGTCTAGGTGTTACACCAATCACTCTTTAACATTAACATCTTTGCAGAAAAGAAAGGGTGGCAATGGGAATATCTGGTACATTTTCTTCAACATAGTGGGACGGTTCAAGGGCCCATCAAATTATACTTGGATATAAATCTATTTTCTTTAGCGAGCTGATCTTTATTTGTTCACTTTGAGAACAACCTTCGATTTTTCAAAATATATAACTTAAAAGAAAAGTAATAACTTTTGAACTTTCCTAAATTAAAAATTGTTTGGTTTGTACATATGTACAACAGGTTTTTAGTTCAAGTTTTTCCTTTCTTAATTTTTTCTTAAGAAGGATTTTTTACAATACAAATTTGCTGTGATCAATAATTATTGATTGAAGAAGACAAGAAAAATAATAATCAAATCTTTAGCTGGGGGACAACTAGCTGTTTCGTAGTCGCTACACTACTCATCAGCATCCACTGGGATTTGAACTCGGGTCATGACGTATCATGATCTGCTGCTTTAACCACTCAGCCACCGAGCATTTTTTTTTTTTTCCTTAAATGAATTGGTGTTTGCTCTTCCATAAAGAACTTTTGGGCACCCCTGCTTTGGATCATGTACGTTGTTTGTAAATATATTTTGCTTTTTACAACAAAAAATATTAAATAAAAGATTTTTTTCGCTGCATTACTCATCAGCACCCATTAGGGTTTGAACTCGGCTCATGACGTATTATGATCGGCTGCTTTAACCACTCAGTCACCGAGCATTTTTTTCCTTAAATGAATTGGTGTTTGCTCTTCCATAAAGAACTATTGGGCAATCCTGCTTTAGACCATGTACGTTGTTTGTTTGTGTACCAGTATTATTTTTTTAGATTTATGTTGTGTGTGTGGATGTGTGTACATATTTATAACAAGCATAGCAACGGCTGCACAGTGGGTTAGAAGTGATGCAAATTCGTAACAATATATAACAATATTTCCATTCTTGTTTTTATTAATTTTTTTAAATTGTGAAATACAAATTTTCACAACCAATTTAAATGTGTGTTTTCTTTTCCAGCTGTCAAATGCTAATTGAGTGGAGTAAATTGTGTATGTATGAATAGGCAAAACAATATTGCCTATTAACTAAAAATTGACACAATTGAAACTACATGTCTGAACATGATATAAGAGGGTTAACGTTGTGCCATGAGCAGTATTGCTCACTAACCTTGTTTAGTAAAAATCACTAAATAGAAATAAGAAAAAGTGGTTAAGTCGCTAAATTAGTCTGAAGGTACGTAAAATGTAGAAATGAAATAGCCAAAAATCCGGCTATCAGGCTGTGGTCAAGCGGGACGTGACATATGGTCATGTCTCAATTATAGGAAGAATAGTGAACTTTCCGGAGAATATTGATTACTGCGCCGGCTCTACTGCCCTACAATACATTTGACGTAATTTTATCAGGCACGGTCTCGGAGATGATTGGCACAGATCATCAAGGGGACCTGCTTGAAATCTTTACAGATGGATCCAAGTCGGACTCAGCAGTTGGTGGGGGTATCTTTATCCCCCCGTATGAGAGGAGGATGAGTTTCAGGCTGCAATTTTTTTTTTATTCATTTATTTATTGAATCTTCAGAATATGAACTAACAATAAGTAATCAAATCTTAATACTAAATATAAAAAAAAGTTATTTAAGTCCAGTTAATGCTAAACAGAAAAGTTTTCTTTATTTTGCGCGAATAATATCGATAGAATCACCTATTTAACGGTCTGATGGTGGCAAGGGTATCCCATCTTCTCAGGCTGCAAAATGAGCGTAGCGCAGGCCGAAATCGCGGCCATTATGAGGGCAGCTAACTGGTTAAGGTACTACAGGATATACGGAGAGCATATCCGAATTTGTACTGATAGTAAGTTTGCACTGTATGCAATACTGAGGTCTATACGACGTCCAGGTTGGTTCGTGAATGCCGGATATCTCTAAACATCGCGACACAGACCGATGCTGCACAATTTGTCGTTGGCATCGGAATGTGATGCAAATGGATTGGACTCTTTTATTCGATTCTCGGGTTGATTCTAAACCAGTGATATGTAGATCTGCTCAGATACATATCACACCCAGGCAACACAACGGGACCAAATTGGACTCAAGTGAGCTGACTTGTCAATGGCTTGCAGCCTGTTAAACCTAACCTAATCTAACCTACTTAAAATTTGATTACCAATGGCCGCAAAAAATGAGTAATATTTGTTTTGACACGAACTTTACTGAGAGACAGTAAAGCTTTCTGTCTTAGGCTCTGTCAAAATTGGACTTGCCAATTGCAAAGCGTTGACTCCGTGCTATTCGGGCTGGTATCATACATTTTGTATGTACCTGAGGATTTTGGACAGATAAATTATGTTTAACGCGCTTATTTAGGATGCTCTGTTATTTAAGTTACTACAGCGTAAAATCAAAAAACGTAGCGCTTTATGCTCTAATTTAGGTTGCGCTGTAACGAGACATGTAAAATGTGTTCTGTCCAGTGAACATCATACTGAATTTTCATTCCAAGAATATTAACAGCATCCGATGCGTGCAGTTGAAGCTGCATAACCGGTCATGAGTTTATATGTTAATAGACAGCACTGAGTCTTACGAGCGTTGGCGTCAACCCTGTTCTTACGACACCATTCGGAGATTAAAGCAAGATCATTATTCAATGAGTCATTCATATTCTGCCTTTGTGCTCTGATATCTAATAGACTGGGCCTATAACTGAATGAGTACGAAAGGTAAATGCTGCTGTCATCTGCAAAGGAGTGGATAGGTTTTGAAGTTTGTTATTGGAGGTTATTAACAAAAACAAGAAATAGAGAAGGAAAAAGAACCAAGGCTTGAGGTACTCCTGAATTAACCTTGAACTCATTTGATAAGAACCCATGTATAACAACTGGTATAGAGCGGTGCCTGAGAAACGTGGATATAAACCAAGAAAAATCATTTAAAGCATTGTCGCCCAAAATCTGAATTCCAGATTTCGGTAGTTCTTTGCTGCTACTAATACAAGTGCATAATTATAAACGTATGCGTTTGATTAAAAGCAAAGCTAAAGCTTATTAAAATTATTGTAAGTGAAAATAACTGCAGGAAAGACAATTAATTTCTACTTCCCCTCTTTGGGACGCACAATAAAAAGGGGAAGACAACTTTGACTCTCCAATGGAGTTAAAGTTGTTCAGTTGGAGTAAAATAGATAAAGAGGTTAGGAATTATCTTTATCTAGGGCTGGTTACAATTATTCACCTGTGGGATCTGTTTTCTAAGCGATATAAGCGTTGTTGATTCTTTGCGTACAGGTTTATTTAGGTAAGTAGAATTGCTATGCTACGATTTACACGGTACGTTTAAGAATTTTTGAAGAATAAAAAGATTTGTAGTTCAAATAATATGTTCAATAATATGTTATTCAAAAGTATGTTTAGCAAAAGGCTGCAAGTAGGTAATTATAATGAAAAATTTACGATTTTATATTAAAGCTGCAGTCGTCTTTTCTACTTGCCGACTGGAAGTTAAGCGGCCCATATACGTTTCAATTCAATTGTGAATTGAGTTTGTCAACTGAATTGATAATTGCCCACAAACTTCATAAACTGAATTGAAAGATTTTCATTCAACTATTAAATTCAATAATTTTATAGACAATTTTAAAAATATCTAACGTTCTCTTTGCAAAAACACTACAAATATAAATTTTGAGACTCGATCAAGTGGCTTGAACACACACAACACAATCGAATTGAAAGACTTGCTAGTCAACTTGAAAAAATCAAAACATTTTAATTTTTCTTCAACCAACTCGACAACTGCCAAACTAATCAACTGACAAAGCCATACACGCTTTGATTTGGACAAGAACCGACTCAGTTGCCAACTGAGTTGAAACGTGTATGGGGTTTACAATTATAGCAAGTTGTTACACTTCAGGGTGACCGTTTAGTCATTTACAAATACATATGCAATTCAAACTCTTTTTTTTTTTAAACTGAATATTTAAGATTTTAAATATAATTGTTTAACAAAAAAATGTTGAGTCCAAACCAAGTTTGGACGGTAAGTGAAAGTGTTAGACCGTTTTTTAATGTTGATTTATCTAAATCACATAAACAAATGAACTTAAGACCCCTTAGACTAAAAGGAGTCGAAGGCTTTATTCTTATTTTACATATAATTTTTACTTTCTATGAAATATACAATGAATTTGAAATATTTCCTTTTCTATTTCTAGACTACTTGCCGCTGCACTTAATTACTGCCCTCCACCACAAAGAACCACCGACGAATTACATCAACTGGCAAAAATTATGAACGAACAAAAATTTAAGGCTAAAAAAGCCGGTGACGATTGCATTTTGCTATTATATAAGCGTTACCTTAAAGCCAAAGGAAAGATTACTTTAGATGCAGTTGTTTGCGAAATAACCGAAAGTGCAGTAAACGTTGTAACAATTGATACGGGCCATACCATATCCATTGTGTATCATTTGTACAAGAATATTTGTGTGCAAAAAGAAAATATACCCGACTCAGTCTTAATATACCACAAATTAGATGATTCGCTGAACAAAAAATTACAGCTGTTTTCCAAAGTGAAAATTGATTTAGTTTTGCAAAATGATAAATTATTTGGTTCCCTGAGCTATTTTGAGGTAACGCCAGAATATATGCGGAGTTGTAAAGCGGATAGTACACCAACAACATCAACCGAATCTAAGAAGGAAAGATTGAGAGATAAAAGAGGAGGTAAGAAAGGAAAAACCACTCAGGGCTATTTGGCATTTTATGCAGTCAAAAATTAGTTTTTTATTTTTTTCTTTGATTGCGTCAATTATTTTTAATATATGTATATAATAATTTTTTATATTTATTTACATAAGCAAACTGCCAACCTTTGTTTGGGCGTTACAGGATCAAGTTTTCTTTTAAGTTTTGATTCTTTCCCATTTTTTTTTTTTTTTTTTTTTTTTACTAATATAACCAAACTTTTAAAATTTGAGGAGTACTTGCAAGGTGCATTAGCGTCTACACGGTGGCAGCACTAGAGCAAAATTACAACAAAACCAGGCATGTGATAAGCTTTGTTTGTCAAAACTATTTGTAACTTTTTCCACAATTATAAACTATTAAAGTACCTTTTCACAGTTACAAATTATTTTTATATGAATTATTTTTATGTTCACATAATAATTTTTAAATGTTTAACTCAAAATAAACCACTAAATTCACTTTCAAAAATGTAAACATAACACTTGACGTAAATGGCTCACCACATTGCCACTAGCAAAAAATTGCCACATGCCGTAGCGCTGCCACCTTATAGACGTTAATGCACCTTGAGTACTTGTTTTTAATTATTCCAAGGCAGCTTTACCAGCTGGTGGCACTAGCACAGCTGTCTTTTGTTTCAGTGCAAAAGAGAACGCAGATTAAAAAAAAACATGGTGTTACTTTCTTTTAAACAGCTACATTGTTACACTTAAAGTAGATAAAACACGACATGTTTTTAGCAATGTAGATGTCATTTTTCCCAATGTAAAATGTCCACATATCGTCTGTTAAGGCCGCATTAGTTTTTACTTTCTGTTGCCGTTCTGTGACGTTCTTTTCTGTAGCAAATATTTTACAATTACAAAACAGCTACATTGTTACACTTAAGTAGATAACACACGACATGTTTTTAACAATGTAGATGTCATTTTGTCCAATGTAAAATGCCCACATACCGTCTGTTAAAGCCTCATTAGTTTTTACTTTCTGTTGCCGTTCTGTCACGTTCTTTTCTGTAGCAAATATTGTTTTTTTACAGTAGAACATAATTAAAAGAAACCCATTGGAAGGAAAATGAAGTGTGTACATAAATATTATATTGTGTGAAAAAACAAAAAAAAAAACCATATTAATAATTTAGAAATGGTGATCAAACAGCCTACATCTTTCTCACAATCTGCAGAGTTTATGATACTTCTTATACAAAGTTTAATTTTTTCCTCGCTAAAATAATATTCTTTTGATTATCTATATAGTTGCTTAATTGATAAAAATGTATTAACTTTTAAAAATGTTTAATTGAAACAAAAATTTTTTTTTTTGCTTTTGACAAAAAAATTTATATACATTCGAATTAAAAATAAATTTGCCCATAACAGAAGAAAGAAAAACACACATATCTCACCGGTACTTAATGTTGAATTCTATTTTCAACAGATTAGTCCGCAACAGAACAGAACGAGAAAGTAAAAACTAACCATGCACATATAGTTTCAATTGAACAGAAACAAAACAGCTGATTCACAGCGTTGTTAACTTTGAAATTTCAAAACGCACCAGAATGGGGAAAATACTCATTATTTCAACAAAAACGCACCGAATTTTGACTTTTTTTTTCATTTTTAAAAAACTATTTCTCATTATAAAAAATTTAGTATTTTTATATTAAAAAACATGATAACAAAACAGCCTTTTAAGCGACTATTATAAAATGAATTTGGGTCTGGTAGCACCTCCTAATGCATTGCCATCAAATTCGTTCAATAGCTAGAATTTGTGTTTGTCAACTTGGCGTCTAGTACGATCCTGTTACTATTATTAAGATAATGGTATCTTTATAATAATTATAAATTATTATCTATAATAATTCTAATTTTATAAAATTTATTATTCAGCAATACTACTTAATTATATTCGCTGTCGACCGAAATCAGCGGTTGCTTTTACTGCCTATTTTCATGTACACAAATCTACAGCTGCTTACGGTTACTGCAGGGGACTGCAGTATGAACTTTTTCTTTCGAGAATATGCAAAGTTGTCTTATTTTGTTCATATAAAAGTCCGTGTTCTGTTTGTGATCTGCAAATGAAACGTAGAAATTTTGGGCACTTGGCTTGAATAAACTTTTTTCTTGCATTAAAACAAAAAAGTGAGATGAATTCGATTCTGTGCCACCGAAATTTAAAAAGCGCACAGAAAATGTAAAAAAGCACACCACGCACCCACTAAAAAATTTTTCGTACAACAAATTTTAAAACGGTGCAAATCGCACCAAGTTGACAACGCTGCTGGTTTAGAACAGAAGAGAACGTATGAACTAATTCTGCTTTTACTCCAAACACATTGCTTCTATAAAACACATGAGTAAAGCCATCGGACAAAACTTTAAATAGAGTGTGTTCTATTTTGTTATGTTTAATCATCTAATATTACAACTCTATGCCTTCCAAACAGTTCAGTGACGGTTGAATTTTGGTATAAGTAGTTGGCTTAAAGAAAGGTTACCGCATTAATATTTTATCATGTTTTAAATCATTTTTTTTTAATAATAATAAGCATAGAAACCACGTTTGTGATCAAATTTTACGTCCTTTCTATATAAAAGAAAAATTTGACGGACATGAAAAAATATATGAGTAATTACATATTTAAAAAACAGACGTAAAAACATGTTGTCTGTGGATGACGTAAAGCACATGAATTTTTGAAACATATTTGTTTGCCTGTTTTAGTTTTTATATATACAGCCATGTCACAGAATTCGATTCCGTTCGAAAACGGAGTTGAATCCGTTTTATGATTATTGAAAAAACGAAAGCCTGAAAATTTTTTCGGAATGAAGTCGTTTTCATGAGACAATATCAGTTTTATTCTTAACCTTACGTTTCCGAACGGAATTGTGCGCTATTGCATGACTGATATATATTTCTGACATATAATTACAAATATTAATATTTTAAAAATTATTCTTTGAAAAACATGCCTTAAAATTTATATTTTAGTTAATAATTCTCTAATATTCTGCAAGACAATTTTTTTTATGTAATCCTATTTGAAACAGTTTTAGCAAAAAATGCGTTATTTACAAAATAATGAATGTAATTTATGAATGTTTATATGTATGTATTTTTAGTTTAAAGTAAATAGTTTTTAAATTACAACTACAAAAAAAAAATATGTGAAAGATCTTAACTTTATTTATGTAATAAAAGAAAATAATAAAAATTTTAAATTGTTTTATTTTACCAATAAAAAAAAATTGTAAACAGCTTGTTTTCAATGTTTCTCAGCTGTCTATATGTCTACATTTCATAGGAGCTAACGTAACCATCAAACATTCAACTTTATATCCCAACAATCTAAATAAATTGTTAAGAATTTAAAAGGAAAAATGCTCTAATAATGCCTGTCAAAACACAAAAACAAGCTTTTTCACTTAAGGGGGATAGACAAGGTCAAAATGCGTGTGCTTGACGCTTTAAAAATTTTGTGCTTGATACCCATCAAGCATTTATTTTGATTTTGCGGTGTTCGTTTGGTAGAAAAAAGTCAATAAATAAATAATTTTTTATTGCAAAAATGTTTTTTCTTCTTAATTCCTTTTGTTCGAAGCACATTTATTTTCAATTTTCGTTCCTGTAGCTTTTCTTCTGGAAGTTGTTTTTAAAAGAACTTATTGTGTATGCATATCACATCCCAGAATATAAGTAAAGACGAGTAAACTACTTTATTATCGTTAATTTTTTTTTTCATAAAATATTCTTCAGAATTCACAAAACAGCAATAATTAACAGCCTGTTCGGCGATATCGAATGAAAATGTATGCGAAAGACAGCTAGTCACTCACATTCGAATCAATTTTGGTTCGTCTATGGGCTGATTTATACGGTGATTTAAAGCCATGTCTTTTTTTATAATACTCTTTTAAAGCTTCTACCAAAATCACGTTACATATTTACTATGATTTTTAAGTCATGTCGTTTTTTCAATTGTTGTCGTTAAAAAAATCGTTTGTCTCTTTTTACCCTTTTGGTAGTATCGATGTCTTTACCTTGGCAGTCGAATGAAAATAAAACAATTTAAAAAATAACAAACGAGTCAAAAAGAAATTCGAGAAAAGAACTTGAAAAACAGAAAACATGGCTTTTTTTAAATTTCAAAAATTTTCAGTAAAAAAGAAAAAAACATGCCTTTAGACATGGCTTTAAATCATCGTGAAAATTGGCTGTATGTCACTATTATTCGTTCGGATACACTTATGTATTTTAATTGAATTTTGACACATCGTTCGCATAGAATAAAGTTAGTCAATTTACTTTCGCCTAGAATGCGAATGAACTTATCCTTTCGACATCGGCGAACTGGCTGTAAATTTTATTTATACTCGTTTCTGAACATTTCTTTACACCTTTCAAACAGATTTTCAATTCAATTGGTTGCTCATTTGTTTGTCGTAGCTTCGATAGTGAACGGAAGTGTTTGTTTTTGATCGGAAACAGTGATCACCAAAAATCATGTTTTTGCTTGATTAACTCATATACCAAAATTTATAATCAACAAAAATCGGACAACAAAGTTCAACGCTGAGTAAAATCAACTCGTCTTGTAAACAATCTAAATTTGTAACCAACAAAAATCTAGCAACAAATTTCAACGTTGAGTGAAATCAACTCGCCTTGTTAACAATCTGAATTTGTAATCAACAAAAATCTAGCAACGAAACTCAATGCTGTGCAAAATCAACTCGCCTTGTAAATAACGGCGGATGTTGCTTCGATTGTGTGTTGTAAAACATATTCACATACATATTTTGTATGTTAGTTTAAAGGGAAAAGTTAATTTAAAAGCGCAGTTAAACAAGTGTAGTTTTGGTTATATGTACATATACCAATGTATTTTTTTTTAACAAATGTTAAAAAATAAATACATATATACATATGCACATGTGTATGAAAACCTTTTGTTTCTATGTATGTGTATTTTACTTTGATTATTTTTTCAACAGAAGCCAAGGCGACTTTATACAGGTGAATGCAAGCGGAAAGGCGAATTCAGTACTATGTATTTTGTTATTGTAAAACATATCGTGAATGTCATAATCTAAATTCGCCTAAGATTGCTCAGCAGAGAAAAAATTTTATATAAACGTTAAATATAAGCTTTTATAATTGTTTGTAATTAAAATCAGAGATTATATTAGTTTTTCACTTTTAAATTCACACAAATTTCTTGAAATTGCACTAAATCATGCAAAATAACCTTCAGATTAAAATGGCGCGAAAAAGTTTGTAAACAAAAGAAACAAATCACCTGTGCTGTTAAGTTCACCTGGTAATGAATTCGCCTTGACAGAAGCATACAGAAAAACTTTTGAATACATCTCTGCATTGATAATTGTTAATTTTTTTCCTTCCAAAACAAAAAATTCAAACACAAGAAATGAATGCCGAAGTATATGCGCATTAATTTATATTCCAGCACGAACCTTAACGATGATTTCGCTCACATAGCGAAGTTGTCGTTCATTGCGTTTACTGATTGAAAATCAACTGCGTATTTGTGCGGCTGAAGACAAAATCATATTTGAACAAAATGAAATGGTTTTCCTGTTGTTGACCCAGTATGATTTTTTTGCAATCACTCAAAGTTGTTCTCTGATCGGAAAGTAATAAAAAAAACCGGCATAAAGGCCCATTTAGCCGACCGTAAATGTAAATGTAGTTGGAACAGCTGATTGATTTTGTTATACGGGAACCCATGGAAATGCTTACGTGACTGTAACTGGGAGTCTCCATTAGCCATGAACATGGTATGAGAATAATAGCGAACATCGCAAATGGCTAATGTGGACCGCTCATGTTCATGTTTCGTTCATGCTCTGACATCGATGCTTGAGCATATGGCTGAGCATCGATGTTCGCCATGAAGTTGGCCGTCACGAACAAAAATATACAAAATGGCGCCCAACTGAACATTTTGATAAGGTAAATCCGAACATACGTATACACCACATCAAGAAGAAGAACTTATTTTTACATTCGCTTTGCCGACGTTATGTTCATGTCATGTTCAAGTTGGCTTAAAATTTGTTTCTGAAACGCAAATGGCATCCGTCAACACAAAAATAAACTTGAGCACTTCCTTGCGGAAAAGCAAATGGACATACTGCTGATTGCTAAAACTCACAATATGATACTACACTATATGATACTAGATATCCCCGTGGCAGATTTTGTGGAGGCCCGGCAATTTTGATAAAAACTAGAATTAATCACAATTTGCTAAACGAAACACGTGAGGAGTATCTCCAAGCAACTAATATACATATGTTTTGAACATATTCATTATATAATTGTTATTTCCTCGATTTATTCACCACCCCGGTTTTCAGTAACAGAAAATCAATATTTACATTTTTTTTTAAATCACTTGGGTCTCGATTTTTAGCGGCTGGCGACTATAACGCTTACACACTTTTTGGGGATCATGTTTAATTTCCCCGAAAGACAGTGTGCTTTCTGACACCGTTTTCAAAATCGGCTTAGATCTGGTTTCAAGCGGACACCCCATTTATTGGCCGTCAGACGGACGAAAGATCCCAGATGTTATAAATTTTGGAGTTGCGAAAAATGTTCCTTTAGAGCGGATGCAAGTGGAGCTTTCATTAGATTTGTCATCAGATCACTCACCCACTGTAATCTTTGTTTTGTTTCCCCAAGAGATTGGTTCCCCGTTTAGTGACATACTCATAGCATTAACCGTCCCTAGAGTTAATTGGCTAAAAAGCAAAAAATATTTGAGTACACATTGCACGGAAAATATCGCCTTGAGAACGGCTGAGGATATTCATGTGTCAATTGACGAATTTTTTGTACACCTTAATCTAGCCGTACAACATGCTACCACTAGTCATGAGAACAATAGAAGTTTTTCATCTGAAATTGAGCTACTTCTGACAGAAAAAAGAAGACTTAGAAGAAAGTGGCAACTTCGTAGGTCTGCCCAGCTTAAAACTAGGCTACGGGAATGCATAACTCAATTAAGAAATCTGCTTGAAATCCAGAGAATAGCTTCCCTTAAAACATATTTGGAAAGCCTGGATGGTACTCCGCAATCTGACTATTCTCTGTGGAAAGCGACAAAAGGTCTGAAGAGACCCGTAATAGGTAAGCCACCTTTGCGAACTTCAACTGGAGACTGGGGAAGAAGCGATGCTGAAAAGGGGATGTTGTATGTTAACCATTAGAGAAATGTTTTTATTACAAATGATGCAGCTGAATTACCTTTATATGTAGTTAGACTGCCTGTATTTTTGAGATTTATATTTCAGGACGTACAAAAAGGTATCAGTAACATAAACCCCAGGAAAGCTCCAGGCAAAATGCTTGAACAGTTACCTCGTGTAGCTAAAAGATTTCTACTTTTTATTTTTAACGCTATTTTACGCTTTGAGTATTATCCTGCAGCATGGAAGGTCTCTATGATTACTATGCTACCCAAGCCATGGAAGGATCTGACTAAGGTAGAATCATATAGACCAATAAGTCTTTTACCAACAATTTCAAAACTATTCGAAAAATTTTTAATGGCGAAGTTGAGTCCAATATTGAACAATGTGGGATGCATCTCTGAACATCAATTTTATTTTCGGGCTAAACACAGCACCATAGAACAAACGCACAGACTAGTCAATGTCATAAGATAAACCTTTGAGGACAAGAAATGGCTAAAATTTTGGGAAATCAAAGTTAATGAACAAAAATGTACTCATTTTACATTCACACTATGTAAACAAACATGTGCGCCTATCCAAATTAACAACTCACCTACTCCGCAGCTCAATGAAGTCAAGTACCTTGATATCGACTTCGACCGTAGGCTAACGTGGAAGGCTCACATTGTAGCAAAAATCACTCAGTTGAAAGTAAAAGCAGCGCAACTAAATTGGCTAATGGGCAAAAACTCGACATTGAAATTGGACTGCAAACTTCTTTTATAGAATGCAATTCTAAAGCCCATATGGTGCTACGGAATTCAATTATGGGGTACCGCCTCAGCGTCAAATATTTTAAAAAGTTTAAAGACGACAAAACAAAATTCTTCGAACGATTACTGCAGCTCCATGGCACGTAAAAAATACACGAATTCATTAGGATCTGAGTTTTCCGCTGGTAAAAGAGGAATTTTCTAAGTACGCGACAAGGTATGTCAGTAAAGGGGAACTTCATTTAAACCCTCTTGCGCGCATTATACTTAATTTTGGCGGCCACACTCGGTAGAGAAGAAGGGATACCGTTGCCACCATCAGAACGTTCAATAGGTGATTTTACCGATATAACTCCCGCATAATAAAACTTTTTGTCTAACATTGGCCGGACTTAAGTAAAAAGCATATTTTTAGTGTTTTTTTTTTATATTTAGTATTAAAATTTGAATACTTATTGTTAGTCCATTTTGAAGATTCAATAAATAAAATACGCAAAAAAAATTTGAGGGCAAGTACTTTAAAAGGGACAAGATAGTTATTGATGAATAAATAAATACTTAAAAAAAATTAAAATAATGGTTATTTTTTGTTCAGCCCTCGTATATAAAAAACCCTGCAAGTCATGAAGATGACTTTAGTGATTTTTCAAATTGAATGTGGCAAAATAGACTTGTATTCAAGAACATTAATGATAATATAAATAATCTTAAACATGTTCCGAAAGAAGTATCTATTGGATAAAAACGGATTTTAAAAGTCAACTTCCTTGACCACAATATATAATTTGTTTCCAGTATCTACTCGGTCGGTAGTAAGATATTAGTACGAGTATATGCTTGTATGTATGTACGCATGTATATGATTTTCAGTAAAACCGCTAATATTACTCACTGTCGATATGGGCAATAATTATTGCAATGCCACAAGTACTATTTTTATAAATGACTAGGCTTTTTAAATGCGAAATGAAAACATATTTGGTTTTCCTTTAGTATTCTGCTAAATAATATCAAGTTACAAAGAAAACAAGATTTAAATAGTTTCATGCATTAACAACAAACTTAATGTTTGTGTTTAACAGAGTAGCGCGCGTCAAAGTGATAAGGTAATAAATAAAAATATAACTAACTTATTTTTATTTATACACATACTATATCAAGTCTCAATTTTCACGAGGCAACTTTAGTTGCGCAATTCTTGAGTTTGTGGACAAATAGGTGAGGAAAGAGTGGGAAGTGTAAAAATGTGCAAGTGCTTATTGAAGCTTTATAATACAAACCATTAAGTGATTTTTGCATTAGAATTTTTCAAATCTTAACTTTCATGAAAAATATTTTGTCGACGATTAATTTGAATAGAGGTTTTTGTCGCATGCATACATTTAATATAAATGCTTGGTACCATACACAGCCTTGTCATCTCGGTGCGTTTCGCACTGTATTTGGTGCTTTTTAAAATTATTTGTGCGAACAATTCTGTAGCGCTTTTTTTACATTTTCGGTTCGGTTTTTAAATTTCGGTGGCACATAATCAAATTCAACTCAACTTTTTATATCAATTTTTTACATTGTTTACAAGTTTTTTATCAAGTGTCCAAAATTTTTACGTGTCATTTTGCGTGAAAAACGTACTGTGTTATATGCATACAGTAAGACAATCTTGCTGTTATATATTATACACTCTGTCGAAAGAAAAAGAAACATTTTGCTTTATAAAATTTACTGCTTTTTGGGAGTGTTTTACTATTGATCGATCAAGCCAAGTTTGTTAAATATTGTGATAAATGCAGTCTCTGATTTTGTTACGGTTTTGGTAATCGAGAAATTACCAAATTAAATAAATTATAAAGTTTTTTGTTTGATTGTATAATAGGTAGTCGTTTAAAAGGCTGTTTCATTATCGTGTTTTTAATATAAAAATGTAATTTTATAGTACAAAATAGGTTTTTGAAAATAAAAGGAAAAATTCAAAATTCGGTGCGTTTTCGTTGAAAAACGCGCTTTTTCCCCCATTTTGGTGCGTTTTGAAATTTCAAAGTTGACAACGCTGATTATGCATTTATACCATGTTCAGATGGTAATATGAGAAACACTTGGTTCGCTCTCTGAACCACGATTGCGAATCTAGGCGTTCAGACGGTCGTTTTTGTTCCACACTTACGTTTACATATTTTGTGCAAACGTTTCACTACTTCTTTTTTCAATTTTTATTAAAATCTTTATGTAATTATCCAATTTTTATATGTTCAATGTGTTTCTTTTGATTTTACACACTCTAATGATCTGTTTCATCTTTGTTTACATGTTTTTGGAGAGCTAGTTCTGATAAACTAGCGATAATATATTATCAAATATGGAGATAATAGTGGTTTTTGCACTGTTCGCAACAAGATTCAAAATGAACCAAGTAGGTTCGCTCTCAACATTTTGTATGCCGAATCATGTTGGTTCAATCAAGATTGGGCTACGAATCATGAATGAGAGAGCGAACCTCGAATATAGGACGTCGTGTGAACATGTTATAATCTTTTCAATGAAAATCTGTCACGCTATCACATTTATCAATACACCAGCGTTGTCAACTTTGAAATTTCAAAACGCACCAAAATTGGAGAAAAAGCGCATTATTTCAACAAAAACGCACCGAATTTTTTCTTTTCATTTTTAGAAAAACTATTTTGTATTTTAAGAAGTACAATATTTTTATATTAAAGTCATGATAATGAAACAGCTTTTTAAGTGACTATGATACAATCAAACTGGGTCTAATAGCACCGCCTGATGGCATACCATCAAATTAGTTCAATATTTAGAATTCGTATTGTTCAAACTTGGCCTCTAGTACGATTAAGATAATGTTACCTTTACAATAATTATAACGACCAAAATCAGCTGTTACTTTTAATGACTATTATCAGGGACACAAAAATACAGCTGCTTACCGTCGACAAAATTATATTGCAGGAGCACACAACCATTACTGTCAAAAGAATTTACGATTAACGGATCATTAAAAGTTACAGAATTGCACTACACGCCTTCAAATTCAATTAATAGCAATTCTATCAAACACAGTGCACATTTCATTTGTGATTTCGCAAGCGGCGTATTTAAAAGAATTTATTGAAATATACGAAAATTTGCCAGAATTATAACATATAAAAGGTGAAGTTTACCATAATTAATATTTAATGCAAACGTTTTGGAGAAACTTTATAATTTATTTAATAATTTGGTAATTTCTCAATTACCAAGACCGTAACGAATTCACGAGCCGTCATAAATACGAACTTCACTGTTCAGAGACTGCATTTGTTACAATATTTGACAAACTTGGCTTGATTGTTTAATAGCCAAACACTCTCGAAAAGCATCAAATATTGTAAAACGAAATGTTTCTTTTTCCTTCGACAACAGCAAAATTGTCTGATTTTGTGAATAGGTAAAACATGGTATACCTACGCAAAACGAAATGTAAAAATTTTGGATACTTGAATAAATTTTTTTTCTTACATACAAAAAAAAATTGTGTTGAATTTGATTTTGTGCCACCGAAATTTAAAAAACGCACCGAACATTTAATTTCAAAGTTGGTGGTGTTCAATTGAATTCGTCGAATACAAAACTTGACCTAGGCGTGGTGTTTGACAGCTCACTATCATTCGTAAAACATGTAGAATATATTCTTCCAAAGGCGTTTAAAATGCTTGGCTTTATTAAGAGAAATTGATCGGAATTTTCCGATGTTTACACTTTAAAACATATTTATACGTCATTTCTACGATCCAAGTTAGAATATGCTGCAAACATTTGGAGTCTAGATGTTGTGTACCTTGTGTTACGTATTGAGAGACTTCAACGCTTATTTATTAAATTTGCTACCCTACCTCTGTCTTATTTAACTAGTGTGTCTTATGAATCTAAATGCTTGTTCATTGGACTACAGCCCTTGGAATTACGACGTAAAGTACAATCTGCTTTGTTCATTTTTGATATTATCAATGATAACATTGATTGCCCTGACTTATTATCAGCTGTTCCATTTTGTATTCCCCCGAAAAATCTTAGATTTCCAAAACTTTTTGAAGTGCCGTTTCATTGCACTAATTACGCTTGTTTCGGAGTTCTAACTCGTTGTCTCATCTATCTTAATGCCGTAAACGACAATATGCAGGAACAATCCAATTCTTTTATTGAATTTAGCACTGAAAAAACATATTTTAAACTGCTGCTTCTTAATATGCGGAAATAATATGTTTTTCTACGTTTAATGTTTAATTATAAGTTATTATTATTATTCTTTGTAGGTTATCTTTCATAGTCTGTAAGGATCTTTGTTCTCATCAATAGACTGAAACTAACTAAATAAAATGTAAAAAAAGCGCACCCCCCACCGACTAAAGAATTTTTCGCACAAATTATTTTAAAAAGCACCAAAGACGGTGCGAAACGCGCTGAGTTGACAACGCTGCAATACACAAACGATTGTATAACTGAGAACTAAATTCCCACTCTACATAAACCCAGTTTTTGTAAAACGAAAAAACGCGGTAACAAACTGTCGAATAATAACCGTTCGATCATCCTTATTGTAACACTTAAAAATAAACTTAGCGTTTTGAGAGCGCTTTATCTATTTATTTATTTATATCCTGATAGATAATTCAAAAATTATTTTTTTTAATATTTAAAATCACTAACCTTATCACTTTGTCGTGTCGCTGCGAAGCTTGCTGCTTAGTTTTGTTTTTGTTTTTTATTGAAATCAAAGCATCCAGAGAATTATTGAACTTATCAATGCCAATTTTTGGGATTTTTATGATTTCTGAATTATAAATGAAAAAAAAAAAAACATACGCATATTCGTATGTACGTTTATACGTATTTCTAAAGAAGCGATTATCAAGTCTGAATGTATTTTAGTTATTAACAGAATACTTCTTTATCAACTATTAGCAGTATCGTTTCAGACACCTTGAGAAGCAGTCAAAGTTTAAGAGCATCTTAATTTATTTCAAAATGAAATATTTTTTAATATTCGGTAAATAAACATTTGCATATACATACCTATATTATAATTTTAATTGTTTTTTTTTTTATTAAATAAGCATTGATTATGCACACATATGTATGTACATACGAGTATGTACATCTTTTGGCAATAAATATTAAAGTTCATCAAAACACAAATTTGAATTTTATAAATCAATGACAAAAATTAACTAAGTGTTTATGTAGGTTTGTGTGTATATATCCACAGAAGTACAATACATTTCACTGGTCTCATGTAGAAAGGCTCTAACTGACAAATTTACGACTTTTAACAGGAAAGTAAAAAACGTAATAGAAACTATAGTTATCAACATGTAACTTTTTTGTAGAATTGCTTGTAAACCGGTTACTCATAAAACTATTCCAATAAATTTTTGTCGCGAGGGGATGAATTCCGAGAAAAATAGGAACCCTTCTACCTCATACCCACGATATGCATACCAGAGATCTGCACCGGTACACCGGTTGTTTACCCAATCAGTTTCATATCCAAGTATAGGAGTATTTACTTTTAAAAATTGTTGCGGTAGTATTTATACTTGTCGTTTGTTTCCGAAATCTTCATACATCAAAAATGTATCCAATCAGTTTCGTACCTTGTGTATTTTTTTAAGAGTAAAAGAAACGACTACAAAAAAGAGTGTTGTTGTTACTAGCACTTAATAAGAGAAACACTTTGAGTATTTTCTATTTTCATTTCTAATATGTTTCTTGATAATACATACATGACGCCATCACAAAATCAACTTGTAAAAACAACACTCTCGACAAATTCTTTTGTTGTGTATATGTGCCACCTTTTACTTGGGGGTTACACGACCAAGTTTTGCTTTCAAGTTTTAATACATTCTTACTTTTTAACTATTACATTCATACTTTTAAAAATTGATGCGAATTTGATACGAATTTGCTTTCCAACTTCAAATTTATAGGCAAGAAAACAGCTGATAGCTATTTTAGTGAACAAATTTTTCATTTTTGTGTTTAAAAATTCTGCCGCCATAGTTTTTTGTGTTAATTTGTTAGAAAATAAATTAAATTTGTGCTGATTATTAGAAATCAATCTTTTATTTATAAGGAAGCATTATTTTTAATTGTTTTTTTTTTTTTTGACACCGGCATCTTGAAAATAAAATTGCTTTGAAATTGCGTGCAGCCTACGTCACAGCTTTCAATTTTCTTGAATTTTGACAAGCAGTATGTGTAAAAAACTTGATACTGAATTGAAAATAAATTTGTTGGTGTAACTGTAGAGTTATTTAACATTAACTAAAATCGCGGCTGCCAGATTTAATAATTTACAATCATGTTGACGATTTTGAAAGTAGCACACTGTATGATGATTTGAAGATTGTTTTTGCTGAAAAATTTGAAACAAAATTTCAATTCAAGCAAAATTTTTTTCACAATTACTTATATGTATGCATGTGTAACTGTGCATTTATTGTGATTATGGATTAAAACCAAGAATTTAAAATTATTATAAATGAAGGAACAGAAAAATAAAGAAATTTTATAAAAATGCGCTTCATAAAAAAACCTATTTTTTTTTTTAAGTAAAAGTGATTGTTTTTACCGGTTTTGTACAAAATATGTTCAAATGAAATGTATGTATATATTTTCTTTAAAAAACGATCGCCAAAACATGATGTTTTAAAGACCTTCTGGCAAAGCCGCGCTTAGTACGAGTGATTAAATACATAAAACTGTACACACCACTCTCATGGATAAAGTAAATGTGTGCCTGCAAATTCTTACCTATAAATACTATTTTCGTTGTTAAAAAGAAATACGAGTTC
Source organism: Thecocarcelia acutangulata (assembly GCA_914767995.1). Lineage (NCBI taxonomy): Eukaryota > Metazoa > Arthropoda > Insecta > Diptera > Tachinidae > Thecocarcelia > Thecocarcelia acutangulata. The sequence continues at coordinate 31,558,631 of OU612096.1, forward strand.
GATTGCCGAACGTGGAAAAAATAATTAAAAAACTACATCAAGCAACCACCGCATACAAACTTGATTGGGTAAGTTATATACTCTACTTGCCAGACTCAAGCTCTAACGAGTAGAAAACATACTTATGTAAACAGTATGCGGTGGCCAGTCACACTGCAACTCGACTTAAGACGGGTGTGCTTAGATCATTAAAAAAAGCACCGGTTGCAGATCTCTGATGCATACATTTAAATATATGTACATGTATATTGTAATTACGAGTATTCGAAGCTATTTCATATGTACTCAGAAGTACATATCTAAATACTATTATTCGAAATTTTTGAAGTACCACGATTTACTTTAACTTATCAACTAACACTGAAATTATAAATCGTTAAAATCCGTTAAAAATGTAACCAGATGTCAAAATATGCTTAATATTAAAAGACAAGACTTTTGAAAGTGTAAATGCTGTTAATAAAAGGTGTGTTGGACAAGATCTCGGACTAGTTCGGAGTGAAAAGCAAATTACTATCTATATTTGCCAATTTCACCCAAAACAGTTGGAAGGCAAAACCCCATAATTATAATCAAGGCGTATTAACGTCTACAGGGTGGCAGCACTAGAGTAAAGTTCCAACAAAAACATGCCATGTCAAAAATATTTGCAACTTTTATTACAATTATAAACTATGAAAGTACCATTTCACAATTACAAATTATTTTTATGTTCACATGTATAAGGTGCATTTTCATAAAAAATTAAAATGTATTTGAAATGAATTTTAGAAAAATTTTGCATGGAATTTTTGCACTATTTGAACCCGGTTTAGGCTATATCTCGGAAATATATGGACCGATATCGGAGAAAAAAAAATTTTTTTTCCCTTCTAATCGCCATTTTTAATAATTAATTTGAGTTTGAGGGCGCAAGATATTACCAGTAGCAAAAAACTCTCATATTCCGTGGTGCTGCCACCTTGTAGACATTAAAGCACTTTGGATTTAAAAAAATGAAAGTTGTCTTAAAAACTGGTTCTAATACTATTTTCGGATGTCACTAAGCAAACAAAAGAAAAAAATGTGCAACTTTCTTTTTCTTAAAAAAAATTTATTTAAAAAAATAAGAAATATCTTTTCATTTTCTTGTTTTTTCAGTTCTGTGCGTGACATCGGTTTTGGCATTGCCACAACGTTTTCAAGATTTTCCATTTGACAACAATTTCTTTTTTCCCGATAACGGAAATAATGAGCGTAATAGAGTAACCACAACTGCTGCTCCTTCCACAACCGCTGCAACAAACGAAGCTGATTCGCCACAATATATTAGATGTTTTCAATCATGTCCTTCTACGATGGAATATAATCCTATTTGCGGAACAGACCGTCAAAACTACCACAATATGGGACGTTTAGGATGTGCTCAGAGATGTGGCAAAAGTAAGCAAATATGTTTCAGTTTTCATTTCAACCACTTTTTATTTTGTATTATTTTCAGATGTAGCCGCTGTACGATCGGGCATTTGCACTACTTAAAATATCATGGATAACGTTATAAATGCAACTATTAATTTAGCACTATAAAAACGATTAAGTTTATTTTTTATACTGAAATAATGTAAACATTTGATGCATATTTTTTATAAAATGTGCTACAATATTCACATATTATTTTTACGTATGTACATATGTATGTACTTAAGTGAGTGTTTTCATAAATCTCTAATTTTAGTTTTGTTTAATAAAAAAGAATTGTTTTGTTTTGAAAAGATGTTTACAAATATTTTATATCTCTATAACAGGTCAAAGTCAAGTCAATTTCTTTAACAGAAATGTTTATGTATACGTATCGCTCATTTATTGCAACAACGTCATAACTTAAAATAAAACTTGTGTATATTTGGCAAAACGTACAATTTACAGACGGTTTATAATTTATTGTGGAACTCCAATTTTACCGAAAATATCTTTTAAAACATATTTTTAAAAGGATAATAATTTATTAAGTGTTTTGTTTTCGTCTTTCAATGATTTGTTAACTCTTATAATATTGACAGAAGGTTTATAATTTTTACTTTCACACTTGTGTTTTAGTTTCATCTGACATAACCTAAAATATTTTATTGCAAGTTTTTTTGCCCTATTTATTTTTTTCTTTGTTGTCTAAAGTGTTTTTGCTTTTCCTGCGAATTTTGTATTTTTGCAAAAAATGTTCTCAAAAACTAACTCACAAAGTATAACTATTGTATTTTATAGCACAATTTCAATAATAAAAGAATTGTCTTGCAAAACAGCTGATGTCAAATGCTTTCGCACTTCAAAATAAAACACGCTTTAATTTTAGCACTGCAAATGCAGCCTGACATTTACAGCAGCAAAATTTTTTTTTGTGTTTACACACCATGTATGCATTTTACAGTACAAAATTTCAAGCAGACTGTAAAATACATACGACCGTATTCAAAAAAACTTAACAAAGCTTGGTAAGCAATTGTTAAAAAAAACAATTATTAGCTTACCATACGTTTAAAGTTGAAATGTTGATTTGCCTTGAAATTCACAATTTTATGAAAAATATTAAGAACAAAAATATATTACAATTGTTAGAAAAATAAATTAACGTTTTACATTTTATGTGAATTGAAAATATTAATTTTGAAAGGGAAACATAAATAAAAAATATGTTAGTGATGCACTTTCAATCGAACGAATACAACTAAAAACGTTATTCGTGTAAACGTGAGATCAGAGTGGTATTTATTGTGATATATATGAAAATTTAAAACTATTATGACAGTAATTGTTTGGCTATGTACAAAATTATAACAATCATTCTGGTATAAAAGTGCGGCACTATAAAGCCATTTTGAAGTAATTTTGTAAAGTCGGCCAGACTGAATCATACGATTGTGTAGCATAGTGAATCGGGGAGTTTAGCAATAAAATCTGCTACGTGGAGACGCTGTGTTAATCCGAATCTACTTATGTCAGAAAGTCGTTTATGTTTGCACAAAGTCGCAATTTTCACTACGCAAATCTTATTGCTGATTAAACCTTTAGAGAACGGGATGAGGTATTTTACCTCACGAGAAAAATGCTCCCAAAAAGTAACTTCTTGTCTAGTATTTTCGAGATTTAATTTTAAGTAATTAATTTAATTTCAAAGTATTTATACTTATTGCTAGTTCTTTTTGGAAGATACAATAAATAATTGAAAAAATTATAAACCTGTTTTCTATGTTTCCCAGCTATCTATATGTCGACATTTCATAGGAACTACCCTAATCATCAGTAGACTTTGGAAATTTTTGAAAGATATTTTCAAACATTCATTTTATATCCCAACAATCTAAATAAATTGTTGAGAATTAGGGTAGTTCTTATGAAATGTCGACATATAAATAGCTGGGAAACATAGAAAACAGGCTATTTGTAATTTTTTATTGGTATAAATGTTAGAAGCTAAAATAGTGAATAAAAACTCAATTGTATAAATAATTGAACTGAAAAAGAAAATCGAAAATGTTAGTTTTTGAGTTATGACGTTGTTGTACTAAAGGAGCGATATACATATATACAAATATGTGAGCCTTAATTGCCAACAGGTCGTAACCGAAACGATTATCAAAGTGTTTGTTGTATTTAATTTTGATAGTTTATAAAACTTTAACGCAGATTGTCAAAAAAAACATTATTCAAAACTTTTGTCTTTTGCGTTGTTTTCGGCTACAAACACGCGTTATGCACATGCATATTCACTATAACTATGCTAGTATGGACGTGTGTTTCAGAGATCTGCACCGGTGCACCGCAACCATAAGTACACCAGTCATTTTCACATCCGAGTATTTTAAATACTCTTAAAAATTGTTATTTAGTATTTATACTTGTCGTTCATTTGCGAAATCTTGATACATCCAAAATGTGTGTTTTGTTAAGCTTATAAGAAACGATCATAAAAAACAGTGTTATTGTTACTAGCACTAAAGCCCAGTTCCGACTATTATACTGTGTATTAATACTTGTCAAAAATTCAAATAATACGTGCAAGTCTGATAGTCTGAATGTAATCCGTCATACATACGAAAAATAATACGATAAAAATTTGACATCCCATACGACTTTTTTGTTTTTTGAAACTTTTCAAAACAATAATACTTTTAATTGGGTCAGGGTTGTGTTTTTTAGGAAGCCAGCTGTAAAAAGATTTACTAGCCGACTATTTATTAGCCGATGGCGTGCCGTCACCGATAGTATTTTTTGTCGTTATAAGAAAGCTCGAAATTTGGGATTTAGCTGTCGTATATAAATGTATTTTGGTCATGCTATATGAAGAACATAAAATATTTTGGTGCTTTTAAATTTGGATCTGTTTTACATAATTATTATATTAGCTGCTAAAGATTTTCAAACGCCGGCACGTCTACCGCCTACGACGAAAAGCTCACCTGCCGCCGTGTAAAGTTTTATGTTGGCACATCTCTCTGCTGAATAAATAAAAAAATATGAACAGCTGTTTTCTCTTCTACTAAAATTTTTTGGTTTATATCAAGTGTAATGGTGTGAATGCAAAATCTAATTTACGTTGGACTCTTAGACAGTCGCAAGAAATGTGCTTAGACTTTTATCTCACAAAATCGAATGGAAGTATTTATACTTGTACAATCGAGCCTTTACTGAGGGAAACTTTTGAGTATTTTTTATTTTCGTTTCTAATCGTTTTCTTAATAATACATACATGACATCGTCACAAAATCAACTTGTAAAAACACTTACGACAAATTATTTTGTTGTGTATGTGACGAATATATTTTTATTTAACATTAACTGCATTCGGGGCTGCCAGATTTAATAATTTACAACCACATGGACGACATGATTCAGTATGCTACCTTCAAGCATACTGAATCATGATTTTAAGATTGTTTTGGCCGAAAAATTTGAAACGAAAATTCAATTCAAACAAAATTTTTTTCACAATTGGTTATATGTATGTGTAACTGTGCATTTATCGTTGTTATGGATTAAAACCAAGAAATAAAAATTATTATAAATAAAGGAACATAAAATAAAATAAATTTTATGAAAATGTGCTATATAAGAAAAAACTTTTTTTTTAAGTAAAAGTTATTATTGTTACCGGTTTTGTACTAAATATGTTCAAATAAAATATGTGTATATATTTTCTTCAAAACACGATCGCCAAAACATGATATTTTAAAAATCTTCTGGCAACGGCGCGCTTAGTACGAATACGTTTGCCGACTGTGCTGTCAGGTTTCTAACAGAAATTTAATGTAAATTAAAACAACTTCCATCAGTCATGAGCAAAAATATGCAATAATTTTTTTCTCTGCTTGTTTTCTTTTCTGCGTTTGGTTTTACCCTTTTGCAAAACCTTCTGGCAACGCCGCCCTTTGTACGAATACATTTACCGAGTGTTAGTGAGTAAGTACAAAAACTGAACACACACACTTTCATGGGTAAGGTATATGCGTGACTGCAAGTTCTTACATACAAATAATATTTTCGTTGTTAAAAAGAAGTCCGAAATCGATTGCCGTATGTGGAAAAAATAATTGAAAAACCAAATCAAGCAGCCGCCTTATCCAAACTTGATTGGGTATGTTGTATACTCTAGTTTACAAACGCAAGTTCTAACGAGAAGAAAACATACTTGGGTAAACAATATTCGGTGACTTATCACACCGCAACTCACTTTAAGGCCGGTGTACTTAGATCAATTAAAAAAGGCACCGGTTGCAGATCTCTGGTGTGTTTTCTTTATTTCATTATATAATTTTTCATTTTAAAGAGCACATCATTAGGTACAACCACACATCTACACATACATATCTGTGCAAATTCGGACATCTTTTAAGTGTTTATTTTTAAATAAAGCGTTTATCTTATGGTGTTTTCTTTTCTGATAAAAATGTTACACCTATGCTACATATAGTGGTTCAACACGTTCTTTTCTGACTATGTTGCAATAAAGGAGCGAATTGCTCTGCAGCTTGTTGGCGAAGTGGTATTTATTTTTAAATTAATATATTAATAAGTGATTAACTTTTACGGGCCGATCTTGAATGTGAACCACACATAAACGTCAAGTTTTTTCTGTATTTCATTTGACATTTCTCAATTTCATACTAACTCGATTTGAACCATGGAAATACACACAATCCAGCAACGCGTTAAAGCTATTTAGGCTTATAATGAAAATGGGCGTTCAAATCAAAATGCGTATCGTGCACTTTGTGATTTTCTCGGTCAATTTAAACGTCCAAATGTGCGTTCAATCGGAAATATCGTGCACAAATTTGAGCTAGTGTTGAGCAAAATCTTTTATTTGTGTGAATCTTTCATTCCCTTTCAGAAAGGTTAAGTGAATTAATTCATTCTTTTCTTTCATCATTCTGCTTGCCAAACTTTCCAGAATGAATGAAAATGTTTCAATTCATCACAATGCATAGGACACAAAAAGTAGGTTTACTTTCTACTTTTCTACGCGGTATAAACGTTATAAAAACTGTTAGCTATTTGATAGCCGCAGATCACAATTCATTTTAATTTTTCAATGTTATCGCCAAGAATATTTCTGCCGTGGATTGTTATTTTATATTTTTGTGGTAAAAAAAGTTTGTATTCAAAAAATACTTCAAATACAACAAAAAAACTTATGGCATTAAAAACGTTGCATGTAACTTGCGTTTGAAAAATTGTAGAACGCGTAGAAAGTTTGTAACGCGTAAAAATTTACAACGGATATAACGAGTGGTATGGACCTTCAGCTTAAAGCAACGACGGCATTATTTGTTTGTATCACAATTTGTTTAAACGCAATATATAAAAAATTACTTAATGTCAATTTTTAAAATTGATTTAAATTTAAAAGTACAAAATAAAATTAATAATTAATTAAAATTAATAAATTCTAAAAAGAAAAGGCACAATGAAAAAAATAGAGAAAGAATACAGAAATATTTCATGCATTCACTTGAGAGAATCATTCAGTTGAATTAATTCATTCATGAATGACACAAGCCTAATTTGAGCAAACTGGGTCCGTAGAAAATGTGAAAATACCATTGCTGCTGTTTGCGATAGTGTATCTGAAGAGTCGCACGCCCCAACTCGTCGTCGTGCTTAACAATTACACCTATCACGCTCTTCTTTGATGAACGTTATACATAAAGACTTGCATTTACACACTTACATGATGCAAGTGGCTCAAGGACTAAAGCCTCTTGACCATTTCAAGCGTCGTCAATGGTCAGAATGGTGGCAGGAAATGGCAACAGTGGATGATCAATTTTCGAAGAAAATCAATTTCAGTGATGAGGCACACTTTCACTTCAGTGGATTCGTCAATAAGCAGAATTGCCGTATTTAGGAGAATGATAATTTAACATTGATTGTCGAAAAACCAATGCACCCACAAAGAGTAACTGTTTGGCGCGGTTCATGGGCTGGCTGCAACATCTGGCCGTATTTTTCCAAAATGAGGCCGATCAGGCAATTACTGTGAATGGTGTTCGCTACACAGAAAAAGTTTTCCGAATTATTGACTGTTATTCAATAAATAAATTGAAGAGGTTGTCATACAACAGTGAAGAGTTGTTGTTTCATTAACAATTTTTTTATTAAGTATATTTTACATATTAACGAAAATTTTTTCAACTCAATAATTTTTGCTTTTAAGTGAAAAAGCTATTTCTACTCTATAATTTGAATTATCAATCCGACAAAAAATCTTTTTCACAGGAAATTTGATAAAAATAGTGCAATTTTTATCAAATTTCCTGTGAAACGATTTTTCACAGGAAATTTGATAAAAATAGTGCAATTTTTATCAAATTTCCTGTGAAACGATTTTTTTGACGGATTGATAATTCAAATTATAGAGTAGAAATAGCTTTTTCACTTAAAAGCAAAAATTATTGAGTTGAAAAAATTTTCGTTAATATGTAAAATATACTTAATAAAAAAAATTGTTAATGAAACAACAACTCTTCACTGTTGTATGACAACCTCTTCAATTTATTTATTGAATAACAGTCAATAATTCGGAAAACTTTTTCTGTGTAGCGAACACCATTCACAGTAATTGCCTGATCGGCCTCATTTTGGAAAAATACGGCCAGATGTTGCAGCCAGCCCATGAACCGCGCCAAACAGTTACTCTTTGTGGGTGCATTGGTTTTTCGACAATCAATGTTAAATTATCATTCTCCTAAATACGGCAATTCTGCTTATTGACGAATCCACTGAAGTGAAAGTGTGCCTCATCACTGAAATTGATTTTCTTCGAAAATTGATCATCCACTGTTGCCATTTCCTGCCACCATTCTGACCATTGACGACGCTTGAAATGGTCAAGAGGCTTTAGTCCTTGAGCCACTTGCATCATGTAAGTGTGTAAATGCAAGTCTTTATGTATAACGTTCATCAAAGAAGAGCGTGATAGGTGTAATTGTTAAGCACGACGACGAGTTGGGGCGTGCGACTCTTCAGATACACTATCGCAAACAGCAGCAATGGTATTTTCACATTTTCTACGGACCCAGTTTGCTCAAATTAGGCTTGTGTCATTCATGAATGAATTAATTCAACTGAATGATTCTCTCAAGTGAAAGCATGAAATATTTCTGTATTCTTTCTCTATTTTTTTCATTGTGCCTTTTCTTTTTAGAATTTATTAATTTTAATTAATTATTAATTTTATTTTGTACTTTTAAATTTAAATCAATTTTAAAAATTGACATTAAGTAATTTTTTATATATTGCGTTTAAACAAATTGTGATACAAACAAATAATGCCGTCGTTGCTTTAAGTTGAAGGTCCATACCACTCGTTATATCCGTTGTAAATTTTTACGCGTTACAAACTTTCTACGCGTTCTACAATTTTTCAAACGCAAGTTACATGCAACGTTTTTAATGCCATAAGTTTTTTTGTTGTATTTGAAGTATTTTTTGAATACAAACTTTTTTTACCACAAAAATATAAAATAACAATCCACGGCAGAAATATTCTTGGCGATAACATTGAAAAATTAAAATGAATTGTGATCTGCGGCTATCAAATAGCTAACAGTTTTTATAACGTTTATACCGCGTAGAAAAGTAGAAAGTAAACCTACTTTTTGTGTCCTATGCATTGTGATGAATTGAAACATTTTCATTCATTCTGGAAAGTTTGGCAAGCAGAATGATGAAAGAAAAGAATGAATTAATTCACTTAACCTTTCTGAAAGGGAATGAAAGATTCACACAAATAAAAGATTTTGCTCAACACTAGCTCAAATTTGTGCACGATATTTCCGATTGAACGCACATTTGGACGTTTAAATTGACCGAGAAAATCACAAAGTGCACGATACGCATTTTGATTTGAACGCCCATTTTCATTATAAGCCTAAATAACTTTAACGCGTTGCTGGATTGTGTGTATTTCCATGGTTCAAATCGAGTTAGTATGAAATTGAGAAATGTCAAATGAAATACAGAAAAAACTTGACGTTTATGTGTGGTTCACATTCAAGATCGGCCCGTAAAAGTTAATCACTTATTAATATATTAATTTAAAAATAAATACCACTTCGCCAACAAGCTGCAGAGCAATTCGCTCCTTTATTGCAACATAGTCAGAAAAGAACGTGTTGAACCACTATATGTAGCATAGGTGTAACATTTTTATCAGAAAAGAAAACACCATAAGATAAACGCTTTATTTAAAAATAAACACTTAAAAGATGTCCGAATTTGCACAGATATGTATGTATGTATGTGTAGATGTGTGGTTGTACCTAATGATGTGCTCTTTAAAATGAAAAATTATATAATGAAATAAAGAAAACACACCAGAGATCTGCAACCAGTGCCTTTTTTAATTGATCTAAGTACACCGGCCTTAAAGTGAGTTGCGGTGTGATAAGTCACCGAATATTGTTTACCCAAGTATGTTTTCTTCTCGTTAGAACTTGCGTTTGTAAACTAGAGTATACAACATACCCAATCAAGTTTGGATAAGGCGGCTGCTTGATTTGGTTTTTCAATTATTTTTTCCACATACGGCAATCGATTTCGGACTTCTTTTTAACAACGAAAATATTATTTGTATGTAAGAACTTGCAGTCACGCATATACCTTACCCATGAAAGTGTGTGTGTTCGGTTTTTGTACTTACTCACTAACACTCGGTAAATGTATTCGTACAAAGGGCGGCGTTGCCAGAAGGTTTTGCAAAAGGGTAAAACCAAACGCAGAAAAGAAAACAAGCAGAGAAAAAAATTATTGCATATTTTTGCTCATGACTGATGGAAGTTGTTTTAATTTACATTAAATTTCTGTTAGAAACCTGACAGCACAGTCGGCAAACGTATTCGTACTAAGCGCGCCGTTGCCAGAAGATTTTTAAAATATCATGTTTTGGCGATCGTGTTTTGAAGAAAATATATACACATATTTTATTTGAACATATTTAGTACAAAACCGGTAACAATAATAACTTTTACTTAAAAAAAAAGTTTTTTCTTATATAGCACATTTTCATAAAATTTATTTTATTTTATGTTCCTTTATTTATAATAATTTTTATTTCTTGGTTTTAATCCATAACAACGATAAATGCACAGTTACACATACATATAACCAATTGTGAAAAAAATTTTGTTTGAATTGAATTTTCGTTTCAAATTTTTCGGCCAAAACAATCTTAAAATCATGATTCAGTATGCTTGAAGGTAGCATACTGAATCATGTCGTCCATGTGGTTGTAAATTATTAAATCTGGCAGCCCCGAATGCAGTTAATGTTAAATAAAAATATATTCGTCACATACACAACAAAATAATTTGTCGTAAGTGTTTTTACAAGTTGATTTTGTGACGATGTCATGTATGTATTATTAAGAAAACGATTAGAAACGAAAATAAAAAATACTCAAAAGTTTCCCTCAGTAAAGGCTCGATTGTACAAGTATAAATACTTCCATTCGATTTTGTGAGATAAAAGTCTAAGCACATTTCTTGCGACTGTCTAAGAGTCCAACGTAAGTTAGATTTTGCATTCACACCATTACACTTGATATAAACCAAAAAATTTTAGTAGAAGAGAAAACAGCTGTTCATATTTTTTTATTTATTCAGCAGAGAGATGTGCCAACATAAAACTTTACACGGCGGCAGGTGAGCTTTTCGTCGTAGGCGGTAGACGTGCCGGCGTTTGAAAATCTTTAGCAGCTAATATAATAATTATGTAAAACAGATCCAAATTTAAAAGCACCAAAATATTTTATGTTCTTCATATAGCATGACCAAAATACATTTATATACGACAGCTAAATCCCAAATTTCGAGCTTTCTTATAACGACAAAAAATACTATCGGTGACGGCACGCCATCGGCTAATAAATAGTCGGCTAGTAAATCTTTTTACAGCTGGCTTCCTAAAAAACACAACCCTGACCCAATTAAAAGTATTATTGTTTTGAAAAGTTTCAAAAAACAAAAAAGTCGTATGGGATGTCAAATTTTTATCGTATTATTTTTCGTATGTATGACGGATTACATTCAGACTATCAGACTTGCACGTATTATTTGAATTTTTGACAAGTATTAATACACAGTATAATAGTCGGAACTGGGCTTTAGTGCTAGTAACAATAACACTGTTTTTTATGATCGTTTCTTATAAGCTTAACAAAACACACATTTTGGATGTATCAAGATTTCGCAAATGAACGACAAGTATAAATACTAAATAACAATTTTTAAGAGTATTTAAAATACTCGGATGTGAAAATGACTGGTGTACTTATGGTTGCGGTGCACCGGTGCAGATCTCTGAAACACACGTCCATACTAGCATAGTTATAGTGAATATGCATGTGCATAACGCGTGTTTGTAGCCGAAAACAACGCAAAAGACAAAAGTTTTGAATAATGTTTTTTTTGACATGCACAATAGTGCAATTTTTATCAAATTTCCTGTGAAAAGATTTTTTTGCCGGATTGATAATTCAAATTATAGAGTAGAAATAGCTTTTTCACTTAAAAGCAAAAATTATTGAGTTGAAAAAATTTTCGTTAATATGTAAAATATACTTAATAAAAAAAATTGTTAATGAAACAACAACTCTTCACTGTTGTATGACAACCTCTTCAATTTATTTATTGAATAACAGTCAATAATTCGGAAAACTTTTTATTAATTGCATTTTATTAAGAGATATTTCCAAAAATTCATTATTAATAATAATTTAATTAAGTCAATGCAAATTTTATTAAATTGATAGTTTTTTATTAATAACATAACTTGATTGAAAAAAAATCTCATCTATTTTTTTCTGTGTATCGTAAGGTCGCGGCGGCCATTTGGCTGATATTTAATTCCATACATAATTGAACCATAAGAATATTATTATAATAATAAAAAGAAATTACAAGAATTTCTGTTATTCAAAATCAACATTGGTCCTTAAAATTTAACCACCCTTTATAATTTGGTAGATTTTAAATGGGGAGTAAAATTGCCGCAGATCAATCGTCGTCTATTAACAAAAGTGATTGATTTGTAGGAAAGAAATCCAAATGCAAAAATTGACAAGCGGTCAGTAATAAATCTTTATTTTGTAAACCATTTCAGAAAACTCTGCATTCTCGTCACATCAGAGTCGTATTTTTCAATTAGCATTGGCAGCACTTCGAGTGTTTATTGAAAGTGGTACAACACTATTGCTGTTCAAGAATATTGCATGTTGTTTCTGTAAATGTTGTAGAATTGTAACCATTAGTAATTTTTTTTTTATTATACTTTCACAATTGTACGTTCACCACTAAGGTAAACATGAAAAATACTTACCACACATTTTTATTCACTTTTATTAAAGTACTGAGAGAGTCTCATAATATTTTTCCCCCACAAAATCTAAATATTTTATATATCACGAAGTAAACGTGCCTTTAACGTTAAGCGCTCACGATTTTAAAAGAAACAACAAACTGTCACATGCCGTAAAGTGCTGTCCACACCTGACAGGAGAGCACTGACAGGAACAGCAAATTACTGTTACTGTCAAGTGTAGACTGCAAATGTTACTGTTTTCTTGCTGTCCGACGGCTTTTAAGACGTCTATTTTAAAAGCTCTGTCTTAGCAAAAAATTTCATTTTAATATAAAAAAGGTAAAACTAGTTTCAAATTAAAACAGATTTCAAAAACAAAAGAGTTTAAATTCCAGACCAAACACCATCTGAAAAAAATCTGTAAAGTAATTGTTTTATGTCAAACCGTTTGCATAGTTATTTGTCACTTTAATGTTCGATATTTTTACACATTACTTCTTGTGGTTGCCAAAATAACATCTTGTTTTGAAAGACCACGTTAGACATAAACCTTTCACCTCGGAAGTTTAAAAAAAAATAGCAAGAAATTAATAAAATTGCGCAAAAATAATTGAATTATCATTAAAATATGGAACACTTCTCAAAAAAAAGGAAGCAAGATACATATATAAATAAAATGTTTTTCATTAAATATTTAGTGTCAAATTATTTGTGGCCTTGTCAAGATCATTAGTAAAAAATTATTAAGCAACATGGGAAATTATTTAAAATTTTTAATATTTTCTTGTAAGTAATGTTTATTAATGCGGAAAAACAAGTTATTTAACAAAATACAATACTTTTATATTAATATAATATTACTTATTGTTATCTTATTTCTAGATCTTTCGATTTCAACAACTTATTGTTTCCCCGACTCACGTAATTTAAATACTGGCGACGAATTAATAAAATCTAGTAATCTGGAGCCACCAGAAGCAGTGATTGTGCAACACACTACACCACTTTATGGAATTACAAATACACCACTTCCTCCGCTACATGATTCACAAACATTTTCCTTTGATCCAATTTCCAAATCTTTGGCGGAAGTAAAGCCAAGTGATCTTCAAACCTCAATAAATAACGAAAATCCGGAATCACCGAAACTACCGAATATAGTAGTAAATGTACCACGTAATGTGACTGTAAATACACCACCTCCCCCAAGATCTTTGACTCAAATAATGTCAGGTGATGCTCAACCCTTGACAAATTCCAAAAATTCGGAGTCCTCCGAACTGTATGAAACAAAAACATTGTCCTATGAATTTGTCTATGATCCAGTTTCCAAATCTTTGACTCAAATTAAGTCAAGTGATACCCAAACTTTAATAAATCCCGAAGATCCGGAATCACCGAAACCACCGAATATACTAATAAACATACCACATGATATGATTCTAACTACACTATCTTCCCCGCTAAATGATACAAAAAAATCTGTCAATGATTCAGTTTCTTTGACTGAAATGATGTTTGGTAATTCTCAACGTTCAATAAACCCCGAAAATTCGGAATCATCAAAACCATCGAATACATCCACTTCCCCTGAACATAATTCAATAACATTTGAATATGAATTTGTATATGATCCAGTCTCCAAAACCTGGGTTGAAACAAAGTCAAGTGATCCTCAATCCTGAAGATGCAATTTTATGGAATCAGAGCAATTATAAATAGCTAACACATAAAAATAATTGATGAATCAAGAATAAATTCATAAACAAATATGTATCTTACTAACAAAAATTTATTTGCATATTATGTAGAGCTTACGAAGATGGTAATGAAATTAATTTTAATTGTAAATATGCAAAAATTATATACAAGATTTGCTCGTTTAATAAGATAAAATAAGATAAGATGTTTCTGTTGTTTGTATGCAAAACGCAAACGTATGTTTGTCAAACCTTTTGCGTAGTTATTTGGTACTTTAATGCTTGATATTTTTACACATTACTTCTTGTGGTTGCCAAAATAACATCTTTTTTTGAAAGACCACGTTAGACATAAACCTTTCACCTAGGAAGTTTAAAAAAAAAAAATTGCAAGAAAATAATAAAATTGCGTAAAAACAATTGAGTTATCATTAAAATATGGAACACTTCTGAAAAAAAGGAAGCAAGATACATATATAAATAAGATTTTTTTCATTAAATATTTAGTGTCAAATTATTTGTGGCCTTGTAAAGATCATTAGTAAGAAATTATTAAGCAAACATGGGAAATTATTTAGAAGTTTTATTATTTTCTTGTAAGTAATGTTTATTAATGCTGAACACTAAGTTATTTAACAAAATACAATATTTTTTATATTAATATATTACGTTGATCCTAATTTATTGACCTTTTTTAAATAATTTTCTTGTTTTAATAATTTGCAACATTCGGGATCGTTTTTTATAAAAATGTTTAAATAAATTATAACAATTATTTTCCTGACGAAATTTTCCAACGGAAAACGAAATATTGAATAAATTTATTTAAACATTTTTATAAAAAAACGACCTCGAATATTACAAATTATTAAAACAAGAAAATTAATATAATATTACTTCTTGTTATCTTATTTCTAGATCTTTCGATTTCAACAACTTATTGTTTCCCCGACTCACGTAATTTAATTACTGGCGACGAAATTATAAAATCTAGAAATCTGCAGCCACCAGAAGCAGTGATTGTGCAGTCACCTCCTGATTTACATATATTTGCTTTTGATCCAATTTCCAAATCTTTGGCTCAAGTAATAAAGCAAAGTGATCTGCCAACCGCAATAGATAACCAAAATATATTTGTAATGGTACCACCTGTTGTGATTGCAAATACACCACCTCCCCCAAGATCTTTGACTGAAATAATGTCAGGTGATGCTCAAACCTTGGTAAATCCCAAAAATCCGGAGTCTGCCGAACTGCATGAAACAAAAACATTGTCCTATGAATTTGTCTATGATCCAGTTTCCAGATCTTTTACTCAAATCAAGTCAAGTGATCCTCAAACTTTAATAAATCTCGAAGATCCGGAATCACCGAAACCACCGAATCTACTAATAAGCATACCGCATGATATGTTTGTAACTACACTACCTTCCCCGCTAAATGATTCAAAAACATCTGTCAATGATTCAGTTTCCAAATCTTTGACTCATTCAATAAGATTGAAATATGAATTTGTATATGATCCAGTATCCAAAACTTGGATTGAAAACAAGTCAAGTGATCGTCAATCTCAGGGTGTCACGTTATTGATGAATCAGGAATAAATTCATACAGAAATATGTATCTTACTAACAAAAGTTTATATATATATATATATATATATATATATATATATATATATATATATATATATATATATATATATATATATATATATATATATATATATATATATATATATATATATATATATATATATATATATATATATATATATATATATATATATATATATATATATATATATATATATATATATATATATATATATATATATATATATATATATATATATATATATATATATATATATATATTATGTAGAGCTTATGAAGATGAATAATAAAATTAATTTTACTTGTAAATATGCACATTTCAATTTGTTCAAATTTGTCAAATTTCCTTTCTTTTGTTTACAAACATTTTCGCGCCATTTTAATCTGAATCTGTATGATTCTGTGAAGTTTCAAAAAATTTTTGTGAATTTAAAAGTGAAAAACCATTATAATTTGTGATTTAAATTATAAACAGTGATAAAAATTTATATTTAACGTTTATGTAACATTTTTTCTTTGCTGAACAATCTTAGGCGAATTTAGATTTAGACATTCAGGATATGTTTTACAATAACAAAATACATAGTACTGAATTCGCCTTCACGCTTGCATTCACCTGTATTAATTAATATGTCAGTAAACTGGAACTTCATCCAAACCCTCTTGCGCCCAATATACTTAATTTTGGCGGCGGCCACACTCGGCTTAGAAGAAGGGATACCGTTGCCACCATCAGATTGCTCAATAGGTGAATTTACTGAAGTAGCTCCCGCATAATAAAACTTTTTGTCTGGCATTGGCCGGACTTAAGGAAAAGCACATTTTTTAATTTTAAATTTAGTATTAAGATTTGAATACTTATTGTTAGTTCATTTTGAACATTCAATAAATAAATATGCTTAAAAAAAAATTTTTTGATATGTTTGTCAAAATAACATCTTGTTTTGAAAAACCACGTTAGACATAAGTCTGTCATATTGAAAGAGCACAAAAAAGCGCAAGAAATTAATAATATAACGCAAAAAGACATTTATATTATCATTAAAATTAAGAACACTTCTCAAAGAAGAGGGAAGCAAGAAACACAAATGAAATTGTTTTGATTAAACATTTAGTATCAAATTATTTGTGGACTTGTAAAGATCGTTGTTAGCAATAAATTGAAACAGATTTTATTTCAAGTTATTAATCAAACATGAGAATTTATTTAACGTTTTTAAGCTTTTCTTGTAAGTAGAATATTATTTATTGATGTTCAATACTAGGTTATTTAACAAATAGTTTACTTCTTATAATCTTGTTTCTAGATCTTTTGATTTCATTGACTTATGGTTTTCCCGACTTGCGCAATCCAAATACTGAGTATGAATTAATAAATCCTAAAAATCCGGAGCCACCAAAACCGTTGATAATACCAATAACTACACCACGTAATGTGATTATAAATACACCACCTCCCCCGCCATATGATTCAAAAACATTTGTCTATGATCCAGTTTCCAAATCTTGGAACAAAGTAAAGCCAAGTGATCCTCAGCCCTCTGATGATGCAATCTTATGGAATCAGAGCAATGATAAATGGTTAACAATGGCGTCATGATATTGATAAATCAATAAAATACATATCTATATATGATGAGTATGTATGTGTTTCTTACAAAAAAAATTATATGTTAAGCCTACATATGAAAATGAGAATAAAATTAGTGTTACAGCCTGTTTATAGGATACAACTAAGATCACTTAGGACGAGCCAAATCATACACGAATACGTAAAGAATTGGGTTGATCGTGTCGTACGACTCAAGGCGAATTAATTATTAGGTGGATGCATCGGCGAATTCAGGCGAATTCGGTTAATATGGCGGCACTTTCGCTGTCAAGTTTTGTTTACGTTTTTCGGCGCCATTTAAATTTTTTACATGTAATTTATCAAATACTTTTGACAGCTTAAGTGTGAATTCGCCTTTTTACACAAACAAAATACCTGTTGTTTTTTTTATTGTTGTATTGTTGTAGCGAAGCGGCTACCTTGTTTTTTGTATCATGGTACGACTAACGTTAATTCGCACATTTGTCAATCATTTATGATATTATTATCAACATGTAAAAAATTGTATTTGTAATTGTTAATGCACCATGGGTAGTACCAAGTATGATAACAGGTAAATGCTGGAGAAATAAATACAAAAAATATATCTTTCAAATGTTAGACGATATAAGATATAAACACAAAAAGGGATTAAAAAAGATATTAAAAAAAATTAAAAATTATTTCGTGATAATTAAAGTCTTTTAACGCTAATAAAATTCGTTTAGAAAAATTAACACTAGCGTTGGTGTTTTAGCAATTCTATAACAATTTTTAAAACTATTTGCCTTCGTTTAAAATCAGCTGTTTTTATAGCCAGCGTTACATAAGCACCAATTATATTTGTGGTGTGAATCTTAACAACAATGTCGTTAAAATTTCTATTAGAAATTTTAGAATTATTTTAGAATTTGGTCGTTGTTTAGCTTCGATAGTGAACGGACGTGTTTGTTTTTTTTGATCGCAAAGTAAAAAAAAATATAACGGGATTAAGTAAAAACCGTAATAGGTGAACAGAGTGTTTTTGTTTAAAAGAAAAATTTTGTGACATTTTTTAAATACTGTTTTAAATTGTAAATAAAAAATAGAAACAATTAATTGCATGAGTGCACCTATCAGATGTAATTCTGAAAAAGAGCTTAGCTCCGGTAGAAAAAATCTTTGGATTTCTGAAGAGGAATCGGTGAAAAAATCATTGGAAAATTTTCTGTCTCTAAGAGATAGGAAACGCCCGCGATCGTGTTCGCCAAATATTGTTGTTACAACTGAAGACAAAACATCTTCCAGTTTAATTGTTGATGATAAGCCAAAAACCCAAGTAGGCATGGACAGGTACATAACCGTGGTTAAGAGACAGCGAAGCCCCAAATCAGCTCAAATATCATCTAAACCGAAAATTTCTAAAGATGATAATAGGACTTCGGCAACGGATAATAATAGGTTTGCTATACTGCAAACAGATGAGCCAACTATATCTAAAAAAACCTTTAAGCCGCCACCAATATATTTGCGAGAGCCTACCTCTAGTGACCTGGTAAAGCAACTTATTGCGGCAATCGGCAAAGACACTTTTAACGTAACATCGGTTAAGCACGGCGGCATAAATGAAACAAAAATCCAGGTAAACAGTGAAAATGAATACCGAAAGTTGTCTGACGTTCTAGAGAAGGAGAAGCGATCATTTAACACATATCAGCTTAAAAGTGCCAAAGGTATTCAGGTCGTTATAAAAGGTATTGACCCTTTTGTTGACACGAATGAGGTCAAAACCGGACTAGAAGACAATGGCTTCAAAATTAAAAATGTGGTTAATATTAGAAACCGTGAAAAAATTCCTCAACCCATGTTTAGGGTTGAATTGGAACCTAGAGATGTTCTCCTGAAAAAGAATGAAGTGCATCCAATTTATAACCTCAAATATCTTTTGCATCGTAAGGTTACCGTCGAGGAGCCTCATAAGCGTTTAGGGCCCGTCCAATGCCTAAACTGCCAAGAATTTGGCCATACTAAGGCCTATTGTAAGTTGCCCGCAGTTTGCGTTGTGTGTGGTGAACTTCACGGTACATCACAGTGCAAAAAACCTAAGACTGACGCGAGCGTTAAAAAATGCAGTAATTGTGGAGGTAACCACACTGCAAACTACAGGGGTTGTCCTGTCTATACTCACTTCAAGAGATCAATGACGATTAGGCCATCAATTTTAAATATGCCACCCCAGCAGTCAAACACCATTTCTACAACCAATTTCCCTCAGGTACGCCAGCCAACCAGCCATATACACGTGCAAAACCCCCAACAAATTTCTTATGCGAATGTGGTAAAATCCGATAAACCAAACTTGAATCAGGAGCCCAAGCCTCAAAACTCCGACCAAAATTTTAGCAATCTTGAGGCAACTCTGCAGACTCTTGTTCAATCTATAAATACATTTACGGTTTCCATGACGAACATGATGCAGGAAATGCTGAAAATGCAATCCACTATTTTGCAGGCAATTTTAAAAAAATGAATTGGTTGAAAATATGTTTCTGGAACGCAAACGGCATTCGCCAACAAAAAACTGAACTTGAGCACTTCCTTATGGAAAAGCAAATCGATATAATGTTGATTGCTGAAACCCATTTGACAACCAACAGTTATTTCAAAATTAATGGGTACGCATTATATGACACTAAAGATCCCCGCGGAAGATCTTGCGGAGGATCCGCAATTCTAATAAAATCCAGAATTAAGCATTATTTAATGAACGAGACATGTGAGGAGTATCTCCAAGCAACTAATATATGCATTGAATATTTTCATGAAAAAATCGTTATTTCCTCGATTTACTCACCGC
This sequence comes from Thecocarcelia acutangulata, assembly GCA_914767995.1. NCBI lineage: Eukaryota > Metazoa > Arthropoda > Insecta > Diptera > Tachinidae > Thecocarcelia > Thecocarcelia acutangulata. The sequence goes on from OU612096.1 coordinate 31,579,205, forward strand.
CCCGATTTTCAATAACAGAAAGCCAATATTCAAATTTTTTCAAATCACTTGGGCCTCGATTTTTAGCGGCTGGCGACTATAACGCTAAACACACTTTTTGGGGATCACGCTTAATTACCTCGAAAGGCCGTGTGCTTTTTGACACCGTTTCCAAAATGGGCTTAGATGTGGTTTCAAGCGGACACCCCACTTATTGGCCGACAGACCGACGAAAGATCCCAGACGTTATAGATTTTGGAGTTGCGAAAAATTTTCCTTTAGAGTGGATGCAAGTGGAGCCTTCATTAGATTTGTCATCAGATCACTCTCCCACTATAATCTCTGTTTCGTTCCCCCAAGAGATTGGCTCACCGTTGACTGTCAATAGAGTTAATTGGTTAAAGTACAAAAAATTTTTGAGCACACATTGTACTGAAAATATCGCCTTGAGAACGCCTGAGGATATTGATGGGTCAATTAACAATTTTTCTGAAAACCTCAAACTGGCCGTACAGCATGCTACCACTAGTCATTTAAGACCTAGAAATGAGAGCAATAGAACTTATTCATCTGAAATTGAGCAACTTCTGTCAGAAAAAAGAAGAGTCAGAAGAGAGTGGCAACTTCGCAGGTCGCCCCAGCTTAAAGCTAGGCTACGGGAATGCATAACTCAGCTAAGAAATCTGCTTGAAGTCCATAGAATGGCTTCCCTTAAAACATATTTGGAAAGCCTTGATGGTACCCCTCAATCTCATTATTCCTTGTGGAAAGCGACAAAAGGTTTAAAAAGACCCGTAATAGGTAAGCCACCTTTGCGAAATTCAACTGGCGACTGGGCAAGAAGCGATTCTGAAAAGGGAATGTTGTATGTCGATCATTTGCGAAACGTTTTTATCACAAATGATTCAGAGAATAATACAGCGGAATTACCACCATATGTTGTTAGACCTCCTGTGTCTTTGAGATTTAATTTTCAAGATGTCGAAAACGTTATCGGTAATACAAACCCCAGGAAAGCTCCAGGCATTGATCAAATTACTGGTAAAATGCTTGAACAGTTACCTCGTGTAGCTAGAAGGGTTCTACTTTTTATTTTTAACGCCATTTTACGCCTTGAGTATTATCCTGCAGAGTGGAAGGTCTCAATGATTACTATGATACCCAAGCCAGGGAAGGATCTGACTAAGGTAGAATCATATAGACCAATAAGTCTTTTACCAACAATTTCAAAACTATTCGAAAAATTGTTAATGGCGAAGTTGAGTCCAATATTGAACAATGTGGGATGCATCCCTGATCATCAATTTGGCTTTCGGGCTAAGCATAGCACCATAGAACAAACGCACAGACTAGTCAATGTCATAAGACAAACCTTTGAGGCGAAGAAGTACTGCTCAGCTCTTTTCATTGATATTTCTCAAGCGTTTGATAAAGTGTGGCACGACGGCTTAATGCACAAAATAAAGCTAAATTTGCCTGCAAATACACACAAGCTTCTGGAAAGCTACTTATACGGGCGGAAGTTTGTTATCAGAGAAGGCGACTTTATTAGCCCAACTCAGCCAATCAAGGCAGGAGTTCCCCAAGGCAGCATACTGGGGCCTACTTTATATTTGATTTACGCCTCTGACATGCCAACGACATCTGGAATCCACACTTCTACCTTTGCAGATGACACAGCGTTTTTGAGTGTTCATGAAAACCACCATTTAGCATCACGAAATTTACAGGAATATACTTCAATATTAGAGAAATGGCTAAAACTTTGGAAAATCAAAGTTAATGAACGGAAATGTACTCATGTTACATTCACACTGTGTAGGCAAACATGTCCGCCTATCCAAATTAACAACTCACCTATTCCGCAGCACAACGAAGTTAAGTACCTTGGTATTCACCTGGACCGTAGGCTAACATGGAAGTCTCACATTGAAGCAAAGGTCACTCAGTTAAAACTAAAAGCAGCGCAGCTAAATTGGCTTATGGGCAGAAATTCGACACTGAAATTAGATTGCAAACTTTTGTTATAAAACGCAATACTAAAGCCTATATGGTGCTACGGAATTCAGTTATGGGGCACCGCCTCAGCGTCAAACATTGAAAAAATCCAAAGGCAACAAAACAAAATTCTACGAACGATTACTGCAGCTCCATGGTACGTAAAAAATTCACGAATTCATAACGATCTGAGTGTTCCGCTGGTAAAAGAGGAATTTTCTAAGTACGCGACAAGGTATATCAGTAAACTGGAACTTCATCCAAACCCTCTTGCTCGCAATATACTTAATTTTGGCGGCCACACTCGGCTTAAAAGAAGGGATACCGCTGCCACCATCAGATTGCTCAATAGGTGATTTTACCGAAATAGCTCCCGCATAATAAAACTTTTTGTCTAGCATTGGCCGGACTTAAGAATTACATTTTTTTAATTTTAAATTTAGTATTAAGATTTGAATACTTATTGTTAGTTCATTTTGAAGATTCAATAAATAAAAAAATGCTTAAAAAAAAAAAAAAAAAAAAAAAAAAAATTTGGCATACGAGTTGTCGGTAGATCAGCCTAGTTTTACCGCTCCAAAGTCGGTCCGCGCGTTCTCCGTGAGAAGAATTATCTTATTTATCAAAAAAATTTAAATTAATAAATTTATAATTAGTTTCGCTTACCCTAAATATGTAATTATTTGAAAATTTGTTTGTTGTTTCCGTTCCTCTTTGTGGTTTTCTTTATTTTTAACAAAGCTTCCACATTATTTCAAATTTTTTTAACATACAACCAGAGGTGTTAAAAATAAGTTAGTGAATCACATAAGCGTTAGTGCAAACCGGTGTTTAAAAAACTGCAGACAAAGTAGCAAAAGTCGTAAGATTTTGCTTTTTCTTCGACTTCTCAATTTTTCGCTATTCAAAGATAAACTTCTGATTTCAAACATACAAGTTTAGAGAAATTAACACTAGCGTTGGTGTTTTCTCGATTCTATAACAGTTTTTAACACTATTTGTCTTCGTTTTAAATCAGCTGTTTTTATAGCCTGACTGATTAGCGTTAACTAAACACCAATTAATTTTGTGGTGTTTATCTTAACAACAATGTCGTTAAAATTTCTACTAGAATAACTTCACTGTATTTGTCTTACGACTTGTCGGAAGACTCCAACAGTCGGTCAGCGTGTTCTCTGTGAGAACTTATCTTATTTATCAAAAAATATTTTAAATAATAAACATATAAATAGTTTTACTTACCCTAAACATGGAACTATTTTCAAATTTGTTTTTTTTTTTTCTGTTCCTCTTTGTGGTTTTCTTTATTTTTAACAAAGCTGCCACATTATTTGAAAATTTTTTAACATACAAGTGTTAAGAATAAGTTAGTAAATCACATAAGCGTTAGTGCAAACCACAACAGCCCGCGTTAAGTTATGCTCTTTTAAAATCGTTAAAAGTTAGTGAATTGCACTACTGAAGTCATCATATTTGATCAGTTTTTGACTTCACAGTTGTTAGTGTCGAGGTTTGTCTGACTTCAACTTCGAATAAGTTCGGAAGATAAAGCTAAAGAAAAGTTGTAGTTTTAATAAGTTCGGAAAAAAGTTAAAGAAGTTTTGCTTCCTTTGACTTTGATATTTGAAGTGCGCTTTAAGTTAAAATCTCTGTTGATGCTTTATTTTGCTTGGATGTTGCTTCTATAAATAGTGTAAATTCTTTCTTGCATGCGTACTGAGTAATGTTAAATGATAATATAATTTCAATGTTCCCCATTTTTTAAATTTATTTCAGAATTTTTATAATTTTTATATTTAATTTATATATTTAATATAGCAATCAAATTACTTATTAAATTTTCAAATTTTATCCAAAACGCAAAAAACCGCAATTGTACATCTTGCAATACTAGTGCTGCTTGCTTTTTAGATTAAAGTATATTTTAGTGATTTTGCACGCTTAAAACGCATAGCATCATATAAAAAAGCATTTGCATTATTGGCGACAGTTGTTAAAAGCAATGTATAAAATAAAATAATAGAGTTTTATAATACATATTTATAAAATGAAAAGCCAAATAACACTTGCATGTTCTGTTTACAACTTCACAACGTCATTTTTAGTATGTGAAACCTTTCGTTTTGCTTTTAATTAATTTTTAAACAATTTTTTTTTTTGCAATTTGCAAGTTATCTGATTACTTTTTCAGTTTCATATGTATGTAAACAAAAAACAGCTGTTTATTCAATTCTAAATTGAACTTACCCAATGAAAAATTTTGGGCTAATTTGTACAGGAAATGAAAAAAATTACTCACCCATGTTCTGCTTGTCGTCGGCAATACAAGACGACGCCAATTTTTAAATTTTGAGGCGAATCGGCATTCCTGTTGTCAATATTGGCGTGTATCGATTACTGCCGACACGTATTTGATATTCTACAAGAGAAAATGGCGGCAATATTGTCTTTAATTGCCGGTCATTTTGGCGTCACAGTTTTTAGCGTCGAGTTCAAACAAAAACATCAAAAAAATTAACAAAGATAATTAAAATTAAAAAGATTGGAACAAAATGGAAAAAATTAAAATTACGAATCTAGCCCAATTTCAAAAATTAGTACAGGAGCTGGTCAGAATTAAAAATGCGGGACTTCTGTCTAAGCAGCCTTCTTTCTACTATTTAGTTTGTTTTGTTTTCCTCATCACTGGGGTCTAAATATGGCTGGAAAAACATTTTGTATTTAAAAACTCTCTCAATTTTCTTTTTCCACAAACTTTCTTGTTTGGCACAAAATTTTGTTCCAAGTCAGAATGTAAACAAAACGAAGCAACTGACACATACATTGGAGATGTGTGTTGGGATTTATTGACATAATCGATAATTCGGCAACATCAATACAAAACTGTTAGGGAATGCCAAATTAATATTGATGTCGTCTTAAACTGTTGTTGCCATAATATTGCCGCTGACAAGCAGAATATGGGTGACTCTCTCATTTTCTCTCAAAATTGTTGCGTGGAAGCTTTTGGACTAGTTCGGGCTGTTTCGTTATTCACGTGGAACACACCTTTGACTGCAAGAAATTTTTGCGGTACAAATTTGTAGATACTTAGTCACTTTACTTTCTTTTTTGTGTTCTCATTTATAGAAGTGATGGAAGGCAGCTTTAATAGTTAGTTATAGAATTACAATAAATACAACACCAAAAAACATCAATATATTTTGTTGATAAAAATTTACGAACAGTTGTCAAAATTTTGTTTGAAAAAGCAAGGAAGTCTATGTGTTTTTGACAAATTGACGCAAAAGAAATGAAAGACAGCTGTGCTTATTCCCCTACTGTATTAAACCTGCCTTGGGTGAATGCAAGCAGGAAGGATTTCAGTACTATATAGTTATTATGTTATTTTAAAACTTCATGAGAATGTCAAAACCTAAATTCGCCTAAGATTGTTCAACTGGAAAAAAATCATAAAAATTTCTTGAAATTGCACTTAATCAAATAAAAAAATATTCAGATTAAACAAAATAAAAGAAAAAAAATTTTACAGTCTCGGGAAGCAAAAAATTATCACTTGCCCTGCTAACTTCACCTAGTAATGAATTCGCCTTGGGTAAACGAACAGCATTCATTAAAATACAGTAAAACCAAGGCGAATTTATACTTGTGAATGCAAGCGAGAAGACGAATTCAGTACTATGTATTTTGTTATTGTAAAACATATCGAGAATGAAATTTTATATAAACGTTAAATAAAAACTTTTATAATTGTTCGTAATTAAAATCACAGATTATATTAATTTTTCACTTTTAAATTCAAACAAATTTCTTGAAATTGCACTAAATCATACAAAAAAATCTTCAGATTAAAATGGCACAAAAAAATTTGTAAACAAAAGAAAAACAATTTGACAGTCTCATTGGAAAAAGCGCGAGAAGCAAAAAATAATCACCTGTGCTGTTAAGTTCACCTAGTAATGAATTCGTCTTGAGTAAAACACAGTAAAAACTATTACAAATTTTTGGATAAACGAACAGCCAATATCATTTGTGAAATCGCCTTGATTAGTTTATTAATAAAAAAACGAATAAACAATCACAAATTGTGTCATATGTCCTTTTTTAAATATGCAGGTTTGAAATTAATTATATGTATGTGTACATACATACACATGTATATACATATTCGCTGACAAGTACAAAAGTTACATTGCCCAAACACGATGTAATTATTAAAGAGTCACAATTTAAATGTTTTTTCTGCTCTCATGGTAGGCCTTTGATCCATTAGCATTTTAATGCGGCACAGCTCTTCGACAGTAAATGTTAACCTTTTAGTTGTACAATCGATAAATTTATCAAACTTATCTGTCATGTCTTTTATCTGAGACTTAAGTACATGAATTTCTGATCTTACATCTGATATACTGTTGACATGACATTTTAACTTAACGGCCAAGTCAGATTCCCCAGCCAAAATATTCGGCACATTGGTAGCCGAACGTGGTCTTAGCAATTGCTCGTTTTCACTGCGCAGCCCTTCCTTTTTTTCAAACAAATCTGTTACGTTATTTCGTAAAGGTGTATGTTCCTTGCGCAAGGGAGTATTATGTCTCTGCAAAGATCTTTGAAACATTGAATAATTACTTTCAAATTTGCGCCTGCGCATACTCATATTACGATCCCTACGTTCAGCTACTAGTTTATAGATATTGAGTTTAATGTCTTCTGGCAGTTGATTATCTCGGGGATCGTTAGGTCGTATTACGAACATTAATTTATTGCGTGAAGTACGTAAGAGAGCACTTCGTTTGCAAAGTTTCAGGATTTTTGTTGGTGCACCTCTAAGCAAACGAGAGAAGAATAAGCTTTCTAAACGGGAAACAAGTTCGGCTTGGCGAACTAAGCGGTCCAGAGTAGCGGACACCTGTAAGCCCTGAATATCGCTGACAGCTAAGCCCACCATAAGATTTGTTAAAATAACCGTGACCAAGAGTACAAAACTTAAAAATATAAAATGTGAAGTCACGGGATATTTCACTTTGACATCACCATAGAAAATATCTTCAAATTCTAGTTCACCAGACATCATGGTAATTGATTTTAAAAGAGACCTATAATAGATTCATAAATGAAATAATCTGATTTATCTTCTAATTTATAACATTTACCAGGTAATACTTTTAAAAGCTTTGTAGTCATTAAATAATACTGAGAAACTGAGCCCAAAAGCTATTAATAGACATATGTACGCCAATAGGAATTTGCCAAAGTTAACAGCCACTTTTGTAAACATTTGCACATAAACGCCGAATATGGGAAATCGCCCCACTAGCATCATCAGCTCGATCCACACCAATAAAACCACAACTGCCGCCACATGATGCTGCCAGACTGGTACTTCCTCCAGCTTATTAACCACTAAAATTTCAGGAGTCTTCATAAAAATAAAACTTAGTTTAGAAAACAGTAAAACTTAGTTTAAAATCAGTAATTCAAACAATTGAGTTTGTCCACTTTAGTATTAGTTTCTAATATTGATACCAATCAAAAAATTATAAACAGCTTGTTTTCTATGGTTCGTAGCTGTCTATTTATCTGTTGACATTTCATAGGAGCTACTCTAATCATCAGTAGAATTGGAAATCTTTGAAACATATTCTAAAACATTCAACTTTATATCCCAATATTCAAAATAAATTACTGAGAATTTAAAAGGAAAAATGTTTTAATAATACCTGTCTAAACACAAGAAATAGGATTCTTTTCTTTTGCTCTCTACATACAGACAGCTAGGAAACAAAGAAATAAGAGTTTATAATTTTTCGATTAAAATCAATCGAATTGCTTTTCCTACAGTATATTTGGACAAAGTCTTGAGTTTGTGGGAAAAGGATGCGTGTTTGTGGGGAAAGGACATATGCAAGTAGTGGCATGCAAATTTTGTATACCTATTATCAACGGAAAACAATTCGGAATATTCGAACCAATGCCACTCGCTTTTCTTTTTACACATGCCCAAGGCATCTTTAAACAGGTAGTGGCAGAATTACAGTAAATACTACACCAAAAAACATCACATGTATTTTGTTGGTAGAGTTTTCGAAAAGTTGTAAAAATTTTGTTTTAAAAGAGTTGTTTAACATTTTGTTTTACTTTTGCTTGAAAAAGCAAGGAAATCTATACGTTTTTTTTTCAGAATTATGTATTTTGTATACAAAACTTTGACAAATTTACGCAATGAAAGCGAAAGACAGCTGTGCTTATACCACTACCCCAATAAAGCTGCCTTGCACATGCCACTGCAATTTTATTTTTAAAATGTCGTCAAAGTGTATATTTCAAAAAATTTGTTTACTTCTCGAATTTTGCCTTCATTCTGAATTTGTCTTCCCTTTACAAAATAGAGTTACCGAGCTCATCGCATGACAACATATTTGGGGAAACGCTTAAAATTAATTTTAGGAATTAACGAAACTGTTCTTATTATGCATATTTCAAGGAATAAATCTTAATAATATATATAAAAAGTTAAAATTTGTAGGTACATTTTGCTGCAATCCAGTTAATTTGTATTAAGTTTTTGGCAGGGTAACATTGTTTAACATCTTGACATTCAGCGGCATACAAATGCCAAATTTTTACTCGCATGCAAAATTTGCTGCCATTGCGAAAAATGTGAGTGGATTCGTAAAGAATTGTGAATGTATTGAGTTTTTCGAACTGACAGTGGCATGTGTAAACTCTTAGTTATAGTCTATATTTTTCCTTGTCACCATAAACTCAAGACTTTGCAAAGTGAACTTTCTCCGTGTGAAAACTATGGCATAGTAACTTACCACACACAACAAAACTCCAAATATAATAGCCCACTGCAGCCAATTTTCCCAGTATTTGGCATAGCCTTGAAGACCATGAGCCATCTGTCAAAAAGCAAATGTTAAAATTTATTTAATTTACTTATCAATTTCCTTCTTATAAACGGACATACTTAACTTACCTGAAAAAGTTCCTTGCCCAGTAAGATTAAATTCAAAATGATAACAAAATAACCGATTACTGGTATATAAGCACGACCTCTACAGTCCTTGCCCTTTTCACAGCTATGTGCATAGACACCCACAATATAGAGTGTAAATAGTATAACATAAATAGCATGATATAGCAAAGACATTAGAAAAAATTTACGTATTCGCCGCCATTTTAAAAAGAGAAAAGTTTCACACAAAGGATGCATAATTATTCTCTTCTGACCAACTTCTATGAGAGATAACAGCAACTCAGTTTCACCACGCTCTAGAGAACCAGGTGGTACCAACAAGCGAAAATCCAATTTGATTTCACAATCCACATCGCCAATTTCATGATCGTTAACTTTAATTGAAGCATCAAATTTCGCCATCAGCTTGGGGATAATTTCCGGTGTACGGCGAACTATAAACGATAGTGCCGAAACATTTCCGTCTGTGCGTGCTGTTACGTCAGCACCATGTTCTGAGATATTATATTAGATATATGATATTATCTTCATTATGAAATTGATTTTAAGATTGACGTCAAAGTGGCCGCTATAGGCAGTGACAAAAAAACAAAAGAGAAGAATCAACAAAATGCTACAAATCATTATGCAACCTGCTTTGTAGCACAAACTCTCATTAATTTCATTTTCACGCCAACGTCTTTGCACAAATACATAAAAAAGTCAAAAGCAGCGGTTCATGTAGCGCTATATTACATTATAGCTTCTAGCACCCACCCTGGCATCAGCATTAGTGTATTAGTAGCTTGAAACTTACCTATAAATGTATAAACGCAATTGCTAAACTCATTTAAAGCTGCTATATGCAGTGGCGTATAACCGTAATTGTCAGATTTATTGACATTAGCGCCTGCTTTCAGCAATGCATTACAACAATCTAAACAGCGAGATTGTTTTACAATAGCAGCATGTAAAGCGGTTCTGCCATCACGATACACAGCATTGACGTTTGCTCCATACTTTATAAGAAGTTCCACTGTTTCTATGGATTGTGATAGACAAGCTAAATGTAAAGGAGTCTGATGACTGGCATTGCGACAATCAACCTCTGCTCCGTGCTCCAAGAGAAGATGAACACATTCCACATAATCGTTTTCAGCAGCTTTGGAAACAAAATATAAAGTCAATGTTAAAATTTATGCACATATTAGCATTATTCAGGCAAAAAGCCGGAACATCATTTTGGAAACTAATATACATAGGTTAATGCTTTTAGGTGTGTTCTACTAGATCTCGGACTAGTTCGGGCTAATGAGAGTAAAAAGCAAATTACTCTCTAAATTTGCAAATTTTACCCAAAACAGCTGGAACGCAAAACCTTTTTAGGTTATCGTATATTTTAGTGATTTTAGACGCTGATAACATATAACATCATATAAACAAAAGATTTGCATTATTGGCAACAGCTGTAAAATTAAAAGCAATGTAAAATTTTCAATAGATTTTTATAATAATATTTATAAAATTAATAGCCAAATAACAATTACATGTTCTGTTTATTTTATTTTTAGTTTGCGCAACATTTCATTTTGCTTTTAACTAATTTAAAAAAAAAAACTTTTTTCCAATTTGCAAATTTTCTGATTACATTTTCAGTTTCATATGTATGTAAACATAAAACAGCTGATTACTCAATTCTAGTCCGAACTGACCCAAAGAAAAAGTTCGGGCTAGTTTGTATAGGAAATGAAAAAAATTACTCTCTTATTTTCTCTCAAAATTGCAAAAAAAAAAATTTTACGTGGAACGCTTTTGGACTACGTTGAACTAGTTCGGACAGTTTCGTTATTCACGTGGAACACATCTTTTATTGAATCTTTGCAAAGCAAAAATTCTCACATAACAATTATTTCATTATTCGAAGTTCTCAACCTTAATACGGCAACATTAAACCTTTAAACACATAAACGACAGAAGACAGCAAAAATAAAACACATGCGTTTAGATGAAAACGATTATTTTAACGACATTACAGCAGCAAGACTTCACTACACCATTTGCTGCTGCTGCCAACTTAGACTAGCTTTAAGCTGGATTCACGCAAACAATTTTAGCTCTTTGAGAGTTTGTTCTGAAACGATTCACCCACTTCGAATATTTGTTTTGGACAAACAAAGCTAACATATGAAATAACTTATGTAAACGAGGCGTCTTGTGAGGTGGCAGCTTTTTCTGAATTAAGCTGCAGTGCAATCGATGCGTTGAAATTCATGAGAAGATGTTTTAAAGTTGTTTACTTTTATTTTTTATAATAATCAATTTAAAACATTTATGTACATATACACTGTATTTTATTATACATATGTATGTTGTGTGTAGATATAATATGACGTGGCATCTCAGTTCAATTTTACTTGAAAGTAGCTGGCAGCACAGTTCGAAACAAAAAATAAAATTAACCCAATTGAAGCTGAATTGGTTTCGAACAAATTTAACTGTTGGGCAGTAAAAGAAATTGTAAATTAATTATCTTTTGATTAAAATCTGTTTGTTTATGAAACAAGCTGTTAGAATAGTTTTATAAATAATATGTCATCAAACATTTCAATAAGTAGTCTAATTTTGTTCTCAATAAATTCTAAACATTTAATACATCCTTTTTGCAAACGAAAATACTTTGTTTAAAATTTTATTACTTGCTTAAACCAAATATTTTACGGCATCATTAATCATTAAATGAGGTGTGAATTATTATTACAATAAAAAATATGTTTACATGCCTTTCTTTTTTTAAAACAAAATTTTTATAAAATACAAACCAATCATTGAACGACCGAATGAACGCTCTTACGTATCATACACATGTTTTCAACGAAATTCAAAAAAAATAAAATAAACATGTATGTATGTATATGCAAATGTTTGTACTTTTTTCATTTTAAGTGGAAAACAAATTAAATTCCTTGAATGTAAACAAATTAATTAATAATAACGGTGAATAACATGTGTACTCGTACGCATGCATCGACATAAAAGCCATAACATCACACTTACCTAAATGCAATGCTGTCAGTTTTCCCTCTCCAAATTGAGAACGAACATCGGCGCCATGACACAATAAAAGTTCAACACATTTTGTAAAACCGAGAGCACATGCGGTATGCAAAGGAGTTTCCGTATAGACTTGGGGAGTGTTTGGATCAGCACCATATTTCAGCAGACACTCTACACATTCAATGGCATTGCGATCGATAGCAAAATGTAAAGCCGAACGCTTTTCAAGCCCAATATTTATGTGGGCTTTACGCTTCAGAAGCAACAAAATACACTCAACACTTTTTGCACTGGCCGCACAATGTAAAGGCGCAACTTCCTTTCCAGCATCCCAACGGTTTGGATCAGCTCCGCGATCCAGCAAAACTTTAGCTATATGAGCATTGCCACGACAGCAGGCAAAATGCAGTGGCGTGCGGCCGCGTGGATCACAACAATTGGGATCACTGCCACAGTGATCAAGCAAAAAGCTTATATGCTCTACACAGCCATAAATAGAGCAGTACAATAGAGCAAGTTGAGCATCATTTGAGGCGGGTTGTAATTCTGCAAATGTGCCGGTTTTAACCATATGAAAAACCTTTGCAGCATTGCTGGCCTGAGCTAAGGTTTCTTCGACTTCCAAGCTATCCCACAGAACTTTATTCTGTTGCTGCGTCAAAAATATCTCATGGGCCTCATCACTAAATATGGCATCGCTGTTACTTTCGCTAGAAATGCTGCGTTTATCGTAAAATGTCTCATTGTCAATGCCACTTTCGGAATTACGTTTTAAATCGTTCTCCTTGAAAGGTGTGAATATAAGAATGAAAAAAATACATTAGATGCGACTAGTATATAAGCACATTGATGTTTATGTATGTATCTAAGTATATAAGTATGTACATATGTATGTATGTATGTATATTTAGGAAATGAATTGAAGTCACAAGATAAAAATCTTTGTTTGGTGCAGCAAAAATGAATCATCATCACTCTTGCTAAACGGTGTTTAATTACACAGTGATACAAAATCGAATTTTCCAAATGGGAATGGGATGAGACCAATTGCAAATTCCCAATTTCCACTATGCAAGTCTTATTGCTGAACTGATTAACTTTTAGAGCAACCCCGTGAGGTATTTTACCTCATCCAGTAAACGAGTACATACTTGCATGTACTTGCAATTCGTTTTGCTTTCATATTCGTATGTATACATATATTAAAATCAGTTCAGTTTAAGCAATAAGACTTGTACAGTGTAAACGGCAAAGAAAGTTCAAAGAAGAAAATGAAAAATTGCAATCTTATTTTCTTGTATAGTGGAAATTGGCACAAATGGAAGTTCACATTGTCCATAACAAAACCTTCAAGGGTGTTTTTGTACGCATTTGACTTTGACGAATTTGGAACAAGGAAAGATCATTGAACATTTTATAAAATAATGTCTTGGAAAGTTGTGGTATCTCACTGGTTTTGGGCTTGAAAAATTCATTTTTAACAAAAACTGACGCTAGACAGTGTCAGACAAATGGTGCTATTTATTGTAGATTTTCATAGAAAACACGGTGTATTTAAGTTATCACTGCAATATCCTCAAAAACCAAAAATTAGTTTTTAAAGAACTAAAAACAGAATTTGTCCACACAAGAGGGTAATTTTCACAATCGAAACTTATGTTACCATTGGAAATTATTGCCTAACTGCCAGTTTGCTTACCCAGCGTTTAGACATGCGAGTAATGCAAGGCACAGACAAAACGACTAGTGGTGCGCTTTTTTAATTTTCGGTGCGCTTTTTTAATTTCGGCGGCACCAAACAATATTCAACACAACAACTATCCAAAATTTTTGTATATCATTTTATAAAAACATTTCGTTTAATAAAATTTTTTGCTTTTAGAGAGTGTTTTGCTATTAAACGATCAAACCAAGTTTGTCATATATTACAATGAAAGTTGCTTACTTCAAACGACTACAACAAATAAGCTAATCAATGAATTTGTGTGAAATTTTAAGAGCTGACGTTTGACAGATCGCAATTAAATAAAAAATGTGTTTGTGCTGCCATCTAGCGCTAGGTAGCTCCAATATCAATCCGCTCTCGGGAATACCATGGATTTGCCGGGGGAGCGTTGTTTATAACCAACGAAGAAAAAATACCGTTATAGTGCACTTTCTTCTAAAATGAATTAATTTAGTGAATTCAATACTTTTCTTTATGTTTTGGAATAAAACGAGCTCTGCTCTAAATGTTAACTTACAAAACTCAGGATATATTTAACTCTTAAATATATTTTAAGTTTTGTTTTATTGTTGCTTCGTCTTTATATCTATTTACTTTCAGTACAGAGCCTTGTTTTTTTCTGTCGTTTAGTGTACTTGATGTTTATATTTCTTTTAAGATCTCTTATAATTATTGACACTTACAATTATAGAAAATCGTACATTTTCCATACTTTTGAAATGTGATGGAATTTCTTAATTTGTTTGTATTTCTTTAGCACTTTTTTTTATTAAATCACAAAACACAAATAGCAAACACTTTTTATAATTAAATAATTAAAACAAATCGCTCCTTTATTGCAACATAGTCATATCTCAAAAAATTAGCTTTTCGAGTTAACAATGCAGAATTGTTAACTGTACTACCATTTATATTGTGCCAAAAATTTATTCAAATTGCTTTTAAACTGTTTCCTTTAGGAGATATTTTTTCAAAAAATTTGCTAAGACTTGTATGAAAACTAAAAATTTTAAATGCGTTTTTCTCGAAACGAGCTTTTTTACGATATGACTATGTTGCAATAAGGGAGCGAAATGATGAACAAAAAAGGAAAATTAATATACAGTGAGAGTCAAATAAAATTTGAAAATCAAAATCAGCACCTAATAGTAAAAAAGCGGTTTATTTCCATCGATTTAACTCTAATGAATGAAATGATCATCGTCTTCCTTTTATCTTCACATACGATCAAAAAATAAACGTTATTTTCAAACTTCGTGAGTTACGTATATTCGATTTTCGCATTTTTTTTCTGTTATATTGCAACACATGTCTGTTATATACTCGTATGTTGGCAATATCTGCCATTTCGGATTGTTAGTTTGTTTATGACAGATAAAAGGGTTAGTCGTGTTTTGGTAAGCTGTTCGATTTTTTACTATTCGAAACAATGGATCAAAGAAACTGTATTAAGATTTGTGTAAAAAATGAAATTAAATGCGCAAAAACATTTGAAATGACTATGGCGTTTGGCGAGTCTACTATGAACAGAACAAAAGCTCAGTTGTGGTATAACCGGCTTAGGGAAGGCCGAGAAGATATCAATGAGGATGCTTGTCCCGTTCGCCCGAGCATGTCAACAACCGATGAAAACATTGAATCAGTGAGGAAAATGATTTTAGATTCATAGAATCACTACCAGAGAGATTGCTGATGTTATTGGCATATCGTTCGGCTAATGCCAACCAATTTTTACGTATGTTTTAGGCAAAAAACGTGTGGCAGCGAAGATTGTTCCAAAACTGCTGTTGAACATCGTCAACGACGATCAAGATTTCCTCAAAAAGATCATAACTCGTGACGAGTCATGAGTGTACGGCTGTGACATTGAAACCAAAGACCAATCATCCCAATGGAAGCGCTCAGAAGAGCCAAGACCGAAAAAAGCACTCAAGTTCGGTCAAATGTGAAGGTTGTGCTCACAGTTTTCTTCGACAAGATCATACTATCAATAAGGAATACTACCTTGAAGTTATGCGCCGTTGGCGCGAAGCAAATGCACAGAATTGTGGCAAAAACAATAATAGATTTTGCACCATGATAACGCAACAGCTTACACATCGATGCTTGTGCGTGAGTTTTTGGCCAAAAACAAAACCGTTATCATGCCTCATGCTTGAATGAAAATTGGCATTAAATTTTTCGAAAAACTAGTACGTTTTTATGCTTTTAGGTATTTAAGGTCTTTTGCACATACTTTTTATTAATTATTAATATAATAGCATTGAAACGATTCGCAATTAAGATGATTCGAATAAAATTTTTTCTTTGCTATTGTTTATTTTTCAAACAGCTGATTGATTATCTACGTGCCCAAACTAGCCCGAAGAAAATCTACTGGTTGTTTTTCGCAAGAAGAAGAAGAAGCATACTGTTCTCTTAAAAGCGCTCTCAATTGCCCATTTTTAAAGTACGACAGAGCTTTTCGTGAAAATTGGTATCCCGCATGATGGCAAATAAATAAATAATATAAATAAAAAAAATTCACACAATTGATACCAATCAAAAAATTATAAACAGCTTTTATGTGTTTACCAGCTTTCTATATGTCAACATTTCATAGGAGCTACCCTAATCATCACATTTTCCTGTGAATGAACCGATGCCAAAGCGGAAGTAGTGAAGAGTATGTTTATTTCATTTCAACATATTGCTTTGCAACAGAAGTTTTTGCTGGGTAGTTATTAAAAGGAGTAGTTGCGATAAAATAAAATTTATCCCGAGTGGTTAACATTTAGAAAATTAAAATAGTTCTGTTAGGTAACACAACTTGCAATTTTAGAGCAATAAGTTTTTTCTTTATTTCTTATAATTTCTATTCGCTTTCAATTTTATTTTAACATTCACTGTATATTTATATTTTCCAAATTTGCAAATTTTTTTATATATGTATTTTACAAATAATTTATTTCCAGGATCGTTTTCGTTCACCGCAATGATTGAAGTATGTTCTATTATATTTAAAGAAAAATGCCTCTACGTCGTTCTATAGTTTTACCGTTACTGATCTCTTATTTGGCCAAAAAATATTTTAAATTGTATTGGTCGTGCTAATCAATTTAAAGATTTTAATTTCGTTTTTCATTTACACTCAAAAAGCACTTGATATTTTGTTTATTTACTCTCAATTTCCAGCTCTTGAAAGCTGAACTGTTTAAAATTTTACGAGTATTTCAATTGAATAAAGTAAAGATGCGGATGGTAGAGAGAAAATAGAATCTTTGGAAAATCCAAAAAGAAAAAAATATCAATGAAAATGTGTGAAATTGAAAAGTTTTGCTATAATTGGCTTATTTTTATTTTATTTTTTGTATAAAGTTCAATGATGTATAACAGTTTCCGTTGTGCAGGTAAATGGTAAACGGACATTAGAAATTTGGAAACCATTATTAGGTTCTTTCGTTTACTTTACAGTAACACGTAGTAAATGACTACATTTTTAAAAATTTATTGAATTTTTGATGAACTTTTATAATTTTTTTAAATTAAATTTTTGGTTTGTACATTTGTACAACGGGTTATAGTTCAGGTTTTTACTTTCTTAAGTTTTTTTCTTAAGAAAGATTTTTTACAATACAAATCTGCTGTGATCACTAATTTTGATTGAAGAAGACAAGAAAAATAATAATCAAATCTCTAGCTGGGGGACAACTAGCTACAACGACTACATTTTTACCAAATTGTAAAAATTACTCTCAGAAAATTCCCGTGTCCAAAAAAGTACTCGAACGGAAAAATAATAAAAATTCGTAAACTTTACCTACCGTTTAGACAGGAAAGTAATTTCATGAAAGTTGCAATACACTCACACTTTTTTACTAACACACTCTCATTTTGCTTACTTTCCACTCAGCTTTCATTAAAAATTTCATGAAACAAATTTGTTGACGTTTTCTGAAACTAAAACGACAAATTGCTAAACATTGTTGCCACATACAAGGAATTATGCAAAGTTGCAGTATTGTAGTAAAATAATAATTATAAAATGAACTTCTTTTGCATGTATTGCAAATAATTATAATATTTTTTCCTTATATTGTATATTAAACACATAAAGAAAATAATTAAAGTAATTTTATAAAAATAATATCGTAGAAAAATTTATAATGATAAGTTCTTTCAACTATTGCCTCATAAATTTGTATATGTAATAAGTTCGGTTGTATATGTAAAAAGTAAGCAAACAAAATAAGAGTGGAGAGAAACAGAGGCAAATTTTGCAACTCTTTGCCTCGGCGACATTTTTAAAATGAACTTTCACTTTCCTGTGTAGACGAACAAGAAATTTTCATGAAAGTCGTCTATTTCATTGAAATTTTTATTTGTAATACGTATACAGAAATTTCATGAAAGTAGTTTCCTGTGTAAGGGCGACGTAAGTTACCCAAAAACATTCAACGTAACAATTTTTGCAAAATTTAAAGATTGTTGTAATTATTATTATTATTTCATTTCCTGCACAAAGTTGTACGAACGTGTTCTTTGGGTAAGTACGTACTAGAACTAAAAAACCATCTGCTTTTTGTTTACAACTAAAAAAGTAATAAGAAAATTTGCAAATAAAAAGAAAGTTCATGTTTAAAAATTAGTTAAAAAGAGAAAAATTAATTCAATTTGTGAAGTTGTAGGAAGACCATGTAATGCTTATCTGGCCGTTTGCTACGTTTTTGCCTCTAAAAACGCTTTTGCTGATTCTTCAATTGCAAATTAAATAATGGACTCGCACACTTTTTTGTAACATAATAAAATACTTCATAACTTTACACTAAATACCACTGTGCATTAATATCTGTTTTACATTTGCCGTTTGTAATTTGTTTAAAAAGTTGTCCGTTTCGTTAAAATTCAAGGAATATAATATTATTTTAGTAACAATTATTTTTTAAACTTTAAGGTATGTTATTTAAAAAAAAACAACAACAAAAATTTTTGGAATTTTTGTTTAGTTAAAATATTAAATTGTTTTCATTTTTCCTGCTGATATAAAAAACTATTTGCTTTATTATTATGAAAATACTTATTATTTAACTTAAAAAAAGTAATAGTTCAAACACTATTACTTTTTTTCTATTCTATCAAAGAGAAAAGACATTCAAAATTGCATTGAAATATAATAAAAGCACATATTTACATACATACGTAAATACAAAACAAGAAACCATTCTACTGGTAAGGGGAAGTGTATGTATATGAATACAATTTTCGAAAACCATAAAATAAAAATTATTTCAGGCACCCTGTTAAATATTAGAGAAGATTACAAATTTCCTTTGAAGCCTCCAACAACGAGTTTTTACAAGTAAGTATGCAAGTACTTCCAAAAATTACACATCAGGAAATTTAAGTCATTCCGGATAGATGCAAAGAAAAAATGGTTGATATTGGATCAATGAAAATACAAGTATATGTTTAACATATTATTTACCGGTTCAATTTACAGAATCAACGTAAGCAGTTTTTATGTTTGATGCCCATATTTACATATGTACTAAGCACGTGAAAAGGGTTTTGACAGACGTCGACATAAATAAGACTCCAGTGGCTGTGTTCTGTAACTCTCGCCATGAGAAACTTTTCGACTGAAACGTGTGAAATGAAACAAAGTTGAAACAAACAGCTGCTTTTCTCACTAAACTGTTAGCTATAACTTTTCTTGGTGAGTAATAGCTGTCACGTAAGGAAATTACTTGCCATTTTACAGAAAAACTGTGTCTGTAAAACTTTTGCGAAAAAATTTCCCGCTTTCAACTGTCATTATTTCAACGAAAAAACCAAAAAAAAATATAATATTTTTTATTCTATGTGTGTACTTCAGTTCTGAGCCTAAGACTTAGCTTAGACAATCATATTTTATTTATATATTTTGTTTGTCATTAGTTAGACCATTGATTATTTTGAAAAAAGTAAACCAATACAAGTAATGTGCATAACAAAAATTTTTCAAAAACATGTTTGGAGAGCTTAGCTTCTAGTTAACTTACTAAATAGAATGAGATCAATCGTTCATTCACTTATGTGTTTATATCATTACAAAATGAAAGGCTCCAAACTTCCGAGAACCCCTTACGAGCTTTTTTTTTGATTCGCTGCTGTTTTCAACATATATAACAGCAATTTGTAGCATGCAACTTTAATAATTCACTTTACTTACCATTGAGTCTTTCCAGAAACTTCTTCATAACAATAAAACAACCTTATCACAACCGATTAATATTAAAATACTAATCAACAGCTTTTAAAAAGAAAAATTATTGCCACAGACTTACAATTTTTAAAAAAATGTATGAAAATCAAATGTAGTGTTACCGGTTATTTATTAAAAGAAATCAAAGACGTTAGTATATTTTTAAGTCGGCGATAAAATTTTTTACGAGCTGAAGCCTCTGGACTGAGGTACTAATTTGATCAATAACCCACAATACAAACAACGCTTTTGTTTTGCAAATAATATGTAATTTCTTTCGATAGTATCACTATCGGATAAAACTATCAATAGTGGACTAAAAATAAAACTATCGATACTATCGATATTTTTGCAGCTCTAGTTCAACAGACGTTGGCGAATGCACATGTCAGCTAGAAGCTTAGCGCTTTTTTTCCACTTGCGGTAGATAACATAAATGGAATGCAAAATTTGTTTATGATAGAAAATGGGTTTGTATACGTCTTTTATGCCATCAAACATTTAAAATGTGTACAGAAAATGTTATTGGAAGGTATTATGATTTCTTCCATTCTAATATGAATAAATATAATAACATACTTATGTGAAAAAAGATTTTCGAACTTAAAATTCATATATAGCAAACAACATAATAAATTGGCTCTACGTCTTTGGAACATTTATAGCTCTTAGGAAACAGTCATAACAGCATTAAAGTACGCGATTTAATTGTTCAAACGAAAATGTTTGTTAGTTTTGCTTGTCACTATACTTTAAATTACTCTCAAATTATATAAATGTATGAGTTAATGAGAATAAGAGCGTTTGGACACAATGAATTTACTGCAAGCCTTTGTCTTGCCTGTGCGAACTTGTTCATAAAATGCTTTTGTTAATTGTGCTCATAATCAGAATTTGATGTGTGAAGCAGAATGAATATGATTTTTAATCACCGTTGAATTTTTCGTTATTCTTTCAAACGAACAAAAATGTTTATGCTGAATAAAATCAAGAAAAACCATGATTTTGAAGTTCTCTGATACCTACCCAGGAGCCTTTAGCATGCTTCAATTATAGTTATGTGAAAAAGGAGCAGGTAACACATATGTACGACCTTGAAAAAAGATTTTCATTCGTTGACAATCCTTTTAAACACTATGTATGTAGTGCTTATGTATATCTAGAAATATACTGTACGTATTTATGTCGACGTGATATTTTTTTAAAAGGCTATGTTCAAGGACATATAAATATACATATTTATATATGTGTGAAATAACTACATACATATATGTATGCATCCTGTGAATTATAAAACACAAGCACCTTTTTGTACATACGCAAGTATAGATACGAGTATATGTATGTATGCGAATAAGTAAAAAAACTTTTAAGAAACATCTGTAAAAACAGGAGGTATGAAAATTTAATAAAAGTGCGCGAAAAAGGTTGCTGAAAATATTTAAAGAATTTTTGGGGAGTGTACATATTTTTAATGTCAGCGTTGCCAATTACTGAGTTTTTATCCAAAAATTGTTTATATATAATTGATAATTTTTGGCTACTGAATTTTTTGTGCAATTTCTTTTTAGCTACTCGTAAATGATAATATCGGTTCTCTTTTAATATTTTACTGTTATCTACACCGTGCAATTTTTTTAATGAAACTAAGGTTGTTTATTTATTTGCTCTAAGAAATAACTGATTTTATTATTTTTTTTTTTTTAATTTTTGTAGTTTTTTTTTTATTAATACCGAAATGCTAGTTAAGGAGCTGATACACTATCCTACAAGATCGTGGGGACTACCAAATATAACAGGTGTGCTGAAAAAGTACTAAAATTTCAACTGTATGAAAGAGTTGTTGACAAATCGTGCGAATTGAAAAATTTTATGAAAATGTTCATAACAAATCGAATTCATAACAGGTGAAATTGGCAGCGCATTTGATAACTTTATTTTTAATTTTAATCTGTTTCAGATGGCAATGGCATAATTAAAACAAAATTGAAAAAAAATTAAAACAATTTTTTAAGTTATGTATTGTATCTTGATCGCCAGATATTATCCAAAATCCTCCCCAATTTGGCTGGCCATTTTCACCTTTTCAAACTCTATGATCTGAGTCTTTAAGTTTTACAAAATAACTAAAAGTTTCACGAAATAATTAGTTTTTCGTTTTATAATAAATTTTTTTAAAGAAATTTGAAAAAAAAAAAAATTTTTAAGCCAGCCATGTGCTCAGAAACGCAAAATTTTTAAATCACGTGTTAGGACTAAATGGCAAAATCGCATTTTTCTGTGTGCTAAAGATCGCGCGATTTGTTTGAGCAAAAATATGTGTAGAATTTGGCAGCACTTGCTTTTTGTATGGGGAAAAAATAGTTGCGCCATCTGAAGTCGCCATTTTTAAAGTAAACAAATGCAACACAACAATCATATAAAAAAAGGTGTATTTTTTAATTGCAAATTTTTTTTATAAAAATATGTGAAAATTCTAAATTTTCTTGATGAAAATACATAAAAACAAGTCAAATTTTATTTAGACGCTTCCAGTTCCACGGTTTGATAATAAATTTTGATATTATAAACTAGTTCACTTAAGAGTTCACTCCATTATTTGCTTGCGAGTTGAAATAGCTAAATTTTTTGTGATTGCGACCTTCAGCACACCAATTTTGTGACTTCAAATCGTACGCGAAATGCGAGTTTCAGCACATTTATTTTCATTTATTTCCATATTAAAATTATTACCTTTTTTTAATAACTATTAAAACTATGTACATATATAGATACTTATATCAAATGGCAGCCACTATTTAATTTCATCAGAATAAAATTACTATAAAGATCTTTAGCTGGAAAATTTAGAAAAAAAAAAATAATATAAACAAGATCAAATAATACAAATATTTAATCACTATGTATATTTTTTATTCGCACTCAATACAATTTTGTATGAAAAAATGTATCCTATGGCATCTCATTTCAATTTTGTCCGGACAAAATATAAAATTAAACCAATTCAAGTTGAGAGTTGTTCGTAAAAAATATTTTCTCTCTCTCAAGAAGAGAGACGTCAAACTACATATAAAAAAAATTTTGTTCGGAAACAATGGGTGAATCCAGCTTAAAACTGTCTTGCAATCATACTTTTATATATTAGTGTGGCCTACAACGGCATTTTGAAGCGATTTTGTAAAGTCGGACATACTTTAAAACATTTCCTGAGAATTAATCCTACAATCGTGTAGAATAGTTTATCAGGGCCTTTAGTGTTTTTCTACATGACATCAATACCATGATGTGTACATTTGCATACATATAACTATATGTATATAGCACTCAAGACAGCTTTAATAGGTAGTAGCAGAATTACAATAAATACTACACCAAAAAACATCAAACAGTAGTCAAAATTTTGACAACTATTCGTAAATTCTACCAACAAAATACATGTTGATGTTTGTTGGTGTTGTATTTATTGTAATTCTGACACTACCTGTATAAAGCTGCCTTGACATGTACTTTAATAGTAGAAATTACGAAAATTTGTCAAAATTTTGTTTGAAAAAGCAAGGAAGTCTGTACTTTTTTAGAATTATGTATTTTGTACACAAAATTTTGACAAACATACGCAAATGAAACGAAAGACAGATGTGCTTATTGACTCGTATGTGTGTATATCTTAATTCTCAATGTACATATGTCAAAAATAAAAGCCAGTTTACCAACGTTCATGCACATTCGAATCAATTTGAGCTTACCTATCTCACTATTATTCGTTATTATGTACTTACGTATATATTTTAAGTTTTGACAGATCTTTCTCATAGAATACAGTTAGACTAACCCAAATCAATATTCTTTCGCTAATTTATCCCTTAATTTATTTTGAATAATACTTTATCAAAACGTATTTTCTCACAAGCCGAAACGCCTTTACCATCACATTTATTTCGTATCGAAAACAACCCTGATAAAAACAAATAAACACATCTTAAAAATTGAGAACAAAGAAAACGGCAGACAAAATAAAGCAACAAAGAAAAATTGAATTTATATGCGGACAAAATCTGGGTGCATTTTTTTCAGGTATAATTAAACCAATTCTTTGAAAATTGTAGTAAAACTAGATTAAATGTGCGTTATTCTTGCATCAGATATTATAATTAAACTGAGAAAATACTAAAATTTTTCTTTTAAAACACAGAAAGAACAATTTAAATAATCATGTACCTGAAATTTTATTGGTTAAGAATACATTGGGGTAGTTAATCACGACTATAAAAGCGAAGCTCGTTCATTTTGCTTTAACAGTCGTTGGCGAAAATTCATAAAGTACACATCGTGAAGCAGTATAAGTATCATCGGGAGTCAGTGTGTGTGAATTTTATAGTGTTAAAAGTATAACCTAGTTGTGAAATATTGGGGTTATACACTGAAGTAGCAGATTTCATCACAAAAGGTGTGTGTTTAAAACAAAAAGTGTGAATAAATCTTAACCAATATATCGACAATAATATGGTAGCCATAAAAGGTATTGAAGATGAATATAGCCAGAATTCAAAGACACTAGGAGATTGGGTTAAAGATTTCCGTTTGAAAAGAACGCAAATGAAAAAAAAACTACGTTCGGGTGGCAATTTACGAATATGCGCCATTTTGTCAAGAGCCTTAATAACTGCGGAATTTGAATTGCGTCGCAAGCAACAAGACCGTTTTCAGAAGTGGTTAGAATTTCAAACAAAAATCAATAAAAATGTCGAACTTCAACCTAAAAGTGAATTACATCATCAACTGCAACGTCATCAGAAGAGTGAAGAAAAACTTGTAGTAGTAGCGGGTCATCAAAGTGGAGAGATACACAGCAAACAAAGTGAAGCAATAGCTAATTTGTGGAAATCCGAATTAAGTGAATTAGATAATTTTATGCGCCGAATTAGTACTTCCAAAAAAACGGCAAATATCAACTGTAATCATAAAAATATTCAAACACTTTCGATGCGAACATCCAGTTAACGATTAAGTTATATATTAGATTATTTTTGTTGAGGGAGAGACAAAAAAGATTGAAAATTAATTTTTAAGTAGAGTGAATTTAAAAAATGTGATTTTAAAGATTTTGTAACTGTTTTGAATTATGTTACGAAAGTTTTTCCATTTACAGTCCGTAGGGACCTTTGTACACAAGACAGCCATGGGAAATGGATAAGGAAGTTAAAAAAGACCTCAATGTGTGAGTGTGGATCATTGAAGGTCACTTCTAAAGGCCATGCAAATAGCTTAAAATGGTGTTGCTCTGAAAGTTAGAGTTTATCAACTATAAAGTCAGCGACTGGTTGTGGAAAACATTATCATAATCGGTTTGTAAACTTTTTCTTTTTCATTTTAGTGTATGTAATTATTTTTTAAAGTTGGTAAATCGCTCGATTTTTTTTAATTCTACATCGAAAAAGAAATGATTACTCATAAAGTAGTACGTGATAACAAAGACCAGACGCCATTTTGTTGGAAGTTTCACAATGGTATTTTGTATGAGTATATGAGTGAAAAAGTGATATTAATACGTTTACCAACACTGGTAAAGGTAAAAACACGAAGCAGTTCAAAAAAGTACATATGTATTGCGCTAACGATTTTTTATATGCTTGTATAAATTGTGTGTGTGTGAGTAATCATTTCTTTTGGGGTAGAGAATGTGTATACTAAAAGTACAAATTGTTTCATGATTCATATTGAATTTCCTAATTTAAATTTGTTTTCTTAATGTAAGGTAGATTATATTTGTGTAAAAATATCAATAATATAAAAAAAAAATCAAAATTTGTTGCAAATAAATACACTTTATTCATGGATTATTAAAAAATAAACTAAAAGTATGTCGTATTATTTCCCAACATTCTACAAAAAACCTAAATGAACATTTTATTTTCCAGCGTATGTTGGAGTTAACGAACCTCGGTGCTCCTGTGAAATACATGCACAGTTTCTTGCCAAGATTTGACGAGAAGATAGATGTACCCCATTAGCCTGCAAATGGGTTACTCGTATTAAAAAGAAAGTGAAGCTGAGTGATGAGTTATTAACATCTCTTAATTCTTAATTTACCACCAAAGGGTCCGGGTTTTACTTCTGTTCAGACTACTGTTTCAACCACAAGCATTGTTCTACACACTTCCATGTACCAAAGACAATGAATGTGCACAACAAACAGCATTTTCTAAAGGAGTAGAGAAAGTGCGAAATTTATTCTTAAAATTCATCAATGATCAATATGGATTTGGTATTTATAAAATCTACTGTTATAAAATCAATGCCTTCTTCAAAAATTTCAGTTCATATCAAATATATATTGTGGATATTTTGATATTTTATTTAATTACGTTGAGCTGTTACATAACCCATGCGACTGATATGATATATATTCCTGTCTTATTTATGTAAATCGTTGCAAACGTTGTTATTGTCGTATTACTGGCCTACTTACTCATCTTGTAAGACATCGATTTATTGAAACCTGTAGAAATTTATCAGTGGACAACGGCATTTGGCAAGACTTCTGATATGATATTTTAAGATGTATACCATACGGCCATTGTTACTTTGATTATTCTATTTTTTAGGAAATGTTTTAGCCTACTTGCGCATTCTCATTCCATTAAAGTGCCTACAGCCATTGTCACTTAAGTGGATATCACATTTTGACGACAATACCTCCATGACAACTACATCCATTGTTGTCCTTTGCAGTAAACAAGCCTTAGTTTGCAGCCCGATATTGCAGATATATAGAAAACAATACTGATTTTTAACATTGCCTTAAGAAAGATTGAACTTTTATCATTGTGACTCCGTTGAACTTGTGCTTGAGCGCAATTGAACTTATTTACGGATTCTACTGTTGGGCTTTTAATTTGGTAGCGGGCAATGGCATCACATGTGAAAAACTGTAAGCAATACTTAAATCCGTTTAAGCAAAACTTAGTTTTTACAGATACCTGTCTTAATTGTCTCGAACTCTTGTGTAAAGTGGAGTCAATTTCAACTTCCAATGTATTTTTCGTGATAGTCCTTGGTTTCAACCTAACTTTTATCTCTACGAAGTTTAGTGAATTGACTGAACGATCTCCTTGGAGCCATTTTAAATAACAATTGCATAGAGTGTAAGAAAACTTGGATTAGTTTTTTTAAATAATACCATTTTTGCAGAATAAACAAATACCTATTCGTAATGCGAAAGGGATAAATTGGCCACATTTGATGTTAGAGATTAATCTACTTTCCAAACGTGTCAACATTTCTTAAAACCTTTAACTTAAAAGGCAATTTTCAATAAAACATCAATACCAAATGATTAACTTGTTTCTAGCATTGTGAACTCAGTTGATCTGTGCCTGAGTCATGATATATTGCGTGTGCGCTCGTTTTAATTTTCACCAATTGCAGTCAGCGTTCCTGAAAATCAAAGGCCATCGAATAATGCCCAACAGGCAGGTTTTACTCTTGTACAACTGAATATTTTGATTTTTAGCATTATGGACTCAGTTGATCTGTGCCTGAGACATAATTTGGTTTTTGACACCTTTTTAAGGATCGAAGAACAGGCAGGTGTTTGATTAATTCGCAAATAAAAATGTTTTGATTTTTTTAGCATTATGAAATCTGTTAAAACTACTATCTCTGAAATGTGTAATGCTCCTCCTAAAACCTTGGATGGACTGCTGTCAAAGTTTGGCAATGAGACAATGAAATAAGCTGGGAAAACCGATAGGAGTTTATTTACTTTTATAATTACTAGTATTTTGCGGCTTAGCATTATTGTAAGACCAAGGTGAACTGTGTCTGTATTAATTGAAAATGTGCATGGAATTTGGAAGCACTTCCAGTGAAAAATGAAATAATTTATCTCTCAAACATCATGTGGTAATTTGGCTTTGAAATCACATAAGTTTTGATTTTTAGCATTATGGACCCGGTTGATCCGTGCCCGGGCCATAATATGTGTAGCGAATTTCCTGGAACTGAGTATAAGGATTTGAGAAGTGGCAGCGCCTCGATTCAATATATGGGGCAGGTGATTATTTACATACCACGAAACAAACGAGTCGAAATGTTTACATACATCGGTGAAGGCAAGGCGGCTACTGTTGTAAATTGCTGTAAACGATTTTTCTTTAACAAAAAGCAGAACTTTTACCTATAATTACCAGGCAGGTGTAAATTTTTTACAAAAACTAAATTTGAATTTTAGCATTATGGACTCGGTTGATCCGTGCCTGAGCCATAATATGTTCTGTGGTTTCAACGGGGAACTGTGTAAAAGGGCTTCTGAGAAAGAATGGCAACGCCTCGATTCTTTCATCAGCCAGGTGATTATTTTTCAAACATAATCAAAACTTCGATTTTTTTTTAGCACAATATACATAATATACAAATATACTTGGTTGATCCAGCGATTTGGATACGAAACGCAATCGTAAATACCTTAACGATGTTACCAATTCAGGTCTTAAGATCGGCAAACCTCTCGTACAATTATCAGGCAGGTTTTAATTTGAATAAGCTATAAAAGACCCTGTTTTAGCATTATGAGCTCAGTTGATCCGTGCCTGAGCCATATTATACACACACATGTAAGGAACTAAGTTAAAGGCCATTAAGAATGTGACAACGACTCGTCTCGTTATTCGACATGCGGTAATTTTTTACAACCCACATACAACTTTTTTTGGCTTTTAGCATTATGGACCCAGTTGATCCGTGCCTGGGCTGTAATACTTGGTTCGAAGTCACTTTTTAGTGTTATGATCTGTCGTGATGTTTTAAAACCCAGGAAAATGTTACAACGCCTGAAATAAATTAAAAGGCAGGTGATTACTGTTAACAACCCACAAACGAAATTTTTTGTTTTTTAGCATTAGTTTAGCTGCCACAGTGAGTTTAAAGTGGTGCGATATGAACCCATGAACTCAACTCATTTTAAGGAGATTATTCCAGCTGTCGAAAGGAAACTTAACTTGCTAAATGTAAGAAAGCACTGAAATTGTTTTGGCAACTAATGTAATTTTTGCAGATTTTCTATGGAAATACTAAAAATTTAAAGCACAAATCTAACTTATAATATGCTGCATTGATCGTCTATCAGACTGATTTTGGCCATGCAAATGTTTTTAAAGGAAACCGTATTTAGAAAAAATACAAATTTTTTCAAATGTAAAAAAACAGATTGTACTTGCAAAATTCTTACAGGCAAAGCTTGAAGAAGTAATACGGCACTTTGAACCACTACTTCTCCGTTATCATATCAAAGCATTGTGATTATAATCCTTAAATGTTTTGAATTTTAACTGATGGTTTGAGCGGAGAGATTAAACGATTTAAGGCCCATATTTCCCGTGGTGTATGTACCATCTAACGATACTAAGCAAGACGCTGTTGTTTTAGGTCTGGCACATGAAGTACGCAATAAACTGGAACTCATCATGAACTGTTTGACGATTGTGTTATACATGCATACGTAAGAAAGCCTTGTGTTTTTCCTTTGACTTTTATCTGTTTTTGTCGACAGTGAAACTAGTAACTTAAATGGCTTGGAAAGGCCGATTTATTTTTGGAACAATGTACCTACACTCTTAAAAGCTATTTTTGGATAATCCGACTTATTAGAATTGAATAACTTTGGAGGAATTCTGCATTAAAATTGCGTAAGAGAAGACGTCATTTTGGTTTTCTAAAGATTGTGTTTTTCAGGCTGCACAAACGATTCTTAAATTCATTTGATTCACAGAGGATGATGACGCATTTTCATCTGCTTGTTCTATTGACTGTTCTTAATGCCGTGAAAAAAAGTTGTTGCTGTCTATTTAACAAGTAATACGATTTTTGCAGAAATCTTGGAATATTGGTGATTTTGTTCTCTTTGTTCAATTTCTTATTGCCAAATTTTTCTATTATCTTGAGTTCTCATCGCGAGCGTTTGGAGTGTGTGCTGGCTGACCGACTTTAGCAGTGAAAAACAGAATTCATCATGTACGCTAAGTTGACAATAAAAAAAATAAAAAACCAGTACGCTAAGGGAATCGCTTTGTTTAATGATATTTCTCCAATATCAGAAAAAGAACGTGATGAATTAATCCATCCTGAAATTCACGGAATTACATAAATTCCACGCGGCATGTTGTTGTATAAGTCTGCATACGCCAGAAAAATAAAGTAATGGAATCAGCAGCAATTACTTTTACTACAGAATTTCATTCTCTTTAAATGCCAACCTCTTGAACTAATGTAATTTTCACAGGTCAAGGGAGAGTCGTGTTTTTTTTTTGTTTTTTTGAAAAACACTTTCATATTGCTCCCGCTGATATGAAAAGACTTGGCGAAGCTCACAAGCGCTCTAAAAATAAAGCTAAGGGAATCGCTATTATTTTTTGCGACAATAATGCTGCACAGCTGCTTACGATAAGTATGTATGTATGTATATGATGTTAACCTGAGACGCTGTATGTATGTGTGAAAATCCAGCAGAATGCCAACTTCTCCACTGTGTTCGTATTTTCATAACTTTTATTACAGAACACATTACTCAAGTTATATGTAACTGCAACTGACGGCGCCACCACCCCCATCCCCCACACTCAAAAAGAAGCTTAATTAATTGCTAAGGGAATCGCAAACGTTATTAAATGGCAAAGATGTTGAAATTTGGTGGGGCTTTTTATCACTCCAAAAACGGCATAAGTAAATTAAGAAGAACGTAAATGGTTATGACACGAGAAAGAGAGTAAGTGTATAACAGAGACACGAAAACACATAACTTGAAAAGACTATTTTTTCTCATTTCTTGAACTCCACAAACAACAAAACAATTTTTTTATTATCTTTTATTTAACTTACACGCTATGATAAATAACTGCTAAGGGAATCGCAACAAAATATTCATAAGCTTTGCCATTGTGCTCAATTACTTGACACAAAGGTAACAAAACTGGCACCCACAAAGGTTTACCAGCGAAAATAGCGCAAAAATAGTCACAACAGTGCTATCGTATGTACTAATCAAAGAGGTGGCGTTTTTTACATATATATTTATGCTTCTATGTTTCAAGACTATTTGTGTTTGGAACACAATAGAAAGATCTCTTGTTACATAAAACAGTAAATATATATTGTATAAAAGCTGAATTTTGATTGTGACCACCTGCTACTAAAAGCAAAATACCAATCACCAAAGTATTCTTCTTGAGTACCAAATACATGTATGTGTAAAAGAAAGACGAAAGTCTAAACATACCTTATAAGCATGTCTAACTTAGACTGCCACCTAGCAGCCTTAGTGGCTGCAACTAAAGGGCAACTTGTATTATTAATACATAGAAGCCTTCAACAAAAATATCGGCTATGTAAAGAGCTTGCACAATTGCAGTTAACAACTTCATTATGCAATACATTCGATTACTGAAAATTAGTGCTGTTGTAGACATGTTTATGTAGTTCTTGAAGTGCTTGAAACTTATGTACATATAAAATGTAATTAAACAAACTGATTACGCTATCGTCATACATTGCATTAACTCGCAGGGTAAATCGCTGACTCGGTGATATTATTGGTGCTTTATAGATTGTCTTGCTTGCTCTTAATTGATCAATCGTTCGAATATAAATCCTTTATGATGGCACCTAATTGCCCGTACACAGGAGATTCGAAATTAAAGTACCATTTTGTAATGAATCAGTACTCTCGCATGATTGAATGAATGCTCGATCACAAGTTTACAAATTATATATGTATGTACATATAAATGAGTAAAAAAGTAAAAAATAAGAATTGTTAAAACAGCAGCACGACAAAATAATAAAGAATAAAATGCAAGTTGTGTTGCGATTGAATGTAAAAGCGAAATACAAATGCCAAAAAAGTTTTTAAAAAATAAGCCAATGGAACTATCCAAAATTGCCAAAGAATATTCCTCTTTATTGAGTTCAACACAAATCAAGTATTGAGACTAAAGGAGAATGCTCCTAAAGTCTTTGATTTAGAAGAAACTTAATAAGGAAGCTTATTTTCTTCGCAAATTAACTTTGAAATTATATTGAAAAGTTACATTTTGGATTACTGTTTTCTTTGGATTTTTTTATATATTTTTTTATTTTATAGCTTTGATCTGTTCCTGTGTATAAACTTGAGACGACGAAGAGTAAGCCGTTAAGATTTAGTTCCACTTAGAAAGACTGAGACATATATGTATTTCCTTCGCATGCAGTGCAAGAAGATCATGATAGGAAAAGCGCAACAACTTGTCTTCGTTTTTTTTCTATTCTTTTGCTTCTCACTTTTTTAGCATCATGCTTCAGTTGATCGGTGCCTGAACATGATATTTTAACTTGAGTGACCTGTGACACTTATAAGAGAAAAAGGAAGCTTCCGTTGAGGATTGACATCTATTGTCAAACTTTCTTTTTTTTTTTTTTGTTTGCTTTTTTTCCGTTCTTCGTTTTCTTTTTAGCATTATGCGCAGTTGATCGGTGCCTGTGCATAAAACTGTTAAGTGAAGGAAAAATTCGAATTGACTGTTATTTTTGGACCAAAATAGTTGTTTTCTCTTCAAGAGCGAAAGCTGCAGCCTGTTCACAACTTGTTCTTTTTCTTTCCAATTTGTTTTTTTTTTTTTTTTTTTGTATATTTTTCAAGTTTTATTCAGCCTTGTCACAGTTGATCGGTGCCTGTGGCTTAATACGATTATTTGTAGAATGAGGTTGTCACGACTTAAGGGTTTTTGCCAGAAGCGGCTAGAAGTACCGGAAGATGAAGCAATATATACATAGCTGAATAAGAAAACTTTTTTGGTTTTCATTCTCCTTTTTTTTCTGAATTTTTTACTCTTTCTTTTTGAAGCAAATTTTTTTGCCAGTCAAGAATTCTTTTAGCTTTATATACAGTTGATCGGTGCCTGTATATATTATAAATTCACCAGTTTTGGCGCTACAACAACGTAGAAAATTGTAAAATCCTTTAGAGGTCCGACCATCGGCGTATTGAAGGTGTTGGTTGTACGCTAATTGAGCGTCTCCGGCTGTTGTCGATTCATCTGCGGCTTGATCACTTTGTAGCCATAAAGCCCGTTTATGAAATAACAGGTTATATTTTTAACTTCAATTCCTCTCGGCTAATTTCTACCATTTACAGGCATTATACTTCTAAAAAACAAGTTAACAACTGAACTTTTCATTTTTCCTTCCTTCCACTACTTAATCACCATACACAATTATCTCTAACCATCCATCTATCTACAAATATCGTTAAAGGGAAACTATACGATACAACAACTCAGCAGGGCTTCATAATTTAAACGCTAATCTATAAAAAAGTTTCTAAAAGGGAATCAAGAAACTCGGCGCCCAATCTTTTTTTTCCTTCTCCGACTTTTTTAAACTTATTTTTTTATATGAAATTAATTTTTATAATTTAAACTATGCAATTATAAGCCCATTGTGTACCATGTATCAAATATTCTGGCTAGAATTCAAAAGTTTCCCTGTTTATCCGTATAATTTTCAACAATCAACAGTAAACTTCAAAAAGAAAAGAAAAATTTAACCCATAATTGTAAAAACAAATTAAACAATAGAAGAAAAAAAAAAACACAAAACAAAATGTAATGGCAAAAGTAAAAGGAAACAAAGAAATCAATTCCTCTTTTAAATTTGTTAAAAGAATTGAAAAAATTTACCAATAACTGAAAAAAAATTTAAATTTTTATTAAAACAATATATATATTGTTAAATTACATTTTTATGGAAGTAAATTTTTATAGAATTATTCTCTCTTACATATCTTAAAAGTTATTAGAAATAATTTTGTTTAAATAATTTAAATATTTGCTTGTAAAATTATTTTGTAAATTTTTTTTTGCAAATTGATTTGTTTGTAATTTTTAAAATAATTTAAATCTCAACAACTGATGAAGTGGAGAGAAAACCTGAACGCAAGCAAGATCCTAGAGAGACAGAAAAGGGGAGAGATTGCTATAACTTCAACCAAATATTCCAAGTTTGACTTTTAGCCATTTAACACAGGGGTTGCCTTTAAAAAGCCAGGAGTTTAGTTTTCCGTTATGCAGTTGTGCTGATGCAGAGAAAGTGCAGAGGCTGGCTGGTGGGGAGAAAGTGTCAGAAATTTAAAACAAAATATTCATTCTGCGGCCATGGTTTTTCAACTGGTGCCGAATTTGGTTAATAGAACCTTGTTAACCACTCCACTGCACAAGTACACCATGGTTTTATTTTCAAATCACAACGACAAGTTCAACTACATAGCTAATTGAAAGATGTACGACGATTCTCTTCTACTTTTTAAAGATTTGAGAATGTCAAAATTTTCCTATAAAACTGGCCAGTTTTTAAATATTTCTACAATGTAAATCCATCAAAATTCTTCAAATCCAAAAGGTGGAAAAAGCATTTGCGCTACAGTCTTCAGAAAAAGAGAACGCAGCTGCATAAACCAATAAAGTTCGCACGGTTTTCTGGGATCTGCAAAATAATAATAGAGCAAGAACCTTGTCATTACACAACCTCTACTGCAACAATAGCACAGAAACTTATTCATTTTGCCACTTTAGTTCTTAAAAATCTTAGTTGGTCCCGAAATCATCATCAACGGGCTGTTATTAAACACGTTTCGAGTCTTGACATTTTATACTAAATCATCATCACTTACCACCACCATGTCAATAACAACGTTTGCTAAGATAGACCATGTCGATTATGAAAAAATGTGGGAGTTATTCTTAACATCATCGTGTCATCAAACTCATCATCATCGGTTCTAAATCTAGAATCACAGAAAGAAAATCTAAAACAAAGCGATTGTCATCTTGATTACTGAATTAATATTGTTGTGTGAGATGACTTGGACTTTAGGCTTAAGACCGAAACCAAATACAACTTTCTTCTATTGAATTATCACATTTTTGGTACCTGAAATGAAGGAGAATTCTTCACAAGACTTTCAACCTGATAAAACAAACAACAATCAACTGATCCGCAACAAATATCCAATTCATACAGTCAAACGAATGTAAGAAGGACGACTTCGCTTTGAATTGATTTTTAAACGCATAAACACTTAATTGGTCTTGGGATCAATTCTGAGCTGCAACTGTTTAGATATTAATACAATTTTTAACTTCATATGAAATTTACCACTTGTTTGCGATGATGAAATAGGATCTGAGAAACTGCTTAATTTTCTTCCTCTTCTACTGATTGAAATGCACCATCTTTGTTTAATCGTAATCCAGCGATCGGACATATTTATGCGATATCTATACCTTAGTTTGCTTCAATTCCGATCCTGTCCAACTCCTTTGATATTGTCTCGTTCTAATCGAGCAGAGAAATTTGGGAAGGGTATCTATCATTACGGGAAGAAATTCATCTTGACTGATAGTCAGACAGCGGCGTGGGACACTAAATTTTGACGGCGGCGTGGGATCCGGAACCGTTTACTGCTTCAAGCAGTTCATTTGCTAGGGTCTTCGTTGTTTAGCAGGTTTCCAGTTACATTTAGGGGCGTTTACAGTATTGACTGCGGCGAGGGATACCAAGTATGGACGGCGGCGTGGGATACCAAGTAGTGACTGCGGCGAGGGATACTAAGTAGAGACGGCAGCGTGGGATACTAAGTAGTGACGGCAGCGTGGGATACCAATTAGTGACGGCGGCGTGGGATACCAAGTAGTGACAGCAGCGTGGGATACCAAGTATTGACGGCAGCGTGGGATGCCAAGTATTGACGGCAGCGTGGGATACCAAGTAGTGACGGCAGCGTGGGATACCAAGTAGTGACGGCAGCGTGGGATACCAAGTGTTGACGGCAGCGTGGGATACCAAGTAGTGACGGCAGCGTGGGATACCAAGTAGTGACGGCAGCGTGGGATACCAAGTAGTGACGGCAGCGTGGGATACCAAGTAGTGACAGCGGCGTGGGCTACCTGTCAGTGATGGAGCCAAACATCGGCAACTGTGAATATCTGCTCTTTTTTTTTTACCCATCCCTTACATAAAGTTTTCGTTAGGAGATTAGGATGGTTTTTTTTCTATTCGTTGTAAAATTTTAATCACATCTTTGATCAACAACGTACTGTTTAGAAACTTTCTAGACTCTTGTCTAAATCATATTTGTTTCATTAAAACTGATCTTCATTATACTTTTGTATTTTGTATATGTAAAATTGTTAAATAAACTTGTTGTATGAAAAAATTCTGGAAAACAAAAAAAAACTTTTTTCGTGATAAAAATAATAAAATTACTATTTTCAACTGAAAAAGAAAAATGTTACTTTTTTATTTAAGATGGAAAACGAAGACAATAAAAAAAATTTGAAAGAAAAAACTTGTGTTTTCTTTAAAAGGAAAAAACATGGTATTGCAGTTGAAATATAGCCGTTTGTTTCGTAAAAGTACCAGGGGGGTTACTCTCTATTGCGATGCGAAAGGTAAATGCGATAAGAGTATAATTTGGTACTCTGTGTCGTTTACGCAAACTTTTTCTTGAAATACTTTAAAAATGAAGTAACATTGGTGCCACAAAATAAACGATAGCGAGAAATTATGAAATAAAATGTGTGAAAGGGAAAAATTAAATGCAAAAAGAAAACCCGAAAACGCAATGCGGGGTACCAGTTCTTCGATTTTTCTTTCGCATCGCAATAGAGAGTAACCCCCCAGGGGCAAATTCCTGCAGTCCATGGTATGAGATTACTCGAAGTTGCGATTTTTTTACGGTTTCTGTCAGTTGTTATGGAGGAAACATTTTTCGAATTTAAAAAGCAAAATTCAGTACAATTTCCTCTGACGAGTGACAGGATCCAAAAGTTAACAAAATGAGATCGACTGCGAGAATGTGGCGTATTACACATTCAGGGGGCTAGCTCCCGCAATCGATCTCGTACGAGATTTACTCGAAATGTTTATCCAACGAAAATGGTATTCATTGAACAGAAAATGTTACAAGCATGATTAAAAAGGTGCAATGTTCCTTAAATATCTTTAACAATTGCCAAGGAGTTCGATCTAAATCAAGGCGAATTCATAACAGGTGAAATTGACAGCGCAGCTGATAACTTTTTTTTAATTTTAATCTTTTTCAGATGTCAATGGAATAATTAAAACAAATTAAAAAAAAAAATTTTAAACAATTATTATTGTATCTTGAGCGCCAAGTATCATCCAGACTTCTTCCCAATCTGGTTGGCCATTTTCACCTTTTTAAGCTCTATCTTCTGAGACTTTAAGTTTCACGAAATAATTAAAACTTTCACGAAATAATTAAGTTTTTCTTTTATTGTAATTTTTTTTTTTAAAGAAATTTGAAAAAAAAATTTTTTTGAAACAATTTTTTAGGTTTTGAATTGCAACTATCATTCAGAATCCTCCGCAATCTGGCTGGCCTTTTTCTCCTTTCCGAGCTCTATGATCCGAGACTTTAATTTTCACGAAATAGTTAAACGTTTCACGAAATAATTAAAAGTTTATCTTTTCTTGTAAATTTTTTTTATATATTTTTTTGAATTCCTTTTTGTGTTTATATTTTTCCATTGACGTTTGAAAAAGATTTATTTTTTGTAGTGTTGTATTTATTGCTCTTGCATATACCTGATAAGAATTCGCCTTGATCTAAATTTTATTAATTCTAAGCGTATTTCTGATTAATGCTATTCGCCAAGCAAGCGCTTTTTCACATACAACATAATATACATATCAAGCCGAATTCATATGAATTCGCCTTGATACATATGTTATATTTGAAAAACAGTATTGCCCAAGGGTCTAATCACCGCATACGATATCGAATTAACTATCGTATCGAATAACATTTCGATACATCTAAATTATGGCAAACGATGCATATCGGATCGTAATTTAAACAAAATGCAATAGATTGAAGACCATACCTTTCCTAAAAGTACGAATACAAAAAATAAATCCTTTAACTTTTTTATATTATTGCAATACAATTTATTCGATATCGTATGCCACGATACCAAAATGAAAAATTTCAATAATTTTGCTCGATATCGTATGCGGTGATTTGGCCCCAGTACTTTTTGTGTTATATTTTGCTCAAAAGAAGTATGCTTATGTATTTTGCCCTTCTGAGCACGAATAACTTGCTTCAGTTTTCCGGAAAATGAGAAAAACTTGCGTTACCATATGGTAATCGTGGTTCGCCTAGGGTTATATCGGGTTAAATATGTTAGCACACAGTCAAAATTCGCACATTTTCTTTGATTCTCGTTTTTTGGCATTAATTCGAACTGGTGGTTAAAATCTTGGAGGTTACTCTCTATTGCGATGCGAAAGGTAAATGCGATAAGAGTTATGATTTGGTATTCTGTGCCGTTTGCGCAAACTTTTTCGCGAAATACTTTTAAAAATAAGTAACACTGGTACCACAAAATAAACAATAGCGATGTATGATAAAATAAAATGTGCGAAAGAGAAAAATTAAGTGCGAAAGGAAAACACGAAACCGCAATTCTCGATTTTTCTTTCGCATCGCAATAGAGAGTAACGCCCCTGGTGTTTACGCCAAATAGTTGGCAGCAATGCCTGCATTTAAAAAATTAATTAACGTTAATCATGGACACAAACCAAACGTAGTTTACAGCACAGACAATCGGCATAGTTTCTAAACTGGTTTGTAACTGCACTGCAATAACAAAAAGTGGTGGAAATCTAAGATTGAGGCAGTATTGGCCTTTACTACAAATGTTTAATGGAAAGGCGTACAAGTATGTACATTCGTGGAAATATACATATATACACAAGGCGAATTCATACCAGGTATATGCTAGAGCAATAAATACAAAAAAAATACTCTTAAAATCTCAAGGGAAAAATCAAGGCGAATTTATAGAGGTGAATGCAAGCGGCATGGCGAATTCAGTATTATGTATTTTGTTATTGTACATGATACAAAAAACACAAAAAACAAGGTAGCCGCTTCGCTACAACAATACAACAATAATAAAAACAACAGGTATTTTGTTTGTGTAAAATGGCGAATTCACACTTAAGCTGTCAAAAGTAGTTGATAAAGAGCATGTAAAAAAATTTAAATGGCACCGAAAAAGGTAAACAAAACTTGACAGAGAGAGTGCCGCCATATTAACTGAATTCGCCGATGCATCCACCTAATAATTAATTCGCCTTGGTTATTGTAAAACATATCGTGAATGTCAAAATCTAAATTCGCCTAAATTTGTTCAGCTGGGAAAAATTTTATATACGTTATATATAAACTTTTATAATTGTTTGTAATTAAAATCAAAGCTTATATTAGTTTTCAACTTTTAAATTCACACAAATTTCTTGAAATTGCACTAAATCATACAAAAAATCTTCAGATTAAAATGGCGCGAAAATGTTTGTAAACAAAAGAAAAAAAAATTGACAGTCTCATTGGAAAAAACGCGAGAAGCAAAAAATAATCACCTGAGCTGTCAATGGTCTAAAAATCTTAAGATAAAAAGGGATTTTGTAAAAGAAATGTTTTAGTTGGTATAACTTTTAGTGATCTACATACAAATATTTGATTTATTTAACGAATATACATGTCTAAAACTACATATGATATGTATTGTAAAAATGGAGCTAGAGAACGGAGAAGCTTTTTCCGTGCCTTGACTGCACCAAATCGATAGCAATGTTTTTCCACAGTTCATTATCAACTAAAACTTCTATTAGAGATATTTCCATATTTTTGTTACATCATCAAGTTCTTATTAGGATATGCGATCTATTATTACTTTCACAAGTGTGACAGTGTGCAGAAATAAATGTTTCATTATTTTTGCAATGAAGGCAGTTTTAAGCGTATCAAAACCTATTTATATTTTGCTAAATGATTACGATTGCCGCAGTGTACCGATTTTCCTAAATTTTTATACCCCAATTGTGTGATTGCATACCATCAACTGGCACAACTGATGCGGCAATAGTGTGACTACTTGTCATGCAACCGTGCATCAATAATACCATGTTCATACGGTAATATGAAACACTTGGTTCGCTCCAATGCCAATTAATTACTAGGTGAACTTAACAGCACAGGCTTCTCGCGTTTTTTCCAAACTTTTTCGCGCCATTTTAATCTGAAATTTTTTTTGTATGATTTAGTGCAATTTCAAGAAATTTGTGTTAATTTAAAAGTGAAAAACTAATATAATCTGTGGTTTTAATTACAATCAATTATAAGTTTATATTTAACGTTTATATAAAATTTTTTCACAGCTGAAAATCTTAGGCGAATTTAGATTTTGACATTCACGATATG
This sequence comes from Thecocarcelia acutangulata, assembly GCA_914767995.1. Classification (NCBI taxonomy): domain Eukaryota; kingdom Metazoa; phylum Arthropoda; class Insecta; order Diptera; family Tachinidae; genus Thecocarcelia; species Thecocarcelia acutangulata. Next base: position 31,619,466 of record OU612096.1, read on the forward strand.
TTTACAATAACAAACTGGGCTGTTCTGCAAATCACTTTTTGTGAAAGTGATTTGAAATCACAAAAAAGGTGTTCCGCACACAAAATATTTTTGATTTTTGTGATTTTAAATCGGTTAGCTAACTTGCAATCAATTTGAAATCACATCCCAATTTTTGCACGCACTTTATTATGAATTTTATAATTTATTACATTAATAAACAGCTTAATGTGTTTTCTATTGATTATTTAAGTAAAATCATTTATTTTATACGAAATAATAAATTAAATTAAGAAAAAACTAGATACGCCCATTTTGTTGCAAAATTTGTTGTATTATTTTGTGATTTGCTTTATTGGTTTATTTTATTTTACCTTTTATATTTATTAGAAGGACTTAACCTTATTTTGCAAATAATACCGCGAATAAAAAAATTCAACCTGAAAATAAAAATATCAGTAAATTGAACCAAAAACAGCTGTTTTTTGTGCTTTAGAAGAGTGTAAATCACATCGAAAATCACAAAAAATTGTGATTTGCAGAACAGGCACAAATCACATTTGTGCTTTTGAAACGGCATGTGCTTTGAAATCACGTGATTTTTAGAACAGGCCTGAAAATACATACAGGGCTGTTCTGCAAATCACTTTTTGTGAAAGTGATTTGAAATCACATAAAAGGTGTTCTGTACGCAAAATATTTTTGATTTTTGTGATTTCAAATCGGTTAGCTAACTTGTAATCAATTTGAAATCACATCCTAATTTTTGCACCTACTTTATTTTGAATTTCATAATTTATTACATTAATAAATAACTTAATGTGCTTTCTATTGATTATTTAAGTAAAATTATTTATTTTATACGAAATAATTCACTAAATTAAGAAAAAACTAGATACGCTTATTTTATAGCAAGATTTGTTATATTATTTTGTGATTTGGTTCATTGGTTTAATTTTTATTATTTTACTTTATCTTCCATATTCCTTAGAAGAAATTAACCTTACTTTGCAAAAAAATACCAGGAATAAAAAAAATTAAACTTGAAAATAAAAATATTAGTAAATTGAAGCAAAAAACAGCTGTTTTTTTTGTGCTTCAGAAGAGTATAAATCACATCGAAAATCACAAAAAATTGTGATTTGCAGAACAGGCACAAATCACATTTGTGCTTTTGAAACGGCGTGTGCTTTGAAATCACGTGATTTTTAGAACAGGCCTGATAGTACTGATTTCGCCTTTTCGCTTGCATCACCTGTATAAATTCGCCTTGCATTCACCTCTATAAATTCGCCTTGCATTCACCTGTATAAATTCGCCACGGTATTGCCGCAATTTAGAACCATCGTGTAACTCAAGGCGAATTCATTACCAGGTGAACTTAACAGCACAGGTGATTATTTTTTGCTTCTCGCGTTTTTTCCAATGAGACTGTCAAATTTGGTTTCTTTTGTTTACAAACTTTTTCGCGCCATTTTAATCTGAAGGTTTTTTTTGCATGATTTAGTGCAATTTCAAGAAATTTGTGTGAATTTAAAAGTGAAAAACTAATATAATCTGTGATTTTAACTACAAACAATTATAAAAGCTTATATTTAACGTTTATATAAAATTTTTTCTCTGCTGAGCAATCTTAGGCGAATTTAGATTATGACATTGACGATATGTTTTACAATAACAAAATACATAGTACTGAATTCGCCTTTCCGCTTGCATTCACCTGTATAAAGTCGCCTTGGTGTAACTGATATGTGGCGATTATTGCCACAAATAATTTTTCACAATAAAAGATAAAAAATGGGGCAGCCATGTGATTACAGGGTATTTGATTGGCACAATTTGCCGCAATAAAAATTGGGTGAGATTGGACTATTTGCGACAATCGTGATCTTTTGTATTATTGTTTACAAAAGAGAGAACATACTCGTACACATTTTTGTATTATTGTTTACAAAAAAGAAAAAAAAAAAAAAAACAGAAATGTTTTACACAATAAAACTCAAAGTACAATACACGTTTGTTTTGTTATTTTTCGTGTCTCTTGTTTGACAGTTCACGAAAAAAAGCAGCAATAAAAAGCCGTTGTTTTTATTGTTCGCTTGTAGTTTCGCTTTTAGTTAATATATTTTTGTGCATGTTTTGAACGAATGATTGTTAACGTCTACAAGGTGTCAGCACTAGATCAAAATTACAACAATGCAACAAAAACAGGCATGTGTAAGCTGTGCTTGTCAAAAACATTTGTAACTTTTTTCACAATATAAATTCCAACATCTTGTATGTTGTAATAAAGTTTGTTTTGGATTTCTGTGTTGTTATTGATAGGTTTGAAGTCAAACGTCCACAAACACTACCTTTTCTTTCCTGTTCATAAACTGTAGAGGTCGTGTCCTGAGTACTGGTTCAAGATAAAAAACATGTTGCGTTAGAGTATTTTACTTTGTAATTCTCGTTATTTTTTCGAAGATAATTCAATATAAATTTATATGTTAGAAAATGTGTGTGTATTTTTCAGAGGGTTTTAAGTATGCTGAGGTTTAGGTTAGCACCTATGAAATATAGACATGTGAAAATACAAAAAAAAAAAAAAAAAACAGCTGATTGTATTTTCTGATTTGTGTAAACATAGATTTTAAAGTAAATAATCAACTTAAATGTATGCAATTATTTTATTTCTTAATATTAGTAAATCCTTGTTTTTATCTGCATAAACAGACACGTTCTTAAATTAATAAGGAATTTTTTACGTATAATTTTACCATGTTTATGTACAAGTTTAAAAGCTAAATATTTCTCCAATGTGGCCAAGTTTTTATTTCGTTGTACAACTGTGTGCCTGGACAGGCGGTAGCTTTTGTTTGACGATGTCCCAATAAAGTATAATTATCCTTCAAATAACCACCACTTACAGCTTGTGCTATTAAATCTTTAGCATTTTGCAGCATCTGAGATGATGGCTTGACATCTGCCATCAATCAGTAACAAAGATATTTTAAATGAAATCTCGCATTTGAAAAAGTTTATTCATACTCACTTTCGAAATTGCCCAAGAAAACAATGCCAATACTGTTGCGGTTATAGTTGGGAGCATGCGACCCCTGCAAACCCCAACCGCGACCCTCGTACACATTGCCGTCACCAGCAATTATGAAATTATAGCCAATATCGCTAAAGTTTCGGCGATTTTTGTGATCGGTTTGTATATTCTTAATAAGTCTTTGGCACTCACTTTCGCTGGAACAGCCATTGGGATTATCCGAATGATGGATTATAACATAATCGACAGCACCTTGTATACGGGAAGGTGAACGAGCAGCAGTTGCGCCCCAGCTGCTGCGTGGCTTAATAGTGACACATAAACATGCAGGTAAAACTAGAAATTATTGTTTTATTATATAGCATATATTATATAGCATATATATATTATATAGCGGATCCTTATGAACTTTTGCAGCGTTTATTGCTTGTTAGGTTCATTTACTTATCGCTGAAAAATTATTATTATATTTTTTTTGCTTTACCTTGTTGAATGAAAGGGGACTTACAAATAGGATTTGTTTACTTTTTTGATATACGAGTGTGTGCACTAAACGGTAAATGTTCCATTTCTTTGTATTATTTTGCCAGTTTGTTTGTTGTTGATTGTGCTTTTTTTAATCGGGGTTTCTTGCGAATTGATTAATTCATGTTTTTTTTTTTTGATATGATGATTACTATATACAGATGCTTGTTAAAAGGAAAAGTTTTTCAGCCTAAAGTATCACAAAAAACGTTGGTAAATTACCTAAATTTGTCTCACTACCACGGTTGCCATATTTGACCATTTATCGCCTTTTTGACGATTTTGGGCACTGGACATAGTTCTTTGACGATTTAAGATCTGTTTTTTACGATTTTTGCAGACCACATTTAAAACTACATAGATACTTCCTTTTTTAAGTAAATTTATGTAGGAAATGAAAATAATATTTATGGATAGAAAAAAAAACGCTAGTAAAATAAATGCGTCTTTAAATATGTATGTAATATTGAAATGTTACGTGATATTTAAGGCCCTGATTCACTATCCTACACGATCGTACGATTCATTCACAGGAAACTGTTTCAAAAGTTTGGCCGACTTGAAAAAATCGTTTCAAAATGGCGTTGCAGGCCACACTATTATACAAGTATGATTGTAATAATTTATATACACAATACAATAATTAAAAACTTCTATTAACATTATAATTTTACATTACTTAAATTTTTTCCTCGAGGCACCAACAATATTCTCATATTTTTCACAATATATACAACACTGATCGCACAGAAACTATAATGTTTTGAAAAGTTTCATAAAATTTTTCAAATCGCACGATTTGTCAAAAACTCTGTCGCACGGTTGAATTTTTAGTACTTTTTCAGCACACATGCTTTATTTAGTAGATCGCACGATCGTGTATGATAGTGTAGCAAGGCTTTTATTTGGGAGTATGCTACACATATGTTAGGGATGCAATTAAAAGATCATATGTGAATAGTACTTCAAAAAATTATAATAGCGGTTTTCACTCTTTGTATTAGGTTTAAAATAGTTTTAAATACAGTCGGCACGCGAAAATGTGATCATCCAAAAACGTGATGATGGCTCTAAAAGTGAACTGTGCATTTTAGAGGAGCCAGCTAATAAAATTAAGCCAAAAGTTACTTTAGAAGCTCTTCATACGGCGCTAAAATGGACTGAAAGTGGAGAAGTGCGTCAAAGTGAAATTACAGCGTTGCGAAACCTGAAAGAAAAAGCGGCGCAGAGTGCAAACACTCAATCAAAAACACCGTCAACAAAAAATTACCTCGCTTTTGGTTTAGCTTACAAATATTTTCCCAGTTTTTCTATACATATTTTTATAACTTATTAAATCGTTTTTGAAACAATATATTTTTTTTAAATTCCTTTCATCATACGTGAGAGACTGAATTGTTTTGTTTTTGTCAATAAAAATGTCAATAAAAATGTTGAAAAACGGATTTACGCTTATGAATTTTTACGCCCTTATTTCATGTAGATTTAATTCAATTTTAAGTCGGAACAAACATCAAATTTATTATATACATAGTCTACTAAACTGTTTTGCATAATGATTTTCAATGTAAATTCATGTAAAAAAATCCAATCTATAACCAAAAACGTTAACACCGACTGTAAAAATAAGTTCACGTTTTCGAGAGTCGACTATATAATACTATTGTAAACTTCTAATGTGAGCGACTTTTTCTTTGGTATTGTAAAAAACCGAAAAAGCTGACATTTGTTCAGTTATTTTTGCGACACAAATACACAAAAGAATTTTTCAGTTGGGAGTTTCGCGAAAAGAACTTTTTCCACATTTTCTTTTATTTTTCATTTTATTATTTGAAGTTTTCCATTTTAAACAAATGTTTATGTACATTTATTTTATTAACAGCAAAAAAAAAATAAATATGGAAGGCAAAACTACATGAATTGAACTTCGAATTGTTCCCACATCCATCGTATTCGCCAGATTTGGCTCCCAGCAACTATTGGCGGTGTTGTTTTGTGTTGATTTAATAGAGTACTATAATGCGTACATAACTATCAAATATAGTATACGAAAGGATATTTCAAAATACCTTTTATTAAATGAAATTTTATTTTTAACAAGTGTGGTATATTCGCCTGGGCCGTATCTAAAATACCCTTCACGATAGTCACGTATATGTATAGTATATTTAAAAATGTGAACAAAATATGCTCGGTTACATATCAACCGATATCGGAATTTTCTATTTTCTGTATTTTAGTTCAGGCTATATCTTGGGACCGATATCAGAAATTTAAATTTTCCATATTTATATAAAATTATTTCAATACCAAAACTGCTTTTGAGCAAAAAAAGTTGTTTAAGTTCACCTACACGATATTTTCAAGAACAACCCAGTCTAGGCTATATCTCGGGTATATATGGACCGATATCGGAAATTTTCATTTCCCATATTTACATATATAACCTTATTTCATAACCAAAACTGCTTTTGAGCAAAAAAAGTTGTTTCAGTTCGCTTACGCGACATTTTCATGAAAAAGCCCGGTATCTGACCGATATCTGAACAATTTTTTGACTTTAAGTCACCATGCTTAATGAGTGTGTGAAGTTTGAAGCAAAACAAACAATTTTTTTTTTTCAAAAATTTCCATACAAAATTGCAAAAAAAAAAAATGTTTTTTTTTCGGAATTTTTGATATATCTCAGCTATATGTGAACCGATATTACTGAATTTCAATAGTAAAATGGTGAAAGAAAAAAGTTTCTAAGTTTAATGGTTTTCTCAGAAACGGTATTTCAACAGCGGATCGACGGACGGACATCGCTTAATCGACTTTTCCATTAATTCTGAATCAGAATATATATATACTTTATAGGGCCGCAAATAAAAACTGTAGACGTTACAAACGGAATCACAAACTTATATATACCCTTAACATTTTTGTGGTATCTATAAAAATTAATGAATTAATGTTCTTAGAGCAAATTTTCACGATGATTTAAAGCCATGTCTAAAAGGCATGTCTTTTCTTTTGTACTGAAAAATTTTTAAAATTAAAAAAGCCATGTTTTCTGTTTTTCAAGTTTTTTTCTCCAATTTCTTTTTGACTCGTTTGTTATTTTTGAAGTTCTTTTATTTTCATTCGACTGGCAAGGTAACCACATCGATACCACCAAAAGGTGGTATCGATTATTTTTAACGACAATAATTAGAAAAAACGACATGACTTAAAAATCATCGTAAAGATGTAACATGATTTTGTTAGGAGGTTTAAAATAGTATTATGAAAAAAGACATGGCTTTAAATCACCGTATAAATCAGTCCTTAGTTTGTACTAGTATATATTTTCCGTTAATGTTTAAACTCTAGTTTTTACTAAATGCAACCATTAATTGTTTTGCTACATATTACGCCCAATTTTCACGACGACTTTTTAAGACATGATTGTTTTTTATTTTATTTTATTTTAAAGCTGCTACCAAAATCATGTTACATTTTCATCATGATTTTTTAAGACATGTCTTTTTTTCAATTGTAGTTGCAAAATAATATCGTTTGTCTCTTTTTATCCTTTTGTTAGTGTCGATGTAGTCATCTTGACGAACGAAGGCAAATGAAAAATAATAACAATATTTCAAATAATCAAAAAGGAATTAGGAAAAAAACACGAAAAACAGAGTTCGTATCTTTTTGTTTACCCCTCTTTCATTTCTATCAAATTTGCCCACAAATATGAAAGACAAGACTTTAAGACGTTTGAAAAAATCATCGTGAAAATTGGGTGTGACCCTATTGAAATAAACTAATCATTTTATTCAAAACCCATTAATTTTAGTAGCTGACGTTTTTTACGATTTGCGACAATCATATTGATGGTTTTGACGATTTTTTTATACCTAATTTGACGGTTTTATACTGGCATCTATGGTCACTACTGGTAGATTTGATCTATTCACATGAGTGAGCTCTGATTTGTCTCATGGTGTTTACAACCAATCTTGTCACCCTGTTACGATTTATTTATTTATTTATTTATTTATATATATAAGCCGCAAGCCCTTTACTGGCCTAGTTGGCAGAACTACAATATTTATACATCTAAGTTGATATTAAATATTACAATATTTTACAGTATATTATCTTAAGACTAATCGGTCGAATTCATAAGAAACCTTTTTTTTTTTTTTAATTATTTATTTATTTACTTAATATTAAAATTGTATAGCTATAATTATAATAAAGAGAGAAACACTGGCTGCCAAGGCCACCAGCTTAATTTTCAGTTTTGAAATAAACTTAAAAATTGTGTTGTGTTTATTAAGACCCAACACTCCTCATGGATAAAGCCATATATGTTCAATTTTTTTGCTATTATGTTATTCCCCTCACCATTACTTGCACAAAATCAACGCATACATTTAAACTAAATTGAGTTAGAAATAGTTCCAATAGATCAATCATAAGCTGGATAAGAATATATTTTTAAAAGTGCCGATAGAATATGAAAATTTTCTGTTTGAGTAAGGAATCACTGTGTTCCACAATCTTGAGACCTTAACGCCAAAGGCTCGGCTCATAATTAAAGTCGAGTACCTGGGGCATATGATGCAATGCGTTCTATTAGAGGTGCCAAACTGAAACTTTCGCGCTAAATAAGCTGGATATCCACATTTAATAGTTTTATAGAAGAAGATCATCAGTCGTAAATCTAAGTATTGGCCAAACTCACACCCTAGAACATATGTTCGATAATTTGATATGGAGTCTCTGATATTCAGATTGAAAATATATCGAACTACTCTATTAAAACCTTTCCTCAAACGGCTCAAGTTTTCCGCCGAGGTGCAGGAAAATACCTCAATCCCATACAAAAATAAAGGCCAACATATTGCCATTGCAATTTTGTACCTAATGCTTTGCGGAATATAATAAGAAATACTCCTGATTCGACGCAAAGACCATGAAATCCGAGAAATAACGAGATTTATATGATTTGTAAAGCTTAATTTATTATCTATAAGAACCCCTAGCGACTTATATTGCTCTACAACTTGAAGCGACTCATTTCCTAGGAAAATATTGAAAGATATATTAGCGCGCTTCGAAAAGAACATCGCTTTACATTTTAGAGGATTAAGCTCCAGAAAATTTACTTTCGACCACTCAAGTATCTTTTTAAGCTCATAATTTATTTGCTCTTCAAAAATATGTAAGTTAGACATCCCCGATGAAGCAAGTAGCTGTATGTCATCAGCGTAAGTATAGCATGAAAAAACAGAAATATTCTGAAAGATGTCATTAATATAAATAAGAAAAAGCAGCGGTCCTAAAATAGATCCTTGCGTAACACCCCTATAAAGGTTGACTATATCTGACTCCTGTTCTCCTACTTGTACAAATTGTCTTCTACCACTCAATAGAGACCATAGCAGCTTACAACTAGACGATGAGAAGCTAAATTGGTAGAAAAGTTTTTCAATTAACTTATAAGGACAAACGGAATCGAAGGCTTTACTAAAATCTAGAAATATTAAAGTAGCCACTTTATTTTCGTCCAACGCCCTCCTAATACTCTCCGTCATATCTAACAAAACACCAGTTGTACTGTGATTTTTCCTAAAGCCCGATTGAAATTCCGAAATACTCCTCGAGCGCTCAAGGTATAAGAGCATCTGATCTCTAAGAATTACTTCGAGGATTTTCAGACATACAGGGAGGATACTTATGGGACGATAATCTGTCAGTTCTTTCGGATTTTTAATTTTGGGAATCGGAATGATCTTGCTAATTTTCCAACAACTGGGAATAAAGGAGGTTGTTATTATCGTATTGAGTAAATATGTAAGTTGATGGCTTATAGCTGGAAAAATCAACTTAAGAAATCGCAGATGCATACCATCTGTACCAACTGCATTCGATTTTATCCTAGTCATAGCCGTTGCAACATTGTCTACTGTAATGTTTCTAAAAGAAAACCCTTCAACACTCACACGACCTAGAAAATTTAGATTAGGATTTTGACCCTGTACAGGGGGCAGTCTGCACATATTATTGAAGTCATTGATATTAAACGGAAACTGCATATTTTCCTCGCCTGTTACACCAATTAATTTCAGTTTGTTCCAAATCTGCTTTTGATCACAATTAGAAAAAACCCGTGTACAAAAATTTAAATGGCGCCGAAAAAGGTAAACAAAACTTGACAGAGAAAGTGCCGTCATATTAATCGAATTCGCCTGAATTCGCCGATGCATCCACCTAATAATTAATTCGCCTTGATGTATTAGTAAAAAACTGGTAATGTATTGGGTTTTTTGCACTTGCACTTGCGTGTGTAAACATTAAGTTACAATAACAAAAAAATTTCATATTTGCATAAGCACGTATGAAACAAAGATGTAAAAAAGGGCAGTAACTCCACCTTACTCGAAGTACAGTGGAGGACATGTTACATGTTTTGCCAGTTTTAAGTGCAACATGTTTTGAAAAGAACATGATACCCTTTAATAGTGTATCAAATTTTTTAGAAAAGAACGTTTTGAACCGCTATATGTAGCATAGGTGTAACATTTTAACATTATCAGAAAAGAAAACACCATAAGTAAAAACACATTAGGTTTTAGTTAGACGCAAATTTTTTCACTGTTTCATATTTAGTTTATATAATAAATATATATAAATTCACTTAGTGTTCACTCTATTTTTTGCTTGCGAATTGAAATTGCGAAATTCGTTGCTATAACCGTTATTACACTTTATTGAAAATCTACCAAATGACCATCGTTTTAAATAATGAAATTTTTTGAATATTTGTTCCTTTCGATTTTAAATAAAACACTATAAAATTTTAAATAATTTACTGAAATTTATTCATATTCAATAAATATTATTTTTTTTTATATATATATATATTTTTAATATGTTTGTATGTATAATATAATGCATGTCGTTTATTTTTATATTTTACAATTACTGTATTTCAATCTTATTGCAAATATTTCGCTTGTGTTTGAAAATTGTCTATTACAAAAAAAAAAATAAAATAAAGAATGCAAAGCAAGTTATAAATTTATTTTAAAATGAAGTTAGTTAAAATTAAAAATATTCCAAGAAGAAAACTTTTAGAAACTAATTTCGTTTAGCTGCTTAAACTTGTTAATTAATTACAGTTTTTTTGTTTGTATATATTATTTTGTATAATAGTATATGTACAAAGTTTGTATAAGCTTAAAATCATATATTTTCCAAATATATATCAAGAATATTAAATATATATTTTTCGCTAATTATGTTTTTTTTTTTTTTTTTTTTTTTTTTTTTTTTTTTTGTAAAAAAAACTTATTGAATGTGCGATTTATGCCTTATTTATTTTTAAGAGAATTTCAACATAAAAACAATATATAAATATACATATAAAAGGTGCAAAATATTACCTTTCATTTCTTTTTATAATTAACAAAAAAAAAAAAAATTGCTTTTCATAAGAAATTAAAATCAAACAAAACCTAAATGATAAAAATGCTTACTGTGAAATAATTTCTGACTTCATCTTTTAACGAACATAATAATTATCATAATTCTCGTTCGTTTTTACAACTGAATTCATTAATTTTTGTTCTCACTAAAATGCAAATTAAATTAGTACGGCACGGGCGCTACTCCGAATAAAAGAAAATTACAAATAATTGCCATTTACACCGTTTATACATACGTACAGGCTATTCAAAAATATTGCAAACAGAAAAATTTACGGAATAAACAGTAAGCTCCAAGACTATTTCATTATTAGGTGCATGGTACAATAATATACAGGTAGCGTCGAAACGGTGGCCGACATTTTTTTCTATGATGATAACTATCAAAAGTTGTTTATATTGTGCACACATACAAACACATTTTTTATTATTGTTTACAAATTGAAAAAGTTTTTGAAGAAAAAAATTTTTCAATAATACCAGTAAAAAATTATAAATAGCTTGTTTTCTATGTTTCCCAGCTACCTATATGTCGACATTTCATAGGAATTACCCTAATCATCAGTAGACTTTGGAAATTTTTGAAAGATATTCTCAAACATTCAACTTTATATCTCAACATTTCATAGGTAGTTCCTATGAAATGTCGACATATAAATAGCTGGGAAACACAGAAAACAAGCTATTTATAATTTTTTACTGGTATAAATGTTAGAAGCTTAAATAGCGAATAAAAAACTTAATTGTTTGAATTTTCCAATAATATTTTTCAAACACAAAACAGCTTCAAACACAACAGACAGCTTTTTCTTGATCTTTATTTATATATTTAATTTAGTGCACGAGTTTTAAATTTTTTAAAATTTTCGTAAAATAAAAATATACGTTTGTTTTTTTTATTTTCTTTTGTGTTCTTTGACACTTACATATCAACACAAAGCAGCAATAAAAAGCCATGTTGTTTTTTTATCGTTGGCATGTTGTAGTTCCGCTTTTACCTGTTATATTCTTGTACCATGATTAGGTGCATGCATCGGCGAATTTCTTATCAGTTGGCCTGGGTTTAATATGTCAAATTTTGTCTAGCTCATTTCTTCACACCCTCATAACAAAAATGAAATACGAATAATGCAGGTGCTTCTACAAAAAACAAGGGAGCCGCTTCGCTACAGCAGGTATTTTGTTTGTGCAAAAGGCGCATTCACACTTCAGTTGTCAAAAATAGTTGATAAAGCCCAGTTCAGACTATTATACTTTGTATTAATACTTGTCAAAAATTCAAATAATACGTGCAAGTCTGATAGTCTGAATGTAATCCGTCATACATACGAAAAATAATACGATAAAAATTTGACATCCCATACGACTTTTTTGTTTTTTGAAACTTTTCAAAACGATAATACTTTACATTGGATCAGGGTTGTGTTTTTTAGCAAACCAGCTAATTAAAAATTGACTAGTCGGCTATTTTGTAGCCGATGGGGGGCCGTCACAGATAGTATTTTTTGTCGTTATAAAAAAGCTCGAAATTTGGAATTTAGCTGTCATTTATAAATGTATTTTGCTCATGCTATATTTAGAACATAAAATATATTTGTGCTATTGAATTTGGATGTGTTATACATAATTATTATTTTAACTGTTGAAGAATTTCACGCGCCGGCACGTCTATCGCCTACGACGAATAGCGCACCTACCGCCGTGAAAAGTTTTATGATGGCACATCTATGTTGGTTTATATCAAGTGTGATGGTGTGAATGCAAAATCTAATTTACATTAGACTTTTTGACAGTCGCAAGAAATGTGTTTAGACTTTTATCTCACCAAATCTAATGAAAGTATTTATACTTGTATAATAGTCTGATTGGGCCTTAAAGAACATGTGTATTTTTAGTATTTTTTTCAAACTTGGTGGAAGACAGGGCTAATTCATTACTAGGTGAACTTAACAGCACAGGTGATTGTTTCTTGCTTCTAGCGTTTTTTCCAATGAGACCGTCATTTTTTTTCTTTTGTTTACAAACTTTTTCGCGCCATTTTGATCTGAAGATTTTTTTGTATGATTTAGTGCAATTTCAAGAAATTTGTGTGAATTTAAAAGTGAAAAACTAATACAATCTGTGATTTTAATTACAAACAATTATAAAAGTTTATTTTTAACGTTTATATAAAATTTTTTTCAAATACATAGTACTGAATTCGCCTTTCCGCTTGCATTCACCTGTATAAATTCGCCTTGGTGGAGGAGGTCTGCAGAAGAGATTAAAAAATTTATTTGCTTTGCCAATAGATAATACATAATTACAATATTGAAGGTGAAAACAACATTACGAATGGTCGTCGGAGAGACAACGTTATAAGAAAACAAAAAACCAAATTAATCAAGCCTGAAGTCTAGCCTGAACCAATATCCAATAAACTTATTGTTTTTATTATTATAAAATAAACGATAATAACATTAATACCACAAACATTTTGGATATTAATTTTGGTTCTGTTCCATTTCTCTTTTGAAATTTATTTTTTACAAACGGAGCAAGTTCTGTACCATTTCCCTTTTGAAATTTATTTTTTACAAACGGAACAAGTTCTCATTTTTAATATAAAAATCATGCAAAAAAATCTACAGATTAAAATGGCACGAAAGAGTTTGTAAACAAAATTTGACAGTCTCATTGGAAAAAACGCGAGAAGCAAAAAATAATCACCTGTGCTGTTAAGTTCACCTGGTAATGAATTCGCCTTGAGGTGGATGCATTGGCGAATTCGATTAATATGGTGGCGCTTTCGCTGTCAAGTTTTGTTTACCTTTTTCGGCGCCATTTAAATTTTTGTAGATGTTCGTTATCAACTACTTTTGACAGCTTAAGTGTGAATTCGCTTTTTACACAAACAAAATACCTGTTATTTTTTTATTATTGTAGAGAAGCGGCTACCTTGTTTTTTGTATCATGGTTCGTGTCTTTTAGTTTACCCCTCTTTCTTTTCTATCAAATTTGCCTACAAACATGAAAGACATGACTTAAAGACGTTTGAAATAATCATCATGGAAATTGGGTGTAATATATATTTAGAAGTTCGCTCTCTAATTCGTGGTTCGCGGCCCAATCTTGATTGAACCAACATGATTCGCCATACAAAATTTTATTGAATCTTGTTGCAAAACATGCAAAAACTAGTATCATCTCCAAATTTGATAATATATTATCTATCGCTATTTTATCTGAACTAGCTCTCAAAAAATATAAACAAAAGAAAAACATATAATTAATCAAAAGAAACATATAAAAATTGGATACTAACATAAAGATTAAAAAAAAAAGTGAAAGAAAAATTAGTGTAACCTTTGCACAAAATATGTAAACTTCAGTGTGGAGCAAAAAACAACGGACTGAACATCTAGTTTCGCAATAGTGGTTCAAAGAGCAAACCAATCGTTTCATATTAAGTGCCCTGGAGACGATAAAAAAAAATCACGTGAATCAGTGCATACGTGTGAGTGTCGTGTTTTTGTAGTTTAAAAGGAGACGTGCAAATAAAATCGTCAATCATTATTTTTATTTTGACTTCGCTGCTTTCGTTTCTAAACATGTCAACATCGGATGCTGAAATATTGTTATCTTGTGCAATTTTGTTAAAAAAAAAACCAAAAACTATGTATTAAAAGTAGTAATATATGAACAAAATAAAATTCAATAATCATAAACAAAATAAAATTCAATAATCATAATAAATATAGACGTAGTTTTTTTTATTTATGTTGTTCCTTTTGATAACAAAACTAACATTTTTTATCGTCAATCACAACTGGAGACTATCAAAATAATTACACGTCAAAATAAAATATCAAAAGTTTTTAATTTTCTTCAATCAGAGCCGACAACTTTAGCGCACACTTAGAGCGCTGATGTGTTTTTTTGATCGTCTCCAGGGCACTTTACCGTCGGAATATGGTATAACATCACCGCTGTCAAATATTAGCTGTTCGTGGATACATTGCCACCTGGCGAAACTGGTGTGGAGTTTAACAATCAATTTCTGTTTTTCGATCGAATAACAATAGTTTGTAAAAAAATGAAATAATGTATAATTAAACTGATGGCAATATTAAATAAATATTTTGTTTTTATTTTATTTTTATTATTGGTTTTAATTTTCTAATATTTGGTTATTTTTTTCAATTATTTTTTTAACCAATTACTAGTCACGAGCATTTACGCGAGCTTTTACTTATTAAATGTCATCAAAACAATATTTTTAAATAATTTTCTTTATAAAAAAAATCATTAAAGTTATGATTACAAAATGAATATTTGTTTTAGTTTTTTATTTGGAAAAATTGGAAGGGTTCCATATCGTAAGAGAAACAAAATATTTACGACCGTATGTAAAAAAAATAAACTTAACAAAGCTTGGTAAGATATTGTTAACGAAAATTTGTTAAAGCTACATGCAAAATAATTGTTAGCAAATTTTTGCTAGTAAAGCACTGATGTCCACTTCATAGCACAATTGTGCTAAACAACTCACACGTATTTGTTATGCTCTTTCATTTAGTCATCGTTGAGTTAGCGATGAAAACACATGCGACGGATGATTATAACTTTTTTTCAGGAATTCATGTCCAACAAACACGAGCATTTCATTTGAAAACAACGAAGCAAAGTAAAAAATTGTCTGTGTTTACATTGTTGTAAATTTTACAACAAACAAAAGCATACACATTCTTATTTTATTTAATGTTCACTAAGCCAGCGTCGAGTAAACACATATTCTTAGCGGTTCGTTGAATTTTTTTTATTAAAATAAAATGAGATGCGAGAAGTATTTTATGATAAGCAATGCTTTTAATTCGCATTTAAAAAGTATTTTATTAATTCGAAATTCTCATGAAAGCATCAATATGGAAGATATAATTAAAGACAAACAAAGTTCACAGCCTACATAAAACAGCTCAGCTTATGTTTCTTTTTTTGTATTTTAAAAGAGAACTTCATAAGAACGTCTTATATTAATTCTTATATTACGATTAATTTAATTTTGATCTACTGAACTCTGTTTTTTTATTTTCATTTCAAAACTAAAATACATATCCTCCATTTCTTTAAATTTATCAGTTTGAGAATGAACAAACTTTCAAATTAATTTTTAAAATATATTATAGGATTTTCTTTTTTACACGTTTAACGTTATGTTTGCTGGGTAGCTCTCGCACCAACACAACTGTATTTTCATTTTTGGACACCAATGTAGTAAAGTGTTCATTTACTTTTTCACATTTTTGAGAGTAATTTTGAAAATTTTCTTGTTACTCTCTCTTTGCTAATTTTTACTAGTAAAGTAAATGAACACACCTTATGTTTGCCAAACATATTTGTAACTTTTTACACAACTATAAACTATGAAAGTGCTTTTTCACAACATAAATAGTAAAAAATTAGTTATATTTATTTACTTATTTTTATTTAATATTTTCGGCATATGACTAAAAATATTAAGATTAAAAAAATTTTTCCTTGAAAAATGCCCATTTAAACTAAGATTGAATGTCTATGGGGCAACACTGTTTGTTTGTTGCTTTTTGCATCCAACTGAAAAAATCCCTTGCAATCGAAATCTCTTGCAAGTGAGCCCATTACTGAAGAGTTGATGGGCTCTTTTGAAAGAGTGCTCTTTTTAGTTCAGCTCTTTTTACTGAAATATGTCTTTCTTTTAGTTCAGTAGTTCAGTGCTCCGTAAATAATATTTTCAATGAGCGGCTCTGTTCAGGTTTCATGATAAAGAAAAGCAAAACAAAATTGCTGTAAACAAATGAAAAGTACAATTATTAAAGGTGAGATTAGAAATTTTCAGGTGTGATAGAAAAATAATTTTATTAAAAAGAGAAAAAAAAAAAACGATATATTTGTGATGATGTCTCGATGTTTTCATATTCAATTATGGTCGCATATCATATCATTTATTTTTATAATACAAAAAACCAAATTAAAATTGTGTTGTCTAATATTCTGAATAGTTGTATCATCGTGCAATTATTAGGTGGCAGCATTATAGTACGTTTCTATTATAAGGAAATTAAGTCGATTTGAGGAAATCATATCGAAGTGTTTCCACTGTGTTGTAAGTAATTTTCTTTGACAATTTGACATTTGTGTTGTTTGATTACATTTTATGAAAAAAAAAAAAAAAATTTTTTTTTCCAATAAACATTGTGCAACAAGCTGTTTAAATACAATTAAACACGCTGAATTAAGGGGTATCCAAACCGCAAGAATCCTAGCAATCAAATATGTAGAGTGTAGCTTGACTTTATCGTTTTCGTCGCTTGTGCCGAAGTAAAATGAACCTGAGGACCCACGAGTAGTATCTGTTACTAAATTTTACTACTACTGTAGGATATTTGGATATCAGGCTGTAGTTATGGGTGGGTCCTTCAGAACACTAGCCAGTTGAGACTTGCATACAAATTAACCTTCCCTACTCAAGGAATACGAAACCTCTTGTAGATAGATGCTTAATGAAGATGCTAAACTTGCCATTACTTATAGAATCTAATTAACACAACGGGACCAGATTGGACCCAAGTGGGCTGGCATTTCAACAGCTGGCAGCCTGTTAAACCTAGAGAACCTAGTTCGCAAACAAACAAAATAGTTTCATATTCTTTATTTTATTTATTGGCATTGAATATACAAATATAAATACTTTATTTCATTATTTTAACAAAAAAAAAAAAAAAATTATTAAGAAATAAAAAAAAAAACTGATAAAAACGGAAAATAACATTTAGTTTTTATTAAATTTAACTTCATAATCAAATAAATCAATAATTTTGGTTCGTAATAACATGTCGCTTTTTCGAACGGTAACTCACCAATAATGAATACCCCAATGTTGTATTTATAAGAATAATAGCCCCACAGTGTTGCAGAGACAAATTTCGACGTAATTTTAAACAAATTAAGACATTTGAGATAATTTGATCATATTAGAAATATATGGGAAATCACGTCGCAAATTACTTAATTTGGGCAAATGAAACGATTTGTCCCAAATTACCTATATGGAAACGTACTATTAGAGTTGCTGTACTAGATACGTAATATTTTGTTTGTTTAAAAATTCCACCATAATGTCAAAAACATGTTGACAAAACAGAGGAAAATGAAGGGGGAAAAATGTATATAAAGAAAAATAATTGTGTATTATTATTTTCATAAAATGTTTTTAACGCATTTTAAGCAATTAGATTATTTTTGAAGCGAGAGAAGTCGATAAGCAGTAGAATTTTTCTTTTTACATAGCAGACAGCAACGCATATTAAGGAATTAAAATATTTTTGAAATCTTTTATTGTTTCATGCTTATTCATGTTTATTTTTTCACTTCACTTTGTATAAACATAAACAGCTTCTACGCAATTAAAATATTTTTGGAAACTTCTTTATTGTTTTTTTCTTTTTTGCACTTTTTCTTTCTTTTTTTGCACGCTTAAAATATTATTATTTTTTCAATTCACTTTGTATAAACATAAACAGTTGTTTCAAATAAAAAAATGTCACCTGCGCTAGTGATGCCACCTGGTTAATGCACCTTGAGTTGTATATAACATAGATATGTACTTTTTATGTCAAATTCTGGCAGCACTGTTTGACTATTTCCGTACGAAAAAGAAAACTTGAAGACAAAAGGAAGAAACATTAACTACGGAACTAAAAGAGCTCGCAGAAATGGTCGGCTCACTTAGTGCCTATTTCCACTATACAAGAAAATAAGATTGCAATTTTTCATTTTCTTCTTTGAACTTTCTTTGCCATTTACACTGTACAAGTCTTATTGCTTAAACTGAACTGATTTTAATTTGAATAGTATACATACGAATATGAAAGCAAAACGAATTGCAAGTACATGCAGGTATGTACTCGTTTACTGGATGAGATAAAATACCTCACCCCGTTCTCTAAAAGTTAATCAGTTCAGCAATAAGACTTGCGTAGTGGAAACTGGGAATTAGCTCCCTGAAGTGAATAGTTCAGTGACACTAGTTCGTTCGCGAACTACCCAACTCTACATTACTGGCAGATGTAAGAATGTGTTAGTAAAATAATGACAAAGTATTGGGGTTTTTGCACTTGCGTGTATAAAGGTTAAAAAAATGACTGCTCTCATCGGAGCATAATGTGAAAAAAATGTACGTTTTGTTCAGCGACTCCTCTTTAAACGCTACGGAACCCTTGATTTATAAGTGCGATACATCTTAGGCCAATTTTTTTCTTTTATATATATATTTTGCTTCTGTAAATTCTTGTGAGTTTTTGTGTTTACTGATATTATTTATTTTTCATTTTTTTTTTAAATTCTATGTACTAATTTATTGCTTTTTTTTTCTCTTAAAATGTTCATAATTTTCATTCTTGTTTTGCGAAAGTTTTTGAAAAAATATCCACTACAAATTTGTTTTTGCTTTATTTAATTTTATTTAGTTTTATAAAGAATATTTGTTATTTGTTCAATTTTTATTTACCAAATTTAATTCTTTTTTTTAATACTTGTTTCAAATACTGGTCAGGCTATGTTTATATTTAATTTTTTTTTTCATTAATATATTTCAATTTGTTTATTAGTTGCCGTCACTGTGTTGAGGCTTTTTTTTTATATTAAGTTTTTTTTTTAATTTAATTTTTATTTTCTGTTATAAAGCAAGTAGAAAATATAATTTATTTCAGTTTTGTTTTCGGTTTTAAATTAAGTGAAGTTGTATATTTAATTTGTTTACTAGTTTTCTTTTTTCTCTTTTAATACAATTATGATGATATGTACAAATAAAAAAAAAAACGATGTTAAGAATTATTTTATAATTTATGTATTTAACTATGTATGTATGTATTGTTTTAAATTTGTTTATGTTTTGTATACAAATAAAAGTTAATAGCGGACATAAAAATGCAATAAAATATGCAGACCTGTTCTAAAGCTCATGTGATTTCAAAGCGGTTCAAGGCGGTTTCAAAAACACAAATCTGATTTGTTGTACCTGTTCTGCAAAGCTCTATTTTCAGGCATTTGCTGAGAAATGCAAATTTTTACATCACTTGTTAGGTGGTCAAAATCGCAAATCCCACTTTTCTGTGTGCTGACGATCGCGCATTTTGTTTGAGCAAAAATATGTGTAAAACTTGGTAGCACTTGCTTTTTGTATGGGGAAAAACTAGTTGTGCCATCTCAAGGCGAATTAATTAAAAGGTGAACTTAACAGCACAGGTGATTATTTTTTGCTTCTCGCATTTTTTCCAATGAGACTGTCAATTTTTTTTCTCTTGTTTACAAACTTTTTCACGCCATTTGATCCGAAGATTTTTTTGTATGATTTAGTGCAATTTCAAGAAATTTGTGTGAATTTAAAAGTGAAAAACAAATATAATCTGTGATTTAAATTTTTTTTTTATAAAATTTTTTCCCAGCTGAACAATCTTAGGCGAATTTAGATTTTGACATTCACGATATGTTTTACAATAACAGAATACATAGTCCATTCCGCTTGCCTGGATAAATTCGTCTTGTGCCTCTGAAGTCGCCATTTTTAAAGCAAACAAATGCAATACAGCAATCATATGAAAAAAGTATATTTTTTAGTTGTAAATTTTTCTTTTCAAAAAATTTAGTTTTATTCACTATATTAGTTTCTAACATTGATACCCAGGCAGCTTTATATAAATATATATTGATGTGTCAACATTTTGACAACTATTCGAAAATTCTACCAACAAAATACATGTTGGTGTTGTATTTATTGCAATTCTGCCACTACCTACATATATAAAGCTGCCTTGATTGATACTAATAAAAAAAAAACAAGCTGTTTATAATTTTTCGATTTGTAATTTTTTTTTAATTAAAATTGATCAATTTTATGATGTAAATATATACCACGGCTACCATTAATACTCGGTATTTTTGTTTTGAACTATTGAACTGACTCGTTGCTGCCGAGTCAGTTTATTTTTAAACTGATTCCTGCCTGCTATTTATACGTCTTTATTCTAGCTATTCATAATTCTAGAATCAAATGTACAAATGTATTTCTTACGCATATACACATTCATACATATGCTGGTGAACAATATGCAAGTCACAACAACAAACAATAATAAAACGAATACCAAGAATACAAGAAAAGCAACAACATCATTTGTAGTTGATTTACTTGGAATTTTACAAACTTTAAATCATGTATGTGTGTTTGTTTGTGTATTATGTTTTTAGTTTTATTTTGTTTGTGTGAATATGTTGTATATTTATAATAAGCAGATCAACAGCTGCACACTGGGTTAGATGTGGCAAAAAAATTCTTAACAATATCTTTTGGCATAGTTACAGATACTCTTTTGAGCTCAGGAAGTGGTTGTAAAGCAACCATCTGCGGACAACATGGGCTTTGTGTTTGGGTTCGTTGTCTTGGTATAATTTGAATGTTGAAGAAATCCCCATTCAAATTTTCGCGCAAAATGTTTATAACTTTGTTCATTGTGCCGTTAATAAAAACCAGTTTCGTGACACCCTTTGCTGATATACAGGCTCAAACCATCACATTTCCGCCTCCGTGCTTGACTGTGGGGGTAATGTTTTTACCTCCCAATTCTTCATTAGATATCCGCCAGACCATTGTACTTCCGTCGCTACCAAATATGTTGAATTTGCTTTCGTCAAGGAAAATAACGCATCCTCACCATTTTACATCATTTTTTTATGCTCTTTATATTTCCTGTTCTTCAAATTTACGAACGGCTTCTTACGAGCAACACGGCCATTGTAACCCTGTCTCTTAATGGTTCAACGTATTGTTTACCGACTTATTTAACTCTTGATTTACTTCACTTGCTATTTTAGAAGCACTTAAGCTCGGATTGTCCTTAATTTTTCTTACAACGGGGCGCTCTTCCCGACGGCTCTCGTAGTATGCTGTTCATATATACACTTTTAATTAAAAGTTTTCAATTAATCCCTTAATTGATTTTAATTACCCATACACAATTTTAATTAACTTAATTGCCAGTTAACAGTTAATTGTTCTAATATTTAGTCAAATCAAATATACAACCCTGTGGCAACCGTGTTTAGTTAGCACAATAATACCCAATGAACACACTTTGTTCAAATTTGACAACTCAAATGTAAACACAAGGTGCATTAACGTCTACGCGGTGGAAGCACTAGAGCAAAATTACAACAAAACAACAAAAACAGGCATCTGGTAACCTATGTTTATCAAAAATATATGTAACAATTATAAACTATGAATGTACCTTTTCATAATTATAAATTATTTTTATTTGAATTAATTTTATGTTCACAAAATACTTTTTATACGTTTAATTCAGAATAAAACACTAAATTCACTTTCGAAAATGTAAACAATACATTTGACAAATATAGCTTACTATATTACCAGTTGCAAAAATTGTCACATGCCGTAGCGCTGCCACGTTGTAGATTTTACAGGCAGTTTACCAATTTCGAATGAAATTGAATGCGAAAGAAAGCTAGTCACTTACATTCGAATCAATTTGGGTTTGTCTATCTCACTACTATTCGTTCGCATATTCTTATGTATTTTCATTGAGTTTTGATACATCGTTCGCATAGAAAAAAGTTAGACGAACCCAAATCAATTTTCTTTTGCTTAGATTGCGAACGCAAGCCTGCTGTCGAGATTGGTAAACTGGCTGTTAATGCAACTTGTGTAAACAAATGCAAACAAAAGATGGCGAGTTCACAAACAAAATGTAAACAAATTTTCTGTTAGCTGTTGTCAGACGTTAATTGCATTAGCAATATTAAGTATGTATGAATTTTTTAAATTAACTGATAATTGAATTAATTAAAAAATGTATGTATGAACAGCAGATTACTTAATCCCAGTTCAGACTATTATACTCATACTGTGTATTAATACTTTTCAAAAATTCAAATAATACGTGAAAGTCTGATAGTCTGAATGTAATCCGTCGTCATACATACGAAAAATAATACGATAAAAATTTGACATCCCATACGACTTTGTTTTTTCAAACTTTTCAAAACGATAATTCACATTCACTTAACATATAAGCTTGTAGTAGCCTATATCTTCCCAGTGCTCCACAGTCGGTGATTAAGTCCTCCATTGACTCCTCTTCATCACCGCAGAATCTGGTACGTTGAGAATTTCGACAGCTATCAGTGATAGCACACAAATACATAAACTTAATATACAGCCATAACACGTGTTATCATACACGTGCTATGGCTGTATATTACACGTGTTGGTGTACGCAACTAAATATTACAACATAACAACGTACATGCTTGTGATCGGTATCAAACAAAATTTGGAGACGCACATAATTGTTATGAAAATAAAAGTATGTGTTAGTTGCGTTGAGTTATGTTCGTTTACTTTTATGTATGTACGAGATTTTTGTACAATGTGCGTATTTTTCTGAAGTCTGGTTTAGACTTTTATCTCACAAAGTCGAATGAAAGTACTTATATTTGTATAATAGTCTGATCGGGCCTTTATTAACACATTTACTACAAAATTGTAGCAGGAGCTTTTCGAATTCCCTCCCTATTTTCTTAGTTCCAGTGCAATTCACAGTATATGTAGGGTTCAATGCCCGAGTACTGGTCCAAGATAAAAAAGAAATAATGACGATCGCGTGATTTGTTTGAGCAAAAATATGTGTAAAATTTGGCAGCACTTGCTTTTTGTATGGGGGAAAAAACTAGTTGTGCCATCTGACGTCGCCATTTTTAAAGCAAACAAATGCAATACAGTAATCATATCGCTCCTTTATTGCAACAGTCAACGCATTTAAAATCTTTAGCTTCCATACAAGTCTTAGAAATTTTTTTTAGAAAATATCTTCTAAAGGAAAAAGTTTAAAAGTAATTTGAATAAAGTTTTGGCACAATATAGAAGATGGTACTGTTAACAATTCTGCATTGTTAACTCGAAAAGTGCATTTTTTGAGATATGACTATGTTGCAATAAAGGAGCGATATGAAAAAGGTGTATTTTTTAATTGCAAACTTTTTAATTAAAATATATGAAAATTCCCAATTTTCTCGAGAAAAATAGATAAAAACAAATAAAATTTTATTTAGACGCTTCCAGTTCCACAGGTTTACTTAGAGTTCACTTCATCATTTGCTTGCGAGTTGAAATAGCAAAATTTTATGTGATTGTGACTTTCAGCACACCACTTTTGTGACTTTAAATCGTACTCACATTTTTTTTTTGCGAAATGTGAGTTTCAGCACATGGCTGTATGACACAGATGATCAAAAAAGTTTAAAAATCAATTTTAATTAAAAATAAATCCCTTTTCCGAACTATTGCTCAGTAGCTTTAAGCCAGTTCTGGACTAATTTTCTTTAGGAAAGATTTTTTTTAAACAATTTGGATTATAACAAATTGCATATGTGATCAATATGAGACAAATATAGACGAAAAAATAAATAAGAGCTCAGTGGCTGGGTTGATTAAGCAGCCGTATTAAAAATACATCATGTTTACCTGCTACTGAGTTCGAATCCTAGTGGGTGCTGATGAGCAGTGTAGCGACTGGGAAACGGCTAGTTGTCCCCCAGCTTTAGTGTATTCAATTATTTTTTCCTGTCTTCTTTGATCAAGAGTTATTGATCGCGGCAATTATTGTTATAATTATAAATAAAAATATTTCTTGGCTTTAGCCAGGATTGAACTCGAGCAAGACGAATAATACCAACCCATCATCATATAATAATAGAAATATTTCTTTAGGAAAGCTAAATTGTTTTTCTGATACAAAAAAGTCTCTGAAAAAAAAAAAATTTTAAATAAAAAAAAAGTAACAAAAATTGCTTAAAATGTTGTTGTTTGTTTCTGTTTTATTTGTGTTTCTTTTTTTTTATAATAAAATACTTAAAGCAATTAATTATTTTAATTAAATCGTATGAAAACAAATAAAATTATTTATATTATTATTATATACAATGAAATTAAATGATTAAGATATTCTAAATTAATTTTTAGATTAATTTTGCTTTTATTGAATAATAATCAGGCATAAGATACAAATTGTTTTCAAAATTTTTCTATAAAAAATTTTTATAAAAATAAAATTAACTTGAATGAAATAAAAATTGAGTTTCATTCAATATATTCTACATTTCATAGGAGCTACCCTAATCATTAGTAGACTTTGGAAATTTTTGAAAGATATTTTCAAACATTCAACTTTATATCCCAATAATGTAAATAAACTTCTGAGAATTTAAAAAGAAAAATATTTTAATAATACCCCTGAAAACACAAAAATAAGCCTTTTTGTTTTGCACAAGCCTCTACTTTTCTTTACAATTTTCAAACAAATGAACAAACGTTTGTATGGGCTTGTTGGGAAATGCATCACTGCGCTGCATGTTTGCATTGTTGAATACAAATCACTAGATATAATAAAATGTGATTAAGTCGCTAAATTAATCAGAAAGTACCTAAAATGTGATTACTAATGGCCGCAAAAATTGAGTAATATTTGTTTTTAAGCGAACTTTACTGAGAGACAGTAAAGCTTTCTCTCTTACGCTCTGTCAAAATGGGATTTTCCAATTGCAAAGCGTTGACGTCGCGTTATTTGGGTTGGCCTCATACACTTTGTATGTGCATGAGGATTTTTGACAGATAAATTACGCTTGACACGCTTATTTAGGTTGCACATTTAAGGTTAGCAAGTAATGCAATAGGTTACGAGGGCGGCTCAATTAGTCAGTGGCTTTTTCCATGTCCCTAAAACTAATTCTAGGAAAGAAAGAAATTTCAAGTAAGAAAAACTCTTTAGCTACGTTTACGGTTGTCAGATCTTACAATATTGCCAGTAAAATTGTCTGAAAAATTGTATTACAATTGTGTGAACTGCCTATTTTTTAACTTACAACGTTGTCAGAAAAACCATTGTCAATCAATTGTAAGACGACAATGTTGTCAGGCATCTGACAATCGTGAGAACACTCTTCGTCGGCATTGCCAGATATTTGGCTGATATTGTAAGCTCAGTTTTAATTGTCAGATGTATAAAATTAATGCACCTGACAATGCCATCATTGTCAGAAAGAAGTTTAAGGGGCAACACTGCCAAACAGATGGTTGTTGATATACATAAGTGGCAGTGCCTTACAAAATTTTTTTTTGTAGCATTTTTTTTATTTATTGAATCTTCAAAATTAACTAACAATAAGTATTCAAATCTTAATACTAAATTTAAAATTAAAAAAAAAAAACATGTCTGGTAATTTTTGTCATCTCAAAATCTGACAACCGTATGAACTGACAATTTTTGTTGTCAGATGAATTATTTGTCAGACCATAGTCCGACAATGAAATTGTAAGATTTTCTTGCGATCGCCTGAACACACAATTTACTTCTGCGGGACAATTTTTCATTGTAACTACATTGTCAGCATGTTGCCAGATCTTACAATATTGTACATAGCTTTTGACAAACTAAAAAAAAGAGGTTAGGCAGGCTGGCCAATGGATACCCTGATATAACTTAGGTTCCCCAGCTCACTTGGAATCTGAAATTGTTCGCCTTGTGATAGCCTGAGAAGAGGAAGAGTAGAAGTGAAAAATAGCAGTTAGAAGGATATAGTGGGACGGGGAGGAAAGCTGGGTAACCGCTTAATGTGACATTACATGGTGTTTTACTAGCCATCCGCTGCTTCTTAAGGCACCTTTACATGGTAATACAAGTATTTAGATCTGTCAAAAATATGCGTAGAATGAAGGAAATCTTGCCGTATAAAAACAAAATGTATTCAGTAGGAGGGAAATCCAATTGCAAAAATTGACCAGCGGTCGGTAAATCTTCATTTTCTTAACCATTTTAGAAAACTCTCTGCCACTTTCTCTAATTCGAATAACTATTTTCATTCGCATAAATAGATTTAAAACAAAAATAAATTTTCAAATTTTGTTTTTGCTTGAAATGTTTTTATGCGAAAGAAAATTTTTATTCGAAATAGTGGAAGTAGCAGTCTGTGTTCTCATCACATCAGAGGTGTATTTTTAAATTTGCATTGGCAGCACTTCAAGTATTTAATAAAGGTGGTACAACATTTACAACCTCAACCAATTGCAGTTCAAGAATTATGCATGTTGTTTTTGTAAATGTGGTAGAGCTGTAACCATCAGTAAATTTATTACACTTTCATAATAATGCTTTGGTTGTATTTGTCCCACAAGTGTAAACTAACGTAAAAAAAACTTACAACACATATTTGGTCATATTTTTTAATTATGGATTCGTAATATTTTGCTCCCACAAAATCTAAATATTTTGTATTACCATGTAAACGTGCCTTTATGAAAGAGACTAGCGCGATCGGATTGACCGAGGCCAGACATGATGGGCTATGGAAACTCAGCACGCCTAGATATCTCAGGCGGTGATGCTCGCATACCGGGTATGTTCCAAGGAGATGAAAGATCGTCTCCCTCTCTTCGCTTCGTCTTGGCAACTTCTGCTAAAGTCGTTATAGGCCTAGTCTCCTGGGGGCTAATTCTGTCATTCGTGATCGATCGTGTAAATTTCTAATGATGTGACTCGTTACGTAACGAGTCGAATTATCACTTCAGTGTTGCAAAATAATAAAAAA
Organism: Thecocarcelia acutangulata; assembly: GCA_914767995.1. Lineage (NCBI taxonomy): Eukaryota > Metazoa > Arthropoda > Insecta > Diptera > Tachinidae > Thecocarcelia > Thecocarcelia acutangulata. The sequence goes on from OU612096.1 coordinate 31,647,144, forward strand.
ATGTGTTTAATAACAATGCCGAAAGTTGTCAACAAAAATCACATGTTTTAACAAAACAAATTGAAATTTACGAGCAACAAATTAAATCAAACGCAAAAGAAATGTACCCAATATTATTATATTATGCATCATCGTCTGACTCTGATAAAACGGTTACTCTCAATACAATAAGAAAAAATATTAGGGGAAGCGGCACTTCCCCTAATTTTAAATTTGCCAAACAACGAGTAAGAGCAGGCAATATTTTGCTCAAATACATTCATACCATAAAGAATGTTTATTTCACAGTTTCAAGTGACGATTTAGACTCACAAAGGAAGCGTTTAACTATTTGCTAGGCCAATTAATTCGTTACTGCTGACCTGAAATAAAAAATTATTTATACATTTAATTTTGTATTTACATTTCTTTTGTGTTTTTCTGCTTGTCGGGTTTTCGATGGTACTTTTGCTTGCGAGTAAAAAGTTGCACGGTTGCATTCGAATGGTGGTTACTCGCTATCGAATGCCATCATTAGAAATTTCGATACCTTTTACTCGATATCGATTGAGATAATCCCAAAAGTGTAAAAACTCGCAAATTCGAGTAAGAACTCGCTCGTAAGCGAATGACAGAATTAGCCCCCTGGCATGGCTCCCAAACGGATAATGGTCCTATATCTCAGTTGAGAGTACTACAGTGACTCTCAATTGAGATATGGGCAGTTTTAAGAGCTCCCCAGCTAGTTCTTATTCTCTTAAAGTTAATATGCGGCCACATGTTTCTTGATATAAGGCATGTGGGCTCTGTGAGATATTTCTCTAGAGCACATTTCAGCGTGTTATCCGCAAAAGAGATCTATGTACATATATCCTAGTCCTGTAGGGTTACAAAAAGACTGATGTATACTTTTCTTAGTTTATTATTGTATTTTCTTCTTCAGTTTTGTATATGGCATTGACAATCTGTGACATGCCTGATTATTATTATTATTTTTATATTTTGTTTATAATTATAATTTAGCTTTTCGTAAATTGTTTTGTATGTTGTTATTGTGGCATTAATGTGTGTATGTGTGTGTGTGTATTTTTTATAATTATTTTCTGTAACAATTTTTCTTAAATTTTGGTAAAATATTGTTTGTATTTTTTTATAAACTCTTGTGTTTTGTTTTGGTTTTAATTGAAAATGTGTGTGTGTGTGTGTGTTTTCTTTTTAAATTTTGTTTTAGTTTAATTTCTTTTCAAAAGATATCAGTTTTTAAATTTGGATTAATTATTGTTTTTTTCACTACGTTTTCTGTTTTTACTTTTAATTAATTAATTTTAATTTTATGTTGAATGTTAATAATATTTTTGTTTAAATATTTTACTTTTCTTTATTTAAGAGTTTTATTTATAATTAATTTGTTTTTAATTAATCTTAATGGAATTTTGTTTAAACACTTTAATTGTGTTAATTAAACATATTTTTGTTTTTTTGTTTGTTACTTTCTTTTTTTTTAATTTCTTTTAAATAAAAATTATAAAGAGAACTCAGCTGAATTTGAATTTCTATTTTATTTTATTTTTTTCATAAATTTTAAATAAAAGACTTTTAAGGAATTAATAACAATATTAAAAACGAATTTTCATACAAATACCATTTAACTTTATTATATAATAATAATAAAAAAAAAAAAAATATAATAAATAAAATAAAAAACTAAAAATGTTGGAAGAAGTCCAGTTTAAATACACTCCTCTAAGTGGGGGAAAAATTATATAGGCTAGGATAGAAAATTGAAATGTAAAGCGAGTAAGTTGACGGAAATGCAGTTTCCGAGTTATGGACCTCTAAAGTTTTGATATATGTACGTGTTCTTGATCCTATTTGCTTTGACCTTTATTTAATTTAATATTTGCAAATAATTCCTTCAGCTCAAGGTCCTTTTTTGTTTTTTAAAAAAATGTTTTTGTATTGAATTTACACACAAAAAACAAATTTTCCTAAAGAAGTCTTCCAAAGGAGGACGAAATATTGAAAAATACATTAAACATTTTTTTAAAAAACAAAAAAGGACCTTGAGCTGAAGGAATTATTTGCAAATATTATATGTACGTGTACTTGAAATTGCAATTTTCCGCTACATTTGTAAAGTTATTTAGGCAAAAATGTTCAATTTTTAATTATATTAATATTTTTCTAGTTTTAACCTCTGAAATGATTTTGTTTTTTGTTTCATTCATTTTTACAGATCAGCTGTTATTTTCAGTGTTGCAAATATTATGAGTACCTAACTACTCGGTATTTTACACTTTGATACAAATGGTATGTGTAGGTGGACAGACACGGTCAAAATGCTTGCTTTTAATTTTTTGTATGTGTGCTTGAGGCTTTAAAAATTTTGTGCTTGATACCCCATCAAGCATTCAGTTTAATTTTGATTTTGCGGTATTCGCTTGGTAGCAAAAAAATGTCAATAAATAAATAAATTTTTGTTGCAAAATTATATTTTCTTCTTAATTCCATTCAAAAGAATTTGATATTGTCCGCCTTTTACGCAGCGATCGCTTATTGTGTGCATATCACATCCCACAGTATAGGTAAAGACGAATAAAACTTCAATAACTTCCAAATTATCTTTATTATCGCTAATTACTTCTTTTCATAATTTAAAACAATAATTAAATTTTATTTCCACTTGAAATACAAAATATTCCATTTCGACACTTTTTCATTAAATTTTCTTCTTCTGTTTTTATTTTTTCTTGACAACCCTTCACAACGAATACAAAATAATAATAAAAATGTGTTCGTGCTTGATAGCTTGCACTAGATACAACCAAGCATGTGCTAGAAAGCATGCCAGAAAATCAAAAGTTTTTGATTTTCCATCTCGCAAATACCAACAAATTTTCACACCATGCTTGTTAAGCTTTTTGACCGTGTCTATGCCCCTTAAGACTTGTGCGATAGTCTGAAACACCCTTAAAGTGTTCATTTACTTTTTCACATTTCTGTTACTCTCTCGTTGCTAATTTTTAACAAACGGAGATTAGAAAATATTAAGATCAGCGTTGCCTTTTATGATACTAAAGTGTCAATTTGACCCTATTTGATGTCTATGAGACTTTTTGTACGACTCTTTTTTTAAAATACCCTTTTTGACCCTTTTTGCAAACATGGAACTTTTTGCTGAGAACGATCGAACAGCTGTACAGAGGTTCAATTCGTCGCATAGTTGGCGGCTGCGGCTAAAAGCCGGCTGTAGCCGACATATGTGCTTTTTTTCTGCATACATGTGGTAATATTTTAATTTATTAAGATATAACATGTCAGAATATTGTTTAAAAAAGTACGCTTTTAGACAAATACCTTCTTCACTATTTTTCATCTAAATTCATAAAAATTTTAGGCTAATTATATAAAAACTTTTGTGGTACAAATTTACTAAATATCGCTGATTTACTCAAACGACGTTGTAGTTCAATATATACACATAATTATTTCGAGCCAACAATGCAAATTTGTTAACAATACTATCCTTTGTAGTGTTCCATAAACTCATTCCAAGTTTTAGGAGCTATTTTGTAACATACGTATTTTCTAAGACAAATATGGAAATTACAAATGTAATATGTGTTTTTCACATATTATGAGGTTTTTCACTTATTAAAAAACAAATATTTTGGAAAAGAAATAAATAACATTACGTGGCTAAATTTGTTATTTAAACAGTATGTGGCTCAAATTAATTATGCTTTTAAAAAAAGTAAGCTTATAGCAATCTGTCACCTGAAAAAGATCGGATCTTTTCTAATAAAATACCACAAAATCAAATAATTTCCAAGGTGACACTAAATATATTGTAACAAGGAACAGCCTGTGGTAAGATTATACTGTCAAACTCTTACATGCCATATAAAAATCAAATAATTTCCAAGGTGACACTAAATATATTGTAACAAGGAACAGCCTGTGGTAAGATTATACTGTCAAACTCTTACATGCCATATAAAAAACTATATAAAATACTTAAACAAAAGTTTGAGGTCTACATTTTGACAGTGACAAAAAGTCATTTTGCTGCTATGAATAGTGCCAGGTCAGATACAGCAACTTTAGTTGGGCAATTCTTGACTTTATAGAAGCTTTCGGTGAGGGAAAAAAGAATTGCCGGTACTTGGCAATTCTCAGCAGTTCTTTATTTTTCTCTCATGTGTGTATATGTATGTGCATATACAATGTAAATTGTATGAAATAAAAGATAGAGAAAGCTCAAGAATTGCCGAAAAAAGTTTTTGTGTGTGGACAAGAAAGCAATTCCAAATGAAAATTGCTAAAAAGTTCAGCAATTAAAATCGGCTCAAGCTGTCGATTATGTAAATACGGCGGCTGAAAATAAGCCGATTTCAGCCGCCATAACGGCGGCGGCTGGACAAAGTAAAACAAGACCGGCGGCGGCTCAAAGCCGGCTGTCAGCCACACGAATTGAACCTCTGCAGCTGTATGCATAAATATTCAGTTCTTATTCATATTTGAGCAAGGTTCTATATTAAACTGCTCTTATGTAGGCATATGTATATTACATATTATTTGATAATGAAATCTTTATTTCTAAAAAGTATGTATGTATTTTTATACATATATATCTATACTATCCAAAAACAAAATATTCGAATAATTTATACCAAGATTGCAAAAGAGTTTTTACAGCGCAGTTTTTGAGTTCGTATATAAATGTCATTTAGCTTTAAGTTCCATTTATATATGAAAATTTATTTTTCACTACAAATTTGAATCAAACTTAAATGCCCAATCCACTTCATTTAAGTTGTGTTTAACTTTATTTCATTTATGTCCCAATTTTCACGAGGCAATTTTAGTTGCGCAATTCTTATCAAATTTTCTTTTAAAATTGCTTTTATGTTCAGACACAGCAATTTTACTTGAGCAACTTTCGTTTTTTATTGCTTACACTTTCTTAATTTTGCCTCAACTGCATTCACAAATTTTTCCATTTCATTTTTACTTCTTCTAAATTAAAACTGCTGCGTATTTTTTGAAGATGCCCACAATATTAAAAAAAAAAAAAATTTGGTCAAATGAATTAAAATATCACATTTTCGCGCCAATATTACTTTCATCACAGGCAACATATCAATACATAAAAGGAACACAAATGAAAGAAAATGTAAAATTTCTGACATTACGAATGATAGCACAAAACGACTTGCCGAGTACAAGCAAGTCTGTACTCATTTTTACACTCCCCGCTCCACAAACTCAAGAATTGCGCAACTAAAGTTGCCTCGTGAAAATTGGGACTATCATATAGTTCTGCGTGCTCGCATTTGTGTTAGTGCCAAAAAAGGTAAACATATGATACATATGAGTGAGCTATTGCCTGTAGGAGATCACTAAATGATATTTAGTTAATAAAAATAACATCACATGACATACAATTATTAACAGCCTGTTCGCCGATATCGAATGAAGATGTATGCGAAAGAAAGCCAGTCACTCACATTCGAATCAATTTGGATTTGTCTATATCACTATTATTCGTTCGCGTGAACTTATGTATTTTAATTGAATTTTGACACATCGTTCGCATAGAATAAAGTTAGAAAACCCCAAATCAATTTTCTTTCGCCTAGAATGCGAATGAACTTATCCTTTCGACATCGGTAAACTGGCTGCAAGTTTTTCTGTGCTGTTGATAAATTCAATTTCAATTGAAATTCTTTAAGTATTTTTCTATTCTTTCAACAACAAACTGCTGCTCTTATAGAATACTTTCCATAATATTTAGAATTTAAGTGAAGCTGTTACACTTTCCTCGCATTTATTTATGAGGAATTGCCTAAGACTGCAAAAAATTTAACTTGCCTTTAAATATAACTTAACTTTAAATAGAAATTAACAAATTTTGTATTTAAATACGAAATCAAAAACTGGACCTGAGTAAAATTAATATCATTTAAACTGATGTTATTAATTATATTTGAATAATTTTTCTACATGGAATCATTACATTATATTTTCATTTAAATACATTTACTTTTAAAGCATTTTTTTAGCTTTTATTGTTTTTTTATAAATGTGACAATTTTTTTTTTCTTGAAAATACCCTTTTTGTGCCACCTTTTGAAAATTTTGCAAAGGCAACGCTGATTAACAGCCTGTTTATAGGACACGAGTTAGCTCACTCGCGACGAGCCAATTTATAGACGAGTACGTAAGAAATTGGGTTCATAAAACGCGACTTGATTGTGTCGTGCAACTTACGTAAATTCGCGTATGTGTCAAACATTTATGATATTTGTTTGTTGCCATCATGCGAAAAAATAGTATCTGTTTACATTTTTCATACCAAAAAATTTTTTTTCAAGCTAAAAAGCGGCATTCCTATTCTAGGCACAGTTGGCACACATACATACATACGCATGTAAGCGTAAGTAAATAAATAAAACAAAATATTTTTTGGAAAGGCTAATTGAAAAAAAACGAATAAACAAACAAAAATTGTATATTTTAACTGCAAGTTTATATTGTATATGTGTATGTTTTACTATGTCTGTAAATATGTCTACAAAACATTTATATGCAACGAAAAAACAATTTCAATTCATGTCTCCAGAAATTTGAGAGACTCTTAAAACGTTCTGTTGCAATTTTCATTCCTAGTTTTCTTCTTATTTATTACCACTTATAAATTATTTTTATTATATTTCTGATTATTTGTAACAATTTCTACACATTTTCTATTGACGAGCATGTTTCTTCATTCGCCGATTTTGACATTTATGGTGGGATGACTCGCGTCTTACAAACCAAAATAAATTGACAGATGTTACGTATTTTAATACTAATCGTCAATAGTCGCGGTTTGTAAACCAAAATCAGAAAAAACTTACAAAGTTAGCGCTTTTTATCGACGAGTCGTGTCTTATAAACAGGCTGTAAGATAGAGTTAAAATCCTAAAAAAAACTTTTGCAACTACAAATTTCAATACAATTTAATCGATGAATAATTTTTCTACATGTAATCATTACATTATATTTTCATTCAAATACATTTACTGAAGAAGTTTTTTTTAGCTTTTATTGTTTTTTAAAAACGTGACCTTTTCTTTCCTTGAAAATACCCTTTTTGTGCCACCTTTTGAAAATTTTGTAAAGGCAACGCTGATTAAGATAGAGTTAAAATCCTAAAAAAAAAACTTTTGCAACTACAAATTTCAATACAATTTAATCGATGAATAATTTTTCTACATGTAATCATTACATTATATTTTCATTTAAATACATTTACTTTTGAAGCATTTTTTTTAGCTTTTATTGTTTTTTAAAAACGTGAGAATTTTTTTTTTTCTTGAAAATACCCTTTTTGTGCCACCTTTTGAAAATTTTGCGAAGGCAACGCTGATTAAGATAGAGTTAAAATCCTAAAAAAAAACTTTTGCAACTATTTTTATTTAAGTTGCTTTCAAACTTCAATACAAATTCAAATTTCAATACAATTTAAACGATAAAGAGTAGCAGAATCAAAAAAAGAAATTAATTGAAATAAAATAAAAGAAAAATCGCAACCTCGAAAGGGATCGCTTAACTGCAAGAATTAGGTCCCCACTTAAAATTAAATTTTCTTTAACTGGAAGTTTTTGAACTATGAAAAACAAAGCAATTACATTTTCGTAAATAAATTTATTTTCGTTATTGGTTTTTTTTGTTGTTGTTAGAAACAAAGGAAAATATTGAAAGTTTTTATTGGTTAATTTATTTGATATAAAATTTAAAAATTTAAAAAAGCTTCCTTTCACGTTTCCAACAAAATATTTTGTAAAACATATTTTTATGTTTAATTTAATTGTGTCGTCTTTAAAAATTGCTAAAGAACAGTTATCGCAAAGTCATGATAAATATTTACATACGTACACATACATATGTATGTATGTGTGTATATGTATGTGTAAGTATCTTAAACATGTTTTGGAAAAATCTATGCTACAACTTAAATTCTTTATGGAATATTCCTTAAATTGTAAAATTAAAATAGTTTTAATAACAATAAGGGAGAAGAGAAAAAAAAAACAGATTTTGGGGTATAAAATGTAATTTAACAATTAATTAAATTAATAATCCTTAAAAGTCCTCCTTAATTTGAATTAGCTGATTAAAATTGTTGGCTAAATATGAGTTGTAGTTGTTGAAACCCATCAGTTTTACTTTCCTTTTTTCAATTGTTTTTTTTTTTTTTTAATTTTTTGAGTTGATTTCTATTTGCAGTAGTTTTTGCAATTTTTTTTTTAAATTTTATGGGTTTTACAATTTTTATGTTTTTTTTTTTATATTTTTTTATTTTTGACTTTTTTTTTTTTGTTTAAAATTTTTTATATTTTGTTGCACAAAATTTTGTTGGGTATGAAGTTTTAGTTGTTGTAAATTTCTGCCATTGCAATTGTCATGGCCTATGGAACCTGCAAGTAAAGAGAGAGAGAGAGAGAGAGAAAGAGAGAGTGAGAAAAACATAAAGTTATTACAAAATTATTATTAATATTAGAAGCTAATATAGTGAATAAAACTCACAGCCAGTTCGCCGATGACGAAAGGATAACTTCATTCGCATTCAGGGCGAAAGAAAATTGATTTGGGTTTTTTCTAACTTTATTCTATTCGAACGATGTGTCAAAATTCAATCAAAATACATAAGTTCACGCGAACGAATAATAGTGATATAGACAAATCCAAATTGATTCGAATGTGAGTGACTGGCTTTCTTTCGCATACATATTCATTCGATATCGGCGAACAGGCTGTCAATTGTTTGAATTATTAAACAATTTTAAATCATTTACGAACGAAACAATTATGTAAAATATCAGCCAATTCGCCGATATCGAAACAATAAGTTCGTTCGCATTCTAGACAAAAGAGAATTGATTTGTGTTCATCCAACTTTATTCTATACGAACGATATGTCAAAATTCAACCAAAAATACAAAGTGCATGCGAACGAATACTTGTGACATAGCCAACCCAAATTGATTCGAATGTGAGTGACTGGCTTTCTTTCTTATACATTTTATTTCGATATCGGCGAACTGGCTGTATATTTCCAACAATTTTCTCTAAACAAAGCACTTTAAAAAAAGATGATGTCGGCGGGCCAAGCGCGTGTCACACAGCTCAATTCCGTTTGTGAAATAAAATTGAGTTCTTTTTTTTTTTTTAAGAAAAACGAAATATGAAAAAAAATTTTCGAAAATAAATCATTGCTAATATCGAGAATGAAACTAGTATTGTCTTATAGGAATGATTTAATTCCGAAAAAAAATTTTTAGATTTTCGTTTTTTCAATAAACTAAAAACGGATGCAATTCCGTTTCCGAACTGAATCGAATTCTGTGACATGGCAGTATATATAGCAAAAGTATTTCTTAGAAAAAGTTACGTTTTCGTTCCATTTCTGGTGTAGCATGTAAGGCCTAATAGCTTTTATAGTTTAAATAAAACTTTAATTATTGTTGCACCCGACGTTTCATTGATTCTTGTCGAGGGTTTTATATTTTATGTCAAAATAAATTGTGTAAAGCTTTACAGCTTTATTTATAAAAATTTTTTCACGTTTATTAAACTCTTATTACACAAATTTTGTATGGAAATCAGTGCAATAACAGCTTAATAAACCTGAAATGTTTTTTTTATAAATAAGGCAGTTAAAATATTAGTTCAATAAACGTTTAACGCAAAACTTGTGCACCTAATATCACAGTTTCAACTGGTGATTTGGAAAAAGTTGCTGAATTCACAAACTCTGTCGCATCGATGTATTTGGAAACACAATTTCAAACACAAAACTTCAAAGCAAAAACAAATTTCAAATATATTTTTTGTGAGTTTAATGTTTGCGTTTGAAATTGTCTCTCCAAATACATCGATGCGACAGAGTTTGTGAATTCAGCAAGTCTTTTTCCGAAAAAGAACCTTCACCAAAAAGGCACTTATAGAAAAAGTGTGTTTTAGAAAAAGGAGATTTTAGAAAAAAGTGACTTTCAGAAAAAGTATGTTTTAGAAAAAGTCCTTTTAGAAAAAGCAACTTTTAGAGGAAATATGTTTTTAACACACTTAGGGCCATTATTACAACTGACGAATAGTTAACATTAGGATTTTATCTTACAGATAATTTGTTTTTGTTATTATTACAAGTTAACATTAACCTGCAAAGTTACTGATAACTTAATAGTAGGTTTATCGTCATGGTAAATTTCAAAGTTAATTTTAAGCACTTGAAGCTGCCATATTTTCTGCCGAAAATATTGTAACTTCAGTTGTAAAAATATGAAAAATTTAATGTTGACTTTATCGTTCACTTTAATTGATGTTAAGGTTTAACAGGTTAAAGGTTTACCAGGTTTACTATTGTAAAGCCAGCCCACTTGGGTCCAGTCTGGTCCCGTTGTGCTAAGGTTAACTATCAAGAACTTTATCGTTAGGTTGTAATAATGGTCCTTGTATGTTTGCAACTCTCGAAACCCCTGCCGTAAGAGTGATTATTACATATAGATACCTATAGAGGTATATAAAATTATATATACAGTGTTGTTGCTTTTGTGTTTTAGTGAAGATGTCGTGTTTCTTTCGGGGATTTTGGGAAATCCCAAAAAACTTGGATTTACATATTCGATGCGCATTCTTGCCGTGAAACGTGTATCTGAACTATTAACGATCACTCGCTTTAATGCGAAAATTTAAGTTGCCGTATTGTTTCTGGGGAAGAGGAGGGAGGAGATTTTGGCGGTTTCTGAAGCCGATTTTGGGAATTCCCAAGAAAACCCAGTACTGCTTATATAGATATCTATAGAGGTATATGAAATTGTATATACAGTGCTGTTGCTTTTGTGTTTTAATAAAGTTACCGTAACCGCTGGAAGGAGATTTTGGGAATTCCCAAAAAACTTAGATTTACATATTCGGTGCGTATTCTGGCCTTGGAGCGTGTATTTGAACTATTAACGATCATTCGCTTTAGTGCGAAAATATAATTTGGCGTAGTGCTTCTGGCCAAGTGGGGGAGGGGAGCGGAAGATTTTGGTGATTCCTGAAGCCGATTTTGGGAATTGCCAAGAAAACCCAGTACTGCTTGGCTAACTGGTTAGGAACCGGTTTTTCATATTCGGTACGTGTTTTTGCCGTGGATCGTGTATCTGAACTATTAACAGTCATTCGCTCTAGTTAGAAAATAGAAGTACTGCTTGCGGGAAAGTTGTAGGGATTTTAGGGATTTCCGAAACTGTTTTTGGGGATTCCCAAAAACACTAAGAACCGCTTGGCTAATCGGTTCGGAATTGGTTTTTATATTCGGTGCGTGTTTTTACCGTGGATCGGGTATCACAACCATGATACAATAAACAAGTTAGTGGCATCCTTACAACAATACAACACTAAAATACAACAGGTGTTCCGTTTGTGTAACCGGCGAATTTTTAACTATCAAAAGTTGCTGATGAGAAACATTTTCATTTTTAGTGTTTTATTTTGATCGTATGGGTGTGAAGAGAAGAGCATGATAAAATTTGATAAGGTAGGTAGAGGCAAACTGATAAGAAATTCGCCTGAATTCGCCGATGCATTCAGCTAATAATGAATTCGCCTTGAGCTGAACTATTAACGGATAATCGCTTATGTGTGTGAAGATAAATACGTATTTGAGTTCTCAGACAAACACTACTCGCTCTTAGCATAGCCACATTTTTCAATTAATAGAGCTCTGTTAACGACTTAACAATGGAAGCAAATGTGACGTCATTTAAAATAAAAGGCTAAAGAAAAACTAGGAAGCCAGATCCTTGTTAAAAATTAAGTGCCAACTAAAGCCAAGAAGTTGATTTATGGTACCCAACCAGTTGGATATTAAAAATCTTTTCGCAAATTAAAAATAATTACGTATTAAAATTAGTTATGTTTCCAAGCTTCTGGTGAAGAAAAATGGAGACTTGCTCCAACTACACACCGTATATAGGGTGTTTTTTTAAGCTAGATAGAACTTTAAATTGTAAAAAGTAACACAAAAAATTAAATTTGGATGAAACATTTTTTTTATTTGTTTCAGTATAATCTGACAAATCATCATGAATAGACTCACGCTTGAACAACGCTACGAAATTATCCAAATTTACTTTGAAATTTAATTGAAAATGTTTTATCGCAAAATTGCGTTCAGCGATGAGGCGCATTTTTGGCTTAACGGGTTTGTTAATAAGCAAAATTGCCGCATATGGAGTGAGACCAATCCACAAGAGACCCTACAGACTCCATTACATCCAGAAAAATGCACTGTTTGGTGCGGTTTTCATGCTGGTGGCATCATCGGACCTTATTTCTTCAAAAATGAGGCCGGAGCTCGCGTTACGGTCAATGGAGATCGTTACCGCACCATGATCAATGATTTTTTGTTTGAAAATATGGATGACATTGATCCGGAGGAGATGTGGTTTCAACAGGATGGCGCTACGTGCCATACGGCGAACGCAACCATCGACTTACTGAAATCAAAATTTGGCGATAAGTTGATTTCGAGAAATGGACCTGTCAATTGGCCTCCAAGGTCGTGCGATTTGACACCTCTCGATTATTTCCTGTGGGGCTACGTGAAGTCACTGGTTTATGCTGATAAACCAGCAACAATTGACGCCTTGGAGGCCAGCATTGTTCGTGTTGTTCGTGACATACGGCCAGCAGTGCTCGAAAAAGTGGCCGAAAATTGGACGTCCAGAATGCGCTTCATCAAGAACAGCCGCGGTGCCCATATGCCCGAAATCATTTTCAAATGTTAATGTCACGTATTGATCTTTCGAATAAAAAAAAATTTTGATTACAATTTAATTTTTTGTGTTATTTTTTACAATTTCAAGTTCTATCGGGCTTAAAAAAACACCCTATACAAATGGAAGCTAAGAGGGCCCTCTATGATACCTAGTAGGTCAGATATCTGAAATAATCTTCGGAATTGAGAAATATTACTTTAAAAAAAATGTAATTTTTGAATATCTTTAGTGCGAGATTTCAAGTTGCCCTGCTGCTTCTGCGAAAGTGATGGGATTTTTGCGATTTTGAGGCAGATTTTGGGAAGTAATCTATTAAACAAGCACCTTCTAAAAAGTACATTTTAAAAAAATACGTTTTAAAATCACACCTTTAAGAAAGTATATTTTAAAAAAGTACACTTTTGGAAAAAATGCTTTTCAGAAAAAAAGAACCCTTAAAATAAATGTTACCTTTAAAAAAGTACCTGTTGGAAAAAATACTTTTTTTTTTAGCATTTGCTTTAACAAGTAAACTTTTTAAAAAATCCCTCAAACAAAAACAATCTAAATTAAATTAAAACAATATTCATATTTTATTAAACCATTTAACATTTATGTTGTTTTTTTCAGTCTGCGTTTAAAATGAAAGGAAATTGTAAATCGTACGCTTCAATGAACGTGTAAACAAAATTTATTTTATAATTTATTTGCGCAAACAAGCGTTTAGGAAAACAATTATCTTTCATTCAATATTGATTTTGATAAAAACATCAAACAAGCAAACAAACGAAATTCGAATTTGTAAACAATTGCAAAAACTGAGAGAAAAAAAAAATAAAATTATAATATTCTTACCTTGTTAAATGCCGACTGCCTTCGTGTACTGCCATTTCGCTCGATTTAAATTCATTTAATTCTTTACGTATGGCAGCCTTATCCTTTGGTGTCAGTCTTGTCCATGGCTTATCGGCTCGACGGTCATAGTCGTGAGCTTGGGTCACTTCAATATAATCATTGAAACGTATAATTTTCTTTTCTTTCAACTCCTCGACGGTGGGTCGAAAACTCAACTTGCGCAATAAATACGATTTTTTCTCCTCTTTTTGCTTTTTCTCTTCGGCGGGTGTTGTGGCTGGAAGATTTAATTAATAATAAATTATTTGGCTCATACAGCATGTGAGAATTTAAAACAATCGGCAAACTTACTCTTTAGTATGTTACGTTCCACCAATTCGTCAGCAGTCGGTCGCATCGACAAACGTCTAATTAAACGTGCACCGATGGCCTCTTTGCTCTCCTTGATCTCATTGTCGTTTACCGGATGCAAGATATTGCGATTGATGAGATCCTGTTTGTCAGGACGCAATTGCAGCTTCAATGATAATGACTCTTTACGTGCTATTTTGGCTTGACGTGACGTATCATCGTCACGATAGAGTACACGACTGCCATCGTCATCACTGCTATCACTACTCGTTTCACGTATCACATATGGCCGTGTATTTTCCTTGTTCTCCATTGTACATGGTAAATTAATATTAAACATTTGTTGCCTACTGTTTGGGGAGGGAAAATTGCCCAGCAAAAAAGATAGAAAATAAAAGAAAAATTAAATAAAGTTATTCAATTTGGGTTTCAGCTAAAATTGGTTTTCTTTATAATGTAATTATATTCTAATTTAAAACATTTATTTACATATATTAAGAATTATTTGCGTGTGTTTGCAGAAATTGTGTGAAAATTAGAAGAAATATTATGCTAAACTGGGTTTCATAACGAGAAGGTGTTTAAAGGTAAGAAAAAAGTGTACAAAGTAGTTTGATGACAGAAAAATTAACTCAATAAAGATTGCTCACTTTCGAAAATAATTTCTTAAAACAAAGTGTTTCACTACACGGCCACAAGTGGTTAATTGTCCGAGGAATCGTACTACGCATTACAGAGAGAATTCGCTTTTTGGCCGTACGCTTCGTCTGTGGAACAAGTTGCCTGTAGACATGTTTCCTGTCTGTTATAACGTTGGAAGGTTCAAGTCAAATGTTCACAAACACCACTCCCTCTTTCCCCCTCCTCACAACCTATTTTCCTAGTTCTGGTACAATGCACTATAAGGGTCATCCCCTGAGTACTGGTCCAAGTTAAAAAAAAAAAGTACGTGCTACACGCCAAAAAGAATAAGTAATTGCAAGTATTGTTGTAGCAACAACATTATAATACAAGGTGTCCGCCGGTAAGGTATACCACTCGCAGTAATTCCATTGTAATCTTGGCTGTATGCGATGCGGCACTGTCTTGTTGATACTACATGTTAATCAAGATCAAAGCATGCAGTTTTGGCGCTAAAAAGTTTTCAGTCATATACGATATCGCCTCCCCCCCTTTTACAGTTACCCTTGCGCCGTTTTCATTTTCAAAGAAGTAAGGTCCAATGATTCCTCTTGACCAAATTGCACACCGTACCGTCGCTTTTAATGGCTGATGAATAATGTGACGATTTTTCGTTGCACAGAACCAACTAGAACATGAAAATCGGATTTTTCATGGGCGAGCTGTAACACCCAATTGACATATCCCGACGCTGATCATGGTTGAGATGACTACATCTCGGCTGCAACGTACTGGCTGTGGTTTAACCCTAAAATCGTAGAAATCGGTTTTCGGGGCTAAGAACCCCCCCAAGGTGTTACGATTTTCGCATTTTTTTCTGTTATGTTTGTACAGATGTCTGTTATATATATTGGCAATATCCGCCATTTTGGATTGTCAGTTTGTTTTTGACAGATAAAAAGCTTAGTAGGGGTTCGTTGTGCTCTTCCGAGTTTTTACTATTCGAAAAAAATGGATCAAAGAAACTGTATTAAGTTTTGTGTAAAAAATGAAATTAAATGCTCAAGGACATTTGAACACAAGTTCAATTAAGGTGAAACCGGTTTAGGGAAGGCCAAGAAGATGTGAATGACGATTGGGCCAAAAATAAAACCATTAGCATGCCTCAATACAGTGGGTATTCACCGGACAGGGCCCCCGCTGACTTTTTCCTCTTCCCAAAACTTAAGACACCAATGAAAGGAAAGCATTTTGCTACGAAATCGAAACAGGAGCTGTTGTTGCGATACCAAAAAGCCAGTTTCAGAAGTGTTTCAAGGATTGAAAAAAACGCTAGCATAAGGGGATAAGGTAATTATTGATGAACAAATACTTTTTGAAAAAATTTTAATTAACCGTTTTTTGATCAGACTTCGTATACGAGTAATTGCTGTTTTCAGCTGCTAATAATAATTTTGTTCTGCTTTTTTTCATTTTAAATATTTGCCTAATATGTAATATTAATTCAAACAGAATCGTTCACTGATATTTTTATATATACTGAGCACTGAACTATTGAAATAAAAGAAAGACATATTTCACTGAAAAGAGCTGAACTAAAAGGAGCGTTTACTTCAAAAATATCATGAACTCAACTACATACAATGAAAATAATTCCTTCATTAATATAATGAATATTGACATTAATCTAATGAAAATTTTCATTATTTTTCGGCCAATGATGGACTTCATTGGACTAAAGAATCTTGTTTCATTAAAAATTATGTAATGAATAAATTCGTTAGATTAATGATAGCTTCATTAAGTTAATGAAGCATGTATCATAATATTTATGAATAGTTTACATTAAAACAATGAAAATATTCATTAAGTTAACGACTCAATTTCATTAGTTTTATGAATTTGGTACTTTAACATTAAGTAAAGCTTTAATTCCTTTAATGAATCTTCTTCATCATTCAAACGTAAAATTTTTCATTAGACCAATGAATGTGTTACATTATTTTTATGAAATATTTTCACTAGTGTAATGAATACATTTGTTAAACCAACGAAAATGTTCACTAATTTGGTGAAAATTTTTCTTCATTCTAACGAAATAAAATCATTAGTTTAAGGAAGAGTTGCATTATTTTAATGATCTTTTTTCATTAGAATTGTGCTACTCAAGAGAAACTAAACATTTTTTTTTTTATATTAAGCATAAAATAATTTTTTATTGTTTTAATACACTATTGAAATTTTATTTTATTAAACAATTTTTTACACAGTAATTAATGTCTAAAATAATTTACTTTATCATTTAGTTAGTAGTTGTAATATATTTATCATTTAACTTTTCTAAATCTCTAAAATTTTGCACACAGCCTTCAAAAATGTTTTATTACAAATCCAATGAAATTTTCTAATGAAATTATGAAACCTTATGAATCAATTTGAAGGAATATTTTCATTAAAGCTATGAATCTTCATTGATGGAACGTAATCTTTCATTCCGTTAATAAAAATTATCTAATGAATAGGGTTCATTAGAAATATGAAGAAAATATTTTTCAGTATAATATTGTTATTGTTATACGACCACAATTGTAGCTATCTACATTTGTGGCTGTGCAGCCGGTAGCGCGGTGTCTTGAATGTGTTTATGCTGAAGCATAAAAAGCAGCCATGTTTTCAACGTAAATCCAAAGAAAGGAAAAAACTTGAACTATAACCTGTTGTACAAAAGTATAAACCAAACAATTTAATGTAAATCAATACAATTTAAAGTTGCCACTTAAAAGATGCTTTAAAATTAAATGAAGAATATGATACAGTTTAAAAATGCCCTCTTTAACAAAATAAAAGAACAATAGTCAATAACTAGATGCAATTCAGAGCACAACTTTTAACGTGTCTTTCTTAAAATTTTTTTAAAATTTCCTAATAAAAATAAAAAGCAGATTAAATGTCACCATTTCAAATTGCAACAACATTTTAATGACCTGAAATAAAATAGAAAAATAAAAAAATACTTCAAATTGACATTTTTTATGTTGACGCTAAAGTTAAGGCATTTCGCTTAAAGAATTGAAAAAGAAAGAAAATCACAATAAAAGAATAATGTAATAGAAATTAATTTGTTCACAGACATTTAATTTCATTTAAAAAGTAATGAAAAGTCGTTAGATTTTTCTATAAGTTTTAGTGACCGGTTTACATAACACGAGCGAGATAATGAAATTCTGGCAAGAAATTGAAAGATTTTGATAAAAATTTCATGGATGCGTTGCTCATTTGTGTTTTGTAAACTGCTTTTACTCGTGACTTCGTTCACATGAAGTTCAGAGCAGAGCAAGATTAAGTGCGAGTTCATAGATAAGGAATATGTTCGTTCGTTCCTTCGCTGATATGTTCGTTCGTTCGTTAGCACATTTACATTTAAAGCGAACATATGCTATAGGTTCGATATCGGTGAACTAACACTAAAAGATTGCAGCTTGTGCATTATTTTGGCTCCGAATAATCCACAAGCTTCTATTTATTTACGTACCCATTTAATCAAAAATATTTTTTAGCGGAGAACAATATTTTTAATAGAAATTCATTATCAAGTTTGACAAACAGGACTACTATGTGGCAAAAAAACATTCTGCCAATTTGCATGCCTTGCTCTTATAATGAAGTGTCAAACCCAACTAAATAAAAAGCAACTATCAGCTGTTAAATGGTTTGTCAAATATATCAGTGTTGTTAACTCAAAGTTGTGAACCTCTAAAATAAATACTCTTATGTTAAAGTTCATCTAGTTTACGCTACATTCTTTGCTGGTTTTTCTTTCTTTCAAGTAGCAAACGTTTTTTGTGATTGCGTTTTCAAATAGTAATAAAATTTCTTTTGCGTTATGTGAGTTTCAGCAGTTCCTCTCTGGGAGCAGGCTTAGTCTTGGTGTGTACAAGTCACTTTGCTTTCTGGAGCCGTTTGTTGTAGAATATACAACTCTAGAAAGACGCATGAGTAATGTTGTGCTAGACTTCGAAAAACGTCAGCAAGAGTCAATTAATTGAATGGAGATAAGCAAAGCAACTGAGAAGTTCTGCTTGCACACTATGCCGACGCTGATCGTGGTTGACATGACTACATCTTGGCTGAAACGTTCTGGCTGTGGTTTAAGCTTAAAATCGTAGGAAGGGGAATTATTTCCCTTTAGCCCCGATTTTCGGAGTCTATTATCAGATAAGGCCGATAAGGCAGGTGATGATGTAAATTAATTTCCACAATCTGTAGCTGTTAATGTCATTTTGCTGTCATGAATGCACAACAATTTAAAAATATGTCATGACAGCAATTAACACCATCTGCTAACATTATGTTACTATCATATATGAGTCGCCACCCACCAAGGGTTAATACAAGTAAATACATGAGAAGTAATTCAAAAACTTGTTTTATATAAGTAAAATATAATTTCCTATAAGAAAGCAACGAGTTTAAAGGAGAGAGAGAGAGTTGAGAATAACACTGATATGCAAAGGAGTCCAGTTTTCATTTAGGTGTGTATAGCGATTGTCCAACTTTCATTACAATAATCGTATCGTTAAAATTATAGCAATATTTAATCGAATTTGCTATTCAATAATATTTTTTAACGATATTCGCTGCCTTCGTCGTCCCTCAGGACAATAGTCCTAGATCTTTCTGTCTTTCCTATACCTAAAAATTGATGCGGTTTACAGCTTTATATAACAACTTAAAGGATTGAAAAGATTTTTTCTCTGTGTAGCTTAAAATTTTTTTAAATAAAGTGGTTTTATTTTCATTCAAAGCATCTTTTTTTTTTTTTTGTTACTAAAAGATTGTTTGCAGAAAA
The DNA here is from genome assembly GCA_914767995.1 of Thecocarcelia acutangulata. NCBI lineage: Eukaryota > Metazoa > Arthropoda > Insecta > Diptera > Tachinidae > Thecocarcelia > Thecocarcelia acutangulata. Next base: position 31,666,590 of record OU612096.1, read on the forward strand.
CAGAGATTGCAGTTTGTCATGCACGTTCTTCCTTGAAATTAATACGTGCAATATTTTGCACAAAAATCTTGAATTTTTCATCTAATACCAAAACAAAGTCACAACAGCTGTGTCTCCTGCGAACGAAAGCAGACTTCAAAGCACTCAAGAATTTTGCATGGCATTAATTTTTACGTTCAAGAATGGTTTCCTTAGCTGCTCACCCAACAACAATGGAATATTCATTTAATGCAAATTTCGTTGCAGGGCTTTTAAAAGAATTTTAAGCCGTCTGCCAGCTTTCCTGCCTGCCTGCCTGCCTTTCTGCCCAAAATCTTTTATTAACTATAAAATAAATAAAACAGTAAAAGCGTTTGCATAAGAATTTAAGTGCTTAATTTTAAAGGAGAAAGTGCTTTGCACTACAACAGCCACTACGCTGCACTTAAGCCATTGTCGTCGTTTAAAGCATTAGCAGTTAGCAAGGACATGCTCCAACGTTCCATCGAATATTATATTTGATTTTCACAAGGAAAAAATAAAAATCATGGAAATTGTAAACATTTTTGAGGAGGAAAAACTAAAAATTTTGTGCAATAAATTAAGTTTTGCGTGACATAATAAAAGAGAAAAAGTGCAATTAATAAGAAAGTAAATGAGGATTAAAATAGTTCTCAGTTTATAAACAAGTTACGCTGCTTGAAAGAGACAACGACAATTAAACTTTTTTTTTAAATAAAGCAGAACATGATTATGGTAGGCAAAATAGCACTCATCATAATGCAAAATAACAACAGGCTCCAAAAACGGATATATTATCCGTCTAAAAAACTTATTTGCGGTTATGAAAACTTCATTAATAGGATGCACATTTTGCATTGCAGCACTTGCGCTTTTAAACTTCATTAAAGTTACGAAAAATTTTTCATTCTTGTTACGAAAAACTTTTGCATGAAAGTCTACGAAATATATAAATAGTGTAGCAAATATAATGAAAATATTTTACTGTACTTGTATTAATGTAAGACTTTCGTAACAGCTACGAAACAATGTGGTTAAAATAATGGGCATATTTCATTATATATTGTAAATGTAAGACTTTCATTATATATTCGGTGGCTGATTTGGTGGAGTACTCAATCAACAGTCTTGAGAACGCAGGTTCGATACGTGACAAAGATTTTAGGTGTTACTGCAAACAGCAAAAAGCTTAGCGTGTTTGCGTGTGTTAAGTAGAATTGATTAGCAATCAGCATCTGCTTTGATGACCTAATCTGGGCCAACTCCATATGACTTTTTGTCATATGTTTGTCGCTCCAATTCTGCTTCCTTACATTTACAGGTCATATGTTGAAAAACAATGACATTACGGGGATTCTAATTAGGTCTGCGAAAATCGAACCTGTACCTCAATCACCAGAGAACCAAGATGCAGGCACCTCAAATAAATTTTCTGCCAGGGATGATCTGTAAAACAGAAGTACTGATTATCGTTCTGCCAAATAACCCTTGGTGAGGGTCATAGTGAAACTCTCTAGAGTTTTATTTCCTACACCAGACGAGGGATACGTGCACTGATAGAAAAACTTTCCTAGATATAACGATTTTTTGAATTAATGTTGCGATTTTAACGCTGTTTTTGGGCTAACCTAAAGGTTCAGTCCGAGTATGAATATTTTTTTTATTAAAGATCGTAACAATCGTAAATAGAATGAAATTTGTTAGTTTATGAGTAAAAGGAATCCAACTTTTAACCTCGAATCAGCCACCAAACATATAAAAAAAGTCTTATATTTACATTATATAATGACATATGCCCATTATTTTAATCACATTCTTTCGTAGCTGTTACGAAAAGTCTTACATTAATACAATAAAATATTTTCATTATATTTACTACACTATTTAGTAGATATAACAAAATTCGTACACTTTAATGCAAAAGTTGTTTTTAACATAAGTGAAACAATTTTCGTAACAATCAGACCTGCTCTAAAGCTCACGTGATTTCAAATCACACGCCGTTTCAAAACCACAAATCACAGTTTTTTGTGATTTGCGATGTGATTTACACTCTTCTTAAGCACTGATATTTTTATCTTCAGGTTGAATTTTTTTATTTCTTCTAATAAATATAAAAGGTACCCCATGTTAATCCAGCCGAAAGCATGCAGTTGTGGCGTTAAAAAGTACGCCGTTTTCATTTTCAAAGAAGTAAGGCCCAATGATTCCTCCTGACCAAATTGCACGCCAACATCTTACTTTTAATTGAAGCACAGGTGACTAAAGAATAATTTGAGGGGTTCCATTGCCCAGAACCGACTATTTTCTTTATTCACATATCCATTCAAATGCAAATGTGCCTCGTCACTCACTATGATTTTTTCATGAAAATCAATGACTGATTTTGATAAAATGTTTTAATGATTAAAATAGGTTGGAAAATGTATTTTTCCATAAAAAATTTGTCTACTTCACAACTACTAAATATGAACTGTTAATGTTTATCCAAATGGCGTCAAAACAAAGTAATATAAGAAAAAGTTAATTACTCTTGATGTGCATATGAGGAGTCGCAGAACAAAACGTGCATTTATTTAGAATATGCTTTTTTGATGTATTTGCATTAATTTGGTCAAGTTCTACTAGAAAAGATCTTATTTGCATAATATTTCTTCCTTTCGCATAGAAAAATTTTGTCTAAAACATTTATGCAAAACAAAACGTGATGTTTTTCTTCTCTTTTAGCAAAACGTAGTTTTTTATAACGTATTTTTGCTTGTTTCACAAAAAGTAGAGATGGGAAAATGTTGTGATTTTCTCGAATCAAACATGATTGTCGCTTGAATGAGTGTGCGTCACCACGATGCAAAAAAAAAAACTCACATATACGCACCTCTCTAATTGTAAGAGTGCTCGTAATGTAGTAGAGAGAGAGAGAGAGAGAGGTATGGAATACGGTTGCAAAGAAGAAAATATTGGAATACAAGTTTGAAAATTTAATTTTTTTAAGACTAACGAAATAGAAATTCATTTAAATTAAATTATAATGTATATAGAAATAGAATATTAATTAATTGAGTCCAATTGAAATTTAGTTGAAAAGTTTAGTACAGCTCAAAAATATTTATGATTCAATTTGAATAAGAGAAAATTCTCTTACATTCAAGCTCAAGTATTTATTCATTATTTATTTATTTATTTAACTATACAGTTGCAAATAAATTTGCAAAGTACTCATACAGGATGCACAGCATGGGCGGAGTACCGAAAACCTTATGCCCACGATGGTATTAACAGTAATTTGTAGCGGCACTGTGCCTCCCTACAAGAAAATAATACAGCTAGTTGAGGCAAACAGTTAACCGTGAGACCGACACGTAAAGCTTTCGAAAGCCAATCAACAACAAGCCTGATCGCACTTCAGTAATATTTACGATGATGCGAGAGCTGTTCTCCAGCCCAGAGCTGCTTTACGATTGACAAGCTCAAGTAACAAAAATAGTTTCATATGCATGCATACATATCTATATAGGTTAGGCAGTTAGGCTGCTGGATACCCCGCAATAGTCTACATATCTACATATCTATATATAGTCGTAACCAATATTTACTAAAATACGCACATCAAAACGCTGTTTTTGATTCAAACGTGCCTTATTTATTTTATTTTAACAAAAAGTGCTATTTGCAAATTAAGGTACAAGTAATTTCGTACAACGTTAACATTTATTGAGGCGACTTTTTACCGTCCGATGGATTCTAAAATAAGAAATGAACTTGGTTGGTATTCAGGACACTGCTATAAAATAATCGGGTGTAAAAAATAATTTTTGATTTTCCAATACAGTCGACTCGACAAAACGTGAACATCCAAAAGCGTGAACACTTTTATTTTAACATTGACCAATCTAAAACGTGAACAAGTGCTGATGGCTCTAAAACGTAGTATTTATTAGTTTTGAGTATAGCGGTATTATAGTTTCTTCGCAGCCTAGTGACAAAAATACATATGTACATATCGCTCTTTTATTGCAACATAGTCAAATCTCAAAAAAATAAGCTTTTCGAGTTAACATTGCAAAATTTTTAACAGTACCACCTTTTATATTGTGCCAAAAATTTATTCAAATTACTTTTAAACTGTTTCCTCTAGAAGATATATTCTAGACAATTTTTCTAAGACTTGTATTAAAGCTAAAAATTTGAAATGTGTTTTTCTCGAAACAAGCTTTTTTGAGTTATGACTATGTTGCAATAAAGGAGCGATATGTACATAATAGTGAAATTCAGTTTCTATGTGTATAAATAAAGTGTAAATAGTACCAACTGAATTTAAACTTTGTTTTAAAGAAAAATGTCTTCTAAGAAATCAAAAGTTTGAACTCTTCAAGAAAAGATTGATGTTACAGAACACTAAAGGAAGGCACATCTGTAACCGGGTTGTGAAAGAAGTACAATATAGCCAAATCGACAGGTTGTGCAATTAAAGAAAAGGAAAAAATATTTTGACGTGTGTAAACAATATCAAACCGAAAGACACTTCGCGCCTCAGGACTTCCAAAAATGGAGAAATCCCTTTTCAAATGGTTGATTCAACTTCGAAATAAGAATTTGCCGATAAGCGGACTAATGACCAAACCAAAGTTTATTGAAATTCACAATCACATCCAGGAAAATAGACATGCATTTAATGTGGCTGCAAAAATTGAAGAAGAGATATGACATTCCACTGTTAAAAATTTGCGGTGAGAAACTGTACGCACAACCCCAGTTGATGGGTTCATTTAAAGCTAAATTAAAGGCTGGAATTGAAGAGTTAGGATTATGTACCGACCAGCTATATAATGCCGATGAGTCTGGGTTGCTTTGGATAAATTTGCCAAACCAAACATATGTATGTCTCAAGTCTGGAAAAAACTGCTCCAGGGCCAAAGTTGGTCATACGCAAGAGACTGAATTGTTTAGTTTTTTTTTGTTTATCAATAAAAATGTTGAAAAACTAATTTGCGCTTTATACGTTTCACTGTATATTCATGTAAAAAAATTCAATCTATAACGTGAACAAAATCAAAAACGTGAACACCCTCGGTAAGAATTAGTTCACGTTTTCGCAAGTCGACTGTATTTTCAAATGATCAAAAAGGCACGTTTTGTTCTGCGACTCCTCATATATCGGTTAACAGTTTCAACATTTTATATATAAAAATAAAATCACTGCATATCTTTAGGCGCTGCAATTTTATTTTTTTGTGGAATGAAATTGAGGCCTTTAGTGAATTTATTTAACACAAAACACAAATTATTATTAAATTATTATTTAAGAACACTTTTAGTGCTTTGCGGCTATTCCCTTAGAGATTAAGGCACTCATATTTATCTGTGTTTTCTCAGCAGCATACATACACATGTTAAACATTTTCCTAATTAAAATAATCATATAAGTGTGTATACATTTAATTGCTGGGAAAAATGTTACTACGAGTCTAAAGCTCAAGTCACATGTTAAAATGCTCTCTTTGGATTAAAACAAGTGAGTAAATAATTTAGGAAAATAAATCCTTTGGCCAACGAATAAATGCTCAAGATGAGATAAGAGAAACGTTTATAAACAAAATGTTTTAATGAACTTTTCTTATAAACACACGTTATATTTCTAAACAAAAAAAAAATATTAAGAAGAAGAGGGTGGCGTACGAAAAAAGGGCAATATAAGCAAATAAAATTATTCTCTGTTGCAATATTTACACAAACTATACATAAAATAAGTTGGCATAAAACTTCAGGAGAACAAAAAGAAAAACTAATGTGCTGTTTAAAAAACACAGCCAAGAATCTAGAGAAAATGCTCGTCTATATTATGTTAACAGTAAATAATTTAAAAAGTTTTTATGAACAAAAGAACTTCTGACGAAAATGTATTTTAAAAGCTGTTTTAAAGAGACTTAACGAAAATTTAGAACATATTTCTTTCCCAAGTCGCTTTTACACGGAAAACACTTTTATTTGTGTTCAATAATGATATTTGCTGGATCAATTAATAAATTGTTTGTATGGGAAACTGTAAAAGAATTTATGGACCCAAAAGCTCAGTATAAATAATTATTGCTTGAAAACAACTATTCTATTTTTTAAACAATAGCAAAATACAATATCCAAGGTTAGTTATATGATATATATAGTATATACAGGGTGTCCGCCGTTAAGGTAATCTACTTTGTTTAGCCGTCATTTTGAGAAACATTAGTTCATAGATTTTTTTAAGAGTTAAAAAAGTACCCTTTAAAAAGGGAACTTTCTCAAAAGACACTACCTAAAAGTTTCTTTATAAACGGCACTTGTTTAAAAGCCTCTTTTTAAGGAGTTCTCTCCTCAAACATATAAATTTAAAATATATATTTTCCATAAAGTACTTTTCTAAATATTTTTTATATGTACTTTTTTTGTACTGTTTCAAAAGTTTTTTTTTTTTATAAATTAATGCTCTAAAGGGTAGTTATTGTAAACAGTATTGTTTAAAAGGTACAATACTTTTTATACCCTTCACAAAAATGTTAAGGGTATATATAAGTTTGTGATTCCGTTTGTAATTTCTACAGTTTTTATTTGCGACCCTATAAAGCATATATATTCTGAATTAGAATTAATGGAAAAGTCGATTAAGCGATGCCCGTCTGTCCGCTGTTGAAATACCGTTTCTGAGAAAACCATTAGACATAGAAACTTTTTTCTTTCACCATTCTATTACTCCATCGCGCCATGTGTTTGCTATTGAGTAATATAATAATAATTTGCTATTCAGTAATATCGGTTCACGTGAGATATATTCAAAATTCCTAAAAAAGCCATGAATTTTTGCAATTTTGTATGAAAATTTTTCAGATATCGGTCCATATATACTCGAGATATAGCCTAAGACGGGTTTTTAAAGAAAATGTCGCGTAAGCGAACTTAAACAACTTTTTTTGCTTAAAAGCAGTTGTGGTAATAAAATGAGGTTATATATATATGAAAAATGAAAATTTCCGATATCGGTCCATATATAATTGAGATATAGCTTAAAGAAACTTTTCCATAAAAATGTCCATGAAAGATTTTTTTTATGGAATAATCACCAAACATATTTTTTCCCCGCTATCGCTCCATATACATCCGACAATATTCAGTACAAATTTGTAATATATACTATACATACACGTGACTATCGTGAAGGGTATTTTAGATTCGGCCCAGCCGAATATACCACACTCTTACTTGTTTTTAAAAGCCTTTTATTGTTTTTTACAAAGTAATTTTTTTAAAAGTCATTTTTTTTTAAATGTACTTCCTTTGAGAGGTCCTTTTTTAAAAGATACTTCTTTTAAAATGTACTTTTTAAGGGGTAAATTTATTAAAAGGTACTTTTTTAATAGGTAATTTTTAAAAGGTATTTTATTAAGGTACTTTTCTTAGAAGTTAATTTTTTAAACGGTATTTTTTAAAACTACTTTTTTAAATGATACTTTTAAAAAGGTACATTTTTAAAAGAGACTTGAAAGGTGGATTTTCAAAACTCCCTGGTTTTAAAAGTAAACTTTTTTGAAGATAGATTTTGAAATTATATATTATATTCAAAGTATATAATATTATATATTTATACCAATGAAAAATTATATATAGCTTGTTTTCTATGTTTCCCAGCTATCTATATGTCAACATTTCATAGGAGCTACTATAATCATCAGTAGACTTTGAAAACATAGAAACAAGCTATTTATAATTTTTTATTAGTGTCAATGTTAGAAGCTAAAATAGCGAATAAAAAAATCAACTGTTTGAATTTTTGTTCTCTGCTTTTCGATACTTTCAAAAAACAAATTGTAGCAACCAACGATTGTTTCTTTTTAAATTCTCAACAATTTATTCAGATTATCAGATATAAAGTTGAATGTTTGAGAATATCTTTCAAAAATTTCTACTGATGATTAGGATAGTTCCTATGAAATATCGACATATAGATAGCTGGGAAACATAGAAAACCAGCTATTTATAATTTTTTATTGGTGTCAATGTTAGAAGCTAAAATAGCGAATAAAAAACTCAATTGATTATATATTTATTTAAAAATCAGACTTAAAAAAATTTGTATAGTATTTTTTAAGGGTGAATGCTTTTAAAAATAACAGTTTTTAATTAATTTTTATTCCTAAAAAAATGTTATTTTAAGCTCAAGCTTGTAAAAAGGCGTTATTTTGAAAAAGTATATTTTATTCAAAATCAAACTTAAAACAACTTTTTGTAGTATTTTTCAGAGTACTAATTTTAAGAAGTATCTACATAACTATTAATAAAAAATTTTTCGTCTCTATTCGAGAAGTCACTTTCACCACAAATACTTGCCCGTTTCATCTTTTACTATTCTAAAATACATATCTATATTCGTTAGAGATGAGAGTGATATACAAGCAGAAAACATTTGTTTTCTTTCACATCGTCTGCATTCTAAAATACCTTGTCACTGCATTTTAGCCCCAATATTGTTTGACGCCGATTTTACCGCGTAAAGCACAAATTAACAACAAAAAAATTAGTTTGATATTTCCTTACATTACTATATTTGGCAATAAAATATATACATATGTATGGAACAAACATCACCGTAACAATTTAGAGCAATGGTAGAATTTCTGTTGACACCTCCTTTTCTACTTTTCTTGTCTTCTTTAACAAATATTAATTACAAGCAATAATTTAGAAACGAACTTGACCCCGACAAAGAAATTAAAAGTACACGATTTTCTATTTTCACTATTTTTATTTTGAATTTAGTTTTGTGCTAGTCAGCTGTGTAGAATGTTGTTTATATTTTTACTGGAGATAACAAAATTCGATTACTGAAAACGATATTTGTTCGCGCGTGTTTTAGAATCTGTCGATGCCAAGCCATCGAAAGTGAACGTTCGACTGCGACGAAGTGAAGGGTGAATTCTCGAATAGACCTGATTATTTTAATCTATGGTAATGTTTAAAGAAGCTTTATTTTGGAGTTATTTGAACAAGATCTTTTATTGCATTTCAGGGGACGATTTGTAACTACGTATGTATAACCTCGTACGTATGTCAGACGCCAAAATTCATCATTCATTGTTTGACAACCATTCTCATATTCTTTATTAGAATGCTAAAACTCAAGAATCTAAATTTCGAGAGAAAGATCATCAAATCTGATTTTACTTTCAAAATTAAGGACAAATCTTAATTCTGGCACAATTGGTGTTGGCTCGCAAATACAGTTTTTAAAATTTGTTGTGACCTATTTGAAATCTTAAAAGTTTTAAATAAATTTTTTTTTGTAAAATCGGTTTTTTCAGAGATTCTTGGTCACAAAGTACACAGAGATGAAAGAGCGACATTTGAACAAAATCAGGTTTCTGAATTTTGGAAAAGATGTCAGAAAAGAGACGGCAAAACTGCGTTATTGCCTTCTCATACTTATGTATATCTTTGAGGTAAAACTTCGTTCTTTACGTATAAAAGCATAAAAGCGTGGGCAGCAATAATAAAGAAGATAAATACAGCTTCAAATTTTATTAAGACTTGTTCAATTTAAGTGTAATTTGTCTTATGGGGATGTGGTAATTGAAATTGGGATTTGGATTTATTAAAAAGGAAAACAAACATGTTCTTTCTCTTTTGTCAGCTGCGAATAAGAAAATATGCTTTTGTTGTTATTGTTTTGTTTATCATTTAAACGTCCAGAATTTTTATGCGTTGAACTTTTGGAAGTGTCTTAAATTTGTTGGCAGACAGCAATAAAATAATGTGCACATTATTTTTTATTACTGCAAAAAGAAAACCTTTTTATTTACACACACATACTTGTAATGTAAACTTTTTTTGAATTGCAAAATTTAATTAAAGTCCTAGTCTGAAAAGAGAAAATGGATGGGAAAATTAAGCCACTTCAAGGTCACGAATACTTTTATGCAAAACGATGCATTTATTTCAATTGAAATGGCTGCACTTCTTTTATGGAAATTTAGTTGGAATTATCTTTGTAGAATACAAATATAATTTTACTTTAAAGTTTTCAAGATAACAGGAATTTATTTTATCTTAAACAAGAAAAACTAGACAAAAAAACCAACTGACAAATGCATTTTTTTTTGCACCAAAATTGTCTAAACTAGATGCTGTAGAATAAAAGTTTTTGTGTTGAACACTTGACAATTGTGTTCACAGCTTTTAACTGCAATAATAAGTATCAATGATTTTGCATCGTTCGTTTTGTTGCCAGGGTCAGGCAAAGCCAATAAAAACTTTCATTTTATTACATTAAAGCAGCAGCAAAAGAACAAAAAAAGAAACAAGAAAAGAAAAGGAGAATTTGATATAAAAAACAAATTCAAAATACATAAACAAATTCTTTTAGTGCAAAATGATATACGAGTACATACATATGTATGTACGTAGTTTCCGTTGTTTGTTTCTTTTGAAACCAAAATAAAGAAAATGCTGAAAATACCAGCAAAAAAATTGCACATGTACAAATGCAAAGTATGAACAAGTACAATATATTAAGGAGGTTCTTACTATATGTACATAAAAAAAAAATTATTCAAGTTGTGCAAGAGATGTCTGTACTATTCATTCATGCCATTTTAAAATTATATATTTATGCATATGCGGATAAGCATTTATGCATATTTTAAGCAAATTCTAAAATTATAATTCTTCAAAAAATTATGCAAATATTTCTTTGAAACTTGATTTGTGCACTTTTCTTTTTTTTTTTCTTCTCTGAAACACAAATTTAGTTCGTTAGTTTCTTTGCGTGTTTCATTTGTGTTTTGCCTGAAATTATGCAGACAATTTTTATTTAAAAAATTTGTTTATATATGTTCGTTCAACTGCATGCAATGCCCAGCAAACACAGTCGTTTGATTTCAAATTAAGATGATTACTAAAATTATTCCAAGTCGATAGCCCCAGTTGCTAGTGCTTTATTAAATATAGTTTATTGTAATTCAAATTGTAATAAATTTGTAAATAAATAAATAAAGTAAATAAAATTATTGTTAAACGTCAAAGGGCGCTTAAAGACTTTAAATACATATATTTGCAATAATTTTTCAATTAAAAGTTAAAATTTCCAATATCATTATTCAAATATCATTATTATTATTTTTTACCGGTATTTAGGGCATGACTCCTACACATGCAGTGCATTGCACTTCAACTAAGAAATGAAGAAGAGGGAGTGTGTTGTGCGATTTGATAGACAATCAACCTGGACTATGAATGCGTGTTGCGCAAAAAAATAAGGATTTTGGGAACAAGATTCCGAATCTTGTCAGAGCAAAATCCATTGAAGCAATTCCTAATCTCGTCAGAGCAAAATCCACTGTAGCAACGCCGTCACATTACGGAGATGTTCCAGTGATCCAATAGAGTTCGCTACCCTGCTGTCACCGATAAGCTTCCCCACACAATTTTGCAAACGGAGGAGTAACCCTAAAATAGACTTGGAGCCACCTGCCCAAACAAGAGATTTGTACACCATTTTCGATTGGATATAGCTGGTATAAACAGGAAGGAGATCGGATGGAGTGAAATGTTTATATACTGTTTCTAAAAAACCTAGACACTTGAATACTTCTTTGGCGACATGAAATATTTGTTCAGTCCATTCCATTTCAAGAACATCCAGAGCATTTGATTCCTTAATATTTACACCATCCATGAGCACAAATGAAGCAGCATTTACCGTCGTGCATCTATATGTTAATAAACAACACTGGGTCTTACGAGCGTTGAAGGCAACTCTGTTATTGCAATCCCATTCGGAGATGAAAAGAAGATCATTACTCTGTGAGTCTACGCTCTCTCTTATACACGGTCGAGTAACACCAAAATGTACTTTGAGACACTAGTCCAAGCATGAGAGTTTTATTTTATTTTCGATTGGATATTGCTGGTATAAATAGTGAAAAGATCGCATAGCGTGAAGTACACATTACACTGTTTAGAAAAAGCTTCTTCGAAGACATAAAAAATGTATTTAGTCCAGGAAACATCGCACTGTATTTTCACTCGAAAAACATCGTATTCTTCAATATTTATACCATCCATAAATAAAGATGAAACAGTATTTGCAGCATGAGTGTGTGTTAATAAACAACAGTGGATCTTCAGGTGTTGAAAGGGACTCTGTTTTGGATGACTCCATTAATAAATTAAAAGATCGGTGAGAAATCTGGGCAGTGATCTCGGTTAGGCTGGCCCTATATTTGAAGGAGAACGAATTGCAAATATTGCTGTTGTCTTTAAATAGTAGATAGGGTTGCAAGTTTGATATAGAAGGTTATTAAGAAAAATAACAAATATAGTAATAGAAAGAACCGATCTTTACTTTACCACTGAATTAATCTTGAACTCCTTTGATTAGCACCTATTTATAACAACTCGTATAGTGCGGTCTATGAGAAAGCCCGATATAAACCGAAAAAATCATCATCGAAACCAAAAGCAGCAAGTTTTGTCAGTAGTGCACCATGCCACACTCTATCAAACGTCTTCCGAACATCTGCAGCTTTCCCTTTACTTTACTTTAACAAAAGTGTTGGATTTCTCCAAGAGATATGGCAAAAAATCGCCGGTAGAATGACCCCTACGAACTCCAGATACCTCACAAGATGGTAAGTACTTTCTATTACTTTGGAAAGCGCAGAGCAAATTGCAATTGGGCGATAATTTTCAGTTATTTGCTTAACTCGTCTTGGAATTGGTGTTATATTAGCATCCTACCAGTACAATGGGAATTCACCAACACGGTAAAGTATGCTAACACGGCGTGCTATTAGATGCGCAAGCATAGAAGAACTCTGCTGCGGTCCAGAAGACTTATTTATGCCTAGGTAGGTAAAACCCTTTTAACTTCTCGAACCCGGAAAAATATATTTGGTATAGTTACAGAATACTCTTTCGAGTTTAGGAAATGGATGACTACTTTTCGGCAAGCAGGAATTGCTTGGAAAAATTTCAGCTAGCGGATTGGCTTTGTCAACCGGGTCGATGAATGCTTGGTCATTTTTTAAAAGGTCTTACTGCCCTGCAGAGTTGTAAGGATCTTTTCACGAAGACACTGGTCGTGAAGAAACTTTTTACGTCTAAGTACCTTGGCACCTTCTTGCGTAGTAAATCAGTATCTGAGTTTTCGTTTGAGCGCCAGATTCTGAATGCTTCCTCTCGGGATATGACTGCGTTTTTGCACGACTGATTAAACCAATATTTCGCCCTTGGTTTTACTAAAGTTTGCTTGAAGGGGATGAATGGTTTTTTTTCTTAGCAAGATGATACTTTCTACCATTTTTGTCAAAGTATTTGTATAATGGTTAAGGAAGCACAGTTTCCAATTAAAATGCTTATAAAATTTTTGTTATTATATTTAAACCTTTGAGGTTTGAAAACTTAGTTAACAATTTGAATTCAAGTCAAATCATTATGTTTGCTGGGTGTATTACATAGGTGTGCGTATGTGTAAGAGTATTTGGAGAAAAATAAATGTTGTGTAAATTCAATACACGTCCTGTCAAGCAAAAGAGACTGAATTTCAATAGACAAACTACCCAAATAGAAAAATATATATAAAAAACACATTAAAAAGCTTATCTGCATAACACAGTTAGTTCTTAGAAAATTTTGCTTGTAACAACAAAAGTATGCAGCCCATTCCAGCGTATAAATGTTAAGAAAATTTAATTTAAATCAAATAAATTTGAACTTCTACTCGTAGCTCAAAATTTAATTTATTTACATATGTATGCTTATGAAAAAACAGGGTGGTGCAAAATAATTCACCCAATCGTAAGATGTAATAGTTTTTGCAAATAGCGTTGACGTCAATCATATTCGACATTTGTGAACTAGACAGCTGCAGAATACAAACAGACAAACAATAGAGCGCTATAATTTGCAAGAGCATAGAAAATTGTGTGAATTTTTTAACCACGATTTTGAAACGAAAATTGTCTTGTTCGGATTTTCATTTAAACGCTTACGTCAATAAACAAAATATTAATTTTTGCGGCACTAAAAATCCACGTGAGTGCATGAAAAGACGTTACATCTACACAAGGCAAATGTGTGGTGTTCACGAAGGAGGAGTGATTTTAGAGCATGCTATTGGCAATACAACTATTATTACTGGCGAATACTATAGGGCCATGATAAGCAACTTGAATGCGTTGGGGGGCTTGGTGAAAATGTGCTTTCAATAAGACGGTAAAACCTCATATACGCAGGAGCCACAAAACGGATATTGTGAAGGAAACATTTTGTGATCGCATAACCTCACGATTTGGTGGGAAGGTTTAGCAATCTACAGGTCACTAGTTCCTATCCGGTTCGAAGGACCAAGAACACCGTAATACTAATTCGAACCCCTATCAGCTGACGAAGAAAGTAGTCTCTTTGTAAGAAATCTTTTCTTGTAGATAGGAAAAAGGATTGAATAAGATGGGGGATATCCAAGAAAAGGTTATAGTAATTCTTGCGGAATAGATAAATAACAATAGGAAATCGAGAAAATAAATAAATAAAAAGTAGGCATTTGGATTTTTTTTTTTATCTTGGACCAGTACTCAGGTATGACCCCTACATATACAGTGCATTGTACCGGAACTAGGAAAATAGGTTATGAGGAGGGGGAAATTTCCTTTGAAATAATAATATTTATGTTCAGGTTGGTTATCTCTTATAGTTTACAATTATCAATTTGGTAATTACGACCAGTACTATACCCCACGGCAGATGATTTTCAAGCCAACTTCGGCCTTGGAAAAAATGTCCTTGAGATTTGAAAGCTTTCCAGCCACCAGTGTGATCAACCTTACAATATTTTTAAGAATGCGTAAAAAAGGTAAGTAAAAAATTTTAATATTCATACAACAGTAAGTACAGGGTGTCCCCCGGGAAAGTATACTACTTTATTTTGCCACCATTTTGGTAAACATCAGTCTTGATAGTTCATATTTGGCAGTAGTGAAATAGACACGTGGCAAATTTTTTATGGAAAATATTCAATACACCAATGTGTTTTAATCGTTAAAACATTTTATCAAAATTAATCATCGATTTTGATGAAAAATTCATAATGAGTGACTAGGCACATTTTCATTTGAATGGATATGTGAATAAACGGTTCTAGTTGGTTCTGGGCAACGGAAAGCCGTCAAATTATTAATCAGTTATCTTTGCATCGATTAGAAGTGACAGTCGGGTGTGGTCAGGAGGAATTACTGGATATTACTTCTTTGAAAATGAAAACGGCGTAACGGTAACTGTGAATGGGGAGCGATATCGTGATATGAACGAAAACTTTTTAACGCCACAACTGCATGCTTTGGGCTTCTTGATTAACATGGGGTATGAAAAAGATGGTGCTACATCGTATACATACATCCGGGATTACAATGAAATTACTGCGTGTTGTATACCTTCGCGTCGGACACTTGTTATAATAAAAGTAGGTAAGTATAAAAGAAGGTGTGTTCATGTATAACAATAACACATTCTTTCCTATTACTCGTATTCAAATTCAGTTTGGTATATTACCAAAATAATTCAAACACAAATAATTATTGTCCACATTAGTTTGGATAGTGCTTCCTTCATGGGCTGGCTGAGCCATTGACCTATATATCTTAGAGAGTATTGTTGGTCACTGCCAATGGTGAACAGTTAGTTGGCATTAATCTTGCCGATATGTCGTTCCAATGGGACAGAGCCACATGCCACACAGCGAGCGCTCCGATTGATTTTTTCAAAGAAATTTTTGTTAAAAGTATAATTTCATGTAATGGTAAAATTATTTGGCCGCTAAGATTGTGTGATTTAAACTAATTGAACTATTTTTTGAGGTTATGTAAACTGACTTGTTCAAGTCGAAAGGCCACAGACAATTAAGCTCCCTGGAGATTAACATTCGAAGAGTGTTTTGCGAAATGTAGTCACAAGGGAAGGTATGTGAAAATTTGTGTTCCGTTAGTGCACCTTTTTCGTGCCAGTCGTGTCGGCCATATGACCGAAACTATATTTAAACATTAATATCATAACATTTTCTATCCAATAAGACTCCTTTTTCTTTGGAAAAAATTAATGAACTTAAACTTGTGTAACTATAAAAAAACACCCTTTATTAAACAATTTTGGGTCTTAAAAGATATTTCTCACCATAGTAAGCTAGTTAGTTTTATTAAGATATTTCTCAACATATTATATATTGTTCCTCAAAAGATTGCTTAGGAAATAATTTGTTTTTTTATTTTCTCATCTAATTTATGGACGCTTCAGCGAACAAAGCTATTTAAGTTAATTGGAATGTACCATTTCTTATACCAACAAATATGAAACTAGGTCACGTTTTATTCCAAACTACCCACATCATTATATGTTACTATAGTAGTCACAGTTCATGCCCGTAAGCACAGCACTAAGCCGTAAAGTATGCTATGAAAAATACATGATAATTTTATTTACTTTCATATTTGGGTTTGTGTAGCAAACATTTGCATGCCGTACTACAACATATCGTTGGCTTAATGTAGTAAGGGCGTATTTTAAATTTTTTCAAAATTGCCTTCGAAGAAAACTGGTGAAAGATTAGAAAAGAAACCAGACTGAATAATTGCTCGCTTTGGTCTTCAATATAAGAGTATGTACAATAGAAGAGAAGCATTTTGAAATGTCTCAGGCTACGAGTGAGGGTCATAATAGTTAGACATATTTTGCTTGTTCGGCGATTTTCTGCCGTGGAAAAAGTGAATCAAAGAATTTCCATGATATTTTATGTAAAAAATTGAATTAAATGTCAAGCACTTGAAATGTTGAGAGCGGTCTATGGTGATTATACTCTGAGTCAAAAAAAAAACAAGTGGTAAAATATCTTGAAAGAAAATCGAGATGATGTAATGTCGCCGTTCGTTATATAGGGCCCATCTTATAAAAAACACATGAAAAATGGTTACGGAGAAACGTCAAGTCACTATTAGGGAAGTTGAAGAGAGTGTCGGCATCCTCCCCGGCAATATTCTGCCGCGGAAAAAAATGAATCAATGAACTTGCATAAAATTTTTTATAAAAAATGGAACTAAATAAAAATTAATTTCTTTGCACTGCATTTAATTACCTTGTAATGTGGAAGGTGTTGGACTAAATTTTACAAATCTGAGCAGTGTCGAAGGTATTTACACAGGGCACTGATCAGTTTTAACTAATTTAATTCCAACATTTTAAATGCTGCAATAGAGTTTGTTTTAGTCATTCGTGTTGTTATTGTTAAAGTTAAACCCCCACGAACACAACTCCCTCTTTCCTCCTCATCATAACCTCCCTTTCCTCTTTTCTAGTTCCAGTACAATGCGCAACATGTGTAGGGGTCATCCCCTGAGTACTGGTATAAGATAAAAAAGCACCTGAAATATTGCGAGTGCCAAAAAAATTAAAAAATAAAAAACCTTCAGAAGCGGTATCAGTTTTTCAAAGCAAATCTCTTTAAAAACCAATAAAAATGTTGAGAAAATTAAAAAAAAAAATTGGTAACGGAGAATCGTCAAAGATGATGTCGGCATATCGTTTGACTCATACCATACAATTTCTTTTTAGCAAATTTTCGGTATGAATCCAGCATGTGACAGCATTTACATTGATTTATTTCAGCACCTGCTTTGGCGGCCTTATATTCTCGATTCACCAGCTGCCCCATTTGACTTTCAAAGTTCACACAGGTAATCAATTTTTCTATAACCCCTTTGCTGGAGAACTCGGGCTTTCTAATTCCTCCTGTATGCAATTTCCCAGACTATCCATGGAAGACAAGGCTTAATGAGTTGGTAGACCGAAACCCATTAAGAGCATCAGCCTTTAATCAACTCATACGTCTACCCATCACTTCTGGTTTTTTATATTACAGGGAACTTTTGCAACACAACTGCACTAGGGGTTATTAGCCACTGAAAACCGGCTTGCACCATAGTTATCAGGGATACTAATTCCCCTTCCTGCGATTTCAGGTTTAAAACACAGCCAAGGAAGACAACTCAACCATGATCCGCGCCGTTAGTAAGCAGAATCTTCTAAGGGCTTTGCTGTTCTCCGTTCTGCCATTCAACCCTTGACGAGGGGTTCGGAAGTCCAACATAGCATAGGTTATGTGTCTTCTTAGAGTTTTATTTGCTACAACAAACGAGGAACTTCTACCCCTCTATGCCCCACAAAGCAGAGTGCCCTGGTTTGGTATATACCACAAAGCAATACCTGCTCCTTGGAAGAAACGACAGATAAAGTTCTTTACAAAACCGTTATTGCTGTTATAGCTTCTTTGTAATACTTTGGCCATTCACCGTATTCAGCAAATTTGCTCCCTGCGACTTTCTCAGGTGTCTAAAATTGAAGAGTCCCAAGAAAGGACCGCACTTTGGGACGACTGAGGAAATAGAACCCCATTCGCTGAGAAAGCTTAAGGCCATAACAAAAAGTGCAAAGGGGTTACTCTCTATTGCGATGCGAAAGTGAGTATGATGCGAAAAGTAAATGCGATAAAAGCATAATTTGGTACTCTGCTCCGTTAGGGCAAACTTTTCCACGAAATAGTTTCAAAATGAACCACAAAGTAAACAATAGCGAAGAATGATAAAATAAAATGTGCTAAACGGAAATATTAAATGCGAAAGCCAAATACAAAAACGCAATACAGAGTGCTCTTCGATTTTTCTTTCGCATCGCAATAGAGAGTAGCCCCCCGGAACTGCTCCGACGATTGAAAAAACAAACTGGAATCAGAGGCAATACTTTGAACGGGACGAAAAAGAAGTTGATAAATCAGTAAATACTACTAAATAGTAAAGTAAATACTACTAATACTACTAATACTGTTACTATATTTTTTGAGTAAAATTGAAATTCAGCATATGTATTTTTTCTATCTTGTGTTGAAGATTTTTTGTACTTCGTTTATTTGTTCTGCTTCAAAGTAAAAACATTTGGTTACGCGCTTTCCTTACTAAGCTATCGACATTTGAAATTACAATAGTCACGTTTCTCAAATAACAATGAATTTGCAATATTCCAGTTCAGCTTGCAGGTATGTTTTCAAATATTTTCTTTAATAAGAAAAAAAAAGTGAACTGCTTATATGATAAATTTCCCTTTGAAGGAAAGCCGTATCCTTTTCCTTGCACACTTCTTACAGCATAAAAAACATATGGTTATATATGGCAATAATTTTCCAGCTGTTGGGAATGTTTCAAGCCAATACATATGTATGAGGATTTTTCCAAGGCAGCATGTGGGCGTGTGTCTGTGAGATTGCTGCAAAATCTTGAAACACTTCTTTTGTGTTCAAGTGTTTTGTGTTCATCTTATGCTCTATTTCCTGTTCGTTTGCTTCACATCTTCCTTCATTTTAATCTTGAAATGTTTGAGAGAAAAAAAAAAAAACAGCAAACTCATTGTCATTTGCATCGACACTTGCATATTTTTTTTTTGACTTACACACTTCAAAATCTGATTTTTGATTAAAGTTTTATATGAAAAAAAAAAAAGAAAAAGTTAAATAACAAACGGCATAATTAAACAAGTCAGTGGAAAAGTTGGAATTTATGTCTCAGAGATAATTAATTATTTGAACACTTCGTTTCGAATTACATTTGTTAATAAAACTTTAAGTAAAAAATGAAAAACATTAATTTCCATAAGTTTATTTTTCTTGTTTAAGTTATATTAAAATTTATCAAAGAGAGGGAATTCCATGGCCCAGCAAACAAATGCGAAGGAGGTTCAAAATTAATATTTAAATTTATGATTTGCTGGCCTTTTGTTGCTTTACAAATAGGATTTTCATTTTAATCTACATCTGTTATTAAACTTGAGACTCATAAATTATCACATAAGAGAATTTAAAATAATTGCGGAAATGAATCTAAAATAAATCCCTAGAGAAAATTTATTTAGACATATATTTTAATTAATTACCTGAAAATTTTATCTGCAATAAATAAAAAGGTATACGAGTTTGTCAAACTGGCCTTAGTTCTTCCAAACTCTTTAAATGTCTTGTATAAAAATTACTTTTAGGAAATGTGCTACACAAATAGCGAAGGGCGCTGGTATGTTCAAATTACGAACTTGTTCGGTTATTCTCAATTACTGATCGGAATTTTTTTTAAAAACTAGAGTTGCTACAAAGCTAAAGTTTTACATGCCAAGATCTTACTTAAAATTCTCCAAAACATTCCATACACCTTTTTTTTATATTTATTTATCGAAATTCATAAACATATCAAAGTTTAGAATAGGCCTCAGCGCCATTGTGGCATTGTTGAGGCCTTATTTTATTACACTGGTTGTTAACTTAAAAAAATGAATGAAATTATCATCAACAAGTAAAGCTATGTACACACGGTTGTCAGATGTTACAATATTGTAAGATCTGACAACATGCTGACAATGTAGTGACAATGAAAAATTGTCCCGCAGAAATAAATTGTGTGTTCAGACGATCGTAAGAAAATCTTACAATTTCATTGTCAGACTATGGTCAGACAAATAATTCATCTGACAACAAAAATTGTCAGTTCACAGGGTTGTCAGATTGTTAGACGAAAAAGATTGCCAGACATGTTGTAAGGCGCTGCCACTTATGTATATCAACAACCATCTGTCTGGCAGTGTTGCCCATCAAACTTTTTTCTGACAATGATGACATTGTCAGGTGCATTAATTTTACACATCTGACAATTAAAACTGAGCTTACAATATTAGCCAAATATCTGGCAATGCCGACGAAGAGTGTTCTCACGATTGTCAGATGCCTGACAACATTGTCGTCTTACAATTGATTGACAATGGTTTTTCTGACAACGTTGTAAGTTAAAAATTGGTAGTACATTTTCAGACAATTTTACTGGCAATATTGTAAGATCTGACAACCGTGTTTACGTAGCTTAAGTTCTAAATAGATAAATGCTATTTCTTAGCATTAACAATAACAAAAATAAACATTTTTACATTTAAACCGTAATGTTGAAAAATGCACCCATACCATATACACGTGTGTGTTACCGTCTTCATTCATTTACTACTGCCCATGAACAGAAAAACTTGTATTCTTTGTTTCATGCATTAATAAAAACAAAGGCAACTCTTAGTACAATTACAAACGAGAGGAAAACATGAAATTTAATTCAGTACTCGTAGCTTACAAGATTTCAACAAAGCAGGACCGTTGTGTTTTTTTTTTAATTTGTTTAATTACGCATATTATTTGTTGTTCACTGGCAAAATAAAGATTCTGTTGAGATCAAGCTGTCTTATGTATGTTTTTTTCAGGTTGCCTTCCAGTAGTAATGTGGCATGTTGAGTTTGAAAATCTTTTTTATTTACATTTATAAATAATGAAATGCCTTTATCTCGCCGAACATTAACTCGTCGAATGTAAGATATACGGCTTTTTATTCAACACGAAAGAAATGAATTTGGCTATCTTTAGCTCAACCCTCTCTATGTGCCCTTCGCTGATTTAAAACTCTCCTGAAATTAATATTTTAATTCCGTCTAGTCTCCTACAAAAAACCACATAAAACAATTTTCTTAATTATATTACTAAAACAAGACTGTCAGATATACTTCATTCAGAAAAACCTCAACATGTACGTTTCTACTTTATTTGATATTTATATAATATGTAAATCTTGTAAAATGTGAAATATACACTGTACCTACATTTATACGAGTTTATATGTATGTATATGCCTTTTTATATAAATACTCATAAGTTCTTTTTGGGGGGTGTCTGTGTGTGTGCGTGTGAGTGTTGGTTTTTCTCATTTACGCTATTAAAACTTTGGAATAAATTACAGTAAATACTATTTGCCGAAAGCGGAACAACGTGTGTTCTTGTTTTTTTTTGCTTTCATTTAACTTTATTGACAGACCGGCACGAATGTCAGTCAGTATCGTCGTCAAAGGAAGAAGATGGAGATAACTCAAAATTTTGTACGACGTTTAGATTCGATGAGGAGTTTTTGGCAAATTTGAATGTTCTTAACAAAAACGGGTTATCGGATTATGGATAATTATAAGCGTGGATCGATCTTATAATATACACTTATACTTCAAGGGAGAGAATAATTTCAAAAATAAATTGCGGTTTTATTTCTTCCTTATCTATTCACGGTTGTCAGATCTTACAATATCGTGTGAGCTGCCAATTTTTAACTTACAACGTTGTCAGAAACACCATTGTCAATCAATTGTAAGACGACAATGTTGTCAGGCATCTGACAATCGTGAGAACACTCTTCGTCGGCATTGCCAGATAATTGGCTGGTATTATTAGCTCAGTTTTAATTGTCAGATATATAAACTTAACGCACATGACAATGGCATCATTGTCAGAAAAAAGTATGATGGGCAACACTTTCAAACAGATGATTGTTGATATACATAAGTGGCAATGCCTTACAACATATCTGGCAATTTTTTTCATCTAACAATCTGACAACCGTGTGAACTGACAATTTTTGTTGTCAGATGAGTTATTTGTCAGACCATAGTCTGCCAATGAAATTGTAAGATTTTCTTACGATCGTCTGAACACACAATTTACTTCTGCCGGACAATTTTTCATTGTCACTACATTGTCAGCATGTTGCCATCTTACAATATTGTAACATCTGACAATCGTGTGTACATAGCTTTACTCTTCGACTTTATTACTTGATGTTGCAGGTGAATAAAAAATATAATTCGTGAAAGTGAAATATGTCATTAATAGTGTTAAAATGTTACTTTAAGAGGGAAAATTGGTATTCTTGAATTATTGTAAAAGGATTTCAGTATTAGTGGATTGACAAGGAAACATGTAGTTGCAAAAGCAACAGTTTATTCCATTAAAAATTGAAACAATAACCCTTGAGAAAATTGCACTGAAATATCAAGTAATTAAAACCAAGGAAGCTGCAAAATCCTTGGTGCAAACGCTTGGTTTTGGCGTACTTTATATCATGTACGTTTGTTTGTTTCTGTATTATGTTTTTAGTTTTCTCTTGCTTGTGTAAATATGTTTACACACACATTTATAACAAGCAAAGCAACGGCTGCACACCGGGTTAGATGTGATACAAATTCGTAACAATATATTATTCAATAAAAAATATATATTATTCAATATAATATATACTCGTAAATAAATGCCTAGTTGATAAGACATCGCCGGAGAATTTCATAAGAAGAGCAAATATATTTTATATAATTGTAATAAACACTTTAGCGTATAAATATATGTGTTTTTGACATATTTTATATTACTATTTCGTCTTACAATTAAAACAACCTGTCTATCTCTTAGAAGGAAAATGCAGAAATGTGGTGTCAATTAAAAACATATATATATTATTCTAAAACGGCAAATGAGCAACTTACATGCATTTAAAACTATAAGTTCATAAGCTACTACATTTATTATGAGTCATATATAAATTTGATGATAAATGCATGCAATTTGTGAAATATAATTTTCTACATATTTGAGTAAATAGAGTCCGATATTTCAAATGAAATTCTTTTTAAATCCAAATTTAAATCTTTTTCACCGGGGGTTTAGAAATAAATTTAAATTAGAGAAAATTAGTATGTTAGTAACCAAAAGGATCAATCAATAAATTAAAAATTTGCATTAAAAAATCTGAATTTGAACTGAGTTAAAAGGAAAAGTAAAAAACACTTTTAATAGATAGCTTTTAAGTAGCAGATCGTTCAAAGAGCAAAGGCATAAATTGTCTTATAATACGTTTTTATTAGAAACAAATATTGTGTATTTAATAAAAATTTCATTGACATTAATATACATATATAACATTCATTTAAAAAATTTTCCTTGTAAGGAAATTTTGATATACGGTCTCATTAAAATTATTTTAAATAGTTTTTTAATGAAATATAAATATATTTCATTAAAAAAAGAATTTTTGGTAATTGTTTCATGTAAAAGACAGCCTTTTTGAAAAAAAAAAAATCTCTAAACTAGTTTAGCATTTTAATTTTAACAAAAAACTAACTAATCTATGAAAATAGTTGCCAAACTAAAAATGCCCTTTTTTTAATGACGATGATAACAAATTGTTATCGAAATATCTAGAAATAAAAGATTTTGAATTGTTCATTGTTTATCAAAAACAAAGATCTGAAGCTGTAAAAATTAAATTTATTTAACAAAAGAAGATCGAATAATATTGAGATAAAATAATTTTTATTGCATAATTTTGGGGGTTTAAATAATATGGACATTTCAGGTACTAAGTTGTACTGCTTTCGAGAGTCTAAACACAAAGTTTGCGGTGCGGTGCGATTTCCCGTTGCGGGAGAGAAAAATAAACATAACACAATGAAAGACGGCGACGGCAATACTTTCATTGTTAGTTTACCTTTTTATTCATTTATTTGTGCATACATTTTCATAAAATTTTCTAAAAAAAATTATTGTTTGTATTAAGTATTTTGTAATGGCAGTAAATAAAAAATGTATATCTGTTAAAAAAATTGTTAATTTGGTAGAAGCCACGTTTGCTTTACGTGTGGAATTGGAAACCAGGGGATATTGGGTAAGACCTGTTAATGTACTAAGGGATTCGGATGGATTTGTCAAAACATGCTTTGCCGCAAATTGAAAACCAGAATGAGGAGTGTTTTCATTTAGCAACAAGAATGAGTACTTCTCAATACAAGGTGCTCGTTTCTCAATTTAAACCGAAACTGGAAAAAATGTTCACTTAGAAAATCACTCAGCCTCGATTATCACTTAGCTTACGAGTACTGTAAGTAGAAGTGATAATGTTATGGTAATGTTAAGTCTGCAATATCATTAGAAATACGTTTAAAAACTTCTTGCTTCAATATCTCCAACCTAATTTTTTATAACTTTTCATTAAGCTACCTTGCTCACTTACAGTGTGCAAGTTTTGGCTTGGGCATATAAAATTGGAGTATCCACGATAAGGAATGTTGTTTATGAAACATGCGAATTAATATGGAATGAAATGCCTGAAGTCTATGTGGCTAATCCGAATATAACCAATTGGTCCCAAATATCATCTTCTTTTTATGAAAAAACTACTGTTCCTCATTGTTTGGGGGCCATAGATGCCAAACATTATTGTGGCCGTTTTTGTAATATCCCGACTGCATATTATAGAGACAGTCATACTTCATAATTTCTTCGATAATTTTTTCGTTATTGGCTATTTTTTTAACTTTTCATTTCATGACAAAAAGTTTGTTTTGTTGCCGTGAAAATCGCCAATTATTAAAAAACTATGGCAACATCGGAAAGAGAAAGAGATTTACAAAATAACTTCTTCTCTACTTCAAAATCATATGAAAAATTGTTCCTTAGCAAATTCTCGTTACATTGTGTTCAGACTCTGAAGAAATTCCCCATGAGGGAATCATTGGGAAGTTTTATGTAACTCCTTACAACTATTTGCTGCTAAAATTAAATATATGTAAACAATATTAGCTAAAATTATTAACCCTCATGAAATATCTCTTAAGAAATATAGAGCAAATGTGAAAATAAATCCTTCAAAGCCCCCAATTTTAAAATTTCACTCACTAAAAAATTTTTTTTTTTGGAAACCTCCATTGAAAATATTGTTTATGTAATATATTACAACATCTGTTGTATAAATTTACTGAATAAGCTTACAAATTGAAATTTTCCTTTTCTTTAAACTCAGATTATTCAAACAAATTTACAGAAATTATAAAGAAAAAAAAATGTAAATAAACTTAAAATCATTGATAGCAAGAAAGTAATTTGTATGTTAATTCTGTGAAATGTGTTGTTTAATTATTTTTAACATAAAATATTCTAAATTATTACCATATTCTAATCCGTGGTCGTAGTATGGGCCTAATTAGTGGTAAAAAAAGGAGAGAAAAGAAAACAAAACAAAACGAGGGGGGTTTGGGAGGGGTTTCATAACACAAGGATCAAAATCATATATTTGTGTTAAAAGTGAAAGGAGGGTTGTTTTTTTTTTTTGAGGAGAGGGGGATAATTAAACAAAACGCATTTAATAAAAGTGGAAATTGAGAAGAAAGAAAAAAAAAATAGTTGATAATTAAAGGTTAGAGTATGTTATTAATAATTAATAATATTGTTTAACAAATATTTATAAATATATAACAAAAAAGTAAATAACCTTTATTTAACTACTCTATTTTTTATATAAAAGAAGTAAATATTTTTGTTATAAAAAAAAAACATTCAAAAAATCAAACAGAGTTTTTCTAAAAAAAGTGTTAAATATATAAATTTTTTTTAAAGAAATAAGTTTTTTTTTAATGTTTTAAAGATAATATTTTTACGTTAAGATGGAAAGGAGTTTTACTTACTTTAGATTATAACTATTGGTAGCATCCTGTCTGACTACTAAGGGACGCTGATTGGTGTTGGAACCACTGCTGGCATTACTATTACCCATACCCATGCCCTGAGGCAGTGTACCATTGGCGTTGCTGTGATCCTGTATGGGTGTGGCGGGCGATGATGAATTTTGGCCCGGTTTCTTTTTAAGTGCCGACTTGAGAGGAACTGCATTTAATTTTGGCTCTTTGGCTGGAATTTCCTCAATGCGTTGTGTATCGATATGATTGGAATATGTTTGATAATTGTATTCATTATCCGAACCGTTATCATCCTCGTTATCGTTATCTTAAGAAAAGAAATGAATAATTTTTTAGTCCTTAGAATAGAGTGGAAAAAATTTCTTTTAAAGTAAAAAAATATATATCCCCACATAAGTAAGAAATAGCTGATAAAAACCAACAAACTTCAAAGTTATAAACTAACTCATTGGTATATGTGGTGAGGAGGAGGAATCAATGGGACACTCGATCACCTACTGTGGGGCGTTGGCACACAAGATATACTGGCTGCTACAAGCTCATGCGCTGAGTGAACAGGATTCCCTATTAAAGCTATAATCTAATTCATTGGTATATGTGGTGGGGAGGACGAATCAATGGAACACTTGATCACCTTCTGCGAGGCGTTGGGACACAGAAGATACAGGCTTATACAAGATCATGCGTTGAGTGAACAGGATTTCCTATCAAAGTTATATTTGAACTCTTTGGTACACGTGATGAGGAGGAGGAATCAGTAGAACACTTGATCACCTACACAAGATATACAGGCTGCTACAAGCTCATGCATTGAGTGAACAGGATTTTATATTAAAGTTATAATCTAACTCATTGGTATATGTGGTGAAAACTTGATCACCTACTGTGGGGTATTGGGACACGAGAGATACAGGCTGATATAAGATCACGCGTTGAGTGAACAAGATTTCTTAATAAAATTATAATCTAACTAATTGGTATATGTGATGAGGAGGAGGAATCAATGGAACCTTTGATCACCTACAGTGGGAGACAAGATATGCAGGCTGTTACAAGCTCAAGCGTTGAGTGAACAGAATTTCCTATCACTCCCACCAAAGGAATTTCTAGACGTACTTAATCCGTGAGAAGGTAAGAGGAATCATTATAGATCCAAATTAGTCACAGTGCAACGAACCCCACTCCATTAAAATAATGATAATCAGTCATGTTTTGGCAAACCCAAAACGGCTAAAACAAACATATAATATAGAAGTATGATTTTACGTATGTCAAAAAGGTGTACCGGGAAAAGTGTAACGCTTAAAATTTTGCGACTTCAACTCGCATGTAATGACCCCTACAGTGCAGTGCATTGTACCAGAACTAGGAAAATAGGTTGTGAAGAGGGGAAAAGAGGGAGTAGTGTTTGTAAACATTTGAACTTTCCAATGTTATAAAAGACAGGAACTTTCCAACGTTATAATAGACAAGAAACACGTTTGCAGGCAACTTATTACATATGCGAAACGTGCGGCTGAAAAACGATTTCTCTTTGTAATGCGTTGTATGATTCCCCGAGCAATCGACCACAAATGGATGAGCTCTCTACGTGTGAACGTGTGCTACGTAAAAATTTGCGAGTTTCGGGAACAAGATCCCTAATCTCGTCAGAGCAAAATTCATTGTAGTAACGATAGAACAGAGTAAAGCAGAGTGAACTGAAATGATTTCATATTTCAATAAAAAGTTAAAAAAAATTTACACATTTTCAATTAAAAATACAAAGTTTAAAATTTATCTATTTATTGTCAATTTCTTATCGTTTTGTGTAACTAACTCATACATATATGCATATGTAAACAACTTGTTATATTTTCACGAAACATAAGAAAATATGCATTTCCTACAACTTTGCAGTTTCAGATCACGTATTTCTCAGAACATGGCTGAATATGATCTTCATAGAAATGTTATATGTGACCTGTTGTATTTTTTCATAACAACTCCGAAACGTCAGTAAAACACACGTTTTTCGTTTAGGTGTTCTGAAAATGAATTAAGCGCTTTTTAGAACGCTTTGCGGTTTTAGATCACGTATTTCTCAGAACATGGCTGAATATGATATTGATAGAAATGTTATATGTATCGGATGATTTTTTTTTTAAATTGTCTTTTGTTCACTATCACTTGACAAGTCATCATGGAAAGACTCACACCACAATAGCATCGGCATTACGAAAAAAACAGCATTCTGTGAGAAGTGTTTGCCGTGCAATTTGAAGAGCTAACGGTGCGTAGAATCGATCCACTGTAACCATTATTGCCAATACTATTCACAAATTTTAATCCCGGTTTATATTATTGGATGATGCACGATTGGTTAGACATCATGTAGCTGAGAACGTAAGCCAAGTCTATGGTGCATCGATGCCCGTCAATGGTATCCGCATGGATATCCGCATGGATACCATTGACGGGCATTCATGGCGCATGGTTTCGTTGCGCTCGTGTTTCAGCTAAATGGCGCTACGACCTATACAGCGCGTGAGGCAAAGGACTATTTGAAAAATTATTTTGGCCAGCACTTAATTTCACGTTTTCCTACGGAAAATTGGCAACTAGATCATGTTATGTCACATCTTTATACTATTTTCTTCGTGTATGTGTAAGGTCTGCGGTGTTCCGGAATAAGCCGGCTACAATTAACGCTTTGGCAGGTAACTTTATTCATAGTTATTCGTGAGACACGAGTCTGAGGTCTTCAGCACCAGCTACAATTGACACTTTGGAAGTCAACGTTACTCGTCTTATTCGCGAGATATCAGTGACTAAGCTCGAACGGGCCACCTAAAATGTGACATTTTGAATATACCACCTCAGATACAGTCGTGGCCAACATTTATTCTATAAATACCATAAATTGTTCTTTTAAAGGTTTGAAAGATTTTAAATTCACTTTCAAATTTATGTTTTTTATTTTACATAATAAATCAAACCTCACGATGAATCAGCCGATATTATTATTTTAACCCTAATATTTTTCGACGACCTTACTTACTTATTGTATAAAGCACACAAGTTTTATTTATGAATATCACTCGTATTTTCAAAGATGCCTTTTATTTACTGTTCACTTCAAGTATGCATTTCTTTTTCTTTCCACTCCAAGTTTAACATATTTTAACGAATAAATCTTTTTATTTTTAAAATTTATTTACATTTTTAACTTCAAGGTCTTAACGCAGAACTTTGCTCTGCTGTTTATATTATCTTCCAGGATACTGCAGTGATTTTACTCCTTTTTTCAGTATTTTTATTCAATTTACGCCGGTTGGCGGTTGGTATCGAATGCCACTTAACAAATAAGCTTTGCATATTAACAGTTTTAAGACAAATAAAAATAAGTACATTTACACAAGTGTAATAGAAAATCCTTATCATCTTTAAGTACTCTATAAGAAATTATGCTGGAATCGCATGAAAATTGCATAAATGCGGCTTAAAGATAAATATGCGATATGAAAAGCAATATCTTTTCAATTTCTTGTATTGATCCTTGTAATTGAAGCATGATGAGCAGTTTATGAACATTAAGGGAAATGCGTGGAAGTTAAATAGCATGACGGCAATCGTTTAAAATAGTGTCCAAAGAATACGTAATAATTGTAGTACATACGAGTGCGAGTATTTATGACACAAAATTATAGAATATTCGAAAAACGATCCGACCTGTCTCTTCATCTTTTCTTGTTCATAATAAACATTCGATATGTTGACATCTTCTAAAAAATTTGTATGGAAATCACTTAAAAAAATGAGTAACTTTCATATAAAAATTCTAGATGAATTGCTCGTCTGTATTTTATGAACAGTACATTAAACATTTTTGAATAACTTTCGAGTTTGTGTAAGCCAAAACTAACATATCTTAAGGCAAGTTTTTCTAACTTGGGGCAAAAATTTTAAAGTTGCTAAAGCATTCGACAGGAATACTAAATGTGATTTCTCTAAGCCATCAATCAATCAATTAGTTAATCAATCCAAAAATAAATCAATCAATCAACCAATCAATCAATATATAAATCAATCAATTAGCCAATCAACCAACCAATCAATCAACCAACCAAATTATCAATCAATCAATGAATCAACTAATCAATTAGTCAATCATAGAATCTACCAATCAGTCAGTCAATCAACAAATCAATCAATAATTTGTGTCATTTTAAGCCTAGGTAATGGGATGAATTTGATGTAATTTCGATGAAAATATGACATCTCACAAATTAAAAAAAACATGTTTTTTGGGTTAAATTTGACGCACTTTTAACGTAGCCTAAGCGATTTTTAAATCAATCAATTAATAAATCAATCAATGAATCAACCAACCATTCAATCAATCAACCAACCAATTAATCAATGATTCAAATAATTAACTAATCATTCAGTCAGTCATAGAATCTACCAATCAGTTAGATAATCCATCAGTCAGTCAATCAACCAATCAGTCAGTCGATCAACCAATCAGTCAGTCAATCAATTAATTTATGAAACAATCAATGAAACAATGAATTAACATTAATGAATTAAATCAATCCATGAATTAAATCAATCAATCAGTGAAACAATAAATCGACTGTTTTCAAATAGCTTTCCACCGCAACCGCTGCATGCGTACGATGGTTATCATGTAGAAGAATAACTTGATCTATCTGGAGCATTATTGTGGTCGTTTGCTCTCATCTCATGATTTATGTTCGGTAGAGTTGCAGTGACTGTTTCGCTTAGATGTAGCAACTCGTAATACAACACACCCAGCATGAGTTTTTGCACTGGTTTTGCTGTGGATATTGATGTTTGGCCAACAATTAACTAATCGATCAATCAATTCATTAATAAATCAATATATCAAGCAATCAATAATTGATCGATTAATCACTGAATCAAGAATCGTTACATCTGTCAAATTATTCTTCAAGTAAAAGAATAATTTGACCTATCTGTAGTAGGGTTAAAGTCGTGTTTCTTTCACAGCTCAAGCCAATCTCATAAATTGTGTTCGGTATACTAAAGTCGTTTCGCTTAGACTTAGCAATTCATAATACAAAATACCCAGCTGATGTGGACTCTTCTTCTTCGATGTAAAAACATTTTTTTTGTGCCCATTTGACAGCATTTCACTCATGCATAGCAATATCTCTCAGCTTCAATCCGTATGATATACAACTACATTATTTATGAGTCATTCCTAACAACTTTAAATGAGATTGTGAAACTACTTGTTGAGTGACGTCAAATGTAAATGGAAGTTTCTTTTGTGTTTGAGACTAGTCTTCCTCCAGT
Organism: Thecocarcelia acutangulata; assembly: GCA_914767995.1. NCBI lineage: Eukaryota > Metazoa > Arthropoda > Insecta > Diptera > Tachinidae > Thecocarcelia > Thecocarcelia acutangulata. Next base: position 31,698,339 of record OU612096.1, read on the forward strand.
AAATCTCCCACTTCTGCATCCTCGTAAAAGTCTGACCATCAAATTCACTTTTCTTAAACTGGTGAAACCATTCGCGATATGTGTTCTCACTGAAGCCAGCCTCCTTATACGAGTATGCTTCTGCAAACAACTCATTTGCCTTAGTTGCATATTTTTTTAAATTAAGGAAGAACATTGAAAATTGTGGATGACACCAATTTAATATAATAGAGTTATGTTGTTCTTGAATGAACAACCTAATTTACAAGCCGGGTTATCATCTACGAACTCTAAAGTAACACTACTTTCACACACGAAAAGTTTAATTTGCAAATTCCTGACTTTGGTGGTGGCAAGAAAAACAAGGTGGTTGCAAGGGAAACTCTTTAGTTTCCCTTGCAACCACCAAACTCAAGACTTGCAAAGTAAACTATCCGTGTGTGAAATCTATATAAGCTTCGTGCCAATGGCGGAACCCTATTTGTACACCCAATGGCTGTTGAAATAGTAATAGAAAAACACTAATTATTCTTACCATAATCATCGTATGGCCCATGCGGTCGTCCAGCCACTAAAGTAGGCGATGGCGTCGAAAACATAGGAGGCGGTGGGATGGGACCGATTTCCGATACTGGTATTGGAGGTTCTGGTAATTCGGACAACATGACACCACCAACCATTTTGCCACCACCACGTCCATCATGGTGATGATGATGATGACCACTTACACCACCCCCACCACCACCGCCGGAAGCATCAGCATAAGGTGGCGGTGTACTACCTGGAGGACCACCCATCATGGCATTCGAAGAACCATCAGGATCTAAAAGAAATAAACGAAAATAAATTTTACACGTTTTCAATTCATTTCACTTAATACTTAAGAAAAAAAAAAAATTAATTAAAATTAAAAAGAAATTAAAGATTTTGCAGACAAGCTAAAACACAGTGACAATTTTGATTGTGCGAATAAAAAACAATTGAATTGAGTAATCTATTTTTTTTCTGATTTTTCTCATGATGGTTACAATCAATCCTATCACCCTGTTTCGTCTTGACGTTAAGGTCTGGGATACCTTGTATACAAGAAAAAATATTTTCAAGCATTAGTGTGATAGCTTTGGTTCGTTTATGTTGTTAATGAAAAATGTCTTGCATCTATCTTTGGGTCACAAGTCGCAAAAATTCAACATTTTATCACTTTCACCAACTGTGATCCCCTGTTTTCGACGAACCATTTATCAAAAGTAACATACTCGGACATATGTTATGAATACATGCTTCTTATTTCTTTATTTAGTTATACTTATGTACATATGACAAACTCTTTAAATACTATTTAACAAATGGATTCGCTCTGTCCAGAAGAATTAAAGAAAGGAAAACATAAAAACAATTTTGCATTCACAGCTTTTTCAACTTCTATTTCTTTCTACTTTCTATTATTTGGTAATAACTCGCAGATATTAAGCAAAAAATCAGTCTTAAATTCTTTATTTTAATTGATTATGAAAATGTTTTTGCAATTTACTTACAGTGTTCATAGCAGACATTCACACGTCTGGCCAACTTATTGGTGCCCAATGTATTGGGTCGTTCCAGTTTGGAATTTTGTGTGTGTGAATCATGTTGATCACGACCACTAACCATATGTGAGTGATTTTGTTGGTTGCCAACGTTGCCGCCACCAGGTGGTGGTAACATGGAACCCTGACAGGGCGGCTGTTCAGTATTGGGCGATAAAGTGCCATTGCCACCATGTTGTGCATCAGTCTTGTCTTTTCTGGGTTCTGCAAAAAAAAAAAAAAAAAAAAAAAATGCGTTAATAATTTAATATGCATATTTATGTATTTTAATCAATTATAAAACACACAATCATATCTAATTGTTGATTAATGTTGCTTTCAACTCATGTACTCAAGCATTCAACATCTTAGGTAAATGTGCATTAAAAATTTAAAACCTTTAATTGAAATTTCCACTCAGAAATTTGCGTGCTTTAAGCTCTATTCTTACGCAGTCAGAGTTAATATAAATTTTCATCACAACAATACAAACTCGTAGAACAAAATACTGTGGAAGATCCTTTAAAGTTTAATGAATGACTTTTCAGCATGGCCGTTGTTAATAGGGCCGAACTACAGACAGATGTGTTATAGAGTGATTTGAACGAAAGAAATCGTTAAAAATTTAAATGCTTAAAATCAAGATAAAAATTTTGCTGCTGAATAAAAGGTTCTAAGAAAAGTTGCAGAGTTAAAAATTTCCCATAGTGGAGTGGAGAGTTTAATATAGTTTTTATGAAACTAAGTTTTGATTTTTATAAATTTATTTTAAGCAAGTTTTTTTTTAGGGATGAAGGCGATTGTACTAATCACTTACAGCAACTTCCCGCTTTAATAAATTGGAGGGAACAAATTTATAATTTAGTTTCTTAATGTCTACAGCATAATTTTAAAATATGATTCCATAATTTTTTATATACTTCCATTTAAAGATTTTACATATTTTTCTCTGAGAAATTTTGCTAAGTAGAAGAAAATATAATTTGTTTTTTTTTTAATTTTCCCCTTTATTTCACTACATTTTTAAATAACATTTTTTTTAAGTAAAAGTCATTGTTTCGCGAAAGTTTCGTTGCGAATTATTCACAATGATATGAATTTCCCTATTTGGGAATTTTTTTTTCTTCCCATTAAATTTTATAAGAACACTTTTTAGCTAAAACATCCTTTTATTACATACTATATGCAGTTTTAATCAAGACCGGGGAATTATTTTCAATTAAAAAAATTCCCTTATGGGGAAAATTTTTTTCACATTAAATTTTGTTAAAAAACTTAATAGAAATAATTTTCTGTTTAATATTGTAGGCATATTTATGCAAAACTAGGGTAAAAGATTAGAGGTTAAAAATTTCCCTAGCAAGGGAATTTCTATTTAGGGTAAATTCTAAGTTAAAATTTATCAAAATTCCTTGGTGTTCAAGCTTATGCGGACATTTTAGCTAAAATACGGAAAAATATTTCAAATTAAAAATTTTCTTCGCTGGGAAATTTTTATTAAGCAAACGTTTTTAATAAAATTAGTATTGAATTGATGACATATAAAATCTTTAAAGTTTCTCATGCTGGGAAATTTTTGTTCACTACAAATTTCAAACAAAAAGCTTATATACATATATCTTTGAAAACTATGTATAATTTGAATTACAAATTTCCCTTTTTAGGTAGTTTTTTCTTGGTTAAATTTTTTACAACCACAACATTTTATTGAACATACATCGATTTTTATCATTCACTCTGTGATTTTTCAACCGCACGGTCGTGTTTTTAAAAAGTGAAAAAAAAAACAAACCAAAAAATCAGTGTGCTAAAATATTTTTAAACCTGCATATAAAAACAATAATATATTATATTAAATTGTAAAAACAATAACAAATTATTTTAAAAAACAACGGGAAAATAAATTCCTCACATTTCAGCAACTAAACAATAAAATCAATTTCAATAAAACAAGTGCGGTGGCAGTGCATTGTTGTTGTTGTTATTGTGCGTGAAGATTACGTACCCAGTGGGAAAAAAAATCTGGAAAATAAAAAATTAAATAAAAACTGCATGAGTGTACCTATCAGATGTAATTCTGAGAAAGAGCTCAGCTCCACTAGAAAAAGTCCTTGGATTTCTGAGGAGGAGTCCTTGAAAAAATCATTGGAAAATCTGTTGTCGCTAAGAGAAAGAAACCGCACGCGCTCGTGTTCGCCACTTATAGTTGTTACAACGGATGACAAACCATCTAACAGTTCAGTTATTGCAGATAAGCCGAAAACACAAGTAGGCATGGACAGGTATGTAACCGTGGTTAAACGGCAGCGAAGCCCAAAATCCGCTCAAATGTCATCTCAGTCCAAAATACCCAAAGATGATAAGACCACCACGACAATGGATAGTAATAGGTTTGCTATCCTTCAGACTGATGAACCAGCAATACCTAAAAAGACCTTTAAGCCGCCACCAATATATTTGCGAGAGCCTACCTCTAGTGAGTTGGTAAAACAACTTATTACGGCAATTGGCAAAGACAGTTTTAATGTAACATCGGTTAAGCACGGCAGCATCAATGAAACCAAAATCCAGGTCAACCATGAGAATGAATACCGAAAATTGTCTGACGCTCTGGAGAAGGAGAAACGATCGTTTTACACATATCAGCTTAAAAGCGCCAAAGGTATTCAGGTCGTTATAAAAGGGATTGACATTTTTGTAGATACGAATGATATCAAAACCGGATTAGAAGACTATGGTTTTAAAATTAAAAATGTAGTAAACATTAGAAACCGTGAAAAAATTCCTCAACCCATGTTTAGGGTTGAATTGGAACCAAGAGATGTTGTGTTAAAAAAGAATGAAGTGCATCCAATTTACAATCTTAAATATCTTTTGCATCGTAAGGTTACCGTTGAGGAGCCTCATAAGCGTTTAGGGCCCGTTCAATGCCTAAACTGCCAAGAATTTGGCCATACTAAGGCCTATTGTAAGTTGCCCGCAGTTTGCGTTGTGTGTGGAGATCTACACGGCACTTCACAGTGCAAAAAACCAAAGACTGACTCGAGCGCTAAAAAATGCAGTAACTGTGGAGGTAACCACACTGCAAATTACAGGGGCTGTCCTGTTTACACTCATTTTAAACAATCAATGACAAATAAGTCATCAATTACCTTCAAGCAACCGCAGCAGTCAAATATTATTTCTGCTAACAGTTTTCCCCAGATAGGCCAGTCAACCAGCCAAATAATTATGCAAAACCCCAAACAAGTTTCATATGCTAATGTGGTCAAAACCGATATACAAAACTTGAATCAGGAGCCCATGCCCCAAAACTCCGATCAAAATTTTAAAAATCTTGAGGCAACTCTGCAGACTCTTGTTTCATCCATAAACACATTTACGGTTTCCATGACGAACATGATGCAGGAAATGCTGAAAATGCAATCCACCATTTTGCAGGCAATTTTAACAAAATGAATTGGTTAAAAATATGTTTCTGGAACGCAAACGGCATTCGCCAACATAAAAATGAACTTGAGCACTTCCTTATGGAAAAGCAGATCGATATAATGATGATTGCTGAAACCCATTTGACAACCAACAGTTATTTCAAAATTAATGGCTACACATTATATGACACAAAAGATCCCCGTGGAAGATCTTGCGGCGGTTCGGCAATTTTGATAAAGACCAGAATTAAGCACTATCTAATGAACGGGACACGTGAGGAATATCTCCAAGCTACAAATATATGCCTTGATTATTTTCATGATAAAATCGTTATATCCTCGATTTACTCACCACCACGATTTTCAGTAACAGAAAATCAGTATTCACATTTTTTCAAATCACTTGGTCCTCGATTTCTAGCGGCTGGCGACTATAACGCTAAACACACTTTTTGGGGATCACGTTTAACTACCTAGAAAGGCCGTGTGCTTTTTGACACCATTTCCAAAATGGGTTTAGATGTGGTTTCAAGCGGACACCCCACTTATTGGCCGTCAGACCGACGGAAGATCCCAGACGTTATAGATTTTGGAGTTGTGAAAAATTTTCCCTTAGAGTGGATGCAAGTGGAGCCTTCATTAGATTTGTCATCAGATCACTCACCCACTATAATCTCTGTCTCGTTCCCTCAAGATATTGACTCCCCGTTGACCATCAATAGAGTTAATTGGCTAAAGTACAAAAAATTTTTGAGTACACATTGTACTGAAAATATTGCCTTGAGAACGTCTGAGGATATTGATGTGTCAATTAACGATTTTTCTGAAAACCTCAAACTGGCCGTACAGCATGCTACCACTAGTCATATAAGATCCAGAAATGAGAACAATAGAACTTATTCGTCTGAAATTGAGCAACTACTGTCAGAAAAAAGAAGAGTCAGAAGAGAGTGGCAACTTCGCAGATCTCCCCAGCTTAAGACTAGGCTACGGGAATGTATAACTCAGCTAAGAAATCTGCTGGAAATCCACAGAATGGCTTCCCTTAAAACATATCTGGAAAGCCTTGATGGTACTCCTCAATCTGATTATTCCTTGTGGAAAGCGACAAAAGGTTTAAAAAGACCCGTAATAGGTAAGCCACCTTTGCGAACTTCAACTGGCGACTGGGCAAGAAGCGATTCTGAAAAGGGGATGTTGTATGTCGATCATTTGAGGAACGTTTTTATTACAAATGATTCAACGAATAATACAGCGGAATTACCGTCATATGCTACTAGACCGCCTGTGCCTTTGAGACTTAATTTTCAAAATGTCGAAAATGGTATCGGCAATACAAACCCCAGGAAAGCTCCAGGCATTGATCAAATTACTGGTAAAATGCTTGAGCAGTTACCTCGTGTAGCAAGAAGAGTTCTACTTTTTATTTTTAACGCTATTTTACGCCTTGAGTATTATCCTGCAGAGTGGAAGGTCTCAAGGATTACCATGATTCCCAAGCCAGGGAAGGACCTGACAAAGGTAGAATCATATAGACCAATAAGTCTTTTACCAACAATTTCAAAACTATTCGAAAAATTGTTAATGGCGAAGTTGAGTCCAATATTGAACAGCGTGGGATGTATCCCTGATCATCAATTTGGTTTTCGGGCTAAACATAGCACCATAGAACAAACGCACAGACTAGTCAACGTCATAAGACAGACCTTTGAGGAGAAGAAGTATTGCTCAGCTCTATTCATTGATATTTCTCAAGCTTTTGATAAAGTGTGGCACGACGGCTTGATGCACAAAATAAAGCTAAACTTGCCTGCAAATACACACAAGCTTCTAGAAAGCTACTTATATGGGCGGAAGTTTGTTATCAGAGAAGGCGACTTTATAAGCCCAACTCAGCCAATCAAGGCAGGAGTTCCCCAAGGCAGCATACTGGGGCCTACTTTATATTTGATTTACGCTTCTGACATGCCAACGACATCCGGAGTCCACACTTCTACCTTTGCAGATGACACAGCGTTTTTGAGTGTTCATGAAAACCACCAATTAGCTTCACGAAATTTACAGGAATATATTTCAATATTAGAGAAATGGCTAAAACTTTGGAAGATCAAAGTTAATGAACAGAAATGTACTCATGTCACATTCACTCTGTGTAAGCAAACATGTGCGCCTATCCAAATAAACAACACACCTATTCCGCAGCACAGTGAAGTCAAATACCTTGGTATACACCTCGACCGTAGGCTAACGTGGAAGTCTCACATTGAAGCAAAAGTCACTCAGTTGAAACTAAAAGCTGCGCAACTAAATTGGCTTATGGGCAGAAACTCGACATTGAAGTTGGATTGCAAACTTCTGTTATACAACGCAATTCTGAAGCCCATATGGTGCTACGGAATTCAATTATGGGGCACCGCCTCAGCGTCAAACATTGAAAAAATCCAAAGGCGACAAAACAAAATTCTTCGAATGATTACTGCAGCTCCATGGTACGTAAAAAATTCAAGAATTCATAAAGATCTTAGTGTTCCGCTGGTAAAAGAGGAATTTTCTAAGTACGCGACAAGGTATGTCAGTAAACTGGAACTTCATCCAAACCCTCTTGCGCGCAATATACTTAACTTTGGTGGCCACACTCGGCTTAAAAGAAGGGATACCGCTGCCACCATCAGATTGCTCAATAGGTGATTTTACCGAAATAGCTCCCGCATAATAAAACTTTTTGTCTAGCATTGGCCGGACATAAGAATCATATTTTTTTAATTTTAAATTTAGTATTAAGATTTGAATACTTATTGTTAGTTCATTTTGAAGATTCAATAAATAAAAATGCTCAAAAAAAAAAAAAAAAAAAAAAAATCGATTTTTATCAAAGACAAAAAACGAGTTTCAATTCAAAACTTTCCCTTTAGGGAAATTTAAACATAACTAACCAAAAAATCACAATAGTTATTCAATCCAGGATTGGGATTATCAAATTCAAAGCAGATTAACTTTCTTAATATAAATTTAGTAGTCTAGAAAATTCGGTTTTAGCAATTTAAAAATGTAACATTAAAAAAATTCACTTGTTCAGGTAAGAAAATTCACTGTAGTAAAAAAAAATTAGCACGAACTGTTTTAACAAGCTTTAAATTGAAAGTTTTACTTTTTTAAGTTTAAAAACTTTCTGCTCAACACTGTCGTTCAATTGAGCGGAAAATACTAAATATATTTTACAACAATTAAACAATTTATCATTTTAAAGCTCTGCTGTAGAAGAAATATCCTACATGTGCGTGTGTGTGTCTGTCTGTATGGGCGCTTTTTTAAATTAATTTTGGGGCTTATCTCATATATGTACTTGCGTTTTTCTTCTTTACTTTATTATTGCTACGTTTTCATAAATTCTGACTTTAAAGCAAATAAAAACTCAGGTGTTTTTAAAATACCGAATATTTAAATTTGCCATATTGTGCATACACTCGAAGCATTTGTTAAATTTTTAAAAATATTTAGCAGACATTGAGGTCTTATCAAACCTGAAGCTGTTGTTTATGTTGTTGTCGCAGGTGTTATCACTTGTTTTTGTTTTCACATGAAAATTGGTGTTAAAGTTTATCGTGGCTTTGGGCTTCGGAGAGTTTATTCATCATTTTATGAGTTTATGCCTTAAACTGAATTAAAAAGATAAAAGAAAATTTAAAACACATTTCATTTTCATCACTTTTTGCTTCTATTGGTTAAATCGTATCTGTATTTTTTTTCCTTTCTTAAAAATGAAAGGCCTCAATATAATAAATTGTGGCTTTATCATTGAATCGGAAGCATTTAAAACGATACAAGTATTGTTAGTAAAATGATAAAAGAAAAGTAATGAAAGCAAATACAGGATTATAAATTCTTCGAAAAAAATAAAATTGTTTTAATTTTCATAGAATTTAAAAGCCCTTGGAGAATATTTGTTGAACGTAATAGATATCACGATATCTAACACAGAAGAGGTAAGTATTAGGAAGTTTTCTTCATTATTTTGTCAGAAAAATTATACTTAATACGGCTGTTCAGCGTTGTCAGAATAAAGATTTTACCTTAGTTTTGAAGATTTTTCATGCAAAATAAGATTTGAAGATATTGTTAAGAATTTTTGTCACATCTAACCCAGTGTGCAGCTATTGATCTGATTGTTATAAATGCACAACACATTCACACAAACAAGATAAAACTAAAAATATAATACACAAACAAACATACATATATGATTTAAAGTACGCAAAATTCCAAGTAAATCAACTACAAATGATGTTGTTGTTATTCTTGTATTCTTGGTATTCGTTTTATTATTGTTTGTTGTTGTGACTTGCTTATTGTTCGCAAGCATGTGTGTGAATGTGTATATGCGTAAGAATTATGCTACACTTGAGTCTAGAATTACGAATACCTAGATTGATCGTGATGATGGTAGAAGATGATAATGAAGTATATATAGCAGGCAGGTCGGCGGCAACGAGTCAGTTCATTTTTAAGCTTTAGCAAGTCTAACGTTTTGGTACACAGTGGTATCAAGTGTAAATAAAATTGTGAATTATTTAAGTACTGTATAATGAACAAATGTGTCAGTCATTATTTCAATTACAATTGAAGAAACCGCAAAAGCGTTTTTAGAAGCAAAAACGTAACAATATTGCTCTCAAAATTAAGATTTTTGAGATTTAGTATGCCAGGATACTTATGTGTGACTATTATCCAATATCTAAAGAACTTTAACTTCCTTCTTGTAATAAATTTTTTACTTTTTGGTTTCAAATCTCTTCAAAAGAAATTTGAATGAATGGACTTCTTGCTTTAAATTTTTACTTCGTGTTCTGCACTAATAGACACATTTTCGTAGATACAACGAAAGCGTAACTTTTACGTAACTTTAACACGAAAAATAACATAGTATAATATTGAGAATAAGTGAAAATAATCAATAAAAAATTGTGTGTGCTTTAAGTCGCGTGTTAAAAATCCCCACCATCACACAAAATTTGCGCTCAGAGTGTCCATTTTGAGAATTCAATCCACCTTTACGAACTTTTCGAATTTTTACTCCAAATAATTAAGTGGTTGTTGTAAACAATTAAAAATAAATGTATATATAACATATTACAATAAAGATAAGCTAGCATATCACAAAACTTTTGCAAAGGCTGAGTGGTTAAAGCAGCAGATCATGATACGTCATGACCCGAGTTCAAATCCCAGTGGGTGCTGATGAGTAGAGTAGCGACTATGAAACAGCAAGTTGTCCCCCAGCTAACAATTTGATTACTATTTTTCTTGTCTTCTTCAATCAAAAATTATTGATCACAGCAAATTTGTATTGTAAAAAATTCTTCTTAAGAACTTAAGAAAGGAAAAAACTTGAACTATAACTCGTTGTACAAATGTACAAAAAAAAAAATGAACAACCTCTGGACAAAAAAGATTTAATTTGTGCGACCCATATCGGTAAAATAACCTATTTAACTCTCTGGTGGTGACATGGGTATCCCTTCTTTTCAACCGGGTGTGGCCGCCTAAATTAAGTATGTTGCCTGCAAGAGGATTTGAGTGAAGTTCCAGCTTGCTGATATAACTTGTAGAGTACTAAGAGAATTTGTCTTTTACCGGCGGAATACACAAATCCTTGTGAATTCTTGAGTTTCTTACGTACCATGGAGCTACTGTAATAATCGTTCGAAGAATTTCGTTTTGTGGTTTTTGAATTTTTTTAATGTTAAGTGTTGAAGCGGTGCCCCATAATTGAAATAAAAATAAAAACACAAATATATCTTAATATTCCCCTAAAAGCATTCAATCTTTTTTTATGCCTTTTTTTGTAATAACCACGGAAATAAATTAAAATTTTATTCTTAGCAAAAATTTATATTAAAAAATTTATGGTCATTAAAATTTTATTTAGCCAAGAACTGCACAAACATTTACTTTAATAGGCTATTAGAAAAAAACTAAGCATTTAATGCTTAACGCCCCCTAGAATTATGCCACAATAAATGCGTTTTATAAATGCTGAAATTAAAAGGAAAACGTTTACATTCTTATACGGTTTTTCTTACTACATATAAAAACACAGACTTCAAAAATGTACTTAATAAAAACACAAATCTTTTTGGTTGCCCACAAAAATATGCTTAAAAAAACAACAGTTTTATATTTCTTCTTCTACACTCGAAATCATATGCACATGAACATACATACTCTTACATATATTATGTACGTATGGTTAGAAAGAGAAAATGGAAAATAAGCTTTGCTACTTAAATGACCTCTCAAAAGTTTAAATAAATAGAAAAATACAAATAACAGCAGTAACAAGTTTTTGCTTATTTAAACTTTAAGCACCTTTAAGTTAAAAAATATATATATGTGTGTGTGTTTGGAAAATACTATGCTTTTTATGTACTTTCTGCCTCAAGTCTTTAGCACAGACCAACAGACGACCTCTTCAGCATAAAAGTAAACGAAATAAAACTAAATTAAATTATATCAATCTGAGGGTACCAACAGCCCAAACTACTTAAAAAGGTAGCAAAAGAAAACAGTAAACAACTAAAAGTAGTCTGAGGAGAAGTTGTGGCGCATAACTTGTTTTAAAGAAAAGGTTGTAGTGCTATTTAAAAAAGTATATATAAGGCAATATATATTTTTTGCCTAAAAGTAGGCAACAATATTTTTTACACAGTTTTAAATAAAAGTTTATAAGCACAAGTTTTAAGTTGATATAAATATAATGAAAATTGAGCTAAAGATTCTGCTAAATGTTGCCTTTTTTGATAAATTTTTATTTAGGATTCGTCCTGTGGTGGCTAAATTTTAAATTAAAACAAAATATTGGGTAATTCTGCAAGTGGTTTGATTTTCATTAGGCAACAGATTTGACATTTTTGTTCACTAGCGTTTGGCAAGTCATTATGGAAAGGCACACCATCAAGAGTCAATAAATTGGTCAGTTACAGTACGGAAAACATTGTTCTGTGAGAAATGTTTTTCATGCGATTTTGTTCAATAATAAAGTATATTTCTCAATGGTCCAAATAGGTCAGTATTATTTATTAATGTTTTAATAAACAAAACTGACTTAAACTTGGCACACAATCGTGTGGCGAATATTAGAAATCCTTATTCCAACTTGTAAATTAAAATCTACCAATTTTAACAATTATTTGTGATATGACGATCGATTTTGAACATATTTTGTTCACGCAGAAAAATATATAATCACCAAGACCATATTTTAAATACAACATATAATTATGTACTGTATTCAATCAATCATAGTATAATATTATTAAGCTGGACACATTACATTAAAAATAAAACGCTTTAAAGAAATACATACATATACATATATTTAGCAAGCAACCATGTGTTTAATAAAATTATAAATAATCGTGTGGCGAATATTAGAAATCCTTATTCCAACTTGTAAATTAAAATCTACCAATTTTAACAATTATTTGTGATATGATACTTAAGGATATATCTTAAATATCTTTGAGGAGCGATGTTTACAATATCGAACACATAATTGCATTTTCAAGTTAAGCGTAAGCGATGGCTACTTGGAGAATTCAAAATGTATTCCACAGAAAAGTTTAATTTACTAACTTGATGTTTTCTTTATTTTTCTTAATTTTTTTTTACTGATTGCTTTATTTTTGGTAATAAATTAAATGGAAATTTTCAATCGTGTTTTGTTGTGTATGTGCGTGTGTTCACAAATTTTTTCCCAACATCAAGTTTAATAGTAAAAATATAAAGAAAATTGGAAAAATGAATTATTTAAAGAAATGGCAAAGAAAGAAAAAACAGCAGAGCAGAAACAAATTCTTCAAATACAAAGAAATGTAAATAAATTATGAAAGTTTGCAGTATACATTTAGGGGCTCATTTGAATAAATACCATTAAGCAAATTAGGGAAAACTGAAGTACTCCTGTAGAATAAAAGTTCTAGAAATTTATTCAAGTTTTAGCTTATTAACATAATTTGTATATGATTAATTGGCCGTTATTCAAATAACCATTGAACAAGTAATTGTGCGTAAAATAAAAACTGTTGGTATGTAATCAATTGGTTTCTTTTCATAAAAGAGTTAAAGAGAAAATAGTAACAAATGTTTTGCGGAAGGAAGTGTACGCTTATTTTAATAGTTTTTTGCTAGGTGCAGCATATTTAAGTATAGTTCTCTGGTGTTTATGATACCATGCCTCCAATGAAATTGGAAATTAATTTACGTAAGGATGAAAGAAAGTAAAATGTTGCGACGTTTTTACATTTAAAACCGCTTTTGCGGATTCTTTAATTGCAAATGAAATATTGACACCAACACTTGTTAATTATACAGTACTTAAATATTTCACAACATTATTTACACTTAATACCACTGCGTATTCACACAATAGACTTGTTTACTTTCATGACTGTCTTGCGCAACGCTTAAAATTAAAATCTCCGCTACCGAACATCTGTCCACTATTTGTACTTCTTTATCACTTTTTACATTGTTCGTGATTTATAAATGCTTCTAGACTCAAATGTGCAAATATAATTGTCACACACATGCTTGCGAAACAATAAAAACGCAACAACAAACTATAACAACGCAACAATAAACTCATTGGTGATTGATTCACTTGGAACTTTAGGTTTCCTATATTATGTATGCTTGTTTGTGTATTATGTTTATAGTTTTATGTTGTTTGTGTTGATGTGCGTGTAAATTTATAACAAACATATCAATGGCTCGCTCATTTGGTTAAAAGTGTTAAAAATTCGTAACAATAAATAATGACCGTATGTAGTATTGATCAACAGGCATGTTTTGCAGATCTAAGCCAAATTGACAAACAATTGTAGTATGCGGCATAAATCTACTGCAAAGCGGCCTCTGATATCCTCAATTGAGGAGACTAACGCTCCGAACATTTATCTTTGTTTTCATCTTACTTTTTTTTATTTTTCATATAATTTCAGGATCCGCGGCAGGAGTTCCAGCCATGGCAGTGTAATTAGAAATAAGTTTAGCTCTATTGCTCTTAACATAATCATTTTCATATAGACATATGCATGCCTTATATTGTGTTGCACTTCCGAAGCCGTAAGGGCAGAACGGGAATCTGCAAAGCCCCCCGCAGGTTCTGCTTGCTGACTGACCACTATGGTTGAGTTGCTTAAATATTGGCTGAAACATTGCTAAAATAGCAGAGAAGGAAATTAGTCTTCCATGATAACTATGGCGCAATACCGATTTTTTGAGGGCTAATAACCCCCCAAGGTGCTGTTGTTTTGTAACAAATACCCGTAATGTAAGGAACTAGAAGTCATGGTTAGACGGGTGATGCTGTTAATGGACTTCGGCCAAAACTTGTCTTCCATAAGCTGTGTGGAAAATTGCATACAGGAGGGATTAGAAGGCACGAGCTGTTCAGCAAGGTGTTCGTTCATGTGGCTACAAACTTATGGAAAAAGTTGCGTCCTGTGGGAACCTTACAAGCCACATGGAGGTGCTGTTGAATCGTGAATAATTCAGCACGTGGAGTTGGTCCTTCATCAGATAAGGTCACCAAGGCAGGTCTTGATATAAAGCAATTTTATATTCTTTATTTAGTAGCCCGCTGTCTAGAATAAGTTTGAAGGATGAGGATGATTTTTGTGTAAATTTAGCATCAGTTTCCAATTGCTTCAGAACCTCCGAACGAGCTTAGGTAATTATTTATGGTTGTTAACCTTCAGCTCCTGAGTTACTGGTGTTGTGCACGTGCAGGCCAAGTCGCGAAAATAGATTGGCAAGGTAGGTATCCCACCTTGCGGTGCTTGAGCCATGACAAATAATGATAGTTCATAATAGTCCAGCTGACTCTGGAGTACTCTTGCATTAAGTGACAATAGCCAATGTCTTAGGTTCACTGAGTATGGCCTAGATCAGATGGAGGAAGCTGACCTTAATTTACATCTTCAGTCAATGAATATGGCGTAGAACACATGGAGGAAGCTAACCTTAAATTTCATCTACAGCTATTGAGTATGGAGTCTAGATTAGATGGAGGAAGTTTACAAGTAACAAAGCATATTCAGAGATTAGGCCGATTACTGAATGATTGGTGACTTTGGCACACAAAATTTATTCCTGAATTCAGAATGACAAACGAAATTCTAGAGGTAAGAATTGTACCAATCCACATGAGATCCAAGAACATCCAAATCAAACAGAAAAAGTTTGTGGTATAGGTTGTACAGGCTGCCAGTTTTATGAAGTCAGCCCACGTGGGTTCTGTCATGACGCTAGATTTTAGATTTCTACGGTTCTTTTGCAATGCGCCAGACCATTGTAAACAATAAGACCGAATTAGATAAAAATAAATATTCGAAAATGCCTTCATTTAAAAATTGCCTACTTTTTGCTGCTTATTATTTTAAAAAAGTGCAGTCTATTTTAAGGATGCATTAAAATCAAAATACTAGTCATTTATTCTTTAAAACTTTTTCATTTATATTAAATTGTAAATAAACAAAATAGCAACTAAAAGGCATTCATTCGAAATAATACAAAAAAATCAGCAATATATATTAAAAACAAAATTATCCTAAATTTAACGCCAAACTTTTATTTTCGTTTGCTTTATTTCTGAAAATATATATGTAAATATTGCATAAAAATACATTCATGTGCACTATTTGAGCAACAAACAAAGTTTAACTAAAAAATATTTCCAAAACAAGCAAAAAATAGAATAAAACAATATAATGAAATTAAAAAACAATGCGTCAAATAGTTTTTTTTTAAACAAAGCAAACAAAATATATAGAGAATTCAATAGAATCAAGAATTTAACATTGAAAAATCGTACATTGTGACCGACATTTGCCAATCCGCGGCAAAACTCAGCAATCACACTTTCAAATATAAACTTGCCATTGCAATTGCAAATGCAACACACATACACCCACACAAGCAATAGAATATTCAATAGAATATCAAATGGAAATTGAAATTTAATTAATTGACATCAAATGTCTATTTGTATTTATTGAGAGAAAACACATACAGTTCTATTTTATTTGCTAAAAAAATAAAATAATACACAAAACAAAATAAAAATAAGATTAAATTTTTAATTTGATGATTTTGATAAAAGACATTGCCAGTGAAGTTGATAAAACGCAATAAATAAAAAAAAAGATTCCATCAACGACGCCATCAATTCGCCACATTTTATTAAAAACCAAATTATTTTTTGATACAAAAAAATAAAGACAACAAATATATACGAGTACTTATGTAGATAGAACGAAAATTTTGAATAAATTTAGAACGAATTTTTAATTACGCCCACCATAAAGATTTTCTGTGTTTATTTTAATACAATTTTGAAGACATAGAAAATTAGTTTTCTATTTATATATTCTTTTAGCAGACAGGACTAAACATGTTTATTAAGCTAATATAAACCAATTATTGCTTGCAGCCTAAAGAAAGAGAGGACAACTGTAGCTCAGAGAGAACCTAAAGTCTACTCAAAAGTCTAAAGTCTATTCAAAACCAGAGTTGTCAGCATAGTTGCCATATTGGACGATTTTGGGTGCTGAAAATAACGTTTTGACGATTTAAGGTCGGTTTTTGACGATTTTTGTAGGTCACAATTTTACTGTCATATCTTTCAAGCAACTGCATGCATACTTCATTTTTTTAAGTTAATTTATGTCGGAAATATATGTTTGTAATACTGCAAAATTTTGTGATAGTTATTTTAGAGTATACATATATTATATAGTTAGAGATGAATTTCAAATATCATATGTGATTAGCGCTTAAAACAACTATAAGTCAAAAATTTTACAAATTTGTATGTAAAAGCGTGTGCTCATATTTTAAAGAGACTAAATTTGGAGATGAATTCAAAACTTTAACTTCTATAAATCCTTACAATATTATAAAAGAAGGAAGTGTCTTTTCTAACATAATGAAAGAGTTTTCTTCTTTCATCGTAGAATTCCAAAGGCGAGAAATTTAATACGAGTTAAAGTAACTAAGTCTATTAATCTTGGAAATTTTCTTTTAAGCTATAAATATGAAAACGATTTTTGGAATAATGTATCCTTTTATGACTAAGTTTATAGCAAAAATATTAGTCTCACATTCTCCAAATGTGTAAGTTTACATCCAGGTACGTGGAACTTAACAAAATCATAGTGAAAAATTAGTTGAAGGGACCATTTTCGGAAAATATGTTGTATATTAAAGAACATCTAAAACTTTGGTTGCTATGACTTACAAAGTGGTATTCCCGATTTAACAGAAGGGTTTTATAATAATAGTTCCTTTTATTAAATGAAATCTTGTTTTAAAATTTAAGTCACAAAAATTTATGAACGGTATGCTTATGAAATTAACTTCGTGTTTCTAGCAGTATATATTTGTTGTTATAGCTTTAAATGGTGTAGTTTTTTATTAAAGGCAACCATGACTAGTTTTTCTATAATTTACGCCCTTGAAATACATATTTTGTTCAAAAATAATTCATTTTACTAGCTGACGATTTTTTGACGATTTGCAATAACCATATTGACGATTTTTTTCATCGAATTTGACGATTTTAAGCCAGATTTATCTGGCATCTACGGTTGTCAGATTTATTTTGACACTTTTCGGCGAATTAAATGTCAAAAATCGCCAAACAATTTTTTTTTAATTTATTGAATTTAAGAAAAACTTAACAACGGAAAAACTTGAACTAAACCCCAATGTACCAAAACCAAAAATCTAATTTTTAAAAATTTTCACAATAACGTATGTACAATAGAGCGACTCTAGTTGTATGTAAGTTCCTGCAAGGTGTATCCCCCTCAAAACGAATATTAGTATTTTTTATGATGATGTTTAAAATATTTCGGCTCTAGCTTTGACCTCTCGTGAACTGGAAGATTTTGAAAAAGGGTATATTTTTGCATGTTTTGTTAGTTTGAGAATCTATTTTCTTACTGAAATGTAAGATATGAATATCATACATAACATAGGTTATGTATATATTATATCATATGTTATGTATATTATATGTATGATACATATAAAAGGTTATATAAAAAAGAACGTTTTCGAATTTTTTGTTCGAGGTTGTTTGTAATAAAAATGCCAAATTAATTTATTTTAATCTTTAGTCGATTTAATTAAATATGGGTCTCAGCTTTTTTTGAAACTCGTGCTAGTTCAAATTTTTAACAAAACTGCAATGGAGTGGTAACCCTTCGTTTTAAACAGGGCAATGCGGTGGTAACCCTTGGTCTTAAATAGGGCAATATGGGTATTAAACTTTTTCTCTAGTCAAGTACATCACCTTTGTATGTAAATAATTTAGATTTTTGCAAATTAGATTATTTTACATGGTGATCTGGAATATGTACTATATACAAAGGCAATTTTGTGGTAACTCAAATATGATAGCGGATTTAGTTTCTAGATCATGTAGGGATGAAAAAGGGCTCAAACGAGTTCTAGCGATCACTTCACAGCGGTGTTTGGACATGATAAAGCGTCATCCTGTTGATTTTTGGTGTCGATTAACAACTGTTGATAAAACATGGTTCTACCACTGGACACCTGAAAGCAAAAATCAATCGTAAGTATGGGTGGAAGTTGGTGGAAGTGCTCCAAAGAAGGCGAATACTTCAATCGGCTGACAATGTTATGGCCACTGTATTTTCTTGAAAAAGTATCCACAATCACAGAAAAGAATTATCGTGCATTATCGAAGAAAAAACGACCACATTTAAAGAAGAAAAAAGTGTTCTTTCTTCAATACAACGCATCGGTTCACACAGCATTAGATACGATGCTAAAATTACGTGAAATACACTTCGATTGGTTGGTCATAATCCTTATAGTTCAGATTTAGCTCCTAGTGACTTTTTCCTGTTTCCAAACATGAAAAAATGGCTCACAGGAAATAGATTCATTTCAAACGAAGAAGTGATTGCCGAAACTAACGCGTATTTTGAGCGGTTCCCCAAATCGTGTTATTCAGATGGTATAAAAAAGTTGGAATATCGTCTTACTAAGTGTTTTGAGCTAGAAGGAGTTGTAAAATGAATGGATTTTGAAAAAAATAAAATAAAAAATTATAAATAGCTTGTGTTCAGCTAATTATCAATAGACTTTGGAAATATTTGAAAGATATTCTCAAACGTTCAATTTTATATCCCAACAATCTAAATAATTACGAAAAAATAATTACGCTGACGCGAGGGCTATTCCTCAGCCCAGAGCTGCTTTATGACTGATAAGTATACTTATGTTTATACAATATGTATATATGAATTGCAAATACCCAATACACATTTTGCTTACTAACATAAGTATTCAGTAAAAATGGATATGAGTATGTGAACACTCATTGAGATCTTCTACCCATACACACTCATATTTAGGTTGGCATGAATATGTTGTGTATGTGCATGGTTTGACTATTCATTTGTACCTAATCATACACGTTTTCCTACAAATACCTAATGATTACTGAAACTATTTTTTTTAAATTTCAACATAAGTTTTTCCCTCCCAATTTTTAGCGCAAAAATTATTGTTTATAATGTTTAACAGAGTTATGTTACTAAATTAACTGTTAAAACAGCAAGTTCATTATTGCTTGAAATTTAATAGATACTTTATTTTTATATTTAAACTTTATTTCTATTTAGCAACCACATTTTTGCTTATTGAATGATATAAATTTTCCACGATTTTAAAAACTCATAAATTATTCGTCTCAAAAATAAAACTATTTTTCCCCTGCAGAAATTTATTTGTTTGCTTATTTTCTTAAAATCCTGGTTGTTAACACAAAATATTAGCTGAACAGCAACAACAATAAATAAACTAAAAAAAAAAAACAAAAAAATCCAATTTGTATAAAAAATTTATTTTCAATTAGCATGAACTTGTTGAAAACAAATTGAGTACCATTAAAACTGTACGAGTACATGTGTGTGTGTGTGTCTGACTGGATGTTCATGTTTTTTTTAGTGTTTGTTGCAAATATTAGTGTTTGCATTCTTTTCGGCAACATCTCAAAACCCTACGAATTTATGGCAACAGCAGCATATAGCCAAAAATAAACACATCCAAAATAATTCCTCATAAAATGTGCAGATGATTTTTGGATTAAAAGAAAAACACAAACTTGCTTACAAATGACTGAATGAATTAAGAAAAAAAAAACTGAAAAAGCAAATCCAGTAAAATTGATTTGTTTAATTCAACTTTGGTTGCACTTCCACACACATACATATATTCATACACATAAATAATAGAAGATACCCAATTGGCCAAAAAGACGTTATCATTTTTGGTAAAGTTTACCGAACAAGTCCGAATTTGAATTTATGTCATCCGTAACAATTGTACTGCGTCTATCTCTGCTAACACACAATACACAGAGATGTCAAAAATGGCTTCCGTGGTATAAATTGTATTAATGAGACATCTAAATTGTACATTGTGTATTGGCTGACTCACCGTGAGTGAGGTTTGTTTTATAATGCAGAATAAAGCACATAAAATTTAAAAGTGAACTTAAAATTTTTATTATCAATTAAAAGAAGTTCACTGTTTGAAAATGGCAAGTGCGTCTGAGTTGGTCAATTGGACGGGTCAAGTATTGGGCGGCTCGCTCGTGCATAACGGCAAGTGTCTCGCGAATAACACCATAAATAATGGCTTCCAAGGCGACAGTCGTAGCTGGCTTATTCCTGAAGACTTCATACTACACATACCCCCAAAGAAAAGTGAGATATTGCACGGTCTATACAGAAAGGAAAAGCTAAGCTCATACTAAATTCAAGTATTTTCAACTTGCTTTTAATGTGCACACAACTGTACTTCAAATACGAAAACAGGATTGTTCATGAAATCCAATCCTGCAATGTGTTAAAATAAGTATAAATTCTTTAACCAAGTGCAGAGTTCTTTAACCGAATAAAAAAAAAACAAATCAGGGACACAAATACATAGATTTGAATGAACTACTGAGAAATAGGAATAAAGGTTCTCTGAGAAAAAAATGCAGTGGTTGAGAAATGTTATTAGAATATATATTTTTTTGAATTCTCATTCGTTTATTTAATATAATGGAATATATAGTTAAGCGTTTGATATTTTTCACAGTTTTCCAAACCCACTGATGATTAGGCGCTAACCTTAATCATCAGTGGAAATATCGATATAGCTAGGAAACACAAACGGTGTATGTATTTTTTGATTGGTATAAATATTATTATCTAATAGAGTAAGTAATCATAGACTCAAATGTTCTTTGAGTATAGTACGCGTGTGTTATTAAAACCTCACTCACAGTGACTTTTTAGTGGTCACACTCGGTTGAGAAGAAGGGATACCGTTGCCACTATCAGAGCGTTAAGTAGGTGATTTTACCGATATAATATGCGCATAATAAAACTTTTTGTCTAGCATTGGCTGGACTTAGTTAATTTATTGTATTTAGTAATAAGATTTGAATACTTTTTGTTAGTTCATATTGTGAAGATTCAATAAATAAATAAAAGCTAAAAAAAAGCTTATTCCAAGTACGGTTTCGGGATAAAATTAAATTTAAAATCCTTGAATCAATTGCATATTAAGATTGGTTCGAACTCAGTTTTTCTCAAATCAATATCATTTTTCGCTTATTTCAATTTGTATTCATGGATTGAATTTTCTTTTTCACTGTTTCACATACTGTATGACTCATAGCCCCATTATCTAGCTGAAACCAGAGGTCATTGCAAGCGTGCGTTTGAATTTCCGGAATCAAATAGTCTGTAAGCAGTCTGAGAACGACGGCGAATCTATTCGCCGTGGTCATCGCGTCAACTACAGCTACTATATTTTCATCACTATGCGCTGGACAGCATAGCACATACTAATGTAAACTGGGACTCAAAATTGCAAACGGTATTGGCAATCGTGGTTTTAGTAGGTCGATTATGCGTACCTTAAGATCCTCGAATCGCATGAAAAATATTTCTAATAGAACTGAACAATTTGGAGCTAGTGTGACTTGCCAAAAGATACTAAACAAAGCTGACAATGTAGTTTGATATGAGAGTCATGCTTGGATCTGTCATAAAAAGCCTATTGAAAATCAAACATTAAGCTAAATAAAAATTAGCTTTTTTGAAGAAAGTGATTTTGCTACTTTCGAGATTAACAGTTCGCCGATATCGATAGAATAAGTTCGTTCGCATTCTAGGCAAAAGAAGATTGATTTGTTGTAGTAATAATATGCTTGGCCAATGTATTTTGTTAAGTTTTTTATATATATGCTTAGTTGGTGAGGCCTAACTTTCTTTATGTCAATAAAAATGCAAGTGTAATAAAGTGAAAAAAAATCAAAAAAATGTTTGCTTAAAATTGAGGTTTGAAGCTTAAAGTGTTACTGTGATATTAACTTTTCAGTTCTGCAACTGAATGTAGAGATTTTTTCTCAACTAAATTATTTTTTCATGCATATCATGATGATGCAATATTGAATGTTCTCAAAAGAAAGAAAGAAGAAAAAAAAAAACAAATACAACAAAAAATGTTTTACAATTTAAAAGTGTTTGCCAAACTATAAACTATGCTAAAAATTATAGAAACCACCATTAATTCATTTTAATAATTAAAAAGTAGTTTTGATCTCACACTTTTGCCATATTTATATTAATTATTCATTAATTTATTTAAAGCAAATACACGAAAATATAGGTTTTGGAATAAAATTGCATGTATTACTATTTTGTTGATCAAATGTCATGGTCAGCTGGGTAGTGTTGTGCACATACCTTTCCATAAAATATACACTCACTTGCATCGACTAACAGCGATACCAGCAAATAGTTTTATTCAGTTATTTGGCATTAAGCCAGAAATGGAATATTTATTGCAGAAGATTTGCAGATATGAAAACACACTCACACGAATGCAAAAATTAAGGTCTGAATTATTTGAAAATGTGGCATGTTGAACATTAAAACGGACCTAAATAACCCAAAAGCGGAGTAAATATGAATGAAGTATTTGCTGGAATCACAGTATATGTTGTCGGCACATAATTCCTTAAGGTATGCAAATAATTTAAAGACTGTAATAAGCACATGTGCACACATAGGTAAGTGCATAAGTTAAGCGCCAGTGGTTCACAAACGGCAGAGAGTTATTTCTTTGTATCTATGAATGCATATTTAGGAATGTATATAAGTAGAGGGTATAGCGAATGACTAAAAAGTTTACAAACGTTTTATGAAATAAAAATTATTGGGAATCCCTGCTCTAAAGTTTATATAAATATACACATACATTATAGTTTATCTTTTTCCATATTTCCGTTAGTAAATAAATATGGCAGCGAATTGATGTTTATGAAGTATTCATATGAAAGTTTATACAAGTTTTTTGTTCATTTATGCAAATAAATAAATCATTTTTCATTTTGGAAATATTTTTTTGTTTAATTTAAGATTTGCATACATATTAAAAAGATTTAAGCATTTTTGTTTACAGAAAGTTTCAGTTTATTTAAATAGCTGGAATATTTTTCTTATACGTCATATTTTATTATGAAAGCTGAATGAATTTGTAGCTGGCCATGCCAGCGATATTTGATTTTAGGACGCACACGTTTGTGTGATAAATGATTTTGGTGAGCAGCTAGATTTGCCTTTGACATTTGTCTACTGAACTGGGAACAATATTAATATCCAGACTTCTTAATAAAAATATAAAAGATAAATATTTTTGAAAGAAACTAAAAGGAATTATTAAATATTAATTTATTGATTTTGTGTTGAACTTTATAATTTTTAAATTTGATTTTTTAACAAATCAAATATAAGTTTTTAACAATTAGGTAACAACAACAAGAATGATTATATCACTTTATTTCCTGTCACAGAACAGGTACAAGAAACCCAATTGAGATCATTTGAAAAAAATACCTTTCAAATTAGATTTTAGTTCCTAAGTTTCTTAAAAATAATTTTTTTCCATACAAATTTGCTGTGATCATTATTTTTGATTGAAGAACTCCAAAAAATAATCAAACCTTTTTAGCTGATTTGTTGACGCTACATCGCAAATGCGAAATAAAGTCTCGAATTTCAGGGAAAAACTGCGGAAGTAAAGTTGTACACCTATTATTTAGAGAAAAAATAAGAAAGAATGCAATAAACAGAAAATACAACAAATTAATTTATTGGAATAGTCCCGAAAAACTATGTTTGAGGTACGCAATACGTCTTCGACATTTTTTTTTTAACTCGGACCAGTACTCAGGGGATAACCCCTACATATGCTGTGCATTGTACCAGAACTAGGAAAATAGGTTATGAGGAGAGGGAAAGAGGGAGTAGTGTTTATGAACATTTGACTTGAACTTTCCAACGCTATAACAGACAGGAAACACGTCTGCAGGTAACTTATTCCATAGAGGAAGCGTGCGGTAGAAAATCGAATTCTCTCAGTAATGCGTTGTACGATTCCTCGGGCAATCGACCACAAATGGATGAGCCTGGGACGATAACCGCGTGTTACGTTAAAATGTGTGGGTTTCGGGCACAAGATCCCTAATCTCGTCAGAGCAAAATCCATTGTAGTAACGATAGAACAGAGTAATGCGCCCTACACTGCGACGATGCTCCAGTGAGTCAATAGAGTTGGATACCCTACTGTCACCGATAAGCGTCTTCGCCCTCTCCTGCAAACGATCGAGTAACCCCAAAACAGACTTTGAGGCACCGTCCCAAAACATGAGAGTTGTATTCAATTACCTAAGTAGTAAGCGAGATTGTATTCGAGCTGCCTACTGTCACCGATAAGCGTCTTCGCCCTCTCCTGCAAACGATCGAGTAACCCCAAAACAGACTTTGAGGCACCGTCCCAAAACATGAGAGTTGTATTCTATTTCCTAAAGGCCCAATCAGACTATTATACAAGTATAAATACTTTCATTCGATTTTGTAAGATAAAAGTCTAAACACATTTCTTGCGACTGTCAAAAAGTCTAACGTAAATTAGATTTTGCATTCACACCATCACACTTTATATAAACCAACATAGATGTGCCATCATAAAACTTTTCACGGCGGCAGGTGCGCTATTCGTCGTAGACGATAGACGTGCCGGCGCGTGAAATTCTTCAACAGTTAAAATAATAATTATGTATAACACATCCAAATTCAATAGCACAAACATATTTTATGTTCTAAATATAGCATGTGCAAAATACATTTATAAATGACAGCTAAATTCCAAATTTCGAGCTTTTTTATAACGACGAAAAATACTATCAGTGACGGCACCCCATCGGCTACGAAATAGCCGACTACTCAATTTTTAATTTGCTGGTTTACTAAAAAACACAACCCTGATCCAATGTAAAGTATTATCGTTTTGAAAAATTTCAAAAAACAACAAAGTCGTATGGGATGTCAAATTTTTATCGTATTATTTTTCGTATGTATGACGGATTACATTCAGACTATCAGACTTGCACGTATTATTTGAATTTTTGACAAGTATTAATACAAAGTGTAATTGTATTCGAGCTGCCTACTGCGGACTTATAAAATATGTGAGAACTTGTTCCGCAGCCGAACCGTACGTACGGCTGAAAAACGAATTCTTTCTGCAATGTGTTGTGCGATTCACTGGACAATCAACCACAAGTGGAGGATGACCAAGTGCTACGTAAAACTAGGTGAATATCAGGAACAAGAATTTAAAAAGAAAAGTGTTTTAATAGTACTAGTCAAAACACAAAAAACAAGCATTTTCTTTCGCACACGTCTCTACCTTTCTCTACACAAAAAAAAAATATTTTTAAATTCTTAATAATTTATTTAGATTGTTGGGATTCAACTTTAGAATGTGTTTAGAATATCTTCCAAAAATTTCCAAAGCTCCTATGAAATGTCAACATATAGACAGATAGGAAATATAAAAAAGCTGTTTCTAATTTTTTGATTCGTATCAATATTAGTAGTGAATAAAATTTAATTGTTTGAATATCCATGAATTTTAAGGCCCGGGAACGTGCTGACCAAGAGATAGGGCGTGAACGTTCAAACTACCTTCCCGGGTATTCCTGGTGAAGGAAATTTCTTACTTGCACTGCGTAATGAGCTGGGTAAAAAACCGAGATACTTAAATGCTTCTTGAGAGACAAGAAATATGTATTCAGACCATATAGTTAAACAAAAATGTACACAGAGCGGGCAACGCCGCGGTTGCGGCTAGTATCTTATAAAATAAACCACCAAATAAATTTACAAAATTTATTTAAAAATTTAAAAATTTCTTAATTAAGCAAAAAACCCAACAAATTTATTTCCTTTTCAACTTTTTTTTGTTTTTTTTGGTCATGAAATTAATTTAATGCCAATTTTCTTTTGCTAAAAATATTTCAACACTATTAAAAAAATTTCATGATTTTACTTTTCTTTTTTTTTGCATTAGAAATTAAAAATAAACACTTCATTGATCTCAATATGACAAGTGATGAAAAATAAACGAAATTCATGAAATTTCTGAAAGTGTACCAACAAATCACGTTTTCTCAGTTTTTTTTTTTTTTTGCAAACATATGATTTAATAAATTATATAAAATTTGATATAAAAATAACCATTTATTTTTAATTTTTTTCTACTTCATGTTCATATATTTTTCATTTTTATATTTTCTTCGTGTGGTGCAAATTGTAATTTTTCTTTCCTTTAACTCTTCTTCGGATGCAATATTAATGTCGGTTTGGGGTTTTTCTTCTTGTTTTTCTATTTTTTTTTTATTTTTTATTTTTTAATACCCAACCTTACATGTTCTTGTACTTTCGTTACAAGCGAAAAATAATAAATTTTTATTTGAAGGTTACCAACGAAATTGCTTTTGGAAGCCACAAAAAGAAAGCACGTTTAAAAACGAAACTGTAAATGAACGAGCAATTTTTGTTCTTCGAAAACGTGCAAGTGGTGGGTGTTATTGTATACTTTAAGGAGCTTAATATTTCTTACTTGGCAGTAAGTTCATACATGCTTACATACTTAATATGTCTATATATAAATAATTCTGATATATAAAATTCGCAGCATGTTGCTAATTTTTATGCCAATTAAGGTTTTTGTGCTAAAAATTTTAATTTATATTTTCCTATTTTATTACATAATTGAACTACATTTGGTATTCATTAATATTTAACAAATTAATATTATTCATAAATATGTCTTACTGCACATTTCGTTTCATTTCAATTCTGCGAAAATAAGAAGATACTTATAAATATATTTTTATCATTTTATTTATTACACTGAAATACCGAAAACATGAATCCAATAACCATACACTCACGCTCACATGCTTAAGATGCTTAAATTGTCACATAAATTCACAACACTTGTCCTTAAGAATAATTTAACAATGAATTTTTGTAAATAAGAAATCAAATAAGGGTGCTCCTTAAAAATAAAGTTTCAGTGCAACTAATTCAAGAACTACCGGGTAGCCACCGGCAAGGTATGCAACTTTGTTTTGCCACCATTTTGGTAAGCATAGTGAATGGCAAATTTATTATGGAAAAATATTTGATAAAGTTCAACAAAAATTTAACAAATTAATAAAACATCAGATATGTTTTTTGGTGTTGTATTTATTGTAATTCAGCCACTACCTGTTAAATATGCCTTGATTTTAATCCAATTTAAAGTAAATTGCAGTTGATATTATATCCAGCGTTGTCAACTTTGAAATTTCAAAACGCACCAAAATTAGGAAAAGTCGCGTTATTTAAAAAAAACCCACCGAATTTTTAACTTGTACAATATTTGTATCTTAAAACCACAATAATGAAATAGCCTTTTAAGCGACTATTATACATTCAAACTAGGTCTGATAGCACCGCCTGATGGCATGCCTTCAAGTTCGTTCAATAGCTAGAATTCGTGTTTGTCAAACTTGGCCTCCATTAGACGACTCCGTTAGTTTTATTAAGATAACGTTACCTTTAAAATAATTGTAACGATATTTTATCCAATTTATTATTAAGCAATATCATTTAATTATATTTGCTGTCGACCGAAATCAGCTGTTACTGCATTTATTGCAACATTTGACAAACTTGGCTTAATCGTGTAATAGCAAATCACTCTCTAAAAGCAGCAATTTTTATAAAACGAAATGTTTCCTTTTCTTTTGAGAGCGTGTATAATATACAACAGCAAAATTGTCTTACTTTGTGCATATAACATGATACGTTTTCCACGCAGAATGAAACGTAAAAATTTTGGACACTTGATTAAACTTTTTTCTTACATTAAAACAAAAAGTTGAGTTGAATTTGACTTTGTGCCACCAAAATTTAAAAAACGCAACGAAAATTAAAAAAAGCGCTCACCGCACCGACTAAAGATTTTTTCGCAAAAATAATTTTAAAAAGCACCAAAAACAGTGCGAAGCGCGCCGAGTTGTCAACACTGATTATATGTGTTAACAAAGTACTGATTGTGCCAACTTCATACTTTGTATACGTTGATGTCAGTTGAAAAAGGAGTATGACTGATCCTATTTGCCCCTGCTTTAAGTGTTTGTTGCTTAACCGAAATACTTTTGCGAGTTTTCATTTAAACTTCACAAGCCTGTGTTAAAGCTCTTACACATTTTTTTTATAACTTATAGCGTTTTCTTCTCTTAAGAATAAAATGCTACATGTGATTAGGCAACATTTTTAAATGCCAACCTGATTTTTAAGAAGTGTTACATATTTTATGTTAACAAAAGAACACAAAATATTTATATAAAACAATAAAGTGCAATTAGCGTTTCAGTTTTTAAGTGCTTTTATGCTAAGACTTGTTGAAAAACAAACGTTGGCATTACTAATTTCAACCATATACATACATATTAATAATTTTACAGTATTTTTCTCTTTTATGTTTGTTTTTGAAATAATTATCAATAAAATATGAAATCTTGGATAAATATTTTTACTTACAACAGATTAGTAAAAAATGGCAATATCTCATCCTGTATTTGAAGTTTTTTTTTTGTTTTGTTTTGTTTTTTTTTTTGTAGCATTTTGTTTATTTATTGAATCTTCAAAATGAACTAACAATAAGTATTCAAATCTTAACACTAAATTTAAAATTAAAAAAAAAAAATGTGGTTTTAAATTAAAAAAAAATGTGCTTTTTACTTAAGTCCGGCCAATGCTAGACAAAAGTTTTATAATGCGGGAGCTATTTCGGTAAAATCACCTGTTGAACGATCTGATGATGGCAACGGTATCCCTTCTTCTCAACCGAGTGTGGCCGCCAAAATTAAGTATATTGCGCTTGAATGAAGTTCCAGATTACTGGCATCAACCTTATCGCGTACTTAGAAAATTCCTCTTTTACCAGCGGAACACTCAGATCTTTATAAATTCGTGAATTTTTTACGTGCCATAGAGCAGCAGTAATCGTTCGAAGAATTTGGTTTTGTCGCCTTTGAATTTTTTCAATATTTGACGCTGAGGCGGTGCCCAATAATTGAATTCCGTATCACCATATGGGTTTTAGAATTGCATTGTATAACAGAAGTTTGCAATCCAACTTCAATGTCGAGTTTCTGCCCATAAACCAAATTAGTTGCGCTGCTTTAATTTCAGCTGAGTGACTTTTGCTTCAATGTTAGCCTACGGTCCAGGTGAGGGCGAAATAGGTTTTATACATTGCCCTTCTTCATGTAACATATTTAGAAAAGAACACGTTTTTTATTTACTCGTATATTGTTGCTTACTTTTTCGAAAAGAACTTAAAAACGGGCAAAAGGTAGAATAATTGTTACATTTTTGTTAGAAAAGAAAACGCCATTAGTCATATGAAATACTTGGCATAATTTTAGGGGCACTCTATTCCTTATTACCAGTGCATATTTGGTGCCGTGTTTTTCAACACTTTTCAGCTGTGAAAAAAAATATTTGCACAAAATTTTTTCCTTTGTTTTTTTTATATATTTTTTTATTTCATCATTGCAAATCGAGTAACAAATTTTCGTAAAGTGACTTGTCAAATTATTAAAAATTCAATGTTGCCGACGGAATATTCAAAGGTTCTTGCTCTCTATAAATTTCTTGCTTTTATCACATTATCCCCCCTGCAAAATTTTATTCTTTTCTTCTCTCGACCATAAAAGTTGTCTGCAGTAGTAAAGATTGTATGTGTGTGGTTTATTTTATTTTATATATATTTTTTGTCTTTTTTGTCTATTTGTCGTTTGTTGGCTGTTTTAGATGTCGATTTTCTGCTTTGATATTTTTGCTGTTCATGACGTTTAAAAGTATTTTCACATTTAGTTTTTTCATACATATTTTTCAGTTGTTTGGCCGTTTAATCATTGCATTTTTCTTTTCGCAGGAGATTAAGTGTTTTTGTTTTTTTTGAAAAGTGGCAGAGATTTTTCTGTTTTTTTTTTGCCAAAAGGAAGAAAACTCGTGTTGAGAAAAATTCTTAGATGATTCATTTTAAACGCAGATATTTGCACATTTTTGTGTTGTATATTTCATTCTCATTTTTGTATTTATATGATTTAATTATTTTTATTTATGTCAATTTTGTTAAATATATAATTCATTTATACCAATAAAAATTATAAATAGCTTGTTTTCTATGTTTCCCAGCTGAAAAGAGCATTTTTCTTTTAAATTCTCAGCAATTTATTTATATTGCTGGGATATAAAGTTGAATGTTTGAGAATATCTTTCAAAAATTTCCAAAGTCTACTGATGATTAGGGTAGTTCCTATGAAATGTTGACATATAGATAGCTGGGAAACATAGAAAACAAGCTATTTATAATTTTTATTGGTATAAATGGTAGAAGCTAAAAATAGCGAATAAAAAACTTAATTGTTTATATAATTCATTTTTAAAATAGTTTGACTTGGAAACAGAACACAAATATCATTTGTTAATAATTGAAAGTTATATCTTAATCAGGAGTGGTGCAATTAAAAACTATCCCCACGTCAAACATCATGTTTTTTTGCAGTAAATAAACATTAACCATGATACGAGTAATCTTGAACAATTTTTATCTAAAACTTTTATCTTATACAAAATACTTTTCTGTGTTGCTGGCATTTTGCACTCCTCCAAAAATTAAAAAAAAAAAACTGTGAAGAACTCATTGAAAAAAACATTTTCTAACAAATTAGTTCACCTGTTTTAATTTTTTGCATATAAGAAAATAAAAATGGCCAAGCTACTCTTGAGCGGTATAATCAACATTTTGTTAAATTTTAATTTAACTTTATGCAGCTGCAGGCGACATATAAATAGTCTAAGAAAAAAAAAGAAACACAACGCATACAAAGTAAAAAGGGCACACGTGCTGGACAAAAAGTATGTACGAGTATAGGTATACTACAGACACGGGCAAATACTCGTTACAAAAATAGTTTAATAAAGGACTTTTGTTTGGATATTATATTAATTATAAATAATAAAAATAAAATGAAATTACAATATGTACATACATATGTATGTAATATATGAAACATTTATAAACAAAACTCTATGATTGGTAGGAAAATTTACAGCCCACAAGCTAAAAAATTAAAAAAATTTTATTAAATACTTAACTAGAGTCTTAGATTAATCTACTTTAATTATAAATTTAAGCTGAATAAAAATTTCCCATTAAGGGAAATTTGTTATTTTTAGCTTGTTACTAGCAGAGAAACAAGCTGACCGGCGCGCCGCCGCCGAGTTATTTTAGATAAGCTCAGCCGCCGCCGATTTCATCGGCTTGCATCGGCTGAAGACCAACCGCCGACATCATCGGCTTGTACTTACTAGTATAAACTTATTCCAACAAAGTCTCTTTATAATGAAGTATTTTTATGAAAAACTTACATAAAAAAAAAAA
The DNA here is from genome assembly GCA_914767995.1 of Thecocarcelia acutangulata. Taxonomy (NCBI): domain Eukaryota; kingdom Metazoa; phylum Arthropoda; class Insecta; order Diptera; family Tachinidae; genus Thecocarcelia; species Thecocarcelia acutangulata. The sequence goes on from OU612096.1 coordinate 31,730,263, forward strand.
ATTCCCACTGAGGGAAATTTTACGTTACCTAACAGATATATTTATTTGTAATAGAATTCCCTTATAACTTTAAAAATTAGCAAGATTTAACAAGATTTATCAAAAAGTTTTTGTTGGAAAGAAAATTTCCCTGTAAGGGAAATTGTTTATTTTAAAATTTGTGTACTTTTCTTAAGAATTTGCGTAAATATATTACCTACTATAACGTTTTAAAAGTGCTTCATAAAAATGTGACTCTGAAAAAATTTTTGCATTGAAGGAAATTTTAAATTTGAAGACTGTTGTAGCATTATTTAGCAGTTTTCTTTGTAATATTGCATGCATTATAAAAAAAATCTATTTAGTTGTAATGAAATTTCCTTAAAATCTTAAAAATAAATAAGATTGAACTTGGTTTACCAAATATTTTTTGAAGGTAAGAAAATTTCCTTATAAGGGAAATTTTTTATTTTAAAATTTTTGTAGTGTTTTTTTTTTTTTTTTTAGAAATTTTCATTAACATATCACATGGAATAACGTTAAAAGGCTTTCAAAAAAAAAGTGATTCTCAAGAAAATTTCCCAGTGAGTTAAATTTTCAATTTGTAGGCTGTTGTAATATTGTTTAGCATTTTTCTTTGTAATATTGCATAAATTATGAAAAACTATATTTAATTATAATGAAATTTCGTTATAATCTGGAAAATAAACAATGTTTAACTAGTCTTACGATAGGAAGACAAATTCCCTATAAGGGAAATTTTTTATTATAAAATTTTGTAAAAATATTTATTACAGTTTAAAACAAAATTATCTTTTAAGTCTTTTAAAAAAAGTGATGTTGAAAAAAATTTCCCAGTGAGGGGAATTTTCACTTTGTAGGCTGCTGTAATACTATTTAGCATTTTTCTTTATAATATTGTATAAATTATGAAAAATATATTTAATTGTAATGAAATTTCGTTATAATCTGGGAAATAAACAATATTTAACTAGGCTTATCAAACAGTTTTTGATAGGATGACAATTTACCTATAAGGGAAATTTTTAATATTACCATTTTTGTAGTTTTCTTAAGGATTTTCATTCAAAAATAAAATAATTTTTAAAGGTATTTTAGAAAAAGCGACGCTAAAAGAAAATTTCCCATTGAGGGAAATTTGATTGCTGTTTGTTTAGTTGTAAATTTGATTGCTGCTTAAATTATGAAAAAAATGCTTTTGAACAAAAATATACTTTAAATTGAAGTTTTTTTTTATTTTAAAGCTGTTATAATTCAATAAAAAAAAATCCTGATTTCTGAGGCACTAAAAATGCCCATGTAATGCCTGAAACCCATTAAACACACGTTTTGTAGGCATAAACATCTTCAACACATTCAAGGCTATTATAGCTCGAAAAATGCATAAATCTTTGCACTGGGTGGCGCAAAATTTATAACCCTTTCAAAACAGTTTTTGCAAATGAAGTGATATACTCAGCAAGAGCGTAGAATAATTTTGACGATTTTTAATACAAAACAAACCATTACAAACGACTAGACTCACTTCCATTTAAACGGGTAATTTAGGTGAGGTTATATTAGGTTAGGTGAGGTTAGGTTAGGTTTTCTAGCTCACTTGGGTCCTGAAGTTGTTCTCTTTGTGATTGCCTGAAAAGTGGGGTAGTGAAGTGAAGAATAGAAGTTAGAGGAATATAGTGTGAATGGAGGAGATGGATGGGCGGGAATGAAAATGAAAGGTAGGAACCTCTTAGTGTAATTTAAACGGTTACGTCAATAAAAAAATTTTCGTTTCTTGGGCACTGAAAATCCACTCAATGCTATACTGTATAGTACCGTACTTTTTTGAGGACGCCATTAAAAATACGGTTACTGGCGAATACTGCAAGGCCATACTGAGCGACTTCTTGCTGGCGATATTGAATCAACGGCTTTTGGTGAAGATACAGTTTATACAAGACAGTGCGATCAATGTGAACAATGCATTCTTTGATCCTGTAACCTTCCGTTTTGGCGATTTGGCCAAACCAGCAAGATCACCCGACTAATCGCAGCCCTTAAGGAGGATGAATGTCGACAGGAGTTATCACCAGAAATATCGTGGAAATATTAAGAAAATGTTATAAAACGCCACTTCAGCACTGACGGCAGGCAGCCAATTGGCTGATATCATATTTTCCAATTAACAGAAAAATTTTTTTAGGTTCAAATAAAGATATCCAGGACTCCAAGCAATTTTTTTTTATTTAGTAGAAAAGTTATCCAAAAACCAAATTTGATGATTAATTTTGCGTCACCTTGTATTAGTTTTCTTTAATTGTATTATAATTTTGTCTGCGCCTCTTTAGAAATTCCTCTGTAGGCGTGTGAAATTCTAAAATATTTGAGTAAATTTTTGCGCGAAAAATATTACATCGATTGTGGGCTTAAATAATCTAAGAATTTCTGTCTAATATGCTAATTTTATTATTATTTATTTATTGGATTTTTTGCACTAATTTTCTAATGGATTTCTTGTTCATAAACATATTTTGGAAAGCAAAAAAAAAAAAAGAAGAAAAAACAGCCTCGACATTCAAGAAACACGGTCAATGTTTCGGCCGTTTGTTTTAAATAACAACAACTGTAGCAGCAAAAAAATTAAAAAAAAAATAATTTTCCTGCAACAGACGTCATTTAATTTGTTGTTTAAACTGTTGTTGTCCATCGTGGGCTTTTTCTGCATCAACGTAAACAATTGTGTGATTCCAAAGGAATGAAATTTCATTCATTAAATTTTTTCAATTAAAAAAAAAAAAAAAAGAAAAACTAGAAATTGTTTGTGTAGGACGGAAGTTTCTGCACACGTAATAAACAGATTGTTTGAAATTTTATTAAGGTTTTGTTTTTGTTTTCTATTCATTTGTCTATCTGAAAATGCTCATGAGTTCATGCGTTTTGCTAATGACGTCGCATTGAAATGAACAGATTGTTTAGCAAAAGTAGGCGTATTTAATGCCCGTTTAATTTCCTTTAATTGTGTTATTTTGGAAATATTTAGCAACAAAAACATTCGGAAAATCATATGTGGGCTAAACGCCAACAATGTTTTTCATGGGGACACAGGAGATACATACAGTCAGTCAATATGCCCACACGCTGGACAAAGAGAGCTAGCCAATTCTCCCACTGATGGAACTGGTTCACTTTCTTTACGTTTTTAAAACTCGAGGAATAAGAGGAAGTACAGTAGATAAACGATGATGGCAGTGCAAATGGCCGTCTTAAGCCAGTACCCACTTTTAATATATTACACACATCATATGCGGGATATGTATTGACATTTCTTTTATAGATTAGGTATTAAGCTCTTCTAATTCGACCACATATTGTACTCATATAAATATTTTTTTAAGAAAAAATTCTGCATACGAGTGCATACGTACGTAAAGGGTGTCCCAAAACTAAAGCATGATAAAATATAAAATGCATCATACATAAAACATTGGTTTTTCTCATTTGATTGTTATTTTTTTATTGAATTATAAAGTTTATATGTATATTCATAAGTCAAGCGAAAACAAGGTAACAAGATGGATGGTAACCATTATGTGAAAATTATCAGAAGCCACTAAGTGGCCATTTTGGCAACTAACAAAGTTATCAACGTGAAAATGTGTTTCATAGTTTAAAATAATTTTGCTTGAAAATTCAATACTCATTTGTTGATAATTTTTGATATATTGCTTAATACTGAACATTCGTTGTTCTAACGCGTAAAGCTCCGCTTTTACTAACCCTAAACTGGTAGCAGTCCAATTCCTTTTTTGGGTTGCTGACGCTTTATGCACACCCTTCCTCTTTTAAACTCCTTAAGATAATAAACTTTATTTCATCACTCTTTCAAGGTTATTTATAATTTAACCAGTGGACCCAGCGAACTTCGTCTCGCCCCAGTTTTCGATTTTTCCATTTTTTCGAATTTTGCGGAGAGATTTGTAATTTAGAGAATTTAATTTTTCATGATTTATACTAAGAACTTTCCATTTTTTGATTTGGAAAGCCATTAAGAATAATTTCACACAAAATTTCATACAAAAATTCTTTTTTCGATTTTTCCAATTTGCCGACTTTTCTGGAGAGATTTTCCAAAACTTTCTTCCGAACAACTGACTACAAATTTACAGAAATCGGCCCAGCCGTTCTCGTTTTATGAATTACTACACATCTTTACACCATTTACATATACGTATATAGATTTCAACTTGATTTGAGATCCTCATCAATATAAATATTTGGAAAATTTTCATCATTGAGCAATTTTTTTCTTTTTTTGTTAGTAAAAGATTTGCCACAAACACTTGTGCAATTTTCTTTAACAACATTTCTTGCCTACAGCAAATTCAAAACTTGCTTTAATTTTGTGATTGACTGTATTACACTTTTTCTACAAAATGAGTTTTATAAAAAATTTAAATAAGATAACTTGATATTATTTGCAACAAAAAATACTAATTTCATTCTTGGAATTAATAATTATTTCATTCATCAAACCTTACAAAATCTTCGTTTTTGTTTGGAAACAAAAGACGGACTAAATTGGGTTTTTGAAATCATTCCATCATTTGTAACAACAAATGCTAATTTTACTCTGGAAAATAATAATTATTTCATTCCACCAAACCTTTTTAATTTTTTTGGAAGACAACAGACGCATTGAATTCCGTTTCCGGAATTATTCTATGTCACATCATTTCTAACAGAAAATACTAATTTCACTCTTGAAATTAATAATTATTTTTAAGTTTTTCGTTTTTTTCTTGGGGGGGAAAGGCGAACTTTAGATTTTCGAGTTAACAAAAGATGGATTGAATATCGTATTCGAAATCATTCCGTTTCAAATAATTTGTAGTAGAAAAGACCAATTTTATTCTTAAATTAAAAAACTTGTTCTAACAAAATTTTCAAGGATTTAGGGTTGTTTCTTTTTTTTCTGAAACAACAGACGGACTGAATTCAGTTTTCAAAATCATTCCATTTCAAATCGTTTCCAACAGAAAATGCTAATTTTACCTTTTTAATTTTTCGCTTTTTTTTTGGAAACAAAAGACGGACTGAACTCAGTTTTCAAAATCATTCCATTTCAAATCAATAATTATTTCATTCCACCAAACCATTTTAATTTTTCGCTTTTTTGCATTTCGCATTGAATTCCGTTTCCGAAATTATTCTATTTCAATTCATTTGTAACAAAAAACTAATTTCACTCTTGAAATTAATAATTATATTTAAGTCGGTTTTTCGGTTTTTTTCTGGGGGGGAAAAGACGAACTGAGTTTCGTTTTCGAAATCACTCCACTTGAAATCATTTGTAACAGAAAATACTATAATTATTTCCTTCCACCAAAGCTTTTCTATTTTTGTTTTTTATTCTTATTTTATTTTATTTTATTTTATTTTATTTTATTTTATTTTATTTTATTTTATTTTATTTTATTTTATTTTATTTTATTTTATTTTATTTTATTTTATTTTATTTTATTTTATTTTATTTTATTTTATTTTATTTTATTTTATTTTATTTTATTTTATTTTATTTTATTTTATTTTATTTTATTTTATTTTATTTTATTTTATTTTATTTATTTATTTTTTTTTGAAGAAACAGAAGATGGTTTGAATTCCATTTTCGAAATTATTGCGTTTTAAATCATTTGTAACAGAAAGAAACTCCGTTCTTGATTTTAATACGAGTAACTACTTATTGCAACAAAATTTTAAAGTTTTTCAGTTTTTTCGAAGAAACAAAAGACGGATTGAATTCCGTTTCCTTCCGTTTCAAATCATTTTTAACACAAAGTACTAATTCCATTCTCGAAAAATAATAATTACTTTATTCCACCCAACTTTTTAAATTTTTAGTTTTTTTCTTTTTTTTTTGTGGAAACAAGACAGATTGATTTCCGTTTCAAATCATTTGTAAAAGAAAATACTAACTTCATGCTTGAAATTAATAATTATTTTATTGCAGCAAAATTTTCAAGTTTTTTTTGAGAAAGCAAAAGACGGATTGTATTCCGTTCCAGAAATCACTCAGTTTCCTGTCATTTGTAACAGAGAATACTAATTTTATTCATTAAATTAATAATTATCTTATTCCAAGAAACTTTTTAAGTTTTTAGATTTTTTTTCCTTGGATGCAAAAGATGGATTGAGTTCCATATTCAAAATCATTCCATTTAAAATTATTTGTAACAGAAAATAATAATTTCATTTTTGAAATTAACAATTATTTCATTCTATCAAACTTTTTAGGGCTTTTTGAAATTTTTTGGAAACAAAAGGCGGATTGAATTGTGATTCCGATATTATTCCGTTTTAAATCATTTGTAGCAGAAAATACTAATTCTTTATTCCTCCATTATTATTACTAGGCTTTATTTTTGAGGAAATAAAAGATGAATTTAAATCCGTATACAAAATCTTTCGATTTGAAATCAGCTGTAAAACAAGATATTCATTTCATTCTTGAAATTAAAAAACAATAACAAATATTATTGCCCTGAAGAAGCTATCCGAAGGAAAGCGAAATATTGGCAGAGATATTGAAATAAATAAGCTAAAAAGGACCTTAAACTCAACGAAATACTACTTAATTAAGAAATAGAGGTCGAATAAAAACCAAATACTAAAACTTGAAATTAATAGTTAATTATTTTATTCCACCAAACGCAAGCGGAAGCGCAATGAAAGTGAAATCTGTGACAAGACTTATTATATGGTTGTTATGTTGTACTACAACAACTCTTAATGCTGCCACCAAGTAATTACACAATGGATGTGGCTGAATAGTTTTTGCTTGTATTATTGTAAAGATAATATATGTATGTACTTGCATGTCTAACGAATATTAAAAGAGGCAACAATCATTTATCACATACCTGGAAAGAAAAAAAGAGAAATGTTCATTACTACACTATAAATATAATTTTGCAGAATATTTAACTAAACTTCAATTAAATTCTAGCCATATTTGAACTTTGCCTTAAACATATTACAAAACTTTTTGTTTAATCCTGAACAAATATTTTCTGTTTGTTAAAGTTTGATAAGTCAAAATTCCAGCTAGAAAATCCAAATGCTTAAAATAATCTATATATTAGACACAGACAGGAAAGGCGAATAACAATATTATCGCCAAAACCATAATTTGTTTTATTTTATCATTTGAGCGAAACCAATAGCTTGAAAATGATAGGAGTCAAAAATATCAACAGTTATATTTGGCTTAAATTTGTTACTAGTATTTATATGAAAAATAAGAATTTTATAAAGCAGTGTTTTAAATTGAAGTTGAAAGTTCGTTTAATAGAACTAATAAGTTGTGCATACTTTAAGGAGTAATTTAAAACTATTTCTTTTACCAATAAAACCGCTGTGAAAAATTACTTTTTTTGAGAAAACTGAATTAAAATCATGTCAATTCCATCATGACGCAGTTGTAAAACAGTATCTATATCACTGTTGTTTTTACTATGATGGCTTTTGAGAAAAAAAAAGAAAAATTCAAATAAATTTAACTTAAAAACAATATTCTGTTTAACAGAAACTTTTAAGAGTTGTGATATTTGGTAAAAGAAAATTTTCAATTTCATTAAACAAAAAAATATAAAAAAATAAATTGTAATTTAATTCAATTGTTTCGCTTTAATTTTTTTTTCTTATTGTTCGCAAATATTTTGTAAATATTTTTGTTTCGTATAAAACTTTTCAATTAAATTTTACAAGAATGAAGTGGCTGGCCTACATACAAGATAACTAAAATAGGGACACAGAAATTTAATAGCTGTTAATTATTATCAATATATTTTAGCTAAACATGAGCAAAAGTGAAACAGAAAGTATTGCGAAAACAGTTAAACCATGGTGATCAGCATTACTTTTTGCACAAATGCCAATATTATATTGTATGCTTGATGCTCGATTGTTTTTTTGTAAAAGCGCTTAGCTGTAGGGCTAGTATTTTTCATACTGGTAATGAAAAATACACAAACAACTTTGTCGTATATATTTTTTGTCGTTCTTTACTGTACACACACAAGAGCAAAGCAACAACACTTTTGCATGCTTTGCTGGTAAACATTGATGACAGTGATTATCAGTGTAAATTTTGTTTTTGGAAATATGTTTTGCTATTTACAACAAAACTTAGTGGTTGCTCTCCCACAAAGAACTTTTGGGCACCCCTGATTTATAGCTATCAAAAGACACATGTAGCTTTTGTTTGTGTTTCTTATAGCGTTTCTTACAGTTAACTGATATTTGATAAGTGCTAACTTAGTAACCAGTAGACTTGGAAACCTCTGAAAAATAATTTCAAATAAAGGAGAGTTTGAAAATATAATTTTTTAAAGTTTCCAAGTATTTCTTTCTTAAACTTATATTTTATTTTTCTCGTGGAGTTTGTAAAGCTGCTGAAAGCTTTTTCCCAAAACAGCTGGTTATTTGTATTAGATTGTCAATATTTAGACTCCAACTTGTCCTCCTGAGCCATTTATTACAAGTGGTTTTTAATTGTTTCGTAGAGGGCGCTTATTTTTTTATTATTTATTCTATCTGCAAACCGTATTCAAATGGACCGCGGTACTAAAAATAAATACATTTTCATATACCATCGACTATAAACTGACAAAAATGTGCAAAGCTGTTGTTGTATCCATTTAAAGTACAATTTAATGCTAAAAACACATGTACTCTCACATACAAACACATATATGCATGCACATACACACACACATACATACAATGCCACTGACTCGTTTTTCACTTACACACTCACACAGCAAAAAGTGGCAGGCAAAATGGCTTTTAGGATTTTATTGTATGTACATTCTTGTATTTTGACAATGGCAAAGAATGTTGTTACTAAAAAAACACATACACACACAAGGACTGACTAACACACATACATACACACACAAGGACTGACAAACACACACATTAATATACTCGAACACACATAACGAGTATATAGGGAGGAATACAAAATATTCTGTGCAAAAAAAAAGAGCAGAAAAAAGTTAAGAAAAAAGAACGTCAAGGAAAGAAATGAAAGTATGTTTATAATAACAGCAGTTACATAACACGAAATTGAGGTTATGGTATGTTAAAGAATGTGAAAAAAGACCAAATAGAATAAAAAGAAACAAAAAAATGGAAACTGTATTCCAGTCGTATATACATAAATTCAAATGCACTGATGTACTAAAAGTATAACAATAAAAGTCATACCAATTGGAAATATTTATTATAAAGAAGGGTATGATACTGTTATAAATTAATATCAAACACATTTTTTACAGCATACTTGCGGGAGTATTTAATGTCTTTAATTTGGAAAGTATACTTTCAGGAGTTTTGTGTTTAGTTTAGATGATTAAGTTCTGTTAGTCGAACAATATCTGTAGCATAATTTTAGGAAGATTTATATTTAACAAACTGCCTACGTATATGCTATTCACTCTGGACTTTTTCTTTAAGTTGTAAATTTACATAAATGTTTAAGCATGTGTTAGATAAACCATTTTTACACATGCTTTAACATTAGGCCAGTCTGTTTGATACTGTTTCTTTTCCCCTAAAATAATTCTAATAAATGTCAGTTAGAAAATATATAAAAACAGGCATTTTCTTCAAGCTAAAATGCAAAAAATTAAGAGAAAAAAATCCAAGTGATAATTATACAAGTAAAACTCAAGAAGAAACATAACTTTAGTATATGTGTATTGTATATAGTACAAACCACCCCCATCAGAGCATAAGCATTTCAACTTAAAGCAAAGTATACTTTATGGAGCAAAAATTAAACCGACAAAGGCATGCTATAGGCAAGAGATGTTGTTAGAGGAAATTGCACAAGTGTTTGTGGCAAATTCTTTTCTAAGGAAAAAAGAAAAAAAAAAAATGGCTCAATGATGTAAATTTTGCTAGTATTTATATTGATGAGGATTTAAACTCTCAAAACAAACTGAAATTAAATGATAAATAGCCTTGAAAGAGTGATAAAATAAACTTTATTATCTGCAAGGTTTTAAGAGATGAAGGGTGTCCCAAAATTTGAGTTTGTTGCCATAAAGCTATGGCAACCATAAAAAACAATTTTACAGCTAACAGTTTAGGGTTAGTAAAAACGGAGCGTTACGCGGCGGAACAACAAGTGCTCATTATTGAACAATATTTCAAAGATCATTAAATCGTGTGCTGATTTTTTGAGCAAAATCATCTTAAGCGATGAAGCACACTTTGACCTTGATGGCTTTGTTAGCCGCAAAAATTACTGATTGTCGAAAAATATATCTATCCACAATGTGTCACGGTTGGGTATGGATTTTGGGTTGGAGGCAGATTTGGACCATAATTTGTGAAAGTGAGTCTAGTTAAGCAGGACTTTTGGGGTTTCTGATTGTCGAAAAATGAATGTGACACGGGAGGGTATGGATTTTGGATTGAAGGCTGATTTTGACCTTACTTTTTGAAAATTAGTCTAGTTAAGCAGTGTTTGTGACAATTGCTTGTGATCGCGATATGATAACATAGTTCTTTCTGCTGAAAAAGCATGATATTGATACTGCCATGGCACACAGCCGGCGAAACAATTCAATTGCTCCAGGTCGTATAATCTCACTTTTGAAAGTGATTTCTGATTATGTCCTGTTGTTGATGTTATATCGCAAAAACTGTGAAACAGATTCTGTGGACATATTTGGCATTCTCAGCGGTGAAACTATTGCTTTCGTTTTATTTGATAAAAATATCGCCTATAACATCAAACATAAAATAACAAAGGAAATTCGTGGATTTAAGACTGAAAATTATAAAAATACCGAAGACGTGAGGAAGAAGAAGACATGAATGAAGTCATGGAAAAGCAGAGCGATGCTTATTAAATCATCATATATTTTCGGATTGAAAGGTCTCAACACATATAAAGAAAGAACTGCTAAATACTGAGCTAGTATTTAACACTCGCAAAACCAAATTCTTCCAGCGTTTGGGGCTATTAATGGATTTTATGATTGCCGAACCGGAAATCTGGGAAGTATTTCAGAACTACCTGAAAGCGATAGAAATATTGCATAAACTACTAAAAGAGGGGTAAACTTAATATAAGGGTACACAAATTGTACCTTAACGAGGAAGAAGTTTCAAGTCGTCGTTGAAAATAGAAAGTAGTATCGCTTGTATATATAATGAAAATCTATGAATTTAACTACATAATATTTAATACTATTCAAGCAAAAAAAAAAAAAAAAAGCAAAGTTTTTGTACGGGAACCACCCTAATAATTATAGATGGAAGTTAGGTAGTTCTACAAGAATGATGGGTTCACAAAAATATTGGAAGTCTTTTATACATTCGGCATTTCTAGGTATATGCACATGTTTACAAGAAATATAGAGTGACAAATATCGGTCGTACATTTTACCACCCTAAGAGGATGATAGTCTGTTTGATAACTCCGTGGCTATTTGAAAAAATTTTTGTCTTTTCGAAAACTTATTGCTATATAATTTTTTAAGCAAATCTGTTCTTAGATCAATACGTTTAGTCCAGGTTTTTCCCATTTTTTCAATCTTTTTAAATAATAGTTTTTCTCTCAAAGTCCTTAAAATAAGCGTTTGTTTCAGTAAAGATCCATTCTTCAGGTTTGGAGAAAAATTAGTCACGGGGCTAAGTCTGGAAAATGTATTAAAAAAAACAGCAGTTCGAAATCCAATCTATATCGTTGAGACTACACATGAGCAGGTGGGAAAACGATTTTTCACCTGGTACTTGCCAGTGTGGCATTATACCGCGGAGATCTAATCACCTAGTGTATACAATACTTCTACCAACGTCGCCATACATGCCGAGTATCAAATTCATCACATCTTGTTTGGATCTAATCTCCTGCTTGGTAAGGAGCAGAGCCTTTACAGCCGATCTTGGGGTCACGGCACCCCATTGCAGAGCGACTCTATAGCGAGTTCAAATGAACTCTCTCTGCGACTTGGGTTTAAACTACAACCATCACGTTGCTTTCCGAAAAACCGCACTACAGGAACACGTAACTGGCGCAGGGACAAGTAACTGGAGTTCCCTGTATACACGTAGAGTGAATTTGAACAGCACTTTTTTCGCTAAATGTACTCGCTTTTGCTTTAAATAATAACATATCTAAATAAAAGTTGTTAATTAAATTCGCTGGTAATTCTTAGGGGATTTATATATAACTGACACGGAGTGCCTTCCAAAATGTGTAGACCATAACCTTGTTGGCTGATAGCCGCACAAGTCCTTAGTGCACGTTCACTCGGTGATGCCCATTGTTTTGGTTGTTCCTTGGCCTCTCTACGGTATTGAGATGCATCCGAATTTTGTTAACGATTATAGAATGATGTAAAAAATCGTCAAGATTACGGTTGAATATTGCCATACACGCCTTTGAAGTGTTTAATGGTTCTGATAGCCACACAGTTCTTAGTGCATGTTCACTCGGTGCTGCCCTCTGTTTTGGTTGTTCCTTGGCCTCTGCGGTATTATGATGCATCCAAATTTTGTGTACGAATGTATAATAGTGTATAATATCGTCCAGATAACGGTTGGATATTGCCATACACGCCTTTGAAGTAGTTACACGGTTGTGTTTTTGGTCGAGTATAAAAAACCGCGGTATTCCCGCATTTAGCTTTTTCATGTTCAGATATTCATGCGCAGAACGATATATTCGGTCAGTTGAGATGCCTACAGCCTCAGCCATCTCACTTACTAGGATTTTCTGATCGTTCAATGTTACTACCATCTCACTTACTTGGATTTTCTGATCGTTCAATATTATTCCATGAGCTTGATTGAAGATTTCTGGCATGATGATCTTTTTCAGGTGAAAGTGTTGGTACGACCAGAAATGAACTACTTGAATTTGATGGTACACAGCTCCCATAGTATTTAACAAAACTTTCCTTGGTTTCAGTAGATAGTTTTTCTTTACAAATAATAATGGTATACAAGAAATTCTTCTTTTTCCAGTTTTATTAGAATTCATGCAGTTGCGCCTGCTTTTAAGGGCTGTTAAATACAAAATAAATGATGCAGCTGCTCCAAAGCTTATGGTAACCTAATAAAACATGCTGATGGACGGCAGTATTATTGAACTTGAAAGTTTCGGCGCGGAAAATTGAAATAGTCGCCAAGTTATTATTCGTAAAGAGCCCTTAAATAAAGCTCGTATTAATAGGTAAAAATTTGCATGCCCAGCGCGAGAATTGAGAAATTGCGAATCGGAATGTGTCAAAGTTACCATATTTGTATTATTTTAATAAAGTGTTTATACATATATGACACTAAAGAGAAATTTGTTTCCACACAAGCCACAATAATAGATTTTAAGCTAAGAAACACAGAGTAATTGCCACCTCGTAAATCAGCGGAACGTTTCAGTCTTCACTCTAGAATAATTATGATGCTGAACAAGATGCCTTTAAATAGAACAACTTTTAACAGAAAGCATGCAAAGATTAGTAACAAATGTTTGCCACCCTTTCTCCCTTTTCGTATGTTCTTAGTTCTTCTTTCAAATTTCTTCTTTCTTAAACTGAATTTACTCGTTTTCTTAATGACTATTTAGAAAAAATTCAAAATCTCAAAAGAATTTTAATGTATATTAATTTATATACAAACGGCCTTCACCCCAAAACAACAGATTGAAAGCATTTTAATGAATTTCCCTGCGTAATGGATTTTCCAGACAATCAAAAATTGTTTTTTTATGATTAAAAATATTAGTGTTTATTACTTTCCTCCCTTTAAGATACACTCAAACACAACTAAACGCATAAATAAACACCACTAATTTATTAAATTTGTGTGTTCATTAATTCATACAGGCAAATTATAACCAAGCAAACATTTGCTATAAAGTTTTGTTTGGAATTTGTTCAGCTCGACTTTTCTTGCTGTAGAATACAAAACTTAAACAATAGTACTCTGAATCATTGTTTTACCCTTTTGCAGATAGTCAATCAATAAAATACCTTTGAAGTCCCAAAAAACCGTTGTGATAGCCTTACCAGCTGGTTGAATTGTTTTTGCCTTCTTCGGGGCACTTCCTCCAGCTTCAGTCCATTGTTTGGATTGTGCTTTTGTCTATGGAGTATAGTGGTGGGTGGACCCATGTCTCATCAATAGTTATAAAACGACGCTTAAAATCCATTTTATTTCGCTTAAAACGATCCTAACAAGCTTGAGAAATGTTCGTTCTTATGCGTTTGTGGTCGACTGTTAACAAATGCGACACTCATCTGGCAGAAAGCTTTTTCATCTGTAGTTCTTCATGCAAAATTAAATGGACTCGATCATTTGAGATGCCCTTGATATTAGCTATTTCACGTACTTTTATTCGTCGATCATTTAATACCATATCATGCACTTTGGCTACAATTTCTGTTGTTGTTGCTGTTTTTGGACGTCCACTACGTGGTTCATCTTCAATGCTTGTACGACCACGTTTAAATTCAGCAACCCAATTTTTTACTGTTGCATATGAAGGAGTGCTTTCATCTAACACATTCACCATATCATTATGAATTTCTTGTCCCAATAAACCTTTTTTATGTAAATACTTAATGACACTACGCATTTCTAATTTTTCCATTGTAAAAAATTCGCGGATGCGTCTCTTGTGAACACCTGTTTCTATATGAAGGAGTTACCAGATCGAAACAAAATTTAACATGTGTTCATAGAAGAGACGGAAGTTTCCAAAACACTTAACTTTTTACTGTTTATACCGCGCTTTTTGTGCAAGGCTAAGAAGTTTCCGAGCCGCTCTCGTAATGTGAATAAGTTCGTAGCATATAAAGTACCGGGCGGAGTATCAAGCTTTCAAATAGTTGACAGCGGCCGTATTGCTAATCATCTGCCTTTCATCATCTGTTTGATTATCCAAATTGCCATTAGCAGAGACATCGTTTAACAACAAAGTAAGAGAAAAGTAAAATATTTGTTGCCCTTCACTCGCTACGTGCATTTATTTTTATTATCCACAGAACTCTTTGCGGTATGGTTGATAAGCCCGCTGGCTCAATAAACAATGAGTCAACACCCACACGACTACAAAACGCCGAAAACATCTCTGCTGTCCATGACGCTATATAGTAGAATTTGAGACAGAAGATTTCGTGTCACTCAAAAGACAGTAAGCTGGCCACCATTTGATAATTTTGCATTGCGGTTTGGGACAGAGCTCCTACAAACGTCAACTAACCGTGGTGTAGAATGTAAACGTCCAGCCAGTAGTGGAGTGAATCCTACTATTCAGTAAAAACTCATTCTTAACAATAAGGCCCATTTCGGGATGAACAAGTACCTCAAGAAACAAAATTGTTAAATCAGAACGATATAAATTCAGTGTACATGGAATGGATTCTGAAGCAGTTCAAAACATCCAGTGTTCCTGAAATGGGTTCTGAAACAGTAGAAAACAGACTCTAATGTCATCGTCAGCCATAAGTTCCAATTTTTATTAAAAAAAAATGCCGAATTTAGCAATTCACTTGATATCCAAGAGCGTCTTGCGTGCGTAGAATGGGAGCAGTTGAAAACTGACTGATAATACACATACATAAAAAAAAAGATAGTTACTAATTTTAGCAAAATATCATCGCTGACTATAAGGGCATTTAGCAACCCATTTGAATATTTGCTGGGTAACAAATTGTCTTTTCAATATTTCTCCAAGAAGATGTGTGTAGTCAAACTTAAAATTGATTGTCTATTCGTTTGGCAAAGAGCATGACATGTTTTGTGTCTGCGATGCTGATGATGATGCTGTCGATGCTGCATGAGTGCCAGTGCCAGTGCCAGTGTCGGTTTATTATTTTTTAAAGTTATACACTTGACTGATTAAATACTAAAATATTTATGATTTAATCAGCAAAATTTTGCTTAAATTGTCTGCAAAGGAACAAACAAATTTTCTTCTTTTGAGATAATGACTGCGCCAGAGCAAACATGTTTTCAACTTATTTTGTTTTGTTGGTTTTTGGGTGTTAATGGACGCACAAATTGTGTGCGAAATTTTTGGCACAAATTGAATAAAAATTGTTTGCTTGTTTTTTTTTTTCGTGTTATAAACTTTTAATTGTTTTGCTTTGTTCGATGTAAATATTTACATTTTTGTTTTCTCTGCTTTTGGTTTTCTTATTAGATTTATGGCACTCAAGTTTAAAATCGTTTTATGTGCCATTCTAATTTTAAATTTTTCTCACAACAAAAAAAAAAAAAAAAAAATGTTTAAAAATATGAAATATGACAATTGGGGTTTTTTTATGTGGGATTTCACTTTGACTTTGAACTTGGAAAAAGTATAATGAGTTGAGAAACAAAAATATATAGGGAACTGTAAACAATTTTTGTAGTTCATTGGACGGCTGTCGAAGGAAATTGCGTGATTTGAAAACCTGTTTTTCGACATATGATAAGAAAATTAGAAGACCATTTTCAAAACAATGAAATGGCAAATATTTTAAAGAATAACAATCAAAATATTTTTTTTTTTATCTTGGACCAGTACTCAGAGGATAACCCCTACATATGCGATGCATTGTACCAGAACTAGGAAAGTACGTTGTGAGGAGGGGGAAAGAGGCAGTAGTGTTTGTGAAAATTTGACTTGAACTTTCCAACGTTATAACAGATGGGAAACACGTCTGCAGGCAACTTATTCCACAGACGAAGCATACGGCTGAAAAACGAATTCTATCTGTACCACAGTACCACAGCTTTCACACACGGAAAGTTGACTTTGCTGAGTGTAAGAGAGAAACTGTCTTTCCTTTACCATCAACCAGCGTTGTCAATTTTGAAATTTCAAAACGCATCAAAATGCGAAAAAAGCTCGTTATTTCAACAAAAAACGCACAGAAGTTTGAATTTTTTCCTTTCATTTTTAGAAACCTATTTTGCATTTTAAGAAGTATAATACTGCAATATAAGACTTTAAATCTTGTGCAGGGGGCATCGAAAATAAATAAAATAAAAATTTTTATGTTAAAGACATGATAATGAAATAGCCTTTTAAGCGACTATTATACAATCAAACTGGGTCTGATAGCATCGCCTGATGGCATGCCATCAAATTCGTTCAATAGCTAGAATTCGTGTTTGTCAAACTTGGCCTCTAGTACGATTCTGTTAGTTTTTTAAAGATAATATTACCTTTATAATAATTATAACGATATTTGATCAAATTTATTATTAAGCAATATCAATTAATTATATTTGCTCCTCGACCGAAATCAGCTGTTACTTTTACTGTCAATTATCAGGGACACAAAAATACAGCTGCTTACCGTTGTCAAAATTACATTGCAGGAGCATACAACCAGTACTGTCGGAAGAATTTACGGCTATCGGATCATTAAATGTTACAGAATCGCACTACAAGCCTTCAAATTCAATTAATATCAATTCTGTCAATAAAAGTCTACATTTCATTAGTGTTTTTGTAAGCGGTGTATTTAAAACAATTTATTGAAATATACGAAAATTTGCCAGAATTATACCAAAAGAAAATTTTACCATAATCAATATTTAATGCAAACGTTTTACAGAAACTTTATAATTTATTCAATAATTTGGTCATTTCTGACCAAAACCGTAACAAATTCACGAGCCGTCACAAATACGAACTTCACCGTTCAGAGACTGCATTTATTACAATATTTGACAAACTTGGCTTGATCGTTTAATAGTAAAATACTCTCTAAAAATAGCAAATTATATAAAACGAAATGCTTCGTTTTCTCTCGAGAGTGTATATAATATACAACTGCAAGATTGTCTTACATGGTAGGCTTTCCACGCAAAATGATACGTTTTCCACGCAAAATGGACGTAAAAATGTTAAATAAACTCTTTTTCTTGCATTAAAACAGTAAGTTTAATTATATTTGCTTTTGTGTCCCCAAAATTCAAAAAACGCACTGAATATTTAAAAAAAGCACACGCCGCACCGGCTAAAGAATTTTTCGCACAAATAATTTTAAAAAGCACTAAAAACGATGCGAAACGCACCGAGTTGCCAACACTCAGGACTTTGTCAGTCCTCGTATAATTTTTAAGATAAGTTACACCACTTTGACAAACAGAAAGTTTACTTTGCGAAGTCTTGAGTTTGGCGGTGGCAAGGAAAAATAGAGCTTTTGCTCACTGTTTTCTTCGACTGCAATGGTGTGGTGCATCATGAATTTTTGCCACAAGGTCGTATGGTCAATAAGGAATACTACCTTGAAATTATGTGCCGTTTGCGGAAAGTAATTTGTCAGAATTCGCACAGAATTGTGGAAAAAACAATAATGGATTTTGCACCATGATAACGCACCAGCTCACACATCGATGCTTGTGCTTGAGTTTTTGGCCAAAAACAAAACCGTTATCACCGTATTCAGCGGGCTTGGTCTCCGCTGACTTTTTCCTCTTCCCAAAACTGAAGACACTGATGAAAGGAAAGCGTTTTGCTATGACTGAGGAAATAAAAGAAAAATCTAAACAGGAGCTGTTGGCGATACCAAAATGCGTGTTTCAGAAGTGTTACGAGGATGGAAAAAAACGCTGGTGTAAGTGTATTATATCTAAGGGGGATTACTTTGAAGGGGACCGGATATGTAGTTGTTGATAAATAAATAAATACTTCTTGAAAATACTTAAAATATCGGTTATTTTTTTATTAGACCCCGTACATTTTATAAAACCAATTATTTTGATATGGGGTGTGATAAAAACGATTGTTATTTTCAAAATAAAATTCATAAATATTAGTATTGCATGCAACTATATTCTAAAATTAATAGACGGTAGCAATATATTTACGAGTACATAATGGCAAATGAATACATATTTATGGGCGAATAAACTATAATTAAATTTATAATAGACTGTTTTTCACAATTATATACAATGTTGTAGAGAATATGCTAATATTGCTGTAACCATATATTAAACTAATTTTTTATAAATTAATTTTGCGTGTATATTGTCTTTAGAATATTAATTCTACGTGGAATTGTGTTTTTTACGGTTGCCAACACTATACTACACAAATGGCAACAAATTCAAATCTTGCGTTAATTTTAAGGTACCCATTATATACATAATCATAGATATATTTTATAGCTGCAATTCGTTCAGTAATTATTCAAATTTTTTTTATTTAAATCCAAGAATTTTTCTACGCGAAAAAAATTCGAAAAAGAATTTGTGTAAATTTGTGTCTTGGAAAAAAGCAAATGCCGAAAATTTTGTTATTTCATGATTTTTTTGAGTTTTTTTTTTTATAAGTTTTGTTCTTTGTTGTGCATTTTGTGTGATATTTGTTTATAGAAATTTTCTCTATTTGGCCAATATGTATTTTTTCCTTCGTTATGAATCTGCTGTTAAAATAATTTTGACATCATGTCGAGAAATAATTATCTAATGTCTGTCAACTAATTATACAATACACATATACAAACAACTGCATACTTAAATGTTCGTACAGCCTTGAAAATTTCCCTAGAAATACTTATTTGTCAAATATTTTTCTTAAGAGTCATACAATTTTCGAAATTAAAATCAAAATAATGAAAACTTTTTTATTTTATTAACAAATAAAACAAAAAAATATTTTATTATTCAATTAGTAAAAGAAAAATAAAAAAAAGAAACCAAAATGTTCAATTCATTCATATCGGGCATGTAAGTGAAATATTGAAAAATAAGTGGCCAAAAACTAGTGACGGCCTGTTAATTGGGTTGTTATATCATTCATGTTTCAAACCGAACATATGCAATATATACTTATGTATATATGGACATGTATATATGCATTGCAATTTGCAACAATTTAGTTTTGTTTTTTGTTTAGTAAAAAAAGAACATTTAATATTTCATTTATTTAATATATATACTTGTATATAATATCACACATTTGTGTACACGTGTGCCTTTAAATCTACTTGCAGACTCAGCTGTGGCTCATGTACTGCCTGTCATCCACGTTTTTTTTTTATTTTTTTGCATCCTTTTATTCACACATGTATCCATGTATCTAGTATTTTCTGTTTCTACAACATATTTGCATGACATTAAATCAAAATACTTGCAACTGCAAGTTTCTCAACGTTTGTGGCCAGCAAAATTTAGTCATTCGTTTAATAAAATGAATGCGAACATTAATTCAACTGTTAAAATTCGAAACGATGATCATTATGATGATGGTGATAATGACAATGATGCTAGTGGTGGCATTGGTTGTTAATTTATTATCGCTTTTAAATGAACCATCATCACGTATCACGTTGGGCTTCGTTTTGTTTCGGCATAAAATACATACATTTTAGAATGCAACATGTTCGAAATCTAATTATTCCATCAAGTCTTCATTTTCCCCTTTTAAACTAACAACAACAACAACAGCAAATGGATTCTGAATAAATAAGCCAACCTCAACGCTTTCAGTGGTGGAATCTAATTATGCAACTAAATATGGCATGTTGACAGTTTAGAACATACTGAACTGGTTTGGTGAAGCGCAGCTACATAAGCTAACAGGTGGCCATACTAGCCTTTTAAAGCTCTAAGCACTTAAACGACAGTAGACGTCACGGCTACAAATGAAGTTAGCTTCAAATGCTGCCGTCTCGTCAGCAACATAATTATTTTCAAGACAGCAGCAGCACTGTGTGTATTTAAGTAATGCAAATTTTAGAGGTGCCACATATATATTTTACATGAATAAAATTAAAATTACTGACTGAAAACCTGATAATATCACGTAAAGTTGTAAAAACTCATCAATTAATTTGTTTATTTTATTTATATGATGTTTATTTCTATTAAATATTTCAAACAAATTTTAGTTTTTATTGATGCCAATTTATATTTATAGTGGCAGCACTGCATTTAATTTTTGCTGCTTACGAAAATAGAAATTAATCTAAGTTGGCAGCAGCAACAAATGCTGTTGTGAAGTCATGCTGCTGTGATGTCGTTAAAATAATCGTGTGCATTTAAACACATGTATTCTATTTTTGACAGATTGCTGCTTGCTGTCTGCTGTCGTCTATGTGTTTAAAGCTTAAAGTTAATTTTTTTTTTTTTTTTTGAAATAAATATTTCTTTTCTTTCTCAAAATAATAATATTAATCAAGGGTGGTTAAATTTTAAGGGTCGATAAGGCCGATTTTCAATAAAAAAAAAAACAACAAATTATTTAGGAATTATTGCCATTTCTTTTTATTATGATAATATTGGTATGGTTCAATTATGCCAAATGCCCGCCGCGCCCTCAATGCACACCTCCATCCGATGGTTCAAATTTTCGATGACGCTAAGGCATAATTGTCTTTATGGTGTAAACCAGAGATCTGCAACCGGTGCCTTTTTTAATGATCTTAGTACACACAACGTAAATAGAGTTGTGGTGTGATTATTCATCGCATATTGTTTGCACAAGTATGTTTTCTAGTCGTTATAGCTTGCATCTATTAACTAGAGTACCCAATCAAGTTTGTATGCGGTGGCTGCTTAATTTGGTTTCTCAATTATCTCTTCCACATTCGGCAATCGAACTCGTACTTCTTTTTAACACCGAAAATAATATTTGTAGGCAAGAATTTGCAGTAACACAGTTACCTTACCTATGAGACTGTGTGTGTGTTCAGTTTTATGTGTTTGCTTACTCACAGTCGGTAAACGTGTTTGTACTAAGCACGGCTTTGCCAGAAAGTTTCTAAAACATCGTGTTTTGGCACATATTTATTAAAAACCCGTTAAAAATAATTACTTTTACTTAAAAAAAAATAGGATTTCTTTTTGAAGCACACTTTCATAATTTTTTTTTTTATGTTCCTTCATTTATAATAATTTTTTATTTCTTGGTTTTAATCCATAACCACATACATATAACCAATTTTGGAACAAATTTTGTTTGAATTGAATTTTCGTTTAAAATTTTCCAGCAAAAAAAAAATCTTAAAATCATCATTCAGTATGCTACTTTCAAAATCGTCAACATGATCGTAAATTATTACATCTGGCAGCCGCGATTTCAGTTAATATTATATAAAAGGTGGCGCATATACACAACGCAAGAATTTGTCGAGAGTGTTGTTTTTACATGTTGATTTTGTGACGACGTCATGTATGTATTATTAAGAAAACGATTAGAAAATAGAAAATAATCAAAATGTTTCATTTACTAAATGCTAGTAATGACAGGAATATTTTTGTGGTCGTTTCTTTTACTTAAAAAAAAAAAAAAAATACTCAATTTACGAAACTGATTGAATATATTTTTGATGTATCAAGACTTTGCAAACGAACGGCAGGTATAACTACAATCGCATCAATTTTTAAGAGTGTTTAAAATACTCGAATGTAAAAATGATTGGTTAAACAACCGGTGTATTTATGGTTGAGGTCCACCGGTGCAGATCTCTGGTATAAATATCTTATCATATAATATTTTTCTAGTACAAAGGAGCCCGTAATGAAAAGGTTTTATAAAAAAGTGGTTAAATTTTAAGGGGCGATTTTAAATAAAACACAAATTATTTAGGAATTATTGCCAGTTCTTTTTATTATGAAAATATTGGTATGGTTCAATTATGTATAGAACAAAATATCGGCCAAACGGTTGACGTGACCTTAGCGGCACACCTCCATGCGATGATCCAAATTTTCAGTAACACTGAGGTTCTATGCCGTTAATGTGCTGAATTATCTCATAATTTAGCTCTTAAATTGTTGCTGGTTTATCGGCGTACACCTTTTATTTCAAATAACTCAAAAACACAAAAATTGATTTTTAGACTTTTTGAATATCATTCGCCTAACTGCGGCAATTCTGCTTATTGACGAATCCACTGAGGTGAAAATGCGCCTCATCACTGAAGATGATTTTCTTCGAAAATTGATCATCCACTGTTGCCATTTCTTATCACCATTCCATTGACGACACTTGGAATGATCAAGAGGCTTTAATTCTCGAGTCAATTGCATCTTGTAAGCGTGTAAATGCAAGTCTTTGTACATAGTGTTCATCAACGACGAGCGTGAGAGGTGCAATTGTTGGGCACAATAATGTGTTGAGGTTGACGGCTCTTTTGCCACACTATCGCGTATAGTAGCAATATTTTCTGTAGAATGAGCTGTACAAGCATGCATTGGTGTTTTCACATCTCATACATATAAGATTGGTAAAATTTTTTCACGATTTTTCCGATTGTAAGCACGACTAAATGTACCGAGAAAATCATGAAGTGAAAGATATGGATTTTGATTTGAACGCCCATCTTCATAATAAGCATGAAGAATTTTAATGCGGTGCTCTATTGTATATCTTTCAAATTGAGTTAGTCTGAAATAGAGATATGTCAAATGAAAAATGCAGAAAAAAACTTGACGATTAAGTGTGGTTTGCATTCAACATCGGCCCTTATAATATAAACACCCGATAAAATGTTATACTTATTATTATTTGTTATCGACTTATGGATATTAATATACTGTTGGCGATGTATTATAACATTTTTCATTTTTTTCTTTCTATCAAATCAAGATTTTTTAAGGGATAATATTTTATAAAGTTCTTATTCAAAGTTTACTTTTTTAATTACTTACTTGGCGGCTAGCCACCTTCCTCGCCCTGCAAGCCCAAGATTAGAAATTATATTCACATCCTCTTGCATTTAAAAAAAGTTAATGTCATACAAAGTTTTTTTTGTTTTCTTTTTTTACTCTAAATGAAAAAAGTTACTGGCTGTTTGTGACTCATGACTTGCGAATGATACCAATGACTTTCAAATACATTAAAAGTGCTAAAAAGTTGAAAACTAGCCCGGTCACTTTTGCTGACAGCTGTTTTATGTCTGTTTAAACAAAAAACTGTAATTAGAAAAGCAAATTAAAAACACAACCAGACATCGGGATCAAAAGAAGCAAGAGACCAACCACATGAGTTCATAAAAAAATTTTGCAGTGTGGTGTTAAAGAAGAATTTGATTATTTTAAATGATTAATTTGGAAAATGTTGGAGCTTGAAAATATTTAAAATGAAGCAATTTTGGATTTTTCATTTATTTTAAGAAAAAAAATTACTGCAAAGAATATATATACAGTATACTTTTGTGCTATATGAAATAAGAAAAGATAAAGAATATGCAAAAATAAAAAGCTTTATTTAAAAAGTTTAAACAAATGTTAAACAAATTATAAAAAAGTATGTTTCAAATTTGTCGAGAATGATTTACGGAAGTATGTTTTAGCAAATCAAATAATTATAATCAAGTTTGGAAGATTTGTTCTTAACATTTTCCCTTAAAGATATGCTTTGAAAAATGTTATGTTTTAATTGTCCTACAAATAGGCTAAAGATAGAAAGTGTGTAGCATTTATTATTTATGTGGAAATAATTTATAAATACAACATTAAAGACATAACAAACACAACATTTTATTAAGGGACTTCCCGTAATAAAACAAATAAGCTCAATATTGAAATACAATAAAAGAATTTTAAGCCTTAGAATATAAAAGAAAACTTAGCTTGTTTCTTAATTCAAAAATGGAACTAATATTTAATATAATAACAACAGCAAAGAGGTGGACTTCGAATATTATATACCACGAAAAACTAAAAACACAAAAATTTCACATTCTAAAATTTTTGCATTCATCTTAGAAAAATATTTAAAAAAAGGAACTTAATTTACCTGTATGTAAGGTTTAACACTATTATGCAAGAAATCGCAATTTTCATTTTATTCCGCTCCATCCTAAAATTATGCAATAGTTTTGAAATTTTTATACATTCCTCATTTTTTACAGTTACAAAACAAAAATGCTATCACCTTTTCATGGTTATTATTATTATATCTTTTATTCCAACAAAAATATCCTTAATGGTCATGGTCAAGGTTATTTATTTCTCTTTCATACACTCAAACACATACACCCAAATACATGTGCGGGACTATGAGCTATTGTTATTAAACTTGTCATGTCTTATCAAATATGCAGTTCTTTTCAACGTGAATCGAATACAAAACATTGACGTTTGTACGTTCGTTCACACAAACCATGAATAGCTGCTTCATCACCACCCAGCAGCAGTAACATCATTGTCATGGACAGTTATTCAACATAAAAGATCAATGTCACTTTTCCTTTTCAGTTTTTGTTTTGCAAACAAAAATTATTGTTCTTTTTTTTATACTATTTTTGTATACGCGTTCTGGGGGCAGAATAAGACCAGAAAATATTTAAAAAGAACAGCATTGTGCTTCTTTTTCAAAAGAAATTATAGCAGGGGAAAACATGCCCATTTTTCATGGACGTGATCTAGTTTGCATGACTTATTTTGTATGATATTGAATAAATTCTCCAAGAAAAAAACATAAAACAATTTTTCACAATTTTCAGTCTTCCCTAACAAAAACGAATATTTGTCAACACAGTATTTTACTTCACCTTTAATACTTAATTTCAGCAATGGCTTCAGGTCATGCTTGAACACATACGAATTTGCCAAAGAGCTCGAAAATTTCAGACCCAAGCAGTTTTAATATAATGTTTACTTTTTCAGATTGCTATAATAAATCTAATAATTTAATAAAAAAAGAAACCAACAAAAAGTTGCTCAAGGGATATAAAATAAGATTTGTCAAAAGAAATAATTTACTATTTAAGCTAATGTTGTTTCGTTGAGTCAAAACAATTTAAGGAAGACACGAATACAAAAGCACGAATAAGATTCTTCACACAAACAGTTAATCATAATTTCTTAAGCAAAGCGTTTATATTAAAAACAAAGATATTGAGACAATTTAGCTCTAATGAAAAATACAACGTTTATGCCGTAAAGAAAACACATGTAAAAAATATGTCATCTATCGAAAGTACAAAAAAATTAAAATTACTTAAAAAGTACCTGGAGTAAATGAGAATTTTGCCCATATAAAGAAAAGTACCTTGAAAAAACTTCTCTACTTAAAGAAAAAACAATTTTAATAACCCACATTTTATATTATATATCTTTTATAAGGCACTAGAAAAAAGTACCTATTAAATACTTTTTAAGAAAATATCCTTTGAAAGACCCTTTAAAATATTGTTTAAACAAGTACAACAAAAAGAAAAAAAACTTTTTAAATACCGTTTAGCCTACAAAAAGATCTTTTAAAAAAGTACTTCAAAATATTGCTTACCCACGTGTCATAGAAAATGCTTTTCACAAAAACTGTCATTCGAAAAAGCACCTTTAAAAATCTCTTCTCTTAGACAACGAAAAAGTACTTTTTAAATACTTTTCACTGTAGAAAAAGTATCTTTTGAAAAAGTAACTTTAAAAGAGTTTTTAAAATACTGCTTACACAAGTGCTATAAAAAAGTACATTTTAAATACTTTCTACAAAAAATATTTTTTGACCTTTAAAACATGTTTCAAGATATAACTTAGGCAAGTTCAAAAAAGTACTTTTTAAATTCCTTTTACACTACAGAAAGTATTTTTGAAAAGTACTACAAAAGTATTTTTTAAATACATTTAACAATACAAAAAGCATGTTTTGAAAAATAATTTACAAAAAGTTTCCAAAATTAAGTACCTTTCTTTAAGCTACTTCTTTAAGTAGGTCAAAGAAAACTCGGAAAAGGTCCGTTAGATTCAAATTGTACTGGATTATATATATGGCTTATATATGAAGAAAAATATGAAAGATATAGTTAAAAAAAAAACACCAACTTTGATATTGAACAGAAGGGTAAGAAATAATTTTAAGGATAATCTTAAACAATAGTGAATGAAAAATTCCAACATTATTGTGAGTTAAGCGTGGTGTCACATTTTTCGTACATCAAGCGCCCGACGCTTAATTCACAATATTATTAGTATTTTCCATTCACTATTGTTTTAGCTTAGTTCTAAAATTATTTCTTACTTTTTAGTTCGGTATGCAAGTGTTTTTTTAATTTTTTAAACTATATTTATTTTTAGTTTTTTAGTAATCGTTTGCATGACTACGATCGAAAGGCATTTGAATATATTCATTTGTTTATTGAATAAATACTCGTAAAGCTTCGTACAATATGCGATTTGATTGCAGACTGTTTTCATAAAAATGGTTTTAAAAATAAGCTTAATATAATAGTGAACGAAAAACACTATATAGTATTATTGCGGAAAAAAACTGTAAGACAAAAAATGAACCGGATAATTATTTGTATAACCGAGTGCAAAATGACCATTAATATGCAAAACCGGTTAGTAAATCGGTTACGAGTTTTTAGGACATTCCCAAAATGGGATTTGGGAATCCCCAAAATCTCCTCCACTGTCTGCGCAAACTTTTTCGCAAAATAGTTTAAAAATGAAGTTACACTTGTATCACAAAATAAACAATAGCGAAGAATGATAAAATAAAATGTGTAAAAGTGAAAATTAAATGCGAAAAGAAAAAACGAAAACGCGATACAGGGTACCAATTCTTCGATTTTTCTTTCGCATCGCAATAGAGAGTAACCCCCCAGATTTTTTTTTAAAAAGTATTGAAACTACACAGAAAAAAATAGATGTCATATTGATAAAAAAAATTGCACTATTTTTATCAAATTTCCCGTGAAAAAGATTTTTTGCCGGATTGATAATTCAAATTATAAAGTAGAAATAGCTTTTTCACTTAAAAGCAAAAATTATTGAGTTGAAAAAAATTTTTGTTAATATGTAAAATAAACTTAACAAAAAAATTTGTTAAAGAAACAACAGGTCTTCACTGTTATATGACAACCTTTTAAATTTATTTATTGAATAACAATCAATATTTCGGAAAACTTTTTATTAATTGCATTTTATTAAGAGATATTTCCAAAAATTCATTATTAATAATAATTTAATTAAGTCAATGCAGATTTTATTAAATTGATGGTTTTTTATTAATAACATAACTTGATTGAAATAAAATCTCATCTATTTTTTTCTGTGTAGTCTTATCCATGGATTATCCTGAGCGCAGCAAGCTGAAATTGGTTGATGAAACACAGCACATGGTTCATGCAACACAGAGTGTACGGCCCGTGCCACTCACATGCAGTTCAAATTTTTATCCCTTTCACTTCGAAGCCGCTACCACTTCAAAACAACTCAAGTGATTTTTCTTGGAATCTGAACTCTAGGCATGTTAATCTTTTTTGACCTAATTTTTTATTATTAGATCATTTACAAGTATTTTAATATAGTGTTAATTAAGTTTATATTAAATAAAATTTTCTTTGTAGAATTTTTTAAGAACACATGTTCAGTAATTTATAGCACAAGTTGTAATATAAACTCATTATGGCCGTATACCTAAAAACCAAAAAACAAAGAAGCAAAGTGTTTAATCCTTTCTTAAGGCAAAACTTTTAAGCAGAGAAAACCACAAAGAAACATATACATGCCCGACAAAAACTCCTAAATAAACAAAGCAAATCTAGTGTTAAATAAAAAGTGTCCCTTTTTTAAGAGCCCTGAATGAGCAAAAAATTAAAACAACATAAGCAAACAAAACACAGAGTTTTTAAAGCACATCCGGCAGACTATTTTTGCCTGTTTTTGTGTTGGTTGTTCACACGTATTTCGGTGTAATAAAGTAAGCATTTGATTTTCTGTTGTCATTATTCAAATGGCAATAACAAAAAATTGTTTTATGCTTTTTAACACAAACTTGGGATTTTTGGCGAGAAAGAGTTTTAAGAAATGTTTATTCGTGCACGCTGGATTAAACTAATGTTGTTTACTATGCTGTGAAAATAAGTTGCTCCGCAAACAAAACACAAGATACACAAATCACGTAACAACAAAAGCTTACGTATGTACACACAAATATTAGTTAGGCTCTTAAAAACGAAACACATGAACAATTGTATGATCAAGGCAATTTCTTTTTTAAGGTGTTTTTCCAAAATGGTACGTATTGCTTTTAAAAGCTTGTTTGCTTAAGGCAGTGAACGCAAGCAACTATTATTTTACAAACTGCCCTACATGCTCAAAAAAATAAGTACAGTGAAAAAAAAGCTTCATTATGGGAATGAATGCGTTTCGTTTACCATTCTTTCGTTAATACCATGAAAAGTTCCATTGCGGTTATGTAAGGTCCACAATAGGACGAAAATAATGTGCCGCTTTATTATTTTGCATAGCTTCATTAATGTTATGAAAATCCTTACATTCGTGTTATGAAAAACTTTTGCATGAATATATAAGAATTTGATTATAGCTACCCAATAGTGTAGCAAATATAATAAAAACGTTTCATTGTAATTATGTAAGACTTTCGTAACAGCTACGAAGCAATGTGGTTAAAATAATGGCCATATTTCATTGACGAGTTGGTAGAGTGCTTGACCAGTCGCAGTTCCGGTTCTTGCCAGAGACTTTTGGGAAGGTTTTAAGGTGCTTTTCTGGGGGTATTTTTTTAAAAGCTACATTCTAGGAGGTAGTTTTATAAAAGATACTTTTTTAAAAGCTTCTTTCTAGGAGATACTTTTGTAAAAGGTACGCGTATATTTGTATAAGGTACTGCTTTTGTAAATGGTACAATTAAAAAAGGTACTTTTGTAGAAGGTATTTTTGAATAAGGTACTTTTGTAAGAAGTACTTTTGTAAAAGTAACTTCTGTAAAAGGTATTTTTGTAAAAGGTTCATATTTGAAAGGTACTTTTGTAAAAGATGTTTTTATAAAACGTACTTTTATAAAAGGTACTTTTGTAAAAAGTACTTATGTAAAAGGCACATTTCTAAAAAATACTTTTGTGAAAACTACTTTTGTAAAAGATACTTTTGTAAAAGCTACCTTTGTAAAAGATATTTAGGAAAAAGGTACTTTTGTAAAAAGTATTTTTCTAAAACGTATTTATGGAAAAGGTACTTTTGTCAAAAGCCTTTTTGGAAACGTTATTTTTTTAAAAGGTACTTTTGAAAGAGGTACTTTTGTAATAGGTAATTTTGTAAAAGGTACTTTTTTGAAAGATAGTTTTGAAAGATACTTTTGTAAAGGTCCATTTGTAAAAGCTACTTTTATAAAAGTTATATTTGTAAAAGCCACTTTTGTAAAGGGTGCATCTGTAAAAGGTACATTTATAAAAAGTATTTCTGTAGAAGGTGCTTTTGTAAGAGGTACTTTTGTAAAAGGTATATTTTTGAAAGGTACTTTTGTAAAAGATGTTTTTATAAATTGTCTTTTATAAAAGGTACTTTTGTAAAAGGTAGATTTCTAAAAGATACTTTTGTAAAAGCTTCTTTTGTAAAATATACTTTTGTAAAACCTACTTTTGCAAAAGGTATTTATGGAAAAGGAACTTTTGTAAAAAGTATTTCTGTAAAAGGTATCTTTGTAAAAGGTTCTTTTGTAAAGGGTACTTTTTTAAAAAACACTTTTGTAAAAGGAACTTTTGTAAAGGGTATTTTTGTAAAAGGAACTTTTGTAAAAGGTACTTTTGTCAAAGGTTTTTGTTCTTTTTTTCAGAAGAGGTTTTTTTACTGGTTCTTTTTAAAACGCATTTTTTTAACAGTGTACTTTTTGTAATATTTTTGAGAAGGACCTTTTTTAATGGTACTTTTTATAGGGTACATTTTTAAAAGGTATTTTTATAAAGATTTAAACGTAATTTTTTAATAGATACTTCTCGGAATTTAATCTTTTTAAAAAAGTTACTATTTTGAAGAATGTTTGTAATGCACTTTTTAAAATGTAAATTGTTTAAGGTAATTGATTCAGAGTTATTAGTTAAGACTTTTTTAAAACGCTTTTTTAAAACATATTTTGTTGAAATGTAGTTTTTAAAGTTTTTATTTTAATTCTACTATTTTTAAAAGCCACTTCATTAAGTTTACTTTTTTAGGGATATTTGCTATTTGAATAGAAATTTTTTTTAAACACATTTTTTTAAAACCATTTATTGTTATTGCTTTCTCCACTTTCTTTTCGTTTTCCTTCGTTTCTAAATTTGTCCTTTAAAACTGTAGAAACCCTTTTCGCCTCCAGAACTTTATCTTTATTTAATCTAAATGATTTTATATATTTAGATAGTAAATTACCAGGCAGTTTTTTTTTTGTTTTTTTACTTTGTTTTCCCTTTCCCTCCCAAATTACTGTTAGACAAACTCATTTCCTGCCAGACTTGTTTGTAATTTGGCCCAAAAGGATATTTTTAATTTCCTCTATTTAAAGTTTTGTTTAATTTTTTACTACTGCTAATTTTCAAAACATTTCTTGCATTATAATTCAACAGAATTTTAATAAAAAAAAAAAAAAAAATTACGTGTCGCTTTAATGTGAAAAGTGACTTTAGAAGCTTCACACCACAAACTGATGAATTTGTTTTTCATATGATTCCTAAAACTATGCTACACATTTTATTTGGTTGTGCATGTGTGCTTGTGTTCGTTTTAATTTTGATGTGTTTCTTTTAGAGAATCGTATTTAGAAACAATGACTTTAAAAATATTTTAAATTCTATCTTCTCTTCTGCTGTCTTGCTTTTCTATTGAAACTGTCAAATCTTAAAACAATAATTCATTATTCCGCTTTATTCGTGATTTGAATGGAGTGTGGATTCGTTTGGGGAATTGATGCTGAATATTTTGATCGAAAGTTTTTTTCGGAATATTTTCAAACCACTAAATTTACCACACTTTTGTTAAATTGGCATTAAACGTTCCGGGAAATTGTTGATGTTTGTTTTCTTGCAATTTTTCAATGGTGATGGCATTTCCAATCAGGAGTTCAATTCAGTTTGTCAGTAATTAATTTCTGCTGTTGAGATGAATGGTTTTGTGAGAAATTAATTATGCTTCAAACAGAATATTGTATTATAAGAATTTTTATTTTTAAATTAAGCAATTGAAGACAAAAGATAATATAAAAATTTTCTGAACTCAATCAGAGCGTTGTCTGTTTATTGTTCATATTGTCAGAACTGTATTTCTAAAACTTATTATTTTAAATTTTTGTATAAGATGTGTGTGCATGTTTGGGAGCAATTTTTCTTTAGAGTATAATTACTGGAGAAATTGAAAGTTAATGAGATATCAATATTTAATAAATATTGTCTAAGTATTTGTATCAAGCAAAGGCATATCGAAACATCAGATATAACACATGATTTAATAAAATTCCGAAACTTAAGTCGTCCTTTTGTTCTTTAGAAGCCGAAAAACTAATGAGGTTTCGGAGTGAAATAATTTTTGATAGAATATATTAATTTAGTTCTGGAAATACAAAATGAATTCAATTCAAAAAAAAAAAAAAAAAAAAAATAATAATAATTTTTTGTTCTCCGTTTTCTTAAAGTCGGTTTAATTCCATTTCGAATTGAAATTATTTATGTGACTTGGCTGAATATTAGTTTTTAATAGCAGATCTGTAGTTACGCAACTGTGCTTTGTCTTAGCATCTGCCACAACGCTCTAATTACACGGTGGCGAAATTCCATGCAGTCAACCATCTCACGGCTCACGACCGTCCTTAGGCAGTTGAAAGCTTATTGTCATATGTTGGACTTCTGAAACCTTCATCAAGGGTAATCGGCAGAGGCTCCACCCGGTAGGTTCTGCCGTTTAAATCTAAAACGCAGAAAGGAGAATTAGTTCACCTGATAACTATGGGACAAAGTAGGTTTTCGGAGGCTAATAGCCCTAGAGGTACTTGTAAAGTAAGGATCCAGTAGCGATGGTTAGGCGAGTGAGTTGGTTAAGAACTGATGCTCTTAATGGGCTTCTACAAAATACGAGAGGGACTAGAAGGCCCAAGCTCTTCAGCAAGAGGTTTGCTCATATGCCTTCAAACTTATGGCATAAGTTGCCTTGAAGTTAGTCCATAATCAAAGAACGCCACAATTTATATAGCTGCAGCAATTGGGGCTATTAACCCCTCAGATATGCAAATCCCTACACGGCCAGAGGAAGGCTAGGTTTCGCGAGATAGTGGTAAAAAAAAAAAAAAAATATCAGCCATTAACCAACTCAACCCTCTCTACACCACTTCTGGTTTCATACATTGCAGGTATCTGTAACGTGGACACTATGTTTTGTTTCACAAAAATTGGCCACGCATCATGATTAAAAAGGAATACTAAAACTCCCTCCATGTGGTTTTAAACCACAACCAGAACAGTTAAACCAAGGTGCAGGTCCCTTTAACCACGATCAGCGCCAGGAGCCAAATAACCCCTGGCGAGGTGTTTCGAAAGTTATAAAGTTCTTCTTTCTAAAGTTCTATAAGCTACAACTAATGAGAAATCCCAGAAATCAAAGTATCGTAGTTAGGGATATGACAAGACGGAACCTTTTCCCTGGGGGAATAATTTGTGGAATGTGTAAGTCCTGGACCGGATGGCATTCCAGCACTTGTCTTGAAGCAGTGTTCTTCTACGCTTGCGCGTCCATTAGCACGCCTCTTCAGCATACTTTACCATTTTGGTGAATTTCCATCAAGCTGGAGGGTTGCTAATGTAACACCAATACCCATAAAGGGTGAGGCAAATAACCCTGAAAATTACCGCCCAATTGCAATTTGCTCTACACTTTCCAAAGTAATGGAAAGCATGGTTAACCATCACCTTATGAAGTATCTAGAGTCGCATAAACTACTTTGTGATCGTCAATATGGATTTCGTAAGGGTCGTTCTACTGGCGATCTTATGGCATATCTCTCAGAGAAATGGTGCCACTCATTTCGGTGAAAGTAGGGTGGTGGCCCTGGATATTTCAAAAGCGTTTGACAGAGTGTGGCATGGTGCACTACTGGCAAAACTTACTGCTTTTGGTGTCGGTGATGACTTCTCTCGGTTTATATCGAGTTTTCTCAGATACCGCACTATACGAGTTGTTATAGATGGGGTCTCATCAAACGAGGTCAAGATTAATTCAGGGGTTCCGCAAGGCTCCGTTCTTTCTCCTACCCTATTCCTTATTTTTCTAATTGATCTTCTCTACCAAACTTCCAACCCTATCCACTCTTTCGCAGATGACAGCAGCATTTGCCACTCGTACTCTTTTAGCTATAGGCCCAGCCTATCCGAGATCGCTGCCAAGAGGCTAAATATGAATGATTCACTGAATAGTGACCTTCTATTAATCTCCGAATGGGGTCGTAAAAACAGAGTCGCCTTCAACGCTCGTAAGACCCAATGTTGCTTATTAACACACAAGCAAACGACCGCAAATGCTACTTCATCTGTACTCATGGATGGTATAAATATTGAGGAATCGGATGCTCTTGATGTTCTTGGAATGAAGATACAGTGTGATGTTCGCTGGACTGAACACATTTTTCATGTCTTCAAAGAAGCATTCAAGTGTCTTGGTTTTTTGAAACGGTGTAAGATGTACTTCACTCCATCCGACCTCCTTACTATTTATACCACCTACATCCGACCGAAAATGGAATACAACTCTCATGTTTGGGCCGGTGCCTCAAAGTCTATTTTGGCTCATCGGTGACAGTAGGGTATCCAACTCTATTGACTCACTGGAACATCGACGCAGTGTGGGGTGCGTTACTCTGTTCTATCGTTACTACAATGGATTTTGCTCGGACGAGATTAGGGATCTTGTTCCCGAAACTCACACATTTTTACGTAGCACGCGCTCATCGTCCAGAGCTCATCCATTTGTGGTCGGTCGCCCGCGGAATCGCACTACGCATTACAGAGAGAATTCGTTTTTCAGCCGAACGCTTCGTCTGTGGAATAATTTGCCTGCAGACGTGTTTCCTGTCTGTTATAACGTTGGAAGGTTCAAGTCAAATGTTCACAAACACTACTCCCTCTTTCCCCCTCCTCACAACCTATTTTCCTAGTTCTGGTACAATGCACTGCATATGTAGGGGTCATCCCCTGGTCCAATATAAAAAAAAGTCGTCAAGATACCAATAAAAGGAAGAAATTGCAAAATTATACAAGCAAAGGGGAATAGAAATATTTTTGGAGGGCCCCACTTAAGTACCTTCAATATCAATCTGCCCTCGTAACGTATAATGTGCTAATATTCTATGATAGCATAAAAATCTTACTGTTGTATTCAGAGCAAAGAAAAGTATTGTAAAGCACTTTTTAAAGTGTGATTTTTATTTATTTATTTTTTTTTTTTGAAATAGGACACAAAATTATGATAGCATGCTTACATTGG
This sequence comes from Thecocarcelia acutangulata, assembly GCA_914767995.1. Lineage (NCBI taxonomy): Eukaryota > Metazoa > Arthropoda > Insecta > Diptera > Tachinidae > Thecocarcelia > Thecocarcelia acutangulata. Next base: position 31,765,462 of record OU612096.1, read on the forward strand.
TCTTATTTAGTCCATACTATTATTTTAAGATTTATGACTTTATGACCACACTTTGCATACAGAAATTACATTAAAATTCAAGTTCTCTTTAAAAGTAGTTTTCGGTAGTTGAACAAATATAAAAGTTTGTTTATTAATAAATGTTTTGAAAATGCTTTTAGCAAAAATACAATAACTTCTTGTCGGACAAATATTGACAATAAAGTCTCAAAGCGCACGTCAAAGTACTTTTCAACAAAAATTTTTATTGCATAAATATTTGATTATTATACCATATTGTAGTGTAAGTTTGCAACACCAGTAGTAACACCAAACAAATACACTCATACAACATCAACACTCAAACAGACTACAACTACGCAATACAATAAACTACAAAAATATCACGATGCCATTTTCTTGACATGTGCCAGGCAACACAACAAAACAAGTTGACAACTTCAGCAAACAAAGGACATCGTCAACATCATCACAAACGAGTATAAAACACAAACGTGACAATTTAAAGATGAAAAATAAATGATAGTGCGAGAAGTTAACTCGCTGAATAATGGAAAACAAATAGAAATAAAAAAAAAATAAATAAATAAATAAATACAAATAACCCAAACAAGTGCAAGCAGTTTTTATTGAAAGCAGAAAATTTTGATTTTATTGAAAATTTAAACATTAAAAACAACAAACAACCATCAAGTAATTTTACGGACAAATCTTTTAATAGACAAATTTGTACCTTTTTGCTAAGCTTTATTGACAAGGGAAGTGAAACTTATTCGGAAGAAGGTTACTGTTTATATAAGAGGATTCTTGGACATTTTTGATATGACAGAGAAATAGAAATACATTTCAAATAAAATTTTCTAGAGACATTTGACGCCAAGTGTCATTTTGTTAAGCTTGATTGCATAAAGCTATTTATAGAAACAGATATTATGGCAAAAGTTACTTTCCCTAAAACGCTAGCTTTTCTGACCTGGAACCAGTACTCAGGGGGGAGGTAGACCCTACATATGAGTTGCTTATGAGTTGCAGCAAAGAGGGAATGGTGTTTGTTGACATTTGAAATACTTCTGTCGGCAATTTAGTTCCTCAGATGAACCTTACGGCTGAAGAACGAATTTTCTCAGTATTGCATTGTGCGATTCACTCGGCGATTAGCCACAAATGGACGAGGGCCGAACGATTAGTGTATCTGTTTTAACTAAAGCCTGGAACTAGAAAAATAGGTTATGAATATGAAGAAAGAGGGAGTGATAAATATTAGCAGATCATTTAAAGTGTTGGAATTAAATTAGTTAAAACTGATCAGTGACTCATATATACACTTTTAGCAATGATCAGACTCAGACTAACATAAATTAGGCTAATACCACTCACACTGCTTTTAAAACAGACACCTATTAAATGATGCTTTTATAGGGTTATACAACTTTAAGTTGGCCGCATTTGTTTAACTGGCAGCCATCTTGTCAGCTGTTAAGTGTTTTATGTTTACTTTGGTTCGGCATTTCTACATGAACAACACTTCCAAGTTGTGTAAATGGGCCAACCCAAACCAAGATTGCCGCTGATCGCGATTTTCCTAAACGAATTTTGCTTAGCGATTACTGCGATTTAATCTGGCAAATAAGAGCATGAGGTTTGTGGACATTAGTCCCCCTGGGGAGCAGGGTTTGCTCTGGCGTTTGCCATACAGGCGCACTCTCTGGTCTGGGTCTTAAGAATAGCTAATTTTCTGTAGCAAATAAAACTCAACAAGACAAAAAAAAAAAAAAAAAAAAAAAAAAAAAAAAAAAAAAAAAAAAAAACTCCTTTTATGTACTATGTCTGTAAAGCAGACACATATTGCAGATTCATACAAATACGCTTGTAAACGGTGGTAGAACGTTGTTAATTGTAGATCACCCCTTTTTGACCAACTTTATTTTACACTTCTATGTTTTAGTGTTTGAGAAATTCAACCATGGAGAGGTACACAATTGAGCAGCGCCTTAAAGTTATTGAAAATTGGCGGTAAAGCCAAAATGTATTTCGCGCACTTCGTGATTGTCTGTATAACCGAACACATGTGTCGACAATCGGTAAACTGCTGCACAAACCGGCTCTCTAGGAATTGTTGAAAACACCTGTACATGCTCTCCCAGTTCAGTAGATGCGGTTTATAAATTGGAGGCGTCATTAAGCCGTACTTCTTCTTAATAAATAAAGTCGGTTAACAATGGATGGTATTCGGTATAGCGTGATGGCAACAGCTTTTTTGTGGCCTGAAGTTGAGGATATGGACCTGGAATATATGATTCCAACAGAATGGCATCACTTATCACACAACCAACTAAACGATGGATTTTGCGGGAGAAATTTAAAGGCCGTGTTATCTCACGTTGTAGCAATGTTAATTGGCCGTCACGATTTGTGACGGTGCCAGTGATTTGGCACCGTTGCACTTCTTCCTTTCAGATTATTTAAAAGAACAATTGTAGGTCAAGAAGCCAAGAACAATTCAAGAGCAAAAGGATGAGATAATTCGGGACATTAATGGCACTGAACCATAATTACGAGTATGTCTCACGAGTCATTCACAATATGGACCATGGGATTAAGGTATGTCATGGAAGCCGTTGTGAGCATTTAGCTGATATTTTGTTTCACACAGAACTTTCCAAGATCTGTCTGAAAACTTTTTGTTTTATTTACAACTAACATCGTACATTTTAGTTAAGCCACCCTTTACAACTATTATCTTATTAACAAAATAATGTACTGAATAAACTCATGCAAAAAAACTTCCTGTTGCACGTTAAACTGCAACCAGAAAACTTTCACCAATAAAATACATTTTTAATTGTTAGTTAAAAATACAGAATTTTCGCCTTAAATATTTAATGAGTTTCAACAGCTAATTTTACAATTCATTAAGTGTGAAATTTATGATAATTAGAATTTAAATGAAAAATTGCCGTGATAAGAGTTAGTTAATAGTGAAAACGGCAGCGTTCAATCAGTGGTCTCTATTCACATCTGTAAGCCAGGGAACTGCATAATTAATTCTCTTTTATTAGCGTTTTTTTTTCTTCTCTGCAAAATGTATTCTATGGCATATTTCAGTTCGCCATATGTCATGTTACAGAGCCAGAACTACAATTAGAAATTTTAGGCATTCATTAAATGTCTCTTTGTGTTTTTAGGAACTCACACAACAAACGTTTTAAGCGACATGGTTTTTATTTTCCATTTTGGTTCGATTTTGTTTTTTATGATGAATTTTAAAACACAAAGAGCAAAAAAAAAATAGTTTATGCAAATTTTGTCATACGCTGCTCCTAAAAATATGCACATATTTAAGTGCTGTTGATGTATAAATGGGTTTAAGATTACTGAATGAAATCAATGAAGGTGGTTTCAAAACTGGTATTTTTCCAGCCTTTTTGCATTCATTCAGAATTTATTGTCAGTATTGTGCAAAAGAGAAATTAAATTTTGTGTTTGGAAAAGCACATGCAAGAGGAAGGTATTTCACATAAATGTCTTGTCAACATATAGCATTCTAATGGCCAAAAGCAACTATTAATCTAGCATCATGATTAACAAATGCTCAATGCCTTAAGAATGTGTATGAAAACTTAAAAGGATATAGATAGAACATTAAAACGATTGCACATTTTCCAGGACGTTTAATATAAGAGTACACTTTAAATTTAAGGACAGAAAGCGTTTAATGAAAGATAAATATAATTTTTCCTATAACAACTCATTAATAAAAAAATGAGAAGCTAAAAATATAGTTCATAAAACTTTAACATAAGCCAGCGCATAAAAGTAAACAATATGAAGTGTTTCACGTTTTGAACGTTTTGAACGCAAACTATTCAGCTATTTAAGAGTACACAGCTAAAAAAGAAAATAATGGAAACGAAACTAAAACGTTTTGGAGAAAAATGTTTCATAAACATTTACTGACTTATAAATATCACAAAAAAAAAACTCCTTGCAAGTTGTCTTTAAATTTTACTCAGCACTTTTAATATCTACTCAGTCTCCTATCTTCACAGGAGATACACTCGGACTCGCTTGGACACAACTGGCAACACTACTTTATTAGGCAATCCATTCACCAGCTGGGAGTTGCTTTTTGTTCTGTTTGATATTTCATCATGGATAGACAGACTTATTTATACCAGAGAAACACTTGCAAATTCTTGAAATTTCTTTTTATCAGAATAATGATTCTGTTCCTCATTTGATATTAACTTTAAAATTTAAATTTGTTCTCCGATGAAATTCATATTTAGTTGAACGGATCCGTAAATAAGTGGAGTTCCGCAAAGTTTTGTCGAGTTATGAGCTGGCGAAATTATTAGTCTGCAAAAACTGTGATAGTTAGAATGTCTCCCTCTGTGGTAAATTATTCACGTTGGACCAAATAAACTGTTTTAATTGATGCCTTTTTAACAGCAAGTACAGAAACTAGTAAATCTTTCCTTTTGAAACCAAGAAAGAATAAGATTGACCAGTCAAAAACAAAGCAACAAGATGAGCAAAAAGTCAATTGTATTTTTTACGCTCTTTGTCAATTCAAACGTTTGTAATTTGGTTTTGTTTATGTTTTGTACATCAATAAACAATTTTTAAAAGTTTCTGGTTTTGCTCTAAACATTTCCGAAATATTCTGTTTATTTTTATGCCCTGTCGCACACTGCTTCGCCCACTAATTATTTGTTATATTGTTTTATATTTAGTCGTCTGGCAAGTTGACCACATCTTTAAAAACAAGCAAACAAATTTTATGTGTTGTTAAAATTTTTTAAAGAAAATGTAAGAGATCTTATAAATGTACTCTAGAACATTTGAAAAAGCTACTAAAATATATTTTAGCAAAATCTTTTTACATAAAAATTGTTTTTAAATCTATTTAAATTTTCATGAATACCGAGCTTAAATTATAAATAAAATCCTCTGGCAGAATTTAATTGTTAAAAACAAGTTTGATTTATTTAACATTTACATTTCCACAGAATTTAAACTTAAATAATACCAATTAAAAACTGAGTTGTACAGAAATGAGAAGAAAGAAAAAAAAAACTGAAAAAACTAACTCTGCAAAGTGCATAAATTGCTTATGCATGACAAAAACTACAAATGCTTTAAATTTATGCATGAACGTATACAAAATAATAAAAAAAAGAAGAATAAAGAAAAAATATGTTTTGCATTCTGACCTGCACAGCCACCTGTAAAACAAGGAGCAAAAAAAAAAAAAAATATATGTATTTACACTTGACAGGCAATATAGCACAGCTGTGCCAAACTTCTCTTTTTTTTCTGTGAAGCACACCAGCCTGTGTATCAAGCGATTAAAATGTTAAAAGAAAAATTTTCAGCCCAGAGGTTAAATAAAGCGGCCACACACGTTTTGTAGGCATCAACATGTTCAACACATTCAAAACTACTTTTTGCTCGAAAAATGCATAAATGTGTTGTACAGGGTGGCGCAAAATTAAATACCCTACCGCAGAATGTAATAGGTTTTGCAACTGGTGTTTAATGTCAATCATATTTGACATTTACAGCATAGAAACAGACAGACAATAGAGCACTGGACACCGAATGAAGAGCCATCCGTAATCTTAACAACAAAAAGGACGTTTTTGAACCGAAAATTGTCATGAACGACGAAGCGCATTTTCGTTTAAACGGTTGTGTCAATAAACAAAATCTTTTTTCTCAGGCAGTGAAGATCCGTGCTTGATGCAGAAAAAGTGCGGTGTTCACGCTTGAGCAATGATTGCACCATATTTTTTTGAGGACGCCATCGGCAATACAGTTACTGTCACTGGCGAATGCTACTGTGCTATAATAAATGACTTCTTACCAGTGTTGCCGCACCCAAATATATTTCACAGCCAAATTGGCTCAAGAATAATGCTGAAATAGGCTAAAAACAATCTTAAATTGCCACAAAAAATAATGCCAAACTTGTAATTTATCTGATTTATATTTTTGTTATTTTGGTTAACATATTTTTAAAAATTATTTATTTTTCATAATTCTTCGTTATGAACGAACATTCATTTCAATAATACAAACTGATTACATAATAACAAAATATTTATTGAATATTGTCTAAAAACTGTAAAACAAATATATTTCAGTCATAATGTGTGCAACTAAAATTTTTTTTTTCAACATTAGTGTTTAATATGGTGACGACCCTAATGATTGAAGATAGAAGCTAGGTATATTCTACAAAAATGCTGGGTTCTCAAAAATATTGGAAGGTGGTCGTATATTCGTTATTTTTAGGAGCTCTCTGAGGCTAAATAGGACGCTTGAGCCTAATATATTAGGAACTAATATTTTGTGTGGCAGTTTGGGGAGTAGGTTTGTTCAAAAGAAATGAAGAGGGGGAAACATTAGCGGGAATTGGCCTTACATTTTAATAATTTTACCCTCCGCTCAGAGAAAATCCTACCTTCCTAATGTTTTCGCTCATGCGTTTTTTACCAAAATAAGGAGAACAAGAGGTATCTAAATCTCGTTGCTAATATTTTGCATATACGAGTAACACTAATTCCCACTAATATACTCGTACAGTCACAAAAAGTTTCCAAACAATTCAGCTGTTTCAAACCACACTCAACATTAAGTATAAAATGTGTAGTTTTTAACGTCGTATTTTGAATTTTCGTTTTTATGAGATTTATATGTCAATAAAAACTCTTTCAACTCCCGCGTTTCTAAGTGGCAACTCCATTAACTTCACTGCAGAAGTATTTAACTCTCAGAATAGATTCTCTTGTAATGCATTTTATAATCATAAAAATTTGTCAAGAAATCCAGAGTTGAATTTGAATTATTTAACCAATCATATAATCTTAGTCTCTACCACTGATGTTTAGAAGTTTTAATTTTTCTACAATAAAATCAATCATTTCTTCTCCAAATTACTAGTTTTCTACGCAAAAATATTATATTTTTTATATTAAGAGTATATTATATTTCTTATGTTGACAATCGCTGTCTAAATTGAAACTGAAAATTGTAAATTCAATAATGATAAAAAATGCTAGGTATACAAGTGAAAAATGCTAGAAAAAATGCTAACTGCTAAATAGAAAATTTGCAGCTAAATCATAATAAAAATGCCAAAATGGCCACACTGCTTCTTACTGCCAGAACTAAAGCCCCCCGTGGAACAGGTGTTGTCTTGGCGTATTCCTAACAAGGACACTCCGATTTACGGGTAAAAAGGGGAAGGGGTCCCTCGTTTGTTGCAGCAAATAAAACTCTAGGAAGCCGCATGACTTATGTTGTGTTGGCTTCTGAAACCCTAACCAAGGGTTTAAATTGGCAGAATGGGGATCAGCATGGCCCCCGGGTGGTGCTGGTTGCAGTTGAATCCGGGCTGATCATGGTTGAGATGCCTATCTTGGCTGAAACGTTCTGGCTGTGATTGAAACCTAAAAAGCAGGAAGGGGGTGTTAGTATCCTGGACTTCGGCCTACCAACTCATTAAGGCTTGTCTTGCATTGATTGCATACAGGAGAGATTAGAAGGCCCGAACTTGCTCATATGGCTACAAACATATGGCAAAAATTGCTACCTGTGTGAGCCTAGTCAGCCACACGAGGGCGCTGGTGAATCATGAATAATTCACTCCGTGCAACTGGTCCACCATCTGATAAGGCCGCAGGGCAGGTACTGATGTAAATCTCTTTCACAACTGCCAGAACTAAAACAGAGGGGTTTGGTTAACATGTGGTTGCAACCGCATACAACAGCAAGAGCGGCAATGAATATTGGAAAGGCATCATCTTCTGAACGCGTACTCTCATTTTGGCGATTTGGCATTGCCAACAAGATCGCCTGATTTAACCCTCCTAGACTTCTTGCTTTGGAGCTACTTGAAATTGCGGATTTTTACCCACAAGCCCCAAACAATCGCAGCCCTTAAGAAGAATATTTGACAGGAATGCGAACAGTTATCACCAGATATATTGCGTAAAGATAAGAAAAATGCGATAAAATGGAAACAAATGTGTATCAACGCTGGATATATATATCAGCCACTTGGCTGATATAATATTATCCAATTAACGGAGAAAATCGTGCAGGTTCAGAAAAAGATTTCCAACACTCAAAATAATTTTGTAAAAAATATATTGCAAAAAACGAAACTGGACAATTACTTTTGCAACACCATGTATATTTGTATGGCCATACGTGCTGTAACATGTAAAGTGTATGTAATTGTACATTAAGGGATTTCCTATTACAACTTTAATATGCATACAAAGTGATATTTTTGCATTTCCGGTTTATATTACACGAACAATTACAATAAAAGTATAATCAATATGAGTGCATTTGGTGTGAGAGTTCACGTGGACAAGAGTAATTGAAAGAGTGAATGAAGTGTACATGTGCGTGGCTTAAAAGTGTTTAGTCTTTTGGTAGCAAATGCTGTAAATGTTTATTTCATGCCATATTGCAGTTGTGTTGCTTCTCACTGTTAGCGAAATAATTTTAAAATTCAATTACACAAATGAACTATTTAAGCTCAGAGACAATGATGATGTTTGGTTTTTCCTTTTTGCATGTCAAAACGTTAAAATTCCTATAAATCGATATAAATGTTATAAAAATAACTCATAAAGTTGGAAGATGTATACATATATAAATATAAAATTCAATTTAATTTTAAATGAAATAAACATAGTAATTGAAATAGCATTGTAACTGTTGCAGTTGTTTTAATATTGAAAATGAATAAGAAAAAAGGATATATGGGAGGTAGACATATTATTGCATTAAACGAAGAGAATTTATTACATAAAGATAGAATATTTGTCAAGACAAGTATTTGTCAAATTTTTAATATTCAGATTGCAATTGTTTTTAAAAATTGATTTTAAAAGTAAAGAGGATGCAATTCAAATAAAACTTAACGAGTACTATATTAAAATTTTTACTTATTACAACACTCAAGATCAGTATTTAAAATTTTTTGAGAACTTTTGCGGTCTCCTGAACATAATATAATTAAGTTAATTTTCCTAAAGGACATTACAGGAATAACATAATAGTAGTAACAATAGATAACGAGATAATGTATGGTAGACAGTCACAACATAATAATAATATTAGAAACAATAGATAACAAGATAATATATGATAGAAAGCTATTTTTTACAAAATTTTTAAGAAATGAGTTGTAGAAATAGCAATAAAAAATACTATATCCTGCCATTTAATAGACTGAAAGTGTTCAGAAACCTTTAATTGCTTTATTATAAAAAAATCTAACCACACCATCACTGTTTTTCTAACTAAAACTAAATTAAAAAAAAGGATATATAGCATGACAGCGTATCCGTGCATAGATTAATATGGAATTTGGGACATAACTTTAGGGCATTGTTTCACAAGTTGTAGTATAAAAATTCCCAGTAAACTATTATATTTTTCTTAGTAAAATTGTATATTACTGAAAAGGGATATACGACAATATAATATATCTGTGCATGGACTGCAATGAAACATCTAAATTATAGTATTACTAAAATAAACTTATTTATTTATTATAAAAACATCCATCTAAGCCATTATTATTTTTCTGACTAAAAACACTAAATGTTTCTGAAAAAGGATATATGGCAAGATAATATATCTTTGCATGGATTGAATCTAAACTATATCTATTTTTCTAGCTAAAACTAAATGTTTCTGAAACGGGATATATGGGAAGATAATATATCCTTGCACGGACTGAAGTGAAATTTAGTGCAAAGTTTCAGGACAACATTTCACAAGTTGTTGCAATACCGAAACAAACTTATTTATTTATTATAAAAAATTCAATTTAAACTATTATTATTTTTCTAACTAAAACTAAATGTTTCTGAAAAACGATATATGGTAAGATATATGGTAAGATAGTATAAAGTTTAAGAACAACATTTCACAAGTTATTGTAATATTGAGAAAAACTTATTTATATGTATATTGTAAAAATTTCAACTTTACTATTATTTTTTTAAACTAAAACTAAAAGTTTCTGAAAAAGGATATATGGGAAGATAATATATCCTTACACGGATTGAAGTCAAACTTAGTAAAAAGTTTAAGTGCAATATATCACAAGTCTTTGTAACATTTATATATTTTATATAAATATTTCTAGCGGCATTACTATGATCTTTCTCACTAATCCCTGATTTGTTTTTTTAAGGTTTTATGGCAAAACAACACGTCTATACACCGATTGACATGAAACTCAATACAAATTTTAAAGAAAAAATTACACAAATCGTAGTAATATTTAAGTGCACTTAATTTAAAAGATTCTAATTGAGATACTACTATTTCTCTAATTCAACCTTGATTTTTTTTTAAAGGCATGATGATAAATTCACGGATTGAGATGCAACATTTAAATGCGCTTTAATATACAAAATATTCACTGCATATCTATTATTTTTTTCACTAAAACTTGATTATTTTTAAAAAGGATATACGGCGAGAGAACACGTCCTTACAGCGATTGACATGAAACTCGGCACAAAGTCTGGGAAAAAAGTTTCGCAAGTTGTGGTAATATTTATTATACGAAATTCTTATGCTCTATTATAAAAATTCGATTTTTTAAATAAAGATATATGACAAGACAATATATCCCTGAAGCGATAGACATGAAACTTCGTACAAAGTATAATGAAAAACTTTCATAAGTTGTAGTGATATGTAATTACACCATTTATTTATTCTAATAAATTCCTACTGCTCTAAAATTATTTTTCTCAGTAAAACATTTTTTTTAAAAGGATATACTCGTATGGCAATACAAGACCTTACAAATTAATGAAATATTTTATGCATTCATTTGTTTATTCTAAAAAAATTGCACTTTCATTATTTTGCTACCAAAAACTTTTGTAAAAAAGAATATAGGGAATGAAAACATACATTTGCATACATATAGTGACATAGTTTTGGGGCGAAATTTCACAAATTCTTAGAATGTTGAAGTGCAAACCAATGTTCCTAATTCTCAGTATTACGTTTTCTCCCGAAAGCTTGATTTTATATAAAAGGATATATGGCAAGACAACATCGCTTTCAGCGGATTGACATGAAATTTGGGATATAGTTTTAGGACAAAATTTTACAAGTTGTTGCAATGTTGAAGTACAAAATGATACTTTTATTTTACAGTAACACGTTTCCTTTCTAGATCTCGATTTTGTACGAAAGGATATATGGCAAGACAATATATCTTTGCATCGATTGACACGAATTTGTTGACATAGTTTTAGTACAAAATTTTACAAATTGTTACTTTGTAGAAGTGCAAACCGATGCTCTTAACTCACAGTACCATGTTTTCTCTCTAAAGCTCGAATTTGTATAAAGGATATATGGCAAGACAACATATCTTTGCACAAATTGTTACAATGTTGAAGTACAAACCGATGGCTACAATTAGTAGCATGAACTTTTCTCTCTAAAATTTAATTTTGTAAAAAAGGATATATGGCAAGACAACATGTTCTTGCTATGATTAAAATAAAATTTGACACTGAGCTTTAGGAAAAAAATATTATTACTTATATTATTATAATTTTAAGAAAGAAGGTGAAAGATATTAGTTCATAAATTTAATGCAATTTAACGTTAATCTTATGAAAACCTATATTATTCTTTGGCTAACAATATCTTTCTTTAGATTACTCAAACTAATTACATCAAAGTTTAGCTAGGTATCCATCATATGGGGTGTTTTTTTAAGCTAGATAGAACTTTAAATTGTAAAAAGTAACACAAAAAATTAAATTTTGATGAAACATTTTTTTTATTTGTTTCAGTATACTCTGACAAATCATCATGAATAGACTCACGCTTGAACAACGCTACGAAATTATCCAAATTTACTTTGAAAATCAGTCGTCGATTCGCGACGTTGTTTTATCGCAAAATTGTGTTCAGCGATGAGGCGCATTTTTGGCTTAACGGGTTTGTTAATAAGCAAAATTGCCGCATATGGAGTGAGACCAATCCACAAGAGACCCTACAGACTCCATTACATCCAGAAAAATGCACTGTTTGGTGCGGTTTTCATACTGGTGGCATCATCGGACCTTATTTCTTCAAAAATGAGGCCGGAGCTCGCGTTACGGTCAATGGAGATCGTTACCACACCATGATCAATGATTTTTTGTTTGAAAATATGGATGACATTGATCCGGAGGAGATGTGGTTTCAACAGGATGGCGCTACGTGCCATACGGCGAACGCAACCATCGACTTACTGAAATCAAAATTTGGCGATAAGTTGATTTCGAGAAATGGACCTGTCAATTGGCCTCCAAGGTCGTGCGATTTGACACCTCTCGATTATTTCCTGTGGGGCTACGTGAAGTGCTGATAAACCAGCAACAATTGACGCCTTGGAGGCCAGCATTGTTCGTGTTGTTCGTGACATACGGCCAGCAGTGCTCGAAAAAGTGGCCCAAAATTGGACGTCCAGAATGCGCTTCGTCAAGAACAGCCGCGGTGCCCGAAATCATTTTCAAATGTTAATGTCACGTATTGATCTTTCGAATAAAAAAAAATTTTGATTACAATTTAATTTTTTGTGTTATTTTTTACAATTTCAAGTTCTATCGGGCTTAAAAAAACACCCTATATTTGCGGGCAGATATTTGTTTGCCGTGACTTTAAGACAGCAGGTGTTTTCATAACTTTCTTTTTAGTATCAAAGTTTTGTAGTTGAACAAGAATAACTTCTCTGAAAATTGTAAAACAATTACTAGAATTTTATCTTCAAATGAAAATTTCTGTATTTAGTTATACAAATGATTACAAGCATCCATCCATCTTTACTTTCATCTTGTTCAATAAATTTTGCGCGTGTTCATTCCGTTTTCCATTTAAACATTTTATCTTTTGTACTTTTTATTAACGTTAAATGCTTTCATTCTTTTCTACAAATTTGCCCATCTAAGCAAAAAGAAAAAAAAAATACATTTTTTATTTATTATCTAAAACGTTGATTTTGTGTAAAAGACTGTAAACGATTAGTAAAAGAACACAGAAAGAATATATAAAATGCGGACAAATAAAATATTTTCTAAGAAGAAAAATGGTATTATTTTTTTTTGTGGCGGCTGCAAAAGGACACAACACGAACAGAAGTATAAAGCTATGATTTAATTAAACGATTAGTTTGTTTTTAAAACATCAGACCTGCAGATAACGTGACGTTTTAAAAACTGAATTGTACAAGAGTTTTAATATATTTATGAAGAAATACGATTTTCAAGCTAAGCTATAGGCAGTCTCCCTCCCCACGATGCCTTTGCTTGCTTTATCTAAACAAAGACTCTAAGCTTGCTAACTATATCGTTGTTTTAATTGCCTTCATGTTAGTTATTCTTTTTTATTTTAAACGCGCGATTTGCAGTCTTAACTAGGACCACCAGCTTATGTCATCCTTGCCTCCACCTTAGTATGGTAGATATAATCGGACCAGACAGCGGAATATAAACTGATTCTACCACAAACCCTGACCTTTCGCTAATCTGGAGGTTCAGAAAATGTTTACAACATTATTGGTCGTATATCAGCAACAACCTCCTAGTGGTCGATCGTTTCGGGATTATCGACATAGACTAGCGACTTCACATATCCCCACAGCAAATAGTTTAGCGGCGTTAATTCGCATGATTTTAAAGGCCAATTCGCGAGTCCGAGACGTGAGACTAGCGTTTACCAAATATTTATTTAAAATAAATTGTGGCTCAAGCTGTGTTGCATGTTGCGACGTCTTTTTGAAACCACATCTGTTGCACATGACGGTTGTTCAATTGATGAACGAAAAAAGAAAAAAAAAAATCAGTAATCCTGGCTCTATAGTGGTCACGATGGACTGTAACACTCCGACCAGCATTCTTAAAGCCCTTAAACCACACCAAACAATCAGGTTTTCTGCTTGTAACGGCAGTTTTATTTATTGACGCGTTCATTGAGACAAAAGGGAGCTTTTTCGCTAAACAAAATTCGCTTACGAAAATCGGTATCAATGGCAATCTTGATGTGCGTCTTTTTGCACAATTTGGAAGCGTTGTCCAAGCGTTAGCCAATCTTTTCATGTTGTAATGACAAACCAAACTAAACAGAAATCTCTTAACAGCTGACAAAATGTACGCCAGTTAAAAAAAATGGTGCCAGCTAAAAGTTGTATACCGCTATAAGATACACCATTCATAGTACGTATTGTGTGTAAGAGGTGCAAATATTTTGAAGATGTTTGTTATGAAAGAAATTCGGTCTTTACTTATTGGAGTCTTAATTTTTATAAAATTTTAATTTTGAGAGAACGATCTTAAAATCTTTGTATAATCTGCAAAATTAAAGTAAAATCTTCATTCTGGCAACGCTGTGTATAGCTGGAATTCTGCCTCTCTGATATTTTTCCGCTTTCACTACTTCGGTTACTTATAGAATCTCTACAGCAACTCACCTAACAAAAAAGGTGTCCCAGGAGGTGAATATAATTCGCCACTGCGGTGAATATAAGTCAGTCACGGGCTTTCGTAATATCTTACCATTATGCTAGTAACAGAACTACGACGAACGACGAATTTCGCCCCTCGCGACCAATTCGCCGGAAAATATTCGTTATATAAATTCGTCGTGTGAAGCACAATATCGACGAACATTGTTTACATTCCGTCTAAAGAAAAAATTTATATAAATACTAAGGATAAAGGATATAAATACTAAGGATAAATTTATATAAATACTAAGAATAAAGCTATATAAATCCCACCCGAAAGAGGAATTTTAGAACAAATTATCCGAGGAACTTTATATTTTCAGAACATATAAATATAAAAAGTTTTATTTCGTGAAAAACACTTTTTTATAAAAGAAACCTGATACTGTTTTGTTTGTCGTTCGCTGACGAAACAATTAGATATAAATCTATTTCAAGTTTCGCAGAGCATGACGAATTTCAGTCAACGCCACGATTGTGTACATTTTCATATACACCAATTCGTTTTAGTTTTGGCGACGAATATTCACGACCAAATATACGTCGTTCGTTACTGTTGTGTTCCTAGCATTACCCAATAGAAAATTTCTGTATATTTGTTTTATTTACAAAAGAAACCCACAATTGTGAGCAAAAATACCCGGGAATTTTTTTCTCTAATAGTGTACCACTTTCAATTATTCTCTCTCTATCTCTTCTTAACTACAAACTAAGAATAGTTTGTTGATAAGAAGAGATAAAGAGAAAATACTATAAAGGGAAAATACTATTAGAGAAAAAACTCGGTGTTATTTTTGCTCACAATTATAGCGACAAAAGTTGCAGAATTTAAACTGGAAAATAATATTTATCATAAGTGATATATGCGTACAACGAAGCAAAGTCTTTAGAGCAGTATATTTGGATCCTTTGGGGTTCGTTGTGTCCAAGCATAACTATATTACAACTTGTTATTCAATTTTGAAATTTTCTTAAGCAAGCTGTCATATTATGTCATACTCATTACTCTTACTTTCTCTTTTTCCGATGTTACGAGATTTTTCTTTCTTTGCTTTTGTTTCATTCTAAAATTTCCCATTTTTATTTTTTTTTTCTTTTGTGTTACGAGTGAGTTCTTTTTTTCATAGCATAATTTTTGGCAATTTATTTGTAATACTTTATAATACTTTCTTGTTTTGCAAGTAGTAGTTTTGTTAGTTTTTTAAGTATCTAATTTTAAGAAGGATTTGTGCCATTACTGAAACATCCAAGCAAACATCCGTACACGCTGTTGCTGTGGCAGCCACTTTATCAATGTCAAATGTGAAAGAAAGAAAATCTGATGTTATTAATATTTACTTACACTAAAATTACCAAAAAAAATAAAATAAAATAAAATAAAAGACACAAAAACTAAGAAAAAAGACTATAACAAAACGAAATGAAACTTCGTCATAATGAATAAAAAGACAAGTTTAAGTAGTGTGATTGAAAATTGATCGATTGGCTTAAGGTATGTAGTTTGTCTTATTTTCAATAACTTATTATATTCAATAAAAAAAAGGAAGACAGACTGAGAGAATTGAGTTCTTTAAGCAGCTGAGCTCAAGTTCTGCATAACACAAAGGAAAAACAATATTAAAAATAAGGCTGAATTTTAATGAAATTTGCTACATGAAACTAAAGTGGTTTTCAAAGTTACTTTTATTAAGTTAAGTAGTTTCCCCAATCACATTTTGTGACATATAGTCAAAAAAAAAGCTTTGTTTTACTCCTCCTCCACAAAGGCCTTTGCCTAAAAACAATTTTCTAGACATTTTTCATTATTATTTTATCTTTTTATTTTGGATTCTTTATAATTGATTGATGTAACATTTTCTTAATTTTCCAGCAATTCATCACATGCCTCAAACCACCAATATCAATATTGAACAATGATAAATATTATATGTTTTGAAATAGCAATTTTTTCAAGTTTAACGCAGCTTTTTGTTCAAAATTAAGTGCAAATGTATAAATAAAATTGAGATTAAAGTAGTTTAGGTACAAAAAAATATAAAAGGTGTAGTTTTAGTGCTTTCTAGCCGTTTGTTTAAATGCAGACATTTCATAGGTGCCAACCTAAGCATCAGTTGACTTGAAAAGTATATTCAAACAATCAACTTTATGTAGGAGATCTGATCAAAATTAACCGTTATTTTCAAATCGAGCATACTACGTAAGCTCGATTTTTTCATTTTTTTCTTTTATGTTGGTAGACATGTCCGTTATATATGTTGACAATATCAGCCATTTTGAATTGTCAGCTTGTTTTTGACAGATAAAAACCTTAGTCGTGTTTTGGTGTGCTCTTCGATTTTTTACTATTCAAAAAAATAGATTAAAGAAACTGCATTAAGTTTTGCGTAAAAAGTGAAATTAAATGCGCAAGGACATTTGAAATGTTGACTGTGGCGTTTGGCGAAGCAGTAAAGAAAATGATTTTGGATAATCGTCGAATCACTATCAGAGAGGGGTTGCTGATGAGGTTGCATATCGTTTGGCTCATGGCATGCAATTTTTCGGATGTTTGGGGCATGAAACGTGCGGCAGCGAAGATTGTTTTGAAATGTTGAGCATAAGCAACAACGCATGGACATCGCTCAGAAGCTGTTGAACATCGTCAACAACGATTCAGATTTCCTCAGAAAGGTCATAACTGGAGACGAATCATGGGTGTATGGCTATGACATTGAACCTAAAGCCCAATCCTCCCGATGGATGCGTCCAGAAGGGCTAAGACCGACAAAAGCACGCCAAGTTCGGTGAAATGTGAATGGTTTGCTCGTTGTTTTCTTCGACTGCAATGGCGTTGTGCATCATGAATTCTTACCACAAAGTCTTACAGTCAATAAGGAATACTAATTTGAAGTTATGCGCCCTTGGCGCGAAGCAATTCGCCAGAAACGCACAGTACTGTGGATAAAAAAAACTATGAAGCTTACACATCGATACTTGTGAGTGAGTTTTTGGCCAAAAACAAAACCCTCAAAGTCCACTGATGATTAGGGTAGTTCCTATGAAATGTCGACATATAGATAGCTGGGAAACATAGAAAACAAGCTATTTATAATTTTTATTGGTTAATGAAAATTGTTAATTTTTTTTTTGAATGTGAATAACTCAGCAGAACAAGATAATTAAATTCCAAAAGAAATTATTCGAAATTCTGTGTAATTTGGCTACATTTTTGTGGCAAAAATTTAAAAGCCAAAAGTTTTTAATACGTACATCAAATTTGCTGAAAACAAACATAATTTTGAAACTCTTAAATTTATAAAGTTTGTTTTCAACAAAATTACTCT
Organism: Thecocarcelia acutangulata; assembly: GCA_914767995.1. NCBI lineage: Eukaryota > Metazoa > Arthropoda > Insecta > Diptera > Tachinidae > Thecocarcelia > Thecocarcelia acutangulata. The sequence goes on from OU612096.1 coordinate 31,783,339, forward strand.
ATGCTTTGAAATTGTGTACATTACGCCATAATATTAATAAGCTCTGTAAGGTTCAACATAGTCTGAAAAGATTCAATTCTAATATGTTGTTGCCATTAATTTTAATATTCGCATGTCATTACTTTTTTTTTAGTTGTGTTGTATGGGTAAATATTAAACTTACTTTATTATTCGTCTGCCATATAAAGAAATAAATTACTTTAACACACTTCTGTTGTTTGTGTTTTCTTTTAAACCTTCAGCATTAATAAAAATATAATGGATATTTCTCATATACATATATTTGACAAATTTTCTTTTTTCGATTTTGTGAAATGTAATGACATGTGGTTTAAAGTTCACTGTTTTTAAGCTTTTCTGCAATCTGGTTATATAGGCAGCATTTATTTTAAACAAACTACGCCCCAATTTATGCTTTAGTTTTAAAATTGTAAAAAAGAAAACATCAAAACCTCCCTTAATAAAAAGTTATGGGATTTTGGTAATTTTAAACCCCAATAAAATAACAAACAAAGAAATTTTCATAATATAAAAGAACGGCAGAGAAAATGAGTATTATTTGATTTTAAAGAAAAGAAACTTTCTTACGATTTCAAAAACTTAGACATTAGGTTAAAAAATATATTGTTCTACAAAGTTGCAATAGTAGTTTTCAATTTAAAATAAGGCAGCTATAAAACAAGAAAAATATGCGACTGCTATTTTGATATTGGATATGTATGTATATATATTGAGAATATGGTGGGTGAAGCAATAACCGTACATGAGTGTGTGCGTGTGTGTGTGCGTGCGTTTGTATATGCAAGTGCGTACAAGTTCATGTTTGCAACGGCCTTCAGTGTTATGGACACCCCCACAAGAGCGAGGCTATTGCGTGGTTAAACAACAAATATCGGTTGCCACCACTAAAACCAGAAAACAAACAAAATTGTAAAACACTTTTGTTTTTAACAATTCGATTTTGCAGCAAAAACATAAACATTACTTTTTTCCAAACCATTTACTACATTTCAGCTCAAAATTATTTGTTTTGGGGCTAAAAAAACACAACAACAAAAATAAAAAGAATAAACAAGACAAAATATGTATAAAAAAACACCCTGAGGTTGTTTTTAAGCTAGCAATATGCGTGTGGTCCCTGTAATCACTAAAATCCACGCGATTTAAATGTTTAAATATGCTGTGAGCTTTTAGGAGCTTGAGAAAAATGTAATAAAATAATTTTTGTAATTGAAATTGTAAAACTTTAATATCCGCTGCGGTTAAATCAATTTCAAACATTTAATTTGATTATGTAATTTTTTTTACTAAGATTACTTTTATGCTTAAAAATTTGTGTGTGTGTGTATATTTTGAGCCTTTTTTATACAGTAAACTGTAGAAAAATATGCAGCCGCAAGTTTTTTCTTTGTTTTGCTGTGTATATCACGTTACTGTAGGATTGCCGAAATATTAAATCTAAAGCATATATTTCTATAAGTTTTTTTTTAAAACTCCAAAAATACAGATAAGGCAGGAGCGGGTCCTCTTGATCTTCTTCTCAAAAAAGTAATATTCAAATAAGTTAAAACATTTTTAAAAATTGATCTTTTTTGAAAATACTATTTTAAAAAAATTACCTTTTCCTCTTCTCAAAAAAGTTATATTGAAATAATTTAAAATATTTTTAAAAATGTTTCTTTTTAGAAAATAAAATATTTTAAAAATTACCATTTAAGAGTTCCTTGCACAGAAAACACCTTTAAATAAGCATATTTTAAAAAGAGGACCGTTTAACTAAAAGGTATTCAAAAAGTTGTCTTTAAAGAAGAATAAATTTAAAAAATAAAAAAATTATTACCTTTGAAAAAGTGCCTTTTGAAAAAGTACCTTTTAATTTTTTTTTCTAAGATTCTATTTCACCTTATGAAAAAAGCAAAAAAAAAAATACGATCTTTCCTCATCAAATTTTGCGTGTGTAACAAGAAATCTAGGAAGAAGCGTGACTTAAAGTCGGTTCGACTTCCAAATCCCTTAATAAGAGTTAATTGGTAGAACAGGGATCAGTAGAGACCCCTGAAGGTTCTGTCTTATGGACCAGCCTGCATCTTGGCTAACAGGTTGTCTGTGGATTAAACTGAAATCGCAGTTAGGGAATGTAAGTCTTCCCTGATATCTAATCTTCGATGCTTGTTTTTTCTATATAATTTTATAATTTTTTATCTTTAATATGTTGTTTTTATACATTTATATTTAAATTTTTCTTTTGTAACAGAGTAGAATATGAATCATAATAATTGTAGTCCCTGAGGTTCTATTGTCTTGTGATAGGTACTTGTAAGAACTGATGCTCTTCATGGACTTGATATTCTATGTTTCCCAGCTATCTATATGTCGACATTTCATAGGAACTACCCTAATCATCTACTGATGATTAGGGTTTGAATTTTTGTTCTGTGCTTTTCGATACTTTCAAAAAGCAAATCGTAGCAACAACCAACGGTTGTTCATTTGTTTGAAAGGCATAAAGAAATGTTAGAGAGGTGAATAAATGAAAAGGCTTGTTTTTTGTGTTTTGACAGGTATTATTAGAGCATTTTTCTTTTAAATTCTCAACAATTTATTTATATTGCTGGGATATAAAGTTGAATGATTGAGAATATCTTTCAAAAATTTCCAAAGTCTACTGATGATTAGGGTAGTTCCTATGAAATGTCGACATATAAATAGCTGGGAAACATAGAAAACAAGCTATTTATAATTTTTATTGGTATAAATGGTAGAAGCTAAAAATAGCGAATAAAAAACTTAATTGTTTGAATTTTTGTTCTGTGCTTTTCGATACTTTCAAAAAGCAAATCGTAGCAACCAACGGTTGTTCATTTGTTTGAAAGGTGTAAAGAAATGTTAGAGAGGTGAATAAATGAAAAGGCTTGTTTTTTGTGTTTTGACAGGTATTATTAGAGCATTTTTCTTTTAAATTCTCAACAATTTATTTATATTGCTGGGATATAAAGTTGAATGATTGAGAATATCTTTCAAAAATTTCCAAAGTCTACTGATGATTAGGGTAGTTCCTATGAAATGTCGACATATAGATAGCTGGGAAACATAGAAAACAAGCTATTTATAATTTTTATTGGTATAAATGGTAGAAGCTAAAAATAGCGAATAAAAAACTTAATTGTATAAATAAATAATATACACTTTTTGAAAAATTTCAAAATAACGGTTATTTTTTGATCAGCCCACGTACTATTAAACGATTTTGTCAAGGTATACGGCATTTCTCTCTTTTTGCAGAAAATCATTGTAGAGCTGATTCTGTCATATCCCGTAGTTTGGTGGTGTTCAGTATTAAGATTATTAATATCGTATGTTGTATTGGGATAAGTTTCAGTTTAAGAAAAAAGAAGTTTTATTTTAGACATATTTAATATCGGATTAGCTAAGACAGAAATATATTAAACGGAATAAAAGGAAGGACCTTTTTCTAAAATCAAGAATAGTAATAAACAATTTTGCTAAATTAATCGAAATTCTCTCCCATCATAGAGAGAGAATCATTTCTCACTCATCATGTCACGTTCACTGATAAATGTCTAAAATATATTTCAGATCTCATCTTTTAACCTTTTTAAATTTTGGCAGTGTTCATTATTTAGATTATTGATATCAAATGCTGCATTGGTTGTTAAAGTTTTGCGTATGTTTTCACCTGAGTCAATAAAGTAATTATTAAACGCTGCTGCGTTGTCTATTTCAATAGAAAGTGTATTACTTTATCAATAGAAATCTAAAATTCCCCCAAATTCATTTAGAATTTTCTCAATACAAATTGAAATTCTTAAGTTCAAATTAAAATTCTTCATTTCAAATTAAAATGCTTGATTGGCGAGGTACGTTTTAAATTAATTTCATTAAAAATGCCATTTAAGAAACAAACCCTGTAAAAACAAAAGTATTTTGCATTGATAAAAAAAGGTGTATTTTGCTCTAAGGCAAAAAGGATACATATCGCTCCTTTATTGCAACATAGTCGTAACTAAAAAAAGCTTGTTTCCAGAAAAGCAGATTTCAAATTTTTAGTTTTCATACTCCTAGAATTTTTTTTTAGGAAATATCTCCTAAAATAAACATTTTTAAAGTAATTTGAATAGACTTTTGGCACAATATAAAAGTTAGTACTGTTCACAATTCTCTATAGTTAACTCGAAAAACTAATTTTTTTGATATAAGACTATGTTGCAATAACGGAGCGATATATTTGCAGACATTTTGTTTGTTATTTACATACATACATAAGAGAATGGTTTAATTGTATATCAATTTCCGTTTTTTTTTTTTTTTGAAAAGTTTTCATACCTGAAACGAGAGAGAACAGAAAATAAAAAATATTAATCAGGATTTTGTTAACAATTAACGGCTTTAAAAAGCAAATGACCTTTAGGAATATTAAACTTGACTTTTCAAACTTAATAATGAGATAAGTTAAAATTTATTATTTATAAGATGAAAGGAAATTTTATAAATATTATATTTGTTTAGCCAAACGGAGCAGACACTTGTTTGCAGTAAGTAGTGTTTTTGCAGCTCAAAAAGGATACAAGCAAAGAAACATTCAACGTTATTACACAATTCAACATTTTTGTTTGGTTATTGGCAAGATGAAAAGAAGCAACTCAATACCTGAATAAATACACATTCCGTTTGTGTGGGTTAAAGAAAAACAGTCATAAAAGCGAGAAGAAATAAGCAAAAAGTGAAATTCGTGTGTGTCTGTGTGTCTTTTCTTGGCTAAATGACTGCCAAACTTAAGGAAAGGTTAATAAAGAGAACAAAAAAAAAAAACAGTTAATACTTTGGGTTGTTGCTTTAGCCAACTATAAATTTGTGATCTTAACAAACAAACGCTGGCTGCGTGGGTGTCCTTGATGTCCTTGAATACACGTGTAACACATAAAATCATTGCGCTTCAAATGTTAACAAACAGAACTAAAAACAACGTAATTTTATTTTATTTAAGACAGTCAGCAAAACTCGCATAGAATTTATCACCAGAATGAAGAAAGAGAATTACAACGATAACTTAAAGAAGAGATTTAAGCTCTATTTACCTCAAAGTGTTTGATTGCATTTTTGCAGGTTTGATTTCTTTAAGCGTTTTTATTTGAAAACTTTGAATTTTCTAGGAAAAATGTTTGTGGTGAAAAAATCAGAAATTAAAAGTGGCATGGTGGTGCCGAGGGCAGTGCTGAGATGATACCAGCGCAAAATGATGGTTGTGGTCAATGTTTTCACTCATCGCTTAAACAGTTTATTTTCCAAGGATCCTTTAAACATTTACTAGTCACACACAACTGCACACGTGGTTGCCTATAAATGTTATGTTTACCCAGTTGGTAATTTCTTAAAGACATCTCAAGCGATGGGTACAAGACAGATCTGTTAGGAATACGCTAGGCAAGCCACGCTCCAGCTGCGGGGCGTATCGAAGACATTTATGTAATTGATTTGCATCAGCAAAGGCTTGACGGCCTTAGCCTCCATGCGGCTTGCAAGGCTCATACAGGTTGCAACTTTTGTCATATATTTGTAGCTTTACGGACAAACCCCTGAAGAGCTCGGTCCTTCCAATCCCTCCTACTTGGCATTTCCCAGACAGTCAATGGAAGACACGGCTTCATGATTTGATAGGCCAAAGCCCATTAAGAGCATCAGTCCCTAACCAACTCACCCATCTAAACATCACTCCTGGATCCTTACATAACAGGTATATATTGCAAGACAATTGCACTAGCACCTCGGGGGCTTATTAGTCCTCGAAAACTAGCATGCGCCAAAGTTATCAGAGAAACTAATTCTCCTTCCTGCGATTTTAGGCTTAAACCACAGGCAGAACGTTGAAGTCTAGGTACACATTTCAACCATGATCGGAACCTACCGGGGGCTTTGCCAATTTCCGTTCTATTAATTTTAACTGTTGCTTAGAGATTCGAAAGTCCAACACAATGCATGCGGCTTCCTAGAGTTTTATTTGCTACAACAGACAAGGGATTCCTTTCCCTCTATGCCACAGAAAGCAGAGTGCCCTGCTTTGACGTACGCTAAGGCAAAACCAGTTACCCAGGGTGCCTTTCGCGTCGCGAGACAGATTGTGATTGATACTCCAGCACCTGCCTTGTCGGCCTAATCTGATGATGGGCCAACGCCACGAGGTGAATTATTCAGGATTCACTAGCCACCCCGTGTGGCTTTCTCACACAGGCCGCAACTTTTTGCCATAAGTTTGTAGCTATATAGACAAATCCTTTGCGGAAGACTTCGGGCCTTCTGGTCACTCCTGTGTGCAAATTCTCAATAGTCAATGGAAGACAAGGCTTAATGATTTGATAGACCGAAGTCCATTAAGCACATCAACCCTTAACTAGCTCACCCGTCTAACCATCACCCCTGGTTCATGGTACACTAAAGGTATATATTGCAAGAAAAGAGCCCTTCAGTTCCCCTAACGCCAGCATGCACTATAGTTATCAGGAAAGTCTAGTTAATCATCCCTGCGATTTCAGACTTAAACCACAGCCAGAACCTTTCAGCCAAGATGCAAACATCTCAACCATACTCAGATGGTTGGTAAAACAAATACACCTAGGGAATTTGTTGATCTCCGTCAAATAATCTCAGCTAAATTATCTTTGATGAGAGAGTTCGGAAGTCGCCAGACAATTTAAGTCATGCTCTGACTTCCTAGAATTTTATGTACTGCACCAAATGAAAGACTCTTGCCCTGTTATGCCCCAGAAAGCAGAGTGCATAAGTTAGGAGCACGCCAATGCAAATCCTGCTCTCGCGTTGGCAGCATGTACACGCCAGTGCAAGACATAATGAAAACGGTTTAAACAATTTGATGACAAAATTTCTAAACAAATTGGCGCGAAATCAAGCAAGACCTCATAGGAGACCGTTTTCCTCATTGTATTGTCAAAGATTACACAAAAGACAATTTGTCATCTGAATGATGGCTTTTAACTGTCAAGGAATAAAAATGTGTACTCAAATATAGCCAGTGTTAATATTTTGCACAAACATTTCAAGTAAACATCCTGAAGACAAGATTGAAGACACTGTCGCTCGTCTTGTCGCTCATATTCTTTTAAGATATCTTTAGAATATCTAAGCAGGAGGACAAATCGTGCATATGTCATCGAAGACAATGTCGTCTAGAACGATTTTGCCAACTGGCATATTTAATACAGCTGTATGTATGTGTGTGTATATAAGAGTGCGGCAATTTTATTTTTATAGTTTGTCCGTATCAATTCTTTAAGTAGCCGTATTTGCGGTTTATTGAAAAAATAAACCAATACATCATTATTGTGCTGCTTTTATGAATTTTATAGCAACATTTTTTTTTATTATTATATTTTATTTACTTTTTTTTTTTTTAGTTTAATAATAATGTATACGAAAGTAGGAATAGAGATGGCAACAAAAGCGCTAAAAATATGTTTATGATGTTTTTCTTCCATCCGCATATTTTGCCCTTTTGCAAACTTGAAAGGTTATTTAAATGACACAATCATTTGACTGGTGTTAGACCCAGGATGTGACATTTATGAGAAAATTTAACTTATAGAAAGAGAAAAAATAAAAATCTTGCTTTTTTTAAGCTTTAAAATTGTTAACAAGAGAAAACTGAATTATGAATACTTAGAAACAATTTTATAAGAATCAATCTCAGATAATTTTGACACATTCGAAAATATTAAGTTTTCCAATTAAAATATTGTTTTCAGTCAGGCATTCTGGTATGTGTATATAAGCATACATATGTATAAGTACACTACGTCACAAAATTCCAGATTTTTTCTAGTTTTCTAATGATAAACTAGAAAAAATCATTGCTATAGGTTTTATGACAGGAAAATCGTTTACGAGTATGCTCAATGTTTTCGGCTGTTTGCTGCATCAATAGTATTTTTGAAATCGTTGGCGTAAATGATACCCGTCTTGGTAAATTTTCATCTATTTATCATTAAGAAAATCGTTGCATGAACATGAACATTGATGAAGGGGAAGTTTGATGACTATCGAAAACGGTATCGTTCAGTTCTGCCTGTGAGGTGGGCCTGTGAGAAATATTTTTCGCGCTAATCCAGGAAATTACGGTGCATATAATTGACCTACTAAAAGCACTATTATCAATACCTTTCGCAAATTTAAGTCCTGGTTCACATTAGAGGATGATAATCAACCCGGTAGACCACATCCAGCATATGGGTGAAAAGAACATATCATCTGTAGCTGGGAGCGTACGCGGAGACAGTGGCAAATTGTTTCGTCGTCGTTCTCATCTATGTGCTTTCTCGATAAGTTTGGGCTTCAACAAGATGGCGCTGTGATACATACAGTAAGTGAAACAATGAACTTATTCATTTATTAATTTGATGCTCATCACGTTTTACTATTGAAAATTGGACACCTTGATCGTGCGATATCATAACTTTGGAATATTTGCTTTGGAGATATGTAAAGTCTGTGGTGTAGCCAGCCAGATTGAAGTTTTGGAAGATAATTTTACTTGTGTTATTCGTTAGGTACCAGTCGCTATACTTAAAAGACCCAAAGGTAGACCTTTCGTAAGGACCATGTCAGACATAGTCATGTCCAACATTTACATGAATTCTTTTTCAAATAGTAAGCGTCATATATTGTGCTTTTAACCGATAATACAAACGATAATACATTTTTCAAATGTATATCGTTGGTCTCATGTAGAAAGATCCTAACAAACATAATTGCGATTTTACAGTTTCGTTATGGAAACTGCTGGGTTACTCTCTATTGCGATGCAAAAGAAAAATCGAAGAATTCGTACGCTGTATTGCGTTTTCGTATTTGCTTTCTGCATTTAATTTTCTCTTTATTTTATCATTTATTTTATCATTCTTCGCTATTGTTTATTTTGTGATACCAGTACTGTTTCATTTTTAAACTATTTCGCGAAAAAGTTCGCGCAAACAGCACTGAATACCAAATTATACTCTTATCGCATCTATCTTTCGCATTGAACTTACTTTCGCATCGCAATAGAGAGTAACCCCCCTGTACTCGTATACCTAGGTACATCTAAAAGTAAAATTATTTGCTCAATTTACAATAGCGATATGTATGAAATTATTTAATTAAATCTTTGTGATACTGTGTACTTGTATGAAACGTGGTAGAAAGCCTAAAAAAGCTTAATTCAGGGAAACTGCGAGTTGGGGCCTACTTGAAACCAAAAATATATTTGATTTTACATAAATCAATTTTACATAATGAATCATTCCATACAAAAAATATTTTAAATTGCCTGGTTTTGGCACCAGAAACTTGCCTGGTGATAGACCTTTTAGTGCCCTTAACATAATTGGATTCCATTACAAAAACAAATCTTCAAGAAAAAAAAAAAAATACAAACAATTTATTTTCAATGTTTTCTAGCTGTCTGTATGTCGACATTTCATAGGAGCTATCCTAATCATCAGTAGACTTGGAAACCTATGAAAGATATTCTCAACCATTCAACTATATACCCCTATATATTTTAGATAAATCATTAATCATTCGAGAATTTAAAAAGAAAAGTGTTCTAATAATATTAACAAGAAAAAAAAACAAGATTTTTTCTTCTACGCACGTTTCTACCTTTCTTTACTCCTTTCAGTGGTTTTTGATTTGCTTGAAAGGTGTAAAGAGAAGTAGACACATATGTAAAAGAAAAAGCTTTTTGTGTTTAGAACAGTTTTCTTTATTAATTCTCAGTGATTTATTCACATTATTGGAATGTATAGTTATATATTTGAGTATATCGTTCACAGATGTCCAAGTGCACTGATGATTAGGGAGGTTCATATGAAAATTCGACGTATAGACAGCTAGGACATAAAAAAATAAGCTGTTTGCGTTACTTAATTGATATAAATAGTTGAAGCTATTAAAGTAAACTTAATTGTTTGTATCCCCAAGAAACTAAAAAACCAAAAACCATCGGTTTTATAATATGAAATACGAAAAGTTGTCAATTTCATAAGAGCCATTGATTAATGTTTAATCATATCTATAACAATTTTGATAAGTCATACATACAGCTAATATTTGATATAATATAATAATTGATGTATGACATTTTTATAATTGAAAAATATTTCTTTTACACAAAAAAATAAATAAAAAATTCTATAGCCATCAGCAACTGCCAGATACAATTACTTTGTAATAGTGTTAAAAAAATGAGAACCATAATCAATTAAATTATGTAAATGAATACCTTAAGCAATGCAGAACTTTTTTTTCAATATTATAATAAAATTTGTATTCTTTTTTGGCACAAAGTCACCTACTACACTGCTCCTGGAAAGCAACAGAGAGGAAGCTGTTTGCAAACTAAATTTAATATTTTTGATTGATATTCTTGATGCTGTTGTTGTCATTGTTATTTTGTTTCATATTGAATTTCATATTTAGTTCTTCTTTTCTTTACGTCTCAATAACGCAGTATGAAACGCACATATTGAGAGGAAAATAAATATTTATAACTGAAACCATAAAAAACAAAACAGAAATGAAAAACTCTATAACAAAAATATTTGAATCATAGAAAAGGGAAAGAAAAAATACTAGCAGTCAGTCAGCAGAATAGTAAAATTGAAATTAAACAAAAAAATGCAATATGTATTTTAAATGATAAAAGTCAGTCAGCAGGAAATCAAAAATTAATTGTAATTGAAAGGAAGAAAAATCTTTTGAGCGTCTGCAGAATTTTGAATAACTCAATATTTGGTGGCCTGATTTTTATTTTTTACAAAGGCATTGGAAAAAGGTATTAAGAAAGTAAATCACAATTATGAATTCAACTATTAGAATTTAATAAATAGTTTGCATTACATTTGGTAAAACAACGTCATAACTCAAAAAAAAAATTTGTTTTTTGATACGAAATAAACACTTCTTTGAAAAAAGAATACATAAAATACTTCTAAACCTAAGATAAAGTGTATACTCTGCACTTCAAGGATCATTAACATGGTCATGAGGGAGGAAAAATGCTTTATTACATCATGAGGATCATTAATTTCGGTTTAAATTGGGCTCACATTTCCACAAGTGCTACCAACTAAACAATCTCCCTCTCCAATATTTGGTAGCTTCTTGCCCACCGTGGAACAGCTTTTGCATTACTTCAAGGTGGCTCCCTGTATTTGGTTACTCAACCATCAAGTAGTATGATGTCTGCGTCTCATCACCGATTTTGTATTATATATAAGGATACATGTGGACCTGTCATATTGTCCAGTTCAAACTTCTTTCCTCCGACAAGGAATACGTCGATTAGTATTCGGCAACGATTTCCAGTTTAAATCATTCCTCAACATGCTATAAAAACAGATTGTGAAAACTGATTTACATCAGCACCTGCCATGTCGGCCTTATCTGATAATGGGCCAATTGCACGGTGTCAATTATTCACGATTCACCAGCTCCCCTGTATGGCTTTCTAGGCTACACAGGTCGCACCTTTTTGCTAAAAATATGTGGCCATATACACATACCCTTTGCTTACAAGTTCGGGCCTTCCTTTCCCAGACATCGATGTGGTTTGAATATGTCTGTATCTGTTTGTGTTTCTATTGCAAGACAACAGCACCTTGGGAAGTTATTAGCCTCCGAAAACTGGGTTTGCACCAAAGTTAACAGGGCAAGTAATTCCTCTTTCTGCGATTTTAAGTTTAAACAGCCAAGGCAGGCACCTGATTCATGATCATCTCCGAGATGAATGAAGAACCTCTCGGGGGCTTTCCTAATCCCCAGGGGCTATAATTGGCAGAAAGGGTTTGGGAGGTCCAAGACCACATAAGTCATGCAGCTTCCTAGACTTTTATTTGCTGCAACAAACGAGGTACTCTATCTCCTTTATAGTCCAGACAGCAGAGTGCCCTGGCTTGGTGTACGCCAAGGCAAAATCTGCTCCCCTGGGGTCCTATAGAGACACTTGTGGAACTGTCATATTGTCCAAGTCGAACTTCTTTGCGCGTAATAGGTATTCATCGCAACAGATTTTCAGTTGAAATCATTCGCCTACATCTCTTAAGCGATGTTTTCCACTGTGACACTGCCTATTCGTGTAGCAAGTTTGCTGTAGCTGCTATTCCAACGTTCGCAGTCGAAAAAGTATGTATTGAGTCGATCAAAATATCACCTTCGTACATACATTAGAGTGTACTGTATTCTTCCGTGCGGTAGAGGTATTGCCCGAAGTGACTGGATTGCATCTGTCTAAGGTAATAATTTACGCCGCCATATAACATTCCAACAAAAATTCCAATATCTGGCATTAGCCTATACGTCCTCAAACTTCCCGCAGACTTCCACCGAAACTGGCAGCTATTCATTCTTCGTTGTTTCACTGTCTGTGCCTCCTTTGACAGTGAGCTAGATATCGAATCCTTTTTGATTTTTCATAACTGCAACCGCTTTAGAAACTCTATAGGGAAACTAAAGCCATCAGCAGTACTGCAGCCTCGGAAGTTGTGCGATATGCCAATGTAGCTTTCACTACAGCAGCCCTTAATTATCCTCGCCCTAATTTTTTTTCTCCAGTGTTGGCGCCCATATTTAACTTTCATAGAGAAGTCTACTGTTATAGGCTTTCATAAGTAGTTTTCCCCCACTCGATACAGGGCCTCCAGTATTTGTTATTAGGTAACTCAGGTGCTATCTTAGCTACAGGTGTTATCTTAGCTACATTTGTTGTTGCGTACTGAATAATTACTGTACCTTAACTTTAGATCCAGGGGGGTTACTTTATATTGCTATGCGAAAGACAAATGGTTCGTAATTGAATAACTGCTACCCTGTATTGCGTGTTCATATTTTTCTTTTGCATTTAATTTTTCCCGTTCGCACATTTTTTTTTTTATTATTCTTTGCTATTGTTTGCTTTGTGGTACCAGCATTGCTTTTTTTCAAATTCTTATTATTTACGCGAAAAAGTTTGCGCAAACGGCACATAGTACCAAATTATACTCTTATCGCATTTACCTTTCGCATCGCAATAGAAAAACCCACCAACCTTCATCCTAGATCATTTGTAGGGATGACCAATGTATAACATTTCATATCTTAAATTCACAATTAAAAATTTCTATACAGTTTTAATTTAAGAGAGTTCTAATTTGAGAGATTCTATTAGATGCAAACGTAAACTGTTTCATATAAACCAAATACCAGTGTATGTTCTATAAGTTATGGTGAAGGCTTTTAGGCGCAAATACAGTTTTATCGCTTTAAAACAAAAAAAGAAATACCTTACCTTCATTTAAAAATATGTTTCATTATGTCTTTTGCTACAAATTTTAATTAGTTTTATTAAAAAAATATGTTTTTCTTAGTAGAAAAACACTTGCACAAAATTTCAATGCCTAAATTAAGGCTTAGGAAAAAGTAATAAAACAAAGCACGCTTATCACAACATGTTCGCAAACATTTGATAATAAATTTCCTCTTCTGTTGTTTTCACAAAATTTATTGTATAAATCTAGGCGTTCAAACATTCTTTGCAACAAAGAAAAAAAAAAACAGTTAAAATAGTATTCATAGATATATTCCAAGTTTCTTTTTTGAAAAAAGTGTAATTGTTTTGTCAAATGTAACAATTTGTTTAAGCAATTTTCCAAAAATAATGAAAGTTTTAATGAACTTTCCATCCAACTTGAGCAAATATTTTGCTAAAAAGTTCAATACTAAATTTTAGCGTATTGATTTTGCCGAAATTTCTCATATTTGTATAAGTCTTTGCATGCATATACATATGTATCTCTGCAAAGTGTCAGTGCTTGTGTTCATTCGTATCTATGAGAGGGAATAAATGTAGCTCGGTGTTGTTTGTGGGTGTCTTATTTATGGTCTGAAGTTTTATTCAAATAATTTTATTTCGTTATTTGTACTTCAGTTCGAGTTCGATGAAAAACATATTGATTATATTGATAGACGTTTTCTTTTGCTGGCTTGAGTTTACACATACACTCCAGTGTGCAATGATAACTTTCAGCAAATAAAGGAAGCCAGTTAAATGATTTAATCTTCTTATAGCAAATATTTGAAATGGCATTAGAATAAATTTCTAATGAAGGCTACACTGGAAAGAAGCGCAAAACTTTATACTATTTGGAAAGCTTTTATTTATTTGCCCAGTACTGGTTTCGAAAATTGAAAACAAAGTTTGAGGAAAATAAAATTAATAAGGAAATATAATAGAATAATTTAAGTAAATGAAATTGGAAAAAGGTTTCCTTTTTTGGAGCATTGGAAAATTTATTTACTTGTGGTGTCATGCCATATTGCCTTAAACCAAGTGAAGGTATAGTTATAATCTTACACAAATTTAGTTATTTTAATATTACGAAGAAAATATTTAGGTACCTAGTTTATGTATCCCAGAGGACGTTATTTGTAATATTTCTATTGATAATATACAACTTGTAATATTTCTATTGATAATATACACTTTTTGAATTCAATACAGAGATATGCTTCCGTTTGCGTGTTATAAACATGAAAAAGACTTTAACGAACATCTTTTAGGCAAAATGTTAATTAAAAAATTTATAAAGCCTATCTTGAGGCTTAAAGTAAACAATTTACAGCTAACTAGCTAAGAATACACCTATAATTTTCTTAACATTGCAACTGAAAGGGAATCTAACATATTGTTACGTTGTTATCTTTAAAAACGTTTTTGCGGATTCTTCAATTGCAGATGAAATAATGACACTAATACTTGCTCGTAAGACAGTACTTAAGTACCTCACAAGTTTATTTACACTTAATACCACTGTGTATTAAAATACTAGACTTGCTTACTTTTCTGACTTAAGACTATTTTGCACAACATTTAAAAATAAACTCTGTCTCTGCTGAACATCTGTCTGCTATTTATACTTCGTTATTTTCTTCTAGATTTTTCATGAAGCTTCTAGTTAATGATAATTCCAGACCCAATATAATTGCTACGCACACACACATGCTTGCTTGCGAAGCAATAAGTACGCAACAACAACAATAAAATAATTGGTGATTGATTTACTTGGAATTTTGCGTTCTTTAAGTCATTTACGTTTGTTTGTTTGTGTGTTATGTTCTTAGCTTTATGTTGTTTGTGTGTTATGTTCTTAGCTTTATGTTGTTTGTGTGGTTATGCGTCTACATTTATAACAAGAAAATCAACGGCTGAACAATGGGTTAGAAGTAATGCAAATTCGTAACAATATGTTGTGCGTGATAGAAATCAATAGTCAAAACGATGCATTTTAGAGAAGAAAAAAGGTGTGATAAATACAATTTATCAGTTTTCAATATGTTTAAAAACTCACAAATAATCAATTTTCTTCACTTTTTAGACATATTTTTGATTATTCATTGAATTGTAATCATACTTCATATATTTGAGTGGGTTGCAAAAGGCAGTTGTAAAAATATTATATAAAACTCTTTTTCGAAATGGTTTTCCATCACAACTGTTGAAAACGACAATTTTCAAGACGATCGATATCTATCACATACCTGATTATATATTAAATGTAATATATGTGAGAGAACTTTTTAAATATATTATTTTCGGCCAGTACTCGGTCTCAACCTGAGTTTTTACTGCATAAGGGCAATTTGGTAACTTCGTGCCTTTATGCATAGAATAATAGATTTAGTGTAGCCTCTTAATTGGCGCTAGATCACTCCTTGCAAGTAGTGGGATTTTTCCAAAAACTTAAAATGAACGTCTTATTTCCACGTTCGACCAAAGCCTCCTATTAATCCGATATTTCATCACAGTTGATAACATTTAATATGAGCAAGTGACCAAATAAAGCGAGTATGCTAAATTTGATAATAGTTCATAGCTCAAAAATAATGTACTCTCAAGGATTGCATTGATGGAATATTTCCATCATCAGGTAAGGTTGTATTTGCTTTAAATCTATAGTTAATTTGTTCAAAAGAATTATATTTGCTAAAAATGGTTTTACCTTTTCCAGAGTAATCGATGTGAATGATAGGGTACAGTTCACAAAAAATTGACTCAAGCCTACTATAGCCTGCTTTGCCTTTAAGCTTAAAATATGCAGGAAGAAACATTAGTATCTCTACGTCATACACGTATTAGGATCTACATCTGAAATATGATAAGTCTCTGTGAAGCTTATTGGCTAGTTAAAAATATCTGTTTCGATGAGAAACTAGATGGCGAAGAGTGTAGACTGGGAGTGTTTAATGTCTTTAATGGACTTTAGTCTGTTAATTTTGCATGCCTTGTTTCTGAGTCGTCCAGAAAATTGTGGATAGAAACGATTAAATGGCTTTGAACGTGAGCAAAGAACTTTTTAATGTTTTCAAGATCGAAGATTTATTGGAAACTGCCTCACAGAATGGGGATAGGTATACCCAACAACTTTCTGTCTTACAGGTCATCCTAGCATGGCTGAGGTAACTTCACCTTGGCTGTGTTTTAAGCCTGAAAACGCAAGAAGCGCTGCTAACCGCTATAGGTAGCTATAATGCCGCCTTTTCAGCACTCTACATGTCTTTAATGCTCCCCATATTGCACCTATGAGCAAGTTTTGGAATATTATGTTTCTAACTTGGATACTTTACTTTCTAGGATATATGTACGTATATAAGGGTAGGATCCCTGATTATTTGTAGCAAATAAAACTCTTGGAGGTCCCAGCATGATTAAGATTGTGTTGGCTCTTCCGAAAACCCTCACCAAGGGCTAATTGGCAGAAAGGGGTCAGCACACCACCAGGAGGTTCTGCTTTACAGACTATACTGACGCTGATAGTGATTCGTTGCGATTTAGATTGGGAAGGGTTATTAGTATTTCTTGATAATTGAGTTGCATGACCGATTTTAAGGTAGCTAATTTTAGTTTTCGAGGTGCTATTGTCTTGTAGCAATGCAAGGAACCAGAGGTGGTGGAGGGAAGGATTATGTGGTTAATGGCTGATGCCCTTTGTGGATTTCGGTCCCCTAACTTCTGAAGCCAGACTTCTACTAACTGTCTAGGGACTTGCGCGCAGGAAAGTCCCAGTTTTCATATAAGGATCTTTTTGTAGAGTAGCCAATCTTGCATATTTATAAGAAATTGCTAAGTGAGAGCCTTTAACAAGTTAAACCGTGGATTTGGTCTACTATCAATCAAGGCTGTAATAAAAGGTACTGACTTTAAACAAGTCTATATTTGTCTCATATCCGTATCAGATCCTGAGATACAGGGCTATCATATTTGCATAAGAGCTCTATTTATCAGTACATAAAGGGCTAGACCATAAAAGATTTTCAGCTTCTAGCTTCAGCCGTTTGGTAGCAGTAGCCGGTTTATTCACCAGTAACGTTAAATGCAAGTTAAACATTTTAGCTTCACTTTTCAAATTTGTCTGTATGTTTATTAATATTAAAATAGTTCATTAAATAAACCTTTGAAGTAGTCTTACACAAAATATGATAAAAAGCACAAGACCCTCTTAACATGGTTCGTTTATTACAAAACATTTTCTGTTAAACGTAAGCAAAAAAAACTCTCTTTTTGTTTTATACATTTTTGAACGAGGTTCTTCTTTTTATAATAATAGGATTTATTTTGTTTGCAAATGGCTTCTAAATTTTTTAATACTCTTTTTATAGGTCATACTTTGTGTTCGTGCCTCAATAGAAAGTAAATGTACTGATTTGAGGCAAAATCGCAAAATAGTTTTGAAAAGGTTTCTTAATTAAATGTTTATTTAATAGACCATACTGTGAGGAAGAAAAAAACTTATAACAAATCATTTATTTGCAGCAATATTTTATTCAAATAAAAACTTAGTAACCTTAAAGAATTTTTGTAATAAAGCAACAAAACTAAAAAATATAATAATTTCATTGATTTCTATTTTTGGATGCTTTGTATTATTGTATGCCTAAGTTTTTAATTAAAACTGAAAGCCATAACAAACAATTGTTTTAGTTTTATTTATTTATTGAAACTTTTTCATAGATAAGTTTTGCATATCTGCAAATGCAAAATAAATAAAAAATGTATAACATACCATCAGGCGCAAAGATTGAAAATTTATTTTATTGTTGCCAGAGCAAATGAATTTGCATGTGTTTGCACATGTGTTAGTAGCATACAGTTCAAATAAAGGAGATTAATGGTTAGAAATATAAATACGAGTACTCTGTTTTAATCCAATATCTAATCCTAGCAAAGGCCAATATACATAGTCAAAGGTGCAGGAAAAAAACATATTTTTAGTAAAAAAAAAAACTAAATCATAATAATCTGTTTGCTGTGTTCTTTGTAAATTTAAATGTATATTTTTAAATTGAATTAAAACCATTTTACACTTTTTAAGTTTACATTCGCAAGACTCACACTACAACAACGTCTTCAAATTGTTCAGCTGTAGCACGCAAAACAGAGCTATGTGAGATATGTTTTTCGGCCGATTCGAGGAACTTCTGATGCGCATTTTCGACCTGCTGAAATCGTTATTTTCAATCCTGCATTTATTGATATGCAAACCCTAGAGTACTAAGAGCTATTATTATAGCAATAAAATTGAAGCTATAGGCTGGTAGAAACCTTGGTCCAAATTTCTTAAAAATTGTGGCAAATTAGAAGATTACCGCCAAAGGTAATGCTTCCTGAAATTCAAGCACATGAAAGCGGTGAATTCTGTTCACCGCTGTGTTACTACTCCGAGCCATACAACGAGCTGAGCAATGGACATTTTGAGAAACTATTTTGGTAAGCACTCAATTTTACAATTTGGATCTGAGTGTGGAAATTTATTTACATCAACACCTGCTTTATCGGCCTTATCCCATGATAGACCAACTACATGGGGTAAGTTATTCACCAGCACCCCTGTGTGGCTTGCACGACCACAGGTTGCAACTTTTGCCATACATTTGTAGCCACATGGGCAAACCCCTTGCTGAAAAAATTGGGCCTTCTAATCTTTACCGTATGCAATTTCCCAGAAGTCAATGGCTTAAAGAGTTGGCAGACCAAAGTCTCTAGGAGCATCAGCCGTTAACAACTCACCTGGTTCCTTAGATAAGAGGTATCTCTTGCAAGACAGCAGCACCTCGGAGATTACTAACCCCCGTAAACCGGCATTACACTACAGTTATCAGGAATACTAACTACCCTTTCTGAGATTTAGCTATAAACCACAGCTAGAAAGTTTCAGCCAAGGTACGCGCCAACGCCCTATATTTGGATATGCAAATTAATTTTATTCATTTAGTCTAAAGTTATGTTTTCGGTATTTGAGAAAAAAAAGTATTTTTTAATTACAATTAAAATAATACCTCCATTTATATACCCTATATTTGGCTATACAAATTCATTTTATTCATTTAGCCTAAAGTTATGCTTTTTAATATGTGATGAAAAGTAATTTTTAATTAAAATTAAAATCATACCTCCATTATAGAGACCCTATATTTGGATATACAATACAAATTTATTTTATTCATTTAGCCTAAAGTTATGCTTCAGTTGTCAACCAGTTTATGCATGAATTTTTTTGTTTGAATGAAATGATTTGTTATAAAATACATCCAAAAAGTTACTAAACATAAAGCTATTGATTTTGTTATACATTTTGCTCATTAAGTTAAACACGATAACAACATCAATCACGTAACGTTTGGTTTATTTGCACTCACACACCTGCATATACATACAATCATACATTTATATAATATACAAGGCATTGTAAATTTCAAACGGTTACAAAAGGGAAAATACGTTGTATATGTTGTGGCTGATATGCTGTTTTGAATTTTTGTGCTGGTATTTTGTAACAAATATTTCATATTTGTGGTTTTTCGTGTCAAGCAAATGACATTTTACAAACAAAGCTATGCAGATGTTGGCAGGCTGTTAAAAAGCAATTTAAAGCCTTTCATTTTCTAGTTTAAGAGCACTTGAAAAGATATTTGAAATTGTTGTTAGCAGTAACATCAATGTTTTGCCCAATATACAATACAAAATACATCATTTTAAATGCTGAACAACAAAAAGTCTTGCGGTTTGGATGGCATTTCAAATTTTCTGATACGAAAACTTCCTATTAAAGCATTTGAGTATTTGACAATTGTGTTTAACAATTGCTTGAATAATTGTTATTTCCCTTCTGCTTGGAAATTGGCAAAAGTAGTACCGATTCAAAAAGTTAAGGGCAATATTGATGTAAATAACCTAAGGCCTATTTCATTGCTTTCCAATGTAGGAAAAATGTTTGAAAGAATTATCCGAGACAAAATGGATCAGTCGTTTAATAGCACATATATCCCACAGAGGCAGTTTGGGTTTAAAAAAGGGAATTCTACGGTTCATGCTCTGTTGAAATTTCACACTGATGTTATTCAAAACTTAAGGGAACGTCGATGCACTGTGGCGGTGTCTCTGGATATTGAAAAGGCTTTTGATAAGGCGTTCCATGATGGTATTCTCTTTAAGATGATAAATATTGGATTTGATCCATCAATTATTAAACTTTTCCAAAGCTTTTTTACTAACAGAGAATTTTGTGTTCAGACGTGTAAAAAGTTATCCGACCGTAGTGCGGTTTCTTGTGGAGTGCCTCAGGGCTCAGTATTGGCACCCCATCTTTATACGATTTTTATTAGTGACTTTCCTCATGAGCACAATAATTCGCAGAGCATACTTTATGCGGATGACTCCCTTCTCTATGCGCATGACGAATCTCCTCAAGTGGCACTCCAACGGGTTTCTTTGCACCTCAAAAAAGTTGATGAGTTTTATACACAATGGGGTATTAAAATAAATGTAGCGAAGAGCTCTGCGATATGTTTACGAAATGCTTCCGGAAAATGTAAGTATACAGTTGTTCCGGAAAGCAAGAATCTTAAATTAACGTTGCAGGAGAGAGAAATACAATTTAAAGACAGCATTAGATACCTTGGAGTGCACTTTAGCAAGCTGATGAAGTTTAATAGTCATGTGCTACACAATATAGATAAGGCAAATCGGGTCAAAGGTGCATTTGCTAAATTATTTAATAGCAAATTCTTGCCAGTAAAGACAAAGTTGCTTTTGTACAAAGTCAGTATACGACCAATTCTTCTCTATGCATTTCCGGTATGGTTCAGTATTTCCAAAACTGTTATGAGAAAAATGGAGATTTTTGAAAGACATATAGTTCGGAAATGCATAGAAAAGAATTATAAGTCTATGAACAGACGGTTTTCAAATAATTATGTATATGAGTTTGCCAAAATTTCTGCCATATCACATTATGCTTTCGAGCTGATGAGAAAGTTTGTTGAAAAGCTATTATACTTTGATGGTAGCATTATTACGGATATTTTATCTAATGAGAAAGATTTCAATTGGTCGAACACACAATATTTATCGTGTGTTGGGATGTTGCAAGAAAATTTCGATAGTTTTGTAGTACAAAACTTTTATGTGGATAATACTCCCGGCGTACACAGGGGGTAAGAAATATTGTATCTTTTGTTTTGTTTTTTTTTTTTTTTTTTGTTTTGTTTTTACTTTTTTTTTTCTTTTCTTATTATTATTATTTGTATATATTCTAAGTTTTAGATTTAAGTTTTTTATAAGTTTTAGTAGTAAGTTCATTAATTGTAAACGAAGCTTTACTAGAATTGACAAGTGCCGGGAGCAAACACTGTAAATATCTAAACTTATTTTTAATATTATTATATTACATTTCTTTTAATTTTCATAAGCATGACGCATTAACAAACCAAAAAAAAAAATGTTTTTAAAATAATACATTATAGTTTTAAGTTTTCACAAAATTAATGTTGCCTAAACCTGTAATATGGAAAAAAAGGAAGTCTCAATAAAACTAACTAACTAACTAACTAACTACATCATTTTAAAATAAACTATTCCAATAAACGTTACATACATATGTGCAAAAATTGAAGATTGTATCTCACACCAATGAAGTAATTAATATTTAGGGATTGTTTTACTAAGACGCAATATATTATTATATAAAATAATCTTACTTAAGATTTGACACATACGATAGTTATCGAACCCCCTAAGGCTAACAAGCATTAGCTGAAAAAGCGATTGCAAGACCAACAACTTTAGCAAATAAATGTAATAATGAATATAATAATTTATAGGTGCCAACCTAACCATTAGTAGACTTGAACACCTTTAAAAAATATGTTCAAACATTCAACTTTATATCCAATTATTTTCAAAAGGATAATAAAATTGTTTCCCCCAGAGAGGCTATAAAAGCGCGTTTACGTTGATAGAGAATCGTTACCGTCTGCTTTATGTTTCCCCGACTAATAAACCCGCTATTCTTCCTGAAATAAAAATTTCTACCCCGTGACTGCGACCAGCAGGATAGATTCCCAATGTCTTAAACAGCCCTACCTTTTACTCAGGCCTGCGCCTAAGCTCCTGGCTGTGATCTTGCCCTGTGTCCTCCAAGACTGCCTTTTTTGTTCGCAAAACTTTTCCTAAAAATCGCTATGCTGCCAAAAAGTTAGCCCAGTTTTCTATTATGATATCCACGTTACTCTCTATCGTTATTGCGTCAGCTAAAATCTCCAATTCTCTATGAATTCTTGCCTATCGAATACATGTAAGGACAGTGTGCTCAGCATCCTCCAGGACTTCTTCCTCCTCGTACAAGCAAAATAATGTGCTTTATTTTCCCATTTTGTGTATATAGCTCTGCTTATACCCGTGCCTTGCCAGCATTTGAGTTAAGTAGTAGTGTGTACTTATGGTTGCGGTGCACCAGTGCAGATCTCTGGTAGTAACGATAGAATAGAGTAACGCGCCCCACACTACGGTGATGTTCCCGTGAGTTAATATAGTTTGATACCTTACTATCTCCCTGATAAGTTTCTTCCCGCTCTTTTGCAAATTATATAATAAAATATAATTTAAGGCACCAGCTCAAATTATATTTTCGTCTCCTCAACATTAGCAAGATACATAGAAAAAAATTTTTTACGTTCAATAACGAACTTCGCTGAACCAGTTAATAAATTGTTTGAGTGCAGAACTGTAAAGGAATTCGAGGATTCAAAGTTTGGTAAATTGATTTTGTTGATTTTATTTTTACTATAATTTTGCCTGTGTACTGAACTTGTTCGGAAAAAGTTAACTTCGAAAAATATAATGAGTTAACGTCGAAAAATATAATAACTTTTCTAGCACAGAAAATGGCGTAGCAATATATAAAACTATATAACTGTTATGCCCTTAATGTATTACACACAACTATATACATAATATTCCTTTAATAGAAACAAAAAACCAAATTTAATAACTGAAATTTTATATTTTATGAATATTATACATACATATATAATCACATATGTACTATGTATTTATTGTAAATGTATGTATATGTGTGCTGAAAAATATATTGCTTGTATAAGCGTCCCTTTGTGTGACTGTGTTAAAACACATGTGAATGGATACAGATTTTCTCGAAAATAAATTACAACGATGTCAAAAGATGATGATGACGATGGCGATGATGGTGACGATGATGATGATGTTAGCAATAAATGTCATTTAATATTAAATCAAAATTTATTCCCCCCTATTACATTTTGGACGTCGTTAAAAGAAAAATCCAATATGACAAGAACAGTTAAAACTGATGATTGTGTTTTAACAGGCAAAAGGATTCAAAAGTATGATGCCAGTGCAACTCTTACAGGGTGTTTTTATATAAAATTATAAAATATAAATAAAACTTGCTTTAATGCAATTGAAAAGGCAGTAAAGGTATTAAATAATCCGTGTTTATGTATGTATGCACAGCAGTGGCCTTCTAATAAAACACATTTTCCTTATTATATAATATATTTAATATTTACATAAGTATTTTATAATATTTGCATAAGTATTTTATATCTCGTCATCCTCTTTAGACTCAATGGAGCATTTATTTACTTAATAAGTGTTGGCTAACCCTTTTAATTAACACAATTGCCAGTCTTTTGCTTATATTTTGTTACTAATCTTGCGTTTGTTTTCAAAAATGCTCATGAATTTCTAGTTATTTGTTTCTTTTGATAATTTCTTTACTAGAACCTTTACTACCACAATTGGATTATGGTTAATAGAGCGCAAAGCCCGGTCTTGAGCAATACAATAAATAATTCATTGTATTTGACGTCTGCTTTAGAACACTGCAAGGCACATTTTCAAGACACTCGTTCCTATATTTCCATTTTTTCCTATAGGTACTCTTCATAACAATTTGTTTAAAAGATACTTTTTTAATAAGTAATTATTTCCGAAATTCTTTTTGAAAAGGTATTTTTTTAAAAGCACTTTCTTGAACAACTTTTAACAAAAAATTTTTAATGAAGGTTTTTTTTTTTTTAAATAAAGCTAAGGAAATAGTTTTTTCAAAAGGAAGGCCCTTTAAAAGGGGCTTTTTTAAGACGTAGTTTAAAAAAATGTTTTTTTAACGAATTTTTAAAAGCACTTTTTTAAACGGCACTCTTTTAAAAGAAAATTTTTTTTACACGGGACATTTTTTCCAAGGTACTTTGTTTTAAAGGAGCTTTTTACGAAAATGTTTTTTTATAAAGATATTTTATACAAAGGTATATTTTTTAAAGGGAGTCTTTTTAAAAGATTCCTTTTGAAATGAAGTTATCGAATAATTTTTTTTTCAAAAGATACTAAGTTTCTTTAAAAGGTACTTTCTTTAAGAAGTTATTTTTTGTGCAAAGTCCTTTCTAAAATGGATTTTTTATTGAACGGTGCTTTTTTTTTAAATGCAGTTTTTAAAATGGTACATTTTTTCAAAGGCACTATTACGAAAAGGCGTTTCTTATTAAGGTATTTTTAAAAAGGTATGTTGTTTTCACAAAGTAGATTTTTAAAAGATAGTCTTTTTTAAAAGGGTAATTTTTTTTATAAATTTTAGTGCAACCTTTTTTAGAAAAGTAGCTTTTTTAATAGAACTTTTTTTTTAAGGTACCATAGTTGAAAGATGTCTTTCATAAAAATTCATTTTTTTAAGCTTCTTTTTTTCAGGGTTGTTGTTCATTTCCAAAATCGGTCTTTATATAAAAAAATACTTTTCAAGGCATTCACTTTAAAATTGTTTTTTAATATGAAAGGTACTTTTTAAGACACTTTCTTTAAAGTGTACTTTTCTTTTAAAACGCAGTTTTTTATAAAATATATTTTTTTTTAAATGCACAATAGTTTTTTTTGAAATGTACAATAGTTTTTTTTTTGAAGACGTAGTGTTTTTAAACGATATTTATTTGGTAGAGATTATTTTGAAAAATGTTATTTTTCTAAAAGATGGTTTTAAAAAAAAGTTAAGGCTATATTTTATAAGGTAGTTTTTAAATGGTACTTTAGAAAGGTTCTGTTGTAAAGCACTTTTTGTAAAACGTACTTTTTCGATAAAGTTTTTTGTACAGTTTTTTGTAAAGATATTTTCTTTAAAAGTTTCTATCTTTAGTTTTTTTTTAATTTTCTAAAGTTATTTTTTACGATACCTTTTTAGTAAAACTTATTTTAAAAAGGTACAATTTTTAAAACATTACATTTAAAGGGTACTTTTTATAAAGAACACTTTGCTATCATATCACTTTTTGTCTGTTGGTTTGTTTGCTTGATTGTATGTTTGCAATACTTAACACCCATGCCATATGCGTAATTATTGCATTTGTAGGCATACAAACTATATAAAGTGTTGCTGCTTTAGTGCGCAAGTTGGAGTTGCCGTATTGCTTCCGGGGAAGTGGGGGATTTTGGGAATTCATGAAGCCGATTTTGGGAATTTCCAAAAAACTCTAAACTACTCTGCTAACCGGTTTGCAGCAGGTTTTTCACATTCAGTGCCCGTGTTTGTCATAGAACATGCATCTGAACTATAAACGGGATATTGACGGTCCCTAAAGCCGAATTTGGGAATTCCCAAAAACTTGAAACCCTTTCACTAACCGAATCGGAACCGGTTTTTTATATTCGGTGCGAGTTTTGTGTATTGAACTATTAATGACCATTCGATTTAGTGCGAAAATTGAAGTTGTCATATTGTTTCTGCTGAAGTGGGAGATTTTGCGATTCTTGAAGCGAATTTTGGGAGTTCAAAAAAAAAAAAATCGAAACGCGTTCTACAAAACCATCTGGTTATATGTTTTTTAGTTTTTTAAACTGTATTTATTATAGAAGTACTGTTTAAGAAAGTAATTTTTTTTCTATTATTGTTGATGATGGTTCTTTTCTTTAGAGTCGCTTTCTTTTAGAAATTTTCCTAGGAAAGGCAAAATATTTTAACAAAAATAAAAGCCGCTTTTTTAAAAGCATACATTTTTAAATAATTCGTTTCCTACAAGTTATATGTTTTGTTTTGTCAAAGTTATTTTCCTGTGCAAGAATACTTATGCAAAATAATTTTTTTTTTGTATCGGCTTATCTTAAAAGTCGATTTTCTAACGAATTTATTGTTAAAATTTTAAAATAATTTCTCAACATTTTTTCTTTTGAGCTTACAGGTCTGTGCTTACCTAAAGATCTTTTGACTGCTGCACTTTTACTGGGCGTGGTGGAACGTTTGTAGCTTTCCGAAAGGAAAGCGGGTGGCGGCGTTATTGGCGGTGCTGGCAGGCCCAACTCACTGATTGGCGATGTCGAGGCTGACTTGGATTTTGGCGGAAATTCTGTGGTGGGTGAGGAGGTGTTTGAGGTGGCAGCTCTGTGCGAGCCTTCGCCTCCGTGATACAGTTCTAAATGATGACGCTCACAACGACGCCGTCGTCGTATATTGGGTGCTAAAGTTTTCATGATTTTATCGTTTGCTCGAGCGGAGTTTCTACTGCCGTTGTCGCATAAGTTGGCGTCTTCTGGTTTGGGATCGTCTTTGGAGTTCAAACGCAAATAATAGACTTTTAAAATTGGAACTTTTTGTTGTTGTTGCGTTGTTGGGGATAACAATTGTGGAAACTGATCGTTTTGCGTATAGTGTAACATTTATGTTTTAATTTTTTTTATTTAAAAAAATATATATTTTTAAGGTGTCTTTTATTTATTTGTGTTTTTTTTTTTTTTTTTTTTTTTTTTTGGAATAAAGTTTAACCACAAAAATAGTTGTTTTGTTTTATTTTTAATAAATAATTGGATTTATAATTTATATAGTTTTTGGTTTATAATTTGTAATAATTTTCCATAAAATAGTAACTTTAATTTTTTTTATAATTTTGTGAATTTATTTTTGGTTTGTTAAAATTTTACTTATATTTTATTTTATTTTATTACTTAAAAATGTTACTTTGAGTGTAAGTGTGTGGAAGCTTCTAAGTTATATTTTGTTTTTATTATAGTTGTTGTTGATTTTTTTATACATAAATTTATTTAAATATATTAACAAATTAAAATTTTTATAAGTTAAACTGTTTTTTTATTATTTAAATAGGATTTCTCGATTAATTTAGTAATTAATTTAGTGTTTTTCTGTTTTCTTTTAGTTTTTTTTTTTGCTTGAATTGTAAAACCACAATTTTATTTGAGCAAATTGATATTTTTGCTGTGACTACCGAATAATGACAAAAAGCTGCTTTTTTGTTTTTTTTTATGCTGTTAATCTGTTTTATTTTAATAAATATGATTTTTTTTTTGTGTGTAAATATATTTTATATACTGTTTTACTTTTTTGTTTAAGTTAAAATATGTTGTAGAAGCACTTCAGTTGCAAATTATTTTTAATTTTTAGCAGTTTATTTTGTACATTATAAGTACCATCATCAGAGCATTGTTTGCAAATACCATTGAGTTTTTCAAAAACTATTTCTCTTACATATAGACGAGTATTTGTTAAACAAATGAACTTTTTATTTTGTATTTATTTTTAACAGTTATTTGTTTACTGCAATTTGTCTAGTTGAAATAAACTTATTTCTCTAGAAATATAAAACATTTATTGAATAGCTTTTTTTTATTGTTGGGAGATTTTTTTTTCTTTTAAGAGGATATGAAAGGATTTAGAAATTTGGAAAGAAAATCTTGAGTAATTTAGAAATTCAAGCAAAAAAAAAAAAAATAAAAAATAAAAAAAAGGCAAAATTATAATTTTTTTCTTTTGAAACGGAGATTTATAAGGCTTAGCATAAGAGAAGAAAATGAATTTGAACTGAGTTTTAATTCAAAAATTTTATTTTTGAATTAATTTAATTTTTGTCTGGCTTAAATTCAAACCTGGCTTTCACCTAGAACTATTTCTATTTCTAATTATAGTAATAATTGCCACGATCAATAAATCTTGATCAAAGAAGACAGGAAAAAATAATAGAATACACTAAGCTGCTCATCAGCATCCACTGGGATTCGAACTCGTTATGTGCGGTTGACCAAACTTGAATTTTTTAAACTCTGTTCAATATACAGGGTGGCTACTACCACAAAAAAAAAAAAACGACAAGAACGGCCTCGACTTGTTTCTCTGTCTAATAATTTATATTCTGTATAACTAGCCTGTTCCATTTTTATTGCATTTTATAGGTTGATCTTTAAGTTTAACTAAAATTGAGAATTGGGACAATGAAACAAGAATTTGGACAGTGCAACGCTTTCTTGCTTTAGAGTCCGTTGTTTTCGTTCAAAGAGAATATAGGCGCACGTTTGGCTCTTAGCAGATGTGAACTATAATGAGGCTCGTGAAGAATTTTGCTGAGCCGAGAAGGCCTTATCAGTGAGATCTCTAGGTTCGGACGCAGGAAACTATCGCTGCTGTAGCTGCTGCCACACAATCCAATCCTAGAGTTTCGACAAAAAGCTTATCTGTTGAAATGGGTGTCAGCAGACAGTCGATGCAGACAACTTTGTACCAAGATTTAAACTTATTTCCATATAAGATTCAATTAGCAAACAAACTGAACCAGACTTCTCGATTCGCTCGGAGTTTTATGAGAAGATCATTGGAATGGTGTCAGGGGATGAAAACGTCTTGAACTACATTTTTATGTCTGACGATTTTGATTTAAACGGCAATGTTAACATTGTCCAATGTCATCTCCATGATGCCATGATGACACTAGGGATTTAGAGGGTATGGCCGATGTAGCCGCGGGTAACTATTGGGATTTCAGTCGAGTAGTGGCGGCGGACTGCACGTTCTCTGACGCGTTGGGTGAGTGTGTCCGTAAAGTATTTAGGCGGAGGCCTAAACCATTAGCTTGAAAAAGGATCCACAATTACAGGAAAGTATTATTGTGCACAACGTACCGGTTCAAACAGCATTACGTTAAAATTACGTTAAATACACTTCGAATTGGTTGATCATCTAATTTATAGGCCACAATTAACTCCTAGTGACTTTCTCCTGTTTCCAAACTTGAAAAAATTGCTCACAGGAAAAATTTTCATCGCAAGTGAAGAAGTGTTTACCGAAAGTAATGCGTATTTTGAGGGGTTCCCAAAATCGTATTATTCAGATCGTATAAAAAATTTGGAATACAGTCTTGCTAAGTGCATTCATCAGTATCAATGCGTGCCCAAAAGTGCTATATGAAAGAGCAAACACCAATATATCCGTTACTCTGTTTTATCGTTACTACAATGGATTTTGCTCTGACGAGATTAGGGAACTTGTTCCTGAAACTTGCACATTTTTACATAGCACACGTTCATCGTCAAGAGCTCATCCATTTGTGGTCGATTGCCCGGGTAATCGTACTACGCATTACAAAGAGAATTCGTTTTTCAGCCGTACGCTTCGTCTGCGGAATAAATTGCTGCAGACGTGTTTCCTGCCTGTTATAACGTTGGAAAGTTCAAGTCAAATGTTCACAAACACTACTCCCTCTTTCCCCCTCCTTACAACCTATTTTCCTAGTTCCGGTACAATGCACTGCATATGTAGGGGTCCCCTGAGTACTGGTCCAAGAAAAAAAAAAAGGAATTTTATTTAATAAGCAAAGCATGCTTTGGACTTGTCTATGTACACACACTGGTGTATATTAAAGCGCACAGCCTATAGCTACAAAAACAAAAGAGCACCAAGCGCATAGGGGTTAGGCACCTCTGCTATAAGCATATTAAGAGCAGGAGAATTCGGAGAAATTATAAGTGAAAGATAATAGCAGTGTCGAGTTAGATTTTTATGGCTTTAGTTCCTAATATTAATTTCTAAAACGTGATATTTTTTGGTTTTAAGGCTGAAATAATAGATAATCCCAAAAGTGTGCAATAAGCATTTTAAAAGCAGGGAAATTCGAGGAAATTATAATTGAAAGATAATAAGGGAGTCAAAGTAGATTTTTATAGCTATAATACATTGCGTTATATTTGTATTTGCTTTCAAGTATTTGCTTACAACATGATGAATGAGGCTTGTCATAAATTTATGCCGATAAAAATTGTGAGAGAAAGCAAAATATTTGACATGTTTATTGACTTTTACTAAAATCACGCTGAAAAAAATCATATTGTCAGCTTTATGGCAAAATAAATTTTAGGCTTTAGCAGCAAACGCGAGGAAACGCTAAAAATTCTAAAAAAAATTTATTGTACAGCCCAAAAAACATTTTTATATTTAATGACTTTCAGTTTTTATTCCAGCAAACGTTAGTTATTTTTATTTTATCTTTTTATATTACATAATCACAGAATGATAGTAATGGCTGAGGAAGTCCATTGCTTTTTGTAGGAAATAACAATTTTTTTTACAGCGACAAGAATAAAAGAGAAAAATAATAAAAAAGATATATACCATAAAAAGTGATACAAAGCCTTTTAAACATTTACATAAATTATTTTGATGCAGTAAATAAATTTGTTAAAAACTTTATTCCTCTGCTTTGCTTATACAAGGAAATTTTGTGAACATTAATTCAATATTGTTAAAAAAAAGTGTTCAGAAAAATATACAAAATATTTTTAACAACTTTTCCGGCCAGCATCAGCTTAAGAGAAAAAGGGGATATGAAATCTCCTTTATGTTTATTATTTGCCAATTTATTTTCATAAAAGTTGTTGAAAACTAAAGGAAGCTGTTAATAAAGCGAAGATGGCGTTAAGGCACTGAACTTGACCAGAAGTGCAGAAACTTCCTAAACAAATTGTTACAGGCCAAATAACTATAAGCATCAAGGCTCGAGCGATAAGTCAGAGTAATACAAAAAGAATGCATAAGAAAATTAATATACTTACATTACTCACATTGTTTTATGATTGAAAGTTCAGAAGTTCTTGCGAAAATTATAAGTACTAAAATAAATTTATAAAAAAAAAAAATTTTTTTACAGTAAAAAAAAAAAAAAAAAAAAAGGCGGTTTTTGAAAATAGGTAAAATGCATATATTTTTAGAAGTTCATTTATATGACTTTGCTTTAAGTTAGATTTAAAGTGTTAGTATTTTGTTGGTAAAATACATTTTTCATTCTCAAAGTATATGCAGTAAATTTGTTTTGTATTTTATGCCTAAGTGTAGGCAACACTTTGTAATTGAAAATAAAATTTATTCGTGCAAAAATATGTTTTGAAATCTACTCAAAGAACGGTGAGCAACCACAAAAGCGAATATTTAATAGCGTCTTTGCAATATAAAAATTTATTATTTATTATTGAATAGGAATACTTCCTTTCTCTTTTTAAGAACAATTTCTAACAGAATAGGTTAACTATGAAGAAGAAAGCCTAACAAAGCCGTTATAAGAACTTCGCTTCTTAATAAATCACTTTAGAGATAATTAATTTCACAAACAGCTGACTGAAACAACTCACGTTTATTGAGGGGAAGGATAAACATAAAACAAGCGTCATTCAGCTTAAAGTTTCATACATAAAATACCAAGTCTTCATCAAACAGGGGGAAAAAATGAACAACTAAAAGAAATACACACAACAAAGTGGTTCTGGAAATCTCGTGATTTTCATTCACTGCTGATTTTCATATCATAAAAATTATTTCAGTTTTTAGGAACTTTAAATGCTCACAATTACCATAACAACAACTTTCTACAAGATAACTTGTGTTTTTTTTCTATTTATTCGGGATAATGAAAGTTTGACCACTAACAACAAAACGTTGCAAAAATCGGCAAATCAGACAATCATAACTATATAGTAGATGCCAGCTTATTATTCACGATAATGAAATATTAAAAACTGAGCAATAACATTTTCTTTAAACAAAAAACTTCAAAGTTAACAAAAATCTTCAAACGGTCAATGGAGTATATTTGACTACTTAAATCGCCAAAATAACCAAGGCTAGCATCATACAGAAGATAACTTATTTTATGTTACTTGTTCTCCAGCAGGATACTGAAATATTGAAGATCAAAATCGCGAAATCATCAATAGCAATAAGATAATCAAAGTGGCCATAATAGCTATATCCTGCAGGAGATCTTTTTCGTTTTTTTTCCTCGAGGTAATGAAAAATCGATTATAAAACAACGAAATTTTTGATTAAAAAGAATCGCCAAAATTGCTCGTCCGGGGAGTAGTTTTTGTCTTGGTGTACGCCTAACCTGGCCACTCTGCTTTCTTCAGCATAAAGAAGTAGGAGTTCCTTGTTTGTTGTAGCAAGTAAAACTCTAGGATGCTGTATATTTTATGTTGTGTTGGACTTCCGTAACCCTTACCAAGGGTTAGTTAGCAGAAAGGTAATTGGTATTGCCCCCGGGAGTGATCATGGAGCATACATTGGCTGAAACGTTCTGGCTGCACCTTAAACCTAAATTGCAAGAAGTGGAACTATTTTCCCTGATAACTATGGCGCAATGCCGGTTTTCGAGGGGTAATTACACCCTGAAATGCTGTTGTCTTGCAACAGATACCTGTAATGTAAGGAACCAAAAGTGATGGATAGAATTGGCTAAGGGCTACCGCTTTTAATGGCCTAGTAACTCATAAGCTTGGCCTTCTATTGACTGTCTGGGAAATGACATAGCGGAGTGATTACAAGGTCTGAGTTCTTTAACAAGGGGTTTGTTCATATGGCTATGAACTTATGGCAAAAGCTGCGAGTCGTGATAAGACCTTCTCATAATATATTTTCCTAGTTCCAGTACAATGCACCGCATATGTAGGGGATATCCCCTGAGTACTGGTCCAAAAAAAAAAAAAGCAATGACAAATTTCAATGGGGAATACATTAAAGCGAACAAAATAGACATCGTTAAATAAAAAAAAATATGTTATGAGAAAAATGCAAAGCTAGCTTTTCTATACAACAATTCTCGTACATGAAGCACTATTCGTTGCGAGTATTTTTCTTTTTTCTTTATGTTATTTAAACTACACTATTTATTATATACACTGGCCTTGCCTTGATCATATGAACTCAATATTGTTGTTGCATCAATATTTTTACTTAATTATTCTTTCCATTTTACTCTAGTTTATTGCCTTTACTTTTGCTAAATAAACTTATTCCTTCTTTTGTTCCATAAAAATATTATTG
Source organism: Thecocarcelia acutangulata (assembly GCA_914767995.1). NCBI lineage: Eukaryota > Metazoa > Arthropoda > Insecta > Diptera > Tachinidae > Thecocarcelia > Thecocarcelia acutangulata. Next base: position 31,816,827 of record OU612096.1, read on the forward strand.
TTTGTTTAAATACTTGTTAAAAGTAGTTTTTAATTAATAATTCAACCTATAATATCAATATTGTCAAAGCACTTGTGTTTTATTGAGTTGCAGGCAACATTTTTTAGGTTTTATTGTTTCTTGTGTGCACGCGCGTGTCTGTGTGTTTGATAAGCGACAGTTTCTTAAGCCGTGGCGCCCAATGACTTGTGGTTCCAGCCACCCACAACTACTTGCAACTACTTGTGTATTTCATTAAAAAATAATTAAGCAATTTGTTTGAGTACAAAAGAATTTAATTCTTAAGAACTAGTAGAAAAAGCTAAACAAAATCATGACAAGAAAATAAAAATTAAAAGAGTGTAAAAAAAATCAGAATATTTTTCTTTCTATTGTATTACAACATTTTTTTTTTGTCAAACTTAAAACGAAAGCAATGGTGTACTTCAACAATGAATAAAAGCAGAATCACGGTAATGAATAAAAAACATGAGGGACAAACAAAGTTTTCGTGTTCTTATTATTACCATTCTTTGTAAAACATTTCCTAATTTTCCAACAATGGCAGAGAAAGAAATAAAGAAATGTTTTGTTTAAACAATGATTAGCTTTAATAAAAAGGACCACTATATAATTAACTAACGTACAGGGTCTTCGATTTTGCTAAAACGGTAACTAGAATTAAGTGATTTTTTTTGTCAGACATTCGCACAAAATTCAGGTAATTATTCAGAATATAAAACATATTGGACAACAATTAAAGTTATCTTATTGTACGGACTTCCAGCAGTTGATATCTATCGCAAGTTTTCATTGAAAATTCAGCTTTAGCTATGAAATATGTAAAAAATAGATATGTTGAATATCAAATCCTATCACACTAGGGAGCCCAAAGTGGACAATGTATTCTGAAAAACTACAGTTTGATTTTGAATAACGCCATCTCTCAAAACGACACATCGTTAGGTCTGATAAAGATAATGACAACACTGCCTTAACTAATCTTTTTCTTTTGCTTAATTTGGTGTGACATTCCGTTAAAATTGAGCAAAAAAAAAAAAAAAATTTATATAAATGTATAACATTTCTTTCATATAAATAGAAGTAGTTAGCTATTAATTTACCGCCAATTTTTAAGTTTGTTAATAATAATCATTAAAATTAAAAATCATTTAAATTGTTAGCTATTAATTTACCGCCAATTTTTAAAGTTTTTAATAAAAATCATTACAATTTTTATTTATTATATATGTATGCAGTCTAACTATCATTGTGACGCAGAAGTGTTATATTTGAGCAGCTGCTACAATGCGATTTACTGGAACTTATACTTTGCTTGATGGTTCGAGATATGTAATACATGTTTGATAAAAATAACAAAATATTAGTGGATGGCAAGAAAATGAAAGTTTTATTTGTTAATGTTACTTATAAAATTTTAAAGAGGGATACAGTGCCTTGAAATATATAAAATAACAAAATACAATATAAAATACATCGTTATGTATTTAATCATGTATTTACGAATATTCTACAAGACACGAGGCCTTAAAATCCAAGATAACGCTCGACCACATGTTGCAAAAACGGTCAAAAGCTCCTCTGCCTTATAGCCTAGTCTTGCTCCTTCAACATTTTCATCGATCTCTTGGAATACGCTTGGAATACGCTTCACTTCAGAATGAGGTGTAAGAAATTGATTGGAATCATTCTTTACCTCAAAGCCGAAGCAATTCTTTTAGCCCGAGGTCCTTATAATACCAGAAAGATGGAAGAAAGTGAAGGCTAACGATGGACAAAAATTTAGTTAATATATCAAATCGTTGACATTCGTTGACAGATTCCCGGTGTTGCTGGCTTGAAATGCTCCGCTATGGCTTTAAAAGATTTTCCAATAAAGTATAATCATTGTCCATCAGGGCAGTAAGCAATATAGCGGTTTTCATTTTCATCTCTGATATCATTGTTGCTATAAAATACTGCTCCAGTTCCTTTTTAAGCATACTCCATGTATTAATTTCATAGTCAAAAGTTGGCACTCTTATTTGAGCTGCCGCATTGCTCTCAACGTTATCCAAAGGCATTTTTTAAACTTTTACTTTAATTTACTCTTGATCGCTCACAATTTTATATAACAATTGAAAACTATTCAACTTCCTATTCGCCGTCAGTGTAATTAAAGAACATCGGACTGGTTGTTATTTCAAAGTTATAAATAGTGGTATTTTGTAATCACATATGGAGTTACTAAACAGTGTTGCCAGAGCGCAGCTTTATAATTATTAACCAGAAGTTAATATACTACAGTTATTATAATAAATGCATTTTTTCCAGCAAAAACATTACTTTATTAACTTGTATACCTAATATGAATACAGTTTTTGATCACATTTATTGTTTAACCAAAAATTATTTTGTACATTATTTAGAAATTCTTTTATCATTATGTTATTATTAATTGCTTTATAACATTAGTTTTCAGCGTCGGTATTCGTGGAGAGTGGAAGCTACTTAGAACAAATCGTATACGAAAATATTTATTCTTGAACATTTTTCGAACGGGTTTGTATATTTTCAAAATACTTATCCCAAATACTTCGGAGGTTTTTCCTTAAAATTTTGGTTCAATAAAGTTTTTTTTTTTTTGTTACAATAACGTTTTCTTAAAAATAATTTTTTAGAAGAAAACTTAATGGATAGCTAACTAAAACTCTGTAAATAATGTGATGGCAACCAAAGTACTTTAAATGCAGGAAAAAATAAAAGTTATATAAATCATAGCGATTTAAAAAATTGTTTAAATCTTCATAAACCAACAAATGACTTAAAAATGTAAAACCTCCTCTACTAAACAAAACTTTTTGTTCATATTTCTAAGTGTTCATGGTAGTGGAAACTAGGTAGCATATATTGTGTGTGTGTCAAACAAGCACAATCTTACACTAATAGTAATAAGTATACTCTTTCGACGCCTACACTTATGCAATTAAAACTTTTGTTGTGCTTAATGAAAATTAACTTTTATGTTTGTTGTAAAACAAAACTGTTTTCCTCCAAGTACGTGATTGTGTAAGTAGATACATATATGTATATAAATATGTATGCATCTATATCTGTGTGAACGAGTAAGTCAGTCAGTCAGCCACTTAGTCTATTACTTTTAGCAGACGCGTATAAGTGTATAAGAGATTGTAATTGCCAAAGTTAATTTCCAACAAACAAATTTACACAACGAAACGAAATTATATTTAATTAAATAACAACTGAACATGCATGCGAATGTGAACTGAAACAAGTAAAATTAAGACGCGAGTGGTGTTTAATTAAATATTAATATCAGTGTTGCCAGAAACTTTGAAAGGAAAATCTTTGGGGTACTATTAATAAAAGTTAAAATGAATTTGAAATAAGTTTTAATTCAATATGCAAATGTTTTTTTTTTTTTTAAATATAAGCCTTAAAAAATAAACAATCAGTCATGTCATAGAATTCAATTCCACTCAGAAATGGAATTTAATCCGTTTTTCGATTTGTCACATGATGAAAAAGTAAAAAACTGATATATAAAAGTAAAAATTCAACTTAATGTTGTTTGAACATGATTTCCACCTTGGTTAGGAGCGTTATCTTTTTAACACTCCTACCGATCTTGGGGTCACGGTACCCGTTTGCAATGCAACTCCAGACCAAGCTCAAACGAACTCTCACCGCAATTCGAGTTTAAAATACAATCATGCCGTTACTCCCCGAAGGGAAGCATCATAACTGGGTGGAACAAGTTTCGGGGGCTCCCAGTTAGATTTTACGACCCCATTCGGAAGTTACAAGAAAATCATTAATCAGAGTGCCATTCATATTTTGCCTCTTGGAATTTATCTCGGATAGGTTATATCTATAGCTATATGAGTATAATGCTGTCATCTGCAAAAGAGTAGTTAGGGTTGGAAGTATGATACAGCATGTCATCAAGTATTTGTTCAGGGCATTAACCCTGGACAAATACTGAACCCATTTGATGGGATACTATTGGTAACAACTCATACGGTGCGGTTTCTGGGCAATATCGATATGAACCGAAAGAAATCATTACCCAAACCAATATCAGTAAATTTTGACAGTAATAGACTATTATCACACTTTATTAACGCTTTTTGCTTAGGCTCAGCAAGATGAAGCATTTGTTTGGAATTAAAACTGCCACTCTGAAACTGTTGGTCTACCTTTCGTATACCGGGAATATCATGACTATAATGCTTTTCTCACTTAACTATAACTTTTAAAGCATCTATTCGTCAAAACGACGAACATAATTTCTCTTTTGCGATTTCATGTTATAAGTGGAGTTTACTTTCAATTTCTTTCAATTTATAGCATAATTCATCAGACTAGTCATTTTGGACGGCTTTTGATAACACTCGATTTTAAAACGCAGGAAAAAATTGTGCATGACCTATAAAATAAAGGAAAGAGGTTTGAAATTGGAAATCATAGAGACCTGCAATAGATATGGTTATTGGCAAAAAAAGGTAACAGTTTTCAAAGATATTCACAAATAACAAAGCACTACGGCACAAAAAAAACAAAAAATTATTTTTAATATTATGAGAAAATAAATTAGTAGTTCATGTACTTAATTTGTTTTTATCTTATTATCTCTTGTTCTTCTTATCTCTTTTCTGGCTGGTTGCACACAAAAACTAGATATGAAACTAAAATGCCTAAAAGTATGCAACATTATATAAAATATTTATCGAATATTACTCCAAACGATGTTTGTGAAATTAAAACCAATTTAAATAAAATGTAAAATTGTTTATAAGTAAGACATCTAAAATAAGATTTAGAACATTCTATTTCATGTGTATTAATATTTAATCACATTGCAACGAAAATAAGGATCTAAGCTAATATCTAAATCCTCGACATCCATTGCAACTCGCCCATCTCAGGCTCTCAATTATAAAAACCATTTGAATTTCATTGTAATATTTGCAAGTGATAAATACCGGTTCGCTTACTGAGCTGTAATTTGAAAAATAGAAGACAAGATTTTCGCAGCATTTCTTGAAAAGAAACGTATTCGGAAAATCTGAAAGTTTCGCTGCGATAATAGGCCTCCTGCTTAATTGAGAAAGGTAAATTTTACAAATGCGGATTTATACAAAAACAATAAAGTTTAAAATCAAAAATTCATCAATTTATAAACTGGCTAAGAAATCATTGGAAAAAACTAATATGCCATTATGCCGGCAACGCTGTTTTTTCCAGTCAAAAGATGGAAGTATAGATAACAGCCAATTACACCTACCAATGTAACATACATATCTATTATAAAAAAAACTACTAAAGTGAAAATTAATGTTTACTATCGCGTTAAATAATAAAGCCAATTAACTTTTTCGCCTCCGTTAATGAAACCGCTAATAATAATTGACGAAGGAGGATTTTTTTTGTTAAGCCATAAATTAGAATAATTTAAATTCTATTTTGGGTTTTTTAAGGTGAAACACTTACGAGAATAAGTTATATTTATTAAAAACAATTTTACATTTTAATCAAATTGGTTTTAATTCCACAAAAATAGTTTTGAATAATTTGTCTATATTATATAAAGTTGCATACTTTTAGGAACTTTTGCCCAATTGTTATTTTAGTGCTAGTTTTCGTGTACAGCCAGGCAAAGCAGATGCATTAAATATTGCACATGACATCAAACATTGCACAGTTTTTCCAACACTTATCAGCATGTTGGAAAAGAATAAAACTTCACACGCTGAAACGTGCCCAAGAAAAATAGCTCACCGAGTCTACATGCCTTATATCTAGGAAGCTGTGGCTTCCTAGCTGTAAAAACTGCCCAAATCGTACCTCAGAGTTACTGTAGCAGTCATTACTGGACATTGCCCGTTTGGGGTCATGCCTGGTGACGATTTCTGCAGAAGTAACCAAGACGAGGAAGTGGAGGAGACAACCCGGCATTGAATCATCACCGCCTAAGATATCTAAGTAGGAGGAGTACCCTATCATGTCTGGCCTAGGTCAATCTGACCTCGCTAGCCCTTTTCATAAGGAGCAGCCGGCGGCTAGTACATCAGCATGTAACGCTACACTAAAAATAGTGTTTTCACCTCTCCTACCCCCTCCTCTCCTTACACTATAACCCAATAATTTCTATTTTCACCTATTCTTACACTTTTCAGGCTAGCACAAAGGGAACCATTTCAGTAGCTAGGGAATATAAGCTACTTTTTGGAACTATAGCGGCCTGCCTGCCTAACCTAACCTTAAACTTAGCTGAAAAAAAACTTTTTTAAGACATTAAATGGGAAGTATCCCATTAGCCACTGCATATTTTTATACTTTGTATATTAAAATATTATTTTTGGTACTATTTGTACTCGTTAAACTTGTAGTATTGGAAAGCCATCATTCAAACCCATGCCCCGTTAGTCACGCCTTTTTGCCGAAAATGATATACAAAGCTGCTGCAGGCGCAGTAGTTGTATTTTTCAAACGCTATTATCAAAATGCTTTCACAGGTAGGACCGTTTTCGAAATTGACACACTTCAATCCAGATAGAGTACAGAACGGATAAGTAAAAATTTGGCCCGTTTAATGCTACAATGAGTGGCCCGTTACAAAGTAAACGCAGACTTTTTAAGGAGGCAGCTAACTCCATTTTACTTTACAGGTGGTAGATCTAGGAAGATAAAGTGAAAATAGAACAAAAAGAGAAAATGTTTAACTAGCTGTCAAGAAAACAGCTACGCGAGTAAGCTCAGCATAGCATATAGTACTGTAGCCATTACAGTGATACTGAAATCACAGGGAGGGAAGTTAGTCTCTTCTGATAGCTACATTACGAGTGATTAAAGAAATCGCAGGGAGGGAAGTTAGTCTCTTCTGATACCTACATTGCGAGTAAGCTCAGCGTAACACACTGTAGTCATTGCAATGATAGTTCCAATTGATCTGTTTACTCGTATACTAAAGAGGAATAAAATATGGTATGACGAAACAGTCGCATGCGACTGATCGCTTAGAAGTGGCAGTTCTTAGGAGCTAGGCTTAACAAAGGTGACAGGAAAGATGAAGAGTTAATTGACAGACCAATAACATTCCGAGATGCTGTGGTCTTGCAACAGATACCTGTAATGTAAGGAATCAAAGGTGGTCGTTAGACAGGTAAGTTGGTTAAGAGCTGATGCTCTTAATGACCTTTGGCCTACCAATTTATTGAGCTTTGTCTTGCAAAGTTGCATACAGAAGGGATTAAAAGGCCCGAACTCTTAAGTAAAGGGTTCGCCTATAGAGCTATAAACTTATAGCAAAGAGTTGCGATCTGTGTGAGCCCACTGGTGAACCGTGAATAGTTCACACCGTGGAGTTGGTCCATCATCAGTTGCTGTTGAAAATCAATTTTCGCAACCTGTTACATAGAACGTTGGAACGTTCAAGTCAAACGTCCACAAACACTACACCCTCTTTCCTCTTCCCCACAACCTATTTTCCTAGTTGCGGTTTAATGAACTATATTTGTAGGACTCATTCTCTAAATTTCTAAATTCTTTCAAACAAAAAAAAAACAAAAAAAAAAAAACAAAAAATAATCCATTGCCAAACAAAAAAAAAATCCTCTCAAGAGAAAAAATATCCCTTGACAACAAAAAAAAAAAAATTTTTTTAAAAAAATATTTTTGTGATATGTTTTCATATCACAAGCAAGCGACTTGTCAAGAAATTTTATATGAAAAGTAGCACTCAATTTTTTGAGGGATTTCTATACAAATAGTTCAGACCAGTCGCTTGTTTGTAGTGTAGAAACATGACGTTTAAATTTTATTTTTTAAGTTTATTCTATAAAAACTAAAAAGATAATAAAACTAGTAAATAAATAGATTTAAGAAAATATTTTCATTAACATTAAAAAAAAACAAAATAATAAATTTGATTAAGACAGCTAAAATGGATTAGACAAATTAGCAAATATTTCTTATAGTGCAGCACACACACATATGTGTCTGTGTATGTGTGTGCATATCTTTGTTGAAGGAGAAATTGTTTCAGACAAAGTGATTTAAGAAAAACTTACTTATACATATATATAATTTTTTATAATTATTTAGTGATTAAGCAGACAACAATTTATTATTATTTATTTTTAACAATTTATAAACAATTTGTTTAAGAGTTTTGTCATTTTTATTTTTTTCCAATTTGTTTAATAAAAATATATATATTATTTTTTGATTGATTTCTTGCTGAATATAATATTTTAACAAGTTCTTTTATATTTTATGTTTGTAATAGACGTTTATGTGTATATAATATATTATATTTAGTTTGGAAGAAACTGTTAAGTATTTTGTTGTTTGAGCAAACTAAAAATTTCTAATAAATCTTTTTCTGCTTTTTTTTAATTATTATTCACGGTCAATGTGTGGCAAAATATTTGTTAATGAAAGTTTTAGAAAAAAAAAAACAAAAACAAGAAACAATCAAAATATTTAATAAAACATTGACTTTTATTTGTTGTCATAGAGCAAATGAAATGGTTTTTTTATGACTTAATTTTTCTTAAGTTTTTTGAAAAACAAAAATCAAAGAATTCCATTCGTTTTTTCACTCTCGAGAATTGTTTTTAGCGCCTTTCTTGTGTCTGTGGTGGCTGCTTTTTTTTTCGCTTTGCACTTGTTTGATTCTATTGTTTTGTTTTATTTTTTATTTTATTTTATTTTTTTGCAAAAAATTTGAATTTGTCACAATTTATTTTTGGTTACAAAAATTTATATGAATTTGTTTATTTTTATATTAAATATTTGCCCGTTATAGTCTTTCAAGTTGTTGTAAAAATTTTGAAACCAACTCCCAGTATAATTTGTTGAAATTTAACCACTTGTTTAGTTAGGAAAATTAAAAAAAATAAGTTTAAAACAATCCTTTTGTAAAACACTTTGTTTGTTTGCGATTTTGTTGCAGCAAATTTATTTTCTTTCTTTTTTTTTTGTCTTCTTTTTTTGTATGTTAAAAACCAAAAAAATATATTTAAAATATTTCTTTTTCTATTTAAAATAAAAAATAAAAGAAGAGAGCGCGCACTTAAAAAAGGCGTCTGCCACGTTCGAAATTTGCCAACAAACTGAAAATGATGCTGAGTTGGTTTTGAACGGAAATAAAATTTAGCCAAAAGAAATTTTTTTTGCTCATTTTCTTTTTTACTTACACACACACACTCATACATTGAAGGAAATATAACAGAGAGACACATACTTGTACATATTTGAGTTTGGTTCAACTTAATTTAACACAAATGCATCATCATAATCATCATGAAGGGATCAAAAACAAAATACTTATGTATGAAATATGTATATTGATGTTAAGCTTGAAAAAAAAATATATATATATATGATAAATTGTTTTAAGAAAATATTTTTGACCAGAAATGTTCCCTAAAGAACTGTCGTTTGCGTAAACTTTTAAGCGGAGTAGAGTTTTTAACGAAATTTTCTTAAAAATGATTCTCGTCACAAAAACAAGCTTTTTAAGAAAATTTTTTTGTCACACAAATTTTCTACAAAAAATTATCTGTCTGTCTGTGCCACACACTCATAGAAAAAAGCATCTTCATTTTGATGACGATAGTTCATCAGAACTGTGACATCAATAGTATGTAAAAAGTCAACAGTGTTATGAAAATTAACATCAATCTCAATCACAAAAGTCATCACACAATTTTGTCATATATTGAGTATCATCAATGCTACAACTGTGGTGACATCAATTCAATGATACATTTTATTAATAGTTAAAATTCATCTAATTTATCAAAATTGATTATAAAAAAGCCTAAATAGTGTTTTAATATTTTCTATTTATACCAGTAAAAATTATAAATAGCTTGTTTTCTATGTTTCCCAGCTATCTATATGTCGACATTTCATAGGAACTACCCTAACCATCAGTAGACTTTGGAAATTTTTGAAAGATATTCTCAAACATTCAACTTTATATCCCAACAACCCAAATAAACTGCTGAGAAAAAAGTCATATTAATGACATTTAGTCATTATATGCGACGCTAGTTACATAAATATGATGACAGCGTAGAGAGTAAAATAAAAAGAAGAGCTACGAAGTAGAGAAAGAGAATATTTCCTCATACACAGCATGCACACAATTAAAATATGATAATGCGCCACACAGACATTGTATTGATGGCAGGAAGTCATCAAAAGTATTATTAGAACATTTTTAATTCTCATTGATTTCTTGAACATGGTAGAATATAAAGTTACGTACATTTTTGAAATCATTATATTGAACCGGAATTTAATGTTGATGATAGCGTACCATAGTATTGATGATATGATACTTCACGTGCTAGTTTTCTGATGTTAATGAGCTATCACATGTTAGTGCACCATTCTATTAATGATATTTTATCATTACATTGACTTCATTTAGTAATTTCTTCTTTATTGGAGTTTCTTTGCATTGATGTACATCAAAAGTATTCCGATATAGCATCTCTATGATGTCAGTGTGACATTCCATTGATGAAATAATTTTCATAATTGCCGTTGTTGATAATTAGAGCAACTGATGTAATGGTTGACATCACAGCGATGAAAATTGTCATGGGATCAAAAATGATGACATTTGGCATTGCATTGGTGTTAAAATACATCACAGTTATGACAGGTTTTCTATGAGTGCAGAAAACTAAAATTTTATAGCATTTTTTTATAGAAAGTTATTCGTGACATATGAAGGGTGTTTAAATTTTAAGGGATTTTGAATAAAACACAAATTATCTCGGGCTAATTGTCATTTCTTTGTATTATAATAAAATTCGTACGGTTCAATTATGTATAGAACAAAATATCGTACAAATGGTCGCCGCGACCTCTCGGCAGACCTCCATCTGATAGTTGAAATTTTCGATGACGCTGAGGCATAAAAGGGGTTCTATACCGTTAATGAGCCGAATTATTTCATTCTTTAGCTCCTGAATTGTTGCTGGTTTATCGACATATACAATTTCTTTCAAATAATCCCAAAGAAAAAAGTAAAATCACATGATCTTGGCGGCCAATTGACATCGTCATCACGTGAGATAACACGGCCATTGAATTTGTCGCGCAAAAGAGCCATTGGAGCCGTCCTATTGAAACCACATATCGTTCACATCCATATCTCCAATTCGAATTCACGATAGTGAACAGTATTCACAGTGACTGCCCGATCGGCCGCATTTTGGAAAAAATACAACCCGATGATGCCGCTAGCCCATAAACCGCACTACGCAGTCACTCTTTGTGAATGCATTGGTTTTTCGACAATCACTCTTGGATTATCATTCGTCCAAATGCGGCCATACTGCTTATTGACAAATTCATTGAGGTGAAAATGTGCCTTAGCAGTGAAGATGATTTTCTTCGAAAGTTGATCATCCACTGTTACCACTGCCCGATTAACTTTAACGCGTTGCTCGATTGTGTATCTTCCATGGTTCAAATTGAGGTAGTCTGAAATTGAGAAATGTCAAATGAACTGCAGAAAAAAGCTTGACGTTTAGGTGAGGTTCACATTCACCTCGGCGCTTTAAATTCAGCCACCCGATATTTTCCATAAAAACCCTTTGGTCTGCGGAATTTTCAATTAAAAACTTTTTGTCAGATTGTGAAGTTGATTTCCGTCAGTATTTACCTTGTCGGCCTTATATAATGACGAACTCCATGGGCTGAATTGTTCAAGAAAGGGCCAAAAGACGGACGGGCAGACAGACATCGCTGAATCGACTTTTCTGTCAATATTGATACATAATATGTATACTTTATGTGGTCGAAAATGAAAAGTGTAGAAACTAGAAACGGAATCACAAACTTATGTGTACCCTTAACATTTTTGTGAAGGTTATAAAAAACGTTTCTTACTGTAATTAGAACATTTCTATCACTGAAATTTTGGACAACTTAAAGTTTTTTGAAGACAATTTGTTGATAAAAATTTTCTGTCAAAACTGAATACTATACAACTGGAAAAATTGCAAATCTCTATAAAAAATCACTTGATCACGAAATATTTTCAATCGCTTAGTTTGGTTCGGTCACCGAAATTTTTATCTTTAAAACTTTTCGCATCAGATTTTTACAACTGAAATACAAATAAATTTTTATTTATATAAATATTTGTTTTTAAAACTTTTTGCAGACAATTTTTGTTTGCGCTCATTTTTAGCAGAATACTGAGGTTTTATGTGGAGAATCTCTTTTATAGAAAATTTTTGTGACTGAAACTTTTTGTCAACGAATTTTGTAAAAATATATTTTTGTCCTTAAATGCTTTTTGAAGAAAATGTTTAATTACAGAAATATGCATTACGAAATTTTTGCTTTTGGCGGCTTCATATTCCTGACCAAAGTTGTGTCAGTAATAGTCGCTATAATTTTTATAAGTTTTTAACATTAAACATTTCCATGGAAAATTAATTGTTATTGAAAATTTAAACAATTGAGTTTTATTCACCATATTTGCTTCTTTATAGCAATCAAAATATTATAAACAACTTGTTTTCTATGTTTACCAACTGTCTATATGTCGACATTTCATATTAGCTACCCTAATAATCAGTAGACTTTGGAAATTTTTGAAAGATATTTTGATGCATTCAACTTTATATCCCAACAGTCTAAATAAATTATTGAGAATTAAAAAAAAAAATGTGTAAATGTACTTTGCATTTACTCTCTCTCCCTCTCTCTCTCGTTCTCTTTGTAGGGTCTGTCTAACGATCTCGAACGTTAACATTCGCATGATGCACTTTTGTGCCACTTATTAGCTTTAAAGTAGCAATTCGGAAGGCAACAAAGAGAATCAAGAAAATTAAAAAATAAAAATTCCAGATAGTCGGTATGAAAGCAATTATTTATCAGTCAGAATGCATGCGAACGTTAACGTTCGAAATAGTGAAACAGCCACCTAATAAGAGTATTTTTCGCAAAGAAAAGAAAAAAAATATTTTCTTTTATTCTGAAAATCAAATTTCGTTTTAATTTCTTTTTGTCAACATAGGAGTTGTTAGAATATGGCCAATCCTACTGTTGTTATTATTGTTGCTTGTAATGCATGTATATGTATGTATGTTAGTTGTGAATGTATGAGTTTTTCTTGTTCACTTGCAATTATTTTTGCAACAACTTTTTGCCAGTATGTAAGTATGTATTTGAATTAAGCATGTGATCTGCGCGGGTGTTTTTTTTTTATTAGCACCAGCAGGGAGTCACGCACAAACACAGTGAAACACACAAACACATCAAAAAAAAGTTTCGTTTCCGTTTTGTTGTTTGGATTTTTTTTTTTTTTTTTGTAAATTGTTGAAATCAAATAAAAACGATTTTCTACATTTCGCATCCTTTTTTGTTAGGTGAATGGTAAAATTCTGGCTGTCAACACATTTTGACAGCAGCTTTTTATGTTGGAAAAAGATTTATTTATGATCTTGGTATTAGAAATTAGTTTCTTACATTGTTGGAGTTTTTTTTTTTCTTCTTGGAACGGAGTAATTGCCCATAAGAAGTTATTTCTAGAAACGAGTTGGTTTGAAACTTTATATGAAACTAAACTATTTTCAATGGAATTTTTTTATTATGTTTTTAGTTTTATGTTATATGTGTGGATGTGTGAGCATATTTATAACAAGCAGAGTACCGGTTGCACTGTGGTTTAGAAGTGATGCAAATTCGTAACAATATAAAAATGAATGTTTGTCTGTGTATGCTCTTTATAGAACCGTAAACCATAGCGTTTGTTCATGTGGTGACCTTTAGCAAAAAGCTGATACAACTAACATATATTACTGCGAAAGTTTATGTTGATTTGAATAGAAATGAAGACAGCAAACGATTGAAAACGTTTCAAGTTGTCGGTGAAATAAGAATTTATGTAAATTATAAAATTCAAGTGGGGTTTACATTGAAGAGATAATATTGTGCGTTTTTGTTTATTTTACTGTGAACAGATTTTTCCTTTTACTCTTATAGTACAACAAAAAAATGAACTCCGGGCGGGCAATGCCGTGGGCACAGCTAATAGCCAATAAAAGTGACTGGAAGTGCTCCACGAGTATAGGAAACTAAAGTAATGGAAATTCTCAATGGAATTTCTCAAAAAGGGTTTATTTTACGCGTCGAAAAAATTTACATTTAGGATTATTATTTTTAAAAATAACTAAGAATAATATTTATTTTGCTTTCTATTTGCATTTATGATTTCCGCAGGTCGTCTAGATATTGAATAAACGAGATTTTGGATTATTTCTGAGGGGATGTTACTCCATTCCTATGTGATTGCTCTTTTAAGGGACTCGTGACTAAATATGCGTTTTTATCTGATCTGACGGTCCAGATACTCCCCATAAATGCCAGACGCAACTCATGTCTGATGAAGAAGGGAGGTAATCAAGCTGTTTTGACGTTCTTTAAAGCTAACAATGCGTCATATTTCGAGCGGCATGCTTACGATCGTTATGTTGCTAGAAGATAACACTGATCCACAGTGTGATTTATCAACACTCTGCAGTAAGTTTGCTTTCAAAATGTTAAAGAAATCTATGCTACTTATAGTGCTGTCTATGAATACAAGATTTCCAGCACCTCTTTCTAGTAATACAACCCCCATCACCAAGCAGTTTCGTTTTAGTATTGTTATTTTGACATATACGAACTTATAGAAGTTCAACTAGTTGCTGTACACTTTGTTTTGACGCTGACTGTATACAAATTAATAGAAAATCAAAGTGACTGATAGTTATATACAAAATATTAAGGTGTCTGAAAATTCGCTATAGTCCAGCCAATGCTAGACAAAAAAGCTTTATTTTGCGCCAATAATATCGGTAGAGTCATCTATTTAATGTTCTGATAAAGGCAAGGGTATCCCCTCGCCTCAACCGAGTATGGCCGCCAAAATTAAGTATGTGGCGTGCAAGAGGATTTGGGTGAAGTTCCAGTTTACTGATATACCTTGCCGCATACTTAGAAAATTCGTCTTTTACCAGCGGAACACACAAATCCTTGTGAATTCGTGAGTGTCTTACGTACCATGGAAATTTTCTAGAGAAAATTTCTTTTTTTATAATATTAGTTTAATAACTACTTGAAATAATAATTATATAATATTATATAGAAAATTTGGTGACTTAAAACAATGAAAAACAATTTCACCGACTCAAATGATAAAATTTCCAACTTGTCTAAGGAAGTATCAAGGAAAGATTTAATAAGATTAATAATATATTTATCTTAAAAATCCTCAGCAACAAAAATCTTTATCAAAAGAAAAAATCACTGAAATTTTCTATTGAATGCTATTTGTCTTTGAAAATTTGCGTCATAAAAAATTGTTACTAAAGCTGATTTGTCACATCATTTTATGTCATTTACGACATATCCAAAAAACAAATTTTTTTATTTTATTTTACATATACAATTTTTTTATTTTTATAATTTTTGATCAAAATTTGTAGCACAACACTGTCTATGCAGAATTTTATTTTCATATTTTTTTTAATTATTCAAGAAAAATGTTAATCCATTAATCCATCAAAATTTCCTACCGAACACAAATAATCATTTTTATTATTAAAGCTTTTTAGAAATATTTAACTTGATATTAATTTATTAAACTTAATTTTTTAAATAAATTTCTTTTGTAATTGTCGCCAAGTTCGAAGGCGTTTGTTATTTTATAAAAATAATTTGACAAAATGTATTCAAAATTTCGTTTTCTTTTGGAAAAAGAAATACTGAATTCTTGTTACATTAACACATAGATATATGGCAGTAGGCGACTGAATTATTTTGAAACTAGTAGCAACATAAATTAATTTACATAAAAGTATGCTTCAGTGTAGCCATGTCAGAGTTTTTAGCTTTAAAAAAAGAGCTCTGTTTATATCAAACTTTTTTATCTCTTCAAAGCTAATATCATATCCGATCTTTAATCAGAACAGTATTAAAGAATTTAAACCTTACGACAATATATTGAATTTTTCAAAATGTGGACCAAAAGTAATTCGACTCCAATAACCAATTTTTTTATGCAATTAATACCAGTGGTAAGAAAGTAAAATCGACTGGTATATATCTACCCGCATATTAGTTACTTTGTAAAATAAAGATTTCTTGTTTTGATTATGAGTATGGTCGACTTTCTAAACGCAAGTTGCAATGCATAATTTAAAAAAATGCGTATGCAATGTTAAACATGTTTTAAGTACAACCTTGCGTTGCAGAGTATTTTATATTCAGAGAATTTTTGCATTTTATCGGCATTTAGAAACGTCGCTAATCAACTCATACATAAAACAAATATCAAACACATGTTATAAAATTGAATAATTAACACAAGGTAACACAAAATTATTTATCCAATTTGTTGGCAAATGCTGAAGAATTATCTCAGGCTAAACCTTCAAAAAATATTGAATTATCAAAGAAACTTATTAAAAAGGAAAAAAGAAGAGACAACTTTTATTAAGGACAATAAAAATCCGGAGAAGAAAAGTGATCAAAAATAAATATTTTTGCATAAAAAATAAAAATTATGTGCGATTCTGACAGCTGATATCCATTAAAATGAGTTCCCAAACGATTAGAAACATTGAATGTTGCCAGAATGTTTGCTTATGCGTTTACAAAGTGTATGCATTGTAAATATGCATTGTAAGTTGCATTTAGGAAGTCAGCCTATATATACTAGTACACATATTTAGCAAATGAAGAAATAAATCTATAGCTTTATTTAAAACAAAATTTTGTTGTTTTTTTTTTGTTATATTGGAAAATAAAATACTTCCAAAAACTAAATTTTTTAATATAATTTTTATACATACTGGCCACTCTGTTTTTATTTTACAATCAACAAAAAATAGAAATTACTTTTATTCCACTGCGGCGGAAAATGAAATCAGCATGGACAACAACCTGCAGTCGTGTCGTCTTACTGTTGTCAAAATAAACGTTCATTGTCTGCTAGCTTCAATGTTTTAAACGCTTTATTTATAAACAAAATAAACGTTTTCAAAAGAAAATGATTTACTGAATAAATGTTTTATTTATTTTTTTTTTTGCAACAGACAAACGTTCTCAAGCTTGATGAGAATTGCGAGTAGTATACCCGGGTGTCTGCCGGTTATACTGCTCACAGTAATGCCATTGTAATCCTGGCTGTATGTGATGTTGCACCGTCTTGTTGATACCACACGTATCCCATAGTACGCAGTTGTGGCGTTAAAAAGTCTTCAATCATAATACGATATCGCTCCGCATTCCCAGTTACCGTTACGCTGTTTTCATGTTTAAAAAAATAAGGTCCAATGATTCTTCCTCACAAAATAGCACACCAGACTGTCTCTTACTGGCTGCTTATTCTGCCTATTCACATATCCATCCATTCAAATGAATTTTTTTGCCTCTTCACTCATTGGCTTTTTTTTTATGAAAATCGGAGTTGCCATGGCGAGCTGTAGCATATTATTGGCATTTGCACGGTGGCGTAAATGATCTTGTGGAAGAAGCTCTTGTGTCAACTGAATCTTAAATGGAAATAAATGCTGCAAATTCTTGACCAAAATTGTGGCCAAAGCTGTTCTTTGAAGATCAAGCTCTTGAGCACGGCATCAAATTGAAGTTGGCGATCTTCCAGTACATTGCGGTACAGGCGATCTTGCAGTACATTGTGGTCCATGCTTGGGCCTATCACCTACAGACCCTCTTTCTTTGAAATCATTCACTACACGATAAATAGTTCGTTTTGTTGGCACGTTGTGTCCGCCAAAAATTTCACGTAACTTTCACATCGTCACAAAAATCGATGATTGATTTTGATAAAATATTTTAGCGATTAAAAACGCTGGTTTACCGAATATTTTTCCATAAAAAATTTGACACGTGTCTACTTCACGACTGCCAAATATGAACTGTCAAGACTACTGTTTACCAAAATGGCGGCAAAACAAAGCTGTTGCAGTCAAAAGATGCATTTTTTTCGTGTTTGAAATGAAAACTTTTTTTTCGTAAACGAATAAATTTCATTATATTTACGATTATGGGGGCTAGCAGTTCCTCAAACCATTTTGGGTTTAGAACTGTAGCAGCCTTTTTTAGGGATGCGATAGTCTGTCTAGAGGATATTATTTTCTGATACCACGGCAGCCCTAGGAAAATTGTTCTCGCCCGACTGTGGTGAGGTCCTTCGGGGGCAACGTGGTGATTGTGGTTAAATACGCAAACGAGGCAAGAGTTTTCGAACTCGGTCTGGAGTTGCACTGCAGGCGGGTGCCGTGACCCTGATATCCCCCATACAATGGGAGAGAGCAAGGGATATTCACGGCGTATTCACGGTGATCGAAATGGCACGTGGTGATTTGAAACCGTTTGAATTCTTTCTCTGGGGGTACTTACATCGATAAGCCTGCAACAATTCAAAGATAATTCGGCACATTAACGCTATAGAGCCTCTATTATGGCTTAGCATCGGCGAAAATTTATATTATCAGATGAAGATGTGCCGCCGAGGTCGCGGCACTCTCTATTGCAATGCGATAAGAGTATTATTTAGTGCTGTACTATTTGCGCAAACTTTTTCGTGAACTAGTTTGAAAATGAAGCAACACTGGTACCACAAAATAAACAATTAGCGAAGAATGATAAAATAAAATGTGCGAAAGGAAAAATTACATGCGAAAAGAAAATACGAAAACGCAATACAGGGTACCAATTCATTGATTGCGAACCATTTTTCTGTCGTATTGCAATAGAGAGTAACCCCTCTGTATTATAATAATAAAAATAAATGGCAATCATTTCTAAATAATTAGTGTTTTATTCAAAATAACATCAGTCCTTAAAATTTAGCTACCCTTTAGTTAGACGTTTGAAAGTATTTTTCAAAGTTTCCTCAGTCTACTGATGATTAGGATAGCTTCTATGCTCCTATAGACAGCTGGAAAACATAAAAAACAATCTGTTTGTATTTTTTTTTATTAGTATCAATGTTAGTAGCTAATAAAGTAAATAAACTTATTAATTTAAAAGCTTTGAAAATTAAAATTTTTATACAAACATTTTTTTATATATATTTTTTTTTTGATCCCAACATTTGTTAAATGAAATTTTTTAGAAACAATTTTTCTTAAAGATTTTGTTTTGCATTTTTATAAATTTTATATTTTTAAATTTTTTTCATTAAATAGAAAAAAAAAAAAAACAAATTACTGCTTGCATCTCTTAATAATTCATCATTTTATTGCGGCTGGGTGGTCCTGTACAAACCGTAAACACGATGTCTGTATTGAAAATCAAGTTCAAGATAAACTCATAAGAAATAGTAAACAATAGTGAAGGCAACAGCATTCAACATTGATTGCAGAACAACAACAATGATAAACAAACAGGCTGGCAACAAAATGAAAAATGCAAGTTTTATTGTTCCCTGCGAAGCAAAACCACAGAAAACAAATGTTTTCTACCAAAACGCATACATACACCACACACACACACACACTCATATATGCATGCATTCATAGACACAAACACATAAATACCCAAACTCAAAGTCATGGACATCCTATGAGAGATTTACTATAGACAAACACCAACGAAAAATGCGAAACACAAACAATACACGGACGCACTATGAGCCAACAAATACACAACACCTACACATATGCAATTTTAACACAAACACACACACTCACTTAGTTTTTCAAAGAGAAGGCCTCAACATTTTACGATTAACTTTTCCGGAAACTAGTTTTTTTTAATGCATTTTATCTTTTTCTTACCGTTTGGAAAACAGCTCACGTGTGTCAAAAAGAGCGAGATTTCAGCGTGTAAAGGATGAACTTACACAAGGTTGTTTTAGCGGCAAAACAACTACATCCTTTTACTCAAGTGCGCATGTATTTGATTACGTATTTATATTAAAAGGCATCACATATGTATGTAAGTAAATATTAAGCAACATTTTGTTATAAGCGTCGATACAATAATTAATAATAGCAACAAAAACGTCAGTGATATAAGGGGTAAAAAGCTTTCGAGTTGTTGATAACGACTGAGTACCAAAAGCTTTTTCTTACTCAATAAGAGAGCACAAGCAGCCAAAGTGAACATGTAGGCGTTTATTTTATTAAATAAAACCAGCATTTTACAACAAGTAATTTTCGTATTTCAATTAATGTAGAAGCAGAAGGTAATGAAAATTGTCTGCTTTTCGCCGGGATTTGGGCTGCAAACATTAATGGGCATATAAAACATAAAACAAGGCTTAAGCGGTGAGAAGCAGCTGATTTCATAATAAATAATATAGTAATTTTGTTTGAAGAATTTTCTAGTTGAATATCTTTAAAGTAATCAGTTTACAAATGAAATTTTTTTGACAGAAGATTTTTGCTACAAAAACATTTTGTAATTATATTTTTCAATAAAGGTGGGTAAATTTAGCACATTTAGAACATTGGCATGAGGAGAAAAAGGTCCACTGCGATATATCAAAATTAAAAAATAAAAAATATTTTCGAACCGCTCAAAATTTATTTTTTTACTTTTTTAGGTAATTAAAAAATGTTGCTGATTTATTTTCTATAAAATAACTTTTGAATTATTTTTTTTCGATTTGAATCATTTATTAACGTGATTGAATTGGGTGTATGTGTGACTTGGGCGCTTCTAACATGGTGTTTTTCCAAAAGCTACTGAAAGGACACAATATGGAAAAAATTTGGTCCTTTCAGATCTAGCCTCCCTTCTGTACATGTATATAAAACACTATATGAAAACTTCCAAAAAGAAATGTACTTATTTTAACCAATCAATTATGTAATGGAAATCGCACGTTCTAGAACAAGGCGAATTCATATCAGGTATATGCTAGAGCAATAAATACAACACTACAAAAAATAAATCTTTTTCAAACGTCAAGGGAAACATATAAACACAAAAAGGAATTCAAAAAAATATATAAAAAAAAAAATTTACAAGAAAAGATAAACTTTTAATTATTTCGTGAAACGTTTGACCATTTCGTGAAAATTAAAGTCTCGGATCATAGAGCTCGGAAAAGAGAAAAATACCAGCCAGATTGCGGAGAATTCTAAATGATAGTTGCAATACAAAACCTAAAAAATTTTTCAAACAAAATTTTTTTTTTTCAAATTTCTTTTAAAAAAATTTACAATAAAAGAAAAACTTAATTATTTTGTGAAAGTTTTAATTATTTCGTGAAAAAAATAGTTTAAAAAAATTTGTTTTTATATGATTTAATTATTCCATTGATATCTGAAAAAGATTAATATTAAAAAAAAGTTATCAGCTGCGCTGTCAATTTCACCTGTTATGAATTCGCCTTTTTCTAGAAAATATCGTTTTTAGAATCTGTGACAGAACACAATTATTTTTGAAAAAATTTTTGGTTAATAAAAAGTTCTCTATAGAATATTTCAGTGAATTTAACTTTATTATAAAAAATTTTTTGCGAATATTTGTGACAAAAACATTTGTTGTACAAAATTTGTATGAAAAGATTTTCAATAATAAACTTAAAGGAAAAATATTTTCGTAAAAAACGTATAAGAGTTCAAATTCTCTGTAAAAGGGCATGTTTGTGATTTAGAGAAAATTGTTTTATAGAAATTTTTTAAGCAAAAATTTGTGTCAAACATTGCCAGACGAAAGTTTTTTTATATGAAGAAATTCTATGACAAAATAACAAAACTGTTTTCTATTGAAAATGACAAAAGAGACAATTCTCTGTAGAAAATTACTTTTATTATAAAATGTTTTTAAGCAAAATTTTGTGACAAAAATAAAGCGAACGAAAAAGTAACAGCAAATTTAGTGAAAAAATATTTTTTTATTGTGTTATAAAAAAAATCATTTCCCCTTTAAAAAGCTTTCGTTTTGTAATTAAAAAAGCTATTCAACTGGGAGTATCATGGTTTCAAAGAGGAAATAAAGACGGAAGTAAAATAACGTTTAGTGCTCGCGTGTGGCTGTGTGAAATTTGGGACTGTGTGTAAGATGTCAGTCATATGACTGCTGAAGCAAGTAGGCGTTGCGATGATAATATTTTTTTTTTTTTTTTACTGCCATTGCTTTGTTTTACACTTTGCTTCTGATAAAATATTACAAAAAAAAAAAAAAACTGCAATAAAGCACAAGAAATAAAGTGAGATAATATTTCGACATAAAATTCCTATAAGAACTTTTGCTTCAGTGTCACTCACACTCACTCAAAGATTCGCGGTTTTATGAAGTTGTTACGCTGTTTAACAAATGATGAACTAGAAGAAATTTTCATTGCTGTTTGAAGTATATGGGGAAATGTTTCCATTTTTACAAAATATTAAGTCTCAATTGTTTCAAATTAGAGAAGAGATAGTTACAAAGCCACAAAGTATGTGCACATTTATTTGTTTTTACAAAATTATTTTCTATTTGTTGCTTTGTTTCTTTTTTTTTTTTTTTTGTTTCTGCAGCCTGTTGCATAATTCACTCATTTTTGCTAACGTTGGGTTTTATCATTAAAGTTTTTTTTTTGTAAGTTCTCTGCTCTTGAGCCCCCGCTTGTAACAGACTCAGTCATAAATAACAGAAAAACTGTTGCATATTTACAGGATGTAGGTTGGTTTTATTCCGCACTAGTTAGTTGTGTGTATTTGTTTGTTTATTTAGTTTTATGTATGTATCAGTTGAACTTTTCAATTTTCTTGTTTTATTTCAATAAACATATGTGTTTTAATGGCAGATGTATTGATTTTTAGATTATTTACTATTTAGCCAGCATATGTTTTGCAATCTCTATATGTTTAAACACGAAAATAAAGTGATTTCGCATACTATTTTAGCGCAATATACAGATATGAGAGTGCTATTAAAAGTTTAAATAGGTACACGATTTAAAGAAGTTCTTAAAAGCCAAGCAGAGGATTAAAAGTAAATTAAAATTGGACATTTTTATATCAAAAAACGGTTTGTTGAAATAAATGCAAAAAAACATTTTTGACGAGTTTACACTTTTAAATGTACAAAAATACAAAAATAGTTTCGAAAATTTTTAATTGAAAACAAATTTCTCTAGCGTTTGGCTTCTGCGTTCAATAAAAGAAACTCCAAACGTTTGCAAATGAAACGTTTGTAAATGAAACATTTGTAAATTCCTGTAACATCGGTCGCGCTACCAATTATCTCTTACTAGGCTGCCGTCACAGAATCTGCGTATACTGGTTTCATTATGACAGCTATTGAAGGTAAACAACTTCATTAATTTTGATGAAATTAGAAGAAATTGATGCTTATGAGCTGTTTAAAAATCACTGACAAAACCAATACTATGGAAATTCGGATCTACCGATTTCAGTACAGATTAAGCAAAAGTTTAACTCACTCAAAAGATGCCATTAATCCAGAAATAGTGCATGAAATTAAGCAATCGAAAAAATAAATAACGTGAGCATAGATGGTTGGAATGGCGAGCATCTCAATTGAGCGTCTATATACATCATATGTGATCATATTTTTCATGAACATTTGGTTTTGAAAAACCTATTTGCGCGATATGTGCTGCTATCGACTGGAACATAATAGCAATCACTTAAAAATAGTGGTTGGCAATTCTCCAGCTTCAGTCATACTCTAGCTTCAGTCTGAGCTAGTTTTTGAGGATATTTGAAACTGTGAATACAACACTACCCGAGCAACCAAAGAGCAGTGAGTTTATTTTGGGTTAAAGTGGGTCTGCCAACCTATACGGTTTTAAGGAATGCACACAAAGTTATTCCAATCGATTTCTATAAAAAGTATACAATGTTAACCTAGGAAAATTACACGGGACCATTAGAACAGACTCAACTACTACTCCAACGAGTATAATTTTCTGCTACTTCCTATCACCAAGTTAGAGCTTCAAGAGAGTAGGTTTTGTCCAGGTGTATTCCTACCTTGGACACTTGTGTGTAGAGGGGTAGCAGTTCCTCTTATGTTATTGCAAATAAAACTCTAGGAAGTCCCAGCATGACCAGTTATGTTGGGAAGTCTGCAAATACTTAGGGGTTAATGGTAGAACGGGAGTCAATATGCCCCCAGAAGATTCCATTTTGCAGACCATTCTGGCTGTATCTTGACCTAAACTAATTTAATTCCAATATTTTAAATGCTGTAATAGAGTTTGTTTTGGTCTTTCGTATTCTTATTGTTGAAGATAAACGTCCACCAACACTACTTCCAGTGTACAATGCACTGCATATAAAGGGGTAATCCCCTGAGTACTGGTCAAAGATTAAAAAAGATCTAAAATTGCAGCGAGAAGTGACTTTCCTGATAATTATGGTGCATGGGCGATTTTCGGGAAACTGAATGTAGTCCGCGAAGTGAGGTTGTATGGCAACTAGCATATGATCAGAAGCTGCCACCTGTGTGTACCTTGCAAGTCACATGGGAGCACTGATGAGCCGTGGAACAGTTAACGCCCCGCACTAGGTTCACTCTCAGGTGAGGTTATTATTGCAGGTGCTAACGAGAATCGCTTACACATCATGTCAACAGTTTATACCAGTCCCCTTTCCCCACCACTCCATCATGGAGCAGATTTATCTTGTCACATTCGAATATGGGGTATTCCCCATATTTGCAGTTATATGGGGAATATGGGGAGTGTAACTGCAAATAAGCGAAGCTTATCCTGGTATTAATAGTAGGAATCCTGGTATTAGTAGTAGGTTCGGGTGCCTTAAACGTTCTGGCTGTGCGTTGCATCTAAAGTGGTAGGAATAAGTGTTGGCTTCATGATAACGGTAGTGTATGACTCCACTTTCGGGTATCAATTTGCCTGTACTGGAATATCAATGCGTGTCTGATTATGAACTAATTCTACTTATAAATTTAGGGATACCAGCTCATGGTGCCATTTTTCTGCTGCTTAGTGAATTTGATGCAGCAGAGATTAGAAGCCACTAACTCTTTAGTATAAGGCTTAACAATATCGCCGGCCAATATATCTACAAGAATTTGCCACCCATGCAAGCCTTATTGAAGGCGTTGGTGGGCACAGAAAAGTTAATTCTGTGTAATTGATTGGCCGTCAGATTAGTCTAAAATTTAAATTTAACTTGCTATAATTTACTACATTCTAATGCATAATAATATAATATATTACAATAGTTTTCTTTCAGTGTCTTATGACGTACGAGGTTATTCGTTTTGTTAATTGAACGAAATAGAGAACAATGCATATATGTATGTATATACATATGTATTTAAGTATTATATGTAGGTGTATCTCCAGAGTAAACCAACACATTTTAGTTTATCTCCCAATGTTCATATAATTCTTCTTTTAGTTTCCCCAAAATTTCTTAAATTTTAGTCACAAAATTTGTTTTTTCCCTCTTGGCCAAATTTGCTAAAATATCAAGCTGCTGCAATTTGAACAGGTCACAAGTGTATTTTCTACATCTGCAGTTTTTATTTCTTTTCTATTGTTGTTGTTGTAGTACTTATTGTTTTTGTTTCTTGATAATCTGCTTAAAAATATAATTTTTCTTCTTCTTATGTGTTTATTTTAAAACTTACATTATAACGAATGAAACGAACAATGTCAATGACAGGAACAGAGACTTGAGAGCACTAGAGAAAGGACTTACCTAAAAATATACAAGAAAAAAATATGATTGTTAAAAATACGTAAAAAAAAATGAAGAAAAGCAAATGTATGTGTGAATTTTAGGTATTCTCAATAAAACTTATGTTGACAATATCTCGTCAAATTCATTATTTTTTTGATACCAGTTTTACTGTCTGCTATGAACAGGGAAAAACTTAACTTTGATTTTGTTAAAATATTGATGAATTGAATGACTGAAGTATTATAGATGCAAGATATGTATATTGAAAAATTGCGCAAGCAGAGAAAAAAAAATTCAGTGCCGAGTAAGCGATTTTGAAATCACATTTGTGGTTTTAAATTTTTTGAAAAATTTTTTTTATCTTGCAGTGAACTGTACTGGAATACAGGTAAATAGATTATGAGGAAGAGGAAAGTGGGACGATTGGATTGCACCTACAAATAACAACGCGGAAGGTCCAGAAACACAAAATTTAAAGTGTTGGAAATAAATTAGTTCAAACTGTTCGATACTGGTCAGATCAATAAAAATTAATCCAACAATCTCACACTGCAAGTTAATGAATTGCATAGTAAAGAAATTAATTATGAACAAGAACAACAGTTAAGAAAACGTGCTATACGATGGAAGTAAAAAGCTCCTTATTCCTGCTTGTTACTTATTCCTATTATTATTATTAAAAAAAAAATTACGAATATACAAATCACGGACAGCAGTAAAAAAAACCACTAACACTATAATGGTCAAAAAAAAAGCAGGGTATGTGATTTTGAAATCACCTTGCGATTTTGAAATCATCTTGCGATATGAAAATCACACTTGCGATTTTGAAATCACACCTGCGATTTTGAAATCACACATGCGATTTTAAAATCACACATAATGCGTTTGGTTCTTCTTTAAATTTTACGATTTCAGCATTTTTCGGATGTCGAAATCACAAAAAAAAAAACTTAATTTTAATTTTCTGATTTTCTTGTTAGTCAAATTTGTTTTCTATATAAAAGCAAAAACTATTATAATATGTATTTTAGGGGTATTAGCTTCAAATTAAAAAAGACTAAATAGCTTTATATATACTAAAAAGATTTTACATTAATGTACAGTAAATATAGAAAACATTTTTTAGCATCCATAAAAGATTTCTTACCCTATCCATATATTATGAAAACCGAATCAGCTGGCTATAGAAAACAGGGCAAAAATCACAAAAAGCTAACACTTTTGTAAACGAAAGAATAATGGTTTCGAAAACTTAAAAGCTTTTTTAACTGATTATTATTATCTTTTTTTGTTTAATTACGAGAATATATTCGCAAACAATAACAGTTGATTTGAAAATGTTTGTGATTTAACCGACTGGTTTGAATCACATGGTTTGAAATCACATGGTTTGATATCACATGGTTTAAAATCACATGGTTACAAAAAGCTTTAAGCATTTTTTCGGTAATTTACTTTGGGAACATATGATTTTGAGAACATAATTACCAGCTTGATGATAAGAAGTCAGTATAAGAAATGTCCTTTGAAGGTTTCAAAAGACCACTTGCAAGCTAGTCTTTGCAAATACAAAAAATAATTAAAGATTAGCCAAACAATATGTAACTTTTTCACGTGGTTTTAAATCACATGGTTACAAAAAGCTTTAAGCATTTTTTCGGTAATTTACTTTGGGAACATATAATTTTGAGAACATAATTACCAGCTTGATGATAAGAAGTCAGTATAAGAAATGTCCTGTGAAGGTTTCAAAAGTCTTTGCAAATAAAAAAATTTTTTAAGGATTAGCAAAACAATATGTAACTTCTTCACTTTTCACGTTTTTTTTTTTTTTTTTTTTGTTATACAAAGCAATCAGCATGATGTAAAAAGTAGAAAAGTAATTGCACATTCATAGATACGAGTACATAGTTTTTAACATACTAACTTATTGACGATTACTAATATTAATAGCCACTTCATTTACATAATTAATTCTACCCCCTGCTACTGTTCTTTAAAGTGTAAAGAAAGATAGTAAAAATAACTGACAGCCACCCAAAGCAACACGTTGTCTGTAGTTGAAAATAAACAATAAAAACAAACAGAACACTGCACAACAAAAATAACGAAATTTTATTTAATTTATTTATTTATTTATTTTTTTTTTTGTAACCTGATCATCTTTTGTAATTTTCTCTCCATCGGTAGAAATTTCTGGTTACAATATATTGATTAATTAAACGATTGAAAGGAAAGTTGGAGAGGAGTTTTATCAAAGGAAAGCACTGAAGAAAAACAGTGTATATACATGAACTTATATGTAAGGGAAGTTAGATGGCATCTGACAACAATTTTATATATACAAACAATTTATGAAATAATAATAAACTGCGATCGAACACTCTAGCACCTCAAACTGTAACAGTATTGATCTGTTCAACTAACGAAATTTTTTGAAATTAACTTATGCTATTATACTCAAATAAAAAACTGTTGTTTATGGAATAAGTGAAAAAGTTATACTATACCTATTTTGTTAGTTGAGTTATACATTTTTATTTGGATTTCTTCAAACAACGCGAAGCCTTGAAAACGAGTACTGAACCTGACTTAAAGATGTATCATAAGTTCATTCGAAACTATTTTAAATAAAGTTTTGTTTGAACGAGAATTTAACGGCAGACCTGTGTAATTAAAATAATCAACTGGATTACATTACAATAAAAAAAGTGTTATTTTCCTTTAATGCTTTTGTTTTGTATTATTTGCGAACTTTATTTTAAAAACGTTTATAATTTAATTATTACTTAACTATGCTGCATTTAATTAAATTTTAATTTACAAATCTATTAGTTTGCTGTATTTTTAATATAAATGGTGGCGATTTAATTTTTTTCTTTGCATGAAATATCATCAACTTCATCGATAATATAATAATATACAATAATGTTAGTTATAGTCGGGAAAATTATAATAGTATATTAATAAATAACAACATTAACTATTCGTGATACTTTAAAAACTTCCTACAATAGACCTAATCATACAATTTCTGTCCGTTTTTCCCACATAAACAAATATATCCCTACAAAAAGGAAAAAAAATTCTACAAAAAGGACTTGGCAACATTGCTCTCATCATACATAATTACCCATACGATAGGGTTTATGAAAACTACAAACATGTGTTAATAACCGCTCCTGTAGAGCAGATACCAGCAATCCGGCCTCTAAAAAACGGCAGGAAATGTTAAAAGTGCTACAAAAAGGCCACAAATTTGAAAAATGTTAAAAACCGGCAAAAACTACCAATAGTAAAAATCGACATAAAACCAGTAAAAATGATCAAAGTAACGAAAAAACCCGGATGTTTACCGGTACAACCAGGTTCAAAATGATTGTTAAATGTTCAGACTCGTGTTCCACGGCAATAACGCGTACTGAATATGAAAAATCTGTTTCAAACAGGTGCGGGCTTTTTCGGAAATTCCAAAAATCGCCCTCCAGATTTTGGGAATTTCCAAATAAACTATAATCGCTTATACGTTTGAGGATGCGAGAGTTAAAAACATACGAATGGAACTGATATAAGCGTGTTAATAACCGCTTCTGACATGTATATATCAGTTGTTCAGCCACTAAAGCCGGCAGGAAGCGTTAAAAAGTGTTACCGCGTGTCACAAAAAGCCCACAAGTGCGGCACCATGTAAGAAAAAGACAAGAAGTACCAACAACCGGTCAACAACTTTAAAGAACCGTAAATAATCTGGATTATTTGCGGTATAACCGGCTACTAAATTACCGTTAAAAGTTCAGATATACATTTTACGGCAAAAATGCGCACCGAATATGAAAAACCGGTTCCGAAAGGGTTGGCAAACCGGTTTAAAATTTTTTTGGGAGTTCCAAAATTCGGTCGTATGTACTTTATGGCAATTTAGCCTAGTTCAAGTTTTTAATCAAATTGTGTATTTTTCTCGAATAGTTTAAAAACTTATCTCTCCAAATATTAAATTCACACTGAACTAAACTTAACTGTCGCTGTATCAGTCCTCATTAACTTTTCCAATTTGATTTTCGAAAATTAATTTATTTTAACTTTATAAAATTAAATTTAAAACCAATTACTTGTTTATTCCAGCCGTGTTTTTCTCTGGTTGCACTTAAATATTTGATGTTTAACTCTTGCAAACCATGAAGTTAATTGAGTGTTTGTAGGAAAATATTTTTTAAAACCAAAAACTTTTAAATAAACTTACATTAAACAAAGTAGAGTCTTTTTGCATAAATAAATAAAATAAGAATAATATTATATGTTAATACACGCATATACATGGGAAGAAGAAAATATGCCACAAAACCGCCAACACCACAAATACTTTTAGATTTTTCAAAAAGCAAGCAAACAGCAGTTTAAAGTCTGATGTCGTCCACCTCTGAACTGGAAATTAAATTCTTAAAGAAAATTGGAGCAATAAAAGATTATAAATGCTCAGAAATTGCTGCTGGTTGGACATAAAGTTGAGGGGTGAAATAAAAGGTAATTGCTTGAGGAAAATCTTAGCACTATTTTTAACTTATTCTCGCACTCATAATGCTTGAGCCATTCATCAAAATGTTTGTGCTGTTCAAAGCTGTTGGCATCAAGCAAAGAGCTGCAAGAAAGAAAAAAAACTTGCGACCACACCCTCTGGATTTTTTTAAGGCGTAGGTCAACTGGAGCTTGTAGATTATGTAATAGGCTATTTTGAACTGAAATGTGATAAAAACTAAAATTTTGTTTATGAATTCTCAAACTTTACGCACGTTTTTTATATTCTTTAGCTATAGTTATGTGGTTTGCAAGAGTTAAACATTAAATATTTAAGTACTACCTGAAGAAGAAAACATGGCTAGAAATGCAAAGAAAACCCCGCTTAGTGCAGCCATATTCTATTACTACACTGAGAAGTCTAGCTAGGCCGACACTCTTGACGATCCCGCAGTCCAGGTGTCTCATAAAATCTCAGTTATAAACATATTGAGACAAGCTATTACAATACATCCAATCTAATACAACGCACTACAAGGTTGAGTTATTTTGTATGAAGCAACAGATAACACCGAACACTGATTCAAAACGATAAATTAATATTTTGTAAGATTTGTTTTACGATATAAGTGACTTAGTTGAAATTTTTGATTTATCAAAGGAAGATCTCATTAAGCGTGGCAAGTATAAAAACGGCAACGAAAATGAATTCAATGCTTAACTTTAGCTAAGACGCAAACCAAATTATTCAAACGTATTAGAAAATAGGAGCGTTCTGATCAGAATGCCATTCGTACACTTTATGATTTTTTTTTTTGGTCAGCATAATCGACCAACTGTATCCACAATCGGAAGAATTGTGCGGAAATTTCAGGAAACCGTGCTCGCCCGGTTCGTTCTTCGAAAACAGTGCTGTTGTTTGCAAGAGTGCGGCAGAAGAGCTATCAACAAAACAAATAAAGATTTGTGTTCATACGCTTACTTACGCAATTGGCTCAACAACTGGTATGCAACAGCCAGTTTAAGCGTCGTCAATACGCCGAATAGTTGGTTGAACACACAAAAGTGAAGGGTGACTTTGCAAAGAAAATAATCTTCAGCGACAAGGCACACTTTCTCGCATCTCAGTGGCTTCGTTAAAGAATAGAAGCGCAGAATTTGGGTATATGAGATCCCACGAGTGATTATTGCAAAGCCTATGCATTCACAAAAAGTGGCTGTTTAGTGTAGATTACAGGCTGGCGGTAATATTGTTCCGCACTAATTCGAAAAACAAGCAGCCATGCAATTACCATAAATGGTAATCGCTATCGCGAGATGATAACAGACTTTTTGTGGCCATGCCGACTAATGTGGTACCAACGGGATGATACCTCTTTGAAACAGCTAATGAAACAATGGCTCTTTTGCTCAATAAATTCAATGGTCGTTTTATCCCACATCGTGGCAAAGTTAGTTGGCCGCCATTATCATGTGATTTGGCAACGTTAAATTTCCTTCTTTGTGGATATTTAAAAAAAAAAATATACAGTAAAAAAGTATAGGCTAAGAACAATTCCAGAGCTAAAGCGTGAGATAGTTCGGCGCATGAATGATATTGTAAATATATTATGTCGCAGAATTCATTGAAATTATGAACTATCGTGTAGTGCCCTGTCACCATGGCGAGCATCTGACCGATACTTCGTTTCACACATAACAAAAACATTAAGATAAATACATAATAAACATTAAGATAATTCTCTAAAAACTTTATAATTGATATTTAATTATTTGATCTTATTTAGGTAAATATTTCTTATTTTTGCAGCTAAAGATCGTTTTATGTTATATAAAAAATTTAACGTATTTATTTTCAATATTTCGATACACTTTGTTATCATGTCAGGACATATTAATTTTCCTGACGATGATACCAAATTGTTATCGAAATATTGAAAATAAATACTATCAAAATTTTTTATATAACATAAAACGATCTTTAGCTGCAAAAATAAGAAATATTTATAAAAACTTTATTAATTAACATCATGCGTTTTAGTTGGGCCACTCTTTATAGGCCACTTCTACCAGACGTTTGGCAGCTGCTTTTATACTATATATTAACTATATATCTTGATCGCGAGTCATGTAAAAGAAAATTTTGAATACTCGCTCTGCATGCTGCTCAACCTTTCTTGATAAGATAACTGCCAATTGATTGTTTTGGCAACACTTCATTATCGAAGACATCAACCACATTTATCAAAGGTTTTACGAATGATATAGCAGTTCCGTTTGGTATGGTAATGCTGTTTTCAATGTTTGCATAAACTTCAGACAATCTTGTCGTTTTATTTTTACTATTTTAAATATAAACAGTAAAAATTTTCTTTTAAAAAATATTATAAATTTTCTTTTCTAAATGTAGCAACATTTTTCAATACACATGTGTTTTAATTTTTAGTTATAATTAACGTGTTCAAAAATGCCACAAATGGTTTCAAGCTCTGAGTTAAAAAAAATATATATATTTTTAGTTATTGTTGAGAAGTGCGAGTTCTTATCTTAAAATTGAATTATTTCTTTGAATATTTTTTCTTGCTTTAATTTGTTTTGCAAAGATTGAATTATCTCTTTCTTTTAATTCTCTTTAATTAAGGAAAATTCCAAAGCCAAATGCGTTAATATTTTTTTGTTTCTTGTCTACGCCATAGAAAACACTCTGTCTCATCAGCCATTTGTTATTTTCAATTGTCATTAAAAAAAGTTATGTTTTGCTTAGAAACGAATAAATCATGAATACGTTTCAAAAAAAGAAAAAGCTTAATTACTAAGGCCGACCAATAAGAAAAACAAAAATTAAGAACGGGTGTTTTTTAGAGGTAATGTTTAGACAAAATTACACATTTTCAGTATATCCTTTTGGCTTATTTCTGCTTTTAGGAATAAACTTTTGTCTTATTAAAATAAAGAAAACTGCGTAAAATTTACTAAGTATCATGTTGAGTTTACATTATATCATGTTAAATTTATTAGGTATACAATTTTGCTTCCGTTGTTTTGTAATAGATGGCTGTAGCGATGAGTGGTATTCGAAATAAATATATCGCTTCTTTATTACAACATAGTCATAACTAAAAAAGGCTCGTTTCAAGAAAAACACATTGTAAGCTTTTAATTTCCATACAAGTCTCAAATAAGTATGATGAGGCCGCTCCTAGTGAAAGAACGTGCCGATATTGTTTTCAACGCTTCAAAAACGGTGGTTCCAACTATAAGACCAGGACGGAGGTGGAAGAGAGAAGGATCTTCAAGATAGAGAATTGAAGGCAATCCTTGATCAAGACTAGTGTCAAACGCAACAAGAGTGATCATTGGGAGTGATGAAATAAAACGCCTGAAAATCATGGGAATGCTTCAGAAACAAGGAAATTGATTGCCGTAGGAGTTGAAGCCGAGAAATGTTGAACGGTGCTTGTTAGCTTGTGAATAGCTTCTTGCAAGATAAAGACGAAAAGGATGTCTGCTTTGCATTGTGACCGGCGATTATTGCGCTAGTCTCAAACGCGGAAAAACATAGAGATATCCCAGCCATGCTTCTACGTCGACGGACAAACTGTATATTCACGGCTCTAAGTTCATGCTCAGTATTTGGTGGGACTAGCTCGGCGTAGTGTATTATGAGTTGTTAAAACACAAGCAATCGTTATTATTGCGTTTGAGCCGAGCATCGAACGGCAAACAGCCGCCATGCAACGAGAGACATGTTGCGAAAGTGGTCAAGACTTACATGTCTTGCAACAGATACCTCTACTGTAAGCAACCAGGAGTGGTAGTTAGACGGATGAGTTGTTTAAGGGCTGATGGTTTTAATGATTTTCGGCCTTGTTTTCCATTGACTGATAGGAAATTCCATACCGGAGCGGTTAGAAGGTCCGAAGTCTTAAGCAAGGTGTTTGTCTATAGGGCTACAAATTATAGCAAAAAGTTGCGACCTGAGTTAGTCTAGCAAGCCACATGAGGGAGCTGATGAATATTGAATAATTCAAGATTTGGTCCATCATCAGATTAGGCCGTAAAGGCTGGTGCTGATGTAAATAAATTTCACAACTTATCTTGGGCGAGATCTCAGGATATGATTCCTATATATGCAGTGCATTGCACTAAAACTGAAAAAAAAAAATTAGCCATGAGGACTTGAAACTTCCTACGTTATATGTAACACGAACTGTACGGCTCAGTTTTGGAAAATTGGATCAGTTTTGGAAAATTGTGTTCTTAGATTTGTGTTAGAGGATAAGCTACTTTTTAAGCAAAGAAACTCTTTAACTGAATGACAAGCCTTGAGGGAATCTCTTTCTTAAGTACGATATGTTCTAAAAAGTTTTCTTCAATATGTTTGCTTTATCAAATATTTTGTGTGAAATAAACGAGATATTAGAATTCCCCACACCTAAGCTGATTACTTTTTTTTTATAAATAATACAATATGTAAATTAAAAAATACAATTTATTAAATAAAATCTCAACGATTCATAAGCTTTAAGAACTGTAAATTTTGTTGCTAAGAAACTCTTAAACCTATTCTGTAGAACAGAATTACTCGTATGTACGTACATACATATGTATACAATATTTCATTGCTGTTAAAAAAGCTAAATATTTTCCAAATACATCCTAAATAAGAAAAACATATTTGCACAAGTTAAAAGAAAAAAAACGTTGCGAAACATAAACATAGCTTCCAGTATAAATAGCTCGATATACTACACAGAAAAAATTCTAGTAAAAATAATATCAAAATAATTTTTGTCTAAAAAAATAATTTGTATGTATAGGGTGTTTTTTTAAGCTAGATAGAACTTTAAATTGTAAAAAGTAACACAAAAAATTAAATTTTGATGAAACATTTTTTTTATTTGTTTCAGTATACTCTGACAAATCATCATGAATAGACTCACGCTTGAACAACGCTACGAAATTATCCAAATTTACTTTGAAAATCAGTCCCGTTGTTTTATCGCAAAATTGTGTTCAGCGATGAGGCGCATTTTTGGCTTAACGGGTTTGTTAATAAGCAAAATTGCCGCATATGGAGTGAGACCAATCCACAAGACACCCTACAGACTCCATTACATCCAGAAAAATGCACTGTTTGGTGCGGTTTTCATGCTGGTGGCATCATCGGACCTTATTTCTTCAAAAATGAGGCCGGAGCTCGCGTTACGGTCAATGGAGATCGTTACCGCACCATGATCAATGATTTTTTGTTTGAAAATATGGATGACATTGATCCGGAGGAGATGTGGTTTCAACAGGATGGCGCTACGTGCCATACGGCGAACGCAACCATCGACTTACTGAAATCAAAATTTGGCGATAAGTTGATTTCGAGAAATGGACCTGTCAATTGGCCTCCAAGGTCGTGCGATTTGACACCTCTCGATTATTTCCTGTGGGGCTACGTGAAGTCACTGGTTTATGCTGATAAACCAGCAACAATTGACGCTTGGAGGCCAGCATTGTTCGTGTTGTTCGTGACATACGGCCAGCAGTGCTCGAAAAAGTGGCCCAAAATTGGACGTCCAGAATGCGCTTCGTCAAGAACAGCCGCGGTGCCCATATGCCCGAAATCATTTTCAAATGTTAATGTCACGTATTGATCTTTCGAATAAAAAAAAATTTTGATTACAATTTAATTTTTTGTGTTATTTTTTACAATTTCAAGTTCTATCGGGCTTAAAAAAACACCCTTTATATACATACATACATATATATTTATTTAATTATTTATTTCAACTAAATGTTTAATAACGGCAGAGAAATCAGTATAACAAGGAAATAGATAGAATTAATATAACAAAAATTTCGTAAGAAAACTACAAAAAAATAACTTTGAATATCGTATTTTGTTGTTGTTTAAAGAAATAGTTGTTTTCGATCAATAATTATTTTTACTAAACTTTTGTTTGAATCCACGAATTCATTTACAGGTCCGCATCAAACAATTTATTAATTAATTCAACGAATTTCGTTATTGCACACGAAAAAAATTTTTTTCTGTGTACATGTATTTATATATATTTAAGTTTGCATCTTTACATATGTATTGTATCTTCACGACTTAAATCAACATCATTGTCATTTCACCATCAGCATAAATTGCTTGTTGAATATTGAATTTCCACAATTCCGTTCTTATCTTCTTTTAATGAATTTCTTCCTCATATCTTTCCACGTCCAGACTTCAACGGCCTAAAAAAAGTTGCTTATCATTATTGGCTTTTTTTTTGTTGCTTTTTTGTAGCTGTAGTTGCTGTTGTAATTCAAGAATCAATACCATTCAACGAATTAGACATGAGTGGCATTAGAATTATTGTTGAGAGGGTGATTCTACTCGTACTTTTCCTTTCCTTTTCGGTAAGGAAGTGAATTTGTGTTTTTTACATTTTTAGTGAGAAGTATTGAAAAAGTACAAATAAAAAAAAAAATTTAACAAGAGCTAAAAGAACAAGAAGATGAACAAGAAACAGAAGTAGAATTCTTAAATCTATCAACACTCAACCAAGATGAGAATGGCAGTCATTTTCTGGAGAAGTTGTCATTTGCAATTTTTCCTTTTTTTTCACAGAACATTTTTTGTTTTCTTTTCCAAGTAAAAATGCTAATGACTGATGGAGAGAGAACTTTTAATAATTTTTTCTTTTGTTTTTCTTAAATACTGGCAATTTAAAGAGTATTTGTTTTATTTGGCTTGTGTTTCACCAGACCTGGTTAATTCAGTGCGGTTCAAATATGGGGGAAAAACTGCAGTACAATTTTTAAATTCCAAAAATGCCATGAGGTACATATGTGTGTGAAGTTAGCTCCGTCGTCAGCTACGTTTATAACAACCCTGTTCTTTTTAACAGTCTGCTATACAGCATCTGTTATCTTAACAGACTGTAATATTTGATAACATTTTTATTTTATTTAAGTAACATAAATAAGATGTCATTGCGAAATGTTACTAACATGCCTATGTTAAAGACGTAGCTGAAATTAGCTTCGTCAGCTCCGTTTTTAAAAACCTATAACTCTAAAAATATGAAAGTTATTTGAGAAAAATTTTAAATCTTGACAAATTTAGAGAAAATTAATTTAACGTAATATATAAATGTGACCCAAGTGATAATTTATGGCCAATTTCAGGGAAAAAAACGAAATTTTGTTAATGGAAATTTTTTTAAAATGAGAAAAAATGGCCAAAATCGAGAAGGTGCTGTCATATGGACCTATATGGGTAAAAACCATGACAATGGAGATTTCAAAACTGTATAGCTTATATCCAAAATCAGTATAGATTTTGAGAAATTCAATTTTGAAAAAAGTGAGTTTTACCATATGGGCAAATTTTTAAAGTAAAAAAAAAATGGTCAAAAAAAATTTTCTTTTTAAATTAATATTGTGAGTTATGACAAAAATATGGTTTTGTGAAGTTAATATGGCCGTTTAATGAGAGGAATTTGGTTGGCTGGCATAAAAACATGGTTAGGTATGACACTATTATAACAAAATTAAACCAGAATGTAGTATAGTTATTTATAAAATTTTTCTTACAAAACAATGGCAATTCAATGGTATTCAAGTATAACAATATATTATTTTCCCTACTAAGATAATTCAACAATAGTATGTTGCCCTTAGAATATTGTCATATCAACCATATATTTCTTTCTACGTGTAGACAAAAAAATAAATAAGATTTCAGTGGCTGAGTTGGTTAAGCGGCCATATTAAAAATACATCATGTTTACATGGTACTGAGTTCGAATCCTAGTGGGTGTTAATGAGTAGTGTAGCGACTGTGAAACAGCTAGTTGTCCCCCAGCTTTAGTGTATTCAATTATTTTTTCCTATCTTCTTTGATCAAGAGTTATTGATCGCGGCAATTATTGTTATAATTACAAATAAACATATTTCTTGGCTTTAGCCAGAATTGAACTTGAATTAGACGAATGATACCAACCCATCATCATATAATATTAGGAATACTTATGACTTTAGTATGGTCTACTGTGCCAGCCAAAAGTAAGCGTTTTTAGTTATATAACGAAGTTGGGTATGACGGTTACTCACTAATTAAAACAATGTTGCATCAGAATATAGTATAGTTATTCGTAACATTTTTTTTTTAAATGCTATGTTGGGTCATATCAACGGTGTTTTAAGCACAATTACGGTATTCAAAGAGTTGTAATAAAGCCATAAGTCTTACAATATTAGTATGAAGAAATATGAATACTGTGAGCATTCTGACATAAATTATTTTAAATTTGGGTCAGCTGAGATGTTTATAGTTTTGTTATGGCAAACTCCGTTTAAAAAGTCTTATTACGAGTACTTTTTGACTTTTTTGTTCGAAGCATAATATAAAATATTATGACATTATGCGTGATATGACACCGTTTGACCCCCTAATGTTAATTACAATATTAATATTATCATCACCAAACAAATAATTCAACAATATGTTGCCCTAAGAACATTGTCATGTTGCATCCATATATTTTTTCCACGTTTATTGAAATCTATATCTATATAATAAGATCGAAACATATAGTGAATAAATATCAGCCAATTTGATAGTTGTGGACCCAACTGTATGACCTCAACCAACTGTCAAAGTTCCTTTTTGTCGAACTCGGTCGTTTAGAAATAATGACAGTTTGTTTCAAAGAAATTACTTTCCATTCAGTTTCTGTTTTTAACACAACACATATAAAATAAATATAAAATAAAATACGAGTACTCATACCCGCATAGTCTATGCTCGTGTTTAATCTTAATGTGGCTTATTTAAATCATGACATTCTTTATGGCCCTCACAGCATTTAATTAATTGACACGTACTTTATTCACACAAGTGTTTGGTCGAGAGCACAAATATTTTTCTACGAATTTTGATAAACTATTCAGATAAAAGCGGCAACTTAGAATGTCTGTGAGCAGCCGTCAGAGGGAAAAATGCTGGAAAAAATTTTTTTGCTACCAAAATTTAATTTATTTCCACTGAAGACTTTAAACAAGAACCTAGCAAAAAAAATTAAGTTTGCATGATAACCACCATTCAGCATCAAAAATTCTTTGAACCTTGATACAGAGAGAAAATTATAGTGAAAATAAAATCAATAAAATTTTTGTCTGAAAAAGTTATTTGTAATAAAATAATTAATTATAATAATTACCGTATTAAAAAAAAAAAAAAAAAAAAAAAAAAAAAAACTAGTTGCTTTCGATTAATACTCGTAACTTATTTTTCTGAACTATATTTCGAATTTCTTTATAATTAAATTATTTAATTAAACAAGTCAAACAATTTATTAATTGATTCAGTGAATTTCGTTATTGAACATCTTTTTTTCTTAAGCCTTTTTGATTTATTGAATCTTCAAAATGAACTAGCAATAAATATTCGAATCTTGTGCTTTTTACTTAAGTTCGGCTGTTTGCTTAAGTCCGGCCAATGTTATACAAAAATTTTATTATTCAGAAACTTAATCCGTAAAATCACCTATTTAATGTTCTGATGAGGGCAAGGTATCCCTTCGTCTCAACCGCGTATGGCCGCCAAAATTAAGTATATTGTGCGCAAGAGAATTTGGGTGAAATTCCAGCTTACTGATATAGCTTGTGGTATACTTCGAAAATTCGTCTATTAGCAGCGGAACACCCAGATCCTTATGAATTCGTGAATTTCTTACGTACCATGAAGCTGCAGTAATCGTTTGAAGAATTTGGTTCTGTCGCCTTTGAATTTTTTCAATGTTTTACATTGAGGCGGTGCCCCATAACTGAATGCCGTTGCACAGCATGGGCGGAGTAACGAAGATCATATGCCCACGGTGGTATCAACAGTTATTTACAGCGGCGCAGTGGCTAACTACAACGATCTATGCCTATACATAAGAAGTTGCCACGTGGTTAACAAAGAACTACCTCAAAAATTTGTAAAGTAATACAGTTTGTTCAGGCACACACAGTTAACCAGTGAGAACGTGACCTAAAACTCTCGAAGGCTACACAATAACAACAACAACAAGTCTGACCGCGCTTAAGAAATAATTATGGTGACGCGAGACCTTTTCTCCAGTCCAGAGCTGCTTTACGACTGATCCACACTTTCATATAATTATATTCCTTTTCCAACAAAAGTGAAGTTAATCGCTAAAGGAAACTTTTAAAGCCAAGTCCAAAATTAATAAGCTAAATTGAAAAGAATCTAATATGGTCACACTGATCATTGCAATAATTTATTTTAAAAAAATAAATAAATCTTTTTAAATTTAAGAATAGAATGAATAAACTTACGACTCATGTATCAAATAATTAATTTAAGTTTTCCCATTATTTGCTAGGGCTAATAAGTTAATTAAGACACCAGGTGTTTGAATGAGTTCAAGAATTCGTTTTTAAGTCTAACAAAAAGAGCCGCACAATTGTATAAATCTTGCATATTTTTACTAAGAAATCTTCTTTATCCTTAACTAGTTAATATTCATATCAAATAATTTTTTTTACACTGACATCAAATAAAGAGAACGCATTTGTTTTATTTTTTTAAATAGATATATAATATTACTGCTGCCCTTGTACTTTACAAAATATTCTTTCAGTCTAACACAACAGCCTTCATTATCATTAACATCTTCATAAACAAAGGATGAGCACACAAAGACCCGAATACATTCAACAGTAATGCGTATCTAAAGCAACATATACATTAACAAATGTAAATATATATGTAGTTCAGCGTGTTTGAATGTGTATATAGAGAAAAATCCTGTTATAAATTCTGTGGCATAAAGCGGCAAGCACTTAAGTCGACTTACGCTTAAATTGAGACCTTAACAGCTCTCTGAACTTTAAATTCTAAATTCTGTGGTATAAAGCGGCGACCTGCACAGAAATATTTTGTTTTGAGTTCAATGACGAAATTCGTTGAATCAAGTAATAAATTGTTTGAATGCGGACCTGTAAAGGAATTCGTGGATTCAAACAAAAGTTTAGTAAAAATAATTATTGATCGAAAACAACTATTTTTTAAACAACAACAAAACACGATATCCAAGGTTATTTTTTAATATTTATGTATATACATACAAACTATTTTTTCAGACAAAAATTTTGTTGATTTTATTTTTACTATAATTGTCTCTGGGTGTGACACTTCAGTTAATAAAATTTCACCCAAATTCATTGATTAGTTTATTTGTACGCATTGAACCAAACTAAACTGATGTTAGATAAAATACCATGATATATT
Source organism: Thecocarcelia acutangulata (assembly GCA_914767995.1). Classification (NCBI taxonomy): domain Eukaryota; kingdom Metazoa; phylum Arthropoda; class Insecta; order Diptera; family Tachinidae; genus Thecocarcelia; species Thecocarcelia acutangulata. The sequence continues at coordinate 31,858,296 of OU612096.1, forward strand.
GCAGTAGGTCATTAAGCTTGGACTCCAATAGCTCACCAAGATATATGGTCAACAGAAAGGCTGTCCTCTTGATAGCCAAAGCAGGACATTCACAGAAGTGGTTGAAGACCGGTTCTTTCTTCTTTTGCAAATGCAACACAATCCATTACATGGTAGTTCGAGACAACTTGTCCTATGAGTACCGAGTGTCCAGTTACTACTGCCAGCAACCTCGATATTCGCTCTTTGCTATAGGATATAAGCCGCCTAGTTCGTTTTTCGTCTATAGTTAGTTACATTAACCTAGCTACGCTTCATGTGTGCTGACTTCGTCATCTCCTTGTCTAAGGTTATCACTTTTACTAAGCCCGTTCGGAACACTGACGGTTCACGATAAGATGCAGGGGCACCAGACGCTGTAGTACTTAGAGCTCGAAACTGGTAGTAACGCTTGGACTACAGACTGGTAGTAACGCTTGGACTACGGTTATGGTGCGGCCCTTCGACGAGTAACGCGGTGGTTGTAGTGTGGTCGCAAACCTCTGAGAGAGTTTATTTGAACTCGGTCTAGAGTTTCATTGCTACCGGAAAGATCATGCTCTAAATAACATGTGTTTGAATTGGTATATCAGGTAAGGGAGCGTTGGTGAACGCATTGTTTTTCGCCCAGAAGAGCAAGTTCCATTTTAGGCTACCTCATCTGTCGCAAGAAGACTAGGCCTACCATATAACGACTTCTGTAGAAGCTGCCAAGACGAGGAGGAGGAGACGAACCTTCATTACCTCGGCAAATGCCCGGCATTGGAGCATCGTCGTCTAAGATGCTTAGGCGAGCGGAGCTTTAATAGCCTATCATATCTGGCTTCAGTCAAACAGACTGCTTTAGGTTTTTTTTTATAAGAAGTAGCGGATGGCTAGTAAATCAGCAAGTAATGACACATTAAGCAGTTTCCTACCTCACCTTTCCCTGCTCCTCACTCCTTCTATATCCCTACAACCTTTTATTTTTCCTCTATCATAACCTAATTTTTCAGACAATCACAAAGGGAAAGACCTTCAGGACCCAAGTGGGCTGGAGTATCCGGGTACTTTCTGGAGAATCCAGCGGCCTGCCTACCTAACCTAACCTACCTCATCTGCCCTTTCAGTACCATGGAAGTATCTATATGCAGGGACCAAAACTGAGGTGATGTTGAAGGCGCGGCATAACCTTGGCAGTTCGTACTTACACGGTCTGAAAGGAGGAGATGTTGTTGTGTAAGAATTTAACGTAAAATCAACTTTGTTTAATTCCACTGTAGTTTTATTTTGAAAATGAAAAAAAAAACAAATTTAATTTGGAATTGTTGCCATAAGTCAAATACGAAAAAGAATATATATATAGACCTTAACTTTCAATATGAAATCATGTTAGTTTAATATGAAATACTAACGAATTAAAATTTTATGGCATTATTCGTAAAAAATACTGTTAGTTTATTAAACTGTTCTTTGAAAAAATTTCTATAGGAAATTAGTCAAATAAGTATTTAATAAACAGACAATATTTTTTATGAATGCAGCCGTTAAATTTTACTAAATTTAAAGAAAAGTCTAAAATTTATAATATACCTTATTTTGATTTACTCATAAAACTAAATAATTATTTGTGACCAGAAAGGTCAAACTATATGCTATCACAATTAAATCATTCCCGAAAATCATCTAAAAGTTTCAAATGCTCTTCTGTAAAATAGTAAATTTCCCACTTAAGCACTTAAACCTTAAATGCACAGAATAATGAGCACAATTGGTTACTCTAGTAAAAAATAAATAAAGCTGTGTTATAAAAATATTAAAAAAAAAAAAAAAAATAGAATGAAAACGGCAAAATATTCTTAAACAATTAGCCTTCAACTCAACCTTGAATGTCATTGGCAGAACTGTAATTCATACTTAAAAGGACAACAACAGCAACCATCAGCAGCAACAATAAAAAGTTAAAAGAAATGGAAATTAAAACTGCTGCAGTCATATAAAATAACCATAAATAAAATTAAAACAATTAAAATAAATTACAATCTACCTTTGAAAAAGCAGGCAAACGTTTGAAAAGAATGTTATTACCAAGCAAATTATAAATAATCGATTACACAAAAATAATAAATAAAAGTTCATGTATTTTTTTTTTTTTTTGTAACAAAAAAATATTTTGGGCAATTGTTTTGCAATTAGATAATATTTTCAATTTATTTGACATTAGTGTTTACAACAATTGACACAAAAAAATAGGGAATCACCAAATGTGCTGCTAAGCGGAAAGCTCGAGAATGGCTGGATTAAGATTGTGTAAACAAAGTTGATTGTGATTGTCTACAATCAGTTTCTCCCGGGGAGCAGGTTTTGTATTTGGCATATGCTTAACTTGGGCTTAACTTATGCTTTCTGGGGTGTAGAGGGGTAGGAATATAATAATAGACCGTCAAATATGCTGCTAAGCACAAAGCTGGAAAAAGGTTTGATATAGATTACGTCAACAAGGTTAATTATGATTGTCTACAGCCAGTTTCTCCTGGGGAGCAGATTTCGTTTACATAACTTAGGCACTCTGCTTTTTGGGGGTGTGCATGTAGAGGGGTAGGGAAACCTCAATTGCTGCAGCAAATAAAACTCCAGGTAGTCCCAGTATGGCTTAGGTTGTGTTGGGACTTCCGAAAATCGTCACCAAGGATGATTTTCCAGAACGGAGATCAGCAAATTCCCCAAAAGGTTCTATTTTACAGACTATATGATCGTGGTTGATGTGCCTGCATCTTGATTGAAACGTTCATGGTTTGGATTAAACCTCAAATCGCAATAAGGTGTTATTAGTACTCCATGATAATCGGAGCATGCACTCCGATTGTGCAATGTAAGGAACCAGTAGTGATGGTTAGACGGGTGAGTTGGTTAAGGGCTGATGCTCGGTCCACCAACTCATTAAGCCTTTTCTTCCATTGACTATCTGGAAAATTGCATAATACAGGAAGGCTTAGAAGACCCGAGCTCTTCAGCATGGGGTCTATTCATATGACTACAAACTTATGGCAAAAGCTGTGGCCTTTCAAGACATTCGGGAGCGGTGGCTCCATCATCAGATTCGGCCATCAAGGCCCAGTGCTCATGTAAATCAATTTCAAATTTTGTCATATGTTTGCCAAGGGTTAATTGGTAGTACGGGGCTCAGTAAAGCCCCCGTTAGGTTATGTTTTACAGACTATCCGGGCGCTGATAGTGGTTGAGTTATCTGCAGCTTGCCTGAAACGTAACTCTAAAATCGCAAGGAGGGGTGATTAGCCCCCCTAATAACTATAGTGTATGCCGGTTTTCGGGGAACTGTCCTGTAACAGATATCTGAAATGTAAATAACTAGAAGGGAGAGATAAACAGGTAAGTTGGTTAAGAGCTGATCGTCCGGCCATCAACTTGAAGTCTGGGGAATTGCATTCAGGAAGGGTTAGTAGGACTAAACTCTGTATGAGCCTTATAAGCCGCATGAAGGCGCTGATGAGCCGTGAGATAGTTCAATCCGTCGAATTGGTCCAGCATCAGATGACGCCGTCAGGTAAGGTGCTGACATAAATCTGACACGCAGCTGTGAACAGCTAAAAACATTTCGGCTTAGATTAAGGTTAGGCAGGCAGGCTGCTGGATGCGCCAAAAAGTACCTGGATTCTCCAGCTCACTGGGGCCCTGAAGATCGCTCCCTCCCTGCGATTGCTTGAAAAGTGGTATAGAAGAATTGAAGATTTCGGCTTATATTGTGGTATTTTAAAACATTGTGAGTGCTGAAATTATTGGCACCGAAATTGGACAAAAGTTGCTAAGTTATGCCGCTAGTGGGATACCTCCTACTGAAGTCTCAAAATTTATGTGTTTTTAAACTACAGGGTAGCCTTGATAAGAGCTACCAATTTTATATAAGTATAATGTAATTGTTTTTTGCAGGCTATAACTGAATTTTGGGAATTGTCTAGAGTAAACAACAATGTGTCTCCACGATCAATTGATAAATCGCAGTGAAAATGTCATCAATATTTTGATTTAGGATTATAACTAAGAATTTAGTTGGTCCCTTTAACAAACGTAGTTCGATGATCGGCTGTCTTGGAAGAGCTACTCTTTGAAATATTCGCACTAAAGGCAACTGCGAAGGTGTGTGGCGGATTGTAGAAAACAATGCATTCATTAAATTGGAAATTTTTGGATAAAGATTGAAAGGACTCTTTTTAAGTTGTTGTTTAACATGCATCGACAAAAAATGCAGAGATTATTTAATTGGCAGAGATTATTTAAGGCAGCCAGTATAAGCTTCAGTAGAGTTCTTGAAACAAATCGGACAAACTTCATACAAGTACCGCATCGGCTTAAAATTTTAACAAGTTAATTCCATGCATAAGCTGAAAATACTCAAGTACTAACTTGGCTGTACACTTGCATATATCTATTAGCATATATACTTATATGTATGTGTGTTATTGTTCTGTTATTTTTGTAGTTTTGTATAAGTATGAGTGTTAACTAACAGTGTAATGTGCGTACTTGGAAATGAACTTGAGCGTTGCATGCATGTGCAAGTCGCCGGGATTGTGTGCTTTGCAAGAGTGTATGATTGTGTTTGGTTTTGCGTCCATGTTTACTTGAACTTGACAGAACTTCAACCAGTTAAACCAACAGATATTGTGAAAAATATTTAACAGAATGTATAAAAGCACACGCATCCACACACACCCGCACACATTCACACACATACAGACATAGACATCGGAAAACCTTGTTTCTGCTTATTTAGTCCTCCAAAAACTGCATTAGAGTTAATGCTTGTCAATGTATTGGTAAGGAAGTGTTGTGTGTGAGCCAACACGTGCCGAGTTTTTCCATAGAAAAACTAACCACAGCTTTATAAAATTTACACAGTGTGAGTATGTGTGTGTGTGTGTGTATGTGTGTTTGTTAAGTGCGTCTGTGCAGTAACTTCCGTTTGAAGTATGATATATTAATTTATGTGCTGTACGCTCATTTGTATGTGTGTGTGTACATGTATTTTCAACATATTCTGTACAATTTTTATTCAAATGGGGAGGTTTTTATGATTCCGTTTAAACTGACGTAATTCAAAACAATTTTAACGTTTCGTACGCATTTACATATTCATTTGTATCTACAGATTGCCACAAAAATGAGCAGTGATTGTTGCCGGATGTATGTATATCAATGGCCAAGTTAAAGTTTTAGTGTTCGTAAATGAGCTAGGGATTAGAGTGGGTGGTGTTGTTTTGGCTAGCAAAGCTTGAAATGTTACAAAATTGAATGTAAGTCATCTGTTGATTACTTGAATTGCTTTTTATTTACCTATTAAAGGAAAATAAATAATTTTTTTTTAAAGAAAAACACATAACTCTGCAAACAATATTAAGGCTTTTGAGTACGGCATACTGTAGAGCTGGGCAATTGAATATACTTGTTTATTATTTTTAATGACTATAATAATAACAACATGCCAATAACAAGTTATTAAAAAAATCCATGGATTTATATGTTTGTGGAATATACATATACAATATAATAAAATAAGTAGATTTTCATTTTTTTTTTTAAATGCTTGTCAGTACATTTCTAATTTGTAGTCAGAAGAGAGTGGCAACTTCGCAGGTCGCCCCAGCTTAAAGCTAGGCTACGGGAATGCATAACTCAGCTAAGAAATCTGCTTGAAGTCCATAGAATGGCTTCCCTTAAAACATATTTGGAAAGCCTTGATGGTACCCCTCAATCTCATTATTCCTTGTGGAAAGCGACAAAAGGTTTAAAAAGACCCGTAATAGGTAAGCCACCTTTGCGAAATTCAACTGGCGACTGGGCAAGAAGCGATTCTGAAAAGGGAATGTTATATGTCGATCATTTGCGAAACGTTTCTATCACAAATGATTCAGAGAATAATACAGCGGAATTACCACCATATGTTGTTAGACCTCCTGTGTCTTTGAGATTTAATTTTCAAGACGTCGAAAAGGTTATCGGTAATACAAACCCCAGGAAAGCTCCAGGCATTGATCAAATTACTGGTAAAATGCTTGAACAGTTACCTCGTGTAGCTAGAAGGGTTCTACTTTTTATTTTTAACGCCATTTTACGCCTTGAGTATTATCCTGCAGAGTGGAAGGTCTCAATGATTACTATGATACCCAAGCCAGGGAAGGATCTGACTAAGGTAGAATCATATAGACCAATAAGTCTTTTACCAACAATTTCAAAACTATTCGAAAAATTGTTAATGGCGAAGTTGAGTCCAATATTGAACAATGTGGGATGCATCCCTGATCATCAATTTGGCTTTCGGGCTAAGCATAGCACCATAGAACAAACGCACAGACTAGTCAATGTCATAAGACAAACCTTTGAGGCGAAGAAGTACTGCTCAGCTCTTTTCATTGATATTTCTCAAGCGTTTGATAAAGTGTGGCACGACGGCTTAATGCACAAAATAAAGCTAAATTTGCCTGCAAATACACACAAGCTTCTGGAAAGCTACTTATACGGGCGGAAGTTTGTTATCAGAGAAGGCGACTTTATTAGCCCAATTCAGCCAATCAAGGCAGGAGTTCCCCAAGGCAGCATACTGGGGCCTACTTTATATTTGATTTACGCCTCTGACATGCCAACGACATCTGGAATCCACACTTCTACCTTTGCAGATGACACAGCGTTTTTGAGTGTTCATGAAAACCACCATTTAGCATCACGAAATTTACAAGAATATACTTCAATATTAGAGAAATGGCTAAAACTTTGGAAAATCAAAGCTAATGAACAGAAATGTACTCATGTTACATTCACACTGTGTAGGCAAACATGTCCGCCTATCCAAATTAACAACTCACCTATTCCGCAGCACAACGAAGTCAAGTACCTTGGTATTCACCTGGACCGTAGGCTAACATGGAAGTCTCACATTGAAGCAAAGGTCACTCAGTTAAAACTAAAAGCAGCGCAGCTAAATTGGCTTATGGGCAGAAATTCGACACTGAAATTAGATTGCAAACTTTTGTTATACAACGCAATACTAAAGCCTATATGGTGCTACGGAATTCAGTTATGGGGCACCGCCTCAGCGTCAAACATTGAAAAAATCCAAAGGCGACAAAACAAAATTCTACGAACGATTACTGCAACTCCATGGTACGTAAAAAATTCACGAATTCATAACGATCTGAGTGTTCCGCTGGTAAAAGAGGAATTTTCCAAGTACGCGACAAGGTATGTCAGTAAACTGGAACTTCATCCAAACCCTCTTGCTCGCAATATACTTAATTTTGGCGGCCACACTCGGCTTAAAAGAAGGGATACCGCTGCCACCATCAGATTGCTCAATAGGTGATTTTACCGAAATAGCTCCCGCATAATAAAACTTTTTTGTCTAGCATTGGCCGGACTTAAGAATTACATTTTTTAATTTTAAATTTAGTATTAAGATTTGAATACTTATTGTTAGTTCATTTTGAAGATTCAATAAATAAAAAAATGCTTAAAAAAAAAAAAAAAAAAAAAATTTCTAATTTGTTCCCTTCAAAGTATATGTCCACAGGGTGAACTATTTACGATATTACAGGTATCTATAGCAAGACAACATCATATTGGGGGGTTTAGCGAGGGTGTAAGACAGTCAATGGAAGGCAAGGCTTACAGGTTGGTAGACCGAAGCACATTAAGAGCATCAGCCTTTAATCAACCTATCCGTCTAACTATCACCACCGGTTCCTTATATTACAGGTATCTATAGCAAGACAACATCATATTGGGGGGTTTGGCGATGGTGTAAGTTATGTTAGGTTGAAATATAGCTGCCAGCTATAGAAAAAGTTTGCACACGTGTATCCATTTTGGTCCCATTCCATTCTCTGAGGATAAAATATATTTAAGTAGATTTACCTAGCACCCACGGGGTCACTGCAGAATAAATCTGAGCATCGGCTGAAAGAGTCCAATCGACCTATAATGAATTCTATTTTATTATGCAATACCGATCTGTCTAAAAACTACGCATTTATATCAGATAAATTATTCAACACTTCCCTCCTCTTACTCTTCATCCTTACGACTTCTATAGAACCCATTAAATGACACACTTTATCTCCTCACATGTGCCCCTTTGGATTCTGACAATACCTTGTCAAAATCCAAACCACAGAACATATCCCTGTCGGGGCTTACCCCTTTCTGATACGCGGGCGGATTGATATTGAAGCTACCTAAGTAGGAAAAAAAAACATTTTTTTCCAAAACCATTTATTTCTCAACTTAGTCCTAGTACATTCATTGCGAATCCCTCGGTAATCACTTTTTCATTTGAGATAAATCTTTTCCCTGCGAATCATTTTTTCAAGTTTGGAAACAGAAAAAAGTCACTAGGAGCTAAATCTGGATCAACCTATTCGAAGTGTTTTTCACGTAATTTTAGCATCGTATCCAATGCTGTGTGAACCGGTGCGTTGTCGCGAAGAAAGAGCAGTTTTTTCTTCTAGATATAAATGTGGTCATTTTTCTTGATTACATCAAAGAATTGATCCAATAATGCACGATAATACTTTCCTGTTATTGTGGAACATTTTTCAAGTTAATTGATGAGCAGTATTCTGCGTACATCCCAAAGTACAGTGGCCATAACCTTGTCAGCCGATTACACTGCCTTCGCCTTCTCCAGAGCACTGACACCAACTTCCACCCATTATTTCGATAAATTTTTGTTTTCAGGCGAGTAGTGGTGGACCCACGTTTCATCATCGATTATTAATCGATGCCTAAAATCAACAGGATCGAGAATTTTCTTGATATTTTCTTCAGTAACCACCTCAAAAATCAACAGGATTACGCTTTATCATGTCCAAACACCGCTGTGAAGTGGTCTGTCCAACTCGATTTTGCTCTACACTGAGCAAACGCAGCACCAATCTTGCCGATAGCTTTTTCATATGCAAATGTTCATGCAAAATGTTAAACACACGTTCATATGATATGTTTATCATTTCAACAATCTCACGTAAGTTGACTCGGCGATCATTTTCTTCAGTAACCACCTCTTTTGCTCTTCATGTTAATGGTATTGTTGCAGTGCTTGTTTGGCATTATTTAAAGCAATCCAATATTTTACCATGTAATCTGACGGAGCAGACTCATCGTAATGTTTATCAAGCTTTTCTTTTGTCTCTTTCGCCGTTTTCCCTTTCAAATAATAGTGTTTAATCACTGCGCAAAATCCTTTTTTCACGAAGCACAAAAGTTGCTTACTTCAAACCACTGCGACAAATAAACTAATCGATTAATTTGGGTGAAATTTTAACAGCTGACGTTTGACAGAACGCAATTAAGAAAAAATGGTTTGTGCTCTCATCTAGCGCTGAGTAGCTTCCATATCAACCAGCCCTCGTAATAGTCCTCCCATTACCGTATCAGAGTCATACCAACCTCGATATTCGATAGTTAGCCTCGTTACAAAATCTGTTTTGTTTAGTGCTTAAGAGTTGATGTAGTACCAAGTCATTAAAGTTTTTAGGCGGAGTCCCTATAATCCCGTCCTTAAGTTTGTGTTGTAACCATATACCAGCCTTTGCCAGTTTGTCCGCTGGATACTTGCTGGGCACTTTACTGCTCCAGGTTTGTATGTCCCGTTATCTCATTGGAAGATATCCGGCATTAACGAAAAAAACTGGATATCACCCGTATGTGCATTCCACGCAGCCTTACTACTTGTACAGACTCGGATATTTAGTACCCCAAACCGTGAGCTGCTGCCATTATAGCCGTAATTTTTGCTTACGTCACACTACGCTTGTTGCGTAGCCTAAAGCTAATCATCCTGCGATATAGGGGAATAAAGGCGCATCCAAAAATTCCCAAATCTGATTTGGATCCTTGTCCGAAGATCTCACGTCCTCTCGGTGGGACAGGGAGTGTAAATGTTACAAAAAATCAATAGTTTTTTTTATGGGCAAATAGGTTATTAGGAAGATGCAACTATCCCTTTTTCCTCTCCCCTAAGATTAGACCTGAATGTTTTGTTACGTTCAGCTTAATATTATCAAAAAGAACACACATCCTTCAAAAGTATTATATTCCCATTTCGAATCGAATTTTCATTTTATTTTTATTTATTTGAAACTAATAGCGTATATCGATTATATAAAGATTTCGTATATTTTAAGCCAAAGATGACATTTCCGCCTCCCAGCGGGTTAAATATTTATTTAACACTCATTTATTATGCTGTGATTTAGTTCAAAATTGCATATAAGGAAATTAAACCAAACAGGTTGTTCTTAAATGAAAAAAAAAAAGAAACGATAAAACCAAGAAAATAAATTTTAATTAAACTCTTTGTCAAACATGCTCTCACTCTCTTGTTCTCTTTCCTCTGTTGACACTTCAACTCTAAAACGTTCTATGAAGAATAAAACTGGTGGCAGGTAAATAAGTTTTTACTTTTTGCAATAAATTCAATTTCTATGTGTATGTGTGTGTGTGTGTGTATGTTTTTATACTGCTTTTCCATTTGAATATGTATGAGTGTAATTGAGTAAATGTTTTCTGTGATTACACTTCTGGCGTAATTGTTTTTTCTTCTTTTTTTGCTGCTTTGGTTGAAACGCAATTCTAGTGAAAGTAAAATTGTGTGCATGAATTTAGAGATTTAAAATGCCAGTTGGGTTAATATGGTTACGGTTTTCTGCATTTTCTTTTGCCTTCCTTAAAGTTTGTCATTTATTATAAGTATGTTGGCTTTTAAAGCTTTTAAGTTGTTTGGAATGGAAAATAAACACAAAACTTTATTTATGCACTTTGTAGTTTTCTTAGGCGTATCCGGATACTTTGTTGCTTTTGGGTGGGTGTTTTGTTTTAAAATTCGTAAAAACGGCTTCAAGGGAAGAATTAAAAACTTTGCTAGACAAAAATTGCTTGACATGGAAAATCGTGGAAAAATTGTTCAATTAATTGTATAATAAGCAAGATGGAACATATTTAAATATACAAAAATATGAAGTAAATTTCATGTTTAAATCTGTATTCTAGAGTTTTAAGCACGACACTTGTACACACAGCAACAGAAAAAGCTAGTTTTGTTTAGTAGCTCCATTAAGGTTTTCTCCATCACTTCGGCCATAGTCACACCATGAACGAAGTGAACGAAAAAGCATTAGCGCGGACTTGATATTCTCTTAAAACTAACTTTTCTATATTAACTAAATTACTCTACACATATTTTTAACGATAGTAGGTCATTGAAATTAATGGATTCACACTGCAAGTGATTAACAAGTACTTCTGTTGCTAAATGTTTTGAATACCGAGCACAACTTAAAAGTAGACTTTTAAGGAATGTAAAAGTTGACATGCATCACTTCGGCCGAGGAACGCTGGTGTAAACTCAACATGAGCACTTTGCCTTCTTTACCTTGTATTCCTTACTTATAAGGAAAGTGTTCCTCTTGGCAATCAAAATTTTATCAAAGGTATACATGACTCTCATTGTGCAGAAAGTCTCGAAACCTTTGCCACATGCTCATTGAAAGAACAGGGATTAGCATGCTCTCATAAAGTCACAGATCGTGGTTAAGATGCCTGTATCAAGGCTGTAGCGTTTTGGCAGTGATTTGTGCTTAGAAACATAAAAAGCGGAGCATTGGTGATCCCTGTTAATGGAGGTGTTTGATCCTATTCTCAGATCTCCAAATAGTACACGAATTGCTAGATGGTGTAGAACATCAACACAAGTGAGATTAAGACTCAGTGTTTTTAATGGATTTCGGACTACCATTTCCTTTGCCTTCTTCCGACTGTTGCATACTGAAATATATGATTAGAAGATACGAGACCTGTATATAATTGATTTATATCAGCCTAATCTAATGATGGACCAAATCCATGGAGTGAATTATTTTAGTTTAAAACCACAGTCAGAACATTTCAGCCTCCTTATTTTGTTTAGTGTTCCCAAGCATATGTGTGAATGTGTATATGCCTAAGAACTACATTTGTACATTTGAGTCTAGAATTACGAATCACTAGAAAGATCATAACGATAGTAGACTATGAAAAGACGTTTAAATTGCAGGTAGGTGGCCGGCAACGAGTTAGTTTTCTTTTAAGCTTTGTGCACGACAGTCATAAGTCAGAAAGTAAGCAAGTTAAGCGTTTTAGTACACAGTAGTATGAAGTGTAAATAAAATTGTGAATTATTTAAGTACTGTAGAACAAATAAGTGTGAGTGTCATTATTTCATTTGCAATTGAAGAATCCGCAAAAGTGTTTATAGAGGCAACAACATAACGTTTTTTTTTAGAACTAAGAAAAAAAGCACTCATTCTTTATTTATCCACAGTGTATGAAGGTAACTGTCCGAATTCCTACTAAAATATTCCAAAAAATACTCCTTTTTCTATTAAACCACTAATTCACTTGGTTTTACTTTCATTTTTTTTTATCAGGCCATCTGCCTTTGGGGATGTTCTGTGTCAACGAGTTAAAGGAAGATTACCTTCAATTTCGTTACGAAATAGAGGGTAATCCTTCTAAGGCATCTGAGCCGCCAAACTTATTTCATCCTTTTACTCCAGCATACCCTGGTTCAACAAACTGATCTAATCATTTGATTCTATCGAACCAAATTGGAAAATAATAAGTCCTCAGGAAGGTAATTGTATGGTAATTCTTCAAATAAAAAGAATCTTATCAGACTTCCCCGGACAACATACTTTTTAGGGACAAAATTCGGCACTATTTTAGTGACTGAAAAAAATATATGTGTTTACACGTTGTCGACTATTAAATACTGAACTATACTCGTAACGTAGATATTTATGCTCCAAAGCAATATGTATATTTTTATTGTTTACACAAACACTATGTAATAGTTATGCTCATATGTTGTCCAAATCACCATTATCAACTTGTCAAGTACTACTGAAGGACTAGTAATGGGCCTGTTATCCCATTACAAGCTGTTCTCTGGACTTTATACAGTTAATAAGCAATAAGGTTTTTTAATCACCGTCGAGATTTTTGTTTAATTAAAAACATACAAAATTTTCAAGTAAATTTCTAGTAGTCTTTTACTGGTCAAATGTCGAAATAAGTTGATTATAAATTCGTGCTGTAAAACTTGTTTTTTTCGTTTACGATTCCATATGATTTCCCAGCTTATTATTTAGAAGTCCTTTATGCTAGATCTATTCTAAGAACACAAGTAATGTTTCTTTATATTCATATCTCACAACTCATGACGGCGCACAAACAAAACAGAAAAAAACATGTCCTTTGAAATATAAAATAAGTTCAAGTCAAATATTATGAATTGCATTGCTTTCCCTGTCATCAACAATAAATTCACTGGAGCGAATAATTGTTGGAATTTCTAATTTAAAAGTCTAAAAAAGACAACGTAGGAAGGCAAAGAGAGGTATAACAGAGCAAATGTAGATTTTATTGAAGTTACTAACTAAACCAAGATTCAAGGTCATTATAATTGAATTTCATTTATGTGTACTACACGGCTGGCTCTTTAAACATTTTTCGCTTTTCCTGTTTGCGGCAGTGGTCGGTGGCGACTATTCGGAGCATCGTTAAATATGCCCAAATGTTATGGAAATAATTTGGCAAAGATAAACGAACTTAACTAAAATAAATGAAAGTTTTATAAGATTTTTTTTATCTACGTTTTTCTTTTTTTCTCTCTTGACCACATTTTACTTACGTAACACAACCAACCATTGGCCCATTAAGATATAAGGTCTGCAGTTTGTTTTAATTTTTAATATGATAATTACAATTATTGCCAGTCATGGCTTTCTAACCTTCCTCTTTTTTTTGTGAAATGAAGAACACTGTAACAACAGTATGGTATAATTAAACTGATGCACAGCAATTGTTGCAGGGCAAGTACCAAAACAGCCAACAACAAAAATTGGACTGGTGCCCGAAGTTCGGCAAATATAACAAAAAAAAGAAAAAAAATGAACTCAAAAAGATTTCAATTTTATAACCATTTTCACAAACAGTTTAGAGATACAAATGATACAATAAAAAAAGCTTATGAGCATGTAAACTATTTGACGAAGGCAGGACTAGATTCAGGTGTATTGGAAAGGAATAAGGAGAATCAATTCACTCCGCTTACAAATTAAGTTGATAGGCTGAATGTTATACGAGGTCTGATCAAAAAATAACCGTTATTTGCAAATTTCGTGAGTTACGTATGTTCGGTTTTCGCATATGTTGATACGCATGTCTGTTATACATGTTGGCAATATCGGCCATTTTGGATTGTCAGTTTGTTTTTGACACATAAAAAGGTTAGTCGTGTTTTAGTGTGCTCTTCGAATGTTTAAGCTATCTACACACGGTTGTCAGATGTTACAATATTGTAAGATCTGACAACATGCTGACAATGAAAAATTGTCCCGCAGAAATAAATTGTGTGTTCAGACGGTCGTAAGAAAATCTTTCAATTTCATTGTCAGACTATGGTCTGACAAATAATTCATCTGACGACAAAAATTGTCAGTTCACACGGTTGTCAGATTGTTAGATGAAAAAAATTGCCAGACATGTTGTAAGACATTGCCACTTATGTATATCAACAACCATCTGTTTGGCAGTGTTGCCCATCAAACTTTTTCTGGCAATGATGCCATTGTTAGGTGCGCTAATTTTATACATCTGACAATTAAAACTGAGCTTACAATACCAGCCAATTGTCTGGCAATGTCGACGAATAGTGTTCTCACGATTGTCAGATGCCTGACAATATTGTCGTCTTACAATGGATTGACAATGGTTTTTCTGACAACGTTACAAGTTAAAAATTGGCAGTTCACACGATTGTAATACATTTTCAGATAATTTTACTGGCAATATTGTAAGATCTGACAACAGTGTGTACGTAGCTTTACTAATCGAAAAATGGATTAAGTTTTGTGTACGAGTAAAAAATGAAATTAAATGCGCAAGGACATCTGAAATGTTGACTGTGGCGTTTGGCGAGTCTACTATGAGCAGAATACAAGTTCAGTTGTGGTATAACCGGTTTAAGCAAAGCCGAGAAGATATCAATGACGATGCTCGTCCTGGTCGCCCGAGCACATCAACAACCGATGAAAACATTAAAGCAGTGAAGAAAATGATTTTGGATAATCGTTGAATTACTATCAGAGAGGTTGCTGATAATGTTGGCATATCGTTCGGCTCATGCCAAACGGATGTTTTAGGCATGAAACGAGCGGCAGCAAAGATTGTTCCGAATCGCATGGATATCGCTCAGGAGCTGTTGAACATCGTTAACGACAATATAGATTTCCTCAAAAATGTCGTAACTGGTGATGAATCATGGGTGTAGGGATATGATATTGAAACCAAAGCCTACATTGGAAGCATCCAGAAGAGCCAATACCGAAAAAAGCATTTCAAGTTCGGTCAAATGTAAAGGTTTTGCTTACTGTTTTCTTCGACTGCAATGGCGTGGTGCATCATGAACTCTTACCACAAGTTAGTACGGTCCATAAGGAATACTACCTTAAAGCTATGAGCTGTTTGCGCGAAGCAATTCGTCAGAAACGCACAAAATTGTGCAAAAAACAATAATGGGTTTTGCGGCATGATAACGCACCAGCTCATATATCGATGCTTGTGCGTGAGTTTTTGGCCAACCAAAACCGTTATCATGCCTCGACCGTATTCACCGGACAGGGCCACCGCTGACTTTCTACTCTTACAAAAACTAAAAAAAAAAAATATAAAAAAAAGCGTTTTGCTACGATTGAGGACATAAAAGAAAAATCGAAACAGGAGTTGTTGACGATACCAAAAAAAGCGCTTTTCAGAAGTGCTTCGATCGGAAAAAAGCTGGCATAAGTGTATTATAACTGAGGTGGATTACTTTGAAGGGGACAAGATAGTTATTGATGAATAAATAAATACTTTTTGAAAAAATTTAAAATAATTGTTATTTTTTTTATTAGACTTCGTAGGTGCATACATAGAATCTGCTCATTCTAACAAGGAGATAAACTTCGACAACAGAGATCATGTTCATATTTAAATTAGAATAAATTAACTTTTTGGAGAAAGAGATCGTTTTATTGTTTGTATTATTAGGAAGTTTATTCTCAGTCCCGTTATGTTGAATTTACTAAGAGATTATATAAGTTTTGACGAAGAATGTTTTTGTTTTAAAATTGGCGGTAAATTCAGTTCAGAACTTTCCACTTTCACTCCAGATAGGCTAGCCAATAATTTAGTTAACAGTGCTACAGATAATTTCTTTATCACAAGGGAAACAATAGTAGCTATGTTCAAAAAGTTTAGAAATAAATTAAGGGCCGGACTAAATATTATCCTTGTTAGAGTGACCTACGAAACCTCCCAGAAGAATTTGTTGTAGAATGTACAATATTTCAAAATTATGATCAATAATTCCTATTTTTCACATACCTGGAAAAATGAAAAAGTGGTGGTTCTGCCAAAGATAGAAATTGGACTGGTGCCCGAAATTGCGCAAAAATAATAAAACATGAGCTCAAAATGATTTCAATTTTATAACGATTTTCATAAACTTTGTGTAAACTATTTACATCCTTTTTCTTTTTGTAAACACAACCATATTATACAGGTATTTCAAAGTAAAACTAATAACAAATAGATAACAATTTTCGTGTTTGCAGTTTGCTGTTACAGAGACGCTCTACATAAATCAAATTTAATTTTGCTTTATAAAACAAGTGCAATTTTAGTTTGTTGCATGCAGCGAATTACGAAAATTGAACGACTGAAGCGCCATTAGCTTCAACATCATTACCATCGTCATCGTCATCAGCTTCAGCATCATCAACACCACCGTCAACAACAACTACAAAGAAAGTATTATTTTAAATGACCTTGATTTGTGTGTGCAACTCTTGCCATGAAGGTGAGCAGCAAAAATTAAAATAAAATATTTTTTGCTCCACGTGTCAATTGTTTTTGGGCCAAAAACGAAAGAGGGATAGGTTTTATAATTTTGCATTTAATTCTTTCTGAAAGAAACCAAATGCAGTTTAAAATTTATTTTCAGAAATAACAACATAAATCTGCACAAAAAGGGAACAAAAAAAATTAAGAGGATAAAACAATATAAAAGAAAACAAAACACTCAACAAGTTTAACCAGAGAAAAGGATAACAACAACTTCAGCTGAAATGAACCAAAAATGAAAACAGAGTTTTAAAGAAAACAAAACTTTTAACTGTTTTGCCTTAAATTCAGGTTATAAAAAATTAATCAATTCGAAAGTATTTTTCTTAAACTTTAACTTACTTTGCTGCCAGCATATTCAAATTAACGATAAACTTACCTGAAAAGAGAGAAAAGGAAAGTATAAGAAACGGAAGTATCATAAAAACAATTGAGCATTTAAAGTATTTAATATTTAAAGTATGCTATAAAGCTAGTTTAAAATGCTTAAATAAGTTAATGGGTAAATAATTTTTTTTTCATTCATTTATTTATTGAATCTTCACAAAGTGAACTAACAATAAGTATTCAAATTTAATACTAAATACATAAAATTAATTAAGTCCAGCCAATGCTAGGCAAAAATGTTTTATTTTGTACGGTCAATATCGGTAAAATCACCTATTTAACGTTCTGATGGTGGCAAGGGTATCCCTCCTTCTCAACCGAGAGTGGCCTTCAAAATTAAGTATATTGCGTGCAAGACGATTTGGATGAAGTTCCAATTTACTGATGTACCTAGTTGCGTACTTTGAAAATTCGTCTTTTACAAGAGGAACACCGAGATCCTTATGAATTCGTGAGTTTTTTACGTACCATGGAGTTGCGGTAATTGTTCGAAGAATTTTGTTTTGCCGCCTTTAAATTTTTTCAACGTTTGAAGCGGAGACGGTGCCCCATAATTGAATTCCATAGCACCATATAGGCTTTAAAATTGCCCATAAGCCAATTCAGTTGCGCTGCTTTTAACTTTAGCTGAATAACTTTCGCATCTATGTGAGACTTCCACGTTAACCTACGGTCGAGATGAATACCAAGGTACTTGACTTCATTTTGCTGCGGAATAGGTGAATTGTTAATTTGTATAGCTGAACATTTTTGTCTACACAGTGTGAATGTAACGTGAGTACACTTTTGTTCATTAACTTTAATTTTCCAAAGTTTTAATCACATCTCTAATATTGAAATATACTCCTGCAAATTTCGCGAAGCTACTTGACGGTTTTCATGTACGCTGCAGAATGCTGTGTCATCTGCAAAAGTTGAAGTGTGGATTCCGGCTCTCGTTGGCATATCAGAGGAGTAAATCAAGTATAAAGTAGGTCCCAGTATGCTGCCTTGGGGAACCCCTGCCTCGATTGGTTGAGTTGGGCTTATAAAGTCGCCTTCTCTGATAACAAACTTCCGCCCATATAAGTAACTTTCCAGAAGCTTGTGTGTATTTGCAGGCAAGTTCAACTTTATTTTGTGTATCAAGGGTAAATAAATGTAGTTAAAAAAATATCGAAAGATATCGAATATTGAACTAAAACAATTTCTCTACAACAGTTTTGAAATACGTTTTAGAAATTTACTTGCCTTTCGAAACTTTTAAAAGCAAGTTTAAAAAGAGATTTAAAAAAATATATACAAAACAATTATCAAACAATTGAGTTTATTCACTTTATTAGCTCCATATATTGACAATCATCATAAACATATTGTTTTCTATGTGTCTATGTCGAGACATTTCATAGGAGCTACTCTAATCATCAGTAGACTTGGAAACCTGTAAAACATATTCTCTTTATATCCCACATTCAACTTTATATCCCACCAATCTAAATAAATTATTGAGAATTTAAATTAAGAAATTTATGTCAAGCGAGACATGTCAAGGATTTAAAAGATTTATAATGTTATGCAAAAGGAATAAAACATTTTTTTTCTCCGACTGTAGGCTATTTCCTTAAAGAAAAGTTAAAAATATTTACCTCACATTTATTTCGGATAACATATTTTAAATAAATACTGCTTGTATTTGATTTAATGTGACATATCCTTATTAAATCGTCGTAAATATTCCTGTTGTACAAAAGCTTACTTGAAAACAAAAAAGCTACTCAGCAATATCTCCATAAGTTTTTAGGCATACACGTTCAAAAACAAAACATCACATTTAGTACTAATAAGTCTGTTTACGTGTGTCGCAGTGGGACACGAGTCACATTTTTTACGGTTTTTTGTTTTTGATTTATTCCCCGAAATAAAACTAACTGTGTTCTAGAGAGGGCTTGAAAAATTTTTATTTTCAGAAGTAAAATGTTTGTCATTCATTCTGACAGACGACAGTCATCCAAACGGTCATATAAATAAATATGCATTTCTTCTGTTTGCTATTGTTTCTGTTGTTAACCAGATGTTTTGCTTTGTATTCATTCCTATTTTGTTTTTATATTTGTTGAGAAATCCTTAGAGGTCCTTCATCATATGCCAGTCGTCAACATGTGTTCGTGTGTTTAGAATGAAAAGAGAATGTCTGATTGGGAACTAAAGTTTTGCTCGAAAAGAGTTGTTATTGTTTTTGTGCACACGTGTTGTTCCAGCACAGATTTCAATGGACTTAAAAACTATTGTTTTTGTTCAAAGTTACACACAAACGCACACACAAGAATTTTTTTTTTTAGTGTACACGTATGAATGAACGAGTATGTAGTAGTGAACGGGTGGTTGTGTATGGTGTATGGTTGGTGTATGAAAGATATCAAGTCAGCCGTATTTAAAATCCACCTGATGAAAGGTTAAAAAGTTATGAATGCAACCAAATAAAAGGAAAAAAAAGATAATTTTCAAATAAAATTAAAAGCCCAACAGACGCAAAAACAAAAAACGAATTGAGTCTGTGCCATTTAAAAATAAATTATTTATTTAAAAACGCTATTTTCCTGCCTTTATACACGGCCTAGATAATTTACATAGCTCTTGAGGTAAATTCGTTGAAGGACAACCTAGAAGCAGAGTGTTTGTGCACTTTTTAACAGGTACCTTATTTTAATGGGTACCTTTTAATAGACACCTTTTTAGAAAGGCTTTTTTAAACTCAATTTAATGCAATTCAAACACTTATTCATAATCGGTAAGCCGGAGTATGACCAAATTGCAGTGGAGTCTTTACGTCTACAACAGACCAGTCAGAACCAGGTTACTCTGATCTGGGTACCAGAACATGAGGGGCATTGTGGCAATCAGATGGCAACCATCTACGCCAAAAAAGGAGCAGAGGTGACTTTTATTCGATCCGTTCGAAGATTTGGCTTCAACAAGAGTCTCCTTAATGGGGAGTTGAAGTAGAGGATCGAGTTTTTCGTAAAGCAACGGTTTGGAACATTACAAGAAATATTCTAAGCTCAGATGCAAAAAGGGTCGAACGTGCTGGATAGGAAAAGCCTCAGAACGCTGACAGGTTTAAGTACAGGTGATTATACGACGTGTGATAAAAAAATAACAGCTCTTTTAAATTTTTCCAAAAAGCATCTATTTGTTCATCAATAACTAACTATTTTTACCCCTTCAAAGTAATTTCCTTTTGATATCATACACTTATATTTTTGCGAATTTCGGGCGCCGGTCCTATTTCCGTAGTTGGGTTACTATAATCTTTGTTTTTCTTTGGCAGGACCATCACTTTTGCCTTTTTCCAGGTATGTGAAAAATGGGAATTATTGATTTTGAAAATAGTTAATATTTTGTTTTCCTTGTGATAAAAAAATTATCTGTACCACTGTTAACCGAATTATTCGCCAGCCTAGCTGGGGAGAATGTGGAAAGTTCTGGACTGAATTTACCGCCAATTTTAAAACAAACACATTCTTCATAATAACTTGTTTAATCTCTCAGTAAATTCAGCATAACATGAATGAGAATAAACTTCCAAATAATACAAAAAATCGATCTCTTTGCCCAAGAAATTAATTAAACCCATTATAAATTTCAACATGATCTCTATTGTCGAAGTCTATCTCCTTGTTAGAGTAAACTGGTTCTATGTATGTACCTACGAGGTCTGATAAAAAAAATAATTATAACTAATAACTATCTTGTCCCCTTCAAAGTCCTCCTCCTCAGATATAATGCACTTAGGCCAGCGTTTTTTTCCAATTCTCGAAACACTTCTTAAATGCGCTTTTTGATACCGCCAACAGATTTTATTTCGATTTTTCTTTTATCTCCTCAATCGTAGCAGGGGCCAAGCTTGGTGAATACAGTGGTTGAGGCATGATAACGGTTTTGTTTTTGGCCAAAAACTCATACACAAGCATCGATGTGTGAATTGGTACGTTATCATGGTGCAAAGTCCATGATTGTTTTTCCACAATTCTGTGTGAATTCTGACGAATCAAGGTAGTATTCCTTTTTGACAGTATGACCCTATGGCAAGAATTCATGATGCATCACTTCATTGCAGTCGAAGAAAACAGTAAGCAAAACCTTCACATTTGAACGAACTTCTGGACGCTTCCATTGGGATGATTGGGCTTTGGCTTCAGTTATACGTCACTAGTTGTCACCTTTTTGAGGACATCTGGATTGTCATTGACGATGTTCAATAGCTCCTGAGCGATGTCTATGCGACGTTGTTTTTGCTCAAACTATAACAATTTTGGAACAATATTCGCTGCCGAACGTTTCGTGCCTAAAACATCCGTAAAAATTGCTTGGAATGAGCCGAACGATATGCCAACATCATCAGCAACCTCTCTGTTAGTGATTCGACGGTTATCCAAAATCATTGTATTTACTGCTTCAATGTTTTCATCGGTTGTTGACGTGCTCGGGCGACCAGGTCGAGCGTAGTCATTGACATCTCCTCGGCCTTCCTTAAACCGGTTATGTCACAATTGAATTTGTGTTCTGCTCATAGTAGACTCTCCAAATACCACAGTTAACATTTCGGATGTTCTTACGCACTTATATTCACTTTTTACACAAAACTTAATACAGTTTCTTTGATCCATTTTTTTTGAATAGTAAAAACTAAAAGAGCACACCAAAATACGACTAACCTTTTCATCTGTCAAAAACAAACTGGCAATTCAAAATGGCTGATATTGCTAACATACGAGTATGTAACAGACATGTATACCAACATAACAGAAAATATGTTAAAATCGAACATATGTAACTCACGCAATTTGAAAATATCGGTAATTTTTTAACCAGATCTTGTATCTGCCTTAAGAATCTGTACAGGATGGGCATTTCTAATACAGACATTTAAAGATTTTGTGTTGAAGAAGAGGCATCAATGGAGTACTTGATCACCCATTGTGGCACATTGGGACACAGGAGATACAGGCTGCTACAAGCGCATACGTTGAGTGAACTGTACTTACCATTACTTCCAATGAAGGAATTTTTTTGTTCTAGTATTTTCGCTTGTTTTGTTAAGATTACAATATAGAGGGAGGTTATGAATACCTTGTGTAAAAGTGTTGATATTGCATATGCGCTGCCAAACACGTTCAAATGTATTAAGTATAATATTTTAAAATTAAAAATCACAGTGCCAAAAACGAGTTCCGTACTTACGACGTCCATGACGTTAAAAACTAATTTTTATTAAAAAAGTTTTTAAGAAAAATATTGAATTGAATATTGAAATCAAGAAGATATTTTTTAAAAGGCACGCGTACAGAAAAAGGCCTTTGTCAAGAGATATTGCTTATAAGAATGCATTTATAAAGATGGCACTTATACCATGATTTAGAGTCATGCATTTTCTTATATTATTTAAAAATATCCACTACATTTTGTGCATTTATACAAAATATTCATTTTGATAGTTTTTATCGGCACCAATCTGTAAATCAAGGACTTATAAGCAATTAGCGGTTTTAGTGGCTTTTTTGTGATGTATCGAATGGTAAGTAAGTACTTGCCTACGATGACATCGCCATGTTAAAATAAGTGCTTAAAATTTCAAAATAGAAGTAGTGAAGAGTGTGTTGAATAACGTTTTAACACATTACTTTGCAATAGAAATTTTCGCTGGGTACTTTTGTGGTTTGAATGTTCAATAAATTTTTCTGCGTTTTTTATTACACAACTTTCAGAAACCATAAAAGAAATTCTGCGCCACCCTGTATATGCCTTATTAAGAGGTTGTTTGAATTAAAAGCAACTTTTTTCAAAGACAGTTGTGCAAATGTACTTTTTTTAAAGCAACTTTTTGATCAAAGGTTTTTTCTGAAAAGTAATTTTGTTAAAAGGTTTTATTAATATAAATTTGTAAGAGTAATATTTCGCAATAGATATCGCTCCTTTATTACAACATAGTCATATCTTAAAAAATTAGTGTTTCGAGTTAACATATTGTGTTAAAAATTTATTCAAATCACTTTTAAACTTTTTCCTTTAGGAGATTTTTTAAAAAAAAAATTTTTCTAAGATTTGTATGGAAAATAAAAATTTGAAATGTGTTTTTTTCAAAACAAGCTTTTTTCTATGTTGCAATAAAGGAGCGATATAATTTTCAGATGTCAATTTCAATTCTACCAAAAATACTCTGAAGCGATTATACCAGAAGTCCTAAGCAAAATAACTGCTGCTTACTGAGGCTTAAGCTGCCGTTCATAACGACAATTCCGAAAAACATTTATTTCATTTTGGGAATTTTGCATGAGACCATTAAAAACACTTACACGTGTGTAATGCCGCAAACAAATTTGAATTTCAGTTTATAAATATCTTCATCATACACAATTATTCCCCAGCAAATATGTACAAATGCATTTAACAGTTGAATGATGGCAAAAGAAATGGCAGTAAAAAAATACATACAACCAAAAGGAAACGGAATTGATGGTCGCATTAAAATGTATGTGCACTGAGTTTTTATTTGTCCTGCCACTGTTTGAGTCGTACACTCGTTCTTACCACCCGGCAACCAGTCATTTGCTCAGTTAATACCTGAAGTAAGTCAACGCATAATTATAGTTTATAAATGTTGAATGCAGCACAAAACTCAGAAAAAAAAATATGCACAAGAATATGATGGAGAGCACTGATGGAACAAAAAAAGAAACTGGATTTCCTGTAAGCGGTTAAAAATTAAAAAAAAGAATACACACACACACAACACTGACACACAGAAAGAGCTTTAAATTTTTTTTTTATTTTTATTTATTCCCCCAGTTTTTATTTCCTTTTTATTAAGCAGCTTACAGGCGTTTAATTAAATAAAATGGCTTTAATAATGTCGCAAGAGCAAATACCTGGCGAAAGTATGTAATTATGTTATAATATTATGCACATTTTATTTAAAGCATTAACAGGTTTTTAAAATTAAAATTAACAAACAATTTTAGTCAGCAAGGAAAAGCAATAACATTTAATGTTAAGTTTACAGGGGAGATAAATGATTTAAATGGAAAAGTATTCAATAGCGTAAACGATAAACGAATTAAAGCAAATGAAATATTTAAATAATCATTTAACTAAATTCGATGTCTTGATAAGAACCTTTTAATATTTTATAGCAAAAAATATATTATTTTAAATAAGCATAAACAGAGTTTCTTTGTTTGATTAGAGATGGCAACTAAGCTTTAGTTGAGTTAAAAGGTATTAAAAAGGATAATGCAGTCTGCTTAAATGATAATGCAGGTTACAAAGTGATAGTGCCAAAACCAGAGGTGGCTGCTGCGCTTTACTGTCTTTCTGGCAATGAGAAACTGGTATGATTTTGTCACTTTATTTGTGACTTGTCACAGAACTGGTACAAGGAACTAAATGTGGCCAAATACATGTGGCTGGCAAGGCTCAAACAACTGGTAAATGGTTGCTAGAATTAAAAATTCAAAATAATTTTTAATTTACCTAGAAAATACTTAACAAGTAGATTACATTAACAGTTGCAAGAAGATCTCTTCAAATCACTAATATCTAATTTAACACTAAGATTTGAAAATCGAAATCGAGCTTCAAATTATGATAATATAAGGAATTTGTAATACTTGTACATACATAAATACAAATTCACATACATTTTCAGGAATAATTTAAAATACATCAGAAGATTTTAACATAATGTTATAAACATAATTATAGATTTTAGATGCTAGTTTTCTAATTTATTTTTATAAATTAAATGCCTATAAGTATGTGCTAAATGTTCGGTATCTTTCCTAAAATTCATTCTATTTTCTATTGGTGTATTTATTACCTGCAACATTTCTAGCATATATCGTTTTTTATAATTATTTTCTGTATTTAAATTCCCTCAAAATTCGGGTTGTGATTAAAATTATGACAATTCAGTGATAAAGCTGTCTTCTGAGATGAATTAATATTCCTATTCGCCTTTAATTTATTTTTTGTTGTTCCTACATAAACTTTACTGCATTGCTCACTATCATTACCGCTGCAAGAAATTTTATACACCAAATTCGATTTTTCAAACTTACCTAACTTATCTTTTGTTTTACTAAATAACCTACCTACCATTTTATAAATCTTATGAGCCTACTCTATAGTTATTTTTGCCAAAAATACGAGTTTTTCTAACCTTTTTTGAAACAAACTTATTTTCCTGAAGAAGTCTTCCAAAGGAAGATGAAATATTGAAAAATAGCTTAAAAAAAAGAAAAAAAAAAAAAAACAAAAGGACCTTGAACAGAAGAAATTTATTGATGATACATACGAGTGCGGTTCGGAAACTTCTTAGCCTAGCACAAAAAGCGCAGTATAAACAGAAAAAAGTTAAGTGTTTTGGAAACTTTCATCTCTGCTATGAACGCATGTTAAATTTTGTTTCGATCTGGTAACTCCTTCATATACAAACAGGTTTTCAGAAACGACGCATCCGCGTTTTTTTACAATGGAAAAATTAGAAATGCATGGTGTCATTAAATATTTACATAAAAACGATAGTACTATCTGTACTATCCTGTGATTGTGGATCTTTTTTTTTTCAAGATAACCGATTAGCAATATCCCGTATACATCCCAATTTACAGTGGCCATAACCTTGCCAGCCGATTTCACTATCTTCGCATTATTCGGAGCATATCCATTGTTTCGATTAATATATGGTTTCAGGTGTGTAGTGGTGGACCCACATTTCATCAACAGTTATTAATCGACGCCAAAAATAAACAGAATTAAGCTTTATCACATCCAAACACCGCTGTGAAGTGGTCTTTCGAACTCGTTTTTGTTCGACACTGACCAAACGCGGCAGCCGACAGCTTTTTCATATGCAAATGTTCATGCGAAATGTTGAACACACGTTCATACGATATGTTTACCTGAAACACGAACGTTGGTTACAAGAAATTCATAAGAACAAGAAGTTCATAATGATATGGTGAATATGTTAGGTGAAAGTGATCTTTCATATGCTACAGTAAAAAATTGGGTTGCTGAATTTAAACGTGGGCGTACAAGCGTTGCAGATGAACCATGTAGTGGACGTCCAAAAACTGTAACAACAGCAAAAATTGTAGCCAAAGTGCATGATATGGTATTAAATGATCGACGAATAAAAGTGCGTGATATAGATAATATCATGGGCATCTCAAATGATCGAGTCCATTTAATGTTGCATGAAGAACTACAGATGAAAAAGCTTTCTGCAAGATTTGTTAACAGGCGACCAAAAACGCATAAGAATGAACATTTCTCAAGCTTGTTTGGTTCGTTTTAAGTGAAATAAAATGGATTTAAGCGGCGTTTCATAACTGTGGATGAGATACGGATCCACCACTTTACGAGTTCTCCAGAGACACAATCCAAACAATGGACTGAAGCTGGAGGAAGTGCCCCAAGGAAGGCAAAAACAATTCAATCGGCTGGTAAGGTTATGGCAACGTTTTTTCGGGACTTCAAAGGTAATTTATTGATTGACTATCTGCAAATTCAGAGTACTATTGTAACCTTTCGGATCAATTAAATGTACAAGTCCTGGCTTATAACACAAAAAACTAATTTTTCATCAAGACAACGCACCAGCGCACAAGAGTGTTTTAACAATGGCGAAAATCAACGAATTAAAGTACGAGTTGCTTGACCACCCATCCACCTTATTTTCCTGATTTAGCTCCCAGTGACTTTTACTTGTTCCCAAATCTAAAAAAAAATCCTTGCTGGCAAGCGTTTTACCTCAAGTGA
Source organism: Thecocarcelia acutangulata (assembly GCA_914767995.1). Classification (NCBI taxonomy): domain Eukaryota; kingdom Metazoa; phylum Arthropoda; class Insecta; order Diptera; family Tachinidae; genus Thecocarcelia; species Thecocarcelia acutangulata. Next base: position 31,885,476 of record OU612096.1, read on the forward strand.
AGATGCAATTACAGTTGTAAACCACTATTTTGAAGACCTTGAGGAAAACTATTTTAATCAAGGGATAGAATTGCTAGAAAAGCGTTGTTGTCAAGTTTCAGGAGATTATATTGAAAAATAAAAATATATTTGAAAAACTAACTATTCTCTTTCATTGATAGGCTAAGAAGTTTCCGAACCGCTCTCGTACTCTCAATTAAAAAAAGAAGAGACTTTATGAAAATTTAATTTATTAAAAGACATTTCTGCATTTTATTTTCGAAAGGCATAACATTTTTTTTTAAGTTTTCTTTCATGTCCTTTCACCAAACTTTAATGTTTCACTCAAAACCATAATCTTTAAATTATCAGCAAAAATTCGTTGTTATTGTATTTCCTACTGGCGGTAGTCCACAGTAAATTTTCGCTGCACTCACTCGTACCGCAGCTTCAGTCACACAAAAGAATTGTAATATTCAATGTCATTTTTATATGCAAATTTCCATAAAATATCGATTAAAAATATAAAAAAATAAAAATAAAGCAGAAAATCAAATTTATAGATTCCCTGCTATACGCTGTTAAGGCCAAAGAAATAATGCAGTTTTCCTTTAACTTTTGCTTTGACTAGTCAAAGGAAAACTGTATTGTAGCAGAAAGAAAAAAAGAGAGAAAAAATTATATAATAATAAAAAGAAATAAAAAAACCTATATTGAGGTTTTTCAACAAACACAAAAATTTCATTTTATTTCTACTCTTTGGAACTTTATTATTCGGTTTCGTTAATAAAGTGAAAAAAATGAATAGGGGGGGAAAAAACGAAAAATATGAGCTGGAGTAGTTGGTTGTGGCAGTAAAAGAAGTAGAAAACGTGCTGTTAGTTTATTACACGTAACAAATTATATTTTATATTTTCTTTAAGAAGTTGTTTTTGCTTCGTCTTGCTGCTTTCAATAGGAAATAAAGATATTTTTGCACAAGAATGCCTTGAAATTCGTTAGTGAAAGACGTACTTTTATGTAGTTATTATAGTATATAATATATTATATTTGAAATGCAGCATCTGAGGCAAAGTCCTCATCATTAAAATACAGTAATAATATACATATACATACATATATGTATGTAGTTCTTAACTAAGAAAATAAAATACAAATATTATATCTGGAGGCGATTTAGTAAATTTATTTATTACTTTATATTTTAGGACACATTTACAAATACATCCAAATTTTTGTATGAATAATTTTTGGTGATTTCTGTCAATAAATTTTTTCAACAATTCATTGCAAAGCAAAGTAGAAAAACAATATGTTCAGCAGAGATCTGCAACCAGTGCCTTTTTAATGATCTAAGTATATCCGCATATTGTTTGCACAAGCATGTTTTCTACTCGTTAGAGCTTGCGTCTGTTAAATAGAGCGTAAAACATACCCAATCAAGTTTGTATGGGGTGGCTGCTTGATTTGGTTTATCAATTAATTTTTCCACATTCGGCAATCGAACTTCTTTTAACAACGAAAATAATGTTTTTTATTTATTTATTTATATCAAAAAGATTACAAGCCCTTAGGCCTACTTAATTTTTATGTAAGAAATTGTAGTTGCACATTTACCTTACCCATGACATTGTGTGTGTTCAATTTTATGTATTTACTCAATCACACTCGGTAAACGTATTCGTGCTAAAGGCGACATTGCCAGAAGGTTTTTAAAACATCATGTTTTGGCGATCGTGTTTTGAAAAATTTGAAAAAAATATATACACATATTTTATTTGAACATATTTAGTATAAAACCGGTAAAAATAATAACTTTTACTTAAAAAAATATATTTTTTTATGAAGTACATTTACATCAAACTGCTTTTGTTCCTTCATTTAAAACAATTTTTATAGTTTAAAAAGGGGTTACCTTCGGACTTCAATACGGTCAGATGAAATTAAAATAAATTTTTATATCACCGCATCAATTTTTAAGTGTTTAAAATACTTGGATGTGAAAATGATTGGGTTAATTTCCGGTGTTATGGCTGCGGTACACCGGTGCAGATCTCTGATGTTGAGTACAAAAAGTGAAGAGTTTTTATAAAAATATGAAAATTTAAGCGTCTGAACACTACTTCCGTGTGTTCCTGTCCAGATTCGGAATGCTTTTAATTTTGTCTGATGTAATTTTTCTGATGTATATTAAAGGGTGTCCCAAAACTAACGCCAAGTTTGAGTTTGGCGCCAGTTGTGCAATGAAGTGTTGATATCTCTAACAAAAATCATTCGACAGCTGACAGTTAGTCCGACGTTTGTAAAATGAGAGCATTACACAACAGAACAAAGTTCTGAACATTACGCTGAAGAGAAAATTCAATCCATTTGTGCTGAAATCGATCCCAAGCGGTGCCAAAAGAATGGTAAGTATAGATTTTCTGAAAAGCTGAAACGTGCCCAAGAAAAATAGCTCACAGAGCCCACAAGGAATCTGTGGTCGCACATTAATTCTAAGAGAACGTGGGAGCTACTAAAACTGACCTGTGGGTCACTGTAGTAGTCATCACTGGATATTGCCCGTTTGGAAACCATGACAGCAGACTAGGCTTACGCTATAATGGCTTCTGCAAAAGTTGCCAAAACGAGGAAGAGTCGAATACAATCCTTCATCTCCTCGGAATATGCCCAGCATTGGCATAGGCGAGAGGAGGTTTAATAGCCGACCGCGCTAGCTTCTTTTATAAGCAGCAGCGGATGGCTAGTACATTAGCAAGTAGCACCACATTAAGCGGTTTCCCACCTTTTTTATGGAGGCATGCAATAGCATCCTTCTCTATGGGAGCGACATCTGAGGGGAGAAAGTTAAAGCGCAAAATAGAGCAAAAACGTTGTTAGCAGTGCAAAAAGTAGCTGCTTTACGGGTTACATCCGCATACCGCACGGTATCAGCGGACGCGGCTACAGTAATATCAAGTATGATCCCAGTGGATACACAGATTTTAGCAGAAAAAAAGGCATGGATATCAAGACAAACTGGCCACGCATACCTTGGAAGAATGCAGCAAATACGACGGAAATGTTACACAGTTGGCAGTCTAGATGGAGCACTGACTCTAGGAGGCAAATGGACGGAGCGTCTCATTCGCAATATCGAGAAATGGTTGAATATGGGAATGTGAACTATTTCCTGACTCATATACTGTCTGGTCTTATGCAAAATGGGCAAATGTAACATACCCTTTTGTTTATATGAAGAAGTCCTGGACACTTTCTTTAAGTGTATTCGATGGCCGGAAACTCGTAGAGAACTGGAGATGGTAGCTGGCTCAATGGTAGAGAATATCGTGGACATCATGGTAGTGAGCGAGGCCAACATTTCAGCGGTATCGCGATTCTGTAAAAAACTTCTGCGGAAAAAAGCCAGATCTGGAGGCCGCAGAACAAAATTATAATCAGAATTCCAGACGAAGGATAGTGTAAGGAGTAGGACTGTTTAAGTCATTGAGAATCCACCCCGCAGCAATGCCAAGACAGTCCCTGGTTGGACATTTTTATCCTAGGAAAAGAAGGGGGTAGTCAGTAAGACCAACCCGACACAAAGCGGAGAATACGGACTCTCTGGTATGTGCATAACACATTTTTCCCCTCGCCGAAAAAAAAACGTTATGACCGTTAATGTTATTGTCTTGAGGTATTATTATATAAACGCACTACATATTAGGAAAAATACTAAAAATGTATAATAAATCTGAGTTGCTAATTAACTAATATATAATAATTATAATTGCCATATAAAAATGAGAGAGCTTTCAACTTACTCATCTCTGAACTTTCACACTACTAACTTATACGATTATTTTTAATCGGTTTAATTATTCGTTTAATTAAAAAACAACTGCAATCCCAAAAACTATAACTTTTGATTGGATCATTTCGTCATAATTGCAGCATTTAAAATTTATTACACTTAAGTTATATTTCCTTGCTTAAGTGATTATTGTTTTTGTTTTCTAATATAAGTTTTCCATTGGGGATCTCATTACTGTGAAAAAAAACTATATTGGAAGCCATAGTATATTTTGCCTTCCCTCTTGAATTATCAGCAACAATGAAGTAGTAGTTTTCTCTATACATTTAACCTTGATAAAGAATTTTTGAAGGCCCTTTTACCATGTGTGCATTTAAACGAATATTTTACATTTATTATTACATTTTTTTCCTTTCACTGATTGCTGTTGAACGAAGTTTATCTTGTAACGATAAAATTCCGCATTAATGCAAAGCAACAAACATGTACAAAAATAGGCTTTCGCTATAAAGTGTGTATTTCAAATAATAATCGAATAGAAATTATTATATATAAATTATCCGAATAATATTATAAGCAATTAAAAGTAGTATTTTATAAGAGCATGTATGATACATATATACTTCTAATCAAAAAATAATTAGATAATTTTCTAGCACCTACGGAAAATTTAAAGAAATATATTCGAATATAAATAGTTCGGAAAAACGTTTGATTACATATATGTTTATAAAAAACTAAAGAAAATATATTCAAAATTTTTCTAAATTCTTCAAATAATATTTTATTTTAGTAAAATTTACATTTTTTTTGGTATAGATCGAATAAACAATAAAAAACTAGTTTAAAACGTCGAACAGAATTTATTTAAATAAGAGTATAAATAATTCGAAAAAGCAAATTGATGACTTTTTTTAACATCAAGTAAAAAACGAATATAAATTATTCGAATAATATTTTATACGAGAAGTAAGAATAATATTTTAATACAGTAAAAAATGGAGAAAGAAATATTCATGATTTTTTTTTAACACCAAGCAATAAAAGATTATAAATTATTAGAATAATATTTTATTCGAGTAAAATTGTATTTAACTGGAGTATACCTACACAGATCGAATTAACAATTTTTAATACAAAAAAGTATTAGTTGTAAACGTCAAACAATAACCGAATAAAAATTATTCGAATAAGAGCATAAATAATTTTAAAAAACACAAATTAAAAGAAAATATGATTAATTTTCCAGCATCCATCAATAATTGAATTTATAGAGTATTATTCGTTAAGAGAATTATTTGGAGTGTACATAAAAAAACAAAGAATTATTTGGTATTTATAACAACTTGCAATAATCGATTATAGATTATGCGAATTTTTTATTCCGGCGAAAACGGTATTTAATTACACGAACATATATTTAATTACATATATGTTTTAAAAGAAGAATAAAAAACGAATAAAAAATTATTTGAAGCTTTTTAAACATTCCACAGTAATCGAATATAAATTATTCGAATAAAATTTAACTGATATCGAATATAAATTATTCAAATAAAATTTAACTGATATCTGATATTTAAAAAAAACAATATATAATAATACAATATACACTGAAAGGAGTTTAAAGATATTTTTAAAATCCCGCAATACTCGAATGTAAATTATTCGAGTAATATTAAAAAAAATTTAATTACCTATATAATTCTAATAATAAAATTCAAAAAATGAAAGAATCAGAAGAATGTTAAAAAAATTCCACAGTAATCGAATATAAATTATTCGAATACAACTACTTCGATTAAAAAATTCTAAAAAAAAGCATATAACCAATTGGAAGATTTAACTGTATTCAAATTACTTGTATTCGAGAAAAAATTAATCGATTATGGTGGAATATTTACAATAATATATTCATATATAATTAAATTGTTTAACAAATTAATTTAGAAAAAATTAACAAATTTCCAAAAAATCTCAACCCAATAAAAAAAATTGCTAAAAATGAAAATGTGACTGGACGACAAAGCACAAAAATTTATTACAAAATTAGTTTAGAACAAAAAAAAAAAATTAAAAAAAAAAAAAAAAATAAAAATAAAACATTTCCAAAAAACCTTGATTCAATAAAAATGTGACTGAATGACAAAACACTATAATATGATATCTGGCGTATGTAGTATTAAAGCCTTGGTTGAGCTCGTTCCTAGACAATTATGATTGATCATGGCTGAGGTGATCGTTTTCACTCAACTAATCGACACAATGGAACTACAACAGATATTTCATTGGGTAATTTATTGTGTAAAAAAAGCAAATAAATTTAGGTTTAGTTAGGTTAGGTAGGCAGGACGCTGGACTCCCAGCATATCCTGTGGTTCTCCAGCTCACTTGGGTACTAAATTTGGTCCTTTTGTGGTTGGCTATGTAAAGGATAAGTGAAAAGATAGAGCTGAAAAGGGATATAGTGATATAGCTATATAGTTAGGAGGGGGAAAAGTGGGAAATTGTTCTGTGTGGCGTTATATTCTATTGTACTAGCCATCCGCTACTCCTTATGAATGAGATTAGTGCAATTAGTTTGACAGACATGATAGGCTATTGTAGCTTTGCTCGCCTAGATACCTTAGGCGGTGATGTTCCGAGGAGGTGAATTGGAAGATTTTTTTAACGCCCTATAATAACCCAATATAACTTATTCGAACAATATTTTATTCGAATATAAATAATTCGATAAAAAAATTTATTTAGATAAAAAAACAAATTTCCAAAAAATCTTAACCGAATAAAAATTTTGCCACAAATGGCTATGTATGTATGTAGCCCGTGTTGGCTACAAGAGAATTGTGGCGTGGTCGCCATCATACTCCACTGCACGCAAGTGGGCGTCAACAGAATTTTTAATGCAAATGAATTGGTAACAAAAAAGAAAATAAGAAGGAAATATATAATTGGATGATTTTTTAACCTTCCACAATAATCGAATACAAATTATTCGAATAATATTTTATTCGAATACAATTATACCGATTAAAAATTTATCAAATTTGCAAAAAATCTTAAGCGAATAAGAAATTGAATATGTTGCTGAGTGCAAAAAAATATCAACCAGACGACGTTACACGCAATTGGGAGTGATCAAAATTTGTAATGCGAATGAAATTGGTAATTTATTATATATACATTTTTAGCACAAAAAAACGAGCAAATAAATAGTTGGAAGATTTTTTTAACCTTCCATAATAACCGAATATAAATTATTCGAACAATATTTTATTCATATAAAATTACGCCCATTAAAAATTTAATTTAGAGAAATAAGAACAAATTTCCAAAAAATCTTAAGTGAAGAAATTATTTTGCTAAAAATGAAGATATGGTTGGATGACAAAGCACTATTATATGATATCTGGGGTATGTGGTAGTAGTATTCTGGCTGCGTTCATTACAAGATAATCTAGATTGATAATGGCTGAGGTGTTAGTTTTGACTAAAAAGTCACGCGCTTATTGATCCGCCCTCGTATAGGGAAAGCCAATCAAATCTGATTGGCTGATTTCGTTGTTGCTTCATTTGATATACTTTCATTCTATAACAATGATGTGTCGTGCTGTTTACATAACGCAGATGGGTGATGCGTTTGCAAAATGTGAACTCACTCAACAAATTTAGCGCTATTCATAAAAATTTTCTAGACGATTCATATTTTGAAACTTCAATAACAATATTATATATTATTTTACAGATTTGGGTTAACAACCACTTACTAAAAATTTTGCTATTACATGTCCTTAAAATCAAAAATTTATCCTTTTTTCCTTTTTTTTTTGTGTGTGCTCAAAGGCAGTTTATTGGGATTGTTTTAATTATCACCTCATTATAAGCACAACAGTTTGACCAAATTTTTGCAGCAAACAGCAGCTGTTATTCTCAAGTGTAGTTTGGTTGACAGGGTCCTTGTTATTATTTCTATTATCGCTGTTCACTATCGTTAAATAATGAATGCAAGAAAAACCTTAAAACAATGTCCTTTAGAGCTGTTTGTAAAACGAACACAAAAAAGTGTTTAAATTTGCTCCTTCCAATGCCATTAAAAAAAAAGAAGCAAATTAAACGCGCACCTACACCCACATGCTGGTGTTTTAGAACAGAAACCATAGAAATGAAATTTGTCTTACAACATATTTTCAGCTGATGATGGGAATGCCATGATGCTGAACAGTGTTCGGGAGTAAGGTCTTTGAATTGTAGTACTCATAGTTCATGTTACCCCAGAGTGCTTTGTTTTAAGGAAGACTTTTTATACTCTCTTTGGTTTTTTTTTTAATTTTTTTTTTGTTTCTTTGTCTTAGCTTAGAATTGTTTGTATGATTTTTTTGTTTAGTTTGTTTGCGTTCCTAATTTCAAGGCGTTGTCCTTTCCATTAAAACAATCTGATAGAAAAGAGAAAAAAAGCGACACAAGAACTTACAGCAAACAAAAAGTAAAAACTATGAGTAAGCAGGGAAACGGATGTAAGGGAACCTGTTTGTTGATGACATTCAAATATCGCGTTAAATGTGTGCATCATTTAGTTTTATGCTCGTTCATTTTTCATTCAGTTTGTTTCTCTTCCTTCCCTCGCCACCCCCCTCCGCCCCTTTATACCTTATCATCACTCTTCATTTGGAACATGCACATGTGTTTGCGGGCTGCATGTTGAGGTGGAGCTTTTTTTCTTTTGCTTATTCATATTGCACGTAATCAAGTGCTTGTAAGAGTAGTTGTTTATTCGGTTGTACGGCTAAACTTTTACTTACATGACGCAAAATCTAAGCAAAAACTTTAATAAAAGAACAAAAATTTGCAAAAAAAAAAAAAAAAAAAAAAAAAAAATGAGAGAATAATGGATAGAAATAAAAACAGTTTTTGAAACCTCAAGAGGTTTATCAAAGTTTAGAAAAAAAACTGCTGTTTCAATGTTTTTGTGTTGGATATATTTTTTTTATTTTCTTCACTTAAAATTGAGAACAATTTTTTTTTTATAAAAAAATTTTGAAAGACAGAGCGGCACAATTATTGTCCTTAAAAATATGCCATAGAAAAAAATTGCTTAAAAGCGCACATACAGAATTTTTAATAGAACGATTTTATTTGATTCATTTATTTTATTTATTTGTTTAGTAACTATACAGTTGCAAAGTAAATTTGCAAAGTATAGGATGCACAGCATGGGCGGGGTGACAAAGACCATAATGCCCAAGATGGCATTAACAGCACTGTTGTAGCTTCGCTGTGACTAACTCGAACGACCTATGCCTTCACATAAGAAGTTTCCACGTGGTTAACAATGAATAACCTCTAAAACAAAACTGTAAATCAAGAAAGTTAGTTGAGGCAAACCTTTAACCAGTGCGAATGAGACGCAAAACTCTCGAAGACCGAACAACAAACTCAAGCCCGAGCGCACTTAAGAAATAATTGCGATGATGCGAGAGCTGTTCTTCAGCCCAGAGCTGCTTTACGACTGATTGTTTGATTTATATTTTTTATTAATCATCATATTTTGTGTTTTTCCTAAAAACTTGTTATCATACTATATCAAATATTCGTATTATTTGATCTTGTTTATATTGTTTTCTTCTAAATTTTCCAGTTAAAGATCTTGATTGATTTTTGTTTTTTTATAAAAAAGGTTTAACGGTATTTTATTTTCAATATTTCGATAACAATTTGTTATCATCATCAGGAAAACATGTTGAAAAAATTTTTACATAGTCAGCATAGATTAGAATATTGGAAAATTTTATGACAGGTGGTAGATCATTGATGAACAATATAAAAAGAATTGGTCCTAGATAGCTTCCCTGCGGTACTTCAGAGCTTACAGGTATAGATTTAGATATATAATTATTGAAACGTACACGTTGTTGACGGCCAACAAGATATGATTTGAGTCAATTTACAGTAGTTTTAGAGAACCCCAAACCATCAAGTTTTTAAAGTAAAAGAACGTGGTCAACACTGTCAAAGGCTTTACTGAAATCTGTATAGATAACATCAGTAGCCTGACTTTTATAAAACCCGTCATTTATCGTTTAAGTAAGGTGTAATTTGATGATTTGTAGTAGTTGAATGCACTTTACAAAATCCCTGCTGATATGGTGTCAAAAGCGATTGTGTTTGATGACAAATAGACTGGGTCAAGCATTGATCGAAAAGTTTAGGAATAGCACTAAGCTTTGCAATTCCTGTGTAATTGTTAACATCAGATTTGTGTCCAGATAAAAGAGTGGAATGATATATGAATCCTTCCACCCTTTTGGAAAATATCCCATCTTTATTGAAGTGTTAAACAATATAGGTAACGGGTAAGCCAAATTCAGCGCACAGTTTTTTTAAATACAATTCGGAACGCCATCACTAGTTACAGATGGTTTAAGTTTATTAATGTAATATGTAGCTTCAGAAATAGTAATATAGTCCAATGATATAGACTGTAGATGATGCGAAGAAAAATCAGGGTGTTATGATGTATTAGTTTATGAAGATTGTCCAAAAATACACATTTTTAAATGGATGTTTATTGCATACAATTATTTTATAAAACTGCAGCGTTAAGTCGCTGCTAAAAAATTCTCTTTGGTAAATGATTTTTTTTTTTAATTTTTTAAAAATTTAATTCTTTAAAAACTGGCTTTTGTTTACTTAAAATTATTTCTTTTTTGTATATTCTTCTTTAAGGCCAAAAGCATTTTATTTATTTTCTCTGCTGTAAAGTTTCAGTCTGTAAAGTTGTAATCTCTAAACGAAAATTACACCATTGGATTATTTTCCAAGTCAAGGATAAGGTTAACAAATGGTTTTGTTTTTAAGTAACAACTTAAAACGTAACAAGAAAAAAATATTAGGGAAAAAGTATTAAAAAGGACACCGAACATGCAATATAAGAAAGATTTTGTTTTAAAAAAGAAAACAAACAGCCGTTTCAGCAGAAAATATTTCGTATCAAACATCTTACAAGAAAAAAGTGAGGATGAGAGTGTAAAACAACCTTTGGCAAGGTTTCAATTTATAAGAAAATCAAGAAAAAAAAAAGATCCCAGACATTTTCTCAACATTAAATTTAAAACTTTTAAATGGAATTAAAAATTTTCTGTAACAAATATGAAAACAAATTATTGATCATAGAAAAGAAAACTTTTGATTGTTTGAAACCGCCAGAAAGCAATAATGTATGTGATATACAAGTTATTAATATAAAATGTTTGTCTTGAAAAATTCATCTACTATAATAAGAAAATGAGTTGATACATTTGTCAAGCGATTGTCCATCGTAAGTCACCACTTTTTCCCACTATTGTGGTAACATATGGATATCGCGACAAAAGAACTACTTCTGTTTTGAGATAAAGTATGAATGCAGACAATTTCTGATATCCTGTTCTGAAGTGAATTATATTCCAGTAATGGCGTTTTGCATCCATCCATACAAATGATAGTCAAAAGAGTCAAGCTCTGAAATGTAAGGTTACCCACCTTAAAGCTAAAACTTCAAATTTATTGTGGTCTTGCAACATGTGGACAAATATTATCATGGTGGAATATTATGACCTCGTGTCTGGTCGATTATTCGGGTTGTTTTTTGTTGATGGCTCTTTGAAACCGTATCAATTGTCTTCGGTACAGACCCTCGATTTCAACAATTCATAATAAAATACACCCTTCTGATCCCACCAAATGCAGAATATTCTTGGCGACGGTTCGGCGTTGATTTGTCTGCATGGCCGGGCTTTACATATAAATTATTGCACTTTGGATTTACAATATATCCATTTTTCATCACATGTAACCATACGATGCAAAAGCGATTTATTTCTATAGCGTTCAAGCATTATTTCCGACATGCAAAATCGCCTTTCAAGGTCTCTCGTCTTCAATTCATCATATGGGTACTAATTTCCTTTTGAATGAATTGCAATACTTTTAAATCCCGAGAACTGGCTCAATGATAACTCAAGTTCTAATTGAGTTTGAGAACCATCTTTGTCGAGTAAAGCTTCTAATTCCAATTCCTCCTCTTCAAACTTTTTTGGTCTACTAGTAGTGCGATTCTCTAACTTTTGACGATCCGATCATCGCAACTTTTTTCATAAAATTTCATCGCTTGCACTAACGATTGAGTATTTCTGTAGCTTAATTCTAACGATGGTAAACAGCTGTCTTTTTCTGTTCACTCATATAAACATTACGTGGCATCTCTGCAAAAAAAAAAAAAAAAAAAAAAAAAAAAACCACAAAGAAGAAAGAAAAAGGGGGAAAACAATAACTTCCCATAATAATCTGTATACATATTGATTTTTATATGTTGTGATTTTAGTTTTTAAGTGGTAATAAATATTATTTAATTTTTAATAAGGTAAGTAAATAAAATATATGTTCATATGTTTCATTGATTTGTTTATATGTACTAATTTCTGTATGTACAGAATGACCACAACTAAGGCTGGTGATGATCTATATAACATTAGGTGTCAACTTAAAGGAATTGTCCAGTTCCCGAAGAACAAACTGATTATCTCTTGAAGCATTCAAGCTTGTTTCATTCTTGCAAGTCCGAATGCCAAACGTTCAAAAGCCATTTAAACACAAAACCCACTTTTCCAATTAAAAAAATTATACAAAAATTTTTGTTTTTGAAAATGTATATGGTATTTAATATATATTATTTGTATTAATTTATGTGTTTAATAAATATTTTTATGTATTAACAATCAGATTATTAGCACTTTATTTCATGAAAGCACAATTTAATAAAAAAAATACACCTTAACGATTGAATAAACAACAAGAACATTTTTTTCTTTAAGATATCGATAATCGGCAGTAAAATTAATAACAATTGATTTTGATTGACGGCGAATATCGTTAAAAAAAACATGTTATAGAATAACTAATTCGATAAAATATCGTTATAATTATTTTAACGATTCGATTATCGTTATAAAAGTAACAAAATCGCACTACAGGTTTCTGCTTATCTTCTGTGTCGAAATCGCCACTTTGGAATCACGCAAACCATTGTTCACCAGTGTTTTGAGTTGGTGCATGTTGACCGTAAGCATCTACGGACAATCCATAACATTTTTCAACCGTTGTTTTTTTTTTTTTTTGAAATGAAAGAAGGTTATCAGACTTCCCGGCAAAACTTCTTTTTTAGGCACATAATTCAACGTTGTTATGGCAATTTAAAAAATTTGTGTCTTTACACTTTGTCGTCTACAATAATGAATTATAATGGCTGATCTTTACGCTCCAAAAATATACCTTTTAGTACTGACACAAACCATATGTAATAATTATACCATATGTTGTCCCAGAGACGGTTACAGACTTTCCTGCAAAACTTATTTTTTTAGGCACAAAATTCGGCGTTATTATAGCAATTGAAAAAAATATGTCTACACTTTGTCGTTTACCGAATAGTGAATTAAAATGACTAATCTTTACACTCCAAAAAATATACTTTTTAGTACTGACACAAACCATATGTGATAGTTATGCCATATGGTGTCCAAATTAAGGTAATCAGACTTCCCCGTAAAACTGCTTTGTTAGACACAAAATTCGACGTTATTATAGCAATTGAAAAAAATGTGTCTACCTTTTATCGTCTACCGAATAGTGAATTATAATTGCTGATCTTTAGCCTCAAAAAATATATTTGTTACCACTGGCACAAACCATATGTGATAGTTATGTTATATGTTGACCAAAAGAAGGTTACCAGACTTCACGGCAAAACTTCTTTTTTGGGAACAAAATTCAACATTGTTATAGCGAATGAAAACAATGTGTGTTTACTCTTTGGCGTTTATCGGTTACTGAATTACAATGACTGATCTTTACGCACCAAAAAATATATATTTGGTAGTATTGATACAAAGCACATGTAATAGTTATGTCATATGTGGTCCAAATCGACATTATTAATTTGTATACTAATATTAAAAAAAAAAAAGAAAAAAAAAATCAGTGCTCTATGATGACACTCGGTAACAAGAATTGCTTCTGTTTCCATTTTCCATTCAAATGCAGTTTACCATTCAAATAAAAAAACAAAAATCAATTTAGTTGCTTATTACGAAAATCTGTCTGTTTGCGTTGCAAATCCTTCGAACTGCTTTAAGGCTTAACAGATATTATGCGAAAAAATCGAATCGGTGCTTGCATTATTTCTACTTTGAGACGGAAATTTAAAATTACAGTTGTGTGGAATTTGTGTGTTACAGCGTTGGAGTGCTAGTTTACTCATATGTATGTATAGACGAATATATTGGTAAGGATTAAATTTCTTATGTACGACTAACAAACAACCATATCAACAACATTCTTGCTTACACCTCTCGAAAAAAGTTTCAAGTTTCACAAGAATAAGAAACTTTTCCCATACAAATCATATGGAAAAAAAACAAACTGTGTTCACACTATCGAACACACACTTTCACACACAAAGAAACATGAGAAAAAAGAAAAAGTAATTTAATGTTGAAAAAAAGGTGATGATTTCGAACAAGAAAAAGTTATTAAAGTGTAGTTCTAGCAAAACTCCAACACATTTAGAAAAAAAAAACACAATAAAAAGTTATGGAATAGGTAAAAAAGGTAGAGGTAAACTTAGTTAAACGAAACACATTTCAAATTTGATTATTTTCAATTAAGCAAGAACTTAAAGGGGATCTGCCTTTAAAACAATCATATGGTAAATAAGCACTATTAAAATTAGCTCTTTTAAAACAAACTCTTTAAGCAATATACTTATCTTTAAGTAAGACTATTTTACCAAAGTGGCTCTAATTGAAGGCAGCTTTAAAATTATACCACAGTGTCTATACACTTTGTCGTCTACCGAAGAGTGAACTATAATGGTTGATATTTACCCTCCAAAAAATATACTTGTTAGTACTGACACAAACCATATGTGACAGTTATGCCCCATAGAAGGTTATCAGACTTCCCCGCAAAACTTTTTTTTAGGCACAAAACTCGACGTGATTATAGCAATGGAAAAAAATGTGCCTTTACACTTTGTCGTCTAGCGAATTATGAAGACTAATCTTTACCCGCCAGAAATATATTTGTTAGCATTGACACAAACCACATGTGATAGTTATGCCATATGTTGTCCGAAACAAGGTTATCAGACTTCCCCGCAAAATTGTTATAGCGAATAAAAACAGTGTGTGTTTACACTTTCAAATTAATTAAATTCTCGCGGTTTCCAACTCTCTTTGGTTTTTTTTTTTGTTAAGATAAAAATACAGATAGACATATTGTAAAAAATAAAATTCAAAAAAAGATATCCTTCCAATATAGTGCTTTTCTTATTTTTGCAGCTGAATATCGTTTTATATAAAAAATGCAAAGTTCTATGGTTAAAAATAATTTGTCTGTGGTAAAAAAAAAAAATCATGTTTTAACTGTGTAAAATAATAATAATGGGTGATTTTATAAGAACTATCAGAAATTTAAAAAAAAACACATAAAATTCAGAAAAATGCATGAAATATTTATTTGGATTGATAGTTGGGTCGATATAATTTAATGTTTGAAGATTATTTCATGCAAATGTTGGCCGCGGCTGCGCTTCAAATGGTCCATCCGCTTAGTCCAATTTTGGCATACTCTTTCCAGCATTTTGGCCGGTATCTCACGAATAATGTTGGCAATATTGGCTTCCAGTTCGTCAATCGAAGCGGGCTTGTCGCTATAGACATTAGCCTTAACATAGCCCTACAAAAAATAGTCTAGAGGCGTTAAATCGCACGATCTGGGCGGCCAATTGACTGGTCCCAAGCGTGAAATAAACTGTTCACCGAACTCGCCTCTCAATTGGTCCATTGTTTCGCGTGCTGTGTGGCATGTGGCACCGTTTTTTTGAAACCACATGTCATGCAAGTCAAGCTCTTCCATTTTGGGCAAAAAAAGGTTTGTTATCATCGCACGGTAGCGCTCACCATTCACAGTAACGTTGCGATTCGCATCATCTTTGAAGAAATACGGCCCAATGATGCCGCCAGCCCATAATCCGCACCAAACGGTTGTTTTTTGTGGATGCATTGATAGCTCTTGCAATGCTTCTGGCTGCACTTCACTCCAAATACGGCATTTTTCCTAGTTCACGTATCCATTCAACCAGAAATGAGCCTCGCCGCTGAACACAATTCTTCGATAAAAAAGTGGATCTTCATCTAACTTTTCAAGAGCCCATTCACTAAAAATTTGGCGTTGTGGTAGGTCGTTTGGCTTCAATTCTTGCACCAGCTGTATCTTATAAGGCTTCACACCCAAATCCTTCCGCAAAATTTTCCACGTAGTGGAGTAACAGAGGCCCAATTGCTGCGAACGGCGCCGAATAGATAATTCACGGTCATCACCAACACTGGCCGATACGGCTGCGATATTTTCTTCAGTTCGCACTCTACGTAAGCGTGTTGGTGGTTTAATGTCCAAAAATGTAAATTTGGTGCGAAATTTTTTTACAATAGCCCGAATAGAAGCCTCAGTAGGTCGATTAAACTGACCATAAAATGGAAGAAGCGCGCGATGAACTTTCTTAATAGAGCACGCATTTTGGTAATAAAATTCAATAATTTGCAAGCGTTGTTCGTTTGTAAGATGATTCATGATTAAATTATAGACCAAACTGAAGATGTTTGACAGTGACAAAACGTTTGTGAGCTGTCAAAACTAGTGTTGCCAAAAAGATAATAGCAAAAAAATCACTGTTTATATATTTAACAACATAAAATTTTGACAAAACAGAAACATATTTTAACAAAACTAATAAAAAGTAAATAAAAATGTACAAATTAAGAAATAGTTATTTTACATCCATTTTTCAATTTAGTATTATTTGATTTTTGCACTTTTAATTATAAAATTTTCAATTATAATTTCTTTCAATCAAATTTCTACATTTCAAATATTTCTATCCTATAGTCAAAATTTATATTAGCCCCTACAGCTAGTAAAATTTTATTCACCTCAGAAATGTCAAAATTTTACTTACGAGAGTACTTTCCTACCGTTTCAAATACGTCCATACAAAAAATTCATACACAAAGAAAAATTATTAATTCACACAAAATTAATAATTCTTTACAAAATTATGAAATTAAAAACTTAAAAAATAACTATTTAATTTAGGAAATACACTGACAAAAAAAAGCTGTAGGTATTTTCATTATGATGGCAAGATATATTTATAGATAAATGGGCTTCCTATGGGATCTCCAGCTTCTCCAATTATTGCTGATATAGTAATGGAAAGACTATTGGATAGTACGATAGAGAGATTAGATATAAAAGCAAGACGAATGACAAAATATGTAGATGATTTAATTTGTATTATTCCGGACTTAGCAATTGATAATATGTTTTCAGCTTTGAATAGTTTTAACTCAAGCATCAAGTTTACTTTGGATAGTTTGATAATTAGGAGAGCTAACAAACTTGTTATCGATTGTTATCAAAAACCAACTGCATCAGGGGAATAATTAACTATTTTTCAAAGCATAGCAGAAATGTAATAATAAACACAACTATAGGGTGTTTTTTTAAGCTAGATAGAACTTTAAATTGTAAAAAGTAACACAAAAAATTAAATTTTGATGAAACATTTTTTTTATTTGTTTCAGTATACTCTGACAAATCATCATGAATAGACTCACGCTTGAACAACGCTACGAAATTATCCAAATTTACTTTGAAAATCAGTCCCGTTGTTTTATCGCAAAATTGTGTTCAGCGATGAGGCGCATTTTTGGCTTAACGGGTTTGTTAATAAGCAAAATTGCCGCATATGGAGTGAGACCAATCCACAAGAGACCCTACAGACTCCATTACATCCAGAAAAATGCACTGTTTGGTGTGGTTTTCATGCTGGTGGCATCATCGGACCTTATTTCTTCAAAAATGAGGCCGGAGCTCGCGTTACGGAAAATGGAGATCGTTACCGCACCATGATCAATGATTTTTTGTTTGAAAATATGGATGACATTGATCCGGAGGAGATGTGGTTTCAACAGGATGGCGCTACGTGCCATACGGCGAACGCAACCATCGACTTACTGAAATCAAAATTTGGCGATAAGTTGATTTCGAGAAATGGACCTGTCAATTGGCCTCCAAGGTCGTGCGATTTGACACCTCTCGATTATTTCCTGTGGGGCTACGTGAAGTCACTGGTTTATGCTGATAAACCAGCAACAATTGACGCCTTGGAGGCCAGCATTGTTCGTGTTGTGCGTGACATACGGCCAGCAGTGCTCGAAAAAGTGGCCCAAAATTGGACGTCCAGAATGCGCTTCGTCAAGAACAGCCGCGGTGCCCATATGCCCGAAATCATTTTCAAATGTTAATGTCACGTATTGATCTTTCGAATAAAAAAAAATTTTGATTACAATTTAATTTTTTGTGTTATTTTTTACAATTTCAAGTTCTATCGGGCTTAAAAAAACACCCTATAGAAATTTTGTGCAAAGGGTTCTTTCAATAAAGGGATGAGGAGTTGCGTAGAAATAACATTATAAAGTTATATATAATATTATAAATTTTTTATATAAAATCAAATCGAGTTTTAGCTGCAAAAATAAGAAAAAAATACTTAAGCAAGATCAAATAATTACATATTAAATTTTTTTTTTAAAAACCTACTTTGGTATTCATTTGTAGAACTTTTAAAGCAATAAAGCAACCATGCCAAACAAAATGCTTTTGGGCAAAAATCTTTTCAGAAAAAGGTGTGTTAAGAAAGAGAAACAACTTTAACATAAAAACAAAGTAACCTTTCAAAAGAAATAGGCTTTTCATTTAAAATAAAAATCTTTAAAATGTATGTTATCTCTTTAAAAATTTTGGCCACCTCTTTGCTCTATTTTTTTTTGGGGGTTTTCTCTTTGTTTGTTTTTTGTAGAATTGCTTTTACTAGATTGTGTGCTTTTTTCTAACAAAAATTAACCTCCAGTTTTATTGCAAACATTTTGTAATTCAACATTTCGTTTACGAGAAGAGCGTTCAAGTAACCTTCAAATTTTTTGCGGTTTCGCCCAGGGATAAATTTTTGTCCACTTTATATTTTTTGTTTTTTTTTCTGCCTTAAATACCCTTTCGCATAATCTCTTTTTTTTCGTTTGCTTATATGAAAAAGTTTCTTTTTTAAAATATGTTACTTTCTTTCTATGAAAAAGGTGTCAAAATGGTAAGAAGAATAACAAAACAATATAAAAAGTAACCGTAGGTAACTTTTTCATCGCTTGCGGTAACGATTATGTGCTGCTGTAATATAATTTTAATGACCGTAACGACATCTGCCGCTTTGGTTTATATGATAATAGGCAGAGAAATAATAATTAAATTTGGCAGACAGTGAACAGCGATAAAAAATTTTACTAAAAAGCAAATTCGATCAAATATCGTTATAATTAGTTTAACGATACGATTATCGTAACAAAAGTTACAGAATCGTACTACACGTTGCTTTCAATATTTAGAGTCATTATATAGCATACTAAAACAATGTTTTGCTGAAAATTGAAAGCGCTGGCAGTGTAGGCTACAAGTACACACCAAAAGCTCTAGCATAATTGCAAGGTAGGTAGTGCTCGATATAAACCTTAATTTCAAACTTTCAAGATATATACAAAAAAAAAAAAATATTATATTAAAAAAAATATCAACACACATACTTTATATCAAAAAAATTAACAGCCAGTTCGCCGTTGTCGAAAAGATAAGTTCATTCGCATTCTAGGCGAAAGAAAATTGATTTGGGTTTTTCTAACTTTATTCTATGCGAACGAATAATAGTGATATAGACAAACCCAAATTGATTCGAATGTAAGTGACTGGCATAAATTTTCATTCGATATCGCCGAACAGGCTGTAAATGAAGCGAATATATATCGTATTTTTTTCTTGTTTAAAATAAAAATTAATTTCGATTCATAATTATTTTTTTCAAAGTATTGATACAAACCATGTGATAGTTATGTCATATGTTTCTAAAATCGTCAGGTAACATTAAATTATTGTAAAATTGTACTAAAAGTAATGATGCTCATGTAAAAAAAAAAGAGTTTAAAATATGTTAGTAACCCCAGTATGCAACAAAAAGTGAAAGCGGGATGAGAAGAAGCAAAAAAATATAATTTCAAACCATTATTATGAAAAGTCAATTAAAATAAAACTTAAATTACGCTGAAAAAAGACAACATTAAAATAATTGTTCTCTGTAACTGGACTTGAAAAAAATTTCTGGTCTTTGCGTGGAGAATCATAAAATTCTTAATGATTTAACTTAAACTTTTTAAAAATAATTGCTGCCTAAAAGTTTGTCACTATCAGGCAAGTGTCTGATTTTATGAATAACAATTGCAAAACTATAAATATTTTGTAGCAAAAAAGAACGCAACAGGAATAAAAAAAAACTTTGCCTGTTTTGAGTAGAGTCCATCACAGAAATAACTTGTTTTCGTGATGTTTTTAAATATTTTTCTTAACATTTTTCGCGTACAACTTAAAATGGTTTACCAACGTGCAATGTTAAAAGGCTGTCGGCTAGCTAAAAGTTAATTTTTTTGCAATTAAGCTTTTAGCTAAATACACTAGTGTCTTGAAGTTTCTTTTAAACTAAAGCTTTCATAACATTTGCCACAGTTGATAACAGTTACAATAAAGCTGCTGTAAATTATCAAGCTTTCGTACAAGATAAAGAGCTTTTTGTCGAAAACTTTCAAAGCTTTGAAATAGGAAAGCTGAAAAGAAACTACCGCTAAGACACTGTGTTACCATCCCTTCAAAAATCTTCTCATGAAGTTTTTTTTTTGCTTCCCCAAGATAACCCGTTTCTATAGTAAGAATTTTTGACGTCAAATAACCAATTCCTTTAATCCGCGGTTTGTGAAAAAAAAAACGTTAGGCTGCTTGTATTTGGCCTAATGTGTTGCTATTTCTTTAAGACTCTAAGGCCCAAAATGTCTATATATTTAAGAGCAAACACCAACACATTTAAGGAAAAACGAATTTTATTTATAAGCTTGCAATTGTACGTATGTATGTGTACAAGACTAAGTACACAGAATCAATTTTCACCAATTGTATACCGTTTTATTTTCTGTTAATTAATTCTTCTTAGTTTTATTTGGTGAACTTTAAACTGTTTTCGAAGCAAAATCTTATTAACCTGCGAAAGTGTTGTTGCTTTGCACTTGTGTGTACGCACACACATGTGTATATTAAAGTGCACAGCATATAGCTAAGTACTATTACAAACACAAATTACCTCCAAGCGCATGGGGCTTGGGCCACTCTGCTCTAAAACATCAGTCGGTTAGTTTCAGTGAAACCTGTCGATTCATAATATGGTGGCAGTTATTAAAGTTAACACATGCACGATGAAAAGAATCATTATTGGCATATGTATGTATCATTACATCAGTACTTGCATTGCCGGTCTCATCTGATGATGGACCAACTCCACGGAGGAAATTATTTACGATTCACCAGCGCTCCCGTGTTGTTTGCAAGGCTGGCACAGGTCACACGTTTTGCCATAAATTTGTAGGTGTATGGGCAAACCCATTGCTGAAGAGTTCAGACCTACTAATCCCTCCTGTACGCAACTTCCTAGATAGACAGTGGAGGGCAAGGCTTACTTGGTATGATGAAGTCCATTAAGAGAATTACAACCAACTCACTCGTCTAACCATTACTACTGGTTCCTTATATTACAGACACCTGGGACAAAACAACAGCACCTCGGTATTAGCCACCGAAAACCGGCATCCACTACAGTTATCAGGGAAACTAATTCACCTTCCTGCGATTTGGTTTAAGCCACAGCCAGAACTTTTAAGCTAAGGAATGCATCTCAACCTATATCAGTGCCGAGATGGTCTGCAAACAGAAACTCAGGGAGACTCAGGGAGGCAAACAGAAACTCAGGAAGGCTTGACGATCGCCATTCTGCCAATTAACATTTGGCGAGAGTTTGGAAAGTCCAACACAATATAAGTCATGTAGCTTCCTAGAGTTTTATTTGCAAACCCCTTTTGGGTGTACACCAAGGCAAAACCTGCTCCCCTAGGGAGCCTTAAAGAAACATTAAAATTTAACGGTTTAAGCAGGAACTCAAAATCAATATTTCTGCGAATTAGATCCAGAGCAAATAAAGCGCAAGTCTGTTAAGATACGGCACCAAAAAAACAAAAGGGTTGCAAACCGGACAACGAAAGCAAAATTTAAAATATTAAAAATGGTTTCTGTGCCGATTTAATACTACTCGTATTGATATGAATAGAATAATAAAGATTTCAAACAATAGATCCATATCCAAGAAATGGTCGAAAAATTAATCACTCTATCGTAACATCTACCAGCTTTTGCAGATGGCGTTTTACGTTAACCACATGTGATTTTTGTTAACTAGACTGGTGCAGGATACAAACAATAGAATACTATACTCCTCCTCATTCGATTTTGGTTCGAAAATTAAAAAGTCAATAAACAAGAGCTTCGTTTTTGGGACACTGAAAATCCGCATATAAAGCATGAAACGTCGTTATACCCATTCAAGGCTATTGTGTAGTGCAGTGTTCACGCGTAAGGAGTGTTTGGACCGTATTTTTTGAAGATGTAATCAGCAATCCAGTTACTGGCACACCTTACAGATCATCATAAGCGACTTCACACTGCCGGAATGATTGAATGAGTAGGGCTTGCTGAACATGTAGTTTCAACAGCAATAACTACAATGGATATTGTGAAGGAAGCATTTCTTGGCTGCGTAAACTCCTGTTTTGGCGATTTGGCATGGCCAGCAAGATCGCCCGATTTAACCACTCCAGACCTTTCTTTAGGGCTATCTGAAGTCAAATATTGCGATGAAATTTTAGGACTAAACAAGTATAACAAGTAAGTTAGATTGTAAGCGGGGGTGGACACAGAAATATATAAGGTTTAGTAGCATGTAGACTCCATAAATAGCGGTTGCCCTGAAATAATCACTATACAGTTCTAATGAGTTCTAGGCCTCTCCGTGTTTTTTGTGTCGTAATTACCACTTTTGAACCACGCAACTCATCGTTCACAAATGTTTTAAGTTAGTGTATGTGGACCATAACCTTCCACCGACAATCAAAACTTTCGTTAGGCGGTTTCTTCCCCCTTGAGTAGGCCTTTCAGTCGGACAGGGCTGACGACCTTTACGAATACATTAAGCATTTGTCTGCTTGACGTAAAACAGATGATCTTTGTCATTATTGTCATATCCAGAATAGTCAGGTCATTGCTATGAAAGTATTAAATTGCTTTTTCAGAAGTGTTAGTTGTCATCTGCTATTTCTTTTGCAATTCCAACAAACGATTTTGAGTTTAGTCATGTTCCACAAAGTTGATTAACTTAATTTAACTTTATACAATAACACAACATTTTGCTTTCACATGCACTGCTTTTTCCTAGTAGTTCATTGCAACTTTAAGCTTAGAGAAGTGAAATAAATCTAGTTATATTTTATGACAAGCTTTTGATACTTTTTTGTTTGTTTTTTTTTTCTTCTCTTTTTTGCTGCAAAATATTATTTTATTTTATTATTTTTTAACTTCACTTAAGATTAGCAATTTATTTCCCTCCCTGTTTCAAAGAAATTTTATGCTGACTGCTTCTGCTCTGTTTTGTTGTATTGCAACCCTCTTCACATAATTTACTTTCAAATTCTTCCTAATAAAAAAAAAAAAATAATAAAAAATGCTTCTTTTGCCTCACTTTACTCTACTTGGATTTTTAGTATTGTGTATGTACTGTTATAAAAGCTTTATATGTGTAAAACTTTTATGTGCACATAAAACATGCACATGCATGTTAAAGCATGTCTAAACATGCATCGGAAAGCCAAGAACCCCTACAGTTTGGCGACTAAAATGAGATTTTACAATTTCCTTTCAAGTCACCAAAATAATGGATTGTCTAGTCGCCAAAGCAGTAAATTTTATACTTGAACTCGTCTTGCAAATAAAGAGTTTTTAATTTAAGCCCTGGCATAAAGAAGGACACAGGCATAAATAAAGTTAAAGCTATTTAACAAAATTACTTTGCACGCATGTTTTCTTTTGTAATACAATGCTACAGCAGCGCAAACTATGCAAAAAACAGTACAAAAGAATGGGCAAATATATGTTTACTGACTCACTTCAATGACAAACAATAGACATCGAAAAAATACGTAAGGCGACCAAGAAAAGTGGCGAATTATGCAAGTAATTTTTTCTAAATTTCGAAAAGAATATAACGCAGTAAATTAAATTCCCAAATAATGTCATGCGATTACACAGGAATATTAGCAACACAAAATAAAATTATACTGGAGCAATAATCTGCTTACAGTATCTATTTACATTGAGGCGTTCGCTGAGAAAAACCGTATATTGATCTTTATTCTAGAATTTTGTTCCTTTATAGGTTTTTCTCTCCTGGCGCGGGCTACTAAAATTTCAGCACATTTCGATTGTTGCTCCGTTCTTTGATTTAAAATTTAACTATAATATATTCCATTGCTGGTAAGTACTTTTCCCATCTTTGAGGCAGCATTCGAATTCCACGTCAGAAGAACTTTTTATGTTTCGAGGTCATCCACGAATCTGCTCAATTTATGATATCTTCATATTATGTGAACCGCTGCTATGTCACATTATTTACGTTGTGTTGGCTTCCTAAGCTCTTGCCAACGGTATAAATTGGCAGAACGGGGATCAGCATGCCCCCGGATAGTTTTGCTTGCAGTTCAAGCCGGGCTGATCATGGTTGAGGTGCCTACTTTGGCTGCAACTAATTAGCTGTATGCTTAACTAGTGCACAGGGTAGAGTCGTCGTAGCACATATAATTCTAGGAGGTCCTAGTATGACTTAAGTTGTGTTAGGACTTAAATGAAGAAACTTTCACTGAGCGTTAATTGGCAAAACGAGGATCAGCCCGCCCCCCAGACAGTTCCTTTTTTTGTAGATCATCCTGGCGCTACTTGTGATTGTAATGCTTGCATATTGGCTGAAACATTCTGGCTATGGCTTTGGCTTCAAAATCACTGTAAGTTGCTTTAGACCTAAAATCGCACGTGTGGGTTATTAGTAGTGCCCGACAATTAGTAGGAGGACCTAATAATGGTCCCAGAGGTGTTGTTGTCTTGCTACAGTTTCCTGTAATGTAAGAAGTCATAATTGGTGGGAGAGAGGGAGGAGAGTTGATTTAGTTAAGGGAGTTGTGCTTCATGATTCCTGACTTTATTCACAATGACTTATATCCAAAACATTAAGACATTCAATGTCATGGTTGAGCTACACGTAATATACATACATATATAACAAAAGGATGCAGTTATTTATGAGCCTCAAGTCACCGAACCACGAAGTCAAACTTTCCTCTGAGTCCCTGAGGTATTGAATGCAGGAGGGATTAGAAGGCTCGAGCTCTTCAGGAAGAGATTTACCAATAGATACTATGCTAGCCCTGCAAGCCGCCCTAGTACGCCTAAAAACGTTTGCCTCCATTCTACATCCCGGCATATAATCTTTAGGTTACACATAAAGATTTTTTACCTTTCACCTCTTGAAATTAGTTCACGATCATATTGGGCCGCTATGGCTAGTATTGACGTAAATCTGCTGGTTGAGTGACGTCTAAAGTAGGTTCCGTTTATTGTTCACTATATTCTTTCTCCAATAACTGCTCCCATTTTGTATCCTCATAAATTTTGGCCTTCCACTACGATTTTAGTCTTTTACGCCAGAATCACTGTTCTTAAAGTGATGAGATATGAGACTTTTTAAATTGAAGAAGTTAGTTAAAAGTCGCGCAAATGGCTCAAATTTAGACATTTTTGGATTAAGGAAAATATATATGATGCGGAGATAGTAATACCATAACGTTATATCGTTGTTAAACACGAATATTAACGTAAGCCTCGTAAGACGGAAACTCATTTGTATTCCTTATATATAATTTTCTTCAATAAATAAATATATAGAGATCGAAGAATTACTCGTAAGCTGAGCATTTCGCCATCATCGCGTTCATACACTTATTTGTGCTCCCTATAAATTTTTTATTCCTATAACGCACTTGTCTTTAACACCTTTTCGGTCTCCCTGATAGCAACAATGCTTGTTAAACGATTTCCTTGTTGCGTTCACCAGGACGTATGACAAATAAACAATTCATTTGTCTCACTTTTTCAACAAATAAAATTAATTATACGTCATGTTAAAAATATTGATTTTTCATTTTTCATACTTTGTATATTAATTATTGTATTTTATTTTATAAATTTAATTATTCTTCATTACAAAACAAAACAAAACTCTATAAAATAATTTTGAAAACTTTTAACACGTCGAGTTACGTTATTTGTTTAAAGTTTCATGTTGTTGATAATTTTTGCTCAGAGCATTACTGGCACGCAAACCAGGTTTATTAAGCAAAATAATGTTTATTTATTTATTTTTTGTTTATTTTTATTATTTAAATTATCGTCATTCCTGCAAAATAATAGACTATAGTGCATGAGTCATGTGCATTTTGCATTTTTATGTTTACTTTGTGAAATAAAATTAAAATAAATTTTTAAACTCGTGCTTTCTATTAGTCCCGTAAGACAGCAGATTTGTTTCGTTTTAAATGGAAATAATAACAAAAGCAAAATCTGATGTGTGGGGTTTTATTTTCTATTTAAGTAAGAGCAGCACCCCTGAAGTTTTCTGCTGTTTGCGGATAAAGTGTCTATTCAATCTTTTTGCTAGAGTGTTGGTAGAAGAAATGAATATAATTTATTATTCATCTATCAAAGCAGCTTAAAAGAGACAAGCAAAATATGTGGCCAAAGAAAGTTGCTGTTAAGGAATGTATAGTTAGTTTTAGCAAAGGATAGCATTAAAAATTATGAAAATTAAATAATTTAAGATAAAGTTGTCACAAAGCAGAATCTTTTGAAAAAAGGAGAGATAAAGGAAAAAAAGCATTATTGAGGAATTTGAAAAAAATTATTATAAAGCAAAATCTGTTGAAAAAGGAGAGTTAAAGAAAAATTCCTTTTGACGAATTTCAGAAAAAATTGTTACAATGTATAAAATTTTGAAAAAAAGAGAGTTAAAAGAAAAAAAAAACCCTTTTGAAGAATTTCAGAAAAAATTGTTACAAAGCAGAATCTTTAAGAAAAATGAGATTTAAAGGAAAACACCCTATTAAGGACTTTTTTTAAATAATTGTTACAAAGCAAAATCTTTTGAAATTTCAGAAAAAGTTGTTACGAAGCAGAATCTCTTGAAAAAAAGAAGAGTTAAGGAAAAAAACACTATTGAGGAATTTACAAAAAAAAAAAAAAAAAAAAAAAAAAAAAAAAAAGGAGAGATAAAGAAAAAAACCAATTCAGGAATTAAAAAAAAACATTGTTACAAAGCAAAATCTTTTGGAAAAAGGAGAGTTAACGAAAAGAAAAAGCCCTATTAAGAAAGTAGATATATTAAAAACAAACTTGCTCAGTTAGAGTAAAATAAAAACAAACAAAAGTTAAAGATGTTAAAATATGTTAATTTTTTTATAAATAAAAAACTTGTTAAAAAAACCTTTTTTTAAGTTTTTCTTTTTAAATAAAAAAAACTTGTTTGGAAAAGACACATAATTGTAAACACAACTGATTTTTAAGAAAATTTTACACAATTTTCCTTAAAACATAGTATTTTTAAATCCATTATAAACCAAAGTTATTGATAAAGAAAAAGTGTTTTTGTATCCAAAAATACCTTTTTGAAAAAAAAATTAGTTAAATACTTTTTTTCAAAAATTGTTGTTAGAAGAAATAGTTTTTTTTTTGGATTATATACCTTTTTAATAATAATCCCCTTTTTACATTATGTACTTTTCTTTAGAAAAAAAAATGGCCTATTGAAAAAATTCCCTTTTTCGAAAAAATATTTTTTTTTAGAAACAAACGCATCTTTGAAAGGTACATAAATATTTTTTTGAGAAAAATTAAATACATTTGAAGAAAAAGTTAAGTAAAAAAGGAATTCTTTCAAAACAACCCCTTTCAGAAACAAAAAATTTTTAAAATTAAGTTTTTGGAAAAAAGTGCCTTTTTGAAAAGATTTCGGGTTCCCGAAAATCATATTATTTAGATGGTATAAAAAAGTTGGAAAATTAATCTTACTGTGTATTGAGCTAAAAGGACACTAAGTTGAAAAATAAATGGTTTAAAAAATTTTTTTTTCCTACTTAGGTAGCTTCAATATCAATCCGCCCTCGTAAATAGAGATATTTTAAAACAATTTTTTTTTAGAAAGAACTTATAACAAAACGCTAAAAAATTTATTATCATTATTGGAAGTAATTTTTTTAATTTTTGGAAATATTTTTAGACAAACAGAATTTTCTTTAAGTCTTCGCAAGATCGTGTCATCGAAAGATAAAATTCATGAAAAACTGAGTTTTACTTTAAAATTAATTTCTGTTTTTGGTTAAAATGTTCTCTTAAAAATTTATATAATTTTGAAAAAAAATTTCATATATTATAATAACTTAAATACACATACGCAAAGTGATTTAACAAAATTTTTATTTTTCTAAAACAAGAAATTCTATCATAATTATTTTTTACTTGCAACTGAATGAATTTAATTTTTTCCTGAAAGCAAATGATGCATCGAATTTAAATGCAAATGTTGATAATAAATTTTTTAGCGACTGCAGTAAAAACTTTAAAAATGTGTTAAGCAATTATTTATCATAAAGCGACGATAAAAAAAATACGTCTTAAAATCAGAAACAGTATTATGTTCATTTATTATGTACTCCTATGTGGAAAATCGAATACAATTGCCTATCTGACGCATAATTTCTAAAGCGTTAGCAACAAGTCAAGGCGCAGGCATTTCTTAGAATGATGCAATTTTTTCTACATCATTTTGTTACTTATTTTAATAAAAAGACAAGTGACTATTTGGTAGAATGAAAGAAATACTAACAAAGCAATCAGTGATTTATTGTTGGCACCGAGCAAAAGCAAGAAAAGCAAAATCTGTAGACTTACACTTTTTACGCTCTACTTGACACTTTGTTTGCTTGTGTGTGTGTGTGTTTGGTAAAGGTCAAGAACAATCTTCATGTTGGAATATTTGCTCGAAACTGGGTTCATATAGAGATTTGCATTTAAAAAGATTTGTAAACAAAAGGTAAAACATATTGTTAGGAGTACAAATGTAATCAATGAAGCATAGTTAAAGGAATGTGAAAAAGTTTTGTGAAGTGTTATTGAAAAGAAGAAATAATAATTTTTTAATAATATTTACGTTATCTGAATAGAAATAATGTAAGTGTTGTAAATTTTAGTTACAAGGTTACTGTGAACAACATTGTCCTTGCAAGGAAAATTACAAACATTTTAGTGCAAAAATGATTTGACACAATTAATTCCAAAGATTTTGTCTCCAGGAAAATTTTCAAGCTTTTCAAAATCCTTTATGCAGCCAAGTCAGAAAGTTCAATTACGTTTGGCAACGGAATTTATTTCCTTAAATTAAATTTTTGGTTTGTACATTTGTACACACGGGTTATAGTTCAAGTTTTTTCCTTTCTTAAGAAGGATTATTTACAATACATACAAATCAATAATTTTTGATTGAAGAAGACAAGAAAAATAATAATGAAATCTTTAGCTGGGGGACAACTAGCTGTTTCGTAGTCGCCACACTACTCATCAGCACCCACCGGGATTTCAACTCGGGTCATGACGTAGCATGATCTGCTTAAGAAAGGAAAAAAAACTTGAACTATAACCAGTTGTACAAATGTACAAACCAAAAATTTAAGTTAAAAAGTTACTTTAACATATATTCCGATATGTCATATGTATTATTTAAAAAAAAAAAAAATGATTAAGTTTTGCCAACTTCTGGGGAAGGAAATTTCTAAGGAGAAAATACGGAATTAAGGTTTTAAACCAAATTGGCTTAGCTTGAAATAGAACATCAACAATTTTTAAACAAACTTTTTTGCTCAAATAGACTAAAAATTTCAGAAAGAAAAACCCTTGTTGAAAAGCATAACAGTTAAACGATAAAACAGACGATAACATACAGTAGGTAAATTTTCAGAATTTGGAAAATTTTACACTTGAATTATAAAAATATACAAAAAAAAAAAATAATAATAATAAAAAATATTTTAAATAAATAATAAGAAACTTGTTTTTTATGTTTCATAGCTGTCCATATGTGGAGATTTCATAGGAGCTACCCTAACCATCAGTAGACTTGGAAATTTTTTTGATATTCTCAAAGATTCAACTTTATATCCGAACAATCTAAATAAATTATTGAGAATTTAAAAAGAAAAATGTATTAATAGCCCTTGTCAAAACACAAAAAACCATGAGGTTGATGATGAGGGTAGATCCTATGAAATGTCGATACAGAAAACAAGCTGTTTATAATTTTTTTATTGGTATCAATATTAGAAGTTCATGTAGTGAATCAAACTTTTGTTCTCTGCTTTTTGATACTTAAAAAAACAAATCATAGCAACCACCGGTAGTTCATTTGTTCGAAAGATGTAAAGAAAAGTAGAAAGGTGAGAAATAAAAAGCTTGTATTTTGACGAGTATGGTTAAGCCATTTTTCTTTTTAAATTCTAAACAATTTATTTAGATTATTAGGATATAGAGCTGCATGTTTGACAATATCTTTCAAAAGTTTCCAAGTCTACTGATGATTAGGGTACCTCCTATGAAATGCCCACATATAGACAGCTAGGAAACAAAAACAAGCTATTTATAATTTTTTGATTTATTTTGAAGTAATATTTTATTTGTTGTATTTTAGCGTTTTTATGGCGAAAGACGAGCGTTTTTGAAAAACTGTACCGTGATTGGCGAAAAACGCCAGTGGATACGACAAATTTCAAATCTATTACAAAAGCGCCATCAAAATGCTGCCGTGCTTGGCGTATTTGTCTTTCAAAAGGGAGCAAATTTGTCGTCAACGTATTTAATAACGACAGATAACTAAAATTTGATAAAGTAAAAAAATATCAAAAATAAAAATATGAATTCTAATTTCTCCATTTTTTACATATGATTACATAATATTTGCTTTTCCACTTTGTCTTCAGAGGATGAGTAACACAACATTTTTACAAAATTTATTTTCACAAATTAAATGAACAATTTCAAAAATTTAAGTGCTTGATCCTATTTGCTTTGACCTCTATTAAATTCAATATTTGCAAATAATTCGTTCAGCTCAAGGTCCTTTTTGTTTTTTTAAAAAATGTTTAATGTATTTTTCAATATTTCGTCTTCCTTTGGAAGACTTCTTCAGGAAATTTTTTTGGTGTGTAAATTCAATACAAAATTTGAATTGAATGAAAAAATTTTAATGTACAAAAATACAATCAACAACAACAACATAAATAAGTTCAAAAAATGTTTGAAATGAAAACAAATTTTTAACATACATACATATATACAAACAACATACATACATACAACATAATGAATTGAAAATAAGTTTTAACATTCATAAATACAATTAACATGTACAAAACAAACAACATACATAAATACAAATACGCATTATGTACATTAACATTAAAAAAAGGACCTTGAGCTGAACGAACTATTTGCAAATATTGAACAATATCAAAATAAATAAATAAATAAATAAATAATTTACTATTTTCATTCTCTTTGTTATTTATAAACATTTGTTTGGCACTTCTTTAACATGTTGCTTCATAATCATTTAGTTTAGCATAGTCTTTTACATTATGATTCATTTACAAAATTTTGCTTGTCGAAAATTTTAGGCGGTAACATAAGAGTGTGAATGCGACAGCTACTACGAGAGCTGTCGTTTTACGACTACGCCAAACACAATAAGGGTGATTATTTTTTTCATTACTGCTCGTCAGTATAAAGTTACTTGTTCAATTAGTATTTGTAAATCTAATTTTATATTTCAAAAACTTTTTTTTTTATGTGATAATTCTTGTATCAAATATTTTACACTAAAACTTTCTTTTTGTACACTAAAACTTGGTTTTGTGTTGATTTGAATTTAAATTATAATTCAAAATTTATCTCCATAAAAAAAAAATTCGCATTGAGGGATAGTTTTTATTTTCCACTTTTAATAGACATTTGAATAATTATACATTTTACAGAAATAGTTTCCACATAAATAATTCCGCTTCTTGTTCAAAAGTTTATCTCGATTTAAAAAATTTCCTCTAGAGGGCTATTTTTTGGTTTTAGAATTTCAACAGAAATTTAAATAATTCTGTTATATTATGTATAATTATGTTAAGTAACCATTTAGAACATTTCCCAGAGAGGGAAGTTTAAAATTTTATAACCTTTAATGGAAATTAAGATATCTACATTACATTTTATAAATTTAAACTTAGTTTTGTATAGTTCTTTTAGGTACGCATTTAGTACAAAAATTTCCCAAAAAAGGAAATTATAAATTATAAGCTTTTAATGGGATTTAAGATTTTTACATTACTTTATAAATTTAAACTTAGTTTTGTATAGTTCTCTTAGGTACTCATTTAGTACAAAAATTTCCTAGAAAGGGAAATTTTAAATTTTATAGCTTTTAATGGGAATTAAGATTTTTACATTATATTTTTTAAATTTAAACTTAGTTTTGTATAGTTCTCCTAGGTACGCATTTAGTACAAAAATTTTACAGAAAGGAAAATTTTAAATTTTATAGCTTTTAGTGGGAATTAAGATTTTTACATTACATTTTATAAATTTAAACTTAGTTTTGTATAATTCTTATAAATCCACATTTAGTACAAAAATTTCACAGAAAGGGAAATTTTATTTTTTTTTTTAATTTTAATAGAAATTATGATATTTAGATTATATTTTATAAATTTAAACTTGGTTTTGTATATTTCTATTAAATACTCACTTCACATAAAAATATCCCAGAGAAGGAAATTTTCACGTTTTCGCTTTGAACAGAGATTTCAATAATCGTATCATATTCCTTTACTTAAGGTATGTACCTTTTACAGTTAGCTACAAATTTCCCCTCAAAGGAAAATTTTTTACATTAAAGATATACGGCCGTATCCTAAAAAACCTTAACAAAGCTTGGTAAGCAATTGTTAAGAAAACTTTCTTAACGTTGTTTGCAAAAATTATTGTGACCTTACATGTTAACTGTACGTTAAAATGATGTTTAACTTCTTGAATTTTATATATATTTTTTTAACACAATTATGTGAAAATTTTTTTATAAAACCAATCTTTTATGCTTGCTAAATAAAGAAATTAGCACATTTTATTCTATACAAACTGAAAATATTACTTTTGAAATAATAATAAAAATAAGAAATATATTAGTGATGCACTTTCTATCAAAAGAATAGAACGAAAAAGGGTATTCGATTAATAAAACTTTTTCTAGTATAAATACTCCTATTAATTTTTCTCATTTTAATTAATATTCTACATATTACATATTCATCATTTATTTAAGAGATAAATCCAGGAAATTTTTGTCAAAAATGTGTTATTTTATGTAACAAAAATACATTTTTTTTGGAATTCAGTTTTTAGGCAAATATAATATTCGTTTTCTTGCATCACTATTCAAAAACTTACAACTGAACGTAGCAGCATTGCCAGAATAAAACAATTAAATTCCATACTGTATTTAAAAGTTAACGTACTGCTTTTGCATACACTTTTTTAACAAATGTTTGGTAGTAACAAGTGTTTGGTAACTAACGTATGCATTAATACTCAAGTACGATTTTTTTTACATACGGCCCATAGTATATATATTTTAGACACATTTTCAAACCTTTTAGAAATTTATAGAAAAAAATTTCCAGTAAAGGGAATTTTTTTATTTAGCCTCTTATCGAAATATTAAAAACGGCTATTTAATGCAAATTGTATAAATGCTATAAGTAGCTTAAAATTTTCTCCAAGTCATTAATTGTTCATGTATATATTTCTTTAGCACCCAAAAGTATGCAACATTCATACACGTCAAGTACAAAATTACTTTTAAAACGTGAAAATCTTTTTTAATACACTTTAGAAATTTAAAAGTACTTTTTTTCGCTATTACTTGATGATTACAAATCTAATGAGTTGGAAAAGGTGTCAAGTAATGTCAAATTCAAAAAGGCACGTCACAAACAGAAATAGGAAGAAAAAAAAAAAATAGACAAACAATAAAAATCAACATAAATGCATACAAATAAATTATATGCAAAGATTGCAATTAAAAGTTTTTTAATGTGAGTTCTTCATCACTTGTATAAAAAACATTTTCTTTTTTTTATTCTTCTACAAGTTGATAAATGAATGTAAATGAATGAATGTCTGTGTTCAGGTATTTTGTCTGTAGTAGTACAATCATTTAAAACGGAAGTTTTCAAACACAACAAAAAAAAAAAAAAGCAACAGTGTAAGAGAAATCAAAGCATAGACATGAATTGCGAAAGTAAGCGGAATGTGAAAAAAATAAATAAATACAAATAAACTTAAATACAGTCCGATGCAAGGTGCAAAAGAAAATTGAGAGAAGAAAAAAAAGTTTATGGAAAAATGCCATGGCAACAAATACTTAATGAACAAACAACAACAGCAACAAAACAAACATGCACACAAACGCGAATGCTTGCAACTGTAAATATGCAAAGACTAGAACCCAGAACTCACTTAAAGAGAAAAGACTGCGAAAAAGAATTGATATGAAAACAGTAAACAAAGTGCAAAAAGTGTAACAATGGAATAATCATTTACATGTATTTGCAATATGACAGGGATACACATATAAGACATTCCACCTCTTATACGTGCAGTGTATGAACAAAGAATTTTCCTCCACCTGAAGGTATGCTGCATTTTGTAGATACGGATCAAATATTGATAACTAATACTGCCAGTTCGAATTGGAAATATTGCGATTTCCTATTTATAAATTATACGAAATTTGCTTTTCTCCGCTTCTACATGTATGAAGACTTACATGCCCACTAGAGCCACTAATTTGCCAATATTCACTAGGTCCACTACAGTTTATATATTTGTATATAACTAAAATTGCCAATTAACGGACTTTATTCTGACGTCCTGTATATGTAGGGGCCAAAATTTGTGAATTAGTCCTAGGTAAGAAAAAAACAAAACCCCTTTTTTTAAATCATATTAAGAGACCATGGTCAATCAAACTATTAATGCGAATAACCATACTTTTGTTACAGCCAGCCATATATAAATTGCCATAGTCCATCATATTTGCGTTATAATTAAGCTTTATTGTTACTGACAATTATATTATTGTTGTTATCAATCACCATACTATTAGTAATAATATTATTATCATTACTAAACCGCCCCGGCTAGCAGGTTTTGCCTTAATGTACACCAAAAACTAGGGCACTCTGCCTTCTGAGTTATAAAGGAGAAGGACCATTTCTTGTAGCAAATAAAACTGTAGCAAATCGCACTGTACGTGATTGTGTTGAACTTTTTGAACTCTCATCAAAAGTTTCATTAGCAGAAGGGAAATCAGACAAGTCCCCGAAAGGTTCTGCTTGCGAGCCATTCCGGCGTTGATCATGATTAAGGGTCCTACCTGCGGGGGTTACTCTCTATTACGATGCGAAAGAAAAATCGAAGAAGTGGTACCCTGTATTGCGTTTTCGTATTTTCTTTTCGCATTTAATTTTCCCTTTCGCACATTTTATTTTATCATTCTTCACTATGGTATGATTTGTACCTGTTCGGCAAATCACAATATTTTATGATTTTCGATGTGATTTAAACTCTTTGGAAGCTGCTTTTTACTTGGATTTACTGACATTTCTTTTATTTTCAGATGGAATTTATTTTCTTTGCAGTATTATTTGCAAAATAAAGTTAATGACTTCTAATAAATATAAAAGGTAAAGTACAAAAAATTTAAATAAACCGAGAGACCAAATCACAAAAGAATACAACAAAATAAACGTATCAAGGTTTTTCATAATTTAGTGTATTATTTCGTATAAAATAAATAATTTTACTTAAATAATCAATAGAAAACGCATTAAGTTATTTATTAATGTAACAAATTATAAAATTCATAATAAAGTACGTGCAACAATTAGAAGGTAATTTGAAGTTGAAAGCAGGTTAGCTTGCCGGTTTGAAATCACAAAAATCAAAAATATTTTGTCTGCAGAGCACCTTTTTTGTGATTTCAAATCACTTTCACATAAAGCGATTTGCAGAACAGCCCTGATAGAATCGAAATTTTTAAATAATATTTTGCCTTAACTGAGATGTATATGCTCATGTAATTCTAAAGAAATGAGGTGTCCACAATACTCACTTTTAACATTCCCTATCCTTCCTCTTTGCAAGCGGAAATTGCAGGGAAAACCTCAAGCATATTTTATACTTAAGAATCAAATCTTCTTAAGTTGCTGATTAAATGTTCTTAAGACAATAAAATACGAGTAAATATATAATATGTACATTGAAATGTTTTTATATTTTATTTTACACAACTATTTCTATCCACAAAAACGAGTATCGGGACCACAAGAAAAAAAAAGATGAACTGAAAGGATATACGGTTAAAATATATACATGCATACATAAGCAAATAAACAAGTCAGTAAGGAAGGAAATATAATAGAAGTTAATCCACATACACACACACAAACTCACATGTATACAAATAGAGAGTTTATAAGGAAAAATGAAAATCATGGAAACAACAAAATGTATAAGAAAAGCTAACAAAAAAACATAAACAAAAATAAACAATAAAGAAAACTACTTTCTAAATAAAAACGAAGTAATAAATCGAAGAAATAAAGCAAAATACAAAACAGAAAACATGATTTAAAATAAAACCAAAAGAAAACACAAAAAATATACATTTTCCGGTACAAAATCCAACTTTAATTTTACTCTCTTTATAATAGAAATTATAGCAAATATATTGTCTAAAGAGCTGAAAAGTCTCTGTTATACGATAAACAAAAATTATCCCATCAATAAATTGAGCATGAGCATTTTAATGTTAAGAGAAGAAAAAAATAATGTTCTTGCTTAAAATAGAGAACATACATATGCACGAGTATATATTGGAAACATATGTATGACTTCTTTGAAACCAAAATAAGCTGTAGTTTTTAGGCAATTTTAGTATTAGAGGGAAACTTAAAACACTCTCTCTCTCTCACACACTCTCTGTTTTCTGTTTAGTATACACATTCCTTTAAACCGTAATTAATTTTCGTTTCAAATTTTTTCAGAGCACAGAAAAAAATTGAAGAAAAACAAAAATAACAAGTAAAATGTTTTGACGGTGAAAAACAATGACAACAACAATATTTGTGAAATATAATGACGTTGTCTAAAACGAATGCAACAAACACAAAAGCCGTAACATGTCATGAAGTTGGCAGTAAAATTTATGTATGTATTATTAGTTCTTTAACCAACGACTTAAATTTGTATGAAAAATGTGACGTTTAATGAAACTTTGGTACTCATGGTGCAGATCTGATGATGATTTTATGATTTTTTTTTCCTTCAATAAATATATTAAAAGATGGAAAAGCGGAATGAAATAAACGGTGTACATATGAAAATAAAAAATAAAAAATACCCGGAGAAAATGTGTTTATTGGAGAACTAAAGCGACTTGCAACCACTAACACCCAGTTAAGTTGTCATTAATGAAAATTGCTGCATATTCTATGTCGTTTTCAGTAAAGAAGTTCCGGTATGGGAAAACATAACATTAAAGTAGAAAAAGGAACATAATTTCAAAACAACAGTTGGAATAACAGTTGATAGCAATACCGTACTGCAGTTGAATTTGTAATCAGTATTACTGAAATCAGTATTACTGCACTTTTCAACAGCAGTAGTCAATTTATTCTCATGCAAGTATATATTTTTTTAAAACTTTTTAAAGAAAAGTTATATACAAAGTAGTTATATATTAAGCCTAGAAAATCAAACTTTCTCTTGGTGGAAAATTTGTGTCTGCTTTTAAGTCTTTTTAAAAATATCTTCTACTGAAGCTAATTTAATAATATACTCGTATTGGAAACCACTTGCTAAACAAAAAGTTCCCTGAATTCCAAAGTTATCAAGATACGCTTCATGGACAGACATCGGAAATTTTCAGTTTCTGTATTTAAGTATCCTCCTTTTATTACCACAAATAGTTTAAAGCAAAAAAAAAAAATTGTTTTGTGAAAAAATCGGTTTAGGTTATATATGGGCTGATATCGGAAATTTTTATTTTCTGCATTTTACCAACCTCTTTTTATAACCACAACAACTTTAGAGCAAAAAAAAATTTTTTTTCATTGAAAATTCAGTTTAGGCTATATCTCGGGTATATATGAACAGATAATACTATTAAGTTTGAAGCAAAAAAAAAATTTTTTTTTTTCAAAAAATATTTAACAATATTGCCTAAAAAAATTGTTTTCCCAGTATTTTGAATATATCTCAGCCTAACATGAAATGATTTTAGTGAATTTTAATGGCAAATCCATGAATCGATTTTTAACCGAATAGTGAAAGAAAGTCTAAGTCTAATGGTTTGCTCAGAAACGGTATTTCAACGGCCGATAGACGGAAAGACGGGCAGACGGACATCGTTAGTCGACTTTTCTATCAATTCTGATTCAGAATATAGCGTCTCAAATGAAAATTGTAGAAATTACAAACGGGATCACAAACTTATGAAAGGTATAACTAATAACTACTAAATTTCTAAATGAAATGCAAATGCTTTAACTTCAAAATTTCCCTTAAAAGGGAGTTTTTGCTAGGCCTACAATTTAAACTGTTTTAGAATAATTTTTTATTAAATAAATATAAGCAACTTAAAAATAAAATAAAAAATAAAAAAACAAAGTGTACGAGTATACAAAAGCCAAATTTCACTCTTTGGGAAATTTTTCTTAATTTTTTCCAATGTATTTATTTATATTGCAAAAATTTTAAATTGCAAATTTCCCTAAAAGGGATATTTTTGTTAACTTTTAAAAAATTTTTAGGGAACCTGTTATTTTAAAAGCTGTGTAGAAAAATTATTGCAAAATTTTTCATGTTCAAATTTCCCTCATTGGCAATTTTTCGTTAGGGGCAAAATATTGTTAAAACAATTCATAATAATAATTTTCTGTTTACCAGTTAGCAAAACCTAAAAAAAAAAATATTGGAAATATTGGAAATATGTCTGATATATTGGAAATATGTCTGCTGAAATATTATATATTAAAATAAGACAATAATATTATATAAACATGCTATAACTTAAAACAAATATAACAAAAAAATATTTCAAAGTAAAATTTTTTTATATATACATTTATTGAATTTTTGATGAACTTTTTTATAATTTATTAAATTAAATTTTTGGTTTGTACATTTGTACAACGGGTTATAGTTCAGGTTTTTTCTTTCTTAAGTTTTTTTCTTTAGAAAGATTTTTTACAATACAAATCTGCTGTGATCAATAATTTTGATTGAAGAAGACAAGAAAAATAATAATCAAATCTTTAGCTGGGGGACAACTAGCTGTTTCGTAGTCGCTACACTACTCATCAGCACCCACTGGGATTCGAACTCGGGACATGACGTATCATGATCTACTGCTTTAACCACTAAGCCACCGAGCATTTAATTATTTTCTATCTATATTCATCTCATATTGAATCACATATGCATTTTGTTAATTGCCCACATTGTTTGTACAGCGTTGTACAGTATTTGTAAATTTCCCTCAAAACGAAATTTTTATTATAAGTAAAAAATATTCCTCATGAAGTCATAATAAAAAAATTTTCTGTGTAAATGTGTGGCTTATATATATGTTAAAATTTCCCTCTAGGGGAAGTTTTTATTGCGTAAATTTTTGTTGAAAAAGCCATATTAAAATAATTTTCTGTGTACGTGTGTTACACGAAAAATTTCCTCTAAGTATTTGAAAAAATTTCTCTCAAAAGCAAATTTTAATGAATAATTTTTTCTCATTATGATATATTAAAATAATTTTCAAATTTCCTATAAATTTTTAAAAATTTCCTCCGAATGAAATTTTTATTAAAAGAAAAAATATTTATGAGAAGATATTTCACATCAAGCCATTATTTAATAATTTTCAGTGTACGTGTGTTATGCGAAAAAGATCCTACAAATATTTTCAAATTTCCTTCAAATGGAAATTGTTATTGTAAGCAAATATTTTTTTTGTTATTGTAAAAAATTATTTTTTCATTTCGTATGTTATAAAAAAATTTCCTATAAATGTTTTAATTTAAAATTTCTCTCAGAGGGGAAATTTTTTTTATGGAACCATTTAAAATAGTTTTTTGTATAAATGAGTTTTGCAAAATCTTAAAAACGTCATGTAGATGCTAGAATAATTAAATTGCCTTAAAAATAAACTTTCGTTTAATGAAACTGCTCACTATAACTATATCAATATAACTTTTTACGTGAAATCATGCAAAAGTTGAAACACGAGACTTATATATCTATCAAAATGAAAATTTCCCTTAATAAGAAAGTTTTTTCTCAACACGCAAATCATTTTAGAAGAATATTCTATGGATACAATAAAATATATATAAAAATAATTTATAAAATTAAAATTTCTCTTATAGGGAAATTTTTTCCTTATGCCATTTTTTAGCGAAAATAAAAAACGTTCGTACAATTTGTTAAATTAATTAAATTGGCATGGGAAATTTTTGTTTATATAGAAGAAAGAAAGGAACTAAGCGTATAAATCAAAAATATACAGGTTATCTAAAGAATTTGTTGAAAGTTTGATTAAATGTCTAAGTTTTATTATAATAGAAAATATAAAAATTTGATTAAATATTCAATGTTTTATTATTGTATTATAGAAAACTTGTCAACTTGTCAAGATTAGGGCACAGATATTGCACTAAGCTTATCTGAGAAAAAAAGAAGATTAATATATGCTGAAAATTTTTATGAAATTTATTTACTTTTTGCCTGCAAATCGCTTTGACGATTTTTTTGCAAGTTTTTCCACATTTGCCTGCCCTCTTGTTAATGTTTAATTTTTCACTTTACCACTGACTGCAGTAAAATTCATTTTTATTCTTTGGCCAAATATTCTTTAATTAAAACTCTCATTTTCTAGAACAATTACCATCATGAAAATAGGAAAAAAAATAGTTCGGTTGCATAAAAAGTGTGCAGAAACACGTAAAATTAATTGTGTTGTACCGCCAGCATGGTCGGAAATGAAAATTTTTCTTTTGAAAGTTTTTAGAAAAAAAAAAAAGAAATAAGGAAAATAGAAAGAAAAAAAAAAATTAACAACTATTAAAAACACGTTCTTGTGAGTTTCTCAGAAATTTCAGGTATTCGAAAGCAGGCTGCATTTAAACTGGAAAAACATTGTTTTAATATCGGGTAATCCATTCAGTGACTTAGAACTACTGCCAGTCTGGCAAGGGTGACAATATGCGTTATTTGAAAAGTGACTATTTAGAGATATGGAGAGCCATTTACGAATATCGATTGCTTAGCAGAAGAAGATCGCTCAAAAATTAGTTAGAACTTACTGCAAAAATGGAATAAACGTGGCCACTTCCATCTTTCGAGCATTAAGTGGTGATAATCGTCGCTATAAGTGGCCTAGTATGCCACCAATTAGCTAGATTATAAAGAAATTTGAAGCGAGTGGTGGCGATACAGATTTTATTGCCACCATCGCAATGAGCCCGCTCGGGGTGGAATATCGCTTCTGTCACTGAGAGCATCGCAAAACTGGTACCATCAGTTCAGAACGCAATTGCAATTGAAGATTAAGAGTTGGTCAATATGTGGTTTCAATGAGAAACAACCACATGTTCCGTACAATGTCGGAACGATGTCGGCTTTATTGTATAAAAAGCATCCAGTACACGTAGTTCCACATTTTGAAGAGATCAAATGGCCGCCAGCAATGATCATATGATTTGACGCTGTAAGCTTTTTTATATGAGTTCCTCGACCGTGCACACCTCGATGACAGAATGTGGAAATTTATCTACATCAGCACCTGTCTTGACTTATCTCATACCAATTCCACGGGGTGAGTTATTCACAATTCACCGGCGACCACGTGTGGTTTAAAAGGCTCACAAATGGCCGCCAGCCAAGATCATATGATTTGATGCTGTAAGCTTCTTTATATGAGTTCCTCGACCGTGCACACCTCGATGACGGAATGTGGTAATTGATCCACATCAGCACCTGTCTTGCCTTATCTCATACCACTTCCACGGGGTGAATTATTCACGGTTCGTGGACCACATGCGGCTTAAAAGGCTCACACAGGTCGCAAATTTTGCCACAAGTTCGCAGCCATATGGATAAGCCCCTTGCTGAAGAGCTAAGGCCTTTTATTCCCTCCTGGTTGAAATTTCTCAGTCTATTAACTCCATTAACCCTTAACCAATTTACCTGTCTAACTATTACTACTGATACCCTACATTACAGGAGTCTGTTGCATGACAACAGCACCTGAGGGAAACTAAGTAATTCTTCATCCTGTGATTTTAGGTTCTAACCACAGCTAGAACTTTTAAGCCTAGAAACCCACATATTTTTACGCAACACAAGTTCATCATGTAGCGCTTATCCATTTATGATTGATTGCCCAGCGAATCGTACCATACATTACAGAGAAAATTCGGGTTTTAGCCGTACGTTTCGTCTGTGGAAAAAGTTGATTGCAGATGTGTTTCCTGTCACATACAGTGCTAGAAAAATCAAGTTAAAACACTATTTCCTTTTTCCTCCTTTTGATAACTTATTTTCCTAGTTTTGGTACACAGCACTACATAAGTACGCGCCATATCTTGAGTGCTAGTGCAAGATAAAAAAAAGTAAATGGAAAGATTCCTTGAGATGATATATCGAACGCCGATTATGCAAAAGTGACAAAACGAAGTTAATAAGATTGGGAGGAACTCTGAAGGAAAAATTGCGACCCTACACACGATAAAATTACTCTTCTACATGATAATACTTGTCCGCATGTTTCGGTTCCGATGTATAATCTTTTTTAAAACATTTGATTGATTGATGATTTAAACTTTTTCATTTTAGCATTGCTAGAGAAACACTTTGCTTTAGAGACTTTCAAGTTGTTGCCGCGAAAAATCGTTTATTACAAAAAATTATACAGCCTTAATATATGCTAACTTTTTGATTTAGTATATTTTAATACTTGTCCGCAGTGGTGGTCTCGATTAAGAATCCTTTTTAAAACACTTGATTGATTGATGATATAAATTAATCAATTTTTGCATTGCTAGAGAAACACTTTGCTGTAGAGACTTTCAAGTTGTTGCCGTGAAATCGTTAATAAAAATATTATACAACCTTAAGATATGCTAACCTTAATTAACAGGCAATACCGTAATTAACAGGCATGTTCTGCAAGTCACCTTTCACGCAAATAATTCGAAATCACTGAAATTGTATTCTGCGTCCAAAAGTCTTATAATTAGAAACCGGTCCGTTCGAAGGCTGCAGGATAGCATTTAAGAAATATTATTTAAAAGATAAGGAGTTCTTGAACAGATAAGGCGTTCTTGAGTCTGCCTGAAAGATGTGAAACACTAGTTGGTAGTAGAGAGTAATAGTTAGATTAACAGGCATGTTCTGCAAGTCACTTTTCACGAGAATAATTTACAATCACTGAAATAGTAAATAGTGCGTAAGCATTTTATAGTAATCTCGTGATTTGAAATCGATTGAATAGGAGGCTGCAGGACAGGCTGCAGACAGGCAATTAAAAGATAGCATATAAACAATAAGGAGTTGTTCAAACGTGAAATCGGACGACTGCCTGAAAGATGTGAAAAAGTAGTTAATAGTGGTGGGCAAAAGTTAAACGAACATGGATGTTCTGCAAATTACTTCTCACAAGAATGATTTGAAATCCCTGAAATTATGCTGTGCGCGCAAAACGTTTAGTAATTTCGTGGTTTGAAACCGGAGGCTGCAGATTTTAAATCAATTACTCATATTTTGTACA
This sequence comes from Thecocarcelia acutangulata, assembly GCA_914767995.1. NCBI lineage: Eukaryota > Metazoa > Arthropoda > Insecta > Diptera > Tachinidae > Thecocarcelia > Thecocarcelia acutangulata. The sequence goes on from OU612096.1 coordinate 31,929,392, forward strand.
TTGCTATAAACTCAATATAAAACCTGATTTGTTACTTAATCTTTTACTTAACGCAATAATATTGGATTTTTTAAAGAAAACAAATTCACAAAAGGCATCACTATTTTCTAAAGAAATATACATTTTATTTTCCTGAAAATACTATAAAATCGTTAGTGGAATATTGAAAATAAATACTTTTGAACTCTTTATACAAAACTAATAAAGATGTTTAGCTACAAAAATAAGAATCAATTATATGAAAAATACCTGTGTTTGACAATCTTCACAATTAACATTTTGCTTTTTAGCAGTTAGCTGTTTTGCTTTATATGCAAATACTTGTACATATCTCTGTTGTTTTCAGATTCATGGGGCTTGTCGGTGATTTTGGCAACAAAAAAAAAACAACAAAAAAAAAGCACTAGGAAAATATTAAAATCTCGTGCATTACAGAACACCAAGAAATCATCTTCGTGATGTCAAAACCGTTCGTGATAAAAAATTACCGTTTTTTCAGAACAGTCTTATGAATATAAACTACCATTCCTTTGCAACAAATATTACTTTTTTCACACAAAATTGTGGTAACTTATTTGTATATATTTTTAATAGCTTTATATGTGTTTTGCATAACTTTACTTTTGAAACCTCAACATGGATAACTCTGTAAATTTAAAAAGTAAATTTCAATTATTTAAGTTTTGAAAGAAAAATCCTTAATATAACTCCTTAATGAATATATATATATATGTGATTTTTAAGCCTTAATCCACGACAAAAACATATGTGACTATGCTTGTGTCAAGAGTTGAGGCTTTAAAGGGAGATATAAATGTTCATTAGTTTGCCTGCCTTTACCTAAATAAAATCATATAAAAAACTATCAAAAATCCGCAGTATGAAACAGAAATTATACTATATACTTAAATATATTATATAGGTATTTAATTTTTTTCTCATGTAACAACACCACGAAAAACTAGAAATTTCAAAGCAAAACCCTCGTCTACCTTTAGCCTGAAACTATGCTTTAAAAAATAAACATATAGTTTTTTTCTTTCATTCAACAACAAGGTATCGTGGTATATGTGCTTTTAATATTGTATATACAAAAAATATATACTAAATAAACTAACAGCAATGAATAAAATCTACACATAAACCAAATAAAAAAATAAGCAAAATTGTATGTAAACAATGAAAAAAAAAAAGAAAAATAAAAAATAAAATTCAACCGACTTGTTAAGAGATTTAAATAAATTTCTGTTAACAAGCCACATACTACAAATAAAAAATATATATGTAACAACAAAACAAAGAAAAAGTAAACTAAAACAGCCAACAAAAGCAACAACAACAAAAATATGAAGAAAAAAAAATAAATATTTTTAAATGATTGTAGACGCAAATGCGAGACAAAACCACTGGCAACTGCAAGGCTGGGGTTTTAAAGATACAATTTGTTTTACTTTTAAAATAAATACAACTATATTATGACTAAATAAAGCCAAACTGAGTTAAATAAGTAAATAATAGTCCAGTGATAAAAATAAATCAACATATTTTTTTTCTAGTTATTTGCTTAGGCGAAAACCGACACAAACTTGAGCCGGTTGCCAGAATGAGATTCAAAGCCAAGCGATATTTTTATTTAATGATATTTTTATAATTCTTTAAACCGTCGAAGAATGTATTTTTCTAGCAATTTTATTTTCGTTGCGTCTAATTGAACTGTTATATATTTAATGAAACTGAGTTTGCTAGGCCAGTGAGGATGTAAGGAATCCCAGCTTTGATTCAAAATCTGGAAAATTTTTGCAAGTTTTTTTTTTCATTTAACAGCCAGCCTATTCACTTATTTAATTCAACATTCTGCAAAATTTCTTTCTTTCTTTTTTTAATGCTGAATAACGAAATTCGTTGAATCAGCTAATAAATTGTTTGATCACAAATGAATCTAAAGGAATTCGTGGATTTAAACAAATTTTTAGTAAAAACAACTATTGATCGAAAAAACTATCAAGGAAGCTTTAATAGGGTAGTGGTATAAGCACAGCTGCCTTTCGTTTCCTTTGCGTAAATTTGTCAAAATTTTGTAAACAAAATACATAATTCTAAAAAAAAACATATACTTCCTTGCTTTTTCAAACAAAAGGAAAACGACATTTTGAAAAATTCTCGTAATTTCTATCATTTTGTTGGTGTGATGTTTTTTTGGTGTTGTGTTTATTGTAATTCTGTAAAGCCGCCTTGATAGCAATGTGTTTTTCAACAACAAAATACGGCATCTACGTGTGACTGAGTTGGCTTAAGTTGGGTTGAACGAATCGACCGCTCCTAACGTGCCTGCGGTGGTCATATGAACGAAGTCAAGTTTCATTCATAAAGGTTTTCATTCCGCTTCTAGTAAATCAAAAAGTTTTGGAAATAGCTCACATGATTTGCATTTTATTTTAAAACAATTTTCAAGTCCTTATTGGAAAATCCGATACATACAAATAATTTTTTTAGACAAACGTTTTGTTGATTTTATTTTTACTATAACTTTTTTGGTCGAATCTGTCCAAATTATCGAATTATAAACCTTACAGAATATCTAGAATATATAATGAAAGTATATAAAGTTAAATCCTTCGTCCATATGTGAGCTGAAAAACGTACGATTTTGAAATCGCATGTGTGATTGCAAATCCGCCAAACGCATTGTAGCGCTAGCTAAAGATTACGAGTAATAGAATTTGTAATTTATTTACAAGCTCTCTGAAGTCAAGAGAAGCTAAAGTCTTTAAAAGAAGGCGGACACTTGGCTGTTTCGCAGTCATAATATACCTTACTAGCACGCAGTTGGCTTACTAACTTCTTAGATTATTTTTATGGCCGGTTTTTGGCATACATTTACTTTGTTTTTTGTTTATTTTTTAAATTTAAAACTAAATATTTAAATGCCAATGTCAGAATATATTTTATTTAGCAAGCATTAAATATATACAAATTTCAAGCATAAACAACGGAATATAATCACATGTGATTTCGAGCTCACAAAACTCATTAGTGCATAAGGTGATCTGATCAAATGGCTTGTTCGGTTTATTTTCTAATATTATATTTATTTTAACAAATGCAGGAGAACATCGGATGTTCGAAAGCCTTTAAATTGGAAATCTCTATGTTTTGTAACACACGATTCAGTCCTATAGAAATCCGCATTAAATTCTTCAGGTGTCGATAAAGTTCAAGTGTATTTATTATATATATTCTATCTCTACTTACACACATATTTTCACCTTTCTTCCTTATATAGATTTTAGATACACTTACCTGAAATAGAAAATAGAAAAAGAGAAAAAATTAAAAACTTATAAAGTCAGTGTTATAATGTTTTAAAGATTTGAAAAATCAAACAAAACTAGCAAATGTAATATAATGTTGAAATTGATTTACATCAGCGTCGATTCACCAGCGCCACCGTGTGGCTTGCACGGTTCACTTACGTTGCAACTTTTGCTATAATTTTGTAATCATATGGACAAAGCACTTACTGAAGATCAATGGCATTCTAATCCCCCCTGTATGCAATTCAAGGTAATCAATGAAAGACACGACTTAATGAGTAGCTGGGCCAAAGCCCTCTAAGAGCATCAGTCCTTAACCAAATCACCCGTCTAACTATCAATTCTGCTTGCCTGCATTCCAGGTATCTGTTGCAAGGCAACATCACCTCGACCCAAAACTGGCATTGCAACATAATTATCACGAACACTCATTCTGCTTCCCGTGATTTTAGGTGTAAGCCACAGCCAGAACATTCCAACCAACGAAGGCACCTCAACCATGATTAGCGCCGAGATGATCTGCAAGCAGAACCTCATAGGGGCTTTTTGCTGATCTCTGTTCTACCAATTAACCCTTTGTGATAGTTTCCGAAGTTCAATCCAAGACATGTCAAACAGTTGTCTACAGTTTTATTTGCTACAGCAATCGAAGAACTCCTCTATGTCCCAGAAATCAGAGTATCCTGGTTTGGCGTACAAAAAGGCAAAACCTCTTCCCCGGTGGAAGAGCAGAGTATCCCAGAAAGCAGAGTACCCTGGTTTGGGGTACACTAAAGCAAAATCTGCTCCCCGGTGGGATAGGGCAAAGGCGTTGTTGGAGGTGCAACGGATGGCATACCATCCAGCATGGACGGCAGCGGATAAGGGAATAGCTGGTAGGACACCAATATATTAACAGATTTTAGCACGAAGGAAGTCATGGATATTGGCTATCCAGTTCCAGCAAAAAAGCAGCAAATACGACATGAAATGTTACACAGTTGGGAGTCTAGATACTAAAGGCAGATGGACAGGACATCTTATACCCGATATTGAGAAACAGATGTTGAGAAACAGAGTACGATATTGAGAAACAGAGTACGGAGGGCACGGGAATGTGAACTATTACCTGACTTAAATGCTGTCAGGTTATGAGTATTACCCGAGATATCTACACAAAATGAGCAAATGTAGTACACCAGAAATCCGGGACAATGCTGAATACACGTTCGTTAAGTGTAGTCGATTGGCGGCCGTGATTGCGGTAATAGCAGGTATGATACCAATATATTTACAGATTTTTCACGAATCAAGGCATAGATATCAAGAGAGCTTGGTTATCTAGATCCTGCAAGGAAGCAGCAAATACAACATGAAATGGTACACTGTTGTCTAGACACTACACTAAGGGCAGATGGACAGAACATCTCACACCTAATATCGAGAAATAGATGAAAGAAGGGCACAGGAATGTGAACTATTACCTGACTTAAGTGCTGTCAGGTTAATGGTATTACTGGAGCTATCTGTACAAAATGAACAAATGGAGAGCACATGTTTGTTTATACGAGGATGCAGAAATTCTGGACGATGCTGAACACAGTTTTGTTAAACGTAATCGATTGCCGGAAACTCGTAGAGAGTTGCAGATGGCAGCTGGCTTAATAATGGTGGAGAATGTCTTGGGCATTATGAACAAAGTTAAGCTTGCTCGAAAACACTCACAAGCTTCTAGAAAGATACTTATGCGGCCTGAAATTTGTCATCAGAGAAGGTGATTTTATAAGCCCCTTACAGCCAATCGAAGCAGGATTTCTCCAAAGTAGCATTCTAGGACCTACTTTATATTTGAATCCTCACTTCAACTTTTGAAGATGACACAGCATTCTGCAGCATACATGCAAACCAACCAATAAGGAGTATATTTCAATATTAGAGAAATGGTTAAAACTTTGGAAAATCAAAGTTAATTAGCAAAAGTTTACTCACGTTACATTTAAACTGCGTAAACTCAGTTCGGCTATCCAAATTAACAACTCACCTATTCCGCAGCATAATGAAGTCAAGTACCTTGGTATTCACCTCGACCGTAGGCTCGAGGTGGGATTGAACCTCACATTCACTCAGTTGAAACTAAAAGCAACGCAACTAAATTGGTTTATGGGCAGAAGCTCGGCATTGAAGTTAGATTGCAATCTTTTGTCATACAACGCAACTCTAAAGCCTATAAGGTGCTACGGAATCCAATTAATTGGCACCACTTCAACATCTAACATGGAAAAAAATACAAGCCGACAAAATCAAATTCGTCGAACGATTACTGCAGCTCCTTGTTACGTAAAAAACTCACAAATTCCTAAGGATCTGTGTGTTCTACTGGTAAAAGAGAAATTTTCAAAGCACGCGACAAGGTATATCAGTAACTGTGAAAATGATTTACATCAGTACCTGCCTTGACGGCCTAACCTGATGGTGGACCAATTCCACGGAGTGAATTTTTCACGATTCACCACCGCCCCCGTGTGGCTGACTAGGCTCACACAGATAGCAATTCTTGTCATATGAACAACTTCTTGTTGAGGAGTTTGGGCTTTCTAATCTCACATGTATGCAATTTCCCAGCAATCAACGGAAGACAAGGCTTAATGAGTTGGTAGGCCGAAGCCCACTAAGAGCATCAGCCCTTAAACCAACTCACCCGTTAAACCGTCACCACTGGTTCCTAACAGTACACGTATCGTATGGAATCCTCTTGCAATCTGCAACATACTTAATTTTGGCGGCCACTCTCGGTTGAGAAGAAGAGACACCCTTGCCATCGTCAGAACGTTAAATAATATTGTTATGTTTAGTATTAAGATTTGAATACCTGTTAGTTCATATTTTGAAGATACAATAAATAAATGAATGGAAAAAAAATCGTGATAGCGAGCCAGGCTAAGTTTTTAGTGCTATCGCGATTTTGTGAAAAAGTTCTGGCGATGATTTGGACGAAGCAAAACAATATTACTGCCCCAGGAGCCTAAATGCAGGTCTCAGTGCAATCGAAGCGAAAAGGTGGTTAAGCCTTTGGCAATCCATTCCGAAGCAATACTAAGGCGGTCCGTGGCAGGCAATTTTGTATCCCACATTTTTAGTCAGTAAGGTCAATATTGTAATCGGCCCAACATAAAGCACCTCGGCTCTATGGTGGGCTAAATCGCTCTCAATGCATAAACAAACTCAATGCATAAACAAAATTGTGGAATAGCTTTTGGATAATTCTGTTTGTGATTTATGGAAACGGAAAGAAAACTTGGTAGTCTTTTTAAGAAGGGGGACAAAAATCTGTATCGCGGTCGCAAAATACCTGTTTCATTAATTTTTATAAGGTTATTGCCAGGTTTAAATTTTCAAAGTTTTTTTTATTTTTAGTCTATAGCTTCAATAAATAAATCTATAGTATAAAATACTATTGATGAAAAAGTATTAAATGTATAAAAAAGTATTTCAATGTATGTCTTCAAGGGACATATTCATTAAGTGGTAAATCGCATAAATACTAATCTCAAACATAAGCAGCGGATTATAATTAACTGTCTGTCAGTTTAAAAATGAATAACTTTGTGCGCAGAAATAGCGCCAGTGTACGCTTTTCATTTTGCCTTGAAGAAATTTCTTTTTATTCTTTAGAGAATTCAAGTTCATAATTTTAATAGTTGTTGTTTTTGTTGTAAGAAGCAGCTGTAAAACCAAAACCTACCTTTAAAACAAGCACAACCCATGATGTATCCCATCATCAGCGCAGAGTTTTTCTTAAGTTCAACCTTGATGCCAATGAGGGAAGAGAGGTGATTGTTGGTAACGACGTTTTTTCTGTTTTCTTAGCTCGCAAAAGGATATAGAAGGGTTGAGGAGATTTTATTACTTTTTATTAATTTTTTTTTCTTTCTTTGCTTTTTTGTTGTTGTTATTTAATAAATTTTCTTTTAAAGTCTAGTTAATATTTTCAAGTTTTAATGTTTCCTTTAGCAGCTGGTTGAAGTGTCAATGCGAGAGGGATGTAGTAGAGGGTGGTTGGTAGGCGGCAAGTGTATGTGGCGGGTGCCAAGCATAAGAGTGTGTATGTTTGGCTGTGAGTATCTATGACTGTTTGCGTGTGTGTATGGGTGTGTGTGTGTGTGTGTGTATTGCTGTTGGTGTAAAAGGTCTGTGGGACAACAGGCAGTCATAAATATTTCAGCATGTTTGTAGGTTGGTTTTTTTTTTTTAGTTTTAAAGAAAAATCACTTGTTGTTGAAAAAGTAGTGTTCCTTTAGCACATGTAGATAATATTTTTCTGCACACATATTGAAAATGCTAACAACAGCTACAGCAAGATATTTAAACTAAAGATGTCTTCTAAATGCAGTCATTGTTCCAAGCCATATTTGTTGAGTGTGAATTACTTAGAAATGGGAAAATTTTATTACCAAGGCTGGTAAATGATAGAGAAATATGAAATCAATGTCAAACATTAAAACTAATGTTGCCGATGACGCCGCCGTTGACATTTGCAAGACTTCCTTTTACATATATATGTACATACATATGCACATAAATTATACAAATGATTATTGCCTCAGTAACGAAGTCATTTATTATTTTATTATATATAAAGTGGTTTGTTTAAATTAAGTTCTATTTAAAAAAAAATCACTTGTTTAGTTTTTTATATAAATACGTTTTTTTTTTTTGTTAGCACCTTTTATTTTTCAACAAAACTTTTGAGTTAAAAAACCGCAGTTTTTCTAGCGAGAAAAAAAATTATTATTTTCTTTATTAAAGAATTTATTTATATTTGTGGTTTGATGACATATTTAAGGCGTCATTAAATTTTAATAAATTTTAAATCTTATTGCTTTTTTTCAATAACGACTTTTTGCTGTATTTTTATTTTTACTTTTTTTTTGTTTTTGTTTTAAACTATTAATTCTTATCTTATCACAAGTTTGTTTATTTATTTGTTAATTACTTTCGATAAAGATATTTTAGCAATTGCGAGCGAGTAAAAAATTGTGTGGGAAACTATTTGCTTAAATATAATTTTTTTATACATTTCTTGTATTTCTTTTGCAAGCAATTTAATGTGGTTTTAATTTAATTATATCATAAATAATTTGGTGCTAATATCTTTAATGCGTTTATATATCACTTTATACTATAACAAATTTAAAGAATTTTACTTTTTTTATAGCTTTTTATCAGAGCGTTGATTTTTTTCTCTTTCATTAATCGTTCGCTTTGGTGTGTTTTTTAGGGGAGTATTTATTTTACATAACAGCAGATGAGGATTTGGAAATGTATGCTGATGATATTGCAATATTTAAACATCTAAATGAACCAAAGATTAACTTCTACTTAATAATCTTCTACTTAATAGTCTTGAGCAGTGGTGTAAACGTAATTTAATGTACTTTAACATAATCAATGAAGTTTCAAAATCAAAAAAACATGCTTCGATATAAAATTTCAAATTTTTCATTCACTATAATATAAGCTTCTTCTTAAACTATCCATAACCTGATATTTACCCGTATAACGCGCTCCAAGTTTTTACTTCTTCTTCTTTCTTCTACCCTATTTCTTATTTGCCTCAGCGACCTTCTATATCTAACTTCCCACCCTATCCACTCTTTCGCGGATGACAGCAGCATTTGCCATTCGTATTCTTTCAGTTATAGGTCCAGTCCATCCGAGATCGTTGCCAAGAGGCAAAATATGAATGACTCACTGAATCCCCCCGGGGAACAGGTTTTGCCTTGGCGTATTCCTAGCTTAGGCACTCTGTTTTTCGGGGAAAAGAGGGGAAGGGGTTCCTCGTTTGGTGCGGCAAACAAAACTCTAGGAAGCCACATGACTTATGTTGTGTTGGCTTCCGAAACCCTTACCAATGGTATAAATTGGCAGAACGGGGATCAGTATGGCCCCCGGGAAGTTCTGCTTGCGGTTCGACCCGGGCTGATCATGGTTGAAGTACCTGCCTTGGCTGAAACGTTCTGGCTGTGGTTGAAATCTAAAACGCGGGAAGGGAGTGTTAGTATCCTTGATAATTGTTTGGTGATGGCTTTTTTCGAGGGCTAACAATCTCCCGAGGATCTGTTGCCTATACAACAGATACGTTTCACGAGAAGGAACATTTCAAGGATTACATACTTATATAGTAACTACAGGTTTACGATGAGGAATAATTTTATTTATTTTATCTGAAATTTTATTTTTTTTTTCTTTTTTCTGAGCATTTTTTCATAGAAGTTTATCTCCTTCAATTGAATTAGGAAGGAACCAGTGGTGATGGTTGACGGGTGAGTTGGTTTAAGGGCTGATGCTCTTAGTGGGCTTCGGCCTACCAACTCATTAAGCCTTGTCCTCCATTGATTGCTGGGAAATTGCATACATGAGGGATTAGAAAGTCCGAACTCCTCCACAAGAAGTTGTTCATATGACCGCAATCATATGACAAGAATTGCTACCTGTGTGAGCCTAGCAAGCCACACGGGGGCGGTGGTGATTCGTGAAAAATTCACTCCGTGGAATTGGTCCACCATCAGGGAAGGCCGTCAAGGCAGGTACTGATGTAACTCATTTTCACATTTGATTCACTGAATAGCGATCTTCTATTGATCTTTGAATAGGGTCGTAAAAACAGGGTCACCTTTAACGCTCGTAAGATCCAGTGTTATTAGCACACAAACAAACGACCGCAAATGTTGTTTCATCTGTTCTCATGGATGGTATAAATATTGAGGAATCGACTGCTCTTGATATTTTTGAAATGAAAATACAATGTGAAGTTCGCTTGGGTGAACAAATTTTTCGTGTTTGTAAAGAAGCATACAAGGCCTCGGGTTTCTGAAATGGTCTAAGATGTACTTCACTTTATCCGATCTCTTTACCATTTATACCATCTATATCCGACTGAAAATGGAATACAAATCTCGTGTTTGGACCGGTGCCTCAAACTCTATTTTGGGGTTACTCGACCGTGTGCAGGAGAGTCCAATTCTATTGACTCACTGGATCATCGACGTAGTGTGGGTTGCGTTACTCTGTTCTATCGTTACTACAGTGGATTTTACTCTCACGAGATTAGGAATCTTGATGCCGAAACTCGCTAATTCATACGTAACACGCGTTCATCGTCTACGGCTCATCCTTTGTTGACGATTGCGCGGGCAATCATATAACGCGTTACAGAGAAAATTCGTGTTTTCAGACGTGCGCTCCGCCTATGGAAGAAGTTGCCTACAGACGTATTTCGTATCTGTTATAACGTTGGAAAGTTAAAGTCAAATGTTTACAAACACTACTCAATCTTTCCCCACCTCTCAACCTCTTAGTTGTGGTACAATGCACTGCACATGTAGAGGCTATCCCCTGAGTACTGGTCAAAGATGAAAAAAAATCCCAAATCGGCTTCGGTAATTGCCAAAATCCCATACGTCCCCGGAAACAATATGGCAACATAATTTTCACGCTAAATCGAATTACCGTTAATAATTCATAGTGAGAACCAATTCCGATTTGCTTAGCGAAACAATTCCGCATTTTTTTTGGGAATTTCCAAAGTCGGCAATAGGGCAACTTCAATTTTCACACTAAAGCGAATGGCTGTTTATAGTGGAGATGCATGAGCCATGGCAAAAACACGCACCGAATATGAAAATACGCTTCAAGGCCGGTTAGCGAAGTGATTTTTGGGAGTTCCCAAAATCGGCTTCGTGAATCTCCAAAATCCCCTCACTTTCCCGGAAACAACACGGCAACTCCAACGTTCGCACTAAAGCGGCACCACTTTTTAAACAGTTTTATATGCCTACGTATAATCACTTATACGAGGCCGGATTGCTATTGAATCTACCTAGCGCTAGATGGCAGAACAAACACATTTTTTTTTAAATTGCGATCCAATTTCATTGATTAGCTTATTTGTAAGCAACTTTTGTGTTTCTTGAAAAAGAAAAAATTGAATTTCGAGCAGTGATTAAACACTAATATTTAAAAGGGAAAACGGCAAAAGAAACGCTCGATAAACATTATGGTGAATCTGCTCTTTCAGATAACATGGTAAAATATTGGAACGCCGAATCAAGTTACGTGAGATTGTTGAAATGGTAAACATATCATATGAGCGTGTGTTCACATTCAACATCGGCCCTTGAAATTTAACCACCCGATATTAACCCTAGACTTGATTCGAAGTTAAAGTCTAAACGAGTCTGTACAAATATCACGTCACGTATTAAACTATACGTGATGTGACACTATCCGTCCAACGCTTCTACCACCTGGAAGCATTCCAGGAGGACTGGGTTAGGAAAAGTTCTAAAGCCACTGTTGGGGGTAGTCACAAGTCGCTATGCATTTGCTAAGCATCCTCTTTTCTCCCCCTTTAAAACTTGCAATTTCAGCAGTGAGGTAGGAGAACACTTGAAGGCAACGCACAATAGATAAGGGATGGTGGTGGAGCAGAAGCCTGTCTTGGGTACTTTGCAACTTACACTTAATACATTTTTTTTTAGCATGGATTTTTGTCAAAATCAACTGCCATTATTTTTTTGTTTCGCGTTTAAGCACTAAAATAGGCATCTTCACAAAAGTTTAATTTTGTATTAAAACAAATTCCAGCAAAAAATATATTCAATTCATTTTATCTTTTATTATTAAGTTAATTTTTAATTGTAATAAATACAAAAATAAAAAAATAACCATCAACTTCTATACAAGAATACAAATTAAAATCAATTAATTTGAAAAAAAAATCAAACCATGACAACAAACAAAATCATCAGAAAAATAAAGAAGATCTGTTACAATAAGTGTGACAGTTTCAGCAGAAGAAAAAAAAAATTAAAAATAAAAATCAGTAACGAAAGCATTGCATTCGCCTGCGAATGACGTTTTTCATATCGTCGACAGCCAACAATAAGCAGAAAACGATGGGGACGGGACAGCTGTTGCGACATGATTGAGTTCAGTGTTCGCATGCTAATAAAAATACAAGGAAGGTAAACATTTGTCACATGGAGCCAATTATTTTTTCAAGTTACTTGGAAAAGTAAGTGAAGCAATTTAAAGCTTATTCATATTTTAAGTGTATGAGCAACAATGCAAAGTGACCGTGTACTTTTTATTTTATTTTAAAATAATAATTGACAATGATTATAGTATATACATAATTTCTGCAGTCAACATTTAAAAGTTGAACTATTATTTTTACTACATTTATTTACAAGAGTATATATTTGTCTGAGATTTATTTTAAGCAGCTGTAGTAAGTCCTTGAGTTCTAACAATGCAAATGTGTTTGTATGTCAAAAGAAAAAACTTTAGATGTTTAAAAATAATAGTAGATTTTAAGGAAATATAAAAAATACTGCATACTTTTTGGCAAGGGCTTTTTTTTAAATAAAGTAAAGCATATTTTAAGGCAAAGTAATGGAAAATAGTTTAATATTTGAAATAAGCGTATTTTGAAGCATTAAAATTAAAAATTCTAGAACAATTTTGTATAAACAGATATTTCAAAAAAAATGATAACGAATATTTCACGGTTGACTCACACAGATTGATCAATCTTATAATGGGTGATTTTATAAGAACTATCGGAAATTAAAAAAAAAAAAAACACATAAAATTCAGAAAAATGCATGAAATATTTATTTGGATCGATAGTTGGGTCGACATAATTTAATGTTTGAAGATTATTTCATGCAAATGTTGGCCGCGGCTGCGCCTCAAATGGTCCATCCGCTTAGTCCAATTTTGGCATACTCTTTCCAACATTTCGGCCGGTATCTCACGAATAATGTTGGCAATGTTGGCTTCCAGTGCGTCAATAGAAGCGGGCTTGTCGCTATAGACATTAGCCTTAACATAGCCCCACAAAAAATAGTCTAGAGGCATTAAATCGCACGATCTGGGCGGCCAATTGACTGGTCCCAAGCGTGAAAAAAACTGTTCACCGAACTCGCCTCTCAATTGGTCCATTGTTTCGCGTGCTGTGTGGCATAAGGCACCGTTTTGTTGAAACCACATGTCATGCAAGTCAAGCTCTTCCATTTTGGGCAAAAAAAAGTTTGTTATCATCGCACGGTAGCGCTCACCATTCACAGTAACGTTGTGATTCGCATCATCTTTGAAGAAATACGGGTCAATGATGCCGCCAGCCCATAATCCGCACCAAACGGTTGTTTTTTGTGGATGCATTGGTAGCTCTTGCAATGCTTCTGGCTGCTCTTCACTCCAAATACGGCAGTTTTGCTTGTTCACGTATCCATTCAACCAGAAATGAGCCTCGCCGCTGAACACAATTCTTCGATAAAAAAGTGGATCTTCATCTAACTTTTCAAGAGCCCATTCACCAAAAATTTGGCGTTGTGGTAGGTCGTTTGGATTCAATTCTTGCACCAGCTGTATCTTATAAGGCTTCACACCCAAATTCTTCCGCAAAATTTTCCACGTAGTGGTGTAACAGAGGCCCAATTGCTGCGAACGGCGCCGAATCGATAATTCACGGTCATCACCAACACTGGCCGATACGGCTGCGATATTTTCTTCAGTTCGCCCTCTACGTAAGCGTGTTGATGGTTTAATGTCCAACAATGTAAATTTGGTGCGAAATTTTTTTACAATAGCCCGAATAGAAGCCTCAGTAGGTCGATTAAACTGACCATAAAATGGAAGAAGCGCGCGATGAACTTTCTTAACAGAGCACGCATTTTGATAATAAAATTCAATAATTTGCAAGCGTTGTTCGTTTGTAAGACGATTCATGATTAAATTATAGACCAAACTGAAGATGTTTGACAGTGACGCAAGATACAAAACGTGCGTGAGCTGTCGAAACTAGTGTTGCCAAAAAGATAATAGCGAAAAAATCACTCGTTATGTTTGTCAATCAGCACTTATATATTTGTCAAGAACTGCATTTTTGTTGAACATTAGATTGAGTGGATTTGGAAAGACCCAATATTCGATATTGTGCCAACGATTGTTGAAAAGTTGTGAAAAATATGGGAATTTATTTCAAGATACAGATTGAAAGTTGGGCGCCTAGAAAATTATTGTTTTTCATACCAAAATAAAAAGTAAAGCAATTTTTGAATTCTTGATCTTATTTGCTTTAACCTTTATTTAATTCAATATTTGCAAATAATTCGTTCAGCTTAATTAAAATTTTGTATTGAATTTACATACAAAAAAAAAAAACAAATTTTCCTGAAGAAGTCTTCCAAAGGAAGACGAAATATTGAAAAATACACTAAACATTTTTTAAAAAAACAAAAAGGACCTTGAGCTGAACGAATTATTTGCAAATATTAAAGTAAAGCAATAAAAAAGTTGATGGCATAATATCGACTGCTAAATGGACCTAGCTATTATTTATATTACCCTTAATTAGGAGTCAATTCGATCTATTTTTATTTGAAACAAACCTAAACCTATTTTAGAGGGCATAAGCCTATGGTTGTAAAATAAATTCAGCAAAAATATCTAGCAATATCTCGTTATAAGCCTGTGAGAATAACATAATTTTAAACTAAACCAGAAGTACGGAAATAGCATTTATGGTTGTACGGCCGTAACCATTAAACAAATTTGAAATTGTAGACTTAATGCTGGGGAGTGTCCCAAGACTCGTCGTATTATTTTGTGATCAACAAATCTTTGAATAATATTTGAATCAGCCGATTGTTCAACTTACGGTTTTTTTTTGTTTTGCATCAATCATAACTATATAACATAACCGGATCAAGAAAGAACCCAGGTGGGCCGGTTTCATAAAACAGCCTGCACAGCCTATCTTAACTATAACTTTTGTTTGTTTTTAGTGCAAATAACTATTATTTCTATCTTTTTATCTAAGAGAAAATAATAGTATTTTCATTTCCTTTCAAATAATTTATAAACAAAAAAATTAAAAAAAAGTTTTTTTTGAATTAAATAAACAACTTTTTTTTAATTTTTTATAAAAAAGACCTCAAGCTTGAAGATCATTACATCTTAATAGTATTTAATATTTTTTAATAGGAGTGTAAGGTCAAGGCCCGACTATATCAATCGCATTGACTGCCAATCGTAAACGTAAGCTCAGCAAACGGACAAACATTTCACCAATAGTGCAGCTATTGGTGAAATGTTATTTATTATTCTATACGAACAGGAGGTCCGTGTTATAAGAGCTGGCGAGGTTCCATAAGAAAAAATTGACTCAACATCACTTGGCATTGTTCACAAAAAAATCTGCCTTACACAGGTTGCCTATAGAGCTACGAGTTTATAGCGAAAAGTTACGACCTGTGTGAACCTAGCAAACCACATCGGGGCGCTGGTGAATAATTCACCCCGTGCAGATGATTTATCATCAGATTAGGCCGTAATGGCAGGTGCTGATGTAAATCAATTTCACAGTTGTGGATCTTTGAGAACAACATGTTGTTTAAATGCTAAATAAAATTTTTTGCTCTAGCTATCATGTCAGGTGAAAGTAGTCTATCGCTTATCAACTAGTGATGTAGATGGGCTTTCGATATCATGTGATTCTTTGAGAATGGTGCTGATTATACTGTTGGCATCCACATCATTTTATTCAGGTAAAAAAAAAACACACACACAAGTTCTCTCCGTTGAGTATGAACGACTTGGATCATTGTAAACCAACAATTATGTAAAAGCAGGCTGAACGGTATCCGAACAGAATACTTATGTTGGCAAAGCAATGTTATCATTTGATATATTATTGAACCGCACATCCAGCTCACGAGAATTTAACGAAATGTACTGAATAAATTATTGTCCATTCGACTCTAGTCTCCGTATGATTCTTTTAATGCTGAATTTTCAAACAGTATCTGGGAGAAAAACGCTAAAGTTCCTGTGATCGCATTGAAATTCCCCTGTTTTCAATTTAAGAAAATGCGATTAAACTTTGCGTAGTAATCTCTGATTATTCTACCCTTAGGGGTTTTTTGCTAAACATAAATCTGATTGCAAACACGGACAGTATAAATTCTTTCTTAATAAAAACGCAGAACACATAAAAATTTATTTACAAATTAATATGGAAATGAGTCATTAAAAGACAATTGCTTTTTTTTTATTTTTATTTTTTCTTTTTGGAATTGAAATATTGGCAATGACCTCTTAGTGGCGTCTATGGAATTAAAAAGAACACAAAAGCCCCCATTGAAAAGAAACAAGTTTAATTTTTTGTTGTTGTTTAAGCACGTAAATAATAAATTAACAAATCAAATAGTTGAGATCTGTTTTATAGATATTTATTGCAAAAAATGTAATTTAGTTTTAAATTTGTGAATAAAAATCAGTGTTACCCGAAAGATTTTGCTTTTGCTTTAGTTTTTAATAATTTCGTTTTTTTTTTCTTTAATAATTTATATGACGTCAAATTCGTACATTGCTTTGTAATTTAATTATTACATTTTTCCAAAAAAAAAAAAAAAAAAATTTATTTCATATTATTTTTGCTTTAAACAACTTATTGTATTTTTGTTGTATTAAATAAATTTTAAAAGAAAAAGCGAAATTCATAAATTTGTTTCTGTGTGGAAAATTGTTTATAAATTTATCCAAATTTTTTGGCTTTTTTTAATTGTAGGTCATAAATTTTATACAAATTTCCGAGCGACCGAAAAAAAAAAAATTCATTGAGAAAAAACAAAATCATTAAAAACTTTATTTAAAGAAAATCAAGAATATGAAAACATGTGACTGAAGAATGTAAAATTTTAATTTTGTTGTTGTTGAGAATATGTTTAAAAACGGAAATAGTTTGTGAAATTTTTACGAATTTTGTTTTTTCAGTTTAAATTTTAAAATAATATATAATTTAAAGAAAATATTCTAAATCAGCTGATCACTTGCCATAACAAAGTTATTGGTAACTTTTAATGTAAAAGTTACGCCATAACAGTTATTGTGCGTTTATTTTATTTTGAGCTTAACTGGGACGAAAACAGAGCTTCCTTAAATTTGCGCTTGTAAATTGACAGCAAAGGCATGTCATAAAACTCATGATATGTTCTCCACCTAAATTAGCGCGTAAAGCGGTGTCTAGCTGTCAAAACTTCTCATGCTGTATCTAAAGAAGCATTGAAGTGTCTCGGTTTTTTTTAAACGATGTAAGATAAACTTCACTTCCTGTGATCTGCTTATTATTTATTTCACTTATATTCGAGCGAAAATGGAATAACACTCACATGTTTATTTGACATATCTACAGTTGTTATGCAATAGGGCTTCCGTATTTTTAGAGTTTAAGCAATTGGGGGGATGATTAACAGTAATACGTTTTTTCCCCTGCTTTCTGTTCAGAATGAATTATTTAGTTAATTAAAGTTAAGCAACGAATTATGTATATATACGCTAAGTGCCATATTGAATATTGTTATAGTTTATTGGCCCTCACGGCTTAAGAAACTTGTGCAATAAATAAATATATAAATGTTTGGGCCGATCTCTGAAAGTTTATTTTGAGGTCACGCGACCGTGAGATTGAAGAAGCTTAATTAATTTTTTTAACGATAGTATGGCCGCAGTGTGTGTTGTGTTTATCTGTCTCATCGCTACTACAAAGCATTTTGCTTTAACGAGATTAGGGATGTTGTTCCCGCAACACATATATTTTTGCAACACATTTATTTTGTTAATCGCCCAGAACTTGTCCATTTGTGTTCGACGGCCAAGTGTATCTCAAAACACATTACAGAGAGAACTCGTGTTACAGCCGTACGGTCCGGCTGTGGAACAAGTTGCCTGCAGAAGTGTTTTCTGTCACATATAACGTTCCCTCGAGGGTCAAGTTTTGCCTTGTTGTTCACCTAACTAGGGCAATCTGCTTTCTGGCGCATAGAGGGGTGGATATTATTCGACTATTGTGGCAAATAAAACTATAGAAACCCACATGACTTATGATGTGTTGTCCTTCAGAAACCTTTAGCCAGCGTTAATTGATAGAACTGGGATCGGCAAAGCCTCCATGGCTGAGGTGCGTACCCTAACCGAAACGATCTGACAATGGCTTAAGTTTAAACGCAGAAAAAGGGTAATTAGTTTCCCTGATAACTGGAGTGCCTACGGTTTTTTGGGGCCGAATAGCCCCCGAGGTAATGTTCTCTTGTGGCAGATACCTGTAATGTAAGGAGTGCAGTAATGATGGTGAGACGGACGAGTAATGATGGTGAGACGGACGAGTTATTTAAGGGCTGATGCACATAATGGACTTAAGCCTACCAACGCATAAAGTCTTGTCTTCCACTAAATACAGGAAAATTACATACAGGAGGGATTGGAAAGCCCGAACTCTTCAGCAAAGGGTTTGCCCATATGGCAGAAGTTGCAACCTGAGCTAATAACCCCTGAGGTAAAGTTCTCTTGTAGCAGATACCGGTAATGTAAGGAGCAGTAATAATGGTGAGACGGACGAGTTATTTAGGGGCTCATACTCATAAAGCCTTGACTTCCACTAACTGCTGGGAAATTGCATACAGGAGGGATTGGAAGGTCCGAACTCTTCAGCAAAGGGTTTGCCCATACGGCAGAAGTTGCGACCTGAGCGAATAACCCCCGAGGTAAAGTTCTCTTGTAGCAGATACCTGTAAAGTAAGGAGCAGTACTGATGGTGAGACGGACGAGTTATTTAGAGGCTGATTACTGCAATGGACTTTGGCCTACCAACTTGTAAAGCCTTGACTTCCTCTAACTATTACGAAATTGCATACAGGAGGGATTGGTAGGTCCGAACTCTTCAGCAAAGGGCTTGCCCTTATGGCGAAAGTCGCAACATGTGTGAGTCTTGCAAGGCACATGGAGGCTCTGGTGAATCGTGAATAATTTACACTCTGCATCCATCATTAGATAAAGCTGATGTAAATCAATTTCACATTCTGTCACATATCACATTCGAAAGTTCAACTAAAACGTTCACAAACTTGATAACTCCGCTTGATAACTTGTTTTTCTAGTTCCAGTGCAATACACTGTATATGTAGATGTCATTCCGTGACGGTACTGGATCAAAGCAAAAAAGAAGAAGCTGCGTTAATGCTTATAGGTTTAACAGGCTGCCATTGCTATTGTAAAACCACCCCACTTGAGTCCAATTTGTGTTGACCGTTAATACTTTGCAATTAGAAATCCCATTTTGGCAGCACATAAAAGTGTAAACTTTACTTTTTACTCACTAAACTTGGCATGAAAACATCTGATCTTATTTTTTTGTGCTAATTAGTAATCACTTTTTAGATACTTTAAGAGCAATTCGGCGCTTTTATTTTTATTTCATAAAAGGTATATCAGCAAATTGGAACTTCATCCAAACCTTCTTGCACGAAACATACTTAATTTTAGAGGTCACACTCGGTTGGGAAGAAAGGATACCCTTGCCACCATCAGAGAATTGAATACGTGATTTTACGATAAAATATTGGCAAAATAACACTTTCTGTCTAACATTGGTTAGACTTAGTTAATTTTTTGAACTTAGTATTAAGATTTGAGTACTTATTGTTAGTTCACAAAATTCAATAAATAAATAAAAGCTAAAAAAAATATTTCTATTAAGTAACCAACCCAGGTGAGTGGAAATTTCTGTTCATTTTTTAACGCGTTATTTCAAGTTACTCACTACAGAGTAAAATTTAAACGTCATATTACGTAGCGCTTTAAGCGCTAATTAAGGTTGGTAAGTAAACCTGGGATTCCCTCACAAATATATGCATTCATATATTGTGCTCTTATTGGCTGTTAATTTTTGAGCCTATTTTTTATACTCTCCTCTGCTAGACTAGACGTCAATCACTACGTCCAAAATCACCAAATTACATTCCTTTTATGTTTCTCCCATCGCTAATGTCAGTAATGAAATTCAAATAACTGATATTGCTTTTATGGTCAACACAATCGTTAAATGTCTAAATTGAATGCATTCTTAATTAAGTTACATTTTTCTTTTATAATTTTTGCATAATTATATTTAAAATATTTAAACGTTTGATAATGCATAATTATTTATTTTAATTAAGCAGACTTTCATTCATAAAAAAATGGCTGAAAAACACGCAAAGACGTGTTGTATAATTCGTATCCCAAAAATGGTTTTGGGTCAAAAACTTTTGTGCCGACGTGCCTGCTGCAAAAGCATTTAATGAAAGCAATTCTGCTCAACGCTGCCATTTTATTTGTTATTGTTGTTGAGGGGCTGTTTTTATTATCGTTTAATAGATTTTATTGGGTCTACTGTGCAGACTTTGTACTTGTGGGAAAAAACAAACACACACCAAATCTAAACAAATTCCTAAATTAATGACATTTTTTATAACTGTTGGTGTTATTTTTGTTTCAAAAATATTTCCTCCCCTTCGGTTTTGCAACTTTGAATTGATTTATTTTATTCTCTTTTGATGTTGGCAGCCCAATAAATTTTTTCCGACAAATTTCTAATTTAAGCACAAGTTAAACTGGTTATCTGTTAAGTATTTAAAAAATCATTAATAAATTATTGGCTACAATTTAAAAATATTCGAATTTTTTAAATATTCACTCATTATTATTCTTATAGAATACAACTTTTTTAAAGGTACTTTTGTAAAGGTACTTTTTTTAAAGGTACTTTTTTCAAAGGATGTTTTTCAAAGGCACTTTTGCAAAAAAATTCTTTAGTGTTTTTAAAATTTAATTTTTAAAAGTACTTTTTTAAAGGTACTTTTGTAAAGGTACTTTTTTTAAAGGTACTTTTTTCAAAGGGTGTTTTTCAAAGGCACTTTTGCAAAAAAAATTGTTTAGTGTTTTTAAAATGTAATTTTTAAAAGTACTTTTCTCAACACTATCTCTAAAAAAAATTTCTTAAAAAATACTTTTCTAAATACCTGTTTAAAAAATGTTTTTATAGGTACTTTTCTTCATACTACCGTTTTAATAAGTAAATAAAAAGTACCGTTTGCTTTCTTAAGAGGTACTTTTTTATAAAGCATTTTTTACAGAATACAATTTCTAATTGGCACTGATCAAAAAGAATTATGTTTAGCAGGTACTTTTTTAAAAAAAAAAGAGGTAATATTTAATTGGAACTGTTTGCAAAAATACATTTTTATACGGCGTTTATTCGAAGGAAGTGTTTTTACAAGGTACTTTTTTACAAAAAATAACCTCCTTAAAAATTACTTTCTACAGTACTTTTGTAACAAATACTTTTTTCAAAACGTTTTTCTTATAAATTTGCTTTTTTTTTAAGTACCTTTAAAGAAAGTCATATCAGAATCGAAATTTTGTGTAAAAATGAATTATTTTTAAAAGTTATTTTTATGAGATACTTTTAGTAAAAGTTACTGTTTTTAATACGTATTTTTAAGAGGTTCTTCTTATTATTAGGTATTTTAATAAAAAGTACTTTTCTAAATAAAACAAAGTATTTTTAACAAAAAAATTTTCTTCTTGAAAGTATTTTTCAAAACCGTACTTTGCATACAAAGTATTTTTCTGTAATAGTATTTTTCTTAAAATAAAATGCTTTTCTCAATACTACCTTCTTAAAAGGTTCTTTCCTAAAAAAGTACTTTCCTAAAAAGGTACTTTCCTAAAAAGGTACTTTCCTAAAAATATACTTTCCTAAAAAGGTACTTTGCTAAAAAGGTACTTTCCTAAAAGGGTACTTTTCTAAAAAGGTACTTCCCTAAAAACGTTCTTTCCTAAAAAGGTACTTTCGTAAAAAGGCACTTTTCTTTTTAGAAGCTACTTTTCTAAATACTACCTTTAAAAAAATTCTTATAAAGCACTTTTCTTAATATTAGCTTCTTAATAAATAAATTCTTGAACGGTACTTTCTTAACTGGTACGTTTTTAAAACTTTTAATAGGCAGTGTTTTAAAAATCATGTTCAGAAGGTATTTTTTTCTAAATGTTATGTTTGACAGGTTAATTTTTGGTAGGTACTTTTTTAAAAATGTCATGTTTAATAGATAATTTTTGCAAAGAGACATTTCTGCAAGGCGTATATTCAACAGGTTTTTTTATAGTAATGCTTTTTTATAACACTTTAATATTTTATAAAAAAATAACTTTCTTAAAAGGGTTTTTCTAAAATAGTACTTTTGTAAGAAGTAATTACATGCTAAAGCATTGTAACTTTGTAACAAATACTTTTTTTTAAAACTCTTTTCTTAAACATTTTCTTTCTTTAAAATGGTACTTTAAAAAAAAGTAATTCTCGAATCCTTTATTTTTAAATGCACTTTTTTTTAAATATATTTTTTTAACGATACTTTTATTAAAAGTTACTTTTGGCACATCTGATGTGTTTTTTAAAAGGTATTTCTTTGTGTCAGATACTTTAATTAAAAGTATTTTTTTTAAATAGTCTTTCTAAAAATTAGTTTTTTATCCAAGTGCTTTATTTAAAGCATTTTTTTTACAAAGTATATTTCTATAAAAGTAGTTTTATTAAAAAAATTTTTCCTATAAGTACTTTTTATCAAAGCAGCTTTCTAAAAAAATCAGTCTTTTTAAAAAAATAATTTTTAAAAAATTCTTTTCATATACACGATTTTTTTTAAGTAATTTTCTTAAAAGAATTTTAATTTAAAAAATTTTTCTTAAAAAAAATACTTATCGAAAAAGTACAGTTCCTAAAAAGAACTTTTCTTAAAATAATTTTCTAAAAAATTACTTTTATAATAAAAATTCATTATCTGACGGTCCGTTCTTAAGATTAAGAGTACGTTTCTAAAAAGCACTTTTCAAAAAGACTTTTCTTAAAGTACTTTACTAACAAGTACTATGCTTAAATGCACTTTTGCTCAAAAGTACTTTGCTAAAAAGAACTTTTTTTAATGCCTTTCCTAAAAGCAATTTGCTTAAAAGTACTTTTCCTTAAAGTGCGTTTCGTTGAAGAACTTTTCTAAAAATTTAGCAAAAGTACTTTGCTAAAAAGACTTTCCTAAAATTAATTTTCTTAAAAGTAGGTACTTTTCTTTCAAGTACTTTTCGTTAAAGAGCTTTTCTAAGAATTGTTTGTTCTTTAAATGGTATGTTTTTAAAAACGTTTTAGGAAAAAAAATTTAGGGAAAAAAATTTTTTAAGATTGTTTCAAAAACGTTATTTTACAAAAATTTGCATTCATGTTAAAATGCTATTTCTAAGTTTTTACTTTTAGCTCTATACGTATGTAAGAAATTTATAAAAGAAGCTTTCTAGCTAAAGAATTTGCGTTATTAAAAAATGTATTTGATGGCCTTGAAAAACAATCATCAGACTCGTACATGACGATTAACAAAACTAAAAAAGAGAACAATTACATGAACTATTTGTTAAATAATTTAAGTAATTGAAATTGATTTATGTTACGGGTTTTTTTTTCGCATTTTTGCTTCAAACCAGACGGCGACAGATCTTGTTCTTTTTAATTTGAAGCTGTGCGCTGCTTGCAATTAAAACTTTGTTTTCGATTTTTTTTCTTCGCGATTTAAGTGCAAAGGAATTTTTAGAATTTTTGGAATGTTAATTTATTGTGTGTGCTGCTATAAAGCAGAAAATAAGAAAATTAAAATGGCTGTGTAGGAAATAAAACACTTTAAAGCTTAATATGAAAAACTGTCAGACAAGTTGCCTTTGTTGGTCAGAATAACCGCAGAGAAGTAGATGCGAAATAGTCTGCAAAGATAAAACCACTAAAACATTTAAAAAAATGCTATACATGTAAAAAATAAAGGAAAAACTAAAGAACTCCTTTAAAGAGCGATTCCAAAGGACTCTTTTACAAAATATATTGTATTATTACAATATTTCAGTATTTAAAAAAATATGTTTTAACAAAATTTCTAAAGAAGAAAATTTAAATTTAAAAATAACAAATTTTAAAAGTTACTTTTTAAAAAGTATATATATGTATATATTCTTTGATTTTTATAGTTCATCTAATTTTTGCAGCCTCAGAACAGATCAGAAATTTGTTTTTTCTATGAAGAAAAGTTTTAACAATATAATTTAGTTTCAGTATTTCGTTAACAATTTGTAAACACCTTCAGGAAAATAAAATTATTATTGAAATTAAACCATTTTGTTAAAACTTTTTGTATAAAAAACAATTTTCTGAAGATTTGGAGATGCAAAATATAACTAAAATCAATATAAAAATAATTTTCACAAAATTATTTCATAGAAGCTTACTTTATAGAAAGTACCTTACAGAAAAGTACTGAATAGAACAGTAATTTTTAGAAATATACTTTATAGAAAAGTACTTTTCAGAAAACAAAAGTTTTTTATAGTGCTTTATTGAAGGTCCTTTTTAGGTAAGTACTTTTTAGAAAATTCCTTTTTAAAAAAAGAGCCTTTTGCATAATATATAAAATAACTTTTTTAGAATTTAATTGTAGAAAAATAATTTGCTAAAACGTAATATTCGAACAAATACTTCCTTGAAAAGTATTTTAAAGAGTTGTACTTTTTATAAAAATACTTAGAAAACTAATAATAAAAAACTAAAAATAGTAAGTACCTTATAGGAAAGTACTTTATTGAAAACTGCTTTTTAAAAAATTACTTTATAGAAAAGTACTTTTCAGAAAACTAATGTTCCCAAAATGTTTTATCGTGCTTTAAAGAAAGTACTTTTTAGAAAATTACTCTTTAAAATAGAAATTTTTAAATATATAGTTTTAAAATATAAAAGTATTTTTGCCAGAAGCAAATTGTAGAAAAGTACTTTTTAGAAAAATTATTTGTCAAAATGCAATTTTTAGAAAATTACTTCTTTAAAAGGTAAATTATAAAATAGCACTTTTTAGAAAAATACTCTACAGAACACCAACTTTCGCAAAAGTACTGTACAAAAACTTTCTATACAGAAAAGTACTTTATGGAAAAGTACTTTATAGAAAAGTTCTTTTTGGAAAAGTACTTTTTACTGAAACTTTTCAAAAAAACTAGTATTCATAAAAATACTTTCTAGGAAGGTGCTTATAGAAAGTATTTTTTAAAAATCCCTTTGAATATCTAGTTTTAAAAAATTAAAGTACTACTCTGAGAAGTACTGGGTGGCCCAGAAAGACCGAAGTGGTGTGAATTCCTTATAACTTTTTTATTATAATTTTTTTTTTCTTTTCTTTTCAGTATTTTGTAAAGAAGACTTGGATAATTTATAATGGAGCAATACACAATTGAACAACGTGCCCAAATTGTTGAAATTTACTTTTCAAATCAACGGTCCATTGTGTTGACTCAGCGTGCATACCGTCGTCAATTTAATGTGCGGGTTGCACCCTCTCAGTCAACAATAAACCGTCTGGTTGCAAATTTTCGAGAACAAGGAGCAGTAAGGAACCTTCCTGGTCCCGGCAGACACCGAACTGTCCACACCGCTGACAATATTCAAGTGGTACAGGAGTATTCGGGAGGATCCAGAAACATCAACCAGGAGACGTTCGTCACAACTGGGCCTCTCAAGGACGTCGCTGCAGCGAATTTTGCACACCATAGGATTGTTTCCATACAAAATTCAACTTGTCCAAGAATTGAAACCAACAGATTACCAGCAACGACTTGACTATGCAATTTATTTCCAGCAAAAAGCACAAGAGAATCCAAATTTTATTCATAACTTAATAATGAGTGACGAAGCCCATTTTCAATTAAATGGGTTCGTTAACAAGCAAAACTGTAGGCGTCATTGTGGCGAGGACCACAATGACTCTTTTACGCGACATCTTTGGTGAAAGAATAATTTCTCGTAACAGCAATTTTAATTGGCCTCCGCGTTCCCCGGATTTAACCGCTCCAGACTGTTTTCTTTGGGGCTATTTAAAAGGAAAAGTTTATGTTAATAAGCCTAGGACTATTGAGGAGTTAAAAACCAATATTCGAGAAGAAATTAACAACATACCACCGGAAGTTTTGCGAAAGGTCATGGAAAATGTGTTGGAAAGAGCACATTTGTGCGAAGCAGAATATGGCCACCACTTGCGGGATATCATTTTTAATAACTAATCCAAAAATATTCCCCATAAATTTAATGTATTTAAAAAAAAAAAATTAAAAAAATATCTCTTAAATAAAAAGTTATAAGCAATTCACACCACTTCGGTCTTTCTGGGCCACCCTGTATATTATAGAATAGTACTTTTTAGAAAAATAATTTATCAAATCGCAATTTTTAGAAAAATACTTTACAGAAAACTTGTGAACATTAGTAGTTGACAGATATAGAGAAAATTACTTTTCAGAAAAGTACTTTATAAAAAAGTATTAAGTGCCAATTTCACGATAAGGAAGCTGTTCATTCGTTCGCACAATTACATTTAAAACAATAACAAAATTTTGAATATTGTTTTTGTTTTAAATGTAGTTGTGAGAACGATATAAGTAAAAAGGTCATAGCTGTATTATAGAAAGTACTTTTTAGAAAATCGCTTTTTAAAAATTAACCTTTTGAATACATAGTTTTAAAAAAGGTGCTTTTTTGAGAACTAAATTATAAAATAGGTCTTTTTGGAAAAGTATTTTCCAGGAACCATTTAAAAAAGTACATTACAGAAAAGTACATAAAGCATTTTTAAAAAAGAACTTTTAAGAAAGTACTTTTAAGAAGAGTTCTTTGCAGAAAAAATCTTTTCAGAAAAGTACTTTTTGAAAAAATAATTTTTAGAAATGTACTTTTTTGGAAAAACTACTTTTTAATAATACTTTTTGTAAAAAAATTTTTAAAAAAGGGTCTATTAAAAACTGTAGTTTAAAAAATCATCTTTTAATGAAAAGTAATATTTGCAGACGAATATATTGTTTCAAACAAGCATTTTTTAAAAATCAGCTTTTAAAAAGAATCTTGAAAAAGATTTCAGAAGAAAACCTTGCATACCTAAAAAAGAAGTAACCTTTAAAGAGAAAGATACCATATAAGGGTTAGCTTTTTAAGTAATCCAGCAAAAAGTACTTCTGAAATTTATAAAGAAAAGTGTGATTTGATAAGGCATTTTGTAAAAAGTTTTGTACGAAAGACATTACGGCATTTTGTAAAAGATTCCTTTTAGGAGATGTATTTTGAAAAAGGGTTTTTTAAAAATATATTAAAAAACAAAGTAGGTTTTAAAAACAAGTTTATTTTAAATCAGTGCCTTTAAAAAAGTAATTTTTGAAAAAATACAACACACTTTAAAAAACTACCTATAAAAATTAAAGTTTGCCTCCTTTTATTAAAACATGTTAATCAAGTGCCCTTTAGAATCGAAAAGACCTATCAAAGAAAACGTTTGTTAAAAAACATTTCGAAAAAACGACTAATACAATAATAATAAAAAAGTAAATTTTGTTTCGAATGAAAATGTATTTTGAAAAAGGCTTTTTTAAAAATATAATAAAAAACAAAGTATGTTGTAAAAGCAAGTTTATTTTAAATCAGTACCTTCACAAAAGTACTTTTTGAAAAAATATAACACACTTTAAAAAACTACTTTTAAAAATTAACATTTGCCTTCTTTTATTACGAACCTTTTAATCAAGTACCCTTTAGAATAATCGAAAGGACCTATTGTTAAAAAACGTATCTTTTAAAATATTACTTTTCGAAAAAAACGGCTAATACAATAATAATAAAAAAATGATAAGCAAATAAAATTTTATTTCGAATGAATTCTAAAGCTTCCTTTGAAGGCGTGTTCGTAGGATGTTGTAGCTGTTTTTATACCTGACCTTATACATGAATTAGAATTAGTTTCATATTTTTCTTCTTTTTAGAGCCTTAAATCTAATTTATATATTTTTAAATAAAAAAAAAAGTGTCTTTAATTAATATGTAATTTTCTTTAAGCGATTGTGACGGAAAATCTCATTAACACCAGACGTTGCAATAAAATTTTTGCCATCATATATTTTCAAAATCAAGGACAGCGCTTTTTAATGGAAATTTTTGCGAAAAGGCAGCCACAAAAAAAATATTTGCAAAAAGCACATTCACATTTTGCCAGACACTTGAATTAATAGAGGAGAAAGCAACAAAAAATAAACAACATGACTGACTCCAGAACGTTACACAAAAAATATAAAAATTATATTAAATTAAATGACACAAAGAAAGAAAAGTTTTAACAGGTTTTTTGAATATTTTAAATATTTTAATTAAAATCACAAACACATATACCAACGCTTTACTCGTATAATTCCATTAAATGAGTATGTGTGAAAATACACAGGCAAGCTGAGGTTAAGTGTATGTATGTATGTGTCATTTTGTGTTAATGTATTGTCTAGCAATATTTAACGGTATATAATGTTTATTATGCCATTTTTTATTTTCTATCTTTTAGTTTTTATGTTATTTTTCTTCATTCGAGGTTCACGACCTCAGACACTGTTTTTGTTTTTATATGATTTCATTCGGTTCGATATGGTTTCGTTGTGATTTTAAAACTTTCAAGTTTAGTTATTAAAATAACACAAATTGTCCTCAAAACTTATTCAAATAATTTAAATGTTTCAGACTTTTAGGATTTTAATATTTTGCCTGAACTGACTGATGGATCTTAATAAAATTCATTTTGGAATATTTCGCTGCAAAGACTTTTTATCCTGTTTTCTTTTTTTTATTTTGCGCAAACGACATTTTGCAAGGAATACAACATAGAAGCACAAAAAGGGAAGATAAGAATAAAGTTTCTCATTTTATGGCAAAGGATAAAAGACTAAAGCAGACAGGTTAAATAAATACAAGTAACTTTTAATAAAAAAAAAGTAATACAAAGCAAAAGAGAAATACCAAAATCGGGGAGTTGTAACGAGAGCAGCAAATCTAACAAAGAAAGAGTAAGAGAAGAGAAAGAGAAAATTTGTTTTTGCAACTCAAAAAATTTATTTCTTCTAAGCCGTAACTTTAGCTAGACAGTAAAGTCAAAATCAAAATATATTACAATAAAAGAATATTGCAAAGTTTGGAACTCAGGAACGAAATTTGGAAATACTTGAAATTGTGGAGCAAACCAAACAGAGAAGAGCAATTAACACGAGTTTGAAATATATTTGCAAATACTACAAAGCTGATATTGCATGTGAGGAGTTCAAAGACTATTAGTAAAATTGATAGTTAACATTCTTAATAACAGTTAAATAATGATGGGTGAGTTGAAATATAAACACACCCTGAATCAATTCGAAATTAATATATATTTTGCGTGTTTTCAAAAAAAAAAAGTAGAAAGGCCTGTTGTATCTAAAGTGCACAGTGGGACAGATTTATAATTTATGTACAAATCTGTCAACATGACGTGACGTGGGCTGGCTTTACAATAGCTGGCAGCCTGTTAAACCTGAGCCTTCAAATCTGTAGCATGCTGATGAGAACGAGCAGGTATTCTCCCTTTATGATATATTTTCACTAAAAACCGCTTTATAGCTTTCAAGAAAAGTTAATTAAATATGCAAAAAAATACAAGATTTAAAATTATTACTAACTCGGAAATTATAACTTTTCCCCCGCCTACGCTCACATAAAGCAAATTTTGATTACAATATCTAGCAAAATTAGAATTTCTCCAGCAGTGAAAATTTAATTTCCAATTACATTTTAATAAAATATTTTTAGCAAAAAAAAAAAAAATCTTAAACAAATTATTGGAAGTTCCCAATACGTCCAGAAACTGTAAAACTGGTTTACATCAGCACCTGCCTTGACGGCCTAATCTGATGAACGACCAACTCCACGGGGTGAATTATTGACGATTCAGCAGCGCGCTCATATAGCTTGCTAAGCTAACATATGTTGCAACTTTTCGCTATAAGTGTGTAGACCTATAGACAAGCCCCTTGCTCATATAATAATAATAGACGAGCCACTTGCTTAAGAGTTCAGGCCTTCTAAAACCTACTGTATGCAATTTCCCAACAGTCAAGACTTAATGATGATGATAATGATGAAATAATAATAGCAGCTGCCTTAAACCAACTCACCGATTTAACCATCACTCCTTGTTTCTTACAGTACAGATATCTGTTGCAAGACAATATCACTTCAGGCGGTTGTTAGCCCCCGAAAACCAGCATGCACCATAGTTACCAGGGAAACTTATTTCCCTTCTTCGATTGCAAGTTTAAGCCACAGCCAGAACATTTCAGCCAAAGCAAACACTTCAACCATTATCAGCACTGAGATATCTGCCAAGCAGAATCCCCCTGGGGCTTTGCTGACCCCGTTCGGGCAATTGTAACACTTGGTACGGGTTTCGCAAGTCTAACACAACATAAGTCATGCGGATTCCTAGAGCTTTGTTCGCTACAACAAATGAGGGACTACTTTCCCACTATGCCCCAGGAAACAGAGTATCCCAGTTTGGTGTACGCCAAGGCAAAACCTGTGTGCCGAGGGGATAGATAAGTCCAGAAAATTAAAAATATGGATTTTAAAATTTTAATTCCCTTAAATTGTGCATGATATTATTTGTCAGGTTATTAGTTCAAATCCACTTTCAGCCAAGAAGATTTTTTTTTATATAACAATAATTGCCGTGATCAAGAACTCTTGATCAAAGAAGACAGAAAATATAATTGAATACTAAAGCTGGAGAAAGCTGTTTTCTAGCCACTACACTACTCATCAACATCCACTAAATTTTTAGTTACAGCTAATCTAAAAAAAAACCTACCATTCTTTAAAATTTTGGTACAATTTCCGGTGTAAAAAAGCTTTTAATTTAAAATGTCTTAATTAGTAAAATTTTAATTTAGGGCTAATTTTTAATCTTAAAAAAACCATTTCTACTATGAAAAAATTTTGTTTAAGTTCTTTAAATGCCTAAATATATAACATATCATTGAGAAGTTTCCTTAAAAGCACTGTAAGCACGTTCAAGGAAAACATTTCTCTACTAGAAATAATTTCCTTGTTAGGGACATTTTCCTTTTGATGAATTTTAATGCGCAAACTATTTACAGGATATTTAAAACTAATCTTTTCATGTAAATCAATAAGAAAATAGCAAAGACGTCCTCAGCTTAAAAGTTCTCCCTCAGGGAAATTTTTATTCATGTAAAATTTTGAAATGAAACATCATTCAAATTTTAATGGCTATCGAAAATCGAGTAAACCTCTAAGCAATCTTTAAGTTTGAAAATTTCCCTGCTTGGAAAACTTTTATTTATCAAAATTATTTAACTTAACTTCATTTAAATGAATTCAAAACATTTTTTTAAACATCAGTTTAGTTGTTGGTAATACAGAAATTATATTTTAGAAAATTTCCCTAAATGGGGGTTTTTTTGAATTAAAGTTTTTAATACAAATTTATAAAAAAAAGTTAAATTTGAAGCTTATGTGATAGCTATAAATAAAAATGCTGAAAAATTTTTTTTTAATTAAAATTCCTTACAAAGGGACATTTTTATTTTACCCACAAAGTTGTCAAAAACCTATTAGATGACATCGAATGAATCATCTTTAAACCCAATTTTTAGCAAGAAGCTAGCTAAATTTTTATTTAATATAGGTATTAGTAACAATATAAAAAATTTCCCTAACAGGGAATTTCTTACTCAAAGCCTCTCTTATCACTAAACCTCCAAAAACCATGAACTGGCTTAACATTTTATTATAAACCTAGTCCAAATAACTAAAAATAATTTTTATTATTATTTTTATTGGTATTTGTTTAGTAGAACGACTTAAGGTCGCATATTTTTTAAAGTCTTTTTCCTCATAAAAATAAAAATATTTGACATTTTGCTCAAGTTTATATCAAACAGCTGGAAAATAAGTTTCTTATTAATAATAAAACTTTTGAGTTCTATTTGAAAAAATGTTTTAAGAAAATTTGTAATTTTTTTTGCTTTTTGCTTTGTATTTTTTTATTATTGTTTTGTTCTTCACCTTCATAAATGTATTTATTTTTGCAATTTTTAATGAATTAGCTAAAGTTTTCATTATTGAACAACATACACACTTTTTTGTGTGAAACACGCACCACCATACAAAATATTCAATTAATAAAATTTTATTTCTTTGTTTTGTTTAGTTTTGCTTGTTTTTTTATACGATGGCGGGCGTAAAATTTGTTTAAATAAGTACTTGAAGAGATATTTCTTGGAAGAAATTATATTTTTCACACATGAATTAAAAACAACTTTTTACCGAGTTCAAACAAATTAGCCCAGAAAGAAATATACTGATTTTCGAATAAGTCCTTGCAAAAGAAATTTTGTGTTTTTTCAATAAAGTCTCTTTTAAGACTTACGTGAAAATGTTTACATTTATTTGAAAATACGCACGAACAACAAATTTCCTATCGAGGGAAATATTTAATATTCAAGCTAGAACTACCAATTTGGTTCGAAAAACTTCTAAAACAAATCACATAAATCAACTTGAGCACTTTTCATTATTACAACCTAACAATAAAGTTCTTGATAGCTAACGTGAACGCCATTAAATTTTCTCCATTTTTACAACTTAAATTACAATATTTTCAGCAGATGATATGGCGGCTTCAAATGCTTAAAGTTAATTTTGAAACTTACTATGCGGAAAAACCTGCTGTTATCAGTAATTTTTTAGGTTAATGTTAACTAGTAAAAAAAAATTATCTGTTACATAAAATCCTAAAGTTAACTACTCATCAGTTGTAATAATGCCCTTAATATAGAAATATTTTACATAAGGTAAAGATTTCACAGCAAACGCATCAAAGTTTTTTTCAGGGAAAGTTTTTCATTAAAAAAAGCTATGAAAGCTCAAAACACATGTTGCTGCTAATTAACCAAATAGCTAGCTTATTAGTAATATATGATACACATTTATCAAACATATTGCAATTACTTTGGACGGAAAATTTTATTATCTTGGGAAATTCTTATTAAAAGAAATTTTTAATGAAATTTTAATAAAATAGCGCCGTCTGTAGGTTTTTATATAGAGGTTTGCTTCAAAATTAAAAACTTGAAACTTTTGTATTTTTAACAATATACTTAATAATTTGGAAGTCAAAAACATCTCTCGTCAATATATATTACTTGATCTTAGAATGTGAAAAGTTCGATTAGAATAACTTTTTTTTTTAATTTTAGGAGAGTGTTAATCTAAAAACGGAAAATTTCCATCCTTGGAAAATTTATACTATTTTTTTTAAGTTCTAATAAAAAATTAATATGCACAGATTTTTTTTAAGAAAAAAAAATTTCGTGGCTGTCTATTTCTAATAACATTTCTCATCAGATAAAAAAATGCATACGCTAACTTTTATCATTTTCGAAATGATATCTTGGAATTTTTTTTGTTGTTTTTAAATTTGCTTTAAAAGAGAAAATTTGCGCTCAAGGGAAATTTCTATTCAGTTTTAAATGTCCATTCAGTTTTAAATTTCACTCAAAATTACGTAGTAATTTTAAAGTAAAAATTTCGCTTGTTGGGAAATTTTTAGTACCATTTCCTTTTAGATTAAAAAAAGCTTTTTGGATATACTTCAGTTTTATTTTGCTTCGAAATGAGTAATTTGCCGTGAAAAAGAATTTGTATTCCGCTTTAAATTCTTATAAAATTACAAAATACAAAAATTAGCTTGTGTTTAATATTACATAACAAAATTTCATTCAAAATTACGTAATAATTTTAAGGTTGAAAATTTCCCCGGCTGGAAAATTTCTAATAATATTTTTCCGTAGATAAAATTTTTTTTTACACACAACTTTTATTAATTTCGGAATCATATACTTTAGTCTTTTATTTATTTTGCTTTGAAATGAATAATTTCCCATGAAGAGAAATTTCTATTCAGTTTTAAATTCTTACAAACACATTTAAAATTTACCTTATGTTTAATAAATACCACATAAAAATTTCATTCAAAATTAAGTTATAATCTTAAAGTTAAAAAATTTCCTTGCTGGAAATTTCTAACAATATTTCTCTTCAGATTAAAAAAGATTTTTATTAGATATCACAAAATGAAAAATTTCCCCTTAAAGGAAATTTTTATTCAGCTTTATATTCTTAGAAAAACATTTAAAATTTGCTTAATTTCATTAAACATTACGCAATAATTTTAAAGTTGAACACTTCCCTTGCTGGGAAATCATATATTTCAGTCTTTTTTATTTTAATTTGCTTCAAAATGAAAAATTTCTCCCAAAGAAAAATGTTATTACATAGAAATCCCATTCAAAAGTACGTAATAGTTTTAAAGTTGCATTTTTCCCTGGCTGGGATATTTCTAATAATAACATATCTCTTCAGAATGAAAACAAATATAAAGCTAACTTTTATAAATTTCGATATGATATATTTCACTTTTCTTTTTTAATTTGCTTCAAAATGAAAAAATTTTCCCACAGGGGAAAATTTTATTTTGCTTTAATTTCCTACAAAAACGTTTAAAAATTACGTTGTATTTAACATTATATACAAATTTTATTCAAAATTACGTAATAACTTTAAAGTAGAAAATTTCCCTGGCTGGGAAATTTCTAAAAAAAATTCTCTAGATATTATATAAAAATATTTTAAAGATAATTTTCATTAATTTCGGAGTAAATTATTGCATTTTTTTTTATTTCTTCTAAAATTCATAATTTTCCTTCAGGGGAAATTTCTATTCAGCTTTAATTTCTTTCAAAAACGTTTAAAAATATTTTGTGTTTAACATAGCAAGGGAAATTTCTGCTCATTTTGAATGTGTAAAGAAATCGCATAGTTATTTTTTAAGGTTTTAGTAGAGAGATAAGTTATGAATCGAAAATTTCCCCGACAGGGATATTTTTTTGTAAACCTTAATTAGTGTAAAAACTTTAAAGAAATGCCTTTTATGAAGATTTAGAAAGCTGCTAACTTATCAATTGAAAATTTCCTTTGTAGGGAAATTTTTATTTTTTCATTATTTGTAGTAAACTTATATTAAAATTATTATTATTTTAGATATGCAAATACTAAAAATGACTGATTGCTTTAAAAATAAAAATTTTCCTGTCTAGAAGTATTTTACACAAACTAACGTTTTAAATTTAAACCGTGTAATAAATTAACGATTTTACAATTTTTAAATTAACAGCTAGGTCGCCGATGTCGAAAGGATAAGTTCTTACGCATGCTAGGCGAAAGAAAACTGATTTGGATTTTTTATAACTTTATTCTATGCGAACGATGTGTCAAAATTCAATTAAAATACATTAGTGCATGCGAACGAATAATAGTGACATAGACGAACCCAAATTGATTCGAAAATGGGTGACTAGCTTTCTTTCGCATACATTTTCATTCGATATCGCCGAACAGGGTGTGAAAGTTTCCTTATGTGAAAGTTTTCTAAACTGTATTATTAGCTTTTGTTAAAATAGAAAAGCTTGTATTTTATACTGCCGCTTGATGAGGATTTAATGAAAAGCTTGTTTTGATGTGAAACATTTTTAGCAACATTTCGCTGCAGGCCTCGTAAACAAATTTATTGTTTTATTGTAAACAAACCAAAAATTTTGCATTTTTAATATTTTTGTAAACAATAAACATTTATTTTGTATTTTTTAAGGTAAAATAAAAAAATTAAACATTTCCGCTTGAAATTATAATTACGAATATATAAAAAAATACTAAAGTTTTAAAAATGTTGTATAAAAGAACAACCCGCAGAAAGAGAGCAAGAGAAAAATTTCAGCTAAGGATGAGGAAAACGCCGTTCTAAATGCAACTCTTAAAATAACACACCAGTTTAGTTTTTTTTCTTTTTTTTTACAAATTACAACACATACACGTTAACACGTGTAGTCAAAACACAAACACTCTCAAACACGCAAAATATACAAGTGAGTAAAAATTTTCTTTTCCACTTTAAAGCCTTTAATGGCTGATGCTTGAAAAGAAAATTTGCTTTTTTTCAACTTCATTTTAAATATTATAAATAAATATAATAAAGAACACAAATAAATCACTTGTCTACATTTTTCATAATTGTGGTTTATTTTTGTGTACACATTTCTTTAGTTTCATTTCAGTTTTTATCACTTCTTTATCAATTTATTACATTTTACATGAAATATTTTTATGAGCTCAGCTAAATCTTTAATTCCAAGATATTTTTTTTTAATTATTGTTGTTTTCATTATAAAAAAAAACAATTTTTATTGATAGAGATATTATCACATTTTTTACTCTTTTTTCTAGTTGCTTGATTATTTGTTTTTTTTTTTAAATTTATTATATTAAATTTATATTACGGGTATAAAAAAATTAACGAATAAACCGCCGTACACTGCGTATAATAAACGCAAACTAAGTTGAGTTCATTGAAGGCGGGTATGCGAAAAAACGCGTAATAATTTTTGCTATAAACAATCACGATAAAACAAAACTGAATGAAAATCAAGAGAAACATGAAAGAAAGAGCCACAAAACAGTGGAATTTCCTCCTGGTTATTAAAGTGTTGCCAGAAAGGCATGATAGAGAAAACTTTTATTGTTTTCTCAGCAAAGAAATAGGATTATTTTTCCCCCCAGTCGGCTACAATTTATTGCTTTTGGAAATTATTTTTAATATGCGTATGCCTTCCTTTAATGTAAATACCTCCATTATTTATTTATTTATTTTATTTATTGAACTTATAATTAAAATTATAAGCTAATATTCATGACAGGCAATGGCATCGTAGGCTTTCAGCTCTAAATGAATATTTTATGAAAGTAGTATGTAAAAGGTTTTAATACAATTATAAATATAAGTGAGTGATATATCAGTATATGTGTGTGTGAATATAATTACATGAGTTTCAAATTTCGTTATAAAGGTACGATTTTTTTAAGGAACTTAATCAGAAGTGTAATATGTTCAGTTGTGGAGTATTATTAGCCTTGTAATTTGGGGCAATCGTTTAAAAAGTGGGAAGGGTTTGGGTAGGATATGTTACTATCACAGAAATGAGTTGAATCAGGGTAGAGTAATGACTCATGAGTGAGTCTTGTACCTAAGCTTTTCCTTAAGGTAGAAACCCTTAAAGATCTCTTACTAGATCAGCTAAATTTTTATGAGATCCTAGCGTCTGTTGGGTTACGAAAAGTTTTGATCTTGTGTATAATTCACGTAAATGTTAAATAAATTCCAAAATGCACAGTGATTTCTTATATTTCCAAAGCAACAAATTCAAATCCGAAGTTGTTTGTGTTATCAATTGCTACGCTACTGTGGACGGAGTTGCGTCCATCAGTTTCTTTTTGCTAGGCCTTGTTAGCACACAACCTCAATAATTATAACGAAACTATGCATTTAGAAAAAAAAGTAGCAAGTAGAAGCCATAGAATATCTTAAAAAATTGCATTATGTTTGACCAGAGAACTCCAAAATCATGGTTTTTCTTGATTTTATTGAGCGCAAAAATTTTTGATCATTTGAAAGACTAACGAAAAAACAAATGCTGGGAAATGGAACAAACTGCAAATACATATATTTTGTTGTAGCGTGAGAAAAAAATGAGTATTTTTGCTCATATTTGCATCGTTTGCACAGTTTGCATTACCCATCGTGAAAGCCGTTTATATAAGTATTTGGCAGGATGCATAAAGTGGTATCAAGATCTGTCTATATGTCGACATTTCATACGAGCTACCTTAATCATCATTAGATTTTTGAAACATATTCGCAAACATTCAACTTTACATACCAACAATTTAAATAAATTATTGAGAATTTAAAAGGAAAAATGTTTTAGTAATACCAACCAAAATACAAAAAAAAACATTGAGGTCGACCTATAGACAGCTGGGAAACATAGAAAAGAAGCTGTTAATAATTTTTTGATTGGTATACATGTATATTTAAATATAGCCTGGGATATCCTATATTGTTGTTGAAAAAACAGCTGCTTTCGATCAATAAACAATGAGTTAAACTAAACTTTTGATGGAATCCATATTCAAACAATTTATTAATTGATTCAGCGAATTTCGTTATGGGAGATAAAAACCTTTTTCTGTACTGAGTCTGCTTCCTGTACGCACGCTTTAAAAAAGCACATTATTTTTTATTTAAATCATTAATTCTTTTGATTTTTTTTTTTTTTTAATTTTAACTTGTATTGTAGCATGTAGCACATCTTTTGAACATGTCATTTAGTCTGTAAGGATGTGTAACATGTAGACATTTCCACATATTCCAAGAGGCGTCATCGTCGTTACATCAAGACGACGCCAACATCAACTACTCGTATATATTCTTCGAAAGGCCTTGGATATTTCCTAGAGCTAAGCGATATATAGAGGCTGTTCACAACATTGAACTGCTGCACAAATAAATGCAAAAATTTCTATTTCGACTTCATGTGATGACGAAGACGTTTCTTGGAATATGAGGGATTGGATAAATAAATAAATAAATATTGCTTTAAAGTAAAAACATCGATCATCAAAGGAAAACACGGAAGCACTTTTCTTCTATGAGTTCGCCTACGAACTGTACAATTCTTTTTAGCAAACCCTCTAAATTTAGCCTTAGGCTACTATTTTCTGAACTAGCAAGATGCCCGACTTAATTTATAGAGCATGTTTTTGAGCGATAAAAATTTTATTTTATTAATTAAACCAAACAATTTAACTGAGATTTAAATTTTACATTATTAATTTCATTTTAATATAAGATATAATTTTATACGCTTTAACTAAAATAATGCTTTCATATTATACAAGTGTCTGGCAACTCGGCTTTACGAAATTCCCAATTAATCATTTTCTCTTTATAGTTTTTATCTTACAATTTTTAAGAGAGTGGCAAATGAGAGAATAGGAAAATCTGTTTAATAAGTGATGACAACAATAATTATTTTAGTTTTTATGAGTTAAGCAAATAGTTTACAACAACAACAACAACAGAGGCAAAGAAAGAACATGTGCATTAAATAAACAAAATTTAGTCTAGTACGAGTATTAACGAGCAGATATCAATACCAAACGACAGATACCAAAATCAGAAGTAACAAATTATGGCAAAACAAAAAACCAATTTCAATACAAAAATCAACATTGCTAAACAAGTGATTTAAGCTGAGAGGCCGGTGCGAGTTTTTGCATAGCCCGCTTTATGTGACATAAGGCTGAGCAGCTTTTCTGTTATGGGGTACCTCCGTTTAAGACAGACGCTTGTAAAGCGATGATAAAGCAAGTCAATAAGCAGAAATCGGTAAATTGGGTTATATACATACATATGTATATGGGCATCACATTTGTTCTTAAGTCATGTCTTCCTTCATATTACAGATGTCAGTCAGTGTTCCGCCGGACATAATTTTTGTGCTTCATTAGTGTTTCAAACTTACTAGTACCACTACCATATGTTCATTTTAATCTCAATGAGCTGTATTTAATACGAGCTATTGGACTTATCAAAGCCGTGACCGACATTTACAAAAATTTGTTTTTATGTGACGTTTGGTAGAATTATCTATCCATATATTTTATTTTATTTTAAATAATATCGAACAGAATATGACAGATAACAACCAGAGCTACAGCACTATAATTTTCTATTCAGAAATGAAGTTCATAATGGCGCCAATATTTGGTTTCCGTAATACGTTACGTAATGCACATAAAAACTGTCTCAGTATACGTTATTAAATGACGCGTGATCGTTTTTCGCCAACAATGGCGAGAATACTGTAGTAAAGCGTGTTGGTGAAATTTAGATAGAATATGATTACAAAATGTGAAATTGATTTGCATCAGTACCAGCCTTACCTGACGGTATACGAATTTCAGGGCGTGATATATCTCACCATTCAGCAGCGTCCCTTTTTGTCATATATTTGTACCGCTAGATGAAACCCTAAGAAAAAGAAGAGTCTCTCCAGTATGCAGTTCCCCAGACAGCCAAAGGAAGACAAAGCTTGATGAGTTGGTTGCCCAAAGTCCATAAAGAGCATCAAGCCTTAAATAACTTACCCGTCTACTCATCTCTTCTAATTCCTTATATTACA
The DNA here is from genome assembly GCA_914767995.1 of Thecocarcelia acutangulata. Classification (NCBI taxonomy): domain Eukaryota; kingdom Metazoa; phylum Arthropoda; class Insecta; order Diptera; family Tachinidae; genus Thecocarcelia; species Thecocarcelia acutangulata. The sequence goes on from OU612096.1 coordinate 31,969,633, forward strand.
GGTTATCTGGTGCAAGACAACAACACCTCGGCAACTGTAATTAGCTTCCAGAAAACCGGCTATGCACCCGAATTATTAGAGAAGACTAATACCCAACTCTCCCTCCCTCTCCAGAGCAGTTTTAGCCCTAAACCACAGCCAGAACGTTGTCGCCATGATGCAGATGATCAGCGCCGGGATGAAGAACAGAACGTTCTGGGGTTTTCACTGAATCCTGTTCTGCTAATTAACTCTTGATGAGGGCACAAACATATGAATTGTAAAAATTGATTAACATCAGCATTTGCGTGGACGGCATTTTCTGATGATTGACCAACTTCTCGGGGTGAATTATTCACGATCCACCCACACCTTCGTGTGGCTTACAAGGCTCACACAAATTGCAACTTTTGACATAAGTTTATAGCCTTATAAACAACCCCCTTTCTGCTGAGCTGGAGCCTTCTAATCCCTCCAGTTTCCCGGACAGTCAGTGGAAGACAATACTTAATGAGCTAGTAGGCCGAAGCCCATTAACATCACTTCTGGTTTTTTACATTACAGGTATATGTTGCAAGAAAACAGCTCTTCGAGGCATAACCGGAATGCATAATCATCAGGGAATACTCCCTGCGATTTTAGGTTAATTGCCTCGATGGCTGATTTGTTAGAATTCTCAACCAATAGTCTAAAGGTCGCAGATTCAATTGCTGCCAATGACTCTGGCTGTTACTGCAGATAAGCAAAAACGCTAAAAAAAAGTCTAAACCATAACACCACAACGTTTTAGACAAGACGCAAGCACATCAACTAGCATCAGCTTTAGGGGGAGTAGTGTTTTGTGTCTCATCAGGTGCACACGTCTTTTGTTACTGCTGTCCGTATTTCCAATATGTGTATGTTCATTAATTAAATTCGTATAAGGCCGGATTGCACCGTAATAGGTAGCAAGTTGTGTACACGTGTTTATTTTTGTTTTTTTCTCTCTCTTTTTTTACCGTTGTCCGTATTTTCTATATATGTATGTATGTTCATCACTAATTTCGGATGAAATCAAAGTGCACCGGAATAGGTAGCAGTATGTGTACACGTGTTTTTTCTCACCGTTGTCTGTGTTGTCTTTATATGTTCAATATTAATATTATTTCATTGCATTTCATTACCTTGTAGTGTGAAAGGTGTTGGACTAAATTTTGCTAATCTGAGCACTGATCAGTTTTAACTAATTTAATTCCAACATTTTAAATGTTGCAATAGAGTTTGTTTTAGTCTTTCGTGTTGTTATTGTTAACACTCCGCGAACACTACTCCCTCTTTCCTCCACATCATAACCTATTTTCCTAGTTCCAGCACAATGCGCTGCATATTTAGGAGTCATCCCCTGAGTATTGGCCCCAGATGAAAAAAAAGGATGACCAGTAAAACAGAACCTCCCGCTGGCTTGCTGATTCTCGTTCTGCCAATTATTCATTGGTTATGTTTTCAGAAGTCCAACATAATATAAGCCATGCGGCTTCCTAAAACTCTATTTGCTACAACAAATGAGGTACTCCTACCACTCTATACTTCAGAAGGCAGAGTACTATAATTAAGCATGCACCAAAGAAAACCTGCCCATCGGAGGGAGTTAGCAGTTGTGCATATAGATTTAGGTAGTATCAAGAAAGTGCTGATAATTTGTTTAATGCTATCCAAACATCGGTTCGCCTTCTACTTCAGTTTCTTCATCTTCAGATTTATTATTATTTTTTTTTATTTATTTATTTCAGTTCTCTTAATTAGGCTTTCTTGTAAAGCAGTTACCATTTCAGTATTAGTATTTTCCACATCTTCATCATTAGTGAAGACAACGTTACATAAATTAATGTAACCTTCGATGACAATTTGGATTTTGTTGTAACCTCAATCAATAGCATTGAAAAAGTCTTCGTAATTAGGGAATTCCCATTAATATGCATACATTTGAATGAATAAGTAACACGTGGTAAATAGTAAACGGTGGTGCTGTGCAGTAAACTCTCCGGTTATAAGGGGGGAACAATCTCCTTTGGCTTGAAAAAAAAATTCCCCATTACAATAGTGAAAGTGTTAACCGCTTCTGAAGTAAAAATTTTTTAAGTTCCAAGAATAATTTTTGGGAGTAAAAAATGCATCTGTTTATAAGACGCTTCCGCTTCACAGAGATGTTGTTAAAGACAGAGTACACTGTAATTCATTTGATAATAAAATTGTTTGTGCTGAATGTTTAAGTATTACTTTAATCTTTCTTCTTCAAAATTCAATGAAATTTCAATTTCTTCAAAATCCTTTGCAGTATATTTAAATTCTTTAAAGGTTCTTATATAAATAAAACAGCTTTTTATGGCGTCTCTTAAATAGAAAGGAAATGAAAAACTGTGTCCAACACACAAAATTCACTTTAGCAGAGGGTGGCCAAAAATTTTGCTACTAACACACAACAAGAACAGATAAAAATATATATAAAAGTAGAACAACATTTCAATTCCAAAGTTGATTTCAGGGAGACGCCGGAACAGCGGCAGTCATAGTTGCCACGAAACAATACTAATGAAGACAATAAAAGAAAAAGTTGAAATAAGAAAAATCTAAATCATAAAAACCTGGTCGGTCGGTTGGTCGGTCAATGATCTCAAGCAAAATTGTTTTCTTTTTATGCACTTTTCACAAAAAAAAAAAGAACACACTACACCACACACAGGCAGGCAGCCAGAAGACTAAAAATCAACAGATTTCTAATATAAAAAATTTTTCACATAAATAATAACTTATAATAATAAAAAAGAAAAAGTATAATAATAAAGGGACACATTACAAGTAGAATGCTGGTATCTGTTTACTCACCATTATTATTGCTGATGGCAAATCGTTGCTGCAACTGTTGCGCCAACGCCTGATGATGCTGAGCCAGTGGTGTCAGTGGCGGTGGCTGTTGTAACTGTTGGACACCCAATTGATGGGGGGCTGACTGTGAATGTGGCACACCACCGGATGTGGAATTTTCATTTGTATTATTACCGGATATTGTGTTGTTGCCATTATTGTTGCTATTGACATTATTACTGTTGGTGTTCGTATTTGCAACAGTTGTTAAATTATTGCTTGGTGTGGTATGGGAGGCAGGATTATTTGATGATTGGCTGCTACCACTCACGCCAATGCCACTACTGCCGCCGTTGCCGCCATTTAAAATGGAATTCGTCTGTTGAAACTGTATCGCTAACGCATTGTTAACTTGTTGTTGCTGCTGCTGCAGCTGTTGTTGTTGTTGTTGGGCAGAATTAATACTATTGCCAATGTTGCTACCACCGGTGGTAGCATTAAGCATGGAATTGTTTTGGACGTTTGAGGGGAGTATCGTGCCGTTGGTATTGTTGGTGGAATTGTTAGCGGCATTGGAATTATTGTAATATGACTCTTCACCTAAAAACAAACAAAAAAAATATATACATATATATTTAAACCAAAAAAGCTCTTTTGCTAATGTATACAATACTTTGCACCAATAAAGCTTTTATTGGTGCAAAGCTTTTTAATTACGGTTTGTGGCAGTGCCATCTGACGTATGATGCACGAACAAAGCTTTTCGAAAAGCTTTTGCTACAACGCGCATATAAATGAAAAAGCTTTAATACCCCAGCAAACATATACGAGTGAAGGTTAAAACCAGTGAAGATACAAAGATACAAATCGAATAAATTACTCTCAACATCACAAACTTAAACAATTTTTTTTTTTGTTTCTACAGAACGCACAAATCAAACATATGAGTTTTTGCTCTATTATTCCATTGACATCTGAAACAGCTTAAAATTAAAAAAAAGTTATCAGCTCGGACGTAGTCAAATCTGGAGGTCAAGTTTTCGATAACCTTTTCCAACATTTGTGCCCGTAAGTTGGCAATAAGGAGCCGTATAGTATCCTCGATTTCGGGGTTACCGGCGTAGACTATCGATTACACATGTCCTCACAGAGTTCCCCCGGGGAACAAGTTTTGCCTTGACGTATTCTAAATCAGGGCATTTTGTTTTTAGGGAAGGAGTCTCTCGTTTGATGGAGCAAATAAAAGTCTAGGAAGCCGCATCACTTTCAGAAATCTTTACCAATGGTATAAATGGGCAGAACGGGGATCAGCATTGCCCCCGAGTGGTTCTGCTTGCAGTTCAACCCGGGCTGATCATGGTTGAGGTGCCTAAATTGGCTATAGGGAAGGGGAGTTAGTATCCCTGATAATTGTTTGGTGTGTGGCTTTTTTCGGGGACTAAAAACCTCCCGAGGGTCTGTTGCCTTTACAACAGATACCTGTACTGCAAGGATCCATTGGTGGAGGGCTGATGATCTTAGTGGACTTCGGCCTACCAACTCATTGCATTCCACTGAAATTGCTGGATAATTGCATACAGGAGCGATGAGAAGCGGCGAACTACTCAACATGCCAAAAATTGCTACACGTGTGAGCCTAGTTAGCCACACGGGGGCACTGGTGAAAAATTCACTCTGAGGAATTGGTTCATTATCAGATAAAGCCGTAAGGGCAGCTGCGGATGTAAATCTTTTTCACTACTGTCCCCACAGAGAATAGTCTAGAGGCTTTATATCCAACTATTTTGGAGACCAATTCACGGGTTCGAAACGTGAAACTATGCGATTATTTAACATTTTCTTTAATCAATTCCTTTTTATATCCATTATATTTTTTTCTAACACAAAAACTGCGAATTTTTTTTGCTTGTCTGCAGTAACACCCAGAGTCTGAGGCAGCAATCGTATCTGCGACTTCGAAACTATTGGTCGAGTACTCTACCTAGAGTAGACAATTTGACATGTTGCGCCGTGTTACTGAAACCACAGCTCCTACACACTATGATGGCTCAATTGATGAATGAAAGTCAGAAATCATTGCTCCATTGATCACCACGTAGTGCCCTGAAAGGTAATCACGCTTATACATTTACATACTGAGTGTTCGCTTTGTGGGAACCGCTGCATTACTCTAGACTAATGACTGCAATGTTCTGACCATCATAAAGCCAGTTTTTTTGGATGTAAAGGTGTCGCAACATACACTTGAGAATCATCATCACCCCAAATACGGCAACTTTGTTTGTTGACATATCTATTCAAACAAAAGTGAGCTTGAGCGCTAAAAAAAATCCCTTATGAGAATCAGGATCAAGGGTGATCTTGTTGTAGGTTCATTTTAACAATTTGGAAGCGATATTCAGCAACTAGTCTGTTGAAGTTGAAATGCCAAAGCAAACTTTTCATGAATCAGTTAACAGCTGAAATTGCCGCCAATTAAAAAGTGTTGCCAAGGTAACGTTTTATACCCTTTAGTTAAAACAAGCTTTAAATAAAATATCTGGTAAATTGTTTTTGAATTCAAATCATTCAATTAACCATCAATCGTTTAGAAAACAATTTTCTTCAACTGTTTGTTTTGTTTTCATTGATCTCTCTTTCAGCTGATTGCGATTAATCTACAGTTTAAGAAGGCGCTATGCTTTTGATTTACTTTTTCTTCTTTACGCTCAAAGAATAATATGAAACCGTTCATATGTTTTATTCACACAAAAAATTTTGCTTTTAGCTGATTAGCTAATTAATTAGCCTTTCTAATTTGCTTTCATCATTAAACAGTCAAGGAATTTCTGAAAGGCCTTAAGAATGACTACAAGATTGTATTTCTTTTTAAATTTTTAATTACTTTCTCTTCAAAATTATAAAATAATTAATCAGTTTTATAGAAAAAAAGAGTAGCACGTTGCAAAATTTATCTTGCGATATCCTTTCTATTAATAATTTAATTCACACAATTACTCTGCTTATCAAGCATTGCTTTCAACAATCGCTTTCTTATAATCATTCATCAGGTAATTTCATTTGAAGAGTTGTCGAAAGATTAAATTTAACAAATTGCTGCAACAAGCAATCAAAAGCCGCAAAAAATATATTTGAAAGCATATGATGTGCAAGAAAAAAAAGGCAAGTACGAGTACATGTTTTAATACATAGTGCACAATGGCACAAAACAATATATATTTTGAAAAAAAAAGTAATAATAATTTTTATTATTTATTTTTATTTTTTAACAAAGCAGCAGTTAAATTTCACAATTATTGAATTTATGGAATGCTTGTATGTTTTATTACATTTTTAAGTATATTTTTTTATATATTGCCTTAAGAAATATGTAGAATTTAAAAATTTTGGACTGATGTTTTGTTGAAAATCAACAATGTCGGTCAATTGATAAACGTTAGATTTGACAACTAGCAGTTTAGAGTTAGTAAAACTAGAGCCTTACACGATAGAACAACGTATCTTGTATGGATTATTGAACATCAAATGAATGCGGATTTTTCGCGTTAACCGATGAATCATATTTTTACCTTGATGGCTTCGTTGAACGCCAAAGTTGCCACTATTGGGGTTTTGAGAATCCATTTGTTATTGTCGCAAAACAGAAAGTGGGTTTTGCCTTCGATCTTGTGTACACGTGCTTCTTTTTTCACGGTCATCCGTGTTTTCTTGATATCGCTCCTTTATTGCAACATAATCATAAGTCAAAAAAGCTTGTTTCGAGAAAAACACATTTCAAATTTTTAGTTTCCATTCAAGTCAACAGTTAAAAGTAATTTGAATAAATTTTTGGCATATCATAAAAGGTAGTACTGTTAACAGTTCTGCATTGTTAACTCGAAAAGCTAGTTTTTTGAGATATGACTATGTTGTAATAAAGGAGCGATATGTTCATTATTAATTTCTTTCCCATGTAATTCATTACCTTGCAGTGTAGGAGGAGTTGGACTAATTTTTTTAGTCTGAACAGTGTCAACTAACTATTTTAGCTCCAACACTTTAATGATTTGATAACGTTTGTTTTTACCCTGCTGTCCTCTTATTGATAGCTTCAATTCAAACGTTCACAAACACTGCTATAGTGCCAAACCCTGCATCATATACATAGTTTTAAGTTTTAAGTTAGTGTTTATGCTTCCCTATAAAAATAGCTTTACAACTATATGATTGTGGCTAGAAGAACGTTATTAAAAAATATTAAATAAAGAGACAAGTTATCTTGTTATTTAGTTCCACACTACTACCTCTTTCCTCCCCCCTCATAATCTATTTTCTTAGTTCCAGTAAAATGCACTGCATATGCAGGGCTCAAGATAAAAAAAAAAAATATTAAATAAAAAAAAAGCATCCATAACGTGTCAATGCTTGGTGTGGATTTTGAGCTGGAGGCATAATTGGACCGAAATTTTTTGAAAATGAGGTTGGTCAAGCATTTACTGTAACTGGTGCTCGACATGGCGACGTGATAACACAGTTCTTTCTGCCGAATTTGCATGTGATCAATAAGTGATTTTAACAAGAAATATTTCTAGGTCGTGTACTCTCTCGTTTTTATGATTGGAATTGGTCTTTTATGGTCAAACATTTCCTGTAACTGGTGCTCGAAATCGCGACGTAATAGCACAGTTCTTCCTGTCGTATTTGCATGTGACCAATAAGTGGTTTCAACAAAAGGCATTTGCAGGTCGTGTACTCTCTCGTGCTCATGATAAGAATTAGTTCCTAATATCGTGTGGTTTTACGCCATTATTTTTCTTTTCATGAGGGTTATTTGAGATCAAAGGTCTACTTCAACAAGCCGACAAGCTCCTGTATATTAAAGGAAGAAATTCAGAAAGCGGCATCAACGATATAAAGACACATTTGGCCAAAATGATCCAGAAAAATTGCGAAAAACGAGTACGCATACGCTTGTACAGCCGTGTATAATCCTGTTGTATTGTTACTAGTTTGTACCATTTCTAACCCACTGTGCGATCCGTTGATCTGCTTGTTATTAATATGCACACACATTGATACAAAGAACATAAAGCTAGAAACATACACAAGTACACATGATCAAAAGAACGCGAAATTCCCAGTAAATCAACCACCAAAGATTTTATTATTGTGGTTTTGCGTTCTTACTGTTCCACAAGCGTGTGTGTGCGTGTGTATGTGCGTAGCAATTATATTTCTAGACTTGAGTCTTGGAATTATCATTCGCGGGCCACTAGATATTTTATGATTATGGAAGGTATGCAGATGTTAGGCAGTGGCGGAGTTTAATTTTAAACATTGTACAAGACAGTCATAAACCAGAATAGTAAGTAAGCCTAGTGTGTAAATATACAGTGGTATTATGTGTAAATAAAGAAGTGTTTAAGTACTGTCTTACGAACAAGTGTTTGTGCCATAACTTCATTTGGGCTTGAGGATTCTGCAAAGCGTTTTTAAAGGTAAAAAATCGTAACAGAATGTCCTTTATGTCTCAAAAAAAAAAAAAATGCCTTTATATTGGTGTTCTCTTTAGCTTTAATAAGATCATGCATGTTAGGCAGAATATTGTTCTTTTTTTTCAAGTTTATTACGACGCTCTATAAGAATGATGATTAATGTTAACAAATAGACATCATGAGGACTATCCAGCCCGATACTCAATATTGCCTGCTTACTGGTGAAGGCATTCTAGAAGGCTTACAACGCTCTTGTATAGGGAAGAGTACAAACATTTATTGTGGAAAATCGTTATAATAACAAGATCACATTCTAATGACAGAACCCAGAAAGAAAATCGGTTTTTGTGCTACATAATCATGCTTGACTGCTTTCTGAAAAATGCTTTTCAGAAGTAAGCATCAATGAAAGGCCTTGGCTGCCGTCTTTACACAATAAATGAATATGGAATCGAAGAAGAAGGATTTCTGTCATTTCAAAAGGCCTGCTTACCTATTCTTTTAACCAGAAAGTAGAAGCTATTATCTGTCGGAAACAAAATACACATTTCTATACAAAGAATAGTATTTGAAATCTATGCATGCAGCAAGGCTGCTGTTGCCGCATAAGCCTGTGGGAATACGGGTACTCTTATCCATATATTTTAAATGTCTTCCTTTGCAGTCGTTATAGAAATGGAATCCCTCAAAACCATAAATAAAACGTCATGATTTCTTTTTTCTTCACCTCATAATATATTCTTTAACAGTCATTGATTTTTATTTTTAATCTAAACTTTAACAGAATTTAAAAATATCTTCAAAATTATGTATGCTTGAGGTGTTTTGTAAATATTACGTCGAACAGAAATTATTGGTAGCCAGTTAAAAATAAAAAAAGAAGAAACAAACAGCACTCAGTATGTTGTTAAGAAGAAAATAATCATAAATCGAAACATGATTAAAACGACGTAAAATGAAAACAGAAAAAAAACGAACATTCTAGATAAACGAAACAAATTACTATAGTCGTTTAAACAGGTAAGATAACGAGGAGAAAAAAATATACGAGTACAATACTTAAATCGAAAACTTTATTTGAAAATATGTTTCCTTCTAAGATGCCCTGTTGGAATTGTAGTGGAAACAAATGGAAGTATACAAATGAGTTTAATGGTGTCTGTAATGCAAGCAAACGCATAAGGCCCGTAACATCACGTCGTACTTAAATCGAAAACTTTATGTGAAAATATGTTTTCTTTTTAAGATGTCCTGTTGTAATTGTAGTGGAAACAAAAGGAAGTACGCAAATGAGTTTGATGGTCTCTGTAGCGCAAGCAAACGCGTAAGGCCCGTAACACCACGTCGTACTTAAATCGAAAACTTTATTTGAAAATATGTTTTCTTTTTAAGATGCCCTGTTGGAATTGTAGTGGAAACAAAAGGAAGTATAGAAATGAGTTTAATGGTATCTGTAACGCAAACAAACGCGTAATGCCTGTAACATCAAGTCTTATCACGATTAATATAATAATGATTATTACTATAAACCACGAAACAAATCCCCTATAACAAGAGTCGCCGTCGTCACTTCAACTCAACTGCGGCAAGCAAATATTTTTAAATAGGTTGGGAATTTCCCAATAGTAATAAACTATAAAAATAAATTAATTTTGCCGAAAACGAGTATCCATTTGACATCGATGACTCCATCTGATTCAAAACTGAACCAGCGCACATTTACTAATTTTGCAACAAAAAAAAAAAAAAAAAAAAAAAAAATCGCCTAAAAAACTAGAAAAAATCAAAAATTTGGCTTTAAAATTTTGAGAACTAAATATTGCATATTTATTGTAAAAGACATTTTAGAGGTCAAGAATCGAAACCAATATGAAATAAAATTCAGTTCGTAATAGACTTATGAAAGTTGCGACTTGTGTGAGCTTTGCAAGCCACACGGTGGTGCTGGTGAATCGAGAATAATTCATCCCGTGGAGTTGGTCTATCATCAGATAAGGCCGTCAACGCAGGTTCTGTTGTAAATCAATTTTCACAATCTTCCCTGATAACTGTGGTACATGCCTGTTATCGGGGCTAATAACCCCCCGAATTTCTGTTATCTTGCAACAGTTACATGTAATATAGTGATGGTCACACGGGTGAGTTGTTTAAGGAATGATGTTCTTAATGGGCCTCAACCTGCTATCACATTAAACTTTGCCATCTATTGACTGTCAAGAGCCCAAGCTCTTCAGTTGGCTACAAACTTATGGCAAAAGATGCGACCTGTGTGAACCTTGCAAGCCACAAGGCTCACTGGTGAATTCACCTCGTGGAGATGGTCAATCAGCAGATAAGACCATCAAGGCAGGGGCTGATGTAAATCAGTGAAACATGCTATAGCGCAGCGAGGCCTAAGCATTTTGGAGCAATTTAAAAATTCACATATGAATGCTTTTCCTCAGGTTTAGATAAATACTCGTAGTATTTATCACCAATATACTTTGCTTTGTACTTTATACAACAATGAAGTTTTCAAACTGTCTGTTCTGTAAAATACTTTCAAAATCGATTGTCTTCCATCGCAGCTTCCAAAAACGATATTTTACAATACAAACCGGTTTTTTTTTATCAGAAACCTGATTAGTTCAAATACCAGTACGTCAGTATAAATTTTTAGCTGGCGAAAACATTAAATCGTATAAATCTAAAAAATATATTTCTAGCCTATTCAAAAAAATTCCAACAGGGTCTATAAGTTTACTTCTCAGGGTGTGTGTGAGTAAGCAAATTGTTATGTGTTTATAATGCGACTGATTGGGTATATATGCGTGTCTGTGTGTGAGCGTGTGTGGATGTCATTGCCAGCCAATAATTATTGTGGCCACTTGAGTTGAATTTTAAACGGGTTAAAGTCAGTCCATTTGAATACAATGCAGCAGTAACTGACCACAGATAATACATGCTCGGACTTTAATTGACAGGTTGGTGTGTTCAGGTAAATTTAATGAACCGCTGTCTGTTTGTAAACATATTTTTCAGCCAAGTTGCTGGTATCAAGAAATAAGTGAACTTTTAAAGCAAGTATGAGATTACACTTTTCGTTTAAGACAAACATTTAATGGCTTGTTGTAGAATATTTCAATCAAACATTTTTTAAATAATGTTCAATTGAACATTTTCCACAAAAAAAAAATATATATACAAAACGTATTTTTTTTTATACTCACTTGGTTCTTGTATGTTCCCCAGTGGGCTCTCCGGCAAGAGAATCCCTTTTTGAATAAGTTCCTCACGATTGGCACGTACAGATATTTTGCGTTCAAGGGCTGAAATTATGGATTAATTAAAGAAAGCTCTAAGTAATGTCATTATAGAAATCGTGTGGTTTTTGTTTTTTAATATGTTTAAAAACTACTTTTCTTTTAAAGAAAGCTTTTAAAATAAAATAGAGTTTAAAAAACTAAAAATAAACGCTTCGATATCAAACTAATAGTCGCTTACACGGCGTGGGTTTGGAATGTTGCAAACAAACATACAAGTGAAGCTAATATAATCGTGTTGATAATTATCCGCATAAGGCGTTCCGAGATTTTTTTTTTTTTAAATTCCTAAAACCGGCTTCAGGAATCGGAAAAATCTCACAGTACCCCGGAAATAATATGGTAATTTAAATTTTCGCACTAAATCGAATGACTGTCAATAGGTCAGATACGCGTTCTACCGCAAAACGCTCACCGAATATGAAAAATCGGTATCGATTCGGTTAGCAAAGCGGTTCCTAGTTTTTTTTTTTAATTCCCAAAGTCGGCTTCAGAAAACGTCAAAATCCCCCCACTTCCTCAGAAGCAGTAGGGCAACCTCAATTTCTGCGAATAACCGTTTATAGTTCAGATGCATGTTCCGCGGCAAAAATGCCCACCGAATACGCAAAACCGGTTCCGATTGGAAGTGGCTGCGATTTTTTTTTTGGGAATTGTCAACTTGGCTTCTGGAATCTCCAAAATACCCTCACTTCCCCGGAAGCTATACGGCAGCTACAATTTTCGTACTAAAGCAGTAACACTATATATATAGTTGTGTATACGAGGGCGGATTGTTATTGAAGCTGCCTAGCTAGATAGCGGCAAAACCAAATAAATTTCTAACGTCAGCTGTTTAAATTTCACCCAAATTTATCGATTAATTTATTTGTTGTAGTACCTTTGAAGTAAGCAACTTTTGTGTTTCTTGAAAAATGGAAAAAATTAAATTTCGTGCGGTGATTAAAAACTCTTATTTGAAAAGGAAAACGGCAAAAGAGACAAAAGAAAAGCTCAATAAACATTACGGTGAGCCTGCTCCGTCACATTACATAGTAAAATATGGGACTGCTGAATTTAAAGGCAGCCGAAAAAGCACTGCAACAATACTATCAACAGTAAGGCCAAAAGAGGTGGTTACTGAAGCAAATATCCAGAAAATCGTTATGAATGATCGCCGAGTCAAGTTACGTGAGACTATTGAAATGGTAAACATGTCATATGAACGTGTGTTCAACTTTTTGCATGATCATTTACATATGAAAAAGTTATCGGCAAAATAGGTACCGCGTTTACTCGGTATCGAACAAAACCGAGTTCGACAGATCACTTCACAGCGGTGTTTGGACATGATAAAGCGTTGATTTTTGGCGTAGATTAATAACGCTTGATGAAACGTGGCTCCTACACTGCACAATTAAAACCAAAACTTAATCGAAACAACGGGTGGAAGCTGGTGGGAGTGCTCCGAAGAAGGCGAAGACAGTGAAATCGGCTGACAAGGTTGTGGACACTGTATTTTGGGATGCACACGGAATATTGCTCATCGACTATCTTGAAAAAAGATACACAATCACTAGAAAGTAATATAGTGTATTATAGGATCGATGGATTGATGCAATCAACAAAAACCGAACACATTTGAAGAGGAAATAAGTGCTCTTTCTGCATGACAACGCACCGGTTCACACAGCATTAGTACCATGCTAAAATTACGTGAAATACACTTCGAATTGGTTGATCATCCACCTTATAGTTTCGATTTAGCTCCTAGTGACTTTTTCCTGTTTCCAAACTTGAAAATATGGCTCGCAGAAAAAAGATTCATCTCAAAAGCAGATGTGATTACCGCAATTGACGCGTCTTTTAAAGTGTTCCCAATACCAAGGTTTGAATATCGTCTTACTAAGTGTATTGAGCTAAAAGGAGACTATGTTGAGAAATGATACGACATTGCTTTCGAGTGTTGCAACCAGACAAAGAAACAAACATACAGGTGAAACTAATATAAGCGTGTTTAAAAGAGTGTCAAAAAATATATAAACTCACCGCTTTATTCATAAAAATATTTCCATACAAAATTTGTCAAAAAGGGTTTATTAAAAACATAATAGTTTTTATGAACAAAGCGTTTGTTTTTCAGTTTTGTCGTATTTTAATATTTTAAAATTTATACTACTTACAATTTGAGGCTGCTACAAATTTATCGCTTTTCTTTTTCCGCCGCCATTTCCAAGGTTTGAAAAATCGCCCCAAAGCGCTTAATTTGCTTTTGCGTTCTAAAGGTGGTGTGCGCGTGCCAGAACCTAAACTATTTGTACGCAAAGCAGCACCATTTTGTTTTTTAGCTAAAAAGAAACACAAAGAGAGAAAATTTTTAATTAAAAATTATCGCCGTCTGTTAAATAAAAATATACAAGTCATTTGTAAAAATTGCGCTTCATTTCGTATTGACGGGAAGAAAATGTTAGCAATAGCTAATTTTCAAGAATTGTATTAATACTGATAATAAAGAGGTCGTAATATAAAAATAAAAAAAAAATTGTATACCTGTCACCTAAGGCATCAAGTTTCTTTTCATACCACCAAATATTGAATGAATAAAGACTTCCAATAAATATGGAAATCGTCATAACTGGTGTGATATGGTAAAAACGAAAAATAATGTAGTTTGTTATATTAATATTCACTTCATTTATTTTGGACATTGTTTTCAATTTAATGAGATAATTTAAAAACAAAAATATTCAATTTTTTTCATGCTATTAGTTTCAGCACTGAAGTAAAACTGTACTTTTATAACGAGTGATTTTTTTTTGCTATTATCTTTTTGGCAACACTAGTTTTGACAGCTCACGCACGTTTTGTATCTTGAGTCACTGTCAAACATCTTCAGTTTGGTCTATAATTTAATCATGAATCGTCTTACAAACGAACAACGCTTGTAAATTATTGAATTTTATTACCAAAATGCGTGCTCTGTTAAGAAAGTTCATCGCGCGCTTCTTCCATTTTATGGTCAGTTTAATCGACCTACTGAGGCTTCTATTCGGGCTGTTGTAGAGTGCGAACTGAAGAAAATATCGCAGCCGTATCGGCCAGTTTTGGTGATGACCGTGAATTATCGATTCGGCGCCGTTCGCAGCAATTGGGCCTCTGTTACTCCACTACGTGGAAAATTTTGCGGAAGGATTTGGGTGTGAAGCCTTATAAGGTACAGCTGGTGCAAGAATTGAAGCCAAACGACCTACCACAACGCCAAATTTTTGGTGAATGGGCTCTTGAAAAGTTAGATGAAGATCCACTTGCAAGAGCTACCAATGCATCCACAAAAAACAACCGTTTGGTGCGGATTATGGGCTGGCGGCATCATTGGGCCATATTTCTTCAAAGATGATGCGAATCACAACGTTACTGTGAATGGTGAGCGCTACCGTGCGATGATAACAAACTTTTTTTTGCCCAAAATGGAAGAGCTTGACTTGCATGACATGTGGTTTCAACATGACGGTGCCACATGTCACACAGCACGCGAAACAATGGACCAATTGAGAGGCGAGTTCGGTGAACAGTTTATTTCACGCTTGGGACCAGTCAATTGGCCGCCCAGATCGTGCGATTTAACGCCTCTAGACTATTTTTTGTGGGGCTATGTTAAGGCTAATGTCTATAGCGACAAGCCCGCTTCGATTGACGCACTGGAAGTAGACATTGCCAACATTATTCGTGAGATACCGGCCGAAATGTTGGAAAGAGTATGCCAAAATTGGACTAAGCGGATGGACCATTTGAGGCGCAGCCGCGGCCAACATTTGCATGAAATAATCTTCAAACATTAAATTATATCGACCCAACTATCGATCCAAATAAATATTTCATGCATTTTTCTGAATTTTATGTGTTTTTTTTTTAATTTCCGATAGTTCTTATAAAATCACCTATTATTATATGTTTTAAATTGTATAAATAAATAAATACATTTTTGAAAAAATCAAAAAAAAAAAAAACGCCCAATCGCAATGGCAACCGAGTGCTATTTGTTTTTTGTAGAATTTAAACAAGACAAAATTACTAATAACTGAAAGCCTATTAGAAAGTAAAGTCGATTGAAGATTCGGCTGAATGTTGGGCCACCGATCCGCCGAACAATTCTGTGACAAGCTGGCTTTTATGGGCCAATATTGATTTTGAATCAAACACAAATTACTTATGACTTATTGTCATTTCTTTTAATATGTATGGAGCAATATATCGGCCAACTGACCGCCACGAACTCGGCGACACACCTTCAGCCGATGGTCCGGATCTGGACGCTGAGGCATAATTGAGGTTTTATGCCGCATTTGAATTATTCCTAACTTTACATACAACCTACATTTTTCCTCTCAAACAACCCCAAAGAAAAGGTCAAATAACATGATCTTGGCGGTCAACTAACATGGCCACCACGTGAGATAACACGGCCATTAAATTTGTCGCGCAAAAGACCCATCCCACAGCAGTGTGGCAAGTGGCAACATCCTATTGAAACCATTATCGTCGGCACCCATATTTTCCAATTCGAGACATAAAAACTTCGTTACCATCTCACGATAGCCAACATCATTCACAGTAGCTGCCTGACCGGCCTCATTTTAGAACAAATACGGCACGATGTTGCCACTAGCCCATAAACCGCATCAAATTGTTCACTGTTTGTAGATGCACTGGTTTTTCGATAATCACTCTTGGAAAATATTTTGCCCAAATGCCGCAATTTTGCTTATTGACGAATCCACTGAGGTGAAAATGTGTCTCATCACTGAAGATAGTTTTCTTCGAAAATTTATCATCCACTGTTGCCATTTCTTCTAACCATTTACGAAACTTTGGATGGTCAAGAGGCTTTAGTTCTTGAGTCAATTGTACCTTTTAAGCGTGTAAATGCAAGGCTGTATGCATAATGTTCATCAACTTCGAGCGTGAGAGGTGCAATTGTTGGGCACGACGACGAGTTGGGGCGGACGGCTCTTCAGCCACACTATCGCAAATAGCAGCAACATTTTCTGCCGAACGAGCATTCACTGGTGTCTTCACATCCTCTACAGACCCGGTTTTCTAAAATTTTTGCACGATTTTTCCGATTATACGCAAATTTGGGCGATTAAATTGACCGAACAAATTACGAAGTGCACGTCCATTTGGATAATAAGCCTGAGTAATTTTATTGCGTTGCTTGATTGTTTATCTTTTTGTGGTACAACTTGAGTTACACAGAAAAAATTATAGTAAAAATAAAATCAACAAAATTTTTGTCTGAAAAAATAATTTGTATTCATATACATAAATATAAAAAAATAACCTTGGATATCGTATTTTGTTGTTGTTGAAAAAAATAGTTGTTTTTGATCAATAATTCTTTTTACCAAACTTTTGTTTGAATCCACGAATTTCTTTGCAGGTTTCAAACAATTGAATAATTGATTCAACGATTTTCGTTATTGAACACGAAACAGTTTTTTTCTGTGTAGTCTGAAATTCAGAAATGTCAAATGAAATGCAGAAAAAAACTTAACGTTTAGGCGTGGTTCGCAATTAAAATCGGTCCTTAAAACTCAACCACTATATATTAATAAAATCAGTAATGCGACTAACTGTCAATACCACTTACTTCTCTGGTAATGTGTTCAACATTTTTACTATAAACGAGAGAAGCCTAATAAATATACTTGGCGGTCCAAGGACAAGGAACCGAGAACCTATTTGCACATGCAACCGAGAACCTGTCGGCTTCAAAATAACTTTAAAACAAATAATAAAAACCCACTTCCCACTTCTAATCGACTATAACAGAAATCAAACGTTTTACTAATGGCAGCATTGAGTTCCATAAAAAAAATTTATTTGTTAGGAAATAAATATCACGCGTTTAAAAACCCGCTTAAAATTCTTAACGCTTTAATTTTACTTTCATTTCAGCTCAGTGGAAAAAAACACCCGGCATCGTCATAATTTTTATCGTAATAATTATCTATGAGATTCACTTTTTCTTTTTTTTTTTTTTTTTTTGTAATCATTAACATGTTTAAACAGTCGCTTCCTGTTTGGCCGTATTTAAACGTTTTTGTAATGAATTTTTTATCTCGATTTGTGCGTGTGTGTGTGTGTGCATTTTATGTTTTATCTAGACTTGTTTGGATGCACAAACAGATGAGATGCCATAAATGTTCATTGTGAGGTGAACAATTTGTGTTAAGCGTTTTTGTTTTAATAACACACTGACTGCCATAAAATCAAAAGAAGAAAAACAAAGATGTGCTTTTCAGCTGTGCAACTCCCCTTCCCAAGACAGTTATTAGCCGAAGTTATTACATACGAGTACATAAATGAAGTGGAAACAGGCACAAAACAAACAAACATTCACTTCAATTGCTGGAAAAAACATGATCACTTTTCAATATTGAGCCGTGTTGTTGTTTTGTTTTGCGGTGGCCAAATACAGTAGCAGTGGTTTTACAGTCAGACAGACGGACGGACGGATGGACGGACACACAAATAGTCATGTTTCAGTTGTTTTCTTTATTTCTAATGAAATGGAAAATGAGTGTGCAAAAAAGTTTTTCAAGATTCATGAGGTAATAATTTGCTGCAACCAAGTCATAATAAAATGTAAACATGCAGGGGGAATTGTTTTCTTCGAGATGATCAGCGATATAAAACAAGCAATGACAGTTTTGAGCCATCACTGAGGCAAAATTTTGTAAATTAGAATTGCGTTTTTCTTTAAGAAAATCAGATTTTTAAAAAGAGCCCTCTTTTTTTAAATTCATCTTTATTCAATTAGATTTGTTTTTCTATTTACTTATTTAGATTTTCGAGATTTTCTCTTTTTTTTGTATTTTTTTGTTAATTTGGACCAGTAATCACTGGTACTGACCCCTATATAGGCAGTGCATTGTACCGGAACTAGGAAAATAGGTTGTCAGGAGGGGAAAAGAGGGAGTAGGGTTTGTGAGCATTTGACTTGAACTTTCCAACGTTATAACAGAGAGGAAACACGTATGTAGGCAACTTATGCCACAAGCAAAGCCTACGGCTGAAAAATGCATTCTCTCTGTAATGGGTAGTACGATTCCCCGGGAAATTGACCACAAATGGATGAGCTCTGGACGATGAACGCGTGTTACGCATAAATGTGCGAGTTTCGGGAACAAGATCTTTAATCTCGTCAGAGCAAAATCCATTGTAGTAACGATAGAACAGAGTAACGCACCCTACACTGCGACGATGCTCCAGTGAATCAATAGCCCTACTGTCACCGATAAACTTCTTCGCCCTCTCCTGCCCACGGTCTAGTGAGAGTTGTATTCCATTTTCGGTCTACTACAACGAATTATAATTATAATCACAGATATTGGAAATTTTTTTTTACATTTTTAAAGGGAAAATAGTTATGATCTTTTTGAGGAAATCTGGATCGTCGTTGACGATGTTCAACAGCTCCTGAGCAATGTCCATGCGACATTGTTTTTGATCAAAATTTGGCAATTTTAGAACGAACTTCGCTGCCGCACGTTTTATGCCTAATACATCCGTAAAACTTGCTTGTCATGAGCCGTACAATATGCCAACATCATTAGCGACCCCTCTAATATTGATTCGACGAACTGCCGGGACTGCGTAAACCATAAAACTAAACAATTTTCATGCTCGGATATTCATATAGTCGCGCTTTAGCTTACTGCCTGAAGATTTTTGGATAATAAATTCTCTTCTTTGAAGGGTTAAAGTGAGAGTTGAGGCAGCAATTTCTAATCGCTTAGCAACATCTGTTGTTTTCTCTCCATTGTCAATGGCTGCAAAAAATTTTTGTTTTTATAGTACCGACAGAGTTTTATGTGTGCGCTTTGACATTTTTCTTTATTATTCATGTAACAAACTGATCTTAAAAAAACAAACACACACCGAAGCAAAAACCCACGAAAAAAATAGCTGCAAGCTGTTGTTTTTTTACGAACTATAACTGGTAGTTAGCAAACAATTAAGATTTACAAGAGGTGAAGAAGATTTTATTTGGAAAAAAAAATTACGAATTTTCGAGGAAACCAAACGGAATGGAAATTTTACGAATTATGGAGATTTTTTCAAGGGACCCATATTTTGTTACGAATTATCGGGAATTACGATTTATAGGGGTACGAATTATCGGGATTTGACTGTAGTTATCAATATTTCCAGATGAGATTTTGATGCTTACGAGTATTTACAAGTAACGCGGCATCAATAAAATCTTCAAAAGTTTTGTGCAATAAATTTTGAAGAAATTTTGCTATTTACACCAGTTTAAGGTATTTTGAAGTGTAATTTTGAAGAAAATTTCAATCGTGTAAATCTAGCTTAATGCTGTTCTCCAAATAATGCATTTCATTGCCTTGTTATCTGAGCAGTTTCGAACGTATATACACTGGGCACTGATCAGTTTTACCTAATTTAATTCCAACATTTTAAGTGCTGTAATAGAGTTTGTTTTAGTCTTTCGTGTTGTTATTGTTAAACCTCCACAATTACTACTCCCTCTCTCCTAGTCCTCATAACCTATTTTCCTAGTTCCAGTACAATGCACTGCATATGTAGGGGCCATTCCCTGAGTACTGGTCCAAAATAAAATGAAGGAAGGTATTCGATCAAAAATTTACTTTAAAACAAAAAAAAAAAAAATTTTTTAAGTTTTATTTGTTTTTCTTTTGTTTTCTTTTTGTCTTTTGCAATGCTACATTGAAAATGTCCTTTTTTGAAAAGGTACTCAAGCATGAATTTTCTAATCCCTTTTAATGCTATTTAGTTTAATATTTAAAACGAATATTCTTTCCTAAACAAAAAAGGAAGGAAATTTTCAGCTAAAATATCTTTCCCATCGTTGCTTCAATGTAATTTATTTCTTCTTTGGCGCAGCAATTAACTGACACTTTAAATAACTTCGTCTACCAGCAAGTTATGAGAAATTTATTAGATTATTTTTCTTTCTCTGTTGCGCTTTTGGAAAATAAATTTTCATTAGCAGTTAATTTCTACAAACAGTTAGTTCAGCGTATTTTGGTTAATTAAACACAAATAAACACATCTAGTCGTTAAAATGGGGAGAAATTTATTGTTTTAAACCGCTAAATTGCCACCGCACTCACGTGACACTTTCGCATAAATTCACAATTAACCAACGTAGAAAACATGCTCTTGCATGCACTCATTCCCCAGTGAAGCGACACAAAATTTTATTTGAAGCACGTAAAACGCGTTCCTTTTGCAATCTTAAGCGTTTTACTCGTAATTTTAACAATGCTAATCAAGAAGATTTAATGAGTTGAGCAAAAAGAACGGGAAGGGGAGTTGGAAGCAAACAGCGCTTTTACTTAAACATCTCAAAATTAGCTGCATAACTTTGTTTTTTTATTACAAGCGATAAAGAATTGCTGATGCACTTGTGCAAAGTTATTAAACACAATGGGTAGGCGATGAGGAAATTATTACAATAAACCA
This sequence comes from Thecocarcelia acutangulata, assembly GCA_914767995.1. Classification (NCBI taxonomy): domain Eukaryota; kingdom Metazoa; phylum Arthropoda; class Insecta; order Diptera; family Tachinidae; genus Thecocarcelia; species Thecocarcelia acutangulata. Next base: position 31,990,721 of record OU612096.1, read on the forward strand.
AATATACATATATTTAGTTCTTCTTAACTAAGAAACAATATTAGAGTTGCAGATTTTGAAAGTGAAAAAATACACATGAGGCAAATAACTAAGATGACGCCGAAAAGTTGACAAATAACATCACAGGGGATTACAATTTGTTGTTGCTTATTATTTCTTTATTTCGGCCCTTTTTTTTTCTTCTTAATATTTTGTAATTGTTCGAGCTTAAAATAAAAATATTTTATTTCAGGTAATTCGTTGTTCTAATTTTAATTTTTCAAAAATTTTGGAAAAATTGAAATTAAATAAATATTATTTGGCCTGAAGAAGCTATCCAAAGGAAAGCGAAACATTGCCAGATAATTAAAAGCCTAAAAATCAAAAACTTCCAAAAGACCTTAAGCTCGAACAATAACACAATATTAATTTGTTGTTGCTTCATTCTTTCTTGTGATTTTTTGCTACTGCAATTAAATTTATTGAGTTTATTTCTAAACATCTATCATTTAGATTGGAGTTGGGTTAATGTCAAGCTAAAGTGGATGGCTAATTATGATCGCTCGTTAGTGATTATAATTAGTAGGGTTTATGGAAAACCTAAACAAAGAAATTATTAGTTTCTTCAGGTTTAACTGGGTGGATATGCTTAACCTTTGTAAGTTTCTTAAAAGAATAACATTTAATTATTTAACTATCCAGTTGCAAATAAATTTGCAAAGTATAGGATGTTCAGCATGGGCGGAGTAACGAAGACCTTATGCCCACGATGGTACTAAAAGTAATCTTTAAATTAACAACTGTTTTTTGTGCTTCTTAGCTGTCTACATTTCACAGGGACTAACCTAATCATTAGGAGACTTTGAAACTTTTAAAAAATATTTTTAAAACGTTTAAAAGAAAATTATTTTTTCTTTACATACATGTATAATCTATTTAATTTATTGAATAGTTTACTTTTTCCCCCAACTAAACCACTGTGCATGATAATGACGCATGACAATTCCAAGCGTTTGTTTTAATAGCTGCTTTAAGCAAACCCCTTCCTGCTTAATTTAAGCAGTTGCGAACGTCACCATAAATTTTCATACTAAATAATGATTATATGTTTTAAGTTTGTTGAACACATATTCATTCGACGGTCATTGTAAGGAAATATAATTAAAAAAAAAGGATAAGTTTTAGAAATGGAATGAATAACTTTTAAAGGTGAGTCTTTCAAAAAGGGAGAATCTTTTAAGCAAGCACCTTTTAAAAAATTTTTTCTTAAAATAAATCTATTAATATAAAAGAGCAGCAATAAAAAAATTATGTTTAACAAGTAAGAGTGTAGTGTATTCGGCTTGGCCGAATCAAAAGAATCTTTCACAAAAAGTACCAATGTCAAAAATTTATTTTTACCAAAAATGCCTTTAAAAAATACTTTTACAAACAATACCTTTGACAAAAAGGTCCTTTTAACAGAAATACTATTGAGAAAAGTAAGTTTTAGAAAAAGTACCTTGCACAAAAAATACTTTCACAAAAAGTTTCATTTAAAGGCGCAAAAAACACTTTTCATAAAGAGTACCTTTTACAACAAAAACCTTACACAGAAAATACTTTGCACAAAAAGTACCATTTACAAAAAGTACCTTTTACAAAAATTACCTTTTTAAAAAAGTATCTTTTAAAAAAGTACCTTATAAAAAAGTACCATTTAAAAAAGTACCTTTTAAAAGACGTTCCTTTTAAAAAAAGTTCCTTTAAAAAAAATACCTTTTAAAACAGTACCTTTTAAAAAAATACCGTTTAAAAAGGGTACCTTTTAAAAAATGTACATTTTAAAAAAAGTACCTTTTAAAAAAGTACCTGTTAAAAAAGTACATTTTAAAAAAAGGCCTTTTTAAAAAAAGTTACCTTTCAAAAAAGTACCTTGTAAAAAACGTACCTTTAAAAAAAATACCTTTTAAAAAATGTAACTTTTAAAAAAAGTACCTTTTAAAAATGTACCTTAAAGTAAGTACCTTTTAAAAGAAGTACTTTTAACAAAAAGTAGCTTTTATAAAAATTACCTTTCAAAAAAGTACCGTTTAAAAAAATATATTTAAAAAAAGGACCTTAAAAAAGGTACCTTTTAAAAAAAGTACCTTTCACAAAAAGTACCTCTTATAAAAATTACCTGTTAATAAAAGTACCTTTTAAAAAAAATACCTTTTAAAAAAAGTGCTTTTTAAAAAAGTACCTTTAACAAAAATCATCTTTAAAAAAAAGCGACTTCGTAAATTCCTAAAATCCCCCCATTTCCCCGGAAGCAATAGAGCAACTCCAATTTTCGCACTGAAGCAGCAACACTGTAGATACAGTTTTGTACTTACGTATGTAGTAATCACTCATATGACATAGATTTCGAGTGTTGCAAACGTACAAACAAAGAAACTCGTAAGTGAAACTAATATAAACGTGTTTCTAAAAGCATTTACTTAATTTTTTGTTACATATGTCATTTATTATTATAACATACCCCATTAGTTAGCTACCCTCGTATTAATAATCCCCATTTGTAACATTGTGCTTTTAACGAGTTTTTCTGTGGCATTTCTTTTTTTTCTATTGCGCTTTGTTTTCTTTTTTTGAGCTCTTTTACTACAAATACCGCAAGATTTATTTAAACAACTCATACCTTGATTGCAACCATATAAGACGTTCGTTCACAACTAAATATTTTGCAGTAAAAAAAAATACATAAACAATAAATAGTAGTTAAAGGAAAAAACGTAAGAACTTTTCATCAATTTTGCATGTCTTTGAATGTAAATTTGTTGATGTTTTAAAGCAGAATCAGTTATTTTTATAGAGAATAAGCAGAACGAGAAACAAGAAGAAGAAGAAGAAGCGTACTACAAAAAATTGATTCAAAACTTTTTTAAACAAAAAACTATATGTAAAAAGAAAAAAATCTCCTTTCTAGTTTTTTAATTAACTTGGTTTTGTTTGTGTTGAAAATAAGTAACTTGTATCAAGCATTCATTATTTTTTATATTTTTTCAACTAATAGGATTTTTCTTTTTTAAGGAAAACTTTTAAAAGGTATTTTTATTTTAAAACAGAGATTTAAGCAGATTTGTAAGTCAACATAAAAAAACTTAAAATATATAATACTCGATTTTTTTTGCACATTTCAATTTAATGGGTTTATTGAGCTTTAAGAATTTCAAATGGTTTTTCTTTTGGCTTTAAAATACTCGCAACAGCGTTTTTCATGACAATATTTATTTTTTTAATCATACGTTTATTTCTAACTCTAAGAAAAAAAAATAATAAAATAAAAACAGCATGATGCCACGAGATAAAATGTCCACAGGAATAATTTTGCAAACATGCAGCACTTTAAACAAAAATGACAAATACCAAATTGAAGACTTGTCCGAAAATAAATTATGTGTCGCAGGCGCATGTGCTAAAAATGCCGGTTTTCAAGTGTTTACAATGACATTAATATAAGAAACCAGTTGCGATGCAGCTAAATAAATCAAACAGTAAATACTTGTTTGAAAAATGCCAAACAAAAATTTATTTCCCATTTGTTAAAACAAGAATTCATAATTACTTAATTACTAAAAACAAAATTTGATAGTGGAAATTTTCGGAAACTTCTTCTTAACTGGAACACATGATATGCATATGTATATCTTGTGCAACGATACTTAATTTTGGCCAAAACTAAACTATTTCGCGTTCCAGCGCTTTGAAACCAAAAAAAAGTTATAATCAGAGGTCAAGTCTGTTCTTAAAAGCATTTGCATTCACTATTGTTTATATATCTTCTTAAATTATTCATATAACACGTATCGAGTTTTTGTTTTCTTTTGGTATTCCCAAAATCAACTTCAGATATCCCCAAAATCACCCACATGCCCGGAAACAGTATGTCAAGTTCAATTTTCGCACTAAACCGAATTACCGCTAATATGTAGTTCAGATATACGAATACGTACCACGTACCAAAACAGGCACCGAATATGAAAGACCGGATCTAATTCGGTTAACAAAGCGGTTCCGAGTTTTTTTTTTTTTTTTTTTGAACTTCAGTTTTCGCACTGAATGAAATGCATGTTCCATGGAAATAACGTGCACCGAATATGACAGACCGGTTCCAAAACGGTTGGCGAAATGGTTCCGAATCTTTTTTGGGAATTCATTGGGCAGTAGAATGGAAATGCGGATATTATTTTTTATGACTTCCCTCGAGTTGAATACACTATTTGAAACGGAGCCTTGTGTTCTGCTTCACATGCTGTAAACTTGGTTCAATTCAGCTGATTTTTTGACGAATATTTTCCTTTAAAACCACAAAAGTTTGGGGATTGTATTTAAACAGTTTTTGGGGGGAAATTTGCGAAGCAAATTCATGGAAACTCTGGTGGGTTATGCAATCGCACCATTATGTTTAAATCAAGCGGGTTTGACAAAAAGAATTCATTCGTAATCATACGTTGATAATTTTCCCCGTTGATATGTGTCACGTAGACTCGAGAATTTTCGAAAATAAAATGGTACAATTATTTCATACGTGAATAAGGCATACCAAATAGTTACCATGGGGTAATGCAATGGTTTTTGATGTTTCAATCGAGGTTTGCCGATTCTTGGAGACCAGTAACGACAGCTTTGCATGTTGGCGTGGCCGCTTAAGTGAAATTGATCATCGTCGCTATAAAAAAATGTGATTTACAGTGCGAAAACACCTCCCACATCTTTTCAGAAAAAATTTTGTGTATATAAAAGTCACTTTCCTTCAGTTCTTGAATGATTTGCATTTTAAAAGGATGGAACTGCAGATTTTTAATATTTCATGAATAATCGTTCTTGAAAGGCCTCCACCCAAAGTAAATTAACTTTTTTCTCGCACAGAAAAATGTAACTCTCTAGTGGGCTAGACGAATGTTACTAGCATTTAATGCATGCAAATTCAAAGAAGAATCAATAGTTCTTTCTTACGGTAACCAAACCACCTTATCGCTTTGCAGGCTATAATAGGGTGTTCGAGAAATTGTTGAACTGCTACAATTTACCAATCTGAGTGCTGATAAAATGTTCAATAATATTTTTTCATGCATATAGCCAGAATAAATTTAAAATTCAGTCTCCAGGCGTCATACACCAAGCTGGAGGGATGGCGAAGACAATTTATTCATTCAAAATACTATTATTTAGCGTGCATTTTATAATATCAAAGCGTTTTTTAAAGACTTTGAATCCGTATAAAAAAATTAACAAAAACATATAAAAAGAAAGTTTTCAGAAGCATTTATGGTACTAGAATTGAAATACCTACATATTGTTACGAATTCGCATTATTCTAGTCCATTGTGCAGCCGTTGATCTGCTGGTTATAAATGCATGCCCTCACAAACCACATAAAGCTAATAAAATCATATACACACAGACATCCAAAAAGCGCAAAATTAGAAATAAATCTAACACCAGTGATTTCATTATTATTGTTGCGTTCTTATTGTTACGTAAGCATGCGTGTGTATGTAGCATTCATATTTGTACATTTGAGTCTAGAATTAGCATTAACTAGAGCTTAACTTTAAACGTTGTGCAAGTCAGAAAAGTAAGCAAGTCTAATGTGTTAATACATAATGAGGATAAAGTGTAAAGTTGTGTATTATTTAATGGCTGTGTAACAAACAAGTGTTCATGTCATTATTTCATTTGCAATTGAAGAATCCGCAAATCATTTATAAAGGCAAAAACGTAGCAACATGTGTATTGTCTCTAATTTGACGGTGATATAGACCAAGAAACTGAGGCGAAAATGGTAGCCAACTCAAATAATAAAGATATTCACGGCTTACTTTACGGGTAGTCTGACAAGTACTAATAATATATTCATTACTTTCAATACTACAATAGGCAAATGATAATTGCTTTCTGTTCTAAATTTCAAACGAATATATTGATGGATTTATTATTTTGATATATTTATTTTGACATTTCCTGAAGCCGACTTTGAAAATTCCCACAAAACTCGGAACCTTTATTTTAAGTTGGATATCGAAGCATGTTTTTTAGTTTTTTAAACTATAGTTATTCCTATTTTGCTGCGTTTTGAAACTTCAAAGTTGACAACACTGATCCTGTCTGTATAGTAAAAAACAAACCTTAAACGAAAAATTTTATTCATTAGAATAAGGTCATTGCAGTTTCATACATTTTTAAACATTATGCTTCATCTTCATTACGAAAAGCAAAAATTATTCTTGTAATACAATACGAGTAAAATTAGAATAAAAAATTTGTACGAAAACAATTCATTTTACACAGGTCCTACTGTTTGCGTCCATCTAACAACTGCATGTCAAAACTGTTTTGTTGAATTGTTATCAGAATTGATATTTAACAAGTGGCTTAATGTCAGTAAGTAAATGACTTTTTGTGCGAATTGCTACTATTTCCAATCAACTTTGGCATCATCCGCACACAGCAACGCAGCGAAGAAGAGAAAAGACAGTGCAAAAACATTAGTGAATCAACTACAAACAGTCGGACAACAACAGCAACTTATTTGTGTGCGATAAAAATCGAAGAGAAAGAAAGAAACAACATGACAAAAACTTCAGACACAATTACTATATTAAAAAACGGCTGTGGTCGATCAGAGTTTGGCAAACTTTGTTTTTTTAGAACAAAATACAAAAAAAGAACATAATGAATTAAAGCAGGACTAAGTATTCGTAACAGCCAGAAGCTGATTGACAGAAACATTAAAGACATTACAACAATGAGTATGAGCTGAAAGCAGAAGAAATAAACCCAGCCAACATTTTGTATAAAGAAAGTAATATAAAGAGTGATTTCTTATAAGCTTTAGTTTTGTTAAAAGAAAATATTGTTGTACACCGAATGGTAGATTTTTTTCTCTTTTTTTGCATAGATATGAATCGTCTTTAAACCTATCTAGCATTCGATAGAATCATTAAATACTCGTAGCTTGTTTTTTGGCCCAGATTTAATACTATCTGTTGCCTCTTATTCAATTTCTGGCACCACTGCCAGGTCAAAATAGCATAGCTGTCTTTGGTTGTGCTACAAACAAATATGAAAGTTCTTGGTACAAGCCATATCGCTCCTTTATTGCAACATAGTCATAACTTAATAAAAAAAGGCTCGTTTCAAGAAAAACTCATCTTAAGCTTTTAGTTTCCATACAAGTCTTAAAATTTTTTTTTTAGAAAATATCTCCTAAAGAAAACAGTTTAAAAGTGATTTGAATAAATTTTTTGCACAATATAAATGGTAGTACTGTTAACAATTCTGCATTGTTAACTCGAAAAGCTCATTTTTGTGATATGACTGTGTTGCAATACAGGATATGCTTCTGAGAAAACACATTTACTTTGTTGCTTTTGCTAGCGAAAGAGAATGCAGAGTTTTACATTTTTCTATTGCTGTATGCCAACAAAATATGTGTGATATTTTTTGGTGTTATTTACAGTAGTTGTATGAGTACGACTATTTGGTAAAGGTGTGTTGAGAAAAATGGGCTTAAACCTGTAAATATTTGGCGGCTATCTGCCTCTCTTTTTTTTTCTCCAGTCTTCTTTTCTCTTTCATCCCAGGGGAACAGGTTTTCCTGTATTCCTAACCTCACTCCGGGGAGCAGGTATTGCCTTGGCGTATTCCTAAATAGGGCACTCTGTTTTTCGGGTATAGAGCGGAAGGTGTCCCTAGTTTGTTGTAGCAAATTAAACTATAGAAAGCCGCATGACTTATGTTGTGTTGACTTCCGAAACCCTTTCCAAGGGTTTACATTGGAAGAACGGCGATCAACATAGCCCCCGGATGGTTCTGCTTGCAGTTCAAACCGGGCTGATCATGGTTGAGGTGCCTACCTTGGCTGAAATGTTCTGGCTGTGGTGTAAACCTAAAGTTCTTGATAATTGTGGTGCACCCCGAGGTGCTGTTGTTTTGCAACAGATACTCGTACCTGTACTATAAGGAACCAGTAGTGATGGTTAGACGGATAAGTTGGTTTAAGGCAGTGGTGCCAACAAGTTCTATATGGAAGAGTAAACACCAATACATTTCAGGAAAAACTACTTTTATTTAATATTTTTTGTTGTAAGAAGCAAAAAGTTTACAAAAACTATTCACACTAATAATCACTGTCATCAATGTTTACCAGCAAAACATGCGAAAGTGTTGCTGTTTAGCTCTTGTGTGTGTACAGTAAAGAACGACAAAAAAATACAAAACAACGAAGTTGTTTGTATTTTTTTCATTGCTGACATGCTGGGCATGTCTGGTTTAAGGGCGGATGCTCTTACTGGGCTACCAACTTCTTAAGCCTTGTCTATTATTGACTGGGAAACTGTAAACAAAAGGGATTAGAAGACCCCCGCAATAAGTTGCGGCCTACGTAATGCGTGTAAGCCATATGGAGGCGCTGGATCCGTCATCAGATAACGCCCTCAAAAAAGGTGTTGATGCAAACCAGTGACACATTCATTATCTCTCTCTCTCTCTCTCTCTCCATCTTTCTCTCTATGAAATATTATAGAAAATATCACATACAGCACATTTGTTTTTTCAATATACATAAAGTCGTACATACATATGTATGTATATTTATCTCTCAAAAATAATTTTTGAAGCTTTGATAAACAAACATCCCAGTAACATTTTTAACTGTCAACTAATTCACTACAGTATCTTTTATTCGGAATGGCGTAAGGTTTGCAATGAAGTTTTTTCAGCCACACGATTTGAAATCTGTTATATTTCACAAGTAATTCTCATTTATCTTAATCTATTGGTTGTCAGGTTGTCATTTGGAGAGCTTGTCCTGCAAGTTGTGGCAATTTTTTTGGCTGTCATACTTAACTGTCCATTCTATCGGCTATGCAAGGTTTATAATATTGTTTTAATATCCGTAAATCCTGTGCAAATGTTTCGTAAAACTCCTTCAAAAAAAAAAAAAAAAAAAAAAAGTTACTAGCGTGCTTAATTCGTCTATCCTCTAAGAGAGACCTAAACGAAACGTCTTTAAAAGTTTTTAGTTACAACTGTTTTTAGAAGAAAAGCAAAATAATGCATACTTGACTTGCATTCGCCACTTGATGTGTATTTGACTCTACGATTTGAGCTCATTCGTTTTTCAAACATGTCGTTTGATTATTTTCCATACAAAAGTCGATGTATCTGTGCCCCGGTACACACAAACGTTTATTACGTTAACTGAAAGTCAAAAGGTCGTTACAAAATTTGTTATTTCTTCTTTTTTAGTAAATTTTATTTTTTGTTAACTTAAAATTATGAAAAATAATACTTAGGGAGAGCAGGAAAATACTTGATTTTGCGTTTGAAAAATATTATTAGAACATTTATCTTTTAAATTCTCATTATGTTCTTGAAAGTAGTGGAATATAAAGTTCAATGTTTGAATATATTTTATAAAGATTTCAGGTCTACTGATCATTAGGTTAGCTACAATAAAATGTAGGAAACACAAACTACAGCTGCGTATTGTTGTATTATTCTGTAGAACTATAATTCTGTAAATTACAGAAACAAAAGATACGAAATTTGTTTATCTTCGTTTTTAGTGAAAGGGAGAATAAAAAGATATAACATTTTTTTTAATTAGAACTATGAAATATAATACTTAGAAAGAGCGGAAAATGTTTTATTGCGTATTTGTAAAGTATTATTAGAATATTGGGCTTTTAAATTCTTATTATGTTCTTGAAAATAAGGAATATAATGTAGAATATTTGAATATATTTTACAAAATTTTTTCAAGTCTGCGGATAATTAAGATAGGTCCTATGAAATATGGCCATATAGATTACTATGAATGCCTTACAACATGTCTGGCAATTTTTTTTATCTAACAATCTGACAACCGTGTGAACTGACAATTTTTGTTGTCAGATGAATTATTTGTCAGACCATAGTCTGCCAATGAAATTGTAAGATTTTCTTACGATCGTCTGAACACACAATTTACTTCTGCGGGACAATTTTTCATTGTCACTACATTGTCAGCATGTTATAATTATTTTAACGACGCGATTATCGCAATAAAAGTTACAGAATCGCATGATAGATATTTATTAAAATAATTGAGCTTAATTTTATAACACAATTGAATTTAATAAAATAATTGAGCTCACCGAATCTCCAGCAGAAACGGCCGAAATTTTAATTTCCTATGCTCACGAGTATAGGACAGCAAATTCAGGTGCAGCGACATTCTGTGCCCCAAACATTTATTATGTTAAATGAAATCATAAAGGATTTTTTTTAGAGAGAAAAATTTTGTCATGAAAAGTTTAAACCTAAAGTCGCAGGAACGGAGACTAGTTTCCCTGATAATTGTGGTGCATGGTTTTTTTCGGGGGCTAACAACCACCCCATGGTGCTGTTGTCTTACAACAGATTTTCGTATCTGTACTGTAAGGAACCAGTAGTGATGGTTAGACGGGTGAGTTGGCTGATAATCTTCGTGGTCTTCGGCCTACCAACTCATTAAGCTTTGTCTTCCATTGATTGCTCGGAAATTGCATACAGGTGGGATTAGAAGGCCCGAATTCTTAACCAAGGGGTTTGCCTATATCTCTTCAAACATATGGTAACAAGTTGCAACCTGTGTGTGCTTAGTAAGCCACACAGCCACACACGTCAGCATTTCAACCGACTATATAAGCAAACAGTCGTTTATGTACAACAATTTTTGCATTATTACTGTTGTGTTTTTACTGTTTTATTTATGTATTGTACATACATTGTTGATCTCTTTTTAGTTACGATTTTCTTTCAACATAAATTTCTGGCTCCCCAAGTTAATCGATAGTGTTTGTGTGTCTGTCTGCCCGTCTAGTTGAGTATTTGTGCATGTGCATGTGCATGTGTTTGTATGTGTGTGTGTGTGATGGCAAAGATTTTGATAATGATAACATTATTACTGTTGTTGTTGCTGTAGTTGACTTGCAATTACAATAATTTAACATGAATAATATTGGTTTAATACTCTTAAACTCATTCTTTTTTTTTCCTTTTTCTTTTCAAAAGTGAAGTGAGTTTTAGAGGAAATTACAAGAGTACTTCAATTGCAAGTATTTAGTCTGTTATTCATGAGCGTTTTCCGTAAGTAAAATTGCATGTGTATGTGTCTGAGCGTGTATGCGTGTATTCAATAAGTTTCATTGAACTGTTGAGCAGATACATATGTATATACATATATACGAGTATGTATACTTTTTTTCTTTGGTTTATTGCATAGAAAAATAAAAAAAGTAAAAAGTTTTAATCTTTAAATAGCACGAGTTACAAATAAAAGTTTAAATTGGAATTAATTGCAATTTATTTCAAGTGAAATTTAATTGTTATGGACTTTGACGAAAAAAACATATGTAAATGTGTATGCTTTAATGTCCATATGTTTGATTAAAGGTTGTGTAATTAACGACGATTCAAATGGCAAATGCAAAAATAAGTTAAAGCAGGGAAACCAATTATTTGTTAGAAGAATTGAAAAATTTAGGATTTTTGACACAGTCGCTATAATCGACTTAGCTAAATTTCCGTCTACTGGTATAGTAACTAATGAAATTAGACGCGTGCGATGACGGAACTTATAATAGATCATGAACTACGCTGCTGCCAGAGAGAGTCTATTTTACATGTGTCGCGCTTTGGATTTGAATTCGTAGAAAATTCAACTGAATAGGATGGCAGCGCTGACGCAAATCAATTTCCCACATGAGCCATGAACTTTTACAAGGGAACAGCTTTTGTCTAGGCGTATTCCAAACTGGTGTAGTCTGCTTTCTGAACCAAACAGAAAAAAGTTCTTCGCTGGAAATATTCTACAAAAAAAGATGGCATGACTTTGTTGGTAATAGAGCTTCCGAAACCTTTACAAAATGATGCTTGCCAGTATGTTTACAGAACGTACCGTCTTAGAGGACAAAAGCGAAGTATGGCTGAAAAACTAATTCTTTCTGTAATAATGTAACGATAGAACAGAGTAACGCACCCCACACTGCGTCGATGCTCCAGTGAGTTAATAGAGTTGGATACCCTACTGTCACCGATAAGCTTCATCGCCCTCTCCTGCACACGGTAGAGTAACCACAAAACAGACTTTGAGACACCAGCGTATAAATAGTAAGTGGTATAAATAGTAACGAGATCAGATGGAGTAAAGTACATGATATGAAAAGTGTGATCATTCCAGCGAACATCACACTGTGTTTTCATTCCCAAAACATCAAGAGCATCCGATTCCTCAATATTTATACCATACATGAGTAGAGATGAAACAACACTTGCGGTCGCTTGTTGGTGTGTTAATAAACAGCATTGCGTCTTAAAGGTGATCCTGTTTTACGACCCCATTCGGAGACTAATAGAGGATCACTATTCAGTGAATCATGCATATTTAGTCCTTTGGCAGCGATCTCTGATAGGCTAGGCCAAAAACAAAAAGAGTACGAGTGGCAAATGGTGCTGCCATCCGCTATAGAGTAGATAGGGTTGGAAGTTTAATAGAGAAGGTGGTTGAGGAAAATAAGAATTAGGGTAGGAGAAAGAACGGGGCCTTGCAGAACCCCTGAATTAATCTTGAGCTCGTTTGATGAGACCCCATCTATAACAACTTGTATAGTGCGGTCTCTGAGAAATTTCGATATAAACCAAGAAAAGTCAGCACAGACACCAAAAGCTGTAAGTTTTGCCAGTAGTGCACCATGCCACACTCTGCCAAACGCTTTGGAAATATTCAGAGCCACCACCTTATATTTCTTTGAGAGCAATGTAGCCCAGGCCACCACCGACAACTATGCGCGCTACAGTACTAAAAACAAAATAATGACTATCAGGATATACAGTAGGATGCTACATACGAAACAACTTGCGACAGAGTAGACAACCTGCGCAAACGATTTCAAGGCATAGTTATATCATATGGATGTTATCTCACATGCAAGTTATGTCACGTAGAGGTGATTTGATGTGAACTGATCATCGAGATCATGCAGTTTGATATCATTAGATTTTATATTCTTTTATCATAGTTACATGAAAGCGAAGTAAAAAATTTGGCATTTATATACACGTTGCCAAAAACAATGGAATGTTTTCGACAGTCCGTTTATCTACATGTCAGGTCTTTGAAACATGGAAGGCCTATCACAGAATAGATAATTGCTACCGACATCGAGTGTATGATCAAGAGTTTTTTGATGTTGGCGTGATGTGACCACAATAACGCGTCTTCGAATGTGGGGAATGGTGTTTTTCTTACTACCAATAGGTATCTGCAATTAAGCCAAACGCCAAAATTACTTTCAAGCTCATGCCAATGGTCATATTCAAACTGATGTACGCACTAGGATCAAGGAATCATGGTTGAGCGCCATACAGTAGGGAAGCAGCGGATATTTGTATATATAAGTTGCATACATAATGGCATTGACAGACCTTTTTAACGAAATCATATAAATCTAAAAATAACAAGCGCTTAATAAAATACTCTTTAATAGTAAATTTAAGTTTACGTTTTTCTACAAACATACACAAAAATATATATGTATAATTATTAGTGCTTATTATATGGTGTGTCGCAGTCCATTTTGAAATCCATTTTTCTAACGCAGTCATTAAAAGTAGCATCCTTATCATGAGATTTTCTGCTATTGTAAATATTTACTTGCCTCAAAATAAAACAGGACGACTAAGTATTTTTTGTCTACCTACCACCTTAAATTAGCGAGTCAGTAAGTTTGTGCTGTGGATTTATATTTAAACAACAAATATAAAAAAAATATTGCTACAAAAGTGGAAGTGGAATGAAATAAAAAACATTTAATTGTATTTTTGGAGAAACATGAACAAGAGACTGGAACTTATTTTAACAGTTACAAGCTCCCGCATGTTTAAACTGTAGACTGATGTTTTTAATTTTTTTGCTTAGAAAAAAAAAATCGCTTCTCCATAAAATGCCCCCAACTTTTAGTTATAGATTTTTCTCTACTTGTTTCAGCCCGCGGTGACGTGGGTAGCAGGTCGTTTTTTTTAGCCGTGATTGGATAAACCGCAAAAAAAGTATATTTTTTTGTAATACTTTTCGTGTTACTAAATTTGGCCTACTTTTCATAGAGGGTATCTAATTTAAAATTTTGCTTGAAAGGGTTGTAAGGGGAATTTTACATTTTCTTTTTAAGGCTTAACACCAATATTGGTTTAACCCGTTTCAAGTTCTACGGCCAGTGTAATGTAATGCACAGGAAAATAATGATTTATGTAACATGATAAGACTTAAAATGTCACTAGTAGTGAAAGAGAGAGCTTAAAACTTTACATACATTTTAGCATTGTGGAATGTAAATTGATATATTTAATCCTCATAAATTAAGCAGCCTTAACTTAGACATTACTATATTTTATTATGCATGCCTAAAATTATGCTGCAGTTAGTGAATTTCTTTAGCAACTGAAATCAATTTAGCCATTTCTTTAAAAATTATTATTTCATTTCTTTTAATTTTAATTAACATGTCGCATATTCATACCGAATGTTATTAAAACAATACATAATAGTTTTAAGTCTTCACTAATTTTATGTTGGTTTTTCCTGCTTTATGAAAAAAAAATCAAGTCTCAATAAAACCTAACTAACTAACTTAATATGTTATCCCTTAAATTATGCAATCGCATTTTTTATTTTTCACACCTGAAACTATGCTATAGATATTGAATTTCGTTAGCAGCCTAAATTTAATTAACAGTGTCTTTAAAAATTTATCTTTTATCTAATCATTATGGTTAAAACATTAAAGAGTTTCATTTGTATGTTTTTAACACAACTTTTTAAGTGTTAAGTTTTAATTTGCTGAAGCACTCTTTTTAGCTACTCTAACTGACACAGCAACAATTTAACCCTAAAACCCATTTATAGTGCTTATGTATTTCGCTGAACAAAAAGTTATTTTTTTCAGATTTTAGAAAGCAAAAAAAAAAAGAAGAAATCCCTCCGATTAAACTTTCAAATCATTATGGTTGGTGGCAAACAAAGAAAACTGAAAACTTATAACACGACCTACAGGCATTTTTCAATGGAATGGAAGCAACAAACAAGTGCTCTATATTTTACAGTCGTTTGTGTTGGGTTCATGTGTGAATTGGTTAAGTCTGAGTGCGTGTTTGGGGGTTTTTATAATTAATTATTTGCATGATTTTAAACAATTTTTTTAAATATTGTTCGTTTTATTGTTTTAAATTATTTGAAATCTCGTTAAATGGGCGTTAATCCAGAAACTTAACTTTTTTTTGAAGTTAAACTTCAGACTATTGGATCAAACTGGCAAAAAAGTAACAAACTTTAGATATACGTGATCTGATCAGATAATAATCGTTATTTTAAATTTGTTCAAGAAGTATTTATTTATTCATCAATAACTATCTTGTCACCTTCAAAGTAATCCCCCTCAGATATAATACACTTATGCCAGCGTTTTTTCCAATCCTCGAAACACTTTTGAAACGCGCGTTGGTATCGGCAACAGCTACTGTTTCGATTTTTCTTTGATTTCCTTCATGGTAGCAACACGCTTTCCTTTAATCAGTATCTTCAGTCTTGGGAAGAGAAAAAACTCAGCGGGGGCAAAGTTGATTGAGGCATGCTAAATGTTTTGTTTTTGGCCAAAAACTCACGCACAATCATCGATGTGTGAGCTGGTGCTTTATCATGGTGCAAAATCCATGATTGCTTTTTCCAGAATTCTGTGCGATTCTGACAAATTGCTTCGTACAAACGTCGCATAACTTCAAGGTAGTATTCCCTGTTGACCGTACGACCTTGTGGCAAGAATTTTTAATGCACCACGTTATTACAGTCGAAGAAGTCTTTGGCTAAGCAAGAGCATCGGAAACCTCCACATAAGATCAGAATATCAATCAGCAAGCGCTTTGAATATTCTGTCTTATGCTTGTTAAGGCAACTCAAAGTTCATAAATTTTTGCATACCAAAAGAAAAAAGAACCGCCGTAAAATAAATATATTTAATATAATATTTCTTGGCTTTAGCCAGGATTAAACTTGAGCCAGTCGAATGATAACATCATATAATATTAGAAATGTTAAAATAAGTTCGAATATTTATCATTAATAGATACATATATTTCTCACGGCACATACATACATACGTAGGTTGATAAATAACAAAAAATAACTGTTTGTTCAGTGACAGCAATCTGCAGTACAAACAACTGAGATTATAACAAATTGCATATGTGATCAATATGAGACATATACAGACGAAAAAATAAATAAGACCTCGGTGGCTGAGTTGGTTAAGCGGCTTTATTGAAAAATACATCATGTTTACATGGTACTGAGTTAGAATCCTAGTGGGTGCTGATGATCAGTGTAGCGACTGCGAAACAGCTAGTTGTCCCCCAGTTTTAGTGTATTCAATTATTTTTTTCTGTCTTCTTTGATCAAGAGTTATTGATCGCGGCAATTATTGTTATTATAATTAAAAATAAAATATTTCTTGGCTTTGGCCAGGAGTGAACTTGAGCCAGACGAAAGATACCATCATTAGAATATATTTAATATAAATTTACTAAGCGATAATTACTCGTACTTTTTTGTTTTCATGAAAAAATTATGTTAATTTATTTTAAATTCTTGATCCTATTTGCTTTGGATTTAATTCAATATTTGCAATAAATTTCTTCCGTTCAAGGTCCTTTTTTATAATTTTTTAATGTATTTTTCAATATTTCGTCCTCCTTTGGAAGACTTTGAGTGCTCAACTAACAGTCTCCAGGTCACAGTTTTTACTCCTGCCACAGATACTTTATTTCATAAATAAAAAAATTTCATTCTACCTACGATTGTTATTACTTTAATGAAGCAGTATTCATAACCCAAATGAAGCTTTCCGTTGGCCCAAAACCAAGGACAAAATCGTAGCATTAATGGAAAAATATCGTTATATTTACGAAAGTTTTTCTATCAGTTTGTGGTATTACAAATAAGCAATGTAAGCAGCTGCGAGTAGGTTCCTTTAAAGAAGTATATTAAAAATTCCCCCAATTTGGCTAGATTGAGAAACTTCTGTATCAAAAAAGTTAATGATATGACATGGTTATTTATGTTGCTGTTGAATTAACAGCCAAATTTTCATCTGTGATTTCTACGTAAGCTTCATGTCAAGCCACTAAACTTATTTGTACCTCTAATATTTTCTTTGTTCAACATACACTTTTGAACTAATATATTGAATGATATTTAAGATTCTGCGTTTTCTCTTTCATATAAAAATTATATTTTCCAAGTAATTTTGCTTTTGTAGATAGAAAAATCTACAAAATATAAAAAAGTAAAAATAGCTTGATTTTCATTTCATGATGAGCTCAATTTTGCGGTATCAATTGCAAACCGCAAATGGGGCATAAAGATTTGTTCGTATACGTACAATATTTATGTGTTCATTTCTATAAAAAATTGTTTTCATAAGTATGAAAAAACGTTGATTTCTTTAATCTACATTATGTTTGAAAGGATTTGCTAATTCTTTTTTTAAAATAAAGAAAAAAGAGGACAAGCTTTGTTTATTATCACAAAAGCTTAAAATTTTCCTAACTTAATATTCAGCTAAAAGAAATCAAAGCACATGCGCCACGGTGCAATGATTTTACAAATTACTATTTATTTTTGTCACAATGAATGCAAAATTAATTAACCAGTGACAGTTTCACTACTGACACCATAAACCAAAAACAAGAAAACAAAATACGGTCATGCGAACAGCACTCGATCCCTCAAAACTTTTGCGAATAACAAAAAAATATCAAATAGAAAAAAGCAATTGTATTTTTACAACATAAAATGTAAACTGAGATCGAATCAGCCAAGCGTGATGGAGTAAAAGGTAAAAACAAACACTCCTACAGCTAAAACAATAATTAAAAATGCAACGAAATTACAAAATCAAAATAAAAAGTCTATCATTAAATAAAACACATTGTTTAGGGGATATCATTGACAGATTTTAATAGTTTGAAAGATGTATGGATGCCGTTATGCAAGGAAAATAATAGCGCCCAAATGTGTACAGCATCGTTGCGTACAATATGTCAACTTTTCCATGGCTTTGACGCATATGTTGAGCTGAATTTGACGCATAGCACAGTAGTATGGGAGTTGTGGTTCATTCTTAAAAATCTGCGTCTTTAAAAAAGGGCATAAGAAGACCTCTAACGATATCAAACCACATCCTGAGCAGGTGAGATAACGTATGATAGTATCAATTCACTGCTACTGAAACCGGATGATGCTCGAGGAGCCATTAAAAATAAACTGCAAAGCGTCAAAGACACGTATACGAAGTTGACAGCAAGCGTTTTGACCGGCTTTAAGTACATGACAGCCAGTATGATAGGTTTAGGTTATATAAACATTTTCTAAGTGTTAAACAGAGTGAAGTGAACCTCCTTAATAAAAATATCTGTGTATTTCTATAGATTTTCTGAACTCAGATAAAACTTGAACGAAACAAAAAAAAAAAAAAAAAACATGAGCAAAAAGAAAAAAACTTATACCACGAACAATTAACTGTAATTAAAGTAAAATAAAAAACAACAAACGAATTTGTATCTCTCATGCGTGTATGATGTTTTGTTTGTACGCTTGTATATATTAAAGGTCTGCGCAACTCTGTTTGCATGCATAAAGCGTCACCCCCATAGATTAAAGATAATCAGCCATGTTTTGAGAAAGGCGCAATCTGAAACCGCAAAGCATTTTTAAAAACGTCTAATTTACTTTTAGGTGTTCTAAGGAACACGCGTTTTACTGGCATTTCGGAGTTTTTTACGAAAAAATACTTCATGTGTTTTACATATGTACATAAGTATGTGGTACTTATATAAAACGAAAAAAATTTTACAACAAATAGACATTTTTTAATTGGGTTTTTTTTTATTGAAAATATGTAAAATTTTTTCAACTTTTTATTGAAATAATAAGAAAACATATTAAATTTTAATTGTAAATAAATTTATTTCCTTTTGCCAGTTCAGTTTAAGTAAATTCAATTAGTTCACTTCAATATACACATGCGAGTTGAAGTCGCCAATTTTAATCTATAAGCGTTTTCCACAACACCTATTTGGTGATTTCAAACCGCAAAATCATACCTCTTGCATTATACGTTTGGCAGAACAAGCTAAATTTAAGCGATTTCTCAGAACATACTTAATGGTAAAAAAAAGAATTCAAAAAATTATATTTTTATTTTTTTGCCACGCCTAAAAATACCTCACTTTTAGTTCAGTTCAGTGCATCCGATCATAACATTTTATAAACGGCGTTCACGGCTCTGTAAGGGCTGCATTTGTATATTTAATAGATTTGGATCAATAGCCCTTACAGAGCCGCGAACACCGCCATGTGACCAATTAGAGCAATGTATTAAAACAACCGCCATCATGTGCTGCTCTCATTAGACTTCACCCTACAAAAAAAAAAGAAAATTTCCTTTCATCAATCGCTTTATTTTTTACCACACTCAATTCGTTTCTTTTTGTACTTATTTCCAATTCACCATTGATTGTTTTTTCTTAGTTTATTTATCATTTTATTTCTTATCGGTTTTATAAGTTATTATCGAACTAAAAATGGCGACACATTGAACAATATACTAAAAGGGCGGTATTTGTGTGCATGACAAAAAACTATTTTTTGAATTCTGTTTACATTATCTTTAGTCCTAGTTGTGACTGACACAGTTTTTGTACACTCTAGTATACGTCTAGCGCATAAGAGAGCATGATCACTTATTCGAAATACCAAAACCACAAGTAAAGACCCAAAAAAACTAAACAAACTGGCTGGGAAATCTGCCAAAATTGTGTGTTTGTACAAACATTTTGCTTTGTTTATGGGGATGTTTGTTTGTTTGCACAAATATTTTAACCCTGTTTGCGCGAAAATTAAAAGTTTTTGATTTTAATGCAAAAATATGCAAACATGCTTGTATTGTCTAGCGCTAAATTTTGTCATTTCGATAAAAAAAATATATAGAGTGAAGTTATAAAAGAAGAAGCCTACAAAAGGCATAAAGAAAAAGTTTTCTTAGAATTTTTAGAATTATATAAAAGTGACTTCTTTGCAGAAAAAAAAGCAACAGGATCAAGAAATAGAGGATATAACCGTTTATAGAACAAATTATATCTTGTGAACGAACACATTGCAGCAACACAATCGCGGTCTACTCTAATTGAGAACA
Source organism: Thecocarcelia acutangulata (assembly GCA_914767995.1). Lineage (NCBI taxonomy): Eukaryota > Metazoa > Arthropoda > Insecta > Diptera > Tachinidae > Thecocarcelia > Thecocarcelia acutangulata. Next base: position 32,010,994 of record OU612096.1, read on the forward strand.
AAATATAAAAAAACAGTAACTAATTTCGCGGGGCGATTCATCTCTCGTTTTGGCGATTTGCACCAGCCTGCAAGATCACCCTATTTAGTCGTTCCAGACTTTATTTTGGGCTTTTTTGAAATCCTGTGTTTACTGGAATAAGTCGGCAACATTCGACACGACCGCGAAATTCTGTCGCCCGAAGCTCTCGCTGAAGTGATGAAAAATTCCATTAAACGAGCACGTATTGCAATTAATTGCAGCGGCGCCCATTTAGTCAATATCATCTCGAATTGACAAAAAAAAATCTAAAGAATCGAAGTTTCTTATTTAAAAGAATATGAGAGCCAAACAACATCCGATGACTTCTTTTGGCTTTGTGTATAGTACAATAACTTATTTAATGCAGACCTTTAGTACATATATATGTATGGAGGAGGATGGAGTTTTTATGGGAGTGGGTTTAAGTTAAAATAAGTTAATTATTGATAATGTTTGTTTTTCCGACACACTTTTTCAACCATTTAAAAAAAAAGACTTAATTTATCAATAGATATTTTTCTTAACAAGTGCTGAAAGAAACAAAACGTTGAGAAATTAATGTTGGTAGTTTTCAGCCGTGGTAGTTGATTGGCAAAATTAATTATTTAATTTTTCGCTAATTAAATATTAAACGACAATTTATAAAATTTTTTATTTTATTTTCAGAAACAGGTTGCAAAAAAACTCGTGTTGGTTTGATTTACAATTTTAATGTTGGCAGTGAGTGATTCACAGAATGGCAAATTTTTATTCATTCGGTTTTAAATTTATTTATTGTATTTATTTTAATTGCAAACAATATTTACTTTCAGTTGAGGTGGTTTTAATTTACAGACGTTTATTTGTTCAAATGTTCGAGGATGAGTCAATTGTAACGCGTGATTGTCTCGCTGATAAAGCCGTCTGATAATTTTTATTTTTTCATTTGTTTACTTGATTTTTTTTATAATATTGAGTTTTGTTTGAAAAAGACCGATTTTTTAAGCGAAATTTATGAAAAAATAAAACATGTGGATGGTTCTCATTTAAAATACTTTTTTGAAGTACATGGAAAGTATGACAAAATATTTTATATAACAAACACAAAACATAAATTTGAAAATTAAATTTTCTTTAGGGTAAATTTAAATGTTGTAAATAAATGTATTTTGTTTTTTGTGTACGACGGTCCATTATGTATTAAAAACAAAAATATTGGTTTGACTCTCTTGATTAGAGTTGTGTAGTTCGCGAACGAACTAGTGTCATTGAACTATTCACTTTAAGGAGCTAAGTGAGCCGATCATTTCCGCGAGCTCTTTTAGGTCCATAGTTCGTGTTTCTTTCTTTCGCCTTCAAATTTTCTTTCTCGTTCATGTTTCTTTCTGGTACCAACCAAAAATTTATATAAAAACAAACATCGAGACTGATCACAAATAAATCGTTTGTTTTTTTCTTTCAATACAATTATTTTTCATCACACCAGAATATTTCTAAAATCCTTCTTTTTGGGTTTATAATTGCACTTTTCATTTATTTACACCAATTTTGTTTTGCTTTTCTTTTGCTTTATCATGAAAGCTGAAACAGAGCCGTTCATTGAAAATATTATCTATGGAGCACTGAGCTATTGAACTAAAAGAAAGGCATATTCCAGTAAAAAGATCTGAACTGAAAAGAGCACTCTTTCAAAAGAGCTCATGAACTCAACTCTACTCTTCACACAAAATGATGGGTCAGTTTTGCTTCCTACCACTATTCCACATCAGGAAACTACGAGTTTCGCCAAGAACGTGAGTCAAATATAAGGAAATAATGATAATTACAATTTTTTCTTAAAAATGTGTTGATGTCTACAGTTTTGTGTATTGAGCGTTATTCTTTATTATTCAGTTAACTAATTAAAATCGCATTGCTCGTAATAGAGTATACTAAAACAAAAGCGTCAGTTTCTCATTCAACATCATGATATAAATATGTTTAAAAGTTTTATAAATTTTTAATATATTTTTATATGTCAAAATTTTTCACAAATCGATTATGGTTTGTATCCTTAAAAATGTAAGAATATAATTTTTTTTTAATTCTTAATTTTGTTACAGTCAAGGTCTAAAAAGGTTTTATAACCTATATACACTTTTTATGATCAATTTTTTTTTTCTTATAAATCATACAACAAAAAGCAACAACAGTGTAGCCAAATGTAACACTCAATACACAATATTAATAAAAATTCGACAAATATGATTTTATTTCGGAATCCATTGAATGAAGCGAAAACCATATTATGAGTCTAACTTTCTTATATTTTTAATAATTAAATTGGAAAAGTTGAGGAGAAATAAAAGGCAAAACGTACACTCAGAGAATTACTCATATAAATTAAAATAAACTTTTTCCTTGCAAAATTTATAAACATACTGCAATTGATTTTTTATCCATCATATCACACGTTACTTAGTTCACAATTTGCGGAAATTAACGTATCAATTGTCGAAACCATTTAAAATCAACCAAATTCTACTGATTCCGTAATGAAGAAATGCACACTAAACGTTAGAAATACTATTTCTAAATATCCAAATTAGTACAACTGCCGTATGAGGCAGAGACACATTCTAAGACATCATGATAATCTTGATCTTGGAGTGAGTTGTGGTGACATCAGAAGTACTTTGTAATTTCTGTGATAAACTAGGCCATGAAGGGGTCAACTGCAACAAGAGGCTTAATATATACAATATTCGGCCAATGTGTAGAAAAAAGCTAACAAAAATGAAAATTGCAAGTTATGCAGGAATAGAGGCCAGACTTGCGAGGCTTGCAGAAAATGCGGACGAATGTCCAACAAAGAGAACAAATTAGTTAACTAGTTTGCTATAAATACAATCAGCTAGCGCTTTTTGCCCATGACTGTCAATACGTGCTCGCTCCAACCAGAACCATGACAGCCGGGAACCAAAGGGCCAGAACACGCAACAATAATGGTAAAAATGTAAAACATCAATCGGGCCGGTTACAGCCAATAACTTGGGAGCACGAAAATATATAGAAATACCGTTAGGTTAGGTTGTACCGGCTGTCAATTTCATGAAACTAGTCCACTTGGGGCCCTTTCTTGATTCCGCTGTATTGCCTGAGGGAGATATTTAGCTTATGACGCTTACACATCCGCGACGGTTCGGATTCAAACCATCCTCAAAGCCGGACAAAATTGTGCACTCCATTCAACCCGCAAGCTGATATATCTGCTTACCCGTGTAGGATCGGTCCGTCCAGATACAGCGCTCTCATAGAACAAAGAGCCAGGCACCGACAGAGCAAATGCTCAATACTCTCTTCCTTGTTTTCATCTCTACAACTTCCACAGAAATCATTAAATAGAAGATTTAACCTCTTAGCGTGAGTCTCTACACTGAAAGAATTATGGGTCATATATTTAATGAAACTGTTTCATTAAATATTTTTCATTAATCCAATGAAAACGTTTCACAATATGCATGAAACTTGATATATATTATGAAATAGTTCCATCAGAATGGTTTCATTAAGTTTCATAGTTTCATTAAAAAAAATCATTGGATTTATGACTACAACAAAATTTAACTTTTTTTTTAATTCTTTGAATTTTTGTAAGATGTATTAATGGGCATTTATTAATCTTAAGCTACAGTTTAAAAAGGTCAAGTTTTTTTTTTTTTGTTTTCCAATGAAATAGAATTCATTAGATCAATGACAAATAAATTTCTGGCTACCGAACTTGGGTATGTGTATGTACTCAAATCAGCATAATAATAGTTTAAAAAATTTAAATACCAGTGTATTGGAGTCATTTGAATTAATAAAATCTGTTTTATTTGGTGAATATTTGTTCAACTTTTTTTTTATCATAATTAGGTACAATTTCTCAAAAGCAAGGAATAGTATTGTTTGTGTAATGAAATAAAGTATCAATGAATAAGTGAAATAATTCCATTGATCTTATTACGTACATTTGTGAACATATTTTATTAATGTGTGTTATTATATTATTTCATTAAACAAATGTAACTATTTCATTGATTTAATGTAAATTTTTCAGGTGCTTAATGAATAATCAAATTAGATAAATGGAATAACTTCATTGACCTTATGAAGGAGTTTCATATTCTTCATGAATATATTACATTAGTACAAAGAAGTTATTTCATTAAATAAATGTTACTTTTTCATTATTTTAATGTACAGTTTTCATGTGCTTTATGAAATTGATTCTTTGATCTAGAGAAATTATTTCACTAATCATATGATTTGTCTTTCATACTTTTAATGAAAATAAGTCATGTTTCTTATTAAAATGTTTCATTACTTTTATGAAGGTTTTCATTAAAATAATCTAATGAAATTTGTTTCATTATTTCTATGAGAACTTACAATGGTTGAAAAATAATGAAAAAATTCATAAAAGTAATGTCAAAATTCAGAGAATTTCTGGACAAAATTTTTTCAGTGTATTTGACAATGTGCTGTCAAAACCGCCACCAAAGTAGACGACTTTCGATGGGGAAAACCACTAAGGACCGTAGTCCTACTACGATCATACGCTGGCCATGGTAGCCTCACTATTTGGCAGGTATCGTCATCAGACCATCTGTCCTGTGCAGCTTGTACAAGTTGAAGCTGCACTTGGTTTTTACAGTTTTAACAAGGGATTCCTACTATCCTAACAATATCCTCTTGCTTTAAACGAACCCCAGCTGTCGCCAATTCATCCGCTACCATATTTCCGGGCACTCCACTGTACCCAGAACAACCGCAAATTTTATATTGGTATTACAACAAAAAGGGAAATCGAGGGACGAGGTGCTCAGGTTCATATCAAACGTAGTACTGGCCAGCCTTTTGCTTATCATTTTCAAACAGTTAATACCATAAATTGTTTTGTCAGCCAATAACAAATATTATTTCGATATTTAAAATTTTTTGAAAAAGATATTTTACTTTAAGTATTTGACAATCTTGTGAAATTCATAAATTTCTTATTATTTATGTTAGAAAACACTTTTACTTGTGAAATTCTATTTTTTTTTTCACCTTCAATGATATGACAGACAACTTTAGTAGACGCCTGGTGCCATCTTAAACTAAAGAAGAAAATTGGCAAAAATGGTACGCCATAGTTTATTTGTTGACCTTTTTTACAATTTTTTGTGAAAAAAAAAGAGAAAAAGGAATATTACTCGTGTATTTTTTTTATAATTAAAAGAAGTAGCATTTTAAGTTGCCAAGGATTGATTTCCCTTTTAGTATTGTTTTCTTTTGTGGAGGTTGGCTAAAAGCCAATATAAAGCTTTTGCCAGCTTAAAATAAAATTAAAATTTTGTGAATCATAAAAAGAATAATATAAAATAAAAATCAATAAAGGGTGTCTAGTCTGGGTAGTAAGTAAAACCGAAAGTAAGTTAAGGTAATGGTGATAAAAAAAAATAGCAAAAAGCTAAGTAAGCTAAAGAAGAATCCCGAACAAAAAGTTTGGGCGGCAAATTAGCATAAAACTGACTTCAGATAAAACGTGTGCAAAGTAGAATTGCTTCAATTTTCTAATCCCATTGTTTTCCAGTAACATTTCAAACTGCTTTAAGTATGCTGCCGACTAGCTCCTTCAAATGTTGAGCAGCAAATAAGCAACCTGTTTAATAAAAAGGAGTATAAAATCTACATTTAACAACTGTTTTGCCAGTTAAACTACTTGACACCTGCTTAAAGTGCACAAGTCGTCTGTCTATTAGAAAATTAGCAAAAGTTTTTCAAAACATTTTCTAAATTTATTACACTGCATTGGCAAACAGAGAATATAATATGCAATAATTAAAAATAGTGTTTTACAAGAGCAACAACAAAAAAAAAAACGTTTTCAAAACAATATTATTTCCTTGTTCTTTATACTCCGGCTGCTCTAAGCAGGGCGTCAGTTCCTCTTCTTTGCAAAACTTAGCACACCATTTTGCATAAACCGGATATTATGTTAATGACACGGAAGTTAAATAGCGAATATATATAGAAAAGGTAGAAAACAGTTTTTTCTTTCTATTTGTTGAAGTTTTTGCAGTTGTTGGCTGGCAGTGAGACAAAGAGACTTTTAACTTCACGTCAGTTTGTCAGCAAAAAAGAAAAAAAAGTTCCTCACTGCACAATAACTCCTGTGTCTGTGTTACCACCATTCAAACAGGCAAATGCTTTCTTTCATTTCAACTGGCAAATATTTTATGTGAAGAATAAGAATTTTTAATAAGCAGTTGTCGGTCAAAGTATGGGTAACCCGATATTACAACAAAAGAACGGAAAATAGAATAAGAAAGGGGCAAAGAGCTTTAAAGTTTCATTTTGAAATAAGCAATTTTCTTAAAACACATTTTTATGTGTCTACAATCAGGCGTATTCTAAAGAGTTTTCAATGTGGCATACTTTTAGGCGGAGTAGTAAAGATATTAGAAGTGCCGAGTGCAATGTGCAATTAAAGTATAAATTTAGAACTTTGCTGAACAAATAGCCCATTGTATACGACAGTAAATCACTATCAGAAGGTGTAATAGAAATCGGGGAGCATAAATTTGAGTGTAAGACAATAATTTTAATATTCCAAATTAGATTCTAACATTCAGGATTATGATTAACATAAATTCCCAAAAAATTTATAAAATTTGTTAATATGTTTTTTACATTTGTTTTACGACAAGACAACACAAGCTTGCACTTAAGACATGTTCAGCATTGCATACGCATTTTTTAAATTATGCATTGCAACTTGCATTTAGGAAGTCAACCATACTAGCGTTTTCAAAACGCCAAACGTCTAGCGTTTTCTTTTGTCAGAAAATGGAAATAGCCAATTTTAAGCTAAATACGTTTTTCAGAACATGAGCATTAGGGCGGGTCGGTTTTTTTTTTTTTTTTTTTTTTTTTTTTGTTTTACAAAAAGTAGCAGAAAAATTATTCTACAAAGAATTCGAAGCGATTTCAAAAAAAAAAAAAAAAAAAAAAAAAAAAAAAAAAAAAAAAAAAAAAAAATGGCCTAAAATGGATTTTGAGTGGCCAGAATTCTTTAATACAATTTGTTGTATAGGGTGTTTTTTTAAGCCAGATAGAACTTGAAATTGTAAAAAATAACACAAAAAATTAAATTGTAATCAAAATTTTTTTTTGTTCGAAAGATCAATACGTGACATTAACATTTGAAAATGATTTCGGGCATATGGGCACCGCGGCTGTTCTTGACGAAGCGCATTCTGGACGTCCAATTTTGGGCCACTTTTTCGAGCACTGCTGGCCGTATGTCACGAACAACACGAACAATGCTGGCCTCCAAGGCGTCAATTGTTGCTGGTTTATCAGCATAAACCAGTGACTTCACGTAGCCCCACAGGAAATAATCGAGAGGTGTCAAATCGCACGACCTTGGAGGCCAATTGACAGGTCCATTTCTCGAAATCAACTTATCGCCAAATTTTGATTTCAGTAAGTCGATGGTTGCGTTCGCCGTATGGCACGTAGCGCCATCCTGTTGAAACCACATCACCTCCGGATCAATGTCATCCATATTTTCAAACAAAAAATCATTGATCATAGTGCGGTAACGATCTCCATTGACCGTAACGCGAGCTCCGGCCTCATTTTTGAAGAAATAAGGTCCGATGATGCCACCAGCATGAAAACCGCACCAAACAGTGCATTTTTCTGGATGTAATGGAGTCTGTAGGGTCTCTTGTGGATTGGTCTCACTCCATATGCGGCAATTTTGCTTATTAACAAACCCGTTAAGCCAAAAATGCGCCTCATCGCTGAACACAATTTTGCGATAAAACAACGGGACTGATTTTCAAAGTAAATTTGGATAATTTCGTAGCGTTGTTCAAGCGTGAGTCTATTCATGATGATTTGTCAGAGTATACTGAAACAAATAAAAAAAATGTTTCATCAAAATTTAATTTTTTGTGTTACTTTTTACAATTTAAAGTTCTATCTAGCTTAAAAAAACACCCTATATTTAGTAATAAACTTGCATTTAGGAAGTCGACCATGCTAGCATTTTCAAAACGCCAAAAGTCTAGCGTTTTCGTTTGTCAGAAAATAGAAAACGCCAATTTTAAGCTAAATACGTTTTTCAGAACATGGACATTAGAGACATTAGTCGATTTTTTTTTTTTTTTTTTTTTTTTTTTTTTTTTTGACAAAAAAGTCGTAAGCAGAGAAATTATTCTACGAAGAATTCTGAACAACTTCACGAAAAAAAAACAATGGCCTAAAATGAATTTCGAGCGGCTGCAAATTCAGAAACATATTGCTAGAATTCTTTAATATAGATATTTAGGTATTATTGGTTTTCATTTAAATTTCATTAAATATTTTTATCCAAGTTGAACTTACATTGATCATACAATTTAAGACGATTTTTAGAATAAAAAGCCATGTAAGCCAATTATAATCCTGATTCACAATACGGGCTTGGTTGTAAAGTACTACTTACGACAAGTTTTGAATTTTCGGAGGCTAGAAATCTATTTTATTTCTATGGTTTCTTCTTCAAAGTGGCTCGGAATTCTGCGTAGAATAATATACCTCCCCCCTTCAGGCGACTAAATTTTTTCCAGCTTCATACAATTCGACTCGCCCTAACGGATATATCGCTTCTTTATTGCAACATAATCATATCGCAAAAAATGCACTTTTCGAGTTAACAGTTAACAATGCAGAACTGTTAACAGTACTACCATTTATATTGTGACAAAAATTTATTCAAATTATTTTTAAACTGTTTCCTTTTTCTAAAAAAAACTAAATATTTCAAATGTGTTTTTCTCGAAACAAGCTTTTTTTTAGTTGTGACTATATTACAGTAAAGGAGCGATATGTCCTTTTTTCTAATGCCTTTGCTAAACCATACAGCTGGAATTCGTATTATAGTGTTTGTTATATTTTAGTCTGTTCAACAGACGAAACAAGCCATCAATAAATGGTTCTAATATAATGAACATGAAATCAAGAACGTACTTACGACTGACAAGACATGGCAAATTAACAATTAAGAAGAAATCATGAATTTTTTGTCACAGATGCCGGCAGACTTAAGTATGAACAGATGTTTGCAAGAATTATTAAACAAACATAGGTATAATGTTGGTTTAAAAAAGTCTTTCATTTATATTATCACTTTTTTTTTCTTTTTGCCAGTTCAAGGACAAACAACGAGACACATAAATGTGTCAAATACCCTAAACTTTGAGTAAAAATATATGTTTTGCATTTAATAACTTGTATAATTTAAACCAACTTAGAGACTCTCTACATAATAGCAACATGCCCAAACAATGGCACACACATGAAAATTTTTTGCACAAAAAAAGTAAAAGGATAATAATTATAAGAAAGACAACAAAAAACTCTCCCAATTGTAGCTTTTGATTTTTGGTAATACTCTTATAAAAGAATATTTTGTTTGTCTGCATTTTAAGACACACATAAATTTTCAATAAGATATCATACATTTACAGGATTTTGTTTTTATTTTTCTCAACATTATGTGAAAGTTTACAGCAAGTGGTGAATTCTTAAAAATTTCACCACCCTAAATTAATAACATGTAATAAACATCGAACAACATGTTTGGCTCGTTGGTCTAGGGGTATGATTCTCGCTTCGGGTGCGAGAGGTCCCGGGTTCAATTCCCGGACGAGCCCTCTGGGGTTTTTTTTTATTTTTTTTATATTTATAATTTAAATATTTTACCCAAATTTATTTTAATGCTAGTTTCGTGAACCTTTTTGTTATTCATAAACATTGAAAACAAAAAATCTAACGAAGTTTTCCAGAGGAAAACGATATATTGAGTAAAAAAATTAAAACGACAATTTTTTTTTTTTTTAGAAATTATTGAGGTGTTTATGAAACATGAATAATACGTTTAACGTGATGTTCATAAAGCACAGACAAGGAACTCATCTAGAAGATTTGCATGAAAGTTGCTCAATTATTTGAGTGATTTCTATTTAAATTTTTTAAATGTTCTGTGTTCTGCGAACAGCAGCGAAATGTATGAAAAAAATACAGTATTTTGATTTTTTATTTTGGTTTGATGTGTTTATTTTTTTGTTTTGATGTTTTTAATCTTAGTTTAACACTTTTAATTTCTTTCAGGTTTCTTTTTTTGCTTTAAAAAAAATTTTTTAAGGATAGTTTAAACGAAATGTTGTACATGTGGACAGGGGGGAAACGTAGATAATGTTTAAACTAAAAATTTTTTGTATATTACTTTCTATTCTTATATTTATTTTTTAATTTAAAATTAAACTAGTTTTCTTTACACAAGTATTTTTATTATTGTTTTACACTATTTTAATGTTTTAATTTAAAACTTTTTTTTATTTTAATATCTATTTTCTCTTTTTTTATTTTAATTAACTTTTTTTTAATTTCTTGAAATTTTTTAGATTAGTTTTTTTAAAATTATTTAAGTTTTTTTAATATAGATTTTTATTTATTTATTTATTTTTTTTTTATTTTATTTTATTTTTTTGTTAAAATTTTATTGTTAAAATGGTTATTTCAAAATTTATGTAACCTTTTATTATTATTATTTTTTTTTTCTTTCTATTTTTCTTTTGTTTATTTCTATTTTTCTTTTGTTTTATTATATTTCATTTAATTTTTTGTCATTTTTCTTTTTTTAGCTTTTAAATTTTTTTATTTTAATTTTGTTTATTAATTTTTATTTTTGTTATTGTGATTTATTATTTTTTGTTTATATTTAATAAGTCTTTGTTTTTCATTTTATTATTGTAGTTTGCTTTCTTTACAAATGTTTTTGTTTGTTTTTATATACGAGTAAATATATATATGTATATAGGTGTTTTTTTTTATCTTGGACCAGTACTCAGGGGATGACCCCTACATATGCAGCACATTGTACCAGAACTAGGAAAATAGGTTACGAGGAGGGGGAAAGAGGGACTAGTGTTTGTGAACATTTGACTTGAACTTTCCAGCGTTATAACGGACAGGAAACACGTGTGCAGGCAACTTATTCCAAAGACGAAGCGTACGGCTGAAAAACGAATTCTCTCTGTAATGCGTTGTACGATTCCCCGGACAACCAACCACAAATGGATGAGCTCTGGACGATGAACGCGTGTTACGTAGAATTGTGCGAGTTTCAGGAAGAAGATCCCTAATCTCGTCAGAGCAAAATCCATTGTAGTAATGATAGAACAGAGTAACGCACCCTACACTGCGTCGATGCTCCAGTGAATCAATAGAGTTGGATACCCTACTGTCACCGATAAGCTTCTTCGCCCTCTCATGCACACGGTCGAGCAACCCGAAAATAGACTTTGGGGCACCGGCCCAAACATGAGAGTTGTATTGTATTTCAAATTAACGATTTTTTATTCAAATTCAATTTTTTACAAGTCAAACACAATAGCTCTATTCACAATCTTGTGCATTTGTGATTGCAAATTTATGCAATTGCAAAAATAAGCTAGCAAATGTGAACTACCTTTGTTGGTTTAGTTTGTACTATTTTTTGCACAGCATGAAATTCACAGCTGATTGATAATTATAGTAGAAAATAATTTACTGAAATTTTAATTAAAAATAAATATGCCGAAAAAAAGCTTTAAGGAGGAGTTAATGGACTTTTTAAATAGAAAAAGCGATTTTAAGTTAGATAAAGACATCAATTGGTGTTACTTGAATTCGGGATGAGCGACGGCAACTAAGCGGTGGTTACGAACAAATTGGCAAATTGGATCGCTGATTGTCAGCTGTCGCTTTGCAATTAACTTGTGCATAAGCAGAGCAAATAAAAACTATAGGTTTTAGGTATTGCATATACACATAAGACTAGCAAGTGCATTGTTGTGTATTTTGTTAGTGTAGAGTAAAAGTATGCTAAACCTTTTTGCAAATGCAATGATGCAATACCATTTGCACAAGACTGTGAATAGAGCTAATGTTTTGCAACACAAATTCAATTTCTTGCACTTCAAATTAAATTCTTTTCATTTCATATTAAATGTTTTGTATTTTAAATTAAACTATTTTTTTTTTTTTTTTTCAAATAAAATGTTATGTGTTTCAAATTTAATTTATTTAATTTCGAATTCAATTATTTGTTTATTTGGCTGAAAACTGACAGCCTTATTCAAAAAAAACTCACTACACGTTACATTATAAGTAAAGAATTTTGAGAAAAGTTTATGAAATTCTGTATTGTGTTATTTTTTTCTTTTTAACCCATTTTCGGGACATGACATATCATGAACGGCTGCCTTAGACACTCGAGCCATTTAATTAATATCTGTCCATATTCATCTCATATTAAACTAAACCCCGACGTACAAATGTACAAAAATCAAAGATAAATCTAATTTAAAAATTATTTAAAAATCAACAAAAACTCAATAAGTTAATGTTTTTATGTTATTTAATTTCTTCTTGGCATTTTATTTATTTTTTTTTTTTTTTGCAGGAAAGTGAGTGCTTTACCCAACCACAAATTATACTGAGAGCAATTCTAAATTAAAATTGGTAGTTATTTGGTTGCACTGTTTTTCAACCGGAAAAATTAATATTGACTTTTGCAATTATTGTAAATAATCAATTTTGATAACTTTTAAAATGAATTAAGCACCCAACCCTGGAAATATCATTCGATTATCACTTTACTCGAATGGAATAATTAGTTTAGTTAGAAGTTTTTAATAGAAATAAATAAAATAAGTATTAAATTACATAAAAAATAAAAACATAAGTATTAAATTACTATGAAATAATTACATACCATAAGCAATCAGAATTGTTTACTTTATTAAATCAAATTCATTTAAAAAACTTCACACTTACCTAGAAAGAGAAGATAATAAAATTGCAAGTTATTAAAATCTGTTTTTTAATTAAAAGATTTTGCTTAGTTTTTTGAATATGAAAACGATTTTCTTGTATAAGACAATTTTTGATGTTTATTATATAACTGATATTGTGAAAACATTTCGCTCCTTTATTGCAACATAGCCATAACGCAAAAAAGCTTGTTTTGAGAAAAACGCATTTCAAATTTTAAGTTTCAATACAAGTCTGAGAAAATATTATTAGAAAATATCTTCTAAAGAATACAGTTTCAAAATAAGTTAAATAAAATTTTGGCACAATATAAAAGGTAGCGCTGTTAATAATTCTGTATTGTGAACTCGAAAAGCTAATTTTTTGAGATATGACTATGTTGCAATAAAGGAGCGATTTATTTGAAAAACACACAGTTCTGCTTATTTTCTTTTATCTCATATTGCAATAAAGGTTAATTTAAAAAATTTCTTTCACTTTGATATATTTGCCAAGAATGCCATTCATTAACTTAATTGTATACAGAATAGAGGCTGCAAACATTCTCCCCTCAAAAATTGGTCGGTGAGTCAATATAAATTAAATTAATGAATGCGTTGAAAGCGAAAAGAAGTAAACAGCAAAATAAAGAATGCAATTATAAAATTCTTTAAAACTTTACACAATAATGCAATACAAAATACACATGGAAGCATTTTAATAAAAAATGAAAAGCAGCAGCCAATTGAGGCTGCTATTAAAGCAGAGCTTAAAGCAATGAAATCTTTTAAACGGTACGGTAGATTCCCACACTGATCAGGTTTGACATTTTTACATATCTGTATTTGTTCGTATGCAAGATATAGCAGTTGTTGGAATAAATTATTATAAGTAGAAAATTATATATATTTTACAGCTAGTGGCTGACTCTATAAAAACGTTTTATTTAAATGGTTTATTTGTTTAAAAAGTAAAAATTTTGTTTATTAGTTCCGTTAATAATAAAAGTTTTCTTTTCATCGTGTTAAAAAGTATTGTTACCATTTTGCAGTAATTCTAACCCACTGTGCAGCTAAATGTACATGGACATCCACACAAAACACATAAAGCTAAAAACATAATACACAAACCAACAAACATACATGATTAAAAGAACGCAAAATACCAACTAAATCACCACCAATGATTTTATTGTTATTGTTGTGTTCTTATTGTTCCGCAAGACTAAGTGTGTATGTGCGTAGCGGCTATATTTGTAAATCTGAATCTGGAATGCAAAACACAAATAATGCAGAAGGTAATAAAGAAGTATAAATAACAGGCAGATATTGGGCAGAGGCAGAGCTTATTTTTAAACGGTATGTAAGATAGTCATAAGTCTGAAAATTAAGCAAGTTGTAACGTGGTTCTGTCGTCGGCTAAGGTACCACAGCAACGTCCAGAGTCTACTTACGGGTTCACGAACCTTAAGTAAATAACACGAACATGAAGTAAATAACAATATTTTTACACTTTGAGACTTACAGTAATCCAAAATTTGATTTATTCAGTATTTAAAATAACAACAATGATAGGTATAGGCTCAGGATACTTGCAGTCTGGCTTACGTTTCGCATGTTCTTCGATTCTCACTGAAGGAGTGATGATTGTTTACCGCAATATTGGATTTAACCCTTCGTATTGACGCACTTAAGGCCCAGTTTGTATTTTACTCGGTACTCGCTGGAATCGGATGTTGCGGGTATTCCCTCGGGTTCGGTATTACAACTGTTGCTGGTGAGAATTCCTCTTAGAGCGGATCGGATGTATCTTCGTATAGACAGGGTTCGAGTTGGGTAGACAGTCCTACCCAGCATACACTAGAATCAGGTATGGTATGATTTCGCTCGGGTTCGGTACAACAATTATTGCTTCTTAGATTTCCTCCTAGAACAGGTCGGGTGTATCTCGCACCATCCCTGCTCTCGCCATAATCTCGGTACATGCGAAATAGAAAACAGTCAGACAAAGCTGCTGTGTGAACAGTCTAGTCAAAGTCTAGAGAGCTCTTACACAGTGGTATTAAGTGCAAATCAAGTGAAATATTTAAGTACTGTGTAACGAACAAATGGCTGTGTCTATCATTATTTCATTTGCAATTGAAGAATCCGCACAGCATTTTAAAAGTAAAAACGTAACGATAAATATACTCGCATATAAAAAATATGTTCGCAAAAAAAATAATTAAAACGAACCAATTTAAATAAAGTACCAAAATCCATTGCAAATCACTTAAAATCACAAAATTTCCATTTAAATTTAGTCCCTGCACTTATAGTTTTCGAGCACGTATGAGGTACCAAAAATTACAAAAATTATATATATTTTATAGCTAGTAATTCTCATTAGTTTTATCTCCTTAAACAAGTATGTCAAAAGGTACCGTAAAAAGTGTACCTGCCTACAAGATCAGATAAGATAGGACATTTTGTTGATTTTTGGTATTTATTACATCCAGAGATGTAGAGACGGGTGTTGAACCTGTTTTTGCATACATTTTCCCTTTAAATTTTCAAAAAATCTTTCTGGATCCCATAAATGAAGAGACAGACGTCGAGCAAAGTGCCTTCCCCTTGACACACGGCATAAAGATATATAAGTTTTAATATACTCAAAACTGGGCAACAATTGTGTATAAAAGCTTCGCAAATTGATTTCACGAGTGAATAGAACGGATCTAATGCAGTATTTTAGATACCTTCTTCATATCGTTTATTGAAAAACCAAACAACGGGTTAAATTAACTTTCCGAACGGAATTGAATTCTGTGACATGGCTATACATCTATGTAGGTTAGGGTGGGTCGATATGAAAGAATTAAAATTTGTAGATTTTGTGCCATCGGCATAAGAAAAAACGTTCTATTATGCTATGTCAACGAAATAGTTTTTGAGACGCCCAAATTAATTTTTTTTTTGTTTCTCTTCAACTTTTATTTTTAAGGTTTTTTTAAAAGGTAATAATAGGTGTACAACTTAGCTTCCGCCGTTTTTTCTCCGAAATTCGGGGCTTTATTTTAAAAAAGCTGGTTACACATTTATGACTCAAACTGTTGTCTACCCCTGGCCACTAGTTTCTCCATTCTTTCAAACAGCATACGCATCTCGCGTTGAAAAAAAACTAGGCATCTTTTGAAGTTATCCACGAATCGATCCAATTTGTTACTTCTTCACAAGACTGAAAGTGCTGGTCAGCCAAGCCGTTTGCCATTGATCAAAACAAGTGATAGTCCGAGTGAGCTACACCTGGAGAATACGGCGGGTGCGGTAGGACTTTCAATTTCAACGCTTCCAAGTATATCCTGACCACTTTCGCATTGAACATTCTCATGAAAAAATTGTTATTTCCTCGATTTATTCACCACCCCGATTTTCAACAAATGTAAATCATTATTCACTTTTTTTTAATTCACTAATCCTCTAAACACATTTTTTGGGGATCATGTTTAATTTACCTAGAAGGCCGTGTGCTTTTTGACACTATTTCCAAAATCGGCTTCGGATGTTCCAATGTTATGGACTTTTCAGTAGCAAACAATTTTGCTTTAGAGTGGATGCAAGTGGAGCCTTCTTTAGATTTGTCATCGGATCACTCACCCATTACAATCTCTGTTTCGTTCCCCCAAGAAGTTGGCTCCCAGTTTAGTTTCTTAGCATTGACCATCACTAGAGATAATCGACTAAAATACAAAAAATATTTGAGTACTCATTGTAAGGAAAATATTGTGTTTAGAACACCTGAAGATATTGATGAACTACCATCTCGAAAAAGCGAACACTATTTTGGCCAACCTCATTTTCGAAAAAATACAGCCCAATGGGGTCGTGCATTGTCATACTGTAAAATTACATTATCATATCTCTCGTTGTACTGCGGCAGTTTGTTTTT
This sequence comes from Thecocarcelia acutangulata, assembly GCA_914767995.1. NCBI lineage: Eukaryota > Metazoa > Arthropoda > Insecta > Diptera > Tachinidae > Thecocarcelia > Thecocarcelia acutangulata. Next base: position 32,027,776 of record OU612096.1, read on the forward strand.
CAATGCTCGGGTTAAACGCATTAATTGCGTTCGATAACGATCCTGTGATTGTTTTATTCGGTTATAAGAACTCATAATACACTACACCGAACTGGTACTACCATATACTCAGCATGACCTTGGAACCGTAAATATTCGGTTTGGCCGTGGACGTGGAAGCAGTCAGGAATCCTCATAATTTTCTGCACTTGAGATTATCGCAATGAACCAATTTTTTGCCTTCAGTCATAATAAGATGCAGATATCCCTTCCGTTTTTGCCTTGCAGGCAACTGTTCAAGACTCTTAAAATAACCCAATGCTCCAATTCTGCATATTCAAAAACCTTGTCTCTTCCACAGCCATGCTGACCTTCGACGTTAATATCACAATTCTTGAAGCGATGTAACCACTCTCAGCACATCCTTTCAGTAATAGTGGCCTCTCCATAGGTATTTATTGAGAGCAGTCGCTGAGCCTCAGCCACCGATTTCTTCATATTAAAGCAAAAAGTAGAATCTCCCGCAAATGACGAGAATTTCGTTCGTAATCTGGCATGTTTAGCCGTATATAACTTTATGTAGACAAGTCGACTAATATTTCGATGGCGTTATGTTTAAAAATACCTAAGCGTATTGTATGACATCTACGATTTATTCATTACGACTGCCCCTTATCGCTATACCTATATATTACAGAACGGTGGAAGCAAAGTTGTGCACCTAATAAAAAATCAGCTGATTTTATACTTTTTTTTTTTAATAATACTATTTGAAGGTCATATTTATTATTGAATTGCTATAATGAATTCTGAATACTGATATTGAATTATTTATCAACGACATATGACCTAGTGAAACTTTTGTTTCCTCATGCCAAAAGCTATCGAGAATTCTAAGGCATAATATCAATTGTTAAATTGATATTGTTTATACCTATTTTAGGTATAACAACTTTTATTTTCATTTATCAAATCTATTTAAGCATTACAAGTTTTTATTCTTTTAAATTTCTCCCCTAAATAATTTTATTATTATTACACGATAACAAACAATAATATAAAAAGTTAAACTTTTTCAATCCCAACAATATTAAAACAGTTTTTGCAACAATGTAACAAGCAATAATAAGCTAATGCTCAAATACATATGTACGTAAGTATGTGTGTGTATGACTTTCCTCTTACCAGCAGCTGTTGCAGCAGTAAACATTATTACCATACTCATTATATTTCAACAACTGGCCACCACAATACCTCTCAATCATTTTGCCTCTTCATGCCAACATCATCCACAGAATACGGCCCCAAATAACATATAAAACAGTTGGTAGCACATTTAAGCCCACAGTTGCATTCTGGTTGGGTTGTATTTTACTTCGTTTTTGTTGTCAGTTGTAAGTGAATGAAAAACAACAATGATGTATAAAAGGATGGAGGATTGCGGATTGTGAATGTGTAAATTGCATTTTTCATTTGTCGAAAATGAATGAATTGAATACGTTTGCAGCAGCAATTAATTATTGATACATACATAGATATATTTTTCATCGCTTTTAAAAGGTGTAATATTTAGCGCCATTATTACAACTCACAAATAGTTAAAATTAGGTTTATATCTCTTTTTTTTACCTGGATCAGTACTGAGGGGATGACCCCTACATATGCAGATCATTGTACCGGGACTAGGAAAATAGGTTGTGAGAACGGGGAAAGAGGGAGTAGTGTTTGTGAACATTTGACTTGAACTTGCCACCGTTATAACAGATGGGAAACAACTGATTCCACATGCGAAGCGTACGGCTGAAAAATTAATTCTCTCTGTAATTCGTAGTACGATTCCCCGGGCAATCGACCACAAATGGATGAGCTCTGGACGATGAACGCGTGCTACATAAAAATGTGCGAGTTTCGGCAACAAGATCCCTGATATCGTCAGAGCAAAATCCATTGTAGTAACGACAGAACAGTCTAACGCAGCCTACACTGCATCGATGCTACAGCGACTCAATAGAGTTGGATCCCTACTGTCAGCGATAAGCTCCTGCACACGGTCGAGTAACCCCAAAATAGACATTGAGGCATCGGCCCAAACATGAGAGTTGTATTCCATTTTCGTTCGGATGTAGGTGGTATAAATAGTAAGGAGGTCGGATGGAGTGGAGTACATCTTATATCGCTTCAAAAACCCGAGGGGCCCGAATGCTTCTTTAGAGATATCAAAAATGGTTTAAGTCCAGTGAACATCACACTGTATTTTCATTCCCAGAACATCAAGAGCATCCGATTCCTAAATACTTATACCATCCATTCGGATACAATGGGCCTATAACTTAAAGGGTACGAGTGGCAAATGCTGCTGTCATCCGCGAAAGAGTGGATAGGGTTTGAAGTTTGATAGAGAAGGTCGTTGAGAAAAATAAGAAATAGGGTGGGAGAAAGCACAAAATTAGCTCTTACGAGCGTTAAAAGTGACCCTGTTTTTACGACGCCATTCGGAGATTTTTAGAAGATCACCATCCAGCTAGTCATTTGTACCTTGCCTCTTGGCAATGATCTCGAATAGGCTGGGCCTATAACTGAAAGCGTACGAATGGCAAATGCTGCTGTCATCCGCGAAAGTGTGAGTACAACTTAAGAAAATCACACCACAACTCGTCTCGCACATCCGTGAGGGCGGATTGATATTGAAGCTACCAAGCGCTAGATGGCAGCACAAACACATAATTTTGTTTTTTAAATTGCGATCTCTCAAACGTCAGCTGTTAGAATTTCACCCAAATCCATCGATTAGTTTATTTTTTTGTAGTCGTTTGAAGAAAGCAACTTTTATGTTTCTTGAAAAATGAAAAAAGTAAATTTCTTTCAGTGATTAAACGCTATTATTTGAGAGGGAAACGGTGAAAGAGACAAAAGAAAAGCTCAATAAACATTACGGTACGTCTGCTCTATCAGATTACGTCGTAGAGTATTGATGAATTAAAACACGGCCGAACATGCACTGCCACAATACCATCAACAGGAAGGCCAAAAGAAAATATCAAGAAAATCCTTGATATCGTTATGAATGATCACCGAGTCAACTTACGTGAGATTGTTGAAATGGTAAACATATAATATGAACGTGTGTTCAACATTTCGCATGAACATTTGCATATGAAAAAGCTATCGGCAAGATGGAGGCCGCGTTTGCTCAGTGTCGAACAAAAACGTGTTTGACCGACTACTTCACAGCGGTGTTTGAACATGCTAAAGCGTAATCCTGTTGATTTTTGGTGTCGATTAATAACTGCTACACCAACAAAAATCAATCGAAGCAATGGGTGGAAGCTGGTGGAAGCGCTCTGAAGAAGGCGAAGACAGTGAAATCGGCTGGTAGGATTATGGCCACGGTATTTTGAGATGCACATGAAGCACTACATCGATTATCTTGAAAAAGGATCCACAGTCAAAGGAAAGTATTATTGTGCATTATTGGATCAATTGATTGATGAAATCAAGAAAAAACGACCACATTTAGAGAAGAAGGAGAAAAAGTGCTCTTTCTTCAAGACAATGCACCGGTTCACACAGCATTAGATACGATGCTAAAATTACGTGAAATACACTTCGAAATGGTTGATCATCCCTCTTATAGCCCAGATTAAGCTCCTAGGGACTTTTTCCTGCTTCCTGTGCTTGAAAAACTGGCTCGCAGGAAAAAGATTCAACTCAAACGAACAAGTGACCGAAACTAAGGCGTATTTTGAGGGGTTCCCAAAATCGTATTATTTAGATAGCATAAAAAAATTGGAAGAAATGAATGATTTTTTACCTACTTAGTTAGCTTCAATATCAATCCGCCCTCGTATGATATAGTTTAAATACATATGTATATTATATTCAAATATTTGAGAACATTTTCTTTTCGAAATATTTATTGAAAAGAAACGAATTTGAATATTGGTGTTCTATATAATTTTCAACTGGAAAATTTTTTCCTCATTATGCTAAAAAAAAATTCATGAAATGTCGACATATAGACAGCTGGGAAATATAGAAAACAAGCTGTTTATAATTTTTTATTGGTATCTATGTTAAAAAAATATTAAAATCAACATTTGCCATACAAAGGAAAATTAAAAATAGAGTTCGAATCATGAAACACTATCGCTTAAATAAGCACCCATTGAAATGAACACAACACTTTTATTTATTTGTTAAAACAAATTATTATTTTATTGTGGTTTTTAATTATCATGTTTTATTTGTTTTGTTAATTATAATTCCTTCTCTCTTTCTACTGCTGCTAACAAGCGAGTAAATTCAAATATGAGTAAAAAAAAATATGAAAAACGTAATAAATACTTGTAGCTAAAACTGATAAACTTCATACTTCATAAATATTATAAATGGAATATGATACAAATAAACAAATTATTTTTGTTAAAAATTCCGGACTTTCAAATAACAGCAAAATTAGAAATTACTTTTATGTTCTATTTGCAGTAAGAGCTATTGAATTTAGCTAAAAAATTATTGTTTGGCCTGGGCAGCTATGTGAAAAATTTGCCGCGATCGAAAAGTCTCACATCATTATCTAGGAGCTTTTGCCTTCACATACGAGTACAACAGTTGAGTTCTACATTCGGCAAGTGACAACGAATTAATTTGTAACTAAATACATACATATATAGCTTTCTTCGGCCTTATTTATAATATTTTATGCTTATTTCTAGAGAAATTTTTTCTAACAAAAGCTTTATAAACATGAAATATTGAAATATAAATATAAGAAAATAAGATCTTTTATATATAATATGCAAAGATTTTTGTCTGAAGGTATGGATTTTTTTACTCTAGATTAGTACTCAGAGGATCAACCCTACGTATGCAGTACATTATACTGGAACTAGATAAATATATTACGAGGAGGAAGAAAAAGGCAGCAGTGTTTTTAAACGTATTACGTTATCGCAGCATTTAAAGTGTTCGAACTAAATTACTTAAAAATTATCAGTGTCCATTGTATATACCTTCGGCTCTGCTTAGACTAATAAAAATTATTCCAACACCTCCTAAACTGGATAATATCTGATCTGGCCATGTTAACACAGAACTGAACAACAGTCTTGGCAATGTAAATTAACCACCCGGTTGCAGTAATTTTATTTCTTACCCTGGCAGCTATCAAAGTTTTTTCTAGAAATTCCACTAGGCCAAGAAATTCTACTATGATATATGAAAATTTCCAACTGTTTTTAATAGTTTAAATCATTTCCCGGTAATGGATGCTGATAAAAATCTTTTATGAATGTGTGTATTCTACCCTGGCATACACACTTTTTAAAATTTAGTTTTTTTTAGTATTTTTTCAATTCAATTCTTTCCTAAACATAATTTGTCTAAAGAGTTTAACAGCCTGTTTGACGATATCGAATGAAAATGTATGCGAAAGAAAGCTAGTCACTCCCATCCGAATAAGTTTGGGTTTGTATATGTCACTATTGTTCGTTTGCATGAACTTATGTATTTGAATTTAATTTTGACAAATCGTTCGGATAGAATAAAGTTAGAAAAAGCCAAAATCAATTTTCTTTCGCCTAGAGTGCGAATGAATTTATCCTTCCGACATTGGCGAACTGGCTGTAAAAGTTTCGATTCCTTTTCCACTTTGTTATATGTTTATGATATTATTATTATGAACACAAGCAACTTATATTATTTTATTTGTTTGTTTAAAAGCCAAAATTAATTTCTGGATATAGTGTTACTAACTTACGACAGCAGAACAAACCCTCTTTTAGGACACGTATATCATTGTCCGATATTTTTTTACAATTTTGCTACAAATTCCTCAACAAGTTCTTTGAAATTAAAAAAAAAAAAAAATGTTTTTTATAAATAGACAAATTTATTCTAATATAATTGAAACAGCTTTTATTTCACAGCGGAAAAGCTTTTAAAACGTCAATAATCTTACCTTGGCATAGATTACAATTTTCTACAAATTCCACTATAATGTTCTTACCTAAAAAGTTCTACTAATTATATGATGAAAATTTCAAACATTTAATTTCATTTTTAATACCAAAAATGCGAGTTGATAGGTTCGAAATGAACTTTCTTTAAGAAGGCGCGTATCTTACCCAGGCATTTTCACAGTATTCCCAGCCATTCTACTACACGATTCTACACTGAGAAATTCTACTATGAAATATAAAATTTTCAAGTATTTTATTTTGTTTTTTGAAACCCCTCTAAACAGGCCTGTATCTTACCCTGGCATCTCTCGCAGTTTTACACAAAAACCATTAAACAAATCTTAGTCCAAGAAATTTTACTATGAAATGAAAGATTTCAAAAATCAAATTTCAAAAGTTAAATTCAGGGAAAGGAGTTCATTGGTGTGCACAGCAGAATGGAAGCCGTTTAAAACAATGTACGAGCATATCTTGCCCCGGCATCTATCACAGCTTTCTCAAAACACAAAAAATGATATTTGTTTTATTATTAGACCATTATTCTTTTTGAATTATCATTGTTTTATTTATAAAAATTGAATATTTAGTTAAATGTATGAAAATATCTTTAGAAGGTTTGCAAGTTTACTGGTAATTAGGGTAGCTCGTATGAAATGCAACTACGAAACATAAAAAACAAACTGTTTGTATTTTTTTTTTTTTAATATAGTTTTTTATTTTTGGTTAGACAACATCATTTCCCAGAAATGGAGGTGGTAAAAACTCTTTAAACAGGCTAATGTTTTACCCTGGCATCTTTTACGGTTTTGATAAAATGCACTAAAAGATTCTATTCCAAGATATTCTACTACAATATATAACAAATTATCATAATTAACTTGTTTTATATAGAAGAAATTAATTTTCTTGAAATAATGTTAATTAATTTAAAAGTGTAGAAGGCTTTTAAAACAATGCATGTATCTTACCCTGGCATGTAACACAGTTTTCTTAAATATATCACTATGCGCTCAAGTGCACGAAATTCCGCTATGAAATACGAAAATTTCAACAAAATGGTATTTTTTATTAGAGAAAATCATTTACCAAAAATTATGTTGATGAGACCCCCTCATACAGGTCTGTACCTTACCCTACGAGTAAGAGTTCTAAGTTTTACTATAAAATGTAAAATTCCAATAACTAATTTTTCTATATTGACGAAAATATATCTTACCCTGGGAAGTATATCCTACAGTGGCATCTTACATGGTTTTGTCAGATATTCCACTAAAAACTTATAAACTATGAAAACTTCAAAACAAACAAAAAAGTATCATTTATATTCGGCAAAATTATTCACCGAATAAGATGTTGATAAAACAAGGCACGTATCTTACCCTGGCATCTCTCACAGATTCCTACAAAACGCACTACATATAAATACATATAAATTAAAAAAAAATGTGTTTTTGTTTTTAATACACAAAACCATTTTCTAAACAAAGAATTCTTACTAATATTGTTATTGATATTTGCAATTTTTCAGGCTTAAAAAGTTTTATTTATTTATTTTTGTTGAGAACATTTTTTTATTTCTCAATTCCACAGAATATATAATTGTTAAAGCTGAAAAAATACTTATTACAAATTGCATTCCATACCACACCCAGATTAAAAGCTGAAAAAAAAATTAGTAAATATAATCGAAAATGATTAGTGTCAGTGATGACTGCATACCAGTCAGTATCGTTATCATCGTCTAGAACATCATCAGAAATAACAATTTTAGCACACTGGAAACGAAGTAGACGAAAAAAAATACAATTGTGAACACATGATGATGAGTGTCGTGCCAGTAATAATATTTGAAATTATTCTATTATTATTTTGGCGAGTGCAAATGTTGAATAGCGAGCGACGAAGTACATAAATGGATAAAAGAAAGAATGCGAGGAGGAAAGAGAGAGAGAGAGGGGATATATTTCATAATTTTTCATATGGGCGCTTATTTAACTGCCCTGTAATTCTGAAAGTCTTACAAACAGTTTCCAGGTTTTTGGCAACAGTAAAAGAATTCGATGGCTTCCAATTGCGCTGTTTTAAAGCGTTCCCGTGTATGTGCTAATAGAAGTTACTTCTAGCCAACGGTTTCTTATTAAACGATGATGCATAGAAACTAATATGTATGAAAATAATGTTTCAAAAAAGAGCTCCTTAGTTGGAATTCGCGAGCAAAAATCGTGCTTTGCTAAAGCGCTTTGCGAAGCTGAAAACATAAATTCTCTTTTCAAAATATATTTCAGGTGATGCAGTATTTTTTGCTGGGTTTTCTTTGAAATATCATTAAGACTTACTTAAAAACACATTAAGGGCTTATTTCATGATATCGAACGTAAACGTAGACAGGAATTCTTAGCGACAAATCACCCAATTTTTGACCGATGTTTAAGCTCAAGTACATCCTTACAAAAAATGCGACTAGCTCATGCATGCGTGTGAATAATGGTCCGTAACGGACTAGGAGTATCCCAAACCTAACCCAATTGTATGGCAAAAACATAGTCTTATTAAGATTACGCTGTTATAGGGCCGGACCACATATAACCCAGCTTTGCATTATATACGAGTCGTCTCAAAACTTCTGCATAGAGTACTTCAGAAGGCAAGTACAATACTACAAGTAGTATTAGGTAATAGTTTACAAACTACTCCTTTTTAGCGTACAATTGAGTAGTGAGATGGAGTAGTACTGTAATTAATACTATCAACATCTGCACACCGGGTTATATGTGACAAAATATTCTTAGCAATAGTATTCAACTACTGAAACTACTTTTCAATCGTAATACGTCACTTCAGATATAAAAAGATTGTGTTTTTACTAAAATATCTAAGAGGCCTTCTGGAGTTGATGTTCTTGCTTCTTTCCCTACAGACAGAATGTTTCAGCCAGAATAGGTACGATCCGTTGAGAGTCTCTTGTAAACTACCCTGATCTTCCGGAAGATCCCGTATACTCATTGCAATCAATTGGCCTTATTTTTTGTAACAGTTTAAATTGGGCTTAAATCTTTTAACAGTTCTTCTCTTCCAGGTACTTTTTTGACCACTATTTTTGAAAGGTATTTGAATGTCGTTCTTTTAAAAAGTACTTTTTTCAAAATTCCTTAAAATATTCTTTTTCAGAAGGTGCTTTTCTAAAAGTCACTTTGTTGAAAGGTACTTGTTTCAAAAGGTACTTGTTTCAAAGGTACTTTTTTTAGAGGTAATTTTTTAAAGGTACTATTTTAAAGGGTGCTTTTTTAAAAGGTACCTTTTTAAAAGGCACTTTCTTAAAATGTACATTTTTTTAAAGGTACTTTTTTAATAGGCACTTTTTTAAAAGGCACTTTTCTAAAAAGTATTTTTTTAAAAGGTACTTGTTTTTTAAAATGTACTTTTTGAAAAGATAATGTTTTTAAGGTACTTTTTAAAGATACTTTTTTAAACTGTTATTTATTCGTTGGAAAGGTGTAAAAAAAAGAAAGGACGTAGGCAAGAAAAAAACCTTGTTTTTTTTTTTGTTTTGACGGTTATTATAAAAAAAAAAATGCTGTTTTATTTTTAGATATTTCGTCTTCCTTCTGTAGACTTACTTCTTCAGGAAAATCTGAACATTTTCTTGTGTAATATAAATTCAAATATTTTTTTTAAGTTATAATACACAAACAAATTTTCCTGAAGAAGTGTACCGAAGGAAGACGAAATATAGAATAATAATCCTTGAGCTGGATTAATTTATTGCAAATATTGTAATTATCAAAACATTTTTCTTTCTAAATTCTATATAATTTATTCAGAATATTGGTATATAAAGTTGAATATTTGAGAATATCTTTCAGAGGTTTCCAAGTCTACTGACCATTAAGCTATGAAATGTCGCCATATAGACTGTTAGGAAACATAGAAATCCAGCCGTTTATAATTTTTTGATTGGTTCTAATATTATAGGCTAATGAAATGAATAAACTCAATTATTTTAAACAAATTTTCCTAAGAAAATTTTTTTGGAGTTTTTTGCTCTAATTTTTGTTTTTTTACATGTTAATTTCAAATTTAAATGACGTTCATTATTTTATTGCAAGATAAAAGTTCTTTGTCGATAAAAATTTTAATTTTTTCAAATAGTGTTTAAAAAAACCTAGATTTCATATCGTTTTAAGGAATGCAATGCAAGCACATGAACACTATTGATGAGAGGGCTATTTCTGTTTTGCCTGTGTGTGTGTGTAAGTGAAATACTTGTTTCTCCCTTGCAATTATACACATGCCAAACCTTCTAATTTCTAATGAGCTCATTTTTTATATTTAAATTGAATAATTAATAATCAAAAATTTGTATTCGAATAACGTCGTTTCAAAACTACTGGGCGACTTGGCTGTGTCAGTAATGGGTGTTATTGTCAGTAATGTACGGTAGCAAAAGTTTAGCCATATTTTTTATTCGCCAAATAAATAAATACATGTATCAATGTCTACTAATATTACGCCGTTATATTTTTTTCAAACGATTTTATTTAAACTTTACCTTTTATTTAAGTGGGAAACAAATGTGAGTATTAGAAAATTGGGAAAGAAAAACAACGATAATCAAAATGAAAACGCTATTTGTTATAATAACAAGCCAACAGCAGCTACGAGTACAATTTTTCAGTCAAGGTTAGATCACGATTATGATTATTTTTTACAAATAAATTAAATTTTTTTCCTAGTGTTATTTCATTTTTCTCTTTTTTCTGCTTTTTTACATTTAACATTTTCATTTCTGTTTGGCATTTCAAGTCATGCAATAAATTAGTAAAATAAAAATAAAGGCTAGATGATAATTATCAAACTATTCTGAAATGATAAATTATATAAGCAATAGAATTAAGAGTTGTGGTTGCGTGTTTTAAAAGGTGTCATATAATATGTGATCAACGTGCAAGTTATATTTAGCGCCTTTGCTTTAATGAAAATTAATATTATCTAACTAATTAGATGCTTAAGGTAAAATGTTGGCACTTTCAGCTTTTTTAAGGGATTCGATGATAAATATAAGAAAGATTAAGTCCTGATTGAAAGAGCAAAAGCAATTTTGAATATTTAGCCTAAGAATTAAACACCAAATATTGAATATACAGACAACTCCGGAAAATGTTTAAATTTAAAGGAATCACCAAAATAACTTCAAGCCAAATCATTAACAGGAGGATGGGACAAAATTTAAAATAGCAAAAGTTTGACTAAAATTACACATTTTTTCAACACACAAAGCATAAAAAGCAAACAGTAAGCTTTATACATAAGTAAGCTAAAGGGTGGTCAAACCAAAATGAACGATGATAATTGTAAATAAAACAGATAGTTCTCAGAAAATTATCTTAATATTTTTTATTATGGGAGAACAATCTCTGACAATAATATGTGAAACAAAATATCAGTTAAATGCTCGACATGGCTTCGATGGCATACACAATAACTGCAAAGTTTATTGCTTTGCTGGAGCAGCACCCAGAGTAGCTGGCAGGAATCGAATCTGCGACCTCGAGACTGTTGGTCAAGTATTTTACTTAACCAGTCATTTAAGCACCCTCTAACCGATGGTCCATATTTTCAATGACTCTAGGACGTAATTGAGGCACAATGTCGTTTACGTTTCTAAACATCTCATCTGTTGAAGTGTTCTTGGCGTATTAATGTTACCTTTTCTTTTAAATATCCTCCAAAGAGAGAAGCCAAACCGTGTCAAATGACATGATCGTGGCGGCCAACTAGCATCGCAACGACGTGGAAGAACACGGCGATTAAATTTCTCTCATTGTTTAGTTCGCTGTGTGCAAATGGCACCATGATATTAGAACCATATAATCTTCCAGGTTCATATTCTCCATTTCTGCCCACAAAAAGAGACTATCATTGCGACGCCAAAAACGGGGGCAGCTTAAGCGACATTATTCTCCAGACTTAGTATAAAAAAATTACTATTTTGCTCTTGCTATAATCTGTAACAAATAGATACAGTTAAGGAAAAAACTCTACATACATCCCACTATTTTGAACTGCTAGAAAACTAGTGAAAATATTAAATATAATTTTAATGTCAATGTTTACGAAATTAAGAATGTTGGTAGGGGGTGGGTGTATGTAGAGTTTTTTCCTGAACTTCTTTTAAATTCCTGCAGGTAAAGATCTTTGTTTTTGTTGTTTTTTTATAAAAAAGATTTAACAATTTTTATTTTCGATATTTCATTAACACTTTGTAATCATCATCTGGAAAATTAAAACGTTTAAAAATTATTTTAAAAAAATTTTGTCAAAAATTCTTACATGATTCTGATCGTTTCTCTTACATGGAATTTTATCAACTACAGGGTGGCGCAAAAATAACCTTCCGATGTTTTTTGGCTGTAATTTAAAAAAAATGAAACACTGATTCTTCTTGTCGATTATTTTTATTTGGTCTTTTAATTTTTTTACATCAAATCGAGAGTCATATAAATGGCCGCCGCCACAGTTGAGGCCTTTTTATAGCATTTTCCATCACATTGGCCAACACTTCCGGCGATAGGTCCTCACATTGTTGACGGATATTGTCTTTAAGAGCTGGAAGAGTCTGAGGCTTGTTGACATAAGCCCGCGACTTCAAAAAGCCGCACCAAAAAATGTATGCAGCAGTCAAATCAGGCGATCTTGCTGGCCAGTGCAAATCGCCAAAAGAACTCGTTGATCATTGCTCTGTAGCGCTCACCATTTACAGTAATCGTTTGACCCGCGACGTCTTCGAAGAAAAAAGGTCCTATAACTCCTCCAGCAAAAGCAGCACACCTACAGTGACTTTGAGTGGGTGTAATGGCTCTTCGTGGGTTACACGCAGATTTTCAGTGCCTCAGAAGCGTAAATTTTCCTTATTTACCCGCTAAGATGGAAATGGGCCTCTTAACTCATGATTATTTTTGATGAAATTATTGGTCAAATAAATAGTCACCAATATTCCGCCTTCTGGAGCAGTGTAGCGTAACATTGTTTATTAACGTGTATTTCGCATGTGTTTACTACACAAATGTCAAAACAGAACTGACATTAGGGGCCAATCGCAAAATTTATAGCACTTTCTGATAGGAGGATTACTTTTGCGCAACCTTGTATCTAATTTACTATATCTAATTTACTAAGTCTATCCTTAGTCTTACTAAATAATGTATCTAGCGTATTATAACTCCTATGAGCCATTCCATATTTTTCCCTGTTAAATATGTTAGATCTAGCTAATCCAGGTTTGACAGAAATTGCCCCGGGGAGCAAGGTTTGCCTTGGCTTACACCAAACCACCAGGGTTGACTATTTGGTTGCGGTTTATGGGCTGGCGGCATCTGTGAATGGTGTTCGCTATCTTCAGATGATAACGAACTCTTTATAGCCCCAATTGAAAAAAATGTATATGGACAATATGTGGTTTCAGCAGGACGGTGCCAGTTGCCACACAGCTAACGAAACAATGGCTTTTTGTGCGGCAGATTCAATGGCCGTGTTATCTCACGTGGTGGCGATTTCAATTGGTCGCCAAAATCATGTGAGTTGATACCATTCGACTTCGTTCTCTGGGGTTATTTAAAAGAAAAGGTGTACGTAGATAATCTAGCAACAACTCACGAGCTAAAGGATGAGATAACTCAGCACATTAACGGCGTAGAACTTGAAATGTGCCTCATCGTCGTCGAAAATACTGACAATCGAATGGAGGTGTGCGGCCGATTTCGTGTGAGCTATTTGGTCGATATTTTGTTCCATACAAAGCTGAACCATACCAATATTATCGTAATAAAAATAAAATAATATGTTAATAATTCCTAAACAATTTGTGCCCTTCAAACTTAGCCACTCTTTATAAAATACTGCGAAAGCAATGTAAAATCAACATGGTGTGATTTTGATTTCACAATGTGTCACCGCTTTCACACACAGAAAGTTTACTTTGCAAAGTCTTGAGTTTGGCGGTGGCAAGGGAAAAGAAAGTGGCTCTCTTACACTCTTTATTTTCCCTCGCCATCATCAAACTCAAGACTTTGCAAAGTAAACTTTCCGTGTGTGAAAGCCGTATGTGCTCTATTTTCTTAAAGTTGTGTTGCCTTGTGTATTCAATGAAAGTCTGTTAGATAAGCAAAGTAGTTTGTGTCTTGATTTCTAATAGGTAAATAAGTACATATTTGGTCATAAAATAAACAACAAGTCAAATTAACAAAATTAAAATACTAAAAAAATGACTCATGCTACTTTTTATTCAAGACTCTCCCCACGTTTCGACTTTAAATCTATTAAACAGTGTAATAAACCAACTTCCACAACTAATTAAAAAAAAAGTATAATATACTGAGGAAATATATAAAAAAAAATGAAGCAAAATTCACTTACTAACCTACTGGAGAAAAAAAAAACGGCAAAAACCGCAACAATAACAACAAAAATGTTAACAACATTGCATAGGTACTACATATTTACAACAACGAATAGCAACAAAAAGTATTAAACAGAAAAAAAAATCGCGATAAAAACAAAGCAGGGGGAACAAAATAACGTGAGAAAAACAGGTTTCTTTTTACTTCAAGATTTTATAAACAAAAAAAACAAAATAAAATAAAATAAAAATCATGTGAACAAATTAAGCACGTTGTTATTAAAGGAAAAAAAGAAAAACGAACAAAATATACCCAAGAAATAAACAATAAAAAGACGGCAAAAATAATAGAAAACATAGAGTTCTTAAAAGCAGGAGACATTAACCAACTAAATCTTAATGTCAGGCATGGAAAATTGCATTTTTCAAATACTTGTGACAGATCTCCTTTATGGAAGGCTGCCAAACTTTTGCATGGTTAAATTGCTGCTAGCGACAGTGCTGATCGTTTACTGATACTTAAGGTCAAACAAAATGTAGAATATGGCGGTCTTCTGGTCTCCTGGAAGTTTGCACAATTGATAACTTGTCGTTTACAAATATAAATGTATTGGGCATAGAATACTTTATGTTTTGAATGTTCAATAACTTTTTTAGTTTATAAATTTATTGAATTTTTGATGAACTTTTTATAATTTTTTAAATTAAATTTTTGGTTTGTACATTTGTCCAACGGGTTATAGTTCAGGTTTTTCCTTTCTGAAGTTTTTTTCTTAAGAAGGATTTTTTACAACACAAATCTGCTGTGATCAATAATGTTGATTGAAGAAGACAAGAAAAATAATAATCAAATCTTTAGCTGGGGGACAACTAGCTGTTTCGTAGTCGCTACACTACTCATCAGCACCCACTGGGATTCGAACTCGGGACATGACGTATCATGATCTACTGCTTTAACCACTAAGCCACCGAGCATTTAATTATTTTCTATCTATATTCATCTCATATTGAATCACATATGCATTTTGTTAATTGCCCACATTGTTTGTACTGCGTTTGCTGTCTCAGAACTAGCGGTATTTATTTTATTTATTAACATACTTTTTTAGTTTATTTATATCGTTTACTTTTGTTTCAGAACTTTGTAAAGAAGACTTAGCGAATTTAAAATGGAATACTACACAACAGAACAGCAATCAAAAATTGTTGGAAAAGTCCAATTGTCCAAATTTGACGCAACGTGCATTTTTTAATGTCAGTACTGGACCTTTAGCACTAGCAATAAACCGCCTGGTTGCGAACTTTCAACAATATGGTACAACTGTGAAAATGATTTACATCAGCACCTGCCTTTATGGCCTAATCTAATGGTGGATCCATTCTACGGAGTGAATTATTCACGATTCACCAGCGCCCCCGTGTGCCTGATTAGACTCACACAGGTAGCAATTCTTGTCATATATTTGCGGCCATATGAACAACTTCTTGTTAAGGAGTTCGGGCCTTCTAATCCCTCCTGTATGCAATTTCCCAGCAATCAATGGAAGACAAGTCTTAATGAATTAGTAGGCCGAAGCCCACTAAGAGCATCAGCCCTTAAACCAACTCACCTGTCAACTATCACCACTGGTTCCTTACAGCACAGGTATCTGTTATATAGGCTACAGATCCTCAGGAGATTGTTAGCCACACACCAATCAATTATCAAGGATACCAACACCCCCTTCCTGCGTTTAAGGTTTCAACCACAGCCAGAACGGTACAGCCAAGGTAGGCGCCTCAACCATGATCAACCCGGGTCGAACCGCAAGCAAAACTACCCGGGGGCCATGCTGATCTCCTTTCTGCCAATTTATACCCTTGGTAAGGGTTTCGGAAGCCAACACAACATAAGTTATGCGGCTTCATAGAGTTTTGTTAGCCGCACCAAACGAGGAACCCCTTCCCCTCCTTTTCCCGAAAAACAGAGTGCCCAACTTAGGAATACGGCAAGGCAAAACCTGTTCCCCGGGGGGGAAACAATATGGTACCGTAAGAACACCTTCCATGTACCGGCCGATACTTATAGAAAAGTCATGGAAAATTTCCAGTCTAAGTTGCATCAGTGCCAGAGTAAACAGGGATCGCATTTAAGTGATGTAAATTAAAAAATAGAACTCCCTATTTCAATACTTTCGTAATAAATAAACAGTTTTATAAACATTCATTCCTGATGTTACAGCACATTCTATTCCGTAAAACTATTTTAGTGTTTCGTTTTTTGAAGTACCAAAAACAAGTCTCAACTTCATTTCTTCAATTCTTAAACATAAATTCGTATCTATTGAGCACATAATTATATATCAAATACCTAAAATTGTTTAAATACGAGTACACAACTTAAATAGAATTTTAAATGAATATTAAAAAATCAATAAAATTATTTATTATTAGCAGGCATCTTTCGCATGCTTTCATATTCTTATTTCAATGGGACCAGACAGATTTTTTCAATTAAGTTCATAGTGCCTCTTCCATTGATTTGCTATTTTTATACTCATTAATCATTCAATGGAAACAGAGAATGTTGAAAAAGTAAAAGGCCAAAGACCGTTAATATACGAATACAAAAAAAAAAAGGTGCAAAGAGTGAACACGAAATAAATGTTATATACTAGTTTAAAACCACAACAGTTGAAGTATAAAGAAGCAGACTACTCTTTTAGGTCTAAGAAATTTTAAAAATTTATGATGGAAATATTTTTCTACAGCGAAAAGTTTTGTAACTACAAAAAAAATTTTGAAATTATATGACAAAACTAATATGAATATAGGACTCACAAGGCTTTATTTTTACCATTTTTATATAATTTATAAATAAACTACGCAAAACTTTTGCCAAACACAGTCTGTCCATTTGCACATAAACAACACAAACCTAATTCATACAAACATTAAATTTATACAAAAATTAAATTTTAATTTTATCCTCATATTTTTTGATCTTCTTATGTGTTAAATAATTTATATTTATTTTCCTGAGGAGGATAATAAACTGTCGATCGATAATATCGAAACATTGTAATTAAAATAAAAACCCGTTACTTTTTTATAAAAAAACAAAAGATCTTAAGCTACTTTTTTTTTGTCATTTGTGTTGCAGCAATTTATTCGCGATATGAAGTCCGCAAAATATAAATTGTTTTTATTGTTCTTTCTTCGTTACTCTGAGGATATTTCACTTTTGTTATAACCTTGGAATTCTGTTGCTATAGTTTTAGCTTTTTATTTCGCACAAAGAAGGTAAAGTTTTATATAACTCTATAAATTCTAGCAAGAAAACTCTTTCTTGCTCCATTTGGTGAGCGTCGTCTTCTTATACCACCTCAATTAACAAAATTTTCATTGAAATTACAAAATTTAATTAAAATTATAAAAAAATGTAAACATATTGTTAATAATGTATTGTTGTTAATAATATTTATTAAACAGATGCCCCTGAAGAAGTCAACAAAAAATTTACGAAACGTTGGGAAAAAAATGTAAATAAAATTGTTTCAATTTACATTGGAAAATGTAGGTCCATTTAGCTTAAAGAAGAACTAAGGTTCTTCAAAATATCGCAAAAATGTTTAATTTTCGTGCCAACAATTTGCAAATATTTGCGCAAACAGGCATACATACCCTTAAACTACACATAATGTTTGTACAAACGTAAAATTTTCACATGCTTGCCAAGCGGTCTGTGTAGTTTATTTGGCAGTTAAATCCTTTTATTAATTTTATGGTAACTTACGTGATCTAACATCCATATACGAGTAATTAATAGGCAAACCATTTTTTAAAATCTCTTTTGTAGCCGATATAGAAAAATTATATATCGTTTTAAAGTTTTTTCTGCACTGAAGTGAACGAGCTTAATTTTATTTAGATCGGTTCAATATTTTAGAAGTAATACGGCTATTAATTTGTTACTAACATTAACAAACAAAATATGTGTATGTATTTGATATAACTATAAGTAAAACAAAAACCGTGTGGCCAAATGTTAATAAAGACCATATTTGTATATGTGGGTTTTCACGGTTTTATCGGTTTCAATATTGAATTTTATATGAAAGTGCATTATTTAATAGCGGTGCATTATTTAAAAGCGGTCGATTGCGTCGGCCGGTGATTCCCACTAGTATTTAATATTCCGCTTCTTAAAAATTTTCCGATAAAATACATCTATGGTACTTTACCATAACTTAAGTCGAATCATAAAAATTTAAGAAATGGCATCTAATTTGTTTAATTTATTATATATAAAATTGTTATTTATAAAAATATGTTTTCGTATTATTGACAAAATTTTGTTGTAATTTTGGTTCATTTTCATTTGTTTTTAAATATAGCTTTTCATTAAAATTGCTTCTAAAAAGTTTTTTAGTCTTATCTCGAGATGTTATGATATAATGCCACAGATATTTTCAATATCATTAAAACAGATATTGGACAGAAAATTTTGTGACTTAAAATTTATATATGTTATGGTATAATGCCACAGATGTTATTTGGTATACAAGTTAATTATGTCGATCTGGACATATCACATATGGTTTGTGTCCACAATAACAAATATTTTTTTTCTGAAGTTGGAAGATAAGGAATTGGAAGCATTTCTCGATGAAGATTGTTGCCAAATACAAAAACTATTTGCATTATCATTGGCAGTCACACAACAAGCCATTTTACTACGTCTAAAAGCATTGGTATTCATTTTAAAGCAGAGAAATTGGGTTCCATACGAACTGAAGCCGGGGGACAATGAGTGTGTATGTCAAAAATTATGATTGCACGCCCGGCCAGCCAACACCGAAGACGAAAATCGATGAACCCATTTTCTCTTCTGATCTTTGTATTGTCAGCTATTGAAATCGTTTCTAACATTCACAGGGGACCTGTACCGAAGACAATTGATTCATTTTAAGAGATCAATAGACGAAAAATGAGCAGACTATTTTGCCAGCCACGAGGCCATAATATTCTATCATGGCAGCGCTCGGCCAAATCGCTCCTTTATTGCGACGTAATCATGACTAAACAAAGCTTGTTTCGAGAAAAACGCATTTCAAATTTGTAGCTTCCACACAAGTCTTAGACATTTTTTTTAGAAAATATCTCCTAAAGGAAACAGTTTAAAAGTAATTTTAATAAATTTTTGGCAGAATATAAAATGTAGTAATTCTGCATTGTTAACTCGAAAAGCTCAGTTTTTGAGATATGACTATGTTGCAATAAAGGAGCGATATGTTGACCTTTCAAAAACAGTCGATGGAAAATTTTAGCACATTCGCCTTATAACCCAGACCTTGCCCCTTCTGATGAATACCATTTGTTTCGAACGTTGCACAACTCCCTTACTGGAATATGCTTCATTTCAGAGCAGTGTATCAGAAATTGGCTTCATTCATTATTTAACTCAATATGGTTACTACCACAGATGGGGAAAATTAATTTTGTTGTTATAATAAATGCAAAAAAAAACGACATTATTAACTTGTATACCCAATATATTAAG
The DNA here is from genome assembly GCA_914767995.1 of Thecocarcelia acutangulata. NCBI lineage: Eukaryota > Metazoa > Arthropoda > Insecta > Diptera > Tachinidae > Thecocarcelia > Thecocarcelia acutangulata. The sequence continues at coordinate 32,047,652 of OU612096.1, forward strand.
CGTAGAAATTGATTTGCTGTACAAGTTCTTAGCAGACAAAGGATCATTTAAAGTAACGACACTTTCGAATCCTATAAATATCCATCCAGAGGTAGTAATTTAAAAACTGTAAAACGGTTTTCGTATCCATTCTTTACTACCTGCCGAAAAGCTTTCATAAAGTGGAAAGCACTTGGACCAAATTATTAATCATAATTATTATTACTTGTTCCAGAAGTAGAAAGAGAAATCAATGAAATTGTGTGCAGGGCGGCAAACAGATGCAGTTCATAGTTGCTTTTTTCAGATACAAAATCTTAAAGCTAAATAAATTTAACGTATTTTTTGTTCGCTAAATACAATAAAATCAATCAATAATATTTTTTTACTTAAAAAAATTATAAGTAAAACAAGTAAGAGTGTAGTATATTCGGCAGGACCGAATCTGAAATACCCTTCACGATAGTCACGTAAATATATAATATATTTTACAAATTTGAACTAAATGTGCTGGGGTAGTATATGGCCCGATATCGGAGAAAAATTTTTTTTGCCTTATAATCACCATGCCAACACGGTAATCGTTCATGGAAAAATCGGTTTAGGTTACATTTCGGGTATATAGGGACAAATATCGGAAAACTCCATTTTCTGTGTTTAAGTTACTTTCTTTTAATACCAGAATGGCTTTTAAGTAAAAAAAAAAATTGTTTCATGGAAAATTCCGTTTAGGCTATAATTCGGTTATATATACACCGATTTCGGAATTGTTGATTTTTTGTACTTCAGTAATCTCCGTTTATAGCCAGAATTGCTTTTAAGCAAAAATAGGTTTTTTCATAGAAAGATCGGTTTAACCTAGATTTTCTTCTCTTATAATCAAACCTCCCTCAGAACTGCATTAAAGCACTAACAATTTTTTCCATGGAAAAATCGGTTTAGTCTATATCTCGGGTATATATGGACCATTATCGAAAATTTTTATTTTCTGCATTTTATAAACAGAACTGCTTATAAGCAAAACAAGTGTTTTTTTTTCGTAAAAAAATCGGTTTAGTTTACGTCTAGGGTATACATATATGGACCGATATAAAAATTTATCATTTCCTGTATTTCAGTAACCTCCTTGACCGATATAGGTAATTTTAATTCTCTGTCACCTCCTTTTATTATTAAAACTGCTTTTAAGCAAAAAAAAATTGTTCATGGAAAAATCGGTTTAGACTAGATAAACATACATATTACGGGTATGTATGGGCCGACATCGGTCATTTTGATTTTCTGTATTTTAGTAAACTCCTATATTACCATATATACTCCTATATATTTTGTTAGCCTGTAAGGTTTTTTTATTCCATAGGCATATTAGAAATAAATATTACCATTGGATGTGTTCTGTAACTCTCGCCACGAGAGAATTTTCGACTGAAACGTGTGAAATGAAACAAAATTGAAACAAACAGCTGCTTTTCTCACTAAACTGTAGCCATAACTTTTTGTGGTGAGTAATAACTGTCACGTAAGGACAGAAAAACTGTATCTGTAAAACTTTTGCGAAAAAATATCCCGCATCAACTGTCATTATTTCTCGCAAATAAAAAGGCTGTGAGATAGTATTTCAAATAACAATAATCATTATTAAACGAATAATAATACTGAAAAAATAAGTATTTTGCTGGTAAATTAAGTTGAATACATATATTTACACAGTTTAGAATGATTGTTTTTTTTTTTATTTTAACTTCTTAATTAATTTGTATACCATTCACACATCAAGTTTTAAGGGAATACTTATATAAGTTTGTAATTTGTACAATTTTAATTTTCCTACAAAGTATATTGTAATAATTTTATAATGTTTTTTTTTAAGAATTCACAAATTGCAATTGTTTTTTTTTTAATTCTACCAAATTTTCTACATAAGTAAGCATATGTTTGTAAATAAAATGTAAACGTTAGAGCCATACCATACATATTCTAGAATAGCCGGCGGTTATAATATGACGCCGTCGAACAAAATTTATTAACTTTAGTAATTTTTGGCCGGCGGCGGTACTTATTGTGGCTGGCGCTTTCATTTCTATAATTGCATGTCGACATCGTTTTATATTTTCAGACATTCTAACGTAACGACGTAATCGCTTTGGATAGTTTTCAATATTAGTTACAGACGCATTTTTTTCTCACTTTTCGGGAAACGATGGAATAATTTGTTTCACAAGTTTTCGACACGAGAACTTCTCGCCAAAGTTACAGAACACAGCCACAGAACTGTTTTTAAGCAAAAACATTGTTTAAATTCGCTTACGCAACATTTTCATTTAAAAATCGGTTTAAGCTCTATCTCGCATATATATGGACCGATTTTTTTTTTCGTTGCAATCGCCATACTTAACAATATTATTACGTTTAAAGCAAAAAAAAAAATCAAAATTTTTCAAAAAAAATTTTTTTTTTCGGAATTTTTGGATATATGTCAGCTATATATGAACCGATTTTACTGAATAGCAAACCCATAATCGATGAAGTAATAGAATGGTGAAAGAAAAAAGTTTTTATCGTTTCTCAGAAACGGTATTTCAACGGCGGACAGACTGCGTAATCGATTTTCTATCAATTCTGATTCAGAATACATATAAAGTATAGTCAGAAAAGAAAATTGTAGAAATCACAAACGGAATCAATCACAGAATTAACAATTTTGTGAAGTGTATAAAAATAGCTCTGACCATGATGGCTTTAAAAGTGATTAATTTAAATTTATTGATTTAAATTAAGTTGATAACATTTTATTTTTGTGTAAAGAAAATACTTTTACTCGTACTCAGAGACAGAAGCGGAAGAAGTACTTAAATCATTTCCATTATTCTTTTAATCTTTGTATTAAAATGAAAACAGCTGTTGAAGTTTTGTTGTAACAAGTGTAATTTAAGCGCAGAAGTAGGAACTGTTTATTTTTAAACAACTTTTGTAATAAATAAAAAATAAAATGTGTTTAAATGATTAACGACTTTTCTATGAAATCATTGTGGTACGTACAAATACAGAAATTTCTATCATATTCATTTAATTGCGCTTCTGCTTAAGAAGTTTTCTTCACTTCTATTAATTTATGTACATACATATGTATTATGTAATTTATGTATATTATTTAGCATACATTCACATTGTAAGCATTAAGAAAAGCCTCGACAAAGGATAATGCACTCAAACTGTAGGCAGTAAAAGAAAAAAGCGTCTCACACCGAGAAATCAATGTGTAAAGGACATTGACTCACAGGACAAACAGCACCGCTATTTTATAGATTCACAAGGCTTTGTTTTATATTTCTTTTGATTAAGCGTACGTGTTACCACAATAACCCAGGCAACAAATCACCGAACAACAAAGCCACAAAGTGCTTTTTATAGTGTTGGGCAAAATCTTTCATTTGTGTGAATGTTTCATTCTCTTTCAGAAAAGTTAAGTGAATTAATTCACTTAACTTTTCTTTTCTTTCATCTTTCTGCTTGCCAAACATTTCAGAAAATGTTTTAATTATGTGTATCAGGCGGCAGCGAATTATTATAAAGCAACTCCGGCATTATTTGTTTGTATCACAATTTGTTTAATGTTCATTATTAAAGTGGATTTAAATTTAAGAATACAAAATCAAATTCATAATTTATTTTGAATGCTTACGGGTGCCGAATGAAAGATGACGAAATATGACAAGAAAAAGCATGATGAAAGAAATAGAGAAAAAATACAGAAATATTTCATTCTTTTACTTGAGAGAATCATTCGGTTGAATTAACTCATTCATGAATGACACAAAACTGGCTTTTTACGAAACACGAATGAGCGTTGTGGTCTAGAAAATTTTTACAATGTTCTCTTTTTTTTGAGCGCATTTTATTCCCATATTCCAGACGTTTTCTTCATTCGTATTGTATAAATACAAAATTAGCAATCTCTTTTGCTGATTTTTATTTCATTGAATAGTTAATGATAAATGTTAAAGAAATGTTATATCAAACTATTAATAGGCCTTTCAGTAGGAAATTTTGACAGCTGTCATATTGCTGAAGCTATATCTATCAAATATGATAGTATATAGCTTTCAACGTAGATAAATATTAAAGAAATATTTCCCAAATACTCCAAGAGGCATCGCTGACGTCACATCAAGGCAACATCAAAACCCTGTTGATTGTACATTCGCCTTCGATAGTAATTACCTATTCTTTGATACACCTTTATTACGAGTATTTCATACGCCCAAAACTATAGATAGAGATTGCCAACAACATTCAATCGTTGTTGGCAACGGGTAAATAAATGGCAAGTTTTTTACGTCACCTTCATGTGACTACTATGACGCCTGTTAGAGTAAGAGGGACTATATCAAAGTACTGGGTATTTCAGTATAAAATTTCGACAGTTGTCATTCGGTCAAATTTTCAAATCACTACGGACGCACGTAGCTTTCAACAAAGTGTTTACATAATAAGACTGGTTTATCAAAATAAGAGTTTTCTTCGGTACACTATTGGACAACAGAATTCACTTCCATTCGGAAAAAACGAAAATCTTAAACTTTTTTCGGAATGAAATCAATGCTAGAAAACAATATTAGTTCTGTTCTTGCAATAATTTTTTGAAAAAGTAAAAAAAATAATTCATTTCAGTTTCCGAGCCGAATTAAGCTTTGTGACATGGCTGTATAATTGTTGTACAGTGAGAGAACTAAACAAAGAGCCAACATTCGTTTAGCGACGAAATTTCTGGCGAAAAGAGCGCGGATGTCTACGAAATTGCGCAAAAACAAGCCTACTTTAGTCGATTAAGTATCGCTTTTAAAAGCTTGTTCCTTCCTAGATGAGAACTTGGCGAATTTTATGTCACGACGAAGCTTCTGGCGAAAATAGCGCGCATGTCTATGACGTTGTGCAAAAAAAACCTGGTTTAGTCGATTTAGTGTCGCTCTCAAGAGATTGGTCTTTCGTAGGTGATAATTTGGCGATTTGCATACCAAAACTTGAATCCGGGCACTCATATAATATGACTAACAGAGGAGATGAGCACAAACTATCAACGATAACGGCTATATATTTGTTAACTGAGCCCGGTAATAATTGAAAATTAATCGTAATACGCATTAAAAATATGGACTTTTTTTTATGATATTAATCCAAAGGTGACCTTAATGCCATCAAATATATACCGCCCTAAGGCATGGAAAATTAGACAATTCATATATGCAATTAGTAGCGCAATAGCGAACGCTATACGGAAAAAATTATTCTTGAAAAAAGTCACCAAAATTTTGAACTGAAAAAATAATTTGCTTTTTATAGACATTTCCTATAATTCAACAAAATTTTTCTTTCAATCTTGATTCTAGTTGCTTTCACCTTCATTTAGTTTAATATTTGCAACAAATTTTTTCTGCTCAAGGTCCTTTTCGGTTTTTTTTTTAAATTTGTTGTTTTATTTTTCAATATTTCGTCTTCCTGTGGCAGACTTCTTTAGTTTTCTTTGTGTATTAATAATTCAGTAAAATATTTGTATTGAATGCAAAACAAGATTTTTACATACAAAAAAAAAAAGAAAAAAAAAACATTCAATTTAAATATTTTATTGAATTATAAATACACAAACAAATTGTCCTGAAGAAGTCTTCCGAAGACGAAACATTGAAATATAAAAGAAAGAATTAAAAATACCCGCCAAAAGGGACTTTCAGCTGGAAAAATGTATTGCAAATGTTTTCTTTTCTTTAAATATCAAATTGTATCAGTTTTTGTGAACTTTCGTGTAAGATTTCCATAATTTTGTTTATATTATATATAAAAAAATATAATCTTCAATATCGGATTGTGTAGTAGATGGGAAAAATAGGTATCTCGTTCAACAACTATTTTAACTAAAATTTTGTTTGATTTAGCATTTAAGTAATATATTAACTGATTCAGAGAATTCCGTTATTGAACTTAAAAAGAAAACTTTTTGTGTACTAAACCAAATTTTTGTCCAACAACAGTTTGAATGAAATCAAGATCCTTTTTTACATCAGACTATAAAAATTGGATTTATGGGGAGCTGCTTTAGTGAGCAGTTGCACTGATAAACTAGTTAGGATTGATCACACTATTCTTGTTATGGAAAACTACCGGTAACAAATTGGGAAATCGCACATTTTCATTTACACCCTAGAGGCGGCTAACATTTAAATGTCATTATTTTAAGAAAGCAAATACTGAAAGTCACTTTTTGGATTATAACAGATATTTCAAAAGTAATTCTATTTTAAAATTAAAAAAAAAAAATCTTAATAATTTGCAAGCCTAATCGCCAGGATGACAGGAAGTTTTTCGGAACAACGCCATATGTTCGCATTATCGGTACTTTCTGTTTTCGTTAGCGGTAACAGAGGCCTATTAGAATAAAATAAAAAGAGTTTTGGCATTTAATCGTAAATGCCGCCAAAATCCTGTAATACTTTTGCCTTCAAAAATGCTTTTGTTAATTTTTCAATTGCAAATGAAATAATGAGACAGACGTTCCGTACAATGTACAGCATTGTTCGTGAGGAAATGCTACACACTCACACACACACACACACACACACACTCCCACACATACTTGCGAATCAATAAGAACGAAACAACAGCAATAGAATCATTGGTGGTTGATTTACTTGGAATCTGTGTTGTTTAGAACATGTATGTTTGTTTGAGCTTAATGTTTTGTGAATTATGTTGTTTGTGTGGATGTGCGTGTACATTTATAACAATCAGATGAAGGGCTCGCACGTTCGCTTAGATGTAGCCCATATTCGTAAGAATATGTTAAAATTTCTATTTGAAACTGGAATATTGATAAAAATTATCTTTTCTTTAAGTTCTCAATATTTTTACACAATCTATTCTATTTTTACAATATCTATTCTAGCTATTATAATTTTGAACGCTTTCTTTAACAGGTTGATTGATGGGCGTTTGCACAATGTACCAAGCCAGAGACGTATTCTACTGATTTGCCCAAGTGAAAATATTACCGTCTTAAGCCGCAATATCTCAATTTATAATGTATCCTTCAAAGCCTCATAACCATTATGATGCAAATATTTAGCTTTACAGCTCAACAAAGTACAACTCGTTAATGAATTAAAAATAGCTTCATTTCCATAAGATTTATTTTTGTAAAGTGATTGGCAGTAATAACTATATCACAATGAGTTAATCATCTAAAAGTATAGTTTTTTTTTATCGCAGTATCGTCTTTTTAGGTACTGCTGTGAACAAAATCACAGTTGTTTAATAGAGCACTTATGAAAATCTACTAAATTTTGTATTTTTAAGTACTGCTGTGAACAAAATCACAGTTGTTTAAAAGAGCTCGTCGCAATTTAGATTTCATTTAGTATGGGAAATCTCGTAAAAATCAACTAGATTTGAATCGAAGTCCTGTAAGAACTAGATTTGGCGTAGGTGTAAATGCCCTATTAGATATACGAGGCTCGTAGGCTGTGCGCTTTAATATACACATGTGTGTGTACACACACTAGTGCAAAGCAACAACACTTTCGTATGCTTTGCTTATTAAATAAATTTAGTTTTTCCTTAAATGTATTGGTGTTTGCTCTTCCATATAGAATTTTTGGGCACCCCTGGTTTAGAGATTTGTTTATACAAAGTGTTCTACATTAATGGAAAAAAAACCTATTCAAATAAGTCTAACATTTGTGTTTCGCAATAAATCAATTTGAATTGAAAGTTCCTGTAGGCATAATATCCGTTTCCATTCATTTACATCTGTAAACTGTCATTCAAAATTGTTTTATAACAACTGTCAAAACAATTGATTGAACTTAAGACAAATTTATGCAAACAATACCGGAATGGCGAAAAGGTAGATGAAACTAAATCGTTTGTTTGACAGGCTTGGCTGGCAAACAAACATGATTTGCATTCAAATTCTGCTGATGATGACATTTATGATAATCATCATGAGCTACAGTAACACACAATATATTATTATTATTATTTTTTTTATTATATAATTCATTAGTTAAATAAAGTTTTATTTGTCTTTGACACGACATGTTTGAGGATGAGAGTATTCTTGATAGAGGCAGTGATGGCAATCTGACTTTTTGTTAAGCATACTTTCTTGTCGAATATTTTTGAAAAGCTAGAATGTTTGATTGTTAAATATTTTAGCATTAAAGAAAGTATATAAAAATTTTAGGGATTATTTACTGTCTCCGAAATCAGGAAAACTTGCGATGCCAATAACTTTCGAAGTTACAAACACTTTGTTGTTATATTACAAATATAAAATTTTGTTTTCCAATAAGGTTTTCAATGTGCGTGCGAAGTCGGTTCTAACTACGGGAGCACAGTGAAGTGTCCAGAAATATTGTAGCGGACGAACCTTTCATAGACCGGGTTCGGGTTACAGCAAAGTGATGTAGATGGGATGATAGGGATCCCGCTCAAAAGCGGTAAGAAACAGGTACAGCGTCAAATTTTGGCGACAGATGATCTAGTGAGGTTACCGCCTGTCGAACATCAATGCTGACATGGCCCATATATGATAATAGGAGGACAACTATCTTTAGGGGCCTGGCCCAGCTGAGGTTTCGTTCTACTATGACGATTCTGACGGAGTATTGTCACATACAGACGAATGTGAGGAGATTAAATCTTCCATTTGATGATTTCTGTACAGCATTGTCAACTTGGTGCTTTACGATGCACATACATATGCACTGACTGACGACTTTATTTGATAGTCTGCAGGCTGCTAGGTAAAATATTAAAACTGCTAGGAATGTATTTTTAATTATAATTTTAATTTAAGTATAATTTGGAAAATTGATCAAAGTTTGTTTAATTAATTGAGCATTCTTCAATATCTGCGCTTTTAAACCTTGTAATCATTATTTCTCTTAATTATAAAGATAATTAATTGTTTAACTCAATTGAATAAAAATTTCATTATAATAACTAATTATTTAATTCGATGAAATAAAAAATTTAATCGGTATAATTTTTATGATATCTAAAAGAAGAAAGCATTTATCAATGACAACTGCAAGACTTTGAATAGCATAATTGCTTCTACTGCACTTTTGGACAGCAGACAAAATCGTACATTAAAATATTTAATTATATTAATTAACGTTATAAAAATCAGTTTTCATTTCTGTCGTTTTGCGTTTGCCTTAAAAGGTCTAATCACTTACCGGTCAAACTTTCTTTGGCTGCTTGAACATTATTCGTCGGATTACACTGCAGTATATCGGACAGTGACAGGGAGGAGGCAATCAATTGCCTTTTTTCCTCGAAATTTAAATAGTCCATTGAATTACTGCGTTGAGGTGTCACCGTTATTGTTACTGATTTTTGCATTTTTGCTACAACACACAACTGTTGTTGTTGTTGTTGTTGTTGTTGCTGCTGCTGTTGTTGTTGCTGCTGCTGTTGCTGTTGAAGAGCGTGTTGGTCATCCTCTGGCTCTTCACATTCGGTAAGAGTTGTGGCCAAAACCAATGAATTGTTATTGGGATTATTTAAATCCTGGCCGTTGGCACTGGCTGCTGTCTGATAGTGATTTAAAAATTGATATGGTGGATTTTGGGCGATGGCAGCTGAATAAGAGGGTGGTGGATTAAGGGGCGTGGGTGATGATGGTTTTATAAGGCCACCACCGGCACCAACAGAGGAACCGTAGGTGTGATGTTCATTGGCATTGATGGCGGCCACAAGAGATGCTAAATTATTACGACTATTATTTATGAGTTGGCTACTGTTTTGCTGTTGCTGCTGCTGTTGTGTTGGCGGTGATTGTGAGAGCTGCTGTTGTTGTTGTTGAAATTTATGTTGTTGCTGCAGTTGGGCCAGTAGCTGCTGCTGTTGCTGTTGATACTGTGGTGGTGGCAGAAATTGTTGTTGTTGCTGTTGCCCATGTTCTTGTTGTGGCGGTTGTTGATGTTGTTTTTGGTGCTGATGTTGTAGTTGTTGCTGCTGCACCAGTTGTGCTTGTTGTTGTACAAAATTTGTGGGTATATTTAATTTATTGCTACGCATAGACATGTTGGCAACAATATTTTTATTATTTCTTCTTTTCTGTTTTTTTTTTACTTTCTTAGCAATTAATACGTTGTTGCAACAATCCCAAATGGCATGTAGAACGTAATGACAAGGGAACAGTTGTAAATTGTTTAATTGCTTTCAACAGGTTAACATGTTGTTGTTTGAAATTATTTTAAGCACGAAACATGTTTTGAGTATGTTTTTTTTATTTCATTTGTTTTAGAAAACAAAAGTTAAGAACAAATATAAAAAATTTCACACTTGCCACACGAACCTTAGCGGCCACTTAAATATATGACGTCTGGTGTTTGAAAGCGTTGAAGTAATTTTCAAGCCGGCTAGTTCTTATCTGTCTTTTTATTAATTATTTAAATAGGTATTTTTAGTTTTTATATTTTTTTGCTTTATGTTTGATTATATTTCTAATAACTGCTATAACCCCTCGTTGTCGTCATTATATCGTTTTATTGTTAACTTTCTATTTTCTTTAAATGATTGTTATTGTGATATCTTAAATGTCGATAATAATAGAAATTAAATGAAAATTGGATATGTGCTATATTTATTTTATAAGAAAGTATCTAAACACAGCATTTGGAAAGTATTTTTATAGTTATATATACTCGTATCATAATATATAATTACAAAAATAATCATTTCTTTTAAACAACTGCTTTAGGTTCCATACAATCTAAAGTTTGTTACTCCATAAAAAAAGTGTAGTACAACACTAAATAAAAATAAGTCAAACGAGTCTTTATAGTAAAACAACGTACAATTTAATAACCTTCCAAAAAATAAAGTTCCAAAAAACCTTTGAAAGAGAACCTTTAAAAAAAATACATTTAAAACAAGTACGTTAAAAAACTACCTTTAAAAAAGTACCTTTTAAAAAATAAGATTTTTAAAAAGTACCTGTTAAATAGTACTTTTTAAAAAAGTGCCTTTTAAAAAAGTACTTTTTAAAGAAGTAGCTTTTGAAAAAGTCCCTTTTAAAAAAGTCCCTTTTAAAAAAGTACCTTTTAAAAAAGTACCTTTTAAAAAAGTACACTTTAAAAAAGTAGCAATAAAAAAAGTACCTTTGAAAAAGTACCTTTTAAAAAAGTATCTTTTAAGAAATTAGCTTTTAAAAACAGGCTTTTAAAAAAACTTTTGAGAAAATAAACTTTAACAAATTATTAATTATTTCTTATTTTTGCAGCTAAAGATCGTTTTGATTTTATATAAAAAAATTCATTCATTAATATATTAATTCTTCTGACGATGATAACAAATTATTATCGAAATATTGAAAATAAATATTGTTGAATTTTTTATATAAAATCAAAACCATCTTTAGCTGCAAAAATAATAAATAATTACTTAAACAACATCAAATAATTGAATATCAAATTAAAAAATTATTTTAAAAAAAAACCCTTTTTAAAAGGTACATTTTTAAAAATTTTTTCTGAAAAATTACCTTATAGAAAATTACTTTTAGAAACTACAGTAACTTACAAAATAGTATTTCTACAAAAAAACCCTTGAATCTTATCTTTTAATCTTTTAAGTACCGTGTAAAAAAAGTACTACTAGAGAAAAACTTTTAAAAGAGTGCCTTCTGAAAAATTACCGTTTAGAAAAACTAGCTTTTTAAAAACAATACCTTAAAAAAATAATTCCTTTAAAAAAGGGTCCATTTTCAAAAAGGCTATAACGTGCTAAAATAACATTTTAGAAAAGAGTCCTATATGGAAACAATAAATATGGGTTAAAAAACTAAAAAGAACGCGCTTCGATATCAAACTACAAACAATAATTTTCCAGATAATTATCCGCATAACGTGTACAGCGTTTCTTGTTAATTTTTTTACTTCCCAAAATCAGCGCCAAAATCCGAATATGAAAAGTCGGTGCCAAATCGGTCAGCGAAGTGGTTCCAAATTTTTTTGGGAATTCCCAAAATCGACTGCGTGAAGCATCGTGAATACCCAAAATCTCTCCACTTCTCCGGAAGCAATACGGCAACCCTAGTGTTCCCACTACAGCAGCAACACTGTCCATAGAGTTTTTATTTTTTTGCGGCCAGCATATGTAATAATCACTCATATGACATGGATTTCGTGGGTTGCAAACATACAAACAAACATGCTCGTGGAACTTATATAAACGCGTTAAAAAAAGTATCTTATAAAAAACTACCTTTTAAAAAATATATAAAAATTAGTTTTAGAAAAAATTCCTTTAAAAGTGCTTTTTAAAATCTATTTAAAGTAGAAAACACCCTTTAAGAAAAATACTTTTGTAAAGCAAAAAAAATTTTCCCCGTAAAATATGCTCCCAACAGTTTTCTTACAACAATAATAATTTTTTAATTTGCTGAAAATTATCTCTTGAACTTAACAATAAAAAAAACAGAATTTGTGTTTTTGTGTTTGAGTTACAAAAATGCTTTTTATTGTCATTTATTTTTCATTGCTTTACTTTACGTTTGGAAAGTAAAATACTCGTAATTTTGTATTATCTGCCCTAGTCTTGCGTCCATTATTCTTTAAAACGTTTAATGTTTCCTGTATCGCATGGCGTGGATGAGTGTTTGACTGTTTGTTGTTGTTTATTGTCGTATTATTTTGTAATTTATTTTTATAAAAGTAATTTTATAAAACTACAATACATAATTTCTGTGTAAATTTAACCATCAACCAGCCTCATTTAAATTGCTGACAACATGATGATGCTGGTCGTTTGAAATATTCAAACTTTATGTGCTTTTGCTGAATCTCTTGTTATTTATTTATAACACAATGAAAGCGAACGGCGAATTTTCGTAGCCAAATATGTAAATATAAAATTACCTAATATATAGCCACCGACCGAAATGCGCTAAACGCAGCGAACTCTACTATAGACTTACGAGGGTTGCTTGATAAACTGGTGCAGTAACTCTAGAAGCAACACTAGTGCTGTTGACCACTATCTTTTAATAGACAACAGTCAAATTTGGAGCAAATTGCTTCATTTCATTTATGTTATCAGCCATGTCACATAGCTTAATTCCGTTCGGAAACGGAATGTTTTTTAGAGCTTCAAGAAACGAAAAACTAAAAAACTTTTCGGAATGAAATCATTTCTAATAGCAAGAATGAAACTAAAATTATCTTATAAAATTGATTTCATTCCGAAAAAGTTTTAAATTTTCGTTTTTTGAAGAATTAGAAACCCGATTCAATTCCATTTCCGAACGGAAGTGAATTCTGTGACATGGCCGTATGTTATGTTATGTTACGTAACTAGTGCTTTTTTATAATTGTTTATTATAATTATTTTTATAAGTGTTTTATAATTATTTATTATAATTAAGTTTGTGCCATTAAAAGCAGATCGCAAAATGTAAAATATTTGAAATGGTGAATTTTTTTGTGTTGAATTATTTTTTGCATTAAAAAACCATCAATGAAACCAAGAAAAAACGTGAAAAATACGATGGGAACTTTGCACCATCAATTTCAATGTTTAAGAAGAGGTTTACTAATTTCCATTATGGTCATATCAAAACAAGTGACGCCCAAGAAAAAGGTTATCAGGCCAGAAATATGGCATAAAATTCATGAAATAATCAGGCATATTCTAACCAACGCAAATCGCTCAAAATTAGCGTTTTCGTTTTTAAAACGCCAAATAGGTGTTCTGGCAAACATACGACTCAAGAAGTATGGTTTTACGGTTTGAAATCGCCAAACAGGTGATCTGATAAACGCCATGTAGCTTAAAATTGGCGGTGAGTTGAGTCCCTACAAGAAATGGATGAACGGAACAAATACTCTGAAATGTTAGAAGAATCGTCACACATACACGAAACTTTCTGTCATTTTTTTCATATTACCCTTAAGAAAATTATAGAAACTCTGATGTGTATTGCCATCAGCACTACCGGTCATACAACCAGTCAAATGATCGTCATTGTTATTGTAGCAATGTGTATTTTGAGGAGAACTGATTGATTTTGCTGAAACTAAATTTTCAAAATAAAATAAAGTTATTCAAAATTAATATTTACAGACGCGTTCTGGAAAACGCCAGTCGCTTCAAATTGGCGTTTTCGATTTCAAAACGCCAAATAGGTGTTCTGACAAACGTATAATGCAAGAAGTATGCTTTTACGATTTAGAATCGTGAAATAGCATATCGCTTAAAACTGGTGATTTGAACCCGCATGTATGTATTGAAGTGAAGTGATTGAAGTTGCTTAAACCAATCTTGCAAAAGGAAATTAAAATAATCACAATTAAAACTTAATATATTTTCTTTTTATTTAAAAAATAAAAGTTGAAAGAATTTAAATTGAAATGTTGTTTAAGCCTGAGGTCAGTTTTGTTCTTATATAAAAAATGTTTTAATTAATATTTCGATATTTCGTCTTCCTTCGGAAGACTTCTTCAGGAAAATTTTTTTCAGTTTTGTATTTTTTATATAAAAAACAATACTGACTACAAGCTTAAGCAACATTTCAATTTAATTTTTAAAAAAATGTCAAATAATTAGGATCAAGTTAAAAGAATTTTTTTTATATTTTCAATTAAAAACACCAAATTAAAAAATGTCTCTATTTGTTTTTAATTTGTTTCCATTTTATATAACAACCACATATGTACGTACAAACCACATTTTGTATTTTATTGTAAAAAACTCCGAAACGCCAGTAAATTGTGCATTCCTTAGCGCACCTAAAAGTGAATTACGCGTTTTTCAGTACGCAGTGCGGTTTTAAATCGCACGTTTCTCAAAACATGGCTGTTAATATGTTCTCTTTTGATGTCAATAAAAAATTAAACGAATTTTACAAACTTTCAATAAAAAATTTCAAACTGGAAAACTGATCTATTTAGTGTCAATATGTTTTCGTATAACTACCACATACTTATGTACATATGTAAACCACAAGTTTTGGTAACAATTCTGAAACGCCAGTAAAACGCGCGTTTCGTAGAGCACTTAAAAATAAATTGAGGGTTTCTTCAGAGCGCTTTGCGGTTTCAGATCACGCGTTCTCAGAACATGGCCGAATATTCGACGATCGAAGAATGAGGTGGCTGAGGCAGAGGGCATTTTAACTGAAACGAGTACATGAAATAGTTTTACGCGACATAAGTGCCACGATTACTCACATTCTAAGATAAGAGCAACCGTATTTAAGCGCAGTCTGGATAAGTTTTTATGCCGTTCTATAACCGTAGATGTAACACTGATCCATTACAATATTTCAAGAGGTCAAGAAACAAGCGAAACAGTGGGTTTCACTAAGGAAACCAAACAAAGCCAAGGTGCACCAAGGGCCACCCTTTTCGGTGTCATTCACGTAGAATACTTAAAGTAGAATACAACGGTTATCGGTGAATATTATTCAGAGCCGTTACATTTCATATTGATTTAAAGCAAAAAAATAGTCGCATTGACAAAAAAAGTGTCTATTCCATCTAGACAATGTACACGTGTATAAGAACTATGCGAACTGCATATTCTCCAGATTTAGTATCCTGCTACTATTTGTTAGTTAAAACCTTCTATAACAAAGCTTAAGTCTAAAGACTATTTTCATTTTTCAAATCGGATGAGTGAAGCAAAGGTTTATCCATAAATTCGTTGCTAGCTTAACAGGTAGGCGAAATTCGCCATTCGCACCAGTTGTGTTTCTACCATTAAGTTCTATTTGCTTTAAATTTAGTAGGATTTTAAGGATTTGCCGCAGGACAAATTATAAATGTGGGAATTTTTTTAGCTTTGTAAGCGGCGCCAATTTGGTGGACATTATTTATTTTGATATGAAGAAGGAGTTTAAAATTAAGTAGAATTTGTTTAGCAAAAACAAAACAATAAAAAAATTAACAAATAAATCAAGAGGTACTGACGAAAAAAAAAGAAATGAAACGTGTACGAAATACAAAATATTCGGTTCTCTAGTTTTGATTTTCGTTTTTATTTACAATAACAAGAAAAAAAAGAAAACATTGGTATGTATAGATATAATTTAATTTGTAAACCCTTTCACAACAAATTATAAATATTTTGTAGAAAGAGATGAATTAAAGCTACAGTTTTCCCCATTTTTTCATGGCATACAATAATTTTAACCCTAGATTGGTATAAATTCGTCGGAACGTCGCCTCTAACACACCACTCCGTAGCTCCGGTTCAGAGTCGACATTAATGTTTGAAGCTAAAAAGCTAGTTTTCTTTAGATTCTTTCAGATTCTTGAAAGTCACTTCGTCGCTTCGAGGAAGTATACCACCTATGCAAATATTCAATATGACCACAAAACGTTTCCTGGATCATGCAATCGAAAAATCTCTAAACTGTATTGAAACTGAGAGTAAAGAGATGATATTCTACATTCTTTTACCACCAATGAAAACACTTTTGGATATCACGAACATATACAATACAGCAGTGATGATGAAAGTTTGTAAAAAGATGCCCCAATTTTGGAGTATTATATTGAGCAGTTACAGTGTGAAGACAACATTTTATTGAATATAATGTAGATTACATTTCCTGTGCAAATTTGAGTCAAAATAAACAATAGTGAATGAAAAATACTAGTATTATTGTGAATCAAACGTAGAGCATTTTGTGTCATATTCCCCGGAACCAATACGGCAAATACAATTTTCACACTAACGCGAAGGACCGTTAATAGTTCAGATAGATGTTGCACGGCAAAAACGCGCTCCGAATAAAAAAACCTGGTTCCGAACTGATTAGCGATGCAGTTCCGAGTTTTTTAGGAATTCCGAAAATCGGCTTCAGAAATCGCCAAAATGCTCCACTTCGGCAATACGGCAATTTAAATTTTTGCACTAAAGCAAATCAGCGTTAATAGTTCAGATACGCATTTCACGGCAAAAACTTGCTCCAAATATTAAAAACCGGTTCCAAACCGGTTATCGAAGCGATTTCGAGAATTCCCAAAATCAGCTTCGGGAATCACCAAAATCACTTCCTCGAAATCAATACGGCCACCTCGGTATTCATATTAAAGCGAATGACCGTTTATATTTCAAATACACTTTCCACGGCAAAAACACGCAACGAATATGAAACCCCGTTTCCAAACCGATTAGCGATACGATGCCAAGTTTTTTGAGTATACCCAGAAGCAATGCAGCAACTTCAATTTTCGCACTAAAGCAAGTGGTTCCGATAAGCATTTCACGACATAAACGCACACCAAATATGAAAAACTGGTTCCAAACCGCTTAGCGATAGAGTTCAAATACACTTTCCACGGCAAAAACGCGCACCGAGTAGGAAAAAACGGTTCCAAACCGGTTGGCCAAGCAATTTCGAGTTTTTTGAGAATTCCCAAAATCGGCTTCAGGAATCTCAAAAACCCCCCGCTTTCCCCTGCAACTTCAATTTTCGCACTAAAGCAAATGGTTCAGATACACGTTTCATGACAAAAACGCGCACTGAATATGAAAACCCGGTTGCGAACTGGTTAGCGAAGCCGTTACGAGTTTTTTTTTTTTTTTTTTTTTTTTTTTGGGAATTCCCAAAATTGGCTGCATGACTCGCCAGAATCTTCCACCTCCCACTTCCCCGGATGAAATACGACAAGTTCAATTTTCGCACCAAAGCGAATGAGTGTTGATAATTAAGAGACACGTTCCGCTGCCAAAACGAAAAATAAAAACTGGTTACGATGTCGTTAGCGAAGCAGTTCTGAGTTTTGTTTTGGTAATGCTTGAAATCCCCCCTCCCCCTCTACCACTTTTCCGGCAGCAATAAGACAACTTCAATTTTTGTACTAAAGCGGCAACACTGTATATAAAATTTTATATGCCTACATATGTAATAATCACTCATGCGTTATGGAATTCGAGAGCTGCAAACAGACAAACAAGTGAAGCTAACATAAGCCTATTAAAAGGAAGTTGAATTTAAGTTCGTTTTGTTATAATATCTATGAAGCAAAGCCAAATTTCATGTTAGTTAGGGTTAAGATTGTTAAAAAAGCAAAGAATAGAAAGTGAGGAGATTTGACATTTTTCTCAAAACTGTAGGTCCATAGTGCATACTCCTCAGCAAAAGCTTAAGCAGGTTTCGTTTTACTTTTTTCTTCTTAACAAACAGTCATTTTGCTATAAAGAAGAAGCTCTCACACACGTCATGTGAATGAATAGACAGACAAAACCTTCAATTGTTTTATACAACTTCCTTCAATTAAATTTTTTTTTATTGTTTCAATTGTTTTTGAAGATTATTGTGTGTTTTTACTTTTCACTCGAACACAGAATGATTTTGAGTAGCGGCTGTTGTCTGTCAAGTTGTTGGCTGGCAGTTGGGATGAAACTCTTACGCCCTTCTTAAGCGGACGCTCTTCTTTCTTACCATTACCTTCCTTATTCTTTATAATATACTGAATTAAATTTTAATCTCTTGTTCTTTTTATTTCCCTGAAAAAAGAACGCATTTTTATTTCACATTGCAAAGACTACAGACTACCTTTGTAAAAAGAGAACGTTAGTTTACAAATCCATTGCAGAGTATACATTTCATTTATCGGGAATTGAATCTGCAATCCAATTGAATTTCATATTTAAACCACATACGAATATAAAACAAAAAGTAAGTACATGCTTCCCTTTAAATTAAGCTTTCTCCACAATTTGCGAACTCTTTTCATTTCTGCCCTGCTTGCAGCAAGCACTTTTTCCTGTGTCTTACTTTTATTTCATAATTTATTTTCTTTGTATTTCCTCGATCAATTCTATTCATAATTTAAAAATTGTTTTCCCTCACTGATGTGTATTTAATTGTTTTCATTATTTACCCTTTCTTTGCCATGGGATGCCAACCAACTTCATGCGGGGAGAGTGAAAGAAGAAAGAAGGCATACTTGAGCTGTCTGTCATTTTTTCAATTGTTTGCCGCATGACTTTGGATTTCAAACGCAAATGAAGAGTGTTCGTTTAATTTTTTTTTTTTCTATTTCTTACTTCATTCAGTTGATGCTCACTCATACGAGTATACTGCTCGTTACACGTTTCTTCTTAATAAAAAATAAAACAAAGAAAAAAAAATTAAAAGATTACAGTCAATGATACTTGTTATTGTATTTAAAATGTGTTTAAATATGTGTTTTAATAAAATGTCAAAAAATTTAAACTCAAGTGTTGCTGAGATAATTTAAATGACATTTGAAGTTGTTGGGGATTAACCAGAATGTCGGGGTAAATTAGCGCAGTTAAAGCGGGAAATTAATTGCAAAACTCTTTTATTCTAGAGCATTTAAACGTTTTCAAAGACATTTAAGCCGAAGAGCAGGATTTTAACTCAAACTCTTTTTTTCAATAGATTCTTGTTTTAAAGGGAACTTTTTATTACAAATACTCGTTTTGAAAAGTACTTCAAGAAATAAAAATTTTTTTTTCCTAAATTTAACAAAAATCTAATTTGTTAAAAGTTGCATTTTTGTAAAGATACTTATATTAAAAGGTCATTTTAAAATTATTAAGTTTTTTAATATATTTTTTCTTTTTTTTTTTATTAAAATTATGTAATAAAACGTTAAAAAAAGCAGCTAAATTTTCCTTTAGCAGTAAAAGTTACTTTATTGAAAAGGTAATTTTTTTACGATTTTAAAGCAATTTTTTTTTACTTTTTTCTTTTTGAAGTAAAAGATCTTTTTTCTAAAATGTATTTTTTACCTAATACGTTTTTAAAGAAGCTTTTGTTCAAAACTTTTTTCTTCTTGCAGTAAAAGGTACTTTTTCTAAAAGGTACGATTTTAGTGTATACTTTTTTAAAGAAAAAAAAGGGACTTTTTTGAAAGGTACGCTTTTAGTGTATACTTTTTTAAAGAAAAAAAAAGGGACTTTTTTGAAAGGTACGCTTTTAGTGTATAATTTTTTAAAGAAATTTTTGTTTAAAGGTACTTTTTCTAAGAGGTACATTTAGTAAAAGCTTTTTCTAAAAGGTACTTTTTTTTAAGTGTTTTTTTCTAAAAGGTAATTTTTTTGCTTAAAGTAATTTTTGTTTAAAACTTTTTTCTTTTTGGAGTAAAAGGTACTTTTTCTAAAAGTCCCTTTACTAAAAGGTACGTTTATAACTCTTATGTTTGTAAATCAACTTGTGTTTAAAACTCATTTCTAAAAGGTACTTTTCTAAAAAGTACTTTTTTTAAAAGAAAATTTTTCTAAAAGCAACTTTTTCTAAAAAGTATTTAATTAGATTATATGTTTTTAAAACAATTTTTGTTTAAAACTTTTCTTCGTTTTGGAGTAAAAGGTACTTGTTCTAAAAGCGCCTTTTTTAAAAGGTACGATTATAACTTATACGTTTGTTAATAAATTTTTGTATAAAATTTTTGATAGTTAAAGGTATATCTGGTAGATGATACTTTTGCACATAGGTAATTTTGGTAAAAGGTGTTTTTTTTTTTGGTGTAAAAGGTACTTTTTATACGCTACTTTGTCTAAAAACTTTACAAGTACCTTTTTTTAAATAATTTTAATACATATATATCTCACGGCACAGATCCTATCAACATACATCATACATACGTATGTATGTAATGATTAATAATTTTTCTTTATCCTAATTTTTCGACCTTTTTCTTGAATTAAGATGTAATAATCCCCAAGCTTGGAGATTATTACATTTTAGTGAAAAATAATAAAAATAACTGGTTGTTCAGTGACAGAAAACTGCAGTACAAACACCATTTTCTCAAAAGATATTTCAGAAACGTACTTTTCCAAAAAGATACTTTTCAAAAAGGTACTTTTTTAAGTAGGTACTTTTTCAAAAGGGCACTTTTTCAAGCAGGTATTTATTTAAAAAAGGTACGTATTCCAAAAAGGTACTTATTTAAAAAAAAGTATTTCACAGATACTTTTTCAAAAAGACACTTTACCTAAAGCATACGATTTTAAGAGGGCCAAACGTGCTCTACGACTGGACAGAAAAAAACACTAACAGGTGCACTTACCTGCCTCAATCATCTGTAAAGAATAGGCATTTCCAATACATACATTTGTAGATTTTGCGTTGAGGAGGTTAGTCATTAGAATAGTTGATCCACTACTGTGGAGCGTTGGGACACATGAGATACCAGGTGATACAAGCCTATATATTGAGAGAACAGGACTTGCTACCACTCTCATTAAGAGTTAGTCCGGTTAGAATAAGTCCGTGATGGAAACACAATAGTTTAACAATGGCCATAGTGCAGGGGATCGTTTTCGGCCACATCCCATCCAAATAGTAATAATCCCCCATATTCTATAAGGCGTCATCGTCGTTACATGAAGTCTACACAAGCATTTTTTTCATTTAGGTACTCGTTACCATAAACCATTGAATTTTGACGACAGCTTCCATTTATAGCTTAGGTCAAGGAAATGCTGTAGTCCTATAAAAGAGTACATAATTGCTGTCGAAGGCGAATGTGTAACCGAGTGTTTTTTGATGTCCTCTTGATGTAACGACCATGACGACTCTTGGAATATGGGGAAATAATATGTTTTAAAACGTATTTACTTACATAAAGCATATCTTTTAAAGGAAATTTTTAATAAAAGAACAAATTTACGTTAAAACAATACGCTTTTTGAAAAAGTACGTTTTGTAAAAGAGGATCTTTGAAATAATTTTTTATGTAAGTATTTTTTTTTTGCATAACTTATATTACAACCTTTTTACTTAAAAAATATACGTTAAAAGTATTTTTCTCAAAGCTGCTAATTTGTTGTTTTAAATTTTTATAAGTTTTTTCTGATAAAATTCTTATAGACAAAAAATTATTTCAAAGGTTTCTTTTCGGCTTCATAAAAACTTAATTTCAACAACAACAATAGAAATTATTAAAGTATAAAAGAAAAAAAAACTGCCATCAGTATTGTTATCAAAATTATGAAACAAATTTTGAACAATGAAGTCAACAATGATGTTTCTTAAATATTGTTGAAAGCAACTACCAGTTTTGTTTGTGCAGGTTGGATTGAAAACAAAATGAAAATTTTGCACATGACTTTAAGCTCGACAGACAACAAACAATAAACAAAACTTTGAAACAATAGCAGTTTGTTACTGGGAGCAGACTAAATGGCCGATAAAAGTTTTATATTTCTTTTAAATATAATAAAATATACTTTAAGCAGCACTCACTCTATGACCTCATTGACCTGCAGTTGTGTAAAAATGTTGTGCTGAATTTGGTAAGAAAATTAGGCCTTAGAGTGAAGAACACACAACAGCAAATAATTTCGCAAGAACCTGCATGATCTTACTTACATATAGATCACTTTTTTATAGTTCTAAACGAAAGCAAAAGTAAAGTCAAAACAGATTGTTATCAGCGAAGGGCTCTGGTGTGTCTGAATTACGAATTTTGTTTAAAGGGAAATGTCAAGAACTGTATCAAAATCTGTAGCCTAGCATTGATAATTAAGTATATTGCTGTGGAAAACAAAACAATGGCTTTATAACCTAGTGGACACCGAGTTGGTTGTTAACATAGTAATTTATCAAAAAATTACCCTCATCGTTATATATGACTTTTCGGTGCAAAAATTTACACAAAAGTTTATATTTTGATAATGAAGGAACTTGCAACGGTGCATTGGCGCTAGTACCTGATCAGAGGTTGCTAACATCTGGCGACGCAAAGTGATTGTAGGGGAAGATATTCTATATATATTACATTACTTTTGCTTTACAGCCAACTTCACTCGAACTCCTTGTGTCCATTTTTAAGCCTGAGCCGAGGATACTTTACGCTTGGCATATTTTATTGTTTTATTTTTACACTTTTAAGAATTTCTCTTTTTAGGAAAAGAAAATTTTTTTAATTGTGTTTTTCCCAAAACTGGCACGGAAAGTGTTAAAGCTTCCAGCAATATGAATGGCTACTTATACTCAGAGAACATATTCATACTGAGTACAAAATCTTATCAGAATTGTGATATCAATATTAATTATCTTAGCGACATATCATCAGTAATGCCTAAACTGATATCCATCTCTCTGACAAAAGCCATCAGAAAATTGCTTGGCATGAGCCGAACGATATGCCAACATCATCAGCAACTTCTCTGATAGTTATTCGACGATTATCCAAATTTATTTTCTTCACTGCTTCAATGTTTCTATCGGTTGTTAAGGTGCTCGGGCGACCAGCGTGAATAGTAAAAAAAACAAAGAGCACACCAAAACACGACTAACCTTTTCATCTGTCAAAAACAAATTGACAATCCAAAATGGCTGACATTGCTAACATATATAACAGACAACATCGAATGTTGAAAAAAACGGTTATTTTTTTAAATTTATTGAATTTTTGATGAACTTTTATAATTTTTTAAATTAAATTTTTGGTTTGTACACTTGTACAACGGGTTATAGTTCAGTTTTTTTCTTTCTTAAGCTTTTTTTTCTTAAGAAGGATTTTTTGCAACACAAATCTGCTGTGATCAATAATTTTGATTGAAGAAGACAAGAAAAATAATAATCAAATCTTTAGCTGGGGGACAACTAGCTGTTTCGTAGTCGCTACACTACTCATCAGCACCCACTGGGATTTGAACTCGGGACATGACGTATCACGATCTACTGCTTTAACCACTAAGCCACCGAGCATTTAATTATTTTCTATTATTTTGTCCCCCAGCTAAAGATTTGATTATTATTTTTCTTGTCTTCTTTAATCAAAATTATTGATCACAGCAGATTTGTATTGTAAAAAATCCTTCTTAAGAAAAAAAACTTAAGAAAGAAAAAACCTGAACTATAACCCGTTGTACAAATGTACGGTTATTTTTTTATTTGACCTCGTACATTAAGACAAAATCTGCTTCCCGAGGGGATATTAGAGGGGCATTGCGTTGATGTCAGTATGGCATTCCATTGATGTTATGACAGTCATAATTTAGCTCATGACAATTAGAACTAATGATTTGTGACGGCGATGAAAAGTGTCATGCGTTCAAAAATCAAACGTACTCCTACTCCCATAAAACTTTCTAACACGGCAACTATAACAACTGATGCAATGCTCGATATTACAGCGATGCAGGGTATCATGGGAGCTAAAAATAAAGACACTTGTCATTGTGTTGCAGTTAAATTATATTACTCAGGGGATGAACCTCGCATAAGCACTGGAACTAGGAGATTAGATAATGAGTAGAAGGAAAGAAGGAGTAGTGCAGTAAATTTGATCTCTATATAGTTTTTTAAAACATGCGTAAGGGGACTTTTACATTTATATATTCGTATGCAGTGCTGTGTTATCTTGACAACAAAGAAGAGAACAATTTTGTTAGTCAGTGTTATTAACCTGTTAAGAAGTTTAACACCAAATCCAAACAGCAGCAAGTAGGCCACCTGCAATAAAAGCAAGTGCATGCAGTGCAACAGCGGCCCGCACCTCTATATAAAATTATTAGTTGTCTTTGCCAAAAACCGAAATCCAGCATCATGTCAGTCAGTTTGTCCGCTACACTTGTATATCACCATATTATTTTGTTGTTGTTGCTTTTCTGGTTGTCATAAAACTGATTGTTATGTGATGTTTTAGCTTTAAAGGCCACTCGCTCACTCATTTGGCTAGAAAACATTAACTGGCTTTGTTCACTACACATGCAACTATTCCGTTGCGTCCACGTAGCTGACAGTTGGTGAGACGTTTTGTTTTGAGTATACAACACACACACACACACACACACACATACGTTATAATAGTAGCTTTTAAAGCAATATACTACATTTTGTTATTGTTCTTATTGTTAATTGTTGTTTTGTGGTGGGAAATGAAAAACTTTTTATGCAACAATGCAACAAAAAGCCTTTTTTGTAATTTTTTAAGGTTTTTTGTTGTTTGTTTTTTGCTTTGAAACTGTATTTAGTACAATGAACTTTTCTAGTTCACTAGTTAAAAAGTCATTCATTCGTTCACTTTTTGTTCAGAGAATATTGAAATATATAAAATCTGTGTTTTATTTATTTTTCTTTTTTTTCCTGTTTTAAGTTTTTCTTTATTCTTTATATGGTTTTAAATAACATAGGCAGCAGCAAAAACAAAAAATCCGAATAACAAGTGACCAACTACCACAGTTCTTTTTCTGCTGTTTGTAAATTTGAAATATTAAATGTGTGAAGAATTGATTGATGGCAGTACAATTAAGAAATGGAAAAAAGTGAAATAATACAAAAAACAATTTTTATTGAATAACAAAAGCCAAACCACATCACATTTAATTTGTTGTACAAATTAAAAAATAACACAAAATACGAGTACAGCAGCAGCAACCAACATTCCAACATGAACAATTTATATAAAAGTGAAAAAAGTATTCATACCAAAAAAAGATTTATTTACTAGCTACTAAAAGCAAATAGAATTAGTTACTGACAAATAGATACATATGTATATAAATATGTACTTCCAATATTTCATAAAAGATAATGAATTAATTTAGCATTGTGTTGGCATAAGACGGAAGTTGTGTTTATTTAATCACTTCTCACTAGAAGTTGATTTTTATGAGCACAAAATAAATATCAGTCTATTTTTGTTTAGCAAATTTGTACGGGGAAGTTGGCGTATTTCGCCATCACATGATTTTTATTCACCGTAACCTAAGAGCTGTGACGTTCATGAACGAACGGGTTACATTGAACTGATCATCTAAGTGAACGAAGTGAGCAGCGCAGTAAACTAACTACCTTTCGTTCAATAGTGCACCGTTCAAATTCGTTCAAAAAATTTTGTACGTCATGTTTTTTTGCTGTTGATATTTTGTGAAGAAACATAGGTATGTGTACATGTTTGCATGTGCATTCTCGTTTAGCTTTTAAGTCCCATTTCCCCGCAAGCAATACGGTAGCTCCAATTTTCGCACTTAAGTAGCAACACGGTAAATCCCATTTCCCCGCAAGCAACACGGTAGCTTCAATTTTCGTACTTAAGTAGCAATACGGTATATGGTTACATATCGCTCCTTATTGCAACATAGTCATAACGCAAAAAAGCTTGTTTCGAAAAAAACACAATTCAAATTTTTAGTTTCCATACAAGTCTTCGAAATTTTTTTTAGAAAATATCTCCTAAAGGAAACAGTTTAAAGGTAATTTAAATAAAATTTTCACACAATATAAAAGGTAGTACTGTTAACAATTCTGCACTGTTACCTCAAAAAACTCATTTTTTGAGATATGACTATGTTGCAATAAAGGAGCGATATATATTACTCACTCATATGGCATGGGTTTTGAGTGTTGCAAACATACAAACAAACATGAAGTGAAACTAATATAAGCGTGTTAAAAAAGCAAGAAAAGCTATAAGATTTTGAAAAAATATATTGGAATCTCATCTTTCTTGGCATCAACTAAATCTCTTAAATGGGAAAACTATCACCATACTTACAAAGCCATGAACTCTACTGGGAACAAGCTGATTAACCCTCATAACTGTTCCCGGGAAGAAACAACTATATTCGCACGTTTAAGAATTGGGCACTGTAAATTTTCTCATCAACATCTCTATGCCGAAACTTCACCGCCTATTTGTTCTATTTGTAACTGCCAGCTAAATACAACTCATATTTTAGACGAATGCCCTGCCTACAACCCCTCCAGGATTAATTTGTTCGGAAATAAGTAACCTATTGATCTCCTCAAAAATATTTCTGACTACAATATCAAATTAATTTATAAATTTTTAACCGAAAACAATTTTTAAAAAATGATTTGAAAATTATTTCTGTAAACATCGGAGTCGATAGCCTTAGCTGCTAGTACTCCTTTTTCTTTTAATTAATTCTTATAAATATTGTTATCATAATTAATATTGGAATTGTGAAATATACAAGGCGTCCAGAAAGGATATCGAGTATTTTTAAGTTCAATTAAGCAAAAATTATCTGTAAGCTAAAAAAATTTTTGTTTATTGTTAGCGTACATGAATACGTTCCTGGCACTCTTCTAAGCAGGAGCGAAAATTGACGTTGAAAAATAGCTCTCGATGCTGCCATTTCTGAGGAAGTGGTGTTTTTTAACGTTTCCTAAAGCTGACTTTGGGAATTCCCAAAAAACTCAGAACCGCTTCGCTAACCGAATCGTAAATGGGATTTTATATTCGGTACGCATCTTGGCCGTTGAATGTGTATCTGAACTGAACGGTCATTCGATTTAGTGTGAAAATTGAAGTTTCTATAATGTTTCCGGGGAAGTGGGGAATTTTGGAGATTCCTAAAACCGATTTTGGGAATTCTAAACAAAAGCTTGGAACGCGTTATGCATCTAATTATCTGGTTATATAGTTAATTAGTTTTATATCGAAGCGTGTTTTTTAGTTTTTTTAACTATACTTATTTTGTATTTCATACAAAAATTTTATCGATATTATGTTTACTATAATTTTTTTCTGTGTAATCAAATGAACGTTTAAGGGTTGAAATTGATATTAGGGAACCTCTAGTTTCTGGAGTAAATAGTCTCGATCTCCTACATAATATTTGCAAATGTAAAGCATATGTTGCCGTAACGTGACGTGACAATTCAATTTATGCTCGTAATGGTGGAAATGGTGGCAATTGTATTCATTTACTAAAAAAAAAGTCTTTTAAGCCAAAACTCAAAAAATAAAAATCCCATACAATTCATACCTACAATTTAAATAATTTAACTTAATTTTCTTCAATTACAAATGAAGTCTTGTGGCATTTGTAGAAGTTTTGCCAACAAAAGAAAAAACAAATTGTAGCAAAATTTTATTGAAATCTTTGTGAGCACAATTGGAAGTGTAATAAAATCTTACGATACAAAAAGAAACAGTAAAAAAAATATCCAACCTAAAAGGTCCACTAGCAATCGAAGCGTGTACATCAAAAACATTTATAGAACAATTTTACACAGAAAGTTTGAATGCCGACAAAAATTTATTTCTTAACGAAAATGAAAATAATATCAGTAATAAAACGCCCGAGAGGAGAAACTCACAATTTTATGACAAAAGTTTCACACTCTGCAAATTTTTAAAAAGTAAAATAAAATTTAAGATAAAAAAAAATATATATACATAATTTAATAAAGAACAAAAGTAAAAAAAAATACATTTAGCAGCCAGACACAAGACACTCCAATCCAGGGAGAAAAAGCTCAGACAGTCAAAAAGGCCATTTACTGCAACACAAACAAACAAACAAACAAATAACCAGCAGGAAAAGCATAAAACACTTTCCAAAGGAAACACCAAAAATGAAAAAAAATAACATTTTCTGAAAGATAAGATGCCAATAAACCAATTTCATATCCTAAGAGAGCAGGCAGGCTGGAAAAAGAGAGAGAGAGAGAGGGAGGAGGGCAGAAAGCAAATTCAGTTTAAATTACTACTTAAGGCAACAAACTTTTTAAAATTTTCTTAAGAAATTAAATGTGTTTATAAAACCTTTTTTGCTGCAGCTAAAAGAAAATTTTGATAGTTGGAAAAGAAGAGGCAAAACCGAGAAACATAAGCTGGTAATAAAGGAAATGAAAAAAGCATTTGTGTGCAAGAATCACGCTTGTTTGTTTTTTTTATCAAAAGCATTAAATTTCAAAAAGCCACTTAAGTTCAATCGACACAAATCCAAAGCCATTCATTCAATGGCAACAAAATATTTGAATAAACATTTTTGATTACAATTTTGCTGCAATTTAACGAGATGGTAAATCTTTTAAGTTTGTAACAAAAATGTCTTAAAAAAAGGAGGTGAAAGCACTGGAAAGAACTATGAAAACAGGTTGTCAGTAGACTCTATCTAAATACAGAGAAAAAATTGTAATTAAATTTCATTAATATTAACAGATGGGAGTAATTGAAAGCGATACGTCATCAGTTCCTCGTGCGATGGAAAAAGGATTACCTCAAAGCGCTTCACAAACGCTACAAATGGAAAACCTCGCCCCCAAATCTTCATACACGATACCTGTATTACATTTTCGGTCGGGTATACGAGTAGATGGCAGAAATAGTAAGGATGGAGTGAAGTACTGCTTACACCATTTTAGAAAACCAAAACACTTGAATGAATTTAGAGGTATGAAAAATCTGTTCAGTCTAGTACACATTACACTGAATTTTCATTCCAAGAAGATCAAGCATCCGATTTCTCAATATCTATACCACCCATGCGATGAAGATGAAACAGAATTTACGATCATGGGTTTGTGTGTAAATAAATAACACTAAGTCCAATGTGTGTTGAGTCGACCCCTTTTTTACGACCCCATTCGGAGATTAAAAGTTGGTCATTGAGGAATAAGTCATTCATATTACGCATCTTGGAACCGATCTCGGGTGGGCAGCTGCATGAGTACAATAGGCAAATGCTGCTGTCATCTGCAGAAGAGTGGATAGGGTTAGAGGTTTGACACAAAAAAAAAGTTCCTTAGCAAAATAAGAAATAGGGTAGTGGAAAGAATCAAGGCTAGAGATACTCCTGAATTGATCTTGAACTCGTTTGATGAGAACCCATCTTTAATAGCTAGTGTAGTACGGTCTCTGAGGTCTCGGTTTATATGGAGAAAAATCATTGTCGACACCAAATGAAACTATTTCAGTTTCAAAAACTTAATTTAAAAAAAAAAAAAATTATTTAATTTATTCATAAACAAAGCAGAAATGTTTATAATATAAAATTTACTTTTACTTATCTTTGTTTTAGATTATTTTGTACTGTTTCACATTTGCGTTCGATTAGTATACCACTAACTTTTAATAAGAGATTTTTAAATATTATGCATGGAGTTGTAAGTATTTTGAAGAAAATATTTGCATAAATACGAGGTCTGATCAAAAAATAATCATTATTTTCAAATTTCGTGAGCCACGTATGTTCGATTTTCACATTTTTTTTTTCTGTTATGTTGGCAATATCAGCCTTTTGGCAAAAACAACGTCGCATGGACATCGCTCAGGAGCTGTTGCTCATCGCCAACGACGATCCAGATTTCCATAGAAGATCATAATGGTGACGAATCATGGGTCACAAAGCCCAATCATCCCAATGGGAGCTATATTGGTAAAATCGCCTATTTAACATTCTGATGATGGCAACGGTATCCCTTTTTGTGTTTCGAGGATTGTGTGGCTGCCAAAATTAAGTATATTGCACGCAAGAGGGTTTGGTTGAAGTTCCAGTTTACTGACATACCTCATCGCGTACTTAAAAAACTTATATTTTACTAGTGGAATACTCAGATCTTTGTAAATTCGTGATATAGCTCCCGCATAATAAAACTTTTTGTCTATCATTGGCTGGGCTTAAGTAAAAAACAACATTTTTTATTTTTATATGCACATTTTTATTTGTTTGTTTAGTATTAAGATTTTAATACTTATTGTTAGTTCATTTTGAAGATTCAATAAATAAAAAAGGCATCCCAATGGGAGCATCCAGAAGAGCTAAGACCGAAACAAGCACATCAAGTTCGGTCAAATGTGAAGGTTTTGCTCACTGTTTCTTCGACTGCAATGGCGTGGTGCATCCATTATGAATTCTTGCCACAAAGTCGTACGGTAAATAAAGAATACTACCTTGAAGATATGCGCCTTTTGCGCGAAGCAATTTGTCAGAAACGCACAGAATTGTGGAAAAAACAATCATGGATTTTGCACCATTATAACGCACCGGCTCACATATCGATGCTTGTGCGCGAATTTTTGGCCAAAAATAGAACCGTTATCATGCCTCAACCACCGTATTCGCCGGACTTGGCCCCCGCTGACTTTTTTGTCTTCCCAAAACAGAAGACACCAATGAAAGTAAAGTTTTGCTACGATAAAAGAAAAATCGAAATAGAAGCTGCTGGAGATACAAAAAGTGCGTTTCAGAAGTGTTTCGAAGATTGGAAAAAGTGTATCATATTTGAGGGGGATTACTTTGAATAATTAAATACTTGTTGAAAAAATTGAAAATAACGGTTATTGTCTGATCAGTGGAAAATGCAACTCTGAAAGTATTCATTACTTAGTACCTAAAAAAATAGGCTGTATTGAGTACTCGGTACTGCAATACTCCATACTTTCACAACACTAAAATCTTGTTATATGCTTGTGAACACGCAGTGTATTATTGTATCAATTTCTTTTGTATTTTAAACGTCAAAAATCAAAGAAGAAGAAGAAAATCAGTATTCAGCAGAAAGCTTTTAAGAAACCAAATTGGAAAATAGAATAGAAATTTGTAATATCAACAATAAAAATGGCTTTATTTATTTTTTTTTTTTACTCAATGTGATGTCGAATTCACATGATGTTGAGAACACGATTGCCAATACAACTTGTATTCAACTTTTATATGAAAATTTCTAACAACAAGCATACACTGTTGTATTTTAATTGTACAATACACACTGTACACGAATACAAGGGCTTTTGTGAATTAGCTAATTGTTTTTTACGCATCTTATTTTAAATTGATTAAATTTAAAGCCAGGCCAATATGGAAATGATTTTGCTATAACACTTATGCACAAGTACTCGTATATCGTAAAACGCAAAACATAAAAACATCAACCAAAGAAAACTAGAAAAAAAGCATTTGCAGTAAAATGCAAAGGTTTAGCTTTTTATTTTCTTCAATTCAATTTATTTTTGTAAATTCAAGTGGTGCTTAAAATCAAACGACTTGTAAATAAAATAAAACATATAAAAAATGTTCGAAATTCATACATACATATATACATTTCAATTTATGAACGTTAGAATGCATAGTGAACACACACAAAAAAATAAATTCTTAAGATCTGGAAAAAAACATTCAAATGCGTTCAAAGGCACACAAGAATGAAAACATCAAAAGCTTAAAAAAAATTCAGGAAACTGATTGCGGTTTCTATGTAAGAAAAATCCTTTCATACCCCTGGTTGTTGGGATCGTTTAGGGTTCGAATACAAAAACCTTGACGCTGGCGCAGGGAGATTTAACAGTCTCCTAATAATGAATCGAAATGTATAAAGGATAATTGTAGTTGACGAATATTTAGACTTCTGTTCGCAAAGATTCGCCTATTGAGTCGGTAATTATTACGACCTTGAGATGATAAGGATGCTCGGCCAACATTCTCGAGCTGCCAGGTTCTATTGCCGCCATAGACTCTGGCTTAATATGAAGAAAAACATTTCAAACCAGTGGCAACACTGAGCTAAAGAGTGATTACTGATTGACATAAAAAAATTGTTGTTTTAGAGCCAGGTATATATATTAACATCTACAAGGTGGCAACGCTACGACATATGTCAGTTTTTTGCTACTGGTAACATAGTGATACATTTAGGCTAAGCTAAAGAGTGATTACTAATTAGCACAAAAAAATAGTTGTTTTGGAGCAAGGTGTATTAACGTCTACAAGGTGGCAGCGCTACAACATATGACAGTTTTTTGCTACTGGTTACATAGTAAGCCATTTATGTCAAATGCATTGTTTATATTTTTTAATGTGAATTTAGTGGTTTTTTCTAAATTAAACATTTTAATATCACTTTGTGAACAAAAAAAAAAAAAAAACAACAAAAACAAAAACAAAAAAAAAGTAATTCACATAAAAATAATTTATAATTTTGAAATGACACTTTCATAGTTTATAATTATGATAAAAGTTACAAATATTTCTGACAGCTACAGCTCACCAAATGCCTGTGTTTTTTTTTATTGTTATTATTGTGCTCTAGTGCTGCCGCCTTGTAGACGTTAATGCACCTTGTTTTGGAGTAAATTTTACTAAGTAATATGTAAAGTTTACAATCTTTGGCAGAATTGGATTTTCCTTCTTTTCTTCAGTTTTGGAAAGAAGAAAAATTCAGCGGGGTGAAGTCGGTAGTTGAGGCAAGACATCGGTTTTGTTTTGGGCCAAAAACTCACGCACAAGCATCGAAGTGTGAGCTGGTGCGTTATCATGGTGAAAAATCCATGATTGTATTTTCCACAATTCTGTGCGTTTCTGACGAATTGCTTCGCGCAAACGGCACATAACTTCAAGGTAGTATTCCTCATTGACCGTACGGCCTTGTGGCAAGAATTCATGCTGCACCACGCCATTGCAGTCGAAGAAAACAGTGAGCAAAACCTTCACATTTGACCGAACTTTTTATCTGTCAAAAACAAACTAACAGTCCGAAATGGCTGATATTTCCAACATACATGTATACCAGCATAACAGCAAAATTCGAAAATCGAACTTGCATAACTCATGAAATTTGAAAATTACGGTTATTTTTTATCAGACCTCGTATATTGAACGTGTAACAGTGCCCTTATACTAGAGCAAAAAGTTACGCTGAAATTGATATGGTGCCACCGAAAATTGGAAAAAAGTGCACAGCGCACCGACTACGGATTTCTTCGCACATAAAATTTTAAAAAGCACCGAGTTGACAAGGCTGTAAATCAAGTGTGCCCAGCCCTAACGCTTGATACTCAATTGTTTTTGTAAATGCGCTTAGCTATAGGGCTGTGCCAAGGCGAATTAATTATTAGGTGGATGCATCGGCGAATTAAGGCGAATTCGATTAATATGGCGGCACTTTCTCTGTCAAGTTTTGTTTACCTTTTTATTTTTTTGTTTGTTTACATGTTCGTTATCAAATACTTTTGACAGCTTAAGTGTGAATTCGCCTTTTTACACAAACAAAATACCTGTTGTTTTTTTTTTATTGTTGTAGCGAAGCGGCTACCGATTTTTTTGCATCATGGGCTCTACCCTTTAATACACCAATACTGCGCTCAGCTCAGCAATGAAAAATACACAAACAACTTCGTCTTTTATATTTTTTTCGTTCTTCATCGCACACACGAAAAAGCAAAGCAACAACACTTTCGTATGCTTTGTTGGTAGATATTGAAGACAGCGATTATCGGTGTGAATTTTGTTTTTGAAAATGTTTTGCTTTTTACAACAAAAAATATTAAATAAAAATAATTTTTCCTTAAATGTATTGGTGTTTACTCTTCCATATAGAACTTGTGGGCACCACTGCTGTAAATGATAGACACTGATTTAAGCTAAGTACTGTGTCCATCATTTCATGCGAAATGCTGTCGAAACTCTATATAAAAAAGAAACTTGTGTGAAACATCTATGAAATAATTTTGCTGAAGTGGTACTCTGTTCAATTTGTGAAAAACTTATGAAATGTTTCTGGCAACATTGTGTTGTAATTATGAAATAATATGAGTGGTACTTATTTCGCGCGAAATTTCAAACAACAGCTGAACAATGTGGTATACCTAAAACCAAGAAAACCGTGAAATTTGCCTAAAGCCTAGTATTGAGACTGAATGTGCGAAAAGTTTTCAGCAGCATTGCTTATTTCGTACGGAAAAATTGAGATGTACTCAGTGTTGTCTATTTTTTGTCTTTTTCGTGTTTATTTTTTTTTTAATTTTAAGTATACATGTTCGTACTTCGTGCGAAAAAAGCTTTGCTTATGTTATTTCGCAGCTGAAAAAACAAATACTCCTAGAAACAATTTTAAATGACAACATGTTGCAGATACCTATTGTGTGTTTTTCGCTTTATAAACTCAGTACTACATTTCCAAACTTGTTTCGCAGATATTTCATACTAAACACTTTTGTATGCAATTTGAAAGAATTTCGCATGAAATAATGAACTCGCCTTAAAACGTGAAATAGGCACCATATTTTAAATGTCATATTTTCCGAGTGAAATTACTAATGTTGCTCAACATTTTTCGCAGATTTGAACAGAGTTGTTGTTATTATTGTTGTTGCGTTAATTTTGGTTGCGCCAATTAACTCCGCATTCGAAATGATTCTGGTAATTTGTATTCAAAGTTTGACACAATTTGTCCAACAAAATATTAACATTTTACGAGGTTGTTAAAAATAGAATTTGACGTTTTAAAATTCTAAGCAATCTTCTCGCATTTATGTATTTTATCATTCATTGCCTATTAAACTTCAGCAACTTTTAAAGAATCTACTTAATCAAATTCATTATTTTTCTACGCAAACACCCATACACTGAAAAACAAAAATTAATTTGTATGCTGAACAATTTTCATATATTTTGTGTATATATTTTTCTTTTTTTTATTATTTTTATTAAAGAGATGATAGAGAAATATGTACATGTAAATATTGTAAAGTTATAAAAAAGTAAAAAGCGTACAACAAAATCCAAACAAAGTCCCATGCACATTTACAACAACGAAAAGTATGCATAAGCAACAACAAAGCAACACAACATCCATATGTATGTGCATGGCACGCATGCATGCATGCACGTTCTTTAAGTGCGTTGTAGTGCAATGATGCCGGCTCTAAAGCCAACAGCAACAACAATAATAACAACAACTACGACCACAACATCAGAGAAGACGTACGGTACCAAATGTTAGTTGGCACAAAGAAAAAAGTGGTTGGCCCCCATCACATGGCAAATTATTCTTTGAGGCAACAACTACGAATATTCCATGAGGCAGATAAGAGAAGAGAGTGAGTTTTAAATGGGGCGGGTGGGAGAGTTATAAAAACAGAAAGTGTTTTTTATTTTTGTTTGTTTATTTTCTTTCTTTTTTTCCACAAAGTTCAATTGTATGTTGTTGTGTTGTAAGCTTTAATTCAGTTGTTGTTTGTTTCGTTGATTATCTAAAGAAAAAATTTATAACATGTAGAGAGTGGGAGGGTGTGTATGTGTGTGCGGCTGTGTGAATATGTTTGGTGTGGAATTTTAATGTTGTTTTGTAAAAGCATAAGAAATATGTAGTGAATGCATTTGTGTGTTGGTGCAATAATGGAATTGCGCACTCGGTACTCCTTCCATGCACCAACACGAGAAGCTTATACACATACGAGTATGTACATACTTACGTACATACAATGAAAAACATCATGGAATAGGTATAAAAGAAACAACAAACTAACAAATACATACAACTTTCAGACAGACACCACATTATAATTCAACGACATTGTGTATTTTGTTGCTGAATCTTTTCATATTCTTTTTACTATGGCTGTATATTTTGTTGTTAAAATTATGTTTTTAGTTACTGTATTTAGCGGGGATGGAAAATGTAAAATTTGAAAATAAACGCAACTGCATGGAAAGATATCAAAGGGCTAAAATATTACATCATACATATCATACAAAAAATGAACTAGGTCTAGCGAATGCTAGACAAAAAGTTTTATTTTGCGCCAAATAGATACCTATACCGGTAAAATCACCTATTTAAAGCTCTGATGGTGGCAAGGGTATTCCTTCTTCTCACAATAAATTTTTCACAAATAAGTTTTACAAGTCAACCGTTAGAATTCGCAGATGGTAGCCCTTTTAAATATGATTTTGTTCACTCAAGAAGAGAATGCGTCAATTAACTGTATTAGTTTACAGTTTTTTAAGGTATTTCGTTGTTAACCACGCGGCAACTTCCTATGTGAAGGCATAGGTTGGTACAGTTAATCACGGCACCGCAAAATATTACTGTTAATACCATCGTGGGCATAAGGTTTACGTTACTCCGCCTATGCTGTGCATCCTATGCTTTGAAAATTTATTTGTAACTGTATAGTTACAAATACAATGCGTCATTAATTTAAAAATTTCAGTTACATCTATTTGTATTTAAGGTTAAAATGTATATAGGGTATACCAGACCTCAATGTAAAGCCGAAACAGGGTGACAAGATTGATTGTAACCATCATGAGGAAAAAAAAACTCATTTTACTCAGTTTAAACGTTTTTTATTCGCACAAGCTCTTTTTTCTGATTTTTCTCATAACAGTAACAAGCAATCTTGTGCTTGACGTTGAGTTCTGGGACACTCTGTATTTTATATAATACAAAAAGTAAATCTGAATTTAAATTTTCTCATTTAAAAAAAAGGTTCAAATTTGATCCACTAAAGGTATGTATATTGTAATATATTCTCAACCAAAGAAAAGTTGATTAGTGTATCTCAAGTAAGCGTGGCTGTGGACTATAGAAAATACTGAAACTTTTCTATGCATCTAGCAAACTATTACAGAATGTGAAATTGATTTACATTAGAACCTGTCTTAATGGCCTTATCTGATGATGAATCAACTCCACGGGCTGAATTATTCAAGATTCGCAAGCGACCCTGTGTGTCGTGCCTACTCACACAGGTCGCAACTTTTGTCACATAAACAAAACCCTTGCTGAAGAGGTTGGGCTTTCAAACCGACTGAAGTTATTTTCACTGCTACTACATATGACTGACTTCATAAAGGTTGTTTACATTGCAAAGCATAGTATTTGATAAGGCGCCAATACAAAATATTCATAGTACATACATTTGTAAAACAAAGCCGGCCGTGCAAAACCATTTACAAATAAACTTCCAACCAGATGAAGCCACAACGCACACTGCAAGAAACTTAAACACTTATGTATTTACACAACATCTTTGGTGAATTAACTATTTAGCGTACTAGCAACTTTAACTGGCCTCCGCGTTCACCAGATATTTCCATTCCATCTTGGGGTTGTTTAAACGTAAAAGTCTATGTTAATAGGTCTAGAATCATTCAGAAAATAAAAACTTATATACGCAACGAAATCAACAACACCTGCAGTTTTGCAAAAGGTTATAGAAAATCGAACATTTGTGTCAGAGGTACAGTTTATCGATTTAAGCATCTTGTCTAATTGAAAGATATTAATGTGCTGTTCATAGAACACATACAAGAAACTCGTCTAGAAAATTTGTATGAAAGTTACTCAATATTTTGAGTGATTTCCATATAAAATTTTTTAGACGAGTACTCGTCTGTGTTCTATGAACAGCACATAAGTAAAATAAATAAAAATAAACAAAGGTATAATAAAAAAGTTACTAGGAAGTCAAGCACCTCCGGTAATATTACATCAGCCTGTATTTGTTTAAGTCAAATTTTTAACTTGCATATAAAGTTGTATTTAGTAGAATGCTCGCAGCTTCGATTTCTCCCAAAGAATCTGGATTTTATTGCAGATATACAAAAAGTTTTCCAGTATCTATGTTAAAAAAATAACAGCGCAACCTGAATTAGCATGTCAAACGTAACTTATTTGTCAAAAATCAGATCATCCCAAATAGAGCAGTGGCAGTGTTTTGCAATTGGTAAATTAAGTTTTGACAAAGCGTAAGAGAGTAAATTTTACTCTCTCTCTCTCTCTCTCTCTCTCTCTGTTTAAAAGTTAGCTTTAAAACTAATGTTACTCATATGTCGTAAAGCAGCTCAGCCTCATCGTAATTATTTCTTATATGCGGTCAGGCTTGTTGTTTTTGTTGTTCGGTCTTCGAGAGTTTTGCGTCTCACTCGCACTGGTTAACGGTTTGCCTCAACTAACTGTACTGGATTACATATTTTTAGAGGTATTTCGTTGTTAACCACGCTGCAACTTCCTATGTGAAGGCATAGGTCGTTATAGTTAGTCACAGCGACGCTACAAACGTAATGTTAATACCATCTTGGGCATATGATCTCCGTAAGCCCCGCCCATGCTGTGCATCATATACTTTGCAAATTTATTTTGCAACTGTGTAGTTAAATAGAAATGTTACTCATTTCTGCAGCAATTACTAATTACACCGTAGGTGTTTTTATTTATCACTTTCTATTATTTCTATTTAGTGATGTTTATTATTTAGACAGGGCGCAACGTAAACGTTCTTCTTTAAGTTACTTACTACAGCGCAAAATCAAAACACTAAATTACTTTGCGCTTTACATCCTAATTTAGGTTGCGCTGTAAGATTGGGGATTTGCTGCTTACAAGTTTTTTTTTTGCAAAATTTGCGTTTACCAGCAAATGGGCGTGTGATATGCTGTAATATTAAAATGAAGCTTTCTGCGCTCTTACTTTTCCATCTCTGTGCTATGTATGTATGTTTTTATGTATTATGTGTGAATGGATGTATAAGAGTATCAACTTATGGGCGCAATTGTTACAAAGAAGAAGCAGAAATATGTAAGTATGGATGTATAAACGTAATAATTTTCAATTTAGTTTTATATTTTAGCTCGTTTTGTAAATAAAAGAACGTCTAGACTCGGCCAGACTACATTTTAGTTGTTGTTTTCTTTTTTTTTAAGTTTTTCAGTTAAATGTTTATGCTCTTTATGGTAAAGCTTTTTTTACAAAATTCTATATTGGACAAAATAACAATAATTTTTTGTAATATTATTTCTACATAGATAGATACATATTTACAAGCAGTTATTGTTGGGCTTTAAAGGTATCTGATGTATTACATAGTATGTATGTATGTGTGTATGAGCTAAAGCTTTCCTAAATTAGCAAAGCCGGAGAAGCATAGTTTTGAGGAATTTTTCTTTACAGCAACAATGAATGATGGTTAGAATGATTTTGTTCTTTTGACAAAGAAAAGCTGAACAATACATGATGTTTTCAATTTAGAGGGTTGCTGAAGATGGAACATTTAAATCCGTTGGAGTGTGTAACTTTTGGGGTAGAAATAGATATATACATACATACACACATACATAAAAGTATGCCAGAGTTTGGTAAAATGCTCGTAGAAAAGCCCTGATTTTTATCACATTTGCCTAAGAAACTTTTTAAAACTAAAGCGTACCCATTTTTAAGTAGATGAATCTAAATGTACATATAATTTTAATTTTTGTATTCATTTGTACTCATGGCTGTATTTAACAAACTTCTTGCTGAAGACCTCGTCTTTTCTAATTTCTCCTGCAAGCACCAGACACTTAATTTCTGACTAAGCAAATCAATTACATATTTTGCCTCGAATCAAGATATATAATTGATTTGCGTCAGCACCAGCCTTTCTGCCAGTGGACTAGCCTGATGAAATGGACTAATCAACGGCTAACAGGCGCTCCCGTGTGGCTTATCAATTACACACCGGTGGCAACTTTTTGTAAACAAAAGTGTGGGAGCCGATAAGCTCAGGCCTTCTAGCCCCCGCTGTAGTTAATATCCCTGATAATTGTTAATGCATGGCTTTTTTTTGGGGGGCTAACAACTTCCCTAGGTGCTGTTGCTTAGCAACAGATACCTATATTGCAAGCCAGCAGTGGTGGTGGTTGAACGAGTGAGTTGGTTAAAGGGCTGATGCTCTTAGTGGGCTTCGGCCTGGTAACTCACACGGGATCGCTGATGAATAGTGTATAATTCACTCCGTTGAGTCGGTCCAGATACGACAAGCAAAGGCAACTGGTGATGTAAATCTTTTCACTCTCTCCGCAGTATGCAGTTCCCTAGACGTCGGGGAAAATCAAGAAGATGGTAGCCCTGAATACATTAGGAATGTAAAATTTTGCTGCTCAGGGTTTGCTGTTACATCTGTACTCATGATTGTTATATATATTGAGGAATAGGATGCTCCTGAAATTCGTGTGTCTCTATATTAAATTTTATATTAGTGATATTGGACCCAAAAGCCACATATATTTACGAAATCGCATTACAGGCAAAATTCATTAGTCAGCCGTACGATTCATCTGTGAAATAAGTTGTCTGTAGACATGTCTTTTTTTTCTTTTAAGCCAAACATACAGGACTGCCCTTTTTCTTACGTTTCTTAATAGTTTCCCCCTAGTTAACACCACACAATTTTTATTTTCACAAAACAATTTTTAAATGTTTAATTCAGAATAAAACACTAAATTCACTTTTAAAAATGTAAACGATACATACACCTGACATAAATGGCTTACTATTTTGCCAGTAGCCAAAAACTGTCACATGCCGTAGCACTGCCACCTTGTAGACCTTAATGCACCTTGGTCTAACCTATCGAGTACCATCTACTAATGAAAACTGAGAACTCATTTTTACTGAAGCTATTGGTAATAAAAAAAGCACTTTAACAGATCGCTGTTTATCGTTACGCATTTGGAAAAATTTAGAGATGCTTTTGCAGTGTAATTTTTCATATAATTACTTGCCAAATATTACTGAACGAAATGACAAAGCATTTTGATATGAGTTACAAGTGATCTGACAAAAAAAAGTCTATAGAAAATCCAGGATGAATCACCCGATAATGCGTCAAAAATTCACTCAAATTACTTTTAGGAGCTAGATAATTTCTCAAATATTTCTTTAAGATTTGTAGGTAAACTAAAATTTTTAATTTTTAGAGTTATAACGTTTTTTTAATAAATAAGCTATAAGTAGTATATGTTTTTATGTATGTATTTTCTTAATCAGGCAATGTCAGGAAAAATTA
Source organism: Thecocarcelia acutangulata (assembly GCA_914767995.1). Classification (NCBI taxonomy): domain Eukaryota; kingdom Metazoa; phylum Arthropoda; class Insecta; order Diptera; family Tachinidae; genus Thecocarcelia; species Thecocarcelia acutangulata. Next base: position 32,088,937 of record OU612096.1, read on the forward strand.
AGCTATTGTTATCGCCGAACTGTCAATTTTACCTATTATAGATAGGATTGATATCAGAATTGTCAACAATTTTTGGTGAAAATAAGAACGAATTAATAATCGTTTTGTTTTCAAATTAGTCTCAGTTTGAATTGTACAATGTAAATAGATATTCCATTTTCGATAATTATACAAATTTTCTAATACAGGGTGACTGACGAAAGCTGCTACCACAGAAAAAAAACGTAATAACTTATTTTCTGTGTAACTAACCTGTCCTATTTTTATTGTAGTTTATAGATTTTAAGTTTAACTAAAATGGAGAATTGGGACAATGAAACAAGAATTTGGATAGTGCAACGCTTTCACGCTTTAGGGATCTTCGTTTCCGTTCAAAGAAAATATAGGCGCACATTACGAGACACTCCTCCTAGCAGATGGGTTATAAACAGGCTAGTGAAGAATTTTGCTGAGGGTAGCACAATCGCAAGAAGGCCTTATCATCGAGATCCCTAAGTTCGGACGCAGGAAACTATCGCTGCTACTGCTGCCATACAATCCAATCCTGGATTTTCGACAAGGAGCTTATCTGCTCAAATGGGTGAACTGAACCCTAGAGACTTCTCAATTCGTTTGGAATTTTGTGAGCAGATCATTCAAATGGTGTTAGAGGATGAAAACGTCTTGAACTGCATTTTTATGTCTGACGAAGAACATTTTGATTTAAGCGACAAGCAAAATTGTCAAATATGGAGTAATTCTAACCCACAGATACTCCTTCGGATGCAATTACATCTACCTCGCATCACAGTGTGGTGTGCAGTTTCTTCAAAGTTCATTGTCGGGCCTTACTTTTTCGAAGAAAACGGTATTACTGTTACGGTCAATGGAGACCGTTACTAAAAGATGTTGAAAGAGTTTTTCTTTCCAAAATTACGTCGAAATAGAATCCCTTTCAACTCTGTTTGGTTTCAACAAGATGGGGCAACTTGTCACATAGCCACGCTTGTTATTATAGAATTGAGGCAAAAAATTTCCCAATAAACTGATTTCAAGAAATTCCACATACCGTTTGCCTCCCAGGTTTCCTGACCCCACTGCACCTGATTTTGTTTTTTGTGGTGTTATTTGCAACAAGAAGTTTACAAAAGAACCCAACAAATTTGAACGTTTTAAAGCAATCCATTCAAACGGTAATTGAGACAATTCCCGCTGTAATACTCCAGGCAGTAATGAATAACTTTTTGATAAGATGTCGCACATGTGTCACCGAGGGCGGAGAGAATTTGAATTCAATTATGTTCAAAACTTCATGAATTACTTTAATATAAACATATTATTGTTCAAATGAATTACTAAAAAATAAATTACATCAACTTTACTAAAATTTATTTGAGTTTCTCTATGTAGCAAAATTGACCAGCCACCCTGTAGAATAATTTTCGATAACAATTATAGGTAGTTTTTCGTAATAATAATTCACTGAATTTAACCAAATATAGTATAATGACAAACTTTTAACAATTCACCAACATTTCTGATAATAAGTATGTATGTATTAATTATTATTATTTTATATTGTTTTTTTCTTCCACATTTGTTCTATTGTTTTTACGTCAGTTTTGTTGCATAGTTTTTATTTATAGTTTAATATACGAGTACAATAAATAAATTCCGGTCATAAACGGCAACTCTTGTATATGATTTTAGCTTGTTGTTGTTGCTTTTTTAGTAAAACAATTGTAAGGCAATTAGAAATTTGAGCACATTGTGTTATTGTTGTTGTATCAAAATCAACGATTAAAACACCTGTACAGTTAAAAAGTCTCTGTCTGGCGGTTTTTTTTTCAGGGCTTTCATTCCAACTTTTTATATTCTTTTGTTTTTTTTTTCTTCTTTGATAAAAACTGAAAAGTTAAAAGCAAAAACAAAACTCCAAAAACAGTAATAAAGGAAATTACAAGCAAAAGCATTGTGTATTTGATTTTGCTTTTCTTATTGTAACACAACAACAAATTACTTCTGTTTAAAATATGAGAGGGAGAGAGAGAGAGAGAACTATTATATACACATAAAAACACAAAACCAAACAATAGGGTCTGCTTTTGTTGCATTTGCCATTGCGGTTACATACAAATATATATAAAAATGTTTTTCATTTTTAGCCGTTCACTTTAGGTTTAGGGTACAAATAATAACTGGGCACAAAGGTTGATAAGACAAAAATGCTTAAACACAAGTTAACAAAGTGAAAAATATGTATGTGCATATGTATGTAATATGTGGAGAATAAGAAAAACCAGACAAACGGACAGACAAGATGAGTGGTTAAACCGGAATTTTTTGTTTTGGAACCTTTTTGGTTAGCATTAACACAAGACAAACTTTACACAAGAACAACAACAACGAGATAATTATTTCAAGACATTAGTTTTCTTACATTCAAAGGTGGTTTAATTTAAAGGAATTTTCAATATGTCATAATATTTTAAATATTTTCGGTTTTTAAATTTTCTTAAAATTTTTTACCACTTTTTTTCTGAAAATTTTGTAGTTTTTATTTTATTTATTTCTTTAACAAACAAAATTTTTATTCCAACTTTATAAATAAATTCTGAAGCTGCCACAACTTTGTTGAATTTTTTGTTTTCTCCCCAAAACAAATTCTTATACACAATTTATTTATTTTTTGTAAATTTTTAAATACACAAGTGGCTAGTTATATTGTTGTATATAGTGAGTGGAAAATATAATAAATTTTAAAATTTATTGTTAGAAAAAAACAACAAACACACGCACGCACGCGACCATCCGTTTAGTAAAGTACTAAATAAAACGCAATCTACACTTAACGACGTACGAATATTTACTAAAGTGATGCCCATTGAATACATGATACAGCTCTCTCACACACTCTTTCGTTTAAAAAACTTAACAAGTGCTGCCTAGTTTGCGACCAGAGCAATGTAAACAATAGTATTTTTGCTGTTTTCTTTTAAATTTTTTGTAGTACTACAGAGAGAAGGAGATGATTTTGAGGAGTTATTTTTTGTTTTGTTTTGTTATGATGGAAATTTTTATAGAAATGAGTGTTAAAAAAAACCTAAAAATTATGTAGCATGAGAGCTTAGAGTTGCCAGTAAGATGATTTTTTTTATATAATGGAACTGTTTTATGGAAGAGTGTGTTTAAAAAAATGTAAAGAAGTGGAAGTGTTGCCACTAATAAGATGATTTTTTACTTTTTCTTTGGAAATCTTTATGGAAATGTGTGTTGAACAAAATTAAAAAAATATGTAGCTATTAGTATTGCCAGTTACAAAATAAATGGTGTTAAAGAATCCCAAAGCTTCTCAAACTCAAGCAATAAAATATAAGACATATAAAATTACATGCTATAAAAAAATTTGATACAAAAAGCGGTAATTAAAGACAATTTTACTCAAAAATGTATTTTGTTAAAATAAATTAAGGAAAAATTAATATAAATATGTCAAAAGTGTAGGGGCAAAACCCTATTTTAATAATTCAAGTGAAGCAATGGTTTCGTCTATGAATTGTAAAATCGCATTAAAATTGTACAATTTTATTATTATGATTTTTTTTTTTGTTTGTTTTTCGTGTCTGCAATTTTTATACCCTTCACAAAAATGGTAAGGGGGTTTTGATTTCGTTTGTAATTTCTACAATGTTCGTTTCCAACCCTATAAAGTATACATATTCTGTATCAACATTGATAGAAAATTCGATTAGGCGATATCTGTCTGTCCGTCGTTGAAATACCGTTTCTGAGAAAACCATTAGACTTACAAACTATTTTTTTCATATGTATGCTATTGAAATTCAGTAAAATCCGCTAAGATATATCAAAATTCCGAAAAATCAATTTTTTTCTGAAAATTTTGTATGCAAATTTTTGAAAAAAAATTTATTGTTCTGTTTTGAACTTGGCATAATTATTCAGAATGGCGATTAAAAGGCATATACTTATATGGAACCGATACCGGTTCATACATACCCGAGGTATAGCTTAAACCGATTTTTCAATAAAAATGTCGCAGCGAACCTAGACAACTTTTTTTGCTTAAAAGCAGATCTGGTAATATGGTCCATATACAAATACCCGAAATATAGCCTAAACCAATTTTTTCATGAAAATATCGCGTAAGCCAACATAAGAATTTATTTATTATTATTATTCTTTTTTTTTTTTGCTTAAAATAAGTTCTGATAATAAATGGAGGTTACTTAAGTAAAGAAAATAAAAATTTCCGATATGGGTCTATATATATCTGAAATATTGCGTAAACCGATTTTTAAATGCAAATGTCGCGTAAGCTAACTTAAACAGTTTTGCTTAAAAGCAGTATTAAAAGCAGGTTACTAAAATATAAAAAAATGAAAATTTCCTATATCGGTCCATATATGCCCGAGATATAGTCTAAATCGATTTTTCCATCAAACAAATTATTTCCTCTTAAAAGCAGTTCTGGTTATAAAAGGTGGTTATCAAATACAGAAAATTTCCGATATCGGTCCATATATACCCGTGATATAGTCTGACCGATTTTTTCATGAAAATGTCGGTAAGCGAACTTAAACAACTTTTTTTTTGCCTAAAAGCAGTTCTGGTAATATAAAGATATCGTTCCATAAGTTTGACCTTTAGTAAATAAAAATATGTTGTGTTTTACTTTTCCCGACGTTTCCTAGGTTTTTGTCTACACTTTCAAGGGAGTGTCTATTTATATATTATAACAATTTCTCATATTATATGATGGTATTATCATTCGTCTGGCTCAAGTACAATTCTGGCAAAAACAATTTTTATAATGTAAATACATATATGTATGTATTTGTGCAAAATAACCTTACTAATAAAGTGAAAATTAATGTCTGTGTTTTTTTTTGTAATAAAATATATCTCTAAGAACTTAAATTTTAAAAATATGATATTAAAACACAACTGATTTTGTTTTTACTACCTATATTTTCTGTGTGGGGACCAGACTTTTATTTAAAGAGCAGACTAGAATACTTTTTTGTTGAACAGTGTTACCGCAGTCTAATGCGTTTGGTGACTATTAGTAAAATTTTATGACATATACCTACCTCTCTTACTTTTCCCTTTAAACATTAACCGATTACATTCATCCCTCTAACAAAACTTAAAAGTAAGTATCAAAAAGCCAAAACAAGACAATAACTTTTAAACAGATTATTAACACCAGACATCACTTAGTCTAATGACCCCACAAATTGCTCTTCTTTTAACAGCATGTGGAAAAAGTTTTGTAATTTGCAACCCTTTCCTTCTACTGTTGCCAATAACTAACACAATAACGAAATAAAATTGAAAACACTTGCCTCTAAAGCAACAGCAGTTTTGAAACTATATCAATCAGCAGATAAAACAATAAATGTTATTTAATTTTACACATTAATTTGTTTATCAACTGTGAATGAAACTTATTGATACTGCCTATAAAATTAAAATTTGTTCACAATGAAAACCGTTCAATGAAAGAAAAAAATGCCGGTTGTGGCAGAACGCGCAAACTCCAAGTCATTGAGCATTTGTTTTTGTTGTTATCAACAACCGGTAAGAATTTTGTTGGCAAAGCAAAGAAAGATTGGAAAGGAAAAAACAGACTGGTATAAAATGTAAACAAAACAGAAAAAAATATGACACACGCATAAGTCTGTTATAGAAATTTTGTAGCATGAGAGAACATTTTTTCATTCTCTGTCAACCTAACAGTTGCTTTAAAACTTTCAGGCAAGAGCTTTTTGTTACAACGGTATTTTCAAATTGAACGGTATTTTGATAACGGTAGTTAAATAAGAAAAGTATTATAAAATAAAATTGTTTATTATGATTTGTAAACAATTGAATTAAATATAGTTTTTAACTTACTTTGTTGATTATAGAGAAATTATTTTACGGATTGGCTCAACTTACCTGAAATAAAAGAAGAAAATACATTATTTATAGCATTGTAACAGTACAGGGTGGTACAGAAGTTAGCATGGGGTTTAAAAGTTTAATAAATTTTTCGTTTATATATTTCTTAATTTTTTTTTCAGATTATATAAATAACACTTGGAGAATAAATAATGGAGAAATACACTACTGAACAAAAAACTAGAATAATACAATTTTATTATTTAAATGAGAGATCAATTATTTTAACGCAAAGAGCATATCGTTTAACGTCAGAATTTTGCCCTCTGAAGCAATGATTCGTTGCTTAGTTGATCGTCATCACCAACATGGATGGCACTGTAACAGATTGCCTCGAACCGCACTGCGGAAAATATTGAACGAGGGCAGCAAAGTGTTCATGAAACACCAGAAACATCTAGCAGAAGGCGTTCTGCTCAGCGGTATCGGTTTATGATAGAAAATTGTTTACGCCCTGCTCTTAAAAGCAGAGCGGGTATGTGGTTTCAGCAGGACGGAGCCGCTGCCCGAGAAACAATGGCACTTTTAAGTCAAAGTTTTGGAGAGCGAATAATTTCCAGAAATTCGGAAATTATTTGTCCAGCGCGATCGGCAGATTTGACAGCACCCGACTATTTTCTTTGGGGTTATTTGAAGGAGCGCGTGCAGGTGAACAAGCCAGAGACAATATGTGAAGTCAAGGTGAACATTGTTGCAGAAATTCGAACGCTACCGCCAAAATTTTTGAACGATGTTATTGAAAATGCTCTAGAACGAGCCCATTAGTGCGAAGCTAAAAGTTGTCGTCATTTAAGACACATTATTTTTCATACTTACTGTAAAAAAAAAATTTTTTTTTAATCTTATCTTATTAAACGAGCAATTCTTGTTTATATATAAATATATATATTTGCAATTGGGTTCTCGAAAACGGCTCTAACGATTTTGATGAAAATCGGTATCCAGGGGTTTTTTGGGTTGTTAACCATTTGTAATACTTTCATTGGTTCTCGAAAACGGATTCTATGATTTTAATGAAAATTAGTATGTAGGGGGTTTTAAGGATTAAAAATCTATCTATATTATCCCGGCCCCGGGAAGACCCATTTTGTCCCGGTTTTTGCCCATTTGTAAAACTTTATTGGTTCTCGAAAACTGCTCTAACGATTTTAATGAAAATCAGTATCTAGGGGTTATTAAGGTAAAAAAAACGATCTAGAATATCCCTGGTCCCGAGAAGACCCATTTTGTCCCGGTTTTTACCCATATATAATACTTTTATTGGTACTCGAAAACAGCTCTAATGATTTTAGTGAAAATCGGTAACGAGGAGGTATTAAGGTCAAAAAAGTGATCTAGAGTGTCCCGGGTCCAGAAAACCCATTTCTTCCCGGTTTCTAAAAATGTTTAATACTCTTACTGGTTCTCGAAAACGGCTGTAACGATTTTAATGAAAATCAGTATGTAGGGGTTTTTAAGGTCAAAAAAGTAATCTAGATAGCTCCCGGTTCAGGGAAAACCCATTTTGTCTCGGTTTTACCCATACGTAATACTTTTGTTGGTTCTCGCAAACGGCTTTAACGTTTTTAATGAATATCAGTATCTAGAAGTTTTTAAGGTCAAAAAATCGATCTAGAGTATTGCTGGTTCAGGAAAGACCCATTTTGTCCCGGTTTTTACCCACTTGTTATACTTTTATTGGTTCTCGAAAACGGCTCTAACGATTTGAACGAAAATTAGTAACTATTGTGTTTTAAGGTAAAAAAACCGATCTAATGATTTTGACAAAAGTCGGCATCTAGCAGTTTTAAGATCGAAAAAGCGAGTAGGTCTCAAAAACTACTAAACTGAGTTTGATTATTTTAATGATGAAGATTTCATCACAATTTTTTACGGGTTTTTCTAACATTCGATGTTATGGCATGTGAAATGTTTTCGAAAACGGTTTCAAAGAGTCAGTATCTGGAAGTTTTTAGAAACAAAAATCTATATTCGTTAGTCGCGTTTCTAAAATTTATTTTTTTTTGCGCGGTTTCCACATTTATATTTTGAAATGGATATTAAACTAAGAATTTTTAATGAGAACACAGAGGTTAATTTTTTTGATGAGAAACGGAATAATAAATAAGCGAATATAGCAAATATTGCCCTCACTCCACAAAATATATAAGAAAAAATAAAAAGGTAGTCAAAGCACAATTTTAACGTGACTTGCAAATAGTGTAAAAATGGAAATCTAAAGAATTAAGTTTTACTAAAGTAAATATATATACATATATATATATATATATATATATATATATATATATATATATATATATATATATATATATATATATATATATATATATATATATATATATATATATATATATATATATATATATATATATATATATATATATATATATATATATATATATATATATATATATATATATATATATATATATATATATATATATATATATATATATATATATATATATATATATATATATATATATATATATATATATATATATATATATATATATATATATATATATATATATATATATATATATATATATATATATCAGTATGTATACAATTTGAAAGCTTCAAGTAACGCTCGGTGCCCCGGTACTATTATATAATCTGAGAAAAAATAATTTAAAAAATTAATAAATAAAAAAATTAATAAACTTTTAAGCCCCATGGTAATTCATGACAACAGAGACATGTTATGAGTTAATAAAAAAAAGAGCTAAAGTACAAAAGTCATAGAACTGATAAGAAGATCAGGGCTCAGTTCAAAACAAGGCCCACCTCAAAACATTGTCTGAGATTTATATATCTATAAAAATTATTTCCAATTCAAGAAAATCAAATCAATAGCCTTCTGCAAATGTCCTTGCATGTAAGCCTTTACGAAATGAACGATCATATTATTATTTTATGCCACGAAAATATATAAATATGCACTAGCCGCATTGTTGCCCGTGAACAAAAAAATAAAGATCAATTACAATTCTTACAGTAATCTGAAGTTTATCCGAAAACTTGTTTCGACTGCATTTATCCGCTTTTCATTTAATTGCATTGGCGCAAAAAGTGTAAAGTACATGTTTTCACCATTTCAACAGTTATCGTCTTTGCTGCTAATGTCATATTTGTGTGCATTAAGTAACGTTTAAATGTGCATAAATAAGGATGTGCCCAGTGCAAGTTTTCTGTGTGTCACTTGTAGTCGTGGCTTTTCTTCTTTAGTCTGTTTTTTTTTTTTTTTAGTTTTGCATCATGACGTTAAGTTCAGAATTTCTTTCATGTATGAATATTTTAATTTTTATTCACTCGTTTAATTCACTTCACTTCTTCCAGTTGTGTCCTTTTCATACATGCTTTCGTTCATTTGTACACCCAATTCTTTTATTCATTTACAACTCGTAGTTTTACTCTTTGTCTGCAGAATGCACTTTAAAATGTCACTTACAGTGGAAGAGCAGTGCATTTGTCAGCTTAATTGTGTTGATTGTTGGAAAATGGCACATGAATTTTGTATGTTCATATGAGAAGATAAATTTATAACCTTTTTTTTTTTTATTTTTTCTTTTGTTACACAGAGGCTATTTTGACAGAATGAAAACATTGCCTGCCACGTAACCTTTTCAATACATCCTTTTGTAAAACGATTTGATAATATGTAAGTGAGATTAAGATTAATATGTGGAGTGAGATACATATACTTTTCACGCAAATACTTACGTCACGTATATCAGAATGAAGACAACTAAATGGGTTTCTGACCCAAAGAAGAATGTAAGTTGCAAATATTATATGTTCCAGCGAAATATATGTTCAAAAATTATTTTTATGAAAGCTAATAGTCCAAAAGAGCTCACCTTCGTTATTTTATAAAACCTGAAAGTTTCTCTAGACATATCCCCTATACAAGTAAGAACGACCAGTGACTTACTATATGGTTTGCTCTTGGTTTTTTTTTTAATTAAGTTTTTGTATGGGGACCGCCATACAGGACCACCCTAATGATTTAGGTAGGTATGTTTTATAGAAATATTGGGTTTATAAAAATATTGAAAGTTGGTCACACAGTTGGAACCTTTAGGAGCCCTTTGGGCCTAGTTAGGACGGTTTACCCGAAAATGGTAAAAACTAATATTTTTATGGGGCATGTAGGGGAATAGATACGAGTACGTTCACAAGAAATATTAGCGGAGGTCGGTCTTGCATTTTACCCCTCTAAGAGCGACTCAGAGACACTAATAAAGCTTTTAATGGATTTTCTGCCATTTTGTCTTACCTTGAATACCGATGCAAATTCATTTACCCCCATTTTACCGTCGTTGTTTTTTAGCTCATGCATTTTTTTTTACCAAACCGCAAAAAATAAGAGTTTGTAGTGCATTCAAATTCAAAAATGCTGCACTAATTCTTCCCTACTAAGCGTTCGCGCCACCCCTGGAGAACAGTTTTTGCCTTGGCTTATTCCTAACTAGGGCTGAAACCTAAAACGTTAGTATCCTTGATAATTGTTTGGTGTGTGATTTTTTTCGGGGACTAACAACCTCCCGAGGGTCTGTTGCCTTTACAACTGTAAGAAACCAGTGGTGATGGTTGACGAGTGAAGTGGTTTAAGCTGATGCTGCTAATAGACTTCGGGCCAGCAACTCATTAAGCCTTGTCTTCCATTGATGGCTGGGAAATTGCATACAGGAGGACTTAGAAGGTCCAAACTCCTCAACAAGAACTTGCTCATATGGCTGCAAACATATGGCAGGAACTGCTACCTGTGTGAGCCCAGTCAGCCACACTGGAGAGTTGGTGAATCATGAATAGTTCACTTGTGGAACAGGTCCATCATCAGAGAAGGCCGTAAAGGCAGGTGCTGATGTAAAACTTTTTCATAACTACTAAACGCTCGCGCTGGCAGATACTGCTAGCAAAAACAACTAAAACTGTCTGGCTATTGAGGAAACATCTTTTTATAGGTCCCCAAGCAACATATATAAAATTTTGATTTTAAACTATAACGAAAGTAGGATTATAATTTACTAAAGTTTGGGGGCGTTTCGGTTTCCCAAAGAATATAAAAAAAGTTTGCTTTATACGAGGGCGGTTTGATATTAAAGCTACCTAGCACCCTAAATGGCAGCACAAATACAAAATATTTTTTTGTTACAGTCAAAATTTCTCTGGTCAACCATACTATTGTTGTGATTAACCATACCATGTTATATCCAACCATATTAACATGTTCTAAATATCGCAAATTCAACGAAGTGTTTAATAACTATTATTGATTTATTACAGCCAATAGATAATTCAACATTAAACAGGACTTTTGTTGCTTTCATGTCGTCAAGAAACAAACCGGATAATTGTTCCGAATTATTTTTTATCACGAAAATATAGATTTATATTTTAGGTTTAAGTTATTATCATATGTAAATTAAATTATGATAAAAACATGTTGTATTAAAATAAAGGTATTTGCAACATTAGTTTAGTTCTTTAATGAAAGTAATGAGGTTATATATGAAAAAAATATGGTTTCTTAGTATCACAATATGGTTGAGCATGATACTAATATGGTAACTCCAATTAATACTATAGTCGCTTAATATTATAATAGTATTGAACAAATATATAGAATAGTTATTTGTAAGATATTTTTTACAATACTACGAAGAGCCATTTCAATGGCGTTTTAAATTAACAATATAGTGTTATGAGGTACAACCATATAATTCAACAATACTATGTTACCCCTAGAATATTGTTATAGCAACCATATATCTTTTTCTACGTGTACAGAGAAACTTTCTCTTTGAGGTCAATGCTCTATAATTAAAGTGTGAAATTTAAAAAAAAAAAAATGGATGGTACTGTTTTAAAAACTTGCTTTAAATTTTTTGCTTTGAAACATTAAAAAGTTTATCAAATAGCGTATTTCCTTTTTTTTTTTTTTTTTTTGTTCGACAAATTTAATTTGCAAAAAAGATTAAAGTAGTATTTAGAGAAAATTGATAAGTCTTTTAGTTTGCGTTTTTTATTTCCAAAACATATTTTCGTCAGCAGGTTCAACAAATTTAAGCTTTAACAAATAATCCTTCTCCGTTACCAAGCTCTACTTACGCAAAACGTAAGAAGCGGCGTAAGGGTAGGCAGAGTAGGCGGCAGCATAAGGACTAGCTACATATGGTGCGGCATAAGGATAAGCAGAGTAGGCGGTTGTGTAGGGAGCGGTGTAGGCAGCAGTGTAGGGAGCAGTATAGGCAGCGGTATAAGGAGCAGCAGCCACTACTGGAGCTGAGTAGGCTAAAGGAGCAACGACGCCAGGTTTAGCAGCAGCCAAGGCAATAACGGCAAACAAACACAAAGCAAACTGAAGTAAAAATTCAAAATTATATTTATAAATTTCTATTAATTAGTGTTCTCATTTAACAACTTACGAATTTGAACATTTTGTTTTACAGTTTAGTTAAGTTAACAGAACAAATAGAACTGATGAATATTTTTGTTTCCATTGAAGTATTTATAGTCCAAAATAAATTAACTGATTTCGTTTTCAAAAATAAATTCATAAAAAAGTGGTGGCATGTTGTTTAAACACGTCACGTCTTTCTTAATGATGTGCGGTTATTTATGACGGCTTCTAGACAATTATATAATACTTTAGGGGTGACAAAGAATTCGGGCACTAGCTGTTAGAAATTCAACGAAAACCTGCTTAAGCAATTTGAAAACTGCATATTTTTAGCAAAAAAAAAAAATGTTTTATTTAAAACATATAGGAAAGAAATGACATTTATGTTGTTGTTCAATAAAAATAAAATAATTTAAGCCAAGTTAAAACACACCAAAGCAGCTGACCTTAATATGTAAAGACGTGCTTGGCTAACATAAATATTGTTAAAAAAACCAAAATCAGCAGGCGACCTAACAGCTTAACAATGTATAAAAAGGTTTTAAATTTTGATAAAAGGTATCAGTTCAATTAGTTTTGCAAAACTTAATCTTAACTAAAATCAAAATGTTCAAATTTGTAAGTTAAATACATTTTTTAATAATCTTTTTTGAAAGATATGTAATAACTTCATGTTTTCGTTTTTCAGTTCGCTTTGTGTTTGTTGGCCGTTGTTGCCTTGGCTGCTGCTAAGCCCGGTATTGTAGCGCCCTTGGCTTACTCTGCTCCTGTGGTAGCTGCTGCTCCTTACACCGCTGCCTACACTGCTGCCTACACCGCTCCCTATGCTGCCGCTTACACCGCTCCTTACACTGCCGCCTACTCCGCTTATCCTTATGCCTCTCCTTATGTAGCTGCTCCCTACGCTGCCGCCTACTCTGCTTATCCTTATGCCGCATCTTATGTCTTACGCAAGTAGAACAGGAAGCGCAGGACAACATAATTTTAAAAGGGAAAGTTTTAACGGAATGCATTTGTTTGATATGACTGATAAAAATAAAATGTTTAATTTACTCTTATAGAGTAAAATATTAAAAACGAAGTATTTTTTTATTTTATTAAAAAAAAGGAGGGTGGGCACCGAAAATTCATCAATAATATTTTTCGTTTACATTAAAAGAAGAATCGTCCTTTTTACGATAATGTTTATGCTTTAGTTTTTTTCCATAAAAAAAATTGCTCCGAAAAAATTTCCCTAGTAGGGAATTTTTTTTACCATCAAAATGAATCAAAAATATGTTAAAAAACATTTCATTAACACGTTATAAGGCCCGCCGCTAAGAAGAAGTGTATCAGAAAAAATTTCCCTTGCAGGGAATTTTTGTTTTTATAACAAATGTAAATTAAAAATCTTTTAACAAAATGAATCACGTATTAAAAAACACTTCTTTAACAAATTATAAAACCCGCCGTTAAGAAAAAGTGTGTGAGAAAAAATTTCCCTTCCAGGGAATTTTTGTTTTTATAAAAAATGTAAATCAAAAATCTTTTAACAAATTGAATCAGATATACTTATATTAAAAAACACTACTTTAACACATTATAAGGCCCGCTGCTAAGAAGAAGTATATGAGAAAAAATTTCCCTTGCAGGGAATTTTTGTCTTTACAAAAAATTTAAATTAAAAATCTTTTGATAAAATGAATCAGATATACTTATATTAAAAAGCAATTCTTTAACACATTATAAAGCACGCCGTTAAGAATAAGTGTGTAAGAAAAAAATTTCCCTTTTTGTTTTTACAAAAAATGGAAATTAAAAATCTTTTAACAAAATGAATCAGATATACTCGTATAATAAAAAGCAATTTAACACTTTATAAATATTACTATCGTTTACTATTTTTGTTAGTTATTACTATCATTTACTAAATTTGCCAGTTTATTAACAAGTACGAGGTGGTCACCGAAAAAAATTCATCAAACATATATACATATATACAAATTTCGTTTATATTAAAAAACTCTTCTCTTTTAGTTAAAATTTACATCTTTTGCGAAAGTTTAAAAAAATAATTACATGCTCTACTTATTTAGAAGTATTTAAAAATTTTCTAATAGAAAAAAAAGATGCCTAAGAAAAATCTCCCTTCTGAGGAAATTTTTTATACTGTCAAAATCAATTAAAAATTTTGTTAAAATGCACTTCTTTAACACGTTGTAAGGCCCACCGTTAAGAAAAAGTGCATGAGAAAAAATATACCTTATAGGGAATTTTATGTTTCTATAACAAATACGAATTAAAAACCTTTTAATAAGAATTTCTGCAAGATTTTATCAGTTTTAGTATTAAAAAAAAAAAAATGAATTAAAAATCTTTTAATCCTTTAACAAAATTATTCAAAAATATGAAGGAATAGAATAAAATAATAAAATAAAATAGAATATATAAATAAAATAGAATATTATAGAATAAAATAATAAAAATGAAAATATGATTGACTATTAATGGGTGATTTTATAAGAACTATCGGAAATTAAAAAAAAAACACATAAAATTCAGAAAAATGCATGAAATATTTATTTGGGTCGATATAATTTAATGTTTGAAGATTATTTCATGCAAATGTTGGTCGCGGCTGCGCCTCAAATGGTCCATCCGCTTAGTCCAATTTTGGCATACTCTTTCCAACATTTCGGCCGGTATCTCACGAATAATGTTGGCAATGTTGGCTTCCAGTGCGTCAATCGAAGCGGGCTTGTCGCTATAGACATTAGCCTTAACATAGCCCCACAAAAATAGTCTAGAGGCGTTAAATCGCACGATCTGGCCGGCCAATTGACTGGTCCCAAGCGTGAAATAAACTGTTCACCGAACTCGCCTCTCAATTGGTCCATTGTTTCGCGTGCTGTGTGGCATGTGGTACCGTCTTGTTGAAACCACATGTCATGCAAGTCAAGCTCTTCCATTTTGGGCAAAAAACAGTTTGTTATCATCGCACGGTAGCGCTCACCATTCACAGTAACGTTGTGATTCGCATCATCTTTGAAGAAATACGGCCCAATGATGCCGCCAGCCCATAATCCGTACCAAACGGTTGTTTTTTGTGGATGCATTGGTAGCTCTTGCAATGCTTCTGGCTGGTCTTCACTCCAAATACGGCAGTTTTGCTTGTTCACGTATCCATTCAGCCAGAAATGAGCCTCGTCGCTGAACACAATTCTTCGATAAAAAAGTGGATCTTCATCTAACTTTTCAAGAGCCGATTCACCAAAAATTTGGCGTTGTGGTAGGTCGTTTGGCTTCAATTCTTGCACCAGCTGTATCTTATAAGGCTTCACACCCAAACCCTTCCGCAAAATTTTCCACGTAGTGGAGTAACAGAGGCCCAATTGCTGCGAACGGCGTCGAATCGATAATTCACGGTCATCACCAACACTGGCCGATACGGCTGCGATATTTTCTTCAGTTCGCACTCTACGTAAGCAAAGTTTTCCTTTTTTACTAACAAAATGAATTAAAAATTTTAACAAAATACCTTCACATTTTAACTATTTAAAAGTTTTTTTTTTTTTAATTTTCTATCAAAAAAACATTCACGAAAAATTTTCCTTTGTAGGGAAATTTTTTTTACTATCAAAGTGAAAAAAATTTGTCAAAAAGCGCTTCTTGCACGTTGCAACACTCGCCGTTAGAAAAAGTGCCTGAGAAAAAGTATCCCTTGTTGGGATTTTTTGTTTCCTTTAGCATTGCATTAAAATGTCATCAGTTTTAATGTTACAAAAATGTTTTGGAAAAACTAAAATTAAGATATCCTCTTTGGGAATTTTTCAGCTCAAGTAACTTTTTTATTTTGGATAACAGTTTTAAAAGGGTTATTAGAAGTTTTAGCAAAAACGCTAAAATACCTTTCAAATTTCCCTAGAAGGGAAATTTTTTTTAGGAGCTAGACTTTAATATAAATCCAATAAAGTGGCTGTGAAAATTAAATCCTACACTCTTCGGACTAATTAATGCTAATTCTAATTTGAAGATAAATAAGTTGAAATCGAAGCAGAATCCTGCATCTCGCCGAAATCTTTCTTAAAATATTATTATTACTGGTTAGACAAAATGTTGGCGCACAAACAGCGCTAATACGCATTGCGTAGTTGCGTTCGACATTTATTAAATATAAAAGTAGATTGTGTATTCAAGTTTACGCACACACTTTTACTTTTATGTTGAAGAAGTTTACCTCTAAAAAAGTAAAAAGAATTTAGTTATAAAATGCGTTGTAAGCAACTGAAACTAAAAATTTCTATAGTTTTTAAAAAATAAAAGTTCAAATATTTTTGGTTTTCGAAATTTTTACTCTATAAGAGTAAATTTTATATTTTTATCAAATCAATTTGATCATTCCACAAACAAATCTTTCTTTTTATGCACAATCAAAAATCCTTGAAAATCTACTTGCGTAAGACATAAGAAGCAGCATAAGGATAAGCAGAGTAGGCGGCAGCATAGGGAGCAGCTACATAAGGAGAGGCATAAGGATAAGCCGAGTAGGCGGCAGTGTAAGGAGCGGTGTAAGCGGCAGTGTAGGGAGCAGTGTAAGCAGCAGTGTAGGCAGCGGTATAAGGAGCAGCAGCTACCACAGGAGCAGAGTAAGCCAAGGGCGCTACAACACCGGGCTTAGCAGCAGCCAAGGCAATCACGGCGAACAAGCACAAAGCGAACTTCAAAGAGAATTTATAAATTGTAGTTAGCACTTATTTTAAATTTAATTAACATTCTTTTTTTTTAACTTACGAATTTGAACATTTTGATTTTTGTTTTGATTAATTGAACACAGCAAATTGAACTGATATTTTCTCCACCAAATTTGTTTGCTTTTATACTGAAAACTAAGTCTGCGTTAAATAAAATTAAAAATATATTTGCATAAAGTGTTTCATGTGTTGGCCAAAAAATTTTGCATATTTGTATGGAAGGTCAGTGATACATGAAGACGGGCATTTATTGTTTTCCACGTTTTACTTAAAGCTTGAATAGAATTTTAATTTCAAAGATATTGTTGCTTTTTCTCGATGATCAAGTTAAAATTAATTAATGAAAATGCCAAAATTTTAAAAGGAAACCTTCAGTTTGGTTGGAATGCCGTTGCTTTTATTTATATATTTTAATTATTTGATAATCTAAGGCAATAAAATATATATTATATCTTTTAAGGGATATTTACTTGAACAATTTAGATTTTTATATGGGTAGAGGCTAAATATAATACTCAGAAATGTGAACAATAGAACATGCTCGTATTCGTCTGAAATTGAACAACTTATGTCGGAAAAAGACGAGTTAGAAGAGAGCGACAACTTCGCAGTTCTCCCCAGCTTAAAAGTAGGCTACAGTAATGTATAACTCAATTAAGAAATCTGCTTGAAATCCAGATAATGACTTCCCTTAAAACATATTTGGAAAGCTTTGATGGTACTCCTCAATATGACTATTCCCTGTGGAAAGCGATAAGAGTTCTGAAAAGACCTGTTGCGTACTTCAACTGGAGACTGGGCAAGATCCGATTCGGAAAAGGATAGGGCTATGTTAACCATTTGAGTAATGTTTTTACCACAAATGATACAGCGAATGATGCAGCGGAATTACTGCCTCATGCTGTTAGACCAGCTATGTCTTTAAGACTTTGTTTTCAAGATGTCGAAAACATTGTTAGTAACACAAACCCCACAAAAGCTCCAGGTATAGATAAAATTGCTGGTCAAATGCTTGAGCAGTTACCTCGTGTAACTAGAAGACATTTTCCTTTTGTTTTTAACGCTATTTTACGTCTCGAGTATTATCGTGCAGAGTGGAAGATGTCTATGATTACTATGATACCTAAGCCAGGGAAGGATCCCTCTAAAGTAGCATCATATAGACCAATAAGTCTACTGCCAACAATTTCAAAATTGTTCAAAAAATTGCTAATGGCGAAGTTGAGTCCAATATTGAATGATGTGGGATGTATCTCTAATCATCAGTTTGGTTTTCGGGCTAAACATAGCACCATAGAACAAACACACAGACTAGTCAACGTCTTAAGAAACACTTTTGAAGACACAAAGTCTCAGCTCTATTCATTGACATTTCCCCAGATTTTTATTAAATATGGCACGACGGATTGATGCACAAAATAAAGTTTAACTTGCCCGCAAACACTCACAAGCTTTTGGAAAGCTACTTATGTGGCCGGAAATTTGTTATCAGAGAAGGCGACTTTATAAGTCTCTCACAGCCAATCGGAGCAGGAGTTCCCCAAGGTAGCATTTTAGGACCCACTTTATATCTGATTTACGCCTCTGACATGCCAACGACATCTGGAATCCCCACTTCAACCTTTCCAGATGACACAGTTTTTTGCACCGTTCATGAAAACCACCAATTAGTTTCACGAAATTTGCAGGAGTATATTTCAATATTAGAGAAATGGTTGAAACTTTGGAAAATAAAAGTTAATGGACAAAACTGTACTCACGTTAGATTCACACTGCCTAAACAAACATGTTCAGCTATCCAAATTAACAACTCACCTATTCCGCAGCACAATGAAGTGAAGTACCTTGGTATTCATCTCGACCTTAGGCTAACGTGGAAGTCTCACATTGATGCGAAAGTTACTCAGTTAAAGTTAAAAGCAGCGCAACAAAATTGGCTTATGGGCAGAAATTCGACATTGAAGTTGGATTGCAAACTTTTATTATACAACGCAATTCTAAAGCCTATATGTTGCTATGGAATTCAATCATGAGGAACCGGGTCAACATGTAACAATGAAAAAATTCAAAGGCGACAAAACCAAATGATGCCATGGTACGTAAAAAAAAACTCAGGAATTCATAAGGATCTGAATTTTCCGCTGGCAAAAGACGAATTTTCTAAGTTCACCGCCGGGTATAACAGTAAGCTGGAACTTCACTCCAAACTTTTTGCACGCGCAACATACTTAATTTTGGCGGCCACACTCGGTTGAGAAGAAGGGATACTCCTGCCACCATCAGCACTTTAAATACCTTTTGTCTAGCATTGAGTGGACTTAAATATATTGTTATGTTCATATATGTTTTTATGTAGTTCATATTTTGAAGATTCAATAAATAATTAAATAAATAAAGAAAAAAAATTTGACTAACTTAAAAATATTGTTGATTAAAACTGTTACAGCTCTGCAATTGAGTTGTTTCAGCACCTGCCATAACGGCCTAACCTGACGGTGGATCAATTCCATATGTAATTGTAAGAACAAAACTTTTGTTTTACAGTTCGGTGCTTCTAATCTTTCTTGTAAGCAAATTCCCACACAGTCAAAGAAAGATTAGGTTTCGCGATTTTGTGGCCTGAGGTCCTCAAAGGATATCAGCTCTTAATCAACTCATCCGTCTATACATCACTTCAGGTTCCTTCCATTACAGTTACCCGGTGTCCGCTGGGAAGGTATACTACACGCAGTAATTCCATTGTAATCCAGGCTGTAGGCGATATAGCACCGTCTTGTTGATAGCACATGTTAATCAAGCCCAAATCATGTAGTTGTGTCCTTAAAAAGTTTTCAATAATATCACGGTATCGCTTTTAAGTTACCGTTACGCCGTTTTAATTTTCAAAGAAGTAAGGTCTAATGATTACTCTTGGTCGGACGGGCACTTTTAATAGATGCAAAGTTGGCTGATGAATATCTTGAGGTTTTTTCATTACCCAGAACTGAATATTATGTTTATTCACAAATCCACTCAAATGAAAACGTGACTCGTACCTCATTATGAGTTTTTCATGAATATCGAGGCTGTCATGGGCGAGCTGTAGCATTCTTTGGCATATGTACGGCGGCGTAAATGTTCTTGTGGAAGTAGATCTAGTGTCAACTGTATCTTAAATAGCAGCAAATGCAAATCGTTGTGCAAAATTGTGGCCAAAGTTGTTCTTGAGCACGGCGTCTAATTGAGGTTGATGGATTGATTTGAACACTTTCTTGAGCAGCATTAATGTTTTCAGCCGATCTTGTATTACGTTGTGGTCCATGTTTGGGCCCTTTTCGAAATCATTTAGTGCACGATAAATAATGCGTTTTGTTAGCACATTGTTTCTCCCAAAAATGTTCACTAAACTTTCTCTTCGTCACAGTAAAGCATTAAACACATTCGAGACAGCAGGCTACAAACTACAAAAGCTCAAAACTAAAATACACGTGTTCTTATGAGAATGATTACTTTGAAAACAGCAAGCAGCACGGCTGCAGGTTGTTGTCCATGCTGATTTTGTCGCTGTAGTCCAATTAAACTAATTTCTATTTTTGTTGGCTACAAAAGCTTTGTTAGTGATGTCAATGTATCAAGCAAAGTCAAATAAATTAGCGCTTTGAGAACAAATTCACAAAATGTATTCATAAAAATATTAAACAGTTGTTCAAATCATTTTTAGATTAAACATGATAAAACTGTATTCATAAAAGAATTTTAATTTAAAATGTTCTGTAGAGCACTCTTTTCAGTCAACCGTTTTTAAAACTGATTGCACCCTTTTCTAAGACAATTTTAGTGATTTTAGATATTGCTTTTTTTTTATTTTTATATATTGTGAAAATTCGTATTTAAATCTAAAAATTTTTTTTATTAATCATATACACGATGTTTTTGATAAAAATAATTTATGAAAAGTATTATTTCAATGTCGGACAATTTTAGTTTTGTGTATTTATTAAAAGAAGCAATTACGCTGTATATACTTTACCCCTTTTTAATTTTATTATTACTAAAATTTTGTTTAGGAATTCATAAATATGTAATGTATATTAGTGATGTGTAAAAAAACGAAAAAATAAAAAAGCTCGTTTTCATACGCAAACACAATTGGCGAAAACTTTGTTGATCATTAATTTTGGTTATTCAATTGAAAGACAAGATGAAGTTAACATTTATTTATTTGTTTTAGTATTGATTTTCATAAAAAACAATAAAAAATATATGTTTGCATATAATAGTCATATGAATTACAAACAAATTTTAGTGTAACACTATGATTCAGATGAGAATTGTAAATGATTATTAATTGCAATCCTGTTCAATAAAAAATTCTTATTGTTTAAATAAATTTCTCAAAGAGTTTTTGATTTGACATCATATCTCTTGACATACAATTTATCATTTTATTACGCTTTAGACTCTCACTTGTAGGTATTATTTGAATTTTTGACAAGTCTTAATACAAAATGTGAAGTGTCTTTAAATAATTATAACTACGAAACCCTAATAATTCAGCTTGGTAAATTCTTGTTTTTTTTAATGGTAATGTTATTCTGTGAGCAACATGTGCCATGTGCTTAAAGATAAGGTACAACATGTTGTAATCGTTAACAGTACACGTGTTGGTTGCAGCATAAGTTTAATTTAAATTATGTTATATTTTAATTTTTCGATTTGTTAATATTGTTAAGCATTTTTCTTTGTGTATGAACTAAAAATTTTTCTTTGTGTATGAATTTTTTATATATAGGAATTTTTTGATAATAATTTTTCAATTTCAATTTTTAATAACATTTTAATTTTCCTGACGATGATAACAAATTGTTATAGAAATATCGAGAAATAAAAGATTTTGAACTGTTAATTTTTTATTAAAAAAAAAGAAAGATCTAAAGCTCCAAAAATTATATTTAAATTACTTTAGTCTTCATATAGTTCATTGCATTTTCTTGGATTTTTCGTGCTCTTCACTAGGTGATAGCTTTAAAAACAGCTAAAAAAAACAGAAAAAAAATTAAGCGGCACCACTGAAATGCAAAAAAGCAGCAGTTCATATTTTAGAAGTTTGAATTATATTTGTAAATATTGATTGTGATTTCCTAATATTTAATTTTTTAATAGTTATATATATTACTACACCGAATACTAAGTAGCTCGCACTATTTAAGCAATAGCTAATATAGAATTTTCTAAATTTCCCTAAGCCATTTTGTATGCACAAAAAGCTTTTTAATATTTGTAAGGAGATAAAGAAAACAATATCAGCTGTTTATTATGTAGCTGCCGTTTTCATTATATTTAGGTAGCTGGATACAGGCTACATTTGTAGCCAGCGGCATTTGTAGTCGTGTATTCGTGTAGCCTGCTGTCTCGAATGTGTTTAATGCTTAAGTCTGCATTTAGACACGAAAACATTTGGAAGGGAAACATTTAGTTTGGTAGCAAATCACCGGTGGGAAAGGGAGAATCAATTTTATGTTCGGTACTCGGCAACACGCTTTGTTGACATTTACTTTATTGACATAATTTACTTCGTGACATTTTAATTTAATTTAAATTTTCTGAAGTTTTGTGTGGTTTTAAATATTTTGTTAATTCTGTTAAAGAAAATGAAATTTTAATAAATCTGGAATATAAATGGAAGAGAAAAATGAATCCTATTTGTGCGGAAAACAGATTATCTGTACAGTGGGCGATCCAAAGAATATATGGACCGGATAAAAAAGCATAGGCCTTTAATGAAATAGAAAACATTTTGGAGAAGGAAATGTTTGGTGTGACTGTAGCAGACATTAAAAATAAATGGAAATGCGTTTGGTGCTTTCAACAATTATCATTTCTGGAACCACATGCCTGCATTAGGGAGAGTGAAGATAATATTGACGTAATTTTTACACATCGGAATATTTACTGAAACAGACAACATGACGAAAAATGTAAAAAATAAATAATAATGGAATGTTGCCGGTAACATGTTCGGCTGTATGAATACGAAAGAAAAATCAAAAGAGAATTCCAAATGTTTTTCTTCCAAATGTTTGCCCGTCTAAATTCACACTAATGGATGATTGAGTTTGATGAAATGTTTTTACGATTAAAACACGTTGGTTTATCAAATTTTTTCCCATAATAAATTTGTCACGTGTCTACTTCACGATTGCCAAATATGAGCTGTCAAGACTAGTGTTTACCAAAATGGCAGCAAAACAAAGTAGTATACCTTCCCGGGGTACACCCTGTGCAACACATATAATGTATATTAACATGCATGCCAATCGCAGTCCAAAACTTCTTAATATGAATTGTTATAAATTAGAAATAATTAAATGTGTTTAAATAAACTTTTATATATTTTTAGTACTGATAACATTTTCTACGTGATTTAGTTCAAAAACAACCTGTCTGATTCTATTCATTTAATTTCAACTAATGGTGACATAAAATACTCGTACACACAAAATTGATTTCTTCTGCGGAAGTGCACATTCAAATGAGGAGTACACTAATCGTTAAAAAGCACTTAAAAGCTTGATTTGATTTAATTTGTGACTCAAGATATTGGAAAAGAAATGCGAGAGTCAACAGAACATTAGGAACATTTTAATGTAAGCTATTTTTTTAAGAGATAAATCACCTTTAATTATAATCAAATTTAGTAAATGATGATAATTGCAATTGAATTTGTTTTTAGTCGAAGGAGTTTATTTTTTGTAATTTTTATTTTAACTTCAATTAGAATAACTAGTGCTGAATTTCGTAACGGAAGTCTAAGTATGTAGATGCATCGCGGAAGCTAAAGAAGAATCTGTCGTAGAATTTGCAATTGAAAAAGTCACCAGTTTTTTGAAACAAGAAGACTTCGCAGCAAGAACTTTGTGGAAATCAGCAGCCGGTTTAAATTTATATACTAATCGAAACTTATAAACTTTTACGGCCGTATCCAAAAAAACTTAACAAAGCTTGGTAAGCAGTTGTTAAGAAAAATTCCTTAACGTTGTATTCAAAAACAATTATTTACTTACCATTCGTTTAAAGTTGAAATGAGTACACTTTAACTGTACGTTAAAATGACATTTGACTTCTTCATTTGTATTTCCTTTAGAAAGCACAATTTTGTAAAAAATTTGAATGCAAGCAATGTTTTATGCTTATTAATTAAATAAATTTACAATTTTGAAAGAAAAATATAAATAACAATTATGTTAGTGATGCACTTTCAATCAAACGAATACAATGAAAATCGTTATTCGAATAATAACAATTTTTCTAGATAAGTACCCCTATTACTTTTTCTCAATTTCATTAATATACTACATATTATATATTCATTATTTATTAAGAACGTAAATCCAAGAACTGTTTGTCAAAAATATGTTATTTTATGTAATAATAATCATTTTTTATTTTTTAAATTTGTTTTTCGGTTTTCGAATATTAGTTTTTATTCATCACTATTCAAAAAATTACAACTGAACATAACGTCGTTGCCATAACAAAACAATTAAATTCCTTACTACATGTAAAAGTTAACGTACTGTTTTTGCATAAAAATTTTTTAACAAATGTATGGTAGTGTTAATGTGTTTGGTAACTAACACATACGTTAAAACTCAAGTAAGAATTTTTTTTTGGATATGGCCCTTACAGTCAAGGTTTATCTATGTGTCCTTTATAGCCCCTAGGTGGAGGTAATGTAGAGGAAATTGTATCTTTATAAGCCTTAAGTTGAGATATTGTAGGGGAAACTGTGTATCTGGACGTTTTATATAAATTTCCTGATTGCTCTCTTACATATCGATCCTTTATTGCAACATAGTCATAATTAAGAAAAGCTTGTTTCGAGAAAAACACCGTTCAAGTTTTTAGTTTCTATACAAATCTTATTTTTAGAAAATATCTCCTAAAGAAAACAGTTTAACAGTAGTTTGAATGAATTTTTGGCACAATATAAAAGGTAGTACTGTTACCAATTCTGCATTGTTAGCTCGAAAAGCTAATTTTTTGAGATATGACTATGTTTAAAAACGCTTTAAAGCAATTATCGGCAACAAAGTTCCATCCCTGTAATTAATTGTGAATGGAAACATTCACCATTAATTGCTCTTTTTCGCCTTAAATTTTTATAATTGACTGATTTCTGGTCTTCATTATTATTTATATTGTCTGAGCGGACTTCCGATAAAGAAGATCCTGTGGCGTCTTGAAGTTTTTCTAAAATTGAAGTTTCGCTGATTTATAACAAATTTTGGTTTGTAAATAAATTTACACGAATGTAAGTAATTGGAAATTTATTTGCGCATTTATTTGAGAAAATTAATAGCCACGTCAGGAATCTCTTCTTGGCCATAGTCGTCATTCCCTAGACTAACGCTATTCCCCTACCTGTTCCATGCTTCTGCATGCTCCCATGCATTAGCTTGTCCCATTTTCCAACCAAACAATTTTAATTAAACCCATAATTAAACAGACTATGTTGCAATAAAGGAGCGATATGAACTATATGGTTCGAGGAAGCATGAACAAAACGTTTTTTTTTTATTGTTTTTATATCATAAAAAATAACATTTTAAAACCGCTAAACTTTCTGAGGTTTAAACTCAAGTTTCGATGTGTTAAAGGATTTTGAGAAGATATGGAACTACTGGTAAACGTGCATAAATTCAACTTCTTAAAAAGTAATTGTTTTTAAATTGATTATGAATGGGAAGCAGCGTTGTCAACTCGGTATGTTTCGCACCGTTTTTGGTGCTTTTTGAAATTTTTTGTGGGAAAAAATCCTTATCCGGTGCGCGGTGCGGTTTTTTCCAATTTTCGGTGCGTTTTTTAATTTTTGGTGGCACCATATCAATTTCAACATAACTTTCGGTTCTAATATAAAAACAACTTTTTGCTTTTTCAATAAAATTTTATACAAGTATGCAAAAGTTGCGGATTTCATCAACAACAGCGTACAATAACACACGAAAAATTAACTTTGTAATATCTTGAGCAATGGTGCCAGATATTTGTATCAGGAACTCTTCATGTGCTGAAAAGAATCCTAATTTTGAGGATAAAATCTTAAAAGCGTTTTCTTTTGATTTTTCTTATGCCAAGTAACGTAACACACGTTACTTTTTGAGTTTATTACAAAATAATGATGATTTTAACATAACAATGAGATCAAAATCCTTTCAAAATTAGTACTCGTACGAGTAGTACAAAGCTGCAGAAAGATATATAAACAAGCTTTTTCATCAACGTATTTACATATGTATTTTTTGGGGAAGTGATATGATAAGATGATGACATGATAAATGGCACCCATGATCGTGATACCTGTTCAGAATTTTATTTATTACGGCCGGGAATACCTCATTTGTTGTTTAATGGACTGCGACAAGTTCCTTGGTTTTTTTTTTATAGCTCTTGCTTGACATAACTCAAAACAAAAACACAATCTAGTGCAATCAGATCAGCTGACCTGAGGAGCCTGTAGAAAGTGTAGCTGGGAGTTTCCATTCAAGCTTCGCTATAACCGATCTGACTATGCGTCAGTTAAAATAGATACGGCTTCGGTGGAGTTCTGAATAAAAACCTCATCCAACATCTTTGTATAATAGCAAAAAGTTATTACATTTTGTCGTATAGCACTATTCGTCAATTACACTATAAATGTAACTGGGTATATACACTTGTGTATATGTAGCGTACAAAAAGTTGGGAACCAGTAAACAGCTGAGTAACATTTTTTCTTAATCTTAGTTTTTGGAAATATATCTCAAATCTTATTTTATTTATAAAATCTTCAAAATTAGGGTAAAATCTTCGTTTTGGCAACGCTTGCCTTGAACTAAATGCTAGCAAGGGAAAAAAGTCACTCTCTTTGCAAAGTAAACTTTCTATATGTGAAAGCGGTGTCGCTTGTGTTCTGTAAACACCACATTAAGTAAAAAGGAAATTTTTATGCTTTGAACTAATAATTTAAGTTAATTTAATAAAATTATTACTGATTTTTAACAATTTTGTGAAAAACGTATAAAATTAATAAAAAAGAATTTGCTGCGTTTTCTTTGAGATAACGCGTTTTTTCTCCCATTTTGGTGCGTTTTGAAATTTCAAAGTTGACAACGGTGATGGGAAGCGAACTAGAAACACTAAAAATGGTAGCACAGTTAGGTGGAATGATAAAGCAGGTAACAAAATGATAATGCCAATAATAGCTGTAACTGTGACTATGCAGCTTTTTTGGCACCACTGTTTATTATACTGCAGCCGTTTCCAAAGTAATTAAGTAGCTGACTACTTCTTAAATAGTAAAGAAATTTAACTTTTTTTGTTTAAAGCTCGATTATGAGTTGCAAGCGAGCTGGGCTTGCATTGCCAAATACTAAAAATGGTAATGCAGCTCGGTGGAATGGTAAAGCAGGCAGGAAAATAATAATAACAATGATAGCATACTTTTAAGCAGAACAATTCTTTCAGAATTTTATATTATTTTTTGCAAGTATAACTTCAAGATTAATTTCATAGATTTATTTCGAAATGGACAATTAGGCATTTCGATATGATTGCCAACACAGCAATTATTTAAACTTAGTTTTAGATTATATTCGGCTTCTTACAAAAAACTTTGCTCAGTTCGGTTTTTAGAATTGAAAAACTTAAGTTGTATTAACCGAGTTAACTTTGTAGTTCAAATTTAAATCCATTGAGTATGATTATTTAAATTTATTATTTAATATCTTTTTATCATCAACCTAAACTGTTAAATAGGGCGTACGTACAATATATAAAAATATATGGAAGTAGTGGTTTTCACCACTGTTAAAATATATTAGCGTTAACCGATCTAAATTTGTAAGTTATGTACAATTTAACTTCAATAGAATACATTTAAATACGATTGTCTTACGTTCGAACCCCCGGGGAACAGGTTTTGTCTTGGCGTATTCCTAACTAGGGTATTCTGTTTTTCGGATAAAGAGGGGAAGGGGTCCCTCGTTCGTTGTAGCAAATAAAACTCTAGGAAGCCGCATGACTTATGTTGTGTTGGCTTCTGAAACCCTTACCAAGGGTTTAAATTGGCAGAACGTGGATCAGCATTACTCCCGGGTGGTTCTGCTTGCATATCAACCCGCGCTGATCATGGTTGAGGTGCCTACCTTGCCTGAAACGTTCTGGCTGTGGTTGAAACCTAAAACGTAGGAAGGGGGTGTTATTATCCTTGATGATTGCTTGGCGTGGCTTTTTTCGGGGACTAACAACCTCCCGGGAGTCTGTTGCCTTTACAACAGATACCTGTACTGTGAGGAACCACCGAGTGAGTTGGTTTATGGGCTGATGCGGTTAGTGGGCTTCGGCCTACCAGCTCATTAAGCCTTGTCTTCTATTGATTGATGGGAAATTGCATACAGGTGGTATTAGAAGGCTCGAACTCCACAACAAGAAGTTGCTCATATGGCTACAAACATATGGCAAGAATTGCTACCTGCGTGAGCCTGGTAAGCCACACGGGGGCGCTGGTGAATCGTGAATAATACAATCTGTGGAACTGGTCCATCATCAGGTAAGGCCGCAAGGCAAGTGGAGATGTAAATCTTTTTTACAACTGGCTCATATTCGACGTCATTTAACAATTATTTGCTCGTATAGGGTGTTTTTTTAAGCCCGATAGAACTTGAAATTGTAAAAAATAACACAAAAAATTAAATTGTAATCAAAATTTTTTTTATTCGAAAGATCAATACGTGACATTAACATTTGAAAATGATTTCGGGCATATGGGCACCGCGGCTGTTCTTGACGAAGCGCATTCTGGACGTCCAATTTTGGGCCACTTTTTCGAGCACTGCTGGCCGTATGTCACGAACAACACGAACAATGCTGGCCTCCAAGGCGTCAATTGTTGCTGGTTTATCAGCATAAACCAGTGACTTCACGTAGCCCCACAGGAAATAATCGAGAGGTGTCAAATCGCACGACCTTGGAGGCCAATTGACAGGTCCATTTCTCGAAATCAACTTATCGCCAAAATTTGATTTCAGTAAGTCGATGGTTGCGTTCGCCGTATGGCACGTAGCGCCATCCTGTTGAAACCACATCTCCTCCGGATCAATGTCATCCATATTTTCAAACAAAAAATCATTGATCATGGTGCGGTAACGATCTCCATTGACCGTAACGCGAGCTCCGGCCTCATTTTTGAAGAAATAAGGTCCGATGATGCCACCAGCATGAAAACCGCACCAAACAGTACATTTTTCTGGATGTAATGGAGTCTGTAGGGTCTCTTGTGGATTGGTCTCACTCCATATGCGGCAATTTTGCTTATTAACAAACCCGTTAAGCCAAAAATGCGCCTCATCGCTGAACACAATTTTGCGATAAAACAACGGGACTGATTTTCAAAGTAAATTTGGATAATTTCGTAGCGTTGTTCAAGCGTGAGTCTATTCATGATGATTTGTCAGAGTATACTGAAACAAATAAAAAAAATGTTTCATCAAAATTTAATTTTTTGTGTTACTTTTTACAATTTAAAGTTCTATCTAGCTTAAAAAAACACCCTATATTTGCATTTTTTAGCGTATTGTTAATTAGTTTGATTTAAACTTTTATTAAATATAAAATATACGAAATTTGAAACCTGGTTTTCAGAACAGATTAACTTTAGTTGTAGTCACCGAATTCAAATTTAATAAACAATGTTCAATAATTTTTTATATCTTAATTTTTAATCCACCTTTAACTAAATCTGAGGTAAACTTTTACTTGGGAAAAATGTTTCAGTAAATTTGGAAACTGGTGTTCGCAATTATTAAGATTTAGTTATCTTAACCGAGTTAACACAGTAATTTAAACTTAAAGCTTTTAAAGCATTTTTCAGTTAAATTTATCCAGCTAATGAAGTTTATCGACTGCAGTATCTCAAATCATAAAAATATCGATCTAGATTCGAAGAAAAATAGAAACACAAACTCATTTTTTATACTTTCTAGAGAAAATTTATTATATAATTTTTTTTTCCTAAAAAAGATTTAACAAAAGAAAATAATCAACAAATATGGTTATTGGAGAAAATCTATTTGCGCAAAACATAAGAAGCAGCATAAGGATAGGCAGAGTAGGCAGAGTAGGCAGCGTATGGTGCAGCTACATAAGATGAGGCATAAGGATATGAGTAGGCGGCAGCGTAAGGAGCAGTATAAGCAGCAGTGTAAGCAGCACTATAGGGAGCTGCTACCAAAGGAGCAGAGTAAGCCACAGGAGCAACAATACCAGGTTTAGCAGCAACCCAGGCAACCAAAGCGAACAGGCACAAAGTGAACTTTAAAATTTAATAGAAAATTTTATTTTATTTTTTGTTTTTCGAAATAATAATAATTAAATACTTACGAATTTGAACATTTTGTTGAAGCTTTTGTTTTGCTGACAGATTTAATTGAACTGATAATAAATTGTTGACAATATTTAGTTTTTATACTAAATTGAGGTTTTTATTTGCAATACGAAATGAAATCAGCTGTTTGAAGTAATTTTAAAGCCGGGCACGTCTTCCTGGTGAAGGTCAGCTGTCGTTTTAAAATTTCAAGAAAATAAGTTAACTTGGCTTTGGTTTCATTTTCATTTATAAACAAATATTTAGCATTTTTTTTTTTTTTCTTCAGCAGAAACCAATTTATGGTTGCAAGTGACAAGCTGACTTGTGTGTGGGGGTGTAAACACCTTGTGTGTGCATGTGTATGCCTGTGTGTGATTTTTTGGCTTTTGACTTAATTTTTATTTTATTTTATTTTATTTTTGTTTTCTCGCTTATTTGTGTACATTAATATTCTGCAAGCGTGTCATAATTATATTCGTTTTTTTTATATTCTAATACACGCAGAAATACAAAAACATAAAATTACTTATCCAGAATATTGATTTTGTAACACATTTTTTGAATATTCTATTAAAAAGTAGAAAAAATCACTACTAATAACAATTAATTTTTAACAATTAAGAGCATGATTTTTGTGTAATAATATATTAATGTTTTATTTTATTGTTAAAAAAAACATAAGACTTTTGACCCTGACATTGACGGCTGCCTAAAAACGAAATTTCTAGGCCAAATTTTTATCAATTTATCAACTGTTGCATACGTGAGATGGATATACATATGTATGTTGATGTAATAAGAACGAAAATTTATTTTTTTTTTAATCATGACTAGGGTGATCAAACGGTTATTATTCGACCAATTTTTACCGGTTTTTGTTTTTATTTATTTTTTTTTTTTTTTTTTTATTAAAACCGGGTTTTTGCTAGAACCGGTTTTTACTAAAACCGGGTTTCCTCAATATTAATATAACATAAAATAATTGAATATCCTTGTTTTTTTGAATATTTATTCACATTTACTGCATATTCTGAATTTTTTGTGTCAGCATGTTCACAAACCCTTTCAAAAATAAAAAAAATTTGTACAATCTGTTTTCAAAGAAAAAAACACAATATTATATTTTTCCAAAACAAATTGACTTATTGTGTTTTTGACAGGTATTATTAGATAGAGACAGGTATTATTAGATATTTTTTGTGTTTTGACAGGTATTATTAGAGCATGTTTCTTTTTAAATTCTCAACAATTTATTTAGATTGTTGGGATATAAAGTTGAATGTTTGAGAATCTATCTTTCAAAAATATTCAAAGTCTACTGATGATTAGGATAGCTCCTATGAAATATCGACATATAGATAGCTGGGAAACATAGAAAACAAGCTATTTATAATTTTTTATTGGTATCAATGTTAGAAGCTAAAATTTCAATTTCTTTATTTTAGTAAACTTCTTTTGTTACCAGAAGTGCTTTTATGTAAAAAAAAAATTAGTTTAGCTCCCTTACGCGACATTATCACTTAAAAATCGGTTTAGGCTATATATCGGATATATGGATCGATATCGGGGAATTTTTTGTTTCCTTGTAATCGCCATGCCAAATAATTGTGTCAAGTTTGAAGCAAAAGAAACAATTCTTTTTTCAAAACTTTTCATACAAAATTGTCCACAAAAATTTATTTTTTCGGAATTTTGGATACATCTAAGCATCAATGAATTGACTTTTTTTTATCTTGGACCAGTACTCAGGGGATGACGCCTACATATGCAGTGCATTGTACCAGAACTAGGAAAATAGGTTAAGAGGAGGGGGAAAGAGGGAGTTTGTGAACATTTGACTTGAACCTTCCGACGTTATAGCAGACAGGAAACACGTTTGCAGGCAAGTTATTCCACAGGCGAAGTGTACGACTTAGTAAGAGAAGGGTGAAACAATAAAAAGTTTTTAAGTCTAATGGTTTTCTCAGAAACGGTATTTCAACGGAGGACAGATGGACATCGCTTAATCGACTTTTCCATCAAAATTAATTCAGAATATATGTATACCTTACAGGGGCGGTAATAAAATTTGTGAACACTATAAACGGAATCACAAACTTAAAGTGTATAACTTAATATTTTTGTGACAGGTATAAAAACTAATTATAGGGTGTTTTTTTAAGCTAGATAGAACTTTAAATTGTAAAAAGTAACACAAAAAATTAAATTTTGATGAAACATTTTTTTTATTTGTTTCAGTATACTCTGACAAATCATCATGAATAGACTCACTCTTGAACAACGCTACGAAATTATCCAAATTTACTTTGAAAATCAGTCCCGTTGTTTTATGGCAAAATTGTGTTCAGCGATGAGGCGCATTTTTGGCTTAACGGGTTTGTTAATAAGCAAAATTGCCGCATATGGAGTGAGACCAATCCACAAGAGACCCTACAGACTCCATTACATCCAGAAAAATGATCAATGATTTTTTGTTTGAAAATATGGATGACATTGATCCGGAGGAGATGTGGTTTCAACAGGATGGCGCTACGTGCCATACCGCGAACGCAACCATCGACTTACTGAAATCAAAATTTGGCGATAAGTTGATTTCGAGAAATGGACCTGTCAATTGGCCTCCAAGGTCGTGCGATTTGACACCTCTCGATTATTTCCTGTGGGGCTACGTGAAGTCACTGGTTTATGCTGATAAACCAGCAACAATTGACGCCTTGGAGGCCAGCATTGTTCGTGTTGTTCGTGACATACGGCCAGCAGTGCTCGAAAAAGTGGCCCAAAATCGGACGTCCAGAATGCGCTTCGTCAAGAACAGCCGCGGTGCCCATATGCCCGAAATCATTTTCAAATGTTAATGTCACGTATTGATCTTTCGAATAAAAAAAAATTTTGATTACAATTTAATTTTTTGTGTAATTTTTTACAATTTCAAGTTCTATCGGGCTTAAAAAAACACCCTTTATATATTTATCATTCAAAGTATTGTGTCCATCGCTGGCCACTACTTTCCCTCATCGTTCGCGGAGCCTACAAATCACGCGTTGAAAAAACTAGTCATCTTTTGAAACGAACCACGAATCTATATATGTTTTTACTTCATAAGACGGGAAGTGCTGGTCAGGCAGGTCGTGTGACATTGATCGAAACAAGTGATAGTCAAAGGGAGTAAAGTTTGGAGAATATGGAGATTGCAGTAACTCTTCCCATTTCAACGTTTACAAATATGTCTTGACAACTTTCCCAACCCGGGGTCGAGCATTTTTATGCTGGAAAATCACTTCATCATGTCTCTCGTTATATTTTCTCTTTCAATGCTCGGCTCAAACGTATTAACTGCGTTCAATAACGATCGTCTGTGATTGTTGCAATCAGTTTTAACTACTTATATAGTATAGATTTAACATTTTGAAAATAAATTACTAAACAATAAGAAACCAATCCCAATAAATCTCATCCTAATAAAATTCTAATTAAATTAGGTCTAATAATTAATAATATTATTGAACTAACAAATATCAAAACTAATAAAATAAAACGATTAATTTCATAATATATTTCCATATATTCTTTTCTATAAAAAATTACTAAACTACGCCGAGCTGGTGCCACCAAATCGTGAGCATGACCTACGAACCGTGAATATACGGTTTGGCCATCGACGTGGAAGCATGACCGCGATATCCCCATGATTTGCTCTGCTTAGAATTATCGTAATGAATCGATTTTCTGTTCTCAGTCACAATGCGATGCAGAAATTTCTTCAGTCTTTGCCTTGCAAGCGGCTGTTCACAAGCAAACAAACGCCGTTCAACATCAATTAGCTCATAAGGCACCCAATTTGCGCCCAATGATCCTGCCAATTCTTGTTGCGTTTAACACGCAATATTGACTGCTTCTTAGAAAACTTTCTATTTTTCTTCCACCACCATGCTGGCCTTCGGCGTCACAATCACCGTCCTTGAAGCCTTGCTTTCAACTACCTATGGCGGTCTCGCCATAAGTATTTGAAAGCATTCCATGAGCCTCAGTCAAAGATTTTTTCAAGTTAAAGCAGAACATTAAAACCTCCCGCAAATGACTAGAATTTGGCTCGTAAGCTGACATTATTAATCGAGAATAACTTTATGCAGATAGTAATCGACTAATTTTTCGATGGCGTTATGTTTACAAATACCTAAGCTTATTGCACTTGTATGATATCTACAATCGATTAATTTCGACTACCACTTACCGCTACAGCTATTTATTGAAAAACGGCGGAAGCAAAGTTGTACACCTAACATATATAAACGCAGGTAAAATATTTTTATGAGTTAAATCTTATTAAGAGTTTACTTTGTAATTATTTATGAGTCTTCTTGTTCTTTGCTGACCATCGCAAGGCAACGCCGTCATCAAGGCTTTAATTGTGCCAATAACCGAGCAAAGAATTACAAAGTGACCAGAAACTGCAATAATACGACAATAAAGGTTTTTTATTTTTTGCCGCTTTGTAAAATTTTTTTGGGGTGATTTTTTTTTGTGATTTTGTTTGTAGTAAATTTTTTTAGTTGGCTGGAGGTTTTTTCACAATTTCTTTTCTAAAGGCCGTTTTTGTTGTTTGAGCCAATAATGCCACTATTGTTCAATATGCCATTTATGTTCCCTTGATGCAATTAAGTGACCATACAACAACCTTTTTGCTTTTTTTAGTTCATATGGCCAGTGAAATAATATTGAATTTAAAGAAAAAGTTAATAAAAAGGTAAAAACAAATTCTATTATGTATTCCAGCCGTTGTGTTAAAACTTTGCAGACGGACATATCTTTAAACAGCATGTGTAAATGATAAAATTAAATGTGTGTTCTGTTGGGCCAAAGTTTCCTGTGTTCGATATGTGTAACATAATCAACCAGTAAGTTGAGCTATGGTCATTGTGACGAAATCTTTGTCTATGGCAGGAGTGCCCAAGCCCTATGCACTTGATGCTCAATTATTTTTGTAAAAGCGGTTAGCTATAGGGCTATGCTCTTTAATACACACATACTGCACTCAGTACTAGCAATGAAAAATACAAAAAACAACTTTGTCTCATATATATTTTTTTTCGTTCTTCACTGTGCATACACAAGAGGAAAGCAACAATATTTTTGCATGCTTTGCTAGTAAACATTGAAGACAGCGATTGCCAGCGTAACTATGTTTTTGTAAATAGGTTTTGCTTTTTACAACAAAAAGTATAAAATAAAAGTAGTTTTTCCTTACATGTATTGGTGTTTGCTCTTACATAAAGAACTTTTGGGCACCCTTGGTCTATAGTATAAGCCAACAGAGAATCAACGCCCATGTGGCTACAAAATTTTGCACAGTATGCACAGATATGCAGGACTGTTCTGCAAATCACTTTTTGTGAAAAAAATGGTGTTCTGCACACAAAATATTTTTGATTTTTGTGATTTTAAACCGGTAAGCTAACTTGCAATCAATTTGAAATCACATCATAATTTTTGCACGTACTTTACCGTAAATTTCATAATATATTACATTAATAAATAACTTAATGTGTTTTTTATTGATTATTTAAGTAAAATTATTTATTTTATACGAAATAATTCACTAAATTAAGCGAAAACTAGATACGGGTTTTTTTTTTGTAAGATTTGCTGTATTATTTTGTGATGTGCTTTTTTGCTTTTTATATTTGTTAGAAGAAATTAACCCTATTTTTCAAATAATATCACGAATAAAACAATTTAAACTGAAAGTAAAAAATATCAGTAAATTGAAGCGAAAAACAGCAGTTTTTGGGCTTCAGAAGAGTATAAATCACATCGAAAATCACAAAAAATTGTGATTTGCAGAACAGGCACAAATCACATTTATGCTTTTGAAATGGCATGTGCTTTGAAATCACGTGATTTTTAGAACAGGCCTAATTTTGTCTTTTTTGTGATTTCAAATCGCTTTCACAAAAAGTGATTTGCAGAACAGCCCTGTAAATTCTATTACCGATTCGAATTGAAATCTAGGACATGTTTGATCATGTCATCGATGGAGCATTCAAACGAATGGATGACATTATTTTCAAAGAGAAAAAAGTTCGATTATATTTCCCATACATTTTTTTCATATTTTAAATTTTAATTACGAAACATATCACGTTTTAAAAATAACATTTTCAAATGAGATTTCGAAGATATTTAGTTTAAAATATTTTAAATATAAAAATTTAAAGTGTTTAATGAAATTTCCCTTTACGAAAGATGTCATCAATTTGAAGCTTTAAATATCGAACATGTCGAAAGGCGTGAGAATTGGTTTTCCTCGACGTCAACGACACTCGCAATAAGCAAGAGCATTGCTACAACGAGAAGATTAGAACAAATAACTTTTTCGAAAGTTGTTGCTACTAGTTTTAAAAAAAATTTCCAATTAAAATATTGAAAAAATATATTCTAAATAACTCGAAACTTTCGGTTGCGATGAGTCTTGTTTTAGTATTTAAAAGCTAGAGATAAACAAAATTTAAAATTTATTTTACAACATTTTGTTTTTAATCCCAAAACACAAATAGCTTGTGGACTTTTTATTAAAGCAAAAAAAGAAGAATAACAAGTTGATGCTGTTTTCAGGATTTTCACAAGGATTATGCTGATGTTACAAGTGGATTTGCATGCAGTGTTTATGTTGTAAAAGTTGTAAAGTTTTACAGAACTGAAACAAAATTCAACATATGCACTCACAGATTAAAAAAAAGACAAACACCTGAAGTGATTTAAATGTATTTTTTTTTTTGCCGGTAAATACAAGTTTATATAAAGGAATCGAAATGTATAATTTAATATTTGAAAAATAAAAGTTTTTTATTTAAATACTCAGGTATGAATGAAGGAAGGTAAGTAAAAATAAATATCAATTAAAGACGTATAAAAATTTAATGCAAGAGAATTCTTAAGTCTTTTTAAGAAGTTAAAATATTTCATAAACATATTTTGCATAACATTTTATGTAGTCTTTGAGAAAAACCGAAAATGTGTCAAATGAGCAAAAAGTTATTTTTCTAAATTTTATGGTTTTTGCTATTACTGACGTCTATGAATAATTTCAAGTTACACTGTACGAGAATACATGATGTTGTTTAAAATTTATTTGAAAAATATTTTGTTGACCAAATATTTTAAATACTCAGTTCTGAATTAAGAGGTATTACAGCCACTGCCCTTAAAAAGCCAAAGAAACGCACTTACATAAGTAAGAGGGTGGCAAAGTGCTATTACTGTTCTGATATTCTCTTACGATTTTCAAATGAATTCTATTTTGCCAACAATACAAACAAATTACACTATTGACTAGAAAACCATTATAATTTATAAAAGTCAAATAAAATCATTTCAAAGAGGGTTTATGAGGATAATGATATATCAAATAATAAATAGCAGGCATGTTTCGGGCTGAAGTCTTGCTTTACCTTCCATTATGGCCTAATCTAATTTTAGAATCAACAACGTTTGAACCTGTTAACGGGTTAATGTGATTTACCAGACTCATACAAGTACCAGTATTTTGTGGTATGATGATAGTGAATCACAAAACAAACCTGGACCCAAAACAAACCTGAAGCTAAAACAAAGTTGAACCTAAATCAAAGCTGAACCTAAACCAAACCTGAACCTAAAACAAACCTGAACCTAAAACAAACCTGAACCTAAAACAATCTTGACCCTAAAAGAAACCTGCGGCATGCGCCTGCTAAAATCTCAAGCTATCTATAATCCCCTGTATTAACAACTCCCTATAGAGTTAAAAACCAAGATACATGAGATTAATAGGCCGGGGTCTATTATGAAAATCAACTCTAAAGCCAACCCTCTTGGTCCTGTTATGTTCTGCCAGACACAACTGGCCTTTAAATACAAATGTGTAATTGATTTGTATCAGCACCTAGCTTGACCGCCTAATCTGTCGTTGAAGCATTTCTACAAGATGCACTAGTTCAAAGCTCACCAACGCTTACAGGCTCCGATGTGGCTTGCTAGGCTCACACAAGTTCACAAACACTATTCCTTCTCTCCTGCTTTTCATAATCAATTATCCTAGTTCCAGTACAAGGCATTGTATGCGTAGATGTCATGCTCTAAGGGTTCATCCAAGATTAAAAACAAAAACTTTTTGTCATATTTTTAAACTCATATCGCTCCTTTATTGCAACATAGTCATATTTCAAAAAATTTGCTTTTCGGGTTAACAATGCAGAATTATTAAAATTACTACCTTTTACACTATGCCGAAAATTTATTCAAAATACTTTTAATTTACTTTCCTTTAGCAGATATTTTCTAAAACATTTCTTGTATCGAAACTAATAATTTGAAATGCGTTTTTCTCGAAACAAGCTTTTTTTAGTTATGACTATGTTGCACTAAAAGAGCGATATGAACAAACCGCTTAATAGGGAGGGCTTTCTAGTCTCTCCTGTGTGCCATTTCCCAGGCAGTCGGAGTTGGTCGCGAATTGTTTGCCGAACAGATATAAAAAACATCAGCCCTTAACTAATTGACCAGTTCATCCATCACTTCTGGTTTTTTATATTAAAGATATTCGTTGCAAGACAACAAAATGTCGGGTATTTTTTTCTCCTTGTTTGAGTTTATTACACTATAGGCATATACTGCAGGTCAGCAGCACTTCGAGGACTCCAATTAGGTCTACCATAATCAAACATATATCTCAGTTATCGGGGAACACTAAGTGCCTCTTTCGGCGCGATTCAAAGTCTAAATCACAACCAGAACGTTTCAGCCAACATACATTCACCCCAATCACGACTAACGCCAGGATGGTCTGTAAAACAGAAGCTTTTGGAGCATGCTGATTCCCGTTTTGCCAATTAACACTTGGTGAGGGATGTTGGAAGCCCCAACACAAGTCAACCTAAGTCATTCTGGGACTTTCTTCAATTTTATTTGCTAAACCAAATGAGAGACTCTTACCGTTTTATTACTCAGAAAGCAAGCTGTCTATATTAGGTACACGCCAAAGCATACCTGCTCTCTGGGGAGAAGTACATTTCGAGCC
The DNA here is from genome assembly GCA_914767995.1 of Thecocarcelia acutangulata. Taxonomy (NCBI): domain Eukaryota; kingdom Metazoa; phylum Arthropoda; class Insecta; order Diptera; family Tachinidae; genus Thecocarcelia; species Thecocarcelia acutangulata. The sequence goes on from OU612096.1 coordinate 32,128,458, forward strand.
TATAAATTATGGTTGCTTTTAGACGTTGTCGGGTTTAATCCACAGCCTCAAAGTTTCAGGCAAGATATCTTGTGAACAAAACAACGTGGGGGCACGCTGATTCCTATTCCTATGTATTCATTTTTGTGAAGATTAAGGTAATTGCGATTGTCAGTATGGACGAGGCATGTGGTTAGCAATGTACCAAAGTCTTCTGCACCGGTTCGAGCTTGTAGTATATCAGCAAGATTAAGAGCTGTTGTAAGAAATTTGTCTTTTAAGATGCTGTTGTCTTCCAATAGCTTCGTGTCTCAGTTAAGAAATAACAGTTGGTGCAGGACATCAAGCAAATTCGAGGTACTCATTTACGAAGAGTTACTAGATATGTGTGCCTAAAAAGCCATATAGGTAATTTTGCTCCACCCTCAGGTTAGGTCGTATTGGAAGGTACTAATGGAAATCGAATTTACAGCTGATATAACCAAGCTAAAGGCATAAATTCTGTCCGTATTCAAAGTATGTAATTAGGGTGATGTTATCTTGCAATAGGTTTTTATCTCAGTTAGATGCAGAACATCAGACAAATCTGATTAATGTCTGTTGTTATGTATGTAACTTTCGCACTAACAACTGTGGAGCCCTGATCTTCAACCTATCTATGGAGTAGAGAGCTCTTTAGCAAGGGGTTTTTTAAACATATTCAGATACATAGGAGTATTTATGGTACATGTGTGTGTCTAGCAGGCCATATGAGTTTCAGTTAGGCCATATTGGCAGGTTCTATTATAATTAAATTTACTGCTGATATGAACAAACTAAAGCTATTGTTCAAATCTAATTAGAAGCGGTCATTTAGAATAGTCTTATGATGATAATGATGATCAAGAAGGCCGGTTGTAGGCGAGCTAAATAAACTGGTAAGCCAGAACCAGGTCACTCTGATATGGGTGCCTGGACAGGAGGGCACTACAGCAATGAGATGCCTGACATCTACGCCAAAAAAGGAGCACAGAAGACTTTTATTGGCCCCATTCCCACATTTTTCTTCAATAGGGGTCTCCTTAATGAAGAGATTTAGAAATGGACAGAGTCCATCGTTGAGTAACATTGGAAGGAGACAGTTGGTATTGAACATTTTAAGAAATTTCTAAACTTTAATACCAAGACGGCCGAATGTGCTCTAAAACTGAACCGGAAAAGCCTCAGAACACTGACAGGTGCACTTAAAGGTCATTATACCTGCCACAGACATTTGCAGATTCTGCGGTGATGAAGAGGAGTCAATGGAGCATTTGATCACCCACTGTGGAGCATTTGAACACAGGAGATATAGGCTGCTATATGCACATATGTTAAATGAATGTGACTTAATATCACTCGCAATTAAGGAGCTTTTCCGTTTTCTTGACATTCTTAACCCGTAATAGGGCAAGGAGACACACAATAGATTAGCACTGGTTACAGTACAAGTGGCCGATGAGGGCCACACCCCACCCAATAATAATAATAGTAAAGATCAAGAAGGTCGGTTGAGGGCGAGAGTTAGTGTTCGACTTGTAGGAGCTATTGTAGGTTCATTGCATAGGTTTGGGCAAGCTAGGCCGTATTTCAAAGTATTATTGGAAATCAGTTTTACAGCCAACTAAGAGTATAAAATCTGTCCGTATTTAGAGTATACTCCTTTTATTCCACTCTACAATTTGAAACAATTGGTCAACCGTTAAATCCAATTACAATCGCTCAATAAGATTTTCAGCAAACAATTTGCTTTAAGAAGCTTACAAACTAAAACCATGTTTAATACACGCGTGTGTACATACTTAATGCAGCCGATTTTAAATGACAAATTGTCTGGGCAAAATTGCACAAACACACAAGCACACACATACATCCACATGTATGATCAATTTGGTGGGTGATAGGTAAGCAAGTTTGTGGAGTAGAATAAATTTAAATCGTTTCATAAATTAAAAATTCTAGTAACACCTTTAGTAATTTAACATAAAACATTAAACGATAATGAAAATAACTATATGTATATAAAAAGTTTTGTTTACCCACCAAACACACACACACACGCACACATAACGACAAGGAAGGTCTTTAACATGTTTCAACAGCAGAATTGAAAAACTAAAAAACGATTTGTTTAAACTATAAATGCCAACAGTTGTTAATTATTTATTATCAGTTTAATTAAATCAGTTGATAAAACAAACCACAAAGCCACCCCCAGAAAAAACACAAATAAATTAAACAAAAATGTTCAAATTCGTAAGTGGTTGAAAGGAATTTTAAAAATATTATACATATACAATATTAATTTTATATTATATTATACTACCAACATTGTACAGGACTCCATATACTTCAACATATTTTTTTTTTTTTTTGTTTCTTTAAAGTTTACTTTGTGTTTGTTGGCTGTTGTTGCTTTGGCTGCTGCTAAGCCCGATATTGTGGCCTACTCTCCTTACACCGCCGCCTATACAGCTGCTTATACGGCTCCTTATGCTGCCGCCTATTCCACCTACTCAGCATATCCTTATGCGGCTTCTTATGTAGCTTCTCCTTACACAGCTGCTTATACTGCTTATCCTTATGCTGCTTCCTACTACCTACGCAAGTAGATGGTTTCAGGAGGGATTTAAGGATGGGGTTTTTCTTTCTGTCTTTCTTTAATTGTTGTGATTTTATTTTGTTAAAGTGTTTTTATGTTAATAATTAATAAACAAACTTAAAAGAGCTGGCATGCGGTGAAATAATTTCCACACTGTGGGGCAAGTATCAAAATCATTTTGGATAAAACTATATGTTTTGCTGGCATACTAGAGTTTTTATTTTCCCGCAGTTTTTCATTTCCCGGGAAAACGGTAATTGTTTTATAGTTTCCCGGGATCCCGCTATCCCGCTCGCTAGAAATAATAAGACTTTAATGTGTTAGGCATTTACAAACATTTTGTTAGAAAGCTTAACAAAGCTAATTTTGCAACAATAGTACACAAATTACTTTTATTTGGAACGGAGTCCAATGTAGGCTATTTTTCTTATTTTAAGAGGTACTCGTATTTGTTTCTGAGATTCGCGGTCATATACTTCTTTCACCCAAGCCTTTTTTATTTTTATTTATTTATTTATTTCGTATAGTTTGAGTAATACAGTACAAGAAGATCAAGTCTTATATTATAGTATTGTATAGTGATTTGGCAGATATTTTGTAATTACAATTAATGAAGAATGAAGAAAAAAAATGTATAAGAAAAAGTTAAGTAAAAAAACAAAGGTATAATAAAGTAAACAACAGATACGATGAGAATACTGTTAACAATTCTAATTTGTACAAAAATAATAATAATAATAATAAATAATTTAAGAAAAATGCTGAAATATGGCAGATTTGAATTTGCTTGCATTATTAATAGTTTGGATCTGAGGGGGAAGCTGGCTCCAGAGGAGTATAGTATTTGTGAAAAAGTGTTGCTCAGAAATGGCCTTATTATATTTCATGTTGTTTATTCTGTGATCTCTATTAGACCTGGAGAAAGTTATTCTGTCATAGAGGTAAGAAGGGTTTTTTTTAAATATAATTTTATGTAAAAACAATAGGAAGCGACATTTTAATAAGCTGTCAAAAGTAACACCATAGATTTCCTTGGCATATTGTGAGATGCTCCTGTTCCTTTTGATTCCAAATATATATCTGGCAATATTATTTTACGTTACATTGAGCCTACGTTTACTAATAGCATCACAGCTAGAGAACAATTCGCAGCCAATAAATACGTTTTGGCAAGAAGCATTCGAATATTAAGATGCATATAGTACTGAGAAATATATAAATTTCTCAATATATAAATTTCTCAAAAGTTTTACCGCAGTTAATTTTAACATGATCTGACCAATTTAGCTGTTTATTAAAAATTATACCCAGGTTTTTTGCACTTTCGACAAAGTTTGTAACTACATTATTAATCTTGACTGGTGAAATGCATAAATTTTCTCTTTGTGACATTCCAATTATCATAGCAACGGGCTTTATAGGGTTCACACCTAGCCCATTTGCAGACGCCCACAGATTTATACGACCCAAATCTTCATTTATCAGTTGTATGCAATTAGCAATGTCGGATACACTGCAGCTTTTATACAGTTGCACATCATCAGCATACATTTGAATACTAAAATTTTTTACATGCAAAGTTAAATCGTTTGCGTATATGGAATAAAGAAGCGGTCCAAGTATCGATCCTTGTGGTATTAAGTAGCAGTCTGAAACATTTCCTTCATGTAAAACACTTTGACATCTATCACTTAGATAAGATGTCAAAAGCGTTTATCAATATGAGATCTAATTTCTTCTGTGACGTTAATCAGAGTAGTAACACAGCTATGTTGTGGTCTAAATCCAGATTGTCTATTACTTAACACGGAGTTTATATACAGGTAGTAGCTTATTTGCGAGTGAATTAATCGTTCAAACACTTTTTAGAGATATGGCAGAATTGCAATCGGTCGATAGCTTTTATCAGGTTTCGGAACTGGTATGATTTTGGCATGTGTACATATTTCAAATGACGCAATAAGCCGCTGGTACTTCGTCCTTTACATGATATTATTTTTGCACATAGGGAGCATATCGCAGTTTCAGTAGATGTTTTCTTAAAAAACGTCCACATGATTGAGTTTTCCTTAAGAATTGCATTTGTTTTTATTAGCACAAAAAAATAAATTACGTTTGCAATTAATTACCTCAAAACATCAATTTTGTACAATAACATGTTTTTAAATGTAAATTTGTTAAAACTGCTCACATAAAAACCCTATTTTTTTGCATAACGTTGACAATTATTTTTTTGTTTTACATTTGAAACAAATAACAAACCAGAAGCAGCTGCTTTCTACATGCAGATTTGCCAATAATTTTTATATTACTTCCCGGGATCCCGTAAAATAAAATCCCGGGAAAACGGGAAATTTTAAAATGAGAGTTCCCAGGATTTCTCGATGCGGGATTTTCCGGGACAAAACTCTACGACATACTAATAAATTTTTTTGGTCGGCTGAATTAAGATTTTCTCCTACGATATCCATAACGTTTACGCCTGTATTTTAAACAACAGAAAGCTGTTTAAAAACAAACCAACTGAACGATTTTAATTGGTTTTCAAAACTATTAAGTGTAGTTATCAACGTACCTACAGTAGGGTGCAAAAATGAGTACATGTTTGTATATTGTGCACTCTTTATTTCATAAAAATGTAAATAATGAAACAAATACAATTTTTCATTCTTAACTTATTTTATATTTTAGTAAACAGAAAAAATTCTAGTAAAAATAAAATCAACAAAATTTTCGTCTGAAAAAATAATTTGTATTCATATACATAAATATCAAAAAAATAACCTTGGATATCGTATTTTGTTGTTGTTTAAAAAAAATAGTTGTTTTCGATCAATAATTATTTTTACCAAACTTTTGTTTGAATCCACGAATTCCTTTACAGGTCCGCATTCAAACAGTTTATTAAATGATTCAACGAATTTTGTTATTGGACACGAAAAAAATTTTTCTCTGTGTACTTAACAAAATTATATAACACCCAAAAATAAAAGTATTAAATTCTTAGAAAAAAACTAACTTTAACAAAACATCCTGCATGTACTTAATTTTGTAAAATTTTGTAAAATTTGCCCAATATCTTTTACTGCGTATAACAATTTCTATACGTTTTGGCATACGAGTACTTTCTGCCAATTTTTGAATTATTTCTACTTGAATACCTTCCCATTCACAATGAACCTATTGCCAAAGGTTGTCGAAATTGGTTGTGATTGTCCCACCTGTCTCTTAACGGTTGAACACAAATTCTCAATGGGATTGAGGTCGAGACTTTAAGCTGGCCACTGCATACGTCGGAACCCCCGGGGAACAGGTTTTACCTTGGCGTATTCCTAACCAAGCCTCTCTGTATTTTCGGGTAAAGCGGAGAAGGGGTCCCTCGTTTGTTGTAGCAAATAAAACTCTAGGAAGCCGCATGACTTATGTTGTGTTGGCTTTCGAAGCACTTACCAATTGTATAAATAGGCAGAACGGGGATCAGCTTGCAGTTTCTTGGCTGAAACGCTCTGGCTGTGGTTGAAACCTAAAACGCAGGAAGGGGGTGTTAGTATCCTTGATAATTGCTTGGCGTGGCTTTTTTCGGGGACTAACAAACCCGCGAGGATCTGTTACCTTTACAACAGATACCTGTAGTGTGAGGAACCAGTGGTGATGTTTGACGGGTGAGTTAGTTTAAGGGCTGTTGCTGCTAGTTTGCTTCGGCTTCATTAAACTTTGTCTTCCATTGATTGCTGGGAAATTGTATACAGGCGGAACTAGAAGGCCCGAACTCTCCAGCAAAGGGTTTGTTTTTATGGCTACAAAGTGAAGGCAAAAAGTTGCGACCTATATAAGCCCTGCAAATCACACGGGTGCTGGTGTGTCGTGCATAAGCAGATACTAATGTAAATCAATTTCACAATCAGTCATTTTTAAGAGTTCCCAGGAAGTAGGTAAGCAACAGCTATCTGTAATGTAAAGGACCTGTAGTAATGGTTAGGCGGGGAAGCTAGTTAAGGGCTGATGCTCTTTGGGATCCAGCCTACCAACTGATTGAGCCTTGTCTTCTAAAGACTGTCTGGAGAATTGCATATAAGAAGGATAAGAAGGCCCGTGCTTCTTCCTAAGATGTTTGTACATATGGCAGGAGTTTTGACCTGTATAGGCTTTGCAAGCCACACGGGGGCGATGGTGAATCATGAATACTTCACCCCGGCAAGACAGGTGCTGACATAAATCAAATACACATCCTGGATTTGAGATGCTTTTCCCCGAAGACCAGTTTTTGCTGTGGTGTATTCCTAAGTAGAGAGGGGTAGAAGTCCCTCATCTGTTAAAGCAAATAAAACTATAGATTTAGGTAGCGTTGGGTCTTCTGAAAGCTGGCAAAACAGGAATCAGCAAACCCTCAGAAGGGTTCCTGTTTTACAGACCATCCTGACACTAATCGTGGTTGAAATGCTTGCATCTTGGCAGAAACATTCTGTCTGTGTTTTAGACCTAAAATCGCAGGAATAGGCAATTAGTTTTCCCTGATAAAGGCGGTGCATGGGCGATTCTCGGGGAGCTAATTGGCTTGGAACATATACCTGTAATTTAACGAAACAGGAAAGACGAGTGAGTTGGTTAAAAGCTGATGCTTTTTACACCATTTCGGCCATTATTTTGCCGAAACATCTTGCAACTATATAGGGAATTGCATACAGGAGGAAACCGAAATGTTCAGCAAAGAGTTTGCTCATATGGCAGCAAACATGTGACAAAAATTAGCTACCTGTGTGACATTGGCAAGCCACTTCGGGGCCTGAGTGCGCTGGTGATTTGTATATGTTACATATCGTGAAATTTACCTGAGTTATTCGCATATTTTGCAAATTTGTGAATCTGAGCGATGAATGAGTAAGATAAAATAAAAGTCTAAAATGAACTGTAAATTAATTTTTCTACACTCAAAATACTAATGAACGTTGACGTTCAATATTGTGGGACAGACAATAATATTGTGATATTTCAATTTTATATGCATTTGTGGTCAACATGAAAATATAATATACATACATTGAGTTCAACTTAAAAGCCTTTCTATTTCAATCCGACACAGAGGCAATCGGTCAATCAATTTCAAAACTTTAACTCTAACAACATCAACTTGCACTACTTACAGCATATTGCATGTTTGCCAAGTGACCACAAACAAATCTGCAACATCCTGCTGATGAAATCTAGACCTGATACTTAAACACAATGTTTGACAAAAAAAAACCAAAAAAGGAAAAAAAATAGTTGAATAAAAGAAATAAAAACAAACAAAAATTGGAAGACCAAACAGCCAATCGAACGAAAATTTACTCAAATGCTGAAAGAAGAGTGAACCAAACACAAACAACCTTTTAAAACACACAATGACAAAGATAGATGGAATCGGAGTTGAAAACAACAAAATTTTGATAAATTAGTAACAGAGGAATAGAAATTAGAAAAATGGACAAGCTAAAGTCATTAATTCAAAGCCACACAACATCTTGTTGCAAACTCAAATTAAGGCAGTCAAAAAAAAAAATAGAGATACTTATGCAATAATTGTTGTTGCTATTACCATTAGCTACACTCAGAGATAAAATGGTGTCAATATTATTTGTGCTAAATTTGTAAATATGAACAGGCTTATGAGCAAACCTTCGTTTTTTTTATTGTCAGTATATGGATATCAAGCCGATTTCTTTTTTCGGACTAAAGCAACATTTAAAATTTAGTTTTTACTTTATGCATATGTAACTATGTGCGCGAGCGAACGAACGAAAGCTCGATATCTGTAAACTGGTGCTGATACCGAGTTTTTCCACAATAGTAAAAACATTAGATATTACTTTCGCAAATATATATAAATTTACCATAAGTGCATAGAAAAAGCTTAAGGAAACTATCAACTGAACTCACAGGTCGGTCCCGGTTTCCTAAAATAAGCACCTACATAGACTTGCAAATATCAATACTGACTCTTGCAAATTCGGCATTGAGGAAGAGGAGTCAATGAAACATTTGATCACTAACTGTGTCCTACTGGAAACTGTGAAGCTCACGATATTCTGGCTACTAAATGTTTGGTGACATGGACTCCGCTTGAAGTAGCTGGTCTGGTTTCCTGACGTGATGAGTCAGTGGAGACAACGCATTGCAATACATCAACTATCTCTGAGTGTTGTTGTAATAAATCGAAGAACTTCAGCGTCTGTAAGAAACAATGTTCTTGGAATGAAAATACATTGTAATGTTCGCTGGACTGATCAAATTTTTCATATCTCTAAGTTTAGGTGTCTAGGTTTTTGAAACGCTGTAAGATGTACTTCACACCATCCGATTTCCATACTATTTTCACCGTCTATATCCGACCAAAAATGTAATAGCTCAAAGCCATCCGGCTAACTCACTGGATTATTGCCGCAGTGTGCGGTACGTTTCTCTGTTTTTTTTTTCCTTACTATAATGAATTTTGTTTTGACGAGATCTTATTCCTGAAAACCATATTTTTTCGCAACATGCATTCATTGTCCGGACGCACATATTTCTGTCGGGGGCCCAGTGAATCGTACAACACTTTACAAGGGAGAATACGTTTAAAAGCTAGACGGCTCGTCTGTGGAACACTCGAAGAAGGAAGTTGGCGTACACCTAACAGCGCTTTCTGCTTTTTGGAACCTAGAGGAGTAAGAGTTCCTCGTTTGTTGTAGCAAATAAAACTCTAGGAAGCCGCTTGACATATCTTGTGTTGGATTTTCGAAACCCTCACCAAGCGTTAATTGGTAGAACGGGGACCAGCAAAGCACCCGGGATGTTCTGCCTGCAGATCATGGTTGGCTTGCCCACATATTTTTTAAAAATACTCTAGCTATGGGTTACATCTCCAATTACGGGAGGGGGAATTAGTTTCTCTCATGACTAAGGTGCAAAGCCGGTTTTTTGCGGATTAAATAAACCGGAGGTTCTGCTGTCTTGCAACAAATACTTATCTGTTATGTAAGGAACCAGAAGTGATGATTAGACGGGTGAGTGACCAGAAGCGATGGTCAGACACTGATGCTCTTAATGGGTTTCATTAAGCCTTGTCTTCTGGCAAGTTCCAGGCCGAAAGGATTAGAAGGCCAGAACTCTTCAGCAAGGGGTTCATCCATATGGGGCTTTGGGATTTATTCATATGGGACAGTTTTCGGGGGCTCCTGTTGCCTTGCAACACATACCTGTAATGTAAGGGACCAGTAGCGATGAGTGAAGGACTAGTAGGGATAAGTGAGGAACCAGTAGGGATGAGTGTGGGACCAGTAGGGATGAGTGAGTTAGTTAGTCCATAATGGACTTCGGCACATTAAGTACATTGGGCCTTGTTTTCCATTGTATTGTATGTATGATTGTATGGGAAATAGTATATAAGAGGGATTATAAGGCCTCAGCTCTTCGGCAAGGGGTTTGATCATATGGCTACAAATTTATGCCAACAGTTGCGACATATAAAAGCCTTGCAAGCCACACGGGGGCCATTGGTGAATCTTGAATAATTCACCAAGTCCATCATTAGATGAGGCCATCAAGGTAGATGCTGGTATAAATCAATGACACATTTTGTCACTTATAACACTTGAAGGTTCAAGTCATACGTTTAAAAACACTACTTCCCTTTTTTCTGATTCTTATTCACTTTTTTCTATTCCTATTTGCCTGTTTCCAGTATAATGCACTGCGTATGTAGTCATACCCTGAGTACAGGTCGAAGATAGAAAATAAATCTTTGGTTAAAGTCATCATAAGCCGGTTTCTACCTCTAGTACCCTACACTAAGCATTACGCCTACTAAGCGCCTACACCTTACAAAAACAGTGACTGTAAATTGACCAGTGAAAATTTTCTGTTGAGTTCTTAAGCGCAATATAAAAAAAGCCCGAGACTTTGGTGTATGTCTGATATTTCTTCTTGTGCATGTGTCGGAAAATAACATTTGGGTTTCGGTAATCTATTTCCTTATACGAGAATACATAATAATATATAAATGGTCTCATGTAACCTACACTGAGTTCGAAATTAAGCTAGAGCCTTAACAGCCGCCTAAGTTCTAAAAATATATATTTCTTAAACTGAAAAGCTCAGGCAGCTATTGAAACTTGAACAAAGAAAAAAATTACCTGCAACCAAACGTTTTAACCGAGTCGATCAAACCTATGAGATTATATTTATTACTGCGTGAAAAAATCTAAAATTTTTGTCATTATGTTATCCTTTTTTATTTAAAATATTTTGAATTACAACAAACTGTTAATGCAAACGTTCCATTACTTTTGATCTACAAATCAGCGAAAGGAGGATATTTGGCTAGGAAGGTTCGGAGCAAAGTAGCTCAGCGCATTCATTTAGATACCTTAAATGGTTTATTGGAAATCTCCGCCTAAGAGAAAAACTACTTTTTTTAATTAAGACAGGTGGTTTTGAGCTGTCATCTCTTATCTTCCATATTAATGATCTAACCTTGCTTCTGCTCCTTGCTCTGGGAAGCAAATTATTCCAAAGTTGATTCCTACTCTCTTGGACGTTATGTTTAATGAAAAATGTCAGTTGTAGTTTTCTTTTAACACAACTCGTTTAACTTTAAGAAAAGAACATGCATAATAAAATATTTTTTTTATGAAAATGAGTACGAGTATTCGTTCGTTTTACACTGTTTGTAACTACATTCAAAGACCAGATAGTAATAATTCAAACAATATGCATTTCCTTCAATAAATTCCAATACAAAATTTTCTTTAACTAATTGCCAATAAGTAACAAATTGAAAAGAACGCAAACCGTAATGGCAGTCAAAAGTTACAATATAATGTTAACAATACAATATGAGATGTGAACCCCATGAGTGCCAGCAAATGGTGTAACAGAGTCACTGTTTGAAGTAGCAACAACAGCATCAATTTTATGAATAGCAGTGAGTGATGCGCCAGGCAATAAGCACAACTGAACGATGTCGACACATTGAAAAGGCAGCTGAAGCCATAAAGGTGACTTTAGCCCAGCAGGACCAATGTTAGTAATTAGCATATGAACTAAAGGTCTGCATCGAATAAGTTTTTATTGTGCATGTGAACTTTACATTTCTATAGAATAGAAGGCAAAACTTTCTTCTCAGTACTCCAAACAATGAAGGGAAGGATATACATATAGAAACACTATACATAGTGCACGAAAACAGAAAAGAGTTTCTATTGCTCTGATAGTTTGAGTAAAGCGACATTGAAGCCAGCAGGCTACCGACTTCAATATGTCAAATATAAAATACATATATTTAAATGTGAAATATACTTTTATGTAAATGAATTTATATTCTGGCGTCTTCAAAATAATTCAATAGTCGACTACACGGCTACAATTACCGTTTGCAGCATTTGTTGGCGTGAGGTTTTGAGGTCTGCTGTTGCCTATTTGTTTAATGCGTAAGTATTCATGCTCTGCCCCTAAAGGTGTACACTTACACATATAAAGGGTGTTTTTTTAAGCTAGATAGAACTTTAAATTGTAAAAAGTAACACAAAAAATTAAATTTTGATGAAACATTTTTTTTATTTGTTTCAGTATACTCTGACAAATCATCATGAATAGACTCACGCTTGAACAACGCTACGAAATTATCCAAATTTACTTTGAAAATCAGACCCGTTGTTTTATCGCAAAATTGTGTTCAGCGATGAGGCGCATTTTTGGCTTAACGGGTTTGTTAATAAGCAAAATTGCCGCATATGGAGTGAGACCAATCCACAAGAGACCCTACAGACTCCATTACATCCAGAAAAATGCACTGTTTGGTGCGGTTTTCATGCTGGTGGCATCATCGGACCTTATTTCTTCAAAAATGAGGCCGGATCCATGATCAATGATTTTTTGTTTGAAAATATGGATGACATTGATCCGGAGGAGATGTGGTTTCAACAGGATGGCGCTACGTGCCATACGGCGAACGCAACCATCGACTTACTGAAATCAAAATTTGGCGATAAGTTGATTTCGAGAAATGGACCTGTCAATTGGCCTCCAAGGTCGTGCGATTTGACACCTCTCGATTATTTCCTGTGGGGCTACGTGAAGTCACTGGTTTATGCTGATAAACCAGCAACAATTGACGCCTTGGAGGCCAGCATTGTTCGTGTTGTTCGTGACATACGGCCAGCAGTGCTCGAAAAAGTGGCCCAAAATTGGACGTCCAGAATGCGCTTCGTCAAGAACAGCCGCGGTGCCCATATGCCCGAAATCATTTTCAAATGTTAATGTCACGTATTGATCTTTCGAATAAAAAAAAATTTTGATTACAATTTAATTTTTTGTGTTATTTTTTACAATTTCAAGTTCTATCGGGCTTAAAAAAACACCCTATACAAATACACAAGATAGGCCACAAGAATTCATCGGATGCTGATTGGGTCTCATTTTTTTTTTTTTTTTTTTTTTTTTTTTTTTTTTTGATTATGTTTACTTGAGCCTTTAGAATTTAATTGGCCAATTTGAAAAATATCGGCCAAATGAACGCTGCTACAATTGACACGGGCTCGATTTATGGCATATTTCATCACTTCGGTCGACAGACTCTCGCACTCGTGTCGAATGTTGTCCTTGATAGCTTCCAGGAGCTTGGGCTGGTTCCCGTAAATACGAGACTACAAAAACCCACCCGAAAAAAAAGTTTTGAATGGTTAAATTGGGCGATCTTGCGGCCCAGTACAAATTGCCACAACAAGAGATGTGGCAACCCACGAACGCCGCCTTCAGAATATTGGTGTGGCTCGCATAGTGTGTGCCGTTGCTCCGTCCTCTTGGAACCTCCAGCTCTAATTCGTTCAATTGCGATAAAACTTGGTTAACACAGCCCTATAGCGCGCACCGGCATCCTCGAAAAAATGGCCCGATGACTTCTCCACCATGAACAGCGCACCATACAGTCACTTTGAGCGGGTATAATGGCTCCTTTTGTATCGCCCGTGGATTTTCGGTGCCCCAGAAGCAATAGTTTGCTTGTTCATGTACCCGCTAAGGTGGATATGAGCCTCATCGCTCATCATGATTTTGGTCAAAAAATCGTTCATTTCGTCCTCGAAATTGTAGCAGCACCCATTTGGCCGATATCGTCTTTTCGAATTGATTTATAAAATTTTAAATGTTCAAAGAAACATAATCAAAAAACATAATCGAAATTTTTATTAAAAAAACAGAGAGCCAAACAACATCGGATGACTTCTTTTGGCCCACCTAGTAATTATGTAGACCTGTAGTCGAAGCCATAATTACAAAGCGCTTACAAAATTTCATGGAATTAATTATTAGTTAAGGACAGCACATATAAGGATATGTAAAAGGATATTCATTGCTCTTACAATTTTCAAAATATTTGTGTGTGTGTGTGTGTTCTTTTTTTGCTACCATTTACTTAACCTGAAACAGCACATGCTTTAACTATGACTACATTTCAAATTGATATTTGTTTTCTAGAAATATTTTGTACGCCTACAGGTCAAGTTTACGAGTTCATTGTCAGTCATTCTGTCTATTTGCTTCCGCTCGTGTGGTTAAATTAACATGTTGGCACAGTGTTATTATTTAATGACCGACCACATTTTAATAAGATTCATTTATGCATAATTTTAATAAAAGATTTAGTTTATCTTTTAATTGCCATCACTGTCATCAGTATGTATTCAAGGGATTTTTGAACCATTAGGGAAATTGTAGCAGTTTAAAGACAGAAAAATATTTATTAATATTAAATATTCTCATAACACAAAGCCCGAACACTTTCAAACATACGTAGTACTCATATATTGATAAAAGTTAAAGTTTGTGCCTAAATTTTTGGATCTACCAGCACGTTATCAGCTACATATGTCACAGATTTCAATTTCGTTCGGAAACAGAATTCTTTTCCTTTTTCGATTTGTCAGAAAAAAGAGTTTGCCTGGGGAACAAGTTTTGCCTTGGTATACACCTAATCAGTGGCTATGTTCTGTAACACTCGTCACGAGAAACTTTTCGACTGAAACGTGTGAAATGAAACAAAATTCTCAAAAGTTGAAACAAACAGCTGCTTTTCTCTCTAAACTGTTGTTATAACTTTTTTGGTGAGTAATAGCTGTAAGGAAATTATTCGCCATTTTGCAGAAAAACTTTCGCGAAAAAATGTTCAGCTTACAACTGTCATTATTTCTCGCAAATAAAAATGCACCGAAAAGAATTCCTTCATTAATATAATGAATATTGACATTAGTCTAATGAAAATTTTCATTATTTTTCGGCCAATGATGGCCTTCATTGGACTAATGAATCCTGTTTCATTAAAAATTATGTAATGAATATATTCGTTAGATTAATGATAACTTCATTAAGTTAATGAAGCATGAATCATAATATTTATGAATAGCTTACATTAAAGCAATGAAAATATTCATTAAGTTAACGACTGAATTTCATTAGTTTTATGAATTTGGTACTTTCACATTAAGTAAAGCTTTAATTCCTTTAATAAATCTTCTTCATCATTCAAACGCAATTTTTTCATTAGGCCAATGAATGTGTTACATTATTTTTATGAAATATTTTCTCTAGTGTAATGAATACATTTGTTGAACCAATGAAAATGTTCACTAATTTGGTGAAAAATTTTCTTCATTCTAACGAAATAAAATCATTAGTTTAAGGAAGAGTTGCATTATTTTAATGATCTTTTTTCATTAGAATTGTGCTACTCAAGAGAAACTAAACAATTTTTTTCTTTATATTAAGCATAAAATAATTTTTTATTGTTTTAATACACTATTGAAATTTTATTTTATTAAAAAAATTTTTACACATGTATAAAATAATTTACTTTATCATTTAGTTAGTAGTTGAAATATATTTATCATCTGACTTTTACTAAATCTCTAAAATTTTGCACCCAGCCTTCAAAAGTTTTTTATTACAAATCCAATGAAATTTTCTAATGAAATTATGAAACCTAATGAATCAATTTGAATGAATATTTTCATTAATGCTATGAATCTTCATTGATGGAACGTAATTTTTCATTCCGTTAATGAAAATTATCTAATGAATTGGGTTCATTAGAAATATGAAGCAAATATTTTTCAGTGTGGTGTGAGATAGTATTTCAAAAAACAATAATCATCATAGAATGGGTAAGAATACTGAAAAAATAATTATTTTGCTGTTATATTAAGTTTAATATACTTCTATATATACACATTTTACAACAATTGTTTTTTATTTTTTATTTTAACTTTTTAATTAATTTATATACCCTTCACACAACAAGTTTTAAGGGTATATATAAGTTAGTGATTCCGTTGTAATTACTACAATTTTAATTTCCGACCCAACCAGGTATAATGTAATTCTTTTATTATGTTTTTCTCATCATTCACAATTTGCAATTCACTGTGTAAATAAAATGTAAACATTAGAGCAAAATCATACATTCTCTAGAATAGTTAGCGCTTTTAATATGACGCCGTCGAAAAAAATTTCTTTGCTATAGCTGTTTCTGGTCGGCGGCGCTACCAATTGTGGCTGGCGTTCTCTAATTTTTTAAAATTGCATGTCGGCATCGTTTTATATTTTCTGACATTTCTAACACAACGACGTAATCACTTTGGATAGTTTTCAATATAGGTTGCAGACGCAGTTTTTTCTCACTTTTCGAGAAACGATGGAATAATTTGTTTCACAACTTTTCGACGCGAGAACTTCTCGCCAAAGTTACAGAACACAGCCACAGGGCGCTATGGTTTCTGGGGCATAGAGAAGTAAGAGTTCCTCGTCATCACCGACACCAAAAGCAGTAAGTCAAACGCTTTGGAGATATCCAGAGCCACCACTTTATTTTCACCGAAATGATGGATTGAGTGGCACCATTTCTCGGAGAGAAGGAGAATGCAGTGAATTGAATTTTTGTTCGGTGAGCCGTGCATATTCCTATCATTGATTTGGTCCTCTTCGCTAGCAGCTTTCTCGTTTCAAAATGTCACGACTTACCCTCATATAAATCGATTACAATTGTTGAATTCACAAGCTCAGTCGTATCGTTTATCGGTGTATTTGGAGATACAATTTCAAACACAAAACTTCAAAGCAAAAACAATTTTCAAACATATTTTTTGTGAGTTTAATGTTTGTGTTTGAAATTGTCTCTCCAAATACATCGATACACGATACGACTGAGCTTGTGAATTCAACAAATGTTTCTTATGTATCTTAACTGTCTTACTTATAAAAAAAATTTTCGTGTTTATTAAGCTCTTATTGCACTGATATCTATAGAAAATTTGTGTAATTAGAACTTAAAAAACATGAAAAAATTTTTTCTAAATAAGGCCGTAAGTAAATATAAATTTTGATATTCTTAAAATTTGTATATACAAAATTCCGCTGCCTCCCTGGTCGTTAGTGTTAAAATTAAGAAATTTGGATCTTCAACATTTATATTTTAACAGTAGGTTTTTCAAGTTTGAATGTTTTTGTTTTCAACAAAATAGGCTTTGCTTAAAAAATTTAGTTTCTAAAAAAAAAAAAACTTTTTGTCATTGAGAAAATTATATTGGAAATAAAATATTTAAAAACTAGAACAGTTTGAATTTATTAAACTGAAAGGTTTTTCATCAGGTTATGGGCCTAGGCAAATTGTTTGTGTAAAGAAACATTAAAAGCGGCAAGAAAGTAAGCTAGGAAAAGATTGAACGATTTTTCAAAATATGGCGTCCTCATCATTATATCAAATTGAAAAGCTGGATGAGAAGAATTATGAGGCTTGGAAAATTCACATGAAAAGCATTCTGGTACATTCCGGGTTTTGGAAGTATGTGAATGGGGATGAAGAATTCGATTCAACTTGGTCTGCCGAAAGAAAATCGGAGTGGGAAACTAACGATGAGAAGGCGCTAGCAACAATAATGTTAAGTGTGAAGTCTAGCCAGCTTAACCACATTAAGAATTTAGAAAAGTCAAAACTGGCATGGGATAAACTTAAAGATATTTATCAGCCAAGTGGTCCGATGCAGAAGGTATCGTTATACAAGAGGCTGTTAACATTAAACAAGAAGGAGTCAAAAGATATGGTTGAGTATTTGAACACGTTTTCTGATATAACGGAGAAACTAGCCGATGTGGGTATACGGGTACAAGAAGAACTTTTAGTTATTATCTTATTATCAAGTCTTCCAATTGAATACGAAACATTTGTTGTGGCAATAGAAACAAGGGACCGTTTGCTGACACTGGATGCGTTAAAAGTGAAGGTTTTGGAAGAGCATGAACGTCGAAACCAACAAAGCGATGGAATCTCAACACGGCAAGCATTTATTGCTACAAAAAGGGAATTTAAGAACAACTCTGGTAATAAAGACAGCACAAAAGTTATCAAGGGCAATTGTTTCATATGCGGTAAGAAGGGGCATTATGCAAACAAGTGTAAATCAAAGCGAGATAATGCAAAATCCTATTCGCTGATTGCAATAGCCAAAAATGACAATGTGAGTACACAAACATCGTGGTGTATAGATAGCGGAGCTACAAGCCATATGTGTGCTAATCCTAAAATGTTTTCAAAAATGGAAAAATGTAAAGAGAGTATAACGCTAGCAGATAAAAAAGCAATAATTGCCGAAGGAATCGGAACTGTTAATATAATTGTGAACGACAACGAAATTGAATTAAAAAATGTTTTGTATTCTCCTCATCTGAATGGGAATTTTTTATCTGTGAGCAAAGTTGTTCAGTATGGTGGAAAAATTAATTTCAATAAAAATGGAGCTGTTTTTAGGGATGCAAATGGTGGATTAGTTCTAAAGGCCAGAAGAGAAGAAAACCTTTTTGTTTTCAATGTTAAATTAACGAATGAAAAGGTATGTGCTGTAACCTCAACAAACGAAATTTGGCATCGCAAATATGGACATCTCAACTATCAAAGTCTGAACGATTTATTCAAGAAAAGAATGGTGAATCGTATGAATTTGCATAAAGAATTTGAAGGGCCTTGTCAAACATGCATGGTAAGCAAAATTCACGCCGTAAAATTCCCAAAGCAATCCGAAAATAGGTCTGGTGAGTTGTTAGATTTAATACACTCTGACGTATGTGGTCCCATGAATGTTGATTCCATTGGTGGATCGAAATATTTCCTAACATTCATAGATGACAAGTCAAGAAAAATTTTTGTTTATTTCCTCAAATACAAAAGCGAAGTTTTCGAGAAATTTAAAATTTTCAAAGAATTGGTTGAACGTCAAACAAATCGAAAAGTTAAATGCCTTCGAAGTGATAATGGGGGTGAATACGTTAGTAGAGAATTCAGCCAGTATTTAGAAAAATGTGGAATACAACGTCAGCTTACGGTGCCATATACGCCACAGCAAAATGGCGTTGCAGAAAGAGTTAACAGAACTATAGTAGAAATGGCACGATGCATGCTTGTAGATTCTGGTCTAAATCAAAATCTATGGGCCGAAGCAATTGCAACAGCAGTTTATATACGCAATAGATCTTCCACTAAGATTATAGATGGCAAGACACCATATGAAGTATGGAATGGCCGTAAGCCAAGTGTAAACCATTTTAAAGTATTCGGTTCCGAGGCAGTAGTTTTGAGTAAGAAGAGAGGAAAATTTGAACCAAAAGGCACTAGTATGGTGATGGTAGGATATTCCCTTGTGTCTAAAGCGTATCGTCTATATGACAAAGCAAATCGTGAGGTTATTGAACGCAGAAATGTGCTGTTTAATGAAAATAAAATTTCGGGAGAAAAAAGAGGTGAAGTGAAAAGAAATTTTATCGATTTTGAAGAAATTATTGACAAAGAGAATGTAATAGAGCCATACCAGCCACAAAACGGACCAAATCAGTTACGAAACTTTGATATTCAAGAAAATGATGATATTTCTCTTGAAGAAGATTTATTATTTTTTGAAAGAGAAGAAACAAGTGATTTGAGATCTAGTAATGGTACAGTTAAACGAGGGCCAGGTAGACCTAGAATCAATAAAAATGGCAAACCAGGGCGTCCAAGAAAGATATTCCAAGAACTAAATAATGCGGTGGAGGTGCAAATTCCTAATACATTTGAAGAGGCATTATCCAGTAGAAATAGTGAACAGTGGAAAGAAGCTATGAAGAAAGAAATATTTTTATTGGAAAAGAAAGGAACTTGGTCGTTAAAAGAATTACCAAAAGGTCAGAAAATAGTTAAGAGCAAATGGGTGTATGCGTTGAAGAAGGATAGCGAAGGTAATATAGAAAAATTTAAGGCTAGATTGGTAGCTAAAGGTTGCAGTCAAAAATATGGTGTAAATTACGATGAAACATTTTCGCCCGTAATTAGACATGAAACCATTAGAATGTTTTTGGCTCTAGCAGTTCAATATGAGATGCATTTGCATCAGTTGGATGTTGTTTCAGCATATTTAAATGGAGAACTTACAGAAGAAATTTATATGCAACAGCCGGAAGGTTTTAAAGACAAAATGTCTCCGAATAAAGTGTTACGTCTACATAAGGCTCTTTATGGTTTGAAACAAGCCGGACGAGAATGGAATCGAAAGTTAAACGAAGTTTTACATGAAATGGGATTCGAAAGTTGCAAGCACGATCCATGTTTATATAAAAAGGTAGAGAACGAGAACTTAATCATAGTTGCAGTATACGTAGACGATATAATTGTTGGATGCAAGGAAAAAAGTGCAATTATGAAGTTTAAGGCAGAACTTATGAATATGTTTGAAGTATCAGACAAAGGTTTACTAGAACATTTTTTGGGAATGAAAGTTGAACGTGATGGTGAAACTGGAGCTATTGAGATAAGTCAGCAAATGTACATTCGAGATTTATTAAAACGATATAATATGGAAAATTGCAAACCAACATCTATACCACTAGAACCGAATTTCCAAATAAAATGCAGTGAAAAGTGTGAAAAGGTAGATTCCACTTTATACCAATCGCTTATTGGAGCTTTATTATATTTAGCATTAACTACAAGACCGGATATACTACATTCTGTAAATAAACTGGCACAGAGAAATGTTAATCCTCATTCTGAACACTTTGCAGCAGCAAAACATATTCTACGATATTTGAAGGGTACTGAACAACTTAAACTAATATTTCGCAAAGGCGATGAACAACTCATTGGTTATGCCGATGCGGATTGGGGAGGATGCACAACTGATAGAAAATCTCACTCAGGTTATATATTTTATCTCGGAAACAGTGCAATATCTTGGGAGTCAAGGAAACAACCTACAGTAGCATTAAGCAGTACCGAAGCTGAATATATATCAGTATCAAACGCATCAAAAGAAGCGGTATATTTAAAAAGATTGATACAAGAACTTGGTTTTATGAGAGAAGAGAGTGTCGTGCTTAATGTCGATAATCAAGGTGCTTTAAAGTTGGCAACGAATCCGGTGTTCCACAACCGTAGTAAACACATCGATATAAAATATCATCACATAAGAGAGGTTGTCGACAACAAAGAAATTATTTTGAAGTATTGTCCGACAGAAGACATGATAGCTGACATATTTACAAAAAATCTGAATAAGTCGAAACATATTAAATTTGTTAATCTGTTAAATTTGAAATAACTGTAACTTTATATTAGTTGTTTATTTGTAAAAATACATATGTTGAGGAGGAGTGTTAAAATTAAGAAATTTGGATCTTCAACATTTATATTTTAACAGTAGGTTTTTCAAGTTTGAATGTTTTTGTTTTCAACAAAATAGGCTTTGCTTAAAAAATTTAGTTTCTAAAAAAAAAAAAACTTTTTGTCATTGAGAAAATTATATTGGAAATAAAATATTTAAAAACTAGAACAGTTTGAATTTATTAAACTGAAAGGTTTTTCATCAGTTAGCGGGTTAAATAACAATAGCAAAAAAATTTGTTTGCTTTTTCAAAGTCAGTTATGATTTTTCTTTTTTTTTTTGTCATAAAAAATGAATAAAGCTCTCCTTTAATATGAGTATTACTTAACGAACGAAAATTCAAGCCAAGTAGGCGTTCAATCGTTGCAATACAATATAATGATGACACATTCAAGTCGTTACAGTTAAATCTTCTGCCGTCAAATAAAATATTCCCATTCTATTGAGATATTGTGGTTTTACTGTCTGTTTGCCTGCCTGCCTGCCTGCCTGCCTGCTAGAATATTAATTTGATTGTTTTGCCAGTTATTGCAAAATTTTTGGCTTCGGCTAAATGAATGCATAATAACATGCCAGCTGGCATTTTTGAAGGCTTACATATTTGTATTAAGTGTAATAGGAAAATAACGCAGTACTTAAAGATAATGAAATCTTTTAAAGAGCAGGAGAGCAAGAACATTGAAACAAATGTAAAGGGTGGTTAAATTTCAAGGGCCGATGTTGATTTTGAATAACACAGAAACTATTTAGGAAATTATTGTAGTTTTATTTTATTATGATATATTGGTATTACTCAATTATGTATGGAATAAAATATCGGCCAAATAGGCGCCGCGACCACGGCGGCACACCTCCATCCGATGGTCCAAATTTTCGATGACCCTGAGGCATAATGCCGTTAATGTGCCGAAATATCTCATCCTTTAGCTGTTGAATTGTTGCTGGCTTATCGACGTACACCTTTTCTTTCAAATAACCCCAAAGAATAAAGTCCAACGGTGTCAAATCACATGATCTTGGCGGCCAATTGACATCGCCATTACGTGAGATAACACGGCCATTGAATTTGTTGCGCAAAAGAGCAATTGTTTCGTTAGCTGTGTGGCAAGTGGCACCGTCCTGCTGAAACCACATATCGTCTACATCCATATCTTCCAATTCGGGCCATAAAAAGTTCGTTATCATCTCACGATAGCGAACACCATTCACAGTAACTGCCTGACCGGCCTCATTTTGGAAAAAATACGGCCCGATGATGCCGCCAGCACATAAACCGCACCAAACAGTCACTCTTTGTAGGTGCATTGGTTTTTCGACAGTCACTCTTGGGTTCTCGTTCGCCCAAATGCGGCAATTCTGTTTATTGACGAATCCACTGAGGTGAAAATGTGCCTCATCACTGAAGATAATTTTCTTCGAAAATTGATCATCATTTTCATAATAAGTCTGGATAACTTTAACACGTTGTTGGATTGTGCATCTCTCCATGGTTCAAATTGAGTAAGTCTGAAATAGAGAAATGTCAAATAAAATTCGGAAAAAAAACTTGGCGTTTAGGTGTGGTTCACATTCAACATCGGCCCTTGAAATTTAACCACCCGATATAAAAATGGCAATTTCGCAGCAGAAACAAACACAAAATATTTTTTTTTTTTTTGTATTTGGAAAAATTCTCATTCAGTTTATTATAATTGCTTGATGTTAGCAAAATAATTTTACTATAATAAGCATTAATCATAATGGATATGCACTAAATATATTATAGATCCTGTGTACGTACACTGGTATCATCAAAATTGCGACATCTATATTATGAAAATAGTCATCAGCATAGATGACAGATAAATCTGGTTTAAAATTGCCAAATTCGGCGGAAAGAATCGTCAAAGTCGTCAATATGATTATCGCAAATCATTAAAGAATCGTCAGATAGTAAAATTAGTTCTTTTGGAATAAAAGATATATTTCAAAGTACAGCCAGACATGGTTGCCTTTAAAAAAACTACAGCGTTTAACCTTCCTATACCCGCGCGTTGTCCGTGAGACCGACTAAACGCTTTAACGTGTATACTCTTTTTTCCAGAAACCCTAGAAATTTGAATTTTCTGTTAGCTGCCGCTTTTTTTACAAGCTTTGTTTTAGTGCTGTTCTGGTGTTTGTGCGAGACAAGTATTGGTATATTTGATAACAATTGGTCTGTGAGACCGGCGCGGGTATATGTGTAACTTTTTGTACAGGTAAAAAATTTGTTTATTTGTGTTTTTCTTCATTGTTGTGTTGCACAAGGAATACTTTTAAGTTTCTAAAATTAATTTTCGTTTTGTTAAAGAAAAAAATATGTTTTTGTTTTGTTTTTGTAGCATGTAAGAAAAAACAATAGATTTTGAAGACTAATATGTTAACGACTGAGTATCAATAAAATTACAGAATATTAATTAAATGAATGGTTTTATTTTTTTATTACAACATCGAGTTTAAATAAAAATCGTTTTTTTAAAGTTTTGTTTCAAAAAACTAGTATTTTATCTAGTTCAAACTTTCGGTGTGTGAGACCGTGCGCGCGTATATGGGTTACAAAAATTGGCGCGGCTATAGGAAGGTTAAAGCTATAAAAACTAATATGTACTCATACAAACATAAATTTAATATCATAAGCATACCATTTATTACTTCTTGTGATATACACTTTTTAGAATAAGATTTCATATAACAACAGGTATTATTATACTAGACACTTCTATTAAATCGGGCATATCTAAGTCAAAACCACCACAGTTGCAAAGTTTTAAGTAGTCTTTAGTATATTCTTCTGCAAATGGTATTTTCAACTAAGTTTTCACTTTGGTTTCGTTAAGTTTCATGTACCTGTATGCAAACTGACACATTTGAAGCAGAACACGATAAGATTAATAGTTTTGCTATATACTTAGCCATAGAAGGAGAAATTAATGAAGAATCATTTTTGGTACTTTGTTACTATATCTAGCATTTTCATATCTGTTTATTGAAACAAATTTTTCAAGTTTAACAGACTGTGTTGGTTTAATTCAGAGTAAATCTCTCGTCTTCCGAATTCGACGATGATATAAGAAATCTCTTTGATTATGTCATAACGAAAGACACTTTTTCCTTTTATAATATTGTAAGGATTTACAAAAGTTACAAGTTTTAAATTTATCTTCAAAGTTAAGTGTTCTTACAATATGAGCACACGCTTTTACCCAAAAATTTGTACAATTTTTAGCTTATACTTTTTTTTAAGTATGATGTTTTAAATACATCTCCAACATATACAATATATGTATACTCCCATGATGTTTTAAATACATCTCCAACATATACAATATATGTATACTCCCAAATAAATATCACGTAACATACATATTTGCATACACATTTATTTTACTACCGTTTTAAATTAACTTCTAAAATGAAAATTGTATGCAGTTGTATAATTCAAAAAAATTTTTTTTTTTTAGCTTGGACCAGAACTAGGAAAACAGGTTATGAGGAGGGAGAAAGAGAGAGTAGTGTTTATGAACATTTGACTTGAACTTTCCAACGTTATAACAGGCAGGAAACACGTCTGCAGGCAACTTGTTCCACAGACGAAGCGTACGGCTGAAAAACGAATTCTCTCTGTAATGCGTAGTGCGATTCCCTGAGCAATCGACAAATCGACAAATGGATGAGCTCTGGACGATGAACGCGTGCCACGTAAAAATGTGCGATTTTCTGGAACAAGATCCCTAATCTCGTTAGAGCAAAATCCATTTTAGTAACGATAGAACAGAGTAACGCACCCTACACTGCGTCGATGCTCCAGTGAGTCAATAGAGTTGGATACCCTACTGTCACCGAGAAGCGTCTTCGCCCTCTCCTGCACACGGTCGAGTAACACCAAAATAGACTTTGAGGCACCGGCCCAAACACGACAGTTGTATTCCATTTTCGGTCGGATGTAGGTGGTATAAATAGTAAGGAGGTCGGATGGAGTGAAGTACATCTTACACCGTTTCAAAAAATCGAGGCAGTTGAATGCTTCTTTAGAGACATGAAAAATGTGTTCAGTCCAGCGAACGTCACACTGTATCTTCATTCCAAGAACACCAAGAGCATCCGATTCTTTAATATCTATACCATCCATGAGTACAGATGAAGCAGCATTTGCGGTCGTTTGTTTGTGTGTTAATAAACAACACTGGGTCTTACGAGCGTTGAAGGCAACCCTGTTTGCCTTGTGGCTTGAAAGATGTGAAAGTAAAAATGTGATCTACAAAAATCGTCGAAAACAGATCTTAAATTGTGAAAGTGATTTTTTCAGCACCCAAAATCGTCAAAATGATGATAAATCGTCAAATATGGCAACCGTGGTCATCAGTAATGTGGAAGTTGACATCAATCTAAATGGCAAAAGTCGTCAGAGAATTTTGTCGTATATTCAGTATAATCAATGCTATAACTGTGATGACAATTCAATGACACATTTTTTATTAACAATATTATTAGGTGTAGAACTATGCTTCTGCCGTTTTACAATAGATGGCTGTAGCGGTATATGGTAGTCGAAATAAATAGATCGCAAATGCCATACAATAAGCTTGGTATTAGTAAACATAACGCCATTGAAATATTAGTCTTTGTGTGCACATCATAAAGTTATTCTTGATTAAACATGTCAGCTTACGAGCCAAAATCTCGTCATTTCCGGAAAGTTTAATTTTTACTCTTCAATATGAAGAAAACTGCGGCTGAGGCTCAACCGAATGCTCTCAAAGACCTAGATTAGTGAAAGAACGTGACGAGAGTGGTTTCAACGGTTCAATAACGATGATTTTGACTTCAAAGACAAGCATGACGGTGGAAGAAAGGCGTATTTCAAAGATGCAGAATTGGAGGTATTACTTGATCAGAACTCGATTCAAACACAACAAGTTGGCAGCATCATTGGGTGTAACGCAATAGGCCATTTCAAGACGCCTGAAAGTCGTAGAAATGATTATGATTCAAAACAAAGGATTTTCGTGCCATATGAGATGAAGCCGCCGCTTGCAAGGCAAAGGCGGTAGCAATTTATGCATCGGATTGCGACTGGGAACATAAAATGGGTTCATTACAATAATCTCAAGTGCAGAAAATCATGAGGATATCATAACCATGTTTCCACGTCGAGGACCAAACCAAATATACACAGTTCCAAGTTCATGCTCAGTATTTAGTGGGCCCAGCTCGGCGTAGTGTATAATGAGTTGTTATAGCCGACTGAAAAGCAATTAATGCATTTGAGCCGAGGATTGGAAAACAAGCGGCCGTAATACAACGAGTGATTTTACAGCATGACAATGCTCGGCCTCATGTTGCGAAAGTGATCAAGACATACTTAGAAACGTTGAAATAGGAAGTCCTACCCCACCCGCGGTATTCTCCACACGTTGCTCCCTCGGACTATCACTTGTTTCGATAATAGCACACGGTTTGACTGACTGACCATCACTTTCGGTTCTATGAAGAAGTGAAAAATTGGATCGATTTATGGATCGGTCTAGAAAATTACCAGTTTTTTTCAATGCGGAATTCGTAATCTTCCCGAAAGATGGCAGAAAATAGTTGCCAGCGACTTTGAATCAGAAATATATATGAAAGCACATTTGTTTTCTTGTCCGTATATGACGAACAAATCTTATCAATATCCTATTGAAGACATTTGGTCGTCATATGCTGAAAACAAATGTGGTTTTATACATGAAGCACAAATTAAAAATGTATGATATGCCACACTTAAAGGTTATATTGATGAAAGCAAGTCATCAGAAGTATTTTTAGAACATTTTTATTTTTAGTTCTCATTGCTTTTTTGAAAATAGTAGAACATATAGTTAAATGTTTAAACATAAGAATCGGAGTTAATATTTAGTTAGATAATAACGGCCTTATGTATAATCAAAACACTTATGCTAACTAACTAGCTGCTAAGTTTTTTGTGTGTAAATTCCCATAAGGGAAAGATAGCAGCAAGTTAGTTAGCACAAGGTTTTCTATTATACATAAGGCCTGCATTTAAACACAAAAACATTTGGAAGGGAAATATTTAGTTTGGTAGCGAATTACCGGTGGGGAAAGAAGAATCGATTTTGTGTTCGGTACTCGGCAACACGTTTTGTTGACATTTACTTTATTGACATTTTAATTTAATTTACATTTTCTGGAGTTTTGTGTGGTTTTAAAAATTTTGTTAATTCTGTTAAAGAAAACGAAATTTTAAAAAATATGGAATATAAATGGGAAAGAAAAATTGTGGAAAAATTAATCTTAGTGAAGATAATATTGTCGTAATTATTGCACATCGAAATATTTGCTGAAACAGACAACATAACGAAAAATGTAAAAAACAAATAATAATGGAATGTTGCTGGCAACGTGTTCGACTGTGTGAATACGAAAGAAAAATCAAAAGAGAATTGCAAATGTTTTTCTTCCAAATGTTCGCTCATCTAAATTCAGACTAACGTAGCATCGTATTGATGATATATTGTCATTAAATTGACGCCACATAGTAACTTTTTCTGATGTTAATGAGCTATCGTATTTATGAGATTTTTTCATTAAATTGAATCCAATTTATAGTTGTTCTAATATTATTGTGTCATTTTGTTGATGATATTATGATTAGTACATTGACTAAACATATTTCGTTAAGGCGTCTCCATGATGTCAGTATGACATTCCATTGATAAAATAGTTATCATAATTGCTGCAAATGACAATTAGAGCAACTGATGTAATGAGAGACACTATAGCGATAATTAGCCATCATCAAAAGTGAAGACACTTGCCATTGTGTTGATGTTAAAATACATCGCAGCTAGAATGGGGTTTCTAACAATGTTTAAATAGTTAAAAGGATATTTATTTACTAGATTTACTCCACTAAGATGGCCATTATATATTATTGATTCGCTTTAGCCCGGTTACACTGTATATGTGTATTTGGCATGTTGCTAACAAGGTAACTATGTTTTAATTTATTTTGCAAAATATTATATAAGTATGTAATTTATATGAATTATTTATTATTTTATTTTTATCCCAACACGAGTATAATCTTGTATTTATTCGGTCATGCAACATAAATTATAAAATCATTATGAGTTGTATGCGGGCGTAGATGGACCACCAGACAATCATTTTTCATTCATTCAAAAACACAAATCTCACCAACACGATTACAAAAATACACAAAAGAACATACATAAACAGTTACTAAAGGTGTAGCAAATATTGTAAACGTGAACGTAAAAAAGGCTGTGCACGAAAAACGAAACTTGAGAAAAACGTTCCTAGAATAGTAAATTAGTAAAGCCCTATAACCCATAACAGTTATTGCATATTGTTGGAGGTAAGTCATTCCACCGTTTGCCCAGTTCACGAATAGAAGTGATTATCGTTACCACAAGATTCCTATACACCAGCGTAAAAAACTTTCCATGATTTTTTTATTTAATATTACGATTTTGTCGTAGTTTTTGAGCCAGCCGAAAATTTCATTTGGGCTATGAACATTGTTTCATTAAAAAAATAACAATCGAAATAGAAAGGATATCTCGTGCCAACATAACGTTGTTTTGCAGTACACATTTTAATAAAACCAAGAGTACCTCAAATAGTTCGTTCAATGAATGGAGTAAATAGTGATTTGTGCGATAATTTGAATGACTCGACTTATAATCGTATGATGTGATGATTTGAATGATTCGTTTTTCTTCAAACGAATCATTTGATTTATAAAAACAAACGTGTTTAATGGTATAATCGTTTTGCGTTGTAAAAATTTTGAATTTTGCTCGCATTTTAAATGAATGGAATAAATCATTTGATGAGAGACGAATAAATCGTGTTATGACTCAATTAATTCCAGCAATAATTTTAATGACTCGAATGATGCATGTGATGATCTGAATGATTCGTTTGCCGTCAAACGAATCTTTTGAATCTTGCATAGTTCGCATCGTAAAATGAAACGTGTTTGCTGACATAGTTTGATGGTTTTTTGCTCACAGTATTGTCTGCTATGAATGAATGAATCGTATGATGATTTGAATGATTCGTTTTTTCTCAAACGATTCATTTGATTTATAAAACGAAACATGTTTAATGGCATAATCGTTTTGGGTTGTTTGCTTGCTGCGACCAAAAAACAAAAGCTTTTTGAATTTTATTCTGCATATTGAATGAAGTAAACATATTTAACGCAAATGTTTTTCCAATGCGGCTGTTTTATTGATACATTTCCTATTATTTCTTTAAAGAAGCTTGCCTGCACTTACTTTCAAGTTCCATATAATAAAATATTTTAAATCAAATTTATCTTATTTTAGCTTTATTTGTAATAAAGAAAATGGTTTCTTGGCATTATGAGAAGTTAGTTTGATTACATTTTTCATTATTTGTTGATTCTTGACTCGAAGTAATTTGTTAAACTTTTGCCGCTGACAATCTTTAAAATATAGTTAACTAAAACTAAATTTAATTCCAGTAATTTTGTCATTTACAATAAATTTAATAGCAAAAAAGTAGTTCATTCCGGCTGGCAGCGCTGCATCGGCACTCAAGTACATTTATTTCATTCATTTGCACTCACACTTGTGAACTGATTTATGTGTATATTTGCATTATCTCCGATTAAGTGCAAATGTGTGCGTGTCGTTTGTAATTAGTGTTTGTAACGGGAATTTATCTCTTTCCCGACAAGGTCACTTTAAATATAAATTAATTAAAATTGTTTTTAATGTTTTCCATTGTTATCTACTGAATAGATATCAATCTGTGCAAAAAATCTGGAGTGAGCAAAAAGAAAAAAAATAATTACAATATTAATTGATTCGTTGAAAATGTATTTTTTTATTCATTTTTATTCAGTACAAACGCTTGAGTGACTAATTAGCGCTTTAATTATATTAATTAATAATCCTTACAAAGTTTAAAACAAACAATGACAAACTTTGGCAGTGATGCAGATTTAATTTACATGATTTTGGATCATTAAAAGATTTACGCATAAATGTTTGCATTTTAATTGCAATTAAAAATAACTGGTAAAATGTAACACGAAATTTGCTTTGCCAGCCAAAGTTACGAAAATTTTTCGAAATGGAAACAGATAAATAAAAAATTTCATCTAAAAACTTCTGTAAAATAATACTAGCCCTAAAACGCATCTTCAAAAAAGTGATCATTAAATATATCTTTGAAAACTACTCTTTGGAAAGCAGTAAAAAGTGCCTATTAAGAAAATAGATTTTATTGAATAGAGTCCGCATTATGAACAAAAATATATTAACACGATATCTTTAAAAAGGGTACATTTCAAAGTACGTTTTGAAATACGTTTATACTTTAAAGAAAATGTGCAATATTTACTTATATAACATAACAAAATTATTAAGAAAAAAAAAACTTTTTAAAAACAATTCATTTTTAACATATACGAGTATACATGTAACTAAAACATAAACGTGATCTTTCATTATTCCAGTATTTTATATGATCTATTGTTATTTCAACAGAACTTTTCTACTGCAAAGATAAGTTTGATCTCTTTTACACTTGGTTCTTTCTTTAGATTCATATTCTGTGCACTTTTCTTTGAAAAATAAGTCATTATTTAGTGAAAGGGATGTTTTTCAATTGGACACATTTTCAGTTCTGCTATTTAAACAAAGTTATTTTAATATAAATTATAAATAGCTTGCTTTCTATGTTTCGCAGCTACCTATAATCATCGGTAGACTTTGGAAATTTTTGAAAGATATTCTCAAACATTCAACTTTATATCCCAACAACCTAAATAAATTGTTGGGAATGTAAAAAGAAATATGCTCTAATAATACCTGTCAAAACACAAAAAAAATCGTAGCAACCAACGGTTGTTCATTTGTTTGAAAGTTGTAAAGAAATGTTAGAGACGTGTATAAATGAATAAGCTTGTTTTCTTTAAAATGTTATTTTTAAAAGATAAGTACTTTTTAAATCCTAAGTAATTTTGAAAAGATAAGTACTTTTTAAAGATAAGTACTTTTGATAAGACAAGTATTTTTTAAAAAATAAGTACTTTTCAAAAGATGAGTACTTTTTAAAAGGTAAATGCTTTTCAAGAGCTAAGTACTTTTCAAGAGATAAGTACTTTTTAAAAGATAAATAATCTTTAGAGAGAAGTACGTTTTAAAACATTATTAGTTTATAAGCGATACAAATTTTTTAAAAGTTAAGTTATTTTGAAAGATCAGTACTTTTGAAAAGATAAATATTTTTGAACATATTGGTACATTTCAAAAGGTAAGTACTTTTTAAAACATAAGTATGTTGTAAAAGGTATTTACTTTTTAAGAAATAAACACTTTATAAAAGATAAGAACTTTTTAAAACGTAAATATTTTTTAAAAGATAAGTACGTTTTAAAATATAAGTGCTTTTTTAAAAGTAAGAAGTTTTTAAAAGATAAGTACATTTTAAAAGAAAAGTAATTTTCAAAAGAGAAGTACTTTTTAAATGCTAAGTACTTTCTAAACGCTAAGTAATCTTGAACAGATTAGTACTTTTTAAAAGCTAGGTAATTTTCTAAAAAGAAGTACTTTACAAAAGTACTTATCTTACTTTTGTAAACATAAATACTTAAAAAAATAAGTACCTTTGAATAGATAAGTACATTTTAGAAGATAACTACTTTTTGAAAAATAAATAATTTTTAAAAAAATAAGTAATTTTTAACAGGAATTTTTAAAAGAAAAACACTTCGAAAAATTTTTTAAACAAAAGAGTACCTTTTTAAATAACAGAGCTAATTTAAAAAGGTATACCCTTTAAAAAAATAGTACTTCTTGAAAAAGTATTTTTTAAACAAACAAAATTATGGAAGGTGTACTTTCGGAACGGATACTTTCTTGTTCTAATAGTTAAAAAATCATGTTTATAAAAACCTACCTCTCATAAAAATTGTATTTTTTTAAGTATCTTATTAAAAAAGAGCACTTTTTTAACCCTTAAAAATAGTATATGTACAATTTTTTGAGTATTATTTATTTATTTAGTAACTATACAGTTGCAAAGTAAATTTGCAAAGTATAGGATGCACAGCATGGGCGGGGTGACAAAGACCATAATGCTCAAGATGGTATTAACAGTACTTTTGTAGCGTCGCTGTGACTAACTACAACGACCTATGCCTTCACATAGGAAGTTTCCACGTGGTTAACAATGTATAACCTCTAAAAAAAACTGTAAACCAATACAATTAGTTGAGGAAAACCGTTAACCAGTGCGAGTGAGACGCAAAACTCTCGAAGCCCGAACAACAAAGACAAGCCTGACCGCACTTAAGAAATAATTACGATGACGCGAAAGCTGTTCTTCAGCCCAGAGCTGCTTTACGACTGTTTTGGATATTATATTTTTTCAAACGCATTTTTTAGGTAGAGAGCAGAAAAAGAGTATCTTATTTTGACATCTTTGAAAAATAAACTTTATAGAATAGTACATTTTTAATTCTCAAATATTCATATGTATGTTAAGAAAATTATTCATCTCTGTTTGCTTCTTCCATTCTCGTTACTTATTGTTTTAATAAATTTTTGAAAATTTCCCGCTGCTGTGGTATTCCTACTCGGGTTTTGGTATGTATGTATTACTACAACACATACATGTATTATATTCTAGTTTTTCTTTAAATAGTCACATTGGAGTATTAAACGTAAATATATTATTTTTGCTAAACTAAGCATTTGAAATAAATTCCAGTAAATACGCTCTACACAGTTACTTGTCATAAAATGTTACTGCTTAGACCTGCACGCAAATCCAACTGTAACCAGCCATGTGAAGTGGAAAAATACATACATACGAGTATACATACATGAGTGTATGCATAGAACAAAAATTTTTTTGTTTGCGGAGGTTTTTTCTCAGCAAAGATATCAACACTTGATGAAATCCTTTTAATCCTTAAATTGCACTTCAAATTGCTCTCTGCTTGAACAGGCAACGATGATGTTGTTAGTTGAATAAAAATGAAAAGATGTTGTTGGTGTTTGTAGACATTGCAAATGAGTGTCTTGTACGTAAACACGTTTTAAGCATACATATGCTAACATTGTTATGTATACTCGTACATAGATATATTTGCTTAACCCTTTCAACGTAGAGCCTTTAAGACTATACTCGTAGACATATTTTTGTAAAGGTTTTAAAAACGAATTAACATAAACAATAATTCTTGAAAATATTGAATTCTTGGAAATATTGAATTTCTTGATGATATTGAATTTCTTGAAAACTTTTAAGATTTATATATTAGGTTGGTAATATTAAGGAGGAAGAACAAGGGTTAACCGAGTTCGAATCCCAGTGGGTGCTGATGAGTAGTGTAGCGACTACGAAACAGCTAGTTGTCCTCCAGCTAATGGTATTCAATTATTTTTCTGTTCTTCTTTGGTCTTATTTTTTCACAACAATTATTGCTATAATTAAAAATAATCCTTCTTCTTGACTGAAGTTGGACTCGAACTCACAACTGATTAGTTAATATCGTATATATGTATAGGGTGTTTTTTTAAGCTAGATAGAACTTTAAATTGTAAAAAGTAACACAAAAAATTAAATTTTGATGAAACATTTCTTTTATTTGTTTCAGTATACTCTGACAAATCATCATGAATAGACTCACGCTTGAACAACGCTACGAAATTATCCAAATTTACTTTGAAAATCAGTCCCGTTGTTTTATCGCAAAATTGTGTTCAGCGATGAGGCGCATTTTTGGCTTAACGGGTTTGTTAATAAGCAAAATTGCCGCATATGGAGTGAGACCAATCCACAAGAGACCCTACAGACTCCATTACATCCAGAAAAATGCACTGTTTGGTGCGGTTTTCATGCTGGTGGCATCATCGGACCTTATTTCTTCAAAAATGAGGCCGGAGCTCGCGTTACGGTCAATGGAGATCGTTACCGCACCATGATCAATGATTTTTTGTTTGAAAATATGGATGACATTGATCCGGAGGAGATGTGGTTTCAACAGGATGGCGCTACGTGCCATACGGCGAACGCAACCATCGACTTACTGAAATCAAAATTTGGCGATAAGTTGATTTCGAGAAATGGACCTGTCAATTGGCCTCCAAGGTCGTGCGATTTGACACCTCTCGATTATTTCCTGTGGGGCTACGTGAAGTCACTGGTTTATGCTGATAAACCAGCAACAATTGACGCCTTGGAGGCCAGCATTGTTCGTGTTGTTCGTGACATACGGCCAGCAGTGCTCGAAAAAGTGGCCCAAAATTGGACGTCCAGAATGCGCTTCGTCAAGAACAGCCGCGGTGCCCATATGCCCGAAATCATTTTCAAATGTTAATGTCACGTATTGATCTTTCGAATAAAAAAAAATTTTGATTACAATTTAATTTTTTGTGTTATTTTTTACAATTTCAAGTTCTATCGGGCTTAAAAAAACACCCTATAACTAAAAAAAGTTCACTGATTAATAATTTAAATAAGAAGGGTTAACATTAGTTTTGAAGCCAAATCAAACCAATTTATGTTTAGCTAAAGTGTATTTAAAGTAGTAAACAATTTTGAAAACAACCTTTAAACGACTTTTATGATTAAATTCAATTCATGTTTAGCTATAGTGTGTTTAATTTAAAAACAACTTTTATGATTAAAATAAACTGTGCAATTTAAAAAAGAAATAATATTGTTACAAATTTATATCACAGCTAACCCAGTGTGCAGTCGTTGATCTGCTTGTCATAAATGTAGAACAAAACACAAACAAGATAAAGATAAAATCGCAATACAAAAAACAAACAAATATACATAATTTAAAGTACCCAAAATTTCAAGCATATCAACTACAAATTATGTTGTTATTGTTATTGCATTCTTGGTATTTCGTTTTATTATTGTTTGTTATTCGCTAGCATGTGTGTGAGTGTGTATATGCGTAAGAATTATATTTGTTCATAAGTCTAGAATTGTAAATGGCTAGCAACTTCATGATAGTTGTGGAAGGTGATTGTAGAAGTGCAAGTAGCAGGCAGGTCTGCGACAACGAGACAGTTTATTTTTAAACTTTGTGCAAGACAGTCTTAAGTCAGAAAACTAAGCAAGTCTAGTATATAAATACACAGTGGTGTTAAGTATAAATAAAGTTGTGAATTAAAAATTGTTTTTTTTTGTACATATGCACATCTGGTTTTAGTTCAAGTTTTTCCTTTCTTAAGAAGGATTTTTTACAATACAAATTTGCTGTGATCAATAATTATTGATTTAAGAAGCCAAGAAAAATAATAATCAAATCTTTAGCTAGAGGACGACTAGCTGTTTCGTAGTCGCTACACTACATTATTTCATTTGCAATTGAAGAATCCACAAAAGGGTTTTTAGAGGCAAAAACGTAACAATATGTAAGTTTAAAAATATGAAGATGGTAACACTCTAATCAACAAAAATGAGTGTAAGATGGTAAAAGAAAGTCATTTTTCAATTTCATAAAAAAAAATCTGCCTCTTTAAAAAAATAGAAACAAAATATAAATTAAAACCACTGAAGATGGTAACACAGTAAGTAAAAAATAAGATGAAATAGTAAAAGATGGTAACATTTAAATTTGATAAAAACTAGTAATCTAAAAGCTAAAGTTCAATAAATATTAACATTATTTAAGAATGCAAAATGTCTCACTCTTCCCTTCTTTGTTATGCATTAGTTAAGAATTAGTTCATAATGGGTTAAACGTAAATATTTAAATATGGTTTAAATGTAAAAATGAATGAGGGAATAAATGTAGGAATGCTAATAAATGGTAAAATGTTCTGGAAGCAAAAAATAAAAAATACATACTGTAACTTAACTGGTTTTTCTTTTTCTTGTTTTTAAAACAGTATTTAATTTGATTTTCTTCGCACTTCAAGTTAATCAAGAGCCAATTTCAGTTTTTTACACCTTTAAACCCCTTTTATTAAATAATTTTCACAATCAAGAACAGGCGAAGATTGCTGCTGGATTTATAGACTTTATCTCTGTGACTAGCAAGCAAGATAACCGTTTTTTATTATGAGTATGAAATAAGATTCGAGAAAAAACAACAACATATTTATCCTTAATGTATTCTTTATTAAAAGCTTATTTTGAAAAACACTTAGTAAGACGATATTCCAACTTTTTTATACCATCTGAATAATAAGATCTTGGGAACCCCTCAACATACGCGTTAGTTTCGGTAATCACTTCTTCGTTTGAGATGAATCTTTTTCTTGCGAGCCATTTTTTCAAATTTGGCAACAGGAAAACTCGGAGCTAAATCTGGACTATAAGATGGATGATCAACCAATTCAAAGTGTGTTTCACGTAAATTTAGCATCGTATCTAATGCTGTGTGCACCGGTGCGTTCTCTTGAAGAAAGAGCAGTTTTTTCTTCGTTAAATGGGGTCGCATTTTCTTTATTGCATCAATCAATTGATACAATTATGATCGATAATACTTTGCTGTGATTGTGCATCCTTTTTCAAGATAATTAAATGAGTAATATTCGATCCCAAAATGCAGTGGCCATAACCTTGCCAGCCCATTCCAAACTGTCTTGGCAGAAGAATGTCCAATTTAGAGCAGACAAGGCATCTGTTGCTTTGTATTTGTTTCGTAAAGCCATTGAAATATAAGTACTTTGAATTCTTGGATGGCTATTTACCATGGCAATAAAGCCCATATTAACGTGTGGGGCCCGGCATCAAGGCTTAGGAGAAAAACGACTCTGCGTACGTCCGCTGTTTTGATGGTGACTGGTGCTTCTTGCACTATGCCAACTATCTCATAGTGAAGGCAGTAGCCCTGTGCTCGGCAATCAGGCCAAATGCCAGTGAGATGCGGAAAGAAGCAACAGAAAGTCAGAAGGATAATGGACCTCCCGCGGCTGTTGTTCACCATCTCTACTGCTCTATAAGAGATTTGACGTAATCCTGTTGCTCACGACCATAGTAACGGCCGAAGTAGGTCGCCAAGAGGAAGTACTCGAGATATTTACAGATGGATCCAGGTCGGACTTGGGAGTTGGTGGGAGCACCTTTATTTCCCAGTATCAGAGGAGGATTAGTTATAGGCTATGCAATGAGTGTAGCGTAAATCAGGAGGAAATTACAGCTGTTACGAAAGCAGCTGGTTGAGGTACGGGGTGAATATCCGCATCTATACTGATAGTAAGGCTATGTTAGATGCACTTGCGGGTGTCTATATGACATGCAGTTTGGTTCATGAATGCCGGTTATCTCTTAAAAAAAGGAAAGCTTGGAGCTTTTTTGGGTGCCGGGGCACAATGAAGTGCCCGCAAATATTGTAACGGATCAACTGGCAAAAGAGAGGGCCGTTTACAGCAAGAGGACATTGACGGTATGGTAGGAGTCTCGCTTAAAAGCTGAAAGAACCAAGTGTAACGTCAAGTTGCTGAGCCAGCACAGAACCGATGGTCTACCTACTAAATAGCGAAGCAAAAATGGCTTGTATATGATTGTAGGAGAACTGCTGACCTGAGGCTGAACTTTGCTTTGCTGTGATGGCGGTTTTGCCAAGAAATTGTCACATAGGGACGTATGCTAGAAAGTTAAATTCTTCTATTTAAAGATTTCTGTACAAGTACTGAGGACGAGGAAAAGAGTATTATGCACTTCCTCTGTCGATTTCCGGCTCTTTGTTGTAGGAGAGCGCTGTATCTAGGCGTTCCCATACTGCACGCGTTAGCAGATATACCGGAATGCGGGATGAACAGACTGGATTATTTTATCCGTTTTTCGGGTTGGTTTGGATCTGAACCGTCGGGGGAAGTGTAAGACTGACCCATAGACTGCATACCGGGACCAGGAAACGACCCCAGTTTTCTGGTTCTATGAAACCGGAGCTAACCTGCCCTAAGTATCTTGGATTACCATGTAAACGCACCTTTAATCGTCTAACTTGTCTTGGTGCTTTGGTACTAGCAACTTAATAATAAGCAAGGCATACGTCTGCCAATATTATGCCACTTACAGTCAGCCAACGTCTACGTGCACCAACTGAAGACCCCTATGGAAGTTATACTTTTCTTTTTAAAGAAAAGTGCTAATTAAAGAAAAAGTTAATAAAAATGCTTTAGTAAAAGCGAAAATCAATTTTTAGTTCCTAAAGTTTAACTGGTGTCAACTTAAATTTATTTTTTTTTTTACATTTATTTTCTTTTTTCTGACGGCTTCATCAACATAACGTTCATTTTTTATGAACTTGCTTTTGATTACACATTTGTTTGTTTGTTTCTTTTGCTAATATTGCAAATTTATATTGTCATCTTTGAAATTGCAAAAAAAAAGAGAAAGTCATAAAATAATACTCGTATCACACGCTAAATTTAATTTTCTTATCATTTATCATCTTCATATTGAACTTCATCAATCATTCGGATGTTATTTTTACTTAAGCTTTAAAATACACACTTATTGTTTTTTTTTTTTTTTGTTCTATTTTCTTCAGACACACCTTTTCAAGGCAGCCAATAACGAAACTTTATTAGTTGTTTTTTTTTTTTTTAGCCGATGCCGTTGACAACATCCTTTTTTTTATCAGCATTCTTATTATTACACATTTGTTTGTTTGTTTTAGACACAAAATTCATTTTTTCACATCATTGGCTTAGTTTTTTTCATTGCCTTTACCGTGCTGTTTCCTTTTTAACTCATCTAAAACCTCAAAATTTATATTAATATTTTATGTTAAGTGTTATCATTTGTCTGGAGTGTAGAAGTATATTTAGAGTTTAAATCGCAAATTAGAAAATCTACCTTGAAACAAAAAAATTATTAACTGCTGATTTATGTTTTATTGAAATTAATTTGGCATGAAACTTGCTTAGACTTAATTTTTATTAAATGCCTATTGACAACAAGGACGAAAGGCATCGTGATGTGAGTTTTGATTGCGCGAAAGGAAAAGCAATAAAACAGCGATGTTTGCAAATAAAATTTTGGCTTAAAAACTAAAAATCAGCTTAATAAAATCGTAATGCAATGATAATTGAAATTTGCATGAGCCGTAATGATATTGATTAAGGAAAATACTTGTTTATGATGATTTTAAAAAAAGAAATTGTTTGCTGACATGGTAAAAAAAAAAGACGATACACGTAGAAAAAAAATATGATTGATATGACAATATTTTAAAGGCAAAATACTATTGTTGAATTATATGGTTGAACACAACTACTTAATCCGATTGTTTTTTTTTGTGATGTTTTTTTTGAAAACAGTACGTTTTTAAAAGGGGCGTTTTTAAATGGTATTTTTAGAAAGAACTTTTTGCAAAACTTACTGATTTAACAAGGTTTTTCAAAAAGGTAAATTTTTTTAAAAATACCTTTTTAAAAGGTACTTTTTAAATAAATACCTTTCTAAACGGTAATTTTTTTAAAGATATTTTCTTAAAAGTACCTTATACGATACTTTTTTAAAAGGATCTTTTTAAAAAAATATTTTTTATAACTACTTTTTTCGAAATTAAAAAGGTACTGTTTTTAAAAATCCTTTTTTAAAAGGTATTTTCTTAAAAGGTATAAGATACTTTTTCAAAAGGAACTTTAAAAAAAATTTTTTCAAAGGTATTTTTTTAAAATATACTTTTTTAAAAGACACTTCTTTAGAAGATACGTTTTTAAAGGTACTTATTTAAAACGTACTTTTTTAAAAAGTACTTTTTAAGAGGTGCTTTTTAAAAGGTCCTTCTTTTTAAAGTTCCTTTTTTAAAAAGTACTTTTTTAAAAGGTACTTTTTAAAATTTACTTTTTTAAAAGGTATTTTTTTAAAAGGTACATTTTTAAAACGTATTTTTTTTAAATGTACTTTTTAAAAGGTACTTTTGAAAATGGTACTTTTTTAAAAGGTAATTTTTTAAAAGGTACTTTTTTAACAGGTACTTTTTTAGTAGGTACTTTTTTAAGAGGTACTTTTTTTAAAGTTACTTTTTTAAAAGGTACTTTTTAAGAGTTGTTCTTTAAACGGTCCTTTTTTAAAAAGTACTTTTTAAAATTTACTTTTTTGAAAGGTATCTTTTTAAAAAGTAATTTTTTAAAAGGTACGTTTTTTAAAGGTCCTTTTTTAAAAGGTACTTTTTTAAAAGGTATTCAAAGATCGCTTTGTTATAAGACTACTGAGAGAATCTGGCGAAAAGCTATAATCTTCAAAGGAACTTATAGCTGCATTTATCGACAAATTCGCTGCTGTAGTTGAGTAGCACAACCTTACACACGAAGTAGTTTTGGTCCTATAGAAAAGACCTGACTGAAATTCTTTAATTAATAATATTGGACGTCCACTGTATTTTCTTAAAAGATGCATTTTTTATATGTTATTTACTTTAAACGATACTTTTTTAATTAACTCTCTTTCCCAAGGTATTCTTTTAAAATCCAACTTTTTTAACAATTACTCTTTCAAGGTATTCTATTTGTTCTTTATAGACAGCATCACTTTTTTGAAGGTTCGTCTTTCAAGAGGTGCCAATTTTAAGATATTACTATAATAGGTAGTAAAAGGCTGCATAGAATGATCTTAAGAACACATCTCACTAGTGTACAGTAGTTTCAAGTACTGTATTTTAGAAAAATCTTTAAAACAAAACAAACAAGAACATTTAGAAATAGAATAAACATTTCATAGTTTTTGAAACTCATATACGATAGTTCTTGACTGTACTTGAATTCTGTTTCATAGCAAAAGCCAAAACAAAACATAAGACTGAAGCAAACAAACGATGACCCATAGCAAAATATAGCGAGTGCACTAAAACATTAGCACTAACATATTGGTCCATGAGCATGCTACATATGTATACAGCACTTGTGCACTAATACAAAGTCAAAAACCATGAACAACAACAGCAAATTTTGTAAACAAAACTGAAGTAGAACATTACTTCAAAGCTTGAAGTTCTACAGCAATTTTGTTCTATTTCAGTTGGTTCTACTCATGTTTGGCTATGTTTGTTCTAAATGCTTATAAAGACAGTTCTCGTTTATGTGTTTAGAACCTTTCGGCACTGAAGTATTTGTTTTAAAATGTGAAAGAAGAGGAAGAGAGAATGTCTTGTAAGACATTTTTATTGTGCTTGAGCAGCCCTCTAATAAGTATACTATACTTTCTAATAGGTTGTATATCACAACTAATTTTTCTCAAAAGTTATATAGGAACGTGTTAAGATTTTATTTATTTAAATTCATTTTTGTTTGTCTTTAACGATACAAATACATAAAATATTTTTTCTTAAAATCAATTTGCTTCCAATTCAATACTCAATCAATCCGTCATGAAATTTGTCAAGCGAACTAAAGATTTTTCGTTTTTTTTTTTTTGTGGTTCCTCTCTTTTGTTTTCAATAACATCATTTAGAGTGAAAAATAATAAACGTTTATTAGTTGCCAGCAGTGTTAACACAAAAAATATCGCGCATCCCTTTGGCTAAAATCAACATCATCCTGATGTTCTTGCGGCAACGTGTTTGTGTTACTGTTTTGTCTGTGTTGTTGTCGCCAACGTCGATTAAATTTTTACACGTCTTTGATTAGCGACTTTTTACAGATTTTTTTTTTTTTTGCTTTGTGGTTTCTCTCTTGGGGACAAATTGAGATTTTTTCTACAGCTATTAAAACCAAGCAATTAAAATGAGAATTTTATGACTATTTTTTATGAGAAGTTGAGGTGCAAAAGAAAAGTTGCTGATTTTAGATTTGCAAAAATAGAAATAAAATGCCACCAATTTATTTTTCATTAAATTTAATTTGAACTGAAACTTGCTTATTTGTTTGTTAATTTATGATTATGCTGTTGATTAAATGCCAATTGACAACAGAGGCAAAGACCAGCGTTGTCAACTTTGAAGTGGGAGACGAAATGCGTTATTACAACAAAAACACACCAAGTATAGAATTTCTATGTCGAAAACTCATATTGCATGAAAATTATATTTTTATGTTATGAGCAGAACAATGAAACACACGTATAAGTGTCTAATAGATGATCCAACTAAGCTTGATAGCCCCACTTATAGAAATGCTACATGAAAATTTCCGACATTGGTCCGTATATATCCGAGATATAGTCTAAACCGATTTTTTCATGAAAAACAATTTTTTTTTTTTTGCTTAAAAGAAGATCTGATTATAAAAGAAGGTTACTAAAATGCTGAAAATGGAAAATTACGATATCGGTCCTTATATACCCGAGATATAGTCTAAACCGATTTTTTCATGAAAAACAATTTTATTTTTTTTTTTTTTTGTTTTATTTTTTTGCTTAAAAGCAGTTCTGGCAATATAAGGAGGTTACCAAATACAGAAAATAGAAAATTACGATATCGGTCCATATATACCTGAGATATATTCTAAACCGACTTTTCCGATTAAATTATTTTTGTTTAAAATCTGTTCTGATTATGAAAGGAGGTTACTAAGACCCAAAAAAGTGCAAATTTCCGATATCGGTCCATATATACCCGAGATATAGCCTAAACCGATTTTTTCATGAAAACGTCACGTAAGCGAACTTAAACCAATTTTTTTTTGCTTAGAAGCAGTTCTGGCAATATAAGGAGGTTACCAAATAAAGAAAATGAAAATTTCCAATATCGATCCTTATATACCCGAGATATAGTCTAAACCAATTTTTCCTTGAAAAACGTTGTTTTTTGCTTAAAAGTAGTTCTGATTATGAAAGGAGGTTACTAAAATACAGAAAATTACGATATCGGTCCATATCCGAGTATACCCGAGACATAGTCTAAACCAATTTTTCCATGCAAAAACTTACTTTTGCTTAAAAGCAGTTCTGATTATAAAAGGAGATTACTAAAACCCAAAAAATTTAAATTTCCGAGATCTGTCCGTATATAACCGAGATATAGTCTAAATCGATTTTTTCATGAAACAATTTTTTTTTTTTTTTTTTTTTTTTGCTTAAAATTAGTTGTTGTAATAAAAGGTTACTAAAATATAGCAAGTGACATTTTCCGATATCGGTTCATACATATATACCCAAGATATAGCCTAAACCGGGTCTTCCATGAAAGATTACCTTTTTGGCACAGCGATTACACGGCAAACAAATGTTTCCCCGATATCGGTCCATATATATCCGAGCATATTTAGTTCAAATTTGTAATATATACTATATATTTACGTTAGTATCGTGGAACTTGTTTTAGATTCGACCCAGCCGAATATATTACACTCTTAGAGCAAATTTTCACGATGATTTAAAGCCATGTCTAAAAGGCATGTCTTTTCTTTTATACTGAAAATTTTTTAAAACTAAAAAATCCATGTTTTCTGTTTTTCAAGTTTTTTTCTCTAATTTCTTTTTGGTTCGTTTGTTATTTTTTAAATTGTTTTATTTTCATTTGGCTGGCAAAGTAACCACATCGATACTACCAAAAGGGTAAAAAGAGACAAACGATTACTTTTAACGACAACATTTAATAAAACGACATGATTTAAAAATCGTCGTAAAGATGTAACAAGATTTTGGTAGGAGTTTTAAAATAATATTATAAAAAGGCATGGCCTTAAATCACCGTATAATTTTTTTTTTTGGAGGTGTAATGTTTAGTTTAAGCTTATCAAAGCATATTTTATAATTATAATGTTAAATAGTTAGTTTGTACATTATGCCATCCTGTATTCCTTTTAATACATTAGTCTTGTTACACAGGATAACAAATAAATAAAATAAATAAAATAACTGGGATCAACACTTTTGTACTGAACTGATAAACCTTTACAAGCTGTAAGGTCTTCTTAGTATTCCCTGATAATTATGATGCATGACGGATTGTCTGAAAACTAATTGCAGACCCCGAGGTGCTGCTGGCTTGTAATAGAAGGAACCAAAATTGGTAGAATGGTGGGTGAGCTGATTAAGGACAGATGTTCTTTAAGGGCTTTAGAACACCAACTCGTTAAACCTAAACTCTTATTGCATGTCTAGGGAATTCTATAGAGGAGCAACTAGACAGCCTGAGGAGTTTGTTTATTAGACTATTAAAAGGGTGGGGCCAACCATAATGTACCATGCTAATTGTGAGTCACACCTTAACGTCAAGTTTTCGAACCAACATAATTTGACATTTCTTTCCTTCACCGTTTGACTAAGCAAACCATAATTGAGCAAGGCTTTGACTTTGTTGAAACCTTTTATGAAAATAGGCGTTCAAATCAAAATGCATTTAGTGCACTTCGTTATTCTTTTGGTTAATATAATCGACCAAATGTGTTCACAATCGGGAGAATTGCCGCATTTTGGGCAAATAAGCCTTCAAGATTAATTGTGAATCCACAAAGAGTGACTGTTTGACGCGGTTTATCAACGGGCCGTACTTCTGCGTACCTCGCTATCGCAATATGAAAACGGACTTCTTGTGGTCGTAAATTGATGATTTGGACCTCT
The DNA here is from genome assembly GCA_914767995.1 of Thecocarcelia acutangulata. Lineage (NCBI taxonomy): Eukaryota > Metazoa > Arthropoda > Insecta > Diptera > Tachinidae > Thecocarcelia > Thecocarcelia acutangulata. The sequence continues at coordinate 32,173,254 of OU612096.1, forward strand.
ACGATATGTGGTCTCCACAGAACAAAGAAAAAAAACTTTTTTTTCATATTCAATAACATAATTTGCTGAATCAAACAATAAATTATTTGAATGTAGACTTGTAAAAAAATTCGCGGATTCAGACAAAAATTTTGTAAAAATAATTATTGATCGAAAGCGACTATTTTTTAAAACAATAACAAAATATGGTATCCAACGTTTTTTAGTATACATATATACTTACACCTAGAAAAAAATATATGGTTAACAATATTCTAAGGACAGCATACTCTTATTGAATTATATGGTTTTATTCATTTATTTATTTACTCATGTCTATGGATGTAATATCCTTACAAGCAGATATTGCTACCATTAATTATTATATTCAACCAAGTACATTACAAACACTAATGCACCATTTGCAAAAGCATTTAGAAAGGCAATAAGTTTACATATTACAGTATTTTTATATAAAGAAAAGTCTATAAATTTGTTATATTTGTTAAATTGACTACAAACCTTCTTAAATGGATCAGCATTTACATAATTAGATCTAAAGTATTTAATAGTTAACAACTCGTAGTATCTACGAAAACGGATTGATATTGAAGCTAGCGCTAGGGCTAGATGACAGCACAAACATAAAACAAAATTTTTTAGAAATTGCGATCTGTGTGCTGAGCATCGAACAAAAACGAAGCAGACTACTAAACAGCGGTGCTTGCAATATTTGAGTAATTGAAAATGTGAACGATCGTAGAGAGATCTGCCAGCGAGGCATTGGCGAGCATTATGCCGCTAATTTGTTTCTCGCGCTTTTATTTTTAATAATCAAATATCCTTCTGTCTTAATAAAAAATATCGAGATGTTTTCCGAAAATTTTTTGTTTTATTTACAATTAACATTGTGTGTTTTGCTTGGACCATCCTTTATTTCTAGCTGAAAAGTGTAAAGCGACACTTGGCCAGTACATAATTTGAGTCTAATTAATGCCTGGCTGGAGGACATTTTCAGTCCTATTACTGAAACTGGCAACGAAAATGCTTCTATATGGGAAAATGAACATCTTCTCAAACACGCTTGAATCACATACTCTACAACTGTTTCATTTTCTTGTACCACACATCCTTCAACGAAAGGAGCTTCAAGCAGTTCCCTTAAATCTTAATTTACGCAGATAATAAAAACATGTTAGTATCTATAATATCTTATATATATCTTTAAAACACTTTTTGATAGGAAAAGCAGCTTCTTCTGATATGGAGTAAAATAAAAATTACAAGCACGTGTTGGCTGGCATTTCTTTTTTCTTTGCTATAACGAATATAAAAACTAGTTTTCTTTTGAATCTAACACATGATGTTTAAGTGCCAACAAAAACAAAAAGAACGAATGTTTTTGACATGAACCGAAAACCACACAAAAGAAACAACACTGATGTTGGAAAGTAGCAAAAAGAAAGCAAAAAAAAATAAAAATAAGGAAAAAATTAGCAGCCTGCAGCAGCAGAAAAACAACTTGGAAGCTAAAAATGTTGCTTAAATATATTTTAAAGAATAAAAAGAAATAAAACTAATGCTTTGTAAAATTAAAAAAAAAAAAAAATCCTTCACATACTCAGCAGCTGCAATGACAAACACAAACAAATGTTGAACAGTCAGTCACCTATCGAACAGCTCGAACAGCTTGCAAGGATACTTAAAACACACAATAAAAACCTTGCTACAACTCGTATGTGTGTAAATATTTGTTCTGCAGTATATGTATTAAAAAAATGAGAGAAAAAAAGCAACTACTTACAAGATAATCAACATTGCATAGACACACACACTCTCACACCACACAAACAAAAACATATGTATGCATGTAAGTTTATAAAAGAAAGGAAACGGAAGTGTAACTGTCAGTTGTGTTGATGGCTGCGATGATGAAGATGCATTGAGCCACAGTTGGAGAGTAAAAGCGTTATAGTGTGTTAATTTGTGTGTGCGTGAATGAGTGTCTGTCTGTGTTAGCGCATACACTTAGTAAAACTATACATTTATACTCTCGCTCTCTCAAACAGTTGATTGCATGCAGTAAATGTAGTTAAAGTGTCTGTTTTAAAATATAAAAGTGTTTATTTCTTTAATATTTCATTTTTCTTTTCTTACACGAAAAATTTTTTTATGCCAGTAATCACATTATAAATTTCTACATACTAGAATTTGTGTAAAATGAAACATGCAAAATGCATGTGCCAAATTCGAAACCAGAATACTTTAAACTTTACCTACCTACCCAAATCCTGCATGAAAAAAAATAAAAAAAAACTAAAACTTTTCGCCAAAGCATGGTACCAGCAAATGATATGCACAAGTGTATAAAGTACCCAGTTGACAAAATCATCCTGGACGAAATAGTTCTGGACGATATATGCAGGATTTGCTCTCTTCTTAGCTTAATTAAAAAATTTTAAAATCAATTTTGACAAATTAGGCATTTCATTACTTTGTAGTATTGAAGCTGTTGGACTAAATTTTCCTCATCTGAGCGGTTTTGAAGGTACATACACTGGGCACTGATCAGTTTTAACTAATTTAATTCCAACATTTTAAATGCTACAATAGAGTTTGTTTTAGCCTTTCGCGTTGTTATTGTTAAAACTAAACCTCCACGAATACTACTCCCTCTTTCTTACTCATCATAACCTACTTTCCTAGTTCCAGTACAATGTGCTGCATATATAGGGGTTATCCCCTGAGTACTGGTCCAAGATTAAAAAAAAAATTATAAATAGCTTGCTTTTTTTCCTAACTGTGTATATGTCGACATTTCATAGGAGCTACCCTTATTATCAGTAGACTTGGAAACGTTTGAAAGATATTGTCACACATTCAACTTTGTATCCCAATAATATAAATAAATTAGTGGGAATTTAAACAGAAAAATGCCTTAACCATACCCGTCAAAATACAAAAAAAAGAAATTTTTTCACCTTTCTCACTTCTCTATTTTTCTTTACACCTTTCGAAGAAATGAACAGCCGTTGGTTAGAAAGGTGGAAAGTAAAAAGCTTGTTTTTTTGTATCTTGACGGGTATGGTTAGAGCATTTTTCTTTTTAAACGCTCACTAATTTATTTACAATTGTGGGATATAAAGTTGAATGTTTAACAATCTTTCAACAGTTCCCAAGTCTACTGATGATTAGGTAGCTCCTATGAAATATCGACATATAGACAGCTAGGAAACAAAACGCAAGCTATTTACAATTTTTTTGATTTGTATTAATTTTAGATACTAGTATAGTGAATATTATAATTATTAATAAAATTATAAGGGCAGATGGGCGAAATGTCTGCCAATGTATTTTTTAATTATTCACTTAATATATTTTTGCAAAAAATTAATAGTACTTAAGAAAACAAACCAAAATATTTATATAAAATATGTGTACACATTTTTATACGTTGAAAGTTAAAAGCCGTCTATGACATGATATAGGAAACTATCATTAGTCTACATTCATAGAAATCATAACTGTGATATATTTTAACTTCAATGTAATACCCCATGGCACTTTGTATCGATGTGATGTCAACCATTCCATTATATGCTCTAATTATTATTAGCGGCAATTATGACAATAATATTTCAATGAAATGTCATATTGATATCATGGGGATACTTTATCGGAATACGTTTGATGTCTTCTTTGATGACTTCATCACACTAACGTGAGACCAACTACAAGTTGAATTTGATGTAAAAATCTTATTGATGTGATGGCTCGTTAACATCAGAAAAATGATTAAGTGGATGACAAACTATTTGATGACAAACTATCATCAATATCATGGTTATGATATCATCAACTAAACTTAAACTCCGATTAAATTTAATTTTTTTAAAACTATATTCAAACACGCAATTTTATATTCTATCATTTTCAAGAAATCAATGAGAATTAAACATTTTCTAATACTTTTGGTGCCTTACTTTCAACAATATAATGTCTGTGTGTCGCATTATTATATTCTAATTGTGTGTATACTGTGTACGAGAAAACATTCTCTTTCTTTGCCTCGTAGCTTCTTTTTTTGTTTTACCCTCTTCGCTCTCATTACATTTGTTATTTAAGTAACGCCAAATATGAAGCCTAAGTGTCATCAATATGATGTGTAGTATTATAGCTCATTTATATACTCTCTTTATAGTTGTACTTATTTGCCTTTACTTTAACAATATTTGCTGTGATTACAAATGTACATCAATATGATGCATTTGTTTCTACTCGTACTTCTTAAAAATTAGTTTTAGTTTAAAAATAATAATTTCAACAACAAAAGTTTTTCAAACAACTTTACAGTATTCAACAACAATAAATAGAAAATATTAAAACACTATTTATCCTTTTTAAAACTAATTTTAACAAATTAGATATATTATAACTAATAACAAAATAAGTCACTGAAATGATGTCACCACAGTTGTAGCATTGTTGATACTCAATATATAACAAAAATCTCTGACATCTTTGTTCATATAATTTGATGCCAGTTTCCACAATACTGATGACTGTTTACACAATATTGATGGAACAATTTCGATGACTGGCCATCATCAATAAAAAGATGCTTTTTTCCATGAGTGTAATCATCAACGATAGATTGCCGAAAATTCTCACTTGCATCGTTTTTCTTAATTTCGCAATTTTTCCTCAAGTATTTACTCGAGCTGTCGTCAATATGTTACCCATGGTTTTCTGCAGCTAACATCACTAACATCAGAAAACTGATAAAGTGGAGTATATTTGATCCGTCGCTTAAAATGTTTTAAGTATATGGCCAACTGGGTATATAAGTATGAGTTTGTATGTGTGCAAGTAATATTTTTTCCTAAGTAAGTTTTTAAATCAAGTGTTTTACTTGCTTAGCATATGGTTTTTCTCATACTTGCAAAATATTAAAATTTGTTAAAACAACATTTTTTACACACTATCTTAAAGTAAAAAAAAAAAAAGATTTTTTTAAATATCATGGCGGGATTATCTATCTAACCATTAAGACATATTAAGCTGTAAGAGACTTCTTTATATTACGTAAGTTTAAAATCTAAGGATACGAAGTCGAATTCTTTTATTGCAGCTAAATTCTCTTTTTAATTTTGCATATATCTGAGATTCATAACATCTGAAATTTGTTTGGGATAAAGAAATGAAAATTTCTACTAATTACAGAGACATTATATTGATATGCACTAAATTTGTGCATATCAATAGCTACTACTCCCTCATTAGTGTTCATGTGCAGTCAGTGCATTTACACAAATGCAGAGATTTAAAGTAAAACGAGAACTTCCTTGAACGAAATGAAACACTTACACCGCTTTTACACACGGAAAGTTTACTTTGCAGTCTTGAGCTTGGTGGCGCCAAGAGAAAAGTAAGAGTGTGAGAGTGTACGCGAGCCACTATTTCTCTCTTCCTTTGCCACCATCAAACTAAAGACTTTGAAAAGTAAACTTTCCGTTGTGAAAGCGGTATTTTTCTTTTCTATTTCCTGTAATGAATATTTATAACTGAGTTGCCAGCTTTGTTTTTATATGTACTTTAGGATAAAGATTTTTGTTAAATATTTTTACTGTTTAATATATGGCTCATTAAAGTTTCGACTTCATAAAGAATCGCAAAAAGAGGCAAAGTTATGCTATAAAATTTGACAGGAGTGTCTGAACATATCAAAAGTTACAATTAAACAAGATTGGAACCAATATTTTAAACGAATGGTCACTCTAGGCCCGGATTTAGGAGAAGGGAAAAAGGATATGAATTAGAGAAATTTTGTTTTGTAAAATGGAAATGCCAGGAATTTTTTCGAGCTTCGATGTAAATCCTTTTCACTACTACAATTCTAATTTAATGTGTTTTATGCAAAACTCTTCTGGGTATGTATGCACCTAGTGCTGCTGTTCCTGTATCTCTTTTCGCTATATTCCTTGTTTCGCTGTTGTTGTGGGCTACTATATTCTTTTGTTGCGGTTTAGTATAACCGTGTATGAAGGCTAACAATTATTAAGCCTTGTGCGGTTCAAACTACACTGAAAGAATTATGCGTCATATATTTAATGAATCTGTTTCATTAAATATTTTTCATTAATCCAATGAAAACTTTTCACAATATGCATGAAACTCCTATATACTATGAAATAGTTCCATCAGAATGGTTTCATTAAGTTTCATAGTTTCATTAAAGAAAATCATTGGATTTATGACTACAACAAAGTTAAATTTTTTTTAAATCTTTGAATTTTGGTAAGATATATTAATGGGCGTTTATTAATCTTAAGCTACAGTTTAAAAAATGCCAAGTTTTTTTATTAAAATGTAAGTTTTATGAGTTTCATAATTCCAATGAAATAGAATTCATTAGATCAATGACAAATAAATTTCTGGCTACCGAACTTCGGTATGTATGTACATATGTGCATGTACTCAAATCAGCATAATAATAGTTTAAAAAATTTAAATACCAGTGTATTGAAGTCATTTGAATTAATAAAATCTGTTTTATTTGGTGAATACTTTTTTTAAGCATTTTTTATTTTATCGAATCTTCAAAATGAACTAACAATAAGTATTCAAATGTTAATACTAAATTTAAAGTTAAAAAATATGATTTTAAATTAAAAAATTTGATTGTTACTTAAGGTCTGGCCAATGTTAGACGATTTTTATTATGTGGGAACTATTTCGGTAAAATCACCTATTGACCAATCTGATGGTGGCAACGGTATCCCTTCTTCGGTGAATACTTATTCAACATTTTATTTAATCATAATTAGGTGCAATTTCACAAAAGCAAGGAATAGTATTGTTTGTGTAATGAAATAAAGTATCAATGAATAAATGAAATAATTTCATTGATCTTATTACGTACATTTGGGAACATATTTTATTAATGTGTGTTATGATATTATTTTCATATTAAAATTTTCCAGATGCTCAACGAATAATAAAATTAGATAAATGAAATAACTTCATTGACCTTATGAAGGAGTTTCATATTATTAATGAATATATTACATTAGTACAAAGAAGTTATTTCATTAAATAAATGTTACTTTTTCATTAATTTAATGTACAGTTTCCATGTGCTTTATGAAATTGATTCTTTGATCTAGAGAAATTATTTCACTAATCATATGATTTGTCTTTCATACTTTTAATGAAAATAAGTCATGTTTCTTATTAAAATGTTTCATTACTTTTATCAAGGTTTCCATTAAAATAATGTAATGAAATTTGTTCATTATTTCTATGAAAAGTTACAATGGTTGAAAAATAATGAAAAAATTCATAAAAGTAATGTCAAAATTCAGAGAATTTCTGAACAAAATTTTTTCAGTGTATAGTAGTCTTTTTATGACTATATATAGTTTGACCAAAAGGTACTTTTTTCTAGTATTAGGAGAAGCGACGAGTGGGAGACCCGAGAACTTATTTCCCGTCCGACTTAAGTGTGGTCCTTCGAGGGCAACGTGGACATTGTAGTTTAATACTAAAATGCTGGGAAAACTTGGGTCCAGTTCTGTGTCAGGTTGCACTGAAACCGGTTGCCGTGAATCTGAGAACGGCAGAAGTGTTGGAAAGCCTCCACCCAAAATCATGGGGAAAACATGCGCCAGTCGTTATATGATCGAAATGGTACATTTTTTCGCATATGGGAGTGTTTAGTGGACGCTTTCTTTTCCACCGTTCACAGAATCACCTGGAGTAGGCCATCAGAGCAGAAACTCACGTTAAATATTATTAGATTTTGCTAGCACCTGGCTTGTTGTTATCTATTTTTAATAAAATTTTACTTTTAATAAAACTGTCTTTAAAAACAAGACGTAGGTAATAGATTAAGCAGCACAGGTTTTCTGATTTGTTAAGATTTTATAAGTTTCTTAGGGCCATTTATGTAATTCATCAATCGCGATAAGAACGTAGTACCTTCCAGACGCTGATTTTTCGCGCTATAATTGTATAAAGTCAAAATTTTCATATGAGGAAGTTTGAATCAGACTTTCAAAAAAAATCTAGTTTTGAAATTCGTTTCAAAAAAGTCAAAATAAAATATACTAATTAATAACTTTCACTTTTCTCGATTTGTTTATTGTATTTTTATTATTTTTTTTTTCTTTGGCAACGTTTTTAACAAGCACGCTATGTACTAGATGGATTTTGTACTTTGTTGGCCCATTGTGTTGCTAAAATATCTCATTTGTTTGCTTTCCTGTCAGAGAAACAGAAAAACGAACTTAAAACATTCATAACGGGAAAAAGACATAAAATGTATTTATCTTGTTTCCAGCTTCTTTTTTTTGACAGAACTGCAACATTTTATATTTTTTTATAATAATTTATAGAACTGTAGTGATAAAAGAGTAAAAACTATAATAAAATGTCAAGAAAAAAATATTTTCTTAGCAAAAGGGATTTCTTTATTTTAAGAAAGTGAAACAAAACTGGTAAAATTGTTGCTGATCTTGCACAGTGATAAATTCTTCATAGGCGATCTGCTGAAAGGAATATTTATATTAAACAAAATAATCACTTTTGACTTGAAAATTTTTTTATACACTTCGTGACATATCACAGAACTAGTCTTGAAAAGGTATTGACGTTGTTTTATACATTTAAAAATTATTAATTGAAATCCCATATTTAATTTTTTAATAATAAAATTAATTATTAGGACGGTTTTCATTTTCGCAAATGCGGACTCATTTGTTATAAGCAATTAAAGCTCGGCTTGCAAATTTTTAACTGGTGGGGTTCGAAAAGCTCTTAAATCTGTTCTGATAGACGCGGTGAAGATATTTTCCACCGGTTGTAGAACTGATTTTGCTGCTTTACTAAATATATTATATTATTTAGATTTATTCCTTGAAATACGCATAAAAAGCGCAGTTTCATTAATTATAAAGCATTTAGAGTATTAACATAATATTAATAATATAAGTTAACTGTTTACCCAGGAATATGTTCACGTGATGAGCTTAGGAGCTCTATTTTGTAAAGAAAGGATAGGTTAAATCAGGTGGGCTGGGCTCTCCAGAAAATACCCGGATACTCCAGCCCACTTGGGTCCTGAAGGTCGTTGTCTTTATGATTGCCTGAAAAAGTTAGTTTATGATAGAGGAAAAAGAAAATAAAAGGTTATAGAGGTATAGCAGGAGTGAGGAAGAGGGAAGTGGGAGGTGGGAAACTGCTTAGTGTGGCATTACTTGCTGATTTACTAGCCATCCGCTGCTTCTTATGAAAGAAGCTAACGCAGTCGGTTTGACCGAGGCCAGACATGAAAGGCTCCGCTCGCCTAAGCATCTTAGACGACGATGCTCCAATGCCGGGCATGTACCGAGGAGATGAAGGATCACCTCCTTCTCCTCTTCGTCTTGGCAGCTTCTAAAGAAGTCGTTATATGGTAGGCCTAGTCTCCTGGCATGGTTTCCAAACGTGCAATGTCCAGTGATGACTGCTACCGTCATTCTTAGGAGAGATCTTGGAAGTTTTAATAGCTCCCCTGTTCTCTTGGGAGTTAATGTGCGGCCACAGGTTCCTTGATATAAGGCATGTGGGCTCTGTGAGCCACTTTTCTTGGGCTTGTTCTGGCATGTTCTGGTGCAGTTTTATTCTTTTCCAACACGCTGATATGGGTTGTCCGCAAAAGGGGTCTATATCCCTCTCCTCTAGGGCTGTCCCTTTTTTAGCTTATTCGTCAGCAATGTTGTTGCCATTGTTGGACCGATTTCCACGTACCCATTTTAGGGTTAGGTTAGAATGTCTCGCCATCTTATATAAAGATATCCGGCATTCCTGGAAAAGACTAGTATTAGTGTATATTCCAATCAGGGAGTTGATGGCGGCCTTGCTGTCCGTTACCATCATGATATCCTTTCCGAATATGTTGTGGTACGTCAGCCATCTGGCCGCTTTACTTCTGCACCCTTCCGTGTAAACATAGAAGTACCCAGATTCTAGGGGAGATTATTCAATTTGGTAGCCGAAGCTTCTTGTGAGGAATGGTTTTAGGGTGCAGTAGTCAATTAGATCAGGGACTAGGTCTCCTCCAATCTCTAATATGTTAGCGTGTCCCCATGGTCTGTGGGTTCAACCTGATCGCGGCTTTCAGTGCTATCTGCCTGGCTTCTAAGTCGCATGGCATCCAGCTCATAAGTGCAAAAAGTGCTTTGGTTGGTGTTGTCCTCATGGCCCAAGAAAGGATAAATAGTGATAAAATTTGAAAAGTAAACAAATTGTTTGAAGTATACGCTTCAACGACATTTTAAAGATGAAATTCCAATGGTATGTGTAAACAGAAAAGCGAGTGGGAAGAGATTCGACTACTTCTAATGTTTTTCGTTGATAAAGCTTATACAAAATTTTCGGTGTTCTGTAAGCTGCGCAAGAATTGTCTGTACAATTTGTTCTTTCTGCCAAAAATTTCCAACTTATAAACTAATTTCAATGCCATAGGTAATTTTAGCAAGCTTAACTTAAGAGGGCATTTACTAAAAAAAAACCATTCCTATAAAAACAAAAAAACTTTCCAAAAGCTGAAGGGTATAGGAGATTGTTAATACCATTCATTTCTTTGGAGACGATAAGCCCACATTTAAATTATTGATGTTTCTCAAGAAATAGATTTACTACAAACTGTCTTTAGAATATATAAGCATCTGCATCTGAAGTTTTTCCAAAGACTGTACGAGTAGTAGTACAAAGTTTTCGTTCAACTATACCACCGTGTCTTACAAAAACAGAAAACCATAAATACTTCTTAAGAATCAGCAAAAACAAAAAAACCAAATTGTAAACGTAAAACCATTTTTAACTGGAAAAGTCTTAAAAGAAACGGAAACTTAATAGGACATTTTAAATATGAGCTTACAGCACAACGAACACAAAAGCAAAGTCTAATATACTAGTACATACATACCACCAGGGGTTATAAAAGAAAAACATGATACTTGCAAACAATGCTTTTATGTTTCAATAGTAGAATTTAAAAGAAAACTAATAAGAATTATTTTTAAAATGTATATTGTATTACAAGATATTTTAACACATAAACGCCTTAAACTATGCTTTAATCAAGTTAATTATTTACCTCTAAAAACAGACTTGTATTTCTTTTGAAGTCATCACAAAAACTTACCTGAAAAAGAAAAATTAAAAAAAAAAAAGTTCATTTAATTTATTCGTTAAGAAAAATCTTTATGAATAAAATTTAATTTGCAGCAAGTAAAAGAAAAATAAGCTAAATGCAAGACAAACACATTTAATAAATTTCAAGATTTTTGTGTTCTTTGAGTTGTGAAAATGCAGACACGCACACACAAACACATTCGCACACGTTTTCTGTTCTCAGAATGACAGTTTTTAATTAATGAAACAATTAGACAAACAAACATTTCAAAATGTTCTTATATATTTACAAATATATTTTTAAAGATGAATGCAGAGTGAAGATATACTTTTAGATGGAGTTCTTTGAAAGTGAAGGTATGTATGTATATTACAGTGTGAAGAAAGATTTTTAGTACACGAACTAAATGATTAAGCTAATGTGGACGGTGGCTTTGACTACAGTGTAAATTAAAATTTTTGATACAGTTACTAAATGATCAATCTTATTTTGATTATGGCTTTTATTACACTTTCAATAATGGTTGTTGGATTCTTGCAATGCGTAATTACACACCGATAGTAAATTTCCAACAGGGTCTTTCACACGCACATTATTCCCATTATTTGAATACAAGTATGTTTATCACTTTAAAAGCAAAATTTAAAAGAATTTATTATTTTATGGTTAGCTGCTGCACTCATTTAAAATCTATACAAAAAAATGCAGCTTTCGGTCGCAATTATTTGTAACAATTATTTATTACAAATCATGTAAATTTTTTTATTTTCTCTTTAAATATGAAGTCAGTCGTTGTAATACAGTCCAACTATATGAAATAAATTGCGCATTTTTTATTTTGAAACTTTATAACCAAGTATTTTGTTTTGAGCTTGGATTTTCTACATCGGTAGAAGAATTTTGAACTCAAATCTTGTTTTGTGTCAGGAAAAGGCTCCTGGCTCATCCAATGGTATTGAAATGGATATCGATAATATTTATTAATCTATTGAATTTTTTTGTACTTTTTTTTAACAACAATTAGTGAATTTTTATTTAACTTTATAATTTTTTAATTATTTCATAATTAGACTTTTGGTTTATACATTTCTACATCGCGTTTTAGTTCAAGGTTTTTCCTTTCTTAAGTTTTTGCTTAAGAAGCATTTTTTACAATACAAATTTGCTGTGTTCAATATTTTTTGATTGAAGAAGACAAGAAATATAATAATCAAATCTTTAGTTGGGGGACAACTAGCTGTTTCGTAGTCGCTACACTACTCATCAGCACCCATTGGGATTTGAACTCGAACAATGACGTATCATGATCCGCTGCTTTGACTGCATAAATCAATTGATCCAATAACATTGTGCTAGTCGTAAATTTTAACCAGCTGGGCACCTTGCTGGTAAAGCTAATTCAAGTACGCAGAATTCAGTGGCATTGGCCGTTTTTCGAAATTAGCATTCGTATTCGCGATTTAAAATTTGTACGCGATATTTATATACTTTTTTCACCATTTTTTAATTTTAGAAATTTGGATTAAATATGCACATCAATAAATAGAAAATTTAAGCGAATTTTTTTTCGCGATTTTTTTAACGCGAATTTTTTTTGCGATTTTTTATAGTAATTTTTTTTTTTTGCTTCGGGTTTGAAATTAATTTGAATTTGCTGAAATTAGTCGCGCTAGATGTTTTCCGAAGTTATCAATTCTGTTAGCAATATTTTATCTAACTTTTATCTTAATCAATCTACTTTGATAAAATCGGCGGAAAATCGGTGTTGACTTTGCAGAATCATATCACCGATATTTTAATCAGGCAGTTTTTCATAATGTGGAGTGCTCTCCATCTATTGTTTGTACTGTCTTTATTAAATAGATGGAAGAAAGGCGAGGTTGATTGCATGCCCTTTGGTGTTCCAATGATTTTGTCGCATCCCCAAGTTTATAGTTGAGATGGTTTTTATACGTGCTTAAATTTATTTTTGGTACAAATACAAACAAATTCCGACAATTTTCATATACGAACATGGAGAGCAATTCTATCAAGTGACAGCTAGACTTGAAGACTGGTACAGTGGTAAAAAATTGGATTGGCTGTTAGGTGACATTTGCGTGGAACTTATAAGAAAAATTGCTTGAAACAAAAGATTCATAAAAATATGATTTAACAATGTGACAGTAAAACGTTTGATAAATTAATAGCAAAATGAAGAAAAAAAGAACAATTTAAAAATTTTGCGCAAATAAAAATTAGGGTGTTTTTATAAATTTGATTGAAAAAAATATTGATGAAAATAAATGGCTGTTATCTAATCATGTGTTTATTCAACAGAGTTAAATTGATTTAAATTTAGAAATTATCCCAAAATTATAAAAATACCATTTTTTGTACTTTAGCGCACAAATTTTAAATCTCGAATACGAGAGCAAACTTCGAAAAACGGCTTGTTGCCTTTGAACTCAACTCATACTCGAATTAGCTTTAACTGTAGGATGTTTATTAAAAAAAAAATGTCAAATTCGAGTACAGTGTAATGCACGATAATAATTTTCATTTTCAAGATAATCGACAAGCAATATTCCGTGTGCATTCCAAAATACAGTGGCCATAACCTTGCTAGCCGATTTCAATGCCTTCTTCGGATCACTTCCACCAGTTTTCACCTATTTTTTCGATTGAATTTTAGTTTCAAGTGTGTAGTGGTGGACCCACGTTTCCTCAACAGTTATTAATCGACGCCAAAATTTAACAAAAATGAAGGATTATGCCTTATCGTGTCCAAACACCGCTGTGAAGTGAAGCAAACGCGGCACCCATCTTGCCGAACATGTAAATGTTCATGCAAAATGTTAAATACACGTTCAAATGATATGTTTACCATTTCAAAAATCTCACGTAACTTGACTCGGCGATCATTCGTAACGATATCGATGATTTTGTTGATAGTTTCTTCAGTAACCACCTCTTTTGGCCTTCCTGTTGATGGTATTGCTGCAGCGTTTGTTGGGTCGCGCATAACAGTGCGACCACAAAGGCAATCTGTTGTGTCTTAATACTAGCAATAACGCCGGCAGAATTACGTCATCAAATTGCTAATGTTCAACGCTGCAGTTTTAGTTAGCGAACATAATTTAAGATATTTTGGCAAAGAAGGTTGCGCATGTTTTAATTAATTGTAATTGTTATATGTTTTTTATTCTTTTAAAAATGGGTGCTTTAAATGCATCAATCTGCGAGCTCTGCATTTCTTTTTTTTTATAAACTCAGAAATGTAAATAATTACATTTTTTCTGTTGATAAAAAATCACTTTTTATAATAACTTGTACATTTGTTTATATATTGAGGCGCATTTTTGTATGTGCGTTCATAAACATCAGTGGTGATAAGTGAATTTTGACAGCTTATGTTTAAAAATAATTGCTCAGCAATATCTTCTAGCAATAATTGCTGAACATGTGTTTGAACACATTTTCGTGCGGTCCACACGCAAATATCTTGTGTCCGCAATCAATTTTGACAGTTGCCAAGGCAATAATTTCCAATCAGATTGCCCGTGTGGACGGGTAATAAATTTAGCAGTCCAATATTTTACCATATATTCTGACGGAGCGGTCTCACCGTAATATTTATCGATCTTTTCTTTTGACTCTTTCGCCGTTTTCCCTTTCGAAATAATAGTGTTTAATCCCGAAACTCGTTTTTTAAGAAACACAAAAGTTGCTTACTTCAAACGACTACAACAAATAAACTAATTGATGGATTTCGGGGCAATTTTAAGAGCTAATGTTTGACAGATCGAAATTAAAAAAAAAAAAAATTGTGTTTGTGCTACCATCTAGCGCTAGTTAGCTTCAATTTTATTCTGCCCTCGTATATTAAACGAATATTTTTAGTGTAGATCATCATTCTCTTTATGATCATGCATGACTTAAGGCCTAACTATAATGTGCATAACCAAATTTAAGCCAGCTTAAGCAACTGTGCGATTGTGTATAATCAAATGTGTACAACTATAATGTGCTTAATGAAACTTTTCGTTAAGTTTCCTCTAATGTCAGTTGCTTAAGCAAAGTACGAAACTGAACGCACTTTCTGTACGGAATCATTTGTTTTCAGGAGTTTGTGTGTTTGTTTACAAGATTTATTTAAATAAGAAAGAAAAATTGAAGGCACAGAAACAGACACATTTGTATTTAATGTAATAGAAATGTGTTTAATCTATCTTTAAATTTTTAATCAATCATATTACCACAATATTCTTTTTACTTCTTGTTTGGAAATAATTAATATAAATACTTTGTTGTTATTAATAGTACTTTTTTATATAATCTACTTAGAAAATACACAAGTATTGCGCAGTTGTGCAACAATAGGTTTAAAATCATTAAGTTCATATAAGTACATTATGGCCAACTAAAAGTCTTTTTTCATTCACATATGCATTTGACAGACATTTCGTTTAATTTCGGCAAAAGCTTAAGCCAATCTATGCATATTATGGTTAAGCCTTTAATTTAAAATACATTTGTCAACTACATATTCATTGCTATCAGGTCCCTGTTTTCAATGCCGTCTTCACTAAGCGTTGAAATTAAAACCATAGCACAGCGCTATAAAATGAAATGTTTCCTAAACATCTACATACTTTTTAGTGTTGATTATTCTTTTCTGCATGATCGTGTATGAGTTAAGTGTAAATACTTTTGTATTTGCACTCCTAACGGGTGTCTCTTTTCAATGTTATCTTAATTAAGCGCTGAAGTTAAGACCACAGCATTGCTTAATAGAACGAGATGTTTTCTAAATATCTGCTATTAAAGCATTACTTTTTAACGTTGACTATCGCCCTCTGCATGATCATGCATGCCATTAACTACGTATTCATGTGTAACTACTAAATATTTCCCACAAAACTTACAAAAACTCTAAAATTTAAATCTGCAACTTAAAGTCACTCAAGAAAATATTTCCATTTCATTTAAGTTTAAAAGGCATAAGAAAAGCATTGAATATGAAAGCACCGCAAAAGGGGTTTAAAAAACCATTTGAAGACAAATACATAAAAAATGCAAAAAAAAAATCAATCAATCAAATCGTTGAATAGTAAAATAAGAGTTTTTTTCAAGAGAAACACAAAGTTTTCAAACAAGTAAATTTGTTGGGCAAACAAGTAAAAGTAAGAAAGGAAAAAATCCCATTAAAAAGCAACAGGTTGCAAAAGAAAAATCATTTCGTCCTTCATTTCTTTTTCTCTAATGTAGTTTCAAAATAAAAAGGAATTAAATAATTAGGGAAAAGAAAATAACAGATTTAAAATATATTTAAATTTTAACGCAGACAAATTTCTTGAGTTATTGGAAATTTTAAAGATTTCACAAACTATTCAATTGCCCCAATTTGCTGCCCTAAACGTTATGATGGCCATTTGTTTTGTTCCTTTTGCATTTCTATGCAATGCAGTTGAAGTCATTTTGATTATTGTGTACTAGAAATTGTTTTGTATTCAACTCTTGTATTTAATCTTGTTTTCGTTGTGTGTTTCAATTGTATTTTGTCCTCGTCTTGTGATTGTAAAATGAAAGCCTGCTGTTACAGTTTTGTGATCTTTCAATACCTTACTATGTCGCCTAAAGGATAAAGTAATAATGCACTTTTTATTTTTATTTCAGTTTTCTTTCCTGTCTTTTTTTTTCTTCTCGAAAGTCCTTTAAGTTAAGACTTGTTTAGATAACAAAAAAAAACTATTTGTTCAAGCAGTCAACGTAGCAAACAACATCCAGCAAACAAGATGTAAAAAATGGAAATTAGTTGGGTTTTTTCCACTTTAAGACTCAAGAGCAGGGTTTTAAAAGAATTGGTTCTATTTCTAGATTTTGAAAATTTCTATTTTTTCTAGTTTTTTAGTCCACGCATTTGACGTTTTTAAATAAACACAATCCATCTCCATTTTCACTCTACCCAAATCGAAAACGTTTTACTAAACTCGAGAGCGTTTTACTAAATAATCATACGAGAAAATTCCATTAAATTCGAGAGCGTTCTTTAAAATTTAAGAGCGTTACACGTAATTCAAGAACATTTTACTAAATTCGATAGCGTTCTACTTAATACACGTACGAGAACATTCTATTAAATTCCAGAGCGCTCTTCAAAATTTAAGAGCGTTACACCTAATTCAAGAACATTTTACTAAATTCGAGAGCGTTCTACTAAATACGAGAAAATTCTACTAAATTCTCGAGCGTTCTACTTAGTTCCAGACCAATATAATAAATTCAAGAGCGTTCTACTTAATACGAGAACATTCTATTAAATTCGAAAGTGTTCTTAAAAATTTGAGAGCGTTATACTTAATTCAAGAACATTCTACTTAATTTGAGAGCATTCTACTAAATACGAGAAAATTCTACTAAATTCTCAAGCGTTTTACTTAGTTAGAGAACGTTGTAATAAAATCGAGAGCGTCCTACTTAATACGAGAATATTCCATTAAATTCAAGAGCGTTCTTCAAAATGTGAGAGCATTACATTCGATAATTCGAGAATATTCTACTTAATTCGAGAATATTCTACTTAATTTAAGAATATTAGACTAAATTCGAGAATTGATATACAAGGATATTTACTGGCGATCATATATACAGGGTGTCCCAGATCTCAACGTCAAGCCGAAACAGGATGGCAAGATTAATTGTAACCATCATGAAAAAACTCAGAAAATATCTAAAATCATGTAAAAATAATCATTCGGCTTGACAAATATCTTCAAAGGGGAGATGAAGAATTGGACAAAGTCCAAAAAGATGCTAAAACAATAAACCCTGGGAAAGGACGAAATTAAACCTAAGATTAGATAAGACAAGTGGGAACTGAGGGAAAACCTCACAGGTTACTATTTCCGTAATAAGCTTGTACCACACTGACACTTGCAGATTCTGTAGTGAATCTTCAAGTGAAGAGAAGTCAACGAACAACTTGATCACACTACTGCATGCCCACGAACCAGGTGTACAGGAACTGCAAACACTCACAGTGAAGTAGCTGGCTTAGTATCTTGAGGTGTTGAGTGAGTCAAGGAATAAAGAGGAACATAATAGAGCCTGTCAAAACTATAATTGGACTGATCAGTGGTCCACTACGGTATGTTTTCCACCCTTTACAGACTCTTACCGAAAATTATTATCAGATTTTCGATCAAATAATAAAGTGGTTTTGTTTGCGCCCACGCCCAAGTAGCAGGTTTTTTCTTGCTTTACTGCTACCAAGGCACTCTAGTTGCTGGGGCATAGATGGGTAGGAGGTCCTCGTTTGCTGTAGCAAGTACAACTCTAAGAAGCCGCATGACTTATGTAGTGTTGAACTTTCAAAACTCTTACCAAGGGTTAATTGGCTGTACGTGAACGGCAAAGCCCCTGGGAGTGACTGCTTGCTGAACATGGTTGAGGTGCCTACATCTGGGCTGAAACGTTCTGGCTGTGGTTTAAATCTAATATAGCAGGCAGGGGAACTTATCTGATAACTATGGTGAAGTGGCCAGTTTTCGGGGGCTAAAAACCCCAGAGGTGTTGTTATCTTGCAGCAGATACCTGTAATGTAAGGAACCAATAGTGATGGTGAGCCTGATGAGATGGTAAGGGCTGATACTCTTAATAGTCTTTGGCCTACTAACTCATTAAGCCTCGTGTTCCATTGAATTCTACGAAATTTCATACAGGAGGGATTAGAAGGCTTCAGCAAAGGGTTTGTATATATGACTACAAACTTTGGCAAAGGCTGCGACCGGTGTGAGCCTTGCAAGCTACATGGGGGCGCTGGTGAAACGTGAATAGTTCACCGCCCGTGGAGTTGGTCCATCAGCACATAAGGCCGTCAGGGCAGGTGTTGATGTAAATCAATAACACATCCTACCTCTGATATGTTAGAAAGAAAATTTGATTTTTCCGCTAACCTGTTCAGCCCTTTCACCTTGAAATTAAGTCTTTCTAGCCTACAGCATCAAGCTTTTTGTTCTGCTTATGTATGATACCAAATTATAGTAAAAAATTAGGCACAAGGAAAAGTTATTTATAATGCAACAACATACGTTTAAAAGAAAATTTTTATCAGGATTTATTGATAGGAAACCTTGTGAGTTGATAGATATATATATCACGGAAGCTGGTTTTATGAAATTGGCTGGCGTGTACTGGGACTGTTTTCAAAATTACCTGGGATAGGTGGTGACCAAACGCAACCATTCATAGCAATACGCTTGTATTAGAAGCAGCAAAAAGAGACGTTGTATTTTTGAAAAGTTCCGCGGCGAGCTCTTACCCCAGAAAAGCCTAAAGAGCAACTAGTTTAATCATCTTTATTAATATATAAACAAAGCATTAAACAAATGTATGCCTTTGTGGTTCGCGCGAAGATTTTTATAGCGCACAGAGGAGGACATCGCAGTAGCCGAATCGTGTATCCAGTACTCTCATATATAGGAGATTGAGCTTTTGCCCACTACTGCTTTCGATGAATATAGCGCTCAGTAAAATTTACAAAAATGTTGCCTAAAGTCTGCTACTCGCAGAACATCCCATATGAATCATTATACTCAGTGTAACGAGAGATCTATCTGCAGTTCTTTGGTTCGTTAGTCAAAGTAAGATGACGAAAGCAAAAGGTTCTGATATGGCTTCGATTTTTGCATGCTACTTCTTTTGCATAATTTAAGTAACAAGCTCTGGGGCCAAATCACAGCATACGATATCGAGGAAATTTTTCATTTTGGTATCATGGCATACGATATCGAATGAATTGTTTTGCAATAATATAAAAAAGTTAAACAATTTCTTTTTTGTATTCGTACTTTTAGGAAACATATGGTCTTGAGTCTATTACATTTTGTTTAAATTACGATCCGATATGCATCGTTTGCCTTAATCTAGATGTATCGTAATGCTATTCGATACGATGGTTAATTCGGTATCGTATGCGGTGATTAGATCCCTGAAGTACTGGATTGGATCTGGAAATTTAACCTTATGCTCAGCAAAATATCATCTTCACCTACGAGTATATCTAAATCATGACGTACGTCATGGTACAAAATATGATAAAAAATCCACTCAAGATCCAAAAGAATTCAACGCATGTCGGAATAGTCACTACTTGGTGAGGATTTCGGACTAGTGGCGCCATCGGCTCTTTTTTCTTTATATGGGACGTTGGTCAAATCATCACCTTCGCCCAATAAGTTGATCACCAACTTTTTTTTTTGATCGATTTCGGACTAGTGACGCCATCGGCTCTGTTTGGTTTATATGGGATGTGGGGTCAAATCATCGCCTTCGCGCAATAAGTTGATCAACAACTTTTTTTTTGTCTAAATAGTAGTAATGGCTACGAGAGGCAAATGATTTGACGAGAACAGCGTTACGTTTCACATAACTACAATGTAACATGTTCAAGGTGCTATTACTAAACACTCAAATTTAAAACGCATGACTTTTGTTTCTTATGAGTTTATTGGCTTAACTTTATTTGAAATAATTTTCTTCTTTTTTGCTTTTTTTCAAATTTCTTGCTAGTCAGCATACCCTTACAGTCCTGCCATTTACTATCTATATGTCTTATAGAATTTTCTTTATTTAGTATTTTAAACAAGTAGACTTTATGGATTTGAAGGAAACAAACAACAAGATGTAGGAAAACAACAAAAACAAAAGCCGCAATAAGGGATAAACTTGTGTGTACAACATTTACTAGTGGTCGATTATGTTGGAGAGATAACAAGACAGACCTATGTACTCGTATGTGCACTCGTAATTTGTATGAAAAAGGAAAATGTAAAGGAAAATGTTTGAATATTGTGACTTGAATTTGATTTAATTTTTTCTTTATTATTTCCAATTAAGTGCACATAAATGAGGTAAAATTGCTCTTATGCGATAAAAATATAACAGGGCAGTTATAAAGCAATTATAAAAAAGCGATATATTTATACATACTTTTAAATAGTATTCAAGCTTAAGCAATAGGTAGAAGGTAAAGTCTTGACAATTAAACACTTAATGCTGTAACTTACGTCTGTAAAAATATTTTACTTCCTTCTAGTCCTAAATTATTTATTAGTGTGTTGTTCTCAGAAACAGCTTTTATTACAGTAAACTTATTTCACTTAACAAGTTTTATATTCAATTATTTTAAGCTCCAAAACTAATGATTGTATTCAAACATTATGAAGCCAAGTTAATTTCAATACATGTTCCTGTATCATACTTTATTGTTGAAATAAAGTTCTTAATTTGAAATGAAATCAACAGAGAAATGCGAAATTGATCCTTTTGAATGAAAATTTACTGCACAACTTTAAGCAGAGTATTTTGGCTTAAGAACTTTTATATATTCACTTGTGCTTGTTTTTTTAACATCACTGTATGTAGCTACATGGGCTGAAAAGTCCCGGGCCTAACACATTGATGGCGCTAGTTTTAATGCAGTCACATTTGTGTCAGTTAGTACTAACCTGTTAAAATTTCAAGCCATTCTATTCATTAGTTTGTGCGTTATTGTGCTAAGAGTGACGCAACTTTTGTTATTTTCAAAACAATGGATCAAAAACAATTTCGTGTTTTAATTTTACACTGTTTTTTGATGGGAAAAAATACCGTTCAAGCGAAGTAACGGCTTGAAAAGTGTTATGGGGACTCCCCTTCATCAGAAACAACAAAAGAACGTTGGTTTGCCGACTTCAAACGTGGTCGTAGGCCCCGATGATGCAGAACGCAGTGGACGTTCAAATGAGGCGGTAACACCGTTTTGAATGATCGAAAAGTGAAGTTGCGTGAGTTAGCTGACATCATACAAGAGTTAGCTGACATCATCAAAAGAACGTGCTGGCTTTATATTGCATGAGAACTTGACTATGAGAAAGCTCTGTTCAAAGTGGGTACCGCTTTTGCTCACTGTTGACGAGAGCATGTTGATGATTCTGAGCAGTGTTTGGCCCTGTTTAAACGTAACGAACCGGAATTTTTGCATCGATATGTGACTATGGATGAAACATAAGTATTATACACCTCTTGAAAACGTGCGCTTCGCCTCAGACTTTGTGGTACTGATGATATCACTAACCTCCTACAAACCCCATCAGAACATAATATAAATATCACCAATGCTTTTCTATTGTATCGGCTTAAATATTAGACACAAAATTTTAAATCTGCAGGTTAGATTCAGTCTGATATAATTTTTTTTTTTTTTGTATGTAAGAACTAATTGTAGTATTCCCAAGCCGATAGCCTCTGTTGGTAGTGCATTATTGTTACAGATTTAGTATAACTCAGATTGTATAATAATAATTCTCAATAATTTATTTAGAATATTGGGATTTATATTCCAATATGAATGTTTGAGAATATCTTTCAAAGATTTCCAAGCCTACTGATGATTAGGTTAGCTCCTATGAAATGTCGCTGTATATATTTTGACTTTGTTAAAAAGTAGGATTTTTTTTTGCTTATAACAAAACAGTTAAGCGGATCTAACAAGTTTAACGTTGCATACTCAATCTATAAGCTTGAAATTATTATATTACGAGTTCTTTTGTAATTTGAGATTTTGTTATCAAAATACAAAGAAATTGTATTTTAAGAGTTACATAAATTCTTTGGTTTTCCTTTCAATACAAAAGAAAGCCTTAATTATTGCCTTCCAGGAAGGAACAAAAATATGCTTGTAATAGATATATGATACAAATTGACACACATTTGTATCAAGTGAAGTCTGCAAGTTTATTTTTAGTTTTTCTTTCTTTCTTTTTTGACCCAGAAAATATTTATTAATTTTGTATTTGCTCACTTAAACAGACATAGGAGTTTAAGCTCTAACGCTTGATAACTTTAAATTAATTTGGTTTTGTCTGAAAATTTTTTATTTTTATGAAAATAAAAATAAATGCAAAATATATGTTGTTAAACAAATTCTACAGATTATTTTTGTTTTATAATTTTTTTTTTTTCATA
Organism: Thecocarcelia acutangulata; assembly: GCA_914767995.1. Lineage (NCBI taxonomy): Eukaryota > Metazoa > Arthropoda > Insecta > Diptera > Tachinidae > Thecocarcelia > Thecocarcelia acutangulata. The sequence goes on from OU612096.1 coordinate 32,196,400, forward strand.
AAATCATACGTTTTGCTTTTAAATATTTACACAAATGTGTAAACTAAATTTACATGACTTTATAGATGCATAGCAAGTTTATCATTTTCATACACTGAGAAAAATGAGAAGAAATTTAATGGAGCATAAATTAGTTATTGCAATAATAACTGAAAACTTTTTGTTTAAAAAAAAAAAAATTTTGAATGATATTATCATTGTCTACAATTCGGCTCAAGTGTTTATTATTTTAAAAAACCAATTAAAAGATATGTCGAATGGATGTGCATTTACTTTTGTCAAAAAAAAAAAAAAAAAAAAAAAAAACACGTAAGAGTGTAGTATATTCGTCTGCGCAGAATCTATAATACCCTTCACAATAATCACGTAAATATATATAGTATATATTACAAATTTGAAATAAATATGCTCTGATATATATGGACCGATTTCGGAAATCAATTTCAATTTCTGTATATTAGTAACCTCCGTTTATTACCACAACTGCTTTTAAGCAAAAAAAAAAAAGTTGTTTAAGTTCGCTTATAGGCTTTCACACTGACCGACATCTAACATCTACCATAATTTTTCGAAAATGTTAACATTTTCCCATAAAAAATACAGTGTTCAATATTTTTCAACATCTTTATAAAATGTTCCTATCTCATATTATTCCATTCAAAATATTTCGATTATTTTAGTGGCAACACTAGAAAAGTGGCAATAATGTCGGTTATTCTTGTGGCATCAGTGAAAAAATGTCAATTGTTTTGAAAGAAATTAAAAAAAAGAAATCATATTTTTTATCATGTGTCAAATGTTTGCATTTGTGGTTTCTTCATTAAGATTTTGTCTGTAATGTGATTTTGGTAAATTTTGTTAATGTGCCCTACATTTTAGTTATAACCATACAATTGAGGTTTATTCATTCTTCTAACATTGATACCAACCAAAAAATTATAAACAGCTTGTTTTCTATGTTTCCCAGCTGTCTACATGTCGACATTTCATAGGAGCTATACTAATCATCAGTAGACTTTGGACTTTCATATTTTTTTATAGCCATATATTTTATAATCTTTTTTTTCAACTAAATTGTTTGAAAACTGAAAAAATTATATTTTTGATTGACAGTAGCTGTAGATGTGAGCAATGTAAACAGTGTTTCATGTTTTCAAGATCTTATATGCGTTTCATAGAGATGTTGATCAGTGTAAAAAGCCTATTACTCGACATTTTCATGAAAAAAAACGTTTTAGGCTATATATATATATATATATATATATATATATATATATATATATATATATATATATATATATATATATATATATATATATATATATATATATATATATATATATATATATATATATATATATATATATATATATATATATATATATATATATATATATATATATATATATATATATATATATATATATATATATATATATATATATATATATATATATATATATATATATATATATATATATATATCTCAGGTCTATATGGACTGATATTGGAAATTTCCATTTTCTGTATTTATATATCCTTCTTTTATTACCAGAACTGTTGTTGTTTAAGTTCGCTTACGCAACATTATCACGACAAAATCGGTTTAGACTATATCTCGGATGTACACATATGGACAGATACCGGAAATGTTTATTTTCTGTATTTATATAACCTTTTTTTATTACCAGAATTACTTTTAACCAAAAAAATTTTTTTTTTCATGAAAAAATCGGTTCAGATTATATCTCGGGTATATATGAACCAATATCGGAAACTTTAATTTTCTGTATTTGGTAACCTCCTTATATTACCAGTAGTGCAATTCAGTAAACAGTATTAACGCTATCAAAATCATTTAAATAACTTAACACATAAATTAACGCTTTTGCTATTCAGTAACACTTTTCAAAGCAATTCGCAGTCGTTTAAAATCAGCTGTTTTTAAAGGCCGGCTGATTGGTGTTAACTTAAAGCCAATTTCATTTGTGGTGTTATATCTGTGTTTGTGGTGTTTAATTTTAACTTTAAAGTTTTTGACAATTATAATTTAAAAGTTTAATTGAAATGGCTTTTGAATATTTAGCGTATGATTTGTCCGAAAATCAGAATTTCAGCGCTCCAATTATCGATCGTCGTGTTCTGCGCGTCGTGGAAAATCCATTCGATTTATCTTCAACAGAGTTTCAGAAACTCTATAGGTTAACGCCAGATTTAACAGAGGATTTAGTTTACCAGTTAGATGGGCTATTGAGAGGTTCCAGAATAACAGCAATATCGAGCGAAAAACAAGTAAGTTATATACCATGAACGAACATACATATGTATGCCAACACAAAGCATTAACTTTTTGTTTGGCTAGGTGCTTGCAGCGTTGCGCTTTTTTGCAACTGGTTGCTACCAACGTCCTGTGGCAGAACAATGGGGGATATCCATGAGTCAGTCATCATTAAGTCGTTGCCTGCATCGGGTGACAAATGCAATAAACAACACCATGTTTTGCTCAAAGGTGAAATTTCCAATGACCCAAATAGAGTGTCAAGCTGCAAAAGCAATTTTTGCTGCATCAGCCTCGCCTTTTGTAGCAGGCACTATCGGAGCAGTGGATTGTACACACGTTTCGATTTTGGCTCCAAACATTCATGAAGAGGCTTATGTCAACCACCATGGCTATCACTCTATCAATGTGCAAATGGTAAGTAGAATTCCATATACTTAAGTATGAATAAAGATACTTTTGGACATTTCTAGATATGCGACCCAAACCTAAAAATATTAAATGTGAATGCAAAATACCCTGGAGCAAGGCACGATTCGTACATTTGGAGTTCCTCTGCAGTACGAAGAGTTATGCAACGCAATTTCGACAGTGGAAATAGTAACATGTTTTTAATTGGTAATTCAAAATTCAATTACTTGACATAAATTAACTTAATTCATATGTACATATGTATGTTTAAATATACATAAATATAATATATGTAGGTGACTCTGGATATCCATTAGAGCCGTGGCTGATGACCCCTTTACTAAGCCATCCAGAGGGCAGTCCGAAATTTCTCTACAACGAGTCATTGTGCAAAGCTCGCAATGTGATTGAAAGGCTTTTTGGAGTTCTTAAAGGAACATGGCGATGCTTGTCAAAACAAAGGACACTTTTGTATGAACCTGGGTTCGCTGGAAAAATAGTAAATGCATGCGCAGTGCTGCATAACATGCACTTAGGTCAGCCAACAACAGAAGAAGTTGAGCTTCCAGAGGCATCATTTGATAACAATTTTGCTATACAAGATGCTCCATCGTCAGTAGCAAAACGCGTTCAAAACAGACTAATTTCTAATTTCTTCTCCTAAATATGAGAAAAATACTGTTTTCCTAACTATTTCTTTTCAAATTCCTAACTATTGCTTTTAAATTTGAGTATTAATCTTGCTGTTTAGTTCTACTTTATTTTGTATTGCAATATATTATAAATAAATAAATTTAAATTAATTTGTAATATTTATTTAATTCATATTTTTATTTTATAAAAAAATACTTTAAAATAAGGTACATATGTAGGTATTTTGGAATTTCAGTCTGTTTACAAAGAGCTTAAAAACTAAAAATAAAAGAGCTTAAAAAACTAAAAATAAAAATTTTAGAAAAACATTAAAGTCTCTTTGAGCAAATTTAAATTCATTTTTGAGCAACTTAAAAAACTAAAAACAAAAGGTCATAAAAACAAACAACATCATAAACAGCCATCGTTTAGTTTTGCATATTTGAGTAGTCTTCACCTACTAGAGAGGATATAAAAATATATTATAGAAATTTTTATAAAATATTTACATACATATGTATATTCTAAAGGTGTTATCTGAACACAAGATTTTACTGAGCGATTAAAAAATTAATTTTTTCTCTAGCCTAAGTAGTCATACCTAAATTTTACTGACATATTTGACTATTACTCTTTGAGTTAGAGAAAATCAAGACTTTTTTGCTATCCAGTAAAATTGTGTGCCTACAGATAGCACTTTTAGAATATTAGCCCTCGCCATATATGCAAGCAACTTGCATTTATTACCTGCAGTTTATTTATTGCATTTGCAAATGAATGCACAGCATTTGCGGTTGCTGAAAGGCTTTCTGCCAAACCTTTAACGGCCTCCACCATCATTTTGCTAATTTCTAAATTAGCTGCAGTACATTCGCCTAAAATCTGTTGAATAAACATTTTATTTAAAATAAAAATAAGTATTATTTCTTAAAAAAAAAAACAAACCTTTAAAGCCTTAGAGTTTTCTACGCTAGATTCCGCCAGCATCTATAAAAAACACATGAAGTTTTATGAAATAAATACATATGTATGTAACTAAATAAATTACCTTAAGAGCATTTGCTTGTTTACCAGCAATTTCTAGGAATTGTTTCTTAGTACCGTCGTCGTTCTCGCGATTCCTCTTCACACAACGTCGTGGCGTTCTTGCTGAACTGGGAGTTGCACATTCTTTACCAACTGTTGGGGATACTGGTGGTTCAAAGATATAATCTACCCCATCCTCAAGCAGAACTTGGCATTCCTAAGAATTGGAAGAATTTTGTAATGAATTGAAAAATCAAAATTCATTAAAACTTACCTCTTTTATTGGCACATTTTCAATTACGGATTTGTGACCCTCTATGTAGTTGCTGCCGATAATATCAACTACACGTTTTTCGAGCTCCGTTATGGGATCTTTATTTATCGGCTTATTCCCAGTTAACGCCTGCTGCTTTTTCCGCTCCCTTATTTTGACGCTGGTCCGGCTTTTTAAGTCCTTCCATACCTTTATACATGAAATTACATTTAGTACGTACATATGTATGTACATGCGTATTTACACATGTATGTATGAAAGTAGATTTGCTTACCGTGTGCCACTGTTCGACGGTTTTCACCGCTCCACCAAGAGAGTTTAAATTATTGGCCAACTCGCTCCACTTCTTCTCACACTCCAACTTTCCGTGGAGCTTTTCGAATTTACCTCCTGCCAGTCCCTGGTTCACATTCATGAAATCTACCATTTCCATAAGTTGCTCATTTGTTGCTCGGCTTCTTTTGGCAGCAGCGTTGTTCGACATTCTAAAATTAAGTTTTTATTAAATATGCGTATAATATAATTAATAAATATTACATTAGTTTACTTACTTGGCGCAAAATAGAATGATGAGACAATTTTTGATTGTTTTTTTTTGTATTCTTCTTTGTGTTTTCCGCCATTTTCAACAAAGCTGCCACATGATTACAAATTTTTTTGACATACAGTTAAAGAAAGGTTAGTGAATAGCATTTTCGTTAGTGCAAGCGATAAAACTCGGAGACAAAATTAACACTTTTAAAATCTTTAAAAGTTACTGAATTGCACTACAGAACTGTTTTTAAGCAAAAAAAAATTGTTAAAATTCGCTTGCGCTACATTTTCATTAAGAAATCAGTTTATGCTATATCTCGGGTATATATGGACCGATATCAGAAATTTTCTTGTTCTGTACTTTACTAAGCTTAAGCAAAAAAATAAATTTTTTTAAGTTCGCTTATGCGACATTTTGGTTAAAAAATCGGGTTAGGCTATATCTCGGCTATATATGGACTGATATCGGAAATTTTGTTTTCCATATTTAGATCACTTTATTTTATTACTAGACTTGTTTTTAAGCAAAAAAGAAAGTTGTTGAAGTTCGCTTATACGACATTTTCATTAAAACCCCGGTTTAGGCTATATCTCGGGTGTATATGGACCGATATCTGTTTTTTTTTTTTTTTGCTTTTAAATCGCCATGTGTATACGCTTCAAATGAAAAATAAATCAACTTGTATTCACAAAACTTGTCACTAGTTAAGTTAATTTACTTTATTCAAAATATTGATCATTATAACTATAAGAAAAATTATATATTAATCATATATGGTCGGTCCCATGGGCTCGGTTAAATAAAAAATAAATAAATTGAAATTGAATTGTTACATACATATGTTCTATGTTAGAATTTCAGCATTTAGTTTAGATGTTTTGAAATAATATTTGTTTATTATTATATTTATTATATATTATTATTACAAAGCAGTAGTTTTATTTAATAAGGAAAAATGATCTAAAAAGCCCACCAAACAATAGCACAACTTAAAATTCAACTACAGATCGAATAAATATATATTGCAAAGTAAATTAAATATTTGTTTATACTGTATTTGCACGACGTTTTCTTTTTTTGAAGGTATTGAGTTTTTTGTTTCAATAAAAGTTGTTTAAAACACATAAACAAACCTGTTGGTCCGTTGGGACGTTACGTCAAACATCTTATCTTCACACTTAAAATGTCGTTACGTCATTCCATTACGTCAGACATACTTAACTCGTCAGATTTATCTTCACATACATGCAAGGCGAGACAACCGCAGGTTGTTGTCCAGGCTGAGTGTTTCCATTTATTTTATATTTCCCATATTGGAATTGGTAGTCTATTGGCTTCAATAATTCACAAAATGTTTTGATGCGAATTCCAGAAGTACGAGTAACAACTCGTTTTGAACCAGTTTATTCAATCACAACATTTCAGCACGATTATTAAAATAAAACTTTCTGAGCTATTGCAAAGGTAACCTGACATTACAGTGTTAAAAAAATGTTAGCTTTAGGTAAATTAAGTTGTGATTTTTGAGAAAGTGAAAATACATGTTTGTGTCTTGTTTTTTTATAGTTTAAAATATTTTACACATTTGTGAGTTTGTACAATCATACAAATGTCTGCATGCTTGAATTACAACAATTCATTGTATACATTTCATAAAGTTTAAATGTAAAACAGTGGAAAAAAAATTACAACAAATGCGAAATGAGACAGCTAAATTGATAGAAATCAGATAAGGACTGAACTCAAGAAAATAGTGAGCAAAAAATAAATAAACGCTTACCAAGTAATAAAAAGATTAAACTATCTGATCCATATAAATATATGATGATCAATACCATCAGAACTGCACAGTTTGTTAAATCAAAGAAATTTTTAATGCAAATATGCAGCTGTCTTTTGTAGCTGATTCAACACAGACTTTTGTTTTTGAGAAAATTTCAAGTTTATATTTATTTTATATAAAAAAAAAATTTTTCAGACAATATTATATTGCCAAACTGGTTGAAAAATGTTTGGTGATTTTTTGTTTTTATTACTATTATTAAAGAAAAAACATTAAAACATAGTGGGAAATACTCCGAACGTCTTTTTTAACAATCTTCCAATAATTTAGAGGCCATTGTTATGCGGAAAAATCACTTTATCATGTGACTCGTTGTATTGCGGCCGTTTGTCTTTCAATGATCGGCTCAAACGCATTAATTGCGTTCGCTAATAATCGCCTGCGATTGTTGCAGTCGGTTTTAAAGACTTATAATACACTACGCCGAGCTGGTGCCCCCCAAAATACTTACACAGAAAAATATTTTTTTCGTGTTCAATAACAAAATTCATTGAATCAATTAACAAATTGTTTGAATGCGGACCTGTAAAGGAATTCGTGGATTCAAACAAAAGTTTAGTAAAAATAATTATTGATCAAAAACAACTATTTTTTTAAACAACAACAAAATACGATATCCAAGGTTATGTTTTTATTATTTATGTATATACATACAAATTATTTTTTCAGACAGACATTTTGTAGATTTTATTATTTTTTTTTTTGTTATAATGTTCGGTAAAATGTACTACTGTACTTGCCAATCTGGCAACCATATTATCTGTCAGTTTTGATAGTTAAAATGGCATACGCTATTTCGGTTTGCGTGTGACATCATTCTTCTGATTCTTCGACTTATCACACCGCGTGCATTTTTTTCAAGATATTAAAAAGAAGTATTGTAATATTAGAATTAAATAAATAATAATATATATTGAGTTAAAATACAGGACGAGCTTTTTATTTATTCAAAAATACAACATTTTTACTATAAATTTTTCTGTGTAGCATGATCTTGGAAACATGAATATTTGGCTTAGCCGACCCGTTTCTCTTCCACAGCTATGCTGGCCTTCGACTCCTAAATCGCAGTTTTTGAAGCGATGAAAGCACTCCCAACAAATTTTTTTCACTAATAGCGGCCTCACCATAGGTATTTGAGAACATTCGATGAGCCTCAGTCACAGATTTTTTTAGGTTAAAGCAGACTCTTAAAACCTCCCGCAAATGACGAGAATTTGGCTCGCAAGCTGTCATGTTTAATCGAAAATAACTTTATGATGCAGGCAAAAATCGACAAATATTTCGATGGCGTTACACAGGGCGGCTGATGAAAGCTCTACCAAACAAAAAAAAAACGTAGTAACTTATTTTCTGTGTAACTAACCTGTTCTATTTTTATTGTATTTTATAGATTGATCTCCAAGTTTAACGAAAATGGAGAATTGAAACAATGAAGCAAGGATATGGGTAGTGTAATGCTTTAATGCTTTAGAATCTTTTTTTTTCGTCCAAAGAGAATATAGGCGCACGTTTGGCGGCACTTCTCCTAACAGAAGGAGTATAATGAGGCTCGCAAGAAAGCTTTATCATGGAGATCTCTCAGTTCGGACGCAGGAAACTATCGCTGCTGTAGCTGCTACCATACAATAGAGTTTCAACAAAAAGGGGCACGCCTCCTAGCAGACTTTTTGATTCGCTTGGAATTTTGTGATAAGATCATTCAAATGGTGTCAGAGGATGACAAGGTCTTGAACTGCATTTTTATGTCTGACGAAGCACATTTTGATTCAAACGGAATTTTAACAAACAAAATTGCCAGATATGGAACAATTCTAACGCCCAGATACTCCATCAAATACAATTACATTCACTTGGCATCATAATGTGGTATGCAGTTTCTTCAAGGTCCATTGTCGGGCCTTAGTTTTTCGAAGAAAACGATCGTACTGTTACGGTCAATGGAGACCGTTACTTAAAAATGTTGAAAGAGTTTTTCTTTCCAGAATTACACCGAAAAAGAATCCCTTTTAATTCTACTTGGTTTCTACAAGATGGGGCAACTTGTCACAGAGCCACGTCTGTTATGACAGAATTGAGCCAAAATTGTCCCAATAAACTGATTTAAAGAAACTCCACATTCTGTTGGCCTCCCACGCTTCTTGACCACACTGCACCTGATTTTTTTTTTTGTGTCTTGTCTGCAAACAAGAATTTTACCTAGAAACCCAACAAATTTTGATAATTTAGAGCAATCCATTTAAACGGAAATCTGCTACACTCCAGACAATATTGAATAACTTTTTGATAAGATGTCGTCCATGTGTCACCGAGGGTGGAGGCGATTTGAATTCAATTATTTTCAAAACTTCACGAATTACTTTAATAAAAATATATTATTTTTTAAATGAATTACTAAAAAATAAATTACATAAACTTTACAAAAAGTTATTTGAGTTTTTTAACGCCACCCTGTATTTACAAATACCTAAACTTATTGTATGACATCTACCATTAATTTATTTCGACTACCACTTATCGCTATTTTGCTTCCGCCATTTATTGCAAAACGGCAGAAGCAAAATTGTACACCCAATAAAACTGTAGTTGTAAGCTTGACTGCATAACAGCTGCAGTTGGCACAGTCCTTGCTGCACATATGAAATATATGTTTCAGAAATGAAAGCATGAATAAGAATATATGTATGTGTATGTGTGTGTGAGAGTATAACATGGGTTTGTGTGTTTGGCATTGTAAGCGATACATAATAAAATCTGAGATACGAATATTACAAGTAAAATAAAACATAACATTACATGAAGCATATTCATTTGAATATTAGCGATGGGCAGATAAAGTACGGTGAATACAAGAGAGCACATAAAAAATTCACAAAACATACAAAAGGCAATTTGAGGCAATTTATTTAAAAATCTAAAAAATAAACTCTTTAAGAAAATGTATTTTTGCTATATCTAATTTTCTTACTTTTAAGTATTCTTTGATGCTTTTATGTTTCATTGTTAATATTTTTATAAAAATAGTGCAAGATAACCGAAAAAATTGTACAGCCTGTTCGCTGATATCGAATGAAAATGTATGCGAATCAATTTGGGTTTGCCAATATCACTATTATTCGTTCGCATGTACTTATTTATTTTAATTGAATTTTGGCACATTGCTCGCATAGAATAGAGGTAGAATAAAACCCAAATCAATTTTCTTTCGCATAGAATGCGAATGAACTTATCTTTTCGACATCGGTGAACTGGCTGTTAGTATTACTTAAAATATTTAAAAAATAGTTTACTAAACCAAGGACTGCAATCGCGTCGCAATTCAGACTAAAAGTTTTGCATGAACAACAGAAATCCTTTCCTGCAGTTCTTGGTATTGTTGTTGTGAAACTAAGTAACGGTAAAAAGATTGAGGTTTGCTTGGATACACGGAAATACGTAAAAACACAAGTGTACTCAGTTGAGTACAGTGGCTTCTAATGGGTTGACAGTATTAAAGAATTAATACTTTACGACGTTACAGCAATATTTCAAAATGTGGGCACAAAATAAGTCAACTCGACGAGCAACAACATACTTATATTTGACTCTTCTCTTGACTACAATTTCCTTTAAAATTTTTAAAATTTTTTTAAGGACATCCTCGATTTCCGTGTCTTGATGTCCATGTTTTATAAAGGCTGTTTTTATAGAGGTATAGAACTTTGAAATGGAATAAAACTAAGATAAATTTTTTTAAGTGGCATCAAATTTGCTTTATTCCTCTGGCATTATAATTTAAATTTAGATGTTTGAATGCATCCTCCGTAAAAGTCTGTACTAAGAGTTAAATCTCCGCATAATAAAACTTTTTGTCTAGCATTGGCCGGACTTAAGTAAAAAGCACATTTTTATTTTTTAAGTTTTAATACTTATGATTACTTATGATGCACAACGCCATTCAGCCGAAGAAACCAGTGAACAAAACTTTTACAGATATAAGACTATTTTTTCTTCTTGACGCTTCCATTGGGATGATTGGGCTTTGGTTTCAATTTCATAGCCATACATCCATAATTCGTGACCAGTTATGACATTTTTGAGGAAATCTGGATCGTCGTTGACGATGTTCATGCGACATTGTTTTTGCTCCAAATTTAGCACTTTTGGAACAATCTTCGCTGCCGAAGATGTTTCAATGTTTTCATCGGTGGTTGATGTGCTCGGGCTACCAAGACATCTTTTCGGCTTTCCTTAAACCGATTATACTACAAGTGAGCTTGTGTTCTGCTCATAGTAGACTCGCCAAACGCCACAGCCAACATTTCAAATGTCCTTGCGCATTGAATTTCATTTTTTACACAAAACTTAATGCATTTTAATTATATGCTCGGTGGCTGAGTGGTTAAAGCAGCAGATCATGATACGTTATGACCCGAGTTCAAATCCCAGTGGATGCTGATGAGTAGTGCAGCGACTACGAAACAGCTAGTTGTCCCTCATTTTATTTAAGTAACATAACAAAGGTTTCAATGGGAAATGTTACTAACATGTCTATGTTAAAAACGTAGCTGAAATTAGCTTCGTCAGCTCCGTTTTTAAAACCCTGTAATCATTACTAATTTTGGATATAAGCTATACAGTTTTGAAATCTCCATTGTCATGGCTTTGAGCCATATAGGTCCATATGACAGAACCTTCTCAATTTTGGCCATTTTTTGGACTTTAAAAATTCGCTCATATGGTAAAATTCACTTTTTTTAAAATTGAGTTTCTCAAAATCTATACTGATTTTGGAGCACCTTCTAGGTTTTGGCCATTTTTTCTCATTTTAAACAAATTTTCATTAACAAAATTTCGTTTTTTCCTGAAATTGGCCATAAATTCTCACTTAGGTCACATTTATATATTACGTTAAATTAATTTTCTCTAAATTTGTCAAGATTTAAAATTTTTCTCAAATAACTTTAATATTTTTAGAGTTATAGGTTCTTAAAAACGGAGCTGACGAAGCTAATTTCAGCTACGTCTTTAACATAGACATGTTAGTAACATCTCCCATTGAAACCTTCGTTACGTTACTTAAATAAATTTAAAATTTAAATTACAATGTTATCAAATATTACAGTCTGTTAAGATAACAGATGCTGTATAGCAGACTGTTAAAAAGAACAGGGTTGTTATAAACGTAGCTGACGACGGAGCTAACTTCACGCACATCCAACTACTGCAGTTTTTTTTATTGGCGTACCCATTTAAATCAAAGAGAGCCTCATCGCTAAACAAAAGTTCGCTTATGAAATCTTATTTATGTTGAAATACCAAACAAAACTAAACATAAAACACAAAATGGCTGCCAGTCAAAACTGCCAACTTAAAATAGTATACCCCTATATAAGAAGCACCCTTTATACTGTAAATCTTTTAATTACATAAATTCAATTGAATGCTCTGCACCAAAGTTTTCGTAGCAAAATCTCAGGCAACCGCAAAAGTTAAATTAAAAAAACTTATTTTGGAACAAAAAATAAAAATAAAAAGTAACTGCATTTTGAAAGAGAATTTCTGTGCGAAGTGTTTTCTAAACACTCTAAATTACGAGTACACAAGTATTAGCAAATACACACAAACACGTATTAGCACAATTTAACAAATTCCCACACACACACATACATATATACTCGTATAAATCTATTCTCAGTATTCGAATCAAGATGATTTTCATTATTGTTTTTCTTGTGCATTGAAAATGAAAGTTTAAGTCAAATCTCAACTGAAAATATTTTATTTTGTTTCGTTTTTTTTATTTTGTGTTTTTATTTCATTGTTTTCAGCAACAAACTTCGACATTAAGAGTTAAAAAAGATGTTTTGCAAAGTTTCTGAAATTTAATTTTGCAAAACTACTGTTTGAGCGACCAATAATGCTCGAGTGTTTTGGCAAGAAATAAAAAACATAAAGAATGGTTAATAAACCAAACGGAAATAAAAGCAAAAATTAGAAACACATTCTTAAATACACATAGAATGATAAATGCAAGGTAGCCTTTTTAATTGAGGAAGAGTCTACTGAGAATCACAGAGCGTTTTTAAATGTCGACAAGCTCTTATTTTTTACCGTGGAAGATCTCTTGAACGAGAGTAACTATTACACAAGCTGATTGTTGTATTATCTTACGTGTTGCAAAAGCCTTGTTTCAGCTAATTAAAAACTTTTAAATTAGCAAATTATTGACATTTTTTATTATTTGGTTCGTAGGTTGGGATAGAATGTAAAAAATGCTACTGCTAATGGGCTCTGTTTGAACCCACGCAAATCTAAATGCATGTTTGGTCTGGAGCCTCAAAGTCTATTTTGGGATTACTCGACCGTGTGCAGGAGAGAGCGAAGAAGCTCATTGGTGTCAGTTGGGTGTCCAACTCAATTGACTCACTAGAACATCGACGAAATGTGGGGGTGCGTTACTCTGTTCTATCGTTACCACAATGGAGTTTGCTCTGTCGAGATTAAGGATCTTGTTCCCAAAACTCGCACATTTTTACGCAGCACGTGTTCATCGTCCACAGCTCACCCATTTGTGGTCGATTGCCCAGGGAATCGTACTACGAATTACAAAGAGAATTCACTTTTCAGCCGTACGCTTCGCCTGTAGAGTAAGTTGCGTGCAGACGTGTTTACTGTCTGTCATAACGTTGGAATATTCTAGTCAAATGTTCACAAACACTACTCCCTGTTTCATCCTTCCCACAACCTATTTTCCTAGTTCTGGTACAATGCACTGCATGTGTAGGGGTCATCCTCTGAGTACTGGTCCAAGATAATAAAAAGAAATACGTACAAAAAAGCTTACGTCTTCTTATTATCGATGACATTGTTTTAAATGGCGAGAAAATTTAAATTGTTAATGCAGCAAAAAATTTTGGAATAATTTTTAACAGACATTTGACATGGACTGATTATATAAATTCCCTGAGTGTTCAAGCCTATGTTACGTTAAGAGCTATATGCTCCACACAGTATTTCACTCTATTGGGAATAAGGTTCTTAATTGTGAAAATATACTTGATTCTCTTCCTGCTATATGAGTGTGAATTATTTGTATGCTATGACTATGTTAGCAAAAGAAAATTAATTGCGTTATATTCAGACCTTGTAATTGGCTTTGTATTACTAATTGATGAATAAAAAAAATAAATATAATTGTTGTTTACTTGAGCTTGAGGTCACTTGTTTCAAAATTATTCGTTTTATTAATGTTTCGATATTTCGATACCCTTTTGTGTGTCTTCTTCAGGAAAATTTCAAAATTTTTGTTTACAAATTTTTATAAAATTGAAAACAAATTGATGTAACAAAAAACAAATTATACATAGAGAAACAATTTTTTAAACAGTAGTAACATTATATTTTTTTTATTTTTTTTTATAAAAATTATTATTTTTTTATAAAAAGAAAGAAATGAAAAATTTTTTAAATAATCTAAAATAAAAACCTATTTATACGTTTTTAACTCCTGGTTTTACTCTTGTATAATACATTTCTATAATTTTGGGCAAATCCGTCTATATCCTTTTTAAAATTCATTCTTTTTTCAAGAGATGCAGGATGTAGAACCTATTAGAAGGCGGTTAAGGGATGATCCTGATCCTTTGGATTCGCGCTCTGTAATGTAAGTAAATATGAGTTATGGAATATGTTTTGGTTTTAAGGTTTTTTTCTATCTTCTTTAAAATGCTGTAGTGTATTTCGTGGAATGCCTTACTCCAGTTGTATGTAAATTTCCTTTTTCAAATTTGACTTAAAATTAACCCATACTCTCCATCATTCATGGAGGGAACGAAGTAGTGGACCAATACTTTTAAAATGTTTCCGAAATATTGGCCTGAAACTGATCTGCAGTTGTTTTACCTTCTCCAAATGCCCAAACATCTCGGACAACGTGATTGCTTCTACAAGGGTGTCAAACTGTTTCTCAGTAGTAATTTTAAACATTTGCACATATATAATAAGAAATACTTGTTCAGTTTGTTAATTTTAATATAACACTTAATTTAATTTACTAATTTTATAATTTTTAATCTATTTTGCTTTAAAACACCACACAGCAACTAAAAATTTGTGGTTGGTAAAATTACTTTAAAATAGCAACCTTGGTTGCCAGATTTAGTGGCCAGTTGCCATCTGTAATACATTTTTAGCAACTGGCTACGCAACTTAAAAATCGGCTGCTATCGATAATCGAGCCATAAATTTATTTGTTTTATTTTACATTATAAATCAAACCTCACGGTGAATCACCCGATAGTATTCCTTCTTATTTTTTAAATTTTTTCCATTGGCCCGATGGAATTGCAGGCCTCCTTTCAAAACCAGAAAAAAAGCAAGAAAATGGAGCAAAAAGAATCTAAAAATAATTTGAACTAATTGCAAAAACATGTGTACAGTGAAAGGAAAACAAAAACGAAACAACATCTGACATCTACACAAATAAATGAAAGTAATTACAGTTTGAGAACATTATTCTAACATATTCTGTTGGGCGATTTGGAAAATGTAAAAGAAGTTTCAATCATTAAATTCAACGCTAGTAGTGCAATTCACTAAGTTATTTAAGCAATAAAAGAATCGTTAACAAAATAGAATCGTTAAAAATTAGATAGATAAGTATTAGTTTTTGATTTCAAAATGAATTATTTTTCAAATGGCAACGGAGGTAAATGAATTACTATTATATTTCGAAGTAAAGACTTGTGTCATTGAAACAAAGCAAAGTTAAAAGGGTTTTGGCCGACCTTGTTATCCTGGACTAAATGGTATTCCATTACTGGTCTTGAAGCAGTATTCTTCTACACTTGCGCGTCCATTATCGCATACTATACCATGTTGGTGAGTTCTCATCATGCTGGTTGGTTTTTAATGCAACACTAATTCCCAAAAAGGGTGAGGCAAATAAGCTTGGAAATTACTGCCCAATTGCAATTGGTTCGGAGCTTTCTAAAATAATGGTTAGTATGGTTAATTACCATCTTGGGAGGTATCTGGAGTTGCACACTTTACTTTGTGAAAGGCAATATGGAGTTCACTGGGGTCCCTCCACCGGCGATCTTTTATCATATCTCTCGTAGAAATGTTGCCACTCCATCATTTTGGTGAGAGTAAGTTGGTGGCTCCAGATATTTCCAAGGCGTTTGATAAGAGTGTGGCATGGTGTACTCACTAGTGACAAAACATACTGCTTTTCGCTGTCGGTGGTGATATTTCTCAGTTTATATCAAGCTTTCTTAAAGACCGCACCGAACGAGTTGAACGAGTTCAAGATTAATTCAGGGATACCGCAAGATTCGATGCTTTCAACTACCATGTATCTTATTTTTCTCAATGACCTTCTATATCACACTTGTAACCCTGTCAAGGCTTTTGCGGATGGCAGCAGACTTATTCAGTTATTGGCCCAGCCGAGATCGGTGATAAGAGGGAAAATATGAACAACTTACTGAGTACTGATCCTTGCAAAAACAGCGTCGACAGTGTTGTTTTTTCATGATATAAATATTGAGGTATCGGATGCTCTTGATTTTTGTTGTTGTTGTTGTTTTTTGTCGTGGATTAGCACTCAAGGGAGTGCAGTTCTGAAGCTAGGAAAATTGTTTATGGGGAGGAGGAGAGATATTAGAGTATGTGGACATTTCATGAACAGAGTACTAGAAAATTGCAAAATAATAGGAAAATATTAATTAGTGAAATGGGGGAAAACGTATAGTTTTCGAGATATAAGTATGTCTCCGAAGTTATCATTCACATATGCAATTCGGTACTAAATTTGTGAACAAATGTAAACAATATTGGTGTTATTTGAAAGTTTTTGAATAGATCTTTACGGACATAAAAATTTTGTTCAAAAATGTCAAACTCGTTAGGTGCCAAACAATACAAAAAGTTCCAACAAAATTTTTCGCCAAAATATGGAACGATGCTTTTGTAATGAAAATACAGTGAGATGTTCGCTGGACTGAACACATTTTTTAATTTTTGTAAAGAAGCATTCAAGTGTCTCGGTTTTTTTTAATGGTGTGAGGTGTACTTCACTCCATCCGATTTTCTTACTATTTGTACCACCAACATCCGACCGAAAATGGAATACAACTCTCATGTTTGGGCCAGTGCCTCAAAATCTATTTTGGGGTTACGCAACCGAGTGCAGGAGAGAGCGAAGACAGTAGGGTATCAATTCTATTCAAACACAATCAGCATCGAGGTAGTGTGGGGTGCGTTACTTTGTTCTATGGTTACTACAATGGATTTTTCTCTGACAAGATTCGGAATCTTGTTCACGAAAGCCGCATATTTTTACGTAATACGCATTCAACGTTCAAAGCTCATCTATTTGTAGTCAATTGCCCAGAGTATCGTATAACGCATTATAGAGAGGATGAAATATGTACATATATCGTTTTCAAGGCGTAAACTTTGTCTGTGGAAAAAGTTGCCTTTAGACGTGCTTCCTGTCTATATCAACGTTGGAAAGATCAAGTCAAATGTCCACCTTCTCATAATCTATTTGCCTAGTTCTAGTGCACTGCGTAGCTATCATCCCCTGAGTCCAAAACAAAACGAAATAAAAAAGCAAGCTCCAACAGAGAAAGTTTTTTACTACCATAGTTTTGAAACTTATTTAATTAACGAATTAAAGCTCCCTAATATATTAAGCTTTATCACAACAGTCTTTAAATGGAATTTTCCAAACATCTCTCGTTAATTACTTTTTTTACTTTTGTTTTTGTATTTCGTTCATTTCAGCTTTTTCTTATACTTTCCTCTACTTTTAACACTAATTACAAAATTCCCTTTCTATGTTACATGACATATGTGGCAGCGAATGTGTGCTACTATTTTATTTGTTTTTCTAGTTTTTAACACGTATCGAACAACACAACACCCTGACTTTAAGGCCAGCACCCGGGTGACCCACAACAACGTTGAACCATTGGCCGTATGCCAATAAATTTTAACTTTTGATGTGTTTATGAATGAACATGCATTTGGATTTTGGTTGTTGGCGTTCTTTGTGGTGCGCAAAAATTCTGCTTAAAAAGCAACAAAGGAAAAAACGTAATAAATTAGCGATTGATTTCATTATGGAAACAGAAACTCAGGGATGGATTTTTTTTAAGGAAATCATTTAATTTTAATTATAATTGTTTTAAATACATAAGAATTATAAACTTATGCAGTTGTTGTTAATATATTATTAAAATTTAAAAACAATTCAATACATAATTTAATAATGCCGATTTTTTGCTTGCAAAATGCATTCATTATACACTGCAAGAAAAACTTCCGTAGATATAACGATTTTTTGCATTAATGTTACGATTTTTTCGTCGTTTTTCACCAACGTAAAGTTTTATTCGGGTTATAAATATTGTTTCATTAAAGAAATGACAATCGTTATTTCGTTTGTTTGTTTATGAAAAAAAGTATGTAGCAGGAATCAAACCTGCGGCTTCGTAACTGATGGTCGAGGACTCTACCAAATCAGCCATCGAGTATATAATGAAAGTCTTACATAACAATATACATATAGTCCACAATATATAAAATATGACCATAATTTTAACCACATTGTTTCTTTTCTGTAACAAAAGTCTTACATTAATACAACGAAATATTTACATTACATTTACTGCACTGTTTAGTAGCTATAATGAAATTCTACATTTTCATGGAAAAGTTTTTCGTAATGCGAATGAAAAAGTTTTTGTAACATGAATAAAATTGTAAAAAATACTAAAGTGATGATGCTAGGCGAAATTAACAACGAAGCTTTCATAACTGAAATGAAACCTTTCATGGTATTAACGAAAGAATAGTGAACGAAACGGTTTCGTTCCCATAATGAAGAGTTTTCCCTTCAGTGTAACAACAAAATGAGTTGATACTGTATTCAAAGTATTGTATTGCATATATAGTCACTACTTTTTCCCATTCTTTATCTAGCACACGGAGTTCGTGCCAAAAGAACTGCTTCGGTTTTGATTTCTGAGATCCCGTTCTGAAGTGAAGCGTACGAGTATTTTAAGCAGAAAGGCCAAGGTCTGACCTATAAAGCGGGTAAACTGAAACTTGCCATCTACTGTTTTCCAAATAGTTTTTGAATAGTGTTGCAATATGTGGCCACGTGTCTAGTCTAGTTCTGTGCGTTTTTCGTTGATTGCTGTCTTCTAACGAATCAATTGTCTTCGGTGCTTGTCTGACCCGATTTCAGCAGCTTATAATACACATTATACTGCGAGCGTGTGGGCTCAAATTTAATATCCAAAAGCTTATTATTGCCGGATTGCATTGACTGTACATGTCATAAATTTAACAGACATAGTTTTATAGTCCCATCATCTTTATAACATTAACACCGCTTTCACACACGGAAAATCTTCTTTGCAAAGTTTTAGAGTGGCTCTCTTACATTCTTTATTTTCCCTTGCCACCACCATACTCAAGACTGTGCAAAGTAAACTTTCCGTGTGTGAAGCCAGTGGAAGATGATGTCATCTACTCAACTTTGCTAGTGCGTCAACAAGTCATATATCAAAAATTTCACTAATATCCAATATGCTCTGAGTGTATGTTCTTGTTAAAGAAATGTATATTTTGTTTAAACGTTGCTTTTAGTGTTAATATTTATCAACTGCTATTTGTCAATTGATTTTCAAGTTTGAATCCTTAAAATTATTGTAATTTTCTAAATTTTTAGAAAACCGATGAGCGCTTTGTTCCGATAGAACCGTAATATGGAAAAAATTTAGTTGCAATATGTTTCCCAAATAAATGTTCGGAATGGCACGTAAAATCTGCTGCTCGGACTATTCACAACACTACTTCTGCTTGAATTGAATATTTTAGCAATATAAATCCTTAATGTTTCATTCCATTTTTAAGCATTTGACACATAAATTGAAGAACAAGACAGCTTATATTCTCTACAGAGAATTTTCGCGGTTTAAAAGAAAGAAAAAATTTGTTATATAGATTAAGCATTTAAATGGCATTCCAACTGTAACATATGTACCCCCGTAAAACAAATTTTGCCTTGGTGTATGAATAACTAGAGCATTTTGATTTCTGGGGCATGGACGGATAGGGTATCCTCATTTCCTGTAGCTAATGAAACTCTAGGAAGCCGCATGACTTATGATGCGTAGGACCCTCGAAACCTCTTTAACCAGTTAATCTGGCAAGATTGAGGATCTGCAAAGCCTTCGGAAGGTTCAGACCATCCCGGCGCTGACCTTGGTTGAGGTGCCTACCTTGCATAAAACGTTCTGCCTGTGGTTTTAACCTAAAATCGCAGCAAGGCGCATTAGTTTCACTGACAAAAATGATGCATTGTCGGTCTTCGGGGGCTAATAACCTCCGAGGTGCTGTGGTCTTGCAACAGATACCTGTAAAGTAAGGATGGTTACACGGGTGAGTTGATTAAAGGCGGATGCTCTTAACGAGTTTCAGCCTACTAACTCAATAAATCCTGTCTTCCTTCGACTATCTGGGAAACTACATACAGGAGGTATTATAAGGCCCCAGCTCTTCAGCAAGGGGTTTATCCATATGGTTACAGAGCTTAGGCCTATGAGAGCCTTGCAAGCCCCGCGGGGCGCTGGTGAATCGCAAATAGTTCACTGCGTGAAGTTGCTCCATCATCAGACAGGTGCTAATGTAA
The DNA here is from genome assembly GCA_914767995.1 of Thecocarcelia acutangulata. Lineage (NCBI taxonomy): Eukaryota > Metazoa > Arthropoda > Insecta > Diptera > Tachinidae > Thecocarcelia > Thecocarcelia acutangulata. The sequence goes on from OU612096.1 coordinate 32,217,090, forward strand.
ATCAATGACATTCTATAACATATGTAAGCGTTTTGCTTAAATTCGCTGAGCATGGCCTGTACCGTAACCAAAATTTTCTGCAAGGGCTAGTATGGACAGTAACAAAAGGTTAGCGGAGACCTTAACTATCATAAAGCTGCTACAAACAATTTCTATTTCAACTTTTCAACAGCTCAACAAAAAGTTTGATGTTTTTTCACAGCGTGGTTGTGATGAAAATTACGTTGTATAGAAAATTGGACACACGAGTATGAACTTTTGACAAAGGTATTGCACGATATTGAAGCCGACCTTGCACGGTTGGTCGGTCTACACTACAGACATGTATGTAGATCAGTTAGCGGAACTGCGTTTTTATCTTGGCAAAGTAAGATCAATTAGAGCATAAAAGGTGTGTGTCTGTGCTAATTAGTGTTCCCTGTTTTACTTTATTATTTGTACAGTTAAAATAAATTTTAAATATATAGTACACTTAATATTCGTTTACCTTTCTTTAAAAATTTATATAGTTTTTTATTATTATTTTTAAGTTTTGTTTTTTGCTCCGAAATGCGCTGGTATTTGTTGGCTGGCTTTGTTGGTGTCGTTGATTGATGAATTTCAATATCTTTGATTTGCTGATAGGTTTTTGTAAAAGGCTTCACACAATACTGGCAGGGTATTGAAAGAGATTTCAGTTTTATTTGCTGACGCTCGGCAGCAGCATCTGACTGCAACAATCTGTGCTGGCACAACATGATTTTATTTATATTTTATTTTCATAAAAATACTTTTGCACTTTTTTTCTTCAATAGAAAAGAAAATGTGTAGAGATGAATTTATAAATATAAAATTTAATAGAGATGAAGTATTATATATTTTTTATATCTCAAATTTATATTTTAACGGCCGTATTCATAAAAAAATATTGTTTATTTCTGAAACACTTATTTGACAAATTTTCCATAGAAATTTGTTAAATAATAGAATAATAAACATACAATATTTTTTATGAAAACAGCTATAAGCCTTTAGAGTTAAAATATTATTTTCACTTTTTTAGATAATTTTAAATAATTTTAATAAGTAATTCAGTTTAATCAAAAATTTTTTTTTACACATTTAAACTGTTTTGCGGCAAAAACTTTTACTTAAATGTTGAACAAAACACTAAACTGCTTTTAGAAATAAATAGTTTTGCCATGAAATGAAAAGTTAAATATGTGTAAGAAATGCTTTTTGCCCATTCGCTACGAGGGCAGTAGCCGCACTCATTTTTCAGTCTTAATATACGTCCAATAATTAAAATTTTGTGACTTCTCGAAAATATGGTGTGTTTTTTTAGTCCTCAGATACAGCAGTTTAATTTATAGCCGATATGTAAATACACCCTTTCAGAAAAGATATGTGTCAAAAACACGCTTATATTAGTTTAACTTACATGTTGATTTATTTATATGTTGGCAACACTCGAAATCCATGCCATATGAGTGGCTATTACATATATAGTTATATAAAACTGTATATACAATGTGGAATTTTGGCGATTCCTGAGGCTGATTTTGGGAATTCAAAAAAACTAGGAACGCGTTATGCGGATAATTATCTGTTTATATGGATAATTAGTTTAGTTTGATATCGAAGCTCGTTTTTATTGTTTATACCCTTCAGAAAAATGTAAGGGTATATATAAGTTTGTGATTCAGTTTGTAATTTCTACAATTTTCATTTCCGATCCCATAAAGTATATATATTCAGAATCATCATTGATAGAGAATTCAATTAAGTGATGTCCGTTTGTCCAACGTTAAAATAACCTTTCTGAGAAAACTATTAAAATTCCTTTAACCATTTTATTACTCTATTGATTCATGGGTTTGCTATTGAAATTCCGTAAAATCGGTTCACGTACAGCTGAGATATATCCCAAATTCCAAAAAAAAAAAATTAATTTTTTTTTGCAATTTTGTATGAAAATGTTTGAAAAAAAATTGTTTGTTCTGCTTCAAACTTGGCACAATTACTTGGCATGCCATCTTTTTACCCCGATATCAGTCCATAAACAGCCAAGATATAGCCTAAACCGATCTTTTCATCAAAATGTCACGTAAGCGAACTTAAACAACTTTTTTGCTTAAAAGCAAGTCTAGTATTAAAATAAGGTTATTTAAATATGGAAAATTTCCGATATCGGTCCAATTTTTTTTTTTTTTTTTTTTTTTTTTGCTTAAAAGCAGTTTTGGAGGTTATTACATACAGAAAATGAAAATTTCCTATATCGTTTCATATATACAAGAGATATAGTCTAAGACGATTTCTCCATGAATTTTTTTTTGCAGAGCAGTTATATTTAAAAAGATGTTACTAAAGTACAGAAAATTAATATGTCCGTTATCGGTCCATAGATATAGCCTAAGCCGATTTTTTCACAAAAAAAAAAATTTTTTTTTGCTTAAAAATAGTTCTAGTAATAAAGGAAGGTTTTATAAATACAGAAAATGAAAATTTCCGATATCGGTCCATGTATACCCGAGATATAGCCTAAAAAAGCACGTCAGGTTCAGTAAAATGTCAATGTTGCTTTCTTCGACTGCAATGGCGTGGTGCATCATGAATTCTTGCCACAAGGTCGTACGGTCAATAAGGAATACTGCCTTAAAGTTCGCGTTTCCACGAAGCAATTCGTGAGAAACGCACTGAATTGTGGAAAAAGCAGTCATGGATTTTGCACCATGATAACGCACCAGCACACATCGATACTTGTGCGTGAGTTTTTGGCCAAAAACAAAACCGTTATCATGCCTTAACCACCGTATTCACCGGACTTGGCCCCCGCTGACTTTTTCCTCTTCCCAAAACTGAAGACACCAATGAAAGAAAAGCGTTTTGCTACGATTGAGGAGATCAAAAAGCGAAACAGGAGCTGTTGGTGATACCAAAAAGAGCATTTCAGAAGTGTTTCAAAGATTGGAAAAAATGCTGGCATAAGTGTATTATATCTGAGGTGGATTACTTTGAAGAGGACAAGATTGTTATTGATGAATAAATAAATACTTTTTTAAAAAATTTAAAATAATGGTTATTTTTTTTTTTACCAGACCTCGTAGCTACATTTACAGGGTGGCTGGCGAATCGCGCTACAAAACAAAATGTTGCCTTTATGCCGTTGTTTAGAATTTTGGATGAGCTTTCTTACACAGAACTTCGCTGGACACGTATCCGCTTTAACTGCATTTGGTTCCATCAAGATGTAGCAATTGTACACATCGTCAGATCGGGTATGGCGGAGCATTTTGATCAGGCTCTTAAGGTCAATTGACCTGAGTAGATTATGTAATGCAAGAGGTATAGAAAACGAAACCAAGTAATGTGACCGAATGGACTATTTGTCCAATAAAGGCAATACCGGCCGCAGTCAATAATTTTCTGATCAGGTGTCGTATATGCCGAAATGGGTAAGGAGGTCCTCTACGATCTATAGTTATATAAAATTAAATTGAACTTAAACTACAAAAAAAAAGATAATAATAATATATAAAATACAAATAAATGATAAACGATTGATGAAAAATTTATGAAATTGATGAAAAAAATTATTTGAATTCCTTCCATATGCAGTACTACAGTTTTTAAATTTTATTTAATTGATTTTTTTTTTATTAATTTTTATGTACTAATTAAACAACAAAAAACATTTTAAGATTTTTTTCCCGAAAATTAAGATATTTTTTCTGGGAAATGAAGATTTTTCGACAACATTTTCTGGCATCACTGCTATAAATCATTTAGTTATATCTATTAAAAGGGGTTTTTCCGCACCGAGGGTTATGTAATTTGGTGGCGGTTTATTCAGGGTATTTTCACATAGAGACGCATGTTATGAGGTTACATCCTCCACTTAATGATGTCTGTAGAAGTTGAGGGATGAGGACGAGAAAGAAAACACTTCTTCTGCCGGTGTCTGTGCTATAAGAACGCTGTATTTGATGTAACGTACGGGATTCCCGTATCCGATTTTGAGGTTGGTTTCAATCTGAACCGTCGAGGGTCTTATAAGATGTAGGTCTTATAAGATACATATCTCCCTCAGGCAATACAAGGGTACCAAATAAAGTCCCAAGGGTACCAAATAAAGTACAACCTAAACTAACCCGCATCTGTTAATTCTTGTTGAAAACTGATGTTTTTCTCTTTTGATGACTATTCACATACATATTTAATGTATTTTTGCATAATCTTTGCATATTCAAAATTATATTAAATATTTGATAACGATAAACAATTCTTGCACCAACCTCGTTTTGTATTTATTATAAATACAAGGAAAGGCAAAAAACAGCTGGCCGAAAACAAGAAGACAGCAACAAAATAATGCAAACTGTAGAAAACAAGTAGCAAAAACAAAAAAAAAAACAAAAACATGCAAATTAAAGAGAGAAAAAAATCTACTTGCTAAGTCACTTTTCAGCTACACTGACTTTTCTTCTTCTGCTTTACGCGGCTGGTACTGTTATTGGAACACCCTTGTCGCCCACCCTTCAAAACAAGACAAATTCCACTTTTATCTTGCAAGCCATATTGTGTTTTAAACAGTGCAAATTAGATTAGAAAATGCAGAAAAACAAGAAGCAAGAAAAAAACTTTCAAAGAAGCCATCATAGAATTAAAAGAAAAAAAAAAAGTGTGGTTGAAAAAAAAACAAACCTCTGAATTGATAATAAGTACAATATGAAAATAAGAATTCTTAACGTTAAGAAAACATTTCATAATGCAATTCCATCCAGAAGATGCGGTGTCTGTGTACAGCTGTTCACAGCTTTTTTTTTCTCTTCTTTTTTTCAAGTCAATGAAAGTAATTTTTGTGAAAAAAACGCCAATAGCAGCATCAGCAGCAGCAGTGAAAGTGCAAAATATCTACATGCATATTGCAAACGTATTGCATTTAAATGAGTAAAATTAAAAATTTGCATAAAACTTTAGAAGGAATTAAAATTATCATACAGATGAAAAAATCTATTTAAAATTGATGCTTAAAAACAGGGAACTTAATGAACAAAAAAAATAAAATAACAAGGTGGTGCCAGCGGTTTATGGAAGAGGGGGCTAAAGAAAATGAAGGAACTTTTTTATGCTGTGCTGACATCACATGTCTTTTAATGTCTTTTTTGATGTAATTATTCCAAAAAAAAAGTGGGTGACCGAAACGCTTCTTTGGCATTTTTATCGGCAATCTCGTTTCCTAAAATACCAGTATGTCCCGGGGTAAGAAGCATGAGAGTTTTATGAGATTCTCACGAATTCTGGTAACAAGAGGATCATTATTAACTGTATTTTTAAGTGCTTTAATTGCCGAAAGACTATCAGAACATATCGCTCCCTTATGGCAACATAGTCATATCTCAAAAAATGGGTCTTTCGAGTTAACAATGGAATTGTTAACAGTACTACCTTTTATATTGTGCCAAAAATTTATTCAAATTACTTTTAAACTACTTCCTTTAGAAGATATTTTCTAAAAAATTTTTCTAAGACTTGCATGGAAGCTAAAACTTTGAAATGTGTTGTTCTCGAAACGAGCTTTTTTGAATTATGACTATGTTGCAATAAAGGAGCGATATGACTAGTTTTTCCCTAGGTGATTTTTATTTTAATGCTTCATCAATAGCTGTAATTTCTGACGTAAAAATTGATGTGTATTGTGGTATTAAGCCTTTTTTGAGTAGATTTCCGTTTTCCTCAATTACTGCAAAATTATTTCGGTCATCAGTACCAAAATATTCAATCGTTCTGTTTTAATTGGTTGACAACATTCAAATGATTTTGTTTTAGAACGTTTATATATTTATCTCTTTTTGGAGGAATGTTAGATGTTATAAAAAAGCTAGATATGTTTGCCCATGGTGGATGAGTTTTACGATACGGAGGCGGTTTTCCCATAAAAACTGAGAATTCTGCGGCAATATCTTCTATTTCGGCGAGAGTAGTTTTTATTTTTGGCTTTATTTTTAGTTTCGAGAAGTTTTTAAAGTCGACGTAAATGATGTTTGAACTGTTTTGTGAAATCTTAATAAATTGATTGCATATAAGTTTTTTTTAAAGATGTTCAATTGAGCGCAAATCTAATTCATGTAATATATTAAAATTAAAAAGTATAAAAGAATACTGCACAGAAAGAATTATAGTAAAAATAAAATCAACAAAATTTTTGTCGGAAAAAATAATTTGTGTTCATATACATAAATATCAAAAAAATAACCTTGGATAACGCATTTTATTGTTGCTAAAAAAATAGTTGTTTTCGATCAATAATTATTTTTACCAAACTTTTGTTTGAATCCATGAATTCCTTTACAGGTCCGCATTCAAACAATCATAAAAAAATGTTTATGTGTCTCTGTAAAATAGAAGCAACCATTCAAATAAAATTACAAAACATTTAACGGTCATATTCATAAAAAATAATTTTGGTTTATTACAGGTTTATTTGACAAATTTTTGTACAAAGTTTGCCACATAAACCTTCGATAAATATAAAATATTTTTTATGAGTACTACCGTAAGGGAATAAAAAGTATTTCATAATAAGGGGGTGGGGGAGGGGGCAAGGAATTTCCAGCGTTTTTATTTACTTATTTTGTTCTCTTTTATTTGGCCGAAATACTAAAGCTGTGTTGCATATGAAACTGCTGCTGACTTTAGCTTAAATATTATATTTAACCTGCTGTGCAAAGAAAAGCATTTCCATTTCAGGAACTTTGATTTGATACCTGTAGTATTTACGAGTATTAATATGAAAAACAAACAAATTTATTCAAACATTTTTATATATGTATATTTCTGAAAGTTGCCAAAGTTTTGCTGCCACTTTTTTCTTTCTTTCATGTAAATGACAGCTTTATCGATTCTTAAAATATTACAAAAAAAAAAATAATAATAAAAGTAAAGAAAATTTTTACAGCAATAAATAAAGTGTTTATACTCGAACAAATACTCAACTCAAAATGTTTACAAATTTCTACAGTATTAGAAAGTACTTGCATACACTATCCAATTTAAAGACTATTTCTTTGTACTCGATGTTGATTTCTTTGTCTCACTGTGAAGTGAAGATGGCAGAAAAGTGACAAAATAAATAAAATTTTATAAATTGCCATTTCTTTTTTGTCGGCTCCTTTGTTTTGTGTTCGCAGTGAGAAGAAATTTATAAAACAAACATTTCATAACAATTTGTTTCAGTTTACTATTTCTCGGCTAAACGAAAAACAAAAAAAAAAGAAATTCTAGGTCAGCCTTTGAGGCGCCTAAGAGTGAGAAAATTTTAAGGAAATAGAAATAAAAATTAAAGGACTTTTTTTTCATTAACAAATGTGCGAAACTTAAGCAGATATAACGATTTAGGTATGTTTTCTTAGACTTATGTCTATAGGTAGAGTTTGTATTGGATGGTTTTTGTAGTTTTTTTTATGTGTTTTGTGTTGGCAACACTGCTTTATTGGACAATCTAGTTAACAGCTGATAGTTGCTTCTGGTTTAGTTTGGTTAGGCATTTCTTAATGAGTAGACTTACACCAAAGCAACGCCTGCTGATTATTGAAATCTGTTTTGCTTAATGCAATAGTTTTGTTCGTCAATTTCTTATTACTTAATACAATAGGTGTGTTCGTCAATTGCTATAGGTATTGAATTTCTATCGAAATTTTTTGTTGAATGGTTCAATTGTTACGTGCCCAGCAGAAATAACGTATTTTGGGCTGATAATAATAAAACCACAGGCTTATGGCGAAACATCATTACATCCTCAGAAAATTATTCACTGTTGCACTTTCTAGACTGTCTTCAAAAATGATAATGGTTAGAATTGTCAATGGTGATCGGTTTAGGGATATGATTAGAAATTTTACGTACCTTTATTAGCTGGCATTAATCTTATTAAATGGCAGCTTTATTCAAAAAGGAACTTACTAAACGTTTACTTATCGTTATTAAGCAAGAAAGTAAGTATTATTCAAAAACCAATATTTGCTTAATACTCGTTAGAGCTGTGTCGTTCATGAACGAACGGGCTAAATTGAACGGATCATCTCGTTGAACGTAGTGAGCCGGTCATTAAACTGACCACTTTTCGTTCAATAGTGAGCCGTTCAATTTGGGTAGCTTTCGTCCAAATATCTTTCGTTCTTTTTGTGTCATGCTCTTGTTTGTTTTTGTTGTGTAGTTTAACTAAAGTGGGGGTTGTTTTTTCTTTGTATTATTTTAAATTATCCGAAATAAAACAAAAATCGCTTATGAAACTAATCAAAGTTTATCACACCAAAATGGTTTTTATTTAAAATTATTCTTTTTAAAACAATAATTTTTAAAACAATAATTTTTTTATCACTTTACCATTTTTTATTTTAATATCTTGTTTTGTTAATTTTTCAGTGCTCTGTTGATAATTGACCGGAAAATTTTAATTTTGGCAGCGCGCCGTTGGATCAAAGTGACCGACTGAACGAAATTAATGAACGTATCAGTCTTTTGTAACTGAACGAAAGTGATCGGTCACTAAAATGAACGACCCGGCACACGCCAGCTCTATAACTCGTATACTTACGACTAATATTAACTCAGTGTCAAATGATAATATTTTAATAAACCCTCTGCCTACCTTTAAACGTATGGTAAAGCTAAGCTCACATTTTCTACCGATTTGCTAGGCTTTTTGCTAAAACTCCTCTAATTGGTTTTTGTCATCAATATAACTATTCAGGACAAAATCCTATTTGGTTATATATAGGTCCGAATATACATTAGTGTGTATTATATGTTCGTATGTACATACACAAATATAGAAACTTTATTTTAAATTGAAATAGAAATTGAAAAAAATATTTCGAATTACATATTTTTACGCTTTTGCCTTTAAACACGCTTTTGCGGATTCTTCAATTGTAAATTAAATAATGACTCACACACTTGTTTGTTATACTTTAATTAAATAATTCACAACTTTATTTACACTTGACACCACTGTGTACCAAAACACTAGACTTGGTTACTTTGACTTATGACTGGCTTGTACAAAGCTTAAAAATAAACTGACTCGTTGCCGCAGACCGTCCATAATCATCTTCTACAATTATCAAGATCATTCTAGCCATTCATAAATCTAGAGTCAAATGTAGAAATATAATTCATACGCATATACACATTCATACACATGCATGCGAACAATAAGCAAGTCACAACAACAAACAAGAATAAAACGAGTGTTAGATCAACAGCTGCACACTGGGTTAGATGTGACAAAATTTTTTAACAATATGAACGAGTAAGTATGCAGTTTTTCCCCAGCTAGCATTTTCAATCGTCGAAGACTCTACTTTGAGTCGCATGAAGAGTGTTTTTGTCGTCGACGAACTCTTTTTAATCACAGACGATTCTTCGCACGGAAGTAAGAGTTACAAAAGCTGAATCTTCTACGACACTATTATATAACTCTCTTATGTTAACCGTAAGGAATCGTCTGAGACTTGATATTATTTTTACTATAATTTTTTCTGTGTACACAATAAAGAAAAAACTTTTGTATGCTTTGTGTTTCTGTTTATCTAGAGCTAACTGACCCGATCCGCATTGCTGTCCCTAAGCAAACACTAGTGTTATATTACCACATGATTTAAATTGAGCTTTTAACGAAATTTACGGCCTTTAAATAAAAATCCTGTATATATCATTGGTGAATTTTGCCACGCCTTTCCGCCCGCAGACCGAAACCCAAAAATCAGACTTCACAGTGTCACCCGCCTGAGTAATCCGAAGACTTCCTGAAAATTTCATCAAAATCGGGCAAGCCCTTTAGGACCTGATGTGGACCTACACACATCATGTTTTATATATGTAGATATAAAAATTTTAATAAAAAAGAATAAATAATAAAAGCAATAAAATTTTTAATCGTCCGACAAACATTCTAAGATTGCGTAAGGAGTGTGTCACATAGAACCAAACCGAGAATCGGATAAAAGAATCCAATCCATTTACATCGCATTCCGTTACCTCCGCTAAATCGTGCAGCATCGGTCTGCCCAAAGCCTTTACGTAAGAAAGAGCTGGACACCGACAAAGGAAGTGCTCAACACTCTCCCACTTCCTCCCCGTCTCTGCAACTTCTACAGAAGTCATTAAATGGAAGATTTAACCTCACCGTTTGCGACCCTATGTGGCAATGACCTGTCAGGACCGCCACAGCAGATCGCAACCATCATCGGGACAGGCCCCTAAGGATAATAGTACTACTGTTGCCACATCTGGGCAATTTCAGCCTACTAGACATTCGACAGGTGACCTCAACAGACCATCTCTCTTGGACGATCTCAAAAAGTTGATAGCTCCTAAGAGGGATTCCAACGACCCCATCAATATCACTTTGTTATAGCTGGACACCGGCCTGCCGGGCACTCCACTGTGCCCTCGTACCCAGAAAAGCTCCAGGTTCGAATGTCTCACTGTCTCCTTTAGAGATATCCTGCATTCACGAACCAACCTGGACGTCGTATAGACCCAAGCTAGTGCATACAACGCAGCCTTACTATTAGTACAAATTCGGATATTCTCCTCGTATATCCTGTAGTACCTTAACCAGTTAGCTGCCCTGATAATGGCCGCGATTTCCGAGTGCGCTACGCTACACTTATTTGCAGCCTAAAACTCATCCTCCTCTCATAGAGGGGGATAAAGATACACTTACCAAATCCCGAGTCGGACTTGGATCCATCTGTAAAAATTTCAAGCACGTCCACTTGACGATCTGTGACCGCCCCTTCCGAAACCGTGCCTGATAAAATTACATCAAACATCCTGTCGGGCAGTAGAGCCAGCAAGCAGTAATCAATATTATCCGCAAGGTTCACTATCCTATTTTTGAGGCATGACCATATGGCGCCTCCCTCAAACATGTATGTTTTGAAAACACATATTTTTTGTAGCATTTTCTCTAAGATTTACAAATTTTAACTAGATTTTACATTCTTTAATTAGATTTAACTTTTCTGCCTTTTGAGAAAGACAGTTGCCAATAAATCTTATAACATCACATCGAAAATTACTCTGTAGAAGGAATTTCACAATTACTAGAATATACCCGACTTAAAAGCCAGTATTAATGTTCCCATGGGAAGTTGAATTTTTAATTTGTTTAAGTATTTTAGACAAAAAATAATTTTATTTAAAAAATATCTGCCTCAGTGCAAACTTCTTAAAAAACATCAAATAGTTTATTATCTTGATTTATTTCTCAACGATTTTAAATCTCTTTGAAGGTGTTTATAATTTTCTATTTCTTTACGTTTTTATTTAAAACATAAACACAAAAGAAAATGCAACAGTTTAAAACATTTAATTTTACTTTAAGTAAAAGTAAATAGATGTAGAAATTTCATAAACTCAATTCGTCTTGGCTTAAAGTAAATTTCCGGCATTTATTATTATAACAGATTGAAAACATAATTTTCTTCTTTTTTAAACCATTTTCGACGGCAAAGAATTTCTAACAAGATAAGAAAAATACAATAACAAGAACTAAGAAGCATCAAACCACTACTGATAGGAGAAAATAAAAACTGCTCGAAGACCATAAAAAGTTTTTACACACGTAAAGCAAAACAATTTAACCATTTTGGCCAACAAAAAAAATTTAAGCAAAACTTGTAAGTACCAACATCTAGCTTATTTTTTATGTTTCCCGGCTGTCTATATGTCGACATTTCATAGGAGGTATCCTAGTCATCACTAGACTTTGGAAATATTTGAAAGATGTTCTCAAACATTAGAAAATGTAAAATGTTTTATTAAAACCCGTCAAAACCCCAAAAAACAAGCATTTTTCCTTTTCAATTCTCAATAATTTATTTAGATTGTTGGAATATAAAATCGAATGTTTGAGAATATCTTTCATAAATTTCCAAAGTCTAGTGATGATTAGGGTAGCTCCTGTGAAATGTTGACACACTAGGACATAGCTGGCAAACGTAAAAAACAAACTGTTTATAAATTATTTTACAAAAATTTTTTTATTATTACTCTTATATGGTGTTTATGGGACACGATTGAGTGATACGTCTTTAAAATTTGTATGCAATATACTCAAAATATTGAGTATATTTCGTACAAATTTTCTAGACGTATCAGGCAATCGTGACTCGTAAACACCACATTAGTTTTATTATGATATATTTTTTTATTAATGATTTTTTATATATTATTATTATTTGTTTTTTTTTTTTATTATAACTTTGTTTACTGAAAATTTTTTTATTATAGTTTATTTTTATTATAATAATTTTTTTAACACACTTATATTAGTTTCACTTGTATGTTTGTTTGTATGTTTGCAACACAGGAAACCCATGCCATATAAGTGATTATTATATATGTAGATATATAAAACTGTATATACAATGTTACTGCTTTAGTGCGAAAATTGGAGTTGCCGTATTGTTTTCGGGGAAGTGGGGGATTTTCGAGATTACCGAAGGTTTCTTTGGGAATTCTTAAAAAAACATATACGGAATCGCTTCGCTAACCGCTTTGGAACCGGTTTTTCAAATTCGGCGCGGTTGCCGTGGAACCTATATATGTACTATAAACGGCCATTGGGTTTAGTGCGAAAACTGAAGTTGCTGTATTGCCTCTGAGGAAGTGGGTGGATTTTGGCGTTTCCTGAAGCCGACTTTGGGAATTTCTAAAAAACTCGAAACCGCTTCGCTAACAGAATCGGAGCCTGTTTTTCATATTCGGTGCGCTTTTCGGCCGTAAAACGTGTATTTGAACTATTAACGGTCATTCGATTCAGTGCAAAAATTTAAGTTGCCATATTGTTTCCGGGAAAGTGGGGGATTTTGGCGATTCTTGAAGCTGATTTTGGGAATTGAAAAAAGAACTCTGAACGTGTTATACACTTTTCTGTTGGTGTTATCCATATAACCAACCGGTTATATGGATAAGTTAAGAAGAAGCTTAACCAATAGTGAATGAAAATTTTGAAATTTGATATTGAAACGTGCTTTTTAGTTTTTAAAACTACATTTGTTTATTATAATTCTTTTAAGACGGTTTGTTTTAAAACCCACTTTTTTTAAATGTATATATTTTTATAGATTTTTTCGGAAGGTATCTGTACATTTTCCCAGAGAAGCTCTCTTTAAAATTGTATTTTATAAGATTTTAAGGTATTTTTTTTCAAAACTGTTTTTTATGGTTTTAGACCAAGTTTCACAATTTTTAAAGTACGCACACATTTGGAGTAGCAAATAAACAGATTTGTAGATCGAAAACAAGCTATGTATAATTTATAGAGTAGCTTTTTTTCGTTTTTTTGCGTCTAAGCTTAAGAACGGATTGCAAGAAGTTTTTTTTCGTTAGAGTGTTTGCGAACATTCATATTCAAGATCGTGAATCAGTGAGATTAATCTCTATTGCGACGCGAAAGAAAAATGGTTCGTAATCGAAGAATCGGTATCCTGTATTGCGTTTTTTTTATTTTATTCCTTTTGCATTTAATTTTCCCCTTCTGCACATTTTATTTTATCATTCTTCGCTATTTTTTATTTTGTGGTACCAGTGTTGCTTGATTTTCAAACTATTTCGGGAAAAAGTTTGCGCAAACGGCACAGAGTACCAAATTATACTCTTATCACATTTACTGATTGCATCGATCTTACATTCGCATCGCAATCAATAGAGAACCCCCCCGGTCGTTCATTATTTTTAGGAGGGTTTTTAATCATTTTATTTATTTTTATTTATTTATTTACTTTTTTTTCTTTAATGAACTTTTATGATCATAAATTTAATTCAGGCTCTGAAAAAGAACCTCTTAATAGTGCTAAGAATGTAGGAATTTAATAATTTTTTTGTTGTTGTACAAAATTTGCCTTAAAGTTTCGAAACAGTGTTTTTTATTTTAATCTTTATATTGTTATGGCACAAACATAAATGCCTTTTATAATTTTTATTATTTGTAATTACAATAGACAGGACATGTAATATAATGTGATAATTGAAACGCTGCAAGCAACCTTGAATTGAAAATAGGTTGTTAGCAACACCAGACTGCATCAATTTTGTACATTAAGTTCGCACACAAATAATCCCGAGCACTAGTTTGCTGAAAAAATATATAATAACTAAATATAAAACTGGTTTATAAATGAACTCGGTATGCTTTTGCTTCTTTTTCATAAGGAAAAATTCCTGTGAATTTGTTTTTGAGAGAACAGGTGACAGAGAAGTCGAGGAAGGAATTATATAATGTGAATAAAAAATTTTTAAATACTAAAGCAGCAGTTAAATCAAATAGGTTTTTTAAAAGTTTTTGTTACGAGAATGCATATGGTAAAAAAATAATTATTCAAATTAAGCAAAGACTGTTAGTATTTGCCTAAGATGCCGAACGGATCTAGAAAAAAATCTAAAGGCTGAAAAAATATATTACTAATAGAAAATAATTGCAGAGAAGACAATTAACTCCTACTTCCCCTCTTTGAGATGCACAGTAAAAAGAGGAAGACTCTCCAATGGAATGCGAGTTGTTCAGTTGGAGTTAAATAGATAAAGAAGTTAGGAAGTATCTTTATCTAGGGCTGGGTACAATTACTCACCTTTGGGATATGGGTTTCTAAATGATATACGCGCAGTTATTTCGTTACTCACAGGTTTATTTAGTTGCCATGTAAGTAAAATTTCTGTTACGGTTTACACAGCAAGTTTCAGAAATAGGATTAATCTTTAAACACATAGACCACAGCAGACTTTACAACTTCACGACAGCAAATGCCTCAACCGGCAATTGTAGTTGTGTAGGTGAGTACTGAAATATTTTGAACACGGCAGCAACATAAATTCATTTCAAGAAAAGTATACTTCAGTGTTGCCACGTTAGAATTTTGAGATTTACGAAATTCCATTGTTTTACAGAACGAGTTCTGCTTATTATATCAATCCTTCATGAAAAAAGTTCTCTCCGTAAAAAGGCCTTAACATCTAAAAAGAGCAACTTAATTAAAAGTTTTTTTTTTTTGCTACACTTAATTCAGGTTAGGCGGGTCTTAAAAGTTTAAAATATAATCGGACATTTCTTCTGATCTATAATGAGAAAACTATTAAAGAATTGAAAATTTATATCGAATTTTTCAAAATGTGAATAATTCGGCTCGAAATGGAAAAATTTATAAATTTATACAATTTTTCCTCAAAGATATGCCATTAAAACTACTCAAATGAAGTAACTGGTATATATCTAAAGGGACAAATAAATTATGCAAGCCTTTCGGCAAACACACGCTTTCCGTTTGCACATAAACGATACAAATACAAAAACAAATTAATAAAAAAAAATTTTTGTTTTTAATAAGAGTACACGGCAATTATGCTGCAGCAGTTTTCTCACCATAAGTAGTTTACAACACATAAGTCATTTTATAATTTGTTTTAGCCTGTATTTCTTGATATTCTATTTCCATAATACTTGTTTGTTTTTTCAATTTCTACAAAGAAGGTAAACTTTTATACGATACTAAAAATGCTAACAATAAAACTTTTTCATGATTCATTTTGTTTGCTTCTTCTTTTACTACTTCATTCTGCAAAAAAAAATCTTTGAAACGAAAAAATGTTGTGTTAGACAACACTTTTGAAGATGTTTGTACAAAAACCGTGCAAACATGCTTCAAATATTTGTGCAAACAAGCAAACACCTCCTTTAACAACGCTAAATGTTAGTACGAACATACAAACGGTTTAGCATGTTTGGTAAGCTGTTTGTGTATTTTATTTGGCCCTTTCATAAAATTAGGAATACTTTTTTTGAGGGTTAGTATGTATGCACATATTTCACAGTAAAACAGTTAAACTTATTAATTTATTTAAAACGGTATTTAAATTTTGTTCTTTTATATTATATTAGAAAATAAAATATTTCCAAGAACAAAAAAAATTTTTTATATGTGTTTCTTTTATACACTGGTCACTCTGGTTTTATTTTGTAGTCAACAAAAAATATATATTAGTTTAATTCGAGTGCGGCAAAAAAATCAGCGTTGGCAACAACCTGAAGTCGTGCCGTCTTGCTGTTGTCTAAATAAACGTTCGCATTTAAATGCATGTCAGTCGTAAAGCAGCTCTGGGCTGGGGAACAGCTCTCGCGTCATCGTAGTTATTTCTTAAGTGCGGTCAGGCTTGTTGTTGTTGTTTGGCCTTCGAGAGTTTTGTGTCTCACTCTCATTGGTTAACTGTCTACCTCAATTAACTGTATTAATTTACATTTTTGTGAGGTATTTCGTTGTTAACCACGCGGCAACTTCCTATGCGAAGGCATAGGTCGGTACAGTTAGTCACAGCACCGCAAAAGAAATACTGTTAATACCATCGTGGGCATAAGGTCTACGTTACCCCGCCCATGCTGTGCATCCTATACTTTGCAAATTTATTTGCAACTGTATAGTTACAAATACAAATAAATGCATGTATTTCATGTTTGACATATTGAAGTCGGTTGTTTGCTGGCTTCAATGTGTTTAATGCTTTAAGATAAAGTATATAATTCAATAATATGTTTAGCAGAATGCTGCAAGTAGGCAATTAAAAATGAAAAATTTACGTTTTTATATTAAAGCTACAGTCGGCTTTTCTACTCGCCGACTGGAAGTTATAATTATAGCAAGTTGTTACACTTCAGGATGACCGATTAGTCATATACAAATACATATGCAATTCATACTCTTTTTTATTTAAATACAATATTTCAGATTTTACTTATAATTGTCTAACAAAACAATTTTGAGCCCAAACCAAGTTTGAACACTAATAATGGACCAAACTAAATGCAAAAGTCGGGGATAATTTTGTTTTTGTATGTTCAAAGCATCTCTAACTGGTTAAATTTTACTTCCATTAAGAATTATGCATACGATGAAATTTTTCTTGGACCAAGCAAGCACTATATCTTTGAAGCCAAGAAATCCACATTAAACTTGATGTTAATGTGGAAATTTGCGCAAATATCTGCAACACTGTGTTGTTTAACCAATTGAAGAAAAAATGCATTCAATTTAATTGGTTAAATGAAATAAATTTCCTTTTTAACACTCTACATCATTCCTTTTCCCCCTAAAATAGGCAGCAATTTCCTGACCGAAGACCAGCAAATTTTAGTAACAGAATAAACATTGGCAATATAAATATGCGCAGGTTTGTGTGTGTGTGTGTGTGTGTGTGTGTGTGTGTGTGTGTGTGTGTGAGTGAGTGTGTGTGGTATTACTCAATTTTGTACTTTGTGCATATGTATGAAATAGCAATTTTAATTGAGAACAGGTTAACGTTTTATTTATTTTTTATCACAAACGATCGAATAAAGTAATTTTCGGGTAAATTTGTTGCAAATTGAGTTTATTTGTATGTCAAATGATTTAATTCTAGAGACGTGCAAGTATGTTTATAACAGCAAACACACACTCATATTCACAACAACAAAATTTCACACAAATAAATAAATTGTTTGTGTATTCATTCAAGTCAATAAAATGCATATGTAAGTAAAATATTTCAACACTTTTCGCCATTTTGTAATTGTTGCAATAATAAAGGTTTTGCCGGCCAACAAGTCTCTTCATATGATATGATTAATTTGTATTTGATATGATTTTGGCTTATTTTTCTTAAAAATAATTTTTAGTTCGAATATTCATTCAGTTGAAAGAAAGAATGGAATTAACGATGATAACTGAACTGTTAATATACATTTTGTTTTTTGCTGTTGTCCATGTTTTCTGTATAAGTATTTTAATTTTTAATTTATTTTGATTGTTCTTGATATACTCGTATACGGAATAAGTACTAAGCAGGTCTTTAAGTCTTTATTAATTAATTATTATAATAATATAAGTAATAGATTGCATTCAAAAGAATATAAAAGAAATGCTTTTGAATGATATTAGTTTATCTTACAGTGTCAAGACTAATTTTGATGGTCTGAGCAGTATACACTGGATCTTAGTTTTTGTTGTGTTTTATAAAAAAAAATTACAATTTTTAAATTACAGTTTTGATTTGTACATTTGTATAGGGTGTTTTTTTAAGCTAGATAGAACTTTAAATTGTAAAAAGTAACACAAAAAATTAAATTTTGATGAAACATTTTTTTTATTTGTTTCAGTATACTCTGACAAATCATCATGAATAGACTCACGCTTGAACAACGCTACGAAATTATCCAAATTTACTTTGAAAATCAGTTGGCAACTGACCCGTTGTTTTATCGCAAAATTGTGTTCAGCGATGAGGCGCATTTTTGGCTTAACGGGTTTGTTAATAAGCAAAATTGCCGCATATGGAGTGAGACCAATCCACAAGAGACCCTACAGACTCCATTACATCCAGAAAAATGCACTGTTTGGTGCGGTTTTCATGCTGGTGGCATCATCGGACCTTATTTCTTCAAAAATGAGGCCGGAGCTCGTGTTACGGTCAATGGAGATCGTTACCGCACCATGATCAATGATTTTTTGTTTGAAAATATGGATGACGTTGATCCGGAGGAGATGTGGTTTCAACAGGATGGCGCTACGTGCCATACGGCGAACGCAACCATCGACTTACTGAAATCAAAATTTGGCGATAAGTTGATTTCGAGAAATGGACCTGTCAATTGGCCTCCAAGGTCGTGCGATTTGACACCTCTCGATTATTTCCTGTGGGGCTACGTGAAGTCACTGGTTTATGCTGATAAACCAGCAACAATTGACGCCTTGGAGGCCAGCATTGTTCGTGTTGTTCGTGACATACGGCCAGCAGTGCTCGAAAAAGTGGCCCAAAATTGGACGTCCAGAATGCGCTTCGTCAAGAACAGCCGCGGTGCCCATATGCCCGAAATCATTTTCAAATGTTAATGTCACGTATTGATCTTTCGAATAAAAAAAAAAATTTGATTACAATTTAATTTTTTGTGTTATTCTTTACAATTTCAAGTTCTATCGGGCTTAAAAAAACACCCATTATATCAGCTTTTCGTTCAGGTTTTTCCTTTTCTTAAGTTTTTTCTTATGAAGGATTTTTTGCAATACAAATTTGCTCTGATCAGTAATTTTTTATTGAAGAAGACACGAAAAAATAATCAATTCTTTAGCTGGGGAACAACTACCTGTATTGTAGTCCTCAGGATGATAACAAACTGTTATCGAAATATCGAAAGTAAAAATTTCTAATATTATATGATGGGTTGGTATCATTCGTCTGGCTCAATTTCAATCCTGGCTAAAGCCAAGAAATATTTTTATTTTTAATTATAACTATAATTGCCGCGATCAATAACTCTTGATCAAAGAAAACAGGAAAAAATAAGTGAATACACTAAAAAGCTGGGGGACAACTAGCTGTTTCACAGTCACTACACTGCTCATCAGCACCCACTAGGATTCGAACTCAGTACCAGGTAAACATGATGTGTTTTTAATACGGCCGCTTAACCAACTCAGCCACTGAGCTCTTATTTATTTTTTCGTCTATATTTGTCTCATATTGATGACATATGCAATCTGTTATAATGCCGGTTGTTTGTACTGCAGTTTGCTGTCACTGAACAACCAGTTATTTTTTATTATTTATCAACCTATGTATGTTTGTTGATAGGCTCTGTGCCATGAGATATATATGTATGCAATAACTATAAATAGTCTAACTTAATTTTTATTATTTCTAATATTATATGATGGGTTGGTATCATTCGTCTAGCTCAAGTTTAATCCTGGCTAAAGCCAAGAATTATTTTTTTTTTTTTTTTTTAATTATAACAATAATTACCGCGATCAATGATCTTGATCAAAGAAGACAGGATATAAAAATTGTTAAACCTTTTTTTATAAAAAAAGCAATAAAAAAAGAGATCTTTAGCTGGAAGAATTTAGAAGATGTATGTATTCTTTGATCAAGAGTTATTGATCGCAGCAATTATTGTTATAATTATAAATAAAAATATTTCTTGGCTTTATACAGGATTGAACTCGAGCTAGACGAATGATACCAACCCATCATCATATAATATTAGGAATTTAGAAGAAATTAATATAAACCAGATAAAATAATAAGAATAGTGAATTTTTCAATACACATAAACATTTTAATCATTTAAAAATTGTGAAATGTTAAATAATTAGTATAAAAAGTTTTCAATTTCAAGTTTTTCAATTGTTTTTTAAAGAAAATTTGTACAAAGATTATATAGAACATTTTAAATACTTTAATTATATACTTTGAAAAGTTATCTAATAATTTTCTATAGATATTAATTTTAAGACAATAATTTTTAAGAACAAATAAGATGTTATCTTTTATTTAAGAAAACTAATATCGTCTCTGTTTTTAGCAAAATCGACATAAAAAAGGCATTTGCTTTCATTTACAATGCGAAAACGATATTACTGATAATTATTTTTAACACTTGGATAATAATATGATTTCCAAGTCGTTTTAATGTCGTTTATTGTGAATTAGTTGCAGTTTTTAAATAATTTTTCAATATACAGTTTACTAAAAACACTATTTTTTTTAAATGAAGTTTTTTCTATTTATAAATAAGTTTTTATATTCACCCTTTATGCACGAAGGCTTTACAACAGTTGCTGATTTAATTCTACGAGTAACATATCGTCCACCTAAGCGTATGATTATTATAATTGTAACAACACATTGCACATACACAACAGTATCTATGGCATACTTTTGGGGGCAGATAGCTAGTTAATATTAAACAAAATTTTACTCACACTCAATCTGTGCTACTCAATGTAATTTTCATTCATTATTTAATTCTTATTGCGCCTACAAATGGAATTCAAAAACACTAATATATCATGAATTGGGAATTTTTCCACACACACACACACACACACACATACACAGCCATTAATCGAATAGCAAACTGTATAAACTGTTGCAAAAGTTTAATCATCAAATGCAAAATGAGGTCAGTTAATATTTCTTTTTTTACAACTACGTATTAACTACTTTGTGCTTATGACAAGCAAAATTATTAAAATTTTCTCATATAAATACAGTAAAATTAAAAATATAAACGCGGTAATTAATTTTTTTACTTCAATTAAGATTTGTTAGTCACCTTTTTTTACATGAGACTCAATAAGCTTTCAATTATTTTATAATAAAAACTGTTTAATATTATTAAAACTTACTAGCAGTAATTTTAAGGATGCAATCATATTTACCTGTAAAACAAAAGGAAAATATGAAATAAATTTAAGAGTTTTAAATTAATTGGTAGAATTTTAATAACAAGTTTTTTAATAAATTGATAAAAATTTTGATTTTTTTTATACATTTTTAGAGGATAAGAAAAACTATAACATAAAATTGGACCCTGGGTAAAACATTTAAAACTGATATCAATACATACCTTTCTTAAAGGAAACGTACGTTTTGAAAAGTTTTATTTATAAATAATTTTTTAATAACTTTATAAAAACAAGTACTTTCATACATACCAAAAAAAAAAAATTAATAGTATTTATTTGTAAAAAAAAAAGTATCTTATGAAAAAATTACGCACAAAATAAAGACTTTAACAGATATTTTGGCTAATGAATTAGTTGACGGTTATAAAAAAAAATACATTTAAAAAGTGGATTGTCAAAATCCTTTTAAAAAAGTACTTTTTGCTCGAGTGCTTATTAAAAAGGTATCTATTTAAAGAAGTACGTTTTAAAAAAGTACCTTTTAAAAAAATACCTTTTAAAAAAGTACCTTTTAAAAAAATACCTTTTAAAAAGGAGCTTTTAAAAAAAGTGCCTTTTAAAAAAGTACCTTTTAAAAAAAGTACCTTTTAAAAAAAGTACCTTTTAAAAAAGTACTTTTTAAAAGGTATCGTTTAAAAGAGTATCTTATAAAAAAGTATCTTTTGAAAAAGTAGCTTTTAAAAAAGTACCTTTTAAAAAAAATATCTTTTAAAAAAGTACCTTTTAAAAACTGTATTTTAAAAAAGTGTATTTTAAAAAAGTACCTTTTAAAAAATTGCCTGTGAAAAAATTACCTTTGCAAAATGTACCTATTAAACACGTAGCTTTTAAAAAAATCACCTTTTAAAACGTACCTTTTAAAAAGCATCTTTCTGAAAAGTGTATTTTAAAAAAAATACCTTTTAAGAAGTATGTACCTCTTAAAAAATACCTTTTAAAACAGTGCCTTTTAAAACAGGACTTTTTAAAATATTACCTTCCAAAAAAAAGTATCTCATAAAAAAGTAATTTTTGAAAAAGCTTCTAAAATAGCATCTATAATGAAATACCTTATAAAAATTAATTTAATTACTTTTTATAGATGTTCTCGTTCTAAAAAAGTATATTAAGATGAAATGATCTTCAAGCTTGAGGTCTTTTTTATAAAATTTTTTTTTTTTTTAAAATGTGTTTATTTGATTCAATATTTCGTCTTCCTTCGGAAGACTTCTTCAGGATTCCTGAAGAAGTCTTCCGAAGGAAGACGAAATATTGAATCAAATAAACACATTTTAAAAAAAAAAAAAAAAAAAAAAAAAAAAAAAAAAAAAAAAATTTATAAAAAAGACCTCAAGCTTGAAGATCATTTCATCTTAATTTAAGAAAAAGGTCGAAAAATTAGGATAAAGTAAAAAAGTATATTTTAAAAAAGTACCTTTTAGAAGAGATACCTCTTATGATGGACCTATAGAGAAAAAACTTTTTAAAAAATGGTCTTTACAGTTATATTTTTGGGAAAGGTACCGTTAAAACACCCTGTTAAAACTTTAAAAAATTCCTTTTTAATAAGTATCTTTTGAAAAAGTACCTCTAAAAGCGTATCTTTTAAAAACTGTTTTTAAAGAATTACCCTTTAAAAAGGACCTCGTAGAAAACTACATTTTGAAAAAGTATCTTAAAATGGTACCTTTTAAAAAAGTATTTTAAAGAATACGTTTTATAAAATTACCTTTTTAAACATTTTTTGAGAACGTTTTTTATATACGTTACTTTAAAAAAAGTTATTTTTAAAAAACTTTTAAAATGGCTCCTTGAACAACAGAAAAAACCACCTTTAAAAAAAAATACATTTAAAAAAAGTGTTTTTAAAAATATTTCTTTTACAATGAACTTTAGAAGTTAAAGCGTTAAAAATTATCTTAAAAATTATCTCTCTAGAAAGGCATTCTCTACAAAGAGGAAAATATATTGCATACGGCTGATTTTCATTTTAAGTGGACATTTTCTGTTTCTTTTCCTTTTTTACTTCACCAATTTTGTTATTTCCTACAAAGAAAGTATAATCTAAATTTTCGTTCTGTGTCTTTAACCCATAATGGACGGTTTATTTTAAGAAATACTCTAGTACATGAAAAAAATTTTAAAAAAGGGAATCACCCATATATACGAGTATTTGTAGTAAAAAACTGTGTTTACGGACACTATTTTTTCAGCAAACAAAATATTAACATTAATTTTTTTTTATTATTACAATACATAAAAAATCCAAAAGTTAAGTTCTTGTTTGTGTTGATGTGGGCGTGATTTTGTGGTTATTTGTGTGGCAAACATTTTTAAACAACAATTTTAATGACTTTGTGGTTTATTTTCTTCAATCATCGTTTATTTCCTTCAGTTCGATGTCAAACTGTGTTCTATAACGGACTTGTCTGATACCAACCAATAATTTGTGTGAAACACGACAAAGTAATCAGAAGAGAATTCGAATACGCAAGATTCTATGTAAATACGAGAATATCACTGCACTGTGTGTGTTTGTGTTTGTAGGAAAAACGCAGATGTAAAAACGTTTTTATGGGCATTTTCTTATTCTTTTGAGTAAACATATATTTTTAAGCAATTGTGTTTGTATTATTGCACGCAAGTAAACATTCTTAAATGCTGCTTTTTATGAGTGAGACGCGTTTGAAAGAAATCAAAGACAAATGTGGGCGAAAGCTAAAATTGATGTTTTTTGCACATTATTATTGTTTTATGGGGAGTTGTTGAATTTATGGCACATTTTTTGCAATTGAGTATTTAAGTCACAAAATAAAGGTAAAATAAAAAGTGTTTATTTCTTTAAATTTTTTCATTTTGATGTGTATAAAAATTCAGGTAAATACTTCCAAATCTTTTCATATCAATATGAATGTGTTATTCTTAAGAGTTGAAAACCTAATGAGCGCTTGGTTATAGAAAATGATTGCTGGGTTTGCAACTACATACATTCATGTTAAGTTTGCTTTAATCAAAATAGTTCAACTGCTTTAGCAATAGGAAAAAGTATACTAATACCCAAACACTTATAAGGTAATACTTGGCTGCTATCGAAAACAGTGTTGTTCTGTTCTATGTCTGTAAATGGCTGTCCTCTTCACATCGGGTGTTTTCAGAAGAGTGTACTAAGATTGATTGTGGAAATTTATTTATGTCAGCACTTGCTTTGTTGGCCTTATCGACCAAATCCACCTAGTGAATTATTTACGATTCATCAGTGCCCCCATGTTGCATGCAACGATCACACAGGTCGCAACTTTTGTCACACGTTTATAGCCATATGGACGAAGAGCTTGCTGAAGAGATCGTGCCTTCTTATTCTTCCTGTATATAATTTCCTAGACATTCAATCAATTGGTGGGTCGAAGCCCATTAAGAGCGTCAGACCTTAACCAAGTCACACGTCTAACCATCGCTTTTGGGTCATTACATTGCAGGTATCTGTTGCAAGACCACAGCACTTCGGGGGTTGTTAGATTATTTTTTTTTTTTGTTTTGACAGGTATTATTAAATCATTTATCTTTTTCAAATTCTCAATTATTTACTTATATTTTTGGGTTATAAAGTTGAATGTTTGAGAATATCTTTCAAAAATTTTCAAAGTCTACTGATGATTAGGGTAACTCCTATGAAATGTCGACGTATAGACAGCTGGGAAACATAAAAAATAGGCTGTTTGTAATTTTTTCATTGATATCAATGTTAGAAGATAATATGGTGAATAAAACTCAATTGATTAAATAATAATAGTAAAGCATTTGAAGCATAAGTGGCTTTTTATTAGTATTTCTAGGCAATTTGTATAACATATTTTTTTTTTATCTTGGACCAGTACTCAGGGGATAACCCCTACATATGCAGTGCATTGTACTGGAACTAGGAAAATAGAATATGATGAGGTAGGAAAGAGGGAGTAGTGTTCGTGGAGGTTTAATTTAAACAATAACAACACGAAAGACTAAAACAAACTCCATTGCAGCATTTAAAATGTTAGAATTAAATTATTTAAAACTGATCAGTGCCCAGTGTATATACCTTCGACACTGCTCAGATTAGCAAAATTTAGTCCAACACCTTCCACGCTACAAGGTAATGAAGTACATTCAGAAGAAATTAATATTGTGCATATAAAGAAAACGCGGACAACGGTGAAAGAAGAAACAAAAAAACAAAAACAAAAAGAAACGCGTGTACACATACTGCTACCTATTCCGGTGCACTTTGATTCCATACGAAATTAATAATGAAAATATTTATGTATATAAAAAATACGAACAATGGTAAAAAAAGAGAGCAAGAAAATGATGTACACAGCTTACTACCTATTACGGTGCAATTTGTTTTTATATGAATTTAATTAATGAACGTATATAGAAAATACGGACAGCAGTAACAAAAGGCATGTGCACACGACGAGAGACAGAACACTACTCCCATCAGAACACTAATTAATCAGAAACTCAGATTAAAAATTAAATACGTCATCGAACGAATACTATTTTTCAACTTCTGAAGATTCATTCGAAATATTATTATAATATACGTTTCTATCGCATTTTTTTAATGAGGCCGTTGTTATTTTAAAATTCTCACAGCATGTATTCAACTTTGCCTAACTGCACCTAAAAAGTAGCGAATTTATGGTCTTGAACATCTTCTATTTCGAATTTCCGTTTTTATGAGATTCATGTTACTAAATACCCATTCAACTTTCACGCTGCAGAATTGCAAAATCAAGAATTACATTGCATAAGTATTGAATCAATGTTCATTTAATGAATGTTTTTAATTATATGCATTTATCTAGAAATCAACTGTGGACTTCTAATATTTTGATTCATATGAACTTAGCCACACTGATGTTCGTGTTATTTCTAAGTTTTTAAACTGTTTTGTACACTAAAAAAGTTAATATTTTTTATATTAAAAGATTTGGGCAATCATTGTCTGAGTTGAAATTTTGATAGATCTATGTTTTGCATATTTTTAAATTAATGCTGAAAAATGTAACAAAAAAAATGCTAACTGCTAAATAGAAAATTTGCTTCAAAATCAAAATTGTTAAATTTAGCCGCCAATATGCCGAAATGGCCACGCTGGTAGCAGCTAAACTTTTGCATGTGCGTATACTTGATGCGGCAACTTTCCATTTGACAACGTTATTAATCATACGCCTGCAATTAGCCACTTTGATTTATGCGGCTATTTTAAGCAGAACAATAATTAATGATAATATTTAATCTAAAAATGATTAATTAACTGTCCTTAAACAAATTATGTGCAAATAAAAAGAAATAAATTTGTTGTGCCAGTTATTAAATGCTCATGAAAGAGTTTCTCTTTTGTTTTGTTAAAAAAAAGCGAAAAGTTTGGTTTTTATTCAAACATTAAGCCTATAAGCTACTTTTATGAAGTCAAATAACGTATAAATATGCATGTCAGTTTTATGATACCATTTTAAGTATCCTCGCAAATACGTATCAAGAAGTTTATTGCAAGTGTATTAAATCAAAAATAAAACATAATTATAGGATAAGATCAATTAAGATGTTTTTTAAAGTAAAACTGACATTTTTAATAAAATTATATTCCTAACTCTTGATAAAGGCTTAAGAATTACATCTGTTAGATGATGTTTTCTTAACTTTAATATGCATCGTGAACGAAACTCAAAATTGTGGATGACGTCTTTCAAAATTTTTGTTTTTTTCAATCTTAAAAGACAAACTTTGTTGTACATCTATGACATACAATAGAAGCATGCGTTTATACATGAAAATATGATAACTTATTTCTATATGTAGATTCAATTACATTTTTTGATTAGATACCGGCCTATAAAATTTGCATCGAATTTTTTACACTAATATTTTTAATGACAAAAAGCAATAGTTTCTACTTATTCAATAAAAAATGTTTATGGAATAAAGCAAATATTCACAGACATCACTTTTTTCATGTTCAATAACAGAGTGTGCTGCTAATAAATTGTTAGCATACGGATCTGTGCATGAATTTGTGGCTTTAAAGAAAAATTTAATAAGATGGATGTTAAACGAAAGCAGCCATTTAAAAAAATTTTTTTTTTAATTCATGATTATGTTTGGTTCGATTTTCGCATTTTTTTCTGTT
Organism: Thecocarcelia acutangulata; assembly: GCA_914767995.1. Taxonomy (NCBI): domain Eukaryota; kingdom Metazoa; phylum Arthropoda; class Insecta; order Diptera; family Tachinidae; genus Thecocarcelia; species Thecocarcelia acutangulata. Next base: position 32,244,504 of record OU612096.1, read on the forward strand.
ATGTTGGTACACATGTCTGTTATATATGTTGGGAATATCAGCCATTTCAGATTGTCAGTTTGTTTTTTACAGATAAAAAAGTTAGTTGTGTTTTGGTGTGCTTTTCGATTTTTTACTAAATTTTTAGCAAAAACAACGTCACATGGACATCGCTTAGGAGCTGTTGAACATCGTCAAGGACGATCCAGATTTCCTCTAAAAGGTCATAACTGTTGACGAATCATGGGCGTATGGCTATGACATTGAAATCAAAGTCCAATCATCCCAATGGTATTCGTAGCGTCCAGAATTGCCAAGACCGAAAAAAGCACCTCAAGTTCAGTCAAATTGTAAGGTTTTGCTCACTGTTTTCTTCGACTCCAATGCCATGGTGCATCATGAATTCTTGCCGCAAGGTCGTACGGTCAATAAGGAATACTACCTTGAAGTTATACGCCGTTTGAGCGAAGAAAATTGTCAGAAACGCACAGAAATGTGAAAAAAAACAATCATGGACAACGCACTAGTTCACACAGCATTAGATACGATGCTAAAATTACGTAAAATACACTTCGAATGGGTTGAGAATTCATCTTAAAATCCAGATTTAGTTGCCAGTAATGATTTCCTGTTTTCAAACTTGAAAGAATGGCTCGCAGGAAAAAGATTCAGCTCAAACGGAGAAGTGTTTACTGAAACTAATACGTATTTCGAGGGGTTCTTGAAAATCATTTTATTCAGATGGTATAAAAAAGTTAGAGTATCGTCTTACTAAGTGCATTGAGCTAAAAGGAGACTATGTTAAGAAATAAATGGTTTTTGAAAAAAAAGGGTTTTTTCCTACTTAGGTAGCTAAAATATTATTCCGCCCTGATACACTGCGCTGCGCTAGTCCCACCGAATACTGAGCAAAACCTTAAAACCGTGAATATTCGGATTGGCCTTCAATTCCCTTGTTTCGGAATTTCCTTGTTTCTAAATCCCTCCCATGGCTTTTATACATTTTGAAATGCCCTTTCCAATAATCCTGCCAATTCTTGTTGCGTTTGACAAATGTCTTGATCAAGTAATGCCTCCGTGTCAGCATCTTCGAAAACTTTCTCCACAGCCATGCTGCTGTTCGACGTCAAAATAAAAGTTCTTGAAACGTTGAAGCCACTTTTGGCACTTTCTTTCACTAATACCGGCCTCAAAACAGGTATTTAGGAGAATTCGATGAACCTTATCTACAAATTTCTTCATTTTAAAACAGAAAATTGAAGCCTATCGCAATTGACGAGAATTTGGTTCGTAAGCTGGCTGACATGTTCAATCGAGAATAACTTTATGATACAGACAAAAATCAACTATAATTTCGATGGCGTAATATTTATATTGTTAAGAATTTTTTGTCACTTCTAACCCAGTGTGCAGCTGATGATCTGTTTGTTATAAATGTACAACACATTCACACAAGAAAGATAAAACCAAAAACATAATACACAACAAACATACATAATTTAAAGTACGTAAAATTCCAAATAAATTACCTACAAATGATGTTGTTTCTTTCTTGTATTCTTGGTATTCGTTTTATTATTATTTGTTGTTGTGACTTGCTTATTGTCCGCCAGCATGTGTATGAATGTGTATATGCGTAAGAATTATATTTGTACATTTGAGTCTAGAGTTATGAATAACTAAGGCGATCGTGATGATTGTAGAAAATGATAATGAAGTTTAAATTGCAGGCAGGTCGGCGGCAACGTATCTGTTTATTTTTAAGCTTTATGCAAGACGGTCATAAGTCAAAGTAAGCCAGTTTAGTGTTTTGGTACACAGTGATATCAAGTCTAAATAAAGCTGTGAATTATTTAAGTACTGTATAACGAACAAGTGTGTGAGTCATTATTTCATTAGCAATTGGAAAATCCGCAAAATCATTTTTAGAGGCACAAACGTAACAATATATACCTAAGCTTATTGTATGACATCTGCGATTTATTTATTTCGACTACCACTTATGGCTACAGCCACCGATTACAAAACGGTGGAAGCAAAGTTGTGCCCCTACTAAAAATATAGTTTTTACAAAAATTACGTTTTCAAAACTGATGTTCTTCGTTTTTCCACTCTTTAGGATTGAATTCTGTTAAAAAAAAAACACAATTATCGATTTCAAGACCTTCTTAATTATTTAAACAATAAAAATCTTTGTATCCACCCAAATGTCTTTATTCGTTTTTATTATACAAGTTTTAGTTAACGGTCTTTTTAATTCACAAAAATGCTTCGGTGCGAAATTTTTACACTTTTTTTTTAGTTTCTTAAGTCCTGTTTAATTTTTCCTGCTTTCACGTTGCTTTTAATCAAAAAGACACCTATACTTGTATACATATTGTTTGTTATTTTACCTGTCAAGCTGTGTGCATGCGTGCGTGTATGTGTTTGTATGTCATAATGTAGCATTAGTGTTTGGTTTGTTTATTATTACTGCTGTTTTTATTATTATTGTTGCTGGTGTTGTTGGCGGTTGTAAGTATATTTAAGTGACACTTAGCGTTTTGAATATTCAAGCATTTGGAAATATTTATATGGCTGCTAGTGAGAGTCTGTAAGTGCGTTTATGAAATTGTGTGGGTGTTTAGGGGTGGACGGGGGTCGTGAGTGTGTGTGTGTGTGTGTGTGATACTGCACGCGTACGTTATTTCTTCTGTGTTGTTAATGTAAACAACATTGTTGTATATTTTTACTTATCGTTGCAGTAATTTAAAGTTTTGCCGGAAAAATCAGTGTAGAATTTTTATGCGCATTTATAAAGTGCATGTTTTATTTTTAAAAGTTGCATTTTTATTGGTAAAATTTATGAATATATTTAAAAATATTTTTAATATGTAAAAAAATATAAAAAATTGTGTACGGTACACATATACCTGCGTACCGTATGTAATCAAGACATGAGAATTTATCGGCCATGTGTTAGAAATCACTTTCGTTCGGAAATGGAATTGAATCGGTTTTTAATTCTTCAAAAAACGAAAAACTAAAAGACTTTTCGGAATGAAATCAATTCTATAGAATAATACTAGTTTAATTCTTGCATTTAGAAATGATGTCATTCCAAAAAGTCTTTTAGTTTTTCGTTTTTTGGAAGAAGTAAAAAAAGAAAAAGACATTGCCGTATATTTTTTTTAAATTCAAATAACGAAATATTATATCAGTTGTTTTTTAGAGGCTCACTACTCTAAGTTGGGAACACTGCTTTATTAAACAACTCATTCACAGCTGATAGTTCGTTTTTGTTTAGTTTGGTTTAACAACTCTTTACGAATAGAGCCGCATAGACAATTCGGCGAATGAATTGAAGATCAAATTGATATTGAATTTTCATTCAAAACTTTGTTTACCGAAAATTTCTAAAGAAATTCCGTATAACGAAAAACAATAAAAGCCTTTGATATCCATTAAATTTCATCTGCCCACCTTCCTTTCTTTTCCTGGAATTGATCTTCTAAAGAAATTGAAATTTAAAAATTTAAAAATGTTAAATTTTAAAATTTTTCGAGCGCTTTTAATAGTGCTAAAAAATGCCATCATCCTTTATTCGCCCTTCTTTCTTGGTTTTCCTAGAATTGATCCTCTGAAGAAATTTTAATTTTAAAATTTCAAAATGTTAAATTTTACCATTTTTCGAGTGCTTTTAATAGTTGAGATGATTGCTTCCGTTAGAGGGAGTCTTAAACTAAAAACGCCATCATCCGTTACTCGCCCCCCCCCCCCCCCCCGTAAATAAATTCCGTATATCGAATTTTAAAAAATTTTTAATTTTTTAACTTTTAGTTATTTCTGCCTAACTTTCGTTAGACAGAAATAATGTCTACCAATTTCATACATTTTTATGTGCCCATCTTTTACTTCTGTCCGGGAATTCATCCTCTAAAGAAATGCCAAATTTTAAGATTTTCATAAAATCGAAATTCCTTATTTTCTGGAGTGCTTTTATATAATTTAGCTATTTATGATATCCAAAAATTTTCATACGCTCATCTTCCTTTGTTCTCCTGGAAATGATTCTCTAAAGAAATCGAAATTTTAAAATTTCAAAATGTTAAATTTTACAAATTTTCGAGCACTTTTAATAATTCTGACGATTGATTCCGCCATCAACCTTTACTCGCCCATTTTTCTTGATTCTCTTGGAATTGATCCTCTTAAGAAATTTCATATATCGAATTTTCAAAAGATCTACATTTTTTAATTTTTAAACCTCTGTCAAAAATTCTGAGCATTAACTCCGTTAGACAGATGTAACTCCATCAATTTGTATTCGCCCATCTTTTATTTTTGTCTGGGAATTCATCCTCTAAATAAATTCCAAACTTTTCCATTTTCAAAAAATCAAAATTTTTTTTCCTTTAAAGAAACCCAAAAACTATGATATTTAAAAATTTTTATCTGCCCATCTTCCTTTGTTTTCCTAGAATTCATCCTCTAAAGAAAGTGAAATTTAAACATTTCAAAATTTTAAATTTTAAAAATTTTCTAGCGCTTTTAATAATTCTGATTCTGATAGATTCCGCCAGAGGGGCTTTTGTGCTAAAAATTCCATCAACCTTTACTCGCCCATCTTGCTTGGTTCTCTTGGAATTGATCCTCTAAAGAAATTCCATATATCGAATTTTAAAAGATCTACATTTATTAATTTTAGACCTCTGTCAAAGGTTCTGAGCATTAATGCCGACAGAAATAACGTCTACCAATTCCATCCATTTTGATCCGCCCATCTTCTTTGATTCTGTTGGAATTCATATAACTTCTTGGAAATTTTTATCATATTTAATATTTGTATATTTTATCTTCTGATATTAATTACTTATTAGTTTTTTGTTATTTTAATAGCTGATGGGGATATGGGTTAGCTTTATTTTATTTTCGGGTTGGTGCCCACAATTTTTTATGTTTAACAGAGTTATGTTAACTCCTTAACAGGTTTCTGCTACGTCAGTTGGTTTATGTCCAGGGTTATAAATTTTGACATTTATCTTCAAACACATAACTACAAATGGGTGTTTGCTGGACGATGGGAGTGTTTTACAGAAAAATACGTGGATTTCGGAAACAAGATCACTAATCTCGTTACAGCAAAGTCCGCAACGATAGAGCAGAATAACGCTCCCTATTGTGCGGTGGTATTGCAGTTGGACAATAGAGTTGCTGTCACCGATAAGTTTATTCGCTTTCTGTTGCACAGGGTCAATTAACCCCAAAATAGATTTTGAGAAACCGGCCTAGACTTGAAAGTGGTATTCCACTTGCGGTCGTATATACGCGGCATAGTAAGAGGATCTGATGGAGTGAAGTACTCGTATATATGGGTTCTAAATACTAAGCCACTTTTTTTACATGAGAAATGTATTCAGTGATTTTTTATTCCAAGAATATCAGCAGCATCTGATTCCTCCATATTTGTACCATAGAATGGCAATAAGTACTTATGAAAAAAAGTATACTCAAGTATTTACTCTCAAATTTCGTTATTGGCTATACACATACTTATAGACAAAAAGTATCCATTCGAATCCAGTGGACAGGTATTGAAGGCATCTTAAATTAAAAGTACAAGACTACAAAAAATCCTGTCTTACACTTGTTGCCGACACTTCAAACAAATCCTTCACGAAACAAATAAATATTAAAAATAAATAAATAAAAATCAGCAGGAACTTAATTTGTCAGCTGCAGAGGAGAGGAGTGTGAGTTGACTCAGATAAATGCGCTCATGCTCATTTTCGGTTAAAACAGCTGATTCTAGCTGTCATACAAAAGCTTAGAATCGTAATACAAAATAATAGTTGAGTTGTAGCATTCACTATTCAACTTAATTGAGATGTGAATCGTGATAGTGATATATCACTTAAACTTACTCGTACGCAACTCTAAGAAAAAGACACCCTAAATTTTGTGAAATTCCCACTTCCGCTGAACATAAAACAAGTGTAGAAAAAATCTTTTTAACTTTCCTTTTAAGATTATAAGGCTGGATAGCAGCCCTCCACTCCCGGAGGAGTAAAATAAGCTTTAGAAAATATTTTCAAATATTTTTAAATAGTAAGGAGAAATTTGTTTTAAATTTTTTAAACATTTGTTTGAGGAAAGCAAACAGTTCATCTATACCCGATTGCTTTCTTTTTTTCCTTGTTGTGCTTAAGCAGTTATTCAACTCACCTTTGTACATAGGAAATTCGCCATCGCTGTGACTGTGGCACAACATCATCGGTGAACGGCAACGTGAACGTTCAACGACCACAACATTATGTCCCGAAACAGTATTATGTTTTCCTCCCCCTCCGCCACCAACTCCACGCAATGAAGAATTATTTATTGTATCCCCAGCAGAACCACCACTGTTTGTGGTGGTGGCTGAAGCGGAATAAGAACGTGGCACATGACTCAGAGTGCGTCGCCTTAAAGTTGCTGCAGCGTGTTGTTGTGATAACGATCTGTGTTGAGGTGTCAAGTGATGACGTCCATGATGATGTGTTGAAATTTTAACCGATGACACCGTATTAGCCATATTTGATGTATTGTTGACACCGGAAGATTGACAATGGCGATGAGCGGCAGCTGCAGCTGCCGAGGAGGCTGATGAAACGGAGGAGGTGGCCACGGATGTTGATATGTTGCCACTATTAAGTGACATGTGATGCTGTAGCGGTGGATGATGATGCTGATGAGAGTGTTGTGTGTGTTGATGTAGATGATGTTGTGCTGCTGTTGTGGTTGTTAATGTGGCATTGGTATTTGAAATGGTATGATGTAGCGGAGGATGTGAGTGTTGATGAGTAAGTTGACGTGACACATTATGCGAATGGGAATGACCGTGGGCACTTCCGATGGCAGCAATACTGTGCTGGTGTTGCAATTGGCGTTGTTGCTGATGGTGTTGCTGTTGTAGTTGTTGCATTATCTGATGATGTGTTGTTTTAAGGTTTGATTGGGTATTTTGTAAGCCACCACCGCCGCCACCGGCTAAAGACGAGGAAGAAGTAGGAACCACTGTTGAATGTTGATTGCTGCTGCTGTTGTTGGTTGACGACAAGGCGGCAGAAGTGTGTGTTTGATTTGCGTTTCCGGAATTTCCGGTGTTGCCAGCAGCATGTGTTAGTGCAGCGGGGTTTTTCTCCCATGGTCCGTTATTGGTTGAATAATCCAACTTGGTGTTGCCAAATGATGTTGTTCAAAAAGGAGGCAAATACTAACTTCAAACCTTTTGCTTTTATTGGCGCTGTTAACAGCAGTTAAACTTCAGAAACAAATAAAATTGTATTGCTGCAAATTTTTATTATGTTTTTCTTTATAATTTGTTATTATTATTATTTTGTTTTTTATTGGTACTTCATCTCGTTTTACGAGCTCAGCTTTTCTTATTTTGTGTGCACAAAGTATTTTAAATGATTCTTTTTTTTTTTTTGGATTTAATTTTATGGCAAAACTTTTCCAATTATTACGAGCAGAAAAAGGTGAAAACTAAAAAGGATTTTACACCTTTCGTATGCTTATTTCTAGTACATATTTAAAACGTGAGCAACATCATTGTCGCTATCGCCGCCATTACCATCTTTATGTTGGCCCCGGTCGTAATCATTAAGTTTATCCAAAAACTTACACAAATATTTATGTATTTACAAGCATTAGTTTATTTGTTGGTTATTTGGTTTCTGCTCTGGCTGTTGCAGTGTCATTGTAACACTGTTTGTGGCATCCTTATCTGTGTAAATAAACATGACCTTCAAAGCTTTTTTCACCCCTTTTCTTTCTCCTTCTTTTGCCTTACTTTCTCATTTTTGTTATTGTACTTTTGTGAAAAGCAAAAAAAAACTGAAGAAGTTTTGTTGGCACTTTTTCAAAATAAGTTTTTTACTTCAGAGTGAGTGCACTCATTTGTTTAAGAAAATTTTTAATTTTATCAAAAAATTTTTAGAAATTTTATCTAATTAAAAGGTCAAAATGTAAGAAAAAAAATCAAACGTTGCACATAAGTTTAAGCAATAATTTTAAGAGGTAACTAAATTAAGAAAAAATATATATTTTATAAAAAAAATTTGGATACTGTTTAAAACACATTAAATCAAATTTTTAAAGAAAACAACTAATGTTTATGACATGCATATAAGAGTAGGACAGCAATTTCGCGGCGGCCGTTGCGCTCATCTGCACTGAAAATTTTGATATCTTTTAGTCACAATAATGAGAATATTTTTGCAATTATTTTACAGCAATGTGCAGCACATTGGAAGATTCACTCATAAACAGCCCTATTGGTTTTACGTTTTATCTTTTTTTTAATTTTTGATTCGGACCTGCACTCTATGGAAAACAAGTTACGGGTAGGGGAAGAGCAAGGAAAGTTTGGCACTTCTGTGCACTCAAACTGAACTTTTTACATTTAAATAAATATATCTGCGTTGAATCTGTTCCACAAACACACGCTTCGACTATGGTTTTTGTAATGAGTTGTGCTATTTGCTTAAAAAACAAAAGCAAACAAGAGGATGTACCTTTGCAGAAGATGGTGTAGTATTTGGAAAGGTTCGAGGTTCATAAACAAACTCCTCTTTTCTATCGGAGAAATATCTATTGTAGTAGCGACAGAGTAGTAGCACTCGCCTAACAGTTCGTCGTTGCTGCATGCAGTAAATAGTGCTGGGTACCCTGCTATCTTTGATAAGCTTCCTCGCCCACACTCATGCACACCATTGAGCATATCTGTTCTGTTCTACACAATTTTTATATAGAAAAATATGTTCAAGAGTGTACTCTATGTAAAAATATGTTCTAGTCTAGACAAACTTTTTTATAAAAAAAAAAAATTTTCTTGTCTAAATAAACTTTTTTATAGAAAAATTTGTTTTAGCCTAGACAAACTTTTCTATAGAAAAATTTGTTTTAGCTTAGACAAACTTTTCTATAGAAAATTTTGTTCTAGTCTAGACAAAACTTTTCTATAGAAAAATTTGATTTAGCCTAGACAAAATTCTATAGGAAAATTTGTTTTAGTCTAGACTAACTTTTCTATAGAAAATTTTTTTCTAGTCTAGACAAACTTTTCTATAGAAAAATTTGTTCTAGTCTAGACAAACTTTTCTACAGACAAATTTTTTCTAGTCTAGACAAACTTTTCTAAAGAAAAATTTGTTCTAGTCTAGACAAACTTTTCTATAGAAAAACTTGTTGTAGTCTAGACTAACTTTTCTATAGAAAATTTTTTTCTAGTCTAGACAAACTTTTCTATAGAAAAATTTGTTCTAGTCTAGACAAACTTTTCTGCAGACAAATTTTTTCTAGTCTAGACAAACTTTTCTATAGAAAAATTTGTTCTAGTCTAGACAAACTTTTCTATAGAAAAACTTGTTGTAGTCTAGACAAACTTTTCTATAGAAAAATTTGTTCTAGGCTAGACAAACTTTTCTATAGAAAAATTTGTTCTAGTCTAGACAAACTTTTCTATAGAAAAATTTGTTCTAGTCTAGACAAACTTTTCTATTGAAAAATTTGTTCCAGTTTCTAGAATATACAAAGTTTCTTTTAAAAATTCTAATCTAGACAATATTTTTTTGGAAAAATTTGTTCTAGTCCAGACAAACTTTTCTATTGAAAAATTTGTTCTTGATGAGCGAATCGGCTATCGCGAAATAGTTGCAGCTTCATAAAGATTTTATTGTTAGGCATTAACACTCAGCATAATTTGTTATTTTGTGGAACAGCAAATAATAATTTTGTTCGTTTCCTCTTCACTTTTAATTTTTGTTCTACAGGATGACAAACTAACGTAAAATAGCTGAGTGAAAAATATGCAAATAACATCATATTGTTCGTGATCGTACTTAAACACATTTGTGTATACTTGACGCAGACACCATGCTACTCGTATTTTAATATGAGAAAAATGTGTATTGGGTGCAAAGAAACAAAGATAAGTAAATATAAATACAAAGATATACTAATAACTTGATAATAAACAAAAGAACTGGTTGGTATTCGCAACAACTTTACAGTTTTAACGCACAAGTCCTCACCACACGCTTGAAAGTTTTATTTTTAAAAAATAACAAAATATAAAAAGAAAGGAGTACACTGAACTACACCATTTATAAAAACAAACGAATTGTAATGCTTTGTACACTATTTTTGACTTCAAATTTGTAACAATTATATAAAATATTGTGCAATATTTCTCGATGGCTGATTTGGTAGAGTACACGACCAACAGTCTTGAAGACGCAGCTTCGATTCCTGCCACAGACCCTACGTGTTACTGCAGACAACCAAAAAAGCTTCGCAGTTTTTGTGTTTGTTATAAAACAAAAAAGATTTTTGACGGCACTTATACTTTCTTAAAAATTTAGAATCCTTTATGAAAAAAATTATTTTTATAGATATGTACAATAATGTGGGACGATTTAGCAATCGAAATTGTGTCATAGATTTTTCGGTAGCTTTTGGCATGAAGAAAAAGAAAAATCATTTCCATCCGTGTTCAGGTAGCGCATGAAATCAACTATTTGCTTTAGTGACTGAGCAAAGAACGAATCTATTTGAGTGTTTTCAAAAACTGTAGAATTTTTTTTTCAATCAATATTTTAAACTCAACTGTCTAGCAACAGTCAGATTTCTTGTTACTACTGAAAGATCATTCTTAATGAGCCACAGATAAGTAAATTGATGAACACAAGTTCCTGCCATTACAGCCTAATTTAACGATGAACCAACTCCACGGTCAATAGTTCCTGCAACATGCAGGTGTCAATTTCTTGTAATATGCTGGATATGGAAACATTAAAAACCCCTTATTCGAGAGTTGAGTCCTTCTAAACCCTCTTATAAGCAATTCTCAAGACAATCGAGAAATTCAAAGCACCGTAGTTGATAGCCCGAAATCTTCCAAAAACATTAGGCTTTAACCAACTCACCTGACGGTATACGGATGTACAATACGGATACCTGTTTCGAGACAACAGCACCTCGAAAATCTATTGGGTCTGTGAAAACAGCGTTATACACCACCATTATCAGGAACACCAACGCTTCTTTCAGTGATAATAGGCTTAAGTCACGAGCAGTACATTTGAAGGTCGGTACTTCAGACTATAACAAACAGCAGTATCGCTTTAAAACTCCTTGGACACACATAGGCTCCATTTTGCCAACTAACCTTGAGTAGAAACTTCAAAAGTTTCATTTATTTCATTGAGCTTTTACAGTCAAATACAATCAAGTAACCCGTTTCTATTTATGTCCAAGGAAACTGTGCTCAAGGCAAAAGCTACTTCTCGAAGTGCCTCATTTTGCGATAATTTTGGTAGAAATATTTACAACATATGTTTAGTTTGTTCTTTTAGGGATACCCCAATTTGCCTAACTATCGTATAACACGTATATGCCAGAAAGGGTACCGGATAATGAACATCATGCTGCAATAAACAACAAACTGATTTCAGCGAAATTGTTGGCTTTAAAACAATGGAAGAATATTGAGGATAGGAGTTTTCTTAAGAGCCACCTGCTGAAGATAAATTATTTCAATAACTATTATTGTGTTTTGAAGTGGAGTTTGCTAAAATTACAAGTTTGAAAACTTGATTGTAAAATCCAAATATAAGCGTACAGCCTTAACCACCTCATCAGCGAAGAAAGCAATGCATTGACATGAACACTGATGAAGGGCAAGTACGACTGCTATGGAAGACTATTCTTCGCTGCCTGTGAAAGTAATCAAAAATTATATTTTCCTTGTTTCTTTAATATGCTGATATGCCATCACTTCTTTCATTATAAAAAATCCAACTAATTAAAATTAATTAATAAAAATATATTGCAGGGTGATTTATTATAACACAAATACAAATAATTTTTGTGAAATATAAAATTTCGGGTTTTTTCTCCTTTTAGAGTTTTTTTTTTCAATGAGTCTCATTTTTACTTTTTTTTTAAGTTATTCGTTAAACCAATCAGAAAATACATAATGCTATTATGTGTTTCCCAGCTGTCTATATGTCTACATTTCATAGGGGCTAATCTATTCATCAGCAGACTTGAAAAATTTTGCAAAATATTTTCAAACATTTAACTTAATATTCTACTATTTTAAAGAAACTAATGAGAACTTAAGAAGAAAAAACTCTGAAAAAATTTTTCAAACAAAAAACAAAAAACAGAATATTTTTCTTTTCTGACGTTTTTGCTTTTCTTAGCATCTTTTTAATTCTCATTACTTTCTTCAAAATGGTAAAATATAGAGGTAAATAATTAAAAATATTTTCCAACAGCAACCAAGTCTATCTATAAAATGTCGAAGAATAGACAGCTGGAAAACACAAAACATTTTTGATTGGCTAGGAAAGTAAATAATGATAAAACTCAATTGTTATTCATTAAATATTTTTAGTTTTTATTCTGTCTGTAACAATTTATTATAATTACAGTGCGAGCTCGATTTTTGCAACTTGAAGAAATCTGGTGTGTTGCAATTAACGAAAAGTTGCAATGATCGACCAGTATTTTTTTTTTTAATACTAAAAAATAACTAATTTTCAATAAAAAAAAAAACTTTATCTTTACTCAATTTTCATTACCAAGGTTGGAACTTGTTTTATTTGATGTGGCGCACAGTGCAGTTTTAATAAATTGTATTTATAGATTTACCATGATCTATTTTCCTTAAAATTACCAATTTTTTTTTACTGTCAAGGTTTTCCACACATTCTGTATTCTACTTTAAAAAATTTACTTCACAAAATTGATAAGAAATGTTGTTAAAATGGGATTGGCTAAATATTAACCAATTATTGGAGGCATTATTTGATCAAGACCCGTGTCAAACGCGACAAGAATTAACGGCAATATAATTGAAAGTGATGCAACAAACCATTTCAAAAGACCTGAAAGTCATGGGAATAATTCAGAAGCAAGGAAATTATCTGCCGTACGAATTGAAGCCGAGAGATGTTAAATGTTTGCAAGGCAAAGACGAAAGGGATTTCTCCATCTCATTGTGAGTGAGGACGAAAAATAGGTTCATCACGATAATCCCAAGCACAGAAAATCATGGGGATATCGCGGTTATGCTTCCACGTCGACGGAAACCAAATATTTACGATACCAAGGTCAAGCTCAGTATTTGCAGGGATTAGCTCGGGGTAGTGTATTATGAGTTATCAGGTCTGGCCTCAGACAATCCAACCGCGCCTGCCTCTTTCATAAGAAGCAGCGTATGGCAACTACAGCAGCATGTAACGCCAAACTACGCGGTTCCCACCTTTCCTTCCCATCCCCTGCCATCCATCTTTTTCACCCACACTATATCCCTCTAACATCTATTCTTCACTTCACTATCCCACTTTTCAGGCAATTACAAAGCGAACGACTTCAGGACTCAAGTGAGCTGGAGAGCCTAGGCTATTTCGGGGTATCCAGCGGCCTGCCTACCTAACCTAAGTTACTTCACGATTGCCAAATATGAACCGTCAAGACTAATGTTACCAAAATGGCGACATCCTATATAAATAAATACATTTATTAACAACAAAAAATTATGTTGCTGTTATTGGAGCTCGTTTTTTAAAACTGTTGCATTATAAAGACCGTAATGCAGAAAATTTGACTAATGCCACCGGGGTGTTGCAGTAATCGGGAATGGCGGTTGTCGAGCTCGCACTGTATTTGCAAATTTCTGTGTTTCTCAAGTTCTTTTTTTTAATTTTTTATTTTTGTTATTTTATTTATTTTTTTTTTTAATTTTTTTTTTTTAATTTTTTTTTTAATATTTTATATTTTATTTTTTTTTTTTATAATATTTTTTTTTTTTTTTTTTTTTTTTTTTTTTTTTTTTATATTTTTTTTTTTCTTTTTTGAATTGTTAATGTTTAAAAAGTTACTTTGGCAAATGGTGTACAGAACGAAATAAAAAGAAATCACTATTAAAACAAAAACTCATAAAACAACACTTTAAAAAAATCTCAAGAAAAAATAACACTTCTTTAAAACTCTTATGCTTAAAGTTGTTACTCAGAAAAACAATAATAAAAAAAATGAGAACACTACATCTTAAAGAAAGAAAAAAAAAAGAAAAAAAAGAAAAAAAATTTAAAAAAATCCCTTAAAAATTATTCTGAATTTTCATACATTTTTCAATTTTATTTTGTATTTTTTGGTTTTTTTTTTTCTTTTAAATTTTAACTTTTGTTTAAATTCTTGTTATTTTTTGTCAAGTTTCATTTTCGTTTAAATACACACAACGGTTATTTACAAGCCATAACGGTAAACACTCTGTTAAAATTCGAATTTCTTTATTTGTGTGTCAAGTTCACGACGCGATTTTCCTTCCCTACATTTTTATTACTACTTTACAAAACAATCTTTTTCAGATTTTCTTTACATGTTGGTATACATGTGTGTGTGTGTGTGTGTGTGTGTGTGTGTGTGTGTGTGCTTGAGTGCCTGCCCATATGTGCGTTTGTATGAAATTATCTCGATGGGCATAACTATTTTTGCGTTAAGGAAGCCAAAGAACGAAGCTCTTGTAACCAACACCGAAATGAAACTGAAATTTGTGCCATTATCCTTAAATGAATACGTCCTGTAATGTGTTTCATTTATACAAATGTCTACTTTTGCTAGAATTGTTGTTGCTGTTGTTGTTCTTGTTATTGTTGAACATTTTAAGTCAAACCAATACTACCGAACGGAAAAATTCCGAGAGCTAGAGAGTACTAGTTGGTAAACTTTGCAAAGAGCAAAAGCTTTTCGGTTGTGCCAGAGCTTTGAACTGTAAAACGAGAAAATGCGAATGAAAACTGTTACAACAAAAGCCAAGTGTATGACATTCAGCTGTCAGAGTGCGTGTTCTAAAAACGAACAAAAGATATTGTTGTTATGTATGTGCGTGTGTGTGTGTGTGTTTTCATTTCTTTTTATTTAATTTTTGAGCTAATTTATTTTCCGTTATTTTTTTTTATAAGTATTGTATTATCCAGTCTCACTGAGAGCGGCAACAGCAGCAAGAAGAATGTTATTGCCTTGAAGCATGAAAGATGAAATAAATAAACACAAAATCACACAGATACATACACACATACATACATATACATATAGTTATTATTATGATGTGTCTCATTGTTTAAGTTAAAATATGAATGTAAAATGAAAACAGGCAAATGTTTTCAAATACGAGTACATTTATACAACAAGTAAAGCAAGAGAACTAAAACTTAACGTATTATTAAAGTAAAAAAAAAAATAAGCCTCCACCTACATTGGAATGTGTAGTAAATCTATATATGTATGAAACTTTATTATCCTCCGGGATAATAAAGAATTTCATTACAGTAAAATGAGCCAACTAAAAAGCAATATTCAATGAGTTTTGCATTTGTATAATTACTCTGTACAGCAGCCAAAATGTTCCTTGAATAAAAATATGTGAGCTATGCACTGAAAAGAAAATTCAATACGACGTGAAATGGTCCTCCCGGATATCGAAATATTAACGCTGTCGCAAATTTCAAGCTGCACATCAGCAGACGACTTTTTTGGACCGGCTTTAGAGTTTGGCGTTATCATGCGTTCTGTATATTCCGATGTTTTTCTTGGCCGTTTCTGTAGTGGAACGTTTGTTATGGTGTCATATTTTGAATTTGTTGCAGAGCATTAACAGCCATTTTATTTTTCTGAACATTGTTGCTTCTCTGATATTTATTTATATGACTTTCAAGTTTTGCACAGTTCAAAAATGGTACTCCTTACTTCAGGAGTGCAGCTCTTTCATTTTTCCATTGCAAGTCTTAAAAGTAGTACGCTATTGTATTTAAATATGTTGAATTAAAATCGAATTGCTGATCTTGTTCCTACTATTTTCTTTTACAACAAATTTTAAAAACTAAATGATTGTTTCTGATTTCGAAAATCGGATATGTCCTTTTTTAAACTAGGCTAAAGCGGCCCATACACGTTTCAATTCAATTGTGAATTGAGTTTTTCAACTGAATTGATTATTGCCTACACACTTCATAAACTGAATTGAAAGATTTTCATTCAGCTATTAAATTCAATGAAATTATAGACAATTTTAAAAACATATGGCGTTCTTTTTGCAAAAACACTACAAATATAAATTTTGAGACCTGACCAAGAGACTCGAACACACACAACACAATCGAGTTTAAAGACTTGCTAGTCAACTTAAAAAAATCAAAACATTTTAATTTTTCTTCAACCAACTCGACAACTGCCAAACTAAGCAACTGACAAAGCCATACATGCTTTGATTTGAACAACAACCGACTCAGTTGCCAACTGAGTTGAAACGTGTATGGGGTGCTTAAGAACTTATCAACAAGTTTGCAAAAAAAAAAAAAATTCGTAGCGGTAATTGAAATGCTTAATACGGAAAGTAAAATTATTTAAAGACGAAACTTACATAACATAATGGTAAATTTCAGATACGTTTTTTTATATCCCATTATTTTAAATAAAACAATGAGAATTTACAAAAAAGGTTCCAATAATATTACTCAAGCACAAAAAACAACATATACCTATCTAGCTCTCAGCAGCTCATTCATATGTTATGTTATGTACTCGTATTTGTGTCTGCTTTGGTTTTTTACTCAATTGAAGATCTCATTCTCATTGGATTCAAGATAAGTTTTGTTTAAATTTTTGAAACATTTTACCGTTTGCATATCAGATTTTCGTTAAAGCGAGTTTCGTTATACCATGCTTTGAAGAAGTAACGGAGAATATGCCTGCTTTAAGCCCAGGTATGTATATATGTATTATGTAGCTTTAATTAAGAATTTCTAATTTTTGCTTTTTTCAGTCCCACCCAAACCAGCCAAGTGAATTTTAAAAACAGATCTGCTCTAAATAATTGTAATCTTCAATTATTTTTAAAGCTATTCGCCTTATTTTATTTTTATTCTTTTATTTTTACGAATGTTTTCATACCGCCCGTATGTAACAGTTGTGGGTATATAAACATACATACACGTCCTTAAATATGTATGTATTTAAGTATATTTTTTCTTTTTCTTAAAATTTGATTTTCACGAAAACGGGTTTGCTCTAGCACGTATTCTTTTAATATTCTACTTTATTGGTTTTGTTCGACCAAAATTGATTTGAAATTAAAGATAGGAAATAATAATTGCGAACGAATGTCAGAAAAATATGCACAAACTTTGTCTAATATAAAAAAAATAAACAGATTGCCATAAAGATTTGTATCAAATGTTTAACAAATACAAAAGCATAACTGTGTGTATGTGTAACATGATAACAAACACACACCTGTTTACTTTGTATACACACGACTAATTATTAAACAAATATACGAGAGCGATGCTAAAATGTTTTTGATACTGAGATAATTTATGTTATGTTATGTATATGTTATATGTTATATGTTATATGTTATATGTTATATGTTATATGTTATATGTTATATGTTATATGTTATATGGTATATGTTATATGTTATGTTATATGTTATATGCTATATGTTATAATATGCTATATAATTTATGTTATGTCTTGTAAGTTATGTTAGCTTATTTTATTTTTTATTGTTTTTAGTTTATATTATGTTATAATATATTTTGGATTTTTCAGTAAAGAAACCTGATTTTCTTTTCATCAATCAGAATTTTTCGAAAACTAATTGATGCCGCTTAATTTTGTTGACGATTATAATGAAGACTTTTAAGACTAAACTGTTGTTTGCCTAAGCACGCACAAATATGCATCATTAATACAGAAACCAACAGATAAAAGAAAAACAGGAAAATCAAATAAGAAGTTCTAAACAGACAAGCACACACACAAAATATATATAGTTTTAGATGAACAAACATTTTTGTGCATTTTGTATTTGTAGAGGGAGGAGTATAGATAATCAGAGAATATAAAAATTAGACATATACATGTATAGGGGTTTTTTATAGAGTACACCTCTACTTTTAAATGGAATAAAAGAAAGATAAGAAAGGTTCTGTCATTATAATTTAATTATGACTTCTGTCAGGCATATGATCGCCAAAGACTAGTCTATTCTGGAGGCCCAATTTTCTAATACATCTTTTGTGGCCATAGATAGGCAATAACGGGGTGAATATTCTAATGCCAGTGGTTAATCTTTTCGGGCTTATCGGCGTAGACAAGAAACTTCACATACGAGTATCTCCAAGGAAAAATAGTCTAGCGACGTTAAATCGAACGATTTTGGAGGTCAATTCACGGATACGAAACGTGAAACTATGCGCTTACGAAACGTTTCTTTCAATCAGTCAATTGTGGTATGAGCTGTGTGACATGTTACGCCGTCTTGTTGAAACCTTAGCTCCTCCGTATTATGGTTGTGCAATTGATGAACGAAAAACTCAGTAATCATGGCTCCATAGCGGGCATCACTGACTGCTTCGTTATTAAGAATTCGCTTAGGAAAATCGAGATCAAAGGCAATCTACTTTTGGCACCATTTGCACAATTTAGAAGCTCTGTTCATGCATCAGTCTATTAATGTGGAAAAATCAATCCAAACTTACCATAAATCACTTAACAGCTAATAAAATGGTCACCAGTTAAAAAAGTGTAGCCAACCTTAATGTGTATGCCTCTATAAAAACACCCTTTAGATAAATTAGAAAATAATATTTATACAAAGTAAGAACAACTTTTTCTAAAGGGTGGTTCAACTATAACGCATGACTTTAATTGTAGATAAAATAAAAAGTTTTCAAAGAATTATCTTAACATTTTTTTATTATGATAAAACGATATATGGCAATTATGTGTGAAACAAAATATCGGCCACATGCTCACCTCGGCTTTGGTTTCATATCTCTATCTGATGGTCCATATTTTCAATGGCAATAACATTTTGGAGGATCAGTATCTCTTAAAGGCCGAATTATCTCACTTGTCTTATTGACTTGCAATTGCTCCGCTTGATCGACATTATTTTCGCAGAAGTTTCGTTTTGTTTATTTATTTATGTATTGAGTAAGTAAGGACAGATAATGCCGCCAGCCCATAAACCGCACCAACCAGTCAGTCTTTGTGTTTTCACATTGCGCACAATTCTAACGAGTGCACGAAAACATTTTGACTGGAAAGCTCAACTTCATATAAAACTTATCAATCTTAACGCGCTGCTCAGTTGTGTACCTCTCCGTGCTTTAATTTTAAACAAAGAAATTATCTCATCCTTAACTTGAAGTTAATATGTGTCTCAAAATTAAAATCGTGTTGGGCCACCCTTTATAATCAAAATATTTCTAAGAATATTAAATGTGAACAATAGAGTTCTAAGCTCAAAGGAGAATAAGAAAATCGAATGAGTAGGACTTTCTAAAAGTAAGAATAATAAGAATTTATTTCGTGAGCAAAAAAAAATTGTCTTTGAAGACTTTAAAGCCTTAAACGAATAAAGAAATTTTATAATATAATACAATGGCAGATGGATGAATACCATTGCCGGATCTGGTCTGGCACGATTGTCGTTGTATTATGTAGGTACTTACTACATCTTAGCTGTGACATGTAATTAAGCAAATTTGGGTTATAGCGATATAGACTATATTGTATGTTATACTGGATATTCGCAGAGAAGATAAAAGAAAAGTACAATCAAACAATTGAGTTTATTCACTTTATTAGCTTTTAATAGTGATACCTATCAAAAAAACATAAACAGCTTGTTTTCTATGTTTCCTAGCTGTCTATCTATCGACAGCTAGAAAACATAGATTTTTTAGAATAATAGAATATTATAAGAGAGATACAATATTATAATAGAGGTACAATTATATAAGAGAGGTACGGTATTATAAGAGAGAGCTTTCCAATATCCAATTATCCGGCCCGTCATAAAAACCTTGAAAAGCCTGCTCAATTACGAATCATAATCCACGGTTGAAAGTATAAAGTTGCCATCCCCTTTGGTCAGTGATATAAAGAAAATGATACCGCATACCCACCATCCAAGTCGTATCCTGCTTTGGCCACTTGTAGTTCATTCGCGTTTTCGTTGGCATCAGTGAACTATCGTTGTGTGCAGTAATCCAAACTTAGATTACATCAGTGAGACGCCAAAGTCTATAAAGACCATTCGTACACGCAAAGAAAACGCAGTTTGGAATATTGTTGTGGCAACAATAGTGTTTACTCTGTGATATTCCGTATTGTTGCCACTAACAGTATATTATAATTTTTAATATAGTATAATCCTATATAAATATATCAGTGTTGAATATTCAATATTTCTATTGTTACATTTCTATAATTTTAAAACATGGTTAAATGCAATAATATTGTTTAAAAAGATAATTTGAACAAAACAATAGCTTTTGTTATGTACAATAATATAATGTTTTCTATGTAATGTATGTATCTACAACACATTTCCATTAAACTAACTATTGTTGTTGAACGTATTGATATATATGTCTATTTATTTATTTTTTTTTTTTTTAATTTTGAAGCAATCAGTGTGTGTGAGTTTTTTTTTCAATATTAATAATATTAGAAACAATCAAGATTATATATAAGATTTATTAATGAAAAAAATGGGCATAAAAATAAACATTTGGAAGTTAGAAGGTTTGTAAACTAATTTATATATAAATACAGGTATGTGTTTGAATATGTATTTTTACAGATTTTATCCCCCGAGGGAAAATATGTACTTCAATCTTTTTAGAGCTTCAAGGTTTTGCACAAATTTTATGAGTTTAAATTAGTTTGTTAAAATATTAAATAAAAAACTATATTAAATAATTTACAAAAGTATTGTTTTAATTATAGAAATTATGTGTATGGTTCTACGTACGTATATACATTACGTAATCATATGATATTGTGACGTTCAACATCAGTACACTTGATGGTGATAATAGAATTTACAATTTTTCAAAAATATGGTCGAGAATGATCATATAATATGGTGGGACATGACAATAACAGTATTAGTCATGATACAAAAATTATAGCATTTACCAAATATATGGTTATATGGTATAATTTGGTTTTCGGCTGTGCTAGGTTTTACAAATAAATTTCGCATTGAAACCATATTATGTGGTTGTGTTCAACCATATAATTTAACAATAGTATTTTGCCCTTAAAATATTGTCGTATCAACCATATATTTTTTTCTACGTGTACATTCTAAAAGACGGACAATCACCTACATGCTACTTTATGACGAATTGAGATGATGTGATGATGTTGCGTACAAGTGATTGCAAGGACAGGATAGTCGCTTAACTGTCTACAAAGAGGGCAATATTTTCAGAAACTTGTCTGACGCACAGGAGATTCCATGACTCTCCGATTGCTAGTACCTCGGCTTGAAGTAAAGAAGTGGATAAAAGGTATGTACCTAAGCCCCTGACATCAGCGAAGATACCCGAACCAATACCACAATTTACAATTTTGTGTTTGACCAAGTTAATGCTGAAAAAATAATTAATATGTATAAGAAACCATAACACAAATTTCCAACCCCCGGGCAACAGATCTTACCTTACCATATCCGGAACCAGGGTACTCGGCTTTCTGGGTCTGATCCCAGCATACTCCGTAGCAAATTATTTATTACAAATTATAATTTAATTCCAACTTTTTAAACGCTGCAATAGATTTTGTTTTAGTCTTTCGTGTTGTTATTGTTAAAGTTAAACCTCCACGAACACTTTCCTCCTCATCAAAACCTATTTTCCTAGTTCCAGTACAATGCACTGCATTATTTTATTATAATAACATAATGACATAATTTATTATAATAACAAAATGAGTTGATACATTGTTCAAAGTATCGGTCATCGTTAGCCACTACTTTCTCCCATCTTTCTGGTAGCATATAGACTCCGCGCAAAAAAACAACAGCTCCGGTTTAAAGGTAAAAAATAATTCAAGCCAATATCTGAGACCCTGTTCTCTGAAGTAAAAACGTATTCCAATAAGGCCGTTCTGCGTCGATCGAAACAAATGGTAGTTAGAGGACGCAAGATCTGAGCTATAAGGCGCGTGAGCTAAAACTTCCCATCCACTATTTTCTAAATAGTTTTAAAACAGTCTTGATGCATGTGGCCGAACGTTGTCATGATGGAATATTATCCTCGAATATTCTGATTCGTCAAACGAATCAGTCTTCTGTGTTCTAGTTTTGAGTCGTACAAATCATCATTTGTTAACTTTTTTGAGTTGGTGTAACTATGTTGACCGTAAGTTTCTACCAACAATCGATAACTTTCAGCAGCCAGTTTTTGTTCAAATGAAAGCTTTCACCGCAAAACATCTTTTTAACGCGCTCGTTTTAATTTCAATTGTATGTTTGTTTGTATGTTTGCAACACTAGAAACCCATGCCATATGAATAATTATTACATATGTAGGTATATAAAACTGTATATGTGTTGCTGCTTTAGTGCGGAAATTGGTGATGTCGTATTGTTTTCGGTGAAGAGGGGAGATTTTGGGGATAGACGAAGTTTATTTTGGGAATTCCCAAGAAAATTTTGAACCACTTTGCTAACCGCTTTAGAACCGGTTTTTTATATTCAATGCGCGGTTTTACCGTGGAACATGCATCTGAACTATAAACGGCCATTCACATTAGTGCGAAAATTTAAGTTACCGTATTGTTTCTAAGGAAGTAAGGGGATTTTGACGTCTCCTGAAGCAGACTTTGCGAATTTCCAAAAACTTTGGAACCACTTCGCTAACAGGTTTGTAACTGGTTTGTCATATTCGGTGCGCGTTTTGGCCGTGGAACATGCATTTGAACTGTAAACGGTCATTTGCTTTAGTATGGAATTTGAAGTTACCATATTACTTCTGAGGAAGTTTCCTAAAGCTGACTTTGGACATCCAAAAAAACGTCAAACCACTTCGCTAACCGAATCGGAAGCGGTTTTTTTATATTCGGTGCGCGTTTCGGCCATGGAACGTGTATCTGAACTATTAACGGTCATTCAATTTAGTGCAAAAATTTAAGTTGCCATATTATTGCCGGGGAAGTAGGGGATTTTGGCGATTCTTGAAGCCGATTTTGAGAATTTAAAAAAAAAACTCAGAACGTTATATGAATAATTAGCGGGATATCGAAACGTGCTGTTTAGTTTTTTAAACTATCTCTATTGCTATTGAGGCACAAAATTTACGCTATTTACCGTGTAAAAAATAGCTGTTATTATTGACACAAACCACAAGTGATAGTTATATCGCTCCTTTATTGAACCATAGTCATATCTCAAAGATTAGCCTTTCGAGTTAACAATGCAGAATTTTTAACAGTATCAATTTTTATATAACGCCTAATATTTATTAAAATTACTTATAAATTGTTTCCTTTAGGAGATATTTTCTAAAAAAAAAATTCTAAGACTTGTATGGAAACTAAAAATTTGAAATGCGTTTTTCTCGAAATAAGCTTTTTTTAGATATGACTATGTTGCAATAAAGGAGTGATATGATGTCCAAATCGACATTATTAACTTGTATGCCCAAAGCAAATTTTGTAACCCTATTTTTTCTATGTTTATTTACTGAAAATAAAACTCCAATTAAATTAAAGAGAAAAGGCTCTTTTCCATAATCGAAAAGCTAATATAATAAGAAATCAACCTTCAACAAAACAAATTGTTTAACAGAAATGAAAAATCAATCTAATCTGTGGAGCCAAGAGAAAGAGTTCGGCACTTCTCAGTAAAAAATAAAATATCAATTTATCTTAAGCAGGAAATTATAGGCGTATTCCGCGCAATTTTCTTACACTTTAATTAAAAATTATCAACTTGTAGGATTTACTCGAAACCCGTGGTTGTAATTTAAGCACGACTGGCTTCATTGTTTCTTTTTTTTTATTATTATTATTTTAAGAAATCGTATTTGTTTTAAAGAAATTTGCGTGGAAGTAAACATTTATTTGTATGCCAGCTTGTTGGTCTGTCTAAGTTTTTTTTTTTTTTTTTGTTTTTTTAGACTTCCATATGCTTGGTTGATTTTGAACAAATGACAGAAAAAAAATTTAACCAACTGGGACGGAACCCAATTTTCTTGCAATGACATTCAACAACAACAACAACGATACACAGAATTCGAAATGGAAATATAAAAAACAAAAACAAAACAGCCTTAAAAAATTAAACAGTGAAAAAAAAAACAACAAAACTAGGATGCTGTTGAATTAAAATCCCAACATAAAAACTCACTTATAAACATACAACCAGCAACACACAATTCAGCACAGGAATAGTGCAAATGGCCCGAATGTCCTTTTTTCAGATTTCGATAAAAGCTTAAAGAAACAAGTGTTTATTGTGCTATTTCAGTATCTATATATGTATTTATTACCCAATCTGAAAATTGTTTTTGTCAAATTCCATTACAAGCTGTGCTTTCGATTTTGTATCCCTGATAAAGTGTCATATAAAAACTTTTACTTGCATTTTATATACAGTCGGGTTGAACGAACTTTAACTATTCACACGGGATTTCGGCAAAAAAAAACTGTTTTTTGTTTTTGTTTTTTGAAACGAATAATACTTACGATGTGTAGTAAAAACAAATACTCTATACGAAATTCATTGTGTCAGCATGAGAGCAGAGCGGTTGAGAGTAACACAAGAACTTTCTGCTACAAGAGAAAGTTTTCGTATATTTTACTTACTCATTTACCCGTTAAGTTATTTATACATATACATATGTACGAGAACAGCAAAAAAAAGCTTTTACAATAGAAAAGCTTTTCTGGCCAAAAAAGAAAAATAAGTGCAAGTATGAGTATGTAAGATATGTATGTATAGATGCACATACATATACATATATGCTTTTATATCCTAATAGCAAATAAGACTTTGTTAGAATATCATACAATCTGTAGTTAATAAATGTATGGCGCATTTTTAATTATTAAAATTTTTTTATGTTTGACATTCTAATGTGTACTTGCCTTGCGGCATATGAAGTATGACAAGTTGTTAAAATTTATTTTAAAACTGGCAAACATGTGCAGCGGGACAATTAGCGTCACAGTGATTTGACCCAGTCATTTAGTCATTTTTCTGATGTTAAAGCGCCATCACATCAATGAGATTTTTACATCAACTCAAATCCAAATTATAGTTGATGATATATTGTCATTACCTTGACTTCATTCAATCATTTCTTTAATATTAGAAGGTCATTGCATTGATCATATCGCTCCTTTATTGCAACATAGTCATATCTCAAAAAATGAGCTTTTCGAGTTTTTTTTTTTTATTTATTCAAATTGCTTTTAAACTGTTGCCTTTAGGAGATATTTTCTCAAAAAATTTGCTAAGACTTGTATGGAAACTAAAAATTTTAAATACGTTTTTTTCGAAACGAGCTTTTTTACGATATGACTATGTTGCAATAAAGGAGCGATATGCTTACATCAAATGTATTTCAATAAAACATCCCCGTTTGACATTTCATTGACGAAATAATTATCATAACTGCCGCTAATGATAATTTGCGCAACTGATGTAATGGTTGACATCACAGCAATGAAAAGTGTCATAGAGTCAAAATTGACGCCATTTTGCATTGCATTTACTGTGAGCATCAAAATAAAGTGTACAAGAACTTTTTCTACAATATAGTACTTTTTTAGTCTTTTATGATATGGCTAAATTTATCATTTTAGGGGTTTTGATATTAGTGTGCTATTCTCTAATTAGTTAAAAATATAAAAATTCAGAAATTTCTTACAAATTATATAAATTATAGAGCAAAAACATATAAAGACGCATAAAATATAAAAATGCATATAACCCAGTGTTTAGACATACGAGTAAGAGTTCGAAAAACTCAATACACTCACATAGACTCACAGGTCTACTCGCAGCTGAATTTGCATGCGAGTGGTTTTTTGGCACTTCCATGCAATCAAATGTCAGACAAACACACAGTGTTACCGTATAAATAATTTTAAACAAATCAACTGGATCATTGTAAAATTAAAACCTAAGTTTTAGCTAGTTTGTATGTTAATTTATTAAAACTAATACTATAGATGGAAATTTTTAAATTATAAAGCGATAATATCAATAATATAATGAAAATACAAATTAATGCCAACTATTTTCTAAAAATATTCTCAAGTGAAGAACACGGCAACTCCAGTTTATAAAGACAGCCAAAGGAACAAAATATATGAAGGAAACAAATTGTTTGAAGTTCACGTTCTGACGACAAATATGTAGACAGAAATGAAAATTGCAAGAGATTCGAGTTTTTCGAAGAAATTTTCGTTGATAATACATATTCAGCACTCTCATGAGATTACTCGTATGTCTAAATAGATAGGGTAAAGAAAACAATTAAAGTCTTTTTATTAAGATAATCTCATAAAAAACTTTATAATGATAAGTTTTTTCAACTATTGTCCCATAAATCTGTATAATATAAGTTTAATAATTATTAAGCAAAAAAAAAAAATACGAATGGAGAGTAGAGGCAAATTTTGTGACTCTTTGCTTCGGCGATATTTTTAAAATGAACTTTCACTTTTCTGTGTAGACGAACAAGAAATTTTCATGAAAGTCGTCTATTTCACTGAATTTTTTTTATTTATAATGCGTATACAGAAATTTCATGAAAGTACTTTCCTGTGTAATAGCATAAATCATATAACAGCTGACAAAATGGCCGCCAAATAAAAAAGTGTTGCCAGCTTAAAAATTAATGCCGCTATAAGAAAGAACACCCTTTATTTATAATTTCTTTAAAGTTTACTTGAAATACTCGTAGTACATGTGCAGTAAATAATTATTTTTCTAATTTGTTTTTTTAGCTTGAAAATGATAAGAAACAGCAGCAATAAGTCAACAACGCTGTAGTAAAAACATTTGTTGGTTATCATCAATAAATAAATACTTTCAATATTAAATGATATCAATAAACAAACATTGAATAGGTGCTCAGCAAAATTGACAGTGCGCAAAATGCGACACAAGTACGTTGAAATCCATAGAAAAATGTAACTTAAAAAATGAAAATAATAAATAGAAACAAAAGATGAAAGGTTATACGTATGTATGCGCTTAAGAAATCTCCCACCAAAACCACCCACTCTATATCAAAAGTGTTTATTTACTTCCCAGTTCCCTACATTTGTAGAATATCAACGAAAAGTAATGCAAGTAAACTGCTGCTTTTTATATTCGAAACACGACTGTTCAGAAAAAAATATATCCATACACACATAAACATACTTAACCCTGGTAAACACACAAACAAATCCTTAGTCAATAGAGTGAGTACAGTGTTTTAAAAAAATTTAATGCTATCAAGATAGACAGTAGTACTTAGCGGCGTTTTCAACTTTGAAATTTCAAAACGCACCAAAATCGGGGAAAAAGCGCGTTATTTCAACAAAAACGCACCGAATTTTGAATTTTTTCTTTTCATTTTTAGAAACCTATTATGTATTTTAAGAAGTACAATATCTTTATATTAAAAATGATAAATTAAGTTTTTTATTCGCTATTTAAGCTTCTAACATTTATGCCAATAAAAAATTATAAAGAGCTTGTCTTCTATGTTTCCCAGCTATCTATATGTCGACATTTCATAGGAACTACCCTAATCATCAGTAGACTTTGGAAATTTTTGAAAGACATTCTCAAACATTCAACCTTATATCCCAACAATCCAAATATATTGCTGAGAATTTAAAAAGAAAAATGCTCTAATAATATCCGTCAAAACACAAAAAACAAGCTTTTCTATCTAACATTTCTTTACACCTTTCAAACAAATGAAATGAAATGTTGACATATAGATAGCTGGGAAACATAGAAGACAAGCTATTTATAATTTTTTACTGATTAAAAATTAAAATGAAACAGCCTTTTAAGCAACAATTATACAATCAGATTGAGTCTGATAGCATCGCCTGATGGCATGCTATCAAATTCGTTCAATAGCTAGAATTCGTGTTTGTCAAACTTGGCCTCTCGTACGACTCTGTTAGTTTTATTAAGATAATGTTACTTTTACAATAATTATAACGATATTTTATCAAATTCATTATTAAGCAATATCATTTAATTATATTTGCTGTCGACCGAAATCAGCTGTTACTTTTGCTGCTTGTTATCATGGACAGAAAAATGCAGCTGCTTACCGTCGTCAAAATTATATATTTATTGAAGTATATGCAAATTTGCCAGATTTGTAACATATAAAGGATGAAGTTTATCATAATCAATATTTAATGCAAACGTTTTGCAGAAACTTTATAATTTATTAAATAATTTGGTAATTTTTCAATTACCAAAACCGTACCGAATGCATGAGGCGTCATAAATACGAACGAAAGAAGAAAACAAATGCTAATAATATAGTTTTGAACTCATCCAATCTTCGCTTACAATGTATACAGTGTTGGATGCATCTTACGGCCTAGGCCATCACTGTGTAAATGTAAGTAGGAATTGTATACAGACTTTGAATGGGTCGCACTTACATTGTCAATGGTCTCAGATCGAAGATGTATGTGACAAAAAGTTCACTGGGATTATGGATATTCTCTCGGAATTTATTTCTCTCAGAGTTTATTTCTCTCGGAATTTATTGCTCACGGAATTTATTTCTCACATAAAGTACTTTTTTTTTCTATTCAAATTAAAAATGCACAATTTTTGTGCATTTGTTTTTTTTATAATAGGAGGAAAAGGTAAAGTGATAAAATTCCTACGGAATTTTTATTTATAATTGGGCTGATAGTAAAGGGCTAACAACTACTCTTTGATGTCAGAATGTGTGCGAACGTTATTATTCGATATCGAGAAACAAGCCCTAAAATTTTGCGTTGTTTTTCTCGTTTGCAATATAAATTGTAAACTAAAAATTTTCAAATTTTGTTCTAAATGGCGTAAAAGTTTGCAGGTTCCAGTACTTCAGAGCTAATCGTTTTGTATTAGAAGCATAATAGCTGAGTTTACGGTAACTACTTACCTAAAGTATCATCAGCAAAGGTAACACCTAAAACTGACGGAGAAGAGTCCGGTGGTTCTGAAAAATAAAGTTAAACGAGAACTTAAAATTAAAACTAAAAATTTAAATGAAACTAAAAACTAATATAATGGCCATGAAGACTTGATGTATAGTGATCGTGAATATTAAAACGAATAATTTTTAAAAATAAAAATAGTGTGAAATATTTTCCCATATTCCAAAATGTGTCATTATCGTCACCAACAAGACAACATCAAAAAAATCTCGGTTGTACACTCATCTTCGACTGCAATAATTTATTCGTTGAGAGGTCTTCGATATTTCCTAGACCTACTTAAAAGTAAGCTAAATTTAGAGATTGTCGACAACATTCAACTGTCATTGACTGCGCTTAAATAAAACACAAATTTTTCACGGCGACTTAAGGTGAATACGATGACGTCTCTTAGGTTAAGTTTAACAGGCTGTCAGCCCAAGGCGAATTTATACAGGTGAATGCAAGCGGAAAGGCGAATTCAGTACTATGTATTTTGTTATTCTAAAACATATCGTGAATGTCAAAAACTAAATTCGCCTAAGATTGTTCAGCTGGGAAAAAATTTTATATAAACGTTATATATAAACTTTTATAATTGTTTGTAATTAAAATCACAGATTATATTAGTTTTTCACTTTTTAATTCACACAAATTTCTTGAAATTGCACTAAATCATACAAAAAAATCTTCAGATTGAAATGGCGCGAAAAAGTTTGTAAACAAAAGAAAAAAAATTTGACAGTCTCATTGGAAAAAACGCGAGAAGCAAAAAATAATCACCTGTGCTGTTACGTTCACCTAGTAATAAATTCGCCTTGCTGTCAGCCATTGAAAGCCAACACACTTCGGCTGTCTCTCAATTTTTTATGCTCTTTTGACGCTCTGTTGAGTTACGAGATGCTTTCTAGTAACAATTGTTACATATCTGTAAAAATTTTTAGTGAATGAACACATCTAATATTAGAAGCTAATAATGTGTATAACCTCAATTGCTTGAGATAAAGTATATGGGCAAACCCAGAAAAAGCTCCACCGGGGCATAAAAAATTAAAAGTTATTAAAAATAATTTTTTTTACGATATTATAATAGAAAAATACTGAGATTTTATTAATTAAATCAATTTAGTCATAATTGAATGAGATGCGTTAGTCGTGCTCATTTCTGACAATAATTTTTTGCAAGTTTTTTTTATATTATAAAATTTCTGGGTATCCAAAAACTGCACTCTTTTTCACATGACGGGGATAAAATAAGAACAGCAAGAACTGCATATTCACAAAAGAAAATATTATAATTTATGGATATGAATAATATCTAGTAATATTATAATGTTCGAATTATTTTGGGGAAAATGTCGTGTTCAACATGTCACGTATCGACCGTAAATATAGGTAAGCAAAGTATACAAATACGAGCCTTTTTAGTCAAACCATAACATTTTCAAGTAGCATTATTGTTAGGTAAAACTCTGATATTAATTGCAAGACAAAGTAGCATAAGCTTTCGCTGAAATGCACCTTTCTAAGTGCGGACGCGAAAAATGCTTCCACTTTTGTCACGTTCGTCCCTCTACTTATTTTTAATTTTTTCGTTTTATTCGAGATTCCATGTGCTATTAACTTTAATATAAATTACAGTGTTCGCTATTAGCTACAATTTAAGATTAAGTCGAACCTGAAACTACTTTTAGTTTATTTGCTTCTTAACTTTCAACACATACGAATGTCACGTTCAACACCAGGGATTCACCCACATGTATTCATCAATCTATTGCAAAATTATCGTAGTCGTTATTTAGGCGGGAATAAATCGAACTCAGCTATAAAGTGAAATAAAACAAGTGTTTTTTTAAGTTTTTTAATTTTATTATATTTTCACTGAAATACAAAAAAGGGGAGAAAAACTAAAAACTGTTACATGTTTACTTTAGATACTAATTTTGCTTAAACACATCTTCGTTTGTGTCATAAACTTGCTGCTCTTGATTATATTACACAAAGATTTATTAACCTGCGCCAGGTTTGCTAATTGACTTTTGGTCAAGTACTTAAAAATATGATCGTAAAGTTCGACCGGCAGACCTTCTAAGGAGGGATAAATACAGCAATCACACCAGCTCAACTGCTGGCAGCGCATACGTATAAACAACAGATCGCGCAAAGTGTTAGAGAGCTCATCAAGTTTACGCAAACGCGCATAAAGCGGTTTATTTTTGGCCAACGTAGAGAGAACATAACGGCCAATAGATAAAGTGACACTGAAACCGTTGTGGCCTATTGCATAAGCTGGCGTTAAAGTGACAATAAGAAAGTCTCCCGTAACAAAGCCGGTGAGCAGAGCTGGCAAATAATCACTGCATTCATTTTCCACATCTATTAAGGAGTGCAATTTTAAGCTGAAACGTGTTTTGTTGTCATTTGCATTGTATCCAGGTGTAAAGTGTGTCAGACGCAGAATATTTCTGGCATTAAATGAACAAGTTGCTGGCAAAGGTACCAAAGACATTTTAACCACCTCGTACACATTTTTGGCAGCGAAACCAGTTTCTAAGGCCACTATGTAAACAAGTAAAAATAAAATTTCCGCTTGACTCAGTTGCATGCTTTCAAAATGTTGCAAAAGTGTTCGAACATGTTGTGGAGTACCGTTCTGCTCTGAGGTGTCTGATAACAGAAGACAGTTAAGATCGATTTTATCGTTGAGCGATGAGTCAGTACGACGATGTCTCTTTACAGCTGCAATGGAGAATGAAAAAAGAAAACATGAAAGAAATTGAAAGAGTATTAACACAACGAATGATTTATTATGTCGATTTTTTATTTTCTATTGCTAGAGATCAAGGTGTAGTAAAGAATTCGAAAGCATGCAAAAAAGTTTTAAACTTTTAACAAAAAAAAATCAAATTAAAGCTTAACAAACCTGTTCACATTCAATAAATTATACTTATAAGAAACATTTTTTTTTTTAATTACAAAACAAAAGCAAGCATATTGAACACAGAATTAAAACAAAAAACAAAATATTTTTAAAGCTTTGCTTTTTATTAAACACATACACAAGTTGAAGAATTAATTGTTGAATTTTGCATAAACATGAAGCACTTAAGTATTTGTTGTAAAAATTTTTTTAACAAATTTTTTACGGTCTAAAGTAATAAAACAAAATATTTTTTAATTTAGATTTTTGGTTTGTACATTTGTAAAATGGGTTATAGTTAGTTTAAGTTTTACATTTCTAAAGTTTTTTCATAAGAAAAATTTTTTTGTTTACAATTCAAATTTGCTGTGATCAATAATATTTGATTGAACAAGACAAGAAAAATAATAATTAAATCTTTAGCTGGGGGACAACTAGCTGTTTCGTAGTCGCTACACTACTCATCAGCACCCACTGAGATTTGAACTCGGGTCATAACGTATCATGATCTGCGGCTTTAACCACTCAGCCACCGGTCATGACTTACCATGATCTGCTCTGCTTATCAAGATCTTAACCACTCACCCACCGAGCCATTAATTATTCTCTACCTATATTCATCTCATATTGAATCACATATGCATTTTGAGCTATAACACGTTGTACAAATGAACAAACCAAAAATCTAATTTAAAAATTATAAAGTTTCAAAAATTCAACAACAAAAATTTTTTTTTAAATTTCCTTTTTTAAATAATTACCAAAATCCAAGGTCGTTTTTATTGTTTTTTATAAACATTTTTATATAAATTTATATAAACATTCTTATAAAAACGACCTCGGCTTTTTCTTATATAAAAAAAAATGATATTATTTAAAAAGCTCAATACGAGGGCGGATCGGAAACTTCTTAGCCTAGCACAAAAAGCGCAGTATAAACAGAAAAAAAGGGTTTTGGAAACTTCCATCTCTGCTATGAACACATGTTAAATTTTGTTTTGATCTGGTAACTCCTTCATATAGAAACAGGCGTTCACAAAAGACGCATCTGCGATTTTTTTACAAAAGACAAATTTGAAATGCGTGGTGTCATTAAATATTTACATAAAAAAGGTTTATCGGGACAAGAAATTCATAATGATATGGTGAATGTGTTAGGTGAAAGTGCTCCTTCATATGCAACAGTAAAAAATTGGGTTGCTGAACTTAAACGTGGTCGTACAAGCATTGAAGATGAACCACGTAGTGGACGTCCAAAAACAGCAACAACAACAGGAATTGTAGCCAAAGTGCATGATATGGTATTAAATGATCGACGAATAAAAGTGCGTGAAATAGCTAATATTATGGGCATCTCAAATGATCGAGTCCATTTAATTTTGCATGACGAACTACAGATGAAAAAGCTTTCTGCAAGATGGGTGCCGCATTTGTTAACAGCCGACCAAAAACGCATAAGAATGAACATTGCTCAAGCTTGTTTGCATTTCAAGCGTCGTTTCATAACTGCTGATGAGACATGGATCCACCACTATACTCCAGAGACAAAAGAACAATCCAAACAATGGACTGTAGTTGGAGGAAGTGCCCCAAAGAAGGCAAAACAATTCAATCGGCTGGTAAAGTTATGGCAACGGTTTTTCAAAGGTATTTATTTGATTGAAAGGTATTTTATTGATTGACTATCGGCAAAACTAATCGGCAACCTTTTGAATCAATTAAATGTATAAATTCGAGAAACACGTCCTGACTTGCAACACAAAAAAATAATTTTTCATCAAGACAACGCACCAGCGCACAAAAGAGTGTTTTAACAATGGCTAAAATCAACGAATTAAAGTACGAGTTGCTTGACCACCCACCTTATTGTCCTGATTTAGCTCCCAGTGACTTTTACCTGTTTCCAAATATAAAAAAATTTCTTGCAATTACAGTTGTAAACCACTATTTTGAAGACCTTGAGGAAAACTATTTTAATCAAGGGATAGAATTGCTAGAAAAGCGATGGACTAAGTCTATTGAAGTTTCAGGAGATTATATTGAAAAATAAAAATATTTTTGAAAAACTAACTATTCTCTTTCATTGATAGGCTAAGAAGTTTCCGAACCGCCCTCGTAAATTAGGATCAATACAATTTTATTAAAACTTATTTCAAAATTATATTATTTTCTGAAGAAAAAAACAGTGAAAATTAATTAATTCTATAAATCTGCAATCCGAAATATGTTTAGACCGCTACAGTAAAGCAAAACATTTAATTTGCATTTTGACAACGATTCAATGACGACATGCGAACTGTTCCAGGATGTCGAATGTTATGCTGGAATCACCCATTGTGTATATTCAAAAACATTAAGAGTAAACAAACTGATTTACTCGCGCATAATGTAATTCGTTAATGGCAGCAATTGATAAACTTGATAAAATCAAGTCCATAAATAGCCTCCTAACTAGTTTTCTTTTCTTGCAAATACTAACGAATGTTTACTATTTTGTTTGGGTAAAAACAAAAAAAAATTAAAAGTAATATATTTACGAATTTGTATCACATCTAACCCAATGTGCAGCCGTTGATACAGCACACTCACACTAACAAGATAAAACTAAAAACATAATACACAAACAAACAAGCAAACATAATGATTTAAAGTAAACAAATTTCCAAGAAATCAACTACAAATGATGTTGAGGTTATTCCTGCATTCTAGGTATTTCGTTTTTTATAATTTGTTGTAATTTTCTTATTGCTCGCAAGCAAGTGTGTGAATGTATTTATGCGTAAGAATTACATATAGTTGTACATTTGAGTCTAGAATTATGAATCACTAGAGAGATCATGATGGTTGTGGAAGATGATAAAGAAGTATAAAAAGCAAGTAGGTCGGCGGCAACGAGTCAGTTTAATTTTAAAATTTGTGCACGACAGTCGTAAGTCAAAATAGTAAGCAAGTATAGTGTTTTACTACGCAATGATGTCAAGTGTAAATAAAGTTGTGAATTATTTAGTGCTGAGTAACAAACAAGTATGTGTGTAATTATTTCATTTGCAATTGAAGTAACCGCAAAGCGTTTTCAAAGGCAAAAATGTAACAATATATTTTATTGTATAAAGCCATATACGTATGTGCTGCATATGGGTATACATGAGCATACATACATATGTACCGTAAAAAAACTATAATTTAATTGAAAAATTCAATTTTAATACCGATGCAAAAACTTGTAAAGTCTAAAAGAATTCAAGAGTTCGAGAAATTCAAAATTCACGTTTAAAATTTTAAATTTTTTTCGTTTATATTGTGAGAAGTAACTTCTGTTATTTATTTTTGTTTTTATAACTTAATTATTATTATTATTTTTTTAATCTTAATTATTCTTTTTTTTCATTTTTATTTGATTTTTATTTAATTTTTTTTTTTATTTTTTTATATATTTTTTTATTATTTTAATTTAAATTTTTTTTTATTTTGATCCTTTTTTTTTGTTTTTTTATTTTAATTAATTATTCTTTTGTTCTTTATTTTAATTAATTATTTTTTTTTATTTTAATTTTTTTTTTTTTTATTTCAGTTATTTTTCTGCAACTGTTATTACATTTTTTATTATATACATATTGTAATTGTTTTTAATTTCTTTTATAATTATTTTTCTTTTATTTTTTTAATTAAATTAATTAATATTATTTTTTAATTATTTCAATGTCTTTTATTCATTTTTCTATTTGCTTTAATTTTACTATCTACTGTTTTATTTTTTTATTTACTCTTTTATACTTTATTTTTTGTTCAATTTTTATTGATATTTTTTTATTTATTTTTTAATTTTTACATACTTAATTTTCATTAAATTATTATCAAGGCGAATTCACAACAGGTGAAATTGAGAGCACAGCCAGGGCTGGGCAGTATTTGAAGTACTTGTATTTGAAATACGTATTTGAA
The DNA here is from genome assembly GCA_914767995.1 of Thecocarcelia acutangulata. Lineage (NCBI taxonomy): Eukaryota > Metazoa > Arthropoda > Insecta > Diptera > Tachinidae > Thecocarcelia > Thecocarcelia acutangulata. Next base: position 32,280,403 of record OU612096.1, read on the forward strand.
ATACAAATACGTATTTTGTCCAGAGCAAATACATTTTACACTAATCAGGTGATATCAATAAGAATTTCCACATATTCGCCACCACCTTTTTCCCAACGCTTTGCATTATATACAGAGAAATAATTGTTATTATGGAATGCTTTTGATTGTCTGTGAGAAATAGATTAGATCCACTGCAAATATAATTATTTTAGGCATTTCAGTTTTATTTTATCAAAATTAATGGAGAGCTTGGAAAGTAGATTTAATGAGTTTCTCATGGTGACACTTGAAGCAAATATAGCCATTATGGCCTCATGTGTCTACCCTAGTTCTATATGCACGGGTAGCCAGAAAGCATCTCATTAAAAAAGAGGCAACGACTTCAAGCCCTTGCAATAGATACCTTGAAGAAAAATTACAAAAAACGAGAAACCGAACGTGGATGCGGCAGAAGTGGTAGTTGCAGTAAAGATGTTGAAGATTTTATTGTTGTTGTGGACAACACATTGATCAACCTCGTAAATCAACTTTTGAACTTGAGTTTATCAGTTTTCTAAATGATAAAAGCAAAGAGCTTACTATTCTCGAAAACTGTCCAAATATCAAAAATGCTTTTATAGAATTTAACAACAGCTTGTGCTCCTCAGAACCTGTAGAAAGATTATTATTTGTCACATGAATCATTAGTTTTTATTAAAGGAAATACTTGTTTTGCTGAATGAATCTTTTATTTACTACCTATCAAATACGTAATATTAGGTTTGTTCCTTTAATTTCCCCGCAAGTTTAGAACAATCATATGAATATACCGTACGTGTATGTATGTAAAATGTATGGAATATTAAATGTATATAATAAAAAAATAAAACATTTTTATATAATATTACACAACCTTATATATAATATTTGAACACATACATAGATAAGTATATATGCAGTTGTAAGTATGAACATATACAAGTATGCTGACGTCTAAAACGCAAAGAAAATAACTGACGAGAAAGTCCGTAATTTTTATCAAATGAGATGTTATTATCATTAATACGCCATATTTTCGGTCCATATCTAGCAAACTAAGCGTTTTCGCCAATATTGTCAATTCACATTTTCTTATTATTTTTCAATTTTCTATCACCTTATGTACTTTTTATTTGATTTGGAGATGTGTTGGTAAACTAGATTTAAGCCTATTTTTCTCCCAATCTGTATTCGCTAAATTCACCCCAAAAGACAGAAATAAAACCCAACAAAAGTGTACCTAACCTGGCAACACTGCATTCTGCAGAAAACCAGGTGTTCAGACAGAGAACGAAAGATTATACTTGTTTCACATTACGGTATGACTTCTAGACAAGGCGAATTCATTACCAGGTGAACTTAACAGCACAGGTGATTATTTTTTGCTTCTCGCGTTTTTCCCAATGAGACTGTCAAATTTTGTTTCTTTTGTTTACAAACTTTTTTGCGCCATTTTAATCTGAAGGTTTTTTTGCATGATTTAGTGCAATTTCAAGAAATTTGTGTGAATTTAGAAGTGAAAAACTAATATAATCTGTGGTTTTAATTACAAACAATTATAAAAGCTTATATTTAACGTTTATATAAAATTTTTTCTCTGCTGAGCAATCTTAGGCGAATTTAGATTATGACATTCACGATATGTTTTACAATAACAAAATACATTGTACTGAATTCGCCTTTCCGCTTGCATTCACCTGTATAAAGTCGCCTTGGCTTCTAGAATATCTTTTAGATACGCGCAAATTTGACTAATAACAAAGAAAATAGCAAACATTTTGAATTTATAATTACGTATAGGTATATGTAGAAAAACAAAAATTACACATTCCAGCAAAATTAAATGCAAATTATATAAATTAAAAAATTAAAACATCAGGCAAAAACAAGAGCAATAAGGTCATTACAACAACAAAAACGTTTTATGCATTAGCAACGCAAGAAATACAACAAAGTACAAAAATAGTTTATTCTGAATCAGACTTCAAATTGAATTTCTGCATGAGTCTATTCACATCAATTGTTCTCTAGAACTTACCGTTTGTTTCGTTGATATTTTTATCCTTAAATTTTTCTGGAGTCGACATTAAAACAAAATCATCAGTTAAGGGTTCATCCAAATCTTTATTCTTTTGTTTTTTTATTGATCCCGTGGAAGATTTAACTGGCAATTCGTCTGAAGCAGCGGAAGTTGTGTCCGTTGTTGTTGCAGTGGAATTTTGAGACATGTTTGTATTTTTTTTTTAGACAAAAGATTTTTAAATTTTTTATTTAATAAAACGAAACGATTTTTTTTTGAATGATATACACAAGAATTACTTTTTTTTCATTTCTAATACAAAACACTTGGCACTTAAATTTTTGTTTGTTGTTTGCACTTACATACACACACACACACACACTGACGGTTCAAGCTATTCGCAATTCTTGTCTATTCTATGCTTTTCATTTAGAACCACTACTAAAACTTCAACTTCTTTTGCTATCTTATTAAAACAACATCATCGTTATTTATGAATATTAGTTGATAGCAAAGAAGGCGATTTATTTTAAAATTGAAAAGAACATTAATCACTTTATCAAAAGTAAAGCTTAAATTCTACCCAAGGTTCAACAAGTTAAAAAAAAACTAAATTGCAAAAAATTATGACATTTCTCTTGCAAACCAGATTGACAACAGTGTTGCTAATATAAAGTATATTCTGGCTAGAATAAAGAGCTGCCACTCTTAAAACTTCCAAATTGTACAGGGAGGCCCAAAAGTCACCTTAGTAATTATAAATTAAATACTTATATACAAAGCGAATTCATAACAGTTAAAATAGATAGCGCAGCTGATAACTTTTTTTAATTTTAATCTGTTAATTAAAACAAATTTGGAAAACAAAATAAACAATTTTTTTAATTATGCATTGTATCTTGAGCGCCAGGTATCATCCAGAATCCTCCCCAATCTGGCCGGCCACTTTTACCTTTCCGAGGTCTATCATCTGAGACTTTAAGTTTTACGAAATAATTAAAAGTTTCACGGAATAATTAAGTTTTTCTTTTGTTGTAAATTTGTTTAAAAAGAAATAAAAAATAATAAATTAAAACAAAAAAATAAATTTAAAAAAAACAGAATCCTCCCCAATCTGGCCGGCCACTTTTACCTTTTCGAGCTCTATCATCTGAGACTTTAAGTTTTACGAAATAATTAAAAATTTTGCGAAATAACTAAAAGTTTGTCTTTTGTTGAATTTTTTTCTTTTATTATACATTTTTGAAATCCTTTTTGTGCTTATATTTTTCCCTTGACATTTGAAAAAGATTTATTTTTTGCAGTGTTATATTTGCTGCTGTTGCATATACCTAGTATGGATTCGCCCTGCTTATATAATTTATATATTCCTCTGTACACACATCAGTGTTTCTTGCATTTGCGTTCACGCACAAAAGCTTTGTATCATCAAGTTTAAGCTTTTTGCCTTCAAGTTTTCATATATTTTGACATTTAGTTTTAAGTATTGTCAAACCACCAAGACTGCAATTCCATTCTCTATTTCCCGTTCTTCCACAAAGTCAAGACTCGACGAGTCAAACTTGATGTCTGTAAACTGGCACATACATTTATTTCAGATAATAAAGTATACAACATGGACATTTTTTACATAAGGACGTGTGCGAAACGGTAGCAAAGTATTCTCGTAAGTAATATTTTTATGATCCTTGATAAATAAAATTACACTAACTTTAAGTGCTGGTATAAATTTTGACAATGGGATAGAAATATTTGCAGTTTGAGAATTATATTGAAATAACTTATGCCTGAAGTTTATATTATTATAAGTGTAAAAATGAAATAATATAATATTAAAAAACGCTATATTATAATTATTTTTAACAATATTTATTCGAGTTTAAAGTCTCTTCGTATTTTTTGGTTTTTTTATGTTTAATTGGCAATGTTGTGCTCCATTTCGGATAGCTTCTTTGGGCCAAATAATATGTATTAAATAATATTTCTTTATTTTAAATTTTACCAAATTTTGAACAGTTAAAACAATAACAAACAAATGACTTGTTTTTTATTAAATTTCGTAAAATATAAACATTTAAATTAAATAAATAATATTTGGCCGGAAACTATTCGAAATAGAGTGAAATATTGACACATAATAATAAAAAAGAACCTTAAGTTTGCATAATTAAATAATATTAAGGACTTGTGCGAAACGGTAGCAAAGTACTATGTTGAAAAATAATTTGTCTGTGATAAAGAAATTTCATGGTTTTGCTGCGTGAAAAAATATTACATTTGACATATTATATTTGACACTAATAAAAAAAAATTAATAAATTAAGAAATAGTTATAATAGAGCTATATTTCAATTTAGTATTGTTTGATTTTTATACCTTTAATAATAAAATTTTCAATTATAACTTATTTCAATCAAATTCCTACATTTCAAATATTTTTATCCTGTTGTCAAAATTTGTATTAGCCCCTAGAGCTATTAAAATTTTATTCACCTCTGAAATGTCAAAATTTTACTTACGAGCAAGGCGAGTTCATATCAGGTATATGCAAGAGCAATAAATACAACACTACAAAAAATAAATCTTTTTCAAACGTCAATGGAAAAATAAAAACACAAAAAGGAATTCAAAAAAATATATAATAAAAAAAATTTACAAGAAAACATAAACTTTTAATTATTTCGTGAAACGTTTAACTATTTCGTGAAAATTAAAGTCTCGGATCATAGAGCTCGGAAAGGAGAAAAATGCAAGCCAGATTGCGGAGGATTCTGAATGATAGTTGCAATTCAAAACCTAAAAAATTGTTTCAAAAAATTTTTTTTTCAAATTTCTTTAAAAAAAAATTTACAATAAAAGAAAAACTTAATTATTTCGTGAAAGTTTTAATTATTTCGTGAAACTTAAAGTCTCAGAAGATAGAGCTTAAAAAGGTGAAAAAGGCCAACCAGATTGGGGAGAAGTCTGGATGATACTTGGCGCTCAAGATACAATAATAATTGTTTAAATTTTTTCTTTAATTTGTTTTAATTATTCCATTGACATCTGAAAAAGATTAAAATTAAAAAAAAGTTATCAGCTGCGCTGTCAATTTCACCTGTTATGAATTCACCTTGCTTACGAGAGTACTTTTCTACCGTTTCACACACGAAAGGAAAAATATTAAGAAGAAAAAAAGGGTCGAAATAAAGAAATAAAAATAATTACTTTTTTATTCATTTGCTTTAAATTATTTGTTTATTAATTTTAATTAAACACTTTTCCCTAAAAAACATATTTTCAGTTTTTTCATCATAGTACTCTATTAGCATTTTGCGCTCATATTAAGTATGAAAAATAATGATACCTGTTTTCAGCCGAGAGCGATGATTTAAAAAAAAGCGAAAATTAATTGGCCAGCACACTCCTCAGATTTGCCAGCATCCAACTATTTTCTTTGGAGCTTCCGGAAAGAGTGAGTGTATGTGAATAAGCTCAAGACAGGCCAATAACATTAATGCTGAAAATCGAAGGCCTCTGCCACAAATTTTAAAAAATTTATAGAAAATGCTCAAACCCATCCCTTTACTGCGAGAATATTTAAGCAACATTATTTTTCATAACTTCTGTAACAAAAATTTTCATTTTATCAGCCTTAGTCGTATTAGATATTTTTTATTTGACAAATTGTGTATAGAAATTTGTCAGCAAGAGTTTAGCAAACAGAAATATTTTTTATGAATAAGACTGTATAACTGTACTAATATTTTACTTTATGCTAATATTTAAAAAAAAAAAAAGATGAAAGTTCCAATTTCTAAAATTTTTTCCAACAAAATGTAGAATAGAACCTCCTAAAGAACATAAAGTGTAAGGATTCATTAAAGTGCTTAGGACAGGGTCTGTGAAAATATTATTTTTTTCATTTAAGACAAAATCGATTAGAAGAATAGTTTCAGGAAACGTTACCCTTAACACAATTGAGAGTGGAATTTTAAAGTTAGAGTTCCAGCTGCTGTCAACCAACTTTGAGCCTTATATAATTTGATCCAGCTACCACTGTTGTAGCGGCTATAGTTAGCTTTTTTAGAAGAAAATATTATGATAAAACTTTTGATATATGAAAATTTATATCTGGGCTAAGTGTCTTACACAAAGAAAGTATTAAAAATTTTATATGTTCTATCGAAAATTTAATGGGAACGCCGTAAGGAAAATGATTCTGCAAGTGCATGGAAGTCTAATCCAGGTATTACCATTGCAACTAGTTGCTAACACCATGTATGCACGCATTCTCAAGAAAGCATTTGTTAACACTTGAACTAGTCTGGTAACTACATCAACTTAATAATCACTTTCTATTCTGCTCTCTTATCTTGCTATACGTAAACAATTACAGTGTTACACATTAGTGTACTATTTTAAATTATTTTTGCTACTCTTCTATACAACTCCGCACAAAACAAATTTCGTTTGTCATTCTTCTCGTCTTTAAAATAAAGGCCGCAATTATTTAGCAAAATCATTTCTTGTAAAAGTAAAAACCAAAATAAAAATGAATTTTCTTGGCATTGAACAGTTTCCAGATTACAAAGTACCTGGTGCACAGCATCAGGATTTTTCACCTTACGAATCAAATGGAGGGTAGGTTTTCGCATAGAAATGAGGTTAACAAAACTAAAGCGATTGATTTCAGATCCATTGTAGCTATAGCTGGTGAAGATTTTGTTGTGATTGCGGCTGATTCCCGTTTAAGTAGTGGCTATTCCATTCATACTCGCAAACAAAATAAGCTATTTCAGTTGAGCTCTCGTACTGTGTTGGGTTCCACCGGTTGCTGGTGTGATACATTGGCCCTGACAGCACTGGTAAAGGCTCGCATGCAAATGTACGAGCATACCCATTTGAAGACAATGTCGACGGAGGCTGTTGCTCAAATGTTGTCTATTCTTATGTACAACAAGCGTTTCTTCCCATATTATGTTTCAAATGTTTTGGCCGGTTTGGACAATGAGGGCAAGGGTGTTGTCTACTCCTATGATCCTATTGGACATTGCGAAAGGACTACTTATAGAGCTGGAGGTTCTGCCGGCGCATTGTTGCAACCGGTTTTGGACAATCAAATAGGCTTTAAAAATATGATTATCAAAGAAGGTGAAGCGCCCGTACTTTCTAAAGAAAGGGCTGTGGCTGTTGCTACTGACACTTTTATATCTGCTGCTGAACGTGATATTTACACTGGTGATGCGGTTATTATTAATATCATAACAAAAGACAGTGTTGAAGTTATTGAGGTTCAGTTGAGAAAGGATTAACTTTGTGTTTTGTATTTTTCGTGAAATTGTTCAGAAAGGGGAATTAAAATAAATACATATGTATATTGCTTTTATAAATAATAATTTGAAGAATTTTTTTAATGCTGTTATGACAGTAACTGGACCCTTTAGAGGGGTTTAAGATGATGGTTATTTGAACTAAAGTTGTAAAAACATGCCTAGAAATTTTTCCGAAGTCGGCTTAAATTACTGCGCTGATAGTGAAAACAATTGGCTTCACCAATGTATTAGGGTAACGCTAAAAATTACAAAACCTCTAAATTGGTGCGTCACGAAGATATATGAAAAACGGTAATATATTCCAAGTTTGGCAAAACCACTTATCGTGCTGACTTTAATGACAAATTTTTTAACCGGCGAGAAGCTATTCCAATTAGACTCATTATATTTTCAACTGGCGATAAGTCTTACTTTAGTAAATTATTCAAATACGCACGAAAGAATGAAGTTCATGTAGCACAAAATTATTTTGATATTAGCACACCTCATTATTCTGGCAATCGCAGCTAAATAGCAAAAGTTACAAATTTTTCAGTTTTGAAATTAGTATATGAATAACTATATTCATATTCTTGGTAAACTACAATTTGCGATTTTTCGTTTTATCGGATCGAGCTCTTTCCAATATTTGAGCTTATTGAGAAGGGTTTAAACACATGTTTCCTAAAAATTGAGTTTACGATATTTATTAGGTTATTTTAGTTCGGCAAGTATTATTTGTTGTTTTGACCGGAAGGGCTTTAAGAAGTTTAAGTGACGATATGAACGCATATATTTTTAAGTAACAGAACCTTAAGAGATTTAGTACTTCAGATAAATGTATTATGCTCTTATCATAGTTGACGATTTTTGTTTATAACAACACACTGCAGAACATAAATTTACTGTCACAAAACTAGCGGAGATTTTTAAAATGCTGAGATAAAATACGGTTGTTTGATAGATAATGGTGTTACTAATTTTTGAATAGACCGATAATAAATAACGATTCAAATTTCGTAGTTATCAGACTTTTTATTCGAATATATTGCTACAAATTTTCAGAAGTCAATCTTTAAGATAAAGATGATGGCCATTAAGTTTTTTCAAAATCTTACTTGCCAAATGGCACGTTCGTTGACTTTTTATAAAAGGAAATACTATTTGTAAAAGTAAGAAACATTAGAAACTGTTATCACAGCATGGAATTGTATAGCAATAGAAGAGCTAAATTATGTTTGTTCACAAAACATACATCTTACAAAGTTAAACACAACCCATGAAATTCTGTAGATTATTCTACTCCAACTTCGACAATGCATACATTTTTTTCAAGTTAACAATACAAATTTAGCAGTAGATACATACCTACCTTAATTACTTTGAAATGTGTTTGTATTATTGAGAACAAATGTGTTGCTACCTGTGCCAAAACTTACATTTTATCTAATACATAATGCAGCATTATCCATTTTGACCTTGCTACTCCGTTTTTGTTGTCTTTAAAACCTTCACGAATTTGTTGTTCTTTGCTTTTTAGTGTTTTTATTTCTTTTTTTTCTCTTTATTATATAATAATATAATTAATAATATATGCTGTAATGTAGAGGTTGTTGTTTTTTAATAATCTGTATAACTTATGATGTGTATGTTTTTATATTTATTTTAAGTTCAGCTTAATTCAAAAGCATTTTTATCATAATAAAGAAAAAATTTATCAAAATTTCAATACAGTCAGAAAGTAATAATGAATAGTTAGAAAGTTGTGAAAAGTCTATTATTTCAAATAACAAAAATTCTTTAAAACGTTTTGTTTTAACATTTTCGTCTAAATAAAACAACTTGTAAAAAGTGTGTACGTATGGGAAAGTGTAAGCTTGGAACGAAGGCAAGGGGTTTGATTTAAATATCTGCAAACTTGATTTACATTTTTTATTTGCAACCCTTGAAGGATTTGCATTTGGAAATAGAAATGTTGTTTTTGCTGGTGTTGAAAGTTTATATATGTATGTGTGTGTGTGTGTGTTTAAAGAGTGTATGTTTTAAATTTTACTTTTATAAAATATAAATTTCTTTTAGTTTAAATTCAGTTGTTTTTCAGTTTTAAAAATTTAATTTTTAATTAAATAATTATTGTTTTTTTACTCTTACAAGTGTTCATGTGTTTCTTTTTATAAATTTATTATAAGCTAAAAATAGTGTTTTTTTTTTTTACTTTACTGTCGGTCGTTAAACGGTTCGGTAACGCATTATTTTAACACGTTTTCAATTTTTTGATAAACTACTAGAAAAACTATTACTAAGTTTAAAGTGTTTTTTATGTTAAAAATCCAAACTTGGCTGCCAAGCAGTCTTTTGGTTTTGCTTTTTCTTTAACAAAAGATCTTTTTGTAAGGATTGTGGTTCATCATCCCTTGACTCCTGCTGCTTCTATTTTTTATTGCTCGCATTAATATTTTTGCTGTTCTAACATTTTCTTAATTCGTTTCTACGCGTTTTGGCATATTTTTTATTTTAACTTTTAAATAGGATTTACAGTTTTTGCAGTTTAAATTTGCTTGATGATGATGTTAATCTTTTTAATTAGCTGATGATATTCTTATTAAACTCACTAAGCCTCAGGCAAAGGTTTCAATTCTTTGATTTGTTTTATTAAATAGGCTTTCTCGTCATTGAATTGTTCATCTTCTGAGCGGTCCGTATGAAAGTTTGTCAGAAAGTCAACCAATTTCGATTGATTACGTAGCAGGATATCAAGGATTGGCTTGGGCTTGTTTGGATTAGCGACAAACACTTTAAAGACATGGAAGGCCTCAAATTGAATATTACGGGATTTTTCTTTGAGCATATTCATCATCAGCTTTAAATTTTCCGGTTCAGATATATACCGCGTCATCACGGTAAAATTATGACGATCCAGCAACAACTCGCCTAATAGTTTAAGCGATTGACGCCGTGTCACGTAATTTTCTGAATTCAACAGGCGCTGATAGTGTTGTGTAAAGAATTTATCGTAATTGGCTTCCAAAAATTCGGCACAAAGCAACTTGTGGCGCGTCAACAGCTCCTTAAAGGTAGAAAACGCATCAGAGGCAATATCAAATGTGGAAACCTCAACATAACGGAAGAACTTGAAAAACTCCTCGGAGTGTATCATAATTTTGGCTAATGCTTCATAGCGAGCACATTCCCTAAGCATCGTGCCAGAGTTTAAAGCAATCTCTGGATGAGCATCCTCATAACCAGCCATAAGGGTAAATAATATTTCTGGTTTTGTACAGATATATTCCACTGTGGGGGATCTTGTGCCAATTTGCCTTCTTAAAACATTATTAAATATCAAAGCCACATGCTTTTTTCCTTCAAAGTCAATGCGTTGTAAGTTCTGTATTAGCAATAGCAACAAATTGCTATTGTACAATTCCTGAGACAGTTGAGCGACTACATAGTCGGCCGGTGGTTCAGAGTCCGAACTTCCATACAGCATGTTTTTTATACTCACAAGGTTTTTGCTGACATCTTCCTGGGCTTTTTCCACCTTTCGATCGCCACCAGTTTCTAAAGCATTAATCGCTTCCTTCAAAGACTTTACCAGTTCAGCAGGTGTTTTCTGTGATTTACCAAACAAAGGCATGATGCTGCGAATGGTGATAGATGATTAATAAAACCGTAGGAAGCAAAATAAAACTGTTGTTATTCTTTTTATTTAGATTATCTGTAAACTCTTGCTTTTTGCCTCGAATTATTTCTTTTTATTTATTTTTTTTTTTTTTTTTCTGCTGTTTTATTTAAAGGGTGTCTTCTTTTTACAACGTCGTCGTTTCTCTGTGTGCTTAGTGCAGTGGTGTAGTTTGTTATGTGTTTGTTAGTGTTTTCTTATGTGTCGTTCTTTGTTCTCTGCCGATAATTCTGCTTGCTGCGTATGTGACTATTTCAACCAATGTTGCCAGAAACTTTTGTTATAAATTCTGCAAAACCTAAAAATAATTTGTGAAATCAATTTCTTAGATATAATTTATTGGAATATGAACAATATCTAGATGTAAATAAAAATTATTAAAACTGTTTGAAGGTTAGAAAATGTTCTAAACGGCTAAGCTACAATTAGTTAATTTTTTAAATAATGCGCAAGGCAGCTGATGTGTGCATACAAAACTTTTTAAAGAGATATGTTTAAACCATTTATTTGTTACTGCAGTTTGTATAAATGCCGAAAACTTTTATACATATATACATATGTATTTTAAACCAATATTTCATATAATTGGTAACGAAGAAATCTTGTAAATGTATTTCAGCAAAACAAATTAATACTTTTCAGTCGATCAATAATCTCCAAGGATCATGATGGACTTTTTTCTCCGTTAAAAAATGTTACAACAATTTATCAATATTTAAAAACATTTACAATTTTCGCGAATCATTTTTTTTTTTAATTAAATTTGTACAATTCTACCAAGTGGCAATGACAACCCGAGAACATCTTTAGAACCTGAATGTTTCTTCAAACATAAATTAAGGCATTTACAATTTCAGAGTTATTAAGAGTACAATGATTTGAAAATACAATGTTGAATTGGTGTCATTTCTAGTTGTTATAATTACTAAATGATCTTGAACTTCCACCAAAGGACAAATTACAGTGTTTGAGTAAAAGTAATATTTTTTGTTTGTTTGATTATATATAGTCTTTGACATATGCGTCATTGTTTCAAAATTGCACCAAAGCAATGCCATTTGCAATATCAGTTTACACTTTTACTTGAAGTTTTGATATAATTATCTCGATTATATACAATCTACTTTCGTTGAAAACAAACCACATAATATTACTATTGTTTCGAATATAGTCTACACGTAAGTAAACCATAAATACAAAAGTTAAAGAACTTTCATAATTTAATAGGTATATTATTAAATTTGTTTTCAGATATTTCAGGGATATAAAAACTGTATTTCTGGCAACAGTCTTTTCGACCGGACTGACAATACAAGTGCAACTATCTTGTAGAAAACTTTTTTGTTTCTATAACACTGTTTTTCTTCTTTTTCGTTACTGCTCGCTAACAAATTTCACGTAACACAAAGTTCTTTAAGTTTTTTATGCACATCGTTATTAAAATTGTTACCGTTTTATAATTTCTCCAATAATTTTTTATAATTTTCCTCCTTTATGAGTTGCGTATATGTAAAAAAGTTTCTTTTTACCTTTTGTATGTTGTGATGCCACTTTTGCTAAATGTCAAAATGGATTGAAAATGCTGCCACATTGTTATATCTTATGGCTCGGTCTTGCCATTCAGTAGTTAACAAAAAAATGTTTAATAGTGTTTCCAACAAACAATTATAATAAAATTTAAGCGTTACATTTTACCTTGAAAAATTGAATTTGTATTCTAAGATATTCAGCTTTTTCAAAAAAAAAACTTACTAAACGTTTACTTAAGCTAAATTTCCTAAAGTATTATTCAAAGTATATTAATTCATTTAATTTGCTTATTGTATTATTCAAAGTATATTAAATAAACCTTATACTCATCTTCTTTAAACCTACTTTTTGTCATAATTTCTCTTATTGGTTTTTGCCCACAATCAAACGAGTTCAATATTATTTCAGGGGTACCGCCAGGGCTGGTAAAAATACACAGATTATGTATTTCAAATACAAGATACAAAATACTTTCCAGGAGTGTATTTCAAATACAAGATACAAAATACTTTACAGTAGTGTATTTTAAATACAAGATACAAAATACTTTCAAGTTGTGTATTTTAAATACAAAATACAACTACAAAATACAAATACATATTTGTAATTTGGTCTCAGCAAAATGTACCCGGCTGGCTTGAGATACATATTTTATTTTACATATGCACTTAAACTAAGTTGTATATTCATATGATTGTTGTAAACTTTTTAAGAAATTAAAGGAACAAACCTAATATTTAGCATTTGATAGATAGTAAATAAAAAACTCATTCGGCAAAACAAGTATTTTCTTTAATATAAACGAGATATTTCAATCAGTTATCTTACAAACAATAATCTTTCTACAGGTCCTGAGGAATACAAGCTGCTGTCAAATTTTATAAATGCATTTATTTTTGATTCTTGGATAGTTTTCCAGAATAGCAAGCATCTTGCTTTTATCATTTGATAAGCTCAAGTTCCAAATTTGATTTACGAGGTTGATCACTGTATTGTCCAAAACAACAATAAAATCTTCATTATCTTTACCTCAACTACTACTTCTTCTGCATCCAGTCATGGTTTCACGTTTTTTGCAATTTTTCTCCATGGTATCTATTGCAAGATTTTGAATTTTTTGCCTCTCTTTTACTGAGATGCTTTCTGGCAATCAGCTAATTTTGAAACTAGGATGGAAACATGACACCGATATGGCTCTATTTGCTCCAGGTGTCAGCATGAGAAACTCTTTAAATCTTATTTCCAATCTTTCCATTAATTTTGTTAAAATACAACTTAAATGCCTCAAAGTATTATATTGCAGTGGATCTAATCTGGTTCTCGCAGCCTAAAGTTTTCCATAATAAAAATTATTTCCCTGTATATCAAAAGCTGGTGGTAAATATATAGAAATTCTTACTGATATCACGTGATTAGTGTAAAATGTATTAGCTCTGTTTAAATGAAAGCCAAATTGCGGTATTGCAAAATGATAAACATTTTAATGGTTGTAGTTTCTAGCGGTTTTAGCTTTAGTGAAATAAATTATTTTCAATTTATTATAACAAATAATGTATTTTGTAACAATGTATTTTTGAGCCACATGTATTTGAAATACAAAATACTATTAAGTTATGTATTTGAAATACAAAATACGTATTTGTATTTCATATACGTATTTCAAATACAAGTATTTCAAATACTGCCCAGCCCTGGGTACCGCAAGGCTGCGTTCTTTCTCCTACCCTATTTCTTATTTTCCTCAACGACCTTTTCTATCAAACTTCCAACCCTATCCACTCTTTCGCGGATGACTGCAGCATTTGCCACTCGTACTCATTTAGTTATAGGCCTAGCCTATCAGAGATTGCTGCCAAGAGGCTAAATATGAATGATTCACTGAACAGTGATCTTCTATTAATCTCCGAATGGGGTTGTAAAAACAGGGTCGCTTTTAACGCTCGTAAGAGCCAATGCTGTTTATTAACACACCTGTACTCATGGATGGTATAAATATTGTTAAATCGGATGCTCTTGATGTTCTGGGAATGAAAATACAGTGTGATGAGCGTTGGAGCGAACACATTTTTCATGTCTCTAAAGAAGCATTCAAGTGCCTCGGTTTTTTTTTGAAAAGGTGTAAGATATACTTCACTCCATCCGATCTCCTTACTATTTATACCACCTACATTCGACCGAAAATGGAATACAACTCTCATGTTTGGGCCGGTGCCTCAAAATATGTTTTGTGCAGGAGAGGCCGAAAAAGCTTATCGGTGGCAGTAGGGTATCCACCTCTATTGACTCACTGATGCATCGACGCAGTGTAGGGTGCATTACTCTGTTCTATCGTTACTACAATGCGATCTTATTCCCGAAACGCGCACATTTTTACATAGCACACGCGCATCGTTTACAGCTCACCAATTTGTGGTCGATTGCCCAGGGAATCGTACTACGCATTACAGATAGAATTCGTTTTTCAGCCGTACGCTTCGACTGTTTAATAAGTTGCCTGCAAATGTATTTCCTGTCTGTTGGAAAGTTCAACTCAAATGTTCACAAACACTACTCCCCCTTTCCCCCTCCTCATAACTTATTTTCCTAGTTCCGGCATATGTAGAGGTCATCCCCTGAGTACTGGTCCAAGATAAAAAATATATATAATTTTTCAGGGCAAAATCCTATTTGCCACAATTTTTTGGAACTTTGGCAATGTTATGTTGAACTGTTGTTACCAGTTCAAAATTGCTAAATCATTTATCAGCAAGGTGAGTCAAAAAACTATAAAATTAAAAAAAATTTTGACCCGCGCGGTTTTGGAGACTTTTTTCATTTGCATTTTTTTTTTATTTTTTATACAAATTTTTTTTATTCGTTCGCTTCTCTACTCGTTTCGTTTTATGGTAACACCACGAAATTTTAGTTTCCACATTGTGGAAACTTTTTTTTTTTGAAAAACTAAACCAACCTAAGTGGTTCACAATTGATAGCAAATATTTGCAATTGCAGAGCTATGCAATCTCAAATGCACAAGATTGTGAGTTGTGCTAAGGTATTGTTGAGAAATTTTATTATATCTAACCCAGTGTGCAGCTGCTGATCTGCTTGTTATAAATGTACAACACATTCATACAAATGCAGTGGCGGGCAAATTTGTTTTGCACTTGTGCTAGTGAGATAATTTGAGAGTAAGTCCCCGTCTATACTATGAAACATTTGCTGCAAAACATTTCTAAATTCTCTTTTGAAACTGCATTCGTGTCCACACTGAAATTTTTCTTTGCAGTTTGTATTGTTGAAAGTACTTTTCTTCCTTCTTCTTCTATTTAGTTTTTGACAGTTTTGGGCAAATGGAAAATATTTTATTGTTTGAATTTCAATGCATTAATTAAATTTTTTTCACATTAAGGGCCATTTTCACAATCTAAAACTAAGTTGCAATTAAAAAATTATCAACTAATTGTGGGTTTGCTTAACAGGCACTATTTAACCAACAGTTAGTAATTTGGATTGCACCATCTTTCGGTTACTTAACAGACAAAAATTTAAAAAGTATGGCAATGCTACTTGTATTTGTTTACGAAAAATAGTGTAATGACAAACACGTCGCTAAAATTTCAAAAATATTTTTCAAAAACTTTTATAAAAAATAATAAATTTTATAGTTATGTGCAGTAAGTTATATGCAAGAATACAGTCAAATTATATGTATTCATGTACGTAGTAAAAACATATTTATATGTATTCTATTTCAGAAACAATGGAAGAAGATATTTTTTGGCAGTCGCAGAGCGGTGATTCACTTATGGAATCTTTCAAGAAAAAAAAACGACCAAGGTAAGTACTAAAGAATTACAATTTTGTGGCATTGAATATTGGAAAAGTGCAGATACAATACTATGTGTGTATACAATTAAACCAGACTAATGTTCATTTTCCCAAATATTTTATATCCTTATCTTTATATTTATGTTCATGGATCAGCAAATTTTACATCCCAAGAGGAAGATGTTCTTATTTCCCCAGTACAAAAATTTTCTCAGAAATTGGAGAACAAAAAAAACAAATGCTGTCAGTTGGCAGGAAAAAAAGGTGACTTGGGAAAAAATTGCAGCGGATTTCAGTTCACAATGTCATTCGATAAGATCAGCTAAAAAAAATATAAATAAAAAAATATATATAGACAAAAATAAATATAAATAAATAAAAATATAATGTTGATTTCTATTTATTTCCATATTTTTATTATTTGTTTGTTTTTTATTTATTTGAGTTCTGATTAACTTCTTAACCGGCGAATTTTGGTCCGTTAAATTTAACAGCAACTTTTCTGTTAAATAGTGCCATTTAAGACTTAATTATACATTGTGAAATACATTTTTCTCTACCTAGCGGTTAAAGTCTCAATTAAAATATAATTAGACTTGGTGTAAATGGCCGTAATTTGTTTATTTTTTTGTTTAACTATTTGATTTTTAATATTAACAAAATTAGAAAAGTGTTTGCATATGTAATTTGAATCAGTAATTGGCGCAATTAAAGAAATTAAATACAAAGAAATGTCAAATATAGTTGTAGCTAACTTTATTTCGAAAAGTGTGAATAAGAAACTCAACATGCACATGAAACAAAGTACATGTTTTCCTTCCCTTTTCCTGTAACATCACCCAAACTCGAAAGTTTTGCAGCAAATGTTTCATAGTTTTACAAATTTGTAATAATTGTTACTAGAAAGCGTTCATTAACCCAAAAAAATTGCAACGAGAGAGCTTTAAAAGAGCGTAAAAAATTGAGAGCAATAAAAATTCTTGCAAGTTTTTACAAGTAAAATTTTTACTTGCAATAATTATTCAAACAGCTGTTTTGCTTTTGTGTTTGCAAAACAGTATTTCTAAATTAAGTTAAAAATTAAAACATATTGGAAAATTTAAGAAATTATAATTGTATGTAAACTTTTAAGCCGATTAAAAGTATTAAAAAGATTACAAATGTATTTTTGTAGTCTTTTTAATAAAATAAGAAGTCTAAGGGAAATAAACTAAGCAACACAGTATCTGGCACATCAGTGGCAAAGGATGTTCCGGCAAATTTACTTGCTTGAATGTGTTTAAAGCTTCTAGGGGAGCAATTAAACTCACACTTGGATGCTTCCATTTATAATTATATTAACATTTATCTAATTTTAACCTCTAAAATATTTCTGTTTTTTGTTTCTTTATTTTTTACAAACCAGATGTTATTTTTAGTATTGTAAATATTATGAGTACCTAGTTACTCGGTACTTTACACTTTGAAATTATGCTATGCTAGGCAGGCAGTTATTACGTATAAAGGCCTAACTATAATGTGCATAGATTGGCTTAAGCTTTTGCCAAAATTAAACGAAAAGTCTGTCAAATGCATATGTGAGTGAAAAACGACTTTTAATTGGCCATAATGTACTTATATGAACTTAATGATTTTAAACCCATTGTTGCACAACTGCGTAGTACTTGTGTAATTACTAAGTAGATTATATAAAAAGTACTAAAAATGACAACAAAGTATTTGTATGCAATAGTTTCCAAACAAAAAGTAAAAACAATTTTGTAGTAATTTGTGTAATTAAAAATTGAAAAAAGCTAAAATACATTTCTATTAAATTAAATACAAATATATTTGTTTAAATTTTCCTTTATTTTGATAATTTTTGTAAACACACACACAAACTCCTGAAAACAAATGATTCCGCACAGAAAGTGCGTTCAGTTTCGTACTTTGCTTAAGCAACTGACATTAGACGAAACTTAACGAAAAGTTTCATTACTTAGTGTCCACACCTGCGATAATATCTGAGATGAGAACGTCAAATTCAATCGCAGAGAGAATTCTGTTACGTGTAGACTTAAAATCACTGTTATCGCAGTTTTATAATAATTTTTATGAGAGCATTCTTATGAGAAATCTTATGGCAACGATCTTATAACAAGAGCTGTCAAAAAAGCGATTGTGTGTGTGTTTGTTTACAAAAAGACGCCATTGCAATTTTACCGATTATTAATTTATCAAAATATCTTTTAAAAAACCATTTTAAATGAAAACTAATTTGTTTTTATGCATTAAATATATACTATAAGTGATTAATTTTGTACAAAATGTTCGGATATACGAAATTCATATACGATTTTGTTCATCGCAAAGATGTGTTTTCTTCTCGGCTTTCATTGATTTATGAATTCTTATAAGATTAACCACAATACGTTTACTCCTTGTTAGATATGAAGATGGACATAGAGAATTTCGCTCTCTCATTCTGCCGACGTTTTCTCAGATATTATGTCAGAGTTAATCGCAGTTGTAGACACTAAGTTAAGCACATTATAGTTGTACACATTTGATTATACGTATTCGCACAGTTGCTTAAGCTGGCTTAAATTAGTTTATGCACATTATAGTTAGGCCTTAATACACGTTTCAATTCAATTGTGAATTGAGTCTTTCAATTGAATTGGTTCTTGGCAACACACTTCATAAACTGAATTGAAAGATTTTCATCCAACTATCAGATTCAATGAAATTAAAGACAATTTTAAAATTATTTAACATTTTCTTTACAAAAAATTACAAATATAAATTTGAACAATAATTTATTGAATTTTTGTTGAACTTTATACTTTTTAAATAAAATTTTTGGTTTGTAGTTTTTTGGACAACTGATCAGGAGACTCGAACATACAAAGCACAATCGAATTGAGAGACTCACTAGCCAACTTGAAAAAAAAAAATCAAAATGTTTTGATTTTTCTTCAACCAACTCGACAACTTCCAAACGAATCAATTTAAATGTCTTGATACAACAACCGACTCAGTAGCCAATTGAGTTTATCGCAAAGGGAACGATCTTTCAGAACCCAAGTGAGCTGAAGAATCCAGGAACTTTTTTGAGAATCCAGCGGCCTGCCTACCTAACCAATTGAATTAAAACGTGTATGGGGTAAGCGCCCCTAATTAAAAATAGATATTTTGTTCAAAAGTATCTAATCACCCCTGTATTTAGCGTATTTCGACTACGTCTAGTACTAGATTAAATAACATTGTAAAAATTTTCTTTATTCTGTATTCGTTACGGCTTGTAACGTACTCAAAAAACGCCAGCCACGACAATGCTGAATACAAATGACCACAACCACGATCTTTTTATAACAATATACATATACATACATATGTATAATTTGTCCAAAAAATATAAGAGTAGTCATTAAGTACTCATATATACCTATACATAACAACACTACTGTAACTTGCAAATTTTAGCGAGAAAAGTGTTCATTTACTTTTTCACATTTTTGAGAGTAATTTTGCAAAATTTCTTGTTACTCTCTCGTTACTAGTTTTTACTAGTAAAGTAGATGAACACACCTACAAAGATTTTCGTATGAAGAATTAAATTGTAAATAAAATTCATGCCGATTGTAGAAAATTATAACGACGTACGAGTATAAACAGCAGGCAGCTTTACGGCAATGAGCCAGTGTCAGTTCATTTCTAAACTTTGTGCAAGACAGTCATAAGTCAGACAGTAAGCAATTCTAGTGTTTTGGTACACAGTGGCATTAAGCCTATATAAAGTTTAGAATTGTTTAAGTACTGTATAACGAACAACCGTGTGAGTCATTATTTCATTTGCAATTCAAAAATCCGCAGAAGCGTTTTTAGAGGCAAAAACGTAGCAATATTAACAACCCGTTGCTTATACCAAAATAAAACAACATTAAATAATTGAATTTTAGTATGACAAAACTATTTTATATATTTTTGTTCGTTAAATTTATTATAGTTATTCGTTATTTAAATACGACATTTCTCTTTATGGATACTTCTGAAATTGAAGAAAAATACTATTATAAATTAAAAAAAAAACTATTGCTGGAAAATAAATAAAATGTTAAATAAATTTGAAAAATTAAAAAGGCAATACTTTTAAATAATTTATTATTAATGTATTAAAGTTTTATTACTAAGACTTAACTTATTTATTAATATATTAATGACTAACAATTACATAAATGCTAAAAACAATTTTTTCTTAAGAAGTGAATCATAAACAACATAAAAATTTCTGCATTTCAAATAAAAAAAAATTTTTTATTAAATAACTTTATCTTTAAAATGATAAAGTGCTAATTAATTACATTGTTATATTTCATATATGTTATAATTCACACATAAAAGAAATAATCAATGCTTAATAATTTCTATTCATTTTTAGTTTTATAATTTACTGATATTTTTGTTTTTGTTAATGAAGAATTTAAAAATGCGTTGTTTTGAGTTTCAGTTTTTAATGATTTGTAGATTTTATTTGATTTTTTTTTTGTTAAATAATATCGAAATTACTAATAAAAGCGTTATAATTCTCTTTTTTTTAATTTACGTATGACTTTTATAAAAATATTTTTTTGTTTCTAAAAATGTTGCAGCAAAAAACGGACATCGATATTTAAATATCAAAACTACTTGCTACTTTTTTTTTTATATATAATAAATTATTTTTGAATCAATGTATATAAGTTTATAAAATAATTTTATATAAGTTTTGGTTTTTAATAAAATTATATAATTTATATATTAATGTATATACTTTTTAATGAGAAAAAAAAAACATAACAAGAAAAAAAAAATAAATGGAAGAAAAGTTTTGAAATATATTTAATTTTTTAAGAAAAATATAACGGTAATTTTGAGGAAAAAGGATTTCTTAAATAAAACTTTCATATTTACTAATTTTGATTATAATTAAATTCGAAATAATTCAATAATTTTCATAGAAAATATTCATTTCTTTTTAAACTCCATCACACTAATTTATTTCGTTTAAAAAATTTTTATTTGAAATTAAAAAAAAAATATGTTATTAAATATTCGTATTATTTGATCTTGTTTATATTGTTTTCTTTCAAATGTTCCAGCTAAAGATCTCGATTGATTTTTGTTTTTTATAAAAAAGGCTTAACGGCATTTTATTTTCGATATTTCGATAACAATTTGTTATCATTCATCATCAGGAAAATTAAAATGTTAACATTTTAATTTTCCTGATGATGAAAACAAATTGTTATCGAAGTATCGAAAATAAAATACCGTTGAGCCTTTTTTATAAAAAACAAAAATCAATCAAGATCAAATTAAATATTCGTATTATTTGATCTTGTTTATATTGTTTTTCTTCTAAATTTTCCAGCTAAAGATCTTGATTGATTTTGGTTATTTATAAAAAAGGTTTAACGGTATTTTATTTTCAAAATAAAAATACCGTTAAACCTTTTTTATAAAAAACAAAAATCAATCAAGATCTTTAGCTGGAAAATTTAGAAGAAAAATCAATCAAGATCCTTAGCTGGAAAATTTGGAAGAAAACATTAATGCTTCATTATAAGAATGGCATTTCTTTTATTGTGAAAGTTACACTGCGTGCCACATGAATAAGTGCAGTGCTTTAGCAATCAATTTAAGCTTGCTGCTTTCAAAATAATCCATTATAAAGGGTGGTTAAATGTTAAGGGCCGATGTTTAATGTGAACCACACCTAACCTATCGTTTAGACAGGAAAGTAATTTCATGAAAGTTGCAATACACTCACACTTTTTTACTAACACACTCTAATTTTTATATTATAATGATAAGTTTATTTTATAATGATAAGTTTACTTTCCACTCGGCTTTCATTAAAAATTTCATGAAACATATTTTTTGACGTTTTCTGAAAGTAAAATGCCAAACTGCTAACATTGTTGAGAATTATACAAAGTTTCATTATTGTAATAAAATAATAATTATAAAATTAACTTCTTTTGCAAGTCTATGAAAATAATTATGATCATTTGTCATTGTATTGTATATTTAACACATAAAGAAAACAATTAAAGTCTTTTTATAAAAATAACATCATAGAAAAGTTTATAATGATAAGTTTTTTCCACTATTGCCCCATAAATTTGTATATGTAAAAAGTTCGGCAACTCTGATTAGTATGCAAACAAAATAAGAGTGGAGAGAAGTAGAGGCAAATTTTGCAACTCTTTGCCTCGGCGACATTTGCAAAATGAACTTTCACTTTCCTGTGTAGACGAACAAGAAATTTTCATGAAAGTCGTCTATTTCATTGAAATTTTTATTTGTAATACGTATACAAAAATTTCATGAAAGTACTTTCCTGTGTAATGTCAGCGTAAACGTCACGTTTTTTTCTGCATTTCATTTCACTTATATAAATTCCAAAAGATACGCAATCAAGCAACGCATTAAAGTTATTCTGGCTTATTATGAAAATGCGCCTTTAAATCGAAATGCATATCATGCACCTCGTGATTTTTTCCGTCAATTTAATCGTCCAAATGTGCATACAATGGAAAAAATCGTGCAAAAATATGAGCAAGCCGGTTTTGTAGGAGACGTGAAAACATCAGTGCATGCTGGTACAGCTTGTTCTGCAGAAAATATTGCTGCTGTTCGCGATAGTATCACTAAAGAGCCGTACATTTCAACTTGTCACCGTGCCCAACAATTGCACCTCACGCTTCCTCGTTGATGAACTTTATGCTATTATTTGTCAGGAAATACTACTTTAGTCCAGTCAGTCTTCCAAGTCGTATGTTCCTAGCAAACATTTGACCGCAATTTTTCTTCAGAAAATACTATTTCAGTCCATTCAGTCTTCTAAGTCATATGCTTTTAGCAAACATTTGACCGCAATTTTTCTTCAGAAAATACTACTTTAGTATAGTCAGTCTTCCAAGCAATATGCTCCTAGCAAACGTTTGACGTCTTCTAAGTCATATGTTCCTAGCAAACATTTGACCGCAATTTTTCTTCAGAAAATACTACTTTAGACCATTCAGTCTTCCAAGTCATATACTCCTAGCAAACATTTGACCAAAATTTTTCTTCAGAAAATACTGCATTAGTCCATTCGGCCTTCCAAGTCATACCTACGCTCCTAGCAAACATTTGACCTTAATTATAGTTGCTGGTTGAATGGTGGTTTATTCTGCAATTTGAGTCTTTTTAGGTGTTCCGCTGAATCTATTATTCTTCTAACGGTGGAAACATTAGCACTGGAACCATTTTTGCTCTAATTTTTACAGCATAGTCATCTGGGAGGTTACTCTCTATTGCGATGCGAAAGAAATATCGAAGAATTGGTACCCTGTATTGCGTTTTTGTATTTTCTTTTCGCATTTAATTTTCGCTTTCGCACATTTTATTTTGTCATTCTTCACTATTGTTAATTTAGTGATACCAGTGTTACTTCATTTTTAAACTATTTCGCGAAAAAGTTTGCGCAAATTGCACATAATACCAAATTATACTCTTATCTAATCTACCTTTCGCATCGGAATAGAGAGTAACCCCCCTGAATTAGAGGCTGTTCTTAGAATGCTTCGCCTTTCCGTGGCTGTTGCAGATATTTGTTAACTTAATTTCATGTTATTGCCAATCATCATTCCCGTTTTAAAGCTTTACCGCGGCCCATTTTCAATTTAAAATCACTTTTGTTCTCAATTGAAAAAAAAACGATTAACAATTTTCTAGTTAGAGTTGACACAAACGACCGTACAATAACATATTCCCCCACATTCCAAGAGGCGTCATCGTCGTCAAATGAAGACGACACAAAATTTTTTACTTTTATTTACTCATTTCCAACAAGAATTAAATGTATTCAACATTCTCTATCTATCGCTTAGGTCTAAGAAATTTCAAAGACCTATCAAAAAATACATAATTACCGAATGTATTTTGATGTCGTCTTGATGTGACGACGATGACGCCTTTTGGAATATGGGGTATTAATCACTGCACCTATTCAAAAGACGCAAAAATAACACCCATTTTTTTTACAAATTTCAAAAACAAGCACAGATATAATCTAAAACCATGCTCAGACGGTAATATGCAACACTTGATTCGCTCTCTGAACCGCGATTGCGAATCTAGGTGTTCAGACGGTTGTTTTTGCTTCACACTGATGTTTACATATTTTGTCCAAACATTGCACTACTTCTTTTTTTACTTTTTATTCAAATCTTTATGTAAATACCTATCCAATTTTTGTATATTTAATGTGTTTCATTTAATTTTACTGCCCGTCTATATTAGATATGAAACGCCGTTAAGGCATACTGTTAAAACATACCTTTAACGGCCCGATAGTTACATGGTGGAGTACCCGATGTCTTAATTTTTCATTATTTCAACTCCGTCAAGAAAAGCACATAATCACTTTTTATGTCCTTTTTTATAGCTTGTGGAAAAAATATGTTTTTATTGCAAATTTGCAATCTAAAATAAGAATTTGAACTTTTTTTTGGGAATTTCTTTTAATTTGAAACTATTTTCACTTTTTTCATATTAAAATTTCATTTTCTGTTAAGACAGAGCTTTTAAAACAGACGTCTTAACAGCCGTGTCAAGACGGCAAGAAAACAGTAACATTTGCAGCAAGGCGAATTTATACAGGTGAATGCAAGCGGAAAGGCGAATTCAGTACTATGTATTTTTTTATTGTAAAACATATCGTGAATGTCAAAATCTAAATTCGCCTAAGATTGTTCAGCTGGGAAAAAAATTTATATAAACGTTAAATATAAACTTTTATAATTGTTTGTAATTAAAATCACAGATTATATTAGTTTTTTACTTTTAAATTCACACAAATTTCTTGAAATTGCACTAAATCATACAAAAAAATCTTCAGATTAAAATGGCGCAAAAAAATTTGTAAACAAGAGAAAAAAAATTTGAGTCTCATTGGAAAAAACGCGAGAAGCAAAAAATAATCACCTGTGCTGTTAAGTTCACCTTGTAATGAATTCGCCTTGCATTTGCAGCCTACACCTGGCAGTAACAGTATTTTGCTGTTCCTGTTAGTGTTCTCATGTCAGGTGTGGGCACATAAATTCTCTGTTTTTTCTTTTTTTACATTTTTTTTTTGTGAGCTAGTTCAGATAAACTAGCGATAATTTCTTATCAAATTTGGAGATGATAGTTGTTTTGCATGGTTCGCAACGAGATTCAAAATTAATCCAGTTGGTTCGCTCTCAAAATTTTATATGACGAATCATGTTAGTTCAATCAAGATTGGGCCGCGAACCACGAATGAGAGAGCGAACCTCGAATATAAGCCTTCGTGTGAACATGCTATAACGGAACTTTTTCGAGTTTCCTTTCTTCACACACTTTTTCTTAATTATCAGACCTTTAACAAAAACTACAACAAAATTGTCTTCATGAATTACCTTGAGAGCAGCAAGCTTAAATTGATTGCTAAAACACTGCACCTATTCATGTGGTACGTAGTGTATTATGTTTATAATTTATATAATAGTCAGCTGAAAAATGTAGAAAACAAGCTGTTTATAATATTAAATATTTTTTATTTTTGCAGCTAAAAATCGTTTTTTATTTTTTATAAAAAAATTCAACAGTATTTATTTTCAATATTTCGATAACAATTTGTTATCATCGTTACCTAGTGTCTACAACTGCGATTAACTCTGAGATAATATCTGACAAAACGTCGGCAGAATGAGAGAACGAATTTCTTTATGTCCAGTTTAATCTCTAACAAGGAGTACACGTATTTTTGTTAGTCTCATAAGAATTCATAAATCAATGAAAGCCGAGAAGAAAACACTTCTTTGCGATAAATAAAATCTTATATGAATTTTGTATATGCACACATTTTGTACGAAAGTAATCATTTATAGTGTTTATTTCATGTATAAAAACAACATATCTTCCATTTAAAATGGTTTTTTAAAAGATATTTTGCAAAATTATTAATCGGTAAACTTCTTGTAAACAAACACACACACATAATCGCTTTTTTGACAGCTCTTATTATAAGATCGTTGCCATGAGATTTCTCATAAGAACGCTCTCATAAAAATTATTATAAGACTGCGATAACAGTGATTTTAAGTCTACACATAACAGAATTCTCTCTGCGATTTAATTTGACGTTCTCATCTCAGATATTATCGCAGGTGTGGACACTAAGTTACATAGAGTCTATACGTGATATAATATCAAATATTTTTCTATCAGCACACGTCAAATTTGATAGCAAAGAGAATTATATCACGTGTAGCCTTCAAAATTAGTATTATTGGAATATTATATCAGATATCACAATATTGTTTTGATAATATATATTTAGAAAACCATATCATGATATGAACTGTCAAAAAACGTAATCAAAACGACATAATATTCAATTTTTTAAGAATTCCCGAAAAAAGTTTAATAAAAAAAATCATAAAATCATTAAAATATTTATAAAAAATCGTTTAGTGTTCTTTTTGTTGTTGGAATATATAAATTTGTTTAAGAAAAACACAACATTCAACGATGTTTACTTCATGGTTGCTTAAAAATTGTAAAATATTATGATATTTGCAAAAATACTTGGCGCCATGCTAGATATGAGAGAAAATATAATTTGTTTTTTCTCATTAATCTGCTGACGTTCTCTCTCATATTATATCAGAGTCAATATCAGTTGTAGACACTGTCAGGAAAATAAATATGTTATATGTTTTCCTGACGATAATAACAAATTGTTATCGAAATATTGAAAATAAATACTGTTGAATTTTTTTACAAAAAATAAAAAACGATCTTTAGCCGCAAAAATAAGAAATATTTACTTAAACAATAATTAAATATCAAATATGTTTATAATATTTTTTATTGGTTTAGAATTTGATATTCATATAACACTAAAGACGTACAATAGTGCAAAAGAAAGTATTAAGAGAGCTAGCTGTTGTAAACATAAATCCATGCATAAGTAGGTATATGCACACACACGCATATATGGTTCTCCAATGTACATCGATTTTTTTTTTTTTTTTTTGGTAAAGTACAATTCGTCATCACCAGTAGTAAAAGTACTGGGACCGAATTACCGCATACGTGATCGAGTATGTTTTCGTATCGAACACAATTTTGTGACGTATCGAATACACTGATTCTTTCATTCGAAAGGTCACGTATCGAAATTGCTAAAATAATAGGTGTGTTCCATGAGATCTCGGACTTGTTTCGACTATTGAGAGTAAAAAGCAAATTACTCTCTAAATTTGCAAATTTTTGCTACAACGCAAAAAAAACTACAATTGTACATCTTGCAATACTAGTGCTGGGGGGTTACTCCCTATTGCGATGCGAAAGTAAATTCGATGCGAAAGGTAGATGCGATATTCATTTTGGTATCATGGCATACGATATCGAATAAATTGTATTACAATAATATAAAAAAGTTAAAGAATTTATCTTTTGTATTTTTACTTCTGGGGAACATATGGTCTTCAATCTATTATATTTTGTTCAAATTACGATCCGATATGCATCATTTGTCATAATCTAGTTGTATCGTAATGTTATTCGATACGATAGTTAATTCGATATCGTATGCGGTGATTAGACCCCAGATATCGTTTTGCTAAGTGTATTGAGCTAAAAGGAGACTATCATCCCAATTATAAATATTCTCACGAAATTTATTTTTCACATAAAGTACTTTTCTCAATTCAAATTAAAGAGAAAAGCGCAAGTTTTGTTAACTTGACCGTAGGAATTGAAGATTTGATCTCCTTTTAGTGTTTTCAGTGAATGGGAAAAAGGAAAAAATAAAAATACATTATAGGGAATGTTCTTGACTCTACTTTGAGGCCAACATAGTTTGAACTCACTTCAATTTCAAACGTTGGTGTTCTACATAGTACTTTTTTACTTTTCATTTATGTTTTGTTTTTGAACATTAGTTCGTAGTGAATTGTCTGGTTCTTGAAACTACTTTTACACTAGAAGTAGTAGTTTGAAAACACTTAAATTTCATTGTGAAATTTAAAATTTTTACAAAAAAAAAAAAAAAAAAAAAAACTGGTTATAATTACAGTCCTATTTAAATTAAAGGGTTAGATGACGAAATATTTATTTGAGATTAAATATATTCAAAGGGAATATATGGAAAATATTACATAAAAAATTAATATTTGTTATTTTGTTTTCTTCTAAATTTTCCAGCTAAAGATCTTGATTGATTTTTGTTTTTTATAAAAAAGGTTTAACGGTATTTTATTTTCAATATTTCGATAACAATTTGTTATCATCATCAGGAAAATTATAACATTTTAATTTTCCTGATGATGATAACAAATTGTTATCGAAATATTGAAAATAAAATACCCTTAAACCTTTTTTATAAAAAACAAAAATCAATCAAGATCTTTAGCTGGAAAATTTAGAAAAAAACAATATAAACAAGATTAAATAATACGAATATTTTATTAAATAAAATCGATTGGCGATAACACCTCTTATTACAGCGGTTACGGAATCACTAACTCATCCGAATCATCATCATCACTTTCGTGTCTTGGGTTTGCACCCATCCATTAACATTAGCTGAAGCTCTAGGGGCATTTTATGGATTAGAAGAAAGATAAGTTTTAAAAACGTTGTGCTTTGTTGAAATGTGGGATTTTTGCATAAAATGGCGCTTAAAATATTACAATCATCGTTGTTCATGGAGAATATGATGAACCTAACTAAATATTGCTCTTATGAAATAACAAGCGATAGATTAAAAATTTTGCACTTCATTTTTAGGACAAAATGGTTTTTCACAAAAAAAAAAAAAAATTAAATATGATTCATTTCAGTACTGGTTTATATAAAAAAAATAAAATTGAAAACGTGGTTCGTGCCGGTATCAGTTATGTGAAATTTCATCCAAGTTTTATTTCCGAAGTTCAGTTCGCACAAAAGAATGAAACACCCAAACTACTACTTTTTCAGAACAACATAAATGAAAAGTTAACTTTTCAAATCGTTTTTTATTTTCATTATACTACTTTTCTGGAACATGCCGATATAACGAGTGATTTTTTTGCTATTATCTTTTTGGCAACACTAGTTTTGACAGCTCACGCACGTTTTGTATCTTGTTTCACTGTCAAACATCTTCAGTTTGGTCTATAATTTAATCATGAATCGTCTTACAAACGAACAACGCTTGCAAATTATTGAATTTTATTACCAAAATGCGTGCTCTGTTAAGAAAGTTCATCGCGCGCTTCTTCCATTTTATGGTCAGTTTAATCGACCTACTGAGGCTTCTATTCGGGCTATTGTAAAAAAATTTCGCACCAAATTTACATTGCTGGACATTAAACCACCAACACGCTTACGTAGAGTGCGAACTGAAGAAAATATCGCAGCCGTATCGGCCAGTGTTGGTGATGACCGTGAATTATCGATTCGGCGCCGTTCGCAGCAATTGGGCCTCTGTTACTCCACTACGTGGAAAATTTTGCGGAAGGATTTGGGTGTGAAGCCTTATAAGATACAGCTGGTGCAAGAATTGAATCCAAACGACCTACCACAACGCCAAATTTTTGGTAAATCGGCTCTTGAAAAGTTAGATAAAGATCCACTTTTTTATCGAAGAATTGTGTTCAGCGACGAGGCTCATTTCTGGTTGAATGGATACGTGAACAAGCAAAACTGCCGTATTTGGAGTGAAGAGCAGCCAGAAGCATTGCAAGAGCTACCAATGCATCCACAAAAAACAACCGTTTGGTGCGGATTATGGGCTGGCGGCATCATTGGGCCGTATTTCTTCAAAGATGATGCGAATCACAACGTTACTGTGAATGGTGAGCGCTACCGTGCGATGATAAAAAACTTTTTTTTACCCAAAATGGAAGAGCTTGACTTGCATGGCATGTGGTTTCAACAAGACGGTGCCACGTGCCACACAGCACGCGAAACAATGGATATCATTTTTGTTCATAATTGGAGGAAAGAGAAAACTGAAAAAACTCTACAGGCTCTATCTATATTCATCTCATATTGAAAACAATGCGGACAGCTAATAATTCAATGGCTCGGTGGCTGACTGTTTAAGGCAGCCGCTCATGATACGTCATGACCTGAGTTCAAATCCGAAAATGGGTGCAGATGAGTATTAGGGTAGCGACTACGAAACAGCTAGTTGTCCCCCAGCTAAAGGTTCGATTATTACTTTTCTTGTCTTCGTCGGTCACCAATAATTATTGATCGCAGCAAATTTGTATTGTAAAAATCCTTCTTAAGAAAAAAAACTTAAGAAAGGAAAAACTTGAACAGAACCCCGATGTACAAAAACCACTTAATAAGTTTATAGAATTTAAGTAAACATTTTTTAATGGCAAGTTATTAAAACGACGCTGATTTTAAAGCACTTCTTTAACAAAAAGATTTCAAAAACAATAAATCTTCAATGTAGTTTGTAAATAAAATGACAGCAGTAGTGATTTTATTTTCTTTTTTGTAATTTAATTAAAATATCATTTTTTATTTAAAATTAATTTGGCTTGATAGGAAAAACAAACATGTTTTAAATAATAATTAATATAATGATCAATCAAATAAATATATAATGTTGAAAATTAAAAAAAAAAATGCTTTTTATATATAAATTAAAAAATATTTAATAACCTAGAACTTACAAAAATTAACAGAAAATTGGTCGAAATATTTTTCAAGTAAATTAAAATTAAACAGAAACAGCAGTAAAACGAAAAAAAAAGAAACAAAAGCATTTATTAATAACTATTATCAGTATTTAATTATTAATTATTTATATATATATATATGTTTATGTAAAAGTACGCATGTATATGCTTGATGAATATTTGTATATATAGTTTTTTTTTTATGTGTATGTAAGTATAGATGTGTTTGTATGTATACTGAATGAAACTACTATGAGCTACTATTTAAATGGAGTTTTTTTTTTTATCTTTTAGAATATGTTTTATTTTAATTATTTTTATAATATGGTTTATGAGTTATTTTATAATAATATGTGTTTTGTTTTTTTTTTGTTTTATGACTAGATTTTATAAATATATAATTTTCTGCTTGTTTTATTTTTATTTTTTCTTTTTTGTTTAATTTATGAAGATTATCAAGAAAAAATATATATTAGATATCTTAATATTGTATCAGAGTATATAAGTATATGTTTGTTTATATAAATATATATGTATGTATTATGTAATGATAGACGTATCAATTGTATAGAAGCTTAAAAATTATGTTTTACTTAATGTTTTTTATATATATGTATATATAAAAAAAAAACTTTGATATACGAATTGTGGTTATGTTTTCGAAATAGTTTTTTTAACCGAAAATAAAACTTATAAATAAATATTTATTTATGGAATTTTAAGGGCCGTAAGGTTTCTTTTTGTAAAAATGCTTTAAAAGTTGTGAAATAAGTTTCCTTGCAACATGATAATTTAAGTAATATTACATATAGGTATATACTAGAAGCATTTTAATGAAACTCCACATCGTGGCTATATGTATGATTTTGAATACGTTTATATTACCTATCGTTTAGAACGGAAAGTAATTTCATGAAAGTTGCAATACACTCACACTTTTTTACTAACACAGTCTCATTTTGCTTACTTTCCACTCAGCTTTCATCAAAAATTTCATGAAACAAATTTTTGACGTTTTCTGAAATAAAATGACAAATTGCTAAACATTGTTGCCACATACAAAGAATTATACAAAGTTGTAGTATTGTAGTAAAATAATAATTACAAAATTAACTTCTTTTGCAAGTCTATGAAAATAATTATGATCATTTGTCATTGTATTGTATATTTAATACATAAAGAAAACAATTAAAGTCTTTTTATAGAAATAACATCATAGAAAAGTTTATAATGATAAGTTTTTTTAACTATTGCCCCATAAATTTGTATATGTAATAAGTGCGGCAACTCTGATTAGTAAGCAAACAAAATAAGAGTGGAGAGAAGTAGGGGCAAATTTTGCAACTATTTGCCTCGGCGACATTTGCAAAATGAACTTTCACTTTCCTGTGTAGAAGAACAAGAAATTTTCATGAAAGTCGTCTATTTCATTGAAATTTTTATTTGTAATACGTATACAAAAATTTCATGAAAGTACTTTCTTGTGTAATGGCAGCGTTAGTTTCACTTGTATGTTTGCAACATTCGAAACCCATAGAGTGATTATTACATATAGAGATATATAAAACTGTTTATACAGTGTTGTTGGTTTAGTGTGCAAATTGGAGTTGCCGTATTGCTTCTGAGGAAGTAGAAGGATTTTGGGGATTTACGAAGTCGATTTTGGGAATTCCCAAAAAAAAAAAGTCGGATACACTTTGCTAACCGGTTTGAAAGCTGGTCTCCACATACGGTGCGCGTTCTTGCCCTGGTACATGCATCTGAACTATAAACGGTCATTCGCTTAAATGCGGAAACTGAATTTATCGTATTGCTTCTGAAGAAGTGGGGTTGGAGGGATTTTGACGTTTCCCGAAGCCAACTTTGGGAATTCCCAAAAAACTCGGAACCGTTTTGCTAGTCAAATCGGAATCGGTTTTTCATATTCGGTACGCGTTTTTGCCGTTAAACTTGTATCTGAACTATTAATGGTTATTCGATTTAGTGCAAAACTTGAAGTTGCCATATTGTTTCCAGAGAAGTAGGGAATTTTGGCGATTCCTGAAGCCGATTTTGGGAATTCCAAAAAACTCATAACGTGTTACACGGATAATTATCTCGTTATTAGTTTGATATCGAAGCGTGTTTTCTAGTTTTTTAAACTATATTTATTAAAAGTAGCACTTAATCAAATATTTAACACTTTTTAAAATTTACAAAGTATAGCCACTCAAAGAATTTAAACGCTAATCTTTGAAGTTAAACAAAATAAGTTATAAAACAAACAACAGTTTAAAAATATATAAGAATTCTTTTCATTATTCGACAATGTTGCATGGTACAATAAACAAGTTAACAATACAATACTATTAGACAACACAAAAAGTATTTTGTTTGAGGAAAAGGCGAATTCAAACCCCGGAACTGCCAAAAGTAGGTCGGCAGGCCGCTGGATTCTAAAATCCTAAATATCGTTCCCTTTGTGATTAGTGTTAAACACGTTCGAGTACATTGCTAGTATTTTATAATGAATTCGAATCAACAATGTTACTGCTTTGGCCATAGAACTACACGTTCTGTATATATTTTAGTTCTGTAGATGTTAAAATTCTCGTATAGGAGCGCTTAGTACAAGACCAAGAACTATAAACAAAATAAAGTTAAAAGGTGTTTGCATGCAATAATAAGTTTATATGGGGATGCTCCTTCCCTTATGCAAGTGTGATTGATACCTTTGCAGAGTTTACACATTCTCATTCTGAAGGAATCTGCATTCTTTTAGTATCAATAAAAAACAGTGAAGTTGAAAGAAATTGAAAAAATTCTATTAAAGTTGTGAAAAGCATAAATTCATCAAAATATACAAGTACAGGCGTGTTCTGAGAAACACAAATAGCTTAAATTTAGCGTTTTCGATTTGAAAACGGCAAATAGGTGTCCTAACAAACGTATAACGCAAAAAGTATGGTTTTGCGATTTGAAATCGCCAAATAGGTGTTCTGCTAAACGAATATCGCTTAAAATTGGCGACTTAAATTTGCATGTGTATATTGAAGTGAACTAATTGAATTTGCTAAAACTAAACTTGCAAAAGGAAATATAATTATTCACTATTAAAATTTAATATATTTTCTTTTAATTTCAATAAATAGTTAAAAGAATTCTATACATTTTCAATTAAAAATACCAAATTAAAATATTTCTTTGTAAGAGAGCCATTCTCTTTTCATTTACCACCACCAAACCCAAATCTTTACAAAGTAAACTTTTCGTGTGTGAAAGTGGTGTTATCTGCCAAAATTAACAAACTTTATGGCAATACTACTCGTATACAAACTTGTAGGCAGTGTTGCCATTGAGCTAGATTTGAAAGTTTTTCTCTGATCAAATTAACAAGTTTTTAAAGCAATAAACTAAATTATTAACTGTCTGGCTCACGATTTCGTTACGTTAACGTTCGACAACTATTATTCAACTAACGTTTATATGGGAGGTAGACAAGGTAAATGATATAAAATAAGGGAAAAATAATGTTTATAACAGGCATCGGAATAGATTTTTTGACTTTAAAAATTATGACGAAAGTTTACGGAACGACATCATGAGCCAGGCAGCAAAAGAAGAACATATAGAAATTATCGCAATACATTTGAGGTTACGAATTTATTTTGAATTTGAAATTGACTTGAAATTTAAAATATCACTATCAGTTGTGACATCACAACGGAAACTGAATTTAACAGGTTTTTTTTCGTTCTTGAGAAAGCGAAAAACTATAACGTTTTTCGAAATGAAATCGCTTTTAATACAAAATATTAATCTCATTCTTTAAGTTAAAAGTGATTTCATTCTTTTGGAAAACCAAAAAAAGCAATGAGTTGAATTCCGTTTCGGAACGGAATTGAATGCAACAGCATGGCTATAAGTATATAACATGCGTATATAAATACCATAAAAAATACGATTTGCTTGAAATTAATCATAGTTTAAATCAATAAACCATCAAAAGTGTTATCGGTTCTATATTAATTTCTAGTCGAAAAAAGCTCTACAAACAATATTGGAGTTTTTGGTGAGATTTCTTCTTTTTTTTAAATATTTATATTTCGATATATTTTTTTTT
Source organism: Thecocarcelia acutangulata (assembly GCA_914767995.1). Taxonomy (NCBI): domain Eukaryota; kingdom Metazoa; phylum Arthropoda; class Insecta; order Diptera; family Tachinidae; genus Thecocarcelia; species Thecocarcelia acutangulata. The sequence goes on from OU612096.1 coordinate 32,315,555, forward strand.
AGAAAATAGTTTTGATCTATTTTTATAGTTTTATAATTTCACAATTGCACTATCTCCCCTTCAGCTAAATTAAAAATTCGAGAGAAATTCTAAACTTTTTTTGAATTTCTAATAAAGTATATTTTCTTTCGAGAATATTTCCAAGGATTTTTGTTAGAAAAAATAAAAACAATAAATTCTGGTGTAATTATTATTCAAGAGATATAACCTTACTTAAAACTACTGCTAGCTTCACGATATCAAAGTTACAGTTATATCTAAATTATGTTACAGTTGTAGCTATATTATATCATTGAGCGCAACGTTAGCTAGCAGTTCGCGTTAACACTATACATATTTAATATAAAGCGCCAACCCTTTATCAAAACGGTTATTTTGCAAAATTACTTTTACAACAAGTACAAGCTTTCGCAGCCAACTTCACTGTTAAACGCACTTTTGAAATGGGATTTTTTAATTGCATGACATTGACGACATTTTGCTTTATACAATGTTAACAGTTCTTGCAATTAAAGTAATAAAACAATATGTTGGGAGCTATCAAATATACATTCGAACCTTAACATCAAAATGGGAAAAATTTAATAAGCCTGACGTTTAGCCATATTTTAAGAGGCGTCAACGTCGCCACATCAAGACAACATCAAAAAACTCTTGATTGCACACTCATCTTCGATAGCAATTATCTATTATTTAAAAGACCTTCGCTATTTCATAGACCTAAGCTACAGATAGAGATTGTCGACAACATTCAATCGTTGTTGGCAACGAGCAAATAAACGCCTTTTAGGCCGTCGGCATGTGACTACGATGATGCCTATTGAAATAATGCGGATTAATTCCTCTTCTTTGTTAAAATGTATTACATACATATTTATATATGTAGATCAGAAAGTAAGGGAAGGAAAAAGAAGGAATATAAACCACTGTAATCTGATATAAAAATACAATAAAATCGAGAAAGATTGAGCTGAGGAAACAAATTTTAAAAGCGACCTCCATTTTTTTATGTTACTTATTATGTGAAATTATTAAAGTACCAAATATTTAATTCATATTTTTGATTCTGAATCATATTACGTTACACATTATGCGGAGTGTGGAGATATAATAAACACATACGTATTATTGCTTAAACTTAAAAGTCCATAAATAAATCCCTGTGAGATTAAGATGGGAATTTTATTTAATTTTTTGTTTGGTTTTTGTTTTTAATGTTTAATGATTATGAGTTTTGTTTTAATCAATGCTTGTGTTCTGTGAATTGAACTTGTCTTTTTTATCTTTGGATTAGTTTTTAAATTGTTATTTTTGTCTTCTTTTAATAAAATTCCCCTCCGAATCTAACCACAATTCCCCGCCCACCCCGTTTCTTAATATTTACCTATGCAATGCATTCGTTATCTGTTTGAGTGATTGACCAACTTCAGTGACCAAACGTTCATTGTCCTGGACATTTTTAGTACCAGCCGTGCGCAGTGACTGCGATTGTGTTTCCACTCGCGTGACTAACTCACGAAAATGGAATTTCGAATGAGGTGGCATACACTCGTTGTCGGCAAAAACGACACAAGAGTTTTGCAGAATATTTAATTTATCGCTGAGTTGTAGCCATTGGGAAGCCGATATGGTATTGACGGGATGTTTGAGTGAGCCCTCCAATAAGCCAACCAATTCTAAGATACTTTCTCGTGAGATTTTTGTAGAATTTTCGGTTGTGGTGTTATTGGTGGTTGAGGAGTTTGTAGTGTTATTGATGGTGGTTGTGATGTCTGCATTGCCGCCAGCTGAGGCAATTTTTTGAGCCATAGGTGTGGCATAAATAGTGAGTTTGGTGGGTTTAAGTGGCACGGCTGGTTTTGAGTTAATACTCGATGTGGCGAGTTTATTATTGACTCCGGCAGATGTATTGGTGTTTTCAACAAACATGGACTGTGTCATCATGAGATCATTTTCTTGTTGCTGCTGTTGGGTATCTTCTCCAGTTGCTGTTGTTGTTGTAGTTGTTGTAGTTTTGTGTGATGAGTTATTGACTGTGTTGAGTTCTGTGAATTGTGTGGAAATAGAATTTGTTAAATGAGTGGATGTTGTTGTGTTATTATGACTGATGTTGGAATTGGTAAGGGATGAATGTTGCTGATGAGGTGGTGGTGGGGGTGGAGGTTGCATTGGTGGTGGTTTATTGCTATTATTGTTGGCAATTCTGGGTGATATTTGGGTACTACTATGGGGATAACGTTGTTGTTGATGTTGCTGTAGTTGCAAGGAATTTGTGCCAGAAGTAGGTGTTGTTAGGCCACCACTAGTGGTGGGTTTAAATGCAAATTTAGGAGACAATTGTGTAGAGGATGAGCTAATATTGTTGGTGTTGGTGATGGCATTCCCTTGCAAATTTTGTGTGCTGGCATAATCTGGTTGATTTTGATTTCCGGTTCCAGTCGTTTGACCCGGTTGTTCCCATAATTTCTTTAAACTATTAATACTACCTGTACTGCGTCGCTTTCCACATTCCAAGTTCGCCTCATTGTTTGTTGCATTCGCGTCTGTAACATTGTCGGAGCTGTTGGCATTTGATTGATTGGCATTTTGTGTTTGGAGTGTTTGTTGCTGTTGTTGTTGTTGAAGGTCAATTTTTATTTCAGTCTTTTGCGTTAAATGTGTTGTGGTGGAAAATTTCTTTTCATCTTTGCGATTTAAAGTCGATGAGCCTGACATGTTAGTAAGAGATTTTGTATTGGAATTTGGAGATTTGTTAGCGGTCGTTGCCGATGCATTTGTGGATGCGGATTCCAAGTCTTTTTTAATATCTTTGTCTTTTGCACTAGTCTCTAGGTTGCTAGTCTTGGTTTCAACTTTACGTAAGTGGGCTTTAAAATCTATTATATTTGTTTGATTTTCTGGTTTCTGGGCAGGGGTGGCCATCTTTTTAGGCTCCACTTTCTTTAATTGGGCTTTAAATGTATTAGTGGTGCTGCTGGTCGAGTTAAGCTCATTTGCAGTGGCTGGAGATTTGCTGGCAGCCAGTTGCTTTTGCTTGGGTAAGTTCATGCTTTCAGCCAATTCGTTGACCAACAAAGCGACAGGATCTACACTGGAATTACCGTTTTGTATGTTGGCCGAGGCCGAACAATTCTCTTTGGCTTGCCTATCTTTTATTTCAGCCATTAGCTTTTCCTTCATGGTCAATTCTTGAGAGTTACCATTATTGTTCTCATTTGCTGCCGGCGTACCCAAAGAGCTACAAGAATCTGTGGAGGGTTCTCGCTTGCGCAGAGAAACACCAAATCTAGAGCTGGCCTCCTCAACACTAGGAGCAGTATTAGAAACGTCATTACAGCTTGTTTTGGCTTTAACAGCCAACTGAGCGGTGAAAGGTTGAGGAGACGTGAGATCACATTGTGGCTGAGGTGGCGGAGGAGGTGGTATGTTTTCAAACTCCTCTGGTGGCGGTGGCAAGTCAAGTGGTGGCGGTGGAAATTCCAAATTTGCCAAAGCCGGCTGTTGATTACGCTTAGGAGAATTGCTGGAATTGTTACCACGAAAGGAAGAGAATGTCATCATACTGCTGCCATCTGCAGTAGTACGATGTCTTTGCAACTTGTTTAAACTGGCAGAGGCATTATTTTGCATGGTCACACCACCAGAAGAATTGCTACGTATCATTTGCTGAGGCAACGGAGCAGCCAAAGGTGGAGGTGTATTTTTCGTTAGCCTGCCATGCACACCATTCATGGCCGGCTGTGGCACCAAATTGGTGGATGTGCTCACATTATTTCCTTCATTACTATCCTCCAAGCTATCTAAAAATTGGCCGATTCTTTGGACCTTTGGTAAAGTGCCATAACGGTTTACTACTCGCTTAACATTCATCACTTCTAAAGCTCCAACTTGTATGGGCTGAGCTACCGGATTTATTTGATTCATTGCACCAGTTGTAACAGCTACTGTATTCGAATCTGTTCGTCCACCATGTTGAGATCGCTTACTTTGACGTGTTTCAAGGCCACGATTGCCCATAACAGGTGCTGTTCTTTTAAAGGACGAATGCGTTTGAGCACCACGTGGTGCTAAATTGTTGGCAACATGCATGGAATGCTGCATTTTGGAGTGTGTAGATACGTTTTGTTCTAAACTATCGGCGGTATGGTCAGTATCTGGATCGCCAGTTGCGTTGTCATTTTCCGAGTCATAACGCATATTAAGGTTGTTGATATCACGTGTCAGACCTTAAAGAGCAAATTGAAAGAATATAAATGAGTGATGAAAATTTTCAATACAATAGTTTTTTGTATTAGAAGAATTTAGAACAAAAATATCAATTTTTTGTTTTGTTTTAAGGAAGAAAAGTTGGGTCCATATCCACATTCCAAAGCGTAGCAAGAACATAAAAATCGAAATATAAATTAAAACACTTTTAAACACATATTTTAATGTTAATCAATAAAATTATATAAAATAGAATTAAGATTTGAGTTTTCGTATAATTTTCTAATAGTTCTACAGATTGAACAACAACAAAACAAAATTTTCGTAATCTATAGTAAACGGGCAAAATTTAGTAAAAAAATATTATTAAAAACAAACTCTCTTTTTTGCTTCAATGCGTAAGACCTTATGATATTGTTTGCTAACAAAGTTATAATAATTAAAATTTCTATATAAAAATCATTTAAAAATCTCGTAAGAAATTTAGTTTATTTTTTATGAATTAAAGGTCAATAATATTTTAAATTAATTTTAGACATTCCCACCCGAAAAATAATAAAAACTTGAAATTATTGCGACTTTAGACAAAGCAGCTCATATTATTTCTTATTTTTTTCATTTTACTCGCAGCTTACAGAAAACGAATAAGAAATGCGTTTAAAAAATTTGCTTGAAATAAAAAGTGGTCTTTCTTAGTGGTTCTTAAGTTTGAGTTGACAGCACTGCGTTATTTGGCAACCAATTTAACAGCTGATAGTTGCTCTTTGTTTAGTTTGATTTGACATTTCGTGATGGATAAATTTTTGCGTTTGCAAATTCTTGATATTTGTGTATCAAAATATTGGTTCTGTTCGTTAAACTTGATCATGAATTTCTATTTAAAATATTGCTCTCCGTAGAAGCCTATTTTTGTTGAATGCGCACGAAAATAAGCAGAATTGTTGCTTCTATCGAAATGTTTTTTAATCTATAGAAGATTACTGTTTGATATACTTTTTAGACTGGTGGAGTCATTGTTTCATGTGTTCAAAAGTGATGATGGTGAGAATATTAAAGTGAATGGAGAATAATATTGGGCCGTGATTAGAAATTTGTTCGTTGATATGTGATTTCTGATATGTGATTGCAACTGAACGGGCCACAAGCCACACATCATGCGTTACAATTGAATTAATCCAAGAAACTTTTGACTAAGGAATAATTTCAAGTAGTGGTCGAATAATTGCCCGCCAAGATCGTGTAATTTAGCCCAATTGGATTATATGTTTGGAATTATAAACAGATATAAGTGAACTCCAATTGAATTCGGTATTTGAAAAGTAAGTTATTGGTGAAATACGACAGGAAACACTGTGAAAAGTTTGTAAGAACGCGCCACTCTTTCATTGACACTAAAAATATATTTCTTTGTTTTATTATGATTTAACATGGGTGCAACTCTAAAAGGGCACTTCGTATAAAAATAAAAAAAATATTAATAATATTGAGGTATTTCGATACATGTTTTCTAGACGTGTCACTCATTCGTATTCTGTAAACTGCACGTTAGAGTTTAAAAGCTAAGTTCCAATTCGCGGATAACGAAGCTGTTTGTTCGTTCGCACAATTACATTTAAAACAACAAAAAATTTTTGAATGTTTATTTTTGTTTTAAACATAGTTGTGCGAACGAACGAACAGTTTCGTTATCCGGGAATTGGGACTAAAATTTGTTTTTTTTTAAATATGTATTTCTGTATTCTAAGAAGAATTAATAAAAATTTGAGAGAATTTACACTCCTCGTGCTCTCCATCACGTACATTAGTGACGTATTTCACGTAATTACTTATAGCTGATTCTGGTTTTATACGAAAACATATTTTCGATTTTCATTAATAAGCATTTAGGCAAAGAATATTAGTTATTTAAGTTTGTAAAGCAAACTCACATATTTCGATTAAACTTAGTAAATAATTCAAAAACAAAACTCAAGTCAATTAAAGACAAATAAACCATTCAATACGCCAACCAACAAAAGCTTAAACAAACCATATAAATAACTTAAACAGTAGACAAACATTAAAACTAAAAACAAATTAAGAAATAAAAAATACATTTAATCTTACTGCGCTTCGGACAAATACCTCGAAATAATACATCAACTAGAAAACTACTGCAGGATGTGGATTTTTTAATAGCAAAACCCGCAGTGGGTGGAGTAGAACTCGTAGTGTTTGTGGTACGATACGATTTTGTAGGTGTAGTAGTAGTTTTAGAAGAAGAATAATTTTGACTATCACATTTCAATAATTTTTGTATATAATTACTATCACTACCACCAACAATAACACTTGTATTTTTATCATTAATATTATTATTATTGAAAGTAGTAGTAGTAGTAGTAGCAGTGGTAGAATAATAGGTAGAATGTAGGGGTTTACAATTTCTACTTAAGGTAAATGATTTGTAAACAGTTTTACCATTGGTGTGCATTTCATCTATAAGTTGACGAGCTGTGGCGGCGTTCTCTTCATCACGATAGGTGCTATCACGACTAGACGAAAGTAGGCTATTTGAAGGTGTTAAAAATAAACAGAAAACCAAATTTAAATTTCTATTAGAGAAAAATTGGACACACACAAGTCGGAAGATAAAATTATACCTTGTTCTTTTGGGAGGAGCTGGTGCTTGTTTTCCTTGTTTGTTGGTGGTTCTGCGCATTTGTACATTACCCTTGCCTTGGCTGGAAAACGTTAACAGTTTCGTTGAACTGGAACCAGTTTCTATAGAAAAGTTAATTTTAGAATTATAAGTTGCACTAATATTTTATAAAAAAAAAGAAAATATACATATATACTGTATTTTGCTAGAAACTAAGTTTACCTGACATGGGGGTACTGGCTTGCTGATCGTGATGACCACCTGGTGTCAGACCACCGCCACTATTACCTCCACCGCCACCACCACCGCCACTATTTCCCTGTGAACCTTGCCCTGTATTGCCTTGCATTATACCCTTTTTGGTCATTTGCGGCGTTAAACTTTGACCAATATTTGCCGTTGCCGTTGTCGTGGCATTCAATTGTTTTTCGACCGCTTCGGTTATAGATGATTCCTGCAGATCGAAGAAATTAAGATGTGCTTGTCCATTACTATAGTTATTATTATTTGTTCTATCTAAACAACAATTGTTTTTATCTAGTTTTTTAGTAATTTGTCTACATATAGCATTGTTGTTATAGCAATGATTTTGTTCATTTGCCCACTCACATGGATCAAGTCTAAATCAAAGCTCAATGCCATCATCTTCATATTCATCGTCACCGTCGATATTGTGATCGTCGTCATCGACATGTTTCGTATAACCAACACCAACACGACCACCACCAATTAAACAACCACTTTCCCATATTTCACCCACCTGAAACATATGTTCCAAAGCATGATGTATGCTTTTAAATGTAGGCCTATCCGCCGCATTCCATTGCCAACATTGACGCATTAAATCATAAACTTCGGGTGGACAGCCGGGTGGCCTTTCCATCCGATAGCCCTTCTCCAATTTATGAAAAACATCGGTCAGATCGATGCCCGGATAAGGCGACATACCATATGTGGCAATTTCCCACAACAGCACACCAAACGCCCAAACATCTGATTTTGTACTGAACTTATTGTAGGCCAATCCCTCGGGGGCGGTCCATTTAATGGGAAACTTGGCGCCCGCATGTGCCGTATAGGTGTCATCACGCATCAGACGAGCCAAACCAAAATCGGCTACCTTAACTAATTTATTATCGCCCACCAAACAGTTACGGGCAGCCAAGTCGCGATGTATGTAATTACGAGATTCCAAATAACTCATGCCGGATGCAATCTGTGTTGCCATGTATAGCAGGGCAACGGCGTCGAGTGTTTCACGTCCAGCGGATCGGAGAAAATCCAACAAATTACCATGCGACATAAATTCTGTGATTATATAGAATGGTGGTTCACGAGTACAAACACCTGAAATTTTAGAGATTACAATTAGTATTTGTTTTAAGTAGTTTTTCTATGTCTTTTTAACTTTAATATTTATACGTATACATTATGAAGGAAATATATATTATAAGAAGACTTTTACATAGGTTTAACAGACTGCCAGCCATTGAAAAGCCAGCTCACTTGGGTTTGAATTTGGTTCCGTTTTCTAATATACCTACAGCAAATTAGTTTGTAATAAGCACAATTAATGGAGTCTGTAAAATCTAGGAGGCTACATCTTGTATGAAATTTATTTTAAAAAATTTGTTACAACTATCATTATCTAATTTGAACGAAATATCTGCTTGCATAGAAACACAGACTTGTATGTACATAGATATAATATGATATATTTAAATATATATATTTTTTAAATATTTGTTGAATAAAAATGTGTTCAAGGCTCCACTGTGTATGGTCCACTTGAATGTTTACATTTTCGCCTACTCTTTGCAGCATTGCTTCCAATATTTTTTTTCTCACTACGTTGAGAATTTTGTGGACTCTCAAGTGTTGAATCGAAGTTGCCCTATTGACAAAGACTTTAGACAGGTTCTAGGTGGTAAGTCGTCAAATGTTTACTATCTACACCTAGATTTAGGCGTTGAACGCTGTGTTAGCAGCGGGTGCTTTGCGATAAGTCTTAACTAGCATACCTTAATAAAAGCGTCAAAGTTTTTAATATTTAACAAATCTCTCTTAATAAAGATAAAAAGTCGGTAGTTATGAAATAAAAACAGTTAAAATTGTATTACTTTTTATTCAAAACAAAGGTTGTTCCGCTATTTTTAAAAATTACAACAATATTTCACAAGTTTCCCTACAGGACCCAAGTGAGCTGGACAACCTAGATTATTCTGGGGTATCCAGCGGCCTGCCTACCTAACCTAACCTAACCTTCACAAGTTTCCGCAGTCAACTAAACTTTCTAATGCGTTGCCAAAATCAGATTTTTCAATTGCATGGCGTTGACGCCCCGCTATTATGATTTTCTCCATACAATTTGCAGGCACATTACTAATTTTGACAGTCAAACAACGCTTGACCCACACCACAAAGGGAACGATCTTTAAAACCCAAACGAGCTGGAGAATCTAAGCTACTTTTGGAGAATCCAGCGACCTACCTACCTCGCTTGACCTGTAAATTTGGTTATGACTGTAATGCAGAATGATTTCTCTTCAAAGCAGCGAAGGGCACTGATTTGTCTGAATTACGAAGATGTTCGGTTATTTACATTTATTTATTGTGTTTATTTTAATTAGTGTTGCTATAAGACGCAACATTTTTACTACCAAGATGATCTTCAAAACATGCCATACACTTGAAATGCCTGAGCTGATCATCAGCAAGTGAGTTAAAAATAGATAAATACGGTTTCTTAGCATCTCAAATAAATAAATAATTTTTATATTAAAACCGAAATGTTAACAAATGTGCGTGGGACGCATGCACGTGTTTGGGAGATGGCGAGTGCCTACAAACAGAAAGTCAAGTTGTCTTATTTTATATTTGCTCAAGTATACCAACTTATTTTAGTCAACGCGCTAAGTTTGCCCATCACTGCTTTTAAATTCATAGTTTTAGGAGCTTCGTGTGGTCCGGCCATCATGAGGAACTTCAAGTAACGAGAAATCTTTCAAAAATGTGCGGTAACGCTCGCTTTTAATGATTTATAATCTGCCCGTAGCTATTTTCAAATAAATATGGACTGCTGCTTCCATTAGTTTATAAGCCACACTAAGATATGCAAACACGGATTATGCTCCCCACTACTGGATGAATGTAGTATTTCATTCAATTGTGTACATATATTGAGACCTGGAGGCATGGAAGCTAAATAATTTGAATACGTTATGACTGTGTTAGTCTTTCCATGAGAAGTTGCTCAACAATACTGAATTGAAATAAGACATCAGTATTACAAATGAAACAAAAATATCCGAGTGGAAATTATCCAATATATCTACAAAAATTTCATTTTCAAGCTCTAGAGTAGGAGTTCGTGTTTTAAATAATTAAAGAGGAAACAAAAATATTAATTTTGACCTTAAGTAACTTTCAAACATCAACAAAATAAAAGGTAAAAGAAAAATTGAAAATGAAAGATCTAATTATAAATTCAAAGTTATTCCTAACAAACAAAAAAAGTTTTTAATTATGCACCAATTAACAGACCAACATCCTAAATCAAATTTTCATTCACAGATTCTACAATTATTTTCTTTCACTATTCATTATATTAATTTTTGTTCATGCTTATTTGCCAACTCCAACTCGTCTGTTTGAAATACAAATATATATGTACGAGTATATGTACGTATTAAATATTAAAAGAAAAATTCCCACGGCAGCAACAAAGTTACTTTAGTTTTTAAAATCAACATCAACTCAGTTTAACAGTTATTTGCAGGTAAATATTCCCATATTTAAACTAAACTGGCGGTAATACAAGCAAGGCCTTCATAAAGAAGACATTTTATTATAACTTTTTCTTATTTTTCGTACTTAAGCAAGAAGTTCTGTCATGAAGGTCTAGAAACTCTAATCTTAAAGCGCCAATATTTCGCTCAGATTCCCTTAAGAAGAGGAAAGACTGCTAGAAAAGTTCGGGCCTTACAGTGCAACCTAAATTCGGGCGTAAAGCGCAGCGTAATTTAACGCCTTTATTTCATGCTGTAATAACTTAAATAAGAGCGTTAGCGTTGTGCCATGAACAGTATTGCTCCATGAACTTGTTTAATAAAAATGATTAAATAGAAATAATAAAAAGTGATAAAGCCGCTAAATTAGTCTGAAAGCACCGAAAGTGTGAATACTAATGGCCGCAAAAAATGAGTAACATTTGTTTTGAAGCGAACTTTACTGAGAAGCAGAAGAGCTTTCTCTCTTATGCCCTGCCCAAATTGGATTTTCCAATTGTAAAGGATTGGTCTTATATATTTTGTATGTACATAAGGATTTTTGACAGATAAATTACGCTTGGCGCGCTAATTTAGGTTGCACAGATTCTCGTAAAAGAAACAGTGAACAATATTGTTTAAACAATATTTGCTATAAAATAAAAGGTCGAAGTAACTAGGATCAAGATAAATGTTGCTTAAATTTATACAAAGCGTTTGAAGTATTTCATGATACGATCGAAATAGAATTCGACATTGGAGGGCTTTAGTTCGAAATTTAAATCTATTGAAGAATCTGGTTCGATTCGAACCGAAATAAGTTAAAATAAAACTGCATACTACAGCATAAAATATACTAACCCTATAGTGAACTTCTTACAAAAAAGAAATATGCTTATCTTTACAAGATAGAATCAAAAGGGATTTATCAACCATGTTACAAAATTGAATTCCATTCGGAAACGGAATTGAATTATTTTTTTACTTCTTCAAAAAACGAAGAACTGAAAAATTTTCGGAATGAAATCATTTTTAATTGCAAGAATAAGACTTATATTGTCTTATAGCGTAGATTTCATTCCGAAATAAATTTTAGATTTTCGTTTTTCGAGAATTAAAAAACCGATTCATTTCCATTTCCGAACGGAAGTGAATTCTGTGACATGACCGTATGTCTACTAAATCAGGCGCCTTCTATACGGCCTGTTATCTTTAATCTTTTACCGTTTATAAGTGAAATTTATGTATACATTCTTGTTGTTTACTTGTAGATGTTCTTAACTTACCAATTAGTTGCACTAAATTAGGATGTTTCATCTCTTTCATAATGGCTGCCTCTTCAAGGAAGTCCTTAAGGGCCATTGTGTCTTCTTTAAGTGTTTTAACGGCAACCGTATTGCCATAACGTTTCCATATTGCTTCATACACCTCACCATACTGACCACCACCCAATTTGTGTTTCATTACAATATCAGTGCGGCATATTTCCCACTCATCCGGTTCTGGACTAAGAGGGAATACTGTTGGTTTATTTTGCTTTGGTGCTGGATATAAAAGGGGTGTAATCAGTCCATGACCCTCATGTGGCACACTGTGATGGTGCACCAACTCGGCGAGAGTATTAAATTTGGCTTCGGCTGTGACGAACACTTTACCATCGGGATCTTCTGATATTCGATAATGATAAACGCGGCCTTCGTATCTTTAATATATAATTTTTGTTTTATGTATAATCATGATTTTGGTCTTACTACAAATCTTACCTTAAACTAATACTTCTTTGTCCAGGCGAACTTTCACTTTCTCTAACCAGAAAACTTCCATTAATGCCCGAACTTAACAAATATTCCGCCGCATTTCTTGATATGGGACCATGGTACCAGGAATGTTTCTCTAAAGAATTTAGCGGTGTAACATAATTTGATGGCACCCAACCCACATTGCCGGAGTCCGAATGAGCCTCACACCATTCACCTGATTTGTTATATGATAAAATGCGCACTTGTTCGCCTTTTTTAAGACTTAATTGATTTTCACCGCCTGCTTGAAAATCATATAGGGCCACAAATAATTGTGGATCATCTTCTTCCGGTCCCGGCGCTAAAAGATTTTCTTTGGAAGTCCATCTGTGGGCCGATTCAAAACCCGATGTGGTAGAACTATGTCCTTGACTGTGAGACTGTGTTGTGTGTAGTGAAATGCCATCTTGGCTCTGACCCAGCAGGTCTGCTGCGTCGGGTACACCACCCAATAGTGTACCACTGGCTGGTATGTGTGGCAGGGGTCTGGATTGCAAAAGAGCTTCTGGAATTAAACGGTAGAGAATATTTATTAATATTGTTTTCTTTTTTTTATTATTTTTATTTAATAAGGATGGTGATTTATTTATAGACAAAAGTTTATTTGCTAGTTAGTTAGTCAAGGGCAGTTGTATCCTGTCTGCTGAAACAAATGCAAACACTCATTCAAATTGTATGATAAACAAATGTTTTTCCACAACTTTGCAGACAACTAGCAATTAATGCAACATATTTGAATTTAAATTTTAACTCACATGGGGAATAAAATATATTCGTACGAATAAATGTACAAAATTGCTTTTAGATGGGCGATTTCAGTTTTTAGCAAAAATTTTAAAGAGTATGAAAAATAAAAGGCATTAGAAAAGAACAATGGTACTTTAGCAGCATTATCAGTGCAAAATCTTTGAACACCATTTCTAAAAGTTAATAAATTTGTTTATCAACTGTAATTTAATTAAATATATAAATGTTTGTGAGAACAGAGTTATCTGCTGTCTCCATAACACAGGCAACCAAATTAAGCGCACTGAAATCCCAGCAGTGACTTTCTTCAAATAAGGGATATATGTATGTACATTTCGAAATTTGCTGTCTTTAATACCTATATGCAAGTCTGTAAATATTTTCTTTAATTTTCAAAGGGAAAGTAAGTAAAGCATTCATCTCAGCTGCGCATGCGCGCCATACAAAACGCATGCGTGTCAAACGAACTCACTCGATGGCCAAAGGGACCTATTAAAGTTCCCTGGGGATGACATAAGTATGTCTAAACATCCAATCAGAAATCAAACAAGAACTTAAAACCTTCATAACTTTGACATGTCCAAAACAGTCCAAATCTGGAAAAAAGCTACTTTTGTAGAAGAATATTATTTGTTTGGGTCAGCGCTCCTGTAAGGCTGTACATTAACAGGAAGTATGCATAGCATATTAACAACTCAAGCAGACTTAATATCGAGGAACTGCTTGCTAGGCGCTGAGGCATTTGTTCTACCGCACACTGCTTAGTAATAATTTAGACAAGGATTGGTAACGACTTAAGCCCTAAATAAAGGAATATTTTCTTTCTTGTCAGGTGTAGCCCAAATATCTACAGATAAGATGGACCAACTGTGAGCAGTTTCTATGTGAATGTGTTCCTTAAGTTTTTCTGAATCCTTCAACAAGTGGAACTTGAATGCCAATTCGAGAAAGTGCCGAGCCTAACTTGCTTTTTTGCGTTCGTCAGCTAGCTCATTATCATGAAAAGTTTCAAGTTCTAAAATCTATATTAATATAATACGGTATCTTTTTAGTAAAGAGTATCCCAAAAAGTTTTTATTCTTTTGATTGTTGTTTTTTATTGGATCATTAACTACATAGGATATTATTTGTGGAATAACACATCGAGCACCAGCAACAGTCATAGCTTGATCAGGCTTATTTTCAATAAAGTATGGTCTAATTATGCCCCCAGCCCAAAATCTACGCTAAATAGTGGCAGTTTTGTGGATGCATTTGTTTTTCAACAGTCATTTTTGGGCTATCAGAGCCGCAAAAGCGACAATTTTGGCACTTAACAAAGATATGAAGGTGAAAATGAGCTTCATCGCTTAGGATGATATTGCTCGAAAAACCAGCATCCTAGCTTTCATTATTGTTGAAAAATGTTTAATAATGAACACGCGTTGTTTTATCGATTTTACTAGCCATACACTGTCAGCTGTCGAATTGTTTTTTAGGGCTGCCTACACTTTAATGCACAAATGATAACAAGTTTAAATTTTGTATTAATTTTGGGATACCCTTTTAATCAATGAGTTCCAAAATACACAGAGATGAAAAAGGTGATCTTTTGCATTTTGGCAAAAATTTATGTCAGCACCTGCCGCGAAGGCCTTGTCTGACTAAGGACTAAATCCACGTGATGAACCATTTTCACGGTTCACCAGGGGCCCAGCGTGGCTTGCAATGCTCACACAGGTCAAACATTTGAACAAAATCCCTGAAGAGCTCGGGCCTTCGAATCCCTCCGGTATGCAATTCCTTTACTCTGTCCTCTTTCTTCCTCCTCATAATCTATTTAGATAGTTCCAGTATAGTGCAGTGCATATGTAGCGGTCATCTCCTGAGTACTGGTGTAAGATAACATAAAAAAAAAAAAATCTCCAAACAGTCAACGGTGGACGAAACTCAATGAGTTTGTAGGCCAAAGCCCATAGAGCATCAGCTCTTAAATCAACTTACGCGCCTAACTATCATTACTGTATCTTTATATCCCAGCACCTTAAGATAGTTAGTTCTCTGAAAACTGGCTTGCATTATATTTATCAGGCACTCCTTGCGATTTTATGTTTAGCCAGGCCAGAATGTTTCCGCTGAGATGCAACCATGATCATTGCCCGGAATAGACTTGAAAACAGAACCTCACAGGGGCTTTGTCGATCCCCATTCTGCCAAGTAATCCTTGGTGAGGGCTTCGGAAATCCAACAAAACCTAAGTCATGCGGCTTCCTAGAGTTTTATTCGCAACAATAAATAAGGACCTTAGTTGACCAGAAAGCAGAGTACTATGGTTGGGCGTAGACCAAGGAAAACTTGCACCCGGGGGATTTATTCAAAGCGGTCTGAACAGAGACGATTTTGTGATTACAACGTTTAAGTTTGTGTGTATTCGCTGGTCTAATGTAGAAAAGTTCTAATTTTATCCTAATATTTTTTGATTTTTGTTTATTAAATATTAATAAAATTTTAAGATCTTGTTTTTTTTTATATAAAAAATTTAACAATTTTCTAACATTTATTTTTCAATATTTCGCCAACAAATTTGCTGGCATCTTCAGGAAATTTAAATTTTTCCGGTAGTAGTTTCATAAGCAACGGTTTGATAAGCAATTGTACAAACAAAGTTTTGTGACAATAAATATAATTTCTGTTATGTTTTTTCCTTCTCCAGTAGAATTGCGATTCTGTTAGTTACGGCCTTTCTGCCTGAAGCTGACGTTATGTAGTTTCACGTTTTTCTCTCTCTTTTTCTCATTTTAGTCCTGTTTCACTTCTATTTACTTTGTAGTTAAGTCAACCATAGTGATTGACCACCCTGAAATTAGAACGCAAGACAAGTGTTGAGCCAATTCATTGACTTATTTTCTTTAGCTGCGAAATCAGATGCAGATGTATATGCAATACATACATACTTGCAATAATGGCATAAAGTAATACCATTCTCTGTTGAATTTATTTTCATTGGATCATCTAAAAATTGTCTATTTTATCATGTTGCTGCGTGTTCGTTCTTGTTGCTGCTTCATTTCTTTCAAGTCCGTTCGTTCATATAAAGCGACTAATTTTATGACAGCAGATTTTATAGATGAATATATTTTTTTCTTGTATTTTTTGTTAGACTGAAAATAAAATGGGCATTTGTTAAAAAAAAAATGATATAAAGCTTCCGTTTAGTTTTAAAAATTGTTCGCTTAAAATGGAACATTTTCCATAAGATAAAAAAAACAGCAGCAGCAAATTGTGTAAAATTTTCAAATGGCACCGTAAATTGTCTATTGTGCGTGTTTTTGAGTGGGTGAATATTTTGTCTTGTTATTTATTCCACATCCATGAATATTTTTGCATGTAAATATGTGTGTAAGTGCATGTACATACGAGTCCATTACCACGGAAAACATCAGTCGTTGTAAAATTCACATGTTTTTAAATTTGGAATACAGATTGATCTATTTATAAGTTTCGTGGTTTCTTATTAAAAAAAAAAATAATTGAAAAAAAGGTTATTTAATTATTAAAGTCAATACACGTAAATAAAAGACAATTGAGAATATTGTTGTGGTAACGTTAGCATTTACTCTGTCATAATTTGATTTGTTGGCGCCAACCAGTTTATTGTCGTTTTTAATCACCCCTATCGTAAACAGTCATTCCCATGAAAAAATTTTCCATTTCCCAAAATTGCAATCGCTAATACTTTTCCCCTAGAAATGAATTCACATTTTCTATGTGTAATTCAGTTTGGAATAATAACACTAAAAAATTCACATTCGTCCAAAATTTACCTAATCGTAAACGTTTATTTCCTTCGTATTATTATTGTTTTTCCCTTTGATTTGTTCACATCATTTTTGCTGGCGAACTGTATTCATCATGTAAGTCATTGTTTCATTTAATTAAAATGTAAAAGCTTATATTCAGCTATTTTCGGACTAGCTTTGTTAATAAGGTGCAAAATGATATTGTGCTCAATAGAATGAAAAACCCCTAATGACGTGTTGGCTGAATTTTGGAATAATTTTACGGAAGATATAAATAGTACAGTCTTTTGGATGTGTGGCATCAACAAATCTTATCCTCTGGCTACACCTTCTGCAAAGAACTGCGGCTTTATTTACCCTACAATGTTGAATAGATCTAAAACAAAAAAGTTATATAAAAACTCAATTTGTTTATAGAATAAGTAACTTCAACGAAGTAGATTCATTTCGTAAATGTCTACGAGCAATTCAGTGTAGTCGAGATTCTTCCTCCCGTGGTTCAATAAATACTCCGATTCTAAATATTTTCTTTTAATTTCAATTAAACTAATTTTCACACTTTTTCTTCGCTGCACTAACAGTTTGATATTTTTATTAATCACTCTTCTTATATATTTTGCATTCACTATGTACTGATAGCACTAAAAAGAGTTCCCATGAATTTCACGATTGCAATTTCCCCTTCCAGGGAATTGAAAATCTTATGGGAAAAAATATTCCCCATCTTATCCACGATAAGGGTGAACATGTTTTTCATTTTGATTTCAATAAAATGTACAAAATTGTTTTCACATGAGCGAATTTAATTAAGTTTTATTAATTTTATTAATTTTTATTCTTTTGATTGTTGTTTTTTTTTATTGAAGCATGAAGTTTTTATTGAATCATAAAATAGGATATTATTTGTGGAATAACACATCAGATAAATGATCTCGACGGCTTTACATGCGCATTCACATACAAAAATTTTTATGATCACTTTGCATAAATGTGGCTGAACTTCATTGATGCAGCGTTGAATATCCTTCTTCAATGTATGGGTTGTAGGCTTGCCTGTGGTTTTAAATAATTCCATACAAAGAAATCTAGTTGTGTTAAATCCCTTGCCCTAGGCAACAACTTCTGATCACCAAAGGAAGAGAGTACATGACCTGGGAGTGTCTCATGCAATATTTTTTTTTTTATCTTGGACCACTACTCAGGGGATGACCCCTACATATGCAGTGCATTGTACCAGAACTAGGAAAATAGGTTATGAGGAGGGGGAAAGAGAGAGTAGTGTTTGTTAACATTTGACTTGAACTTTCCAACGTTATAACAGGCAGGAAACACGTATGTAGGCGACTTATTCCATAGGCGAAGCGTACGGTTGAAAAACGAATTCTCTCTGTAATGCGTTGTACGATTCCCCGAGTAATCGACCACAAATGGATGAGCCCTGGACGATGCTCGCGTGTTACGTATAAATGTGCGAGTTTCGGAAACAAGATCAATAATCTCGTTAGAGCAAAATCCATTGTACCCTACACTGAGTTGATGCATCAGTGAGTCATAGAGCTGGATACCCTACTGTCACCGATAAGCTTCTTCGTCCTCTCCTGCACACGGTCGAGTAACCCCAAATCAGACTTTGAGGCACCGGCTCAAACATGAGAGTTGTATTCCATTTTCGGTCGGATATAGATGGTATAAATAGTAAGGAGATCGGATGGAGTGATGTACATCTTACACCGTTTAAAAAATCCTAGGCACTTAAACGCTTCTTTAGAGACATGAAAAATGTGTTCTGTCCAGCGAATATCACTCTGATCTTCATTACAAGAACTTCAAGAGCATCCGATTCCTCAATATTTATACTATCTATGAGTACAGATTTTTTAAGCGTTTTTTATTTATTGAATCTTCAAAATGAACTAACAATAAGTATTCAAATCTTAATGATTACAGATGAAGCAGCACTTGGGGTCGTTTGTTTGTGTGTTAATAAACAACACTGACTCTTACGAGCATTAAAGGCGACCCTGTTTTTACGACCCCATTCGGAGATTAATAGAAGGTCACTATTCAGTGAGTCATTCATATTTTGCCCGATTTTGGATGGGCTGAGCCTATAACTGAAAGAGTACGAATGGGAGCTGCAGCTGTCATCCGCGAATGAGGGAATAGGGTTGGAAGTTTTATATAGAAGATCTTTAAGATAAATGAGCAATAGGGTAATAGAAATAACGGATGCAGTAATTAAATTGTGTCACTGGCTGTTTGAAAGAAATGTGTTATCATGTCGCGATATCCAGCCCCAGTAACGGTCATTTCTTGACCAGCCTTATTTTTAAAAAAGTATAATTCAATTATTTCAAATCAGTATCAAACCTTTGTCGTTTGAAAAAAAAAACGTTTGATTTCAAACCACTATCACTTTGAAATTAAACTAAATTGTTCATTGGGATATACCACGAAACTAACATTCATTAAGCACTAAAGAGCTCTTCTAGAACACATGCCAGCTTAGTTCTTTGGATAAATTCGTGCCTATACACAACAAAATTCATTAGGTTTTAAACCGAAATGTACTTCATACAGTGTTTAACTAATGATTTATGTGCTGTTTACAGAACACAGACGAGCGACTCGTGTAGAAAATTTTTATTAAAATCATTCAAAGTGTAGAACATTTTTCATAGAAGAAATTCTTTGGACAAGTCGCTCGTCTGTAAACAGTATGTTGACAAATGGAACGACTTTTTGACAAAAGTTATTTCTTTGTTGAAATAAAAAAAGAAAAAAAAAAAATAATTATAATTTGTATCTTTGATACAAAATTACTTTATCATTTGATATGAAACATATTTTTCAAGCCTTTTTCAATGGTTTGGATTTTACCATTTGAATTCAAATCGAAAATCATTTGAATATAAACATTTGTTATTCAATGTTTTATAAATTTAATAAAACTATGTATGTAGGTTTAAATAATTTTTATACATCATGCATGTATACATATGTATTTAAACCACAAGAGTACGAGTATGTATTACACATTCATATGACTTATTGTACGCTTGAGCTGTGAATGCACTCAATATGCAGATTTATCAATTTGTAACTGTATCATTGTCATTTGCGAGCGATTGCTATTAAAATACTGTCTGTCTTCTTTATTGGTTGCTAATATCTTTTTTCCTGTTTCAGCGGTCTTTATTTGCCATGAGAGATAGATACCACCAATACATACAAACTCTTTGAAAGAGGGTGTAGCTGACAAAATAAGTTTCCCAACTACTTAAGTTTTGCATATTTCCCATGTTGGGAAATGAATATTATTGTCTCAAGAAAACAGAGCTTAACATTAGATGAAGTGGAACTTGAAATGAAATACATACGTAATGAAAGAAAAAAATTAAAGATATTTTTAATGTATATTATTGCTGTGGCGCAATACACTAGTCCCTCAGTAGACGTCATTTATTTAAATAAAATTTAAAAAATAATATTTTACATTTGAATGGGCCAATTGTATTGTGAAAAAATCTAACACAAACTCGAACGTTAACGTTGCCAAGTGTTTTGAGAGAAGAAAACTTCTATTTGCGGCGCTCAAGTTTTTTTTGTCAACAAATATTTCTGCTGTTCCAATAAGTTTTTTTTTTCGAATATTGAAAAAGCTGTTGATGAAAAATGATGTATACCAAAATATTATTGAAGTCTCGGAAAATCAGTTTTGTCACATACGAAATATATTTGCTCTGGTTCAAATAGTTTATTAGCAACTAAATCAAATATATATATAAAAAACATACCGCTCCTTTATTGCAACATAGTCATACCTCAAAAAATGAGCTTTTTGAGTTAACAATGCAGAATGGTTAACAGTAGTACCTTTTATATTGGGCCAAAAAATTTTCAAATTACTTTTAAACTGTTTACTTTAGGATATATTTTGTAAAAAAAATTTTTGTGTGGAAACTAAAAAGTTAAACTGTGTTTTTCTCGAAACAAGCTCTTTTTAGTTATGACTATATTGCAATAAAGGAGCGATATGTACATACATAGTATGTATGTATTTGTTTCTTTCAAGCTTCAAAATTTGTATCACGTTTTCCTTCTTTCCTTTTGGAATTGTAAAATGACCTTCATATGTGCATCATTTTAGCTTGAGTCTTATATATTAGGGTGGCCCTCAAATTTCAACCGTATAATTTCTAACTCTACACTGAAAAGAAAATTCAATAAATACTTAATTTAAAACGTACTCAATCCCGAATACGTACTTGAAATAAGCTGCAAATGAAATTGGTTTGAGAAAAACTGAGATCGAACTAATCTTAAAATGCGATTGATTCAAGAATCAGCGTGGCCATTTTAGAGTTTTTGTGGCTAAATTTTGCATTTATTTTTCTGATTTAGCAGTTAGCATTTTTCAACAAAATATTATTCAATTTAAGAATATTCAAAATAATAATCTTAATTTGAAAATCTACCACAATTATTTCTTGATTACTACTTTAAACATATCTCTGTACTTTTTGTACCAGTAAAAGTTAAAAATTAGAGCTATATCGTTCATGAAGGAACGAGTTACATTGAACGGATGGATCATCTAGGTGAACGAAGTTATCCATTTAACTTTTCGTTTAATGGTGACCGTTCAATTTGCATAGCATTCGTTCAAATTTCTTCTATGTCATGTTCTTCCATAGCATTCATTCAAATTTCTTCCACATATCATATTCTTCAGGGTTTTTATGTCCCATCGATCAATTTATAAAATATTCAAATGCCAACGGAGAGATTAATTTTTTGTATTATATAAATTTTATCTTCATTAATTTTCTCTTATCTCTCTTTTCATTTATAAAATAAAGAATTACAATTCATCCGCTGATCTCTGACTACTTTTTTTCCTTTTTTGTTTATTTTAAATAGCCCTCTTGGTAAAGAAAAACTAACCAGCAATAAGCAATGGTGTCGTTTCCGATAGGGAACACAAGGGAGCGCAGATTACAATACTCTCTGGTGGTCAATCAGAGTTCCTGGGTTCTTGGACATGAGTGGCACTATGGCAATGAGACGGCTGACATCTGCGCCAAAAAGGGAGCACAGGGGACTTTTAGTGGCATCACTCCAATATTTGTCTTCCACAAGAACCTCCTTAATGAGGAAACAACATTGGAACGAGACAACTGGTCTTGAACATTCCAAAAAATGTCTAAGCTTTGATGAAAAGAGGGCCGAATGTGCTCTAATACTGGATAGGAAAAGCTTTAGAGAACACTGACAGGTGCACTTACAGGTCATTATACCTGCCTTAAGCTACATTTACAGGATGGGTATTTCCAATACAGATATTTGCAGATTCTGCGGTGGGGAAGAGGAGTCAGTGGATCATCCACTGTGGGAGTTTGGGACAGAGGAGATACAGGCTGCTACAAGCGCATACGTTGAGTGAGCGGGACTTGCCATCACTCCCAATGAAGGAGCTAGTCCGGTTTCTTGGCGTATTCAACCCGTAATGGGGCAAGGGGAAACAAAATAAATCAACACTGGCCGCACAGCAAGGGACCGTATAAGGCCACATCCCATCCAAATAATAATAATAACTGGTGTCGTGCTATTTGTTCAAAGTGAACGGTTCAACGAAATGAATGAACGGACTTTTATAATTGCACAAAATGGACCGGTCATTCTAGTTAAAATTACTTATACTGACTGAACTGTATTTGTTTTATAGTTTTAAGACTATGTTCAATAAATATTTTTTTATATAATTAGTTTGGTTTAATGAAATGATAACAATAAATTCTTATAAATCATTTATAAAGATATATTGACTAATAAAACCAAAAAGAATACAATTAAAATATTACCATTATTTTTTTTGACAGTTTAGGATTTTTCATAATTTTTCACATTATTTTAAAACCGATTTAGCTGTAAAATATCTTTGGATATGGTCACACTGTCAAGAGTTTTAAAATTTGATTTAATACTTAATTCGTGCTTGAAACAAGCTGAATAAGAGAGTTAACAGCACTTACATATTATCCTTAGAGAACAAAGGGGTCTATTATTATTACTTAATCTATTAGCATATAATATTTATAACAATCCAAAAAAACATATACAGCCTGTATGTGTCGATATTTCATAGGAGCTGCCCTAATCACTAGGCTTGCAAGTTTTCGAAAAATGTTTTCGAGCATTTTTTAGCATTTAGTTGACATTAATCTGGCTGCCATGAAGTTCTCACAACGTGGAGCCACATGCTACACAGCAAATAACTTTACAATATAAAGTCACACTGGTCTTCGTCGATAGATCAGAGTTTTTTGATGAAATATAACCGCAAATGCTGCGAAAAGTGTGTGAAAGTTGTTGTATCAGATTACGCTTTGTATGCACCAGCAGGGACGGCTGCAACCGTATTTAAACATTAATGCCCTAAACCAATTAATCCCGTTTTATTTATATTAAAAATATCTTTCTTTTGTTGCTATGATTTAAACTTGTGTAATTCTAAAAAAAAAACTCTCTGTAAATTCAAAGAGCAGGTATTTTTCTATTAATGACCGTTTTCTTTGTAGACTGGTGTATTTTTCAATTTCAGCGAGAAATCCATTATAAATAAAAAAAAAAAAGAAGCAAAATCATCCTCTTGCCCAACCATCTGAGCACCACCCTAATCATCACATTGTATGTGTAGTATTACTTGGTGTATACTCCAGAGAATTGTATTTTATTGAGAGCACATTTTAGACATAAAAAAAGCGCAACAGATTCACTTAAAATACTAATGAATAATTAAGTGAATTCCACAAGAAGCACGATAAATAAAATTGTGGTTTCTTTTAAAACCTTGCATGCAATTCATATCACATCAACTTGAAAAAAAGTTCAATAAAAAGAAATTGCTTACTTTTTTTATATTTCTTGGAATGTGATCATGAAAAAATTCATTACGCTTTCGGTAATTAAAATGTATAAAACAATGTTTATACGAGTAGACAAAAACATACAGACATAAAAGTATTTTTACTACTTTAAAACATGTTCGCAACAAATAACTTTTTACGATAAAAAGATGCAGATTAGAAGATTAAAAAGTAAAAAAAAAAAAATAGTGAGGCCTGTTGTTCTGGTTTAAATTTTTTGATCTAACAGAGATGGAAACAAAAATTAAGTTGCATTGAAAATCGGACAACAGAAATTCAAAATTGCCAGAAATTTAAAAACATTCTTATAGCCTGTTCATATATACATATTTTATTGTTTCAATATTCGGTAAATTGCCAAAATATTATTTCCATTCATACATACGCAATTTATCTCATTCAATTAAAAACTGACAGCTGTAAAAAAATTGTTATTATTTTGTTCGTGAAATTGTGGTGCTATATAAATAAAAATCGGAAAAATAGATCTTGTTCCATCCTTTTTTGCAGGTTTTTTGGCTACATATATGAAATATATCAGATATTTCGTTTATTTTTTCATAAAATATAATATTAAAAACTTACTTTCAGATTGGGTTTCCATTTTTTAATGTTTTGTTTTGTTTTGTTGACTTTCGTATAGTGTTGCAAACTATTTCTTTAATTTTGCCTACAAAACACGTTTTTTACAGAGTTGTACTTCAAGTTTATTGCAATATTTAGACAATTTTTGTACTTATTGTCAATTAACTTCATTCAATTTTTGTATGAAATATTAAGCTCAATATTGGTATTAATTGCAATAAATGTAAATTGCCCATATGTATGAACAGGCTGTTAAGTAA
Source organism: Thecocarcelia acutangulata (assembly GCA_914767995.1). Taxonomy (NCBI): domain Eukaryota; kingdom Metazoa; phylum Arthropoda; class Insecta; order Diptera; family Tachinidae; genus Thecocarcelia; species Thecocarcelia acutangulata. Next base: position 32,340,268 of record OU612096.1, read on the forward strand.
CTCTTATAGTCAACTGGCAATTAAACCTAATAATATTATGTTACCATCTCTAGCTGTCCCTCTTAATGCTGCATCTAATGCAGCAAGGGGCTCTAGTTTGTCTAAATTATGAAGTTGTTCGAGTATTAGCAATTACTTACGAGGGCGGTTCGGAAACTTCTTAGCCTAGCACGAAAAGCGCGGTATAAACAAAAAAAAGTTAAGTGTTTTGGAAACTTCCATCTCTGCTATGAACACATGTTAAATTTTGTTTTGATCTGGTAACTCCTTCATATATAAACAGGTGTTCACAAAAGACGCATCCGCGATTTTTTTACAATGGAAAAATTAGAAATGTGTGGTGTCATTAAATATTTACATAAAAAAGTTTTATCGGGACAAGAAATTCATAATGATATGGTGAATGCGTTAAGTGAAAGTGCTCCTTCATATGCAACAGTAAAAAATTGGGTTGCTGAATTTAAACGTGGTCGTACAAGCATTGAAGATGAACCACGTAGTTGACGTCCAAAAACAGCAAGAACAACAGAAAGCCAAACTGCATGAAGAACTACAGATGAAAAAGCTTTCTGCAAGATGGGTGCCGCATTTGTTAATAGTCGACCAAAACTACATAAGAATGAACATTTCGGTTTAAGCGAAATAAAATGGATTTTAAGCGTCGTTTCATAACTGTTGATGAGACATGGATGCACCACTATACTCCAGAGACAAAGGAACAATCCAAACAATGAACTGAAGCTGGAGAAAGTGCCCCAAAGAAGGCAAAAACAATTCAATTGGCTGGTAAAATTATGGCAACGGTTTTTTTGGGACTTCTAAGACATTTTATTGATTGACTATCTGCAAAAGGGTAAAACAATAAATTCAGAGTACTATTGCAAACTTTTGAATCAATTAAATGTACAAATTCGAGAAACACGTCCTGACTTGCAACACCAAAATAATTTTTCATCAAGACAACGCACCAGCGCACAAAAAAGTGTTTTAACAATGGCTAAAATCAACGAATTAAAGTACGAGTTGCTGGACCACCCACCTAATTCTCCTGATTTAGCTCCCAGTGAATTTTACCTGTTCCCAAATCTAAAAAAATTCCTTGCAATTACAGTTGTAAACTACTATTTTGACGACCTTGAGGAAAACTATTTCAATCAACGGATAGAATTGCTAGAAAAGCGTTGGACTAAGTCTATTGAAGTTTCAGGAGATTATATTGAAAAATAAAAATATTTTTGAAAAACTAACTATTCTCTTTCGTTGATAGGCCAAGAAGTTTCCGAACCGCCCTCGTAAATTAGGATCAATACAATTTTATTAAAACTTATTTCAAAATTATTTTATTTTCTGAAGAAAAAAAGTGAAAAAATTAATTAATTCTATAAATCTGAAATCCGACATTTTTTTAGACCGCTACAGTAAAGCAAAACATTTCATTTGCATTTTGGCAACGATTTAATAACGAGGTGCGATCTGTTCCACGATGTCGAATGTTATGCTTGTGTGTATTCAAAAACATTAAGAGTAAACAAACTGATTTACTCGCGCCTAATGTGATTCGTTAATACCAGCAATTGATAAATTTGGTAAAATCAAGTCCATAAATAGCCTCCTAACTAGTTTTATTTTCTTACAAATACTAACGAATGTTTACTATTTTGTTTGGGTAAAAACAAAAAAATTTAAAAGTAATATATTTACGAATTTGTATCACATCTAACCCAATGTGCAGTCGTTGATCTGCTTGTTATAAATATATAGCACACTCACACTAACAAGATAAAACTAAAAACATAGTACACACACAAACAAAGAAACATATTGATTTAAAGTAAGCAAAAAAAAAAAAAAAACGCTTGCTAGCGTTTTACCTTAAATGAAGATGCAACTACAGTTGTAAACCTTTATTTTGAAGACCTTGAGGAAAACTATTTTAATCAAGGGATAGAATTGCTAGAAAAGCGTTGGACTAAGTATATTAAAGTTTCAGGAGATTATATTGAAAAATAAAAATATTTTTGGAAAACTAACTATTCTCTTTCATTGATAGGCTAAGAAGTTTCCGAACCGCTTGTGTATTAAAGGGCTGCACAGAATGTTCTAAAGAACACTGCTCACTACTGTGTAGTAGTTCCAAGCACTGCATTTCAAAAGAATTCTTAAAACAAAACATTTTCTCTCCAAATACATCGATACACGATACGACTGACTTTGTGAATTCAGCAATTATTTACAGAAGAAAGGATTTGATTGTATAATAGAAACACAAATTGAAATACACGTTTGGTTTGTCATTTTCTTTTCTCTTGTTTGACAGTTCATAATACAAAGCAGCAATAAAAGTCTTGTTGTTTTTTATGGTTGGCTCCTGTTAGTTTGGATTTTCACTAGTATCGGGTGGTTAAATTTCAAGGGCCTATGTTGAATGTGAACCACACCTAAACGCCAAGTTTTTTTCCGAATTTTATTTGACATTTCTCTATTTCAGACTTACTCAATTTGAACCATGGAGAGATACACAATCCAACAACGTGTTAAAGTTATCTAGACTTATTATGAAAATGATGATCAATTTTCGAAGAAAATCATCTTCAATGATGAGGCACATTTTCACCTCAGTGGATTCGTCAATAAACAGAATTGACGCATTTGGGCGAATGAGAATCCAAGAGTGACTGTCGAACAACCAATGCACCCACAAAGAGTGACTGTTTGGTGCGGTTTATGTGCTGGCGGCATCATCGTATTTTTTCCAAAATGAGGCCGGTCAGGCAGTTACTGTGAATTGTGTTCGCTATCGTGAGATGATAACGAACTTTTTATGGCCCGAATTGGAAGATATGGATGTAGACGATATGTGGTTTCAGCAGCACGGTGCTACTTGCCACACAGCTAACGAAACAATTGCTCTTTTGCGCAACAAATTCAATGGCCGCGTTATCTCACGTAATAGCGATGTCAATTGGCCGCCAAGATCATGTGATTTGACACCGTTGGACTTTTTTCTTTGGGGTTATTTGAAAGAAAAGGTGTACGTCGATAAGCCAGCAATAATTCAACAGCTAAAGGATGAGATAATTCGGCACATTAACGGCATAGAACCTCCATTATGCCTCAGAGTCATCGAAAATTTGGACCATCGGATGGAGGTGTGCCGCCGTGGTCGCGGCGCCCATTTGGCCGATATTTTGTTCCATACATAATTGAATAATACCAATATATCATAATAAAATAAAATTACAATAATTTCCTAAATGGTTTGTGTTTTATTCAAAATCAACATCGGCCCTTGAAATTTAACCACCCTTTACATTAAATTTGAACGGAACAAGAGTACTGCGGAATTTATTTTTAAAGCTGAAAATAAAGCTTGTGCTGATGTAAAATTTTCTTATGTATGTATTTTTCAGAAGATGCTCTACTACACGTACGAGTAGTAGAGCATCTTCTTTAGTCTCTTATTCAACGAGCTCTATCTGCCCATCGCTGCTTTAATATCTTTTCCCAGTAAAATTTAAGCTTTAAAACACATACATACTCCACATGCATAAAATGAAACGTGCCTCATCTAACACCTTGAAGTACTATTCGATGTTAATGAAAAAAAAGAAGAATAATTTCGCCACATGAAAGCCTTTGCAGCACAAATTCAACATTGAAGTCTTAAAAACCTGTTAAATATTTTCACAAAAAAAAGTGACATAATATGTTGAAACTTAATAATAATAATAACAATAAACTTGTTCAAAAAGAGAGAAAAAAAAAAAATAAAATCTAAAGAATTTCAAAACCCATTGTCTTCATATAAGCAAGTATGGAATAAAAAAAGAGAATGTGAAAAATAGTTTCAAGGTAATTTACTAAAGAAAATGCCAGCAAGAAAAGGAAGAAGAACGTCAAGGTGAAATCAGGCGTAACTTGTTTCTTTCAATTACAGGAAGAATTAACAATAATATAAGAACATAATTTTTTTTTAAGAAATATCAAAGAAAGTCAAGAAAATTCTATTTTACATAAAAAAAAAAAACTAGTTTATTACGTTTCTCTCTCTTGATACTATTGCTGACTTTTGCAAAAAAAAAAAAAAAAAAGTTGCACTTGATGGGTTATAGTTTCGAAAGACCGGACACATTTTCTTGCCCTTTTTTGCAGCAGACAAGAACGAATAGTTTTTATTTTGCCTTAGGAATGTTATAAATTTGTGTAGGTATGAAATGGTTCTTGTTTTTTTTTTTTATTTATACTGAGAATGTTTATGTTTCTCAGAGGAATACTGGGCGAAATAAAAACATACATATGGCTCATTCAGTTGGAGCTGGGAATTTTTTAATCATACGATTAAAAAATTGAAGCATTGAATTTACGAAACAAGCAAACTAATATTTTCTAGATACTGACATTTCAGTGTGAAGCAGTAACTGCAATTTTTATTTTAGATTAATAATCTCTATGCTTAAAATAAATAATCAATGAACATTGTCAACTTTTTTAACCGAAAATAAAAAAACAGATAATAGAGGGATTAAAATATTGATAACTATGCTTTGCGAAATCGAAATTCAAATTTACTTTTTTTGAACAAGATCTCCCTTTTTTTTAATTTATGTAAATTTAATTGGGAAAAAAGCAATTCTCGATAGCTTTTTTTAAAGATATCTACAAATTTTGAAAAAAATCATCATCAGTTTTCTAAATCTAAAAGAAAGTAAAAAGTTAGCTTTAGAAATTCTCGATACTTTCAATGTAGAACAATAAAGTTATCAATAAAATGACATTGTCAAAAATTTTGTATAGAAAATAAAGTGATTGATTTTCTACAGAAAAAAATTTATGGGAAAAATTTCAATAAAAATCAAAAAGCTTTTGCTGTTTAACACAAAAATTATGGATATTTTTTCTATTGAAAAGTGAAGCTATCGGTATAATTTTAAAAAAAGTTAAGGGGATCAGCTAAACCTTCCACCATCTTCTAAACAGTTGCAGAGCTTTAACCTAGCGTTTAGACATGAAAGTTGCAAAGCACTCACACTTTTTCACTAACACACTAACCATTTTCCTTACTTTTTCCACTCAGCTTTCCTCAAAAATTTCATGAAACAAATTTTTTGAAGTTTTCTGAAACTAAAATGACAAATTGCTAAACATTGTTGCCATATACAAAGTATTATGCAAAGTTGCAGTATTGTAGTAAAATAATAATTATGAAATTAATTTCTTTTGCATGTTATGAAAAGAATTATAATATTTTTTCCTTTTAATGCATATAAAGAAAAAAATTAAAGTCTTTTTATAAAAATAATCTCATAAAAAACTTTAAAATGATAAATTTGGCAACTTTAATTAGTAAGCGAACAAAATAAGAATGGAGAGAAGTAGAGACAAATTTTGTGACTCTTTGCTTCGGCGACATTTTTAAAATGAACTTTTACTTTCCTGGGTAGACGAAAAAGAAATTTTCACGAAAGTCGTATATTTCATTGAATTTTTTATTTATAATACGTATACAGAAATTTCATAAAAGTACTTTCCTGTGTAATGGCAGTGTAATCTCATTTGAAAAGTTTTGAACTTTCAGAACTTAAAAAGATTTTAGAAGAACTAATTAGTTTGGCACATACCCTTAAAAAACCGATTTTTCTGCAGATAATTCGTCACATAACAAATACAATTGCTTGATATAGCACAGTCGTAAACAGTGTGGCCATATTCAAAAATATATTACAGCTAAATCGGCTTTAAAATAATGCAAAAAAAAAAAAAAAAAAAAAATGCTGGAAAAATTTCTAAACTGCCAAAAAGAAAAAAATACCAGTAAAATTGTAGTTTTATTATTTTAGCTAATGGTTAATGTAAATAGTTAATATAAATAGTTTAGTTTTCATAATTCTGTCCTATAAACATTTATTGAATGTGTCCTGTATAGAATCGTAAACTATGCATTTGATCATATGATGATCTTTAGTAAAATTGTTGTGCATGAGCCCACATTGGTTTCTATGGTGGTACGACCGTGTGGCTACTTCTAATGAATTTCATATATTGACGTGCCAGTTCATTCTGGTTTGAATTGAAACGTAAAGAGCGAAATGGCCCGGTCGGGTAAGAGCGCAGGTGCAGCGAGTCATTTCTATAGAATAAACTGATTAAAAAATAATAATAAAATGTTTATTGAACATTAACTGCCACTTTCTCTATTATTCGAAATAGTGGAAGTAGCAGTAAAACTATAAAACAAATATATTACAGTCAGCATAACTATAAATGTCTGAAAAACGTGGTTCTCTAACAACACAATCCTGCTCTGTAATTTTTTTGTTACCCGCTGAAAAAATTACATGATAACTGAAAATGATCAACTAAAATATAGCTAAAAATACAATATTATGAACTTAAAGGAATCGCTCTATAAATATTTTAGAACCAGCGCCTAAAAACTAGATTAAAATAGTTTGATTTTTCAGTTCGAATCTCGTAGCATATGCACAACTTACATAATCTGGTCTATTCTAGATGAAAACAGAAGCTAGAAAAAGTATCTACAAATCACTTTTTACCTCATTGAAATACTCAATTTCGTTTTACAACTATGCCTCATTACTTTGTGTTCCTATTATTTCGCCCATGACTGTATAGTTAAAAATAACAAAAAAATAAAAAACAATGCTAACTGCTAAAGGGAAAATTTACAGCTAAATCAGAAAAATAAATGCCAAATTTAGCCGCAAAAATGCCAAAATTATCACGCTGCTCGTATAGCAGCTCTGGGGCTAATTCTGTCATTCGTGATCGAAATTACTATCGAGTAGAAAATAATTTCGATATCGTGTAAATTTCTAATGATGTGACTCGTTACGTAACGAGTCGAGTTATCACTTCAGTGTTGCAAAATACTGACAAAATGTATTTTATAACACTGCCGAAAATTGTATATATTTGCATACTTTGTATACATGTTTTACATTAAAAAATAAATAAACACACATACGTTCACAATAACAATTCATTTAAATCAGTCATGTATGCGGGTTTGTACATTAAAAAGTAAGTAAATAGAAATAACAATTCAATAAATATGTATGTATGTAAAAAACAACCATTTAACTATATATAAGCATATGTATGTATATATGCATTTCTAAAAAAAAACGAAAATAAATTCTAGAATATAATAACATGTGACTTCAAATATAAGTTTTTGTGTTCTTAGCTATACTCATCTTTATATACATATACCTGTATATATAAGTCATGAATTAAACAAAAGCCTTAAGAAGCAAAAATTCTCAATTTAATTTAACTATTATTGCTATTCAAAACAAATTTTTAATTTACATTTCTTTTGAGTTTTTCTGTTTGGCTGATTTTCGATAGTACTTTTGCTTACGAGTAAAAAGTTGCACGGTTGCATTCGAATGGTTACTCGCTATCGAATGCCATCATTAGAAATTTCGCAACCATTTACTCGATATCGAATGAGATAATCCCAAAAGTGTAAAAACTCGCACATTCGAGTAAAAACTCGCTCGTAAGCGAATGACAGAATTAGCCCCCTGGACTGGAGAACAGCTCTCGCGTCATCGTAATTATTTCTTAAGTACGGTTAGGCTCGTTGTTGTTGCTTGGCCTTCGAGAGTTTTGTGTCTCACTCTCACTGCTTAATAGTTTGCCTCAACTAACTGTAATACTTTGCAGTTTTTTTGAGGTATTTTTTTTTTTTTTGTTAAACACGCGGCAACTTTTTTTGTGAAGATATAAGTCGTTATAGTTAGAAACAGCGCCGTAGCAAATTACTGTTAATATCATCAGGGACATAAGGTCTTCATTACTCCGCCCATGCTGTGCATCCTATACTTTGAAAATATATTTGCAACTGTATAGTTAAATATCTTTATCCCCCTGTAGGAGAGGAGGATGAGTTTCAGGCTGCAAAATAAGTGTTTGCAGGCTACGAAGTAAGTGTATGAGGGCAGCTAACTGGTTAAGGTAGCACAGGATATATAGGAGGAGGTTATACACAGTTGTACGGATAGTAAAATTGCACTGTATGCACTAGCTGGGGTCTATACCACGTTCAGGTTGGTTCGTGAATGCCGGATATCTTTAAAAGAGATAGCGAGACATTTGAGCCTGGAGATTTTCTGAGTACGAGGGCACAGTAAAGTGCCCGGTAATGTTGTAGCGGACGAACTGGCAAAGGCCGGAGTACAGCTACAACACAGGGCTATAGATGGGATGGCTGGAATACCGCTTAGGAGCCGTAAGAAACAAACACAACATCAACTTTTTGAGACCACCTAAGAGAGATGGTCTTGTAAGGTCACCAGTCGAATATCAAGGATGACAAGGCCCAGAACTGCTAAGATCTGCTGAGGCAACACAACAGGGCCAAATGGATCCAATAGCTGGCAGCCTTTTAGAATATTATCGTATCAACCATATATTTTTTTCTACGTGTATAGAAAAGTAAATCTGAACAAAGCTTCAGTATAACAACTATTGACTGTAATTTTAAATCACTGGTAAAATTTATACAATCTTATTTTTTTGTCGTCTTATACATTTATGTATATATGAATTATTCATTCATTTTAATGTTTATATGTATATACATTTTTAGCATATATTTATTAATTATATAATAATTTGCAATTTTATGTATTTGCATTCTGCTTAAGTCTTTAATAAGATTTAACAAGATATTTTTCATATAAAATTAAAGAAACTTCCTGTATTATAAAAAGTAAATCATTTTGCATACGTTTTTCTCATAAGAGAACAAAAAGATACACACAATTTATAAAATATTTTTCACACAACACAAGTATATTAAAGAACAAAAAAAAAAGTTCATTTATATTTATAACAAACGGATATGGCCATCATTGATCTTATAGAATTGCCTGTGAAAGACATTATGAAAGTCGTTCTTCTAAATATACGAGTACCTAGAAAAATTTTGAGCGAGATGTTCATATGTATCATATTTGAAAAGATTTCATTGTATTCTTTGCTTCATTTGTCTAAACAAACAAATATCTGTCATTCTAATATTTCTTGCATAGATAAACTAAATGTTTGTCTTTCTTTTCTTGTAAAGAAGTGACAAAGTGGAGTAGGAGCCAATTTATTGACTTTTGAAATAAATTTTATAGCCATAATAATATTTATTTATTTTTTCTGTTTATATTTGTGTTAGTTTGACATGTAAGCATTTAATTAAAAATGGAAAATTTTATGAGTTTAGTGTTTGCATAAAAAATTTTGGCACTAACTTAGTAGGTCAAATAAAACGTAGGCCATAAATAAAGACCAAACTGTGAATTGTATTAGATAGAAATTAAAAATAAATAAACAAAATTATGTACACATTTTAATAATTAAAAATAAATTAAATGCACTGTACGAATAATTAAATTAATTAATTATTTTTTACAAATTTATTGTTTTGTTTGAAATATTTTAATTAATTTTCTTTTGTTTTAGCGCCATTGTGTTCATAAATATAAAGTGAAATTTAATTTTGTCTTTTTTTAAATACGAGTATGCAACGGAACTGATTTTTAAACATTCAACAAACAACTTCCGTTTTGTGTCTGCATTACGCCGTTTAATGTATTCACACTGGAATTAGTTTATGCTTACATGTGCCTAAGTATGTACGAGTACATACAAATGAACATGCATTTTTTATATGTATACATTTGTTAGTTTTAATTTACTCAGAGAAAAATAACGGGTGTTTTCAGACATTTCGTTTAAGGTTGCCACGCAATTACCTGAAGGTTGTTGCATTTGTTTTATTTAAACCAAGCTACCACAACTTTACTTTTGTTTTTACAATACACAATATTTGTATAGGAAAAGTAAAATGAGATTTTAAATAATAATAAAGGATTTTTAAGATCTTTAATTATAAATAACCGAATGTGAAATATTCAATAATAACAATATATCGCTCCTTTATTGCAACGGTATAATATTTTTCACAACATACAAATTCAGTCATAAAACCACACTCTTATATGAAAATTCCCAATAACAAAAATACAATACTATATAATTAGACAATTGGGCAGCGATTGATAAATATAATGTATTAAATTTATGAACAATACAAATGGCAACAATTTAAGAGAGCTATTTTCCCCGATGGCATTCATGATACGGTAACTGTTTTCGCCCAAGTTGGCAACAACTGCAGTTGACTTGCCAGATTTTATATTTTGCCATTTGCCCAGCAGGATTAAATATTATTTTATGGTTGAAACAGGAAATGTAGCTTTTCTTAAATTAAATGAAATTTCATTTAAAATTAAACTTGATCTTAAAATGTTAATTGAAATGAAAATGTAAGAAAAGTTGTGCAGTGTTAATAACTATGCATATGTTAATTTGTTTTTTTTTTCTTTTACCTAAATTAATTTGATATTTTCCTGTATCACGCTGTGGTATTCTGTGTAGTGTGCCTAAAATAGAACAGGAATAAGAGAAAAAAGAACGTTGTAAAATAACTTATATTTTATTTAGTGTGTATTTTTTTACAATTAGCAAGAACAAACATGAAACGAGATTTTACTAGTATGCATGAAAGTTGGTTAGTGTATATAGATAAATGTATGTATCTATGTATGAGCAAACACATATTATAATTGCTGGATGGATGTTAGAATCAAGTAATTTATCTATTTATGAATAATGCAAATGTATAAAATAAAATGAAGTGAAAAAATTTCATTCACAAACAAAGTAAAACTTCATACATACATAAACAACATGCAACGTTCAACTCCTTGAAAAGCTGTTTTGTTAAGAAATTCATATATGGAGAAATGATTCAATGCTTGCAATGAAAAGGAGCTTATTTTATTTTTTAATAAAGGTTTAAAAGCAACTTAATCTACATATGTAAATTATTTTATTTTTTTACTTTTATTTCCTAAATAAATAAAATTTATTTAAAACGTCTGCAGACAGCACGATTCAGAAGTGATTAGTCGCTTCAAAGTGCAAGTGATTTAAAAAGTCTTTGAAATAGAAAATGTTAATGCTTGACTAGATAAATAAATGAACGAATGACAGAATGATGTTAAACATCATTCTGCATCATGTTAAAAAAAACAACAAATAAGAATGTAGTATATTCGGCTGGGCCGAATCTAAACTACCCTTTCAACGTTGTCAACTTTGAAATTTTAAAACGCGCCAAAATGTGGAAAAAGCGTGTAATTTTAACAAAAACGCATCGAATTTTGAAAATTTCCTTTCATTTTTGAAACCCTATTTTGGGTTATAAAAAGTAATATGTTTTTATATTTTCGTTCAACAGCTTAAAATTTGTGTTGGTCTAATTTGGCCTCTAGTGTGATTCTGTTACTATTATTAAGACAATGTTATCTTTACAATAATTATAACAATATTTGATCAAATTTACTATTGAGCAATGTTTTTTAATTATATTCGCTGCCGGGCGAATATCTGGTACACAAAAATAAAGCTGCTTACCTTCTTTAAAATTATATAAATATTGCAGGAGCACGCAATCGTTACTGCAGGGGATGATATATGACGAAGAAATTTACGATTATTGCATCATTAAAAGTTACAGAATGACACTACAAGCCAGCCATCAAACTCTATTAACAGCAATTCTATCAAACACTATGTAAATTTAATTTGCGTTTTCGTAAGCGAACAGTGAAAATCAGTTGGCTAGAGTGGGTGTCTTCAAAAGAATTTATTGAAATAATAAAAGATGAAGTTTACTGTAATCAATATACCAACTTTTAGGAAAAAATTTATAATTTTATCAATAATTTAGTAATTTATCAATTACGAAAACTGTAACGAGTTCACGCGTCATAATATATACGAGCTTCCATATCTGCTTTTGCATATATTGTAATATTTGACAAACATGGCTTGATCGTTTAATATCAAGACACGCTCTAAAAGCAGCAAATTTTATAAAAGGAAATGTTTCTTATTCTTTCGAGAATATGTATAAGAGAATCTTGCTGGTCTTACTTTATGCATATAATAAGGTGCCTTTTTCACATTATAGCTCCGTGTTCTGGTTGTGCTCTGCAAAATGAAATGTAAAAATTTTAGGCGTTTGAATAAACTTTTTTCTTGTATTAAAACAATAAGTTGAGTTGAGTTTGGTTTAATGCCACCCAAATTTAAAAAGCGCACCGAAAATGTAAAAAAAAAGCGCACCACGCACCGACCAAAGGATTTTTGGCACAAATAATTTTAAAAAGCACTAAAAGCGGTGCGAAACACACATAGTTGACAACGCTGTACCCCTCACAATAGTCACGTAAATAATGGTAGTATATTACAAATTTGAACTAAATATGCTCGGGTATATATGGACCGATATCAGAAATATTCTGCATTTTTGTAATCTCCTTTTATAACCAGAAAAAAAATTGTTGCATGAAAGAATTGGTTTACGCTATATCTCAAGTATGTATAGACCGTTTTACTAACCTCTACTACTCTAATCAGAACTCTACTAATCAGAACTGTTTTCCGCAAAAAAAAAATGTTTAAGTTCGCTTACGCGACATATTCAGGAAAAATCGCTTTAGGCTATATCTCGGGTAAATTTTCATTTTCTGTATTTTAGTAACCTCCTTTTATAACCAGATTTGCTTTTAAGTTAACATATTTTTTTTCTCATTGAAAAATTCGTTTAGGCTATATCTCGGGTATATATGGACCAATATCGAAAATTATTATTCTCTGTATTTTAGTAACCTCCTTTTATTAACAGAATTGCTTTAAGCAAAAAAAAAAAAACAAAAAAAAATGTTGTTAAATTCGCATACGCGACTTTTTCATGGAATATCGGTTTTGGCTATATCTCGGGTATATATGGACCCATATCGGAAATCTTCCATTTTTGTGTTAACCTCCTTTTATTACCAGAACTATTTGAAAGCAAAAAAAAAAAAAAATATTTAAGTTCGCTTATGCGACATTTCCATTAAAATGTCGGTATTCTGAAGGCGGCTATCAGTTACGGCAGTAACTTTATTGAAGTTGGGAATTATAATAAAAACACCAAATGAAGTGAATGGAGTAGTATTATAGGCTTTATTATCTACATATCTATAAAATTCAAATTAATTGTTAAAGGTGCAATCATGTATAGTTAAATCCACAAAATTTACGCTATTCTAACTTCAACAGGGTTGTCTTCAACAACAAAACCCTGGAAACATCCAAACGAATTTAATTCGTAACAATCGGTTTAGGCTATATCTCGGATATATATGGACCGGTATCGAGGAAAAATTTTGTTTTGCCTTGTAATTGCCATGCTTAATAATATTATTAGCAGCCTGTTCGACGATATCGAATGAAAATGTATGCGAAAGAAAGCTAGTCACGCACATTCGAATCAATTTGGGTTTGTCTATGTCACTATTATCCCCAAATCAGTTTTCTTTCGCCTAGAATGCGAATGAACTTATCCTTTCGTTATCGGCAAACTGGCTGTAAGTTTGAAACAAAAAAAAAAAAAAAAAACTTTACTTTTTCAAAAATTTGCATACAAAATTGCTCAAAAAATGAAATTTTTTGGAATTTTGGATATATTGCATCTATACTTGAACCGATTTTACTGAATTTCAATAGCAAACGCATGAATCGATGGAGTAATAATAGGTTGGTGAAATAAAACAGTTTCTAAATCGAATGGTTTTCTCAAAAACAGTATTTCAACGGCCGACAAACAGACAGACAGACGGACGGACAGACGGACATCGCTTAATCGACTTCTCTATCAATGCTGATTCATAATATGTATACTTTATAGGATCGTATAGGGTCTCAAATGTAAATTGTAGTAATTACAAACGGTATCACAAACTTTATATACCTTTAACATTTTTGTGAAGGGTATAAAAAAATACAATCTTATAGAAGCGAAAGAAACTGGCAAAGAAATCCTAAATATAAACACATTACTGCTCTATATAGAGATATTTATTTTGAAAACTTTCAGGTCATTAACCTGATGATTATACCATTTGATGGCGCGTTCACACAAAGTTAAAAATAAATGTGTAACTTTATGATGTTGTTTAGTTAATAAGGGCATTATACAAACATGAAAAAGAGATACATAGAAACTATTTAATGTTTTGAGACGTTTTTTTATGAGCGGAAGAAAATCTTACAATATTTTTATTACTAACTGTAAAAGACAAACCACTCCGCAAATGACTTGGCTTTCAAAAATGAAAGCACTTATTGGAATATTTTTATTTTTAGCAATAAATTATAATAGAATTTACTTTCTAATACGAAAATATAGAATATTTAATAAGCTTCTCTTTGAGAATATTTGTAAACTTATTTAAAAAAAAACTTAAAATGTCTTTCAATTTATAACAAGTTCAACATTCTGCTCGCTTAAACTAGTAATCAAGGCGAATTCATATCGGGTAAATGCAGCAGAATAATAAATACAACATTACAAAAAAATCATTGCGAAATGTCACAATATAATTTAAACACAAAAAGGAATTCAATAAAATATAATAAAAAAAATATTTACAGAAAAAGAAAAACTTCTAGCAAACTTTTCTTTATCCTAATTTTTTCACCTTTTTCTTTAATCCAAATCTGATAATTTGCAAGCGTAAGGCCTTTTTTTAGAAAAGATTTTTTAATTGTCTATTTAATATTCTATATTTCGTCTTAATTCGGAAGACTTCTTCAGGAAAAAAAAAACAATTTCGTGAATAAGTCTAGATTGAGTTGCACAAATTGCTAAATGTGAAAGCGCTCTTTGAGAGGAAGTAATAAAATAAATAGGAGAGCGGATTGATATTAAAGCTTCCAAGCGATAGATGGCATTTTTTTTTTAAATTGCGATCTGTTAAGCGTCGATAAACATTGCAATAAGTCTGTTCCGTTAGATTACATGTTAAAAGATTGTACTGCTGAATGTAAACGCGGCTGAACAATACCATTAATCAAGAAGACTAAAAGAGCTGGTTACCTAAGAAAATATTAAGAAAATCCTCGATATCGTTATGAATGATCGCCGAATCAAGCTACGTGAGATTGTTGAAATGGTAAACACATCATTCATATGAACGTGTTTTCAACATTTTGCATGAATATTTGCATACGAAAAAGCTATCGGTAAGATGAGTGCCGCGTTTGCTCAGTGTCGAACAAAAACGAGTTCGACAGACCAATTAACAGCGGTTTTTGCACAAGATAAAGCGTAATCCAGTTAGTTTTTGCGTCAATTAATAACTGTTGATAAAACATGGGTCCACCACAACATATATGAAACCAAAAATAAATTGAAACAATGGGCGGAAGCTGGTGGAAGAAGGTGAAGACAGTGAAATCGGCTGGCAAGGTTATGGACACTGTACTCGTATTTTGTGATGCATTATTGGACCAATTTATTAATGTAGTCAAGAAGAAACAACCACATATAAAGAATAAAAAAGTGCTTTTTCTTCAAGAAAACACACCGGTTCACACAGCATTAGATACGATGCTAAAATTACACTAGGAATTGCTTGATCATCCATCTTATAGTCCAGATTTATCTCTTAGTGACTATTTCCTGTTTCCAAACTTGAAAAAATGGCTCGCAGGAAAAAGATTCATCTCAAACGAAGAAGTGATTAGAGAAACTAACGAGTATTTTGAGGAGGTTCCAAAATCGTATCTATTTAGATGGTATAAAAAAGTTGGAATATGGTCTTACTAAGTGTATTTAGGTAAAAGGAGACTATGTTGAGAAATAAATGGTTTTTGAAAAAAAAAAAAAAATGTTTTTCTACTTAGGTAGCTTCAATATCAATCTGCCCTCGTATATAAAAGAAACATTTTCTTATAAAATTTTTTGACGCCACCCCCTCGGTAATTTTGACCACCCTGTATTAATGTTGAAAGCTTTCCACATTATAAAAATATTATGCAGTGTAAGAATCTAGTCAAAATTTGTAGAAGAAAATATATTTTTTCAGTTCACAATTTTTTTCAGTGATAGATTTTAGCATAAATAAAATAATAGAAAATCCAAAAAGGCAACGATGAACATTTTTTGTAATATAACATAATAAACTATGCTAATCGTAAAGCGCAACGTAATTTAACGCTTAAATTGGGCTGTAGTAACTTGAATAAGAATGCTAACGTTGTGCCATGAACTGTAATGTTCACTTACATTGTTTGACCAAACCCGCTAAGCAGAAATAATAGAGATAAACTTACTAACTTGACCCCGAATCTATTAAAAAAATGCAGCTAACTTTACTGAGAGAGAAATTAAAGTATACGCTGTTACAACTTTTTCACAAATCCATTAATTTTACGAAAATAGTTTCATTCGTGTTAGGAAAAACTTTTGCATGAATATGTAACAGTTCAACCTAAATTAGGGTATCAAGCGTAATTTATCTGTCGAAAATCTTCATGTACATACAAATTGTATGAGACCAACCGAAAAAGCGCGGCGTCAACGCTTTGCAATTGGGAAATCCAATTTTGACATAGCGTAATAGCGAAAGCTTTACTGCCTTTCAGTAAAGTTCTCGCCAAAACAAATATTACTCATTTTTGGCGGCCATTCCAAATCACACTTTAGGTGCTTTCAGAGTAATGCAGCGACTTTTTTCACTTTTAATTAATTCTATTTAGTGATTTTTATTAAATAAGGTAAGTGAGCAATACTCCTTGACACAAAGTTAAAGCTCTTATTTAAGTTACTTACTACAGCGTATGATCAAAGCGTCAACTACGAAACAATGTGCTTAAAATAGTGACCATATTTGATTATGTTGTATAATTCTACGACTTTCATCATATACTCCATGGCAGATTTGGTAGAATACTCGACCACCGAGGTCGCAGGTTCGATTCCTGTCACAGACTCTACGTGTTACTGCAAACAAACAAAACAGCATCGCTTTCTTGTGTTTGTTTAAAAATATTTTATTTGATGAATTCATTTCAATATATACATATACTATCTCTTATATTCAAAAGACGAACTTTTCTAGTTTGCAATGAAAACTTTTTTCATAAACCAACTAATTTCATTCTATTTACGATTGTTGTTCCTTTAAAGCAACAGTATTCATAGCCCGAATGAAGCTTTACGTTGGCCCAAAAACAATGAAAAATCGTAACATTAATTTAAAAAAACCCGTTATATCTACAAAAATATTTTTCTTGGTGTACGCTTTACACGCTAATTCAGGTTGCGTTGTAGGATTGAATATTTGAACAAAATTAAATAAAAAATAATTTTCTAAAGTATAGACACAGGTTTGTCCTTTTCAAAAATATCAAAGCATACATTAAGGCGCATATTAAATTCAATTTTTGTAGCAGCATTACAAAAACATTGAGTTGCTTTACCATTTCTTATATGTTCTTGACATTTTCTTTAAAAATTATGATGCTCCTTCACATTTCCCTTAAAAAAAACAACTTTGCTTATAAAGCAATTGCTAGAGCCACATGAGAAAATGTTGGAATAGGAATAGAAACGTGGTATGCGAGCGATGTTTGGGTATACAAGTTTTTGCGATAACAAATCGCAGTGTTGTTTTATCTTGGTTTGTTGGTTTTTTTTTTTGCTTTTCTTCAACGTCCCCAAGAAAACAAAAGAAACATACTGTTTAAAAAATTGATATTTTCTTCACTAGATTTTTTTCGCTTTTTTTTGCAAAATGCATAAAGTGTTTTAAGACGTGCTTGATATATTGTCTCGTGATTATATTTTATGGTGCTAAAACATTTACATTTATTTTCTTAAGTTTTTTGTCTTGTTGTTGTTATTATGATGTCGCCTTAAAGAGTTTGTTGGCGGAGAGATGTGTCTATTGCACTGCCATGAGTGCAGAGAAGTGCTCATCAAGAGTACATTTGTCACAATATGTGGGTGAGAAAAAAAAAAGAAAATACTCGTAAATTTAAAATTCAAAATGAAAAAAAGAAGTATTTTTTCAAGAACGTATAATAAATGGAGATTAACTAAAATAATAAAAAATTATGTGCATATGCTCTAAAGTTGACCAGTCATAAAATAAAAGGAATTAACACCAATTTAAATTTAATTAACGGGACAAAATTAGAGAGTAAAATATATTTCTCTTTAATAATTTTTATGCGATAGTTGCCAGATGACAAAGAGTAAATGTAAAATAAAATAATTAAGTGGTAAACAAAAGCAAACACAATCTTACGCTCATTAATTTAGTCGTCAACCATAACAGTGTTGTCTGATTTTTTTTACCTCCGGCGCCAAATTGGTCACCAAAATTCGTCAAAATAGTTTTTGTACAATCTTTAAAATACAATAAGTCCCTAAAAGTCTCCTCAAATGATTTTTCATAGTTTTGTAGTCATATATAGTTGTTATTCTTTTCTTTTCATTCATATGTATGCATTTAATAGGATTATTGGCCGTATGGACTTAGTATTAACATTGTAAATGAATAAAATAAAATTTCATACATACTCGTATAAGGTTTAATGGATTCATTTTGATAGCTATCGGACTTATGGATACCAAAAACAGACGATTTTTTCGACAAATAATTAATTGTAAAATCATTTGAGCATTCCATATCACAACAAAACGTTGGATATAATAGGAATGAAAGATTTAAAATACAAAGTATGTAAAAATAGCCAACTATTTCGCCACATGATTGTTAAATCGCCATTCGCCCGCCAAACCACAAAATTTAGCTACCATATTAGATAAAAATTCGCCATGTTTGGCGAGAAATCGCCATATCATACAGCGAAGAATGAACATGTGCGCGGGTATACTCGTATGAGTTTATTCATTGTCTTCTCTTTTTTTTTATATGACAATTTTTTACAGTACTAAAAAATAATTTCATGTATTTACTTTTTACTTCAATTTTAAATAAATTGTTTTTTTTTAATCGCACGTTTTTTCTCCCAGTAAAAATTTATTTTCACTTAGAGCGCAACTATGTTTTTCTCTTTGGTCATTACTACCAGTGATGTCATAATTTCGTTCAAAAAATCTTTTATTTTTTGAAAAAAAAAAATCATTTTTTCGAGACCAAAAAACTTTTTTGTATGTGTTTGTGGTTCAATTTTATTTAAAAAAATATACAAAATTTAGCACCACAAATATCCAAAAAAAAAAAATTTTTCCATAGAAAAGAAATTTAAAATATCTTTTCAGCATCTCAAATAAACCAGCAAAAAATATAAATTTTACGATCTGACAACGCTGATCGCAAACAAACTGCCTGTTTTGTCGAGTTTCATTTGCTTATATAAAGGGTTTTCACGATGGATAATGCAAACTATGCAAATGTGAGCAAACATACTTAGTTTTTTCTCACGCAACAACAAAGTGTGTATTTGCGGTTTGCTTCATTTCTCTTCATTTGCAGTAAAAAACCTTGATCAGAAATAAGTGTGCAAAAATACTCATTAGCAAACGAATGCAAACTATAATATTTAAAGAAAAAAAAAATTAACGCCATATCGTTTAAAATAAACTAGAAATGTAATAAACTATTTAAAAAGAAAAACCCTTAAAATCAAGTGCAATAAGTGAAAAACCTTCAAGAGGCAAAGACAGCAAGAAAAGATACAAACCAAACTCAAGGTCATTAAGATCGCTATTTGCGAAAAAGTTTATCATTTTTTCTCTTTCGCTGGTTGTGGACATTTTTCTCATTAAAAATTTATTTTTGACGACTCCTGCTAGTGCAGCCAGAAGTTTTTTGTACTTCTAGAAATAGGGCACATTTCCATAAAAATAAAAGGGTATGCTTATGATCAACCATAATTTGCATTTCAAATTTACAAGTTGCAACTTCGCACAATGATCATTGCGAAAAACCTTACAGATATACTTTGTGACTCACCTACAAATAATTCGAAAAATCGTCATGGCAAAAATCGTAATTTTTAGGACAAAAAATGAGCATGAAAGTCATCAAAATGACGATTTATCGTCAAATCTGGCAGCTATGATTACAGGTAAAAAAAAAAAACAGTGTGACCAAATATGACTAAAGAACATATTTGTGGGTTTTCACAGTTTTTTTTGGTTTCAACATTGGATTTTATATAAAAGTGTATTATTAAGAGCGGTAAAAACAAGAATGCGGTCTATTGCGTCGACCGGTGATTCCCACTGGTATGAATCTTAAAATAATTATTACATCCTTAATCACAATAAGAAATCAAAGAAATTTGTATGAACTATATTTTTGTTGTAATCTTCTTATATTGTTAGAATAATTTCTTTATAACAATTTACTATTTAGTGTCAAAAACAAAACATACAACTCTAACCAGAAATGGAACAGCCTACCAAGCTAAACCAATAATGCAACTTAACACAAAACATACGATTTTTTTGTATCTGAAATTTAGACCATTTTTTGAAAAATTAAGATTTATGGACAAAAATTTCTGGCACACTGTTCATAAGTATGTATTTTGCATTTTTGCTTTGGTTTTGTTACTCGCTTTAATAATTCTGCACTTGATTCAAGACTCATTGAATGGGTTTTCTTGAACAATCCCGTTTTCGGCTTGTTTTAAGTATTCGTTACGTAAATTTTTCTTTCCGTTTGGTAAAGCTGTCTCGAATAGACTAAAAGAACATTTTAATATTTTTGATTTGATCTATAACAAACTCTCGAGCATTTTGAGAACGGTATTAATCATGAATGTTTCTGTTAACAAGTCATTATAAATATTTGGGGGATTCAAACGCTGTCATATCACGCATTATGTCCTTCTATCTTATGATAGCATAAACACCTTGATGTTGTGCTTCGAACAAAAAAAATTATAATGTGATAGGACTTTTTAAAATGTGTTTTTGATTTGTATGAACTACTCCGTAAACATTTCTGCTGACTCAACTTTAATATACCTAGCACACTAAATTATGACAGCATGTTCATAGCAGTCATGCTTTTTTTCATTTATTTTGTGACATTATGACCACCCTTTGAATACCGTAATTGTTTTAAAAACAATATTTTATTTAAAATATAGTTTAAGATTCATTTCACGTTTCTTTCGCAAACCAAACCGTAAACCGAGCCACTGGCTAGATTTATTTTTTTCATCTAAATTAAACTAAATTTTAATGCAGACTATCAATTACTCGCTTGCTGTTGCCAGCAAACAAATACAATTTTTTAAACAACAGCAGACGAGACGATACATAAAACACAACAAAAGAATTAAAAAAAAAAAAAAGAAAAAACATGAATTTAGATATTTTTTGCTGCTGCTTAAAATCAATGAAATTTAATGAATGCAAATAAATATTACAAAATTAAGCAAACGGAGATAAAATATCGTTATAGGAAGTGCAGAAAACTGTAATTCACAAAAATACAAATAAATAGTGTAGTGTTTTAAGCGACAAATAAACTACACAAACCGTTTGGCAAACACACGCATTCAAATTTTTTCAATGACAGCAGTTGCCGATTGTGTTGTAATTGGTAATTTGCTTGCCATATAAAGTTCAAAAGCTATAAATTGTTTTCAAAATTCTTATATCCTCTATTTCTTGAGATTCGGTTGTTCTAATCGTTGATTTTTATTTTCTACAAAGAAGGCAAGCTTTTATACAATTCTAACAATAAATTTTTTTCTTAATTCATTTTGTGTACTTATTCTTCCACCACTTCACTTTGCAAAATTTTCATTGTATTGACAAAAGTTAGCGTTAGACAACACAAACATGCTTCAAATATTTGTGCAAACAAGCAAACACTCCCATAAACAATGCTAAATGTTTGTTCAAACGTAAAATTTTGGCATGTTTGCCAAACAGTTATTTTACATTACTTATTCAATCATAAAAAATTTGAAAAATTTTGTAATGATAAGTCGTGATATGATGAGTCAACTAACTATCACCTTATAAGGTATCTAGAGTCGCATAAATTACTTTGTGAGCGTCAATATTGATTTCGTAAAGGTCGTTCTACTGGCGATCTTATGGCATATCTCCAAGAGAAATGGTGTCACGCAATCCATCAGTAAGGTGGCTCTGGATATTTTCAAAGAGTTCGACAGTGCACTACTGGCTAAACTTACTGCTTTTTTGTTATAGATGGGGTCTCATCAAACGAGTTCAAAATTAATTCATAGGTACATCAACGCTCCGTTCTTTCTGCTACCCTATTTCTTATTTTCCTTAACGACCTTCTTTATCTCCAATTCCCTCCATCCGATCTCCTTACTATTTATATCCGACCGAAAATGGAATACAACGCTCATGTTTGGGCCAGTGTCTCAAATTCTATGTTGGGGTTACTCTACCGTGTGCAGGAGGGCGAAAAAGCTTATCTGTGACAGTAGGGTATCCAACTCTATTGACTCACTGGAGCATCAACGCAGTGTACAGCGCGTTACTCTTTTCTATCGTTACTACAATGGATTTTGCTCCGAAAGACGGAAACTCGCACATTTTTACGAAGCACGTGTTCTTTGTCCAGAGCTCATCCATTTGTGGTGATTGCCCCGGGAATCGTTCTACGCAGTACAGAGAGAGGTCGTTTCGCCTGTAGAATAAGTTGTCTGCAGAAGGTTTTCCTGTCTGTTATAACGGTGGCAAGTTCAACTCAAATGTTCACTCCCTCTTCCCCCTCCTTACAACCTATTTTCCTAGTACTGGTACAATGTACTGCATATGTACTGGTGAGTACTGGTTTTGAATAAAAAATAAAAAATATCCGTTCTTGTAATATGTTGTGAAATTAAAAAAAAAAAATGATTTTTTTGTGACAAAGCCAATCTGCATTGTTGCAATAAACTTCATATTTGCAAAATCTAAAGTAGAGCTTTTTGCATTTTCTGTAACGATACAAATTTTCAATTCACAACAGCACATGACTCCAAAATGAGAAATAAAAGAAATGAGACAGATACGAGAGGTGCACAGACAAAAGCATTACTAAAACAAAAGAAAAATTATAAATAAATACTTAAAATTTACAATTTGACATACAGAAGAAAACTCGTGCCAGCAGACGGAGGACTTACAGAATTACATTCATCCATCAGTTGCTTTCAGACTTTTTGTGACAGGAAGGAAAAAAAGAATAGAAGAACATTGGCGGCACGCTGTCAATTCCTATAACACATACTTACGAGTATATACATACATAGTTTGATTTTACGGCAAATACAAGTACTAACTTGATTTAGAAGATTTGTAAAACCGGGGGGAAAAACCAAGTTTCTTAACCAATAAAGAATTTTGTTCGCTAAATAGTTTACCTGAGTCGTTCGCTTTGGAGGATATATATACATAATATGTATGTGGTAATGTAAGAACATAATGTTTATGGAAGAATTATTCTTGTTATATTGTAATGACGAAATAAATAAATAAATTTAAAAATACACAAGCGACACTTTTGTAATAGATCATTGAAAAAGAAGCGTACCTCTTTAACCTATTACAATAACGTCTTAAGCATTTCTTAAGTTTGCATATGATTAAAAATAAAATAATTATTAATAAATCAGTTAAGGCAAAATTCATTTTAGCTATTACTGTTTTTTCTTTTTCTTTGCTTTCCTTAACATTTGTATATGTTTACACTAAACACTGACTCAGCATTGTTTATTCTTTGTTCGATTTATTTTCTTCTGAGTGTATGTTATAACAGAATGAGGGAGTTTTATTTTCGGCGCAGGATACAAAACAAAACGGGGAAAAACATGTTTACTTTAACAGATATATGTAAGTGGAAGGCGTAAGTGGTGACAAAAAAAATGTGTATTTGAGTTTAACTTAAAATTTGCAATACGTAAAACATATCAAACTTTTATTGCTCGACAAATAGGAAAGAAATCATCCCTTTTTAAAATTTTGTTTCTTAAAAACCTTTTTAACAAATTGTTTGCGTTTTCATTTATTTGAAAGTTTTTACTTTCATAACTCATACAAGCACACTTTAATTTTCCTTTTGTTTTCCTTTAATGCCGTCTAGTATAATTTTAAGTATATTGGCAAATTTTTGCGTTGAAAAAATTGAAAAGGGAATTGAATTGAGATTAAAAAAAAATGCATTTTATGTTTATTTTTAATTCAAAAGAAAAATTCTTATTGTACACAGTTGAAAGTTTCTTGAATTTGCCAAGGACAAATAAATTGTTTTGCGCTCAATTTTTATTTATTTATTTTTTCTACATCTAGTGCATAATAAACAATCAAATTCTTGTGTTTCGTTTTATCGCAAAAAAAATTTTCATCTTTTATACCCTACATGAATAATAAATATAATAAGTAGCTTTGAAATAAAATGTGTGTAAAAATAATCAGACACACAAGACGCTAAAAAAAGCAAGTCACTAAGTTTTATCTTTCTAGAGGGCCAAATAAACTACACAAACTGTTTGAGCCAACATGGCAAAATCTTACGTTTGTAATAAATAATAAGTAGCTTTTAAATAAAATATGTGTAAAAATAATGAGACACATAAGACGCTAAAAAAAAACAAGCCACTATGTTTTATCTTTCTAAAGGGCCAAATGAACTACACAAACTGTTCGGCAAATATGCAAAATTTTACGTTTGTACAAATATTTAGGATTGTTTATGGGGGTGTTTGCTTGTTTGCACAAATATTTGAAGCAAACATTTTTGATTTTCGTGCAAAAATGTTGCATGTTTGTATTGTCTAAAGCTAAATTTTGTCATTGCTATCAACTTTTTGCAGAGTGAAGTGGTGGAAGTAGAAGCGCAATGAATCAAAAAAAAGTTTTCTTGTTAAAATTTTTGAAATTGTATAAAAGTTTGCCTTCTTTGTAGGAATTGAAAAAACGGAAATTATAGCACTAGAATCCCAAGAAATAGAGGCTATAACAATTTATAAAACAGTTTATATCTTGCGAACTTCATATGGCGAACAAATTGCCGCAAATACAATTAGTCTCTACTACACTTACTGATAAAATAAGAAGTGATTATTTGTGTTTGTATAAATTATATTTGTATCGTTTAAGTGCAAATGTAAAGCGTGTGTTTGCCAAATGGTTTGCGTAGTTTAGCCCTTAAATCTGTTTGATGGATTCGCCAGCTTTTGTGGGAATCAAACAAGTTTTTTTCGTGTTACACTAAAACACTACTGTAACCAAGGTGCTTTAAGAAGGTGGCAGCGCTAGAGCAAAACTACAACAAAAACTTACATACATGATTTTGTTTTAAGCCGTGTTTGTCAAAAATATTTGTAACTCTTTTCACAATTATAAATTATGAAAGTACTTTTTCACAATTATAATTATAAATTTTTTTCACAATTACAATTATACATTTTGTTCACAATTATAATTTTTTTAATTGAATTAGTTTTAAATTCACATAATTATTTTTAAATATTTAATTCAGAATAAACTAGTAAATTTACTTTCAAAATGTAAACAAAACATTTGACGAGGAAAGCTCGCGATAATCACAGTAGCAAAAAACTGTCACATGCCGTAGCGCTGGCACCTTGTAGTCTTTAATGCACCTGGGACTGTGGCGATATCAAAACAACTTTTCGTTTTCTTTCGACTTGTATAATATGAAATTTTATTCAGAATACTTTATTATGAGAACAACTTTTTTTAGGTGGATAAAGCTAACGAAAGTTGTAGTTTATAAATATTAGGTGTACAACATTGCTTCCGCCGCTTTGTACTCGTAATAGATGGCTGTAGCGGTAAGTGGTAGTCGAAATAAATAGATCGTAGATGTCATATAATAAGCTTAGCAGTTTGTAAACATAACGACATCGAAATATTAGTCGATTTGTGTCTGCTTCATCGTTATTCTTGATTAAACAGGAGGTTTTAACTTTCCTCTTTAATATGAAGAAATTTGCAGTTGAGGCTAATGGAACGCTCTGAATTTCCTATGGTAAGGGCACTATTAGTGAAAGAACATGCCGAGAGTGGTTTCAACGCTTCAAGAACGATGATTTTGACCGCCATGATGGCGGTGGGAGAGGCGGTTTTAGAAGATGCAGAATTGGAACCATTACTTGGTCAAGACTCGTGTTAAACGCAACAATAATTGGCAGGATCATTATGAGTAACGCAACAAGCCATTTCAAAATGTCTGAAAGTCATGGGAATAATTCAGAAGCAAGGAAATTGGGTGCCGTACGAATTGAAGCCGAGGGATGTTGAGCGGCGTTTGTTTGCTTGTGAACAGCTGCTTGCCAGACAAAGACGTAAGGGATTTGTGCATTGCGTTGTGACTGGGAACGAAAAGTGGGTTCAATACGATAATCACAAGCACAGAAAATTATGGGGATATACCGATTATGCATCCACGTCGACTACCAAACCGCATATTCACGGTTGCCAGCACAGCGTAGTGTTTTATGAGTTGTTAAAATCGATTGAAACAAGCACAGGCGATCGTTACTAAAGGCTATTAATGCT
Source organism: Thecocarcelia acutangulata (assembly GCA_914767995.1). Lineage (NCBI taxonomy): Eukaryota > Metazoa > Arthropoda > Insecta > Diptera > Tachinidae > Thecocarcelia > Thecocarcelia acutangulata. The sequence continues at coordinate 32,366,726 of OU612096.1, forward strand.
TTTAAGCTGAGCATTAATATGCAAACGGCCACAATACAACGAGAGACATGATAAAGTGATTTTACAGCATGACAATTCTCGACAGGACATACTTGAAAACGTTTTAATGGATACTTCTACTCCAACCGCCGTACTCTCCAGACGTTGCTCTCACGGACTATCACTTGTTTCGATCAATGATACACGACCTGGCCGACCAGGACTTCCAGCCTAATGAAGAAGTAAAAATTGGATCGATTCGTGGATGGCTTCAAAAGATGGCCAATTTTTTCAGCACGGGTTTCGCACGCTGCCCGAAAGATAAAAGAAGTAGGCGTCAACGATTGACAATACTTTGAATCATAAATGTATAACCAGTTTTTTACAATAATATCTCAAATTTCGGAAAAGAACAGTACGAGCAAAGTTGTACACTTGCTTTAATATTCAACCAAATGTCATTTGTTAAACACTTTTATTAAACTGCCGTCTAAATTTAAATATTTTTTGTAAAGCTTCCTTAATGAGACACATTTCATTTCCATTAAATATTTTTGTATAGGCTCTGCTTAAATTCGTTCTTTACTTACATATATCCATTTTTATTTCTACTTGTCAGCTTTTGTATGCTTTATATGCTTGCATACAGATTTTTTTTATTTTTTATTATTTTTTACATGAATTTATCATTAATGTGATGACCTAGTTTTCATCATCAGTTGCTGTTGTCGTTAACATTATAATCATCACAATTGTGATGGCGTGAAATTTTTCACTGGAATAGTTTTTGCAAACAAGAGAGCAAGCAAGCGTTTGAGATGAAAAGGGAAGAAAATAAAAATACATCACAAGGAATGGTAGCCGGATTTGAAGATGGACTATGTACCATTGACGATTTTTTACCGATTTATCGCTTTTATGCGCTGAACAACGCAAACCCCAAAATCGCAAATCTTCTTTTTTCGTATGTTGAAAATCGCGAATTTAAGTTTTTAATTAAACGAAAATTAACAATATCAGTCGTTCTTATCGTTTCGTTGTGTTCTTTGCATGCGGGTAAAACAAATCAAAAACACACACACACACATGCACATCTGGCCAGGAAAACAATGGAAACAAAACTGACGTTTTAAAGAATAAACTGAGAGTAAAGATGTGCTGATTGATTTATTCATTATAAAAGAGAATGTGTTAAAAACACTGATTAAAATTCACAGATAGGTATAGGATAGGCAAGGCAGCTTATAATACCCCACAAAAATAAGTTTGTGATTCCGTTTGTAATTTCTACAATTTTCATTTGCAACCCTATAAAGCAAGTTTGCCCAGCCCTATGCGCTTGATACTCAATTGTTTTTGTAATTACGTTTAGCTACAGGGCTGTGCTCTTTAATACACAAATACTGCGCTTAGCACTGCAGAAATCGAGACTACTCCTTACACGCGTGTAAGGAGTACTTCACAAGGGACCAGGGCTAGTCCCAAAGTAATCCAAGTATATGGGGAAAACATGCTCCATTTTACATTACAATGTCCTAGGAGAGGACCATGTAATCCAAAAAACATTACGTCAGAGTAATCCAAAAACTAGTCCAAGTAACTACTCCGCAAATTATTAACACAGGGTTAGTCTTGAAATTACTTAATGTCACTAATCCATGGATTACCACAGAAAACTAGTTTGGAAACCATTTTACACTATTACCCCGCGGAATATAAACAAAGGACTAATTTTCAAATTACTCTGATGTGAATACTCCATGGAACATCACAAGAGACTAGTTTGAAAACTATCCTTTGGTAATATTTCTTGGAGCATCCCAAAAAATGGCGTAACAGTGTTACCATATTTGTATTATTTATTTAATAATGTGTTGCGAGTGTTACCAAATATATTTTTTTTAGTCATCATGGTCCTTGTTTGCATTACATCGGACTATGTTGTAACTACTCCTTTTTACTTAAAACGGATCATGTAGTCCAATAATTTCTGCAGGGTAGCAATGAAAAATACACAAACAACTTCGTCTTATATATATTTTTTGTCGTTCTTCACTGCACACACATAAAAGCAAAGCAACAACACTTTTGCATGTTTTGCTGGTAAACATTGACGACAGCAATTACCAGTGTGAATTTTGTTCGTAAATATTTTGCTTTTTACAACAAAAATATTAAATAAAAATAGTTTTTGCTTAAATGTATTGGTGTTTACTCTTCCATATAGAACTTGTGGGCACCACTGCTATAAAGTAAACCTATTTAGAATCTGCATTGATAGAAAAATCGATTAAGCGATGTCCGTCTGTCTGCCGTTGAAATAGTGTTTCTGTGAAAACCATTAGACTTGGAAACTTTTTCTTTCACCATTCTGTTACCCAATCGATTCATGGCTTTGCTATTGAAATTCAGCAAAATCTCGGTTCACATAGTCGTATAGCTAAGATACCAAAATTATGAAAAATTCATTTTTTTCAATTTTATAGGAAAAAAAAATTGTTTGTTTTGCTTCACAATTATTTGGCTTGGCGAATAAAAGTAAAAAAAAAAAAATTTCCCCCGATATCGGTCCATATACATATGTATATTCGAGAAAAAACCTAAACAACTTTGTTTGCTTAAAAGCAGTTCTGGTAATAAAAGGAGGCTACTTAAATATAGAAAAAGAAAATTTCCGATATCGGTCCATATATGTATGTATATCCGAGATATAGCCTAAATCGATTTTTCCATGAAAATGTCGCGTAAGCCAACTTAAACAACTTTTTTTTTGCTTAAAAGCAGTTTTGGTAATAAAAGGAGGTTACTTAAATTTAGCAAATGAAAATTTCCGATATCGGTTCTCATATATATATCCGTGATATAGCCTAAACCAATTTTTTCATGAAAATGTCGCGTAAGCGAACTTAAACAACTTGTTTTACTAAAAAGCAGTTTTGGTAATAAAAGAAGGTTATACGCAAGTAAATAATAGAACATGAAAATTTCTGATATCAGGCAATATATACCCGAGATATAGCCTAAAACGATTTTTTAATGAAAATGTCGCATAAGCGAACTTAAAACAAATTTTTTTTTTGTTAAAAGCAGTTCTGGTAATAAAAGGAGGTTACTAAAATACAGAAAATGAAAATGTCCGATATCGGTACATAAATACCCGAGATACAGCCTAAACCAATTTAGTCAAGAAAAGAATTTTTTTGCTTAAAAGCAGTTCTGGTAATATAAGAAACTTACCAAATACACAAAATAAAAATTTCCGATATCGGCCCATATATACCTGAGATATAGCCTAAACCGATTTTTCCATGAAAGATTACCTATTTGGCATGGCGTTTACAACAAGGCAAAATAATTTTTTCCCCGATATCGGTCCATATACATATATCCGAGCATATTTAGTTCAAATTTGTAATACATATATACTATCGGCCGTATTCATAAAAAATATTGTATGTTTATTAAACAGTTATTTGACAAATTTCCCATAGAAATTTGTCAAATAACAGTTTAATAAACATAAAATATTTTTTATGAATAAGGCCATATATATTTACGTGACTATCTTGAAGGGTATTTTAGATTCGGTCCAGCCGAATATACTATACTCTTACTCGTTGTGATAATATGGTCAGAGAACAGCGTTCAGACGAAGGGGATCAATGCTATCGCAGAAAAGCACCATGGTAGAGTTAAGGTCATGGTCGGCTACTAGTATCGTCTGATGATGCTGTGTTTGAAGGTCTTTTTTTTATCTTGGACAAGTACTCAAGGGATAACATATGCAGTGCATTGTACTGGAACTAGGAAAATAGATTATGAGAAGGAGGAGAGGGGGAGTAATGTTTGTGAACGTAACACACGGAACGACTTAAACAAATATTATCACAGCATTTAGAATTTTGAAATTAAATTAGTTAAACTGATCAGTGCCCAGTGTACAGACTAACAAAAATTACTGTTCAGACTAACAAAAATTAGTTCAACACCGCGCACACCGCAGCATAATAAAATACATAGGAAGAACATAAAAAGGAAATTGATAATAACAAATAGAGAAAAAACAAACGACAGTAAACAAATAATATAATAAAAAAGCACGTGCACACATGATACAAAACTCTACCTATTCCGGTAAAATTTCGTTTTTTACAAATTTATAATAAACATAAGTATTTTCGTAGGTATAGAAAACACGGACGACAATAAAAGGTAATCGAAATAAAAGTGCTCAAAAACTTGACTTTGGATTTGACTATTATTTTCAACATTACAATGACTCCAAGCACACTACAGAAATATTTCGCTTGTGGGTCTTGTATAATACCGTCCAAACTCAGCCTTCCCCACAATCGGCTGCGCTTAATCCAAAAAATCATTTGTGGGATCTCTTAGATCACAGGTTCTGGAACATTAACTTTGTTTGTTTTTCAATTGTAATTTCGTTAATTTTTAGGTGATGAAGATGAAATTGAAGAATACTTCAGAATAAGACTCGTTTATCTTCTCTTAAACCTCAGAAATGTTCACCTTGGAATACCGATATCCTCACTGTGGGCTTAAAGCTTTTTTAAAAATTTCGACAACAACAGGTGGAATGAAATGATCCGATTAAGTTCGAATGAATTTGACTACATTTTCGAGCTTATCAAAGATGATGAAGTTTTTCATACAAAATGTGAAAAGCTTTGGCTTCCAATTGAAATCTAGCTGCAAATTGTTCTCTATCGGCTAGAATCTTCGGGCAATGGTGCTTCTACTCACCAAATTCACCAAACAACTTAAACATTCCTAGTTCTGGCATAAATACAACATTTTCCAAACACATAAAATTCAATCGTATAATGAGAACACACTTTTGTATGAAAATTACCAACAACAAAAATACAATACTGTATAATTCAGCGATTTGACGATACATACAACGTTAATACAAGCTAGTCAATATATCACAAAGTGTATGTTTTCCTTGTCCTTTAATTTTTGCCACGCCAAAAATCCAAAATAATTTGATTTTTTTTAACTTGGACCAGTACTCAGGGGATGACCCCTACATAAGCGGTGCATTGTACCAGAACTAGGAAAATAGGTTGTGAGGAGGGGAAAGAGGGAGTAGTGTTTATGAACATTTGACTTGAACTTTCCAACGTTATAACAGACAGGAAACACGTCTGTAGGTAACTTATTCCATAGGCAAAGCGTGCGGTCGAAAAACGAGATTTCTCTGTAATGCGTTGTATGATTCCCTGGCCAATCGACCACAACTGGATGGGCCCTGGCGATAACCGCGTGTTACGTAAGACTGTGTGGGTTTCGGGAACAAAATGCCTAATCTCGTCAGAGCAAAATCTATTGTAGTAACGATAGAACAGAGTAACGCAGCCTACACTGCGTCGATGCTCCAGTGAGTCAATAGAGTTGGATACTCTACTGTCACCGATAAGCTTGTTCGCCCTCTTCTGCACGGTCCAGTAACCCCAAAATTGACTTTTAGGCACTGGCCCAAACATGAGAATTGTATTCCATTTTCGGCCGGATATAGGTGGTATAAGTAGTAAGGAGGTCGGATGGAGTGAAGTACATCTTACACCGTTTCAAAAACCCGAGGTACTTGAACGCTTCGTTAGAGACATGAAAAATGTGTTCTGTCCAGCAAATACCACACTGTATCTTCATTCCAAGAACTTCAAGAGCATATTTATTTTTGTGTGTTTTCCGGCAAAAATCCAAAAAAATTTGATTGGTATGCTGTTTGTTACTTAAGAATTAACTCGCAACTTTCAATTTTATATGTTACTCGTAACTAAAAGTTTGCAAAGAATGCTATTGAAAATGCACTTTAAATGAGCAGAAAAAAAACAAGAAAATCGAATTTATTTCCATGTATTTTGGAATTCTCTTTCTAATCCTTTATGTTCACTATTTAGAAATAAATTATTTAATTTAAACAAATATTAGGAAAAAAAAGAATATAAATCAATTGAAGCCTTAAACTAACGGCCTTTAGTTTTTGTTGACATTAAGGGCACAGGCAGGCACACACACTGTTGGATACAACTATAATAACTAGGGAGTCACGTTGCCAACTATCATTTCTAAAACAAGAAAAAGTATAATGTACGCAGCATTTGGGATTACAAACAACAACAAAAAAAAAAATGAGTCTGAAACATTGTCCACCATGCAGTGTCCTCAAGGGTAAACGTACTGATACATTTACATACGAGGAGTACTGGGGACCACTGGCCCGAAAGAAAACATATAAAATTACCATTAAACGGCACAAACATTCGGACATGATTTCTCTATTTTCCCTTTTTTTTTTTTCTTTTTGCCATTTACTGTCCACCAAAATTCAAACATACTGAATAAAGCAATATGTTTAATTGGTTTCTGAAAAACTATACGCTGAAGGCTAAAAGGAAAATCCATACAAAACATATTGAAAAAAAAAAAACAGAAAACCAGAAAAAAACGTTAAAAGTATTAACACTAAATGCCAGGGTTAACCCTCTGAAAAGAGAAAAAACAACAGCAACAGCAACAACAACAACAAATAAAAGGGAGCAATGAAATGTAGATGCAAAAAATAACAAGAGCCATTCGCCATAAATACGAGACGAATACAGAATTAAATACAGAATTACCATTGGAACCACCCTCTATTAAAGTCATACGAACGTAACAAAGAAAAAGAAAATAAATTTGACAGGACTTTTGTTATAAGGATTCACTTACACAACATGAATAAATACTACCGAGTACATGTGCATACAGAAAAATTGCAATTAATTGCATGTGTTTGTGTGAATAAATCTTGACTTGAAGCAAAAATAAATAAATAAACCAGAATTTACAGGGTATGGGCAAGAGCATTTTGTTTATTTATTCCTTATATTTTTTCTGTTCTTTTTTTTATTTTCTTTTTGTTCTAAAGGATAGAATAAATGAATGGCTACAAATGTAGTAGAGCCACACAAATTACTACTTGTTTTAACATACCACTACTGGCTTTTACTACATGAGTAGTTTTTGTGTAGTAAATGTACGTACAACTTGTTCGTAAAGGAGTATTTCTGCTTGTTTAACCCTTAAGTGGCATTTTGTAATGATGTTAAAGAAGGTCGTCGTCACACCTGAAACAAATTTTTGCTTCATGTTTCGTTTGCTCAATGTTAGCAAGAATAATATTGCAACTGAACATAAGGGCAAGGCCACATTGGCGTTACTCGCATAAACATACATATAAGGTTAGGCTGAAAGAGAAGAACTCCGGTTACACACCTAAAGGCCTTGTTACACTATCATACACGATCGTGCGATCTACTAAATAAAGCATGTGTGCTGAAAAAGTACTAAAAATGTAACCGTGCAACAGAGTTTTTGACAAATCGTGCGATTTGAAAAATTTATGAAACTTTTCAAAACATTATGGTTTCTGTGCGATCAGTGTGGTATATATAGTGAAAAATATATGAATATTGTTGGTGCCTCGAGAAAAACATTTAAGTATTGTAAAATTATTATGTTAATAAAAGTTTTTAATTATTTTATTGTGTATATAAATTATTGCAATTATACTTGTATGATAGTGTGGCCTACAACGCCATTTTGAAGCGATTTTTTCAAGTCGGCCAGACAGTTTCCTGTGAATGAATCGTACGATAGTGTAGGATAGTGAATCAGGGCCTTAAGCCATCACTAAAACTGTTGTGCGCTCCTTTTTATACAAGGCGACACAATATTAATCATCCAATTTCATTTCTGAATAACTTTTTTACTAAATGAAAAAACAAATTATTATGAGTGTTGGAAATCTTTATTTGGACCTGTACAATTTTTTCTTGCAATTGGAAAATATGAGATTAGCCAAGTGGTTGTCGCAAATGTTGATTTGTGCCCGTTTTATCGCATTTTCTATAACTTTCCGCTATCATTCCGGTAATAACTGCACGTACGAGGGCAGTTCGGCAATTTCTTAGCCTAGCACAAAAAGCGCGGTATAAACAGAAAAAAGTTAAGTGTTTTGGAAACGTCTATCTCTGCTATGAACAAATGTTAAATTTTGTTTCGATCTGGTAACTCTTTCATATAGAAACAGGTGTTCACAAAAGACGCATTCGCATTTAATTAGAAATACGTGGTGTATGGTGAATGTGTTAGGTGAAAGTGCTCCTTCATATGCAACAGTAAAAAATTGGGTTGCTGTATTTAAACGTGGTCGTACAAGCATTGAAGATGACGTCCAAAAACAACAACAGAAATTGTAGCCAATTTTTTGTACGAGAAAAACGTTCTGGCTTATAACAAAAAAAAAATGTTTCATCAAGACAACGCACGAGCGCTAAAATCAATGAATTAAAGTACGAGTTGCTTGACCACTCACCTTATTCTCTTGATTTAGCTCCCAGTGACTTTTACCTGTTCCCAAATCTAAAAAAGTCCTTGCTGGCAAGCGTTTCACCTCAAATGAAGATGCAATTACAGTTGTAAACCACTACTTTGAAGACCTTGAAGAGAACTATTTTAATCAAAGAATAGAATTGCTAGAAAAGCGTTGGACTAAGTGTTTTGAAGTTTCAGGAGATTATATTGAAAAATAAAAATATTTTTGAAAAACTAACTTTTCTCTTTCATTGATAGGCTAAGAAGTTTCCGAACCGCCCTCGTATTTCCGTAGAATATTCTTGCTAAGGGCTGGTTAACATAAGCCCGCAACTCCAAGTAGCCCAAAACAAGCAAGTCTACGATGGTTAAATCGGACGATCTTGCTAGCTATGCAAAATCACGAAAACGGGAGATTACGCAACCGGGAAATGTTTACTTCACAATGTTCATTGTAGTTCCTGCTGTGCGTGCGTGCGATTGTACCGTGTTGTTGAAACAACATGTTCTTATCACTCGACTCCGATAGTAAGAGTTCAATATCATGGGCGTGTAGCGTTCACTGGTAATACCAAAAAAATACGGTCCAATCTCTTCTCCCGCGTGAACACTACATCACACAGTGGCCTTGAGTAGGTGCAATTGCTTTTCATGCAACACACGCGTATTTTCAGTAGCCCAGAAACGAGTATTTTGTTTATTGAAGTAACATTTTGATTGAATCGCTTTTGCGAAATCGTGGTTAAAAAAATCCACAAAATTCCCTCTTGCGGATTATAACGCTCAAGTATTCGCATTCTGCAGCTGTCTAGTTGACAAGTGTCAAATATGATTAATGTAAAACGTCATTTACAAAATCATCTTACACCTTACGGTAAAAAGTAATTAGATTGCAATGTGCTAAGCAAAAAAGTAATTAGAAAAGCTCAAACTAAAAAAACTTATGTCACCTAACTTTAAAAAGGAAAACTAAAGAAAAATGAGTCGAATTTACAAGCTAGTTTCATAAATTTTTTGTACATAAGAAGAAAACTAAGCAATCGTTGGATAATTAACAGAGATATGAAGAAATCAGTCTTCTGGATCGTCTAGAGCAGGGGTGCCGAAACACCAATACATTTAAGTAAAACTATTTTTATTTACATTCTTGACCCATCCATTTGTTACTACTTCACAGGTATCTGTTGCAAGACAAGAGCACCTTAGGGGCCAAAATTAGTTCCCCGAAAAGCGGCATGCACTATAATTAAATAATTAACAGGAAAGACAGCTGTGAAATTGATTTACATGAGCACCTTAGGCTTGCTAGGCTTACACATGTCTCAATTTTTGGCTATAATTTTGTAGCCCTATAGACAAACCCCTTGCTTAGTTCGGGCTTTCTAAACCCTCCTGTATGAGATTTTGCAAAGTTAAACGGAAGACAAAACTTAATGAGTTGGTAGGTCGAAGCCCACTAAGACCATCAGCCCTTAACCAACTCACTCGTCTAACCATCACTCCTAGTTCCTTACAGTACAGGTATCAGTTGCAAGACAAGAGCAGTTGCAAGACAACTTCACCTTCCTGCGATTTTAGGTTTCAACCACAGCCAGAACGTTTCAGCCAAGCAGGCACCTCAACTATGACCAGCACCGAGAGATCTGCACAGCAGAATCTCCCGAGTGCTGTCCACTTTAATCTTTTCAGCACAACATAAGTCATGTCCAACACAACATAAGTCATGCCGCTTCCGAGAGTTTTATTTTTTACAACAAACGAGGAACTCCTTCTCCTCCATGCCCTAGAAAACAGTGCCTTGGTTTAGTCAAAACCTGTTCCTCGGGGGATAAGAGGGAAGACGCTAATAACCCTTCTATTTTAGTTCGAAACCACAGTCAGAACGTTATACTCAAGATGCCGGCACTTCAACCATCATAAACGCTATCACGTCCGGTAAAACTGAACCCCCTGGGAAATTTGCTGATCTCAGTTTTATTAATTAAGTTGCTGAAAATTTCGTAAGTCTCCCTAAAATATTTTTTATTTGCTACGACAACTCAGGCACACTTACCCCTTTACACCCAGAAATCAGAATGCCATGGTTAGGTATACGCTCATGTAAAACCTGCTCCACGTGAGAGGAAGAGCTAGAGAGTGTGATCTTGTTTATGGGACATGAATAAGTGATACGTCTAGAAATTGTCTATGAAGTACACAATATTGAGTATATTTAATACAAATTTTCTAGACATATCACTCTCTCCCATAAACAATATCTAAATACGTTTTTTTTCTTATCTTGGACTAGTACCACATATACAGTGTATTGTAGTGGATCTAGGAAAATATGTTATAATAGGTTGAAAGTGTTAGTAGTGTGTTTGGAAGTTTAACTTGAACAATATTAACTCTATTACGGCATTTAAAATGTTGGAATTAAATTAGTTAAAACTGATCAGTGCCCAGTGTACATATATACTTTCGACACTGCTCCGACTAACAAAATTTAGACCAACACCTTCCACAATGCAAGGTAATGAGCCTTGTACGTTATCTATATACATACATATGTACATTGGCTTAAAGAAAAATTATTTCAAATAGAATTTGTTGCATAGTAAAAATATTATAGAATCTAAAATAACTCGCCTACACTTTGTAGGGTTAAAAATAACCATTACGTAGTGTTGACAACTGGATGTTGGTTTAATGTGGCTTTTGTCAATGACTGACTGGCTGTCTGCCTGAGATGTTTAAAGGATGGAATGTATGAATGAAAAGATTTGTCATATGTTGAAATAACGAGAACAAAAAACACGGATTTCAAATAGAGAAAATATAAAAAAATAAAAACAAAAAAAAATACATATCAAGAGTAGACAAAAAAAAATCAATAACATTTGTCATCCATTTATTATGGAGAAAATGAAGGCAAAAAAAATTATTTGCCCTTAAAGCTTTAATAGAAAAAGCTAAAAAAAAATATAAATAAACTTTAAAGGTGGAAAAGGGTAATAATGCATGCATGTTTTTTTTTCTAATTAATCGAAAATATAAAATTTTCTGGACCTAAAATTGCTAAGAAAAATTGTCTTAGTAAACCAGTGTTTATGTGCCGTAGTACACTGAAAGAAAAAACTCGTAGTAAATATGTTTTCTACTTGCATTTAGTGCGAGTCGCACTCGAAAATTTAAGTACGAATAACACACAAATGTACTTTACTTAAAATAAGCCGAAACAGAATTGTTCTAGAAAACCAATCCTGTGATGTTTGAATATGAGTATAAAATTTTGGAGTAAAGAAAAAAATCTTGAATCAAGTGCAGATTTCTTAAGCGGAGTATAAAAAAACCAATGATATGACATAATGTATAAGAAATAGGAATAAAAAGTTTTTTTGGAAAAAATGTTGTTTTTTTGTGGTTGAGAAATATTCTTAGAACATTTTTCTTTTTGAATTTTCATTAATTTTGTTTAAAATAATGAAATATATAGTTAAATGGTTGTAAACTAGCATAGCTCCCATGCAATGTGAACATATCGCTCCTTTATTGCAACATAGTCATCTCAAAAAATTAGCTTTTCGAGTTAACAATGCAGAATTGTTAACAGTACCACTTATATTGTGCCAAAAATTTATTCAAATTGCTTTTAAACTGTTTCCTTTAAGAGATATTTTCTAAAAAAATTTGCTAAGATTTGTATGAAAACTAAAAATTTTAAATGCGTTTTTCTCGAAACGAGCTTTTTTACGATATGACTATGTCGCAATAAAGGAGCGATATGTATAAGCAGCTAGGAAACACAAAAAACCAGCTGTATGCGTTATTTGATTGCTGTAAATATTAGTAGCTAATAGAGCAAATAAGCATAGGCTCAATTGTACTTTGAGAATCCCCCCGGGGAACAGGTTTTGCCTTGGCGTATTCCTAACTTAGGCGCTCTGTTTTTCGGGGAAAAGAGGGGAAGGGGTCCCTCGTTTGGTGCGGCAAACAAAACTCTAGGAAGCCACATGACTTATGTTGTGTTGGCTTCCGAAACCCTTACCAAGTGTATAAATTGGCAGAACGGGGATCAGCATGGCCCCCGGGAAGTTCTGCTTGCGGTTCGACCCGGACTGATCATGGTTCAGGTGACTACCTTGGCTGAAACGTTCTGGCTGTGGTTGAAACCTAAAATGCAGGAAGGGAGTGTTAGTATCCTTGATAAATGTTTGGTGATGGCTTTTTTCGGGGGCTAACAATCTCGCGAGGATCTGTTGCCTATACAACAGATACGTGTACTGTAAGGATGATTGACGGGTGAGTTGGTTTAAGGGCTGATGCTCTTAATGGGCTTCGGCCTACCAACTCATTAAGCCTTGTCCTCCATTGATTGCTGGGAAATTGCATACATGAGGGATTAGAAAGCCCGAACTCCTCAACAAGAAGTTGTTCATATGACCGCAATCATATGACAAGAATTGCTACCTGTGTGAGCCTAGCAAGCCACACGGGGTCGGTGGTGAATCGTGAAAAATTCACTCCGTGGAATTGGTCCACCATCAGGTTAGGCCGTCAAGGCAGGTACTGATGTAAATCATTTTCACAGTTGTACTTTGAGAATAATATGTGAGAGTTATTAAATTTCTTGTTCAGCTTACATGAAGTTTGGATACGGGATTGTATAAACTCTGAAATTGCGGAATCAAACGCTTTTTAAGATTGGTTCGATCACAGTTTTTCTCAAATCAATCTCATTTGCGACTTACTTAAAGTAAGGATGCGTTATTAAGTTTGTACAGTAGGGTGCAAAAATAAGTACATGTTTGTATATTGTGCACCTTTTATGCCATAAAAATGGAAATAAATAAAATCACTTACAATTCTTTGACCATCTTCGAATATTATCATCGACGATCCAGATTTCCCCAAAAAGGTAATAACTGGTGAAGAATCATGGGATTATGGCTATGGCATTGAAACCATAACCCGATCATCCCAATGGAAGCCTGCAGAAGAGCCAAGACCGAAAAAAGCACGTCAAGTTCGATGTGAAGGTTTTGCTTACTATTTTCTTCGACTGCAATGGCGTGGCGCATCATGAATTCTTGCCACAAGGTCGTAAGGTCAATAAGGACAACTACCTTGAAGTCATGCGCCTTTTGCGCGAAGCAATCTGTTAGGAACGCACAGAATTGTGGAAAAACCAACCATGTATTTTGTACCATAAGAACGAACCAGCCCACACATCGATGCTTGTGCGTGAGTTTTTGCTCAAAAACAAAACCGTTGTCATATCAACCACCGTATTCACTTGCTTAACTTGGCCCCCGCTGACTTTTTCTTACTTCCAAAACTGAAGACACCGATGAAAGGAAAGCGTTTTGCTACGATTGAGGAGATACAAGAAAAATCGAAATAGTAGCTGTTGGCGATACTAAAAAGCGCATTTCAGAAGTGTTTCGAGGATTGGGAAAAATACTGGCAAAAACGTATTATATCTTAAGCTATGTACAGACGGTTGTCAGATGTCACAATATTGTAAGATCTGGCAACATGCTGACAATGTAGGGAAAGGGAAAAATTGTCCCGCAGAAGTAAATTGTGTGTTCAGACGATCGTAAGAAAATCTTACAATTTCATTGACAGACTAGGGTCTGACAAATAATTCATCTGACAACAAACAAAAATTGTCAGTTCACACGGTTGTCAGATTGTTAGATGAAAAAAATTGCCAGACATGTTGTAAGGTATTGCCACTTATGTATATCAAGAACGATCTGTTTGGCAATGTTGCCCATCAGACTTTTTTCTTACAATGATGCCATTGTCAGGTGCATTAATTTTATACATCCAATTAAAACTGAGCTTACAATACTAGCCAATTATCTGACAATGCCGACGAAGAGTGTTCTCACGATTGTCAGATGCCTGACAACATTGTCGTCTTACAATTTATTGACAATGGTTTTTCTGACAACGTTGTAAGTTAAAAATTGGCAGTCGACACGATTGTAATAAATTTTCAGACAATTTTACTGGCAATATTGTAAGATCTGACAACCGTGTGCATGTAGCTTTAGGAGGATTACTTTAAACGGAGCAAGATAGTTATTCATGAATAAATAAAAGCTTTTTGAAATAATTTAAAATAACGGGTTTTTTTATCAGACCTGATTACTGACTTTGCCCTGAAGTACAAAAGGCGTTTCTAATTAGTTGTCAATAGCTGTATGTATATAGAAAATTAGATAAACAGATACTTATCAATTTATGATTAAAAGTCTAGCAACGTTTGAATAACAGAAATCTATATAATTTTACCATATTTTCCCTTAATTTATGCTATTTTATTACACTTGCTTATTAAAGCGGAAGTTTTATTGATATTTCTGGCCTACAGCCATAACAAAACAGTTTTTATATGGCTGTATGTATATATAGAAGTGTGTATGTATTTCACATGAGAATTTGTCGGTAGTTATGTGCACATATTCAAATGTAAATGCCAGCCGAAGTTGGAAAAACTACAAAATAGTATTTGATCCATTCTTTTGTCATTCTTTTGTTTACCACAAAAAAAAAAAAAAAATTAAAAAAAAGTTTGCAGTCTGGCAGCGAAAAAATTTCAATTGAAGAGAAAAGAATAATAAAAAGGAACCAAGTACAGGGTGGGACAATACTAGCGAAGGGGTGGACGTTAAAAATCGATTAACTATTTCGCTTGTATATTTTTTAGGTTTTCCGATTATACATACGAGTAATGAATAATTTTTTACAGAAAGCACGGAACATAAAACCATATAAAGGACCGCTGTTTTAAGCTTTAGCTGGTAAGTTTTGGGTCACCCTATATTTTGCCAGACTCTAAAGGCTTCTTTGCCGAGATGTTTGCGAGCCGGCCTGGAACAGAAATCATTAGTAGCCAGCCAATATTATAGACATTTTAAATAGTTGTTTGTTTGGCTCGCTGCCAAAAAAAAAAAAAAAAAGCTTAATAAAAATATAAAATAAAAACAGTTTTAAAGGAAAATAAATGTAAAAATTACTAATATAAAAGTATGCGCATTATTGCATATGTTATTCGTTATATATGTATATATATGCCTTTGTGCATGACCATCAATAATACGAGTAAAAGCAAGTGCAACAAAAAGTTGTAATAAAAAGTAAGAGTTACAACTCTGGAAATTTTTTCTCCCAATAAATACAAAAAGTTTTATATAACTTGCAGAAAAAATTTTTATTTGTGATTCATTCATATTTTTACCAAAATGTCTGTAACACAAATGACATGTAAATAAATATCAGCCAGTTTTACTAACGTTTGGGAACATAAGGTACCAAAGAGTTGCAACATTACCCCAATAAAAAAGGTTTTTTAGTACTAAAAATTTAAAAAATTCATGTTTGGCATTTATATATTTTTTTAGAGTTCCATGACATATTAATGCAACATTGCTGCCGTCAATGTCATGTACATTAGACTACTGTCAAATTTTGAGCCGGCTTCGCCATTGTGATTGTGTTTGATAGACATTAAAGACCCTGATTCACTATCCTACACGATCGTACGATTCATTCACAGGAAACTGTTTGAAAAGTCTGGCCGACTTGAAAAAATCGCTTCAAAATGCCGTTGTAGGCCACACTATTATATAGGGTGTTTTTTTAAGCTAGATAGAACTTTAAATTGTAAAAAGTAACACAAAAAATTAAATTTTGATGAAACATTTTTTTTATTTGTTTCAGTATACTCTGACAAATCATCATGAATAGACTCACGCTTGAACAACGCTACGAAATTATCCAAATTTACTTTGAAAATCAGTCGTCGATTCGCGCAACTTATAGACGAAAATTTGTGTTCAGCGATGAGGCGCATTTTTGGCTTAACGGGTTTGTTAATAAGCAAAATTGCCGCATGTGGAGTGAGACCAATCCACAAGAGACCCTACAGACTCCATTACATCCAGAAAAATGCACTGTTTGGTGCGGTTTTCATGCTGGTGGCATCATCGGACCTTATTTCTTCAAAAATGAGGCCGGGGCTCGCGTTACGGTCAATGGAGATCGTTACCGCACCATGATCAATGATTTTTTGTTTGAAAATATGGATGACATTGATCCGGAGGAGATGTGGTTTCAACAGGATGGCGCTACGTGCCATACGGCGCACGCAACCATCGACTTACTGAAATCAAAATTTGGCGATAAGTTGATTTCGAGAAATGGACCTGTCAATTGGCCTCCAAGGTCGTGCGATTTGACACCTCTCGATTATTTCCTGTGGGGCTACGTGAAGTCACTGGTTTATGCTGATAAACCAGCAACAATTGACGCCTTGGAGGCCAGCATTGTTCGTGTTGTTCGTGACATACGGCCAGCAGTGCTCGAAAAAGTGGCCCAAAATTGGACGTCCAGAATGCGCTTCGTCAAGAACAGCCGCGGCGCCCATATGCCCGAAATCATTTTCAAATGTTAATGTCACGTATTGATCTTTCGAATAAAAAAAAATTTTGATTACAATTTAATTTTTTGTGTTATTTTTTACAATTTCAAGTTCTATCGGGCTTAAAAAAACACCCTTTACAAGTATGATTGAAATAATTTATATACACAATAAAACAATTAAAAACTCTTATTAACAATAATTTTACATTACTTAAATTTTTTTCTTGAGGCACCAACAATATTCCTTTATTTTTCACAATATATATCACACCGATCGCACAGACACTATAATATTTTGAAAAGTTTCATAAAATTTTTCAAATCGCACGATTTGTCAAAAAGTCTCTTGCACAGTTGCATTTTTAGTACTTTTTGAGCACACATGCTTTATTTAGTAGATCGCACGATCGTGTATGATAGTGTAACATGGCCTTTAAGGTCCAGATCAGCGTTATCAAATTTGAAATTTCAAAACGCAACAAAATGGGGGAAAAATCGCGTTTTTTCAATGAAAACGCACCGACTTTTGATTGTTTTCCATTCATTTTTAAAAACCTATTTTGTATTAAAAAATTACATTTTTATATTAAAAATACGATACAATCAAACTGGGTCTGATATCACTGCCTGATAGCATGCCATCAAATTCGTTCAACAGCTAGAACTCGTATTTGTCAAACTTGGCCTCTAGTACGACTCTGTTAGTTTTATTAAGATAATGTTAAATTTACAATAATTATAACGATATTTTATCAAATTTACATAGAGTCTATACGTGATATAATATCAAATATTTTCTATCAGCAAACGTCAAATTTGATAGCAGAGAGAATTATATCACGTGTAGCCTTCGAAATTAGTATTATTGCAATATTATATCAGATATCACAATATTGTTTTGATAATATATATTTAGAAAACCATATCATGATATGAACTGTCAAAAAACGTAAACAAAACGACATAATATTTAATTTTTGAAGAATTCCCGAAAAAAGTTTAATAAAATCATTAAAATATTTATAAAAAACGCTTACTGTTGTTAATGTTGTTGGGATATATAAATTTGTTAAGAAAAATACAACATTCAACGATATTTACTGCATGGTTGCTTAAAAATTGTGAAATATTATGATATTTGCAAAAATACTTGGCGCCATGCTAGATATGAGAGAATATATAATTTGTTTTTTCTCGTTAATTTGCTGACGTTCTCTCTCATATTATATCAGAGTTAATATCAGTTGTAGACACTATGTTATTATTAAGCAATATCATTTAATTATATTTGCTGTCATCAGAAATCAGCTGTTACTTTTCTGCCTATTATCAGCGACACAAAAATACAGCTGCTTACAGTCGTCAAAATTATATTGCAGGAGCATACAACCATTACTGTCAAATGAATTTACGATTATCGGATCATTAAAAGTTACACAATTGCACTACAAGCCTTCAAATTCTATTAATAGCAATTCTATCAATGACAGTGTACATTTCACATGTGTTTTCGTAAGTGGTGTCTTTATTTTTTTAAAATTTATAGTAGTAAACGAAAATTTGCCAGAATTATAATATATAGAAGCTGAAACTTACCATAATCAATATTTAATGCAAACGTTTGGGAAAAACTTAATAATTTATTCAATAATTTGGTCATATCTCAATTACCAAGACCGCAACAAAATCAGAGACTGCATTTATCGCAATGTTTAACAAACTTGGCTTGATCGATTAATAGCAAAACAGTCCCTCAAAGCAGCAAATTTTATAAAACGAAATGTTTCTTTTTCTTTCGACAGTGTATATAATATACAACAGCAAGACAAGTTTTACGTTGTGCATAAGTATAATACGGTAAGTTTTTCACGCAAAATGACACGTAAAAATTTTGGACACTTGATCATAAACTTTTTTTACATTGAAATAAAAAGTTGAGTTGAATTTGATTTTGTGCCAACAAAATTTAAAAAACGCGCTGAAAATGTAAAAAAAGCGCACCCCGCACCGACTAAAGAATTTTTCGCACAAATAATTTTAAAAAGCACCAAAAACGTTGCGAAACGCACCGAGTTGACAACGCTGGTCTAGATCTAGCTCCCAGTGACTTTTCTCTGATCCCAAACTTGAAAAAGTGACTCACAGTACTAATGTTAATCTCAAGCGATGAAGTGATTATCGAAACTAACGCGTCCTTGTATATGGTATAAAAAAGTTGGAATATCGTCTTACTAAGTGTATTGAGCAAAACGGAGACTATGTTGAAAAATAAATGGTGTTTGAAAAAAAAAATAGTTTTTTTCCTATTTAAGTAGCTTCAATATCAATACGCCCTCGGACGCTGGACTAAATGTAGTAATCTACAAGTTGTTAAAAAATTAAACGTTTATTTGACAAAAACTTGTTGTTTTATTCAAAGTCACGGTGTTATCGGGCACCCCTGATATGAATAGTTGAAAGGTGCAATGATGGGATGTTTTTCTTATTTACATACGCAACAACCAATAACTTTTTGAAGATTAAAATCTATATACTATAATTTTTTTGTTTTAATGAAATTTTGAATGGAAATTTGGAAGATTTTCCAACAAAGCAGAGTAAATAGAGAAAAATGGATCAGTTTTAAAACAAGAAGAAATTTAAAAATCACCCAAATAATGATGGCTAATGCAGATGGTATGTAAATATACAAATGTCTATACTTACAAATGTTATTGAACAAATTGTTTTAAAGGTTTAATAAATACCTGTAAAGAGAAAAAAAAAAACAAATACGTTAATAAAAATTGTTAACATGCAAAGAAATAAATGTCTGTAAGTTTTTTTACTCTTTGGCTCAACGAAATTAAAAATTAAGGTATTTGAATAACTTAAATGGTTTAAAAGAGTTTTCAAGAATTAAAAATGAAATATTGATCTGAAAACTTTTTGTTTAAGACAAAATAAAACATATGTAGGTGTTTTTCTTTTGTTAATCACAATAACTTAAATATAACACAAACAATTTAAAGACTTATGGGGATTATATTTCAAGTATCATAGACATCTTTGAATTTTCTTTAATTTACAAAAGAATTTTACTTAATTTATTTTAAAAAAAATTCCAATTCTTTTCAATTCTTCAAAAAAGAAAAAAAACACTTTTGATATGCGACTTTTTTTTCATTTTCATTATACACTTCAAAAGATTTGTTATAATTTTATCCCCCAAACATTAAAATAAATATACTTGACACTCCGGACAAACAAAAACACATACAGAAAAAAATGAAGTGGGCGTGTTATGTTGCTTCGTAAAAGAGTGAGTGGCACCCACTTCAAGCCAACAGCAACAAAAGAAAGAATCAAATAAACAGTATAAATCAATGAATGCATAAAAATTCTAACATGAATGAACAAGATTTTCCCATTTTTTCAAATCTCAATGTTTCAGAAGAGTAAAAAAGTGTAACACCAAACAAAAGAAAAACATCTCAATACAATAACAATTTTTAAGTAAACCCGTCAGTTAAACGACAATGTCAGCCATTAGCTGCGTGTGGATGGGTGTCAGCGTAATATTATATGTTTGTTGGCGTATGTTGAGCAGAGTTACCAACAGCTGTACAAAAAAGTTTTATCAAGAAATCTTCAAAAAAAAAAAAAAAAAAAAGAAATCTTAATTTTAGAAAAAAAATATGTTTACTTCTTCATAAGACCGAAAGTGCTGGGCCAGTCAGGCCTTGTGCCATTGATCGAAACAAGTGATAGTCCGAAGGAGCAACATCTCGAGAATACGGCGGATGTGGTACAATTTCTCATTTCAATATTTCGCAGTAAGTTTTGAAAACTTTCGCAATAGGGGTCTAGCATTATCACTTTATCATATTTTCACTTTATAATATTTCTCGTTGTATTGCGGCTATTTGTCTTTCAATGCTCGGCTCAAACGTATTAATTGCCTTCGATAAGGACCGCCAGTGATTGTTTTAGTCGGTTTATAATACTCTACGCTGAGCTGGTCTTACCAAATACTGAGCATAACTTTGGAACCATGAATATTCGGTTTGGTCATCGACGTGGAAGCATGGACGGTATATCTTCATGGTCTTCTGCGCTTCAGATTATCGTAATGAACTCATTTTTTGCCCCCAGTCACAGTTCGATGTAGAAATCCCTTCCGTTTTTTGCCCTTCAAGCAGCTGCTCACAAGCAACCAAACGTCGAATGGCAGCCAATTTCCCTATTTCTGAATCATTCTCATGACTTTCAGGCGTTTTTTATGGCTTGTTACGTCACTCCCAATGATCCTGTCAATTCTTGTTGTGTTTGACACGAGTCTTGAACAAGTAATGCGTCCAATTCTACATCTTCGTAAACCTTCTTTCTTCTACCTCCATGGTGATCTTCGACGTCAAAATCACCGTTCTTTATGAGTTGGCCCCACTCTCGTCACCAATAGTGGCTCAACATAGGTTTTGAGAGCATTCGATATGAAATCGCATATCTTTTAATAAGTAACAGCTGTTGCAAGGAAACTCCCCTTAAGGTACATGGTGTTAAGTGAAGATTATTAATTAATTGTACTTTGTGTTTTTATTGTCGAAAAAAGAAACTATTAGATAATAAAAAAACAAATTGTTTTTTTTTCTTTTTGGGTTTAAGTTTTTAATGGTTCACTTTCGTTTTTATTTTCGCTTGTAATATTACATTGTTGGTACTTTTCGTTAGTGCTGCCCATTTTTGAATAGTCTAATGCGGAAGTGCCCGATCCCTATGCGCTTGATGCTTTGTGTTTGTAAAAGCGCTTAATACATACATACTGCAGTCAGCATTAGTAATGAAAAATACACAAACAACTTCGTCTTATATATTTTTTTGTCGTTCTTCACTGTACACACACAAGAGCAAATCAACAACAATTTTGCGTGCTCTGCTGGTAAATATTGACGATAGCGATTATCAGCGTAGTTTGTTTTTGTAAATATGTTTTGCTTTTTGCAACAAAAAATATTAAATAAAAGTAGTTTTTCTTTAAATGTATTGGTGTTTGCTATTTCATATAGAACTTTTGGGCACCCCTGGTCTAATGTTTACCTTTTGGCAATGTTCCCAAAGTTTGTTTTCCCTTTAGGCACTTTTAATAGTTACATAAAGTGGCGCATACATACATATTACTTGGTAATATTTTGTTGCGTTTTATTATTTTCGCTTTTTTTTTAATTTCTTTTATTATGATATTAACATTGTTGTTATTTGTCATTAGCGCTGCCCATAATTTAATATTTCAATATTATCTGTTTGGCAATGTTCCCAACGCTTTTGCTTTTTGGCATTTTTAGCTTAATTTGTATGTTTTGATCATTTTCCTTGCGTTTTATTATTTCTGTTTTCTTTTCTGTTTTTTTTTCGACAAGGTTTAAAGACCTCTATTTATTGCCTGTCATGTTTTTTGATTTTCTTATAAAAGAGAAGAAAAAAAAAAACAACAACTGCATTTTTTATGTTGCATGCTGTTGATTTTGATTTTAATGGCCAACTTTTATTTTATTTTCTTGATTTTTTCCTAGTTAATAGTTTTATAGTTAATGAAAAAAGTGAAATTATTTATTTTTACTTTTCTTGTGGCTTACTGTGATTGAAAATATATTTTGTAATTATGATAAATTATAACGGTCATTATTCGTACAGCTGATTTATAATATAATTTAATAATTAATAAAAAAAATAAAAATAAATAAATTATGAACAAATGCTCAGAAAACCACATTTAACACTAAACAAGGTTGATTTCTATTTTTTGATATAATGAAGAAATATTTAACTCTGTGTTTTCCCATTGCAAAACAGTTAATTATTCATACAACGGTAATGGGTTTCAAAATAAAAGCATATTATGAAATACTTATGAAGCAACTACATTAACGCATGTGGCTATGGTTCTGTTTCATAGCAAATTACGTTTTATATCATTATTATTATCTTTTTATCCCTTAAATATCTCATAATGCAACAATATTTTCTTTAAATATTACAATCATTTTTACATAAACATTTTTTTGTCTCTTGAAATTTTTAATATTTTGAGTTGTGACCCTATTGCTTATTGCTGTGATTTTTTTGCTATTATCTTTTTGGCAACACTAGTTTTGACAGCTCACGCACGTTTTGTATCTTGTGTCACTGTCAAACATCTTCAGTTTGGTCTATAATTTAATCATGAATCGTCTTACAAACGAACAACGCTTGCAAATTATTGAATTTTATTACCAAAATGCGTGTCAGTTTAATGGACCTACTGAGGCTTCTATTCGGGCTATTGTAAAAAAATTCGCACCAAATTTACATTGTTGGACATTAAACCACCACGTAGAGTGCGAACTGAAGAAAATATCGCAGCCGTATCGGCCAGTGTTGGTGATGACCGTGAATTATCGATTCGGCGCCGTTCGCAGCAATTACGCCTCTGTTACTCCACTACGTGGAAAATTTTGCGGAAGGATTTGGGTGTGAAGCCTTATAAGATACAGCTGGTGCAAGAATTGAAGCCAAACGACCTACCATAACGCCAAATTTTTGGTGAATGGGCTCTTGAAAAGTTAGATGAAGATCCACTTTTTTATCGAAGAATTGTGTTCAGCGACGAGGCTCATTTCTGGTTGAATGGATACGTGAACAAGCAAAACTGCCGTATTTGGAGTGAAGAGCAGCCAAAAGCATTGCAAGAGCTACCAATGCATCCACAAAAAACAACCGTTTGGTGCGGATTATGGGCTGGCGGCGTCATTGGGCCGTATTTCTCCAAAGTTGATGCGAATCACAACGTTACTGTGAATGGTGAGCGCTACCGTGCGATGATAACAAACTTTTTTTTGCCCAAAATGGAAGAGCTTGACTTGCATGACATGTGGTTTCAACAAGACGGTGCCACATGCCACACAGCACGCGAAACAATGGACCAATTGAGAGGCGAGTTCGGTGAACGGTTTATTTCACGCTTGGGATCAGTCAATTGGCCGCCCAGATCGTGAGATTTAACGCCTCTAGACTATTTTTTGTGGGGCTATGTTAAGGCTAATGTCTATAGCGACAAGCCCGATTGACGCACTGGAAGCCATCATTGCCAACATTATTCGTGAGATACCGGCCGAAATGTTGGAAAGAGTATGCCAAAATTGGACTAAGCGGATGGACCATTTGAGGCGCAGCCGCGGCCAAAATTTGCATGAAATAATCTTCAAACATTAAATTATATCGACCCAACTATCGATCCAAATAAATATTTCATGCATTTTTTTGAATTTTATTGTTTTTTTTTAAATTTCCGATAGTTCTTATAAAATCACCCATTATTTGCGGTGCGATATGCACTGCATTGTATAGGACCTAGGAAAATAGGTTGCGGAAGAGGAAAGTGGGAGTAGTATTTGTGGACGTTTGATACAAGTATGAAAATCTTGAAAGTGCACTTGATTATATTGAGTAAATAAGTTAATAATGTTGATTTCGACAAAACAATAACTATCACATATGAGGAGTTACATATGAGGAGTTACAGAACAAAAAATGCCTTTTTGACTATTTGAAAATGTTGGTACTCGTAAATCAAAGATTATTTTTTCACCCGATTATTTTATAGCATGAAGCTTGAATATCAAACAAGTTCATTCTTTATTTTGAAATGCATTGGACGGCAATAAGTCGCTGCAATATATGTCAACGTTATACGAAATTAAAGCGCTTTTAATTTGCAAATAGCACGTTTTGTTAAAATAAAACAAAAAAAGGCACGTTTTGTTTAAAATAAAATGAAAAACATCTTGATGGCATATTTTTGATAAGTATGTCTATGAAACTATTTTTGTTACTTGAGCTTGACAGCCTGTTCGCCGATATCGAATGAAAATCTATGCGAAAGAAAGCTAGTCACTCACATTCGAATCAATTTGGGTTTGTCAATGTCACTATTATTCGTTCGCAAGCACTTATGTATTTTAATTAAATTTTGACATATTTCGCATAGAATAAACTTAGACAAACCCAAATCAATTTTCTTTCGCCTAGCATGCAAATGATGGTACCTTTTCGACATCAGCGAACTGGCTGGGAATGTAAGAAATTTTCTCTTATTCAAAATATATTTTTAAGCTAAATTAAACTTGTCAATAAAAATATAAATTGGACTCAATTAATTTACAGACTGGAACTGGACAACAAAGGTACACTTGGGGGTCCAGCGGCCGACCTGCCTACCTAACTTAACCTTACCTCCAAACCAGAACAATTCTTTTAGCGCAGAATCTGTATAATACAAGAAATATGGACAATACTTTGAATAATGTATCAATTAAATTTGTTATTGGAATAAATGCATTTTTCAACCAAAAAAAATTTACATTATTATCTTGTACTCGTATACCCAATATAAAATGCTTAAAAACATATTTGACTTTTAATTTAATAGGTGTGTTTTACGAAAAAATACTGTGATATTTTACACTTTTGGGCTTTTAACGTCTTTTGCAAATTTCTTTTTATTTAATATTTATATAAAAACACTGAAATGATTTGTATACGAAGTGATGTTCATTTGCATTTTTTCTTTGTTATTGTTTATTTTTCAAACAGCTGATTGCTTAACTACTTGTCCAAACTAGCCCGAAGAAAAAGTACGGACTGCCTTTTTATTTAATATTTATATAAAAACACTGAAATGTTTTGTATACGAGTTCTTTGTTATTGTTTATTTTTCGAACAGCTGATTCCTTAACTACTTGCCCAGAGTAGCCTGAAGAAAGAGTACGGACTGCATTTTTATTTAATATTTATATAAAAACACTGAAATGATTTGTATACGAGGTGATGCAAATGAACTTTGTTTCTTTGTTATTGTTTATTTTTCAAACAGCTGATTGCTTAACTACCTGTCCAAACTACCCCGAGGCAAAAGCACGGGCTGTTTCGTGCAAGAAGAGAAAGCATACTATTATATAGCAAAAGCGCGGGCTGTTTCGTGCAAGAAGAGAAAGCATACTATTATATAGTATGCATACTAATATATAGTATGCTTTATATATTATTATATTATATACATATATTATATATATTACTCTCAAAAGCGCTATCATTTACCCAACTTTAAAGTACGGGAACGGTTTTCGTGCAAATTGGGTTCCCACGGGATCCCAATGTAGAGTAAAGAAACACACCTAATATGAAACCTTATTACACTGACTAAACAAAATAAAAATGAATTTGAAAACTTGGCTATGGTTTCAAATCATGTTAATTACAAAATGACTGTTGTTTCACAACATAAGTTTATCGTTTATAATCTTTTATTTTCTAAGTTAATTAATAAAAGAAAGTATTATCTAAAAACAAAAAGACATTTAAGTGAAATTTTAAGGAAAAATTTCTCACCGCATTTTGGCTTTGCCAATGAAAAAAGCAAATTTTATAGAAATAATGATAATAATTATAGTATATATTTAACATAAAATAAAAGACTTGAAAAAAAGTAAGTACATAACAAAACAAAACAAAAAGTTTTAACCCATTAACTGCTAAGCCTGTAATAAATGCCTTTATATTTGATTAAAAAGCATTAAATTACTTGAATGACTTGAAATTCTTATGCCGTTTTAACTTCAACAACTTTGTTGAAACTTTTTTTAATAGAATTTTTTTCCGACGCTGATTTCTTTTAGTTTTTTCTTTTTCATTCTTCTCAACTGTAGAAATTTCCGTTTTCATTTAATTGTTTCATTTTCTTTTGATTTCTACTAAAATTCTAATGTATTACAATGGCTGAAAAGAAAAACGAGAAATCCAAAGAATAAAAAAAAAAAATTAACAAGTGTAAATAGAAATCAACATGACATGATTTTCAATTGGTTTTTGTGCATTATTTTAGTGAAGCAGCTCAATGCGACTTGTTCTCATTTAAATCTGTTCTTTACAGTTGTTGTTCACTCACTCGTTTATTACACTGAGCAATAAAATAAAAATTGGTAGCACTTAAAATAATATTATGGATATTCATCCATGTGTTTGAACTAAATTTTTAAATTTAAATCACTTAATAAAAAAAGGTAATTTTTACACTTGTTACTTTTCGCAAACGCCAATTGAGTATGGCGATGTATTGTTTTTTGATGAAATAAAGATGATGTTGTATAAAAACGATGGACCGTCCGTGGTGTGGCGAAAGACTTTGACATATCTGAAGCATCAAAACATTTCATCTCAAGCGTAAAACTTGGAAAATTTTATATAATGATATGCAGCTGCATCTTAAGTCCAGGAGCGGTTGACATTGCATTCATAGGCTCAACAATGGAGGCGTATCAATACTTGAGCACATTGCGGAAATTGTCTAAATAGTAGAGCGAAGAAATTTGAATTTATAAGGGACAACAAAGCAAATTTTAAATTTTATCAAGACAATGACCACAAGAATGTGGCTGTTATATATGTAACTGTGGTCACCTTATTGATACACACACCCAAAGTCCCCATCTCAATCCCATAGCGTATTTAATGTTTTTTTTTTTTTTAAACGGGTACCCAAATGTTTAAAACCGCAATATAAGAAGTGTAATGCAATTACAGAAAAGAAAAAAAATAACTGAATCGTGTTTGTTTGCAGTGTGCACAAACTCATTATTGACAGACTGTATATAAAAATATATATATTTTTTTTCTTATGGTTTTTAAGAGCAAACTAAAATTGTTTTAGATATGAATTTATTGATGTTTTGTTGAACTTTATAATTTTTTTAAAATTAGATTTTTGTTTTTCCTTTCTTAAGTCTGCTTCAGAAGGGTTTTTTACAATACAAATTTGCTGTAATCAATAATTTTTGATTAAAGAAGACAAGAAAAATAATAATCAATCGTTTAAGCTGAGACAACTACCTGTTTCGTAGTCGCTTTACTACTGAGCAGCACGCATTTTCGGATTTAAGCTCGGGTCCCGTCGTATCATGAACGGCTGCCTTCACCAGTCACCCATCGAGCCATTGAATTATTCTCTGTCTATATTCATCTCATATTGAAGCACGTGCATTTTGTTAATTTCCTGCATTGTTTGTAATGTTTCCGAACAAGCAGTATTAATTTTTTAGTTATTAACATACATTCATATGTATTTTAGTAATTATCTGTACCCAGAGATGTAATTAAAAATATTAATTTATTGATATTTTGTTAAACTTTATAATTTTTTTAAAATTAGATTTTTGGTTTTTGTACATTTGTACATCGGGTTTTAGTACATGTTTTTCTTGATTACTTTAATTTATAAGCGATAAACACTTTTCTTTACAAACTGCCCTTGAACACCTTGCAAATATAGCAACCGTAGCATACGTGCTATAGTCTGCAAGACTGCAACAACAAAATATGCGAAACCGAGATTTGCAAGACTAGAACAAATATGCATACCCAAAAACCATTGAAGATTCGTATTTGCAAATGTTCTCCGATTCTTTTTGCAGTCAAAATATGTAAACCTCCACCCTTAGAAAACTTTACTTTAGTCTCCGGTGTACGAATATTTATATTTAACTTATCTTTATGCTATATATAAAATCTCCATAAATTCAATGTCAGCAACAGCATTTTGAATCAAAAAATGTATGAGTTTGTTTTATTTCTGTTGACTTAAGCACTATACACTTAGTTTGCTAAAGCTTTAAAACAAAATCTGAATAATGATATTTTACAATCAAAAAAATTTTTTTTTTTCGTTACTCTAAAATCAGCTGTTGTAATTAGTAGTGTTTTGTCTTTCGTTCTGTG
The DNA here is from genome assembly GCA_914767995.1 of Thecocarcelia acutangulata. Taxonomy (NCBI): domain Eukaryota; kingdom Metazoa; phylum Arthropoda; class Insecta; order Diptera; family Tachinidae; genus Thecocarcelia; species Thecocarcelia acutangulata. The sequence goes on from OU612096.1 coordinate 32,395,292, forward strand.
TTTTTTCATTGTCGGCTATACCCTGAGTACTGGTCCAAGATAAAAATAATAAAAAATTTGCTAAACACTTGTAAAAGACTCTTACGCTTTGTAGCAAAAAATCATGCTGTCTGCTTGCAGACAGATTGCAGATGTGCAACGAAGAGTGATTTCCGCTATAGTTTAGCGATAACATTTTAATTTAATAACTACTGAATGCCCTTAATGTGTTTACTTTAGCACTTTTTGTGTGCAGCTTCATTTGCACAACTTTAACAACCGTTGATTTTTTTTATTTTATTACTGCATCAGTATTAGTAAACGAGTAAATAATTTTTTTAAGACAATAGCAAGAGGCAGACAGACAAACGATATAAGAGAGAACGAGCGAGAGATTATTGAAAATAAAATAAAACTTTAATTCAAAGTAAAACGGAAATGAATTTCACATCAAGTCTGGTTTATTTCATACGATTGCTACTTGTGAGTGAATGAAGAAAGAAGAAGTGGCATCAATGTCGTTTTATAGAAATTAGTTGTAAATTTCTGTTTTTTTTTCTTGCTTGTTCAAGAACTTCCTTTGCCAGAATAAACAAGCGAAAAATTTGTCTTTGTAAAATGACAAAGGAGTATAAATTTAAAAAATCGTTATTTTATATATTTATAAAGGAAACTACACATGTGCAATAAAAGAGCATTTAAGTCTACATTATCATCTTAATTAATTGTTTGAATTTACAGTCATTAAATGTAAAAGGAAGATTGTAATATAAGAAACAAAAAGTTATAATTAAAAGCAATTAAAAAACTATAAATAAAAAGTTGGGTTTTTGCTAAAGAAAGAAAGGGAAGAGAGCGAAAGTGCAACGATACCATTTTCAAAAAGAATTAATTAATAATCAGCTTTCTGCATACAAGAAAATGAACACCTAAAAGTAATAAGAAAGTTTTTTTTTTATATTATTTATTTAAATTAATGACATTGACCGTCACTAATTTTCTAACAAATATCTGCTTAAATTACGAGCACTTGTTATGCAAACATATACATACCCAGCAGTCCACAACTTATTACAATTTGCAAAGCATCCGATTGTAAGCGATTGTGTCAACAGAAAAAATCAAAATAAACATGTTAAGGACAACAAAAAACTAGCATTCGATTCAGATTATTCTCTTTCTACTCATTATGTTAAATTAAATGTACAGAAGAAACAAAGTAGAAAAGAAATGCTAATAATATAGTTTTGAACTCATCCAATCTTCGCTTACAATGTATACAGTGTTGGATGCATCTCACGGCCTAGGCCATCGCTGTGTAAATGTAAGTAGGAATTGTATACAGACTTCGGATGGGTCACGCTTACATTGTCAATGATCTTAGATCGAAGATGTATGTGACAAAAAGTTCACTGGGTATACGCTTCAGTGAGTATATTCAATTTAATTTTCAGCGAGAATGTTATTATTATTTTTTTGAATACGAGCATTTAACATTTAATTTAATTTTAATTGTGTTTGTTGGTAGGTATTATTTCTTTGATTTGATGATTCATAAATAACAACCAGCTATCCACAATGTAAATTAACATAACTATTTGTTGGTTGCCATGCTTAAAGCATAACCATTAAAAAATATTACCAAATTTCAAGTTCAAAAGTAATATCTTCCAAATTATTTACTAAAAAAAAAACAATTGTTATAACTATTTACATAAAACAAAATTTCAAATTAATTTTAATTTATTTAAGCTCTCTTAAACTAAAAATAACAACACAAGTTTGCTTTTCCATGTACGAGGGCGGACTGATATTGAACCTACCTTTGCAGGAACACAAGATTTTTTTCCAAAAATCATTAATTTCTCTTGATTCTACTTTGAAGTAAAAGTAGTTTAAAATCACTTCAATTTCAAACTTTGGTGTTCTATATTCTACAGCCATGTACTGAGAAACGCGCGATCTGACACCGCAAAGCAAAACGCTAATTCACTTTTAGGTGTTTTAAGGAACGAATAAAATGAAGTTTTTTTATATTCAGGACACTGGGAGCTGTTTAAAACTCAAATGACGGTGACTTTTGTCCATCTGAGTTTTTTTTTTTTTAATTTTTAAAATCGTCTTTATTCAATTTGGTTTGTTTTTCTATTAACATATTTAAGTTAGGTTAGGTAGGCAGGCCGCTGGGTTCTCCAAAGAGTACCCGGATACTCCAGCTCACTTGGGTCCTGAAGGTCGTTCCCTTTGTGATTGCCTGAAAAGTTAGGGTATGATAGAAGGACAAATAAAAGTTGTAAGGATATAGAAGGAGTGCAGAAGAGGGAAAGGAAAGGTGGGAAACTGCTTAATGTGGCATTACTTGCTGATTTACTAGCCATCCGCTACTTCTTATGAAAGAAGCTATAGCAGTCGGTTTGACCAAGGCCAGCCATGATAGACTATTGAAGCTCCTCTGGCTTAAGCATCTTAGACGATGGTGCCCCAAATCCGGGCATGTACCGAGGAGATAAAGGATTGTCTCCTCCTCCTCCTCGTCTTGGCAACTTCTACAGAAGTCATTATAGGGTAGGCCTAGTCTCCTGGCATAGTTCGAAAACGGGCAATGTCCAGTGATGACTGCTACCGTCATTCTTAGGAGAGATCTGGGAAGTTTTACTAGCTCCCCCCTTCTCTTAGAGTTAATGTGCGGCCACAGGTTCCTTGATATAAGGCACGTGGGCTCTGTAAGCCACTTTTCTTGAGCGTGTTCCAGCGTGTGGAGTTTTATTCTTTTCCAACACGCTGATATGGGTTGTCCGCAAAAGGGCTGTCCCTTTTTTGGCCAATTCGTCAGCGATGTTGTTGCCATTGTTGGACCCATGTCCACGTACCTATTTTAGGGTTATGTCTATATCCCTATCCTCTAGGGCTGTTTCTTTTTTGGCTAATTCGTCAGCGATGTTATCGCCATTGTTGGACCCATGTCCACGTACCCATTTTAGGGTTATGTTAGATTGTCTCGCCATCTTATTTAAAGATGTCCGGCATTCCTAGGCTAGACTGGAATTGGTGTATATTCCAATCAGGGAATTGATGGCGGCCTTGCTGTCCGTTACTATCATGATATCCTTTCCGAATATCTTGTGATACGTCAGCCATCTGGCCGCTTTATTTATAGCCGATATTTCAGCCTCAAGTAGACTACATCCGTTTGATAGTCTGAAGGATATTTTAGTGTTAAATTCCTCTATGTAAACGCCACCCCCAACGCTTTCTCCCCTTCTGGACCCATCCGTATATATATATATATAGAAGTAGCCGAAGCTCCTTGTGAGGAATGGTCTTGGGATGCAGTAGTCAATTAGATCGGGGACTAGGTCTCCTCCAATCTCCAATATATTAGCATGTCCCCAAGGTCTGTGGGTCCACGCTCCTGTCGCATAACATTAACATATTTACATTTTCGAGATTTTATCTATAGATACTACAACGATATACTTATTATATAATACTACTTATAATCACAGATATTGAGAGTTTTTGTTTTTTTTTAAACATTTTTAAAGGGAAAATAGGAAAACCTTTATACATATGTACGTATGTAATCACTAAAATAATTCAAATATCTAAAATTAAATATACATGTGTACATATAAAAATAGATAAAGATAAATACAGAAAGTAAAAATATTAAACAAAATCACAAGGTCAAAAATATGAAAGTAATAATGCAAAAATATATTTCAAAATAAACAAATCTGATACATTCACATACCAACATACATACATATGTATGTCTGTAAATAATGTACATATAAATAATTTATATTCGTAATAACAAATACCTATTTGAAAAAAAACTCCCAGACAACTACTGAAATTGACTCAACAGTAAGGCTGCCAGATAAAATTTAGATGAAATCGTCAATATCCTGATAATTTTCAAAAAATATCGTATAATCAAGAAACTGACGACGTAATGAAAGTAATTTCATAATAAGTATAAAAATTAAATATATTTCAAATTTGTATTGTAAAAAATTCTTCTTAAGAAAAAACTTAAGAAAGGTAAAACTTGAACTAAAACTTAAGAAAGGAAAAACTTGAACTAATTTAACAAATTAATATTTACATCTCTGGGTACGGAGATTAATAACATACAAACATATGTATGTTAATAAATAAAAAATAAATACGGCTAGTTCTGAGATAGCATACGCTGTACAAACAATGCGGGCAATTAACAAAATGCATATGTGATTCAATATGAGATGAATATAGGTAGAGAATAATTAAATGGCTCCGTGGCCGAGTGGTTAAAGCAGCAGATCATGATACGTCATGACCCGAGTTCAAATCCCAGTGAGTACTGATGAGTAGCGACTACGAAACAGCTAGTTGTCCTCCAGCTAAATATTTGATTATTATTTTTCTTGTCTTTTTCAATCAATAATTATTGATCACAAGAAATTTGTATTGTAAGAAATCCTTCTTAAGAAAAAAACTTAAGAGAAACTTGAACTTAAACCCGATGTACATATGTACAAAGCAAAAAGTTTTAATTAAAAAATATCGTAATTTTAGTTTTGAAATAACTTAAAAAAATCGGACTTGTGAAACTACCAAATTTTTAATATATTTTAAATTTTTATTTAAACATATACCTACCAATTATGAATATTTCCACGGAATTTTTTCTCTCGGAATTTATTTCTCACGGAAATTTAATTGTCACATAAAGTACTTTTTTCAATGCAAATTAAAGAAAAAAGCACAATTTTTGACCGTAACAATTGAAGAGTTGATCACCCTTTAGTATTTTCACCGAATGGAGAGAAGAACAGAAAAAAAACTTTATACTTAATATTTGTTCATAATTGGAGGAAAGTGAAAAGTGATAAAATTCCTACGGAATTTTTATTTATAATTGGGCTGATAAACGATTTTTAATGCAAACTGATGGTCTCAAATTTGTACATTCGCAAAAATATATAAATTTATTAAAGAATTTAGTTTGTAGTTAATCACACTTACATAGATATGTATGTGCTTACAGCATGGTATTAAAAAAAACACCTAGATATACCTATTGAATTTTCCCAAAATTGTAGGAATAAATCTCTGAGTTGAATAATTCCAATAAATTGGATTTAATTGCAATATCAAAGAGGTTTAAAGGATTTAATTTTAATTAGTCTTTATAATAAAGAATGCCGCCTAACTTTCTAAACAGTTTCGTATTTTGATCTTATTTTAACTAATTGGCTGAATGTTATGTCTACGTTGCAGCATAATAAAGCAATGTCATTATACAGGGTGGCTGATGAATTTTGCTACTTTAAGAAACTTAAATAAATTTTTGTAAAGTTTATGTAATTTATTTTTTAATAATTTCATTATAATAAATTCTTCGCTAACATGGTCTGATCATGTAAATACTGCTACAGGGAAAGTATTTGCGATGCTTCGTTCGTTATGGGCAACTCAGCATGCAACACCGATAAATATACGGATGTCTTTGGCTAATACCTATCTTATACCGAATTTAATGTACGGTAGCGAAATTTTTGCGAGCAGCGATCAGAAAAGCACCAGAAAATTAACTTCTGCATATAATGCAGTTCTTAGATATAATTTCAATTTGTGGCGTTTTTCTCATATCACATCTTATGAGACTGAACTTTATAGTGTGGGTTTTTGTGACCTGTTAACTATTCGTTGTATTCTACTGTTACATAAAATTATTTACACTGGTGTACCGTCACACTTGTTTAAACGTCTTGTTTTTACGCAATCGAGGAGGAACAAAAACCTGGTCCAGATACGATTTAAAAAGTTAATTTCTGAATGCCAATTTTTTATTCACACTATACGACTATGAAACTCAATACCAGCATCCTTACAAACCATTAGCAATGCAACACAGTTTAGGAAATGTCTATTCGATTTCTATAATAGAAGTTAAAAACTTGTTGTTAAATTGTAAAATCTTTGAATTTTTGTATAATTTTTTTTTTTTTATTAGCTGTTTTTTTTTTTTTTTTTTTGTTTTAGATTTTATATATTAAATTGTCTTTAAATCCTTTGTAATTATAACTATAACTAAATTTAAATTGTAATGATTTGTAAAACCCATACTATAATTATAATACTCTAAGTCTTGTTGTATGGGTGTACCAATAATTAAATAAAATAAATAATTCATTTGAAAAAATAATAAATTTTTATCAAAAAAAATTATAAACAGCTCGTTTTTCTATGTTTCCCAGCTGTTTATATGTCGATATTTCATGGGAGCCACCCTAATCATAAGTAGACTTTGGAAATTTTTAAAAGATATTCTCAAACATTCAATAAATTAGTGAGAACTTAAAATGAAAAATGCTTTAATAATACCTACTTGTATTGACAGCAGGTACTATTAATGAAATATTAAACTTTGTGTTTCATCTACACAAAACACAGCAAAAATCGTAATTTCGTCATATAGTCATTTTGCTAACTTTGGGCATGAAAATCGTCAAAATGACAATTTATCGTCAAATCTGGCATCTGTGCTCAGCAGCAGCAATTGAATAACGCAACGCAAAAATCATATAAATACAAGTAATAATAAAAAAGTCTCAACAAGACAAAACAAACAATATTTATTTTATAATGCCAGCCAGTAGCGAATAATAAAAAATAAATGGAAAAAAGTCATGTAAAAACGGACGCAAAACGAATAAAAACAAAACAAACGAGCAATGACAGCAACCACAACAAAAAATAAATTTACAAATAATAATACTAATGCCAAAACTAGAGCAATTTACAGTTGACTAAACCTGTTAATAATTGCGTTTACACCAACCACAAGAAAAATTATATAAAAAAAAAAAAATAAATAAAAAAAAAATAATTGGAAATGTAAAACGGTGGTAGCAAACAACATTTTAGTATCGCTTTAAGAAAGAAGCTCAACAGTGCACAGTGGGTTTGACGACAAATATTGCTATAAAATTACAGTACAAATAATGAATAGGGTGTCACATAAGTAACTTTATTAGTTATTTCATTGTTGAATCAATTCATTGCTTGTTTTTCGGTCTGTATTTTTTTCAGAACTACCTTCGAGGAACTTGGGAAATTTATGAATGAAAGACTTACGTAGTGTTAAAATGAAAATGTTCACATCACGGATTCCATTTAATTCAATAGGGCGATAGACGTGATCAAAAGGCTTAACAAGCACGGTAAATAGTATGTGTGAAAATTTGTTAGCATGTGTGACACCGACGATGCTTGTTGGAAAATATAAAAATTTTGATTTTCTGGCAAACTTGCTGTCCATGCTTGGTTGTATCTAGTGAAAGTCATCAAGCACGAACAAGTTTTTATTATTATTTCGTTTTCATTGTGAATGGTTGTCGGCAAAAATAAGTGAAAAAAGAAGAAAACTAAAAAGTAATAAAAAAGAATCTATTGAATTTCATTATTATTTTTTAATGTGAAACAGATTCTTGGAAAATAAACATATGATAAAATGAGTGATTACATGTGTAATTGCTCGAGCTTAAGGTCTTTCTTGGAATTTTTAGTTTTTTTGGTTTTTAATTGTCTGGCAATATTTCGCTTTCCTTTGGATAGCTTCTTCAGGCCAAATAAAAAAAAAAAGCTATCCAAAGGAAAGCGAAATATTGCCAGATAATTAAAAACCAAAAAAACTAAAAATTCCAAGAAAGACCTTAAGCTCGAACAATTACACATATTAAGAAAGGAAAAAACGGTCGAAATAAAGAAATAATAAGCATATGAGTGATTACAATTAAGATATTTTGAAATTTATTAAAGTTTGGCAGTCATTGCAGTAGAAGGAATGCTTGATGGACTATCAAGCATGCCATTTTAAGGTATCAAGCACACGTATACGAAGTTTAGTCTATCCTGCTTTAGGTTTAAACCAGTGGTAATCACACTTTTAAATACATACCTTTATTAGTAACAGCAAAAAACGAAGGTGCAGTGAGGGCTTACTTCAGTAGAGAAAGACCAACTAATTTGATCATATTTATAAAAATTCAAACAAAGCATCAATCGAATGTATGCTTTCGCGATTATCAAGAAGATTTTTATTGGTTTGTGAAGATTTCTATAGAGTAAACAAAGATCTTTATATTGTGTATGTGTGTGAGGGCGTTGCAGCAGTTGAATTTGTGTCCTATAAACGCGTACATAGGAAATTGAGATTTGGCCATCGCTGATTTTAACCAAGAAGTTTTCTGAACAAAAAACATCGCGTATGATAAATATCCACTTGAATTTATAGTTAGATGTCTTTTGAGCCAGGAATAACATAAAGAGTTCCAAAAAATCATTATAATTACCTCTTGCTTGTTGTTCGTTCAGTTGAACTAAACAAAATAGTTCACTCAATTTGGACATGTACTGGTATTTTGGCTGAGACGTCTTTAATATTTTCCATTCCAAGCTTATGGCAATATGAAAGCCATTATTCTTTGAAACGGGAACGATGATTGAAGAGAAGGTATCGGGTGGCCGTTTTCAGAAAGAAAAAATTTTCACATACACTTGACTCCTCCAGCGGCACACTGAGGCTAGTTAGGACGATAGTGGTGAGGAGGGGCAACGGAGGAGTATGTTCCCAAAAAGCGTCGAGATCGGGATCGGTCATATATTTGAAATCTCTGGAGGCACCCTGAGACTAGTTTGGGTAAGAAAATCTTTCTCATATCGGATTCTTTACCCCCCCCCCCCCCCCCCTCCCCCTTTTTCCTTTCCAAAAAAAAAGATAAAGGATTGGTATGTTCCGGGAAAATGTCAAGAAGGACAACTAATGGCGGTCGGCAATACATTTAAAACTTCTAGAAGCACACTGGGACTACTTAGAAAATCATTCTTGTAAGGAAGCCATCCTTAAGGATAAGAGATAGAGGGAAATTTTTTAAATATATATTTCTATGGTAACTCCTCTATGGAGGAGATTTTGGACTTATCTGATGATGGACTAACTCCTCGGGATTCACGATTCAATAGCGCCCTCGTGTGGCTCAAAAGTCTCACACAGGTCGCAACTTTTTCCATGTGGACAACCCCTAATTGAAGAGCTCAGGCCTTCTAATCTCTTCTGTATGAAATGTCGCAGAAGCCAATGGAAGACACGGCTTAATGACTTGATAGGACGGAGCGCATTAAGAGCATCAACCCTTAACCAACTCATCAGTCTAACCATCACTTCTGGTTCCCTACATTACATGTATCTGTTGCAACAGAACAGTAGCTCTGGGAGATATTAGCCCCTGAAAAACATCGCTACACCATAGTTATCAGGGAAACTAATTCCTCTTCCTTCTTCTGCCAATTAACCCTTGGTGAGGGTTTTGGAAGTCCAACACAGCGTAGGTCATGCCGCTTCCTTGAGTTTTATTTGGTACAACAAACGAGAAACTCCTACCCCTCTATACCTCCAGAAGCAAAGTGGTTTGGTGAACACAAAGGCAACACCTCAAAGCCTTAAGGAGGAGAAATAGAAGATTGGTATTTTCCGGGAAAATTGTAGAGGAGGAAAAATTAATAGCCGTCGGTCATGCATTAAATCTTATAGAGGCAAAATCTACAGGAAAAATCAACAGGATTAGAAGAATTGTTTATCAAATGGAAAATCATTACCAATTAACTTAAATAAAGAACTTAGTTTTAACATAATAAAACTTAAACCAGCTGTGCTTGTTTTGTTTATTTAAAATTTTTATTATAAAATGTAAAGTAAAAACTTACTCGGTTATGTTAATATATTTTACTGTTTAACAGTTCGACTACCACTTCACAAGGGGAACTGGTAAGGACTCATGTAAGCTGGACAACCAAGGATACACTGAAAGTGTCCAGTCCAGTCCAGCGGCCTGCCTACCCAACAGTTCGACTGTAATTTAAGCTTAAACATGCAAATTGATTTCTTCAAGAACATTTTTATCCATTGTGCAGAGTTGGTTAAAACAGAACAACATACGTCCATACATAGATATATACATACACTCGTATGTATGCATGTACAAGATTGTGATCATAAGAAAATTACTCATTTTCTATGAAGCCACATTACAGATTGTTATTGAAATACAGTAATATGGAAATTAAATTAACTGTTCTTTCTTTTCCTTTTATTTTGACTCTCACAAATTGTTTCCGTTTCAAATAGTTTTCTTTGATTTTTAAATTTAAAAAAAAGTTTTTTTCTAGTAATTAAATTTTTAGGGCCATATCCAAAAAAATTCTTACTTGAGTTTTAACGTATACGTTAGTTACCAAACACATTAGCACTACCATACATTTGTTAAAATTTTTTATGCAAAAACAGTACGTTAACTTTTACATGTAGTAAGGAATTTAATTGTTTTGTTATGGCAACGCCGTTATGTTCAGTTGTAATTTTTTGAATAGTGATGAATAAAAACTAATATTCGAAAACCGAAAAACAGTTTTAAAAAATAAAAACTGATTATTATTACATAAAATATCATATTTTTGACAAACAATTCTCGGATTTACCTTCTTAATAAATAATGAATATATAATATGTAGTATATTATGAAATTGAAAAAAAGTAATTTATCTAGAAAAATTGTTATTATTCGAATAACGACTTTCATTGTATTCTTTTGATTGAAAGTGCATCACTAACATAATTGTTATTTATATTTTTCTTTCAAAATTAATATTTTCAGTTTATATAGATAAAATGTAATGTTTTAATTAATTTATGTAATAAAAATAATAATATCTTTTGTTTTTAAATTTTCCCAATATTGTGTTTTTCAAGAAAAATAATAATCGGCAAGTCAAGTGTCATTTTAACGCACAGTTAAAGTGTATTCAATTCAACTTTAAACGAATGGTAAGCTAACAATTGTTTTTGCATACAACGTTAGGAAATTTGTCTTAACAATTGCTTACCAAGCTTTGTTAAGTTCTTTTGCATACGACCGTTAGTTTTTCTCATGTATAAAAAAATAAAATTGATAATATAGGGTGTTTTTTTAAGCTAGATAGAACTTTAAATTGTAAAAAGTAACACAAAAAATTAAATTTTGATGAAACATTTTTTTTATTTGTTTCAGTATACTCTGACAAATCATCATGAATAGACTCACGCTTGAACAACGCTACGAAATTATCCAAATTTACTTTGAAAATCAGTCGTCGATTCGCGCAACTTATAGACGCAAAATTGTGTTCAGCGATGAGGCGCATTTTTGGCTTAACGGGTGTGTTAATAAGCAAAATTGCCGCATATGGAGTGAGACCAATCCACAAGAGACCCTACAGACTCCATTACATCCAGAAAAATGCACTGTTTGGTGCGGTTTTCGTGCTGGTGGCATCATCGGACCTTATTTCTTCAAAAATGAGGCCGGAGCTCGCGTTACGGTCAATGGAGATCGTTACCGCACCATGATCAATGATTTTTTGTTTGAAAATATGGATGACATTGATCCGGAGGAGATGTGGTTTCAACAGGATGGCGCTACGTGCCATACGGCGATCGCAACCATCGACTTACTGAAATCAAAATTTGGCGATAAGTTGATTTCGAGAAATGGACCTGTCAATTGGCCTCCAAGGTCGTGCGATTTGACACCTCTCGATTATTTCCTGTGGGGCTACGTGAAGTCACTGGTTTATGCTGATAAACCAGCAACAATTGACGCCTTGGAGGCCAGCATTGTTCGTGTTGTTCGTGACATACGGCCAGCAGTGCTCGAAAAAGTGGCCCAAAATTGGACGTCCAGAATGCGCTTCGTCAAGAACAGCCGCGGTGCCCATATGCCCGAAATCATTTTCAAATGTTAATGTCACGTATTGATCTTTCGAATAAAAAAAAATTTTGATTACAATTTAATTTTTTGTGTTATTTTTTACAATTTCAAGTTCTATCGGGCTTAAAAAAACACCCTAGAGGAAATTTTTAGGAATAAGTTAGAAAACATATTTATTATTATCTGAGCGATTTTAAAAGTTTAAAATAACTGTATTTCTAGTTCCACACATATTCATTCATTATCAAGTTTTACATAAAAATTAAGTGTTAATTTCTTTATTGTGTTCTTCTTTAAGCTTCTTCGTCTACAGTTCAAACTTTTTTTTTTGTTTCTGTTTAATGAAGTTTAACAAATCAATCTTATAGTTTTCATAGCACGTTCGCATTGAAGAGATTTTTTTGTTAATTTTTTGATTTCTTATTCAAATGTTTGCCTCATATCACGTATTTAGACTACAAAATGCCTTGACCTCTAATATCGAAGATGAGAGAGCACGATATTTTAAATGAATATGAAAGAGCAATTTGTGTTACTAGTAGACTGTTTTAAAACGTATTTTTATTATTTATGTATTTCTTCATACAAAAGTGCAAATATACATACTCGTACATAAGTACACTACCTGCCATTTGAATAAGGAACCACATTTTTTTTTTAACTTTAATTAAGTATCTCCTAAAGTAAAGTTCAGAAAATATAACTTTTTGCAGAACCAAACTTTATGGTGTTGGTTTCAGTTTCCTGAATAAATAAAAAGTATACGAGGTCTGATCAAAAAACAACCATTTTTACAAATTAAAAAAAAAAGTATTTATTTATTCATCAATAACTATCTTGTCTAAGTATGAAACGATACGAGTAAATACTCGATACTTTTCTTTCGATACCAAGTACTTTTGATATGGATGCTTTACTATCGAGTACCAAATGCATGCACCTTTTGCTTTTTGCTTGACTCAGGAACTTTGAAATCCTTTTAAGACATTGCAAGATTGGTTTTCTATAACACTACCGTTTACGGTATATTTCAAGTACACTTGTGAGTTATCCGTACTTAAATTTTTGAGTACGACTCGTATTAAAAGCAAACAGAAAAAACTTACAACAATTCAGTAGGAGCTTTTCTTTTAGTGTGTGTACTTCATTTCCGTCAAACATTTATGTGAAATTTTTAATAAGAGAATACTTTTTTTGTGAAACTGCTTTCGCTTTTGAAAAAGTTATTGATTAAGCACTAATTGATTTTAATATTAAATCGGTTTAAATTAAAGCGTAATGTGCTATGAAGCAGAACCATAGCCACAAGCGTAAATGTGATTGCTTCATAAGCATTTCATAATATACTTTTAATATTAAATTCATTACAGTTGTATCAACCAACAACTGTGTTGCAATGGGAATAGCGGTGAGTTATATATTAATCTTAACTTTTTCAAAAATGAAAACTCCACCTTATTTAGTGTCAAAAAATAAGTTTTTCTGGGCATATGTTTACAATTTACTGGATACGAGGCCGGATTGATACTAAAGCTACTTAGCGGTAGATGGCAGCCCAAACACAATTTTACTCTGCGATCTGTCAAACGTCAGCTGTTAAAATTTCATAAAAATTCATTGATTATTTTATTTGTTGTAATCATTTGAAGTAAGCAACTTTTGGGTTTCGTGAAAAATGAAAAAAGTGAATTTCGTGCAGTGATTAAACACTATTATTTGAAAGGGAAAACGGCGAAAGAGACAAAAGAAAAGCTCGATAAACATTACGGTGAGTCCGCTCCGTCAGATTACACGGTAAAATATTGGATTGCTGAATGTAAATGCGGCTGAACAAGCACTGCAACTACACCATCAACAGGAAGGCCAAAAGAGGTGGTTAATGAAGAAAATATCAAGAAAATCCTCGATATCGTTATGACTGAACGCCGAGTCAAGTTACGTGAGATTTTTGAAATGGTAAACATGTCATATGAACGTGTGTTCAAAATTTGGCATGAACATTTGCACATGAAAAAGCTATCGACAAGAGGAGTGCCGCGTTTGCTGTGTCGAACAAAAACTAGTTCGGCAGACCACTTCGCAGTGGTGTTTGGACATGATAAAGCGTGGTTTTCGACCACGCTTTATCATGTCACTGTTAGTGAAACGTGAGTCCACCACTACACACCTGAAACCAAAAATCAATCGAAACAATGGGTGGAAGTGCTGCGAAGAAGACGAAGACAGTGAAATCGACTGGCAAGGCTATGGCCACTGTATTTTGGGATGCACACGGAATACTGCTTATCGATTACCTTGAAAAAGGATCCACAATCACAGGAATAATGCGCGATAATACCGCATTATTGGATCAATTGATTGATACAATGAAAAAAAAACTACTATATTTAAAGACGAAAAGAGTGCTCTTTCTTCAAAATAACGCACCGATTCACACAGCATTAGATACGATGCTAAAATTACGTAAAATACACTTCGAATTGGTTGATCATCCCCTTTATAGTCCAGATTTAGCTCCTAGTGACTTTTTCCTGTTTCCAAACTTGAAAAAATGGGCTCGCAGGAAAAAGATTCATCTCAAACAAAGAAGTGATTACCGAAACTAACGTGTATTTTGAGAAGTTCCCAAAATCGTATAAATCAGATGGTATAAAAAAGTTGGAATATCGTCTTATTAAGCTAAAAGGAAGCATGTTGAGAAATAAATGGTTTTTGAAGAAACATTTTTTTTCCTACTTAGGTAGCTTTAATATCTATCCGCCCTCGTACTTTCTTTTGTCTAAAAATTAAACTATGCTGCAGTTGTTGTTGACAATTAAAAAAGTTTAAATTTGATTTTTTTTGAGAGACAACGTGAATTATTAAAACCCTCAGAAAATGTTTGTGAAATAAATGCAATTGTAGTTACAAAGATTTAAGCAATCCTTTCTTGTTGTTTGCTGCAACATGTTCAAGTGCAACGTGCGTAAGTAGCAGCAGGGAAGTAATAAAATGACATTTACTGCAAAAAATGAAAAAAAAAAAAAATACTTGAAATTGTTGCTTTGAGAAAAAACTGGGTGTGTTTTGAAGTTTTAGCATTTTCTTTATTTTCCTTTTTCATAAAGTTTTTTCTTATTTTTTCTAAACATGATTGACAACTTGATTTAAGTTAATAAAATAATAAAAATAAGAAAAAATCTGATATACAATAAATTTTTATATAATATTGCAACAGTTAAGGTTAAATAAATAGCAGAGCAGACGCATCATATGTTTAATAGAAATTTGATTATGAATTATGCCGATCATATATTCGTACCGTGGTTATGGGAGACATATCAGAATGACGGGGTGAATGCGCTGGAATTTTGTATCTACTTAGCGGATTGAATGGGGAATGAATAGGTCCGTATATCTGTTTCAGGCAACACAACGGAGCTAACGAAGAACCCAAGAGGGTTTGATTTTATTAACCTGACAGCCTGAAATATAAGCTAACTTACTACCCTGCTTATTTAATCAATTCCACTGCATAGCAAACAGAATTGTTTTCAAACATTCATTCCTTTTCAAGGAAATTAAAGTTCTGTGGAATATTTTTATACAAAATATTTTTATTTTAATCTGCCATTTAAAGCCACTTATGTGCACTCGCTCACTCCACATCACGTGCCACAGGGACAAACGACAGACAACCGCACGCAAACGCAAGCTCTTATTCCTTTCCACACTTTTTCAAACTGTGAAGTGAGTGAGTCTGTTGTACGAGCAGTTGTGCTCCTTTGGCAACATTTATGCACAAATAAATTGTAAAAGTGCATTCTTCCATTTATTTACACATTTCATTGGAAATTGTTTTAAAATAAATGTTAAGAATATGTGACTGGGCAACTCCATGAACAAGCCAGCCCATTCAGCTAGCAGTTGAAATACATAAATAAAATTTTTGTTTTAAATAAAAAGGAATTGTAATGAAATTAAAGAAACCCTAAAAATAGATTTTACATGTTCAGAAGCAAATTTGTCTTCTTCCATAAAATGTCTTGTTGGACTTTTTCTTTCTTTTTTTGTTTTGTATTTTTTTTTTTTTTGTAAGAAAAGAGTTTATAAAAATAAAATTTATAATCTTTTTTTTTCTTGGGGTTTCTGTTTAAGAAAATTATTGTGATAAGCAATGACAACTTTAAGGGAGCGGAGTCATGGGAAAGGAAAAGTAAGAAATAGACATTGCAATTTGCTTCTTCATGACAATGATGAAGATGACGACGATGATGATGATGATTATGGTTAGTTGTGATTATTTACAACTTGCATTTTCTAGGGAAATCGAAATAAAATTAACATTTTTATTACTTGTGATGACAAATAATTTATGGCACTTTGAGAAGGAAGAAGAGTTGTTCAGGAAATACTTTGGCGTTTGCATTTGGCGCCTTAAATATGCAAAAGTGTTTATAAATATTAAAGAAAATTATGACCTTAAAAAAGTAAAGGAAGTTATTAAGCGCCTGCAGGTTTTGTTTTTTTTGTTAATCGGTTTTCGAAATTTTTGTTTAAAAAGGATTTGCTTGTAGTTGGACTTGATATAAACATTTTTTTCAACATCAATTCAAGATACTGATTAGCGTATAATTAATTATGAAAAATTCTTTGTCTATTTTTAATAGGGCTTAACTGATTTAAAATTTTATAATTTTAATATAAAGATGAACCTTGAACTTTTTTCCCGTTTTACTGAAATTTTTTAATTTTTTTGGGGTAAAATTAATGTGTATATTTTGATATAAGTTGAAAATTTTTTATATGGGGGGGATTTTTTAGAGATTCACAGCTCGGAGTTGGGTTGTCAACTATTGAACAGCTGATATTTGCTTTTTTAACAAGCTTATATTAGCTTGACTTGTATGTTTGCAACACCAAAAAACTCTATATACAGTGTTGCTACTTTGCGAAAACTGGAGTTGCCGTATTGTTCCGGGGAAGTCGAAGCCGATTTTTGGTATCCCCAAAAAAATTCGTAACCACTTCGCTAGCCGGTTTTTCATATTCGGTGCGGGTTTTTGCCCTGGAACATGCGTCTGAACTATAAACGGTCATTCGCTTTAGTGCGAAAATTCAAGTCGCCGTATTGCTACTGAGAAAGTAGGGGAGATTTTAACATTTCCTGAAGCCGATTTTGGGTATCCCCAAAAAAATTCGTAACCACCTCGCTAGCTGGTTTTTCATATTCGGTGGAACTTATATCTGAACTATTTACAGTCATTCGATTTAGTGCGAAAATTGAACATATTGTTTTCTTGGAAGCCGAAAATTTCCGGGGGATTTTGGCGATTCCTGAAGCTGATTTTAGAAATTCGAAAGAAAACTCGGAAAGTGTTATACGGATAATTATCTTGTTATATAGATAATTGGTTCGATATCGAAGCGTGTTTTTTTGTTTTTTTTTTTTAACTATATTTATTGTTTAGCTTAGTTTGACATTTCATTATAGAAGACTTACAGCAGAGCAAGGCCACAAAATATGCAAAAATGAAAAAAGTGACGTTTGAATAAAATATTTTCAGGTTTTTCAATTTTCGTAGAAATGCCATAACAGGGACAGCAAAAGCGAGTTATCGCTTTCTTTTACTCACGTATAGTTTCTGAGGTTACAAAAGAGCTTTGTTTATAAATAAAGGGACAAAACAAAGAGAGTATAAATTAAAGAGATAAGTATAATTTCACATTTTTTATTTGCTTCGTTTCATCAGTGTTTACTTTGTGGTCGCGCTTGCAAATTGTTGAAATGTTTTATCAAAATAATGATTTTCCTCGTCAATCGATATTGCATTTCCATTTAACAATTTCGTACTGCGCTGAAGCTCGTTTTTGATTGAACGTGTACGTAAATAAACAGGATTGTCACTCCAAATAGTGAAGATAATTCACAAGATTTTGTAACATCCAGAGAAAATTACTGTTTTTTTTTTCGATTTTTTAACATTTTTTTCGTACCCCAATTTGCTGGCACAATGCGCACTACAATTAAGTTACTCAAATAAGCTTTTGATTAAAGAATAATTTCGGGTTATGTTTCATTTACTTGGCCACCAAGTTCGTCTGGGTTAATCCTATTTTCTTTAGGGTTATGTAAAGTCACTTGTCTACGGCGATAAACCGGAGAAAATGGAACAACTGAACTTCAACATTCAAACAGTTATTGGCGAAATACGACTACAAATGATGTGAAAATTTATTTTCCATATTGCGCATTGTACGCGCATGACCGAAATCATCTTATCACATATACTTCCTCACACATTTTGTAGTTTCATCTAGCTTCTATTCCGGATGAGATATAACTGAATAAGATCCGAGAACTGATTTAAATTTGTATCCTTAGAGGCTTTCATTTTATTGTATATTGCCCATTTTGCGCTTGTAAAGTTTTTGACTACATTTCATGTTGTGTTCCACCTTTCCCAATGGGTTAACAACCATAATTTTGCACTTACAAAACCTTTTTAGAAGGATCTAAGACGCGGTGTTTTTCATTTTCCCCAGGTTTGTCATAAACAGTCGCCTCTGAACGTTGTAAACATCTGATCACTCTCCATTTCAAGTAGACCCTATTTTTCAACCACTGTACTAACTGAAGGAAAAAGTCTTCGTTATGGAAATGAAAACGATTCGTTCCCCATTCTTTCATTGATACCATGAAAAGTTTCACTTCGGTTATGAAAGCTTCATTAACGGGGTGAACGTTTTATGTGCCATCACTTTATTATTTCTTACAACTTCATTAATGTTATGAATATTGCTTTTTCCTGTTATGAAAAACTTATGCTTCAAAATGTAAGAATTTCGTTATAGCTACTAAATAGTGTATTAAATATAAAGAAAATAATTCATTGTATTAAAGTAAGATTTTCGTAACAATTGTAATTAAAATAATGGGCATATTTCATTATACACTCGATGGCTGATTTGGCAGAGTACTCGAGCAACAAGTTTCGAGCTCCCAGGTTTGATTTCTACCACAGACTCTGGGCGTTATCACGGCTAAGCAAAATAGCTACGCAGTTTTTGTGTATGTTAAAAAATATATATTGATTTCATTATATATACTATCATTCATTATTCATTTCATTATATCTGTGTCATTATATCATAACATCTTAAGTCAAGATAAGAAAAAAAAAATTATTAGAAATTTTAATTAAAACCTATATTCAAGAACACATGCATATAAAACAATATTACAACAAGATTTTGGCAATAATACGAAAAAATATTTTTACAAATAAAAGTTTTATGTATAATAAATTAATTAAATTATACGCCACTTTTTCGATTTTAAAAATTCGGCTTCAGTTGTTATGATAAAACACCACAGATATATACTATTGCATTCAAAAGATGAATTTTTCGTGTTTGCAATGAAAACTTTTTTTTCATTGACGAACAAATTTCATTATATTCACGATTGTTATTTTTTTAATGAAATAACGACAAAATCAACATTAAGGCAGAAAATCGTTATATTGACGAACATTTTTCTATCAGTACAGAAAAACTGCATAGTATAATAAATATTTTATTATACTATGTCTTGCTGTGAGAGTTGTGATATAAAGAATGGTAGCAGTCAAACCAAAGTAGAATATTTTTATATAATTTTTAATAAATATCATTTTTAAGTTTATGCACTCAATTATAAAAAATAGACAATAATTTAGCTACTTTATGGCTTACTTAAAAAGAACACACACACATTTAGTTAATAGAGATGTGACAGGCGTTTATCTTACGATGCTATCTTCGCACCCTTAATAATACTCACCATTTCCTATGAAATATATGTACGACTATTTATGTATATAACGCATGCTTCAAATACGAGTACATAACTTAAGAAGTTTTATAATTACCTAAAATGAAAGGAAAAAGAATAATGTGTTATTGACATCGTTTCGCCATCATCTTTTTTATATAAAACATATGAAAACAATCAATTTGATATCAAAAACTTTAATCTTTAAATATGTCATAAGAAACACACACACACACTCACACACATATATATCTACACAGATGTTAATGTTTGTATTTTTGTAGAAAATTTTAACTGGATTTATGACACAAATTTCCAATAAAATGGGAGTGTATCTGTTTTATCGCACACACTCCCTTCAAAAATATTTCATTGTGATATCGTTAAAATAATAAACAATTATATGTTATATACCCATAGTAGGTACATATGTAAACATATTTATTATTGTACCATTTAACTGAGGCTGATACCTCACTTTATGGTTCGATTATATGTAGATGGCAACTGAACAAAAATGTCAGAAAAATCATCGATAGCATTAACTGTTCATTTAATTTATTTTTTGTTTTTTCTAATAATTTGTTCAATTAAAATTTTAATTGATATAAATAAATTTTTAATCATACGAGTATTGTGTAAAAACAGACTTGGAAATGTTTTGGTAATTTTTTGGTATATCTATACCATTTGATGGGCGCTGGTTTGCCCAGATTACGAACAAGTTCGGTTATTCTTAATTACTGATCGGGATTTTTTTTTAACTAGAGTTGCAACCAAGCTAAAATTTTACATAAAATTCCCCAAAATATAACATACACTTATTTTATTACACTGCTTTTTAACTTAAAAAAATGAATGTAATTATCATCAACAAGTAAGTTCTAAGTAGATAAATGCTATTTCTTAGCATTAACAATAACAAAAATAAACATTTTTACATTTAAACCCAAATGCTAAAAAATGCACCTATACCATATACACGTGTTGGTGTGCTTCCGTCTTCATTCATTTACTACTGCTCACAAACAGAAAAACTTGTGTTCTTTGTTTCTTTCATTAATAACAATAATGGCAACTCTTAATACAATTACAAACGAGAGAAAAACATTAAATTTAATTCAGTAGCTAGATTTCAACAAAGCAAGACCGTTGCGGAATTATTTTTATTTTGCTTAATTACCCATTTTGTTTGTTTGTAAAGATTCTGCTGAAATTAAGCTGTCTTATGTATGTTTTTTCAGGTTGTTTTGCAGTAGTAATATGTCATGTAGAGTTTGAAAATTTTTTTTTTTTTTTTTTTTATAAATTATGAAATGCCTATATCTCGCCAAACATTAACTCGCCGAATGGAAGATATATGGCTTTTTCTTCAACACGAAACAAATGAATTTGTCTAAGTGTAGAGCAACTTTTTACTCTCTTTAGCTCAATTCCCTCAATCTGCCCTTCATGGATCTATGCTGGTACTTTGCCTAAGTAGGGAAGTATTCCTTTAATTGATCTACTGAATCTCTTAACAGAGCATTAGGTAACTGATTTATCACTTAATTGCCTTAACAAAAATAGTTTTTTTTTTTAAGAAAAAGTTTTGAACAAATTAGTTTTTTGTGAGAAATCTCTAAAAGTCAAAGCTGACTTTTTTAAACTTTAAATTTACCTTCACTCACATAAAATTACTTTTGCCATAGAGCTACTGGCAAGATGTATTGCAGACATGACTAACTGGGACACAGTGTTTTGCTACAAAACACAACAGCTCAAAATAAAAAGAGAAATACAAACAAAAATATTAATGAAAGATGAGTAACAACACAATCCCCAAAAACAAATTTATGTGGTCACAAATGTAGAAAGAAAAAGAAACACACACAAACAAAGACTGAATGCCAGCATGAACAATAATGAAACGAAATATACATATGTATGTATGTACATATTTTTAAATAGACCCAATTATGTTGAAATAGAGAGGTTTTTACATATTTAAGGATTACTAATACTTTTTTCAAACAAACTTCAAAATTAGTATAAAAATTGGTAGTATTAAGCCAAAGTCTACAAAATTAATATGGAAACAATATGGAAACTAAAATATGAGATAGAAAAATTTAATTTTAATATTATTAAGTTTTACAACTTTCAGTCAAATCAATATGCGACAAAAATATCATTCGACTTCCTGCTCCCTCATGGCTCGTTGGTAGAAACTGCAGCGACAATCGGGTGGCGCATAAAGGAAAAACATATTCATTAATTGCATTTCAAAAGCATGACTGACTGCTTGAGTGCTCTAAAGAAATTGTTGGCTGCAACATGAGGACTCCAAGATGCACCATATTTTTATCAACAAAATACAAGCAAGTTTTTCTTATTTTAGGGAGTACAAAAATTTCCAACATAGTGGATGAAAATCTTAATGAAAACTTACGCATACACACACAGAGAGAAAATACACCGCAACGTAAAATTAATTGTGTTACAAACTTAGCCAGGACGGTTGACAGGCGACAGCGCCTGCATGCCGCCATTTGCCGTTTGTTATAAAAATAAAACTTTTGAACTTTGAATTTCTTTTCACTCTTACTCATGCAGGCAGTCAGTCAGTCATTCAGCAAACAACTGCCGTCCATATGTTTGGAAATAAGTTATTCAGTTGTTTAAAAAAAAAAAAAAAAACTTTATAAAAAAAATTAACTTAACATATTAATTAAATTAACTTGCTATATGATAAACAAAAAAAATTTTAATTATTTTAAAAAGAATAAAAAGAAACACCAAACCAAAAACAATAACAATATCTAGCATGAAGAGCATTTGAATTTCAACTTGATTGAACGCAGACATTTTAAAAGTTGCAGATAAACAACAAACGAATCGCAACGATTTCAATGAACTTGAACTTGAGAAATTTCTGAAAACAAACACTTTGTTACTGCACTTGAATTTATATTTTGTGTAAAAAGAAAAATATTAAATTCCTTAAATTTTAAGACATTTTTGTTCTGAAGAACTTTTCGGGAAACAATAAAAAGAAAATATACATACTCGTGAAGTTAATGTACCAAAAAATGCAGTATGAGCAAAAAAAAATCTTTCAAAAAAGCACTTTGAGTCGACATATAGACAGCTGGAAAATATAGGAAACAAGCTGTTTATAATTTTTTGATTGGTATCAATGTTAGAAGCTAATATAGTGAATAAAACTCAATTGTTAGATTTCTTTTATTTTTTTTTTTTTAGATCACAAAATATACAAAATGTCAATTTTTTACACTAAGTTTGTAAAATGATTTCACTTAAAGGCCCAGTTAGCCGACCGTAGTAATTGTAACTGTAACGTGTATGTAAATGTAGTAGCACTTATAGAACATTTAAAACCGTATCATGTGTTTTTGACATAAACAAAAAACAAAAGTGCATTTGAAGAAAAAGTCTTCTGTTTTTCATTTTTATAGTATTGTGTAATAAAGAAAATAGTTAATTTTTCAACGTCCTAATCAAGGCGAATTCATACCAAGTATATCTTTTTCAAATGTCAAGGGAAAAATGCAAACACAAAAAGGAATTCAAAAAAATATAATAAAAAAAAAATTACAAGAAAAGAAAAACTTAAATATTTCGTGAAAGTTTTAATTATTTTGTGAAACTTAAAGTCTCAGATCATAGAGCTTGAAAAGGTGAAAATGGCCAGGCAGATTGGGGAGGATTCTGGATGATATCTGGCGCTCAAAATACAATACAAAATTTTAAAACTTGTTTTAAAATGTTTGTTCCAACTTTGTTTTAATTATGCCATTGACATCTGAAACTAATTAAAATTAAAAAAAAAATTATCAGCTGCGCTGTCAATTATCAGCTGCGCTGTCAATTTCACCTGTTATGAATTTGCCTTGGTCCTTATACAGCAATACAGCTGTTCATAGCTGTGAAGAGAGTTCATAGTATTCAGTACATACACAAAAGGTACGAAACTTGCTTAAATTCTACCTAAAATTTATCTTATATTATTACTATATGTTATTAATTTAATAAAAAGTTATATTAAAACATATTATAAATATATTGCACTTAAAAATCATTACAATTTTTTTGTTATTACATTTTTATTATTTCACAAACCTAAATTTAATCATGTATTGCTTTCTTACATTTATTGCAGCATAGCCCTGCATTATGAATCGATTTTAAAAAGTCATTTTATCATTATGCTTGTGGAATATATTTTTGGAAATTTGAATAAATGTTATAGTTACATATAATGCGACACTTCCAAAAATCGTGCGCAGCATATAAATTATGCTACCTATGTATCTACATTCATTTTGGGTGCACAACTCAGAGAAAATTATTTAAATTTATTAAAATATATTATGTGTATGTACAAATTTAACTATTTAAACAGTTCAATTATCAAATAAACAAGTAGTACCAAAACGGGGGCTTTGTGCCATTCTCCCATTCACAATAACTGACAAAATTTGTCATGTAAGAACGTAATGAAATTCTATTTTCTACAGATTGAGACGTTACAGTTACATTTCATTACAGTCAGGTAAACATTTTTGTGGTTGTTTGTATACCAAAAACGATCAGCTGTTTCAACTACATTTACATTTCCATTTTTACGGTTGGCTAAATGGGCTTTAAATGATATTATGGTTCAGAAAAAATTTCATTTTTATATATTTTATAATCTGAAAAAAATAAAAATGAAAACCTATTAAATTTCTAAAGCACAACCTTTTGACAATTTTGAGAAACCTCTTTGAAAAGTATTTATCGATAAAATTTTTTCAATTTTTATATGAATTTTATGTTCTCCTTCAAAAGAGGAGAACATTTTGAATCATGAGCAAATGGAAAAATACATTTTAAAAAACATTTGGGGAACCCATATGTTTATTACACAAAAAAAAAAACGTTTGAAAAAAATACCTTTTAATAAAAATTATTTTAAAAAAAATTTAAGCAAAAAAAATTTTTTTTTCATACAAAATTGCAAAAATTAATGTCTTTTTCGGAATTTTGGATATATCTAAGCTATAAGTGAACCGATGGTGAAAGAAAAAAGTTTCTAAGTCTAAAAGTCTAATAGTGAAAGGCTAATGTAAGCGGCATGCGGCAGCGGGCTGCAACAATGTGACCCATTTACAAAAAAATCGTTTTTTCATATCAAAATATTCACACCAAAAATTCCAACATGTTGAGTTTAATTTAATTTGGCAATGCCGTTAACAGCGGCTGAGCGGCAATGTTGAATGTGCCCTCGTCTTCACCAGAAATTCAAAAATTCAATTTTTTTAAGTCATATTTTTCAATTCCCAAGATTATTGCAAATATATCACTTACTAGATGTTATAGAGGACCCTCTTAGCTTCCAGTTGAAGCAAGTCTCCATTTCTCCAGAAAAGTGCCCTCATCTTCACCAGAAGCTTGGAAACATAACTAATTTTTAATTTCCAAAGAGATTTTTAATATCCAACAGATTGGGTACCATAAATCAACTTTTTAGCTTTAGATCACACTTAATTTTTAACAAGGATCTGGCTTCCTTAGATACGTATTTATCTTCACACACATTTTAGTATTAAGATTAGAATACTTATTGTTAAATAAGTATTCTATTGTTAAATAAGTAAAATAAATCTTATCTTTAAAAAAACAGCAATTTTTTAAAAATAAAACTAAAATTAAACTCAATTTGCTAAACAACACCATTAAAATTCAATTAACTACTCTTTACATGCATTTTTTCGCTATCTAGATGCAAATGTATTTAAATAAATATTTTTAATTTATGGCAAAAAGGAAAAAAAGGTTAACGCCTTATTTGAAACGGCTGTCCTTAAATGCCAGACATCTTCGTCTTCCTTCAGTTGTAGACAGAATAAAATAAACAAAATAATAGTTAAGCTAGGCCTTTCGAGACACGCATGTCAATGCAGGCAGAAGAGATGTGTAGTATAAAATTTAATGCTGTCAAAATTGCCTCAAGATGACACAATTCACTGAAAATAAACAAAACAATGTTTGCTCGTAAAGATGAGATGGCGATCTTGTGCTGCAGAAAATCAAGGAAATATTAACCTTTAAGGGATTTTTTAAATTTTTAAATTACTTTAAAACATTTTGAAGCAATAAAATTACTGCATACGAGTACATTTCATGTATTAATTTTTTATGAACGCGTTGTTTTTTTATTTTATTTTATTTTTTTTTTTGTACAAAACGTTAGAAATCACTACACACCATTTTAGATTTAAAAAACAACAACGTTTACAAATTGAATAATAACTACAGCGATAGACATGCAAATATTTACGCTCAGCCACCCGTTTACTACATTAACAAGCTTTTATTAGAGTTATAAACACAAAAGAGAGTTGCCAGACCGCTTAACTTCCAAGTGATTTACAGGCATGTTCGCTCAGTTGCAGGTATTTCAATCAGTAGTTCATACGAGAACACTCGGCATGTTAATGCCGAGTGCCATTACGCAACGCCCTCAATTATTAAATTGAGGGCGTTGCGTAATGATCGCTAGTTTAAAGTCTCAAAGCTATTTGAAAACGCCGAATTGTTAGATGTTCTTTCACTACCGCGTTTTACTTGCGAGTTGACCTACTCGTACTGCGAAAACTACAAAACATATGCTTTACCAAAACAGAACAAAAAATTAGTTAAAAATGCCAGCAGCGTTCATGTAGAGTATTCTAGATTTAAAAACATTACAATGACGAAATGAATACGTGAAAGTTTATTCCGGGAAATAGCACGCAGATCTCGCCTTTTAGAAGTATTTTTTAAATTTCAAAATTTAATAAAACTTGTAAGCGAATTGGCTAGTTTCGATGCCAATGTGCTCAAAAACTCAACAGAAAAAGCCTCACAGCACTGACAGATGCACTTAAAGACCATTATACCAGCTTTAAGCAACTATATAGGATGGGCATTTCTAATACACACATTTGCAGATTCTGCGGTGAGAGTCAATGGAGCACTTGAATCACCCACTGTGGGGTATTGTGACACAGAAGATATAGGCCGCTACAACCGTATACGTTGAGTGAACGGAACCTGCCAAGAATCTGCCGGTTGCGTAAGTTGCCAGTTTTCATGCGTTAAAGTTTTTAAACGCACGACCTAACACGTGTTATGTACGACTATCTTCAAAGTTGATAAGGTACAGACTTTGGTGTGGTAATGGAACACGATTTATTTCAGTTTAATCGATTTTTTGAGGTATGAGAAAAATATTAGCTAAACAATTTATATAATAAAAAACAAAAGCTATATTATCCAGCAGTCACGCGACGCAAGCTTTTAGAACAAATTTTCAGCGTATTTGCAATACATATGCTTCTAGCAAGGGGAATTTATACAGGTGAATGCAAGCGGGAAGACGATTTCAATACTATGTATTTTGTTATTGTAAAACTTACTGAGAATGTCAAAATTTAAATTTGCTGAGTTTTGTTTAGCTAACAAAAATATTTACATAAACGTTATATAAAAGGTGGTTAAATTTCAAGGGCCGATGTTGATTTTGAATAAAGCACAAACTATTTAGGAAATTATTGTAATTTTATTTTATTATGCGGCACACCTTCATCCGATGGTCCAAATTTTCGATGAATACGGCCCGATGATGCCGCCAGCAGATAAACCGCACCAAACGGTCAGTGGGTGCATTGGTTTTTCGACAGTCACTCTTGGATTCTCATTCGCCCAAATGCGGCGAATGAGAATGTTTATTGACGAATCCACTGAGGTGAAAATGTGCCTCATCACTGAAGATGATTTTTTTCGAAAATTGATCATCCACTGTTGCCATTTCTTGCCACCATCCTGCCCATTCACGACGTTTGGAATGGTCAAGAGGCTTTAGTTCTTAAGCCAATTGCACCTTGTAAGCGTGTAAATGCAAGTCTTTATGCATAATGTTCATCAACGACGAGCGTGAGAGATGCAATTGTTGGGAACGACGACGAGTTGAGGTGGACGGCTCTTCAGCCACACTATCGCGAACATCAGCAATATTTTCTGCAGTACGAGCTGTACGAGCATGCACTGGTGTTCTCACATCTTCTACAGACCCGGTTTGCTCGAATTTTTCCACGATTTTTGCGATTGTACGCACATTTGGACGATCAAATTGACCAAAAAAAATCACGATGCATTTTGATTTGAACGCCCATTTTTATAATAAGTCTGGATAACTTTAACACGTTGTTGGATTGTGTATCTCACCATGGTTCAAATTGAGTAAGTCTGAAATAGAGAAATGTCAAATAAAATTCGGAAAAAAACTTGGCGTTTAGGTGTGGTTCACATGCAACATCGGCCCTTGAAATTTAACCACCCGATATAAATTTCAATAATTGTTTGTAATTAAAATCACAGATTATAATGGGTTTTCACTTATAAATTTACAAAAATTTTTTGAAACTTCACTAAATTATACAAAAAAAAACTTCAGATTAAAATGGCGCGAAAATGTTTGTAAACAAAAAGAAAAAAAATTTGACTCATTGGAAAAAACGTGGCAAGCAAAAAATAATCAGCTGAGCTATCAAGTTCACCTAGTAATGAATTCGCCTTATGTATCTAGTGCTTAATCTTTAATTTTAAAAATTAGTCTGGCAGCTGTGGAAATAAATGGGAGTTTTATTTGTGTTGCTGAAAGCAATCATTTTATTGACACCTCATACATAATTTGTGGCCGGCTACAAAGCAAATACATGCCCACATATGTACGAATAATATCCATTGAATAGACATATGTATGTCTGTATGTATGTACACTTGCAAGTAAATACTTACATGTATATAAATACATACATATGTATTTACGTTTAACTTAAAGGAAAAGTTCAAGATATATGTATACCAAGACCAGCAGTGACTTCGTGCAAATAAAATGCCAAAGGAGTAAGAAATACTGCTATAAACTGGCGACATGTTAAGACATGTGTTATGGGAGAAGTGTAGAAGTATTATTTTTAAGTAAATTTTGCGTTTTTAATTTCTGAAGATTATTCGCGCAATCATTTAAATGTTATGAAATACTTTTCTCTTTCCAGTTCAGCAATAATTGTTCTTGAAATTGTTTATGTACTTTAATGATTTCTGAGCAGTTGACGATAAATTTATTATATGTGTTGTATTTGTGGATTGCAAATCTACATACATACATACATACATATGTGTATTATCATCAAACTTGGAACTCTGTGGGGTTTTATCGCTCCCTTTTTCTTTATTATTCTTTTTTTTATTGTTATACGGTTTTATTTGTTTTTTGTTCTCTTCGTCAATGATTTCACTTTTTCATATTTTTTTATTGTTTTGCCAGTCATGACTTTTCAATAGTTCTACACTTTGATTTGCATTAACATACGAGTACATACTTATAAATATACATATGTACACGAAAGAAAACACATTTTGTCATACATAAGTACATGTTATTATGATACCTAATATTATGTTTTCTCTAATAACAAATATGTTTGTTACAAACAGAGTAATAGTTTCAACCAAAAATTTGATAATTATAATGTAATAAAATATCACGCTTAATAGCGATTCTGTCAGTGTAAATTTTATTTTTGTTTTCGTAAGCAAACAGTAAAAAAAATATTGGCTAGTGGGCATGTTTTTTAAAGAACTCATTGAATTGTATGAAAATTTGCTAGAATTATGGCATATAAAGAATAAAATTTACTAAAATTTTGCAAAATTTTAAAAAAGTCGAACCAAATGTATCAATTCAAGTGTAAAAAAAATAACGAAATAATTCAAGCACCAGCATATATACGAACTTCACGATTCAGTGCCTGCAGCACTATACAAAATGTTTGTCAAAATTAGCATGTTCGTTTAATAGCTTTCTCTCTCTCATCAAACCATGCTATCAAGCCAAGTTTTATCGCCGAATAGCCTCTTACTTAAGAAGTCGTGGATACATTGGTAAAATACGGCAAAGATGGTCTTGTATAATCACTCGCAACGAGAAGCTGTCGCGGAAGCTGGAAAAACAACAATGAAGAAGCAACGCAAATTGTAATGGCCGTTATAACGCAGTTTCTACAAAACAGAAATCCTTCTCTATACAATATATACAGAACTATTTAAGAGAATTTGGAATGTATTTCTTAGAAATAGATGAAACGTCTTTTTAAGAACATTGACACAACATTTGACCGGTTATCTGACCAATAGTGCTAATGCGAGTACACATTAGAAGTTTCTATCAGTTTTTAACACGGTTATAAAGGGTGTTTTTTTAAGCTAGATAGAACTTGAAATTGTAAAAAGTAACACAAAAAATTAAATTTTGATGAAACATTTTTTTTATTTGTTTCAGTATACTCTGACAAATCATCATGAATAGACTCACGCTTGAACAACGGTACGAAATTATCCAAATTTACTTTGAAAATCAGTCGTCGATTCGCGCAACTTTTATCGCAAAATTGTGTTCAGCGATGAGGCGCATTTTTGGCTTAACGGGTTTGTTAATAAGCAAAATTGCCGCATATGGAGTGAGACCAATCCACAAGAGACCCTACAGACTCCATTACATCCAGAAAAATGCACTGTTTGGTGCGGTTTTCATGCTGGTGGCATCATCGGACCTTATTTCTGCAAAAATGAGGCCGGAGCTCGCGTTACGGTCAATGGAGATCGTTACCGCACCATGATCAATGATTTTTTGTTTGAAAATATGGATGACATTGATCCGGAGGAGATGTGGT
The DNA here is from genome assembly GCA_914767995.1 of Thecocarcelia acutangulata. NCBI lineage: Eukaryota > Metazoa > Arthropoda > Insecta > Diptera > Tachinidae > Thecocarcelia > Thecocarcelia acutangulata. The sequence goes on from OU612096.1 coordinate 32,425,624, forward strand.
TTCAACAGGATGGCGCTACGTGCCATACGGCGAACGCAACCATCGACTGAAATCAAAATTTGGCGATAAGTTGATTTCGAGAAATGGACCTGTCAATTGGCCTCCAAGGTCGTGCGATTTGACACCTCTCGATTATTTCCTGTAGGGCTACGTGAAGTCACTGGTTTATGCTGATAAACCAGCAACAATTGACGCCTTGGAGGCCAGCATTGTTCGTGTTGTTCGTGACATACGGCCAGCAGTGCTCGAAAAAGTGGCCCAAAATTGGACGTCCAGAATGCGCTTCGTCAAGAACAGCCGCGGTGCCCATATGCCCGAAATCATTTTCAAATGTTAATGTCACGTATTGATCTTTCGAATAAAAAAAAATTTTGATTACAATTTAATTTTTTGTGTTATTTTTTACAATTTCAAGTTCTATCGGGCTTAAAAAAACACCCTATATTAGCTTCACTTGTATGTTTACCAACTCTTGCAATCCCTGTTATATACAGTAGTCCTATTCACAATCTTGTGAAAATGGCCTTGTATCACTGCATTGCAAACAAATGGAGTATATTTTTATTTTACACTAACAAAATACACACAAAAATGTCACTTTTGCAATTGCAGAAATATGCAACCGCAAATGCACAAGATTGTGAATCGAGCTAGTGTGTTTCTGAGAATAATATTCCACTTTAGAAAAGATGTTGCTGCCTTAGTGTGAAAATTTTAGTTACCGCATTGCTTTCGGGATTGTTCCGGGCAAGTGAGGGAATTTCGGAGATTCCTGAAGCCAAAACACACGCGCAGGCATCGATGTGTGAGCTGGTGCGTTTTCATGGTGCAAAATCCATGATGGTTTTTTCCACAATTCTGTACGTTTCTGACGAATTGTTTCGCGCAAACGGCATATAGCTTCAAGGTAGTATTCCTTATTGACCGAACGGGCTTGTGACACGTAATTGCACTCGAAAAAAACGGTAAGCTAAACCTTCACATTTCACCGAACTTGACGTGATTTTTTCGGTCTTGGCTCTTCTGGACGCTTCCATTGGGATGATTGGGCTTTGGTTTCAATGTCATAGCCATACACCCATGATTCGTCACCAGTTATGACTTTGTTATGAAATCTGAATTGTCGTTGACAGCTACTGAGCGATGTCAATGTGACGTGATTTTTGCTCAAAATTGAGTAAATTTAGTAAAAAATCGAAGAGCACACCAAAACACGACTGACCTTTTTATCTGGCAAAAACAAACTGACAATCGGAAATGGCTGATATTGCCAACATATGAACTGTTTTCTTTGAAAATGGTATAAGTCCACTTTAAAAAAAAAACTATAGTAATAATCACAGTTTCAATACGGTTCTTTTTTGAAATAAAATGAACAAAAACAGTTTTGCTGTACAATGGTATCGCAAGCAGATTTCTTCTGAAAGTGGAATAAGTCCATTCATAAGTATATAATTAAATAACTTTCTTATTGCAATTATTATTCAGTATTGCACGCTGATCGCTTATTTAGTGCTAATGTATTAAAAACAACATTGTTAACAAAATAAAGGTATTATTGTTCTGATGAAATGATGAGAATTATTCAAATCCCAGTGAGTGCTGATGAGTAGTATAGCGACTACGAAACAGCTAGTTGTCCCCCAGCTAAAAATTTGATTATTATTTTTCTTGTCTTCTTCAATCAATAGTTATTGAACACAGAAAATTTGTATTGTAAAAAATCCTTCTTAAGAAAAAACTTAAGAAAGGAAAAACTTGAACTAACCCCCGATGTACATATGTACAAATGTTTTGTTGAACTTTGTAATTTAAAAATTATAAAGTTCAACAAAAATTTAACAAAGAAATTAAGAAAAGTTTTGTATAGTTATCCTACGGGCCTTGGTTCTTATGCAAATAGTATTATTTAAATATAATTGCTGTTAAACCAGAAAATTAAACGTTTAAATAAATAATATTACTTGTTACAATAAATTCATATACTTGTGAAGAATAGGACAATCCGTCAATTTCGTCTGAAAGCGATGTTGATTAGTAAGCGCCAGAAAGCTCTCAATGATTTTTATAATAATTGAAATAAGCTCCTACTAAACTTGGTTATTCCTATATTTATATGTCTTCATTTTAACTATTACTTTTTACATAAAAATCCAATTCAGTAAAGGATTTATGTCTGCATATATATGGACTTATTACGCTACTATTTTTATATATTGCAAAATGTTCTTTTTGAAAGTGGCATAAGTGGCATGAGGAGTTAAGAAAATCGTTATTTTTTCAAATAACGATTTTCACAACAAAATTTAAAAGGTTTATAGTGTAAATAACATCACTCGAACTCATTAAAGTTGGCCAATATTTTTAAATTGATTCAAACGCAAACCCTTAAATATCTCAATATATGAAAACATGGACTTATACCACTTTCAAAAAAAAAAAAAAAAACAGTTTATAATGGGTGATTTTATAAGAACTATCGGAAATTAAAAAAAAACACATAAAATTCAGAAAAATGCATGAAATATTTATTTGGATCGATAGTTGGGTCGATATAATTTAATGTTTGAAGATTATTTCATGCAAATGTTGGCCGCGGCTGCGCCTCAAATGGTCCATCCGCTTAGTCCAATTTTGGCATACTCTTTCCAACATTTCGGCCGGTATCTCACGAATAATGTTGGCAATGTTGGCTTCCAGTGCGTCAATGGAAGCGGGCTTGTCGCAATAGACATTAGCCTTAACATAGTCCCACAAAAAATAGTCTAGAGACGTTAAATCGCACGATCTGGGTGGCCAATTGACTGGTCCCAAGCGTGAAATAAACTGTTCACCGAACTCGCCTCTCAATTGGTCCATTGTTTCGCGTGTTGTGTGGCATGTGGCACCGTCTTGTTGAAACCACATGTCATGCAAGTCAAGCTCTTCCATTTTGGGCAAAAAAAGTTTGTTATCATCGCACGGTAGCGCTCACCATTCACAGTAACGTTGTGATTCGCATCATCTTTGAAGAAATACGGCCCAATGATGCCGCCAGCCCATAATCCGCACCAAACGGTTGTTTTTTGTGGATGCATTGGTAGCTCTTGCAATGCTTCTGGCTGCTCTTCACTCCAAATACGGCAGTTTTGCTTGTTCACGTATCCATTCAACCAGAAATGAGCCTCGTCGCTGAACACAATTCTTCGATAAAAAAGTGGATCTTCATCTAACTTTTCAAGAGCCCATTCACCAAAAATTTGGCATTGTGGTAGGTCGTTTGGCTTCAATTCTTGCACCAGCTGTATCTTATAAGGCTTCACACCCAAATCCTTCCTCAAAATTTTCCACGTAGTGGAGTAAGAGAGGCTCAATTGCTGCGAACGGCGCAGAATCGATAATTCACGGTCATCACCAACACTGGCCGATACGGCTGCGATATTTTCTTCAGTTCGCACTCTACGTAAGCGTGTTGGTGGTTTAATGTCCAACAATGTAAATTTGGTGCGAAATTTTTTTACAATAGCCCGAATAGAAGTCTCAGTAGGTCGATTAAACTGACCATAAAATGGAAGAAGCGCGCGATGAACTTTCTTAACAGAGCACGCATTTTGGTAATAAAATTCAATAATTTGCAAGCATTGTTCGTTTGTAAGACGATTCATGATTAAATTATAGACCAAACTGAAGATGTTTGACAGTGACACAAGATACAAAACGTGCGTGAGCTGTCAAAACTAGTGTTGCCAAAAAGATAATAGCAAAAAAATCACTCGTTATATAACAGAATTGTTTACCAACATAACAGAAAAAACCGAGAATATCCAACATATTTTTTATCAGCCCATGTATATCGAGCACCTGACGCTTTTTTCATAATAATACTAGTATTTTTGTAAGTGTTTTAAGCTTATTTTTAACTTTATTTCTTAATTCAATATCGAAGCCTGTTTTTAGTTTATTTTTTTAAAAAAGATTTTATTTAAGAACAATATAAAAAATATTATGGGAGTTTTACAGTACATATTGCTATTGCTTTTAATATATTTAATACATTCGCAGAAATGTTACATATGTATAAAATTCTTACAATTGTATTCGAGAATAACCTTTGAGTGTACGAGTATTAGTGTTTCCATCAGGAAGTAGAAGTATACGAAAAAAGTAGAAAAATATACATAAACATAACATTTCGCTTTAAAAAGGTATTTCATCTGTTCATCATGAAATCAAAAATGTATGTACTCGTACTCGTATGTTCTTTATCAAATCACTTTAAGAGTTTTTTTTTCCTCCTCTGCATGCATTTTCTATTAAGGAACATTTATGTGCATAAGTCCATATGAAAGTGGATTCTAGAAGAAAAAAGTTTTGCATTTTTATGATTTGTTGTATTGTTTTCTATTTGAATTCTGCTTTTTTGAAAAGAAGTTTGTTCTAGTTTTCTGTGGCATAAAATTTTATTGTTGTAATAAATCGCAAAAAAAAGAAAGAAAATGTAAGGAAACTTCTCAGATTTGTTTTCCAAGTTCTTTTGTTTTTTATGCAATTTGTTGTTGTTGTTGTTGCCTTAAATCAGTTTATATTTTTAAAGTTTATACTTTCAAATTCTCATTAAATTGTTTCTAAAGCTGATATTGTTTTTACTGATGATATACTTTCTTAATTGAAGTGCGTCTACGAATGTGTGTGTGTGCTTAAAGAATCTTAAACTGACATTTTAATTTTTATATTTATTTTTTTCACAATATAGTGCGACAATAGTCTTATTTACTACGTGAAAATGTTAAAATTAAATGGGAACAAAAATTAAAACATACTCATATCGCTCTTTTATTGCAACATAGTCATATCTTAAAAAATTTGCTTTTCGAGTTAACAATGCAGATTTGTTCACAGTACTACCTTTTATATTGTGGCAAAAATTTATTAAAATTACTTTTAAACTATTTTCTTTAGCAGATATTTTCTAAAAAATTTTTCTAAGACTTGTTTGGAAAGTAAACAAGATTTTTTTCGTTATGACTATGTTGCAATAAAGGAGCGATATGCTTCAGAGGTTCAATTCGTCGCATAGTTGTCGGCGGCGGCGGCTGGGCAAAAAAAGGTCGGCGGCGGCTAAAAGCCGGCTGTAGCCGACATATGTGCTTTTTTTTTTGTATACATGTGGTAATATTCTAATTTATTAAGATATAACATGTCAAAGTATTGTTTAAAAAAGTATACTTTTAGACAAAAACCTTCTTCACTATTTTTCATCTAAATTCATAAAAATTTTAGGCTAATTATATAAAAACTTTTGTGGTACAAATTTACTAAATATCGTTGATTTACTCAAACGACGTCATAATTCAATATATAAACATAATTATTTCGAGCCAACAATGCAAATTTGTTAGCAATACTATCCTTTGTAGTGTTCTATAAACTCATTCAAAGTATAGTTTTTGAGTTATGAGGTTTTTTCACTTATTAAGAAACAATTATTTTGGAAAAGAAATAAATAACATTACGTGGCTCAATTTATTTAGACAAAACTGATTTTAAATAACAATATGTGGCTCAAATTAATTAAGATTTTAGAAAAGGTAAGCTTATAGCAATCTGTCACCTGAAAAATATCGGATCTTTTCTAATAAAATACCATAAAATCAAATAATTTCCAAGGTGACACTAAATATATTGTAACAAGGAACAGCTTGTAGTATGATTATACTGTCAAACTCTTACATGCAATATAAAAAACTGTATAAAATACTTAAACAAAAGTTTGAGAGCATAGATTTTGACAGTGACAAAAAGTCATTATGCTGCTACGAACAAGCCACCTTGTAGAGCTAAGTACCAGGTCAGACACTGCAACTTTAGTTGGGCAATTCTTGACTTTATAGAAGCTTTCGGTGATGGGAATAAGAACGGAAAAAGAATTGCCGGTACTCGGCAATTCTCAGCAGATCCTTATTTTTCTCTCATGTGTGTATGTGTATGTGCATATACAATGTAAATTGTATGAAATAAAATATAGAGAAAGCTCAAGAATTGCCGAAAAAAGTTTTTGTGTGTGGACAAGAAAGCAATTCCAAAAAAAAAATTGCTAAAAATTTCAGCAATTAAAATCGGCTCAAGCTGTCGATTATGTAAATACGGCGGCTCAAAATAAGCCGATTTCAGCCGCCATAACGGCGGCGGCTGCACAAAGTAAAACAAGATCGGCGGCGGCTCTAAGCCGGCTGTCAGCCACACGAATTGAACCTCTGATATGTTTGCATGTATGCGTGCATGTGTTTGGTCTCAGCATTCATACGCAAATGATTTTGTATGTGAATTTAGCTTATTAAACTTTAATGAATGAAATAAGTATGTACGAGGGCGGATTGATATCTAAGCTACCTAAGTAGAAAAAAAAAATGTTTTTTTAACCATTTAATTCTCAACATACGGGGCTGTGCTGCAAATCACTTTTTGTGATTTGAAATTGCAAAAAGGGTGTTTTGCACACAAAATCACCCATATTCTGCTTGTCGGCGGCAATGCAAGACGACACCGATTTGTTGTCAATATTGGCATGTATCGATAACTGCCGACACATATTTGATATTCGACAAGAGAAAATGGCGGCAATATTGTCTTTAACCCGTCGTACAAATGTACAAACCAAAAATTTAATTTAAAAAATTACAAAAGTTCAACAAAAATTCAATAAATTAATATTGTCTTTAATTGCCGGTTATTTTGTCGGCACAGTTTTTAGCATCGAATTCAAACAAAAACATAAAAAAACTAATATAGAAAATAAAAATTGCAATAAAATTGGAAAAATTAATTATTACGAATCCCAGCCAATTTCAAAAATTAGTAGAGGTGCTGGAAAAAGCCCATCACTGGCCAGAGTTAAAAATGCTCTACTTCTGTCTAAGCAGTCTTCTTTCCAATATTAAGTTTGTTTTGTTTACTTCGTCACTGGAGTCTGAATATGGCTGGCAAAACATTTTGTATTTCAAATTTTCCTCAATTTTCTTTTTCCATAAACTTTCTTATTTTGCACAAAATTTTGTTCTAATTGGACAATAACAGACGAGAACGATTTTTAGTCCAAACAATTTTTTGCTCTTTTAAGAACAGATGAGGCTAATTAATCCGGCATAACATGTATACACGAATACATACAGAGCACTGTGCATGTATTCGTGTTTTTTTATACATTTGATTGCTTGGCTTGTATTTGTATTAGTTTGTTCTGCTTGTGCCGGCATAAAACTGGGTGAAAAAATTATGCCGCCAAAATATCACGTTCATCCCCCCGTTCGCCGACAAGCTACAGAACAATTATTCTCGTGTGTTATTACCTAATCAAAAGGTAAACAAAACGAAGCAGCTGACACATTAGAGATGTGTGTTGTGTTTTATTAACATTATCGATAAACCGGCAACATCAATACAATACAGTCGTCTTATATGCTGTTCATACATACACTTTTTAATTAATTCAATTGTCAGCTAATTAAAAAAAATTTTAAGTGTTCATACATACTTAATATTGCTAATACAATTAACGTTTGACAACAGCTGGCAGAAAAGTTGTTTACATTTTGATTGAGAATATTTCTTCTCAAGGCGGCTTTAATACGGTAGTGGCTGTCTTTCGTTTCCTTTGCGTAAATTTGTCAAAAACACATAGATTTCCTTGCTTTTTCGACCAAATTTTGACAACTGTTCGTAAATTCTACCAACAAAATACATGTTGATGTTTGTTGGTGTTGTATTTATTGTAATTCTGCCACTACCTATTAAAGCTTCCTTATTCCTTCTTATTGACTCGCCATCTTTTGTTTGCATTTGTTTACATTTGAGTTGGTAAATTTGAACAGAGTGTGTTCATTGGATATTATTGTGCCAACTAAACACGATTACCACAGGGTTGTATATTTAATTTTACTAAATATTAGAACAATTAACTGTTAATTGTCAATTAAGTTAATTAAAATTTTGTATGGGTAATTAAAATCAATTAAGAAGTTAATTGCAAAATTTTAATTAAAAGTGTATGTATGAACAGCATATTAAATTACTGTTGCCATACTATTGCCGATGGTGTTGCCGCCGAGAGGCAGATGATTTTTCTGGTTTTAAAAAGGTAAGCTAACTAGCAATAAATTTGAAATCACATCCTAATTTTTGCACGTACTTAGAATTTTATAATTTATTACATTAATAAATAACTTAATGTCTTTTCTATTGATTAATTAAGTAAAATTATTTATTTTATATGAAATAATTCACTAAATTAAGAAAATACTAGATACGCTTATTTTGTTGCAAGATTTGTTGTATTATTTTATGATTTGGTTTATCGGTTTATTTCATTTTACCTTTTCTTGTTTTAAATAATTTGCAATTTCCGAAGTAATTTTTTATAAAAATGTTTAAATAAATTTCGTTTCGGTTGGAAAACTTCTTCAGGAAACTTTTGTTATAATTTGCTTTTGAATATTAAAATTTTAATATTTAAATATTTAATTTTAATATTTAATTTTAATATTAATATTATTTATAATAATTAAGTTTTAAAAATGCTTTGGGAAAGAATTGCTTTAATAGTTTTAAATGTAGATACTTGTCTTGCAAACAGTTAAATCAGATAATTCCTCTTATACCAAGAGTCATAATTGTTGTCACCTGAAGTCAAAATGAAAAGTTTAAGTTTGTTTTGAGAAATTGAGTCCGGATCAGGAACCCATTCGTCATTAAAGGCTGCTGAGTTTCCAAAAACAAAAAATTTTATTTAAGCGGTTTTTAATAAAAAGACCAAGAAATGCTCCTCTGCCTCTGAATGCGTCAAAAGTTTTAAAACGAGTTTGCGGTATACGAAAACTGGAAATATGCGGGGAAAAACTGTCAGATAAGATTAAAAGCGGTGATCCATTTTTATTTGGAGCTATATAACGAGTGATTTTTTTGCTATTATCTTTTTGGCAACACTAGTTTTGACAGCTCACGCACGTTTTGTATCTTGTGTCACTGTCAAACATCTTCAGTTTGGTCTATAATTTAATCATGAATCGTCTTACAAACGAACAATGCTTGCAAATTATTGAATTTTATTACCAAAATGCGTGCTCTGTTAAGAAAGTTCATCGCGCGCTTCTTCCATTTTATGGTCAGTTTAATGGACCTACTGAGGCTTCTATTCGGGCTATTGTAAAAAAATTTCGCACCAAATTTACATTGTTGGACATTAAACCACCAACACGCTTACGTAGAGTGCGAACTGAAGAAAATATCGCAGCCGTATCGGCCAGTGTTGGTGATGACCGTGAATTATCGATTCGGCGCCGTTCGCAGCAATTGGGCCTCTGTTACTCCACTACGTGGAAAATTTTGCGGAAGGATTTGGGTGTGAAGCCTTATAAGATACAGCTGGTGCAAGAATTGAAGCCAAACGACCTACCACAACGCCAAATTTTTGGTGAGTGGGCTCTTGAAAAGTTAGATGAAGATCCACTTTTTTATCGAAGAATTGTGTTCAGCGACGAGGCTCATTTCTGGTTGAATGGATACGTGAACAAGCAAAACTGCCGTATTTGGAGTGAAGAGCAGCCAGAAGCATTGCAAGAGCTACCAATGCATCCGCAAAAAACAACCGTTTGGTGCGGATTATGGGCTGGCGGCATCATTGGGCCGTATTTCTTCAAAGATGATGCGAATCACAACGTTACTGTGAATGGTGAGCGCTACCATGCGATGATAACAAACTTTTTTTTGCCCAAAATGGAAGAGCTTGACTTGCATGACATGTGGTTTCAACAAGACGGTGCCACATGCCACACAGCACGCGAAAAAATGGACCAATTGAGAGGCGAGTTCGGTGAACAGTTTATTTCACGCTTGGGACCAGTCAATTGGCCGCCCAGATCGTGCGATTTAACGCCTCTAGACTATTTTTTGTGGGGCTATGTTAAGGCTAATGTCTATAGCGACAAGCCCGCTTCGATTGACGCACTGGAAGCCAACACTGCCAACATTATTCATGAGATACCGGCCGAAATGTTGGAAAGAGTATGCCAAAATTGGACTAAGCGGATGGACCATTTGAGACGCAGCCGTGGCCAAAATTTGCATGAAATAATCTTCAAACATTAAATTATATCGACCCAACTATCGATCCAAATAAATATTTCATGCATTTTTCTGAATATTATATGTTTTTTTTTTAAATTTCCGATAGTTCTTATAAAATCACCCATTATAAACAATGAATAAATGAATAGGTTTTCTAAAAGTATACGGTAAAAAGTAGTTTTTTTTTTTGTTAAGATGGGGCAATGCCAATAATAACAAATGGCCGATCATTGTATGCATATGCATAAATATACTTATTTATTTGTACATTTCAATAGCAGCAAAATAAACAATTAAAAAATGACAAATTTATGTTAATTTGGTTATCCATCATTAACAAATTTAAACAAAGGAAAAAAAAATACTTTTGTCAAAACAAAAGTTTGTAGTAGCAAATTTGTATATTCAATAATGAAAATAAACAAAATAATGTGTGCAAAAACATTTTGCAAACTTTAGACAACTTTTGCCACACGATAAGTCAAAGCAGTCCCCGTGTTCTGTAAATGGAATACGAGTAAATTTTTTTTTTTAATTTAAAAGCTTTTGATGGCTTTTAAATGAATTAAGTGTTAAAATAACTGGTTTTTTTATATTACAAATATTTTCTTAAAAATTCTTTTTTACTTCTACCAGAAACTTGATTTTAATTTTTTATATAGTGCACATCTAACCCAGTGTTCAGCTGTTGAACTGCTTGTTATAAAATGTACAACACATTCATACAAAGAAGATAAATCTAAAAACATAATACACAAGCAAACAAACATACATGATTTAGAGTAGGTATGTAAAATTCCAAGTAAATAAACTACAAATGATGTTGTTGTTATTCTTAAATTCTTGGCATTCGTTTGCTGTTGTTTCTTGTTTATTGTTGGAAAGTACGTGCATGAATGTGTATATGCGTAAGAATTATATTTGTACATTTAAGCTAAACTAGAATGATATTGATGATTGTAGAAGATGATAATGAAGTATAAATAGCAGGCAGGTCGGCGGCAACGAGTCAGTTTATTTTAAAGCTTTTTGACAGTCACAGTGGTATCAAGTGTAAATAAAGTTGTGAATTATTTAAGTACTGTATAACGAACCAGTGTGTGAGTCATTATTTCATTTGCAATTGAAGAATCCGCAAAAACATAACAATACTTTTAGGTCTGTTTCACGGTTTTGCAAGAATTTTGGGAAACGAAAATCTGCAATTTGTGCTAAACTTTTAAACTCAAGCGCAAAATAATGTAATAAATCTTAGCAAAGATACATCAACCCATCATCAAAAAAAAGTATTTCTAGGCTACAAATCTGCAAATACTGTCGTATCAAATATTTGTGTGCGTTCATGATCATGAAGCAGATACTTAATGTTATACGAATTCTCTGGGGGTTACTCTCTATTGCAATACGAAAAAAAAAAATAGTTCGTAATCGAAGAATTGGTACTCTGTATTGCGTTTTTGTATTTTCCTTTCGCATTAAATTTTTATCTTTCGCAAATTTTATTTTATCATTCTTCGCTTTTGTTTATTTTGTGGTACCAGTGTTGCTTCATTTTCAAACTATTTCGCGAAATAGTTTGCGCAAACGGCACAGAGTACCGAATTATACGAGTGCTCTTATCGCATTAACTTTTTGCATCAATCCTACTTACGCATCGCAATAGAGAGTAACCCCCCTGGTGTTAAACATATGATTTATAAAATATCACATAAAAGTTTTGTCGTATTATAAATCGACTCGATTTACAGAATAGAGGACATTCTTTGTGTTTATTTGTCTCCCCAAAACGCAAAAATGGTTTTTTATGTTAAAAGTTTTGTAAGTGCAATTTTAAATTACCCAGTAAACACAATTACGGTGTTCAAAGGGTTGTCAAAGTCATAAGTGTTGAAATATTAGTATGAAAAAATATGAATACTGTGAGCATTCTAACATAAATTATTTTAAATTTAATTCAGCTGAGATGTTTACGGTTTAGTTACGGCAAACTCCGTTGAAAAAGTCTTATTACGAGTACTTTCTAATTTTTTTGTACGAAGCACAATATAATATATTATGACATTATGCGTGATATGACACCGATGTCGCTACAAATCCACGCACACTCAAAAAAATTAATATAAAAGCATGTTAATTTCAAGTCATAACAGAGTTATTGAGAAACACCAGAGTGGACCTAAAGGAAAGGGTCAATATAACTTCTTTCTTTTTATACGATTTTCTTTCATTACTAGCAAAACTAGGAAAACACAAATTGAAAAAATACACAATTAAACAACAAACTGAAATAACTAAATTTTATTTTTCAGTGTAAGAACTGGACCATCAGAGGCAATGGTAAAACATCTGACAACAAGGCACTGTGTGTCTGCTCAGCCGTGCTGGAATACCAAAAAACGGCCCTAAATAGAAAGTGTTGAGCACGCAGAAAAGAATGTGCGAGAATTTCAACAAAATTTACGCGTTAAACTTGGGATGTTGCGAATATTAATTCAACAAATTATGAATTGAGCAAGTTATGTTCCGTGCAGGCTGTTAAAGACTTTGGAATCGCTGATTACCAGCAGCGTCATAATTACTATTTTTCTTTAGGACAGAAACTCAAAGAAAGTTCTGATTTTATATAGAAACTGATATTAAGTGACGAAGGACATCGAAGAAGTATACTAAAATACAAGGGCAGCGAACACTAGCGTATATCACACAAAGAGCCCTTGCGCCGGCTCAAAGTTACCGTATTGGTGGCATCATCGGGTCTTAAATTAGTCCGAGCACAGCAGAAACATGCTCAGTGACTTTCAGCTACATCTGAAATGAACGAATTGACACTGGTGATCTCAATGAACATCGCGTGACAGCGTTTGCACCTTCTTGTGCATAGTGCTGAAAATAATTACTTAAGACCAGGGCACATAGAATCCGTCGTACTTTGTTCGTCTTCTTTTTCATCTGACTTTAATACACTCGTATACGAAGTTTGAAGTTGGCACAATCGGCACTTTGTTAACGGATATAAATTCAGCTATTTTTTACTTTAATTTTATTAAAATCTTTTGATTCACGTTTTAGACACAGCACAGAGTATCGAACACAATTTGTTTTTAATTTATTTTACTTTTGAACAGAAAAATATATCAAAATATAAACAAAAAAATATAAACCGATAGTTGTCAAAGACCTTAACGTACGTTAAAAGTTGTTCAACTTTAATACGTTACGTTGTCGGAGAAGTACGGAATGTGACAAAGCTCATAAGACTACTTCCTTATTTCAACGCCACGTATAACGTACGACGGCCTTTAGTGATTTCCCTGCTATGTTATTAACGTGTTCATACTTCACAAAAGGTGCCAAATTTTACTATTTACAACTTAAAAAGAGTCGAAAATTCTAACTAATCTTTTTTTAATTCAAATTTTGAATTGAAAACTAGTTCTATGTGAATATTTAACAATCTTGAGTTGGCAACATTGCTTTATTTAGCTACCTATTTAACAGCTGATAGTTGTTTTTTATTTAGATTGGTTTGACATTTCATTATGAATAGTCTTAGGTAATGCTTGCAAATTGTTGAAATTTGTTATAATAATAAATCTATTCGCCAATTAGTATTGAATTTCCACTCGAAATTATCCCATTATTGAATTTCTATTCAAAAATTTCCCATGAGTGGGTACGATGGTTGAAGGGGTAAGCAGAATTGTTTCATTTGAAGTAAATATAATCCACTAGATAAATTTAATTTTTGCAGCTTAAGATCTTTGTTTTTTGTTTTATTTTTTATTTTATTTATTTATTTATTTATTCAATATCAATACAAAGAAAGCCTATAAGGCCAATTATGCATGTATTGTTAGTATAATATCCATGTTCAGCTACAATATAACAAATAATAATAAATAATATTTATATTATTTAATTACATTTACATATATTTACATTATTTCATTTTATTCCTTTAGCTTTTAAATGAACATATAAATAAGTAACAAGATAAATAGGCTCCCCAGCCACAATTATATCACAAAAAAGAATACGTATATGAAAGGTAAAAAAAAAAACACTTTGTAAGATCCAAATTTGTTCATGCTCAGAATTTGCTCTTTCTAGAGAGGCAGTTCATGGCTCGTACATACGAGGAAGTTTAGAATTTTTTTTCTGAAGATAGGTATGGAACACGCAAACATCCTGAGGTCTCTAGGTAGCTGATTCCAAACCCGACAGACTCTAACATAAAATGAGCGTTCTAGAATAGACAGGTGAACCCTGGGTATTTCGATTTGTACATTGCGTGTAGAATGAGTGAACGAAAATCCTTCTACCAAAATTACAGGCTGTCGTGCTTTCATAATTTTATAAAAGTATATAAGAAGTCGGAATTTAAGAAAATCTTGAAAGTGACAACCTAAAAAAAGTGGTAATGATTCTGAGACTCTGTCATGGTCACGAAGTCTTATGCTGTAAATATAACGTACTATCTTGTTCAAAAGACGTTTGATACTGAGAAGATTGCCAAATAATGTACCTGAATAAACTTCCAAGCCGTAATTGATTTGCGACATCAACAATGCGTGCGCTAAGCGAATTCTTGCAGTTTTTGGTGTATATGCCTTAAGAGAATAAAGTCTCCTTAAAGTAAAACAAACTTTGTTTGATAAAGAATCAATATGAGCACCAAAGTTGATATTTGAGTCGAGAATTAACCCTAGGCATCTCATATTTACTACATATTCAATTGGATGAAAATTTATGTGAAGAGCAGGATAAACCAAACACTGATGTGGTAAGTGACAGCGCATTGCCTTTGTTTTGGCTGAATTTATATCAAGTAAATTAAGACGCATCCAATTGAATATAGAATCAAGGTGAACATCAATATGATATGATGGGCTTCGACTGGATTCGGTGTCAAATAATAAAAATATGTCATCAGCAAAAGCGTACGCCTCACAGAAGTCATTTTCAGCCAACTGAAGGCAATCATTCAAATAAATGAGGAATAAAATGGGACCCAGGGTAGAGCCTTGTGGAACACCAGACGGAACCGCGCCAACTGTGGAAGTCAGATCCCCTACTGAAACGTACTGCGACCGGCTGCATAGATATGAATACACAAGTTTGCAAGCAGATTTCGAAAAATTATACTTGTCTCTCAGTTTATCAATAAGCAGATTGTGATTTATGGAATCAAAAGCTT
The DNA here is from genome assembly GCA_914767995.1 of Thecocarcelia acutangulata. Lineage (NCBI taxonomy): Eukaryota > Metazoa > Arthropoda > Insecta > Diptera > Tachinidae > Thecocarcelia > Thecocarcelia acutangulata. The sequence goes on from OU612096.1 coordinate 32,440,919, forward strand.
TGGAAAGATCCAGAGCAATTAAAATGGGATTTTTATGCCTATCTAGCTTGTACCTTGCAGAGTCAGTCAAAGATGTTAGTAAAGCAGTTGTGTTGTGGTGTTGTCGATAAGCAAACTGTTTAGGGTGAATGAGTGAAAGTCTCTCACAGTAAGACAGAATTTGTGACTTCATTATATTTTCTAATACTTTTGACAGTGCAGGCAAAATTGTTATAGGCCTAAACTCAGAACTACTATTATTATTTTTAGCAATAGGAACTACACGTCCTAATTTCCAAAAATTAAAAAATTATAAAAAATTAACTATTAAAACTCTTTTATTTCTCGATATTTCGATAGCAATTTGTTATCATCGTCAAATTGTTATCGAAATAACGAGATATAAAAGATTTTTAATAGTTAATTTTTTATAAAACAATAAACAAAGATCTTAAGCTGCAAAAATTAAATTTATTTAACAAATGGAGATCAAATAATATTGAGATTAGATAATCCACTAGCTTTTGTCAAAACACCATTACATTTACTAGGTGCCTTTATGCGCTGACGGAGCCATTAGTCGATATGTAAAAATGATACTGTCAATAGTGCAAATTTTGTTGTCTACGTCGATAATCTAGGGACATTTGAACAGAATGTTCAATTTTGATTTACATCAGCACCTGACATTTCGGCCTTATCCAATGATAGAGCCACTCCACGGGTTGAATTATTCACGATTCACTAGCGGCCAGAGTGTGGCTAGCAAGACTCACACAGGTCGTAACTTCCGCCATATGTTCGTAACCATATGGACAAACCCTTGCTGAAGAGCTCGGACACTTTAACTGCTTCTGTATGCAATTTGCCGACAATCATGGAAGACAAAGCTCAATGATTTGCTAGGCTGATGTCCATTAAGAGCATCAGCCCTTAAACCAACTCATACATCTATCTATCACTTCCGGTTCCTTGCATTACTCGTAGCTGTTTCAAGACAGCAGCACCTCGGGTGTTATTAGCCCCCGAAAACCGATATGAAAAATAGTTATCAAGGAAGACTGATTCCCTTCCCTGCGATTTTAGGTTTTAACCACAGTCGAAATATTTCCGCCAAGATGTAGGCTGGGATGGCCTACAAGCAAAACCTTCCAGGGGCTTTGCCTTGGTGAAGGTTTCAGAAGTCCAACACAACCTAAGTCATGCGGCTTTTTACAATTTGATTTGCTACAACAGATAAGAGATTCCTATCCTTCTATTCACCAAAAAGCAGAGTGTCATGGTAAGACGCACATTTGAGCACCTGGAAATCAACAAGACAAAATACGGGCGCATAAGCTGTCAAAATTTTGTGAAAATTGGATGTTCCAAAAAACGCATAAACTCACAGTTACATATTGAAGAGATTTTCTGTTTATTTCGTTGATATTAAAAATATATTTCTTTGTTTTACTATGATTTAAACTTGTATTACTTTAAAAAAAAAACACCTTTGATTTTGCTTTGTGTCACAAAATGTTTGTTGGGTTATGACACACATCATGCAATACTTCAATTTAGCTACACGTACTTATTTGGTTGCATACGAATTACATTGTTACCTCGTATTTATTTTCTTTGCTTTGGTGGTAATTAGATACACAGAAAGAAAAAATAAGAGAATGTGTGTGTGTTGTAGAGAATGTTGGCGCAAATTTCATAGTGATATTTAATGATTGCTGTTCGAGTGGTGTGTAATCCAAAGTTTACAGTTTGTGCATGTAGTACACATTTGGTCTTCTTTGCATTTGTCTGGTTGTCGCTAACAAAAGTACATTGGGAACTTTATTGAACATGAAACAAAAAAAATATTAGAAACTGATTTTGTTTGGTTTCATTATGGGAAGCTTTTTTCTGTATTTGTTGCAATTTTTTAAATTATAAAATTCTCTTTCCTTCCATGGAATGTGAAAAAATTTGTTCTTTGATTTTTTTTTATTTTTTATTTTTTGCAATAAATTAATACATAACTAAACAAAAAGGGATTTTTAATCATGTCTGATTTATACTAGTAGCTTTAAAAAGGGTCTTTCATTAAGTGCTGCATAACTTTAAATAGGAATAAAACAAAGAGGATGTGAGATATCGTTGAAATGGTATGGTTTCGTGGTTTATATCGGCAAGACGCTGTATTTTTTTCACACCGAGCTCCGACTTAAGAAACCCGTCCATAAAAAAGGTCCAGCATGGGGGAAAATTACTACGTGACCAGATGACTATGTCCCCAAATAAAATTTGCTCATGTTATTTGCAGCCTGGTTTTTGTGGCAAGTAGACCCGGCCTGTTAAAACCACTAATCATTGATGTTTATAGGATCTAGTTCAGATGAAAATAAATTGGTGATCACCGGCCGCTATTTAAAATGATGACTTAGTCAATGTTATTCTCATAGAAATATCATAGAATTCAGACTAAATCATCGAGCGCTATTTAAAGTGATAACCTGGCCAACGTCGAGCTCACAGAGGTACGTACCCATAACGTCGTCTGGCCAAAATTCACTCACTCGAGCAGTGACGTTTCCAGCATGCAGTTTTCTTGGCTCTTATTTGGATTGGAATCGTTCTGAATTTGAACGTTTTGTTTCTTGTATCACTCCAGATCTAAATCACGGTGTAAAGTTTGCCAAGTTGTGATCTGTACAACTACCTCGAAATATTATACACACACTCTACGGCAGTTTTTGCGCTTCGACGTTGAAAGGGTACTAGGCTGCCAAACATTGAAAAGTCTGCCGATTTGGATTTAGGAGCTACCAGTTCACAACCAACCCGACGATGGGATGAAAGATTCCAACCCACATTCCGATATTTCTGCCAAAGCATACAGCATCGGTCTGCTTAGATACAAAGCCTTTTTATAAGAAAAAGCTGGGGGGTTATTCTCTATTGCGATGCGAAAGTAAGTTCGATGCGAAAGGTAAATGCGATAAGAGTATAATTTGGTAGTCTGTGCCGTTTGCGCAAACTTTTTCGCGAATTAGTTTGAAAATGAAGCTACACTGGTACCACAAAAGGAAAATACGAAAACGCAATACAGGGTACCAATTCTTCGATTACGAACCATTTTTCTTTCGCATCGCAATAGAGAGTAACCCCCCTGGACACCGACAGAAGAAGTGCTCAACACTCTCTACTTCTTCCTCATTTCTACAACTTCTACAGAAATCATTAAATGGAAGATTTAGTGCCAGTTCACGGATAACGAAGGTGTTCTTTCATTCTCACAATTACATTTAAAACAATAACAAAATTTTGAAAGTTGTTTTGGTTTTACATGTAATTGTGCGAAAGAACGAAACATCTTCGTTATCCGTGTACTGGCACTTAATTCCCTCGCATTCGGCAATATTTGCCAATTTTCCACAAAAAAACGCAACCTCTGTCGAGGAAAGCCACTCAAAAGGGTGCTGATTCGTTGTTAATTAACTAGTGGCCTGAAATTTATCTACCACGCTACATATAATTTCATCGATCGGTCGATTTTTTTGATCACCGAAAAACGGTAGAAGTGTGCAGAATGTTACCCAAACAAAACATCGTTATTGGTAAAAATTTTAATGAAAATGTAAAATTTTTTATCCTATTTGCTTTTTTTTATTTATTTAATTCAATATTTGCAATAATTTCTTTAGCTTAAGGTCCTTTTTTAATGTTTAATGTATTTATTTGTTTTTTTTTCTTTTTTCAATATTTCGTCTTCCTTCGGAAGACTTCTTCAGGAAAATTTGTTTGTGCGTTATAAAATCAATTCAAACATTTTATTGAATTTATAGCACACAAAAAAATTTTCCTAAAGATGTCTTCCGAAGACGAAATATTGAAAAAAAAAATAATACATTAAACATTAAAAAAAAACGAAAAACAAAAGAGAGCTTGAGCTGAAGAAATTATTGCAAATATGAATATAATTTTTAGTATTTACAATTTTTTTGCGCGCTATAACCAAACTTCGTGGTTTGTTAAAACGGACAGAGTAAATGACAGACAGATCAGCATATATACTCGTAGACTCAAGAAATAAAAATATAGACGCCATTAAAAGACAAAATTTGGGGGTACCTATTGGAAGTCCCAGTATATTATGTGTAAACTAGTGATTTTAAAAAACTCTTGGTGAGATTGATTTAATATGAGTGACAAAATGTGTTGTGGAATATCAAAAAAATATATTTGTGAACGTGCGTGATCGTTTAACAAAAAGTATTCACGTGCTCATCTCCAATACATAGTATATAATAAGATTACTACTGTAATTGCTGTAACTGGAGTAAATGGCACAGTTGGACCACGCCTAAATTAACTTTCTTCGTCTTATTTTGTAATTAAGTTACAGGCACTTTTCTTTCTCCAATTAGAAATTAAAAATTATTTAAAAAAAATTGTATTATATAAAATTAATTTACACTTCTTACAAATATGTCTAAAACGAAAGTTTGTTTAACTGTCCGATTTAAAATTTGCTATTAACGTTTAACGTTCACTTAAACAAATTGTTTTAGTTATAGTTTTTTCTTTTTCTTTTGAATTGCGCTCAAGGTCCGTCGAGGTGTCGGAGATTGTGTTAACATTTTTGGTCACGCATACAAACGAAAGCTGGCACAACAAACAATACAAATAAATTAAAAGAAAAAACCGTTGAAACAAAATTTTGTAATCAACACGAAACAAAAGATAATGTATATTTGTAAGTGCCGGCCGGCTCATAAGAGGATTAACGATGTTTGTGTTTAGAACAAAAATAAAGTAGAAATGCAGTGTAAAGAAAAAAAAAAAAAAAAGAATGCAATCAAAAGGCAAGAAAGCTAAAACCACATTAGACTTAAAAGAAATAGTGTCATTGACAGTATAATTAAGAGGAAGCAGCGAAATGGTTCATGAAGCTTGGAAATACTTTGATGGACTATAATATGGATATAAAGCAAAATCAATATCTTACAATAAGTTGAATGAAGGTGATTCAATTTTAAATTTAATTTTCTGGGATATTTTTTCCACACACTGGAATGAAGGCGGGTCCGTTACGTTAATGAAACCATATTGTTTACCATTCTTTCGTTAATACCACGAAAAATTTCATTTCGGTTATGAAAGATTCATTAATGGGATGAAAATTTTGCATAACACCACTTTATTATATTTTACAACTTCGTTAATGTTACGTAAATTGCTTTGTTCGTGTTATGAAAAACTTCACCTTAAAAATGTAAAAATTTCGTTAAGCTACATACACACGGTTGTCAGATCTTACAATATTGCCAGTAAAATTGTCTGAAAATGTATTACAATCGTGTGAACTGCCAATTTTTAACTTACAACGTAGCCGGAAAAACCATTGTCAATCAATTGTAAGACGACAATGTTGTCAGGCATCTGACAATCGTAAGAACTTTGCCAGATTGCCAGATAATTGGCTGGTATTGTAAGCTCAGTTGTAATTGTCAAATGTATAAAATTAATGCACCTGACAATGGCATCATTGTCAGAAAAAAGTTTGATGGGCAACACTGCCAAACAGATGGCTGTTGATATACATAAGTGGCAATGCCTTACAAAATGTCTGGCAATTTTTTTCATCTAACAATCTGACAACCGTGTGAACTGAGAATTTTTGTTGTCAGATGAATTATTTGTCAGACCATAGTCTGACAATAAAATTGTAAGATTTTCTTACGATCATCTGAACACACAATTTACTTCTGCGGCACAATTTTTCATTGTCACTACATTGTCAGCATGTTGCCAGATCTTACAATATTGTAACATCTGACAACCGTGTGTACATAGCTTTATACTTGCTAAACAGTATAGTAAATATGACAATTTATTGAGATTGTTGGGATATAAAGTTGAATGTTTGAGAATATCTTTCAAAAATTTCCAAAGTCTACTGATGATTAGGGTAGCTCCTATGAAATGTCAACATATAGATAGCTGGGAACCATAGAAAACAAGCTATTTATTGGTATAAAGAACAATTTTTTATTTAATAAATTAATCAAATAAGATGTCATTTTCCAATTTTTAAAATTTGACTTAATTTGTTATAATAAAACACCATAAATATATTTAGTTTGGCATATTTATATTTATTGGCGTCAAAAATAAATTAAATGTGTAAAAACTTTTGAAGTTTTTTTAATAGGGTATCCCAGAACTCACCGTGAAGATTATAACTATCATTTGAAAAATCAGAAAAAAAATCTAATTAAAATTACCAGGGCTTGTGAGATTAAAAAAAAACATTTGAACTGAGTAAAATGTTTTTTTAATTTATTTGCTTTTAGTAAATACTTAGCTGGTGAGGCCTAACTTTTTTTATGTCAATAAAAATGCAAAATCTTTATTACATATTTTTCCCAACGTTTCGTGAATTTTATGTTCACTTCTTCAGTGGATTTTGTATATTTGTGATTTTACAACCTTAAACACAAACAGGCCTGTTCTAAAAATCACGTGATTTCAAAGCACATGCCGTTTCAAAAGCACAAATGTGATTTGTGCCTGTTCTGCAAATCACAACTTTTTGTGATTTTCGATGTGATTTACTCTCTTCTAAAGCACAAAAAAATGCTGTTTTTTGGTCCAATTTACTGATATTTTTATTTTCAGGTTGAATTTTTTTATTCGCGGAATTATTTGCAAAATAAGGTTAATTCCTTCTAATAAATATAAAAGGTAAAATAAAATAAACCAATAAAGCAAATCACAAAATAATACAACAAATTTTGCAACAAAATGAGCGTATCTAGTTTTTTCTTAATTTAATGAATTATTTCGTATAAAATAAATGATTTTACTTAAATAATCAATAGAAAACACATTAAGTTATTTATTAATGTAATAAATTATAAAATTCATCATAAAGTGCCTGCAAAAATTGGGATGTGATTTCAAATTGATTGCAAGTTAGCTAACCTATTTAAAATCACAAAAATCAAAAATATTTTGTATGCAGAACACCTTTTTTGTGATTTCAAATCACTTTCACAAAAAGTGATTTGCAGAACAGCCCTGAAAATTATTGAAATTATATTTATAGTCAAGTAATACAACATTTATACACTAATTTCCTTAAGCACTATTTTTTATAATAATATTATAAATGGCGCTTAAGTTGTCAGTATCTTCTTTTTTGTTCATTGTTTTTTTAATTTTTTTTTTCAGATTTTTCTTATAATGGTTACGATCAATCTTTACACCCGTTTGGGATTGACGTTGAGTTCTGGGACGCCCTGTATAATACAAAAACTGTCCATTAGCAAATCAAATACACTACGCTTTTCTTAAAAATAGTTTGTAAATAGTTAGAATACATTTTTGCTATAAAAATCGCAATGAAACAGAAAATGAACATGAAACACATGTAAAATCTGCTCGTTTATTTCTACTTTCGTCTTGCCTTCTACACAAGTTGTATTTTATGGTTAAAATTAGATTTATTATGGACACTTAATGGCCAATTATGTTCTCCGCTAGAGTTGTAAAAGACCCTTATAGCCCTACGATTTTATTATTTGTGTACAAACGCGCAAGAGAGTTAACGAAATGAGTGATAAGTGCAATTATAAAAATTCCAATTGTAAGTCATAAAACTGCTGGCAGTTAATAAAGTTTTCCGGTTGATTTTTCATTTTTATTTTTATTTTTGTTTATTTATTTCTGTCTGATTTGAAGGCAACCAGAAAAGAAAACAAAACCATTGTTTTATATAGTTGTATTCAAAAAGCTGAAAGTCAGGCAATAGTTGACAAACTGAAGAAATGGGTAAATGCGTAAAATTTCTTCCGGTTGTAATAAAAAATCATATGTAAATAAAACACTACACAAATACAAGAAATTCAAGTAGAAGATGCCTTCAACCCTCTTCTTATTATTATAGTAGTATAAAGAAAGCAAAATAGAAAATAAACAAATATATATGACAAAATGTGCATACGTTTCAGCAAGAAACACCACCATGGGGGCTTTAAACAACATTTTTTAAACTTAAGGCCGTTGGCCCCTATATTTTTAAATCAGGGATGCGCACATTTTTTATTTCCTATATAATAAAGATTTAAAATTTCTAAATGCCAATTAGAAAATTTAAAGCATTTTGCTATGATATGCTATGGGGACAAATGTTCATTAAAATACAACTCCAGTGCGCGCAAAGATTTTTTGTTAAAGGAATTAAAAACAATTACTATTTTTTAAGCTGCTTGACAAATCGAGAAATTTATCAAAAAGAATTAAGTTGAGTAAGCTAAATACAATTAGATATGTAGACCAAAAGATCTACATATCGCACCCCAAATACAAAAGGGTCACTACTCAAAATTGTGCAAACGTGACTATTTTCCATAAAAGTCAGTTTTTTATGTTTTCGCAAACATAATATAAAATTGAAAAAAGTATAGCAGAACCTTCTTCAACACTGTAGTGTTTCAAATTTAGTCTCTCCCGAAATTCTTATTTTCAAATCTCTTAAATATCCTGTGCAAAAATTAAATATTAAATCATTTTTACATAAACAATTTTTTGTCACTCCTGAAAATTTTAGTATTTAGAGTTGTGATCCTTTTGTATTTAGGCTGCGATATATAAAAAGTACATTAATTTTTGACCTGATTTCCAAAGAAAATCGAAATGGCAAGAATTAAAAAGATCTAAAGCTTGAATTAACAAAGAAAGTTATGTTTAAGAAAAGACTATCATTTAAAATCGCTTTTTTCACAAAAATTTGTCATTGAAATTTTGCACATACAGGGTGTTCCAGATATCAATGCCAAGCCGAAACAGGGTGACAAAATTGATTGTAAACATTATGAGAAAAATGAGAAAAAAAAACCTAATAAACATTTTAGTCAGTTCTTCTTAATGATGGTTACAATCAATCTTGTTACCCTGTTTCGGCATGACGTTGAGTTCTGGGACGCCCTGTATATTGCTCGAAGATTAATTAAGGCCCAGTTTTAGAGTTCGTATTTAAATGTCACTTAGCTTAAAGTTATATTTAAATACGAAAATCAAATTTTAACTACAAATTTGAATCAAACTTAAATGCCTAATCTTCTTCATTTAAATTGTATTTAAGTTTGGTTTTATGTACTTTCGTTTGTATTAGAGCAAAAATGGTAAAGAAAACATACATATCGATCCTTTATTGCAATATAGTCATATCTCAAAAATGAGCTTTTCGAGTTAACAATGCACTACTTCGAGTTAACAATGTACTACCTTTTATATTGTGCATAAAATTTATTCAAATTACTTTTAAACTGTCTCCTCTTGGAGATATTTTCTAAAAATATTTTCTAAGACTTGTTTGGAGGCTAAAAACTTGAAATGTGTTTTTCTCGAAACACTCTTATGTTGCAATTGTTGTGTATTCAGGTTGAGCTTTATTTCGAGAGTGACTTTAGCCTAAGATTTACATTTTAGTTTATCACTAGTGAAGGGAATATTCAGTGAATACTTTACTCATTAAGTATTATCATAGAACTTATTAGACAGGGATGGAAATTTGCATACACTTGCAATATACCACAATATGAATTATCGCATGAAAAAAAGGTTTAAAATTAGTTGCTAATTTTGTGCTTAATAATAGCACAATATGATATTTAATTAAACATAACATCACATAAAATACAATTACTAAGTTTTTCTATGCTGTTGATACATTTAAGATTTTTCTCTAAGAATTTTTCTATTCTTTCCATAACAGTTGTTCTATGGAAAACTTTCGTAAATTTTTGGAATTTAAGTGAAGCTGTCACATTTTTATTACATTTAAATAAGAGCAATTGCTTGATTTTGAAAAACTCTACTTGTATTTAAATGCAACCTAAATTTAAATGAGAATTAAATAATTTTGTATTTAACTGGGCCTTAGACTTGACTATAAGGAATTTCTATGAAAAGTTTGTTTAAAAGGAATTTCATACAGCAAATATCAAAGTATATGGTATTCATAATATTTGCTACTTTTTATGAAGTCGTTATAAAATTTTAAAAATTTGCTTGAAAATATTATAGTAAAAAGTTTATTTCTTGAATGTGTTTTATTAAAATTGTTCTAGTTACTTGGGCTGGGTTAAATTGCAATGCAAGTCCATTGTGATACTTGAGAGAAACTATTAGATTCTTAGATCTCAAGAAGGTCATGTAAAGATTGATATTAGTATTCCTTTTAGATTTCAGGCAGCTTAATTCACATATTACAAAATAATTATTAGCACGAAATATTGATTAAACAAAAGAAGTTTTTTATTGTTGGCCTGCACCGTGATGTCAACCGGTATCGTTCTTCATTTTGAATAACAAAAATTTGACAGGGAGCCAACTGATGGCCAGATATAACTTGTTGAAATCAGAAAACTCAAATAGACTTCAAATCAGTTTTTTAATGTCCAATTGTTCGATATCGTGGAAAAGCTATATAGATGTGTTTTGTAGATACGAGCATATCAACAGATTAAAATATTAAACATTATCTGGAATAGCTTCTATAATAAGTTAGGTTAGGCCATTGAAAAGCTAGGCTTACAAAGGAAGGGCTCAAACACTCCTTACCTTCTCCTTGTCTCTGCAACTTCTACAGAAGTCATAAACTATCATAACATTTAACCAAATATTTCTTATTTTTGCAGCTAAAGATCGTTTTATTTTATATAAAAAATTCACAGTATATATTTTAAATAATTCGATAACAATTTTTTATCATCGTCAGGAAAATTCATATATTAATTTTCCTGACGATGATAACAAATTATTATCGAAATATTGAAAATAAATACTGTTGAATTTTTTATATAAAACAAAACGATCGTTAGCTGCAAAAATAAGAATTATTTACTTAAATAAGATCAAAAATTTAATTAAAACATATCAAATTATAAACATTTGACATTATTGAATAGTTTTGTACGTACATTGTACGACAACACAATTTCAATACATAGTAATCCTTAAAATCAAATATTTTTATTAAATTTTTGTTTACATTATAACTAGGCATAAAATAATAAAACGGCACAGTTTTAACAATTGAAATTACATCCTAAAAACAACTTAATTAAAAAAGGAAAAACTCTCCGTATAAGTTCTAGAAATGATTTAGGTTTTAAAGCAGAGCATTGTTGCATTAAAAACAAAGCAGAGTATACGCAGAGCATACAAAAACCAACCACCCACCCACCCTTCAATAAACATTTGTTTATTTAACAAAAGAAATACTCACACTTGAAGTTTTTAAATATGTATGCGTGCGCACTTAAGCAAATACATGTGTGTTGTGTTGTCATCTTTTTAATGAGAAATTGCATTACCTACAACAAAAACAGCGCTACATCAAGTAGCGGTATTAACATTGTGACCAGCGTTGCCAATGAAATAGCTTTTTTACTTGCATTCATTCTACTAGCTTTCGATGATACTGGGCAATATTTCAATATAGCTATGAAGAATATATGTTTCACTTACGCAAAATTTTGTCTGCTGGGTTAACATTTTTAATAGCACACTTGTACAAAACTGCGGTTTAAAAAAATTATAACTAATCAAGCGTTAAGACAAGAGTATAAAACAGTTCCACGCAATATTACATTTTTATGACCATATTCATAAAAAATATTTCATAATTATCAAAGATTTATTTGTATAGAAATTTGTCAAATAAACTTGAAATAAACAAAAAAGTAACAGCCCCATTACCGAACTAAAGAAAAAAACTCATATACGCGAGAAAATGCAAAACATTTCAATATATACTCGTACTTGTAGATTCTAGGACTAGGTTGCATTAGTGCCAGATTGAACAAGGATCGCATTTAGGTGATGTAATTAAAAAAACATATTTCATTTACTTTCGTATTAAAAACAGCTTTATAAGCATGTGGTTATTTGTTTCTTATTAAACATTTTAAATGTTAGGATATTTATGATTCACTCTGTACGAGTATAATAACAAACGATGGAATATGGAATCTGAAAGTAACTAGAGGCTTGTAAGTTAACCTAAGAAATCATAATCAATCAAAAATCAATATGTTAATGATATGCTTAATGTTTTTCAAAAATACGAGATAGTATTACATGCGTTTGTATATATTTTCTTTGATCATACCTTTATACTAGCGAAGGTTGACCGATTTTTCGATCGCTTTTAGCATGAGGAATAAACTTTCACTACGACATAACAAAACATATTTTTCGAGCAATCCAAATTTCGTTAATAAATAATTCAATTTCATCAAAAATAAGTCAGTATACTCAGAATATTTTTACAGTAACTAACTGCAGTTTATGAAGGAAGTAGTCTGTGCAGTTAATTTTTAATGAATAATCTTTCAAAAAATGTATGGCTGATGAATCGTGTTACAAAACAAAATGTAATAATTTCTCGTCATTATTTAGAAATGTTGGGCGATTTTTTTTATTCAGAATTGCGCCGAAAATGTATCTATTTTATCAGCATTTGGTTCCAGCAAGAAGATGAACTGCACACATAGCCAGAGCGGTTATGGCGGAGCTCTAACGAAAATTCCTATCTAGACTTTCCGCAGGCTCTCAAGGTCAGCAATGAACTAACTGCAATAGACTTCTTTATCGGGTTATGTCAACCAAAAGATTGTAGAAAACGAAATTAAGGAATGTGACTTCCCTATATGTTAATATAATATCAACCTATATGTTAATATAACGTCTATATGTTAATATTATGTTAATGTCAATGCAAGAGATTTCCTAATAAATCGAAAGAAAACTATTTTCAACTTTATTTGATTTCTTGTGCAGTTAAATAATAAACTTGAACACAACTTTATTAACTTAGAGTTTGTTGATTAATATATTCTACATCATAAGTATGAGGTAAAAATTTACCTTTTTCGTGGCATTGTTTCATGCACAAATACCACACAAACATATTTATTTACTTCCACTCTCATTGTAAACACTTCGCAATATAAATTTAAGCAATTGCTTTAATGTATGTATGTATATCTTGTGTTTCTCTTCTTATTGCTGTTATATCTTTATTGTTCTTTGAGATAATATTAAGTGTAACGTAAACATTTTTGGCGCTTAATCAATTAAAATATTTTTATACATACATATATCCATACAAAATTGCAAAAGCAATACAAAAAAACTTCATATTTATTTATTGTTTAAACATTTAATTGTATAAAACATTAGTAGAATGAATAGAAATTTTCTTTGACACGGTCGAAATTATATAATAACAGAGACGTTACCGCAAAAGTATGCGAGTCAGATTTTTCGTTGAGGCAGCTGAGAGCTGTTTTTTTTTTTTATCTAAAAGAAATCTAGAAGACATTTCAGTGGGAATGATTTTTTTGTGGTTATAATGAAGATTTCAACTTGTTGTTTAAAATCATGACCAAAACGTTTATCAAAAAACTGCCTGCTGTCGCTGTGGTGATATCTGCAAATTTAGTTGGCTTTGCAAAATACCTTCTAAAAAGTTATTATCTTAACATTTTCATGGGAAGTTTTCCGTAACCATGTTTTTTGGTGAGTTATTTTGGGTTCGCTTTTATATATGTATGTGCTAGCAACTTAAAAACATCCCTGCTCAACGTTTTGGGAGATAGTTGCCTACCTTCGAACCGCTTTCACACTACTTCAAGGTTACATATTTGGTTACTCAACCATGAAGTAGTATGCTAACAGCGTCAAGGCATCGCTTTTGTTCCTCCTATAGAGGTACTTGTGAACGTATCATATTATCCAGGTCAAACTTTTTTCTGAGTAGGTATTCGACATATTCGGCTACAGTTTTGACATCATTGGCAGAAATCCTTTTCTGTTACGATAATTAGCCATCCATTAATTGTTGTTAAAAGAATATACACAGTTTTTATTTGTAAAAATTTTATATTTTATTGTAAGTTTTTTTACTTATCAATGAGATTTTTATATTCGTAATTAAAGCAGCTTTATATATAGGGTGTTTTTTTAAGCCCGATAGAACTTGAAATTGTAAAAAATAACACAAAAAATTAAATTGTAATCAAAATTTTTTTTTATTCGAAAGATCAATACGTGACATTAACATTTGAAAATGATTTCGGGCATATGGGCACCGCGGCTGTTCTTGACGAAGCGCATTCTGGACGTCCAATTTTGGGCCACTTTTTCGAGCACTGCTGGCCGTATGTCACGAACAACACGAACAATGCTGGCCTCCAAGGCGTCAATTGTTGCTGGTTTATCAGCATAAACCAGTGACTTCACGTAGCCCCACAGGAAATAATCGAGAGGTGTCAAATCGCACGACCTTGGAGGCCAATTGACAGGTCCATTTCTCGAAATCAACTTATCGCCAAATTTTGATTTCAGTAAGTCGATGGTTGCGTTCGCCGTATGGCACGTAGCGCCATCCTGTTGAAACCACATCTCCTCCGGATCAATGTCATCCATATTTTCAAACAAAAAATCATTGATCATGGTGCGGTAACGATCTCCATTGACCGTAACGCGAGCTCCGGCCTCATTTTTGAAGAAATAAGGTCTGATGATGCCACCAGCATGAAAACCGCACCAAACAGTGCATTTTTCTGGATGTAATGGAGTCTGTAGGGTCTCTTGTGGATTGGTCTCACTCCATATGCGGCAATTTTGCTTATTAACAAACCCGTTAAGCCAAAAATGCGCCTCATCGCTGAACACAATTTTGCGATAAAACAACGGGTCAGTTGCCAACTGCTCTAGAGCCCAATCGGCGAAAGAACGACGCATACAATGGTCTCGTGGCTTCAATTCAATGATTTGTCAGAGTATACTGAAACAAATAAAAAAAATGTTTCATCAAAATTTAATTTTTTGTGTTACTTTTTACAATTTAAAGTTCTATCTAGCTTAAAAAAACACCCTATAGGTAGTGGCAGAATTTTCACAACTATTCGTAAATTCTACCAACAAAATACATGTTGATGTTTATTGGTGTTTTATTTATTGTAATTCTGCCACTACCTGTATAAACCTGCCTTGATTCGTAATATATGCCTTAAAGTGCGTTTTAATGAAATGAAAAAGTCAAACTTTCTATTGTACATTGTCTGGTAGCGAATTTATATTTTTAAAAAAGATTATTTCAAAATGTAATAAACGGTACGGGCGGACCGTGGCACCGTTTAAATTATCGATTGTGTGGATTTGTCAGTCGCAATGTCGCAGTGGGCGAGGTAGCATCGAGTGTTCGCTGTGGAGACATTTTTCTTGGAGCATTTCCGCACTGTTAAATCTCATTTTTTGGAGTGATTAGGCTTATTTTCACTTAATCGGTCACGTCAGCAAAGCAAAACTTTAGTTACTGGTCTCCACGTATCCATAAACCTCAATTTTTTTTTTTTTTTTTTTTTTTTTTTAGTAAGTTTTTATTGAATACTTTTAAATTTACAATAAAAATATTAAATTATACAAAAATGTTAGCTCTGATTAGTATTCCTAATATAATTTACTAGATTTCTTTTAAAACAGTAATAATAATCTTCATTTTTAACATGAATTGGCAGAGAATTGTAAACATTTAGTCCTTTGTAGAAAAGAGATCTTTGAGTTCAACTTGCATATGCTATCCTAAAATCGCAAGCATTTCTCCAACATAGTTGACGTCTGTCTCCAACGGAGGCAGAAGTCTCCATTTTGCACAGATGTTGAACTCGACGAAAGACATCTGGGGCCAAATCACCGCATACGATATCGAGCAAAATTATCGAAATTTTTCATTTTGGTATCACGGCATACGATATCGAATAAACTGTATTGCAATAATATAAAAAAGTTAAAGGATTTATTTTTTATATTCCTACTTTTAAGAAACGTATGGTCTTCAATCTATTACATTTTGTTTTTTGTTTTGTGTTTTTCTGTTTGGCTGGTTTTCGATAGTACTTTTGCTTACGAGTAAAAAGTTGCACGGTTGCATTCGAATGGTTACTCGCTATCGAATGCCATCATAAGAAATTTCGATACCTTTTACTCGATATCGAATGAGATAATCCCAAAAGTGTAAAAACTCGCACATTCGAGTAAAAACTCGCTCGTAAGCGAATGACAGAATTAGCCCCCTGTATTGCAATAATATAAAAAAGTTAAAGGATTTATTTTTTGTATTCCTACTTTTAGGAAACGTATGGTCTTCAAGCTATTACATTTTGTTTAAATTACGATCCAATATGCATCGTTTGCCATAATTTAGATGTATCGTAATGTCATTCGATACGATAGTTAATTCGATATCGTATGCGGTGATCAGGGGGCTAATTCTGTCATTCGTGATCGAAATTACTATCGAGTAGAAAATAATTTCGATATCGTGTAAATTTCTAATGATGTGACTCGTTACGTAACGAATCGAGCTATCACTTCAGTGTTGCAAAATACTGACAAAATGTGTTTTATAACACTGCCGAAAATTTTATGTATTTGCATACTTTGCATACATGTTTTACATTAAAAAATAAACACACATACCTTCACAATAACAATTCATTTAAATCTGTCATGTATGCGTGTATGGACATTAAAAAGTAAGTAAACAGAAATAACAATAAATATGTATGTAAAAACAACCATTTAAAAAACAAAAAAATATTTTTGAATATAATAACATGTGAGTTCAAATATAAGTATTTGTGTTCTTAGTCATGAATTAAAAAAAAGTCCTAAGAACCAAAAATGCTCAATTTAATTTAACTATTATTGCTATTCAAAACAATTTTTAATTTACATTTCTTTTGTGTTTTTCTGTTTGGCTGGTTTTCGATAGTACTTTTGCTTACGAGTAAAAAGTTGCACGGTTGCATTCGAATGGTTACTCGCTATCGAATGGCATCATTAGAAATTTCGAAACCTTTTACTCGATATCGAATGAGATAATCCCAAAAGTGTAAAAACTCGCACATTCGAGTAAAAACTCGCTCGTAAGCGAATGACAGAATTAGCCTCCAGGGGGCTAATTCCGTCATTCGTGATCGAAATTACTATCGAGTAGAAAATAATTTCGATATCGTGTAAATTTCTAATGATGTGACTCGTTACGTAACGAGTCGAGTTATCACTTCAGTGTTGCAAAATACTGACAAAATGTGTTTTATAACACTGCCGAAAATTGTATGTATTCGCATACTTTGTATACATGTTGTACATTAAAAAATAAATAAACATACATAATTTCACAATAACAGTTCATTTAAATCATTCATGTATGCGTGTTTGTACATTAAAAAGTAAGTAAATAGAAATAACAATTCAATAAATATGTATGTATGTAGAAAGCAACCATTTAACTATGTATAAGCGTATGTATGTATGTACATATATATGAATTTCTAAAAAGAAACAAAAATAAATTCTTGAATATAATAACATGTGACTTCAAATATAAGTTTTTGTGTTCTTAGCAATACTCATCTTTATATACATATACCTGTATATATACGTCATATATATCATCACATGAATTGAAAAAATCCTTAAAAACCAAAAATTCTCAATTTAATTTAAATACTATTGTTATTCAAAACAAATTTTTAATTTACATTTGTTTTGTGTTTTTCTGTTTGGCTGGTTTTCGATAGTACTTTTGCTTACGAGTAAAAAGTTGCACGGTTGCATTCGAATGGTTACTCGCTATCTACTGCCATCATTAGAAATTTCGAAACCTTTTACTCGATATCGAATGAGATAATCCCAAAAGTGTAAAAACTCGCACATTCGAGTAAAAACTCGCTCGTAAGCGAATGACAGAATTAGCCCCCAGAGACCCCTGGATGATATACTCTTTAAAAAATGCAATCCGCATTTCCATTCTATCGTTCAATGCTCTTAATAAAACTTTGTGTCAATTATTATGTTTTTTATCTAAGTTTGAAAATATAAGTCTGCATTCAGACACCCTTTACTTAACTCGTTACACTTGTCCTACACTCATTTCCTCATCACAAACTAAGTACACTTCTTTCTTTCAGTGATAACTTAATTTAGTTTTTGTTATTGGGAAAGTTTTGTTAAAAACTTACATCAAATTTTTTCAACAGTTACAATTTTTGGAGAGCCTTACACATACATACTGTATGTGACTTAATTTCTCTTCCCACACAGATCAGCGAAACAATTTGTAGCAAATATGAAGCAAAAATTGCATAATATGTCGGTGATGAAACTACGGGGTAATTTATTTAACAAATTTTCTTTTTTGTTCTTGTATCTTTAACCTTTTCAAAAAATAACTATATACCTAGATTTATCACCGACCAAAAGTTCCTGGTAAAACGCCTAGGAAAATGCATATTTACTTACCGTTATGTTCAGTAAAGATGTTCAGTCCAATTGGATTGCAGCGATTATCCTTAGGATTATGACACGATGACGATGAGACACCGCCAGAACGATGTAAGCCACCACTAACACCGGCTGGTGGAAGCGAAGATTTGATGCGTGAACCACGTAAAGTGGAACCGGCGCCTAAAGCGTTAACAGGTATGCCATGCGAGCCAACTGGACTGCTGCTAGAAACGCCAATACAACTTGCAGTGCCACCATGGCTACCACTCGAGTGCGAGCCGCGTTCTTTGCCTTGTTGAGCACCCATTATGGTAATGTATTTTTTTTTTTTTGTACCAAAAATCACAGGGTCAACAGAACAGCAGTCAAGAAAATTTCAAACAAAAAATAACAAATATGCTTCCTTTTATGCTTACAACAGCAAAATGTTGTAAGGTCGAATGTGACGAAAACTACTGTTTATTGCTGCCAGATATGCAACAACATTAAGACGAAGTTTGAATTGCTTTGTCTAGAATACACGAAGGATCAATATTGCAAACACACACACACAATCAAACGCGATTACAACAGTGATTTAACGGTACCAACGAAAATTTTAAATTATTCCAAAATTTAAACAGTAAACAAAAGATGTTACAATCGTGACCAATGGGTGTTATAACTGGAACTTCTACCAGTTTTTATTTATTTAAATTATTTTGCTTTTAATCTATTTAATTTTTTTTTATATTGCTATTTGAAGTCCTTGTACAAAATTATTTTTTAATCTTGGTTCTCAAGAAAACGTTTGTATTTTCTGTATTTGCTTTTGCTGTTTGAATTCGTACTTGTAGTAGACACCGTATCCAAAGAATATTACTACAAAAAGGAAGTTGCAATCATAAAAAAAACAATTGATTTTTTCTTGACTGGCAGCTACCTAGTAAAGCTGCCTTGGTAGACATCAAATGTTGATTAATTTTCGTTAAAAGTACTATAAACAAGTAGATTATTTTGATTAAGGTTACAAGTGATGCGTGATTTATTTATTAAGAACTGGTAAATATTCAAACACTGTAATCTTTTTCCAACACATAATAACACGCCCTAAACACTAGAGTCGGTCGGTAATTATGACTGGCTGGCTGTGTTACGGAGCACTTGCAAATTAATGTCTGCAACTTTTCTATATTATTTTTTCCAGCTCATGTTTAAAACATTACATTTATTTTTTTACTGGTTTTTTGTATTCAACACGACAGTCATTTTGTATTCAATTAAAATTTCTAACAGACTTTTTGTATATTCCTGAAGAGATTTTCTTTATTCTTCCTTTTCTTTTCCATTGATTGAAAAAATTTCCCAATTGTCTACAGACAATTATACATTTTCTAGTTCAAAACAAAAAATTCACTTTAGCTTCACATTTTTTTGTCCATTTTTTCACATTTTCTTTTAGTATATCAATTAATCTTAATTATTTATTTTAACAATTAATTTTAAGTTTATATTAATTTTTATGCGCACCGCAAAAAAACAACAATTAAACGTCGTGCGCCTTTATAGACATTCCGACTGCATTTGTTCGTTTTTTCCAATTCTCCTTGTACTTCTTTGCGTAGTTGTATAATTGTGTACTAAGTTTCAGTTTTTCTTTTTACACATATTTGCTTTTTCGACTAACTGAACTTAAACGCTGTTGATACACCCCGACTTTTTCAGCGTCTCGTGATGACATATATATATATAACAAGACCACACCTCTATGCAGATAAAGGGCACTTCAGACTATCACACTTTGTATTAAGACTTGTCAAAAAATCAAATAATACGTGCAAGTGTGATAGTGTGAATGTAAAGCGTTATGAAAATGAGAAATAATACGGTAAAAGATTTGACATCCCATAACACTTCGCCATTTTTAGAAATTTGTTTAAACAATAAGATTTTTTATTGGATCAGGGTTGCATTTTTTGCAAAAGCAAATAATAAAAATATTAAAACCAGACGTTAAGTAAATTGGCTGTTTATTTTAAAGTCATATTCCTTCTTTTACTTTAGGTGTGATAGTGTGAAAACAAAATGTAATGGTACGTTAGATTTTTTGACAGTCGCAACAAATATCTTTAGATTTTTGTCCCACAAAGTCCAATCAAAATCTTAAGACTTGTATGATAGTCTGAAACGCCCTTAATTACCAAAGAATTTATAGAGAAAAGGTGAGAAACTTAAAAGCGTAATAGTTGAATTTATTTTTAACAATTGCAATTTTTAATATATCACTAAAAGAACATACAAAACTAACACAAAATATACGAATATATACGAATATATATATATAAACGTAGAGCTTTATATAAAAATTGTTTCAAAACAATTTTAATTTTGTTTCAAAACAAATTTATCTGAAAGTTTTGGCTGACAAAAAAAAAGCATATTGATGGAAGACTATTAAAAATGTATTCATCAAAATGTATTTGATGTGGCTCTTCATATATTAATTTAAACCTAAAATTATTTATTAAACAGTAAAAATTTGCAAAATATAGGATGCACAATATAGTTGGAGTAACGAAGACTATATGCCCAATGTGATATTAACAGCATATTTGTAGCGTTACTATGACTAACTATAACGAACTATGCCTTCACATAGGAAACTGCCGCATGATTAAAAACAAAATGCACAAAAAAAAAGCTGTAAATTAATACAGTTATTTGAAACAAACGGTTAATCAGAGCAAGTGAGATGCAAAACTCTAGAAGGCAAAACGATAACACGAGAGCTGTTCTTCAGCCCAGAGTTGCTTTACAAAAACTCATGTTTCCGAACTCAACGTCAAGCAAAATATATTTTACTAAAGAAATTATTAAATATAATGTTAAATATATATGTCCCCGAACTCAACGTCAAGCTGAAACAGTGTGATAAATTTTATTGTAACTATAATTAGAAAAATCAGAAAAAATTCGAAAAAAAAACATTTTACTCAGTTCAAATGTTTTTATTCGCACAAGCCCTTGTATTTCAATTAAGTACTTGTATTATATTTTTACTGACTTTTGGTTTAATGGTCATTAGGCTACATGTGTTACTGATGAATTGATAAATAAATAAAGTAATGAGTTCTAAAATACTATATTTATTAATAAAATTCATTATCAATGGAATCAAAGAATAGATGTTTCCACAATATATCGGAGAAGTTGGGACTTAATTAATTTTTAAAGTAAAATATCTTTTAAAGCGGATGAGATACGGTCAAAATGCTTGTGATCAACTTCACGCGTTGATTTTCATGCTTGATGGTCCTTCAAACAGATTTAGTTCCTAACATTGGTCAATAAACATTATTGAGTTTTCAAAACATTTTGATTTCATCACTGATTTTTTGTTTTTCCCACGTAAAAATAATGGGCTATAACTATAGTTAAGCATTAATGTCGGTTCGTTTTAAAAACAATTTAAATTTTAGCATCTACTGCTAATTTTTTTTTTCAACTACAGTCAAAATTAAAGTGGGTTCTAAGTTGAACAGACTCTATAAGGGTGACAAGTCAAATTCATTTAACATTTGCATACAATCTAGTATAATATATAAACGAGTGGTATCTCTGATCAGCTGAGAGGCAAAATTAAAAAAAGGAAAACAAACGGTCAAAAAATTTGAATAAAAAAGAAAAAGAAGTTTTTAAAAGCTATTATAAATTAGTTACAATGGAAAAGTTGTTCTGTGTGTTATATGTAAATTATTCTAATATCATAAATTTTCGCTTTTATTGACAGGGTCAACATAAGAGGGAAAGGGAGGCTAATTGGAGCACCTATCTAGCGGCAAATTCAAAAGGATCAAACCTTGGCTTATATATTTTGGGTCTTCTTTCCACCCGGAAATGATCAATTATGGCAAAGTCGACCTAAATGTCTTCAAAGTACACATTTTATATGCTTTATGGTTTTTACTTTATACCAATTTTTGCTTAATTTTCAAAAAATAATTTCTTTTTTTACATTTTATGATATGATGGCGAACAGCTGACTTATTTAGAGTTATGTTAATTTACTTAAAATCTACTTTTTCTCTGTTTAACTTGAAAGTAAAGCAACCTTCTTTTTTGTTTATAGTAGACGAAAAGTATATTATTTGTCAAACATTACTTTATATTTTTTAAATTAGACTTTTTAATGACTATAGTTATAGTTTGTATGTAATTTGCGTTGCAACCATTCACAGTAAAACAAAATAATAATCGTTCGTGCTTGATGACCAGCGCTAGACACAATCAAACATGTAAATTAAAAAATTTTGATTTTCCATCAACACATTCTATTACCATTTTTGTCACGCATTTGACCGTGTCTAGCACGCTTTATTGCCCATCTTCATTAGACATGAAAAGCTGTTAAGACATACTGTTAAAACAAACCTTTAATGACCCAATTGTTACATGGTGGAGTACACGTATGTCTTGATTTTCCATCATTTTAACTCCGTCAACAAAAACACATCATCACTTGATATGCCCTTCTTTATAGTTTGTGGAAAGAAAATGTATTTTTATTGCAAAATTTGCAATCTAAAATAAAAATTTTAACTTTTCTTTGATAAATTCTCTTAATTTAAAACAATTTTTACTTTTCTCATATTTAAATCTCAGTTTCTGTTAAGACAGAGCTTTTAAAACAGACGTCTTAACAGCCGTGTCAAGACGGCAAGAAAACAGTAACATTTGCAGTCTACACCTGGCAGTAACACTAAGTTTACACGTGCAAGTAACTTGTTACAAGTAGCGTGTACATATTAACAACCAATACATCGAAAAAAATAATAAAAACACTTGCAATTTGCACGATTGTTTACACACGCAAGTGCAAGTTCATTTTCAAAATGTCGTCGAAGACAAACGTTGTACGCCTTTGCACTACATGCGCTTTTGATGTCTGTGCTGCCAAAGTTTTAGCCTAGCAATATTACAGGGGAATTATATTAAGTACATAAATTTTTCACAATATAAATAATAAATTTGTAATCCAAAGAAAAAATAAGTTATAGATGTTTATTTATTTTTGTGTTTTTATATTATGTTTTCGGCATATAACTAAAAATATTAAAATTTTAAAAATTTTTCCTTGAAAAATACCTATTAAAGTCAAAATGAAATATCTATGGGCAACACTGTTTGTTTCTGCTTGCATGCAAGTGAAAAAATCACTGCCAACCAAAATCAGTTGCAAGTGAGGCTACTACTTGCAGGTGTGTGTATGTATTAGTAAAAAAATTGTAATGTATTGGGTTTTTTGCACTTGCACTTGCGTGTGTAAACATTAAGTAACAGTATTTTGCTGTTCCTATTAGTGTTCTCATGTCAGCACTTTATTTTGGCAATAGATAACGGCAACAATAAAAATTTTTTCCCAGGTACTATTGAGTTAATATACGAAGAAATACAACACTGTTGTCTAGACTAATAAATTTGACATTTAATTTGATGCTAAAAAATATTCAGTTTTTAGTAAAATATTTCGTAAACTTTAATTTAATACATATTACAAGTTTAAAAATAGCCATACAAAATAAATGTGCCAAAAACTGTAAAATGTACAAGCTGGAACAATTTTCAATTATAAAAGAAAATTAATGTGTTATAATTTTGAAGCAGCCAATAAAAAATCGATTATTATATATAAAGCAATAAAAAAGGAAGCGTAGTAATTAAAAAATATATATGCACGTTTGCTTTTCTTTAAATTGAAATAACAAAATAAATAATACTGAAACGTATTTTTTGTGCACAATGGAAGCGTAGAAATTTTTTATTTCTTATTGTGGAGTGCCCCCACCAGAAGAAAAAAACGTTCGTGTTGGTGGCTGGTCTTAAATTTGCATATACATTATGAACGTCTGCTCTGACACCTCTAGGCATATAAAGAAAATAATAAATTTTCATTATATTTGATATACTTATGTATGTATATAAACGAAAATTATAAATTTTTTCTAAAATAATTGAAGTTGAAGGTCGTAATAAAAATTTAATATAATATAAAATTATAAATCCATAAACAAACAAGTAAGTACCCATAAGTGCTATTTTAGTTAAATATTACTATTGCATTTTCAAGCTTGCAAAAATTTAAAACAATTGTGATATCGTTATCAATGTTGTCATTTGTTATCTCTTCCCGTACTCTTGTTTTCGCATTGGTGCAGTTTTTCGTGAGTTGGTATTGGTTTTTACAACTGCCGTTAACTTAAACTAGCGATGGAAAATAGAAATAGTACTGAGATAATAAAAAATTCCTTTTTCAAGAGTTTGGTACCTTTTATGATAAGTTAAAAAAAAACACACTAATAATCTTCAAAATAAAAGCGTGATGAATTCATGCATTACGGTTCCTAATGTTATTATTACTTAAACACTAAGACGAAGATTTCTATATTTTAATTTGCGACCGGTATCGTAGAGGTAAAACACATCCTCTGCTCAGTTAATAAAAATAGGTAATAATTCTGAAAACGATACAGCAATAACGCAATTTTAACTTCAGGTATAACGAAACAATTATGAAAACATTTTATTGACATAATAAAAGTGTAACATCTTTATTCTTAACCATATTTAATATGGTATTTGTATTAATTAGCAGTTTGATCAATTCAACAGTTCTCATAGAATAATATATGCATAAAGAATTGAAAGATTGTCCCAAAATGTTAATTATTTATCTTCTCATTTATTAGTTATCCATATTATTTGTAAAAGTATTCATGATAAAAACTTTTAGCTATTCCGAAAATCTTTTAATTAATGTAATAAAAATAATATTTAGCTAACCACGGCAACACTGTTTTCAAAATCAACAAATTACATGCTATGAAAAATGCATTTTAATTTTTGGTTGTGTATTTGTATACAAGTGAATTATTATAATCAAATGGACTTAAGTTATTGAATGTGGCAACTAGCACCCGTAGTTGTGAATTTTTAAGTGATAGAGAGAGAAACGTTGACGAAAATAATTTCATATTCTATCATATCAAAATTGTTATTATGTGCTTGTGTACTATTTGACATTTACTTGGTTCTTTCCGTTTAATCTTTCGTTATTTTAATATTTATTTATTTATTTTTATACATATCTCTGCTGTAGAAGACACAACCACTTATTACTTTTTGGCTAACTTAAGCAAGCAATGACAGACGGCATGAGTGTTCTAAATATAAAACAGGAACTGCAAGATTCGGGTTCTAATCACAATAATATTACATGTTTTAGTCCATCTACTACAACGCCAACATCTAGCAGCCATAATAATAGACGTAGCAGCGGTTCGAACAGCACAGCTAATGGTATGAAATCTTCACCGTCTGTCTCGCCGGATCGCCAAATGTGCAGTTCCACTACCACCTTAAGCAATGGTTCTTATAATGCAAGCGAAGATGGTGGCAACAACGGATCCACCACACAATCAGGTACAAATCCCAGTCAAAGCTCCAGTTCGGGAAATTCCATACGTGATGAACTAAGACGTTTGTGCTTAGTGTGTGGAGATGTCGCTTCGGGATTCCATTATGGTGTGGCAAGTTGTGAAGCATGTAAAGCATTTTTTAAACGCACCATACAAGGTAACATTGAATATACCTGCCCCGCTAATAACGAATGTGAAATCAATAAGCGAAGAAGGAAGGCATGTCAAGCGTGCCGTTTTCAGAAATGCCTCTTAATGGGAATGTTAAAGGTGAGTTAATTTAAAAAAGTAAAAAATCAAGTTTTGCTTTCTTTTCTTTTTGAAAAATTTGGAAGAGTTAACCAAAAAATTGAAAAACAAAAACACATTTTTTTTTCATTTCATTTATTTTTATTTAACCGAGCCCACAATGGGCCATATATAGTTAATAGTATAATTTAATTTAATGTGCAAAATAAACATTATATAATAATTAACAATTCGAAAAAATAAGTATTAATAAAAATTCAGTAGCAATCATACGTTAAAGTGATAGAAAATAATCATTATGAAAACTTAAAACATTAAAAAACATTAAAATTTAAGGCATATAAACTGACAACGTTATAAGTGTGATGCAAAATAGTTAAAGAACTTTTTTTTAGCAGTAGGAAATGAACAGGAAAATGATCTAAGACTGACTCCAAATTCTGGCAGTACTAACTACGAATGAACGTTCAAATACTGAGATTGAAATTCTGGGTATAATGATTTGTGGGGAACGAGAAGATCTTGTTGTTTTTTTTTTACCTGTTAAGGCCATGTTTTTATTTTTAAAATTTTGGGGTTATTTTTCCATTGGGTATGATATAAAATCAGTATTTAAATCCCTTAGTCTTACAAAAGTTTTATTCTCTATCTGCATTTTATTTATAAGATTCTAAATTTTAATTTGTTGAATGTTTGGGAATATCTTTCAAGAATTTCCAAGCCTAAAAAATTATAAATACCTTGTTTTCTATGTTTTCTAGCTGTCTAAATGTCGACATTTCATATGAGTTATACTAATCACCATTATTGATTGGAATCTATGTATGTATATCGGAAGCTAATAAAGTGAATAAACTCAATTGTTTGGAAAATTTTATTTGTAACTTAAAATGTATATAATATTTCGAAGTGAATGCAATCTGAATCCGAATAGATATCTGAATTTTGGAATTACACAATAAAAAAAAATCGAAAAACTCAAAAAATCTCATAATGCTCGCACAAATGTATGTATGCATAGATGCCAGGTAAATCTGGTTTAAAATCGTCAAATTCGCGGGAAAAATCGTCAATGTGACTATCATCAATGGGATTATCGCAAAAGTAAATTTTAGAATAGAATGTATTTTAAACGGGTAAATATTGGAAAACAATAAATGGTTGCCTTTAATAAAAAAGTACAGCATTTAAAGCTATAGCAACAATACTCGTACGAATAATAAAGTTATTTTCATAAGTATACATTCTAAGTTTACATAATCAATTTAATAATTCATTTGAAAAAAGTGATTTTGAAAATTCCATTTATATATAAAATTTAAAAGTTAGGAACGCATTATGTAGTAAAACATTTTATTAAATCGGGCATATCTTTTGACCCAAAACAACTACATTTGCAAGCTTTTAACTAGTCTTTAGTATAAAATATTTCTTTTACAAATGGCTTCTTCAACTAATTTCACACTTTGATTTTGTTAAGAGTTGTGTATTTGGATGCAAATTCTTTTTAAAATTGCAGAAAAAATTAGCAAAGCCATTTGTAATACTTCACTTCAAAAAAAAAATCTGTATCATAAAACAACATTTCCAAGTTTGATAGACTTCAGAATAAATTTTTCGTTAAATTCTATGATCAAAACTCTTGATCAGAAAAAAAAATTTCTTCTTTTATTATAAGTATTGTTAACATTTTGAATTTATATATCTTCAAATTAAAATGTCCTTAAAATATAATCACGCCTTTATATAAAAATGTATACAATTTTTAACATGTAATTTAACTTATAATTTTAACTTCTCATATTTGCAAATAATTCATTCAGCTCAAGGTCCTTTTTGTTTTTTTTTTTTGTTTTTTTTAATATTTAATGTATTTTTCAATATTTCGTCTTCCTTTGATAGACTTCTTCAGATAAATTTGTTTTTTTTTTTTTTTTTTTTTTTTGTGTAAATTCAATACAAAATTTGAAAATAAAGGTCAAAGAAAATAGGATCAAAAATTTAACTTCTCATTTAAATGGCATTCCCGTGTGGTCTTTCAAATATATCGCTAACACATATACATAAATGTATACTCCCAAATAAATATCACATAACGTTTCAGTGTTACGCTCATATTTATTATAGCCGTACAACAGTTTATATATTTAGGTGTAAATCCAGAATTGCTTAAAAGATATGAAAGTAAAAATGTAATATACAAAAATCGTCAAAAACTTATCTTAAATCGTCAAATCGTCAACGTGCTATTTTCAGCACCGTAAATCGTCAAAATGACTATAAATAGTCAAATATGGCAACCGGGTATGTATGTTTATGAAAGAGAAAGAGAGAAACGTGCAGTGTAGTCACATTTCATATTGAGGTTTCGGCTAAATTAGCCAGTTCGCCGATATCGAAAGGATAAGTTAATTCGCACTCTATGGGAAAGAAAATTGATTTCGTTTTTTCTAACTTTATTCTATGCGAACGATGTGTCAAAATTCAATTAAAATACAGTAGTGCGTGCGAACGAATAATAGTGACATAGATGAACCCAAATTTATTCGAATGTGAGTGACTAACTTTCTTTCGCATACATTTTCATTCGATATCGTCGAACAGGCTGTAAAATGTATGCGAAATTAAAGAAAATTTTTATTAAGCAAATCGTTTGATGACATTCGTTTTTCCTTATTTTTCAACATATTTCCAATCAAATATTATAAAAATGACAAATAAATACATAACACAAATTCCCCTCTCAAATAAAAATCGGAAAATTTCCAAGTTCTAATTGTGCACGGTTTCTACGGACTCCAAGTAGAAGAGAGGGAGAGTGAGATAGAGAGGGAGAGAGTTATTTAACTTAATGAATCTTTAATACTTGAGGTTGAAACAGAACTAGAGTTTGACGCTGTTTACCATACGAGTACAACTTGACAAAAAATTACGACACAGAATGTGATCGTAAAAAAGAATCTACTTTCTTTTGACAGCGATGTTTCTTATGCTCTCATTTTGAAGAAGGCAAGCATATAACAATTTCATACATTTTACAAGCTAACCAGAACTTTGAAAGCTTTAGCGCGAACACTAAACAAAATAAGAACATTAACAGCTAGTTCGCCGATGTAGAAGGGATAATTCGCATTCTAGGTGAAAGAAAATTGATTTTGGGTTTTCTAACTTTATTCTATTCGAACGAAGTGTCAAAATTCAATTAAAATACATAATTTCATGCCAACGAATAATAGTGACATAGACAAAACCAAATTGATTCGAATGTGAGTGACTAGCTTTCTTTAGCATACATTTTTATTCGATATCGACGAACAGGCTGTAAAGCCGAAACCCTTGGTTTCGGAACAAAATTTTTGTTCTGAAACATGTTTTTTATATGTAGTTTCACGTTTTTCATTTTGAAAGCGAGACAAAGTTAAATTTGTTCGGAACCATTTCAGCTTTAGTTGGTTTAACTTTGTGTTTTGTTCCGAACCAATTCAACTGAACTGTCAGCTACTTTAATTTTTCAAGCAAAATTGTATTAAGCATACATATGTGGCATACACATATTATATGTACATACAGATATACATATAATAAAATACAGTGTGTACGTAAATGTTTTATATTGAGTATTATACAAAATAAAAGTAAATATCTTTAAAACATTTTATCATTTTTTTTTAACTTTATTATTTTATTTATTGAATCTACATAAGAAATGTAATGACAATAAGTATTCAAGTCTTAATAATAAAAAAAATTGTGATTAAAATCCTGCCAGTGCTGGACAAAAATGTATTTGACCATGAATTTCATCGCATCTTATTTCAGAAATGAAAAAGCTGGTACCTCGTAACAGTACGACGTCTCGTTTACATAGTCATTTCATATGGTGGCTTTGTTTGTCGAGAACAAATCGCTCGTTTATGCAACATAGTCATATCTTAAAAAATCTCATTTCGAGAAAAGCGCATTTAAAGTTTGTAGTTTCCATACAATTTTTTGAGAAAATATCTCCTAAAGGAAACAGTTTAAAAGCAATTTTAATAAATTTTTGGCACAATATAAATGGTAGCACTGTTAACAATTCTGCATTATTAACTTGAAAAGCTCATTTTTTGACTCGAAAAGCTCATTATTTGAGATATGCAATAAAGGAGCGAAATGTGCAAAGTGGGTGAATCGTTTCAGAACAAATTCTCAAAGAGCTAAAAGTAGTTCGGAACAAAAATTTTGTTCCGAAACAATGGGTCAATCCATCTTAAATGACAGTTTGTGAAATTGCAGCAGTCGTTTCATTTGTGGACGTATTTTCTCTAAAAAGAGTCGTTATTGCTTGAAGTTGCGGTCGTATTCTGATACACGGCTTTCACACACGGAAAGTTTACTTCACAAAGTCTTGAATTTGTTTTCCTTGCCACCACAAAACTCAAGACTTTGTAAAGTAAACTTTACGTGTGTGAAAGCGGTGTTTCATCATTTAAGCTGAAGGTTCATATCACGCGTTATATGCGTTAACGCGTTGTAAGCGTCTGTCAAAAAAGTAGAATCAGATGAATTGTGTCACGACACAAAAAGTAGGTTTACTTTCTAATTTTGTACGCTTCATAAGCGTAATAAAAGCAGGATCAGTGCAGTTGTATCAGACAAGTTTTACATCACAAAGCATAGCACGCAGAGATATGTACGTACGACACAAAAAGTAGGTTTACTTTCTAGTTTTGTACGCTTCATAAGCGTATTAAAATCTATCAGTTGTTTTTGATAGCCGCAGATCACAATTCATTATATTTTTTTCAAAGTTATCGCCAAGAATATTTGGTAATATTTTTTGCTTTTTGCGAACACATTCAGTAAATTAAAATTTTTTCTTATGCATTTTAGGAGGGCGTTCGCTTAGATCGAGTGCGTGGTGGACGCCAAAAATATCGGCGTAATCCTGTCTCCAATTCATATCAAACAATGCAATTATTATACCAATCGAGCATAACGTCTCTAAGTGATGTCAAAATTCTTGATGCCCTAAGCAATAATGAACCTGACTTGCTTTCGGTTAAATCTGTACAACAAGGCAACAATGGTAACAGCTCATCGCCATCCTTGCTGGAAGAAGAAAATACCACTAATGATTCATCATCAAATGTTAAACATGAACATCAACACAATCTTATAACGAATTGCAACAATTCAAGTAATAACGGAGATGTTACGCCACCCTCAACACCAACTTCGTCAACGGCAGCGAACTCAAACACATCTTCTGCCACAACAAATTGCATTTTTCGTTTGACATCGTCGCCCACAACAAACAACAATAGCGATGCACACGATATATTGGGAACACTCAGTAATTTGTACGACACTGAATTGGTAAATGTTATAGGCTGGGCTAAGGGTATACCTGGCTTTGTGGAGCTTCAGCTGAGCGATCAAATGAATTTATTACAGGTAACTTGGCCAGAAATATTGACATTACAGCTAATCTTTCGTTCGTTGCCTTTTAATGGTAAATTGTGTTTTGCCTCGGATCTCTGGATGGATGAGTTGTTGGCCAAGGAATGTGGTTACACGGAATTCTATTATCATTGTTTGCAGGTGGCTCAACGTTTGGAACGCATTTCGGTTAGACGTGAAGAATATTATCTACTTAAAGCTTTGATTTTAACCAATTGTGATATTAATTTGGATGATCAATCCTCATTAAGGGCATTTCGTGACTCTATTTTAAATTCTCTCAACGATGTAGTCTATCTTTTGCGTCATAGTTCAGCAGTTTCGCACCAACAACAGCTGCTTCTCTTACTGCCTGCCCTGAGACAAGCTGATAGTATTTTACGTAACTTTTGGCGCAGTGTCAATGCCAAAGGTTCGGTTACTTTAAAAAAGTTATTTGCTGAAATGTTAGAACCCGTTTCACGGTGAGGTTTAACAATTTCGCCATTTTAGCATTTTGTTCGCTTTAATTGTTAAAAACAAACAAACATAAAATTAGTTAATTTGAGTTGTTGATTCGTTTTCATACTACATTGATGTGAATTTATTTTTAAAATAAAAAACAAAATGTTTTATTAGTGTATAAAATTCTTATGGCAGTGGTTAACTTACCTCAGTTTATTTTAAATAATTATTGTTATTTTTTTCTTTTCTTTTTACATACAATTAGTTTAGTTAGTTTTATGTTAACACAGCCAAAGATCTTTTTGAATTAAATATTTTTCTTTTGGTTTTTTGTGTATAAAAAAAAAAAATTAAAAGCTCATAAATTTTTTTCACATAAGTAAATTGAAAAACAATAACAATTGTAAGAAAATTTTATACATATATTATGTATAAGTATGTAAATATAAATGTAAATTTGTAAAATTAACACTCTTAAATAAACAAAAAATCAGTTTTAATTTGGAATATTTTAAATTATACTTCAGGCTATGTTACAAATACATGTATACAACGTTGCTATCATGTAGAAAGGCCCCACCTGGCATAATTATAACTTTGCAGGAGAAGAAAAAACTATAATTGAAACTGTATTTATGAATAATGTTTGCGTGCCAAGTAAGAAAAGTCGATCACATGAAATAAAATAAACAAAACAAAAATAATAAAATAAATGTGCAAATAACAAAATATATGGATTAGTATTTAAAATACATCCTACAAAGTCCTAGAAAATTTTTGCACAGTGGCTTAACGCAAAAAATATTTAAAAAAATCAGGAAAAATAGTAGTTATTCGAATCCCACTGCCAAACGGGTCTCCCTCTTTCCTCCTCATCATACCCTATTTTCCTAGTTCCAGTACAATGCGCTGCATATGTAGGGGTCATCCCTTGAGTACTGGTCCCAGATTAAAAAAAAAAAAAAAAAAAAAAAAAAAAACGGAAAAAATACAAAAAAAAAAAAATCGAAGAGTACAAACAGTGAGACAAATTTATTTAAAATATTAAATCCCGAAAATCGCATCAAGCCCACTGTGCACAATTTTTTTATATTTTTTTTTTTATTAGATAGAAGACAGAAAAAGAAAAACAATGCAAAAAAATTATTCTGTTTGGGCTAATATTGAAAAAGTTATGAGTATTTATTCGGGCACGGTTTTCTCATAATTCTGCTTTTTCAAAACGCAATATCTCTGAAACCATAAGCCAAAAAAGCTGAAAATTTGCTAAAATGTGCTGTTTAATAGGGACATCAATACAATAAAAAATAAAGCAAATCAAAAAACTTTTTCTCGGAACTGTCCGATTTTACTTGGATTGCCCCATACATACATATGTGTCGTGCACAAGATTCTCCATACAAGTAAGGAATTTATGTATATGGCAAAAGATGGCGAAAGCGACATTTAATCAAACCGTTAACGGTTTCACTTGTCAGAATCTTAACGAAAAAGCTCCGAAAAGACAAAGTTGTCCACAAACGGAGTATAATCAAGAAACTGACGACGTAGTGAAAGTAATTTCAAAATAAGTATAAAAATTAAATATATTTCAAATTTATATTGTAAAATATCCTTCTTAAGAAAAAACTTAGGAAAAACTTGAACTAAAACCCGATGTACATATTGTACAAAAAAATTTTTAATTTAAATATATTTCGGTTTTGACTTACAGCCAGTTCGCCGATGTCGAAAACATAAGTTCATTCGCACTCTAAGCGAAAAAAAAATTGATTTGGGTTTTTTCTAACTTAATTCTATGTGAACGATGTGTCAAAATTCAATTAAAATACATAAGTTCATGCGAACGAACAATAGTTTTCGAATTCGAATGTGAGTGACTAGCTTTCTTTCGCATACATTTTCATTCCATATCGTCGAACAGGCTGTTAAACACCTAATCCATTTCGTCTTTGTGACGAGGTATTAAGCAAGTGTGTGTAATGTATTAGTAAGTATAAATGCATACATATTTATTTATTATATTTATTTTATATATTTATTATATTTATTTTATATATTTATTATATATATTTTGAAATATGTATACATATATAAATTCATACAAGGCGAATTCATACCAGGTAAATGCAAGCAAGGCGAATTCATAACAGGTGGCCTTCTTAGTACAACAATACAACAACACAAAAAACAACATGGTGTTCGCCCTATATAAAATTACCAATGCATTATACAAAAAACAAGGTACAAAATTTAAATGGCGCCGAAAAGGTAAACAAAACCAAGGCGAATTAATTATTAGGTAGATGCATCGGCGAATTCGATTAATATGGCGGCACTTTCTCTGTCAAGTTTTGTTTACCTTTTTCGGCGCCATTTAAATTTTTGTACATGTTCGTTATCAACTACTTTTGACAGCTTAAGTGTGAATTCGCCTTTTTACACAAACAAAATACCTGTTGTTTTTTTTTATTGTTGTAGCGAAGCGGTTACCTTGTTTTTTGTATCATGATCAAAACTTGACAGCGAAAGTGCCGCCATATTAAACGAATTCGCCGATGCATCCACCCAAGGCGATTTCATTATTAGGTGGATGCATCGGCGAATTCGCTTAATATGGCGGCACCTTCGCAGTCAAGTTTTGTTTACCGTTTTCGACGCCATTTAAATTTTTGTACATGTCTTTATCAACTACTTTTGACAGCGTAAGTGTGAATTCGCCTTTTTACACAAACAAAATACCTGTTGTTTTTTTATTGTTGTATTGTTGTAGCGAAGCGGCTACCTTGTTTTTTTGTATCATGCATCCACCTAATAATGAATTCGCCTTGTACCAATGTATCAAAAACCAAGGCGAATTCATTACTAGGTGAACTTAACAGCACAGGTGATTATTTTTCCAATGAGACTGTCAAATTTTTATTTCTTTGTGTAGAAACATTTTCGCGCCATTTTAATCTGCAGATTTTTTTGTATGATTTAGTGAAATTTCAAGCAATTTTTGTGATTTTAAAAGTGAAACCCCATTATAATCTGTGATTTTAATTACAAACAATGATAAAAATTTATATTTAACGTTTATGTAACATTTTTTCTTAGCTGAACAATCTTAGGCGAATTTAGCTTTAGACATTCACGGTATGTTTTACAATAACAAAATACATAGTACTGGATTCGCCTTTCCGCTTGCATTCACCTATATCAAGGCGACTTTATACAGGTGAGTGCAAGCGGAAAGGCGAATTCAGTACAATGTATTTTGTTATTGTAAAGCACATCGTGAATGTCATAATCTAAATTCGCCTAAGATTGCTCAGCAGAGAAAATATTTTATATAAACGTTAAATATAAGCTTTTATAATTGTTTGTAATTAAAATCACAGATTATATTAGTTTTTCACTTTTAAATTCACACAAATTTCTTGAATATGCACTAAATCATGCAAAAAAACCTTCAGATTAAAATGGCGCGAAAAAGTTTGTAAACAAAAGAAACAAAATTTGACAGTCTCATTGGAAAAAACGCGAGAAGCAAAAAATAATCACCTGTGCTGTTAAGTTCACCTGGTAATGAATTCGCCTTGACCTATATACATTCGCCTTGTCAAAAACATACTGAATTCGCCTTAAATTCTATTGAACAAATCTGTATTGCCGGGAACGTAAATTAATTTTCCACAGTCAAGAGCTCGATATTTTAAATTTTTAAATTGTAATAATCAATTGTCTTTAAATTTTTCTACTTTTGAATATATTAAGGGGAAATTTTTTAGCAAACTTAAAAGATTAAAGACTGGAAATTAAAAAACAACAAAACATAAAAGCAAACTAATAAGTTATTAAAAAAGAAATTCTATTTTCTTCTATTTCTTGATTAAACATGCATTTTCTGAGAAACGCAAATCACTTAAATTTAGCGTTTTCGATTTGAAAACGCCAAATAGGTGTTCTGAGAAACGTATAACGCAAGAAATATGGTTTTGCGATTTGAAATCGCCAAATAGGTGTTTTGGAAAACGCATATCGCTTAAAATTGGCGACTTCAACACGCATGTGTATATTGAAGTGAACTGATTGCATTTCCTAAAACTGAACTTGCAAAAGGCAATAAAATTATTCACAATTAAAATTTAATGTTTTGTTTTTATTTCAATAAAAAGTTTAAAGAATTTTACACATTTTCATTGTGAAAACTAAAAAATTTTCTATTTGTTGTCAAATTTTTTTTCGTTTTATATTACTACCACATACATATAGACGTATTTAAAACACATGTTGTATTTTTCCGGAAAAAACTCCTAAACGCCAGTAAAACGCGTTTCTCAGAACACCTAAAAATCAATTAAGGGTTTTTCAAAACGCATTGCGGTTTCAGAACGCGCGTTCTCGGAACATGGCTGAAAATCTTTTGAT
Organism: Thecocarcelia acutangulata; assembly: GCA_914767995.1. NCBI lineage: Eukaryota > Metazoa > Arthropoda > Insecta > Diptera > Tachinidae > Thecocarcelia > Thecocarcelia acutangulata. The sequence continues at coordinate 32,477,239 of OU612096.1, forward strand.
GAACTTTTCAGAAAATTTAACACAATTTGTTTTTAATTTATTTTTGAACGAAAAACTGAATCAAAATATACAAAAAATATAAACTGATTGTTGTCAAAGCTCTCAACGCACGTTAAAAGTTGCTCAACTTTAAAGGCCGGGCACATAGCACCCATCCATCGTACGTTATACCTTGCCTTTTTCAACTGACAAATAAGTTGAAATACATGTAGTCTTATGAGCTTCATCCCACTCCGTATTTATTTGAAGAAGTTTTATTTTCAGTTCGTAAAGCAATTTATAGCATTTCAATGAGTACACTTCTTGTTTTTCATAAAGTGTTGTAATAGCACATTATTTGTGAACTATTAAAAAAGTAGTTAAACAATAAACAACTTCTTGATATTTTGAGTCTTTTATTTCGTTTTTATTCTCGTAAAAATATGTATTAAGCTTAAATCTAGTTTAAAATATTGCATAGAAATGTATTTAGTATATAAATAATAGAAACATAAAAATAATAATTCGCAACAATAATAATAATACATTTTAAAAATAATTTATCAGAAAGGTGGTACATTTTTCACTGCTTTTGCACATACATTCATATAAAATATGATAATTGTAGCAACGTTAAATAAAGAAATGAAAGTAAACTAGTAACACTACAGTTGAAATTATTATTTACATATTTCTTTTTTAATGGCGACTAGATTCAGTAGTATACGGTTTCTATTAATTAAATATTACTTGTTTTTTGCACGTGTTTTAAATGTCTACTGCTATGCTTGAAAATGTCTACGAAACTAAGTACAATTTATAAAAAATGATTCAGCATGAAAATTTTATAAATCTTTTACTTTACTAACACAGGCAATACCATTAACACTAATCATTGCCGGGATCGAAATGAAAACGCATTTGTGAACGCTGTAAATCGCGAGATTCAAAATATTTCTTAGAGTTTTTGGTAAAACGATCAGAACGTTCCAATTCTTGACGAAAATAATAGATGGTCTTAAGCAAACCATCTTTAAGCGGCACTTTTGGTTCCCAATTGATATATTTCTTGGCTCTGCTTATGTCCGGCTTACGACGTTGCGGATCATCTTCCATGGCTTGAGTTTGTTTCACTTTACTTTGACCACCCACCAGTTCTTTTATAATGACAGCGAATTCTTCTATACTGTGCTCAACTGGATTGCCAATATTAACTGGTTGTGTGTAATTGGATGCCATTAAAGCTATAAGGCCATCAACTAAATCAGATACATATTGAAATGATCTGGTTTGTGTGCCGTTACCATAAACGGTAATTGTTTCGTTGCGTAAGGCTTGTAAAATGAAATTAGAAACAACACGACCATCATTCATGTGCATGCGCGGTCCAAACGTATTAAATATGCGTGCAACACGTACCTGCACCTTTTCCTAAAAGACAACAAAATGAAAAAACAACATGAAACTTGTTTAATACAATTATTTTATTTTTATAAATAGAGAATTTTAAAGGCATGTTGGAAAATACATCTATCGCTTGTTATACATGTTTACCATTACATATTTTAAACAGGCATGTTCCTATACTCGCAAGTTTTCAAAGTCGCCAGGCGACTTGAAAACGCCAAATTTATTTTTAGGTGTTTTGTGACTCACACGTTTTGTTGGCGAGTTGACATAATTTAAATGCTAAAAACACATGTTTTACCAAAGCAAATAAACTAAAAAATAAATTGAAAATGCCAGCAGCATTCATATTATGAATTTTGGGTTAAAAATGTATTCAAAAATTGTATGTATAAAATTTTATTTCCAGAAATACATAATGAGTTTGGCTCGCGTTTTAATAACTTTTTTTAATTGCATGTAATGGGTGATTTTATAAGAACTATCGGAAATTTAAAAAAAAAACATAAAATTCAGAAAAATGCATGAAATATTTATTTGGATCGATAGTTGGGTCGATATAATTTAATGTTTGAAGATTATTTCATACAAATGTTGGCCGCGGCTGCGCCTCAAATGGTCCATCCGCTTAGTCCAATTTTGGCATACTCTTTCCAACATTTCGGCCGGTATCTCACGAATAATGTTGGCAATGATGGCTTCCAGTACGTCAATAGAAGCGGGCTTGTCGCTATAGACATTAGCCTTAACATAGCCCCACAAAAAATAGTCTAGAAGCGTTAAATCGCACGATCTGGGCGGCCAATTGACTGGTCCCAAGCGTGAAATAAACTGTTCACCGAACTCGCCTCTCAATTGGTCCATTGTAGCGCTCACCATTCACAGTAACGTTGTGATTCGCATCATCTTTGAAGAAATACGGCCCAATGATGCCGCCAGCTCATAATCCGCACCAAACGGTTGTTTTTTCTGAATGCATTGGTAGCTCTTGCAATGCTTCTGGCTGCTCTTCACTCCAAATAGGGCAGTTTTGCTTGTTCACGTATCCATTCAACCAGAAATGAGCCTCGTCGCTGAACACAATTCTTCGATAAAAAAGTGGATCTTCATCTAACTTTTCAAGAGCCCATTCACCAAAAATTTGGCGTTGTGGTAGGACGTTTGGCTTCAATTCTTGCACCAGCTGTATCTTATAAGGCTTCACACCCAAATCCTTCCGCAAAATTTTCCACGTAGTGGAGTAACAGAGGCCCAACTGCTGCGAACGGCGCCGAATCGATAATTCACGGTCATCACCAACACTGGCCGATACGGCTGCGATATTTTCTTCAGTTCGCACTCTACGTAAGCGTGTTGGTGGTTTAATGTCCAACAATGTAAATTTGGTGCGAAATTTTTTTACAATAGCCCGAATAGAAGCCTCAGTAAGTCGATTAAACTGACCATAAAATGGAAGAAGCGCGCGATGAACTTTCTTAACGGAGCACGCATTTTGGTAATAAAATTCAATAATTTGCAAGCGTTGTTCGTTTGTAAGACGATTCATGATTAAATTATAGACCAAACTGAAGATGTTTGACAGTGACACAAGATACAAAACGTGCGTGAGCTGTCAAAACTAGTGTTGCCAAAAAGATAATAGCAAAAAAATCACTCGTTATTTAGCAAAAATTTTGCTTTGGTGTTTTCATTCTACTCCTTACTTTTTATTTATGTCTGGTTTTCGAGCATTAATTCGTAGTGAGTTGACTGGTTCTTGAAACTACTTTTACACAAAAAGTAGTAGTTTGAAAATACTTTTAAAGGGTGTTTTTTTAAGCTAGATAGAACTTTAAATTGTAAAAAGTAACACAAAAAATTAAATTTTGATGAAACATTTTTTTTATTTGTTTCAGTATACTCTGACAAATCATCATGAATAGACTCACGCTTGAACAACGCTACGAAATTATCCAAATTTACTTTGAAAATCAGTCGTCGATTCGCCCGTTGTTTTATCGCAAAATTGTGTTCAGCGATGAGGCGCATTTTTGGCTTAACGGGTTTGTTAATAAGCAAAATTGCCGCATATGCAGTGAGACCAATCCACAAGAGACCCTACAGACTCCATTACATCCAGAAAAATGCACTGTTTGGTGCGGTTTTCATGCTGGTGGCATCATCGGACCTTATTTCTTCAAAAATGAGGCCGGAGCTCGCGTTACGGTCAATGGAGATCGTTACCGCACCATGATCAATGATTTTTTGTTTGAAAATATGGATGACATTGATCCGGAGGAGATGTGGTTTCAACAGGATGGCGCTACGTGCCATACGGCGAACGCAACCATCGACTTACTGAAATCAAAATTTGGCGATAAGTTGATTTCGAGAAATGGACCTGTCAATTGGCCTCCAAGGTCGTGCGATTTGACACCTCTCGATTATTTCCTGTGGGGCTACGTGAAGTCACTGGTTTATGCTGATAAACCAGCAACAATTGACGCCTTGGAGGCCAGCATTGTTCGTGTTGTTCGTGACATACGGCCAGCAGTGCTCGAAAAAGTGGCCCAAAATTGGACGTCCAGAATGCGCTTCGTCAAGAACAGCCGCGGTGCCCATATGCCCGAAATCATTTTCAAATGTTAATGTCACGTATTGATCTTTCGAATAAAAAAAATTTTGATTACAATTTAATTTTTTGTGTTATTTTTTACAATTTCAAGTTCTATCGGGCTTAAAAAAACACCCTATAAATTGCATTGTGAAATTGAAAGCTTTTACAGAAAAAGTGAGTATAATTGCAATCAAATTGAAATAACATAAAAGGGTTAGATGACGAAATATTTATTAGGGGTAAAATTGTGCATTCATAGGAAAAATGAGGAAAATATTATATAAAAAATTAGTATCTATTATTTTATTAACTAAAGTCGATTGGCGATATCATATCTTACTAACTCATCTGAATCTTTGTCATCACTTTCATGACTTGGGCTTGCACCCAACTTGGCTTGGCGCTTAAAAAATTACGGTAACCGTTGTTCTTGGAGAATTTGATAAATCTAGCTAAACCTTGCTCTTATAAAGTAATAACCGATAGATTAGAAATTTTGCAGGTCGGTTTTTGGGCAAAAGACATCACTGGTTTTGCACAAAAAATAAAATAAAAGTGAAAATATGGCTAATTTCAGTACTGGCTAATATAAAAGAAATAAAATTGAAAATGTGGCTCGTGTCAGCAGTCATTATTTGAAAAATTAGCTAAATTTTATTTTCGAAGTTCATTTCAAATGAAATAATTAAACTGCAAGTTTTTAGAGCAACAAAAATGAAAAGTAAACTTTTTAAAAAAGTTTTTACTTTCATTCTACTCTTTTTCTGGAACATGCGCTTCTAATATTGATACAAAAAAAATTAAAAATAAATGCATAAACAAGCTGTTTAAGTATCAACTAAACAAATATAATAAGTGTGCAAACAACAAAAAGTCTTTTGAAACAATTGAGTTTATTTACTTTGTTTGCTACTAATATTGATACCAATAAAAATTAAGACAAGTAGGAACGTGTGCAAAAGAAAATGCTTGTTTTTTGTGTTTGAAGGTTATTATTGGAATATATTTCTTTTTAAATTCTCAATAATTTATTTTAAATATTTATGGCCCTATTCAAAAAAAAATATTTTAAGCCCAATAAAACTTTTTAAATCGCTTGTTTTCTATGTTTCCTAGCTATCTATATGTCGACATCTCATAGGAGCTACCCTAATCAACAGTAGACTAGTCTAGTGATGATTAGGGTAGCTCCTGTGAAATGTCGACATATATATACATATATAGCTGGGAAACATAGAAAACAAGCTATTTATAATTTTTTATTGGTATCAATGTTAGAAGATAAAATAGCGAATAAAAACTCAATTATTTGAAAATATTTTAAGTTTATTAAATCTTTATTTGACAAATTTTGCATAAAAATTTATCAAATAAGAGTTTAATAGACATAAAATATTATTTATGAATAAGACCGTTAAAATATTGGGATTGGGTTATATGTTTAAAAAATATTTTCCGAAGGATTCAAAGTCTACTTATGATTAGGGTAGTTCCTATGAAATGTCATATAGACATATAGGAAACAGAAAAAAATAAAAAATTATTTTGTTCTAATATTTTCAATTAAGTTGTTGTTTTTAACAAAATTGTGTTGCCGGCTGCTTGAATCTTGGTGGTCTTTTGAAATAATTGAGTTTATTTAGTTTGTTTGCTACTAATATTGATACCAATAAAAAATAATACAAGTAGGAACGTGTGCAAAAGAAAATGCTTGTTTTTTGTGTTTGAAGGTTATTAGTGGAATATATTTCTTTTTAAATTCTCAATAATTTATTTTAAATATTTATGGCCATATTCATAAAAAAATATTTTAAATTTATTTAAGCCTTATTTGACAAATTTTGCATAAAGATTAATAAACATGAAATATTTTTTTAAATATTGGGATATAAAGTTATTTGTTTAAACATATTTTCCAAAGGATTCCAAGTCTACTTATGATTACGGTAGTTCCTATGAAATGTTGTCATATAAACAGCTAGGAAACAGAAAAAAAAAATTTTGTTCTAATATTTTCAATTAAGTTGTTGTTTTCAACCAAATTGTGTTGCCGGCTGCTTCAATCTTGATGATCTTTAATAGGATTCGATACGTTTACCGGCCCTTTCGAATTTCATCTATAATATGTTTAAGTTTTTTTTCAAATAAAACAAAATCACAGTAGCTTTTATAACTTTAATTGTTTAAAAAAAATGGACAACAAATGGATGAAATCCGGATAAATCTAGTATCAATTTGTACGAATTAACAATTGAAGTAAAGTATAAACAATTAAACTGAAGTAAGGAAAGAAAAATGCGTAAAATTAGAAGACTTGTAAACTTACTCAATAAATAAAAAATGATAAATCAATGAAAATTTAAAAAATATTTTTCTCAAGTTATATACATACATACATACATACATAAATATGTATGTATATAACTATATGTGTCTCATTTAATTATTAGCAATAACGACAATTATTTTGAAAACTAATTACTGATTTTTTAGCGCTTTCAAATATAATTTAATTAGAGAATTATAATTTCTTATAAATAATTAATAAATCATGTAGATGGGGCCATTACTCTGTAATTAGCAAACATATTTTTAGGTATGTTTTTCAAAATAGTTTGATATCACTTCAATTTCTAGCTTTCGTGTTCCACATTTCAATCTTTAATTTTCATTTATTTTTTGTTTTCGAACATTAATTCGTAGTGAATTGTCTGGTTTTTGAAACTACTTTTACACAAAAACTAGTACTTTGAAAACACTTTTAAATTTCATTGTGCAATTTAAAACTTTTACAGGGAAACTATAATTACAATTCCATTGAAATAAAAGGATTTGATGAAATATTTATTTGAGATAAAATTGTGCATATTTCAGGGGGAAAATTAGTATTTATTATTTTATTAAGTGAAATCGATTGACGATATTATCTTTTATTACACCGGTTACGGAAATACTCATCTGAGTCATCGTCATCAATTTCATGGCTTGGGCTTACACCCACCGGCTATATCAAAATTTTGCGTAAAATGCCGCTTAAAAAATTGCGATAATCGTTGTTCATGGAGAATTATATAAATCTAGCTAAATTTTGCTCTTATAAAGTAATAACCGATAAATTAAACATTTTGCAGGGCGGTTTTTGGGCAAAAGGCTTATCATTGGTTTTCCACAAAATATAAAATAATAAATTTGAAAACAGTTCAATTCATTACTGGTTAATATAAAAGAAATACATAATCAAAAAATTATAAATATGTAGCTTGTTTTTTGTTCCCTAGTTGTCTATATGTTGACGTTTCATAGGAACCACCCTAATCATTAGTAGACTTGGAAACGTTTGGAAGATATTATGAAACATGTAACTTTATTATCCATTATTTGGCACTAAATAAAAAACGACAAAAGATAAAACTTTTTTACTCACTTGTTTTGCATACGCATAGCTTAATGTCTCTGAAACACGTTTGCCTTCATCATAACAGGCACGTGGTCCTATGGGATTGACATGGCCCCAATATGTTTCTGGCTGAGGATGTACAGTAGGATCACCATAAACCTCCGATGTGCTGGCTATCAGCACCCTGGCAGTAACGCGTTTGGCCAAACCCAAAACATTTATAGTACCCATTGTATTGGTCTTAATTGTTTTCACCGGATTAAACATGTAATGAGGCGGAGAGGCCGGCGATGCCAAATGATATATCTCATCCACTTCTATGAACAATGGATTCACAATGTCGTGGTGTATTAATTCAAAATTTTCATGACCCAACCAATGTTCAACATTACGTTTGCGTCCCGTAAAGAAATTATCAACTACAATTACTTCATGACCAGCCAGCATAAGATTGTCCACCAAATGAGAGCCTACAAAGCCTGCTCCTCCCGTTATTAGTATTCTTTTACGATTTTTATAATTTAAATACTTCACTTTGGGATATTTACGCGGTGTATTCGACTGTAAGGAACGAATGTCGTCTTTCAGTCTTGCTAATTCGTTTTTGGTTTTCTCTAACTCTAACTGCTGTTGTTGCAGTAACAGTTGTTGTTTTCCATATGCAGACAATAAATCGTGTGATTCTTTAACAGTATTCGGATTTTTGTTTAATCTATCATTGATTTCGTTCAGGTATCTAGAGGACATAGATTTGTAGAACACAATTATTAATATAACAATCCCCAAAGTAATTGAAATTTCTTTCCAGCGTTTCTTTGTTATCGTTATTGTCCACATAATGATCAGTTAATTTGTTGCGATATTTTTAATTAACCCGAAGCGATTTGTTATTGCGATGCGGTGCAAAAACACTGCACTCTATACAAGTTGTGATCCGATCTTGCTAGAGTTACTTGTCTTCTATACTGCGCTGATTTTAGAACAAGTTATATATATTTACATTTGTATTTATAATTTTTCCGCGTTTTCTTTTGGGCTCTTATCGGTCGGAAATCTTTCAACAGTTTTGTGGAGCTTTATTGTACTCCGTGGCTTTATCATCTATTATGGTTGTTTTTGTTGGTATTCTGCTAATCAGTCAGCTGTTAATAGTAAATAAGTGAGTTAAGCGACATCTTCTTTTCAAATAGTTCATTAAGTCGAAATCTCCCAGCAAACACATACTTGAACCAAGTGCTCAATTTGAAGCTCTCACTATGTAGATTGCGAGATAAACAAGTTCACTATTGAGTTGAATATCTACATCTTCATGAGTCTGCTTTTACATTTGTACAGACGATGGGCAGACATTTTTTCAATTCTCTTTTGGTCTTGCCTAAACCTTTTACATTTAAGAAATTAATAGACAGACAGAAACTTTTCGTTTTTCTTTTGTTGTTGTTGTATTTTTAAGCACAGCTAGTGTGTTTATATGAAGTTGATGTTGATATGAGAATAATGATATGAAGCAACAACATAAGAAATTCGAAAAGTTAAAAAGAGAAACAAAGAATGTCCACAAATGTCTAGTACAGAGAGTCGTGTACTACACACTCTCCCCCACCGAAAATTTTCGTTACCGCACCATCAAATTTCGTCTGTCTGCCCGTCGTCTGTACAAATGTAAAAGCTGACTGACTTAATATTTATATGTACATATAAAATACCGTTACCCACTTGATTTTTATTAAAGGTCTCGTTATGCGAACGTTGATGTTAGAAAAACTTAACTTACCTTAACGTACGGCCGTTTGTATGGTTATAGAACTCTAACAAACGTACCACATGTCAACAAAAATTAACCAAAACATTGCATAGCATAGTTGTGTTCGTGTTGATCTTTTCAACATAGTGATGGGCATTTTTAAAGGCCTAGCCATAATGTGCATAGATTGGCTTAAGCTTATGCCAAAATTAAACGAAAAGCCTGTCAAACACATGTGAATTAGTTGACCATAATGTACTTATATGAACTTAATGATTTTAAACCCATTCTTGCACAGCTTCGTAACACTTGTGTCTTTTCTGAGTAGATTATATAAAAAAGTACTAATAATAACAACAAAGTATTTGTATGCTATAATTTCCAAACAAAAAGTAAAAATAATTTTGTAGTAATTTGTTTAATTAAGAAGTGAAAAAAGCTAAAACACATTTCTATTAAATTATATACAAATGTGTTTGTTTCAATTTTTCTTTATTTTAATAATTTATGGAAACACACACACAAATTTCTGAAAACACATTATTCCGTACAGAAGATGCGTTCAGTTTCATATTTGCTCACTGAGGGTCTCCATTAGACATGAAAATGGTATGAGTATCATGGCAAACATCGCAAATTTCTAATGTGGACAGTTCATGTTCATGTTTCGTTCATGCTCTGACATCGATGCTCGAGCATATGGCTGAGCACCGATGTTTGCCATGAAGTTGTCCATCACGATCAAAAACACACAAAATGGCGCCGAACTGAACACTTTGATAAGGTAAATCCGAACATATGTATACGACACATCAATAATATGAACTTTCATTCATTTTACATTCGCTCTGCCGACGTTATGTTCATGTCATGTTCAAGTCGATGGCACGTAACTTAGTGTCCACACCTGCGATAATAGAGAATTCTGTTACGTGTAGACTTATGGCGTTTTCTTTTCTAGAAGAAGTGTAACATTTTCAATATTGTTTTGCCAAAAAAATACAGAAGTATACAGTTTTCACAACTTTTTTTAGATATTTATAGTTATTGCGGCATCTTCTTTTCATCTCAATAAAACTTAAAATTTAAAACTTGATTTTTAAGAAAAAAGTGCAGCATACAAGCAAAACTTTTTCAGAAAAGAAAACGGCATTAATCAGTGTTATCGCAGTCTTATAATAATTTTTATGAGAGCGTTCTTATGAGAAATCTCATGGCAACGATCTTATAATAAGAGCTGTCAAAAAAGCGATTGTGTGTGTGTTTGTTTACAAAAAGGCGCCATTGCAATTTTACTGATTAATAGTTTTGCAAAATATCTTTTAAAAAAGCATTTTAAATGGAAAATAGGTTGTTTTTATGCATTAAATAAACACTATAAGTGATTACTTTCGTGCAAAATGTGTGCATATACAAAATTCATATAAGATTTTATTAAATTCAAGGATGTGTTTTCTTCTCGGCTTTCAATGATTTATGAATTCTTATAAGATTAACAAAAATACGTGTACTCCTTGTTAGACATTAAAATGGACATAAAGAAATTCGTTCTCTCATTCTGCCGACGTTTTGCCAGATATTACCTCAGAGTTAATCGCAGTTGTAGGCACTAGGTAAAGACGAGAAATAGTTGTACACATATATTTCAAAAACTTTTGATTTTCGTGCAAACATGCTTCAAATATTTGTACAAACTAGCAAACACCCCCACAAACGAACAAAATTGTTTGCACGAACCTAAAATTTTGACATGTTTGGCAAGCAATTTGTGTGGTTTATTTGGCCCTTTATTCATAAAAAATGTTATATGTTTATTAAACTGTTATTTGACAAATTTTTATAAAAAATTTGTCATATGTTTAATAAACATACATTATTTTTTATGAATACGTCCGTTAATGTATACTTAAATACTAACGACCGTTCCATAAACGAACGTGGACGTTCGCCTAATCGTACCTTAACATAACAATTTACACAACACGAATGAGTACTATTGTATACAACCTTGTTATAATTTAGTGCCTTCAAAGCAACTGCGTAGTATTTTTCTTAGAATAAGTGAAAACTTGTCAGAATGTCAAATATACTAGAAAAGTATTTCTCCCTTTTAAAGATTAAGATGATAAATTTAAAATTATTAAAGTAAAGCAGATTATTGTGCATTCAACAGAGAGTAAAAAGGCAATTACCGTTAGAATTTATTTAAGGGCTTCAATTATGTGGGCGGATATCAAATATTAAAATTGAGAACGCATAAAATATCCATCGACTAAGCCTGCAAAGAATAGAAGAAAGAGACAAGTTTGCACTATATAATTGCTACTGGAGAGAAGTTCAAATGATTATGACTAATTAATTTATAATTTTGTTGGCAAACAAAAGAAATATCCCAAATCCTTTTAACTAGGCCAACATATTCTGTACATACGTATTTTAACTTAAATAGCAAAACCAACCGCTATTAGTTCAACACACGATGTACTGTTTACAATGTTTGCTGCCGGTGCTACTGTTGCCAAAGCCCACCAATCCTGCTCTTATGGAAACGCACGTAATGTTCATTGTACTCTATTTAATTGGATTCTTTCTGGAGCGAAAGCCATGCACTATTTGTAGTCTTGTGTTCTTAACAGCTGTCTTTCTCATCTGTTATAGCGGTGTTGGCAATTGCATCTTCTGGGGCAATTGTGATGGACATCAATGTGAAAATGGCTAAAAAAAAAATGCCATTAATATTGTGATATACATACATATATGGAGATCTTTTTCTAAATTATAACCAGGTCGTATAATCAGTAAACAATAACATTTTTAGTAAATCATTAAGTGAAAAAGCACAGATAAATAACTACATATTTCGTGAATTGAGTTAAAGGTAAGAAAGAACATTTTGATTTCCAATTTACTAAACATATTTATTTTTATTTCTTATTTTTGCAGCTGAAGATCGTTGTATTTTATATAAAAAATTCAACAGTATTTATTTTCAATATTTCGATAACAATTTGTTATCATCGTCAGGAAAATTAATATGTTTTTATTTTCCTGACGATGATAACAAATTGTTTTTGAAATATTGAAAATAAATACTGTTGAGTTTTTTATATAAAACAAAACTATCTTTAGCTGCAATAATAAGAAATAATTACTCAAACAAGATCTAATAATTAAATATCAAAAATATATATTTTCTTGAATTTTTTGCCATTGTTAAAAATAAATTTCAAAAGCACCGGCTTGCTAGAAAGAAACGCGATAACTTGTATGCTAAAAAATGCTTCGCAAATGGTTCTTAACTTTTCATTCTTAACTTAATAACTTAGTATTGAATTTGACATGTAAATAGGTAAATAGGTATATTGCTTCTTTCAATCCCAGTAATTGGCACACCATTTTGCCGGATAAAACGAAACAGCTAAACATGCGCCAAATTCTGAAACTTACGCCAGACGCAAAGCTGATTTGTGTATCCATTTACTGAGCAATAAATTGGAATCCGTTACTTATCAAACAAGTCCATTAAATCTTTGTAACAAGGTGTATTCATGTTAAAGGTGTATTCAGGTTAAAGGTGTAAAGAAAGGTAGATGTTTATGTCAGTACTAGTTATATCGGTCACTACGTAAAGAGGCTTGGTATCTCTTAACATAAACGTAGTCCAAAAAAATATATAAGGTGACAAAAACATATAGAACATTAATGCTTTACGTACTTAAAACAAAAATTCATGTAAAATAAGGCATACATACCTTTTAAAGTATTAAAACACGCGCGATTTTTATTTTTATTTTTAAATTCACATCGGAATAAATGTTCTGTTATTTAAATTTGCAGCATCAACACATTCTAGTGGCATTTTTTAATGTTCGAAAAATCTGCAGGGGAGGAGACTTAAAATTAGAGGGACAAAAGCTGTGTAATTATTATTTTTAAATAAAATATAAGAGTAATTTGGAAGTTTATTAAACGTTTATCGATTAATGTCCTTATTCATAAAAAAATATTGTATGTTTATTAAACTGTTGTTTGAGAAATTTCTGTAGAAAATTTCTAAAGAAAATTTGACAAATAAATGTTTAATAAACATACAATATTTTTATGAGTACGGCCGTAAATGTTCAATGAATTAGTAAGGTGTTAAATTTCAAAGGTTTTGTTACAGAATAGTAAAGGACAGGCCAGGGTAGATACTTTTTTCGAGCTAACCATGAAGTTATAACTAAACTAAGGATATTTGGGTATTGCAATTTCCACTAATGTATGTATATTTATTTATTTATTTAAACATTTATACAAAAATAATTATGTAAATAAAAGAAGCAAAAAAATTAGGTTCTAACGACAAAGGTTTTCAAACTATTATGATAAATAGTTGAACTTATTGAATATTTCTAATATTATATGATGAAATTTTTCTGGCTCAAATAAATCCAAATCCGGCTTTCGCCAAGAATTATTTTTATTTTCAATTATAACAATAATTGCCTCGATCAATAACTCTTGATCAAAGAATACTGGAATAAATAGTTGAATACACTGAGCTGGGGGAAAACGAGCTGTTTCGTACTCGCTATACTTCTCATAAGCATTTTTTTCATAAAATACAAATTTATTTAAAAAAGCTGCAATTCTTGCAGCCTTGTTCACAAACAATATTTTATGTTTATATAAGCTTTATTTAACAAAATTGGTTTTTATTTATTTTTAATAAGGCCATTAAAACTCAATTTAATTAATTTTTTTTTAAATAATTTTAATATTTTTTATATTTTCTTTTCAGACAAACTTATGCATACCCTCCCAAAACAGTAACGTAGTCTTCGTAAATCTTAAGTGCTTTTAAATTCTAAGGCATGTATAAAATAATTTAATAATAAACGCTTTTAACACGAATTCATTACGATACAATTTTTAGTAAAATTGAAAGAAAAAAACTGTTAACGAAATAAAATTGTAATTAAATTTAAAAACCTGGTCGATATTCTAGAATAATAAAATTAACATGTGTGGTTGTTTAATTTTTTTAGTAAACGAAAAATTAAGCGGAAAAGAAAATTTAAGCAAAAAAACTATTTTATAAGAGTTTGCTTTTTGTTTTGTGATTATTTAATAACTAATGTAAAATAAAAATCGTTTTAAAACAATGTTTTTATGTGAAATTTGTAATATTTTTTAAGTATAAAAGTTGTATTAGTCACATATAAACATACATAAATTAAATCAAATAAAAAACTACATAATAAAAATATTTAAACTTACGATTTTTTTTTTTTTTTTTTTTTGATTTGACACCGTTGGTCTTTTTTCTTTGGGGTTATTTAAAAGAAAATGTGTATGTTAACAAACCAAGAGCAAATCAAGAGCTAAAGTGTTAGATTATTTGGGGCATTGAACACATTCAACCTCAAATACATCAGAACCGTTGAAAATATGGACAATCGGACAGAGATATGCCATCAAAGCCGTGGCGAACACTTGGCCGATATTTTGTTTCACATGCATATCCTTCGATCATAATAAAATGTTAGATTAACCCTCAGAAAATTTTTTGTTTTAAGTACAATTAACGTCGTGGACCAGCTTTTGTCAGCGCACAGTTTATAAAAATATAGTTTGTTTACAGTTTATGAAAGAAAAAATTTAATTAATTAAAAATTATCATGAGAACTTTATGGTACGCTGACTCGTTCGTTTGGGATGCAGGAGAATGATAATTGGAATTGGCCAGTAGCATAAATTTGAAAGCTGCTTCCAACATTTTGGATCGGGATTCCTCAACGTAAGTATACGAGGTTCTAACAAGAATATCATTTACATTTTCAATTAGATTTACCAATTGTTACATAGTATCCAAGGCGAATTCATAGCAGGTGGCCTTCTTAGTACAACAATACAACAACACAAAAAACAACATGGTGTTCGCCCTATATAAAATTACCAATGTATCAAGGCGAATTCATTACTAGGTGAACTAAACATCACAGGTGATTATTATTTGCTTTTCGCGATTTTTCCAATGAGACTGTCAAATTTTTTTTTCTTTTATTTACAAACCTTTTCGCGCCATTTTAATCTGAAGATTTTTTTTGTATGATTTAGTGCAATTTCAAGAAATTTGTATGAATTTAAAAGTGAAAAACTAATATAATCTGCGATTTTAATTACAAACAATTATAAAAGTTTATATTTAACGTTTATGTAAAATTTTTTCTCAGCTGAACAAGCTTAGAAGAATTTAGATTTTGACATTCTCGATATGTTTTACAATAACAAAATACATAGTACTGAATTTGCCTTTCCGCTTGCATTCACCTGTATAAATTCGCCTTGCAATGTATCAAAAACATACTGAATTCGCCTTAAATTCTATTGAACAAATCAGCATTGTCGGGAACGTAAATTAATTTTCCACAGCCAAGAGCTCGATATTACACAAAATCCGAAAAATCCTTTTCGTTTTTTGAGAATATAAAAATTAAGGAAGAAAAAATTTTTAAATTGTAATAATCAAGGCGAATTTATAACAGGTGAAATTGACAGCGCAGCTGATAACTTTTTTTAACTTTAATCTGTTTCAGATGTCAATGGCATAATTAAAACAAAAATGGGGAAAAAATTTAAAACAATTTTTTAAATTATGTATTCTATATTGAGCGCCAACTATCATTCTGAACCCTCCCCAATCTTGCCGGCAATTTTCACCTTTCCAAGCTCTATGATCTGTGACTTTAATTTTCACGAAATAACTAAAAGTTTCACCAAATAATTAAATGTTTGTTTTTTATTGTAAATTTTTTTAATATATTTTTTTGTAATTCCTTTTTGTGTTTATATTTTTCCCTTGACATTGGAAAAAGATTTTTGTAGTGTTGTATTTATTTCTCTTGCATTTACCTGGTATGAATTCGCCTTGGTAATAATAATCAATTGTCTTTAAATTTTTCCACTTTTGAATATATTAAGAGGACATTTTTTTTACCAAACTTAAAGGATTTAAAACTGGAAATTAGAAATATATTATAAGTCTCTTGTACGATTTCTTCATTGTTTTTTGCTAGAGAAGGTATAAGAGATTGTCGGTGATGATTTCGACCTATCAAGGAAACAATTAAACAAAATATTGGAATTAGGAACTTATTAAAAGTTTTGTAAATCAACGAGAGTAAGACTAATAATTGATTTTATTTTTAATGTAAAATATAAATACATTTTGGATGTATTATACGTGTGGAAATATATTTTTTGGTTAGATTTTTTTTGCAACGAAATACAGATTCTTTTTAGTGGAATAAAATTTTCACTATAATAAATTTTAAATTTTTTAAGTCTTCAGAACAGTTTGGGTCAGATTAAGAAAATGAGTTTCGAAAAAGTAAATGCTATTAACAACAATGAAGTATTTTCAATTGATAAATATATTTCCTTAACAATTTTGAATAAAAATACGGAGCAAAATATGATGATGCTGTAATATACAAAGAAATTATGAAAAAATATAATTGCACAAAAATTATCAGAAATTTTTTATTTTGTTCCAATTTTTGATAGTTACGAGTACATGCTGCAAAAACAAATGTTCAAATTTTGTTTTTGTTACAAATGTTTTTATGCGGACTGAAAATTTTTATTCGAAATAGTGGAAGTAGCTGTTACTCCCAAATTACCTCACTAACACAAGTGCAAAACAAATTTGTCCACTTATCTTGTTTGTATGAATGTGTTGTACATTTAAAACAAGCAGATCTATTGTTGCACACTGGGTTAGATATACCAAATATTCTTAACAATACAGTACTGTGCTTAAAATTAAAAAATTTCGGGTTTACTCCGTGAAAGATCTTAAACAAAAATATAGTGAAAATAAAACAAAATTTTTTTTTGTTTTTCTTATTTACAAATATTTTTTTATTTTAAATTGGAGTTGTCTAATTTTTCTTACAAAAATTGTTTTTAATTCCTTTTACAAAAAAATAAAATGTCTAAAATTTAACAACAATTATTAATAACTTTAATAAAGATTCACAAGGATATGTATGAATATATTTAATATAGTAGTGATTTATTTATAAATTTTTTACATTATAAAGACAATCGGTTGAATAGCCAATTCAAAATAAAATAAGAGCAAAGGATCAAGTAATGCATAGTATAGATAAAAAAAATTAAGCAAAAAAACTTTAAGGTTTTAAAATTAAAATTTTAATTTTATTGGAATAAAAATTAAAGATTAGTTTTTAATGCAGATTTTACACCAATAAATTTCCTTTCTTTTTTTTTACAAACAAATAAACAAGAAATAAAGGGAAAAACAATTTACATGTTTAAAAACGTTACACTGCCATTTAGTTTTTATTGCTTAAAAAATATAAGATTTTGAAAATAATTTTACTTTTCTTTTGTTGCAGATCTACAGCAGATGTTCTAAAAAGACAGCAGCAAACATCACAGATGATTTTTTACAATCAAACGATTAGACGGAGCGTGGCTGGACAACTGGAAAAATATAAAAAGAAACAAACAACTTTTATATTAAAGACTGAAAGAAGAACGTTTACTGTAAAATTAAATAGAAAATAAAAAAGAACAAAATGTCACCTAAAATACAAAAGGTTGCAGCAACTGGCAAAAACTTCAAAGTCGTAATTTTTATAATGAGATGTTATTATCAATAATACCCACAAATTGTTATAGATATTTAGCTTGTTGATACCGGGTGTCCGCGGGAAGGTATACTACTTTGTTTTGCCGCCATATTGGTAAACTTTAGTCTTGACAGTTCATATTTGGCAGCCATGAAATAGATACGTGACAAATTTACTATGGAAAAAGCACAAGCATGGGTCACAACGTACTGCAAGATCGTCTGAAAGCATTACTGCTGTTCAAGAGATTTTCAAAACAATCTATCAACATCAATTTGACGCCGTGCTCAGGGGCTTGGCCTTTAAAGAACAACTTTGACCACAATTTTGCACAAGGATTTTAATTTGTTTCCATTTAAGATTCAGTTGACACAATATGTTAAAGTGTCATCAGGATGTTAAAGTGGCTCGCCCATGACAACCTCGAAGAGGAGAAGGAGGCGATCCTTCATCTCCTCGGTACATGCCCGGCATTGGAGCATCATCGTCTAAGATGCTTAGGCGAGCGGAGCTTCAATAGCCTATCATGTCTGGTCTCGATCAAACCGACTGCGTTAGCTTCTTTCATAAGAAGTAGCGGATGGCTAGTAAATCAGCAAGTAATGCCACAGTTTTCCACCTCTCCTTTCACTCTTCCTCACTCCTATATCCCTATAACCTTTTATTTTTCCTCTATCATAACCTAATTCTTTCAGGCAATCACAAAGGGAACGATCTTCAGGACCCAAGTGGGCTGCAGTATCCGGGTAATTTCTGGAGAATCCAGCGGCTTGCCTACCTAGCCTAACCTAATCATAAAAGTTCTGTTTTTTGTGATTTTATTAGTTTTAAACATCTAAAATCACTAAAATATATTTATTTTTAATAAGTAATGGTTTTTGACTTCCAGCAGTTTTCAGTAAAATTGGCAAGTTTTGAGAGTAATTTGATTTTTAATCTCAATAGTCCGAGATCTTGAGGAAGACACCTATAATCAGCTGCCGTGGTGATGCCACCTTTTAAAAGTATTTTGATGAGTTCTTTTTTAATTTTTTGAGACTGTTTTTAAGACTAAACACTACAACTTACAGTGTGGTCTTTCCGACTCTTCAGCTGTTTGAGCCGATGCGGGTTCATCCCGAGCTGGCATATCATGGTGCGATTCCATCATGGGCACAGGAATACTAACAGGTTGAGCTAAGCTACGTCCCCAACCGGGATGACCCATGGCTAAGCGTTGAAGTGGCTGGTCGGGCATGGGTGGTGTCATGGTGTCGCGTGGCTGTTCGGGCAAAGGCTGTAAGATAAGTCTTTGAATGGGCATAGGGATTTCTTGCATGCGTGCTTGACGCTCTGCTTGCTGTTGTTGTTGCTGTTGTTCGGATTGTTGCTGATCTTGGATTTGAGGTTTGTTCTGTTGTTGTTGCTGCTGTTGCTGATGATTACTCTGTTGGGCAGCAGATGTCGACTCACTATCATCACTATCGTCATCGTCCTCCGAGCTGTTACTACTTTCATCTTCATCCGATTCATTGGCCAAAAGACGGAACTCCTCATTGATGCGATTTTCCGTAAGGCGTTGAATATTATTTAAATCTTCAGCAGTGATGCCGGCACGTTCCAAAGCCAAACCAAGTGGCATACGTTGAATCTGTTAAGAAGATTTACATGTAAACATAAAATTTTGTTTTATTTTACAATTAAGAATGTGTGTAAATTACCTGGAAGAAGGGGAATTCTTGACGTGGTTGAGGAGCTTGTTGCTGCTGTTGTTGGGCGGGTTGCTGTTGAATTTGAATCTGTTGAGGAGCTTGGGCTTGTTGAGGCTGTTGTTGGGCCTGTTGGGAAGGCTGTTGGTGGGGTTGAACTGAGATTTGTTGAGGCACATCATTGGCAATATGAATCATTTCTCTGATTGGAATTTGATGGAACTGTATGCGTACAATACGTTGTTCGGGTTCTGGATGGGGGGCTTGCATTTCTTGTGGTGGCATGGGTGGACGCATGGGCAATTGTTGGAAGGGTGGTGGTGGTGGGGGCATTTGACGCAAGAAACTATGTTGCTGTTCTGGTTGGCGTGGTGGCATCATGGGCTCCATACGCTGAGGCATATGAGTCAGGGGGAAACGATTAGGTATGGGTCCGAAAGGTATGGGTACACGTTGGAAGGGTATAAACATTGGACGAATTGCTTCTACTTCTTCGATTTCATCTTCATCCTCTTCGCGATTGTTATTGCGTGGCGTCTCTTGTTCTTTGCCTTCATTGCCACCTTCACAGAAAATGGAAATACGTTCACCTGTAATGCGAGCCTTTTTGGGATCGGTGGTCAAGTTCATGCCGAAGGGCAGAGCAACGGTTTTCGAGGGCGAGTCAACAATTTCTTCGGCATGTTTACGTTCAACCACACAATTCATACGAGATCTGTAAAATAGTAAAGTGGAAATATGCAGGTTTTTAAAAGTTTGTTTATATATATAATTTTTTTTGTATTTACGTACTTTTTATTGTTTTGCAACAGAGCAGCAGCCAAATCACTCAAATCCAATTCCAAAGGAATTTTACCAGGATACTTTTGTACTTCTTCGGTCTCTTCGCTGTTATCGATCTCATTATTTTCATTCATGTTGGTTTCTTCTTCGGTAGGCTTGTGTTCTGCCTTAACCGGCTTGTGCTCTACTTTCTTGATTGGCTCTTCTTTGTCGAGAGTTTGCAAATCATCATCGTTGCCATTTTCACGACCCAATAAAGCTTCAGCTCGTGGAAGTTCCTGCAATAAAAATAAAAAATATAATAAGTTAAGCGTAAGTTATTATAAACGAAAAAAAACTTTTAGAATAAAACATGTTCTGAAAAACGCAAATAAGCCCAGAAACAGTTTTAATTTGAAACATGTTGCAGATACACTTTCCGTGTTTTTCGCTTAAAGAACTCAGTGCTGCCTTAAACCTAGTATTGAGATTGAATGTGCGAAAAATTTTCAGCAACATTACTTATTTCGTACGGAAAAATTGAGATGTACTCAGTGTTGTCTATTTATTCTCTTATTCATGTTTTTTTTTTTTTTAATTTTAAGTAAACATGTATGTATTTCGTGCGAAAAAAGCTTTGCTTATGTTATTTCGCAGCGGAAAAACAAATAGCCCCAAAAGCAATTTTAAATGAAAACATGTTGCAGATACATATTGTTTGATTTCGCTTTAAAAACTCAGTACTACATTTCTAAACTTATTTCGCAGCTATTTCATACGAAACACTTTTGTATGCAATTTGAAAGAATTTCGCACGAAAAAATGAACTCAATATTAGCCTTTAAGCCTGGTATTGAGATTGAAAGTGCGAAAAATTTTCAGCAACATTACTTATTTCGTACGGAAAAATTGAGAAGTGCTCAGTGTTGTCTATTTTTTCTCTTATCCATATTTCTTTTTTAATTTTAAGTATACGTGTATGTATTTCGTGCGAAAAAAGCTTTACTTATGTTTTTTCGCAGCTGACAAAACAAATATTACCAGAAACAATTTTAATTGAAAACATGTTGCAGATACATATTGTGTGTTTTTCGCTTTAAAAATTCAGTACTACATTTCTAAACTTATTTCGCAGATATTTCATACTAAACACTTTTGTATGCAATTTGAAAGAATTTCGCACGTAATAATGAACTCAATATTAGCCTTTACCAAACTTATTTCTCAAATATTTCTGACGAAACACTTTTGTGTGCAATTTGACAGAATTTCGCACGAAATGTTCAATTCAGTATCAGCTTTAAGCGTTGGCAAGTATGCAATGGCTTAAAATACATATTAAGATGGTTTCAAATAATGATGCATACTTATCAAAACAAATTTCCATACGAAAATATCCATTACGTGATTATATGTTTTATAATCAGAACAATAAATAAATAAATAAACGGGCCTCCATGTATATTGTTTTTTGCTTCTCCTGCAAAAAATAGAAATATAGCTACGACCGCTTGCATTTATCGTGACGATATGCTGTGAACTAAAACTTATTTTCAGGGACATTTTTCGAAACTGTTGATAAAATAAATTATTGCTGACTTTACTAAGTGTTGATAAGTATGCAACGTTTTACTTATTACAGAAAATATTTAGATGGTTTCAAATAGTGTTGCTTACGAGTACTTATTAGAACAACTTTCCGTACGAAAAGATCAATTACGCACAGGGAATTTTTTCAATCTGGCGAAAAAGTTGTGGAACTGTGATTTTACCTTAAAATCTAGTACATAGATTGAATGTGCAAAACATTACTATTTCATACGTAAAAATTGGGATGCAATCAATGTTGCCTATTTGCATATGTTTCGCACGAAAAAAGCTTTGTTTATGTTATTTTGCAGCAGAGAAATAGCAAATAATCCCAGAAACAGTTTTAATATAAAAGATGTTGCAGATACATTTTCCGTGTTTGTTGCTTAAAGAACTCAGTAATACTTTACCGAACTTATTTCGCAAATATTTTAGACAAAACACTTTTGTATGCAAAACGACAGAATTTCGCACGAAATGTTGAAATGTATCAGCCTTAAGCGTTGGTAAGTATGCAATGGTTTATTGTACCTATTGCAATTAAATACTAAGGTGCTTTCAAATAGTGCGTGCGAAAAAATCAATTTCACACAATATGTTTTGTGGTTTTTAATATGTTCCTTAGTTTTACGTACTTGTAGCTGTTCAAATCTAGTCCATAATGGGTTACTAAAAGCAATATAATGGCCACCAAATGATTTTGTCCTAGAAGCGTAATGACCCAACTTTTTATTTAAAACTGGTTTAAAACAATTTATTTTCTTGGATTAAATAATATTTGTTTAATTACATATAGCAGTTTATTTAGTGTTTGAATAACAGCAGAATTGTTTTTAAAGCCTTTAGTGTTGTTTTTTTAATTAAAATTTTACAGTTCACGCTTTGTTGTGATGTTTTTTTTTTTTTTTTAATTTTGTTTAGCTACAATAAAGGCAGTAGTAATCAACAAAATAAATTATTGTTAAAATTAATATAAAAAAGTTTTAAATTTTAATGTTAATAGCTATTAAACAAAAACAAACAATTCACGATTTGTTTTATGAAAAAAGTTGTGAATTTAAACAGTTTTTTTTTGTTCAAAAGAAACAAAATATTGCTGCCATGATAAATTGTTATAAATAAATTAAAATGCTTGTTTTTGATTTCTAACATAAAATCCAGTAAAAACATCATGAGCAAAAAGGTGAACTAAAAAGTGGGCTATGGCCAGTTGAACATTTTGTAAGAATTAATTTGTTAAGAGTGAAACGATATAATTACATATTAATTAAAATATATTAACATATATACATATAACTGATTTGTTAGATTTTTAAATTGAAAGAGTTAATATCATCAGGTTGGGCCAATAAGTCGATGACTTTATGAATATCTCGCCGTTTAATTGAAATGGCAATACTGCTTTCATGATACAATAAACAAAGATAACCAAGGTGCATTAACGTCTATATGGTGGCAGCAATAGAGCAAAATTACAACAATACAACAAAAACTATGCTTGTCAAAAATATTTATACCTTTGTTCACAATTATAAACTATGAATGTACATTTTCATAATTATAAATTATTTTTATTTGAATTATTCTTATGTTCACAAAATAATTTTTATATGTTTAATTTAGAATAAATCACTAAATTCACTTTCAAAAATGTAAACAATATATTTGACGTAAATAGCTTATTATATTGCCAGTAGCAAGAATTGTCATGTGCCGTAGCGCTGCCACCTATTAGATGTTAATGCACCTTGAAGATAACCGTTTGAATACAATCGCCTCTTAATTGAGTTGGCAATACTGCTCTCATGTTACAATAAAAAAGATAACTGTTCGCCTACAACACTAAAAGAACAACAAATGTTTTCTTTTAGTAAATAGCGAATTTTTAACCTGAGCTGTAGCTGATAAAGGCCCAATCAGACTATTATACAAGTATAAATACTTTCATTAGATTTTGTGAGATAAAAGTCTAAACACATTTCTTGCGACTGTCAAAAAGTCTAACGTAAATTAGATTTTGCATTCACACCATCACACTTGATATAAACCAACATAGATATGCCATCATAAAACTTTTCACGGCGGCAAGTGCGCTATTCGTCGTAGGCGATAGACGTGCCGGCGCGTGAAATTCTTCAACAGTTAAAATAATAATTATGTATAGCACATCCAAATTCAATAGCACAAACATATTTTATGTTCTAAATATAGCATGAGCAAAATACATTTATAAATGACAGCTAAATTCCAAATCTCGAGCTTTTTTATAACGACAAAAAATACTATCAGTGACGGCACCCGATCGGCTACGAAATATGCGACTACTCAATTTTTAATTAGCTGGTTTGCTAAAAAACACAACCCTGATCCAATGTAAAGTATTATCGTTTTGAAATGTTTCAAAAAACAACAAAGTCGTATGGGATGTCAAATTTTTATCGTATTATTTTTCGTATGTATGACGGATTACATTCAGACTATCAGACTTGCACGTATTATTTGAATTTTTGACAAGTATTAATACAAAGTATAATAGTCTGAACTGGGCTTAAAGGCAGCTTTACATGGTAATATAAGATATTTAGAATTTGTGAGAGCGAAATATTATGAAACTCTTTCCGTACTTAAAATATAAGTAAAAAATACGTTGTTGGATAAGTACAGGGTAGTAAAGGGTGTTTTTTTAAGCCCGATAGAACTTGAAATTGTAAAAAATAACACAAAAAATTAAATTGTAATCAAAATTTTTTTTTATTCGAAAGATCAATACGTGACATTAACATTTGAAAATGATTTCGGGCATATGGGCACCGCGGCTGTTCTTGACGAAGCGCATTCTGGACGTCCAATTTTGGGCCACTTTTTCGAGCACTGCTGGCCGTATGTCACGAACAACACGAACAATGCTGGCCTCCAAGGCGTCAATTGTTGCTGGTTTATCAGCATAAACCAGTGACTTCACGTAGCCCCACAGGAAATAATCGAGAGGTGTCAAATCGCACGACCTTGGAGGCCAATTGACAGGTCCATTTCTCGAAATCAACTTATCGCCAAATTTTGATTTCAGTAAGTCGATGGTTGCGTTCGCCGTATGGCACGTAGCGCCATCCTGTTGAAACCACATCTCCTCCGGATCAATGTCATCCATATTTTCAAACAAAAAAATCATTGATCATGGTGCGGTAACGATCTCCATTGACCGTAACGCGAGCTCCGGCCTCATTTTTGAAGAAATAAGGTCCGATGATGCCACCAGCATGAAAACCGCACCAAACAGTGCATTTTTCTGGATGTAATGGAGTCTGTAGGGTCTCTTGTGGATTGGTCTCACTCCATATGCGCCAATTTTGCTTATTAACAAACCCGTTAAGCCAAAAATGCGCCTCATCGCTGAACACAATTTTGCGATAAAAGTTGCGCGAATCGACGACTGATTTTCAAAGTAAATTTGGATAATTTCGTAACGTTGTTCAAGCGTGAGTCTATTCATGATGATTTGTCAGAGTATACTGAAACAAATAAAAAAAATGTTTCATCAAAATTTAATTTTTTGTGTTACTTTTTACAATTTAAAGTTCTATCTAGCTTAAAAAAACACCCTATACATATACTACTTTGTTCTGCCGTAAACGAATGAGAGAGCGAACTTCAAAATAAATCTTCGTGTGAACATGCTATCTGGTCTAGAAAATACCTAAGGCCTATCAAATAATAGAGAATTGCTGTCGAAGACAAATACAGGGTGTCTGCCGGAAAGGTGTACTGCTTTGTTTTGCCGCCATTTTGGTAAACAATAGTCTTGACGGTTCATATTTGGCAGTCGTGCAGCAGACACGTGACAAATTTATCATGGAAAAATATTCGACAATCTAACGTGTTTTAATCGTTGAAATATTTTATCAAAATCAATCATCGATTTTCATGAAAAAGTAATAATGAGTGACGAGGCTCATTTTCATTTGAATGGATATGTGAATAAATAGAATATTAAGTTCTGAGCAATGGAAAACCTTTAAATTATTCATCAGCCAGATTTGCATCCATTAAAAGTGGCAGTATGGTGTGCAATTTGGTCAGGAGGAATCAATGGTTCTTCATGGAATCATTTGTTCTTCGAAAATTAAAACGGCGTGAATGGGGAGCTATATCGTGATATGATTGAAAACTTTTTCACTCCACAAATGCTTGCTTTGGGCTTAATTAACATGTGGTATTAACAAGACAGTGCCACATTGCATACAGCCAGAATTACAATGGAATTACTGCGAGTAGTATAACTTTGCGGCGGACACCCTGTAAAATCAAAGTATTATTATGAAAGTTTAACAAAATTACTGATGGTTACAATTCTACAACATTTACAAAACAACATGCAATATTCTGGAACTGCAAGTGTCTAGGTTTCTAACTATTATCCCACCTTCAATAAATATTTGAAGTGCTGCCAATGCAAATTTAAATATACAACTCTGATGTGATGAGAATCCAGAGTTTTCTAAAATGGTTTAGAAAATTAAGATTTAAAGACTTTTGCAATTGGATTTGTCTCCTACTGAAGATATTTTTGTCGCAATATATTTCATATATTGATTAGAAACGATCCACAGCAGACTAACTACTCTAGTCCTTTATGTAATAAGTATATATAGGTTTACGGCCGTATTCATAAAAAATATTGTATGTTTATTAAACGCTTATATGACAAATTTTCAACAGAAATTGGTCAAATAACAGTTTAATAGACATACAGTATTTTTTTTATGAATAAGGCCGTTATATTAACACTTTATTTGCTTTATGTTATGGCAACATTGTGTAATCTTTACACACACATTTTATACACATCCTGTATATGCATTTATATGTTTATACACATGTTTGTTTTATTTGTATGTACCACAATATTACTTCTAAAAACATTTTTTTGAATTGTTCATGTAAAAACATAGTAGGATTGTTTTAAACCAGGAGTGCCCAAGCCCTATGCACATAGTGCTCAATAGTTTTTGTAAAAGCGTTTAGCTATACGGCTGTGCTCTTTAATACACATATATTGCACTCAGAACTAGCAATGAAAAATTCACAAACAACTTTGTCTTATATATTTTACTGCCGTTCTTCACTGTACACACACAAGAGCAAAGCAACAACATTTTCACATGCTTTGCTGGTAAAAATTGACGACAGCGATTATCAGTGTAATTTTTTTTTTTTGTAAATATGTTTTGCTTTTGACAACAAAAAATATTAAATAAAAGTAGTTTTTCCTTAGATATATTGGTTTTTGCTCTTCCATAAATAAGTTTTAGGCACCCCTGTTTTAAACGTTGACTTGATTGAAAATTATTTCAGAATAAAACAAATAACAGAACCGAAAGGACGTCAGTTTTATTTGCTTAAACGCCCTACATTTTGCTTTTACACCCTAAGATTTCCTTTATTCTGCACGGATTTTTTACAAATCTTAATATTTGTATTACCATGTAAAGGTGCCTTAAGGCCGGGGCACATGTAATCGTCGTACGTTATACTTTGCCTTTTTAAACTGACAACTAAGTTGAAATACATGTAGTCTTGTGAGCTTTGTCACATTCCGTACTTATGCGTCAACGTATAGTATTAAAGTTAAGCAACTTTTAATATACGTTGAGAGCTTTGACAACTATCTGGAAAAATTTTTTTTGTATATTTTGATTTAGTTTTTGTTCAAAAATAAAATAAATTAAAAACAAATTATGTTAGATGTTCTGTGCTGTGTCTGAAAAGTAAATGAAAAGATTTTAATCAAATTAAAGTATAATGCTGATTTTATATCCGTTAACAAAGTTCTGATTGTGCGAACTTCATACTTCGTATTCGTTAGGTGTGTTCCACGTGAATAACGAAACAGTCCGAACTAGTCCAAACGCGTTCCATGTGACAATTTTTGTGCAATTTTGGGAGAAAATGAGAGAATACATTTTTTCATTTCCTGTACAAATCAGCACGAATTTTTTCTTTGGGTAAGTTCGGACTAAAATCAGCTGTTTTATGTTTACATACATAAGAAACTGAAAATTTGCAAATTGGAAAAAAGTTTTGTTTAAAAAGTAGTTAAAAGCAAAATGGAAGGTTGCCCAAACTAAAAATAACCTTGTGAAGTTGTAAGCAGAACATGCAATTGTTATTTGGCTTTTAATTTTAAAAATATGTACTATAAAATCTATTTTACATTGCTTTTAAATTTAAAGCTGTTGCCAATAATGCAAATCGTTTGTTTATATGATGTTATGCGTTTTAAGCGTCTAAAATCACTAAAATTTATAATCTAAAAAGCGGCATTTCTGTTGCTAGATGTACAATTGTGGTTTTTTGCGTTCCAGCAGTTTTAGGTAAAATTTGCAAATTTAGAGAGCAATTTGCTTTTTACTCTCATTAGTCCGAGATCTCGTGGAACACACCTGTTGATGTCAGTTGATGAAAAAAGAGAATGACAAAGTACGACGGATTCTATGTGCCCCGGCCTTTAAACATTATAAAAAGCCCATTTTTATTTGAAAGTTGCTGCAACTTTTCAAACATATACCTCTTCTTTATTGCAACATGTGTTGCAACGGAAAATATTTTGAATTTGGAAGACGAAACCCGTTTTGCAGTTTTACTATTCTACATGTTTGCTTCATCGTTTTCATTTTAAGCCAATAATAACCAATCGTGTGCATGTTGATGGCAACATCTTACATTATTCAAATTATTTCCTTTCTCATATGGCCGCCGCTGCCGCCGTTGCCGCCGCTAACGCTATCTTAAGGAAAATAACAAATTTATGTAATATTACGAGTATTTTCAAAGCAAAGGCATTCCAAGTTGCTTTTTTAAACGCAATCAACATCGTTTTCAATTTATTGCACAACGAATATTTTTGATTATTTTGGTTTCCATTATTTTTCAACAATTTTTTTTTTTTAGGTTAACCAATCAAGCTTTTAAAAAGAGTCAATAAACTTTAAGTAACAGCGGCATAAAAAGCTACCGCAAGCTTACGAGTATAGCAAACAACCTTTTTTTTAAACAATTTTGTTAACGTATGTTTGTTTCTTATTTTGGCAGCAATTACTATAAAAAGACATAACAACAACAACTGTTTGCAACAACAACATCAAGAAAAAAAGTCTGCAACACAACGACTATCGAAAGACGTTAAAAATGCTTAGACCATAAAAAGAAAAACTTGTTTTCCATTTTAACTGGAAAATAAAATTAAACACCGAAAAACAAAATGTATAAATGATGAGAAGATGAATTATAATCACAATTTAAAAAAAAAATTTTTATTCGGTTGAGAGCAGAAGAAGAAGCTGCTTGCTGTACAAAAATAGTTGAGTTAAAGGAAATGAATGACCCTTTTGATGTCTAGTTAATACATTTGTTACGACTTCATAATCAAGTGGCTGGTGTTGTTGTCTTGCTATGAAGGTATGTATGTAAGTATGTATGTACGTGTATATATGTAATTTATCTTGTTACGTTTTGTAACTTGCATAATACAGGTACAACTAAGTAACAAATGTTTTTAGGTTCGTTTTTATGAAAATGGTATTTAAGGAAATCATTTAAGCATAAAACTTAAATTGTGTATAAACTTTGTGAAAGATTTCCGCCTTTAAAGGTAAACAACTTATTTAAGTTGAAAAATTATAAATACCAAATAAAAAATACCTATGATTGAATAGAAAGAGCATTAAAAATAAGTTTTCTTAGCCAATTTAGCTGCTTAAAGTCTGTATATACGAGGTCTGATAAGCAAATAACTGTTATTTTATATTTTTCAAAAAGTATATATTTATCAATAACCTTGTACCCTTCAAAGTAATCCGCCTCAGATATAATATACTTAAGCAAGCGTTTTTTCCAATCCTCGAAACACTTCTGAAACGCGCTTTTTGTTATCAGCAACAGCTCCTGTCTCGATTTTTCTTTTATCTCCTCAATCGCAGCAAAACGCTTTCCTTTCATCGGTGTCTTCAGTTTTGGGATGAAGAAAAAGTCACCGGGGGCCAAGTCTGGTGAATACGGTGGTAGAGTCATGATAACGGTTTTGTTTGTGGCCAAAAACTTACGCACAAGCATCGATGTGTGAGCTGGTGCGTTATCATATTGCAACATATTGCTTCGCGCAAATGGCGCATAACTTCAAGGTAGTATTCCTTAAGCTATGTGCACGCGGTTGTCATATGATACAATATTGTAAGATCTGGCAACATGCTGACAATGTAGTGACAATGAAAAATTGGGCCACAGAAGTAAATTGTGTGTTCAGACGATCGTAAGAAAATCTTACAATTTCATTGTCAGACTATGGCAAATAATTGATCTGACAACAAAAATTCTCAGTTCACACGGTTGTCAGATTGTTAGATGAAAAAAATTGCCAGACATTTTGTAAGGCATTGCAACTTATGTACTTATATCAACAGCCATCTGTTTGGCAGTGTTGCCCATAAAATTTTTTTCTGACAATGATGCCATTGTCATGTGTATTAATTTTATACATCTGACAATTAAAAATGAGCTTACAATACCAGCCAATTATCTGGCAATGCCGACGAAGAGTGTTCTCACGATTGTCAGATGCCTGACAACATTGTCGTCTTACAATTGATTGACAATGGTTTTTCTGGCAACGTTGTAAGTTAAAAATTGGCAGTTTACACGATTGTAATACATTTTCAGACAATTTTACTGGCAATATTGTAAGATCTGATAACCGTGTGTACGTAGCTTTAGTCCCCTTTCACAGTTGAGAAATTGATGGGCAGACAGACGAAGTTTGTAGGCGATGTATTTAAGAGGAAGAGTGTGCGGTAAACTTCTACTGTACTGGACATTTTTCGTTTAAAGTTGCCTCTCTTCGAATTTTTTCATGTTGTTGCTTCATATTACAACAAAAAAGAAAGAAAAGAGAAACGAAAAATTTCTGTCTATCTATTAATTTCTAACGTAGTGTTTACACGTGCAGGTGCAAGTTCGAAAAACCCAATACATTCAAACTTTTTTACTAACGCACGCACAATCTCTGCACTTGCAACCAACTTTCAACTGAACTGACAAGCAATTTCAGCAGGCAGTGATTTTTTGGCACTTACTGAAAGTCAAATGACAACTGAGATAACAGTGTTGCCTTTTGCGGAGATTAACTGATTTTAATATAATGTTTTTGTCATATTTAAATTTTTCAAAACATATTTTTGAAATAGTTCACATTTTTTTTATTGAAAATATATAAATTAAGCAGTCTTTGCCGTTCTGAGTGAAAAAAAAGTTAAAATTATTCTATTTCATTTATTTATTTTATTCCTACCATTCATTTCCCCGAAAAATAATATTATGGTTTTCTATGGTAATGCTGTTTTAGGAGCTGTTGTCTCTCCACTGACATTTTTAAACTGAACTTCCATGTTATTCTTTAAATACTAATGCAACTTGCAAGAAAGTCGAGTATTTTTTCGACATTTTCGTTGATAATACGTACACAGGACTTCCATGCAAGTACTTGTACGTGTAAACGCAGTGTAAAAGGTTTCGGGAAGTTCAAAACAGAATGAGAAAAATGTCTGTCTTTCAATTTCCAAACTCTAAAAGCGGACTTATTGACCGTACAACCTTGTGACAAGAATTCATGATGCACCATGCAGTTCAAGAAAACAGTGAGCAAAATCTTCACATTTGATCGAAACTGACGTGCTTTTTTCGGTATTGGCTCTTCTGGACGCTTCCATTGGCATGATTGGGCTTTGGTTTCATTGATTCGTCACCAGTCATGACCGGGGGGCAATGCTGATCCCCGTTCTGCCAATTTATACTCTTGGTAAAGGTTTCGGGAGCCAACACAAGTCATACGGCTTCGTAGGGTTTTGTTTGCTACAACAAACGAGGGAATCCTTGTCCTTTTTACCCGAAAAACAGAATGCCCTGTTTAGGAATGTGCCAAGGCAAAACCTGTTCCCCGGGGAGACAACATGGTAAGACGCCTTCCATGCACCGGAATACCACGTACGGTCCACACGGAAGAAAATATCCAAAGTGAAGCGGATAGTGTACAGCAAGTGTGCCCAGCCGTATGCGGTTGATACTCAATTGTGTTTGTAAATGCGCTTAGCTATAGGGCTGTGTTCTTTAATACACAAATACTGCGTTCAGCATTAGCAATGAAAAATACACAAACAACTTCGTCTTTTATTTTTTTTTCGTTCTTCACCGCACACACACACACACACACAAAAGCAACAACACTTTCGCATGCTTTGTTGGTAAACATTGACGACAACGATTATCAGTGTGAACTTTGTTTTTGTAAATGTTTTGCTTTTTACAACAAAAAATATTAAATATAAATAGTTTTTCCTTAAATGTATTGGTGTTTACTCTTCTATATAGAACTTGTGGGCACCATTGGTGTACAGGATAGTCCAAAAACATCAACAAGAAGACGTTCGGCATAACTGGCACTATCGCGGAGCTCCGTTCTGAGGATTTTAATCACATTTCACATGTTCCCGTATAAAGGCCGAGGCACATAGAATTCGTCGTACGTTATACGTTGCCTTTTTCAACTGACAACTAAGTTGAAATACACGTATTCTTATGAGCTTTGTCATATTCCGTACTTCTCCGTCAACGCAAAGTATTAAAGTTGAGCAACTTTCAACTTTTAAAGTACGTTGAGAACTTTGACAACTATCTGGTAATATTTTTTGTATATTTTGATTTAATTTTTCGTTCCAAAATTAAATAAATTGGAAAAAAAATTGTGTTAGATTTTTTTGTGTTGTGTCTGAAATATAAATTCAAAGATTTTAGTCAAATTAAAGTAAAATGCAGTTAATTTTATATCCGTTAACAAAGTACTGATTGTGCCAGCTTCATACTTCGTATACGTTAATGTCAGCTAAAAAGGAGACGGACAAAGTACAACGGATTCTATGTGCCCCGGCCTTAAGGTTCGGCTTGTTCAAGAAGCCGATAGACTATGAACAGCGCCTTAGTTATGCCATTTCATTCCGGCCATAAAGACAATTCTGCGCCACCCTGTATAAACATTTGTTAGCCAAAAATGTTGCTTTCATTTCTCAGAATCAATTAAAAGCAATAAATATGTTATTAAGGCGAAAAAGTTAAACAATATGCCATGAGTCATTAAAGTTTTAAGCAAAAAAATTAACTTTAAGTTCATTAGAGACAGGTAGAAAATGTAAATAAGAAAATACATGTATGTGTATGTGTACTCGCATTAAAGCATCTTAAGCTGTGCTTGCATTTGTATATTCAGATACTTCAAAACAAGTTTTTTTTTTTAATAAAAAAAACCTTTAGTGGGGCACATAAAGGGCACATTTCGTTTTACAAACACACTTTACATTCTTACTCAAAATAAAACCAGAAAAAAAGTAATACTGACCTCAAATTGTACTAAAGATTTGTATACTCGTATTCATTAAAGTGCTAATGAAAAATGAAAATAACGAAGAAAATATTTAAAACGAAAAGAATATTTGTAATAAAAAAGATAAGACTAGCTAATTTAGAAATCACTTAACACTTGAGTAAATAAAACAAAAGTAAACATGCTACAATATATTTAACCGTGAAATTTTGAAAACGCCCATGAACTAGAACAACAAAAACAAATTAAAAAAATAATGATGAATTAGACTCAATATGATAAAAAGCCTTGGACCAATGCACTTGTGTACATATTTGTTAATAAATTCTTTTTCTCCTTGGTATTATGTTCAATGTTTTATACAAAATAAGAGCTACTACAGGTAAATAAACTAATCTCCTCAAATTGTAATTTTCTTGGTTTTACAGACAACATTTACAAAAGCAACATGCAATATTCTTGACTTTTAATTAATTGTGTTTATAAATGTTATATCACCTTTAGTGGATATTCCATATGTTGCTATTGTAAATTAAATATACAACTAAAGGCCCTAATTCACTATCCTACACGATCGTACGATTCATTCACAGGAAACTATTTCAAAAGTCTGGCCGACTTTGAAAAAATCGCTTGAAAATGGCGCTGTAGTCCACACTACTACTAATAATATAATTATAATTGCAATAATTTATATACACAATAAAATAATTAACATACTAATTTTACATTACTTAAATTTTTTCACACATTTTTCACAATATATACCACACTGATTGCACAGAAACCATAATGTTTTCAAAAGTTTCATAAAATTTATCAAATCGCACAATTTGTCAAAAACTCTGTCGCACGGTTGCATTTTTAGTACTTTTTCAGCACACATGCTTTATTTAGTACATCGCACGATCGTGTATGATAGTGTAGCAAGATCTTAAAGGTGTGATAAGATTGCAGAGTTTTTTGAAGTTCTTTAGAAAATGAAGATTCTCGAACCACTTGTCCAATTTTGCATTTCGATTTCTTTCTCATTGAATACACAAATTTTTGACTGATCTATATACTAGTATTACCATGTCAACCTATTTTTAGCATGGCCTAAATATTACTATATATTATTTAATAAACTATGGCAGATTAGACTTTTTATTGAGAAAACCAGAACTAAATTAAGAATTTAGTTATTAATTTTGTGATGTTCGTTCGTTTAGTTCTTTTACTGAACTTTTAAAATACTTATTTTTTATTTTAACAGTGTAGTTAGTATTAAGATCAGTTCAGCTAAATACTTTTTGCATTTTAATTTAGCTCAAAAAACGGCAATTTTTGTGAAAATAAAAGTTAACATCACTGCAGCAGCATGTTAAGTATAAATATGTTTCCAAGGCGAATTTATTACTAGGTGAACTTAACAGCACAGGTGATTATTTTTTGCATCTCGCGTTTTTTCCAATGAGACTGTAAAATTTTTTCATTTCGCGCCATTTTAATCTGAAGATTTTTTTGTATGATTTAGTGCAATTTCAAGAAATTTGTGTGAATTTAAAAGTGAAAAACTAGTATAATCTGTGATTTTAATTACAAACAATTATAAAAGTTTATATTTAACGTTTATATAAAATTTTTTCCCAGCTGAACAATCTTAGGCGAATTTAGATTTTGACATTCACGATATGTTTTACAATAATAAAATACATAGTACTGATTTCGCCTTTCCGCTTGCATTCACCTGTATAAATTCGCCTGGTATGTTTCTAAAAAAAATGTTAAGCATCAGCATTGCCAATGTTGGTCTTTTCTGACCAAATTTGGTCGGATATTATTCGTTTGGTCGGCTAACCCTTATTTTGGTCTTATTAGGTAATCTTAAAAATTTTAAGCTCTTGGCAATCCTATTTCTTTCTAAGCATGAAAACCAAATGTCAAATATTTCTTCCCCCGGGGAGCAGGTTTTGCCTTGGCGTATTCCTAACTTAAGCGCTCTGTTTTTCGGGGAAAAGAGGGGAAGGGGTCCATCGTTTGGTGCAGCAAACAAAACTCTAGGAAGCCACATGACTTATGTTGTGTTGGCTTCCGAAACCCTTACCAAGGGTATAAATTGGCAGAACGGGGATCAGCATGGCCCCCGGGAAGTTCTGCTTGCGGTTCGACCCGGGCTGATCATGGTTGAGGTGCCTACCTTGGCTGAAACGTTCTGGCTGTGGTTGAAACCTAAAACGCAGGAAGGGAGTGTTAGTATCCTTGATAATTGTTTGGTGATGGCTTTTTTCGAGGGCTAACCATCTCCCAAGGATCTGTTGCCTATACAACAGATACGTGTATTGTAAGGAACCAGTGGTGATGGTTGACGGGTGAGTTGGTTTAAGGGCTGATGCTCTTAGTGGGTTTCGGCCTACTAACTCATTAAGTCTTGTCCTCCATTGATTGCTGGGAAATTGCATGCATGAGGGATTAGAAAGCCCGAACTCCTCAACAAGAAGTTGTTCATATGACCGCAATCATATGACAAGAATTGCTACCTGTGTGAGTCTAGCAAGCCACACGGGGGCGGTGGTGAATCGTGAAAAATTCACTCCGTGGAATTGGTCCACCATCAGGTTAGGCCATCAAGGCAGGTACTGATGTAAATCATTTTCACAGTTGTCAAATATTTCTTTGTAAAGGGGGATAGATACGCTCAAAATGCTTGCTGTCAATTTTGTGTACGTGTGCTTGAGTGCTTCATACCCATCAAGCATTCATTTTAATTTTGATTTTGCGGTGTTCATTTGATAGAAAAATATGTCAATAAATAGGTAAATAATTTTTTATTGCAAAATTGTTTTTTTCTTCTTAATTCCTTTTGTTCGAGGCACATTTATTTTCTTTTTTCGATCCTGTAGCTTTCCTTCTGGATGTTGCTTTAAAAACATTTTTAAAAGAATTTGATATTGTCCGCCTTTTACGCAGCGATCGCTTATTGTATGCATATTACATCCCAGAGTATAGGTAAAGACGAGTAAACTTCCAAGGTATTTTTATTATCGTTAATTTCTTCTTTTCATAAAATATTCTTCACAATTTAAAGCAATCATTAAATTTTGTTTTCACTTGAAATGCCAAATATTCTATTTCGACACTTTGTTCGTGCTTGATAGCATGCACTAGACACAACCAAGCATGTGGCTGCAAGCCTGCCAGAAAACCAAATTTTTTTGCGTAATTGCTTATAATATATAACAATACTAAAATACTAGTTATATATAATTATTAGTTTATTATACTTTAATCCATCGTTGAACAACATTGGAACGAGACAGCTGGTCTTGAACACTCCAAGAAATTTCTAAACTTTGATAAAAAGAGAGCCGAACGTGCTCTAAAACTGGACAGGAAAAGTCTCAGAACATTGACAGGTGCACTTACAGGTCATTATAACTGCTACAAGCACCTGCATAGGATGGGAATTTCCAACACAGACATTTGCAGATTCTGTGGTGATGAAGAGGAGTCAATGGAGCACTTAATCACCCAATGTGGACACTGGGACACAGAAGATATAGGCTACTACAAGCTTATATGTTAAGCGAATGTGATTTAATATCACTCCCTATGATGGAGCTTGTCCGTTTTCTTGACATACTTAACCCATAATGGGGCAAGGGACGCACAATAGATCACCATTGGTCGCAGTGCAAATGGCCGATGAGGGCCATATCCCATCCAATAATAATAATAATAATAATAATAATAATAATAATAATAATAATAATAATAATAATAATAATAATAATAATAATAATAATAATAATAATAATAATAATAATAATAATAATAATAATAATAATAATAATAATAATAATAATAATAATAATAATAATAATAATAATAATAATAATAATAATAATAATAATAATAATAATAATAATAATAATAATAATAATAATAATAATAATAATAATAATTATACTTTAAAAATATTATACATTTTTTATTATTAGATTTTCATTTCATCACAGACTTGAATTTAATACTGTATTGCTTTTTTACTTTTATATCAGCATAACTCTATATTATGAACCAATTTTTAAAATTAATTTTATAGTTCGAAAAAAGATTGTGCTTGAGGAATATATTTTTAGAAATCGGGCGAATAAATGTTGTGGTTACATATAATGTGATAGTTGCAAAATTTTTGCGCAGTGTATAAATTATGATACCAATGTATGTATATCCATTTTGCGTATTTTACAGAAAATTCCTAAATTTGTTAAAATATATTATGTGTGTATACAAATTTAACTACTTAAATAGTTTAATTATCAAATAAACAAAAAGTACGAAAACAGAGTTTTTGAGCCATCCTGCCATTCACAATAATATATACCATCACTGACTACATCTGTCACGTAAACACGTAATGAAATTCTATTTTCTACAGGTTGATACGTTACGGTTACGTTTCATTACATCAGATACGCGTTTTTATGGTTTCTCGTATTACATAAACGATCAGCTTTTCCGACTACATTTACGGTCGGCTAAATGTTAGATACCCATTTATACCATAAAATAAAATATGTATCTGAGACCGATATACAAAAATGTATTTGTAATTTTTAGTTGTATTTTGTATTTGAAATATGCAGCTTGAAAGTATTTTGTATTTGAAATATGCTGCTTGAAAGTATTTTGTATCTTGCACTTGAAATACACACCAGGAAAGTATTTTGTATCTTGTATTTGAAATGCATTAGGTATGTATTTTGCCCAGCCCAGAATGTACATTGGAAAAAATATAATTTCGATCGTAATTTTAGAAGTTAAACAACAAATATTGAAATTTTATATGGAGCTTTTAAATCAAATAAAATCTAGACTTGATTTTAAACGTGAAGACATTATTATGTTGCAAATAATTACTCCTTCTAAAGTATTGTCTAAAAAAGACTTGCCTATATTGCACCTAATTTTAAAAATTTCCAACCTTGTTAATTGTAACCAGTGTTGCCAAGCGAAGGGATTATTTCCTTTTTGTACAGATTTATTTGTTTATTTCTACATGTAGGGAAAAAAGCACAGATTTTGTATGATTGGGCTTATTGTAGGGAATTTTTAAACTCTCACGAATGGTTAATTTTTATTGTACTATTATAATTTAAAATAAAACATTATTATTTATTATTATAATATGGTTAATATTATCATACTATTATAATTTAACATATAATATATGAGGAAAACTCCTTGCCCAAATTAGATATCCATGCATTTTCATCCAATTTATATACAACGTTAAATGATTTAACAATAAATAATTCCCAATTAAGCCAAAATTGTTAAAATCGTACTCGTATTAAGACTGAAGGGAGGAGAAAAAGCTTGACCGTGAAGGTTTCAATTTCATATGTATTCTGAGATCTCATTTGCAAGCTTTTTAATCAATTGCATTTTTTTTAGATGTATAGCCCCTAACCTCCTTGAAAAACTTTAGTCACAAAGATCTCCCAACTATGCATATTAAATGATTGGATAACAATATATCGTTGGTCTCAGTAGAAATGCTCTAACTCGCATTTTTCCCGAACTTAGTTTGTTAACGATTTTAACAAATTTCAGATAATTGCATCTCGTCGCGAAAATTTAATGGAATAAACAACAGGGTTTTTTCATTTTTGTTAACGTTGTGATATTCTTACTTACTGCATCACAAAACGCATATACTAGCTTGTGTTAGAATATAGACCAAGTCACTTAAAATAATTTATTTATATAGCTAAACTCATACATGCATTTTTAGTCATATGAGTCGTTTAAGTTATATATTTTACACTAACTTACTTTTTAGTAAAAAGTTCTACCTGTTTGTATTTATAATAAACATAAAATCGTATTAAAATAGTTATTTGCGCAAGATGTAAATGAAAAATTGCGTAGGGGAAAAAGTAGGGAAATATTTTTTTGATTGTAGGGAAAAATAACGATTTTTTTTGGTAGGGATTTCACAAAAAATCTCTTGGCAACACTGATTGTAACCCTGATATCATTATTACACAGTGGAATTTGTTGGACTTAACAGAAATTAAACTTTGTTTTCGTTACATAATTGTTATTTTTGTTACTCAGTTCATAATTTATAAACTTTGTCGAATAAAAATTAGAATTTATGTAAAAAATACATACATGTTTTTCAATATTAAAAAATTTAATCCTTCTGAAAAAGATTTTGGTAGGTTTTAGATCCAAGTTTGGTCGGATTGAAAATTTTAGAGTGGCAACACTCATCAGCACGTTTCTAAGTCTAAGGTCAGACAGAGCAATTTTGATTGCCGAGTTTTTTAGCAATTTTCTTTTGGAATTGCTTTTTTGCACACACAAAAAAAAAACTTTTTTCAGCAATTCTTGAGCTTTCTCTACTTATTATTTCATACAATTTACATTCAGAAAAATGCATGAAATATTTATTTGGATCAATAGTTGGGTCGATATAATTTAATGTTTGAAGATTATTTCATGCAAATGTTGGCCGCGGCTGCGCCTCAAATGGTCCATCCGCTTAGTCCAATTTTGGCATACTCTTTCCAACATTTCGGCCGGTATCTCACGAATAATGTTGGCAATGTTGGCTTCCAGTGCGTCAATCGAAGCGGGCTTGTCGCAATAGACATTAGCCTTAACATAGCCCCACAAAAAATAGTCTAGAGACGTTAAATCGCACGATCTGGGCGGCCAATTGACTGGTCCCAAGCGTGAAATAAACTGTTCACCGAACTCGCCTCTCAATTGGTCCATTTTTTCGCGTGCTGTGTGGCATGTGGCACCGTTTTGTTGAAACCACATGTCATGCAAGTCAAGCTCTTCCATTTTGGGCAAAAAAAAGTTTGTTATCACCGCACGGTAGCGCTCACCATTCACAGTAACGTTGTGATTCGCATCATCTTTGAAGAAATACGGCCCAATGATGCCGCCAGCCCATAATCCGCACCAAACGGTTGTTTTTTGTGGAAGCTCTTGCAATGCTTCTGGCTGCTCTTCACTCCAAATACGGCAGTTTTGCTTGTTCACGTATCCATTCAACCAGAAATGAGCCTCGTCGCTAAACACAATTCTTCGATAAAAAAGTGGATCTTCATCTAACTTTTCAAGAGCCGATTCACCAAAAATTTGGCGTTGTGGTAGGTCGTTTGGCTTCAATTCTTGCACCAGCTGTATCTTATAAGGCTTCACACCCAAATCCTTCCGCAAAATTTTCCACGTAGTGGAATAACAGAGGCCCAATTGCTGCGAACGGCGCCGAATCGATAATTCACGGTCATCACCAACACTGGCCGATACGGCTGCGATATTTTCTTCAGTTCGCACTCTACGTGTTGCCAAAAAGATAATAGCAAAAAAATCACTCGTTACAAATACGAAGTTAAACTGATTGAAAAAAATATTAATTAATGAATAATTGTTAAATGATATACAAAAAGTACTTAAATCTCTTAAATATAAATATGTATGTATATCTATTTTAATAAAAAACTTTTCCCAACTATCTTCTTTGCATACAAATTAAAAACTATTTTTATATTTTTCGAACTTAAAGAGCCAGTTTGGTGTTTCTTGTTTGCGGGCTTACGTCATTGAAGTTGGCATTTATTCAAATCGCTTCCAAATCACTTATTCTTTAATTAATATTCTTAGCACATACAAGTTTATTTCGCAACAATTAATTTGACAAAAACGGAATTATGTATTTGACTCAAATTATTTTAATTGCGTTTTTAATGTTTATAATTAATTACAATGAATTAAGTTTATATTTAACAATAACCACAGTTCTCCTTAATTAAATCAGCAATAAATCTTTGAAAAGATTTTTTAATGGAGCTTACTTTCAATAAACCAAACAACTTGTACAAAAATCAATCATGTAATAGAAACAAATGATGTGTAAAATATTTTGAAGAACTAACGAGTAAAAACGATAAAACAACATCAAAATTCAAAAGTCAAGAAACCAAAATACAAATGTGTCTTAGAGCCACAAAAAAAAAAAAAAAAAAAATAATTAAAATTGCTGTTACATAATTTTCAAAATAAAAACAACTTTTACGCAAAACACCAAAATATCATGTCTAAAAATTTTTTTGTTTAAATTTGAAAAACATTTACCATTTTTGAGTGTGGAAAGACAGACATATGAATACTTATATGTATATACATGTATTCATTGATAATTTGTGTACAACCATACATATTTATACGTACACAATACACATACATGTGTACGTATACACACTTTATATGGTGCTAATATTTGAGTCACACTGCTGCTAACAGACAAACAATCGATCAAGGCAGTTGAAAGCAAATACTCGTATAGTAAACTATTACTCAGAAACGGCTGAACAGTGACATTAAAAGCTATAAATACTATTTTACTTGAAAGCGACTTCAAAATTAAACTCTCACCTAAAACTCTTCAAAATTTTGCCGTTTCATTTCTGTTTTTCTTGATAAATTTTCATAAATATCTGCGAAATTTTAAAATCAATGAAGTTTTTAAAGAAAATTTTTGATATTCAGCCATGTTCCGAGAACGCGCGTTCTGAAACCACAATGCGTTTTGAAAAACGCCTAATTGATTTTTAGGTGTTCTGAGGAACGCGCGTTTTACTGGCGTTTAGGAGTTTTTTCCGAAAAAATTCTACATGTGTTTTACATACGTATATATGTATGTGGCAGTAATATAAAACGAAAAAAAAATTTGACAACAAATAGAAAAATTTTTCAATTTAATTTTCTTAATGAAAATATGTAAAATTCTTTAAACTTTTTATTGAAATAAAAATAAAACATATTACATTTTAATTGTGAATAATTTTATTGCCTTTTGCAAGTTCAGTTTTAGCAAATGCAATCAGTTCACTTCAATGTTAAGCGATATGCGTTTTCGAGAACACCTATTTGGCGATTTCAAATCGCAAAACTATACTTCTTGCGTTATACGTTTCTCAGAACACATATTTGGCGTTTTCAAATCGAAAACGCTGAATTTAAGCGATTTGTGTTTCTCAAAACAGGCCTGATTAGTTAATTTTCTTTTTAAAAAATAATATATATTATGTAAAAAGAATAATATCGATGAATTTTCTGTCCAACATGCATAAATTAAAAAGAATTTTTATAGACAATTTTTGTTACGAATGGGGATAAATTGCTACACACAATTTTAAGATCAATAAGTTTTCTATAGAAGATTTTTAATTTCGTGTTATTTTCTATAGATAGTTTTTGATATCGATAAAATTTTTATAAGCAGTTTTTGACAACGATAAATTTCTTATTACTTATTGTCAATATCTAATTTTTCTATAGCAAATTTTTGGTTTCGAGAATTTTCTATAGACAGTTTTTGATTTGTGATATCGATAAATTTCTTTAGCTTCCTCTGGATATTTTTCAAACCGACAATTTTTATTTTATAAACGATATGTAATATCGAAATATCATCCCGAAACAGGATGACAAGATTGATTTAACCATCATGAGAAATATCAAAAAAAAAAAAAAAAACAAAAAATCTAATATAAAATATTTTGCTCAGTTCAAATGTTTTTTATCTTGTATTTTTTTAATACATTTTTTTGTGATCTTTCCCATGATGGTTACAATAAATCTTGCCACCCTGTTTCAGCTTGACGTTGAGTTATGGAACTTCCTGTATAAAATATATCTGTGATATTAATAAATTTCTATAGAGTTTTTCAAACCAATAAATTTTCTATAGGAAATTTGAGTT
The DNA here is from genome assembly GCA_914767995.1 of Thecocarcelia acutangulata. Classification (NCBI taxonomy): domain Eukaryota; kingdom Metazoa; phylum Arthropoda; class Insecta; order Diptera; family Tachinidae; genus Thecocarcelia; species Thecocarcelia acutangulata. The sequence continues at coordinate 32,520,238 of OU612096.1, forward strand.
ATCGTTAAATATTGATATCGATAACTTTGTTATATGAAATGTTTGATATCGATAAATCCTCAATAGGGGATACTTGATATCGATAAATTTCTTATAACAAATAATCAATACCGATTTATCCATTTTTATAAATCAGTTAATTTTCTCTTGGTGCCTTTTAACGTACAAATTTTTTATGCACTAATTTTGCCATCTATACATTTCTTATAGCATATTTTCTATATGAATAAATTTTCAAAATGAATACATTTTTTGTTGAAAATTAAAAAAAAAATCAAAAACTTTTTTTGCAAAAAATTTTGTGATGTTGAAGAACTTTTTGCAAAAAAAATTAAATCAATAAATTTCCCTTAGACAATTTGAGGTATAGATAATTTTTTTTTTTAAGTTTATGGTATACCCAAATTTCATACAAAATATTTGTGATAACGATACATTTTCTGTAGAATAAATACTCGACAGTAAAATGTTTAAATTACTAAATCGAAATCGTTTTTACAAACCGCTAAATAGATATTTTTTTTATAAAAATTTGTGATATCCAAAAATTTTGTATAGAAAATAGATAGTTCAATTTTCTATAGGAGATTTAATGTTGATAAATTTTTTATATCAAAATGTTGATATCGATATATTTATTAAAGCATACTTTCTAAGCTGATAAATTTTTAAAATGTATACATTTCTGTTGAAAATTTTCAAAACTGATTTGATATTACAAAATTTGCGATATTGAAGGTCTTTCTACAAAAAACCTTTTTAAATCGAAATTCATATGGACAATTTGAGGTATACATAAATTTTGTTTAAAAATATATATGATATTCACAGATTTCATATAAAATATTTTTGATATCGATAGATTTTGTGTTGAAATTGATTGGTATCGATAAAAACCCGATAGTAAACTTTTTAAATCGTATAATCTAAATCGTTTTTAGAAAACCGACAAATAGATAATATTTTTGTGAAATCGAAAAATTTTCTATAGAAATTTCTTCTTTTATAGTTGGAGCTATCGATAAATTTGCGATAGTCATAAATTTAATTTAAAAAATTAGTGTTGTCAATAAATTTTTTGTTGAAAGTTTTTTATATCGAAACTAGTGATATGTATAAACTTTTACTTAAAAAAGTATAAAAATATAAAAAAGTTACCAATAAGTTTTACTTAAAAAAATATTGCGAACTACTCGTGATATCGACAAAATTTTCTATGGGATTATTTTAAATAGCTTGAGCTATCAAGAAAAAAGTTAATGTTATCTATAAATTTTTTTGTAAAAAAATTTTTATATCGAAAAATCGATAAATTTTTTAAAAAAATTAGCTATATGTATTAACTTTTATTTTAAAAGCGTTAGGGTTATCGATAAATTTTCTGTTAAAACAATTTTGATATCGACAAATACTTTTAAAACCGATAAGTTTAGTTTTTAGAAAAATTATAAATAGATAATTTATTATATATCAAAAAATTTGTGACATCGAAAAATTTGAGCTATCGATAAATGTGTGATATTCATTAATTTTATTCAAAAAAGCTAGTGTTATCGATAATTTTTTTGGAGAAAGTATTTCATATTGAAAAATCGAAAAGTTTTCTAAAAAAAAATTATGATATTCAAAATTTTTATTTTAAAACATTAGTGTTATCGATAAATTTCCTGTAAAAATTTTTTGATATCGATAAATACTCTTAGTAAACTTTTTAAATAGTAAACTTTTCAAATTGATAAGTTTCGTTTCTAGAAAATCCACAAATGGAAATTTTATTATTTTGCAAAAAGTGTGATATCGAAAAATTTTCTATTGGATTATTTTTAAAAAGTTTGAGCTATCAATACATTTTTGATATTCGATAATTTTATTTAAAACAGTTGGTGATATCGGAAAATTTCTTGGAGAAAATTTTTAATATAGAAAAATCGGAAAGTTTTCTATAAAAATTTGTAATATTAAAAACTATTATTTTAACATATTAGTGTTATTGATAAATATTCCATAGAAAATATTTGTTAAGGCAAATTACTTAAATTTGAAATAATTTTTAGGAAATCAATAAATCTGATTATTAATTTGAGGTCTTAATAAGTTTTCTGTAAAAAATTTATGATACTCATAAATTTTATATAAAAAATTTGTGATATCGATAAATATGTGGTACTGAAATTTTTTGTTTTATTATATGAGAATTTTTTATTTTGTTGGTATCGATAAATTTTGGATAGCAAATTTTTGATAACGATAAGTTGAGTTTACAAAACTTTTGATATAGATAATTTTATTTTAGAAAATTTTTGCTCCTAAAAAGTTCTACGTAAAAAATGTTTGATATTGATAAAGTTATAACAAATTGTTTGAAATCGATACACTTTCCATAGACGGTGATTGATAAATTTTTATTAAAAATTTTTGTTATCAAAAAATAAAAAATATTTGGGGTTAGTAGTAAAAAATGTGTCAACATTAATATTTTTGCTATATATTGCTATGTATTTCTTAGTTTTTACCTAATTGTATGTATAACTCGCAGTCCCACTGTGTTCAAAACTTTATATGAAACACAAGACTTAAGAGAGAAACTTGTTTTGTATTTTTTTTATGGTCGCATTTTTCACACATGTGTGGAATTGTTTGTTGTACAAATAAATACCAACAAATAAAATGCATACACACATACAAACGTGTAAATTAATTTTTACTGCTTATTAAAAATAAATGGTTTTAAGCTTGTTTTCCGTTTTTTTTTTTTTTGTGTTGATGAGTATTTCATACATCGATACTTTTATTTAACACCATCATCATGCTCTGCAAGCTTTTAAGCGTACCAGCATGATTTTGTTTTCAAATCAAAAATAAAATGGTGCCAAGCACCAGTGTTCACGAAAACGACAAACCAAAGCAACAAAAATTTTAGGAAATTGCAGTTTTTTAAATGTGTTTTTCTTTCATTTTTTTTCTTCTTTTTTTCATCTTACAGTTGTACAAGTAAATTTTGATTTTAAGTCTGAAACAACTTGACGTTTTTAGAGAAGAGATTGTTGTTGGCTTTTTTGTAACAAGATAACTTAGCTTGAGTTTTACTAAAGCTAAACTTTGGCATTTGCCAGAAATGCATTGTAAGCAAAAAAATAAAAAAAAAATAAAAAATTAAAAGTATGTGTTTTAAAATTTTATTACGATTTTATATCTTTCTGTTTTTTTAAGACTTTTTATTTCACTGTATTAATTTTTTCTTTTTCAATGACAAATACTGCTTTCACTTTATTGCGTTATTGTTTTAGCCTATTCAATTTGCTTAAGTGTGTTTTTCAATTTGCTTTTCATACTCCTTATTTAAATGTTTGCTTGGCTGAAATAATTTACATAAATAATTGCAAAAAAAAAAATGGTTATTGTTTTGCAAAGTAATTTCATTTTTTCTGCTGCTGCAACATTTTTGTTTCTTTTTCGAGCTTGTTGCATTTGAAATCTGTATCAATCTATTATTTTCATAATCACATTTCTTTTATTTGTTTTGTTTTGTTTTTTTATTTTTTGTATAAATGTTGGGCTTTAATTCAATTTCAAATGTTGGTTATTGTTATTGTGAAGTCAGTTGGAAATAATTTATGGAAATTTACTTCATTGATTTCATTGTTTTTTGTGGTTTAAGTAAATTTTTTATATTTTTTTTTTTAAGTTTGCAATATATTTATATTTTCAAACTCGTAAGTATGATGGAATCTTTTTGTTTTGCTGCAAAGGTTTTGGAAAAAGTTATTGATAACAAAATTATTCCATTTCGCAAGAAAGAGTGGGAGTTTTGGTTACGTATGAATTGATATTTTTTTCTTTCTTTGATATAATAAGTTTAAAAAAAGTAACAAAAAAAAAAATTTTACCTTAAAATTAAATTTGTATGTAATATTTTTAATGCTTCTGCATGAATTAGAGAAGAAAAAAAGCTTGCTTGCAACTTTTACTTTAATTAAATATTTATGTCCTTATAAATATTGGCTGATGTTCAAAATTTTCAAAACATATTTTTTCCGTAAAACTCACAAAATACATAGCGCTCCTTTATTGCAACATAGTCATATCGTAAAAAAGCTCGTTTCGAGAAAAACGCATTTAAAATTTTTAGTTTCCATACAAGTCTTAGCAAATTTTTTGAGAAAATATTTCCTAAGGGAAACAGTCTAAAAGCAATGTGAATAAATTTTTGGCACAATATAAATGGTAGTACTGTTAACAATTCTGCATTGTTAACTCGAAAAGCTCATTTTTTGATATACGACTATGTTGCAATAAAGGAGCGATTGAGTGATTCGTCTCATCTACGCCACTAAGCTTGAAATGGTTAAGCAATTGGAGGACAACATTTGCCGCGTTATTGCTAAAATACGGCGACAAATATTGAAAAAAGTCATCGAAACTTAGACCTGTAGACTAGACTACCCTCGAGACAGTCGTGTCAATCATATGCCAAATGTCATATTTAAATTGTAATCCCAGAAGATTTTACGCCAATTTAAAAAAAATCAATTTTGTTTCATTTCATTTCAAAGTTATATACCTCTACTCATTTTCATATACAGCCCAATTATGAATATTCTCACGGAATTTATTTCTCACGGAATTTATTCCTCTCAGAATTTATTTCTAAAGTAAAGTACTTTTCTAAATTCAAACTAAAGAGAAAAGTTCAATTTTCGTTAACTTGCCAGTAGGAATTGCAGAGTTGGATCACCTTTTAGTATTTTTAGTAAATAGAGATAAGGAAATAATACAAAATACCATACTCACTTTTTGTTCATAATTGGAGAAAAGTGAAAAAACTCGCAAGGAATTTTCATTTGCAATTGGGCTCATAAACACATTTGTAACTGCTTGTAGTCGGTAGCCTGCAGTCCTGAATGTGTTTAATGCATTAATATTCAGTTGTTAAAGCAATTTGATGGAGTAAAACAGAAATGTCAGCTGTTAGAGAATTATCCCTACGAGGACGGATTGATATTGAAGCTACCTAAGTAGGAAAAAACTTTTTTTTGTCAAAAACCATTTATTTCTCAACATATGAGGTCCATTCAAAAAATAACCATTATTTTCAAATTTCATAAGTTACGTAGGTTCGTTTTTCGCATTTTTTTCTGTTATGTTGGTACACATATCTGTTATACATATATGTTGGCAATGTCAGCCATTTTGGATTGTCAGTTTGTTTTTGAAAGATAAAAAGGTTAGTCGTGTTTTGGTGTGTTCTGCGATTTTTTACTATTCGAAAAAATGGATCAAAGAAACTGCATTAAGTTTTCTGTAAAAAATGAAATTAAGTGCGCAAGGACATTTGAAATGTTGATTGTGGCGTTTGGCGCGTCTACTACGAGCAGAACACAAGTTCAATTGTTGTATAACTGACGTAAGGAAGGCCAAGAAGATGTCAATGACGATGCTCGTGCTGGTGTCGTTATGTGACTGCTGTTTGCTGTTGTTGTCGACGTTCCTGTTTAGTTGTTGCTCCTTGTTGCTGATCGCTATTTCTGTTTCCTATTGCTGTTTCTCGTTTTGCTGTAATTGCCGTGTTCCTGATTGTAAGTATTATGTTGCAGGGGGTCACCAGTCACCGAGCCGTTTAAGGCTCTACTTGTAGTAGTCCTTGGGCTGCGATGTCAGACCGGAGACATAAATCTGGTACCACGGGAATCAGTAGCCCCAGGAACTTGTTACTGCCTGGTTGTGGTGCGGCACTTCGGGGAGTATCGTGGTGGTTGTGGTTTAAACCCAAATCACGGAGAGAGTTCAATTGAGCTTGGTGTGGAATTTCATTGCAACCGGATGCCGTGACCCGTGACTAAGGGGGAGATCATGTCCAAACAACATGATATTCATGCATGGCAAATTGTCACATATGGAGGCGCTGGTAGACGAATTGTATTCACCCGGTGATTAGATTAGCCATACTGGCAGGTACCCACGATAATCGTTTTCACAACTGCTCGTCTTGGTCGCCCGAGCACGTCAACAACCGATGAAAACATTGAAGGAGTGAAGAAAATGATTTTGGAAATCGTCGAATCACTATCAGACAGGTGGCTGATGATGTTGGCATATCGTTTGGCTCATGTCAAGCAATTTTTACGGATGTTTTAGGCATGAAACGTGCGGCAGCGAAGATTGTGCCAAAATTTTGAGCAAAAATAACGTCGCATGGACATCGCTCAGGAGCTGTTCAACATCGTCAACGACGATCCAGATCAATTATCCCAATGGAAGCATTCAGAAGAGCCAAGACCGAAAAAGTCACGTCAAGTTCGGTCAACTGTGAAGATTTTGTCCACTGTTTTCTTCGACTGCAATGGCTTGGTGCATCATGAATTCTTGTCACAAGGTTGTACGGTCAACAAGGAATAGTACCTTGAAGTTATGCGCTGTTTGCGCGAAGCAATTCGTAACAAACACACAGAATTGTGGAACAAACAAACATGGATTTTGCACCCCGATAATGCACCAGCTCACACATCGATGCTTGTGAGTGAGATTTTGGCCAAAAACCAAACCGTTATCATCCACCTCATCCGCTGACTTTTTCCTCTTTCCAAAACTGAAAACACCGATGAAAGGAAAGCGTTTTGCTACGATCGAAACAGGAGCTGTTGGCGATACCAAAAAGTGGGGTTCAGAATTATTTCGAGGATTGGAGAAAACGCTGGCATAAGTATATTATATCCGAGAGGGATTACTTTAAAGAGGACAAGATCAAGTTATTGATGAATAAATAAATACTTTTTGAAAAAACTGAAAATAACGGTCATTTTTTTTATCAGACCTCGTATATAGAGAAAAGTAGTGGTTCTAAAATTGACCCTTGAGATATCACATTCTACAGTCACTGTTGCCAGAAATGTAGATTTATCTTCATTTTGCAGATTTTTCCTCTCTAAAAACACTAAATGAAGATTTGAAGATTTTTGGCTTAAAACGCAGATTTTTAAAATTTTTAATACTAAAATAACTTTTTACACTTTTTCCCTTATATTTCTACTACCATTTGTTTACGTTATGTTAGAACGAAAGTGCCAATCGTTCATGTTATAACATAGACAAAGTGGATTGACAAAGTGGAACATGCACATGTTTTTTAGTATTATGGAAGAAAATTAAGCGAAATTTTAATAAAAAAAAAAAATTATAAAGGGTGAAAGCTACCTGTAATTGATTGTTTTTGGACTCGAAGTATTAAATATTACTTTGTTAAAGCAACTTTGGCAAGTTTCTAGGAATATGAGCTTATTTATACAATAATTTAAAGTATTTTAATGTAGCTACCAAAATCATGTTACATTTTTACGACGATTTTTAAGTCATGTCTTTTTCCTTAATTATAATTTTTTATTTTTTTTGTTATGACAATTTTTCAGTACAACAAGAAATGCCGTTTAGACATGTCTTGAAACCATCCTGAAAATCTGCCCTATCTAAAATATTAATTTATTTAACTATACTCGTACAGTTGCTTATAAATTTGTAAAGTATACGATGCACAGCATGTACGGAATAACGAAGACCTTATGCCTACGATAGTAATAACAGTAATTTGCAGCGGCGCTGTGACTAACTATATTGACTTATGCCTTCACATAAGAAGTTGCCGCTTTGTTACAAAGGAATACCTCAAAAAAACTGTAGATTAATATAATTACTTGAAGCTAACAGTTAACAAGTCAGAGCGAGACGCAAAACTCTCCAAGGCCAAACAACAACGACAAGCCTGACCGCACTTAAGAAATAGTTACGATAACGCGAGAACTGTTCTCCAGCCCAGAGCTGCATCGAAAATAAAACCAGCTAATTCTTCAGCTAGGTAAATTTTAACTACAGAAGTCCGAATATACTCGTACATCGGTGTACGTGTTTAGGCATTTAATAATTTTAACAACTTGCATATACATACTGAACAAAAGTGGTGCTTTTTGAGTGCTAAAAGCAAACTTTTGTGTTAGCCAACTCTGCTTTATGCAAAGCAGAATTGGGAATATGATTAACTCGGGTTGAGTTAATGATAATGATGTGGGGAAAAGAAACATATGTTTGTTTTCTCATTAAATCTACTATTTTGTCACATTACTGTTTACATACACTGACTGAAAGCGATCAGTGAGATACATAGCTATAAGTTTAACAGATGCGAATGAAAAATTTGATAATGATCTGAATTTTTTGCATAATGTTTAGTGTTTAACTATATCAAAAAGTTTCTAATAATCAAGACACACTAAAAGGGTAATAAAAGCTTCGCAACGATTTTTACGTATTAGTTAACAAAAAAAAAAAAAAATCATTCAAAGACAGCAAACACTGTACAAATAACAATGATAAGATGAATATAGACCGAGAATAATTCAATGGCTTGGTGGCTGAGTTGTTGAGGCGGCCGTTCATCACGCGTCATGATCCGACCTCAAATCTCAAAATGGGTGCTGATGAGTAGTGTAGCGGCTACAAAACAGCTAGTTGTCCCCCAGCTAAAAAGGTTTGATTAGTTTTTCTGGTCTTCTTCAATCAAAAATTATTGATCACAGCAAATTTGTATTGTAGAAAATCCTTCTTAAGAAACTTAAGAAAGGGAAAAAGGAGGTGCCATGCCCACTTGTCCCATGCCATCTACCTTTTGACTTGAGTCATATTTACTAAATTTAGAAATTTTAGCTTTAACCGCTCTCAAGACATAGAAAAATCACTATTTACTTTGTGGACGCCATGCCCACTTGGCCAATCCGGCTAGCTTAATGGTTGATTATTCCGATGAAGCCGATTTTCATAAGCGAATTTTGTTTGAATAGCTATGTCAATATACAAAACTAGCGTATTTGGAATGATAATAATCCTCTAGTATATGTTTGAACACCGTTAAATCCACAGAAGCAGACTGTTTGGTGTGCTTTATGGGCTAGTGGAATCATTGGTCCGTACTTCTTTAAAAACGATACTGATCAGAACGTTACAGTCATGATTTCTGACTTTTTATTTCATCAATTGAACAATCGCTATGTGCAGGAACTGTGGTGGCAACAAGACGGCGCAACATGCTGCACTGCTCGTGTCACAATTGATTTATTGAAGAAACCGTTTTGTAATCGAATAGATTCATGTTTGGGACCCCCGAATTAGGCTCCAGGACCACGCAATTTAATGCCGCTAGACTATTTTCTGTGGGAATATGTGAAGTCGTTAGACCACGCCTATAAAACCGAAGCGATTGAAGAAGTTATTGCCTATATATACAAATGTTGGAATAAGTCATCGAATATTGGACCTCCTGATTAGTTTACTTCCGAGCCAGCTGTGGCGGTCAATATACCACGAATAAAGTAAATTTCTTATCCCAAAACTCTATATGTCTATAAAAAATACAGTTCATACATATAAAGGACAAATTATGCATAGTTAAGATTCTGAAAATCATTTTTAACGAAACTGGGGGGTTACTCTCCATTGCGATGCGAAAGGTAAATGCGATAAGAGTATAATTTGGTACTCTGCTCCGTTTGCGCAAACTTTTTCGCGAAATAGTTTGAAAATGAAGCAAACCTGGGAGGCTACTCTCTACTGCGATGCGAAAGGTAGATGCGATAAGAGCATAATTTGGTATTCTGTGCTGTCTGCGCAAACTTTTTCAGGAAATAGTTTAAAAATGAAGTAATAAAAATTCATATAATATTATTATTATTTTGATAAAAGTGTGTACACATATTTATGGCAAACTTATTGTGCTAAAAATAATAATATTTTTATTTTGGTAAAAGTGTGTACATATATTTATGGCAATATTATTGTGTTAATTAATTGCTAACACTTTCCGACAAATATTGCCAGAAATGCAAAACACTTTATTAGCCAAGCTTATAATTTGCTAAATAATTATCAGTTGGGAAATTTTTACTTTAAATTTACTTTGTACCAAGTACCGACTTGTATTTTTTACTTAAAAAACAAAACCTTATTTAGCAACAACAGCAACAACTACATTATCTATTTACTGCTAAATTAAATTGTATACAATAATAATAATCATCAAGGTTTATCTTGTTTTTTCCAATTATTTTTTTACACGGGAGAAAAAAAAATTAATTTATCTACGAAACAATAGTTTTTGACATGCAAAACGAAACCAATGGATGGCTGAATAGATGGATGGACGGATAGATGGATGGGTTGGATAGACAACTATTTACAACAAAACAATAAAACAATAATAACATGTACTTCCACATAAATTACTAAATAATCGCTGTATCTAAGTTAAAAAAAAATTATCCATAATTTGTTTCTTTTTTTTTATTATTCGCCGGTCATTGTGCACGCGAGTGTTCATTTTACACAAATACCAGAACATTTCCTTCTACACAGAAAAAAATAGATGAGATTTTTTCAATCAAGTTATGCTATTAATAAAAAACCATCAATTTAATCAAATTTGCATTGACTTAATTAAATTATTATTAATAATGAATTTTTGGAAATATTTCTTAATAAAATGCAATTAATAAAAAGTTTTCGGAATTATTGACTGTTATTCAATAAATAAATTTAAAAGGTTGTCATATAACAGTGAAGAGTTGTTGTTTCGTTAACAATTTCTTTTGTTAAGTATATTTTACATATTAACAACAATTTTTTTCAACTCAATAATTTTTGCTTTTAAGTGAAAAAGCTATTTCTACTTTATAATTTGAATTATTAATCTGGCAAAAAATCTTTTTCACAGGAAATTTGATAAAAATAGTGCATTTTTTTTTTTATCAATATGGCATCTATTTTTTTCTGTGTAGTCAAACAGATTTTTGTATTTCAAAAAAAGAAAAAAAAAAACAAAATCAGTAAATGTCTCTATGTAATTAGCGGATATTATTGCTCTATTGTATTATTTTATTGTTAAAATGTTATAAAATTTATTTCCATTTTAAGTTATAAGTTAATATTTTTATTTTTTGTTAACAAAGTTCTGCAATAAAATGGCTGTGTAATAGCTGTAGCTGTTTCTAAGAAATTAGCAAACGCTGTAATGGGAGTTTGGGCTCAAGCCAATGGACCAGAAACTCATTTTGTCGTTACAATATGAGTTTGTGGCCAAAGTCTTATAGTACCGATATGATACCAGTATTTGAAATGAAATGCTTGAATAAATTCGGCATTTTTATTAAATACTAACTGACCGCTCCGGGCTCGCTCGGCATTTGCTAATGATTATATAGAATTGAGTGATTTTTTTGCTATTATCTTTTTGGCAACACTAGTTTTGACAGCTCACGCACGTTTTGTATCTTGTGTCACTGTCAAACACCTTCAGTTTGGTCTATAATTTAATCATGAATCGTCTTACAAACGAACAACGCTTGCAAATTATTGAATTTTATTACCAAAATGCGTGCTCTGTTAAGAAAGTTCATCGCGCGCTTCTTCCATTTTATGGTCAGTTTAATCGACCTACTGAGGCTTCTATTCGGGCTATTGTAAAAAAATTTCGCACCAAATTTACATTGTTGGACATTAAACCACCAACACGCTTACGTAGAGTGCGAACTGAAGAAAATATCGCAGCCGTATCGGCCAGTGTTGGTGATGACCGTGAATCATCGATTCGGCGCCGTTCGCAGCAGTTGGGCCTCTGTTACTCCACTACGTGGAAAATTTTGCGGAAGGATTTGGGTGTGAAGCCTTATAAGATACAGCTGGTGCAAGAATTGAAGCCAAACGACCTACCACAACCCCAAATTTTTGGTGAATGGGCTCTTGAAAAGTTAGATGAAGATCCACTTTTTTATCGAAGAATTGTGTTCAGCGACGAGGCTCATTTCTGGTTGAATGGATACGTGAACAAGCAAAACTGCCGTATTTGGAGTGAAGAGCAGCCAGAAGCATTGCAAGAGCTACCAATGCATCCACAAAAAACAACCGTTTGGTGCGGATTATGGGCTGGCGGCATCATTGGGCCGTATTTCTTTAAAGATGATGCGAATCACAACGTTACTGTGAATGGTGAGCGCTACCGTGCGATGATAACAAACTTTTTTTTGCCCAAAATGGAAGAGCTTGACTTGCATGACAAGTGGTTTCAACAAGACGGTGCCACATGCCACACAGCATGCGAAACAATGGACCAATTGAGAGGCGAGTTCGGTGAACAGTTTATTTCACGCTTGGGACCAGTCAATTGGCAGCCCAGATCGTGCGATTTAACGCCTCTAGACTATTTTTTGTGGGGCTATGTTAAGGCTAATGTCTATAGCGACAAGCCCGCTTCGATTGACGCACTGGAAGCCAACATTATTCGTGAGATACTGGCCGAAATGTTGGAAAGAGTGTGCCAAAATTGGACTAAGCGGATGGACCATTTGAGGCGCAGCCGCGGCCAACATTTGCATGAAATAATCTTCAAACATTAAATTATATCGACCCAACTATCGATCCAAATAAATATTTCATGCATTTTTCTGAATTTTATGTGTTTTTTTTTTAATTTGCGATAGTTCTTATAAAATCACCCAATATAACACAAATATTCCAGTACAAAGACAATATAGGTAGAGTTTTTTTGCATCATGTGTGCACGTGTTTTTTTATTATTAGTTTTTTTTGCCGTTTGTTTTTTCTCTATTTATTATTATTATTTTTTTTCCTCCTATGTATTTTATTACCAGTGTTGTCAACTTTGAAACCTCAAAACGCACTAAAATTGAGAAAAAAGCGCGTTATTTCAACAAAAACGCACCGAATTTTGAATTTTGCTTTTTATTTCTAAAAATACATTTTTTATTATAAAAATATAATATTTTTCTATTTAAAATACGATAACGCAACAGCCTTTTAAGCGATTATTACACAATCAAATGGGTACCGTAGTACCGCCTAATTGGCATACCATCAAATTCGTTCAATAGCTAGAATCCGTGTTTGTCAAACTTGGTCTCTAGTGCGATTCTGTGACTTTAATTGTCACAACTGTCTTTATAATAATTATAACGATATTTTATCAAATTTATTGTTCAGCAATATTATTTAATTATATTCGCCGCTTACCGTCGTAAAAATTATATGGCGAGAACATACAATCATTACTGCAAGGAATATATCGAAGAAATTATCGGTCATAAAATAAGTATAAAATTATTAGTCAATTGTTGACATTGGCAACATTCAAACGTGTTAAATTACATCTCCAGCGCAAATAATTATATTTCTATAGTTTATTAATTTACAGTTAAAGAAAAAATGTGAAAAAGCGTAAAAAAAACATGGGATAACCGACCCAAATGTAAAGCTCCATCATAAGTACGAACTTCTATCTCTGTATGCATTTATTGTAATATTTGACAAACTTTGTTTAACAGCAAAACACACTCTAACGGCAGCAAATTTTCTAAACCGAAATGTTTCTGTTTCTTTTGATTAGGAAAGTAAGATTGTCTTACTTTCTGTACCACGTTATTGACTTTTCAATGAACTTAAATTTTGTTAAGCGTATTATAATTTTAGTATTAAATTCCAGCAATTAACAAATTTTTTTATTGCTTATAAATTTTTTTTCCAGTAATTAGCTAGTTTTTCTACTTTTTTGATTAATTTTTGTAATTATTTTTTAACTCATATGCGTGTACATATGTAGTATCTGCCTGTAAGGAGTTATTCTCCATAGGCATAAATTAATAAATAAATAAATAAAAATAAACACTTTTGTGATTTATTATTCCATGTTAAAAATCACGACATTTCTGAGTAGAGCAGTTTTCTTGCAAAGGAAGTCATTCCTTGATATGAGTCCATATTCTAAAAAAAATTGTTAGAGTTGCAGATGGTGGTCGTTCTGCCCCTTGCATTTCGTTTGCTTCTGAGAAATGGTCTCGTTCGCCATTCTCTAAGTGTACATATAAAAGGATTACAGTAGGCCAAGATATACTAACAGCTTCGTTGCTGCTAATAGATTTGTCATTCTGATATTGGGAAAACTCACCATTTCTATCAGTAGCTGCAATACTAAAAACATCCATGATGTTTCCGCTCGTAGCCTACTTGCAAACATATTTAATAGACTGAACGGGGTTGTTGTACTCTAAGTTAACTAGATCTTATCAATCACAAACTGCGAAAACCAAAATCTTCAGTAGTTTGATGACTGGGTTAGATTAGCAGATCTACAAACACATGAGCATGCCACCATTTATCCATGCCCACTTTCTATTTTCTGGACCAAATCAGAGAATCTTATTGTCACCGTGTTTAAGATATAGACAAATCAAAATTTCTTTTGAATGACCGGGGCAACTTTGTAATTTTTTTTTTTACAAACCATCATCTGAAAATTTCAAACCATATAAAGTAAAAAGTTGTCAAATCGCTCCAGCCGTTTTTTATATATGTATTAAACACATTGAAGCCAGCAAACTACCGACTTCAATATGTCAAATAAAAAATACATGTATTTAAATGCGAACGTTTATTTTGACAACAGTAGACGACTATTGGTTGTTGTCCGTGCTTTTTTGCAGATAAATATTCCAGTAAAATATTAATTTATTATTATTTAATTGTAAATTAAAATCAAAAAACTGTAAACAGCTTGTTTCTTGTTTCCTAGCTGTCTATATGTCGTCATTTCATAGGAGCTACCCTAATCATCGGTAGACTTGAAAACGTTTGAAGGATATTGTCAAACATTCAACTTTAAAGCCCAATAATCTAAATAAATTATTGAGAATTAAAAAATAAAAAAACCAAAAAAAAACAAAAACAAAAAAATTTGCCTTAACCACAACCAAGGCGACTTTATACAGGTGAATGCAAGCGGAAAGGCGAATTCAGTACTATGTATTTTGTTATTGTAAAACATATCGTGAGTGTCATAATCTAAATTCGCCTAAGATTGCTCAGCAGAGAAAAAATTTTATATAAACGTTAAATATAAACTTTTATAATTGTTTGTAATTAAAATCACAGATTATATTACTTTTTCACTTTTAAATTCACACAAATTTCTTGAAATTGCACTAAATCATGCAAAAAAACCTTCAGATTAAAATGGCGCGAAAAAGTTTGTAAACAAAAGAAACAAAATTTGACAGTCTCATTGGAAAAAACGCGAGAAGCAAAAAATAATCACCTGTGCTGTTAAGTTCACCTGGTAATGAATTCGCCTTGACCACCCACAACCATCAAAATACAAAGAAGAAGTTTTTTATTTTTCACCTCTCTCACCTCTCCGAACAAATGAACAACCGTTGGTTGCAACAATTTGTTTTGTTTGTGTATTGTCTTAATGGGGAACTGTTAATTTCTTCACAAAATGATGGTAGATGTTGATCAGTGTAAAAAGCCTATTAAAATTTTATGATAAAACGCCAACATAAAGTCTTATAAAAACACTCTTTAATTTTTTTTTTATTTGTAAAGAAGAAAAATTTAATATCTTCACTTACCTTATTGACTTGTTGCAAAGTTTCCAACATTAATTCCTTTTCCAGAACGGAATCAAGTGCCTGCACTTGATCGCATGATGCCTTGGCTTGCAAATACGAAGAGGCCAAAATAAAAGCACCAAATGTAAATGACGATACAACTATAGTGAAGGCTATTATTTTGGCAATTTTCACTGAATTGGATTCACGTTTGTAGGCCTGAAAAATATAAAAAGGAATTTTAATTTTTAAATTTGCTTAACTTACTACAGAAGAGTATTTATTTAACAATTTCTACAAAAGTGATAAAGAAATGATTTGAAACAGAAAAGTGCTAAGCTAAGAAAAGTTTCTAATTAACTACATGAACGATTAGCTATTTAATGGCTTGTAAAAAGGTTTAATTAAATTATAAATAATAAATATATAATATATAAATAGACTTTGTTTCTGAGCTGATCTTAAGCGACAGATAAACTTCTCTAGATTGCAGATAATATCAATAGATTAAATGATATACATATATTCAGCCATGTCACAGTGTTCAATTCCGTATGCAAACGGAGCTCAATCCGGCAACCAGAAATCGAAAATATTTTTCGGAATAGAATCACTTTAAAAGAGAATACTAATTTAATTTTTAAAATTAAAAATGATTTCATTCCGAAAACTTTTCTGCTTTCTGCACAACCAAAAATCGCATTGAACGGTAATCCGAACGGTATTGAACTCTGTGAAAATTATGAGTTTAAATTAAGAAAATATAGATTGTAGAGTATTTTTGTTTCTCTATATATTTCTTTAAAATATGTTTAAAGTATCGAGAAGTCTAAATTAGCTAGGCTTAATTTTTTATAAAGCTATTTGTAAATTTTTGTAGTTTTGGAAAATGTGCAATAGTAAACTTGAGCTAAAAGTATTTAAATCCTTTTTTATTATTTTTTCAACCTCTTCTTCTACAATTCGAGAACATTTGGAAAAATATTTAAACATTTTATTTCATATTCAATTGCCTGTAATAAAACAATGAGAATTAAAATCAATATAGACAGCTGGAAAAAAAGCAGCAATACATATTTTAGGGCTTAAGGTGTTATTGTTTTAAATTGCTTAGAGAGCAATTTAAAACAATAAATAATTCGATTACATTATTTATTTAAGATAAATCGAATATTGTTTCTCTATAAATTTTTAGAAAAACATTTTATATTTATTCAAACGAATAATTATTCGGGTTTGTAATCGAATAATTTTTAGAGTTCATAATCAGATATATTTTCGAATCTATAGCCGCC
Source organism: Thecocarcelia acutangulata (assembly GCA_914767995.1). Lineage (NCBI taxonomy): Eukaryota > Metazoa > Arthropoda > Insecta > Diptera > Tachinidae > Thecocarcelia > Thecocarcelia acutangulata. The sequence continues at coordinate 32,536,967 of OU612096.1, forward strand.
TAACTATTCTAATTGATAATCGAATAATTATTCGTTTTACTGTTTCAAAAAACAACTTGACCACAAATTCAATAAATTATTGAAACAAATATTTGAATAGCTCCAACTTAAAATCAAGTACATTTTCGACTTTATAGCTGAATCGATTTTCGAGTTCAAATTCGAATAGTTATTTGAGTTTATATTCGAATAATTATTTGATTTCATTTTTCAAATATCAATTAGAAGATATAATGATTAGGTTATTTAATAAATTATTCAAACATAAAATACGCAATTGCATATCAATTAGAAGATATAATGATCAATTAGAAGATATAATGATTAGGTTATTTAATAAATTATTCAAACATAAAATACGCAATTGCATAGTTAATCGTTTTTATATATAAAACATAGTTTTTCGAAATTATTGTCGAATAATTACTCGAGTTTACAATCGAATAAGTGTTGGAGTTTATAATCCAGTATATTTTTGAGTTTATAGTGGAATAGATTTTCGACTTCATATTCGAATAATTATTAGATTTAATATTAAAAAAGTAGCAATACATATCTTAGTGTTATTGCTTTAAAGCGCTCAAGTGTTTTGAAAACGTTTTGCTTAGAATAAATAACTCGATTAAATTATTTTATAAAGATAATTCGAATATTACCTCTCTAAAAATTTATAGAAAAAAATAAGTATTTAATCAAGTATACTATGGAATAATTAATCGAGTTCATAATCGAATAATTTTTCGAATTTATAGTCGAATAATTATTTGAATTGATATATAATTGATTATTCGGTTTACTGTTTCAAAAAACCACTAGAAAACCAATTCAACAAATTACTGAAATAAATGATTGAATAGTTAATCCTTTTTATATATCAACCATAGTTATTCGAGTTTATTATCGAATAATTACTCGAGTTTATAATGGAATAAAGGTTTAGGCTTATAATCGAAATAATTGTTCGAGTTTATAATCTTTTTTTTTTTTTTTTTTTTTTTTTTGGAGCATTTTTATTTATTGAATCTTCAAAATGAACTAACAATAAGTATTCAAATCTTAATACTAAATTTAAAATTAAAAAATATGATTCTTATGTCCGGCCAATGCTAGACAAAAAGTTTTATTATGCGGGAGCTATGTCGGTAAAATCACCTATTGAGCAATCTGATGGTGGCAGCGGTATCCCTTCTTTTAAGCCGAGTGTGGCCACCAAAGTTAAGTATATTGCGCGCAAGAGGATTTGGATGAAGTTCCAGTTTACTGACATACCTTGTCGCGTACTTAGAAAATTCCTCTTTTACCAGCGGAACACTAAGATCTTTATGAATTCGTGAATTTTTTACGTACCATGGAGCTGCAGTAATCATTCGAAGAATTTTGTTTTGTCGCCTTTGGATTTTTTCAATGTTTGACGCTGAGGCGGTGCCCCATAATTGAATTCCGTAGCACCATATGGGCTTTAGAATTGCGTTATATAACAGAAGTTTGCAATCCAACTTCAATGTCGAGTTTCTGCCCATAAGCCAATTTAGTTGCGCAGCTTTTAGTTTCATCTGAGTGACTTTTGCTTCAATGTGAGACTTCCACGTTAGCCTACGGTCGAGGTGTATACCAAGGTATTTGACTTCACTGTGCTGCGGAATAGGTGTGTTGTTTATTTGGATAGGCGCACATGTTTGCTTACACAGAGTGAATGTGACATGAGTACATTTCTGTTCATTAACTTTGATTTTCCAAAGTTTTAGCCATTTTTCTAATATTGAGATATATTCCTGTAAATTTCGTGAAGCTAATTGGTGGTTTTCATGAACACTCAAAAACGCTGTGTCATCTGCAAAGGTAGAAGTGTGGACTCCGGATGTCGTTGGCATGTCAGAAGCGTAAATCAAATATAAAGTAGGCCCAAGTATGCTGCCTTGGGGAACTCCTGCCTTGATTGGCTGAGTTGGGCTTATAAAGTCGCCTTCTCTGATAACAAACTTCCGCCCATATAAGTAGCTTTCTAGAAGCTTGTGTGTATTTGCAGGCAAGTTTAGCTTTATTTTGTGCATCAAGCCGTCGTGCCACACTTTATCAAAAGCTTGAGAAATATCAATGAATAGAGCTGAGCAATACTTCTTCTCCTCAAAGGTCTGTCTTATGACGTTGACTAGTCTGTGCGTTTGTTCTATGGTACTATGTTTAGCCCGAAAACCAAATTGATGATCAGGGATACATCCCACGGTATTCAATATTGGATTCAACTTCGCCATTAACAATTTTTCGAATAGTTTTGAAATTGTTGGTAAAAGACTTATTGGTCTATATGATTCTACCTTTGTCAGGTCCTTCCCTGGCTTGGGAATCATGGTAATCATTGAGACCTTCCACTCTGCAGGATAATACTCAAGGCGTAAAATAGCGTTAAAAATAAAAAGTAGAACTCTTCTAGCTACACGAGGTAACTGTTCAAGCATTTTACCAGTAATTTGATCAATGCCTGGAGCTTTCCTGGGGTTTATATTACCGATACCATTTTCGACATCTTGAAAATTAAGTCTCAAAGGCACAGGCGGTCTAGTAGCATATGACGGTAATTCCGCTGTATTATTCGTTGAATCATTTGTAATAAAAACGTTTCTCAAATGATCGACATACAACATCCCCTTTTCAGAATCGCTTCTTGCCCAGTCGCCAGTTGAAGTTCGCAAAGGTGGCTTACCTATTACGGGTCTTTTTAAACCTTTTGTCGCTTTCCACAAGGAATAATCAGATTGAGGAGTACCATCAAGGCTTTCCAGATATGTTTTAAGGGAAGCCATTCTGTGGATTTCGAGCAGATTTCTTAGCTGAGTTATACATTCCCGTAGCCTAGTCTTAAGCTGGGGAGATCTGCGAAGTTGCCACTCTCTTCTAACTCTTCTTTTTTCGGACAGGAGTTGCTCAATTTCAGACGAATAAGTTCTATTGTTCTCATTTCTGGATCTTATATGACTAGTGGTAGCATGCTGTACGGCCAGTTTGAGGTTTTCAGAAAAATCGTTAATTGACACATCAATATCCTCAGGCGTTCTCAAGGCGATATTTTCAGTACAATGTGTACTCAAAAATTTTTTGTACTTTAGCCAATTAACTCTATTGATGGTCAACGGGGAGTCAATATCTTGGGGGAACGAGACAGAGATTATAGTGGGTGAGTGATCTGATGACAAATCTAATGAAGGCTCCACTTGCATCCACTCTAAGGGAAAATTTTTCACAACTCCAAAATCTATCACGTCTGGGATCTTCCGTCGGTCTGACGGCCAATAAGTGGGGTGTCCGCTTGAAACCACATCTAAACCCATTTTGGAAATGGTGTCAAAAAGCACACGGCCTTTCGAGGTAGTTAAACGTGATCCCCAAAAAGTGTGTTTAGCGTTATAGTCGCCAGCCGCTAAAAATCGAGGACCAAGTGATTTGAAAAAAATTGAATATTGTCTTTCTGTTATTGAAAATCGTGGTGGTGAGTAAATCGAGGATATAACGATTTTATCATGAAAATAATCAAGGCATATATTTGTAGCTTGGAGATATTCCTCACGTGTCCCGTTCATTAGATAGTGCTTAATTCTGGTCTTTATCAAAATTGCCGAACCGCCGCAAGATCTTCCACGGGGATCTTTTGTGTCATATAATGTGTAGCCATTAATTTTGAAATAACTGTTGGTTGTCAAATGGGTTTCAGCAATCATCATTATATCGATCTGCTTTTCCATAAGGAAGTGCTCAAGTTCATTTTTATGTTGGCGAATGCCGTTTGCGTTCCAGAAACATATTTTTAACCAATTCATTTTGTTAAAATTGCCTGCAAAATGGTGGATTGCATTTTCAGCATTTCCTGCATCATGTTCGTCATGGAAACCGTAAATGTATTTATAGATTGAACAAGAGTCTGCAGAGTTGCCTCAAGATTGCTAAAGTTTTGGTCGGAATTTTGAGGCTTGGGCTCCTGATTCAACTTTGGTTTATCGGATTTTACCACATTCGCATAAGAAATTTGTTGGGGGTTTTGCACGTTTATATGGCTGGTTGACTGGCGTACCTGGGGAAAATTGGTTGTAGAAATAGTGTTTGACTGCTGGGGTGGCATATTTAAAATCAATGGCCTATTTGTCATTGACTTCTTGAAGTGAGTGTAGACAGGGCAACCCCTGTAGTTTGCAGTATGGTTACCTCCACAGTTACTGCATTTTTTAACGCTCGCGTCAGTCTTAGATTTTTTGCACTGTGATGTACCGTGAAGTTCACCACACACAACGCAAACTGCGGGCAACTTACAATAGGCCTTAGTATGGCCAAATTCTTGGCAGTTTAGGCATTGAACGGGCCCTAAACGTTTATGAGGCTCCTCAACGGTAACCTTACGATGCAAAAGATATTTAAGGTTGTAAATTGGATGCACTTCATTCTTTTTTAACACAACATCTCTTGGTTCCAATTCAACCCTAAACATGGGTTGAGGAATTTTTTCACGGTTTCTAATGTTTACTACATTTTTAATTTTAAAACCATAGTCTTCTAATCCGGTTTTGATATCATTCGTATCTACAAAAGGGTCAATCCCTTTTATAACGACCTGAATACCTTTGGCGCTTTTAAGCTGATATGTGTAAAACGATCTTTTCTCCTTCTCCAGAGCGTCAGACAATTTTCGGTATTCATTCTCGTGGTTGACCTGGATTTTGGTTTCATTGATGCTGCCGTGCTTAACCGATGTTACATTAAAACTGTCTTTGCCAATTGCCGTAATAAGTTGTTTTACCAACTCACTAGAGGTAGGCTCTCGCAAATATATTGGTGGCGGCTTAAAAGTTTTTTTAGGTATTGCTGGTTCATCAGTTTGAAGGATAGCAAACCTATTACTACCCATTGTCGTGGTGGTCTTATCATCTTTGGGTATTTTGGACTGAGATGACATTTGAGCGGATTTTGGGCTTCGCTGCCGTTTAACCACGGTTACATACCTGTCCATGCCTACTTGTGTTTTCGGCTTATCTGCAATAACTGAACTGTTAGATGGTTTGTCATCCGTTGTAACAACTATAAGTGGCGAACACGAGCGCGTGCGGTTTCTTTCTCTTAGCGACAACAGATTTTCCAATGATTTTTTCAAGGACTCCTCCTCAGAAATCCAAGGACTTTTTCTAGTGGAGCTGAGCTCTTTCTCAGAATTACATCTGATAGGTACACTCATGCAGTTTTTATTTAATTTTTTATTTTCCAGATTTTTTTCCCACTGGGTACGTAATCTTCACGCACAATAACAACAACAACAATGCACTGCCACCGCACTTGTTTTATTGAAATTGATTTTATTGTTTAGTTGCTGAAATGTGAGGAATTTATTTTCCCGTTGTTTTTTAAAATAATTTGTTATTGTTTTTACAATTTAATATAATATATTATTGTTTTTATATGCAAGTTTAAAAATATTTTAGCACAATGATTTTTTGGTTTGTTTTTTTTTTCACTTTTTAAAAACACGACCGTGCGGTTGAAGAATCACAGAGTGAATGAGTTTATAATCAAGTACATTTTCGACTTTGTAATCTAATAATTTTTCGAGTTCAAATTCGAATAGTTACTCGAGTTTATAATCGAATAGTTATTCGATCTAATTTTTCAAGGAGCAATTAGAAAATATGTTTAGCTTATTTAATAAATTATTCAAACAAATATTCGAATATTAAATTGCATAGTTAATCGTTTTTATATACCATACATAATTATTCGAGCTTATTACCGAATAATTACTCGAGTTTATAATGGAATGAAGGTTTAGGCTTATAATCGAAATAATTGTTCGAGTTTATAATCAAGTATATTTTCGACTTTATAGTCGAATAATTTTTTGAGTTACAATTCGAATAGTTGTTCGAGTTTATAATTGAATAATTATTCGATTTAATTTTTCAAGGAGCAATTAGAAAATATAATGTTTAGATTATTCAATAAATTATTCAAACAAATATTCGAATACTAAATTGCATAGTTAATCGTTTTTATATATGAAACATAGTTATTTGAGTTTATTATCAAATAATTACTCGAGTTTATAATCGAATGGGTGTTTAAGTTGTTAAGTAAATACATTTTTGAGTTTATAGTGGAATGATTTCTAGACGTTATAATCGAATAATTATTCGATTTAATTTTTCAAAAATCTTTTCGAAAATTTTTTATTTTGGCTATTCAATAAATTATTCTGGCAAATATTCGAATATTTAATTGACTAGTTGATCTGTTTATGTATCAAACATTTAATATATCAAACATTTATCGAATATGGTTTTGATAGGTAAAACCATCTTCGAGTGTTTATTAGAGAAATTATACTTTTATTTAATCATTACTAAGAAAAAGTAATTAATAAAAAATCTAATAAATAAATGTACACGTATACTCTTATAAAGGTTAAAATAGGCTCTTAGCTGAGTAAAATATGGGGAAAAAATGTACGCCTTCAAACGGTACGTAATCCTTCATCACAAGTGCGCCTTTTACCGGATGCCCGCCGGGAAGGCATACTACTCGTACTGGGTTTTATCGCCATTTTTGTAAACATTAGTTGCGACAGCTCATATTTGGCAGTCGTGAAGTTCATACGTGTCAATTTTATAAATATTTGATACACCAACGTGTTTTAATCGTTAAAACATTTTATCAAATCCAATTATCGATTACTGTGACTATGAGAAACAACGTGCCAACAAAATACACAATTTATCGTGTAGTGAGTGATTTCGAAGAAAGAGGATCAGTAGGTGATCGAACCAAGCATGGACTACATTTTACTGCAAGATCGGCTGAAAATATTACTGGTGCTCAAGAAAGTGTACAAAACAATCCATCAACACAAATTTGATGCCGTGCTCAAGAGCTTAGTCTTCAAAGAACTACTTTGAACACAATTTTACACAAGGATTTGTATTTGTTTGCATTTACGATTCAGTTAACACAAGAGCTTCGTTCACAAGACCATTTACGCCGCACTACATACATATGCCAATAGGTTTTTACACCTCGCCCATGATAACCACGATTTTCATGGAAAAATCATAATGGCACATTTTAATTTGGGCAATGGAAAACCCACAAATTATTCATCAGCCACCTTTGCATCCATTAAAAGTGACAGTCTAGTGTGGAAATTTTGCATCTCTAATTGTCTATAATTATCGGCACTTAATATATTGTCTCGCTGGTTTTTAACATCCTTGATAACTGGGACTTGAAAACCACATCAGTTATTGCAGATGTCTAGTTAATACAACACTGATTAAACACCAATATGTAGATTTTAAAGTATTAACTTTTTTGCAGACTAATAAAATTTTTAACTGCGCAATTTATTGCTTATCTGATTTTAATTTAAATTTTAAATATTTGTTAAACTTTTTTTCAATTGCTAATATTTATTTATATATACACTCATAAAGACTTAAAATTCCCCATCATTTTTTTTAAATTAACAATTAAGAAACTTCAATATTTTATATTAAATCAGTTTACTACAAAAGCAATCAAGTGAAACCTATAAAAAAATTGTATTTGCAAAATTAATTATGACTTAAAAAAAATATTGAGCAAAATAAAAAATAATAAAAATAATCAAGCAATCAGACAGCATTTACCAAAAAAAAAATATTATATTTATTTGTTGTTATTTTTTTCAACGTCTGTTTTTTGAATCTCTAATTACTATTATTTACAAGTCAGATTTATGTGATGTTTCTACAACACAAGCGAAATATTTGTATAGAAAGCACTCAAAAAATTGAGTGCTTTTTACATAAAATTTCTTGACAAGTCGCTTGCTTGTGATATAGAAACATCGCATTACTTTTTTTATATCTGGTTTCAAAATGAACTTGAAATACTTCTGAATAAGAACAAATTAATTATATACACAAATTTAAATTTAAACTTAAAAATTCATATTATTTTTGGTTTTGTTATTGAGTGCCGGTTTCACGATCTCAAATAGTCGCAAGTATTTGTAATGACGAAAAAAAAATTTTTTTGCGACGTATTTTCAAGCTAAGGCGTGAGAAAACAAAAGGAAAGGTTGATCTAGATATACCAATTACTATCTGGTGCTTAAATTTTATGGGCCGATGTTAAATGTTAACCACACCTAAACCTTAAAATTTTTCTGGATTTCCATTTCAGACTAACTCAATTTGAATCATGGAAATATACACAATCGAGCAACGCATTAAAGTTATTCAGGCTTATTATAAAAACGGGCGTTCAAATCCAAATGCTTATTTTGTACTTCGTGATTTTTTTCGGCCAATTTAATCGTCTAAAATGTGTGTACAATCAGAAAAGTTGTGAAAAAATTTGAACCGGTTCTGTAGAAGATGTGAAAACTCCAGTGCATGCTCGTACAGCTCGTTCTGCAGAAAATATTTCTGCTGTTCGCAATGGTGTGGCTGAATAGCCGTCCACCTCAACTCGTCGTTGTGTCCAACAATTGCAGCTCTCACGCTCGTCGTTGATGAACATTACGCAAAAGACCAGAGAACTTCAAAATCATGGTTTTTTTTTATTTTATTCAGCACAAACATTTTTGTTGAAACGAAAAATTCAATGATGATTAAAAATCATATTCATTCTGCTGCACACATCAATTACTGATTATGAGTAGAATTAACAAAAGTATTTTATGAACAAGTTCGCACAGGCAAGACAAGGGCTCGCAGTGAATTCCTCGTGTCCAAACGCTCTTATTCACATTAACTCATACAACATGCTTGAACCGAACATCAATGTGGTTTGAGCAATATGATATACCAACAATGCAAAGAACATGGACAAGTTCGATCATTTGCAAAAAAGGCTTGTATTTTGTTTGTTTTTAATTGTTAAACATGTGTCTGAAAAACACATTCAGACGATAAAAGTTTTATTATAACCCGCTGTAAAAGAGAACAAATAAACAACAAACAAAAAATCATAATAAATATTATTTGCAGTATCAAACTGTAACTAATATAAAAATAATATTTTCTTATAAAAATGTGCTATTTTGCCATAGAATATTTTGGGAATAGACATCAAAAGCCAACGAAAATTTAAATAAAAAAAACTTGGCTTTGTTGAAGGGAATAAGCGAATTCATACACAATGATTTCTTGCTTTTTGTACCTAAATGTCTATCAAAATTTTTTGAGTATTAAGTTGAAAACAGAAGCACACAAGTTGAAGTTTGATTTGACATATGATAAAAATAAGCAAGTGTTCAACCTGCATGTGAACAAAAAATGAGAGTGTGTTTGATCATTTGCAAATGAAAGACAAGTTATTTGTGCCTCTGTTATTATTAAGCGATTTTTTAATCAACTAGTGAAGTTCTCTGATAAAGACATTCACACGATTATGATAAGAAATTGACTCAAGAACTAAAATCTCTTGACCATTCCAAGCGTCGTCAATGGTCAGAATGGTAGCAAGAAATGGCAACAGTGGATGATCAACTTTGGAAGAAAATCATTTTCACCTCAGTGAATTTTTCAACAAGCAGAATTTCTGCATTTGGGCAAATGATAATACAAAAGTGATTATTGAAAAACCAATACACCCACAAAGAGTGACTGTTTGGTGCGGTTTATGGGTTGGCGGCATCATCGGGCCGTATTTTTTTCCAAAATGAGGCCAGTCTGGCAGTTACTGTGAATGGTGTTCGCTATTGTGAAATGATACGAACCTTTTATGGCCCAAATTGGAAAATGTTAATCTAAGAGTGATTATAGAAAAACCAATGCACTCACAACCAATGACTGTTCGGTGCAGTATATGGGCTAGTGGCATCATCGGGCCGTATTTCTTCCAAAATAAGGCCGGTCAGGCAGTTACTGTGAATGGTGTTCGCTATTGTAAAACGATAACGAATTTTTTATGGCCCGAATTGGAAGATATGGATGTGGTCGATATGTGGTTTCTATAGGATGGTACCAATTGCCACACAGCTAACGAAACAATGGCTCTTTTGTGCGACAAATTCTTTGGCCTTGTTATATAACTGGTGCCCGATGTCAATTGGCTGCCAAGATAATGTGATTTGACATCGTTGAACTTCTTTCTTTAAAGTTATTTGAAAGAAAAAGTGTACGTCGATAGGTCAGAAATAACTCAAGAGCTAAAGGATGAGATAATTCGGCACATTGACAGCATAGAACCTTAATTATGCCTCAGAGTCAACGAAAATTTGGACTACCGGTTGGAGGTGAGCCGCGGAAGTAACGGCGGCCATTTGGCCAATATTTTATTCCGTACATAATTGAACCATACCAATATTATCATAATGAAAAGAAATGACAATTGTTCTTACAGCTTGTTCATGGAACAAAATGTGCTCAGAAAACACGAAGAAATCTTGACGTTTTTCTTACTTGCGTTCATGCAACGCGAAAAAAAACTTTTTGGACGAAAAACGTAACAACTGACATCTACTTTCTATCTGTGTATCGCGTTTTTAAATGCCAAGCAGGCGAAAAAAAGTATGCATACATGTACATAAGTATATACATAAATAAATGTTCATATTCATGTTAACATGGACATACATATATATGTATGTATATGCAAACAATTTACTTTTAATTTATTGAATTTTTGTTGAAATTTATAATTTTTAAATTCTATTTTTGGTTTGTACGTTTGTTAATCGGGTTATAGTTCAAGTTTCTTCCTCTTTTTGGCTAATTATGTAAAGAAAGGATATAATTTAAAAAATTTAATAAATTAGGATCAATCCATATACACATTTGTATGATCATCAACAGTATTTGTATGACCAGCAAATAATCTATAATTTTTTTTTCAGCATAAAGATGTTTCCTTTGCATAAATATTTTATCACCTGTTCCTTTTTTTTATTGAAATAGGGATGCCCTCACTCACGATGCAAAAATACATTAAAAAAAAAGTAAACAAGATACATATAATCCTAGCAGTCCACAAGTTATTACAATTTGCAAAGCATCCGATTGTAAGCGATTGTGTCAACAGAAAAAATCAAAATAGTCATGTTAAGCATAACAAACAACTAGCATTCGATTCAGATTAGTCTTTTTCTACTCATATTGTTAAATAAATTGTACATAAGAAGCAAAGAAGAAAACAAATGCTAATAATATAGTTTTGAACTCATCCAATCTTCGCTTACAATGTATACAGTGTTGGATGCATCTTACGGCCTAGGCCATCGCTGTGTAAATGTAAGTAGGAATTGTATACAGACTTCGGATGGGTCACGCTTACATTGTCAATGGTCTTAGATCGAAGATGTATGTGACGAAAATTTCACTGGGATTTGTATAGTGGCAATACTGGGGAATGAGAATATGTATACTAATACGTGTATAACGTAAATGAACGCGAACAATGAGAAGCGCGTTACACAGACCCAATTTCTTACGTAGTCATAAACGTGTCGCTGGTTTTCGCTTTATTTAAAACGCGATTCATGAATAGGCTGTTATTAAATAATTTATGCTTCATTCAAAAGCCACTTCGGCCCTTAAAATTTAACCACCCTTTATAGTGTTAATGCTTTTATTTTATTGAGTTTTCATGTCAATTTAACATGATTTTAAGTTAAAAGTGAATTTTTCACATAATTGAACTGTATAATAATTTGTGTTTTATTCAAAATCAACATCGGCCCTTAAAATCTAACCACGCTTTTTTTATGCTGTAAATTAGCTTCTTAACCACTCCATATACGAGTATGTGTGAATGTTAAAGCCGGAGACTGTGAAGTAGTGCCCAATAAAATATTTAAAATTAATCATTATATTTAAAATTAATCATTATTGCGCAATAATTAAAACGTTGTACTTCTTCATTATCCGGTTATTTTTTAATAGACCTTTCTTTATTAAAGCTTGAAGCTTATACCACCTTTTATACGTTTTGCCGCTTTTTACACGCTACAATCTTTTCATGTGTTCTACTCTGTTCTACAGATAAAAATTGCCACATTTTGTCAATTTTTTTGAATTTATATGTAACATGTAAACTAACAATATTGTTTCTAAAAAAAAGCTGGATGTGTTGTGTAAAATAAACAAAAAGGGTATAAACTTGTGCATGTGACAACGCAAAACTTTCTTTATTTATGGGTGAAAGCCACAGAAAGATTTATTACTTGTTGAGATTTTTATTCATTTCCACGAAATAAAATAAATTTTGAGACTTAAATGGTTGCAACTTAACAAAAAGCGTTTGTACTCATGTTTGTGATAATCATTAAGAAGTAAAAAAATAACAATTAAAAAGTAATAATAAATCATATTTCACAAAATTGTATTTTTCTAAAAATTCGTAATAGTTTTTAAAATCTACATACGAGTATATTTCAGGGTACAAGCATCCTAAAAATCTTTAGAATTTCTTCGTATGAAACCAAGCATACAATAAGCTTAAGAAACAACATAATCAATATGCATAGAAACACTGAATTTATTATTAAAAAATACGCCTAAATCGTTTACTTCAGCAGCACGCTTAATTGAGAGGCCATTAATAGAATAATCGAACCTAAATGGGCTTAAGATATGAGTATCGGACAAAATTTTGATATATTAATATGTATAATTTGTTAAGGTCAGCTTGTATTTTATGGCAGAGTCCTACTTGGAGATCAGTGATGTTAACTTTTAATTTCAAAGTACTGCACGACCTTAAAAAAATCACTCGTTTTTGAGCAAATTTACCATACAGAAAGTATTAAGTCGAACATTTATCAATACAAACGAAGCTGTTAACACAAAATATTGGGTATTTCAAAAATTTATTAAGAGAACCAAATGAACGAGTGCCACAAAAGTCATAAGTAAATTAAATATATTGATGTAGTTCGGGTTCTCTGAATAAAAATCTTATCAGCAATAATTTATTATGAAAAACTAAAAATATTTTTTATACTTTGAGATAATTCATAGTCCAGCCTAAAAGTACGTTTATATGGTAATAGATCGTGATCGGTCACAAAGAGTGACTGGTGCAGTTTATGGGATAGGGCCGTATGTTTTCCAAAGTAACGCCGGTCAAGCATTTACTGTGAATGGTGTTCGCTATTGTGAAATGATAACGAACTTTTTATGGTCCGAATTGGAAAATTATAATGCAAGAGTGTTTGTCGAAAAACCAATGCACCCACAACGAATGACTGTTTGGTGCGGCTTATGGGCCGTATTTTTCTAAAATGAGGCCGGTCAGGCAGTTACTGTGAATGGTGTTAGCTATTGTGAAATGATAACGAACCTTTTATGGTCCAAATTGGAAAATTATAATGCAAGAATGATTATCGAAAAACGAATGGCTGTTTGGTGCAGTTTATGGGCTAGAGACATCATCGGGCCGTATTTTTTCCAAAATGAGGCCGGTCAGACAGTTAGTGTGAATGGTGTTTGCTGTTGTAAAATGATAACGAACTTTTTATGGCCCGAATTGGAAAATGATAATCCATGAGTGGTTGTTGAAAAACCAATGCATCCACAACTAATGACTGTTTGGTGTGGCTTATGGGCCGTATTTTTTCCAAAATGAGGCCGGTCAGGCAGTTACTGTGAATGGTGTTCGCTATTGTGAAATGATAACGAACTTTTTAGGTGCAGTTTATGGGCTAGCGGCATCATCGGGTCGTATGTTTTCCAAAATAACGCCGGTCAGGCATTTACTGTGAGTGGTGTTATCTATTGTGAAATGATAACGAACTTTTTATGGCTCGAATTGGAAAATAATAATCCAAGAGTGTTTGTCGAAAAACCAATGCACCCACAACGAATGACTGTTTGGTGCGGCTTATGGGCCGTATTTTTCCAAAATGAGGCCGGTCAGGCAGTTACTGTGAATGGTGTTAGCTATTGTGAAATGATAACGAACCTTTTATGGTCCAAATTGGAAAATTATAATGCAAGAGTGATGATCGAAAAACCAATGCACCCACAACGAATGGCTGTTTGGTGCAGTTTATGGGCTAGAGACATCATCGGGTCGTATGTTTTACAAAATAACGCCGGTCAGGCATTTACTGTGAATGGTGTTCGCTAATGTGAAATGATAACGAACTTTTTATGGCTCGAATTGGAAAATGATAATCCATGAGTGGTTGTTGAAAAACCAATGCATCCACAACTAATGACTGTTTGGTGTGGCTTATGGGCCGTATTTTTTCCAAAATGAGGCCGGTCAGGCAGTTACTGTGAATGGTGTTAGCTATTTTAAAATGATAACGAACCTTTTATGATCCAAATTGGAAAATTATAATCCAAGAGTGATTATCGAAAAACCAATGCACCCACAACGAATGACCATTTGGTGCCGATTATGCGCTAGCGGCATCATTGAGCCGTATTTTCCAAAATGAGGCCGGTCTGGGAGTTACTGGGAATGGTGTTCGCTATTGTGAAACGACAACGAACTTTTTATGGCACGAATTGAAAGATATGAATGTGGTTGATATATGGTTTCAATAGGACGGTGCCACATGCCACACGGCTAACGAAACAATGGCTCTTTTACGCGGAAAATTCAAATGCAGTATTATTTCACGTATTGGCGATGTCAATTGGCCGCCAAGATCATATGATTTGGCAAGCAACAATTCAAGAGCTAAAGGATAAGATAATTTGGAACATTAATGGCAGAGAACCTTAATTATCCGTCAGTGTTATTGAAAATTTGGACCATCGGATAGAGGTAAGGCGTGGAGGTGGTGGCGACCACTTGGCGGATATTTTGTTCCATACCTAATTGAAAAATACAAATATTATCATAATGGAAAGAAATAAGAATAGTTATTAAGTAATTTGCGCTTTATTCAAAAGCGAAATCGGCCCTTAAAAATTAATCATTAACATTATAAAGTTAATGATATTACTTTAGTAAATTTTCATGTCAATTTAACATGATTTATGGTTAAAAGTGAATTTTTTATTTTGAAACTATAGTTGAAGTAAATATTCTGGCATTTTAACACCTGAAGCCACGCAATCACTTGGCAAGGTTTAAATTTAGTGAAAGCGCCCAAAGCAAGATAGCCGCTGATCCTCGTTTTCATAAGCGAACTTTGTTTGGCACTGAAGTTCAGTTATGTTTGAATGAATACGTCAATAAACCAAACTGTCGTATTGGGAGTGATTATAGTCCTCAAGTGTATATTGAGAACCCATTACATTTAGAAAACTTGACTGCTTGTTATGCTTTAAGAGCAGATGGAATCATTGGTCAGTATGGTCCATGGTGGACACTACAGAGCTATGATTACCTACTTTTTCGTTGATCAGTTGAACAATCATAATGTGCAGGAGCTGTATTAGCAATAGGCCGACGCAGCATGTCTTAGAGCTTGTGCCACAATTGATTTATTGAAGAAAATGTTTAGTAACCGCAACGTTTCAGGTTCCGGATCTGTGAATTGGCCACCAAGATCGTACGATTATGAAGTTGCTAGTGCCAATCACAAGTTTTGCTGCAGTGTTGCGAATATACGACAGTAACGCGGCTGGCTTTTCTTTGAGTGTCGATATTAACTTTTTATTTACATACTTTCCAAATTTTTTTTCATATTTCTGTGCTAATAGTTTTGCAAGTTATCACTTGTTTTTAATTTTTTATATTTTCATTTATTGAACTGGTTTCATTAATTTTTATACTCATATTGTTGACCAATACTTGTTTATCGCTTTATTAAAGTTTTTAAAATGAGTATTGTTTTTAATAACTTTCTTAAGTCAACCCATGCAATATTTAAGTTGTTGTTATTTGCTATAAATTTTGAAGGAAAGATGTGGGTTGGCTGTTTGATCTTTACAACCACATGTTCACTGTTACAACAGACACTCCTTTGTTTAAGGTTCAAATGCAATAAACATATTTAGTGGTGTGTCTAAACTAAATACTTGCTATTGCAAAACTTGAAGAAAACAATATTTGTTTTAACAAACTATGTAAATACTACTATTTATATACATTAATGGTAGATGATTATTTTACAAGCAAAAACGAAAAACAATAAATAGAAGAGGTGTGAAATTATTTATACAAATGTATGTAATGTTTTTAAGATCCGCTTTGACTTAAAATGAATAATTTGTTGCTTTATTTTAGAGATAACCATTGTTACGATATAATCTTCTTTAGAAAAAGCTTTCAAAAAAAGCTTTTCTTAAGCAAAAGTGAATGATTTTTAACAAAACACATTTTTTTTATAGTTAAAAAACATCAGTTACTATTGTAATTCCTTAAACAAAATTAAAATAAAAAGTTATATTAAAATGCTGTATTTTGGATTGGAAAGAAAATTTTGTAAGCACTTAAAACTAATGATTTAAATTTCTTACTATTGTTTAAACCAAATAAGTTTTCGTTACATATATTAAGTTACACATTAATGAATGGAAAAAATGAAAAAAAAAAGAAAACAATGACATTTAAGTTAAATTTTATATCTACCAGATATATACGATTTAAGTTATATAGGTGCAATTGCGAAAGTGTGTCTAGTTGGTTCACTTTTAAAGAAATTTTTTTATTTTTTTTTTTATAAAATTTTATTTTTAGTGCAAATTTAATGAGTGCTCAGGTTTTTGTTTTCTTAATGCGCCATACAAGATATAAGAAAAAAACAAAATTATATTTAAAAAATTACTCTTAAATGGTAGTAGTGAAAAAAGTGAACTATGTGGTAGTGGTAGTAGTAGTAGTAGTTTTAGTTGTAGCAACAAAAAATTAATTGAGAGTGGCAGAGAAGACAGAAGAAAAAAAAAAACAAGAAAATGAAAAAGAAACAAAAGACTTGAGCAACAAACCTGTTGTGGATTAAAATTAAAAAATCCCAGCTGCAGTTTTGTTAAAAGTTTTTGTTGTTGTTGGTTTTTGGTTGTTCAGACATTTCATACATTAATCATATGAGTGAAGGGGATTTAATTTAATTTATTTCGTTTTATTTTATATTCGTTTAAAAGATTTTGTTTTTGTTCGACGCCGAATAACCCATCAGGTTTCGTTGGTGGTTGGTTGGTTGGTTGGTTTGTTGGTGATGGAAGTGTTGTTGATTTAGATTTGAAAGTTATGAAGGGAATATGTTGGAATTTTTTGATATATTGGGATGGAATTTGAGTAAACATAAACCGACATATAAAAAATAAAATTAAACAAAGAAAAAATATTAAAGAAATTATATAAAGAAATACATGAATATGTAGAAGAAGACAAACAATTTAATGATGAAAGATAAAAAGTACAGTCAAATCCCGATAATTCTTACGAATTATGGGGGTTTTCGATTTAACGGGTTTAAAATAAAATAAATACGAATTAACAGGGGCTTTTAATTTATTTACTAAAACTAGAAAAAAATATATTATTAAAAATAAAATGAAACATAATTAAAATAAAATAGCAAATTCATTTAACTAGCGTAAAATACGTGTTATTTTAATATCAAACAAAAACTAGTAATCGGAATGTTAGACTGGCGGGACTGCGTAAATCATATAACTAAACACTTTTCAAGCTCGGATATTCATGTACTTTTTAGCGCTTTAGTTTACTGTTTGAAGATTTTTGCATAATACAGGCCTGTTCTAAAAATCACGTGATTTCAAAGCACATGCCGTTTCAAAAGCAAAAAATGTGATTTATGCCTGTTCTGCAAATCACAACTTTTTGTGATTTTCGGTGTGATTTACTCTCTTCTAAAGCACAAAAAAATGCTGTTTTTTGGTCCAATTTACTGATATTTTTATTTTCAGGTTGAATTTTTTTATTCACGGAATTATTTGCAAAATAAGGTTAATTCCTTCTTATAAATATAAAAGGTAAAATAAAATAAACCAATAAAGCAAATCACAAAATAATACAACAAATTTTGCAACAAAATGAGCGTATCTAGTTTTTTCTTAATTTAATGAATTATTTCGTATAAAATAAATGATTTTACTTAAATAATCAATAGAAAACACATTAAGTTATTTATTAATGTAATAAATTATAAAATTCATCATAAAGTGCGTGCAAAAATTGGGATGTGATTTCAAATTGATTGCAAGTTAGCTAACATATTTAAAATCACAAAAATCAAAAATATTTTGTGTACTGAACACATTTTTTGTGATTTCAAATCACTTTCACAAAAAGTGATTTGCAGAACAGCCCTGATAAATTGTGTTTTTTTGAAGAATTGAAGTAAGAGTTGATGGAGCAATTTCAAATCGCTTAGAAGCATCTACTTTTTTCTCTCTATTGTCAATGGCTGCAAAAAATGTTTGTTTTTGTAATACCGACAGAGTTTTATGCGTGCGCTTTGACATTTTTCTTTATTATTCAGGTAACAAACTGATCTTAAGAGAACAAATACTCTCTCAAGCAAAAATACACGAAAAAAAAGCGGTAAACAAAAATCCATGTTTCCATGTTACGGTTGGTTTATTACGAATTATAATTAGTAGTTATTAAACAATTACGATTTATAAGAGGTGAAGAAGATTTTATTTGGAAAAAAATTACGAATTATCGAGGGAACCATACTTAATGAAAGGGATTCCTTCCCAAGTGGGCTGGTTTGATGAAACTGGCGGCCTGTACAACCTAACCTAACCTAAACTGAATGGAAATTTTACGAATTATCGAGATTTTTTCAAGGGACCGACACTTTATTACGAATTATCGGGAATTACGATTTATAGGGGTACGAATTATCGGGATTTGACTGTATTTGAAAAAGAATATGTACATATATAGTATAATAAAGAGTAAAAAAACTTTACATAATTTTTATTTGAAATTGAGAAACTTCAAAGTGAAACTGAGAAAATTTTAAAATCTTATTGATAAAGTTTAAAATCATTTTGAGAGATTTAAAATTTAGAAAATTCCAAAAAATATGTCGAGAATTCAGTATAAAGGAATAATAAGAACAAATATCGAGAATTCAGTATAAAAAATAAAAAACACGAAAAAAACTAAAAAAACACGATTCGATATTGAAACAAATAAGTTATTAATTCCCAGTTTCCACTATGCAAGTCTTATTGCTGAACGGATTAACTTTTACCTCATCCAGTAAGCGAGTACATACTTGCATGTACTTGCAATTCGTTTTACTTTTATATTCGCATGTATACTATTCAAGCTAAAATCAGTTCAGTTTAAGCAATAAGACTACAGTGTACAGTGTAAACGGCAAAGAAAGTTCAAAGAAGAAAATTAAAAATTGCAATCTTATTTTCTTGTATAGTGGAAATAGGCACTTATTTTAAAAATAAGCTCACAACGAAAAATACTGGTATATACGAGTACCTTATAATTCGATATCGAAGCGTGTTTTTAAGTTCTTTTTTCCCATATATTTTTTTAGTTCGATATCGAAGTGTGTTTTTAAGTTCTTTTTTCCCCCATATATATGTTTTACTTTTTAGTTTAAAGCGCTATAGCACCAGGTACGAGTAGCAATATTCTTATTAGAAGCTGCTCAAGCACAAGAATAAAGTCTTACAAGACATCGTAATATTTTTAACTATTCGCTATCTTCTTCTTTTAGATTTTAAAACAAACTCTTCAGTGCCAAAATGTGTTGAACCAATTAATGAATACTGTCTTATAAATGTTTGGAATAAACAGAACAGCCAGCTAATACTAGCGTGTTAAGCTGGATTCACCCATTGTTTCCGAACAAAATTTTTGTCCTGACAAAATTTTTTTTATATGTAGTTTGACGTCTCTCTTCTTGAGAGGGAGAGAAAATATTTTTTACGAACAACTCCCAACTTGAATTGGTTTAATTTTATATTTTGTCCGGACAAAATTAAAAAGAGATGCCAATAGGATACATTTTTTCATACAAAATTGTATTGAGTTGCCCCATCGAATTTACATAGGTATTAATTTGATTCTGATGAAATTTCAATTGTGGCTGCGATTTGATATATGTACATAGTTTTAATAGATATTATGTATTAGAAATAAGTAATAATTTTAATATGGAAATAAATGAATTGATTGCCCAAAAACTTGTTGAAGAAATGAAAAAGCCAGGAAGAGAGTGTATGTACTATATAATATGTAAAAATAACCCATTGCTCTTATTTGCTTTAAAAGTCTTTTCACTGCAACTCTTTTTAATTTTTTTATATATGTATATGTACTTAACTAGTAATAATGCTTTATGTATTTCAATGGCCATAAGCAACCGCAGTTTTCTTTTTTCCATTATTATCACACAATATTTACTAATAATTAAGAATATGTAAAATACTTCAGGAAAATAAACCAAAATAATAACAAGCAGTACTACCACCTTGTAAAACTAATAGATTTTGTTTACATATTGCAGCTCTGATTTTTCGGAAATGGGTGAATCGTGCTGCAGAAAACTCTCAGTAAAAAAATATTTGTCCGGACAAAAATTTTGTTCGGAAACAATGGCTGAATAAGAGAAAACTCTAATTAAAATCTACAACTTCAAATCGAAATTGACAGAAAAATTTTTTTTCGAAGAAATACTCAAATCAATGATAATGACTTAGTGTCTGTTTGAATTATATGGATAAATTAAAATGGCAAGCAATGTAAAAAAGAGAAAATTATTATGGAATAAAGTGATTTAAAAAGATATAGACATGTAAGTGAGGTCACGTAGGAAAAGTCTGTCTAGTGGTGCAGGTGATTGCAAAAAAATAAAAAATTGTATATTCTGATTGTAACATGGATGGGATGACAATTATCAGGGCAATAACTCCTGGAGCCAGATTCCGCAACCATGATTTTTTTTACCAGTGAACACTCAAAAAAAAAAAAAAAAAATTCACCGACAAGCACAGTGTTCACTTTTCATTAAAAAGCTATTACACAAGAAACAATGAATTTTATTGCTCTGAATGTGTTTTTTCAGGTTCAATGATATACTGATTTGTCAAAATAACTGTGTCCTACAAGTTGTTTAGTAGATAATTTTAATATACATACATAAACCTTTTGTTTATTTTTTTCAACTTCAGAATATTTTACAAAAAACTAAAATTCACCGGAGTGTCAAAATTATTCATTCTCACCATTGTGGGCTCAAAAATCAAAAGTGAACACTGAAATTGGTGAACATTTCAAAATTCATCGTTGCGAAATTTGGCTCCTGGTCTGGAAAAAGTTGTTTTTATTGAGTACTTTCGTAGTGAAAATTTGTAGTGGAATATAGAGAAGGTTGGAACCCACAGAGATGTGCCATTAAGCTAGCTGGAATACTCGCTGTTCACTGCATTGCTACATAAATGGCACTAGCATCATTCATATTTTTAGAGCTAAATGTTAACTCAATATTGATTTTAGCAAATGCAAAATTATGCCGTTTGATTCGTAACCATGCAGATCTCTGGTCTAAAATCAATTAATTAAAAAAAGGAACGTTGTGATGATTAAATCCTTTACGCCCAAGCCTCTTTAAAACGTATGCTTTTGGTAGTTGGTGAAAACTTTGTTCAAAATATTATCTAAATATGGTATGATTGTTCTAATTTTCGGAATGCATACTTCATTTAATTAATGAAACAGAAACGGCCTTGTGAAGACAAAATAATTTACATATTGTAATGTACATATACAATAAAGTAGATATAAGTCGACTTATACCCACTTTATTTAGTATTATTATAAATATCGTATTATTATATGTAGTTTTTATAAACAAAAAAATTGGAAATAATATTCTTATAACTACAAACAATTCAGGAATATTTCCAATTGAGTGTTTATAAAAACTATATATAATAATACGGTATTTATAAAAATACTAAATAAAGTAGGTATAAGTCGACTTATTTATACTTTATAGTATATGTACATAACAATATTCTAAAATTAGTTTAATGTAAATACTGGGTGACCGACGGGAAGGTATATTACTATATATAAGACATTAGGCTTGAGAGTTCATCTTTGGCAGTAGTGATGTAGTCACGTGGCAAATTTATTATCGAAAAATATTCGATAAAACAACGAGTTTTAATCGTTTAAATATCTTATCAAAATCAATCAACGATTTTAATGAAAAAATTATAATGGCTGACGAGCCACATTTTCATTTGAATGGATATGTAAATAAATAGAATAGCCTGCTCTGGGCAATGTAAACCCCTCATATTATTCATCAGTTGCCTTTGCATCGGCTAAAAGTGAAGTTTTGGTGTGCAATTAGATCAGGAGGAATCATTGAACCTTACTTCCTTGAAAATGAAAACGGCGTCAAGGTAACTGTGAACGGACAGCGGTATAGTGATATGATTGAAAACTTTTTAACACCAAAAATGCATGCTTTGAGTTCGATTAACACTTCCAACCCTATCCACTCTTTTGCGGATGACAGCAGCATTTGCCACTCGTACTCTTTTAGTTACAGGCCCAGCCCATCAGTGATCGCTGCCATGAGGCAAAATATGAACGATTCATTGAATAATGTGCTTCTATTAATCTCCAAATGGGGTCGTGAAAACAAGGTCACCTTCAACGCTCGTAAGTCGCAGTGTTGTTTATTAACACACAAACAAAAGAACGTAAATGCTGACTCACTGGAGCATCGACGCAGTGTGGGGTGCGTTACTCTGTTCTATCGTTACTACAATGGATTTTGCTCTGACGAGATTAGGGATCTTGTTCCCGAAACTCGCACATTTTTACGTAGCACGCGCTCATCGTCTAGAGCTCATCCATTTGTGGTCGATTGCCGGGGAATCGCACTACGCATTATAGAGAGAATTCATTTTTTGGCCGTACGCTTCGTCTATGGAATAAGTTGCCTGCAGACGTGTTTCCTGTCTGTTAAACATTGGAAAGTTCAAGTCAAATGTTCACAAACACTACTCCCTCTTTCCCCCTCCTCACAACCTATTTTCCTAGTTCAATGCACTGCATATGTAGGGGTATCCCCTGAGTACAGGTCCAATCTAAAAAAAAAAAAAAATGCTGCTTCATGTGTGCTCACGGATGGTATAAATATTAAGGAATCGGATGTTCTTGATGTTCTTGGAATGAAGATACAGTGTGATGTTCGCTGGACTGAACACATTTTTCATGTCTCTAACGAAGCATTCAAGTGTCTCGGGTTTTTGAAACAGTGTAAGATGTACTTCACTACATCCGACCTATTTACTATTTATACCACCTACATTCGACCGAAAATGGAATACAACTCTCATGTTTGGGCCGGTGCCTCAAAGAGCGAAGAGGCTCATCGGTGACAGTAGGGTATCCAGCTCTATTGACTCACTGGATCATCGACGCAGTGTGGGGTGCGTTACTCTGTGCTATCGTTTCTACAATGGATTTTGCTCTGATGAGATCAGGGATCTTGTTCCCGAAACTCTCACATCCAGAGTATTGGTCCAAGATAAAAAAAGACGGTGACATATCGTATATAGCCAGGATTACAATGGAATTACTGCGAACACCTTGTATGTAAGTACTTACACATATATCAGATTTTCACATTATTTATTGCTTTAATTACTTCAAATACTCACAAAAGAATTTTATTTACAAAAAACGTGATGTTGCATTTTCAAATTTAAATATTTCGTGAAAACAGGAATTTTCCTATAAACTTGACTAATTAACAAAATAAAGTTATTAACGGCTTCTTATTGTGTTTAGAAGTTACAATAATTGAAAAAATGTGGTGTTGAAACAAAATTTTGCTTGGGAAAAATATTAATGTCAGGTTTTGTTATCTACAAATTATAATGGAAAATTTTAATATTTAATTTTTTAATTGCGCAGTAAAGAAAAAAGCCAAGATAGCGCTAAAAAAGTTACCGGAACTAATAATACTTATTATTCAAAAAAGATTTTTGTTTTTCATTTGCCATAAAGAAATCTTTAGCTACACTTTACAAAAAAATAACTTTGTTTTTTTAAATTATTCATTTATTATTTTTAAACTTCTTGTCAATATATCGTTGATCAGATGTACATAAAGTTAACAATTTAAAAATGCCGGCTTTGCTTTATTAGCATTTTGTTTTTATGTCTCAACAGCAGCAACATCAACATCAACATCAACATCAACAAACAATTGAGACAAGTAAGACAGAAGCTTTTTTATTGAATCTGATAAGAATTTTAATACACAACGAAATTTAAGAAAGGAAGAAAAAAGATACTACAATACATATTTATATATTTACGCATGACTAATTTTAAGTTTCAACAGTGCGACAGCTCTAAAAGTTAACAAGCCATCACGATTTGCTTATTAAAAATGCGTATCTTAAGCTTTTATTTATTTTTTGATAATTTTTCAACAGACGTTTTTGAAAAACTAACATGAGGTATTTACCTGATATAAGATCATACAAATTCTTAACAACAATAGCCAAATTCAGTGGCAGAAAGCATTTTGTAGACTTCAAACTAGTGTTATTGCTATATCACAATAGCTTTGTTTGTGGAAATTTTAGGGTAAAATCCGGCCAAATGAGATAAAGATAGAACTTTTTCAGTTTTTCACTTTTGCTAAAATTGCTGAAGCAAAAAACACATTTCCAGCGCGAAAATTAAGGCCACAGTAAAAACAGCTGTTGCTTAAAATACAATTTCGAAATTCAGTGCTACCAAATTTTAAGTTGAAAAATGCACTGAGTTGCAAATTTTTAACATGACATAAAATTCAAAAGCAAACAAATTTTACAATATATAAATAATATAATAAAAATGTATAATTTTAACATTTGTGAGAAAAATAACTAAGGATAGCTGTGAAAGTTGAGCGACTTAAAAAGTAAATTAAATTGGAATCTATTTCACATTTTGAATTTATTTTACATTTCGATTATTATTTTCGTGCAATTTTAAGAATCACTAAAAACGGTGTGAAAAGCGTTGAGCTGGCAGCGCTTTTGAATTTTAAACACAAACTTTAGCAAATTTATTAAAAACTTTTAGCTCTATAAAATATGCAATAAAAGTTATTTTAATCTTGATCCTATTTGCTTAGATCTTTATTTAATTTAATAGTTGCAATAAATTTCTTTTGTTCAAGTTCCTTTTTGTTTTTTTAAAAAATTTTAATTTTTTTTGAAATATTTCGTCTTCCTTTGGAAATTTTCCTGAAGCAGTCTTTCAAAGGAAAACGAAATATTGACAAATACATTAAAATTTTTTAAAAAACAAAAGGACCTTGAACGGAAGAAATTTATTGCAAATATTAATGTATTATTTAAATAATAAAATTCCTTGCTACCTTTTTGAATACTTTTTCCAGGTTTTGCACTTTTTAATCTTATTTTGCATAGGCCATAAACAGCTGATTTGAATAATTTGACAATTAAAAAAGAAAAAAAAAAAATCTCTTAAAAGAAGTCTGGTAAAATGAGAGGCACAAATTGCTCTTTTATGAACTTTCTCATTTCAATTCAGTTTTAGCACAAATTGGGAGTCCGCGGGTTCCCGCCGTAGCATGTGTCGAACAAAGCTAATATTAGATGTTTTTTAGAAGTACACAATTTTCAGTTGGTAACACCATTTTATTTCACAATTGGATGGTAAGTAGCAGAGATCTGCAACCGGTGCCTTTTTGAATGATCTAAGTACACCCGTCTTAAATCTCTGTTGCTGTGTAATTGGCCATCGCATATTGCTTGCTCAAGTATGTTTTTTACTCATTAGAACTTGCGTCTGTAAACTAGAGTATATAACAAACCCAATCAAGTTTGTATACGCTGGCTGGTTTGTATACGAAAGTAATTTTCGTATGTAAGAATTTGCAGATACACATTTACCTTAGCCATCAGAGTTTGTGTTTTCAATTTTACGTATTTATTCATTCACACTTAGTAAATGTAAGGGCAGCGTTGCCAGAAAGTTTTAAAAAAAATCATGTTTTGGCGATTGTGTTTTGAAGATAATGTATATATTATCTATCATATTTCATCTAAAAATTTTTAGTACAAAATCGGCCAAAACAACAACATTTACGTTAAAAAATAAGTTTTTTTTATTAAGCTCATCTTTATCAAATTCTTTTTATTTTATGTTCCTTCAGTTATAATAATGTTTATCTCTTGGTTTTAACCCATAACCACAATAATACTAATTGTGGAAAGAAATTTGTTTGAATTGAATTTTCGTTTAAAATTTTGCAGCAAAAACAAACTTAAAATCATCATACAGTATGCTACTTTCAAAATCGTCAAAATGGTTGTAAATCCTTGAATCTGGCAGCCGTGATTTCAGTTAATATTAAATAAAATGTGACGCATATACACAAGAAAAGAATTTGTCGAGAGTTAAGTTTTTAAAAGTTGATTGTGTGACTACGTCATGTATGTATTATTAAGAAAACGATTAAATACGAAAATAGAAAATATTTAAAATCTTGCTCTTAGTGAGTGCGAGTAACAACAACAGTCTTTTTAATGGTCGTTTCTTTTACTCTTAAAAATACACAAGATAAGAAAGTGATTGGATACATTTTTGACGTATCAAGATTCCACAAACGAATGACAGGTATAAGTACCACCGCATCAATTTTTAAGAGTGTTTAAAATATTCGGATGTGAAAATGCTTGGGTAAACAATCGGTGTACTTATGGCTTCGGTGCACCGGTGCAGATCTCTGGTAAGAAGATTGAAGCTCAAAGTTTTATTGAAGTTTTTGGAGGACTTTAAAATCACCACAACACGTGCCTTCTTCCAGTCTTTAGGGAAGTAGTCCTCACTGAGGCACTTTGCAAAAATTGACTACAAGTATTCCGGTATGGCCTTCTAGATGCTTTTAAACATCACTCCAATTTCCTACGCTTGACCCTTCTTGATACAAACTTCTATTTAGGACCTCTCAAGCACAGGAGAGACGGCTGCCTCCCAACTTTTTGTTCAATTGTAATTGAAACGTGTGTATTTGCTATGCTTCGTCCAACAACAATGTTTAATAAATCTCTGAAAAATTACGATAGTCAGCCGCATTCGATGAACGAATAAAAGTGGAAGGTGTTGGACTAAATTTTGCTAATCTGGGCACTGGCCAGCTTTAACTAATTTAATTCCAACATTTTATATGCTGCAATAGGGGTTGTTTTAGTTTTTTTCGTGCTGTTATTGTTAAAGTTAAACCCCCACGAACACTACTCCCTCTTTCCTCCCCATCATAACCTATTTTCCTAGTTCCAGTAGAATGCGCTGCATATTTAGAGGCCATCCCCTGAGTACTGGTCTCAAATAAAAAGAAAGTTTTTAAAAGGGAATAACAAATGCGTGTACATTTTTTAAAGCAATCAGGGCTTCAGAGTGTTTTATTGATTTAAAATTTTTTGTGTTTATTAAAGACTTATTTGAACAAATTTATATAGAAATTTTTTAAAACAATTTGAGTCAGCTGGGCTCTTGCATGTACCTAAATACAAGTAGAATAAACTTTGATGAAAACCAACTTTAATATGGAAAATCGTAAATTTCTGGCGGCCGATAAATATAGTTCGGGATATCTTATTTAAATTTTAAAATGTATATTTATTTTGTCGACTGCAAGCGGCAAGCGGCCTTAAGAAGCACAAGGTTTTAAGGTATTCGCAGTTTGAGCCCGTCCACGAGTACAGCGTTGCCTTCGAAAATTTTCCAAAAGTGGCACAAAAAGGGTATTTTGAAAAAATGTGTCACAAAAAGGGTATTTTCGAGAAAAAAAGGGTCACGTTTTTAAAAAACAAACAAAAAGCTAAACAAAAATTCTTTAAAAGTTAATGTATTTGAATGAAAATATAATGTAATAATAACATTTAGAAAAACTATTCAAATATACATCAGTTTAAATGATATTAACTTTACTCAGGTCCAGTTTTTGACTTCGTATTTAAATAAAAAATTTGTTAATTTTCATTTAAAATTAAGTTATATTTAAAGGCAAGTTATATTTTTTCAGCCTTAAGCAATTCCTCATATATAAATGCGATAAAAGTGTTAGAGCTTCACTTAAATTCCAAATATTATGGAAAGTTCCATAGAGCAGCTTTTAAATTTATCAAGAGCACAGAAAAACTTAATAATTGTATTTTAAAGGATGCTATTTTTAATTAAATATCATTTTGCGATCTACAGGCAATAGCTCATTTGTGTGTTTTGTTTACCTTTTTTGCACAAAAGCTAGCGCGCCACACTATATGATAAATGAAATAAACTTAACCAGTTTAAGTTTGATTCAAATTTGTAGTGAAAAATAAGCTTTCGCATTTAAATGGAACTTAAAGCGAAATGACATTTATATACGAACTCAAAAACTGTGCTGTAGAACTTGTACTTCTTCAGAATTTTTAATAAAATAAATCACATTTATATTTGCAATCTTTATATAAATTATCGACTATTTCGTTTTCAAATAGTATAGATACATATGTAAAAAAATACATACATACTTTTTAGAAATAAATATTTCATTATCACATATACGTTGACATACTGCATAAGAGCAGTTTAGTATAGAACTTTGTTCAAATATGAATGAGAACTTATGATTTAAACAGCTGTCCATCGTTCTCAGCAAAAAGTTCTATGTTTGCAAAAAGGGTCAAAAAGGGTATTTAAAAAAAAAGTGTCATAAAAAGTCTCATAGACTCAAAAAAGGGTCAAATTGACACTTTAGTATCATAAAAGGCAACGCTGCCCGTCTAATATACATACGTCTGTATTTTTACGATATTAAACGAACTTCTTTTTTGTTCATTTAGTAACTATAAAAATAGTGTTTTAATATTTTTCACGATTCCATTTGAAATAAAAAAAATATTTTGTTTAGAATATTAACATTTTTTTTTAATTTCAATTCAAACTGCCACAATACATGTGAAGTTATTATTGTGAAGTTATTATTGCAATAAAACTTCAAACCTGACTTTTTGAAAAATACTTTGAATATTTTAATTTATCAATTACGTGACGCAAGAAGTAATTTGCGAAAGACACAAAGTTTTTCAGCGTAATAAATATTTGTACATAAATCTTAAGCGTTAAAGTAATTCTTTTAACATTTTGCTAATAGCTGACTAAATATTTTATGAAACTAAATCTGAAACCGTGAAAAATTTGCAATTTAGGTTTTTTTTGTCGACAAAAATAAAGAGCATTAAGTTGAAGTCAAAAACTTCTATCGCTGTGCGTGTATTTTGCAACTTTAATTTAAAAAGATTTCTTAAGCAGTGCCTCACTTTGATACAAATTTACCCAAAGTAAGTATTTGAAGGCAAGACTACATGCAAATTTTCTTAAAAATTTTGAGCAGCTTTGCAAACTTTTTGATAATTTTCTTTTTTTTTGGAAAAAGCATTTACGAAAGTTCGAGTAGTAGCTGAAGTTCACGACGCAAGAAAAAATGCGAACGCAATGTAGAAATACAAAATATAATTTTTTTTTACTTTATAATTTTTAAATTAAAAATTTTTTGTATGTAAATCATTAATCAGTGAACTTTTTTAGTTATATACATACATATGTGCGATATTAACTAACTAGTTATGAGTTCGAGTTCAACTTCAGTCAAGAAGAAGGATTATTTTTAATTATAACAATAATTGCTGTGAAACAATAAGACCAAAGAAGAACAGAAAAAATAATTGAATACCATTAGCTGGGGGACAACTAGCTGTTTCGTAGTCGCTACACTACTCATCAGCACCCACTGGGACTCGAACTCGGGATCATGTGGACATGATGTATTTTTAATACGGCCGCTTAACCAACTCAGCCACCGAGCCCTTTAATTATTTTTACGTTAATGTTTGCCACATATTGATCACATATATGCAATTGTTATAACCCCAGTTGTTTGTACAGGATTTTCTGTCACTGAACAACCAGTTTTTAATTTATTATTTACTAATAATTCTCCTAACTGTGAGACGTATTTGTATGTAAATCATTAATCAGTGAACTTTTTTAGTTATATACATAAATTTTTTGGTTTGTACATATGTACATCGGGTTTTAGTTCAAGTTTTTCCTTTCTTATGTTTTTTCTTAATAAGGATTTTTTACAATACAAATTTGCTGTGATCAATAATTTTGATTGAAGAAGACAAGAAAAATAATAATCAAATCTTTAGCTGGGGGACAACTAGCTGTTTCGTACTCTCTACACTACTCATCAGCACCCACTGGGATTTGAACTCGGGTCATGACGTATCATGATCTGCTGCTTTAAGCACTCAGCCACCGAGCATTTAATTATTCTCTATATATATTCATCTCATATTGAATCACATATGCATTTTTTGTGAATTGCCCGCATTGTTTGTACAGCGTATGCTGTCTCAGAACTAGTGGTATTTATTTTTTATTTATTAACATACATATTTTCCACAAAGTTCAAGATGCTAAAACATGTGCTTCAAGTACTACTGTAGCTACTGCTGCAGCTACATATTCTGTGCACCCCTCTCCTTCGTGAAAACGGGCGTTTCTCCTTTGAAACACCCGTTTTAAACTCTTGACAGCTTGCAGCTCTACTCGTTACATCGTACTACAGCGACCCATTAAACACAGACAAAAGCTATAGCCGAGTTCAAAATGACCTTTAATAGATCAGATAAACGTCCCACGGCAAAACCGCGCACCGACTCTGGAAAACCGAAACTGAACCGGTTAACGAACGTGTTCCGATATTTTTTTTTTTTTTTTTTTTTGAAATTCTTATAATTGGCTTCGGGAATCCCCAAAATAGAAGCAATACAGTAACCTCAATTTTCACACTAAAGCGAATGACCGTTAATAGTTCAAATACACGTTCCACGCGTACCGAATATCCAAAACCGGTTCCGAACAGTTTAGCAAACGTATTCCATGGTTTTTATGAATTCCCAAAATCTACTTCGCGAGTGCCCACAATCTCTCCCCCTACCCACACTTCTTCGGAAGCGATACGGCAATCTCAATTTTCGCAAATTACCGCTAATACATATTCCACGGGAAGAACGCACATCATATAAAAATCCTATTCCAAATCGGTTAGCCAAGAAGTTCCTAGTTTTTGGGAAACTAGGAACCCAAGCCAAAATCGCCTTCAGAACTCCCCAACATCCATTCACTGCCCCGGACGTAATACGAAAAACGGATAACAATGTCAATGTTGCTCTAAAGCGAATTACCGCTAATAGTTCAGATACACGTTTCACGGGAAGAATGCGCACCGAATATGAAAAACCGGTTCTGAACCAGTTAGCGCATAGGTTTCGAGTTTTCTGGGAGTTCCCAAAATAGGCTTCGGGAATCGCCAAAATCTCCCTACTCCCGCAAGCAATAAGGCAACTTTAATTTTCGCCCTAAAGCGGCAATACTGTTTATACAGTTTTATATGCCTTAAAAGCAATAATAACTGAGAGTTGCAAACATACATTACGGTATATTTATACTAGTCAGGCTAATATAACACAGCTTACACACACCGAAAGCAGGTAAACCAGCGATACTAGAAAGCTTTATATTAAATTAATACTTATACAAATTTTAAATAAGACCTCCAAGCGTCTGTTCGGTTTTTTTCAATTCAAGGAGACAAACTGAAATTATTATTATTTTTTTTTTTTTTTGTTTAAGATTAAAAACTGCATAATAATGCAAAACGAAGATTAATGCATTTTTGCTTACAATTGTGTTACAACAAGTACGATTTTTTTTTCTCAGCATTCAAAAATTCATGCAAAATTTAACTGACAACAACAAAACAAACACTACAAACGTGACATTTTCTTTAATTGAATAACAACAGTGAAATAATAAAAACCAAATAAAATTACGAAAAAGAAAAATAAATTAAATGCAATGAAAATAAATTGCACAATCTGTTTGCATACAAAAAAATAAAAAACCGAAAAAAACGCAAAATTAAAAAGCAATGAGTCCAAAAAAAAAAGATGAAATAAACTATGAAACGCCGAACAGCGCAGCTTTAAACATGATGTGCTGCATTTCAATGGAGTTTAATGAGAAGAATACTTCAGACGAAATGAACGTGCATAAAACTTCAAAACCATTTTTTTAAATTTATAATTTAAAAAACAAAACAAAAAAATAATAATAATAATAATCGGCTTTATCATCTTTCTAATGATCTTTTTTTTCACTTTTGAAAAATATTATGAGAGCCCAGTCACTTAGTTTTTATTTTTTTTTTTATTTTTAAGGGGGACATTCATATTTTTTTGCTCGCTTGTCTGCCTGCTGTAAAAAAAAAACGTTAAACGTAAAAACGTTTCGTATTTCTTAAAGTGACGATAATAATCACCTGTTTTGCAAAATTTATTTTGTATATTTATTTACTCAAGTACTTTTACATGTTTGACTGGCATGAAAAAAAAAAATGTTTAAATTATAAAAATTGCATACAAATATTACAAACAGATTTTTGTCTTTATATGCAAAAAAAAAAAAGAAGACAAAAACAAAATGTTTATGTGCTTTAATAATGCGCAAGAAACGGATTTTTATTATCATCATTTATCAAAAGTAATGGTGTTGCATTTAAATTGAGAAAAAATTACATTCGCAATGTCTGCTTACTATACTCGTAGTTGGGTCGTTAGTTGGCAAATCAGTGATATGACGCATTTGCGTTAAGTTGAGCAATACGCTGCCATAAAGCCAAAAAAATAAAAAAAAGTAAAAGGCTCAAGATAATGTAAATTTTAATTACCGTGCAGCCGAGTTATGGTAATATTTAGTTGGTTTTTAATTGTTTCGGTAACGTTTAATATATTATTACCAAAATTTTCAATTTAAACAGGGTCATAAGAGTTTAATTGTTGTGTAACAGCATCCAATCAGGCTGTTTATACCTGACATAAGTAATGCTACCTTAAACTACCAATTAAAGCAATGCCATTACTTTTCAAACTAATTTTGTTTAATAATAAGTTTACTCTTAAAAAAGGACTGATAAAAGCCGACTCGTAGGAAATTAACTTTCAAGATATATTTCATCATTGCTTCCATAATAAACATAACCTATAACCACGCTAGGGAAAAGTAAAAGGTGGTCCAGTCATAATGAACGATACTAATTGTGAGGCACCGCTGAACGTCAAGCCTTTTGCTCAAATTAATTTGACAATTATTTTGTTATAGTAAAATGATAAATTCAACCATAAACTGATTGAAAAACGATATGATATATAGCTTTTTACTTTCAAATTAACGATTTTTGTAGTTAAACAAATTTAATTTGAAACACAAAAAATTTAATTTCAAATAAAAATATTTTAATTTGAAATACAAAAAATTTAATATGAAATGAAAAGAATTTAATTTGAAGTGCAAGACATTTAATTTGTGTTGCAAAACATTGTGTTTGACTTGTAAAAAAATGAATTTGAGTACAAAAATCGTTAATTTGAACGTAAAAACCTATATATGTATAATATGATATATATGAATAACAATACGATATGGATAACGATTTTTTACATTAATGTTACGATATTGTCCTTACTTTTGGGCCAACGTAAAACTTCATTCGGGTTATGTAAATAGATTGAAATTTGTTCGGTTATGAAAGGAAAGAGTCTAAGGTAGGAATCAAACTTACGACCTCTAGACTCTATATTCTACGAAATCAACCATCGAGTCTATAATGATAGTTTTACTTTTACAATATATAATCAAATATGTCCATTATTTTAACCTCATTGTTTTGTAGCTGTTACGAAAGTTTGTATTGCTTTCGTAGATATAACAATTTTATGCATTAATGTTACGATTTAATCATTGCTTTTGGACCAACGTAAATCTTCATTCTGGTTATGTAAAAAGACTGAAATTTGAAAGAGTCTGTGGCAAGAATCGAACTTTAGACGTCTAGACTCTACCAAATCAGCCATCGAATATACTTATAATGAAAGTCTTACTTTTACAATATATAAACAGATATGTTCATTATTTTAAGCACATTGCTTTTTAGCTGCTACGAAAGTTTACTTTATTGACTTCTAATATTGCTGCTAGAAGTAATTCTAACCTTTAAAAAAAATCCCTTCAGTGGGAAATTTTCTGCTAAAAAGAAATTTCAATATTTTTTATGCATTTTGGTTTAGGATATTCATATAAGATATTTTAATAGATTTTTATTTAAATCTGACTGAAGACAATAATTTTTATTTGTTAATTATTATGTTTAATTATGACATAAATTATTTTAACAGATTTGTATTAAAAATAAACTATAAGCAAAAATTTCCCATGCAAGGAATTTTTATATTTATGAACTATTCCCATATTATCAATTAAATATCTATTTGCTTCCTAAAGTAATATAAGAATTATAACAAAACTTTTTAAACCCTAAAACAAATCCCTTCGGTGGGAAATTTTCTTTTTACAAGAAATTACAGTATTTTTTGTATATTTTCGCTTGGGACCTTCACATAAGTTATTTTAATAGATTTTTATTTCTATCTGACTGAAAGCAGAAATATCTCAAACAAGGAAATTTTTAATTTGTTAATTATTATAATATTTTAAAACTAATTGTAAGCAATAATTTCCATATACATATATTAGTAAATTTATGAACTATTACCATATATGCATTGGCTTATATTTCTAAAGTAATATTAGTATTATAATAAAACCTTTTAAGCCTTGAAAAATCCCTTCAGTGGGAAATTTTCTTTTTAAAAGAAACTACAGAATTTTTCATACATTTTGGCTTAAAACTTTCATATAAGCTATTTTAATAGATTTTTATTTAAATATGACTGAAAACAAAAATTTCCCAGCGAGGGAAATTTTTTATTTGTTAGCTATAATAATAGTTTATAATTGCTTTTGTATGAAATTAGCTATTGTAACGGTTTTTTATTAGAATCTAACTCTAAGTAAACATTTCCCAAGAAGGGAAATATTTTATGTCTAAACTATTACAATATTTTCAATTAAGTATACATTTAGTTATAACTTTAAAGTAAAATGGTGAAATTTATATTATAAAAATTCTATAGAAGAACTTTTTTTAAGTAAAAAGTTTAATAATCAGTTTTGCTAAATATTTACTATCTTTTTTTATAAAAAGTATTTCATATTTATTTAGCTCTTATCGAATAAATTTCAGTATAAGATTTGTCTAATAGCGCATTTACATCAACCCAAAATCTGTTAGATTTTAATGACACTTTCGTTTTTTGACATCTTGCAAGATTTCATTTCCATAAAATTTATTTTGCAAAGGGTTTGGCGGCAATAACTATATCACAATGAATTCATCATCTAATAAGTATAGTTTTTTTTATTGCAGCATAGTATTTGCAAGTAGTGCTGTGAACAAAATCACAGTTGTGTAATAGAGTACTTATAAAAATCTACTAGATTTTATTAATAGCGCATTTACACCAACTCAAAATCTAGTAGATTTGAATTGAAATCTACAACGAAATCTATATCGTTTACACCACCGTTTTTTGACATCTAGCAAGATTTCATTTACTCAAAAACAATTTATGCATGCGGGTTTGACAATACAATATCATCAGAGACTGAATACACCAGCATTAAAATGTGTATTTTTGTATGCATACACCACATTATAGTGCAATTTTTGTTGTAGCGTAGTATTTTTAGGTACTTTTAGAACAAAATCACGGTTGCATCACTTGGTACTGAGTAGATTTCAGGAGATTTCGCAGAAATCTACTCGTAAAGTAGATTTCATTTTGTATGGGAAATCTCCCCAAAATCTACTAGATTTGGCTTGAAATCTCGAATGAGCAGACTTCGCTTTGGTGTAAATAGGCTATAAAGTCTAGTCGCAATGTAGATATCATTTCAAAATCATCTAGATTTAAATCGAAATCCTGTAAACACTAGAATTGGCTTTTAGCGCATTTCACCAACTCAAAATTTTGATTTGAATTAAAATCTACAACGAAATCTATATCGTTTACACCACCGTTTTTATTTCTTTTTTTTTGACATCTAACAAGATTTAATTTTCACAAAAATAATTTATGCTTGGGTGCTTGACAAAAGAATTTTATCAGAGACTGAATACACCACAGCAAAGTGTATATTTTTGTTGACCAGAGACTGAATACATCACACTAAAGTGTATATTTTTGTTGCAGCGTAGTATTTTTAAGCATATTTCACAGTTGCATCGTTTGGTATAAGCAGATTTCAGGAGATTTCGTTTAAATCTACTCATAAAATAAATTTCATTTTGTATGGGAAATCTTTTCAAAATCTACTAGATTTGGTTTGAAATCTCAAATGAGCAGATTTTGCTTTGGTGTAAATAAACTATTAGGTGTAAATGTCTTATAATAATAGTTGATTATACATGAAACATTTTTTTATAAATAAGGCCGTAAAGTTTTATATAAATTACAATATTTGTCTTGTGAAAGTTTTAAATGTTTGTTAAACAAATTACCACTTACATATTTGAGACTTTCTTTTTTTTCATCTTGGACCAGTACTCAGGGGATGACCCCTACATATGCAGTGCATTGTACCGGAACTAGGAAAATAGGTTATGAGGAAGGGGAAAGAGGGAGTAGTGTTTGTGAATATTTGACTTGAACTTTCCAACGTTATAACAGACAGGAAATACATTTGCAGACAACTTATTCCACAGACGAACCGTACGGCTGAAAAACGAATTCTCTCTGTAATGCGTAGTATGATTCCTCGGGCAATCGACCACAAATGGATGAGCTCTGGACGATGCACGCGTGCTACGTAAAAATGTGCGAGTTTCGGGAACAAGATCCCTAATCGCATCAAAGCAAAATCCATTGTAGTAACGATAGAACAGAGTAACGCTTCTTCGCCCTCTCCTGCACACAATCGAGTAACCCCAAAACAGACTTTGAGGCACCGGCCCAAACATGAGAGTTGTATACCATTTTCGGTCGGATATAGGTGGTATAAATAGTAAGGAGATCGGATGGAGTGAAGTGCATCTTACTCCGTTTCAAAAACCCGAGGTACTTGAATGCTTCTTTAGAGATATGAAAAATGTGTTCGTTCCAGCGAACATCACACTGTATTTTTATTCCCAGAACATCAAGAGCAGCCAATTCCTCAATATTTATGAGTACAGATGAAACAGCACTTCCGGTCGTTTGTTTAAAAAGCAAATGCTTTGAAGAGTAAATTAAAAACTTTAATGCTGAACATAAGAAAAATTTTTCATATCGAGCTTGCGACTGTTAAGCTACTTGACAAAAATATTATTTAATTATTTATTTCCTTAAAATTAAAATTATATAAATATATTCGTTTTAATAACACAAAAAAAATATATAGAAAATAAAATATTAGAAAAAGAAATTATGTATATTTATTTATTCACAAATTTATTATAATTTAAATTACAATAAATAGTTTATTTAATAAAGAACTACCAACTGGGGCTATCGGCTTGAAATTAAGTATATCCATAAGCGCATCTATGTGTTTTTTAACTATCAACAAAACTATTATTTCTTACAATATTACTATTATGATTTGAATAATTAAAAATTCTCTTAAATAGATTTCTTTATGTCAAATTAATGTCATAAATTATACAAATCTAGACAATTTGTTGTCAAACGTCTGTCTCCAAGCTTTTTAAAGTCTAGTGCTTTTCATTCATGATAAATGACATTTCCTTAAAGTATGACTCAAAGGCAAATTAAAGCTCTGCTAACCCTAAATGTTAAAAAGTCATTAAACAAGTTAAACTTTTAAAGACTTATAGAAGCATAAATAATAACTAATTACCATTAATTAACGTAACTAGTTTCATTTTATTACTTTTGTTTTTATTTGTAAAAGTGAATGTAAATTTCTTAGTTTGCATATAAAGAAATAAATACCTGCGTTCGTACAAGTATTTATTTAAACAATTCGTTTTTAAGCTAAAATGCAATGATTTCCTCAAGAGGCAAAATATCACATGCAATTTTAAATTTAAGCTTATGAACAAAATCAAGTTATTTTATTTAAAAGACATTTAAAATTTACTGTCTGTATGTGAACAAAAACTAGTTAAAAATAAATCTCTTTAGTTAAAGTGATAAACAAGTTATATTAATTATTAAATATAAAAACATATATTGATATAAATAGATAATATGTATGTTATTATTAATAATAACAGGTTTGAAGTAGAGAATTTCTTTTATACAAATTTAAATAAATAACATATATATTCAATGAGATTTCTTTAATAAAGAAAAGTATGTTTACTTTTAATCCCACACGTGTTACGAAAACTGGAAGAAATTATGGTGGGCAAGCACTCGATTGCCTATACTGTAAATTTTCATCTCAGTGTAGCCAGTATTGATCCTTTGTCCTTGATCAAAAGCACTGCTAAGCTAGTAAACGGTTGACCTCTGATTTACATATGTCTTGGAACATATAGCAAATGCTTTGCTGAAGAGCTTGGGCTAACTTATATCACGTGAACATACATCAGGGCGTGCCACATTGGTAAGTTTGGTTGGTTAAGAACTTTTTTAAGTTTTAGTTGTTTTGATAATTCGAATATTCGTAAATGTTCATGCTCTATCTATGGCAAGTGTGCCCAGCCCTATGCGCTTGATGCTCAATTGTTTTAGGGCTGTGCTCTTTAATACACAAATACTGCGCTCAGCATAAGCAATGAAAAATACACAAACCACTTCGTCTTTTATTTTATTTTTCGTTCTTCACCGCACACTTACAAAAGTAAAGCAACAATACTTTCGCATGCCTTGTTGGTAAACATTGATGACAGCGATTATCAGTGTGAATTTTATTTTTGTAAATGTTTTGCTTTTTACAACAAAAAATATTAATTAAAAATATTTTTTCCTTAAATAAATATATTGGTGTTTACTCTTCCATATAGAGCTTGTGGGCACCACTGTTCTATACACTTAACCCCATACCCTGAAGGAAGTATGGGGTTAAGTGTATCCATGTCAACATTTATGGTTTCTTCTTGGTGACACTGTCAATATTATTTTTTTACTATCTATTGTTTTTGCTAGATAGAGAATACTTTTTGTTAATAATTTAATTTGTTTTTAAATTTTATCTGTAGCCGCAAGATAAAAAGCTGATTCTAATAAAACTAATAATAATAAGTGATATAAAAAAGTAAGTCAAAAGTGAAAACTAGTTAAATATTGTATAATTATAGGCAATTACTATAGTTTTGCTATTGCTATTTTCTGGCAGCAGGTGGTGACAGCGTTTATAGGGAATTAAAACAGTTTTACTATGGGTATTTTCCACAGTCTTACTATTGATATTTTCTCCATGTGGTCCCACAAGAACTACCTAGTCAGTATTGATGTAGTCTACTAGTAAATTTCATAGGACAAGCTTTTATTAAATGTCAATAGTAGTTAGCATTGGTGAGAGTACAATTTGTCAGTAGTATTGGTGTCATCGCCAATAGGTAATCACTATAGTTTTACTATTAACATTTCCTGCAGGGTATTGATTTGATCTTGGCAACATGAAAAGTAAACTTTACCAGTACATATACAAATATTCGTTTAATCATGCAGACCTTTAGTATATATTGATTTGATCTTGGCAACATAAGAAGTAAATTTTTACGGAAAGTTTTAACGAGTGTTAGGAAACTCGTTAAAAAATTAATTTTAAGTTGAAAATT
Source organism: Thecocarcelia acutangulata (assembly GCA_914767995.1). Lineage (NCBI taxonomy): Eukaryota > Metazoa > Arthropoda > Insecta > Diptera > Tachinidae > Thecocarcelia > Thecocarcelia acutangulata. Next base: position 32,576,616 of record OU612096.1, read on the forward strand.
AATAATATCTCGGAAGCTTAAGCTAGCCTGAAGTTTTTTTACATGCGTACATACTCGTATGTTACTTAAATTTTTACATACAAAAATTTCGTAGAAATAAGTGTTAAACTTTTTATTAAAAAAAAAAAAAAAATAAAAATAAAATAAAGATTGTATAATATATTTAAATGTATGTCTAAATAAAAATGTTAAAATAGTTCTCAAACAAGAAATTTCCCTCCTTGGGAAATTTTTACTTCTAGTTAGTTTTTAATACAAGTTTGTTAAAGTAACTTATTTTATATGTAAACTATTATTAAAGCAATTTATTAAATGGTCGTAAGACAAAATGTGTTAAAAATGCTGAAATTGCTTTAATAAAGAAAATTTCCCTTTGAAAGATTTTTTTAAAATTTTTCTAAGCTTTCACAAATATAAAAATTTCTCTCATTGGAAAATTTTAACTTTTAGTTATTTTTCAATAAAAATTTATTAAGGTAGCTTACTTTATACAAAAGTTATTATAAAATACTATGACAATTGACCATAAAAAATTATTCGTGTGGAAAATTTTTGTGTGCAGCCAGGTTTAAAAAAAAATCTAAAACGAAATCTATCAAAAACGCAGATACTACCATTATTAAGAAAATTTCCCATTGAAGAATTATTTTTCTTAAATTTTAAAGGCTTCTTTAAAAGCCTAATTTGCTTAAAAAATATAATTACTTAAAAAACAAAAATATTTACTTAAAAATGTTGTAAAGCCCAAAAATAAAATATTTCCTAGTCTGGGAATTTTTTATTTAAAGTTAGCTTTTGGCATAAATCCTTCAAAATTAAAGATTTTTTTACAAATTTTGTAACAATATATTGTAATAGTTGGCAAACAAAGAATTTTTCCTTTTTGGGAAGTTTCTATTTATAATCAGCTTTTAATAAACATCTCTTAAAATAGCTTATTTGAAAGTTTAAAAATTTTTGAAAGAATTTCCAAAGTCGACTGACTGATAATTAGGGTAGCTGCTATGAAATGTTAACATATAGATAGCTGGGAAACATAGAAAACAAACTATTTATAATTTTTTATTGGTATCAATATAAAAAGCAACGACAATAATTCCTAAATAATTTGTGTTTTAGTCAAAGTCAATATCGGCTCTTAAGCTTGGAAGCATATTTTGGGTTTAAATATGGTCCTTCGAACCAGTGACCTAAAAGTGCTTTTGAAAAATATGCCTCAGCTGTATTTTTTTAATAAAAAATTGTATCCAATAAAGTGTGAAAGCATTTGCTTCATATTTATGAAATAGAAATAAAAATCATATCATTATTTTTGCTTAATGCATATATGCAATTATGACGTAATGCGACTAAAACCGCAAAACTGTTGACATAATTTGCGACATAAATTCTGAAAAATTTGGTATGGCACATTGTACTAGTACTTTGTATTATTGAAACCCCATGAATAATTTGAATACTAATGCAACTTCATCATGTCATTGAATAGACAAATCTTGCACAAACTCTTGGAAAATATTGTAAATAAAAACACAACAAAAAAAAAACGATCTTGCAAAACAAAAGTGAGATTGACACACGAACGTGATTGGTTTGCCTGAAACTTTGTTCTTCAACTAATCTGACACGAGAAAAATGAAATAAAATAAATCTTTAATTTCCTACCATAGAACGAACGGCCATGGCATTTTTTTTATTTTTTATTTGTTTTTCTTACTTATTTTTCGAAATCGAAACTAGCACGCAGCTTGTAAGTCACTAGAAATAGAATTACAGCAAAAACAAGAAAAAAGAATCTTATAAATAAATAACCACAACAACGACTTGAGAAAAATCATGGTGTTTAAAAAAAAAATGAACACAACAATGTTGAGATCGTTGAGAATTTATGCCGTAAACTACTAAGATGTGTTTTTTTTTCATTTTTAATTTGTTTTTAATGTAGTTTTTTGCAGCAAACCGTAAAATCTTAAAATAAGTAATAGCTGCTAATAACATGAAAAAATGAGTTGAATGCACACATCACTAACCCAGTTTCAAGGTTTTCAAGTTAAAAAAAAAGTGTTTGTTTTTAAAGGTAATTGGTTGCTTTTGTACTCGTACTCGTTTTTATTTAGTTAAGTCGTTTTAACTAGAGTTGCTTAAACTGTTTGAGGACATTTAAAACAATTGAATTGTTACAACAAAACGTATTCTAAATAAAATTGTTTAAAAGTTATATTTAGAGGACTTTGATGGGTTTCAAATGTATCAGCTAATTAAAGTGTTTTTCTATGACTTAAATAGTTTAAAGTAATTTTTAAATTTAAAACCAAATTTAGTTGAAACATTTTCTAAATGGGATTTAAATGTCTAATACGGCTTTATTAAGTTGAAGTCAAAATAATGTTAAAACTGTTTATTAAGATGTATTTTTTAATTGATTTTAAAGTGAAAGTATCTAGTAGCAATGTACAGTGGCACAAAAAATAAAACCGTGAATGTAATATCAAAAATGTAAATTAAAATATTAAAGCTAAAAATATATTTGACAGCAAAAATCTAATATTTTGTATAAATTATAGTTGTGTTTCTATTGCCAATACCGTAAATTTGGTTCTTAGTGTGTACACCACTGATCTCTGGCTTTTGATCGAAAGTTGAACGATAGCTGAACTAGTAAACGGTTCGAAACAAATAATTAAAAATAAATAAATCAAGAATTTCTATTTAAATTATATTATAAATATTTCAATACATTAATATGTCACGAAATTATTAATTAATTAATGTTGGTAAAACATCTAGACCAGCGGTGCCTAAAAGTTCTATATGGAAGAGTAAACACTAATACATTTGAGAAAAAACTACTTTTATTTAATATTTTTTGTTGTAAAAAGCAAAACAATTTACAAAAACAAAATTTACACTGATAATAGCTGTCGTCAATGTTTACCAGCAAAGCATGTGAAAGTGTTGTTGCTTTGCTCTTGTGTGTGTGCAGTGAAGAACGAAAAAAATATATAAGACGAAGTAGTTTGTGTATTTTTCATTGCTAGTGCTGAGCGCAATATGAGTGTATTAAAGAGTATGTGTGTCGCTAAGCGCTTTTACAAAAACAATTGAGCATCAAGCGCATAGGGGTTGGGCATAACTGATCTAAACATATTAACCCTTCGTGATACGCATATCTCATGTTTCACTTTAGTAACACATAAGAGCCCTCATTAATATCAATTTTATTGCGTAAATAATAATTTGATATGAAAATAATAAAAATAACAACTTAGCTCATCTAAAACTTAAAAGTTAAAACTAAGCGATCGATATGAGCAAGTGCTGCCCTTATCAAACCAACTGTATCTGGTTAGCGACTTCGCTTATATCAGGTGGTTAAATCTTGAGAGCCGATGTTGAATGTTAATCAAACCTAAACGTCAAGTTTTTTCTGAATTTTATTTGACATTTCTCAATTTCAGACTAACCCAATTTTAATCATGGAAAGATGCACAATCGAGCAACGCGGCAAAGTTATTTAGGCTTATTATGAAAATGAATACTTATCGTGCACTTTGTGATTTTTTCGGCCAGTTTAATCGTCCAAATGTGCGTACAATCGGAAAAATCTTGCACAAATTTGAGCAAATCGGTTCTGTAGGAGATGTGAAAACACCAACGCATGCTCGTAGAGCTCATTCTGCAGCAAATATTGTTGCTGTATACGATAGTGTGGCTGACAACACCTCTCACGCTCCTTGTTGATAAACATTATGCATAAAGACTTGCATAAGTTGCAATTGATTCAAGAACTAAAGCCTCTTGATCATTGCAAGCTTCGTTAAAGATCAGAATGGTGGTAAGAAATGGCAACAGTGGATGATCAATTTAGAATAAAATCATCTTCAGTGATGAGGCATACTTTCACCTCAGTGGATTCGTTAATAAGCGGAATTGCCGCATTTGGGCGAATGATAATCCAAGAGTGATTGTCGAAAAACCAATGCACTCATAAAGAATGACTGTTTGGTGTGGTTTATATTCTGGCGGCATCATCGGGCCGTATTTTTTTTCAAGTTGAGGTCGGTCTGGCAGTTACTGTGAATGGTGTTCGCTATCGTGAGGTGATAACGAGTTTTTTATGACCCGAATTGGAAGATATGGATGTGGGCGATATGTGGTTTCAACAAGATCATATGATTTGACACCATTAAACTTTTTTGATTGGGGTTATTTGAAAAAAAAGGTATACGTCGATAAACCAGCTAAAATTCATGAGCTAAAGTATGAGATAATTCCGCACACTAACGACATAAAACTTCAATTATGGCTCAGCGTTATCGAAAATTTGTACCATTGGATGGAGGTGTGTCGCCGAAGCCGTGGCTCATATTTGGCCGATATTTTATTCCATACATATTTGAACGATATAGGGACGTGATTAGAAACTTGTTTGTATTTAAATTAGCAGGAATTAATCTTTCTATCCAGTATAATGGAAGCAAAATGCTACACTGGCTGGCTTAATTGGTGTACTCAAATAAGCTATTGAGGAAACCATAATTTCACATAGTGGTCCATTTAATTGGCCGTCAAAATCATGTGGTTTAAGACCATTGGATTATTTTCTTTGAGATTATGTAAAGTGACTTGTCTACTTCGATAAGCCACAGGATATTTATGCAACATTAGAAGAGCATTTGGTGAAATACGGCCGCAAATGCTACGACACGTTTGTGAGAATTAAGGCCACTTTCACGATAACGAAGCTGTTCGTTCGTTCGCACAATTACATTTAAAACAAAAACAACATTCAAAATTTTGTTATTGTTTTAAATCCAATTGTGCGAACGAACGAACAGCTTCGTTATCGTGAAATTGCCACTTAATGTTCCGGATTGTACGCACCAGCCATGACCCACCGTGGCAGCCACTTGACCCAACTAGGATAACTGAACATCTGTAATGTGATTCTGTAACTTTTAACGATTGGATATTCATACCTATTTTTCTACATATTTCCTCGCTTGCAGTAACGATTGTTTGATTCTGTAATATTTTAACGAGGGTAAACAGCTATACTTTTGTGTAGATGATAACAAGTAAAATTAACAACTGATTTTACGATACGATTATCGTAATAAAAATTACAAAATTACAGCACTAGAAATGCGAAAGTTTCATGGAAATGGGAGTACCTGATTGCGCCTTGTGCGCGGCAGCCATGGCGGGATGACCACAGAGCCAAAATCATATTTAAACATTATTGCCATAATTCATGATGTTATTCGTCGGGTTATGAGTTCGTTTGTCATACAACTTTTTATTTTTTATTTTCGACCAGTTCTCAGGGGACGACCCGTACATGTGGATCTAGGCAAATAGATTATGGGGAGGAGCGAGTAATGTTTGTGGATTTTAGACTTGAAATTTCCAAGTTTATATGTTGTGCGATTCACTGGCCAATCGATCACAAATGGATGAACTCTAGACGATGTACGTGTCTTCCTTAAAAATGTATGAGTTTCGGGAACAATATCTCTAATCTCGTGAGAACAAAATCCATTGTAGTATCGATAAAACAGAGTAACGCAACCCACACTGCGGCGATGCCCCAGTGAGTCAATAGAGTTGACTATCCTACTGTCACCTATAAGCTTCTTAGCAATCGATCGAGTAACACCAAAATAGACTTTTGGGCCGCTGCCTCAAACATGAGAGTTGTATTCCATTTTCGTTCGGATATAGGTGATATAAGTAGTAAGGAGATCGGATGGAGTGAAATATGTCTTACACCGTTTGAAAAACCCGAAACACTTGAATGCTTTCTTAGAGACATGAAAGATGTGTTCATTCCACCGAATATCACACTAAATTTTCATTCAAAGAACATCAAGTGCATCCGATTCCTCAATATTTATACCATCCATGAGTACAGATGAAGCAGCATTTATGGCGATGCGTTTGTGTGTTAATAAACAACACTGGGTGTTGAAGTCAACCTTGTTTTTACGACCCTGTTCGGAGGTTGGAAGTAGATTATTATTCAATAAGTCTTTCATATTTTGCCTCTTGCCACCGATCTTGGGTAGGCTAGACATATAGCGGAGTGCTTACAAATGGCAAATGCTGCTGTCATCTGCAACTTTTCTATGCAGTAAAGCACGATTCATTTATATTAAATATATATCTTGGGCTAAAAATGATATAAGCTTGCGTATAAACGAATATACCAATATCACACTTAAAAAGAAAATGCACAAACATTTCAAAATTCAGTGGAATAGAAATTTTTAAAAAAGGGGCAAAGATCATCTCGAATAAAAAATTTTATATATTAATACTATTTTGGAACATTAATGGAAAGCTGCGAACACTTTTGATAGAACACAAATAATTTATGACTTCATTTGCTTTTGCCACCTAAAACATAATGCTAGGAACACAACTGTGACAAACGACGTATTTCGCCCATCGCGACGAACTCGCCGGCAAATATTTCTTGTATAAATTCGTCGTGTGAAGCACAATATCGACGAACTTGTAGATAATATTGTTTACATTCCATGCAAAGAAAAAATTTATAAAATATAAATATTATGAGAGCTATATTAAAAGTAAACCTATATAAATCTCATCCGAAAAAGGAATTTTTGAACAAATTATCGGAGGTACTTTATATATTGAGCGACTGCGAAACAGCTTGTTGTACCCCAGCTTTAGTGTAATCAATTATTTTTCCCTGTCTTCTTTGATCAAGAGTTATTGAACGCGGCAGATATTGTTATAATTAAAAAATAAAAATATTTCTTGGCTTTAGCCAGACGAATGAAGTTTCCGAGCCGCCCTCTCAGCCCAGCACAAAAAGCGCGGTATAAACAGAAAAAAGTTAAGTGTTTTGGAAACCTCCATCTCTGTTATGAACACATGTTAAATTTTGTTCCGATCTGGTAACTCCTTCATATATAAACAGGTGTTCACAAAAGACGCATCCGCGATTTTCTTACAATGAAAAAAATTAGAAATGCGTGGTATTATTAAATATTTCTATAAAAAAGGTTTATCGGGACAAGAAATTCATAATGATATGGTGAATGTGTTAGGTGAAAGTGATCCTTCATATGCAACAGTAAAAAATTGGGTTGCTGAATTTAAGCGTGGTCGTACAAGCATTGAAGATAAACCACGTAGTTGACGTCCAAAAACAGCAAGAACAACAGAAATTGTAGCCAAAGTGCATGATATGGTAATAAATGATCGACGAACAAAAGTGCGTGAAATAGCTAATATCATGGGCATCTCAAATGATCGAGTCCATTTAATTTTGCATGAAGAACTACAGATGAAAAAGCTTTCTGCAAGATGGGTGCCGCATTTGTTAACAGTCTACCAAAAACGCATAAGAATGAACATTTCTCAAGCTTGTTTGGATCGTTTTAAGGACTAAGTGTATTGAAGTTTCAGGAGATTATGTTGAAAAATAAAAATATTTTTGAAAAACTAACTATTGTTTTTCATTGATAGGCTAAGAAGTTTCCGAACCGCCTATGTAAGTTCGACTATTTATCATTAATACATACATTGAGAACATCTTCATAAATTTTTCACTACCTAGATTAATATAAAAGTATATCGTGAAAAATAATTTTTTTTTTTATATAAGAAACGTGATCACCTGATACTGTTTTTTTCCGTTGTTCGCTGACCAAACAGTGAGATATAAATCTATTGCAACTTTGGCCGTGTATGACGAATTTCGTTCAACGCCACGATTGTGTGCATTTTCGTATACACCAAAGTGTTGTAGTTTTGACGACGAATATTCGCGACCAAAAATTCGTCGCAGTTGTGTTCCTAGCATAAATTTGTTGTAATTTATTCACATTAGAAAGAGTGACATGAAAGCACGCGTATATGTCTGATTTCATATAAATTAATTTTTGTATTCAAAAACTTTTTTTCTATGTCATGAAAATACGTCTTTATATATAAATAAGTAAAGGATTCTTAAATTTATGAATCTCTTAATGATCAATGATAATGATAATAATATTTAAAAAAATCTCCTTACCGGTGGAGGCTCACTAGCGGTGCTATACACCTCACTAGCGGCATAGTCGGCCTTCATTTGTACGGTTGTCATTGAAGCGTTATCCTTTTCGGTCATCTATAAAACTTGTTTGCTCTCGCTCGCTCGCTTTTACAATAGTTTTCCACAAACAAAAAAACACTTGATCACTTGATTTCACAAAATAAAATCAAACTGTTTTTATTAAAAATGTTAAAAACAAATTTTAGGTTTTGTTTTTCTTTTACCAAAATTATCACAGTTTATTTAAAAAAAAAAAAAATAATGTTTTATTATTTTGTTTATTTTCAATTAATATTTTTTATTACAAACAAGCTGTTTTTTTCACAACTTTTCTTTGTATGTTAAAGAAAATTTTTTCCAAAAGTAAAAGTAAAAGGAATTTTCTTTTATTTCTTATTTGTGTTTTTCTCCAATGAAAATGTTAAAACTTGTTGCTTTTTTCAGTAAAAATTTTATAAAATAAAATTTTATTTTGTTGGCTTTAGATCCGTTAAACACGTCTTAATACAACGACTGCCACTCGACGTCTGCAGTTTGTTCAGCATTGAGTTTCAGATTTTTCTACAGATTTGCTTGGTAAAAAAAAATTTTTTCAAGCTGAAATACAAAAAAATTAAATACATATGTATAGAAAAAAAAAATATAAATAAAAAAAAAATGAAAACCACTACCATTACGAAAACACCTCAACGTAATGTACACAAACAAACAAACAAACAAAAAAAAAAAAACGAATTAAAAAAAACACACACACAGTCAAGCCCCATTCTCCATACAGACAAAGTCCATCATCATCATCACCAACCATTATACTTAAATAAACGTGAAAAAATTAACGAAAATTTTAACTAAAGTAAACTGAATAAAAAATATGTAAAAATAAACATACAAAATTTGTAAAATAAAAAAAACGAAGCAAATCAACTCATTCATCATAATGAAGTTTGAATATGATCATCGCAAAGAAACCCACAAATAAATAAGTAAAACGAGCTATTAGTGTTGCTAATTAAGCGGATTTTTGTTAGAAAAAGCAACTCACAAAATGCTTAACCATGCAGTAGAAACATGCTTTCGTCATCGCGTCGCAGACATTAGTTGTGCCGATTGCATTATTGACTGCAGTGGCGTTAATTAATTTTCCTTTCATTCGAGATAATATGTTTTGTTGTTTGTATCAATTACTGTTAGTATTCATAAATAAGTAGGGTGATTAAACAGTTATTATACGACTGATTATCACCGGTTTTTTCATTTTACTAAAACCGGGCTGATTAAAATTTCAGTTTTTCGAACATCGAATTATTATTAGAATTAACATAAGAATAAATAAAGAGCTCGATGGCTAAGTTGGTTAAGCGGCCGTATTAAAAATACATCATGTTCACATGATTCCTTGGTGGCGTGACATAATAATGTCCATAGATATTATGACGCACTTTGAAATGTCATAATGTCCATGGACACGAAGACACTTAACAAAGCGACGTCCATGCCCAGTGGCAAACGTTTGTAGTCCTTCATTTATTTGGCCTTCTTACACATTTTTTTTATCCAATACTCATTCCCGCTTGCCTTCTCAGGAAGGCCTTATAGAAGGCCTACTAACTCCCTTCTAAAGGAAGGCTTGTTTCTAATTATGTGTATCTACTTACGTATAAAGAGTACAAACTTACGTTTGTAGCAACAAAAATTGATGAACCGTTTAAATCAAAATTCCAAAGAAAAACGGCAAACACAAAAACAGGAATATGTAGAAAGTGAATAATAAAAAAAAAAGATGTAAACTTAAAATAGTTTCGCTTAAAATACGTCAGTTGTCGGTCGCATTGTGTATTTTTGTGAAATTTTTGTGGTAAAAATTTAAAAAAGTGATTAAAGCTAAGTCCCAATTTTCACGAGGCAATTTTAGTTGCGCAATTCTTATCAAATTTTCTTTTCAACTTGCTTTTATGTTCAGACACAGCAATTTTACTTGAGCAATTTTCGTTTTCTATTGCTTACACTTTCTTAATCTTGCATGTACTGCATTCTCAAATTTTTCCATTTAATTTTCACTTCTTCTAAATTAATACTGCTGTTTATCTTTTTAAGTTGTCCATAATATTTAGAAATTTTTTCAAATGAATTAAAATATCGCAATTTTGCGCCAATATTACTTTCATCTCGGACAACATATCAATACATAAAAGAAACACAAATGGAAGAAAATGTAAAATTTCTGATATTGCGAATGATAGCACAAAACGACTTTCCGAGTACAAGCAAGTCTGTACTCATTTTTACACTTCCCACTCTTTCCTCTCTTATTTGTCCACAAACTCAAGAATTGCGGAACTAAAGTTGCCTCGTGAAAATTGGGACTAAGGCGAAAAAGAAAATATTCTAACGAAACTTTACTAACAAACGGACAGATTAAATAGAAATGAAGCCTGTTGAAGAACGGCTTCTACCAGGCCTGTTGAAGAAAGCCTTATATGAGGCCTTCTGAGGAAGGGAACGGGGAAGGCCTTTGCTGGCTATGACAACGTGTGTAAAAAATATATTAGTATGGAATGCAGTAGCAAGGTCTTGTGTCTGCCAAATAAGGCCTTCTAGCAGGCCTGTTTACATATTCTTTAAGCCACTGGGTGGCGACACCTTCATTATGGACTTCATTATACTTTAAAATGTGACTGAATGTCCAGTGTCTTTAAATTTGAAAACAAAATTGTATTTTAAGCTACAGAAATGCATAAGTATGTACGTATATTGATATATATTTATACAATTAAGTTCTTATTCGCTATTCTAGCCTCTAACATTTATACCAATAAAAAATTATAAATAGCTTGTTTTCTATGTTTCCCAGCTATCTATATGTCGACATTTCATGGGAACTACCCTAATCATCAGTAGACTTTGGAAATTTTTGAAAGATATTTTCAAACATGCAACTTTATATCCCAACAATCTAAATAAATTGCTGAGAATTTAAAAAGTAAAATGCTCTAATAATACCTGTCAAAACACAAGAAACAAGCTTTTTTATTTATACAGGTCTTTAACATTTCTTTAAATGAAAAAGCTTGTTTTTTGTGTTTCGACAGGTATTATTAGAGTATTTTACTTTTTAAATTCTCAGCAATTTATTTAGATTGTTGGGATATAAAGTTGCATGTTTGAGAATATCTTTCAAAAATGTCCAAAGTCTACTGATGATTAGAGTAGTTCCTATGAAATGTCGACATATAGATAGCTGGGAAACATAGAAAACAAGCTATTTATAATTTTTTATTGATATATATTTATGCTATCTTTTACAATTTGTCAGCAGTACGGACAAAATAAAAGTGAATTATATTGTTTACAGGGTTTTCTAAATTTTGAAAGCAGTTGGAGAAAATTTTGAAGTGCTGGCAAGGCGTCAGGTAAGACATTCCGTGGCTCAATAACACATATTACACATTCTAAAATCTCAGTCGTCTGGCTGAATTTAATCTCGTCTTCTTCATTTTCTGAGCCGGGCTCCTTTTCCTTGCAATTCTCCTTCAAAATTTCATCACTATCTACAAATCGATTGTCCTTATTTATAAAGAACATAAAGAAGTCAGACAAGGAGATGTCTCCCTTATTTCGCTGTTGAGTTAAATTTTTTTATCTTTATCCTTCTGTGGCTTGCTTTTGCTGGGAAGAAAGGATAAAACTCCAGCAACAGTTTTACTCAAAGAAAAAGTGAACTGAAAATCTTCAGTTCGAATTGCGTCAAGAAATTTAAAAAATTTACTATGCTTTTTAATATTTCTCGAAAGTTTTGAGTTAAAGCTTTCCAGCGCATTAGTGTATCTAACGGTTTCATGGTGGACAATGAACTTGTGGGGTGTCATCTGTGAATTTACAAAAGCAAATTTGTTTATCCGCTACGAGTTTATTGAAATTTAAAACTTTTTGGAATCGGCATTATAATGCCAAAAAAATTTGTCCACACATATGCATGCATCGGCGTCGAGTTTTTCTTATTCTTCCCTTTTTTTTTAACTTTATTATTTAATTTATTGAATCTACATAAAAAATGTAATGACAATAAGTATTCAAATCTTAATACTAAAAAAAAATTGTGATTAAAGTCCTGCCAGTGCTGGACCAAAATTTATTTTTATGCGAATATTATTTCAGAATTCAGTCATCTGTTTAGAGCTCTCTAATGGTAGCCAAGGTATCCCTCCTTTTCAGACGGGTATAACCACCAAAGTTAAGAATATTAACTGCAAGAGGATTTGGATGTTTGTTAATATATCTTGTCGCGTACTTCACAAATTCAGATTTCACAAACGGTACGTTCAGATCTGCGTGGATTCATTCTTCCCTTTGCATTTAGTTTTTACCACTAATTCACTTTTCCAAACTTTCAGTAAGTTTTTTTTCTTTTTTTCACAACTTTTGTTCAAACATACATACATACGAGTATATATACTTTTTTCAGCATTATAATGCCAATTCTTTCTGCTGAATTTTTGTCAAATTCGAAACTTCGCTTTTTAGAATAAGAAAGCTTGCCCATATTTGTTCGGGAGCTACTAAAGGAAGGCTTAGTATTTTCCGATACCAGTCACCGCAGTCTTTATTTCTTTTAATTAATTGTGCCATAAATAAATTAAAAAATTAAATTAAAATTTTTTGAACATCATGACAAACCATAAAGTGTCATGGACATTATGACACTGGACACTATGTCACGCCAAAAAAAAAAAAAAATCACCAAAAATAGTGCGAGACGGAATACCGAGTTCGCAACGGTGGGTCTTAACTCTCATACACCCTCTTGCTCTTAATTTTAGATATAATTATTTTTTGTACTTAAGAAAAGAAATTTGCAACATCGGTCCATATACGTATGTATACCCGAGATATAGGCTAAGCAGATTTTTCCACGAAAGATTTTTTTTGCTTAAAATCAGCTCTGATTATAAAACGATATTACTGACATACAGAAAATGAGAATTGCCAATATCGACCTATATACTCGTATACCCGAGATATAGCCTAAACCGATTTTTTCATGAAAGATTACCGATCCCGAGTTCGAATTTCAGTGGGTGCTGATGAGTAGTGTAGCGACTACGAAACAGCTAGCTGTCCCCCAGCTTAGTGTATGTATTCAATTATTTTTTCTATTTTTCTTTGGTCCTGGAACTGGTTTGTCATATTCGGTGTGTGTTTTTGCCGTGGAACATGCATCTGAGCTATAAACGGTCATTCGCTATAAAGCGAAAATTGAAGTTACCGTATTACTTCTGAGGACTTTATCCATTGCCAAAAAGCTTCAAACCACTTCGTTAACCGACTCGAAAGCGGGTTTTCATATTCTATGCGTGTTTTAGCAATGGAACATGCATCTGAACTATAAACGGTCATGCCCTTTAGTGCGAAAATTAAAGTTACCATATTGCTTCTGAGGAATTGGGGCTTGTCGACATTTCCTGAAGCCGACTTTGGTAATTCCCAAAAAAAACTTAGAAACACTTCGCTTCGGTGCACGTTTTGGCCATAGATCGTGTATCTGAACTATTAACGGTCATTTAATTTAGTGTGAAAATTGAAGTTGCCATATTGTTTCCGCGAACGTGGGGGCTTTTTGCGATTCCCAATCAATTTAAAATAAAACTTGGAACGCGTTATACGGGTAATGGACTGGTATAGTAGCTTGTGCTTTTATTGATTACCAAAAAGCATGAGTCCGGAAAACAGCTCAACTTAAAGTTAGGTTAGTTTACATAGTTGTATTTATTTGTGAATGCTTCAGAGTTGGAGTTTTCAGAGTTGCCAGACTATATATATATTACTACACTGGTTATATGAATAATTTAAGAAGAAGCTTAAACAATAGTGAATGAAAAATTTTTAATTTGTTATTTAGCTTTTTAAACTATATTTATTTCATTCAGTGATAATTGATAGCTTAGATTATATTGTTTTCAAAGGGAAAACGTATCAGATATCAAATTTTATATCAGGGGGAGGGGGAGGTAAAGATTTGTTACTCATGAGTGGTTTAAATATCATACATATTTAAACCACTCATTTATTGCTGGCAAAATGCATTTTGTTTTTTTTTACTCGTGTTGCAACAAATCGTTTTAATTTCTTTACAAACAACAATAAATGAAATTTCTTTCCGTATTTTTTTTTTATCTTTATATGTTTGCTTTATTTCAACTTTAATAAAAAGATTGTTTTCATTTTCATTAATGTTAATAACCAAAAAATCTTTAGATTAAAAGAAATGCAAAGAATCTTAAAACAATAATCATAATTAAGAAAATTTAGTTAAAAAGAAAGATCATTTTGTATTTTGCAGGAGAGCAAAAATTTTATTTAGAAAATTTGTAAAAAAAAGTACTTAATTTGTTTGAAAATAAAATAAACTTCAATAACGAAAATTTGTCATAAATTTAACGAAGAAAAAACGAAACTAAAAAGCACATGATCATCTTTAGGGGTTTAAATTTAAAAAATATATTTATACGAGTATATATAAACAAGCAGAAGTCATTAACATATGTACGATACGAGTACATACATACTTGTACTTCAATCAGACATTGATAGATATAAACATGTTGCATTTTTAGATTTGTTAAACCTTTTTATTTGTTAACAAAATTAACGCCTTTACAAATTTGTATGTGTTAATATAAAAAATAAAAAAAGATTTTAATAAATTATTTGTATACAAAGAAAGAAGAGAAATATTGTGCAGTAGAAACTGAATTTTAAATCCGGTTAAATTTCGTCTATGGTTTGCAAGTCGAACTTATTGAATTCCGTTGCCATATGGAATTGAGCTTTGTGAAATAACTGACAATTCTTAAAATGTGATCATATAGAAAATGAATATCTGTATCTGAAACAATTCATTTACTGCACGAGAAATTTCCTGATCGTGTACTCTCTCGTTTCAGTATTCAGAATTAACTGCATAGATCATGTGATTTAACACCATTAGATTCCTTTTCAAGGAGTTATTTGAAATCACAGGACTATGTCAACAATACCACAACCATCCGTGCATTACAGGAGCGGACTCAATGTTATATCAATGAAATTCAGCCACATTTAGGCAAAATGGTTATGGAAATTTTCGACAAATGAGTGAGAATTTACATTAGGGGGGCATTAGTGTTATATGAAATATGTTGGAAACGAGATTTGGATATGCTATAACCTCTTATTTTATGGGGTTTGGTAAACAAATGCATCAAGCAAAAATTTAGGACGGTAGGATGGGGGCTTTTACATCGGGATCAACGGTATGGCAAAATGCCAGAATATTCGCAAAAACACTTATAACTGTCTCTGAGTCGCTTTCAGGGGGTTAAATTGTAAGACCGATCCTCAGTAGTATTTTTCTCTCTGCATTTCTTAAACCACGAACTTCCTTTGGGGGTCTCCCCCTAATAAATTATTAGTTCTTAGCATTTTAATCTCAACCATCCTAACTAGCCTCAAAAGACTCCAAAAGGGGCCAAATACATTTTTTTTAAACAAACACAAAAACTGCCAGGCAGGAATCGAACCTGCGACCTCGAGACTGTTGGTCGAGTACTCTACCAAATCAGCCATCGAGGCACCCATGAAAGACTTATATATAATTTTATAAGCCCAACATTTTTGTAAACCATACCTAGCCTCTATCTTCAGTCTTTAAGGGGGTCCCGGCACAAAAATTTTATTTTCCAATACATTTTTTTACAGCCAGTTCGCCGATGTCGAAAGGATAAGTTCATTCGCACTCTTGGCGAAAGAAAATTGATTTGGGTTATTTCAAACTTTATTCTATGCGAACGATGTGTCAAAATTCCATTAAAATACATAAGTTCATGCGAACGAACAATAATGACATAGAAAAACCCAAATTCATTCGAATGTGAGTGACTAGCTTTCTTTCGCATACATTTTCATTCGATATCGTCGAACAGGCTGGAATTATTAGTATTAAATATTATGTAGTTTAGTTATATGTTTTCATTATACGAGCGATATTTCTTTCTATTTTCAGCTAAAGCTTGCAGAAAAAATTCTTTCTTTTCCTCGTTACGGCACAATATATTGTATCCTTCTACCGAGTGTCTGCCGGGAAAATATACTACTTTGTTTTGCCGCCATTTTGGTAGCCGTGAAGTGAACACGTGGCATAATCATTATGGAAAAATGTTCGATAAACCAACGTATTTTAATCGTTAAAACATTTTATCACATTCAATAATCGATTACTGTGACGATGAGAAAGTTACGTGAAATTTTTGGAAGAGACAACGTGCCAACAAAACGCACTATTCATCGTGTAGTGAATGATTTCGAAGAAGTACGATCCGTTGCTGATAGGCCATAGCATGAACCATGAGCCATGATGCTCAAGAACGTGTTCAAGTCATCAACCTCAATTAGACGCCGTGCTCAGGAGCTTTGTCTTCAAAGAACAACTTTGGCCACAATTTTGCACAAGTATTTGCATTTGTTTCCATTTACGATTCAGTTGACCGAGAGCTGCTTCCGCAAGACCATTCAAGCCGACGTACATATGCCAATAGGATGTTATAGCTCGCCCATGACAATCTCGATTTTCATACAAAGGCACCTTTTCATTTGAATAGATTTGTGAATAAACATAACAGTCGGTTCTGGGCAATGGAAAACCCTCAAATTATTCATCAGCCACCTTTGCATCCATTAAAAAGGACAGTCTGGTGTGCAGTTCGGTCAGGAGAAATCAGTTTACCTTATTTCTTTGAAAATGAAAACGGCGTAACGTTAACTGTAAATGGGGAGCGATATTGTTATATGAAATAAAGCATGTGTGCTGAAAAAGTACTAAAAATTCAACCGTGCGACAGAGTTTTTGACAAATCGTGCGATTTGAAAAATTTTATGAAACTTTTCAAAACATTATGGTTTCTGTGCGATCAGTGTTGTATATATGTATTGTGAAAAATATGAGAATATTGTTGGTGCCTCGAGGAAAAAATTTAAGTAATGTAAAATTATTATGTTAATAAAAGTTTTTAATTGTTTTATTGTGTATATAAATTATTTCAATCATACTTGTATAATAGTGTGGCCTACAACGCCATTTTGAAACGATTTTTTCAAGTCGGCCAGACTTTTGAAACAGTTTCCTGTGAATGAATCGTACGATCGTGTAGGATAGTGAAAAGGCCTTAAATAAGAAGTGTTGCAATAGCTTGTGGTGCAATATTTTGTTTTGTTTTAATTAGTACTCAAATCTGACAATATATATCAGTTGCTTTTAAAAAGCTTATTAATTGGGTGAGGTTGGTTCTATTGGGATTTGAAAGTAAAGATATGGGAGGCTTGGGTGTTGCTTGAAGAACAGGTTGTGTTGGTTCTTAAATTTTGGGCATGTTGTAAAAATGTGCATAATTGCACTGGTGGGATTTGTATTACAATCGCAAATATTTGGGGTAGATAATTTGAGTATATGTCTATGGGTTAACTTGGAATGTCCTAAGCGCAGTCTTTTATTTTTACTATATCGCGTTTATTTAATTTACAGTCTGTTAGAAAGTCATTTATACAGATTTGATTCCTGTTGGAAGTTCGGTACGAGTTTGACGTTTTTGTGAAGAAGGTGATTTTATCACAGAGGTAGCTTTTTAAAAATTTGTTGATATTGAAATTATGTGAATTTTAAAGATGTCTGCTAGTTCCCTCCTTAACAGCTCTGTCAGCAAGCTCATTGCCTATGATTACACAGTGTCCTGGTGTCCACACAAGTACTACGTTTGGGTGTGTCAATTAGAAGATTCCTAATAGTTGATGCATAGGTTTTTTTTTTTTATCTTGGACCAGTACTCAGGGGATGACCCCTACATATGCAGTGCATTGTACTGGAACTAGGAAAATACAATTGTTTGAGGTATTAAGAATTGATTTGAGGAAGGAAAGTCAGTCTGTGCAGATTGAAAAATATCCTTTTTTATTTATTATTTAATATGTTTATAGCCTTCGTAGTTATTATTTTAATAAATATTATATTTTAATATTTTATGAAAAGATGACAATTTTTGGATGCTTTTCATACAAATTTTTTAGACGTGTCGTGCTCATTCGTGTTCTGTAAACTGCACACATTTATGTAATTGAATTGTATTAAATTGTTTAAATTAACTAATTTTTAATGCATTCTGTCTTTAAATTGTGTTAAATACAAATTTTGTTTGTAAATCAAAAACCTTGTCAAGCGGGAATATGAACGTATTTATTTTATGAAAAACAGATACAAGGTGGTCGAAACTGGTTAAAACTCTAAAATTGTGAGTCAAAGAGGGAATAATTTGATATTGTTGTAACAAGAAAAAGAAGGCATCAAAGCAATTGTTGAACAGCAAATGAGCCATTGTGGTTAACAACTTTTTTTTTTTGAAGTAACTTAAATTCTATGCTCAAATTAACAATAGAAATCTGAATATTCATCGAGGCGTTTAAATAATCAACCAATAAATATTTTTATGAAGCGAAATAAAAACATTATAAAATAAAATTTTAATATCAAATGACCAGCATCTAAAGAGTAATAAAAAACGCATATTAAAATAAAATAAAATAAAATAAAATAAAATAAAATAAAATAAAATAAAATAAAATAAAATAAAATAAAATAAAATAAAATAAAATAAAATAAAATAAAATAAAATAAAATAAAATAAAATAAAATAAAATAAAATAAAATAAAATAAAATAAAATAAAATAAAATAAAATAAAATAAAATAAAATTAAGGTAAAAAAGTTATTGAAAGCTGTCCTGGTTTTAGCAACATATTTTGTTTTTATTTGTTTTTAGTATATACTTAGCTGGTGAGGCCTAACTTTTTTTATGTCAATAAAAATGCAAAATCTTTACTACATATTTTTCCTAACGTTTCGTGAATTTTATGTTCACTTCTTCAGGGGATTTTGTATTTTTGTGATTTTACAACATAACAACATATTTTGTTTTTATTTCCAGCTAGTAATTCAGGGGAGGAAATATGAAATGTTTTGTCAAAATTATCCTTGTAGCACATTTACATTAGAGCAAAATCTGGAACGTACAAGCCAAATCTAGTTGCAAGGTGCATTAATGTCGACAAGGTGGCAGCGCTACGGCATGTGACTGTATTTGCTGCTGTTAATATAGTACGCATTTACCCTGCATTTATACATTTGAGCGCTGAATATGTATTATCAACGAAAATATCTCCGAAAAACTAGAATCTCTTGCAATTTTCTTTTCTGTTCATAAATTGGAGTTGCCGTGTTCTTAACATAAACATACTTTTAGGAAAGAGTTGGCATTAATTTTTATTATTATTATTTTAATGATATAAACGCTTTATAATTTAAACATTTCCATCTATAGTATTAATTTTAATAAATTAACATACGATTTAGCAAGCAAACTAGCTACAACTTAAGTTTTAATTTTGTAATAATCCAGTTGATTTACTTAAAATTATTTACCCGGTAACACTCTTTGTTTGTTTGTTTGACATTTGGTAGTGCCAAAAAATCACTCGCGAGTGCGAAAAATGTGAATGGGGTAGTAAAAAAATGTGAGTGTATTGAGTTTTTCGAACTCTTACTCGCATGTCCAAACACTAGGTTAATGTCAAATGTATTATTTACATTTTCGATAGCTCATTTACACCAACTCAAAATCTAGTAGATTTGAATTGAAATCTGCAAAAAAATCTATATCGTTTACACCACCGTTTTTTGACACCTAGCAAGATTTCATTTGCTCAAAAATAATTTATGCATGCTGGTTTGACAATACAATATTATCAGAGACTGAATACACCAGCATTAAAGTGTATATTTTTTGTGCCCAGAGACTGCACACACCACATTATAGTGCAATTTTTATTGCAGCGTAGTATTTTTAAGTACTTTTTGCAAGAAACCACAGTTGCATCGCTTAGTACTGAGTAGATTTTAGGAGATTTCGTCAAAATCTACTCATAAAGTAGATTTCATTCTTCTCAAAATCTACTAGATTTGGCTTGAAATCTCAAATGAGCAGATTTCGCTTTGGTGTAAATTGGCTATGAACGTAAATTTAGTGGTTTATCCTGCCTTAAACATTTAAAAACCATTTTGTGCATATAAAAATAATTTATATAAAAATAAATTATAACTGTGAAGAAGTTCTTTCAAAATATGTATATATTGACAACTTACACGCCTTTTTTTTTGTTGTATTGTTGTAATTTTGCTCTACCTCTGCCACCTTGTACATATTAATAGACTTTGTCTAATTGATTTTGATGAGATACCCTACAAACTGAAATCAATGGCAGACAGTTGTGAAAAGATTTACATCAGCACCTGCCTTGCGGCCTAATCTGATGATGGACCAATTCCACGGAGTGAATTATTCACGATTCACCAGGACCCCCGTGTGGCTTACCAGGCTCACACAGGTAGCAATTCTTGCCATATGATTGCGGTCATATGAGCAACTTCTTGTTGAGGAGTTCGGGCCTTCTAATCCCTCCTGTATGTAATTTCCCAGCAATCAATGGAGGACAAGGCTTAATGAGTTGGTAGGCCGAAGCCCACTAAGAGCATTAGGCCTTAAAACAACGCACCCGTCAACCATCACCACTGGTTCCTTACAATACAGGTATCTGTTGTATAGGCAACAGATCCTCGGGAGATTGTTAGCCCTCGAAAAATGCCACACACCAAACAATTATCAAATATACTAACACTCCCTACCTGCATTTTAGGTTTCAACCACATCCAGAACGTTTCAGCCGAGGTAGGTACCTCAACCATGATCAGCCCGGGTCGAACCGCAAGCAGAACTTCCCGGGGGCCATGCTGATCCCCGTTCTGCGAATTTATACCCTTGGTAAGGGTTTCGGAAGCCAATACAACATAAGTCATGTGGCTTCCTAGAGTTTTGTTTGCCGCACCAAACGAGGGACCCCTTCCCCTCTTTTCCCCGAAAAACAGAGCGCCTAAGTTAGGAATACGTCAAGGCAAAATCTGTTCCCCGGGGGGATCAATGGCAGACAAAAAGTTGTATCGGTATTAGTAAAATCACCTATTTAACGTTTTGATGGTGGCAAGGCTACCTCTTCTTCTCAACCAAGTATGGCCCCCAAAATGTAGTATGTTGGGTGCAAGAGGATTTGGGTGAAGTTCCAGCTTGCTTATATACCTTGTCGCATACTTTGAAAATTCATTTTTTACCAGTGGAACACACAGATCCTTGTGAATTCGTGAGTTTTTTACATATCATGGAGCTGTAGTAATCGTTCAAAGAATTTGGGTTTGCCGCCTCTGAATTTTCGCAGTGTTTGTTGTTGAGGCAGTACCCCATAATTGAATTCCATAGCACTATATAGGATTTAGAACTGTCTTGTATAACAAAAGTTTGCAATCCAATTTCAAGGCTGAATTTCTGCCCATAAACCAATTTAGTTGCGCTGACTTCAACTTCAACTGAGTGACTTTCGCATCAATGTGATACTTCCACATTAGTCTACGGTCGAGATAGATACCAAAGTACTTAACTTCATTGTGGTGTGGAATAGGTGAATTGTTAATTTTGATAGCTGAACATTTTCGTTTGTGGGAATGTAACATGAGTACATTTTTTTTCATTAATCTTGATTTTCCCAAGTTTCATTTTCTATAAAATTGAAATATATTCCTGTGAATTTCGTGAAGCTAATTGATGGTTTCCATGAACGCTGTAGAATGCAGTGTCATCTGCAAAAGTTGATGTATGGATTCCGGATCTCCTTGGCATGTCAGAGGTGTAAATCAAATATACAGAAGGTCACAGATTGCCACCTTGGATGACTCCCGCTTCGATTCGCTGAGTGGAGTTTATAAAATCGCCTTCTCTGATAACAAATTTCCGACCGCTTGTGAGCATTTGCAGGCTTTAGTTTAACTTTATTTTGTGCATCAAACCCTTGTGAATTTTTTTTTTATTATTGGACCAGTACTCAGGGGATAACCCCTGCATATGCAGTGCATTGTACCAGAGCTAGGAAAATAGGTTCTGAGGAGGCGGAAAGAGAGAGTAGTGTTTGTGAACATTTGACTTGAACTTTCCAATGTTATAACAGACAGGAAACACGTCTGCAGGCAGCTTATTCGATAGGCCAAGCGTACGGCGGAAAAACGAATTCTATCTGTAATGCGTAGTACGATTCCCCGAGCAATCGACCGCAAATGGATGAGCTCTGTATGATAATTAAAGAATAGAAACTTCTGCCAAGTCTTATCCAAATATAGAAAACACCTATTCCATAGTAACTTAATGAAGATCATAGACAAGATTAAAATGCAATAAAAATAACTTGCACTTTGTTTTGTTGAAGGCCTTTAAAAGTTGTAATTAATTTATTTTATTGTTCAAGAGAAACATCTGCTTTGAGTTTGATAGTCTTTATTTGTTAAGGTCATTTTCATACTTGAATACTGATATCAAACAAAATGACTACAACATAACACTGCACGACAAGAAACGAAAAAAAAAAAACACTGAACCGCTGGTTTTCTGTATATATTTATAAAACATGTTTAACAGATTTCTGGATGCTAATGAGCAAGAACATTATTATAATTTGTTTTCCATAACAAAAGAAAATTGAATATGAATAAAATAATGATAGAATTCGATAATTAATCTCTGCAGAAGATTTAACTTTAACAGTCTTAAAACTACCAGTTAAAAGACTAGAAAGCAAAAGATGTTGAGGTTTTATAGAAAAATACTAGAACTTCAAGTAGTTCATTGCTAAATTGATATATTTAATTTATATCAGTTTTATAATTATGTTTCGCTGTGAATTGTTAATTCATTATTTGCATTCACTTGTTTAAATAATATAAAAATAAAATATAGAAACAGCTTGTTTTTAGCTTTCTGCATATCGACATTTCATAGAAGAAAAAAATTTTGTTCGTGTTCAATAAAGAAATTCGTTGAATCAAATAATAAATTGTTTGAATGCGGACCTGCAAAGGAATTCGTGGATTCAAACAAAAGTTTAGTAAAAATAATCATCGATTAAAAACAACAATTTTTTTAAACAACAACAAAATACGATATCCAATTTTATTTTTTTGATATATATGTATATTAATACAAATTATTTTTCAGACAAAATTTTTATTGATTTTATTTTTACTATCATGTTTTCTGTGTATTATATACTAATTATAGAGAATTTAAAAGAAAAATGTTTAAATAATGCCCTTTTTTTTACCTTCTTCTCTTTCATTTCTTTCCATACCCATAAATCGCCCAGTCTTTTTACTTCTTTGAAAAGCCTGCGAGACTCTTTTTAAGCTCTCGTTATATATATCTAAGTTCCACTATGGTGGTTTACTTTTAAGATACAATAAAAATACAAACAATATTAAATACTTTAATTATTTTTAGTATCTACTTTAAGGCAAAACCTGCTAATCGCAGGAAACCCATGTTTAGTAGGTGGTAATATTTCTTACTAAGTCCAGGAAGCCAGGCTTCCTGAACTAAGATAACCTCTCCATCAGCCAGAGAAGCAACGCAGCCGAAGCTATCGTTAAATTGTGAAAGTTAATCTATATTACTTCCACCATTTCCTCTACCAGATATCTGTCGGTTCCGAGATATCTATCTGTCTTAAAAAACTCAATTAGTAAGTTAACAGCTCCCTCCATGTCCCCACAATGTCTTGTAGTCAGAGAATCCAGCAGAAGATTCGAGATTATCCTACCTTGTTTTTCCCAATCCATTCTCTTCCTGTTGCGTCTTGGAATAAATCCTGAGTTCCTCTTTCAAATTCAATGTACCTGTGGTCAGCGAATGTCATTCGACACCTTTCATCGCCTGATCAAATCAGTATGCCTAGTATTAACTAGCGTAATATTCATAGAACCTCTCTTCTATATAGCACAACAAAAGTGGGTTTCCACCCAACGTCCACAACGTCTAAATTATCACATAGTATGAGTTCAAAAGTGAACTCTCTCCTTGCATTTGTATCGGAGATACACCCCACACCATGCACTATGCATTGGCAACTACTCCTATTATCATTGCTGTTTTTTCCCCCCAGCCATCCAAACACTTTTTCTTTAAGAACCTATCTAAGTTGACGGTGGTTCGCTCTAAAGTAAGTGCACACGCTCGTCTCCCAGATTACCGTCACTGTACTTTCATTACCTGAAATCAAAATGTACATGGGTATTCAAATGGCTCTTTGCTACTAAACAGAATCTAATCCTACCTTGGCCCACGTGTAGTAGATTGTGAAAATAGATTTACATCAGCAGTTGGTATGTAGGCATTATCTGATAATGGACCAAATTCACGGGGTGATTTATTTACAACTCACCGGCAACTCACATAGGTCGTAACTTTTTGCCATAAGTTTTTTATCCATATAGACAAACCACTTACAGAAGAGATCGGGCCTTTCAATCCCTCCTGTAGAGCCATCTCTGCACTTAACAACCGTATTTACATAATTTAAGTACTCAATATAACAACTGTGTATAGATACGAATTCATACAAAAGAAACAATAAAAGAATAATTCAAGGTGCATTAACGTCTACACGATGGCAACACTAGAGAAAAATTACAACAATACAGCAAAAACAGTCATCTGGTAAGCTATGTTTGTCAAAAATATTTGTAATTTTTTTCACAGTTATAAGTGCCTTGGAGATGATCGAAAAAAACACATCAACGTTCTAAGTGTGTGCGTGCCAGTGATGTTAACTGTACGGTAATTACCGTATGGTACGGTAATTTTGACCTTCAAACGGCAGCGCGATAATTTAATTACTTGTACGGTAATTTTTAAAAGTGTTTTATTCATTTGGTTTCATTTTTAATAAAATCATTGTTGCTTTATTGTACTTATCTTAGTATACCTTTGCAAGAATCGTCAAAGCTAATCGGAGTAGTCACTCCAGCTATGAATTGTTAAAAATTACATCGTCTAAGAGCAGAACACTTCTATAGTTGTGTGATAAGTAAAATCAGGGTTTAATATAATATATTAAAACTACTGATGGTTGTACAACATATACAATATGCTTGGTGGGGTTTGTAAATGCTATACCACCTTCAGTGGATACTATACATCTGCAGCGAGTAAGTTTTTTCTTCATGTGTGAAATTCGCTGTCGAATGTCGTATATATTTGTACTCCTAACTCAGAGCGCAAATAGGGAAGTGAAGAGAATGTTTGTTTAGTAAATACCAACAAGCAAGTAATTGAAGTTAATATAGTACCGAAAAAAAGGAACACATCGAATGTGAACAAAAAAGAAAAAAGTACTCACAAATAATGTTCTCTTCATATGGTACTGCAAGTATTTTTGAAAGAAAGAAAAAAAGTTTTTTACTTTGATAACATGTATTTACATATGTATGTATATAGTATATCTTTTTAATTATTTATAGCTGGCCAATGTAGTCTAAAAGATAAAAAAGTACATATTCACAATTTTGTTAAAAGATCTCTGATTATTTTTGTCATTATTATTAAAAAGATTTAAGCATAATTTTCTATAAATTTAATACCTAAATAATAAATTTAATTTCTGCAAATTTCAATAAATAACTATTATAAATATGTTATAAACTTGCCTCACTTATTTCCATTTCTGGTCACAACAAAATAAAGGGTGGTTAAATTTCAAGGGCCGATGTTGATTTTGAATAAAACACAAACTATTTAGGAAATTATTGTAATTTTATTTTATAATGATATATTGGTGTTATTCAATTATGTATAGAACAAAATATCGGCCAAATGGGCGCCGCGACCACGGCGGCACACCTCCATCCGGTGGTCCAAATTTTCGATGACCCTGAGGCATAATGGAGGTTCTATGCCGTTAATGTGCCGAATTATCTCATCCTTTAGCTGTTGAATTGTTGCTGGCTTATCGACGTATACCTTTTCTTTCAAATAACCCCAAAGAAAAAAGTCCAACGGTGTCAAATCACATGATCTTGGCGGCCAATTGACATCGCCATTACGTGAGATAACACGGCCATTGAATTTGTTGCGCAAAAGAGCAATTGTTTCGTTAGCTGTGTGGCAAGTTGCACCGTCCACATATCGTCTACATCCATATCTTCCAATTCGGGCCATAAAAAGTTCGTTATCATCTCACGATAGCGAACACCATTCACAGTAACTGCCTGACCGGCCTCATTTTGGAAAAATACGGCCCGATGATGCCACCAGCACATAAACCGCACCAAACATTCACTCTTTGTGGGTGCATTGGTTTTTCGACAGTCACTCTTGGATTCTCATTCGCCCAAATGCGGTAATTCTGTTTATTGACGAATCCACTGAAGTGAAAATGTGCCTCATCACTGAAGATGATTTTCTTCGAAAATTGATCATCATTTTCATAATAAGTCTGGATAACTTTAACACGTTGTTGGATTGTGTATCTCTTCATGGTTCAAATTGAGTAAGTCTGAAATAGAGAAATGTCAAATAAAATTCGGAAAAAAACCTGGCGTTTAAGTGTGGTTCACATTCAAAATCGGCCCTTGAAATTTAACCACCCGATATTAAATTTTTGCAAGACTTCTCGTAGTACTGTAAGTACTTCGTGAAGTTTGATTGTCGCTTGATACTCGATACGTTCTCTTCGTGTATGTTGAGAGTGCGAGCGTAAAACAAACCTGTACTTAACTAGAAAACACAAAGAAAAATAATAACAAATATATATTCCATAATTTTGTTGTTCTCAAATATATGAACATATTTTTTTGGAGTAAGAATACACACTCTGAACTTGAAGAGTACTACTTAAGAACAAATCCATTTATGCAGAGGTTTAGTGGTTACTCAAATTGCTGCCAATGTACAATAAAATTGTTGCCCTGAGACCGAACAGTTTTCTAAAATACTTTAAAAAACTTAGATTTACAGACCACTTGTCAGATCTTGCATTTAGATTTCTCTCGCACTGAATATACAAATTTTTGACGAATCTAATAAATTATTGCAGATGAGATTTTTTATTGAAGAAAACAGAATTAGATTAAAATTACAATATATATATATATTAATTTTATGGCATTCGTTTATTTAGTTCTTTTAATAAATTTTTCAATGCCCACACTTTTGGGTTATTAGCGTTGGTGGTATTACGAGCCGTTAAGCTGAATACTTTTCGTACGGTAACTTTGCTCAAAATACGGTAATTTGTTTAAAGTCGTGCAGTACTTTGAAAATAAAAGTTAACATCACTGGTGCGTGCAGTCGTATTTTTTCGGGTACACCTATTAGTTGTCGGCTCTGATTGATGCAAATCAAAAACTTTTGATATTTTATTTTGACATGTAATTATTTTGATAGTCTCCAGTTGTGATTGACGATAAAAAATTTCAGTTTTGTTATCGAAAGGAACAACAATAAGTAAAATAAAAAACTACATCTATGTATATTTATTATGATTATTGAATTTTATTTTGTTCACATATTACCACTTTTCATACATAGTTTTTTTCTTTTCATGTTCTTTTTTTTCTTAACAAAATTGCACAAGATAGCAATAATTTATCATCCGATGATGACATGTTTCGAAACGAACGCAGCGAAGTCAAAATA
Source organism: Thecocarcelia acutangulata (assembly GCA_914767995.1). Classification (NCBI taxonomy): domain Eukaryota; kingdom Metazoa; phylum Arthropoda; class Insecta; order Diptera; family Tachinidae; genus Thecocarcelia; species Thecocarcelia acutangulata. The sequence continues at coordinate 32,604,327 of OU612096.1, forward strand.
AAAATGATGATTGACAATTTTATTTGTACGTCTCCTTTTAAACGACAAAAACACGACACTCACACATATGCACTGATTGACGTGTTTTTTTGATCGTTTCCAGAGCCCTAGAAACTATGAATATAGCTGTTCATAATAATAAATTATTTTTATTTGAATAGTTTTTATCTTCACAAAATAATTTTCATATGTTTAATTCGAAATAAAACACTAAATGCACTTTCAAAAATGTAAACAATACATTTGACGTAAATAGCTTACAGTATTGAAAGTAGCAAAAAATTGTCACTTGCCGTAGCGCTGCCACCTTGTAGATGTTAATGCACCTTAGAATAATTTCAGTTTCAGATTCGTGGATCGCTTCAAAACATGAGCAGTTTTTTCAACGCAGGACTTGTATGCTGTCCGAATGTAAGAGAAAGTAGTGGCGGGCGCTAGACAATATTTTGAATCACATTAGCTCTATTCACAATCTTGTGCATTGTGATTGCAAATTTATGCAATTGCAAATATATGCTATCAATTGTGAAGCGCCTCTGTTGGTTTAGTTTACACTACTTTTTGCAAAGCACGAAATTCACAGCTGATTGATAACTAGAGTAGAAAATAATTTACTAAAATTTTAGTCAAAAATACATATGCGGAAAAAAAGCTTTAAGGATCAGTTAATGGACTTTTTAATAGAAAAAGGGATTTTAAGTTATTTGAATGCGGGATGAGCTACGGCAACTAAAGGCCCTGATTCACTATCCTACACGATCGTACGATTCATTCACTGGAAACTGTTTCAAAACTCTGGCCGACTTGAAAAAATCGCTTCAAAATGGCATTGTAGACCACACTATTATACAAGTATGATTGAAATAATTTATTTACACAATAAAAGAACTAAAAACTTTTATTAAGATAATAATTTTACATTACTTAAATTTTTTTCTTGAGCAACAAACAATATTCTTGTATTTTTCACAATATATACCACACTGATCGCACAGAAACCATAATGTTTTGAAAAGTTTCATAAAATTTTTCAATTCGCACGATTGGTCAAAAACTCTGTTGCACGGTTGCATTTTTAGTACTTTTTCAGCACACATGCTTTATTTAGTAGATCGCACGATCGTGTATGATAGTGTAACAAGGCCTTAAGCGGTGATAACGAACAAATTGGCTTGGATCGCTGATTGTCAGCTGTCGATTTGCAATTAACTTGTGCATAAGCAGAGCAAATAAAAACTATAGGTTTTAAGACTAGCAAGTGCATTGCTGTGTATTTTGTTAGTGTAGAGTTACATGCAGTCTACATCTAACTTGAAACGCAGTTAAAACATGAAGTTAAAACTTGCTGTTTAAATATCTATCTGTTTAAGTCGGCGTACACGTAGTGATGTTAGAGCTATAACTTTTCATAGTAAAAAAATAAAAATGGCGAAAAACCACTACAAATAGCAGACTGTTTTCAATTTAAGTTATAACAGAGTTTCCAAATAAAATGTTTTAACAACCAAGTTATAACTTTAACCAAACTTCAACATGAGCGGTCCACATTTAACTTTGACTTGAAGTTAGCGTTAAAGTTAGTGTTTTTATGTCAGGTGGAGACCATACTTAGAAATATGCCAAACCTTTTTGCAAATGCAATGATGCAATACCATTTGCGCGAAACTGTGAATAGAGCTATTATGTATAACCAGTTTTTTGCAATATAGTCCCGAAAGAATCGGTAGAAGCAATTGCACCTATATAGGACATATAGCTTTTCAGTTATACCGCGGTGAATGTATGCTTTATTTTTATTTAGTTTTTTTTTTCTCTTAGCCTTGTAATTAAATGGATTGTTCTTCGAAACACCTTAAAACTTGGATATTTTATATTTGAAAAATTTCAAAAAGCATTTTGTTTACAATAAGTCTTGAAAGCATTTTGTTTACAATAAGTCTTGACTTATTTTGATTCTGGCTTATTTATAGAAAATATTTTGTTTACAATAGTTATGGCCTTATTCATAAAAAATATTGTATGTTTATTAAACTGTTATTTGACTAATTTCTATAGGAAATTTCTGTAGGGAATTTGTCAAGTAAGTGTTTAATACACATAAAATATTTTTTATGAATACGGCCGTTAATGTTTATTTAACAAATTTCTGCACAATAATTTATCGAATAAGAGCTTGATAGACATAAAATATTTGTCTTCTAAATAAGACCTTTAATCGTCTGTTTTTATACCCTTCATTTAAAATAAATTTCTGACTGTTAAAAGACATTGAAAACTAAAAATAAATACAATATGTTTCTATTGGCATACATTTGTATTACGTTTTAGAAAAATAGTTTTGTAATAAACAACATTCCATACTTTCCATTGTAAGAACATATTTTATTCAAATTCTAAATTTGCTTAAATGTTTGTTCTATGTCAATAGCAGTTGAACGGTTTAACTAACTTCAAAGTAACTTTTCTTTTTATGTTTTTTTTATAAATACATATTTCAATATTTACACTTTTATTTCAGACCCCAGCGCCCTTAAGACATTATTGGCTTGTTACGCTATTATAGGGTGTTTTTTTAAGCTAGATAGAACTTTAAATTGTAAAAAGTAACACAAAAAATTAAATTTTGATGAAACATTTTTTTTATTTGTTTCAGTATACTCTGACAAATTATCATGAATAGACTCACGCTTGAACAACGCTACGAAATTATCCAAATTTACTTTAAAAATCAGTCGTCGATTCGCGAAACTTATAGACGCAAAATTGTGTTCAGCGATGAGGCGCATTTTTGGCTTAACGGGTTTGTTAATAAGCGAAATTGCCGCATATGGAGTGAGACCAATCCACAAGAGACCCTACAGACTCCATTACATCCAGAAAAATGCACTGTTTGGTGCGGTTTTCATGCTGGTGGCATCATCGGACCTTATTTCTTCAAAAATGAGGCCGGAGCTCGCGTTACGGTCAATGGAGATCGTTACCGCACCATGATCAATGATTTTTTGTTTGAAAATATGGATGACATTGATCCGGAGGAGATGTGGTTTCAACAGGATGGCGCTACGTGCCATACGGCGAATGCAACCATCGACTTACTGAAATCAAAATTTGGCGATAAGTTGATTTCGAGAAATGGACCTGTCAATTGGCCTCCAAGGTCGTGCGATTTGACACCTCTCGATTATTTCCTGTGGGGCTACGTGAAGTCACTGGTTTATGCTGATAAACCAGCAACAATTGACGCCTTGGAGGCCAGCATTGTTCGTGTTGTTCGTGACATACGGCCAGCAGTGCTCGAAAAAGTGGCCCAAAATTGGACGTCCAGAATGCGCTTCGTCAAGAACAGCCGCGGTGCCCATATGCCCGAAATCATTTTCAAATGTTAATGTCACGTATTGATCTTTCGAATAAAAAAAAATTTTGATTACAATTTAATTTTTTGTGTTATTTTTTACAATTTCAAGTTCTATCGGGCTTAAAAAAACACCCTATATAACTCTAATGCCGTATTTGGCGATTTATTGTCATTTTGACGATTTTGGATGTTGAGAATAGCATGTTGAGAATAGCATGTTGACTATCTATTTTTGACGATTTCTGTAGATCATATTTTAACTTTTATATTTTTCAACTTTGGTTTTTCAACACATACATATGTAGTACATACGTTTTTAATACGCTTCCCTGTGGTACATGCAGAAACCATTGCCGAATGTGGCTAGCGAAGTGGTAGGTGTGTTCTGTCTATGCACTAAAATCGCTAACGAAAGGATATGCCACTCGGCTAGTATATCTGTGCCTATTCACCTGTAGTTATAACAATCCTCCGGGGAACAGGTTTTGCCTTGGCGTATTCCTAACTTGGGCGCTCTGTTTTTCGGCGAAAAGAGGGGAAGGGGTCCCTCGTTTGGTGCAGCAAACAAAACTCTAGGAAGCCACATGACTTTTGTTGTGTTGGCTTCCGAAACCCTTACCAAGGGTACAAATTGGCAGAACGGGGATCACCATGGCCCCCGGGTAGTTCTGGTTGCGGTTCAACCCGGGCTTATCATGGTTGAGGTGCCCACCTTGGCTGAAACGTTCTGCCTGTGGTTGAAACCTAAGCCGCAGGAAGGGAGTGTTAGTATCCTTGATAATTGTTTGGTGTGTGGCTTTTTTCGAGGGCTAACAATCTCCCGAGGATCTGTTGCCTATACAACAGATACCTGTATTGTAAGTAACCAGTGGTGATGGTTGACGGGTGAGTTGGTTTAAGGGCTGATGCTCTTAGTGGGCTTCGGCCTGACAAATAATTAAGTCTTGTCCTCCATTGATTACTGGGAAATTGCATACAGGAGGGATTAGAAGGCCCGATATGGCAAGAATTGCTACCTATGTGAGCCAGGTAAGCCACTGGGATTTGAACTCGGGTCATGACGTATCATGATCTGCTGCTTTAACCACTCAGCCACCGAGCATTTAATTATTTTCCATCTATATTCATCTCATATTGAATCACATATGCATTTCATGATACGTCATGACCCGAGTTCAAATCCCAGTCGGTGCTGATGAGTAGTGTAGCGACTACGAAATTTGATTATTATTTTTCTTGTCTTCTTCAATCAATAATTATTGATCACAGCAAATTTGTATTGTAAAAAATCCTTCTTTGAAAACCTGTTGTACATATGTACAAACCAAACAATTTTTAATTTAAAAAATTATAAAAGTTCAACAAAAATTTAACAAATTAATACAGTTTCTTAGATCCATTTTTTCGAATAGTAAAAAATCGCAAAACACACCAAAACACGATTAACCCTTTTATCTGTCAAAAACAACCTCGCAATCCAAAATGGCTGATATTGCCAACATACACGAGTATAACAGACATGTGTACCAACATAACAGAAAATAAAAATGCGAAAATCGAACTCACAAAATTTGAAAATAACGGTTATTTTTTGATCAGAGCTCGTACAGATTTTTGTATTTTAATAATTCTTTTTACCCAGAGATGTGATTGTAAATATTAATTTATTGAATTTTTGTTGAACTTTATAATTTTTAAATTAGATTTTTGGTTTAAACTAAAACCAAATGTACAAAAACCAAAAATCTAATTTAAAAATTATAAAGTTGAACAACAATTGAATTAATTAATACTTTAAATTGTTTTTGTTTTAGGAGGTTTGGAATTGTTTCTGTAGATACAATTTTATACGCTACAACTGGGCTTGTGAATTCAGCAAATGTTCCTTATGCTGCAATTAAAAGGAATTTTTGTCTGCCATATTTACTACTTTTTTGTATTAATTTTATTTTAATTGAATTTGTTACATTAAAGTGTCAATGACTGTTATCATTTTGCGCTTTTTTAAAGTACGAGTACATTTGTTTTGAGCACAAAATGATCTAAAAAATACCTGTTAATCATAAACCGTGCAATATGAAATAAAAATCATGGCTCTTAATTTTCCTAATAAGTAGTTTGATCATGATGATGTTGTTTGTGTATTAAAACATGAAAATAGAAAAATAAACAACACGAAAGAAAATGAAAAAATAAAAATTATTAAGCATTTCCTAGTCTTCTTAAAAACAGCAGACTTTTCGTTTCTAAAAAGTAAATAATAATTTTGTTTCAAGTAATTTATAAATATGCCCATGTGTATACGTATGTAAAGTATAGGGTGGACCAAAATAAGTCATCCGATGTTTTTTGGCTCTCATTTTGTTTTTTTTATAAAAAACTACAATTTTGTTTTTTGATTATATTTATTTGAACCTTTAGAATTTTATTGGTCAATTCGGGAAGATGCTAGCGGCCAAATGGGCGCTGCCACAATCTCGATGACGAAGTGGAACATTTTCCGACCAAAATCCTAATAAACGCCATTTTTTTCATGGACACCGCTGGTCAAATGATAACAGTAGACGGTGTGCGCAATTGAACGAATTAGGACTGGAAGACATGTGGTTCAAACAGGACGGAGCAACGATACACACTGCGCGAGCCACAACTGATATTCTGAAGACGGCGTTCCCGAATCGATTCCTCTGGTTTTGGCGATTTTCGTTGGCCTGCAAGATGGCCCGATTGCCTGAAAAGTAAGATAGTAGAGTGAAGAAAAGCAATCACAAAGGGAACGACTCCAGGACTCAAGTGCTGGACAACCTAGACTATTCCGGGGTAACCAGCGGCCTGCCTACCTAATCCAACCTAACCTAAGATGGCCCGATTTAACCGCTCCATACTTTATTGAAGTCCCGTGTTTACGTGAACATGCCTTATTCGACACCAGTGCGAGAATCTGTCGCCCGAAGTTCTCGCCGAAGTGGCGGAAAATGCCATAAAACGAGCCCGTATAGCAATCAATTGTGGCGGCGCCCATCTGGTCGCTATCATCTTCTTGAATTGACCAATAAAATTCTAAAATTTCAAACAAACAAAATCAAAAAACAGAATCAAAGTTTTTTATTAAATAAAAAATGAAAGCCAAACAACAGCGGATCAGTTCTTTTGGCCCACCTGTTATATACTTATATACGAAAATATATGTGTGCTTAAAATAATTGCGGCGTTAAAAGTTTTATGTTTTTATCACAAAATAATGTTAAAAAAAAAAAACATACACGAAAATATTTAATTTTTTCTTATTTTATTTACCTTTAAATTATTGCGTGTAAAAAATAATCTCTAATCAAGTTTTTTCTTCTGAAGTTTAGTTCCGTAATTAACATTGCAAATAGTAAAGGAGGATTTGGGAGCACTCTATTCAGTAGACGTCATCACTGAAACCAGAGAAAGATTTAATAAATACTATAAAAACTTTGTACCATAAATTTCAATGATTAAGAAGTGGTATACTGAGTTCCAGAGTGGCTGTACCAGCACAAATGATGCCGTCCATTGTACGCAACCCAAAATAGGTCATCACGCCAGAAATCGTCAATAAAGTTCATGAAGTATTATTGGACGATTGCAGAATGGCAGTGCGTGAAGGTGGCTGGGGTCGTGGTTGGGTAGGCAGGCCGCTGGATTTTTTAGGTCCCTGTGTGTTTGCCTGTAAATTAGAGATGTGAAAAGAGAAGCTGTGGTATATGGATATAGTTAGGGAGGGGAAAAAGTGGGAACCTGTTCTGTGTGGCATTACATGCTATTGTACTTGCCATCCGCTACTTTTTGTGAATAAGGCTAGTGCGGTCAGTTTGACCGAGGCCAAACATGATAGGCTATTGAAGCTCCACTCGCCTAGATACCTTAGGCTCCAATGCCGGGCACGTTCCGAGGAGATGAAGGATCACCTCCTCTTCGTCTTCATATTGGCAACTTCTGCAGAAATCGTTGTAGGGTTAGCCCAGTCTCCTGGAATGGTTCTCAAACGCGCAATATCCAGTTATGACTGCTACTGTAACTCTTAAGTGAGATCTGGATAGTTTTAAGAGCTCCTTTGTTCTCTTAAAATTGATATGCGTTCACAGGTTTCTTGAGTCTGTCATATAGACTCTGGGAACCATTTTTTTTTCTGGCTAGATTCTAGCATGTGGAGCTTTATTCTTCTTCAGAGGAGTTACCCTTTATTGCGATGCGAAAGTAAGTTCGATGCGAAAGGTAGGTGCGATAAGAGTATAATTTGGTATTCTGTGCTGTTTGCGAAATATTTTCAAACTGAAGTAACACTGGTATCACAAAATAAACAATAGCGAAGAATGGTAAAATAAAATATGCAAGAGGGAAAATTAAATGCGAAAAGAAAATACGAAAACGCAGTACAGGATGCCAATTCGTGAAGCTTTCTTTCGTATCACAATAGAGACTAGTCCCCCAGCACGCTGATACGAGTTGTCCGCAGAAGAGATCGATATCCCTATCCTCTAGGGCTGTCCTTTTTTTGGCTAAGTCGTCAGTAATGTTGTTGCCGTTATTGGACCTGTGTCCTCGTAACCATTTTAGGGTTAGGTTAGAATGTCTCACAATCTTGTTTAAAGATGTCCGGAATTGCTGGACTAGACTGGAATTAGTGATGGCAGCCTTGCTGTCCGTTATTATTATGATATTTCTACCGAATATCTTGTTAAACGTCAGCCAGCTGGCCGCTTTATTTATAGCCAATATTTCAGCTTGAGGAACACTACATCCGTCTGGTAGTCTGAAGGATATTTCAGTATTAAATTCTTCTACGTAAACGCTACTCCCAACCCTATCTGCCCTTCTGGCCCTACACTCATAGAAAAATGCATATATTGATGACGGCGGGTCATCAGAATTGTGACATCAATAGTATATAAACAGTCACCAGTAATATGAAAACTGACATCAATCTCAACAACAAAAATAATCAGACAATTTTGTCATATATTGAGTATCATCAATTCTACAACTGTGGTGACATCAATTCAATGATACATTTTATTAATAGGTATAATACATCTAATTTGTCAAAATTGCTTATAAATAAAAAAGCCTACATAGTGTTATAATATTTTAATTTATTTTTGAAGGGGAATTAGGTTGTTAAAATTATTATTTTTAAATTTAAATTAATTTTTAAGAAGGAAAAAAAATTAATCACATTAATGGCATTTAGTCATCATAGAGTAGAGAGTAAAATAAAAAGAAGAAGTACGAAGCAAAGAAAGCGAATATTTCCTCATACACAGCGTACACAAAATTAATATATGATAATACGCCACACAGACAGTGCATTGATGGCAGGGAGTCATCAAAAGTATTATCAGAAGATTATTAATTCTCATTGATTTCTTTAATATGGTAGAATATAAAGTTATGTGTTTGAACTTATTTTTGAAATCAGAAAATATAACCGGATGATGTCATCATGAAATTTACTTCCAAATCAATCAAATTTATAGTAGGTCTGATGTTAGTGCGCCATTCTAATGATGATGTTTTGTCATTACATTGACATCATTTAGTAATTTCCTGGGTATTGGAGTTTCCTTGCATTGATTACATGCTCTCATCAAACGTATTCCGATAGAGCATCCCCATGATATCAGTGTGACATTCCATTGATGAAATATTTGTCATAATTGCCGCTGTTGATAATTAGAGCAACTGATGTAATGGTTGACATCACAGCGATGACAAGTGTCATGGGGTCAAAAATGATGACATTTGGCATTGCATTGATGTTAAAATACATCATAGTTATGACAGGTTTTCTATGAGTGTATCCGTGTAAACATAGAAGGAATCAGATTCTTAGGGAGATTTCCCGATTTTGTAGCCAAAACTCGTTGAGAGGAATGTTTTTGGCGTGCAGTAGTCAATTAGATTTGGGACTAGGCTTAACAGACTACCAGCTATTGTAAAGCCAGCCCACTATGGACTAGGTTCTTTTCAATCTCAAGTATATTGGCGTGTCCCCATGATCTGTGGGTGTATGCTCCTGTCGCGTTCAACCTGATCGCAGATTTTAGTGCTATCTGCCCGGCTGCCAAGTCACTGGGCATTCAGCTCACAAGTGCAAGAATTACTTTAGTTGGTGATGTCCTCATGGCCCCTGCAGTCAGTATTGCCAGGGTTCGACTGATTTTCTCAATTTGCAGTCTAGTGGATGCAGAGTCCAGTGATTTCCACAATACTGATACTCCATAGAAAATTATCGGTTTTATAGCTATTTCATAGAGCCACACAGCTCCTTTTGGTTATATGCCCCATATTGAGCCTATTGCTTTTTTAGATAGATAGATGACTGGATGAGGTCATGAATATTTGGACATGAAAAAGCTGCCCGCGAAATGGGAGCCGCGATTCTCCACTCTTGATCATAAGTGCAACCGTGTGATCACTTCAAAGCAGTGTTTGGCGGTGTTCAACAGCAATCCAAAACAGCAATGCCGAAAAATATCTTTTTACCAAATAATGATTGAGCTATCAAACAGGTCTGACATTAAAGGTCTTGCTTTGATGTAATTTAATTAAATATATCTTCAAAAATAATTACATATGTATAAAATATCATACTTAAGCGCTGTGACTGCAGTACTTAAAAAATTTATTATATTCGTTTTGTGTTTAGCTTTAACCAAACAAAGTTACTGAAACTAAATATCTATAGTTTGATTACCTGTTATATTATATATCTATGTATGTACATATGTATCCTATTTTTATAAGTATGTATGTATACTTAAAAGTTTGTTAGTGTAAGCGATATCTACATATGTAATTTGAAATATTATACTGACGTTGCGAAAGACAGCTGACATAAACACAAACGCACACACTCACACATACACATACACGCAACATCCGTCATTGTCATTATCAATACATTGTAAAGGAAATATTAGATAATGAACCAGATGAATAGATTTACAAATAAATAAATAAATAAATTTGTACTCATATTTGTTAATAGTTTAAGGTTTTTAAAGTGCATTAACGAAGAGAAAGTTGTATAAAGTTTTTCGCAGTCTGTGATTACTTTGTTAATTCAATAAATTAAAAAATTGAAGGTTTTTCTTTCGCATATACATATGTACTCGTATGTGTGTGTACGATGCCAACAACTTCATTTGTAACGCATATCTTTTCAGTCGTTTTATTGCAGATTTGCGAAAAATTTTCCAATGAAGCTTTCTAAACAAGTTAGGCATAGGATCAGTTTTTGGTAAAAATCCATCTAAATTTAAAGAAATTAAAGATTTGGAAAATGTATTTGTCTATATTATACATATGCATATTTAAACGGATTATTTTGCTTACACATAAATGTACGAGTACATATGTAATGAACATAAACATATGTATACGGTCAAGATAAGTGATTATTTAAAAAAGTAAGCGTAAAGTATTTTAAAAGATAATAGAGTTCTACAAACTCAAATAGAGCATAACGCTACTGTATTATCTGAAACTGCTTTAAAATGCGTCGAAAACGAAATTTATACGTTTTAAACCATATTTATCAAGAAATGAAGAACAAACCGCTATCCTTATTGAATAGTAATATATTAACCCCTCGTTCATTTTCTTGCTTCTCGCGATTTTTCCAATGAGACTGTCAAATTTTTTTTCTTTTGTTTACAAACTTTTTCGCGCCATTTTATTCTGAAGATTTTTTTGTATGATTTAGTGCAATTTCAAGAAATTTGTGTGAATTTAGAAGTAAAAAACTAATATAATCTGTGATTTTAATTACAAACAATTATAAAAGTTTATATTTAACGTTTATATAAAATTTTTTCCCAGCTGAACAATCTTAGGCGAATTTAGATTTTGACATTCACGATATGTTTTACAATAACATAATACATAGTACTGAATTCGCCTTTCCGCTTGCATTCACCTGTATAAATTCGCCTTGAATGAGACTGTCAATTTTTTTTTTTTGTTTAGAAACTTTTTCGTGCCATTTTAATTTGAAAATTTTTTTGTGTGATTTTGTGCAATTTCAAGAAATTTGTGTGAATTTAAAAGTGAAAAACTAATATAATTTGTGATTTTAATTGCAAACAATTCTAAAAATTTATACTTAACGTTTATATAAAATTTTTTTTTCCAGCTGAACCATCTTAGGAGTATTTTGAGATTTTGACATTCACGATATGTTTTACAATAACAAAATACATAGTACTAAATTCGCCGTTCCGCTTGCCTGCATAAATTCGCCTTGCGAAATACAAAACTTGACAGAGGAAGTGCTGGCAGATTGACTGAATTCGCCGATGCATCCACCTAATAATGAATTCGACTTGGATGGTTGTTAAAATTACATGTCTGAACATGCTATTACATTCATTGCAACTGAGTATTTGCAAACTTCTATTTGCTTTTAAAGGGCAAAATAAACCACACAAATTGCTTGCCAAACATGTCAAAATTTTAAGTTCCTGCAAACAATTTTGTTCGTTTATGTTTGCTAGTTTGTACAAATATGGTTGAAGAAGAAGCATACAGAGTGAATCGAGATGTTTTTTTTTGTAATAATGCTTAGAATGGTGTAAAAGTTTATTTTTATTGTGGAAATTAAAAAAAAATTAAGATTAAAAAACAGAATATCAAGGTATAGAGGGCAAAACAATTTGCATCTTTCAAACTTCATATGGTGAGCAAATTGCCGCAACACAATGGCCATCTGCTCTCATTGAAAATAAAGAAAGAGTGATTAATTTGTATTTATATGTGTGATTTAATTACATTTGAACAAGGTGCATTAATGTATACACGGTGGCAGCACTACGGCATGTGATAATTTTTTGCTACTGGCAATATAGTAAGCTATTTACGTCAAATGCATTGTTTACGTTTTTGTAAGTGAATTTAGTGTTTTATTCTGAATTAAACATATACAAATTATTTTGTGAACATAAAAATAATTCAAAAAAATATAATTTATAATTATGAAAAGGTACATTCATAGTTTATAATTGTGAAAATAATTACAAATATTTTTGATAAACATAGCTTACCACATGCCGGTTTTTGTTGTATTGTTGTAATTTTGCTCTAGTGCTGCCACCGTGTATACGTTAATGCGCCTTGCATTTGAATGTGTTGTATTTGCATGGTTTGGGTGCAAGCGGAACGCGTGTGTTTGTCAAGCAGTTTGCGTAGTTTATTTGGCCCTTAAGAGAAAAGAAGCAAACTGCAAATGTGTACATATAATTTGTTGTTGCGTAAAAAACTCAGTATTTTTGGTCACATTTGCATTGTTTGCATTACCCATTGTGAAAACCCCTAATAAGTTATGAACAAGCATGAAAAAGTATTCAGTGTTGTGTTTTTAAAGCAAAACTTAACACTGAATTAAAATATGTTAAATTTTTTATAAAAAACCAAAAACCTGGAGCTTGCCGCTTCATTTATAAAGGAGATTCCTGGAATTGAGCGGCTACTAAATATTAGAAAACACTCTGCTCAGTTTATGCAGTTTGATTTTATCTTATAAAGCCAGACTCCATTGACACAAGCTGGTGAATGGTTTTTTGCTTTATCTGCAGCGTAGTAAATTTTATTTAATCCCACCGTTCATTAGTGACAATGTAAATTTTTATTGTTGGCGATGTTTTGTTTGGTAATTGTTATTTCTTTTACACAATAAAGAAAAGATGAAAAAACAACAACTACAAGCAAATTGAAAACAATTGTAAATTATTGCTGTTCAAATAATACAAAAATCACAAATAAAAAATAATGATTTTGTATTTTCACCAGCTCGTTTTATTTATTATTTTATTCAGTTTTATTTTTTCAAATACAAGTGTTAAATTTTATACAGTAAAAGAAAAAAAAACAGCAATCTCATAAAAACTACAAAAGCGAAGATCCGTCTGTTAAAAATTTCATATTTTTTTATAGTTACATACATATGTATGCACTCGTATGTGTGTATGTATGCGGCAATTTGTCTTGTGTTTTAACAATGTTACAAAGATTTGACTCATATGATGTGCAAATAATTTCCATTTGACTTTTAATGTTTTCGATTTTGTTTTTTACAGCATTTTATTGCATTAAGTGTAAGTATTTCTATAGATTTTACTTTACTTTTATTTAGTTTCATTTGCTATTTTCTATGTATGTATGTATTTGTGTGTAGGGGCTATGAGCTTTTGTGATAATTTTATTACCGACTGACACTGAGGTACTTGTACTCTCAAAATACTCAACTCGAAATTTTCGAATACTTGTATTTGCTATCAGTACGTTGCAGTACCAGTTTGAACGTGGCACCAATGGATGGATGGATGGATGTTTATAGTTTTACGACGCCTATAAACTTATTTACAAATGTTACAAATGTTTATTGAGTATTTATTTACTTGTACTGCATACATATGTACATAAATACCTAAATACAAACTCGTTCGCATGTACGAGTACAAATTTCTTGGTTTACATTCACATACCGGCATTCAAACATGTACATAACAGTTTGTCGATAGAAATTAGTGTTGTAACTAATATCGGAGTTTAGGTATTCGATTATCTGCCACAATATTCGTAAAGTATCAACCAAGGCGAATTTATACAGGTGAATGCAAGCGAAAAGGCGAATTCAGTACTATGTATTTTGTTATTGTAAAACATATCGTGAAAGATTGTTCAGTAGGAAAAAAAAGTGTATAAAAACATTAAATATAAACTTTTATAATTGTTTGTAGTTAAAATCACAGATTATATTAGTTTTTCACTCTTAAATTCAAACAAATTTCTTGAAAACGCGAGAAGCAAAAAATAATCATCTGTGCTGTTAAGTTCACCTAGTAATGAATTCGCCTTGGTAGAGAGCTGTGTTCTTTAGAACATTTTGCCCATTGGAATTTGTTGATACCAAGGCGAATTCATTACTAGGTGAACTTAACAGCTCAGGTGATTAACGATTATATAAAATTTTTTCCCAGCTGAACAATCTTAGGCGAATTTATTTTTTGACATTCACGATATGTTTTACAACAACAAAATACATACATAGTACTGAATTCGCCTTTCCGCTGGCATTCACCTGTATAAATACGCTTTGCTCGCTGCTAAGCAGTAGTTCCAAGTTCTGTATTTTAAAACAACCTTTAAAAGTAGGATCACACGATTGTCGCAAATAGACCCTTCTTATATGCTGTTCATACAGCATATAAGAATTGATTTTAATTACCCATTCAAAATTTTAATTAACTTAATTGTCAGTTAACAGTTAATTGTTCTAATATTTAGTAAAATTAAATATACATCCCTGTGGCAATAATACCCAATGAACACACTTCGTTTGACAACTGAAATGTAAACAAAAGATGGCGAGTCAACAAGAAGAAATATTCGAAATTATTTTCTACTATTGAGTAGAAAATAATTTCGATATCGTGTAAATTTCTAATGATATGACCCGTTACGTAACGAGTCGAGTTATCACTTCAGTGTTGCAAAATAATGACAAAATGTGTTTGATGTCGAAAGTTGTGAACAAAAATCATATGTTTTGACAAAACAAGTTGAAATTTACGAGCAATAAATCCAATCAAATTAAAAACGCAAAAGAAATGGACCCAATATTATTATATTATGTTTCATCGTCTGACTCCGATGAAACGGTTACCCTTAATGCAATAAGGAAAAAAATTAGGGGAAGCGACATATACCTCGATACCTTTTACTCGATATCGAATGAGATAATCCCAAAAGTGTAAAAACTCGCACATTCGAGTAAGAACTCGCTCGGAAGCGAATGACAGAATAAGCCCCCTGTTGTCAAACGTTAATTGCATTAGCAATATTAAGTATGTATGAATACTTAAAAAAAACTGTAATTAACTGATAATTGAAGTGTATGTATGAACAGTATATAACTCAATTTTTATTGTGGCCTAATAATAAAATTATCCCAGTCAAAAAGTTTGCATTCACATGGTTGCTCCATTTTAACAAATTTGATTGACATAAGATTGTGAAAAATGATTTTGCGACATTCAAGCTTTAAGCACATACGCCACAGCAGACTTGGATTGCCCCATATACATAGGAACATAGGACTGTGGTAAAGGAATTTTATTCCTGTACGCAACTCTATCCATGTTACAAATTTCTTCTATATCTGGTCAGCAGTTTAGCCCATAAAGCGCAACAAACGTATAGAGTTACTTTGGTATTTGGTCAGCGGTCGGACATGCAGACAGACGCGCATATTGGAGGGAGGAGAACTGAGTACAGAGTTGATTGGGTTTTAGTTTTCTTATGTTAATTGCTAAAACTATTGTTTTAATAAATTTGTTCAAAAACAAATAAGAAATATATCCTGAATTTGGGCGTTCACCGTCTCCTGACAACACCCTAGGCACTTTAATGAATTTTAATGTAGCCTATGTCCGTCAGGGTAGTTCATTCTACATTGTCAGGCTAGTGGTTCTAGAGCAAACATGCCCAGTCCTATGCGCTTGATACTCAATTGTTTTTGTAAATGCGCTTAGCTATAGGGCTGTGCTCTTTAATACACAAATACTGCGCTCAGCATTAGCAATGAAAAATACACAAACAACTTCCAGGCAGTTTACCAATTTCGAATGAAAATGAATGCGAAAGAAAGCTAGTCACTCACATTCGAATCAATTTGGGGGCTTTGTCTATCTCACTATTATTCGTTCGCATATTCTTATGTATTTTCATCGAGTTTTGATATATCGTTCGCATAGAAAAAAGTTAGACGAACCCAAATCAATTTTCTTTCGCTTAGATTGCGAACGCAAGCACTTTGTCGAGATTGGTAAACTGGCTGTTCGCCTTTTATATATTTTTTTTTTCTTCACCGCACACACACAAAAGCAAAGCAACAACACTTTCGCATGCTTTGTTGGTAAACATTGACGACAGCGATTATCAGTGTGAATTTTGTTTTTGTAAATTGTTTTGCTTCTTACAACAAAAAATATTAAATAAAAGTAGTTTTTCCTTAAATGTATTGTTGTTTACTCTTTCATATAGAACTTTTGGGCAGCACTGTTCTAGAGATTTCCCCTTTATACATACAAACTTCTCCTCTTTATAATATTATTTAGATAACGAAGTTATGCATATCTAAATAATATAAAAACTTACTTAAATATGACTGAGAAGTGGGTATTTGCGCATAAACACAAGAGCTGTTTGTGACAAGCTTACATCGTTCTCAATAAAAACTTCCATATTTGCAGAAAGTACCAAAAAGTATCACGAATTTGTGAAAAATTATACAAAAGGATATTTAAAGAAAAGTGTCATAGAAAGTGTCGTGGACATCAAAAAAGGGGTCAAATTGGCACTTTAGTACCACAAAGGCAACACTGACCTTAATGTCTATAAATGAAATTCCCAGTTTCCACTATGCAAGTCTTATTGCTGAACTGATTAACTTTTAGAGAACGGGGTGAGGTATTTTACCTCATCCAGTAAACGAGTACATACTTGCAGTTCGTTTTGCTTTCATATTCGTATGTATACTATTCAAGCTAAAATCAGTTCAGTTTAAGCAATAAGACTTGTACAGTGTAAACGGCAAAGAAAGTTCAAAGAAGAAAATGAAAAATTACAATCTTATTTTCTTGTATAGTGGAAATGGGTTAAAAAACATACATTATAAGTTTCTTTAATTCTTTATTACTAACTTACCCATTTAATTGATTTAAAATAAATAAGAATTGAAAAAATTTGTATATTATTTTTGTTCCTTTTGCAGTTGCTTTTATTTTAAAGGTTATGGAAAATTATGAGTTTTTATGCAATTAATATTTTGAGAATAATTTGTGGTTTTAATAATAAAACAAATGAATTATCATTTTGTGATTGTGTAGCGGCTGCTATTGCATCACTTGTTAATAAAAGTTTTATACACAAAGGGTGATGAGTATAGAGATCTTAAAAAAAGACTAAGGTTATATTAGGTTAGTTTGATCAGCCAATTAAAAACAAGCCAGCCAAGTTAAGAAACAAGCTGAGTAAAAAATTTTGGCTACTTCTGAAGAGAAACTATTTTTTTAAAGTTAATTAATCTTATATCCCCAATTATATCCAAGTACTTTTGTGTAAACTGTTATCTGAAAAATGTTTACCATTGACAACCGTTTCGGATTCATATGCATGTATGTACACTAAAAGGGTTTAACTAATATATGGCGCAATGAACACATGAGAAAATTTGTACCTTCTTAAAATGGCACCTTGTAGGCAAAGGAGTTGATATTAGGGATGAAACGATGCGAGTACATACAAGTAAATACTCGATACTATCGAGTACCGGTCAGAAATACTCCTTTCGTATTGACAGGCAAAAAAATTAATTGGTCACCATTTTGATCATAATTTTATTTGTTTTCAAAGTTTTTATAATACAAGTCCATGCAACCCGTGCATGCAAATGGGACTGCCAAAATCGGGTGTACTCGTGTGCTAGCATTTTATAAAAAACGACGATAGGGTCACTATCTTGAGATAACTGTGAAAATGATTTACATCAGTACCTGCCTTGACGGCCTAAACTAATGGTGGACCAATTCCACGGAGTGAATTTTTCACGATTCACCACCGCCCCCGTGTGGCTTGCTAGACTCACACAGGTAGCAATTCTTGTCATATGATTGCGGTCATATGAACAACTTCTTGTTGAGGAGTTCGGGCTTTCTAATCCCACATATATGCAATTTCCCAGCAATTAACGGAAGACAAGCCTTAACGAGTTGGTAGGCCGAAGCCCACTATGAGCATCAGCCCTTAAGCCAACTCACCCGTCAAACCGTCACCACTGGTTCCTTATAGTACACGTATCTGTTGTATAGGCAACAGATCCTCGGGAGATTGTTAGCCCTCGAAAAAAGCCATCACCAAACAATTATCAAGGATACTAACACTCCCTTCCTGCGTTTTAGGTTTCAACCACAGCCAGAACGTTTCAGCCAAGGTAGGCACCTCAACCATGATCAGCGCGGGTCGAACCGCAAGCAGAACTTCCCGGGGGCCATGCTGATCCCCGTTCTGCCAATTTATACCCTTGGTAAGGGTTTCAGAAGCTAACACAATATAAGTCATGTGGCTTCCTAGAGTTTTGTTTGTCGCACCAAATGAGGGACCCCTTCCCCTCTTTTTACCGAAAAACAGAGTGTCTAAGTTAGGAATACACCAAGGCAAAACCTGTTCCCCGGGGGGACTATCTTGACATACTAAAATAAATAGTCTCAGCCATTCGAATATGTCACTAAAAAATATTCTTGTCAGAATTACTCGTATATGACTATCGAAGATTATGCCAATCATAGATTGTCTTACTTCGAAGTTAAAAAGTTTTTATCCTCCATCGAATGTGTCAGACTAGTGGGTGAAAGTAGCAGAAGAATTGTTATGGCGTGTAGTAAGCTGTACTTGTCAAAAATATTTGTAACGTTTTTATATATTATAGAAGTAGTAAATTATTTTTATTTGAATTTTTTGTTATTGTTAAATGTTTAATACAGAATAAACCACTAAATTCCCTATTAAATGTAAACAATACATTTGACGTTAACTGCGCACTATATTGCCAGTAGCAAAAAAATGTCACATGCCGTAGCGCCGCCACATTGTAGACATTAATGCACTTTGCTAACAATCATGTTTTGTTACTAATCTAAAGCCGTAACGACCCAAACCATACCAAATCGCCAAAATGGCAGGTTACACGCCTAGGAAATGCTTTTTTCACAATATCCTGCTGTTTGTACGGTTGCTCATGATGTTTTTAGACTGCGGCTGTTTAGTTCAAAAAATTTAACATGATTGATGTAAACAGCCATTTTCAAAACCTATTACATCTTACGGTAGGGTACCTCAGAGGGAGCTGGTTTTGCTTTGGCGTACACTAAACCAGAGCACTCGGCTTTCTGGGGTATAGAGGGGAAGAAATCTCTCATTTGCTGTAGCAAATAAAATTCTAGGAAGCCACATGACTTATGTTACGAAAATCTTACCAAGGGTTAAAACTGACAGATCGGGGATCAGCAAAGTCCCCGAAAGGTTCCACCTTGTAGATCTCTTAGTGCTGATAACGGATGAGGTGCTTGCCTTGGCGGAAATGTTCTGGC
This sequence comes from Thecocarcelia acutangulata, assembly GCA_914767995.1. Lineage (NCBI taxonomy): Eukaryota > Metazoa > Arthropoda > Insecta > Diptera > Tachinidae > Thecocarcelia > Thecocarcelia acutangulata. Next base: position 32,623,857 of record OU612096.1, read on the forward strand.
TGTGATTTAAATGTAAAATCGCAGGAAGAGGAATAAATTTCCCTGATAACTTTAGTGCAAGCTGCTTTTCGGGTGCAGGTGTCTTGCTTCAGATACATGTACTGTAAAGAACCAGGGGGGATGATTATTAAATAAGTTGGTTCAGCGCTGATGTTCTTGATAGACTTCGGCCTGCCAACTCATTAAGCCTTGTCTTCCATTGACTTTTGGGAAATTTCATACAGGAGGGATTAGAAGGCCTGAACTCTTAAAAGCCCTGATTCACTATCCTACACGATCGTGCGATCTACCAAATATAACATGTGTTCTGCACATAAATGTATTAAAAATGCAACTATCTATGTGACAGAGTTTTTGTCAAATCGTGCGATTTGAAAAAGTTTATGAACATTTTCATAGCAAGATGGCTTCTGTGCGATCAGTGTGGTATATATTGTGAAAAATAAGGGAATATTGTTGGCGCCTCTAGAAAAAAATTTAGATAATGTAAAATTATTATGGCAATAAAAGTTTTTAGTTATATCAATAAAAAATTATAAATAGTTTGTTTTCTATGTTTCCCAGCTATCTATATGTCGACATTTCATAGGAACTACCCTAATCATCAGTAGACTTTGGAAATTTTTGAAAGATATTCTCAAACATTCAACTTTATATCCCAACAATATAAATAATTGCTGAGAATTTAAAAAGAAAAATGCTCTAAAGATTAGGGTAGTTCCTATGAAATGTCGACATATAGATAGCTGGGAAAAATAGAAAACAAGCTATTTATAATTTTTTATTGGTATAAATGTTAGAAGCTAGAATAGCAAATAAAAACTTAATTGTTTGAGTTTTTAGTTATTTTATTGTGTATATAAATTATTGCAATCAATTTGAAGAGATGTTTTAAAGTCGGCCACAATCGATCGTGTAGGATGATTAATTAGTGCATTAAGCAAAGATGGCTAAAAACTTATGACAGAAAGTTGCGACTTATATGAGCCTTGCAAGCCACATGGGCGTGCTGGTGAATCGTGAATAATTCACCCCGTGGAGTTGGGCCCAATCATCAGATTGGGCCGATAAGGCAGGTGTTGATGTAAATCAACTTCACAATCTTACGATGGGGTGATTAATTTTAATAATAATGGGTGATTTTATAAGAACTATCGGAAATTAAAAAAAAAAAGAAACACATAAAATTCAGAAAAATGCATGAAATATTTATTTGGATCGATAGTTGGGTCGATATAATTTAATGTTTGAAGATTATTTCATGCAAATGTTGTCCGCGGCTGCGCCTCAAATGGTCCATCCGCTTAGTCCAATTTTGGCATACTCTTTCCAACATTTCGGCCGGTATCTCACGAATAATGTTGGCAATGTTGGCTTCCAGTGCGTCAATCGAAGCAGGCTTGTCGCTATAGACATTAGCCTTAACATAGCCCCACAATAAATTGTCTAGAGGCGTTAAATCGCACGATCTGGGCGGCCAATTGACTGGTCCCAAGCGTGAAATAAACTGTTCACCGAACTCGCCTCTCAATTGGTCCATTGTTTCGCGTGCTGTGTGGCATGTGGCACCGTCTTGTCGAAACCACATGTCATGCAAGTCAAGCTCTTCCATTTTGGGCAAAAAAAAGTTTGTTATCATCGCACGGTAGCGCTCACCATTCACAGTAACGTTGTGATTCGCATCATCTTTGAAGAAATACGGCCCAATGATGCCGCCAGCCCATTATCCGCACCAAACGGATGCATTGGTAGCTCTTGCAATGCTTCTGGCTGCTCTTCACTCCAAATACGGCAGTTTTGCTTGTTCACGTATCCATTCAACCAGAAATGAGCCTCGTCGCTGAACACAATTCTTCGATAAAAAAGTGGATCTTCATCTAACTTTTCAAGAGCCCATTCACCAAAAATTTGGCGTTATGGTAGGTCGTTTGACTTCAATTCTTGCACCAGCTGTATCTTATAAGGCTTCACACCCAAATCCTTCCGCAAAATTTTCCACGTAGTGGAGTAACAGGGGCCCAATTGCTGCGAACGGCGCCGAATCGATAATTCACGGTCATCACCAACACTGGCCGATACGGCTGCGATATTTTCTTCAGTTCGCACTCTACGTAAGCGTGTTGATGGTTTAATGTCCAAAAATGTAAATTTGGTGCGAAATTTTTTTACAATAGCCCGAATAGAAGCCTCAGTAGGTCGATTAAACTGACCATAAAATGGAAGAAGCGCGCGATGAACTTTCTTAACAGAGCACGCATTTTGGTAATAAAATTCAATAATTTGCAAGCGTTGTTCGTTTGTAAGATGATTCATGATTAAATTATAGACCAAACTGAAGATGTTTGACAGTGACACAAGATACAAAACGATAATAAGATAATAGCAGAAAAATCACTCGTTATAATGGCAAAACTTTCGATATTATTTGTTTGGCGGGAAAACTTTACGAGTATATTGCATTTATATAAAATGCGTTATATAAATTATCCCCTTAAAGAATCACCTTATAGGAAAATTACTTAATGAATTTATTTATACCTGTACGAGTATATTGTATACATACATATATCTTTTTTTCTATTTGACTGCGATACTTAAAGACTTTTTCCCAGTCAATTTTCAAGCTCTATTATTATGCAATAATACATCTTCTTCCTCAATTTATAAATTCATATTTTTATACACAGTCAGTCAGTCAGTCATTCAGCCAGTTAGTTTGGCTGTCGTTTTTATTATATTTTATTTTGTCTTTATTGCATACAAATACGAGTGTAATGTTGATTATAATCATTTGGTACCCGTGAACATTTGCTGTGTTTCAAATTTGTTCGCCTGCAAAGTGTTTGAGGAGGTTTGGCTTAACATCTCAGATCTAAAACTTAAAATAATTTTATTTTGTGGCTTTTTTCCTTCAACCGATTTGCTTGATTATGTTTTTTTTTTTAATATAAATTAATACATAATCTAACAGTAGTAAAATAAGTTTTTAAGTGAATTTATTACAAATCATGTCAAAGGGCAATTTTTGATTTATGTAACATCAGTTATAAAAAAATAAAATAAAGATAGTTGAAAAACACACGAATGCGATTAAAAATTATATGATTTTCAAACAATTGAAAACGAATTGCAAACACACACTGATTAACGCTTTTAACACGAATCTTCTTTATTTTTTTGTCAGTAATTTATCAGTTTTTTTTTATCTTGTTATGTCAAAATTTATAACTTTTTATTTGTTGTGTCGTTGTGACAAGTTCACATGATCATTAAGATTATAAATAATATGATTAAAAATGAGCAAGGAATGAATTTCAAATTCAAATTGTTGATATTAACTCTGTATTAATTAAAAATGTTGAAGCAAAATCTTACTTTATCTAATATAGCTGAAATAGCGAAGGAAATGTATTCTTTTAGATTTATTAGTTTCGAAGAAGCTATTAAAAAAAATAAATTTCTTAATACAGCACATTCAAAATAAATCCAGGGTCACTTTCCGTGGAAAAATATTTATTAGTTTTTTAAACGGGATTTTTATTAACTACCATAAAATAACACGATCGTTGTGATCGTGAACGTACTTCGGTTTAAAATCGTGACCTTAAAAATGCAATTAAGTGAAAGAGATACTACATAATAAATGACAAATATATATGTACATAATAAGTCATTCAACGCAATTTATGCCGGCGATGTCTAACTTTGATGGCGAAACATTCGTACCTTGTGACTTAAAGTGCCGAGACACAGAGACACGCTCGGTAACGTGATAGCAGACGAACTTGCACAAATTTGAGTCACGAGCGTTTAGGTAAAACTCTACTCTCTGCATGAATCACATAAGGATTATATGGCTGATTATTCCAAGCGTTGTAAGATAGTACCTACATGAGCCTCTTACACTGAACCAAATTTTCATCGGTATCATTAACTAAAAAATTTAGTAAACCCTTCACGAAAAATAAATATTCAAATCAAAAGATTATTTTTCAAATCGAAACAAAACTTATACAAATAAACAAATATTATTCGACTCAACTCCAATGGATTTTATTAAAAATATAACAACCATATTCATAAAAAAATATTTTTTGTTTATTAGAGGTTTATCTGACAAATTTCTATACAAAGTTTGTCAAATAAATCTTTAATAAACAACAAATATTTTTTATGAATACGGCCGTAAATTTGTACATTAAAAAAAAAGATTTGTTAAAAATGTGGGCAAAATTTTGTTGAATCAGTAAAAATTTAGTTAAAATAGTAGTAACTAATAGTAGGACAAAAGCACACATAAATATTGAAATTTACATCCTGAAAGAATGTTAGTTTGAATAAAAACGATCCAAACAAGCTTGAGAAATGTTCATTCTTATGAGTTTTTGGTAGACTGTTAACATATGCGGCACCCAGAAATCTTTTTCATCTGTAGTTCTTCATGCAAAATTCAATGGACTCGATCATTTGAGGTGCCCATGATATTAGCTATTTCAGGCACTTTTATTCGTCGATCATTTAATACCATATCATCATGCACTTTGGCAACAATTTCTGTTGTTGTTGCTGTTTTTGGACGTCCACTACGTGGTTCATCTTCAGCGCTTGTACGCCCACGTTTAAAATCAGCAACCCAATTTTTTACTGTTGGATATGAAGGAGCACTTTCACCTAACACATTCACCCTATCATTATGAATTTCTTGTCCCGATAAATCTTTTTTATGTAAATATTTAATGACACCACGCATTTATAATTTTTTTCATTGCAAGAAAATCGCGGATTTTTCTTTGGTGAACACCTGTTTCTATATGAAGGAGTTACCAAATCGAAACAAGATTTAACCTGTGTTCATAGCAGAGATGTAAGTTTCCAAAACACTTAATTTTTTCTGTTTATATTGTGCTTTTTGTGCTAGGCTAAGAAGTTTCCGAACCGACCTCGTACACCCTATTTTGCAGTATTTAGGTAAATTTTTGTTTCAGTGTACAATATTTGATATGCTTTATGGCAGACCTGTTACATCATTTTTGGACATGTTCCCTCTAACTCAAAGTTTTTGTTTTATCTTGGACCACTGCTTAGGGGTCCAAGATAAAACACCTATGCAGTGCATTGTAGTGGACCTAGGAAAATAGATTATGAGATAGAGCTGCAAAACAATCGATAGCATCGATAGGTTTATTTTTAGCTAACTTCGTTCGATAGTAATAGTGATACTATCTACAATATTTTATCGTATATACGAAGCCGGTTACATGTAGCCGGCAAAACGTTTCTGGCCATTTATTCAGGCAGGTTCTTAGCCGCCTTTAAGTTTTTATAGCTATAGCGTAATTTACAAATGAAAATATGTTATATAAACCATATTATATATCAAAGTAAAGTGTATTATATCATTTATCTCAAATAAAAAAAGAATTTTTTTATATAAAAAATGTTAGTTAAACATGGCAACTTACATATGGCGGCTGCGGCTAAGTGGCGACTTCAGCTTAAAAAACGTTGTTCTCTTTGCATACAGGTGACGCTACAGCTCAAAGTGTTTACCAAAAATATAAAGAAAAGTATTTATATGTTGTATTTTTTATTATAGAATAAAAAAAAATACGTAAAGATTTTATGTATACCTATATAAATATGTATATATAAATATGTTCAACACAACAGGAACAAAAGGACCCAAGCTGGTTTCATGAAGCTGGCGGCCTGTACAACCTAACCTAACCTATATAAATATGTATGTATCAATGTTTACCAACCTTCACTTGAGTTACAGATTCATAGCCAAAATTAGAGCTTAACGTTTTTCTTGAAACTATCGAAAATATCGATGGAGACGACTATCGTTAGTTTTGCAGCTCTATTGTAAGAAGGAGGAAAAAGGGAGTAGTGTTTGTGGACGTTTGACTTGCACCTTCAGTAACAACACGAAAAGACCAAAACAAATTTTAACACAGCATTTAAAGTGTTGGAATGAAATCAGTTACAACTTAAGGCCCTGTTACACTATCTTACACGATAGTGCGATCTTCATAATAAAGCATGTGTGCTGAAAAAGTATTAAAAATGCAACTGCGTGACATAGTTTTTGACAAATTGTGCGATTTGAAAAATTTTATGAACATTTTCATAACAAGATGGTTTCTATGTGATCAGTGTCGTGTATATTGTGGAAAATATGCGAATATTGTTGGCGCCTCGAATACGTATCTTTTAATTTTTTTTTAATTTTTAAATCGTCGTTTAAAAAAAGTGCTAAAGGGTAACTTTTCAAAAAAGGCTCTTTTTTAAAAGATACGTCTTCGAAAAATTTAGTATTTTTTGAAAAAAAAAAACGTTTTATCACAAGTACCTTTTAGGGCCATTATTACAACTGACGAATAGTTAACATTAAGACTTTATCTTACAGATAATTTTTTTTTTTTTTTGTTCTTACAAGTTAACATTAACCTGAAAAGGTGCTGATAAATTAACAGCAGGTTCATCCTCATTTCAAAGTTAACTTTAAGTATTTGAAGCTGCCAGGTTTTCTGCTGAAAATATTTAACCTCGGTTGTAAAACTGGGAAAAATTTAATGGTAACTTTATCGTTCACGTTAACTAATGTTCAGGTTAACTATCAAGAACTTTATCATTAAGTTGTAATAACAGCCCATAGAAAAAATTTTTTTTTGCTTTTTTAAAATTATTATAAGTACTATAAAAAACCGTTTAAAAAAAGTACCTTTACAAAAAAGCGCGCTTCAAATTAATGTAAAATTATTATTGTAATACTAGTTTTTATTATTTATGTAATAATAGTTTTTAATTATTTTATTGTGTATATAAATTAGAGCAATCATAATTGTGTAATAGTGTGGCCTAATAACCTATTTACACCAAAGCGAAATCTGCTCATTCGAGATTTCAAGCCAAATCTAGTAGATTTTGAGAAGATTTCCCATACAAAATGAAATCTATTTTATGAGTAGATTGCGACGAAATCTCCTTAAATCTACTCAGTACTAAGCAATGCAACTGTGATTTCTTGCAAAAAGTACTTAAAAATACTACGCTGCAACAAAAATTGCACTATAATGTACACCACATGCAGTCTCTGGGCACAAAAAATATACACTTTAACGCTGTATTCAGTCTCTGATAATATTGTATTGTCAAACCCGCATGCATAAATTATTTTTGAGCAAATGAAATCTTGCTAGATGTCAAAAAACGGTGGTGTAAACGATATAGGTTTCGTTGTAGACTTCGATTCAAATCTACTAGATTTTGAGTTGGTGTAAATGCGCTATAAAGCGATTTTGTAAAGTCGGCCAGACTTTTAAAACATCAGGACCGTTAACATCTGGTATCAGAAGGAGCAATTGCATACGATTACATAACCAGATCGGTTATGGCAGAACTCTAATGAAAACTCCCAACTACACTTTCCACAGCCTCAATATCAGCTGACTGACCTGACTGCACTAGACTTTTACTTATCAGCTTATTCCAACCATGATGCGTAGAAAACGAAATCGCACAAAGAAATGCATACGTGATTCAGTAGGAGATGAATATGGACAAAGAATAATTCAATAGCTCCGGGGCTGAGGGGTTTAAGGCGGCTGTTCATGAGGTATTATGACCAGAGTTCAATTGCAAAATGGGTGTTGATGAGTAGTGTCCCCCAGCAGCGTCGTCAACGTTTTTGGTGCTTTTTTAAATTATTTGTGCGAAAATTTCTTGAGTTTGTGCGGGCTCCGCTTTTTTAATTTTCGGTGCGTTTTTTAAATTTCGGTGACACAAAATCAAATTCACCTCAAAATTTTGTTTTAATGTAAGTTTATTCAAGTGTCCAAAGTTTTTACGTTTCATTTCTTTTATTTGTTATTTTCGTATATATCAATAAATTATTTTCAAGACACCGCTTACGAAAACACCAATTACATACAGTGTTCTAATAGAATTACAATTAGTCGAATTTAGAGGCTTATAGTGCTATTCTGTGACTTTTAATGATCCGATAATCGTAAATTCTTTCTACAACAATTGTTGTATGCTCCAGCAATATAATTTTGATGACGATAAGCAGCTGAATTTTTGTGTCCCTGATAATAGGCAGTAAAAGTAACAGTTGATTTCGGTCGTCATCAGATATAATTATATGATATTGCTTAATAATGAATTTGATAAAAGATCTTTATAATTATTGTAAAGTAAAAATTATCTTAAAAAAACTAACACTCGTAGAGGCCTCGTAGAGGTTTGACAAACACGAATTCTAGCTATTGAACGAATTTGATAGCATGCCATTAGGCGGTGCTATCGGATACACTTTGATTGTATAATAGTCGCTTAAAAGGCTGTTTCATTATTGTCTTTTTAGTATAAAAATACTATTTAATATAAAAATATAAGTTTTTACAAATTAAAGAAATACTTAAAAATTCGGTGCGCTTTTGTTAAAATAACGCGCTTTTTCCCCCATTTTGGTGCGTTTTGAAATTTCAAAGTTGACAACGCTGTCCCCCAGCTAAAAGGTTTTATTATTTTTCTGGTCTTCCACAATCAAAAATTTTTTTTCACGGCATATTGGTATTGTAATAAAAAAATCCTGCTTATTTCTAATATTATATGATGAATGGTTGATGGGTTGGTATCATTCGTCTAGCTCGAGTTCAATCCTGGCTAAAGCCAAGAAATATTTTTATTTATAATTATAACAATAATTGCCGCGATCAATAACTCTTGATCAAAGAAGACAGGAAAAAATAAAGCTGGGGGACAACTAGCTGTTTGACAGTCACTACACTGTTCATCAGCTCCCAATAGGATTCGAACTCAGTACCATGTAAACATGATGTATTTTTAATACGGCTGCTTAACCAACTCAGCCACTGAGCCCTTATTTATTTTTTCGTCTATATTTGTCTCATATTGATCACATTAGCAATTTGTTATAATCCCATTACATTAATACATATAAAAATCCTTCTTAAAATTTAAGAAAGGAAAAAACTTGAACTAAAACCTGATGTACATACATATGTGCAAAAACCCAAAATTTTATTCAATTAAGAATTATAAAGTTCGAAAAAACTCAATAAATTAATATTCAAAATCAAGGAATCTGACCAGATTGCTTCAAATCCATTAAAACAATAATTGAGACAGTCCCGACTTCAGGACACAATCAATAATTTTCTGATCAGGTCCCGCGTGGACAAGCATGGTGGTCGTTTACGGTCTATAATTTTTAAAACCAATTGGCTATATAAAATTAAATTTAATTAATAAAATATATACATACATAAAATACAATCGTAAAGCAGCTCTGGGCTGAAGAATAACTCTCGCGTCATCGTAATTATTTTTTAAGTGCGTTCAGCCTTGTTGTTCGGTCTTCAAGAGCTTTGCGTCTGACGCGTTCTGGTCAAAGGTTTGCTAAACTAACTGTATTGGTTCACAGTTTTTCTAGAGGCAGTTCGTTATTAACCACGCTGCAACCTCCTATGTGAAAGCATATGTCGTTATAGTTAGTCACAGCGACGCTGCAAACGTACTGTTAATACCATCTTGTGCATATGGTCCCGTCACCCCACCCATGCTGTGTCTCCTATACTTTACAAATTTACTTTGCACCTGTATAGTTATATAAATAAATGAAATACATTAGCTACCCTTTATTTGACACCTCCAAGTGTATGTCTTTAGATGAAGTTACAGATATTTCATAGATTTTTTTCTTTTCTTTTAAAAAGAAAAATTTATTTAGAAACCTTAATAACAATTACAAAATGCAGTGAAAGTTAATAATGGAGAAAATTAAATTTACATTTATTTTCCCAATAATACAAGACAAATAAATTTGCACACACTTGTCAGTCAGTTAAAAGTGCAAGAAAAGCTGATAAAGCAAAAATATGCTGACTCCTGCAGCAGCAGCCATTAACTGTTTCACTTTTACACAACGAAATTTGGTTTCATCAAATAGACAGACAAACTTAACTCTCTAATAGGCAAAAAATAAAAATTGTTAAAATGAAAATAATAAAATTGAATTTTGCACCGATTTTTACTATTATTTCGAATAAAAAAATCATAGATTTTTGCGTAATATTTTTTTTTGTTTTCTTAAACATAATTTGCTCTAGTTTTTTTTTTAGCTTCTTTGCTAAATAGTTTCTTTCTTTTATACACTGTTTTCATCCTTTTTCACAATAACAGATGATCGAACGTGATTTCGAAAACATTTTCCTATAAGATAAAATTTAATCGTGATCTTTTTTTTTTAGTTGTTAAATGAATATTTTAAGATTGCAATTAAAAGCCGGAAAATTACTTCATTATCACAATTTCATAAATATTTATTATTGTTTATTGTATTTGAGTTTTTTTTTTAACTTAAAATATACTTAAAATATAAATATGCAAACATTATGATTTAAAATAGTTAGTAACACCGTCTGTAGAGGAGAAGTGCTCAAAGGGTTGCACAATGGGATTGTAACTTTGTACATAAAGACTAACTAACTGCACACCATGAAATCCGCATAAAAAAACTATTCGCATGCCTTTTCTGACCAAATTATGCATGTTGTACACATATGTATATATATGGTGTTTTTATATAAAACCTTAATTGACACTACTTTTATAATTAGCGGTCATTTTGTCAGCTGTTACAGTGCAGCCTAATGGCCTTATTACACTATCATACACGATCGTGCGATCTACAAAATAAAGCATGTGTGCTGAAAAAGTACTAAAAATACAACCGTGCAACAGAGTTTTTGACAAATCGTGCGATTTGAAAAATTTTATGAAACTTTTCAAAACATAATGGTTCCTATGCGATCAGTGTTATATAGTTATATTGTGAAAATATAAGAATATTGTTGATGCCTCAAGAAAAAAATTTAAGTAAAATTAAAAAAAAAAGTAAAATTAGTGTGTTAATAAGAGTTTTTGATTGTTTTATTGTATATATAAATTATTTCAATTATACTTGTGTAATAGTGTTGCCTACAACGGCATTTTGAGGCGATTTTTTCAAGTCGGTCAGACCTTTGAAACAGTTTCCTGTGAATGAATCGTACGATCGTGTAGGATAGTGAATCAGGGCCTTTAAGGCCTTGCTACACTATCATACACGATCGTGCGATCTACTAAATAAAGCATGTGTGCTGAAAAAGTACTAAGAATTTAACCTCGAGGAAAATTTAAGTAATGTAAAATTATTATTTTTTAAATTAAAAATTGTTTGGTTTGTACATATGTACAACAGGTTTTTAGTTCAAGTTTTTCCTTTCTTAATTTTTTCTTAAGAAGGATTTTTTACAATACAAATTTGCTGTGATCAATAATTATTGATTGAAGAAGACAAGAAAAATAATAATCAAATCTTTAGCTGGGGGACAACTAGCTGTTTCGTAGTCGCTACACTACTCATCAGCACCCACTGGGATTCGAACTCGGGACATGACGTATCATGATCTACTGCTTTAACTACTAAGCCACCGAGCATTTAATTATTTTCTATCTATATTCATCTCATATTGAATCACATGCATTTTGTTAATTGCCCACATTGTTTGTACAGCGTTTGCTGTCTCTAAACTAGCGGTATTTATTTTTATTTATTAACATACATATTTTTGTATTTGTATGAGATGAATATAGATAGAAAATAATTAAATGCTCGGTGGCTTAGTAGTTAAAGCAGTAGATCATGATACGTCATGTCCCGAGTTCGAATCCCAGTGGGTGCTGATGAGTAGTGTAGCGACTACGAAACAGCTAGTTGTCCCCCAGCTAAAGATTTGATTATTATTTTTCTTGTCTTCTTCAATCAATAATTATTGATCACAGCAAATTTGTATTGTAAAAAATCCTTCTTAAGAAAAAATTAAGAAAGGAAAAACTTGAACTAAAAACCTGTTGTACATATGTACAAACCAAACAATTTTTAATTTAAAAAATTATAAAAGTTCAACAAAAATTTAACAAATTAGTAAAATTATTATGTTAATAAAAGTTTTTAATTGTTTTATTGTGTATATAAATTATTTCAATCATACTTGTATATGTGGATATGTAAAGTTGTTTCCAAGGTGCATTAACGTATACACGGTGGCAGCTCTAGAGCAAAATTACAACAATACAACAAAAACAGGCATGTGGTTAGCTATGTTTATCAAAAATATTTGCAATTATTTTCACAATTATAAACTATGAATGTACCTTTTCATAATTATAAATTATATTTATTTGAATTATTTATATGTGCACAAAATAATTTGTATATTTTTAATAAATTCACTTTCAAAAATGTAAGCAATGCATTTGACGTAAATAGCTTACTATATTGCCAGTAGAAAAAAATTGTCACATGCCGTAGTGCTACCACCGTGTATACGTTAATGCACCTTGGTTGTTTCTCTACGATAAGCCGAAATAATTAACAGTGCTGTCAACACGTTTTTGGTGCTTTGTAAAATTATTTGTGTGAAAAATTCTTTAGTCGGTGCTTTTTTTACATGTTATATGTACAAAGTGCAAATGAAACGTACACTGTGTTTAATAGATTTGATATTTCAAGCTTGTAGTGCGGTTATGTAACTTTTAATGATCCGATAATCGTAGATTCATTTGACAGTAATGGTTCTATGCTCCTGCAATATAATTTTGATGAATGTAAGCAGCTGTACTTTTGTGTCGCTGACAGTAGGCAGAAAAGTAACAGCTGATTTCGGTCGACAGCAAATATAATTAAATAATATTGCTGCATGATAAATGTGATAAAATATCGTTATACTCATTGTTAAGTTAACGTTTTCTTAATAAAACTAACAGAGTCGTACTAGAGGCCAAGTTTGACAAACACGAATTCTAGCTATTGAACGAATTTGATGGCATGCCATCAGGCGGTGCTATTAGACACAGTTTTGTGTGCATAATAGTCGTTTGAAAGGCTTTACCATTATCGTGTTTTTAATATAATGATATTGGTTGTATTTCTTAAAATACAAAACTTTAACTTATTTTTAAAAATGCAAGGAAAAAATTCAAAATTCGGAGCATTTTTGTTGAAATAACGCGCTTTTTCCCCATCTTCATGCGTTTTGAAATTTCAAAGTTAACGACTTGAAGATTTGTCGAGTTATTGTCGATATATGACCGCATATGCAGGAACAAGCCATGGAAAATTGGACCTTCATATTAGACCACATCCGAGTTAGTCGTGACGGTCATATGCCAGAAGTCATATATAAATTATTATGCCAGGAGTTTATCGCTCGAATAAACTGAATTCAATGTCTATTTTAAAAAATCATCTTTGCATTATTCAATTTAAAATTGTTATGTCTCAATAAAAACACCCTTTACTTGCTTGAAGTAAGAGTAAAAGCGTTAATAGCTTAGCTTTTAATTCTTTGTGCAAAATAAATGTAACCACCCTGTATAAGTTAACATTTTGAGACTTATCCAAAAAGCGTTTTAACACACATTCTTTCTTTTTTTTTTTTTTTTTTTTTTTGATATGCTCTCGACATTCTTACGGAAAACATATGCAATAGTATCTATTTTTTTTAACTACATTTCAAATTAATTTCAAATAGTAAAAAAGATGCTAAGATCTCGACATATCACAAGTTGTTTTTAGCGATGGCTTAGATGGCATGGATTTTTATAATGAAATGTCAAGAAAAATTTTTAAAGGTCAATAATAACAAACATCAACTACGAGTATAAGAAAAAACAATTAACAGCAATTTCAAAAAATCATTTTTATTGAAAAATACCGTTTTGCTGTTCGAAAATCTTTATTTTGTTTTATTATTTTTTTTTTTTTTTTTGATATATGTATAGCATTGGAACTTTTGTCCTCATGCCGAAAGCTATCGAAAAAGCGATGTTACAATATCTATTGCTAAATCTAACCCCCCTAATACACATTACCTTTAATAAGAAACTGAAACCTTTTTACAGTTTTAGCAATTATAATTTGTTACATATTTTTAGGCTACTAAAAAATTATTTCGTAACAATACGTAATCATATATACATACATAAAAACGTATTATCTATTTTTAAAATTTTTTACAATAATAAAATAAAATAAAAAAAATAAATAAATATATATAAAAATTGGTGTTATTGCATAGTTTATAACTTTTTATTGTACAATACATTTTTATTGGCCATGAAGGCTTTTTTTGTTTGGTATTTTTTTGTTGAATAAACTGAATAATTTTGAAGCGACATCTACCCCAACATTCAAGCATATCTTATGGAACAAATTGTACTCCTAAAATTATGTTATATATAACGTTTTATATCGTACATATAAACCCAAGATTTTCTTCCATAGCTCGCTTTAGCCGGCTTTTACCATATTAGAACAGCTGCCAGTAATGAACACGGCCGTAATGCACTTTACATTATGTTTCGTAACATTAAGCTTATATATATGTTGAGTGACATTTGGTGTTATTTGTTGTTGCTTTTAATCATGCACCAGAAAAAGAGGAAGAATCTTTAATAGTGAACGGAATTTTTTGGACGCGATTAATTTTGATAAGTTTTCAAACACAAATATCAACATTAAAACACCTATTAAGTAACAAAAATTTTGTAGGAAAATGTAATATAAAGGTTACGCTGCAATAAAAATATAAATTCAAGACCTAAAGTTACCGTTTTTGTACACAAAATGCTTATAAAATTTCTTTAACGCGTGCACAGTCTACTTCGCTACATAATTGATTGATTTTTTTTGTAACCACACTTAAGACACACAACTACACACAATATTGTGCACTTGGAAAATTTAAACACATATTGAGGTGAAGATGATGATCATGACGATAAGTAAGCAACGATTACTAAATGACTACAATATATGTACAATGGAATATTAATTTAAAGAAAAAACTAATCTAAACATGAAAATGATAAAGTAGAAAGTTTTGTAAGTTAAACAAAATATGTAAACATTTTTGAGCTTTAAAGTAAAAGTATTACAAAGATAAGATTTTTAGTAAAATAAAGTAAACTACATGACGGAATCGGGCACAGAACATTTCGAGAGCGAGTTGGTAGAGAATGCAGTGTTGGTTGACGTTAACATCAGCAGCAACGATTGCACAAGTAGTGAATTGGAGGTTGTGAATGTGACCGCTGGTAATTGCGGCAAAAACGAAATAAAAGTTTCAGCAGAGGGTGTAGCAAGACTGTCATTTGGGTTTCTTGACGACATGCAAGGTGGTGACAGCAGTTTGGAGCCAGGAGAGGTTAAGACTCCTCCGCCTGGTTCCAGTCCAGTTACAATTAAGGAATCAACACCTTCTCGCCTAGCGCAAAAAAAGGCAGAAGCCCCGGTGAAGCAACTGGTTAAAGAAACATCGAAAGCCTTAAAAACCGTTTCCCAGCTAGAAGCTGAAGCCTGTGAAGAAAAAGTACGTGCAATTTTAGAACTAGATGCAAAACAACGCAAAGAAGAGGTGGAGCGACGAAAATTAGAAGCTGAAAAGCGACGCCAATCGGGAGAAACAGTTTTGGAAATAGAAAATAAGCGTAAAGCTAAAGAAGAGCGAAAAAAATTGAAAAAATTACAAAAGGGTAAATAATTGTATGTATTATTGTTTAGATGTTATTACTAAAACAAACTAATTTTTTGCAGCTAAGAAAGCAGCCGAAGAAGCTTTAATTAGTCTAGAAGAGTGTGACGAGTTATCGAAACGAAAGAAACGTAAGATAAGGACGCCAAATGAATCCGAAGAAAGTGAAGGTTTATGCTCCTCTGGACCTGACGATGATGAAGACAAACCTATAAAATCAGAAAAACATTGTTCTGCATTAAATTCAGCTATTGCTGTTCCACCTGTAACTGCATTAAGATATCCTGCTCATTTACCTCCACATCTTTTGCAAGATGCATTTATGGGTGGTTTTCGCCCTATTAACCCTTTTATGCGAAGTCCTCGTCCAGACTTTTCTCATGGAAGGGGTGGGTTTTTATTACGTGGTCGTGGCGGTATGCGTGGGCGAATGCCGTTTCCAGTGTTCAGGCCTCCATTTTTTCCAAGTGCTGGTGCCAGTGGCGGTCAATTAAAATTTACTGTTCCCCACGGTGCGCATGGCATTCAACAACATCGTCAGCATCATACTCCGCCACCAAATCGGGGTCATTCGCCCATACTACCACCGTCTTCTGATTTACTGTGAGTATATACACAAACCATATTATTTTCTATGTTCTATTAACCGAGTTCGTGTCTCAAAATTTGAATTCTGAACCAAGTCATTAACCGATGAAATAAATGAAAAAGATACAAAAAATCTTAAAACCATTTTATAAGTTATCTATTATACAAGTTTTCATAAACGAGATTAAATAATTTAATTAACTAGTGTTGGTTTAGTATTTAAATCAATTTCATTTAAATAAATTTCCTATTTTTTTTCATGTTTTCTTTTAATCAGGTGGACAAAATGCAAACCATCTTTATCGTATTCTTTAAAGTTGAATAAGGAAAATAAATTTCAAGCCGAAAAACAGCATTCTCAAAATTCAGTACAATCGGATGAAAAATGGGTTGATGATAATTCTGATGTCGTAAGGCAACTTGCTGAAGATCAGCAAAAAACCCAATATGAACCTAAAAAGGAGAAAAAGCGCAAATCTATACAAAAAGAAAAGAAAAAGTCTAAAAACCATCGGGATAAAAATGCAAAAAAATCTAAAAGAAGCAATGTATCTGTGCAATCATCCAGCAGCTCATCAATAAAACATAAGAAAAAGTCGCGGAAGTCTAGTAGAAGAAAAATTGAAAAAATACGAAAATCATATGGTGCCTCAACTAGAACAACACCTACATTTCAACAACAACATTCTGCTGAATGTACAGAAACAGCAGAAAGTCCTCAAGATGAATATATACAAGAAAAGCAAATGGATGAAGAAATGCCCAATGAAGAAGAGATCCGTCAAAAGGTTGAAAATATAAAGCAGGAAAAATTGGAAACAACCCAAATTAAAATACAAGATTTAGCACTTAAAGTAAAACCTTTCATAATAATAAAAACTGAACCATTAGATGAAAATGAAGAAAGAGCAAAAAAAGATGAAAAAGTGGAAAGCCAAGTTAAAAGTAAAACTGATGGAGCGAAAAGTGATAATACATACCATCAATCACCAGAACAAAAAAAACTTACTTCGGAGAGCGAAGTAAATCAACCAAGCCCCTCTTTTGAAAAAGAAGGCGAAGTAGAGGAACTGATTAGTGTAACGCCACCTCTGCCGCCAATAAATAATCCTCAACTTCAAAAATCATCCTCTTTGCAAAATGCTTTGGAAATTCAAAAACGCATAGATAAATTATTACAGCAAGACGATATCAAGTTAGAAGCTATTGAGGCTGCTAAAAATCTTTTAATTAAGAAAACGCAAAAACATCAAAGCTCCAAGGAGAGATTAACGCCCGAACGACTTGTTCCTGCCATAGCCATTGAACAAAAGCTTACTGCTAATGACAATTTAACCGGGCAAAAACGAGAAAGTTCATCTTCAAAAGAAAAACCAAGAGCTTATAAAGATAAGGAATCAAATATAAAATCCAAAGATGTTGATAAAGAGAAAAAGAAGGAAAAAGAAAAGCATTCCTCTAAACATAGGGAAGATAAGGATAGCAAACATTACGAAAGAAACTCATCTGTGCCTTCCAAAGAAAAAAAAGATTCTCATAAAGATGGCAAAAATGAGAAAAATATGGACGTTGACAAAGAGAAGACACGCAAGTCTGAAAATGATAAAGAAAAGGAGAAGAACAAATCGCGAAAGGGTTCAACAAATCCACACTATCGCAATCCCTTCAAGAGGTCTATTTCAAGGGATGGGTTCTTTGGTAAAATTGATTCCCGTCGGCGTTCCAGAACAAGAAGTCGTGAACGTGATTTTTCTTCAAAAAGTCGACTTTCTCATGAGCGAAAGCGTGGTGAAAGTTCCGGCTACAGTTCTAGCAGAATTTCTTCAAAAAGACGTGTAAGTGGCTGCAGTGCTACTTCGAGTTCATTTAATCGTTCGAAATCAGGTGAAAGGGATATCAAAGGCTCTTTAGATTCTCTAAACTCTAAAGAAAAAGAACCTAACAACCGCAAAATAGAGAAAACGTCAGAATCAAGATCTAAAAGCAAACGTTCTTTGACGCCAAAACCCAGTAAAGAAAAATTAAAGGAGCTGTCAGCAAAATCGAAAAAACCTGAGAAAGAACACGAAAATTATTATAAGTCTACAACTCCGCCCATCAAATCAATTAAAAGTGGGGAAAAACAGCAATCAAAAGAAAGCAAAAAATCAAAGTCGCCTGTTAAAACAGCTCCAAAAAAGAGGCCACTTTCATTTACTCAAACCGAATTCTTATTTCCCGAAGATTGCACCGAAGATGATTTTATTTTGGGCGACGATGAAGAAACTAACGATTCTTTTAAGAATTTAAAATCAAGCAGCGATAAAGAAGATAGCCCAGATACTGACGACTACATGGATAACTGGGAAAACGATGAGGACGTTGACATCGATATGAATTCCAATATGCCGACAGATATAGTCACGCCACGCAAACCATCGCCCGACTTAACAGAAGAAGATTCTTTCGTAACTCGTTTCGCTAACCCCAGCCCTCCTAAGGAGATATTGGAAAAACATGCCGATACAAACGCTAAAGTAACTGATCACATAGACAATGACGCTTCACTGCCGTTAACGCCCCCTTTAGACTTATTAAAAAATCTACCCCACTCATCTGAGCTTAAAAAAAAAACGCAAAATAATGTGCCGACTAATCTTAATCCAGACACTAAACAACCCGAATTGTTTGGTATGCAAGAATTATATGATCAATTTATTAAGAGTGTAGAGGCATCGGGGGTCAGTATGAACACTACCAATAAAGAGAAATCACTAGAATCCGCAGCATCTTCTACAGAGTTTGCAGAATCTTCAAATGATGTTGTTGAAGATGCACAGTGTCAGAATGATGAGCCCCTCTCAACATCATCTGCTTCAACTTCGTCCACAACGTCCTCCTCCTCTTCCTCATCATCAGATTCAAATTCATCCTCAAACTCTTCGAGCTCATCTTCATCCGAATCTTCGTCGGAGGATAGCAATGATGCAGGAAAATTTACAAAAACAACTAAGCAGTCGCCGAAAAAAGTTAAACTTGAAGAAGCCCAAACTCCTAAAAATTCTACAACTGAGGATAAAAAGCAAGATGATTCACAGAATGCTGCCGAAAAATCTTCCAACGAGTCATTTAATCGAGAACCTAGAACACCCTCTCCTTTACCTTTGCAAAAGAGTTTACTTATTAATCAAACTCCACCTACGCCAGCAACCCAAACCAAGGTCACTCCTAAATCGGATGTAGCGAAGGATTTCAAAAAGCTTAAAAACTTGGAGGCTAATTTGTCGCGTATACAAATGATGAGAGCTAACTACGACTCAAATGATGAAATTAGTGAAGAACTGCATAAAATGGAATTGTTATTTTTGCAAGAAAAGAAAATTATTCTACAAAAATACGCTAAAAACACGCAAGCTACTGAGAAAACAACAGCATCCACTTCTACAGTAACTGAATTTGTACCCGCTTTGCCTGTAACTGATTTTGGGACACACAAACCTCCACCTCCACCGCCCGAAGAACCTAATAAAATCTTTGATGCTAATCGTGAAGCTATAAAGTTGACAATATCGCCATTAAAACTACCAACAAAGCCGGCCATATTTAATACATCATTAAATGAGGAAACGGAGAAGAAAAATGATGATAAAGATGAACTTGACTTTACAGAGAAACTTGTTAAACCTGCAAAAGAGGTAGCAATTGTTAAGCCAATGATGGAGTCTAAAGAGTCAAAAGAATCCAGGAGTAGAGACTCTCATCGTCATAGACGATCACCTGTCTATAGTGGCGGTCGGGAGAGACAAAGATCACCAAATAACCACAGAGATCGGAATCGCAGGTCTTCTTCCAGAAATCGTTTTAGCCCACAGCGTAGAGGACGTGGTAGATCTCTATCATTAAGTCCACCACGCAGAGGTTTTGGCATGCGTCATGGTTCTCCTGCTCGAAGAGGTGCACCAGGTAGCAGATTTCGTGCCGCCAATAGAAGGTCACGTTCCAGAAGTCGTAGCCCGTTGCGACAATTTGGCAATAGGCGAGGCAAAGAAATTAGTCCATTTCGCAGAAAACGTGGGACGCAGCAAGATTTACCTAGTCATTATAAAAAGTTTGGGCGCCAAAGAGGATCACGCTCAAGATCTCCTAGGTCACCTCAAGCACGACCCAGATCACCGAGAACCCCACCTCCAAGAAGACGCTCTTATAGTCAAGATCCATTTTCGAGATCACCATTGCCGTTCAAACCACCCTCACCACCCATGCGACGAAGTATGTCTCCAGTGGCCTCCCCTGGCTCACCAGCAAGTCGAGCCCGATCTCCGCCTTCACCGCATAGACCAAGATCGCCACGTTCTCCTCGATCACCACGATCTCCTCGATCACCACGTTCTCCGATTTCACCAAGATCTCTCTCGCCAAGATCTCCAGACTCGCCTCCTCACAGATATGATGATCATAGATATCGACGTGAAAATAGCTTTGAAAGGCACTCATCCATTTCGCCGCATCCTCAATACTTTACTTCAGAATCACTATCTTCAAGTGCACCTTCTCAAGCATCGCCATATTACTACAATGTTTCGCCGAATCGAATTTCATTGGATGCACGTATCAACATTGTTTTGAATACACCAGCCAGTGGAGCAGAAACTCCTCCAGCCACCTATGAAGGCTACGGCGGCTATGCTCAATATGGCGGAGCGGCGTATATGTCCATTCCACCACAACCAATAGCGGGGGCTGCTAACATGGGTTATTATCCGAATCCATATGTACCCATGTTACCATCTACACATGATGGTCATCATTCTGTAATAGCTTCTCACGCTCATGGTATTCAGCACTCTTTGCATCCACCACTACAACATGCACCGGCATATTCGAATATACCAACCATTAGTAGTGGCACACCCAATGCTTCGCCACTGCCACAAAGCAACTTTTACTACAATGATTTCAACGTAGGACATCAACCTACTAACCCAGTACTCAAAGAAATACCGAAAGCACCAGTAGCTGTTCAAAAGGGGAATGTTTTGGAAATCGTGCCATCTAATGCAGAATCAACTCAATCTCCTCAAACAGATAGCAAAGCAAAAACATCACCGGTTCTCATAGAAACAATTAAAAATCATATCGATAAAATTGCCTCAATTTCCTGGAAGGACGAAGTAAATAATCGTCATGTTAAATCCGCTGTAATGCGTCTGAATCGTGGAGGTGACAATTCAATGAGGAGCATACTCAAACGCTCCGAAGTAGCTGAAAATTCAGAGTAAGTATAAGTTTATACGATTTAAGCCGTAAGAAAATATGGTCGCAATATTTTTTGTATGTTTCTATACTGAGCTCCTGTTGTAGATTGTTACTTTTCGCACTGATCACTTAAAATCCTTTTAAGTTAACACCGATTTGAGATCTTTACAGATGGATCCAAGTCGGACTTACAGAGTTGGTAGGAGTATGCTTATTCACTGTGCACGATTCGCTTTTGGCTGTGTAAAGAGTATAACGTGACATAATGATGCAAGATAGTTTATAATGAGAGCAACTATCTGGTTGAGTTTCTATAGGGTATACGAGTAGAATCTTCGAATTTATACTGATAGTAAGGCTGCGTTGAATCCGGTGCATTCTGGATCTATAAGACTTTCAGATTGGCTCGTGAATGCGGGGTATATCTTAATTAGATAGCGAGACATTCCAAACTGGAGATTTTCTAGCTAGCTATGTGACCACAGAGATGTGTGTGGTAATATTATAGGGGACCAACTGGCAAAAGGGGATGTAGGCGGAATGGTAGGATCCCGTTTAAAAGCTTTTAAAACCAATTACAGCGTAAATTTTGAGGCACTGCACAAGACAGAAGGACCATTGAGGTTTCCGGTCGAATATCGAGGCCGACATCGTACGAGTATGATAATAGGAGGATTATTATCCTGAGTTTTCTGTCTCAACTATGGTAGCTGCTCTGACGAGACATAGCCACATAGGGACGCAAAGAGGAATAATATTTCTTCCATTTAATTATTTCTGTAGAAGTTGTAGGATGAAAAGTAGGAAAACAGTGTTGAATACTTCCTCTGTCGTTGTCAAGCTTTTTCGTAATAGGCGAATTCCACTCTTTCATCTGATCTTCGGTATGGCTCGAAACTGGGGCGGTTAGTGATAGGTAGATTTGTTGAGATACATATCTCCTCAGGCAACAAATTGAACCCAAGTAGACTAACAGTCCGTGACAAAACAGTCACGGGCTCAAGCTGTTAAAAGGGTTTTGGCCGACCTCGACATAAATAAGACTGCTGGACCGGATGGCACTCCAGCACTGGTCTTAAAGCAGTGTTCTTCTACGTTTGTGCGTCCTTTGGCACGCCTCTTCAGCGTACTTTACCATGTTGGTGAGTTCCCATCATCCTGGAAGATTGCTAATGTAACGCCAATCCCCAAAAAGGGTGAGGCAAATAATACCGAAAATTACATCCCAACTACAATCTGCTCTGCGCTTTCGAAAGTTATAGAAAGTTAGGCTAACTACTACCTTGTAAGGTATCTAGAGTCGCATAAATTACTTTTTGATCGTCAATATGAATTTCGTAAGGGTCTCTACTGGCGGTCTTTTTGCATATCTCTCGAAGAAATGGTGCCACTCAATCCATCCTTTCGATGAAATTAAGGTAGTGGCTCTGGATATCTCCAAAGCGTGTGGCATGGTGAACTACTGGCAAAACTTACTGCTTTTGGTGTCGGTGGTGACTTCTCTCGGTTTATATCGAGCTTTCTCAGATACCGCACTAAACGAGTTGTTATAGCTGTGGTCTCATCAAACGTGTTCAAGATTAATTCAGAGGCTCCGTTCTTTCTCCCACCCTATTTCTTATTTTCCTCACCGACCTTCTATATCAAACTTCCAGCCTTATCCACTCTTTCGCGAATGACAGCAGCATTTGTCATTCGTACTCCTTCAGTTATAGGCCCACCCTATCCGAGATCGTTACCAAGAGGCAAAATATGAACGACTCACTGAATAGTGATCTTCTTTTAATATCCGAATCGGGTCGTACAAACAGTGTCGTCTCGAAAGACACATTGATGCTTATTAACCCACAAAGAAACGACCGCAAGTGCTGATTAATCTGTACTCATGGATAGTATAAATATTGAGGAATCGGATGCTCTTGAAGTTCTTGAAATTAAGATATTCTCGGATGTTCGCTAGAGTGAACACATTTTTCATGTCTCTAAAGAAGCATTCAAGGGCTTCGGGTTTTTGAAACGGTGGACGATGGACTTCACTCCATCCGATCTCCTTACTATTTATACCACCTATATAAGACCGAAAATGGAATACAACTCTCATGTTTGGGCCGGTGCCTCATAGTCAATTTTGGTTACTCGACCATGTGCAAGAGAGGGCGAAGAAACGTATCGGTAACAGTAGGGTATCCAACTCTATTGACTCACTGGAACATCGATGCAATGTAGGGTGCGTTACTCTGTTCTATCGTTACTACAATTGATTTTGCTCTGATGAGATTAGGGATCTTGCTCCCGAAGCTAGCACATTTTTACCTAGCACGCCGTTCATCATCCAGTACTCATCCGTTTGTGGTCGATTGCCCGGGAAATCGTACAACGAATTACAGAGAGAATTCGTTTTTCAGCCGTACGCTTCGCCTATGGAATAAGTTGCCTGCAGATGTGTGTTATGATGTTGGAAAATTCAAGTCAAATGTTCACAAACACTACTCCCTCTTTCCCCCTCTTCACAATCTATTTTCCTAGTTCTGATGCAATGCACTACAAACGTAGGACTGATCCCCTGAGTACTGGTCCAAAACAAAAACAAAAAATTGCTACACTAATATAAGAAACAATAGATAAATGTATTGTCATTTCGTACATAAAGCTTTTTAGAGTCACTGAGAATACAAATATCGATATTAATATGAAATTAATGAAACTTAAATATACGACAAACATAAAAGAAATCTGATATCTATCCTTTGTCACATTTTATAATGGGAGGAGCTCATTCCCATAATAAATATTTTTATAAATTAATATTTTATTTTCCATTTCAGCAAAATAGAAAAGAAAAAAGTTTATTTCGAAGATGGTATTTATCCCAGTCGTGATAGTGGTGATGAAGATCAAAAATTAGTTGAATACAAAATAAGGAAAAAGGTTTTGCGTTTGCGTAAGAAGCGTGGAGTAGATGTACCTGCTGCTCGCGAGATTATGGACTCAAAAGTAAGATTACAGAAACCTAAAATCGATGCAGCTTTGGCAAAATTGCCCCCACCTCCACCACCAGCAACGCTGCCACCAGCTAATCTCGAACAACCAAACTATTTAAGACCACCAACTCCAGTACCTTTGGTTTATTTTCACTTTGATTCAGTCGTGCATTCGATGTATGTTTCACAGTTGGAGAAACCAATTCCGCCGCGTTTACTGAATCCTAAATGTGTGCCACCAGGAGCAGCAACAGTGTCATCATCTTCTGGAACTGCAGCGGGGGGAAGTGCATCTACTACTGCTCCGAATCATTCACCTAACCTTAATTTACCAAGTGGTGGATCTACTACTAAAAAGGAATTAACTACTCTGGCTGCCTTAAATCGAGTTGGTCGAAATGAAAATGTTACAAGTTCTCCAAAACCGCAGGTTGATGTAAAACAAGAAAGTCCTAATGCTCAACAGATACCTCAAATGCCTGTGGGAAAACCGAGTGGTGTACATTTTATTCCGCCGCAAGTCGCGCCGCAAATGTCTTCTTTGCATGGACCTGCCATACGCCATCCTCAATCTCCTATTGGTTTTGTGGGTATGCGTATCAATAGTTTCATGCGTCTGCCGCCTTCTCCCTTGACACGAGCAGCTGTCCCACCTCATATGCAAGCCCCTCCACCTAATATGGTAAATTTACCGCCCGGAATGGTGGGCATGAGACATCCTCATTATAATATGCCACCACCAAACTTAATGCCGCCAAATATGCCACCAGATCCTAACTATAATTCAATTGCTGGGGGCTCACCTTATGGCGCAATACAAGGTCCACCACCACCTGGTTTTCAAGGCTACCCACAACGTCCCATGAACCCAGGATTCTTTATGGGACCTGCACCTCCGCACACAATGCATCCGCCACCTCCAATGCCTGCCAATCCTCATGCAAAAGGAAAGGATAATATGCTTTATCATACACAACACCACCATCATATTCCGCCCCACCCACATCCACACCCAAACCCACATCAACCTCATCCTCATCAGCAATATCATCATAATCAGCACAAACCTCCACCACCTCTTCCATCGCCGATGGGTAGTAATGTTGCAGCACCTAGTCCCCAAGTCATGATAGCGCCGTATAATGTAAAAAAGACTGTAAATTGAATTAAATGAAATAACTAAAGAAAATTTATGGCACATTTTTACTCAATGCTGGCATAACTAGAAAACAAATAAAACTAAATTAAATTTTAAAAACGCTTTAATCTTGAAGCCGGAAATATAAAAACTTTATTGCTTTAAGAGAAAATTTGAACCTTTAAATGATTTTTTTTTTCTTTGAAATCACAAATTTTTTAGTTATGCCGCTTTTAAACTGAATGAAGTAGGAACTTTAGAAAGTCCATTTATAAAAAGGAAAAACGTATAAAGTTTATCATTTACCAAATTCTTGAAAATTTATAATAAATTTTTTTTAAATTAATTTTTTTAAACAAATCACTAATTTTTAGTTCAAGGAATAATATTTATTATAAAATAAATAATATTTATTATAAATTAAAAAAACCTTAAGTTTGGATTTTTCTTTTAAACTTTCTTTTTCAGTTGCATTTCTGTGCAAGCTTTCTGACAATAATTGAAATAATGTCATACATTTAGTATTATTACCCATTTGCTTAAAATTAGGCATTAAAATTCATATCTTTTCTTTTGCTAAACTAATAAACTTTCTTGTGCTACATACATACATGTTTTATCTATAGTTCGTACATACAAATACACATATTGTATATCTTAAACAAATTGAAATTTAGTTAATTTTCTTTTAATTTAAAATAAATTTGTAATATTTGTTTTATTTAAAAAATATATATATATATATATATATATATATATATATATATATATATATATATATATATATATATATATATATATATATATATATAAAATTTTTATAAATTTAAGTCGTTTCTTATAAAAATTTTGTAATTTTTATTCAACTTAAGTATTTCACAAAATCTTTGCGAATAAATTTTTGAATTTTTTTAAAAATGAGAATTGTGATTGAAAACAATTTTTCACTTTTTATCAGTTTAAAATCTATTAAATTTTCATGTTCAACTAGCAAAATTCCAGAATTTTAATCTCTGAGAAACTTATAGATGAGAAATATAATTCTAAAATCGGGTTTAAAAATGTTAGAAAATCACACCAGCTCACACAACCAGTGGCAAAGCTGTAGCGAAATATTTAAACTTTTTGAAAAAAACAAAATTTTGTAGTGACTAAAGCTAAATATTATTAAAATTGATTTTTCTTTCTTTTAAGTTTTTAAAACAAAGCAAAACAAGCATTCAAAATATTGTAAGTGTTTTGTTGAATTCAAATTTAGTTAATAGTTTTCTAAACTCATGTATTTTATTTTAACAAACTTACCTATATACACATACATATATACTTTTTGTATTTAATTCATTCAATTATCTAGTATAAAAAACTTAAATGCTGATTATTAACACTTTAAAAAAGTTTTAAGTAGTTTTAAACGGAAAAGGAAATTGAAAAGAAACAAGTTTAATTATTCATTTAAACATAATAAAAACAAAAAGTAATAAAATTAAGCAATTTGAATGTTTTCATAACATAAAAGAGTTATTACGAGAGTGATGGGAAAATGATGTTATACCGAGGCTGGTAACATTGGATGCAGCTGATGTTGGTAATTTTTTAGACTCTGAAGAATGACTAGTGCAGGTGCTGGATGTAGATCTTTTTCTAAAAAAAGGTAAATGATAATGTTTAATTAGAATAAATCATCTTTTTTATCTTAATTGGCCGTATTTTAAAAATTTGTTTTTAGTCTACTACAAAATTGTCGTAGGCATTTTAAAAATTCATCAACTAAAGGCTGATGCAACCATAACACGATATTAATTGTGAGTTACACCTTAACGTTAAATTTTTAATCAATCCGTGAAGAGACTTTCACTGTAACATCAGTTAGGGACGGCAGCACTAGTTAAACAAAACTTCAGTTCAACCATGAAAATGATTAACGAAAATTGTCTAACATTGTGGAGAAAGGGAGAAGATGTTTTTACACTTATCAGCTTAAAAGTCTTCAGATCGTTGCGTAGATACTGATGATGTCAAAATTGGCTTGGAAGACAAAGGCTTTGAAATTAAAAATGTAGTGAACATTGGGAACCGTGAAGAGATTCCTCAAACCATGGTTAATGTTCATTCAATTTATACCCTTAACTTCTTTTTGTATTGTAAGGTTAGCATAGTGGAGCGACATAAGCGTTTAGGTCCCATGCAATGCCTAAAGTGCCAAGTATTTGGTCACCTAAAAGCTTACTGTAAATTGCCCGCAAGTTTTGTTGTGTGTGATGAACTTCACGATACATCGTAGTGCAAAAAATCAAAGATTGTCTCGAGCGTTAAAAAATGCAGTAATGCATGGCCGCTGGATTCTCCAGGAGATGAAGGATTGTCTCCTCTTCCTCGTCTTGACAACTTCAGAAGTCGTTACAGGGTAGGCCTAGTCTCCTGGCATGGTTCCCAAACGGGCAATGCCCGGTGATGGCTGTTATAGTGACTCTCAGGTGAGGTCTGAGTAGTTTTAATAGCTCCCCCGTTCTTTTAGAGTTAATATGCGGCCACACACATCTTGATATAAGGCATGTGGGCTCTGTGAGCTATTTTTCTTGGGCACTTTAGCGTGTGACGTTTTATTTTTTCCAACACGCTGATAGGGTTTGTCCACAAAGGGATCTATGTCCCTATCCTCTAGACTTGTTTCTTTTTGGCTAGGTCATCGGCGATGTTGTTGCCGTTGTTGGACCTGTGTCCATTTAGGGTTAAGTTAGAATGTGTCGCCATCTTGTATAAAGATGGCCGGCATTCTTGCACCAGACTGGAATTAGAGTATATTCCAATCAGGAAGTTGATGGCGGCTTTGCTGTCCGTTACTATCATCTTGTGAAACGTCAGCCATATTGCCGTTTTGTATAGCCGCTATGTCAGTTTGAAAAACACTACATCCGTCTGAGAGTCTGAAGGATATTTTAGTGTTAGATTCTTTTAGGTAAACGCCATCACCAACCCATCTCCCCTGTAAACGTGGATCGATCCTTGTAAACATAGAAGGGTCCAGCTTCTAAGGGAGATTCCTTGAATTGGTAGCCAAAGCTCCTTGAGAAGAATGGTTTTGGGATGCAGTAGTCAATTAGATCGGGGACCAAGTCCTTTCCAATCTCAAGTATATTGGCGTGTCCCCACGATCTGTGGGTTCATACTCCTGTAGCGTTCAGTCTGATCGCGGCTTTTAGTGCTATCTGCCTGGTTTCTAATTCACATGGCACTCAGCTCATAAGTGCAGGAAGCACTTTAGTTAGTGTTGTCCTCATGGCCCTTGCGGTCAGTATTGCCATAATTCGACTTTTTCAATTTGCGATTTGTGGATTCCAGTAATTTCCACTATACTGATACTCCATAGAAAATTATTTTATAAAGCCCCACACAACTCATTTTCTTTTTATGTTCCATGTTGAGTCTATTGCTTTTTTACATAGATATATGTATGTCTGTTGTAGCCTTGGATACTCTAATCTGTATATTCTCTCTCCATGATAGTTTGCTCTCTAGACTAAATTTCATTAATAATTTTCCAGCAGATACATACATACATACATAGTTTCAAAAACATATTTTCTTAAGTAAGTAGTATCTTACTTTTTTTCTTCCAGTTCTTTGCGCTGATACTTTATACTTAGTACCCGCTTTTCTAGCTGCTTACGCTCATTTTTCAATTCTTGAAATTCTTGATAGTTTTTGCGCGCCTGCTCCCTTATCCTAAGCGATTCCTTCTTTTTGTCTTCCATAGAGGAACACTAGTAAAGGAAAATAAATATATTGAAATCGTTAGCTTTTAACAGAAATGTAACTTGTCTCTCCAAAAAGTCCATAAAACGCTTGCGATGCTTCTCTTGGAAAACCATAACACGATATGTATTAAGTCCATCTAGATACGGTTCCGGGTGAAAAAGTTCCTTAAGGTGTGATGGCATATCGTTTCCCAATTTACAGGCACGAGTTTGCTGATTGCACAAACAACATTTAAAAATTTGTGGTCCGTTAACATTTGTTTCGCTTATATTTTGTATGCATCCCACACAGAGCACATGATCACAGGCCAGCAAGTAAAAGTAACGTGTTTTATGCACATACTGTTCATAGCATTGATTGCAGTGTATCCACTGTATATAAGGATTTCGCGGAGTTATAGACTGTTGACCATCCGTACCAGCCATATTTTATATTCAAAGTTGTGGAATTATAAGTTCTTTTGTATATACGTATGTATATTAAATTAATATTTATTAAACGGCCGTTATATTTGTTAGTCAAGTAGCGCGTTGCCACTCAAGCACAGTTGCCAGATACAATTGCCAAACAATAGGTTTCTGTAACACTAAGTTTACACGTGCAAGTAACTTGTTACAAGTAGCGTGTACATATTAACAACCAATACATCGAAAAAAATAATAAAAACACTTGCAATTTGCACGATTGTTTACACACGCAAGTGCAAGTTCATTTTCAAAATGTCGTCGAAGACAAACGTTGTACGCCTTTGTACTACATGCGCTTTTGATGTCTGTGCTGCCAAAGTTTTAGCCTAGCAATATTACAGGGGAATTATATTAAGTACATAAATTTTTCACAATATAAATAATAAATTTGTAATCCAAAGAAAAAATAAGTTATAGATGATTATTTATTTTTGTATTTTTATATTATGTTTTCGGCATATAACTAAAAATATTAAAATTTAAAAAATTTTTCATTGAAAATTACCTATTAAAGTGAAAATGAAATATCTATGGGCAACACTGTTTGTTTCTGCTTGCATGCAAGTGAAAAAATCACTGCCAACCAAAATCAGTTGCAAGTGAGGCTACTACTTGCAGGTGTGTGTATGTATTAGTAAAAAAATGGTAATGTATTGGGTTTTTTGCACTTGCACTTGCGTGTGTAAACATTAAGTAAAGCCAAGTTTGAGTTTTGTATTTTCAATGTCATTTTAGAACATATAAATAGACAAAATAAAAAAACTAGTGTAGTGTCAGATTTCGCTTAATGTAAATTTTATGCTGATTTTTTTAAACTTTTTAATTTTGCACAAATTGTACACCTAACATAAATTAGATTCTCTTCACATTTAGCAATGACATCAACCGTATTTGTATACCGCTTCGTAAGTTATCATTTCAGCAAACATGTTTAAACCACAATGAAGAAGCATAAAAGTGTCAAATTCACATAAGAAGCAGCATAAGCATATTGGGTGAACGAATCAATTTTTTTCATAAACCAATAGACTTCTAAAGAATTTTTCTTCAGAATTTTTAAAAGTTTTTCATAATTAATAAAGTAGAGTGCAATTATTATAATATTAGCTAATAAGTTTTCTATTGTTTAAGAAAAAAACAATAAATCTGCAAATGAATTTTTGTGAATAGTAATAATAGCGGCGTATAAGCAGTAATAGTCATTAGAAGATATA
This sequence comes from Thecocarcelia acutangulata, assembly GCA_914767995.1. NCBI lineage: Eukaryota > Metazoa > Arthropoda > Insecta > Diptera > Tachinidae > Thecocarcelia > Thecocarcelia acutangulata. Next base: position 32,654,844 of record OU612096.1, read on the forward strand.
TGTATAGCCACGTCGAAGAACTTATCCAAACAAAAAAGTAGAAAAACCTTTATTAAAATAAACAAATCATTTATATACACACCAAGTCCGCTATGGGTTTAGCGGCTAAAATTTTTGCATTGTGTTTATTGTTTGTGGCCGTTCAAAATCGTTATCAAGCTTTGGCCGATGAACACAATCACAAAGTGAGTATGATAAAAATTGCATTTAGAGTTCATGCTGTGAAAGTATTATTTACTTTTTAAAAGTACAACAATGGGGAGGAGGTGGTGTTATGGATGAATACAGTGGGTCCTTACCACAATCGCCAAGAGACCTACGCGTATTTTAGTTTGCCATTTTGCAGTGGTTCTAAATCGAGTATATCACATTACCACGAAACCTTAAGCGAAGCTTTACAGGGTGTAGAGCTAGAGTTCAGCGGCTATGAAATGGAATTCAACCGTAAGTTTAAAACTTGCTTTAATTTTTTACTCACAAACTAATAACTATTTTCTTTATTAAGGCGATGTTCCAACTACTGTAATTTGCATGGTGGATTTGACCGATGAAAAAGTTAAAGCCTTCACATATGCTGTTATGAATGAATATTGGTATCAAATGTATATCGATGGCTTGCCAATTTGGGGCAAGGTGGGAGAAAAGGACGAAAAAGATGGCAAATACTATATATATACACATAAAAAATTTGACATTGGCCGCAATGGACAACAAATTGTTGACATCAATTTGACAACTGAGAAAAAAGAGCTTCTGGTAACTGGTGCGAAAATTAAATTTTCATATGAGGTTAATTGGAAGCCGAGTGTTGTAGAGTTCAAGGACCGCTTCGATAAATATTTGGATCCAAACTTCTTTCAGCATAGGGTGAGTACTAAGGAAAACAAGCGCTAATTTAAATTGATATGTGGTATAAAGTACAAGTACAGGGTGTACAGGTATAATACAAGTATATTTTTACTCGAATGAGTATTTCGGGATGGTATGTATAATTTCGCACGTAGAATTAATTATTAGTCGACAAGAATTTGTGTCCACATACATATGTATATGCAAAGTAAAACGTCATTTGGGGTATGGGCTACAAAGGCATCACTTTTTTCGTCTCTAAGCACTAAACTTGTGACCTTTGGTTCCATTGGAATAATATACTGTCATGAGTTCACAAGGCAATCAATATTATGCGTCCTTATTAGCCATTTAGACTTTTGGGTTCATACATGTACATATGTATGTATGTAACATTGAACAGGATGCCATCTATGCAGAAAAGCCAATGCTGTTGAATCCAACATCATTACAGATATACATCTTAGCCGTCAACATATCTCTCACTGGTACAGATGCGAAAGAGTATGAGTATCGGATGAACGTAGCCAATTCGCCTGTATTATATTCTAATATCATGCCTCCTTTTCAAACCTACAACTTCTACAGAATATATCACACGGAAGACTTAAGCTCGTCGCCATTGCCTTGTCAGAACAGCCACTAATACATAACCTCTGTGGGGGTAGATCCTTGAGTATAAAAGTACCCCATCATAATTACGCCAGGTGAGGCTATCTCGGTAGGTAATTCCACTACTCTGCTCTGTGAAGTCACTAAAAGTTGGCGATATGTGTTTTACAGCTTTTAAGCGGAACGCCCTACATTCCCATCTATGCCCCTTATAGTAAGCGATGCTCGTTCCACTATAATACACTGTGTCTGTTATGTAGTATTAAGGACAAATATTCGATAAACCAACGATTTTTAATCGTTAAAACATTTCATCAAAATCAATAATCGATTTTCCTGAAAAATTGATAATGAGTGACTTAGCAAATTTTCATTTGAATAGATATGTGAATAAACAGAATAGTCGGCTCCGGGCAATGGAAAGCCTTCAAATTATACATCAGTCATCCATTAAAAGTGGCATTCTGGAGGTGCACTTTGGTCGGGGACTCATCATATTTTTTTGAAAATAAAAACTTTAACTGTGATGGGGAGCGATATCGTTATATGATTGAAAATGTTTTAACGCCACAACTGCATGCTTTAGGCTAGATTAACATATGGCAACAACAACAAGACGCTGTCACATCGCATACAGCTAGGATTACAATGGAATTACATACCTTCCCGCCGTGCACCATGTATTACCGGGCAGCCCACTATGTCCTTCTACCCAGAAAAGTCCGGGGTCGAATGTTTTCTATCCCATTAAGTGATATCCGTCATTCATGAAACAATATGGTATAGATCCCCGGTAGTGCCTTTAACGTAGCATTATTTTAGTGAAAATTCGAATATTTTTCCCGTATGTCTCGGTAATCGCGCTTAATCAAGCAATTAAAGCTATCGTTGTATTGATTTTAGCATCGTATCTAATGTTGTGTGAGCCGGTGTGTTGTCTTGAAGTAAGCGCACTTTTTTCTTCTTTAAATGTGCTTGTTTCTTCTTGATAACATCAATCAATTTGTCCAATAATGCACGATAATACTTTCCTGTGATTGTGGATCCTTTTTCAAGATAATCGACGAACAAAATTCTGTGTGCATCCAAAAATACAGTGGCCATAACCTTGCCAGCCGATTTCACTGTCCTCGCCTTCTGCGGAGCACTTCCACCAGCTTGCATCCATTGTTTTGATTGATATTTGGTTTCAGGTGTGTAGTGGTGGACCAACGTTTATTATCAACCGTTATTAATCGACGGTAAAAATCAGCAGCATTACGCTTTATCATGCCCCAACACCGCTGTGTAATGGTCTGTCAAACGCGGTTTGCTGATGAGCAGTATAGCGACTGCGAAACAGCTACTTTACCCTCAACTTTAGGGTATTCAATTATTTTTTCCTGCCTTCTCTGATCAAGAGTTATTGTTAGCGGCAATTATTGTTACAATTAAAAAATTAAAATATTTCTTAGCTTTAGCCAAGATTGAGATTGAGCCAGACGAATGATCATATCACTCCTTTACTGCAACATAGTCATAACGCAAAAAGCTTGTTTCGAGAAAAACACGTTTCAAATTTTTAGTTTCCATACAAGTCTTCGAAATTTTTTTTAGAAAATATCTCCTAAAGGAAACAGTAAAAGTAATTTAAATAAAATATTGACACAATTCTGCATTGTTAATTGAAAAAGTTCATTTTTTGAGATATGACTATGCTGCAATAAAGGAGCGATATAATAGGTGTGTTTCTTTACTTTCCGGGCAAGTTTCGGGCAAAAGAGAGCATGCATGAGTTACTCTCAAATACAGATAAAATTTACCTAAAGTACGGGAACGCAAAAAGCCAAATTTCTAGCCCAAAAAGAAACATATGCTGTGTTTTGATATGGCAAAAAAAAATTGTCACTTAGTTTTACGAAAAAATACTGTGATATTTTTCACTTTTTAGCTTTTAAGGTCTTTTGTACATTCCTGTGTATTTAATTTTTATATAAAAACACTGAAATGATTTGTATACGAGTTGATTCAAATGAACTTTGTTTCTTTGCTATTGTTTATTTTTCGAACAGCTGATTGCTTAATTACTTGCCCAAACTAGCCCGAAGAAAAAGTACGGGCTGTTTAGTGCAAGAAGAGGAAGCATACTATTCTCTCAAAAGTGCTCTCATTTGCCCAATTTTAAAGTACGGGAACGCTTTTCGTGCAAATTGGGATCCCGCGGGATCCCAAAGTAGAGTAAAGAAACACACCTAATATTAGAAATAAATAAATTACGATAGCATATACCAGCAATAAATCAATTTGAACTATTTTTAATCTCTATTCTTTCCCTTTTGCAGATTCATTGGTTTAGTATTTTTAACAGTTTTATGATGGTAATATTTTTAGTGGGCTTAGTTTCCATGATTCTGATGCGTACGTTGCGCAAAGATTATGCTCGTTATAGTAAAGATGAGGAAATTGATGATATGGTAAGTTTTATTTTATTGCATTACGCTTGATAAGCAACTTCAAATTAAAATGAAAATTTAATTTAAGGAACGCGATCTGGGCGATGAATACGGTTGGAAACAAGTGCACGGTGATGTGTTCCGTTCTCCTCCGCACACCCTTTTGTTTTCGGCGTTAATTGGTGCTGGCTATCAATTGATATCGGTGGTCTTTTGTGTCATTATATTTGCTATAGTTGGAGAACTTTATACAGAGTAGGCGATTTCTTTTTTCTTGCAAATTGCATTTTGTATTGTTTAATTCTAATGAGTTTTAATTAAAGGCGAGGTTCAATGCTGTCCACTGCCATTTTTGTGTATGCTGCCACTTCTCCCATAAATGGCTATTTTGGTGGCTCTCTGTATGCCCGTTTAGGTGGACGTATGTGGATCAGACAAATGCTTGTGTCGGCCTTTATGGTGCCGGTCTTTGTTTGTGGCACAGCATTTTTCATTAACTTCATAGCGATTGGTTATCATGCCTCCAGAGCTATACCATTTGGTACCATGGTGGCTGTAACCTGCATATGTTTCTTTGTCATACTACCCTTGACATTAGTGGGCACGGTAGTTGGTCGCAACTTGGACGGTCAACCTGATTATCCCTGTCGCGTTAATGCAGTTCCACGGCCCATACCCGAAAAGAAGTGGTTTATGGAACCAGCCATTATTATACTGTTGGGCGGTATCTTACCATTTGGTTCTATTTTCATTGAAATGTAAGTAACTGCTTTTTAAATGAAAATAAACTTTATTATACTTTTTGTTAATTTGTTTCAGGTATTTCATTTTTACTTCATTTTGGGCATATAAAATCTATTATGTTTATGGTTTTATGTTGCTGGTATTCACCATTCTAACCATAGTCACCGTTTGTGTTACAATTGTCTGCACATATTTCTTATTAAATGCCGAAGATTACAGATGGCAATGGACTAGTTTTATGTCAGCGGCCTCCACATTCATTTATGTATATGCGTATTCTTTTTACTATTTCTTCTTTAAAACAAAGTAAGTTTTGTTTTTTTCATAATTTTGTTGTTTAATAAAAAATACATATTAAATCTTCATTGAAATGTTTTTTTTCAGAATGTATGGACTTTTCCAGACGGCTTTCTATTTTGGTTACATGGCCTTATTTAGTGGTGCTTTAGGCGTTATTTGCGGAACGGTTGGTTATATAGGCACAAGTGTTTTTGTACGTAAAATCTATTCCAATGTTAAAATAGACTAGATTAAATTATTAAATTATCGTTTTAACTTCCCTTCATTGCAAACATAAATAAAATTTTCTTCTAAACAAACAAGCTGAATATAATTTAATTTTCTTGTGCAATTTTCTTTTAACAATTTGCTTAATATGAACTTAATTCTTACAATAATACATAATACTTATTTAACTAAGGTAATAAAACTAGAATAACTTTGCTCTAACTTTATTATGTTTGTTTCCTTTTTATATTAAAAATTTTTTTTTTTTACTATTTATAACCATTTTTTATTTTTCCTAGGCAGAACTTTCGCGTATTTCAATTAATTTAAGTATTATTTTTCATACATTTTTTCCCCCCAAATTTGATTTGTATTTTAAAATAGACAAACTTAACATTGTAAGGAAACCAAATAATTTAAAATAAAACGAAATGTTATTTAAATAAATCTCACACAATACAGTTCTGCTGTAAAAGATTTTAAAACAATTTTTTTCCTTTATTACAACATAGTTAAACCAGTTTGAAAAAGAATGGTGGGTGGGCTGGCATTTCAACAAATTTAAAGGCCTTTTACGTGACTTGCCACTGTGCTACTCCTATCCAGTTTACTGGCAGCTGAAAAAAGTTTAACATGCAGCTGCGAAGAAGATAAAATGAAAAAGAGGGAGGGAGACAACGAGAAAAGCGATTGCTACAAAATAGAGAAATAATGGCAAATAGCCTCGAAATTGATGATTTGTATCAGAGAACAACTTTGAGTGATTGCAAAAAAATCATACTTGCTCAACAACATGAAGACCATTTCATTTCGTTCAAATATGATTTTGTATTCAGCTGCACAAATGCGCCGTTGATTTTTAAATAAGCGACAACTTCGCTATGTGACTGAAATCATCGTTAAGGTTCGTGCTTGAATATAAATGAATGCGCATATAGTTCGCCATTCATTTCTTGTGTTTGATTTTTTGTTTTGGAAAAAAAAAATTAACAAAAATCAATGCAGTGATCAATTCAACAGTTTTTCTGTATGCTTCTGTTGAAGAAAATCATAGTAAAATACACATACATAGAAAACAACAAATGTGCATATGTATATATCGCTCCTTTATTGCAACATAGTCATATCTCAAAAAATGAGTTTTTCGTGTTAACAATGCAGAATTGTTTACAGTACTACCACTTATATTGTGCCAAAAATTTATTCAAATTGCTTTTAAACTGTTTCCTTTAGGAGATATTTCCTTTAAAAATGTGCTAAGACTTGTATGGATACTAAAAATTTTAAATGCGTTTTTCTCGAAACGAGCTTTTTTGCGATATGACTATGTTGCAATAAAGGAGCGATATGTATTTTTGAACATTTGTTAAAAAACATAATGGTATACATATAACAAAAACTACACTTTCTTCACTGCACTTCTAAATTAACTTTGCCCTTTAAACTAACATACAAAATATGAATGTACAAATTTGTTTATACAACACACAATCGAAGCAACATTTAACGTTTAGCCGATTTTATTCAGTACTAAAACGAACGCGCGATATTTACAAGGCGAGTTGATTTTACTCAGCATTGAGCTTTGTTACTAGATTTTTGTTGATTACACATTCAGATTGCTTACAAGGCGAGTTGATTTCACTCAACGTTGAACTTTGTTGCTTGATTTTTGCTGATTACAAATTTTAGTGTATGAGTTAATAAAGCAAAAACATGATTTTTGGTGATCACTGGTTTGTATCTTCAGAGCAATCTGTAGTTTTTTACTCTTTGTAGACTTCATGAAATGCATTCAAACACACAATTAATACAATATTTGATAAGCTTTCTCGTTGCCCTCAAAAAGTAACAAATCCAACAAAAAACACTCTTTGTAGACTTCATGAAATGCATTCAAACACACAAAATTAAAAAAAATCTGTAGTTTTCTAAAGTAATTCAAAATGACTGAACAAAACAAAACACTTAAAAAACGTATATAGTCCAATTTTAACAGGCTGCCAGCCAGCGTTGTCAACTTTGAAACTTCAAAACGCACCGAAATGAGGATAAAAGCACGTAATTTCAACAAAAACGCACCAAATTTAGAATTATTATTTTCATGTTTAAAAATCCATTTTGTATTATAAAAAGGATAATATTTTTATATAATAAACATGATAACGAAACAACCTTTAAAGCGACTCTTAGACGTTCAACCGGGTTTGATAGCAGCGGCTGATGTCATGCCATCCAATTCGTCCAATAGCTAAAAATCGTGATTGTAAAAATTGGCGTCTAGTGAGATTCTGTTACTTTTATTAAGGCAATGGTGTCTTTACAATAATTATAACGATCTATCTTGATCCTAGTTCCTTCGGCTTTAAATTAATAAATCTTGGCAAAAAATTTGTTTAGCTCAAGATCTCATTGATTTTTTAAAATTTTTTTCCAGTGGAAAACGAAATGTTTAAAAATAAAATAAAAATTTTTTACAGCTACACAAAATACAGCTACTTACGGTCGTCAACGCTGCTGCCAGCTGTTGAAAGCCAATCCATTTAGGTCCAATTTGGCCTTGTTGTGTTCATATGTTTGTATGCATAAATCAAAATTTTACTTTATATATAAATAAAAGTATGTTATTTTAAAATTTTTAAAATACACTACAACAACGTTTTTAAAAACACAACGCCCTTGTTTCTAGCTAGATGGTTCGCGAGTTGCTGCCGATTTTCTTATCTTTGTGAAAGTTTATACCGCCAAGTTTAAAGATATTAATTTCACTAACTTTAAACCTGTAATAAACATTCCAAATTTTAAGCTTTAGTTATAACTACCCGTCCACACGGGCAATCTAATTGGCAGTTATTGCCGAGCCAACTGCCAAAATCGATTACCGGCACAAGATATTTGCGCGTGGAAATATCTTGTATTGCACGAATATGTGTTCAAACACATGTTCAGCAATTATTGCTAGAAGATATTGCTGAGCAATTATCTTTGAACATAAGCTGTCAAAATTCAATATACACATATGTAAACAAATGTATAAATTATTATAAAAGTGATTTTATCAACAGAAAAAATGTAGTTATTTACATTTTTGAGTTCATAAAAAATAAAAAAAAATGGGGTGCTCGGAGATGGATGCATTTAAAGCACTCATTTTTAAAAAATATAACAATTACAATTATGTAATTAATTTCCATGTTCGCCAACCAAAAGTACAGCGTTGAACATTAGCAATTTGATGAAGCAATTCTGCCGGCGGTATTGCTAGTATTAAGACACAACAGATTGCCTGTGTGATCGCACTGTTATGATATGCCAACAGAAAAACAAAATACGTTTATTTTTTATTGGTATAAATATTAAATAAAAAAAATATATATACATACTTATGATGAACCCAATATTTTTGGGTTTAAGGAGGTCCATTACAATAAATAATTTATTCACGTTTTTATTCATTGAATGAAGTTTAAAAACTATGCATCAAAGGTTCTGTTGATCACAAAGCAGCGTTTTCTTCTCGGCTTTCAATGATTTATGAATTATTATAAGATTAACAAAAATACGTATACTCCTTGTTAAATATAATAAAAAACTTCATTCTCTCATTCTGCCGACATTTTCTCAGACATTATGTCAGAGCTAACCGCAGTTGTAGACACTAGGTAATGCACTTTTATGTCAAACCCTTTCCACTGTTTTACAGATGACAGCAGCATTTAGCATTCGTACTCAATCAGTTATAGGCCCAGCTGGGCTGAACACATTTTTCATGTCGTAAGGTCATGTTACACTATCCTACACGATCGTGCGATGTACTAAATAAAGCATGTGTGCTGAGAAAGTACTAAAAATGCAACCGTGCGACAGAGTTTTTGACAAATCGTGAGATTTGAAAAATTTTATGAAACTTTCCAAAACATTATGGTTTCTGTGCGATTAGTGTGGCATATGTTGTGAAAAATATGAAAATATTGTTTGTGCCTCGAGAAAAAAATTTAGGTGATGTAAAATTATTATGTTAATAAAAGTTTTTAATTATTTATATAAATTATTGCAATCATACTATATAATAGTGTGGCCTGCAACGCAATTTTGAAGTGAGTTTGTCAAGTCGGCCAGACTTTTGAAACAGTTTCCTGTGAATGAATCGTACGATCGTGTAGGGCCTTTAAGTATCTTATGGCGTTTTCTTTTCTAAAAAAAGTGTAAAATTTTCAATATTGTTTTGCCAAAAATATACAGAAGTGTACAGTTTTCTCAACTTTTTTTTCGGATATTTATAGTTATTGCGAGATCTTCTTTTCATCTCAATAAAACTTAAGTTTTAAACCCTGAATTTTAAGAAAGAAAGTGCATCATAAATGCAAAACTTTTTCGGAAAAGAAGACGGCATTAGTTTTTTGAAACGGTGTAAAACGTACCGCACTCCCTTCGATCTTCTTACTATTTATACCACCTCTACACAATCGAATATGTAATGCAACTCTCATGTCGGTGCCTCAAAGTATATTTTGACAGTAGAACGTTTCACTCTATTGACTCACTGGAGCATCGCCAGTGTGGCGTCTGTTTTACAGTTACATAATGAATTTTGCACTGACGAAATTAAGGATTTTGTCCTCAAAACCCCGATATTTTTACATGATGCACTATCATCGTCGCACAACGCTTTGCACAAATTGCCTGCAGAAGTATTTCCGGTTATAATGTTGGAAAGCTGAAGTCAACAACTTTCTTCTTCCTCCTCCTCATAACCTGCCGAAGGTTATCTCCTGACTACTGGTCCAAGAAAAGAAAAATATTATTTTGCTTAATGAACACCGCAAAAAAAAATCTTGCCTTGATTATGGATGGCGACCGAATTTCAGTTCAGTACCCAACGATTTCTGGTTGCTAGAAAGGCAGTAAAGCAATAACTACAGCTGCGGTCTGTATTACCATTTCATTAACTGTGTTGTCATATTACTAGACTGCATTATCATTTTCAGTTCAGCTCATCATGCACAAGTATAGCAAAAATCAAATTAAATAAGACTGTATCTTAGGGTACAATTTATAGAACTATTGATCTGCGTACTCCCCAGGTCTCTATTTCTTATAATTAATAAGATGTAGTGGAGTCATTTTGATATTCGATTTCTAAAAAAACAAAACCTGACGATATCTTCATCGTTCTATAACCATTAATCCACAGTCGATGTTCCTATATCCAGTTTGTTCTTAATGAAAATATCCGTAATCTATTTATTTTCTTTTACTAAAAAATGCTCACAGGAATACAATGTGCTAAAATAATTGTACTTAAAATTAAACTTAATAAAATTCTCCATTATTATTTACATTATAAGCTTAAAATCTAATGCGTATTCGGTTGACTTAGGTACAGTTTGGCATAGATGCCATTCTTTGCCAATAATTGAGGGTGGCTACCCTGCTCTATGATACGACCACCTTGAATCACACATATTACGTCGGCATTTTGTACAGTGGCCAAACGATGAGCAATCACAAGACACGTTCGACCCGAACAAGCTTCATCCAAGGCCGTCTGAACTATGCGTTCACTCTGCAAATCCAAAGCCGAAGTGGCTTCATCAAGCAGTAAAATTTTTGGATTTCTAACTAAAGCTCGAGCTATGGCAATACGTTGTTTTTGGCCGCCAGATAGTTGAGTACCACGGGCACCAAGGCAGGTTTCATAGCCAGAAGGTAGAGCGCAAATAAAGTCATGAGCATTAGCCATTTTGGCGGCAGCTATCACTTCATCCATGGGCACTGAACGTGAGTTGTCGCCATAAGCAATGTTCTCAGCAATAGTTTTCTCAAATAGCGAAGGCTCTTGTGAAACAATGCCAATTTTTTTACGCAGACCACTTAAGGTCATGTCATGGTGTACATCTTCCTGATCAATGAGCTGTTTTGAATAGAAAAATTTATATTATATGTTTAGTTAAACGAATATAAAAACTCACTATTGTGCCTGTATCCGGATCGTAATATCTTAAGAGCAGTTGGACACAAGTGGATTTGCCTGAGCCCGAAGCCCCTACTAAGGCCACAGTTTTACCCTGTAAAACTTCTAGATTAAAACCTTTTAAGACCTTTTGGTCTCTACGTGTGGGATAGTGGAAATGTAAATCTCTAAAACTAACGCCTTGTATGGCATTTGTTTTTGTCGCTACAAGCGAATATTTCTTTGATGTATTTATATCGGGAGACTTAATTTTGGGCTCACGATCTATTATGGCAAACATGCGATCAGCCGAAACCAGAGCGGCATTAAACATGGGCGTAAAGGCCAAAGATTGGGCCAAAATAAACAAGCCATATAACATGGAATTTGAAATTCTGGAAGGATTAAGAGTAATAAGTGAATAAAGTTCCGAAATTCATTTTAAAGCATTGTAACATACTTCATAATATTTTCAAAATCAATTCTGCCGTCGGCACACATGAAACCGCCATAAGTCAACGTAATGGCATAACCCAAAAACATGATCGACATGCCCAGCGAATTGACTACACCACGGTAACGCAATTTTTTGTTAATTTCGCTACGATATCTCTCCACTTCATTGTTGTAAACCTTGATGAGTTCATCTTCACGACGCAAAGCAGCCACTGTGCGTATTTGAGCTATAGTTTCGGTAGCGATACGACTGGTTTCCTCTAAAATTTCCTTCTCTTTAATGGCACTTTTGTTGGTATATCTAGGAAATAAAAATGAATGAAATGAAAACGTTATATTTCAAAACCATTAATTAGTTTCCCCAATAGAGAAAATGAAAATAATATAACAAATATCTATTTATTATTAAATTATCTGCCATACAGCCATGTTCCGAGAACACGCGTTCTGAAACCGCAATGTGTTTTGAAAAACGCCTAATTGATATTTAGGTGTTCTGAGGATCGCACGGTTTACTGGCGTTTAGGAGTTCTTTCCGAAAAAATATAACATGTGCAAGGCGAATTCATGAATTCGCCTTGAACATGTGTTTTACATACGTATATATGTATGTGGTAGTAACATAAAACGAAAAAAAAAAATTGACAACAAATAGAAAATTTTTTCAATTTAAGGCAGGATTAGTTTGTACGTTCTTTTCCGTTCTGAAAGAGCTGTATTGTTTTTGTTCAATATAAACTATATGTGAATGGTTTGTTTTCACTTTTTCGTTCTGTTCTGTTGCGGACTAACCTCTTGAAAATAGAATTCAACGTTAAGTGACACCCAGATATGTGTATGTGTTACTTTTTTCTGGTATGGAAAAATGAATTTTGTAGTCACATGACTACAAAATTTTTTGTCGAAAGCTAAAATAATTTATTTTAGTTAAAGATTTTAAAAATTTAATATATATTAATCAATTAAACAACTATGGATGTTCAAAAGAATATAATTTATAAAAATAAAAACATAATATTTTGTATAAGAAACGCTGTAAACATTTTATATTTATCTCTTGCTTGTGCTTCACTGTAAAATTAGCTGAAATTTTTCACAGAAAAAGTAATTATAAAATATTTGCTACAGAATAGAACGTCACAGAACGGCAACTGAAAGTAAAAACTAATTAGTTTTCTTAATGAAAATGTGTAAAATTCTTTAAACTTTTTATTGAAATAAAAAGAAAACATATTAAATTTTAATTGTGAATAATTTTATTGCCTTTTGCAAATTCAGTTTAAGCAAATTCAATCAGTTCACTTCAATATATACATGCGAGTTGAAGTCGCCAATTTTAAGCGATATGCGTTTCTCAGAACACCTATTTGGCGTTTTGAAATCGAAAACGCTAAATTTAAGCGATTTGCGTTTCTCAGAACATGCATGATAATTTCTGCCGCATTGTTAGCACTTAGAGTCCTACGTGCCCCATCGGTGGCACATTTGTGTTTTGATGATTTAGGACAATGTGACCACCTGTGGTCAATGGTGGATTTATACACACATACAGGGTGTTTTCCTTAACTGTATGTATTTGTGTTCAAACAAAACGCGCGATTTATAGCACATAAAGCATTGTGAGTTTCTTGGCACATCGCTGAATGTAAAAAAAAAAAATGGTTATTTACTTACTTGGCTTCGAAAACGACCGAGGCAATCATAAATGGAGCGGTGGTAAGACAGATCAAAGCTAATTCCCACGAATAGGAGAATGCTATGGAAAAACTGCACACAAAATTGGAAAATGCCTGCAGAATATTGCTCAAAGGGAAACCAATTGCACCTTGCACACCGGAAGCATCACCTGCCAGGCGGGCTGAAAGTCCACCCACACTGTTTTCCTTTAAATCAAACCAGCCCATGTCTTGTGTCAAAATTTTGCTAAACGTTATTGATCTAAAAAAAGAACAAAAATTTTTAATACACATCCGTATAAATTTAAAAAACACCTTTAAAAAGATATATTTGTAACTATACAGCTGCAAATAAATTTGCAAAGTATACGATGCACAGCATAGGCGGAGTGACGTAGACCTTATGTCCACGTTGTTATTAACAGTATTTTTTTGCGGCGCTGTGACTAACTGTACCGACCTATGCCTTCACATAGGACGTTGCCGCGTGGTTAGCAACGAAATACCTCAGAAAAACTGTAAACTAATACAGTTAGTTGAGGTAGAGTGAGACGCAAAACTCTCGAAGGCCGAACAACAACGACAAGCCAGACCGCACTTAAGAAATAATTACGATGGCGCGTGAGCTGTTCTCCAGCCCAGAGTTGCTTTACGACTGGTTTAAAAAGCTATACATATTAAAAATATGTAGTAAGTATCTTAAAAATAAACAATTAAGGCCTTGCTACACTATCATACAAGATCGTGCGATCTACTAAATAAAGCATGTGTGCTGTAAAAGTACTAAAAAAGCAACCGTGCCACAGAGTTTTTGACAAATCGTGTGATTTGAACAATTTTATCAGGCATGTTCCCACACTCGCAAGTTTTCAAAGTCGCCAGGCGACTTGAAAACGCCAAATTTATTTTTAGGTGTTCTGTGACTCACGCGTTTTGCTTGCGAGTTGACATAATTTGAATGCTAAAAACACATGTTTTACCACGCAAATAAACTAAAAAATAAATTGATAATGCATTTTGGGTTAAAAATGTAATAAAAAATTGATTGTAAAAAAGTTTATTTCCAGAAATACATAATAAGTTTGGCTTGCGTTTTTAGACCATTTTTTAAATTGCATGTATTCAGCTAAAATTGTATGAAAAATCGTCTAGTTTTTATTCTAGTGCAAAGAAAACAAATTTAATTTAATATATACGTCATTTTATTATTTGTTTAAACGTTTGTTTAGTGCTAATTCATCAGTTCACTTTGGCATACTCTTGTGATTTGAAATCGCCAACAGTCTGGCGATTGCGATTTACAGAACACCTTTCTTGCGAGTTCAAGTCACAATCGCAAATATCATGCGAGATGCGAGTGTCAGAACATGCCCGTATGAAACTTTTCAAAACATTATGGTTTCTGTGCGATTAGTCTGGTATATATTGTGAAAAATATGAGAATAATGTTGGTGCCTCGAGAAAAAAAATTGAAGTAATGTAAAATTGTTATTTATTGTTAATTATTTTATTGTGTATATAACTTATTATAATTGTACTTGTATAATAGTGTGGCCCCCAACGCCACACTTTATTAAAGGCCCTAATTCTCTATTCTACACGATCGTACGATTCATTCACAAGAAAATGTTTTAAAAGTCAAGCCGATTTTACAAAATGGCGTTGTAGGGCACAATATTATACAAATATGATTGTGTGGTGACCCGACAACACTGTACAAAGCTACCTGATACTATGACGGTGTTTTTCTGACTTACGTTTTCCTTTCATTTTCTTTTCTGCTAACACGCGTTCACTAAGGATAGCAGCCGCATATTTTATTCTTTGCACAAATATTTAATTAATAAATCTAAGTTTACTTTCTAAGTAAACTGCAGTACGTTTTTATTTTTCCGGAACACGCCCCAAATTGGTGACCCCGACGTGATCGGCTGCGGATCGTAATGACGGAAGAAGGTAAAGTTCCACATGGCATATTGTCAAATGCCGACACAGAACGAATAGTTATAAAATTCCACCGAATCACGCGGAAATTTGGTTAGCACAAGCTGAAGTGCAGTTCGCCGTGGCGGTCATAACAAGTGATGTCTCAAAATTCCTGCTAGGCACCATTAAGGCCTTAATTAGGAGGAGGGTGTTGTGGTGACTCGACAACACTGTACAAAAATATCTGATACTACCTACCATGCTGTTTTTCTGACTTACGGTTTCTTTCCTTTTCTGTTTTGCTGACACGCGTTCACTAAAGATAGCAGCCGCATATTTTATTTTTTGCACAAATATTTAATTAAAAAATTTAAGTTTATTTTCTAAGTAAACTGCAGTGCATTTTCTTTTTTATAAAATAATTAAAAACTTTTATAACCATATTAGTTTTACATTATTTAAAATTTTTTCTCGAGGCGCCAACAGTATTCTCATATATTTCACACTGATCGCACAGAAACCATAATGTTTTGAAAATTTTCATATTTTTCAAATCGCACGATTCGTCAAACGTTCTGTCACACAGTTGCATTTTTTAATACTTTTTTAGCACACATGTTTTATTTAGTAGATCGTACGATCGTATAGGATAGTGTAACAGGGCCTTAACGACCGTTATTACAACTTACCGGTAAGGTTGGCTTTAGTTAAAGATACCATTAGCAGAAGAGAGCGATAAACTGATCGTTAGCCATTATTCATTATTACAATTTACCTGTAAGTTAATTTTGTCTTTTCAAAGATGGCAATAAAATACAAATTAAAGACTAATTTTGAGGTAAAAATTGTAGTGACAACTAAATATCACATTGAGTTTACACGTGCAAGTAACTTGTCACAAGTTGTGTGTACATATTAACAACCAATACATCGAAAAAATGCAATTTGCACGATTGTTTACACAGGCAAGTGCAAGTTCATTTTCAAAATGTCGTCGAAGGCAAACATTGTACGCCTTTGTACTACATGCGCTTTTAATGTATGTGCTGCCAAAGTTTTAACATAGCAACATTACAGGGGAATTATATTATGTACATAAATTTTTCACAATATAAATAATAAATTTGTATTCCAAATAAAATATAAGTTATAGATTTTTATTTATATAAATAAATAAATAAAATTATGTTTTCGGAATATAACTAAAAATATTAATATATAAAAAATTATTCCTTGAAAAATACCCATTAAAGTTATGGGCAACACTGTTTGTTTCTGCTTGCATGCAAGTGAAAAAATCACTGCCAACCAAAATCAGTTGCAAGTGAGGCAGGTGTGTGAATGTATTAGTAAAAAAAATGGTAATGTATTGGGTTTTTTGCACTTGCACTTGCGTGTGTAAATACTGAGTCTCTTTAGTTGTAATTCATTGAGTAAAAGTATGGTAGCTGGAGAAAATGTGGCAACTTCAAATATAAAACCTCTGGTTAATAGTTACTGGTAGAATTGTCTTCCCGGTAACTTAACGCTTACTTTTGGATTAAAAAGAAGTTCTAATAAAGAAATGCGATTTATCCGGCCAGTAAAATGTTACCTTTAACTAACGCCAAGTTGTAATAACGGGCCTAAAAAATCTATTTAAAAATAAATAATTACGTCCATTTAAAGAAAATTTTAAAGCAGTTTATACATACATATGTGCATAATAAGTTTTCTGACTTACCTCATTCTCGTGGTCAACCAAACACCTGCTAAATTGAAGAAATATGTCTGAGTCAGACATGCCGCTCCCGCTATAATGCCCACAACTACGGCTATGATAGCCGATCTGCCTGTGTTACTTAGGACCACGTCGGGATCCTCATGGTTTAATGAACCAAATAAATCTGCAAAAACAAAAGCAAATGCTGGCTGGGCACAACCATACAGAAGGGCGCAAATGGTGGCTATGACCAGGTATTTCCATTCAGGACGAGCCCATTGCAAAACACGTCGAAATGTTTTTATATATTGTGTACTTTGCTGCCCATCTACAACATCTTTTTCAGATGGGTCCGTATAGGTTCTGGCAGCAAAAGCTTGTATAATATTTTTATCTAGTGAGGCTTCCGAAAATCGTGGCCCAGATGTACGGCCATTGAATAGGTTTTTCTCACTTGTAACATCCTTTTCTTTCTCCACCAATTCCATTGCTTTTTTATTATTATTATCATCATCGTTATTTTCATTGCCGCTACCCAGCAGACCCTCGTATTCATGAGCCGTTACCATTTCGTAATAACGTCCCTTTACTTTCATCAGACTTTCGTGATTACCCTCCTCGGCAACCTTGCCTTTGTCTATGAATATAATACGGTCTGCATGACAAACAGCCGACAAACGGTGGGAAACCACTAAAGTAGTGCGCCCCTTGCTGGCCCTATCTAAAGCTGCCTGCACTAGTTTTTCTGAATGATAATCCAGAGCAGAGGTGGCCTCATCCAGAAGCAAGATTTTAGGATTTTGAATTAAGGCACGAGCTATAGCAATACGCTGACGTTGGCCACCCGATAATTGGACACCTTTTTCACTAATTAAAGTATGGTAGCCCTGAAGAAAATTTTTAAGAGTTAAACATTTTTTTTGACACTGTAAAGTATTTTAGAGTTTTACCTCCGGTAGGCCAATAATGAAATCGTGGGCGCCTGATGCCTTGGCAGCTTCTTCCACTTCTTTCTGTGTAGCATCCATTTTGCCATGTCTTATGTTTTCTTCTGCGAATTTATAATTAAAACAGGTTTAATAATTTTTGGGGCTATTATTACAACTTTCTGGTAAAGTTGGCTTTAGTTAAAGATATAGGAGCATATTCAGAAAATATATCTATTTAAGTTATTCTTGATTACTTTCAGCACGAAAAATTTTAACTTAATTATCGGTAAAGCTGTAACTAAATGTCGATTAGCAAATACATTTAAACAACAGCTGATTGATTTCATTTTATTGTTTACATATTTAAAAAGTGCATTATTTTTGTGGTGAAAAAAAAGGGAAAAAATGGAAAACATTATAAGAGACATTCAAATATCAGCAGATGAAAAATTGACGAAAAAAGTTAAAACATATAAAATTCGCATCAATCCATTTGAAATGGATGACGAAGACTTTTACGTAAGATATCGTTTTGATACAGAAACAGCCTCTTTTATAATTGATTTAGTGTTTCAGACTGCGCTTTCATCCTATTCTATTGCTGCCTCTAACGGCTTCATTTGCTCGTGGATGTGGTGCAAGCTTCCTTTCTCTTGTATATCATCTTTGTGTCGTTCCTCTCATCATCAATGATGTTTACATATTTGGACACCAATTCTTTGAACGTGATTTTTTCAGCTGGTGACCAATTTGTGTCTCTCTAAATACATAAAGCAATAAATACATATTTTTTCTAACAATAACACAAAACTTAAGCTATGTACACACGATTGTCAGATGTTACAATATTGTAAGATCTGGCAACATGCTGACAATGTAGTGACAATGAAAAATTGTCCCGCAGAAGTAAATTGTGTGTTCAGACGATCGTAAGAAAATCTTACAATTTCATTGTCAGACTGTGGCCTGCAAATAATTCATCTGACAACAAAAATTGTCAGTTCACACGGTTGTCAGATTGTTAGATGAAAAAAATTGCCAGACATGCTGTAAAGCATTGCCACTTATGTATATCAACAACCATCTGTTTGGCAGTGTTGCCCATCACACTTTTTTCTGACAATGATGCCATTGTCAGGGGCATCAATTTTATACATCTGACAATTAAAACTGAGCTTACAATACCAGCCAATTATCTGGCAATGCCGACGAAGAGTGTTGTCACGATTGTCAGATGCCTGAGAACATTGTCGTCTTAAAACTGATTGACAATGGTTTTTTGACAACGTTGTAAGTTAAAAATTGGCAGTTCACACGATTGTAATACATTTTCAAACTATTTTACTGGCAATATTGTAAGATCTGACAACCGTGGGTACTTTAGTTATGATTTTTGAACTACATCCTTATCCATGTGAACTATTTTTTAGTTTCGGTTTTATAAGCTTTGACTTTAATTATGATATCTGAATATGCGCCATAATCAGTGAGCGTTAAACTGGCCGTTAACAATTTTATTTATCAAAGTATGGCAATACCACAACAATGAAAGACTAACAGTGCAACCTATATTAGGGCGTAAAGCGCAACGTAATTTAACGCTTTGATTTCACGCTGAAGTAAGTAACTTAAGTGAGAATGTTAACGCCGTGCCATGAACAGTTTTGTTCACTAGCCTTGTTTAATAATAATCACCAAATACAAATAATTAAAAATTGACACAGTCGCTAAATTAGGCTGACAGCACTAATAACCGCAAAAAATTACTAACATTTGTTTCGAAGCAAACTTTACTGAGAGGCAGTAAAGCTTTCTCCCTTGGATTCTCCAACTGCAAAGCGTTAACGTCGCGCTATCTGGCTTGGTCGAATATCTTTTGTATGTACATAAGAGTTTTTGTCAGATAAATTACGCTTAACGCGCTAATTTTGGTTAAACTGTAATACCGCTTTCACATACGGGAAGGCTTCTTTGCAAAGCTTTCTGTGTCTATGAGAGCTGTGTACTTTTAGAAGGAAAATTTTGTAGTGGCAACCACACTTCAATTTTATTGTCATGCATAGAGTAGAAAGTATGGCTACTTCGAATGCAAAACCCTCTGTTAAAAGTGACAGAATTGTCTACCCGGTAAATTATCACTTACTTTTAGCTTAAAGGGAAGTTGTAATAATAAAAAACGATTCCGTAAAATTGTGCCTTCAACTAACGCCAAGTTGTGGTAACGGCTATTAGTGGATACTTTTAAAACAGTTCCACTTCCACAAAAAGTTGTAGTGGCACAAAATTACATTAAAAACGTGTTACACCGGAACCTTGTTGTGATTTAGGAACGATTTCGCTTGAAGTCAATGTTGGGGCTTAAGTCGGGCTTGATTTTATTGTTATTTGCTTGTCGTAGGTCTGCGTACCGTTAATAAATATTTTATTGTTAGTCTCAGAGCGGTGCTAGATGCGAAATATGTGCATTTAAACCATTTTTATTTGAAAAATAAATGTGGTTTGAAAAAAAACGCTTCGATACCAAACTATACAGTAAACGGCTCCTGTCGTATAGGTACCAGCTTATCAGCCACTAAAAACTGGCAGGATACATGCTACTTCGCAGCACAAAAAGTCCGAAAATCCGGCCAAGAAGTGGTAAAATTCGACAAAACACCGGTAAAAATTACCTTAAACCCGAATAATTACCCGAGTCCAAAAAGTTAATAGTTCAGCTACACGTTTCACGGCAAAAAAACGCACCGTACATTAAAACCCGGTTCTGAACATGTTAACGAAACGGTACCGAGTTTTTTTGGCAATTCCCAAAGTTGCTTTCAAGAATCTCCAAAATCTCCTCTATTCCATTTTCTGTGGTGGAATATCAAATCCCTCAAAGCTAAACACTGTATATAATAGAGGTTGCGAGAGTTACAAAAATACAAACAAATAACCGTACAGGTAAAGCTAATATTTACAAGCGTGTTAAGAAGAGAAAACTTAAAAATGAAATCGGCAATTTAAAATTAAAATTGAGAAAAATTGACATGGAATGGAGATTTTAAACTTTAGACTCAGAAAATTCTTATTTACTTCATAGCTTCTACTATTTAAACTAATCAAAAAGCGCACAAACTCGGCAAAATATCCGAAAAAGCGGCAAAAAGTGTTAAAAAAACCCGATAAAGATCAAGCCGGGTGCAGAATGACTGTTAAAAGTTCAGATGGAACGTCCATGGCAGAAACACGCACCCTGTATGGAAAACCAGTTCCGAACAGATTAGCGAGCTTGTTCCGATTTTTTTGGGATATCCCAAAATCGGCTTTAGGAATCTCCAAAGTCCCCTCATTTTCGCGGAACAATGCCGGATGCAATACGGCAACTTAAATTTCCGTACTAAAGCGGCTACACTCTTTATAGTGGAATATCAGATCCCACAAAACTACACACTGTTTATAACAGGGGAGAGTTACAAACATATGTACTAACTGTAATCACAAAGAGGCAACTCGTGGTTTCAAGAACTTCTTGTGCCTTCCCGGCGACTTGAATATGTAACCACAAAATTTTATTTTTCAATCTTACCTATTGTACCAAAAAACAACACCGGCTCTTGACCCACCACCGCCATATTCGATCTCAACCAGTTGACATTATATTTGCGTATATCTTCACCATCTAATAGTATTTTACCAAATACGGGATCATAGAAACGTTGCAAAAGCTGGACACAAGTTGATTTTCCCGAACCCGAATAGCCCACTAAGGCAACTGTTTCTCCTTCTTTGACTTGGATATTTATGCCTCTCAAAACTATAGAATCTTCACGAGATGGATAAGCGAAAAATACATCTTGAAATTCAATATTACATTTCAGGCCCATATTTTTCATTTTGCCCTCTCTAGACAAGGGATCAATTTTCGAGTCAGTTTCCAGTACTTCGAAAATGGCCACAGCCGAACCTCGTGCCGAAGCAAAAGCCTCCAGAAAAGGAGAGGTACGAGAGATATGATCGGCACCCACAACTATGCCACAGATAACCTAAAATTTGTTTTTTCGGAATTATAAATAATTCAAAACTGAATAGTTATTGGACTTTAATGAACTTACAATCATAAGTATGGCCGGTGTATATTCCTTGTCTTCGGGATTTTTATAACGATCGGCTAATATCAAATTTGCACCATACCAAAAGGCGGCAGCACTCGATATGAACAGCATCGATTTTAACACGGAATCGCTTAAACTCAAAAATATACCTTTGGATTTACCCGACCTGCAAGCGGGACCCAGCAGATTGTCATAGCGTTCTTGTTCAGATTTTTCACCGCCAAAAGCCACCACCGTACGTATTGAGCTGATGACTTCTTCCACAATCGAACCAGCCTTGGCATAAGCATTCTGTTCACGAGCCGTAAGTTGGCTTTGACGCTGCAAAATTAAAAAAAAAAAATCATTTGTCAGCTTGTGTGTTAAGAAAATGTTTGTTGGGCAATTGATCGCAATAAATAAATATTAATTGCATTAATGATAATCAACTATTGTAGAACCGTGAATAGCACAAATGACAAAATCACCCAGCTGGCATTTTTAATCGTAGAAAACTCTACGGCGAATCTCATGAAGAGTGTTTTTGATCGTCGACGAATACATTTTTTAATCACACGCGATCTCTTGTTCCGGAGTAACTGTTACAAATGCTGATTCTTCTATGAGACTCTTACACAAATCAGCAAAAGACTTTTATGTTAATCATAGAGGGAATCATCTGAAACTTGTGTAGATATTATTTTACAACTCCTCAAGAAATCAACCCTGTAATACTTGTATGATTCATACAGGAAACAGTACAAAGCTGATTCGATATTTTTATACTATATACATGATTCATACAGGAAACAGTACAAATCTGATTCGATATTTTCATACATATAGTTCGCACTGACTTACCACCACAATCATTATATTAAAAAGGTTCTTAAACAAAAAGAAAAAACTATTTTACGCTGTTTATAATTAATTAAGAAGCTATAAGTAAATAAAAATAATAAAATTTTTAGTCGTCTAACAAACATTCACAGATTGTGTGACGACCGTAGAAATAAAAAAAAGTAGATGTTTTTGTTATTGACTCGTCAGATAATCATCAGAAGATTCTTTTGGGGATTGTGTATTGCACACAATCGTCTAACGAACAATGAATGCTAGCTGGGATAGCGTAGAGAAAATAATTTTGTAACAAGAAAGCTTATTATTAGAGATGAAAGCTGCTTTGCTGCTCGAAATGCTAGCGAACTCCAACATTCATGCTCATGCAACAGGCCCATAATTATTCCAGGGTACTCTTACTTCGGATCCATTTAGTTAGTAACACAATTTTACTGGGCCTTTTAAAAATACCTCTAAATTCTTTTCAATTTATACTCGAGATCTTTGTTCACGGATTGAAGTCGGACTTGGAGGGACTAGTTTTAAGTTGCGAAATGAATGTGTCGTAGTGCAGGCCAAACTCACATTAATTATGATACTATAATATATATGAGGATATTAATACTGATAAAATGCTCTACCGGGTGTCTACTAAACATCTGCTAGAGAGTAACAGAAAGAGAAATCACCCCGAAAACAGTTCAAACAAGTTACTACGCATTACTTTTTATTCAAATAAGAATATTATATTGTTTGTATGCTGTTGTTTGGCTTTATTACTGCTACAACACTCAAACTTATCCAAACTACTAAAGGGCGTTTCAGACTATCATACAAGTCTTAAGATTTTGATTGGATTTTGTGGGACAAAAATCTAAAGATATTTGTTGCGACTGTCAAAAAATCTAACGTACCATTACATTTTGTTTTCACACTATCACACCTAAGGTAAAATAAGGAATATGACTTGAAAATAAACTGCCAATTTACTTAACGTCTGGTTTTAATATTTTTATTATTTGCTTTTGCAAAAAATGCAACCCTGATCCAATGAAAAATCTTATCGTTTAAACAAATTTCTAAAAATGGTGAAGTGTTATGGTATGTCAAATCTTTTACCGTATTATTTCTCATTTTCATAACGCTTTACATTCACACTATCACACTTGCACGTATTATTTGATTTTTTGACAAGTCTTAATACAAAGTGTGATAGTCTGAAGTGCCCTTAAATACTTATTAAAAGACTGCACAGAATGTAAAAAGCACCAAAAACGTTGCGAAACGCACCGAGTTGACAACGCTGATTTTTATATTAAAAACACGGTAATGAAGCGGCTTTTAGATGGTCGAACTGAGTCGGATAGCACTAGCTGATGGCATGCCATCAAATTCGTTTAATAGCTAGAATTTGTTTGTTAAATTTTTGTTGAACTTTTATAATTTTTTTAAACTAAAAATTGTTTGGTTTGTACATATTCGTGTCTTCTTCAATCAATAATTATTGATCACAGCAAATTTGTATTGTAAAAATAAAATCCTTCTTAAAAAAAAACTTAAGAAAGGAAAAATTTGAGCTAGAATTTGTATTTATCAAAATTGGCTTCTGTTACTTTTATTAAGACAATGGTATCTTTACAATAATTTTAACATTATTTAATTATATTCGTTGTCCACCGAAAACAGTTGTTAGTTTTACTGTGTTTTATCAGGTATACAAAAATACAGCTGATTGCCATCGTTAAAATTACATTGCAGGAGCATACAATCGTTACTGTAAGCGATGTAACGTGTCAAAAAAATTTCATAAAATTTCTGTATAAGAATTATAAATAAAAAATTCAATGAAATAGACGACTTCCATGAAAATTTCTTGTTCGTCTACACAGGAAAGTGAAAGTTCATTTTACAAATGTCGCCGCAGCAAAGAGTCACAAAATTTGCCTCTACTTCTCTCCATTCTTATTTGGTTCGCTTACTAATTAGAGTTGCCAAACTTATTACAATTACAGATTTATGGGGCAATAGTTGAAAAAACTTATCATTATAAAGATTTTTATGAGATTATTTTTATAAAAAGACTTTCAGCGATGTTCCGAGAACGCGCGTTCTGAAACCGCAATGCGTTTTGAAAAACGCTTAATTGATTTTTAGGTGTTCTGAGAAACGCGCGTTTTACTGGCGTTTAGGAGTTTTTTTTTCCGAAAAAATACAACATGTGTTTTACATACGTCTATATGTATGTGGTAGTAATATAAAACTAAAAAAAATTTGACAACAAATAGAAAAATTAATCAATTTATGGCGTTTTCTTTTCTAGAAAAAGTGTAACATTTTCAATATTGTTTTCCCAAAAAAATACAGCAGTATCCAGTTTTCTCAACTTTTTTTCACATATTTATAGTTATTGCGGCATCTTGTTTTCATCTCAATAAAACTTAAATTTTAAAACTTGAATTTTAAGAAAAAAAGTGCAGCATAAATACAAAACTTTTTCAGAAAAGAAAACGGCATTAGTTTTCTTAATGAAAATGTGTAAAATTTTTTAAACTTTTTATTGAAATAAAAATAAAACATATTAAATTTTAATTGTGAATAATTTTATTGCCTTTTGCAAGTTCAGTTTTAGCAAATTCAATCACTTCACTTCAATACATACATGCGAGTTGAAGTCGCCAATTTTAAGCGATATGTGTTTTTCAGAACAGCTATTTGGCGATTTCAAATAGCAAAACCATATTTCTTGCGTCATACGTTTCTCAGAACACCTATTAGGCGTTTTCAAATCGAAAACGCTAAATTTAAGCGATTTGCGTTTCTCAGAACATGCATGTTTAATTGTTTTCTTTATATGCATTAAAATGAAAAAATATTATAATTCTTTTCATAACATGCAAAAGAAGTTAATTTCATAATTATTATTTTACTACAATACTGCAACTTTGCATAATTCTTTGTATATGACAACAATGTTTAGCAATTTGTCATTTCAACTTCAAAAAATTTGTTTCATGAAATTTTTGATGAAAGCTGAGAGGAAAGTGAACAAAATGTGAATGTGCTAGAGAAAAAGTGTGAATATATTGCAACTTTCATGAAATTGCTTTCCTGTCTAAACGCTAAGTAAATCCACTGAGGATATTGATGTGCCAATTAAGGCCCGATCAGACTATTATACAAGTATAATTACTTTCATTCGATTTTTTGAGATAAAAGTCTAAACACATTTCTTGCGACTGTCTAAAAGTCTAACGTAAATTAGATTTTGCATTCACACCATCACACTTGATATAAACCAAAAAATTTTAGTAGAAAAGAAAACAGCTGTTCATATTTTTTTATTTACTCAGCAGAGAGATGTGCCAACATAAAATTTTACACGGCGGCAGGTGAGCTCTTCGTCGTCGGCGGTAGATGTGCCGGCGTTTGAAAATCTTTAGCAGCTAATATAATAATTATGTTAAACAGATCCAAATTTAAAAGCACCAAAATATTTTATGTTCTAGATATAGCATGAGCAAAATACATTTATATACGACAGCTAAATCCCAAATTTCGAGCTTTCTTATAACGACAAAAAATACTATCGGTGACGGCACGCCATCGGTTAATAAATAGTCGGCTAGTAAATTTTTATACAGCTGGTTTCCTAAAAGACACAACCCTGATCCAATGAAAAGTATTATCGTTTTGAAAAGTTTCAAAAAACAAAAAAGTAGTATGGGATGTCAAATTTTTATCGTATAATTTTTCGTATGTATGACGGATTACATTCAGACTATCAGGCTTGCACGTATTATTTGAAGTTTTGACAAGTATTAATACACAGTATAATAGTCTGAACTGGGCTTTAACGATTTTTCTATAAACCTTAATTTAACCGAGATTGATATGAGATTCAGAAATGTGAACAATATAACATATTCGTCTGAAAATGAGTGTGTTCTTTCATACGATCCTCCGATTATTTTGGATCTAATAGACGTATAATCTGTAGGCTTCCAAGTTGCAAAGCACTCTCTGTCTACAAAATGGGACTCAAGTGGACTCGATTTTCTATAGCTGGCAGTTAGTACAATCTAACGCAAGCATTTATAAATG
Source organism: Thecocarcelia acutangulata (assembly GCA_914767995.1). NCBI lineage: Eukaryota > Metazoa > Arthropoda > Insecta > Diptera > Tachinidae > Thecocarcelia > Thecocarcelia acutangulata. The sequence goes on from OU612096.1 coordinate 32,681,641, forward strand.
TTAGCATATCGTCAGATGTAATACAAAAAGCGTGTTAACATTTTGGTAGACTTTCATAGGAGAAGTAAACAACTTGCTGAAATTTTGTCTATTTAATTATTGTCAGCGTTTGAATTTTGTTAGTGAATTTAGTATTTATTTATTTTTTTTTTTTTTTTTGAAAAACATATTATGGTTATATAATTTCTAATCTATTAAAATGTTGATTTTGATTTTTTTTTTGCTTTTACGGCTTTAAGATGATGAGGCAAACCTAAGTTTTAAAAAACTTAAACATGTGCTAATATGCGTGCACATATGTACATATTTTCCCACTTACCTTAGACACTATATAGTTTATAACCATTGTTATCGGTATGTAAACACAAATTGCTAATGTTAAACGCCAACCATACACAAATGATATAACAATACTGATAATAATATCAAACAACATCATAACAAAGTGGCCAATATTTTCCGCAATACCATTACGAATCTTTTCCATATTGCTGTGAAAATATTTAAAAAAAAAGCACAATAATTAAATAATAAATTAAATACACTGTTATATAACTCACTCTGTTATGCGCACGGCGAAATTTTGATTTTTAGTCATATCATGCCAGCCAATATTCTGACGTATTGTCGATTCGAAAAATTTACGTCTCATGCGCACGACTATATTTAAAGCCACCCGATTGTAAAGATCAACATAGATGATGCCGCTTATGAACATAAGCAACGAGTCCAAGGCGCACAGAATGCCAAAAGACTTTGCATCATTTCTCAATTCTTGCATATTCTCCTCATGGGAAGCATTAATTCTAAAATTTGATGAAAAACGGAAAGAAAAATATATGTATTTTGTGGTTGGGCATATGTAAAATATTTTATATTTGGTTTCGATTGGAAAAGTTTCATATATTACAATATCAATATTTTGGTAAAACTCGGTAAAAGTATCACGGTTCTTCTTTCCATTGATACCAAAATTATTTAGTTTTGGAAGAATTTTTCAAAAAATTCATGCAATATGGAAGAATATTTGAAAAATAAACTATTACTAAAATTTTATTTATCTCCGAAAATACGCGTCCAATCGCAAAAATAAGCGAATTTTCATAAAATTCGACAAAAGTATCAAGGTTCTTCTTTCCATTGATACCAAAACTATTTAGGTTTGGAAGAATTTTTCAAAAAATTCATGCAATATGGAAGAATATTTGAAAAAATAAACTTTTACTAAAAGTTGATTTATCTCCGAAAAGACGCGTTAAATCGCAAAAATAGTCGAATTTTAGTAAAACTTGAAAGAAGTATTGTTTAATTACCTGCTAAATCGCTAGGTTAAATTAGCAATAAAATTATCGGTTTGGGGATAAACCGGGCGAGGGATTGGAAGCTGGGGATAACCTGAGGGGGTTTAGGTACCAATTGAGTGAACGCCAGAGTGGTCACCCAATTTCAACTTCAAAATAAAATACTTATATTTTTCAATATTGGGTACTTACATAAAGACCACTTTATTTTTCAAATATAAATTAAATGATCAATACTTATCGGCTTCTTGACGATATATAGGGTGTTTTTTTAAGCTAGATAGAACTTTAAATTGTAAAAAGTAACACAAAAAATTAAATTTTGATGAAACATTTTTTTTATTTGTTTCAGTATACTCTGACAAATCATCATGAATAGACTCACGCTTGAACAACGCTACGAAATTATCCAAATTTACTTTGAAAATCAGTCGTCGATTCGCGCCGTTGTTTTATCGCAAAATTGTGTTCAGCGATGAGGCGCATTTTTGGCTTAACGGGTTTGTTAATAAGCAAAATTGCCGCATATGGAGTGAGACCAATCCACAAGAGACCCTACAGACTCCATTACATCCAGAAAAATGCACTGTTTGGTGCGGTTTTCATGCTGGTGGCATCATCGGACCTTATTTCTTCAAAAATGAGGCCGGAGCTCGCGTTACGGTCAATGGAGATCGTTACCGCACCATGATCAATGATTTTTTGTTTGAAAATATGGATGACATTGATCCGGAGGAGATGTGGTTTCAACAGGATGGCGCTACGTGCCATACGGCGAACGCAACCATCGACTTACTGAAATCAAAATTTGGCGATAAGTTAATTTCGAGAAATGGACCTGTCAATTGGCCTCCAAGGTCGTGCGATTTGACACCTCTCGATTATTTCCTGTGGGGCTACGTGAAGTCACTGGTTTATGCTGATAAACCAGCAACAATTGACGCCTTGGAGGCCAGCATTGTTCGTGTTGTTCGTGACATACGGCCAGCAGTGCTCGAAAAAGTGGCCCAAAATTGGACGTCCAGAATGCGCTTCGTCAAGAACAGCCGCGGTGCCCATATGCCCGAAATCATTTTCAAATGTTAATGTCACGTATTGATCTTTCGAATAAAAAAAATTTTGATTACAATTTAATTTTTTGTGTTATTTTTTACAATTTCAAGTTCTATCGGGCTTAAAAAAACACCCTATATATGGAGCTTCTTGGGGAACTTCTCGATACGTAATATCTACCGGAAAGTTATAAAACTTCAGTTTTACGTCCAGAATATGTTTGCTCTTTCGTCAAAAAATCGTTAAGTTATGTCACAAAATCTTTAACAACACAAAAAATCACAATAGTTTTCAATTAAGGCTTGGGGCTATTAAATTCAAAAATAGATTAACTCAAATTTGGTTCTTAATATAAATAAGTAATATGAGTTTAGAAAATCCAATTTTAACAATTTTAAAAAGTAATAATAATAATAAAAAATTCACTTGTTCTGATAATAGAAACAATATATATATACTAATAATTAGCTCGGACTAATTTAAACAAGTATGAAGGTTTCTTTTTCTCAAGATACCAAAGTTATTTAGTTTAGAACCAAGTTGGTTCGCTCATGAAATTTTGTTTGGCGAAACATGTTGGTTCAATCAAGATTGGGCCGCGAACCACGAATGAGAGAGCGAACCTCGAATATAAGCCTTCATGTGAATATGCTATAATATAAGCGTGTTAAAATTGTTACGTGGAGACGCTCCGCTAGGTCGATGTTGACAACTGCGTCAATGCGTGTTATCGCCACCACTTCATTGAACTCGTTGGACCATAATCAAAAACTGTCTGCGGCAATGTAAAGTTTTCGTATTTTGTTTACTTTAGACTTAGAAACTCTCCTAACCACAGCACCGCGCCAAGCTATTTGATCGGCGGCGGTGGCTAACGTGAAAATTCTCTGCGGCGACTCAAAGCCGGCTAGAGCTGAAAGTAAATCGGCTAGCCAAATTTTATACTGCTACCTGGCTAATTGAAGAAAGCATAGAATAAATTCAAAGCAAAGTTCTAGGAATTTCTGCCAAAGAGCAAAATTTAGAATAATATTAACCTGACTAACATTTGTTTTGCTTTTTGAATTACTTAAGGTCCTGATTCACATTCCTACACGATCGTACGATTCATTCACAGGAAACTGTTTCAAAAGTCTGGCCGACTTGAAAAAATCACTTCAAAATGGCGTTGTAGGCCACACTATCATACAAGTATAATTGCAATAATTTATATACGCAATAAAATAATTAAAAGCTTTTATTAACATAATTTTACATTACTGCAATTTTTTTCTCGAGGCACCAACATTATTCTCATATTTTTCACATTATATACCAGACTAATCGCACAGAAACCCATAGTGTTTTGAAAAGTTTCATAAAAATTTTCAAATCGCACGATTTGTCAAAAACTCTGTCGCACGGTTGAATTTTTAGTATTTTTTCAGCACACATGCTTAATTTAGTAGATCGCAAGATCGTATATGATAGTATAGCAAGGCCTTTAGTAAAGTAAACAGTATCCAAATTACAACTACATTTGTAATACAATTATATTCTGTGACGTTTTATCATAACAGCTTAAGTCGAGATAAGATCAAAAAAAGTTTTAAAGGGAAATTTGAATGAAGAACTAAATTTAAGAAGAAAAGAAAATAAGCCATAATAATCACTAAATTTTGTAAATAATACGAAAAATTATTTTTGCAAGAAAACCAAGAAAACCATATTTATGCAAATAATCAAATTAGCAGCAATTTTTACAATTTTTAAAAATCGACTTAAGCTGTTATGATAAAACGCCACAGATATACTTGGTTGTTAAATTATGTATGTATATGTATTTAGGAGTCCTAAACCTAAATTAAAAAAATTATTTTGTTTTTTAAATATTCCTTTTATACTTACAAAACTTTTCCCCCTCCAAATAGTGGCAGTGTATACGTGGCTGATGTTGGTAAGCCCAAATTGCGATCCACAAACATGGACACCAATTCGCTATACACCACTATAATGATGGGAAATACCAAGGATTTTAGAAACGCTGCAATAAAGGCCAGCACCAAAAGCACATATTCCCAGGTCGTTGCAAAGCAGAAAAGCTCAAAAAATCCCACTTTTCTTTCGATCACTTTAGATTTGGTTTTCTTAGTTTCCGTTATCGGTTCAGCACCCATGACTTGATTTTGCTTATTATAATATTGTGCTTTATAAATTAGAATCCACTAAATAGTATTTTTGCCAGTTCAGCACAACAGCTCATCTACTTTCACAGCAGTTGCTCGACTGCATCAACTGAAAATGCAATCAATTCGTTTTTAAACATTTTACTACAAATAGTTGTTGCTGATATATTTTCATTTCATTTACTTACTTTTTTTGTTGTTGTTTTAATTTCAAGTGATGATTTCTGGATTCGTTATTTACTTGGGGTCAATTAATGTCATTCTATTTATGTAGTTGGTCGCATTCGAGTCTAAACATGCGACTCGTTGGCAAAAGCCAGGTAAGAAAAGAAAGGCGTTGTACACCGTTGAAGGCTTTGAAGAGACTAATAAAAATCATTGTTAGTTGATAAAACTCATATTTTTTTACTTGACGAATATTTAGCAAATTTTTATTAAATATTTCGTTTAATTGCCTTTTATTATTGTTGGCACTTGATTATCATTCTTATTTGATATTATTTTTTATACATCAATAAAACACTTTCCTCTTATTTACCAACCAATTCATTATTATAGTTTTAGTGGCGTTTGGTTTTTAGGGATACTTATCTAGTTTAAAAACTTATCTAGTAAAAAAAATTTAATTGTGTTGGCGGTATTTCGTAACAAACACTTACGAGCGAGTGTTAACCGATAGCAAAAAGAAGCCTGTAAAGCTTTTTATAGTTTTCATTTTAGAGTAGGGTGGAAAGCTAAATTGAATAATTAGTTTAGTTTGAAAAAAAGGAACTTTGTCTAAAATGTATCCAAAATCAAATGAGAATTTCTTAACCTTTTAAACACATGTGTATCGTTGATGTCATGTAGAAACGCCCTAACTCGCATTTATCCGAATTTGGGTTTTTAAGACATGTCACACAAATACACCTTCTCACAGAGATTTGGTGGAATTTTTGCATGCAACAACTGTACAAAATACATATGTACATATTGTTAAGTACAGATTCTATTCTGTATTTTCTCAATTATATAAATTTGGATTTTTCGACCAACGATATACTCGTAAATATGCATCACCGCAAGCCGATTATTCCTAGGCATGTTCCTGTATCCTGCGCCTTCTAAGGCATTCAGTAGCTGGAGTTTCTCGTTTGTGGCGACAAACTTTAGGAAGATAATACCTGACTTTGGTTATGCAGGAACTTCTTAAACCCTCGCAAAGAAAATCAATAGAAATACGAGATTCAGCATGCTATTAGGATGATTTATCGTAATGCAAATAGTGGTTGAGGTGCTTGAAGCTTTCTGATTGTGGTTTGGACATGAAAACACAGATAGGGGCTGTGAAAATTTATCTATCTCGGTGCCTGCCTTGACGGCTTTATCTGATGATGGAACAACTTCACGCGCTGAATGAGTACCCCGTGTGGCTGACAAGCATCACTTTTTACTATAAGTTTGCAGCCATATTACTATATTGCCCAAACAGCTTGCCTTTTGTTCGAGCCTTCTAATCCCTCCTGTAAGCCATTTTCCCAGAAGTCAGTGGAAGACAAGTGTTAATGAGTTGTTAGGCCGAAGCCTATTAGGAGCATCAAGTCTTAACCAACTACGCGTCTAACCACTTCTGGTTCCTTACATTACAGGTATCTGTTTGTAAGACAATAGCACCTCGGGGGGCTGTTAGCGCCCGAAACCCGGCTCGAAAAAATCGCTTCAAAATGGAGTTGTAGGCCACACTATTATACAAGTATGATTGAAATAATTTATATACACAATAAAATAATTAAAAACTATTATTAACACAATAATTTTACATTACTTAAATTTTTTTCTTGAGGCACCAACAATATTCTTATATTTTTCACAATATATATCACACTGATCGCACAGAAACCATAATGTTTTGAAAAGTTTCATAAAATTTTTCAAATCGCACGATTTGTCAAAAAGTCTGTTGCACGGTTGAATTTTTAGTACCTTTTCAGTACACATGCTTTATTTAGTAGATCGCACGATCGTGTATGATAGTGTAGCAAGGCCTTTATTAACAGCATTATCAACTACAAAAGCTGCTATGGCCGGTTGTAGTCCACACTATTATTTATACAAGTATGATTGCAATAATTTATAAATATAGTGAAATAATTAAAAACTATTTTTCCAACATTAATTTAATTTATTCCTCAATGCGCCAACAATATTCTCATATTTTTCACAATGTATAGAACACTGATCGCACAGAGATCATCATGTTATGAAAATTTGCATAAAAATTTTCAAGTCGCACGATTTGTCAAAAACTCTGTTGCACAGTTGCATTTGCAGTACTTTTTCAGCACACCATGTTATATTTGGTAGATCGCACGATCGTGAAGGATAGTGAATCACGGCCTTAAGAAATTACAAAGCGCAATTTTGTCAACGAATTTGTCGGACTAAATGAAATTAGTCGTTTGTCCCAGTTGTATTCCTAGCTAATATCGGAAATGTTTATAGCTAAAGTTTTGCAGGATTTATAGAAATCAATCAGACTCTTCCATTTATCACGAACTTAAAGAAATTATAAATTTTTAACTCTTACTTGACAGCGATTCTGCTTTACAAGTTTTTTGCTTAAAAACAATTTATTATATTTTTGCGCGAAAAGAGATAAATAACACCCAGGTGTACGGAAGTTTATGGCGCTACAAATAAAACGTGTCGTATACTGTTAAAGGCTGTTAATAGACTAAACTGAAATGTATTCGCGAATTCATAAAAATTTATATATATTTTGATCTTTTATTTTACGGCTAAGATAAAAAGTAAAGTTTACATGTTTGCTTTGACTCGAGTGTTGTTATCACAAATTTTTCATTGTTTTTTCTACGCGTTTTGAAAAAGCTTTTTTATTACAAAACTTATTGAAATTTCCTTGCGATAGTTAGATTTTAGTTTACATATGCTAATCATTGATTTTTTTCGGGAAGCAAATAAAATGAGAGATAATAGTATTAAAATCCAATCAAATAATCTTATCGTTTAAAGAAATTTCTACAAAATGATCGAAGCTTAAGAAATGTCGAATCATAAGGCGCTTTCTGGACCAGCAATTTTTCAAACCTTTCGTAGCATTTGCGGGCATATTTCGCCTGTAACCCTGTGAACATTGATATCCAAGTATTCAATTATGAATTTAAATTAACTATCCCAGCATCCACTGGGATTCGAATTCGGGATCATGTGGATATGATGTATTTTTTAATACGCCCACTTAAGCTGGATTCACCCATTGTTTCCGAACAAAATTTTTGTCCGGACAAACATTTTTTTACTGAGAGTTTTCTGCAAGGCGACTTTATACAGGTGAATGCAAGCGGAAAGGCGAATTCAGTACTATGTATTTTGTTATTGTAAAACATATCGTGAATGTCATAATCTAAATTCGCCTAAGATTGCTCAGCAGAGAAAAAAATTTATATAAACGTTAAATATAAGCTTTTATAATTGTTTGTAATTAAAATCACAGATTATATTAGTTTTTCACTTTTAAATTCACACAAATTTCTTGAAATTGCACTAAATCATGCAAAAAAACCTTCAGATAAAAACGGCGCGAAAAAGTTTGTAAACAAAAGAAACAAAATTTGACAGTCCTATTGGAAAAAACGCGAGAAGCAAAAAATAATCACCTGTGCTGTTAAGTTCACCTGGTAATGAATTCGCCTTGGTTTTCTGCAGCACGATCCAAGGCGAATTCATTACCAGGTGAACTTAACAGCACAGGTGATTATTTTTTGCTTCTCGCGTTTTTTCCAATGAGACTGTCAACTTTTGTTTACAAACTTTTTCGCGCCATTTTAATCTGAAGGTTTTTTTTGCATGATTTAGTGCAATTTCAAGAAATTTTTGTGAATTTAGAAGTGAAAAACTAATATAATCTGTGATTTTAATTACAAACAATTATAAAAGCTTATATTTAACGTTTATATAAAATTTTTTCTCTGCTGAGCAATCTTAGGCGAATTTAGACTATCACATTCACGATATGTTTTACAATAACATAATACATAGTACTGAATTCGCCTTTCCGCTTGCATTCACCTGTATAAAGTCGCCTTGAGCACGATCCACCCATTGCAAAAAAAAAAAATGTTCCGGAAAATCAGAGCTGCCATATATAAAGAAAATCTATCTACTGCTTGTTATTATTTTGGTTTATTTTCTGGCGTATTTTACATATTCTCAATTATTAGTAAATATTGTGTGATAATAATGGAAAAAAGAAAACTGCTTTCGCTTATGGCCATTGAAATATGTACATAAAGCATTATTATTAGCCAAGTACATATATATAAAAAAATTAAAAAGAGTTGCGGCGAAAAGACTTTTAAAGCAAAGAGGAGCAATGGGTTATTTTTACACATTATATCGTACAATCACTCTCTTCCTGGCTTTTTCATTTCTTCAATAAGTTTTTGGGCAATCAATTCATTTATTTCCATATTAAAATTATTACTTATTTTTTAATAACTATTAAAACTATGTACATATATCAAATGCCAGCCACTATTGAAATTGCATCAGAATAAAATTACTATAAAGTTCTTTAGCTGGAAAATTTAGAAAAAAATATATAAACAAGATCAAATAATACGAATATTTAACTACTATGTAAATTTTTTATTCGATGGGGCAACTCAATACAATTTTGTATGAAGAAAATGTATCCTATTGGCATCTCATTTCAATTTTGTCCGGACAAAATATAAAATTAAACCAATTCAAGTTGGGAGTTGTTCGTAAAAAAAAATTTTCTCTCTCTCAAGAAGAGAGACGTCAAACTACATATTTTTTTATTTTTTTTTTTAGCATTTTTTATTTATTGAATCTTCAAAATGAACTAACAATAAGTATTCAAATCTTAATACTAAATATAAAGTTAAAAAAAAAAAAGTGTGATTGAAAATTAAAAAAAAATTTATTTTAACTTAAGTCCGGCCAATGCTAGAAGAAAAGTTTTATTATGCGGAAGCTATTTCGGTAAAATCACCTATTGAGCAATCTGATGGTGGCAACGGTATCCCTTCTTCTCAACCGAGTGTGGCCACCAAAATTAAGTATATTACGCGCAAGAGGGTTTGGATGAAGTTCCAGTTTACTGACATACCTTGTCACGTACTTAGAAAACTCCTCTTTTACCAGCGGAACACTCAGATCTTTATGAAATCGTGAATTTTTTACATACCATGGAGCTGAAGTAATCGTTCGAAGAATTTTGTTTTGTCGCCTTTGGATTTTTTCAATGTTTGACGCTGAGGCGGTGCCCCATAACTGAATTCCGTAGCACCATATAGGCTTTAGTATTGCGTTGTATAACAAAAGTTTGCAATATAATTTCAATGTAGAATTTCTGCCCATAAGCCAATTTAGCTGCGCTGCTTTTAGTTTTAACTGAGTGACCTTTGCTTCAATGTGAGACTTCCACGTTAGCCTACGGTCCAGGTACTTGACTTCATTGTGCTGCGGAATAGGTGAGTTGTTAATTTGGATAGGCGGACATGTTTGCCTACACAGTGTGAATGTAACATGAGTACATTTCTGTTCATTAACTTTGATTTTCCAAAGTTTTAGCCATTTCTCTAATATTGAAGTATATTCCTGTAAATTTCGTGAAGCTAATTCGTGGTTTTCGTGAACACTCAAAAACGCTGTGTCATCTGCAAAGGAAGAAGTGTGGATTCCGGATGTCGTTGGCATGTCAGAGGCGTAAATCAAATATAAAGTAGGCCCCAGTATGCTGCCTTGGGGAACTCCTGCCTCGATTGGCTGCGTTGGGCTTATAAAGTCGCCTTCTCTGATAACAAACTTCCGCCCATATATGTAGCTTTCCAGAAGCTTGTGTGTATTTGCAGGCAAGTTTAACTTTATTTTGTGCATCAAACCGTCGTGCCACACTTTATCAAAAGCTTGAGAAATATCAATGAATAGAGCTGAGCAATACTTCTTCTCCTCAAAGGTTTGTCTTATGGCATTGACTAGTCTGTGCGTTTGTCCTATGGTGCTATGTTTAGCCCGAAAACCAAATTGATGAAAACCAAGAAGTGTACAAATTATTTTAAAATGAAAATAAAATCGATTTAGTTTTTAGTTGATTTTCCTTTTACGTTAATTACGATATTTAGTCTTCCGAACGACGATTCTACTAATTTTTTATATCAGATGAAATATTTTGTCATTCCTCCATTATAATTGAATTCAGCATATCCTTATTGCTAATTGTCCTTTTTCGGATATTGCGTTCCAAATGTTCCCACAAATGTTCAATTGGATTTAAGTCTAGTGATTGGAGAGGATGATGCACTATTTTGGGAGTGCAATTATTTTACTATATGGGATGTATGTTTTAAGTCGTTGTACTGTTGAAAAATCCAAGATCCTATCAAACCCAATATCTCGACACTGATTGGCTCTTTGTTTTGGAAAAATTTCAGGTGGTTCATCTTATTTGTTATACTTTCGATAAAAACCAATTTTCCAACTCCGCTTGCCGTCAAACCCTCTCCCTGCTTAACCGTGGTTATTAAAATTTGGTTATCATATTCATAATTTTTTGTTCTCCATACTTTAATTGGTTTCTTCTGGCCAAACAACTCAAATTTACTTTAATCACTAAAAAGCACATTATACCAGAAAGAAACATCTTTATGTTGATACTTTTTGGCGTTCTCTAGCCTTATGTTTTGATTTGCTGGCGATATTATTTCAAAAAGCAAATCGTAGCAACCAACGGTTGTTCATTTGTTTGAAAGGTGTAAAGAAATGTTAGAGACGTTTATAAATAGAAAAGCTTGTTTTTTGTGTTTTGACGGATATTATTAGAGCATTTTTCTTTTAAATTCTCAGCAATTTATTTGAATTGTTGGGATATAAAGTTGAATGTTTGAGAATATCTTTCAAAAATTTCCAAAGTCTACTGATGATTAGGGTAGTTCCTACGAAATGTCGACATATAGATAGCTGGGAAACATAGAAAACAAGCTATTTATAATTTTTTACTGGTATAATAATGCAATATTTTATAGGTTTGTTATTGACGAAGTGAGACAGTTTTATTTGATATTAGAAATTGATTTGAAGAAAAAAATTTTTTTTTTTACCCAGCCTATTGTACACGCAGGTTTCATGTGGAGAGTGGAGAAGTGCATATTATTCATATAGTTTAGCTTTACTCTGATTTGATACTTGCTTACATTTTTAATATTGTATTAGTGATTAATATATTGATGCAATATAATATACCATAGTTAAAAAAGTTAATTATTTTAATCGCAATACTGTCACATAATTTCACCACTTATAATTCCCGGTTTTCTTTTTTAAGGCAAACTATTTGTTTTATCATTTCTTTCTTTCTTATTGTCATGTAACAATAAATTTTATCATCAACTTATCGCACTACTTCACATTTTTTCTTTGACAATATTATATAAACAAAAGTCCATAATTCGCAAATTTATTTATAAAATCTGAGCAATTACACGTTTTATAATTTTTGTTTTTTTATCAAATAAGTCAACGAATCTTATCAAAATGCCATCAAGTTCATTGAGCGCCTACTTTTTTATCGCTAAAAAATCGCCAACTCTTTAAACATTTTCCATTTCACGCGGTATTTGAAGTGTGTATATTGTATTTTTATCTAATTTAATTATTGAACTGATTAAAAACAGTAATATTTCTCAGGCAATTAAGGAAACTAGTGTCATCATTTTTAGAAATATTTAAAGTTTTCTTTATCACTGCGAGTATTTCAAGTTGTTACGTTTTACTGCTTAGCGGCAAATAGACTTTTTAACAAAAATTAATGTCTCCTAGAAAGACTACTAAGGAACTGAATTTTGTTTCATTTAGCTTTTATAAACTTTAGCACAATATTTGTTTGCAATTAATGCAAATTTGATGGCGTCACACAAAAGGTTGAGCAGAAGATGTTACTATATGTCTTACACTTAAACAATTCTTCTTAGTTACAAGTTAACAATGTCGATTGTTTTACTTGCATAATGAATTTATTTATAATATCAAAATTAGTTGATAAATAATTCAAAGTATTGCTCATCTACTACTTTTTCCCACCTTTCCAGTTTTCCGGTAAAGAATGAACAAGACTATTTCGGATACCCTGTTCTGGAGTGCAGCGTTTTCCAGTAAGGTCGATCGAAACAAATGATAGTCAGAAGGGGTAAGATCTGGGCTATAACAGCGCAACCTAAATTAGGGAGTAAAGCGCAACGTAATCTAATGTTTTGATAAATAATGATATAGTAAATAACTTAAATAAAAGCGTTGACGTTGTAACATGAACAGTATTGTTGACAAAACTTGTTTAACAAAACTCACTAAAGGCCCTGATTCACTATCCTACACGATCGTACGATTCATTCACAGGAAACACTGATCGCAAAAAAATGTTTGTTTCATAAAAATTTTCAAATCGCACGATTTGTCAAAAACTCTGTCGCACGGTTGAATTTTTAGTACTTTTCCAGCACACATGCTTTACTTAGTAGATCGCACGATCGTGTATGATAGTGTAGCAAGGCCTTAAAGGCACCTTTACATTATAATATAAATATTTAGGTCTGTCAAAAATGTGTGTAGAATAAAGGAAATCTTATAGTGCAAAAAGAATATATATTCAGTACGAGTAGGACAGAAATCTAAATACAAAAATTGACAAGCAGTCGGTAAGTCGCAATTTACATACATAAGGTTTTCTTGATCAATTCTGCTTCAAATTCCTCTTGAACTTGCATTTGCTTTGTATTATGAGGTTTAAGTTTTTTTACCTTCAACATTTCATATTTTTTTGACATTACATGTTAAACTTGGCGGTACCGTCAAGTCTATTCATTCTATTCACTTCTCCCCGGTCCCTCACAAAGTCCAGACTTGACGAGTCAAACTTGATATGGATAAACTGGCACTAAATCTTAATTTTCTAAACCATTTGAGAAAACTCTGTATTCTCATCACACCAGAGGTGTATTTTTAAATTTCCATTGGCAGCACTTCCAGTATTTTTTTACAAATCCAAACAATTGCAGTTCAAGAATTTTGAATGTTGTAGAATTTAACCATCAGTAATTTTATTATACTTTCATAATAATACTTTGCTTATACTTATCGCACAACTGGAAACGTAAAAAAATACTTACAACACATAGTTGTTCCCTTTTCTTTAAGATTTTTTTTCTAATACTAAATACTAGACATAAAAAATTTAAATAGCACCTAGACTAGTCAAAAAAAAAAAAAGTTTTATTTTGCGCGATCGGTAAAATCACCTATTTAACGTTCTAATGGTGGCCTTCTTCTCCCTTCTTCTCAACCGAGAGTGGCCGCCAAAATTAAGTATGTTACGAGCAAGAGGATTTGGGTGAAGTTCCAGCTTACTGATAAACCTTGTCGCGTACGTAGAGAATTTGTCTTTTATCAGCGGAACGCACAGATCCTTGTGATCTCGTGAGTTTCTTACGTACTGTGGAGCTGCAGTAATCGTTCGAAGAATTTGGTTTTTCCGTCTTTGAATTTTTTCAATGTTAGTTGAGGCGGCGAATCATAATTGAATTCCGTAGCACCATATAAGCTTTAGAATTACATTGTATAACACAAATTTGCAATCTAACTTTAATGTAGAATTTCTGGTCAAAAGCCAAGTCAGTTGCGCTGCTTTTAATTTTAACTGAATGGCTTTTGCATCAATATGAGGCTTCCACTTGACTTCATTGTGCTGCGGAATAAGTGAATTATTAAATTTGGATAGCCGAACATGTTTGCTTACGCAGTGTGAATGTAACGTGAGTACGCTTTTGTTCATTAACTTTGATTTTCCAAAGTTGTAACCAATTCTCTAATGCTAGGAACACAACTGCGACGAACGACGAACTTCGCCCATCGCGACGAATTCGCCAGCAAATATTCGTTGTATAAATTCGTCGTCTGAAGCAAAATGTCAACGAACATTGTTTACATTCCGTGCAAAGAAAAAAAATTAATATAAATACTAAGGTGGCCATATTAAAAGTAAACCTATAAAAATCCCACCCGAAAGAAGGATTTTTGAACAAATTATCTCACTTGCTTTATATTTTGAGAATATCTTCATACATATTTTACTACATGTATTAACATAATTTATAAAAAGTATTATGTCATTAAAAATACTTTTTTATGTAAGAAACTTGGTCACCTGTTACTGCTTTGTTCGTCGTTCGCTGACGAAACAATTAGAAATGATTCTATTTTAACTTTCGCTGAGTATGACGAATTTCGACCAACACCATGACTGTGTGCATTTTCATATACACCAATGTGTTTTATTTTTGACGACGAATATTCACGACCAAATATTCGTCGTTTGTCGCAGTTGTGTTCCTAGCATAATATTAAAATATACTCCAGCAAATTTCGTTCAGTTTCAATTGATCTAGAGACGGTGACAGTAGGGTATCCAACTCTATTGACGCACTGGAGTATCGACGAAGTGCAGCGTGCTTTACTCTGTTCTATCGTTACTAGAATGGATTTTGCTCTGATGAGATTAGGGATATTTTTCCCGAAAACCTCACATTTATACGTTACACGCGCTCATTGTGCAGAGCGCGTTTTTTGCGTTACAGCAGTTTTGGATAAAATTGGCAAATTTAGAGAGTAATTTGCTTTTTACTCTCATTAGTCCGCGATCTCGTGGAACACACCTATTATAGGCAAACTGGAGTTTGTATAGAACATATGAAAATGTAATCTTGAGGATCGACTTTTACTGCTGAGTTACCAATGATTTGTCATTTGTTTTTATTAAATTATAAAAATGAACCAAATTTTTTTTTTTTTTAGATTTTATAAAACTTTTCTCTAAGTGTTTTTTCTGCAACAAAACCACAAAAATTGATTTTATTAATATTAATTGAAATTGATTTATTGTCTTTGTTTAAAAAATTTATCATATGTACATGTCAATATTGCTGGGAACAATTTCTAATTATCTATTAAATATTTGTTGCAATTTTTCTTTCAACATACACACATACATATGTATTTGTATTAGCCCATCTAGATGTACGTGTATGCTATTATGAAATAAGTTTCTGCTAAATAATTCATGGGAACATTGACTTGAAAATCAGGCAGGATATATTTTTTGATATCACGGCGACGTTGACCAAGAAATATAGTTACATACATTCTTATATATAAAAGAAAAAGCTAACATAATTTGATTTAATTAATTAGTTATTTTTTTAATTATTTTAATTAAATTTTTCCCATATATATATTCCATATAGCGTTGCCACTGTTTTTCTTTTCCGACCAAATTTGGTCGGATATTATTCGTTTTTATTCAATTCTACATTCTAGGAAACTCCGAAAATTGGTCACCTCAAAAATTTTTAGCTTTCGGAAATCTTATATACTTCTAAGCATAAAAAGCAAATGTCAGATAGTTCTTAAATCCGTTCGGAAATGGAATTGAATTCTTTTTTTACTCCTACAAAAAACAAAAGCTAAAAAACTTTTCGGAATGAAATCATTTCTAATTGCAAGAATGAAACTAGTATTCTCTTATAGAAGTGATCTTATTCCGAAAAAGTTTAAATTTTCGTTTTTTGAAGAATAAAAAAACTGATTCAATTCCATTTCCGAACGGAACTGAATTCTGTGACATGGCCGATAATTTTCAAATATATTTATTAGCACAATAGCTGAAATGTACACTGGAAAAAATATGAATTGGAACGAATTTAGAAGTTAAACAACAAATACTGAAATTTTATATTGAGCTCATCAATCAAATGAAATCTAGATTTTACTTTAATCGTGAAGACATTAATATGTTACAAATAATTACTCCCTCTAAAGTGTTGTCTAAAGAAGACTTACTAATTTCAAAATTTTCCAACCTTGTTGATTGTAACCCTCATATATTATATCTTGGAGATGTGTGTGGAAGATGTTGAAAATTGAAAAAAGCTGTTTACATTACATTTTCAACATCTTTCATCTGTCAAGTATTACTTTACGTGTTTGAGCAAACAAAAAACATTAAATAAAATGGAATTGAAAGATTATACATTTTTTGGATTAATTATAGCTCTTAGAGAGCAAAAACAATAACTGCTTCAATTTTCAGAATTATTAGAAAATCTTGCTTTATGCGCAACGTGGATTTGTTAGAATTTTAAATAATTTATTAAGATTTTAACTCATATATAACTAGAAGAAAAAATATGGTTGATATGACTATATTTTAAGGGCAAAATACTATTTGTTGAATTATATGGTTGACCACAACAACATAATATGGTTTCAACCCGAAATTTATATACAAAATTTAGTACAGCCAAAAACTAAAATTACACCATATAACCATATATTTGGTAAAATTATAATTTTTTTTGCCATGCCTAATACTTTTATTGTTGAAATAAAAATTTATCTGTCATGTCTCACTATATAATATGCCAGTGATGATTCGTGTTGAACGTGACTATATATAATAAATAGCTATAAATATAAAGGGTGGTTAAATTTCAAGGGCCGATGTTGATTTTGAATAAAACACAAACTATTTAGGAAATTATTGTAATTTTATTTTATTTTATTATGATATATTGGTATTACTCAATTATGTATGGAATAAAATATCGGTCAAATAGGCGCCGCGACCACGGCGGCACACCTCCATCCGATGGTCCAAATTTTCGATGACCCTGAGGCATAATGGAGGTTCTATACTGTTAATGTGCTGAATTATCTCATCCTTTAGCTGTTGAATTGTTGCTGGCTTATCGACGTACACCTTTTCTTTCAAATAACCCCAAAGAAAAAAGTCCAACGGTGTCAAATCACATGGTCTTGGCGGCCAATTGACATCGCCATTACGTGAGATAACAAGGCCATTGAATTTGTTGCGCAAAAGAGCAATTGTTTCGTTAGCTGTGTGGCAAGTGGCACCGTCCTGCTGAAACCACATATTGTCTACATCCATATCTTCCAATTCGGGCCATAAAAAGTTCGTTATCATCTCACGATAGCGAACACCATTCACAGTAACTGCCTGACCGGCCTCATTTTGGAAAAAATACGGCCCGATGATGCCGCCAGCACATAAACCGCACCAAACAGTCACTCTTTGTGGGTGCATTGGTTTTCCGACAGTCACTCTTGGATTCTCATTCGCCCAAATAAGGCAATTCTGTTTATTGACGAATCCACTGAGGTGAAAATGTGCCTCATCACTGAAGATGATTTTCTTCGAAAATTGATCATCATTTTCATAATAAGTCTGGATAACTTTAACGCGTTGTTGGATTGTGTATCAAATTGAATAAGTCTGAAATAGAGAAATGTCAAATAAAATTCGGAAAAAAACTTGGCGTTTAAGTGTGGTTCACATTCAACATCGGCCCTTGAAATTTAACCACCCGATAAAAACACACATAACATCTTGAATTAAAACAACACTTTTGTATTTTATTTAGTATATTTATTTCATATTTTGAAAAATGGATTACAAATTTGTGAATTTGTCCAAATTTGGTGCTCCTGGAAGATTGATGTAGATTTGTATTTTCCCTCTGGCCAAATAAATCTTTAAAAATACACATACATACATACATAAATTCGTATACAAACCTTCTCTAATCTTATGATCCTTTTATTCAATAAAAAAATATTTATATGGTCCTCATTATTTTTAATATTGTTAACATAAAAAACAAAAGACGCATACACACAAATAATAATTATTGTACATAACAAAAGCTATTGTTGCATTCAAATTATTTTTTTAAACATTATTATTGCATATAACCATATTTTAAAATTATAGAAATATAACAATAGAAATGTGGAAATCTCAACACTCGTATATCACGTTGACTGCCACGCGTGTTTACAACAAAATCCCCGTCAGGCCACCCGTGCCACTGTAAGATGCCTGCTCTGCTACCGCATGTCTGTTTACATTTCTTTCGGTACTCTCACCCCGATATCTATTACGATCCTCATTTATCACGTTATTACTCTGCACGAGCAGTTGTAATCTTTGCCGTGTACTGAGTAGTACAACTAATATCTCTGCCCATAGTTTTTCAATAGTGAAGAGAAAGATGAAAAAGTCAGTGTGCAGTGATTCATATCGCAGTGAAAGGAAGACTAGTCACGCTAGTTGCTCAAATTCGGATAGCAGCGATGAGGAAGTGATCAGATTGCCCAAAAGAAGAAAAGTAAATCGTATCATATCATCAGATTCTGATACGGATACGGATAAATGCAATCTTAGTGATAATGAATATTATGAAGATACTATTGACGAGATGTTACGAGATTTGGTCGTGGAAGAAGAAAGCAACGTTGATGATACTGAGGAAGCTCCAGTTCAACAAAGTGAATGGAGTGAATTTAGTGGTCGGTAGCTAAAGAGGATGATAACGGGATTGTGATACTCAAATGGAGAGACACACGTGACGTGAGAGTATTATCTACGAAACACGCTCCTATCATGACACAAAGCACGAAAAACATTCATGCTGCTTCTTCAAGCCAGCAGCCATCCGCAAGACTCAAACCTCTGGCCGTCCTCGAATATAATAAGGGTAAATGTGGTATAGATTATTCAGACCAAATGGTTTCCTATGCTTCGACGATGAGGAAAGGAATCAAGTGGTATAGGAAGCTTGGTGTTGAACTTCTACTGGGAACGTCAATTGTAAACGCTTTGGTCGTTTACAAAATTGCGACAAAGAAAACTGTAAATATTAGACGATTCAGAGAACTGATTGCTGCAAAGTTACTAGGACTGAGTGAAGATTTAACACTGCCTTCTGTTCGACGAAATACGCATTGCATCGCCGTTCGCAGAAATAATTTGGGGAAAAGCCTTAGACGCGCATGCAAGCGGTGTTACGCAAATAAAAGAGAAGAATTGCAACGATCAAAGGCACGAGCAAATCTCAGAAAACCCACTACTTTTTGTCCAAGCTACCCTGGTCAACCGCAACTTTGCAGTGAATGCTTCAATATTTTGCACTGTAAATAATTTTGTTAATAAGCGATTTAAAAAAAAAATTCAACAGTATTATTATCTCCTGTCATATATTTATCTAAATATGTTCGGAAATCCTTTGGAAGGAGTCACCCGACGTGGCCTGATGAGAACTCTTGCTGTCACCCGAATACGGGTGACGTGGCCTGATGAGAACTTTTGCTGTCACCCGAATACGGGTGACACGGCAGTTAACGTGATATTTATAGAGGATTAAACTATATTCAAAACCATAATATGCCGCTAGAGGCAACAATATACATTATGAGAGAGTAAATAGTAATGTTGCTACAACAATATTCCAAAATGCTTTTTCTTTGCGTGCACTTTTTTTCCTAACATTTTCAAAATTAATTTCTTTCACACATTTGTATGATGTATAAATTTGTTAAGAAATGTATAAAAAAAGCTTGTTTAGCTCGAAAAATACACCTTATACCTAAAATCTACTTATCTAGTTTTCTTCCTCTCTCTCTCTTTCTAAGTTGTATACTTGAATATGGTCCTCCGAACTTTATTAGAAAAAAAAAACAAATTTTTTTTTGCAAAATTTCAAAGTGCTGTTTAGTTTTTATTCAAAAACATAAAACAAACGAATTATTTTAATAAAATTTTATTGTAAAACCTATTGCGACTTTTGTCACAACTTGTTAGTCTTTTAGTAAAAACTTATTTTATAATATCTGGCTTTAAAAATACTTAATGTTCTCTTTGAGTCTTATGTAATTTGGCATAAGTGCCATCTTTGGCCATCAGTTGGTGGTGGGTACCCTGCTCTACTATGCGGCCATTTTGTACAACACATATCAGATCGGCATTTTGAACGGTAGACAAGCGATGAGCTATAACAATACATGTACGACCAGAACATGCCACATCTAGAGCTTGCTGCACCAGCTGTTCGCTTTGCAGATCCAAGGCTGAGGTTGCTTCATCCAGCAATAACACCTTGGGATTTCTTACCAAAGCACGGGCTATGGCAATACGTTGCTTTTGTCCACCCGACAGCTGCGTGCCACGTGCGCCCATTTTGGTATCGTAACCATTCGGAAGACCCATTATGAAAGAGTGAGCATTAGCACTTTTGGCGGCAGCTATAATTTCTGCCATGCTAACATCACGGGCATTATCACCATAAGCAATATTTTCTGCAATAGTTCGTTCAAACAAGGTGGGTTCTTGGGAGACAATGCCAAGTTTACTGCGCAGATTGCCTAAACTCAAATCGGTTTTTATATCGTCGTTGTTGATGTGCTAAGGGGAAGAGAGAAGTATTGCATTAAAAATTGGCAAAATTGTTAACAGACTTACTATGGAACCATTATCGGGATCGTAAAACCGTTGCAGTAATTGTATGCAAGTAGATTTACCACAGCCAGAATGTCCTACCAAGGCCACTGTTTTGCCATGTATCACTTCCAAGCTTAGACCATTTAAAATTTTAGCCTCTGGTCTGGTCGGATATCGGAACTCCAAATCGTTGAAGCGCACTCCTTCAAATAAGTTCAACTGCTTGGCAAAAGTGTTTTTCGCTGGTAAAGCAGAATTGACAATTTTCGGCTTGCGATCTAAAATTTGTAATAAGCGATGACCAGAAACTAAAGCAGCAGTAAAAGCAGGGGCAAACGCCAAAGACTGGGCTAACATCATAGATCCATAAAGCAATACTTCCGAAACCCTGCAATACATTTTTAAATTTTAAATTGGTTTCTTACAAGGAAATACAAATATACTTGATTATATCCTGAAAGGGAATTTTGCCTTCTGAAACTAAAACTCCTCCATAGCACAGAGCGACAGCGTACGCAAAAAATAAGAAAGCTTGACCAAAAGAATTGATTAAACCGCGGTACTTAAGCTTTTGCCGGATAAGAACTTCCACTTTTTCGATCTCTTTATTATACTTATCAATCACTTGCTGTTCTCTGCGGAGGCCCGCAATAGTGCGAACATTTGCTATGGCTTCTGTGGCTATGCGGCAAGCCTCTTCCAGCACCACTTTTTCACGCATCATAGAAGTGGTCATGAACCTGTAGTTAGAAATAAAGAAACTTTATGTATTTCGGGTTCTATATCGCCTAGATTACAACCAAGTGGCATAATTTCAAAGGAATACTTACTTGGCCTCGAATATCACCGAACCCACTATAATGGGACAAGTGCTCATACATAATAAAGCCAACTTCCAGGAGTAATAGAACGATAATGTCAGACCTATGACAAAGTTGGAAAAGGCTTGTATCAAACCACTTAAAGGATAACCAATGGCTCCTTGAACTCCTGCAGCATCTCCGGATAAGCGGGCCGATAAAGCACCTACAGAGTTGGTTTCTTCATCAAACCAACCTATTTCCTGCTGCATTATGGCCTTGAAGGTCATTGATCTAACCCTGGTGGTTAGCCAAACGCCAGCGTAGTTAAAGAGATAGGTCTGAAGAAAGCAAGCCATGCCCGTCAGAATACCCAACACTAAACAGCAAATCGACAATATAGCAGTGCGATCTATGGCTGTTTGAGCCTTACTCTCCGCCAAGGCGGCATAAAATTCACCAAACACTACCGAAAAGGCTGGATAAGTGAAACCGAATCCTATAGCACAAATAGCTCCCATGACTATGAAACAAGATTCTGGACGTGCCAAACGCAAGATGCGACCAAAAGTGTAAAAGAAATTTGGTTTGGGCTCTGACTTCGACAGAGCTGCTGCATCTTTTTGGAGTTTCGTAACGATATCTACTTCATCTAAATGAATGCTGTTCTTTTGGTTCTTTTCCAAATTAATGGGATTGGTTTCAAATGATTTTTCATATATTGCTAAGCTGTTTCCTGCAAAGTGGACAAATATTTAAATGATTAATTTTGTAAGATATTTATTTAATAAATATATTTATACGTTTTGCTTCTTCAATATCCTCCATATTATCTGGCTCTGGTACATTTATTTCACCCGCCTTAACCATATGATAGTAAGCACCTTCCAAAGCCATTAGATCGTCATGAGAACCTTCTTCAATCACTTTGCCTTCGTGTATGAAAACAATTTTATCAGCACCTCTTATTGCCGAAAGTCTATGCGATACCACAATAGTAGTTCTGCCCTTGGATGCAAAATCCAAGGCTTCCTGCACCAGTTTTTCCGCTTGATAATCTAGAGCTGAGGTCGCTTCATCCAGCAGTAAGATTTTGGGATTTTGTATAAGAGCCCGGGCGATGGCTATTCGTTGTTTCTGCCCACCCGATAATTGAGAGCCACGTTCACCAATCATTGTTTTATAGCTCTGCAAGTAAAAATTTGATAGCCTATCGGATATTTTCCAATTTCTCACCAACTCATATCTCATACTTAAACTAAAATAATTTTAAAGAGAGCTATCTTTCGGAGAAATGGTGCCACTTAACACATCATTTCAATGAAAATAAAGTGGTGACTCTGGATATTTCCAAAGCGTTTGACAGAGTGTGGCAAGCTGCACTACTGGCAAGACTTACTGCTTTTGGTGTCGGTGATGATTTTCTCAGTTTATATCGAGCTTTCTCAGAAACCGCACGATACGAGTTATTATGGATGGGGTTTAATCAGGCTCCGTTCTTTTTACTACCCTATTTTTTTAATTTCCTTAACGACCTTCTATATCAAACATCAAATCCTATCCACTCTTTCCCAGATGTAAGCTGCATTTGCCATTCGTACACTTTGGGTTACACGCCCAGTCTATCCAAGAGGCAAAATATAAACGACTCATTGAATAGTGATCTTCTATTAATCTCCGAAAGGGGTCATAAAAACAAGGTCGCATTTGACGCTCGTAAGATCTAGTGTTTTTTTTTTTATTAATACACAAACAAGCGACCGCAAATGCTGCTTCATCTGTGCTCATGGATGGTATTAAATTTTTGGGAATCGGATGCTTGTGATGCCCTTAAAATGAAAATACAGTGTAATGTCCGCTGGAGTGAACACATTTTTTATGTCTCTAAAGAAGCGTTCAAGTGCCTCGGGGTTTTGAAACGGTGTAAGATGTACTTTACTCCCTCCGATCTTCTTAGTATTTAAACCACCTTCCGACCGAAAATGAAATACAACTCTCATGTTTCGGCAGGTGCCTCAAAGTCTATTTTGGGGTTAATGAACTTTATGCAGGAGAGGGTGAAGAAGCTTATCGGTGACAGTAGAGTATCCAAACCTATTGACTCACTGGCGCATCTACACAGTATAGGGTGCGTTACTCTGTTCTATCTTTACTACAATGGATTTTGCTCTGACGAGATTAGAGATCCCGAAACTCGCAAATTTTTAGCTAACACGCGTTCATCGTCTAGAGTTCATCCATTTGTGGTCGATTGCCTGGCGAATCGTACTACGCATTTGCCCGTGAAATAAGTTGGCTGCAGAGGTATTTCCTGTCTGTTATAACGTTGAAAAGCTGAAGTCAAATGTGCACAAACACTACTTTCTCTTTCCCCCTCCTCACAACCTATTTTCCAAGTTCTGGTACAATGCACTGCTTAGCACCTACATCATCCGCAGCTGGGCTAAGATAAAAATAAAATAATAATATCAGCTATATACAGTAAAATTCGCTTATAGTCCACTGCTTCAAATGCACGCTTATTGTGGACTATAAGGCTAATTGGACTATAGTTAGATTTTTATATAAGCCACTTTTTGGCTTATAAATGAATTAGCATATAATAATTTATTTTGACTATATAAAACCTGAAAGCAGATATTTCAATGCTCTCATTGACAAAAAGAAAAAAAAACACATTTGACAATGCAAATGTGTCGAAAATGAAATATGTAGATATAAAAAAGTGTTGCATTTTTGTGCTCCGTTTTTGTCTAGGAAAATTTTTATTAAATTTGCATTTTGGATTATATCTTTAATAACTTGCATGAAATTAAATTTTTTCACACCGCATCTAGGTGGAATAGAAGCGAAAATGGACTATAGCGCTAATGGACTATGTAACAAATATTTTGCAGGTATTTTATTTGTTGATGCCAAAAAATTGCACATTTTGTACTAAATCGCTAATTCTCCTATAAGTGGCGTGGCTTATAAACGAATTTTACTGTATGTTAAAATCGCCATAAGAAATATTTTAAGTGACCAATTAAAACTCAGTACATATGTTTGTTATAGCTGTGAAGCAGGGTATATCTCTTAAAGTATGCACTAGTGGGAAATAGGTATTCTCTCCTCGTTACAAGCTCATTTTAATTCCTACAAAGCAGCACTTATTTATTATTAGCTTGCCATTTGACTTCCAGCGAATGGGGGGAAAGCCCCTGCATTCTGAAAACTCTTATCGGTTCAGCTAAAAGTTACATGCAAATACAGATGGTCTTGTGTTCTTCGTATTTGCATTAGTAAATGCTGTTAACATATGTAGGTAGCACCAACACCACCAAGTATTTTTATGACAAGAGCATCGAGAGCATTTAGTTCTCACATACAGAATAGATAACTAGTGAGAATCACCAGTCGACACAATCGGCTGCATTCTTTTTTTATCGCTCTTAAATAATGCATTCAAATACTAAACCGAACTGATTGAATTTTAGATTAAGTTTATCTGTCCAAAAACAACTTTAACCATATAGGTATGTATATCTTTCCAAAATCGATGATGTAGTACGGTCAAAAAATGGATACTAAAAAATTTTTTTTTATTAATTATATACTTGTGGTTATCACCGGTCGTCGCAATCGACCACATTCTGTTTTTGCCGTTCTTAAATAATGCACTCTCATATAAAATCCAACCTCGTGAAAATTGGGACTAAAGGCCGAGGCACATAGAATCCGTCGTACGTTATACGTTGCCTTTTTCAACTGACAACTAAGTTGAAATACATGTAGTCTTATGGGTTTTGTCACATTCCGTACTTCTCCGTCAACGCAAAGTATTAAAGTTAAGCAACTTTCAACTTTTAACGTACGTTGAGAACTTCTCAGAATATCTGATATTTTTACATAATTTTTTGTTCAAAAATTAAATAAATTGAAAAAAAATTGTGTTAGATTTTTTGTGCTGTGTCTGAAATATAAATTCAAAAGATTTTAATCAAATTAAAGTAAAATGCAGTTGATTTTATATCCGCTAACAAAGTACCAGCCAGCTTCATACTTCGTATACGTTGATGTCAGTTGAAAAAGGAGACGGACAAAGTACGACGGATTCTATGTGCCCCGGCCTTTACACTGTGAAAACACATAAATACTCTTTTGTCTTTTACTCATATTTGGCCATACTGCACTTCCCAGTGAAATTTTTGTCACATACATCTTCGATCTAAGACCATTGACAATGTAAGCGTGACCCATCCGAAGTCTGTATACAATTCCTACTTACATTTACACAGCGATGGCCTAGGCCGTAAGATGCATCCAACACTGTATACATCGTAAGCGAAGATTGGATGAGTTCAAAACTATATTATTAGCATTTGTTTTCTTCTTTGCTTCTTATGTACACTCAATTTAACAAAATGAGTAGAAAAAAAATACTAATCTGAGTCGGATGTTAGTTGTTTGTTGTGCTTAACATGTTTTTTTGATTTTTTCTGTTGACACAATCGCTTACAATCGGATGCTTTGCAAATTGTAATAACTTGTGGACTGCTGGGTTGTGTTTAAGTTAGTGATGCCCAAAGAGAAATCCATAGTTACGCTCTGAGTGTAAATAAATTTGCACTGGGAGAAAAATACGTAATTCAAAAAAACGGTTTTACTCACAATTTAATTAAAATTGAAGTAAAAGTAAAGAATAAACATATGAATTTATGTTTTTAGTATTTTTAACAAATTTTATATCTCAAAAAGTAAAAAATACGCAAAATACAGAGAAAAAACAAGGAATAAATTCATACACCCGTGCGCATGTTCATTCGTCGCTGTCTCATTGACGACTAAACTAACGAGCGTAAGATTGTGTTTGCTTTTGTTTACCACTTTATTACAAAGCCGTATTACTCCTAAAATACTGAACCGATCAAAATGAAATTAAGATTGTTCACTTCTGTGCAGAAAGAACTTTAAAACGGTATATGTATAATCTTTCTAAATCGGTGCAGTAGTACGGCTACACTAGGCATTTTAAAAAAGTCAAAAATATGTGTCTATTAATTATAAAACATTCTGTTGTCATGTAATACAGACGAGCAACTCATCAAGAAAATTTGTATGTATAAATTGAGTAACTTCAATTTTTTGCGTGATTTTTTAGACAAGTAGTTAGCTCGGCTGTCTTCTATGAACAGCACATTAGAAGTATGGCAGCACAATGTATTGTATTATTTACTCCTCATTAACACAACTGTGTACTTCATTAAAGTTGTAATCTCTTTTTGTTAATATCTTCAAACCGGACGCGCGGAATTCTGGTTTTTATTGTGTAGAATAGTTATAACAAATACATACCCGTATTAAGCATTGAATATTATCGTATACTACTTTGATTTGCCGCTATTTTGATAAACATTCGTCTTGACAGTTCATATTTGGCAGTCATGAAGTAGACACGTGGCATAATCACTATGGAAAAATATTCGATAAACCAACGAGTTTTAAGCGTTAAAACATTTTATCAAAATCAATCATCGATTTACATGAAAAAATCATGAGTGACGAAGCACATTTTCATTTGAATGGATATGTGAATAATCGGTTCTGGACAATGGAAACCCCTCAAATTAGTCATCAGACACCTCAGCACCTATTAAAAGTAACAGTCTGCTATGTAATTTGGTCAGGAGGAATCATTGGACCGTAATTCTTTGAAAATTAAAGCGACGTAACGGTAATTGTGAATGTGGAGTGGAATCGTGACATGATTGAATACTTTTTAACGCCACAACTGCATGCTTTATGCTCGATTAACATATGGTATCAACAACAAGTCACTGCCACATCGCATACAGCCAGGATTATAATGGAATAACTGCTAGTAGCATACCTTTCCAGTAGACACCCGAGAAGGTAAGAAAATTTAAAAGTTTACTTTCTTGGTTAATTATTTCGTATTCCGATAATAACGTGCTATTCACAGAACACAGACGAGCACTCGTCTAAAAAAATTTATATGGAAATCACTCAAAAAATTTAGTAACTTTCATACAAATTTTCTAGACGAGTTGCTCGTCTGTGTTTTATGTTTGTATGAACAGCACATTCTTTTATTTCTAGTTTAATTAATTGGGTAATGTATGTAACAAGAGAAAAACTCTTCTTATACTTACATCAGGTAAAGTGGAAATAAATTCATGGGCACCAGCAGCTTTAGCGGCAGCTTCGATTTCCTTCTGTGAGGCCTTGGGCTTACCATGGCTGATATTTTCCGCTATGATAAACACAAACTAAAACGAATATTATGACTTAATATAATTCAGTTGAAGCCTACCAATTGTGCCTAAAAATAATACCGGTTCTTGACCCACTATGGCCATATTGGAACGTAACCATTGTATGTTATATTTGCGTATATCCAAATCATCCAAGAGCACTGAGCCAAATACAGGATCATAGAAACGTTGTAGCAGTTGTATGCAAGTTGATTTACCACATCCCGAAGAACCCACCAAAGCCACTGTGGTTCCGGCTCTGATTTTAATATTTAGACCTCTGTGAACAATTATATCCGGTCGTGAAGGATATCTGAAAAATACATCGACAAACTCAACATCTCCGCGCAAGCCATAATTTAGAATTTTGCCATCCGTGGACATGGGATCAATTTTAGGTTGTGAATCAATAACTTTGAAAATTGTGGCAGCACAGCCACGTGCCATGGCAAAAGACTCCAGAAAAGGCGAAGTTCTGGCTATGTTATCAGCTCCAATTATAATGCCAAAGAAGGCCTAAGTTAAATGGCATTTGATAAGCTAGCGACTATCATGAATAATATCAGCACATAAATTAACTTACAATCATTAATATGGCGGGTGTATATTCCTTTTCCGCCTTGTCACGGTCATCGATTATCAAATTCACACCATACCAGAAAGCTCCCGCACAGGAAAGAAACAACATGCTTTTCAATACACCATCACTAAGACCCGAAAAAGCTCCTTTACGCTGGCTGGCTTTACGGGCAGGCACCAAATAATTATCATAGCGTGTCGATTCTTTGGTCTGTCCGCCAAACGATACCACTGTACGTATGGCACCAAGAACTTCTTCCACCAAGTTGCCGGCATTGGCATACGATGCTTGCTCTTTGGTAGTCAATTTACTTTGGAACTTGATATGTTAATGCTATTAGACTCAGTCATATTCTTGATTTTTTTTTTTTATTTGTATTTTTGTTTTTTTTTTTGTGATATTTTACGTACCTTGGTGACCACAATATTGAGCACAATCACTATGGGTATATAAACACTAACGGCTAGTGTCAGTTTCCAACCGTAGGCAAAAGATATTGCTACTGTGATAATGAAGCCTACAACCAGGTAGATGAAATGGCCCACTTTTTCTGAAATGCCATCACGAATTTTCTCCACATCACTTGAAAAAGCAAATCAAAAAAAAAAATTCATTTGGCTTTTGTTTAAGTGTTTTTTTTCCTCGGCTTACTCTGTCATATTTTGGGCAAAATTCTGTTTTGTTGCCAAATCGTGCCAGCCAATATCTTGTCTCATTACCGATTGAAACAATTGCCTGCGCATGCGTGTCACTTGCCGCAAAGCCACCAAGTTGAAGATATCAACGGAAAATATACCTGCTATGAACATTATTAACGATGCTATTGTTAGCAGAATGCCATACGATATTGAATCGTTGTATAGCTCGGCATTGTTGACTTCTTCGGAAGCGTAGGAACTGTGTTAAAAGAAAGATTAAATAACTACGAGTAGCTTTAAAAAATTCGAAATTTTAAATATGTGTAAATACGAAAGCTAGATGATATTCAAGAAAAATGCCTCGTAGCTATCAATTGTACATTTTTGATGACAAGTTTTATTAAAGATTTCCTTGCTTGCTAAAAATACTTTTGCTTTGTGATAATTCTAGCACAGAAATCCTTAGTCCCACGAGGCAATTTTCACGAGGCAATTTTAGTTGCGCAATTCTTGAGTTTGTGGACAAATAAGAGAGGAAAGAGTGGGGAGTGTAAACATGAGTACAGACTTGCATGAGGGTTTTTGTAAATTTAGTACAATTTTAATAGTTAAGTGCAGGTTTTAGTAATAAGTTATTTTTGTGATTAAATATATGTTAAGTAATAATTTAGAAAAAATGAGTATTGAGTGAGAAGATATTGGTATTGGCATGGTGGTAAGATAAGGCAGGAGAAGTCGGTACGGTTTTGGGGTTGCAAAACAAAAATTGAGTGCAGGACAAACTATTTGCAACCAGGTTGGGTGGGCAATGGGGAAACAAAAACACCAGTTTCTCCCCTATAAGAGATCGGGAAAGAGGCAAGCAAAGCGGCTTAAGTAAATGTTTGGTTTTTCAGTATAAATAAATATTTTTTATGTCGGCGTACCCAGGGAGAGGGTTGGAATCCACTGAGTGATCTGTGCTCAGAGAAAAATAGTTAGTTGGAAACCTCCCTGGTCTCTGCGGCCGTAATATAAAAGTCGGAAAGTCACTTTGTGCTATCATTTCATTTGACCAAATTTTTTTTTTTTTTAAATTGTGGACAACTTCAAAAAATACACAGCAGTTTTAATTTAGAAGAAGGGAAAATGGAATGGAAAAATTTGTGAATGCACTACAGGCAAGATTAAGAAAGTGTAAGCAATAAAAAACGAAAGTTGCTCAAGTAAAATTGCTGTGTCTGATATAAAAGCAAGTTCAAACGAAAATTTGATAAGAATTGCGCAACTAAAATTGCCTCGTGAAAATTGGGACTTAGTTTTTGGCCAGATATTGTAGTGGATATGAACTTTCAGGCATCCGAATGGACACATACTCGTAAAATACTAATGACAATATTTTTCTACTTTTCTATATAGGCCTTGTGAAGATGAGAGAGAAAAAGAGAGAGAGAGAGATGAAATCTACAATATTTCGCAAATAACATAATATGTATTTGGCCGGGATTACACAACCGTTGCATAATCAGCCTTATTATGGTTCTCGCATTCGAGT
Organism: Thecocarcelia acutangulata; assembly: GCA_914767995.1. NCBI lineage: Eukaryota > Metazoa > Arthropoda > Insecta > Diptera > Tachinidae > Thecocarcelia > Thecocarcelia acutangulata. The sequence continues at coordinate 32,712,335 of OU612096.1, forward strand.
TTTAAAGATCTTGTTTGTACCCTATGGTATTACGTTTCTCGGAAACCAAAAAAGTACAACTCTGTTAAACATTCGTCGTACCACATTTCGCGAAAGCCATTAAAATATAACCCTTTCTATAATTCTATATAGAATGGTTAAATTTCAAGGGCCGATGTTGAATGCGAACCACACCTAAGCGCCAAGTTTTTTTCCGAATTTTATTTGACATTTCTCTATTTCAGACTTACTCAATTTGAACCATGGAGAGATACACAATCCAACAACGTGTTAAAGTTATCCAGACTTATTATGAAAATGATGATCAATTTTCGAAGAAAATCATCTTCAGTGATGAGGCACATTTTCACCTCAGTGGATTCGTCAATAAACAGAATTGCCGCATTTGGGCGAATGAGAATCCAAGAGTGACTGTCGGAAAACCAATGCACCCACAAAGAGTGACTGTTTGGTGCGGTTTATGTGCTGGCGGCATCATCGGGCCGTATTTTTTCCAAAATGAGGCCGGTCAGGCAGTTACTGTGAATGGTGTTCGCTATCGTGAGATGATAACGAACTTTTTATGGCCCGAATTGGAAGATATGGATGTAGACGATATGTGGTTTCAGCAGGACGGTGCCACTTGCCACACAGCTAACGAAACAATTGCTCTTTTGCGCAACAAATTCAATGGCCGTGTTATCTCACGTAATGGCGATGTCAATTGGCCGCCAAGGTCATTTGATTTGACACCGTTGGACTTTTTTCTTTGGGGTTATTTGAAAGAAACGGTGTACGTCGATAAGCCAGCAACAATTCAACAGCTAAAGGATGAGATAATTCGGCACATTAACGGCATAGAACCTCCATTATGCCTCAGGGTCATCGAAAATTTGGACCATCGGATGGAGGTGTGCCGCCGTGGTCACGGCGCCCATTTGGCCGCTATTTTGTTCCATACATAATTGAGTAATACTAATATATCATAATAAAATAAAATTACAATAATTTCCTAAATAGTTTGTGTTTTATTCAAAATCAACATCGGCCCTTGAAATTTAACCACCCTTTATTACAGTTTGTTGTACTAAAATTCTCGCATTCGAATGTCGAAAGCTCAAAAAATAGTCCTATATTTTATTTAATTCGACAAGAAAGAAAAGTTAATGTAAAAGTTATGAAAGCATCAAAAAAAAACTATTTTCGTTAATAATCTTTATGAAAACTGTTGTTATCTAATGGAAATTGTTTTAGATTGAAAATAAGCGAAGCGATCCGAAAAAATGGTGGAGTTGCTCTAATCAAAGCCAGAATTGGCGCCATCCTACCACAGTGGCCTAACCAAAGTGAATACATAGGCAGAAGTATCGAAAAAGCTTAAAACTTTAGGATCACCTTCACGTACGGGACATGAATGGTCGTAATTAAAAAAAAGGCGGAGGTTCAACCAACAAATATACATATACTGACCCCGATAAAAGAAGTTGCTTCAGCTTTCTTGCGATTGAACAGTATTATAAGTTCCGATGGCGAGGAAATACGTATTAATTCTTCCAAAGATTTCGGAAGTATATTATTATTGTGTTGAAATCAACGAAAGTGACGGCACACTATGTGGCCCAAGTACGTCAAGAAATATTCGAAGAAAAAGGTTGAACTTTTTTGCCTGATTTTTGTTGATTACAAATTTTAGTGTATCAGTTAATCAAGCAAAATAATGATTTTTGGTGATCACTGGTAGTGATTTGGTTTATGTATTCATTCATTCGTAGTCAGTTGTGTATGGTACGAAACTTTATTTATTCAAAAAGTAAATGAATGAATGAGCGTAATCATGCGGACGTTTACTAAAGTTTGCGAGTTTTTACTATGCGAGTACTTTTTTGGACAAGAGAGTTTTCAGTGAGTAATTTTAACAATTTGAATAATTACTCATTTACTGCATTTTACTACAAAGTAAACGAATAAAGCTAATGTTGGAAAAAATAATTGAATAATATCTTTACCAGGTATTTATGGGTTACGCATGAGTGATGCGTCTAGAAAATTTGTATGACATAAACACAATATTTTGAGTGTATTTCATATAAATTTCTAGCGCTACGAGTATCACTCATTCAAGTCCCATAAACACAACATTAACGAAAAAAAAAAAAAAATTGATTTGGGTTCGTCTAACTTTTTTTTATGCGAACGATCTGTCAAAACTCAATGAAAATACATAGGAATATGCGAACGAATAATAGTGAGATAGACAAACCCAAATTGATTCGAATGTGAGTGACTAGCTTTCTTTCGCATTCATTTTCTTTCGAAATTGGTAAACTGGCTGTAATTATAAATTATGCATTAAACCAGTGGTGCCCACAAGTTCTATATGGAAGAGCAAACACCAATATATTTAAGGAAAAACTATTTTTATTTAATATTTTTTGTTGTAAAAAGCAAAACATTTACAAAAGCAAAATTCACACTGATAATCGCTGGCGTCAATGTTTACCAGCAAAACATGCGAAAGTGTTGTTGCTTTGCTTTTGTGTGTGTGCAGTGAAGAACGACAAAAAAAATATATAAGACATTGATGGACATTTAGTCCAGCGATGGACATTTAGTCAAAAGCTGAAAGTCCATAACACGCGTATTACGCGTCAACACGTTCTAAGCGTCTGTCAAAAAAGTAGAAACAATATAATTTTATGTGAGATGTTACACAGCACGAAGCGTATGACGTGTTAAACGCGTACGACGCCAAAAGTAGGTTTACTTTCTACTTTTGTATGCGTCACAAGCGTTATAAAAACTGTCGTTACATGTAATTCGAGTTTAGAAAAAATGTAGAACGCTTAGAAAGTGTGAAATGTGTAAAACGCACAGCGCATATAACGCGTGGTATGGACTTTCAACTAAACAATTGTTTGTAAGCAACGCCTTCTTTTTCTTATGATCTTTAATTTAGTCGTTCAACAGACGTTGGCGAATGCACATGTCAGCTAGAAGTTTAGTGCTTTTTTCCACTTACAGTAGCTTTTTTCACTTACAGTAGATAACATAAATGGGATGGAAAAATATTTTATGATAAAAAATGGGTTTGTATATGTCTTTTACGCCATCACACATTTAAAATGTGTACAGACAATGTTATTGGAAGGTATTATAATTTCTTCCATTCTAATATGAATAAATATAACAACATACTTATGTGAAAAAAGATTTTCGTACATAAAATTCATATGTAGCAAACAACATAATAAATTGGTTCTACGTCTTTGAAACATTTATAGCTCTTAGGAAACAGTCATAACAGCATTAACATACGCGATTTAATTGTTCAAACGAAAATGTTTATGTTTGTTTTGCTTGTCACTATACTTCAAATTACTCTCAAATTATCTCACTAACACAAGTGCAGAGCAAATTTGTCCACCACTGATATAAGACGAAGTTGTTTGTGTATTTTTCATTGCTAGTGCTGAGCGCATTATTTTTGTATTAAAGAGCACAGCCCTATAGCTAAGCGCATTTACAAAAACATTTGAGTATCAAGCGTATGGGGGTGGGCATACTTGCATTAAACGCTGTTTTATTCATGAAAGTGAGAAAATTATCTTAACAAGGGTTTATAATAAAATTGTTATACATAAAAACTTACAGTATTTTGCCACCTCCGAACAAGGGTAAAGCATACGTCTGTGAACTGGTGGCATTGCGATACGTTCGATCAACCAGCATTGCAGTAAATTCGCTATAAATTATAACAACGGCTGGTAAAGTTAGGGCCTTAATCGTTGACATTATGAAACCAACGAAGAGCAAAAATAATTCGAGCGGTGTTGAAAAACGAAATAGACGCCAAAAACTAACCGGTTCCGAAGGTTCTAAGCCCTCAGCCATGGGTTGTTCCATCGAGGATTTAGAGACAGACGAATCCTCACGATCCATTTTGATACTTTGCGGCACAAAAGTTGAATGAATGAAGACAAAAGAAAAAATAAAAGAACCATAAATTTGTGTGTTTCTACTTTGTTTTAATTCAATTATGTTTATTAAATAGTAAACAAGATATTTTAAACACTTTTATTTAAGAAGAGGTTAATTAAATTAAACTTTGTGAACATGAAGCACATGATGTGCGAATGTTCGTGCAAATTTACTAACAAGTATAGCATGCATGTATATATTTATGTAAGTATTGTCATCTCCAAGAGTCTGAATTTTATTCTATTAAGTTTTTTTCTTTTGCTTTCGCTGCTCTTCTTCAATTACGAGTATTGTATTTCAGTTTATTTTAAATGACCTTTAGGGTTAGAATATTTTGTGTTTGAAGTTTAACTTAAGCCGCTATATTATCCAAATAGGAATTTAGCGTTTAAAATTTACAAAATTCAAAAAAGAAAGTATTTAAGACAGACTAAAAAAATAATGAGTACAGGTGTTGCAATTGGCTGCGGCGAATTTTATAGCATTTTCACATGGACACTTAAATTCGTGTTTTGATCTCCTATTCGTGATTGAATCAACCTGTTTCGCCAGCGAAAATTTGAGAGCGGAATATCTTGTTTCAATTTGAAAATACTAGCCAAAGACTAAAAATTTAATGTCTTCTCTAATTTCGATAACAAATTTTCGCTAGTTTATCAGAACTAGCTCTAAAAAAGGTAACAGAAAAACCAATTAATGTTTGTAAAGTTAAAAAAACACATCGAACATACAAAAAGTGAATTTTTACTTAAAGATTTAAATGAAAACTGAAGTATTGGAAAAGAAAGGACCGCATTACTCGAAAATATATATTTTTTTTTAATGTTCATTTATTGGAAATTAATATTGGCTTAACTAAAAATAAACAAATAGTGTGAGATAATTATATTTCATTTGTATACACTGTCCCGTTATTTTGAGCACTCTCAATGTTGTAAAAATTTTGACAACTATTCGTAAATTCTACCAACAAAATGCATGTTGATGTTTGTTGGTGTTGTATTTATTGTAATTGTGCCACTAAAAGCTGTTTTAATTAAAGATTTTTTTTAAATATAATATGTGTTTATCAATTAATCAACTATGGATGATCAAAAGAATATAATTTTAGTGAAAAGCGTATAAGAAATGTCGTAGTGAAAAACATTAAATTTTGTATAAGAAATGTCTCAGATCGTGAGAGAAAAATTGGCTGTTTTGTAAACCATTTTTAAAGAAGATAACACACGATATGTTTTTAACAATGTAGGTGGCATTTTTCACAATGTAAAATGCCTACATGTCGTCTGTTACCTCAAAAACATGGCGTCTGTAAAAAATATGAACAAAGTCATCTGACAAAATTTAAAATAGTTTAAACATCTGACATTAGAACTCTATGCCTTGCGAACAATTCAGCGGCGGTTGACTTTGGGCGGTATAAGTAGTCGGCTTGAGGAAATTTTAACGTATTAATATTTTAATATGTTTTAAATAATTATTTTTTATAATAATAAAAAGCATAGACAATGTCAGACGTAAATGTGCATGTATGTTTGTGAGCAAATTTTACAAACCGTCTGTAAAAATGAAAAATTTTGGCAGATATGAAAATATACATGAGGAAATATCGTCTGTGGGTGCCTTAAGTAATTAAATTGTTTCTTTTTTGTTTTTCAAAATAAAATAATTTTTACGAAAATTATTTTTCAATATTTTGCTTTACTGTAAATTCAGCTGAACTTTTTCACAGAAAACGTAATTGTAAATTATTTGCTACAGAAAAGAACGTCACAGAACGGCAACTGAAAGTAAAAACTAATGAGGCCTTAAAGCTTGGTGATAGCAACGGAAAATAAAGGGTGTAAAAGAGCCACTCTCTTTCCTCTTGCCACCACCAAACTTAAGACTTTGAAAAGTAAACTTTCCGTGTGTAAAAGCGTGTTACATTCGTAAGTCCGCTTTAACACAAAGTGCAAAAGTTGAACAATTTTTAACGTAAGTTGAGTTCCAAGGTGAATTCATTTTATTAGGTGAAACTGCGATTTCAATAAATACAAAAATGAAAAAACAGCATGGCGTTTTGTTATTTGCTTTTTGTTAAGTTTGCTTTGACATTTCATTATGGGTATATAAAGAAGTAGATTTGCCGCATTTGGGGCAAGCGCTTGTCGAAACACTGAAAATTACTGTTTAGTACGCTTTATGGGCTACCTAAGTCATTGATCCATATACCTTCAAAATGGATGATGGCTAGAGCGGTATACAGACATGATTATAAACTATTTCGTATTTAAATTAGCTGGCATTATCATACAGCGAAGTTAAATTTAATCCGATGGGATCATTGTCTTTTGGGGTTATGTTAAGTCACTTGCCTACGTCGATAAACCAAAGACAATTGAACGCCTGGAAATCGACATTTGAAGATTGCTGTAATGACGTTTGTTTTGGTCATTCCACGTTGTTATTGATAGGTTCAAATCAAATGTTCACAAACACTATCTCCTCTTCCTCCTCCTTCTAACCTAATTTCCTACTTCCAGTACAATGCACCGCATACTCGTATTACAATACAAGTGACGTCAATTTCATAAAGCTTTTTATTTTATAAAGCCAGTATAATTGATTTTAAATATATAACTATGTTTTTTTATGATATAAATTTATGCTACTTAATAAATAGAGATCAAAAATTGAAATACACGCTTCGATATAAAATTTCAAATTTTTCATTCACTATTGTTTAAGCTTCTTCTTAAATTATCCATATAACCAGATAATTATCCGTATAACGCAATTCCAGTTTTTTTTTTAATTCCCAAAATCAGCTTCAGAAATTTCCAAAACCTGCAATGTCCTTGGAAACAATATGGTAACTTCAATTTTCGCTCTAAATCGAATGACCGTTAATAGTTCAGATACACATTCCACGGCCAATAGTGCACCGAATATGATAACCCGGTTCCAATTCGGTTAGCGAAGCCGTTCTGTGTTTTTTGAGAACTCCCAAAGTCGGCTTCAGGAATTTCCAAAATCCCCAAGGCCCCTGGAAATAATATGGTAACTTCAATTTTCGCACTAAATCGAATGACCGAATATGCACCGAATATAAAAAACCGGTTCTAATTCGGTTAGCGAAGCGATTCTGAGTTTTTTTTTGCAATTCCACGGCCAAAAAGCGCATCGAATATGTAAAACCGGTTCCAATTCGGTTAGCGAAGTGGTTCTGTGTTTTTTGACAACTCCCAAAGTCGGCTTCAGGAAACGTCAAAATTCCTCCATGTCCCCGGAAGCAATATGGTAACTTTAATTTTCGCAATAAATCGAATGATCGTTAATAGTTCAGATACACGTTCCACGCAAAAACGTGCACCGAATATGAAAAACCGGTTAGAGAAGTCGATTCGAATTTTTAGGTCAATTCTCAAAATCGGTTTCGTGAATACCCAAAATCCCTTACTTTCCCGGAAGCAATATGGCAACACAAATGTTCGCAATTATTACATATTCGTCTCGAGTGTTGCAAATATACACACAAACAAACAAGCAACCATACAATTGAAACCGCATATGCTGCTTCATCTGTACTCAGGGATGGTATAAAAATAAAGGAATCGGATGCTCTTGATGTTCTTGGAATGAAGTAGTGTTGTGCAAAATCTTTCATTTGTGTGAATCTTTCATTCTCTTTCAGAAAAGTTAAGTGAATTAATTCATTCTTTTCTTTTATCTTTCTGCTTGCCAAACATTTCAAAATGAATGAAAATGTTTCCATTATGTCTGTCAGGTGGCAACATAACGAATTATTATATGAGTTAAGCAAATACTGCATTATTTGTTTGTATCACGATTTGTTTAAACGCAATATATAAACAAATGAAAAATTTATATTTAAAAATTATAAAATATAAAAATATAATATTATTATTATATATACATAAAATTGATTTAAATTTAAAAGTGTAAAATAACACTAATAACTGATTTTGAATGTTTACGGGTACTGAATGAAAGATGACGAAATATGAAAAGAAAGAGCATGATGAAAGAAATAGAGAAAGAATGCAGAAATATTTGTTTCTTTCACTTGAGAGAATCATTCAGTGGAATTAATTTGTTCATGAACTGCACAAGACTAGAATGAAGATACAGTGTGATGTTCGCTGGACTCAACACATTTTTCATGTCTCCAAAGAAGCATTCAAGTGCCTCGGTTTTTTGAAACGGTGTAAGATGTACTTCACTCCATCCGCCCTCCTTTCTATTTACACCACCTACATCCGACCGAAAATGGAATACAACTCTTATGTTTGGGCCGGTGCCTTACAGTCTATTTTGGGGTTACTCGACCGTTTGCAGGAGAGGGCGAAGAAGCTCATCGGTGACAGTAGGGTATCCAACTCTATTGACTCACTGGACCATCGACGCTGTGTGGGGTGCGTTACTCTGTTCTATCGCTACTACAATGGATTTTGCTCTGACGAGATTAGGGATCTTGTTCCGTTTGTTGTCGATTGCCAGGGGAATCGTACTACGCATTACAGAGAGAATTCGTTTTTCAGCCGTACGCTTCGCCAGTGGAATAAGTTGCCTACAGACGTGTTTCCTATCCTTTATAACGTTGGAAAGTTCAAGTCAAATGTTCACAAACACTACTCCCTCTTTCCTCCTCATCATAACCTATTTTCCTAGTTCCGGTGCAATGCACTGCATATGTCCCCTGAGTACTAGTCCAAGTTAAAAAAAAAAAAACTAATATAAGCGTGTTAAAAAAAACCCTCCGGTATTATGTTATAAGATGGAATTCTGTCATTCACTTTGCACTTCCAGTTTTGATGTGTTCAAAGATTTGTTATAACACAATTTGATGACCAGGCTTTCTGATTCATGTAGCTTTTTTTAGACATTATCCCAAGAAACAGTACGAATACTTTAGTTACTCAAACCACTTGGAAAATTTTTAATTTTTTGTGTGCTATATCAAACTTTATTATAAAGAAAAGTAAAGATTTCTTTATAGAGTTTATTCAAAATTATAAATAATTAAAGGAATCAATATGAAGCGATGAATAGTCGCAATGGAACACAATGGCTCTTGTGACGTTATCTCATCCAAACTTGCTGATAAAACATGATGAAATCTGAACAATTTTATAATTACATATATATTTGTTTGAAAAAGTTAAGAACACAACAATAAAAATGTCTCTTTTTATTATATATGTATGTACGTCTGTATGTACACAAAAAAGTCCTTCAGGTTTTAATAATTTTATTTCAATTCAAACTTAAAAAATTTTCTTTTTTTTTACAATAAAATATTTTCTTAATTACTTTTTCAAGGATTTGTTTGTTTTTTATTTATTATTATTACTTTCGCACTTTCATTCAATCTCATATGTAAGTATGTACGTATGTACATATGTATGTAAGTATATTTCGAATATTTAGACGTGAACAATTTTTTCTTTTTGAAATATTGTATTCCGTTAAATAATTTTTTCTCGTCACTGCGCTCCAACACCGACTGAAAACTGTTCTAGAAGTGATCATGTTTAAATTCAATATTCATAGAAAGTGCTCTTACAAATGTCGTACATTAAAGCCAAATGTACATTTGAACAATCTTTAATTGATTTGCATTTATTTTTAATTAAAGAATCTTGTTGAGACGCACTCAGCGCGTTTTGAAAAAGTTGATGAAATTTGTGCTATTTTAAGCTTCGTTCGAAACTTTTTATAATTGGAAGATATTCTTTTACATACGAGTAAAACAATCATTTTACTTGACTTACGAGTAAATACATATTTTTTTTTATCAACTTCTATCTAAGTTATGAAATTATCTTTGTTTCTGCAAAGGAAAAACAAAAATCAGTAATGTCTTAAGGCCCTGATTCACTATCCTACACGATCGTACGATTCATTCACAGGAAACTGTTTAAAAAGTCTGGCCGACTTAAAAAAATCGCTTCAAAATCGCGTTGTAGGCCACACTATTACACAAGTATAATTGAAATAGATTATAAATGCAATAAAACAATTAAAAACTCTTATTAACATAATAATTTTACATTAATTAAATTTTTTTCTTGAGGCACCAACAATATTCTTATATTTTGCACAATATATACTGCGCATGCGTCCCTATATGACAATGGCCTGTTATAACCGCCACAGTAGAACGTAACCTGCGTTGAGACAGGCCCCTAAGAATAATAGACCTCCTTTTATCATACTTGGGCTATGCCAGCCTCGATATTCGATAGGTATCCTCATTAGAAAATCTGCCGTGTGCGGTCCCTAGAAGTTGACGCTGTATCTGTTTCTTACAGCTCTTGAGAGAGATTCCAGCCATCACATATCGCGTTGTTGTATGTAGATCCCTGCCTGGTTTGTCTATTATTTAAATTTGTTTCTCGAGGCGCTAATTATATTTTCATATTTTCTCCAATATCGCACAGAAACCATAATATTTTGAAAAGTTTCATAAAATTTTTCAAATCGCACGATTTGTCAAAAAGCCTGTTGCACGGTTGCATTTTTAGTACTTTTTCAGCACACATGCTTTATTTTGTAGATCGCACGATCGTGTATGATAGTGTAACATGGCCTTTAATGATGAAACAGAACTGGGGCTTGACGATATTTTCAATACAATTTGACATAAAATTACCCCAGAGATTGCGATCGTAAAATGGAATCTATTTTTCTTATGAAGCAGAAAAGCTTTCAACAATATTACCATACTTTTAATAAATTTCGTACATTTTGTAAACAAACAAAAAACTTTAGGGCGAATAATAATAAAAACAAGAGAAAAACCTTTTTCTACCTATCAAAACAATAACTTTAAGTGATGAAATAGAACCATACAATTTGGCATAAAATTATACCAGAGAATGCCGCCGTAAAATCCCAGCGGCGAACACTGCCTACCACATTACTTCTCTTCAATGATGTGTGCAACACTTTGTAATCAATGAATGCTAACTTGCAAAAGGTGTGTTCCACGTGAATAACGAAACAGTCCGAACTAGTCCAAAAGCGTTCCGCGTAACAATTTTTGTGCAATTTAGAGAGAAAATGAGAGAGTAATTTTTTTCATTTCCTGTACAAATCAGCCCGAACTTTTTCTTTGGGTAAGTTCGGACTAGAATTGAATAATCAGCTGTTTTATGTTTACATACTTATGAAACTGAAAATTTACAAATTGGAAAAAATTCTTTGTTTAAAAAGTAGTTAAAAGCACAACGAAAGGTTGCCCAAACTAAAAATAACGTTGTGAAGTTGCAAACAAAACATGCTATTGTTATTTGGCTTTTCATTTTATAAATATGTATTATAAAAATCTATTGAAAATTTTACAGTACATTTAATTTTACAGCTGCTGCCAATAATGCAAATCTTTTGTTTATATGATGTTATGCGTTTTAAGCGTCTAAAATCACTAAAATGTACTTCAATCTAAAAAGTAAGCAGCACTAGTATTACGCGATGTACAATTGTGGTTTTTGCATTCCAGCAGTTTTGGGTGAAATTTGGAAATTTTGAGAGTAATTTGCTTTTTACTTTCATTAGTCCGAGATCTCGTGGAACACACCTACTGTTTACAAAAGAGAGACACAATTGTTATATTATAGAACATAAAGTAAAATACACGTTTTTTTAGCTATGTTCCTTTTCTCTTGCTTGAATTATGAAACCAGCATTGCCAAAATGAAGATTTTACCTTAATTTTGAAGATTTTTCAAATAAAATAAGATTTGAAAATTTTCATTTTTCTCAAAATGAAAATTGGGAGATAAAAAATTATTTGGCTCTTGAAATAGTTTTTTACCTCCGGCTTCCAAATCTTTTGTACACTACTTACATACATATGTATGTATACAACACAAACATATGTTTGTGTTGTATACATATGAATTATAATTCATACAAACACAAATAAATTTTGTTTAGTATTCAAGGAGAGCAGACGACGATTATATTGCGGCAAAATTGTGCTCTATGTGATTTACAAGTGTGCAACGGATCATCGCTTCTGTAAGCGAAACTTTGGCCGCTGGGAACATATTTGGGTGTATTTTGTTAGTCTAAAGCAGTGGTGCCAACGTCAAAGCGGTCAAAGTTTCGCTTGTAGAAGCGATGATCCGATGCACACTTGTATGTCACTAATGCACACCATCTCATGTACGAACCTAGTATACATTGCAGTGGTGAACGCCTACCACCTGCACACAAAGTAGGCGAGGTAGTTAGATGTTCACCCAACAAAAGATCATTACTTCCTAGCATACATTGTAAGTGATCAATAGGCAGCTCGAATACAATCTCGCACACTTTGTAAGTCGACAGTAGGCAGCTCGAATACAATCTCGCTTACTTTGTAAGTAGGTCGAAGACGTACTGCGCACTTCAGTTTTTTGGGAATATTTCATTAAAAAATGTATTCTGTTTTTGTTCACTGCATATTCTTTTATTTTTTTAATAAATATTTTTTTTCTTGCACCTTTTTTATAATGTTTTCTAGTCACTCTTACTTTTAGCACTGATTTTGTTAACTAAAGTTTTTGCCACGTAGTCTGTGATTTGCAACTAAAAAATAAAATACGTACATATAAATGTGATAGAAAACATGATAAAAACTTAATTCACTTTTGGGAACTCCAAATACTACTGTCATACACTTTAGATGTGTTGCACGAAATCTCGTACTAGTTGGGACTAATGAGAGTAAAAAGCAAATTACTCTCTAAATTTGCAAATTTTACGCAAAACTGCTGGAACGCAAAAAACCACAATTGTACATCGTGCAGTATAGAGTTGAGTTCATGAGCTCTTTTGAGAGAGTGCTCTTTTTAGTTCAGCTCTTTTTACTGAAATATGTCTTTCTTTTAGTTCAATAGTTCAGTGCTCCGTAAATAATATTTTCAATGAACGGCTCTGTTCAGGTTTCATGATAAAGAAAAGCAAAAGAAAATTGCTGTAAACAAATGAAAAGTTCAATTATTATAAGGGTTAATAAAAGGTGAGATTAGAAATGTTCAGGTGTGATGAAAAATTATTACAAAAAAAAAAAAAAAAAATGATATATTTGTGATGATGTCGCGATGTTTTTATATTCAATTATGGTCGCATATCATATAATTTATTTTTATAATACAAAAAAAAACCAAAGTAAAATTGTGCTGGTTAATATTCTGAATAGTTGTATATAACATAGATGTTTGACTATTTCCGTATACATATCTACCAGAAAGAAAGAAACATAAACGAAAAAGAAAACTTGAAGACAAAAGAAAGAAACATGAACTACGGAACTAAAAGAGCTCGGAGAAGTGATCAGCTCACTTAGCTCCCTGAAGTGAATAGTTCAGTGACACTAGTTCGTTCGCGAACTATCCAACTCTAGTGCAGTAGTAGGGCCGCTTACTTTTTGGATTATAGTACATTTTAGTGATTTAAGACGCTTAAAACGCATAACATCATAGAAACAAAAGATTTGCATTATTGGCAACAGCTGTAAAATTAAAAGCCATGTAAAATTTTCTTTAGATTTTTATAATCATATTTATAAAATGAACAGCCAAATAACAACTGCATGTTCTGTTTACAACTTCATAAGGTGATTTTTAGTTTGGACAACCTTTCATTTTGCTTTTAACTAATTTTTAAACAAAAATTTTTTTCCAGTTTGCAAATTTTCTGATTACACTTTCAGTCTCATATGTATGTAAACATAAAACAGCTGATTATTCAATTCTAGTCCGAACTTACCCAAAGAAAAAGTTCGGGCTAATTTATACAGGAAATGGAAAAAATTACTCTCTCATTTTCTCTCAAAATTGAACAAAAATTTTTACGAGGAACGCTTTTGGACTACTCTGGACTAGTTCGGACTGTTATTCACGTGGAACACTCCTAATAATACAAAACTGTGTGTGTGTATGTTAGCAAAATATAAACAACTTTTGACAGTTCTCATCACCAGAAAAATCGCCAGCTAGCGCTTCGAACTTCCTACTTAGTATATTACTGAACCATGATTTTAGCTAGATTTGCGTTTGTACCGTATTCATTGCCCTCTCAGTATAGAGAGTAAAATTTTGTTAAGTTTCACTTTAACGAGCGCCTGTACATATTCGTACTTATGTGTATCGAACATCATGTGAAGCGAAATTTCTGATTCATTTTCATAGTCGAACGAATCATGTTATTTAAGCATTTAAGTTTTTTATGGTGTCATTTATTAACTTTGATTTTTCACTTCTTTTGGATCACTGAAAGAGTTGACCCCTTTTTGAATTTTCATTCACTCAACTGGTGGATTTCAGAATCAATCAATCAATAATTGGAAACATAAATGTATTTATTTGTATTAAATATTTTATTAGTTTACTCTTTCAACTTAAACAAACAGACGAAGAAAAATTAATTGAATATTTTTTTTTTAGCTTTTTAGTTTGCGTTGTTTAATTAAATTAACTTTTTTTAACACATTTGTGATGAAATGAATTGACATTTTTTTTTATACCCTTCACAAAAATGTAAAGGGTATATATAAGTTTGTGATTCCGTTTGTAATTTCTACAGTTTTTTTTTGCGACCCTATAAAGTATATACATATATTCTGAATCAGAATTAATGGAAAAGTCGATTAAGCGATGTCCGTCTGTCCGCTGTTGAAATACCGTTTCTGAGAAAACCATTAGACTTAGAAACTTTTTTCTTTCACCATTCTTTTACCCCATCGATTCATGGGTTTGCTATTGAAATTCAGTAATATCGGTCCACGTATAGCTGATTTATATTCAAAATTCCGAAAAAAGCCATTTTTTTTTTGCAGTTTTGTATGAAAATTTTTGAAAACAAAAGTTGTTCGTTTTGCTTCAAACTTCACACACTTATTAAGCATGGTGACTAAAAGGCGAAAAATTTTTTTTTCAGATATCGGTCCATATATACCCGAGATATAGCCCAAATCGGATTTTAATGAAAATGTCGCACAGGCGAAGCTAATTAATTTTTTTTTGCTCAAAAGCAGTTCTGGTAATAAAATTAAGTTACATAAATATGGAAAATGAAAATTTCCGATATCGGTCCATATATACCCGAGATATAGCACAAACCGGGTTTTTCATGAAAATGTCGCGTAAGCGAACTTAAACAACTTTTTTGTGCTCAAAAGCAGTTCTGGTAATAAAATAGGGTCATATAAATATGAAAAATGAACATTTTCGATATCGGTCCATATATACCCGAGATATAGCCTAGACCGGGGTTTTCATGAAAATGCCGCGTAAGCGAAATTAAACAACTTTTTTGTGCACAAAAGCAGTTCTGGTAATGAAATTAGGTTACATAAATATGAAAAATGAAAATTTCCGATATCGGTCCATATATACCCAAGATATAGCCCAAATCGGATTTTAATGAAAATGTCGCATAGGCGAAGCTAAATAACTTTTTTGTGCTCAAAAGCAGTTCTGGTAATGAAATTAGGTTACATATATATGAAAAATTTTCGATATCGGTCCATATATACCCGAGATATAGGCTAGAACGGGTTTTTCATGAAAATGCCGCGTCAGCGAAATTAAACAACTTTTTTTGCTTAAAAGCGGTTCTGGTAACAAAATAAGGTTATATAAATATGAAAAATGAAAATTTCCGATATCGGTTCATATATACCGCAGATATAGCCTGGAACGGGGTTTTCATGAAATTGCCGCGTAAGCGAACTTAAACAACTTTTTTTGCTTAAAAGTAGTTCTGGTAATAAAATAAGGTTGTATAAGTATGGAAAATGAAAATTTTCGATATCGGTCTATATATACCCGAGATATAGCCCAAACCGGGTTGTTCATGAAAATGTCGCGTAAGCGAACTTTAACAACTTTTTTTTGATTAAAAGCAGTTCTGGTAATAAGATCAGTTTATATAAATATGGAAAATGAAAATTTCCGATATCGGTCCATATATACCAGAGATATAGCCTAAACCGTGGTTTTCATGAAAATGCCGCGTAAGCGAACTTAAACAACTTTTTTCACCTTAAAGCAGTTCTGGTAATAAAATAAGGTTATATAAATATGGAAAATTAAAATTTCCGATATCGGTTCATGTATACCCGATATATAGCTTAACAGGTTTTTTGATGAAAATGCCGAGTAAACAACTTTTTTGTGCTCAAAAGCAGTTCTGGTAATGAAATAAGGTTACATAAATATGGAAAAAAAAAATCCGATATCGGTCCATATATACTCGAGATATAGCCTGAACCGATTTTTCCAATAACATTTTTTTTTTTTACTGAAAAGCAGTTCTTGTTATAAAAGAAGGTTACGAAAATAGAGAAAATTAAAATTTCTGATATCGGTCCATATATACCCGAGATATAGCCTAAATCGGGTTTTTCATGAAAATATCGCGTAAGCGAACTTTAACAATTTGTTGTGCTTAAAAGCAGTTCTGGTAATGATATAAGGTTATATAAATATGGAAAATTACAATTTTCGATATCAGTCCATATATACCCGAGATATAGCCTGAACCGATTTTTCCATTAAAAAATTTTTTTTTTTTTTGCTGAAAAGCAATTCTCGTTATAAAAGAAGGTTACTAAAATACAGAAAATAGAAAATTCCGATATCGGTTCATATATAACCGAGCATATTTAGGTCACATTTTTAATATACTATACATATTCGTGACTATCGTGAAGGGTATTTTAGATTCGGCCCAGCCGAATATACTACACTCTTACTTGTTTTAAATACTAATTAAAACAAAAGTAAGCCAACTGAAATTATAACGCGAAAAATAAACCGTACAAAAAACCATATTGAATTATCCCAGTGAGAAGCAATTTAAGTATGTTGGGTTTGGTTAATAATATTAAATCGGTTTATAATATTAACTGATAAATAATATTAAATGCTTTTCAAAATTGGCCAGCATGCTTGTGCATATAAATGGTAAATGCTAAAAGAAAATATCACTTAAGTGCATATTGAAAATTACTGGTTTATTGGATCACTAATGCGCAGTTCTTATCTGTAGCTCGAAAATATACATCCTGTCCAATAATATACTAGTAATAAAATTTTACTGGATATATTTTTTCAAATATATTGCAAGTTACAGACATTGGCGTTTTAGGTGGCGTTATATTTATACCCAACTTTTCATACTTACAGTTCGATCTTCTTTAAAACTATAAATCATTAAGCTAGCTTTTATTCTAAATAGTTAAATTACTTTATTACATTCTTTTAATGGATTTTAAAATTAACCTACATACATATATCCTTTTTAAGGATATAGAAAAAATAAAATTAAAAAAAAGCATTTAAAAAATAAAAAAATATTAAAATAATTTAAGATTCATGTCACAACCATTTGTCATTAAAATGTATAATTAAAAACTATTATATTTTTTATAAAAAATGGATGGATTAATGGCTTTAGTTAACATCATTGATATTTAAAACATCAATCCTATTAAACAAGCAGTTGGCAACCTCACTAACAATTTATATCTTACCGCCGTAAACGCACAAATTTTGACAGCTTTGTAGTTCTAGTATTTCCCAATAGCTAAAAAAGGGCGATTACTTGATATATTTTCGTTGAAAACTTCTCTAAGGCCTGTTCTGAAATCAAGATGATTTTAAATCACCAAACGTTTTAATATCACTTTTGTGGTTTTGAGCGAATTACATAAGATATTTTAAAAATTTTTCTTAAAGATGCTTTAATTTGTTTAGAAAGCTAAAAAAAAAGTTGCTAAATCACTAACCGTTTTAACACCACCTCTAATGATTTGATGAGCGAATTATGGGATTTTAAAAACTTTTAAAAGACGATTTAGTTCATTTGGAAAGCTAAAGAAATACTAATTCATGAAATGTTTTAATACCACCTCTCAAGCATTATGTGATTTTAAAAACTTTTTAAAGAAGATTTAATTCATTTGAAAGGCTAAAGAAATACTAAATTACGCAATGTTTTAATATCACAATATGAATTATGTGATTTATAAATAGTTTTTAAAGACGACTTAATTAATTTCAAAAGCTAAAGAATTGCTGTTATGAAACTTTTTAAAGACGATTTAATTTGTTTGAAAATCTAAAGCAATTGCTAAAGCACTAACCGTTTTAATATCACCTCTCATGATTTTGGGCGAATTATTTTATTTTAAAAACTTTTTAAAAATTAATTAATTGGTTTGAATAGCTAAAAAAAAAATACTAAATCATGAAATGTTTTAATATCACCTCTCATGAATTATGTGATTTTAAAGACGATATAATTTATTTAAACTGCTAAGGAAATACTAAGTCACGAAATGTTTTAATATCACCTCTAATGAAATATAAGATTTTAAAAACTTTATAAAGATGACTTAATTTGTTTGAAAATCTAAAACGATTACTAAATCACTAACCGTTTTGATATTACCTCTGACGATTTTGAGCGAATTGTGAGATTTTCAAAACTTTTAAAATACGATTTAGTTCATTTGAACTTAATAACCAAAAATGCAAATAAGAGAAAGCAAAAATACATTATCTGCTATCTCTGTTCTGACATCTCTCCGAAAATTAAAAAACTTAATTTTTTTTATAAAAAAACATCACTTTCTCTTCTCTATGTGCTTTGAAATCACGTAAGAGGTGCTTTCAAATCATATCCATTAAGCTACGTACACACGGATGTCAGATCTTACAATATTGCCAGTAAAATTGTCTGAAAATGTATTACAATCGTGTGAACTACCAATTTTTAACTTACAACGTTGTCAGAAAAACCATTGTCAATCAATTGTAAGACAACAATGTTGCCAGGCAGCCGACAATCGTGAGAACACTCTTCGTCCGCATTGTCAGATAATTGGCTGGTATTGTAAGCTCAGTTTTAATTGTCAGATGTATAAAATTAATGCACCTGACAATGACATCATTGTCAGAAAAAAGTTTGATGGGCAACACTGCCAAACAGATGGCTGTTGATATACATAACTGGCAATGCCTTACAACATGTCTGGCAATTTTTTTCATCTAGCAAAAACCGTGTGAACTGACAATTTTTGTTGTCAGATGAATTATTTGTCAGACCATAGTCCGACAATGAAATTGTAAGATTTTCTTACTATCGTCTGAACACAAAATTTACTTCTGCGGGACAATTTTTCATTGTCACTACATTGTCATCATGTTGCCAGATCTTACAATATTGTAATATCTGACAACCGTGTGTACAACGCTTTAGTGTAAGTTTTATTTAGTTGGGTGATTTAAATTAGACAAGCTATTTAAAAAACTTTTCAGAATGAAATGACTTCTAATATCAAGAATGGAATTGTCTCATAAAAATGATTTCATTCCAAAAAATGTTTTGGATTTTCGTTTTTTTTTATAATCAAAAAACGGATTCAATAACGTTTGTACTACTGATTTTGCCTACTTGCGTATTTGGTTACAAACTTATTTGTTTATGAATGGAAGTACAAAGCGCGGAGAGGAGAAATCAAAAAGCTATGTGCCACATAGCTCAATTCTGTTTGAAAACAGAATTGCATTCTTGTGTTTGGTTCTACAGAAAACAAAAAATGAAGACACTTTTCGGAATGAAATCAATACTAATGGAAATTAGTATTGATTTCAAGTTAGTGTTGTCTCATAGAAATAATTTCATGGCAGAAAAAGTTTTAATTTTCGTTTTTTGAATAATCAAGAAGCGGATTCAATTCCGTTTTCGAACGCAATCGAATTCTGTAACATGGTTGATAATTTTAAGATTTTTTCTGTCACTTTTTTCTCTTGTTTCATCTCAGTTTACGTTGTGTTCAACGGAAATGAGATGACGTTTCAAAGCAGGCCTGATTACCTCCTACGTGATTTCAGGTTATTAGAAAAATAAATAATTTTCAGAACATGCCTGTTTAATAGGACATATCGCTCCTTTATTGCAACAGAGTCATATCTCAAAAAATGAGAATTTCGACTTAACAATACAGAATTGTTAACAGTACTAACTTTTATATTGCGCCAAAAATTTATTCAAATTACTTTTAAACTCTTCACTTTAAGAGATATTTTCTAACAAATTTTTCTAAGACTTGTATGGAAACTTAAAATTTGGAAACAAGCTTTTTTGAGTTATGACTATGTTGCAATAAAGTAGCGATATGATTATTCTAAACATATGTATGTAAGTAAGTATGTACATTAACATATAAACAATTGATTTAATAATAAACATACATAAATGTATGTATTATTTCATACATAAACTTCACCGGTCTTAGGTTCCGGCGGACGTTTTGCCAACGTTGTTGGCGCCGAGTTGGCTGTGGAATTGGCCGTTGCTTTAGTGTTGCCATTCTTATCTTTAGCTGTTTGCGTTATCGTAGTCGAAATATTATTTTGCAAAGTGCTGTCCGTCATGTCTCTCTTATCAGCTCTTTCGGCCGAATTCATGGATTGATTACGCTCGAGTAGATACGAATCGGAAAGGTTCAAATTCAATTTGCCATTAAAGCTGTTAGTGCGTGATAAGTTTTCTCCACCGTTTAACGTCTTAACCGCTAGTAGAGCCGTAGTGGTGTTGTTGTTATCGTTTTTATCATTGAAGTTCAGCTCATTTATCGATAACGCTGAGGGCGAACGTTGTATGGACAATGAAACTGGTATGCTGGTTAAAACATTGTTGGCATCAAAATTCGCTGATGCGCTGGCAATTGTCGGTAGCTGTGTGCTGGAGATGGGTACAATATTCAAAGTGGCCGAGGTGTCGGTGGGACTGCTGGTGACCGTGAAGGGGAATGAAAGTGTGGTTATGTTCGTGGTGACCGGTATGGCTGCAATTACGATAATATAAATAAATTATATTTGCAAAAGTTTTAAAAGAATTTCTGCGCTGGGGGGTTACTCTCTATTGCGATGCGAAAGTAAGTTCCATGCGAAAGGTAGATGCGATAAGAGTACAATTTGGTGTTCAGTGCTGTTTTCGCAAACCGAAATAGTTTACAACTGAAGTAACACTTATATCACAAAATAAGCAATAGCGAAGAATGATAAAATAAAATGTGCGAAAGAGAAAATTAAATGTGAAAACGCAATACGGGGTACTAATTATTCGCTTTTTCTTTCGCATCGCAATAGAGAGTAGCCCCCTGCTTTTTACTTACAGTTTTGTAAATTTGCTGGTAATACTGCCTGGGCCAAAGCTGCCGTACTTGGATGCCCTGGAATCAAAGTATTATTTGAAGACGAACTATCCATTTCTTTAATCGGTGATAAAAGTAAGGTGCCCAAGACTTGACCATCTTGACCGTTATTTGCGGTTGTGGTGCTTGTATAAGGATACATTGTGGTTTGTGTATTTAATGGTGGTGCCATAATAACCGCGGTGTTTGCATTCGTTGCTATAAATAAGTGCATTTTCGATTTGATTTGGTTTGGTTTCTTTGTTTTGTTTTTTATATTAATTATTATATAAATATTTTTATTTTAAAGTGCTTAAAATATTATGTGAAGCTTATGTTTTACGCTAGAAATGAGTTTTTATAAATTTTTCAATTACCATTGGCATTATCCTTATCCAAAGATTCCTTAGAAACATCTGGAGTAGGTATACGAGGACGAGTTTTTGACGTATTTACATTTAAACCGTTCAAACGAGAATCTACACAGAAAAAGTTTGAAGGGAAAAAATGAAAGTAAAACCGAAAATATCGTATGAAAGGTAGATGAAGTTCAGTGTGCAGAAAAATTTTGTGTTTTTCAAAACGTAAGATTAGCAAGTAAGAAATAAAAACAAAGTGTTTGTCTTTGTCATGGCTAGCGAGACTTCAAAAGCATACACAACAATTTGGTAATAGATTAATGAAAAAGTACAGCTGCTTTCTTTATTCCATTACAAAACTAGCGTAGAGGTTTTAAAAGTCTGCCAACCACGTTAAAGTCTAGAGTTTAAATTGATGCAGTTCTTTTGTGTGTAAATTTGTTGTTACAGTTTGAATATAAATAAACAAAAAAAAAAAGGAAGAAATATATTTAACTATGTATATATTCACTAAAAAAATATTCCCCCATACTCCAAGAGACGCCATCATCGTCACGTCAAGGATACATCAATAAACTTTTGGTTGTACACTTCATTTTCGTCTATTCTTTTGTAGGCCTTCGATATTACATAAACCTAAGTGATAGGTGAACAGTGAACATTCCAAGACATTTGTAAACTTGGGTGCAAAAAGAGAGGACCGAATGTGCTCTAAAACTGGATAGGAAAAGCCTCAGAACACTGGCAGGTACACTTACAGGTCATTATACCTGCCTTAAGCACCTGTACAGGATGGGCATTTCCAACACGGACATTCGCAGATTCTGCGGTGAGGAAGAGGAGTCAATAGCGCACTTGATCACCAACTTGGGAGCGTTGGGTCACAGAAGATATAGGCTACTACAAGCGCATAAGTTGAGTGAATGTAACTTACTATCACTCTTAATGAAAGAGCTTGTCCGGTTTCTTGACGTACTTAGCCCGTAATAGGCTAAGAGGATCAACTAATTTTTTACACCGACATAGTAGTCACATGAAAGAATGGAAAGAGGGATTAATAAATAATTTCTGAAATAACATAATTTTATAAAATATTGATCATTTCGCTGAAAGTAGAAAAGTAGCTCTGAAAATTTCAAAAGCGTTTGACAGAGTGTGGCATGGTGCACTATTGGCAAAACTTAATGCTTTTGCTTTATATCGATTTTTTTCTCAGAGACCGCACTAAACGAGTTGTTATAGATGGGGTCTCATCAAACGAGTTCAAGATTAATTCAGGGTTACCGCAAGGCTCCCTTCTCTCTCCTACCCTATTTCTTATTATCTCAACGATCGTCTCTAGCAAACCTCCAACCCTATTCACTCTTTTGCGGATGACAGCAGCATTTGCCACTCGTACTCTTTTAGTTATAGGCCTAGCCTATCAGAGATCGCTGCCAAGAGGCTAAATATGAACGATTCACTGAACAGTGATCTATTATTAATCTCCGAATGGGGTCGTAAACAGGATCGCCTTTAACGCTCGTAAGACCCAATGTTGCTTATTAACACACAAACAAACGACCACAAATGCTGCTTCATCTGTACTCATGGATGGTATAAATATTGAGGAATCGGATAATCTTGATGTTCTTGGAATGAAGATACAGTGAGACATTCGTTGGACTGAGCACAGTTTTCATGCCTCTAAAGAAACATTCAAGTGCTTCTGGTTTTTGAAACGGTGTAAGATGTACTTCACTCCATCCGATCTCCTCACTATTTATACCACCTACATCCGACCGTAAATGGGGTTACTCGACCGTGTGTGGGAGAGGACAAAGATGCTCATCGGTGACAGTAGGGCATCCAACTCTATTGACTTACTAGAGCATCGACGCAGTCTGGGGTGCGTTACTCTGTTCTATCGTTACTACAATGGATTTTGTTCTGACGAACAAAAATACCAATAACTTTCTGATTTAGGAACAGTCTTGGATGTCTGTCTTATTTGCTCTAACCGATTAGGGAATCCGAAAAAATCTAGGCTTCGCAATTAGGCGACTTGCTGTAACTCTAAAAAGAGCAACAGCACGGGTCAGCAACTCTTATTAGTTTCCAGAAAATCACCAATATCATCAGGCAACGCTACTAAGCCCTGTCTGAGTTGTTATGTCTAAACCACAGCTAGAACGTTTGAGCCAAGATGCAGACAACTTAACCAGAATGGTAAACCAGGATGGTAAAGCAGATTCGAAATTCGGCCGATTAATCTTGGTGACGATATCGGAAGACCGAACACAGCCTTAGTTATACTTAGACTTGATAAAGTTTTATTTGCTTCAACACATGACAAACTCCCACTTCTCGTTGGCCCAGAAAGACACGTGACCAAGGTAGGAATACGCCATGACAAATGAGGTGGGGGGAGGTAGCTAGAGACATCTATTAAAAACGTCCCAGAGAACCTATGTTACACGCATGGAAGAACAAAACAGGAAGTATTAAGAAGACGAAGCTGGTGGTAAACCTTGAAAGCCTTGAAAGAGAATATATCGCACTGGTTACTTTAAAGAGCTTCAAGTCAAAATTTACAAATTTTCAGTAGAGGAGTATTTTTAAAATTATTTTTATATCAAGAAAAGGGACACAACTGTATTTTTTTGACAAAAGAATCGCGAAAATTATTGAAGATTTTTTGACAGTGGGTAGACAGGACCTCTGTACTCTCGATTTCTTGTAAAAAGTGAATATTGTAAAACATTCTTTAGAAGAACCAGTGCGTTATCTAAAGCACCTCATAAGGACAAGATAAAAATCGTCTTTGATTTAAATTTCAATATTCTTCAATCAGAAATACTCATAAAATTGATAATTTTTGGGAATCTTTGTAATAAACTCAGCTATAAAAATGTATTACAAATTAAGGTATTAAAATGAGGCAATACAGTACATCTTTACCCCTCCCCGAACTTCGTTTAAATATAATGCTGCCTTTGAGCAGTTTGTATGTGAAATCGTTTAATGAAACCATAACCATATATTGTTGCCGTTACCATATTGTGAATATGTATGTTTTAAATACATAAATGGACATACTTTGCTTTATAAGCTGCCTGTGGGCTCTCAAGGATTTGCGGTGTACAAATTTATCGTAAAAACTTGGTTTTGATTGCAGTTGTTGATGCTGTTGGGCGTTTTGTTGCTGCTGCTGCTGTTGTGCCTGCTGTTGTTGTTGCACAATAGCCATGGGTAAGCCCGACTCAGGACTTGAGTACACGGAATTTAAGCGATTGCGGTTAAAAGCTATGCCCCCCGAAGAATAGGCAGTCGATTGGCTGCGCATAGAGCCCATGCGTGAAAGCTGTCGCACAAACCAGGCCTTTTTGCGTCGCTCCACCATGGGTGTATCAACACTTTCCTGTTATAAAAACATAATTAAAAAAAAGAATATAATAAAATATTTTTTTATTAGAATAGCATAGAGAATAATTTACATAGTCCGCATAAACATCATCTGATATGATGCGTTTTCCGCCACCCGGCATTATATTCGCATACATGGCATCTTCTTTCTTGACTTTATAGTTTTCAGCCGAACCTTTGGGCTCGTCTTTGCGATAATGTTCCGAGGCTACTGTATAAGGCAAATCTTTCGGCACCACACATTCCCAATATTGATCACGCAAAAGCTCCGGATGCTCTTCATGCATTTCATCGACAATCATATAAGCGGCCTAGAAAAGAAATTAAGAGAGTTTTTTTTGTTTGTTCTTTGTTATTAAACAAGTGAATAAATGAATAATTTAATATTTCTAAATTAGTTATTAAAGACAAAAGTAAAACGCAAACAGATACGGGTAATTTATGTATATACAAGTATAGCCTTGTTCCAGTACAATAACAATTTTATGCGCTTCATACCGCTAGCGATGGGAATGCGCTGTATTTTTTTGGGGTGCCGGTTGTTGTTATTGCTGTTGTTTGGTTAATAATGACAATAATTCAACTATTTTGGCGTTTAAATTAAAACAAAAAAGTTGTTGCTGTTTTCCGTTGTGTGATGGTGTGATTTTGTTGTTGTTGTTGTTGTTTTTTATTGAATTTAAATAACAAACCTTCAAAATTTATTAAAAGCTATTTAATAATATGGTGCGCGCTTTAATGATAAGGTCAATTATTTTCTGTGCAAAAAATACAGAATGTTGGAATAAATTTAATGCGTTGCAATGCTGAAAGCAAAATTATTAAAACACTGGCAGTGAAATATTAGCCCTATTCACAATCTTATGCAAATGACTTTGCATCAAATGCATTTGCAAAATACGGGAGTTTAATTTTACTTAAGACCAAGTGTGCCCAGCCCTAGGGCTGTGCTCTTTAATACATAAATACTGCGCGCAGCACTAGCAATGAAAAATATACAAACAACTTCGTCTTATAAAAATTTATTGAATTTTTGATGAACTTTTATAATTTTTTTAAATTAAATTTTTGGTATGTACATTTGTACAACGGGTTATAGTTCAGGTTTTTTCTTTCTTAAGTTTTTTTCTTAAGAAGGATTTTTTACAATACAAATCTGCTGTGATCAATAATTTTGATTGAAGAAGACAAGAAAAATAATAATCAAATCTTTAGCTGGGGGACAACTAGCTGTTTCGTAGTCGCTACACTACTCATCAGCATATGTGATTCAATATGAGATGAATATAGATAGAAAATAATTAAATGCTCGGTGGCTTAGTGGTTAAAGCAGTAGATCATGATACGTCATGTCCCCAGTTCAAATCCCAGTGGGTGCTGATGAGTAGTGTAGCGACTACGAAACAGCTAGTTGTCCCCCAGCTAATAATTTGATTATTATTTTTCTTGTCTTCTTCAATCAAAATTATTGATCACAGCAAATTTGTATTGTAAAAAATCCTTCTTAAGAAAAAAACTTAAGAAAGAAAAAACCTGAACTATAATTTCGTCTTATATATTTTTCGTCGTTCTTCACCGCACACACACAAAAGCAAAGCCACAACACTTTCGCATGTTTTGATGGTAAACATTGACGACAGCGATTATCAGTGTGAATATTGTTTTTGTTAATTGTGTTGCTTTTTACAACAAAAAATATTAAATAAAAATAGTTAAATGTATTGGTGTTTACTCTTCCATATAGAACTTGTGGGCACCACTGCTTTAGACTAACATAATACACCCAAATATGTTGTATCTTCAATTGCAGAAATACACACACTCAAATGCACAAGATTGTGAATCGAACTATTATTTTTAAGTACTGCTGTATACATGGTCTGATCAAAAAAGGACCGTTATTTTCAAATTTCGTGTGTTACATATTGGTACACATGTCTGTTATATATGCTGGCAATATCAGCCTTATCGGGTTGTCAGTTTGTTTTTTATAGATAAAAAGGTTAGTCGTGTTGTGATGTGCTGTTCGATTTTTTACTACATTTTCAGCAAAAACAATGTCGCATGGACATCGCTCAGGAGCTGCTAAACTTCCTCAACGACGAACCAGATTTCCTCAATAAGGTTATAACTGGTGACGAATCATGGGTGTATTGGCTATGACATTAAAACCAAAGCCTAATCATCCCATTTGAAGCGTCCAGAAGAGCCAAGATCAAAGAAAGGACGCCAAATTCGCTGAAATATGAAAGCTTTGCTCACGGTTTTCTTCGACTGCAGTTTTCATAAAAATCAAACTGCATTTCGTATACTTCGTGATTTTTTGGTAAAAAATCGGAAGAATTGTGCACAAATATGAAAACAGCTGTGTATGATTGCCCAGTTCGTTCTCCGAAAGACATTTCTGTTGTTCGCGACAGACCGCCAGAAGAGCCGCTAACCTCGACTCGTCGTTGTGGCCAACAATTGAACATACACTGATGCGAGCTTTTAATTAAGATTTTATCAAGGTGCATCGCTACGGAATATTACCGTTTCTTTTCTACTAGTATGGTAATATGGTGAGCCATTTACGTCAAATGTATTGTTTACATTTTTGAAAGTGAATTTAGTAGTTATTCTGAATTAAACATTAAAAAAAATTTTTTTTGAACATAAAAATAATTTATAATTGTGAAATGGTACATACTTTCATAGTTTATAATTGTGATAAAAGTTACAAAAATGTTTGTCAAAGATAGCTTAGCAAATGCCTGTTTTTGTTGTAATTTTGCTCTAGTGCTGCCAGCTTGTCGACGTTAATGCACCTTGGATTTGATTTTACCCGCCTACAAGCTTCAATTAACTCAATAGCTGAAGCCTAATAACCATGTCAAGAATCGTCAAGTTTGACACCGTTGGACTTTGTTTTTTGGGAATATTTGAAAGAAAAAGTGAATTTCGATATATCAAAAACATTTCAATTGTAAAAGAATGAGACAAGTTGACACATTAACGCCATTGAAACTCAATTATGTCTCACGAGTTCTTGAAAATATATGCCATCGAATAAAGGTAACCCACCAAAGCAGTGGCGAGCTCTTGGGCGATATTTTTTTCACACATAATTGTGATAGATTCTTTTATCATAATAGAAAATATTAAGTTAATTCTAGGAAAACCTCTTGTTTTAATTACAATTAATATGGTGCGTTTTGGTTGGGGAAAAATAATAGGAACGTGTTGAACAACACACACATTTTTTGTACAATTAGTTGCCAATCCATTATTATTAAAGCCTCAATTGAGCACAATATTCCATACAAATATTCAATTAAGTTATTAAACGACTAAGCTGGATTCACAAAAAATCATATTTATTTCATATGGCAGCTTTGTTTTTCTAGACAAATTGTTCCAAGGTGCATTAACGTCTACACGGTGGCAGCACTAGAGAAAAATTACAACCAAGGTGCATTAACGTATACACGGTGGCAGCACTAGAGCAAGATTACAACAAAAACAGCCATCTGGTAAGCTATGTTTATCAAAAATATTTGTAACTATTTTCACAATCATAAACTATGAATGTACCTTTTCATAATTATAAATTATATTTATTTGAATTATTTTTATGTTCACAAAATAATTTGTATATGTTTAATTCAGAATAAAACACTAAATTCACTTTCAAAAATGTAAACAATACATTTGACGTAAATAGCTTTCTATATTGCCAGTAGCAAAAAATTGTCACATGCCGTAGTGCTGTCACCGTGTATACGTTAATGCACCTTGATGTGGTGTATTCTGTCGCTGGTCAACAACAATGATGATAGCTTTTATAAGATAAAAATAGTGATTAAAAAGTTGGTATGTTAAAAGTAGTCATGACATATTTGAAAGGCTAAGTGTACATTATTATTAAATGGCACTTTGTTAGCATTTTTGTTCTTTTGTGCTAATAACACATGTACAACTTTTTAAGGGTGATGGTAATCGGAAAAAAAATGATAAACATTTAAAGGGCACCATTTTTTATCAGAAAAGTTCAAGTTGGTTAGTAAGTCTCTCAATTCCATTGTACTGTGTGTGTTCGAGTCTGCTGATCAGTCGTCAAAACTTATATTTGTAGTTTTCTTTTTGCGAGGAGACCGTTAATAATTTTTAAAATTGTCTTTAATTACATTGAATCTGATAGATGAGTGGAAATATTTCAATTCAGTTTATGAAGTGTGTGGCCAAGAATCAATTCAATTGAATTGAAACGTGTATGGGCCGCTCTATACGTTATAACAGCATCTTTATTTCAAATTAATTTCAAAGTGTAAAGTACCGAGTAGCTAGGTACTCATAATATTTATAATAGCGATGCCCATCCATTGTATTAAAGTGGTAAACAAAAGCTAACACAATCTTACGCTCATTAGTTTAGTCGTCAATGAGACAGTGTGAGTGTGTGAATTTATTCCTTGTTTTTTCTCTGTATTTTGCGCATGTTTTACTTTTTGTGATAAAAAATTTATTAAAAATACTAAAAACATAAATTCATATATTTATTCTACACTTTTACTTCAATTTTAATTAAATTGTAAGTAAAATTATTTTTTTGTTTTGCGTATTTTTTCTCCCAGTGCAAATTTATTTACACTCAGAGCGTAACTATGGATTTCTCTTTGGGCATCACTAATTTACAGCGTTGTCAACTCGGTGCATTTCGCACCGTTTTTGGTGCTTTTTAAAATTTTTTGCGCGAAAAATTCTTTAGCCGGAGCGCCGTGTGCTTTTTTCTAATTTTCGGTGCGCTTTTTAAATTTCGGTGGCACCTAATGATATTCAGTTCAATGCAATTATTATATAAAATTTTAACATTTCATTTTACAAAATTTGTTCTTTTATAAAAATTGCTGTTTTGCTATTAAACGATCAAGCGAAGTTTTTCAAAGATTACAATTAAAGCAGACACTGAATAGTTAAGTTCGTGTTTATGAAGGTGCGTGTATCTACAACCCTTTTAGTAATTAATAAATTATCAAATTTCAACGTTTGCATTAAATTTTGATTACGATAAACTTCATCTTCTTTTTATTACAATTCTGGCAAATTTTCGTATATATCACTAAATTCTTTTACAGACAACCACTCTAGCCAACGGGCTTGCGAAAATAAAAATGTAATTCACACTGTGTTTGATAGAATTGCTATTACACAGCTTTGATGGCTTATTGTGCGATTCTGTAACTTTTAGTGATCCGATAATCGTAAATTTTTTCGACATATTTTATGCCTTGCAGTAACCGTAGTATGCTACTACAATATAATTTTAATGACGGTAAGCAGCTGTATTGTTGCGTACCTGGTATTAGGCAGTAAAACTAACAACTGATTTCGGTCGTCAGCGGATATAATTAAATATTGTTGCTGAATACCAAATTTGATTATCGTTATCGCAATATCGAATACGGTGGTAATTATTGGCCATTGTCTTATTAAAAGTATCAGAATCACACTAGAGGCCAAGTTAGACAAACACGAGTTCTAGCTATTGAACGAATTTGATGGCACGCCATCAGCCCAGTGCAATCAGACTCAGTTTGATCGTATAATAGCTGCTTAAAAGGCTGTTTCATTATCGTTTTTTTTTATGTAAAAATATTATATTTTTTATGGTACAAAATGGGTTAAAAAAAGTCTAAACTTGATGCGTTTTTGCTGAAATAACGCGCTTTTTTCTTCATTTTGGTGCGATTTGAAATTTCAAAGTTGACAACGCTGCTAATTTATAATACTAAAAATAACAGCCGGTCTGTAAAAATGAAGGAAACAAAAACATTTCAGAGCTTAAAACTTGAAAAATATTAATATAATTAAAAATGGAAGGATCTAACTGTCAATTTAATGGCTCTCCTAAAAGTTTTAAACACATCCAAGCAAGTAAATGTGCCGGAACATCCTTTGCCACTGATGCGCACTGATTGCCATTAGACGTCTTATTTTACCTCTGTTGTTCCTAAGTTACACAAAAATAAATTTGTTACCTTTTTAATACTTTTTATCGTTTTAAAAGTTTACATACACTTACAATTTCTTAAATTTTCCAAAATATTTTTATTTTTAACTTAATTTAGAAATATTGTTTTGTAAACACAAACGCAAAACAGCTGTTTGAATACTTATTGCAAGTAAAAATTTTACTTGTAAAAACTTGCAAGAATTTTCCTGTCTCTCAATTTGTTTCGCTTTTTTGACGCTCTCTCGTTGCAATTTTTTTTTTTTTTTTTGGATTAATGGAAGCTTTCTAGTAACAATTGTTACAAATTTGTGAAAATTTTTAGTAAATGAACACCCCTATATTTAAGCTTATTTTTTAAATTCTAATAATGAAAAGAGCATTATCATTTTGTTCTTAAATTTAGACTAAAAAAAAGCATGATCGAACTTATTGTTAAACTGAAATGTGTTGTTATTTTTAAGTCAATACTATTGACGTAAGATGACATTAAGAACTTGGTCCTTGAGAATTTTTACGTTTTAAATTTAACACAAAATGTATTCATAAAAAAAATAAATGGCCTGTATTTCTGTTTAAATCTCTCATACATATGTTTTTTTCTTACCTTTAGCAAAATTTGTCTGAAATTCCTAAAAAACAAAAACCAGCATTTTTTAACAAATCAATAATCACTTGTTTTTTTTTTTTTACTTTAAAGCAGCCAATGTCTGGCTGGTAAAAGTCAGTCATGATCTTTATCATCATTGTTATGTGCGAGAGTTAATGTCATGATTGATACTTTCGTACGTAAAAAATTTCTTAAAACCGCATACCAAAATGTATTTTGTTGCTTGTTACGAGTATTTGTTGTATTTTTTGTTATGGTTAAGATTGTGTTGTTGTTTTTGTTTGCCATTTAAAAGTGGCACGTGCTAAAAATAAACTCCAATTTAAAAGTCCACACAACACAAATCAAATAAAAAAAAAAAGAATCTTGTACATAAGTTAATTTTTTTTTATCTGTGCAATTTTGTCGTTGACGTTTGAGACAAACTTTGCTTGAAAATCATGAACAAGGAAAAAAAGAAGAAGAGTTAAAAATATTTTACAGGTGGATCGGATCAGTGAACAAACAGGTATTTTTGTTTGTTATTGCAATCGTACGAATTAGCTGTTTAGTGTGTGTTGACGTGTGCAAGAGAAAGAGAGGATATGAAAAATGCACAAACAATTGAATTTGCGTTTATCAGCGTTGGTAAATTGCAGCTTTAAAACTATATATAAAAGAAAATAATTAACAAAAAGTACACTTTTCGTCTACTATAAACAAAAAAAAAGCTTACTTTACTTTCAAAAGTCGGTTCTAAAGTTAAACAGAGAAAACGCTAAAGTAAATTAACACAACTATAAATAAATTAGCTGTACGCCGTATGATCAGAAGTAAAAAAAATCGTTTTGTGAAAATTAAGTAAAATTTTGCATGTCGCAAACCGCTTAAATTTTGCGTTTTCGATTTGAAAACGTTCTGAGAAACGTATAACGCAAGAAATATGGTTTTGCGATTTGAAATCGCCAAATAGGTGTTCTGGAAAACGCATATCGCTTAAAATAGGCGACTTCAACTCGCATGTGTATATGAAGTGAACTGATTCAATTTGCTAAAACTGAACTTGCAAAAGGAAATAAAATTATTCACAATTAAAATTTTATATGTTTTCTTTTTATTTCAATGAAAGCTTGAACGAATTTTACACATTTTCAATTAAAAAAATCAAATTGAAAAATGTATCTATTTGTTGTAAAATGTTTTTTTATTTTATATAACTACCACATACATACTCGTATGTACGTATGCAAATCTCATGTTGTATTTTTTCGGAAAAGACTCGGAAACACATGCCTGAGAACACCTAAAAGTGAGTTAAGAATTTTTCAGAACTCTATGCTGTTTCAGATAGCGCATTTCTCAGAATATGACTAATTGACGTCGACTGTGCCATAATTGATGATTTTCGGGTGGAAGGAAGACCCAAAATATATTAGCAACGTTTTGCTCGTTTTCGTTTTTTCACGATACAGGCTGGAAAAGGGGCTCCAGTTAGACTTTTGTTCCCTTTTATGTTGACCCTGTCAATAGAAGCGCAAATTTATAGGTTTAAAATAATTTATAGCACACAGAACAATTTTTCCATTGTAACTAATTTATTATAACTTTTAAAAACCTCCTTTTTTAATTTTTATTCAAATTATTACGACCGTTTTTCCCTTAGTTTTTAAAATTGCCTATCAGCTGATCAGAGATGCCAATAGTTTATATTTCATACTAGATTGTATGCAAATGTGTAATGAATTTGACTTTTCGCCAGTTAAACTTAGAACCAACTTTAAGTTTGACTATAGTTGAAAAAAAGTTTGCAGTAGATGCTAAAATTTAAGTTGTTTTTAAAAAGAATCGACTTTAGTGTTTAACTATAGTTATAGCCCAATATTTTTTAACTAAGAAATGAAAAAGTTGTTAAAAAATCTAAGACAACCTCTTTTTTGACTCTTATGCTTACACTAAATGTCTATAATTTCGGGCCAAACCGATTACATTCTTTTTAAAATTCATCCTTTTCTCTAAAAATTGTATGCTAAAAATTGTTTTTGCATACAACGTTAGAAAATTTTTCTTAACTATTGCTTACCAAACTTTGTTAAGCTTTTTTTGCATACGGCCATTTTTTTCAATTCATTTCTAATTATGATTTTATTCTTCTTATGAAACCTACAGTCAATTATTGTTAATATCGTATTTATTAAATTTTTAGCTGTAGTAATAATATTTCTTTTTGGACGTTATGAAAAGAAATTTATAACTCTACCGGAAGTTGACTTTTTATGCCAATATATTACTAACCTATTTTTATATCTTATAACTACTATTTATATTTATTTTTATTGTGCAAAAGACATGTTATCAAAACCTAAACATCTTTTTTCGTTTTATAAATTTTATCTGAAAAAAGTATAAATTTGTTTAAAATTTTCTAACAAAATATTTCCTTTGCAAAAAGTATACTAAATCAATAGTGGTGGAATTTGTTAACCGCCCAGATATTAATGTGATGTTTCCACATTACTAGCAAGCGACTTATTAAAAATTTTTATATGAGAAGCACAAAATTTTTTGGGTGATTTCTATACAAATATATCTTGTGTGTGAAAACATGACATAAATGTTTTTCAACAGTTTCTTAGTTTAGTAATCATTCAAACTGTCTATTATTGGTTCTTTTCAATAGTCTTTGATGCCACTTAAAAATTGTGATAAAAGTATATCGAACAAAATATAATGATTTAAAAGTTTTTTAGATATACATATGTCGACTTTCCCGTAATATAACCGTTTTCTCTAAAAGTCACAAATATTTTTTTTCTCTTGATATTTTAACTGTGTTGAAAATATTATAATGTAGTGAATTTATCATGCCTGACAATATTTCTGCAATAAATGAAATTGCTTGTTTTTTGGCGTTGTTGCTTTTTTTTGCTCAATTGAAATTTATTATTAATAAAATCACACACTTTATGGATCGAAATGATAAGAAATCAAATAGAAACATTGTTGTTAAACAGATAGTGCTGGATTTTAGATAAAAGATCTGCGGAAAGTAAATTTGTTGCAGAAATTAAAATTTTTACAGCCAAAAAGAAACCATAACTCAAAATATGTATTTATCTATAAAAATAACCCCTAAACGGGTGTTCAGATAATATTTATAATATTACGTGATGTTATTTTTCTGGTTCAAGTTCAAATCAGGTCGCGATCAAAATAACACTTGATCAAAGAAGACAGGAAAAATAATTGAATGCTGTTAGCTGTTTCATAGTTTCACAATCAAAATTATAAAATTTTGCTCAATTTTCTTTTCAGTATAGGTACATAGTTTAACAAAATGCCGTAAATACTAATATCAATATAATTTTATTACCAATTAAATTTCTTATTAATTTCTAAAACAAACTATCTCTCAAACCCTGACTTAATGATTTAACAATAAATAATTACACATATTCAATTTATTTGACTTACCTTAATATGTCTATCAATTAGCCAGTTTAGCTCAATATCATCGTCATCTTCACCGAATGGATTGATTAGCACTTCAGCAACTTTTAACCAACCGACATAAAAAACAAACT
Source organism: Thecocarcelia acutangulata (assembly GCA_914767995.1). Taxonomy (NCBI): domain Eukaryota; kingdom Metazoa; phylum Arthropoda; class Insecta; order Diptera; family Tachinidae; genus Thecocarcelia; species Thecocarcelia acutangulata. Next base: position 32,747,415 of record OU612096.1, read on the forward strand.
GTTTAAAAACAATTAATATATAATAAAACATGCATTTATATAAAAAGTAAAATTTATTTTATTATTGCGGAATTAAAAAGTCGTAATTCAATGAAAGTACAATAAATATGTTCTAAATGGCAAAAATATGAATTAGGCCTGATAACACTGTGCAACAACGAAATGGTCCTTTAAATAAAATGATGATGTAAACTGGGTATTGAATTCTGATAAGCCTAATGCAAATCTGTTTTCAGTGTTTCCCCATGTCTTAAAGAATTTTTCTTTCACCGGCCTAGTAAATTTTATCCAATAAACTAGTCGATTACTTGGCTTCACCGATTGAATAAGCAAAATGTCAAAAAATGTGTAATAAAATTGGTAAAAATTTGTAAAAACCACTAATTGCATACACACACACATTTTCATCCACGCAACTGGACTCAGTCTGTATTTCAGGCATTACACAAATTTTACATTTTTATTCAAAGAAAAGGTAAACCCTGTTTTTTTACTGAACAGTGTAAACAACTGGAGATGAAATCGCTTTCGGGCTTTAAATATAAATAGAAATTAGTTTAAATAATAATTTATTGAGTTTTTGTTGAACATTATAATTTTGAAATAAGATTTTTGGTTTTTGTTCATTTGTACATCGGGTTTTAGTTCAAGTTTTCTAGGAGATTATTACAATACAAATTTGCTGTGATCAATAACTGTTGCCGCATTGCTTCCGGAGAAGTGGGGTATTTTGGGGATTCACGAAACCGATTTTGGGAATTCCCGGTTTGAAACCGGGGTTTCCTATTCGAAGTTCGTTCTTGTCGTAGAACATGCTTTAGTGCGAAAATTGAAGGTGTTGTATTGCTTTTGAGGAAGTGGGGGGATTTTGACGTTTCCAAGAAACTCGGAACCTGCTAACCGAACTGTATCCGGATTTTCACATGCGATGCGAGTTTTGGCCGTGGAACGTGTATCTAAACTATTAACAGTAATTCGATTTAGAGTAAAAATTAAAGTTGCTCTATTGTTTCCGGGGACGTGGGGAATTTTGGCGATTTTTGAGGCTGATTGGGAATTTCAAAAAAAGCTCTGAATGCGTAATGCGGAATTATCTGGTTATATGGATAGTTTAAGAAGCTTAAACAATAGTGAATGAAAATTTTTTAATTGATATCGAAGCGTGTTTTTTTAATTTTTTAAACTATATTTATTACATGTAAATTATTAATCAGTGAAGTTTTTAGTTATATACATATGTACGATATTAACTAATTTTTTCTGTTCTTCTTTGGTCTTATTGTTTCACAGCAATTATTGTTATAATTAAAAATAATCCTTCTTCTTGACTGAAGTTGGACTCGAACTCACAACTAATTATATTTATTACAGTTATAAAGTCAGCCGTGTCACAGAGCTCAATTCCACTCGAAAACGGAATTTTTCTGGTTCTTCAATAAACGATAAACTAAAAAGCTTGTTCGTGCCGATTTGTTCCTTGTAGACCAATTAAACTAATTTCTATTTTAAACCCAATAGAGATTTAATCTCCAGTTGTTATCCAGTTGTCAGCATTTATTTTATATTATATTGGTTTATCCCCATACAAGATCAAACTGGCTCAAGTATTAAAACTGATGGACCATTTCAGGCGAAGTACGTTATCCGCTAGGGCTCTGAAGAAGTTGGGCTAAGATGATGAATTTCATCACATAATCATCTTCAGAGACGAAGCTCAATGGGTTCGTCAATAAGCAAAATATGCATTATTGGTCTGGGGAACTTCCACGTGTGCTTCATGAATCACCACTCATACCCAAAAAAATAACTGTTTAGCGCGGTTTGAATGCCAGCGGCATTGTTGGACCATATTTTTTCGTCACCAAGTAACGATCGTCACATTAATGCAATGGCGTTACGATCGTTATCGTGCCGATACCTTTACAAAAAAAACTTGTTTGTAAGAATGCATTTATAAATATGGCTTTTATACAATAATTTAAATGCATGTCTTTTTTATATTATATAAAGTTATCCATTACGGCTTATGCATTTATACAAATTTTCTTCAGCCATTTTGATAGTTTTTATCCGCTCCAGGTCGTAAATCAAGGAGTTTTTTTTTAGCTTTTTCAACGACTTTTTTGAAATGACATTTCGAAATAATTATTCATAAGCGATAATGGTAAGTGTTTGCCTCCAATGACATCGCCATGTTAAAATAATCACTTAAAATGTCAAAGTAGAAGTATTGAAGAGCGTGTTTAAGGGCGTTTCGGACTTTCATACTGATATGTATGTCCCATCCCTGGAAAGTATTTCTTATTTAGCGATAATTATTATTTACCTTTTTGTTTGTAAGTACATATATACTGTTATACTACATGTAAGTTAGGCTTAAGTTTTTATGTTTTAAATATTTCTTATAATGCGTCATATGAATAATGGAAACGCAGGCACCCGTATCTACTTCCATTTCAAAACAAATATTTTCAATATTAACTACTACAAATAATGATTTTGTATAATTACCGGAAAATAAATTATTTAAAAAACCATTACTTGAACAATCCGAACTATATTGCTTACTACTATAATCTAAATGTTTAATAAATTTTTTATTCTTACGTTTGGTATTTAAATTATTATTTTCAACCTCGTGTCTTCTTTTCTCCCAGCAGTTCCTTTCAATGTGACCACGCTTTTTGCAGGAATAACATTTCATATCCGGTTTTCTATTATTTTTCCTCTTCTTGTTCTTATCCGTATCATAGCTTTCGTCATAATGTTTCCTTGGTCTCAGCCTTTCATAATTAACTCGGTTTACTGTACCTTTATACCTCATTAATTCTATATTGTTGCTTGACATCTCCATTGACAATGCAATTTGACATGCTTCTTCGAAATTATTTAAGCCTCTTTTGTTCAATATTCTGTTTTGTATATTTTCATTTGTTAAGCCACATACAAACTTTATTAGCAGGGCTTTTTCTAGAAATGTTCCGAAATCACATTCCTGTGCTAATTGCTTCAATTCGACTATGTAATCCGCTATAGTCTCATATGATTGTTGTTCCCTTTTGAAAAATTTGAAACATTCCACAATAATGTTCTTATTTGGTTTATAGTGTGTTTTCAGCATATTAAATATCTCTTCATACTTGTAGTCCTTTTCCGTTTTGGGTGACATCAGTGAGCACATGGTTTTATAGAGCTCAGCTCCGCCAAGACTTATTAAAAATGATATTTTATCGGCATCATTTTTAATTTTGCTAAGTGATAAAAGGTGATTTAGCCGATTGATATACAGACCAATATCTTCACCTACATTAAAAACTTCTAATGTCCCAACTAACGCAATTGGATTTTCAGCCATGGTAATTCAACCAGTAATTATAGCAATTCGTCTCAAATTACTTTACTTTTTTTTTATCCTCGTCGCCAGATGATATGTTCTTCAATTTAATTTAACACGCATTTGTTATCGGCTACTGCATAACTAAAATCATTTCTTTATTATCAAAAACTTAAGCCTAACTTACATGTAGTATAACAGTATATATGTACTTACAAATAAAAAGGTAAATAATAATTATCGCTAAATAAGAAATACTTTCCAGGGATGGAACATACATATCACATACAAGTCTTAAGATTTTGATTGGATTTTGTGAGACAAAAATCTAATGATATTTGTTGCGACTGTCAAAAAATCTAACGTACCATTACATTTTGTTTTCACACCATCGCACCTAAAGTAAAATAAGAAATATGATATGTTTATTTTCAAAACAGCCAATTTGCTTAGCGACTGGTTTTAATATTTTTTTATTGTTTGCTTTCGTCAAAAATGCAACCCAGATCCAACGAAAAATCTTATTGTTTAAACAATTTTTTAAAAATGCTGAAGTGTTATGGGATGTCAAATCCCATAAATTATATCTTACTTTCATAACGCTTTATATTCACGCTTTCCCACTCACAAGTATTATTTGAATTTTTGACAAGTCTTCATACAAAGTGTGATAGTCTGAAGTGCCCTTTATTAAAATTTTAACACATTACTTTGCAATAGAAATGTTCGCTGGGATTTGTCGTACACTTTGCAGTAACGTCTATCTATACCTTGCATTAGTAAAAAAACTGATCTGGTTTCAAGAATTTATTGTTCACCTGTTGGCATAATTCTTTTTAAATAATGTTCGTAGAAAATAAATATTTAACAAGCTCTCTTTTTATGGTTAAACCACGTGATAAATTGTGTACACTTCCATATTTGACTATCGCTATTTGTTTTGGAATGACCAGTACAAAATAACAAATAGAATGTTAAATTTTGTTTACCAAAAAAAATGGAAAAATATATAAATAAAATCAACAAATGTAATCAATTAATTAATTCTCTAATTATATAATTTTTACGGAAAGCCTTTTGTTTAAAACTTAATTGAGTTTATATGAAAGATTAAATTTTTTTCATGGAGCGCATTAATTTTTTTTTTTACATTTTAAGGCAAACGGATGAATTCAGTTCCGGTTAACAACATTTGATAAATAAATAAAAAAGGGGACATTGACACAAGTACTTGTAAAACAAAATTTAAAAATGAAGAAATAGAAGACTTTTAAGGAGATAAATTTAATAAATATTTATTTTTTTATTTTATTTTATTTTATTTTATTTTATTATTTTTGTTTGCTTTTTTGTTTTTTGAAGTGAAAATAATATAAAATCACTTCAATTGGAAGCCTTAGTGTTCGACATTCCACTCTTTACTTTTAATTTATGTTTTGTTTTCGAATATTAATTCGTAGTGAATTGTCTGGTTCTTGAAACTTCTTTTAATCAAGAAGTAGTAGTTTGAAAACACTTTTAAATTTCATTGTGCAAATAAAGACTTATACAGAAAAACTGAGTATTATTACAATCCCACTGAATGCTGTTTTATCTGTACTCATGGATGGTATAAATATTGAGGAATCGGATGCTCTTGATGTTCTTGGAATGAAGATACAGTGTGATGTTCGCTGGACTGAGCACATTTTTCATGTCTCTAAAGAAGCATTCAAGTGCCTCGGTTTTTTGAAACGGTGCAAGATGTACTTCACTCCATCCGATCTCCTTACTATTTATACCGCCTATATCCGACCGAAAATGGAATACAACTCTTATGTTTGGGCCGGTGCCTCAAAGTCTATTTTGGGGTTACTCGACCGTGAGCAGGAGAGGGCGAAGAAGCTCATCGGTGACAGTAGGGTATCCTACTCTATTGACTCACTGGAGCATCGACGAAGTGTGGGGTGCGTTACTCTGTTCTATCGTTACTACAATGGATTTTGCTCTTGTTCCCGAAACTCGCATATTTTTACGTAGCACGCGTTCATCGTCCAGAGCTCATCCATTTGTGGTCGATTGCCCGGGAAATCGTACTACGCATTACAGAGAAAATTCGTTTTTCAGCCGAGTTGTCTGCAGACGTGTTTCCTGTCTGTTATAACGTTGGAAAGTTCAAGTCAAATGTTTACAAACACTACTCCCTCTTTCCCCCTCCTCACAACCTATTTTCCTAGTTCTGGTACAATGCACTGCATATGTAGGGGTCATCCCCTGAGTACTGGTCCAAGTTTAAGAAAAATAATAGGATTAGATGACGAAATACTTATTTGAGATACAATTGTGTATATATTCAGAGGGAAAATAAGGAAAATATTATATAAAACACTAATAATTGTTGCTTTGTTAACTAAGGCCAATTGGTGATATTATCTCTTATTACAGCGGTTTCAGAATCACTAACTCTTCAGAATCATTGTCATCACTTTCATGTCTTGGGTTTACCCCCAACGACTATCTTAAATTTTTGCAAAAAATGGTGCTTAAAAAATTACAATCACTGTTGTTCACGAAGAATTTGATGATATACCACGCGGTATATGCGCTGCGCTTTTATTTATTTTTTTTTTATCTTGGACCAGTACTCAGGGGATGACCCCTACATATGCAGTGCATTGCACTGGAACTAGGAAAATAAGTTGAGATGAAGAGGAAAGAGGGAGTAGTGTTCGTGGAAGTTTAAATTTAACAATAATAACACGAAAGACTAAAACAAACTCTATTGCAGCATTTAAAATGTTGGAATTAAATTATTTAAAACTGATCAGTGCCCAGTGTATATACCTTCGACACTGCTCAGATTAGCAAAATTTAGTCCAATATCATCCACACCACAAGGTAATGTACTTCATTTCATTCAGAAAAAATTAATATTGTGCATACAAAGAAAACACGGACAACGGCGAGAGAAGAAACAAAAAGAAACGTGTTTCCAAATTTCTACGCGTTCTACATTTTTCTACACTCAAGTTATATGCAACGCTTTTCAAGCGTTAAGTTTTTTGTTGTGTTTGAAGTATTTTTTTAAACAAAAACATTTTTTTTTGACACAAAAACATAAAATAGAAATCAACAGCACAAATATATTTGGCGATAACTTTCAAAAAATAAAATGAATTGTGATCTGCGGCTATCAAAAATAACTGACAGTTTTTATAACGCTTATGACGTATGCAAAAGAAGAAAGTAACCCTACTCTTTGCGTCGTACGCATCTATGCGTCCTAAGAGCGCTTTCACATACGGTAATTTAGTTGCGCAATTCTCTTGCCCAAGTCTTGTGGTTGTAGATGTGAGAGGTAAGAGCAGCTTGAAGGGGGAAGAATTGCTGATATTTGAGTACAGACTTGCTTGTACTCAGCAATTCGTTTTGTTCGCAAATTCTTGTTTTTGGTATTTTCTTTTGTTTATTTTTCGGGCCGTTCAAAATATTAAGAAAATTTAAGTAAAACAAAATTAAAGTTGTGCAACTAAGTTGCGGTATATAAACACAAAAGCAACTTTAAAAGGAAATAAATAAAGACAAAAAATAGAATTGCGCAACTAGGCAACTTAGTTGCGCAATTCTATTTGTGAAACCACTCTATGCTTTGTCATGTGCAATTTGTCTCATACAATTGCACTGGTTAATGTCAGTACTAGTTATTTGAAATTTTAGCCATGTTTTATTTTCGAAGTTCAGTTCGAACGGAAGAATGGTACGAAATACCCAAAGTCCCAATTTTCACGAGACAACATTAATTGCGCAAGTCTTGAGTTTATGGACAAATATTTGAGAAAAGAGTGGGGAGTGTAAAAATGAGTACAAACTTGCTTGTACTCGAAAAGTCTTTTTGTGCTGTCATTCGTAATGTCAGAAATTTTACATTTTCTTTCATTTGTGTTTCTTTTATGTATTGATATGTTGTCCCTGGTGAAAGCAATCTTGGCGCGAAGTTGTGATACTTTAATTCATTTGAAAAAAAAAATTTAAATAGACCGGCTAAAGAAAGCTGAAGCGTTTAATAATATTGTGGTGAACTTCAAAAAACAGACAGCAGCATTACTTTTGGAGAAGCGAAACTTAAATGGAAAATAGGAGAATGCAGTAGATGCAAGATTAAGAAAGTGTAAGCAATAGAAAATGAAAATTGCAAGTTTAAAAGAAAATTAGATAAGATTTGCGCATTTAAAATCGCCTCGTGGAAATTGGGACAAACTACTACTTTTTTAGAACAACAAAAATGAAAAGTTAACTGCCTGGCCCACTATGTCACTCGACATCGATCGCTCGCATAAATACATGCAAATCCTTATTTATTTTCATTCTACTACTTTTCTGCAAAAAATGGCCGGTATATTTATTTATAAAAAAATCGCGTTTAAGTTTTGTGAAAAAAAAAACAATTTTTTCTAAAAATATTCTAATTTTCTAACACGTTTCAAAGTTCATTAATGCGGTATTTTGCCAGCCAGTTATTTTTTTTTATTTATTCACATTTAAACGCTTGGATTTGAAATACTATTTAACAAAACTTTAAAATCAAAAATTTCATAATACTTTTTTTTTAACAATTTTACAGACAAGCCCACAACAACCGCCGGAGGAAAGTAAAATGGTTTTGAGTAAAAATTATATAATATTTAAAATCATACATCCCCATTTAAAATCGTGCATGGCTTACAAATGAAAACTTTTAACCGCTTTTTTTTGTTGTTGTAACTTTTGGTAGACTTTTATTTAATTATTTAATTTTCATTTTACACTTGTCATAATAATTAGTTTGTGTCTGCAGTTTAACACTTCATTACAAATAAACAATCATACGAGGGCGGTTCGGAAACTTCTTAGCCTACGAGTATCAATGAAAGAGAATAGTTAGTTTTTCAAAAATATTTTTATTTTTCAATATAATCTCCTGAAACTTCAATACACTTAGTCCAACGCTTTTCTAGCAATTCTATCCCTTGATTAAAATAGTTTTCCTCAAGGTCTTCAAAATAAAGGTTTACGACTGTAATTGCATCTTTATTTGAGGTAAAACGCCAGAAAGGATTTTTTTTTGGCGCTGGTGCGTTGTCTTGATGAAAAATTATGTTTTTGTGTTGGGAGCCAGAACGTTTTTCTCGAATTTGTACATTTAATTGGTCCAAAAGGTTGCAATAGTACTCTGAATATATTGTTTTACCCTTTTACAGATCAATCAATAAAATACCTTTGAAGTCCAAAGAAACCGTTGACATAACCTTACCAGCCGATTGAATTGTTTTTGCCTTCTTTGAGGCACTTCCTCCAGCTTCAGTCCATTGTTTGGATTGTTCTTTCGTCTCTGGAGTATAGTGGTGCACCCATGTCTCATCAACAGTTATGAAACGACGCTTAAAATCCATTTTATTTCGCTTAAAACGATCCAAACAAGCTTGAGATATGTTCATTCTTATGCGTTTTTTGACGACTGTTAACAAATGCGGCACCCATCTTGCAGAAAGCTTTTTCATCTGTAGTTCTTCATGCAAAATTAAATGAACTGGATCATTTGAGATGCCCATGATATTAGCTATTTCACGCACTTTTATTCGTCCATCATTTAATACCATATCATGCACTTTGGCTACAATTTCTGTTGTTGTTGCTTTTTTTGGACGTCCACTACGTGGTTCATCTTCAATGCTTGTACGACCACGTTTAAATTCAGCAACCCATTTTTTTACTGCTGCATATGAAGGATTACTTTCACCTAACACATTCACCATATCATTATGAATTTCTTGTCCCGATAAACCTTTTTTATATAAATATTTAATGACACCACGCATTTTTAATTTTTCCATTGTAAAAAAATCGCGGATGCGTCTTTCACCCAATTTTCACGACGACTTTTAAAGATATGTATGTTTGTTTTTTATTTTATTTTAAAGCTGCTACCAAAATCATGTTACATTTTCACCATGATTTTTTAAGACATGTCTTTTTTTCAACTGTAGTTGCAAAATAATATCCTTTGTCTCTTTTCATCCTCTTGTTAGTATTAATGTAGTCATCTTGCCGAACGAAGGTAAATGAAAAATAATAACAATATTACAAATGATAACAACAAGGAATTAGGAAAAAAACACGAAAAACAGAGTTCGTGTCTTTTTGTTTACTCCTCTTTCATTTCCATCAAATTTGCCCACAAATATGAAAGACATGACTTTAAGACGTTTGAAAAAAATCATCATGAAAATTGGGTGTTTTATGAACACTTGTTTCTATATGAAGGCGTTACCAGATCAAAACAAGATTTAACATGTGTTCATAGCAGAGATGGAAGTTTCCAAAACACTTAATTTTTTTCTGTTTATACCGCACTTTTTGTGCTAGGCTAGTTTCCGGACCGCCCTCGTATTATTGCCTTCATTTTGCTTGAATTTGTTTCGCACTTAAGATACAATTTCTTGGCTTAGTTTTTATATTAAAATATTTTCAAAATGCTTTTGAGGTTTTACAAATACATAAAAAGGCATTTACCTGCAACGCTGTAAATAATGGAAAATATAAATCGTAATCCGTTTTGCCATTGTGTTCTGGCATATCGGGTAACATTTGGCGCCCCAGCAAGGCGGCTATAAAATATGTATACAAAACTAGTGTTACAACCTGCAAGAAAGAAGACAAATTATAATTAGAGAATACATTTCGGATAATAAAATTATAAGAAAAATAAAACAAATTTAAAATAGTAAAGTCTAAAACAAATCCTTACTGTTAATACAGTTAAACTTCGTTACAATGAATATGAAGGGATACTAAAAGTACCTTTATGGTTTAAATGTTCAATAACTCTTTTAATTTATTTATATTTTTTATTTTTATTTCAGAACTTTCTGAAGAAGACTTAGGTAATGTAACAAAACACCTATTGTTTTTTTAGTGTTTTAGGGAAGTGGCTACCTTGTTTTTTGCATCATGGGTGTAAGTGCGCTTTTACATTTGGACAGACGATGGGCAGATAGACGAAATTTGATGGTGCTGTAATGAAAAATGTCGGTGGGGGAGAGGATGTAGTACACGACTCTCTGTACTAGACATTTGTGGAAATTTTTTCTTTCTCTTTTAACTTTTCGCATTTTTTATGTTGTTGCTTCATATCATTATTCTCATATCAACATCAACTTCATATAAACCAAGGCGAATTCATTATTAGGTGGATGCAACGGCGAATTCAGGCGAATTCGGTTAATATGGCGGCACTTCTTCTGTCAAGTTTTGTTTACTTTTTTTGGTACCATTTAAATTTTTGAACATGTTCTTTATCAACTACTTTTGACAGCTGAAGTGTGAATTCGCCTTTTTACACAAACGAAATACCAATTGTTTATTTTATTGTTGTAGCGAAGCAGCCACCTTGTGCTTAAAAACACTAGCTGTGCTTAAAAACACAACAACAACAAAAAAGAAAGAAAAGAGAAACAAACGGTTTCTATCTAGCTATTAATTTCTTAAATGTAAAAGGTTTAGGCAAGACCAAGGCGAATTCATTACTAGGTGAACTTAACAGCACAGGTGATTATTTTTTGCTTTTTGCGTTTTTTTTCAATGAAACTGTCAACATTTTTTTCTTCTGTTTACAAGAAGATTTTTTAAAAGTGAAAAACTAATACAATTTGTGATTTTAATTACAAACAATTAAAAAGTTTATATATGACGTTTATATAAAATTTTTTCCCAGCTGAACAATCTTAGGCGAATTTAGATTTTGACATTCACGATATGTTTTACAATAACAAAATACATAATACTGAATTCGCCTTGGGCAAGACCAAAAGAGAAATGAAAAAATGTCTGCCCATCGTCTGTCTATATGTAAAAGCAGACTAACACCCAATTTTCACGACGTCTTTTAAACGCATGCTTGTTTTTTATTTTATTTTAAAGCTGCTACCAAAATCATGTTACATTTTCATCATGATTTTTTTAAGACATGTCGTTTTTTCAACTGTAGTTGCAAAATAATATCGTTTGTCTCTTTTCATCCTCTTGTTAGTATTAATGTAGTCATCTTGCCGAACGAAGGTAAATGGAAAATAATAACAATATTACAATTGATAACAAAAAGGAATTAGAAAAAAAAACACGAAAAACAGAGTTCGTGTCAAGGCGAATTAATTCACGTTAATCATGTTTTTTGTATCATGGTTCGTGTCTTTTTGTTTACCCCTCTTTCATTTCTATCAAATTTGCCTTCAATATGAAAGACATGGCTTAAAGACGTTTGAAAAAATCATCGTGGAAATTGGGTGTAAGTAATGTGTTGGTTACGGCGAATTCAAGCCAAGTAAAATTGCCAGCTAGACTGATAAAACTTGACAGAAAAACATATTAAATACCAAAGCGAATTTACGCAGGCATGTAGGCGAATTCAGTACTATGTATATTGTTATTGTAAAACTTCTTGAGAATGTCTAAATCTAAGTTCGTTTAAGATTGTCCAAATTTTTATAATTATTTGTAATTAAAATCACAGAATATATTGCTTTTTCACTTTTAAAATCACAAAACTTTTCGGAATTGCACTAAACCATACAAAAATTCTTCAGATTTAAATGGCGCGAAAATGTTTGTAAACAAAAGAAACAAATTATGGTAGTCTCCAGAAGAAAAAGGGGGGAAAGAAAAAATTATCACCTGCGCTGTTCACCTAGTAATGAATTCGCCTTGTACGAGTACGCCTTGTTCTTAAGCTCTCAACGTTAGAAATGTATCTATAAATAAAATCAAACTTAAACATATTTTCAAAGTTCTACAGTACATAAAAATTTATATATGCATATTAACGATCCATTTCCATTTAATTAAATTAACTACAAACAGGTCTCTAAAATATTCTTAAATCTATTTAATTTTCCAATTAAAATTTCTGTATGAAATTAATTTTATAGGCTGTCACTCACCTGCGTATAAACTAATGGCACACACACAGTGTCGTAGCCAATCAAACCACCCAAACGTCTTCTGATATCCGATAATTCCACTAATATTGTTTGCACAATATGATCGGACATTATGAGACCGTCTTTGCGGGCACGATTTATAATATTTGTTGCCCAAACCAGGGGCATCCAATATTTTGACATGGGACTTTTGGCATTCAAGTGTTCAAAAATTTTCATTTCAGACTCGTGCATGAGACCAGCATCCACGAGATGTTGTGTGGTGGGAAATCTACGCTTGACACGTAAGGAAATACGTTGTAAGGTAATGACGTAAGCCAATACCATGTAACGCATAATGTTGCGACGCATTAAGCGACCAGTTTCATTCTGAAAATATTATTGAAAATCAAATACATTTAAAAAGCAGTGTAGAATTTTTTTAATTTACCATACTTACATTTACACCACCATTAGAATTTGGTATTGCAGCACTTATAAATAGAGCCAGGGTATCGGGCCATGGCAATAACCTGTATTGTTCCCACCAACGTTTCACTATCAGACTTACATAGAAACCCAGCACAAACGACATGGGTATACTTTCGCCCTGTTGGCCAAAATAGGATCGGATCTTATTAAATATTCTACAAAAAATAACAAATAAATATATAATATTAAGAGAGTGAACTATAAAATGAATTTGAATTTGTTTTCAATTTTATAAAAATTTGTAAACAAAAAATTTAGAAATTTTTTTGAAGAAGGCACACAAGGGGGTGTCGAAATATCGAAATAATAAACTAATAATTTTTACAACAAGTGACCTCAAGCTCATTAAACAACAATTATATTAAAAAAAGGTCGAAAAACTAGGATCAAGATACGAATTGAAAAATATTTAATAAATCAACGTTTTTTAATCGTTAAAACATTTTATCAATATCAATCTTCATTCCATTCGATCTCTAATAGTAATGGATGGTATAAATATTGAGGAATCGGATGCTCTTGATATTCCTGGAATGAAAATACAGTATAATGTTCGCTGAACTGAACACTTCACTATTACTATTTATATAGAATAGAATACAACTCATATGTTTGGGCTGGCGCTTAAAAATATATTTCAGGTTTTCTCGACGGTGCACAGAAGAGAGCAGAGAAGCTTATCGGTGAGAGTAGGGTACCCAACACTATTGACTCACTGGAGCACCGACGCAGTGTAGTTTGCATTACTCTGTTCTATCGTTACTGCAATGAATTTTGCTCTGACGAGGTTAGGGATCTAGTTCCCGAAACTCGCACATTGAGATCGATTGGAATCTTACAGCGCATTACAGAGAGAATTCGTTTTTCAACCGCACGCTTCGTCTGTGTGATAAGTTGCCCGCAGACGTGTTTCCCGTCTGTTATAACGTTGGAGTTTAAGTCAAATGTTCACAAATACTACTCTCTCTTTCCCCCTCCTCGCAACATATTTTCCTATTTTTGGTACAATGCGAAACTGGTCCAAGATAAACATAAAAAAATTTCGAGGCAGTGGTCAGGAGTCTTCAAAGAACAATTTTGTCCACAGTTTTCACCACAAGAATTTGCATTTGTTTCCATTTAAGATTCAGTTGACACAAGAGCTTTTTCCACAAGACCATTTAAGCCACCGTACATGTGACAATAGGATGTTACAGCTCGCCCATGACAAGCCCGATTTTCATGAAATAATCGTAATGAGTGACAAGACACATTTTCATTTGAATGGATATGTGAATAAACAGAATAGTCGGTTCGGGTAATGGAAAGACCTCAAATTATTCATCAGTCACCTTTGCACCCATTAAAAGTAACAGTCTGTTAAGCAATTTGGCCAGGAAGAATCATTGGACCTTACTTCTTTCCAAATGAAACCGGCGTAACGGTAACTGTGAATGGGGAGCGACATCGTGATATGATTGAAAACTTTGTAACGCCACAGCTGCTTGATTAAAATGTGGTATCAACAAAACGATGCCCCATCGCATACAGCCAGGATTATAATGGAATTACTACTAGACCTTTTGCCACAACAAGTTATTTCAAGAAATGGTGATTTTTGGCCTCCACGATTACCTGATTTGACTGCTCCGGAATTCTTTTTAGGGGGATATCTTAATATCAAGGTTTATACAAACAAACTAGAAACGTTTAAACAACTCAAACAAAATATTCGTGAAGAAATTAATGAAATATCGAGTGAAATATGTGAGAAAGTAATGAGAAATGTGCTTAAAAGGGCTCGCATTTGTGGAGCTAACAGAGGTGGATATTTATCTGATATTGGATTTCATATATAATTGCCGGCATTAAATAAAACATTTATCAACAGAAGCTCCGTTCTCTTTCATTTAATCAAAAATTATAAACAAACAAAGTATTATACCTTCCTGGCGGACACCCTGTATAAAAATTTATGGTGCTCGTTTCACCATCTCGAAAGTTAATGTTCGTCAATATTTGAAATAACAGATACATATTAGGGACTCGAAAATAAAATTATTTATTATGAGTTGATATATATATATTCTTGGCTCAACTACAGCTTAATGTAAGAAATCTGCATTAAAGCTTAATAAACAGATCGCAAGCGCAAGTAGTGATTTTAGATTACTTGCGCAGCTTAGCGTTCGAGTTCTTGAAACAGGCCTTATTTTATATACAATTCTCAGGCAGATCACTAATGACTCAAATATCTTGAAAATTGCTATGAAATGTTCTCAAAAAATTTCGACCGTTTTTTTTTTACCAATTTTCTAGACGTGTTGCTCATTCGTGTTCTGTAAACTGCTCATAAAGTTTGCTTCATGTGCCTTTACATTTGAAATAATTTAAATTTATTTTTGGTTTTTTATTTATTTTCAACTTACTTTTGTTGTTGTTCATTTAAAGCAAATCTATATACAAAATTAATAGTATAATATAAACATAAGTACGCGATTAATTCACGCCACACTAATTTATAAACACTTCCACGCCACCTGAAATTAAACAAAAATAAAAATTTATTTAAAAACTTGTAATGAGCTTTTATAAAATTGGCACTTAAAAATTTGTTGGAAACAGTAAAAATATCATTAATTCACAAAAAAATAAAAATTAAATAAATTATTTTTTTGAGAACGAGTGTCAAAAAAAATCTTTAAAGAATTATTGTTAGCAATAAAATTCATAATTATATTAGCGTCTAAAATTATTGTTGTTAATAAACGGGTTGAGTGAAAGGTTAGCTCACTAACAGACACATAGTAACACAAAACGCCCACCTGTTGCTAGGCGGGCCTGTAAAATGTACTTATATCGTTTAGCCCTCGTTGTTGGCATTTTCGTTAAAAATGACTACCTTACAACAAATACCAGCTGTTTTAAAATATTACTTTTTAAAAAAGCATTTAAAAAATACATTTACAAAAATGTACTTTTAAAAAAAGTATTTTTTTAAAAAGTTTAGTTTAAAAAGTACGTTTATAAAATTGCTAATTTAATTGTCTTTTCATAAATACGTACTTTTAAAATAATATACCTATTTTAAAAAGTGGGTACCCCTGAATAAAGAGCTTTAAATATAATATTTTGAAATAGGTACTTTTTGAAAGATATATGTAAAACTACTGCATTTCAAAAAGTACTTTTTAACAAGGGCAAGTTCTTAAAGCATTTTAAAAATTATATAAATGTACTTTTACAAAAAGTATATTATAAAAAAAGAACACTGAAATCTGTTAAAAAAAAGTACCTTTAAAACCTTGTATTTATAAAGCCAGCTATAAATTTCTAATTAAAATTAAGTACCTGCCAAAAATGTTCTTTGTGAAAAGTGGCTAGATGAGGCTGGCTGTTTTATAAAAAGTATCTGTACAAAAGTAAAAACTTGCTTTATGAAAGCAACTTTTTAAAAAGATATCTTTAATATAAAGACTAATTTTTAAACAGGTATATTTTAAACAAAAAGTACCTTTTAAGCAAAGCATCAAAGCAAAGGAGTTTTAAAAAGTACTTTTTAATAAAATATCTTTTAAACAGTACTTTTTTAAAAAAAGTATTTTTTAAAACGTACTTTTTGAAAAAATATTTACTCTAAAAAATTACACTTTTAAATAAGTGCCTTTTTAGGACTCCTTTAAAAATAACTTCTTAAAAATGAGCATTTCAACAAAAGTATATTTAAAAAATATATATATTTACTCTAAAAAATTGCACTTTATTAAAAGTACCTTTTTAGGACTACTTCAAAAAAGAACTTCTTAAAAAAGAGGATTTAAAAAAAAAGTATCTATTAAAAAATAGTTTTTGATTAAACATCTTGAGAAAAGTACTTTTTGAAAAAGTATTTTACTTCAGAAGATTACACCTTTAAAAAATTAGATTTTCAGTGCTCCTTTAAAAAAGAACTTTTTAAAATAGAACATTTCCCAGAGAGTATCTTTAAAAAAGTACTTTTTTTATTAAGTATCTATTAAAAAGTATGTTTTGAAAAAGTACTTTTTTACTTTAAAAATTTACACTTTTAAAAAGGTATGATCAAAAAAGAGTTTCTTAAAATAGAACATTTAAAAAAATATCTTTTAATAAAATGTACTTTTTGAAAAAGTATTTTTCTTAAAAAAAAATTACACTTAAACTTACCTAAACACAGCACTTTCTCAGGTCTCCTTTAAAAATAATTTTTTAAAATAGATCATTTCAAAGAAAAATCTTTAAAAAAGTACTTTTTAATAAGTAGTTTTTAAAAAGTGCTGTTTGAAAAAGTACCTTTAAAAAGTACTTTTTAAAAATGATTTAACTTTAAAAAATAACATTTTTAAAACAGTATTTTTTCAGGACTGCTTTAAAAACATATTTTTTTTAAATAGAACAAATCAGAAATAATAGATTTTAAAAAGTACTTTTTGATGGGTGTCTTTTAACAAAAGTAGTTTTTGATAAAGTATCATTTAAAAAGGCTTTTGTGAAAAAGTATTTTACCAATAAAAAAAAAACTATAAATCGTTTGTTTTCTATGTTTCCCAGCTATTTATATGTCGACATTTCATAGGAGCTACCCTAATCATAAGTAAACTTTTGAAAGTTTTGATTTATTTATTTTTCTTTTAAAATTCTCAACAATGTATTTATATTGCTGGGATATAAAGTTTAATGTTTGAGAATATTTTTCAAATATTTCCAAAGCCTACTGATGATTAGGGTCGCTCCTATGAAATGTCGACATATAGATAGCTGGGAAATATAAAAACAAGCTATTTATAATTTTTTATTGGTATCAATGTTAGAAGCTAGTATAGTGAATAAAACTCAATTGTTTGAAAAAGTATTTTACTTTAAAAATCAGTCTTTTAAAAAAGATTCTGTTAAATAAAATACATTTCAAAAACGAACAATTAAAAAAAGTAAACTTAAAGTGAAAGCAAAATTTTTTTAAAAAAGTGAGATTTTCAAACTAACACAGCTTTTACTTTGCTAAGTAAACTTTGCGTGTGTGAAAGCGTTATAAGTCTGTTAAAGGAGGATCTTTTAAAAAAGGGCACACTCTGCGTCCCTGTCATATTTCGGATAGCAAAATATAATGTCTACAAGTTGGAAGCACCAGAGCAAAATTATAACAATGCAACAAAAACAGGCATGTAGTGGGCTGTTCTTAGCAAAATTATTTAAAAGCAATTATAAATTATGAAAGTACTTTTTCGCAATTATAAATTATTTTTTATGTCCGCAAAATTGTTTTTAAACGTTTAAGTCGGCATAAACAACCTCTAAATTCATTTTCAAAAATGTAAATAATAGAATTGACGTTAAATGCTCAATATATTACCAGTAGCAAAGAACTGTCACATGACGTAGCGCTGCCACCTTGTAGTTGTTAATATACCTTGTTGGCTTATTAGCAAAATTTTGATATTTTTTTTTTTGGTAACAAATCAAAAGACAGTTGCGGTAGTGAGGTCACCTGATAAAGGTGCGGTCTTTGCCCTTCGATTCCCCACCAACTTAGCAACTTAGTAAATTTTCGTTTTGACAAATATTAACTTTGCTGCAGTTAAAAGCTTGTTAGCAACTTTAATACTTTTTCTGAAACAACACAAATTTCACTTTATTGCTAGACATGCACCTCTTTTTCAAATCGTTCGCTATTAAAAAAAAAAAAAAACAAATAAAACAACAAATTATAATAATTATGTTTGTTTGTACAACTGTTTAGTTAGAATTAATAGCATGCAGTTTTTTTATTTGAATAACAAAAAAAATATTTTTCTGAAAAAGAGTTGAAATAAATTAGAAAAATATAAAATTCAGACATTGAGCAACGACAAGAGAATATTTTTGTGCCAAAGGAACGTGATTAAATGCTGATTTTTGTAAAAATTAAATTAGGCGTTTGGTAGTTACTCCAAGTTTGATAACAAACTGATTTTTAATTTATTATAAATTTTTTTTTTTTTTTAATTTACACAACAAAATATATAGACATACATAAGCGAAGAACGCCTAAGGGACTAACAAATTTGTACGCTTACCCAGTGGCGAACATTGCCTACCACATTACATGATGTTCGATATATTTTATGTTCAAATGCGACAAAGAATTTCAAAATGTGCTTAAGGTTCACATACTCGTATGATGTGGTGAGCGTTAGTGTCTTACATATACACGCAGAAAAAAGGCAGCTTGAAATATGGTTGCGACAACACTAGTATATATTCTATAACGTTATGTATTATTGTTAAAAACGTTGTATTATCAATATAATTATAGTTTGTTTCTCTACAAATATTTTACTGTTTACATTTCTATAATTCTATTTTTAACATCTTTATATTTTAAGATATGGTTACATACAACAATAACAATTGTGAAAATTTTTTAAAAACAACGATATCTTGCATCGCACCCAATACTAAAATAATTGTTATTATCATATGTATAATACGCTGATTCACATGCAACAAAAGTGAGTTTACAGTATAAATTTGCTTTTGTTGTCATTAACGATATTTTCATTCTAGTTGTTGACATACAATTTTCTTTCAGTTTCGGCTTTACTTTGGAAGAAAAAAAATGTTTTTTATTTTCAATTAAAAAATAAATGCACGAAAATACATACGTACATATATACATATATATTATAAACAAAAGGAAAAAACGCGAAATAGTAGAAAGATCACATATTGAAATTACATATTCAAAAAAAATCAAGAAGGTAAGTATATATAATATTAAAATGTAAAGATAAATAAATATACATCGTGAATCCAATAATACATATATGCAACCATATTAATATTCTTAAATATGACTTATGTAATTAAAATCGCAACGAAATAATCAATAACTATTTTTTTTTTTTACAGCTAATGGATATTTCAACTTCTGAGAAGAAATTCGTACATTAATTCGGTTGAGATGCTGCCCGATTATATTTACAGCTAGTTTGCAAGATGTTTTTATTAATGCTATGATTGCGAGATTTTTTGAATCAAATGAAGTGAATAAAATCAATTATTTATTTGTATTTACTTAATAAAATAAATATTATAAAATTATATATGTATATGAATTTGTGCAAATTATAAGAAAAATTTATTTGCAATAAAGTTATTTACTCCATTAATATGGTTACTTAATGAAGGTATATGAGAAAAGTATGATTGGCTGGTATAATTATATGATTGAGTATGACAATTAATTGCTGACTTTAGTAACCATGACATTAAGACGAGTACCATGGTTACTTATTATTATAACAGTTTTAAACCCAAATATAGTATGGTTCCTTATAATATGTTTTTTTTTTATTATACTATGATATGTTTTGATGTTTTATATACAACAATATACTGTTATTGGGTACAACCATATAATTCAACAATAGTATGTTGCCCTTAGAATATTGTTGTATCAACCATATATGTATTTTTTTCTACGTGTATATGTGCGTAGGAGCATTGCTTCTGTAATACAATTTTTGTCCACTGGGTATATGAGGTGACCGCTTATGAGAGTAATAAGTATTTTTATCACACTTACCCACAATTTTATTTAAAAAAACAAGTTTTGCTGATCTTAAATTTTTTCCATAATTCGCGTACACTTTTTCATTTTTATGTATTTTGATGACTTCAAGTTTTTCTTTAACGCTCAACACTGTTTTCAGCATGGCGATTTGGGAATACAATAACCTTCTGTAAATGGATATTTTTGTACATTAACTACCCGTCCACATGGGCAATCTGATTGGCAATTATTGCCGTGGCAACTGCCAAAATCGATTGCCGACACAAGATATTTGCGTGTGGACCGCACGAATATGTGTTTAAACACATGTTCAGCAATTATTGCTAGAAGATATTGCTGAGCAATTATCTTTGAACATAAGCTGTCAAAATTCACTTATCATCACTGATGTTTATGAACATACATACAAAAATACGCCTCAATATATAAGCAAATGTACAAACTATTATAAAAAGTGATTTTATCAACAGAAAAAACGTAATTATTTACATTTTTGAGTTCATAAAAAAAGAAATGGTGTGCTCGGAGATTGATGCTTTTAAAGCACTAATTTTTAAAAGAATAAAAAATAAATAAAACGATTACAATTAATTAAAACATGCGCAACCTTCTTCGCCAAAATATCTGAAATTATGTTTTAAGAGATTTACATGTTCGCCAACTAAAAGTACAGCGCTGAACATTAGCAACTTGATGACGTAGTTCTGCCAGCGTTATTGCTAGTATTAAGACACAACAGATTGCCGGTGTGGTCGCACTGTAAAGACGGAATAATCTGTTTGTATTGTGGAAATTCCCCTATTGAACATCGACGTATTACTGATAGAGATGCCAGCTTAAATTTTCGAAAAAGTGGAATTTACGAAAGTTTCTTGGAACAAATAATCCATGATTATATTTTTAACACGTGCGCGTGCTGTGTGGCATGTGGCACCGTCTTGTTGAAACCACATGTCATGCAAGTCAAGCTCTTCCATTTTGGGCAAAAAAAAGTTTGTTATCATCGCACGGTAGCGCTCACCATTCACAGTAACGTTGTGATTCGCATCATCTTTGAAGAAATACGGCCCAATGATGCCGCCAGACCATAATCCGCACCAAACGGTTGTTTTTGTGGATGCATTGGTAGCTCTTGCAATGCTTCTGGCTGCTCTTCACTCCAAATACGGCAGTTTTGCTTGTTCACGTATCCATTCAACCAGAAATGAGCCTCGTCGCTGAACACAATTCTTCGATAAAAAAGTGGATCTTCATCTAACTTTTCAAGAGCCCATTCACCAAAAATTTGGCGTTGTGGTAGGTCGTTTGGCTTCAATTCTTGCACCAGCTGTATCTTATAAGGCTTCACTCCCAAATCCTTCCGCAAAATTTTCCACGTAGTGGAGTAACAGAGGCCCAATTGCTGCGAACGGCGCCGAATCGATAATTCACGGTCATCACCAACACTGGCCGATACGGCTGCGATATTTTCTTCAGTTCGCACTCTACGTAAGCGTGTTGGTGGTTTAATGTCCAACAATGTAAATTTGGTGAGACATTTTTTTACAATAGCCCGAATAGAAGCCTCAGTAGGTCGATTAAACTGACCATAAAATGGAAGAAGCGCGCGATGAACTTTCTTAACAGAGCACGCATTTTGGTAATAAAATTCAATAATTTGCAAGCGTTGTTCGTTTGTAAGACGATTCATGATTAAATTATAGACCAAACTGAAGATACACAAGATACAAAACGTGATAATAGCAAAAAAATCACTCTATATTAGCTTCAATTGTATGTATGTTAATTTGTTTGCATGCTTGCAACTCTCGAATTCAATCCCGCATGCGTGATTATATGTAGGTATATAAAATTACAGTGCTGGGCTAAAATTGAAGTTGCCTGGTTGGTTTCGGTAAAATGAGGGGATTTTAGTGATTGCCAAAGCCGATTTTGGGAATTTCCAAAACTCAGTACAGCTTTGCTAACTGTTTTGGAACCGGCGTTTTTGCCGTGGAAGGTGTATTTGAACTATAAGTGGTCATTTGGTGTGAAAATTAAAGTTACCGTATTGCTTCAGGGGAAGTTGCATTCTTAAAGCAGATATTGGGAATTCCCCAAAGCCTCGGAACCATTTGGTTAACCGGTTCAGAGCCGGTTTTTATATTGGATGCGTGTTTTTGTTATAATTTTGTATAACTTTAATACGAAAGTGTAAGTTGCCGTATTGGTTTCGGATTAAGGATTCCCGAAGCTGATTTTGTGAAATCTCAAATAACTTGGAACACATTTGCTAACCAGTTTTGGGAATTCCCAAAAAGCTCTGAACCACTTCGCTAATCTATTCGGAACCGGGTTTACAGTGTGCGTTTTTGTCGTTGAACGTGTATCTAAACTACTAACGGCCTCTTTGGAAGAAATGTTAGAGACGTGTATAAATGAAAACAGCTCGTTTTTTGTGTTTTGGTATTGGAGGTATTATTAGAGCATTTTTCTTTTTAAATTCTCAACAATTTATTTATATTGTTGGGATATAAAGTTGAATGTTTGAGAATATCTCTCAAAAATTTCCAAATTCTACTGATGATTAGGGTAGTAGTTCCTATGAAATGTCGACATATAGATAGCTGCGAAACATAGAAAACAAGCTGTTTATAATTTTTTATTGGTGTAAATATATTTCAGTATGAGTACAATTTGGAAGCTCCGAGTAACGCTCGGTGCCCCAGGTACTCTTAGTAAAGTATTATCGTGCATCATTGGATCAATTGATTGATGCAATCAAGAAAAAACGATCACATTTAAAGAAGACAAAAAAAAATGCTATTTCTTCAAGGCAACGCAGCGGTTCACACAGATACGGTGGTAAAATTCACGTGATACACTTTGAATTGGTTGATCATTAACCTTATAATCCTGTTTCCGAACTTGAAAAAACGGCTGGCAGGAAAAAGATTCATCTCAAACGAAGAAGGGATTACCGAAATTAACGCGTATTTTAAGGGGTTCCCAAAATTGTATTATTGAGATGGTATAAAAAAGTTGGAATATCGTCTTACTAAATATATTAAGCTAAAAGGAGACCATGTTGAATGGTTAAAAAAAAACCAATATCAATCCGCCCTCGTATACACATAATATTTAGTATTTCTGCATATTATTTATGTTGTATGCATTAAACAAATAATAATTTAGATAAAAATGTTATTTTATTAAACATCTTTATTTTTATGTGTCTTATTTATACATTTGTTTACACAATTCTATGTCCAATATGTCTAATAATTGACGTATCAAAAGCTCAATGGTGTCATCTCGTAAAAATATACGCTAAAACCGGACAGACAGACAGAATAGATACGTCTAACAAATTGCTTTAATTAGGTGCAACAATAAATCACTGAATTATTGAATTAAACTTGCATGCGACTACAAATTTCCAGCAGTTAAGCGGAGAAGTCGTGTTTTTCTGCTCTTGACATGTAATACAACAATTACTCGTATAGGGGTAAAAATAGTATTGTTTTAAAGTCTGACTAAACTAAATAAATTCCCACATCGATATGTATGTATTAATTTTATCTAAATTATTATTTTAGACTGCAGGGGAAGGAAGTATTTTGTTAAAAATAAACATCTTCCATACAAGCCAAACAATATTTATAAAAAGTTTTTAAAAGATTTAAATTGTGTTTTAATACGCCATTTGAAATTTTGTAATTTTTTTTTATGAAAATGTTATCCACTGCAGCTTTAAAATTGTTTTTGTTTTACGAGTGGCGGTGATTTATAGAAAATGATGACACCTTTCAAAATGTCGCTTGCGACTGATGCAACAAATTGCTGTACGTCTCATACGAGTACAACAATTGCCACTTCAACTGCTGATATTTACATTATTTAAATAAAAACAAATAAAAAATTTACAATTGTAATTAAAAAAAACTACAATGTGTATAATCTAATAAACAAAAAAAAAAAAAATACAGAAAAAATTTGTGTTCATGTTTCAAAGTTAATTGTATGTTGATTTATTTATTTATTTCTAATTGTTTTTGCTAAATAAATAATGTTTACTTTATCTAATTAGAAATTAAGTTTCTGTTAAAAAATATATAAATTTTATTTTATTTTTGAGATTTTGTTGTAAGATACTATCTACTAAGAAAAATTTATTATTAAAATGAAGGTAAGTGAAAAATTAAATGTGCCCTTCAAAGTGATAAGACCCCTTTTTTTGATGTTTAGACGAGAGAAAAGCAAAATTCAATTAGTATTTTAAATTAGTAACAGGGCTAAAGACAACAATTAATCATATTCATAGTTGCCAGATAATTGTGTCATAACTTTTATTGAATCTAAATTATGATATGATTTAAAGAAACTCCTCTTAACCCTTACAGTACCGTGCTATAAGCCATAAATTTACACAAATCTAAAGTGCTGTCTCCACCTGACATGAAAACACTAACTTTAACGCTAACTTCAAGTTAAAGTTAAATGGGGACCGCTCATGTTGAAGTTTGGTTAAAGTTATAACTTGGTTGTTAAAACATTTCAGTTGGAAACTCTGTTATAACTTAAATTGACAACAGCGTGCTATTTGTAGTGGTTTTTCGCAATTTTTATTTTTTTACTATGAGAAGTTATAACTCTAACATCACTACGTGTACGCGACTTAAACAGATAGATATTTAAACAGCAAGTTTAAATGTTTTAACTGCGTTTGAAGTTAGGTGTAGACTGCATGTAATGGCGTTTTCTTTTCTAAAAGAAAGTGACATGTGATAGGGCAACATTTTTAATTGCGAACCTAATTTTTTAAAAGTGTTATATATTTTGCTTTTACAAAAGAATACAAAATATTGTATTACATAACTGGAGGTCTCCATTAGCCATGAACATGGTATGAGCATCATGGCATACATCGCAAATAGCTAATGTAGACCGCTCATGCCGATGTTTCGTTCATGCTCTGACATCGATGCTCGAGCATATGGCTGAGCATCAATGTTCGCCATGAAGTTGGCCATCACGTACAAAAATACACAAAATGGCGCCGAATTGAACACTTTGATATGGTAAATCCGAACATACGTATTCGCCACATACAGAACATGAACTTTTTTTACACTCGCTCTGCCGACGTTATGTTCATGCCATGTTCAAGTCGATGGCACGTGAAGACACGGCGTAATAAAGTAGAATTAGCGTTTCAATTTTGAAGGGATTTTATACCAAAACTAGTTTTGTAGAAGAGAAAAAAAACGTTGGCATTACTAATTTAAAACACATACTCGTACATGCAACCCTGTTCCAGAATTCGATGCCGTTCGGAAATGGAATTGAAAACCAATATCTAAAAAAATTTTCGAAATGAAATCATTCCTATGAGATAATACTAGTTTCATTTTTGAAATTAGCAATGATTCCATTCCGAAAAGCTATTTAGATGTTCGTTTTTTGAAGAACTAAGAAAAGAGTTCAATTCCGTTTTCGAACGGAATTGGGCTCTGAGACATGCCTGATATTAATCATTTTACATCCTTTTTCCCTATTTAATGTTGGTTTTTTAGATAATTATTAATAAATTATGAAATCTTTTACATAAAACATAAGTATAATCAGTAAAAGTTAGCACTCAGGGTAGTAATAAATATAGCATTAGACAAATAATTTTTTTTAGATTTTTTTTTTCATAATGGTTACAATCAATCTTGTGACCCTGTTTCGGCTTGACGATGAGTTCTGGAACACCCTGTATAATACAAGCTTCGATATGGAACTAAAATAAGTAAGAAATAATCTTAAGAATAAGATTAAGCAATAGTGAATGAAAAATACTAGTATTATTGTAAATTAACCGTGGGGCGCTTGGTCTGTTTTTTTTGTATATCAAGGGCCCGACGCTTAGTTCACAATAATACCAATATATTTTTCATTCACTATTGTTAAAGGCCGTGTCAGATAAAACTTTTGCTTAGCTTTGCGTTGCAAATTCACGTTGACATCTAAGATAAAATATACATACTTATATGAAACATTTCACATAAAGTACTTTTAACGCAACGTGAAGCGAAAAGTTTGGCAACTCTCATCTTTCTACGCATTGAAGTTCTTTTTAATAGCTCCAAAGCTTTATGCACTAAGAAAACACTTTCAGTAGTTCGTACAATAATATTTCTAACTTCTATTATCATAAAAAATAATTAAATGTAAAAATTAACACCAATTTTTTTATAAAAATAAACAAATCGTGAACGTTGCCAAAGTTTTCGTTGTGACCTACATCTTTTTCTTTGCGTTTTTCTGTTTAAGTTTTAAACGCCATGCAAAGGGACAAAGTTTTATCTGATATGGCCTTAATGCTTTCTTACTCTTTAGTTTGATGTCAAAGTTTGTCTTTTAGTTTTTGTGAACTATGTTTATTTTTTACTTTTCAGTTCGGTATCCATTGGCGAAGCGGCTCCGAGCTTTTTGGGAATTCCCAAAATCGGCTTCAGGAATTGCCAAAATCACCCACTAGCCTGAAAGCAATATGACAACTTTAACTTTTGCACTTAAGCGAATCAACTTTAATAGTTCATAAAGTATTGTTAAGAATATTTGGTCACATCTAACACAACACATTAACCCAAACAGGATAAAACAAATAATATAATACACAAAGAAACAGACATACAAAATCCCCCACTTCCCCGGATGCAATACGACATCGTCAATTTTTTACTAAAGCACATGATCGTTAATAGTTCAGACACACGTCCTACGACAAAATACGCGCATCGAATATGAAAACCCGTTTTCGAACCGGTTAGAAAACGTGTTCTGAGTGTTTTGGGATATCCCACAATCGGCTTCCCCCTACCGCCAAAGTCCCCCTACTTCCCTGGAAGCAATATGGCAACATTAGTTTTTGCACTAAAGCGAATGTCATTTAATAGTTCATATACACATTCCATGGCAGGAACGCGCACCGAATATGAATAACAGGTTTCGAACCGGTTATTCAAAGTTTTTTTGGGAATTCCCAAAATCAGCTTCAGCATCCGCCTAAATGTCCCCCTTTTTCCCGGGAGCAATACGGCTACTTTAATTTTCACACTAAGGCGAATCGCCTTTAATAGTTCAGATACACGTTC
Source organism: Thecocarcelia acutangulata (assembly GCA_914767995.1). Lineage (NCBI taxonomy): Eukaryota > Metazoa > Arthropoda > Insecta > Diptera > Tachinidae > Thecocarcelia > Thecocarcelia acutangulata. The sequence continues at coordinate 32,774,841 of OU612096.1, forward strand.
CATGGCAAAAAAAAACTGGTTCCAAATCAGTTTGCGAAGGGGGCCTAAGTTTTTTGGGAATTCCCAAAATCGGTTTCAGAATTTGCCAAAATCCCTCACCACGTGTAATACGGAAACTTCAATTTTCGTACTATAGCGAATAACCGTTCATACGCGCACCGAATATGAAAAACCGGTTCCAAAACGGTTACCGAAGCGGTTCCGAGATTTTTGAGAGCGCCTTAATTCGGCTTCAGGAATCGCCAATATTGCCTCTTTTCCTGCAGCATAATAGAGAAGAACATCTGTTTTATTTATATTGTAGCCTAATTTTTAGAAAAGAGCATTAAAACGGGCCAAGGGTAGAATAATTGCAACACTTTAGTTAGAAAAGAAAACTCATTAAGTTAATTTGTTTATAAAGACAAAGAGCTCAAGAGCACGAAACGTTTTTTATAAAGTCCAGTGCCCTTTTATTTGAACTGAAACTAATAACCTTGTTATTTTGGTTGTCGGACTTACTGCTTATTTTATGCCATTAAATGTTTTACAATCAAAATTAAATATTAATTTGTTTATTTTAGTTTTTCAAATACTCACTTCCACAAAATTTTCCAAAAGCAACCAAAACTGCTGCCGTTCGGCACTTCACCAGCATATGAGACTGTCATGATGTTGTGATTGTTGTTATACTTTTCAACGACCCTGTGGCAGTTTCAAGCTGGTTACCCACCATCAAACTTTTTAAAGATTTAACATACAATTTGTTGTCAGTTTTGATAAAAAAAATATATATATTAAAGTTTTTGTTGTTAGTTTTAACAAACTAAACCAATTTGCGTTTTAAAACGTTTATTAAACATGAATACAAAGCCAAGCTACACACGTGCCTCTCTAAAACAGGCCATTCGTTAAACGAATTTAAACTATTTTAACGGCATTTGGAGTGAAAAATTTAAATTTTTAATTTGTTATGACATCTTTTTGCTACACAAGTTTTTTTCGGAGGTATTTGTTTTTTTGTTTTTTTTTTTCGGTAATCAATAAAACAAAAACTTATTTATTTGTTTTATTAATTTCTTGTTATGTATCTATGTACATACATATATGTTTTTTCTTGATTGGTCTTGGTTTCTTTTCCTCTAATTTTAATTCGTTTCTGCGGAATTCCAACACGTTGCTTTTACACGGGAGTTTTTTTACACAAAACAATTATTCATGATTAGTGTTGTTACTTTTCATTCCTTTGGCTATTTGGTGTTTTAGTTATTGCTATTGTTTTTGTTTATTTAATTGTTATTTCGATTTTTGTGTTAATGAAAAATATTGTTTTATTCCCTTGCATTTTTGTTGAGTTTTTTGTTGTTATTATTGTATTAATATCGATATCGGTGAATGGCTTTCGACTGGTACCAACCAATTAATTGCAGTTGCTGCCTTCTGCTGAAAAGTAAAAAAAACATAATTAATATTGAGAAAAAAAAATATTCCGTTAATTATTCTATAATTAGATTTCTATATTTATTAAATAAATTTCATTCATAAAATACTTCTTTTATGCAGTAAGGAATACAGGCGAATAACTCATCCTCATCATTACGCAACAAATTGAGTGTTTTTCATACAAATTTCCTGGAAGAGCTGTTCGACTGTGTTCTGTAAACAGCAGAATACTCTGTTTTCCCCCATACACAAGGTAAGCTGTTATTGTTACGGATTTATAAACCTTCTCAAATACGTAGAACAACTATTGCCTATGCAAAATTTACTATGTGTGTGAAGATAAATTGTAAAATTTTTAACCTCAGCTACAAACCTCTTGTTTTAACATACTGTTAATGTACTAACATGACGCTGTTAAGCATGAAAATCCGTAATTCAAAAAATAACAAGTAAGAGTGTGGTATATTCGACTGGGCCGAATCTAAAATAACCTTCACGATAGTCACGTACATGTATAGTATATATTACAAATTTGAACTAAATATGCTCGGATATATATAGACCGATATCGGGGAAAAAATATTTTTGCCTTGTAATCACCATTCCAAAACATTTTCATGGAAAAGTTTGTTTAAGCTATATCTCGGTTATATATGAACCGGTATCGGAATTTTCTATTTTCTGTATTTTAGTAACCTTCTTTTATAACAAGAATTGCTTTTCAACAAAAAAAAAAAAAAAATGTTAATGGAAATATCGGTTCAGGCGATATCTCGGATATATATGGGCCGATACCGGAATTTCCATTTGCCATATTTATATAACTTTTTATTATTACCAGAATGGCTTTTAAGCAAAAAAAGTTATTTACCTTCGCTTATGCGACATTTGCATGAAAAACCCGATTTGGGCTATATCTCGGGTGTATATGGACCGATATCTGAAAAAAATGGTTTGCCTTTTGGTCACCATGCTTAATAAATGTGTGAAGTTTGAAGCAAAACAAACAATTTTTTTTTAAAAAATTTTTATACAAAATTACAAAAAAATTGATTTTTTCGGAATTTTGAATATATCTTAGCTATGCGTGAACCGATATTACTGAATTTCAATAGAAAACACATGAATCGATGGGGTAAAAGAGTAGTGAAAGAAAAAAGTTTCTAAGTCTAATGGTTTTCTCAGAAACGGTATTTCAACGACCGACAGATGGACAGACGGACATCGCTTAATCGGACATCCATTAATTCTGAATCAGAATATATATACTTTATAGGTTCGCAAATGAAAATTGTAGAAATTACAAACGGAATCACAAACTTATATATACCCTTAACTTTTTTGTGAAGGGTATAAAAATGTGTTTTAAACCAAAAATTTGAACAAATTTATAAGAAACAATTTTGAGAGCAGAAAGAAATAATCTTGAAGCAAAATCTGTAAGGTAGAGTCACAAAATTTTTAAAAGAACCCTCTGATAAAAGAAAATTACAAGAATTCAAAACTCAAATCCGCCCACGTAATTGATAAAAATGTATTAGCTTTTAAAAATCGTTTATTGAAAAAAAATTTTTAGCTTTTGACAAAAAAAATTATATACAATTGGATAAAAAAATTAATTTTTCATTACCAGAGAAAAGTAACACATATCTGGCTGTCACTTAACGTTCTTCCCGGAGAACAGGTTTTGCCTTGGCGTATTCATAACCAGGGCACTATGTTTTTCGGGTAAAGAGGCGAAGGGGTCCCTCGTTTGTTGTAGCACAGAAAACTCTAGGAACCCGCATGACTTATATTGTATTGGCTTCCGAAACCCTTGCCAGGTGTTTAAATTGTCAAAACGGGGATCAGCGTGGCCCCCGGGTAGTTCTGCTTGCGGTTCGACCCGGACTGATTATGGTTGAGGTGCCTACCTTGGCTGAAACATTCTGGCTGTGGTTGAAACCTAAAACGCAGGAAGAGGGTGTTAGTATCCTTGATAATTGTTCGGTGTGTGGCTTTTTTTGGAGACTAACAACCTCCCGAGGGTCTATTGCCTTTACAACAGATACCTGTACTGTAAGAAATCAGTGGTGAGGGTTGACGGGTGAGTTGGTTTAAGGGCTGATTCTGCTAGTGGGCTTCGGTCTACCAACTCATTAAGACTTGTGTTCCATTGATTGCTAGGAAATTGCATACAGGAGGGACTAGAAGGCCCGAACTCTTCAACAATAAGTTGCTCATATGGGTACAAACATATGGCAAAAATTGCTACTTGTGTGAGCCTAGTAAGCCACATGGTGGCACTGGAGAATCATGAATAATTCACTGCCTGGAACTGGTCCATCATCAGATAAGGCCGTAAGCAGGTGCTGATGTAAACCTTTTTCCAACTGTCACTTAACGGTAAATTCTATTTTCAACAGATTAGTCCGCAACAGAACAGAACGAGTAAGTGAAAACATACCATGCACATATAGTTTATATTGAACAGAAACAAAACAGTTGATTCAGCACCGAAAAGAATGTGCAAACTAATTCTGCCTTAAGCTAAGTACTGTGTTCGTCATTTCGTGCGAAATGCTGTCAAAACTCTATATAAAAAAAACTTGTGTGAAATATCTATGAAATAATGTTGCTGAAGTAGTACTCTGTTCAATTTGTGAAAAACTTATGAAATGTTTCTGGCAACATTGTGTTGTAATTGTGAAATAATATGAGTGGTACTTTTTTAAATTAAAAATTGTTTGGTTTGTACATATGTACATCAGGTTTTAGTTCAAGTGGTACTTATTTCGCGCGAAATTTCAAACAACAGCTGAACAATGTGGTATACCTAAAACCAAGAAAACCGTGAAATTTGCCTAAAACGCCAAATAGGCACCATATTTAAATGTCACATTTTACGAGTGAAATAATTAATGTAGCTCAACATTTTTCGCAGATTTGAACAGAGTACTCACCTTTAAGCTCAATGATATGCCAACTGTTAGCTGTGCCTACAACAATTTTGTTTATATCTTTTAACAGCCTGTTTATAGGACACGAGTTAGCTCACTCGCGACGAGCCAATTTATGGACGAGTACGTAAGAAATTGGGTTCATAAAACGCGACTTGATTGTGTTGTGCAACTTATGTAAATTCGGGTATGTGTCAAACATTTATGATATTTGTTGGTTGCCATCATGCGAAAAAATAGTATCTGTTTACATTTTTCATACCAAAAAATTTTTTTTCAAGCTAAAAAGCGGCATTCCTATTCTAGGCACAGTTGGCACACATACATACATACGCATGTATGCGTAAGTAAATAAATAAAACAAAATATATTTTGGAAAGGCTAATTGCAAAAAAACGAATAAACAAACAAAAATTGTATATTTTAACTGCAAGTTTTATATTGTATATGTGTATGTTTTATTATGTCTGTAAATATGTCTACAAAACATTTATATGCAACGAAAAAACAATTTCAATTCATGTCTCCAGAGATTTGAGAGACTCTTAAAACGTTCTGTTGCAATTTTCATTCCTAGTTTTCTTCTTATTTATTACCACTTATAAATTATTCTATTATATTTCTTGTTATTTATAACAATTTCTACACATTTTCTATTGACGAGCATGTTTCTTCATTCGCCGATTTTGACATTTATGGTGAGATGACTCGCGTCTTACAAACCAAAATAAATTGACAGATGTTACGTTTTTTAATACTAATCGTCAATAGTCGCGGTTTGTAAACCAAAATCAGAAAAAACTTACAAAGTTAGCGCTTTTTATCGACGAGTCGTGTCTTATAAACAGGCTGTAAGATTAATACATTTTAGCAACATTTATGAAGAGTAATGCTGGAAAATTCGATTAAAGCGTGCTTATGCGCAGTATATTTACCTGATTTATTATTTCCTAAATAACAAAATGCTACATTCTCTGCAATTCTTTAAAAAAAAACAAGTCTGACGACTCTAAACTAATTTAGAAGTTTGCTGTACAATAAACTTCGTGATTATATGTATGTATCTTTATGCAGCAAAGTGTCTTTAAACCGTTTTACATCAATCTTCGACGTAAAACTAAATTATGGTCTCTTAGATATTCATGTATTCCTTTGTTTACTTTTTTTGAAATTAATCACTCTTTCTTTGCTCTTTGAACAGATTCTGTTGAGCAAACAAAGAATTATGAATGAGTCACCTGTTATTGTCTATGAAGTCATTAGCGCTAAGGTTCCACAATTACAATCTGCACAATTACATACATATGTGCATATGTACGAGTATGCATTTTTATTTGTTACTCTACTTTTTGATACCACAAAACAGTGTTGTCAGATTGTAATATTCGTTTGGTTTTGCTGCTTTTTTGAGATGCTGAATAGATTTTTTTCTATGAAAGTTTTTTGGATATACATAGCTTACATTTACATGCTTTGGTTTCGAATTGGTTTTATCAGTTGTTCTATATGTACTCACAAAAAAGTGCTCGATGTACCCTCTTAAAAATTAACCTTGAACTTTTTTAAGATGGCATCTAAAATATTTCGACTCCAGCTTTTTCAAAAAGGGTATATTTTTGCATGTTTTGATCATTTGATCATTTGATAATCTGTTTCCTTACCAAGTTATAAGATATGGGTGTCATTAGAAATCCGCTATCATATTAGAGTTGCCACAAAATTGCATTTATATACATATTAATATTCCAGATAACTGTGTAAAATACATGTAATTTGCAAAAATATAAATTATTTACATACACAGATAATGTACTTGGCAGAAGAAATTTAAGCCCCATATTGTCCTATTTAAAACGAAGGGTTACCACCCCATTGCTTTTTTGTCAAAACGCGAACTAGCACGAATTTCAAAAAAAAAAAAAAAAGCTGAGACCCGTATTTAATTAACTAAACTAAAGATTAACAGCCTGACACGACTCGTCGATAAAAAGCGCTAACTTTGTAAGTTTTTTCTGGTTTTGGTTTACAAACCGCGACTATTGACGATTAGTATTAAAAAACGTAACTTCTGTCAATTTATTTTGGTTTGTAAGACGCGAATCGTCTCACCACAAATGTCAAAATCGGCGAATGAAAAACATGCTCGTCAATAGAAAATGTGTAGAAAGTGTAATTTATAAGTGGTAATAAATAATAAGAAAACTAGGAATGGAAATTGCCACAGAACGTTTTAAGAATCTCTCAAATTTCTGGAGACATGAACTGAAATTGTTTTTTCGTTGCATATAAATCTATTGTATACATGTATACATCCATACATAATAAAACATACACATATACAATATGAAACTTCCCTGAAGGAAGTATAGGGTTAAGTATATCCACGTCAACAGTTTTGTCAACGTTTATGGTGTCTTTCTGGTGACACTGTCAATAAATTTTTTTCCTTGTCTTTTGTTTTTGATAGATAGAGAATATTTTTTGTTAATAATTTCATTTGTTTTTAAAATTTATCTCTGGCCGCAAGAAAATAGCTAATTCTAATAAAAAATAATAATAATAAAAACTGATATAAAAAGGTAAAGGTAAGTAAAAAGTGCTAAACTAGTTAAATATTTTATAATTATAGGCAATCACTATTTGTTCTACTATTGACATTTTCTACACGTAGTGACAGCGTCTATAGGGAATCAATACAGTTTTACTATGGACATTTCCCACAGTGCGGTAATCTCGTCAATAATAAGTCAGTACAATCTTACTATTGACATTTTCTCCATATGACCACACAAGAACTACCTAGCCAGTATTGACGCAGTCTACTGTTAGATTTCGTAGGACAAGCCTGTGTTAAATGTCAATAATAGTCAGTATTAGTAAGGGTACAACTTGTCAGTAGTACTGGTGACATCGTCAATAGGTAATCACTATAGTTTTCCTATTGACATTTCCTGCAGGGTTGCAACAATTTTTGTTTGTTTATTTGTTTTTTTCCAATTAGACCGCCATAAAAAAGCCTTTCCACAAAATATTTTGTTATATTTATTTACTTATACATACAAGCGTATGTATGTATGTCAACTGTGCTTAGAATAGGATTGCCGTTATTTAGGTTAAAAAAAAATTTATTTTGGTATGAAAAATGTAAACAGATACTTTTTTTCGCATGCTGGCAAAAAAAGTACAAAAAAATCGTAAATATTTGACATATGCGCGAATTTACGTAAGTTGCACGACACAATCAAGTCGTGCTTTATGAACCCAATTTCTTACGTACTCGTCTATGAATCGGCTCGTCGCGAGTGAGCTAGCTCGTGTCCTATAAACAGGCTGTAGAATATGTTAATTTCGCAACAACAACGAACAAAAAATGCAAAAAATGTTCTCTTTTACAGAATACCCTTAAAAAAAGGACAGGGATGATCATCCTTAGATAAGTTGTATATATAAATGGATGCGCCTTAAAAACCCCCTATCTTATGATATCCGTATCGTATATGGTGGTAGGAAAACAAATTCTCATATTAACAGTGCATGCAAAAATAGACCCTTTTTCAAAATGGTGCAGCTCACGAGAGGTCAAAGCTGGAGCCGAAATATCTTAGATGTCATCATATAATATACCAATGTTGATTTTGAGAGGGGTACACCTTGCACGAATTTCGGTTTTATACAACTTGAGTCGCTCTAAGGTACATACGAGAGTAAATTTGACTCTTTAAAAAATCTTATAGCCCAGCGTTGTCAACTCGGTGCGTTTCGCACCGTTTTTGGTGCTTTTTAAAATCTTTTGTGCGAAAATTCTTTAGTGGGTGAGTGCTGCGCTTTTTTTTAGAATTTCGGTGCGCTTTTTAGTTTTCGGTAGCACTAAATCAAATTTAACTCAACTTTTTGTTTTAATGCAAGAAAAACGTGCCCAAAATTTTTACGTTTAATTTTGTTATAATGTGGAAAACGCTGCTTATTATAAGCACAAAGTAAAACAAAACAATTTTGATTATCGTAAAATTCATCTTTTATTTGTTGCAATTCTGGCAAACTTTCGTATATTTCAATAAATTCTTTTAAAGACATCCTCTCTAGCCAATTGATTTGCGCTGTTCGCTTACGAAATACAAATCGTTAGTCTCACGTAGAAAGGCCCTAACTCGTATTTTCCCTGATTCGCTGGTTCTTTTAGGGATTCTATTACGTTCCACACAAGTACACATTGTCACAAAGATTTAATTATATAATTTCATACATATCTCTCTTACAAGCAATTGAGCAAAACAAGTTACTTTCATTTATACCTATTTATACAGTTTCCATTACGATTTTTCCTTCTCCTGTAAAATTGCAATTATTTTAGTTACGGCCTTTCTACATGAGAGCAACGATTTGATAGAATGCTATTAATCGAGTTTGATGGAATGTAGTGCGATTCTGTATCTTTTAATCATCCAATAACCGTAAATTTGTTTGACATATCATCACATCATCACTTGCTGTAACGATTGTATGCTTCTGCAATGTAATTTTAACGACCGTAAGCAGCTTTTCGTTTTGTGTATCTGATAATATGCAGTAAAAGTAACAGCTGATTTCGGTCGACATATGATAAAATATCGTTATAATTATCTTAGTAAAAGTAACAAAATCGTACTAGAAGCCAAGTTTGACAAATACGAGTTCTAGTTGTTGATCGAATTTGATGGCATGCCGTTAGGCTGTTCTATCAGACCCAGTTTGAGTGTATAACAGCCGCTTGAAAGGCTGTTGCATTACCGTGTTTTTAATATAAAAAATATACCTTTTCTAATCTAAAATGGCTTTTTAAAAATGCAAAATTCGGTGCGTTTTTGTTGAAATAAAGCGCTTTTTTCCTGATTTTGGTGCGTTTTGAAATTTCAAAGTTGACAACGCTGTAATGGCCACACTGATTGAAATTGTAAACAGAGAGTAAAAGTGAAAACGTTTAGCAAAATGTTTGCAGAAGCCAAAAGCAAATACTCTTAAAACTGAGTGACGGAAATGACTTTAGACAGTTGACGTAAAAGTGACATTTTTTTTTAAGAAGCAAGAATAGATAGAAGATAAGTATGCATATGTACTTCTAGTAAACATTATGACACAAAGATTTGATAACCCAATTACAAAATTATTTTGAGAAAGCAAACTAGTTTGAGATGATTTTGATATTGCTGCTAGTCTTAATAGCTCGAAACTTTTAAAGGTGACATTAAATAAAAAAAAAACACATGAGAAATCTGTAGTTTTTGTTTGTTTTTCAAGCGTATAATCATACCCATAATTATACAAATACATCTTATTTACAAACGTAAGTCAAGTAATAAAATTTTGAAATCGTGATATACATGAATAGATTTTAAGGCAAAGCACACATTTATTGCATTTAAAAATGTAGATACGTACATACAACATGTAGTAAAGCAAACAACAACAATAATATAAAGTAAATTGAGAATCTTCTTAAAACGATTTAAATTCGTTTTTAACTACTTACACACCTTTAAAAATGTTGTTTTTGCGAAACTCAAAATTATTATTTATCTTACCTTCAACTTTTGTACAAAATATAAATAATTACTGAACTTAAAAAAATTCACCAACTTAAAAATTAAAAACTCATGAAATAGTAAAAAAAAATCAGTATTGAAAAATTATTGACCTTTTCAAGTTTTTAGACAAGTGTTTTTACGATGCGGAGCTATAAAAGACTGGCAGTACTACTAAAAACGTCAAAATCTTGTTATATCTGTCTAGAGTCTAGAGCAGGAGTGCCCAAGCCCTATGTGCTTGATGCTCAAAAAAACTGTTGAATACATAACGCCCCCTCATATAGCACCTTGCTCCTTTTCAAACATTGATATAGACTTTTCTCTTGTTTATACAAATATACGTAATATCCATAGAGGCTCAACAAAAATTTTTAGAACTAATTAATAGTAAATATTTAAACCATAACCAGTTTTTTACAGATGAATCTGTTATATTATGTGATAAGCTTGCCATATCTAAGTGTATACACAATTTTTCATTATATATATATACCAGTGAATTACTTGCAATTAAAACATGCCTTGAAAATCCTAAAAATATCAATAAAAAACACTTATCATATCAGATAGTAAAAGCGCCCTGGAAGGATTGCAAGATGCATTTTGTAACAATACAATTGTGCAGCAGATAAGAATTCAAATAACTTCGCTACCTAATCGAAATATCACTCTTCTATGGGTCCCGAGTCACCTTAATATAAGCAATAACGAAAGAGTTGATCAGCTCGCCAAATTTTTCCTAGAAAATAATATTTCAGATGATTATAAATTTCAGCTCTCAGATTACAAACAATACATTGGAAAGTATATTTTCAATATCTGGAATGATCTATGGAAAGAAAATAATGAAACTAAATTATTTCAAATCCACATAAATTTAATATTCCCAAAAAATATCCAAAACTGACTGAATTAAACTAAATAGGCTAAATAATATAGCTTACTGTTTCTTCTCTCACAAATTTATTATTGAAAAGAATCCACCCCTACGTGTGAATGCGGGCAAAGACTAACTGTCTTGTACATATTTAATGATTGCATACTCCTGCATAACGAACGGATAAAATATAAAATCAGTGGCATTGACATTCTTTTTAGAGAAAGTGAATTTAGAAATATTAAAAAGTTTTTAACACAAATAAATATTTATAATTTAATTTGAGTCTCCAACTTATATAGTAATATATATAGCTTATACAGTATTATATATATATAGCTCCAATTGCAAATCTAAATGGTCCATATAACGTAATTGCGTTGGGGCCTCTGATGTACCAAATAAATAATAATAATAATCAAATAAAATTAGTTTTTCCTTATATGTATTAGTGTTTTCTCTTCTATATAGAACTTTAGGGCACCCCTGATCTAAAGCATAGATCACCACACAATTCTCTCAAAGGTAATCGCACTTACACATTCACATACTGAGTGTTCTCTTGGTGGGAATCACTGATCTAGAGTGGTAGAATAGAGCATCACGCCACCATGTTGCCAGATTTATGCAGATTTCTGCATATCATTAATTTTTTACAAGTTCTGTTGATGTGGCAAATTTTTGTAAAGATGAACGTCATAAAAGAAAAAACTAGCGTAATTTTTTTTATAAAGTTTTATAAAGTTTTATAGAGGTATATACTTTGAAATGGAATAAACCAAAGATGAATTTTTTAAATTGTTATGAAATTTACTTCATTCGAAAGATATAATTTAAACATGACTTCTAGCATATGACCGCTACTGCCGGTTCGAAAGTAGTCTAATCTGGAGCTTGAATGACTTTTTTCAACATTTGTGACCGTATAACGGCCTCCAAGTGTTCAATCGTTTCAGACTTGTCGGAGTATACTAGCGATTAACCATATCCTTACAGAAAACAGCCTAAAGCCGTTCAATCGCGCGATATTGGAAGTCAATTTATGTGAACCTATGTGGTTACCAAAAACATTTCCTTTTATAAATTAATTGTGACATGTTGCGCCATCTTGTTGAAACCACAATATCCTGCCTATCATGGTTGTTCAACTGATGAACGAAAAAACAGTAATCATGACTCTATAGCAGTCACCATTGACTATAGATTAAGTTAGCTTTAACAGCCTGCTAGCCGTTGTGTTGCCTGGGTGTGATATGTTTCTATATCACTTATCCAGTTCAGGACCAGCCCAAGAATCGGATAAAAGAGTCCAGTCCAACTACATCACATGCCGATATTTATACCAAATCGTGCAGCATCGGCCTGCCTAGATACCGAGCTCTTATATAGGAAATAGCTGGACATCAAAAATAGTTGATGAGAATGCTTAACAATCTCTACTTCCTCCTTATGCCTACAACTTCTAAAGATATCATTAAATGAAAGATATAATATTCGTGCATGCGTCCCTATATGGCAATAACCTGTTATAACCATCACCGTAGAACGTAACCTGCGTCGGGGCAGGCCCCTACGGATAATAGTCCTCCTATTATCATATTTGGGCGATGCCAGCCTCGATAATCGATAGGTATCCTCACTAGAAAATCTGCCGTGTGCGGTCCCTAGAAGTTGACGCTGCATCTGTTTCTTATAGTTCTTCAGCGAGATTCCAACTATCAGATATCGCATTGTGGTATGTAGACCCCTGCCTGGTTTATCCATTATTTAAATTTCTTTCTCGAGGCGCTAATAATATTTTCATATTTTTCACTATATCGCACAGAAACCATAATGTTTTGCAAGTTTTCATAAAATTTTTCATATCGCACGAATTGTCAAAAACTTTGTCACACAGTTGCATTTTCAGTACTTTATCAGCACACATGTTTTATTTAGTAGATCGCACGATCATGTAGGATAGTGTAACAAGGCCTTAAAGTGTGATCACGAAGTGCTGCAAAAAATGCTTAACATTTGTTTTGAGGCTAACTTTACTGAGAGGGAGTAAAGTTTCTATTTGTCAAAATTGGATTTTTCAATTGCAAAGCGTTGCTGATCGTAATTTGGATTGGTGTCACACATTTTGTAAGTACATGAGGACTCGTGACGGATAAATTTACGCTTAACGAGCTAATTTAGGTTGTGGTGTACTGTCAATTCTTTATGGTCTCATATTCGTATATAAGTGTGTATATTTGTAAACAAAAATAAGAACAATCTAAATAACAGTTGTGCTGTGTGTACAATTTAGTTTTGTTCAAAGTTTTTATCTTTAAATGTCAACATTAAAATTAATTAATTGAATTAACGGTGTAGTATGAATTTGTATGTTAATTATTTGAATTGTTATTTAAGTTTAAAGAAAAAGTAAAATAACTTATTTTAAGACTGCTTTCACGGAAAGTTTACTTTGCAAAGTCTTGAGTTTGGTGGTGACAAGGGAAACGAGAGTAGCTCTTTATTGCCTTGCTTTTCTCTTGCCATCACCAAACTGAAGAGGCATTACTTCATATTTCTTTGTAAACGATATTGGTCAGACCACCACAGTCAACCGAGAGAGGCTATATGTGAATGAAAGGAAACCTATACGAACAAAATTGTTGATTTTGAGTTGATACCCATTCACACCAGATTCAAAGATATCTGAAGAAAAGTGACTATTAGGTATAGATATTGGGCGGGCAGGGTTATTTCTTCATATTACTTCATTTCATCTGTAGTAATGGATAGTATACATATTGAAGAATTGGATTCTCTAGATGTTCCTGTAGTGTGTTTCACTAGCTTGACTCCACAATAAGAAGTGTTAACTTTAACCACACATTTTACTGTTTGCACTAACCCCTACGTTATTCAATTAATTGTTTTTAACCACCGCAAACGGTTTTAGTTTTCTTCACGGTCAACTCTCCATTTCTTTGCTATTAGCTATTGTACTGAATCTCTTGTTGTTTATATGTTTTCTTCATCCTTTTTTTAACTTTGACCTTTTTATATACATACATATGTTTTTATATACATATATATGTATATAAATCTTAAAAATAATATATCAGCTCGAGGTCCGTTTTATATAAAACAACAATAATTGAGATTATCTTTAAAAATTTCCTAAGTCTACTAATGATTAGGGTAGCTCCTATGAAATATCGACATATAGCTGATAAACATAGGAAACAAGCTGTTTATAATTTTTTGATTGGTCTTAATGTTAGAAGCTAATATAGTGAATAAAACTGAATTGTTTTTATTATAATATATATTGTAACCGCACTTTTTAATAAGTTTGTTCATTGTTTTAGAATCTTCGCAACATGTATTCATTCTTTTCAAACCACAGTCAATAAGTGTGTTTCTTTACTTTCCGGACAAGTTTCGTGCAAAAGAGAGCATGCATAAATCTATGTACACACGGTTGTCAGATGTTACAATATTGTAAGATCTGGCAACATGCTTACAATGTAGTGACAATGAAAAGTTGTCCCGCAGAAGAAAATTGTGTGTTCAGACGATCGTAAGAAAATCTTACAATCTCATTGTCAGTTCACACGGTTGTCAGATGAAAAAAATTGCCAGACATGTTGTAAGGCATTGCCACTTATGTATATCAACAACCATTTGTTTGGCAGTGTTGCCCATCAAACTTTTTTCTGACAATGATGCCATTGTCAAGTGCATTAATTTTATACATTTGACAATTAAAACTGAGCTTACAATACCAAACAATCATCTGGCAATGCGGACGAAGAGTGTTTTCACGATTGTCATGATGCCTGTCGTCTTACAATTGATTGACAATGGTTTTTCTGACAACGTTGTAAGTTAAAAATTGGCAGTTCACACGATTGTAATATATTTTCAGACAATTTTACTGGCAATATTGTAAGATCTGACAACCGTGTGTACGTAGCTTAAGATTCTCTCAAATACAGATAAAATTTATCTAAAGTACGGGAACGCAAAAAGCCAAACTTCTATATCCAAAAGAAACATATACTGCGTTTTAATGTGGCAACAAAAATTGGCATTTAGTTTTACCCAAAAATTCTTTGATATTTTACATTTTTAAAGTCTTTTTCTTCACACTTCTTTTTATTTAATAAATAAATAAAAAACAATGAAATGATTTGTATACAAGTTGATCCAAATAAACTTTGTTTCTTTGTTATTGTTTAATTTTCGAACAGCTGATTGCTTAACCACTTGCCCAAACTAGTCCGAAGAAAAAGTACGAGCTGTTTCGTGCAAGCAAATTCATATTGTTTAAGGTCAGTTTATTTCGAACTTTCGTTTTTATGAGATTTCTGTTGCTAAATGGCAAAAGCAGAAATTTTACTCCAAAAGTAGCTAATACTCTGCATGGGTTCTCATTTTTGGATGCTAAAAATTACATGTTGACGATTTGACGATTTAAACAGTGTTTTTGATGATTTTTGTAGATCACATTTTTACTTTTATATCTTTCATGCAACTTCGGCTCTACAACTATATACGAGGGCGGATTGACATTGAATTTTTTTTAATTGCCATCTGTCAAATATAAGCAATTAAAATTCCACCCAAATTCACCGCTAAGTTTATTTGCTGTAGTTGTTTGAAGTAACTTTTATATTTCTTGAAAAATGGAAAAAAGTGAATTTCGTGATTAAACACTATTATTTGAAAGGAAAATGGCCGAAGAGGTAAAAGAAAAATTTGATAAACATTACGGTGAGTTTGCTCCGTCAGATTACATGATAAAATATTGTTTGACTGAATTTAAACGCGGCCGAACAAGCACTGCAGTAATGTTATCAACAGGAAGACCAAAAGAGGTGGTTACTGAAGAAAATATCAAGAAAATCCTCGATATCGCTTTGAATGATCTCCGAGTCAAGTTATACGTGAGATTGTTGAAATAATAAACATATCATATGAAAGTGTTTTCAACATGTTGCACGAACATTTGCACATGAAAAAGCTATCAACAAGAAGGGCGCCGCGTTTGCTCAATGTCGAACAAAAATAGGTTCAACAGACCACTTCACAGCGGTGTTTGGGCATGATAAAGCGTAATCCTGTTGATTTTTGGTGTCGATTAATAACTGTTGATGAAAAGTTCAATCGAAACAATGGGTATAAGTGCTCCGAAGAAGGCGAAGTCAATGAAATCGACTGGCAAGGTTCTGGCCACTGTATTTTGGGATGCACACGGAATATTGCTCATCGACAATCTTGAAAAAGGATCCGCACGAAAGTATAATTATTGGATCAATTGATTGATGCAATCAAGGAAAAAATGATTACATTTAAAGAAGAAAAAAGTGCTCTTTCTTCAAGACAACGCACCGGTTCACACAGCATTACATACGATGCTAAAATTACGTGAAATACATTTCAAATCAGCTGATCATCCACCTTATAATCCAGATTTAGCTCCTAGTGATGTTTACCTGTTTCCAAACTAGAAAATATGGCTCACAGAAAAAATATTCATCTCAAACGAAGAAGTGATTACCGAAACTAAGGCATGATTTTTAATCACAAAGGGAGCGACCTTCAGGACCCAAGTGAGCTGGAGTATCCAGGTACTCTTTGGATAGTCCAGCGGCCTGCCTACCTAACGCATGCTTTGAGGGGTTCTCAAAATCTTCTTACTAAGTATATTGAGCTAAAAGGAGATTATGTTGAGAAATTAATGGATTAAATTCCTGAATAGAATGGTGGCTGCATGCCACTTCACGAATTTACCGAGGACATGTAAACATTTTATGTGGATTTATGTAGAATAGCATCGCCAGACTTTTCAAACAGTAAAAATTTTAGTCATACGAGTATTTCTTTCACTTGATGCTGTGTTTAAATTTAAAGACAGGAAGTACTTAATGCAATATCCTTCATTACCTGCCCGCTTTAAGCAGGCATTTAATGGCCACGAATATTTAAAAATCTTTTCAGAAATGTTTAATCAACCGCTTAATTATAATTTTTTTTTTCTTTTTCGACGCACCTATAACTTTTTATTTTTGGCAAAAATACGCAGTTCATGTTAATTTTTTTTATAATGATATTTTTTCCCGGTAAATAATAATATTGAGTGTCTAAAAATATTTGTAGATTTCCTTGATAGGGTCTTGATTGTTCTGGTAAATCCCCTCCAGCAACGTTTTGCTTCGCTGTTTAATTTTTTTTAATATTTAATCATATTTCTTTTTACTGTCGTATCAAAAAAAAAAAAAAAATTAAACCTTGAAGTATTAAGGCACTTTTAAGAAAAAAAAAATATTATTTCAGCTTAAAGTTGAGACAAAATTCAGTATCAAAAGAAAACAATTGATCAGAACAGTCATTATAATTTGTTGGTATTTTTTAATAATTTGGTATAAAATTATTTGGCAAATAAAAAACAAATAACATATTTTCTAATATTTAAACAAGTTCTTTTTGCTTAAACAATACTAATTACTTTGCTTTAGAAAAAAAAACACAAAATTAATTACGTGTTTTGCTGTTCTTTACTTCTTAACGCTTATTTATTTTATCAATTCTTCTTAACTCAAGTCTTCTTACTCATTTGTCTGAATAGCGAAATTACAACTTATAACTTTTTTTGAATTCAAAATTATTTTGTAGGTGTTTTTTCGGATAAAATAAAATGGCGTAACTATAAGTATTGAGTGAAAATTTCGTCACATCTACACTCATAGAAAAAAGCGGGTCATCAGAATTGCGACATCAATATAATGTAAATAGTCATCAGCAGTGTGAAAACTGACATCAATCTCAATGCAAAAGTCATTAGAGACGTTTGTCATACATTGAGTACCATCAATGCCGTAATGTCATCAAATTTAATGACACATTTTATTAATAATTAGACAACATCTAATTTGTCAAAATTGATTTTAAAAAAGGATAAATGATATTAAAATACTTTTTATTTATTATTGAAAACGAATTTTGTTGTACAAATTCTTATTTTTAAATTTAAATAAAATTTTAAGATCTAGAAAAAATATATCATATTGATGTAAATTTGTAATCACAGCAAATATGTACATATGTACAAACCAAACAATTTTTAATTTAAAAAAAATTATAAAAGTTCAACAAAAATTTAACAAATTAACACAGCAAATATCGTTTATGCAATTGATTAGAACTATAAAGGAAACATATAAATGTTATTACACATCATATCGATGACACTTATTCGACATATGCATCCTTAGTTAAATAACGATTATAATGAGAACGTAGAGAATAAAATAAAAAAGGAAATACTCGAGCGAGATACTGTGCGTATGCGTACATAGTTAAAGTATGATAACACAAACATTATATTGATGACAATAAGTCATCAAAAGTATTAGAACATTTTAAATTCTCATTGATTTCCTGAAAATTGTAAAATATAAAATTACATGTCTGAGCATATTTTTTAAATCATTAAATGTAATTGGAATTTAAGTTGATGCTAAGCGTACCATGGTACTGATGATATTTTGTCATAAAATTTACCTCACTTAATAATTTTTCTGATGTTAATGAACCATCACATTAACGAGATTTTTACATCAATTTGAATCCATAGTATAGTTGGTCTGATGTTAGTGTGCCATTCTATTGATAATATTTTGTCATTACATTGACTTTATTTAGTCATTTCTTCGATAATAGAGTGCCAATGCATTAATAACATAAAACGTATTCCGATAAAGCATCCCCATGACGTTAGTATGACATTTCATTGATGAACTAATTGTCACAATTGTCACTTACGATAATAAGAGCAATTGATGTAATGGTTGATATCGCAGCGATGAAAAATGGAATGGGGTCAAAAATGATGATATTTGGCAATGCATTGATATTAAAAAACATCACAGTTATGACGGGTTTTCTATGAGTGTAAACAGCTAAAATATATCTAGATGAGAGAAAATTCTGCCATTCTTGGTTGAGTGGATACAAGTGGAGTTTTCATTATACTTGTCATCGGATCACTCATCCACTATAATCTAAAGTTTCGATACCCCAAGAGGTTAGCCCCTCGTTTGGTGGCTTAAGATTGACTATCACTAGAGCTAATTGGACAAACAAACAAAAATAATAAAAAAAAATTTGGGTTCTCATTGCACGGAAAAAATTGCCTTAAGAATGCCTGAAGATGTTGATGTGTCAATTAATGATTTTTCTGAAAACCTTAAACTAGCCGTACAACATCCTACCACTAGCCATGTAAGATTCAGAAATGTAAACAACAGAACTTATTCGTCTAAAATTTTTTTTTTTTTTTTTTTTTTTTAAGCATTTTTTTATTTATTGAATCTTCAAAATGAACTAACAATAAGTATTCAAATCTTAATACTAAATTTAAAATTAAAAAATGTAATTCTTAAGTCCGGCCAATGCTAGACAAAAAGTTTTATTATGCGGGAGCTATTTCGGTAAAATCACCTAAATTTGAGCAGCTTCTGTTAGAAAGAAGAAGAGTTAGAAGAGAGTGGCAACTCCGCAGGTCTCCCCAGTTTAAAAATAGACTACGGGATTGCATAACTCAGTTGAGAAATCTGCCTGAAGTCTAGAGATTGGCTTCCCTTAAAAAATATTTGAAAAGCCTTGATGGTACTTCTCAATCTGACCACTCATTGTGGAAAGCGACAAAAGGGTTGAATAGACCCATAAAAGTAAGTCAAGGGCAAGCACCGATTCTGAGAAGGGTATGGTGTTTGTTAACCATTTGAGATACGTTTTCACTAGAAATGATACAGCGAATGCTACAGCTGAATTACGGTTATATGCTGTTGGACCGCCTGTGTCTTTGAAACCTAATTTTCAAGATGTCAAAAGCGTTACCAGTAACACAAACCCTAGGAAAACTCCAGGCATTGAGAAAAATATTTGGCAAATGATTGATCCTTGTATAGCTAGAAGAATTCTTCTCTTTATTTTTAACACTATTTTACATCCAGAATATGATTCTGCAGAGTGGAAGGTGTCTATGATTACTATGATGCCCAAGCTAGGACAGGGCCCGACTAAAGTAGAATCATATAAACCAATAAGTCTACTACCAGCAATTTCGCACCTGTTCCGAAAACTGTTAATGGCGAAGTTGTCCAAAGTCGTGGCGAACATTTGACCATCATTTAAAAATATCCAAAATTTTTTTCAAATACTGCCACAAGTATCTTCGCTAGGATATAATTTATTCTGTGTGGCCTGGCCCACCGGGAAGCAGGTTTGATGATTTGACCATCACGATAAAATTTATTCTGTGTGGTCTGGCCCATCGAGGAGCAGGTTTTGCAATGGTGTACCAGGCACTCTGCTTGCTGATACTCTAGTAGGGCGCATGACTTATATTGTATTGGACTTCCAAAAATCCCACTAAGGGTTAATTGGCAAAATGAAGATCAGCAAAGCGCTCGAGAGGTTCTGCTAGCAGGCCATTTTGGGACTGATCATGGTTGAGGTGTCTACTTTAGCTGAAACATTCTGCCTGAGAATTAATTTACCGCAGAATGTTTCAAAACCAGTTTTTGGGGCCTAACAATCTTCGAGGTGCTGTTTTCTTGCAATAGATAACTTTAATGTAAGGAACCAGAAGTTATGGTTGGGCGGGTGAGTTGGTTAAGGCCTGATGTTTCCAATGGCCTACCAACTCATTAAGCCTTCTCTACCACTAACTGTCTGGGAAAATGCATGCCAGAGGGATTAGAAGGCCCGAACTCTTCAGCAATGTGTTTTTCCATATGGCTACAGACTTATGCAAAAGTAGCGACTTGTGTGAGCTTTGCAAACCGCATGGAGGCACTGGGTAATTTTGAATAATTTACCCCGAGGAGGTGGTTCATCAGATAAGATGATCAGTTTCCACAATCTGTTAGATATCACGTTGGAAGATTCAAATCAAACGTCCATAAACACTACTCCCTCTTTTCTCCTCCTCATAACCTATTTTCCTAGTACAAATACAATGCACTGCAAATGTAGGAGTCCTCTATCGCCTGAGGACCCCTATATTTACGTCCTGGATAAGCAAAAAACATGGACATTGTATCGTTGGCTGTTGGAATTATATATCGTCCTAGTCCATATCCTCAATTCCTGGCCACAAAAAGTTCGTTATCATCTCACGATACCGTGAGATCATTTTTATTGGATGCAAAAATGACTGATCAGCCGACTATACTGTTTATACGCATATCCATTCAAATTAAAATGTGTCTCGTCGCTCATTACGATTTTTTCATGAAAATCGATGATGGAGTTTTATAAAATGTTTTAACGATTAAAATACGTTGGAGTATCAAATATTTTTCCATATTAAATTTGCCACATGTCTACTTCACAACTGCCAATTATGAACTGTCAAGACTAACATTTATCAAAATGGCGGCAAAATAAAATACTTTCACGGCGGATACCCGTTATATTTTAGCGCCTCCAGCACGAAGAAATGCTTCAGGTTTGAAAGTTTCACTGTCATTAAAAGATATTCGGCATCCTTAAATCAACTGGGATGTCATTTTGAACCAACCTGGATGTCATGTATGAGTGGACCCGCCAGCGCAGTTTTACAAATTCGGATATTGACATCGTAGTTCCTATACTTAAATCAGTTTGCTGCATATACTACAGCATTGATAACAGGTTGGGTCAAGTTACTCTTATTATAACGAGTAAAGCAAGGCTTTCCTTGATAACGGGGTAACCTCTCATTATTATATTATTATTATACTTATGACATATAAAGTCTAAAATAAAGTTTCCTTTTTTTCCATCTAAAAAAGCACCTTTTTCCAGTACTGGGTAGAAGATATACAAGCGAGGATCAATTGCTATCTCTGTAGGACAGTTCCAAGTTAAATGCATGTAAAATCATGATATATAAGGTGGCGCTAAATTTATCATCCAATTTCCTTTTTGTATAACTTTTTTACTAATTAAAAAAAACTATTTTTAATGTTGGATATCTTTATTTGGACCTGTACAATTTTTTTCTGTTAACTGGAAAATATGATATCAGCCAAGTGCTTGCCGCCAGTACTACTTATTTTATCGCATTTTCCATAACTTCCGTAATATTTCTGATGATAACTGTTGACATTCCTGTCGAAATTTCTCCTTAAGGCCTGCGACTTTAAGCGGCTCCACAAATAGAAGTCTGGGTTGGTTAAATCTGGTGATCTTGCTGACCATAACAAATCGCCAAAATGAGAGATTGGGCAAGCAGGAAATGCTCCATTCACAATATACATTGTGGAACCCGCTACGTGTACAGTTGCTCCGTCAAAAACGTGGTAAAAAAATTTACACAATATTCCGCGCTCTTGCGAAATATAGCGCTATTGTTTGTCGTTTTGTATTCTACAGCTGTATAGTTCATAAATGTCAAATGTGAATGACGTAAGAGATCATTAAGAAAAGCTATTACATCTAATGACAGGGAGATTAATTTTGCGCCATCCTAATAACTTTTTTGAGAGTGTGTTACAAGAAAGCTTTGGATTTTGTTGGTTTCGAGCAACTCTTTCCTATAGGGGCTATTTTCTTCCTCAAGGGCAGCCACTTTGCTCATAAAGAAGAAAGTAGAAAAGTAAATACATATCTGCATATATTTACTTAAGCTTTATTTCGATTGAAAACCACAAAATTCTAAAAATTAATATTATTTTCAATAAAAAAATATATAAATAGGAGTTGCCTCCAAAAAAAAAAACAAAACTATTGTCTGAAATATTGATTTACAAATGAAAACCGCAAAATAAATACGAACGTACATCCATACATACTCGTAAGTGTGTGCAGGTATCAATAAACAGCCACTTGTTCGAAAACGAAACGAAAATTATTGAACTTAAACCGAAATCAGAAAACAAACACTTTTAAGCGCGATCAAGCAGATCTTTTTACACTTAAAAAACTGAATTAATTATTTGGCGTTTTTTTTTCGTTGCCAAAAATAAAATCATAAACCAGGCATAACGAATTTTTTTTTCTGTATTGAAATTTCAAATTTCGTTTGCTGCTAATGCAGCTGCTTGTTGTTGGTATTATTGTTTAAATCATGTAATAAAACGCAAAGCGACGCAATCATCAGACAATCGATCTTTTAATACCGTGTATGTGTGTGTGCGTGTGTGTGGTTTTTTAATTTTGTTCAAAAACTTTCAATGGATATTGTAAATAATTCGCACTCTCCTCTTACGAGTATTTCAACACATTAAACTATTTTGAATAATTTGGGGGGAAAAATCGTAAAATGTTTGATATTGAAATTAGTTTTAATTTCCATTGAAAATTGAGTGTTGGAGAAAGAGATTTAAAAGAGAGAGTTTGTGTTTAAATACGAAATTAATTCTCGTTTCTTTCCATTAGATAGATATTGAATATGTATGTTTTAAATTCACACTGTAGAGCAAAATAGTTGTGAACCTTTTGCAGTTATTGAAAGAAAAATGTTCTACACTCATAAAAAATTTTTCATACATAATATTATGTATTTAGTCATCAGTAGTGTGAAAACTGACATTAACCTAAATAACAAAAGTCATCAGAGAATTTTGTCATACATTGAGTAGCATCAATACTGCAACTGTGGTGACATCAATTCAACGATACATTTTATTATCATTATTATTAGTAGTTTCTCGCTCACGGCATACACAAATTTAAAATATGATAATGCGCATACAGGCATTATATTGATGATAGTAAGTCATCAAAAGTATTAGAACATTTTAAATTCTCATTGGTATCATGAAAATGGTAAATTGTAAAGATACATGTTTGAACATATTTTTAAAACCATTAAACTTAACTGGAGCTTAAGTTTAGTTGACGATAGTGTGTCATGGTACTGGTGATATTTTGTCATAAAATTTACTTCATCACATCAATGAGATTTTTACATCAAATTGAATCGAAATTATAGTTGGCCTGATGTTAGTGTTAATGATATTTTGTCGTTATATTGATTTCATTTAGTCATTTCTTCAATATTAGAGTGTCACTGCCTTGATCACATGCTTACATCAAACCTATTCCAATAAAGCATCACCAGGATGTCAGTATGATATATCATTGTTGAAATAATTGTCATAATTACTGCTAATGATAATTAAAGCAGCTGATGTAATGGTTGGCATCACAGCAGTGATAAGTGTCGCGGGGTCAAAAATGACGACATTTGGCATTGCATTGATGTTAAAATACATCACAGTTATGACGGGTTTTCTATGAGTGTAAATAAGTTTACTTTGTATCCTTAAAAATAGTTTTCTAAACGAAAAATTTTTAAACCAGAAAGTATTTCATTAGAAAAAACTTAAATAACATTTTAAGTTTGCTTTACAAACAAACAACACAAAAATTGATTTTTAATGCGGAAATGTATCCGTAATATTATCTACAATTATTGAAGTTCTTGCAGCCATTATCAACATTTGGTGATAAGGGCGGCGTTTTTATTGACATTAAATAATTTTCCTGTATTACAAACCGCCGGAAAGATAAAATATATCTTTTTGAATATGTGGCAATAGCATCACCAATTACCTACAGATTAATTTTTAAAGACAAATAAACTGTTGCAAAATATACTAACAACCAAGGTTGGCAAAAAAAGCACACACACGCACACATACACACAAAAACCGTCTGCGACTGATGTGGTAATCTAGCAGACACAGACACAAAAAAGTATTTTGTACCGTTATTTTCCAAGCTTCTACTCTTGCGTTCTTTGCACCTTCTTAAGCTGAAGGTCCATACGACGCATAAAAAGAAACATCTTCATATTGATGACGCGGAGTCATCAGAATTGTGACATCAATATCATGTAAATAGTCATCAGTAATGTGTAAATTGACACAATCTCAATGACAAAAGTCATCAGAGAATTTTGTCATATATTGAGCATCATCAATGCTACAACTGTGGTGCCAACAATTCAATGACACATTTGATTAATAATTATAATACATCTAGCTTGTCCAAATTGATTTTAAAAAAAGGATAACTAGTGTTATAATATTTGCTATTTATTGTTGAATAGGGATTTTGTTGTTAAAATTATTATTTTTAAATTTAAATTAATTTTTAAGAAGTAGAAAAAAATGCATCATATTGATTAAAATTTGTAATCACAACAAGTACTGCTTAAGCGAAGGCAAATAAATATAGCTATAAAATAAAAATATATAATTGATAACATTACACATCATATATACAACGATATGGTCCGAAATGGCTCTCATGGAAAAATCAGATTAGGCTATATCTCAGCTATATATGGACTGATATCGGAAATTTTCGTTTTCTATATTGAGTAACCTCCTTATATTACCACAACTGATTTTAAGCAAAAAAAGTTGTTTAAGTTTACACGAAATTTTCATGTCAAAATCGGATTAGGCTCTATCTCGGGTATATATGAACCGATATCAAAATTTTTTGGTTTTCTGTATTTTAGTAACCTCCTTTGATAACTAAAACTGCTTTTAAGCAAAATAAGATTTCTTCATGAAAAAATCGGTTTATAATATATCTAGGGTACATATGGTCCGATGTCGGAAATTTTTATTTTCAGTATTTTGAAAACCTTGTTTTATAACCAGAACTGCTTTTAAGCAAAAAAAATTTTTTTTCATGAAAAAATCGGTTTAGGCTATATCTCGGGTATGTATATGGACCGATATCGTAAATTTTTATTTTCTGTAGTTCAGTAACCTTCTTTTATAACCGGAACTGATTTTAAGCAAAAAAAAAGTTTTCATAGAAAAATCGGTTCTCGGGTATATATCCGACCGATGTCGGGGAAAATTTTTTTTTTGCCTTTTAATCGTCATGCCAAATAATCAAGTTTGGAGCCGAGCAATTAATTTTTTTTTTCAAAATGTTTCTTGAAAATTTTGCATTCTTGATCCTATTTGTTTGGACCTTTATTTAATTCAATATTTGCAATAAATTTCTTCAGCTCAAAATCCTTTTTGTTTTTTGTTTTTTTTTAATTTTAATGTATTTTTCAATATTTCAAGTTTATGATTCCGTCTGTAATTTCTACAACTTTCAATTACGACCCTATAAATTATTTTTATTCTGAATCAGAATTGATAGAAAAGTCGATAGATCGATGTCTGCCTATCCGTTTATCGGTCGTTGAAATACCGTTTCTGAGAAAACCATTAGATTTAGAAACCTTTTTGCTATTGAATTGTAGATATACATATATGAGATATATCTAAAATTCCGAAAAAAAAACATTATTTTTTGCAACTTTGTATGAAAATTAAAAAAAAATGTGTGTTTGTTTTGCTTGAAACTTCACACAATTATTAAGCATGGCGATTACAAAGCAAAAAAATTTTTCCCGATATCGGTTCATATATGTATATCCAAGATAAAGACTAAACCGATTTTTAATGAAAATCTTGCGTCAGCGGACTTAAAAATTTTTGTTTCCTTAAAATCAGGTAATAAAAGGAGGTTGCTAAAATACAGAAAATACAAATATCCGACATCGGTCCGTTATTAACCGAGATATAGCCAAAACCGATTTTTCATGTATTTGTCGCTTAAGCGAACTTTTTTCTGCTTAAAAGCTCTTCTGGTAATAAGCGGAGTTTACTAAAGTACAGAAAATGGAAAATTCCGATTTCGGTCCATATACTCGTATACCCTAAATATAGTTTAAAACGATTTTTTCATGAATATGTCGCGTAAGCGAATTAAAAAATTAGTTTTTTCTTACAGTTCTGGTAGTAAAAGGAGGTTACATAAATACAGAAAATTAAAATTTTCGAACTCGGTCCATATATACCTGAGATACATATGTACTGTATATTTACATGACTTTCGTGAAGGATATTTTACATTCGGCCCAGCCGAATATACTAAACTTTTGCTTGTTTTTATTAATATTTCAAAGTACACAAATTCAAATTTCCTTTTTTTGTGCGAAGTAAAACAAAATGTATATTAATTTATTGAATTTTTGTTTTGCTATTGACCACAGCAAATTTGTATTGTCAAAAATCTTTCTTAAGAATAAACTTAAAAAAGGAAAAAAAAACTTGAACTATAACACGTTGTACAAATGTACAAACCAAAAATTTCATTTAAAAATGCACTCGTATATTAAATTTGGCTATATTTTAGCTTATTTGGTAACTTTTTCAGTAACTCTAATTTTGCCAGCCTTCCTGCCCACTGTGTGAGGGTTACAATGAATAAGTTGAAACGAGAGATATTAACTAACTAACCATTGACTTTTTTTTTTTGATACATTTCATTTATTTTGTTTTATAACAAATTTAAGTTGAAGTTTTAAGCTGTTGTTTAAAATTAAGTTTTTCGATAACTAAATTTGCTTTAAAAAAAAAAAAATCAGCAACAATAACGAAACTGGAGAACGAAAAAATCAACTGCAACGGAAAAAAACTATAAACAATTCCATTCGTTGCAATAAAAAAAAAACACAAACAAAAACTATTTAATAATGTGTGAAAAAGTTTATTTAATTTATGATAGAAAATAAAAAAAGTACCTTTTACAAAAAGTTTTGTTTTAAATATCAAAATTATTATTGCAGGTAAGTACATACATATGTATGTATGTGTTGATTGGAAACCGTCTAAATGCAGCTGTAAAATTTTATATACTTATTTTTTTCTTTTCAACAAAATGATGCTTCGTTAGCAAATTATTCGCTATAAAAGCCAAAAGCGATAATTGCGAAAACTTTATTCCGTTAAAAAAAAAAAACAACTTGCATAATTTATGTATTTCAGTTAAATGTTTACTTTTGCAGTTTTTTTCTTGAGTTTTTCTAGACAAATTGTTAAAAACATTCCATTTATTCAATTTAAATTGTCTTCTCTTTTTTCAATATTTCTCTCTTCGCCACTCTCTTTCAACAATTCACATTCTTTTTTTTTTTTTTCTTAAACTTCTTTTATTATTTTTTTACAAGGGCATTTACTTTTCCACTTTTTTTTTATACACTCGTACATATATATTTTTTAATATTTATTAAAATAACAAGCTTTTGAAGCTGCATTTTTAATATATTTTATTTGAATTTCCTTTAAATCGGGGGGTTTCATTTTAGTGAATTCACAATAAATTTATTTTAACTTTTTGTTATTTTCAACAATACACACTTTTTACAAAACGAAAAAAAAAGTATTTATTTGTTTTATTTTTGGAAACGAGGGCTTTCAAGTTTTTTTCCCGTCGCTTTTTTCAAGTCACAGAGCAGAGACAACTCACCCGTTTGAAACCCGTGCCGAAACTGTGCTCAAATCGTTTGTTCAATATCATTATTAACCTGTTGGCAACAACTAAGCAGTAGTTTGTTGTTGTTGTTGCTGTTTGATAAGCTGATATTGGAGTAGTTGTTGCTGTTGTTAGTATAGCTTTAAATGAGAATAAAGATCTTGGCTTAAATGCATTTGTTGGCCATTGTGTCTCCCTCATTGGCTGCGACGCTCAGTGTTGCTGCTTTGTTGGCTTTTGAGTAAAATTGGTTATTTTCTCCCCTCGAAACTATTAGGAAAATTTTGATATCTAGATTTGAATTATGTAATAAAATTGTTAAAAGGAAATAGCCAAAGAATTTTGGAATTCTACTTCGAGTCTCTGTTACAATAAATTCAATTTCGTACGAGCATTGCATTATTCAAATGACGAACCTGTTAAAATGTTATTTTTTTTTTTTATTTTATATATTATTAATTATATATCAAGTAAATCGGATTCTCAAAAAGAAGTTAATTTTTATACCCTTCACAAAAATGTTAAGGGTATATATAAGTTTGTGATTCCGTTTGTAATTTCTACAGTTTTTATTTGCGACCCTATAAAGTATATATATATTCTGAATCAGAATTAATGGAAAAGTCGATTAAGCGATGTCCGTCTGTCGGTCGTCGAAATACCGTTTCTGAGAAAACCATTTTTTCTTTCACCATTCTATTACTCCATATTGCCATGTGTTTGCTATTGAAATTCAGTAATATCGGTTCACATATAGCTGAGATATATTCAAAATTCCGAAAAAAACCCATGAATTTTTGCAATTTTGTATCAAAATTTTGGAAAAAACTTGTTTGTTTTGCTTCAAACATCACACATTTATTAAGCATGGTGAATAAAAGGCAAAAAAAAAATTTACATATCGGTCCATATATACCCGAGATATACCCGAAATCGGGTATTTCATGAAAATGTCGCGTAAGCGAACAGAAATAACTTTTTTTTGCTCAAAAGCAGTTTTGGTAATGAAATAAGGTTGTATTAAAATGGAAAACTAAAATTTCCGATATCGGTCCATATATACCCGAGATATAGCCTAGACCGGGTTTTTCATGAAAAAGCTTAAACAACTTTTTGTGCTCAAAGGCAGTTTTGGTAAGGAAATAATTTTATATAATTATGGAAAATTAAAATTTCCGATACGGTCCATATATGCCCGAGATATAGCCTAGACCGGCGTTTTCTTTAAAATGTCGCGTAAGCGAACTGAAACAACTTTATTTTGCTCAAAAGCAGTTCTGGTAATGAAGTAAGGTTATATACATATGGAAAATAAAAATTTCCGATGTCGGTCCATATATACCCGAGATATAGCCTGAACCGATTTTTTCATTAACATTTTCTTTTTTTGCTGTAGGTTACTAAAATACAGAAAATAGAAAATTACGATATCAAATCATATATAACCGAGATATAGCTTAAACAAAGTTTACCATGAAAATGTCCATGAAAGATTTCTTTTTAGGAATAGTGATTACAAGGCAAAAATATTTTTTCCCCGATATGGGTCGATATATATCCGAGCATATTTAGTTCAAATTTGTAATATACGCTATACATGTACGTAACTATCGTGAAGGGTATTTTAGATTCGGCCCAGTCGAATATACCACACTCTTACATGTTATTTTTCCTTTCTTAAAACTAGCAGCCAGTTTACAGAGCTCGACACGTCAATAAAAAGCGCTAAAACTGTAGCATTATTAATTTTTCGGTTCATAGAAGATAACTATTGACGATTTGTATTAAAAAAAACGTAAGAGCTATCAATTTATTTTGGGACGATTTTTGTAATCATAAACGTCAAACTTGAATGAATAAAAATATAATCGTAAGAAAAACATATAAAAACCAAGGGTACAAAAAATAAAAATAGTAATTTTTAAACAAAAAAATGGAAGTTTCAGTATAAAAAGGTAAGCAAAATTGTGTTATATATATGGATATGTAAATTAAGTAATTATATGATTGTAAGTTTAGAGTGGATTTTGTGCTGGAAGCATAATTGGACCATATTTTTTAGTATCACCATATTGCAGCCACTCTTATGCCAAATTGTCATGGACAAACGAGTGCGTATTTGCATAAAAATCCCTGAAGAGTTATTGCCCGATGTGTTATTCCATATATAACCCTATACCACTTACCCATAATTCAAACAAAGACAACCACCAAAAGACTAAAAACTATATGTTCTATTTAGTTCCAATTGCATTCAGTTTGAGACACCCTATAAAACATATTATAGGTAACGATAAAGGTTACTTTTAGTAGTGTTTTTGTTACTGTTTTATTTTTGTTTACTATATTTTTCATATGCTATTATTTTTCTTTATTTATTCGTTACTATTGATTCCATTGTAGCCTCCTCTTCGTCGACTTCTTGGTGTATTGTATGGTTTACTTACAACGGAATGGTGATTCTTTCACGTTCTAGCTCTTTTTAGCGTCGTTGCCAAAAACTATTCTATTCACCTTCAGAGAAGGGATTCTTTCTGAAACTCTTACTGTTTTTTTATGTTAATTAATATAAAAACAAGAAAGGTAGTAACAAATTAAAATCATTAATGTGATTTTAAATGCTTGCATATTTTGTGCAAATTTTATCCAGTCAACCTGAAAAATTCTACATTATTTCATATAATCGAAATTTTGCATGATAAAATATATTTTTGTTGCTCTTATTTTCTTGTTGCGGCAACGCCGAATGTTTAACAGCTATTTCCTTAAAATTGAGAAAATAAACTTGTGTTTTGTGTGTGTGTGTGTGTGTGTGTGAGTATTTTTTTTATTTACATTTGCATACAAATCTTCAGATGTATTATCAGCTGGGATATTGTGGCCAGCGTTACCATTGATTATTTGCAAAAAGTATATAGGTAAATCAACAAATAAGTGATTTTTTTTTAACAGAAAGACATTTTAAGTAAACAAAAACTATTTTCAATTAATTATTTTTATTTTATTTTTTGGTTTCAAACCAAATTTGGCTTTCAAGGTCAATTTACTGATCTTTCTATATAAAAGAAAAACTACATTTATTTATTTTAATTTATTCCCGACGTTTCTTTGAGTTATTTTCAACTTCTTCAGGGGTTGATTTTTATTATGTATAGTTCTCTTTAAAATTACTGGTTTTACATTATTTAATATGTAACTATATCACAGTTTTAAGCTGTAAACTGGACAATAACAAACAGGAAAATAAATAATTTTTTAAAAAATAATTGTAGTTACGAAAAAAATAAAAATATTACAGGCAACAATTCTCTCTAAGTTGTCAATTAAATTAGAAGTCCAGTTCTTTGACCTTGAAAGCCCGATTTGGTTTGAAACAAAAAAAAATAAATAAATAAATAAAAATAATCAATTTTAGTAAAAAGGTTTCCTTTATAAGCAAAACACACAAAAAATTAAATAAATAAATAAAAATTAAAATGTTTTGTCTTCCATCCTGTGCACATGTGCTTTTACAGTCGTTCGAATTTTCTTTAATGAGCTGTTTTTTTTTTTTTTTTTTTTGAAAGTGTTATAAGTCTACTTATTAAAAAAACTAAGCTAACGGTAATTTTAATGAGTTATAGACAGACACATTCTCTTAATAGCTTTTTAAAGAAATTATAAATAGCTTGTTTTCTATGTTTCCCAGCTATCTATATGTCGACATTTCACAGGAGCTACCCTAATCATCAGTTGACTTAAGACATTTTTGAACGCTATTCTCAAACATTCAACTTTATATCTCAACAATTTAATTTATTTATGAAGAATTTAGAAGAAAAATGCTTTAATAATACCTGTCAAAACAGTATTATTTTTAATATTGTACAAATACAATTATTATGCAGAAAATTAAAAGTTTAAATAAATATTATACAGCAATACAGCTGTAGAAAATATGTCCATCGGTCAATTCGGTCTGAAAGTGACGTTCATATATATGAGTAATAAATATATTTACAAAATAATTTTCATTTTGATATAAAAAAAAACTTAATAAACTCGGTTATTCGTGTATTTAAATGTCTTTATTTTGACTATTACTTTTTGCATAAAAATCCAATTCAGTAAAGCAGTTATGTCTGCAAAAATATTTCTTAAACTTGCTCCTGTTTTTATTTCTTATAATATGTTATTTTTGAAAGTAGTATAAGCACATGTAAAGCTAGAAAAATCATTTATTTTTTCATATATTTTGAGTAATTATTATTTAATAATAAAATTTAAAAGGTGCATAGTAAAAAGAAACATCACTCGATTTGATTAAAGTTGGCCAATATTTTTAAATTGACTCAAAAGCAATCCCTTAAACAGCTCAATATATGAAAAAAATTGAAATGCCCCTTTCAAAAAAGGCAGCTCATATGATCTAGAATATATTATTTTTTGAAACCAAACTACACTGAAATAAGTAGCAAGCAGGATAACTAGTGTTTTGTATTCCATCCTGTGTACACGTCTTTATTCACTGTTATATATTTATTGAATATAATTTAACTCATTTTTATAAATAAAACAAGTAAGAGTATAGTATATTCGGCTGGGCCGAATCTAAAATACCCTTCACGATAGTCACGAATATGTATAGTATATTAAAAATGTGACCTAAATATGCTCGGTTATATATGAACCGATATCGGAATTTTCTATTTTCTGTATTTTAGTAACCTTCTTTTATAACGAGAATTGCTTTTCAGCAAAAAAAAAAAAAATTTTTAATGGAAAAATCGGTTCAGGCTATATCTCGGGTATATATGGACCGATATCGAAAATTTTAATTTTCCATATTTATATAACCTTATATCATTACCAGAACTGCTTTTGAGCACAACAAATTGTTAAAGTTCGCTTACGCGATATTTTCATGAAAAACCCGATTTAGGCTATATCTCAGGTATATATGGACCGATATCAGAAATTTTAATTTTCTCTATTTTCGTAACCTTCTTTTATAACAAGAACTGCTTCTCAGTAAAAAAAAAAATGTTATTGGAAAAATCGGTTCAGGCTATATCTCGAGTATATATGGACCGATATCGGATTTTTTCTTTTTCCATATTTATGTAACCTTATTTCATTACCAGAACTGCTTTTGAGCACAAAAAAGTTGTTTACTCGGCATTTTCATCAAAAAACCTGTTAAGCTATATATCGGGTATATATGAACCGATATCGGAAATTTTAATTTTCCATATTTATATAACCTTATTTTATTACCAGAACTGCTTTAAGGTGAAAAAAGTTGTTTAAGTTCGCTTACGCGGCATTTTCATGAAAACCACGGTTTAGGCTATATCTCTGGTATATATGGACCGATATCGGAAATTTTCATTTTCCATATTTATATAAACTGATCTTATTACCAGAACTGTTTTTAATCAAAAACAAGTTGTTAAAGTTCGCTTACGCGACATTTTCATGAACAACCCGGTTTGGGCTATATCTCGGGTATATATAGACCGATATCGAAAATTTTCATTTTCCATACTTATACAACCTTATTTTATTACCAGAACTACTTTTAAGCAAAAAAAGTTGTTTAAGTTCGCTTACGCGGCAATTTCATGAAAACCCCGTTCCAGGCTATATCTGCGGTATATATGAACCGATATCGGAAATTTTAATTTTTCATATTTATATAACCTTATTTTGTTACCAGAACCGCTTTTAAGCAAAAAAAGTTGTTTAATTTCGCTGACGCGGCATTTTCAAGAACGGGTTTTTCTGCGGTATCGCAGATATAGCCTGGAACGGGGTTTTCATGAAATTGCCGCGTAAGCGAACTTAAACAACTTTTTTTGCTTAAAAGTAGTTCTGGTAATAAAATAAGGTTGTATAAGTATGGAAAATGAAAATTTTCGATATCGGTCTATATATACCCGAGATATAGCCCAAACCGGGTTGTTCATGAAAATCTCGGGTATATATGGACCGATATCGAAAATTTTCATTTTTCATATATATGTAACCTAATTTTATTACCAGAACTGCTTTTGAGCACAAAAAAGTTGTTTAAGTTCGCTTACGCGGCATTTTCATGAAAAACCTGGTTTGGGCTATATCTCGGGTATATATGGACCGATATCGGAAATTTTCATTTTCCATATTTATGTAACCTAATTTCATTACCAGAACTGCTTTTGAGCACAAAAAAATTGTTTAAGTTCGCTTACGCGGCATTTTCATGAAAACCCCGGTCTAGGCTATGTATCGGGTATATATGGACCGATATCGAAAATGTTCATTTTTCATATTTATATGACCCTATTTTATTACCAGAACTGCTTTTGAGCACAAAAAAGTTGTTTAAGTTCGCTTACGCGACATTTTCATGAAAAACCCGGATTGGGCTATATCTCGGGTATATATGGACCGATATCGGAAATTTTCATTTTCCATATTTATGTAACCTAATTTTATTACCAGAACTGCTTTTGAGCAAAAAAAAGTTATTTAGCTTCGCCTATGCGACATTTTCATTAAAAATCCGATTTGGGCTATATCTCGGGTATATATGGACCGATATCTGAAAAAAAAATTTTTCGCCTTTTAGTCACCATGCTTAATAAGTGTGTGAAGTTTGAAGCAAAACGAACAACTTTTGTTTTCAAAAATTTTCATACAAAACTGCAAAAAAAAAATGGCTTTTTTCGGAATTTTGAATATATCTCAGCTATACGTGGACCGATATTACTGAATTTCAATAGCAAACCCATGAATCGATGGGGTAAAAGAATGGTGAAAGAAAAAAGTTTCTAAGTCTAATGGTTTTCTCAGAAACGGTATTTCAACAGCGGACAGACGGACAGACGGACATCGCTTAATCGACTTTTCCATTAATTCTGATTCAGAATATATATACTTTATAGGGTCGCAAAAAAAAACTGTAGAAATTACAAACGGAATCACAAACTTATATATACCCTTTACATTTTTGTGAAGGGTATAATAAAATACTTTCTAGCCAAAATAGTCAAAAACAAAGTTTTTAAAATTTATTGCATTGCTACTAGTTTGTTCATGCTGTGGAAACGCATTCCATAAGTAAATAGCATTCAGAATGAATTACCATTCAGGAGCAATGCCCTGATACTTGCGAATTATAATTTTTTAACCCATAAAGATCGGGCAAATCTAATTTTTTCAAATAAATATTTCGGCTTCTGTATGCATACTAATTTGTTGATATTGTAATTGATAGGTTCAAGTCAAAGATCCACAAACAATGCTTACTCTTTCCTCCTCGTTATTATCAATGACGATAATAACGTAGACATATTTGCCTAGTCTCAGGCAAATATGTCTATATCAAGTTTGAAGTACTTTTCCTGATTTAAAACGCCTTCATTCGCTGAAGATTATTGATCACATGGCAAGAATTTCAAAAACCATTAGATTTTGGTGTACTTTATATTATAGAAACAACTAGAAGTATAGTATAGAATCCAAAGTACCCATCACAATAGTTACGTAGTTAGGTAACGTAAATATATATAATATATACATTTACGTAATATATACATTTACATAAATATATAATATATATATTTACGTAAATATATAATATATATAATAAATTTGAACTAAATATGCTCGAATATACATATATTCTCTTTTTTTGTCTCTTATCAGGTGCACACGTCTTTTGTTACTGCTGTCCGTATTTCCAATATGTGTATATTCATTAATTAAATTCGTATAAAGCCGGATTGCACCGTAATAGGTGGCAAGTTGTGTACACGTATTTATTTTTGTTTTCTTTTCTTTTTTTTACAGTTGTCCGTATTTTCTATATACATATGTATGTTCATTACTAATTTCGTATGAAATAAAAGTGCACCGGAATAGGTAGCAGTATGTGTACACATGTTTCTTCTTTTTTTTTTTTTGTCTTTTTTTTACCGTTGTCCGTGTTTTCTTTATATGTTCAATATTAATATTATTTTCGATGAATTAAATTACCTTGTAGTGTGGAAGGTGTTGGACTAAATTTTGCTAATCTGAGCAGTGTCGAAGGTATATACACTGGGCACTGATCAGTTTTAACTAATTTAATTCCAACATTTTAAATGCTGCAATAGAATTTGTTTCAGTCTTTCGTTTTGTTATCGTTAACATTTCGCGAACACTTTCTTCTCTTTCCTCCTCATCATACCCTATTTTCCTAGTTCCAGTACAATGCGCTGCATATATAGGGGTCATCCCCTGAGTACTGGTCGCAGATAAAAAAAATAAAAAAATAAGAAATATGGATATCGGTATTGTGATCGTCATGCATATTATTAAGTTTAAAGCATAAAACAATACTTTTTCTCCAAATTTTTCACACAAAATTGTCCATAATAATGGCAGTTTTGGAAACTTTTGATATATCTCAGTTAAACGTGAACCGATTTTACTGAATTTGATAGCAAACCCACGAATCGATGGAGTAATAAAATGGTGAAAAAAAAAATTCGAAGTCTAATAGTTTTCTCAGAAACGGCCGACAGACGGACATCGCCTAATCGATTTTCTATCAATTCTGACCCAGAATATAAATACTTTATAGTTTCTCAATTGAAAATTGTAGAAATTGCATACGGAATCACAAACCTTTATATACTCTTAACATTTTTGTGAGGGGTATAATAATACACAGCCAAGCAAAATTTGTTACGTTGCCAGCACTAATGGTAACGCTGACTGGCACTGAGAGACTATTGAAGTACTCACACACAAACTATAGCCTACTTTTAGGCAGATTTTGAGCTTGAAAACACTAAGAACTTCTTTTGCACAGATAAAATAAAAAATATGTATGAAACAAATCACATACAAGTGCAATCAAAGATAATACAGGGTGTCTGGTACAAAATTTATATTTTCAAACTTAATAAAAAGCGTTATAATTGACACAAAGTTTTATTAAGAGCATTAAACAATAAAATGAAAATACGGATTAAATATTCGTATTATTTGATCTTGTTTATAATATTTTCTTCTAAATTTTCCAGCTAAAGATCTTGATTGATTTTTATTTTTTATAAAAAAAAGTTTAACGGTATTTTATTTTCAATATTTCGATAACAATTTGTTGTCCTCATCAGGAAACATAACATTTACTGCCACTTCCACTATTTCGAATAAATATTTTCATTCGCATAAAAACATTTGAAACAAAAACATTGAAAATTTGTTTTTTTTTTAAATGTATTTACGCGAATGAAAATATTTGTTCGAAATAGAGACCCATCCGTGTATACATAGAAGTATCCAGATTCTAGGGGAGATTCCTCAATTTGGTAGCCGAAGCTCCTTGTGAGGAATGGTTTTGGGATGCAGTAGTCAATTAGATCGCGGACTAGGTCTCCTCCAATCTCCAATATATTAGCATGTCCCCAAGGTCTGTGGGTCCACGCTACTGTCGCGTTCAGCCTGATCGCGGCTTTTAGTGCTATCTGCCTGGCTTCTAAGTCGCATGGCATCCAGCTCAAAAGTGTTTTGGTTGGTGTTGTCCTCATGGCCCCTGTGGTCAGTATTGCCATGGTTCGACTGACTTTTTCAATATAAAGTCTGTTCATTGCGGAGTCCAGTGATTTCCACCATACTGATACTCCGTAGAAAATTATTGGTTTTATAACAATTTCATAAAGCCACACCACTCCTTTTCATTGTATGCCCCATGTTGTGCTTATTGCTTTCTTACATAGATAGATGGCTGTTGTAGCCTTAGTTACTCTAGCCTGTATGTTCTCTTTCCATGATAGTTTGCTGTCTAAAATGACGCCTAAGTATTTCGCTTTATCCGATAGGATGAGCGTAGTGCCATCTATTTTTGGAAGTGTGAAGTGTGGGATTTTATACTTTTTACTAAAAAGTACGATCTCCGTTTTCGCTGGATTTGTTCTTTGTCCGTTTTGTATACTCCATTGACTAACCATCTTTAGAGCGTATTCTAACTGCCCAGTTATGGTATCTAAATGGGTCTCAGAGACTGCAATCGCTACGTCATCGGCAAGGCTACAGTCTTTATCTTCCTATGGTCTAGGTCTTTGAGCAGATTATTCACTACAGCATTCCGCAAGAGGGGAGATAATAACCCTCCCTGGAGAGTACTATTGCGTACCTTTCTCGTAATTCTTGAGTTCCCCATTGTCGATGTTATAGTTCTGCGCTTTAGTAATCTCGTAATGAGCATAATTGCAGGTCGATCAACCTTCAGGCAGTCAAGTGCATCTATGACTGCCTGTGTCTCGACATTATTGAAAGCACCCTCAATGTCCATGAAGGCTACTAGGGTATAGCTTTAGTATTGATTGGCTTGTTCAATATGACTGACCAAGCTATGTAGCGCCGTTTCAACTGATCTGAGATGGCGACAGATGGTTTTTGCTAATATTGGACCTTATTTGGATGTCTATGATCCTTTCTAGCGTTTTCAAAAGAAAGGATGTCAGGCTAATTGGCCTATACTCCTTTGCTTTAATATGAGACGTCTTCCCTCCTTTTGGAATGAAGATTACGTTGCTCTTGATCCATTCCCTAGGGATATACGACCAAC
The DNA here is from genome assembly GCA_914767995.1 of Thecocarcelia acutangulata. NCBI lineage: Eukaryota > Metazoa > Arthropoda > Insecta > Diptera > Tachinidae > Thecocarcelia > Thecocarcelia acutangulata. The sequence continues at coordinate 32,813,529 of OU612096.1, forward strand.
TTAGGGCGGCTCTATAGATCTTAAAGAGCCATGGAGTGATCAGATCTAGATTGTTTTGTAGATCTGCGGGAATTATTCCATCCGGTCTTGGTGATTTGAACGGTTGGAAACTTTTGACTGCCCAGTGTAGCATATCTTTTGTTATATCAAGATATACCGCATTCCGGGCGTGTGACAGGGGAGAACTCTCATTCTCCCCCAATGTTTGATTAATTCTTCTAGCGATTCCTCGCAATTTGTGGTCCAACATCCATCTGCCTTTTGTATAAGGCTTGGGATTGTCGGTTATTTAGAAAGTATTCTCCGAAGTCTGCATGTATCAGATGTACTATTTACGTTACTAAAAAACTCCCTCCAGGATCTTCGCTTTGAGTTCCTGATGAGATTTTTGTATTTGTTCACCGAAGCTTTATAGTCATCCCAGTTACCTGTTCTTTTAGCTTCATTGAAAAGCCTACGACATTTCTTTTTTGTCTCAGTTGAGTTGGTGAAAATGTAGTACAAGATTTTTTTCGGAAAAGAAATGTTTTGATAGCAAAATATATTTTCACTGTCTATTTTATCAGTTGAAAAAGTAAGATAATAATAATTAAATGAAATAAAATATATTTTAATGAAGAATCTCTTCTTCGTTTTTCTGTTCTTTTCTTAAGAAACCCGTAATGAAACAAAAAAGTTTCAGTTGCAACTTAAAATTCTGATTATCTGAATCTGGTTATTGTTTCAGAAACGTGTTTAAAACCAAAAACATTAAAAAGCTGCAAAAATGCAAAAACAAAAAATTTAAAAAAAGTTTAAAAATGTTTTAATGTATAAAGACAAAATTAAGCAAATTTAAAGTTTAATGCAACACGACAAATGCATTAAGCAAGATCAAAGTAATAGCAAAGAGATAGACTAGCAGCTAGCCGACGGATAACCATGTGGCAGATTTATAAAGTTTTAATTTACTTTTTGACATTCGTTGTGACATTCACAGCGCACTGCGCATCGATTGAACAGACTCAACAGTTAAATCTTGAAATTTTATTGCAAAGTTTGGGTCAAGGATGGAGAGCATTTTGTAAGTTAAGAGAGAGAGAGAGAGAGAGAGAAATTAATGAATTTTAAATTTATCTGCTTTTTTGCCAGGCAAGGCACCTGTCGATGAGGGCGTCATGTCTCTGTTTGAGGGCATAAATCCCAGCGATACCAGCATTCATGTTTTGACCTGGAACAATCAAAGTGTGCAGCTGCCCATTCGTGCTCTCTCTGAGCTCATGGATTTCGATATTAATCCTCAACGTAAGACTCTGCTGTACGTCAATGGTTTTTTTGCGGCCGACAGCTACTTCAGCATACAATCCCATTTACAAATGTTGCAATTAAAAAGGCGTGATCTCAATATTGTCATTGTGAATTTTGCCAAAGATGTTCAACAATTGTATTATGCTCTGCGTCATCATTTGCCCTTGCAGGGCTATTTTGTGTACAAAGTCCTAAAGGTGCTAACCGAGAACGGCATTAATTCCCAGGACATAACAGTTGTGGGACATTCGGTGGGTGCCAATGTGGCGGCTTTAGGTATTTCTCTTTTTCAGCAGGAATGCTTTAACAAACACAATCAAAGCACCGCTGTAGGACAATTTATTGGCATAGATCCCTGTTCTTACATCTGTGACTCGCATGAATTGTTCATACGGCGTAATTCATCCGACCGCGTGGTGGTTATTCATGGCGAGGGCAATGTTTTTGGCGTACGCAAGCCCATGGGCACCATCGACATTTATCCCAATGGCATTGGCTATTTTCCCAAGCGTCGTCTACAGCCGGGCTGTAATAGTTCGATATGCAGTCATATGTATCCTTTTCTGCTGTTTATGGAAGCTTTGGTGGAGCAGGTGCGCATACCAGCGGTGCAGTGTAAAAGTTGGATGCAATTTAGGGAAGAAGAATGTGATTATGCTAATATTCTGGACATTGGTTTGACTTATCCAGATTCAGCCAGGGGAGTATACTTTTGTATGACCCAGCCTTATCCACCGTTTACGCTAATGGAACAGGGTTTGAGGTACACTAATCGCAGCAAAAGAAAACTATTAAAGGTATTATGAAAATAATAATTAATAAATTGTTATTTTTATTATATTTTTAAATAAACACTGCCGGCCACTTGAATAAGGAACTGCATTTTTTTAACTTTAATCAAGTATAGTATTAAACACATATTGCCGTATTCATAAAAAATATTTAACATTTATTAACCCTAGAATCACAAGCTTCTTTTGGCGTTACGTAAACCAAAGCACTCGTAAATTTTACGACCTTTTTAAATTAAAACAATTTTAAAATTGTAATTTAATTTTCTATAGCTAAACTAAGTTACAGGTATTAAAGATCAAAATTTATTAACATGTACTTGAAATTATTTTTCTTCGTCGCGGCAAACAGAGCAACGCGCTCAATGTTCAGCGCAAAAAGCTCAACTGCAGTGTTTGCAATGAAATGCATGGTTGCCATATTTGGCGATTTTGGGTGCTGAAAATAGCACTTTCACGATTTAAGGTCTGTTTTTGGCGATTTTTGTAGTTCAACTGCCTGGCCCACGATGTAGTTCGAAATCGCTCGTTTTGAAGCAAAAACATTATTTAAAAATTTTGTTTTTGGTTTGGATGTTTTTATGCGAGCGAGCGATGTCGAGTGGGCCAGGCAGCAAATTTTTACTGTCATATATTTCAAGCAACTACATGCATACTTCCTTTTTTTTAAATTAATTTATGTAGGAAATGAAAGAATTATTTATGGTACGTAAATATGTATGTATGTATGAAAAAAACAATGTATAACATACGACGGATTCTATGTTCCCCGGCCTTAAGGCCCCATAGCCATGGCCTGTAGTGCGATTCTCTAACTTTTAACGATTTGATAATCGCAACTTTTGTCATTAAATTTCATCGCTTGCACTAACGATTGAGTGATTCTGTAACTTAATTCTAACGATGGTAAACAGCTGTATTTTTCTGTTCATTCATATAGACAACAGCTGGCATCTCTCCCAGAAAAAAGCGAAAACCACAAAGAAGAAAAGAATAAGCAATCAATTTTTCCATAACAATATGTATGAATATTGATTTTTATTTGTTGTGATTTTAGTTTTTAAGTGACAATAACAGCCAGTTTACCAATTTCGAAAAAAATGAATGCGAAAGAAAGCTAGTCACTCACATTAGAATCAATTTGGGTTTGTCTATCTCGCTACTATTCGTTAGCATTTTCTTATGTGTTTTGACTGAGTTTTGACAGATCGTTCGCATAGAAAAAAGTTAGACGAACACAAATCAATTTTCTTTCGCTTAGATTGCGAACGCAAGCATGCTGTCGAGATTGGTAAACTGGCCGTAAATATTATTCAATTTGTAGTAAGGTAAGTAAAATAAAATATGTGTCCATATGTTTCATTTATTTGTTTATATGCACTAATTTCTATGTGTTCAGAATGACCACAACTAAGACTGCTGATAATAAATATAACTTTTTAAATTCATTAATTGTCAACTCAAAGGATAAACGCAATGATTATCCCTTGAAGCGTTCAAACTTGTTTCATCCCTTGCAAGTCCGAATGACAAACGTTCAATAGCTATTTCAACACAAAATACACTTTACCGGCTAAAAAATTATACTGAAATTTTTGTTTTTGAAAATGTATTTAATAAATATTTTATGTATTTAATATATAATAAATATTTTTATGTCTTAAAAATCAGATTGTAAGCACTTTATTTCATAGATGCACAATTAAAAAAAATACACTTTAACGATTGAACAAACAGCAAAAAATTTTTGTCTTTAAGAAATCGACAATCGGCAGTAAAATGAACAGCTGATTTTGATCGACTACGAATATCGTTAAGAAAATGTTACAGAATAGCAAATACGATAAAATATCGTTATAATTATTTTAATGATCCGATTATCGTTATATAAGTTACAGAATCGCACTACTGATGGGTGATTTTATAAGAACTATCGGAAATTTAAAAAAAAAACACATAAAATTCAGAAAAATGCATGAAATATTTATTTGGATCGATAGTTGGGTCGATATAATTTAATGTTTGAAGATTATTTCATGCAAATGTTGGCCGCGGCTGCGCCTCAAATGGTCCATCCGCTTAGTCCAATTTTGGCATACTCTTTCCAACATTTCGGCCGGTATCTCACAGCTCGACCACACAGGCAATCTGTTGTGTCTTAATACTAGCAATAACGCCGGCAGAACTACGTCATCAAATTGCTAATGATCAACGCTGTACTTTTAGTTGGCGAACATGGAAATAACTTAAAACATAATTTAAGATATTTTGGCAAAGAAGGTTGCGATGTTTTAATAAATTGTAATTGTTTTGTGTTTTTATTCTTTTAAAAATGAGTGCTTTAAATGCATCAATCTCCGAGCCAATCTCCATTTCTTTTTTTTTATGAACTCAAAAATCTAAATTATTAAATTTTTCTGTTAATAAAATCACTTTTTATAATCATTTGTACATTTGTTGTATTGAAGCGTATGTTTGTATGTATGTTCATAAACATCAGTGATGATAAGTGAATTTTGACAGCTTATGTTCAAAGATAATTGCTTAGCAATATCTTCTAGCAATAATTGCTGAACATGTGTTTGAACACATATTCGTGCGGTCCACACGCAAATATCTTGTGTCGGCAATCGATTTTGGCAGTTGCCACGGCAATAATTGGCAATCAGATTGCCCGTGTGGACGGGTAGTCACGAATAATGTTGGCAATGTTGGCTTCCAGTGCGTCAATCGAAGCAGGCTTGTCGCTATAGACATTAGCCTTAACATAGCCCCACAAAAAATAGTCTAGAGGCGTTAAATCGCACGATCTGGGCGGCCAATTGACTGGTCCCAAGCGTGAAATAAACTGTTCACCGAACTCGCCTCTCAATTGGTCCATTGTTTCGCGTGCTGTGTGGCATGTGGCACCGTCTTGTTGAAACCACATGTCATGCAAGTCAAGCTCTTCCATTTTGGGCAAAAAAAAGTTTGTTATCATCGCACGGTAGCGCTCACCATTCACAGTAACGTTGTGATTCGCATCATCTTTGAAGAAATACGGCCCAATGATGCCGCCAGCCCATAATCCGCACCAAACGGTTGTTTTTTGTGGATGCATTGGTAGCTCTTGCAATGCTTCTGGCTGCTCTTCACTCCAAATACGGCAGTTTTGCTTGTTCACGTATCCATTCAACCAGAAATGAGCCTCGTCGCTGAACACAATTCTTCGATAAAAAAGTGGATCTTCATCTAACTTTTCAAGAGCCCATTCACCAAAAATTTGGCGTTGTGGTAGGTCGTTTGGCTTCAATTCTTGCACCAGCTGTATCTTATAAGGCTTCACACCCAAATCCTTCCGCAAAATTTTCCACGTAGTGGAGTAACAGAGGCCCAATTGCTGCGAACGGCGCCGAATCGATAATTCACGGTCATCACCAACACTGGCCGATACGGCTGCGATATTTTCTTCAGTTCGCACTCTACGTAAGCGTGTTGGTGGTTTAATGTCCAACAATGTAAATTTGGTGCGAAATTTTTTTACAATAGCCCGAATAGAAGCCTCAGTAGGTCGGTTAAACTGACCATAAAATGGAAGAAGCGCGCAATGAACTTTCTTAACAGAGCACGCACTTTGGTAATAAAATTCAATAATTTGCAAGCGTTGTTCGTTTGTAAGACGATTCATGATTAAATTATAGACCAAACTGAAGATGTTTAACAGTGACACAAGATACAAAACGTGCGTGAGCTGTCAAATCTAGTGTTGCCAAAAAGATAATAGCAAAAAAATCACTCGTTACTATTAATTTATAATTTGTAATTATTCACTAATATTTTAAATAAATAAAACTGAAAAAATAAATAGAAATATTTTACATGGAATAGCAATCAGTACGAGTAATCTGAACATTTTGATGCATCTTTTATGGAAAAAATACGTTTCGAATTTAATATTTTTTTTTTAGCGAAATAAACGAACTGAAATAACTTGTTTTAGTTTGCATTCACTTTTATTTTATAACAGAAATACATTTGCCAACAGCTGCTGTTAATCGACAGTATTGCCATATCAAAATATCTAAATGCAGTTTAAATACAGTTCTATTCACTGCATTAACCATAAATGCAGCTTAAGAAGGGGATATGGCACAAGTTAATTTACATTAAGACTACTAATCCGCATTGACGCTGTCGTCTGTCTACGGTATTATTTTAGATTGCAAATTTTGCAATAAAAATATTTTTTTCCCCAATCGGACTTTCAAAGGCATGTTTTAACAGTACGTCTTAACAGCTTTCCATGTCTAATGTAGACAGACGGATAGTAACTTTACACAACGACTTCTGTTTATAAAGGGTGGTTAAATTTCAAGTGCCGATGTTGATTTTGAATAAAACACAAACTATTTAGGAAATTATTGTAATTTTATTTTATTATGATATATTGGTATTACTCAATTATGAATGGAACAAAATATCGGCCAAATGGACGCCGCGACCACGGCGGCACACCTCCATCCGATGGTCCAAATTTTCGATGACCCTGAGGCATAATGGAGGTTCTATGCCGTTAATGTGCCGAATTATCTCATCCTTTAGCTGTTGAATTGTTGCTGGCTTGTCGACGTACACTTTTTCTTTCAAATAACGCCAAAGAAAAAAGTCCAACGGTGTCAAATCACATGATCTTGGTGGCCAATTGACATCGCCATTACGTGAGATAACACGACCATTGAATTTGTTACGCAAAAGAGCAATTGTTTCGTTAACTGTGTGGCAAGTGGCACCGTCCTGCTGAAACCACATATCATCTACATCCATATCTTCCAATTCGGGCCATAAAAAGTTCGTTATCATCTCACGATAGCGAACACCATTCACAGTAACTGCCTGGCCGGCCTCATTTTGGAAAAAATACGGCCCGATGATGCCGCCAGCACATAAACCGCACCAAACAGTCACTCTTTGTGGGTGCATTGGTTTTTCGATAGTCACTCTTGGATTCTCATTCGCCCAAATGCGGCAATTCTGTTTATTAACGAATCCACTGAGGTGAAAATGTGTCTCATCACTGAAGATGATTTTCTTCGAAAATTCAATCCACTGTTGCCATTTCTTGCCACCATTCTGCCCATTGTTGGATTGTGTATCTCTCCATGGTTCAAATTGAGTAAGTCTGAAATAGAGAAATGTCAAATAAAATTCGGAAAAAAAACTTGGCGTTTAGGTGTTGTTCACATTCAACATCGGCCCTTGATATGAGTTTGAGCGCCGTCGGGAGGTGTGTTCAGTATTTGAGCTGTATCAATAAAATGACAGTTTCTCAAATTAATTTGCATTTCTATTAGTGCTTTATTTATTTAGATTGATTTAATTAATTTGCTTATTTACGTTGAGTGCATATTTTTAAAAAATAAATATATGTATGTATGTTTTTATTTATTAAAATTTGTTAAAATATTTTTGTTATATTTTAAAAAGTGTTTATAAAGAAAATTTAGCTAATGAAACAAATAAAACTGGGTCCGCATAAATTGTTTACACCCAGTCAGTGTTCCAAACAATTTGCTAATGAGGTAGTAACGGTTGAGTTATAGTACATTTTTCATTTGAATATGATTTGCTAATTTTAATTTGCTACAAAACGTTTAACAAAAACAAAAAATAAACAAATATTTCAATTAAAACCAAATCATAAGATTTATTTTAATAATTTAATAAATTCATTAACTAAACAACACAAATTAAACTTATGGGAACATAAAATAATAAATATTAAAAACTTAAAAATATATTTTTATGAAATATGTTTCAATTTGAGTTGAATTTGTGATTTCTTGAGGAATCAAGAAAATTTTTTCTAAATGGATGGTTTCTCTTTTTCACTTAAAACTTAAGACCAGCTTGTACTTCCGACATGATGTTGGCTGACTTCTGCAACTGATTGATTTCGGTTTCGGTTAAAATTTGTTTGACAACATGAGTAACACCGTTGGCATTCAAGACACAGGGCAGAGAAAGGAAAACATCTTTGTCGATGCCATGTTCGCCCTGAAAACAAAAAAGAAAAAAAAAAAGGTCATTTGAAACCTTTATTAGCACGAATAGGTTAAGAAAACTTACCAAGACTGAGGTAGAAATAGCCACAATGGAGCTGGTATTACGTAAGATGGCAGAAGTTAAGGAGGCAGTACTTAAACCAATGGCCCAGGAGGTATAACCCTTTAGCTTAATGACTTCGTAGGCTGAGTCGACAACTTGTTTGTGTACTTCATTCCATTTTTCGGGATCTTCGCTGGAGCCAATATTGGGATTCAATTCACGCAAACGTACACCGGCAATATTGACACCCGACCACACGGGCACAGAACTGTCACCGTGTTCACCAATAATCCAGCCGTGGCAGGAAGTGGGAGCAACTCCCAAACGTTGAGACATTAAGAAACGGAAACGTGATGAATCCAAATTTGTGCCGCTGCCAATAACACGGTTCTTGGGCAGGCCAGACAATTTCCAGGCCACATAAGTCATGATGTCGACGGGATTGGAAACCATCAAGATAATGGTGTTGGGACTGTACTCAACCAACTTGGGAATGATGTGTTTTAAAATGTCCGTGTTACGTTGAACCAACGACAAGCGGGATTCGCCCTCCTTCTGTCGCACACCGGCGGTAACAATGCACAATCTGGAGTTGGCAGAGGCGGCATAATCGGTGCTGGCAGTAATTTTGGGATTTTTCAAAAAGTTGGAACCATGTTGCAAGTCCATCATTTCACCGATCAGCTTGTCTTTGCACACATCCATAAGACATACTTCGCTGGACACATTTTGTGCCAAAATACTGAAAGCGCACGCCATGCCCACCTGACCGATACCAACAATGGTTACCTTGTTGCCGCCCGAGGGCAATACTTCGGCAACCTGGCTCATAAGATTTTCCTTAACTGTGGCCATTTCGTTTTAAACTAAAAAGAGACAATATTGAAATATGTAATTAAAAAAAATTGCTCAAGTAAATTTTTTAATTAATAATAAAAAAAAAAAACAGAGTAAAATAAATTTCAAAATACGTTAGGTACTTTTCTTTTTAACTTTAAACGGTATTTTTTAACAGTGTGTTTATATTTCTTAGAGATTCCTTTAAATTCGAAAAAGTACTATTTCCCAAAATTTTCCCTAACAGCATGAAGCTTTTTCCTCCGAACCATTTTTTCAAGTTTGGAAAATCAACCATAAATGGATGAGCTCTGGACGATGAGCGCGTGCTACGTAAAAATGTGCAAGTTTCGGGAACAAGATCCATAATCTTGTCAGAGCAAAATCAATTGTAGATAGAACAGAGTAACGCACCCCACACTGCGTCGATACACTAGTTAGTCAATAGAGTTGGATACCCTACTGTCACCGATGAGCTTTTTAGCCCTCTCCTGCACACGGTCGAATAACCCCAAAATAGACTGTAAGGCACCGGCCCAAACATGAGAGTTGTATTCCATTTTCTGTCGGATGTAGTAAGATCGGATGGAGTGAAGTACATCTTACACCGTTTGAAAAAACCGAGACACTTGAATGTTTCTTTATAGACATGAAAAATGTGTTCAGTCCAGCAAGCATCACACTGTATCTTCATTCCAAGAATTTCAAGATCACCCGGTACCTCAATACTTATACCATCCATGAGTACAGATGAAGCAGCATATGCGGTCATTTGAACTGATCGATGAATTTGAGAGAAATTTTAACAGTTAACGTTTGGCAGATCGCCATTTCCAAAAAAAAAATTGTGTTTATGCTGCCATCTAGCGCTAGGTAGCTTCATACGTTTAAAGTCATGTATTAAAGACATTACTTTTCTTAAGGGCCAAATAAACCACATAAACTGCTTGCCAAACATGTCAGCAAATTCAAAATTTTGACAACTATTCGTAACTTCTACCAACAAAATACATGTTGATGTTTGTTGGTGTTGTATTTATTGTAATTCTGCCACTACCTTTATAAAACTGCCTTGGTACAAACATTTTTGTTCGTTTATGGGGGTGCTTGCTAGTTTGTACAAATATTTGAAGCATGTTTGCACGAAAATCAATTTTTTTTACAAATTTTAAATTTTGTCATTTCAATGAAATTTTTGCAGAGTGAGTTAATGGAGGAAGCAGCATACAGAGTGAATCAAGAAAATGTTTTTTTTGTAATAATGTTCAGATTTGCGTAAAAGTTTACTTTTATTATAGAAATTAAACAAATAAAGATTAAAAAACAGAATATCAAGAAATAGAGGGTATAACAATCTGTATCCTGCAAACTTCACAACCTATTTTTCTAGTTCTGGTAAAATGCACTGCTTATGTAGGGGTCATTCCCTGAGTACTGGTCCAATATATATAAAAAAAGTGGTGAATGGCGCAACACAATGGCCGTTTGCTCTCATTGAAAACAAAGACAAAGTGATTAATTTGTATCTGTATGTGTGGTTAAATTACAATTGCATGTTGGATATTTGTATGGTTTGAGTGCAACTGTGAAAATGATTTACATCAGTACCTGCCTTGACGGCCTAACCTGATGGTGGACCAATTCCACGGAGTGAATTTTTCACGATTCACCACCGCCCCCGTGTGGCTTGCTAGGCTCACACAGGTAGCAATTCTTGTCATATGATTGCGGTCATATGAACAACTTCTTGTTGAGGAGTTCGGGCTTTCTAAACCCTCATGTATGCAATTTCCCAACAATCAATGGGGGACAGGGCTTAATGAGTTGGTAGGCCGAAGCCCACTAAGAGCATTAGCCCTTAAACCAACTCACCCGTCAACCATCATCACCACTGGTTCCTTACAGTACACGTATCTGTTGTATAGGCAACAGATCCTCGGGAGATTGTTAGCCCTCGAAAAAAGCCATCACCAAAAAATTATCAAGGATACTAACACTCCCTTCCTGCGTTTTAGGTTTCAACCACAGCCAGAACGTTTCAGCCAAGGTAGGCACCTCAACCCTGATCAGCCCGGGTCGAACCGCAAGCAGAACTTCCCGGGGGCCATGCTGATCCCCGTTCTGCCAATTAATACCCTTGGTAAGGGTTTTGGAAGCCAACACAACATAAGTCATGCGGCTTCCTAGAGTTTTGTTTGCCGCACCAAACGAGGGACCCCTTCCCCTCTTTTCCCCGAAAAACAGAGTGCCTAAGTTAGGAATACGCCAAGGCAAAACCTGTTCCCCGGGGGGATGGTTTGAGTGCAAGCGGAAAGCGTGTGTTTGGCAAACAGTTTGTTTAGTTTATTTGGCCCTTTACAACAATTGTCAAAAAAAAATTTTTTCGCCTTAAAAATTAACATGGAAATGTAGTACGATTTCAGCAGCAATCTTGAAAAAGAATACAAAAAAAGACATGACTTTAAATCACTGTATAATATGATCTAAAAATTTTGTTTTTGTTGGTATTGTACGAGCAAAAAAATTAATTTAAAACAATAAAAAATAATAATTTTAATAACATGTCATGTAACAAGTCACGTGAATTTCCATGTAAAAATTATGAATTGGCTTTTCAAATTCGAAGGCATGTTAATAATTCATTAATTTTCATATTTTGTTATTAATGTTAGGATAACCTTTTCAAGGTCAATTTAATGGAATTTCATAGAGTCAAACTAATAATACCAGCAGCAACAGCAGCCGAAAAATAAACAGTAAACAGTGAAAAAACAAACAAGAAAAATACGAAACTCGTAGATACTTGAAATTATTGTGCCCAAGCAAAGAAAGCATCGTTACGCATCCAAACAATAGATAAATAAAATTTCTACATACATATGTATCTATGTTTAAAACACACATTTATGTATGTATATAAAAAAAAATTGTATTCATTTCATGTCAAACAAAATATTTTCTTTAAATAGAAACTTCTATGGCCTTAAATAAATCCATTCCAGATAGGTATAAAATATTTTGTAATTTCTAATTTTTGTTTAAAGAACTGAAGTGGCTTTTAAAGGGTTAATGCCTAATAATGGTGTAATTAATTGATTACAAATTTAGTCTCGTGCTATTTCCACCGATTAGAATGATTCATAAATTTTTCTTGAGATAATCAGTATTTAAAAATAAAAAGCCCAACAATTATTAAATAATTTTATAATAAATTTCTTTTAAAATTTACCGCAATTCCAACAACTGAGTTTTTTTTTCTTCAGTATTAGCTTTAAAAGCTATAAAATTTATGTACATATATATGTATATTAAATTAATAAAGATAGTAATTCTAATTTGCAAAAAAGTACTGTGATTTTTTTTTACAAAAGCAATAAATAATCGATGACATTTTTATCTTATCGGGGCAATCAAAAATTATAAAACCAAAAATTGTTCCACTCAGCAGCAACAACACTCGCAAGTGGGAACTATTTTGAGTGTTTATTTGTTCAAGTGTAGATTTTATGTTTGACCTTGCGGCAAAGTCAAAGTCGCAACAAACGGTAAATAAGACAAACAGCTGTTAGCATTAAAATCTTTGCTGAGAGCGCATGACTCCTGTAAAAGTAAAAGGATTTTCGTATATTTTTGGCTGTTTTTATTAACTAAGGTTGGCTGAAGGTCAACAAACTCAAAAAAAAATGTCTGGATATTTCTATGGATGTACGTGCCTGTGTGCGTGTTTTTCTTTATTGGGAGGTTAAACAAGAGCAAACGAATATTTGGAAGATACCTATACAAAAGTGTGGTGAAATTTTCGCAAGAATCGAAATTTGTTATTTTTTTGTTTTGTTTTTTTTTTTTCCAAAACAAGCTTTTCAATAATAGGAACTTCTGTAGAAATTTTGCTCATTCGAAAACACATATCGCTCCTTTATTGCAACATAGTCATATCTCAAAAAATAGCTTTTCGAGTTAAAAATACAGAATTGATAACAGTACCTTTTATATTGTGCCAAAAATTTATTCAAATTACTTTTAAAACTCTTTCTTTTAGGAGATACTTAAAAAGCTCCCCTACGAAATATCAAAAAAAATAATTTTCTCAACTTTTTTTTAAGAGGCAACCTTTTGCTTTATGGCAGTGTGGCGAATCGAATAAAGAAGAAATTGCTCTAACTTTTCCAGACATGATGCTTGGTTATAGATATTAACAGCAGGTTTAAAGCTGGATTCACCCTCCGTTTCGGAACGAAATTTTTGTTCTGAAAGATGTTTTTTATATGTAGTTTGACATTCTTCTTTCTGAGAGAGAGGCAGAGAGCAAAAGAGAGTTATCTTTATTCCGAACAATTTCAACTTGTATTGGTTTAATTTTTTTTTTTTGTTCTGAACCAGTTGAACTGCTTTTTCCAAGGCAGCTTTAAACAGGTAGTGGCAGAATTACAATAAATACAACACCAAAAAGATTAACATGTATTTTGTTGGTAGAATTTACGAATAGTTGTCAAAATTTTGTTTGAAAAACCAAGGAAGTCTATGAGATTTTGACAAATTTACGCAAAGGGAACGAAAAGCAGCTGTGCCCTATTAAAGCTGCCTTGGCTATTTCAAAATTGAACTCAGCTGCCATATAATATTATATTATATTTACATATATGTAGATGTATGCATAATAAAATAACGTTTACGTAAAAAAATACCCCATATTCCAAAAGGCGTCATCGTCGTCACATCAAGACGACATCAAAATACTCTCGGCTATACATTCGTTTTCGACAGCAATTATGTATTCTCTGATAGGCCTTCGATATTTCTTAGACCTAAGCGATAGATAGACTGTCGAATACATTTAATTGTTGCTGAGAACGAGTAAATAAACACAAAAAATTTTGTGTTGTCTTTATTTGACGACGATGACGCCTCTTGGAATGTGGGGGCATTAAAAAGCTGTGTCATGGGTTAACTTCACCGAAAGTTATTTCAGTAGTGAAACTGTTGCCACCTCGTAACAGTAAGACGCCTCGTTTATATAGTTATTTCATATGGTAGCTTTGTTTGTCCAGAACAACTGTTCCCAGTGGGGGTGAATCGCTTCAGGACAAAGTCTCAAAAACCTAAAATTAGTTCGGAAAAAAATCCGATAAATGGGTGAATCCACATTTTTACACAAAATTTATGAAAAATATCTTTATAACAATTTCCTCTTTTTTCAATTCGTGCTTTGTTTGAATCTAAAGTTTTTGAATGACACTCACAATAGGCGTGTTTCATTTTTTTTTTTTTGTGAACTCCGTGCAAAAGAGAGCAAGCACAAGATTTTCACCAAAGGAGACAAATTTTTCCAAGGGGACGCATAACGTCAAATTTCTAAACCAAAAAAGAGCATATGCTTTGATGATATAATGAATTTTGGCATTTAATTTTTAAAACTAATATAGTACATACATATGATTTTGTCACAATTTTGTGTTTTTAGAATTTTTTTCCCCCATAATTTTTTTAATATAAATATATTAGCAAGTAAATTATTTGTATATTAGTTGACGCAATTTTTTTTCTTTGAATAACTATTTGCCCAAAGTATCCCGCAGGAAAAGTACGGCCTGCTTCTTGTAGGTGGAGGAAGCATACTGTTCTCTCAGTCGCTCATATTTGCCTAAATTTAAGGTGCTGTTCATACAAAATTTAACTTATTCAAATAGCATTGGACTGCTAGAAATATTTAATTTGGCTATGAAAATTTGAAATATAGTGAATTGATATCAATTTATAGAGATAGTGAATTGAGATCAATTTTTAATTCCAAAATAGCTTCATATAAAAAGTAAAATATAAGTGCTTTCACTGCCTTATTATTATTATTTTTTCATTAACTTAATTTTTATTGACATTTGAGTTGTTATTGTGAATAATTTTGGTTACTAAACGCACCTGAAACAGCAGTGAATTTCAAACTTTGCTCAATATTATATCAATCTTCTGCTAATTATTCACTAACTAAATTGAATTTTAAACAATTGACTGTATTAGCTTCTAACATTGATACTGATGATATTAATATAATTTTTCTATATTGAATTTTTGTATGGAATATTGAGCCCAATTAAGGCATTAATTGGGGAAATTTTAGTAATCGTGCATGTCTGAACAACATATAACTCTTTTAATGGATAATAGAGCAAGTTTAAAAATTTTTTTTGTGTTCAAAATGTTTATTTCATACTTTGTGCGTCGCACTTGTGTTCCTAGCATAAGAAACGTTCGACTACCGAATTTGTTTACAATTGTTTTACAACACTAATATATACTGTTAGATTTTTTATGTTTCGCGTTCATTTAAATACAAAAATGTTATTGAAAAAATAAATGTGTTATACATAAATAAAAAGATAAATGAGTTTTATTGTTTTTTTTTAACTGAATTGTTGTTATTAAAATTTTCAATGTTTAAGTGGGGGGTAAGTAAACTTTTATTGCATAGTTTTGCTTTGCAAATTTCTCCAGAGCATTCATTGAAATATTAAAAATGCTTTTGAATAAAAGTTTTCAAACAATTTTTTATAACAAAGTATGCATACAAACAAAAAGTCAGGTTGTCACTCTATTGTTGGTTTGAAGAAGGGTAAGTCCAATAATAAAATTTCTTATTTTATGAATGCTTAATAAAACGTTTATAATCATTTATGAATATACTTTTAGTGAATTTTGCTTATAAACAGTTAATAAGACTGTCATAAATGTCTATGAACAAGGCTGTGTCTTTCCGGACCCTTAAATGCACAAGAAAACATATGTATGTTATAACATATGTTATTCGTAGTTAATTGCATAATTTTAAGACTAGCTTTTTTTATGAAAAGAACAGCTGGCAGCCTCATATCTAATAAGACAACTCCACCATTAGGGTAACCACCAGTTTTTTAAATACTTTCGTTAATTGAAGTAGTTCCCCAGGTGCCGATCCAGCTTTTGGGAGCATTTTGAATATTTTCTTCCCGCATGTCTCTTAAATATTTTTTTTTGTCTTAACCATTTCTCTAAAAGATTATTTTTTAGTGGGCAGGCATGTTGTTCGTGTCGCTAAAGTCTAGCCTTTATTGAAGGCCAAACTTTTATAAACAGGAATTCATTTTTTTACCTATCTCATTAAGATATTTAATCGTAAAAACCGAAAATTATGTGAGGAAAGTCTTCCCTCCCCATTTCCTATTCTTTTTTTATATTCTTCGATAATAAACGAGTAAATCCATGAATACACATTTTTAACAATTCAAAAAATTATCGTTACTTTTTAAATTAAAGCAAAAAAAAAAAAAAAACAAAAAAAAAAGCTACAATTTGTTGTTGCAATTTGTTTTTCATTTTTTTAACCAGTCGTAATCACGTATTGAAATCATTCGCCCGGGGCTTTACACGAAACATATTTGTTTTTTTGAAATACAGAAAAAAAACACTTTAATGCAAACATATGTATGTATGCACATAAAAATACTTTCTATAAAATAATATGATATCACTTTTATATAAAAAATTAATTTGTATAATTAAAGCTACTAATTATTTAATTTTTCAGTCTTTCAAAATAATAAAAATTACAATAAAATTTTTACTTTTGCACTCACTTTAATATTTGAGAAAAGAAAAAAAAAGTATCCACTCTCTGATTGCTTGAAGGAGAACGTCCTCTCTGTTAGCCGTTTATAAACGTACTATTTGTTGCAGTTATTCAGTAAAATCCAAAAAGGAAATTTGTGGTGAAATACTGTTTGGTATTATTTTTATAATTTGCTGCTTTGCTGGAATAAACTCTGCTGTAGCGTTTACACTCGCTCGCTGATTTCGCGTCAATTTAAAATTATGCCGGCTAGCCGTTATTTATATACATATAACAAATGTACAAAATTTTGTATACAAAGAAAGTCGTGCTCCCCGTCGTCTACATTCAGGGTAATTTTTTTTTGTTTTTTTAGCATACCCTCACATTTACTCATTGACTGCCATTTGCGCAGTTACTGCGGCAAATAACGCCAGCGTTCTGCCTCTCTTTAGTAGTGTGATGACGAAATTTATTTAGAATTTTATGAAAATGTTGTTGTCTGCCGTCAACATCATCAACAAACAATTGAGGTTGTTGTGTAAATTTTGTTTGCTAGTGGTTGGTATGGTTGTTAATACTGGCTATATTGGTTATTCAATCTACAGAGTGACAAATAGTGCTTGATGCATAGTTATCAACTAAATGTGTTTTTATTTGTATGTACATAAAATTCAATTTTGCGGAAATATATGAGTATAATTAAAATTATACTGAAATAAGAGCTTGTAACTCCCGCTACGAGAAAATTCTGGATTGAAACGTATAAGAAGAAACATATACCTACATACCTACATACTTATTTTTTTTTATCTTGGCTCAATACTCAGGGGATGACCCCTACATATGTACTGCATTGTTCCAGAACTAGGAAAATAGGTTGTGAGGAGGGAGAAGGAGGGATTAGTGGTTGTGAACATTTGACTTGAACTTTCCAACGTTATAACGTTCCGTACGCTTCGTCCACAGACGAAACGAGGCTGAAAAACGAAATTTCTCTGTAATGCGTTGTACGATTCCCCGGGCAATCGACCACAGATGGATGAGCTCTCGACGATGAACGCGTGCTACGTAAAAATGTGCGAGTTTCGGGAACAAGATCCCTAATCTCGTCTAAGCAAAATCCATTGTAGTAGTGATAGAACAGAGTAACGCACACAAATTGAAACAAACAGCTGTGTTTCTAAAACCAGCGTTCTCCTCGAAAATCTTCAAAAAGTTGCAAAAAAGGGTGTTATGACAGAAAGCTGTCACGACAAGGGTATTTTTATGAAAAAGGGGTCAAGTGATTATGATTGCAATTATAACTTATATGTAATGATAACAATTATAACTTACTAAAAAAATTTTTAAACAATAACAAATATTATTGCCCTGAAGAAGCTATCCGAAGGAAAGCGAAATATTGGCAGACATATTAAAATAAATAAGCAAAAAGGACCTTAAACTTAACGAAATACTACTTAATTAAGAAATAGAGGTCGAATAAAAACCAAAATACTAATTATAACTTACGTACAATTTTGCTTCCGACGTGTTTTTCCGCAATTCGCGACTTTATAGTAAAAACATGTAGTATGATTCGAAGTACTTCTTTCGTGCAGCGTACGAATCGCACGTTAAAACACTGGTAGTCTTTTGAAGCGATCCACGAGTCGATCTAACTTTTTTAATTCAGAAGGAAGAGCAGGTCAGCCAGGCCTGGTACGACTGATCGAAAAAATTTATTGTCCCATTTCAAAGTTTGCATGTAAGTCTTGGCCAATTTCGCTATAAGGGGTTTAGCATTGTCATGGTGTAGAATCACTTTGTCATATCTTTCGTCGTATTGCGGCCGCTTGTTTTTCAATGCTCGGATCAAACGCATTAATTGCGTTCATGTGATTGTGTCAGTCGGTTTTAAAAAATCATAATACACTAGACCGAGCTGGTCTCACCAAATTTTGAGCATGGCTTTAAAACCGTGAATGTACGGTTTGACCGTCGACGTGGAAGCGTGGCCGGGATATCCACATGATATTCTGTGCTTTAGATGATCATAATGAACCCATTTTTCGCCTCCAATTACAACGCTTTGCAGTTCACAAGGCAAGAAATGCCGTTCAACATCAACATCTCTCGAAGACCAGCATGGCTTCAACTCATACGGCACCCAATTTCCTTGTTTTTGAATCATTCCCATGGCTTTCAGGCATTTGGAAATGGCTTGTTGCGCTACTACTACTTGCCAATTAATTCTTATTGTGTTTGGCACAAGTTTGGATCAAGCAATACCTCCAACTCTGCATCTTTAAAAACCATCTTTCTTTCACCGTCATGGTCTTCGATGTCAAAATTACCGTTCTTGAAGCGTTGAAAACACACTTGGCACGTTCTTTCCCTAATAGCGGCCTCATTGTAGGTATTTGGGAGCATTCGATGAGCTTCAGCTGCATATTTCTTCATATTAAAGCAAAAAGTTAAAACTCTCCGCAAATGGCGTGAATTTGGATCGTAATCTGACATCTTTAATCGAGAATAGCTTTATGATGCAGACACAAATTGACAATTATTAATATTTCGATAGCGTTATGTTTACACATACCTTAGCTCATCGAATGGCATCTGCGATCTATTTATTTCAATTACCTCTTCCCGCTACTTCCTCTATCGGAAACGGCGGAAGCAAAGTAATTTTTAAAAAATTCACGAACTTCTAATTAACAGCAAGAAAAATTAGTTGATTATATGGTCAACAGTATTGAATACGCAAGAAAGCGATTTGATATAAACAATTCAAATGTAAATAGAAAGGAGTAATGGGAAATGTTCAAACCTTTTTATGTTTTTTATGTTCTTTCATACATTTTTTGTTTTTAATTTCTTATAATAAACATTAAAAAACACTCTTTAAATTATTATGAAAATTATTGAGTATCTACGACTGTAGTGTGTTTGTCAGCGTTGCGTTTTATTTAATTTTAATCTCCGTTGATGACAGTTGTAACAAACGTACTGTAATTACATATCGGCATCAGATTATATTTTCAGAGATTTAAGACATACGACGTAATCTTCTTTGATCGTTTTCGACATGAGTTATAAACTCATTTTTTCTCTTTTCGAGAAACGATGGAATAATTTGTTTCACGATTTTTCGACAC
This sequence comes from Thecocarcelia acutangulata, assembly GCA_914767995.1. Taxonomy (NCBI): domain Eukaryota; kingdom Metazoa; phylum Arthropoda; class Insecta; order Diptera; family Tachinidae; genus Thecocarcelia; species Thecocarcelia acutangulata. The sequence continues at coordinate 32,833,250 of OU612096.1, forward strand.
GAAAACTACTCATTAAAGTTCAGAACGCGACCGCCGGTTAAACTAAAAATTTTTTGGTATTAAAATTTTATATGCATTTGTCCATACGAATATAAAGGGTGGTCCAAATAAAATACATGATATTACTTGTAAATAAAACAAAACGCTTTCAGAGACTTGTCTTAATATATTATTACGATAGAAGATATATTATTATGTAAGAAATAAAATATCGGCAAAATGCTCGCCATGTCGTCGGTGGCTTATCTCTATCCTATGGTCCATATTTTCAATGACTCTGCGACAAAGTTGAACTTTAGTGTCATTAAAGTGCCGAATTATGTCATTGTTCACGTCGACCCCCTCGGGGAACAGGTTTTTCCTTGCATAGCCCACTCTAGGACACTCTGCCTTCTGAGGAGTAGAGGGGAAGGAGTCTCTCGTTTGTTGTAGCAAATAAAACTCTAGGAAGCCGCATGACTTATGTTGTGTTGGACTACCGAAACCCTTACCAAGGGTTAAAATAGGCAGAACGGGGATCAGCAAGCCGCCAGGGATGATCTGCCTTGCATACCTGTCGGTGCTGATCATGGCTGAGGTGCCTGCCTTGGCTGAAACGTTCTGAATGTAGTTTAAACCTAAAATCGCTGGAAGAGGAATTAGTTTCCCCGATCACTTTGGTGCACAGCGGTTAATTCCCGTTGTTTGTGTGAAAGTGAAAACCATAATTCATGAAACAAAGTCAAGCGTAAAGTTTCTTTGTTTTTGCACCCATAATCTTCAGTCACTCTATATAATAGCGCATTCATTTTACGCACGTTTTTGGATATTTATTTTGTTGTTGCTAATGTTTTTCTCTTTTTGGAATCGTTCATGTTCCAAGGTGACCTTTAATATTGCGTGTGTGTGTTTTGTGTGCTACAAAAAAGTTGTAGCTCTTTGAGTGGCAGAAGATTTCTTCTATTCAGTAGTAGAGAGGAAGAAAACAATCATGAATAAAAGTCGTAAAATTTGTCTGGTCATACATACATATGTACATACTAGTGTATGTAAGTAGTTATGCATTTGAAATTGTGCTTAAGGCAATTATTGGTCTAAATTATTTTGGGGCTTGTCTTGGTAGTAAATCAAAGAAGTTTTGAAAGTCAAACGCGACGTCTGTGCTTTAGGCATAAATTTGTGTTTTTTTTTTGTGAGCATCTAAAGCTGTTTATGAAGAGAATTTCTTTACTTTAGTAAAAAACATTTTGTTTTTGAATTAACTTAAAGTATCAATACAACGGGACCAAAAGGACCCAAGTGGGCTGGTTTCATGAAACTGGCGGCCTGTACAACCTAACCTAACTTAAAGTATACCTATCAAATTTTATGTAAAGTGTGCAGTTATCTTAATACCTATCTTTCCTGTGAAGCAAAATATCGGCTAAATGCTCGCCATGACTTTACTGGCGTACCTTTTTTATTCAACGCTCTATATTTTCAATGACAGCCATAATTGAGGTTAAATGTCGTAAAAATGCCTAAATATTTCAGCTTTTAGCTCTTGAATTCTTCTTGGCTTGTTGATGTACACTTTTTCTTTTAAATATCCCCATAACAAAAGTCCAGTGATGTCAAATCGTATGATTATGGCGGCCAATAACTACCACCTCGACGTGTGATAAAGCATCAATTGATTTTCTTGCGCAAAAAAGCTATTGTTTCTTTGGCTGTATAGCAACTGACGGCATTCAGTTGGAATCACATATCTTCCAGATCTATATGAACAATTTCTGGCCACAACACGTCCGCTATTATGTCGCGATAATATGCACCATTTACTTAACTGCTTGGCCTAGCTTTCACCTCCTAATAAACACTACATCCTGCTATTTCCTATATCACACCTCTACCTTCCATCTTCACTCCTCTACTCTCAGACAAACAACACACAAAAGGAGCTGGAAGTTTAAGTATATACTAAGGAATCCAGCAGCCTACCTATCTATTCTAACCTAACTGCTTGGCACACCTCATTTTCGAAGAAGTATTGCCAGCCCATAAATCCTCTGAAACGTCATGACGTAATTCTGTTTGTTAACGAATACACTGAGGTGAAAGTGTGCCTGGTTGCTGAAGGTGAAGTATACGAAAATCATTGGGATTTGAAGATCCATATTCGTAAAAGGCTTCAACAATCTTAACAGGCTGCTCCATTGTGTACTTTTTTATGGTTGAATTTGCCAAAATTAAGCTGGACAATGAACTTGACGTCAAGGTGTGACACACAATCATCATCCCGTATTATGGTTGGGCTACCTTTTAGAACTAGTGCGTGGTTGAGTTTATCAAACACAGAAACAAGAAAATGTCAAATTAAGTGAACAAAAAGGCGTTAAAGTGTGACTCACAATTAGCATCGTACATTATGGTTTGACCACCCTTTACATAGTTTGCCTCTTTTTATCCTTTTCGGACGAATGAAATTAAAACAAAATGCAATAACAAATGAATGAATACGAAATTGGGAGAAAAGCAAAAATGCCTTCTTTCGTTTGTCACAATTTTTCAATAAAACGCCTTGGAGATAATCAAATTAGCCCTCAATCACACGGTTGTGTGTGTACACTCGTGTTCAGCTACATACTCGTTTACGTTATCCCCAATAATTGGTGAAAATCAAAAAGCTTTGATTTTTTTTTTGGCTTAAAATTTTTTGTAAAGTGTACTTAAAAACCTTTTTTCCAGATTTGCCTTTCGCTCATAGCTTTAAGTCCCCGTATAAATGTGCTCTGAGTTTATTTATATGACATAAGTGAAAACGCCGTTAGACGCAAAACATTTTCTACTTTTTCACACAAATTTTATTGCAAAATACCTGAGCAGACATATACTCGTACATACAAGTACTTCCTCATGTTATCAGTAGTAGTTTTGCTTTGACTTTCATTTGAACTCCTTAGAAGCAAACTTTGTTTTAAATTCACCAACCGCTAAATTATTGTGTTTTAATGCATGAGCTGCATGTGATGAAAAGCAGATACGAAAGTACGAAAATGTTTAAAAGCATACTTGAAAAACTACTTTGACTATTGTGAAATTTTGCTGTATTTTTCCCGCTCATTTTTTCACAAATACTACAGCAGTCTTGAATATGTTTAATGCAGGTGTACCCAGAAGTTCTTAATGGAAGAGCAAACACCAATACATTTTAGGAAAAACTACTTTTGTTTAATATTTTTTGTTGTAAGAAGCAAAACATATTTACAAAAACCAAAATTTACGCTGATAGTCGCTGTTGTCAATGCTTAGCAGCAAAGCATGCGAAAGTGTTGTTGCTTTGCTCTTGTGTGTGTACAGTGAAGAACGCCAAAAAACTATCAGGCATGTTCCAAGAACGCGCGTTCTGAAACCGCAATGCGTTTTGAAAAACACCTAATTGATTTTTAGGTGTTCTGAGGAACGCGCGTTTTACTGGCGTTTATTAGTTTTTTCCGAAAAAATACAACATGTGTTTTACATACGTATATATGTATGTGTGTGGTAGTAATATAAAACGAAAAAAAAAAATTTGACAACAAATAGAAAAATTTTTCATTTAGTTTTCTTAATGAAAATGTGTAAAATTCTTTAAACTTTTTATTGAAATATAAAGAAAACATATTAAATTTTAATAGTGAATAATTGTATTGCCGTTTGCAAGTTCAGTTTTAGCAAGTTCAATCAGTTCACTTCAATATATATGTACATGCGAGTTGAAGTCGCCAATTTTAAGCGATATGCGTTTTCCAGAACACCTATTTGGCGATTTTAAATCGCAAAACCATATTTCTTGCGTTATACGTTTCTCAGATCACCTATTTGGCGTTTTCAAATCGAAACTGCTAAATTTAAGCGATTTGCGTTTCTCAAAACATGCATGTATATAAGAGTCTTTATAGTCTTGTGAAAAATACACAAACAACTTTTTCTTATAATAAGACAAAGTTGTTGGTGTATTTTTCATTGCTAGTGCTGAGCGCAGTATTTGTGTATTAAAGAGCAATAGCTAAGCGCTTTCATAATAACAATTGGGCATCAAGCGTGGGCAGATCTGGTATAATGCATCAATCACAGTCTAATAAAAAAGTACATGGATACATACGAACCAACGAGCATACATACACACATATGTACCCTATATACATATGTATGTATGTAGGCACCACTTGCCTTACGAAAACCTGCTCGTAAACATTTCAGTCTTCAATCAAGCCGCACTTTACGCAAATTTTTTTTTGTTTTTATTTAAACTTTATTTTAAAAAGTTTTATTTTTAGAGTTCAATGATTTTGCGGGCTTTTCTTTTGTTTACAAAATGTTTATCAACTGTTATTTTTTCTCAGCGATTTCATTTTGGTTAAACAAAAATGCTGCTGAATATTTTTTACAGAAATACAAAACCCATCCAAATGTAAACAAAATATTCACAACACAGCAAATAAAATACACCTCCTGTGATCGTACAATAAACACATGAATATTTTTTTTATATCGAATTCTCAATAAATAAAACAGTTATAAGAATCTTAAAAACATTAACAAAATTTGCTGTTAACAGAATGTTGCTACTCTTTGGCAAAAACGCTGCGCTGCTTTGGTTCTCATTCATACATCCATATGTAAGTACGAACGTACATATGTACACACATACAAGTTTGCATGACTGTGTGTACAAAGTCGAAAAAACGTGAAAAAATAAACGTTGCACTGCACTCGCAACACAGTTTTGAGCGTTTAAAAGCCAAATGTATATAAGTATGTACATATGTGTGATTATATGTATAGATGTGTGTACAATGATGACGCATTGCTGTTACTTTTAAAGCAACTAAATAAACAACAATAATAAGAAACGTAGGTTATGATATCGAAGTAGTGAATTTGTGAAATTTGTTGCTATTTTCTGTGTGTGTTGCCTACCAACATTAAAACAAGAACACTTCATTAAATATAATCATGGTAACAAAAAACTGAGAATAATTTTAATAAATTTAACATAGCGGAAACTACAATTGAAAAAGCGGGAGATTATCAATGGACATTAGAGGGGAATTTGTACACGATTTTTGTATTTGGATTCGCTAGAAACTTATTTTGTAGGGTTTAGTAAAAAAATGCCTGAGCCAAAAAACAAAGACGGTGGGATGGGGCTAATGACTTCTCATCAATGTAAAGGTAAGGCAAAACCCAACAAGATCCACAAAAAGCTTCACTACTGTCGCGGACTCGCTCTTAGTGGGTTAAAATGTAAGATTAATAATTCTCCCTTTACATTTCTTGTGAATATATCTACCTGCTAACTGCCCTCCTTAACTTAGTGTCCTCACCTGCGATAATATCTGAGACGAGAACGTCAAATTCTATCGCAGAGAGAATTCTGTTACGTGTAGACTTAAAATCAGTGTTATCGCAGTCTTATAATAATTTTTATGAGAGCCTTCTTATGAGAAATCTCATGACAACGATCTTATAATAAGAGCTGTCAAAAAAGCGGAGGTGTATGTGTTTGTTTACAAAAAGACGCCATTGCAATTTTACCGATTATTAGTTTTGCAAAATATCTTTAAAAAAACCCTTTTAAATGGGAAATAATTTGTTTTTATGTATTAAATATATACTACTCGTATACTCTTAAGCAATTGTAAAAAATGTGCACATATACGAAATTCCTATAAGATTTTGTTCATCGCAAAGATGTGTTTTCTCCTCGGCTTTCATTCATACTCTTAAGCAATTGTAAAAAATGTGCACATATACGAAATTCCTATAAGATTTTGTTCATCGCAAAGATGTGTTTTCTCCTCGGCTTTCATTCATATATGAATTCTTATAAGATTAACAACAATACGTATACTCCTTGTTAGATATGAAGATGGACATTAAAAAATTCGCTCTCTCATTCTGCCGACGTTTTCTCAGATATTATGTCAGATGTAATCGCAGTTGTAGACACTAGGTATGACATCGGCAATTTCAAAAAACGATTAAATATTGTTATTACTTTTTAAATGCAGTTTGTTGCTACAATTCTGTTTACATACTGAAATGATAGATTTAAAAATCAGATAGCAAACATGTAATAAACACATTTAAAAATAATTGCATTTACATATATGTATGTATGTACAATATACCAGCAATTATATTTATTTGCATACATTCTTTATTTTTATTTTTTCAAACGAATAATAAATGAATTTTTGTGTTTATTCATAAATGTAGATCTTCGCCGCTGCAGCTCTTTATTTTTATCGTTTTTATTTTTAATTCAGCTGACTGTGTGTTTAGAAAATGAAACCACAAATTTGTAATTTTTTAAACTTTTTGTCTGTAAGACAAAAGACTTGATCAATGTCACGTTTTCACTTTTGATCATTGAAACGGCACAACCTGAATGATCGTTCGCGCAGACATCGTTTTGATGATTTCAATTGGAAATTTATCTTTACGAGTAGCAACAAGTGTGTCTTGGTTGTACGAAAGATTAAAAAGTTTTGATTTTTTGGGTAGTTGTATCGACTGGTTGTAAAATTTAGGACCATGTTGTACAACTTTATTTTGATTTGCTCCTATTTTTATATACAATTGTTGCATCTGCGGTGATCTTTACTCAAGAGAATTTTTTAAGAAATGAAATTGTGAGTTAATGTCGCACAGTTTGTGCGCAAAACACACAACTCGGCAAGCCAACGTGTTGTAGCAACGGTCGCATAGTCTATGGCATGGGTAATAATTAAATACTTATACTACATTTACACCAACTCAAAATCTAGTAGATTTGAGTTAAAATCTACAACAAAATCCATATCGTTTACACCATCGTTTTTTTTGACACCTAACAAGATTTCATTTGCCTAAAAATAATTTATGCATGGCAGTTTGACAAATCAATTTTATCAGAGACTGAATACATTACATTAAAGTGTATATTTTTGGTGCCCAGAGACTGCATACACCAGATTAAAGTGTATATTTTTGTTACAGCGTAGTATTTTTAAGTACTTTTTGAACAAAATCACAGTTGCATCGCTTGGTACTGAGTATATTTCAGGAGATTTCGTCGAAATCTACTCATAAAGTAGATTTCATTTTGTATGGGAAATCTTCTTAAAATCTACTAGATTTGGCTTCAAATCTCGAATGAGTAGAGTTCGCTTTGGTGTAAATAGACTATTAGTAAAGTTTTTAAAAATTATTATTACCATAACAATTTTACATTATTTTAATTTATTTCTTGAGGCGCCAACAATATTCTCATATTTTGAACAAATCATAAAATTTTTCAAATCGCATGATTTGTCAAAAACTCTGTCACACAGTTGCGTATTTAGTACTTTTTTTTTATCACAAATGTTATTTTTGGTAGATCACACGATCGTGCCGGATAATGTATCAGGGCCTTTCTATGTATGTATATAAACAAACAAAAAAACAGCTGATAGTCCGCACTTACCCAAATAAAAGTTCGGGGTAATTTTCTCTCAAAATTGCACACAAATGTTACGTGGAACATATTTGGACCAGTTAGAACTGTTTTGTTATTCACTTGGAACACACCTATCATTATACAAGTATGATTGCAATGAGTTATAAATGTAGTAAAATAATTAAAAACTATTATTACAATAATAATTTTACATTAATTTAATTTACTTCTCGAGGTGCCAACAATGTTCTCATATTTTTCACAATAGACCCCACACCGATCGCACAGAAATCGTCATGTTATGAAAATGGTCATGAAATATTTCACATCGCACGATTTGTCAAAAACTCTGTCACGCAGTTGCTTTTTTTGTACTTATTCAGTACACATGTTTTATTTGGTGGATCGCACGGTCGTGTAAGATAGTGTAACAGGGCCTTTAACAGCACTTTTCGTCAAGCTGCATCGAGTGCCATTTGCCCTGATTCACTATCTTTAACTTTTATTAACATAATAATTTTACTTTACTTAAATTTTTTTCTTGAGGAACAAACAATATTCTTATATTTTTCACAATATATACCACACTGATCGCACAGAAACCATAATGTTTTGAAAAGTTTCATAAAATTTTTCTAATCGCACGATTTGTCAAAAACTCTGTTGCACGGTTGCATTTTTAGTACTTTTTCAGCACACATGCTTTATTTAGTAGATCGTACGATCGTGTATGATAGTGTAACAAGGCCTTTAACCACAAAGTGAGTAGCTGATGGTACAGTTGTTTTTAAATATGTGTATAATACGTAACTTGAAAGTGCACATCGTGGTGCAATTAACCAGGTGACATCACTAGCCCAGGTGATAATTTTTTGCTTCAAAAGTTGTTAATGTTTACACACATTAAAGTGAAAAAATAAAAAATTTTAAACATTTTGAAAAAGTGAAAAAGAAACCAAATAAAAAGGTTTTCAAAAATATTTTAATTGTTTAAACTGCGTTGAAAATAATTTATGAAAACAACTACATTAATTTTCTTTATATAAACTTTTCTTTCTTTATTTTCTTCTATTTTGTAAACATGTTTCTGACGGTGTCCGGGATATTTACATAAACAAAATATTATGTTTGTAGTACAACAAGTCTAATGTTGCCACCTAATAAGTGCACCATGCTACACACAATACACAGCTTGATTACATTACAATAATATTAAATGTGATTCGCTTTAATACTTTTAACATAAAGAAGAAAACAATTTATTTATTAAAAGTTTTTAATAAATTACGTAACCATGTGACAGAGTTTTTACTCGGTTAACTCAGGATAGGGTGTGTAGTTGGACGTGAATACTAATCTCATAAATCTCCGAACTGTTTAACCATTATCAAAACGAATATGATATGATTTATTTGGCAATATTACAATGCTTCTTGAATGAACTATAGTTATATATTTTTGAGTATTCCATGCTTTCAATATGTCAAAAATACTCGTATACATATATAATTTAAATAAAGTAGTATTGATATGAATTTTATATATGTTAGTATTTTTTTTTTTCAATATTTACAGCCTTATTCAGAAAAAATATTTTGTGTTTATTTTATAAAATTCTTTAAAAAATTTGTGAAATAGGAGCTTCACAAACATGAAATATTTTTTGTGAATAGTCTTAATATATAAAATTTAGCTTGTTATCATACTCCATCCCTGGGTGAGTAACAAATTAAAAAATGTTGAAATGTGCTAAAATTAAAGTTTGTTACTTCACCACTGTTTGTTGTTGGCTGGCAAATAAAATTCGTAGACATTTTACAGCCAAGACATAAACACATTTAAGTAAAGACAACCGCCAACATTGTTTCTACTGGACGGCAGATGTCACAGCCAACATTACACGTACAGTAAAATGGAAAAAGTTGGCTAAATTTTAAAATACAGCCTTTCAAGTTTAAGTATGGTAAAAATTATAGGGTGTTTTTTTAAGAGTTACACAGTTTTGAATCATAATAAAACAAAGAAATATATTTTTGATATCAATGAAACGGGCTATCTTTGGATAGAACATTTTGTGTCATTAATGTTTAAATATATACGGATAAGTCTTAAAATAATAGCATGAAAAAATATGATTACTGTGATCATGCTGTCATAATTTAGTCTGCTGTTTCGAATTTGAGTCAGCTGAGATGTTTACAGTGTAGTTAAGACAAATAAAAAAAAGGGTAGTCTCATATTGACTTATTATGCTTCTTTTGTGCTGTCATAAAATATTTTCCCCCGGGGAGCAGGGTTTGCCTTGGCGTACACCAAACCAGGGCATGCTTTCTGAGGCATAGAGGAGAGAGGGAGTCCCTTCTTTGTTGTAGCAAATAAATAAAATAAATTTCTAAATATTCCGAGTGTGCATTCTGATCCCCCCGGGGAACAGTTTCTACCTTGGCGTATTCCTAACCAGGGCACTCTGTTTTTTGGGTAAAGAGGGGAAGGAGTTCCTCGTTTGTTGTAGCAAATAAAACTCTAGGAAACCGCATGACTTATGTTGTGTTGGCTTCCGAAACCCTTACCAAGGGTATAAATTGGCACAACGGTGATCAGCACGGCCTCTGGGTGGTTCTGCTTGCGGTTCAACCCGGGCTAATCATGGTTGAGGTGGCTACCTTGGCTGAAACGTTCTGGTTGTGGTTGAAACCTAAAACGCAGGAAGAGCATGTTAGTATCCTTGATAATAGTTTGGGTTTTTTCGGGGACTAACAACCTCCCGAGGGTCTGTTGCCTTTACAACAGATACCTGTACTGTAAGGAACCAGTGGTGATGGTTGACGGGTGAGTTGGTTTAAGGGCTGATGCTGCTAGTAGGCTTCGGCCGACCAACTCATTAAGCCTTGTGTTCCATTGATTGCTTGGAAATTGCCTGCAGAAGGGACTAGAAAGCCCGAACGCCTCAACAAGAAGTTGCTCATATGGCAAAAATTGCTACCTGCGTGAGCCTGGTAAGCCACACGGGGGCGCTGGTGAATCGTGAATAATTTACTCCCTGCAACTGGTCCATCATTAGATAAGGCCGTAAGGTATCAGGTGCAATCTGATACCGGTTAAGGCCACTTCAGACCAGAGGCTCGTGTGGTTGACAGCCGGCTTTGAGCCGCCGCCGGTCTTGTTTTACTTTGTCCCACCGCTGCCGTTATGGCGACTGAAATCAACTTATTTTCAGCCGCCGTATTTACACAATCGACAGCTTGAGCCGACTTAGTTCTACAATATGGAATTGTTGTAGCAGCATAATGACATTTTGTCACTGTCAAAATCTATGACCTCAAGCTTTTGTTTATGTATTTTATATAGTTTCTTTTGTTTCATGTAAGAGTTTGACAGCATGATCATACCACAAGCGGTTACTTGTTATAGTTACAATATAATTAGTGCTATATTTAGTGCTTTTGTGGCATTTTATTAGAAAAGATCCGATATTTTTCTGGTGACAGATTACTATAAGTTTACATATTATTATTTAAAATCCGGGGCGCTGGTAATTCATCCCGTAGAGTTGGTCCATCATCAGATAAGACCAACAAGGCAGATGTTGATATAAATAAAATATTAGAACATTATGGTTGATATGACACCGTTTGAATCCATTCCCCAATTATATCCCACTGAGAGCCAGAAACATGATTGTACATTCTGTTTAGTTACAAAAACGTTTGCTATAGTTTTATAGTATTTTATTTTTTTCCAAATTAACACTCATTATTATTTTTTATTTGAATAACTCTTGCCATATTATATAATTAAAATTTATGCAAACGAGGCTTGGTAAGCGCAACTGCATAAAGTGATTAATTGCATCTTATAATAAAAAAGTCATCTTGAAACATAATTACGCTTTTTATCTTCGAAATGACATTTTGAGCCACCAGCAGCAAAATCAACACAATAGAACTTATTTCTGGGCTTGTGAATCTGAACATTTTTCTCGTTTTTGAATGATGATTTCATTAATCATTTGCCGTCAACAAATAAACACAATCTATCAATTAATCTTAAAAGAGTTAAACGCTGCATTACTGGTAGTTTTAAACCCCGATTCTTTTTTTTTCTTTTTGATTGATTAAAAGCTTTAATCAATTACGCGTAAAAAAAATAGAGTCAAAGCAAGTAGCTGAATGCATTTCATGTTTTGAACGCCACATTTGTGTCATGTGTGAGCGTGTGTGTATGTGTGTGTGGTCGTAAATTCCAGAAGTTTGATGCAATTAAAGCTTTACTTTGTGTTGTATACTTGAAGTCAGCAGTGCTGCCACTACAAAAAAAATATTACAACCAAAAAAAAGAACACTGTTCACTACTGTGCAGTAGTTCCAAGCACTGTATTTGAAAGCAATTCCTAAAACAAAACAAACAAACTATAGAACACTTAGAAACAGAACAAACACTTCATAATTTTGAAACGCCTTCACCACAACGCTTGCCTGTACTTGAATTCTGTTGCATAGCAAAATCCAAAACAAAACATCACAATGAAGCAAATACAAGATGAGACGCAGCAAGCACATTGGCATTTGAGCATTAAGTCTAAGGTCAGACACAGCGATTTTAATTGCCGAACTTTTTAGCAATTTTCTTTTGGAATTGCTTTCTTGTCCACACACAAAAACTTTTTTCGGCAACTCTTGAGCAATTCTCTACCTTTTGTTTCATGCAATTTACATTGTATAAGCACATACACATACAAACATGAGAGAAAAGTAAGGAATTGCTGAGAATTGCCGAGTACCGGCAATTCTTTTTCCCTTCTTATTCCCCTCACCGAAAGCTTCTATAAAGTCAAGAATTGCCCAACTAAAGTTGCTGTGTGTGACCAGGCACTAAATATTTGTGCTTAATACAAAGACAAAAACCATGAACAACAACAATACACATTCATGAGCATACTGTACATACAGCCAGGGCTGCCAGAAAAATATGAAGGAAATCGTCAAAACCCCGATAATATATGAAAATATCGTCATTTTGGTTTTGAAATATCGCCAAAAAAAAAATCGGACTTATAGAACTACCAAATTTTTAGTATATTTTACATTTTTATTTAAAAAAAACAACAGATTTTAAATGCAAACTTATGGTCGCAAATTTGTAAACAATATGTACGAGTATGTACTAAAAATCAAATGCACTTTGATACATTGAATGTTCCGAAAATTTTAAGAATAAGTATGTGAATTAAAGGAATTCTAATAAATTGGATTTAACTGCAGCATCAAAAACGTTTTTTTTTATTTTTTTTTTTATTTTTATTTATTTATTTAAGTCTATAGACTATAAGTCCTTACAGACTAAAGAAAAAATATAAAGGAGTACAATTACGTATTTAAGTGCAAAATTATTTTTCGTTTTAGAACATCATTAGATTCAGAGATATCGATAATATGATAAAATTTGTTGAATATTTCACATATGCGACGAAAGGGATCATTGTTCGCATAGACGGTCCTGTGATAATCTAGACTTATTAGTTGATAGTTACGGGTTGCTCTTGTTGGTACACAGAAATTTATTTTGCTCAGCAGAAACTTTGAATCAACTTCACCGCGAATGAATCCAAGGAGGAAAGAGATACTAAGCATGGTTCGACGACTTTTCAAAGTTGGTAATTTAATCAGTCCAAGCCTACTTTCATATCATGGCAGTACATACGAGTTCCATCCAAGACCCCGTAGACAGAAAATAAGAAATTGTTTTTGGATAGATTCAATACTATTTATGTAAATGGTGAAGTAAGGATCCCATATAATTGATCCATATTCAAGAATAGGGCGAATCATGGAAATATAAAGTTGCTTTGTAATGTAAGGGTCTGAAAATTCTTTAGACCATCGTTTCATAAATCCAGGAACTCCACAAGCCTTGTTAACAGTTAGCGCAATGTGATCTCGAAAATCCAGCTTATGATCAAGGATGAATCCCAAATCGGTAATAGTGTTAACTTTTTCAAGCATTATTCCATTAATGTGATAAGAATAATTTGAGTAGTTGCTTCGATAAAATGACATTTGTTTACATTTTTTTATGTTAAGGTACATAAAATTAAGTTTGCACCATTCCACAAGTTTATTGATATCGGCTTGAAGTAGAAGTTGGTCTTTGGGGTTATTTAGGTGTTTAAATAGTTTAACATCATCAGCATACATTAAAATTCTTGAGTGCAAGACAACAGAGGGCAGATCATTAATAAAAAGGGTAAATAACAACGGGCCAAGATGGCTTCCTTGGGGAACACCAGAAGGAACATCCAAATTTATCGATAAAACGTTTCTAACCTTGTCTTGTTGGGTTCTGTTGGACAGATATGAACGAATCCATTTAAGGGTTGAACTGCTAAATCCCATTAACGAAAGCTTGTGTAACAACAGGTCGTGGTTTACTTTGTCAAATGCTTTACTAAAACCCGTGTAAATTACATCCGTTTGTTAGCTATTTAAAAATCCATCATTTACGATAGTAGTAAACTCCAAAATGTTGGTAGTGGTGGAACGTGACTTACAAAAGCCATGTTGATACGTTGATATCAATGAAGATATTTGGTGAGATAGACAACTAGTCAAAATTTTTTCCAGCAGTTTTGGAATAGCATTTAGCTTAGCAATTCCTCTGTAGTTTGATATGTCAAACTTGCTTCCATATTTAAACAAAGGGATAATGAACGATTTTTTCCATTCAGGAGGAAGGTAACATAGATCAACAGACTTGTTATAGATTATCATAAGTGGATTATACAACGACTCTGCACAATATTTGAGAATACAGCTAGGAACTCCATCCGGACCAGGATAATAAGAAGATTTAAGTGATCTTAAATTTGAAAGAACGGTTTCACTGTCAATGAATGGAAAAGTTATGCCAGATGAATTTTTTAAATTAAACTGATAAGTAGAATTGTAATCGAATGTGCTCTTGGAGTATGTTGTTGCGAAGAAATCTAAAAACATATTGCTGATGAGTGTATCATCATCACTACTACAGGAACCATATTTCAAGTATTTGGGATAGTCACAAGAACGGCGTTTTGAATTCACAAATTTATAAAACGATTTAGGATTAGTTTTCAACTGTAATCTCATGCGAGCTAAATAGTTATTGTATGATAATTTGTTTGAAATATTATACTCAGAGCGCACAATGGAGTAATTACGGAAATCTATTAAGGATCCAGATTTTTTGTATCTTTTATAAAATTTGTTTTTCTTATTCTTTAAGGATGTCATTTTAATTAGGCTTTGTAAGAAAGAATGTCTTCAATTGTTTCATTTTCTAAAGAGTTTCGTATTTTTGTCTAATTTTAACTAACTTGGGTGAATACTACATATCGCTTCTTTATTGCAACATAGTCATATCTCAAAATATGAGCTTTTCAAGTTAACAATGCAGAATTGTTAACAGTACTACATTTTATATTGTGCCAAAAATTTATTCAAATTACTTTTAAACTGTTTCGTTTAGAATATATTTTACAAATTTTTGTTTAAGACTTGTATGGAAGCTAAAAATTTGAAATGTGTTTTTCTCGAAACAAGCTTTTTTGAATTATGTCTATGTTATGTTATGATATGTCCACGCTGCAGAAGAATAGGGTAATGTTACTCTATCTTGAAATAATTTAGAATATATTGGAAACGCTCGGCTTTTCATTCATTTTTTTTCTTTTTCAAGTCGGCCAGACTTTTGAAACAGTTTCCTGTGAATGAATCGTACGGTCGTGTAGGATAGTGAATCAGGGCCTATAACGGGCTTTCACGGTGGGTAATACAAACTGTGCAAACGATGTAAATGTGAGGAAAAATACTAATTTTTCTCATGCAACAACAAAATATATATGTATATAACAACAAAATATATGCAGAAAGAAATTTGCAAAAATACTCAGGCGCAAACGAATGTAAACAATAACATTTGACATAAACAAAACTACTGCCATATTGTTTAATATAAACAAAACATTTTATATACTATTTAAAAAAAGAGCAGGCATTAAAATAAAGTGCAATGAGTGATGAACCTTCAAGAAGTAAAGACAGTAAGATCCATATACAAACCAAACTCAACGTCATAAAGACAATTATTTGCGAAAAATTTTACAACATTTTTCTTTCCCTCACTGATTCTGGACACTCTTATATATTAAAAAATTAGTTTTAATATGCTTATATATAATTGTTAACAAATGCAGATTTTTGGAGAATTCTACTAGTGAAGCCAAAAGTTATTTGTGTTTCTAGAAATAGGGCACATTTCCACAAAAATAAACGGGTATTCTCACGATCAAACACAACATGCACTGCAAATTTAAAAGGTTGCAAAAAAGTTGAAAATACTTATAGACATACTCTGTAGCTCACCGACAAATAATTGAAAAAATTTAATGCTGCAAAAATCGTCGTTTTTAGGACAAAAATCGTCAAATCGTCATTTGGCTAAATTTGAAAATGAAATGAAAATCGTCAAAATGACGATTTATCGTCAAATCTGGCAGCTATGCATACAGCACTTGTGCACTAATACAAAGACAAAAACCAGAAACAACATCAAATTTTATAAACAAAACTAAAGTAGAACATTGCTTCAATGCTTCAAGTTCTACTTCAATTTTGCAGTGTTCGTTTATGTGCTTAGAACATTTCGGCACTGAAGTGTTTGTTTTGAAATGTGAAAGAAGACGATGGATAGTACTTGTAAATAGTACGATGTTTTGTGAGACATTTATATTGTGCTTGAGCACATATTTTGAATCACAGTCCTTGCCAAACGATTCCGATAGCAATCCCATTAACTCCGAAACATTTTTTCCAGAACGGAACATTTAATATTTTAAGGGAATTTCCGCCCCAAATAAATTGAACTTTATTCTGATAAAACTGAAAACATGAGCATCATACTGTTTTACCAATTGCTGCTTAAATAATTTTCAAATATTTGCAGTAGTTGCCACCATATGCAAAAAGAAAAAGAAACAGCCTGCCAACTACTTGTACTCAACATTTCAATAAAGTTTTCAGATTTGATCTAATTAAAGCCGCCGGAACTGTCGTGCCAAACAGCAAATCAACTCGTTATCTTTGCTACACCTTTCAGTTTGCTTTTGAAAACAATTCAAAAGAAAGACTTTATTGCCAGCAATAAATCTTTCATTTCCTTTTCGCAACCAAGCACAGACGAATCCGAATCCTTTGCCGTCAAGATGATGAAAATGAAAGCTTTTTGATTTAACGGTGATGATACGGTAACAATTTTCATTAAAGTTTTACTTGTTTGTAATTGCAAACAGCAACAGCAATTTCAAGATAAAAAAATGATAATAATTGCTGATGACGATGATGATGTTGATGCTGCTGCTGTTGCCGTTGTTGTTGTTGCGGTTATTATTGCTGTTGATTGCAAAGATAAATTTGTATGTTTAACAAACAACTACCACTTGTACTACTCGTATTACGTAATATGCCTGCCACAAATGAAAACTACTCGTTGCACAAACACAAACACTTGTTCACAAATTGTGCTTCGGAAAATGCATTGAAACGATCTTTAATAAGAAACAAAACGAGGTTATCATAAGGAAAACATCTTTTCATTAACTGTTTCATATTTGGCCATAAACTGAATAACAACAACACACAAACAAATTTAAATAAAAAAAAAACGCGTCCATCGGTGCGTGTTAAACAGTCTATAAAAAAATGTTTTAATATCAGCAACAACTTGTTGTTTTTTATAACTGAGGAAAGGAAAACAAATGATTTCACGTTACCAACATGGTTTGGGAAAAAAAGTTAAGCAATAGATTTCTTTGCAAGTATTTTTGTAAGCGTGCGTGCATCAGTGTGTTTGTTTGTTGGGTTGCGTTTTCAAATAACAAATAGCAGTCAGCAGCCGGCAGCCAGCACCTGCAGTCGTTTTGTTTACCATTTACACCAAATCCAAAACCGCAGCACATCGAACAGCCATTCAATGTGGCGTTTTTCTTTCTTTTTTCATTTTCCTTTCAATTTTATCACTGTGAAAGGATCTGATTGCGAAACAGCTCTATAAAATAATCTAAGCAAAGCATAAGATGAATGACGTTAGCACGCACTAAAAATAACAAATGCTTGTTTATTTCTTTCCACTTCTGCTGGCTGCTGCCTCATGCACAACTTTTAGCTTCTTTTCTGTTTCTTAAAGTGACTTCTTTATTTTCATTTTATTATTTTTCCTTCTATTTTCTAATCCATTGTCAAATATTTGTTTGCGAAATACGCGTTTGTACTTAAAAGGAGTTTGTTAGAACTTTTTTCAAGTGTACAACGTAAAAGGTTGTGAAAAATATTTTCATCAACAAATGCCTTTACGGCCGTATCTGATGATGGACCAGATCCATGGAGTGAAGTGGCTTGCTAGGCTCACACAGGTAGCAATTTTTGCCATATGTTTGCAGCCATTATAAGGGATAAATGCTGGAGTAGCTCGCCGGTTTTGGCCAGGCGTGGAAAAACACGTTGAAATATTTTTTCCCAATTTATTTGATTAAAATTAAATAAATTCAGCAAATTCAAAGTAAAGCAATGGTTAAGAAAACGAACTAGTCCTCGTGTAAATTTTAAAGAAAATGACCGGAACACCAGTGTCGTGGATTACCCGTGAGAAGACTGCATGGCTTGCTGGTTGGCTAAAGAATCGTTAGTGTTTTAGTAAATGCTAAGCCTGGGACCTAAGGCTATAAAAACATGTAGATTCCCCCTGCACTACTACAACTTGGTCTGGGCGCTATGGCTGTAAGTCCCAATTTTCACGAGGCAATTTTAGTTGCGCAATTCTTATCAAATTTTCGTTTCAACTTGCTTTTATGTTCAGACAGAGCAATTTTACTTGAGCAATTTTCGTTTTCTATTGGTTACGCTTTCTTAATCTTGCATGTACTTCGTTCTCAAATTTTTCCATTTAATTTTCACTTCTTCAAAATTAATACTGCTGTTTATTTATTTAAGCTGTCCATAATATTTAGAATTTTTTTTTTCTTTTCAAATGAATTAAAATATCGCAATTTCGCGCCAATATTACTTTTATCACGGACAACATATCAATACATAAAAGAAACACAAATGAAAGAAAATTTCTGATATTACGAATGATAGTACAAAACGACTTTCCGAGTACAAGCAAATCTGTACTCATTTTTACACTCCCCACTCTTTCCTCTCTTATTTGTCCACAAACTCAAGAATTGCGCAACTAAAATTGCCTCTTGAAAAATGGGACTAATAACCAGTAGCCACCCTCTACCACTACTAATTATTAATTGGTCTGGGAACTATGGCTGTAAAAACCAGTAGAACCCTCTACCACTACACTGAGTTGGCCATGAGTCCGACCACAAAGACGGACCAAAGCCAACTGTCGGTGTAGTGCTAGTCACGCCAACAAATAGCACTACACACACTAGTTGATCAATGATGTGTAGTAGTGTAAGCAGGAGAGCGCATTTAAACACACTTCTCTTGTTTCGTTTCTCTTAACTATTTGCTCTTACAATAATTGAGCTGAGAAAAGTATATAAAATCATAAGAGCGTGCTGCTTAATATATAAAGTATAAAAATAATAATAAGAATATAAAAGTAATATAAATTTCCATAGTGAAATATAAATTAAATAATTCATTCAAAATATAAATAAATTAATTCATTCTAAATATAAAGTAAATAATTCACAAAATGCATGTAGCGATGAGAAACTTCGTTACACCATATGAGCAACTTCTTGCTGAGTAGTTCGGGCCCTCTAATCCCGGCTGTATGCAATTTCCCAACAATCAATGGAAGACAAGGCTTTATGAGCTGGTAGGCCGAATCCCACTAGCAGCGTCGGTCCTTAAACCAACTCATCCGTCAACCCTCACCACTGGTTCCTTACAGTACAGGTAAGCCATACACCAAACAATTATCAAGGATACTAACACCCCCTTTCAACTATAGCCAGAACGTTTCAGCCAAGGGAGACACATCTACCATGATCAGCCTGGGTTGAACTGCAAGCAGAACCACCTGGGGGCCATGCTGATCCCTGTTCTGCCAATTTAAACCCTTGGTAAGGGTTTCGGAAGCCAGCACAACATAAGTCATGCGGCTTCCTAGAACCGCTCTATATCCGAAAAACAGAATGCCCTGGTTAGGAATACGCCAAGGCAAAACCTGTTCCCCGGGGGGCAACAAAAGTGATAAATAATTTATTTAGGCTTGTTCTAAAAAATAAAATTTCATCAGAAAGATTTCAGTTCAAACAAGTAAGAGTGTAGTATATTCGGCTGGGTCGAAAGAGGAAGTGGTCAACGCTCTCTCCCTCGTCCACATCCCTACAACATCTGCAGAAATCATTAAATGGAAGTTTTAACCTCCTAGTAAGCGTCCCTATGTGACGATGTTTTTTTATCTTCGACCAGTACTCAAAGGATGACCCTAACACTGTGCATTGTTCCGGAGCTAGGAAAATAGGTTATGAGGAGGGGGGAAAGAGGGAGTAGTTTGGGTTGAACTTTTCAACGTTATAACAGACAGAACAATTTTTTTTTGGCATTCATTTATTTATTGAATCTTCACAAAGTGAACTAACAATAAGTATTCAAATCTTAAAACTAAATACATAAAATTAATTAAGTCCAGCCAATGCTAGACAAAAATTTTTCATTTTGCACGGTCAGTATCGGTAAAATCACCTATTGAACGTTCTGATGGTGGCAAGGGTGTTCCTCCTTCTCAACCGAAAGTGGCCATCAAAATTAAGTATATTGCGTGCAAGACGATTTGGATGAAGTTCCAATTTACTGATATACCTTGTTGCGTACTTTGAAAATTCGTCTTTTACAAGAGGAACACAGAGATCCTTATGAATTCGGGAGTTTTTTACGTACCATGGAGCTGCAGTAATCATCCTAAGCACAGAACAATTTGTTGTCAGAAAAATTTGACAACTATTCGTAAATTCTACCAACAAAATACATATTGATGTTTGTTGGTGTTGTATTTATTATAATTCTGCCATAACCTGTATAAAGCTGCCTTGGAAATTTGCATGTAGTTGCTTGAAAGATATGACAGTAAAAATATGATCTACAAAAATCGTCAAAAACAGACCTTAAATCGTCAAATCGTAAAAGTGTTATTTTCAACACCCAAAATCGTCAAATATGGCAGCTATGCCCAAGTCTTCCCGATGGCCTGACGACACAGATACAAAGCAACAGTCGCTTTGTCTGCTCTAAACTAGACATTACTCTGCCAAGATATTCTGACTACTTTTCTCACAAATTTTCTCGACAAGTCACTTTACAGTGTTCTGTAAACAGCACATTACTCTTTACTCTTCTTTAAAGTTTAACCTTAAGATGGCTCCTGCTGACAATATTTTTTTTTATATATTGGACCAGTAGTCAGGGGATGACCCCTACATATGCAGTGCATTGTACCAGAACTAGGAAAATAGGTTGTGAGGAGGGGGAAAGAGGAAGTAGTGTTTGTGAACATTTGACTTGAACTTACCAACATTATAACAGACAGCAAACACGTCTGCAGGCAACTTGTTCCACAGACGAAGCGCACGGCTGAAAAACCAATTCTCTCTGTAATGCGTAGTACGATTCACCGGGTAATTAACCACAAATGGTTGAGCTCTGGACAATGAACACGTGCTACGTAAAAATGTGCGACAAGATCCCTAATCTCGTCAGAGCAAAATCCATTGTAGTAACGATAGAACAGAGCAACGCACCCCACACTGCGTCTCTGCTGCAGTGAATCAATAGAGTTGGGTACCCTACTGTCACTGATGAGCTTTTTCGCCATCTCCTGCACACGGTCAAAATAGACTTTGAGGCACCGGCCCAAACATGAGAGTTGTATTCCATTTTCGGCCGGATGTAGGTGGTATAAATAGTAAGGAGATCGGATGGCGTGAAGTACATCTTACACCGTTTCCAAAAACCGAGGCACTTGAATGTTTCTTTGGAGAAATGAAAAATCTGTTCAGTCCAGCGAACATCACACTGTATCTTCACTCCAAGAACATTTTGAGCATCCTATTCCTCAATATGTATACCATCCATGAGTATAGATGAAGCAGCATTTGCGGTCGTTTATTTGTGCGTCAATAAGCAACACTGGGTCTTACGAGCATTAAAGGCGACTCTGTTTTTACGACCTTATTTGAAGATTAATAGAAGATCACTATTCAGTGAATCATTCATATTTATCCTCTTGGCAGCGATCTCTGATAGGCGGGGCCTATAACTAAGAGAGTACGAGTGACAAATGCTGCTGTCATCCGCGAAAGAGTGGATAGGGTTGGAAGTTTGATAGTTTGTTAAATCCGATCTGACTCAATTATTCATTGTTGTTTTTAATTCTATTACTTTGCAAGCAATTTTAGCAACTTATCTGTTCGCCTGTTTTGTTGGGTAATCAGCTTTTTGTTGCATTTCGCAACATTTTTCCACTACCTTTTCCATTGGCAAATATATTCTATTTCAAATCGAGTGTAAATGACTTTATCGCCTTAGAAGTGATTTTTTTTCTTTGGCCAACATTAAGTTGTTTATGCTGGGTGTTTTATTTTTTTCTCGAATTTGTTCTTTTTTTTTTGTTTTTTGGTAGCTTGGAGTGCCACAGCTATTAATATTCAAAAATTGCGTTTTTATGCTAATTTTCCCAGCAACAACTGCTCGTATATACAGGCACTTTGTTGGTTGGCAACTGGCAAGTAGCTGTCGCAGCAGCAGCAGTAGCAGCTCTGGTCGCAGCAGCCTCCGCAGCGCCATCTGTCGATACAAAGATATGTCAATAATAATGACGACAGCTTCAGTAGCTTAAGCTCGATCATATCACAACATTTAAATCTTGAAATTTTATTGGAAGTCTTTAAATGTTGAATGGTTGGTTGTTGGCTGGCGTTTCTTACTTTTTTCTGTTTTTCAGTATTTTTTCCTTTTTTTTTTCTTTTTGATTTTTTGCTTGACTCTGTTGCAAAAATAAGTATGAGTAGGAATAAGTTTTCTTTTTTTTTTTGTTATTATAAATGATGTTTTTTCACTTTAGTTACTTACAACAACGCTCTTGTCTATTTGTTGCATGTCGTTTATTTATTGAAAAATAATCTTGTTGTTATTGTTGCAGTTACTGTAGAGCAGTTTAGCAATAATTAAGTTGTAAAAATTGTTGTACGAGTACACAGGAATCAAGTGAAGAACTTAAAAGATTTCTGTTCAATAAGATCTCATACACGAAACGACAATAGTTGCACAACCAACAACTACAACTACAGCTACAACTAAATGGAGATTGTGTGGCATATGCAATTTTGTTGTTTTTGCTTAACCCCTTCTGATTGAGTGTTTCTTTGTAGTCATGATGTTTTTAATGTTTTAATTGTGTTTTATAGTCACTTTGTTGCTGTTGCTTTTGCTGTAGCTGTTGGTGCTGCTGCTGGTGCTGGTGTCTTTTTGTTGTTGTTGTTATTTCTGTTCACTTCAATTCACTAATAAAATTGTTAAATTTTTGTTGCTGTTTTGTTTTTACTTCATATTTTTTTTTTCTTGTTGTTCGTTGAGTATCCGCCAGCGATACGTCCTTGAAATTACTTGATATATGAGATACTTAAGGTATTTATTACAAGTGATCATTATCTTTACAACTACATACTGCAACAGTAATAACAACTACCCCGGCAATTATTAGTTACCTCAATGTGCATACGCTTAAAGACAAATGACATACATACACGTACTTAAATCATTTACTTTACATCGAGCGTTGTAAGAGTAAGGCAGAATGCACGAATGCTGTGAAAATGTTTGTTTTGGTCGTTCCGTGTGTTAAGTTCACAAACATTACTCCCCCTTTCCTCTTTCCCACAATCTATTTTCCTAGTTCCAGTACAATGCACTGCATATGTAGGGGTTATCCCCTGAGTACTGGTGCAAGATATAAAAAAAAAGTGGAATAATAGTGAAAAGTATTGAGTCGAGATAGAGAAAAAACTGGAATAAACAACAGAGTTAAAATGATTTGCATTTGAGGTTTGTGTCGCGTCTAAGTGATCACCAAAACTATATACGAGTATAAAAATATTTCTAGCGGAAACACAAGTAGTGCCGTTCTACAACTTATATATAGGAGGGCGGATTGATATTGAAGCTACCGAAATAGAAAAAAAACGTTTTATTTTTTTTCAAAAACCATTTAGCTACTTTAGTGTTTCTTGAAAAATGGAAAAAAATTAATTTAGTTGCGTTATTTAAAAGGAAAACGGCGAAAGAGGCACAAGATAAACTCGATAAACATTACGGTGAGTCTGTCCGTCAGAGTACATGGTAAAATATTTTACATCAACAGGAAGGCCAAAAGATGTGGTTACCGAAGAGAATATCAAGATAATCCTTGATATCGTTATGAATGATCGCCGAGTCAAGTTACGTGAGATTATTGAAATGATGAATATCATATGAACATGTGTTCAACATTCTGCATATGAAAAAGCTATCGGCAATATGATTGCCGCGTTTGCTCATTGTCGAACAAAAACGATTGCAACACACCACTTCACAGCGGTGTTTGAACATGATAAAGCGTAATCCTGTTGATTTTTGGCATTGATTAATAACTGTTGATGAAAAATCATTTTCGAGGCGTTCATATTTGAATTTTTTGACTTTTTCTTAACTTTTATTTTAAAAGTCTTTATTTACTTAGTAAAAAATATCAGCTGATTTAATTATTTTTAATGTTATTTATCTAAAGTGAAATTTATTTTTAAATTATTTTTGATGATAATGTATTATTTATTAATGTTAAGAATTGAAATTTGGGCGCCCAGAAAATGTTTTTTTTTGATATATCACAGTGGAACTTTTTTTCCTCACGCCAAAAACTATCGAAAAATCGAAAAAGTTTGGTTCTTCCAAATCGATTCCAAACGATTTAACATTTCTAGCAGTAACACCAGTAGTGCCATCCTGTATATTTTAAGGATCGGATAATCGTAACTTTTTACTGAATATTTTATCGCCTGCAGTAGCGATTGTGTGATTCTGTGATATAATTTCAACAATTATAAACAGCTGTTTTTGTGTATATAATAGGTGTGTTCCACGCTGATAACAAAACAATCAAAACTTGTCCAAAATTGCCTAAAAGCGTTCCACACAACAATTATTGTCCAATTTTGAGAGAACATGAGAGAACAGTAATTTTTTAATTTCAAAAGTTTTCTTTGGTCTTGTTTGCGCTAGAATTACATAATCAGGTGGTTTTTGTTTGCCAATATGTAACAAGTTTTTGTCTAAAAATTAGTTAAAAAGCCAGATGGAAGTTCTAAAAAAGCTAAGTTCCAGGAGAACATGGAATGGTTCTCTGGTTTTCTACTTCAGAAATATGTATTACAAACAGGCGAGTGGCTTAAAAAATGTATTGTGCTTTGGACTTAACAGCTGCTGCCAATAATGCGAATGTTGTGTTTTTACCGTCTTAAATCGTAGAAATAGAGTCGACTTCAACGTCCTCAAGACCCAGTTCTTTTTATTAACCCACAAACTCATGACCGTAAATGAGGCTCTATCTGTACTAATGGATGTTATAAATATTGAGGAATCGTTATAAATATTCTTAGAATGAAAACTCAGTGTGATGTTCATTAGACTGACATATTTTTAAGGTCTCTAAAGAAGCATTCAAATGTCTGGGGGTGTCAGCATCCTTGATGATTGTTTGGTGTGTCGCTTTTTTGGGGACTAACAATCTCCCGAGGGTCTGTTTGCTTTTACAATAGATATCTGTACTGTAAGGAACCGGTGGTGATTGTTGACGGGTGAGTTGGTTTATGGGCTGGTGCTGCTAGTGGGCTTCGGCCTACCAACTCATTAAGCCTTGTCTTCCATTGATTGCTAGGAAATTGCATGCAGGAGGGATTAGAAGGCCCGAACTCCTCAAGAATAAATTGCTCAAATGGCTACAAACATGTGACAAAAATTGCTACCTATGTGAGCCTGGTAAGCTACACGGGGGCGCTGGTGAATCGTGAATAATTCACTCCGTGGAACTGGTCCATTATCAAATAAGGCCGTAAGGCAGGTGCTGATGTAAATATTTTTCACAACTGTCTGGTTTTTTCCTCCTCCGGGCAACAGCTTTTGCCTTGGTGTATGCAAACCAGGGCACTGTGTTTTCTGGGTAAAGAGGAGGAGAAGTCCCTCGTTTTTTTTTTAAATTCTAGGAAGCCATATGACTTATGTTGTGTTGGCTTGCAAAAGCCTTACCAGGAGTATAAATTGGCATAACGAGGATCAGCATTGCTCCCGGATGGTTCTGCTTGCAGTTCAATACGGGCTGATCATGGTTAAGGTGCCTACCTTGGCTGAAACGTTGCGGCTGTGGTTTAAACCTAAATCGCCAGAAGGCGCATTAGTTTTCTCGATAACTATGGCACAATGCCGAATTTTGAGGCTAATAATCCCCGAGGTGATGTTGTCTTGCAACATATACTTGTAATGTAAGGAACCAGACATAATGGTTAGACGGGTGACTTTGTTAAGGGTTGATGCTCTCAATGGGTTACGGTCTAACAGCTCATTAAGACTTGTATTTCATTGACTGTCTGGAAATTTGCATACACGATGGATTAGAAGGTCCTTCTAGAAGCCTTCAGAAAGTGGGTTTCCCATATGGCTACAAACTTATGGCAAAATTTGCGACCTTTGTCAGCTTTATCAAGGCAGGACCTGATGTTATCAATTCACATGGTATAAGATGTACTTCACTCTATTTATACCACCTATCAGATATAGAAACACAACTCTCATGTTTAGGCCTGTTCCTCAAAGTCTGCTTTGGGGTTACTTGACCATGAAATCTAAGATCTTATTCCCGAAACCCACCTATTTAACGCAATACACGATCATCGTCCAGGGCTCATCGTTGTATGGTCGACTGTACAGCGTATCGCACAGCATATTACAGGGAAAGAAAGAGATAGTTTCTCAGCCGTGCTTTTCGTCTGTGGATCGAAATATTGAGCGAACTTCACATAGATTATCAAGATGTATCACTCTTTCGCTTCCTATAAACTGCAAATTAGAATGACAATTTGCTTAAAATAATGCAAATTTTATTTAAAAATACCATTTTTATTGAGTAAAAATTCATATTCAATCCACCTGCTGTATTTTGTGAAAACATATTTTGATGCATGTTGTTAATTCGTTGATCGTATTTGGTTCTAGGTTGGTTTTTTTCTTCTTCGTGTATAAAACATGATTGTTCTACTACTTGTTATATTTCGTGTTTTTAATGGTGTAAAAAAGATGTAAAAGGAATTTTTTTCATTTTATTTTTTGCTTTCTTTTTTTTTCATGCACTTTTAGATTTAAAATTATTTAACACTTCACGCTTGAGGGGGCTTAAAACAGAAATAAAAATAAAAAAAGTAGAAGGAAAAAAAAAAACGCATAAAAATGAATCCAATATTCTTAAAACATTTAACATTTTCGAATGTGAATGTGAATGGAGTTGACGAAATTATGAGTTGGTTGCAGATACAGGTACTTCTAGTTTGATTATCAGTTGAGGTTTTTAGAATGGAGTTGTTACATTTATGTGGCAGAAATAGCAACTAAAAGGATGTATTTATAGCTTTGAGGGATTTCATATGCAAAATAGTACAATTTTAACATAAAAATCCCATTTATATTTATAAAAAAATACAACAAAGTAATAATAATATTCATATGTGTTTTGTGCCATGATGCCTGGAAAAATTATGTATATTACTTGTATGACAAATTGGATAGAAGTGGCAACTAATATTTAGATACTTGTAAAAGACAAAAAAAAAAAAAAAAGATAATAAAGTTGTCATTTAATTATTGTTTTTTCATTTTAGTTAAATTTTCAGCAGCTAAAGAGAAGTATCCTCTTAGGACTTGGAAACGTCAATGATTTTGAAGAAGATCTTTTGACATTGAAACCAGCAGAAATTATTTGACGGCATTGATATTATGAAAGATTATATCGCTCCTTTATTGTAACATAGTTCTAACTCAAAAAAGCTTGTTTCGAGAAAAACGCATTTAAAATTTTTAGTTTCCATACAAGTCTTCGAAAATTTTTTTTTAGAAAATATCTCTTAAAGAAAACAGTTTAAAAGTAATTTGAATAAATTTTTGGCACAATATAAAAAGTAGTTCTGTTAACAATTCTGCATTGTTAACTCGAAAAGCTAATTTTTTGAGATATGACTATGTTTTTTTTTTTTTTTTTTCTTTTTTTAGCTTGGACCAGTACTCAGGGGATGACCCCTACATATGCAGTGCATTGTACCAGAACTAGGAAAATAGATTATGAGGAGGGGGAAAAAGGGAGTAGTGCTTGTGCACATTTGTCTTGAACCTTCCAACGTTATAACAGACAGGAAAAACGTCTGCAGGCAACTTGTTCCGCAGACGAAGCGTACGGCTGAAAAACGAATTCTCTCTGTAATGCGTAGTGCGATTCCACGGGCAATCGACCACAAATGGATGAGCTCTAGACGATGAGCGCGTGCTACATAATAATGTGCGCGTTTCGGGAACAAGATCCCTAATCTCGTCAGAGCAAAATCCATTGTAGTAACGATAGAACAGA
This sequence comes from Thecocarcelia acutangulata, assembly GCA_914767995.1. Taxonomy (NCBI): domain Eukaryota; kingdom Metazoa; phylum Arthropoda; class Insecta; order Diptera; family Tachinidae; genus Thecocarcelia; species Thecocarcelia acutangulata. Next base: position 32,861,370 of record OU612096.1, read on the forward strand.
GTAACGCACCCCACACTGCGTCGATGCTCCAGTGAATCAATAGAGTTGGATACCCTACTGTCACTGATGAGCTCTTTCGCCATCTCCTGCACACGGTCGAGTAACCCCAAAATAGACTTTGAGGCACCGGCCCAAACATGAGAGTTGTATTCCATTTTCGGCCGGATGTAGGTGGTATAAATAGTAAGGAGGTCGGATGAAGTGAAGTACATCTTACACCGTTTCAAAAAACCGAGACACTTGAGTGCTTCTTTAGAGACATGAAAAATGTGTTCAGTCCAGCGGACATCACACTGTATCTTCATTCCAAGAACATCAAGAGCATCCGATTCCTCAATATTTATACCATCCATGAGTACAGATGCAGCAGCACTTGCGGTCGTTTGTTTGTGTGTTAATAAACAACACTGGGTCTTACGAGCGTTGAAGGCAACCCTGTTTTTACGACCCCATTCGGAGATTAATAGAAGATCACTATTTAGTGAATCGTTCATATTTAGCCTCTTGGCAGCGATCTCTGATAGGCTGGGCCTATAACTAAAAAAGTACGGATGGCAAATGCTGCTGTCATCTGCGAAAGAGTGGATAGGGTTGGAAGTTTGATAGAGAAGGTCGTTGAGAAAAATAAGAAATAGAGTAGGAGAAAGAACGGAACCTTGCGGTACCCCTGAATTAATCTTGAACTCGTTTGATGAGACCCCATCTATAACAACTCGTATAGTGCGGTCTCTGAGAAAGCTCGATATAAACCAAGAAAAGTCATCACCGACGCCAAAAGCAGTAAGTTTTGCCAGTAGTGCAGCATGCCACACTCTGTCAAACGCTTTGGAAATATCTAGAGCCACCACCTTACTTTCACCGAAATGATGGATTGGGTGGCACCATTTCTCCGAAAGATGTGCCATAAGATCGCCAGTAGAGCGACCCTTACGAAATCCATATTGGCGATCACAAAGTAATTTGTGCGACTCTAGATATCCCATAAGATGGTAATTAACCATACTTTCCATTACTTTGGAAAGCGCAGAGCAAATTGCAATTGGGCGGTAATTTTCAGGGTTATTTGTCTCACCCTTTTTGGGTATTGGTGTTACATTAGCAACCTTCCAGCTTGATGGAAACTCACCAAAATGGTAAAGTATGCTGAAGAGGCGTGCTCATGGACGCGCAAGCATAGAAGAGCACTGCTTCAAGACCAGTGCTGGAATGCCATCCGGTCCAGGAGTCTTGTTTATGTCGAGGTCTGCCAAAACCCTTTTAACTGCTCGCGCCCGGAAGAATATCTTCGGCATAGTTACAGATACTCTTTCGAGCTCGGGAAGTGGTTGACTGCTTTCCGGCAAGCAGGAATTGCTTGCAAAAATTTCAGCCAACAGTTGCAATAAAGGAGTGATATGTAGTCTGACTACCAGTATTGGAGATGTTGCCGCTCCTAGAAAAAACTAATAAAATACGCTGGATGTTACTATCACAATTAACACCACGTGATATTCTTCGAAGTTTACGCCATCTGCATTGTTAATATAGCGCCATTTCCATATCCACTTATAAAATTAGTTTGGCTTTGCGTGGTACCCAATTTTGCTAGCTCGAGAGAAATACATATCTTTCCCATATTCGCATACTTTAAAATTAATCTAAAATTTATTCTACTGATTTCCATACTAAAAAGTAAGCTTTTATATAAAATGTAAAAAATATTCCTACATCCTGTTCGACGATATCGAATGAAAATGTATGCGAAAGAAAGCTAGTCACTCACAATCGAATGAATTTGGGTTTGTCTATGTCACTATTGTTCGTTCGGATGAACTTATGTATTTTAATTGAATTTTGACACATCGTTCGCATAGAATAAAGTTAGAAAAAACCCAAATCAATTTTCTTTCGCCTAGAACGCAATGAATTTATCCTTTCGACATCGACGAACTGGCTGCTAATCTGAATTATTTATAGGAACTTTAATATAAGAGATCCAAATTTGAATAAAACATTTATGTGCGTATTCATAAAAAATTAAAATGTATTTGAAGAGAATTTTAGCAATATTTTGTATGAAAATTTTGAATTAAAACACATTTCATTTTATGAATATGCCCATTAATTATTTGCCAAATTGGCGTCTCATTATTCAAAATCTAAATTGGAAATAATTGCAGGCATTCTTCGAAATAAAGATCGATATAACGAGTATTACTAAAGCCCAGTTCAGACTATTATACTTTGTATTAATACTTGTCAAAAATTCAAATAATACGTGCAAGTCTAATAGTCTGAGTGTAATCCGCCATACATACGAAAAATAATACGATAAAAATTTGACATCCCATACGACTTTGTTCTTTTTTGAAACTTTTCAAAACGATAATACTTTACATTGGATCAGGGTTGTGTTTTTTAGCAAACCAGCTAATTAAAAATTGAGTAGTCAGCTATTTCGTAGCCGATGGGGTGCCGTCACTGATAATACTTTTTGTCGTTATAAAAAAGCTCGAAATTTGGAATTTAGCTGTCATTTATAAATGTATTTTGCTCATGCTATATTTAGAACATAAAATATGTTTGTGCTATTGAATTTGGATGTGTTATACATAATTATTATTTTAACTGTTGAAGAATTTCACGCGCCGGCACGTCTATCGCCTACGACGAATAGCGCACCTGCCGCCGTGAAAAGTTTTATCTAATTTACGTTAGACTTTTTGACAGTCGCAAGAAATGTGTTTAGACTTTTATCTCACAAAATCTAATGAAAGTATTTATACCTGTATAATAGTCTGATTGGGCCTTAAACACTCGATACAACAAATGTTTTTAAACAGTGCAACCTAAATTAGCGCGTTAAGCGTAATTTATCTCATGCACATACAAAATGTATGTGACCAACCCACCAATAGTGAGGAGTCAATGCTTTACAATTGGAAAATGCAATTTTGACACAACGTAAGAGAGGAAACTTTACTCTTCCAAGGGGTGAATTGTTCACTACTGCCCTCCCCCGGGCTGTAAAAGCTGACACAGCTTTTGTAATTTCACAGGCAGTCAATGGAAGACAAGGCTTTATGAGTTGGTGGGCCAAAGTCCATTAAGACAAAGATTTCCGTATAATGAATTAAATCGTCTACGTTAATGTTTTTATGACCGTATGTGTTTTAAAGACGTAAACCCAATTTTATTAGATTGCTTAGTGCAAATGATTATCAAGTCTGCAAAATTTTTTACACATAACTATGTCACTATATTACACTCATATTAGAATGGAAGTAAACATAATGCCTCTTAATAACATTTTCTCTTAAACATTTTAAATGTTTGCTGATATAAAATACACTGAACATACATACAAACGCATTATTTATCATAAAATAATTTTGCATTGTCATTTATGTTATCTACTGTAATTGGATAGAAAGCTCTTAGCATCTAACCGACATGTGCATTCGTGAACGTCTGTTGAACTACTAAACTAAAGAGTGTAAGAAAAAGAACGCGTTGCTTATAAACAATTGTTTGACTCAGTGATGTTAACTGTACGTTAATTACCATATTATACGGTAATTTTGTCCTTCAAACGGTAGCACGGTAATTTTATTATCGGTACGGTAATTTTCAAAAAAGTTCTTTTTATTGGGTTTCTTTAACTTCGTAAGAATCGCCAAAGTTATTAAACTGTGAGTTAAACTACATCTCATGAGAGATTTCTTTTTATTCGGTTTCTTCAACTTCGTAAGAATCGCCAAAGTTATTAAACTGTGAGTTAAACTACATCTCATGAGAGATTTCTTTTTATTGGGTTTCTTCAACTTCGTAAGAATCGCCAAAGTTACTAAACTGTGAGTTAAACTACATTTCATGAGAGATTTCTTTTTATTCGGTTTCTTCAACTTCGTAAGAATCGCCATAGTTATTAAACTGTGAGTTAAACTACATCTCATAAGAGATGATAACGATTTTAATCGAATTCATCTGTGAAACAAGTAAACAATTATTAACTCCAGATATATAGGTAATATTTTAACAAATTTGGTGGTAAAAGAATTAAATATAAAAAAATTCATTAGAGTTAAAAGAAAAATTGAATAATATTACCCTAGATATAGACGAAGTATTAATTTCTCTTGACGTGGTATCACTATTTACAAATATTCCAATACACCTTGCAATTAACAATATAATGAAAAAATGGATTGAAATACAGCCACACACGAATATACCGAGAACCAAATTCCTTGACTTATTAAAGTTTTGTCTTAATGATAACAATTACTTCGTATATGCCAACAAAGTTTTTTAATCAAGTTTTTGGCTTGCCAATGGGCAATCCCTTATCACCCACAATTGCTGACATTGTTATGGACACTTTATTAACTCAATCAATAAATGAACTTAACAGTTCTGGTACACATTTTAAATTCATTACTAAATATGTGGACAATTTATTTGCTATTATAAAACAAAAGGATGAAGAAACTATATTGAAAATGTGTAATAATTATCATACAAAATAAAATTTACAATCGAAAAAGAAGACAATAACATACTTGGATATGAAAATAATTAAAGAAAATAGCAACATAATTACTGACTGGTTTGCTAAACCTATTGCACCTGGACGGTTAATGAATTTTTATTCCACCCAACCAATGAGACAGAAAATTAATACAGCAAACAATTTCATTAGCCGAGTCATGCAACTGAGCCACAAAAAATTCAAACGGAAAAACATCAACATTATTAAAGACATTCTAAAGAAAAATAGTTTCTCAAACAACGTTATTAACAATTTATTAACAAATATTGTTCTAAAATGGGATGGTACAAAAGATGAGCCATCTGGCAACCCCAAATATTACGGAATGCCTTTTATACCAAAATTGACTGACAACAACAAACTTAAAGAAATTATGAAAGAGGATAATGTTGTTATTGCACACAGACCTAATGAAACAATTAAACTCATATTCTCACAAACGAAAACTAAAATCACAAGAAGAGATCAAAGTAATGTTGTTTATGAAATAAAATGTGCTGGTAATAATAATGAAGAGTGCGGTAAAGTATATGTTGAGACGACCAAGAGAAATTTAGGAGTACGGATTGACGAACATAAATCTGATATAGAAAAAAATAAACAAACAACAGCAATAGCAAAACATTGTATAGAACACAAACACACACCTGACTTTAATGCAGTGCAAATTTTAGACAAAGAAAGAAAGCGATATATTTACGTTGAAAAGCTTGAGAATGAAACAACGAGCGGGTAATGCAGTAAACTACAAAGAAGATATTGATAATCTGAGCGCAAACTACAACGCAGTATTAATTTAATTGACGACTTAGAGAGAATTGTTAACTGTGATATGTTTTCGTAACTACAATTATTAAAAAAAAAAAAATATTTGTTTTCCTGTTTGTTATTGTCCAGTCTATAGCTTAAAACTGTGATATACTTACATAGTAAATAATGTAAAACCAGTAAGTAAATGTAACTTGTTAATATCTATTACTATTATATTGTTAAATCATATTGTTTTTATTTAATACCGTATTTTATTTTTATATTGTGTTGCCAGATCATACAAAATAAAAATCAACCCCTGAAGAAGTTGGAAATAAACCAACGAAACGTCGGAAATAAATTAAGATAACTAAATCTAGTTTTTCTTTTATATAAAAAGATCAACACAGTGACCTTGAAAGCCCGATTTGGTTTGAAACCAAAAAATAAAAATAACTAATTTAATTAAAAGGTCCAAAATAATAACATACAATTATTAACTTCGGTTTGCTTATAGAGCTCTTTTATTTATATGAAAGAATTTTTTCATTTATTTTACTTTACAAAAACATAAGGCAAATTAGGCGAAGTTGTGCTGGAACTGAAGATTTTTCTGAAATGCTATTGAAAATTAGAATTTACCGACCAGTGGACAGATTTTGAATTCGAATTTCTCTCCCTTACTCAAAAACCGGTAATTTTTTTTTAAGGTCGTACAATACTTTGAAAATAAAAGTTAACATCACTGGTTTGACTATCGTCAAACAAGTGATGATCCATCGCTGAAATACATACATTTTGTTGTTGCATGAAAAAACGAAGTATATTTACTCACATTTGCATCGTTTGCACAGTTTGCTTTACCCACCGTGAAAACCCTTATGAAAACCAGCATTTCTTTTGAAAGAATTGCTACTTAATAGTAATAAAAAACTTTGGCTATATTGTTTCTTACAACTTCTATATTTCTTTTGAAATCCTATAATTAACACTTTCAACAACGAAAGAAACATAAATTGTCTTGTTTTTTGTTTGTTTTGTTTCGTTTTCTAAACGTCACTTAATTTTTGGGTGTAGACCATAATTCTTTTGTTGCATTTCTTTGACCACAATACAATTGATTTTAATTAGACATTTTAGCAGAAACAACACCAACAACATAACCAGCGGTAGCAACTGCTACTATAACAATATAAACAACAGCAACAGCAGTAACAATAACATTTATAAACATCAAACACAGCACAATATTTATAGAGTATCGTTAACAAATCGTCATCGATGGTATAATAAATATTTCGCCACTGGCACATTACAGACAACCAATGAAATAAATATCACATGACCCCAGCATAAACCCCAAATCGACTATTTGTGACGGACAAAGGGTCTGATGTTGCAACTAACTGTCTGATTTTTTAGATGACGGTCAGTTAGTTGGCTGGTCAATTGTTGTTTGCGGTCTCCGGTATTATGAGCCTGTCAGATGGTAGAGAGTAAAATTTTTGTTGCCAATAAAATGAAACTAAACTGAAATGGATAAAAAAAAAAGGAACTAACAATGTTTAACAACCAACCAGCCAGAAATACATTAGCAACCCATATGCAATCTCCCATCCATCCAATACAAGTATGAAACAGCAACAATCGAACACCAAAATAACAAAAATCCCACCAACAACCAAACAACATTAATGTGACACACACCGTAAAAGGTCTTGGGTTTTCAAAATCAAATAAAACAACAGCCGGAAAAAATACTCCTATAAACATACAGGCATGCATACATACATCCGTACATGCAATACGTACTCGTACTTACCCAACAAACACAAAATCAAACATTTGATATAAAATGACATTATCATTTGATATCAAACATAATTTTCAAACCTTTTTCAATGGTTTGATTTTAACATTTGAATTTAAATTAAAAATCATTTGAATACAAACATTTGATGCTCAATGTTTTATCAATTAGATTTTGAATCATAAATTAGAGTTGTGTTGTGTGTGTTTGCGGTGCGGTACGATTTCTCGTTGCAGGAGAGAAAAATAAACATAATACGACGGAAGACGGCGACGGCAATACTTGTCATTGTTAGTTTACATTTTTATTAATTTATTTGTGCATACGATTAAACAGTACAACAGCCAATCTGGGGGGTGAGAAATTCCAAGTCAGGGTGATGGTACTAGGTCGGTATAGTAAAACCCTCAAAGGGTTCGGCGTTCGTATGTGTCAGTTTTTTTTTATGACATTTAAAATTTTTCCTTATCTTGATGTTTTTTTTTTATAATTTTTTATTTTATTTATTTATTTTATTCAGACTCTTAATCATAAATCAAATGTGTCCATGATATAAAAAATACAAGGTAGTTTTATTCTCTCAATTTTCCTTAACAATCATCATCTGACAAGTATAAGGATTGTGACATTTTCCATAAAATTCTGCTACCGTATTAGTTTATATATTCCCTTGTTTTCAGTTTTGTCTGAAAAAAATAATTAAATTGTGACTTCTAACAAAAATAAATAAATTAATTAAGTTTTTTATTCGCTATATAAGCTTCTAACATTTATACCAGTAAAAAATTATAAACAGCTTGTTTTCTATGTTTCCCAGCTATCTATATGTCGACATTTCATAGGAACTACCCTAATCATCAGTAGACTTTGGAAATTTTTGAAAGATATTCTCAAACATTCAACTTTATATTCCAACAATCCAAATAAATTGCTGAGAATTTAAAAAGAAACATGCTCTAATAATATCCGTCAAAACACAAAAAACAAGCTTTTCTATTTACAAACGTCTCTAACATTTCTTTGCGGATATTATTAGAGCATTCTTCTTTTTAAATTCTCAGCAATTTATTTGGATTGTTGGGATATAAAGTTGAATGTTTGAGAATATCTTTTAAAAATTTCCAAAGTCTACTGATGATTAGGGTAGTTCCTATGAAATGTCGACATATAGATAGCTGGGAAATATAGAAAACAAGCTGTTTATAATTTTTTACTGGTAAAAATAAATAAAAAATTTTAAATTAAATACATATCGCTCCTTTATTGCAACATAGTCATATCTCAAAAAAAGAGCTTTTCCAGTTAACAATGCAGAAATGTTAACAGTATTACCTTTTTTATTGTGCCAAAAATTTATACAAATTTCATTTAAACTGTTTACTTTAGGAGATAATTTCTTAAAAGTGTTTATACGACTTAGAATTTCCATCTAAATTTGAAATGCGTTTTTCTCGAAACAAGCTTTTTTTAGTTATGACTATGTTGCAATAAGGGAGCGATATGTACATAAAACTAAAATATATAAAAATGGACTGAAAAACATCTCCAGACTAAAATGCTACCGACACCATGTTTCAATGTGCCTTTAGTATAACTTTTCGGTCATCTAACCAGTCTTAATCTATTGGAACCTTTTAAATTAAATTTGGTCTCATCGGAGAATAGTATGGAACTCCTTTGTGTGGTGGTCAAATTAATGTGTTCCATTGCAAATTCCAACCTGGCCAGACTATTTTGCCGTCATATAAACATCTATTTTGAACTTTTGAATGGTATGTTTTTAGTCCGCCTTCTGCAGCCTGCCTTTGAATCCTTCTGGGGTTAACATTTAATGACAATTGTGTGGTGATGGTTCTTGCCTGGCCATCTCGTTTAAGGCCTTGTTACACTATCACACACGATCATGCGATCTACTAAATAAAGATCAATAAGTACTAAAAAATGCAATCGTGCAACAGAGTTTTTGACAAATCGTGCGATTTGAAAAATTTTATGAAACATTTTAAAACATTATGGTTTCTGTGCGATCAGTGTTGTATATATTGTGAAAAATATAAGAATATTGTTTGTTCCTCAAGAAAAAAATTTAAGTAATGTAAAATTATTATGTTAATAAAAGTTTTTAGTTGCTTTATTGTGTAAATAAATTATTTCAATCACACTTGTGTAATAGTATGGCCTACAACGCCATTTTGAAGCGATTTTTTTCAAGTCGGCCAGACTTTTGAAACAGTTTCCTGTGAATGAATCGTACGATCGTGTAGAATAGTGAATCAGGGCCTTTACTGGTTTTTCGGTAACGGCCACCTTTATGTTCTGTAACCAAAGTACCCCAACAAATTTTTTTTTGCAATTGTGATCACTGATTGGCCGTTATTAAAATCAGTTATTATTTTTTCTTTTAAATGCACTGAATAATTATATCGCGCTATTTGTTAGAGAAGTTACAAGTCACGTCCAGAACAAGTTTGAAGGCACGGAAATGACGGAAAACTATATGCAAATTTTTGGCTATACATGCTTACTTTGATATTTAAACAAATAATGACTTCTTTTGGAAGTAGGTTTTTCTTATTGTAAATAAGGAAGAATATTCAAGGTTAAGCTTTAAACACATAGACGACAGCAGACAGCAAACAGCAATCTGTCAAAAATAGAATACATGTGTTTAGATGCTCACGATTATTTTAACGACATCACAGCAGCACGACTTCACAACAGCATTTGCTGCTGCTGCCAACTTAGATTAATTTCTATTTTCGTAAGCAGCAAAAAGTAAATGCAGTGCTGCCACTATAAATATAAATTGGCAGCAATAAGAACTAAAATTTGTTTGATATATTTAATAGAAATAAACGTCACACAAATAAAATACACAATTGAATTGATTAGTTTTTACAGTTTTACGTGATACTATTACGTTTTTAGTCAGTAATTTTAATTTTATTTATGTAAAATATATATCTGGCACCTCTGAAATTTGCATTGTTTAAATACTCATAGTGCTGTTGCTGTCTTTAAAATAATTATGTCGCTGATGATACGGCAGCATTTGAAGCTAACTTCATTTGTGCTTGTGAAGTCTAAGTATTTAGAGCTTTACGTGCATTAGTTTTGTCGCTGCTTCTTGGATCATTCTAGTAGAAATAATTCTTTATTTTTGAACCACAAGCATACAATTTTTTCCCTTTGTTTTTAATATCTAAAGAGTATTTTCTTTTAAATGTAATAATATTTCGTTTAAAATAGGCATTCGTTTTAATGCTATCGTAAAGTTTACGGATAAGCAGAAGTCCGTACTTTTAGTTTTTGGTACCAAATTGGACCCAAGTGGGCTGGCTTTACAATAGCTGGCAGCCTGTTGAACATAACCTAACATGGGTTTCAAAACGACCACATATACATACTTACATCAACTTATTATTTCTAGCTTTTTCTAATATGAAATGTGTGCACTTTACATTTTAGAAAAAATCCACTCTAGGGGTAAATTCCCTAATTCAACTGTGTGGCAACGCCTTTTTATATTTCTCTCTAAAAATAAAGTTCAAAAATCCTTATTAAAAGTAATAAAAAGAGAATGAAACTACCTTGTATTTATTATATCATGCAGGTGCCAGCAATTACTGAAAAAAATATCAACATTTGAAATATATCTCACAAGCTTCTGGAAAGCTACTTATACGACCGGAAATTTGTTATCAAAGAAGGTGATTTTACAAGTCTCTCACAGACAATTGGAGCAGGAGTTCCCCAAGGTAGCATTCTAGGACCCACTCTATATTTAATTTACGCATCTGACATGCCAACGAGATCCGGAATCCATACTTTAACTTTTGCAGATGACACAGCTTTTTTTAGCGTTCATGAAAACCATCAAGAAGCTTCACGAAATTTGCAGCAGTATATTTCAATATTAGAGAAGTGGTTGAAACTTTGGAAAATAAAAGTTAATGAACAAAAATGTACTCACGTTACATTCACACTGCGTAAGCAAACATGTTCGGCTCTCCAAATTAACAATACACCTATTCCGCAGCATAATGAAGTTAAATACCTTGGTATTTACCTCGACCGTAGGCTAACGTGGAAGCCTCACATTGATGCGAAAGTCACTCAGTTGAAATTAAAAGCAGCGCAACTAAATTGGCTTATGGGCAGAAATTCGACATTGAAGTTGGACTGCAAACTTTTGTTATATAACGCAATTTTAAAGCCTATATGGTGCTACGGAGTTCAATTATGGGGAACCGCCTCAACATCTAACATTGAAAAAATTCAAAGACGACAAAACCAAATTCTTCGTACGATTACTGTAGCTCCATGGTACGTAAGAAACTCACGAATTCACAAGGATCTGTGTGTTCCGCTGGTAACTGACGTGTTCTCTAAGTATGCCACAAGGTATATCAGTAAACTGGAACTTCACCCAAATCCTCTTGCACGCAACATACTTAATTTTGGCGGCCACTCTCGGTTGAGAAGAAGGGATACACTGGCCACCATCAGAACGTTAAATAGGTGATTCTACCGATATTATTCGCGCGAAATGAAACTCTTTTGTCTAGCAGTGGCTGGACTTAAATAACTTTTATATTTAGTATTAAGATTTGAATACTTATTGTTAGTTCATATTCTGAAGATTCAATAAATAAATAAATGACAAAAAAAAAAAAAAAAAAAAAAAAAAAAAAAAAAAAATTTGAAATATATATACAAAAAAAAAAAAATTTAAGAATAACGGAAAAATTAATAAATGTGATTTGTTTGTGACCAATTTTTAATTAAATGCCAGCAAAAATTAGTTTTAATAAGCTAAAACGCATGAAATAAAACATGAAAATTGAAATATTAAGAAATAATGAGACTGTCTGATTTGATCGCGATTTAGAGCCAAAAAAAAAACAACTATTTCGTCCTTTCAAGAATTTCAAGGCTAAGGAAAATAATAATAATAATAATAATAATAATAATAATAATAATAATAATAATAATAATAATAAAATAAATAATAACAATGGAAAATTCAAATGAAAAACCGCAAATTAATCAAAAGAAACATGAATTTGCAAAGCAAAAACTAGTTTTTATTTGTATTCCCTCTCATAATCCACATTTGAAAATTACATTTGAAACCAAGTTGAAAATAAATGAATTTCTCAATTTGAAAATAATTTCCTCTTTTTGTTGAGAATACTGTTTCTCAATCTGAATTCAAATCAGTATCAAACGTTTGTCGTTTGAGAAAACGTTTGATTTCAAATCATTCTCAATTTGAAATCAAACCTTAATGTTTGTTGGGTATATACAATAAATATCTATATTCCAGCTACATAGTTAAGCCTACAATGTTGGACGTATGTTGCTCCTTATTTTCCTGAATGTCACACCATTTTATGTGATGTTAGTTCACACCATTTCGTATTACAAGTTTTGTTGTGTTGTCGTACTTGTACTGAGCGAAATAAAAACAACATTGAAATTATGGTACAAAAAAAAATTTTTTAATTTTTATTTGACTTTTTGTTCTTGACCGTTTCTTCTATTTTCTTTGCATGATTTTTGTCGTTGTTGTTTTGTCTTCTATTTGTAACCAACCATTCCACCAGGCGTTTGAAGCAGAGTTTGGTATCGAAAATTAACCGAAAACACAAAACATCATGATGACGCCGAAGTTTTTTAACATACGGATGAAAAAAGAACGAAATTTGGAAGAGCTAATTCTGTTTGCTAGTGTGCTGCAGAGTCAATAACCCACGAGTAATCGTGTAGGACCCCAATAGTTGATGGAAAGGTTATACAGCGAGGTGGCGAAATATCAGCTTGTGATGGCCATCATTGACCGGGACAAGGCTGATCTAGCTATAAACTCTTTTATCTGGGTTATAGTGAAACGTGGAATTATGGGGAAAAGTAAGATACTGAGAGTTCTGAAGGACAATTCGGGTGCGTAAACCAGCTGTGAGAAGGCTGGCTGGTATCAGCGGCGTATCAAGCTCATGGCTTGCGCGGATGAGTGTTCGGTCTTGTTAGTTAAACATTCGGTCGCTCTTATGAATAGGCTATGGGAAGCAGCTAGACTAGACGTGAATCTTCTTTCAGAGGTTCCACGGAGACCTAGAGCCGTCGCCAGGGTACCAGACATCTCTGGTTCCGCGGAAAAGATCCTGGAGGTACTGAGACGTGGAAATCCTGACATACCGACTCATGATTGGAAGGTTGTCAAGGTATCCGAATCAAAGACCAATACCAGAAATATCACCATCCTGCTAAATAAGGAGTCATTGGTGCCATTTTGTGTTATAACGGGAAGATGTATCTATGTTTTGATACAATCTTTTTCCGAATATATAAGGGTTACGACAAGAGGTTTCTGATTCCGGAGGATGTCGGTACCGATGAGTACAATATCGGGCTATGAGTGCAATATCGGTTGAGGACACTCTCTCCAAAGCAGATTTAATGGGAGAATTCTTCAAGAATGTTGACAAGACTGTTAACGATGCCGCCCTCTTGCACGAGGCTGTTAGTGCAATATCGGGCGAGTACACTCTCTTCAAAGCAGATTTAGTGGGGAAATTCTTCGAGAATGTTGACAGGGCAGTTAACGAGGCTGCCATCTTGCACTCTGATTAAAATCAGGACCAAGAAGACGTCAACGGCAGGGTCGTAGACGATTGTGAAGGCTCTACAACCGTTAACCGTCAGCAGTCGAAAGCAATCTCAGCTGCATTGCTCCTCCGTCTGTCGGAAAGCGAGAAGGTGTTAGTTTCAGCAACCGGGGAGGCTTTGTAAGGGCAGCTTTTGCGGGCTGAGAAAGAAGGGCTACATGCTACTGTACACGTATCCAAGTAGAATAAGATCCTGTATAATGGCACGGAGCGATTTAAAAATCTCCATTCTCTCTGATTTCAGTCCCGGTAATGTTGTAGCGGAGGAATTGGTGTCCAAGGGATATAAATAATATCGTTGGAATCCAGCTTAGGAGCTATAAGAAACAAGTACAGCGTCAACTTTTTGAGCCCGCATAAGATAGGTAGTCTACTGAAGTCATTTACCGAAATCAAGGCTAACAATGGCTTAAATATGACAACAGGACGACTATTATCCTTAGGAGCCTGTCCTGACGGAGGTTTCGTTCTGCTGTGGCGGTCTTGACGGTTCATTTATTTAGTAATGGGTTGCAGGCGAGGAGGTTAAATCTTCCATTTAATGACTTCTGTAGAAGTTGCAAAGACGAGGAATAAGTAGAGAGTGTTGAGCACTTATTTTGTCAGTGTCCAGCTCTTTCCTGTGTTAGGGTCTTGTACCTAGGCAGACCGATGCTGCACGATTTGGCAGAGGTATAGAAATGTGATGTAAGTGGTTTGGACTCCTTTATTCGTTCTTCAGATTGGTTCTAAACTACTGATATGTAGATCTGCTGAGATACGAGTACATATCACACCCAGGCAGCACAGCGGGACTAAATTGGACCCAAATGGTCTAGCTTGCCAATGGCTGGCGGCCAGTTAAAACTTACCTAACCATATTTGATGTTACGGTCCAATGCTAACCGCATGACCAGACTACCAGCTAATTTGTCTGAGGTCGGTTCCAACCCTCTCGTCAGCCGTTGACAACAACACTAAATTAAATACTATAAACACATTTAACCATTTAACTTTGACAATGCCCCCCACACATATAAATTCCAAAAGAAACGTATATATCTAGACCTATATCTGTCCGCCGGCAAGATATACTACTTTGTTTCGCTGCCATTTTGGTAAACATTAGTCTTGATATTTAGCGTGCGTTACAGTTTAACAACATTTTCAGTTCTGCATAAATATTTCATAAATTCTTTGTTACAAACGCCATAACGAACAACATTTCGCTTTAGTTTCTATTGTAGATCCTGTGTTAAAAGAGAGGAAAAAAAAAACTCACTGAAATGCAAGCGTTAATGTTCGATATCAAGAAGCTTTTGTGAAAAATAAATGTATTTTGTTACAACGATGTTGAATAGTGTAAATCTTCATTGCTTATGGTTATTGTTGTTGTTATTGCTGCTGTGTTGTTGCTGGTACTTCTTTCAGTTTTATATACACATATTTTCTTAAAAAAATTTTTTTTTTGCCTTCAACTTTAAACCAAAAAAAGCTTTAGTCGGCATTTTAATTTATTACGTTCAATCTAACACGTCTACTCGCACTTGTTGTGTCAATATATTTTTCATTTTGTTGTTGCTGTTGTTTTTTATACGAGTAGTTGCAAATATTGTATTTTCTATGGTTGTAATTTCTGTGCTTCTATTTGCACTAAAGCAAAAAAACGAGGGGTGGCAAAACTGCAAGTGCAATAAGCATATTAAGCTATAGCTATGTACACACGGTTGTCAGATGTTACAATATTGTAAGATCTGGCAACATGCTGACAATGTAGTGACAATGCAAAATTGTCCCGCGGAAGTAAATTGTGTGATCAGACGATGGTCTGACAAATAATTCATCTGACAACAAAAATTGTCAGTTCACACGGTTGTCAGATTGTTAGATGAAAAAATTGCCAGACATGTTGTAAGGTATTGCTACTTATGTATATCAACAACCATCTGTTTGGCAGTGTTGCCCATCAAACTTTTTTCTGACAATGATGCCATTGTCAGGTGCATTAATTTTATAAAGGGTGGTTAAATTTCAAGGGCCGATGTTGATTTTGAATAAAACACAAACTATTTAGGAAATTATTGTAATTTTATTTTATTATGATATATTGGTATTATTCAATTATGTATGAAACAAAATATTGGCCTCCATCCGATGGTACAAATTTTCGATGACCCTGAGGCATAATGGAGAGGTTCTATGCCGTTAATGTGCTGAATTATCTTATCCTTTAGCTGTTGAATTGTTGCTGGCTTATCGACGTACACCTTTTCTTTCAAATAACCCCAAAGAAAAAAGTCCGACGGTGTCAAATCACATGATCTTGGCGGCCAATTAATTGACATCGCCATTACGTGAGATAACACGGCCATTGAATTTGTTGCGCAAAAGAGCAATTGTTTCGTTAGCTGTGTGGCAAGTGGCACCATCCTGCTGAAACCACATATCGTCTACATCTTTATCTTCCAATTCGGGCCATAAAAAGTTCGTTATCATCTCACGATAGCGAACACCATTCACAGTAACTGCCTGACCGGCCTCATTTTGGAAAAAATACGGCCCGATGATGCCGCCAGCACATAAACCGCACCAAACAGTCACTCTTTGTGGGTGTATTGGTTTTTCGACAGTCACTCTTGGATTCTCATTCGCCCAAATGCGGCAATTCTGTTTATTGACGAATCCACTGAGGTGAAAATGTGCCTCATCACTGCAGATGATTTTCTTCGAAAATTGATCATCCACTGTTGCCATTTCTTGCCACCATTCTGCCCGTTGTTGGATTGTGTATCTCTCCATGGTTCAAATTGAATGAGTCTGAAATAGAGAAATGTCAAATAAAATTCGGAAAAAAAACTTGGCGCTTAGGTGTGGTTCACATTCAACATCGGCCCTTGAAATTTAACCACCCGATACATCTGACAATTAAAACTGAGCTTACAATACCAGCCAATTATCTGGCAATGCCGACGAAGAGTTAACGAAATTCGTTAAAAAATTGTTTGAATGCGTTTTTCCCCGTCAAAGGTTGCGTACCTTGGTGGCAGTTCTGACAGGACATTGTCTCATAGGGACGCATGCTAGGAGGTTAAATCTTCCATTTAATGATTTATGCAGAAGTTGCGGGGATGAAGACGAGGAGGAAAGTGTTGAGCATTTCCTCTGTCGATGCCCAGCTCTCTGTTCTATGAGAGCGCGGACCGATGCTGCACGGGTTGGCAGATATATCGGAATGCCGAGTGAACGGACTGGATTCCTTTATCCGGCTTTCGGGTTGGTTTGCATCTGAACCGTCGGGGGAAGTGTAAGTCTCGTGGGCTGCACTTCTCCCTCAGGCAACAAAACGGGACCAAAAGGACCCAAGTGGGCTGGTTTCATGAAACTGGCGGCCTGTACAACCTAACCTAAACTAACCTTGTTTGAATGTGTACCTGTAAAGGAATTCGTGGATTCAAACAAACGTTTAGCAAAAATAATTATTGGTCGAAAACAATTATTTATTTTAAACAACAACAAAATAAGATATCCAAGAGTTTTGTTTTTTTTATATTTATGTATGTATATGCAAACAAATAATTTTTTTAGAAAACATTTTTGTTGGTTTTATTTTTACTATAATTTTTTCTGTGAAGCTAAAAATTTGAAATGTGTTTCTCTCAAAACAAGCTTTTTTGAGTTCTGACATTGTTTCAATAAAGGAGCGATATGTGTGTTTTGTTTACCTTTTTCGCAGTAATACATCACACAAAAAAAAAGTTAGGTGAGATAAATTTCAATGAAGAAGATTGGGCATTTAAGTTTGATTCAAATTTATAGTGAAAAATTGATTTTCGTATTAAAATGAAACTTAAAACTAAATGACATTTATATACGAACTCAAAAACTGGGCTTTAAAAGCTTTTTTGAAGTATCAAAAAGACAACACTGGTTGCAATCAGTCCCATTTGGCTGTTCCGACACTCACATTTTTATCTTCTCTGGCACACTGATACCAATTTGTAGCATCCCTGCAATTACTAATACGGCGGATGGTGGTAACTTAGAGGTGGCAGAAAGATTTTCAACTTTCTTGGTTTAAGAAGTTTCTTTAAAACTGAATTTAATGAATAAGTTGATGGAGTGTTTGAAAAATAACACTGAGGTTGTAGGCTCGATTCCCGTCAAGCAAAAGGCTTGTTGTGCAGACAAGCAAAAGGCTTCACAGTTTTGCTTTAATCGCAGCTCTTTCAAAACTCATTTGCTTTTGTGCTTTTTTAATCCATATTTTCAATTTTCTGGCCATTTCAACTTTTTGACTACATTTTGGATGCACCCTCGTGCTTAAAACATTCATTTTACTTTAACTACAAACACAAGTAAAGGAGTCCAAGTAAGAATCTGCATGGGCATATTTAATATGCATCGATATACAAACTATATGCACATAAAACTATTTTCCTACATTACCACACTTACGCCCTTACTGTTCTCCACATACTCACATATGTTTGTATATACATACATATAAGTCCTTAACTTAAAACACATGTGTGAAGTTTTGGTTTTCTTCTGTTTGGTTCTCAGCTGTTTCTGGGCTGTAGTTTAAAGCTTTGTAGCTTTATTGGATTTCATCTTTACAAGATGTTGTGCCGCTGCTGCCTGCTTGCCATCATTGGCTAAAAATTGCAACCATAAATCCTCTTTCCATATTTTCCTTCAGATTGCTGAAAAACAAAGTTGTTCTTTATGGTTCGGAGCAAAGCGCAAAAACTTTAATGTTGTTTGCGTTTGTACTTTATTTAATTTTTTTTCTTCTTCTTCTCTAGCAATCTTGTAAATGTACTCGTATATAAAAATATTAATTCAAAGACCAAACGACCATCTTTTTCTATTTTTCCTATTTTTCTTCTTTTTTATTTATTTTTTTGAATAGAAAAGAATTTCCACATATGAATCCTGCCTGCTTATGACTTCAATCCAATTGAATCTATAGAACAGTGTGAGTACCCACATGAGTGTAAAGTACTTGTGTTTATTGTTGTTGTTGTTGTTCTTGTTGGTATTTAGATTTTAATACTTTGTATTGAATCATTGTGTTAAAACTCTAGCAAGGTTTTGCACAAGACTTCATGCAAAAGTAGTGTACTCGTATAGTAGTCAGGCCTGGGATGCAGCCGAGCATACTAAGTCACTGAAAGACAGTGTGTGTTTGTAAGTGATTAACGCTCTTAATGTTTAACAATTTTTATGTTTTTATTTCCAAACAACAAAAAGGCAATGAGAAAAAAAAACTCCTTTAGCAAAACTATTGAAAAGAAAAGAAGCTACACGCAGAAAAAAAGTAATGTTAATTAAGTAGCTGTAATTTACCACACAATTAAAATTTACCCCTCGTCTTGACATGCCATCGACTTGAACATGACATGAACATAACGTCGGCAGGGTGAAAGTAAAAATAAGTTCACGTTCTTGTATGTGGCGAATATGTATGTTCGGATTTACCTGATTAAAGTGTTCAGTTCGGCGCCATTTTGTGTATTTTTGTTCGTAATGGCTAACTTCATGGCGAACATCGATGTTCAGTCATATGCTCGAGCATCGATGTCAGAGCATGAACGAAACATGGACATAAGCGGTTCACATTAGCCATTTGCGATGTTCGACATGATGCTCATACCAAGTTCATGGCTAATGGATACCTCCAGTTTAGAATACCAGTTCGGATTGATATTGCAGCTACCTAGCGCTAGATGGCAGCAAAAACACAAATCTTTTTTTAAATTGCGATCTGTCAAACGCCAGCTGTTAAAATTTCACCCAAAATTTATCGATTAGTTTATTTGTTGTAGTCGTTCGAAGCAAGCAACTTTTGTGTTTCTCGCAAAATGAGAAAAAGTGAATTTCGTGCAGTGATTCAACACTATTATATGAAAGAAAAAACGGCGAAAAAGACAAAAGAAAAGCTCGACAAACATTAGCGCGAGTCTGATCCGGCAGATTACATGGTAAAATATTTTTGCATTATTGCTAGATTTAAACGCGGCCGAACAAGAACTGCAAAAATAACATCAACAGGAAGGCCAAAAGAGATGGTTACTGAAGAAACTAGCAAGAAAATCCTCGATATCGTTATGAATGATCGTCGAGTCAAGTTACCTGAGATTGTTGAAATGGTAAAGATATCATATGAATGTGTGTTCAACATCTTGCATGAATATTTGCATATAAAAAAGCTATCAGCAAGATGGGTGCCGCGTTTGCTCAGTGTCGAACAAAAACGACGTCAACAGACCACTTCACAGCATTGATTGGACATAATAAAGCGTAATCCTGTTGATTTTTGGCGTCGTTTAAAAACTGTTGATGAAACGTGGGTCCACCACTACACACGTGAAACCAAAGATCCATAGAAACAATAAGTTGAAGCTGGTGGAAGTGTTCCCAAGAAGGCGAAGACATTGAAATCGGCCGGCACAAGTTTATGGCCACTGTATTTTTCGATGCACGGGGAATGTTGCTCATCGATTGTCTTGAAAAAGGATCCACAATCACAGGAAATTATTATCGTTTATTATTGGATAAATTGATTGATGCAATCAAGGAAAAACCACCACATTTAAAGAAGAAAAATGTACTCTTTCTTCAAGACAACGCACCGATTCACACAGCAAACTTAATTACATTTCACAAATTACGTGAAATACACTATGAATTGTTTGGTCAATCACTTTATAGTCCAGATTTATCTCCTAGTGACTTTATTTTGTTTCCAAACTTGATAAAATTTCTCGGAGTAAAAAGATTATTCTCAAACGAAGAAGTGATTACCGAAACTAACGCGTACTCGTATTTTAAGGACTTCCCAAAATCGTCTTATTCAGATGCTATAAAAGAGTTGGAATATCGTCTTACTACGTGTATTGGGCTAAAAAGAGGCTATGTTGAGAAATAAATGGTTTATGAAAAAAAAAAAAATGTTTTTTCCTGTTTTCGTAGCTTCAATATCAATCCGCCCTCGTAGCTAGTGGGAATCACCGGTCGAGGCAATCGATCGCATTCTTTTTGTTTGGCGCTCTTAAATAATGCACTCTCATATAAAATCCAATATTGAAACCAATTAAATGGTGAAAATCTACATATACGAGGTCTGATCAAAAAATAACTGTTATTTTAAAATATTCAAAAATTAACTATTTATTCATCAATAATTATTTTGTCTCCTTCAAAGTAATCCCCCTCCGATATAATACACTTATGCCAGCGCTTTTTACAATCCTCGAAACACTTCTGAAATGCGCTTTTCTTTCATGGGTGTCTTCAGTTGTGGGAAGAGTAAAAAGTCAGCGGGAGCCAATTCCGCTGAATACGGTGGTTAAGGCATGATAACGGTTTTGTTTTTGGCCAAAAACTCACGCTCAAGCATCGATGTGTGAGCTGGTGCGTTATCATGGTGCAAAATACATAATCTTTTTTTCCACAATTCTGTGCGTTACTGACGAATTCCTTCGCGCAAACGGCTCATAACTTCAAGGTAGCATTCCTTATTAACTATACGACCTTGTGGTAAGATTGCATGATGCACCACGCCATTGCCGAAGAAAACAGTGAGCAAAACCTTTACATTTGACCGAAGTTGACGTGCTTTTTTTGGTCTTGGCTCTTCTGGACACTCCCATTGGGATGATTGGGCTTTGATTTCAATGTCATAGCCATACACCCCTGATTCATCACCAGTTATAACCTTTTTGAGGAAATCTGGATCATCATTGACGATGTTCAACAGCTCATTAGTGAGGTCCATGCGACATTGTTGTTGTTCAAAATTTAGAAAAATCGAAGAGCGCACCAAAACACAACTAACCTTTTTATTATCTGTCAAAAACAAACTGATAATCCGAAATGGCTGATATTGGCAACATATATAATAGACGTGTGTATCAACATAACAGAAAAAATGCGAAAATCGAACATACTTAATTCACAAAATTTGAAAATAACGGCTATTTTTTGATCAGATTACGTATTTTGTTTGTTAGTGTTAATAATAATTTGATAGGTTAGGTTAGGTAGGCAGGCCGCTGGATACCCCAAAATAATCTAGGTTGTCCAGCTCACTTGGGTCCTGTAGTCGTTCCCTTTGTGATTGCCTGAAAGGCTAAAATAGTGGAGTGAAGAGACGAAGTTATAGGAAAATGATAGTGAGTGGAAAGGATGCGCGGGGATGGAAAGGAGATGCGGGAACCTTTTAGTGTAGCGTTACATGCTGCTATACTAGCCATCCGCTGCTTCTTATGAAAGATGCTAGCGCGGTCGGTTTGATCGAGTTTGTTAGTGTTAATAATAATTTGATAGCGAACTGATTGAATTTCAGATTGTGCTTATGTTAAAAAAAATAATTTTAACCATATATGTATTGTTATGTTTTTATCTTTAATAATGACACTCACAGTTGCTCGTTATACAGTTCTTAAGTAATTCACAACTTTATTTACACTTCATACTACTTTGTACCAAAACACTAGACTTGCTTACTTTGACTAATGACTGTCTTGCACAAAGCTTAAAAATAAATTGACTGCTTGCTGCCGACCTGCTTACTATTTATAACTCTTTATCAGTTTCTACAATCGACATGAACGTTCTAGTCGTTCATAATGTACAAATGTATTTCTTTCGCATATACACATTTACACACATGCTTGCGAACAATAAGCAAGTGACAACAACAAACAATAATAAAACGAATACCAAGAATACAAGAAAAACAGCACCAGCATTTGTGATTGATTTACTTGGAATTTTAAATAATGTATGTTTGTTTGTTTGTGTATTATGTTTTTAGTTTTATCTTGCTTGTATGAATGTGTTGTACATTTATAATAAGCAGATCAACAGCTGCACACTGGGTTAGATGTGACTAACAATTCTTAACAGTATATATATCCAAAATTTTTTTTTTTTTTTTTTTTTTTATATATTGGACCAGTACTCAGGGGATGACCCCTACATATGCAGTGCATTGTACCAGAACTAGGAAAATAGGTTATGAGGAGGGGGAAAGCGGGAGTAGTGTTTGTGAACATTTGACTTGAATTTTCCAACGTTATAACAGACAGGAAACACGTCTGCAGGCAACTTATTCCATAGACGAAGCGTACGGCTGAAAAACGAATTCTCTCTGTAATGCGTAGTACGATTCCCCGCGCAATCAACCACAAATGGATGAGCTCTAGACGATGAGCGCGTGCTACGTAAAAATGTGCGAGTTTCGGGAACAAGATCCCTAATCTCGTCAGAGCAAAATCCATTGTAGTAACGATAGAACAGAGTAACGCACCCCACACTACGTCGATGCTCAAGTGAATCAATAGAGTTGGATACCCTACTGTCACGGATGAGCTTCTTCGCCCTCTCCTGCACACGGTCGAGTAACCCCAAAATAGACTTTGAGGCACCGGCCCAAACATGAGAGTTGTATTCCATTTTCGGTCGGATGTAGGTGGTATAAATAGTAAGGAGATCGGATGGAGTGAAGTACGTCTTACACCGTTTCAAAAAACCGAGACACTTGAATGCTTCTTTAGATACATGAAAAATGTGTTCAGTATAGCGGACATCACACTGTATCTTCATTCCAAGAACATCAAGAGCATCCAATTCCTCAATATTTGTACCATCCATGAGTACAGATGAAGCAGCATTTGCGGTCGTTTGTTTGTGCGTTAATAAGCAACATTGGGTCTTACGAGCGTTAAAGGTGACCCTGTTTTTACGACCCCATTCGGAGATTAATAGAAGATCACTATTCAGTGAATCGTTCATATTTAGCCTCTTGGCAGTGATCTCTGATAGGCTGGGCCTATGACCAAAGGAGTACGAGTGACAAATGCTGCTGTCATCTGCAAAAGAGTGGATAGGGTTGGAAGTTTGATAGAGAAGGTCGTTGAGGAAAATAAGAAATAGAGTAGGAGAAAGAACGGAGCCTTGCGGTACCCCTGAATTAATCTTGAACTCGTTTGATGAGACCCCATCTATAACAACTCGTATAGCGCGGTCTCTGAGAAAGCTCGATATAAACCGAGAGAAATCGTTACCGACACCAAAAGCAGTAAGTTTTGCCAGCAGTGCAGCATGCCACACTCTGTCAAACGCTTTGGAAATATCTAGAGCCACCACCTTGCTTTCACCGAAATGATGGATTGAGTGGCACCATTTTTCCGAAAGATATGCCATAAGATCGCCAGTAGAGCGACCCTTACGAAATCCATATTGGCTATCACAAAGTAATTTGTGCGACTCTAGATATCCCATAAGATGGTAATTAACCATACTTTCCATTGCTTTGGAAAGCGCAGAGCAGATTGCAATTGGGCGGTAATTTTCGGGGTTATTTACCTCACCCTTTTTGGGTATTGGTGTTACATTAGCAACCTTCCAGCACGATGGAAACTCACCACCATGGTAAATTTTGCTGAAGAGGTGTGCTAATGGACGCGCAAGCGTAGAAGAACACTGCTTCAAGACCAGTGCTGGAATGCCATCCGGTCCAGGAGTCTTGTTTATGTCGAGGTCTGCTAAAACCCTTTTAACTGCTCGCGCCCGGAAGAATATACTTGGCATAGTTACAGATACTCTTTCGAGCTCGGGAAGTGGTTGACTGCTTTCCGGCAAGCAGGAATTGCTTGCAAAAATTTCAGCCAATAGGTTAGCTTTGTCAACCGGGTCGGTGAATGCTTGGTCATTCTTTAAGAGAGTTGGGACTGATGAACTAGCACTGTTCTTTACTCTCTTAACGAAAGACCAAAAGGTCTTGCTGCCCCGAGGAGCTGCAAGGACCTTGGCACGAAGGCGCTGTTCGTGAAGAAACTTTTCACGCCTAAGTACCTTGGCACACGAAGATCTTGCCTTTTTGCGTAGCAAGTCAGTGTCTGGGGTTTTGTTTAAACGCCAGTTACTGAATGCTTCCTCTCTGGATCTGACTGCATTTTTGCAAGTCTGATTAAACCACGATTTTGCTTTTGGTTTAATCCAAAATTGATGATGTAGTGCGGCCAAAAAAGAGCCACTAAAAACTTTCTTGCCTATTAATTATATAGATACGAATGGTGCCTCTGAGCCAAAACCTTCCCTAGCACTACGACCATCGTTGATTCATTGTGCTTCCTTTTATGAATTTATGTGACGAAATAGCAATGATGCCGTAAAACTATTCCAACTTCAGTTTTTCTTTGTGTGTACGAAGAAAAATTTAAGCCAAACAGCATTTGGTACTTGTTCGCATTTATGGTGTTTAATGGCTTTTAACATGTGTTTAACCAAGTTTAATAAGGATAATAGAAGTTAACTTTATCGAGAAGCAAACAAAAAAGAGCAGTAACTAATAACGATCATTTAAAAGCGATGGAAATGTAAAATAAGCGTAATTAAATTGCTGAATTAAATTATGTAGATGTTTAAAATGTGCTAAATTTTTAGCAGTAATTTAATAGAATATATGAAAAGAAATATAGAGCTGTGTCGTTCGTGAACGAACGGGTTAAATTTAACTGATCTGTTATAGTATTTCCTGATCCCACCGAGTGGTCAGCTCTTTGCAAAACGATTTTCTCGGGATAGTATGCCCCTAGTGCAAGATCAAGCAATTCAAAGGGTGCTGGTATTAAGGCTTTCTTTTGGACTTTATTTTTTTCGGGCACTATAGGTCAACAAAAACCCAAAACGTTCGGACGATCGCAAAATTTCTCAATTAATTTTATAGTAAAATTTATTAATTTATTCGAAATTTTATTTACGCAATTGCCGGCTGCGCCAAAATGTTATAGTATTTCCTGGAGGGCCCCATAGGATTCGCGAAGAAGTACTTATTATTATTGTATTGTATAAGTAGTTATTGTTTTATCCTGGAGGGTCCTTTGTGAATTGCAGGATTTACTAGTATATTAAGTTTGTATCCTAATTTAAATAAAACCTTTTCTACTTTCCGTTTAACAGCCTGTATTATTTATATTATATTTAGGTGCTATTTGAACTGCTTCTAACTACTGCCCTTAATTCACTCTCCTCTACTTTAATACACTGCCTTCTTTTATATCTGTTGCGTTCGTTCGTTTCGGTCGAGTATTCTATCAACTCAGCTATACAGTACACATGGTTTAATAAAAAAATAACCGTTATTTTCAAATTTGGCGAGTTACGTATGTTCGAGCCCAATCAGCCCAATGGAAACGTCCAGAAGAGCCAATCCCGAAAAAAAGCACTTCAATTGCGGTCAAATATGAAGGTTTTGCTCACTGTTTTCTTCGACAGCAATTGCGTGGTACATCATGAATTCTTGTCACAAGGCCGTTCGGTCAATAAGGAGCACTACCCTGAAGTTATGAGCCGTTTGCGCGAAGCAATTCGTCAGAAATGCACAGAATTGTGGCAAAAACAATCATGGATTTGGCACCATGATAAAACACCAGCTCACACATCGATGTTTGTGTGTGAGTTTTTTGTCAAAAACATGTCTCAACCACCATAGTCACCGGACTTGGGCTCCGCTGAATTTTTCCTCTTTCCAAAACTGAAGACACCGATGAAAGGAAAGCAGTTTGCTACGATTGAGGCGATAAAAGAAAAATCGAAACAGGGCTGTTGGCGATACGAAAAAGCCAGTTTTAGAAGTGTTCCAAGGATTGGGAAAAGCGCTGGTATAAGTGTATTATATCTGAGGGGGATTAATTTGAAGGGGCCATGATAGTTATTAATAAATAAATTAATACTTTTTGAAAAAAATTAAAATAATGGTTATGTTTTGATCAGCTCTCGTATAATGAAATAGGCCCATTATATTAACCACATTGTTTCGTTGCTGCTACGAAAATCTCGCATTAATAAATGAAATATGTTTACTACACTGTTTAGTAGCTATCAGTGAAATTCATACATTTTCATGCAAAAGTTTTTCGTTATATGAATGAAACGATTTTTGTAAGATTAATGAAGTTGTAATAAATAATAAATTGTTCCACGCAAAATTTTCATCCGATTAATAAAACCAAAATTAAAGTTTTCATTTTATTAACGAAAGAATGGTGAACGAAACAGTTTCATTCCTTTAACGAAGCGTTATTTTTTTAGTGTGAACGATAAACGTGTATTACTGAACAACATATGGATTTCGGCAACACAGCCGCTTTATCTCGTCAGAACTAAATCCACTGTACTAACAACAAAATTGGGTGTGATGTTCGCTGGACTGAACACATTTTTCATGTCTCTAAAGAAGCATTCAAGTGCCCCGGGTTTTTGAAACGGTCTAAGATGCACTTCTCTCCTTGTGATCTCTTCACTATTTATATCACTTATATCCGACTGAAAATGGAATACAACTTTCATGATTGGGCCGGTGTCTCAAAGTGTATTTGGGGGTTACTCGACCATGTGCAGAAGCTTATCGGTGCCAGTAGAGGATCCAACTCTATTGGCTCATTGGAGCATCGAAGCGGTTTAGGGTGCCTTAGTTACTCTGTTCTATCATAACTACAATGGATTTTAGCTCTGAAGGGATTAGAGATGTTGTTCCCGAAAATGGCTTATTTTTACGCTTTCATTGTCCAGAGCTCATACATTTGTGGTGGACTGCCCCGCGAATCGTACTATGCATTACAGAGAGAATTTGTTTTTTAGCCGTACGCTTCGCTTGGTGAATAAGTTGCCTGCAGACGTTTTTCCTGTCTGGCAATTTTAGTTGCGCAATTCTTATCACATTTTCTTTTAAACTTGCTTTTATTTTTAGACACAGCAATTTTACTTGAGCAATTTTCGTTTTCTATTGCTTACACTTTCTTAATCTTGCATTTAATTTTCACTTCTTCTAATTTAATACTGCTGTGTATTTTTTGAAGTTGTCCACAATATTAAAAAAAAAATTTGGTCAAATGAATTAAAATATCACAATTTCGCGACAATATTACTTTCATCACCGAACAACATATCAATACATAAAAGAAACACAAATAAAAGAAAAAATAAAATGTAAAAATTTCTGACATTACAAATGGCAGCACAAAAAGACTTTTCGGGTACAAGCCAGTCTGTACTCATTTTTACACTCCCCACTCTTTCCTAACTTATTTCCCCACAAACTCAAGAATTGCGCAACTAAAGTTGCCTCGTGAAAATTGGGACTTTGTTTACATTTGAGTTGTTAAATTTGAACAAAGTGTGTTCATTGGGTATTATTGTGCTAACTAAACACGGTTGCCACAGGTTTGTATATTTAATTTTCATAAATATTAGCACAATTAACTGTTAATTGGCAATTAAGTTAATTAAAATTTTTTATGGGCAGTTAAAATCAATTAAGGCGCTAATTGCAAAATTTCAATTAAAAGTGTATGTATGAACAGCATATAAGGGAATGCGTCTTTTCCAGTTTTAGGCTGGCACAAATTTTGTAATAAATGATAGGAACATTTTTTAGATTTTAGTTACGTTACAATTTTTCTGATTTCAATAATTGCTGGTCTGAAAAAGCGCCTACTTTCTTCTGCAGCCATGGGTTTTTCATATGAAGAAGCATTTATTGGGAACTTTTTTTTACGCGAGATATTCGCTTTTTGCCTAAAATTTATTTACTGCAAATGCGGCTTATCTGCTTAAATCTACCCCTAACGGAATCTCTTAAGAGTTCATAAATAAAATGCATAGTAAGTTTTTTTGCATTTTGCCCGAATCCAATTGGCTCAGTTTTCTCTTCCTTAAAACAAATAAGACAATGGACCAGAAAAGTATGTTTGTCTTAATTTCAAAACTATTGCCCTCAAAATGACGATCAAAGTTTATCACTGCCTATCAAACAGAAATTAGCATTTTCTGTGTTTGTTTGGCGAATGAAATGCAATTATGCTGGTCGCACAAATAAAGTAACAATCGATAACGTTGCATAATCATCAAACAATGATCAAAACTTATTTTAAATTCCCTTTTTCTTACCTTTAGCCACCACCACAAGTAGGAAAATAAAACAAACGAAAACCCCAAAAACACTAGTTATGGCATTTTGTAAGTCGTACCCAACCAACACAGTACAGCACAGCAGAGCACAGCAACTCCGCGTCACAGCAGATCAAGGCATTATATTTTGTTATTATTTTTATTTGATGAAAAATTATTTGTAGCTGTTGTCTTTTAGCTTTTTGGGTGCTTTTTCCAGTGTTGTCGTGTGTTTTTTTTTTTTTTAAATATTTTTCGTTTAAATGAAGTCAAGCAAAGTTTGAACTCTGAACCTGGTTTTTGTTGAAGCTGTTTTATAGTTTTCCATTTTTTTTTTCTAGGATTTAATGTTGCCCAAAAAGCCCCCACACAAGATGTCAATGGTATGAAATTTGGCAAAACTCAATGTCTGGCGGCAGAGGATTTTCAAATCAGCTACAGTTACATTTTTCTTTTATTAAATGGCACTTTACACCGCAGAAAATGAAAGAAGTGAACCAAGTTTTGGATAACCTTGAGCCTACTGGCATAAGCAGCAGTAGGCTCATTTTGTTTAAACCTTTCCTTGAAGACTCGCATAGAGACTTGGGGAAATAGGGATTCTGCCGGAAAAGCTTATTACTAACCTCAGGAAGGTTAGAAGGAATTATATGGGGTGGTTAAAGGAAGGAATTATATGGGGTGGTTAAATTTTAAGGGCCGATGTTGAATGTGAACCACATCTAAATGCAAAGCGTTTTTTCTGCATTTCATTTGACATTTCTCAATTTCAGATTAATTCAATTTGAATTGTCGAAAGATGCACATTGGAGAAACGCCTTAAAATTTATTCAAACTTATTATGAAAATGAGCATTCAAATCAAAATGCATATTGTGCACTTCGTGGTTTCTTCGACAAATTTAATGGTCCAGATGTGCCTATAATCGGAAAAATCAGGCAAAAAATTTAAACAAACCGGTTCTGTAGGAGATGTGAAAACACCAGTGCATCGCCTTGTACAGCTCGTTATGCAGAAAATATTGCTGCTGTTCGCGAAAGTTTGGCTGTCCACCTCAACACGTCGTCGTTCCCAAAAATTGCACCTCTCACGCTCGTCGTTGATGCACATTATGCATAAAGACTTGTATTTACACGCTTACAAAGTGCTAGTGACTCAAGAACTAAAGCGTTTTGACCATTCCAAGCTTCGCCAATGGTGGCAAAAATCAACTTTCGAAGAAAATCATATTCAGTGATGAGGCACATATTCACCTCAGTGGATTCGTCAATAAACAGATTTGCCGTATTTGTGCAAATGAGCATCCAAGAGTGATTATCGAAAAATCATTGTATCCACAAAGAGTAACTGTTTGGTGTGACTTATGGGCTGGCGGCATCTTCGTGTCATATTTTTTACCAAAATGAGGCTGGTCAGACAATTACTGTAAATGGTGTTCGCCATCGTGAGATGATAACGAACTTTTTATGACCCGAATTGAAAGATATGAATGTGAACGATATGTGGTTTCAACAGGACGGTGCCACTTACCACACGGCTAACGCTGGCTCTTTAGCGCGACAAATTCAATGTCCGTACCATCTCACGTGGTGGCAATGCCAATTGGCCGCCAAGATCATGTGATTTGGCGCCGTTGGACTTCTTGTTTTGGGGTTATTTGAAAGAAAAGGTACGAGTATACGTCGATAAGCCACCTCCAATTCAAGAGCTAAAGTATGAGATAATTCCGGCACATTAGTGGCATAGAACCTCAATTATGTCTCAGCGTCATCGCAAATTTTTACAGTCTGGTCGAGGTGCGCCGCCGAGGTCGGGGTGGCCATTTGGCTGATATTTTGCTCCATGCATAATTGAACCATACGAATATTAACATAATTATTCAAAATCACCTTAAAATTTAACTACTCTTTAGTATAGAACGAGGTTTACGCTGGCAACACTGTATGAATTATTGTGACTTATGTATATAGTATAGGGTGTTTTTTTAAGCCCGATAGAACTTGAAATTGTA
Organism: Thecocarcelia acutangulata; assembly: GCA_914767995.1. Taxonomy (NCBI): domain Eukaryota; kingdom Metazoa; phylum Arthropoda; class Insecta; order Diptera; family Tachinidae; genus Thecocarcelia; species Thecocarcelia acutangulata. The sequence goes on from OU612096.1 coordinate 32,892,080, forward strand.
AAAAATAACACAAAAAATTAAATTGTAATCAAAATTTTTTTTTATTCGAAAGATCAATACGTGACATTAACATTTGAAAATGATTTCGGGCATATGGGCACCGCGGCTGTTCTTGACGAAGCGCATTCTGGACGTCCAATTTTGGGCCACTTTTTCGAGCACTGCTGGCCGTATGTCACGAACAACACGAACAATGCTGTCCTCCAAGGCGTCAATTGTTGCTGGTTTATCAGCATAAACCAGTGACTTCACGTAGCCCCACAGGAAATAATCGAAAGGTGTCAAATCGCACGACCTTGGAGGCCAATTGACAGGTCCATTTCTCGAAATCAACTTATCGCCAAATTTTGATTTCAGTAAGTCGATGGTTGCGTTCGCCGTATGGCACGTAGCGCCATCTTGTTGAAACCACATCTCCTCCGGATCAATGTCATCCATATTTTCAAACAAAAAGTCATTGATCATGGTGCGGTAACGATCTCCATTGACCGTAACGCGAGCTCCGGCCTCATTTTTGAAGAAATAAGGTCCGATGATGCCACCAGCATGAAAACCGCACCAAACAGTGCATTTTTCTGGATGTAATGGAGTCTGTAGGGTCTCTTGTGGATTGGTCTCACTCCATATGCGGCAATTTTGCTTATTAACAAACCCGTTAAGCCAAAAATGCGCCTCATCGCTGAACACAATTTTGCGATAAAACAACGGGTCATAATTTAAAATAATTCATGGATAATTTCGTAGCGTTGTTCAAGCGTGAGTCTATTCATGATGATTTGTCAGAGTATACTGAAACAAATAAAAAAAATGTTTCATCAAAATTTAATTTTTTGTGTTACTTTTTACAATTTAAAGTTCTATCTAGCTTAAAAAAACACCCTTTAATTGTCAATTGAATAAAAATTGAATTTTGTTGTTATCACGAAGATACCGAACACGAAAGGTACGTTTTTGATTAAACCCCCGTTTTTAAGTGAAATATAAGAAAAATCTAATTCTATCTTTTTATCTCTTTTTTAATTTAAATATTTTATATACAATCCTCATGCACCTCCAACATTTTGGTCCTTCGAACCGGATCAACCCCAAATATAAAATATTTAAAATATAAAAAAAAAATAAAATTAGGAATTACAATAAAAGCGCTTTATTTACAACATCTCTTGTTACCTTATAATAATGATCTAGAATTCACTAAGCTGATAATAGAAATTTTACTTTTGGGACTCTAAGGAGTTGCAAAGTAAATAAGTTATAATGTCATGCGCAACATCCAATCTTTGTTACTCTGGCGCATAAATCAGACTAAGTTTGACCTATGATATAGATTACTTAGAATTTTTTGACCTGCAACTCACAAAAACGAGGCTATAATATAATTCCATAATATCAGTAGCCAAATCACAATACCACCATGAAAGGTGCCTATACCTTCACATCATTTTGCGTAAAGCTCTACAGGGCATGTGGCGTGCAGCATGTAGACGTTGCCCAGTCGAAATTACGTATCGCTGGTATCCATATCAGACAATTCGGGCAAAAAGCAGTTAACAATAATCTAGAATGTCATTGTCAAAGAAATATCACTGCACAATAGTGCTAGCCCAACGTCTTTAACAAAGATATATGCTAGCCTAAAATCTACACTAAGATTTGATGCTATCGCAAACTTGTGAACTAAATAAAACTCCACAAGAAAATGTCTACTGATCATGCCTTCTATAGTTTGTGAGGAATGCTTTATAAGGCAAGCCGTTATTCTAATGGAACTATATGCCGTTCAATTATCATCCAGTTTGGATTGATAGTAGTTGACAATAATTTAGAATCTCATTCTCAAAGATATATTACTGGGCTGGAAAAAAATTGACTAACGAGGACGCTTGCCCATCATCCATTCTAACAAGAAACGCGCGTTCTGAAACCGCTAAGCGTTCTGAAAAACGCTTAACTGATTTTTAGGTGTTCTAAGGAACGCACATTTTATAGGCATTTCGGAGTTTTTTTCCGAAAAAATGCAACATGTGCTTTACATACGTATATGTATGTGGAGTTACATAAAATAAAAAAAATTTGCCAAAAATAGAACATTTTTTTAATTAACTTTTTTTTTTGATTGAACATGTGTAAAATTTTTTCAACTTTTTATTGAAATAAAAAGAAAACATATTAAATTTTAATTGTGAATAATTTTATTGTCTTTTGCAAGTTCAGTTTTATCAAATTCAAGCAATCAGTTCACTTACTTCAATATACACATGAGAGTTGAAGTCGTCAATTTTAAGCGATATGCGTTTTCCAGAACACATATTTGGCGATTTCAAATCGCAAAACCATATTTCTTGCGTAATACGTTTCTCAGATCATCTATTTGGCGTTTTCAAATCAAAAACGCTAACTTTAAGCGATTTGCGTTTCTCAAAACTTTGATTGAATTAGATGCTTTTTGGCGTCATGTGTTTTATAATCGTTTCAAATTCGAAAATTTTACTTACTGACTTGTCGAAGAAAATTTGAGTGTCTTTTTAGAGAGCGCGGGTCCGAGTTCAATTGCTACTGAAGCAGATGAAATTTTTAGGGACATAGAAGGGTGCAAAGCTCGCCAGGCAAGTTGCGTACTGTGACTTTTCTCTGCACTTTCTCGAACAGCGGTGATGTTTTCGGCAGATCATAGCTTTTTTAATGACATACTTGTAGGACATAAGTAAGAAATAAGCAGGCGCCACGCTGCCCAAAGATAGCACCTTTTTCGCTGAAACAGCTTTATCATTTGGGAGTGTTGTACGCTAATGTGGGTCTAGGTAAATTATACTATGTACATGACTGGGAAACCTTCTGCAATATCACCGCCACGAACTTTTAAAATTCGAAAGCCTCTAGCGGAAGTTTTTGCAGGTATTCAAGATTGCGAATTCTTAACGAAAGTCAAAAGTTTACTTACCAATTCCTCTCCAATAGTTGTATTCGTTGGCGCTCATGATCCAATAAACAGCCATGCAACAGCGTGTTTCGTTCCGAAACGGAATTAAATCAATTTTCGAGTCTATAAGATAGCATCAGTTTCATTATTGAAGTTAGAAATGGTTTTATTCGGAAAAGCGTTTTAAGGGTTTTAATAAACTCAAAAACTGTTTTAATTCCATTTACGAGTAAGAATGGAATTGACATCTGTCACATGTCACATGAATTTGTGTATGGGCTAAAAAATGAAAATCAAGGCGAATTAAGTACTTAATTCGCCTTGATGAAAATGAAATATTTTTTTTATTAAAAAATCATTTTGGCATTTAATACAAGGCGACTTTATACAGGTGAATGCAAGCGGAAAGGCGAATTCAGTACTATGTATTTTGTTATTGTAAAACATATCGTGAATGTCATAATCTAAATTCGCCTAAGATTGCTCAGCAGAGAAAATTTTTATATAAACGTTAAATATAAGCTTTTATAGTTGTTTGTAATTAAAATCACAGATTATATTACTTTTTCACTTTTATATTCACACAAATTTCTTGAAATTCCACTAAATCATGCAAAAAAACCTTCAGATTAAAATGGCGCGAAAAAGTTTGTAAACAAAAGAAACAAAATTTGACAATCTCATTGGAAAAAACGCGAGAAGCAAAAAATAATAACCTGTGCTGTTAAGTTCACCTGGTAATGAATTCGCCTTGATTTAATATTTGAATTTAATATTAAAAAAAGAACATACATACATACTCGTAATAATATGTATATAAACAAGTCGCAGTCCTCCGCAGACTTTATTGCATTAGGTGGCGTCTGAGCTACATGAAACAGCACAGCGTGAAATTCTCTGCTTGTCGCGCCACAATTAAAAGTTGCTTATAAAAGTGCTTTTATTACTGCAATAATGGATATTGATCATCATCTCGGTTCGTTTTATTGTCCTGCTCACTTTTAATACTCATAGAAAACAGCAAAATATTTTCTTCTTTATCAACAAGTTTTAAGTGCAATTAAATCATTTGTAGGGTGCTGAAAACCACAGCAAAGTTTTTTTTTTACAAATTCCCCCCTTAAATCAATAGTTGCAGAAAGTTTACAAAATTATTGTATATAATAAAATGTACAAACATACCTGCTGCATGCTGCTGTGGCAGCAACAAATGGTGGTAGCCGGCAGTTGGGTTTTTTGATTCGTCTTGCTGCTCTTTAAACGTTTTAAGCACTTGCTTGTTAGTTGATGCAGAATAAATATTGTCAAATTTTATTAAGTTTATTGTTTGCTCATTTTTTGTTGTTCACTTTATTTTTTTTTCTTTTGGGAGCTTAAAAGCATCCACTAGGAATTTTTCAATACGGAAATACAGACTAAACAAAAGTGTACAGGTATTAAGAAAATTATGTTTAAGAGAAGTTTTGACACTAGACACATGTGAGGCGGTTAAATCTTCCGTTTAATATCTATTGAAGTTGCAAGTATGAAGAGGAGGATGAAAGTGTTGAATACTTCTTTTGTCGCTGTCCAGCTCTTTTTTTTTTATATTAACGCATTTTATCTAGGTACAGCGTGAGTTAGACTAATACATAAATTCTCAGAATAGTTCAGATCTGGAACGGGGGGTGATATGTAGATATGTTAAACTGGATATCATCTTCAGACATTACAACGTGATAAAACGGAGCGAAAGTGGGTTGGTTTTTAACAAGCTTATATTAGCTTCACTTGTATGTATGTTTGTTTGTATGTTTGCAACTTTGGAAATCCCTGTCGTATGTATGATTATTACATATGTAGGTATATAAAATTTAAGTTGTTACATTGCTTCCGGGGAATTTGCAGGGAGGGGGGATTTTGGGGATTCCTGTAGCTAATTTTAGGTGTTCCCAAAAAACTCAGAAGATGTTCTCTAACGTTTTTGCCGTGCAACACATATCTGAACTACTAACACTTATTTGCTTTAGTTCACAAATTAAAGTTGCAGTATTGCTTCTGGGGAAGTGCAGAGATTTTGGGGATTCCTGTAGACGATTTTGGGTATATCCAAAAAATTCGGAACATTCCCGGTTGGGAAGCGGGGTTTCTTAGTCGGTGCGCGTATATCATCGTTGAACGTGTATCTGAACTAATAGCGGTTATTCGTTATATTGCAAAAATTTATGTTGCAGTATTGTTGTTTTATATAATCGGAGAAGTGAATGGAATGTGGGTATGTCTTAAGACAATTTTTTGGAGTTACCAAAAATTTACGAAACCGCTTTGCTATCCGGTTTCACACCGGTTCGTTTTTTTGTTACGAAAATTCAAGTTGTTGTATTGCTTCGGGGAAGTAGGGAAGGGGGGGTTTTTGGCGATTCCTTAAGCCAATTTTAGGAATTTATAAAAAACTCTGACCTAATTAGCTTAACGATAGTGAACTAAAATTAAAAAATAAATATAATTTAAAATATCAAAAAACACGTTAGAAGAGAGAAGTTTTTCGAAGAAGCATATTTCGAGGCTTTACTTGCTCAAGACTCGTGCCAAATGCAACCAGAATTGGCACCTTCATTGATAGTGAGTTAATAAGCCATTTTAAAATGCCTGAAAGTCATGGGAATGCTTCGAAAACAAGCCGTACGAGTTGAAGCCGAGAGATGCTTGTGAACAACTACGATTACGTATAAGGTAAAAACAAAAAGGATTTCTGCATCGAATTGTGATTGGGGTGAAAAACTCAAGACAGGTAACCTTATTGGTCATCTTGCAATCCTAAAGAGTATCAGAGAAATACTCGATACATCTCAAACAAGTGACCTTATAGATCCGACCAATTCATTTATCAGGAAGTTTAGGAGCATCTTCCCAACAAGGGAAGAATGCGGCACGAATCCAAGATGGTTGAGGGATGGTTCACAAAATTGGTACACGGATGAATTGAAAACGCTCCAAGGAGTTGTAGTGAGGCCTAGAGCATGCAGGTATATAACTCTTAGTAAAGACACCACAATCTTCCAAGCGGAAGGGAAGTGGTTGAAATACGCTCCAATAGGGAGTACAATGGAGGGCTGATAAAATTCAGTACTGAAGGCCCTGAGCAGTTGTGCCTTGACGTCTAGGTTAGTACTGGAATGTCACAACAGGCTAAATGAACTGCCAAGCCAGAATCAAGTTACCCTTATCTGTGTTCCATGACATGAGGGGCACTAAGTAAAAGAGATGGCTGAGATCTACGCCGAAAAAGGAGCAGAGAGGACTTTTATTGGCCCTACCCCAACATTTGGCTTCAATAAAGATCTCCTTAATGAAGAAATGGACGGAGTCCATCGTTAAGCAACATTGGAACGAAACAGCTGGTCTTAAACATTCCAAGAAATTTCTAAATTTTGATACAAAGAGAGCCGAATGTGCTCTTAAATTGGATAGGAAAAGCCTCGGAACACTGACAGGTGCACTTACAGGTCATTATACCTGTTTTAAGCATCTGCACAGGATGGGCGTTTTCAACGCAGACATTTGAAGATTCTGCGCTGAGGGAGTGCAGTCAATGAGGCAGTGAAGCATTGGCACAGAGGAGATATAGGCTGCTACAAGCTCATATGTTAAATGAAAGTGACTTCATTTCACTCCCAATGAAGAAGCTCGTCCGTTTTCTTGACATACTTAACCCGTAATGGGGCAAGGGGACGTACAATAGATCAACATTGGTCGCAGTTCAAGTGGCCGATAAGGGCCACATCCCATCCAATATTAATAATAAATAATAAGTAACTGGGGACGAGAAATAAGTTCATTAAGAAAATACCAAGAGCAAAAAATCCAGGGGATATTCCGGCCTTGCAGACGGTCAAAACGAATATTTACAGTTCCAAAGTTATGCTTACTATTTGCTGGAACTACCTTGGCGTAATATATTATGACTTATTTAATTCAATTGAAATCGTTATCGAAGGCAATTAATGTATTTGAACTGAGCCTTGAAAGACAAATTGCTGCAGTGCAACGAGAGACATGATGAAAGTGATTTTACAGCATGCCAATGCTCGATCCTATGTTGCGAAAGTGGTCAAGACATACCTGGCTATGTTGAACTGGGAAGTCCTACTCTACCCGCTGTATTCACCAGTTGTTGCTTCCTCAGACTATCATATGTTTCGATCAATGGCACATGTCTTGGCTGAACTGCACTTCCCGTCTTATCAGGAAGTACAAAATTGGATCCAGTCGTAGAGCGCTTCCAAAGATGAACAGTTTTTTCAACGCGGCATTTATACGCTGGCGGAAAAATAGGAGAAAGTAGTGGCCAGCGATGGACAATACTTTAAATCATAAATGTATAAGCAGTTTTTTACAATAGAGCGTTAATTGGCGGAACAAATGGCGGGAGCACAGTTGAACACCTACACGCAGAAAAAAATATATGTTGATATGACAATATGCTAAGGGCAACATGCTATTGTTGAATTATATGCCCGTACCTGATTATACTGCATAGTTACATTTAAAATGGCATTGATAGGACACGCAATAGTATTGCAAAAATATATTATAATTAACCATACTATATTTTTGTTTAACACTGTTACAATAATAAGTAACCATAGTATTTCTTAAAGTTTTAAATTGATTGTCATAACCAACCATATTGTTATACTAACCACCCATACTTTTCTCATATGTTAACACGTTAATTTCACGAAATAATCATACTAATATTACAAATCGTTTTATTATAATAGAACGATATTTTTGTTATAAGTATCACAAATACATACATATATATATATATATATATATATATATATATATATATATATATATATATATATATATATATATATATATATATATATATATATATATATATATATATATATATATATATATATATATATATATATATATATATATATATATATATATATATATATATATATATATATATATATATATATATATATATATATATATATATATATATATATGATAATTAATTACAACAAAAAAACAGCTTATAATATATTTTAGTACTATGTTTAATATAATTTAGTAAAAAATAATTGCACTACATCTCCTCTTTGATGTTGAAATATCCATCTGCTGCAATAAAACAAAAATATTTATTAAGAATTCCGTCTTCGATTGTAATTTTAACAGTCATATGTAACCATATTAATATGGTTGCAAGTATTGTTACATATGTTTATATACTGATATTATATTTTCGCGAATATTCAATATGCATTTTTCACCAATTTCACGTTTTTTTCTCCTTTTTGTATAAGTATATATTTTTAAAATTAAAAACACTCAAAACATCTTTTTATTCCCAAAGAAAAATTCAAACTGCAAGGAAATTATATGTCAGTGTCTAGAAGGAAAATATTGTTAATGACACCAATAGTAAATTTATTTTTTTTAAATTTTTTGTTGCATATGAATTATTATATCATACATATTATAAAAACATCTAATTTTATATTGGATGTGATAAAAGCTATTGTTGTTTTTTAACAAATTTTTACAGTTGCTATTATTGTATGCAATCATATCTTGAAATTTATAGATGGTAACAATAAAATTACAGAAATACAAACAGTAACATATTTATGGACAAACAAACTATAATTAAACCGATAATACACTGTGTTTAATAGTACTACATAACACTATAGAATACAAACTATTGTTGTCGCAACCATATATCAAACTGGCTTTTCTTTGCGTGTATCTATCGAATGGTTAAATTTCAAGGGCCGATGTTGAGTGTGAAGCACACCTAAACGCCAAGTTGTTTTTTCCGAATTTTTTTTGACATTTCTCTATTTCAGACTTACGCAATTTGATACACAATCCAACAACGTGTTAAAGTTATCCAGACTTATTATGAAAATGATGATCAATTTTCGAAGAAAATCATCTTCAGTGATGAGGCACATTTTCACCTCAGTGGATTCGTCAATAAACAGAATTGCCGCATTTGGGAGATTGAGAATCCAAGAGTGACTGTCGAAAAACCAATGCACCCACAAAGAGTGACTGTTTGGTGTGGTTTATGTGCTGGCGGCAGCATCGGCCCTTTTTTTTTCCCAAAATGAGGCCGGTCAGGCAGTTACTGTGAATGGTGTTCGCTATCGTGAGATGATAACGTACTTTTTATGGCCCGAATTGGAAGATATGGATGTAGACGATACGTGGTTTCAGCAGGACGGTGCCACTTGCCACACAGCTAACGAAACAATTGCTCTTTTGCGCAACAAATTCAATGGCCGTGTTATCTCACGTAATGGCGATGTCAATTGGCCGCCAAGATCATGTGATTTGACACCGTTGGACTTTTTTCTTTGGGGTTATTTGAAAGAAAAGGTGTACGTCGATAAGCCAGCAACAATTCAACAGCTAAAGGATGAGATAATTCGGCACATTAAGGGCATAGAACCTCCATTATGCCTCAGGGTCATCGAAAATTTGGACCATCGGATGGAGGTGTGCCGCCGTGGTCGCGGCGCCCATTTGGCCGATATTTTGTTCCATACATAATTGAGTAATACCAATATATAATTATAAAATAAAATTACAATAATTTCCTAAATAGTTTGTGTTTTATTCAAAATCAACATCGGCCCTTGAAATTTAACCACCCTTTATTTGAAGTAGATAGCTTTCTACGTGACCTTTCGAACCTAAGTTGCTGTTGGCTTGAAAAGTGACACAAAATGCGCCCAATACTCTCACTAACCTTTTGGAGACTGCAGAAATCTGATAGCATCCCATGTTTACACTCTCCTGTCCATATTCAGAAGTAGTTGAGCTCTTTTCTTTATCCTAGAAGGACTAGATAATCCTGAAAGCTTTGTAGTTAGCTCGGCTACTCTAGCCGGGGTTTACCCTACCTACTGCTCTCAGATATTGTTCGCCGTCATGCCAGTTCATCGGGAATTTTGTTACCTTGAACGCCTTATAGACCCAGCCAGCAAAACTTTGCTTCCTTTCAGTTACAGTTTACATGTGGTTACAAGTCGTAAAAAGTTTTTTTTAATTTTTATTTTTTAAAAAGAAAGTTAATTTGTTAAGTGAAAGTTGCATTCTTTATCGAACGCGAGTCAAGTTCTTACGATTTCCGTGCATCACCGGAATGAAATTATTCATAGTGCTTCTGAAGACGAAATTTCTACACAGGACTTAAATAAATGGTTTTTATAGAAAAACAGAAAAATCTCCCAACCAAGTTTTTGTTTGCCAGACAATAAAAATGTTGAAATTGAATTTTGTGGTTGAATCATATTTTGTCATTATTTTAATAATGTCAAGTTAATGGTTAAAGTTAAAGTTAACGTTAAAAAAAAGAAAAATAAATAAAAATATTCGTTTATTTTCATAACTGAAGTACAAACAAGCATTGAACTGTACATTTGCAACAAAAGGGAACGTTTTGTGAAATGAATCAAAGCGTGCAACAAAAATAAATCTAAAGTTGACTATTTTTGCCATGAACAGCACTCAGACCTGCATAAAATGTTAAGATTTATTGCAACTGTTGACAATATGTGTTTATTTTATTTATTTAATTTAGGAGTGGGTTATTAGGCAAAGGTTTCCAGCGTCTATTCATTTAACTCCAAAAACAGTTGGAAAAACGACCTTAAGCTGTACGAGTATGAAGGATTAAGTAACTGACGTAACAACAATTTTTGTTGATCTTTCTTTTATTTTGGTCTTTGAAAAGTGAATGGAAGATGATTTATTTTTAAAGACTGTTTTTCAACTTTATCAATTTTAAAGGGAGTGCAGTGCATTAAATAAAACTGTAGTGGTCAGTTTTTCAGTTAGGACTTAATTACAAGCTACTGCAGTCAAACTAATGAAGGACAATTTCGATATAACAAAATAGGTTTAGGTCTTTAAGCGGTATTCTTTCTAGCTGCCTTAATATCCACATTTAGATGCTGCCGAATCATCAGTAGCAGTAGTAGATATTAAAAGGTTGCATAGAATGTTCTAAAGAAGACATCCACGACTGGATTTATTTTGTTGCAGTAGTTCCAAGCACTGTATTTTACGCTGCCATTACACAGGAAAGTACTTTCATGAAATTTCTGTATAAAATTTTTTTGAAAAGGATGACTTTCATGAAAATTTCTTGTTCGTCTAGACAGGAAAGTGAAAGTTCATTTTAAAAATGTCGCCGAGGCAAAGAGTTGCAAAATTTGTCTCTGCTTCTCTCCACTCTTATTTTAGGTGTGTTCATTTACTTTGCTAGTAAAAATTAGCAATGAGAGAGTAACAAGAAAATTTTCAAAATTACTCTCAGAAATATGAAAAAGTAAATGAACACTTTACTAGCTAAAATTTACAAGTTAGAGTAGTGTTGTTATGTATATACGAGTGCTTAATAACTACTCTTAAATTTTTTGGACAAATTATACATACATATGTATATTATTATAAAAAGAGCATTCAGCATTGTCGTGGCTGGCGTTTTTTGAGTACGGCTTGTAACAGAATATAGAAAAGTTTTACAACTTTATTTAATCCAGTACTAGACTTCGTCGAAATACGCTAAATACAGGGGTGGTTAGCTACTTTAGAATAAAATATCTATTTTTAATTAGGGGCGCTTACAACTGGTTTGTCAAAAATAAATAAACAAAAAACAGAAATATTTTAAAGGTTAAAATTAGAAAAATGTTAATATAATTATAAATGGAAGGATCCAAGTGTGAATTTAATTGCTCCCCTAGAAGCTTTAAACACATTCAAGCAAGTAAATTTGCCGGAACATCCTTTGCCACTGATGTGCCAGATACTGTGTTGCTTAGTTTATTTCCCTTAGACTTCTTATTTTACTTCTGTTGCTAATAAGTTACACAAAAATACATTTGTAATCTTTTTAATACTTTTAATCGGCTTAAAAGTTTACATACAATTACAATTTCTTAAATTTTCCAAAATGTTTTAATTTTTAACTTAATTTAGAAATACTGTTTTGTAAACACAAAAGCAAAACAGCTGTTTGAATAATTATTGCAAGTAAAAATTTTACTTGTAAAAACTTGCAAGAATTTTTATGGCTCTCAATTTTTTACGCTCTTTTGACGCTCTCTCGTTGCAAATTTTTTTGGTTAATGAACGCTTTCTAGTAACAATTATTACAAATTTGTAAAAGTTTTTAGTAAATGAACACAACTTTTGTTTGCTTACCAATCAGAGTTGCCGAACTTATTACATACATAAATTTATGAGGCAATAGTTGAAAAAACTTATCATTATAAATTTTTCTATGATATTATTTTTATAAAAATACTTTAATTATTTTCTTTATGTGTTTAATATACAATATAAGAAAAAAATATTATAATTATTTGCATGTACATGCAAAAGAAGTTAATTTTATAATTATTGTTTTACCACAATACTGCAACCTTTTGTATATGGCAACAGTGCTTAAGGTGGTATGACACTTCATTTTTATTTCATTGAATTGTTATCGAATTGTTAAAAAAAAATAGCAAATGTTGGAAGGAATAAACTATATAAAATGTAGGCAAAAACTTTTTTTGCTCGAAAAAATTTACATTTCAAAAATAACCAAAAAAGAAAACGTAAATTTATGAAAAAAGTGATTATAAAAGAATAAAATGGTAAAAGTTTGGTTAGAAGAAGAAGTTTTATATATAATAAATGAAGTCAAGCAAATGCCTTATATTTGGGATGCAAAGGAAGTTAAGTTTTGGGAGGAGCTGACCATAAAACTTGCTTTCTTGCTTTGTAATACATAGCTTTACTTTTGCTAAAATTTTCGCAAATTGATGAGGAGTCATCCTCAAAATGAGTCTTCACATTCAATTTCTTTGAATAGTTTATGTTTAAATCCTTCGTCTTCTCTAAGAAGGAGCCATCGGGAAGAACATTTTTTTGATTTTTGTTTACTCCTGCTTGCCATTAATATGCTTATTGTATTTAAGGTATTTAATGCAATGGAATCTATAAATCTATAACTTTTGTTTTTTGAGTTTTTTATACAAATATTAAATATATTTTAGTTTTTTCACGGTAGTAATATTATGATGGGTCTAAGTGTCGTTCATTTCTTATTCATGAAACAAAACGCGCAGGTTAGAACAAAATCACATAAAAGCGCTGTCTGCGAAAATAAATTGCTGAATTAGCAGCAATTTTAAATTTCCAAGCTGGATTTGTCAATTTTAATGTGAATATATTTAAATTTTTTTTGACATTTATTAATTTTTTTTATCGATAACAAGCATACAATTTTTGACATTCTAACATTTTGTTCAATATATCTGAACTCTTCGAACTTATTTAATTTTTCTATTACAATATGTTCTTACTACTTTCCAATACTAGAAAAATGAAGAAAAAATTAAGTGTCATACAACCTTTAGAATTTGTCATTTTACTTTTAGAAAACGTCAAAAAAATCTATTTCATGAAATTTTTGATGAAAGTTGAGTAGAAAGTAAGCAAAATGTGATTTCGTTAGTAAAAAAGTGTGAGTGTATTGCAACTTTCATGAAATTACTTTCCTGTCTAAACGGTAGGTTAGAACAATCTTTAAAACAAAACAAACAAACAGTGGAACATATGGAAACAGAACAAATACTTCGTAGTTTTGAAACACATATACGACAGTGTTCGACAGTACTTGAGTTCTGTTTCATCAAAAACCAAAACAAGACATCAGACTTAAGTAAATAAATGATTACTCACAGCCAGCGTGGCCATTTTGGCATTTTCGCGGCTAAATTTAGCATTTTTTATTCAGATTCAGCTGCGAATTTTCTATTTAGCATTTTTCTCTTATATACTCGTACTTAGCATTTTTTAGCATTATTAAATTTAAGAATATTCAAAATGTAGATCAATTAATATGTCAACTTAGACAACGATCGAACTAATTTTTTGTGTAGAAAATAATAATTGCAAATTAACATTTTATTTGTTTGAAAGGTGTAAAGAAATGATAGAGACGTGTATAAATGAAAAAGCTTGTTTTGTGTGTTTTGACAGATATTATTAGAGCATTTTTCTTTTTAAATTCTCAGCAATTTATTAAGATTGTTGGGATATAAAGTTGAATGTTTGAGAATATCTTTCAAAAATTCCCAAAGTCTACTGATGATTAGGGTAGTTCCTATGAAATGTCGACATACAGATAGCTGGGAAATATAGAAGCTGTTTATAATTTTTTATTGGTATAAATGTTAGAAGCTAGAATAGCGAATAAAAAACTCAATTGCTTGGTAATTTAAATAAAATTTTGCCACAATATAAAAGGTAGTACTGTTAACAATTCTGCATTGTTAACTCAAAAAGCTCATTTTTTGAGATATGACTATGTTGCAATAAAGGAGCGATATGTGCGACTAGTCAGTCAATCAATGATTTATATTCAGCAAGTGAAAAATTCTAGAGACTGGCTTTAAATTTACAGTTGGTTTTAATGTCAAAACTATACTTTATGTTGCCTGTTTTTGAGCACTTCCTTATGGAAAAGCAAATCGATGTAATGATGAGTGCTGAAACTCATTTGACAAGCAATAGTTATTTCAAAATTAATGGCTACACACTGTATGACACTAAAGATCCTCGTGGAAGGTCTTGTGGAGGCTCAGCAATTCTAATAAAAAATAGAATTAAGCACTATTGTCTGCATGAGACACGTGAGGAGTATCTCCAAGCAACTAATATATGCATTGAATATTTGCATGAAAAAATCGTTATTTCTTCGATCAGTATTTGCATCAGTATTCACATTTTTTCAAATCACTTGGTTCTCGATTTTTAGCGGCTGGTGACTATAACGCTAAGCACACATTTTGGGGATCACGTTTAATTTCCCCAAAAGGCCGTGTGCTTTTTGACACATTTTCCAAACTGGGCTTAGATGTGATTTCAAGCGGACATCCCACTTATTGGGATGGAATGGATGCAAGTAGAGTCTTCATTAGATTTGTCATCGGACCACTCACCCACTATAATATCCGTTTCGTTCCCCCAGGAGGTTGGCTCCCCGTATAGTGACTTTGCGTTCGCCATCACTAGAGTTAATTGGCTAAAATATAGGAAATATTTGAGTACTCATTGTACAGAAAATATTGCCTTGAGAACCCCTGAGGATGTTGATATATCAATTAAAGATTTTTCTGAAGACCTTAAACTGGCCGTCCAACATGCTACCACTACCCATACGAGTTTTAGAAATGAGAACAATAGAACTTATTCGTCTGATGACATGCCAACCAGATGTGGATTCACACTTCAACTTTTGCAGATGACACAGCATTCTGCAGTGTACATGAAAACCATCAAGTAGCTTTGCGAAATTTGCAGGAGTATATTTCAATATTAGAGATGTGGTTAAAACTTTGGAAAATTAAAGTTAATGAACAAAAGTGTACTCACGTTACATTCACACTGCGTAGACAAACATGTTCAGCTATCCAAATTAACAACTTACCTATTACGCAGCAAAATTAAGTCAAGTACCTTGGGATTCATCTCGACCGTAGGTTAACATGGAAGCCTCACATTGACGCGAAAGTCACTCTGCTAAAATTAAAAGCAGCGCAATTAAGAAATTCTACATTGAAATTAGATTGCAAACTTTTGTTATACAACGCAATACTAAAGCCTATATGGCGCTACGGAATTCAATTATGGGGCACCGCCTCAGCGTCAAACATTGAAAAAATTCAAAGGCGACAAAACAAAATTCTTCGAACAACTTCAGCTCCATGGTACGTAAAAAACTCCCGAATTCACAAGGATCTGTGTGTTCCACTGGTAAAAGATGAGTTTTCAAAGGATGCAACAAGGTATATCAGCAAATTGGAACTTCACCCAAACCCTCTTGCACGAAACATATTTAATTTTAGTGGTCACACTCGGTTGAGAAGAAGGGATGCCATTGCCACCATCAGAGCGTTAAGTAGGTGATTTTACCGATATAATATGCGCATAATAAAACTTTTTGTCTAGCATTGGCTGGACTTAGTTAATTTATTATATTTAGTAATAAGATTTGAATACTTATTGTTAGTTCACATTGTGAAGATTCAATAAATAAATAAAAGCTAAAAAAATTTTGTCTATGAATCAGTTAGAGTCGATTCTTAGAAAAGTTGACTTTAGTTGTCTTAAAGTATACTTTATTTTCAACTTGATTTTTGTATCAAACGTTTGCCGTTGGAGAAAACTTTATATATCAAATCACTATAAATTTGAAATCAAACCTATATGTTTGTTGGGTTGTATCGTAATAATATAAAAGCGTTAACATTTTTTTATATTCGTACTTTTAGGAAATTTAAATTTACTACATTTTGTTTAAATTACGTTCCGATAATCTTTACGTATCATAATGTTATTCGTTACGATAGTTAATGCGAAATCGTATGCGTGTCTGATGAAACGCCGTCATCAATATGAATACTTATCTTTTTTTTAATAAACATAAAGTTAATTGATTGATCATATTTTTGAAATGTTTTCAAATCAATTAGTGATTCGATTAGCACCTGTGAAATGTCGCTATATAGACAGTAAGAAAACGCACAATAAAGCTGTCTTGAAGTTTTTTTGATTGGTAAAACGTTTTTAATACTTAATTTTAATTACATTAGCTGCATTCAGATTTCCATACAGAATATCTCTTCCAATATCGTTACGCATTCACACACATTTTAAAAACTTATCTGATTAAAATTAAGAAAAAAGTATGCAAAAATTGTTGATAAATTTAAATTAAGTTTATGAGAAAAAAAGTCCTTAACACCCTTTTGGAAGATGAAGAAAAAGAAAAAAAAAAAAAAAAAAACGAAACCGCACAAAAGATTTTAAAGCGCAATCTTTTACTTAACATCGCCATATATTTTTTCAAAGATAAAAATCTTTGGCATTTGACTATTTGGCAGATGACTACTTTATTTGTTTTTACCACTTAAAACGCAAGCAGGCAGTCAGCAGGCATTTCTCCTGTTGCGTAAGTTGTTCTTGTTTTTGTTTTCAGTTTTCTTTCTTTTTTTTATAGCAATTTTGTTACTGTTCGATTTGCTTTTAAAAGCATTAAGGATGGAAAGTTTTGCAATAAAAAAAAGAGAGAAAAAAAAACCGAAGCATGCAGCATTTTTATGCTGCCTTCATTTAAAACATGCAAACATTGTTTGCATGCTTCGGCGATAACATTGTCGCATAAAAACCGCCACTACTACGTAAATGACGAAAAAACAGCGCAACAGCAACAAAAACAACAATAGCGACAAACAAATGAAACAACAACAATAATGCAAAAAAACAAATATCACTACGATGATCACATTGATTACCAATCGGCACAATACTTAATCGGAAATTCATGCAAATTATGTGCAAAAGGGCATCATCATCATCATCATCATTAGCGTCATTATCATGTTCACCATGATCATCATCGTCAACATGGTTTCCTTTAATGCTTGCAAGCAATTTCAATACAAAAACCACCGATCCAAGAATTATAGAGGAGTCAACTTAAAGACCATGGCTACTTTGTTAAAGGCTGTTCAAAAGCGAAAAAAAAAGCTTTTCGAAACAAAAACACAGGTGAAATGTTACCACCACAAATGCAACAAATATAAAGAGACAGTAGTTACGAATAAAACTTAGTTCATATTTGAACCCAGCTAGCAAGAGCACTTAAGGAGTGTTTTCTTATTACGAATGAAATAATATTTTAATAAAGTCGCTTTGCGCAACATATGACATGATTATCACATATGGTTTGTGTCAAGGTTTTGTTTGGAGGGGAAACGTCTGTCAATAAAATTCAATATTCGATAGATGTCAAGGTGTAAACACACATTTTTTCAATTGCTATAATAATGTCCCAGCTAGCAAAAGCATTTGCAGAGTGTTTTCTTATTGCGAATGAAATAATTTCTTTTTGGGTTCACCAGGTAATAAAGTCGCTTTGGGTAACATATGGCATGTTTATGGTTTGTGTCAATAATAACAAAAAATTTTGTTTGAAGGGGAAACGTCTGCAATTAAAATTCTGTATTCGATAGACGTCAAAGGGAAAACACACATTGTTTCAATTGCTATAGCAAGAGCACTTAAAGAGTATTTTCTTATTATGAATGTAATAATTGGGTTCACCAGTTAATAAAGTCGCTTTTGGCAACATATGGCATGACTATCACATAAGGTTTGTGTCAATAATAACAAACAATCTTGTTTGGAGGGAAAATATTTGCCATTAAAATTCAGTATAAGATAGACGTTAAAATGTAAACAAACATTTTTCAATCGCTGTAATAATGTCCCAGCTAGCAAGAGCATTTAAAGAGTTTTTTCTTATTACGAATGAAATAATATTTTAATAAAGTCGCTCTGCGCAACATATGACATGATTATCCCATATGGTTTATGTCAAAGTTTTGTTTGGAGGCGAAACGTCTGTCAATAAAATTCAATATTCGATAGATGTCAAAGTGTAAACACACATTTTTTCAATTGCTATAATAATGTTCCAGCTAGCAAAAGCATTTACAGAGTGTTTTCTTATTGCGAATGAAATAATTTCTTTTTGGGTTCACCAGGTAATAAAGTCGCTTTTGGCAACATATGGTATGACTATCACATAAGGTTTGTGTCAATAATAACAAACAATCTTGTTTGGATGGAAAATATTTGTTATAAAAATTCAGTATTCGATAGGCGTTAAAATGTAAATAGACATTTTTCAATCGCTGTAATAATGTCCCAGCTAGCAAGAGCATTTAAAGAGTTTTTTCTTATTACGAATGAAATAATTTGTTATTGAGTACACCAGTTAATAAAGTCGCTTTTGACCGCATATGACATTTCTTATTGGGTAGTGATTTCGATACAGAAGACTAGGAGAGTCTGGTCAGGCAAAACAGTTTGAAGATGGGAATTACTGGATTATTTGCCAAGACTGTTTTCAAACGCAGGCAAAACATGTATAGGGTGTTTTTTTAAGCCCGATAGAACTTGAAATTGTAAAAAATAACACAAAAAATTAAATTGTAATCAAAATTTTTTTTTATTCGAAAGATCAATACGTGACATTAACATTTGAAAATGATTTCGGGCATATGGGCACCGCGGCTGTTCTTGACGAAGCGCATTCTGGACGTCCAATTTTGGGCCATTTTTCGAGCACTGCTGGCCGTATGTCACGAACAACATGAACAATGCTGGCCTCCAAGGCGTCAATTGTTGCTGGTTTATCAGCATAAACCAGTGACTTCACGTAGCCCCACAGGAAATAATCGAGAGGTGTCAAATCGCACGACCTTGGAGGCCAATTGACAGGTCTATTTCTCGAAATCAACTTATCGCCAAATTTTGATTTCAGTAAGTCGATGGTTGCGTTCGCCGTATGGCACGTAGCGCCATCCTGTTGAAACCACATCTCCTCCGGATCAATGTCATCCATATTTTCAAACAAAAAATCATTGATCATGGTGCGGTAACGATCTCCATTGACCGTAACGCGAGCTCCGGCCTCATTTTTGAAGAAATAAGGTCCGATGATGCCACCAGCATGAAAACCGCACCAAACAGTGCATTTTTCTGGATGTAATGGAGTCTGTAGGGTCTCTTGTGGATTGGTCTCACTCCATATGCGGCAATTTTGCTTATTAACAAACCCGTTAAGCCAAAAATGCGCCTCATCGCTGAACACAATTTTGCGATAAAACAACGCGCGAATCGACGACTGATTTTCAAAGTAAATTTGGATAATTTCGTAGCGTTGTTCAAGCGTGAGTCTATTCATGATGATTTGTCAGAGTATACTGAAACAAATAAAAAAAATGTTTCATCAAAATTTAATTTTTTGTGTTACTTTTTACAATTTAAAGTTCTATCTAGCTTAAAAAAACACCCTATATTATTATTGGACGTCATACAAAACGATAGTTCTCAAATTGACTAACTGTTTAAAAGTATTGGAATTCACTCAAATAGGGTCCCATATGAATTGAAACCGAGAAACATTGAACGACGCTTTTACATGTTGTAAGTGATGCTTGAACTACTAAAAATAAGTAATATTTGCAAGGTATCCCTGAGCAACAGGTTTTGCCTTGGCGTATTCCTAACCAGGGCATTCTGTTTTTCGGGTAAAGAGAGGGAGGAGTCCCTCGTTTGTTGTGGCAAATAAAACTCTAGGAAGCCGCATGACTTATGTTGTGTTGGCTTCCGAAACCCTTACCAAGGGTTTAAATTGACAGAACGGGGATCCGCTTGGCCCGCGGTTGATTCTTATTGCAGCTCAATGCGGGTTGACCATGGTTGAGGTACCCAACTTGGCTGAAACGTTCTAGCTGTGATTGAAACCTAAAACGAAGGAAGGGGGTAGTATCCTTGATAATTGTTTGTTGTGTGGCTTTTTTCGGGGACTAGCAACCTCCCGAACCTGCACCAGCTGAGGCTTTTTTACACAAAAAAAACTTGCAAAAACGGTGCGAAAAACACCGAGTTAGCAACGCTGCCTTAAGTAACCTCTAGAGTTTTATATGCTACAAAAAACGGGGGACGCTTATTTCTCTTTACCTAGATCATGCTTCGATTTTCTGAAGTTTTATTTGCCTCATAAAACAGCGTGTTTGTGCTAGGAATACTCCAAGGTAAAATCTGCTTGTCAGACAAGCAGCATTAAGAGCAAACCGGAACTCATTCCAATATATTGTCTTAACATATTTTAGGCAATTAAAATTCCAGAACTTTTGCTATGCGCTTTTCATGCAAATCAACAAAGTTGTATCTGGCACCTAAAATCTTGCATTCAAATGTTTTCTATAACAAGGATTTTCTCTACTTAAGTTTTATTGAGAATAACGAATTCATTACTCGTTAGCTCTGATTAGGCTTAAGTCGTTCGGCAAGCGCAGCACAACAATTGGTCGCAATAACTGAAATGGGAAGGGGCTCTTTTTCGGTTTCTGTTGTGCACTCAGTGTTGTCAATGTGGCGCTACAAATAAATAACAAGATCGCATTAAGATTTTCATCACTGATCGTGCAGCTTTAATTGGTCTCATATCAATACAACCGATTTAATGTTTTTTCCTTAAGCTATTTTTTTATTTGTTTGTATCATTTTTTAAAGTTAAGCTTTTGTTCAATGCAAATTTTGAACTCAAAGAATGCGTAAAGAAAGAATTAAATAAATACAATAAAAGCAGCTACGTTTTGTGAAAGGTACAGTAATAGTGAAAAGGAGACAGTGAGAGAGAGAGAGAGAGAGAGGGAAAGAGCTAACGTGGCTGATCTGCAAACTCATCTTTAACTTTATTACATCTGCAATCTGTGATCAAACAACGATGTACGGAAATAAATATCTAAAGTTAACTTTTCTTTTGAAGCCGTTTTATGTTTATGACATTTGTAAAAATCAATTTCATGTTGAAGTGGAAAAAAATGCAAAATTTATTTTCTCTTGCCACACAAAAAAAAAAAAAAAAAAGGATATCAACACGTGTCTTTATGTAAATTGAACATTTCAATAACAAAAACTAAAGAAAAATGTATTAAGCCCGTAACAAGCACTTAACATTTTGTGCTTTTATCGTTGAAGATCTTAAATCAAATGACATTTGTTTTAAATACGAAATACGCGATACCAAACATACTGATGGCAACACAAAAAAAGAAAAAAACGGAAAAAGAGAAAAAAAAAAAACTTAAAATTATAAAGAAAATAAAGTCATTATTGTGGCGCCACTTGGTTAAGATCAAACGGCTTTTTTTATTCTTTTGCGTTTAACAATTCCAGGCAAATATCAGCGACAACCCAAAATTACAACAACTGCAACAACATCGATTATAAAAAAGCAATCAAAAAACGTTGTCATACTTTTAATATGAAACCCTTTTGCGGCTGTATAATTTCAACTCACGTTTAAAAGCCCTTTTACAGTCCGAAGCCAACAGAAACATTCTTCATATTTGCTGCTTCCCGGTAGGAAAATTGCAGTCCATTTATTTGTGTATATATGCAATAGCCTAAGGATAATTTTGTCACACTTAAATGCTTTTCTCGTTTATGTACCTGCCATCTAAACTTCTCGTTGTTTTCTTTTTTTCCGTATAAAACTTCACGTTAAATAAAATTACGCTTAAACCATTAATTCCCACGTCGACTAGACTACAATTATGAAATTATATATCACCTTATCCATATAATCCTAAAGGCATAAAAAAATATGTGGGATCTGTTCTGGAATTGGCATCCGTTGTATGTAACTATAAGCTGCTTCTATAGCATTTTGTCCCTTATACTCCTCCTGGGGAATTGGCTTTGCCTTGGCGTATTCCAATCCAGGGCATTGTATTTTTCAGGTAAAGAAAGGAAGGAGTCCCTCGTTTGTTGTAACATATAAAACTCTAGGAAGCCGCATGACTTATGTTTAAACCCTAACCAAGGGTTTAAATTGGCAGAACGGGTTGTGGTTCTGCTTGCAGTTAACCCAGGCTGATCTTAGTTGAGGAGCCTATCTTGGCTGAAACGTTCTGGTTGTGGTTGAAACCTAAAACACAAGAAGGGGGAATTAGTGACCCTGATAATTGTTTGGTGCGTGGCTTTTTTCGGGGACTAACAACCTCCCGAGAGTCTGTTGCCTTTACAACAAATACCTGTACTGTAAAGAACCGGTGGTAATGGTTGACGGGTGAGTTGGTTTAAGGGCTGATGATCTTATTGGGCTTCGGCCTACCAAATCATTAAGTCTTGTCTTCCATTGATTGCCGGGAAATTGCACACAGGAGGGTTTAGAAGGGCTGAGCTCCTCGATAAGAAGCTGCTCATATGACCAAAAACATATGGCAAGAATTGCTGTGCGGGGATGCTGGTGAATCGTGAATAATTCGCTCCGTGGAATAGGTGCATCATCACATATGGCCGTAAAGGCAGGTGCTGATGTAAATCTTTTTCACTACTACACGGGGGCGCTGGTGAATCGTGAATAATTCACTCCGTGGAATTGGTCTATCATTAGATAAGGCCGTAAAGGCAGGTGCTGATGTAAATCTTTTTCACTACTACACGAGGGCGCTGGTGAATCAAGAATAATTCACTCCGTGGAATTGGTCCATCATCAGATAAGGCCGTAAAGGTAGGTGCTGATGTAAATCTTGCTCACTACTACACGAGGGCGCTGGTGAATCGTCAATAATTCCCTCCGTGGAATTGGTCTATCATTAGATAAGGCCGTAAAGGCAGGTGCTGATGTAAATCTTTTTCACTACTACACGGGGGCGCTGGTGAATCAAGAATAATTCCCTCCGTGGAATTGGTCTATCATTAGATAAGGCCGTAAAGGCAGGTGCTGATGTAAATCTTTTTCACTACTACACGGGGGCGCTGGTGAATCGTGAATAATTCACTCCGTGGAATTGGTCTATCATTAGATAAGGCCGTAAAGGCAGGTGCTGATGTAAATCTTTTTCACTACTACACGGGGGCGCTGGTGAATCAAGAATAATTCACTCCGTGGAATTGGTCTATCATTAGATAAGGCCGTGAAGGCAGGTGCTGATGTAAATCCTGCTCATTACTACACGAGGGCGCTGGTGAATCGTAAATAATTCACTCCGTGGAATTGGTCTATCATTAGATAAGGCCGTAAAGGCAGGTGCTGATGTAAATCTTTTTCACTACTACACGGGGGCGCTGGTGAATCAAGAATAATTCACTCCGTGGAATTGGTCCATCATCAGATGAGGCCGTAAAGGTAGGTGCTGATGTAAATCTTGCTCACTACTACACGAGGGCGCTGGTGAATCGTCAATAATTCCCTCCGTGGAATTGGTCTATCATTAGATAAGGCCGTGAAGGCAGGTGCTGATGTAAATTTACGTATACTACTTGAACAAACCTAATAAGCTTTATAATAAAACAGCTCACAGAAGTCACCTTATCCATATAACCTTAACGTCGCAGAAAAAGTTTTTAAACAAGGTACTTTCTTATCAAAGTTTTTTTTTCTGAGATTTTCTTTTTCGAGGAAATTTGTTAGCATTCTTTTTTGAAAAGTATTTTTTTAGAGAGTACTTTTCCTAAAAGGTACTTTTTAATAAGTTTCTTTTTAAAAGGGATTTTGCGCTAATAAAAAACCATGTTTTGAAATACTTTTAGAAAAGGGCTAATTGTCGAAATGTCTTGTTAATATTTCCTACAGGGAAGCTTCTTGCATTTGTCTAATAATAATTTCCAGCAGCTCTAACATCTCATCTCATGTTTTTGGTTATAATTTTTATTTCGTTTCTTCCTGGCGTGTACTTAAGCTCATAAAAAAGTACTTTTGCCTTATTAAGTTGTTTGATTTCCGTTCACTGATATTCATAAAGATAATGTGTTTCTCATTTCGATTTCGCTTGCTTTTCTTTTTCTTCTGTTTTTTGTTTTTTTTTCTTTTTTGTTGGTTTTGCTTTCCTTAGATTTAAGTTTTGTTTATATTTTTGCTAAAAGCTTCCGATTTCATTGGCATATGACTTTATCTTCTCTAAATGGGCTTGTAGGAGTTTTCCTGCCTTTTCTTTTTGTTTGCTTTTATTACTTTTCGTACATTTGATGCCGTTTCCAAATGCAGTAAATGCTGCAGGAAGCATTTGCTGATGTTTGGGGCTTTTCGAGACTTTTGATTCATTTGTTGTTGTTTGTTGTTGTTGTATTTCATGTGCTTGTTATTACGAGTAGTTGAATGCCATTTTTGGCTACCGTAATTTTAAATTTACAAGCTTCTTTCTTAAACATTGTTTATCATCTTTAATCCCAAATAATGTTTCATTTCATTTTTTATTATCATTTTCCTTTTTTCTTTTTTGTCTTGTTTGATTGTTTGTGGCTTTGAAATCCTTTAATGTTCTTTGAATTGATGTTGCTGTTGTTTTAACAACCACGTTTTTCGATTTTTGTGGCAAGAAACTATTAAAATAAATGACAATCAACCACACCATCACAGCAAAACCGTTGTTTGCATCAGCGATTATGCAAATTATGACCATCATTGATCATTCGGTTGCATTAGAAAATCAAATGTGCTCGCAGTCAGAGGTTCGGAATGGGTTGTTAAAAAAACATTTATTTAAAAAAAGTTGCGGCATTCAATTGTTATACATACACATACATATATTCCTTAATAATCAATAACTCTTAATAATTAATAATTTTTTTTATCTTGGAGATCCGGAATGGAAGGGATTGGAAAGTGTTAAGGTCTATTTTTTTTTCTTTTTATCTTGGTCCAGTACTCAGGGGATACCCCCTACATATGCAGTGCATTGCATCAGAACTACGAAAATAGGTTGTGAGAAGGGGGAAAGAGGGAGTAGTGTTTGTGAACATTTGATTTGAAATTTCCAACCTTATAAGAGACAGGAAACACGTCAACAGGTAACTTATTTCACAGATGATTCCCCAGGCAATCGGCCACAAATGGATGAGCCCTGGACGATGTACGCGTGTGACGTAAAAATGTTCCCGGGTATCGGAAACTAGATCCCTAATCTCGTCAGAGCAAAATCCATTGTAGTAACGCAGCCTACACTGCGTCGATGCTACAGTGAGTCAATAGAGTTAGATACCCTACTATGCACCGATAAGTAAGAAACCCCAAAATAGACTTTAAAGCGCCAGCCCAAACATGACAGCTGTTTTCCATACGCGGCCGGATATAATAAGGAGATCGGAGTGAAGTATATCTTACACCGTTTCAAAAACCCATAACACTTGAATGCTTCTTTAGAGACTTGAAAAATGTGCTCATTCCAGCGTACATCACACTGTATTTTTTTTTTATCTTGAACCAGTACTCAGAGGATAGCCCCTACATATGCAATGCATTGTACTGGAACTAGAAAAATAGAGAAGGAGTAAAGGGGGAGTAATGTTAACTTAACATACGGAACGACCAAAACAAACATCACACCATTTAAAATGTTGACATTAAATTTTCATTCCAAGGATATCAAGATCATCCGATTCCTCAATATGTATTCCATCTATGAGTACAGATGAAGCAGCTCAAAGAGCGTGTGTTTGTGTGTTAATAAACAACATTGGCTGCCAATTTCACGATAACGAAACTGTTCGTTCGTTCGCACAATTACATTTAAAACAATAACAACATTCAAAATTTTGTTATTGTTCTAAATGTAATTGTGCGAACGAACGAACAGCTTTGTTATCGTGAAATTGGCTCTAAATCTTACGAGATTATTCAGTGAGTCATTCATATTTTGTCTCTTGGAAGAGATCTGGGATAGGTTGGGCCTGTTGCTGAAAGAGTATGAAGTGCTGCTGCCATCCGCGAAATAGTGGATAGAGTTGGAAGTTTGATATAGAAGGTTATCGTGGAAAATAAGGAATAGGGTAGGAAAAAGAACGGAGTCTTGCAGGGGTACCGCCGAGCTCATTAATTTGACCCCATCTATAACAAGTCGTATAGTGCGGTCTCTGAGAAAGCTCGATATAAACCGAGAGAAGTCATTATCGACACCAAGAGCAGTAAGTTTTGCCAGTAGTGCATCATGCCACAATCTGTCAAATGCTTTCGATATGTCCAGAGCCACCAGCTTACTTTCTCCGAAATGATAGATTGAGTGGCATCATTTCTTAGAGAGATATGCCAAATGATCACCAGTAGAGCGACACTTAGGAAATCTATATTGACGATCACAAAGTAATTTATGCAACTCTAGATATATATATATATATATATATATATATATATATATATATATATATATATATATATATATATATATATATATATATATATATATATATATATATATATATATATATATATATATATATATATATATATATATATATATATATATATATATATATATGTGGGGACTTATTTCCTAGCTAGGGCAACATAAGGGTTAAAACCACAAAGTCAAAAATACAAAGAGAGAAGAACCAGACACAAGTAAGAAAACGTAATGTTAGTTAGTTAGTTGATGACGAGACGACCAGCAGCATAGTCATACCTAAATATTAATTCGGATTATATTTGTGAATTTGTAATCTTGTTTAAGTTGACATTGGATTTAATTTTTAAATAAACGTTCTTATTACCGAAGTCTCAATGTTGGTTTTATTAGTCAAAGTGAAACCCGCGCGTCATCCCATATATATATATATATATATATATATATATATATATATATATATATATATATATATATATATATATATATATATATATATATATATATATATATATATATATATATATATATATATATATATATATATATATATATATATATATATATATATATATATATATATATATATATAGAGAGAGAGAGAATATATTCATATATACATATATAGAATGTTGCCCTTATAATATTGTCATACTAACGGTATATATACGAGGGCGGTTCGGAAGCTTTTAGCCTAGCACAAAAAGCGCGGTATAAACAGCAAAAAGTTTAATGTTTTGGAAACTTCCATCTCTGCTATTAATACATGTTAAATTTTGTTTCGATCTGGTAACTCCTTCATATAGAAACAGGTGTTCACAAAGAACGCATCTGCGATTTTTTTAAAATGGAAATATTAAAAATGCGCGGTGTCATTATATATTTACATAAAAAAGGTTTATCGGGACAAGAAATTCATAACGATATGGTGAAAGTAAAGTGTTGGCTGAAAATGCTCCTTCATATGCAACAGTAAAAAATTAGGTTGCTGAATTTAAACGTGGTCGTACTCGTACAAGCATTGAAGATGAACCACGTAGTGGACGTCCAAAAACAGCAACAACTACAGAAATTGTAGCCAAAGTGCATGATATGGTATTAAATGATCGACGAATAAAAGTGCGTGAAATAGCTAATATCATGGGCATCTCAAATGATCGAGTCCATTTAATTTTGCATGAAGACCTACAGATGAAAAAGCTTTCAGTAAGATGGGTGTCGCAGTCGACACGAAACGCATAAGAGTGAACATTTCTCAAGCTTGTTTGGATCGTTTTAAGCGAAATGAAATTGATTTTAAGCGGCGTTTCATAACTGTTGATGAGACATGGATCTACCACTATACTCCAGAGACAAAAGAACAATCCAAACAATGAACTGAAGAAAAGAATAATCCAAACAATGAAGGAAGTGCCCCAAAGAAGGCAACAACAATTCAATCGCTTGGTAAGGTTATGGGAATGGTTTTTTGGGACTTCAAAGGTATTTTATCGATTGACTATCAGCAAAAGGGTAAAACAATAAATTCAGAGTACTATTGCAGCCTTTTGGATCAATTAAATGTACAAATTCGTGAAAAACGTCCTGGCTTACAACACAAAAAAATAATGTTTCATCAAGACAACGCACCAGCGCACAAGAGTGTTTTAACAATGGCCAAAATCAATGAATTAAAGTACAAGGTGCTTGACCACCCACCTTATTCTCCTGATTTAGCTCCCAGTGACTTTTACCTGTTGCCAAATCTAAAAAAATCCCTTTTTTACCACAAATGAAGATGCAATTACAGTTGTAAACCTTTATTTTGAAGACCTTGAGGAAAACTATTTTAATCAAGGCATAGAATTGCTAGAAAAGCGTTAGACTAAATGTATTGAAGTGTCAGGAGATTTTAATGAAAAATGAAAATATTTTTGAAAAACTAACTATTCTCTTTCAATGATACTCGTAGGCTAAGAAGTTTTCGAAGCGCCCTCGTATTTTTTGATATATGTAGTTGCGGCATTGTAGCCAGTAATTACTTATTCTGCTGCTAAAATTTTCCTCATAGTTTTATTTCTAGATATGTACACTAACTAATTAACACAACTGTAAATAGATATGCCAGCGAAGGTATTAGAAATCTTTTTCTCCCCGCATTACTATCGGGTGGTTAAATTTCAAGGGCCGATGTTGAATGAGAACCACACCTAAACGCCAAGTTTTTTTTCCAAATTTTATTTGACATTTCTTTACTTCAGATTTACTCAATTTGAACCATGGAGAGATACACAATCCAACAACGTGTTAAAGTTATCCAGACTTATTATGAAAATGATGATCAATTTTCGAAGAAAATCATCTTCAGTGATGAGGCACATTTTCACCTCAGTGGATTCGTCAATAAACAGAATTGCCGCATTTGGGCGAATGAGAATCCAAGAGTGACTGTCGGAAAACCAATGCACCCACAAAGAGTGACTGTTTGGTGCGGTTTATGTGCTGGCGGCATCATCGGGCCGTATTTTTTCCAAAATGAGGCCGGTCAGGCAGTTACTGTGAATAGTGTTCGCTATCGTGAGATGATAACAACTTTTTATGGCCCGAATTGGAAGATATGGATGTAGACGATATGTCTACATATGCTAACGAAACAATTGCTCTTTTGCGCAACAAATTCAATGGCCGTGTTATCTCACGTAATGGCGATGTCAATTGGCCGCCAAGATCATGTGATTTGACACCGTTGGACTTTTTTCTTTGGGGTTATTTGAAAGAAAAGGTGTACGTCGATAAGCCAGCAACAATTCAACAGCTAAAGGATGAGATAATTCGGCACATTAACGGCATAGAACCTCCATTATGCCTCAGGGTCATCGAAAATTTGGACCATCGGATGGAGGTGTGTCCATTTGGCCGCTAGTTTGTTCCATACATAATTGAATAATACCAATATATCATAATAAAATAAAGTTACAATAATTTCCTAAATAGTTTGTGTTTTATTCAAAATCAACAGCGGCCCTTAAAATTTAACCACCCTTTATACGCCTAAAAGCTGATTGAGAATGATATGAGAAATATATAGAGAGTTTAATAATTATTCACCTTTTTATTTGTAGCTGCTTATAGCTATTGCTTTATTTACATTTTTCTTATCATTTTTGGTGGTCATGGCAAAAAATGTGGTGTTAACAGAAATTGCAAAAGCATAAATTAAATTTTAACTACTCAGCAATTTTATCCAGCGATAACAAACAGCAGCAAAAATACTTTATTGTACTCCAAAACTATTTGCTATGGAGCAAACACGAAAAACAAAATAAATAAATTAATATGCCTACAACGTCCACATGCTGGTTTGAATTTGATTACATACGAATTTTTGTCGAATTTAAGAAAGAGAAATAAATATTTTGTTTTTCAGATATCTTATCTATAAATAAACACTGCTATTGCTACACACTCGTCTGTGCGGAATGTGTCAAGCCCACAATTTCCAACGTAGATTTCATTTATATTATTTTTTTCGCTTTTCACCACAAAATACAAACGTTTAATACTTTTAATGCCATTATCAACAATTTATGTATTTATTTAGAATTTTTTTATACTTTTTCATGTTTTTGCTTTATTTTTGTGTTTTATTTACTCTCCACTGTTTTTCGTTGATGTGTGTAAATATTTAATTCAGTTTTGTTTATATTTTTCTTGGCTCTGCTTGGTTTTCTGCATGATCTTCAACTTTAGTTCGTTTTTTTCTCTCCAGCGCTTTAAATTGTTTAAGAAACTCAAAAAAAATTTTTTTTTTGATACTTTGCACAATCATATCAAAACAAATAATAATAATAATTTGTATATAATATAAAACAAATGGAATTGAAATGTTTAAATTATTTTACCTCCAGCTTAATACTCGCTTCTCTGACTTTAATCGTTTGTATTTTGCGTTCAGTGTTTCTGATATCGGTGCTTAGAGATACCACGGATCCAAAACGAAACGTAGATGGGTTTATAAATATTTTGTTGTCTTTGAATTCAGTGGTGTATTTAATATTGGGACTATTATGCCTATTACTAATTTATGCTATTGTAAAGGTATGTATTGTATTTACTCGTATAAGAATATGAGATAAACAAAAGTGATCAATATATTTCAAACAACAATTTTATATTATACACACTTGCCCCACTTCACACAGTTGCAATTTAATGGGTGATTTTATAAGAACTATCGGAAATTTAAAAAAAAAACACATAAAATTCAGAAAAATGCATGAAATATTTATTTGGATCGATAGTTGGGTCGATATAATTTAATGTTTGAAGATTATTTCATGCAAATGTTGGCCGCGGCTGCGCCTTAAATGGTCCATCCGCTTAGTCCAATTTTGGCATACTCTCTCCAACATTTCGGCCGGTATCTCACGAATAATGTTGGCAATGTTGGCTTGCAGTGCGTCAATCGAAGCGGGCTTGTCGCTATAGACATTAGCCTTAACATAGCCCCACAAAAGATAGTCTAGAGGCGTTAAATCGCACGATCTGGGCGGCCAATTGACTGGTCCCAAGCGTGAAATAAACTGTTCACCGAACTCGCCTCTCAATTGGTCCATTGTTTCGCGTGCTGTGTGGCATGTGGCACCGTCTTGTTGAAACCACATGTCATGCACGTCAAGCTCTTCCATTTTGGGCAAAAAAAAGTTTGTTATCATTGCACGGTAGCGCTCACCATTCACAGTGACGTTGTGATTCGCATCATCTTTGAAGAAATACGGCCCAATGATGCCGCCGGCCCATATTCCGCACCAAACGGTTGTTTTTTGTGGATGCATTGGTAGCTCTTGCAATGCTTCTGGCTGCTCTTCACTCCAAATACGGCAGTTTTGCTTGTTCACGTATCCATTCAGCCAGAAATGAGCTTCGCCGCTGAACACAATTCTTCGATTAAAAAAGTGGATCTTCATCTAACTTTTCAAGAGCCCATTCACCAAAAATTTGGCGTTGTGGTAGGTCGTTTGGCTTCAATTCTTGCACCAGCTGTATCTTATAAGGCTTCACACCCAAATCTTTCTGCAAAATTTTCCACGTAGTGGAGTAACAGAGGCCCAATTGCTGCGAACGGCGCCGAATCGATAATTCACGGTCATCACCAACACTGGCCGATACGGCTGCGATATTTCCTTCAGTTCGCACTCTACGTAAGCGTGTTGGTGGTTTAATGTCCAACAATGTAAATTTGGTTCGAAATTTTTTTACAATAGCCCGAATAGAAGCCTCAGTAGGTCGATTAAACTGACCATAAAATGGAAGAAGCGCGCGATGAACTTTCTTAACAGAGCACGCATTTTGGTAATAAAATTCAATAATTTGCAAGCGTTGTTCGTTTGTAAGACGATTCATGATTAAATTATAGACTAAACTGAAGATGTTTGACAGTGACACAAGATACAAAACGTGCGTGAGCTGTCAAAACTAGTGTTGCCAAAAAGATAATAGCAAAAAAATCACTCGTTACTTGCTGAGCAACTTGTAACGGTTGTAACGCATTAGGAAAGCAAGTGCTTTCTGCTCGTTTAAGTAAACTTGAATTTCTTCAGTGTAAGGTAACGAAATTATTGCACTTATACCACTGGGTAGATACTCACAGCTTTAAGCTGATTACACTGCCTTATTTGGCAACCCTTATAATTGATTTTAGTTAGTGTGATTTGACATTTCATTCTAAAAAGATCAAAATAATGAACAATAACAGACGAGTATTGGTTTGTTCTGCTTGCGCCGCACAGTGGGCGAAAAGGCTCATCTAGCGGCGTTTAATTAATAGCGTTTAGGGAATTCTTTTTTTGTTTCTCTTATATATATTTTTTTAGTTACAAACAGATTAACAGCCAGTTTACCAATCTCGACAGCCTGCTTGCGTTCGCAATCTAAGCGAAAGAAAATTGATTTGGGTTTGTCTAACTTTTTTCTATGCGAACGATGTGTCAAAACTCAATCATAATACATAAGAATATGCGAACGAATAGTAGTGAGATAGACAAACCCAAATTGATTTTAATGTGAGTGACTGGCTTTCTTTCGCATTCACTTTCTTTCGAAATTGGTAAACTGGCTGTAAGCTACAATGTTAAACAAAAAAATATTTTTTTTATAAAGTTATCATTTAAAGTTGCACGTTATTTTTT
Organism: Thecocarcelia acutangulata; assembly: GCA_914767995.1. Classification (NCBI taxonomy): domain Eukaryota; kingdom Metazoa; phylum Arthropoda; class Insecta; order Diptera; family Tachinidae; genus Thecocarcelia; species Thecocarcelia acutangulata. The sequence continues at coordinate 32,924,944 of OU612096.1, forward strand.
TCATATTTTAAACATTGTTTGTTTCATTCAGGAAAACAGAATAAAGTTAATATATTTAATGTTTCACATTCTTTTGGTCTAAAAATATATTAAACTTCAATATTAAAAACATTAAAAAAAAAAATTTTAAACAATTAAGTTTTTTATTCGCTATTTAAGCTTCTAACATTTATACCAGTAAAAAATTATAAATAAATGTTAGAGACGTTTATAAATAGAAAAGCTTGTTTTTTGTGTTTTGACAGGTATTATTAGAGCATTTTTCTTTTAAATTCTCAGCAATTTATTTGGATTGTTGGGATATAAAGTTGAATGTTTGAGAATATCTTTCAAAAGTTTCCAAAGTCTACTGATGATTAGGGTAGTTCCTATGAAATGTCGACATGTAGATAGCTGGGAAACATAGAAAACAAGCTATTTATAATTAAAAAAAAATTTTATTAATTTTTTAAATTTTTTTCTGTTGAAATAATTGTTTTGACCTTATTACGTCTTCATATACTTCAGTTGCTTTCGTAAAAAAATATTTTATTACAATGCCAAAAAATAACAATATTATTAACAGTTTTTTTTTATTTTTTTATTCCGATTCAGAACTACTAGATGAAGAAGTTGGTACACTATGTTGTGACAAAAGCTGTAAAATATCATTATAGACATCCTTCTTTTTTGCTTTGTATAAATCGCCCATTGTAGCTACTACGAGCTCACTGTGAGGTATTTCCATAACAATTTGGGAGACTTTACTTAATTTCGTTTTATTAGAACATTCGTTGAACATCTTGTCGGGTCTTCCACGACTATTCAGCGGATCAACTAATAAAAGTTGTCCGTTTAACCATTCCTTGTTGTCTTCTTCAAATTTGTGGCTACTTCTATGGTTCAATCTCTTTCTCAACCAATTTCGCTACAAAATTTCAAATTTTTTTGCTTATTAAATAAATTTTATTACTTTTATACGTGGTAATATTAATTATATTATTAAATATATGACTTTCAAAGGCATATACTTTTTAGTAGGCACGGGCTCGTTGAGCCATAGTGAATAAACTTCTCGTCGTCTCGATGCAATATCATATAAAGTTGCAGGTGGCTGCATATAAATTTCCACATTTTACAATCACAGGACAACATAGTAATTTAAAAAACATCTTCTAGCGCGAATACCGGTCAGAATATCAGAAGTTCCGGTCCACAGAAGTCTTTTTTTTTTGTCTTTTTTTAAAGCAGTTAGTCGTATAGTCTCAGTCTGTTCAACTAGATCATGACAATCAAAATGTAATCGATATTTAAGTTCAGCAGTGTATTAGTAATCTATAAATACACAGTTTTGGAGCAGTTTAACACTTAGAAAATTGAATTAAACAACGCTAAATCGACCATTTCGCCCACAGTGCGCCGGCATAAAGCTGGTTGAAATAATTATACCGACAAAATATGTATCACTTTCATCCCCCCGTTCGCCTACAAGCTACAGAACAATTGTTCTCGTCTGTTATTGCCTAATGATTCTATTCGACAATTGATATTGAATTTCCATTTCAAGTTTCGTTCTCTGATGAAACAAATTTTTATTTGAACGGTAACACTGCTTTATTTTACAACATTTTAACAGCTGATTGTTGTTCATTTATTTACTTTGATTTGCCATTCCAATTTAGAAAGATAAAAATAGATCTGCTTTACTTCAAAACCCTGATAGTTGTGACAGTTGATAGTTTGCATTTTATTTAGTTTAACTTGACATTTCATTCTGTAAATATCAAAATAATGCTTTTGTTCATCAATTAGTATTAGTATTGGCAGTCATGCCTTTCGAAAGATTTGTCCAAACTGGTCGCATTGCGAAATGCTGGGCAGGTCCCTTGAAGGGACATCTCGTTGCTATTGTTGATGTGATTGATCAAAACAGGGTCCTTGTTGACGGTCCCCCAAGTGGTGTTCCCCGTCAAGAATACAGATTGAATAATCTGCACTTAACCAAATACCGGATGAATTTCCCCTTCACTGCTCCTACCCGCATTGTGCGTAAGGCGTGGCAAGAAAGTGATTTGAAGGCCCAGTGGAAAGTCAGTCCATGGTCCGCCAAGGCACAAAATATTTGCAAGTGTTCCCGTTTAAATGATTTCTATCGTTTTAAGTTGCGTTGTGCTAAACGTCAGCGCAACAAGTTGCTCACCATTGCCTTTAACGCTTTGAAGAAGCGTTAAAGGCAATGGTGAGGAAGATGGTACTGTACGTAAAATCAAGAAGCCCAAGGTATCAAAAAGGGGGCAGCCAAGAAGTAAATTTAGTTTAAATAAATTTATTTGATATTCTTAATATACGACTAGTGTTTCTTTAATACGGAAATAATAAACAAAAAATTTCAAGAGTAGTTCTCCGATAAAGTCTATTTTTGGTTGAATGGTAACACTGCTTTATTTGGCAACCCTTTAACAGCTGCTTTTTATTTAGTTTGATTGGCATTACATTCTGGTATGATCAAAATGAAACTGTTTTATTTGACAACATTGATAGCTGCAAACAGCTGGTAGTTGCATTTTATTTAGTTTGATTTGTCACATCATTCTGGATCAAGATCAAAAAAATTGTTTTGTGCATTAATTAGTATTGAAATTCCAAGAGTAGTTCTTCGAAAAAGCCTACTATTTTGGTCGAATGGTAACACTGCTTTATTTGGCAACACTTTAACAGCTGATAGTTGCTTTTTATTTGATTTGATTCGGTATTACATTATGGAATGATCAAAATAGAACTGTTTTATTTGACAATATTGATAGCTGCAAACAGCTGATAGTTGCTTTTTATTATTTAGTTAAGATTGAATGGAATGACAATTCTGGAAAGATCAAAATAATAGTTTCGTTAGTCGATTGATATTGAATTTCTATTTGAAGTTATGCTTCTCGATTAAGCCTATTTTTGATGAATGGTAATACTGCTTTATTTGGCAACCCTTTAACAGCTGATAGTTGCTTCTTATTTGGTTTGATTTGGTATTCTATTATGGAATGATCAAAATAGAACTGTTTTGTTTGAATGATCAAAATAGGACTGTTTTATTTGACAATATTGATAGCTGCAAAGAGCTGATAGTTGCTTTTTATTTAGTTGAGATTGAGTGGAATGACAATTCTGGAAAGATCAAAATAATAGTTTCGTTAGTCGATTGATATTAAATTTCTATTTGAAGTTATGTTTCTCGATTAAGCCTATTTTTGGTGAATGGTAATACTGCTTTATTTCGCAACCCTTTAACAGCTGATAGTTGCTTCTTATTTAGTTTGATTTCGTATTCTATTATGGAATGATCAAAATAGAACTGTTTTATTTGAATGATCAAAATAGGACTGTTGTTATTTGACAACATTGATAGCTGCAAACAGCTGATAGTTGCTTTTTATTTAGTTGAGATTTGTCATTCCATTCTGGAAAGATCAAAATAATAGTTTCGTTAGTCGATTGACAATGAAATTCTATTTAAAGTTTTGTTCTCCGATAAAGCCTATTTCTAGTTGAATGGTAACACTACTTTATTTGGCAACCCTTTAACAGTTGCTTTTAATTTAGTTTGATTTGGTATTCGCACAAGCTGTGGCGACCACATGATCGTAGTTATATTTAAATATAATAAATGTTATACAATTTTCTTTCCAATATATACTATTTCAATGATATAATTTGCTTCATAATGATTTAAACTTATTAAACTCTAAAAAAAACACCCTGTTATTATTTCAATTCTGCTTTATTATAATGTATATAAAATTTTTATGAAGGAAGCGAGGCATTGTTTATTTTTAAAGGCCTCAAATAGATTAGAAATAGTGATTTATAAAGCCAATATAATTGAAGGTCTATATTGTAAACACACATATTGATTATTTCGATATGTGCTTACGTAAATACATACATACTTATATATGTTAATATACCGTATTTTTCAAATTTTCGTATAATTTAAATTTTAAACATTTTAGAAACGTCATGTATTGATGATACCCTGGCTGGTAGCCGCTGTGTTGAACGTTGCCTGTGAACTACTATTCGTTGTTTATATTTTGGCCACAGGTCATAGTAAAAATGTTTTATATTTAACAATAGGAACAGGTAAATAAATATATAGCCAATATATAAATATTTTTGTAATATATTTGATTTTTTGTTTTCAGTGTTAACGCTCTGGGTGATTTGGACGATTTTCTGCTTTTATCGAACAGTGCGACAGGAATATCAAGACAAACGTTTAGACGAGTTGCGGTTTTGTCGCTATAGCGCTGCCAGAAAAATAGAAATATACTAAATATAAATGAAAATTTGTTTATGAACAAATGTTAAGAAATATATAAACCAAAAAATTTTCAAGTAATCTTTATTCTAATTATATCTTTTGGAAATAAATCCAAGTTTGAGGCCTACTCTGATTTAAACTTTCTTCATGTTTCACACTAGATTTTCTCTAGAAAAATTTTTTTTGAAAGAATTTTTTTTAGAACACGTTTTACGAAGAAAAACGGAGTATTGAAAAAATAATAATTTTTTAGTTTTATGAAAAACAGAAGAGACCTCAGGCTTGACAACATTGTAATTAAACAAAAAAAAAAAAAAAAAATTCTTAAGAAAGATTCTTAAAGGAATAATTTTTCTTCAAAAACTCTCATATGCTAGAGCCTTTTTATTTTTTTTTAAATTTTTTCCTAAAACATTTCAAACATTAAATTAATAGATCACAGAAAATGAAATATTCTTAAGCGCTAATTTGCTCTACAAATTTTTATGTATTGGTAACACTGCTTTTATTTTGTAGTCCATAAAAATAGGAAATAATCAGTATGGGCAACAACCTGCAGTCGTGTCATCTAGTTGTTGTCAAAATAAATATTCCTATTTATATACATTTAATTTATATTTTACATTTTGAAGTCAGTAGTCTGCTGTCTTCAATGTGTTTAATGTATTCGTATTGTGACTCTTTAACTGTGAAGGGTAGCGTAAGGCTCTATTTCTTATGTTTCTTAATGACTTTCTATATCACAATTCAAATCATATCCACTCTCTTACAGATGATAGCATCATTTGCCAGTTGTATTCATACAACCTATCCGTGATTGGTTCCAAAAGGCAAAATATGAATGACTCACTGAGTAATGGTCTCTTTTCAATCTCCGAATGAGGTCGTATGAACAGGGTCGACTTCAACGCCTGTAGGAAGGCACATATCATATCATTTATTATACCCTTCACAAAAATGTAAAGGGTATATATAAGTTTGTGATTCCGTTTGTAATTTCTACAGTTTTTTTTTGCGACCCTATAAAGTATATATATTCTGAATCAGAATTAATAGAAAAGTCGATTAAGCGATGTCCGTCTGTCCGTCTGTCCGTCTGTCCGTCTGTCCGTCTGTCCGTCTGTCCGCTGTTGAAATACCGTTTCTGAGAAAACCATTAGACTTAGAAACTTTTTTCTTTCACCATTCTTTTACCCCATCGATTCATGGGTTTGCTATTGAAATTCAGTAATATCGGTTAACGTATACCTGAGATATATTCAAAATTCCGAAAAAAGCCATTTTTTTTTTGCAGTTTTGTATGAAAATTTTTGAAAACAAAAGTTGTTCGTTTTGCTTCAAACTTCACACACTTATTAAGCATGGTGACTAAAAGACAAAAAATTTTTTTTTCAGATATCGGTCCATATATACCCGAGATATAGCCCAAATCGGATTTTAATGAAAATGTCGCATAGGCGAAGCTAAATAACTTTTTTTTTGCTCAAAAGCAGTTCTGATAATAAAATTAGGTTATATAAATATGGAAAATGAAAATTTCCGATATCGGTCCATATATACCCGAGATATAGCACAAACCGGGTTTTTCATGAAAATGTCGCGTAAGCGAACTTAAACAACTTTTTTGTGCTCAAAAGCAGTTCTGGTAATGAAATTAGGTTACATAAATATGAAAAATGAAAATTTTCGATGTCGGTCCATATATACCCGAGATATAGCCCAAATCGTGTTTTTCATGGAAATGTCGCGTAAGCGAACTTAAACAACGTTTTTGTGCTCAAAAGCAGTTCTGGTAATGAAATTAGGTTACATAAATATGAAAAATGAAAATTTCCGATATCGGTCCATATATACCCAAGATATAGCCCAAATCGGATTTTAATGAAAATGTCGCATAGGCGAAGCTAAATAACTTTTTTTGCTCAAAAGCAGTTCTGGTAATAAAATTAGGTTACATAAATATAAAAAATGAAAATTTTCGATATCGGTCCATATATACCCGAGATATAGCCCAATCCGGGTTTTTCATGAAAATGTCGCGTAAGCGAACTTAAACAATTTTTTTTTTGCTCAAACGCAGATCTGATAATGAAATAAGATTACATAAATATGAAAAATGAAAATTTCCGATATCGGTCCATATATACCCGAGATATGGCCCAAATCGGGTTTTTCATGAAAATGTCGCGTAAATGAACTTAAACAACTTTTTTGTGCTCAAAAGCAGTTCTGGTAATGAAATTAGGTTACATAAATATGAAAAACGAAAATTTTCGATGTCGGTCCATATATACCCGAGATATAGCCCAAATCGGGTTTTTCATGAAAATGTCGCGTAAGCGAACTTAAACAACTTTTTTGTGCTCAAAAGCAGTTCTGGTAATGAAATTAGGTTACCTAAATATGGAAAATGAAAATTTCCGATATCGGTCCATATGTACTCGAGATATAGCCCAAATCGGGTTTTTCATGAAAATGTCGCGTAAGCGATCTTAAACAACTTTTTTTTGCTCAAAAGCAGTTCTGATAATGAAATAAGATTACATAAATATGAAAAATGAAAATTTCCGATATCGGTCCATATATACCCGAGATATAGCCTAGACCGGGTTTTACATAAAAGTGTCGCGTAAGCAAACTAAAACAACTTTTTTGTGCTCAAAAGCAGTTCTAGTAATGAAATGAAGTTATATAAATATGAAAAATGAAAATTTCCAATATCGGTCCATATATACCCGAGATATAGCCTAGACCAGGGTTTTCATGAAAATGCCGCGTAAGCGAACTTAAACAGCTTTTTTGTGCTCAAAAGCAGTTCTGGTAATGAAATTAGGTTACCTAAATATGGAAAATGAAAATTTCCGATATCGGTTCATATGTACCCGAGATATAGCCCAAATCGGGTTTTTCATGAAAATGTCGCGTAAGCGAACTTAAACAATTTGTTGTGCTCAAAAGCAGTTCTGGTAATGAAATAACGTTATATAAATATGGAAAATTAAAATTTTCGATATCGGTCCATATATACTCGAGATATAGCCTGAACCGATTTTTTCATTAAATTTTTTTTTTTTTGCTGAAAAGCAATTCTTGTTATAAAAGAAGGTTACTAAAATACAGAAAATAGAAAATTCCGATATCGGTTCATATATAACCGAGCATATTCAGGCCAAATTTTTAATATACTATACATATTCGTGACTATCGTGAAGGGTATTTTAGATTCGGCCCAGCCGAATATACTACACTCTTACTTGTTTTTATAATACAAAAAACCAAAGTAAAATTGTGTTGTCTAATATTCTGAATAGTTGTATATAACATAGATATGTACTTTTTACGCCAAATTCTGGCATCACTGTTTGACTACTTCCGTATACATATCTACCAGAAAGGAGGAAACATAAACGAAAAAGAAAACTTGAAGACAACAGGAAGAAACATGAACCACGGAACTAAAAGAGCTCGCAGAAATGATCGGCTCATTTAGCTCCCTGAAGTGAATAGTTCAGTGACACTAGTTCGTTCGTGACCTACCCAACTCTAATTAATACGTTTTTCCAACTTACTAAATTACACATTAGTATGTTATTCTCTCAAAATCAATTAATAACATTTAAAACGTTTTGTCGGATCTGAACTTCTATTCTGTGAAAGGTTTGTCCACCTTAATAAAAGTCTCTACTTGCTTATCGCTATTGATCTCTAAATGGAAAAAAAATTTATTAAAAACAAACTTCTTATTACAGCTCTTATACGAGTACATGGGTTGATTAAAATATTACGTAACGACATTAATTAACACGCTATTTTAACATAAATCTTAAAAAATAATAATAATAACAAAAACTTAACAAATAAATGTTGCAGAAAAAAAAAATTAAATAAAATAACATGAACATTAAATCGAACAAACATAAACTAAAGTCAACTTTGACAGCTTAGTTTTATTTTCGATATGACTTTTTTTTTATTACAAAAGACAACTACAATAACAACAACAACAAGTTGCAACATTTATGAAAAATATTTTTTGCTGTTGTTGTTTTTTTTTAATATAAAACCAACCAAATTTTTTTAATACCAGTTAATTGCAATTATTGATTGTGTTCAGTTATGGTTGACATTTGCAAAATGAAACACATAAACTTAGACACCACCAGAAATATTTAAGAAAAACTTAGATTTTATAAAAAACACTTAAATGGTAGACAAGAGAAACAATTACAATTTACGAAAAAAACAATGTGACAACATTTGGTGAGACGTTTACACTAGACACGTGATATCGAATGCAGAATTTGCTTTGAAACACAACTGTAGGCTAGAAACACAATTGGAACGGATGACGAATTTACGGCCGCAATATTCGGAAAGGTGTAGGGTATGATAATAAATTTTTTTGCTATTATCTTTTTGGCAACACTAGTTTTGACAGCTCACGCACGTTTTGTATCTTATGTCACTGTCAAACATCTTCAGTTTGGTCTATAATTCAATCATGAATCGTCTTACAAACGAACAACGCTTGCAAATTATTGAATTTTATTACCAAAATGCGTGCTCTGTTAAGAAAGTTCATCGCCATTAAACCACTAACACGCTTACGTAGAGTGCGAACTGAAGAAAATATCGCAGCCGTATCAGCCAGTGTTGGTGATGACCGTGAATTATCGATTCGGCGCCGTTCGCAGCAATTGGGCCTCTGTTACTCCACTACGTGGAAAATTTTGCGGAAGGATTTGGGTGTGAAGCCTTATAAGATACAGCTGGTGCAAGAATTGAAGTCAAACGACCTACCACAACGCCAAGTTTTTGGTGAATGGGGTCTTGAAAAGTTAGATGAAGATCCACTTTTTTATCGAAGAATTGTGTTCAGCGACGAGGCTCATTTTTGGTTGAATGGATACGTGAACAAGCAAAACTGCCGTATTTGGAGTGAAGAGCAGCCAGAAGCATTGCAAGAGCTACCAATGTATCCACAAAAAACAACCGTTTGCTGCGGATTATGGGCTGGCGGCATCATTGGGCCCTATTTCTTCAAAGATGATGCGAATCACAACGTTACTGTGAATGTTGAGCGCTACCGTGCGATGATAACAAACATTTTTTTGCCCAAAATGGAAGAGCTTGACTTGCATGACATGTGGTTTCAACAAGACGGTGCCACATGCCACACAGCACGCGAAGCAATGGACCAATTGAGAGGCGAGTTCGGTGAACAGTTTATTTCACGCTTGGGACCAGTCAATTGGCCGCCCAGATCGTGCGATTTAACGCCTCTAGACTATTTTTTGTGGGGCTATGTTAAAGCTAATGTCTATAGCGACAAGCCCGCTTCGATGGACGCACTGGAAGCCAACATTGCCAACATTGTTCGTGAGATACCGGCCGAAATGTTGGAAAGAGTATGCCAAAATTGGACTAAGCGGATGGACCATTTGAGGCGCAGCCGTGGCCAACATTTGCATGAAATAATCTTCAAACATTAAATTATATCGACCCAACTATCGATCCAAATAAATATTTCATGAATTTTTCTGAATTTTATGTGTTTTTTTTTTTTAATTTCCGATAGTTCTTATAAAATCACCCATTATAACAGCACAAATGTTACTAAAAAAAAAACGATAATATCAGAAATGTTAGCAAGAATCTTTAGTGCAATGACAAACGAAGGAAAATATTCGGAGGTTTTAAAAGTACACAAGGTGATTTCAATACCGAAAATAATATACAAAACTTTAGACCTCTTCAATAATGTACAAAACTTTAGACCTATTTCTGTTTTATTCATTGTTAATAAAGTAATTGAAAAACAATTATTTCAACAGATCACAGAATACCTAGAGAAATTCTATTCAACAGCCAGTTTGGGTTTAAAACAGGATTAGGTACAGAAGAAGCTGTTACCAATGTAGTAGATTTTATTTGCAGCAAACTGGATCAACGATATAATGGAGTAGCGGGAGTTTTCTTTGATTATTCTAAAGCTCGAATCATAATTTATTAATAAAGAAACTGACATTAGTTGGTGTTGGATTAAAGAAAGAAAAAACGCCACGTGTTTCTTAAATGGCTTTTATTATCGTACTGCATGTATAGAAAAAATATGACAAGATGATAAGTAAGATAGAACAAATGTTTTTTAGTTTTGCAAGTGTTGCTAATTCAATATATCTTTAGAACAAAAAGGGAATTTTTATTTAACAGTTGGAATATGTGGAACAGCTTTGCTAATATTGGAAAGTTACCTACAAAATAGCAGACAATTTGTTCAGTGGCAACCGATAACGGAATTTTCTATTTTCGGTATTTTAGTTAGCTCGTTTTATAATCAGAACTGATTTTAAGCAAAAAAAGAAAAAAAAAAAAAATTTGTTCATGGAAAAATCGGTTTAGACTATATCTCGGGTATATATGGACCGATATCGGAATTGGATTTGGTAACCTACTTATATTACTAGAACTGCTTTTAAGTAAAAAAAAGTTGTTTTAATTCGCTTAAGCGACATTTTCATATAAAAATCGATTTAGGCTATATCTCGGGTATATATATGGACCGATATCGGAAATTTTCATTTTCTGTATTTATGTAACTTCCTTTTATAATCAGAACTGCTTTTAAGCAGAAAACAATTTTTTTCAATGAAAAATCGGTTTACGTTATACATATGTATATCTAGTATATATGGACCGATATCGGAAATTTTGATTTTCTATATTTTAGTAACCTCCGTATATTAACAAAATTGCTTTTAAGCAAAAAGAGCTGTTTAATTTCACTTATGCGACATTTTAATGAAGAAGTCAGTTTAGGCTATATGTCGAGTATATATGCAGCGATATCGGAAATATTCATTTTCTGTATTTATATCTCGGGTATATGTGGACCGATATCGGAAATTTTAATTTTCTGTACTTATGTAACCTTTTATAATCAGAACTGCTTTTAAGCAATGAAAAATCGGTTTACGCTATATATCTAGTATATATGGACCAATATCGGAAATTTTAATTTTCTGTATTTTAGTAAGCTCCGCATATTAACAAAATTGTTTTTAAGCAAAAAGAGCTGCTTAATTTCACTTACGCGACATTTTCATGAAGAAGTCAGTTTAGGCTAGTCGGGTATATGTGGACCGATATCGGAAATCTTCATTTTCTGTATTTTAGTAACCTCGTTTTATAATCAGAGTTGCTTTTAAGCAAAATAACTTGCTTAAGTTCGCATACTTAATGGAAACATCAGTTTAAGCTATATTACGGGTATATGTGCACCGATATCAGAAATTTTAATTTTCCATATTTATATGATCTTATTTTATTACCAGAACTGCCTTTAAGCACAAAGTTAAGTTCGCTTATGCGACATTTTCATTAAAAAGTTTGTTTAGGCTATATCCCGGATATATATGGACCGATATCTAGAAACATTTTTTTTACTTTTAGTCACCATGTTTAATAATTGTGTGAAGTTTGAAGCAAAACAAAATAATTTTTTTAATTTTCATAAAAACTTTCCAAAAATATTGTTTTTTTTTGGAATTTTGGCTATATCTCAGCTATATGTAAATCGATTTTACTGAATTTCAATAACATTATAAAACCCATGAATCGCTGAGATAATAGAATTGTGAAAGAAAAAAGTTACTAAGTCGAATGGTTTTCTCAGAAACGGACAGACGGACATCGCTTAATCGACTTTTCTATTAATTCTGATTCAGAATATATATGTATAATTTATAGCAAGTGTGCCCAGCCCTATGCGCTTGATACTCAATTGTTTTTGTAATTGCGCTTAGCTATAGGGCTGTGTTCTTTAATACACAAATACTGCGCTCAGCATTAGGCAGTTGTAATGAAAAATATAGAAACAACTATGTCTTTTATATTTTTTTTCGTTCTTCACCGCACACATACAAAAGCAAAGCAACAACACTTTCGCATGCTATGGTGGTAAACATTGACGACTGCGATTATCAGTATGAACTTTGTTTTTGTAAATGTTTTGCTTTTTACAACAAAAAATATTATATAAAAATAGTTTTTCCTTAAATGTATTGGTGTTTACTCTTCCATATAGAGCTTGTGGGCGCCGCTGCTTTATAGGGTCACAAATGAAGATGGTAGAAATTACAAACGGAACAACAAACTTATATAAGTATATCCTTTACATTTTTATGAGGGGTATAAAAATACAAGATTTTATGCGAATAGAAAACAGTTGAACTGAGTAAAAATTTTTTTTTCGATTTTTTTCTGATTTTTCTCATGATGGTTACAATCAATCTTGTCATCCTGTTTCGGCTAGACGTTGAGTTCTGGGTCGCTCTGTATATTACTTCTTAGATTAACTTTTATGCCGTAGCTTTAAATATTTTTTCCCGTTTTATTTCTAACAAAAGTATAAAGGTCTGAGAGTCAAACGAAATTAGCACCCAGCGGCAAAGTATTCATGCTCAAAAGCTTCTCTTACAACTGCCGCACATCACGATATTAATTATTTTAAATGAAATTAACTGTATCAGCTTTAAATACACTCCAGAAAAAAATATACACGTACACAACGCCACGTCATTTGTTTCGATTACAAAACTGCCTGCACTTAAATACCTCAATTAATTAAAAGGCAATCTTAAGTTGTTTAATTAAAACTAAAATGCCAACTTAAAACACACACACTTGTTGCATGCAGTGTGAACAGGTTCTTTCATCTTAAAATTTAAAAGCAATCTTTTGGCCAATACTTCAAACAGTCTTAAAACAAACTAAACACATGCATGCACACATACTTACATTACATACATAGATACCAGATAAATCTGATTTAAAATCGCCAAGTTCGGGGGGGAAAAATCGTCAAAATCGTCATTATGCTTATCGCAAATCGTCAAAAAGTAAAATTATTCGTTTTTGAATAAAATGTATATAACAGGTTTATTTAGCAAATTTCTATACAAAGTTTATCAAATGAATTTTTAATAAATACAAAATTTTTTTTTATTTATATTGTTTTTAACTGTTTTTGGAAGTATAATTATAATGTTAAATACATAGTTTGTACATTATGCCTCCCTGTGTTCTTTTTAAGACATTCGTCTTGTTACACAGGACAACAAACAAATACATAAATAAATAAATACATAACACCAGCGTTGTCAACTCGATGCGTTTCGCACCCTTTTTGGAGCTTATTAAAATTTTTTGTGTGAAAAATTCTTTAGTCGGTGCGCTGTGCGCTTTTTTTAAATTTTCGTTACGCTTTTCAAATTTTGTTGGCACCAAATCATATTCAAAACAACTTTTTTTTAATGTAAGAAAAAGGTTTATCCAAGTATTCAAAACTGTTACATATCATTTTGCAGAGAGAGCACAATGAGAACACGCTGGAAAATGTATCAAGCTTTAAACACATAGACGACAGCAGACAGCCAGCAGCAATCTGTCAAAAATAAAATACATGTGTTTAAATGCACACGATTATTTTAACGACATCACAGCAGCACGACTTCACAACAGCATTTGCTGTTGCTGCCAACTTAGACTAATTTCTAATTTCGTAAACAGCAAAAAGTAAATGCAGTGCTGCCACTATAAATATAAATTGACAGCAATAACAACTAAAATTTGTTTGAAATATTTAATAGAAATAAACATCACTTAATTAAAATAAACAAATAAATTGATGAGTTTTTACAACTTTACGTGATATTATTACGTTTTTAGTCAGTAATATTAGTTTTTTTTTTTGAAAAATATATATTTTGCACCTCTGAAATTTGCATTGTTTAAATACTCATAGTGCTGCTGCTGTCTTGAAAATAATTATGTTGCTGACGAGACGGCAGCATTTGAAGCTAACTTCACTGGTAGCCGTGAAGTTGTGAAGTCTGCCGTCGTCTAAGTGTTTAGAGCTTCATTCAGCACAAAGTAAGACAATCTGGCTATTGTATTCATATTCTTGAAAAATAAGAAACATTTAGGTTTATAAAATTTGCTGCTTTTAGAGAGTGTTTTGCAATTCAAACCAAGTTGTTCAAATATTAGAATAAAAACAGACACTGAATAATGAATTGCTATTACAAGAATTTGATGACTTGTAGTGGATTCTGTAGCTTTTAATAATCCGATAATCGTAAATTTTTTCGACATATTCATCCCTTGTAGTAACGATTATATACTCCTGCAATATAATTTTAACGACGAATATGCAATAAAACTAACTGCTTGATTTCGGTCGACAGGAAATATATTTAAATAATGTTGATGAACAACAATTTGATAACATATCGTAATAATTATTGTAAAGATTGTCTTAATAAAAGTACCAGAATTGCACTAGAGCCTAAGTTTGCCATCTAGCCGGGGCTATCGGACCGAATTTGACCGTCTAATATCCGCATAAAAGATAGTTTCATTATCGTGAAATGCTATACTTTCTATTATACAAAATAGTGTTTTAAAAATGAAAAGAAAATTTCTAAGCTTGGTGCGTTTTTGTTGAAATAACGCGCTTTTTCTCCCATTTTGGTGCGTTTTGAAATTTCAAAGTTGGCAACGCTGCATAACACATATTTTAATACAAGATTTCATTTAATAAAAGGTATTTTTAACGCATTATTGTATTTATTTTACTACAGTTTATATATGTAGTTGTAAGCCAAAGTTGCTTGAAAGATATGAAAGTAAAATTGTGATCTACAAAAATCGTCAAAAACCGACCTTAAATCGTCAAACCGCCAACATGCCATTTTCAGTACCCAAAATAGTCAAACTGACGATAAATCGTCAAATCTGGCAACCGTGATATTGTAAAATTGTTGGCCTTTTTCTCCTGTTTTAACAAATGAACACTATTTCATTAAATGCACATACACATGTATATACTTACACACACAATGCCATTTACAATCTCATACATGTCGTATTCGTTCGTATTGCAACTACTTGTGTACAACTCATTAAGACAATTTATTAATTTAAAAATTTATTGTTAAAAACATGCAACATTTTAACGATATTGAGCCGTATGGATTTTAGCCATTAAACAGCATATGAACGTGTTTAAAAGAGAACTTCATATCTTTATTGCGAATAAGTGAATTCATTATAATAAATAATATTTCATTGAACTGAACTGAAATGAGAATGGAAAAGTATTGTCTGTTCAATAATAAATATGAACAGAAAATCTGAATGTAATGGCAGCTAGAAAACCAAAAACAACAATACGAGTATGTGGACCGATTCAACTGCCTGGCCGGCTAAATGGCTGACAAACTTACACAAACGGCTCAATCATCCATAAACATGAATATCGCCACTTAAGTGACGCATAGTCATAACTTAACAAAAAAATATTATATTGAACAAATACTTGGCAATGTAAACGTATCTACGCGTACTTATGTATGTGTTTTTGTCAAAAATAAATGTTCGCAAAAAGAAGTTTAATTAAAATCAACAAAATTTTTGTGTGAAAAAAATTTGTATGTACGAGGCTTGATAGAAAAATAGCCGTTATTTTCAAATTTCACGCGTTACGTATGTTGGATTTTCGTATTTTTTTCCTGTTATGTTGGCACACATGCCTATTATATATGTTGGCAATATCAGCCATTTTGGATTGCCAGTTTGTTTTTGACAGATAAAAATGTTAGTCGTGTTTTGGTATGCTCTGCGATTTTTTACTATTGGAAAAAATGGAACAAAGAAACTGTATTAAGTTTTGTGTAGAAAATGAAATTAAAAGCGCAAGGACATATGAAATGTTGACTGTGGCGTTTGGCGTATCTACTATGAGCAGAACACAAGTTCAATTGGGGTATAACCGGTTTAAGGATGGCCGAGAAGATGTCAATGACGATGCTCGTCCTGGTCGCCCAAGAACGCCAACAACCGATGAAAACATTGAAGTAGTGAAGAAAATGATTTTGGATAATCGTCGAATCGCTATCAGAGCTGTTGCTGTGATGATATTGGCATAGCGTTCGGTTCAAGCCAAGCAATATTTACGGATGTTTAAGGCATGAAAGGTGCGGCAGCGAAGTTTGTTCGAAAGCTGTAAAATTTTGAGCAAAAACAACGTCGCATGGACATCTTTCAGGAGCTGTTGAACATCGTCAGCGACGATCCAGATTTCCTCAAAAAGGTCATAACTAATGACGAGTCATAGGTGTATGGCTGTGACATTGAAACCAAAGCCCAATCATCCAAATGAAAGCGTCCAGAAGAGCCAAGATCGAAAAAAGCCCTTCAAGTTACAGCACGTCAAGCTCAGTCAAATATGAAGGGTTTGCTCACTGTTTTCTGCGACTGTAATGGCGTGGTGCATCATGAGTTCTGGCCACAAAGTCGTACGGTCAATAAGGAATACTATGTTGAAGTTATGCGCCGTTTCCGCGAAACAATTCGACAGAAACGCACAGAATTATGGAAAAAAGTCATGGATTTTGCAGCATGGTAATGCACCAATACACACATCGATGCTTGTGCGTGAGGTTTTGGCCAAAAACAAAACCGTTATCATGCCTCAACCACCGTATACACCGGATTTGGGCCCCGCTGATTTTTTTCTCTTCCCACCACTGAAGACACGGATGAAATGAAAGCGATTGAGGAGATAAAAGAAAAATTGAAACAGGAGTTGTTGGCGATTACATTTTTATTTTACTTTTTTTATAAATTTGAAAAACTACTTCCTCTTTCCTGCTCCCCATAACCTATTTTCCTGGATCTGGTACCATGCGTTGTATTTATATACAGGGTGGCGAAGGATAACCTTCCGATGTTTTTTTTATTTCAAATTATTTGTTTTTGCTGTTTTTGTTGTTTTAATTTTTCAAATATTCTACAAATTGAAATTAAATAAATATTATTTGGCCTGAAGAAGCTATCCAAAGGAAAGCGAAATATTGCCAGATAATTAAAAACCAAAAAAACTAAAAATTCCAAGAAAGACCTTAAGCTCGAAGAATTACACATATTAAAAAAAAAAAGATAAAAACTTTGATTCTTCTTGTGGGTTATTTTTATTTGGTCTTTAATTTTTTTACATCAACTCAATATTATGATGTCATGTAAATGGCCGCCGCCACAGTTGATTGTCAGTTGAGCCTTTTTTATAGCATTTTCCATCACATTGTCCAAAACTTCCGGCAATAGGTCCTCACATTATTGACGGATATTGTCGTTAAGAGCTGCAAGAGTCTGAGGCTTGTTGACATAAACCCGCGACTTCAAAAAGCCCCACAAAAAGAAGTATGCAGCGGTCAAATCAGGCGATCTTGCTGGCCAGTGCAAAAAGCCAAAACGGGAGATTAGGCGCCCGGGAAATGCATCCTTCAGCATATCGGCTGTGGCACGTGCAGTGTGTGCCCTAGCACCGTCCTGTTGGAACCACATGTTTTCCAATCCTAATTCATCAAGTTGCGGCAAAAATAACTCGTTGATCATTGCTCTGTAGCACTCACCATTCACAGTAACCGTTTGGCCCGCGACGTCTTCGAAGAAAAAAGGTCCGATGACTCCTCCAGCAAAAACAGCTCACCATACAGTGACTTTGAGCGGGTGTAATGGCTCTTCGTGGGTTACACGCGGATTTTCAGTGCCCCGCTAAGATGGAAATGGGCCTCATCACCCATGATTATTTTTGATGAAAAATCTTCCTCTTAGGGTCAAATAAATAATCACCAATATTCCGCGTTCTGGAGCAGTATAGCGTGACATTAACGTGTATTTCGTATTGTGTTTACTATACAAATGTCAAAACAGAACTGACATTTGGGGCCAATCGCAAAATTTATAGCATTTTCTGATAGGAGATTACTTTTGCGCCACCTTGTAGTTTATCTTCTGAGTACTGATCCAAGAGAAACAAATACGTCGATAGGTCTTTCAAATGAATATGTCAGTATGAAAAAGAGACCTCTTAATAAAATACCCTTTATGCCTATACATATTTATAAATGTTGATTGCATTTTTCTATTCCAAGTTTAGCTACTCATAAGTGTGTACAAATTTATTTCCGATTTCTCAAGTGCAAACCGCAAATAATTTTGTTTCCAAGTAATGACCTGAATAACAGAAAGCGAATAAACAAAATACTAAAAACAAGCGTTGCTATTGAGTCAAGTTTTTTTCTACCTTTTCGATTTATTACATGCTATTCCTAGGTAACCATAAAGCTATCGACAAACTTCTCAGCCCCTGCTCCAAGGCGCACAGCAAAAATTAGCATAAACAAAATATAGACAGACACTACATAACGATTTTAATATGTGGCGGTAAATTCCAAAACTTAATTTTTATTACCGCTTTGTAGCGTCGCTGTGCCCTGGTATGCAACGATGTGTGCGAACTTGTAAACAAAACTCAAGTTTGTTGGCAGGCAGGCAGGTAGCCAGCTTTTTGATAAAAGGGCATTAATGCATAATTTTGCCTTATTTACAGTTTACGTTCGAGTATTTGATTAGAATATTATTAGTCGGTTTGCATTTGTAGACGTGGAAGGATTTCGTGTTTTTTGTTTCAACGTTTAAAAGTGCAATTGTGTATGGAAATTTGGCAGGAGCGCGTGTGAATCAAAAATTAAAAAAAAATGCCTTTGGACAATGACCACCATTTGCATCATCATCACCACTATGAGCACGTTGCAGGACTATCGCCGCATCACCATCATCACAATTTGGTAAAGCAAATTATACGAGAATTCTCAATTTTTCCGCCCTTAAACTGATCAAATATGTTTGACAAAAAAAAATATGTTTTCGCACAAAGCGGAAGTATAAATAAAAAAAGATTTTTAACTAAATGTATGAACAGCTATAAAAAAGTATGTGGACTTAACAACTTAAGAAAAATTATTAAATATTGTGTTTTAACAACTCAAGAGTTTCAAGTCTATTTACGTTGCAGAAAGTGTATTTATAGTGAAGAGTAAACAACTTTTTACAAATCAAGTTAGAAAAGTGACAGTAAAGCGTTTTGTGGGAGCTATTTTTGTAGCAATTTTAAATTATACGAGTGTACTCCTATTTATATAATTGCTTATACAGGGTAGACCATAAGTCTCTTAACATTTGAAACAAACAATAAAAAGCAAATAGCCACATGTTTATAAAACACTTTCGCGGATGACAGCAGCATTTATCACTCGTACTCTTTTAGTTATAGGCCCAGCCTATCAGAGATCGCTACCAAGAGGCTAAATATAAATGATCCACTGAATAGTGATCTTCTATTAATCTCCGAGTGGGGTCGTAAAAACAGGGTCGCCTTTAATGCTCGTAAGACCCAGTGTTGCTTATTGACGCACAAACAAACTACCGCAAATGCTGCTTCATCTATACTCTTGGATGGTATAAATATGTAAGAATGGGATGCTCTTGCTGTTCTTAGAATGAAGATACAGTGTAATGTTCGCTAGACTGATCACATCTTTCATGTCTCTAAAGATGCATTCAAGTGCCTCGGTTTTTTGAAACGGTGTAAGATGTAATTCACTCCATCGGATCTCCTTACTATTTATACCACCTACATCTAACCG
Organism: Thecocarcelia acutangulata; assembly: GCA_914767995.1. Classification (NCBI taxonomy): domain Eukaryota; kingdom Metazoa; phylum Arthropoda; class Insecta; order Diptera; family Tachinidae; genus Thecocarcelia; species Thecocarcelia acutangulata. The sequence continues at coordinate 32,944,789 of OU612096.1, forward strand.
AAAATGGAATACAACTCTCATATTTGGGCCGGTGCTTCAAAGTCTATTTTGGGGTTACTCGACCGTGTGCAGGAGATGGCTAAAAAGCTCATCGGTGACAGTAGGGTATCCAACTCTATTGACTCACTGGAGCATCGACGTAGTATGGGGTGCGTTGCTCTGTTCTATCGTTACTACAATGGATTTTGCTCTGACGAGATTAGGGATCTTGTTCCCGAAACGTGCACATTTTTACGTAGCATGCGTTCATCGTCTAGAGCTCACCCATTTGTGGTCGATTGCCCGGGGAATCGTACTACGCATTACAGAGAGAATTCGTTTTTCAGCCGTACGCTTCGTCTGTGGAATAAATTGCCTGCAGACATGTTTTCTGTCTGTTATAACGTTGGAAGGTTCAAGTCAAATGTTCACAAACACTACTCCCTCTTTCGCCCTCCTCACAACCTATTTTCCTACTTCTGGTACAATGCACTACATATGTAGGGGTGAAAGTGAATCAAAAACAGGAATTTATTTTTTGGAAATTGCATCCCTTAAACGCGATCCTGGTTCACTGTGGCACTGATGCAACCTACGAGGGCTGGTCAAAAAATAAGCGTTATTATAAATTTTATCAAAAATTATTTGTTTATTCATCAATAACATGTCATGACCCTTTTAACATAATCCCCCTCAGATACAATGCACTTATTATACGTTATACGTTTTTTTCCAATTCTCGAAACACTTCTGAAATGCGATTTTTAATATCGCCAACAACCCCTGTTTCGATTTTTCTTTTATCTCCTGAATCGCAGCAAAACGCTTTCCTTTCGTCGGTGTCTACAGTTATGGAAAGAGAAAGTAGTCAGTGAATACGGTGGTTGAGGCATGGCAACTGTTTTGTTGGTGGCCAAAAACTCACGCACAAACATCGATGTGTGAGCTGGTGCGTTATCACGGTGCAAAATCCGTGATTGCGTTTTCCACAATTCTGTGCGTTTTTAAAGAATTGCTTCGCGCAAACGGCGCATAACTTCAAGGTAGTACTTTTTATTCACCGTAAATAAATAAATAAATAAATTGCAATTGAAGAAAACAGTCAGCAAAACCTTCACATTTTTTTGCTTTTATTTCCCTAAATAAGCCTCCTAGAGCATAAATAACGAAATTTTGGTACCAAAAAATTTTTTTGGGTTTTTGAAAAAAATTTTTTTTGGGTTTATCTTGCTTAATAAGCCTCCTACAGCAAAAAAAAAAAAAACGAAATTTTGGTACAAAAAAATTTTTTTTTCCAAATTTTTTTTTGCATTTATCTCCCTAAATAAGCCTCCTAGGGCATAAATAACGAAATTTTGGTACCAAAAAAATTTTTTCAAAAAAATTTTTTTTTGGGATTTTCTTGCTTAATAGCCTTCTACAGCAAAAAAAAAAGAAATTTTGGTACCAAAAAACTTTTTTTTTCTAAATTTTTTTTTGCGCTTATCTCTCTAAATAAGCCTTCTAGAGCATAAATAGCAAAATTTTGGTACCAAAAAAATTTTTTTCAAAATGTTTTTTTTTTGGTGGTTTTCTCGGTTAATAAGCCTCCTACAGCAAAAAAAAAACGAAATTTTGGTACTAAAAAAATTTTTTTTTCCAAAAATTTTTTTTGCGTTTATTGCCCTAAATAAGCCTCCTAGAGCATAAATAACGAAATTTTGGTACCAAAAAAATTTTTTTTTAAAAAATTTTTTTTTGTATTTTTCTTGCTTAATAGCCTCCTACAGCAAAAAAAAAAACGAAATTTTGGTACAAAAAAATTTTTTTTTCTAAAATTTTTTTTTCGTTTATCTCCCTAAATAAGCCTTCTAGAGCATAAATAAAATAAAATTTTTTTTTGGGTTTTTCTCGCTTAATAAGCCTCCTACAGCATAAATAACAAAATTTTGGTACCAAAAAAATGTTTTTCAAAAAAATTTTTTTTTGTGTTTTTCTTGCTTAATAGCCTCCTACAGCAAAAAAAAAACGAAATTTTGGTACAAAAATTTTTTTTTTGCGTTTATCTCCCTAAATAAGGCTCCTAGAGCATGAATAACGAAATTTTGGTACCAAAAAAAATTTTTTTCAAAAAATTTTTTTTTGGGTTTATCCTGCTTAATAAGTCTCCTACAGCAAAAAAAATAAACGAAATTTTGGTACAAAAAAATTTTTTTTTTTTAAATTTTTTTTCGTTTGTCTCCCTAAATAAGCCTTCTAGAGCATAAATAAAATAAAATTTTTTTTTGGGTTTTTCTCGCTTAATAAGCCTCCTACAGCATAAATAACAAAATTTTGGTACCAAAAAATGACCACACTTGACGTGCTTTTTTTGGTCTTGGTTCTTCTGGACGCTTCCATTGGGAGGATTGGGCTTTGGTTTCAATGTTAGAGCGTCACCAGCTATGATCTTTTTGAGGAAATCTGGTTCGTCATTGAAGAGCACAACAAAACACGAACTGACAGCTCAAAATGGCTGATATTGCCAACATATATAACAGAAACACCAACATAACTCTCAACGTAACTCTCGAAATATGAAAAGAACGGTTATTTTTTGACCAGACCATGTATACCGGAAATTTTCCATGGCCGCTTTACAAGTATCGATTGAAATGTTTTGTATTTCCTCGCGTTGAATTTCATTTAGTTCGGTAATGGCGGAGGAGAAATGGCATCTGGCAAGGCTCGCAACTCTAAATTGGAGCGAGAAAATGTAGGAATATTTTGCTGTGTAGCAACTTTGGAAAACTATAGCCAGAGCAATTAGCGGACAGATGCTCACTTTTCTCCTGGAGCGCTACGTTTACAAGATATTGTAGGCTGAGCAAAGTGGAAATGTTGGCACCGTAGCTGAAACTTTTTAGCTGTGACATGAATCTCAAATTGCAGAATTATTAATTTCTTTTCAGTGTAATGCCTTACCTTGCAGTGTGGGAGGTATTGGACTAAATTTGCTAGTCTGAGCAGAGTCGTAGGTACATACACTGGGTACTGATCAGTTTTAACTGGTTTAATTCCAGCGTTAATAGGTTTAAGTCTAACGTCCACAAACAATACTCCTTTCTTACTCCTCACAATCGATTTTCCTAATTCTAGTACAATGAACTGCATATATAGGGGTCATCACTTGAGTTCTCGTCCAACATAAAAAATAAAAAAGTTACCAATGATAGTTGTAATAGTGACCCCCTTTCCTAAATGTCTTTTTAGGTGCTTTTGTCTTGCAACAACTCTTAGTGAGTTGCTGCAGAACTAACGTCATTTCTTTGCTGTACCTTATATGATGAAACAAAATACGTCCGCAACTTCAAGCAAAAACGACTTTCAGAGAAAACAGACACATAATTACAACGACGGCTGCAACTTCACAAGCTGTCATTCAATGTTCTTTCTTTTTGGGTAAAAAAAGCTTTTTTATTATTTTTACTTTTCTTCCCGCTAAAGCTTTAGGAGCTTTGGTTTTGTTTACAAAATGTATGAAATTTTTATTTAAATATGGTAATATTGTTGAAAGCTTTTCTGCTTCAAATTGAGAGCATAAGAAAAATCGCTGCCAAAATAAAATAGATTCTATTCTACGACCACATTCTCTGGCGTTATTTTATGCCAAATTGTATGGAGAAAATCGCCATGCCCTAGTTCTGTTGCATCATTATGAGTAGTGTGTGTGAGAGAGAAAGAGAGAGCTCTATCTCTTCATCACTACACATCTTATATGACCTAATTATCACCTGTTCGCACCTGCAAGAGGAGTACTTGACACAAGGACGCAGCTTTTTAAGGCTCCTATATTGTCTTAAATCGTTGACAATAAATAATTAATACATTTTCTTCTTATTTAATTTACAAAAATACCTCAATTTTGTTCTTGCTGCAGTATAACATATACTAAAATGGATAGGATTGGCATGGCACCTGCGAGGGGGATGACATGCAAAATCGTAAAGCGTTCCAAATTTGTACTGGAATTTTAGGAGATGACATTGCCGATAAAAACGGCAAAGAAGTGGTTCGGTCATGCACATATACAGTGGCTCTCAGCTTATTTCAACCAGCCTTTTTTTTAAGTAAAATCCACATAATTTCCAAACGAAATATGTTATTGCAAAAATTTAAATGAGAGTTTGTTAAATATGTGGCAAGCAAAAATAAAAGTATTTTTTTCCAGTCCTAAGCTTAAACAATTTAACAATTTTAAAAACTTACAAAATAAAAACAAAAACCATAGTCACAGCTTATTTCAACCAGCTACTTTTCAAATCGGTTTAATTGGCATCACTTTTCGGATAACGGTAAATTTCCAAGCAAATTTTTGTTTTAGTTATGTTTCCAATTTTTTATGTAAGCTTTTTGTTAAATTTTGGCAGTTAGTTGAGCAGGTCACGAATTTTTAAAATAATGGGGCGACGCACTACAATTGAGCAGAGAGAACTCGTTATTCAACATTACAAAAACGGGCATTCGCGCCGAAAAATTGCCGAAATGGTTTGTCTGAGTGATTCGACAGTACAGAGCATAATTTATCGGTTCAGACATGAAAATAGAATTCTCGATAAGGGAAGAAAAGCTCCAAACAAAATTTTCAATGAAGCAGATGAGCGCTACATAGTAAGAAAAATAAAGAAAAACCCGAAGCTATCTGCCCCAAAACTGGTTGTAGAAGTTAAAAATGAATTAAATAAAAATTGTAGTGCAGAAACAATTCGCCGAGTACTGCGCAACCATGATTTTAATGGTAGAGTTGCCCGCAAAAAACCTTTTATTAATAAAAAAAATCAAGCAGCACGCCTAAAATTCGCCAAGGAACACATTACCAAAGACTCAAGTTTTTGGGAACATGTGATTTTTGCGGATGAGTCCAAATTTAACATTTTTGGCTCTGATGGTCAAAGTTACGTGTGGCGTAAGCCAAATACAGAGCTACAAAATAAAAACTTAAAACCGACAGTTAAACACGGTGGCGGTAGTGTCATGGTATGGGCTTGCATGTCATCAAATGGGGTTGGGAACTTGCAGTTTATTGAAAATACAATGGACAAAAATGTATACCTTGACATCTTGAAAGCCAATCTATTGCAAAGTGCCGAAAAACCGGGTGTAAGAGATGAGTTTCGCTTCTATCAGGACAACGACCCGAAACATAAATCAGGTATTGTCCAGACTTGGCTCATTTGGAACTGTCCCCACTTAATGCAACCGCCAGCCCAATCACCTGATCTAAATGTAATTGAAAATTTATGGGCAATTTTAGATCAAAACGTCCGCCAACACCAGATTTCAAATCGGAATGACCTGATAGCAGCGCTAAAAGACGAATGGGCAAAAATAACTCCTGAAACCACACGCAAGTTAGTGGATTCTATGCAAAGCAGACTGAAAGCTGTAATTGATCAAAAGGGAGGTCATACTAGATTTTGAAATTACAAAAAAAATTAAAAAATTAATAGTTGAAGTCACTGGTTGAAATAAGCTGTGTCCCCTGAAGTACCTGTTTTTTTAATTTTTAGTTTTTAAGTTTTTAAAAATGTGAATTTCAGACCTAATAAAAGCTTTACTTTTCATATAAACAAAATTTATATTAAACCCAATTTAAATTTTTCCAATACGATCTTTTGTTTAGAACTTACGTAAGCTTTATTGTTTTTAACCAGGGTGGTTGAAATAAGCTGTGATGCACTGTACTTCAATAGCTACAACAAAAAGCACATTAAGAGACATGCCAAAGCCAACTATCGGTTTTACACTCCCCTAACAACAAATACTGCTAAGTATCAGCATATCAGTATCAGCCTACTGTGGCCAAGCAAACAGCAAACTAGCCCACGAGCAACTTTTAAAGAAGACAAACTAACCCCTCTGTTCAAAATCTAGGAATCAGCTACGAGTATCAACGTCTCATCTAATATCCTGTTTCAATAACTACGATAACGATCTCACAAAATGTATTAGATTCACTCAAAACATCAAATTTTGAAAACATATTTATTTATTTAACTATACAGTTGCAAAGTAAATTCGCAAAATATAGGATGCACAAAATGGGCGGGGTTACGACGACCTTACGCCCACGATGTTATTAACAGGAATTTGCAGCGGTGCCGTGACTAACTATAACGAATTATTGAATTTTTGATGAACTTTTATAACTTTTTAAATTAAATTTTTGGTTTGTACATTTGTACAACGGGTTATAGTTCAGGTTTTTTCTTTCTTAAGTTTTTTTCTTAAGAAAGATTTTTTACAATACAAATCTGCTGTGATCAATAATTTTGATTGAAGAAGACAAGAAAAATAATCATCAAATCTTTAGCTGGGGGACAACTAGCTGTTTCGTAGCTTCGTATAACGAATTATGCCTTCATATAAGAAGTTGCCGTGTGATTAACAAAGAAATAGCTCAAAACAACTAGAAGCTAATATAGTTAGTGGAGGCAAACAGTTAACCAGCGAGAGCGAGACACAAAACTCTCAAAGGCCACACAACAACACCAAGCCTGATCGCACTTAAGAAAGAATTACAATGTCGCGAGAGCTGTTCCCAGGCCTAGAGCTGCTTTTCGACTGATTTTGAGAACATAAGAAAACACTTTCCAACAAAAATCCTCAGAAAATCATAAAATTTGTGTTCTCATGTAAAAATTAACGGCTTTATGTATAATCAAAATCCTTATGCTAACTAACTAGCTGCTAAGTTTATTAAGTGTAAATTCCCATAAGGAAAATATAGCAGCTAGTTAGATAGCACAAGGTTTTTTATTATACATAAGGCCGTAAGTATTTTAACTACTAATAAGAAAGATTGAAAGCCTGTGCAGCCAATTCCTTTTTTTTTTGTAATATTAATTGTGTGAATCTATTTACCATTAATATAAATAAATAAACAAATAAATAACTCAATTTTCTTTATATCAACAGTTGGAAGGTAACTGTGGCAACAACACCTCCTTAACACCAATTGAGCACCATCACAATATTGATCTGGTAACCACCCTGCGCAGTGAGTTGGCAGCATTGTCTTACAAAGAGGAGCACTTGACGATAGAGGCAAGTTTGAATATAGTATAATTTCAAAACTAGACATCATGCTATAATAAAAAATTTATACGCTTTCCTACAACAATACACCACTAAAAAAACAAGAGATATTTTAGAAAAGCAACAGGTATATTGAAAACTTTATCAGCTGCTCTGTGAATTTCACCTAGTACAAATTCGTCTTAGATATTATTTTACTAGGGGTTTTTGGGACTTCCCAAAAGATTCGGAACAGCTTTGCTAACCGAATCAGAATTGGTTTTTCATATTCGATGCGCGTTTTGGCCATGGAATCTAAAGTATAAACGTTCATTTGATTTAGTCCGATAATTGAAGTTACCATATTGTTTGCGGAAACGTGGGGGATTTTGGCGATTCCTGAAGCCGAAGTTTTTTAAACTATATTTACGAGTATTTTATATCCAAGTCGAGATTGAATGTCAACATTTCATTCGCATACAGCCACGTCGCAGAATTCAAATCCTTTCGGTAACGGAATTCAACCGGTTTTTGTTCCTTCGGAAATTAAACATCAAACTGTTTGTTCAGTGAGAGAAAATCCTGTACAAACATCTGGGATTATGACAACTGCATATATGTGATCAATATGCGGCAAATATCAACGTAAGAATAATTAAAGACCTCGGTGGCTGAGTTGGTTAAGCGGCCGTATTAAAAATACATCATGTTCACATGATCCCGACTTCGAATAGTGTAGCGGCTACGAAACAGCTAGTTCAATTATATTTTCTCTTCTTCTTTGATCTCATTGATTCACGGCAATTATTTTTTAAAATTAAAAATAAACCCTCTTCTTGACTGAAGTTGGACTCGAACTCACAACTAGTTAGTTAATATCGTATATATGTAATAACTAAAAAGTTCGCTTATTAATGGTTTATAAATACAAAAGGTATTTCGGTTATTCTGAAATACATTCTTAGTTTCAGTCATGAACAAGTTTCTTTCGTTTTCTGATGAACTAAATATAGTTTAAAAAAATAAAAAGCACTCTTCGATATCAAACAATTATCCATATAACCAGATAATTATCCGTATAACCCACTCCAAATTTTTTTTGGAATTCCCAAAATTGGCTTCAGCAATCACCAAAATCCCCCACTTCCCCGGAAACACTATGGCGACTTCAATTTTCGCACTAAGTTGGATGATCGTTAATATTTTGGATACACGTTCCACGGCCAAAACGCGTACCGAATATTAATAACCGGTTGCAAACCGGTTAGCACTTCCTCAAAAGCAATACGGGAACTTCAATTTTCGCAATAAAGCGAATGATCGTTTATAGTACGGGTGCATGTTTCACGGCAAAAACCTGCACCGAATATGAAGAACCGGTTTCAAACCGGTTAGCGATAGAAAGTACAGAGAATTAGTATTAGAGAACAAATTTTATTATTAACAAAATAATCGTGACTATTGTTCAACCAGGCACTTGACAAGGTCATGATTATTTTGTTAATAATAAAATTTGTTTTCTAATACCAATTCTCTGCATTTTATATTTTCATTTCTTGGTTGGGGTTCATTTCTTTTCCCGAGTGATTAAAGTGGTCCTTAAAAACTTTAATTGTTCAATTTGGCTACTGTGCATTCAATTGCTTTTATTCCTCCAGTTTCTGGAAGACATTTTCTACATTAACAACAGTTCGGGGGTTTTTTTTGGAATTCCAAAAATCGACTTCATAAATACCCAAAATCTGACCTCCCCCCTTCCCAGGAAATAATACGACAACTCCAATTTTCGCACCAAAGCGGCAACATTGTATATTTAGAAAAATTATTATATATTATTGTACCATGTTTAGAAACCTACATATTAATAATCACTCATATGGCTTTCGAGTGCTGCAAGCAAGGCGAATTCATGAATTCGCCTTGCTTGTATACAAACAAACAAACATATATACACGTGAAAGAAATACGAGTATAAGTAGTTAAAATCGGACTGAAATCTGTTCCCGAACGGGATTGAACTTTGTGACTTGGTTGATAGTTTTTGTTATTGACATTTCGAAACTTACTTTACACCAAGGCAGCTTTATAAAGCTGCCTTGCTTTACACGAAAGCAAAATTGGATTTTCCACAGTTTTGTTGTTATACAGATGTTTTTTTTTTTTGTCATGAATTTGTATTGAAAAAAAATGTATAATAACTTTCTCCGAATTAATAACTGCTTCTCAATTTCTTCCAGCTGGCCGATGTGAAATCTAATCTTGCGGTTAAGACAAAAGAGTGTGAAAATCTAAGAGCTCAAGCAGCTCGTCAAACGACTCTTATATCTTCGTTACAAAATCGTCTTCATGCTTCTGAAAATCGTGAGAAATCAGTGCAATCACGATGCGATTCAACTATTGAAACAATTCAGCGAGAAAAACGTTGTGCAGATGAAAGAAGTAAAGAGTTGTTGGTGAAGAACAAACATCTTGAAGATTTGCTGTCCAATGAAGAAGGTCAAAAAGAACAGGCACAAAGTCAACTTAAAGATTTTGTCAGACGTCTGAGTATTTGCTTTAAAATGGAGGCCTGCGAAAATGCTCATCTAACCGCTGACTGTGTGTTGAACAGAGCCGAAGATCTAATGACCGAATTGCAACGTGCAAAGGCAAAAATTAATTCGACTTGTGACACTTTAAGCAGTTGTGAAAACGAATTGTTGAACTTAAAGTCACTGAGCAATATTGAGAAGCAACGTTTGACGGCTCAATTGGAGAGTGCCAGCAATCGTGAATGTGAACTGGAAGCCAGATGCCGGCAATATGAGAGGGACCTACAAATGCAAAGAGATCGCTTGAGTGAATCTGAAATTAATTCGGAAAAACTAAAAGATGAGCTGAGAGGTTTTGAGTCCAGATGTCATCGATTGCAAGGTAATTTGGATCGCATCCAAAGTGACCGCTTGCAGTTTCTGAGGAGTGTGGCTAATCAATTGAAACTTGCTGAGCCCTGCGAGACTTTGATAAAAGATAAATTACATGAGCTGTTGGATGGCAGCAAAAAAATGCTTGAGGTACTTGTTGGCTTAACTCTTGGTATTAAACTTTTAACTATTTCTTATTCTTTTAGCAAATTAGCAATCTGCAAAATCAAATAACAATGGATCAGGTCAAACTTAAGGACATTCAAGATACCTCACAATGTCGTTTGCGAAACGATGAAGCTCAGAAATGTGAACTGGAAGAACGTTTGGAAAAGTGTCATGCTGAAATTCATAATCTACGCCAGGATCACTTGTGCTTGTCGGAGTTTTTACAACGCCTGGCTAGGGCTTTGCAGTGGAGTGAGTGTTCTGCTCCGCCTGCTTTAGGTAACGACACAAACATCATGGCTGAGAGTCTTTTGGAAAGAGCAGAGCGTTTAGCATCAATTGTTGATGACAATCGGCTGCATGAACATGGTCTTCATCACAAGCACCAACATTTTCACCGCACTGCTGACCGAGTGAGTCTTACAACAACAATAATATAAGTATTTCAAATTTTAAATTGTATCTCAAATAAAGCAAAGCTGTTGTGAGAGTTTCCATCATACACATACCAAGTTAAGGAGAGAAAAGTCCTGCCACGACTTAAGAGAGAGCACCTCTTCGCTCTATAATCTTCAAAGAAAAGTTCGTGTTCTTAAGGAGCAGATTCAACGTAGAGATTTGCACTTGGAGCTACTAAGAAGAAAATTGGCCATTTTTGAGGATGGAGCACGAGGAAAGTGCCTGTTGCAGAGCGAACGAGATGAGGCCATGTGTCGCACCAAAAAGGCCAATAAAATTATAGATAAACTTACCGCTCAGCTAGTGGATGCCCGCTCGCAAATAGCTGAAGTAAAAGCCCAGTTGGCCGAAGCAGTTGAATATAAAATTACCGCCTTGGAGAGGGCAAGGAAAATTGATGAACTTACAACCCAAATATGTGATTTGGAGGAAGAGAAGAGTAAACTGTTTGCACAACTAAGCGCTGCCACAGATAGACTAAAAGCAACCAGTGAATCCAATCAAAACAGAAGATGCCGCGATGAAACCCTTATAAATGTGAGTTTACTCCCTATATTCGTATACGAGTTTGTTAACTTTTACTAGAATATAATAATTTTAGTCTTTGCGTGATGATTTGACACATTTGCAAAACCAACTCACTGATGCCAATCACCGTTTGTCGCATTTACAAAATTTTCGCACTTCCGTAGCAAGAACTCTGCATTTACGCGATTTGCCTGAAACGGACTTACTACAACGTTTACAAGCTCTCTGCTCTGCTCATCAGGAATTTACTAATCTAACCAAACGTTACGAAACGGTATCACCAGTTGTTGAACATCCTTGTCCCCGTTATGATGATGCCATACCACCCTCAAGCCACTGCCGACCGCTAAGGTATTCGCTTTCCCCAGAACCACGAACCAAGCTCGCTGGTAGCCTCGATCACGGTGTTAACCACAATCCAAGTCGAAAACATGGTCACAATCATGCACACAGCCACAGTCATGGCCATAGTCATCCCCACCGATACCATTAAGCGCATTGAAAATTTTTAATAAATCTGGTATTCTGTAAAATAAAAATGTTAGTAAGCATTCTTAAAAAAATTGCCTTTGAAAAAGTAGCTTTAAAAAACTTTTTTTTTATAAAGTAGCCTATAGGAAGAGCACCTTAAAAAAATATTTTTAAAGTCATACCCCTTAAAGTAGTATTTGTTAAAAAAGTAATTTTAAAAGAAATTCCAATTGAAAAGCAAAACTATTTTAGAAAAAACGAGGATTTCGAAAATTATTTGAGAAAAAAGTACCTTTTGAAAACAATACGTTTTAACAAATATTAATTTTGAAGAAAGGACCATCTACAAAAAGTATGTTTTATAAAAGGTGTCTTTAAAAAAACCGATTAGATAAACATCCTCGGAAAAAGAACCCATTAAGAAAAGTACTTATTAAAAAGTACGATTTGAAAACGGTACGTTTTCAACACCCATCATTTTGAAGAAAGCACCGCAAAACTATTTTAGAAAAACCAGGATTTAGAAGATCACTTATGAAAAAAGTACTTTTTGAAAACGATACGTTTTATCAAATATTCATTTTGAAGAAAGGACCATCAACAAAAAGTATGTTTTATAAAAAGTGTCTTTAAAAAAACCCGATTAGATAAACATCCTTGGAAAAAGAACACATCAAGAAAAGTACTTTTTAAAAGGTACGATTTGAAAACGGTACGTTTGAAACATTCATCCTTTTCAAGAAAGTAGCTAGAAAGTACGTTTAAAAAAAAGTGTCTTTAAAAATTACGATTAAAAAAGCCCCTTTAAAAAACGAACTTATTAAGATAAGTAACTTTTGAAAATGGTACGTTTTAACAACAATTTCAAGTTGATGAAAGTACCTTCAAATTAAAATAAAACCCTATTAAAAAAGCATCTTTGAAAACTAACCTATTAAGAAAAGTACCTTTGTGGTACGTTTTAATAACAATTTCTTTTGAACAAAGATCCTTTTACGTAAATACGTTTTATAAAAAGTTTTCTTTTGAACAAAGATCCTTTTACGAAAAGTACGTTTTATTAAAAGTGCCTCTAAAAAATCCGATTAAAAAACCCTGTTGAAAAAAATCTATTAAGGAAAGTATTTTTACAAAAGTACCATTTAAAAACGGTACGTTTTAACAACAATTCCTTTTAAAGAAAGCGCCTTCAAACAAAAGTACGTTTATAAAAAGTACCTTAAAAAAATCCGATTAAAAGAGCATCTTAGGAAAACGAACCTATTAAGAAAAGTACGTTTTAAAAAGTACCATTAGAAAACGGTACGTTTTAGCGCAATTTTTTTTTTTGAAGAAAACATCTTCTGTGAAAAGTACGTTTTATAAAAAGTGTCTCTAAAAAATATGCCTTTAAAAAACCTATTAAAAAACACCTTTTGAAAAGAACCTATTAAGAAAAGTACCTGTACGGTGCGTTTTAACAACAATTTCTTTTAAACAAAAGTTATTTTACGAAAAGTACGTTTTATAAAAAATGCCTCTAAAAAATCCCATAAAAAAGGACCTTTGGAAGAAAGTCTATTATGAAAAGTACTTTTAAAAAAGTACTTTTGAAAATGATACGTTTTAACAATAATTTCAATTTGAAGAAAACATGTACTAATAAAAGTACGTTTAAAAATGTGCAATTTACACAAATCCGTTAAGAAAAAAAACCTCCAAAAAAAAGTATCTTACGCAAAAAATCATTAAAAACCTAAAAAGAAATCTACTTTTGAAAAAAGTAACTTTGAAATACGGCTTGTTTTATGAACAAAGTAAGAAAGTATATTCTAGAAAAGTAATTATTAAAAATAAAAAGCACATTCCAAGAAAAGTACTTTTTGTCAAGCTATTTTTAAAAAAGATGGCTAGAAAAAAAAATTATCGTTACTTAAAACAGAAAGTTTTTGGAAAAGTAAGTTTATTACAGGAGTACCATTGAAAAGAGATCATAGGTCTTAGGAGAAAGATTTCTTTTTTTAAAGTACGAGTACATTGTAGAAAAAGTACCTTTTAAACTTGCCATTTGAAAAATTTATTTCTTAAAAAGTACTTCCTAAAAAAAATACCTTATGAATAATTGAAATTTATAAAAAGTATTTGTGGAACAAATTTTTTCAAACAAATTACTTGTACTTTAAAAAAAAAAAGTTTTTTAAATAAGTTGCTAAAAATTACCTTCCCAAAAATTAGTACTATTTCAAAAACAGTTCAGAGTCTTTTAAAAAAATGCTTTTTTTTATGATTATATATGTATGTATATAAAACTGTATATACACTGTATATGCAGTGTTGGAGTTGCCGTATTACTTCTGGGGATGTGGGGGGATTTGGGGTATTCCTGAGGCTGATTTTGGGAGTTTCCAAACCAATGCGGAACTACTTCGGTAACTGGTTTGGGACCGCGTTGGATGCCTGTTTTGCTGTGGAACATGCCTTTGAACTATAGACGGCCATTCACTTTAGTTCGAAATTTTAAGTTGCCGTATTGCTTCTAAGCAAGGAGGGATTTCGATTATTGCTAAAGCCATCTTTATGAACTCCCAAAAGAGCTCGAAACCGCTTCGTAGTCTGAATTGTAATCTGGTTTTTATATTCGGTGCGCGTTTTGGCAGTGGAACGTGTATGCGAACTATTAACGCTCATTCGATTTAGGGCAAAGTTTAAAGCTGCCATATTGTTTTCGGAGCAGTAGGGAATTTTGGCAACTCCTGAAGCCGATTTTAGGAGTTCCGAAAAAAAGTCGGAACGCGAAACTGATAATTATCTAGATAATTATTTTAGTTTGAAATCAAATGCGACTGTGTCGACCTACACGGAAAAATGATTGTGTAGATTGTTGTAGAAAAGCTATATGTATATATGAAAATACTTACCTCATGCTATGTTTCCCGTCCAAATATACGGCAAACAATTCTTACACCATATTATTAACAAATTGTCAAAAATTCCGTAGGCAAATAAAGTCATGAACATTACATTTGGTTTCAGTTAACGAAAAAAAGTCTCCACTTTTACTTTTTTTTTTTTGAACTTGGACCAGTACTCAAGGGATGACCCCTACATATGCAGTGCATTGTACCAGAACTAGGAAAATAGGTTGTGAGGAGGGGGAAAGAGGGAGTAGTGTTTGTGAACATTTGACTTGAACCTTCCAACGTTATAACAGACAGGAAACACGTTTGCACGCAACTTGTTCCACAGGCGAAGCGTACGGCCAAAAAACGAATTCTCTCTGTAATGCGTAGTAAGATTCCCCGGGCAATCGAACACAAATGGGTGAGCTATGGACGATGAACGCGTGCTACGTAAAAATGTGCGAGTTTCGGGAACGAGATCCCTAATCTCGTTAGAGCAAAATTCATTGTAGTAACGATAGAACAGAGCAACGCACCCCACACTGCGTCGATGCTCCAGTGAGTCAATAGAGTTGGATACCCTACTGTCACCGATGAGCTTCTTCGCCCTCTCCTGCACACGGTCGAGTAACTTTGAGGCTCCGGCCCAAACATGAGAGTTGTATTCCATTTTCGGTCAGATGTAGGTGGTATAAATAGTAAGGAGATCCGATGGCGAAAAGTACATCTTACACCATTTCAAAAAACATAGGCACTTGAATGCTTCTTTAGAGATATGAAAAATGTGTTCAGTCCACCGAACATCACACTGTATCTTCATTCCAAGAACATCAAGAGCATCCGATTCCTCAATATTTATACCATCCACGTGTACGGATGAAGCAGCATCTGCGGTCGTTTGTTTGTGTGTTAATAAGCAACATTGGGTCTTACGAGCGTTTAAGGCGACCCTATTTTTACGACCCCATTCGGAGATAAATAGAACATCACTATTCAGTGAATCATTCATATTTAGCCTCTTAGCAGCGACCTCTCATAGACTGGGTCTATAACTAAAAGAGTACGAGAGGCAAATGCTGCTGTCATCCGCGAAAGAGTGGATAGGGTTGGAAGTTTGATAGAGAAGGTCATTCAGGAAAATAAGAAGTAGAGTAGGAGAGAGAACGGAGCCTTGTGGTACCCCTGAATTAATCTTGAACTCGTTTTAACATACCTGTAATAATAAAAAAATATCAAAAATTCAGTTTAGTTTTCTTTACGAACTCCGTACCGGTATGCGGAAATTTACATAAGGAATTTACCAACCTGAAATTCCGCAACTTTTTTTTACATACAGTTCTTATGGGAACCTGAATTTCCGTAAGAACTGCGTACTGGCCTTAAACGAGAAATTTTCTTTGACCTCTTTATAAGTATCGGTTGCAATATTTTGTATTTCCTCGCGTGTAATTGCCTTAAGTTCGATAATGGTTGTGGGAAGGTGTCGCAAAGGAAAAAGTCCGATTCTTGGGAACTCCAAAGAAAAAAAAACTCGGAACGCGTTATACGGATAATTATCTGGTTATATGGATAATTTAAACAGACACTTAAAGAATAGTGAATGAAAAATTTTTAATTTGATATCGAAGTGAATTGTTTAGTCTTTGAAACTATATTTATTACTGACTTTTGCTGCCTTTCTGGTT
The DNA here is from genome assembly GCA_914767995.1 of Thecocarcelia acutangulata. Classification (NCBI taxonomy): domain Eukaryota; kingdom Metazoa; phylum Arthropoda; class Insecta; order Diptera; family Tachinidae; genus Thecocarcelia; species Thecocarcelia acutangulata. Next base: position 32,960,896 of record OU612096.1, read on the forward strand.
TTATTCTTGATATGTTTGGATAATTCCACAGCCTTTTTTTTCCTTTCAATCTCTACATTTTTACACACGTACGAATATATGTTTATGTGTTCTCGTGCTTATAAATTACAGCAATAGTTCATAAAATACATTTTCGTTCTCTTTTTTGGTGTGACTGTGGCCGATAGCGGCGTCAAATATTGGCGATTTATGATTTTAATGCGAATGTTAGTGTGATAATCATTTTATAAACGAAATAAATTTTTAGAGTTATTTATGTTTATATGAGACTCATATATTTTTTTGTTATTTTAATAACAGAAACAAGAACTCTATTAGTGTTACACGAGGTCAGTTCCAGAATGACTGATAATACTTACTGCTTTGTTTATAAAAGAATTCATAAAGTTTTGCTTTCAAACGAATCCATTAAATTTTATTTGTTGAATTTTCTTGTTTTAATTGCTGTGAATGCCATGAAAACGAATTGAATGGTTTGACGATCAGTCTCGCCTGTTAAAAAACGAAATTGTTGACGCTCTATATCCCGCTGCGCACAAACGAACAACTCAATTTAACGGTAAAATTAAAAAAAAACCGAATAAAGTCATGTTCCACATATGCAGCAAACCCACAATAACAACAACAACATTTAAAACCAATTTTTGTTTCACACACGGCACTGAAAAGTTGCCGTTGCTGCAACCAAAAACTTATTCAATCGCTCGCGTGGTCTGTTGTTTAAATGGATTTTTCTGGCTTCCTTTTTCAAAGTTGCATGTTATTGGTGTTGTTGCCGTTGTTGTTGCTGCTGCTGTTAGTCGTATTGCTGCGTTTCATTCTCGATTAACCCGATTTATCTTTTCACCCTTCAATATTTATTAAAAAGCCAGCAGTAAAAAATAACCAACTTTAAAAAACAAATAACAATAGTCTTATTCACAATCTATCATTTATCATTTGCAAAATGGCCTAATGGCCAAAAATTACCTTTACCTGGTTTGAATGTTCAATAAGTTTTTTAGTTTATCTATATGTTTTATTATTTTGGTTTTTATTCGACCTCTATTTCTTAATTAAGTAGTATTTCGTTGAGTTTAAGGTCCTTTTTGCTTATTTATTTTAATATTTCTGCCAATATTTCGCTTTCCTTCGGATAGCTTCTTCAGGGCAATAATATTTGTTATTGATTAAACATTTTTGAAACAATTTTTAAAAATACTCAAACAAACATACATACATGTGAATGAAAAAATACATATACATACATACATACAATTTTGAAAAATATATAAAAACAATAATAACTACAATAATCAAACAAACAAAAACATACAATGAGTGAAAATTCATACATACATACAATATATACAATTTTGAAAAAATGTAAAAAACGTAAAAAACAATAAAAAATAACAACAACCAAACAAAGCCACTAAACATATGAATGAAAGAAAATCATTTTTGAAATACATATTTTCACATAATTTTACAACAATTTTCGAGAAAGAGTAACAACAAGAACGTATACAAATTGAAATTTTTAAAAATAACAAATAAAAATTAAAAAATATTTCCCTCCCACTTAAATTAACATACAATACAATTATTATAAAACATTATTAACATTAACGGTGAACACAAAAAATAACAAGATAACATTCTAATTCTTAACTAAATACTTATATATCTGAGCTATATTATCTATATCTACCTTATAATTAATCCTTCTATCAGCTGGTGTACTAATAATCTGCAACATTTCTAATGTAAATCTACGTTTATAATTACTTTCCCTATTCAATATCTTTGTGTCTTTAAACTTTGGAAAATGATCTAGTCTTGCACAGTGTGCAGTCAATGCTGTCTTGTGCGTCAAATTAGTTGACCTATACTTCTGATCTGATTTATGTCCAGCTAATCTAGTTTTAAGCTTATTCTTAGTTGTTCCTATGTACACCTCATTACAATTTTCTACATCATTTCCACCACATGGGATACTATAAACGAACGATACTATGCACGAACGGGTTAAATTGAACGGATCATCTCATTGAACGAAATGAGCCGGTCATTAAACTGACCACGTTCAATAGTTCAATAGTGAGCCGTGCAATTTGGATAGCTTTCGTTCAAATATCTTTTAATTCTTTTTATGTCATGTTCTTTTGTTTTTGTTGTTTTGTTTAACAATAGAGGGGGTTTTTTTGTATTATATTATATTATATTATATTATATTATATTATATTATATTATATTATATTATATTATATTATATTATATTATATTATATTATATTATATTATATTATATTATATTATATTATATTATATTATATTATATTATATTATATTATATATATAGAATATGAAATTAATCAAAATTGATCCCACCTAAATGGTTTTTATTTAAAATTATTTTCTCTTTTTTAAAACAATAAAATTTTATCACTTTTAATTTCGCCATTTTGTTTTGTTTATTTTAAAGAGCTGTGTTGAAAAATGACCGGAAAATTGTAGTGTCGGCACCGTGCCTTTCGTTCAAAGTGACCGATTGAACGATATGAATGAACGGATCAGTCTTTTGTAAATGAACGAAAGTGACCGGTCACTGAAATGAACGACCCGGCACAGCTCTAATTATCGTTTTGAAAAGTTTCAAAAAACAAAAAACTCGTATGGGATGTCAAATTTTTATCGTGTTATTTTCTCGTATGTATGACGGATTACATTCGGACCATCAGACTTGCACGTATTATTTGAAGTTTTGACAAGTATTAATACACAGTATAATAGTGTGAACTGGACTTAACGAATAGCCGGCAATCAGGCAGCAAAGCTGACCAGCTATTATACAAAATTTGTAATTTGAAGCGCGCAAAGTAGTGAATAGACCTAATGTTTTACAGTCATTTTGCCCGGTCAGGCACAATACACAACAGCACAACCATTAAAAACAAAAATCCAAATGAAAATTTATTTATTTTATTTTATAATTTTTCCAAAGCATAAACACAAACAAAGATATATATATATGTATGTATATGTACACACACACATACATACTTAAATTTGAAAAACATTTTACCACATATTTCAAAATGAAAGTTGATTAAACGTTTCCTATTATCTGGTCAATATTACAAATAAATATTAAACATGAATTATGAGAAGCAAATGGAAAAAAAAATATGAAAAAATAATTATGCCACAACTAATGAATTATCGAATATCGAATGAGTGGTTGTTGTGTGATTTGATTTTTAATTTTATTTTGACGATTGCCACATAATTCATAAAATGATCTATTGCCTTGAATTATTGAGTTGGAAAAGCATGAAATTTAAATCAAGTGTTTCGGTTTTTTTTCCTTTTGAGCGGAAAACTGATTTCAGCCAACACTGAACACCAGCCAGGTGAATGGGAATTTTAAACATAATTTTAGTTATAATTGTTAAAGAAAAAATAAAATGGAAAAAATAGATGAACTAGGCAGCTTTAACGTGCATTAGTTCCGACCAAATTCAAGCATTTAATGAACAAAAAGTCTTAAAAGCAAACCAGCAACAAAGACGACGAATATTTGGGCTGCTTTTTTGCGGAAAATATTTCCCAATGCGCACTGATTTCCAATTAATTGAGTTCCCAAAAATGCCCGCTTTTTTAAGCAATTAAGCGAACAAACAATCATTTACCCTCTGCTGTGTTTTCATTAAAGCAATTAAAAGAAAACTGCCTCAATTAAGCAGCACGATCAATTAAGAGAATCAAGGTTTAATATATAAGAATTAGTTTTGATCGAATATCATAAAAATATGTAGATTCTGTTAAGAAATCGATGCCAAGAGTAATCCTGTTTGATAAGGATGTGGCTTACCTTAAAAGTAATGTTTAAAACATCTTTTATGAGGAAGTTTTCCAAAGAAAAACGGTGTATTGAAGACATTTTTCAGCATGCTTATATTAGTTTCACTTGTATGTGTATACAGTGTTGCCGCTTTAGTGCGAAAATTGGAGTTGTCGTATTGCTTCCGGGGAAGAAGAAGATTTTTTTTTTATCTTGAACCAGTACTCAGAGGATGACCCCTACATATCGCACCTTAAATACAAAAGGGTCACAACTCAAAATTTTCCAAAACTAATTTTTTTCCATAAAAGTCCGTATTTTATGTTTTCGCAAACACAATATAAAATTGAAATGTGACAATCATTCTTACACAAGCAGTTTTTTGGCTCTCCTGAAATGTTAATACTTTGAGTTGTGACCCTTTTGTATTTAGGGTGCGATATGCACCCGAAAAAAAAGGTAGTGAGGTGAAGGAAAGAGGGAGTACCGTTTATGAACATTTGACGTGAACTTTCCAACGTTATAGCAGACGGGAAACACGTATGCAGGCAACTTTTCCACAGGCGAAGCGTAGTGCTGAAAAACGAATTCTCTCTGTAATTCCCTGGGAAATCGACCACAAATGAATGAGCTCTGGACGATGAACGCGTGCTACGTAAAACTGTGTGAGTTTCGGGAACAAGATTGCTAATCTCTTGAAAGCAAAATCGATTGTAACTAGTAACGATAGAACAGAGCACCGCACCCCACACTGCGTCTATGATCCAGTGAATCAATAGAGTTGGATACCCTACTGTCACTGATGAGCTTTTTCTCCCTCTCCTGCACACGATCGAGTAGCCGCAAAATAGACTTTGAGGTACCGGCCCAAACATGAGAGTTGTATTTCATTTTCGGTCGGATATAGGTGGTTTAAATAGCAAGGAGATCGGATGGAGTGAAGAACATCTTACATCGTTTCAAAAACCCACTTGAACACTTTTTTCGAGACATGAAAAATGTGTTCAGTCCAGCGAACATCACACTGTATTTGCATTGCAAGTACATCAGGAGCATCCGCTTCGTCAATATTTATACCATCCATGAGTACAGATGAAGGAGCATTTGCGGTGTTAATAAGCAACATTGGATCTTACAAACGTTAAAGGCGAACCTGTTTTCATGATCCCATTCGGTATTAATCCAGTATATTCGATAATTCACGCTTCACTTCGTCGTCGTCGAATGTCCACTTTCAGCGGCTCGATATCGATATATTCTAAAATACGCGCGAACAAATATCGTTTTCAGTAATCGAATTATGTATCATCTCTAGTAAAAAATAAACAACATTCAACACAGTTGACAAGCACGAAACTAAATTGAAAATAAAAATAGTGAAAATAAAAAATTATTTAGTTTTAATTTCTTTGTTGGGTTCAAGTTCGTTTCTGAATTATTGCTTGTGATAAATCTTTGGTAAAGAAGACAAGAAAAGTAATAAAGGATGTGCCAGAATAAGTTGTACCAAAGCTCTAAATTGCTGTGGCGATGTTTGCTTTTTAGTCCTTCATACAGTTGGAAGTTTGATAGAGATGGTGGTTGAGGAAACTAAGAAATAGGTTAGGAGAAAGAACGGAGTCTTGCGGTGCTACTGATTTAATCTATAACAACTCGTATAGTGCGGCCTCTGAGAAAGCTCGATATAAATCGAGAGAAGTCATTACGAACATCAAAAGTAGTACGTTTTGCCAGTAATGTAGCATGCCACACTCTGTCAAACGGTTTGGTAATATCCAGAGCCACTTTGCTTTCACCAAAATGATGAATTCATTGGCACCACTTCTCAGAGAGATATGCCAAAAGATCGACAGTAGACCGACTCTTACGAAATCCATATTTTGGGGATTCATGTAGCCGATTTTGGGAATTGCCAAAAAATTTAGAACCACTTTGCGAATCCGGTACGGAACCGGTTTTTCGTATTCGGTGTGCGATTTTGCCGTGGAACATATATCTAAATTATAAATAATCATTCGCTTCAAAGCGAAAATTGAAGATGCTGTGTTGCTTCTGAGGAAGTGGAGGATTTTGACATTTCCTGGAGCCGACTTTAGGAACTCCCAAAATTAAAATAAAATACGAAACCGGGATTTCATATTCCGCATGCATGTTGACCGCGGAACTTGTATTTGAACTATTAACGGCCGTTCGATTTAGTGTGTAAATTTAAATTGATATATTGTTTCCGGGGTAGTGGTGGATTTTTGGCAATTTCCGAAGCCGATTTCAGGAATTCAAAAAGAAAAAAACAAATTGGATCGGGTTATACGGATAATTATCCGCTTATATGGATAATGAGTTGAATATCAAAGCGCGTTCTTTAGTTTTTTTATTCATTATTAAGCCGTCTATATCTTTATAAACATATGTATGCGTTTCCAATAGGTGATAATGAATGTGTGGAAATGTTTTCACTCTTCTTCTTTGGTCACTTTAAACTGTTTAAATATGTATTTCGTTAATTTTTTGTCTGTTTGCCTGTTGAAATCATGACTTTTTATAAATTGTATACTGCCTTGTGGTCGTAATTTTATGCAGCGTTTTCAACTTTTTCACATTTTAACATTTTTGAATTTTTGAATTTTGCATTTATTTGCAGATTTTTTTCCCGGCACCCTTAAAGCCTTAAACGACCAGAGTATTTCTTTATGTTTTGGAATTTTTCGTTTGTTTTTTGTTTTTTTGTTTGTTCTTTATTTTAACAAAGACTGTCGTTTGTCTCATCATCCTTTGAGCTTGATTGCATATTTGCAAGTCACACTTGTAGTCACTTTTAAGCAATTTTTTTTTTCTCGAGGTCTTTCTTCTACTGGGTGGACCATAAGTCTCTTAACATTTGAAACGGTCAATAAAACACAAATAGCCAAAAGTTTGTAAACTGTCACTTTTTTTATTGCGAAAGTAAATGAAATAGGTTTTTATTTTTTTAGTTTCACTTTTACGTTTGTTTATTTATACTCGTATATACGTATGTTTTCAACATTCGAAATCTATGCCATATGAGTGATTATTACATATACAGGTATATAAAACTGTATATACTGCTTTAGGGCGAAAATTGGAGTTGCTGTATTACTTCCCGGGAAATAATGGGATTTTGGGAATTCACGAAGTTGATTTTGGGAATTCACAAAACAGTTCGGACGCACTTTGTTAACCGGTGTGGCGCTGTTTTTTCCATATTCGGGGCGCACTTTTGCCGTAGAACATGCATGTGGACTATAAATGGTCATTCGCTTTAGTGCGAAAATTAAAGTTGCCGTATTGCTTCTTCTGAGGAGAAGTTTGGAGATTTTGATGTTTTTTGAAGCCGACAATCGCTTCGCTAACCGAATAGGAAACGATTTTTCATAACGTGCATGGAACGAGTATCCGAACTGTTAACGGTCTTTCGATTTGGTGCGAAAATTGAAGTTGCCATATTGTTTTCGGGAAACTGAGAGATTTTTGAAATTCCTGAAGCCGAATTTAGGAATTAAAAAAAAACGGTGCGCGTTATATAAATAATTATCTAATGATAAGAAAAATTATTTTAGTTTGATATGGAATGCGATCCTTTTTCCTTCTGTCACTCATGCAACTTCAACCGGAAATTTTCCATGGCCGCTCTACAAGTATCGGTTGAACTGTTTTGCATTTTCTGGCATATAATTGCCTTTAGTGCGATAGTGGTTGTCGAGTTGTTACTGAAAACTTTGCTTAAAGGAAAAAGTTTATTGTCTCTAATAAACTTTCTCTAGTAAATCGGATGTAAGGGGTGGGAGTTTCGATATAATTTTATGGCCAAACTTTGACGTACTGCAGCCAACGAGTCATTTGACGTATAGCATGTTACTCAATCGTGTTGTAAAATGGGATTTGGAGATGACCAAGGCATATTTAAAACCGCAGCCCACGACAAATCAGGGTTACTAGGTGGACAGTTTCGATATGATATACGATAATATTTTCTGGCCAAAACTTTGACGTGCTACAGCCAATGAGTCATTGGACGTATAGCATGTTATCCCATCATGTTGCAAAATGGGGTTTACAGATGATCAAGGCATATTTAAAACCGCAGACGACTGACGAATAAAGAGGTTGGGTTGTTCTCGTACTCACTCCACGAGCGAGCTCCCTCGATGTTTTACAACGCCCGGATCGTTGATTTGATAATGTTGATCCAGTTATGTCGAACTTCTGCAGCCATTGCTTAATAGTTTGTATCATTGGAGAATCATATCTATCGCGAATAACAAAATTTGCTTTCAGCTTGGGTCGCAGAATCATTGTTGCGATAGTAAATAGTAAGATAGATAGTAAATAGTAAGATAGATAGTAAATAATAAGATAGATAGTAAATAGTAAGCGAAATGCGCCTTGTGCTCCGCTAAAGGACGCCATGACACTAAATCTGCCCTGTCTCCAGTTTAATTGGCTCCCCGCTCTGATACCTTCGCCCGCGCTGATGCTATGGTCACTTCAAATATGAGCAGCCTTATGGTCCACCCTGTACTTCTTCTCCTTTGCTCTCACATCATTTCTGCTGCGATGTTTTGGTGTCTGTTTTAGCCGGCTTATTTTTGTTGTTGTTGTTGTTGCTACTTTTCGTTTCGTATGTTTGACACTGTTTTGTGTTTTGGCAATTGTATAATTTTGCAATGTTGTTGGCTGTTGTTGTTGTTGTTGTGTTGCCATGATTGCTGGCTGCATGTTAAAATGTTTTCACTCGTTTGTTGCAGTGCAGTGTAGTGTGGTGCAGTGCAGTGCAGCCAGTGTCTTAAGGCCTTTAAATTATTTTGTTGCTTTTGTGTTTTCGGTAACTTGTTTTCTTTTTCTGGGTTTTTTTGAAGGCTTCTTTTAAGTTGCAGTTTTTGCAAAATGAAGTTTGACTTGGCTTGGAAAAGTGCATACAGCCCAACATCACCGACTAAAACGTTGTGGCATCAACTTCTTAATTGAGTTGTTTCGTTTGTAGATTGTCTGCAAAGAGGTGAGAATATATAATTTTTTCTGTTGTTTGTATCTCGAGTTTTTTCTCCTGCTTTCAGTTACCACTGATTTTGAATATGATGAAGTGTTTGAGTTCGTTGCAAGTGGAAGGAAAAAAATAACATTATAATTTGGTTTTAATTATTCCTTGACATGAATGAATATTAAGTGATTAAGATGGCAAATGGCTTTGGCAAAGAAAATACAAAGAAACAAAAAAATAAGTAGAGAACATTAACAGGAATGAACAGCAGCAGCAGCCAACATTGTATATACTAATTGTCATAAAAATGCCATAAATACGCGTTAAAATTTTATTAAAAAAAAAAACACATGATTTTGATAAATTTCCTTAATATTTTATTTAAATATAGAAACGTTCGAGAAAAATCTACATTTTTCACCATAATATTATTAATTTGTTTTCTTAACAGCCGCACATAAATAAAGTCTGGCAAGAATGTTAAAAGGCGTTACCTTTTGGACAATTATTCATGTTAAACATGCTGCCTGCAACAACACCAACAACAACATCATGCACAGTTTCATCTTTAAGTGCAATAATTTCTATTTGCTGAAAAAAAAAATAACAACAGACTAACTTGACATTTAATGTGCTGCATGCAGTAGAAGCAGTTAAACGACTGGCTGCTGCTGTTACTGCTGCATCACTTATATTACAATGTCTGTCATAGAAAAAAACACCCAGCCCTGGCGCATTAATAAAACAGCCAGCAATAAAACAAAGAAATAATTTAAAACTTAATAAAACTAAAGTTGATTTGCCTTCTTCAAAAAACACTTAACCTTTTGCTTTTGTCATTTTTAGTCCCACAACCCAGCAAACAATTGAAATGAGTCTTCGCATACGACAACTCGGCTCTGCAAATTAACAATACACCTATTCCGCAGCATAATGAAGTTAAATACCTTGGTATTTACCTCGACCGTAGGCTAACGTGGAAGCCTCACACTGATGCGAAAGTCACTCAGTTGAAAAGCAGCGCAACTAAATTGGCTTATGGGCAGAAATTCGACATTGAAGTTGGACTGCAAACTTTTGTTATATAACGCAATTTTAAAGCCTATATGGTGCTACGGAGTTCAATTATGGGGAACCGCCTCAACATCTAACATTGAAAAAATTCAAAGACGACAAAACAAAATTCTTCGTACGATTACTGCATCTCCATGGTTTGTAAGAAACTCACGAATTCACAAGGATCTGTGTGTTCCGCTGGTAACTGACGAGTTCTCTAAGTATGCCACAAGGTATATCAGTAAACTGGAACTTCACCCAAATCCTCTTGCACGCAACATACTTAATTTTGGCGGCCACTCTCGGTTGAGAAGAAGGGATACCCTGGCCACCATCAGAACGTTAAATAGGTGATTCTACCGATATTATGCGCGCAAAATGAAACTCTTTTGTCTAGCAGTGGCTGAACTTAAATAACTTTTATATTTAGTATTAAGATTTGAATACTTATTGTTAGTTCATATTTTGAAGATTCAATAAATAAATGAATGAAAAAAAAAAAATACGACAACAATTCTGTAGTGTGGTTCTCTAACTTTTAACGACACGATAATCGCAAATTTTGTCACCAAATTTCATCGCTTGCACTAACGACTGAGTGATTCTGTAACTTAATTCTAACGATGGTAAACAGCTGTAGTTTTCTGTTCATTCATATAATTATTAGGTGGCATCTCCCAAAAAAAAAAAAAAAATGAAATCCACAACGAAGAAAAAACAATACTTTTTCAGCCAGTTCGCCGATGTCGAAAGGACAAGTTCATTCGCATTCTAGGCGAAAGAAAATTGATTTGGGTTTTTCTAACTTTATTCTATGCGAACGATGTGTCAAAATTCAATTACAATACTTAAATTCATGCGAATGAATGACAGTGACATAGACGAACCCGAATTGATTCGAATGTGAGTGACTAGTTTTCTTTCGCTTACATTTCCATTCGATATCGTCGAACAGGCTGTTTATATGTTGTGATTTTAGTTTTTAAGTGATAATAAATATTATTTAATTTCCAATAAGGTAAGTAAAATAAAATATGTGTTCATATGTTTCATTTATTCGTTTATAATATACTAATTTCTATATGTACAGAATGACCACGATTATAGTCTTGTTTTATTCATGAATGAATTAATTCAACTGAATGATTCTCTCAAGTGAAGGAATGAAATATTTCTACATATATTCTTTCTCTATTTCTTTCATCATTCTCTTTCTTTCGTTTCATATTTCGTCATCTTTCATTCAGTACCCGTAAACATTCAAAATCAATCATTAGTTTTATTTTGTACTTTTAAATTCAAATCAATTTTAAAACTGAACATTAAGTAATTTTTTTATATATTTCGTTTAAATAAATTGTGATACAAACAAAAAATGTCACACATAATTGAAACATATTCATTCAATCTGAAATGTTTGGCAAACAAAAAGGTGAAGGAAAAGAATGAATTAATTCACTTAAACTTTCTGAAAGAGAATGTAAGATTCACACAAATAAAAGATTTTGCACAACACTACACGATTAAGACCGGTGATAATCTATATAACTTTTCAAATTCATTAGCTGTCAACTCAAAGAAATTGTCCAATTCCCGAAGAACACACTGATTATCCCTTGAAGCGTTCAAACTTGTTTCATCCCTTGCAAGTCAGTCCGAATGCTAAACGTTCAAAAGGCATTTCAACTCAAAACACACTTTATCGGTTAAAAAATTATACTGAAATTTTTGTTTTGAAAAATGTATATGGTATTTAAGAAATATTATATGTATTATTTTGTATATTTAATATATATTATTACGAGGGCGGTTCAGAAACTTCTTAGCCTTGCACAAAAAGCGTGGTATAAACAAAAAAAATAAAAAAGTTAAGTGTTTTGGAAACTTCCATCTCTGCTATGAACACATATTAAATTTTGTTGCGATCTGGTAACTTCTTCATATAGAAACAGGTGTTAACAAAAGACGCATCCGCGATTTTTTTACAATGTAAAAATTAGAAATGCGTGGTGTCATTAGATATTTACATAAAAAAGGTTTATCGGGACTAGAAATTCATAACGATATGGTGAATGAGTGAGATGAAAGTGCTCCTTCGTATGCAACAGTAAAAAATTGGGTAGTATGTATTAAAAGTCAGATTATTAGAGCTTTATTTCATGGAAGCACAACTTAAAAAAAATACACTTTAACTCTTGATCCTATTTTCCCTGACCTTGAGCTGAAGAAATTTATTGCAAATATTGAATACACTTTAACGATTGATATCACTAAAGTGTATTCAATCACAATCGTTAATATTTGACATTGTCAATCGTTAACGATTCGACATTTATCGACAATCAGCAGTAAAATTAACAGCTGATTTTCATCGACGGCGAATATCGTTAAAAACATGTTACAGAATAGTCAATTCGATAAAATATCGTTATAATTATTTTAACGATTAGATTATCGTTACAAAAGTTACATAATCGCACTACTAGCATAGTACGGCAGTTTGTACAAGCTTTTTTTGCTATTATCTTTTTGGCAACACTAGTTTTGACAGCTCACGCACGTTTTGTATCTTGTGTCACTGTCAAACATCTTCAGTTTGGTCTATAATTTAATCATGAATCGTCTTACAAACGAACAACGCTTGCAAATTATTGAATTTTATTACCAAAATGCGTGCTCTGTTAAGAAAGTTCATCGCGCACTTCTTCCATTTTATGGTCAGTTTAATCGACCTACTGAGGCTTCTATTCGGGCCATTGTAAAAAAATTTCGCAACAAATTTACATTGTTGGACTTTAAACCACCAACACGCCAGTGTTGGTGATGGCCATGAATTATCGATTCGGCGCCGTTCGCAGCAATTGGGCCTCTGTTACTCCACTACGTGGAAAATTTTGCGGAAGGATTTGGGTGTGAAGCCTTATAAGATACAGCTGGTGCAAGAATTGAAGCCAAACGACCTACCACAACGCCAAAGAGTGAAGAGCAGCCAGAAGCATTGCAAGAGCTACCAATGCATCCACAAAAAACAACCGTTTGGTGCGGATTATGGGCTGGCGGCATCATTGGGCCGTATTTCTTCAAAGATGATGCGCATCACAACGTTACTGTAAATGTTGAGCGCTACCGTGCGATGATAACAAACTTTTTTTTGCCCAAAATGGAAGAGCTTGACTTGCATGACATGTGGTTTCAACAAGACAGTGCCACATGCCACACAGCACGCGAAACAATGGACCAATTGAGAGGCGACTTCGGTGAACAGTTTATTTCATGCTTGGGACCAGTCAATTGGCCGCCCAGATCGTGCGATTTAACACCTCTAGACTATTTTTTGTGGGGCTATGTTAAGGCTAATGTCTATAGCGACAAGCCCGCTTCGATTGACGCACTGGAAGCCAACATTGCCAACATTATTCGTGAGATACCGGCCGAAATGTTGGAAAGAGTATGCCAAAATTGGACTAAGCGGATGGACCATTTGAGGCGCAGCCGCGGCCAACATTTGCATGAAATAATCTTCAAACATTAAATTATATCGGCCCATCTATCGATCCAAATAAATATTTCATGCATTTTGCTGAATTTTATGTTTTTTTTAAATTTCCGATAGTTCTTATAAAATCACCCATTATATCCGACTAAAAGTGGAATACAACTCTCATGTTTGGGCCGGTGCCTCAAAGTCTATTTTGGGTTCACACAACCATGTGCTGGAGAGAGCGAAGAAGCTTTTTGCTGACAGTAGGGGATCCAACTCTATTGAATTATTGGAGCATCGACACGTTAGCCTATTCTATTGTTACTACAATGGATTTTGCTCTAACAAGATTAGAGATCTTTTTCCTGAATCACGCTATTTTTACGTAGCACGCATTCATCATCCAGAGCTCATCCATTTGTGGTCGATTGCTCGTGTAATCGTACAACGCATTACAGAGAGGGTTCGTTTTTCAGCTGTACACTGCGCCTATGGAATAAGTTGTCCAAAGACGTGTGTCCTGTCGGAGATGACTGCGGAAAGTTCAAGTCAAATGTTCACAAACACTACTCCCTTTTTCCCCCTCCTCATAACCTATTTTCCTAGTTCTGGTACAATCCCCTGAGTACTGGTCCAAGATCAAAAAAAATGTATATATATTTTATATTGATAAGAAAACTATATACCAGTTCCGATTAGAAGTGAACGTTTCGCCACTTGCTGGGTTATAAAGCAATTTGTCTTCAAAACAAAAGTATAATAAGCCAGGACATTTATTTCATTCACTTTTTCTTCTGCCTTTCATTCTTTAAATGTTAATTTACAACTTTTTTCCTATTTTGTTTCATTTTTTTCTTCTTCTTTCTCTCTTGCTACTTACGCAAACAAAACTCCCAGCTCTTATTTGATGCCATGTCTTATGCCACAGACATTCTGATGAATTACACACAAGGGAGTTGTGTCAAAAGTCTAGCATCATCTGACCGTATAAAACGACCAAAAGATCGACCAAACAACCAACCAACCAACCAACTGCCTGTAAGTATTTAAGTGCACACATACAAAACATGTCTATGACATTAAGCTGCACTACAAGAGCACAAAGTAAGCAGCATAAATGTGTTCATTGTTAAAAACTTTCAAGCACTCAAGTCACTTCTTTTTATCTTCTAACTATATTGACGACCGTGAAATTTAAGACTAGACAAAAGACATGATTGCACAAAAGTGCCACAGAACGAGTACAAGTACAAATGATGAAAATGATTGCAATTTTTCTTTCTCTCTCTTCATACAAACATGCACACACACACACACACACACAAACACACATGCATCCTTTTTTCAAAATTGTCATGCATTTTAGGTCTTCATGCATCGTGGCTGGTTGCTATTACCTTTTAACAGTTTTCTTATATTCTTTGCAATGTTTACAATTACATACATATACATATGTATGCATATGTAAGTACGTGTGTCTGTACGTGTGTGTTTGTGTGTGTGAAGGGAAAAACTCCCGTAAGGTGTTAATTTATTATTAATTTATCATATACTGGGTTGTATTAAAATAAAAAAGAAAATAAAATCAAGCTAAAATTAAACTGAGGAAACAACACAAAAACGTCATAAACTTCAAGTTGTCTACCGTCTAGACATGCACAAGTGCAATCCGCTCAGCAAAAATCCTTTTGTCTTATGTACTCGGGAGTGGTATGAAGTCAACCAAAGAACAAAAACAAAAACAAAAAAATTAAAAAACAAAAACACCCAACGAAACTGACAAAAAGTGTTAAAGAAATGACAAATGTATTCGGCAATTTTTAGTAGAATGAACTTGCATTTTACTTGCACTTCCAATTGCATTCGAGTTACGTCGTCTTTCCCTACACCCCCCTCTCTTTCTCAACATTCGCTACAAAACAACGTATGCAACTCCCCGGTGAAACACCTTTATTTCATTCCGCTTCTTTTCAATATTAATAATAATTTAACATGTTTGCATGGATTTATTGTGGAGTGCCTGCTCAGGCACAGCCACTACCTGTGTGTGTGTATTCGTGTGTGCGTGTGTGAGTGTTTGTTATCCTTGAAAAGAGAAAAAGTTGTTATTTGCAGATGAGTGAATTGCATTAAATTAAAACATAACAAAAGTGTGTATAAATTTCAGAATTTTCCCAGGATGCATCAAGGCTTGATTACTTTTCATATTCTTTATTTTGTTGGTTTCATTTCGTTTCTTTTTTTTTGTGCTTTGGGAACAAAAGCTGGAGTTTAAATACAAATGTCATAGAGAATTGTTTGGTTTGAAAGTGCGCTTCAGTTGTCTGTCTTTTTTTTGAAGCCTAAAGTTAAGTGTGTAGTTGTTTAAAATAAAATTAAATAAAATGCTTCTTGACAACTTTTTGTTGCGATAATTAAAATATCTTTTTGCAAAGCAAACAGAATAGCAAACTTTAGCGGAGAGGATTGCTGCCACAGGGTCTGGTAAGATAAGACGCATGTCAGAAAGGTAATTCGCTTCTCGTCAGCCTAAGCCGACGATAGGACTAATTTACGACCCACCAGCCCCCTATAAGACTGGCAAGGCTCACACAGATGTTGGTAGCCACATGAAGACCATCGCTTTTGTATGTAATTCCCCAGATAGCCATAAGATGTCTAGGATTTCTGAGTTGGATGTTCATAAAGAGCATCACTTTACTCGTTTTTCCTCAATTTCTGATTCTTTATATTACGGGTTGGGGAATATTAGTTGCCGCTTTCTAACACATTAGCTTTAAACCAAAAAGTTTCAGCCATAAGGCTGGCAACTCAACCATAATATTGAGCAACTGTCTCACAAGAAGTACTCACGTGTCATAAAGAGCATTAGCACTTAGTCAACTCACGCATTTTTTCTCTGCTTCTGCTTCCCTACATTACAGATTAAACGTTTCCTCAAAGACGGCCGTGCCACACAGGGAATATTTGTTGCCCCTCTCTACCACATTAGGTTTAAGCTGCAAACAACACGATTCAGCCAGGAGGCAGCCAACTCAACCACAACACTGAGCAAATTTCTCAAGTCTCAAAAGAAGCACTCACGTGTCATAAAGAGCATCAGCCTTTAGTCACCTCACCCATTTTTCTTCATCTTCTGCTTCCTTAAATTACATATTAAAATTTCCCCGAAAGCCGGCAGTGCCACACAGGGAATACACGCAAAGAAAAGGAAGTTTGAGATATGGTTACAACAACATTAGTATACATGCTATAACATTGTGAGTTATTGTTAAAAACAAAGTATTATTAGTTTTATTACAGTTTGTTGTTCTAAATCCATGTTAATGTGCGCATTTGTGTAATGCTACTGTTACCGTCTACACATTTGGAGATATGGTTGCATACAATAATAATATTTATGAAAATTTTGTTAAATACAACAATAGCTTTTATTACACCAACATAACTAAACTTTTTTTAGTTTCATTTTTTCTTTGAAATTAAAAAAAGTGTTGTGTGTCGTTTTATTTAAAGAAACATATCTCTATAAATGTACATATGTTGATAAAAACAAAATAAGATGAAAATTGTACAAAAAACTCGTTTTGAGTTATAGTGTAAATCAAAACGTTAGTTTATTATTAAGATCTAAACATGCGTATGGGTGTGGTAAACAATAATACTATGACGTAGCCAACCATACTTCCAGCTAACCATATTACGGTTGTCCCCAATCATGCTAATGTCACTATCTTTAAAATTTTTATGGTCAACCATACTAATCACTTGTTGTGATCAACCCTACTATGTTATATTCAACCATATTAATATGTTTATATATTACCCTTAAATTCGCAATCTCAGACGAAGTACTTAATAAATATTATTGATTTTTTACAGCTAATATATACTTCAACATTAAAGACGAAATTTGCGCTTTCATCTCATCAAAAAACAACCCGACTGAGTTTTCGAATTATTTCTAATTATTTTATTTCATGAAATGGTTCTATTAAAATAAAGTTATTTGCGACATTAGTATAGTTCTTTACTGAAAGTAATGTAGTTATATATGACAAAAATATGTTTTCTTTGAATAATAATATGGTTGAGTGTGATACTAATATGGTAACTTCAATTCACACTATGGTTACTTACTATTATAACAATATTGAATGAAAACATAGGATAATTGTTTATAAACTTTTTTTTTTACAATTCTATGGAGAGCCATATGATGTTTTAAATATAACAATATAGTGTTATCAGGTACAACCATGTAATTCAACAATAGTATGTTGCCTCTAGAATATTGTTATATCAACCATATATTTTTTCTATGTGTATCTATCGCCCCTCTTTACCACATTAGCTCTAAATCACAACTGAAATGTTTCAGCCAGGAGGCAGGCAACTCAACCACGACATACGAAAGCATGGTTTCAATAACACAGAGTACATTTGCGCTTACGTGCCATAAAAATATCAGCTCTTTATCAACTCTGCCTTTTTTTCTAAACTTCTTGTTCCTTATATTATATATTTATAAGTTAAAAGTTCCCCGAAAGCCGGGCTAGCCCTACAGGGAATATCAATTGTCCTTTCTATCACATTAATGTGCTGTTCATAGAACACAGCCGAGCACTCGTCTAAAAAATTTTATATGGCAATCACTCAAAAAATTGAGCAACTTTCAACAAAATTTTTTAGACGAATTGCTCGTTTGTGTCCTAAAAACAGCACTACAATCAATAATTTTTATATAAGAAAAACCTTGCATCCCTTATTAACTACATTGAGGTTTGCAGACAGCCAAGCCAACACGCGGAGAAAAGGCAATTTGAAATATGGTTGCAACAACCTTAGTATCTATTCTATAATATTATGCATTATTGTTAAGACTGTTGTGTAATCAATATAATTATAGTTTGTTTCTCTATAAATATTTTACTGTATGCATTTCTGTAATTCTATTGTTAACATCTATATATTTCAAGATATGGTTATGTACAATTATATCATGGTTATATATAATTATATCAATTGTGAAAATTTGTTAAAAACAACGATAGCTTTTGTCACACCCAATACTAAAATAATTGTTTTTATCATATGTATGATGCAGATTCACATGCAACAAAACTGAGTTTACAATATAAACTTACTATTGCCGACTTGAATGATATTTTCATTCTAGTCGTTGACAATATTCTTTCAGTTTGGTTTTATCTTTGGAAACCAAAATATATTTTATGTGTTTTCAATTAAAAAAAAAATAAATAAATACGTATGTATTTGTCAGCTATATTGAAAAAAGAAGAAAAAACGAGAACTTGTCAAAGAAATACATATGGAATATTCGGAATAATAAAAAAGTAAGTTTAATATTAAGATGTAAAGAAAAATATGCATGGTGAATCCAACAATACATGCAATCACTACCTGGTAAAGCTGCCTGGCAATGCAATTAAAATCTGCACTGAAAAAGAACGCATGGGAAAAAAGTATTTAGGTAAAAATTTCCGAGTATTGCAAGTACTGGCTGGGTGTAAGTGGACAAATTTTCGTGTTGCAAAAAATAGAGTAGGTAGCGAGCAGAATGGATTACTACTGTAGGAGACAGGGTCGATAAGGCCGTGATTTTTTTAATATCTGGTCTCTCAATTGAAATGGTAACGATACTCCGGTCAACTGTCAGTTCACTCCTGTCTAAATTTAAAAACCCCTCACGGGGTGCAGGTTTTGCCTGGGTGTACAGCTAACCAGGGCACTGCTTTCTTAGGGGTAGGAGCTGCTCGTTTTTACAGCATATAGAACTCTAGAAAGCCGCATGACTCATTTTGTGTTAGACTTCCGAAACCCTAAGGTTAAAGACAAAATACTTAATAGCTATTTTTCTTCCATTACAGGTAATGAATATTTCAACTGCCAAGAGGAAACTTATGCGTTAATTTCGTTCAGATGTAGCCCGATTATTTTTCCTAATTGTTTTTATTTTCTTTTTATAATAAGTATTATATTATAAAATTATATTATATGCTGTCTCTGTTTTGAAGTTAATTATTATATGTATATATTTGTGCTAATTAAAAGAAATACATGTTTCAATAATATTACAATAAAGCTATTTAGGACACTAATATAGTTCTACATTTATGACATTAATATGGTTTTACGAGTATAATGCAAAAGTATGAATGTTAAGTTTAATAAATGCTATGGTTACTTATTGTTAAACCAATTTTAAACCCAAATATAGTATGGTTTTTTTTACAATACTATGGTGTGTCATTTGAATGTCGTTTTAAATATAACAATATAGTATTATTAGGTACAACCATATAATTCAACAATAGTATGTTGCCCTTATAGCATGTTCACACGAAGGCTTATTTTCGAGGTTCGCTCTCTCATTCGTGGTTCGCGGCCCAATCTTCATTGAATAAACATGGTTCGCCATACAAAATATTGAGAGCGAACCTATTTGCTTCATTTTTAATCTTGTTGCGAACCAAGCAAAAACTACTATCATCTCCAAATTTGATAATAAATAATCGCTAGTTTATCTGAACTAGCTGCAAAAAAATCCGAACAAAGAAAAAAAAAGGTAATTAATGCATGTAAAAACACATTGAAAATGTAAAAATTTGATACTTACATAAAGATTTAAATAAAAATTGAAAAAATAATTAGTGAAACGTTTCCACAAAATATGTAAACATCTGTGTGATGCAAAAAACAACCGTCTGAACACCTAGTTTCGCAATAGTGGTTCAGAGACCGAACCAAGTGTTTCATATTACCGTCTGAACATGGTATTAGAATATTGTTGTATCAACCATATATTTTTTTCTACGTGAAGGCGCCCATATTGCGCCCGTGAAAAACGTTGCTCATATATCCGGCTTTCAACTTGCGTTATTGATTTTTGATTTTTCCAAGCTTAATTCTAAAGAAACTGATTAATGTTCAATGTACAGAATACAGATGAGGGAATCGCCTAAAAAAATTATATGAAAACCACTCAATTATTTGAGTACTTTTCATACAAATTTTCTACACGAGTTGCTTGCCTAAGTTCGGTGAATAGCACATAAGTCTGCCAATAACAAACTGTTATTTTTTATTGAACTATTAGTTGTTCACAACAAAATTAAGGAAAGCAATCAAAACTGTACAACTCCAGTGACAAGCCATCTGGAATCAGACACACAAACGCGCGCGCACACACACACACACATATGCAATCAGCAATCTTTAGAGTGCCATACAAAAGCAAACTCTTTTCTAGACCGTAAAGAAATTCATAACAATTGCACGCTATAATTCATTTAATTTACA